>CM036564.1:61878103-66835603 GCA_020745775.1 Theristicus caerulescens | reverse complement strand
CCAACAGATCTCCCTTTTTCAGTAAAATAGTGGCAGGAGCACGCTCACCCACGGAAACGCAATATTAAGTGTGCTTGTACGTAGAGGATCTTCTCAACACCAGGTCCGACGCTGCACCATGTTTTGCATAATATAGCATTATTCTCAGCTCTTCAGGCCATGCTAAGGCGGCAAGAACCACCCCCCCGAGCCCTATAGATGTGTAAACCTCAGTTTACCCCCAGACCTCTGCAGAAATCGCATGGCATATGCACCAGCGGGATTAATAACAGAGGATGAAGCAGGCAGGTGAAATGCGCTGCCTCCCTCTTTCATCCACGCCGGTCACAGTCCTAATGTTATTTGCGTAGGTTTGCATGGAAAAAGGGATGCTACAAAATAGTGGCTTGCATTTTTCTTTCCCCCAAATGTTAGTCTCAAATGACAGAAAAAGAAGACATGTTTCTGCAGGGAGGGGGATTAGGGCTGGTAGGACACCGTGCTAACAGCCCTACGTGGACTTTTTAAAAGCTGGGCTGTGTTACTGGCCTAATGGATTGATGTGGTTTAGTCTTCAAATAGGTATTTAGAGAACGCTTTAAATGTGAATAACTGAGCCATACCTTATTAAAACCAACTGGCTGATAGAATTATAAATTCACAGCTCGTTCAAATAAGAAAGGAAAGCCCATGACATTTCCTTAAGGAGTAATGATAGTCTGCAGTGTCAATATGGCTTTGGTATATACACATTAAAATGCTTGTACGCATGAGTCTCAATTTATGGGGTAATGACATGCAAAATTTCAGCTGGATATTTAAATGGAACATTTTTCCTCTTTTATAACTGCAGCATTGGAGAGAACCAATTTAATTATTTTTTGCCTCTAATTTAATATTCAGCAAACTATTTTATTTTCTCAGATATTGTAAAAAAGGATTTTCTCCCTGACTTAGACTTTGTTTGCTAAGTTTCATGGCTGCAGTACGTAAATTTTATGTCTGAATTAAAAAAAAAACCACTTAAAAATAGAAGTTATAATAGAAACACGCTCAACTTAAACTACAGTGGTGTTATAGCCATGTGGATGTGGCACCATAATTATAGTTTAAAAAGCAATTAAGATAAAAGCCAGTACAAAGAGATCAGCCAAATATCAAGAGACTAAATTCTAAGCAAAACAAATCTCTAACTTCAAGCTAAACAAACTTTTGGTGGTCCATGTACTCAGCATTTTAATATTCATATATAAACATGCAAACATACAGAGGGTTTGGGCTTCAAAAATGTTCCTTTAGCAGCAAACTGAGTTCAAAACCTCTTGAAGCTTTTCAGGAAAAAATTCATAATGGAGATCCCCACACATTTTAGGGCAGTTAGGTTGTGAATTTTGGTGCTGGGGTCGACCCCAGTGTTGGGGTCAAATTGCTTGTCCCCTCTCACGTGGGACCAGGATCTGAAATTCAGCTCCTCCCTGGCGGTACGTTGGGCAGCGCTGCTCTGCTGCTGCTGGAAAGCTTGGCAAAGATTTGGGGTGTTTTCTGGTGAAATACTGAGTCACTGAGAGATGTCTGAGTTAACGTCCTGTGCAGTCTGTATTGCACTAGCAGGTTTTAGGTTGTGTGTAAACATAAATATAGGAATACACACGTACACACATACTGTAAATGTTTACATCATACGTGTGTCACACAGACATATGTATGAACAGATACATTTGCACATAAATTCAATATATTCATGTAGATATGCAGTCCCAGACATATATGGATAAGAACTATATGCATTTCACCCTGACATCCCTTTTTATTCCTTTTCTGTATCTATTTCTATTACAAACCCATTCATATCTTAAAAACCCAACTAAAACAGGCTGTAAAAGACAACTATAACCCTACCTTACGCTTTTTGCACCTATAACAATCCTACAACTTTTAATACCTTGCTGGATTGCTATTAAATGGTAGACTTTCCAATAAGAAAGTGTAGTTTTCTATTCAGTTCTGTAGGCAGACTGACTACAGAACTGAATACAGAATTACAAAGCACAAACTGACTTCCAATGTATTCAGTTTTATGGGAATTTTCCATAAGGGAATACATTATGTCTTAACTAATGTTTTGCCTTAAAACATAAGTTTTGCTGAACCAATTAAATCAACCAACTAATCTTGCACATGAAACATTAAACAAGAATGAAGTGTCTGCAATTAGCAAATAGCTTTGATGTGACTAAATATCTATCTCTATGCATCGCCAATGTTGTGGGTTTAAGTCCCAGATGATGTTAGACGTGCTGAATGTAAATGTTTGCTGTCTATATGTTTCCAACCAGCTGAGTCTTGGAGCAGCAACACTGCTGGGTTCAGAGAGACGGAAAACCAGATGCCAATTGCTATTACTAGGAAAGGGCCTATTTGCATTAAAACATGGGTAAAAATAAATAAAAGCAAGAAAGAAAGCAAGCCCTGACATGACACTGCACTGAAAAGGCAGGCAAAAAGCACCATAGTTAATGCTGCTAAAACCAAAGATATTCTTTAAAACAGAAATGTTCTTTAAAAGCTAGGCAAGAAGGTGAAAAAAGAAGTATGAATAACATGGTAGTCCAAAAATAGCATATAGCATACAGCTGACTCGGGAGCAAAACCCCTGCAGCCTGTGCAACGCCTCCCTCCTGGGCAGCAGCGATTTCGGGAACCTGATACTCAGAGTTTTAGAAACTTTAGAGGCATGAGAAGTTGTGTGCAGAGGTGTGGCCTGGTAATTGTTCACCTTTTTTGTGCAAACACAAAAATACCGCCCCGGCCAGGTTGCCTGGGAAGCACCGATGTGTGTGGGAGCAGGTGTGGAGGCTGGCGGGGCCCCGGTGGGAATGCCGTGCGGGAAAGGAGGCACCCGCCGCACGGCCCCAGCCCACTCAGATCAGCCTGGCAGCCAAAGAAGCACTTTCTGTTTAGAGAAATTATTTAGACCTCAAATTCTTTGACACTGGGACTTTCTTCTCGCTCCATGTTTGTACAATATTCAGTACAGGGAGGTCAGGCTCCAGACCTTTCTTTCATATTTTTAATTTTTTTTTAATGTTTTGGTGAATGTAATGGTTCTCCTGTTTTGCTCCGGAGAGAAAGTGAGACCTTCAGAAGTTGCTCATGAGACGGGCATCCCTCGTGGTTACAGCTAAGAAGGGCCAAGCTCAAATACCCAGCCTGATTCAGGCAGCAGAAAGACACAAATCTGGGTGTTCTCAAGCAGCTGAACACTCTGATTATGAAAATACTGCCTTGCAGGTAGAGCTCTCCCAACCCAGCCTAGAAATGCCATTTGTTTTGTATAAATAATTCAATATTCCCTAGACACAAGAGATGCTTGAGGTTGTAGAAGTCAAGGAGAAACTGATCAGGATCCATCTCTGAAGACCACCAATGAGTTATTTTGGTACCAGGATGTGAGGAACTACAGTTCAATCCTTTGGGTGAAGTGAGGAGCAAACTTGAACTGCGAACCGGGGCCAGTATTACCTTGATACAAGCAATAGTAACTGAACTATGCATGCAGGGGTGGAAAAAGAAAAGTGATGTTGGAAGGACACAATCCATTTTAAGAATCTGCCATCACAAAATAAATAAACTCACAGTTTAGGTAATAGCAAAACTGGCAATTTATTTAAAAAATAATTATAAGGATAAGAAATATAAATGGAAAATATTTGTTCCCTCTAAATGTCAAAAATGACTGGAGCAAGTCATCTGTAGGGAGAAAACTTGTACTTTCTCTGGCACATATGGATGATTTTCATTCACCAGTGGAAATCCAACTAAGCAAACAGATGCAGAGATCCACACTTTTCCCCTTGCATCTGAACTTCTTGCTATCACATCGGCAATTAATATTTTGTATCTCCTGAAGATCAGAAGGTAACTTACAAAGATGAATTAATCAGGTGTCACAGCATCTCCGAGGGGTTGGTATTAACAGGCACACTTTGCAAAAAGGGAAAAACATTCCCCGAGATCATGTATGACATCCCATCAGCATGACCAACAGCACCTTTCTGGCTGTTTCGTTGCATGCACTACACATTTAATAATAATTTTACAGGAGAGATGTTACAAAACACTGGTGTAATGGCTGCATTCCTCCTCCTTATCCTTCCTCTCCAAAGTCTGCCTTCAAAAAGAGATTTTGGCCATCGTACACATTTATCAGATGGTGCCGGGTAGCTCAACCTTGCCACTACAGAGGGGAAGCGGCAGTGGAGGGGAACAGCCATTACACGTGTGAGAACACTAATAATTTTCTCAATTTCAGATGTTTTGCTAGCTATGATAAAAAATAAAACAATTACAAGTGGTAAAAATGAATGTATCTGAGACAGTATTTTGAAGATCAGCATATCTCCAAAAAATCAGCAAAAATGAGTGGTGTAAATAAGACACCTCCTGCTCCTTCAGCATTGCTGTAGGTGCTTGGAGAAGATGCCTCAGAGGGCAGGAGACAGCCTGAATAATTCACCCCAAGGAGGCTGAGAGTTGGCGCCCTCTTCCTATTTAAGTTAAAAATAAGGTTTTCCTTCTCATTGTTGACTTGCCTGAATGTGGTAGGGACCAGAAGTGCTATGCTCCAGCTATGGGGTGGTGATGAAAGAGCTGACAGCTTGGACATGCCTGCTCCAGCATGGAGCAGGGAATTGGTCCTCTTCCTCACCATGACGAAACCAAGCGATGAAGAAACTGGGGACCAACAGACACAGGACCAGGGCTTTCATCTTGGACGAAATGTCAGGCTCAAGTCCCTGCCAAAGGGTCAACAGTTTATACCAGGTGAAGCAACTACAAAACCAGAGGTGCCCTCCGACAAGAAAACCCTGTTGCAGATTAGGATTGGATCAGCCTTGCTGGTTTTAGCCACTCAGATGAGAGCCTTATGTCGGGAGCCTGGTTCCCTGACCAGATGTGGCTGACCTTGCATGCCAGGCACCGATACGGGGTGCTTGGGGTTGCACCCCAGCTCAGCTGCAGGCACCCTGCAAGTAGTTATGTATCTCCCAGCACCCCATTGCCCCCATGCAACGAGAGGCTCCACCGTACCCCAGCCTCAGCCTGCTCACCAAGGGCAAAAGTTTCGAGGGCAACCTGCCAGATGGACGATGCAACGGCATAGCCTGTGCTTCCTCAGGGAAGCTGGCTGAAATGGCAGGAATATGTACGGAATATGATACCTCATTAGTTAACATCAAAAATTCCTCTGAAATAATAATTTTTAACTCATTGCCAATTAAATTAAATTCATATATGCCTGTAGTAACATTTGGGTCTCCAGGAAGAATCAGTGTTCAATTAAAAGAGAAGCTGAACACCATTAAAACAGAAATGTAGAGTAAGTGCGGTTGAATTCCACCTGTTCATTCCAGATGTTTGCAGTGATTCACACATCTAAAGGCTCAGTAAATAGAGCTAATGATGGTTCAGAATATCTTAATACCAGTAGCTGCATCACTTAAAAACAGAGCTGCTTAAACAGGGTTAGAAGGCATGCTGCTAAAATCTCTGTAGGGATAACACTGCCCTTGTGGCATACTACAGCTTGAATTTGTTTGAGGATCCAAGACTCAAGCAATTCTCCGGGGATCTGCCTCAGATTCCTGGTTTAGCAAACAGAGGAATCTGTGGATTAATAAGAAGAATAGAAAATGGAGTACAAAAAGAAGGATGGCTCCTACGAACGAGAAGCACAGCCCTCCTAAATATATGCTGAGGAGTCAAATATCACCTGGCACTATCTGTGTTTGCTGCTTTTTATGCCATGAGCAAGTATTGTTCCCCATATATACATCCACGTATACATCCATGTGAGAGCGGCTGCTCTCACAACGTGTTTACATCTATGCATGGGGAAGCTGAATTTCTCCTTTTTTATCACCACTCTGCCTTTAAATTATCTGGGTAATTTATGTATTACCGACATTGCCCATTGCTACACTTACACATCACCTTAACAGGCCAGCATTGCAGACCTGGGGATTTAAAGAGCACACTTTTCCTTGCATGGGAATGGTTCACAACAGTTAAAGATCATGCTCTGAGCTAAACCCAGCTGCCAACAAATTAGGACTTGTGGAAATCCTCTGCAATTACAGGAAAACCCTTAAAAGAAGCTCTTCCCCCAGCCTACGAACTAATGAAGTTGGGATTCCAACAGATTGGTGTCCAAGTCCCCAGTCCCTTCCCCACGTTCCTTTTGTGCTGAGCTCCCTTTTGTGTTCCCCACATGTTCAGCACGGACATTCCCAACTGACAAATTTCACAACATTTATAAGAACTGAGTATCTTGTGGTTGAATTTGGACCACAGATTTTAAAACTGCAGGTCTTGGAGGGAGAAGGCACAGGTCAGCATTGTTTTTGGAAACAAGACTAAATTGAGGCATCATGTACTTGGGTTCAGAGATGAGTTTTGATGACCCATCAGGAGATACCATTTCCAGAGCAGAGGACTCTCCACTTAGAAAGCTTTACCAACTCTACAGGCTTTGGGGAGCAGTTGGCAAGTCCTAGCCATGTTTCTCCTGGACTTATTGCCCCAAGGAGTGTATTTGGGTGCTGCAAAGCCAGAACCTCTCCTACCCCAGGCAAACCCAATGTCTTCTGGTAATCAAAGAGCATCTCAGGTGTACAAGCATTTTGTGGTCCACAGTTCCTGACTTAATGTGTATGGATCATCCCTTGAAATATATCCAAGAAAGACACAGCTCCAAGATGGCAGCAATCCCAAAGGTCATCGAAACAATAACCACAGGTTCTTTTTTGTAGTAACTCCCTCTGTTTGCAGTCAAAGGATCTCAATGCTCAAAGCCAGAGAACACCAGGATGTAGGGCCAGGAAGATGTCATGAGGCCACCTCATCCATGCCCTGCCTTAAGGCAGGATTAGGGCTAGCTGACTATTCCTGACAGATATTTGTCTAACCTGCTCTTAAAAGCCACTCACAAGATCCTTGGACACTCTGCTGAGTGCTTCTGCTAATTCAACACTGTTCTTAATGAAAAATGAGAATATGAGAGTGGGAAAGTATGGACTGTAGCTGCCCCTCTCTGTAAGGACACTCAAAACATGTTCATCATTGCCTTGGGAAGATAAAGCACTATTTTCTCACCATGATTTCTTGTGTGGTCCTGGTCATGTTCCTGCAGGGACAGCCCAGGGCTGGCCACGAAGCTCTGCGCTGGGTGGCACTTGGTGGGAGCTGCTGGGAATACACCGGGCAGAGTGGAGCCATTGGCCTGGGAAGCGGGAATGCTGCTCCAGCTGAGGAGAGGGGCTGTGTTCCCTTCCCTTCTGCTGCCTCTGCTTCCTTGCATGCACAGCGTTTCTGCAGGCTGTGCACAGGGACCAGGATTTGGGCATTAATTAATAGGATTATTTCTTATGAATTCCTTCTTCCCTTTTCCTTAGGATGTTTTATGAGAGTGGTAGGTTTGACTTCCCTTTGCTAAAATGCCAGGGCTGTGTTTGCAGGGCTAGGGATGTGTCCATAGCTATCACCGCCCCATTAATACCGTCTGATAGGGGGCTCATTCTCAAATTAGGAGAAACACGGGATGGCATATTACCATTCCCCTCATCTCGTAAATGGAGATACCCCCCCTTACTATAACACATCTCCCACACATTGAGAACGCCCCCACGCATTGGATATTCCCTGGGGAAAGCAAGATGGGATCCCAGCATCGCACCCGGAGGGTGGTTTGCGTGCGCTAACTTTCCCCCGTAAGGAGGATTTTGCCAAAAAACAAGGTTTGAAAACATCAGTTGTGTGGAGAAGGAGCAGCTCAAGCCAAGGAGGCACTGAGTACCTTTGCTGCTGCTCTCGTCTTAGAATCTCTTTTCTTCATTATTGTAATACAGCCTTTCATGTGATTTCTCTATGTAACCGATAATGTTCTTGAGCTTGCATTTCACAGGAAAGGTTATTTTTGAAAAGAATAAAGAAAATCCTTATCAACCTACACGCTTGTTGTAGGAATGCCAGCTCTCTTATAAGTGCAGGCCCATCCATTCCTTTATTTTGATGTAAAAAATCTCCTGGCCTGCATCTACAACATGTAAGAGGTATTGCAAGCAGAACTTGATCTCATCTCACTCTGAAGACAGCAGGGCCTTTCTCCCCCAGAATAAATCCCAAACAAACCCCCCTCCTGTGTCTAGCTTTGCTGGCAGCTTCAGCAACAAGAGATAAACTTCAACCTACGTTTCCTTTCCAAGCTTAGTTGTTCAACACTTTTTTTCCCCCACACCTGCTTCAATCCCCTGCAAGAAGCAATTATCCAAATGATATTGTGGCTGGGGATAACTGAATATCCCTTCTGATACAACGCAGTGATACCAAGGCAACTTCTGCAGGTCTCAACAGATTTCATACGGCATGCCTCAAAAAAAGGGCCCTCCTCCAAAGGGGTCTTTGAATCTGTCCCCCGTTATAAGTACATCTTGCAGAAATGAGAGGGAATGGCAAAAATGCATGCCTAGAAAAGTCCTTGCCCAGGAGCATTTGGACCAACTGTTAAGCTCCAAGGAAGGTAAAATAATCTGTTATGCTGACTGTTCATAAATGTCTAGGAGTCTTTGTCCCACTCTGTGATCTTCGGAAGATCATGGATCTCAGACATTCATTCAGAACAGGTGCCTCCCACTCACAAAACCACATTTCTGGGATAAATGAGCTTCCACACTGTAAGTGTGTTAAATAACTAAAGAAAGATTGCCTCTGTTTTCTTACACTCTCAGAAAATACAGCATCAAATTAATCTCAAGGTCAGTGGGGGGATCCAGGTATGGTATGGTAAAGACCATTCACCAGAAAATCTACCCTGGAGGAAGCTGGAATGAATGCAAACGGGGGCTGAGGGGTGGCCATGACTTATTGCTACAGAGCCATGCTGTCAACCCAGAGCAAAGGCAGCATGGCAAGTGGGAAAAATGCAAAACCTGCTGAAGGGACAAGACATAGATTTTCTGTAATTAGCAGCTGATGCCCATTGATTTTTGAAATAGCAACTCTTTAAAATAAAACAGGTTGCACAATGGTCACACTGGCCCAGAGAAACGCGCCTGAGCTCCCGGGTCTGCTTCAGTAACAGATAACAGTGACACCATCACGGCGTTTAGCAGCATTGACATGTGCATGCAATGGAGCGGGGACTGCATCTAAAACCCCTTTCTACTTCAGACCAATTTGTGTAAATAAACGCAAACATTTCTAAGGCTTGATTGACTGAAGTCAGTGAGAAGGTCTCTGCTGACTCCACTGGGCTCCAGATAAGGTTCTTCAGTTCAGTAGCTTCCAAAATGCATCTGCTTTTCTGATTTAGTGCTATTGTTTGATGCAGGACAAAACCAAATGAGCCTTAATTAGCTTCAAACTGAGTTCCCATGTTTACAACATACTGGTTTATGTTTTTGTACTTAATTCAGGTATATACATTATCGAGCATCTGTGAACTTTGGCTTCTTTTAAAATACCTGTTTGCCTCACAGTCTCTCACTAACTACAATGCCATATTTCTGAATTCTTGTATTCAAAGGTACACTAAAAATAGAGGAAATTCTTGTATATCAGGACAAAAAGAATGCACACAACTTCTTTGCTCACTGATGCAACCAAAACACCCAGGAGTTATTATAATGTGCATTCCCTTGGCAGAGACTTTTATTTCATGCAAATTACTATGATTAAGATTCGAATACTTTTTTTCCATTTTCGCACATTACTTAATCAATGTGAAGTACTGTGTAAAAATTGCATCTCTTCATAACAGTGATTTTGACCAAGTCAAGTGTTGCTGCTAGAATCCTAATCCAGACTTGTGATTCAATTATCATTTAGAGACTTTCTAAATTCAAATTAAGTTTACAAAAAAAAGAAAAAGTTAATATCAATACAGATCATTTGTAGGTTTTATCAAAATAGCTTCCTGTTGCAAGGGAATGTAAAACATGTTGGATTCTTTCTGTTTCATTTACTTCTTTAACTTAACGTGAAAAATATACAGTGCTGCATGGAATCTGAGCATTAAAATGTATACCTTGGGACACTTCTTGTTTATATTGCATTGTTTATATTTTATAGACAACCACTCGGAGAGCTTACGAGAATATTTAAGCTCTGGATGTGGGCATCTGATTGAAAAAAATCACATTACCATGACTTCATGGGTTACCGTTCATCAGCTGAGTCCCAGAAACTCAGGGCTACCTCAGAACCCGAAGTAGGTGTCTGCTTCGGTCCTCAGAGCTACAGCTACCTCATATAACAGGTACTTTAAAATTCGGATAAGATATGCACACACACGGTGCAAGTTGCTCGTGAACTGCTATAACCTCTTGGCTTTGACTTGTATGCTCGTGTAGTCAGGTTGGTTATTTCAGTCATGGGGTTTTTTTGGGATAATCTCCCTGTGGGCTGCTCATGGGCGTTAAAGTCAGCAATAACTATGACATTGGTCTGGCCCCTTACATACTCATGCAATTTGGCATCGAAATTCCTTCCTCAAAGCCAGCGATACTGGTAACAAATATTTTTGGGGAAAAAATCCCAGCTACTGAACATAAAGAATCCAATCAGTGGAGAAGTTGCTACATTCCTTGGCCCTGGAGATAATGCAATCTATTCTGGAGAGCATCAGCCTGGAAATCATAATGTAAAGCCTCTAGATTTCAGAGGCTAGCTACAAAATTACATTTTCATTAATATTTTGACTAATTATTCTCCTACAGCCACCTAGAAAGGTTACCTGGTCTCTTAAATCTGGTATGTATCTAGTATGCTAGCAATTTTCCTTCCTTTTCATTCCTCACAGGACAGAAATTAGACATTGTCATTCCATATTATTTGCGACATGTTGACATTATAATTTAAAAGGATGCAGCAGTTCTGAACAGCTGGAGAGTAATCCTGAACAATCCTTGACAGTTTCCTTTGGAGGATGAATGCCCCTCCCTGGAGAACTGCACAGTCTCTTATTTTAAACTAACAGCTAATTTTAGACAGTTTGCCCTCTTAGAAATGCATGCCACAGAGACTTCTCTACATGGTGAACAGCAGTGACCAGAGATAAGCACCCACACAGAAAAACAGAGCGCTCTAAAATAGATTTTTCCTCTTCTAAGAGACATGACACGTTTGCCGTACTGCTTGATGGAGCCAAAGAGAGACTCTCATTGCTGGCGCTCTCTGAGACAGCCCTCCCTCGCGCTATGCTGAGTTGAAAGCTTCTTGGATGCCGCACACACTTTGGGACTGCTGTGGTTTACTTCTCCTCAGAGAGTTGGGGGAACTGGTTTAAGAAGAGGGGATTTTTTCCCCCCACCCAACGGGTTCAGTGTATTGTGCTTGAAACCTCTTGCCCCTGGAAGGGAGTAGGAAGCAATCTGCAGCGGGGCCATGCATCACCTCTGTCTCTTGGGTCTTGGGTGCAATGACATTGAGTGACGGGAGAAATGAGCCACCTTGTGTAAGATGGAACCAGCTTCATACGGCTCTGCCTTGTGGGTTGTTGGGAGAAGGGAGGAGGGTGGGACTCGAGGCATCTTCTCCAAACATCTTGCCAGGAGGAGGGGAAGCTGCTGTGGCTGCCAGGTAGAGCTCCACCTCTCCTGCCCTCCTGTAGCTATAGTCTAGCCTTGAGGACAGGTTCAAATACTCCCTACCAACAAGCATTTGTGTCTCTAGCCAGAAATGTTTTGGCTTTTTTTTTTCTTTCTGTCTTTTTTTCCCAGAAAAGTCCTGGCTTCACATCATCATGCTCCTGGGACACCCCAGGCAAAGGCACACTGATTGCAGATCAGACATCAGGCAGGTGACCCATTTGCCATGTCTGTGGGGTGATTTGGGTTCAGGTTAAGGGTAGAAAAAACCTGCTGATACGATTACTGCTTTACTGTGCATCATGTTGCCTGAACAGAAGCAGATCTGGCTTGCAGAAGTCATTGCAAAGACAAGAAAGAAGCACAAGAAAAGTGGTTCTCTGTTGTCGCAGGAGCTGGAGGCACTGCCAAGACAGAATGGGAGCTCTCCTGAAAAGCTGGCTCATGCACTGCAGCTCTTGTCTCTCCTGGGTACAAGAGCAAGAGCAAAGAAGGGCTGAAGGGACAAACCCTTTTGTGCCATGGACTGAGCAAAAGCCCACTGGGTTCACATAGGTGCAAGGTTGGGTCAGACCCGAATTATGTTCAACCACATTTTTCCTAGCTTTGCAGCAGACACCAGTGTGGTCAGCCTGGGCACTGATGATTGGCTCCAGCTCCACTGGGACCACTGAAAGGCTTCGCACTGGCTCTGATGGGGCTTTGGTCCAGCCTTTAATCTGTAGAAGGTTTTTTCCATCCTGTACATCTCCTCTAGGGAACAGTCTGTCTTTTTTGAACAGGAACTGTAGCTGGCTGCAGAATAAAAATGTCTGGAGTTGGGCTATGCTGGCTACTGTGCCCTGTGAAGTCAAGGGGAAACTCGTCACTGGTTTCAAGGACAACAGCTTGAGGTCCCTTCTTCAGCTGTCATTCAAGACTTTGCCTCATGGTTCCTACCAGCTAAATATTTCCATCAAATGAGGATAGTGCTCCAAAGAGGAGAATCTGGCAGAAAAAAACCAAAAGAGTTCCCGGTTCTCATTTCTCTAATTAAAAATGACTCCTCTCAACTCTCAAAGCTCTAATCTGGGCAATAATACTTTTCAAGAACAGAATACTTCCCTCGTAGAGTTTAGAGCAGCAAGCTTAAAAATCCACATTTTGGATTGTATTTACTGTATTTATTCTGTAGTTGGAGGACCCGATAAGCCAAGCAAAAGAAAACCCTGTGAATGCAAAGAGACTAAGTGGACTGATGTAAATCCACTTCTGCAAGATCTGTGTTGAGAGGACTTGGTCACAGGAGTAATGCTGTTCCTGGGAAAAAGCAGTTGCAGGCTCCAGCCCTCAGTATATCACATGGAGTAGCTGAACAGGTAATACCCAGCGTTGTGCCTTGGGGCCCGCAGGGATGGGAGATGAAGCTGTACGAACACTTGTCTGTGTGCAGGCACTCAAGTGAATATATAAAGTGTGCGTGCCAGAACTGAAGGGCTTACAGAACTCAGGTGTTTGCACCTGATAAAAAGCCAGGACAAGTGTTTTGAGAGTGCAGGAGTCTGAAGAGGAGAAGTCAAGACTCGATCTCTTTCCCTGAATGATTCATTGCCCTAAAAAACAGAATCTGGACTGTATTTTCCACTGAGGACCACATCCCCCTAGCTAAGAGAGGACCGCAAGAGCAGTGCCAGGTACCCTGTATGTGGGAAGGAAGGAGACAGTGAAGCAAACTCATTTTCTCAGGTCCTTCCAAACTGCTCTGAAGCAGTTGCTAGAAATGCAAGCTCAACCAGTTACTTCTCCAGAAAGAATAAGATAAAATACAATAAAATGGCTTAACAGAGTTTTTAAACCCTGGCTTAGCAGAGCTTTTAAACCCTGATATCCCTATTGATTTTCCATGGAAAGCAGACAGTGATGAATAGTAACAGTGCAATGCCCTCAGGTGGGTTTTCTCGTGCTGAGACACAGAATGTATCTAAACCAGTCTAGTTTTACTAGACATTGTCCTCTGGAGCACAAGTCACCCCTATCCATCATGGTCCCTCAGATCAGCTCACTACCCCATTACCCTCTCCATCATGGCTCTAAGTTTGTGATCTGTGGTGTGATCCAGGAGACATGGTGGAAAACCATGACCAAGCCAAGGGCTGGGTGAGTCTTGCAAACTCTGCTCTTTGAATGAGGTTGAGATCCTCTCCTAATTTCACACAGGTCTTTGCAAAACATTCCTGAGACAGCCTGATGGGGAGAAATCAAGGGCATTGGGTGGAAGAAGGGCTGGTGGGAAACATAAGAAAACTCCTGTCTGAGAGCTCCTGAACCATGACATGCTCTGAGCTTGTCCAGCAGGTCTCCTGGGACCTCATTTCACCCTCTCATCCAGCAACTGGAGCCTTCTGGAGCCAGTGGACCCTGATGGTGATTAGCAGAGCAGATTGCCGATGTGAGGCTTGTTCCTGCAGTGTCTAATGTCTGCATGTGCAGTTAGAGGCACGGACAATTCTGGCCCCAAATAGCTGTCTCTAAATCAAGGCTGGTGCTACTTGGGAAGGAAAAATCTGTATCTGCCCATAGCCTCAAGCCTTCTCCAGGTATGGAGGTGTCTTTATCTGTGAGCATGCATCCTAACATGCCTGTGAAAGTTAAAGTCCTCTCCTGACTTGCTTCATCCACTGGTAACAGAAGCCATCCCTTCCAGGACAAAAAGAAAAACAACAAACCCTCCTTATTTTCTTTCCCCCTCACACATTTTCAATTAAAATAGATTTGTGCAAGCTATACTGAATGCGCCGCAAATCTCTTTGCATGGTTAAAGTTGATTAATTGGGGTCGGAAGTGAAAATTAAAAAATGGCAGCAGCTAGCAAAATACAAATAGCCTCTCTTGGGCCTTGCGGATGATGGAGCACAAACCAAGATGCCTGAGCTGGTTCTGCCTTGAGGAGGACTGCCTCCTTCACCTTGGGTTAAACACTCAAGAGCAGAGCTGGGTTTTGGGGGGGAGGGGGTTGGCCTCAAAATAATATGTATATAATCCTCAAGATAATAAATTTCTTACAGATGCTTTGTAAACTTTCGTGTTCAAGAGCGCAAGCCATAGTACTTTCTAAATCCCTAGGGGTTGTACTTGATATCCATTTGTTATTTCCTAATGCTATTCAATCTTTTTTTTCCCCTGTTTTTTTGAAGCTTGCAGCAATAAGCCTGAGACTTACGTCGCAGTCACCACCGCTTTTGCCATTCTGCAGTGAACTTTGTGCGCGTTTTCATATTCCTTTTCTTACACTCCTGATAAAAGCATTATCAGGGAAATTCAAAAGGAAGCAGAAAACTGGCATAGCTAATTTAGGCTAATTAGTATGGCAGAAGCTGAGTCTTGTACTTCAGAGGTTCCCATGCCCTCCCATGTCTCCACCTGATCGCCTTGTCCAGCAGCAAACCCAGGAGGCAGCTCCAATTATATCATAACCTCTTCAAACACCAAGCCACTCAAGCTAATTTTATCCTATTAAACAGACTGAAGGATTCAGAAGAAAGGTTCTCCCCCAAAAGCTTCAATTACCAGTGTCCCTGATTACCATCTTTACAATCCTATATGCTACAGTTAAATACTTTTTTGCTTAGTGTTGCTTTCTTGATTTAGATGAAAAGCGAGTATTAAGAGCATGTCTTTTCAACTCAAGCAAGTGACATTCATAAAAAAAAAAGGAACCTCTCTTGTTATTAGCGTGTTTAATCAAAGTCAAGTTTAGAACCGTTCAAAGACAATGTAATTGGGGAAATGTAAACATCCCTTCGCATCCGGTGGCATTTAAAGCAGCCACAGGTAACTGCCAATAACAGCAGTGATAGCCAAAAGTATTACGTCTAGAGGAAAAAGACAAATAAAGAAAACAGCAGGATCTCCTGAAGCAGGAAAATGTCGAATGGTGCTTGAAGTAAATCTTATGCCACTAATCAGCAGTAAAGACAGAAAATAGCCTCTAAGGTATTGAGCTGGCTCATCCTTCCTTGCACCAATATGCAGTAGACATTGGCCTTGAGCACAAAGTCACGCCTGGCCAAATGCACTCGCCTGGGTCACAGATGTGCCTAGGCTTGGGGCAGCACACAACCTTTCCTCCCCATGTCCCAGTCTTGATAGTGGCCTCGAGCCTTCACTCTCCAGCCCTATGATGCTCCTTCTCTGCTGGCTGTGCCCACGGAAGGGGGAGCTCACTGGGGAAAGACCTTGCCATTTTTCTGGCTGGTGCCTCCTGCAAGGGGGCTGCAATCTTGGCTGATGACTCCAGGTGCTGCTATAATTCAAATAATAATTGTAGGATCCAGGCTATTATTTTTAACAACAGAGAGGGAAATGGAAAGAATATATGTCATCTGAGCATAAAATTAACTCTCTCCTGAATGCTGAACCTGACAGAAGCTCAGGCAACAGCAGTACCTGTTAGGACAGCATTTATATGGAAACAACATGAGGATATGCATCACCTGGGAAATTCAGTAGCACAAGTCATAGCAAAAACACATCTCACTTTTTTTTAGAAGGAACTTGCTCTTCACCTTCCCCAAATAGACTAATTTTGTTTATTCCTCTTGTTCCACAGACAGTAATTGTTTTAAACACACTTACAGGTTACTATTCTTGTTTTCTTTCAGCATCATCCCAACTTGTTAGCTCCTAGTCCATCACGAGCTGAAGGTATTTGGGGGTTGGATTTCACTTCTGATCTACTCACCCTTGCTGCTGAAAATGAGCATTTTTCTTTCTCTCTAGAAACAAACAAACAAACAATTTCTGTCATTTAACACAAATTGAATGAGTTTCGCCCAATTGCCCATTCTTTGGGCAATATGGAAATGCTATTGTCTGCAGACAATGATTCTCATGCAAATGAAACAACAGCTAAACAAGAATTCTCCCTATCTCTGTTTGGGCCAATTTTCTTAACGTTTCAGCAAAGCTTAATCTGTTGGCAGAAGTGTTTAGGCCCATTAACAGCTAAAGTCAGAGAGTCCACAACTCACCCTGCTGACAGTAAACAAGGAATTTGAGGAATGGCCTTTAAACAATGGCTAAGCCACAAACCATTTTGTCATCAAATGCTGTGAAAGGCATATAGGCTGATGATTTTCTTCCTTGGGTTACAGTGATTTGAAAGCCGGGCTTCCCTCCCCTGAGTCCCCAGCACCCTCCAGGCTTGGGTTACAGCTGTTTTATTTGCCTTTCCAGCCCTACAGCTGTGGGATGGGTTATGCAGGTGTGCTCCCAACAAATGAGTCATTCCAGGGCTTCGTATTATTTATTTGTATTGACTGTCTCGGAGGCCAGGGACCCCCTGTGCTCGGCACTGCCCAAACACAGGACAACGTGATGCTCTGTGCCCCACAGGGAAGATTCCTGGGTTTAATTTTGGTCGGGGAATACTGTGCCCAGGTCCTTCCCTAAGAGTGCCATGGACAAAAAGAGAAAATTTACCCTGGGGGAGCAAAATAAATCATAATTCCTAAACAAAATAAATTGTTAAATAAAACTCATAAAGCTTGTATCTCACCGGCAGGGCTGGGACGGAGAGGGGGTGTGTGGATGCTGGGACTGCTCCCCCCACCATGTTTCTCAGTTAGATGCTCTACTGGGCAGTGCCAAAGGAAGTCCCTTTACACCCCACTGCCTGAATGGCACCCAAATTTATCACCTCCCCCTGGGAGAAGAAGCATAGCCAAAGTGACGGCAGGTGGCTGCAATCCAAAAGAGGATGTGGACAACTTTTTACCTGGAGTTGTTTGGAAAATACAACTCTGAAAACTCATGATGCTAATGCCATGTCAACACCATTTGCCTCCTGTGTGCTTTTCCCAAGCTGAGCTAGAGTGTGCATCTAGCAAAAAACTGAAGAGCAACATGCCACAGACCCTGCCATTGTGTCCATCCCGTGGTGGAGGGCAGGTGAAGGTGCGGCACCACCATCTCCCACCCAAATTGTCTTCGCCTGCTCTCTTACCAGAAGGCAGTGGAGAAACCACAAACAAAAGGCAAGGACTGAGGCTCAGGACAATCTCCCTTCACACCTGACCCAAAGACCATCCAAGGCAACAGATTGAGCTAATCAAGTACTGAAGGCCCATTCCGAGATAAACCATGAATGCCAAACTGAGCTGTTGGTGCGGTGGGAGAGATCTTTTTCTTCTACTGGTTCTCCCCATAAGAAACCATAAGAACAGGGAGGGGAAGAGAAGAGTGAGGAACAGAGGAGGTAATGAAATGCTCTTTGGCTGCCTGTGCAGATATCCCATACTTCGACTTGTTCAGGCTGCATCTAAACTATGTTGCATCCACCGGTGCCAGGATAAGTGTTATCAGGGAATGTGAGAGAAGGAAGGAAAAGACAAATGGAGTGGGAGAGAGTTGGCTGTGCCAGCCACACAGCATCAGGCACCAGCCTGCAGCCAGCTGCACGGCAGGACTCTCATCGTGCCGCAGCTCTGGACTGTCCACATTTCACTTCTCCACCTCTGACATTCAGTGCCATTAAGGGCAGATGAAAACAGAAGTTTATTTTAGTATGGTAACCTCTGGGCAACAGTTTGGCAGTTCTTTTGCCCAGCTTTGGTGTAGGCCTGGTTCATAGTTTTCAACCAAAACTTGTTTTCCCCAGTTAATTAGTTCTGCAGGCAAGATTCTGGGTTTTGTTGAAATATAAATGAAATGAAATGAAATGAGATGAAATAAAATGAAGATATAAAATAAATAAATGAAAAATAAAATAAAATGAAATGAAATAAAATAAAATTTAAAACGTAAGATAAGAAGGCTTGTGGCCAAACATTTTTGCCCTTTGAGGTACCATTTATTTAAACAAGTGCTACAGTGTTTCATGGCAATTTTTAAAAATGGAAACTGGTACCAGTCGCTCCATTAAATGGTGTTATTCCTTTGTGCCAACCTTGTTTCATTTATATCTTTAGACCACCGTGGTTACAGTGACACTGTTGCTAACTGCTAATTAAATGTAGGAGGAAAGAAGGTCATGAGGCATTTTTAGATGGAAATTGGGAACAACGCTGGTGATGCCAGTAACAAGCTATTCACATCAGAAGTTAATTTTCCCATAGATCCTTCCATATAATTCTCAGTAACATGGTGCCATATACCCACACCCATGTGAAGAGATGGCTGTTGGGTGCGGTGTTGGCTGGTGGCACACAGGAATACATATCCCACCTCCTGGCGTGGTGCCAATATTCCCACACATCGTTGTGCCTGAGACAGGACCTCCTTGCAGCCTTTCAGATGAGCATTTAGCTACGATTCCAGCTTTTCAATGACTTCGAGCTGATGTGAACAGATGGAGAGGCAGGACATGAATTAGATGAATGAGAGTTGGAAGCACAAGGAAAGGATGAAAACTAAGAGTTTAGCGTGGAGCAGACACCTTTATCAGCAGTACTGGGACCACAGTGATGTATTTTGCCAGAAAAGTGTGACAGCAGCACTCCATGAAGGCCACTTTTTACTGGACTGAAAATGCTTTTCCCTAGTGGTAACATACTAAGAACTCCTTATAATTCCCCAAATATCAACCAGAAACACCCTTTGGAAACAAAGTGGAGTTTACGCAGCAACTGAGCCTTTCGATCTACAAGACAACATCAAAGAGGGGATCTAATAAGATTTTAAAAAGAAACAAGGCATAAAACTCAGATTAAACTCTCTGAAATTTTTTGCCTATTTCTGACAGACCTGAACATTTCCTGGAAGAGCTTCCTCTAAAATAAATAAATAAATCACCATGTTAACCCCACAGCAGGACTTCCCCCCTCCCCATACATATATATACACACACACACATATACACACTTATATACACAAATAAAATGCCTACAGTAAATCAGTTTGCCAGACATGATCTTGCAAGATGCTGATCAGGATGTCCTGATGGGGAGAGGGTCCCAGGGTACCTGCAGGACTGTGGTGGGAGAGGAGTCCCCAATGCCTGGCTGGCCAAAATGAGGAGGCACAGCTGTCACATCTGGCTTAGCAAGATGGGGCACGTGGAGGGCCAGGCAGGGTGGTATGTGGCAGCTGATGCAAAGTGTCCTTGGGGCCTGAACGTCCAGTTAAAATTACATCAGGTTTTAGAGAAAAACTAAAGTCCACTAAAATTGGAAGAAACTTCTTACTTTGTGTGCTGCTGTGCATCGAATCGGGTGTGTGCTTTTAAAGATGGGGCCATCATTAGGCATGCACAGTGGTTATCTAGAGAAAAGCAGATGCTGCAGATATTTATTCTAGTCTAAGACATCTATTCAAGTCTAAGGACTTGGGTAAGAGATGTTGAATGAATTATAAAACCTAAAATTGTTAGAATTACCAGAGAGACAGACAAGCAAAATTCAACATGTATTGAGTATGTAAGGACACATTGGTTAATTTGGAGTTTTCGCTCCCATTTTAGAAAGTTAAAATATTTCATTATTTTTCTTTTTGAAGGAGGTATAAATCAAAGCCGGATATTTTGCTGATAAAATATTTCCTCTTTTGGGCTTTATCACAAGTGAAAATGAACTCGACATTCGCAGCTTAGTCCTATTTAATCAGAACTTGCAATCAGAGAAGTCAAGTCCTATTTCTGCCTGCAAGTGAAGCAGAGTTAATATTCCTACGTGGTCCAGGAACCTTTCGGTGGGCAGATGGACCCTCCGTCCGTAAACGAGGGGAGACGGCTCTATTGCAAAGTGAGACTCAGACTCGAAATGTGCCTCTTCAGGGAAAGGGTGGCATCCCGAACACAAGGCTTTCAGGCTTGCCAAGTTCTCTGTGGGGTATTAGGAGCTTCTTTTTAGCCGCCTAAAACCAGCCACTCAAACTTTGCAGGCACAAATATTCACCCCAAATGTGAGCATGGCATGAATCAAGCAATAAAAGTTAATCGGCATCATTAAATCTGTCAAACCAGCAGGTTATTAAAATTACCACTATTCACTCTGAAAATGGGAACAAAAAATTATGCTCCAGCTTTCTGAGCCTGTTTGTCTTGTTTTCCCACACTGCTTATGAATTACTACAGTATATTACAATGTCCTCTATCCATCTTCATTAGCATTGTGAACAAATTGTATTGGGCTGTAATGCAGCATTTTTTTGGTATTGTACAAACATATATGGTGTACAGAAAATGGGCAATTTAATATGAAAAGAATATTGTGCCTCAGAATTTTTATTTTCTAAACAGTCATTTCAGTTGGGAATTATTGCATGATTTGTGCATAATTTCTCATGGATAGTTATTTAAATATAAATAGGGAAAATATGTAATTCCATATGGTAGCTATCTACCCTTTCTTGATGCCTCTCCATATTTTTAATAGTGCAATAAACAAAAGATAAAACATCTCTAAGCCACACACTAGTCAAAAGAAGATAATTGTGCCTGTATGTGTTTATTGTAATTTGAATGTGCTCCAATTAACTTTCCTCAATATTTCCCAGTTCTTTTAAAAGAAACTTAAATTGGTTTTTATTTTGTGAAATTTGTTTTCTGTGCAATAAGAAAAAAAAAACCCAATGCCTTTGTTTACCTCATTATGGATACTTCCTATTCAGGAGCAAAGCTCCAACTCTTTATTCCCAACAACCTTTTTTTTTCATTCTCACATGCTTCTTCTTATATTTTAAGTAAAAATATCAAATTTCTAGTGCTCCCTAGGAAGAGGCAGCTCATCATCACTCAATATATCACATATCAAAGTGTAGCAAAACATGAAAATGGCAGAAAAGCAAACTCTTACACTTTTGCACTGCAGTCACTTTTAAAAGATGAGAATTTATTACCCTTTCCTCCTACAAATCATCAGGGCGACCAAAACAGAGAGAGTGTATATAGAAGGCTTGTTGTAATTAACCTTGAAGCTTTTATTTAAACAAGGTCAAACATTTTAACAGCTTTATAAATCAAGGTTGGGTTCGCACGGCTCTATAGCATCAGGCTAATGATAAAATGCACATGGAATACTTATTAAACAGTACTTATTTACGGAAAATATATCCTGCAAGCTTCAGAGAGGCACACCAGCAGGCTGAGCTAGCACTGACAGACACACAGCTCCAGCCCCAGCCCCAACCAAACCACCCCAAGGTGGGTGTAATGTGGGTGTAATGTGCTTTTATTATGTGCTACCAAGGAGCCAAGCCCAGGTATTGGTAAATTAGGTCATTTGTAAGCTAACTGCATTTTTAGTGTGATTGCAAAATTACAGGAGGTAGATTACAATCATCCCAATATCTGCTGTTCTGTCCTTAATTTTGTCCTATTTTTATTTACTTTTTCTTCTACTTTAGTTAGGTTTACTGGAAGGAGAAAGGAAGGAGGACATTTGAGTTGAGTAAGATGAAATACTTCTTATGTATTAGTGAGTAGCTACCCAGGAACCTTTATCAGTCTCTAAAAATAACACCCTTGGATTCCTCCCGCCACCCTGGGTTATCTCCTACTTCCTAATAAAATATGTCCATCAGGAGTAATTTTTTCTGAATGAGGAACACCACACTAGGCTTTCTATTTTGCACTCTAAATAAACGGTAGCTTTTAAGTCACCCCCGTTCATAATTTCACACGCTCTTCAGTGTATCAGAGCATAATAAAGAAGATCACAAGCCACAGCGCCTGACATGGCTGCTTTACACGACGGTCCGCTCTGCAGACATCCCTTACCAAAAATCCTTTCTTTGAAGTCAAGAGGAGATCCACGTGGACAATAGATGCCCGCTATACGTGTGACCCACCAGTCGTAAAATAGCTGGTGTAATTTCCCTAAATGATTCAGATAATTTCTCCTCAAATATTTCTTGGCTCTTAGGCATTTTTTCTTAGCCCCGTGGTGTATGTGTTACACAGATCCTAAGGGATGCTCATTATTCACCATGCTCGCTTGTCTTAAACTTCACATCTGGGTTGACACAAACGCCTCCCAGTATGAGCTCTGGGTCCCTGGAAACACCAGCATGGCTGCAGCTGGGATCTTCACCTAAACCTCCTCCCTTTCACCTGGCCACAGCATATTGCATCACATCCAACCACAAAAATCCCGTGTATCAGCAGGGCCAACAGCGGGGACCGAACTGGGTGAAGGAGGAAACATTTTTCGGTGTTTGTGTTCACCATTTTCATTAACTTCTTTCATTTGTTCCCCTTCTGTGCCCTCCAACTATAAGTGGAGCTTATACAGCTGGGGCTGTAGTAACCCCCAGGAAAAAAAAATAGTTGTGCTAAATGAGATTTTTACGTGTGGGTGTTTAAGTATTGGGGTGAAGCAAACTTCTACCCTCTTCTCATCAGAATGGGAAGGAGACCATGTGAGTGATGTGACCAATTACCACTGAGCACCCCAGAGCAGCTTCTGAATATTCACGTCCAATTGCTACTTTGGTGGAACAATTGGTTTGAACAGTTTGAAAAAGCAATGATGTCAAGTGTGCGGCGTGATTAAACGCAGCAAAATTACCAACCGTTGAGCTGAAAAAGAAGCTCTGTTTCCTTCCCAGCGTAATTCTGCTTTCGAGTTTTGTAGGGAACACTGTGCTTAGATGGCCTCTTCCCACACACCCAAATCTGCCAGGGCAAAGTTGCAGCTGAGTTTTGGAGGCAGCATGGACCAGGACATGCACGGGAGCTTTGATACGGGTGCAGCAAACCCAACGCCTCCTCTTCACCCTGATCCTCACGCTTCTACCCCAGGTAGAGCAGTGCAGCAGCTCATTTTGCAAGCACACCATGATGCAAATGTAATTGGAATCAAAGATTTTTAGGGCCAGGTATCTGGGAGTTGAATTGTCTGGATAACTGGCAAAGGCTACCCCTTTTCCATCAATATCAGCCACGTTTGGGAGCTCTTCTGCTTTCTGTAGAGACAAGGAACATGTTAAACACACAGTCCTGCTGCTTGGTTCATGCCTGTTTCTGTCATCACTGAAAATGGCCTATACTCCTTTAAAAAACAGACCATTAATTCCTCCATCCAGCTCTCTCCTTCTGCTTTAAAAATGCATATACCATTGTAAGTTATAGTTCAGTAGTAGCCCCAGTTTTATGACTGAGTCATGCAGATCCAAGCATTAGGAGAAACAACATTTTTTTTTATGGTAGTGCACAGAGAAGTGTGTAGTTCCCAGATGGCAGAAGGGAGCTGGGAGCACACACGAGGAGAAAAAAGTAATACATCCTCCAGGATCATATCTGATGCGGAGCCCTTGTCAGAGACAGTGGGCGCAGAAACGCTGCCCGTCTCTGGCTGCTCAGGTTTGGGGTCAGCTCTGAAAATAATTTCTCTCCCCCTGGTCACCTTCGGGGAAGGTGATTGTGCATACTCTTGTACAAAAAAATATGTTTTTTTCTTAGCTAGCAACTCCAACACATTTTGTGAACGTGCAAAATGCTTCTTAAAAATGATGCAGGAGGCTAAGATGAGGAAACAGCCTATATAAAATCCTCCCTGAAACTAGGGAACTTTTTCTTTTCCTTTCTTCTCGTTTCCTACCCAGAGATCTGAGCTAATTTTCCCTATCCATAGGCTCCCCCCACCCCCTTAAAAAAAAAAAAAAGCGGGTGGGGGGAGACTGTATTCACTAATTATACATCCTGAAAAGAATTTGGTTCAGTGTAAGATGATCCTAGTGATATGCTAATCCTTTTTTCTGCTTGGTGCAGCCTGAAGCCTGTGTCTAACATTTTTTTCAACTGTATGACAATAAAAGTTGTGGCAACAAAAGAAATAAATGGGCAGCTAAAGAAGGTATAGCTGAAACACATGGCAGACCAGTTCTCTCCTCTCCTTCTGGCTGCTCTTTTGTAGGCTCTGGTTTGGTATCCTCAAGTCAATAGCCGAAAGCCAGCCACCTTAGCAACTTAGTATGACACCCAAGCCCTCTCTCTTTACATTCATGAATAGTCAGCAAGCAGCAGACAAAATAGAACTAATCTTTTTTGACAGAATTGTTCAATTTTAGAGGAAAGGCTTTTGAGGCACCTTCCATACATTTGCAGAATATGAGACAACAATGGCCACCATCGCATTTTACAAAAGGACGACCAGGGATGTGGGCGCGCACACACGCACCCACAACGGCCATTTCAATAAAATATTGCAGCTAAGTTCAAGTGATTGCGGGATATGCCCATTGTTAGGGGGAAGGCTGGCAGGCAAGAAAAAATAAATAAATTAAAAAAAACCCCAACTCCATTATTTTGTTGCTGATTATTAAACATACACATCCTGATAACGTGTGATTAGGGTTATTTGTCTTGATTAACCAAAGTTAAGAGAGACGATTAATATCCACTCTTTAATTTCCTGTCATAGGCTGATAACTTCATCTTTTTTTTTTTTTTCTTTTTTTTGGACCAATGATTCTTATTGTGAAATGCATTCAATCCAGCAGGTTCTCGCCTGCATTTAAAAGCTGGTTTTGCCATTTCAAAATCCTGTAACACAGCAGCCACTCACAAGTCTAGTATGTGCAGAGAAGGACATTCCTCCTTTTCCCTTCTCTCCCCTCCATTTAATGCAAGCCATATCTGTATCTCCAAATACAGTCTAAGCAGAAAAGAGAAGGAAATAACAATAATAATAATAATAAAAAAATCTACCCAGTGTACGGGCAAAAACAGAAGTTAGCAACATGGTCCATGCAGCTGCAACACTACATTTAAAATTCAGTTTACTCCTAGGAAGAGGGCTAATCCTGCCCCTGTAATTCCCTACAGCCAAAATGTACCCCCCTCCCTGAGTGACAGTGCAATGCAAAGACACTCGCACGCTTATCTTCCCCAACCAGATGGCCGACTTGGATCAATGCACACACGCCACGATCAATGGGAGCGATAAAGAATTAGGAAAACAGTGGTACATGCTCCCAGAAAGCTTGTACACTGCATAATTATTTTATGATTCTACACATGGCTACATGTGATACTGGAGTCAAGAAGGAAAAGGATAATTAGAGAGCCAGAAAGCACCCGTACTGCACTACACACTTTGTCAGTCAGCAGTTCCCACTCGGCTCAACTCACCGCTGTTATCTCCTCTCCTGCCCCCTTGCAAACGAATTTAGGGAATATGTAAAATATTAGGGGGAGGCGGCTTCTGGGTTACAGAGATGGGATACAGGAGATTATCGTGTCCTGTGATACGACAGCAAAAGTTTTTGTCCGAGGGCCGGGGTGGACCATGCGAGCATCACTGGGGGAGCGGAGCGTGGGGTGGCATCCGCAGGGCACAGGGTACCTGTGACGAGCCCGGGCTGCGTCTGAACCCTTCTAGGGCTTTGTCGGGAGAGGGATGCGTCCACGTTCATTCAATAAAATATAGCTGTATATGTTACTCTCTGGGTTTGGCTTTTTTTTTTCCTCCTTTCCTCCCGGCAGCAATTTTGTGATTGGCTCCTTGTATCCAGCCTATTTGCCACCATGCTGCTGAGCAGAAAAGGGGGGGGAGGAAGGAAAGAACTGCCCCCCCCCAACTGATCGAATGACACAGAATAAATATCAAAGCGCTGGATGGTTACGACTCTGAATCTGGATGCCAAAGAGCACATGACGGAGATTAGGGAGCAGAACAATGCCAGGCAGAAAGCTGCCCTTCGTGGCAAGGCAGGCAGCGAGAAATCACCATGCTAGGCACTTTGCAAAAACACCGTCACCGCCTGACGCCACCGACGCGTCCTCGCCCTGCCGGCACTGGCTGTAATACCACCCTGAAATTGCTGATGGGGATGGAGGGAGCACAAGGAGATGGACTGCCATCAGCATCAGAGGCAAAGCTGGGGCACACTTGTCCCTCAGAGTGCCCCCATGGACAGGACCTTCCCACTGGCCATCAGGTTGGCGGTGGGACCTGGGGCCATGGCGTGGTGTTGCTGTGTAAGGGGAGAGCGGGGTAGGAAATATCCGAAAATGGTTGTGGAGAGTTCACTCACCAACCAGTCAAGGAGCAGAGGGGTGGGATGGAGAGCTGGATCTTGGAGGGGAACGGGGTGGGCATTATCATCCCTTCCACTGCTGCCTTCCCTCCTGGGGGCTCAGTGCACGCTGCAGAGGTGTCATTGCTGGACACCACAGTCCAGAGACGCCTGCCTGGGTCCTTCTGCAGGGACATGGGAGAGGGGCTGACCCTGCATCTCCTCATCCCTGTCCCAGCCCGCTCTCCCAGTGTAAATCAGGGCCAAACAGCATCTTTCAGTAAAATAAATGAACAAACATTGTGGTGGTGACATGTCTGGAAATGTCCATTTTAAACACAAAGTTTTAACATAGGGGAAGTGGGGTCTCTCCTGCTGGCATTTGACTTAAATCAAGACCAGGGCCCAGAGTCCTTGCCCTGACGTGTGGCGCAAAAGATCCGTGATGCACACTCAGACTAAAAGTCACCTCAAAAGCATCTGCACTTTACTCTTCTCCTCCCCTCAGACACAGGCCATCGCATGGGGAAAGGCAGATCAAGCTGCAGCAGCTTCACCAGTAGGAACAACCACCGCGAGCATATCTGCAAGGCTGGACTGGTGATCAGATACCCCATGCATGACAAGTCACTCACTAAATTGGTTATTGCAACTCCATCCCCAAGCACACATTTCTGCTTGCTCATAAAGGTTTCTATTCATACTGGGTCTCAAATTAAAAGACCCATTAGAGCTTGGTTTGCCCAGCAGTTTTTTGCTCCACTAAAATCACATGTACGTAAGAAAGGTGAGAAAGAACATGGCATGACTTGGGTCATTTTAAGCAAACATCCTCCACTGCCAAATCAGAAATCATGCAGTGTCAGTTCTGCCTACGAGGAAAAACATTCAGGCAATGCTGCCTGCAAGCATCCCTCTGGCAGCTGAGCAGCGCAAATGGGTCCGACTGGGATGGGGATGAGCACTGGTGGACAGGTGAGGTGAGACACACAATGATATTAACTCACCCATGTCTTCATCTCTTCTCTTCCGGAGGCTGGTGGCATCTGCGAGGAGGGAGATAAAGCCGACGCTCAGAGGCATGCCTACAACAAAGTGCGCTCATTCTGTATCCTGCTCAAGGGAGCACCTCGACCAGGCAACTCTTCTTGAAGGATTTATAGTCCTGGCCGGCTCTGCATGGCATCTCACTGCCTATAACCAACCCACTCTGATGGGTACGTAATCTTCACTGCTGTAGATGTTGCAGATGACACAGTCAAAGCAGCGTTATGCTACCTGGACAGTTATGCACTGTCCCAGATCTTGGAGAGACAGCTTTTCTGGAGGAGGTGGACAGTGTATAAGTGAAGTGCCATTAGTTTGACCACTATAGCTGTTTAAACTTCTTAATAAAAATGGCTCTATCAAAAAAATTACTTTTTGGACAGATATGAAATTTTTGATGCATTCTGTTTCTTTTGATGTTTTACAGTTATGTGTGGAAAAAATCCCACAATATTTCTCTTCTTCTAAAAATGCCATTTTTTGCTAAAAGTTTTATCAAAGACTTATCTCAAACCAAATATTTATTCTGAAAATAATAAAAAAAAAATCACCATTTTAGTTTTCAAAGTTTTTCCATTCCTTTTTTTTTGGTCAAAAAAATGATAGGAGCTTCAGATAGAAAAAGGAACTATTTCCAAAATTTCTCATGAGAAATAACTGCCTTCACTAATCATTGTTTCCACAAAGAAAAGGTTCTTTAGTGACACAGGTTCTGCCTTTGGAGTTGGCATCATACTGGGTAACAGCGTAATTAGAAATAGAGAGATGTAATAACTCTCCAGGTTGGAACAGATCTGTACGAGATCAGTTTTGCCTCACTTGGATATGGACTATCCATTTCTGGAGTGCAATTTAATTACTTCTGTGGTAGCAGGTGGTAAGTTCTGCATCTCCCCTGACTGGCAAAGTGCCTCTTCTCCTCCTCAGTCCAGTTCCCTATGCCTTTGCTAAGTCCGTCCTCTTCCTCGCTGGGTCTGTCTCTTGCTCAGTATTTTCCTGTTGGAGCAGCTATGATGGATGAATTCTACCGTTTGTTTTGGTAAGCAAAGGTCTGGAGCCACAGCTGCAACCAAAGAAAGCACACTGCAACTCAAAGAGGGTATTTTTTTTTCCAACTTGCTGTGTGTTAGTCAGCCTTTCTAACAGAGAATTAAATAACCTGACAGATGCCCCAAATTTTGCCAGCTGCTTTTGGTCCCTTAGGACAGGCAGGGATGACTAGAATGTGTGGGACACCAGGGCCATGTCTTCTTTCCCTTGGCCAGGCCTCTCCCACAGGTTTTGGATATCACAAAGCATTGACTCCAGGATGGCTGGATGTAACATCCTTTCTTAACGTGACTGTGTCGGTGTCTTCTGGTGAGGCTGGTCCATGCCACTTGTGGAGTATCTTGAAGTTCACATGCCACGGTCCCTCCTCTCTCACAAGACTGGAAGAGCAAATGCATGTCCTGCCATGAGAGAGGATATGAAAACAACCTTGGGTCAGCTGAGGAGATGCTCACAAGCAGTCCCGCCGCAGAGCAGCTCATGAACCCCCCAGCTGTGGATTTTTCACAGGATGGGAGCACATCCAGTTGCATGACTGTGGAAAGCCCTCTGAGAAGGAAGACCTCAGGGTAGCTGCTATGGACAGATTCCTGCAAATCTATTTCCCAATGTCCACTGAATAAAAGATAAATCTGGACAAAGAGAAAAACTCCCTGCAGACCAATTCCCAGAACTCTGTCCCACATTACAAAAGGGGAGTGGGGATACCTCTTAGTGCCTCACACAGCACGTGTATCTGAGGCATATCACCATGCTGTGGGTGACAACATATGATGCTGATGTCACTCCTAATGACTTTACAAGATTTGCTGAAAGAAAATGAAAATAACCTTTACTTTTAGCTATTGAGAGCAAATGGGACTTAAATTGTCACAGATGCAAGCAGGCTGGTAGAGAAGCAAGCAACAATTTTGTGTCTTGTCTACATGGCTTTTTGTCTCTTGCAGGGCTAAGTAGCATATTGTCTCTCTTCCATTATTTCCTACTTAATTTTAGGTTCCAGTTTTGGCCTTGAACAATAATGCTGTTATCAGAGAGCAGTGCCTTGGACTCATGGAAGCTTTCAGA
Organism: Theristicus caerulescens; assembly: GCA_020745775.1. Classification (NCBI taxonomy): domain Eukaryota; kingdom Metazoa; phylum Chordata; class Aves; order Pelecaniformes; family Threskiornithidae; genus Theristicus; species Theristicus caerulescens. The sequence continues at coordinate 66,805,880 of CM036564.1, read as the reverse complement.
AAATATTGGTGCCATCTTCCATAAAACATTTTAAACACATGCTATTTGTTTTTAGTCTCCCTTCTGGTTCTACACACTACAAAGAGGACATTTAATATGTACAATAGAATTAATAGGGATGCAATGTAAGCAGGACTTACATTCAAAATACACTTCCACAAAACAAAGGAGCAGCTGTGAAAATGTAGAGTCCACTGAAAATTTTTTACTTGGGTATCACATTTGCTAAAAGATTTACTCTGCAAAGTTTTATCTAATTTCCCATTCATTCAATTAAGCAGCAAGATAAATGCCTGGATCCCAAGAGATTAGGGGAAACTATGTTTAGCTCCCCCTTACACTTGCGATCAAGACTGTGTTCAGTTTCATGATTATCGCTATGAAGTTCATGCGTACAGGCTCTGTGCTGCTGATAGATGAACACCTCCATCTTCCACCAAATCCAATGGGATTTAGAAGTACTCAGGATCCCCCAGATGTCTCCAGATCAGGAGGATTCAAATGACATAGGAAATGATACCCCATTTGGCAAGGCTAGAGCAGTGCTCTTTCAGCTCTGCTGAGAGGAATGGCCAAAACTCATAGGTTACCAGAGCCATCAGTTCAGAGTCAGAACAAAGCACCCACCAAAATCTCTTGGAAATGAATCACATGGTAAAGATAAGGCAGAGAAAAACAGATAAAGTAAAAATTACTCTCTTTTCCCCTGGTATTTGTGTCACACAGCCTTTATCGACTTGCTTAAGCAAAGTCAGGAAGTTTTTTGAACCAAACCAGAAATATATGCCAATGTTTTGTTGAGCATCAGTCCAGAATCCTGCTTTCTCCCCTGACAATTAGAACACTGATGTTTTAGTCATCGGGATAATTATTTTCTTGAGCTAGCCATCCATTTAAAGGTAAATTATGGATCTTGTGAAAGCTTGAAGTCCATGGTACAGCCAACAGAGGTCCCTCCCTGAGTCAGGAGTACTCTGCTACTCCTTCTCCAGAAAGGTGACAAGTGGGTAGAAAGAGATTGAACACAGAGTGAGCACAGCCAGAGACACTCATCCTAAAAACAGAGAGCTGCAAAGATGGTTCCTGGTCACTCTTGTGCATCAGGAGAGGGCACGGCTGAGATGTCCCAATGTCCCACCACACCATCAGTGGTTCGGAGTGGTTGGCAGCAGTTAGTCTGAGCAGCCTTGAGGCCAGCGAGTTCCTAGGATGCAGAAGAAATGATGGCTGACTACCACCACACTGAACCATCCAGGCTGCAGCTGGGGGACATCGCAGAGGTTTACTAGTGCCAGCATTACTGTGCAAGTTGCAGAAACCCAGACACATTTCCATTCTACCAGGCAATGAAGTGCCTGAACTTCAAGGAACTGAACAAACTCTGTTTAGCCTTTTTGTTCATACTTTCTAATTCCACCAAGGTTTCTGCAGTCACCCTGGGTCCTCATGCATGACACAAACATGTAACAAAGAACTGCTCGTGTCTTATTGACTTTATGATCTAAATATAATACTGATTCTGGATGGCAAGAGTTTTTCCTGCAAATTACAAGTCTGATGCTTGTATGGGTAATGGGAATGGACAATTCCAGCACCCAACAGATCAAAGAGAAATTGAATTTCCTGCAGTCCTGGTAGGCAAGATGTTTTCAGGTCCTCTTGTCCCAAACACTAATGTACTGCAGAACTGTAGAAGGATAGCAGCTCCTGCATATATTTAAGCCAAAGCACTTGGTAGTAGGTTTGATGAGACCATTACCTCTCATATTGACCTCCGTTGTCTCAGTAAGTTCTTCTGTTCATCCATTCGGTGGCTCTAAACTGCTTGGATTGAAAATTCTTTGAGAATGAAACAGTCCTGGGTTTTTTTTTGCATTTAAAAGCACAATAATCCACAACCAGGCTGTAGTAATTCTGTGATATTTCTCCTACTGCTGCTACAATTACTACTGCAATTAGAATGGACCCTTTCTGGATACCTCGATTAAGAATCACTCTCCAAAAGCATCCTCAGGTAAGCAGAAGTTTGCAGATTTGGGCCTCAGATAACAATCATCGTTATTTGATAGGACTAATATTCATGTACCAAAGCAGGAATGCTTTGGGACGCTAAACAGACTTTCTTGGATTTTGATGTCTGTTTGTAAAAAAAAATGAAGAAAATAAGACAAATGACAGAAAAGACCTAAGATATTATTCTAAATTTTATCAGAAATTTTTGATTAAACATATGTGAATACATTGTCTGGTTTTAATAAGCTTGAAGACGTCATCAGCAATTAACTGGCAAAACGGAATAATGTTGCATAGTCAAGCAAGGGTAATTGTGCTTATTATATTGCCAGAAATGCGGTTGATCAAAAAGAAAACCACTGTTTTCCCTGAAGTTCATTTACAGTATTTAGGTGGAATCTGCACTGAGTTCATAGGCATTAATCAGACAAACTGCTTCACCCAGAAACTGCTCACCAGCCTGTGAATGCCTCACATACAGCCAACATGCATGATGGGTCTCCCACTGGATGCGTGTATCTTTTTCCAAGGCTGTCAGTGTTATTCTTCCATTTCACCTGAAGTATTCGTATTTATCCCTCAAGAAGCAAGATTGGCCTCTTCTCATTCTGCACTGTGGAGAGAAAGTGTTGAGGGACAGCAGGGTGCATGGGTGCCTCTGTGAACTGCTCCTTGGAGGCAAACTTTTCTCAGTGAATTACATGGAAAGAAGAGTATGGTGGAACCTCGTTACTGCAAAAAGTGAAGATGCTAATTATTTTTGTACAGTGACATAATTATAGTCATCCAGGAATGTGACAGAGGCAATGTCTGCAGGCAGAGGGAAGAAGATCAGCGGACATAACCAGGAAAAGGAGAAACCGCAGGGCACACAAACCATTTTTACAACAAAAATTTTCATAGTTTTTCTAATCCAAAGCTGGGATTTTGAGGCTTGGCTTTTCCACTCCTGTCTCTTTCCAGGATGGGACAAACTTTCTGGACCACCCTGAAAAATTACAACTCCCTTTTCAACCAAAGGGCACATGCAACTAGTAAATGATGACTCTATAAAGTAATTGCCTGCTTTGTTTGGGCCTTGCTCTGCATATGAACAAGCACTTCACCCATTCCCCTTGTCCTTGCCTCTTATTTCCATAATTACCTGCATTTATTGCTTACTGTGAATATGAGGCATTTAATGCCTCAATTTATTCAAACGGCGTCTGCAGCTGTAGGTGCTCAGCATTGCACCTACAGGTTTCTTTAATGGCTTGGTACCGGCTTTCTTATTCAGTGTAACCAACGACCGGTTTCCTCCAGGGATGTACAACAACCTCTTCTCCAAGCCAGCAAACTTCTAGTTGTGTCAATACTTGCTTAGCGATGTCTATTTTTGGTTTCAGAAATATGTGCCAATATGATGCCTGCACCCACATTTTCAACAGTTGAATTATAGCTCCTATTTTACCTACTCTCAGTGCTATGTCTTTTTAAGTTCTGTTTCTGAAAAACTTTTTTCTGCTCAGAAAAAACAAAGAACATCATTACTCTAATTCTGTGCAAAACTGATTTTTTAATTTATAGCGAGTCCTTTAAATTTCCATTTTGTGCAAATATTTTGTATATGAGTCACATGTGCAAACATGCAAAACAATTTTAATACTTCATGAAGATAATAGAGAAGACAAAGAAGAGAATATGATAAGGCTTATTGCCAAATTCAAATCTGCACCTGACCAATAATTCACCAATATAATTCTATCAAGGACAAGGGAGTTACGTCAGCTCAACTTGGAATAAGAAAGTTCAAGGAAAAGGCTCTGAGCCTTTAAGCACAGATTCCTTTTATGAAAAGAGTCAGGAGGCAGCAATTAAACTCAGTTACATTGGGATGAACGTGCCCTCCCCGTGCCCAGCTCAGAGACCACACACGGGCTGGATGAATCTTGGAGGATGAATGTATCCTGCTCTGGCCAAGGGCCGGGTCAGTTATAGCCAAAAACTCTTTGAGGTTTTGGCTCAAAGGTGCAGGCCTGTGAAATACTTAGAGAGACAATCCTGCACCATGTAGCCTGCCGTGATGAAGCTGCCCCTTTCGAAGTATGAGGGACATTGACCCAATTTGCACAGACCCTCAGCATTAGCATAGGCCCATTTCAAGCGAGGTCTTTGAACACCAGTTGCCTCCAAATTCCATTACCTCTCTCCCTGCTGGGTTTTGTGCTTTAAGTATCAGGCAGGAACTGGGAGAAGAAAAGAAAAAGGAAAAAAACCCAGTAAAAGTTAAATCCTAAGCCCAAATAATTAGACACGTTTTGGTTAGTTCTCTAAACTCTTACTTATTGCTGTTTCTCCATTTGACAGAATATAATCTGATCTTTTTTTTTTTCAGACTTGACACATAGGTCAGTTAATCCAGAGGTTCGTAAGTATGAATGAGCCAGAGAGAGAGGCAAACACCAACTTTGGATGTGTTTGTCACAGCACTTCACCTTTGTTTGCTGCCTCATCTGATGCACAAGCAAATTTCAGAGTCATCCTTGCTTGCAGGTACTCTGAGAAAGCTTCACTTGGAGAGGGAAAGAAATGCAGGATGACTTTGCTGTTTGGCAGATAAGCTTAAGGGTAACAATAATATCTCATCCTTTGTCACTAACAAGAGGCAGCTTGGGTTTGCTGGATAGTTTTAAAGGGAAAACTGCTCATAGAAAAATGCTGTGTGGACAGAGGAGAGTTTTAGCTCTACGCTGAAAGGTAGCAGGCATTTTTATTTCATCTGGAGGTGAAGATCCAGCCCTGGCCTGGCATGGAGGAGATTCATTGCTTTTGAAAATTAGACTGTGAGTGCAGGACAACTGAAGGAGTAAAGTCCAGCTAGTTTGATTGCTTAAAGCTTTTTGCTTCTTTGTGTTCAGGAGCAAGTATTTAAACTTGATGCCTAGCAAATACAGGGAGAAAGGCTATTTCTGCTAAATATCTGACACTTGGGTGCACTCCACTGTCATTACTCTCTGCAAGTGAGGCCACTAACGCTCAGTGTCTGTGAAAGCCTATTTGAAGGTAGGACATACAAATTAAAGTCAAGAGGGGTTCCTCATGTGGACTAAAGCTCTGCTGCTGTGGGCTGTTTTACTTCTATTCACTTTGACCAAACCACAGCCTGACCTACAACATGCTAACCCTGCAGATGCAAGTGCAGATCTGGACCTTGACTTGTCTTCTTAAAGAAGTTCTCGTGTTGCAAGTGGGAAAGGAGGGGGATTTGCACAACATGTACTCTGTACCACATGACTGTGTGTCACCCAATATTGTACTTCAAACTAGCAGCAAAGTCTTCCCTAACTGTGGGAAGATCATGGACAGATTGCTTAGAGTAGGTACCTACCCTTTGGCACGATTAGGATTACAGACCTGACCTTTAGTGCAACTCACCTACTTTACGTGCAACATGCACTAAGCATGTCTGTATGGTATCTCAGTAAAGCAATGTGTGTATATCTACCTTAAGATGCAATATTTGCACTGAGACCCTGAGCACAGCATGACCATTTTCATTCGTATACTATTCCCATCTTATACTGGTTCTTACACTGTGCACATCACTGGGCACAGCTGTTTGCTCTTCACTCCTGTTCTTTTCAGTGGTGTTTGCTGCATTGGTTGGGTTTTCTTTAGAAAGAGAATTCTTACGTTGCATGCTACAGGTACAAAAGAAAGTGAGATTGAAGAATACACTTGGAGTAGAAGGGAGTGAGGTTTGTGGTGCTCATTTCTTCTTCAGGGAGCCAACTTTGTACTGGCTTTCAGGGAAGTTGCATTTCTCACCCAGGGGCTCTTCACCCTATTATACAGGGCTCCACAATTCAGAGGAACAAAATTCTTGAGGACAGCCCTCAGGGGTCCATGAATGTTTTTTTTTCTAGTAGCTTTTTCCCAGGGCTTGTTGGACCTTGTCAAAAAAGAATAGAAAATGAAATGGATTTGAAATTCTCTGAAAAGCCACTCGAAGGACTGGAGGTACGATGCAGTTGAGTAGCTGGTACCATTAAGGAGATACCTGATGGCATTTCTTACTAGTTAGTTTTCCAAATGCTGATGGCTTTATGCACAGTTCTCTCATATTGCTGCACTTTTCCTGCAAAATGACAAAATACTGCAGGGACAAGGTGAGGTCACCGCCAGAGGAGATAGGACAGAGTCTCTGAGCTGGAAAGAAACAGCAGAGGATATTACTTGTCACGCTGCTATGGAAGAGATTACTGTCAGGGAAGACTGAGCTGAATGGACACCTTCAACAAAAACAGTGCTACACCTACATACTCTTTGAAATCGTTTCCTACGAGCAACAGCATTACCTCTGCCTCACTAAGATTCAGCTTCAATGAGCTCCTCTTCCTTCCTAAGACTGTCCTGATGTGAAGGATGTAGCTCTGCGTGGTGGCAAATAGGAAAGGCTGCATGTTATCTGTGTGCTGCTGGCACTCAAAGCAGTGTTGCCTAATCAGTTTATCTTTGGGTTTCACAGAAGTGTTAAAAAAGGCCGGAGAGAAGCTGATCTTTGTGAGACTCCACAAACAAAGGGCTTGGAGGTGCAGCTTTCTTTAGTCCATTTTAGCATTTCACCCTGCAGTCCTGACACCTGTTTGCCATAAGAAGGCAGGCCCGCATGGTCTCCAGGATCAAAACAGCTTGATGAGGTTGTTAGTTGGTGTTTGGCTAACTTCACAGAGCTTGCTCGGGAGCAGGAGCTCAGCCGACAGGAGGCAATAAGCTGGAACTGATATACTACGGGGTGGGAGGTTTCCTTCATGTCTGTGGGATGGAAATGGCATGGACTAGATTAAGAAGACTTTGGGGGACAGGGAGGAAGAGGGTATTTTTTACATCATCCAGAACTTCTCAGGTGCAACTGCACTGCTCCCTGGGAGCAAAGACAAGCTGTTGACTAGTGTGTACAAGCCATTTTGTTTCAGAAAACCACAAAGAGCAGCTCTGCCTAAGAAATGCAATTTGAATTAAGGTTACCATAACAATTCTGCATGGAGCCTGGCTTCCTCAGCTCTTTGACAGCCATTTTGCACACACATTCTGACCACACTTTCTCAGGGTGGAAAATTCACCCACCGGGCTTTAGCCCTGCTTTTTCTCTTGGCAAGAGCTGCAAGCCCAGGTGGTGATCAGAATGTCATTTTGCAGATTATTTGGAAGTGTCACCCTCAGGTGCTCCTTTTCATGTCATTATCAATACCCACAAAATATAGCCTGCATTTCCTACCTTAAGAATAATAGAATTTCACCCAGGAATATAGAGGTTTTAATAGTTCTCATCAACATACTGTGGGCTTACTAATAAGTACAAGAAACGCGATGGACAAAAAACATGAGAAAACTCCAGAAACTAAATGTTGTGAGGATTCATCTTCTTGAATGGTGATTCATGCATGCAATTCCCATGAGCATTACCAGGAGTTATGGATATAAATCCTAGCACATCAAGAGGGGAATATAACCCCTAGTGGCTAGGAATTAAAAGCATTCTGAGGGGCGCGGAGTCTCGTCTTAAGACACAGAGTCACTCTGTGCATCTAAATCCCTGTACACCGAGACGCGAATATGTTAGGATCAGAGTAATAACAATGACTATGCAGCTTGTGCGGTGCTTTTGAAATTGGATGACACAAACACATCTTTCCAAATTAGCGATTTAAAATTGCAGGTGGCTGGCGCTTTCGGTTTTCATCCACCCTGTAAGCCTGGAGATGGTTTCACTAATACAGCACTTCCCAGATGTTTAGACCCCAGGTGTGCAACAGTGTTCTTATTGATGAGATTTAAATTCTCTTTTTTTTTTTCAGTACTGCTTATGATAGGAGCAAAGATAACTGCATCAGGTCATATCTTTCATTATCACACAATCTTCCTTTCTTCCTTGCATTACTGACGATGGGTTTAATTCTTTTTACAAAGAATTTCTTGAGATTGTACATATATTTGTGTACAGGGTATGTCCTTACCTCGGATCAGCATAGTAGCTTCTCTGTTCATTCATTTGTAAGCATTGCCTCCATGTGCACGCTCACACCCACAGCCATTATTTTACCAGTGAGTGTTAAACTATATTATTAACGATTTTTTTTTTTTTTGCAGTACTTATCTACATGTTAGGACTGTTTGTTTTTGCTAGTTCTGCAAACTTTTGGATGTTGTCCCTGCACCACCAGGTAGAGCATTTCAAAGTCTCATGGTTACTCTACTTCCCATTCATATGTCCAAGGTTTGCTTCAAGCTTTGTTTGCTTGTCTAATAGGGGATGGCAAGCAATGCTTTGGTTGGAGGGGGATTCATCTGTTTCAGGGCACGTATGCACCTCATAGGTACTTCCATCAGAACTAGTCCTCCTAATGCATTTTAAATGTCAAGAGTGACAGGAACAACTTCTCTCAGTCCCACAACATCAGATGAATCGTGTCCTGAAAGTATCTGTCATCTCCTGTGACTCTAAACGGAGTCCAGAATAACGGGCTTGGATGACGATGTGCACACTGTAGGTGTCTGCAGTCATGTGAGATGACCCCTACCTTGTGTGCCAAATACAGCCGTTCATAAAAAACAACTCAGAGCAGCCAAAATGCTGAAACTCACAGAAAAATGGCTACAATCTATCTATAGATTAAGAAAGAAGCAAAACACTTTCAATGCAACTTGTGCAATGCCTTTCATCGTGTGTATCATTAATGCACACCTTCAAGGAACTCACCAGATTTGCTTTGGATACCAAAGCAGAAGTACTGAGGCTTTGCTGTGTCAGGATGGATTGAGGCAAAGATCAAAGCCATGTAGAGCTGGAAGCCAGGTGATCCACAGACTTTACTATTTCCAGTTTCTTTTGCCATCCCCATCAGCTGGTTCATCTTCTTTACAACTTCTCCAAAGGGGTGAAGGGGCAGATATTTATTGAATCTGCAATGGTAGTGAATATGTTTCTGAGCTTTCTCCCAAAAGACCATCAACCTAAGGCCCTAGATATGCAGTAATTAGCCTGAGAAAAGCGACCATCTGACAGCCAAAAATGTGGCAACCTTGTAGGAGCAAAAATTGTGCTCTGAAAGAGGTATTTCCCCACAGCATACACATGAACACATTTATAACCATGGAACTTCCCACACTGTCACATTTTCTCTGAATTTTTAACATATTCTGAAGTACTCTGAGATACTTCTCGGATTTCTAATTCAATTCTTGTAACCAGGAAAGTCAGACTGATATCCAAAAGTACCTCATGGTCACCATGTCCTCTACATTTATGTGCTTAGTTTGCACCTGTAAAGGACTTTTTTCTACTATATGGAGAATTATGGAGATATGGGGAGTTGTGCATATTTTCCTTTAAGATATGCTCAGGTCCACCAACACTCATAGTTTTGAGGCAAGAATCCCAGGGTGAAGCGCTGCATCCTGTGCTATTCAATAAGTCATACGGGTCTCACCCAGCGTCTGCCCCTGCTTTAAAGTATCTGAAGCCCACAGAAAAAAAAAAAGTATACATATGGGGCTATAGCATGAATTAAATAAGCAGGTATTTTCCATGATGTACTGTGCAACAAGCAGAAAACAGTCCCCTTCTAAAAGGACTGCAGGATGGCAGACCAAAGTACGACACCCTGAAAATGGAATAAATCCATCCCTAATCACTACCAAAGTGCTGAGTTTGCAGTAGATATTTCTCTTATCAAAACCTATAGCTGGATTCGCTGATATGGGTAATTTCCCAGGTGTTTACTAGCCAGAGAAACAGGTCATCTAGGGGGGAAACTGTCTCCTGGAAGATGAAGAGCTGTGACCCAACAACTAAATAAGTGTAGGAAAAGGTCTGCCTATACAGCAAAATGTTACACTTGTTATAATTCCTGAAAATGCCAGGGAGCTGGATTCACAAGACTCTTCCAGCTGTATATCCCTATCTCTTACATGACACCTCCCACCTCTACCAGCTGCAACATGTGCCTTTATGAAAATAACCCCAAAAGTGTATTCATTAAGAGAATGATACTAAAACTAAGCACTATCAGTATTCAGGTTTGCTATCATGCCAACACATGCCGTAATTCAGAAAATAAAATATAGGCTGTGGAGTACTTGGAGTACTGTATGCTGCTTTTTCTTCCTATTTCTGAATGAATTACTCTCCTAGTTATTCTACTGTAATTTTTACTGCCAAGGAGCAGCCTGAATTTGCATTTTCCTCAAACAAGAAATGGCTGAACACAAATTTTCTATACAGCCTCTTGAAACACTGCAGTGAGTGAATTCACATTTCCTTTTTTCAAGTACTGAAACTAGAAACTTGGCCTTGAGAGTCACACTCAGCCACTGCTGGCAGAGAAGCACTGCTGGGTGACATCTGTCATCAGCCACCGCTGAGCTGAAATGTTCAGTTGTTGTGAAATGTTCAGCAGCAAGTTGTGCATTAAACAAACAAACAAAAAGCCTTCCAAGAATTCTCCAAAAGCAGAAAGAGAAGAGAATTTGAGAAAATTCAATGTATTTTTCAGCCACCCCTCCATCAGAAAAATTCACATTAAGTATCACATGAATTGTGCACTGAGCTCTGCACAGATTAGTTTGAATTTTAATGTGAAAAATGTCAGGCAGCAATTCTGACCGGTCTAATTGTGGTCTATAGCACTTGTCCAGACAGAGGATTTTAGGTGGTACTTTAATCTAGGGACAATACCTAACAGAAACATGCCTTTTAACTCCTAGAGAAAGATGTATGAAGAAGCAATGCCTTGAAAACTCAGCCAGAGATATTCTAGAAATAAGGTAAACATTTATAATATTGAAAGTGATTAATTCTAGTCACAAACATCCAGAAAAATGTGAAACTGTCTGGCTCTTGAAGTCTTCGAATCAAGAATGGGCAGGACATTTTAACATCACAAAACATTGAACTTCACACTGATTTTAAATGAATAAAATGATCTGGTCTGGGACGTGCAGTAGGTCAGATCTAAGGACCACCCAGACATAAAATGCTGACTCCATGGAAGCAAAGGGGTGTGCTTGGCTCTGTGACTGCATCGTAAGATGGACCAGTTTGTCCCAGAACTCTAAAGCCTGGGCCAAGGATTATTTAGGGACTAGCCTTTTTCTTGGCTGAATTTGAAGCTATTGGGAAGTTCTCTACATCAGAAAGGCAGATGATATGTTAGGCAAGACATGCTTCAGCATTTTCTGTAGATCCTGAGGGCCACATGAATACATCTGTTTAAACATTTTGCCACCCAACCCCATGGGATTCAGGATACTTGGATTCCCTTCTTGATTCACCTTAGATCTATTATGGGGTCCCAAGCATGCTGGTTCTCCCACTCTGTTCCCCTCTCCCCAAAACCAAAACCACTTGTCTATTTAAACTGCAAGCTCTGGGGGACAGGGCTCTGACCCCTGCCTTGTTGCAAAGTTGGTCCTAATAACATTCCTGACAGATAAGAGCATAAAAGCATTTCCGTCACAGATCTCTCACGTGCTCTAAATGCAAAAGAAAGGGGGAAGACTTCACTTTCCCCTGCTTGGATCCTACTGCATCCCCAAAAATGAAGTTAAATACCTGATTAGAAAACAACAAAATGCTTTTCGCAAAGAAAAAGAAAAACTAGCTGCATTTTAAAAATGGTATAAACCTGCTGTGGGTGAGAGCATAAGTGTTGACATGAGTGTGTTAGGTTGAGGTTTAGAACATCATTATTTGCTCTTATTTGCCAAATGTCTAACCCACCAAATTATCTGCCTTTTCAGATGTGTACTGCTTTTGATATTTAATTGGTTTTATTTACCAAATGTCTTACTCATTAGACTATCTACTTTTTCAGATGTGTTCCCATTTTGACTTCACTGTGAAGCGAACCAGTGTATCAAAACAGTGACACACAAGGCTTTCTCAGCATCTTGGTGCCTTTGACACAGTGTCCAGCACCTCTGCATACCACTCCGGTGGGTTAGCAAATGGCCCTTTCTCCCTTTCATGGTCTGCGATTCAACTTTGCCATCTCCCTGTTCAGCATGTAGGGAGATTAACAAGGCATTGACTGTGATGTGGCTGAGCTAGAGAAGCCAGAGATTGTGTCACCTCCACACCTTGCTGACCTTGGGTTTTCATGTACCACTTGGAATGATTTATCTCTGTTTTAAAGGAATAACTTCACCACCTGAAACGGTTTGAAATGTTGCACTTCATTTCTTTTCTCAAGGCTAATTGCTGTGGCAAGCTGGTCTCATTCCCCAGATATCTGAAGCATGTAGTAAACAGCAGCTCGATATTCAGAGCAACAGAAGCCCCTGGAGGTATTTAGTCACTCAATGCTAAATATGTTCTTAACTCTCCTGCTGGAGGGGACTCGAGAAGATGCTCACCACAGCCAGGATCTTTTTGTGGTGGTGCTGAAAAGTGGATCAAATGCCCCACAGAAGATGAGGCAGCCCATCACAGGCTGGAGTGTTTAAGTGGGGGTCCATGCAGGTAGGGGCTGTCTCTGGAGCTGGATACCCCTCCGCACCATCACAGGAACCCAACCCGATGTTCCCAAGCAATTCCCACCTACGGTGTGATACATCTCACAGCCTCCAACGGGACTGGCGCACCACAGAGCACACCCCGCAGACCCCAGCTCGGCACGCCGGTACTGCCAAGGAGTCAGCAATAAGGGGCAAAATTGCATCAGTCATGGGATTTTTCACATTTAACCTCATCTTCATGAGCATTCTTCACCTCTTGGTGGCTTTGAATTTGCAATTAAAGCCCCCAAAGGTGGGAACAAAAAAGGCAACTTTGTGTGAAGAACAGTTAGCTCTGTGCAGTGGATTGGAGGTTGGATTTATTGTTTCCTTATACAATAAAACCCATTTTTTTTCTGAATAAAAGCCAGCTGTTTGCACTGACTGCTTAAGAACCCTGTAACATTTAATCTAAAAAACATCTCCAAATGACAGTTTGCCCCAGACCTTCCAGTAGCTGAAAATCTGGAGCACAAAGGTTGTAGTTTTCTAAAAAAAAATCTCAGTGCATTCTTGAGGAAAGCAAACAAATTTACCAAAAATACCTAACAATTAAAAACTCTGGAGAAATTAGCAATAATTATAGACTGTTTTGATCAGAGTTTTTTTACTATGTTTGTATAGATCTCAATGCCTTACGAGCCTCTCCACAGTTTGAGATCTCTGGAACTAGCAAGAAAGTATTAGCAAAATATAAATTCCTTTAGCATTACTAAAAAAACCCTCTTCTTCTGTATGCAAACCAATGTAACAACAACAACAAAAAAGACAAACAGTGGTAGCAAATATTAATAGCCTATCCTTTAGGATACTTAAATTATTCTGTTTTACCAAAAGTTGTATTCATTTACAGCTTGCAACAGGCACGCTGAATTTTAATGCATTCTACCCTCTTATTGTTTTGTCTAATAAAAATGTCCTTAGCTCATGACAAACACAATGATGAAAACTGATGGCTTGATATGCAAACTTTGACCCACAGCGATAGCTTACTATGTCACCAGCCGGGAAAATTCCAAGTGAAAACGTTTTTGACAATAAGCAATAAAGGAACAGCATTCCAGGGAGGAACTCACACTTGAGGCTGACAACTAGGCGAGAGATTAAAAAGGAGAGTGAATTTTAATGACCTGGAATGCTCTGGAAGATACGTCTGGTGTAAGTATCAAAAAATTACAACAAAGAATGCAAACATGATAGAGCCCAAATAGTCGTGAAACTCTAAAGGTCTAAAAAAAAGGAGAAATTAAGTAATGTTACACTGCTCCTTCATTGCATACAGTAATTTTAAAAACGTCTTTGACAAATTTAAGAAGGAAAGCTTTGGTTGATCTTCTACTTGTTTTCTGTCACTTGTGAACTTCTCTGGAAGGATGATTTCTGCCTAGTTATCTTCTCAAACTAACTCCCTCTCTCACCTTGACACCATCGGGGCTGTATCAAGTCCCCTTGTGTGTTCTGAGGCTGTCAGATCCTGTCCCCTTAGTTGCACAAAGTCTGACTCATACTTGAGCGCATGTTGGAGCTGGGTGGCAAGGCAGAAGCTGTAGTGAGGGGCGACCAGCTGAAACACCACCTTTACCTGGAAGAGCACAGAGGTCTCTTTCAAATAAAGGGACAAATGAATGACCAAACCGGACAGTTCAAAGGCACACCTAGCTCAGCATCCCCTTGCTTACACGGCCAGTAGCAGATGCCTGATGGAAAAATGGGAAGAGAACAAGCCCACCACTGTGTTTGCCTTGGTATATCTAGAAGTTGTACCTTGGTGGGTCATAGCCCTGCTGGACTTTTGTCCCATGAATGTGCCTTGTCCCTTATCAGAAACTTGAACATGATTTCTTGCACCTACTGAGCCACCTGTCTAGAGAAAGATAATGTCTTTCACCCAAAGACAAGAAGATGACAATATTTTGAAGTCAGGAATCAGAAGGAGCCCACGTGACCTCCAGCAGAATCAGGGCAGGGTTGGTGACCAGGGTCCCCACCCAGCTTGTGCTCTGGTTTAAGAGCAATCTAGAGGACATACGCATGTACGTAGAGCTACACGACTTGTCAAATCAGGGCCCACACATCCACCTCAGTTAAAGGGGATGCCTCAACTAATATTCTTGTAATTTTCTTTTTCTAAAGTTTCAGGTCTGCCTGCAATTCAGAGCAGAAGCTGAAGGTGTTTTGTTGAGCTGAAGACTGATGAGGCTGTTACAACAATTAAAAGCACCAGGACCCGGACACTTCAGAGAGGGCACCACTGGCTTGCCCAAAAGCTCTAAATAGATTAAGGTTTCTCGTGGACATTTGACCATGAAGGTACTTGGCTTTTTTTCCCTCTACCAGCTTCTGCAGTCCTTAAGCACTAGCATTTATTGAACTCTCTTTTCTTCCAAGGAAAAGAAAAAGAAAAAGGAAAAATTGTACAAAAAAATAAATCCTGCTTTTGTTCTGGATAAAACTAGGTCAGCGTTTTCCATCCTCACTGTCAGTTTTCTGCAGTGTTTTGTACAAAACATCATCATTCCAGCAAAAGGTATTTATAAAGCGAGCTTTGACAAAACAATTGTGTATTTTTTTTTGCCAGAAAGGCTTTGGCATCTGTCACTGCCAGGAAAGATTTAAGATGTAGGTAGAATTTTCATCTCTCACAATGACTTGGCCTATATTGACTAGATCTAATAGATCTGATATTTTAAAACCTCTTGTGCAGTAAAGCACTATAAATTGCAGCTCTTTAGAAATCCCCCTACTCCACTGAAAATTTTTAGTGGAACAAGTATAAATGTTTCCAGGATTTATTTTCACCCGGCACCCCCACAACCCCCCAGTTCTCTTGACTCAGAGGCAAGAAAATAGTACCAGAAGGGAGCTGGAGCACGCCAAAAATAGTACCACATGGGAACAAGAACACAGACTGCTGTGGGCAGGGGGCATGACAGAGGTTTTGCTGAAAGAAATGAGAGAGCATTTTCACCAGAACTGGAGAACAAAGACAACTTTTTTCTTTTCTTCATAATTTGCAACCAACTGGTAAACCAAGACCCTTTTCCAAACACATTTCAGTGCAATTACATACAGAAAAAAGAGAAAAATATCTGTCATTTTCTTGCCATCTTTTTCAACGTGCACATAATCAGGACTGGTTAAAGCTTATCGTGCGCACACAGAATATTCACTCCGGGGCATTTACTCCATTGTGGTGACACACAACCCACTGCAAAGGTAATGTCTCCACTTACCTCACTCTTCCCTCTTCATTAGGAATATGCTGTGTCTGTAGCAGTCTCAGAGCCCCTTACCTGTTCGATGAAAGAGGATTTGCAAGTATAAGATGCAGCTGGGGTAGATGCTTATCATCAGTTCTCCAGTCAGATCATCCCTTAAAAACAAATATATGAGAGTGTCATCCACTGTGGATACATAAAACAAGCACAGAAGATCTACATCAGGCACAGAGACAAAAGAAAAATGGGCTGAGAGGCACAGAGCTCACCAACATCCCCACGTCTCATTAATAAAAGTGGGGTACAGGGCTGATCAGTAAGATAGGAAGAGTTGGAAAGCAGAGACATGCACAAGAAAGTGAAGCATAGGAGACCTGCACTGGCAAAAATAAGAGATGGTGAAGGACCATAGGGCTGAAGTCAACAGGTTTATCTGTAGAAGCATTGGTAAATGTATCACAATCTGGCCTGCATTTTCACTGAGGTTCTTGCTCTTGGATAGAGTCAGAGGAGAAGACAGAATACGACCTTCAGTGGAGACGGAGAGGAAAGGCAGAGGGGAGTCCAGCACAGCCCACAGCTCTGGAGACAAGGCAGGAGCCAAGACACAGCCATAAACTAGTTAATCCCAAAAGCTTCATCTGAACTGTCCTAAACCAAACATGTCACCAGAAAGCATTCCTGCAGCCCTGTAATAGTTCAACATCGCTCACAATAGCCGCAGCATGTCCAGCAGAACAGCAAGGTTAGTCAGTAAATCAATATTATGTCAAATCCCAAAGTCAATCTCAGTCTGATTCATCTTGAAAACACAGCTCCCATGTCTTCAAACACAGTCAAAATCTTTACAGGAAAAAACTCTCTCCTTCCCTGGGTGTTGTGAACAAGTAAATAAGTCTAGCAAAATCCAAACACAATTTGGCAGGATATAATACTCGTTGGAGATAATCCTACCTGCTGAAATTTCCTTTTAACCTCAGCGAAGACTCCAGTAGATGCTAAGTATAATCAGGACAGACACCAATTCTCTCCCACTAGAAAGAACAGCGAACAGTCTTCAAAATATTATGCTTCATCTCAGAGCACAGCAGCAAAGGAAAAGTTCTGGAAATAGTTACTTTGGGCAATTTTCTGCTGAAAGGTAGGCTGGGTGATTTTGGCTGTGGTAGGTCCCCCAGGATAACAGCAACATAATTCAGCCCATGCTTTTCAGGCGATGGAGAACCAGGGTGTTCCCAGGTAGGGGGATTGCAGATTCCCACAGCAGGAGCTGGTCTGGTTTCTCCTGAACCCACGGTGGGTTGGGAAGGACCATGGCAAAGCTGTTGTTGACATTTCTTACCAGTTGGAATCCCCTCACTACAACTTCTGCCTCGCCATCCAGCTTGAAAATGGCTCTCAAGTATCACAGGGCAGGGATGACTGTTGTGGTCATCTAAAGATGCACTTTACAGATAGATTGCCCTGAGCCTCCATGAAGAAGTTTTCTGGAAATGCCTGCTACGTTACATAAAGTGTTTATTCAACTTCAATTAAAGCTCTGATCATGCATTAATTGTAAATTTTGTTGCAAAACAGCATGAGTTCCCTGATGATTAAAGGACTGATATCGCTATTATTAATTATCATTTGTAGCATGGAAGGCTTCAGTGCGATTCCCCCTACAGAGGTAGGTGCCGTATATACCCTCCTGAAGAAGCATCCTTGGCCCTGGAAAACTTAGAAATCTAAACAGACAGTGCAGACAAAAGAACTACCATTATCTTCCTTTTACAGATGGGGAACTGAGGCACAGAGAGATTAAGTGACTTGCCAACATCTGTGGAAGAATGGAGGATTAAACCTTGATCTCCTGAGTCCAAGTCTGGTGTTCAGTCACCGGACCAGCCTTCCTGCTCCTGCTAATGTGTTATTGCTATCATCTGCTCAGTGGTTTTTCCTACCCATTTTTACCTAATCCCTTTTCAAGGTAGCCCTTCAGGGACTGTTACTTATGTGGGTCAGGGCTTGATACAGCCATGCCAAAGAGGGACATACTGTTTTGTCCTGTGGGCACCACTGGCTCGGCTCTGCTGGGTGGCATCACAGGAGCAAGGACTTACAAAGTCATTTCTAGTTCAAGGCAGAAAAACCTGCCATGAAATTGCTGGGCAGCAGGGAAAGAGGAGGTTGTTTGCTGTGGCTCTCACTGCATCCTAGCAAGACCGAAAGAGCATGTTCATGTAGGAAGAAAGCTTGTAAGATTGGGCTGTAAGACAAGAATAAAAAATCTTGAACGCTATATACTGGATGGATCCCTGGACTCTAGCAGTATTTATTTCTTGCGCTGCAATACCACCTGCAGGCCCCAGTCCAGGGCTGGACGCTGCAGAAAAAAGATGGTCTTATAACCCAAGGGGACAGGTCCCAGCCCTCAACCTCCACAGGCACCTTTCTGATCGCTAGGGAGGGTTCGGATGATGCTCTGCACACACCCTCAGACAGGCGTACCTCATGCTGCATCACTGCACACATTGTCCAAACCAGTCCCCTCAACCCAAACTTTGCCTTGCAAAAAAACCTGTATGGAGAAGGGCTGCAACAAAAATAAGCCTCAAAAATGGTCTGTGAGGTGGAAAACTGCCGGTCCTCCCAAGGAACCAAGCGGCAATGTTATTTCCCGTGCCGTTTGCGAAAGGTCAAACCTTTGTCCTCTACTGGCAAGTGTTACGTTGGCATGCGGACCCCAAGTGGGGCTGCCCCGCTCCCCCAGCCCATGCCAAAATGGGGGGCGAGGGCGGAGGGTGCCACCACCAGGCCATCGCCTCAACGCCTGTCACCCCAATTGCGGTGGGCGAGAGATCACAGGCGAGCGGCGGTATCTGCTCAAGAGACATCAGACGGCATCAGAGCAAGGGTAATCCATTTATTTTTAGAGAAGTTTTTCCACTTGGAGATCATACACACTGCAGATCACAGAAACACATGCAAGCATGAAATTTAATTTTTAAGAATTCTTTTCCTGGGGCTTCCATGTAAAGCTGCAGTGAATGGGAAAAACTATAATCATGACAAGACAATTACAGAGGGTTTTTTTGCTAAGCATGAAACTTTGAAAAAAATGTTTAAGGAAAGGGGGAGAAGAAAAAAACCACTAGAAAAGTAATTTTTGTCCAGTTGTCTTGTTCCACTGAAGCAGAATTAGACATCATGTCACATAAGTGACTTTTTAAATAATAATCAGCTTTAAAGTATCCGAGGAAAAAAAAAATGTTTGAGTTTGAACTACTTTTCCTGGTCTGGCTCTTTTAGTGACACAGTGTGTATGCAAATGTGGAAACTGTCTGCAACCTCCTAAACGCTGCAAAACACACGCACTTGTGCTTTTAGCATGAAAGGACTGGGATTTGTGGGATTATGGTGAGAAAGAAGGAGTGATAACTTTGATGTTCTTTTAAAAAAAAATGGTGAAAAACCAGAAAACCGCAAGTGGTTTTTCTCTTCTTGGCAAACCCCCCCCAGGAAAGAGCAAGCATGGAAAATGAATCCCCTCTCATCTTCCAGAGAGGCAATTCCTCCCCTTCCAGCCTAAGTTCACCGACATGGCTGTGCGGGGAGCTCAGACGCTGCATGTCTGAGCCCTGCTTAGCCTGTGGATAAACAGAGAGGTTAGTTTCTACAACAGGCAGCCACGTAAAACTTCTTAAGTAGCGAATATTCCCTGCAAAATAAATACCTATTGTACATCCGGAAACCTAAAATAGAACCAATTTGGTATCGGCAAGAAATGCGTGATCGCCACCTCGATGGTCACATAGACGGGAATTTTAACTCTGGGGAAGGTTTCTAACTTGTTTCTTGTTAAAGCCAGTCCTTTCTTGGCATAGGTCTCTTCTGATGTAGCAACAACTGCTTAGAGGCTTTCACAACTGCCTTATTCATAACTGCAATGTCCCAGTGGCTTTAAGTAAGAAATAGAGATTCTGGTCAAAATACAGCCCATCGATTCACAGCGGAGGGAATCAAGATGTTTAAAAATTGCTCTAAAACTTTTCAGCTGTCCTTATTCAAGAGGTAGGGGTTTTAGCGCTGATCACTTAGAAGGAAAATGGTACAAAGCAGAAAGTCTAAAAGGGTTTACCTTGATTTTGTAGTGTTGCAGCATCCCTTTGGGTCTCTCGTCCCTGCATCGGGCAATGCTCAGCTGCAATCAAAGGTGGGAGCACCACACTCAGCTCCTCCAGGTCTAGAGACAGCACAGCAAAATAATTTGTCAAATTGTCAAAACTTAACAGACATGGTAGAGGAGCAGACCGGGAAAATTTGGATAGACTGTGCCTTCACCCAGTCCTAATCTCACCACTGGAGGCTGTAAACATGATGGGTAAAGTGACAGTCTGGCTACAAATCTGTCTGGCAGCTTCATTAGACATCTTTCGCCTGAGTGATTAAACTGCATTTAAGACCCACTTTCATTTTTTCAAGTCTTTTGTTTAAATTAAAAGGTCATGTTTTCAAGCGAGTGATCCGCTGCCCTCTCCAGTCTCCTGCCACAATACAGTTACATTAGTACTAGTGTTGCACAAAGCGCTGTGAATAAGATCCACAGACACCAACAAATGTCGCAGCCAGCGGAGGTTACAGAAAGGGGTTTTTGTCTGTTGTTATATGCCACAGCAGGGATACAAGCTTGAAAAGTCCCCCAGCCTCCAACTTGGACTATTTCTGCTGTGCACCGAGGGACTTGCAAGGAAGACTTGCTACTTTTGCAAATTTATTAAAGCAGCTGGGTTTGCCCGGTGCATCTTGCTCCACCTTGTTTTTGCTGCTGCCTCGCCATTCGGGAACTGAAAGAGATTTTTGGTGGTTAGACAAAAAAAAAAAAAAAAACCAGGACCTGGGATTTGGGGTCTAATGCTGCCAAGTGCTGAGTGCCATCTGTTCCCACTGGCTCCAAGCGGCCGCGGGGCTGCTCCGGAGCTCACGGGATGGGGCCCCGGCACGGCGGAGCCTGACGGAGCAGGGCAGCTCTCCAGAAGATGTAACACGGAGTCTTGGGAGCGCTCCCAGTTTACACCTCTGTGTCTCTGGCCCGCAGACAGACTGCACTTAACCTGCCGCCCTGCAGCCAAGTGCTTCTCTGAGCTCTCAGAAAACAGCAAGTGCGCTCAAAGCTGGGAGAGATGTCCTGGCTGCGTTTAAGACTTATGTATGCTTTATTTCTAACTAAATCCAGGGAGGGAGTCCCTTATTATCTGTGCTGGGAAGTTATGATGCACTGAGCATCGCAGTTTCTTATGCCATGTTGGTGCTGTCGATGCTGGTCTAAAAAAAATCCCCCAACCTCACTTGCACTTTTCCGTGGGTTTTTGCTTGGCAGAGGGGAGCATAGAGATGAATCAGAGGGTCGAGACACGGAGCAGCCGTTCCCAAGGAGAGTGATGGCTGAGCTATCTGCTCCTCTTGGGTGAAAAGCAGAAATCACGGGAATTGAACAAAAGGACTGAAAACCAAATGCTGGGTCACTGCCTCACGGGAGTCCTTGCTTCTGCTGATAAGTTTAACTCCAGCATGAAGGGTTCAGTTCAGTGCCTTGTATGAGAGCCCACTTTACACCAAGGGGATGTAAAAGTTGACTAAATTTTTACTAGATGAGTCTTTCACAAGCACTCTGCTATAGATGACTGTACTCTGCCCAGTGACCTGTTGTGCCCTGTTATTTTCCCTAAACCGCAATTCTGTTCACCAAGAACATTATAAATGTGACTTAATAAACTGAACTGTAGTTGGATTGCAATATTCATTGTGTCTTGTGTTCAACATGCTTCCTCCCAAGTCTTTTTTTATAAATCACATTGCATTGGAACTTTGGCTATGAAATTGTACACAAAAATGTATTTGGTAGAGGTTACTTCCCTTCTTTTTCAGGTACAATTAAATCCTCGATAATCACTGAGGTTTTCAGATGTAGTGGTGACATGAGAATCTCCCAGAATAGTGTTTTCTTTGGATTGCGACAGGATTCGATCTATAACAAGCACAGGTACATACTGATATTGCAGATACAACGCTGGCTGCCTGCTGTATTTTTCACTTATTGCCAGGGTCAAAGGCTGCTTAGGTATAACATCTGCATTATTACTCTAAAATGCAGCTGGCTTTTCTGACCCACTGGCATGGAAGCTGCTGAAATCCTATGGTGTAACCTTTGCTTTAGGACTACATTTCTCTAATTGATGTGCCTAAGATTCACGTGCAGGTATTGACAGGAAAATAGACCCTTTAGCATTGAAAAATAAATCCTTGACATTTCTATCTCGTACAGTAAGTCCAATTATCCTCCTTTTGCTCTCTTCCCCAGTCAGGAATCTGAAAGGCAGAAGAAAATCCAGAATACACAGTAAAATTTTCCAAGTTGTGTGGATTGCTGTAAATAAATGCAGCGTATATGATCCAGCAACAAGTAAGAATATTTTGGATATCAACAGGGCTAAAACAGTGTTTAAGGCTTTTCTGAATAGGCCTGCTTTTGTAAAGCCAGAGAACATTTTGCTGTTGAGTGTTCATTTATAAAAACAAAATAAAGTAATCTTTCTTTCCTGATACGTAAGAGCAATGCTTCTGAATGACCCTTTCCTTTTCTTCACGCAGGCTATGTTTTTTTCACAACTAGCTGACTATGAATAGGCACAACCATTCCAGTAAGCCGTCAGTTTGCGCTGCCAGCAATTATATCAGTTATCCAGGCCCTTACGTGTCATTTAATACCTACTTTCATAGAGGGGGAGATGAAAAGAACAACTACAATAAGATGCAGTTAATTATGGATATGTTTAGAAACAGCCTAATGAATAATAAACAACATTTTATTTCCTCCGTCTATGACACAGTGGCAAATAATTAAGAATCAAAAGAATTCAAAGTATTAGGTAACAATCAGAAAACTTGTGCAAGATTTTTTTCTGCCCAAGTTTAATTGGTTCATTGTTCCCATGAACCATAAACCACGGGGTTGATAGCGGTGCTAAAGTTTACTTCTGTAAAGGAAGATTAACATATTCGGGAACTTTACCCTAATCCTTGTTTTGCGTTAACTCAAGCAGATTGGATTAGTAATTCTTACCTACCACCCACTAGAAGAAAACGTGTTTCTTTTCTGAGACAACTGGCTGTATTGTACCTTCATGTGCATTATCTGCACTGAAAGCGTTCTGCAGAAAGAAATAATGTGAAGTGAAAGGGAAAAGAGTTTTACACTGTGATGGCAAGAAACAATTGCTGACATTGCAGAGTCTGAACTCTACTGAAAGGCTAGACCTGTTCCTCCTCAGTTCATGTGCTGTTATTTCAGGCAAAATGAGAATAAGCCTTCCCCAAACTTCTCATTCAGGAAAATCATGAAAACAAAGGAAAGTTGATTTGCTAGTTCTGATTTGGAGACCGGTGGGGTGCACTGGCAGCAGCCCAGAGAGGGAGCAGAGCTGGTTTTGTGGTTCAGCTCTGCTGAGCGTTGGCTGTTAACGCAGGCGTCGCAAACCCACCGGGCTCCCCTGTGCTCAGCCCTGCCGGGAGCGGGGGCAGCCACTGCGGGAAGCATCCCATCCCAGTGGTCCTCCCAGAGCATGGATATGGTGCAGCGCAGACCAACCACAAGTACCAGTATAACCCTGGGCCCATGGAAACATCCCACTGAAGAGTAAGATCCAACAAGTGTCTCCCATCCAGCTGAAATCCCATTTTCAATAATTTCCTGAACAAAGCCAGTTCTTACTTGTACTGAACTCAGCGCCACATCTTCACCCCAGGAAAGAAGTTGCGGTTACTTGCTCTGTTTGCAGCTACTTTTCTCCCAACTTTTTTCCTCTTCAGAGTCTATAGCCCAGACGCTCCTGCTCCCTCTCCATATGCAAGAGCTATCCCTTTACTCCAACAGGAGCAGGACAAGATCCTAATGAGGGATAAACGCTAGCATTGACATGAAGGCCAGCAGAAGGACTTGATACCATGCGTGTTTCTGTGAAGCCTGGTAAGCCCCAAGCGTTTTCCAGATGCTTCACTGAGGAAAATTCCCTTCACACATATATGGACACACTTAACCAGATCCTTTCTATCATTCTTTAACAAATTATGCCAGGAAATTTGAGGGGGTTTTGAATAAGCAAAATCAAACTTTTTTACACAGTGTTTATGAGCAATCTGATGCCTCAGGTGAACACAGCAGCTCCATTGATCACATATAAAGGACTAAACTACGCAGGGCCATGGAAGAGCCCAACACAAGCGATGGTTTCTGTCCAAGCTCCATCCAACCACAAAACCGTGAAACTCCCACAAAATGTGGCAGCAGCACATAGAAGCAAATGTCAAGGTATAGAAAGGCAACGCTTTACTTTCTTGTTGGTGCTGGTTGCCTCTGCACCTCAACAAAGCTGATGGCCTTCCCATAATTATGGAAGAAAATTAATTCCTATTTGGGTGGTTTCTCTCTTTTTTATGATATTAAGCAACTATTGGAACTTGGGATAGCTTTAAAAATATTCAGTTGCCAGCACTATAGGAGGTAAAAAGCTAGCAAACATATGTGCCCTAACCGTTGAAAAATAGTTGGTACAAGCACAACTACAGTGATGAGCTTTGTGCTAAACTACAGTGAGCAACAACAGGGATTTCATGGGCAAAGAGCAATGTCACATATTAGGTGTATGTGAAGGAGCCAACTGGCTAAATGGTGGCCCCTTTTTAACCTGGATTTCTAATTGGACCTCAGTAGTTATCAATAAATCCCATTTAGTCCTGCTCATTAGCAGGGAGGGATATTAATTAGCTCTACACCTAGGAATGAAAGACAGCACCTTGAAGAAGCTCCATCTATTTCCTCCTCATTCCAGCCCAGTGCTGTCTCAGGTCGTCCAGGACTGACTTTTCCATTAAGCCAAACTTGATATTTTGGAAGGCAGACGCAGCCCACTAGAAAGAAAATTATAGAGGCAATACAGTGGTCGGAGGTACCTTGCTTCAGTATTTCAAGGGTAGAAGAAAAAGCACACATCCCCCCCTCAACTAATAACAACAGTAAGAGACATACGACATTGAGACCTAACTCTTCTTGGCTGCACGAAGCAGACAAGAAATTCCTTAAAAGTTAATTTATTGTCCCAAAGGAGGCAGGGGCTCTGTGCCCGTCTCTGCCCCATCTGTAAGCCACAAGCCCTGGTGCACCTCCAGCCCCGCTGCCTGCAGAGCGTTCACCCTCCACCACCCTTCATTTGGCTACACAAAATACAAATTTTGGGATGCAACGTACATGCAGTGCCTCCCAGAGCAGGATCCTGACCTCATACAGACCTGCTCAGTACAATTTTAAAGCTCGTTAGCTTATAGTCAGAGCTTTAGGGAGTTACTTCCCAGTGTCCGGGGAACAGCAAGAAAACCCTGGGGTGCCCCAAGGGTCCCGCAAAACTTGTAACAAGCCTGTGCATTTCCCAGGGGAAATTTTGGGGTTTTCAGGAACACACACGTGAACTACCTTTGAGCTTTGCGCTGTTTGCAGTTGAAACTTTTTTCTTCCTGGGGAAACTGTTGCTTCTGCCATATCAATAAAAGAAGAATGAGGAGTGGATCAATAAATTACTCAGACTCTTTGTACTATCTGTTAAGAGAGCTGCCAGTACAAATTTTCCACCTTCTTCCTTTTTCATGGTTTTCTACCAAGCTGTGCAAAACACACTGTGTATCGTTTACTGCTTGGGATTTTATGAAGAAAAAAATAAATAGAGCCACCAAGTACTAATTTCAAACTGTTGTAGTGAACTCTCCCTTTTTTTATTACATAATAGAGCCTTTTGTCCTCAGTTTTCCATCTGTTTGCTAAGCATTTTTCACTTGAAGTCTCAATTAGGACAAAAAAACCCCACACAATCATTCAATTCAAAAATTAATTTGGAGATCAAGGGACTGACTTAGGCCTATACCAGTGAGTAAAAGCGATTCAGGCTTTGTCACATGATCCAAGAGAACTGAGCAACAACAGTTTAGCTGCTTTAATCCTGCTTAATTTGAGTGCAAAGAAATTCACATGTGCTACTAAGAACATTTTGCGAGTACACTGTGTCCATTTTTCTGGGTCCCCACGTCCAAAGACTTTGTTTCATTGAGAGCTCATGACATCCTTCATTAATAACCCCCGTGCAGACGAATGAAACACACACTATTTTGCAGAGGTAGCGAGCGACCTACTGAGAAAATATCCTGCCAAGGAAGAGGTGGTTTCAGACAACACATTTTACAAGCAGGAGCGATAGCAAAAGCGGCACCTTTAGGGGTTTTGGCAGTGAAGCAGGTCCCACTGTGCCAGCAACAGTATAAAACAGAGATGCCATCAATGACCCAAAGAGTATCTTTTAAAGAAATAATACAGCTATGTCATGGAAGGTCTTAGCAAGATATATCACTAATTTTATAAATTTTTGCATATGCTTTGCACAGGCTATAGGGTCATTAGCAGTGAAAGGCTACCCCCCACCAGCTATCACCACCTGGCACAAGTGTGTGATTCCGGGGCCACGCAATGGGGAATCAACCCACCTGAAACTTGGCTACAGCTTATGTCAACGGGGACGGCCAAGCAAATTTTCATTAGACAAAGGAAAACTTGCAAAAATCCCATACGGCAAACAGATGTGCTCACACGTACCCTTTCCCTCTCTAATGCCTTGTGCATTTACTGGTTTTGGAAGAACTTAATTAAAGCCAGTTGTGAAATTTCCAAGGAAAAAAATGGTAATCCCTTACAGTAAATGTGCCGTGATTGTTCTGGGTTCACCCTGCCTCTCCCCCTTGACTGGTCTCATGGGGAGACAACATAATCTGAGAGATCAAAAAGCTGAAACCGGCCATGCTTGCTTTTCATCCTCCCTCTGACAAAGCAAATGGCAGCAGAGAGGACTTGAACTGCTTGATCCAAGCAAGGAGCCGTGCTCATCCCTGGATCTAGCAGTTCCCCCAGTTCAGTAGCTGGCTGCCCAGTTCACATAAACACCTATCCTGGACACAAAGAAGTCTCCCTGCAGGAAACCTCCCTTCCCAGGAGCCAGCTTCTGAAAACGTCCTGTTTTTGCCCTCTGGCTGCAAGAGAAGTGCAACATGAAGGTATTAACATCTTTTCTCCCATTCCCTTCAATCCCTAGATGTCTGGTGAGGAGTCCCTAGGCACTGCGTGGAGTGGGTGCCAGCCCTCCTGCTCAAACTGGAGAGGACAAAACTGTGTGTCTTCAGCTGAAAAAAGTGTGCTGGGGCAAGGGGATGAAAATGGGGTGAGGAACCCAAAGAAAACTCCTGGGCAGGAGCCCTGAGCAAGGTGGGACACGATGGCTCTGTGCTCCAAGGCACATATTGCTCCCTTCTTGCTGCCCTGCTGGTACCTGACCTCTCCAAGCCCATGTTTCTAGGTCTGTGACTTGTCCGGCTCTGAAAGCTCAGATTTTCCATGAAATATGCAGATGCAGATGGAGTTCCACTTCCAGTTTTTGCACAGCAAGCGTCATAGGCAGATAGCTGGGATTTAGCATGGAGAAGTCTCAAGGGTCTCTTTGTCCTCACCTTTGCCTTAATTTTAAGCTACGTCAAGATCTGTGGTTAGCTGACGTTTTGGGAAGAAGTGCCCAAACACAGCCATTCGCAGGAATCGGTTCATTTAAATTACAACCCTCCAAAATGCTGCAAGGTCGATTAAAGAAACAACCAAACAAAAGCCACAATGGCAACAATCCTGCGGTTCTGTTAAAGAAACGAGCCATACAGAAAGGTCTGTGTCGGAAAACCAACCAATTCAGCATCAAAGAGAGGAGAAATAACAAGCAAAGCTTGCCCTCGTCCCCTTACCCGCACGGTGTATTTTATCTAGTCAGAGTGGCGGTGCTGGCGTGGCGCCAGGGATCTCGTCGATAGATCCAAGCGGTGCTGATTAAGAAATGTAACCAAAGTAATTAATGATGGGGGAGGACTGACTCCTGGTGCTGACTGCGGAGCTGGGATCCAACTCGTTCTTTGTAACAGTTAACCCCAGAAAGAGTCAATTAGAGCAGAACTTCCCAACCTTTTGCAACAGACACTCTCACTTTCAATTAAAATGGCTCGCTAGGAACCCAGAGCAGTAAGTTTGAGTCAGCAGGCTGCACAGAGCATCAGGCTTCCCATGCCTTTGTAGTTTCTGACTGTATTTCTCTGACATACCAGTTTTTAATTTGCAAAAATATATTCACCCAGGATTTCAGATGGGTTTCAGTGCTCTCTGTGCTCTGTTCAATATTCTGGACAAGGTTCCAGCCTCTCCAGTAGTAGCAATGGCCCTTGCTCTGATTTTCAGGACAACACTTGATTCTCCCTGTATTTAAGTCACTGCTGTCAATAAGGTCCCTGTATGTTAATGCTGGGTCAATATTCTGGACCGCTGTAGGGCTGTAGATGCTCACTTCTGTCTTCTGGATGGGTGCAGGTTTGTCCATCCTCAGATCATAATGCAGGGTGGGTTTTGGGGTGTTGAAACTAATTTCAGCCTCCTAGATTCATTGTCATTTTGGTTCAGGTATTCTGACTAAATTCAGTAACAGTTCTAGCCAGCTTCCGTCAATATAGAGCAAAGGCATGAGCTAGGAAATCTAGGCTGAAAAGCAGACTTTAACTTATCTGTTCTCTCTTTCATCCTTTGTGTCAAAATAACAATATATGGGAGAATTGCAAAGGAATGAGAGTATTTTTAATTTTTCAATTTATTTCACTTTTGTTTGTTTGTTTGTTTCTTGGAGGAAATCTGAGTGTTACTGAGCAAATCTCAATTCACCCCAGCAAGTCCAAAAGGTTCAGGAGTCTTCTGACTCTTCCTGGCTGGCCCTACTGGCTCTGCCGATGGGCAGACATGGATTTACCCCTTCTTTTCCTTTACTTTCCCCTTGAACTTCCAAACTGTCCATGTCCTGCTTAAGGGGCAATATGCAGAATTCACCATGAGATGATACTGAAACCAGGCACAGGTTTAAAATAAAGGCTGATTTACTGCACGCTGGAGACTGAGTCTCTACTTCTGTCCTTCAAGATCCTATTTGTACGGGAAGTCTGTAGGCAGCTTCCACACAACCAAAAGCTCCCCCGGCTTGCAACGAGTTTCTGTACTGTTTCCTTCATGAGCGGGACTTGGTTTTATTTAGCTTTGGTTTATGATCACGTAGAAAGACTGCGCTCTGCTGAGCATCAGCATCATAGTGGAGAGGTAAGATCTTAAGCTTTATCCTCATTTTCGTCCAGACATAATAACCCTAAAAACCCAAATTGCTGAATATTTACCCTATTGCTGGAGACACTCACAGATTTAGTCTCCTTCCCCACACCCTTTTCTCAACACATAAAACCAAGGTTCATTTTCATGACATTCTTTTATGATCTTCAACTGGAAAAGACATTTTTTAGCCTAGAGGGTAGAGGCTTTGCTTTATATTGTCAAAAGTAGCAAGTTCATGTCCTGTGGTGAGGGTCACATTTTTTATAATAAACACTTCATATCCTTTATTATCTCCTTGTTAAATGGTTCAGTACATTAATTATCGTTATCATCCAATATATTTTGCACTGAATGAAAATATTTCAACAATGCTTTTGGCTGAAGAAGCAAAACATAATATACCATTTTATGAGTAATTTTCATGAAATTTTGCATGCATCCAGATCTTGTGAGGTAGGGAACACACTTTGTTTGAACTTTATAGTCTTCTCATTCAGTTTTCGTTAATAATTTTTCCTTCAGTTCTCAATAGGTTTCTCTAGCATCGAGGGAACAATATCAGAGCCCTCCTGTAGCTAATTTAATATCTGTAAATTTCCATGGCTGATAAGCGACAACTGCGCAGACGAATAGAAAAGTAAAATAGCGAATGTGGGAGAAAAAAAAACACAAATGAAAGTGGAGACTGCAAGATGCTATGAAGTGATAATTGTTGCAAAATTTTGGCTTCATCAGGTAAAACCACTAGCAGAAGAACAGTGATTATTATTTGTCCTCTGAAAGAAAATAAAAGTTTTACATTTGTTTGTTTGTCTCAAAAATCATTCCCTTCATAGATAGAAAACACTTTCTGTTGGAGTTTTTCACCAGCCCCTGTTCTGAGCCGTGCTCACATGCATCCCCAGCTTGCTAGAGGCACTGGTAAGGACAGCTGTGTTTCCTGGCCCAAGGAATCATTTTCTACCACACCTTTCCCTCTCCCAAAGCAAGGCTTTGACCCATGCTCATAACTCTACGCCTCTCCTCTAGACAACCGACCCCCAAATCGGGATCCAAGCCACCTTGCCCTTGTCAGTCCTCCTGCCACATATTTCACAACTGCTTACTTGCAAAACCTTTGCATTCCCTCTCTGAACTACGTACAGTACAGTTGCTCCCCCCATCCTCCTCACCTCCCTAAGCCTAAAATCCATCTCCTGTTAATTATGCTCCTGCCCATCGTCCTTGCCCCTGTGTTACTTCTTCTTCCCCCTGTCCTGCTTCTTCTTCCCCCTGTCCTGCTTCTTCTTCCCCCTGTCCTGCTTTCCTCCGCTCGTGCTCTCAGCCACAGGCTCTGAGGAGCACACAGCAGAGTTTGGAGTTGGAGTTGGGATCGAGCAACTGCAAGAAGATGCCCAACTGAACTGCTGTGGATGGGCAGGATCCAGAGCAGCCACGTAACATGGCCCACCTCTCGTTCCCTGTCCTCCCGCACCACTGCAGGCAGAGTAAAGCCCTGATCTGCACACTCACATGAATCCCACATGCTTTGGTGGCCACTTCAAAGGCTGAACACGCCATCTTGGACAAGAAACAACTTACAAAAACCGCAGAGAAACCCAGCAGCTTTGCGGTGTCTGATGCTATTGCCCTCTTCACAGAAACTCCACCTTTAGTAGGCACATTTGTTGCAGCTCTACAGCAAATAAATCTTCCAACAACAGGTCTGCTCCACAACAGCTTGGGGAAAGAGCATCCCTGGAAAGGACACTCATGGGTCTATCAATTTAAGATGTGTTTTTAAATCCTTGCTTGCACAACATAACTTGTTCTCATGAACACTCCCAGGTGCACAATCCTTTGTTGCAGCCACCATGCACAAGAAAAACAATACTGAGATAGAGGACAGTATATTGTGGGGTTTTTTAACAAGGGGAAAGTCTGTGGAAGGAACACAGACCTTGCTGCACTTAAATCCACAGCAAACTGTAGCTGCTCTGTAGAGAAATGCAAGCCAAAGTGAGCAGGGAAGGTGTAATTCTGCTCTCACTGGACCAGTCAGACCTGGTCCTACAAGCCAACCCATCCCGTCCAGACAGGATTGGAGCCTAACACCAGACCACCGGAAAGACAGGACCTGCAGGAGGAAATAAATTCCCCTGGAGCCACAGGACCAACCGTGGTGCCGGTCACCAGGACGTATCAACAAGCAAATTCTTTTCCAATCCTGCAAATACTCAAAGCCCTGGCACCCTCAGACCTCACATCTCTAATTAAAAATGGCCATGAATACTTCAATAAACAACGCAATCCATCATGTTCAGGACATAATAAAGGGACACGGAGTGGAAAAGAAGCTTTGCCCCTGTCCTATGTGCCATACTGTATGTGTTTCACGGCAGGGAAGCATGTGCTAATTTCTTACCTCTCTGCTGACTGCACTGTCCTTTTGCATAGTTGCTGCTAAACTGCATGAAAGGTATTTCTAATCTCGTGACGGTGACTGAAAAGGGTTGAAGGACACAAATTAAGTCTCATAGCAATAGAGCAGCCCAAGAATGGAAGGTCAGCCAGTTGACTCTTCCCAGAATCCCCTGAACAATGCAATTATTCATGAAGGAAATTTCAAATTATTTTCATTAGACTTCTGTTTTACCAATCTAACCAAAGTGATTAATTAGGGATTAAAATATTTACTCTGCACATGCTGCCTTGGCACAGCACTAGAATATTTAAGCATTGTGCTAAAAGGGTCAGCTGTCTCCAGTACTGTTTGGAATTCATTCTCTATTTTCTGTGTAAAAGGGCATTGACACTCATGTCTATACTACACTTAGGATCCCATTAGGGACACAGAGAGAGAAATGAGTCTCTTTTCCTGCCCTTGTAGCTGCCCCAAGCTCCCCAACTTCTTTACTGGGCTGCTTCAGTTGAGAAGCAGACAACAGCAGCAGCAATGACTACAGCATGCCACGCAGTAGAGTTAAGGTTCGACACCTATTCCACAGAAGCAGAAAGGAGGGAGAACCTGGAAGGACCAGCTAGAAAACAGAGTGTTGGGATGGAAGACAGAAGAATTGGACTCAGCTTTTGGTCCAGTTATGGATATCTTGCACAACCCTGGCCACTTTCTTATTCTAACTTGTGTTTCAATTTCTTAGTTTTAATTTGGGGCTTGCCAGCAGCAGGGTGAGAATTTGTCATGCTGGGTAAAGAATAATGGTGCTTTGATTTGGACCTGCCAGGAAGCAAAATACTCTTCCAGTGAGGTTATCAGGATGTGGCCCAGGGGAAGGTGATACTATTACATATTTTGGTGTGGACACCTTGCAAATGTTTGTCCTTACCTGAGCTTTGCATTAACATTAGACACAATTAACACACAACTAGGATATGGTGCATGCTGGAGTGGAAGCTCACATTAGTGCAGGGATTTAGGAACCTCAGCCCTCTAAAAATAGAAACGTGGACTTACCCAAGGTGGCAAATGTTTTCACTGAATATGAAATTTAGAAAGGATCACTTTGCATCCCCCTGTGAAACAGCGTGCTGGAAATGCCTTGCTTGCTGTGTTCCCTTTCCAGAGATGCAACCAGCAACCCCAGATCAGAGCCTGGGGCAAATGCCAATTCACGCTGACCTTCGGAGGCTCCTGAAATCGATTTGCAATTCATCCCTCACTCCCCCTCCCGTTTGTCTAACTGAATCCAAAGCAACGGGATACGTAACAAGGAAAGACTCCAAAAAGGGTGAACATGAGAGACCATGCAACTGATGGTGCATCAGGCTCAGCCAGCCTGCACAGGGACGATTGCATTTGTTTCAGCGCTGAGGATTCGAGTGGCTTTGCTGGCATGGCAATCTGACACATCTCAAGCAAGTGTGTGTCTCTGCAGGATAGTTAAAATGCACGGTACCTCAGAGCTGGCGAGTGCTGCCACTGCAACCTCACCAAGATGAAAAAGATGTATAACAGGATTTGCATTCCTTTCCAGACTGACTGCTGCAAGCAAACATTTCAGCACTTATTTGTTACCAATATTATTAGAAGTCTCAACCCATTTCCTGGCTGGGGCATGTTTCCTCGAGGGGACTGAAGTCACCTGTCACTTTCTTTCTCATGTTACTTAATCGTTTTAGTCCAAGCAGTAAGCTGCCAATCATATTTAATATTTAGTCACCTTGAATGCATCGCTACTGATTAAATAGACTGCTATTTCAGTAAACAACTGATGAGAGAATACTTACAGCTTCATTATAATTATTCCACCAGATATTAGAGAATTATTCATATGTAAGTCCAAAGAATATTTAGGTCTTCTCCTATTTATTTCACAAACAACATTTTAATTGCTGCCATATTAGCAGAGCTATCAGTACTAATTGGATAATACCCCTTCAAAGATTTTTCTTATAGCAGCCTCTTTTGCTTGCATGCTTTGAAAGCATCTCTGTTTTTTAGGATCTCTGCTGATTACCCACAAAGAAATTTACCCTTATATGTTTATCAGCCAGGCACCTATATGTATTTTCAGGGGTCTGGTTTGTTGTTTGCAATACAGTGAAAACAAGCGGCTCCTACAAGAGGGAAGAAGAGGATGATAGGACAAAGCCTGTACTGCAACTCATGGCAGAGGCATGATGAAAAATCCAGATCTTCTGAGATCATCCACGGCCTTATCCATAGCACATCCCCTACCCTGGGCAATGTACTCCTGGGGGCTTGGAGGATCCTTTTAGAACATCCTTGAAAAGTTCGTTAAGAAAAGTAAACTTATTGTTAGTAGACTTAAAAGCAGGGGTCTTGCTTCCAGCAGAAAATATCTTACATGGTCCACAGTTTGAGAAGTGTTGGAAAACAGTGCTGCAGAATCACACTGAAGCTGGGCAGCAGGTTTTGACAAATTATATGTTTAAGAAAGGTCTTTGCACACTAAAGGTAAATTTATTGAGTGGGCTTGGCCAGGAACAGAAAGGTGAAGGAGAAATTTCAGAAAAGTAAAGATGTTCTGTGTCACCACCATCTAGGCAGGATCTTCAGGCCTTGCTTCTAGAAAGGTTTTGTTTAGAAACTCAGCTAGGGCCATTTTTTCAAAGGAACAGATAACACATGTTTGTTTCGCTTCAGTGAGAGAAAATGAGAAATTGTTACTTAAGGTTGACCCAAACATTTCTCCTTGTTTCTTCCCACCCCACTCAACTCCTCTCCTTCCTCCCTCACAGTTTTTCAGTTTGACCACTGAACTGAAAAATTAATTATTCTTACAGCTCTATTAAAGGATGACTTATGCCAGGCTGCTTACAGACAGTCTAGCTGATGTATATTAAACATCTCTATTTCTTATTTGTTTTTCCCTTTCTTTTAACATCTCCCCCTTCTTTTGATAGTTTCAAAATGCTCAGGTGCTCATAGGGTGCCATGGATTGTACATTCAGCAAATATGCGCTAAAATAAAATAAAATAAAATATGAGCCCTAGAAACATCAATAATAATGCTGAATTTGAACCAGAAAGGTAAAATTGCCTCATCACTTCATAATCAGAATTTTGTGTTACACACAAAATCTTTAGGCACACACGGTCTTCACTGTGCACAGTGATGATTATTTGCGTAGGAAAACAGCCTAAAATGCAAAAACCTAACCTTCATGCAGCTAATTAAGAGGAGCAGCAGACAAGTAAAGCATGAGGAGCACTTATATTGCCTTCTACTTCTGCTGCTGCCTTCTATTTGTCTCTCCTCACAGCAATGCACTGTCCTGGGATGCTCCACTGTGTAGCAGCAGAAGAGATCCAGGGCCACTTCTGTGCAGCTGGCAACAGCCCACCCGCACAAAGTGAAGCAATTCCAGGCTCTGGGCTGTTTCTGTTTCCAAGAAATAGCAAAATTTGAGCAAAGGAGAGCACAAAAGCATAGTTCCCGTAGGAGAAACTTCTGAGCACAAGCAATGGCACGGTGGGAAGAGATATCACATACAGCTCGGGGAAACGAGGACACTCACAGGCAAGATCCAGCAGTTAGGATAAAAGCATCAGCTTCTTTTTGTAGCTCAGGCAGGTCTTCCTGATGTCTCAGGAAAACTCGCTAACCTTACCATCTTCTTGTATAAATTATTCAGCCAGGAGGGCAGGGAACATATGGCTTGAGAAACAGAGGGAGGTGATCAACAGAATCAGTATTCAACTAGAACTAACTACACCTTGTTCTTCATTTGTCTCTCCCCATCCTCTCAAGGACACCTGTGTTTTGGGTAATCTCTGCTAGGGTCAGTTAAACTCACTTTTCCAGCAGAAGAACTTGAAGATAGAGAAAGGCAGAATTTTAGCCTGGGCAGAGGAACCCTAACTGCCTCCACCATGGACAAGGCTGTCAAGTCTGTGCTCTTCATGGCCATTCCTACATTAGAGACTACATGTCCAGCTATGAACCAGCAAGGCTGCAGGGTTCACTGCAGATGTAAAACCAAAGATGAAACAGCTGGAAGTAGACATGAGGCATTCTTGGTCTATGGGATCCAAGCTAGGAAAGCACTTCCAGAAGAAATTACATAAATGTAGGGTCCAGCTGTATTTACATCACATCCTAAGACATCTAATGCACTTGTAAGAACCTATAGTGAGCAACCCCAGGCAATGTCTTGCATTGCTGCAAGAAATGATAGAAATGTTCACAAATCCTATCAGCTACTCCTCCTTGCTTGTCTCAGCCACCGTAACACTGACCATTGGTTCAAAACACAGACAACCAAAGGGTCAGATAAGTTACATTGCTGTGTAACTTATTACATCATCTTAAGCAGTAGTTCAGGGTGTAGAATACATCCACTGCTCTTAAACTGACCGAAAAGGTCTTACTTTTTCCTCTCATTTAATTTCAAACAGGTGTATGAAACATTCACTTTCCAGCCCAGCTAAGAGAGCTGGCAGGAATAAACATTAAAATGTTCAGAACATCTTAAAGAGCAGAGTTAGAGCTTTTTATTGTTGTTTTATAACTTTGCTTTAATCAACTTTTTATCCATTGACTCCCTTGCAAGTTCCAACCAATATAATTAGCACTATCTAAATTAGTTATCACTCAAAATTACTTCCTTCTTGGAAAAAACAGTTTTATTTTAAAATTATAGGTGTTGCCATAGGCTATGCCAGTACTATATGCATGGGCACGTTTTAAGTAGATAATATTTTTAATCCTAATTAAAAAAATATTCCTCCCCTCCATAAAATGTTAAGATTTGTGAATGACCTTATTTTCATTTTGACAGACACATGGTAACAATCAACTGATTTTCATTCATATACGTACTCTGCACCTTCCATTGAAACATTATATTGTTCAGCTAAGCTCTTATATAAACTGAACACACATTTTCATTGTCAGGTTTATTCTCATTTCATTGCACACTTGATAGAGAGCAGAGAAGATAACATTTCCAAAGGGTGCCTGTTTCAGAACCTGTTATTTACACACTGCCATCAGTAAGCAAGCCTGTGTCTTCCGTAGGTGCCAAACACCATCAATTCTTATTGATTTCAATGCGAAGTGCAAGTACATCAGTACATCTGATAAAACACCGGGTAGCTCACAGCAGTGTGAGCCAAGAATGGAGATGCTAAGGTACCAAATCTCCCAGATGTGGCTTTGGACCCAGGACCTACCCAGGGTGGCTAGTGGTCCTCCGCCACCCAGCTGAGCCACTTCAAAGGGACCAAACTGAGTAGTCAGAAGAAGACCACAAGATTGTTAGCTGGCTTTGAAAATGTTGGCCCTGATGGAAATTTTTAGGCACTCAAGTTTGGAAATACTGCCTGGAGATTTTATACGTCCTCACATTGCTCAAGCCATTGGGAGGCATGAGAGCTCAACACCACTGCAAAAGAGCTGTTTGTGGATTTGTTCTGAGCAGATTATAGGAATAGGCTTTAACTGTTGATCTCCTGTTATCTTAAATTGATGTGAAAGGGGACAGCTACTCCTTTGGAACCCCAGCTCCAAATCTGAATGTAGCTGACAGCCATGAGCCACACACTGTGTTCTTGAACCCCAAGGGGAGGAGATGTTCAGGGAACAGTTTACAGGCAGAGGACGACAAAGGCTCTTTAGAGATCCCATTTCTCTGTGGAAGGATCTCCCAGTGACTGGGGGATGTTTGCCTTGGCATTCCTTGTTGGCTGTCTTTCTCTTGAAGAAGAATTTGGGCACACCCATGCGCCTGCCCAGCACCTGTTATTTATCCCTTGCTTAGGGAAAGAAACATGGGATGGAGGTGCTGGAGAATGGCCTGAACTCTGAGTACAGACTCCTTCAAAAAAAAGAAGAGCAGGATGAAGCACAGGATGGAGAACGTTGGAGAAGACCTGAGCAAGACAGGCTGTGGGCACATGGCTGGAAGGTTAGCTGCAGTGCTTCACCTGGGAAAGCACTAGCCTCACCAGAAGACCACTTTAATTCTTACATTCCAGTGTCTTTTAATGCTATACTGCAGTGCAGGGTGCCCGAATCAGCTTTATCATTTACTTGGTTCCCACAGTAACTCGCTGCAATAACAACATCCATTACAAACTGCCCCTTCCATGTACTCCTCCTCCAGTCCCACTCCCCGCCTCTCTCTCCCAGTTTCATGTCAAAGGGGTAAGGGGGGGGTGGTGGGAGGTGCAACAGGAATCAAAGCGACCTTATCATTTCAATGTATCATTTGAAATTTGGTAAAGAGAAAGCTGAATAATTTCCCACAACCTGAGGGCAGTGCTATCTTTCATCCTGACTTGTTCTGCTATTTACAAAAAACTGCATAATTACCAGAGCAAATGCCACGTCACAGCCTGCACCTGCTATGGGCAAGACAGAGAACATGTTTCTGAAAGTAATAATTAATAAACCCATCCATCAATCAGCTTCATGTAGTTTTGTAGTTTCTGTGTGCTTTAAAAGGAGCAAAACAATGCATTTGTGCAACGAGCTTTCTCTCCACATTTTAATGGCAATTATTGCATGTAAACTAGCTTTTGTAAGAACTACGAAGCAGATGGATGTGGTCTGAAAAAAACCCCAGGCAAATACACCCTCTGGAAAATCAAAAAGATAAAAATGCAAAGTCACTGCGTGTGTAGTTGTCTGTATGCTCTGAAATGGTTCTTTTTAGCCTCAGCATCTGAATATTCCCAATGGAAATGTTATTATAAAAGACAACAGGTTGTTTCAGCAGAATTGATCAAAAAGTGTGATTGCAGTTTCAGGCATGGTCCCATGATGTGACTGACAATCCCTAGCAAAAGAATTATTTTTACCCAGCAGCTCACTCTCGAATGGAAGAGCCATCCGGGAAGAGAAGAAGATGCTTGAAATCCTAGGAAGCAGTGAGAGGGTAAGGATGTGAGGAGAGGAATGACTGCAGGGAAGCATCTTCTCTTCCACCCTTCATTTCTCCTTTGAGCTATGCCACTAATGCTGCTGCCAGATCTGCCAAGCATGGCGTCCCTCCCTGGCTGCATTCAAAGAGAGGATTCAGGCTTTCTCTGGGGCTGTAGCAGTTTCCTGATGCAAAAATTCATCCTAGCGCAAGCCAAGGGAAGAGATGGGTGCTGGACCTTCACGTAGATGAGACAAAGTCTTAATGCTTGGGCTCAGATATCTAGGCATACCCCACATCTATCCACGTGCATCTTTCTACATCTCTTCATTATGTATTTTCCTCTCTACCAAACTGACATCTGTAGTGCACATTCCCTTTATATTGCGCTTTAACACGCAACTAGGATGAGCAACTGGATGGGTCATTTATCCTGTGCCACCACTGGAGAGAGCCATATGAGCCAGAGAGCCACTGCTTCTCTGTCAACGGACAAATTTACAGTATTAAGCCATTCCACATCACAATTTTAGAAAGTTGCATGCAAGGTAGGATTATGAGGATTAAAGGGGTGGAGGGCTCTACTTTCCACTAAGGATTTGCTGACAAAGAATCTGTTGGCAATTAATAGATTAATAGATGTTTTTGTAAATGCCTTATGAATTCTTACTGAGTTGATCAAGGCAATAATCGTAGTTCACAAGCCCACGGAGCACTCTGGGCTGTGGTATTTACAGCTGTGGCTTGCAACTCTTTTCACAACTTCTGATGCTTAAAATTTTACTACAGTGGTCCAGCCCCTGCCCAGTGTATTTAAACCAGTCGCCACTGTTGTTCTTCATTACCTCCAGAGAACTCTCAGAAGGAGTTCTTGGACGACTTTGGAAACCCTTGCTTTCAACCAAGCAAAATAAGCAAATCCTGACTTCAAAATGCCAGTTTTTATTGGCAATTAAGCCTTTACAAAGTACTGAAGAATCAACTCTTGAAACACACTTAGCTAAGAAGTATGTTTGAAAAGGCAACACATCCTAAATGGGAAGGCAATAGAAATGGTTCAAGAAAATTCTAACGGATGACTCCTACAGGCAAACAGACCTCAGGAAATACCCTTCATAATCACCTCTTCAGACAGCGAGGAAATGACTTCTAGGAAGGATTTACTTCCTTTCCTTTTCAGTACCCTAGATACTCGGAAACTGTTCCTGAGATTTGCAGTGGTTCCTACTTAAAGAGTAATTTATTGACATTCCTAAGAGAGAACACTTTAATTCACAAAATATTATTCATCAAAATGCTACAAAAATGGTGGTTTTATTCTGATCCTAATCTATAAAGCTTTTTGTCTATCTTTAAAGCTATGGTTATCTTGAAGTGCTTAGTCTCATATTCATTGCTTTTATAATTGGACAACATAGAACAATGGGAGATTTACTAGTTTATTAAGAACCAAAATGAATGTAATCCAATATCACCCTTTGTTGAAAGCCACCTACAAAAGAATTGCATGAGGATGTGAAATGAATAATCTTTCTTGGTTTTCTCCTCTTGAAAGCACTACAGTGCCTTTCCAGAGCATAATAAATGGCAATATGTTATGGAAAATTACTACAAGTCTTACCAGGTAAACAAGTTCAGTAGATTTTTGGGAACCAGTGCAGCTTATTTCTGACAAATGTTTTCACAGAGGACCCCTTTTTTTTTTAAAATGATCCTGATGATCTGGGCTTAAAAAAAGAAAGCCTTAAAATCAACAATCTGGTTCTTCTTCTACAGACAAGAATATGGTCATTCAACCCAAACTCATTTGTCTTTTTCTCACCATTAAAGACGGGCTTGTGCATGAAGCAATGTTTCTAAGGTGGGAAACTAAAAATTATACCAGAAAAGGTAGGGCAGTTCAGCACCAGGAAATAAAACAGAAAGAATTAGCTCACTTCACCAGATCTAAATTGTCCTCTGCACTAGTCTCATTAGTCCTTTGAAGACCAACTGAATTATCAACGCTGAGCAGGAGTCAAATCTTCAAGGATAAGAGCAATGAAAAAATGGGAACAGTGTGTCCCAATGACATGTTAAGAGTTTAAACCAAGTAGTCAAACAGACAAAGGGATTTTAATGCTTCCTTGCCATGGACAGAACTAATTTTTCAAGTCCTGCTTCCTTTCTAGGTTGGGATGAAGTTGGAATAGGTTGAAAAAAATTTCACAAAACCTGTTTTGGATGAAAATGGGCTTTGATTCTGCAGTGAGCTCAGAAAGTGTCTATTACCACCTTGGCCTCCTGAAGCCTGCTTCAAATCAGAGGACCAATTTTCTATTGCAGTGCTCTATCACTGTTAAGCTATACCATTAATTACAACGTTTTCTTCCCTGGCCCTCCAAGTGCTTTTATAAAGAAAGAAAATGGCGCTATGCCTATTTTACAATCAGAGAAACTGAGGCACAAAAAGACAAAACATTACTTTTTCCTTGTAGACTGGACCTTGAGACCACATCAATGCGAACTATTAAGAATCATTGTTGCCTGATACAAGGAAAGGTCTGTTCTCTGAACCAAGTGGTCACCAGGGATGCAGACGGATCTTTGGGTTTGATTTTGGTGCATGTGTTGTTTCTTCAGCTGTAAATCTGTCCTGCTGACTGGGTGCACTGCGCACCAAAGAGGTGTCAGGCAGTCAGTGCCTGATCACACACACAACCTGCCACATGTATGGGTGTGCTGCTCCCTGAGAAGTCAATGGTAAAACAGCACTTGACAATTCATTGAGTGCCTCTTTAGACAACATTTCTGCATTACAAGAAATGCTCATCTTCAATAATCTGCCTTTTCCTATCCAACCCAAGAACAACAGCACTATCCATGCCCATTTGCTGTGTTTTGTGATCATCTCCCTGCCAGCTCAACCAACTCTAACCTTGCTCTGTATCTTCTGGGCTTTGTTGTAATGCAAGTAAAAAATGCATCAAGCTACTTGGAACAGACCTTCAGAGAAATACTGAAAGCTTCAGGAAGGAAACCAGAAAGCAGAGATGTAATAAGTTAATTCTTTAATTTTAATTTATTTAATGTGGTGTTTGTGATAGCCTTTATTCCTACCTCACTTTCCTGTACCATGAACTTGCGGTCTTCTCATCTCCTGGGTGAACAAACAAGATGCTGGTGTCCACAAGAAAGATGGAAGAAATCTCTTCCTCTGCAGGACAGGGTTCAGCTCCCCACCTCCAGGAGGGGTCTGGGCTGATGCATCCCTGGAGAGAAAGATGAGAAAGGTTCAGCATGCAGACTGCCATGGCTCAGCTTCTCCCTCTCCAACACTAGTATTGGAAATAAATAAGCACCAACTGCCACCAGGCTGATGCATTTAAATCCTTTCCATGCTGAAAGTCAGAGGCAACATGCTGGATTGGTGTCAAAGGCTCCACTGACCTCAGCGGTCACTGACAAACTGATCCTACGGGATCGCCATACGTTTACATCTTGCAGAGAATCTGGCCGGTTCTCGGAAACGCCTCAAAGGGGGACTATCACTTCAAGCTCCCTCAGGCAGATCATACCTAAGATCATTTATCAAGTTAAACTTTACTTATTGGCTTAAAGAATAAATAAACGTTATTGTCGATTTCCCTGCTTTATTGCAGCTAATGGCAGGGCAGGATGTCAATTGTTTCTTTCCTCAGGACTTGTATGCTCTTCTGCTTTTCCCCATAGATGCTTTCTTATAAAGAGTAAAAAATGTAATGAATAAATTGAAAAAAAAAGCTTGTAGACCCAAAAGAAAGAATGCATCTATTATAAAATAAAATCTCTTTTAGTAGCTATTAGAATGCATTAAAAATATTCAAAGAACTCTCCCCTCCAGTTATGTTGCAAAAGCCATGCAAATAATAATTGTGGCTAAGTGCACTACAGTGACAGTCAATATTGTACTTCCCAAGCTAGTACTCATTATTCTTTATGGAACTCATGCATTTTGTGAAAGATGAAAAGATTTACATATCATATGGAGTGCTTTAGGGAGTGACTTGCTGTGCACTTTAATGCACAATGTTCCACAGCCATTTAAATACAGATTTCATTTCTCTCTTCTGTGTGATATTAAATTTGAAAAAAGAGGGAGAGAGAGACGAAATCGACTTGGGTACCTTTGTTCACATCATGAAATACAATTTTAATTTGGTTCCGATATAGAAGTTTAATATTTTTATGGGATGTTATTGAATAATCTGCTAG
Source organism: Theristicus caerulescens (assembly GCA_020745775.1). Lineage (NCBI taxonomy): Eukaryota > Metazoa > Chordata > Aves > Pelecaniformes > Threskiornithidae > Theristicus > Theristicus caerulescens. The sequence goes on along the minus strand of CM036564.1, from coordinate 66,763,298 downwards.
GCTCAGCACTGGCCTTTGCTCAGGAAAGAGATGAAAGAAATCAATTTTTTTTATGAGCACTGCAGGCAAAATCATCTGCTCTTCCATGCCCCGGAGAAGGGGATGGACTCCTACACATCACTTGGCCTCCCTCCACCACTAGCTTCCCTGCAGCCTCCCCCAGTTAGCCTAGTCTGTGCTTATGGATGGAGGGTAACAGCAAGTGAAGAAGGAGCTGCAACCTATTTCCTTAGCACAAGAAAGAAGGAAAATGCCGTGATTTCTGTGCTGCCTCAGGTTGCAGGAGACAAGGCAGCATCATTCTGCTATAGCCTGCTTGCTTGCCCTTGGGTGAGCCACTGCACACAGGTTCCTCTGTGCAACACGGAGACAACAGCACTTTTTTACTTTGCCAGGATGTTGTGAGGATAAAGAAATACATTAAGGACAGCTGAATGGTCAGTTACTATGGTAATACGGCCACATGGCTGTGTAGAGGGGCTTTGAGGACATATTTGCCATACCTGCACTCTACTCTACATATTCGTGCTCCTGAGATCTGTCCTTTAGCATGTGCCCAGCTGTGAAAGGCCCAGCTGCTTAGACCAGTCTCAGCCCCTCCGTCTACTTTCTCTGTCCCTGTGGTCGTACCATGGGGTCAAAGATGGGGATACGATCCCTGGGGACATAGGAGGTGGCAGGCAGGGGACTCTTCCTTGGATGTTTCCTACCTGAAGGTGAGATGGGATCTACAGACAGCCTGAGCTACACTCCTGGGAGACCTGGGAATACACCAAAGTCTGGGCCACTCCTAAAAGTAGGTTTTTCAGAATGGTCTTCATGACCAGAGAAGGATCATAGATGAACAAAATTTTTGGGTGGTATCTAAAGAAAGGATTAAGAGGACAACGGTCTGTGTCATTCTGGGTCTACTCACCAGCAACGGGAGGAGTTGAGCACCACCCAACAAGCATATCTACACTAGAGAGGTCGAGAAAATGTACCCCTATTCCTCCTCTGAAGGAAGAAAAGAAAGGCTTCTGAATGAGTAATTAGCCCTTTATTTCTATGGAAGAAAGAAAGGGTTTCATGAATAGAAAATCTACCCAATTTGTTTGCTTCTGGTATATTCTGCATTATTTTCCAACTGAAGCAAATGGAAAACCTCTTTAATGAAGCATAACTATGTTGTGATTAAGGCTTATTCTGTCTAAATATTGACTCAGATAACATTTTCTCAGGACGAACAGACCACATCCCATGAATCTGGCATCAAAGTCAGGAAGATTAATAGGAAAGATGAATTTTCTTGTTGTCTGAAGAGAAGTTTGACATGGCCAAGGCAACAGTCAGAGACTTCTCATTATTTACGAGATCCAGCTAGAGACTTTTCAAGAGGCTGTAGCTTTCTTGTTCCACTGGACATTTGAAAGCTCAGGGGAAAATAGCTCTGTCCTTCCCTCGCTGGTTAACACAGGGACAGGAACAGAGTAGCAAGAATTTCTGTAAAACAACCCCATTGTCTTGGAGCAAAGATTAACCAAGGAGTCTTGCAGGCCCTATTGAAGTAAAACCACTGGCTCTTTGACCTGCACCTGCAGGTAAAATCAGAATAAGTCAGGCATACAGATACTAATCCTGGCCTAAACAATCCAGAAGAGGAACAGGTTGACTGGTTCTCGGGAAAAGAAAAGGGTAATTAGAGCAAAGGGTGTTTGGAAAGTTAGCTCAAAAGGGAAAAATAAATTGTCCTGGACTTAGTTGGTCTTCTGCCGATTTTTGTGGTGTGATATTTTCTCTCTCTCATTCAAAAAGCACAGATTTGTGTTTCTTTAATAAATGAGCTTTATTCTCAAGTAGGGTCCTGTTGTGAGGGAAGGCATGTGAAAGATTTTTGGTTTAGCCATTGTCATGCGCATTGCAGTCAGGCCCAGAGACCCCAGCTCAAACAGGATCCTATTTTGCTAAAAAATAAACAACAGGAGTGAATCTCTGCCCCAGAAGGTTTACCACATGGTGAGGGAAGGCACACAAAATGGGTAGGACACTACGATTCTGTTTGCTAGGAGCTCAGACCTTTCCATCTCTGTCTGCAACCAGCAAAGCAATGATACCTCACAGAGAAATACCACCTCCAGGGCTAATCAGCTGTCATGGATAAGGATATCTTGGAAATATGCATAAATAGACAGAAGAAGATGACTTTTCCCCACAAACACCTAACAGGAAAACCTTCCTGGATAGAAAAAAAGATCCCTGAGAAAGGTATTAGCTCCTTGGTCCAAGGGAGTTTTTGATCATTCTTAGGATTTTGGAATTTCAAAAAATCATGACAACAGATGATTCTGTCAAACAGAAAAGCAATGAAACTGCTGCAGTGGTGTAGGCACAGCAGTGCACTGCAATTCAGGTGTCTCTTGGCCTGTCTGGTATTCACTGGGGCAAAGTGAGATGTTGGGAGAGTTACAGAAATTATTTGATCAACAACTTAATTCTTTGAGATTTAGTTGCTCGTTTTAGGTTTCAAAACTCCTAAAAAGACAAGCTTAACTTTGGGCATACCTCTAGGTCTTATTGTGGACAAGTGATGGATTTACACTGTGGCCTTTTTACAGGGCTTTGGCAATGCAGACAGGCTTAAAGGAAAGTCAGGAAGAACTGGGAGGGTATGGTCCAGGACATGAATATACACCCTTTGGGCACTTTAGGAGGAAGATTATCTAAAATAGATTCTCATTACTCTACAACTCCATCTTCTCTCCATTCCTTGTTTGTATAGAGAGGGCTTTTAATTCATGAAAGATTATCTTCGAAAAGAGAAATTCCCTTTCCAGCTGTGGGCTCTCTCATTCCTCATTGGGTATCGCCAGTGCTATGGATGGCACATAAGTCCTCCAGAATAGGTACAAAGCATTTGGAAATATTTCCCTATAGCATTCTGCCATTGTATTTCCACCTTAGACCCATCTAGCCCACCTAAACTTTCAAATTTCAGCTCCGTTCCCATTGTAAGCTTCCCAAAGCTGAGCTCTGCAGTTCCAAGGATTTCTAGATGGACAGGCAGGAGAAGTGTGCAGGTTAGCTAACTGTTTGTAAAAGATAAAATTATTATTCTCTGGAAAAAGCAACAACAACAACAGGAGAGACACAAAATAATAACCCAGCAGATCTCACAAGCCAATTGCCAAAAACCTTTATAGTGATGTTTTGTCTTCCTACCAGCTGCAGATCCCAGCCCTTATTTTGGGCTCTGCACTGCAATACTGAGCTTTCCTTTGCACTAGAAGGAACTAGAAATAAAAGAAATACAGAAACGTAAAGGCTGAAATTAAAGTGGAAGAGCAGCGGGAGCGTGGCAGTAGTGGTGTTAATGCTGAAGTATTCCCTGGGAGCGCGAGCTGGCAAATGTAGTGGACACCCAGATATTTGAAATGCAGCCAAATAATTTGGCACATCTCTAACTGGCACAAAGCAGTCTTGGTAGAGCTTCCTACTGCTGCTGGCACTTTTACAGCTGTCTTTCTTCATCTTGCTCTTCCCACTGCAACAGCTACTCAACAGGTGTTTCCACAGACACAGTGTGTTTGGCAGCTGTAACCCTTCAATATTATCGCTGGAATACATTTTTCTCCCTCTCAACAGCATCGCTCGGGTCCGTTGCCCAGAGGCCGGCATGGCAACGGGGACAGCTGACCAACTGGATTTGGGAAAAGGGGGCTGTGTGTTTGGGCAGCCAGATGTACAAGTCGGTAAAGCAGTCGGAGAACATCAATGCTTGGCATGGCCCTGGGAAGCTGGAGTGATGTTTTGCTGAAGCTTATCTGGAACCCATCTTCTGCTCACCTGGATCTTCCCTGTTTTTTCTGTTCTTGTCCCTGGCCCTCTTGGTCCCAGGTCCATTTTCCTAATTGCAAACAAGTCCCCATACCTTTGAGCCTCCTGTCCTTGATTTTTCATAAGGATTGAGTGTTTTCTCAGATCACAATGGATTTTCTTTGCCCAACCTTACTCTGCCTTCAGTCCAAATGTGCTTAGAGAAAAAGACAGGAGAGCTCAGATCCTGGAGGAAACCTGGGAACTGCCGAGATTTTCAGACACAGAAAGTACCCGGAGAGATTCAAAGATGAGTCACTTCGGAGTAGAGTTCATAAGAACATTAAAATTAACAATTGTCTTGTTTTCTTCTTTTTTAGCTTACCTCTGTAGTTTTTTGGCCTTGTGTAGCCTGTTCTGTTTTCTGATCTCATACACACCAAAGCAGTCTCAGTTCTTTCAGACGGTACTTTGCTGAATGTCGTCTTCTTTCAGTCTCTGGTGCTTGGTATGTATGAGAGAAACAATGCTGAATGATCTTCTCATGGGAGTCTGTGCAAGGTCACAAAAAGAGATATTATTTTTTTTTTTAACATATTTTTTACTGTTGTATATTACACATACACACACATATGAAAACATAAGAACGACCATGCTGGTTCAGCCGAAAGGTCCATTTGACTCATCCTCCTGCCTCCAATAGCCACAGAAAGCAAATGGCTAAGGGCAGGTTTCTGAACCAGACTGATGTTTCCATAGCACATTTTCCCAGTGTCCAAAAATTTGCAGCTGAGAAACTTCCAAAACAAAAGGAAGATTGTGCTTAATAGCTCCCAAGCAACTTTATTTCCATGAATTTATCTGCTTGCTTTTTGAACTTACATGAACTTAGAGCATCCACCAGATCCCGCAGCAAGGAGTTCCATCACGTCACAACACTGTGTGCGAAGAACCACTTCTTTCTGTTTATTTTTCACCTATGACCCAAGAGTTTTGTATGGTGTCCTTAAGTCTTGTATTGGAAGAGAGGTGGAAAAATGAGTTTCTGTCCCTCTCTGCTTCTACAGCAGCCATGATTTCACAGGTATGATTTTACTGGTATGTCCTCCCTCTGTCCTCCTCCCTTTTCCACAAAATGATTGACACGGGCCTTCAGAAACATAAGCATGGAAATGTTCCAGTGGATCTTTACTCTCTTCCCTCCCCAGAACAGCTCAACTCTCTGAAGAGTCAGGATAATATTTCTAGCCTCTATTTTGTCTATGTTTATATACCTATATGTAGACACACACTTGCTAAACTACAGCTAGGGCAATTAAAGAGCATGTCTCATGGTATCTCTGCCACAGAATAAAACAGTGCATTAAATCCTTGTCCGGAGCATCATAAGCACTCACTTTCTGATTAGGGCCGGAAGGCCGCAAGGCTGTTAAAGCCCTCTTTCCACTCTCCCCAATGTTGCCATTAATATGTAAAAGCTTAAGCTTGCTAAAGGGATTATTTCCCATCCTATCTGATTGTAAACTGGCATTTCAATGATTACATGTATCTTTTTGTCATTTTCTCGTAAAACATCTTATTCTTGAACAGCATAATTGGCCTCTTACTAATGTTTAATGAATGATTAAATCAGCATAAATGCAACATACAGCTCTACATGGAAAGCATGTTTGCAACCTCCAGAGCCACAGAAATGTATTTTTGCAATATAGGTTTTAAATCCTTATAATTTCCTAATTATGGACTTTCTGGTATATTTCACATTAAGTACATGGGAAAGTAAATGTGAATTTGCCTGTGTGAGCTCAGAAGCAATTCAGTCACTTATCATTTTGTTTGCAATTTCTAACCTACGTATTAACAACACCTCTGTGGTTTTCGTTTAAGTATATTATATAATCTTCCCAAATTAAAAGCCAATTAAAATCACATAATTGCAGAGCTCAGGCAGGCAAGTCCTTGTAGAGATGGCCAAGCAAGGACACTTCTTTGCACTGACACATTGCATTAACCAGCCTCACGGAGAGACTCTAGGTTTTGCCCAGGCAAAGGAGTCCAAGTGAAATGAAGCAACAAATGTTTACCTGAGTGTAAAGAGAAATGGAAAGGTATTTCTTCAAAGGAAGGAGAAATATGGGAAGATACAAATTCAGTTTGCTGAAGATATGAGGTTGAGAGGCATTCAGGAGAACTGGAAATCCTGTGGAAACATGATGATGATCTCAGGAGTCACAGATGTAAGAGTAGTTTAAGAAAGTTCATTTTAAGAAAAGCCCCTTAGCTGACAAAAAGCAGACACATAAAACTGAGATATGCTACTACCAGGGTGCCTACAGGACCCCAGCATCCTGTGGTGGTGGAAAAGCCAAGTGCAGTCCTAGGGTATACCCAGCCAGATACAGCCAATGAAGCTGGGGAAGTCTCACTGACCCTCTCCAGGGACACTGGTAGAGCCTCATTTAGGTGCCTCATTCAAGAGACATCCTCCCATATCAACAAGTACAGAGAAGAGTGAGTCAGGGAGATGGGAACTGCAATCTTCCAAGAGAAGATGCAAAAACATTCAGCTTTCCCTGTAGAAATATGGCAGGGAAGTAAGCACAACAAAGCAAAGAAGCCTACTTAGACAGAAAACTGGCATTAGCACAAGAATATACCAGAACAAGCCAAATAGTTTCAGGCTGGAAGTTAAGTTACAGCTCCCAAGCACTAAGGTGCTGAAGCAGCTCTTTGACAGATGCTGCAGGGCCAAGAAAATGCATGAGTCCTACAGTGAAGCTGGATTTGTTTATGAGGGGGACCGGGGGTCAGTTTTCCCTTCAAAGCTACTATCTGCATTGTTCAGAAAGAAAGTTTATCTACAAGATCAGCAAGCAAAGCGACACTGCCTAACAGCATTCTTGAGATGTGTAGAGCACGCCCCATGCTGCTGGGTTGACCAGCTCTTCTAACCAGGCTGAAGACACAGCCCACACTGAGATATACCAGAGCTGAACACCAGAGCCCTCCAGCATCCTTCAGGCTCATTCACATGCCATGTGCTCTGTCCTACTCCAGGTGCATTTAGATAACATCAGATAACAGCCAGGGTTTATAAGGGGTGGTTGAGGTTCATGAGAGGTGAAGTCCTTCGGATGGAACTGTCAAAGCCTTGTTTGAGTAACACTGCTGCAAAGGTTACTCTTCCAAGCACAGTCTGCTGCCTGGCTTTTCACCACAAATCTGTACGAGTACCTGCTCACGAGTTAGTGAACAAGAGTTAACATATGCCAGCAAAGCTTTGCAAATGCTTATGCAGTCAAAATAAGGGCCAGCAGGTTCAAAGAAAATGAATATAAGCAATTGCTTTAACAATCACCACTGTTTTTTCCCAGGCAATTCAGGCTCAGGAAAAGCTGTGAAAGATATTTTAAGATACATGTGATGGTTCTGTTAAAAAGAAGTGTTGAACAATGCAGGCCAGCAAACTGTCTAAAGATTTCCTCAGCTCTCTCTGAACTTCTACTAAAGACATGTCTGTACTGACTCTGGAGAGGAGAAGAAATGGTTTTATCCAACCAGTCTAGTGTGATGCTCACACAATTGGTTTTTTTTCCTTCTGCTCTCCAACAGCTGTAGCTATTCCTCATATGTTTGTACAGCATGACTCCATGGTCAGGACTCCCTCTTTCTGCCCACTAGGCCCAGCTAACAGGAATTCTGTCCTGCAGCTTGCTTCACCGTATAACCCTCCCATCTCTTTCTGCCTCCAGCCACTTCTGGACTGCAGTAAAAAAGAAGATAATTGAGTGGCCTGTTTTGGTGACAAATGCAAATAAAAGAAAAGAGAAAAGCTACAATAACTCATTGAAATGGCAAGACAATGTCTTATAGAAGGAATTTCAGTATTTCAAAAAAAGGTGGGAAATTAATTTTCCATTTTCTGAGGTCTTCCTGTAATTCTTCAGAAGGGGCAGAGCCGCCTTACCAGGAAATAACATGGTCCAACTTGTACTTCAACACTTCATCCAGCTACAACTGCACCACAGACTAAATCTGAGTTTGGCAAACACTTTCCTGGTCTCATCATCTGGTTTACAAAATCACTGAGGGATTTTAAAGGACCGCAGGCAGGTGGACTTTTAGTTGGCATCAGAGTTTGGATTAATGGAATGCCCTACCCACCAGCAGGAGCAAGTATTACAGCTCTCAGCAAAACCAGCCTGGATTTATTAATTAACATTATAAGAAAGAAAAGGCAGGAACTGAAACAGACACAGATTCACCCATTAGAAATAACAAAAAGCCCAAGCAAGAAATGCGAGAGCATAATATTTTTACAAAAATGCAAGGAAAAGGTATCAATCAAACCTTTGGAAATTTCTGGCCAACTTGTCTGATGTTGTCATGGCAAAACCACAGGCTGAAGTTAGTGTTCCAATTTTTAGCATGATCCCAAGCTGTTTTTTAAATGATAAACAAAACCACAGTATCATATCATCACTCTTCAGTAAGACTTTGCCCCTGCATTCCCATCCCCGACAATTCAGCACTGGGTGCTGTGGCTGTCTGAAGGGCTGCTCTATTCTGCAGATCTTCTAAGAGATACTGAAATGTCCAGGAAAGATGTTGCTGGGAAAATACCAGGTGGAGAATTAGAGTTCAATGTCTGAATAACCAGCTTTCCAGACGAATTGATGCAAGATGCCTTATTTGCATTTTATATAAACTCAAGTAAGCCAATCTTGTATTTTAGGAAAATAATGGTAATGAAATAGAAAAATCATGCAGTGTCAAACTCCTTCAAACATCCACTGATCTGTCACTAAGGAAATCCTCATCAGCTGTGTTTGAGGGCTTCACGTGAACCATAACAGTATCTACTAAGCTGCTCTGTTTGCACTCTCTGCCACAGTACAGTGGTTTCAGTCAACACAGATACCTGGAGACGAACGACTTCAAACACTGTTTATTGAGCAAACATCCACCATACAGCTCAAAAAACAAAGAGAGGGAAGAGAAAGAGATGGTCAAGTATCCCCATGAATATAACTCAGGAGAGACACAAACCAGCCAAGGACATTGAAGAGTCAACGGCAAATATCCTTGCCAGAAACATTTGTCTAACAAAACAGGCTAAGGATAAAATACCTGGTGTACCAAAACCTAGAACCACAAGTGGACTTGGATGTCTAGATTAAAAGCCCTGCCACATTGGTGCTTAACTCTCAAGATAATGAAATTCTCTGTATGCTCCAGTTTCCACCAGAAAAGTCTTCATAGTCCTTGAATTTTAGCTGCTGGGCGCTCACCTGCCCACCCAGGTCCTGCAAAGCACTGGTGGGATTCTCACGCTGGATTCTTCTAGAAAAGAAACAGGGAAGTTCCACTCAATCAAAAATAAAAGGGAAAGGACATTGTAGTGGTTAAAATGCTCTGTTACAGCACCCCAGATTTCTCAATGTCCTGAACTGAACCTGGTCCTCCTTGTGTAAAAGTATTCAAGATTCAGAGCCAGAAAGAAAACAGCTCTTGCCTGCATGTTGAAGGTACTAATTTGCCAGATCTGAAGGAATATTCTTCACATGCATGCTGTATCTCACCATCCTTCCCAAATCTCTTCTCTGTGCTCTGTTAAGTCCAAATGGTTTGACAGCTGTCAGACTGCTGGGTCAGTGTAACTGATGTCAATCCTGTCAGCCAACACTGTCTCCTTCTTGTTTGCACCTCTTTATGGCCCTCCCTCATCCACTCTCCTCCAGTACTGAGGTTATCAGCTCCTTGGGGCAAGCATAATTTTTCTGTTCTGTACCCATACAGTACCTACACAACAGCTCTGATGATCGTGAGAGTCTGCAATGTTATATTTGAGTAACAAAGGTGGAGACCAGCTTGAGTCCCTTCCTACTTCCAACATTATAGCTTAGAAAGACTGCACTGCACCACATATAAACTGAGTGACCTAGGGATGTCTCCAGCTTTGAGGTTCAGACAAAGGCTCCAGCTGCATCCCTGACTCCATTTTGGTGTGCGAATTTGGTGCAAATCTTCCTTCCCTGAACCTGATTTGCTTTGCAAAGAATCACAGCATGTACCTGCATCATTCACTGACTCCCCAGTTAAAACCATTCAGGGGAAAGGATTTGTGGGGTTTGACTTGTCATGACCAGTCATGATCCACCTGAGACGTGGAAGAAAGGTCTGGTCAGACAAAGAGCCCTTGGCTCATTCTTCAGCCCTTTTCCTGACATGCCTTAGCCTCAGATCCACTTAAATCATAGGAAAGGGTTATGTTGTGTGGCAAGGTTACGTGAAAGGGAGACCACATCTTCCAAGTCCTGGTAACTTTTTAGTCTTTAACCACAGTGGTTTAGTTTCTAAATGACCCTCAGCAATTCAATCACATCACTCCTGTGAGAGGACACACTGTTATTATCGCATTGTAGAGCCAGACAAAGGAAGCAGAGACAGACTAAGAGATCGCTCAAACTTATTTTGGCCATTTTAGAATGACATCTACGTGCTTTTGAGGTGACTTACCCAGAGAGGTACATGCTATGTTTACCCTCCTTCTCTGGAAACGTCAGCCCCTCTGTTGCTCAGGTCAATCTTCTTCTGTTCACAACAAACAGCAGAGCCTGGAAAAAGAACTGGAAATGGAGTCAAGGTTATACTTGTGGGGCATTACAAAGAGGACTGTCAAAGAGAAGGATATATGCAGAAAAGCAGAGATGGGCATGAGGCAGAAAGGGAATATGGAACATATAAAGCTCATTAAGAAAATCATTGAAACCTTTCTGAGTTTCCCCACATGATGATGGCTAAATGTTGCGCAACTGGAGCACCTTCTGTCCTGCATATTAGAGGGAGAGAAAACATAAGAGAAAGACCAAACTAGGCAATAGGTCATGAAAGAGAAGAACAACATATTATTTTCTGTTTGTTTGCAGAGAGAAGAGAAGCTGGACAAGATACCGGCATCCCTCTCTGCTCTAGAGGAAGGCTGGGCACTACGTCTCCTCACTGCCTAGCTGTTGTTACAGTTGGTCACCACTGCTGAGCGTTAGCAGTTGGTCACCATAACCAAGCGTTAGCAGTTGATCTGTGTATGGGACAACCCTGCACCCCTCCTTCCCGAGGAAGATACACCCTGCTTCCTTCTCAGGGCAGGAGAACTGGCATGGCAGAGCCATTGCAGATGGATGAGCAAAACCACAGCTGGCATTGCTGCTTGCATTTAGACAATTAAATAACCTGCCAGCAGCCATGCTTCTTGGAAGTGATCATGCTGTAAATATTTCACTGAGTGTTGCCCAGGGCCACTAAATACTGACAAATGCTTCTATAACAAAGGCTTGGTATCTGGACCTTAAATCTCTTCAGTCCCAAACTTCAGCCTTGTTCCCATCGACTCCCATAACTCATCTTCACCCTGGTAAGATTGTTTTAGTGGGATTAGATCAACACAGCTGCACCTACTTCCTGCAGTTCTTTTTATTCCTTCTGCTTTCTTTTTTAATTCTCAAGGTTTTATTGTTTCTGGATAATTTAATTTAAGAAAAAGACTTATTTTCTGGTTTCTGGGGTTTGGGTTCTTTTTCAAATCAACAAAAACCCCACAAACCTGTGCCTCCAGTGAAAGGAAAACTTTCCTTGCCAGAATTAAGTGGAGGTGGTAGAAACAAGGATATTTGAACAAAGAAAGCAGGAGTGATCACTACCCCATCGCTGGAGCACACAGGGAAAGGAGAGAGAGAAATGGAACAGCAGCAGTGAGAAATATGCATGCATATTCAGCCCCTTTGTCAAAAAACCTTGTGCTGCAGCATTTCAATTAACAAAGTAGGATGGTTTACCTGATAAAATGCTCCCTGTGTGAGTGTAATTACATATTTATGCCCCACAGAGATTTTTTAATTTCTCTTCAGTTTGTTTGCCTTGAAAGTATTTGTCACTGGAAATGTTCTTGATGTGTAATTTTTAAGGCAGGGTTGGCCAAATGTGTGGTTTGTTTTCATTTTAGATTTACTTCACTGAAGGAGGATTGGAAGATACCAGTGCAAAGAAAAAAAAAATCAATAAGAAAGGTGATACATCAACCAGCAGCAGAAAAAAATGCACTCAAGTGCTGCTTCAGAAATTTCACTCTCTTTTTTTTCTCTCTCCTGCTTGAAATATATTCCCAGGTGCTTGAAATAGCTTATTGTTTTGCCACTTTCATTTTGTCCTTGCTCCCCAAACACACCTCTCGTGTTTCCAGAGAGGCTGCAATGAACAGGCAGCTTTTTGGTCATTATTTTCCTATTATTTGAGCCCCTTACTGAGCAATCCTTGCCTTGGAGTCTTGGTGCTGAGCACCAGCCCACCTCCAGCAAGGCGTTACAGATGTGCTCAAGCCTAAGCGTGCGAGTGATTGCATTGTGCTTGATAGGCTTCAAGTTACACTCGTCCAAGTACTCTGCTGGGTGGGGGCCTAGCAGAGTTTAACTTGTAAATTCATTGTCGCGGCTTCGCTTAGCCATAGAAAAGTACAGTTAAGACTTCGGAGACCTGCTCGAATGCTTAGTGAAGTGCAGAACCCAGCTCCCATCAAAACCTAGTCTGTCATCGCTTGGTTTTCTTCTTTATTTTCCCCAAACTTCTTCAGAAAGTATGGGAAAGGATTTGAAGGTCAAAACTGCACGAGTTGTGGCTGAAGAACAGCACAACAGAAGGTCACTGCTGGCCGTGGAGGTCAATATCTCTCTAAGAGATTATTAAAGAGGTTTCTTCAAGCCATGCAGTAGTTCAGCCAGTGTTTGAGAAGCCACCACCATGTGAACCATTTTACTGAGGATTCTGCTAGTTTAACCTTGCAGGCAGGGAAGAATTTTGAGCGGAGTCAGGAGACAAATCTGCAACCACATCCGCTTCCCAAAGACCAGGTACGCTGCATTGAGTCGTTCACTGGCACAGGAATGATGCTGCTGCGGCAGGCAGAGCTTTTAGCTCTGAAGATGACAAATATCCATATTCATCTCCTAGACCTGACAGCAATTTTTGACACTGGCATGACTGAATTCATCTTACAGGCCTGGCGGAGATAAATGGAGTCATGAAGTTGGCTTTGCTTCTTCCTCTCAGACGCATCCCGGAGGGTCATAACTAGCATCTGTTCTGTCTCTTCGAGGATGCACAAGGCGAACTCGTGTCTTCTTTTTACTACCAGGTTGTGTGAGAACTCCAGGAGCGAGGCTCAGAGATGTTATTTGACTTTGGTGCCTGCCAAACTGTGACACTTCCCTATCACTGCCAGAATTGTCTTCTCTCCCCCAGCTGTCCCAATGCCCATAAAAGAAAAGCTCCTAGATGAAAGACAAAGAAGCTGGCTAAGGCCCAACACATGATCATGGGAACTGATGTTGGGGATAAGGAAAACATGCAAAGGAAATACCCTAAAATCTCAACCCCTTCAACTTGCCACCAGGATGACAGTGCTCTATTACAGCTCCTATGCAATGTGGAATGGAGGATTTTTCTTCACTTTGGTTACCCAAGAAATGCAAACAGCCTTTCAGCTACAAACCTGGAGCCATGACCACTGTGCTGTATCTGCATTTGGTTCCTGCTCCACCCAAGGGTGATTGCCAAAATCCAATGGAAAACTGATAGGAGTTAACATAGAGCAGGGAGAGCATTCTGCAGCTGCACGAGGTTTCTGCACCTTTTCAAATCAGGTGCTCACCTGCAAATCATTCACTGGTCCATTCCCATCTCAGACAGCAACGCTGTAACCCAAGATGCAGTGTGAAACTGAGGCAAGCAGCTCTGGGGTGCACAAAGCCACATCCGACTACCCAGGCACACAGAAATTAGGGTGCCGCGCCCTGGCTTAAGCTTGACCCATCCTGTTGGGTGAGGTGTCTCACACTCTTTATATAGTTCCATGCAATGTTTTGCAAATGTTCGCCTAGACAAGAAACTCTACCATATGATCACAAGCATCCTCAGATAGATAGGCTGGACGCTTATTAACTATTGCAAGCCTAGTTGTTAGCAGTAGATGTTCCAGCTTCCAGGGGCAGCCATTTGGCTCTCGCCCAGTTCGAGTGCAGCTCCCCTGGAAGACAGCATCCGAGGGCTGCCAGCCAGGCCTGTGCCAGCACAAGGGCTGCTTGGCAGTCTCACTCTGCCGTTTCTGGAGAAAAGTTAGCAAGGACTGCTGACCATGCTGCCAAGCATCGCTGCACCCCAACCCTGCCTAGCCCAGCCCCATCTTGCAGCATGGCACCATGGGGAGTCATTGCCACCTACCACTCTTGAAACCACCACCCCCCAAGGTCCCAAAGGCATGAGGTATGCCTGTTGGGACTCTTTACATGTGAAGACTTCAACATTCAGCCTGTAGGGACAGAAGAGACACCTGTTCATTGATTATATGATCTCCTGAGATTCCTTCTGGCCCCATCTTTCTGCGATTACTCACCACCGCCTGCTGTCAGGATGGTTTTGTGATGCCGGCAGCTGTTTCCCAGCAGCTAGACTGAGGTCAGACACCAGTTAGCTGTTGACACCAATTAGTTCTGGCTTGAATGGCCCAAAAGATCTGTTCATGTTGCAAGCTAAGACTACAAATAACAACAACAAAAAACCCCAACCCAAAACAAATAAACAAATAAAACCCACAGCCTCCTAAAATGTATTACCTTCCCTTACTGTCTCAGTACTGTAAGACTCAATACACTTTTTAGTCTTATGTTCCAATGATGCCTTATTATATTATCATGAGATAGACAACCTGTCATGCTGCAGCCACACGTCCCTCTCAGAAGTGAAAGGCTGCTCACAAACTTCCAGCTCCAATTCTGGCATATTCTGCTGCTTTGCCTACACGTCTCTTTGGCTTTCTCATCCTCTCTTTTACCCCTTAACCAAAGATGCTCTATCAGCGGCCCGTGTCATTGCTGGGTATGTTTGAGTGCATGAAAAACTCCAGAAGGATATTGGTTTCTTTGAGAGGTTTGCACACAACTCCACATCTCATCTTAGAAATATCTGCTTTTTTAAGCTATATGGTAATGCACGCTCTGCATCTGAGATTAGAATATGGCCCTGAGGAACAAAACGGTCTTCTCTCTTTACAGCTGACAATGCATAGCTTATTTTTATGAGCTCCTCATTTTCAAGAGATTCAACTCCACTGTTTGGCAGCCACAGTTTGGCTGGAAATCTCCAAAGATAGTTCGACTTTGAGCATTGCCATTTCTACGTCTGGGGTGCAAGCATTCCCTGGGTGACATTGACCTGTGGCCTGTGCATCCAAAGGCAGGCTGAGCATTTCAAAACCAGCTGGGGAAACCTCCAGCCTTCCAACAAACAGCCATAAAAGTCTCGGGGAAGATGCACGCACAATGAGAAGACACTCTTGGAAACCCCAGGAAGGTTACTCTGTTCCTGTGGCCTCCACTTGCTGCTTTGTAACAGCCCATTACCCAGCACCTCCTGTGCCTTCTACCATTCCATAGTGGTCCTAAGACTGGTCCAGCATCCACAGGTCCAAAGGGCGAGACTTTCTCAGGTAGGTTTTCAGTCAACTCCTTAGGCTATCCTCCTCCTCTCTTTTCAATACTAGAGTTCAATACAATTTTTGTCCTTTCTCTTCAGTTACAGTATGTAGATTTTTAAAAAAATTGAAAAAAAAACCCTGAGAGAATGGGGAAATAAAACATCTTTTTTTAGCTAACTTTATGGAACCTGAAGAACCAGTCACTTGTACAGGAGCAGGTTGCATCTCACCTCAAAATAAAGTTTATCTGTCTATCTGTCTTCTCTCCAGCCCAATCCTTCTGAAGAAACACTGCCTTTAAACTGCTTCACTAAAATCTGTACACAAATACAATTTCAAAAGCAGAACAAATGGGGCAAAAATAAGGCAAAGTAAAAAGACTGTTCCAAATGGGCACATCATCAGCACACAGGGGAGCAGACCAAGAGCCCCAAGGCTGTGTGAACTTAGGCTGCCATGTACAGTGTGCTTGGACAGGGTCTACCACTCCCCTGGCCTGATCCTGCCCAGTCTCTAGTCTGCCACAATAACAGCAGCAACGATAATGAATTAAGTTCTGCCTGCAGTAGATGTGGCTATTTCATTTTGGCAGCGCGAATGTTGCTAAGTGAAAGCACGTCTTTCTGAACTGCCTTGCTCATGGGAACCATTTAATCATTATAGAGCAATTATAGAGGTCTTTATTCAGTTGTTCCTTAAGTCCTCATTCAGGCAAACCTATTTCAATGGGAACTGTGCCTGAAAGGGACTCATCAAAACCTGACCAGGAAATGGCCAGTAAGAGTAACCTATTTCCAAGAGAGAAAAACTCATGCATTACATCCATAATGGGTAACTTCTTATGAATACACCTATTGAAGTGTGTTATATTCATTAAACTCCATTTGGAGAGGAAGGGTAACCTTCCAGTTAACACAATTTCTATGGACTCGTGAGAGCTAGGTTCTGTTCCTGGCTTTGACATAGACTCCCCTGTGACCATGGTCACACCACTTCGTAATTTTACCTTGGATTTAGGAAAATAGGTAATAAACCGGGACAGTAGTAAGCATCAGTTTAACTGCATTTGTGGACTGCAGCCCCCAGTTCCTCCTCTGCAAAACAGAAAGAAAAACAGATAATCTCTCCTAATTTTTTTTTTTTTTCTGTTCACATTTTGAGGCAGGACCAGTCTTTTATTCTGTGTATGCCCAGTGAATCGTACAGTACGTCTTTGATCAGGGCTGTGCTGTAACACAGAGTAATAATACTAATTGTTATCAATACAAGCAAACAATGCTGTGCTTTTGTGGCAAATGTCCACTAGGAGCTTGACTGAGACCATCAACATTTCATTTGGGACTTAAGCCCCATTTGAACTTGTCTCCCAAAGCGAGAGTTTACAAACACAATTTAGTCCCTATTTGAGCAGTGCTTTGAAGATGTAAAGTACTAAATTGTGTATCTGTATGTATAAGAGACAGAGACAGAATGTGTAATTTCTTTCTGCATTCAGGGAACACAAGATTTCCTTTTTTCCCCTCTTTTTGGAAGGAAGTTTACTGCTGAGACTATTAGAGAAAATGCAAATGTGCAGACTGTTTGTTAAGGCTCCAGGAGAGAAAGCACAGGCAGTTGTTACCATGAGTATTTCTAGGAAAATCTTTGCCTTTAAGTGTATTTGTTTAGCTAAAGAAAGTTTGCACAGCTTGTGGAGAATGGTTCTGGAGGAAATTAAATTTCAGCTGCACCTCCATATCACTCCTACACCTGCCAATTCTTTCGACCAGCTAGTGACGTCCTGCACCCAGGGCTCCAGCCTGCGAGGACATTTGGAATGCTTACTGACGTCAGAGACGAGCTGTTGTGCAACCACCCGTTTTTTTTTTTTGCTTACTCTCAC
The DNA here is from genome assembly GCA_020745775.1 of Theristicus caerulescens. Lineage (NCBI taxonomy): Eukaryota > Metazoa > Chordata > Aves > Pelecaniformes > Threskiornithidae > Theristicus > Theristicus caerulescens. Next base: position 66,746,100 of record CM036564.1, on the reverse strand, counting down.
CCAAGAAAGAAGCACTAACTGTACTCCTCCTGCACACAACAGATTGCCCGTTGTAGCAGAACCCACCAGGAAAGCTCCCAACAGCATGGGCAAGAGACACGAGGAATTTTTGAGATAGATTCAAGAAAAATAAAATTATATTATGTGTTTATATAGGCTGGTATAGATGGATCCAAGCTCAACACAGTGTAAACCAGGTTTTGGTCCAGAAGACATGGACCCATATTAATTTATTAGGGCTTATTAACTTGGACACAGCCCCATGCTAATGTGTCTATACAGCTTCCAAACTGGATCTAGTTTGTGTCCAACTAGGTTGGAGCGCAGTCATCGGTGCAATCCCCATGGCCACGCTTGATTGCACTTTTCTCCCCAGTTGCCTTCAACCTATGAAATCACTGCTCCATAAAAATGCTGCAGTACAGGCAGGTGAAAGTAGGTCTTGGAAATGGTACGCCAGGACTCCAAACGTGAGATAAACCAAAGGACAGTTGGGTGCCCTTAGGGAGGAGGAGGTTGCAAGGTTTGTGGCCACAGATTTCTGTCTGGAGGAGAGGCAAAGGCCTTTGAAGAGAAGGCTGGACAAGAAATGTGAACAACACATCTATCATGAAAGACAAACTGTGGTCAACCAACCTGCATAGTAACTTAATGCAACTATCAGAAATGGTTCTGATGAAAAATACTTTCTAAACTAAATATTTTGGTCCCTCAGTTTGAAACCAATGTTTCCATTTCAAAATATACTTCCATTTTATTCCAGAAAATTGAATTGTAAGAGTTAAAAAACAGTAATGAAATCCTTCAAAATGAGATATGTTGGCTAGGACTCAAAGACCTTTATTCTACCTAAAGAGATATTTTTTCTACTTGTTGGAATACTGAAATTTTTCAAAAAAATTACATGACCAAAAGCATTTTTTCCAATTTTCAGTTATCATCACTGACACTCCCCACCCCCAAATCCCAGTTCTCAGAAAGATTTGTCATTGATTTCCTTGGAAGCACAGCCATGAGCTGATATATTAGTGTTACAGACCCTTTCCCTCCACAAGACTAAATCATCTGCTATTAATATATTCCCAGTAATTGTTCCATAAAGATTCTGGAGCACAGAGTCTCAGCAGTTGCAAGTCAATGCAGCTGCACTGTTTTACAGTACCACGATAATGTCAATAAGGCTGAGAGCCAACCAACTCCTTTATACGTTAACGTTCTGATTATGGGATGAAGCTGGTACCAGCAAGAAGGATAAGCAAGTTTCCATACTGGTCCCACACAGGAGAATCCCAACAACGGGATGGGAAGGCAGAGACTTAATGTCACATCATCAAGGCACTGCCAACATATTATGAGTGGAAGGGTCAGACAAATAGAAGCGGCTGTAGATTTTGCTCTCCTGAAAAGTGGTCACTTTTTGGGGGGTGGGTGGTTCTTGCTTTACTTTTGGTTTTGCACTTTTAGCAGTTTGTCATGTCCCAGATACTAGGCATTCACTTCCAGGAAACATCCTGATGTTCTTCTAATTTGTCAAAATATTTGTTACACTTCTTTGAAAAAGAAAACAAAAACATTTTTTGCATTTCAGCAACACCAAGAAAGCCCAGTTGAAATCAGTATCATTTGTTATATTTCATATAGTGCCAGAGGTGAACCCTAATTCAAAGTTACACATACAGGACAAACAGAGGATGGGAGGAATGATAAGATTGCAAAAATAAGTTAGTTATACAGCCAGCGTTAGATTCCACTGATATATTTAATCTGCCTATCTGTACATCTATATGTACATGGTTACGTATAACCTAATCACCCTGATTTCTCTAAAGCCTCTGGAGATCCAGTCAATAAAATTAGGGGAGTGTAGGGCAAAATTCACTTTTTCTTAAAGTAGCTATCAAAAGCTGGTCAACTGAGTTGCACCCTAAATGCATCCTTGCTTCCCAGAACCACAGGGTAACTAGCGCAGCTGTATATGTCTGGTCGACATACAGACTCATATACATCCTTACTCAGCTGTGTATGTCTGCGGTTAATCTACCCCAGCTCTCTTGGCTTTCCACCCAGGTCCCTGTATTTTAAGTTGTGTTGCCGCTCTGGCATAAGTGAAAGAATCTCATTCTTTCACCCTGCAGTTTTCTACTTCGGTTCAAAACAAAGATCTTGCCCTCTTCAATCATCTTGAAAGTGAGGAAAGTGAATGTACATGGAAACCCTTAATACAAATCTGTAGGACCCTAAAGAACGACATTGCACTTATTCTTCTGTTAAGAGATCAATATTTTGCTTCGGTTTGATTTTTACAGCTCATGTGCGCACACACTCAGCACTGTGGGGGGAAAAAAAAAGACAAGAAAAAGGAAAGCTGCCTTCAGTAGCATGATAAGTTATCTTTCCAGTGACATTTTTTTCCCCATCTGAATTTAAAATGAGTCAGATCTGGATGGAGGAATACCACTTGCTGCTTTATGTGCATACCTACTATGTTGCATGTGCTTCTATACAGGTTTTGTGTATGTGTGTGTATTATGAATGTATTAATAACGACTTTTTGTTGTTTATGAGGTTTTAGTAGATGAAAAGGATAAATGTAGTGTGCTCACACACAGCAGTACACTGGGATTAAAAAAAAAAAACGTATAGCCAAGAACCTACTTAATTAACTCATCTTAAGAAAAGAAATTCTTTCAAACACCATGCAGAATTAAGACACATTCAGGCAGGTTTCTCAGAGACCAAAGTTGCAAACAAATGCCAAAAGGAACTAACAAGTATTTCCAGTGAGTTACCAACCTAACCTAATCTGTTTAATTGTGTTTGTAAATTCACGAGGCACCCAACTGCTTATCCAAATACCACACTTCTGTGGATCAGGTCCTAAATTACGATGTGTGTGGCATATTAGTTCAAGTACCAGACTTCATTAAAGATCAGTCTCTTTCCTTATTAACGTCCACTCCTGCAGAGATGGAAGCTTCTGTTCAGAGGCACCGCGTCCTAACAGATCCCAGTGGTAAGTTCTGTGTTTAGTAAAATCATCCTTTGTAGTAATTATATTTTCCAAGTGAAAGCAAAAGAAGTCAGTAACCTTCTCAAAATGTAGTTTCTTTCGTTATCCTTTAGCAAGTAGGCTTACGCTGGTTAGATATAGCCAACAGAAAAAAATGGGTATCCATTACTCATATGAACACAGAAATATTGGTCTGAAGAAGGGAGAGAGACAAGGAAAAGAGCATTTATACATGGCTATTCTATTCCATTTATTCCCTACAGGACATACTGACATGCACTCTTGGATGTGTCTTTATAGCATGGAAATGGGTTCATTTCAAATGCCAGGCAAATAAGAGCAGCACATTTGATGATACATATCCATTACAGGCTTCCTTAAAAATAAGGCTCAGAGAGGAACATGATTTCTCAGACCTCATCTTGCCTCCAACTTCTTCTCCTCTCAGGGGACATCACCTTCAAAATAGGAGAGCCTCAACCCAAACGGATCTGAGAGCTAATGTTTCACCACAAAGTACAACCTCAGTTTTGGAAGTAACATCCTACTATACAGAAGAGCTAAGAGCCATTCATCTGATATGAAAACCATTGGCTTCTTCCACTGAGCAAAACCACAGCATGGCAGGCAGAGCCACAGCAATAGCTCTTCCTCATACAAGTCCATATTATCTGGGGCTTTTTGTGGGATAATATTCCAGTCTGTGACACATCCAGCAGGTGAAGTTTTCCCAGGTAGCTGGCAAATGCTAATGAAATATTCTCAGTAGTACTTCACAGCTAATTCATCATTTTCCTAAGATGGACCTGATGAAAAAAACACTACTCGGAGTGCGATATCCCACACCATCAACATCACCCCAATGACATTGCATTATTTATTTATTTTTTTTGTTATACCCCCAACTATTTGATCACTGTCAAACCACCACACGAGAAAGGTGATCCCAATTGGGTATTTAGAGTCCAGCATAATATGCCATAAATATTTTTGAAGCACTTTGGTCACTTTGGAGGGACTTGAGAGAGATTATACTCTTTACTGCTTGAACCCCACAGGAACTGCTTGATATGATACAGATTTTAGAAGGGGGCTGATGTCTTGGTGTGCAGGACTGAATATCTGTTTTTTCCATCTGATTAATATAAGGAACCCACACCTACCTCATCCATCTACAGAGTCTCTCCCTCCAGTTCAGTTAGTGATAACCACAAAAATGCTAAACGAACAAACACGGATTTACCCTAAAGTAATCTGCAGGTGCCACATCAGCCAATCTTCCCTTCAGATACACATACAGAAAAGATAACGCACAATATTTAGCAATCCATTTTTCTATTCTGTTTCATTACCACCTCAATGGAAAAAAAATATAAATACACACACACATATATATATGGAATGGAGTTGGGGCAGGAGGAGTGAAGATACAGGAAAATGTAACATTTAAGTCCCTATAGTCAAGCTTATTGCTGCATAATCAAAGAGGAAAATAAATCCAAGAATTTGCAGAAATTCTGAGCTGAGATCAAAACTGGAACTTGTTTTTCTTCCCCAAAACATTGTTTGACTTTAGGGCATTGTAGTCTTCCACCTTATATATGTCCTCAAAAAAAAAAATTGAACTGTGTAATGGAAACAGGTGCCAGTAATAAAGCCTAGAAACTCTATTTGTCCTCATAAGAAATTGTCATCTCACTACACAAGTACAGCCTGGTACTGTCGATAAATATAAACAGCATTTTGATAAAGATAAATTATAAAGCAGTTCTTTGGTCTTCTAAAGAGACTGGGTATTGTGGACAGCTGTTTGGCTGCTGGAGCTACATTTAATGAGATTTATGCACAAAATGGTTTGCACGTTTGAGTGATATATTTCACAATGGCACTGAAAACAATTGGGTGTTGTGGGATAAGTACCTTTTACAGTATATCAAGGTCAAACCTTTTACTTGATGTACTTAACTAACCATGTAAAATATTACATCAGCAAGCCTGTGAGGCACTTAGAGATATATTCATATTTGCATAATGTCCTCTGTAAGTTAGTCTGCGGTCCTTAAGGGTGTTTAGAATAACTGCATGCAAGAATATACTTAATCCAATCTCATTTTAGCTTTTGCTCTTTTAAGATTTCAAAATTAATAAATCCTCCTGATACTCCAAATTACCATGAGCTTTTATAAGCATAACTTTGTAACTTTAACCCATTTATGAACATACCCTACAGGCATATGTACTAATGAATAAGAAATAACATTAGAAGTTTAAAGATGGTCTCTTTATGAAGTAATGTAAGAAAATCCTGTTAGCTGGATCAAGTACAAAAGTGTGATTTCTTAAAAATAGAAAATCCTTCACAAAATTACTTGTAATTACAATAACCAAAGGATAAAAAGTAAGAATAGTTTAAGTATTGTGCATTATTTAACTTGGTACATGAAATATGTTTTATGTATATGTATGAAGCATGCAAATAGAAATCTGATCTAAAGTGTGCTTCCATGGCTACGGGATTTTAATTTATTTATTTATTTTCTATTGTGCTTGATTGCTGTCAAGAATACTGACAGATAAAGGATTTCAAATTACCTTACACACTTGGTGCTTCTTCAAGGGAATTAAGCTCTTCTCTTGTTTGCCTGTAAGACATTTGGAAGAGGTGGGGAAAATCTTCCTGGTCAAAGGTTCTCCCAGCATCCCACGGGTTCTCCAGGATCCAGAAGCTAAACATCTTCTTTGGAGAATTAAAAAGATGATAAAAACTCATCACAATAAATGGGTCAATAACTGATGTTTCTCCATCTGCTTTCCGTGAGGTTGAAGCAGCAACCACTGCCCACCATCAGGAGTCATTACAACCCATTGAATGAGATATCCCGGTGTCCAAAGCCTGCGAGAAGGGGAACGGAAGGGGACCGAGTCCTGAACACTGATGCTGGTGGCTCATGGGAAAAAAAAGGCCATGTGGGAACCATACAAAGTGGGAAATAAAGGTTCATTTTGCCCACCACCTACTTAATATGGGCAGAAAAAGCCCAGAGCATCTCTTGCTTCCCCCTACGCCTTCCCACTTAAAGTTAAACATTAAATGGCCAAAAACTATAGGGACCTCCCCTTCCCCAGTTATTACTTATTATGATAATCCATTTTGTTCTGTTCCCAGATCAGCCTTAATCACTATTCTCCTTGCACAAAATAACTAAAAAAAGGGATTTTATCTGGTATGAGCAGTCAGTGTGTATCATCAGAGCTGCTTTAGATCAATGGAGCTATGATACTAAGAAAAGCTGAACAGCTGGCCCTGAGACCTTAGTGTTCCCAATAGATTAACTCTGTTGATTTTCTAAGAGTGGCATTTCAGCATATCGAGAATGTATTGCTTTCAGAAGGAGGACAGGTGCAAGTCCCAGACGTCAAAGGAGTCACCCTTTTATTGTAAGGAAGCTGAAGTGTATTGACAGGTCTCACAACGAAAGCCATTTCATTCATCACATGTTGACTTTGGCAAGTTTTTGCCCTGCTCAGTGGAGCAAGAATAAAATAAATTTAAAGCACTGACAACCAAGATTTTGCCAGGTGGGTGTGCTATAGAGATGCTCTACCACTCTTCCACTGGATGTCACTCTGACATTGAGCCGAATTCTAGACTTTCCGCAGACCAAAGTGGCTTTGTTCAGGGAATAATGCAAGAGCTGGTGGAGAGAAAAGCTAAGTGACTTCTTATTAAAGCAGCTTCAGATATCTAATAACTCTTTGAGAAGTGGAATCGTGCTTTGTCACAGGGATTGATGGGGCAAGACAGCACATAAACAATAATTCTTCAGCCTTAGCAAAACAAGGCTGGGAGGGGACAGAGCTGCCATAAATAGATCTGTAGATTTAATGCCTAGAGGGAGAAACTACTGAAGCTAAAGGACAGTAATGTACGTGAGCATAAGAGAGTCTTGATCTTATTTAGACTGGAAATTAGAGGAAGGTTTCAGAGGGTAAGATCAGAGAGGGTATGGAGTTGCCTGGCTAAGTGGACTGCAGGACAGCTCTCCCCCTCCACCCAAGAAAACAAACCCCAGTTAGGATTAAAATGGACCTTGATCTGTTTATGAATGGCACTATAGCACATCACTGCATGGGTCAGGAGGTGCCCTAATGCTATGACCCAGGAGGTCTCTTCTGCAGTTAGCAGCAGCACCTTAGCTAGTACCCACCTCTACTACATACTAAGGCAAAGGATTCCGCATGGAGTACAGTCCACAGCTGAGAATGACTGGAGATATTTTTGCCTCCTGGCATTCTCCTGCCTCCCCTACGCTTGCTCTGCCACATTCACAAGATGAGGGGACAGTCAAACAGGACTAAGAGACGTCCTGAACTGGGCAGTGAAGTGATACAACATACAATGCTAACAGCTGCTGGAGATGTTACCTGTGGTATCCCAGGAGATTCTTTAATAGAGGCAAGTTTGTTTGTTTGCAGAAGTAATTTCAGATCACTTCCCTTGCAAAGCCTCAGAGGCTCTTGGAGATGACAGTTTAGGTGCTCTCTGCACTCCTCCTCCTCCCCCATCTGCCTAGCAGGTGGGATGCCATGGTACAAGTGAGCCCGAGCACACGGGACCTTCAGAGGGCTTCAGGTTGCCTCCTGCTTTCCTTGCACAAGGCTGCACTGGAGTCTGGCAAAGCTCCCCTGCAGCAGAAACATCTGGATTCCCAAATCTCTGACCTCTCAGTGGTGCTGCCATGCATCTGCTCTGACAGCACAAATGGCCAGGGGTCTTACAGCTGCTGTCCTCCACAGCGCTTGCATAAGGGTTCCCCTGCGTGTCTCACCCCTGTTCTCCACCTTCCCAGGCAGACTACTGGAAAGACAGCCAACTAAATTACTACCCTAATAACAAGGAGAAACCCCTTCACAAAGGAATTCACACCATCTCATTAAAACAATAATTCAGAGTCTAGTCACCTAGACCATCTCTCTGTTCTTGTAGTCTACATTATCATCATTGAAAATCTCCTTCCCTTCAGAATCAGCCTTCACCAGAATACGATGATGCCTGAAGAAATGGCAAGGTCAGGGTTTGGGTAAGCCTATCTCGCTTTCACTGACCAAAGGTAATAGTTCAGGTAGCTTACATCGCCATGCCAATAGCACTTGTGGAAGGGAATCATTTAAAAAGAGCTCTGTTAGTCTCCTAACAATGAAGAAAAAAAAATTTTAAAAAATTAACTACTCTTCCTCCTCCTTGTGATCATGGATTCTCATGGATCATTAAGCAGGCCTTGCAAATGCCAGGCAAGATCAGCCTTCTTCAGACTACCATCACTAATGTTAGAAAAAGACCAAACTGGAAAACAGCAGTGCTGCTTCTTCTTATATGGATGGTTATATCTAGATGTTTACCAAGCAAAAAACCCTTCCTTTCAAAATATAGCATTAATACGAAGCCCGAGTTCAGACTGTGTGCCTGTAGAAGATCTAATAGGAAAGTATGGAAGATATAGGAATAGCCAAATATAGCAAGCATAATGAAATACAAATGGTAGCAATAGGATGCAAATGCTGAGTGTGATTGAAGAAAGGCCAACTAAGCACCTCTGGGAAGGGCATGCTACAGGCATTCATCCTAGCAGACAAGCAGAGGACAAAGAAATAAAATTGAGCATTTCTGAAAAATTCAGAGGTCCATGAATTTTTACAGAGAACCACCAGCGTGTCCTTGACAGAGAGAAAAGAGGGCAACTTTTAACAGCAAACAAAGATTTCTAGTGTCTGCAAAGCCAGCAACAGAAGTATTATTTTGCAATAGAAAGATTATTCTTTACATCTAACAGTATGAATTACTGTCCACAGAATATACCTATTTGTGGCTGCATAATAATTTTATGTACACAGTCAACAGTGTCAAACGTACAGAGAAAAGATGTCACTGAACCTTAGCCATATGACAAGTTTGAAGTGACTTTACCGCCGTATTACTGAATTTATCAAGGAAAGAAGAATCTGACATTCCTAAATTTCTTAAAGGATGAATAATTTAATTTAATTCCCACACTGAATAACAGATTTACTTGTAAATGTTCAGACTTGCATTCTGCACTCAGGGTAAGCACCCTGGCTTTGGGGAAGAAACACTGTATTTTCTTTTATACACAACAGTAAGTTGGAGACAACCCTTCAGCTGTAAATCTCCATTCCCGTCATTTATTGGGCCATCATTGATGCCTCCATAACAGCAGAAGTCAGAGATTTGAGAGTTTTGAAAGGGTTTAGATACACAAGTCCCATTAGACTCATGGGAACCGTTCCTGTAAATCTTTCAGGCAGCTCTAAAAAATTTCAGTCTAAATTCCTTCCCCTGCCCTTTGCATATTTTAAAGAAACTAGAGACAGCCCTGGAGAACAGCAGCAAGCAGAGAGGAGACTACGTTGTCACCAGTGTTAGCAAGGTAAAACAAGAGAATTGGCTTTGCATGGTAGGAAAGTTTAATAAAAGGCACTTAGAAGTGCCATCGCGTTTGTCCTGCACGTGTAGCTGTCACGCATGGTATCAAGTGAGTGATGTTGCAATGCCACATAGTACAGGGTAAAGTCAGCTGCATAGTGTGGTTGGCCAGAGATGAAAATGCTTCTGAAAGATTGCAGGTTACTGCTGAACATAACAAGAAAGATAAGTTTAAAAAGCTGAAGAAAGGAAAGAAATTCATCCCATTTCAATTAACTGGGAAGGCTGAATGGAAATATTTACTCCCAAATAGCACTATCAGCTTCAAGTCTGATTCTCCTTTAGGGGACAGAAAGTTTGATAAAAATGCAACACTCTGGTGCTGATTACGATAAATGCTCATTGAAGACGTATTTTGGTGGCGATAAGGAGCTGCGTGACCTTGCGAAGGCCCAGTGCTCCAAGGCAGACACTTGCGGCGGCGGCAGCCGCACCTCCATGCAGGAGCAACCCTTCTGCAGAGAAAGCAAATAAAGAAATGAGCTCAGCTCTGACACAAAACATCTTTTAACTCAATTACTGTTTACAAACACAGCCATGCTCCTGTCTGGGGAAGCAGAGCCCAGATACTGTCAAACTGGATAATGAAATGGAAAAGGAATAGGGAGAAAAAAGAAAAAAAAGCACCTTTGCCCCAGCATCCCTCCTTTTCCTAGCCCTGGTCATTCAGAGAAACTCATCCAATCCCACCCGGAGATGCAGTGAGGATTGGCCTCCCAAGAGGAGCAGGCAACATAAAAGTCTGGAATGTACTCTGTCCTACACCCATCACAGCACAGCATTTGAATATTGGATTTAGTGTTGTGCTTCCACAGATATAAAATTAGGCCGACAGAAGTCTGGATTCAGGCCCTTGCTCCATACTGCTAACTTGTAGAGAGCCGGTAGCCAAAAGCATTTGGAACGGTTGTCTCTCTCCAGATGCTGCCATTCATTTCTGTGGGAACAAGACCACTTACATCTAATTACAGTTTCTGCTCAAATTAACAGGACAGAAATGACAGCAAAAAAAAACTTCTCTGGACTAACTGGGAGACCTTTCGTCGGCACGGCTTATAAAGCAGTTGACTTTCAAACACACCGACTTTAAGTAATTTAAAGTTCACATGTTTTGACTGCTCAGTATGTCTCATCAGCATATTAAAGCAACAGCAAAAGGGAGAAAAGGACAGTTTTATTGAAAAGATCTCCTGCTTGTGAAAGATTTGTTTAATGACCATGCAGTCCAGTATGGAATTGGGATCATTACAGCATAAAACATCGTTTTCGTTATCACACCAAATGCCAACTGCACATTACATTGTATGATGTAGGCTAGAAGTTATACAAAGAGACATGTTTTCACTGGTACTGCATATGGACTGAAACATATGTTTGTAGTCTTACACATGCATATGCATCTGTCTCTCACTGAATTGTGGAAATCAGGTCTAATTCCCCTGAAGGGTAAGAAAATCTGCAGTTTTCAGATGAGGATCAAGCCACCCATTTATACCTCCCTCCCTTGCGTTACGTTTACCATCGGGATCATATCAATAGTCCATTGGATGCAGAATATTTCTGCCCTTCTAAGTTCATAGGAATTTTGCTATTGCTGTCAGACAGACTATGTTATCATCATAGGTGTTGACTAACTTTGCTTGGACTGGTCCAGTCACCAAAAGGATGGAGACAGAGGAAAGTGTAAGGCCATGAGGTTCCTTCCCTCTGTTTCATCAGGCGGTACTAATGCAGTGGCTACAGTCCCATAAGGGGTCTCCACGTCCTGCTGGTGAATCGATATCTGGTTCAGGTTTCTTCCCTGCCAAACAGACAATCTGCGCTTGAAAAATCATTCCGTGCTATTAATCATTATCAATTTATTATTCTGATCCAACCTTGGATAGTTGCTGTCTCTCTTAGATCATAACCAATGTGTGGTAGATAAAATCATTCCTATCATTCCAAAAGAGGGGGTTACATCAGCATCGTTAATAGCTTAACACATTCAATGGAAAATTCTGTTCCTTTTTTAAAGTAAATTAATCAGCAAACAGGTTCTTTTGCAGTTCCTTACCAGCAGTGCTACTGCATTTGGGATTACACGGACGTGTAGGTGCAGCCCTGTTATAAATACGAAAGGGGGACATGGAGCAACGCACAGCTGTCATACAGCGTAGGAACATGCACTGCCCCACTTACTAACAACAGCTGTTTAATCATTTCTAAGCTCCGAGTGAACCTACACCTGATGCACGCAGATATATACAAGCAAACACTTACCAGCTCAGAATGAGCAAATTACAAACTTGAAAAGGAATGAACAAATACGCGTGCCCAGAAGGTACTGCTAGATATGGACCCTCTGTCTGATGCTACAGGTAGGTAAGGGTCAAATACAAGCAATGAATTACACTTTATAGGATACCCATAACCCATCCTAAGGCCCATACCACTATCAAAAAAATTAAAATGAGTTTGTAGCTGACTTCCAACACACCAGATCCTAAATTTTGAAAGTTATTCCACCTCCAAATTTCACAGTTGGACACAGTTTTAAAGGATCTGAGAGCCAGGTCCAGCTCCTGACTTGTCCCAAAAGGCAAAGTAAAATCATAGAAACCATCAGACATCCATTTCGTATGTGCCAGTTGCGAAGGCAGCTGATTATGGAGCAAGAATTTACAGACTGCAATGCGCAAAATTTGCCTTTTCCTTCTGTTTCAGCAGCAGAGCCCTTAAGACACATCGATCAAAGTAAAAATCCTTCTCTAGAAATATGGACTTCACCTCACACTGGACAGACTTTAAGAAACATTTCAAACCTGAGATGAACAAAAGAACAGGAGGAAATATTATATTATGTGGATCTAGATCAAATTCACAGGAAAAACATGAATTAGTTTTAACTGAAGCTTTTCTCCCCTGTCCTGCCTTTCCTTAGGAGAAAGGAAGGCTTTCCATTTGCTCCCACTTAATTATTCCGAACACACAGACATGGTGTTTCAGCACATTATGCCTGTTTAAAAGTGATTTTCAGACAAACACTGTAAAATCTGTTGGACATGCATAGAATCCCTTGCTAAGGGTCCAGCCCAGTTTCCATTGAAGTCAGTACTTGGAGTTCAATAGCAGTTGTGTTGGACCTTTAAGGTGAGACTTTCAAAAGCTTCCCAGTGACTCACAGTGTGTCTACAAAGTTAGTTAAGCTTGTGTCTGAGCCTGATCCTTAACTCAGTAGTCACCTGCACAGTTAACCCTCAATGCACCTCTGGTTTGATGCTTGAAGACCTTCAGGAAGCGGAGGGTGAGAGAAGAACCAGCCCTTTGGGGGAGCCGTGAGGGAAGAGGATGCAAACTCCTTCCGTAGGTGGAGGAGCAGGAGGCCAGGTTGAAGGAACAGCTTCTCAGGATGCTCCTCAGCTACTTAGCTGGTGACGTTAACTCCACTCTTTGCACTGAGAGGGACCGCAAGTGTTCACATGGTTGGTGACAGCAAAGCAGAAACTTCGAAATTTATGAGCACCTTTGCAATGGAAGCACTGTTAACTAAGAGTACATGAATACTGGCACGAGATCTGAAGCCATTTTTATACTTAAACGTAAGGTATGTTCATCTCTTCTGCTGAATCCAGTCTCTAGAATCTCCTTAAAAGTCCTGCTTTCCACAGAATTGATATCTCAGCCTACCCTCCAGGGAGGTTCCATGGACTAGGGAACCACAGCAGTGCAACTCCATTTTTATGTATCTTTTAAAACAAATTAACATAGTTTTAATTTCTTGGAATTAAACTCACACCAGTAGTTATAAGAAGAAACCAATAGGTATGAATCAGGGAAGAGAGAAAAGAAACTTTTATCTTCGAGCTGCTAAAAGATTCAAAGTTATTTTGTAAGGGACTAGGTTAAATGTTGGGGGTTTTTTTCTGGTAGAAAAATCTCAGAGCATTGAATTTGTATAAGAAGGAAACAGTAATTTTTGATCAGCTTGCACCATCTTAGTCTTTCCCAGAAGAGATTTCTTTCTAGCCAAATATTAGGGATATTGTCAGCTGGTTTCAAGGATAAATTCCTGGAATAACAGCCACTAAGTTGACAGGTTTAAAGCTTTATCTAGGGGGAACATAACAGGGAATATGCAACAGAACAGATTTTTCATTTGAGACTCATTCCAAGAGTTGCAAAACTACAAGACTTTCCAAAATGTAGGACAGACTTCCTCAGGTTATTGCCTTACACACATGTCCACACAGCCAACAATTAAAAATTCACAAGAACATCTTGTCATACAGCTCAGCATTCAACTTGCTTTCCAGTCTCTGAATCTAATCTTACCATGAGCATTCCTTATCTCAGGAGGAAGCCAGTCTTGCAGTTAAGACAGGACTAGGCTGCAGTCACAAGAGTTCAAGTCCCGATCCTGCTTCTGAGTTTTGAAGAACTTGTTTAATCCCCCAAGATGCAGCTTTCCATATGTAGAATGGGGATACCACCGCTTGCTTTTGGTTGTCTGTTCAGTCTCTGCAGATCCTAAGTTATTTAGGAAATAGTTTCTTACCATGTATTTACCTTTTGCTTTGTGGAGCAGGCCATCCAATGCCATTGGAGCCCTTAAGCAATGTAGCAATATTAGTGAAAGCTAGTGAAATAACGCCAAATGATATCATGGTGCGTGCAGCTTTTAAAGCCAGGTTAGACAAAAGACTCTCCAGAATGTTTTAAACAAAATTTATCCTGTCTTGAAGACCATGGATCAGCTACCTCATTGCTTCTCGATATGGTTTGCCACTTCAGAACTATTTCTTCTCTCACCCTGGTATGAGGCTCCTGGATCTGAAGGGATTTCATCTCTAATTTAATGTTTATTGCATGAACGCCAGGAAGGTACCACTGAAGAAGGAAGTCAGTTTTGTGAGTCCTACCCCAACAAAAGCTGAACTGTATTTCAACCTAAAACTGATGGCCCTGATGGAGAGACTTCAGGATGAAATTCTCTGGCTAATATAGGCCAGATGTCAGATAGATGATCATAGTAGATCCTGCTAGTCTTACAAAAAATTGGCTAATCCACTCTGGACAACTGTCAGCTCAGGCTCATGAAGAAGCAGTGATTTCTTCTGTATCTGTGATTTTCTACTGCATGGACACACGGGCCATGCAAGGAGTAGTCATAGGGAAGCCTTTGCAAATTCTGAGGAGCAATCGTCATCCTAAATATTGCAGGCCATTCGGTGATTTTTTTGCATATCAGAAAAAAGGATGTGTTTGGAAGAATACAGCCTGCAAATTGTTCACCCCATTCCACTAAGCCTACTAAATCATCTGAAGGTGTCCCAGTTAAGCAGAACTACAATCCCTATTAAGTGGCACTCATTGCCACTAAGCATCGTTGGACTTACATGATTTCCCTTGTAGATGTCTGGATTAAGTGGTTTTGCCAACTAAGCACCTCCTTTTTCTGATTCAGCGGAGCGTACTGAATCGTACGTATTTTACTGCTTTATATATTTCAAATAGCATGAAAACTGGCTGGTTTTGTGGAAATTAAAATACAGTTTATCTGTTGCACAAATTTTCAATACACGTGAGCTCCCAATGCATGTGGAATACATTTCATCCCATCTATACATACAGTCCTGCATTATGTATATAGTGATTTTCAGAGAGCAGCAAACATCCTTCCCATGCACTTACCCTGGTCTGATAACATTCTTATGAAACAGAAATCATATGCTGAATGTTGGAATAATGTCAGCGCACAAAGGAAGGGAAAATAAATAAATAAAGAAAACCAAAATCCAGGCACCTTGAAGCAAAGCTCTGAGAAACCGTCTGTCTCAATGGAAAATCCTAAGGCTGGTGCATTTGGCCGCTTTCAGAGCGTAGTTCCGCGAGTAATGCCTCTTTCATTGGGCACTCAAAGCTCTAGAGTCACATCTGTTTGTGCTGGCGTGAGATTGGCACGCTGCTCCCGCTGATGAAAGCTGAAGCGATGGTGCCAACCTACAGGGAAAAGCATGGCTTTCAGGATTTTTTCCTTTCTTTCCTTTTGCTGCAAGTATTCTAATACAGTGCCAAGGCGGCGAAAGAGGCAAGCGCACGCAAGTTTTCTTTGGAGAATGAGGGGAATGGAAGGAGGAGGGGTGGGGAGGGAAAAGGCATCTTGTCTGAAAGCTGAACCTGTCACAGACTTCCTTCTTTTTTGATGATAACAGAAGAGGTCAACAATGATCTGGACCATGGAAGGCAACAGAAGGTTTGCCTTTAACTTCTACAGAGGCAGCTGCAGTCCCTGTGCCTCTGTGTGGCAAGCACACGTGCCCCCCAGCCTTGAGTGTGAACGTGCCTGATTTTCAGACTATAATCTTTACAAATTGCTTCCTTTTCAGGTAAGGCAGGTCAAGCACTCGTAGGTTTTTAGGCTCACGGGTTTGACCCAGTGAAGCATTTAGGCACTGATGAATTAGGGGCTGAGAAGCCTAACATCCAGGTGCTTGGTCCCAAGAGACCCTACAGCTTTGTGGTGCATGCCCAGGTTCCTTTATCAATGGATGGCAAGAGCTGGAGGCCTCTGAATTTGGCTGCTGAGTCTTTTGCAGCTCATGCTTAAAACAGTAACTCTGTCACCTTTATTCAGCATGGTCCAAACAATCCACGCTTCCATTTTTCTCCATCCTTTCCTGAGATTAGTCAAGGAACAATATCCACATAGACCAGTCTATAGCCCAAGAGATGCAGACTAGGTCCAAGCTGCTACCTCCACCACAGCATAGCAGAGATGGGTCAGGGACATACATTTCAATTCTAGGTAGGCTTGGATTAATAGGAATTGATGCTACGGCCCACAGTTTGAGTCCTAAAATCAATCCTATTCATCATCCAGGAATAAATATGAGACCCAGGGCTCTACTCTTCTGATGGAGCAGAGGCTGCAAATTGTTTGAAACCCAGGTTTCAAATACGGTTTCCTAAACATCAAGTGGAAAGCAGGGCCAGGAAAACAATACACACCCTACCCCTTTAAATAGCATCTCCAGAAGGAAAATAGCACACGATTCATGAGGCCAGATCTCAGGGAGGTTTTCAGTGCCTTCACAGGGGAAGATTAAAAAAAAAAAAAAAAAAGAAAAAAAAATTTGGAGTTGCAGCAGGACTGAGATTTCAGCTGGCCTCATTCTCATGCCTTGTAAAATATCTGAGAATAATTAAATCTGTTCCTTTTCTTTAATTAGCCTTGTGTCTCATTAGAGCAGTTCACTGCCATGTCTTTATTTACTTGATTATATCTCCTCTACACCTTTGCCTTCCCTCGTTCCCCTAATCTTAACATCTCTCTTTTCCTTCCCTTAAAGCTCTTTATTTTAATGCTTTGATGTTATATTGGCTTCCCCCCCACATGCTTTGTTTAAAAGAAAAACAAAGATAGAAAATCTATACACAAAACAGAAGAGTCAACTACATCTTGACAAATCAAGCTTTTAAAAAGTCAGAAAAAGCAGATTTAAAGATGAAAGCTCATTCTTAACCCAGCTTCCTTCTTCAGAGACCTTAATGTGATCTCTTTATGTAACTGTTTGCCAATTAATTCAAAATATAATGCAAGCTGCAATTTCACATAGAGACATGCATTCATTAGGTTTGTGGAGACTATATAGTTTTCAGACTTCGACTGATTTTTAAATCTTGTTGAGATGTACAGAACAAGACATCTTTCAAAGACATCAATTGTGCAAACAACCACTGTTTAAATCTACAAATTTACAAGAAACAGATGTTTTTCACATGGGTGGGAAAAAAAGAGTTACCCTAGAAGAATGGTTAATCTTAAATTAACACATTTAATCCTAGAGTGGTGACAAGTCCTGCTCAAGTTATGACCTGTATATGGAGAAAACAGCAGTTCATGATCACAGAGTTTGCCTTTCTCAACACATTACCAAAGCTTATAAGCAGGGGCCATGTCCCAGGCTACGAGACATCAGATTCCTGAATATGTAAGATTATAACCTGTAAAAGTTGCTCTGGGCACTTGCAGTTATCACTACCATCCTCTTGAAGATGCCCTTGCATTGCACCTATGGTACAAAGACATGTGGCTTTACAGGTAGACACATACCTAAAACCAGCCCAAATAAAAATAGGAATATGAAAGTTCTTTCCCACCAATTCTGCTTGAGAAATACACATCTTAAACTGAAGAGACAGGCATTGCAGGGACAGAGGTTTCACAGGCACCATTTGAAAGGCCTTTCTGATTTCAGACCTAAATAGCGATGCTACCCCAAAGTTGTTCAGCAGATCCTTCATACAATAGCTTGCTGGCATACTCTGAAATAGAAGAAAAGATAATAAGAAGCCATAAGCTGTGGAATATGTTATTAAGGTTTACTGGCATGTGTTTCAGGTACCCAGAGTATTCATTAAACAGGAAAGGGTTTAATTGAGCTCAACAGATTCGATTTTCAAGGATTCCTGAGTGGAATCAGGAGTCCAAACCCCAATGCCTTTCACATCTTTCTACTCCTGACTTACTGAAAGTGCTTTGAAGTCCCTGCCCTGCTTTGCCTCCAGCTGCAGCACTGTTACTGAACAAGGATACTGCAGCAATATGCTGCAGATGCAGCCTGAGATCCCATCGAAAACGGAGTCACTGCCTGGAAAAAATGACAGGCATCCAAATCCTGGTATAAACCAAAGTACTCCCTGCATTTTTCACATGTAAATGGCCTGAAGCATCAAACATGGTCCCATGGTGTCATATTTAACAGGACCAGGTAGGAAGATAGTCAGAATCTTTCTGAGATACATTGCAGTACACATTGATTAGCTTCCGAGTGAGCCCTCCTCTGCAAGTCTCATGTTTTAAAAATTCCTACCCAGATATCTTTGTCACATTAATTAAATTCATTAGTCTATAGAATACTAAAGCTAAAATAAACTGCTAGTTGGGCATTATCACCCATAGGATTTGGTTGGAGACCATGTCAGCTCTGCAAGCATAAAGACAACCCTCAGACCCTACCATGTTCTTCAAATACATAATACAGACCTTATGTTAGAAAGGGTACAATAATACGTCTGCAGGTAGAGTTCTCTGAGTGTGGTGGGACTCAAACTTCTTATGCCACCAGATCTTAGGTGGCACAGGCCAGGTGGAAAATGAAAAATAAGCTGAGAAGCAGATTGATGAAGGAAGGGGATTGACAATAAGAGGGGGCACAGTACAAACAAAAAGCAGAAAAAGGAAAGTGTGTTGCTATGGGGTGAAGGGGTCAACTTTTGGCCAACCAGTAGAAGAGAAAAGGAGCAGAAGAGAAACTCTGTTGCCAGCAGCGTGGAGGCAAGGCACAAAACAGAAGTGCTGGACTGTGGCCCAAATACATTCTCCCCTTGAGCCAGGAGAGGGCCAGGGGTAATCATACATCGTAGTTGTTCTACCCTGCATGCAGGGATCAAGGTCTAATAACAAACATCAAAACCGCAGCTGAGTATGCTCTGACCAAGTCTCCTTGCTCCGTCATCCACTCTGTTGTTACCCCAGCACCTCAGTGTGGGTGGCGAGCACCTACTCCACAGGCACTTACTGCTTGGACCTTATTTCCTAGTAACAGACCAGACCTCTCGGGACCTTTCTCTCCCAACACGTGTCACCTCACTGGCTGAGGTCGAGGACCAGGAAAAGCTGAGTGCTCAGCTGCAGCCCAGCAATATGCCTCTCTCAGGGAGAAAACAAGATGCTGTGGGGACACAGGACCCAAGCTGCAGTATGGCACCATGGCCCTTCTCACAGCCCAAAACCTTTCTCTCAAGACAGCTACAGCTGGCCCACAAGGTAGGAGAGCAGCACGGGGCAGCAGCACTGCACTGCAAGCATATGAGACGCTGGCTTTCAATTTCAGGGAGCAGGAGCCAGCTCTGGGCTTCACATTCAACACATGAGACCAAAAAACTACTAAGGAGGTTCTCTTAGCATAGGAATGAATGGATGCCAGAATACAGCCTTAGACCTGGTTCAGAGAGGGTCTAATGGTGTCCCAAAATCTATTGCCGTTAGAGGTTATGTGGGGGGGGGGGATTAAAATCAGCAAAACCTGTAACAAGATGACAATATAGATGGATTCCTCAAGAGTCCCAGATAATCAAGATCCTGGCCCTGTCCTCTTTGCTCAGACAAAACTACTGAAGAGAGGAATTTCCTCTGCGGCAGAGCGTGCTGGAAGCATGCCCAGGCCCACCACGGCTCCATCCCAGTAGTTCAGCGCGGAGCCCCCGGTGCTATTCACGATCAAGAGAGTGAATTCTATAGCCCCCTGCTTTCCCCTGCCCCGCTGGCAGCCAAATTCCAACACTGGCGTTATGCAAATCCCGCTCAGCCCCCCTGCCCCCCACTCCTTAGCTCTATGCAATATTTTATTGAGCTATTGTTTCTCTAGGACAGTGCAGAAAACATCACGTATTGTCCTCCACTGACAGTCTCAAGCCACAAAAGAAAATATTCTTGCCCTCACGGATGAGTTTTGCAAGCACAGAGCACGTGCTTACACTCCATTCATGGTAGTACGCTCTCACGACGTATGGTACACCAGACTATAACCGAGCACAGCCTGTTTCCCAGCTGATGTTACCCTAGGCACTGTCCCAACAGTGGGTTCCCCCCTCAGCCAACTGACAGTCAGCTTCTCCAGCATCCAAGGTGCAAAACGATGCACCCAACATCATCCACTAATTGGCCCATTGCAGCTTACCGGCAGCTGCATTCCCTGCAGACGGGGTTGTGTAACTGGGGTTCAAACACGTATATCCTACGGCATCAGGCTCTGCTGGGATCCTCCGTCAACTCGAGGAGCCAGCGGGTGCATCCGAAGCCATTACAGAAGCGTGCCTCGTTGAGGCAGTTCGCCGGTGTAGCAACATTTTATTTCTCCCACCTGACAAAATAAAAAGCAGGAAAGAATTATTTGTCAGCTCAATCCCTGTGTTAATCTAGTTGCAAGTATAATGTGATTTCCCTCCTGCCCCAGTAGTAGGTATTGCAACACCTTACATATGGATCATTTTAATCTAATATAATCTGGCTGGCTAGAAAGAAGGTTTCCCTCCACCACAGCTGCCTGTGATTAATGCTAAATATACATGCCAAGCTTCAATCAGCAAGAGTGTGCATCTTAGCTAGTCTGTATTTGGTAAATCAACAGTAAACCTCAGAACGTGCAGAAGATGCTGCAGAGCTTTACATGCTTAAGTCACATCCAGCTTTTTTCAAATGCTTCCTCTATTTGCCATCTCTAATGTATCATGATCTATTATTTCTTTTCTTTAAGCAAAATTGATTTAAAAGCTGCTGATCACAGAAGATAAGAAGTGTCACTTCACCTTTACAAATAACAAGCTGTGGGCAAATACTCATTAACTGGTTTGTCCTCTTCATTTTACATTCACTTACCACAAACTTCAGCAAGAGAAGCGTTTCTGTTGAAACTAAGATCAAGCACATATGTTATTATAAAAAACACAAAGCCAATAAATGATAGCTTTTTTATCATTATTAAATACAAACATGTGTTCTTATTTTACTATAATTATCAAACTAGGATTAATATAATCTTGTATATTGCTTCCCATCATGGTGAATTAAATTATGTAAAAAGTCTCCCACTAGTATTCTTACCCAGCAAGAAACATTTTAATTGTACACTTGCCTTTTGGAGTCTTTAAATTACACAGGCACGCACATTAAAAAAGGCCAGTACTACAGATACTGTGTATCCACTAATCTGTAAATAGACTCCCAGTCCAGGACTCATCTCTGAGATGTGGCATCAATTGCACAGGCTCCCATTTAGTTTTAGTTGAATAAAGCCATACTAGATACGCAAATAACATCAAACTTGCCGGATTAGAAAGGGGCACCTCGTACTCTAAATCACGATTGTCAATCATCACCCAGGATTAAGGGATATAGTTTAAAAACCTAAAAGCAAGCACTTCCTTTTAACTTCTGCCTACTGTGCATTTTGGATTATCACCCAGAAACAGCATTACTTGAAACAAGGCTGCCTCCCTTCTGCCGTCTCAGGGAAGTGCATCTTTGCCATCTGCTAACCTCTGCTCGGGGGAAAAAAAGTCTCAGCAAAGCATACAATTTAGATGTGAGATCTACTGCTGACTGTGATTATATTTATAACTCGCTTTTCACAGAAAAATGGGGGGTTATTTTTGGCTTAATAAGTGCTTTCTGAACACAGTCACCATTCTTATCACAAAGATGTAAGGCAGTTAAAAACCAGAGCAGCTACTCTATTCTTACACAGAACTGGCAGCCCTCCTGAATCACTG
The DNA here is from genome assembly GCA_020745775.1 of Theristicus caerulescens. NCBI lineage: Eukaryota > Metazoa > Chordata > Aves > Pelecaniformes > Threskiornithidae > Theristicus > Theristicus caerulescens. Next base: position 66,724,273 of record CM036564.1, on the reverse strand, counting down.
CCTTTCGCAGGAAGGGTTTTGAGAGACTGACTTGGAATGTATTTCATTGTACTCCTAAAAAGAGCAGCATCCCATGGATAACTCCACCTACACACAAGACAGTCAACACTCGGCCTTCCTACTCTGTCCCCCACCTCTCCCTCCGCCATTTCTCCTACGTTCTCCTGGTTGACCTACAAGACACTTTGGCGAAGTTAGGGTTGCCACTTTGAAAGTCTCTCCTTCGCTGTCAGAAAAGGCCATGGGAGAGGGAGACTGGTCAACAAAAGTTAACATTGAATGTGTATGCCAGCTCAGTGAACTGAGCTCAGGATTGGGTCGTAAACTGGGAATAATTTATGGGAATAGTTAACAGAACTGGCTGCTCTGTTTGGCCCCTAACTCATCACTTAGTATCTGACTTTCCAGGCAAACAGGTATGTGGTTTTCCTTATTTGATGTAAAATTCAGGTCATACTTGGGCTTTTGGTTATTTCTGCTCAAGAAGTGTCATGCCAACTGAATTACCTGCACATGCAAGTTATATGGAGAGCTGGACACAGATGAACAGTTGTGGGACTCAAGTGTGGCTAAACCCATGTAAGAGAGAAGGTACACAGGGAATCGGGCAAAGAGGGTAGCTGTCTACACAAACGAGGACCTGTCTGCTCTGTTTGAAGGCGCTTCCATCTGTGTTTCTGTGCTTCCATTTCTTTGGCTACTAGCAGAGACAACGCTATACATCCCATCATTCACATCCATCCTCATGGCTAATGCTTGCAGGGCACTAAGGTATGCCACGTTATGGCACAGACCCATTATTCAGGCATGTAAAGCCTCTTCAAAACTATGGGATTTAGACACCCTGATACTTTTGTGGATCTGAGTTTCTAAACTGGATGCTGCAGTGGAAAGCTACTCAGCTTTCCATTGCAGATACCTCAAATGTCCTAGGAGGTGATCCTCCATAAGCAAAGGTTTCTTCCTGCATCTGTTTATGAGTGTGTGTGTGTCCCCTTCTCTTTCTCTCTGTATATATGTGTATTTATACCACGTACACATATTTTTAAACATATGGTATGCAATATAGTCAAGTTATAAGGAATAAAAAAAAACCCGAAAAGAATGAAGTAACATCACTGCTATCCTATTCGATAAAAATAGGATTAAATCAACTTCCACAGCTAATCAAAATCTTTTTCAAAATCAATATTTTTGGAATATCTTTATAATTAAGATGCTCACCAGAATCTGGGGACAAGGGTCATATCCTCAGCTGGTGTAAACTGTCACAGCCACACTGACTTCATCTGCACTTCCATGATCTAAATGAGTCAACGATCTTGCCCCTAAGGTACAGTTTATGGCTGCATACTGATTAAAGAAAATATACACTGGTTCTTTAAGCAAGAAGGGGAAAAAACTCAGCTAAGGCTAATCTTATCAACATATAACCTTTTAATCAGATTATTGAAACAACATGTTAATTTATGAGAAGTTCAGCATTCTATTAAATTGCAAACAACGTAGTGAATTGCAACCCAACAGGCTGCTTCATTGAATTCATGCAGCCACTCCTGGCAAAGGCATTCCAAATTTGAACTTAATTAATATTCCTACTCCTGGTTTCCATAGTTTCTTTTTAAACATGAGTACCAGCAGAAACTGGCAGCAACTTTACCCATATTCTCAATAATAACCCCCCTCTGGCTGTCAATATGTATGAAAGGAAAAATTTTTTGCATACCCCAAACAGCCTGTCATTTTCCTGTCTTTTGTCAAAAATATGTTGGCAACTTTTTTTTCTCTTTTTTGCTTACACAGCTTAAGATGCTTAACTGTTTCTCTGCTTGGGTTACGAGTGAAGCACCTTCCCTCCTTTGTGTATTGGAAAGAGAGATTGGTAGCCATGCTCCTCCAACCTCAGATGACAGCCACATTGCAAAAAACCAAATTTCACAGAGGTATGGGGAAAAAAAAAGCTTTCCTTGGCGAATCAGGAACTTGAGTGGCTAAAATGCTTGGGGAAGTGTTTCGTATTTTCCTTCCTTGCCTAGGAACTTCAAAAATGGCTAGTGTCCATCTTCAACCAAGAACTTATTATTCTAAATATGCTTTAAAGCTATTTCGCTTTTCCTATATAAAAGGGGATTGACCTTCATACAAGCAAAACAAAGGCTACAGAGGAAGCTCAGCGGTAGTTTGTTGTTTATCCCATCTGTTGACCAGTTGAAATGTGTGAACTGGTGTCCGGTTAGCACATATGTTAATATATGAGAGATATGTGAGATGTTAATGTATATCTCACAAGGATCCACAACACAGATGGCCGCTCATCCACCTAGAAGTTGGGGGACACAGCATAGCAGGCACTCCAGAGCTATGTAAGGGAGTCTTAGGAGTCTTCAGGGGCAGGAACCTGTTGGACATCGTTCCCCAGGAAACCAGACTTGGTTTACTCTGCTGCTCAAAGAGCAATCCTTACACAAAACAGCAATTCACATCCCCCTGACAAAACAGGACTTTGATACACACAATCAGCAAATCCACCTTCTGCACCTTCTTTCCAGTGCTGTTAAACCTATTATTTTTTATGGCCTGAATTCAATGCTGACCCTGCTTTAAAAATAGGGGGGGTGGACCAGATGGCTTTCTGAGCTCCCTTTCAAACTGAATTATCCTGTGTCTATCATATACCTAGGAATACAAGCAGTAAGACCTATACGTGCCATGCAGCTAAGTACAGCCATAGTTGAACTGGCCCATTGCAAAGGTTAGACTACAGAAAAATCCAAGTCAATAAAGATTAAGCTCACATATGATAAACTGGCACAGCAAGTCTATGGCATACTCTCAACAGGTACAGGACACAAATAGTGATGCCATGAAACAACTAATCAAACATTAAACACAACAAGGCAACCTTGGGCTGGACAGGACCCATATTTCATTCCATCAAGGCTGATGTCAACCACAATTTCCAAGATTTTGCAGAATAAGAAGCCTACCTTCAGGGTACCACAGTGCAAAAAGGTGATCTTTCATCCTGTCATCCCAAATTCTTTTGTTTTATTGAGTTGAATCAACCAGGCTCTGTTAGCAGTTGCCTCCTGTGTTGCCAGACGGGGAAGCTCAAAGCCACCTGTGAATCAGGAGGGGACAAGATGACAAGCAACTGCTTGACTGATAAAGATCCTATTCTTGGAATAGTTCCTGTCTATCTTGCCAAATATGCCTTGGCTGAAGAGTGTGTGGGGGCTTGGGAGGAGGGATGAAGAGAGGGGAAGGAGTGCTGAGGATCAAAACTGCCTCCAGGTAAGGTAGGCCCAAGGCAGAGTCAAAAGAGAACGGCAGGTCAGATGGAAGCACCCTAGGAGAGACTGGGCATCTGAGATGATGTCCAGCCAAACCCAGGATTTTTTTCAGAAGGAGATAAATAATTTCTCCTTGATGCTGGTGGTAGCCTTCAGCTTTAGGGACTCTCAAAGCCCTAACCCGAGGGAACTGGTTTAAAAAAAAAAAAAAAAAAAATTATCAGGAAGCCCAAGTGGTCCCTTGATGGGACAAAAAGATGTTTTGTGGTTCACAGTTCATAATATAGAGAAGGGCAAATATGATGGTTAGAAATACCATTCATGGTTGCACAGGAAAAAAATTCTCTAATTCTTCAGCTCCCCTGGGAAGGACAGCAGACATCATTTCTGTTACGACTTGACAAGCATTAGCTAGAGGACTGATCCTGGAAAATAAGATGGTGAAAGTAGTGAGGACATATGAGGGCAGCTCAAACAGAGCCCTGCAGGAAGCAGACAGACATGAGGTGCACCCCAACAGACTGCCAGAGCAGCTCTGAAATATCAAAAAGCCCGAGAAGTTACTCAGGCCAGGACCAGCACTGCAGAACTCCACCTATGAAGGGAGGTTCACTGTGTTCAGCGTGGAAGAAGAGATCCAGAAAAGAGACTTTTGAGGACAATGGAATAAAGTCCATTTCTACAAGAAGCCAGTGATGGAACAGATGGATGGCATCTGTAGATTGTCTAACTTGTATCGTACCTCATTGTGCAGTCTTAGACAAATGCACAATCATCAGTCGACCAAATGGTCAGATAGCAGCTGTCACTCATGCAGGCAGAGCTGGGATCCAAGGGGGAGCAAAATGAGAGGGCCTGTTCTTCTCTGCCAAGGACCAGCAGGTGTGGAAGGCGAGAGATGCCAAGCAGAAGGGAACCAAGCTAGAAGAAAACTCATTTTGTTTGAAGTTAGCCAGTGTCAGATTAAAGAAATCAAAGACTTGTTTAGAGTAAAGCAAAGAGAAATAAAGGAAGCATTTTTCAGATTTCAGTCCAAGTCTTTTGTCCAGTTTAACCTCTTTTCTCTTGTTCCTCCATTTGCTTGTTTTCTTCATCAGTCACAACAGAATGGCTCCTCCAGAAGAGACTCATCCCTTGGCTTTGAAATCACCAAAGAGACCAAGATCAAAGCAATTTAGGAAGCACAGTTTTCATGCCTGCATCACCATGTACACTAACGTGCTTCTTCACACAGCACAGTCACTGGAGATAAATCCCTAAGCAATGCTGGGCCATAGCAGCCAGAGTTACTGTGCAGCCTTCGTAAAGACAACTACTAAACACTGAAAGGCAGTATTTGCCTGCTATCAAATTCTCTGTTCTCTAGTCTACCACCAGACTTCCAAAGGAAACAAAAATCAGCTCTAGATTCTTCCAGTTGCCAGTGAAAATGAAATCCAACGAGCCAAGCAAACTGAAAAGGCTGAATTCATTACAGTCTTCAGGGGTCAAAATAACAATTATCAGTGGGCTTCCTTGGCCTCGACAAGTAGGTGAGGCCATCTTACTCTTCAGGCATCTCATTTTATCTGGTCTAAACAAGTGGCTTGCGTCCCTTCATAACTGATGTAGCAACTGGGACTCTTCTAGGAAGCAAATCATCTTCCTACTTTAGTTTTATGCCAGGATGAATCAGATGTTGGAATAGCTCCCTTCTCTCTTAGTCCATGATATAGGGACCCTACACAACTAGCACAGTACACATTTAAATTCACATTTGGTGATATCAGTCCCCCATGATGTCACCATGCCTTGAGAACTGCTCCACTTTTCCCTCTTTTGGCTCCAGTTATGTCTTGCATGATAGTGCAGAGTAGCTCTGTTGTCTTCCTGTTTCATCGCAGAATTGCCTACGTCCCATTTTCCCCTTGGAAACCATATAATTTGACATCCAAAAATAACATCCCACTAAATTAAAACAAAAAATTTAAAAATGTTATGTCACTCTCCCCTACCTTCCTCAGCACATCGAGTTCTTTCTATGTCTATTTTATGCAAAGCAAGTTCTCTTCAAGAATGAGAGCCATTTCTCATCTTTTATGGCATGAAGCAATTTGCTGGCACTTAAAATTAAAGGAAAGTACACTTCAATTCAAAGTTGGAGACAAGTGTAAGAGCGTATCTGACAGCATACTATATAACTCATGCAATTTTTTAAACCAAGTTGACAGACTCTTACAAATTTCTAAGAGTAAAGGGCAGACATTTTCTGAGCCTGATTAGGACCTTATTCAGTCCTGGAAATAAAGAACCAAGATGAACTCTCTTCTTTAGCTGATATTGCTGTTGATTTCTGCCCTCGCAACATGACTGAAGAGTTGAGCACTAAGCACTCCCGTTGAATCATTATTTTCTGCCTTCTCTTTTTAAGCTAGGCCCCTAACGTTTCTAAATGTACCATTTTTACATGAAACAAAACAGAAAACTGCCCACCTTCCTGTTCGTTACCTCATACAGTGGGCCTGAATTGAAAACACCAACATGGAGAGAATTACGAGTTGCACAAAGAATAGCTTGGGGTTTCTCAACGTGCGCGGTGTCTTAAATGGGAAACAAACCACATTTTGGATCATATCGCTGCTGCCCGAGGTATTCTCCCTCTGGTGCTCCAATCTGAGGGTATGTTCTGGAATAATTTCCTAGAGGGAAACTGACAGCTCTTTCACACCCTTCCCCTCCTCCCTACACACAACCAGCAGTATTATTCTTACAGGATCGTTACTTATTAAGACCAAATAAAGTAATTTCATTTAAAGCAAAGTGCCTTCGTAGCATAAAGACTTCAAAGGGATATTTGTCCATCTTTGTAAGGACTACCACCACCTTGGACTTATGTCATTTTGTCCCCCAAAAGCCACTTTAACCTACTTTTCAGTTTTCAGAAAAGAGGCATTCTTTGTTGCTAACAAAAGCACCACCTTAGCACCTCACTCGCCAACAAATTAAGTGCTATCAGCTAAACACGCTCCACCGTCTGCTCCGAGTTATACACCAGTCATGGTAGGTTTTAATTTGATTAGTGATTGGGCTAAAAGCAGCTAAATAAAAATTATAATGCCCAAGAGCCACTTAGACTTGTTCAGACACTATAAATACCAAATCCCTTCAGCAATATAACATTATCTTTATAGACAAAACTGAGTTTAAAAGTACAAATCTAATTGATCTCAAGTGCATTGGAATTACTATATTTAGGCATTGGATTATGTACTACAGAAAGCCTCATGCTATGTAAGCAACAAAACTAATTGTGGAAAGACAAAGGTATGTGTCTAACATGCTTATGGACTTTTAAAAATTCATATTTTCATTGAAGCTGGCAAAGTTACAGCTGCTCACACCAGCAGTGAATTTGGCACAGCGCCCTATGTATTGAGCAAACATAAGCCGGCTATTTCTGGTCTCCTTCAGAAGACCTGGACTTCAAGCTCTGCCTCAAAATTACTATTTAAGGCTCTCACTGTTGCAGGAAGAAAAAAGTAAATTAAAAACCAGCAAGTTGATTCTCAACAGCCAAGCAAGACTTTCTTTTCTTTAGTCTCAACTGGGGGCTCAGTTCATTCAGGCATTTATGGCAGATGCTCAGACACCACAGAAGGATGCCATTACACTTTTAAAGAAGCTTTTCAAATGTAATATACTATTTCAGAATAAACAAGTTACCTAAGATAAGAGGAAGGAACAATCCCTCCCCACAGCCATTTCTGAGATTAACATATATCAGCACATACTAAAAAAAAAAGCCACGAAAACGGAGAGGTTCACTAGCCCAGTTGAACTTGTGTCTGGCTGGACAGGGAAGTCATTTTAGAGTCTTCAGATGGATGCACGGACTCTGCCTGCTTTGAACTCTGCTGTTGCATGCAAGTCACTTGCCTCCCTGCAGACAGACATCCCTGGAAGGGAAAAAGCATCAAAATCCATTTTTTCCTGAAGACAACCCCATATTTGAACCTCAGAACAAAACAACCACCGAGAAACACTTGCAGACAGCATCGTTCAAGATATCGCTCTAAAACTGAGTGGCTCACCCCATGTTGCACTTTCTGCTTAACATGGGATTTTCCAGTGACAACAAGGACCAGAGAGGAGTCTCTCCTCTTGCTCCTCCTTTATAAAAGGAGATACGTTCACTAGTTAAAAAGACTAACTTTACCCTCAAGGCTTCCAGAAAAATGCATGAAGAGGGAAAAACAACAACCAACACTGCAGAAAACAAAATAGGTCTTAAAAATAAAAAAAAAGTAATGGTGATCTTCAGTTAATTCAGGCAAATCCCCAGAGGGAATCCACCTATTAAGCTCCTAAACCGAGGCTGTATCCCAGTAGTAATACAAAGGGCTGGGCTGGGGGTCCTGGAGGTCTCATTTCAAGATGTTTCCTACCAGGCTCGGGAGAGCAGGAGTGAAAGTGATTTGGATCAGAAATTCCACAGAAGAGCAAAAATCTTTCTAGGTTGAAAGGTGTTGTTATTTTTTTTTTAAATGAGAAATTAAAACCACACACACTGGGAAACAAAGTTAAGTTAAATCTAGCCCAGCTTTGCACATTTTAACAATTCACTCTGCTGTCTGTAGAACACAGCAATATAAATATTGCTATCTCTGTTAAAATGAATTATTGACAATTTTAATACATGTTGCACAGTACATATTAATATAGAAAAATACATGTTATCAGCAGTGCAATGTTGACCATGTACTAATCCATTCCACCTGCTCAAATATTAGTGCAAATAATTATATATTTGTAATGCATCATTGCTGTCTAGTTTGAATCTCTGCCTCCAGAATAAATGTCTCTTCTCTGAAGTCGTTTGCTATTATGAGTAAAATGTTATATATTCATACTCAAATTGACTTTGGGTGGATAAGTAAAATGAGCAACCTTCAAAAATCCACTTGTCTAAGACTTAGCAAGTCATTTTAATGAATTGTTTACAGTAAAATGAATGTTATAAAAATGTTTCAAACACAAGCTCATATTAGCTGGCTTTTCTACAACACTCAAATACCACGCATCGTAACAGTGTAGAGTTCAAAATGACCATCTTCAACTGGCAGCATCAATTGAGAAGAACCTTAACCATGTCTTTCAGCAGGAGTTATTTACCCTGACACCATGCAGTTTATCTACCTATGAATCGACTGTGGGGACATCTTGTCTCCACAGTCTCACCTGTCTTTTCAAGCAAAGAGGTGGCCTCGATGAGGCCGGACACTTGGTAGAACAGCAGCTCCTGTCCCCCGTGGACTGATGATCAGAATGGGAAAAGTAGACATACGACCAAGACACTGCAAGGGCTCGTTTGTGCCAGGATATACCCTTGGCTGGAAGTGAAGTTGGGCCAGGGTTGAGAAGGACAAGGGCAGCCCTGAGAACAGATGAGGTAGGGTTAAGGTGAATAAATTGCAAGGGAAGACTGGGGTGCAAACAGCCAGTTGATGAAGGGGTGGGGAGCAGAAACAGCCCCAAAAACTTACAGAGCCCCATTGTGCACGCCAAGGGGAGAAATGAGAAGGACCAACATCTCTTAGTCCATTCTCTATCCTTGCTAAATCCAGGTTTGAGAACAACAAAACACAGCGTGAGGCTGTTTTCAGCAGCCAGTGCTGCCGTGATGTCCGTCTCCCAAAACAGCATTTGTTTCTTCACGCTCTGGCTCCAGCAGCCTTATGGACAATTTCAGTTTTCAGTGAAAGACGACAGAGAAGCTTTAACACTTCAAGAAGAAAAATTTGGAAGTATCAACTTTCACATAAAATTGTATATTAGAAGATCAACTGAACAAGCTGGCACTTATAGCCAAGTGTCTCATGAGACAGTCACAGAGGCTATACTCCAAAGTGACATTACTGGGGTGGAACCATTCTGAACCTCCAAGGATGGCAAACTGTAGCTCGGAGCTACTGGCCCCTTTTGGGCAGCCTATGCAGGACAAGCAAAGATCTCGTCTGTAGCACACAGGTGACACAAAAGCCTCACGCTACTCCATGCCGAGGCTACACAACCAGGGAAGGGCAAGGGCAGGCAATTTCAAAATATCTCGACCCTCAAGTATCAAAACAATTCATTTTGGTTTATTAAGCTGTTCTCAAAGATATTATTCAGAGATGGCTCAACTTTACATTTCATGTTACTTTCCTGGCACGTTACCTAATGGATGCTGAAGCCGAGATACCTGACGCTTTTCCCCCCATGGCTGGTCCCTTACATGAAGTTTCAATATAATGTGCCATACAGCCAGGTCAGGAGAGAACATGTAGTAACAGAGACCTGCAGAAATGAGAGAATATGGGGTAGAAGAATAAAGGAGAAGGGAGCTAAACTCCTCCTACCAGGCTACATGTGGATGAAGAACCACTAGGTAATATGTAAAGGTCTCTTAGAAGCCATGCTGCAAAGTTAAAGGCCTCTCTCTCTCTGGTAGTGTGGTAAGAGAGAGGAAGGGACAGTGCGGTCCTGAGATCTGGAAAGGAAAACAGGGCATAGGGACGTAAAGCTAATAGAATAAAAGTAGAAACCAAGGCTTCCATGTACACGAAGAGCTGTATTGACACAGAGTAAGCAGTGCCCCATACAAGAGAAAAGACGGCAGGCAAACACAGCTGCTTCCCCACTCTAAGATAAGCAGAAGACATGGTATAGAAATCTTCGAAATTAGGATGGAGGGGAAAAAAAGACAAGCAAAGAAGTGAACATGACTGGGCAGGAGATCTGGCTCCCTCCCCTCCTTAGAACAGGTGTAGAAACACCAGGAAAGAAAAAACAAACAAAATACTCCAATGTAGACTATCTCCACTTAAAACTAGCACAGAGGTGGTGGTGGGGGATAATGCCTTGAAGCCAATATCCAGCAGAACATGAGGACAGGAAAGGTGCTCCTACCTTTCAGTTGCCCTCTAGAAGAGTAGCTTTGGTGCTGGCTTATCCTCCCTACTGCTCCTGCGACAAGAAGTGCAGAGGAGAAGAGCTGCTACCTGCATCTAAAATTAGACAAGCAATTATTTAGGTATCTGCTTCCTTTGTATAGGAAAAACCATCACCTCAGCCTGGTTTCCCTATCCATGACTGGTTCAACTCGAGAGTTATTGCCATGAAAACTTAATCCAAAAAGCACCCCTCTGTTCTGGAATGTGCCATGACATTGAAAACTGAGTACATTAGATTTACTGACATGCACACATTGGCTGGAGAAACCTGGAACTACGAGCTTCTGAAGAACAGGCCAACGTGTACTGGACCTGTGAAGGAACCCAACGGGCCTCTCCCTCTTCAGGGCGCTTTGTAAGATGCAGCATTTTTGCCACATATTTGCAATGTTTCCTACAGAAACGGAGCAATCAATTCAGCACTCAATCACAACACCCCAGCACCAGCTGGATGGCAGAGGATTGCTCCTTCGGCAACTGAGATTGTGAGTTATCTGTGGCAGTTAAACGCTGAAGCACCCAGTGATTTAATGTGACTTTGTGAAAGCAAAGAGGGAAAAAAGAAAACAAAACCCAACCCAAGTTCTCTTATCGATTCCGAGATAAACTGATCTGCCACCCCCCAATACTGTGCCATTCTCCAGTCAAGTCTCACCATTCTCCAGATCACTGTAGTCTTCAAAGAAAAAAAAAAATGAGCTCAGCTCTGGCAAATTCTCCTTCCCTCCAATCAGGCTGCATATGGCGGATGCGTTTCTGCTCCTCACAGTGGAAATAAGCAGAGCTCACCTTCCCAGCATCGCTGCCTATCCTTCACAGCGGATTGACGCTCGGGTACCGATGGCTTCTTCCTGGCAACTCCAACAGCGCCAAGATGGACGAACAGCTCCACGCCGAAGTGTTTCAGCCAGCCCCCCTCCTCTAGAGGCTCACTTCATTTCGAGGTGGGATGATGCTGTGAAGAGATTTTAATTCCAATCCTGCTTATTCTCCTAGGTTGATGGGCATGTCAGGTTTCTATTTATCACATTTTAACTGCCTCCTTCCATGCTACTTCATTTAAAACTGCTTGATCTCCGTATCCTTTTAGTTCACGTCTTCACTTCTCACCTTCTATTTCTAACTAGCTAGATCTTATTTTTCCAAGCACTTCCATCTCCCAATTTTTTATATTTTTATTTGTGTTGAGAAGTATTCTTAGAGAACACCAACTCCTTCCTGCCCTCTGTGCATACGCAAACAGAATACAATAGCAAATCACGTTAATAAATTATAGGACTTGTAAAAACACAGCTGATTTTCCAGCCTACAACAGTTTACTGCAAAGCCATTTTCACCAATTGTAGACAACATAATTACACACACATATACACACCTCCTCTCAGGCATTCATTTGGCTGCCAGCCTGTTAAATGCCTATGTTCTGGGAGCGAACATTAGGAAGGCCATACTTTAACTCATTACATGAACATTAAAAGGCGTATTTGTATTTTGGATAGTACTTTATTGTATTCAGAAGCCACTGGAAATATTTTCCCAAATTATATGCTATAAGAGCTGTAAACTTAAAAATGTGTGAAAATTATAGTTCCCCGCCCCATCCCAATCCGACTTGTATTGTAAAGTAAACTTACTGACAACGTAGTCTTCTCTAGAAATAGAAACTCTTTCAGTGTGTGCATGGGGAGGTTTTTTAAAGGAAGGGGAAAGGGACAGCTCACACCAGTGATAAATTTGGTCAGTAAAATTACTTTTATTCTCTTTTTTTTTTTTTAAATAGAAGGGCTTATACAATTGAGTATAAAGATATTTGAAGAACATGGAAATGAAATGAAAAAAGTGTCTGGAAGGAATTCGTTTTATTGAGGAAGAGTTTACATATCTAAGTTTAAGTATTCACCTACTTTTTGCTGCCTGCTGTTAACAGGCCTAATGAAATATTGCACTGAGCATATGCATGGAAAACACAGCTAATAAAGCAAGAAATATGGTAAATACATTTCACACAACCTTAAAATAATTCAAACAATCATACAACAAATTCTGAAGCACTTCTGTGATCTGCAATCTTAAGATGATGTTCACTGTTCCGAAGTGTTTACAAATTGACACTTTTTTGTAGAAAGGTTTTGTATTGGTTAATAAAACCACAGCCTTAAAATTGTTGGCTTTCAGTTACAGAGGTAACAGAGAGGTATCATCTGAATTCACATCAGAGCTTTTGAAAAAAAATGGCAGCAGTACAAGCATGTCCCTCCTCCAGTGTCCAAACCTCTTTGTGGCTTTGCCATGGCCAAGGAATAGAGCTACGCAGCTCAACAAAGCAGCCAGCCTCCCCGAATACTTTAAGACAGTCTGGCATCTGTTCTCTTGTTTACTGATATAATGCTCTGCTAAATATGAAATGAAGCAGAGGAACTCAACTAACCAAGAGAAGTTCCACACGAGTCTGTCAATATTGACTACACCTGGGAATTCATTAACAGAAGAGGAAAATAATTTTATTTGACCAACCCATAAAGTAAATTTATAGAAACGTTCCTCTGAAGATGGGAGAGAAAGAAGTTCCCATAACATACGCCGAGCCCACAGTAGAAATAAAGTGTTACAGATGATTTGTTCAGGGATGATGTAAGTCGGGTTGAACACACAAACCACAGCGGTTCCAACCTGTTTTCCACAAGAGCTCACTGAACAAAGGTCTATTTACAGCAATTCTCAACTGCTTGTGGAAAAGCTACCCCAGATGTTTCAAACATCACTGTTGCTTCAATTCACTTCATGCACACTAGGGGTCCATCTCAGAAACACCTTGAATAAACACTGGAGCATAACGGACACAAAAGTAGCCTGTCTCCAATATTAAAGTTATGATCAGTGGAAGAGAAGCTTTTGCACACTTCAACATTTTATATTGCTCAGGCACTGAGGATCAATTATCTTCAGCACAGGAATTTTCAACTCTAGGTTTTTGCTAGAGCTGCTGTCCATTCCTCCCACATATGAAAAACTGGGCTACATTTTATCCTTTCACTTCTTTATAATTTGAATTTATTTACATACAAAACAAGAGACAGGAGAAAGTTCTCTTATATTAACCCAACAATGGGCACCTTCACCTTGTGATTAGAACGCCTTTGGCAAGGCAGCTGCATTGACTTGAGGAGCATATATAAAATTCAGTGTGCTGGCATCAAACAGAAAGAATAATGTCAGATCATACAACGCCAATATGTTCCGGTGGGCCCTTGACTTAGGTACAAAAAACCCAAAAGAACCAAAAAAACCACCCCCAAACTCTTCACCACTTCAGTTCTGTTTTGAACGCTACACAGTGAATAAATTACTTCTTTCTGGGATAGTGTTGCTTTTACTCCTACATCTCAAAGAAATTCCAAGCTAATTAATTAGAGCAAGAAATTACATTGAGCAGGATAACGTTTTAAATGAAAGAAATTACTTAGAAACACCAATCAAAGATAATTTGATTATGATTAGCTGTGCTGAAGTCTAAGTCATTAAAATTGATGAAGAATGTTTTTACACTGGCCTATTCTATGTAATCCATTACCTACACTATGCTCTGTAGTTCAAGTCTAACAAATGGTATCTGATAATTCAATATTGAAGACTAAAATACTTCCAATGCACCACCTGCTTTCCTACACCAACATGTTTCCAATAAAAAAAAAAATCAATAGCAAGTAGATTTGCTAAATTCTTCATCGGGAGAACTTTAGCTTACATGAAATATCATTCAGATTTTTACCTGCTCGCCTTCTACATAGTCATGTTTGAATATGGCTGCTGCTTTATTCTGAACAGTACTTATCCCACGAAAGTTACAACCATGGTTTGGTAAGAAATCATTCCCTGTGCTTTCTAACAACTGAGGCCTGCCCAAAGGTACAACATTTCTTTCCACGCTCTCAGCTGAAGTGACGAGCAAGACGAGCAGACCTATAATCAACACGCAGCTGAACAAAGGAGTGAAGGATGTTCTTGTCCAGATTAGCAAGTTGTTCTCCTGAGCAAACTTGCTTTAAATTATCCGGGGCTACAACCAGAAGATTGCAAAGTGCATGCAAGGTATCAAAGAGTTGTAACACCAGCGCAATCTGTGGTTAAGAGAAAAAAGACAGAGAAAGACAGATATTAAGAGTTAGAGTTGCTTCAACTCTTGTGATGCAATGTCAACTTAGATTCTCAAAGTACTTGCTCCCTACAGAGGATTTACATCCACCATTCTCTCCTCATGTGTGCATAAATTATATATATAGACACATGCACATATAGATCTGTAGGGAGATATGCACACGTGCAAAGTTATACATAGAACACATAATAATGCAAACTCAATACTTCTTCAATATACACACATAGCCTGCAAGCAATAAAATGGTATCAGGAAACTGCTCTTCAGGACATGGTAAAGAACTGCTGGTACAGTAACAGAATATATAATATCAGTACACAAAATGGGGATATTCAAACAGAAACAAAACTATTTTTATGAAGAAAAAACTTCTGATTAAAAATAGAGTCCTGCTACTAATTTTGTCATGGCTGTACATCACCAACCTGTGCAGGCTTACCTTGAAGTCTTTGGCACACTTCCTATATTCAGCCACGTCACAAATAGCTAGCATGCCTCCCATGCAACTGTAGGAATATTGCTGTAGGTGTTCATAGATAAGTCGGTGAAAACGAACTCCAAGCTCCATCAGAACCGTGTCCACATTCTTACCATCCATAGATTTTCTAATCTTTTCCACCTGCTTTCTAACATAGCCACAGACTTTAACACAGGCCTAAATTAAAAAAAAAAAAGAAAAAAAAGAATTAGGTAACTTATTTTCTAGAAATCTTTTCTTCTCAAAGTGGCTTCCACATCACAAGCTTAAAATCATCACTAAGTCTTTAAACTTCCCACAACAGATCATTGAAATTCGTAATTTTCTAATTAATAATTTTCCAACAGGTTTTATTTGCCACATAAAGATGCAAAAATGCAAGTAGAAATATGGATGCAAGACAATATTCAATTCAGTTCATATCAGTTCAGACTAGAATAGTTTAATTTAGGCTTTTAATTCAAACAATGGTCAAGCAAGAGGTGGGGGGAGGGGGAAGTGACTAAAAACCTCTTGTCAGCTGCAATTATAAACCCAAACTAACAACCATGCAGGCATCTTCACCCTTCCCACATAGTACCAGCCTCTATATCCTACTGCTCCACTTCTCCCGTTCCCACCTGGCTGCAGGTAATCAGGCAACGCGCTCACTTCTTCCCATTGACTGTAGTTTGCTCTCTACTCCTCTCTGCATAGTGCCCTAACAAGAGCCTAACCCAGCCCTACAGCTTCTCAGCAGCCTGTAGGCTGGGATTCAGACTGATTTGGTGGTAGAGACAACGTTCTGCAGCAAAGAATGTTCATGCCATACCCGTGATGCTTTATCATGCTCCTGCCATTCTAAGGGGAAAAAGCAACTAGAGAGTACCCGATAATTGATTTTCTGAAACTGATAGCTTAAAGCTAATTATCAGCTAAAACCCTTGTTCCAAATCTGGGCCTCTTGGGAGGGGAAAAAATGTGACAGTTCATCCAGCACCTACTGATTTGTCTGACACTAGATACAAAACTGCTAATGTTCCTTTTCGGTTTGAGAAAATAGTCCACAACAGAGTTTGGAGGTGCTTAGTGCAAAATCGAAGCTAACTAAATTAATCAAATGCACATGTTGTCTAATACATGTTTGGTAAGGAACATCTTGCACCTAATAACACTCACCAGCATTTGAACCTACACTGATGAGCTGGGACTTAGTTTACTTACATTAGTATATTGAATCAAAACGTTGTTTTCATCTTCTGGTTTAAAATCTGTCTTCTTTTGCTCTGCAGCCAAGATGTGCTTCATCTGTCCAATCATACAATTCAGTGTCCTATAAAGTTACAAATACAGATTGGGTTTTGAAGGGAACATTTTAATTTCCTTATTTTTTATATTTAGGTATATTAATATGATTCTATACAAAAGTAAGCAGCATAAAGCAATGAGGAAAAAACCCCAGCACTTAACATTTGAGTAATCTACAGCAGATTTATTATAAATGTTTGCTTTTAGTGTTAGAAGCAAGCGGTGCTAGGACATGTCAAAGGAAATACTTCATTTAGCAGACATCCACACACACATACGCACTCTTCTGAAGTTGCAATGCAATTCTATAAAGAAGATACGCTTGATTTTACATAAGTGGTTAGAAAAAGGAGAATAAGCCAAACCCCGCCCCCCCCAATAACCCTAAAAACTCTCTCCTCCAAGTTCAGTGTCTTGGAGCACAGCACACAGCATGCTGGCCAGCTGGTTTTAAAGGGGACACATTAACTGTAAGGTAATCCATTCAAATCCAGCTCTTCAGAGAAACGGGATAGCGTTCTTCAATGCAGAGGGAACCGGAAAGCCAAAGGAAGCGTTCCAAAGAGTTTAGTAGAATTAGATCACATTGCTTATTACTCAGAAGAGCAAGCATCAGAAAACACTTGGAAAATGAAGGAGGGGAAAGAAAAAAAAAAAAGGAAAACAAAAAGGAAAAACCTTTTCCTTTGCCAAAGCTTGTTATTTCTCTTGTTCTCAGGAATCTAATAGAGTTTTACGGTGTCATTTATTTCTCCCTCACAGGATTTACCTTTTCAGAACATTATCTAAGGTCAAGGCCCTGGTTTACTTTAAGTCCAAACTAAAGGTCAAACAGCAAAGCAGCGGAGAGAGGCTGCAAACCCTTCTCAGTGCCCACCTTTGCCAGGAACCTCCCTCTGTCTCTCCTTCCCCCTCCTCTCCTTTTCTCCTGACCCCTCCAACCTCCCCGAAAAAACCACAGTCAAGGCCATTACAGGCCTTGAAGGATTCAAGTTGGAGTGAAGAATATATGTATCCAAAGAGGGGAAAAAAACCTTCTTTTCTATGCATAGAACTCAGACTTGCATTTCAGGTGTACTTCATTCAACAACCCACTGCCAATAGAAATTTAAAGAAATTAGGGCCACAAAAATGATCAGAGGGCTGAAACAGCTCTGCTATGAGGAAAGGCTGAAAGAGCTGGGGGTGCTCAGCCTGGGGAAGAGAAGGCTGCGGGGAGACCTTATTGCAGCCTTTCAGTGCTTAAAGGGGGCTGATAAGAAAGATGGGGACAGACTTTATAGCAGGGCCAATAGTGATAGGACAAGGGGTGATGGTTTTAAACTAGAAGAGGGGAGATTCAGGCTAGATATAAGGAAGAAATTTTTTACAATGAGGGTGGTGAAATACTGGAAGGGGTTGCCCAGAGCGGTGGTGGATGCCCCATCCTTGGAAACATTCAAGGCCAGGCTGGATGGGGCTCTGAGCAACCTGATCTGGTTGTAGATGTCCCTGCCCATTGCAGGGGGGATGGACTGGATGGGCTTTAGAGGTCCCTTCCATCCCAAAGCATTCAATGATTCTATGATATCTTGCATTCTCCTCAATTTCCATTTTCAATAAATACTCCCAGAAGGCTGTTTACACAGAATACGAACTGAAAGAAAACCAGTTGAACTAATTTTGTTTGGCTAATAAATCACTTTTATAGAGGTAGACAATTGCTATGAATGCCATTCAAGAAGCTGCTGTTGGATTTTTTCAGATTGGATAATGTTGAAACCATCAACATTTAGAAATTTGCTTTTATTTTTAAAATTAGATCATTCCTTTAAGCAGGACAATCAATTCTCAACAGCATCAGTGGCACCACAAAGCAGCACTTAAGCAGGCACACAAAAGCATTTTACATGTAACATTCATCTCAAAACTAATCTCTCTTTTATACGTGCCAAAGCACAAATGTTTTTGAAGTCTCCATCCACAAACCTTTGAACATACTGTTTTCCAACATGGACTTGTTCTCCTAAGTCTTACTATCACTTTTAAGAGATTAATTGTTTTACATAAACAGTTACAAACTATTCTAAATGCTGATGACTGACATGTATCTGTCCAGATCTAAGCTTATGGCCTCAACAGTTCAAGTATTTCAAACTTTGTGTTTAAACCTCTAAGGTCACTTCTGGCAGGAGCAGCTAAAATCTCAATTGCCACTTACACATCCTCTATCTCCACCTTTCTTTTTGCACCTGCAGAAAACACAGGTGCAAATAACGTATCAAATTTCTTCCTCATCTCTCTACAGAAAGTACCCAGCAGGACACAAATGCAATGCCTGTTTTTCCTATATAGTGCTGTTCTCAGCCCTCTCCAGTATGGTGTGATCCTTACAAAAACCTCAACGATAATTTCCAGAGTAGCCTTTGTTACCCACAGGATGGCTTTTTCCCATTACTGCAGAGAGAAAACAGGCACAGAAAGCTTAGGTAACATGTTCTAGGTTGACTAATGCCATCTTGAAATAAGGGAAACACTACATGCATCCCGGACCAAAGTAGGGCATCGCACAACAGCTCCATTTCCTAATATTAAGCTTTTTAGTTTGTTATTTTCCTCTGCTGCAAAACAGCTGTGATTTTAATTTACAATTTTTATAGCTCTCTCCTCATTTTTATTTGGAGAAATGGGGGGGGGGGGGGAGGGGGAGATTAAATGAGTCACTCACAACCTCAAAGCAAGTCAATGTCAGAATCAAAATTATTCCAGGTCTACAGACTTTTATGACTAGGTCTAATCCATAGCACTGCACAGATTCAAGCAAATCATCTAACCTATTTTTGTCAAACTTTGCTCCTAATGGAAATCCTGCAAGTCTTTAACCTATTTCAATCATCAGTCCTCCCCTCCCTTAAAGGAGAAAAAAGTAGTTTGAGACAGTAAAGTAAAACTGAATTATTGCACTCTCTCAACATAACCAAAAATCCTTTAATGTCCTTACAGAAGTATTTATGGGTCAGAAATCTGTCATGGAAAACATGACCCTCTAAACAAACAAAATCTAAGTTTCCCATGCACAATAATGCATACTTATAGATTTAAAAATTTTTTTTTTTTAAAAATTAATTTTGTGTTCAGAAATAACTCACCCTTAAAAGGAAAGCTAACACACATCACAAAGGAGTTCTACAAGAATTAATGAATAACAGAAAGTTTAAATCTCTACTTGCCTATCAATGCCCATATCCAGCTTCACTTCCATTTGTTCTATGATATCCTTTTTCTTCTGAAGGCATTCAGATAATTTAGGAGAAGAACTGCAATGGTATAAAGGGTTGGGTGTGTGACAGAGTGTTAAAATATCAGAACAAATTTGTCTGCTGGGTCTGCTACTTACAACAGGATTTTGTGAACATTTCTCATCCCATCAGAAAGGGCTAGTTTAGAAGGAGTTAGCTGGCCTCAGAACAACAAATCAACAGCCTGAAAAGCTACCTGACCCTGAGGAGGATTTGCTGAGTGCTGATGGGCAGTACTGTAATACACTTTAGGCAGGATTGCGCCTTCTGAGCAGTGCCTCTCGGCTGCTGCCAGCCCCTGGCAGGTGAGTGAGCAAACCCAGCTTTTCATGCGCAATATTACAGCGCATCAGCGTGCTCTGCCTCGAGTGTACCCAACCCGTGGCTCCCAACAACATGCAGCCTTCCCGTATTTCACATGTGGCTCCCAAGGCATGGCCAGCTGCTCCCTCCGCAGAGCCTGTGAGGTACCCCGGGAATCTCAGCAGCCCTGACACTGCCAGCTCAGCCCCAGGTGCAGCCACAAACCCCCTCCAGTCCTGGACTGAATGCAGCAGTGAGGTCTCTAAGGAGCAACTTGTCTCTCCTTCCTTTCAATACTCCTGGAGCTCTCCCATTATTTCTCCAAGGTACCGATTTGTTTACTTTCCCTTCTTCTTACAGCATTTTATCTTCCCACAACATCTAGCTGAACCACTCCAACAATCAACTCCTCTCTTAACAGAGATGAAGAATGAAAAAAAAATTGCTTTCTTCACCAAAAATGACCATTCACAAAGGAAACGCTAATCAAAATAAGGTACCTGATCAATGGCATCAGATGATCATTGAACTGCTTGTCGAATAAATGGAAAATAGTATTGGCTTGGTGGACAACATCCAAGAAATAAAGATTTGCATTCTTTGAATCAGAAGAGGGAATGCCTAAAGCAAAGAAGGTTTCATTAGGATTGCAATGATACACAGTTCTTATAACTAGCATGATGATTTTTTTAAATATGCAGAATTTTTCCATTCAATCACAGGCTTAGAGTTTCAAAAATTTACCGTGGTGCCAAACATAGAATATTTCTCATAGCTATATCAGGTAATAACCATAAGCGTAGAAATATCTTACTTTTAAAATTTCTAAAAGCAAAATGGAACAGACAATTTAAATATTTCTTCAGAACACGAGTTTTATGCTTTCATGTAGGAAAGACAGGTTCTCACTGTCAAGATTTTAACTTCTTTAATACAAGCAGTTTTCTTATTTACTATCACTCTTTAAAATACATAGGTATACAAACAAGCACAGAATTCTTATAGAACATAAAACTCTCAGTGTTAATATAAAAATACTCTCCTGCTATGGCACAGAGAACAATTAAAAGAGGTAGGGAGTGCTGATGTCCCAATTTCTGTGACACAAGCGTGTTTGAAGACAGTAGCATGTTTCCATCTGTGCATCAATTCCCCAAACGGAAGCCACGCTTTCGAAGACATTAAATGCTGACTCCCAAATACACAAACCAAATTTCATTTAACCAATACATTCCAAAAAAGAGCAATCAATAAGGCACAACAAGGACCTGCAAAGATCATCTGCACAAAAAGGCCAATGAGACGAAACGCTCAGAAAATATTATACTCACCAGCAAGGCCTGTTTCTAATGCATAATCGATGTGTTCAGTACATAAGAACTCTACAAGCATAGAAAAAATTCTGAAAGCATTCTTCGGTAAGTCAGATGGATCAGAGAGCTTTAAAGAAAAAGAAAAAAATTTATCCTAAAGGTCAGTTCTACATACATTTGAAAGTTTATCTGATATTGTGTAGGGGATAAGCTTAAAATGTAACAAGTATTTCAGAGTAATTGGAATTTTATTCTAAATTAAAAGTATCCATACAGAGAAGTACTCAGGAACAGCCTTCAGTACCAATAAGCCCTTCAGCATCAACAAGTAAACTGAAGGCAACACGCCACAGGATGCTACAGAAAGCAAGAGTATGAACAGTTTCTAATAATAATAATAGTAATAGTAATAATAAAGGAAGATATTAATTAATAGTCCTTAAAACACAATTGTGGATGCTGGGAGAATGTACACAAAAAAGATAACTCTATCTGTGCCCCGCTTTCTTTCTTTTTTCCTAAGCTTCTACCACTGGCCACAAAGACAGGACACTGGGTTAGAAGGACCTTCTGTGTCACCCAGTGCAGCTCTTCTCGTACCACTGCCATAGTACTGCAGAAAAATAATACGGACTGAACTTCAGCTACGTTTATCACAGTTCAGCTGGAGTCAATGGAGCATGAGAATTTTTATTAAGTGAAGTAATGCCCACATACACAGAGAGCCTCTGTACCTTCATGAGCTGTAAGCAACATGGGATTTTGCACAGCAACCTGTCAGTAAATCCCTTTTCTAAAGAAAAATGTGCACCTAAGAAATACGGCTTTGGTTTTTAAGGAATTATGTGAAGACTTTATGAAGCTAGGAGTAAGAAAGATTACTATTGCCATTCGAGTTAATTTATGTAAAAACACTCCCAAAGATTTCTGCTGTATTCCCAAAAAAAACCAAAACAAAAACCCCAACAACAAAACACCATTACAGAGATTTCCAAACACCGAAATGTTGCAATATGCGGTTACGTTCAGAATTACTGACTTATTTTTCCTAAAGCAGTCACAGTTGGGACACACAGTACATCTGCATGCATCTGTCATGTGACACAAATATTACAATTAGTTAGCCAGGGACGGATTTAACTTCTCTTTTGCATAGTGAGTTGCCCTGACCACAAACAAAACCCTAGCAGCATGTACGATAACAGAGAAGTTATACACATGTAATTCTAAAAATCTCCTTATATACCAAGATCCATTTAGCATTGCTTTCCACCCCGATACACACAATTGTTTTCAGACCAAGTAAAACTCTGATCCCAACAGGAAAGAAAAAAAAAAAAAGAAAAAAAAAAAAAAAAGTTGTGCACAATTGGGAAAAGTTAGTTTATATCATGAATTTAATAACTGTTTCTAGCAACTACCATATTGAGAAAAATAGTAATCTACCTGCTTGTCTTGCAGTCACTGACTTTCACCACTAGGAAGGTGGTCGGCTCGGTGTGTAACAGTGCTGTATCTGTATTTTGTTCTATCTTTGGTCCCTCTGAGTTCATAAAATATTAAAACTTCTAAATATCTAAACTGTTAAGTTTTTCTGCACTAAGCCAATTTAGAATGTTAGAGGCATTAAAATTTGTTAGAAATCAGTGTAGTTAGCTAATAAAAAACCCCTAGCATTTAAGTTTGCAATTAAATTTCAAGGGTTTTCATTTACACTGAAGTATCAGACAAACAGTAATTGACAGGCAGTAAAACCAGCGATTTAATCAGAAGGAAAACACTTTTTTTTTTTTTTAGACTAAAGCATTTAAAGAACAGTAGAGGGTTACCAAGGTAAACCATGTTAAAGATTATTCCTCTCAGCATTTTATTGGTAATGCTAGAAGAAATGGCACTTGACACAGGAAAACAACTGTTGAACTATTCTCTATATTTTTAAAGCAGGAAAAAAAAATTACACTAAAGGCTTCTCAAGTCTTGGGTCTAATTTAGTAAGAAAAGCAATGCAGACAATAGGTTTAACCCTCCCCACTTCTTCCAAAAACAGACAGTATTAAAACCCAGAAAATACAATTAGATCCACATTTAAAATCAAACCCTTAGCCTCCACCATGACCTTGATTCAGTGAAAAATACAAAAGAGAATTAATTTGTTTAATAATGTCCTTTCTTTCTTCCTATCACACTTCAACTGAAAATTGAACCTCAAGATTTGATTTCACACACAAAATTATATCATTAATGGAGATCACAGGAAGCAAACTTACCCTGTGACATCTTTCAAAAGCTTGTTTAGTTTCTTGCAAAAGGTTAACCACCACTTCTTGCGACAGAAAAGTTTCTCCGTGTGTGTCAATACTTGGCCCCAATGGTAAGTTTGTACGTTGCCTTATTCTCTCTTTGAGGTCTTGAATACTAGAACAAAGATATACCAAAAGAAGATTTCACTGGATGGAAATTTTGATGCTCAAATTCAACAATGATTTAGGATATTTTAGTCGTTAACTTAAAAAACAGAACCTAAGACACAGTTTAGGATATGCAAGCATTAAGACGGTTTTGCAAGCTTAAAAAAAAATGCCAGTAAATGCAAAACTACCACCTCTGATCCCATGGTCAACTGCGTTCTACCATGGCACGCTCACACATGGAACCAGCTATTCCCCATTGTGGAATAAGAACAACTTCTATTGAATCCCATGGCACTTATGCTCTGTGGACCAAGGTTAGCCTCCGTACATTCTGTCCCATTGTACTTTCAAAACACTAATGACAGCTTTCTATCTCATCCATGCCCACAAATCCTCTCATCCTCATCCACTATCTCAGCAGTCCTGATTTAGTCAAGCATGCTCCAACACATTTCCATGCATAAAACTACCCATAAAGTCAGTCACTACAATCAATTTAATTTTCCCCGAGAAAATTAAATTTCATCTTTGTTTTGTAATTCATTTAATTACTTTGCTGCTGCTGTTCTCTCCAAATCACTTTTCATTCCTGACACACTGAACCCAGTAGCTCTTTGAAAGGTGCAGTAGTCTTATCACCTCTGTTTCACACAAGTTTTAATTCTTCCTTTCCCACTTCTCACTACTCCTTTATTAGAGTTTCTCTACCCTGAGGATAATGAAGTCTTGTTTTACCTTTCTCTAAGTCCATTGCATCTTCTGGGCTCATTAAGAGCTTTCTCACTGACATTGCTATGGTCTTTTCCCCTTCCTAGGTCTTGGGAGGGGACCACAAGACCTGGGCAGGTGAAAAAAAATGTATGCTTTTAGATACACACATATACATGCTTTAGGTACCTTAATTTTGCTTCAGTCCTTTTGTGGATCTGGATCCTAAGTTGAAACATAGGTTTAACTGGTATTTTTCATTTCCCATGAGCGTATAAATACCATGCATCACCTTTCACATGTACCGAGAGCAAGACATTTTTTAGCAGAAGTTAACATAAAGTGATAGCAAATTATAAAAAGCTGTAGGTCATTTTAGAAGCCTGCTCTTTTGCAGTTCATCACTGTACATCCGACATGGCAAATACTACGTTTCTCCCCTTACCGCCTCCCTTCCATTTTGAAACCACAAAACTTCACAGAAGAAACTTACCCTCCAGTGCCAATGGACCTCTTCTGGTGGTTCTTGGAATCATAATAGCGTTGCAGAATCATAGCACTCCTACTTTTCAAATAACCAATTTCCACCTCAATGTAATTCTCCAAGTAGGAAATGAAAATGGATTTGATAAGCTTAGACAAGAAAGTCTGCTTATCAGTACCCAAGTTAAATTCCATCAATTTGCTTGACAGATTAGTAGTTCTTTATGCAAAAGAAACAAAGAAGGGGAGAGGAGGAAAAGGCTGAATTTGTATGAATTACAGCATTACATGTTTGTAAAGTACATAGCACAACGGAATCCTGATGGCGATTAAGACTTCTAGCAGCTTTACATTTAAGTAAAGAATTTCACATAATTCACGTTTAATTACATACAGTACAACTGCAATCAAATAAGTCGCCAGTGAGAGGTGGAGGACTGGCTTTTGCACAGTTTTAAAGTTACTCTCAAAGATCACTATACCAAATACTTCCCATTAAAAACAATAATGGCAATTTTAAATTTTCTTTAGGAAATCAATCATTGTAAAGGTTAATGGGTGTAAAAATTTTTCAATTTTTATGAGAAGTTTACATTTTTGGCTTCTCTTCCTACATCTTGATAATAAATCAACCTGTTACAAGAGAATATCTACAACAGTAATTTAATCATCAATATATAAATACCTTGTATATAGATCATAGAGATTCTTAAGATACTGTTCTGCATCTGATTTCCTGTGTTCTTCTAGCTGGTCCTTTACATAAGTCTGTAAAATTTGGGTACATCTGTTAGAAGAATAACTATCAACCACAGGTCCTACTCACTACTTGCTAGATTATATGTAGTTTACTGCAAAGTGTACATCTTACTTAAGGTAATTCATATATTCTTTGTTTTTAAATCTCTAATTTACAGATCCTGCATTATCTACAGATAGAGTTAAATGCATCTTTTAGAAGAAAATTATTGAATAATATAAAGCAGCAGTGTGTGAAGCAAAGACAAAAGACAGATTGCTTTGAAAACATGCTTGACCAACAAACACAAAATCCCCTCTTTTTAAGAATCAAAAGCCCCGGAGGCCTAGGGGCATTTCTGCAGTTGACAGTAAGCAAAGGAGATTCTTACATATTTGCTTATCATAATACATACACAAAGCAGATACAAGCTTAGAGCCTTCTTGTCATTGAATACTTGGATAAAAATATTATTTACCATAAAATAGTAAGTCAAAACTGATACACAAATTTGGGGTTGAAAGACAAGCTCAATCTCTACCCTATAAGGAGAATAACACCTACAGGGAAATTGTTTTTTGCAACGACTAGTCACGTTGACTTTACACGCTTAAGTGAGCGTATTTGCAGGATGGAAAACTTAATATTTTCAACTACTCCAGACTTTCATATAAATATTGCATTAGCTGCAAGACAGTATTCACAACATAAGTTATTTTCACTTATTCAATGCTAACCTCACACATGAAACCCAATTGCAAGAATGAACAGATTAAAGACACTTATTAAATGTGAAACTTCTTTTCCTGACATATTCTTGGTAGGGGGCATATAGAAGAAATCAAATATGTGTATGACATCTTGTGAATTAGCTAATGAACACACTGATTCCTCTATAATTTTACATATTGAATTTGAGTTGCAGTGTATTCGGAGTACAAGCAGCTTTATTTGATATAGGCTGGATTATCTGTCTGAACTGTTACAGAGCAATCAGCTGTGATTCTACATCCTTACACAAGATTACAAATACTGTAAATTCTCATTAATTGTTATAACTAGATATAATACTTTTGGATGAAAAGTTTCCTCAATGAACTTCAGCATATTAAAATTTGAAATACCTGAAGTTTAACTTCAAAGATATTTTGAATGAGTTTGGCTAGCACAGTCTCTGGATTGCTAAAGACTTCTCCAACTTGCTTATTCACTCGCTGGCAGAGAATGGCTGCATCTTCAAACACATCATTCCTCAGGAATGCACCCTAGGGTTTTAGAAGCACAGTTCATAAGATATTTACGACAACCTATACAACTAAATAAATCAACACCGAGAGAGATACACGTAAAACAAAATGCATTACCTCTTGACACTGTTTTATGTACACATCAACGCAATGGGAATAGCCCTATGGAAGGAGCAAAACAACTCAATGTTAAAACAGGTTCTCCACGCTTTCAGTATAGAATGAAATCAAGGAAATACAACCCCTGTGAAAAAGCTACTGAAAAAGAAAAAAAAAAAACAAACCAAAAAAGATTCCTTTAAAGTATAGACTCTTTCAAACCCATTTTTGTCACAAACCTAATGTAGCATCACTTATCGCCACTCTACGTGGATATACACCACAGGTTTCAACTCTCTTTCTCAGGAATGAAAGTCAGTTCACACACATACAAGAAGAGATTATCTTAGAATCGTCTCTACTGACACTGCCTGCAGTCCCCCATCATCTGCCTCTTTTATTCCCCTGCATTTGATTTCGGATGGAACATCTCAGTATTTTTAAAGTTAGACGTGTTATCTGATATGGTGGTTGTGCCCATGCAAATAAGTTCACTTATTGTATCGTGGGTTGTCTTATTTATGTATTTAAATTAAAACCCTCAGTTTTTACCTTAAAATGAAGCAAAACTGCTGCTACTTCTCTCATTCTGGAGATTTCGCCTCTCCGCTGTGCACTGGTAAACTCTTGAATTAGCTGGCACTCTAAATCATGGTACTTACCTGAAGAGGAAAGGGGATAACAAAAATCCATCAGGCTATGTAATACAAGCACTGACAAAAACCGTAATCCTGACGGTATTGCATACTTCTTTAATCATCTTTAACAATTCAAATATAGGAATATAGATTGAACTGGATAGATAACTTACTTGCTATCTTTGATTTTACTTCAGAAAATCTGTTAACAACAAAAATACCACGATTAAATTCAAATCCACATCACAAGAGAAATCACAGACATCCTAGATCATGAGTAACAGGCACTCTACTTAAAAATGAAAACATGCAACACAAAGATGACAGAAAACTTACATGCTTTATATCCATAAAAACCTACAAGCATCTAATTCAAATCTAGCATTAAGTCAGCATGGCAAAATTATCCCATTAAAAGTCTGTTAAGCAGTTTAGGATGTGTATGTAAAGATGATCCTACAACATGAGTGTGTGAACACAAATTCGAGAATAGAGGAGAGAGAAATAAGCACACACTCCATCTCAAAAGCTACATGAATCACTAAGTAAAGCACCAAAAAAAGTAGACAAGGGAAGCATCAGAAAATTATAGCTACGTGAAGTTTTTTTTTTTTTTAAAAGATGTTCAGATAGAATTTTACCTGTCAAAAGGCAGTTCCTGTGCAATCAAATGCAGTTTCTGAATAATATCAGCTGCCTCTTTAATCTGTTAAGAGTAAAACATGACAGAATTATTAAAGAAGGTCTGATTGTGAGCTATTCCTTTCCTCCCCCTCCACTGTCCAATTTTCATACATGTAGTTCCTATTTCTAAAGCTGGTTGAGTTGATATACCTGTGGAAGAGATCACCCCCTTAAAGTTCCTCTATGTACTTTTATGATGCTTAAGTTTGTTTTTTTCTTTTACCATGAAATTATATAGGTCAAAACACGATAAAAAGTCTTTTATTATATGTTCACATTGGGCATGTCTGTGTAGGTGTCTAAGCTACCTGGACTAATAGCTTATCAGTGCACTATGCCAACACAGCTATACAGCTTGCAGACCAAAGATTCGTCAGGGCTGATTAGATCAGAATGTGGCTAGAGCATCTCATGAAAATTTGCACCCTTCCGTTTGGGAATGAAATATACAGCTGTAACACAGAGCTGGCTGAACTGCAACGTTATACTTTACAAGGGCTTAGGGTGAAAGGCTTACTGAGTCACACCCAACCAGAAGAGATGTCTGTTGAACTCAGAAGTGAAATGGCTAGCAACTCTTTCAGACGTGTCAGAAAAAGCACTGGGGAATTCTTTGCAATTGATGAAATTAGCTGTATAGCTGTATCCAAAAAAGCCATGCTCAGCATGAAGAGGGGAGGAAGGGGAAAAAGGGGATCGAAGCACAGCAGAGTTGGAGTACCTCACGTTCTCCAAGGAAGGAGAAATGGAAGCTGTATTAGAAATGATAAAACTCTGAGGTCCAAAGCAAAGATCGAGATGAAAGTTAATCATGCATCAACAAAATATGAAGAGTCAAAGCAGCATGCAAATTTCTGCTCTGTCCTGGACAGCAAAACCTTTTATCATTTATTCTTCCACGATCAATCAGCATGGGAAGTGCACCTAATTAGCACTTAGTGACTGTTTCACTAGGCTGACTAAAACTATAGAAAACACCAATTTGAAAATGTGGGGAACGGAGCTGGTTGCAACTGAAGTTCAGTGGATTTAAGCACACTGTGTTGACTGGCCCAAACCGAACACAGCTCTGGGATGGTTTTACAGGCTTTACTATGCTGTTTTGGTGACTGGAAGGCACCTCGAAGGGTGCGATGAAAGCTCCAGCTACTACGTTCAAGCAAAACCTTTATAAATTGACGCAACGGAGAACATGGAGAACATGCAGTTTATCTTGTTCTGCCTGTTAGCCATGTTCCAGGAAACTGGAGTGAGAGGAAAGGAAGTCATGAAATCCTGTTCTCCCACCACTTAGAGCAGGTTGGGATTAGAACTTTTCAAGAATAGAAGACACACAGGTAAGAATACAAAGCACAAGCATCATGCTAGGTTGGTTGTTCAGCAAAAATAGGGGCTCTCATAAAGTATATCCATTCTGCTTATTGAGAGCAGCTTATGTTTTGAACTGTCAGCTTACAATAGCCTCTTAAGTCCAAAGCAGCTACGCTCCTCAAATAAATCCAATGAAACAGCAGTTATTTCTATTAGCTTACAGCAACCTTAATACCTAAGTAACAATTGTGATCAATACTGATGTCATTAGAATAGTCTATATACTAGCAATTATTCACTGATGTTAGCAAAAAAAAAAAAAAAAAAAAGAACAAAACACCCCACAAACGTAACATTTTCTTTGTCTCCTCTTCACACAATAGCTGTTAACTAACTTTGATTTTATTGAATTCAGGGCCTTTTCTTATGCACAACAGAAGCCATGACAAACCAATTCTCCATGGTTTCTACTTAAATCTGGACATATTTCATTTTTAATTGAATCAGGCTTCTGTAAACTATTACACCAAAATGAATATAAATTCTGTAAAATACAACTTAAAGGCTATAACATATCTCGGAAAAAAATCTGAAAAATCGTGGACAAATAATGGCAAGAGCAAATTTTAACACAAAATATTTTTATGAACAAGTTAAAAGGCATAATGGAATAATGTTGAGTACAGACCATAAATGGAGAAAAGGATGTAAGAATAATAGTAACATATTAAACACAGAACAACGCTATTGCATGGTAAACAAGTGAGCTGCTAGATCATTTTGGTAGTTCAATTGTTTTAACTGGAGTGATTTGCTCACTTCAAGACTCTTCAGTACAGGAGAGGGACTGGTAGCTGGCAGCGCAAGGGAAATTATAAGGATTCAGATGATGAAGACACACAATACATAACACGGGACAAGACAGGAAGGAAAAACCTTCACAGAGAGGGTAAGGTAGAAATTGCTCAGTATGGCTAGGAGAAAGTAATGTGGGAGGCAACAACTTGAGTGTAGGGAAAAAAAGGAATCAAACAGGTTTTAAGAACTGACACTACTGAGAAAAATATGAATTCCCTAGGAAATAACTGCGTTATAATTCTTTTCTTGCCTCTCCTTTCACCGTATCCCCTGCCCTCAATGTTTCAAAGAAAAACGCACACTTGTGAGGGACTGCGCAGTACAAAAACATCATAACATCCTCCAAAACACTATCAAAAACCCGCATCAGTTCGAAGATCAGAAGACACTGACAAAGCATTAACATTTTACATTTATTTGTTACTATCTCATACTTTAAAACTATTTTTAGTTCAAAGATGCATTAAGATATGATAGCACATGTCTAGGCAGGTTCTTTTATAAACACTACTTCTACTTACTATTTAAACTAGAAGGCAAAAAGTTACAGAACAGTACTAACCCACCTTGCCTGAAATTAGTGTCAGTAAGATAACTCGTATCCAGAAAATCTTGTTTGTGTCCCCGCACACTTCCTCTGCAGACTGGCACAAGACTGCTGGCCTTTACTACATTTGTCTTCCTCCAGATTTGCTGAATATCTTATTCTTCTTCAGGGTGTACAAAGATTAATTTGTCTACCAATTTCCAGGTTTACCCTATTTATCTACCAGTGTTTTCAGATCTTCCAACAGAAAGTATCACGAAACTAAGTTATAAGTAAAGTGAAAGTTGAATTCTATATGAGATTCTTCAGCAGGCAACACATAATTCTCTAACTTATGCTTTGTTATTTACCACATCGCCATTAAATACTTTTAAAACGCATGTTTTATTTCTACTTAGGGGGGGAAAAAAAAAAAAAAAAAAGAAAAACTTATGCAGATCTGGAAAAGGCTGCCCATAGAAGAACTTTTGTTAAGTTGCAACCTTTCTGTTTTCCTAGGAAGTCAGAGAAGTTTTTATGTGCTCCCTCTTGGATTAGGGCAAACTATCAGTTACCATATATCCACAGACCATGAATCAAAAGTCACTATGCAACTGACTTCCTGGGAATACAACTATATGAAATGATTAGTTTTTCATTTCCCTTCAGCTCAGTAGATAGAGGATGGCTATTAACCTGTTCTCGGGTCCTTTATGAGCTGCATTTCAAGCACGTATTTTTTGCTGAATGTGCAAACCAAGTTTTTGCTGTTCCCATATACTGTAATTTTTTCCTGACTGCAATCATACCACTGCACCGAATTTAAGGAGAGCGGGAAGATTCTTCAGGACACACCTCAAAAAAAAACCCCGAACCAACAACTTTACTTATCTTTCAAACTGCATAAGGAAATCTAATATGTGCCCTTTTGCTGACAGCTGGACACTTTTCCTTCAGTTTATTTCTATTAGCCACACCATTTAGATTATATTTGCTTCATGAACATACTCTTGAAGCATAAGAAAAACAAAATGCTTTAACATTTCTTTGAAGTTTCCCTGCCCGGTTCCTCTAAATTCAGAGGGTGGAGACATAACCACAGGACTATACAAAGCCCAAAGGCATGCTGTGACAAAAAGGTATCCAAGGCCAGTGGACTGACCCAACAGAGTAAAGTTTCACAAAGAAGTTGTATTCAGAAACGTTCTGCATTACAGGGTGGATCTGAGGCAAGGGGTTCAAAGGAAAAAGGCAGATATTGTATGCACTCTTAAGTTGCCCTCCCAGCATTTCTCAAATCTCTGATAATTTCATAAAATGAAAAATGCCAACATTGCCACATTAAGCATCAGTGAATACAAATGCTTTATCAGCAATCTGCAGCCTGGTGTTGTTAATTTACATTTCAGAACAATGAAACTTTAACAAGTCAGTCACTCACTGGTTTGAAGTCTGACCATGGTAAGTCATGGTAGCAGCTTGTAATTAGGGCAGTACTGCTTATTGCTTTGAACTGCTTTCATCCCGCTGACAGCTCTTACCTTTTCAGAGTTTGTAAAAACATCAGACTTCAGCTCTCCATCCAGAAACTCATTAAAGTATTTCATCAGCTTCTGAGCCTCCACAGCCCGTTGCCGTGGCGTGTTTACCCCCTCCAGTTGGTCGCCAAGGTGACAGACCTTAGTTGCTACATAGCTGATGTGCTCATCTAGTTCTTGGAAATGTTGGAAGGCAACCTGGGAGAACATAGACACGGCCGCAAAACTCATGATTTCCATTTACTGTACTTTAGGAAACACTAGATTTACTTCAGTAAGGAGCACAGTGAATGCAGGCATCAGCTTTCCAGGTGCTGCCTCTCAGAACTACAGAACTGCTCAGAACCACTAATTAAGTACACACAACTGCTTAAAGTTTAGTGTCTTCCTTTAAACTATTGTGAAGACTCGCTACTTTCAGAACAGCTAAGGCTCATTAATGGAACATGCAGATAAGCCCCCTTTGACAGGGGAAATGGTTTTCCATCAAACCCTCTTTATTCTTATCTCAAACAGTAGCATGCTGTACCAGAAAACGTTAATAGACCATGTGATGCTTTTAAAACTTGCACAGCCTAACACTGATTATATTTTTTAGATTTTACCTGGTTGCTTTTCTGCAGCTCTTGTACCTTCTTGGCAAATTCCTTTGCTTCCTTCTGGCACTGCTGTTCTAGTTTCTCCACCTTTCTCTGAATCCTTTCATCCATTACCTGTAATTCTTGGATATGATTTACAAATTCTTCCAATAATCTAATTTAAAAAAAAATACAGGAAAGCAGACTTTAGTTTGAAAGACATTGTCTTCTGCAGAGAGCTTAAAAAACCTCAAAGAAAAGAACTTGCCTACAAGGCTGATATAATCATGCCTAACTTACAAATGCTATTTTGTTTTAAACTACATCACCCTAGTTGTGTAGAACTCTATGCCTACATAAAAACTATATGATCACATAAAAGGTAGGCCAGGGGAGAGGGGAATACCTAAACATCAATCACTCAAGAGCATGGCTCTGCCACAGGTACAAAAATCCCTATATCCCTATCTTCCCTAAATAAGTCTCATAAGGACAAAGAGAGCTTAGGCCACTACATTCCTTCAATACAAGAGCTATAACAGGAAAATATTTTCTACCGTACTGTACATATTACTGTAAACTTGTAAATCAGCATCCTATTAATAGGCAATGAATACAATCACATAGTCTCATGTTATT
The DNA here is from genome assembly GCA_020745775.1 of Theristicus caerulescens. Lineage (NCBI taxonomy): Eukaryota > Metazoa > Chordata > Aves > Pelecaniformes > Threskiornithidae > Theristicus > Theristicus caerulescens. Next base: position 66,690,735 of record CM036564.1, on the reverse strand, counting down.
TTGGTTATAACCATGTTGCTTCCTGACTTCACTTCTTTTCTTCCTATAACATACACCATTTTAAGGGTTTTTTTTTCTGCCCTTTCCCATCACTTAGATTTTTCTTTCAGACTCACATTTTACTCTTCCCAAACACAGTATGTCTGAATGCATTCTTAAATTTCCTCTATTCTTTTTCATTCCATTCTCAATGTCTCTCTCTTTCTCATTCTTGTTTTTATCCATTCTGTCCCATTCCAGTCATCTTTTCAGTTTATACTCTTCTAAACATCCCAGTCACTGATGCTCAGGGAATGGATTATTCCCAGATCCTCGATAGCCATAAAACTCACACTAATAACTGAAAAAACATGAAAGATTTGAGAACTCTGCTGTCCAGGTTTAATGTCAAAGCAGAAGAGGAGAGGAAACAGGAATGCCTTCCAGGGAGCTATTTCTAGACTACCCAGGAATCTGCATTTTCACGTATACTCCGTTCAGAAGGTATACTGTGAATGCAAAGCCCTTCCAACCTGCAGTGCTGCTGAAAGGCAGAATGAGCACGCTGTTCCTCTCCTGGCCCCCCCTGCACAGGCTAGGGACTCTCAGCAACCAGAAGGGAAAAGTAGAACGTATTATTCTACGCTCACACAACTCCTTCCCAGTAACAAATACAGTACCTCTCTTGGCCAACATCTAGAGCTTTCTCTGAGCAACACCTAAATGATACTAATGTGATTCTCTTTAGTTGAATGGAGGGTCACCAAATTTTCAATCTTAACTTCTGCTGCTTGGAGCATGTGAACTGCCTTTTTTGGTCACTGTATTGATCTAAAAACCTATTTCAAGTGGTATCTTTACAACAGTAAGTGACTTAAAGGCACAACTTATTAAAGAAAACTGGATTGGGACAGATGTTTACAACTTCTTTCCTCCGCTTCCTGCTTGCCAGAAGCCCAAGAGTAAGCATGTTGCATTAGATCCCACAGAAAACCACAAGGAACAGGCTTAAGTTTACAGAAGTATTTTAAAAATAAAATTTAAACAATAGTAAGTGACACAAAGCTTACTTTTAAACAAAAGCCTGGAGAAGTGCAGATAGTTCCTATTAATTCTAACAAGCTGATTCAGTTCTGTTTGGGGTTTTTTAAACGGGTATTGTGCCAACTCAGCATTTATGCAGCACAAGTCTTCAATATAGTGAGAGAGGAAAGAATGCTCAAGTAGAAGAGGTAGCTGCTGGTCAGGTTTCTCAGAATAGAAAAAAAGAATCCAACATTCTTTCTACCAAACAAAAGCATCACCTTCTAAAAACAGAAGAGAAAAAACACACACCAAAAGGTTTGTTTCTTTTTGATATTGATTTTGGCTCCCTGCCCAATACTAGAAGATCCCACAAGAAAAATATTTACTGTTGTAGGATTCTTCTAGTTGTCCTGAAAAATACGAAAGGGCTTCACAGAAGTTAACACAAGCAAACCAGCAGAAATATAGAAGACGGGTTAAACTGAGTTGGTATTGGTACAAATCATTAACTACCCTGAAGTATATACTAGGCACAACTGTGGGGAAAGAGCTACAGGAAGGAATGTTGTGTATTTCCAGGCTTCTTCCTGCTTAACTCAGATGTAAAGCTGTGCATAGGATACGGGCCCCAGACTGAATGTCAAGGGTTCAAGCATCTTGCTAGAACTCCAACAATATCCTTCCTCTTCTCATAGCCTCCTGCTCCAGAAGGAATGTCCTTTGACCATGCTAATGAAGCTTTTTGTATCTGCTTTTGACTAACAACAGCTTCTCTATGAAGTCAGTAATTCCTGCACTTTTTAAGAGTTCTAGCTCAGGCCACTACAAGCAATCTCAACCTGGAATAAGATCCTGTAGGCAAGAAGTCACTAAGGAACAGTTATTGCACTTTTGAATTCATATCACCATAATCTAAATTAACATTCAGGTAGCTAAACTTTTTGTTGAGCCTGCTAGCTCAACAGCATTCCAATAACCATAACAAGAAGAAGGTCAAGCTCATCTCCCAAGTTATAATCATGTAAAAAATGAAAACACTTAATTACATCTCAAGAAAGAATACCAATACTGGTACAAAAGCTAAAAAGTCACTCTTTTCAAAACAAAAGAAGATCCAGAGGTTTGGAGCACAGAAGCTTACATGTTGAACACTGCTGTGTAAAACTGTGCATCTGAGTTACCAATGCACCACCACGCTGGCCGAGTAACCAGAGAGATGGCTTCTCAGGGTGAGGTTTCTCAGCAGAGCCAAGCAGGCTCACCACAAACAAGAGAAGGTCCTATACTACCTCCTCCTTCCCCACTTCCCCTACCCTAGCCTTGCTCCTTTCCACACCCACAACCTGCTCCCTTTGCGTCTGCTCCCAGGCTCTTCCAGTCCCCCAAAACTGCTAACCCAACTAGAAAAAAAAGTTGATTTCTTTTTCTTGTCAGGTTAGTTTTCTGACATTTTAGCGAGTTAGATTAGCTTATCATGAGATCACGTGCCTAGAGCCAGCTCAAGATGAGCCATCACAGTGTGCAGCTAAGAGCAAGGAAGAGGGGCACAAGCCCATCTCCATTCAGCAGCAGCAAGCTGTTAATTTGATCCAGACTATACAAAATCAAACAAATTCAGTTTAAAACAATCTAAGTCAACATTGCCATGTTCCTGCCTTTCTTCTCAACCTACCTGTTTGTGCCTTTTATTTGCACCAGGACTGTAAACTACTGGGTCTTAGAACAAACCAGCTAAGGGAGCTAAACTAGCAAGAAACTCATTAAATTGACTTAACTATCATAGCAGTGAAGACTCATATTATGCTTTAATCCGGCAACTCTAGTGCTTTGCAACATTCATGTCTGACAAGGACAAACAACATCAATTCTCCTTCATTCAAAAGGTCTAAATCAGAAAGTGACTTTCCCTACTCTTGTTATTGAGCAATTGGTTCTAAATAATTGGCTCAAGTCACAAATTCTAGCAATTCTCCCAAATGAAAACCTCCTTGGGCACACACCAACACTGCATACAGGCTTTTTGTTATGTGTGTAATAAACCAGTACAATTAAAGATACATTCACTTTGACCATTATGCAATTTTATTTTACCTTTTCGGATCAAAAGCTTCTCCACCTCTGGAACCTCCTCCAGGTGTTCTCCATGCCAGGCGTTCAATGTATTCATCCGCCACAAAAGGCTCCTAGCCACAGAATAAAAACTCCTTACAATGTGACACAGCAGGTTGTTCCTTAAGCAGCCGCTTACACATCATTTTGAAAGCGTTTGGAAGCTTTACGACAACCAAGAGCAAGTATGGTGTTGACAATTACCCTGTCACCTCTTATGTTTACATATTCAATATAGAGAACACTGTTCTTATTATGGTGGGCTTGAACATCTCGTCTAGAGATTGCCAGACTACTAGCAAAGAATTTGCTGCAGGTCTGTGAAGTGCTTGCTCTAAATTACCAATCCTTATTTCCAAGTGAGCTTATGGCTTGTAATTACAAAGTGTCTGAAAGACAAAGCAGCCACACTGATTTGAGATATTACATCATGAGACCCAGCCATCAGCTGTGCAGCAAATCAGGTAGGAGAACTGATCTGTCTAAAAAATTACATGGCAAAGGAAGTTTTCTTTGCAGTTGCTCAACTCTCTGATGCAGTCCACAACATGGCATCACGAGCAGAACTGACCAAGGCACTGCCCCGTGGCAAAAACAGCGTGAGATTGCCGCTGGACACTAGGCAACATCAAACTGCAGCTGCAGAAACAAAGCAGATAAAAAGGGAAAAAAACAAAGCAACCATAAAAACAGATGATGGACTTGACTTTCCCAAGAAGGAAAAACAGTGCACGAGTGATGATAAAAACACAAGGTTACTCAAGTTTCTTCCATAATATTTGCTGGTTCTTCCACAAAAGTACCGCACAACGGTGAACAGTTAAGATGATTTTTCCACCCAACAATGTTTTCTGAAGGCAGAAACCTCATTATAAAACCAAGAGCTCCTATATTAGTTGGCCTAATACTTAAGCCAGCTCAAACATTTCTTCACATAGTTAATATTAAATACTCAAAGCATAGTCCAACACCTATCCTGTAAAAAACTAGTATTTATCACTTCAGCTTCATTGGCAATCTAGCAGTATTGTTTAGGTGCTAACATCAGCATATTGAAGATCAGTCAGCAAAGTATTCTCACAACCACCAGGATTTCATGGAAAGCTTTTAAGTTACACCCAGCAACGGTTCTAAAACTGTGAAACACAACCCAACACAGAGCCAGGAGTGGCTCTGGTTAATAGCAGTATTTGCCACAACTCATTTCCGATAATGAAACATGCGAATATGCCACCACTGCTTTTGATAAAGCTTGGTTTCAAAAACAAAAATAATTTAAAAAATAAACAGATCTCCACAGATCTCAAATTGCTTCTTGTATCAAGAGGCCTAAAACCTTGTCAGAAGTAACAGGGAGGGGAAAAAACAGCATTATAGTATTATTTTAATAACTAAAAACAATGGTTGGAAAGCAAATATTGGCAGTTCAAGGTTTGTCATTCCTCAAAAACACATTATGCCCTATCCAGTCAGGCCCAGCTATTAAACAGAAATATAAAATTTTTTTAAATATACTTTGCAACATGCTGAATCCTGCTAGACAGGACAGAAGTTTCACCCTTTCAACAGATCACCCAGTAGCTCCTCATTCAAAGACTGACCAGAGTAACTGTGTTTTGCTCAGCCTCCTTGGTTAAGCTTCAAAAATAACTGGATGATACCACATACAATTTCTCTACAAGTCACTCATCTCTTTAACCTAGTTCTTCCTAATACACAACATTAAGTTTCATTTACGTGAATCCTTTTCATCAACAGTTATAACGCAGTGTTTTCATACCAAGTGTAAATTCTCTCCTTATGTCATCTTTACATCTAAATGTTTGGGAACATTTTTGCAATTTTAATTATAGGTGAAATGAGCCATTCAATACAGCAACATTCCCTTCAGGGGAGTCCTCCAGCTTCCTAATTACCTTATGGCTCTTCGCAGCACTTCTTTGTATGAAAATCACAACCACAATCTTTCCTCTGAAGATCCCGTAATTCAGCTGGAGTACCACTCTAGTTACAAGGATACCAACGCCAAGTACAGCGCTATGGAAGAACCCTATATAAAGGGTGCAGTGTTTACTGATGCTGTGTGTGTGTATATAACATTTCCTACATTTCTCCCTTCCTTCAGATGTTTGCACTAAAGATAATTCACCTACACACACACAATGACCTTGATATTTTTTTTTTTGCAAAACCACATTTACAGAGTTTTTCTGCAAGCCTATCAAAGCCTCCTCTCCTAAGCAAATCTGATATACATGCCCTAGACCCTCAAAAAAAAAATTAGAATGCCAATCTTGCTCTATCATTTATGCCTCTATACTCCTCTAATGCTCCCTCGAGTGCATGTGTACACAGAGTACCTGCAGCTCCCTTCCCTGCATCCCAAAAACTACCCGGGCACATGGCAACAAACACTGTGGTTAACCCCAAACTCGGTGCCACCCGACCAGCTACAACGCCAAACTGAACTGGCAGTCTGCCTCTAGCCTTCTGCAACATCTGCTATTCTGCAAAAGTTATAAACCTGCATTTTGTTTTAACAATTTGACACATCAGCAGCGTGTTAATTAGCTTATTTAGACTTAAATGATGGCAGAATCACTGCTATATGCAGGTGTAGTAATATTTTGAAGGGGCATAACCTGAAAAATGTCTGGTTTTCAAGAACACTTACACAGGAGACCTGTCCTTCAGTTTTTTATCATATAAACCCTGTCCTGTATTATTTAAGAAATAGTAACCATAGGGGATATTATTCCGTGCAAAATACTGACCAACAGAGAAACAAAATGAGCTTTTTCTTCCAAATTTTCACAAAAGGTATGCTAAAAATAATCTACTTGACTTATAAAGCATAAATGAAGTTCAACAGTGTCATTTTAAGACATGATTTCACAGGTTCCACTGCAAATCCAAAACTTTTTAGTTTTGTTTGTACACCGTATCTTCCATATACATTTGCTCTTCTTAATGCTATCTTGATAATAGTTACCTATAGCTATCTGGCAGCCTAATTCCTATTTTAAGTCTCCTATCCAGTTCTGCAGAAATTGCTGAAAATCAGCTATTACAAATGTCATTTGCAAGTCCTTTGCCTGTTATCAGATGAGCCCCAACAGTCAATTTCTTCACAGCTTTGAACTTCCCTCTAGCTCTAGATGAATTAACGTGATCCTATCCATTCAGCCAATACTACTGATTTAATAAGAGATATGCCTGAAGTGGATGATAACCTGGTTTGATCTGGTCTGTATAAATGAAACTAAACTGGACCTAGCCACATTAAAATCCAGTTTAGAAGTAATCATTGTTAAACTATGCTTCGAGTTATATGAGGGAGAATTGAGTCCATGTTGTGCCCATTTTCAGCACAGATCCCTCTACACAATGTCACATCTATACTGAAAATGACTTTCAAACACACTTGCATGCGAACATGGCAGGCAAATACTACCCTCAGTACGCAGCTCAGGGTTACTCCCATAATAAGCATATGTTTTCATGTTCTAATCTTCATGGCAGTGACTTCAAACTAACATAGTAAGCAACATTAATTTAGTGAACGTCAACAAAACCTCTCTTGCCTTTGGCATGAAAGAGAAGCAAAAGCAGGAGAGAAAGAAATACTGATTTCCGTATTGGAAAACATAATTTCAAGCCCTATCTCTAGGCAAAGGTCTCACCTACTTTGCAATTTCACCCTTATTGCTATTGCAAAATGGAACAAATTGTTGCATGATCCAAAGCAGCCAAAACACAGTTTTCTTTCCACATCCAAGCTATCTCACATTCAACATCCCACAAAGAACAGAATCTCATTGTCATCACATTGAGAAACCAACGGACTCCCAGGACAGCTAGAGAGGTGTAGAGGGTATAAAACCTGGCATCTAGCTACTCAGAACATGGTATATCAGTCTTCCTATTTTTTTAAACCATGCAAGCCAAAAGACGTGAGTCATAGCACTCATGTGTCATAACAGTGATGCATAAATACAAATGCACTGAATGCATTTATATAAATCCCAGATAAAGGATCTTCCAGAGAAACAGGAAGACCTTTCCTGAAGGCTGGGCAAAGCGTGTCCCAGTGCTAACACACCAAACGAACAACCGGCTCTCGAGTGACTCAGAGAGCAAATACAGGATACCTGGTAATGATACCACATCCCCATGCACTAGCGAGTGGGGACAAACACTTTTTGGTAATCACAGGTCATATCACAAGAGCCTGTGGTCCAGGCCAGGAGAGAAGGATTTGCCAGACTCTTGCTATATTTCTGCCTTGCTCGTGCACGGCCTTGGGGAAGCTATTTGGCTTCTTGTGCCTCAGTTCCACAGCGGCTAAAGGGAGGGCAAAGTTATTTCCTTATTTCAGAGAAGCAGAAGCTGCGCTGAGATACCGTGGTGCTGGGGTCAACGGAATAGGTGCCTTCGGGAGAAGAGAAGTCATCTGCTTGTTCGGGATAACAAGAATTACCTTGTTCGGGAGCACAAGAGTTACCTGCTGGGCGGCCGGGCCTGGCGTGGCCTGTGACCCTGCTGCGAGCAGCACCCCACCTGCTGCAAAGCCCTGGCAGCCCCAGGGGAAGGAGGCCCCGGCCTAAGGGGCACGGAAAGCCCTGGCCTGAGGGAAGGCGAGGGACTGCATCCTCCCGGGGCGTCACCCACGCTCCCCCCCCCCCGCCGCCGCCTCCTGAGCCCCCCACGCCTCGCCCCGCTTCCTCAGGCTCCTCACCGCCCCCCGCACACGCCCTCGCCGCGGGCGGGAGGGCCCGGTTCCCTCCCCGCCCGAGCAGGAGCTCGCCCGGGGCGGGCGGGGGGAGGCCGCCGCATCCCCTCAGAGAGCCGGCCGGCCCCGCCACCGCCTCCCGCCCCCGGGCCCAGCGCGGCCCACCTCCGCCCGGCGAAACCCGCGGGGAGCCCCGGCGCTGCCCGCACCCACCTCGAAGAGCTCGGCCGTGGTAGCCATGGCCGCAGGGAGGGCGGCGGGGCTCCTCAGCGGCCCGCCGCCGCCCCGCCGCTGCCGCCCATTGTGTCCCGGCCGCCCCAGCAGCAGCAGCAGCAGCAGCCGCCGCGGCGCCGCCTCCGCCCGCCGGAAATGGGCCTGCGCCGGGCGGCCGCCGCTGCGCGCAGCGCCCGGCCCCTCCCCGGCCGCGGCCGCCCTCAGCCGCCCGCCGCTGCCGCCATGGCCCTGCGGGCTCTGTGGCTCCTCAGGCACGACCCCGCCACCGGCGGCACCGTGCTCTTCTCCAGGTAACGGCGGGCCGGCTGCGTGGGGAGGCGGGAACGGGAGCGGGCCCGAAGGCTGGGCAGGGCCGCGGGCCAGGCCGGGCCGGGTGCCCGCAGGGGGCCGGGGCGCGGCGGGGGTTTCCCGGCCGCCTCTGCCCGGGCTGCGCCTCTCGTCGGACCTCTCTAAGGTGGGGAAAGAGAGAGAAAGCTGGCAGGTTGGCATGGGAGGGCGCCGGTGTTTTCGGAGCAGCCGGGGCTGCCTCGGGGCCCCGAAAGAGATGCAAAAATACCAAAATAGCCTGATGCCTCCTAAATCCCTTCGATCCTCAAAGCGCCGCTGGCCGCCGTGCATTTCTGAACCCGATTTTGAAAATTTCTAGGTGTAGATAATGTGCTTTTCAGGATCGCCTAAATATTTTTTTTACAGCTTCTGCATTTTGCACATGACTTTTCTCTCTGTTCCTCTTTCTGTTAGTTACTGTAAAGATTTTACCTAGCTTTTCCCTGTCCTTACATGGAAGAGGACAAGGTAGTGATTATCAAGTGGTGGTATGGGCAAAGTAGAAAGCATGTATTTTGCTTATATTCTCTTCATCTTGTTCTGTACTTGTACTAAAAGTACAGTATTTTCAGGCAGAAATTGAACTTTCCATTTGCTTTTAATTTTTGCATTTTTTTTTAAGTTAGTGAACCAAAGGGGGACTTTGTATACAGAACTCTTGGAGAGTTTTAAGTAAGACTTTGGGCTAGGCAGGCTGCTTTTGTTGGTCTGGCAAAATTTGTTGCCATTTCTGTGTACTCTTCTCTGATTTCAGAGGACTCAGTTCCAAAAAATGAGAGGAAAAATAACTGGGGGGTAGGAAAAGGAGAAATACTGAGACCTGGCTAAAGAGACGTGACCCACAGGCCTAGTCTAAATTCAGTAAAACTGAAGAGAGAACCTAGAAGGAGGCAAAAAAAAAAAAAAAAAAGAGCAAGTAGACTATATTCTATCTTCAGGTGCAGACAGATCTCTACATTGGACATTCCTCTGATTGTTTTAGGATTAGTATTATGGTCCTTGTATTACTTACAAGACTAGAGATGAGGCCTCCCCTCTACAAACACAGAGAAAGAGAAAGCCTTGTCCCAAAAATCTGAGAGTGTAATCGCCATGGAGGGAGGGGGGGCTAGCGACAGGGATATGTGAAGTAACTTGTCACACAGTAAGCGGCAGAGACAAGGAATAGCACCCCTTTGAAAAGGGCAAACTATACTTGATACTTCAAGTGATTTCCAGACTTAGATCTTTCAAGTTCCCAGAGGAAATAATAGGGCTGTGGAAACCCCAAGTTTATCCTCCTAACTGACCTTAAATTCAACAAAGCGCACAGACAATATAAAGAATGCCGGATCACATGGAAACTGTTGGTTTCAGGACTTAGGCACTCAGCTGGAGATACGTGAGCCCTGATCTTTAACCTCAGAGAAGACATCTGGGACATCAAAGCATTCCACTTTTTTTTGAGCTGATCATAACTTAATTCAGGCAACAAGTATGGTCTCTCTCTTGAATCACCAAAGCTCATTCATCCCTGGAAACTTTCATCTTTTTAAGTTTTCCTCACTTTCTAGAAGGGAATACTGAAAAACTGAGATCTGAAGGGCTAACTAATCGCCTAATGACTCAGCTAAAGCTGGGAAGATTCAGTGGGAGGAGAAGATTGCTGTGGCGTGGGGACAGCTTCAGCAAATGGAACAGGCAGATTGGGACAAAACTAGGCTGAATTATCACCTCTTCCTTTGTTTTGGAAACATCAACCAAAAATAAGAGATGCTCACCAAGGTTACATGTAGCCTCTTATCAACAACCTTGTTCTGGAAGTCCTCATAAATTTTCGAGCTGCAAAACCAGTCTGTTTCTTTGCTCTTCAAAATAGATGTGAGACTGCAGGGAGGCGTTTTGCTGTCATCTGTATCCTGTTTACAGGTCTCGTAGCTCTGTCTTCTCTGCCTATGCTTGCTTTTCCCTTACTGGGGGAAAAAAAAGCTCTAGATGCCAGATTAAGAATCAAACAAAAAAGCACAGTCACTGAAAATAAGCCTGAGGAAGTGTAGCTGCCTCCAGCAAGAGACTCTGCTACTCAGTTAAGGAAAGATGGTGTAGGTGGGACTTAAAGGCAACAGGATAAGAACCATGCAAGTGTTGAGGAGCAGAAGGGGAGCGCTACATATGGAGGTCGTAGATAAAACAAAGTACCACATTGCTGGATTACAAGTTCCATCACAATTTAAGAAACAGACTGTCAATATGTCTTTAAAAAGATGGTGTAAAAAGGGGAATAAATGAAGGCATTTAGGTATCTGTGCATTTTTTTTCTCCCATGTTTGTGTGTAAGCATGGCTCTGAGTGTGAACAAACATGCAGCCTGAGAACAGATCTGCTATAAGGTGATTCGTAAAGTGATTTAACGAGTTGCCTGGCATGTAACCTGTGATATGCGCTTTGAGGGTCCATGGAATCCACAAAAGATAATGTAGAAAAGCTAGCCTGTTATCAAACTTAATGTAAGAGAGACTCGGGGGAGTCTGTAGTTCCAAAAAAGCATGAAAAACAATGCATTAATGGAAGTAATAATTTTTCTTTTCTCGGCTATTTATTAAAAGACAACTCTTCAGTTCCTCTTGATAGATTTAGGTTAGCTTGAGAAGAAATTCATCCCTCTCTCCTTTAAAAAATAATACTGCTTCAGAAGAAAAAATCCCAGACACAGCATTAAACAGCTAGTACGATTTTTCTCAAACTTTATCTCTAGGAAATTTGAAATGAAATATATAATTTGATGCAACATAACAGTTTTAAAATATACAAAACCTTGTGTCTTTGTAAGATGATTACATCTTAAATACTCAAAAGTAAAAAAAATGAAATTATGAAGCAGTCATAACAGCTTTAAGTCACATATATTGCACTTGCAGTGTGGAATCCATTTTGCTCCCCCCCAAAAACCATGTAGCTCTTCCTGGAAAAAGTGGACTTATGTACACTGAAATCTTTGTATTTATAATATTGTAAAGATTTCTATTTAATCTTGTTAATCAATTAATGCAACTGCTGCAGATCAATTGTGTGAGCTCAGAACAGCAATGAAGAAACTGCATATAAGTAACTTCCATTATACTGTCTCATAAATAGAGTATTTAGTAGAGTAGCAAAGCTGTAGCAGTAGCATACTATATGTAGGCAAAAAGCTGTTGTAGTTGAATTTTATTATGTGGGACATCCGTTTTCTTAAATGTCTGAAAACTTGTCTTCAGTGTGATCTCGCCTCTTAGAAATTTTTCGCTGTTGAAGTTTCGCTGCAGTGGTGCGAGTCATGCTTGGGTTCATTAGTGTCATTTAAGCATCCTATACCTTTGTGCAACAGGAAGGGTAGACAGACGTTCACATTTTATTAAAAAAATGAGTGAATGTATTTGCTCAAAGTTTCCAGTAGAAATCCACCTGCTAGAATGAATCCTAATTACTCACAAAATAGTTTTATTGACAAAGATTTAGATTCTGATCCCGTCACTGTTTCTATCAGGACGCTGCTGGCTTCCACTTAAACAAGGTTACTTTTAGGACTAGGGGGGCCTTTGGGAGTTATTTGAATACCTAAGAGAAGCCCATCCTTGATTATATCAATATTCCAAAGATTTTTATAATGCTTTTGCATTCTCTGACAGCCAGAAAAGGGATCGCGTGGTTCGGCTTCTAGGAGCTCTGTTGGTATGATATTTTGGGTGGGAAAAGATGAGTAGCACTAAGACGCTCTTATTTCCATCTCACAGACGTTACCCCACCGTTGAAATACGTGCGGAGACCTTCAACGGGTCAACACATGTGCCTGTACCATCTGACAGCGCTTTTCTTAAAGCCTTGCTTTTTGAACTGAGGCTCATAGATGACCATATTTTTGTGGAGCACCGAGATACTTGTACCCGAATCAATCACTCATCGGTATATTCAGTTCGCACCGAAGGAGGGGATCTCTGGCCCGTGCTTGCTTTTCAGAAGAGCGGTCTGATCTATGCGTGTCTTCCACTAGTTGAGGAGACCTTGGAGCCACGGCCACCCCTCCTCACCGTTAGCGGGCTCTCGCAAGGGCTGGCTCTTTTGTTAGGCATTGTGGACTACATCTCTCCAAGTCGGAAAAATGAAGCTGAGATGAGTGCGAAAATAGGCCAGCTTCGAAATTTGCTTATACAGGCCTGTCCGCTTGGCACCCCCTTAAACACAAACATACGCAGCTTAAACAGCTCGTTTGATGACATTCAGGAAATGCCTACAGATGAGAATCAACCGGCTTGGAGATCCAACACATATAAAGGCAAACCTCAGGTTAACGTCTGTATCACTGAAAAAGTCAAGTGTATGCAGTATGACAAAAGAGATGTTGTGGACACGTGGCAAGTTTATGGAGCTGTAAATTGCAAGGTGAGAGCATTTTATCTGTGCAAGTCTGGCCAAAGTATTTTTCATGCAAGCACACTGGGAAGGTAAATACTCATGGCATTTCACTTTGGTATGTGATCAGTGAATTTCTAATACTGTAATATTTCAAACCGTAACAAACTATTACATATTAGACCGATGTGTTAGCAGTGGTTTTTATTTTGATCTTTACTGGTTTTTTCCTGCATGCTTCATGCATTTTTTCAGTAACTATTTATGGGACTTAAATTTCCAGCAGTAGCTACATTGCATGTATTTACCCAAATTTTTCTTATTTTAAATGAAATAGGGAGAAATCATTTCATACAGTCTTTGCATATAGAGACTAAGAAATGGTAGTGCTAACACCAAGTTTATTTCCAGCTATCTAATAAGCAATGTGTTAAATAATGGTTAGAAACAGAATTTCTGAATGAGTCTTCTACAAGTGTCTGTACGTGAGCATTTTTAATTAATTTTCCTACCAAATGAAAGTTTAATCTTCTATCCTACTTTATTCTATCACAACATTTTCAAACCACAAATGCTGTTTGTTTGGCTGACATAAGAACTGTTGATACAGAATCTGGTGAAAGAAACCGGTTGTATAATTATTTTGGATGTTTTTGTATGCGACAACGGTTTTCATTGTTTAATACTAAGAATTGGGGAATATTGACTAAATAGACCAATAATAATTATGAAATACATTAAAATTTGTGGTTTCTGTAGTTGATGTATTTAACATTCTTTGTCCTGAATCATGCTTAGGAAGCACACTATATTATCACAGTACACTGTATTTGTAACCACCAGTGTTTTAAGAGGAGAAAGACCTAATAAAGAGGATCATGGTAATTTAATTATTTGCAAGAGGTGGGATACTCATCTCCGAAGGAAGCTGACTGAAGTACTGCGCTTCCGAAGACTGGGTTATTTCCCACCAGCCATGCTGGTAGGGATTATGTGGGTGAACAGCTTCCTGCTCTCAGAGGGACAAGTTTCTAGGTCATCTTGCAGAGTGGATGGCCTTACATAAGAAGAAAGCCCTGGTGTAATCGCACGCTGCTGAGCTGGCACACGGAGGGACGAGACAATGGATGCGCCGCACATGGTTGCTGTGAGAAAGCTGACATGGGACCGCAGTGGCCATTAATAGCATGCTTGAATCCATTAAGCGGATGTTGTAAAAGTAACTGAATTAATTAGACTATCACCAAGTGTGTTTATGTAACATTCATAATGATGTAGCTATACAGTAAGTCCTTGGCTTGCTTATCTGCTGTTTTCTTGCTAAAGGGTACTTGTCAATTAAGAGACATTTAGCTAAGACTGCGTCACTAGCCCTACTGTGGGAAAGGCTACAGAAATGGGAAAAGGACTTTGTTTTGAAAGTGTTTGTCAGTACTAATGTTTGAAGCCAGCTGAAAATTTTTAGTGTGGTTTTCTTTTTTTTAATGCTTATATTCAATTTTTGAACATCTAATTCTGACTCGAGGGAGATACTTTAGAATAACTCCTTGACTTCATTTTTTTCCAGTGTGATATAGAGGGATCTGCACCAAACGTAACCCTCAGTTTGAATCTCCCGACTAATGGTCCTCCGCTCCAAGATATCGTGGTCCATCACTGTGTGACTTCCGTTGACCCTGCCATGCTGATGTCCTATAGTGCCGAGCCACTGGATGATTCTGTGTATAACGGACCTTACAAATTTCCTTTCATTCCTCCTTCAGATTCATTCAACTTGTGTTACTACACTTCTCAGGTAATAACATCCCTGACCCTCGTTATTTTCCATCTTCAAATGGGAATAAAAATACCTGTGTTGTTGAACGTGTCTGAATGAGTTTCAGTCCAATTCAGGCAAGTAAAATGTTATAAAATTATAAATTTAAAAATTATATTAAAAATTATAGAAAATATAATAAACTGCTTGGAAGGCACTTCAGGACTTGAGTCATCTGAGTCATGTTCAGGAGGTGCCAGTACCTTTGATGGCTTGGCATGGCTGCTCTCGTTTCAATGAACCATTTAGATGCCTGAATTAGACAAAATGAATCCAGCCTGAGATGTCAAGTGCATATACCACAAACCTATGTATGACAAACAGCCTGAAGAGTTTGGCATATACTGTTCAAAACCAGTCAGCAATTAATGGCTTTTTCTTTTTTAAAGTACTTTAGCAATTAAAACAGTATATAACTGACCTTATGATGAAGGTGTTAATTTATCTTGAGAATGAATATAGTTCTTTCCAGGTTCCTGTTCCACCAATTTTGGGATCTTATCAACTCATTGAAGAGGGATCACAGTTAAAAATAACAGTTAATTTAAAGCTTCATGAAAGCATAAAGAATTCTTTTGAGTACTGTGAAGCTCGTATACCTTTTTTTAACAGGTAAGAATAAAGAAATCCTAAATAAATTTCTTCTGTTTCTCTGTGATCTTCCTGCAATGAACCTGTCAGGAGTCAATATAACAGATTATGCTCCATCAAAGTCCTACCAGTGGACACCGACCGTGCAAATGTTGGGAATTCAATTCCCCTTGGAATTCTTGTAATTTCCAGAATACAGAATTATACCAGAATATTTGATAATGTTCTGAATACTTCTGTTGTGCATCCTGTTTCCCTGTGTTTTTTTTTTTCACGTGAAACACTGCCACAATCCTCCCGGTGGATTAAGTCTTGAGATCACTTCCAACCTAGGGTTACCCATTCCTTAAAACTGCTAATCCTAGCTACAGATCAGCTTATCAAAAACATAGTTATTTAAAATTAAAGCGATAGTTTCCATTTAAGCCTCTCTGACAATTGCCATGGCTACACTGTCACATAATTATCATGAAAATTTAAAGATGATATGATACAAAGTTGCTGATGCTGATCATGGTGTTAGTAAAACACTATCAATGAACTAAAGACAGTAAAATATCAACAGCTCTTTTTTGATTACTAGGTTGAGACCACGGTGATTTCCTCCTGCTCTGTAATTTCTTTCCATAAATTAGCGGTGTGCTCAGATAGGTATGATTTGTCTGTATGCACATAAATAATGCCCTTCAGCATTTTGTTGCTTTCTTTAACAAAATGGGTGTTAACAAATCCTGAATGATACTAATTCCAACGGTTTTATTTCTTCTCTGTCGTACTGTAGGGGCCCAATCGCTCAACTAGAGTACAAAGTTAGTTACGGCCAACTGGATTTGTCACGAGAGAAGAGCCTACTGGTTTGGGTCATCGGTAAGCAGAGTACCCCTGTGCACTCCTTCCTCCCCCAGTCAGTTTTGTATAGCGTAGGCACAGCTGTATAACTTCTTATAGATGCTGTTTCTGGCTTTAGGACAGAAGTTCCCTAAATCTTTGGAAGTTTCTCTGACGGGAACCGTGTCTTTTGGCACTGCAGGCAAAGAGCACCCAACGGATTATGTTTGCACTGGGAACACTGCTTATGTAAAAGTAAGTCGCAGGCTCTGTGAAAGGAGCCCTTAGTAGTCATTTTTTTTATTATCTTAAATTGGCTATGAAGATACCTTGATTTTAAATCAGACATAATTATTAGCCTCTTTGTTCTCAGCATGGAGTTTTCTGTTTTCCTGCTTACAGGATTTGACATTCTGTCATTTTGGAGTATGCTTGCACACCAAGAGCATGTAACACATTGCCACTATTTGCGCAGCAAGCATGACAATATGCATCTGATCATGTTTCCCCTCTCTTTCTATAGCTGTATTTTAGGATCCCAGACTTTACACTTACTGGATGTTATGTAGACCAGCATTCTATTCAGATCTTTGTACCAGGAAAACCCAAAATTACTGCATGTGAGTTGCTAAAAATGTCATTTATTTAACTGAAACCATGTATTGTATGAACTGGATGTCAATGATTAAAATTTTGTAGCTAAAGTTGGACAAAGCTTTTTC
Source organism: Theristicus caerulescens (assembly GCA_020745775.1). Lineage (NCBI taxonomy): Eukaryota > Metazoa > Chordata > Aves > Pelecaniformes > Threskiornithidae > Theristicus > Theristicus caerulescens. The sequence continues at coordinate 66,674,003 of CM036564.1, read as the reverse complement.
CTGGTTTGCTTGGGACATCCCAGAAATTTTGTTCTCTGCTTTGTATTCTTTTTTTGGTGATGCTTAAAGAATCCCTGGAGTAGGGACTGACATCTCCCTTTTAGATGAAAGCTCTTATTACCGAGTTACAAAGTCAGGCTCTTTCCTGGGCTCTCTCCCCTTTGCCCTGTGATGTTTTACTACGCTCTGCATAATGGCAGAACTTTTACTGGGGGGGGGCAGAGAATGCCTCGCCGTAGTCTGGCCCCTTGTTTAGGACACTTTTGTCGGACGTGATGTGTGGATTGGCGATACCCAGGCACAGAACTCAGCTCCTGCATCCAAGGTGAGACTGTTGCTGTCGGTGTCATCACACCAACATCCCTTGGTGGATGTGGCTCTACATTGAATCTGTGGAGCAGACACCAAATCTGCTTATTCTTGAGTTAACACATGACTACTTCCAAGTCTGCACCAAAACTATACTAATTGGGAACGCAGTGGGCACTCATTAAATCTCAGCAGTACTGTCTAATGGAAGCATTTTTATTTGTTGCTGTCTATCTGTTGCAACTTCTGTCAATCACGTTAGCAGAAGTCTGTAAATACCTTTTGAAAACTGTGATCTACACTGTTAATTTTGTGACAGGTCACATTCAGTCCTAAATTGTAATACAAAAAAGCAACATTTTCATACTGTATGTTTTATGTCGAGTATGCGATTTATATTCATTGAACAAAATCCAAGCCATCCACCTGCTTTTGACTTAACCTCCGTTTGAATTTTAAGCTCATGACTGATACATTAGTAAAGGTGATTGAAGCGGAGACTTTAAATGTCTCATTATCAGAAATGATTTTCAAATAATAGTAAGAGTCTTACAATTTAAAGAGGCCATTATACCTTTTCTGTAAACTAGTAAGGATGGATTAGTAGTCTCTTAACTTGGATGAAGGAACGTCTGATTGTAAGGCACCCTGTAATTCTTATTTTTCTTGCCTGTTTTGTTTTTTTTTGTAGCCCGGGAGCTGATTTCTTCTGATTACTACATCTGGAATTCCAAAGCACCAGCACCAATGGTGTACAAAACCTTATTTGACCAATTTGCTTGCGAATGATTTTTGTATTTAAACAAAACAGACAGCTAATGAGAGTAATGTCACCATACAGTGAAAATAAATATTCTCCAGCACTTGTACTTTGTATGTTTGCTTAAAAATTTCTGTTGCGGAAAAACAAAAGAAGTCATTTCTCTTAAAAACATAAGTTGGTTTTAAATTGTTTAGTCCTGGACAACAGCTTAGAGAAGACAGTTTGAAATGTGCTTACGGTGGCCATTTTTACTTTCCTTTCTAACAATAACTGGTACAAAATAAGTACCCAGTGATACAGATACAGACTGGTACGATTGGGCGTCTTCCAGGAGGACTCCCAGTTACTCCACTGGTTTCGTAAACCAAAGAGCTCACGGGGTGTGAAAGCTTTCAGTGTCTTGTTCCTGTCATGAAGTCACAAGAACCTGATTAGACCCCAGATTAACAGGACAGTTAAAAGCAAGAGTTCTGTTATTTTCACGAGATGCGTACAGAATACGTACGAGTCAATAATGTACAAGAATTTTAAGAGGGGGAGTATGGCATGAGCAGCACTTCTAAAAGTGGAGATGATACAGGGGTCTTTATTGCCCCTGTCAGCAGAAGCGGTGAGTTCCTTTTCATACGCCTGTGAACTGCGTTGCTCTCAAAGCTAGCGTTAGTGAGGATCCAGAGGTGCGAACCTGGTTTTTCAGATCACAAGACTAGCTCTGAGCAGGCAAAACCAGCTAAGTTTGCTGGAGGTTCCAGACAACATGACCGAGCCATTTTCCCCAGAAAAATAGGCGCAAAAGAAAAGGACTCAGTTTACAGAGGCAGACGTCTAATTTTGAGGAGAAGATTGGTATCTGCAGGAACACAGGAAATGGACTTTAAGGAAGTTATCAGGAAATGAGCAAATTCTGAAAGGCTGGTGAAAAACTGAGAGAACCTGGAGAGCAGCACAAAAAAAAGAGAAGAATGCCGTCTAATAACCGAGCATGCCGGCTGCTCCTGCCGTACCTCTTGTTTAACTGTAAGGAGAAAAGTTTTAAGCTATAATTTAAAAAATGCTTAGATTGAGATAGTAATCTAATTGGTTGGTTAAATGTTCTAAAGGGTGGATTAATTCACGTGAAACATGCCGTTCAGCTGAAACTGCTGGGCAAACTTATAAAACAGCTATGCTGTGACCCATTTCACATGGTGATGTGTCCATTTTGATGAGCAGGCAAAAAGTGAATTGATGATTTTGCCCAGAATCCAGCCCCTACCTGTTACCGTCGTCTGCATGCCTGGACACCACAAGGTGAGTGGGGAGAGGAGGGCTCTCGTCGGAAGGGTTTAGGGCACCCACCACAGGATTTCAGTGTGCGGCGTTTGCTTTCCACCTCCCCCTGCGAAAGGCGGGAGCTGTCTGTCCTGCACCGCAGCGCCGTGGAGGAGCGGCTTTTCCTCTTCGCAGCATTTCCCCAAGAAATGGTCTGAAACAGTGGGACCGTCAAAATTCACAGCACATTAGAAGAGAACCCCCTTGCACTTAATAGCAGGGGGTCCTTCCCAAATCATGCTCCTTTTTGTTTCCCCCTTGTCTCTAACTCTCAAGGTCAGGAGAGCTGCGGTGCTCGGGAATGGGCTGCTGCTTCAGATGACTTTGCGCACACCTATCGCTGCGGGTCTGGATGGAGGGAGGGGATGGGTGATGTTTCTCTTCTAGCCCTGAGCAGTTTTCTACAACTTCATGCAAGCCATCACCTGTTTTGATTTCTTACAAGGGTTTGCTCCGTAAACCTCTGGATTATAACTAGCACGCTTTTGCTGCAGTGCTCTGCCCCTGCCTGGGGACAGCTCTGTAGTAAGAGAAGTGGGGAAAGGAGGCTGTCTCTGTCCTTTTTTAACTGTGTGGCTGAGGTCTCTCTGGCAGGCTTGAGTATGCAGCGTGCCCTGTTCTTTGGAAAGCACCCACAAATGAGTTGGACAGCAGAATGGATCAGGTTAAATTGGCACACGCCTTAACCCAACGGTCTTGTGCAACGACTGTGAGACGCCCACAGTGGTGGAGAAAGAGTTGGGTGAAGCCTTTCTCCTGGCCTGATGGCTACGCTTGTCGTTTGGGAAGAGGAAGGGCCCAGTCTCATGGATGCTTCATAAATCTTAGTAAGCTAGTAAACTAGTGAAGCGAGCTTAGTAGTAAACTTAGTAAGGCTGGTAAACTAGATGGCTAGCAACTCAGGTCCATCACGGCTGACGTACCTTTCACTCCTTGTGAGCTTGGTTTGGGATGGAAATATATGTGAATAAACAATGTATATGATTCAATTCTCCCACTCGTGGTCTCCTCACACCCTTCAAGTACAGATAGATTAGATGTTTCTGTTTGTTTGATGTAAGCTGCATCATTTTGGAAGACTCTCACATTTGTAGTAAAACCAGGATTTAGTGGGGAAGTTACCGACAGTTCTTGAAATACATCTGTTGACTTTTTGCCACACTGTGAGTGGACAGATTGGAGATCTGAACTGAACTGTGACAAGAGGAAACGGCCTCAAGCTGCGCCAGGGCAGGTTTAGGTTGGGTATTAGGAAAAATTTCTTCGCCGAAAGGGCTGTCAGGCCCTGGCACAGGCTGCCCAGGGCAGGGGCTGAGTCCCCATCCCTGGGGGTATTTAAAAGCCGGGGAGATGTGGTGCTTAGGGACATGGTTTAGTGGTGGGCTTGGCAGTGCTGGGTTAACGGTTGGACTTGATGATCTTAAGGGTCTTTTCCAACCTAAATGATTCTGTGATTCTATGACCTGCAGAACACAAGGCACGGAGAGGAACGAGTGATGTGTGTAGGGGTTTCAGGTGCTCCAGGGCTGGGCAGCAAATAGGGACACTGGAGAGATGACACTGGAAGCCAGAGTCCAAAGAATTTATAAATGACTAAACCCTTCTGCGCATCTCTGGGTGTTCCCTGGGAGCTCCCCTGACAACATCACTGTTCCTCTACATGGTCTGACCATTTTTCCTGTTTTAAGAGGGATAAAAAACACTTCAAAAACTAAATCAGGAAGATACAATTGTGAGCTCACATGAGCCTGAGGACTCCATGGCAGAGGTGGTATCTAAGAGTAGTTCTGGTGGGCTCTAAAGGCGATTAAGCCCTGTGTCAGTGGTATTCCTTTAGCTCTTTAAAAAAATCAAGTTTTTAATACAACGGTTTCTTTAAAAATACTCCGTGTTAAAGGGAAAAAATAAGAATTCTCTTTTGGTACAGAGGGCTCTTTCTTCTACAAGACTGCTTGCTGCTTGAAGCGCTTATATTTATAATTTTGTTACAGGTATCAACTGTATGAGCTCTATGCAGATAGCTTTGCACAGACTTTCAAAAGAGGTGGCCAAAGAGTTCTCCAGACTTAGTACTGCATTTCGGAGGGCTAGAAGAAAACTAGCGTGCAAATCCATGAAAAGAATAAGTAGAAGGATTTACCAACCTGACGCTTTTCCCAAACAAAATAAAGGGTATAAATAAGAAGTTAATAGAGAACTCACTTCATTAATAAAATGAACTTGCTTCATTTCATTAAAATTTTCAGGTAATGTAACTAATGCCAATTAACATGAATTTAAAGTAAATATATACTGTCAAACAAACTTTTTAGATGAGACTGCACATTTAGTTGGGAAAGAGAACTGATGTAACAGACCTCTAAGACATTACAATAATCCAATGTATAATCCATTAAGCAGTAAAACCTGGCTGACATTGCCAAATGCAGTGGCAATGGGGAACCATCATCAAACATGTTTTGGATCCCGACTGTGTTAGTTAACGCTTTGTGGAAGGTGTGGAAGGAAATGGGGAATTTGCACTGCTGAAGTTCGCAGTGGGTGCAGTGGCTGAGAGGCAGTAATTACTGAAGGTGCTGAAGCCCTCATTCAAACCCTGATGGTTTGAATGTCTCAGGAAAAAAAAAAAGTAAAAAAAGTAAAAGTAGATACTGCAGCACAAGCAGGTGCAAAGGTGTGGATCTGAGAACAGATGCCATTGATACAGGGTGAGAGGAAAACGGGGCGAAGGAGCGTCAAAAAGACCTCGTATGTGGCTTAGGTGTGCGTTGCTGTGGCCAGAAGGACCAGTGGCATCACTGAATGCACAAGGAGCAAAAATGCAGGAGTACCTGGCACTGGTGCGATTCTCACCAACCCACATGGCCCCCAGTTCTGGAAAAATGTTCAGACTCTGAAGCTACTGAGAGCTTCTGAGCTTCTCACCAAAATCTCCCTTGTTCTTCACCCCCTTGCTACCCGGCGTAGCCTACCTCTCCCTCAAAGAGTTGTGTCCAAAGGGTTGCACCAAGGTGCCACGGTGAGGAAATCAGGTGTCTTACGTGCATTCCTCCCACTCCAAATCTTGAATTGTACCAGAAGACAGGACCAGGAAGCCCACCTTCCCTTGCCTGGTAACCATGGCTGGAGAACAGCTTCCCACCGCAGTCACCTTGACCATATCTCCTGAGCTTGCCAGTCATATTGGGAGAGAGTCAAAAGCATCACCAGCGTCCATGTGTGAGACAGCAAGTGTCCCCTCCAAATTCCCAGGGCCTGTTCCTCTCACCGCAGAAGGGAATAAGTCCACCTAACACAGTTTGATGTTGTCAAATCTGTGCCAACTGTTACTTATTGCTACTCAGTAATTTGGTGCTTTTCTAGTTTTCTGGAAGCCCTTTCCTCCCACCAGGGTCCCAAGGTATTTGGTGACAGCTCCAAGATGGTATATGCCAGTTCCTCAAGTACTTTGGGGTAAGTCCTGTTACTTCAGATAATTTGTAAGCAGCTACATTTTCTATATAACTTAGCCCTTCCCTCCTCTGCATTTTTGTCCTGTTTTTACCAGTTTTAACTACTTTGGCCATTTGTTATCAAGTAAACATTGAAACAACAAGGCATTAAACCTTCAACATCAGTTGTCCTCTATTTATTCACGCTATCCTAGAAATGTGCCACGCTTTGTCCTATTTGTACAAGCCCTGCTGAGTTTTAAGCCATAACAGAGCTTGTGAGTAAGCCCATGTTTGTCCTTCACTACTTCTGCTGTCTCCTTCACCACCACTTTGTTCTCTCATCCTTTAGAGCATGGCCACACTTTAGAAAATACCCGCTCCCCTGGGCAGCCTTGTCTCTTTGACTTACTGCCCATAGGCTCCCACTTACCAACTTTCTGAACACACTGAAATTTGGTCCTATTCCCCCTCTTTCCCATGGCTGGAGTTCTCCAAGCTTTATTTTACTGTCACCATCTCCCACATTGCCTCCCGCTGTCCCATTGTCCGTTGGCTCCTCAGTCCTCAGACTGGGATCTGAACCTGGACCACGTTGTATCTGCAGCAAGAATTTACCGAACGGTTAGCATAGACAAAATACAAGGTATTACCAACAGCACTTTTTAGGGTGGAGAAAACCAAGCCCACCTGAAGCCGTGTCCATCCTGAGAGCACCGCGGCAGGAAATCCCTGCAGCCCTCAATCCCGAAGGAGCCGCTAGATGAGAGTTTTGTGGATCCCAGTTTGGGAAGTGCAAGCTTCCTTGGAAGAGCTGTTACAGCACCGTATGGCTGTCAGTGGGAAGCCCGCAGGGGCACTTTGGGGTTTTTCCTAAACTCCCTTCCCTTCGTGCCACCCCAAGTTATTCAGGTGCAGGGAACAGAGAATAGTTTTAACTCTCAGTCTGACTCCCATTGACATCAATGCTAAAAATTCCTTGGGCATGAGCAGGACCCCGTACAGGCCCAGTGTAGGCCACTGGGATAGGTGCATCTCCTCAATTATCTAAAATTTTCCTTCATTATTTCCACAAATCTCATTTTGCCCTTCAATACACCAATCTGCCAATTTTTGCAGGAATAAGATGATGATTCATGCAGGGGAGCAGGATCTGAGAGAAAACAGGCTCTGTTCTCCTAAAAATGTTATCCTAAAAATGTTATCCTAAAAATTATCTCTCTTGTGAGCAGACTGGCAACAGAGCCACTGGCTCTTTCCACCCACACCCAGATCCGAAAGACCAAAGGTTCATTGCGTCCTGCAGCCCTTCCAGGAGACAGGACAACCAGCAGCGTGTCCTCAAGAGTCTTTGAGGAGAAACCAGCATCCTTGGAACTTGAGTGCTGGTCCATAAGGAGCTGCTTCATGTTCAGGATGCCTGGAAGGACAGCGGTCCCATCAGTCCATCCCAAGTCAATGGGGCCAGAGAAGAGTTGGAAAACAGAGGAGCTGTACTTCTCCCAAGGGAAGGGATGGCCCACTCTGCCCCGAACCTCACCTCTCTGCCTGCAAAAGGGCTGCAGGGCTCTCCCAAAAGGCTTCCCATCCAAGATGCACCCATTCACACAGATGCCTTATCCTCAACAAATCAAGCCAAATGCTGATGGGGAGGTCTCAACCCTCATGTGTTTTTTTTTTTTCAGGGACTTACAACCCAAAAAATCAGATATTTTAAGGCAAAGGCCTGCCCCCTTTTCCCCTTCTTGCTTTCCTAGAAACCTGGTTGAGCTCTAGATAATTTTTTGAAAGCCTGATGCCATCTGTAGCGACACGTAAGAGCAGAGAACTAAACCCAACCCATTTTCTTGCCAATGAGATCAGCTGGTTGCTTTTGATTTTCTCTAGAAACCTATCTCTTCAGGATCTTTTTTTTTTCCTTTTTTTTTTTTTTTTTGAAGTCAAAGTCTGTTTCCCGTTTGGTAGGTGACCTGTTTAATGTTTTCCCTGTGTCTGGGAACTCCTTAGTGTAATTAGCGACCTTTGAACTCCACAACTAATCCTGAGCTATTTTGTATTCCTTACTCATCTTTAAGGCTGGACCTTTCTTTTCTTTTGAGTCCGCTGGCACAATTAAAGAAGAAACAGCTGCATTTCAAAGGGATTCCAATTCCAGAAGCTTAATCGTGATTGACATGTTCTTATTCTAAGCTATAAGAAACTCTAAGAGTCCTTTCTTGGGTTAAAACTTCAATCATTTTCTAAAAAATTATCTCAATATGGATTTTATTCATTTTCTTTGATAACCATTCTTTGCGATTTTTTTAACTTGAAAGATGCTTTGAGTTTGCGATGAATATGAACTGCGCCCACCGAAAGAATGAATGGTGTCAGGCGCAGGCTAGATGCAGAAGTGGCTAAATTCCATTTATTGTCAAAATCTGATTATGAAACCTGACGTCTGCCATGTAGCTTGACATCCTTCCATATGCCCAAAAGGTAGGAGAGGTGGAAACGGTGGCAAATGAACCCCAGGAAGGCTGGAGAGAGAGACGGCAAGAAAGCATTCTCCAGAAATCTACATTTTTTTAACCTGTTTTTCCCAATTTTTACAGCACAGATTAAAAAGCCGTTGCCTTACAGCCCTGGAAGAGCCCTTCTTCTCTCTTCAACAAATGAATTCTCCATGAAAAGTCACAGCAAAAAGCGACTGCCATAAACCAGGGATAATTTATATCGTTTAAAATCGTTGCCACAACCGCACAACAAACCCTGAACAAGGCTGCGGTGCTTAAATCTCTTCCGAGGGCTGATCCTAGAAAATGATGGCAGCCTGTTGGGTCCCGTTATTTAATTATCTCCATCTCACTTACATTCGAATTCAGCGTGACCTCCAAAAGACGGGCTTAAAAAGAAAAAAAAAAAATCCTGAAAATCTGTTTGCGTGTGTGTGTTTGCACAGATCCACATGCGCGGTGGGCACACCGATCCGCGGGCATCGCTTCCAGCCGCCCGTATAAACCTGTACGAAACGATCCCAAAGAGCCCCGGGTAAGGCAGCAGGCAAGACCTGGTGTTTCTAAGACAAAGGTCAAATAAAAAAAGGATGTTAATAAACAGCCCTCCGGTTTAAAGGGACTTTTTTTTAAGGATTACATCTTAAATTCCAACAAATCAGATTTAGGAGTTACTGAAAGTGAAATTGATCCATCCCTCAGCCAAACTTTGCAATACTTTCCTGTTCTGACATCATTTAGATAGTTAGCTGTATTATCAGATTAAAAACCATTGTACAGGGCCGCTGAAAGGAAAAGGAGCCAAAAAGCTAAACACTGCCTGAATTCTGAACCTTTTAACCTGGCTGAAGTACGTTGGTCCCTGTTATGCAAATACCTTCAATCCTCTGCTAAGTTCAGTGGAAATAATTTTCTTGAATGACAGGTTTATTCAGCAAGGATTCAGTTGGCGATTAATCCCCCTTTGATCTAAGGTATTTCACTTAACTACCAGTTACCTCGTCCTGACAAAGTGCAACCGAGATTAGGGAGATCACTAGAACACGACCAGGGTGTGCGTTTATTCTCCCCAACCGTTCAAAGCGACGGGCCAAGAATGCAATCTATTTTCAGTATTTGAAGATGGAAAGTCCTGTCTCCTAAGTTAGAAAGTCAATTGAATACCAAATGGTGTTTGGTCCTGACGGAACGGGACAAATGGCTGAGACATCGTCTTCAGAACCACGATATTCCTCCTAACTCTGATTTTTGCTATGACCTATCCCAGACCTTGTTTTGCAGCCAGGTTTTTCCTCGCTCTTACAAAGCTGCCGCTTTATTTCAGATTAGCGCATTGTGCGTGTAAAAGATCTCTGCTTTTGAAAAAGCAGATAAGGCATGACATTTTCCAGTTTTAATCTGTTCAATATTATTCCTTGGGATTCATCTTGCTTTTTGCTAAAAACCCCTTTTCTACTTCTCCAGCGAGTACAGGCGTGGTGCAATATTTTTGTGCCAAAACCCGTTCACGAAGGAAAACACATCACGACAGATTACAGAAGTCATTCAGTAAAATAAAAAATTTCAGACAACTGATCTGTGGCTGCCTGACATCTGAAGTAATATATTTTTTCCTTTGCTTATTCATTCGCCAATATGTTGTCTTTTTGCTCAATTATGACATCATTTTGTAGAAGCGTAAACTGCAAAAATGCTGCAGCGACCCAGACGGCACCACGGGAGCGTGGTCCTGATCCGGGGCTTAGCTGGGTCAGCCCGTGAGAAGCTGATTACGGGATTGGGCGTAAAGCTTTATTTTCTTATTGCAAGTGGAAAGGCGGAACAATATCATTTGCGGGATTTTTTCTTTTTTGGTTAAAGTGGCTGTCAGGATCTTCACTCTAAACTCTCTGATTTTAGGGGGGGGTGTTTGTAGGTAAATATGCCTGAGAGAGGGGAGAAAAATGGTTTTATTCCACTTTTAGGACTTTACCCATCCTGAGATATTAGGCAGTTGCTTAAACAAATTCCTTGTTGGTAGAATCTGTTAAAATCAACCTCCTAAAGCTAAACCGTGTACATGTGTCTTTGCAGAATCGGGGCTGTATTTGGGCATTTCTGTGTTCCACAGGCAACCTTTAAACCATCCTTTGGATAAGTTGTTGGGTTTTTTATTCCCTTATACAAAATACTTTTTTTTTTTAAAAAGCAGCTCTGCAGGGTGAGTACTTGCATGTGAAGGGGCTGGAGCCTGTGCTGGGGTCCCTCCACCCTGCCTGCGTCCCCTCCTCATTTACTCCCATTTCCAATGAAAATTTCCGAAGCGTTTCCGTGCAGGACTCCTTGCCTGCAAGAGCTGCAAAATCACCCCAAAGGCTCATCGAAGGCCCCCATCACACTTGATCAGGTCAATAATACACAAACTAAGAAGGATTTGCACTCGAGACAGTAACAGCTTCTTAAGAGCCATTACAGTGTAGTGGGTTTAAGAAAGAAATCCGTTTTAAGAAATGCCAAAATCTGGAGTAACGTGATAGTCTGTAAGGCTTTAGGGTCCTTCTGGTAAATATAACGTTACATGTACTTATGATTTAGTAAAAATAAAAAGGGAGGATTTTAAAATATTTTCTATATTTACTCTATTGACTATATGAACCCCACAACGAGCCAGCGAAGGAAAGAAATTAAGCTTTGAAAATAAGCCCAAACCGTTGTCTGCCTAACGTTATAGCATAACAAATACGGCACAGTGACCACAAGCAATCAAAGTCAAGCCCCATGCTGGTCTCTGTACTGCCTCGTTGGTGATAGATAATTGATGACTCGATTTAGCTAATGACAACATTAAATTATTTAGGAAGATTGGGTTGTATCTGTACGAGATACAGATTTGTATTCTGTATGAGATACAGAAAATGCGTCAACTGCATCACTTGCATTTGAAGGAAAAAGAAAAATGTGGAGGGGGGGACGTTCTTTCTCTGCAGTGATTGTGTGTGTGTTCATGTGTATACAACATATACATATATAGAGAGTATACAACATATACATATATATAGTATACAATATATACATATATATAGTATAAATAAGATGAGAAATATCTTAAGACAAAAATATCTGAATGGCATTTATCAGTTTCGTTGGCTGTTTTTCCCAAACTGAGTGATAATAAACTTTCATCAGATACATAGTACAGAATGATATTTTATTCTGATTACATTGAAAGCTATTTCCTAATTACTCGTAGTAATCTGTTGCTTAATTACTTAAGGAATAGGGGTTTGTTCACAAAACAGAAGGCATCTCCAACATCCCTAATGTGTGGAGAATTTCTCTTTTCAGCCCTCAGCAGCATTTCTAGAGGACAAATACCTTAAACCACTGCACAGAGCTCTGTTTTAAATGTAATGTACAATGGGTCAACCTCCTAATTTCAATAAAGGGCACGGATATATTAATAATGGAAGAACTTTATTTACTTCAGCAACATTGCAGTTCTTATGGGAAAGGCTCGTATTCTTCAAAGGCCTTTTCTGCCCCCCGGTGGTGACACTAAACCAGCGCTTCTGCTGCAAAAACCAGCCTTGCAGGAAAGGATGACTTCTTATTTGTCATTTATTTATGGGGATTATATACGTTGTGTGGGTTATCCAGCAAGTCACTGGTTCACTGGTGCAACTGGTTTGCTGCACCCTTATATCGTGTGAGCATTGCAAACTCCTTTGCTCTGCTGCTTTGGATTTGGCCATCCTGGTCTTCACCCTTTTTATTTTATTCTTTCATTTATTGCTCCTCTAGGTAGATGTTTCCTCAGAGTCTGGATAAGGGTAGCTTAATTTTGGGGATGGAAAAGGGTTGGGAATGACTTTGTTACTGAAGCTTGGCCTTTGCAAATATTTAGGCTCATTCTCAGCTTAACACCACAGCAGCTCCCATCCCCTCCGAGCCCAGAGCAGACCCGTCTGCAGCCCGGGCCACAGCAGCTCCCTGGGATGGTCCCGGTGAGCAGAGGTACATCACGCTGGGAAAACCTCTGATGACTACGACAAGCTGTGCAAAGGTTTGAAATGGACTCAGGATTATATTCTCAAATTGCTATGAAATCACTTTGTCACTTGTAGGACTTCTCCGAGGTTTCTTCCAGTTTTGAGATACCACACCTGCAAGACTCGGGAGCGCCTTTCACCCCTAAACCTCATTAAAAATGCAATAGCAAGCATGAACTATGATTTTGTTTCCATGTACCTACTTACTGGCAGAAAAAGTGTGTCCATACTTAACCCTGAGCTTAACTGAAAGCCAGCAGAAACAAGGTCAGATTCCAGTTGGTATTTATTGATACCAGTGGGTGAGCTGAGATTGCAGATGAAGCAATTAGAAAAATAATGCTTCGCATTGCTAAAACAGACACATTTGGCCTCAAGTCACAGAGAGAACAAGCAGCATGAAACGACATCAATCCATTCCTACAAAATCACTTCTCAAATCGCTGCACTCCCAATCCTTGCTCTAATGCATTGATTATGCTTCTCAGTCTCATTTGTGTTTGTCCAGGGAGCGGGCTGGAGAATAACCGGTGCCACATGAAGGGAGTTTTATTGTCTGACCAATTTGAGAAGAGAATCGGGAGCTATCACCAGGGGAATAAGTCATCTCTAGACATTTCTTCACCTTCTCAACAGGTGCGCGTATCTGTTTCTGCAGCCGAAAGGAGCTGCTTTCCTACGTGAAACCGTAGATCTGCAGGCAAGCTCGTGGTGGCACTTCTAATTCAATTAACTTACTCACTGGAACTACCGGAGAAACTAAATATGACGAGAACAAGAGGAGAGGCTGGGCCAAATTAATAGGATGAGATCCTTTTACAGGCTGGCCAGCAATCCTGATCAGCAGCCCTGAAAAGCAAATTGGAACAAGCAAATTGCTGTTGAAAAATTCTTTCAGCACTCGGCTGTTGCTACTCAGCCGGTCACTGCTGGGAGTCAGAGGTTGAAAAATCCCGGGTTGGTGCTGACAATGGAGGCATTATTATGACAAACATTTACATTTTATTTATTGAAGTGTTGGAGGTAGATTAGTCTCATCTTCAACTGCTCTGGATGGACCGCACCGTTCTGAGGGAAGACTAGCGGAAACAAGCATTTTATTGTGGGGGAAAAAAAAAACCTAAATCATATTTCCCACTCCCAGCCTAATGAAAGGAAACTCAGGTTTTGAAGATTACACTCAGGAGAAAGCTTTCATCCCCCAGGACTCCTTCTTTTTAGGAAAAGTGCAGTACGGGGGATTTTTTTCCTGATTCTAAAACAAGTTCTCTCAAAAATAATGTCATTTTATGCATATGGCTGACTTGACATGTGCTTTATGCAAAAGTCCTGCTGCTTTCCTTCATGGAGACCAGGGTACAGAGCAAACAATCGCTTCAAAGTGTCCAATCAAAGCTTTATACAGATGCAAACTAGTGTGTGGGTATTGTTTAAGTGGTTGTGTAATTGAATATAGTGATCACATATGCATGGGATATTCGTTAGCTTGTAAAAAGAATAATTGCATGTTCATAGCTGCAATTTCCACTGAACCTTTTGACTTTAAATAAGTAGTGGAGAAGGAGAGGGAGAGGGAGGGGAAACTGAGCTGGGGGAGCGGAGACTAGCAAATCATACGCACATCATGAAACATCCTTCTTCTGACTTACGCCCTGGATTTTATTTTATCAGTAATAAAGCACCGATGCATCTATAGAATAAAATGTTGGGGGAAAGAAAAGGGAAACATGCCCAGTTAGAGCCCAAGTGAATGGTTTCAACTAGAAGAATAATTACAGCGATTAAGCGCAGTAGTTCCTCTCTCTCGTGGCGGTGCTGGCTCTGATGCAGCGGGTCCCACGCCAGGGCTTGTGTTTCTGGGGAGGGCTCTGACCTCAGATGTCCAAGCAGGGAGCACCATCTCGGGGAGTCTGACCTAAAAAGCTTGGGGTCTGCTGCTATAGAGGAACGATACCCATTGTCACCCTCCTCCTCCGCTCCTGTGTGACGGGGCACACAGCAGAGAGCAGGTCTGGTGCTGATGTTTTTTGCAGTAATGACCTCAAATCCAGCTCTGTCCTTGTCAATTATTTGGGAAAGCTAAGCCCCAAATCCTTTTACTCTCTCCTACCGCTCGTGCCTGCTGGCCCGCAGACAAAAGCCAAGGGAGCGCTTGTTCACGGGCAGATTTTTTCAATTTTTCTGTGGTTTCCCTCTCTTCTCCTTGACATCTGGGGGCAGAGGGGAAGGAAAGACAAGAGAGAGGGCAGCAGCCAGTCCCTGATCCTTGGGTCAAGAGAGTGCTGGCCCCAGTCCCAGGCTGGGCACCAACCCCAGGGGTAGGATTTGTGTGTTGGGTGCTCTTGGCCAGCGAGGCTGCTGGCGATCTGCATAGAATAGAATGGTTTAGGTTGGAAGACACCTTTAAAATCATCAAGTCCAACCGTTAACCCAGCACTGCCAAGGCCACCACTAAACCATGTCCCTAAGCACCACATCTCCCCGGCTTTTAAATATCTCCGGGGATGGGGACTCAGCCCCTGCCCTGGGCAGCCTGTGCCAGGGCCTGACAGCCCTTTTGGGGAAGAAGTTTTTCCCAATCCCCAACCTAACCCTGCCCTGGCGCAGCTTGAGGCCGTTCCCTCTCGTCCCATCGCTTGTTCCTGGGGAGAAGAGACCGACCCCCCCCGGCTCCAGCCTCCTTTCAGGCAGTGGCAGAGAGCGATGAGGGCTCCCCTCAGCCTCCTCTTCTCCAGGCTGAGCACCCCCAGCTCCCCCAGCCGCCCCTCCCCACCCTTGTGCTCCAGCCCCGTGCTCCAGCCCCTTCCCCAGCCTCGCTGCCCTGCTCTGGCCACGCTCCAGCCCCTCCATCCCCTTGTCCAGATCGTTGATAAAGCTATTAAACAGGACCGGCCCCAACACTGAGCCCTGGGGAACACCCCTTGTGCCCGGCTGCCAGCTGGATTTGACTCCATTCACCACCACTCTTTGGGCCCGGCCACCCAGCCAGTTTGTTACCCAGTGAAGTGTACGCCCATCCAAGCCATGAGCAGCCAGTTTCTCCAGGAGAATGCTGTGGGAAACAGTGTCAAAGGCTTTACTAAAATCCAGGTAGACAACATCCACAGCCTTTCCCTCATCCACTCAGCGGGTCACCTTGTCATAGAAGGAGATCAGGTTGGTCAAGCAGGACCTGCCTTTCATACACCCATGCTGACTGGGCCCGATCCCCTGGTTGTCCTGGACGTGCTGTGTGATGGCACTCAGGATGATCTGCTCCATGACCTTCCCTGGCACCAAGGTCAGGCTGACAGGCCTGTAGTTTCCCAGATCCTCCTTCCAGCCCTTCTTGTAGATCGGCTTGCCAACAAGGAGGTGTTGCTTTGTTTTCCTCCTGGCCTGCTCCATCAGGGTACTGCTTTTAAACTAAAAGAGGGTAGATTTAGACTGAACACAAGGAAAAAATTTTTCATTATGAGGGTGGTGAAACACTGGCACAGGTTGCCCAGAGAGGTGGTGGTGGATGCCCCATCCTTGGAAACATTCAAGGCCAGGCTGGATGGGGCTCTGAGCAACCTGATCTGGTTCTGGATGTCCCTGCCCATTGCAGGGGGGATGGACTGGATGGCCTTTAAAGGTCCCTTCCATCCCAAAGCATTCTATGATTCTATGGCCCAAACCTGGCATAAAACATCCTTTCTGTGACTGCCTTCCAAGGTTCCCTCTTCCCCTCTTGTGTCTGGGAGATGGTGCAGCCCCGAAGCAAGGACCACCTTTGCTTTGCGTCTTGTACAATGCTACCAGGAAGTTTCACAAAAGCACAACCTAAACAACTTGCTCAAGCAAAAATCCACAGGTGCTCCTGGCAGTGTCCAGCTAAATTGTGTTCTGCAGTGAAAGTTGGAGCATCATCATGCACTAAGGAAAGATGGAGAGGAAAGGTGTCCACTGGTTTTCTTTTGCAAAAGCATGATCATGTACAGAAGGAACTGTTCCACCCATTTTAGACAAGATTAGCAATAAATCTTTATTTATCCCTCAAGAATGGGTGTAGGATCCCTTTACACACCCTTGTAAGCCTAAAGCAGCCTTAGCAGTGTGAGTAGTTGGACTACTGACACCTGGTCCAAAGAGTAAGGTCACTGTATTAAATTCCTTGCACCCTTTGAATTCCAGTGACTTTATTTAAAGCATTCAATATTTTCTATCATTTTTGTTTCAACTTATTTTTAGCCTTTTTTTTACTGTCAAATGTATTGAAGCTGACATAATTATCGCTCTGACTTCCCCAAAGGCATGTATTTACCTACCTGTTAAAAGGCTTTTTCCATGCTGCCATGCTGTTGCTGTGACAAGATGACTTTAAAGGCACAGTAGGTAAAATAATATTGTATATTGCACAGCAACCCCAACAACGAAATGTTAATTTAACCAATAAAGTAACCACATCGTAATTATAATAATCACTGTTCCTTATCTCTTAACGGGGCTAAAAGTGGAATTCAGATTTGCCATGTAGTGCTTGTCAGCTCTCAAATTGCTACACAAATCACTCAGAGCAGTGATGTTTTCAGCCTCACCGCCTCCTGGAAAGTGAGGAAAGGATTCTCTGGAGGAGACCAATGTGGTCTCATAGCCACCATCTTCTTCCTTCAGCTCCCTCCTGCTCCTGCTTCCCATCCTGCTATGATTTTCCTTGTCAATGAATGGACATTTGGGTGGATATTTGATATTTTTCCATCTTAGTTCTTCAACTGCTGTTAATGCATCCATCTGCTACATAATACTAGGAGTCAAGCAAAAGAGCCATCTCTAAAGCAACCAAATTCAAGGCATTAACCCTGAGGAGCAGGTGAAGGGCAACACCATCACCCACAGAGCAAGGGGAGCTCTCAGTTTGACCAAGCCCAGCTGGTGTCACAGGTTGGACCTACACTTCCCCACGTTCTGTGCTCAGCTGTGCCAGGGCATGGTCATCCACACCATCCAGACTGGGACAAATTTGGGGACCATGTGGCTCCCATCTCTTTTACATGTTTTCACCTTCCTTCCATCTAAATCGAGGTTCAAAACTGGCAGCGCTCAGGCAGGTCTCACTCTGGTAGCAAGTCATCCAGGGGGTGTGCTGGGACATACTCTTTGAGCAGGTAATTTGCAATCAGCCATAGGATTTATCTATCATTCTTTTGTGCTTCTAAACCCCTCCGCTGGCTTTGAAAGCCCCATCCTGAAGCTCATTCCCAGTGTCACATAAATGGATGCCAAGTTCTCTTTTAGACTCGGAAATGAGTTACTGAAAATATAGCAAATCTGTAGCGATGATGGACATTTAGGAAGGCAGAGAGCTTACAGCGGTAAAGAAAGGGAAAGAGAGAGATGGAGACTCTTTCTGTGTTTGTAGACATGGCAAAAAGATATGACAATGCTGCAAAAACTGTGCTTGCCCTTTTGCTGAGCAGCAAGTTGGAAAAACTGTGGTTCAGTGTAGCTTGAGGGAGGATGATCTAAAGCTGTACAAGGGAATTCACATGTCTTAATCCATGGCTGCTCCCCAAAACAGCAAGGCAGGAGCTATTCAGGGTTGTTATCTCAGCTCCAGCGAGGAAGAGTCTGGCACTGCAGATCTCACTGCTTGCACCAGCACTGAAAGGGCAACTGGCCCCAGCCTGTGCCCAGGGTCTCACACATGGTATGAGACCCACAAGCAGACTCAAGACATCCAGGACTGAGCTGTGCTTGCGAACCACGTCCAGCTTGAGAGAAAGGGGCTGCCCTCACAACCCCCTTCCATGGCAGAGATGGGATGGTCCAGAAGCTGAGCACTAGCTCAGTCCTCAGCAAGGGCAAGCTCAAAAACCTGGGCTAGGGAAGTGCCACAAACCCTCCTCAGATGTGGGGCAAGACTTTTAGTGCAAATAGACCTGTACAGGCTGGACAGGAGGCAGCTGCAGGCAGAAGACCCCATAGATCTGTCACCACAGTGCTAAAGCCTGGACTAATATCTGCTTCTGCTCCAGGACGTGGCTTCCATACCAAAGATGCCCGGGATCCTGCCAGCCAGGAGCCCCTGCAGTACAGGGGCAGCTGTTGCCCCTGATGAGGGGATGGATCTGTAGGTGATCCCAGGAGGGTCTCGACATCCTCTACAGAGGGGCTTTATGAGGATAATTATGTTACAGGCTGAGTGGCATTGAGATACTCTAGCACCGCAAGCCTGTGTGAAGTCCGAAAACAGATTTTTCCCTTCTCACATTTTATGGGGTGTGGAAATAAAGCCAATCCACATCCCAGGCCAAATCCCCCAGCCAGATGCCAATCTGGCTCCTGACTGTGATCCTCAAGCTAATATTAACTTGTCACAGAGGCAACAGCAGAAATGAAAAATGTGAAGAGAGGGTCTCGGCCCATGCTAGCGTAGCTTTTGATTTTTGCTCCAGAATTTTTGACGTGAAAATTGATCTATGACTTTGCAATATAACTTAGGAGTCACCATTAAAAATCAGCATACCTAACACTTGCTACAGGCAGGTTTTCAAGATACCATAATCTCTCCCTTGCCTTAAAAAGCACAGAAACAGCAGTATTTCAGGTAGCACGGCGCAGTAGACCTTGGTAAATACTGGACTGCAGTCCTTAAACTGTACTGACCAAATCACCCCACAAGAAACTAAGCAGCTCTTGGTGAGGCCAGTGGATGCTGTAAGCCAGGGCTCAAGTTGGTCCTTTTGCACTACTAGCCAATATGAATCCAGCAAGATATTTCCTATATTTCCCATTGCTACTTCCAAAGCTGATCTTTCTTCTTTCTTCTCCTCCAGGGATATTGCAGGGGCTGAACACCAGAAAACTACCCACAGCAAATCCATCCTTTGCTCCAGCTAATGAGGAAATGTACCAGTAACTCTTTCCTCTGTGTTAAAAGAGAGGGGGTTTAAGCCATCTCCGCATGCCTTCTTGTCACCCCAGTGCTCCCAAGAGCATTTAACACCAAATCCGCAACACGCACGGCATTTCCCAGGTCTCAGTGGTGAGAAACCTTCATTGTCACCGGCAAATGCCACATTGTACATTCTGGGGACTAATGGTAAGAAAATGTAACCGTGCCTCTTTTTAATTTTCTCATCAGGTTAGAGGCATGTACATCGTAGGGGTTAATTGTCAGAAACTTTAATTGTTACCCTATGACTCCTGCTTCCCTTGTGTGTTAGTGGCACGCAGTCGGGGCTAATAGTGAGAAAATTTGACTGTAGCTCTACCACACTCTCTTCATTAGGCTAATGGAACATTTTCCTCTCATTTTCTCCCTAGGGTAGCTGTAGGAGTGCTACCTTATAATTGTTGCTCTTACTGTAATTGGCAGTAGTAGGAGGATGTATAATCTCATTGTCTTTCCTGTGCGGTGGTAGATTTATTTATGACCTATTGACAATTCCCAGCCAGCAGCTGTAGCGCAGTGAGTATTGCATTAGCCTTTCCCCCCAGCAAAGGGAAGACTACACAAAGGCTGTTATTAACTAGAAAGAACATGAACCCAAGATGTCCCACAGGACCAAATATTAACATCACTAACTGCAAACAAAGGCACTGCTGACCCCGAAGACACATTGGTATCTTATTCCCAGGAATAAGACCAACCTTTGTGGATTCGCATGGTTTCTGGCATGCTTCATCCCACCAGAAAACACAAATGGTTAAATTAATCTCCAGAGTTGCTTCAGCAAATTAACACCAAAGATGGACCAGGCTGTCTTCATGCAGATGCCGCACTACCTTGCACCATAGTTTGGTGAGAAAATGAGGTCTTGATTCAGCAGTAAGTGCATAAGTGAGGGGGGATATTCCAGCCCCAGTTGGCAAAGCACATAAAGACGTGCTTAATTTTCAGTTCCTCCTTTGGGATTTTGCTGAACAGGGACCTAAACTGGTTTGGCATGAATAAACCTGATCCTTCTTCCCAAACGTGACTGTTAGGATCCAGAAGCAGCTTGTAGGTCATAGCTGTTGTTGCCAGGTTTCTGAAAGATGCAGCTTCCCTGTGGATGCCACCCTGCAAGCGGCTATTTCCATCCGAGGCTGTCAGCAATCTTATTTATGTCTCCATGTCCTTCCTATCTAGGAGTTGCTGCTCCTCTTGTCGCCAGCTCCAGAGGAAGGCTCTTTGTGTTTACTCACAGACCGGCGTTTTCATAGCAGCAGCCTCAGACCTTTAAAAAAGCTGGGCTCAGTGCAAGCCATGAAGCTCTCCAGGCTGGAGGAGCATCATCCTGCAACAACCTGTGGACAGGCGCTTATCCAACGGGCCCAACAGAGCGAGGATCAGGCCCGGAGCCGTGGTGTTATGCTGTGTTATAGCAGCCCCTGTGTTATACTGCTGCTCCAAGGCCACCTAGGGTGGAGAAAAGAAATAAAGGTAATTAGTGGTGTAAGTCAGCCCAGGATCAGAACTTGAAGGACGCTAATGCAGATCCCTTCCATTATCTGTTTTTCAGTATGTGAAATGATGCTCTTTTTTCCACCTCTCATCCTCAAGGCTGAGACAATCAAAGCAACATCTGGAAAATCCCTGTGTCTCCAAAACAGGGAGTACATGAAAAGCAAATCTCTCTCCTCCACACTACTAGCTTTATTTATTTATTTTTCCATCTTCTCTCTGCTTTTCAAAAAAGCAAAGGAGAGAACAAATAAAAAGAAAAGAGGGAAGTAAAGGAAAAAATATTGACCCAGATTCACTGGCAAAGCAAAAACGAAAGAAAGAGGGAGGGAAACACAAGATGTTTGCATCCTGATTCTGCATTGCTTATGACAAGGGTCCTGCTCACCTTCACACTGCTCAGCCAGGTCTATCCATGCTCCTGGCTCTTCCCAGTCCAGGAAAAGCAGGTTTAGAGCTAGTCAAGGGCATTTCTTAGCAGGCAGGATTTTCTTTCACAGAGGCATTTGCCAGCTACGCCCGGGAACGTGACCCAGGTAATGAGCTTTGCCATTCGCCACGTCATGTGCGGAGCTATTTTGGGAGCCCAACCATCTTTCCTCTGCTGCTGAAATGCTTTGAACTCGAGGGGTTGTCTCAGGGACGCCTCTAACGATGAGAGCCGTAACACCCATCCTGACATATTTAGCACAGCTCATGATGGAAGCTCTCCCAAGAAAGGCTGGGATTTTCAAAGGGAACCTCATATTTTCAGGTAGGATAGGAAAGCCTGCCCATCCAGAGGCAGAAATGCTGGCGATGGGGTTGCCCACGCTCGGCTGGAGCCTGGCATTAACGTGGTGGGAAACCAAAGCATGTAAATGCTCTGCAGGAGTGAGAGCCTGGGTTGTCCCACGAGAGCAGGAGTTATGGTGGCCCTGGGGAGTTGTACCTTGAAAACAAAGTTTTTAAAGAGAAACGAGCACATGGCCCATCCAGGGGGAGAAGGGTGCAGAGCCTGTGGTCTTTGCAAACCCCCTCTTGAGCCTTGCATACCCCAACACAGGGACCACCCTGCCATATTTCTTAAATCCCATCACTGATTCCACTCCTTGCTCTTTGTCCATGCCCAGGCCCCAAAGCTTGCTGTTTGTCCTTCCCACCACTGTAACAGGGTCCAGTCCTCCCAGTCTGAACCCACTGGGTGCCAGTGGAAGTTCTGCTTGCACAAGAGGGTAAAACCAGCCCTTATCAGCCCAGGATCAGCCCCTACCGACAGCAGCACACAAATATCGATAGACAGGATGGATTTTTGATGTCAGAAGAGTGGTTTTGCTTATCTTTCACTGCACACAGATGAGCTTATTAAAGCCAAGTAGGTCAGGCGCATGATATAACAGTATGATCTATGTAAAAGGCACTGGGAGGTGTTCATTGTGCTGAGACACTCCACTCCTGACAGATTTATTCCTCTTCATATGAAAAGACTTGACCGGAGCCAAATCTTCCCAACAAAGCCAGCAGCAAGCTCCCCGCTAACTTCAGTGAGACCAAGATTCATCATTCACTGGTTTGTACAGGGAATATTTTAGTGAGTCCACAAAAGGAACTACTCTCTCTGGAAAGTATGGAAAAAAGAAGAAACAGAATTTTTTTTTTCAAAGCCTGTAAATAAAAGCTAGAGCTTATTGATGACTTCAGAAGGAGGATGAGTTTATTTCCCCAAGCTGTAACAGTTCATGTCATCATTGAACAGAATCGCTGTTGCTCTACCAGACCCAGCCTAGCAAACCTGAGATGATCACGTGTTTCAAACTCACACCTGGGAAAAAAAAATCTAACAAACACTTTTACAGGCTCCTGAATCCAGGAAAAATGATTTTGCAGTACATGAGGCTCATCTGCATTGTGGCTGGGCATCATTCTTCCCGGCGCAGGTGCAGGGCCATGAGCAGCCACATCTACCCCCCTCATCCAGCTGAAAGCTAACCAGGTTCATTCCCAGCTGCATCCTCTCCCTGACCTGGCTGGCCACAGCGCGGATGCTGATACAAGCCTGCAGGCTGGACACAGCCCAGGACTTCATTTCACCTCCTAGACAGCAGATTATTCTCATTTGGGTATTAGCTAACCCTGACTTCTCACTGGTGGGCAGCTGGAAGTGGTAACCCCTTCAACTGGTGTTAGATCCAGCAGAAGACGTCTGCCTCCAGCCGGCGGAGATAATCTCTCTCTCGTGTGCTCCCCAGCGGCACGCACCATCCAACGTTATCAAATCCAGCTGGTTTGCGTGACTGGCTCTTGCTCAATCAGCAGCTTATTTAGAAAAGTCAGTTTGCTAATTGAGAAAAGTTTAATGAATTTTTGGTGTATGAAAAAAAAAATGATTACTTTATATTACCAATGTGTTCATTTGAAAAATTCATTACATTTATGTATTGTGTTTTCATGTAAATACCTCTGCCAAAATGTATTAGCAAAGAATACAATATTATGGTTCATGGTTCATGTGGTATCTGAAAGGAATAATTGTATAACTAATCAGTGAAAACAAAGTAAATGTTCCTCTTGAGCTTGTACAATAAAAAACTGAATTAAAACTATTCAGGCTCAAAAATGCAAATATGCCATGTTTCCCATCAGCAAGAAAATAAAAAATTAATATTTAGAAACCTTATAGGAGATCCAGGGTCTCTGGGATTTTCTGACAGTATCATTGCAAGGCACCAGTCCAGGCTTTGTTCAAACCACTTCTCCGTAACACCGTCCTACAGCCCCATCAAACAGTTCAGGGCTGGTTTGGGTTTGGGTAGTTTATTTTTTGGGGGTGATTTTTAAGTGCAACTTTGTCAAATGATGTCTCCAGTGTCAGGGCAGGACGGGAACAAGGCGATACAGGGAAACAACCCCGGGGGTCTCCCAGAGAACAACCTGCGGTTGAAGTGCACGAGATATTCAAAGCAGATAATTAATGCTGGCATTTTGTAATTCAGAGTCAATCCTAGGGGAGGAGAGCTGGGGGAGGTGACTCCTGCCTGAACTGCAGCCACCATGACCAGGTCTGAAATGGGCCAGAGCTAAGGGACCCCAAATTCGCCCTCTGCTCTGGACGCTGCTGCATCTCAGCCCAGCTCCGAGGGCATCTCCCAGGAACAGTGGGACTCAGTGACCCTCTCCTCTCCGTGTGACAGCAAGTCATCTCAGAAATGGTACGGCACCAGGGCAGGACAGTCTGTCCCGTTACCTGCACCAGCCCTCACCCAGACCCAGGAGGGAGCGGGGAAGCAGAGGGAAGGGCTTGGGAAGGATTTAAACTCCTGCTAAGAGCACAGCAGAGCCATGCCCAGTGCTAACCAGATGGTGGCAATGGCCATTTGCTGGGGAAGAGTCGGTGCAGCTCCCATCCAAACCCTCTGGGGTTAGCTGTAAAATACAGATAGGAAGCAACCAGCTCTGGGTAGGAATATTGATGAATTAATTTCCCAGTTATTTCCCATTCATATATCTCCTTTCATGTATATACATAGCTCAGACTGGAAGCATGAGACAGCTTTTCTCCTTGATCTTGCGGGGACCCCTGTCCTTACACAGGCTGCTCTGAAAAGCCACAGACCAGAGCTATACCAAGATGGGTTTTTTTGAAGCAGAGAGGCTGGATGAGCAGCACAGCCCATGTAATTGGTACAGCAGGGCCACAGCCTCTGTGTTTTCCAGATGGCAGGGAGATGTGGCAAGCAGGTCAGAAGGAGGGAACAAGCCAGCAAAACCACAAAAAGCAGAGGCGGAGGAGATTCAGCGCAGCCAGGCCAACTGCCAAGGCCATGGGGTATGAGATGGACAGCATCCAAAGCTGCTCACCTAGGGAGGATGCGTAGGCAGAGCTGCTTGTTCCCAAGATAAATAAAATCATCCAGGATGCCCTACATGGGGTGACATGAATCCCACCCCTCTTAATTGAGTGGGGACCCCAAACCCTCACCCCTCGGTCCAGCAGCTGGGGTGTCCCTTTCCCCAGAACCAGGCTCATTCCTGCAGAAAGGTTAATAGCCGCAGTGCTAAATTATTAACTGCCTCAGGGCATGCACGGTGTTCTGAGCCAAAGCTGGGTAAAAGCACTCACATAGGTTTTTAAAGCATTTTGGGGGCTACCGCAGTAGCCTCAATCATTACGGATGCAGTGGCTGAAAGGTATTAGCTGGTGCCTTCTTGGTGGGGCGAGTTCAGTGTCCGCTGCCAGCCTGTGCCCTGAGCAGGCAGGACAAGCCACAAGGCCACCTCAGCTCCTCTGGGCTGCTGTGTGCAGAAATGGCCTCGTTCAAGTGTGCACTAGCTCTCTCTAACCACAAGAGTGTGCCTGGACCACAGTTTTGGGAAAATGTTAGCATTTTGCTAAGATGATGTTAAAACCTCTCCTCTTCGTCTTCAGGAGAAGGGTCCTGGCTTTACCCTCCGGCCCACACGAGATCCCCCAAAACATCGCTGTCCTCTCTGGAAGCCACCCCGCTCCTCCCAGCCCCCAACCATTACTGGTCCCCCCATCTTGCACCAGCTCAGCCCCCAGCAAAGCTGGGTTTTGCCTGAACCACTAAGACGATGCCTAGGTATTCTGGGAGGGTCTTGGTCCTCCTTTCATCCAAGGGCCAGCCATGATCCTCTGTAGGCTTGGAGATAAGAACCAGGAGTTTGGAGCCAGCACGGTCTTTTGTTATGTGTCTGGGTAGGGGTTTTCTGCCCCAAGGACATTTTTATTTCCAGGCATGTAGCACTGGGCATCAGTAATGTTCCTTAAAGCTGTAAACTCTGGAGATGAGTCCCTGTGTCTGCAGGGTGGGATTCTTCTCACCAATCTTTAAGGGGTGTCCTAACTGCTAACTTCATCTGAGCTGGTTACTCAGGTTGTTTATTATAAATAGGCATTTCTAGGGCAAAACCCATCTGAACTGCTTCAGTTGGTGGTTGTAGGATGAGCATGGATTGCAGGATTAAAAAGCATGTTTCAGCCCACGTAAAGGAGGACACAGGTGTCTAGTCCAGCTCTAGGTGTCGGCACTTGCAGACGTTGTGTTTGGATATGACTGGATATGACATGTGTTTGTATGGTACTTTGGGGTAAGGTATCACCTGGGGGTTATTTTAGGGGAAACCAAACCGATTTGGAAATTCTTTCCTGCTGTTTGAGACCTGCTTTCCATGCAGTACTATTCACATCCGTATATCACTCACATAGCTGGGAATGACTGCTCTGAGCATGGCTTGATCTCAGATCATTTGAGCATCAACTCTGACCCCTTACGACAAGCGCTCTGTTTTGCCAGTGTCTGCTGAATCAGCCCGTGCCAGTCATTGCCAGAAGTAGGAGGTGGCGGAGCAGTGAGTCAGTGCTGCATGGCTTCATCTTCCGCACAGATGGGCAGCCTTCTGCAGCCAACACCAGGTGCAAGGCCCAACACACAGGCAAGACGTTTTTGTCTTCAGGGACTTCAGAGTAAAGCTCTGTGCCTTTAAATTCACAGTGGTGTATGTACCAGACCGATAAAAGTGACTGCTGACCTGCATAGGGTTGAGAGTTTTCACAACACCCAGCTCCATATGGCGGGCTCACACCAAGGATCTGAGGTCTGATTTGGAGCTGAGCACTCCCACGTCCATGGGTATTTGGATGGAGCTGTTTGGGAGCCACTGTCGAAATCAAGTCAAGCTGCCAAGTCTTGGGCTCGGTACAAAGCCGGGCTCCCTCAAAGCAAAGGTGATGGGGAAGATGGATTCGGGTTGGCAATAGCTCCCTGTCATTTTCCATTTGCGAATGAAGACCAAACTCTGTTGACAGTTGCCAGCTGTATCAGCCTACCTGGACGCAGCCATTTCTCTGCATGGGATCCAGGCAAAATAAGATGGCTGAGATAAACATTTGGTTCAAAAAGTGCTCACAGCCTACCAGGAGCAAAATGACATATTGCATATCTGAAGGCCAGGGTTAGAATCATCGAATCATAGAACAGAATCATAGAATCATAGAATCATTTAGGTTGGAAAAGACCTTTAAGAGCATCAGGTCCAACCATTAACCCAGCACTGCCAAGCCCACCACTAAACCATGTCCCTAAGCACCACATCTCCCCGGCTTTTAAATATCTCCAGGGATGGGGACTCAACCACTTCCCTGGACAGCCTGTTCCAACACTTGATAACCCTTTCAGGGAAGAAATTTTTCCTAATATCCAACCTAAGCCTGCTTTGGTGCAACTTGAGGCTGTTTCCTCTTGTCCTATCGCTTACTGCTTGGCAGAAGAGACTGACCCCCACCTCGCTACAACCTCCTTTCAGGTAGTTTCAGTAGAGAGCGATAAGATCTGTCCTCAGCCTCCTCTTCTCCAGGCCAAACAACCCCAGTTCCCTCAGCCGTTCCTCATAACACTTGTGCTCCAGACCCTTCACCAGCTTTGTTGACCTTCTCTGGCCACGCTCCAGCACCTCCATGTCCTTCTTGTAGTGAGGGGCCCAACACTGAACATGCTATTCAAGGTGTGACCTCACCAGTGCCCAGCACAGGGGGACAATCACTGCCCTGGTCCTGCTTGCCACACTATTCCTGATGCAAGCCAGGAGGCTAGTGGCCTTCTTGGCCACCTGGGCACACTGCCAGCTCATGTTCAACTGGTGCTCGACCAACACCCCAGGTCCTTTTCAGCCGGGCAGCTCTCCAGCTACTCTTCCCCAAGCCTGTGGCCTCGCATGGGGTTGTTGAGACCCAAGTGCAGGACCCGTCACTGAGCCTTTTTGACCCTCACACAGTGGCCTGGGCCCATCAATCCAGCCTGGCCAGGTCCCTCTGCAGGGCCTTCTGACCCTCCAGCAGATCGACACTCTCACCCAACTTGGTGTTGCCTGCAAACTGACTGAGGGTGCCCTCGATCCCCTCATCCAGATCATCGATAAAGATATTAAACAGAACTGGCCCCAATACTGAGCCCTGGGGAACACCACTTGTGACCGGCCGCCAGCTGGATTTGACTCCATTCACCACCACTCTTTGGGCCCGGCCACCCAGCCAGTTTTTTACCCAGCGAAGCGTACGCCCATCCAAGCCATGAGCAGCCAGTTTCTCCAGGAGAATGCTGTGGGAAACGGTGTCAAAGGCTTTACTAAAATCCAGGTAGACAACATCCACAGCCTTTCCCTCATCCACTCAGCGGGTCACCTTGTAATAGGAGATGAGGTTAGTCAAGCAGAACCTGCCTTTCATAAACCCATGCTGACTGGGCCCGATCCCCTGGTTGTCCTGGACGTGCTGTGTGATGGCACTCAGGATGATCTGCTCCATGACCTTCCCTGGCACCGAGGTCAGGCTGACAGGCCTGTAGTTCCCCAGATCCTCCTTCCAGCACTTCTTGTAGATGGGTGTCACATTTGCTAACCTCCAGTCAACTGGGACCTCCCCAGTTAGCCAGGACTGCTGATAGATGATTGAAAGAGGCTTGGTGAGCACCTCCGCCAACTCCCTTGACAGCGTTCTTCCTGGTCCACTGTCTTACCTCTCCAAAACGGGACTGGTGGCCTGCCCTATCTGTTCATTGGTCTTGACATCACCTTTACTTACGCATATACGTTGGAGGACTGAACGTCATATACATGCTATACTATGAAAACATTACAGCAGAGAACGTTTTGGAAGCTACCTGGCTATTTCATCAGCAGTGGTTCTGGCTCTCCATCTATGCAGCTTCTCAAATAAGCTCATTTTGAACAGTTTTTGTTGTATTAATTCAGCAGAGTTGTTTCTGTGGGCCTTTTGTGGGGGGAGGTTGTTGATGCCCTCTGTGCGTGCACTTAAATGTTTTCTCCCTCTGCTTTGGGGTGCAGCCGACTTGGGGAGCATATTCTGACAGGCTTCCCAGCTCTGATCTGCCTCTCCAGCAAAGGACAGATTTGGAGAATTTTTCTTTCCCTCATCCCACTTATACAAGAGTCAAATACTGTAGCCAATAAACTAACCATGGGGATTTTTTTTTCCATATAAATAAGTATATATTACTTTCAAATGTCTTGAATTATACCTTACAGACGAGGTTGTGCTGTCAACAACACTACACTAGGGCAAGAGTTATGTTCAACAACAACGTCTGGAATATAAATGACAAACAGCTGAGTGTTAAATGCCTTTTAGTTATTCCAATAGTCTTTAAAAAAAATTGTGGATTACGTTAGGACACAGATTCTGTCTTCTCCTTCTCTGCCTAGTCTATTACTTATCTTCTTCAGTTTTGCTGGGAATAAAATTTCTGTTTCCATAGAACTATCAATACTGCTACCGAGATGTTCTTCCTGAGCAGGTAATAGCCATTAGAGTCTATCATTACATATATAAAGTTAATTACTTATCCTGTGTTTATTATTTGGTACTCATCAACACAGAATTTCCCTGGAGTTTACCTTACGGTCCCTAGGTATTGGGATCTATTCTCTTCCCTTGACACAAATCTTTAGCTTTGACTGTCCCATGTAATTGTGTACTACCAGCAAGCTGTGGCACCTCAGATATCCCTTTCTTTTCTGGTCAGCTCCGAATATTCTGAACAGTTTGAGTAGACCTTTAGGGGACCCTGCTTGATAACCTCTCCATAGTGAAAAATGATCATTATTTCTATATTTTCTTTCCTCTCTTTAAAAAAAATAGTAATTCCTGACAGGGCTGCCCTCTTACCTCATGATAATGCCATTTCTTAAAGAATTTATTGCAATAAACCTGCTAAAAAGCTTTCTGTAGTGACTGATCTTCCCCAGTCTCCAATATTTCCAAGTATCCTAGTGTAAAATTAGATGATACAGCTTGCCAATTTGCCTGCTACAGAAACAAGACCTGCCAGTCTGTGGTTTCCAGGGTACCCCTTGCATCACCCGGCATCATAACCACACTGAATCAGCCTGATTCAACACATGCTTGCTTTTTATCTTGTCTCCAGCACTGGCCAAAGTGAACATCAAGGAAAAGTACAAGAACATAAAGTGTGTTTCCTCCGATACCATCTCAGTCTCCGACAATTTGCCTCTTGTGAACTTCCCGAGCCAAAGATGTTTGCAGATAGCTAGAAGCCCTCAGTTGATGCTTCTCTCTGGCCTCTTGAACCCACATGAACTGTTGTCATTCACAATTCCACTTTGGCCTTTTGCCATCCCCCTATACACATATATATATATATGTATATGTATATATACCCCGCTCTATATTCATAAAGGAACCAAAACTGAGGTACTCAAGATGGAGCGAGTCATAGATTTATATCATAACATAACAATGTTAAAATCTATTTACCACTTTGCATTCCTCTGGTAAGGATCGCTGTGTTCATAACATTTTTGCTTACATTTCTGATGCTTACTTTTTCTCTTTATAATATTCAAATTCAGGAATTTTGACATTTTCTACCCTGAATGTTTCAGAGGATGCTGGAAAACATCCAGTACTCATTTTATCACTTCACTTTTTGGCCAGATTTCAGTGTAGCCTTTTTTCTTTCATGCAGAATTAAAAGATCATACAACAGGTTAGTTTTCTATATGTTTTATTGTTTTAAATAATTAGTTTAATTTAGGCTCCCTTTGTGTTGTCTTTTCACAGACTTTGCAATCAATATGTTTACTAGCAACTGAAGACATCATGAATATATGTGTGTATTACCGGATAAATACAGAAATTACATTTTGAATTCACTGACACGAGCATTCACCCCTACAACACGATTTTGAGAGTTTAATCAAGAAACAAAAACTTGTGAGCCCAAACAAAACATCCTGACTTTCTCATTTCAATTGCTAAATACTCACCCAGGCTGCATATGAATGAATTACCCACCCGAAATTATGCACATAAATTATTTGGCAAACAAGTCTGAGTAATGAACAAATGTGGGTGAATTGCTGTGTTGGGGAAAAGAAAGTGAGGCATGATTCATTCAATCACCTACTTGTTATGGCTGATTCCCTAGGCTCAAATTAGGCAATAATCAAGGATCCTTCAGCACGGCGGCTGGGGCGAGCTCGGATGGGCTGTGAGCCTGCAGACACAGGGTTTCACAGCTTCTGCATAGCTGGGGCCGGTGCCTCCGGCATCCAAGGCTCCTGCTAGCACCAAGTGCCCGGCCAGTTCTGATGCACTCGGACACTCCATAGGCATCAGGAAATTGCAATTCCTGATCTCACTTCTAAATACTCTCAAGTGCCTCTGTGCCAAATAATAATCAATACGTGGCCTAAGCCAGACCGACTGCTATCTTGTAGTGTAAGCAGGCTTATCACACAGGCACCAGTAAAATTTATCTTTTGTCCTATCTGAGTTTCAGTACTTACACTGGATACAGACCATGCACTGAAGCCTCACAAGGATAGCTCCTGCAAACTCCACTTTTCATAGAATCATAGAATTGTTAAGGTTGGAAAGGACCTCTGAGACCATCGAGTCCAACCTGTTAACCTAACTGCCTCATCCACCTCTAAACCATGTCCCTAAGCACCACATCCACCCATTTTTTTAATACTTCCAGGGACGAAGGATTGACATATCCGACAGGATAAACCCCAATGAGGATTTGTTTGCAGGAAGCCCTGACTTCCAGCCTCGGATGGAAAAGGCCACTCTATATATCCATCCATAATTCTCGTCCTTGCAGAGCGGTGGGGCAGAGGGAGGAAGGGCTCTCACTGCCGCTCCCAGGACGCCAGCCTGAACCCTCCCAAAAGCTCCCTCCAGTCAACCCGGCGGAGAGTACCAAACCCCACGGGCTCAAGCACTCCCACCACCCTGCCACCATGCTGTTGCCTGCAAAGCTCTCCCCTATGCTCTCCCAATGGATCTAACAGGACTTTGACAGCAGGCTTCCCAGTTATATTGCAGGATAAATTATCCCTTGTTCCGCCTTCTGCTGTGTGATGACTTCCCGCTATGCCAAGGAGCAAGAGGTACTGCTATCCTTACGCACATCCGCAGAGCAGAATAGCCAGTACTTGAAAATGTGGAAATGGTGCATAGACCAAATCGGATCCAAATCTATATTCCCAGTTGTAATTACAGAAGAGTTTTAAGAGTGATTTAGGAGATCTCTACCTCTTGAATAAGGCTGTCTTCTAACCATTTCTTCAAAGGCACTTTCTTTTTCCATGCGCAATTATTGGTCACTTGGATTTTGATGTTTGCATGGGATTTCTGGAAACCTTGTTCTTGATGAAGGATCCTGACAAACTTGTACACAGCTTACACATTGAGCATGACCTCTCCATCCAACCATGCCCTCAGCCCCACCTCCTGCCTGCTGAGCCAATGCGACACACAAAGTTCAGCTTCACAGCTTTCCGGCTCCCCTTCAGCCTCACCAGGCCCATGTTTCATAGCTCTGATGTTTTGGGGAGAAGCACTGCGCTAGCTGTGCTAGATGGTTACTCTGTGCATGCACAAAACAGAGCCGGTATCCAGAGAGCATACAGGAAGCCAAGCATCAACAAAACATCCTCTGTCCTGAAGCTTTTTGGTTAAACACCTCTCCAATCAGACTTTTGGCTACTTAGTCTTCTGCTGAATTACAGAACGCGATGTACACTGTAGTGAAGAGAAGCAGGTGGAGGTTTTCTATGCAAACATGGGGCTAGATAGATTATTAGCACAGGCCAAAATGAGCTATCTTATCTTTTTGTGTGTCCCCACCACATTTTCAGGGTCTACCCCTGAAATGCCCGCAGCTTTGGTTTTGGCTAGCAGTGCTCATTCCGTGCTAAGGCAACATGGAACATATGTTCAAAATGCCTTGAAGAATGTAGAAGTTACTGTCCCCATTTTAAAGGAGAGGAGACATAAAAGCAGGAAGAGATTAAAACCAGCAGTCACAGAGTGGAGAAAGAGGTTTCTACTGTAGAAGTCCACTGTCATGCTCACAGCTTTACCATTGAATGTTGTCTGTTTGTGCAAAGGCTGTAGCAGCCAGTCTTCTTTTTTTCCAATGCACAACTTTTAGATCAAGACTGTAATTGTAACAGTTTTGTCCAGACTTATGACAGAGCATCAGCGAACGGGCAGAGTAAAAGCATTCAGAGCATCAAGGGTCCTCTTATTTTCCTTCCAGGGGAAATATACAGCAAAATAAGATTGAACATTCAGCTAAACCTGAATTTTGGTTCTGCTGACCATCAAAACAAGTGTAAAGGTGAGATTCCCAGGCAACTTTTACTCCAGCCATCCTCCTCCAGCTGCTCCTGATTTCCTGAGTATCAGTAGCAGGTGGTGCAGGAGATACTGCCAAGGCTTACTGCGAGGATATTTTTAAAAGTATTAAAAAAAATTCCCTTGAACTATTCTGAGCACTGCAGGCAGCACTTTTCTGCCTCAGAAAGGAATGTGGAAACTCATATTTCCTCACTCTAAAGCAAAATACCACTGCCTATCTCTGGCCCTGCATGAGCCAACTAAGCCTCGGTGTAGAATAGGCAGCGTGAGTTGAATTCTTGCCCCAGGGAAATCAGAGCTGAGTTATTGTTCAGTGGCATCAGGATTCAATTCAGTGTGAATGGGAGAAAAATCAAGGCAAAACTATGAGATCCCAGCCAGCAATATACTTAAACCCACATCTAAGCTTAAGGTCATGAATAGTCCCAAATCAAATACAAGTACTGGATGTACTGGTCTTAAGTGAATAAAAATGGGTTTATGCATGCACAGTAATAAATTTTAAGAAGGATGATGGTTTAAGTTGCCTAATTCCCTGCAGCATTCTGGAGTTTCTGTTTCTAGTTATCTTAAATATCTACACCATGATGAAGAGAGAGTGACAAGACCAGCATTGCCGCAGTGTGGTGTGGAGCAAGCGGGAGCTTCACTTCCCAGGCCAGCTATTCTCCCTCTCTGCTCCCTGAGGGAGTCCCACTGAAGGGGAAATTTGCCCCTGTAGTGTCATATAAGAGAAGCGAGCAACAGTTTCATATGCCACTTTACACTGAAACATTTGTTTAATACTCAGTGTAATGTAACTTTTAATCTAATTAGATTAGCAGTCACAAAATACTTTGCTAGTTCTGTTCTCAGTGCCCTGCCAGTGAAGTTAATATAATGAGTGATATGGTGTTAGCTTCCCACTTGACACACGTGCCTGTGATGTAAAATCCACTTTTGACAAGAAAAGATCATTATATTGCTGGAATTTTAATAAAAGCAGAGTACGAAAAGACCTCAAGAACCTTCTCTAATCTATTGCTGTGTAACAAGAAAGGATCAGATGTACGTTTTTTGTTTTTAAAAGCTTTCCATAACCTTCTCTAGGAGCTTATTGCAAGACTTCACTGTCTGCACAGTTAACATATTTTTCAGCATTCTCTTGGTCAGCACTTCTTGACCTGTCCACCACAGACATGAAGAAAAGATTATGGTGTCTCATGTTAGTTGACTCTTTCACAAGCTGAAGAACCCCCGCACGCTCACTTTTCCATCACAGGTCCCGTTTTCGAGCCCTCTCCTCATTGCTGTGAGCTACTCTGCATGCTTCTCAATCAGCCCCCATGGTTCTTGCAGAGCAAAGCCCAAAGCTGGGCTCCAGCTGGTGCTTCCTGATGGCTAAGGGGAGAGAAAGGGCTCCTCTTCATGCTCTTTTCTAAAGAACTCCAGCTGTTCTCCAGTTGTTCTCCAGCCTGTATTCGTGTTGCTGTTTGTTCCTTCCTAAGCCTGGCACCTCGTGCTTGTCCTAATCAAAGTGTCCTGCCTTTCTCAGACTGTATTTCTGATTTCTCAAGATCCTTTGCAACTCTGGCCCTGTCTCTGCAGTCCATCCTCGCATGGCTTTCCCTCCAAATGTAAAAAACATCCTTTCTAGTCCATCAAAAATACTGAATAATACACGAGCTCCCACGCAATGTCTCTTACACTTGACTGGTGAACCACTGAGAATTATTCCCTGAAACAATTTGCACTCAGCCATTTATAACTTCATATATACCACGTTTCCTTGCCTCGCTTATGAGAATGTCCCATCAAAAGTCTAACTAATGTCAAGCCTTATGACTTGAACTGTTTCTCCTCTGTCTCAAAGCCTGCTGCCCTGTCATGTAAGGAAATGAGATTGGTTTGACACGACGTGTTCTTGACAAATCCATGTTGACTGCCACTAATCTCCTTGTTTTCTCTTAAATGCTTACAATTTGTTTGATTATTTGTTCCCGGATTTTTCAGGAGACTGAAGATAAGCTGATGTGTCTATAATTCCCTAACTCCTCCTCCCAACCCTCCCCTTTCTCAGTGAGTTTCCACTCCCGTCTTCTTCGTCCTCCACAGTTTTTAAAGGTACTTACTCCCCTAAATATTTCATACCATAGGCAGTCTATCAGCAAAAGAAAAACAGCAACTAGCAGAGAACCTTCTAAAAAGATTATCATACTTTAATGACCATATGCTAAATCATATTTTAAACAGTTTTAGGTAGATTGTTTCACAAGACTATAGTGTTGGTCTGTCTCTGTTCCTGCTGAAGTAAATAAGAGATTTCTCATTGGCTCCAAAAGGAAGCTCACAGATTTTGAAAATTTATTTCCCTAAGTCCGGAGATGTTCAATATACATTGGTATGGTAAATGGTGAATATGGCGCCTATTGTACAGCTTTCAGCAAGCTCATTTACAAGGATACAGAGTCACATGATTTTTTAATATGCTGTAACTACATTCTCCTTTTGCTTGACAGCTGTAAACCAAACCCAACTGAAGTGGTCAAACTGAGCCTAAAACTGTTGACGGGTGTTATTGCAAGAAAGTATGCCTGAATTTCCTGCCAGCGTGCTCCTTTCACACAATAAAGTGGGACGGGTCACAGCGTGTGGGTGAGCAGTTCATGCAAGAAGATCAACATGTTGACTTGCTCAAGTGAAAATATCTCCTTGTGCAATACTGAGAGCACCAAACAATGACGGAACGGGCAACCAGCTGGATGAGAAAGCCAAACATGCGTAATTCTCACAGCACTTTCCCTTGTGTGCCAGGGACTGTTTTCAGTGGCGTTGGGTCTATATACACCAGCTGAGATCTTAGCTACCGACTTTAGCTTCGCAGCCGTACATTGAGCTTTCCCGTACATCGCATTTGCAGCTTCCCCTTGAACCCTTCTTTCTCTGCCCCTTCTCGATAAAGGGTTGGGAAGAGAAGAGCTGTCTCCGGCTGTTTGCAGTGCAGCACATAATTTTAAATTAATCATACCCCATTAGCTTCACAGGCCAGATGCCAGGCATAGTGGAATCAATCCTTCTCTATGAAATCATCCCTAAATAAGCATCTCTGCTCTTAAGTACATTTTCACTGGGTTTCTAAGCACATGTCAAACCCGGGTTCAACAGAAAGGCGGGGAGATTCCCTCTGCTCTTTCTGTTGTTTCTTCCAATACTAGTGAGGGCTGCTGTGTCCCCATGAGACCAGGAGACGTGAGAGGAGTCTTGGTAGGGTAGCAAAGACAGAAAGAAACACTTCCTGAAAAGCTCAAGAGCTCCTTATCAGATGGAGCATTCCTGAATGAGGTTACCGACACACCTACTACTCCTCCTGCTGAGCCATGATTTCTTCCTGCCATTGAGAGTAGGAATGGATACGAGAAGTCAGCTTTAGTTATCGAGTCACATGATTTCACCTATAGTAGGAAAAAAAAAAAGGTAAGACCAAGAAATGGAATAAATATTGTCATGATTGACTCATCCTTCACAGATCTTTGCTTTTTTTTTAACCTGTCAAACCTACCTCATTGTCATTTCACACTTGGTTTCAACGTAGCTACAAATGTGGAGATGGCAATTCTGTTGCTGTATTGATCCTGACACTACAAGTCCTTGCCTCGCATGGCGAAAAATGTTATCCTCCCAGGGACTGCTGCCAGAAGAGACACAGGTAGTGACTTTTGTTTCTTCCTCTGGTAAAATAAACGTGGTTTATGGCACAGGGTCAGTGCGGTGGGAATTGCAGAGAGGCTGGCGTGCTGTACAACACTACCCCCTTGTGATTTCTCTTGTTACAACACTTTCTAAACCGCAGTTCTTCCAGACTGACCATTTCACATGGAAGATTCCCTCTCGGAGCATAAATGCTACTATTAAACAGCCAGTTTCCCCAGTGGGAACTGAACAACACTATTTGATACATACACATACATTTTTTTTTTACTTAATTCCTCTTTTCTTGTGCCTACAACCTTGTATAATTTTTATATGATTCTATATTTGCTGCTTCAGGAACTTGGACAGACCTGGTATTTCCACCTCTTCCAGCCCATGTTGCATTTCCTGTCTGAATGCAGAGATCAGCGCAGAAATTTCAGACTTGGGTGTACATCTTTGCTATCATCTTGTATTTATTTGAGCTGCAGAGGACCAAAGCCAAGCTGCTGTAGTTGAATGACAGCATCTTTGCCCACACAGTTCATGGCTGGGCTCTGAAGAGATCATAGCTCAGCTAGAGCAGCTGGTGCAGCACTGGGGAGATGCTTGCTCAGCTCCTGCCCCAGTGCGGGTGCACAAGGGCAGCACCCAAAGTACTAAAGCTGCGGACATCTAGCAGTAGCCCTGCTTCAGCTGGCTTCACAAATCTCAACAGCCTGCCAATTGTTTGTACCCTCTCTTTATCCTTAAAGCATCACGAAGAAGACAAGGAAAGCAGCACAGGGATCCCTGCTCTCCATGGCAAGGTGCAGGCATGCCCTTACACAGGGCTGTCAAGGAACAGCGAAGTCGGACGCTGCTCCAGAAGGGAAGGGGAGCCGGGGACAGAGCATGACAGCAATGTGGGCTGGGTGGGAAAGGTGAGGACAGCAGGGTGGCCTCACCGACACAGGCATAGCCCGAGAATACCTGAGCAACAGCGACCAGCTTCAGCTGAGCATCCAGGTCACTAGACAAGTCCATGGCGATGGGGCAAGTGCAAGGTGAAGTAGGCACGGTCATGCTGGTCAGCCATCGATGGCACTATCTTAAATCAGTCCCTGAGTCCAAATGGGCAAACCCAGGAAGGGGGATGCCCTCAGGGCCATAACACTGACAAGGCTGATGAAAAACTTTTACCTGAAAAATCAGATTCCAAAATGTCTCATTTATTTTTGACTTGGACAAGTGGAAAGGAAAAAGAGACATAATTTTATTATTGCTTTGCTGCTGAACTCAGAGTTCAAGTAACATGGTCACTGTTACATGCTGGGTAACTTTTTAAAAGAATCATTGTTGATAAATGAAGAACAATGGAGAATATTTTAGTTGGAAGGAATTCTACTTCCATGTCAAACACTCATGTCAAACTACTTCCCCTTCTTTGAGAAAAAAAAAAAAGAATGCTTCTTTGTTAAGCATTGACCTGCTCCTACGGTTTACTGCCCAGATTAAGTACAACTCAATATTCTGTCTCCAGCATCCTTGTTTCTGGTGCAGCTGGGATGTCACCTTTATTATGACAGAGAACACGACATGTTTAGGTGTCCACTTTCCACCAAGGTTTCCTTGAGTTCAGATCTAATGCAGAGCAACTGTGAAGCTAAACCACTGTGTAGGTACTTGCCTTAAACACTTAAGAGAAAAAGAGGAAGGCCATCAATAGCTCCCTTTCCTTTCATAGCTAACAGAATTATACAGAAAGAGTTTCTTAAGTGTGTGCTGTTTTCTTAACAAATAAATTAGCCATTGAAACCCCCAAGGTCACAGAGTTACTGAACAAAGAACTAGAAACAATGAGGCTTGTGTTCAAGCCCCATCCCTACTTCAGAAGGTGTGGTTTGCAACGGCACAAGGGTGCTCAGGGCTGCTGGAGGTTCAAAAAGCAGTGAGAGGAAATCTAAGGAATAAAATGCGCCTAAAGCTATTAAGAAAAAGGTGCCACTTCTGGTTCAGAACATTTGTTTGAAAAGCAGCTGTTGTCATAATAAAGACAAGAACCAAGAGGCACAGTAGGCTCTCAGACTAAGAACATCTCAACAGCGGCCATAGGTCAACTTCCAGCTAACTCAAGGGTGACGGTGGGGGTATCTGCCTGAGACAAACTGGTTATGCTGAGTCACCTTTACTTAATGGGATGATGGCACCTCCAAAGCACAATTCACCTGACCTGCTTTAGAAATCTACTTTAGGATGGGCTGAATCCCACCACAGGAGTGCCTTTTCCTCTCCATTGACATTAAGGGCAATCAAAGGCACCAGCCCAGAGGTGTCTGTCCTACCCATGTCTACTTTTGGTCAGACAGATCCTAGCTATGGGCAATGAACCGTTAAGATCAATATCAGAACTAAGACCTCCTAAGTTTGGAAGTGGTTCAACAGGTATTGGAAGTGGAACAAAAAGTGTTACCAGTATGTTAGAGAGCACAAAAAAGAGACTTTTTTCCATGGTACCTGTAGCCTCCCTGCAGGCAATAGAGTGTTTTCATGATGTTAGATCATCTTCACTCTCTCTAACAATGTTTTCTGGCGCTGGATCACCTTCTTAACACAGCTATCACCCTCATATGTGGCTCAGACACCCTCAGTCACACTGCTGCAACATGGCAAATGAGAACCGAATTTGGGCCATCCCTACCCTGACAAGACGTTTGTTTGCTCTTTCTGTTTAAACTACCCGAGGACGGTGACCTTCACAGCACTGCCGGTGTGCCAGAGCAGTTCTGATCAGGCCCACAAATGTCCTTCGGTGCCTGAAAACACACACAAAAACCCATTAAACAACAAAATTATGTATGTGAACACCTTTGTAGATAGAAGTGTCTAAAAACTGATCTTCAGAGCAACTGCAGGACACATAAAGCCAACATGAATAAAGATAATATGCATTCATCTTTCTGAATGGAGTCTTGGAAAAAGAAATAAATCTAAAAGGATACAGAGACCCATTTCAGTCTCAAAAAATAAGCATTTCTGTCATTAATTACTTTGAATAAAAGCCTTATAATTCACTCGCTTTCAAAGAGGTATTTTACTCTTTTCCTACTTTACTTCAGAACTCAGCAATTCATAAATGGAAGCCTGTAACCCCACAGCCTATTTTCTTCCTAATTAAAGAGCCCTGTTAGGACACGTAGAGAGGTTGCTAGATTTTCCTTTTAAGTCCAGACCTGTCACTTCCTTGAAAAATAACTGTAGCAAATGAAAATGAGCAAGCCTTACAACAGCGTGGCAAAGCCTTCGCATGAGAAAAGGAAGAACCCACTATTTCTCTGTATTTTGAGGGGCTGTATGCGTGTTTTAATAGAATCTTCACATCGAAAGGACTTGTTTGTTGCTGTGGTATCAAGTAGCATGGCCTTGAAACAGTGATTATTGAACGCAGAACTGTGTAGAAACAGGATTGCTTGAGCTACTTCTTTCAGCTTTGCTGAGCTTCCACTGTTATCAGTTGCACGAGGCAGCCCAAGGCCTGCCTTTGCCTACCCAGAGGAGCAACGACGTCCCTCACACTGCTTTGGGAAGGAAGGAACAAGTCCTGCGTTTTTCCCTGATCTGGAACCAATACCCTACTGGCGCCTGCCCCTAGACCCAACCCTGCGGGCAGCGTCCTTGCGGGCAGCGGCTGTGCCCGGCCGGGTTTGGGCTGATCAAACAAAGCACAAACACGAACGTGAGACTCTCCTGGGGCGTGAGCGAGGGCAGGGGAGGCAGCAAAGGGACACGCTTGAGGGCGCAACCGCGCACCAACTCCGGCGCCCAGGCAGCGCGGCAGCCCCGGGGCCCCGGCCTAGGCCGAGCGGGCCCCAAGGCCCGAGCCTGACCCCAGCGCCGGCCGCACCCGGGCAGGCCGCGCCCCCCAGCCAGCCCCCGGGGCGGGTGCCCCGAGCCTCCTGGGCTGGCCAGCGGGGGCAGCAGGACCCTGCGGGGCAAAGAGGCCGGGCTCCGGGCGGCGGGGCCAGGCCGGCGGGGTGAGGGCGGCCGGGCCCCGTCAGCGCTCCCGTCCCGCCCCAGCGCATGGCGGGACCGCCCCGCCCCGCCGTCGCTAGGCCCCGCCGCCAAGGGAGGAAGTGTCGTAAAGGCTGACAGGAAACTTGGCGGCGGGTTACGGCAGCGGCGGCCGCGCTTGGCGGCCGCTGGATGAGCGGAGAGTGGGAGCCGCGGCGCTGAGGAGACGCGGGGGTGAGTGGCCGCGGCGGCGGGCGGGGAGGCCGCGGCGGCGGCGGGTGGCCGCCCGGGGCCCGCAAGGGACCGGGGAAGGGGCCCGGTGGCGGCGGCGGTGGGAGCGGGACAGCAGGAAGAGGCGGCGGCGGGGCGGCGAGGCGGGGCCCGGGCACCGTCTCTGCCTTTGTTCGTGCCCCCCCCCCTCCCCGCCGACCGCGGCCCGTGAGGCCGCCGCCTCCCCCCCCCGCCCCCCTCTCGTCTGACGCCCTCCTCCTCGGTGGGTTTGTGTCGGTCTCTCCCGTAGGATATGGCCGAGGTACCGCCGGGGCCTAGCAGCGTCCTCTCCCCGCAGGGGGACACGCTCTCCCCCTTCCCCGGAGGAGGAGGAGGAGGGGGGGCTGCTTCCTCCTCCTCCTCCTCTTCCACCTCCTCTGCTGCCGCCGCCGCCTGCACCGGGGCCCAGGACGAGGAGGCCGAAGAGGAGGAGGAAGAGGAGGGACCCGCGGGCGGACGGGAGCAGCAGCAGCGAGGAGGAGGAGGAGGCAGCGACGGCGGCAAGGGGGGGCCGCAGCAGCAGCACCGCCTCCACCACCACCACCACCATCCCCCGCACCACAACCACCAGCTCAACGGCCTCATCAGCCCCGAGCTGCGGCACCTGCGGGCCTCCCTCAAGAGCAAGATCCTCAGCTCGGAGG
This sequence comes from Theristicus caerulescens, assembly GCA_020745775.1. Lineage (NCBI taxonomy): Eukaryota > Metazoa > Chordata > Aves > Pelecaniformes > Threskiornithidae > Theristicus > Theristicus caerulescens. Next base: position 66,632,496 of record CM036564.1, on the reverse strand, counting down.
CAGGGGCAGCCCCCGAGGGGCTGGAGAACAAGCGAGCCAGCAAAACAATGGGCTCCGGACAGCAGCAGCAGTCATCGCCCCCGACCACAGCACCGTGCTCATCTCCCCTTACCAACCACCTCCCTCCCCAGGGAAGGACTGCACCCTCTCCTCCTCCTTCTCCCCCAGCAGCAGCAACAGGGGACAGGAGCCAGCCTGCTGCCACAACTACGACTGCTGCTAAGACTGCAGCCCGCAATGGACTGGCAGGAGGGACTGGCTTGGAGGAGGAAGAGCAGGAGGAGGGGGATGAAGGAGGGGAAGAGGAGGAGTCCCTGCTGCTACTCTCCAGGTCCTTAGCAGCAGCCTGCAGTTTGAAAGGCTCGGGAACGGACTCTCAGCCCGAGGAGGACCTAACGATACGATACGTCCGATATGAGTCAGAGCTGCAGATGCCCGATATCATGAGACTGATCACCAAAGATCTGTCTGAACCCTACTCCATTTACACATATAGGTATTTTATCCACAACTGGCCACAACTTTGCTTTTTGGTAAGTGCCGGAGGGGGCAAGGGAGGGCAGGAATTGGGAGTGGTTTGGGGCTGGGGAGGAGAGGATTAAAGGGTTGACATTTGCGGAAATACTTCTGATAATCTTTTTGTGGATAAGGCCAAGCTTTTTTGGAAGTACCTGTCTTCCTAAAGAAGTCCCCTTGTGACCTGTGCACGTATAAGTAAAGCATATGCCTGAAGTTCCTACATTTGTTAATATATGTTTTAAGTGGTGGGGAAAGGCTTTGAGCACAGGGCTAGGATCCAGGCATTCAAGGCTTCTAATCTTGGTTTTGACATTGACTTTTGTGACCTTTGGTAGCTCATTTTATCATTCTGTCTCAGTTCTTAGGTTTGTATTTAAAAAAGAAAGTGGTTAGTCCACTAGTGTCTTATGAGTGCTTAGTACTTCTTGCACAATGGTTTTAAAGCAGACTTCAGCGTGGGTAGCATATAGATGTTAAGTGATATGTGGAGAGACACTGTTAAAGGTTTTGTAGACTTTTTGATCTACTAGCTTTGAAAAAGACAAGTACAACCGTGTTGCTTCTTACAGATGTGATAGCATATGCAGCATGCAGAAATTCTCATTCTGCTTAGATTGTCTTGCTGTACTAACGACATATTTAGTTTTACATTATTCCTACTACACTATTGAAAAGATTGATTTATCTGTCACCCTGTCATTCTAAATGTTTAGTGCTTCTTATGGAAGAACTTGTGTCTCAGTTGAAAAGTATGCTTTTAGGTTGATAATCCGTCCACAGGTGTATGAAACTGAGCATAAGTTGGCTTGAGGGGTATACATGCATAGTGGGAGCTTAGCTGTGTTTGATTTACTCATAAGAAAACTTATGTCTGCAAAACAGAACCTTTATGGGAGTGTATGGCACTTCCTCGCTAAGGTAAATGATGAATTCTTCTCTCTTGATGTTTTAATCAAGGCTGGACACCTCTCTGAAAGGTATGATTTAGCCAGAGCCAAGACACCCTTCCATTCAGGAGTATTTCTGTAAAATTTTAATAGGATATGAGTACAGGAGGTGAGGCTAATGGAATCCATCTGGCCTTAAACTTCCTGCATGTTCTTGGTTTAGGGTCTGGTATAATTTATAGCGGGATTTATATGATTCATAGGAGGATTTTTAGAACTGTGCCTCTTAAAACCCTGAAGAGGGAATACAGTGGGATTATAGAAAGTTGAGCGAAGCATTACCTTCTGGAACAAAATAGAAATATAAAAATATTTGCAAACATTGTTTGATGCAAAGTCATGTTTGCCATTATAAGGATGCTGATGAGAGCAGAATGGTATTTTTCAAGCACTGAGCTATGTGTGTGACTGATTTTCCTAATACTGAAAAGAAATGCTTGTGAACTACGAATAAATGTCTGTACTTTAAGCATCAAGTGCATCGCTGGTAATGCCAAGGCAATGTTGGATACTATTAGATCACAATGCATCTGTTTAGACTTTAAATCTTCATTATTTTTTTTTTGTCAGGGAGTAACTTGAGAATTGTGTTACGCAAAGAGCAATGGCAAGTTGTTTGACAGAGCACTGAAACAGATGATTTCTAATATTTATTTTTAACAAGTGCATTCAAAGAATAAGATATCACTCAAGAAAAAGAAAGCGTCTTAGGCGTATTTTGTAGTGACAGCTTCTTTTTTAATAGCCTTGAAGAATCAACAAAACTTTACTTGAACTCTTTGTAATTCTACTCAATTTGCCATTTTTTGAAGGGTGGAACAGTGTAAGGTGCATAAAACTGTAGAGAAGAATATGTGGCTATGACTGTCTAAAGCTGTTAGCAAATTGTTATCTACTTAATAATTTGAAGCTCTTGCAGTATGTTGAGTCAAATTTGATGGGTGTTTTTTGTGACTGGTTTTAGTATTTTTAAGGTTTGTTTTTTAGAGGTTGTCTTGAAGACTTTCTGTTCTATAAAATTTAATTTGTTCCTGCAGTTAATGGATTCCTGAACTACTTCTATTAAGTCTCTTTAAAATATTTATCTTCAGTCAGGGACTGCATATTCCAGTTAGTAAGAACAGTGTCAGGATGGCGAACAGCACCATAGCGATTGATCTCACAGAATCATTTGTCTTTAATGCCTTGTGGCCTCACACCCTTCTGGTTTCAGGTTTTGATTGGTCTTGGGGAGAGGGGTTAGACTGCAATTTCATTGCATTTGAAAAAATATCTGTAGGGCTTCAATCAATTCCTTTGCTGAATTTCACCATCACCATTTTTAAAATCTTCCAATGCATACTCCCCTGTCTTCATTGCACTGTTGGGGTTCCTTTCCCTTTCTCAACATGTGATGGGAAAGTACTAACAGCATTTAAATTTGAAGGTGGGATGTGTATTTTCCATAAATGATCAGCAATTGTCCCTTGCTGATATTTATTCAGTAAACCATCTTAAGCACCATAATTTTGCTGTCTAGCGTTTTGGATAGCTGACAAGGCAGAGCTGTTTTCTGGGCGCGTTATTAACGTTATTCCTGTCGATGATTATCTCATGGGTTTGAAACTTGCTGAGTTCTGGCTTGGCCTTCCCAAGGTGCACCGTTGCTCTAATGGCTAGTGCAACCGAAGGGCTGCTTGCTTTTCCTTTCCGCTAACTACCTCTTCCTGGCTTGTGCCAACTCTTGTGTTTCTCTGATTTGTGAAGCTAAGATAGCCCTCCCACCACCACCATATATTTATAAGTGTATGTGTATGTATGTATATGTTTTAGGGTCAGGTTTCTGTTGGTTTAAGGCTCCAAACACGTTCATAGTAGGATGTCACGGGCACCGGTGTTGGTGCAAGGGAAGAGGTGAGAATGCACAGCTGGAGGGAAGGCATAGGACCAATCCTAACTAGTCACTAGCGTGGTTTTGCTGTATCAAACCACTTCCTAACTGTACACTCAAAAAAGATGATCATATTCCACTTTAAAAGGACCTGGAGATACTAGGAATCTTCAGAACCTCTTCATTTTAACGTCAAATTCATCTGTGTAACTGTCGTCCTGACTTTAGGGGTAACAGGTTGGGAATAGTTGATGATCAGTTCTGAAGTGTTACACTGCAGCATTATCTGACCGAGCTGTGGCAAGCTTCTCCTTCATAAACTGCAAATGTCTGCTTAAACTCAGGTGTCGCCTCTCTTTGGAAGAGCAGGTTCTCACTGTGTGCTGGGTGTGGATGCTCTGTAAGTGCCTGGTTTTTACTTATTCCCAGGAGCTCTGTCAGCCCAGTTTCTCTTCAAGTGACCTATGATAACCACTCCTCTGTCAAAAAATGACAGAGGAACGGGGTATCTTTTGTTTCACATGAAGCATTCTTAAGCACCGCTACAGCTTTGTCCCCATATGGATTGTAAATGCATTTTCAAAGTTGTAGCTTCCTTTTAAAGTGTTTTTTTTGCAGCTTCTAGTCTTAAAGTTCTAAAACTTCCATTTAGAACTGATACATTAAATATTTCAGAAGATTGTTTTCAAAATACTTCAGTGTGGGAGAGGTGAGCTTAGGAAACCTGCTCTCTGCCCAAGTTTGGGTAAGACAGGATGTAATAAAAGCAGAGTTCTGGCTGAGTGTTGTAACCTCTCCTGCAATTCACAGTACTGCACCACTCAGCTGCCTTTTATGAAAAATCTGGAAAATCTGTGCTTTTATTGGGTTCTTAACTTTGCCACTGGCTATAGCAGCATTTATAATTTAAACTTTCACAAGTTTAAAAATAACCTATTAATTCCATGTAAGTGGTATTAGATGTGTTGTAAATCCTAAATGACTGCAGTTAAAGTCTTGTTTTATACTAATGCTTTGCCTTTTTTTTTTTTTTATTGGATTTTATTCAAGAGTCTAAGCATACTTCATGTTGAAATTAAGACTTGTAAGACATCATTCCTGTTTTTCGGTCGCAGAAAACTTGGGGCATAAAAGAAGAACCAGAAAAGTTAGGAAACTGTCTGGGAGTTCTTCCTAGCCTCACGGCAGACATAGGAAGAAATTCTGTTAACATCCATTCCCAATTTGCAAACGCTTTCTGTGTTCCAGTTTCCTCTTGGGAACGATCGTGGTTTTAGATACAAGCTTGCTGTGCTACTTCTCACTGTCAGCGGCTTTGTGAAAACTTCACTCATTGCAGCATCTGAGTACGTAACAACAGCTAGCGTAGTTATTCTGGCAATGCCCTTGCACAGGAGGGAATTACTCGTGTCCAGTTTCATAGAGTGGAAACAGAGCGACTTAGTGATTTGCCCAGTATCGTAAAGAGCTCTGACTGAACCGCCAGACTTTAGGTTAAAACCATTAGCCTAAATGTATCCTCTAATGGCATTCAGTAACATGATCGCTAAATGTAAGCCGAAGGATTCATACAGAGCTGTTTCTGTGATACTTTGGGATGGATTTTGGTGCATGTGCGAAAGGGAAGCTGTATTGCAGTAGCGCAGGTTCTACTGCATTTGAATCGCAAAGTATTTCTCTTTCAGGGGCTAGTTGGTTGTTTTAATCTTCTTCAAATGGGAACAAATGGCACAGGATCTGGGTATGAAGTGCATACTCAGACTGTGGCTGACAGACTTAATGCCAGCTTTGCTAGTGAAATTAATGCCAATTGTTTTAATTTTGTGAAAAGTCATGTTCTTGCTGATTTACAGACACTTCTGTGCTAACTCTTCTAGCAATACATGGTTGCAATACAAAGACACTAAAACCTAGTTTGTTTTAAACAAACTTATTCATAAAAACAAAGTTGATGCAAATATTGGATTTGAATTCATGTATGTTAATCCTGCTAATGACTTACAATTGAAGTAACTCTTATAGTACGCTGTGGGGTTTATAATATATAATCGTAACTTGGGCTGAATTCTGTTTGCAGAAACTTGTATGTTTAGAAGTACTCTCATATACCTGAAGAGAAAATTTGGCCCATGATTGTCTTTTCATAAATGGTGTTGTGTGGGAACTACTTTTTGTCTCTCCTCCCTACTCTCCCTATTTCAGTCTGTTTTTTTTTATATTTACACAGTTTAGCCTTCTCCAGGGAATTAAATTACAAAGTTTTACATCACATTTGAGGTTCATTTCCAGCTTTAGATAAGGTTGGAGAGAAGGAGAAAGGAGAGGAAAGGCAACAAAAAACCTCAAATTGAGGTGGAAATGCAGCACTCCCTCTCTTAAGTGGAACAACCATCGATTAATTGGCAGACTTACCTGCCTAAAGACAGAGAAATAGGTTTAAGTGTTTGGGGAACTGGTAACAAAGTCATACTTTATTCAGCTTTCTGGCAACAGTGGTAAAACCAGTGGGTATTTGCTTCTTTGATCACTGAAACAAAATTCTTTGCTGTTCATTTAGCGTTTTAACTATATGATTCATGAACATAGCTTTTCTGAAAAGTGCCCTAAACAAGAAAGAACACAGATTGCAATGTCTAGAATGTCGCTACTCTTGAAGTGTGTAAAAAATGTATCTTAAAAATGCTCTGCATGACTGTTATGATCAACACTTTGCACGTGTTCACTTCAGGGCAAAGCATAACTATAACATGCTAGTTTGTGGTGTGCTTTTTTTTTTTTTAGTGAGGTATAAGATTACATCTAGGTACTCTGCATAATTATAGCAGTGTTATGAACAGTCTGTCTGATGATACTCTTTATTTAACTCCCTGGTTTTCTCAGGTCTGAGCCGAGACACAGAACTTGCCTTCAGCTGACACTTTGCATGCACAGTTTTAGTATAAGTACAGCTTTTCTCTATGGAATAAACTGTGTTTTAGAACAAGTGAAAGACTGCTTAGAGGCTGTGTATTTCAGTCCATTTAGATCATGCTACAGTTTTTATTTTAAAAACCCGCTTGTTTAGATTGTTCAGGATTGTTCTTGGATACTGCTAAAAAATGTGTTCTCCTGCCAAATAAAAACTTAGCAATAATTATATTTGCCTGATGAGCTTAAACTATATTAGAAATGGTGTTAGGGTCACGCTGTATCATAGAGCTTTGGAACTGCAGCTCATACATTTTGGGCTGCTTCATTTCACCTTTGATACAGCTCCTGGTTGACAGCTAACTTGGTTAATAACCTACCATCCAGGTAGAGATGCTAGAAGACGTTATTCTCTTTGGGGCAAAAAGCCTGTGCGTCTGTGCCTGCGATATGATCTGCGTGAATTAAACTTCTATCCATAGGGCCTTAGCCTACAAGTTGGATGCAGAAATGTTCAGGTGGTTGGAGACTAGAGTATATACCGTAGACTTTGGAGAAGCGAGCCCTGCGTTCCCAGGTGGGCTGCACTGAGGCTTGGCAATACTGGCTCTGGCAAGTCCCCTTCATTTGACGTGTCTTACTGTTGTAAATTTGGATTATCCAGAAGCGCTTGTGCCAGCACATGCTTGTGCCAGTCATGTGCTGTCGTCCCGGTTTAGTTGCTACGCTTGAGCCGAAGGCTAGTTCCCCCCCTGCAGATACAGGTCTGTCAGAGTCTGTGGATCCACTTATACACCCATACGTACAATTATGAGTTTCTTTTTATCTCTGTCAGTCTTTCCTGAATGAATAGTAATTCATTCTCCCCTTGGATGCTATCCTACTCTGCAGCATTATTCAGCTTTACTGCTGCAGGTTATAATGTCGTTAATCTCTCATGCTGCCTAATCCTTCAGTTAACATGTGACTTAGTTTTTCTTACACTCTTTCTCTAATGTATTTCATGGTAAAATTTTGGTGAATGCAGTGGTTGTGAAAGTGGTTTGATAAGTGTTTGGGGAGGAGTTGGGTTCTGTTCTTTTTAGGTTTTTTCCCTTAATATTTCAGAATAACTACATCTCCTTGACCCCGCTTTTTGTGACAATACCGTTGGGATTAACTGTCAGTGCATAGCTCTTAACAAATGAAATCTCTGAACAGTTAAAATGTGTGAAATTAACTGTGTGCTTTTCTTGTTTGTTCTTTGGGTGTCATATGACTGAAAATGACAGTTTCTAAAGATTAAACGCAGCAACATTTTTCTCTGATCCATTGTGGCCTTGACATTAAAACCAGACAAAAATTAAGCATGTTATCTACCACAGCCCTTGTACATGAAAATTCACATCACTATAAAACAGGAATGGACTTTTTCCCCTCTGCGGCAGCCCATGTGAAAGGGTGACTTGTGCCTTAACCTGGTCTTTTTTTTCTCCCCCCCCCCCCCCCTTTTCTATCACACGTGTTCTTGCCTGTAGACTTCATGGAATAATACTGTGGTTCTCTCCAGGACAATTCATTGGTTGTTAATTGACTGTAACTTTATTTGAATGTAATAAAGAAATAAGAGTCCTTTAATCTTATTTATACTTTTGGAGATGTTTTTAAAATTTACTTAGTTATTTTTTGTAGCTTTATGCAAATAAATTTTGTGTGGCTGTTTCACTTAAAATGAACTGGTTTACTACTTTTGGTAGCACTGTAGATCACAAACTGAGAATGCATACGTGTATGTTTGTCTTTAAGGCCATGGTAGGTGAGGAGTGTGTAGGTGCCATCGTCTGCAAGCTGGATATGCACAAAAAGATGTTCCGCAGAGGTTATATAGCCATGTTAGCAGTGGATTCCAAATACAGAAGAAAAGGAATTGGTAAGAATAGCCTTTTTTGTTATTTCTCACTTAAGTCCTGTAGTTGGGATAACTGTAGCTGTCATAAAGATTTAAGCAGAACTGAACTTCTAGATGTGGTGGTTTGTCTGTCATCCCCACCTTACTCGACCACACAAGCTCCCCAGTGGCTCTTTTTCTTTTGTTAAAATACCCCAGAATGCCCTATGAGATTTATATCTGGGATACGATAAAGCTAAAAAGAAAGGCAGCCAGCAGCCCCTTACCTCTGCCTATTACCGCTGTCAAATAACAACAGTGGGAATTGCTTTGCGTTTTTATATGTGCCTTCATCACTGTATTTCTGTTATTTTCCATCTATCTTTTTTCAGCGAACTTATCCCCTGGCTTTTCCCTATCAATTATGCATATATTGCCTGTTGGGGAGAATGTATGTAGATCATTGTTGTATCAATAAGTGAAGAAAAATAGTTGTGTATTGTTACTTGAATGACTGAAACGGAGATCTGTTTTGTTGGGAAGTTATGTGATAAAAGAAATCACTCTTGGCCCTCCTTCGTTGATCAGTTCTGCCTTCATGAAGGGATTTTCATTCTAACACCGTTTATTCTAGTTGGCTTAATTAAAGTTCTGTTCTTATGGAACTTAATTTTTTTGTGTTGGTTATTGTGAAATTACATTTTGTAACATTTTTAACTTAAAACATAGATATCAGCTTTAAAGGCTAGAAATGTGCTTCACCACTCATTCACACTGAACAGCTCATACTTTTCTGATTAAAGACAGAAAATTACTTGCAGTGGGAAAATACGGTGATACATTGCAGAATGGTACCATTGTGTTTGTTCTCCTCTTAAAAAAAAAAAAAAACTAACTCCAAAAAAACTTGAAGCACTACATATTATCATGACTATTCAAGCATGTGCAGATTTTTTTTTTTTCTCCTCAGTGCAATTCTGAAGCTATTGTTGGTTTCTGTAGTGGAGCAGAGGATACTGAGAAATCACTGTCTCTCCTTTCCTTTTAGCTGAGTCATGAAGGAGCCTGCCATAATTTAATTGCAGGTGCCTGGATTCATAAGTAAATAAGAACTAATGCTGTTATTATGAAGATCTCTGCAAGATTTTTTTCCCTCGCTTCAGTCAGTTCATTATTTTAGAATTATATAAATAGAATTTATATTTAAAGCCTTGCTTACTTTAGCATTATGTATGTTGACTTTTTCCTACGCTTGCCACCTTGCTGTTTCTCAAAGTATGCTGTTAATCTGAAGATTTGTTTTAAATGTAGTACAGTTTTGTCATACGTTCAATGAAAATCTTAATTGATTAAAGTTTTGAGAATACTTTAAACCATTCTCTAGATTCCTTGGGGTTTTTTTTCCTTTTCCTTAGCCTTCTTATGGAAGTGAGATTTATGCAATTTCATTGAACAGCAGTTTTTTCCACTAATAACTTTGAAATCAACTTTCAATTTCACCCCAATTCTACAGACAGGTAGGGATATTACATTTGTAGAACTGTTGTGAAATAGATGAAAAATAATGATAAAGAATTAAATTAATGCTTGACTGAGGGGAAGGGATGGGCTTCAACCATATCATTAGATACTAGCAAATCCAAATGGGAGTGAGCCACAAGAAAAGTGGTTTCATAAGTTCTGTTACTAATAGAAGTATTTGTTTTAGTATGAGGAAATTCCCTTGGAAGATGAATGTCCTTCAAGTACGTGCCAGCAGATTTTGACTTTAAATGCAACAAAAAGGAGTGAATCACATCTTGGAAGGCTATATATAACACTATGTTAAACATAGAAGCCTGTTTCTAATATCCTTGCGTTAGAAGGATCTTGCGCTCAAGCTGAGTCTCTGGATAACTTTACGGATTATTTTAATGTTCAAGCTTGAGACTGCAACTTGACTGCAACTTCTTGTTTCTTTCTTTCTTTCCTCCCTGCCTTCTCCAGGTGTCATGTCATGTAGGTAGCACACGTTAGTCATATATAAACTAGCATCTTTTGCATTGCAACTCTGACACTTAACTGAAATCTATATTTCAGGTACAAACTTGGTTAAGAAAGCTATTTATGCTATGGTTGAAGGAGATTGTGATGAGGTAAGATTTTATAATCAAAAACTTTCATAATGTAAATGGTTTGCATTCTCCTATATGTGGATTCATTTCACAGGTTTTTCTTCTACAGGACTTTTTTTAGGTGGGGAGTGGGTTGGTAAGAAGCTATTCCTTTTATAATAAAAGGAAAAATAACCTCGGAAAAATGTGTGGCACAAATAGGAGAAGGATTTTCTAAATTTGTCGTAAGGGCTCAAATTCAGTGTTTCAGGTTTTGTTTTACTTTGCGAAGCTGCCGCAGCCTTTGGTGGCAGGCACATTTTCCTCCAAAGACTCTAGTTGAAGGTGCTACTGACCTGTGTAACTTGCACGTTGTGTGTAATACTTCCATACTTTCAGAATACACAGAGATACTGCAACAGCACGTGCTGTAGTATTGCAGAATATGGTTTTATCACAAGACGTCAGGCTATTCTGACAGTGCATAACTATATTATGTAGCACTAACAGAACTCTCGTGGTTTAGCATGTCAGTGAAAACTTGGAAGGAAAGTGACTGAATCACTGTCAAACTTTCTCTGGCCTATATGTTATCAGTCTTTACTTTTACAAGATTACAGTCCCTACTTTTTATATATATATATCTATAAAAATGTATATTTTTTTAATATGTGTATATATAAAGCAACTAACTATGTGCCATGTTTAACTTGTGAGGAACTCTCCCTACATCCATTCTCCTTAACCCGGTTATCTGTCCCTTTAACTTTTATCTGCTTGGTACAATGCAATCGGTAGCTTGTTCTGATATGCGAGCACTTGTGTCATTTCAGTGTCTCATAGTTAATGATCCTGTGATCTCTCTTTTATCTCATTTCAACTGCTCCCTCAATTCTCCTGCTGCGATGCGGTGAGGTTTCTTATGCAAAACTACAATTTGCGTCGCAGGACTTCTGGCACATAACTGTTTATTTTTCCACTTGTGTTATGCCTCTTGCAGCATCCTTGCATATGTTCTCACTTCGTTCATTGTTTGAGATATTTATTCTTCCCTTCAGATTCCTTCATGCCTCTGCTTACTGGTGTCGTTTTTTTGTTTTTTTTTTTCTCTCTCTGATTTACGTTGTACTCAAGCAGTGTAGTGCAATCTCATAGTTCTGTACTTCTTTAAGTTCTGTGTTTTGGCTTGTTCCTTCTATCAGCATATGTAATATGCTTTGCTCTAATCTGTTTTACTACTTGCTACATTGAAATAAGCAAGAAAAGTTTTTTTTGGTTGTTTTTTCCATTGCTTTCCACTATGGTCTTGAATTCATTTGCCATTGCTAGAGTATTCAAGAATAAAAAAAATTAAAAAATAATTGAGGAATGGCATCACACTGTTCACATCGCAGTTGGAGAATTGAGATGCAGAGAAGTGAAGTGAATTGCCTACTGTTGTTAGAGAGTCAGCAGTAGAACTGGCTATTTCTACTCAAGCTACCAGAGTTGCAATAATTACCATATGATTTATGAGTGTATGTACTACTTCTCACGTCACTTCATTTCTAAATTGGACGGTCTAACAGGTATACGCATAATGATCTCTCCTGTATCTTTTTTTTTTTCTACCGCTGTAATATTAATCCAAGGGTCCTTCTCACTGTTTTTTATCTTTGTAAAAATGAAATAAATGTGATAAGGCTTGCAGGCTAGTCTGCAGTGACACCTCATTAAGTCCTAGTCACAGATTTTCATCTATGGTGCTGCATAAATGCTTTGTACTAAGAGCAGAAGACATTTTTCAGAGACCGTTGCTATCCCTCTTTAATCGAACACGCTACAATTCAAGCTCCTTGAAGTGCGTGCTGGACGGGTGCAGGCATGTTTCAGTTCCAGTTTGGAAACTGTAACTGTGTTTGTGGGATGATGATTCTGAACTAATTATGCCCTGCTTCTTGGGGGCTTTTGCATCAGCTGAGTCTTGTGCTGGCACAGAATGTTGAAACAGGAGCTTGTTATGCCCGGGCAACGTGGAGTGCAAGCAGAGTATGTTCCTGACTTTCTACACCGGTCAGCAGAGGCATACCCACGCTGATTTGATATATTTATGTTGTTCCTTTTCAGGTACAGGTTATCTACAGCCGAATAGCCAATGTTTTCATGTTTTCTTCTTTGCCACCAAGTGTAGGTTTCTTCCAGACATACGTGGTACAAAATAATGATGTTGGTTACTTGTACCGCATGTGGGTTGCCGAGGTTTTCAGTCATGACCAGAATTTGAAAAATCCAACTTGCCACCCGTTAAAAGCTCTGTCTGACAGAGCCAAGACACGTACCCTCACGAGTTTTTACAACATTTGTTGGGAGAATGGTTTCTGGGTGTCTGATTGATGCCTAGAGCTGATCAAACATGAAGTAGTGCATCACAGTAATTTGTCTTTGTGAGGTGTGTAAATAGTTTAATCATCTCTGCTGCTCTTAAGATATTTTTCTACATCCCATAGTAAAATCAGAAGCACGATGAAAATACAAAGATGCTGCTACTTGATACAAGATGAACTGCAATTCAAAAAAAAAATGCTATTTTCTGAAACTTGCTTGGAATAGGATTAAAAAGATGAATATGCAGCTATGGGTGTCATGAAAAATTTCCAAAGGCTGTTTGGAAACTCTTCCCTTCAATCTAATTATGAAATAGATGCAGTAAATGTACTTAATTTCAATAAGTTGTGGCATATAATCTGATAAATGCTTCGTTCAGTGTGTTACTTTTCAAAGTACTGTCGATTGGACTTTTGAGATACCAACATTGAGTCCTGAAAAATAAAGGATTTATACAACACCATAGATGAAAATCTTGAAAAATCACTACTGATGTGCTGGCATTTCAAAGTATGCTGCAATATTTTAGTGATTAAGGACATTCCCCCCCCCCCCCCCCCCCCACCCCTGTAAGCTGATTTAGTGGGAACAAACTAAGCCAGGCCTATGCAACAAGTGATTTACAGTGCAAGCTTCTGTGGTCAGTCAGCTGCCTAAGAGGTAGTTTATGCTGTATGCCATGCTTCAAAGCTGAGAGGCAATATCCTTCCAGCCAGGGGTTGTTTCCCGGCTTGAGGAAGCTGTGGGGTGAGTAAGTGAAGAAGTGAATTGGCTGGGGTGGAATCTGTGGGGAGGGGAGGAGATGGCCATGAAGCTGGCCATGGCCTGTTAGAATAGAAACGAGGGAAGTGATCTGATGTTGAGGGTGGGTGGTTGGACTAGAAATTACCTTCAAGCCTGAAGAAAGTACTCAACAGCATGCCTTGAGCTGGAGTGTCTGGATATAACATTACAAAACTTGAGGGATCTCTGATTTCCCCCCCCCCCCACCTTGGTGACTTTCTCAGGCATTTGATGCTAATGAATTTTAATATTTGGGCTAGTGAACTGAAGGTTTTCAAGGTTATAATGGGCTGAGTTTCCAATAGGTCACAAAGATTTAGAATAACTTTGTGGGCTGATTGCATAGAAAATGTAAACTATGGAAATAAATCAGGTGAAGGTGAACAGTTTTTCTCCCATCTCCAAAGTTTTGAAGATATTATTCTTCCAGTGTAAAAAGGAAAGTATGTGCTAACTTCAGCACATTGGGCATCTGGCTGCTTTTTGTACATTTGCTTAGTTTTTACTGACAAGCAATTTTCAAAAATTGTACTGCTTAAGACCTTCATGTGGAACTGTTACATCCCTTAATCAGAATTAGAAAGGAGTTCATTCACATGCAGGTTTTCCATCTGTAACAAATGACTGTAAGTAATCTTCGTATTACTGAAATAATGTACCATATAGCTGGTAACTAATCAAAATAAGACTCTAGTAAGTGGGACTTCTAAGAGCTTTTTTTAAGCAAAATGTAGAATGTGAAAAGGAGTTGAAACTTTAGGGTGATTTAAAGTGGGTTTTTTTGACCACACCAGTAGGTGTGTCGTTTGAATTCAGTACCACACTTGTAACAATTAAATGTATATTTTTATATAATCCTATTTGAAATTATCAAACTATTGACACCTTAGCTTTTTCTTAATCTACAAATCATCTAAGGTATTAAGTGTCATATTTTGGGTACCGCCTTTCTTTAAAAGTTAAGGCGGTTAAACTGATTAAGGACGCTGGACAAGCACCCATAACTTGAGTCTGATGATATGCCAGACTTACAAGTAAGAATAGCAACCTCTTCTGTGAGGGCTGAGAGAGTACTTTCTTCATTTGCTTATTTGGTTTGGCTGTATTCATTCTATAACTTGGTTTCTAAACTTGAGTTCATTCAGAGTTTGAACTGAAGAAGCAAGAAAGCTTGACCTCTCCATTTTTCTTCAGTTTAGGAATAAATTCTAGGTATGAAAACGTAGTAACAAGAAACATTGCACTCTACTCTCATTATAGAAGATTTCTTGCTTCTAAACCCAGTTAAAATGAGAGAATTGAGATAAAATGTTAGGTTTATGAAATTTAAGACCCAAGAGAAAGTAACAGCCTTCAGAAAGTTGCAACTTGTGCAGAAAATGCTGTTAAATCCAATCAGACCTTTGCTGGCCTCCAAGGGAGGACGTGATTGTGTTATTAGAGGATTTAACAGGCATATGTGTACAATAAAATAGACCCTATGAGACCAGAAATAATTGTAATGATTGAAGGTTTGGAGTTTGATTAAAAACCTCACACAGGAAGAGATGAATCCTTCACAAAATGAAGCTAATGAAATTTGAATAAAATATGACTGTGTTTCCTTTTTAGATAACAGAAACGTGTCTTTAGCCCTTTGAGCTCAACACAATATCTTGAGATCAGGGAATTATTTTTCGTTGTGCTGAGTTTTCCTTAGAAATACCAGAGCACATCTCTTGCATTTGCTTTCAAGATGAGCATTCACTCAGGTAGTGGGATTCCAACAAACCTGAATTTCAACATTTAACCACTCCCTTAAATCCAATGATCTGCAGTGTTGGAAGTCTTTTAGCATTGCAAGATGTGCAAGCTTGCAGTTGAATACAGACTTGTTGTATCACTCTGCCAGCTTACTAAACTTTTACGAGAGTGAATGCCACTTGTAGCTAGAGTTCATATAATAGTCTCCTGCACTGCAGATTTACATGGGTCAGATTTCCTCTTTGGCATAATGTTTTGTTTTAATTTGAATTAAGTTGTACAATGTGCATAATTGTGTAGAAAATAGCACTCTTCAGGAAAACCATTGCACTTCCATAATTTGTTATAAATTAGTAGTTATCCATTTGAATGGATTAAGGATGTTAAGCGTACTCGATCAAGCCAGAAAACTTGATAGTATTCTGTGTGGTGCCAGCTAGAGAAATTCAATCTCTAATTCATGCCATAAGACTAAGAATTGAATTAGGTTGTCTTAAGTGTGCAGGTACAACAGACTGTCCTGCTGTAATTTAAGAGCTCTGACTATTAATATTTTAATGTGTGACTCTTAGTTCCTTTTCGGAAGATTAACTTCTTCTAAGGCTTATGTTGTTCATTGGGTTGTTAGCCCCAGTTTACTGTTCTTTCAACATTCTTACACTGAGAAGCACAGGCGGAATTATCCATTGGAATGTAGTTAGAGTGGCTTGAAACTTGAGTAATGGTCAAATACATACATTAAATGGATTTTTAAATCTTATTGAAGGTGACCAGTCTAACTGCTGGCTGCCTGCTTCTTTTACATTGGCTTAGCCACTCCTCAGACTGCAGAAAACAAACCTGATGGAGAGGAAAAGGAAAGGTTTTCTACCAGGCTGCTTTTTGAAGTAGCTCAGCAGCAAGCCTAGTGAGCTGGCAGGAGAGGTGAGCGAGAATGGAAATGCAAGCCTGAAGGCAGTGGGGCCAGAGAGTCCCTAAAGTAGATTGACTTAAACTGCTCTAGTAATAACAGACTAATATTTTGTTCCTGGTTTTAAGGGGGTAGGGGGATGTTAACCAGTTTTTCTGCTTTTTATTGGAGGAGAAGGGATCCTGGGTTTTGAGGTGGGGTAGATGACTTTTTTTGGACTAAGGGACATTTATGTATATAGTTCTAACTACACACAGTGGGTATCAAATGCTGTTTTAGAAATAGCCATTAGTGGACTTAATACCAGCACTGATCGCTGGTTTGCTGCAGAAATTGCTTAGGCTGTATTTTCATTATATGGTCTTTCTACAGCGTCCATCAGCTCTTGTTTAATATGTGAATGTACATTGTCATGGGGCTGTACGTTGTCTAGTCAGCTTATTAGTTCAGCCTGTGTCCTTGCGCAACAATGATCTGTCCTTAATAGCAGAATCTTTAAATAATTGAGTTGGACAGCAGTAAAGAGGCAAAACAAATTTTTATCATTCAGAGTGGGTGCACGGCTTACCAGGTATGCCAGAGCTCTGCTCAGGGCATTTGGGGAAAAGAGGGGAAAACAGTTCAGAGGGACATACTTCAGCAGGTTTGTATTTAATTCTTGTTAATGCCAGTGTAGTTCTTTGCCTGTACTTGAAACTTCTAGGGTAATTTTGAGTCTTTGCTTAATTTGGACTACTCTTCCACTTGGGTTTGGTCTGAGCTATTTATGACAGGTCTTCCTGCAACTGGGATCTTATCAACACAGGGGGGGGAAAAATGGAAAAAGCTGTTCTTTCTTCCTGGTGTGCACTCTGAGGTTGGAATACTTGTGTTGAGCACAAATATTCGTTGCAAACATTGGGTCTGACAGCTAGTTGTAGAATGCTGAAGCTTGTATCTACATCTAAATCTATTGAATTAGAGGTCAAAGATATTAAATGACTAAACAAAACCTCGTGTGCCAAGTTCTTGTGACATGCAAAAGTTCAGTTGCTCATTCAAAATTCAAAGTATGTTTTGGACCCTAACCTGTTTGGTAGGTTGGTTTGGGGTTTGGGTTTTTTTGGGGGGGGGGGGGGGGGGGGGCAGGGAGATGTTGGGAGGCAGGGGCTGTTTGGTTTTTGGTTGGTTGGTTTTTACCCTAGCTATTAGGTAATGAGTTGAAATACTCTTTACAGCAAAGAACTAAAATCTTGAAATGAACGAAGGTTGTTTACAATTACAATTGTTGATTAACTGCTATTTTTTTTTTTTAAATGTGAGAATGGAGGGGGTTTGCTTGAATAAGTCAGGACAAGAAAAAATTAATTCCAGTCATTGCTAATAAGTGTACCATTAAATAAAAACTTTGAAATTGGTTCAGTAGTCATGTAATTGCAACTGCTTTCTAATATGATATGCTTTTTTCTTCTTTTTTTTCCCCTTAAAGGTTGTATTGGAAACAGAAATCACAAATAAGTCTGCTTTGAAACTTTATGAAAACCTTGGTTTTGTGCGAGACAAGAGGCTGTTCAGATACTATTTAAATGGAGTTGATGCACTGCGTCTTAAACTATGGCTGCGTTAAAAGAAACCATCACATCAAGCAACTGACGTCCCAACAGCGCAGAGTTGTCCTTTGCATGCAATGCAATTTGTACAAAATTGCTTTGCAGGTGGACTTAGTAATTTCCATGCAGCTCTTAATCTGTCAGTGTCTCATTGAGTGTCGCACATATTTGTTGCACTTTGGCATGGCGCATTTGTTCAGAATTAAAACCGATTGTTTCAAACTTCGAGTTCTTTTGGTACCAGCAAGATGTGCCAGTTGATAGCCAAGATATGTTCATTCATTTGCAAGTCTACTGACTGTATTACATACACAGTGAACATTTTATCAAAGAACCTGTATGTGGAACGCGACTTTTGGTTCCAGAAAAAAGCCAATGTAGATTGTAAAATTCTATAAGTATACTAACATTTCATACAAAAATTGCCATAGTTTTCTGGAAAAAGGCTTCAATTTTAGGTTTTATTTTTCAATATTGAATTTTCCATTCTTAAATATTGGTACCTCAGTGATTAGTGAATGAAAAAATGTATTGTAGGGTGGGGTGTGTGTTACAATGAGTAACAGTAACAATTAAATTGCGTCTGCCAGTGCCTGTATAGATAAGTATATTTGTCTTCACCTCTAAGTTTGGAGTGCATGCTTTTATTCTTTTACTTTCTTCAATTGTCTTTGCAAGAAAATTTCTGCTTTTATTTAAATTCTGGATTTGATAATAAATTATTTCAGATTTTTATAATTTGGATACTTCTCCCAAACGAGGGTTTGGAAGGCCCTTCTTTTCTTATAGCAAGAAGTGTAAGCTATTTTGAAAACCTTGAGTAGCTGCTAAAAGAGAACCTGATGTCACCAGTAAATCTCTGCTGGTTTTGGATGCACTTTTTTTCATTAAAAGAGTGAGGGACTTTTAAAAGAAGATATAGAAAATTAATGTA
The DNA here is from genome assembly GCA_020745775.1 of Theristicus caerulescens. Classification (NCBI taxonomy): domain Eukaryota; kingdom Metazoa; phylum Chordata; class Aves; order Pelecaniformes; family Threskiornithidae; genus Theristicus; species Theristicus caerulescens. The sequence continues at coordinate 66,613,970 of CM036564.1, read as the reverse complement.
AATTGGTATGATTTTATTTAATCAAAATTATTGCTAGAAGCTCTGAAAAACAGCTATTTTCAGATAGTTGGAACAATTTTTTTTCAGATTCAGATTGCTTTGCTTCAGTGTTCTAAAATGCTTCAATCTTTGGTTCTTGGTCTTGGAAATAAATTTCAAGGTGTATTGTATGCATTTTTAGCTGCTCTCATTTTCTCTAAACTTACATGAGCTAAATTATTGGGGGATTTTTTCCCTGTAAAATCAAAGCAGCAGGGAAGGACTTCTCTCTCTCTTTCTCTCTCTTCCTCGCATTCGCCCTTGCTCTGTTTTTCTCTGTTTTTTTTTTTCTCCTTTCTTTAATTGGGCGTACATAGGTTTTACCAATACCGATCAATTTTTTCAGTAATTACAGTGTCTAGGCTTTCTTGTTCAGTGTGATTATATAGCCCAGTTCTATGAATCAGTTGGGTTTTTTTGACTTTGACAAAAAAGGTATTTCTTGACTTATGGAAGCACCTATGTAATCTGTGGGAAGGATGAACTCTCAGTGAATCCGCTCTTCTGTAGTTGAGCGTACTCTTCAGATTTGCCTTACTACACTTTTTATTTTTCTTTTTTTTTTTTTTTTTTAGGGTTTGGTTTGAGTCATGGGTTTTTTTTTTGCTAATTACTGTACACTTAAAAACAAAACCAACAAAACCCCTACCTCCAGTAACATTTGGAAAAGAGCCCTGTGCAGGAAAACTGGATTTAAAGGAAAGCCTTATTTTGCACAGACCAATCGCACATGGTGATGGACATTTCTTACCATGTACAAATTATGAGTTGTATTTGAAAATAAAGATTTTTAATGGAAATTGGCCCTTCTGAGTTTTCTGCTTGTAGATACCATTTGTGCTTTTGAGGGGGTTTGTTCCCCTCAGTAAAGAAAACTCATATTTAAAGTGGTGCCCAAGACAAAGCGTTACAAACTGGAGTCTGTAGTTCACAGAACAGGTTGGAGTTCAGCGTAGAGCCTGTACGTTGTGACAGGATAAAAACTTTTGTTCACGTTATCCCGATCCCTCAGGTTTGCCAGTTTCTCTGGGTGGCTTTTCAGGCGGTTTCATTCATAGTTAAGACTCAAACGTTGGTAATGTTAAATCAATCAAAACAGCCTTCTCTCAAGCACGTTCCAGCGGTCCAGGACGTAGCGACTGCTCTGGCTTGCTTGAACTAAGGAGACGGATCAGGGAGGTTTCATGCCTTGTTAACAGCTGTTGGACTTGTATCGCAAATTGCAAACTAGGCTATCTTGTGTGTCTGCTGATGTTTAAAAACTGCAAAGCCAGACAGGCAAGTTTTCGATTGGTTAATATTTAAACCGTGGGTGTCTTCAGATTCAAAAGCCGACTTAAAAGTTAGCCGAAATCACTTTTCATGAAGGCACTGCCAAAAGCATCGCTTCTGAGCAAACTTCAAATACAATTCTGTTTGTTTATCGTAAGAAGTAATTGTCGCCATGCACGTTTTGAAAATGCTGCGCAAAATAGGTGCACGTTTCTTTTAAAAGAGCACATTGCCTGAAAGGTTCTGACATTGCTGCTGTGTAACACACAGTTCACTACGGAAGATGCTGAAGCTGTATGTGTTGGTTCGTATTAAAAGAAACCGATTTGTTCTCTGTGTTGCTTGGGATCTGGATATCACGTGGGAAGTTCCAAATTTGCAAAGAGATGAAAATAGGTTTTCAAAAGAAATATAGCAATGAAAAGTTGGTTATTTCTCACGTCTGTTGCTAAAACACAGTCCTCTCCCCCTCACCTTTTGCATTGACAAATCTAACTAAGGAGTTGATCGCTGTTATGTTTAAATTTGCCCAAATGTTGCTATTGGCTGACATGTCGGTATGGATGTTTGCGTTATGTTGTTTTTTAAGAAACGATCAGGTTCATCACCTCCAAGAAAGGTAGGCATAATCTAATTGGCGTTGCATAGTACGTCGCAAACTATTTTTCAGGGCACTGCAAGACATTGCTAAAACTGAGTGCTATGTTCAAAAAAAAAATTCAGGTCTTGTATGAGCATTACAACCTATATTGGAGTTCAGGTATCAGGTGGGCATCTATGAAAATATCAAGTGTATCTCAAAATACTGGACTGCTGTTTTGAGTGGGTTATATTCTTCTGTCCCTTTATCCTTTTTGATGAGAACAAAAACAGTGGGGTTATGAAATGTACAAGCTGTCTAAATACAATGCAGTCAAATAAATGGTTAAGTTGTTTATCTATTTCCTTTCGAATGGAAATGTTCTAATGATTGTTTTGCTTTGTCTACAAAATACGAATACATGCTTATTCTGGAGAGAGAAATGGTGGAAAAATTTTTACAAGAGAATTGTTTATCGCTACTGGATTTTCATTTCCATGCCTCTGTTAGAAGCATCTTGAATAACATTTATATGAACGTCAGTGTCATAGCTGAACTAAAACAGATCCTTTTTTTCATGTCTGTTAAGTTATGATTAACGTAGTCATTCTGGACTTTCCTGGGAGATAAGGGTGGGGGTTTTTTTAATTTCAGTTGTAATAAGAGTTGAGAACTGCTTGCAGCCCTTGCAAAGCTGAGAACAATCTCTCCTAATAGTGTACGGCAGAGCCTGTGGATTTTGAAAATCCTTTGCGCTTTATTCCCTCTACAATTATGTTAAGGTTCCTAAAACTTTCTAAGAATTCACCGGCAGGTGTTGTGCATGTTTGGCTGTGTGTTAAGAGGTGTGCAGGTGACTGCGAGCTGTAACCAATGTCTGCTAGAAATTGCTGGCTGCCTGACAGCAGCTCCAAGTCTTTTGTTCTTCCAGCTTCTTTTCCGATTCCTTACAGCCAGGCCGTCTGGTCACTAGAGTTCGGTATGAATTAAGGCTTCACAGACGTTTTGCCACTTCTTGCACTTCTTTCTATTTGTCCTCATAGTAGGAACGGTTGTAGGTAAATGGAAATGTCTTTGCAACTTCAGGAACTGGATGCCGGGTGTTGCGTGTAACTTTTTATCTGGTGATAAACCAGCGACAAACAGCCCTGCTGCTTTTTTTTACTCCTCCAGTTTCTCCAGGTATTGAATTCTGTGTAAGATAAGGGTTAAATTCTTTGTCTTGCACTGCGATGTATTTATAGCCCTAGCATATCTAGTTAGTATGCATGGGCTAAAATAGATTTGGAGAGGCCTAGCATTTCTTTTAATGTGAAATTATAAGAAGTCATCTTCTCACAGATAGTCCAGACTATACAAGACTGCTAGGTAATATTTTTAGGAATGAGCGTTTTATGTGTTGCCCACCAATGCACACTTTAAAAATCTGTGATTTCTTTAAATACGCAGTGCAGAGGGATCCTGAGCTATGACTCGTACAGGGAAAAGAGGGAGATCTGTAGGTCTGCAGAAAGGTTTTTCGTAAAGAAGCTGAGGCTTTTCTCCTTCCATCGCTGTCCGACCCCCTGCGGGTCAGACAGGACTGTGACTACGCTTTACTCTTGATCATCGCTCTTCATTGTAAGGCTCAAGGGTAAGGTAAAAAAGAGTGACATTGAAAAGAGTTTAGAATAGATGAAGTATTGATCTTCTAAACTTGAAGTCCTCCACAGGAGGACAGTCCCCTTTCAATGAAGTCTGTGTGAGCCCTCTTCAAAGGACATTGTGGAATACCTGCAGTTTCTGTGGATTCAAGGAGAGACAGAGCAAATACTTGGAAAGAGGGGTCTGTTGAGAGGTGCTAAGTAGACAAACGGTACGAGGCTCAGGAAGCTTCCAGAGCTGAAAAGCCTCAGCAGCTGGGAGACCACTGGGCGAAGCATCACCTGCTACGTGTGCTTGCCCGTCCTTCCTTTTCCCAAGACAGCTTCTGGCAACTGTTCCCGTATTCCCATTTTATGGCCAATACTTGAGATTAGAGACTGGATGGGATGGACTCTTGGTCTGAGCCAGGGTACCAGAGCAGGACAGAGCCGTGCAACCACAGGGCAGGGAACTGGCCAGCTGACGGGGGCTGTTTCCATCTTTGCAGGCATTAGAGGCTGAAGAGGCTCTTGATTTGTAGACTTTGGATCTGGGGCTCTGTAGGACCAGTGGTGCTTTTATTCAGTAATATTCCTTTGCTCTAACACAGTGCCAGGAAAGCTGCCCTGGGGATAACCGGAGTTTTCTATGCATTTTCCTACCAGACCAGGGGTCTTTCCTCCTGTACAATCAGAGAGCTAAGTGCAAGACCTTGTTACAAACTAAGAATTGCTTTCTGACCTTGGATTTTTTTAAAATATGCCTCATTAAACGATGGTCAGTTCTTGCACCTTGCTAGTAGTACAACTGCTGAAGTACAATTGTTCTCTTCCTTCACTGAACATCTGTTATCGTTTAGAAAAACACAGCTAAATAAAAGAAACGTCCCCTCTGTCACGCTGCCAGCAATCCCTATTGATCCTTCTTCAGCTGCATAAGATTAAATAAATCCAGTTTATGATTTATGGTCTGCACAGTCTTCTGCCAAAGCTCAACGGCAGGCCACTGCGTGCTTTTGCCATATATATTTGTATTACCCATAGGCATTAGGTTGACGATTCCTTGATTTTAGGTGATTGTGTAGGAAATGAGAGATCTTCTTGGTTTTAAAAAAACCTGAGTAGAAACAAGAACGTACTTAGAAGTTTTAAGAAGACTTTTTCAGAAATCGTAAGGTTCCTGGGACACACACACACGACCCCTCAGATTCAGATTTTGTTAAATCTCAGTATTTGAATTCCCTTTAAGCAGGGATGGAGAATGATTCCCTGAATTTGTAGCTGTTGCCTTGCAGGTGGCTGGAACACGTAGTCTCCAGGTGGGAGACATGGATTTAAATTCCACCTCTGCATCAAGCATAAGTTCCCTCCTGGACCTAAGAAATTCTCCAACAATCAAAGCTGAACCCAAAGAGCAACAAAAAAAATTGTCCAAAATGTTTTTTTTTAACTTCTCTGATAGACGTTTTTCCTATTTTTTTGCCCAAGCTAATGCCTTGAGGGTTTGGGGTTGTTTTTTTTTTTTAAAGAAAAGATGCAAAACCAGGAAAAATCATTTCTGCTGAAGTGAACGCTTCTCTCCAGGTGCTGGAGAGTGGGAGAAGCTGATAAAGAGGAGGCAGTGGCTAAATATGTAATATGGCAGCTTAATAGTAATTGGTTTCTACTTTCTTGTTTCTGTCTGTAATAAGACACTAACAAAAAAAGGAAGCAGCAGGTGGTAAAATACCAATAAAGATGAAGGTTGAAAAAGTAGGCGAGTGGGCAGCTTTGCTAAGGTAAGAAAGACTTTTGTAAAGCTATTACTGATATTATAAAGCAGGGGGCCAAAACTGTTAGCCATGCAACCCCCCTCCAGACAGGACTTCGAAAGTCCATGTTCTGTCCGCGTGAACGCACTCCTTTCCATGAGTAATTTAGAGCAGACAACTAACTGAATGCTCTCGTGTTGCCACGGCTCCCTCCCGAGGGATGGTTGCACTGGAAAAGGCTCTTAGTCTAAATCAAAATTAGTCTTTAATATTGGAAAGAACAAACAAATGAGCCCTCAGAGTTTGATGCATTTGATGCAAATGGTTGATGTGTCACTTCTGAATTGCGCTAAGTGTGCTTCAGCCTCATTGACTCGAAGCATAAGGGCTTGCTGGAGGAGCTAATTATATTAAGAAGAAAACCAGCTGCTCTTCAGCCAAATTAAGGATGTCCTTCTTTCTCGTCTCCCTTCTCCGCACAGCGACATGCTGATCTGAGGGGCCTGCAGCTTTCCAGGGAATAAATGGCAGTTTCAGGTGATACAATTTGCCAGAAAATCAGATTTTTTTTCCTCCCCCCCCCCCCCCCCTTCCACATTTTTTACACAGATGACTTGATCCAGGAGCCTTTAGGTTTTCTTAGGTCTGAAGTCTCTCATGTCTGGCACAAAGTGCATTTTTTCAGCTTTAAAACGAGCTTGTTGGAGACGTGTGAGCTGGGCCATCTGAAAATGTAAACAGCCTCAAAAAAGTAAACAAATTGGGAAGTGGTTCAAGCCTCAAATGGCAGTCAGAGTCTTTTCTGCAAATAGCAGAGATTTTATCTCGCTATCTGAAAGTGACATTCAAAAAATGGCTCTCTTGGGGCTGGAAAAGAAGTTCATCACTACAGAAAACAGGGCTGGATATGATTAAAAAGAGAAAGTGTTCTCCTTGGGGTTTTTTGTTTTATTGAAGTGAAAATTGAAAAGCTGGCAATCTCTGGGCTTTCAATGAACCAGCAATTACTCGAACAGTCTCATATATAAGCTAATAAATGGAATATGTAGAAGGCATCTACATAGGTGCTACCTTGCATTGAGCACCCTGTTAAGGGACTGCATTTAGTGGCTGCTATATAGGCTCAGGATACTCAATCCTATATATCTTACTGAAATATGCCAAAAATACATTTATTGACACTTAAAACGTCAATGTTTTGGCTCTGTCTGTGTAGAAATAGCTTTTCTATCTCTCAACAGCAATTCTGTAGTTCTCTGTGAGATTATTTTGAGTAAACTATGCATTCTTGGAAAGTCCTTCGGAAGAAGTGCGCTCTGAAAACTTTTCCAGCATCAAAATCCCAGGAATATTTTGAAACCTACAGAAAGCAGCCTTTTTCTTTCGCAGATCCTGGAAGCGACTTACAGTTTTTTGCTCACCAGCTAAAGAGCTTAGTAAATACTTCCAAGCGTGGAAATAAAAATCAAAGGTTTCAAAACCCACTTTTTAAAGATCTTTTTAAAGATCTTTTGCCAGCTTCAGCCCTCTTCCACTCCTGTTTGAGCTTTGAAAACTTTTAGTTTTCAACCTGTTCTAACACTGAAAGAACATATTACTGTGAGTACATTTTCTTTGGTAAATAGTTTCCAGGGAGATTTCAATTTCTTTAAGCTGTAAATTTCTGATACTTGAAATTCAAAGATAATTTTCTTGAGGTTTCTTTCAATTGTATCCAGTCCCAAAATTATCTTCTGTTAGTGTGCATCAGAAATCCAGCAGCATTATTGCTCTCTACAACTGCCTGAAAGGAGGCTGGAGCTGGGGGGGGGGGTCGGTCTTTTCTCCCCAGGAACAAGCGATGGGACGAGAGGGAACGGCCTCAAGCTGCGCCAGGGCAGGATTAGGTTGGATATCAGGAAAAGTTTATTTATTGAAAGGGCTGTCTGGCCCTGGCACAGGCTGCCCAGGGAAGTTGTTGAGTCTCCATCCCTGGAGGTGTTTAAAAGCCGGGGAGATGTGGTGCTTAGGGCCATGGTTTAGTGGTGGGCTTGGCAGTGCTGGGTTAGCGGTTGGACTCGATGATCCTAAAGGTCTTTTCCAACCTTAACGATTCTATGATTCTATGATTGCTGGGGCTATTTTACACTGAGTTGCTTCTGAAGCATCCTCCGTTGTCTTACGGTGCTTTTGGAAGCTCTCCCTGCTGCTGCACAGGGCAGCGTTCCTACAGGCAAGGCAGGGAGCACCCACCCCACCTCATCCACATGCAATGAGGACGGTACAGCCATGCATTCACTTGGATGCAGTCAGCATCGGACAACTGGTTTAGGGCAGGTTAGGAAAGAGCTGCAGTCCATGGACAGGGAGAAAAAGAGGAAACTGAGTCAGGAGACTGGGTGTGCTGGCGTCCTTCGGATACACAAATTCTGGAAATCAGGATCGCTGCTTCTTTGGTGGTGAGTGCCGTCATCGTACCTTGGAGCGTGTGGATTGTCTGAGTCTCGTACAGATGGGAGGGTTGGGATACACCGTGGGTGTGTATCCTCAGGAAACCTGCAATTTTCATCCTCCGTGCTTTTCTTCTCCCGGAACAAGAAAGAATGACTTCAACGAGCATTAGCCTGCTTAAAACACCGGATCATACGTTGGTGGGGGAAATGCATGAAAAAAACAGAAAGCAAGAATTTGGTTTGGGAGTTACCCTTCACGGGTGCTTAGTTATTACAGGAGCCCGATCTCATGGACTTGCGCCAAAGCAGTTTTTGCTGGGAGCGTTATGCAGCCGCGGGGATTAGTCCTTAAAGCTGGTCCTGACACAGGGTGGGGCCTCTGACTCCCATGGCTCAGATGAGGCTCCAGGGTTAGACCGCCTCACTTCACCGAACGGAAACCAAATTTCTCTTTAAAATTAGGACTTTAGGAAAAAATGGTGAACCACAGTTAAGTTATAGCTAACAAAACAGTAATAAAGCAAACCATCCTTTAGTGGTCACCTGAAATAGCAGCTAGCTTCAGTTAGGACTTCTGAAGCCCTGCTGCCCCTCCCAGCCATCCTGGCTGTAACCCTGCCTTGGGACGCTGCTCCCCCTTACCCAGCACCGACAGCAGAAGGACCCCCTGGCCATGAAACTACAGCCGCAGTCCTACCCCTGGATATTTTGGCCATTTTCCTCATTTATTGCTGTTGTCCAGCAAGAGATTTCACTGGGGTGCCCGCAGACCTGGGCAAAGGTGTCGAAGCAGGTACGGGGAATAGCGTTGGTTTCAAAAGGCGGCATGAAAAAGTGTGTGAAGGTGAGTAAAATGGAGAGTTTGGTGGGTTATTTTCACCATACACGTATCGGGTGTAGATAAATGTGCAGATCCTCTTAATGTGAAGTCAAATCTCCTTTAGAAATCTGCTAGTTTCCTAGTACATTTGGCAAGCTGGATTTCATCCCCCAAATTTGCATGTCGCGGTGCTGCCCTAACCTAGGCCAGCTTACCCCCCCACACACATGGATTTAAGCAGTGAACGAAAGCTAAAACCACCTTTCCTAAACCTCAGGCTATGCATGATTTAAATGGTGCTCACAGCCCACTTTTCCATAGACTGGGCCAACTTGCTTAGAAATGAATAGAAAATTATTATTTTTTTAATTTAGAGGCTAAGGGGAAGTTGCAGTTCTCAGACACAGCGCCGTGTGTTTGCTGGTCTCCGACTGCTTGGCTTACTGCAGATGTATGAGTCAATTTTCAAACTGTTCTTTATCACGGGCTTACAGGTTTAATTTGGTTGATTTAGGCTTGTCTGACTCCTCTGACCGCAAGCACACCGGCATCGATTTGGCTGTAAACACCTGCATACAGGGCTGGGGGGCTTCAGACTTCTCCACATCCTTGCTCTGAATTCATGGTGGCCACTTAAAAATCTCAGGGTATGGACCCCGTACAAAGAATTTGTCCTTTCAAGAGAAATGTTTCATTCAGAGTAGCCAGTTTTTTCTCCGTGTTAACATCTGGGCACCTTTTAAAGACAAAATTTACTGCAGTTTAAGATTTTCCTCTTGTGAAAGTCTCTGTAAAGCTTCCAACTGCTTTGCAGTCTGCTGGCTCCTACGGCTGTGCCCCACACTGCTCTTTATCTAGTTCGACAAGTATTACCAGGCTGCTTTCCGAAGGACTGGAGTGTCTACGGTGCGTCTGGATTCTGCTGGGAGTCTGCTCCACCGCTGCCTGCACGATCCAGCTCGTGTGTGTTAGGCGGATAATCTGCAGCAGCAGCGGTTTGGGCTTGCTGGCGTGACTGGTAAGAGCTTTACATAGAAATGAGGCAAAAGAAGGTTGGGATACACAGGTCTAATCTCTCTGCTTGGTTTTTAATAGGAAACAAGAGGAAAAGCAGGTAGGCAAGGCTGTGTGGATGGATAAAGCAGTACCACAGGGCAGAGGATGGAGAGCAAGGACATATAAGTCCCATATTTTCATGTGCTTTACACACTAGGGTTAAACCAAACCTGGTTAAACAGATTCTTCCTTGACAGTAAGTGCTTGGTTACCCATCCCTCAAACTACCCTGCAGGGGTGGGGAAAAGGGATAGGGGCTGGGGAGTGGTTAGAGGAAGAAGAAGGCAGCAATGCAGAATGAGAGGTGTGGGGCAGATGAACTGTCTCCTGTGTCTCCTGCATGCCCAGAGCCAGGCGCTCTGGCTGGCTTGCAGGGGGATTTGGCACATTTGTGAGTGAAAAGCATGAAAACGTGATGCCTGTTGCAGAGGATTCAGGAGGTTCTGCACTGAAAGGGCAACTCTTAATTCATCTGAGGGGCTGCGTGTGGCCAGAAGGAGATACCTGAACAGGTCAAGAGGTGATGTCAGGAAGACTAACCAAAAAACCCTTGAACTCTGGTGGAGAACGAGCTACAAGACCCTATGGAAAAACAGAAATAGGGTGAAAAAGCAGTCCTAACTGCAGACCAGATGTGTGCCCTCCTCTGAGAAGATTGTATCCTCTGGCAAGGATGTACATCTTGTGATGTGTTTCTGCTGGGTTCGTGAGCTGAACCAGCTCCCGGAAAGGTTCAGCTAGCAGAGGAAAGGCTGGGAGCAGAGGAAGGGAGAGGTGGACCTCCATATATCAGCTGTGATGAACCGAGAGCAGCTCAGCCATCGTGAGTAACTTCCCTCGGTGACAGTTCAGGTCTCAGCAGCATGCTGGCAATGCTGCCAGCACGAACTGTCCTCTCTGGGTGTGTTTCCACTGAGTAGCTTCCAACTCGGTTATAAAATAACCCAGATTTTAAACCCAGATTAAACCCTGCTCTTGTGTACATCTCCTCTAGGAACAAAAATACCTGCCCTTGAGCCTCTGGGTTTCCAGCCCCTGCTGATTAACCTTTCTTCCCCCAACACGATGCAGCAGCAAGGACTCTCCCGGAGGAGCAGGGAGGCAGAGGGACTTCTCAAGTTGCCCCCAAGTTCTGTGTCCCCCATGTCCCCTGCCCCAACATGTACGTGGCCAGGGAAGGACCATGTCCCTCTCGTACAGGCACGCTCTGGCTGCTCTGACGTGTTGCAGAGCTGAGCCTCCTCCGGGATGGTTTAAGCAGGCAGATAAATTTTTTCATTTTTAAGAGCAGGGAATTAATCACACTTGCCAAATCCTTCTTGATAAACAAGATTAAGCTTTACCAAGGAAACTTGAAATTATAAAACCTACTTTTCCATTTGAAAATTCACTTGTTCCCTTTTAGTAAAGCTTTTTCTTTCTTAAGAATGCTTTTGGGGTTATTGTCTGGTTCTGGCCAGTCGCTGAAATGGGAAAAAATAATGGAAATTTGTGCAAGAGCCCTTTCTCCTTCAGGTAGGAAGAGCCACCTTAGGTGTGGGCTGCGTCCCCCTGAGCCAGCTGCATCCGCTCCGAAGCATCGCAGGGAGACGGATGCTCAGCGCTCCCTGCTCGGAGCCTTCGCAAAGGCCACAGCTTTACTTCATCTGCTTCAGTACCAAAATATGATGGTGCTCAGCTCCCTCAAGAGGCCCCTGAAGGGAACCTGAGCCCAAGCCCATGTAATTCTCTGAAAAACCACCATGGGGAGAAATACATTGGCTATAAATGACCGAGGATCTATGACTCTTAAACCTTTAGGAAATGTATTGCTGCAGCAGAAGGCATTGCAGGTTGGGAACTTGGGCAGAAGCTGAACAGCCTCAGCTAAAGTCACCTCAGGGGATGGGGAAAAAGCCTGTGTGGTTCTTTCAAACCAGGCTCTGCTCTCCTGATCTTCCAGCACGTTTAACCGGAGATATCTATCTGGGAGAAAAGGCTGGGTTTCATGTTAACAGGCTTTAATTGTGTGGGTAATGCGCTTGCTTCTCCAGGTGTTGGCTTACTGGCTGTACTCTGAAAGCAAGGAAAATGTAAAAAAAAAAAATCAAAAATAAAACCTCCTTAAGGTTAGGAGCTTCATGTGCATTTATTTGTCTGGTCACTAAAGTAACACCTTTCTTCTCGTGACAACAGGAAGGTGGTGGTGCTTTCTGTGCTGTGAAAAAAGCATCAGCAGAAAACCTGAGACGATGGTGTTCACATGTTTGGGGGCGGCTGTTTGTTTTATTTTTCTGTCTGGGCTCTTTCTGTTTGTCTTTTAAAGAAAGTCATCTTTCTTGGGCTCTTTGAAATGCACCAAGTGGATGATTAAGTGCAGGAAGCATCCAGTCTCTAGGTGTGATTTGTATGCTAATCAATGAAACCAGCACTGCTGAATCGTATTACACTTGGACATCAAAGCGAGTCACTGGGGAATGGCTAGAAGGTGATAGCCATGGGCCCGGGGAGCTGGTGGCGGTGGCCGGAGGCATTCCCGCAGGAGTGGAAGTCCCGGCGGCGAGCAGGGTAAGACTCGACTTTATTATACCTGACTCACTGGTGTTGTCTAATAGGGGAATCTGCATGTGGTTGGCAAAATCCACCACTGAAGGGAAGTAACTTCAGGGAAAATGTTGCCCTAAAAGCATTTCATTATTTTTCTTATGACAGAAGCCGTCTGAATAGAAGCACTTTGGTAAGCTGAGCCAAATTTTCTAATGCCCTCCTCCTCGATTTTGTGCAACCTGCTTTGCAAAAGCACCACAGTTTCAAAAAAGAGCCCTTAATGACCATCAGTCCCACGAACCCCAAAGGCGAAGGACTTCATTCTGTACAAACAAGCAAAACAAACAGGTAGGGCTGCCATCAGCGAGTGTTATTTTCTCAGTATGGGGCCTGAATCTGAACACATCTGGGTAAAGAGTAATGATTTTCTTTGGAGGTTTTTGTTAGCACGGATTCACTCCCTGCTCCAAATCTCGGCACCGCTCTCCAGTTCCTGGTGTGAGCACAAAGGCAGGTCTTATTGTGCTTAACTAGAACATCGGTTACAGAATCCGAGCACTTGAAAGCTGGGAAATGAAGAGGTAAGACCTCATGCATTTTAACTATTTCCACATCATAACCACTTACATGACTTTTCTTGACTATATACAAAAGCCTTTTCCATCTCTGCAGCTACCTAATTCCAACTCAGACAGATACTTAGCAGTCTTCTCTGGTTTTTTTATAATAGATTTTTTTTTCATTTTTTAGTGTTTTGTAATTATTTTTCTGCTTCTTACACAGATGAAGACCAGGCTCCTGTAATTTAAACACCTGGATCAGAAAACTCATCAGTGCATTGCATCAGAAGAGTGAAAGCAGCGGCTAACCTTGTGTTATGCGCAGCTGAACCCCTGTTTTCCCACGGTAAGTGAAGATACATCGCACTGGCTGTGCCCCAGGTCTTTCAAGTCCCCTGTCCAGAAGTGACACCTTTCTGCAGAGGCCACAATCCTACAGACAGGAGACCAAACATCTGATCCTACAGCTGCAAAATCATACAGTCTTCCAATTTACTTGAAGGGAAGCCCTCTGCCACCCTCACGGACCACCATACCCATCAGGACCACCATCAACCCCTACAAGCCAGGTGCTCCCACAAGGCCATAAAGCTCATTCCTGCTCTTGCACGTCATTAGTGACCTCCCGTCGACACAAGCTGGTGCATGCGTTCACCCGAGCCCTTGCTGTACTGAGGTCTTTAAGAGGGATGGGAGTTTTGAGAAGGGAACTGATGAAACAATATCTCAGTATCACTGTCTTGGAGTAAAACCCCAAAGAGACTGAGGCATTTCCCCAAACTGCAGAGCCGCTCTCCTTTGCCTTTAGTCTAACTGTGGATTTGCACTCCCGGCTGTTTTCCTGGCTGACACGGAGGAAAACCTCAAGTTTGCTATGCCAGAGATGGGGGGCTCAGACAGGGGTTCTCACCATGGGATGGTAGAAAGGAAGAAAGTAGGGTAGAGCTGGGAAAATAAGGCAGAGCGGTGAGCACCTGGCTGGCAAAGCAAAAGCTGGGGCTGCCTCCAGCCCCATATACCCTAATTTTTGAGCTACAACTGCCACGCTCTCCAGGTCTCCAGCACCAGCAGGACCACGGTGGCTTTACCTTCTCCTCACACTCTTTCCCTAGGAGATGGCTTATTTCATCTATGCCTGAAGCCATCCCTGTATAATAGATCTCGATGGGAAATTTGGTTGCTTAAGCATGGAAAAAGTACTCACTTGTTATAGCGCAAGAGTTGGTGCCATGGTGTGAGATGCTGCAAACACCCAGGCAGGACCGGTCCCCTCCGCGGGGATGTCGGAGCTGGCTCCCGGGGCCAAGAGCAGCATGTGGGTGTAACGGAGTCAGAAGGGAGGAGCCCCTTGTCCTTAGAAACCGTACAAGGCTGGCTGCCTTCAAAGCAATTTCCGAACATTAATTGAGCTGCACAAGATCCCTGCAGGTAGTTAATTAAGTATCATCTTCTTTTGAAAGATGGGAGGGAGGAGAAAAAAAATAATAACTGAGGGCAGAGCAACGGAACATGCCCAAAGGATGAAGGAAGCCATTATCAAAACCCAGAGCAGGATGGGCTGTTCCCAGCTCCTTGCCCTCAGCTTCAAAAGGGGGCCAGGCAATTTGTTTTTAGCAGGTAATCCTTCAGCAAAAAAGATTTAGGGTCTGCAGGAAGATTTTAATCTTCTTTGCTTTATGGCCACTCCCAGCCCTTCCACTCACAACAGTGAAGCAGACCTGGAGAGCCTTGGGAATGAGAAAATTCAAAATAAAGGTTGGAAGCAAATTCAAAATAGAGGTTGGAAGCAAGGGTTACTGCAAAAATTGGTTTTAAAGATCAAAGATTCTAGTTTTTGCCTTTTTTCCTGCTCTAGCTTTACCACAATACTTTCTCCCACATTTTTGTGATTATTTTTTAGTAACAGCTAGCTAGATCATTGTGACAAATTACTTTCCCCAAAACAGCGACAATAACTTGTTGTGGCTAAAAATTGGTGGGTTTTCAATAAATCAAAACCAGAGAAAAACCCCAAACCAAAACCCTACTCTTAAGCTTGCTTTGGTTTTTTTGAGTGGCCAATTCTTAGGGAAAAATGCAATTTTAAAAATATTTTTTGCAAAGACCTACAGACACATTTTGAAAAAAATTAATTTTGCTCAATATCTACTTCTTGAAGTATCAAGTTTGGAAAAACATCCAGAACTGTGTCAGCACTGTATGCTAATTCTCCACCTGACCTTAAAAAAAAGCTTTAAGCATGTTATTTTATCAATCCCCATCACACTGAAGCAGTCATGGGCTCACGGTCCCCATATCGTGCGATGTAGTGAAATGAAGCTTCAGTAGCTTTTTTTCCAAGACAGAGGAGCGCTGTAAGGAAAATCAGCCCCAGCAAGTCTCACAAGGGAGGCTTTGTGTAGCAAAAAGCCGCATTTTTAGGTCAGCTCGGCTAAACTGAAGGAGGTGATTTGTGTGTTAAATAGAAGGACAGCCTGGCTTTTAAGCTCAGCCTTTTTTTGCGGTGCAGACCTAAGTCGTGAGCCACGCTGATTGCTTTTGGGTGGTGTTTGTAACCAGGATCAAGTGGCTACCAGCGAGGGGCAAATGCTTGGTCCTCAATGTTTAATGAAAGGTGTGTTTCTGCATGGGGTGACTGCAAAACTGATGCTTTCTTGCTCTTTTCTTCCAGAACAGTTGTCATCTAGCATTTCTATTGAGTACCAAGTTAATAAAGCGATTTTGGATGTTAAATCATATGCTGCATAAAACCTGGTTTGATTAAATGGGTCGTTTGCATCCTGCCTGGATCACCAGCTAATGCCAGCACGGGTATCTGCTGTGTCTCAGGGTGACTAGGAGGAACAGGGAAATTCGAGGCTGGATCAGCAACACAACAGGGTTTTGCTCTACCGTCACTGAGGGTGTGTGTTAGCAAACCACACTGCTAATGAGAGTGAAGGAGAAGGAAATCTGCTTGGACCAAAATGAGAGAAGCTCTGAGAAGATGAAGGATTCCCCAGCTGGGCTGAAATTCCACGAGGGGACAAGAGCCGTAATCAAAACTGCCGCTGCAGAGACGACACCTCATTCAACATCTCTGGCCGGACACGAACACGTGCGCTGGGCTCCCTCATGGAGGCTGAAGTCCGCTCTGAGCAATGAGTTAGCACTATGAGCTTTGTGCATTGCTTAAGCCATCAAAACAGGATTTAAAGGAAGCTTAAGCAATGCACAGGGTCCTGCAGAGACCTTCTGTCCTCTGATCAGAAGCCCTCAGCAAAGCTAAGGAAGAAGGAAGGTCCCTTGGGTAAGGGTGAAAGCCAGGCAGAGATTTAGGGGGAGATGAAGGGGAAAAAAATAGATTAACTGGGGGAAAGATAGAAGGGGAAGAAGCCAAGGCTCTGTTTTGCAAGTGAGATGCCTGACTTCTCCCATGCTCCTGCTCTCTGGAATGATGAAACGAGGTGCTCAAGGGATGGGGCAAGGAGGGAATTATAGCAAGGAAAAACCGATCAAATACGTGTTGCTCTCCTGTCAGTGTGCCAAGTGCCGTATTTACTCTCACTTTTATTTTTGCGGACTGCTCAGCCGATGCTAGATACACTGTCAGTCAGAGCCAGCGCACGATTAATCCCTTCTGCAGGAATTCACAGGATGAGCCGTTCCCACAACATGTCAGTAGGTGGCAAAAAGCTACAACCCTTGTGCTAAGCAAGAAATAAATATTTTTTCTACTCCTGCAAGAACAGGAGGTGTCTGTGGGCAGCTCTCTCCCATCGGTGGAGATGGGTCGTGTTTCCCCTGGGCCAGAGATCCCTGCACCAGCACTGCTGGGAGGGAGGAGACGTCCCAGAAAGGGCAACATCCCATATCGGGAGCAGGTAAAGAGGCTCAGAAGAGAAACAGGAGCTGCCTTCCTCCTCTTAATTCATCAGGGGACCCTAATGCTATCTCTTGACCTTGCTCAGGAATTATTTAAAGAAAGCTGGAAACCATAAGGGCTTAATCACTGTTTCCAGCATTGGAAAACAACAGGTTTAGGGCTGCGCTATCGCGGCACAGTCTTAGGACACCTAGCTAGACAAACTAAATGTGCCACGGTTGATATTTTTCAAGCTGATGGTAATACTTTAATCTTCACGTACAGCTTGTAATGGAGCTGCTCAAGTCAATGTTCTTGGGCGCTTTTCTCTCACAGCTTTGTGTAAGCAGATTGAAGCAATCCCAGTTGCCTGTCACACACCTTCCAGTGAGCCAGGGCAGATAAAGGGTTTAATGAGGTTAGTAGATATATCCCAGTGCCTTTGATGGTGGTTTTTTTTCTGTTTTTTTAATGTGTGTTGGGGAAGGGAGGATGTTGCATGATGCTGAAAACTTGCGTTCCTGAGGAGGTCAAATACTCTGAGCACCAGGTGGGACAGAGCCCAGGAAGGTTAGAAAATCACATTAATCCAGACTATTCAATCAGATCCAGTTACAGTGTGGCTTTGTTCAACTTTATTTATCTAACACCTCTCTTTCCTAAATTTAAGTAAATAATTTTTCTGCTGAGGAACAATAACAGAGATATTACAGCAACCCTGGCTGCACGGTTTCCAAAATACCTTCCTGCTTTTTTAAATACAGAGGTAAGGTTCATCGACATTTCCTCTTATAAGTTGCACGTTTAATTGCTAATGATTTTGCCAGACATTAACCGCTGGTGCTGACTTTCCCCAGCTCAGTTGTCTGCTTCAGGCTGAGCATTGTAATTTCATTTTCACACTTCAGCAAAACCTGAGCTGGAAGAACTTGGGTTGCTCTGGCCACGTTCATACCACCAACAAAAACGTCCTATAACTGTTTTACTGGGAAGATCAAATGTCCTTGTGCTTTGGGGCAGAGATCTATCTGACTGATTTCTCCCGTTTCTTCAGGGCTGTGCCATCTGCTGATACCCATAGCCACGTCATTAACTGCCTAAAATCTCCATTCTTTGTCATTTTGGTGAAAACTGATAACATGAGCTCTCTGAAGGCACTGCCTCTGAGCTGAGCAGCCTCTGCCTCAGCACAGCTCCTATGGGGAGACGCATTGAACCTGCAGGATGGGTCCAGCCTTGCCTCAAAGCTGGGTGGCTGGTGTGAGATAGCCACCAAAACACCTTTCTATCCAGCAGGAGAGAGGCTTCACAGCTCCGCACCACCAAAATCAAACCCCGCTCAGGTTTCCTCATCGTTATCCTTTAAAACTCATCCCGCATCCATGCCTGCCAGCCGGGATGCAGCGCTGCTCCAGCCTGGAGGCACGCTGGGGTCAAGGCGAGAGGCTCTGCTCAACACAGACGCTGGCTTCTGTGGTGCGTGACTTGGACTAAAGCTGTGCCTGCTCCGTTACGTTGAGTGGCAAGTTTCATCCTCTCCATAGCTGGCTGTAATGACTCAGCCTTCAAATGATGAGCTAATATCGAGCATTTGGAATCGGGAGCTATTCAGAGAACAACAGCTCTGTAAAGTCTTCCTTGCTGAGCTGCAGCGCATGTGTTGTGGGGACTTTTTTCCATTTTCTGTAATTTGTAGAAATGTCTAAGTTTCACCTTTAGTAATAGAGAAAACATTTTCATTTCCAGCCTCTGGAAAGGATGTTAGGAAACAAGAGAAGAGGATGAGTTGCTGTCTGCCTCTCTACAGGTTATGATGGATTAATACAATTGAGAGCAGCACAGTCAAACAATTTCGAGCACCAGAAGTAGAAAGTGGGTTTGCTGGTTTTATCGCCTCCATAAGAGCAAATTTTGCACACTGTAAATTGATAAATTAATGCTCAGAGTCTCTTCTCTGCACAGTCTGTGATACAGATCGACTGGTCCACGCACTCTTCTCTGTGGGCAGCACTCTTCCCCAATGCTGGCAACATGATTATTGGAAAACTAATCAGCTCTATCAGAGATAAATTGCATTTCCACCAATTATAGCTTAATTGTTGACAGATGGGAACACAGAAGGGAGATGTGTCACATCATTAAGAGGACAGGTGTATAGACAAGTGCCAGATTAATTGTTCCAGCCCATTAAATCATTGACCTTTTCAGCATACCCTCAACATCGAATTCAAAGCTCTCACAATATTTCCAGCTCACACACGATGAGCATGTTTATCAGCAAAGTTCTCAGGGGCTTTTTAAGACCCACAGACTCCAGACATGGACTCATTAGCCACCAGCAGTTCTCCTTTCTCATTAAAATCAGTTCTCTTCTTCCTCCTTCTCTGTGTTGGGGTTTGGTTTCTTGGCTTTTCAGTGAAATCACGCGTGGCATGTGGGCTTTCTCCAAAGAGCAGTTTTCTCCATGAAGCATGTAGTCATGCTGTAATGGGCTATACATTTAGGGATGTCAGAAAGAGAGAGAGTGGTGAAATCAAGACAGAGCAGCTCAGTGCTGGGCAGCTGTGCTGAAGGCTCCAGCTTTGATTTGGGGCTTTGGCTGTGATTTCCAGCTCCTGCTCTGCCTGGGATTTTCAGTAAAGCCTGAGAGAGACAAATAGCTAAATACCATTGAAACTGAGTCAGCCATGGGTGTCTAATTCCCCTAAATACGTGTAAAAACGTGTCTCCTGCTCTTTTTCTGGCTATGTAATCCAGGCAGCTGAGGATGCAGTGCAGACACATCCAAAACAGCTTTTTGGGAGGTAGCACAGGTTTGAGATAGTGAGCAGGACATGCCTCATCTGCCCTGAGCTACCCAAACCCTGCGCTGTCCTGGATAATTGAGAACTGACTCCCGATCTAGTTATTCTGGTCGTCTTCCCTTGAAAAATGAGGATAAGGTTTCCAGCTGAAGGAAATGAAAGTTGCTGGGATGATAATCATATTTGTTACTCCTGGAGTCCCTGTCCTGTGCCAACGAGCTGATTGGAAGATGTATTACCCTCTGGTAGGTTTTAGAGAGACCACATGGAAAGCAACCTGGGGAGGCAAGCAAAAGGTACAAGGAAGAGTTAATGCCCTTCATCAGCTCTGCAGCTTCAAACGGAGGTAAAATTGATGCTGGGAATCAAGCAGGTCTTTTTCCAGGGCCAGGGCTGGTGGTGGGCTCTCTCCCTCCCTTGGGTAGCACCAGTCCCCCACATATCCAGTTTGTCACAATAAAATAACTATAAGATGTGTAATTGAAATCCCAGGGAATCATTTTATATATGTGCTTGAATGACTTACTGTGTTCCACAAAGATAACGCACCTTTACTGCAGTGGCCTTTATGGACCTACGAAGACAATCAGATAGGAGACAGGAGAACTGGGTGAGGTTCTCTCTCAGATAACAAATGATTTTACAAGGAAAAGCAGATAATTTTATGAAAAAATACAGTTTAGGAGAGATGGAAACTGCATGGATCTCTTTGATAGATCTGGTACCCTTCATATAACCATCTTTTTCGATATACTTGGAAACGTCAGGTTGCAACAAGGCAGCTTGTTTAAATTCTCGGTGGATGCAGTAGCCTTGGCCAGCACCACTGGGGCGTGTGTCTGCAGGACATGCTGGAGATCCCTCAGCTCCACCGCTCACTGTGCAGCGCTGAACCCCGGACGAGAGCCAGCTTTTTCAGGTTGTCCCTAAACTGGAGGTTAGTACTGAAGAAAGTACATGTATTTCTGTGTCTGGGGAAGGGAAGGGGAGGAAATTCCAAAAAAATGTCAAAAAGGAATTTTAGAAATGCCAGAATATTTATTTTAAGGATTTCCTAAATGAATCATTTCACCTTGCATTTTGAACTGGGTTTTTGTGGTTTAGAAAAGGATATAAGGTTAAAAACAAGTTACAAAGGTTGAGTAACCCAAAGGCAAGTGAAACATTTCAGTTGGAACTTAATATTTGGTGTTAACCCAGAATATTTTCCAGCTTCTGCTTGTTTTTTTGCCAGCCTCCTCCTCCTCCTCCCTGTACCCTCACTTCATTGTTGCTCGGTCCGAGCCATTTTTTCCCCAGATATTTTGATCCGGCCACATAACCCAGGCAGTCATTAGTCACTCCACATCAGTGATCTCCTCATTTCCAGCTGTCCTTTCCACTGGCCCATACTCCCAGAAATGGAACTTACTGCAAACACCGTGTCTCTACCCTCAGTCCATCCATCTGGGGGGGTTTCAGCCCCACCAGAGCTGGGGCTTGTTTCTTCAGCGCATCCCTCTCACCCCAAGCCATGCCACTAGAAATCCTTATCAAAGAAGTCATCGAAGAGAGAAACCCTCTCTGTCTTGGTTCTCACAAGTGTAGGCTTGTGGTAAATTTTCTTCTCTTCCCTTTCCCACTCCTCGGAGCCTGTGCTGGAGGTGTCCCAGAACAGATCCCTCGTCCGGGACTCCCTGCAGAACCACAGGTCAACCTTCCTGCTCTCGCCTGGAGAAAGTTCAGACCCATCATGCTGCCTGGAGAGTCCTCTACTCCATGTGTTTCCTTGGGGAGGAAAAAAAAAAAAAATCATAATTTTGCAGAGCTGCATGCCGAGTCCCCTAGAGTTTAGCTGGAAATGGCTATGGGCAGCTGGAGGCATGTAAGGAAGATCCTGAGAGATCCCTGTCAGAGCAGACCCCGTGCTTGGGGCTGGGCAGGGTAAGGTATAGTATGCTCAGGATTATATTTGGTGAAACTATAGAGTCTGGCAAAAGGCAGTACGGTTTTATCCCCAAGCAGAAGAGAGCTGAGGTGAAGAACCACGAGGGAACAGGAGCAGCCAAGTCTGTTCCCTTTTTTCCTGGTGCAAGTTCACTGGCAGACAAGTTTTTCACTGATTTAAGCATTTTTACCCTCAGTGATATGTTTCCAGCCTG
Organism: Theristicus caerulescens; assembly: GCA_020745775.1. Classification (NCBI taxonomy): domain Eukaryota; kingdom Metazoa; phylum Chordata; class Aves; order Pelecaniformes; family Threskiornithidae; genus Theristicus; species Theristicus caerulescens. Next base: position 66,592,523 of record CM036564.1, on the reverse strand, counting down.
TGCCGAAGGTTGTCACGTGCAAGCGAAACAGAACAGGGCTCGTGCCTCGGGGATGTCAGTACGAAGTGGTGGCTGAGATTCGCTTTGATTTCCACTTTGTTGGGGACAGTAAGGTCACCTTGTGTGCCCTGGCATCTCCAGCCCCCCCAGCTGCTCCCCCAGCCTGCACCAACCAGTGCCCCAAAGCTTAGATCAGAGTCACAGCCAAATCCAAAGCACCACAGGTCAGCCCTCCAGATTCATGCTACGTCCATTCCTGCTGCTCGCCAATCCTTGAAGCCGTGCCCCCTCCTGCACTACAGTGTGGGCTGCAGTAGGAAGACATGCCCAAGAGATGCTGAGATCTGTCACTGTTAAATTCATTTCACCTGATGCGTTTTCACATCAGACGGTGAAAGTAACACGGAGCTACGGCTGGAAATCATCTAACTGGGAACATCTCACCTTAATTACACATCACCCAGAGGGATGCAAATCTGTGATGGAAATTGCCTGGCTCTGGGCAGTGGGAAGCAGTTTCCATATAAAAAAAGTGAGTAACCTCAGTGACTGTAACGTTTACCCCATGGTCATTTAAGGATGGCAGGAGTTCAGAGGCTGCACCACGTATATGAATGTAACATATTGTTGGGCCATGCAATGATGAAGCCAGGAATAAATCTCTGGCATCTGTTGCTCAAGCAGCTCATTCTCCATTTCTTTCTCCTGCTGAGCCCAGTTCCAGCTTCACAATGTGCCCAAGGGTGCTCTGCCAGAGACGACTTACTGCAAGGTTCCCCAAAATGTATGTGGGCACCCTCCTTCAGTCTTTCATGCGTGTCAAGGGGGAAGAGACAAGGCTGACTGTTCTCCCAAAAAACCAGTCTCACAAGGTCCCTGAAAATAACCAGCGATCTCAAATCACCCAGTTTTCATAGAATCATAGAATCGTTAAGGTTGGAAAAGACCCTTAAGATCATCAAGTCCAACCGTTAACCTACCACCGCCAAGTCCGCCACTAAACCATGTCCCTAAGCACCACGTCCACCTGGCTTTTAAATACCTCCAGGGATGGGGACTCAACCACTTCCCTGGGCAGCCTGTGCCAGGGCCTGACCACTCTTTCAGTAAAGAAGTTTTTCCCGATATCTAACCTAAACTTGCCCTGGTGCAGCTTGAGGCCATTTCCTCTCGTCCTATCGCTTGTTACTGGGGTGAAGAGACCGACCCCCACCTCACTACAACCTCCTTTCAGGCAGTTGTAGAGAGCAATAAGGTCCCCCCTCAGCCTCCTCTTCTCCAAACTAAACAACCCCAGCTCCCTCAGCCACTCCTCGTAAAGCCCACCCTGCTTGAGCCCAGCTGAAGATCTGAGCTGGTTGTTTGCAGCATGTGCCCTGGTATATTTTGCTGGGGAACCATGCAGTTGTGTACCCACCGATGACTGCAGCTATGACTGCAGTTCAGCCCTGTGCTCCCTCCAGGAAGGCACCAGCTCCGTGCCTGCGTGGGGCAATCGCTGGGTTAGCGTGGGGCTGGGTCTTGGCTTTGACTCCCCAGTCGAGGATGGATGCATGTTGTGGTAGAGACTCTGCCAGAGTAACTCATGTCTTGTGCTTGAAGGAAAGCTGGCAGGGCACATTTTAATCAGCAACTGCCAACCCTGCCAGAGTGACCGCTGTGATACTGTCACAGCCTGCATCCACCTGAGCACGTCCCAGGCTTGGGCAGGAGGTGTCCGGTGCTGGGGCAGAAGGCAGGGGCTAAAACCTGGTGTAAGGGTTGATCTTCAGGCAGTCGTTTTCCATTTTTTTTTCTCCTTCACCCCTTTGGCTGTCATGTTGGTGGAGCTTCAGAGGTTCCCCCAGCCCATGTACGTTCACCTTTGCAGCGGTCTATACGCTCACCTACTGGGCCGCTTTTGCCCAGCAGACTCCCTGCCACTCCAGGCACATGGGACCCCAGGGACACCCTCTGTCCTTGTATTCAGTTTGCCATGCAGGGGACGTGTGGGACAAGCTGAGACTTTTCTGCCAGTGGTAACCTGCTCCTGCAGGGGCCTGGCCCTGGGGACGCTGCTTTGATGCCCTTATGGCTATTCCATGGCTCTTAATTCACATCTACTCAGGTCTGTTTGGATGCTTTGCCTTACGACCACATCTCACTGCTTCCCCCCACCTCCAGTCTTTTGAACTTGCACCATGTCACAGCAGGAGATGGAGCAATAGAAGCAGCTTCCACAGGGAAACTTCTCTGATGACATTTAAGAGGCTGGCAAGTTTTACATCTCCTTGGAAAATTATTCTACTTACCACGGTCGTCTCCATGAAAATGCTGATTGTGCTCAGCAGGGACGAGGTCTCGGCTTTCGGCACTGTTGCCTCTCTGGAGAGTGTCAAGGACTTTCTTCGGGCTGAATTCCTTGATTTTTTGTTTATTGATTTTTGCCTCCCTGTGGAGATTTCGCTTCAGCTCTGCCTGGGTTTGCAAACGAGTCATCAACACAAGCAGTAGACGAGCAAACACGTTTTAACAGTTCAACGCAGTGTATCATTAGGGGGTTGGCGCTGAAAATAATTACGCAGTCGAGTAGTTTAACCAGGGCAAACAGTATTTACCAAACTGGATATGTGGCAGAACATGACCCGGACAGAGATTTTTTGGTTTCTCCATGGGCCATGGCCAAATGAGGGCAAAGTGTTGCAAAACTCAGAAGTAATTACTGATCATGGGGACCCTGGAGATGCTCCCCACCTCGTCTCTGCCTAAGCCACCAGAAAAGCTTCATTTGCTCTTCCCAGCAGCAGGTTTTAAGCCTCTGGGTCCATGGGAGAGACACTGGGGATGGGCAGACCCCCATCCAAGAGGGGAAGCCCCAGCCTCTCCCCAGATCCATCTCAGCATTACCTCTCGGCGCCTGCGGGTCAAGTCCAGCATCTGCAGCTTGTGCAAGTGCTGCCGCCTGCCAGGGAGGTGTTTCAGGCTTTGCCCCCTCTTCTCCAGAGCCTACGAGGTGTTTAAAAACATAAATAAATAAACCTGCATTTTCTGAAAGAGAAAGGAACAGCCACCAGCTCGCAAATCCACACCCGGCCCCTCGGGCACTCCCCGGATAAAGGCAGCGAGCATCTCCCTGCGTAGCCAACTTGCAGAAATTTATCACAGATTTCCACTGCGCTTGCAGTTTATCTCACAGCTCTGGGGCATGATGGAAAAAAATCTTCATTAAAACAATGTATATGTGCTTCTGCCCCCCGAGGTGCTACCGCTTTGAGTCGGCTGTCCAAGATAATCTCATGATCCGAAGGGAGGAACCACTTTTGCACGTTTGGGGTTGCAGGGGGTGTTTATGGCATGCAGTACTTGCAGCCCTCTCCCTGTCAGCTGCAACCGATGGGTGTTCAGGTTGCTCAACCATTTGAAAAAAGTGGTCCTCAAACCTTTAGCCTCAAAAATATTTAAGGTCCTGGCTCAGCAGGTCCTCCTGAGAATCAAACACTTTCTTCTTATTTTATATCCTTTCACCCACCGCTGGTGTTTCAACCAGTTCCTGGGCTTAGCCGGGGATGGGAGCGCAGCCGGTGTAAAACACCAACTTCTGCTCTTCAGCTATTCGAGGTGTCCAAACCACGAGGGAAAGGAGCCCGCAGCCAGCAACAACCCGTGGACAGGGCTCGACGCATGCACTTACCTTTGGTTTTGGGCTTGCAGCCACTTCTTGCTGACTCCAGGGCTTTGCAGGAGCAATTGCTTGCAGAGGGCCAGCAGGTTCAAGCCTCTACAAGTCCAATATTTATAATATTCAGCATTGCTTGTTCCACGCAATCATAAAACCTGATATGACACTACCTTGACATTTTTCCAGCTCTGATTCTGGCCCAGCTGCTTGGGATACAGGAAGGAGATTGGCATCTCTAGCAGATGCTCAGGGAGATGAACATCTCCTTAGGTGCTTTGGGAGTGGACAAAACTGGGGGAATCTTCTGCATTAGAGTCAAAGCAGCAAAACCCCAGTCTTAATTTAGTTTTATCCCTGTAGGTATTTCTCTTTGAGCCTCAACAGTGCCCAAGGCTCCAGCCAAGATCAGAGTGAAGACAAACCCCATCCCAAATTGCTTCATGTTGAAGCTGAAGCATGGATTGGTATCATAATTTAACATAAAGTCTCCTAGCAGGTCATCCGAGGGCAGATCTCAGATACCTGAGACCCAGAGCACCATTCCCTCCATCCAACCAGTCTCTTTTATGTTGCCCTGAGTACGACTCTTCTCTGCAGGACTGTGCATGGTACACAGTGTCTTTCCTGGTGGCTAATGGAATTGGGCAGAGAGTTGCTTTACAGACTGCCCGGAGCATGGATTTTTATCTTAAGGACCTAAGTTGTCTCCTTAAATTGTGCCAAGCTACTAGATGATACTGGGTCATTTCATGGCTTGATATTGCCAGTGTGCCCTTCTAGGATGGGAGCTCAGTCCAGCTTCCATAAAAATTAAGAGGAGCTTCATCAAGGACTTCATCAGTAAGACCTGACTTACAATTTATGTGGGACATCATTAACCTCCTGAATGTGAACTAGAGTGTCCTCTAAATGGTGACATGCCTCTGGCTGTCTGCACTGAACTGCTGTCAAAGCCTGAGCTGTAATTTTGAAGCATCCTCAAAGTCAATGCAATAACGCAGGAGAAAAAAAGTCAGCAGCATCATGTAAAGGAGGCATCCCGTCAGCCCCGAATGCCAAGTTCACATGTCTTCCAGCATAAAAAAACCCACAAAACTGAATATGAAGCTTAAAAAATGGCACTAGATGGCAGCATGTGACACCACAACTGCAGTCCGGGCTGTGCATCACTCCTAGATGCCACCAAGGTGGCCAGCGAGGGGTGGCTGAAGGCAGATAAACTCCCACATCTATCAGCAGATAAACTCCCACATCTATCAGCTCATCTCGCTGTGCCCAGCGGGGAAGCCAAGTTTCAGACTTTCAGCTAAAGTTGTGTCGCAGGCTGGAAAATCAACTCTCTTCTTTCGTCTCTGTGAACCTCACAGGATTTTTCTCTGGAAATACTCCCTGACCAAAATCCTCTAAAAGTCCTTGAGAAGGCCACGTCATCCTGCTCCGCTGTCTTTGAAAATATTCCCGCAGGGAAAAGGGCTTTCGCTGGTGCTGTTTACACTCCCTAACAGCAATGGCAGAAGCATGGGGTAGGATTACCAGTGGTGTTGTCCTGCAAGGAGTATTATCAGTGTTTTAATAATACATAAATACAGCTGTAATGGAAATAAGATCAATGACTAAAAATTACATGCTAGTGGGAGATTTTTAAATGAGGCTGTGATTCCACATGACAGTTCACCGTGCGTAGCTCAGCTCATTCAGGTGCTGCTGCCTCACTCTCCCACCAAATCCAGGGACACGTTATTCAAGAGTTGGTGGCCACCTGTGCTCTCTGGAGCCACCAGTCTTGGCCAGAGCCACAGCCTGGGTTTCAACTGCCCCCATCTGGTGGCTCCTCTGTTCTTTATTATATTGAAAAGACCTCAATCACAGCAAGGAAGGCTTGAGCAAAGCACCCCTGCTTCAGCAGATTTGCTGTTGTGGGACATGGGCAGTGGGTTTGTCACCAAATTTTGGGAGAGTGGAGATGCTCTCAGGGAGGAACAGGAGTGTCTCAGAGCAGCGCAGGGAAGCGAGATGTTCACCCATGGATTTTAATGGCAAGGGGTTATATAGGTGCCTGGGAAGGAAGATTCCCAGTGGCAGCTGAGGGGCAGGTTGGTTCTGGTGTAACCCAGGGCAGTCCCAGGGCTGGGCCAAGCTGCACCCAGCACCTACAGGAGTGCTACAGAGAAGTTCATAGCCTGTCGGCACAAATACATCTCTTTCATGGGTTAAACAGCCAAGAAGCATGTTTGCCTCCATTCGTCCCCAGTCACCGACTGCTGAGGACTCCCTCCAGCTGCTTGATTAGGCTGCTGATGTGCCCCATGCAGCTGGGCTCTCTTAGAAAGGTCTCAGCAGCAGGTACAACGTTGGCCCTTAATTGCTAATTAAAAGTCCTGCCTAAAGGAGAGCACAGGGGCTAGTACTTCCAGAAGCTGAGTGCTTCCTTGAGCAGGACACCCTGCTGTTTGGCGGGGTCTGCTCAAGTTGTCCCCTTTCCTTGTCTGATTTTGTTCCTCTGAGCTCTGTTTGCTCTCAGGTTTGGAAGCCCCAGACTTGGGCCAAGCAGCAGAGAAGAAACGCAGCCAAAAGCCTCAAGCAGGGGCTCTGAAGGAGAAAGATCTGAGGAGCAAATTGGGGGAGCTGCAGCTGTGGGGCATCCAGAGCGGGGCTGAGCCTGGTGGCCCTGATGGCCCTCCCTGACCCTCTGTGGGCACGTAGGGAAGGAGGGAGAACTCAATCTTGGCCAAACACTGACAGCTTTGCATCTTAAATAGCAAGCAGGTAAGAGATGGGAAGTTGGAAGATATTGGTGGCTGGTTTGGGAGGGTGGGGAGAATCAATGAAAATGCAGGTGGAGCACAGAAAGCTGTGTGGCTTCTCTGGGTTTGGGTTTTAAATAATGTGATTCATGGCAAGAATTGTACAGCCCCGGTAATGGAGAGCCAGCTTAGCCCTGTGAGCATGTGATGGCCTGAGCCTCATCCGGGTTTTGTATTGTATAAAAGCATCAGTACATAAAAATATCAGCATAGAAAATGCATGTGGAGGGCTTCTTGTCACTTTTTAATGAAATAGGAGCTCTAACCCTTGTGCGGCATGGTAGACTAGCGGTGTTTTCTTTCCTTCTTTGCAGTAAATTAGATGGATATAAATATATTTTTGGAGCTTTAGTTATGTTGTGATAACTCTTGTGTGGGGAAAAACCTGATTGCCAGGTCAGGGAAAGTCATGGGTTTCAGGGCTTGGAGGGGAAGGGATCTGGGAAGTGCAGGAAGGGGAAAGGAAGGTCATAGAGGAGTGAGAAGGGTGTTTTATGTTTGTTTGGGAGGATTTTTTTTTTATAGCTAGATATACAGATGTGTGTGTGTGCACTTGTATATACAGTGCTGTTCTTAGAAGGTGAAGTCCTCTCCCTTGTGCTGATGAACCAAAAATAACCTCTCTGTGGTCAACATACCTGCTCTGCCCTGGGTATCAAACTTGGGCTGGTGATAAAGCTCATCTAGGGATGATCATCTAGAGGCAGGACCTCCTACTTGCATTGCTGTAGGATATTTGTTTCCCCCACCGTGGTGCCGTCACATGTGCCCATGTCCCCAAGAAAGACCACATCAATGGGTCAATCACAGCAACTCATAGGGAGCTTTTCAAACTCGTCTTACTTGAGGTCTTCGAGGCGGGTGCTGTTTAATGATGCTGGTTTCTCCCTTTTCCAGTACGGTGTTGAAAGAAAGGGGCCCTTAAAGATTAGAGAAGAAATGGATGAAGTTACTTTTGGGTGATCATCAACTGCTAGGCTGCACTCAGCAATAATTTTCTGCCCTTGTTTTTTGGTTGGCGTGTCCTACTAATGTCTCTCTCAGTGTACCCAGTAACACATGGTATAAGTTACTCTATTAGCCGCAGAAAGAAAGTGAGGATGTACCCGGGCCTGTGCATTCTAACAAATGTCTGCCATGTACCTCTCCTGCTTCCCTCTACAACATCTCATGGATCCTATATGTGACAATAACCACCCTCCATGTGTCCTGTGGCCTCCCCCAGGGTCCTCTTCTTCCGTGGCCTGTGACCATCAGCTGGCCAAGAAACCTGTCTGCCCTTTTAAAGTGGAGAAGGGGCAGCAGTTTGAGTCCTTTCTTGCTGCACAATCCCTGAGACTTCATTATTATTATTTCTTTGGTTGAACTGAGAAATATCTCTACTGTTTTTACTGACCGTGGCAGAGCTGGGTTACAGCCAGCCAGCGGGTTCAGAAGTTAGTGGGTTATGGACAGACAAGCGGTCTGATCACAGACCCTCATTGTCTTTGGAAATCAGCCTGAAATAAGGTGCTACACACCAGGGATCGCCTGTTAGTTATTAAAGCAGTGTTTTCTCTGAGGTCTGAACGTGATCTGGGCTCAGGTCTGTTCTGCACTGGTGCTCTTGGGTGAACACCGCTGCCTTTTTTTTTTTTTCCTTGCAGAAATAAATACTAGCATGTGCAGTAAGTATTTATTTTACAAAAGAGTTTTTCTATCCCACTTATTCTCCCCCAAAACTGTCTTGGTGCATTCAAATGCCGTTTTATACATGGAGTTGAGTGAGGTGTTGCTGAGCAGCTCCTGCTCCCATGTGGGGGGAGCCCCGAGGTGGCCGCAGGGGAGGAGACTTGGGGATAAAGTGCAGGAATTACATTATAGTTGATGCCAAATTTAATAGTTATATTAAAAAGAAAAATAATAACTTGGAGGTCACCTTATGGGGGGCTTCAGTGGTCCCTTTAAATGAGCCCTATGGAAGATTGCCAAGGCAGGGCTATTGGAGAAGGGAGAGAGAAGGCGATGGAGGGAGGGCGTTGGGGTGTGGGAGGAGATGGTGACTCCATCAGATAAATGATTGCTGGGCTCTGCTGAGCACCGGTAATGATTAACTGCTGAGCAAAGCTGCGGCTGCTCGGCACATGCAGGTATGGGTGCCTGAGTGAAAATTTCCAGTGCAGGCGGCTCCTCCGGAGATGGACTTCAGCTGCTGGGGAGCAGAAGCTGAAAAAGCAGCTTGTAATACCAAAAGGGGGATTATTCAGTTATCGCCTCTCAGTCTGCAGGACAAATTAGTGCATAAAGAATTTCTAAGGGGGAGGTAAAACATAAGGAGGTGGCTCAAGGTGCTGGGAACGCGGGACTCAGCACAGGCAAGGGGCTGGGGCTTGGGAGAAGCTTGTTCTGGCAAGACGTACGGCTTTGGGGAATTTATTTCTCCCTCATGAAATTTTTTTTTTTAAAAAATATATTTAAATTATTCCCTCTCATCCTATCCATGCACGTGCCTTGTAGGAGGTTTGCCCTTATCCTCTACAGATACAGAACTGGGAGCCAGCTGCTCGCTGACCCCAAACCTGCTCGGTCCTGGGGCAGGGACGGTCCCTGGCACAGCCGCGTGATGCTGGCAGGGAGGGACCGTTGTCCCACCGCATAGCTGCTGCTGAGGGAGCACGGGGCCCAAGCTGAAGTCATTCTCGTGACTTTTATTTTTTACCCTTGCACTTTAGTAGCAGCAGATTCTCCCTGCTGGAGGAAGCGGGATTTAACACAAGCCGAGAGGAACCCTCATAAACCAAATAAAACCTATTCTCTTGGAGGCTTTGCTTATTTAGACAGCAGCTCAAGCTAATACATCGCTCAAGTACTCTTGAGCATACTCTTTTTATTTCTGAAAATGAAAAGTAATAGAAAACGACATTTATTGAGGGGGTTTTAAAGTTTTTTATAAACGTACACATTTTAGAAGCATTTGTTAAATACTCAGTGATGATAATTTTCCAGAACAGGAATATTTGGTTGCTCTTGCTGTCATGAACTACTTGAAACCCCCTGTTGTACAGCCAGACCTGATCTGTATTCACCCCAGGACCTCTGGCTCCGGGAATGTCACTGCTATCGTGCCAGAGGTTTATTTGCTTTCACCTTCTCTTGATGCCTCTCGGTGGATGATCCTGAAGGAAATATCCAGCCCCTGGTGAAGCAGCGGTGCTTAACGCTGCTTGGCGTGTGTCAGAAATTCATTTTTTGGAAATGGAAAAGAGGGGAGGAGAGTGCTAGGGATGCAGATCCTCCTCCTTCTGGGTTACCCTTTCTCAAACCACATTGGTGTTCATGGGGGTTTCTCCCTACGCTCACCTAACGTGGCTGTGGGAAGCCACTCGTCGCCATCCAGCTCATTGTACGGAGCTATGCATCCACTTGGTGCAAACCTTCCCTGCCTCCGGGTAGGGTTTGGGTATGGATGGAATTTAAACCCTGCTGTGAAAGGCTGTGGGAGAAGCTGCACAATGCCACTCGTAGAAAAACACACACAGCTACGCTATTTGCCTTCCTCTGCCTCTTGGCTTATGAAATTAGCCCTGTGTGAGACATGGCTATAATTTATTTTAATGCTGAATTTTACCTGCTGAGTGCATTACCCAGAAACTAATTCTAATTAAGCTAATGATATTGATATGGCCAGTGGCAGCAGGTGAGCAGAACGGGTGTGTGACTGGGAGTTAGGGGGCTGCTGTACGAGGGCTTGCTCAGATGCAGGCTGGTGTCGTTGCGTGCCAGGTCAATGCTGGGGAGCGGGGCTGTTCCCAGGGGAACGACTAATGGGAGTAAGGAGCCTGGGATCTGGGCTCTGGTGACTCAGATGCTTTGCAAAACAGGCTGGGGGGTGTGTGTGTGGGGAATTAGTTTTCCCAAAGCCAAAATATCCCGGAAATGGCAAAAAGCTACTGATGCAGAATGGCATGTGCACAGACCTACACCCACCCTGCACCGCAGCGAGCAAACCCGCAGCCCCAGCTGATGCCCTGTGGGTCTCTGCCCTGCGCTTTGCAATAATCCATTGAAGACCCCCTTACCTGCAGAGGCTCTCCCGTACCAGGTCTCCCGGAGAGGTGGAAGTTGCCGGTGAAACGTGGGCTTTCCCCACTCTGCCACGGCTGGTGGGTGCAGGCTGGGCTCTCCCAGCACGCCGGGGAGCTGGTGCCGGGCAGCGAGAGCAGGCAGGTCCTCCCCGGCACGCATCGGTGCCACCTTGGTCACCTTGGGGTGTGGCTTGGAAGAGCTCAGGCCCATTTTGCACAGCAATGGCTTTGAAAGAAGGAAAACCCCTCATGCACTGTCCTCCCTGAACGCGGAGGGACCCTCCCTGCCCGACGCTGAGGCCGGGGCTGGCTCCCACAGATGTGCTCACACATCCTTCCCTGCTCAGTTAAACATTGACCTGGCCCCAGCCATTCCCACAGGGACAAGAGGTGGCTGCTGCTGATGGAGAAGTGGAAAGCAGCTCGGGGAGCCAGTGCCAAGCCCTGGGCAAGCTTTGTTTTTATCTACAAATGACTTTCAACCAGGGTCACCACCTCAGCTGGCCATCGGCTAACCTGGAGGTATTTGTACAAGCAGCTCTTTTGCTAAATCTTCAGTTTTTGGAAGGAAATTCAATCCTCAGAGCACCAGAAGGGTTAAAGCATCTCCCACCCTGCATGGGAGAAGCAGCCTGGGGACAGGGGCTGGCCGAGGAGCATCCTCCACCCTGGCTCCTGCGGGCCAGTGGCACTGCTGGGGAAAAAAAAATGCAGTTTTAGCACAAACCCACCTGAAAACATCAGCCAAAGTGAGTCACATTCTGCAGTTTTGGAGCTGCTGCAGGATTCAGGCCAAACACAGCAGGACTGGTGCAGGATCGGTGCATACGGGAAAGGTCTACACATCTCCATTTGTTTCTTCCTTTCCATTCCCAAGGCGTATGAGGGCGTTCAGAGGGCACAGTTTCCTCGGAGCTGTAGGGAGTCAGTCAGTCATTTCCAGGGTGGAGCGGTTGGAAAATACGTAGGGAGGATTATTTATGCAACAAGTTTACTATTGCAGGGTGGTTTTTTTGGCAGGAATAGGGTTGCGGGAGGAGGTGAGAGCACCTGTGGGCTCCGCTGTGAAACACGTGGAAACCAGCAAACGCTGAGTGTGTGAGGGAGAGCCCAAAACGGCATCAGAGCCTGGGTTCATTTAGCAGAAGCTCATCCCACTGGGATTCCTGGAACAATCCTGCATAGGTTTGGAGCGATCGGGGCCTGTTTTGGCTTTTCTATCAGGAGAGGAGTGCTGGGAGGAGGGTTGTGCAGGGAAATGAGGATCAGGGCAGCCAAGCATCCAGCAGATCCATGGATAAACCACTCAGCTTCCCCTTGATGGAAATGGGGAGGTTTTGAGCTGCAAAATGCCACCGGCCAGGGGTGGCACCTCCCAGAAGAAATTACTCATCCCTGGAGCAACCCAGCCGGTTCCTGTTTTCAGCTGCAAAGCACCAACCTCACTCGTGACTTTGCTTTACAACAGGTCACACAGGGCACGAGGGAGCAGAATAGCTTAGTCTGTATTTTTTTTCCTTCTTGTTTTCAAATGAAAATATAAAATCAACACTCCCCTTCCCTCCTGAGTTTCTCAATGCTTAATGTCTTCCTTTTCCCCCCCCCCCCCCCCCCCCTTCCCCCTCCCCTGCTGAGAACAGGTAATTCCTGTTAAGCAGCTTGGGAAAATTGTGAATTAAATGCAATGATGATGGATGTGTCGGAGCAGTGGAAAACCCATGTGGATGTTAAAGCTAGTGCCCGTCGTGCTGTATCTGGGTGTTTCACCTGGGTGTGATGCTGTGGCCCTGGCCCTGCTGAAGTCCTCGCAGGGTCCCACTGCTCCCCGTGCCCCTAAACCCCCTCTCTTGGCCAGATCTCTTTCCAAGCCATATGGGTTTCCCCACCTGCCGTGCAGGATGGCACCACAACCTGTTGTACAGTGATTTAGGAAGGGGATTGAAAAGGGTCAGACATAACTGAGGCTGATATTGCTCCAAGCGCTTCATCCGGAGGAGCTCTAGGTGAAGAGGCGCTCCTTTTTGCATTTAAAGGTGATGCAGTTTCCTTCTGGCTGGTTCATGAGTGCTAAGCCCCACCTCCCCTGCTGCGGTACAGCTCTGTGGTACACATTCCCAAGGATGTTAGCCTGACAGCACTGCTCAGCACCTTGATGCTGCATCAGTTAATGACCAATATCTCCCAGCAAATCCCTAAAATCTCAGCATCTGTGTACTTTGGAGCTGCGCTTTGATCTCCACATGCCTTTACTTTGTAAAGCAAAGAGGGTCAAGAGCAGCAGCTGTGGGGTTGGGATGGGGCAAGGAAGGCAGGCTGCAAAAAGATGCCCTTCCTGGTACGAACTGAGAGCAAGCTTGGGGTTGAACTGGGTCCCAGAAGGGCCCAATGGTACTGGAAGAGGCTCCCAAATATTATCACTTGCAACTGCTGGGCCAAAAATTACCCTTTCGTGTCTTTACCTGGGCTCCCTGGACTGCGGCTGTGCAGGGTGTTGGGTGGATGCTGGGGGATTTGCTGGGTGAGCTGTGCACGTGTGGTGGTGGAGATCATGGTTATTGGCATCGTTTCGACCTGGTCAGCTCGAGAGTGAGCAGTGACAGCCCCTGCTACCCCACAAAGTAATCCTGTGTTATCCCCCTCGCTTAAACCTGCCTTTAACACCAGCCGATGGTGTTTGATGGGGGGAAGGACGGGCTGAGGTATGCCTGAGCTCCAGGCTGGCTTCACCGCTGCCCTCCTGGTGATGTGAAGCTCATCCTTTTCTTTGACTGGGGGGTTATTTAATGCAGCCTTTTATCTGTATTTAAGGTTCAATTTTATTTCCAAGTGCTGTGCTGTAGAAACATGGAGCTGGAAGGAGCTTTGGTCCCATACGTTGCTGTTAGGGACAGCATGTGGTCCCTCCCAGGAGAGCTGAAAACTCTTTATACCTTTCTCCCATTTCATTTATTGCCTGAAACCCTCCACCAAATTCAGCTGGAACCTATAATGATACTGATCTTGCCAGAATTGGATTTTCCAGCACATTTGTTGTACTCAAAATGAAATTATTGTCCCCTAAGAAGTGCTCTGATGCCCTTGTTTCAAGGAAGTTACAGGGAAAAGCCCAAGGGTAGGGCAGTGCCATGACTTCTCACAGAGGAGTGGTTTGTTACCCACCTGTACGTGGAGCAAGGGCGAACCCATAGGAGGTTTTGGCACAGGGCACCCATCTAATGTCCAGCCGCAGCAGTGGATTGCCTCTGCCTTGAAACTTCTCCTTGAGAATGAGTTTTAAATTATTGTCACAGCTGCGTGTGCTGTGTGCGTTGCTTTCCACAGTGCACATCTTGTGCCAAACCATGGGGAAAGCAACCGCTTGTCAGAGCATTGCGGCTTGTCACGGAGAAGCCATGGGGGGAAGCTTAAGGTCCAAAAGCAAAACACTGGGCAAAAAAAATCCCCAAATGCTGAGATGTACTGGTGGTAGGATGAGAGGAAATGGCCTTAAGTTGCACCAGGGCAGATTTAGGTTGGATATTAGGAAAAACTCCTTCCCCAAAGGGCAGTCAGGCCCTGGCACAGGCTGCCCAGGGAAGGGGTTGAGTCCCCATCCCTGGAGATATTTAAAAGCTGGGTAGATGTGGTGCTTAGGGACATGGTTTAGTGGTGGGCTCGGCAGTGCTGGGTTAACGGTTGGACCTGATGATCTTAAAGGTTTTTTCCAACCTAAACGATTCTATGAGTCTAAGTGTGCACGGTTGGGTAAGTGTTTCCTGTCCCCTTTGTCTTTTACCTGCTGGGAGGGCAAATGGAAGCGGTGGGTTGCAGCAACCCAATGTGTTGCAGAGACTGATGCAGGTTTTGCCCTTCAGTCCCAGGAAACATGGGCACAGGAGGAGATGGAAAGTCGGCAGCACAGATTTTTTTGCCAAAATAACGGCTGGACTTTATGCAAATCTCTGGTGAGTAAAGCAGAAGTAACTGTAACGATGCAAATAGGCTTGTCATTTATTGTGCTTGCAGCACGTTTAGCTGGCGAAAGTGCGAACAAAGGAGCAGCAAAGAGAGGAAAATAATCCAGCACTGTTTCACTGCCTGGGATGCACACTGCTGTGACTAATAGATCCCATTATTACACATCTGTAAAATCAAGAAATATGGCTCGTTCCTCCCTCTGCTGCTTGTCACTTGTATTAACAGGGGATGTTCATCTTATCCCAGCCAAGGCTGAGGATGCCAGTGGTGCTGAGATAACATCGTCTGTGGTGCCTGGTCCCTGAGACCTCTGGAGAGGGTGCACGCAGGCGGCAATGCTCGAGGCGGGTTCTTCGCACACGTTTTGTTTTCCTTCCAGGCCCTGGCACGAAACAGAATCTGATAACACAGCTGCTGGATCAAAACTGGCATTTTCCTTGGGGTGCAAACTGAAATGAAACCCTTACGTTGCTGGAGATGATAGAAGGGCTCATCAGAGACGCCCACAGCAGCAGAAGTAACCACATCTGATCATTCACTTGATGGGTGTGATTACTGGTTTGCATTCCTCTGATGGATCATCAATGCGGTTGTGCAAAATAGTCTCCATTTATTGTCTGATATCTTGGGTTTAATGGGTTTTCTCTGGCTGAAAGGCTGAGCTCTAGAGAAAACAATTACCTTCCTCGCTTAATAAGAAAGATAAATTGCAGGCTGGGCAGCGGGTGAAGGAGAGGACCTTAACGAATTGCTGAGCAGGACAAGCACCACTGGAAAGCATCTGGGCACAGCGCAAACAAGGCATTAGGTAGCTGCTTGCCTCTGGGGATCTGGGGCGCTTGTGGCTACAGCAGTGGAGGTTGCCCAGAGCTGATGGTGGGAAGGATGCAGGAGCAAATCCCTCCTGCCCACCACAGCAGGGGCTGGGGGGAGCAAAGCGGTGGCAGAGAGGGGAAAGCCTTCTGCAGCCCCAGTTCAAGCCTCAGCACCATTCACTGTCCAGGCAGCGATGCGGGGGATGCTCCCTCCTAGCAGAAAGCTTGGGTTGGGTTAGACATTGTCTGCTAAGCCTTAGATGAGGCGGAAGGTGGCTGCTGGGCTCAGAGCTACGCGTCTTTCCTGCCTGCAGAAATGCAAGGGTGATCGCGGTCCCTAGGGATGGGACGTGCACAGGGTCTGCTTGTAGAGAGTGACAGGCTGGCACAGTAACACGCTGTGCCCCTGGCCGTGAAACATCTCAAGTAGGGGAAAAACTGACTCAAACACGGGGATTTCACATGATTTTCCCTGCTGAATACTCAGTGAGATTCCTTGAAGGATCCAGTCCTCAGCCTGAAGATGCTGCCATGAGGCTGCTTGCCAAAATGTACTTGTCAACGCATGCTAAAAGGAAATGTTTGGTTTTTCCCAGGTGTTCAGTTCGGCAGGAGCTAAAATTTCAGTGAAACACATCTCTAAAACTACTTATTAGTGTAAATGAATATATCAACTCCAAAATCGACTTGAGGTGGTTCCCAAGCTGCCGTGTGCTATTTGCTCTCAGCCATATCATCCCATCAGTATCTCCTGTTTGATGTAATTCTCTTTTTTAGATTATTTTTAACATCTAGCTCCTTTTGAAAGCAGCAGATGAGGAGCTGAGCCCATCTTCTCAAATGCTAGAAGAGACTTTTAAAAGACCATGTGAGTGTGTGTACCCAACCTTACACCTTTAGTGCAAAGGGGATGGTTGGTTTCTACAACCCTAATTCTGCAGTTGTGTGATGAAAGAGCCCAAGTTTGGGTTTGTTTTTTTTTTAATAGACACAAGTATTTTGTTAGCTCTGCTGGTTGCAAGGAACAGTTTAGACACGCATGTTAAAAGATAAAAACCATCAAATAGAAAAGAGTGAAATAAAAAGGTGCTTTTGTTATTATTTGCATGAATTGCCTTGTTTGCAGCAGTATTAATATTTGGGCCCCTCAATTCAAGAAGGACATCGAGGTGCTGGAGCGTGTCCAGAGCAGGGCAGCGAGGCTGGTGAAGGGTGTAGAGCACAAGTCTTATGAGGAGTGGCTGAGGGAGCTGGGGTTGTTTAGTTTGGAGAAGAGGAGGCTGAGGGGAGACCTTATTGCTCTCTACAACTGCCTGAAAGGAGGCTGTAGAGAGGTGGGGGTCGGTCTCTTCACCCCAGTAACAAGTGATAGGACGAGAGGAAGTGGCCTCAAGCTGCGCCAGGGGAGGCTTAGGTTGGATATTAGGAAAAACTTCTTTACTGAAAGAGTAGTCAGTCACTGGCACAGGCTGCCCAGGGAAGTGGTTGAGTCCCCATCCCTGGAGGTATTTAAAAGCCGGGTAGATGTGGTGCTTGAGGACATGGTTTAGTGGTGGACTTGGCAGTGCTGGGTTAACGGTTGGACCTGATGATCCTAAGGGTCTTTTCCAACCTTAACGATTCTATGATTCTATGATTAAGCCCTAATGGCCATGGGGATGTCGTGGCTGCCCGCCACCCTCCAGCCCTGTCACTGCCACCGCTGCCCCGGGACCGGCGATGCCCTGGGTCACGTCTCCAAACCACGGGGCTCCCATGGGACCCCCCGTGCGCCAGTGCAGCACGGGGGCTGCGTTAGGACTCGCCAGCCAGGACGTGCTTGCAGAGAGGTGAGCGTGCCATCAGCCCCAAAATAAATCGTGGCTTTGTGCTGCGTGTGCTCTTGCTGTTATTTTAATAAGAAACACAGTTATTGCTATCGTACAAATGGTATTATTAATAACAAACATTTCCTTTCCCTAATAATTTCTTTTTTTCTGGCAGACATACCATCAAAAAAACCCCTACTAATCGAACTTGCGAACAGTGGGCAGGCCAGCAGCACTCGGCAATCTCTGTTACTTTCCAGTTATTTCTATTCTTATAAAGAGGAAAAAACTGCTTCTGTCTGCATAGCAAAGTCCTCTTGCATGGTTGATCGTAGGAATGCTGTAACAGAGAACAGCCATCCCAAATTACACAGAGACAGGCTTAGGGAAGGCACTGGGTGTTTTGGTTGGTTTGTTTTGGCTTTTGAAAGATTTTTCATAGTGGAGGTTAAGAAAAATATTTGTTTGGCCCAAAGGAAAAGCTCTAGAAAATAGGAACTGACATTTCCCAGGGATGCTGGCGATCCACAGTGTTCAATCTCTCATGAGAAGCTTGTTGTTCAGCTGGGAGTGCAGGTTTTCTGGGAGAAAAAGAGATAAATAAGGCTATTTTTGGCTTTACTAAAGGCACCTAAGATCCAGCACCACTGCTAGAAAGCTGGTGTTGGAAAGAGGCAGAGCTCCGCGTGGCTCCGGGGGGGGATGTGGGGCTGGCACTGGAGCCCGGTGCCTTTCAAGGGGGCGAAGCTATGGGTGGTTTCAGGTTTATAGGACGTTTGCAACCACCCGGTCACCCAGGCTGGAGCAGACCACGGATGTCATGAGTGGGGTCAGTTCTTTAGCAAAGGCTGGGACAAGGTGTGAAGCCAGCTAAGGGTGTAGCAGCAGTGCTGGAGCCAAGGGTGTGATCAACACCAGCTCCATTACTCAGATTGGGTGACTAGGGCAGGCAGAAATCCTACAAACGAGCAAAACTAGTTCGAACTGGTTTAATTGGCAACAGTTGATGTAAACATGCTCTTCTACGTTCAGCAACAGCCCTCTCTCTTCCAACTGGGCTGGGAGGCAAGGTGTCCCAGCACCCTTGCCCCCACTGACGCCCTGGGTGTCGCGTGGGTTAGGACAGCAGTACTGACCCATGGATTTCCACTGGCTACGGGCGCAGTACGCAACGGAGAGGCGAGAAGCTTGCAGCTTGTCTCTGGGCTAACAGCACTGCAGCATGTCCAGGTTATGTGCAAGGTAGCTTTCATCACATATTTCACAATAACGTAACTTAATGAAAAATTAATGTTTTGCACATCACAGAATATTTATTCCGATCATAATTCCTAATACCAACGTGAACATCGGCTTCTTTCAGAAATGAATTCTCAAAAATGCCATGAGAGGTGTGAAATGGCTTTCCAAAACTACTACCTCATTGAAAGGTCACTTTATTGAAAGTAAGTCGATGGTCAATTTTGAGATGTAGCTGGAAATATCCAAGATTTGTATCCTTGAGAATGGCTCTGCTTTTGCCAGCAAAAGGAGAAAAATGATGTAGACTTGATCCGTATTTTAAACCCACCAGTTCAGTAAGACACAAGCTTAAATGGTTTTTATTACAAAACATTTTATTGTAGTTATTTACACCCGTTCCTTGATAAGTGTATAAATGTAAACATTTATTATAGATGTATTTCTCTTATCTTACAGTTCATACCCAGTTCAGAGTAAATGTCATTTTTAAGCATACAAGTAGTGAGGAAATTTAAGCTATATTCACAGAATATACATCTGCGTGCAGTTAAAGTCCACCAGCCCTAAGCTAGTGGTATAGACACTGTCCCATTAGCTCTACTTCTGCTTCTCGTGTGTACGCTGGAGTCTGTGATGTCGTCGGCATGATCCTCACTTTTCTTCTCTTTCAAGCTGTTGATGAACCTCAGGGTTATTTCATCCCATTCCTCAGGGAGCAGCATCAGCAGAAACCCAATGCAAATGATGATGGTGGCTCCCAGCCTCACTACGCTGAAGATCATTTTGTGCTTCAACAGATCCACAGCTGTGAAGAAGAAACAACAACGCCGTCAAAACTGCAGCAGGATGATCTGCAGCATCAGACCAGCCTGGCACATCTCTGTAACCTGCGTGTTGCACTCTGGCTGTGATACTGGCCATGTCGCTCTCAATCCTCTAGAGCGACCAGCTCCTTGAGTTCAGAGAACAGCTTTGACCTGAGACGTGGTACCTTCATGCAGGCTCTGAGGAAGCCTTGAAGGGCCGGTCTAAGCCTCAAGGTTTCCATTTCTGCTCTGAGAAGGAAGGTATGTTATGGTGACTCTTCATCTACAGCAGGCTGCATCAGCATAATGTTTCTTTGGGCCGCATGGACCAGTGATGGGGAGAGCAGCATGCATGGAGCTGATGCCTCCCAACTCCACAACCAGCAACAACAGCACATCTGAGCCCTTCAGCAGCCTCCTACAGGTACTGACTGTTTTGCAGCTCTGACCTGCATTCCCCTAAAAATAGATTTGTCTTTGAAAACATGCTCAAATACCTGGAGTGGCGAGGCTAAGAGGGTGGAGGAGGAGACTGGGAGAGCAGAGGCAGAGACTATTCAACAAGACAGGACTCTGGAGTAAACTTCCACATCTACACCCTGCCCTGCTGCTGCGTGGCAAGTCACCAGCACAGCGCTGAGCCGCAGCAGCAGCATGCTGACCCCACCACATCTCAGCAGCAACCAGCTCTGGGCTGCTGGCTGGGGATCAGCCTGCCCTCTCCTCGGTGTGGTATGGACACATCCTGTCACTCCCAGAGAAAGGAGGCAAGATGGAAAAAAATAAAGCTTTCACCAACTGAAACACCCACCATCACCAGGAGCATCCGTGGAAGCCGAAGGAGATTGAACGGCTTTTGAAATATGTGACAACAGATTTTGAGTATTTAGACAATAAACTGCTCCTGCTGTCTGCATGCCCACGAGCTTATTTTGCCACCAATGACCATGGTACTTGTACCTGCATTTCCAGGGACGCTGAGCACTGTGCCGATAGAGATCAGAATGGGGTATGTAAGCACGACGCCAACGTTAACCAGAATATTGAAAGCTAGGGAAAAACAGAGAAAATAATACATGATTATGGGGAAAAACACTAGAGTGAGACCTTTCTCCTCCATCTTGACCCTACAAGTACGATATAAGCTCAGTCTGCACACCACAATGATGTAGTTGTCACAAAGTGATTGATTTTTATTTTCTTATACGTGGGTGTGAAATGAGAGGAAGCTCTGCATGGGGAAAGAGGGAGGGCTGTATGTCCTTTCACAAACTGTAATACCAAGGTTATCACACTTGTATTTCACAGCTTTGTCCAAGCTTTAATCAGATACCTAGTTTTGCTGCCATAAGCCATCATTTCTCGTCCTACCAGAAGGACGGTGATCCCAGTCTCCCCTCTTGGTTGAGGCTGTGATGTCCTTGTCTTAGCAGGACATTGCACTGATGAAAGGCCCCCACACACCAAAGGTGATAGCAGCAGGAACTCATACTCTAAAGGACACTAAATACAATTAGCTGATGAAGTTAACTGCAACTAAGCAGACTGGAGTGAGACCATGATCTTGCTGCCACGTTGAAGGCAAAATGAAAGCTGACAGAAGTACAAATGTTCAACACCTTTAATTTATGGGTTGGATTTTTTTCACATGACAGCATTCCCAGCCAGCTCCAATCTCCTTGAGAGACCAAAAGCAAACTGCAAAAACTTCCCTTTCATACCAATCCCTAGGGTGCTCTTCCAGCTCCCGCAGCCAGGGGCTGGTGCTGTGTGCTGTGGCAGGACCCCAGGTCCCCCCCATCACCCACCACCCAGTCCTGCTGGTGAGGCTCCCTACCTAAAAGGAGCGAGTTTGTCTGCTCTGCAAGGTTGTTCCCTCCTGGCTGGGATTACACACTTGGGTAGATCTCTCGGTGGTTTGTTATCCCTGCTTTTTGTCCCTTAGGTGCTCACAGAGCAGCTGCAGTTCAGGTTAGAGCAGTTTCAAGGTGCTCACAGCACCTCAGCTGTCAGCCTGACCACGGATCAGGACGGCTGTGTGGATTTGCTATGTACCAGGCAATGACAACCTCTTTGTTTCCATTTAATATATTTGTAGTGGAGACAAAAACCTCTTCAATTATGAAATAATAGAGACTTGACTAAAGGAAAGGATGTTGTTATATCTGGAAATAATTAAAATGCCCCTGGGCTGAATCCAACAGCTATTCTGCCTGGCTAGAGGATAGCAATCGTGGCTCTGAAAGAGGGAGCGTTGTGGAAGAGTAGAGGGGAGGTGAAGACCACAGGAGAAGAAACAGCACCAGCTTTTGCAGGCTAACGCAAAGCTGTGCAAGCTCTGCCCGGAGCCCTGCAGCACGCACAGAAAGCTGCCCCAGTGCTGCAGATCCCCGTGTCAGGGCACACACACCTCACAGAGAATGCCAAGAATTACTGCGTACATGCGGCTCTTTGAAATTGGATTTATAGCAATCAAGCTGTGCCAGAGACTGGGAAATACCAATGAAACTACGGCAGGAATGCAAAGAAGTGAAGTGGACGTTTAGTATCTTGTTTATTCTCTGCTGTTAATATTAGTGTTAAGGCTTCCTATGAAAAATATGAATAATTTCTCAAGGAGTACCAGTTGGCACTGGGATCAGATTTCATCTGTGAGGGATCTCGGATGCTTAAGGGGGGGAATTGTTTGTGCCTGAGGCTAATTTTGCACTTGGGGTGGAGGTGAAGAACAGAAAAATGAGTAAATTTTTTTAACACATACCTAACCAGAGGCCAGCTACTCCACAGAGGTAACCCCATGGCACAGCAGAGAAGGGGGACCAGTACTCCACTTTTGTAAAATACAGTATGATCGGGGTAACAGAGATGAAAATTAAATTGAAGAAGCCCAGAGTAGAAACAAAATGAGCCGCTTCCCCGAAGTTCGCACTTCCAAGAAACATTTTGAACAAAACCTGCAAAGGAGAGAAGAGGGTTTTAGACTTCATGCCTGTTGTGGAAACCAAAGTCTTCCTGCAGAGTCCTCTGCTCCCTCGGGGAGAGTGGGGCACAGGGACAGCCCTGACCAGGACAGCGTGCCACAACTTGGCCCTTCCCTGCAGAAGAGTTTTGCAAGGGGAGCTTTGGTCCAATTTCTGCCCTTTCCTGTGTTTTAGCACAGAGGGGGATACCACGTTATTACAGTGGGGATAGTTGAGTCTACACAACAAAGCTTAACACAAAATGCCATGAGGAGCAAGTGTAACTAAGAAGCCAAGTACAACACCATTCATGCAACAAAAAATTAGGGGATTTGGGCTCCGCTTGGCACTGTTAGGATGTGCGAGGGGCCTCCAGTGACTTCCACAGCATGAACCTGCTGTGAGAGGAGAGCCTAGCCTGGAGGGACTCGCTTCAGATTCACAGGCAGCACAAGCCTCATGGAGGATTTGTCCTACACGAGCCTAAATTCACGCACTTGAGTGACTTGTGAATGGTCACAACAAATTTATCAGTAAAACAACCAAAGTCTAAAGCTGGGAGGTCACTTGTCATTCCACTACAACTCCTTCTCTTTCTTTACACACACTTCACCCTCCCTGAGCTGACAATAAATACAGCCACCTTTACCCTAACCTATTTCTAACTCGGACACATCCCTGCTCTTTTCATCCCTCATCTTCAAGAGCAGCCACTACTTTCAAGCAGGGGCCAAAGCCCTGTGTGTCTCTAACGCGTCGCCTCCACCAGGCACACGCAGGGGCTCCAAGCCCAGCACGAGCACAGAATACGCAAGAGAGCTGCAGTGCAGACCAGGGATGAGCCGTCCGTCCCTGCTCGGGGAAAGCGGTGCTACCCGCATTCAGGCTCTCCTCCCTGCTGCGTACAGCAAGCCCCTTCGAAACAGTGTCAATAAACTGCGGTGGCAAGGAATGATTAAAACATGATCCTAAACTCCCCACAGCATAGTAATGGAGATTTCATTAAAGGCTCATAAAGCAAAGTCATTCTGAATATTTGGCAGCTAACGACTAATTACCCTCACAGTAGATTTCCTGACGTCGTGACATCGCCTGGTCACAATATGAATGATGCAGGAGGGATGAATAAAATATCACATTTATTTTATAGTGATTCGCTTTGTACTCGTGCCTTTTTAACACCCAGTGTCAAAGAATATAAGAATACTAATAAATAGTTGTGACCTACCTTATACAATGCAGATGTAGAGGCTGATCCAACAGCATATGCTACCCCGATAATTGAATCACCCTGGAAACCATCTGCATATGCCATCATTACGATTCCTGTGATTGCCATTATTGCTGCAACTATCTGCACAGACAAAGCAAAGCAATGTAAAGCTCAGTGCAATTTCATTACACGGAAAGAGATTATCACGGCGTGGGGTTTTAATGAGTGTCACTAGCTACTTTGTCTGACTTGAAGCTTTCTTGCTTTCCCTTAAATAGGGAAAATTATGTACAGTTGGGAGAGATGTAAAACATAATGAAAGTGTATGCGCTGGTAGTGATATGGGTCTATAGCACTGCAAATTCTTCTGGGACCTACTGACAGAACATCATTATTTTATAAGCTAAACATCCACTTTGGAGATATGACTCCAAGATCAAGAAATTTTAAGACATTATGCTCTACTATACAACAAGAGAAATATTAGCAATGCCACCAATTTGACTTGAAATGCAAACATTTAGATAGCCAATCTTCCTGGATATCAGTCCAGCAGAACGACCCCTGTATTGTGGAATTCCAGTGTACCACTGGGAGCTCCTCCAGGCTGCTCCAGCCATGCATGGTATTTCCTAACAGCTTTTTTGGACAGACCAAATTTCTTTATGAAGCCTTTACCTTTGTGCTTAGGTTTTGGCCTCATCTGAAAATCCCAGACAGAGCTTCTAAGGAACTTCAAAGAAAAAGAACAGAAATAATTAACTACACCACATCTGAAATCCTGGGTCTTGACTCCAAGGACCTTAAGGAAGTGGTGGGGATCCCAACATGTTTTATTCTTTGAAAAACTCCCCCTCTCTACCTAATTGCCCTCAGCAGGTAAATACAGAGTCTGAATTTCAAAGACACCGAATACTTAGCTTCCATGGACTGCAGAGGAAAATGTGTTTCCTCAGACCTGTGGAAAATCACAGCCCCATTTCTGATAGGGGTTTTTTATAGAGATTTTTTTTTAAATTAGTATTACATTAAACATTTTATCATTATAAAAAGGCTGTTCATGTACTAGAGCTGGGCGTAGAGCAGAAGATGCACAAATGCAGATACCCAAAGCTGGCTGTTGACAGAATCAGCAACAACATTTAAGGTTCAGACCCTGTTTCTATTCCCAGATATCCATTAAATCACACAGCTCCCCAGTGGATAGGCAAGGCAGGCTCTCCCCATTCACACAAAGGAAGAAACTAATGTGGTTCACCTCAACAGCGTTAACCTCTACAAACACTGCCACAGTGACTGGCTCCCGAACTCAACTGCTGAGCCAGGCAGGGCTTTTTACCTTCTTGCTCCTGCAGCCCTGGTACAACTCCTGAGCCAACACCAACGTGAGATGGACACTTGCTTCCTGAAAAACCTCATTAAACTTCATTTGAGAAATATTTACTACTAGACAAACCTAAGCTTCACATTCTTCACATCATAGACTTTAAAGGCATCTTGATCAAATCATGCCCTTTTGCAGAGAAGCCTGACTTTCAGATCTCACACAGTTTTACCAAGAGTCCCAGAAAACCCACTGATACTCACACCAAGCAGATGTGAGTCAAACTGAGGCAACAAGCACAAAAATCCCACAAAACAATTTCAACAGAGCCAGTCAGTAGAGCAAAACCATGTTTCAAGGGACACATGGGGAGCCAAGAATCAACTCCCAGGGTGGAGCCAATCTCTGAGACTACAGGTAAAAATGTTAGTGCTCCTAAATCCCATAGGTATCTAGGCCAACATCTTTACTGGGGAACTCGTCTCCTGGGTGCAGCTTTAAGTACTTCCCTCTCACCGTTAGCCCTATTTTACCAGTAAGTGAGGCACACAGGTACGTGCCTCGCATTGCAGTCGCAGCGCCAAAGGCAGAGTCACAAATGACAGTGCATGTCTATATCCCAACTTACTTCTACTGAAAACATCCAAGCATCAAGATACAGTTCAATGAAGCTGCCTAGCTGTCACCTAAACCTGAAGATACCCTTGATACCTCCAAATTCACCATGAAATGGCACTTGAAATGCAGGTCCCCCAACTTAATGACAAGGGCTGGAGTCACATACATACTCAGTCTCTGAGGTGTAATGCAATGGTTCGATGAGACCTGGAAGGACTTTAGCAAGAGGGGACCAAATGGCTTCCCTCCCCTCCTTCCCAGAATAACACATCCCAGAAGTCAAGTCATCCTGGGAGGAGGGCTTGAGTCCCTTCAGCTAGAGGAGGGACATGGATCCAAGACTGCCATGTCTGGACTTAGGGCTCTCACCAGCAAGCTGCTGAGGAGGACAGGGGAGCATGTTGCATTTTCCAGTGCCTAAATAGGAATCTGGCCTTCACTCCTTAAGTGAGCTGGGGTGCTGGAAGGCATCACCCTCTGCTGTTCACCCTGCTGAAAAGTCAGGGCACATCTGGCACAGGACGCACACACCATCACCCAAGATGCAGCAATGCTTATTTTGACCCCTGAGCTTACATCTACCCAAGGACCTGTGAGCAAACCAAAGTTAAATTCTCTTAGAAGAACGAGTTTCAGTCCCGTTCAGTAGGAAAGGGCCCTACAGAGCTCCTCCCTCCTACCTTTAGTTTAGTGAGTAGTTCATTAGTAATATAGTTGTGTAATACTGCTGTTCTCCTTACAGCTTATCCTAGGATATAAATACCACAGAAGTCCAGCCTTGAAGCAATGAAGAATTACACTCAGGACCTCTCAGACATCAGCATGGCTCCTCCTATCAGTTTCCAGAAGGCCCCCTTGCCCTGCCACACTGCCTGACTGGTTTCAGCTCATACATCTTGCCTTGCCCATAAATTCAGACGTAGCATTTTAGCTGTCAGCTGGAATATTTCAGCTGTAATATTTCAAGCAATGTCTCCCACAAGGCAAAACAGAAAAGTCCACTGTAGTCATCCCCTTCTTCAAAGGGAAAGGATCAAGACTTAACTCTTAGTGCACTCACTGCTCAGACCCAGCGAGTCCTTTCCTTGTATTAGTGGAAATGAGTAGATCCATCATCCCCAACAGGAGATTCTTCCTATTGGGGAAAACATCTTCCCAGTTTGACTACACCAAATTCAGAGAGCCAGTTTCCTAATTTAATCAAATATTTAGAAAGCCAGGCACTTTTTTCCTGAAACGACTGAAATGATGGACACATATAGAGCATATCTCAGGAGACATTAGATAAATAAGACCTGACACTGGAAAACAGTGAGAACATTATTTAAGTTTAATGTTCAAAGCTCTTCCTGCAAATTATACACCACTGCATTAGCACAGTTGACCTCTGCCTAGCAATTGTTGTGTGTTTGCTTTAGAAACCTGAGAGCCCATCCTGCAGCCTTCTGTAAGCTGACAAGAAGCAGCAAGGTCACAGTGAAGCAAAGCTGGTTGTTGTAGCTGACAGCTTGTTAAACAAGGCTTTTAATTAACGGAAGAGGGTAGTAACTTTCTTTTGGAGCCTCCTAGGTAAGGAATGAAATTAGCCTGCTGCTTTTTTTTTTTCTTCCCCTTTTTTCCCCTGGAAGAGATCGAGGCCAACCAACATTTTACTCAGGAGCATTTTTTTTTTCCATGTGGAACACAGCAGTAAATGAGGTGCTGTAGTAAAGAAACCTGCCTCCAGACTACAGCCAACCTTTTGGGGAGGGAAAAATGTCCCCAAACCACCCCATACCTACCTAATAAGCATCAATTCAACTTCACAGATGAAGCACAACCAAAGGCTCAAACATGCAAACATTTAAGCATGTGGCTAAATCTAAGCAACACAAGCCAACAGAACTACTCAAATACATGAAGTCTTCTAAATATTTGTGCTTGCTCTGAGCCAAAGCTGTCTGGACTTCCAGAAGTCCCAGTGTAACATGGATACATTATTAATTTGTGAGATGTTCAAAAATGTCCAAGCAAAGAAGATTACGGTGCAGGCAGGGATTGTGCTGTGTTTCCTTGTGCAGGGCAGTAGGTACGCAAGGTACCTAAGGTCTACCTGCACTACGTTTTTAGGTAAATAGCTATATAGTCATCACTGTATATGTCCTTCTCATACAAATACTCTTTCTCCAGCTGGTGTTTTTCTCTCTTGGGTTGGGTGCAAGCTCCTTCCCACGCTACAGCATCACTGCTGAGGGCACGAGGCTCTCACTGCACAATGCACACTCTGGGTAGCTCAAACGCAGCCAGGGCAGCCGGACCTCTGCACGGAGCCTCCGGCAGCACTTCCACAGCTAGTCAACGCTTCCACGGGCAAGATTATGCCGTACCATAAGGTGGCCATCAAGACAGGTTTGTCTTTAGCCAGTCCATCTGAAAATCCAGCCTCCCAGCCTGGCCGGTAGCTGCTTCCCGGGGTGTGCGGGAACGGTGTGCCGTCAGGCAACTGGGGGATCGGAGAGCCGTCAGGCAGCTGGCTGCTTGGAGACAGTTTGGAGACTGCCTGCAGCAACACCAGGCGGGCAGGGAGCTGGTGATGCTGGAAATCTGCTGCAGAGCCGCTGAGCCTTGACGGCTGCTGGTTCCCAAGCCCAGGCGGATGAAAGCCGTCTCGGGTACACAGGCGCCGGCTGCATCCCCACCTCCGATGCGCCGCAGATGTGCCTGACGGCTCCGAAGCTCTGAAAGAGCTGCTAGGAGCTGAGCTCCTTTGAAAAACTGGCTGCGCTCCTGGGTGCTGAGTGCTTGGCGAAAACACTGGCTCACAGTATATGATTAAGTCCTTATTTCTTTTCATCCATACTGTCCAAATAACCTAATTACACTTGTTCTCTGAGAGACTGGGAGGTGAAAGCTGTAGAGGCATTCAAAGCACAAAAGGCTGGGTCAGCGCTGCTTTGTCGTATTTTAGTTCTAAAACGCTCTCCTGTGTGGTTATTAACATCATTAAGTGTTATTCTGGCAGGAGGGCTGCTGGAAAATGCTGCTAATTACCTTTCCAGCACTGTGCATCCAGAATCTGCCAGTTAGCAGCAAAACCAGTTTCTTCTATGTGTGGGATTTGCTGTTCACTTCTTCTGCCAGGTTTTTCTTGTGCAAACCTCACAGTATTTACAGCGCTAATACTGACACATATTTATAGCAATGCTTTTTTTTTTAGTCAGTGAAAAATAACTAATAACTGAAAATAGCTTTAGTATTTTTCATCTAGGTTTCTTTAAGAGAGTAGGCTAGGAAAACACAAGAGCTATGCTTCCTCTTCTAGAAAGAGGTTGCTCTGAGACAAACGTTAGCTTAAAGGGTACAAAATTTCCTATTTGAATTTTCCGCTGGAACCTGAGATGATCAAGGGACAGAGGAGGGAACTACAGCCTCCAAAGTTACCGTTCCTGTTAATTTCTGTAGAGAAGAACTGAGGATTTCAAACCCTGCTTATTCTTTGAGTTAGTCATCAGCAGGCTGAGGGCAGGTCACATTCACCTGATGCTTCTGTATTTTAAGTTGTATATGAAACAGATATACAAATGTCCAGCTTTAGCACTGCAAGATGAAACATCTGTGTCCTCACCTTCAAGGGCACTATGGCTGAGGTCTGTAAAACACTGGTTCACCTCCTCAACTTTGCCTGGTCTGGACAGAGCCTCCACTGAGCCAGTCCAACAAAACCCTCCTGGCAGATCCCTACCGAAGAGGTCACTTGTGTGATGGCACATGTCTTGAGGTGCTTAAGCCCCATGCCATTACTGACTGCCCAGCCAGCCCTGTCTCACCAGGAAATTAGGGGAACAGTTTCACTTTAAACAATTTCCCCTTCCATTCCCAAAGCACAAGCAGAGAGCTCTGTTCAGCGTGCTGCTGGCTGCTCCAAGAGCTAGATCAGATGCCTATGAAACAGGATGCCTTTCCCTTTCATTTCTGAACCCTTCTATCACACTATTAATCAAAAAAAGCTGCTGTGCTCATTTTTTAAAAAACAAACTCACTTGATTAGTGTCCTGATCAATCATGCTTTCCAAGGAACTTAAATGCAATCGCTGGTGGCCCCTTCTGGTCCTAGGCATCACGCCTGGCCCAGCCAGCCCCTAATGAAGTTCAAGGCTCTTGATAGTTCAATCAGGATTGTACCCAACACAACCAGTAGGCCTTGAGCCATTTCAAGGGGGAATCTGCATCAGAAGAACTGGGAGAAGGCCTAGCTACGCCTTAGCCAAGGTATAAAGTCAACAGTTTAAATTGCTGCATATTAGGAGATTTGTGTATGTAAAATTTCAGAAAACATGCTTGCCTTCCCCCAGGCGCACAACATTTTGCTTGAGTTCTTTTTTTTTCCTTTTGCAGGGTCCACATTACTGCCAGTGAGTCCTATAACACTTTAGTGCAAAATACACCTTCATGCAAAACAGTTGCTGTCCCTTGTAAACTATATTTGGCACATGCACATGTGTATTCATTTATGCGTATGTAAAAGGTAATAGGGTGGCATAAGAAAAATACATTACAGATTGAAAACAGCTACCTACCCAAACAGGGAATAAAATTGCTTCGGTTAGAACCTAAACATTTATCACTAAGTTTAAAATAAAATTGACTGACTGTACTTCAGCACTGTAACCCACGACAGAATAGGTTTATATGAAACTGGAAGTCCTCCTATTCTACTTCATCAAATTACACTTAGCTGTAATAGCTTCTTGAAATTGCCACATCGTATTACCTCTGGAGTCCGAGATCTCTAACTGATCTTCAGGCTTAGGTTTGTATCATAAAATTAAATGAGAAATGGTTTCATGGTGTATATACATACCATAATGCAGCAGTACTATGGCAGCTTATGGATTTAAGGGCAAATATGAAAACAAGAGAGAGTTGAAAATCAGGCATGTCATTACCCTTGCTCCCATGAACCTGTCTTTCAGCACAATCCAAGAAAGCAAGAAGACAAAAGCTTTGTTACAACAGAACAGGGCAGAGACGTCTGTGGCTGTCAGCTTCTTTAAAGCCAGTAAATACAGGTAGTTAGTCAAAGTCCACAGAATAGAAAAGGGAGCAGTCCTTTTAAGAAAGATTTTCAGCGTCAGACCATCTTCACCAAAAATCCGACTGCATTCCCTATGAAAAGAAGAGAGTTTAAAACTCAGCTAGGATTTTCCTTAGCATTCACTCCAGCACAACAAACATTCATTAGACTTTTATCGCATTCAATTAAGCGCTTTTCCTAACTGCTCTGCACACCCATAAGAATCTATTGTTTAATTCACATAGAGAAAATAACCTACAATCTTCTTAAAACAGCAGTTTTGCAAATAGAAAAGAAGTAACTTACCTGGAATAATCACACTCTACGCAACCATAATCCCAGGGACTCACACACAGAAATGAAGGTTATCTGTAATGCACCGACAGTTCTCAGACTCTGCCTTCGAGGCCATGAACAGAGGGATTATAACTGCAATTTTTTTCTCTGTAGCTTGACAATTTTTCCTTGCTTTGCTCCAAAACCTGTTTTTCTTCTTACTGAAATATATTCTAACACCAAGTAAGCTTTAAGAATCGCCTAAAGATACTAAAAAATGCTGCCAGACATATCACCATGGTGGGAAAAGGATCCATCGGCCAGTGAGACTGAGCCAGTCAAACAAGAGTGTAAGGAAAGAAAGGAAAGGGGAAGGGAAGGGTATTTAACAGCTGTATTTTATTATACAGTGAAAAGGTGTGTTCGCTTGCAGGTGCCTCTTTGCAGACTAAATTCCAAAGAAAATCTCTAGCTTCCCAACCACTGTGTCACACACAACTTAAGTGAGCTGTTTGCTTTTGAGGATTTCACGAAAGGGAAGGGTCAGCTCAGAAGCCACTGCTTTTGGGGACAGCACTCCTGTGCAAAGTGGTACCTGCGTGGGCTAAGAGGAGACTAAGCATGCAGCTTGACTAGAGGCCCATCACTGCACCCCTCCTGAAACATCCTTACCTTTCCCAAACTGGGAAGGATGGTTTTTAGCAACTCTACTGTCTGTGTTCTTGGTTAAAGGGATTCCTCGAGATATTCCCGGTACGCTTCATTTCTTGGCATGGCAGGCTCTCTGACACCTCTAAAACACGGGAGGTCCCACAAGTGAATGCCTCATACAACCAAAACACCAACAGAGTGAACCACGGTACCATCAAACTGCAACACATCCTTACATGGCGACATTACGGGACTACTCTAAATGCCATGAGGCCTCGGGGCCCCAAAGTATTCACAGCCAAACATAGCTGTGTTTGGAAGACTGCTAAAACACTAATTATGTAGAACGAATTAGTAACTTCAAAGAATGCACTGCAATGTGAAGTCAAAAACACTTGTTATTTGGGGGCTGGTGGTGGCAGTTTAATAATTATCCTGATTTGGCTTTGCCTTTACAGACAGTTTTTAGGTCTCCTAAACCACTTTTAGTAATTCTGGGGAATTCTGCTGTTAAAAATATTGCAGTTTTTTACTATTAAGAACGGAAACCATCACCCTCATTTCAAGGAAAGCAGAATAATAACAGCTATGTGATACATGAGAACAGCTATGTCTTACTTAAAAAACATTCATTCCCTGCTGCCACTAAAATGACTTATGGTACAAAGCAGTTATTTCTGGCAATAATAAATTCCTTCCTCAAACTCTGCCAGGGAGTTCAACAAGTTAACGCTCGGGCAGGCGGATCTGCTAATTATCTCCTTCAGTCTGGTTGATCTAGACATTCTCAGAAGTCAGCCTGTTCTCCACAGATCAGAACAGAAATGTTACACATAGAAAGGGAATAGCTTGTACCATTTATCTGAGATGCTAAGCAAATACTCAGTGAAGCAAATAAATGAATGCTTAAGTTTGACTGTAGGCTTTTGTATCAC
Organism: Theristicus caerulescens; assembly: GCA_020745775.1. Taxonomy (NCBI): domain Eukaryota; kingdom Metazoa; phylum Chordata; class Aves; order Pelecaniformes; family Threskiornithidae; genus Theristicus; species Theristicus caerulescens. The sequence goes on along the minus strand of CM036564.1, from coordinate 66,560,339 downwards.
TGATTTCAACTGGAGTTAAAGATGATGAGCTTTCTTGTCTGAAAACGGACTCACTGGTAGCACAGACTTGAATGTTTGTTGACATGCAGATATAGCAGTTTATGTTTAAAGGATATTTTTCTCCTCATGAGACTTAGGTGATTCTGAGCTGAGACTATATCTCACTTCAAGACAGGTGGCTTCTGACCTGGGTGCACCGTGGCTGTGATGCCATTACATGACACCAGAGCCAGGATGCCCCATCTCCTGGCAAGAACAGATCTGCACAGTGAATGAACTACAGACCTGTACGGAGCCTGCTCTCTCCAACCCAGTGGGAATTCTGCCATCAGTTTCGATGCACGACTGGATCATTACACGGTTGTAAATCCAACCTGTCTCAGAAGCTGTCAGGATCTGTCTTAGAGGAAACAAGCTTGTGCTGTGTTAAAACAAGAGAGAAAGGTGCTTGGGCTGCTTACAGTAATGCAGGGCACGGTTAAGTACCCCAGTGCTATGCTGATAGCATACACAGGCAACAGCAAAACCATCCAAGCCTGTCACTCTAGCAGAGTCTGCAAGGCAGCGGGAAAAGCTCTTCTACAAATGTGCCATGGGAAGTCACACTCCTGTCATCCATCGTGGCCCCCCGCTGCCAGGGAGATGCTGGGAATAAGCCCGGCGCATTTGCTCCTCCATCCATGGGGAGGGTGGGTGACTTCGAAAGCCAAAAACTGGGGGGGGATGCCAGAATGGGGAGGTTTTGTTGTCCTGCAGATCTCTGGGATGTCTGCACACAGACAATGTCAGAGCAGAGTCAGGAGGATGGAGTCTGAAGTGCCCTGACTGTGAATCCTTGGAAGGAGGACGCCTCAGTGATTATTATATTATTCTGGGTTGGACTCTGTGGGCTGGTCAACTATTTGGGAGAGGCAGTTGTGGCAACGCTGTAAATGTCACTTATCTCTGAGTTCCCAGAAGCAGTGGGAGGGACGAGCACAGATTCACAGCTAGGAAAAGAAATCTGGAAACACTTCACAGGCCCCAGGCAATGGACTGTTTAAGCAGATGGAAGAGCCTCCATCACACACAGCAGCGTACAATGACCAGACAAAACAGGGGCTGGCGGTTCCTCACCTCTCAATTAAAAATAAACAGCAAAGACTTGTGACAGGGTTGTGCTGAGCGAGACAGAGACCTGATGAATTCACCTCCGTGCCTAGGAGAACTCCATGAATAATGCTCAGCGAGTGAGGAGATAGGAAGAATACTTTATTTTCCCAGTCATGGCTACAGGAGATTGCCTCGGGCTTTGTGAGGGCTGGTTGCTCAGTGGTTAACTCAGCCTCTTTGGCATGCAACTAAAATTAAACTTGCAGGAGTCATCACATGACAGTGATTAAAACCCTGGGCTCAGGGGAGATGGCTCCGTGGAACCCTCCCCATACAGATAATATCTGTAGGCTGTTGACTTAAAGGCAGAGACATATCTAAGGGCAGCTGACCCTGAAACTATGACACAAACTATTTCCAAATGCACAAGAAGTCTATTTAAAACCTGCCCTCTAACATAAATAGCTCTTTTTATTTGCAGGTAGCCCTCAGCCATCAGCTCTGGGCAGTCTGCCATGCTCTCAGGAATTACAGCACCTCAGGCAGTCATGTAGCTTTGCCTCTGGCACCCACTAAATAGCTTGCGTGCCTCTTAGTTATTCTGATGCCAGCCCCTGCAGAAGAAGGGGTTTATTCACCCCTGACGCACAGCAGCCTCTGGAGTGTAATGCAGCAGCTGGTTTTAAAACAGCTTACAGAAAAAACAGAGCTAACAGACGCTACCTGGGGTAACGTGAATACGGCGAATGTAATTACATCACCCGGATTAAAACTTGGCAAGGCCACCAGTGACATTACGGTAGCAAGAAGCACCGCAGGACCTTTTGTGAGCACAAGTTGTTACTATGTCATTCGGTCCTTCTATCTAAATGATGGCATCTGCTGCAATAACATACCTTCCGGCTCCATTTCAGGAGATGGACACAAACAGAGTAATGCTAGTTAAGCAGCTGGTGAATTGTTTTCCAGGACTGACCAAGTCTGAACATTAAGAAAGAGCCTAGCCAGCTGTATTTGTCTGCTCAAGAGCTGGAGCAAAAGGAAAGGGAATTGTGCGTGAACCTCTCACATAAGCAGTGTCCGGCTCCGGGGGCAGCACCATAGGGAATGCTGTCTCCCAACAGGAATGGTCCAAGGGAAGCCCCCTTTTTTGCTGCTGGTCTTCCTCCCTACTGTTGAGCCATTCGGGGTTGGAGCAGCTTCAGGCAACAGAGATCCTCATCTCTCCTCTGAAAAGCCCTTTGCAGTGAAGATCTAGATTTGCAGTGCTATTCCATACGTGGCTGAGGAAGCTGGACTGAGCTACTGCTGCAACATAGATGGAAAGATTTGTAGGTGACAAACTTGCAGATGACAGATGACAGCAAATATCAGCTACTTACGGCTCTGCTTTTCCTTCAAGTGATGCTCACATCTTGTTATCCTTCTTGCTAGAAAACCAACTCTTCCCAACATGTTCATATTTATTAAGCCTGCACCTACCAACACTCTTCCTAGCTAGTGCCTCAAGGCTGCATAGCACCTGTAGCACTAACCTCAGCTATTACATCGTGGATATATTCTGCCGGAAAGCTGCTGAATGTCACAGTGTTTGTCCTTGAGAAGCCAAGACGGCAGCTGGGGAGGCAAAATTTATTTATATGGGAAATATCATACACCTATTCCAAATCATAACTTTGTTAGGACCCTACATCAAGTCTGTGGAGTGTCTTCTGCTGTAGTAAATACTGGCAGGATTAGATTTCCTATTGCTGAGCTTACTGAGCTTCAGATCATTTTATTCACCACTAATGCAAGGAGCTTCAAGCTCTTTATGTGGGACATACATACCTTTTATCTACAATAGCGAGGGGATACCAAGAGCGGTGTCTTCTGCCTCAAGACAACCAAGATAGTTTAGTGAAATGCAGCAGGGAGGTAATAACCTTGAGTTAGTTTCTAAGACCACAAAATTTAATCTCTAAGGTAAAGTGTGAAAGGTAAGAAATACACAATTTACAGCCTCAAAGATTATAAACCTTTCAGAAAGCCAATCTAAAGTTAAAGGCTGAGACTTCTGTCTTTCCAAGGGGGATTTATTAAAGTAGTGGCTCTATACAGCTTTGCCAGCCTTGGGGCAGCGCTCTGCAAGTCACTCGCATGATCACTGATCTCTGCCAAGATATCAGACGCTCTTTGTTCTGATCCACCAGGAATATCTGCTGGACAAAATGTCATATGTCTTTAAAGCTCCTAGTGAGTAACTACACCCTCCAGAAACACAAAGACAAATCACCTCTGGACTCTGAGGCAGGCCTGGAATCGCTACAGGATGGGTTTTATTGACAAGAATTGGCTACTCCACAGAAATAAAACGAGCAAATGAAGCAACAAGAAATCTTACTAAATGTAGTAAAAAGCCTTGTAACAGGAACAATATCAAGAACACAAACCAAGCAATTATAGAAACAACTGATCTAGCTTTGAAAATAACCCTGTTCTGGGTAGGAGGCTGGGTTAAATGACTTCCAAAGATCCTTTCTGACTTAAATCTGTCTATAACTCTCTGAATTTAAAAACTACAAATGATGCTTTTCAATTCTTGAAGTCATCAGAAAATCAAGCACGCATCCTGAAGAGATCTCCATTGCCATACCCAAACTGAAAGAGTTTGGCTTGTCAAGTTATAACACAGCGCAGACCAAGTAGCTGGTCTCCATCATAAAGTCAGTATTTGCCAGCCGTTACCTCCTCCCTAGGATGTGAGTTCCCAATGTATCTGGAGTAAGAAATACCCTGGGAAGATGCCTTTCCATTGGCCCATCAGCTCTAACACCAGTCTCCCGTTTCCACACATTCACAAAACTACTTCACATCTCTGTGTGTGCAGAAATTCCTCTGGGCATGTAAGCATGTGTCCTCAACTTTAAAAGCTGAACTCCTAACAGCTTGGGGAATGTATCAATTATTTAAGCATACTTTTATTATGCATTGCCACAAATGTTTTGCCCAAAATTTTGCTCTGATGGATATATAATCAGCCAACTAACTGCAGGGATAGTTATTCTCACCTTCTTCCTTATCTGCTGTGCGTTTGTTATTTCTTTACCCCATACCCAGATACCAAGCCGACACTGTTAATGTTCTCACAAATACTCCAGCAAGAATCTCAATGAAGGCATCATTAACGTACAAAGCACCAGGGTTTTCAGAGAAGCAGTTAATTAAGTGCAACTGTTCAATTTCAGTCACGCTGATTTGACAGAAATGATAATTTAGGGCCAAATTACATCCCAGATCCTGGCAAAAGCAGACAAGGGAAGAATTTGGCCCTGCTACACTCCAGCCTGACAGTCACAAATTGAATTCCCTGTGTGCTCAGTGACAGCTGTGCTGAACCCTCTGTCAGCGGGAACAAGGTACAGGCCGCACGCTGGTTAATACCTTGCAGAACAGACAATTCTGCTGAAGTCAATAAGATTGTTTTCAAAGCAAGTCTGCACTGGAGTAACAGAATTGGGTCCCAGCTCAAAATTATCCTGTGAATTTCTTCCCTCCATGGGCAAGGTGTGTTATCTCTTGGCAAGCCGAATTTAGCTCTATCCTTTAAAGCAGCTTCTACTTCACTGTCAGATTGGTAGGGTAATAGAAACAGAGGAGGAACTGTGAAATGAATTGTCCCAGAAGGTGGTGGTACTTCCAAGCCCTAAGGACAGGTTAGATACAGCTTTCTTAAGAAACGGCTAGGGTGAAGCTAAGCCAGCTTGGTCCTGCTGCAGTGCTGGTAGTTGGACTGGATGATCTCTTTGGGTTGCCCTCCAACCTTGTATTTCTCTGATTTCACAGTGGCTACTGAAGAGGGATTTATAACTTTCTACCCCTGCAGACCAATATTATAGCTAGTACTATGGACTCCTTTGCACTTGAGGTTCACAGTCAATTACAACATGCAGCCGCGTGGTGTAAGGAAAGGCTGGGGTCAGAGAAATGTTTTCCCCTGGCTTTCGCAACGCAGAGGAAGAGGTGTGTCCATGTGGAGCCTGAAAGAAGATGGGACAAAGCCTTCACATCGTGTCCTCAGGATGACAGCCACTCGGCTATGCCAACTTAACCCTCAGAGCTACAGGGGGAGGAGGGCCAAGAGTCTGCAGCCTGCTTTGATTCCTGCCACATGTAAAAGAGAGCAGAGAAGGCTAGTAAGATGCTCTTCCTCCATGCTATGACCCAGCAGGAGGAGGAAAGGGCAGTTTTCATCCTGCTATACTTGCTGAGCATAGAGAGCAAGCCATGGTCTTCCTCATGGAAACCATCTCTTCAGCTTTGAGCACCTTCTCAACTATGAGTTGTTTTGGTTGGACTTTACGCTACCATTCTATCATAAATGGACTAGAACAGTTATAATAATGGCCAGTGGAAGCCTGATCCAGACATGAACACAAAATATAGAGATATTAGATAATATAATAGCAAGATTATAAGCAAATTGACCTTTTCGTATCAGTAAAAAAACCCTCTAACAATCAATTATGCATTTATTCAAGCATATATCACTCATTTGTTAGCCTTCTGTAAGCTATTTATGAATGAGATTTTCTGCAGCATGACCTTTATTCTGCCTTCTGACACCACGGGTCAAACTGAGAAGAACAGTGATCTCAGTCCACAGAAATCAGGTTGTTTAAAGGGATATTGCCACGATAAAGCCTACCTGAATTTTTTGATTGGAGACTGCTTTTCCTGTGCAGTTGCAAGGTGCCCAGAATAATAAATGGGGAAAACCATAATGTTCCAGTTTGTTGAGAACCAAGTCATGAAAAAAGGACAGTCAAAGGTCTCATACGTGATTTTGACAAACTGCGTGGTCCCGACCCAGGAGGAAGAGACGGACAAAATGATCAGAAATCTCCAGATAAGCTTGAGAAATGTGGATGTGCAAGACTGGCATCGCGTCTGTCCTTCAGCTTCTTGGCTGCCGCTCTCTGTGTGCGTTTGTGTTCCTTCTTCTCCTGGAAAAAAAACAATAGAAAAAGAGAAGAGTTGTACACATAATGAACGCATTCAGAACAACTCTTGTCTTCTCCCTATAATTCCTCCATGCTCCACAAACACTGAAATCCCGCACAGAAATACTTCAGTAATACCATCTCTGTCATTTCACGGCGGATAGGAACAAAATACAAACACAATGCAGAGGCCTGAGGTAACAGCGTTACGGTTAAGCTGTTGCCACTGTTTGCTTTATCAGCCCTTCTTTCCTTCTGTCAGCCAAATCTCTAGAATAGAGCTACATCCCTTGGAACCAACTACATTATAAACTCAATTACTGTGCCTGTGTGCAGCATAAAAGCTATCTGAGCCTGTACATCTGAAGCCAGGAACAAGTTCTTATTATTCAAGATTTTAACTCAAGAATCACTTTTTTTATTTGCAGGTTGGGAGGGGAAAAAGAAACAGTTTGGTGGTTTTATACACCCAAGCAGAGAAAGGCTTTTTTCAGTCAAGTTAGTGTATTTACATTTTTGAAGTTAAAAAAGGAAACTGGACAAAACTGAAGCTTGGCATGCCTAGAAATAAACCTCTACACATAAACAAGGAGAAACTGGGAAGTTGTCATTTCCCATTTTAGTACAGTACTTTTCAGACCTGATCTGCAGACCACTGCAGATTTCCTATCAGAAGTGTGGGCTGTGTAGAGAATTTAATCTTGCTGACTGATGACTTGCTCTCCAGACACATCTTCCTGAGATGCAACCCATGAACCCTATTTTGATTTCACAGATCCCAGCTGAAAATAACAGATTGAATGGCGTTGGATACTGAGGAGCACTAACGCTGTTACCCCACAAGCTCATGTGGCAACATTGAGCTCCAACCATTTACCCCGTTAGACCATATCAGATTGGTTTGATAGAAGAAATAGGAGTTCCTTCTAAAAATCTTGACCTGCAGCTATTCTTAACTATCACTATCAATTATCAGTCGCATCAAAACATGATATGATACGTATAAGAAACAATATAATTGTTGATGTTGAGCTATAGATCCACTGCAGTGAGAGCATACGCTGTCCTACATTCAACTTAGATGTGAAAAAGGTACCCTTTCAGACTCAGGTTTACTTTCCTTTTCTATTACTGTTTCTGCTACTGCCATAAAGAAATGTCAAACTGAGATTCAAAGTTATTACATTAGACCAACATTACATCTAAAAAACGATTCATCATAGCAGGGAGCCGCGCATTTGCAATCAAGAATTTTCCTAACCAGGACATGGAGCTTTTTGTAATTGTAATTGTATGCTGTATTTTTTTCCTAAAAATAATCAGTATTCAGTTGCTCCATTGTTTAGTGGTGAATCAAGAATTTAAATAAAATTACAGGTTTATTAAAAACATGCAGAGGGTAATCAGACACAGCTCTGAAAAGGCAAGCATCATTTTAGCATTCTCTTTGGCTGCTGAGAGAAAATAGATATTTTTATGGTACTAATAATGACTGACATCTTCTATTAAAAGGTAAATTACAGTTTATTTGCAAGTTAGAATGGCTTAAAAAGAATATATTATGTAACATCCACTTGCAGGTTTTCCTGCTAAGCAAAACTACCATGCAATTAGTCCTTCTTCAGCTAACAGTTAAAATAATCATACAATGATAGAAGACTAAAGCACCTTTATCCATGCTTTCTATTTTTCAATTACCAAATAACTATGTAATTGCTGTTACTATGCATGACACTACCATTACCATTTGACTTGGATTTCACACTCCCAGGTTTGAATGTTAAGGAGAGGCCCACAAACACACAAGTTGCAAGTCCTACCTTGGATTAAAAGACCTATGGAAGTTTTAGCCTCGTTAAATGTATAGTGGGGAGTTTTTGTAAGTGCTTAATGGGTAGAATTCATCCCATGTAATGTAGTTAGCAAATAATTGTGTGCTCAGACTAAACATGTTGTCTAGGGCCCCTTTATATTTAATGATAATGGACAGGCATGGTGAGAAGGTAGCTGATTTCATCCTCATATATCTAAACCCACTGGAGGCACTTATCTCTCCCTAGACGAGATATTTACATTTAATTTAAATGAAATTGAGATAGCTCCCTGGCCAAAGTGACATAGTAGCTTGTTGCTTTCAAAATCTGTGGGATGTGCATACCTAAATCTTGGCCAAAGAATCAAAAGGACAAGATAAGAAATATCTTTAAAAATAATTACAGGGCTTGAACTCAAAGACACACGACGAGCGGGCACACAATTCATACTAAATAGGTTTAAGGATTTCCAAGTCATGAAGCTGGGGCTGGATTGAGCTAGAAAGTAGCACTTGTGTTCAGATACCGAATGATATGCTAATGAGGAGAAAACAAACTGATCAGCCCAAGTGGTTGGTAGACAGCATTTTACAATTAGCAAGGCGGTAGAAATCCTTGGTGTCCGCATTTAGTTCGGTCTGAAAGAAACCTTACTTACCCCATCAAAAGCACAGAAACAATCTGAGAACTCAACAAGGATTAAATGACAGGGAAAGAATGCAGATGATGCTGCAGGTGACACATGGAGATGACACTGGTCAATGGCAAGCAGAAATACCCCTGCACGGTCCTTCTGTCTATAATATAATTCTTGCCTGTGACATCTCTGTGACAAGATGGTAACAGAAAAGCCTTTTGCTTTCGTTTTTCAGAAGAGTGAGATGAGGAAAAACAAAACCTACAGCTTTTCTTCTGAACTCTTTTGACTATTTGGCAGCTACATCCTAGAAAATAATATTCGGCATATTTGTTTACCTACCTGTCAGGTCAGTCCTACTTAGACCTCACTGACGAGGAAGGGAAGATAAAAAGGGAAATTAAAAAAAGCAAAATAAATGTTTAGAAGAGTATGATGTCAAGGCACTACTCTTTTCTCAAAGGGACTAAAGTCCTTTCTTAGAGAAGATGGATTCTGATTTTGGATGTACCCTAGTGCCAGCATGCACAGAGTTATTTCAGCCCGATACCTGAAAAAGTGAGAATAAATTGGTTTTCTGGTATCTTAGGTATGATCTTTACTGCAAAATGCTGTATCATCCACTCCTTGCAGCAATAATCACCTCCAATATTTTTCTGAGGGTTTCCATCAAGAGAGTACTCCTGGAGTACAAGATCCCTCCATTTTCCAACAGAAGAAGAAAATGGCTGACTCTTGCTGCCATCAGTGGTGAAGTGAGAAGAGGAAGGTTCATCTCCCACAGTTCCAGTGTGCAAGGGAGATCAAACCTGGTCTTCCTCCCCTTTTTGCTCACAGCATCTACACAGTCTTCCCAAGAACTTGAAGAGTTAAATCATTTCAGTCATTTAACAGCTCTCTCCTCCTGAACAGTACAATTCAGCAGACTCAAAAGCCTGTGGTTGCATATTGTAATTGCTCCCATCCCATCCCTGATGGTGATGGATGGACATCACGGTGAAGAAGTCTGTGTTCACCATACCTACAGGTTCATTTGAGCTAAACTGCTGCAGTAAAATGGGTGACACATTCCTGAAGGAAGCCCTGATGTGCAGCTGATTGATGATCTGAACTGTGATGGTCTTCCCTAGATATCCTTCCACCTGTTGCTCCTTCTCGTCTTCTTCATCAGACCGTCCATGGCATGAGGTGAGATTGTCATTGTCTTTGAGAAGGAACACGGCTGGCTCTTAAGGGTCCTGGTCTCTGGCCAGGCTGAAGCTGAGGAAACATAACCACTTTGTAAAAACTAACTTGTGTGCTAACGCTAATCATCCTTTCAAGATCTTCTGTGCCTACTGGCCTTATGATTTCTCAGATATCTAACATATTACGTGTTCCTACGAAGCCCAGGCCTTTTCCTCCCATCCTTGCTTCCTTCCCGCTTAACCCCAGTTTGCACACATGTACAGGAAGGACTTTCACGTGGCTTTGCTGTTCGCAGCACCATAAACGGACATCAACATGCTCGGACTCTGCACCATCTTTCAAAAGACAGACGAAAGAGGCCTTTCGCAGGCATGCTGTGACGCCGGGAATGTGGCTGTTATGCCTACCTGATCTGCTCTGCCTCTCGACTCTGCTGTGCCGACAGATTCCCGAGGGACTTCGATTCTGCAGCTCAAGAATGGGAGCAGCAGAATCTTCAGCAACAGATAGAGGGGAGAGCTGCCTAGTCATGCCTCTGTGTCTGCTGGGGCAGTTGCCTCCTGGCTTGCATTGGATGACAGATGATCGTGAGGCACCTGAGAAGAAAGAGTTTGCATCAGTTTGGCTGTAAACTCCCTGGAGGAAAGCAGGGCTTTTGAACACTCTGTCAGTGAAATGCATACAAACGATTCAGCGGGAGAAAGGAAGCATACTGCAGAAATCAAGGTTTCAGCTCTGTTCAGAATAAAATAAATAAGTAAATAAATACTTAACTCTCTCCCCCCTTATAGAAAAAAATGCGCTGTATGATAACCAGTCTTTCCCCTGAAGAAATGAGAGCCCTATGCTGCCGTATATTCTTAGCCCCACGGCTCCATCCATAGGGTCTGAACAGGCAAAGGAATTTGTACTCACGTGGGCCCCTTCCTGAGCACTGAGACTGAATCGGGCAAAAGGAGAGATCACCATTTTCCCTTAGGGTGGAAAGGAGGGCTGAGGAACCACTGCCTCCCGGGGTCAGTGGTGACAGTCTCTCCAGAGGAGAGCTTCCCCTTTCCATCCTCCAGAATGATCCTTAAGACTCTGGTATGGAATGTAGCCACAACCACTGATAGGCCTTTTGGATGAAGATTTCTGCTAAACCATTGAAGATGTCAGTTTTAAGCCGTTACATGCACCAAATCAGAATCTCCACATCTTCAGAGAAGTTGCTTTTTCTTCTTCTGCTAGGTGCAGACAACACCAAGATGCTGCATTTCACATAGAGGCTGTATAGAGGCACAAGGTAGCAGACAAGACCCAGGTCCCAGAAATACCAGTGGTACCAGATCAAAAGTTTGCCAGTAAGAAGGACACCACATTTTATGAGTAAGAGCTTGAAGGACTGGATTAAGAACCAGCGAACAACAGAAAAGAGTGCAGTGCTGGAATCTGGCAGAGTGAGCCTGGTGATCTTGCATGTACTCCCGAATTTATTGAAGACGTCTGTGTAAGAGGTCAGCACATGAGCAGCACAAGAGAGTCCTCTTCTCAGAAAGTCAAGACGACAGGCCATTTTGGTAAGTATAAATGTGTGTTCATGGTCAGCTGAGATCACCCACCACTTGTTTTGCAGCTGCTACTTCAACTGGTGACCATCTTACCTAAACTTATGGAAGACGCATATACCCAGAGCAGCCACCGACCTTGCCATGACTTGCAAGGATTTAATTTGACAATCACACCTATTTCACATTGTAAAGAATACAAAAAGAGACACAAAACCCATGTGTAAGGTGCCAAATGTGCAACAAATACAGCAGACATCTCAGAGGGCAACATTCTTCGTGGCAACGTAAGCCATTCAAGTACACTAGGTGCAAATAACTCCATGCCAAACAACATAAAAGTATACTCTAAAGGAAGGACTGTATTCAAGATTCAAGAGACTCCATGAATCAAGTCAACACTCTTTTGCCAGAGGAAGTCCAGAGGGTTCATATAACCTTCAAGGAACTTAAAGCTATGTTTGATTCATGAGGTTTAACTACAAAGACTGCGAAGCGAGACGTGTATAGAAAATGTTATTATACAGAAAAATCTTCTCTCCGCCTATTTAGAGCCTCCAAGGTCAGTTTTTACCCACCAAGTAAACAAGCAACTGAACCAGCAGCTAACCCCCTAGAGATGATCTTTCTCAAAGATGCTCTTCCCTTTCTCCTCTGTCCAGTACGAGGGAACTCTGACACAAGAAGGATGCCCAAGTCCAGGTCCCACCTTGCCACATAATTCTACAAGTTCCATCGATGCAGTATACAAACCACAGTCTAAGACAGTAGACCCACAAAAGCTGACTTTGAAGGATTAAGACCTATATGATGTCTAAGCACTGTATCATCTCTCTTCATTTTTTGATGAGCATTACTCTCTACAGAGCTTTTTAGAGCCTACTGGATGTTTTCAGACCTTTAAAAAGCCATTCACTCTCATACATTTTCTTTTTAATGGAGAAAATAATGATCTAACAGCCACACAACTCCCCCCATGACTTCGTTCCACTCATTTCATAACTCCAAGCCTTACTCCTCCCACTTGTAACAAACAAGGATAACGTTACCTACTTTGTAAATCTTGCAAGTCGCTCTGAGGTTGAAAAGTACATTAGAAATGGCAGTCCTGGGTCATTCACCCCACCAGAAGCAGCCTAACACCTTTATTTGACAGCTGAAAGTTAGTTCCAGCCTCCACAAGATTAAGACAATCAGTACTTTTGGGGCTAAATGTTCAAAAAGGCACTTACGAATTTTCAGGTCCCCAACTTAAAGAAGTTTTATTTTCAGAAAGCGTTTGCTGACTGCCTGTCCTCAGAGAATCAGCCACCAAGGTGCCTCGACCCAAATCACTACTCACTTTGATATGCATCACTTAAAGAGATTTCGTTAAGTTGAAAGACACAGGCTACATCTCAATTCAGATATAATTTAGAACAAGATCAAGAGTCACATTATACTCAGCAGAAGTCTAGCAGATGATCCGCAAACAAAATTTCAAGGAAACCTATTTTTCCTCACATGCTAAGAGAGGTCTGAGTTATTTATATCTGGTACAACAAAGCAGCATCAATCTTTTCCTGTACATTGAGAAACTCAGCAGTTGAGACCAACACTGCAATTCAAGAGATTGCATTTAATCGAAAGTCACTGCTTGATTTATCGAATTCTTCTTCCCTTATGCTTGAAAGCAATCAGATAGCACGACAATTTATCAATATTTCATTGTTACAGCTAGAAAGTCTGGGCCATCTAATGTTACTGAATCTGAACATATTTTAAGGATATACTTTGACAGGGAGGGTGAATAGATACATGCTGGGCTAACTTATCCAAACCTGGTATCAGCAGCAAGGACAACAAATCACCATTTCCACAGTACAGCAATGAAACCTGTGCAAAGCTACCCCACATAAGAGGAAGGGAAGGCAGAACTCGCATTACTCCAGTTCTTTGTCTCACACAGCAATTATCAGCTACCAAGCAGGGATCTGCTAAGACCCTCCAAATTTAGAGGGATCAAGAGCAGCATTTTCCATTGAACTTCCATGTACCTTCGTAAATCCCACAGGCTTGTGGAGACCTCATGGTCTTAGGCAGTGAGACCATGTCCTTTCCAGGGAGGACAACAGCAGGGTGCTGCCACAACTTGCCACGTGCAGATGGAGAAGCAACTATGCACTAAAAAGGTACCATAATACACCTCCACAGCAAAGGAGGAGTGACACTACCTGGGTCAGATTCATTTGACTTATTTTAGATGTCAGCCTTAGGATGAGAAAAATAGTGCCCTGGGACTATCGGCATCTCCCTATGACTATGCAGGGAATAACAGAATCATAGAATGGTTTGGGTTGGAAGGGACCTTTGAAGGCCACCTAGTCCAACCCCCTGCAATGAGCAGGGACATCTTCAACTAGATCAGGTTGCTCAGAGCCCCATCCAGCTCTGACCTTGGACAACCATCCTGAGCAGAGATGTTTACACTGGGTGGGACTTTTTACCCGACCTTCTTTTAACCTGACTACTCGATGTAAGAGGTTGCAACAGATATCTGTAACTCACTGTGTACAGAAGCCTCATCCAGTTTCTGTAGTCTGACACAGTCAATGCCGGGCACGAACACGGTTCGTGGCTTCAGCAGAGATGAATCACAGGCTGAGAATGAATCTACATTTTGAGCATCATTTGGTATTTTAAGGGAATGCTACTGGAAGAGATCGAGGAAAAAACTAAGAAATAGGAAAAACCTTGCCAGACTGCCAGATCTTGCTGGTAGAAGTGTTCCTTCATTACTTGGAGGTTATAATCAAGTGTCAAAGCAACACTCAGCCCATGGGATTGACAAAAGAGGGAAGGGAGAACTGGAAAGGACCACACATGATTGTATCAAGCATGTCTTAAGGAGTCAAATCCATCTGGATGACTTTTCATTATTGGATAAAAACAAACCCCTGCTCTTTCCCACTTTTAAGATTATTTTTAGTTTATTATTCTGTTTCAACAAATCTTTTTGCTTGCCCTGCAAATGCAGATGCTTTATAGCATAAGAAGTAAAGCCATTTCTCTGCACATGGAGACCAAAGGGAAACCAGCAAGGGGAACCTGTGGCTTTCCACATGCTTCTGACAAAGTCTGTCCTTGTCTTGCATTAATTATTATATACTTATTCCAGTATACTTCAATTTAGCAAGGTAATTATGCTTGTGACTAACCTAAACCACATCACTGAAGTCCATGCCTTGTCAATGGCGAGTTAGGTCCATAGCTTATTTTATTTCAGCCAAAGAGACTGCCTGCAAAATCAAATCTTGCCCTTCATTGAACTGGTGTAAACCCACAGCAACTCAGCAAAATCAGCCAACACCATTCTGAGTCCCAGCTGCGGGAGGAGGTGACCACCACGTGCTGCTGCTGCCATGTCCATGCAAACCAGGAACCAGCAGCACGTGCCTTGTCCTGACAACCATGTTCACCATCCATCTGTAAACTATACGCAGCTCCCTTGCCCCTTGACCCTCTGAAAGACGCAATACATGACTTGTGGCTTTTTGTTCATATAGAGATTTCCATATTGCAGCTCACACAGTGAGAAAACATGTCCTCACCTTGGCTCGAAAAATCACTTTGTTATTTAGCAGGAGGCTTGGAGAGAAGGAATTATGCATTGAGGTGCAAAAACAATTCTTTTCAGTTTATCTTCATGTATGTGACATATTTAGCATGTGACAGCAGTGCTTGGAATACAAAAAAACCCCATGCCGTTTCATTTGGGACAACTTTTCTGGTCTCAAAGTTGTTACTAAAAATAGATTGAATGGACTGCCAGTAAAATAATCAATGCAACATAAAAACACAGCCCTGCAAGTAATTTTTATGGCCAGGTCATCACAGAATTTATTTTTTCTTTTCTTTTTTAACCAACTGCCCCGACGGAAATATAGAACCTCTCGAACATGTACCTGAATTCCCTTCCAAAAACCATCCATGCATTCACAACAATGGATTACCAACTCGAAGTGTTGGCTTATTTAGAGACAGCAACATCTGGCTTGCTGGTATGCGCCAAAGTACATACTCTTTTTCTGATTACACAACTAAATTGATGGTTAAATAGGTGATGTAAATGAGCTCGACAGCTTCTTTGTATTATGTTCCCAAAGCCCTGCAGAGCAGTGGCCGCCTGTGGATACCACTGTAGTCAGGAGAGAGACCAGCTTTTCCAAAAAGTCAGTCAAGGCATCTACAATCTACTTTTTACTCATTCAGTATTAAAATATGCTTATTTTACTGTGTCCTGAAAATCTCAGCTCCTAATATGTCATTGTTTTTGCATTGACAAAATGATGTCTTCATACCACTGCCGCGGAAACAATTGCTGGGTTTTGACAGATGGATGGAGGTAGAAGCCAGTCTGGTGTTATGTGGAAAGTACGTCAATTGAATGTTCCTGCTAAATTGGGCACCAGTGAAAGAATTGACAACATCCTTTACACTGCAACGTTACCTGTTAGCATCCGCGGCGATGACGGACTCGCTCACACATCACAAGCCTATTGTTCCCAGCAGCCTGAACACACGCTCGCGTTGATAACAGTCAGTTCATGATCATGAGGGCTGAAGACTTTTGCAATGAAATTCTGGTCTTAATGCCACACAGTAAGGAGAAGATGATGTGAATTTTGTGGCCAGGGAAACACCAGATGCACATGGACCTACCGGAAAGGGGACTGAGTTGCGCTGCTATTGCTAGAGGTGAAAAGAGCTTATTCTGTCCATTTTACAACAATAAAACCTCATTAGGTTGGATTAGCCATGGCTTTAATTGGATTGTTTGCTACTGTTAGCACATAACTGGGGGCAGGGCTATCCAACACCATCAATTCAATGGCGAGTTAGGTCCATAGCTTATTTTATTTCAGCCAAAGAGACTGCCTGCAAAATCAAATCTTGCCCTTCATTGAACTGGTGTAAACCCACAGCAACTCAGCACAATCAGCCAAGCTGTCTGGGCATACACTGACGTACCTCAAGATAACGGCTGACCTGGGAAGTCAAAATTGAAGGGCAAACTCTCCCCATCTTTTAACAAGTTCAGAACCGGCAGTTTGACTCAGGACATGAAGCGGTAATTACGTTTACTAAAACCAAGCAAACAAACAATAGGGAGGGTGTCTTTGCAGACAGCGTTCTACACGGGTTTGAGGAATAAGCATCTCTTGTTCAGTGAAGAAATATCATTTCACCATGTCTCAGACGTTTGGAGATGATGTTCTCCATTTAAACATGCTCTTCCAAGACACTGCAATGGTCTCTGTGTATTCATTATGCACATACGTCCATTCAGAGTAATGCCTTATTCATTTACTATTTGCTTGTTCTGGAAGTTGTTATGTTTGAAGGGGATGAGAAGGTTACAACTTTTTTTTTTTCCCCTAGGGGAAAAAAAAGATTTTCAGATTTTAAAAACAAATGACTCAGTGATGGTGTACAGCATTTCTCTTGTACTATGATTAACTATTGTCAAGAGCGGAAAGCAAAAAAGCAGATATTTTTGTTGTAGTTTAACAGTGACATCCATCAGCAATTTCTGCCAATTATCCCTTCAGTGTCTGTACACAGCCACTCACTTCAAATCAGCAGATAGCAACTTTACTTACAATTAGAAATCTCAACAACTTCCACGTGCCCTCCTATCCTTGCAATAAAGTGAACAAAGAGGCAGCAGAGGGAGTAAATAACTTAAATTTCACATTCTGTAACTAACTTAGTGCCTGATCGAGGGATGTGCCACTCTACACCCTTGCACCTAACTACCCTTCCAGATGAGCAGTTCCAGCCTAATTGTCAGGAGAGGAAATCCAAGTTAGACAGTCAAAAAAATCCCCCCCCGTACACACCACTCACATCTTGTGCTTAGGTACCAAATCTCACCCACGCGGCTTCCCACCTCCCACTCCCCTGACCACCGCCAACGCACTGTGCTCCAGATTGGCACAGACACTGCGATGGCAGTGCCACGGTCTCTCCCTGTTACACCATCCAACGTCTGGGGAAAGACCACCCTCACATCCCACAGCACACAGGGGGAGAAGGAAAGCTCTGACCACAGTGACCATTAAGTGCCTGAAAAATGGTCTCACAGAAGAGACAAATGACAGAGATACCTGTCAGGGATGGACAAGGTGTATCTGAGTCTGCCTTAGAGGAGGGATGACACCGATAACTTCCTGAAGTCACCTTCCAGCCCTCCATCTCCTTGGCTTTATGATGGTAATGCTGTTGGGACCTAGTCCTGAGGTGCTAAGTTCTCCTCATTTAAGATCCAGACTGCTGAACAATGAGGCCATGGACCTGGATTCCACTTATAACTAAGATCTGGAAAAGAAGCACAACAATCTAAACCAATATATAAACAGCAAGAAAACCTGACAATAACTGGGTAGACTGAGGATGCGCCATTAAATCAAAGAGAAGAGATGTGCCCAACTCTGCCAACTGCAGGACCGTAAGTCAGTTTTGAGCAAAAGAAGTATGAATAGCTAATGAGAAGGAGTTGAGTGCATCTGCATCTAACACTATGATATCTGGCAACTTAAGGAATTCAGAATTAAATTAAAACAACCGGAATCGGGCAGGACCATCTGTGCATGGCCAACATCAGTTGTGAAAACAACCTGGGATTCCACTCGGTCCTGGCACCTGAAGCGTGTATTTGCTCCCAGCTTCTTCAGTTGCCACACAGAAGATGGTTTTGGACTGCACTGCTAATATGGAAGCTACATCATCCTACTGTCCCAGCGCCTGATGTGATCTGTTAGATGAAATCTGCAGTCAGAGCATCAGTGACATCTGTTCATATAAACTTCAAGGTCTGTGAAAGGCCCCAGCAAGACAAGGTGTAGTATTTGTAGACACTGGCTGTGCTTGGAATGGAAAGATGGTGGTATCTGCACACAAAGTACATACAAATGCACCATGTTATTGTTAGAAGTAGTAGTAGTAGTAATAATACTGAGATTTAACATACTTGAAGAGTCAAGGAGCTTCCATTTATGTTCAATACAGCCAGGTCATATGGGTAGATATATATATATATGATTATTCACCTTGTTCAGATAAGGCAAGTGGGAAATAGTTGCTAAATAAGTTGCACAAAGGCATTTACTCCTGCAATCATTGATTCTCATCTCCCCAGATCCCCACAGCTGGCTGCTGATCACTGAGACTGAGGTTTCCATATTAATTGCCACATGCTTGATGCCTTGGCTTCTGCATGCAAACCTGATAAACACTTGCAAGTCTGTAAATCCATCTTTCTGCACATCA
This sequence comes from Theristicus caerulescens, assembly GCA_020745775.1. NCBI lineage: Eukaryota > Metazoa > Chordata > Aves > Pelecaniformes > Threskiornithidae > Theristicus > Theristicus caerulescens. The sequence continues at coordinate 66,541,768 of CM036564.1, read as the reverse complement.
GCTACGTGTTCTTCTTATGAAGAACCTTCTCTGAGATGGATGCTTTCCAGGCAAACCAGGGAATATGATGTGCATGGTCTGCATCCAATGCTGTGTCCTAAAACCTCCGACTGGGGACTGCAGCACAAAATGAATCCAGGCTGCAACATCCGTTATGTTCAACAGCTGCAACCATTAAAAAACAACAACAAAAAAACCCAAACCCAAAACCTTTGCAGGAAGCATATAAAGGCTCTGCTGGCTGTAAGCAACCTGCAGACCGCCTTTTCGGGAGCCCTGATGCATAAGCGCAATCGCCAGCTATCTCTGGAGGACTTCACAACTTGTTTCTTACTGAAGTAAATGGCTCCTCTTTGTATTGCTCTGGATCAAGACCCTTCCTCAAAACACATAAAAACAATTATTAAAAAACCCGAGTCTCTGTTCAAATCTTTGTTCCACTTGTTCATCCATCTACATTTTACTGAAAGTATCATTAAAAGCATGGAAATATTTTTTCCCTGGCTTTTTTTCTTCCTTCCTTACTTTAAGGCAAGAGGACTTTTTTTCCCCATTTTCATTTCAGCATAACTCAAATTTATCACTGCCTCTGTTTAAGCACTGACAAGCAATTCCATTGATTTGACATCAAAAATCATACCCAGCACCAGTGGGGGTGTGTCAGAACAGATCTTGGAAAAAAAGTTTGTTTGAGAACATCTGCAGTGGAACTGGCAGCTGGAGTATGTGGTTTGAAACATGATGGCTACATATATTTTAATGTTACTGGGCGTGACATAACATATTTAGTTGGAAGGAATGCAGAAGAAAGTGCTGCAAATTAAGAATGATTTTTATAGGTTGAAATCAAACTTCTACAACTTCTTCATAAAACGATCTACACTGATCTACAAAGAAAAGATTTAAAACATCCATTTGGAGTGGAATATTTTGGACTGAATTCTGCTGTTGGGAAATGTTGCTGGCATCTCCATTCACCTTGAAAAAACAAACGCTGTGCCAAAATCTCATACTTAGCTGTGACAGCTCTGGAGTCAGAAAACACTGTACCCCTAGTAAGGGTATGAACATCTCCTCCTTCAGCACAGAACTTTTCCCAGAGGCAAAGAGCCTCTGCTTATTGCTCCTTCCTTACCCATTTGGACGCTGTATCCAGAACGAAGCCTGGGAAGGGCAGGACCAGGCACACAAATACACTCCCTCCACTACCTATGCAACTCGCGAAGAAGTCGTATGAAAGATTGTAAGACCCCTCCACACCATGAACGCCTCAGAGGGCAACTTTCTGGCTAAGCGCTGCTGCGGAAAGCCAAGCCAAGCTGCCCTGGTGCTGCAGAGGAAGAAGAGGGCAGCGTAGAGGCATCCAGGAGCATGTCTGCACCCCGGTGTCCAGCCAAGCTAAGCCCATGCCAGCAAACAACTCCACATCACAGGGACTGACCCAATCCCTGATGCAGTTCCCAGGAAGACCAACTGATTTTAGTGAGCTTTGGCTCAGCCTCCGAGGAGGACGACGGGGGTATTTCCACACCAGAGTACTCTCTGAGGAGGAGGGAGCTGGACCATCAGATGTTTTTATTCAGGTGAAGCCAACACATACCTGTCTGAGGGAACAGCCCCCAGGGACTTACAAGCCTTTGTCCCCTTATTGCAGCTCCGGAGCAAGGACTTTATTTTAAGCTTTTCCTTATGTAAACAGTCCCTCTGAGACCACCTCAGTAACTTCTGAATGAGTGTCTTGCACACACATGTGAAGGGATATCCTTTGCTGCAACAGACCTACGTGACTTTCTTCTCCCCAGATATGCTTGACCTGACACCAGCTCAAGCCAACTGCAGGATTCGTTGGCCTGGGATCAGACCAGCTCTTCACCACTTCAGCACTGGCTGAGCAACAGAGAAACACAAATCATTTGATTCAAAGCTGCACACCATCCCATTAAAGAAAACCTTTGTTACAAACTTTGTAATAAATTATACCAGATGCACCTTCAATAGTTTCACAATTTATACACTTTACTCCAAAATAAAAGGTTATGAATCTCTATAAAACGATCCTTTGAAAATTAATCTTGTCATTGCTAAAATTTAGTGACATTTCCAAAAATAAACAGATTCTGAGTTAAACTCTCATTTTTACTTTCACTGCAATAAATCAAGAGTAGCTTCAATGAAAGCCATGAGGCTGCTTTGACATAAGGTTGTTGTGAAAGGAGTTTCGACCGAGGACACTCTAGAAATCACTCATATGCATCTCATTATTAAATAATTATGACATAGCTTCTACTTTCAAGAAACACTGGAATAAATCCAGGCTGGTTCATGGGTCTCCTAAGATCCGAGTGTAAAAGCAGTCAGCACACTGACACACAACTCAATACCAAATTGCTTGTATTTATCTCCTACACAAACTATTGCCTCTCCTCTTTGATGGGTGCCTCCAGAGAGTGATTCATTCCAGCTCCCTTAGATACCAATCTTAGGAGATGAATCACCGCTCAGAGGTGTCCAGCTCTCCTGCTGACTCCAGGAAGCTCAGACAACTTTCGTAGTACTTACCGAGGCTTACATTTAGATGCATCTGGATGAGTCCAAATCTGTCTCAGGCTCAGTCCATGGCAGCACTGTGGTACATGCATTAAGCACATGCTTCAATTTCTTTGCCAGACTTAGAGCCTAATTAAGCACATTTGAGGAAGGGTGGGTTAAAAGAACATTTTACAGGTCAGCAGCTGGGGCAAAAGTAAGTATTTATCACTGTATTGCTGCATTTTGTAAGCCCAGGAGATACTTCCGACTGTTTTCTCCACTGCCCCTGGGGTAATAGCTCTGACAGGTCTCACCCCTGCCTTTCCATGATGGCACATTTGGGATAAGTCTCCTCCACGCAGTGTCCGTACAACCCACCTGGCTCAGGCACTCGCGTACCCACAGTCCTCTCGCTGTAGCTGATGCCGTGTTGGGGTGTGAGGGCTGGCCAGACTGCGATGAAGACACGTTCTCAGAAGTGTTTGGTGGCTGTGGTCTCAGCTCCATACACACCTCGCATCCTCCAGAACCACTCAGCCCACACGCCAACCCTTCTCGCCAGCTGCCTCTGCTCCATTTCTTTCCACGTGAGCAGCGTTTTCTGACCAGTGATCTGAAAACATCTGGGTGCCTCTTGCCTGGATTACACTGTTTTCTTGCCTGGATTACACTCCACTATCCAGGAGTCAGCAGTTCCTGTGGTTCTACCAGAAGATATCTAGGAAGCCACAAACCTCAACTGCTTTAAAACTGTCAGCATAGAGTCCACTGCTCCCCTGCTCTCCCCCCAGCACACAGACCCAGCGCCCAAACTGCTGCGACATCTCTTCCACATGCCCTCCCCATGCCTGGGAAGGAAAGGGGGGACAGCCACAGTGCTCTTGGGAAGCTGGCTGCCCTACCCCATTAGGATTTTTTGGGAATCCTTGCTAAAACCTTTGCTGATCTGTAAAACTGGCTGCATACACATTTAATGTATGGGTCCAGTATTAGTTCAGCTTGGCCAGCTTCATCCCTAGCAAGAACCTTTCCATTTTCAGCCTGTCGGATCTGACAGGTGCTGTCATGTAGTCACTTCCAGTCTATTGCCCTTTCTTCCTACGACGACTGGATTTTCCCTCCCTGAGGAAACAAGCAGTGCAATATTTGACACTGCTGTTGCAGCCCAGCATGGGGAGGAGGGTTAAGACTGGACTGAAGAGAGGCGCCTGACAGCAGCTGGACTGGTTAAGTTGGAGGCAACCACAGCTTGTGAGTTGTCTTAGACCCTATGGGGTAGGGACGGTCTTTAATCCTCTCTGCATTCACTGCCTGGCGTGACACGATCCCGGTCTGTGCTGGGAGCTCTCAGGGAATATAGAGCAGCAAATCACCCCGTTAACCAGCAAAGCAAGCCAGCTCACCCAGCCGTAACGCTGCTCCTTTAAAAGTAGGTGAGTGTATGAATTACAATTTCACACATCCTAAAATCTGGTGCTGTGCAACAGCAATGGACCGACATAAGCAGCCAGGTCTATCAGCTCCTTCAACTTTCTTTAAGGCATTTTCCCCTCGAGAAAGAAACACCAGGTAACTACCAAGCCTGCAGAATACTCAATATCACACATATACTCCCAAGAAAAATGACACAAGCTATTGCCTGCTCTATCAAAACCCAGCCCCATTTGTAATTTAAGCCAGTCCAACCCAGGTAGACTGAAGAACTGGAGTCATGCTCTGCTGACAAGCACTGGACCGTGACTCTTGCTTTGTTTTCATCCTGGCTGTAGTGCTGAATTTAGCTCACAAAAAGGAATCACATTTTCATTGCTGGTCGGCATAACAAAGCTCAAACCAGAGACAGCACACACCTTGCAATTTTACGGCTCGAGTGTTCTTAACAACGTACCACACCTGGTGGGAAAAGAGTTCATTCCTGGCAGAACAAGCAACTTCGGAAAGTACCACTCAGCTCTTTGAAACATCTGACACTGAATATAATAAACTTGCAACAGTGCAGTTAAAGCCTGAGATTTCTACAGACATTTAAAACAAAAAGTTGAACCCGAACATTAGGAATATTTTTAGAAAGCTTGCCTTTCAACCTTTGATTTATACCGCACATATACCTGCTGTATATTTTCAGCATGCTGAGCTTTATATCTGCATCACAGCTATCGGCACAGTCATATCTCATGCTGGACAACATCACCACATTTCCAGTTGACACAAAAGTGTGATATGAAGTTGGTATGCACTCTGCAAGGAGTGAGGCTGTCACGTCCGATCGAGAGCACACAACAGATTTCACAATTTCTGTCTTGTGGTTTTTGCATTAAGGAATTGCTTTAGAGCTGACAATTCTGAAAATAAGGGGGGAAAAAGCAGTTTAAGGGAATAATTGCTATCTCAAGCTGAGGGACAGCAAGCACAAAAAAGTTGGTGCGTCTGTCTTTAAAGCAAAAAAGATAAATCTAGAGCACAATATTAAAATACTAGAGAAAATTAGATAACATTATATGGACCTAATTTCACATCATTTTAAAAGCCAGAATTGAAGTACGACAACTTTATCAGTTGTTCACATTTCAACGTTAGCTTCTTCATCAGAAATCATTCACGCAGCAGTTGAACACAAGCAATAGAAATTTAACTGCACTTATCCTAGATTATATTAAAGTGCTAAAAACGCTAGCCAAGCATTTGTTACTTTAAAAATACACATACACACACACACGTTCATGTTACTTTGCCCGGAACAGAGCAGGAGGAGCATGCAAAGTAAATTCCTGCCTAGGGTTAGATATACAGGAAAAAAAGCATTTACCGTCTGGCACAGGCGAATTTAATTCAGAAACATTGTAAGATGGTAACGGTGCCACTCTTGCCGAATGTTTCTTCATCCTTTGAAATTGCTCTCCTACTCACACGCTCACTTCGTCTTTAGTCTGCATCGCTTTTGGTCCCGAGTACTATAGTAAACACTCGGCTATGGCTGGTGGCTAGATGTTGTTCTGGAGATGCTGCAGTAGGCTATGAGTACTGATTTGCTGTTTCCCTGGGAAACCATTTGCAACACATTCAAACAATGCTTGACCTCTGCTAACACTTTTCTTTCATTCAATTGTTAAGCGCAGCAGATAAAATAAAAATTTATTAGCTATCGCGCTTCGTAAACTTGAAAGTGCGGCAGCCCCTTTGCATGAAAGCAAGGATTTCACATCAAATATCTGCGCTGTGCTAGCAAAGCAGACGGGAGATTTCTCAGACAACTGCAAGGGAATTATGCAACACAATTTTCTGGTTCCTTACACTGTGACAATATACGGTTGATTACAGTAATTATTTTAAATAAACTTTGACTAATGTAACTCCTATAGAGCTGCTAAATCAAAAATGCCTTGGGCAAAAATGCCGGTAACATCCAGCTCTCTATCTGATAATGAAGCAATGGTATTGCAGGAGCCTCTTCTCTTTTAATGCCCTACAAAAATTGCCATAAACCAGAAGATATATATAGGCTGGGGTTGGTCTACATTTCTTCCTCACTTCCCTTGAGGCAGCTAGGACGTTTTTGTCCCTCTTTCCCCGACATCTCCTCTCTCTTCTACTCCCTTTTAATTATTATTATTATTATTAATGTTATTGGAAGTAGTTCCCTTGGAGCAATGAGAAAGTTTCATTGAGCAAACCAGTGACAGCCCGTACAATTTTTGCAACTCTTAGAAAACCCCATTCACTTGTCCAGCCCAGCACTGTGCTGGGAGCTTTCTTTGCCAGGAGGTGGTTACCAACATCTCATAAGGACCCTGGCTTCAGAGCTCTTCACCAGCAGAACTAGCATCAAGTCTTATCCAAGAACTTGTAGGTAGAAAGCTTTACCACTGATATTCAAGGTATTTGCTATAAGAACTATGGAAATACAAAGGAAAAGGACAGAAAGGCAGCTTAGCTCTACTGGAATCTGCTAGCAAAGCTGTCGAATTTTTAAGGGCCACAAGTATATACATTTCACCTATAGTCTTTGTGCCTTTGGTAGCAACTGAGAGCGGGGATTCCTGGCCTGGGGCTTGGTCCTCCATCCACTACTATGCTACCAAACAGGGAGAAGTTATTGGCTGTAAGGAAGGCCATAAAGTGATTTGAAAAGGATCAGGAATCACCAGCCTAGAATGTCATGTGCTGGGCTTCCTAAAGCAGCCTGCAGGGATCACATGTGTTTCACACAGTGCCAAGCACCGTCATGGGGTATGTGTGCAAGGACTGTTCCCTTCACTCGCCCGTAAGGAGCCAGGACATATGGAGGAGTCGAGGGGAAGAAGCAGAGTCCCGGCCAGATCATCCTTTGGATGCAGCCACAGAAGAGGCTGGCACATGTGGAGAGCTGAGCAATGGCATCCTAACTGATGAGGCAGCCCATGACTCCACAGTACCCAGAGGGGTAGGAAGTGACCCTTAGGTCTTTGGGGCAACCAAGCCAGCAGCATAAGACATTATGTGAAGCGCATGATCTTGCCCTGCACATCCCTTTAATGCTGCTCTCTTATTCCTCTTTGGGAGGCAGCGTGGCCTGCACTCATCATTATTAGGGTGCGGGGACACAGTAAGGAAGAGGCAGTGGTCTATGGAAGTGCAAGGGAAAGGAGAGAGTACCTCATCACCCCCTCTCCCCAGGCCATCCCGCCCCAGTGTCAAATACCTGGGACACACTACGGAAGAAGTACAGAGAAAAAAAAAGGTTACAGCTGCCTGGTTTTGCACCCAGCACGTCCTCTCCTGCAAGGCTTGGAGCTCTCCTTTAGGATCTTCATTATATCCCCTGTGACTGATAAGGCTCTCCACCGTGGCAGTCTTTTCCAAAGCATCACACTGCATCACACAAAGCTAACTGGCTTTTACTGCTTATCTGCATGCAGAGGATTTCCAGCACCGTGTAACAACCACTATTCCAAAGAAAATTATCTTCCCAATTTGCAGAAGGAATTTTATTCTCCCCTCCAAAGTGCTGAGAGTCAGCAGACTTTGTGATAGAGTAATCACCAGTCAGGTAATTGCTGGCTCCACAATCACAAGGCTATCTATTAATACATGTCTAGTCCTTGAGCATTTATATAATATAAACAACATAATAATATAACACAGAGATTGTTTTTAGAAAACCATTTCTGCAAATAGAGGCTTATAATAGAATCATTAACGAACCTTAACAATGGTGAGGATGAAACACATGAGACAATGTCAAGCAATTCGAGACGCTTCTTTCAGACAATTTCGACATTAACAGCAGAACGTGATTGCATCTAAAAGTTGCTGCATTTTTTTTCAAAGGAAAATCAGCCATCGTTTTAACACTAACTCAGAAGCTGTATTCAAACCCACAAAGCCCTCTTTCAAATATCTACCCCAGAAATCTCCACTTCATACAACAGTTAGAAGAGAAAAGAAGCAGATACAAAACTGTTTTAAAAATAGGTGTGATCAGTACCTATAACTCCCATCAAAGATTGCAGCTTGAAAAGCATCAGCTTCTCTGACTACACAAGCAAGAGCTTTGGCCATCTGTTTCTGCTCCTACTATGAATAGCTGATTGCATTTCTGTATGAGGTGCTATTCATATAGGTCCTCTGATCCTTCCCATGTACTCTCTATCTCCACTCTAAGTGTGCTGAAGAAAAGAATAAAATGATGTGGAGTAAAAATGAGAGAAGCAAGCTCTGTCCCTCTCTCCTGAGCTGCATCATACACAAATCCATCCACAAGTGGAATGTGATGTCCAAATTTACCAGGATGGCATGATAGTTACTCCACAGACTGCAAGTCAACATGAAATCTGCAGTCCTGTACCATCTTACTCACCTTACGTTTATGCAAGGCACCACAGTGGGAAAATATGGGGTTTTCCCCCCAAAATTCAACAGTAAACTAGTTTCCAGGTACCTTTAAAACAGATCTTGTTGCTTGCCTCAAGTTCTGCACTTTCAGTCTGCAACGTTAATTTTTTCTTATTTGCAGGGAGTGGAAGCTGTGTGATACCTGGAAATCTGGCTCTCGATTTCCCTGACGTGCTGGCTCGGCAGTCTAGAATTAACAAAACCCAATACAATACAATGCCCCACATAATCAATCTACATATCCAATTATTTTCACTCAGGGAGTCCCTATTTGTCAAGGAAACATGTAGTATGAATTATAGCAGTGTAAATTATACAGCCTGTAACTACACAGTGTAAATGATAACCTAGGCTGCAGGCTCGCAGCCTCCACATCTGTTCCTAGTTAAGGCAAACACCGTTAAGACACTAACCAAAGCTCTTGAGCCCAACAAAGTATCCATTCCCTCGCACCGGTTTTATTGTAAAAGATAATTGAATAAGGTGTGTCTCAGGAGAGATTCCTCATCCCCGGCCAAGAGTCCCAGCAGTCGGAGGCCTCTGAACCGCATCCAGATTGCTTCGTGCTGCACGCTGCCTGCAGCAGTCTCTGTCCCCTGGCTCAGTAAATATTAATCCAGACGAGAGCATGGGGAAGCTGCAAGTTTGCTGACTCGCTAACCAGACAGCAAAGCGGCATTGGAAGCAGAGTCAGAATGAGAGAGTGCTGAATCACATCCACTAACAAGTACTCCACGCTCACAGCAGAAAGGGGCTGATGCCGTCAAAACATACACCGTTCTCTTGGCTTACAACTGTTTGCAGTAGTTAGTCATACATATTTAAGGGATCTACTGCAAAAGTAAAGGCTATTTACTCTTCTTCACCGAAGTTGCAACCTACATCAAGGGCTGTAGTTGAACTCCAGGTAACCACAGGTTAATCTTAAGTGTCAGCCCCACACAGATGAATGTTTGCTTGCAACAAACTGCACTCCAGCCTCCGATGTACTCAGTTTCTGCAAGAGAGAGTAAAATCATTTGGAGGTTTACCTTGTGGTAAGATATAAAGGATAAGGTCCCCATCAAGGACACGACACCATCTCGCGTCGCTAGTTGGTTATGGTGTCTATAGTCCTAATGAATGAACAAATTGAGCTATGTCAGGTTCAGTTTGGGGAGCTTTTTTTCCCTATAGGAAACAATTAATAACCAAAATTACAATATTAATATAACCCCAAGGGGCAGTGACAGAATATCTGATCCAGAGAAGATGACAAGCATGCTACGGCCCCAGGGAGACAGAATCATCTCCACGAAAGGAAAATAGCTGCAGAAGAACATGAAGTACTGAATTTCCACATTGATAATGGGATTCATCTCACTTGACTTTGGACACCAGTCTGAACCAGCTATACCAGAATCTTTTTAAGGTGCGGAGTGGGAAACTGATAACTGTAGAAGACAACTCGCCTGGTCTCTCGTAGATGTCTATTGTAAACTGAGATTGGTAACTCTCTGAAGGCACCCACCTCTTCCCGCTGACCATGATGGCAGTGAGGTGACTTGCTCACACCTCATCATCTGGCTTTTAGACACCCTAGTCAGGGCAGATGCTCCCAATGGGAAACACTCAGTGTGAACACCTGATAAAGACATGAAAGGACTTTCTTTGACTCTAATCAATTTTGGAACAGCGTTCAGATCCAAAACTGCAGTGTTTGTTTGTTTTGAACACCACTAGTTACAAGATCCGTATGAAATCCACTTTGCATACATCCCTGCAGCTGACAGGTCAGTCCATTCCCAATCACTAGACTATAAGATTCTCATAAACATGACTTTTATTGGCTTTTCCAGGCTGAGCATGTGTTTTAAGATGACAAGCTAAAAGGCTATTATCAAGTTCATTTTATCCTGTTGGAATATAAAGTAGATGCAAAGATGCAGAAGAGACAAACAGTCAAACTGAGATGAAAACAGACGTATCCTACAAAAGGGATTTTTATTTCTAGCAAAGTCAAGGCTTTAGTTTGAACTTTTACCTTGCTTCTAGCAAAATCAGAAGCATACAGCAAATGTAACTTGATTCAAACAACAAACTCAATCCAAAACAACTTCCAAGGCTCGCAGAAAAAAGAACCATGCATCTCACTGCTGTGCCCAGTCACGCCATATGGATTTGGAAGAATCAAATCCCGAATTCCCTACTCCGTCTTAACGCTTGCTGGCTTAAATACTGTTGGATACTCCAGCTCAGCAACCCAGAATTATCAGCTCTGTTCTGCTGAGCATCCGATTAACATCTACCAGGCAGGTCACGGTCCTTCAGCCCCACCAGCGTGTGCTCACACGTCTCGTGGTGTGGACAAGACTGCGCACACCTTTTCCCTCTGTGCTGTCTGCAGGAGCAACAACTGTCTCTGCACACATCCAGTGGCTACATGACCAAACACATGACTCCACCACAGAGATATGGCAATTAATCATTCCCCAAGTGCAAATTAATCAGTGTCCACAAGCCCGTACTCAGGTGGTGAACTCTGGATTCATACACCCGCAGGAGAAGCAGGGCTGCGCAGTGCAGGGCAGCCCCAACTCAGAGTTTTTAAGTGCTTAGAGGGTCCCACTCACTTGTTTAAAGCAATGGTGTTCTCCATCGCCTTACTGATGGATGGCATAAAAATCAGCACATCAGCAATGGCAAGTTCCTGCCTGTCTTCTCCAAATCTTCTGTCCAAAGAGCTGGGGCCAGACAAGTAATCCTGCAATGGCATTTCAGTCTGGGAGCCGCCGCTCCCAGCCATCACTTGGCTTGTGGTAGAAAGACTGCCTTAACCTCGACTTCCCTAATAAATAGGTATGATTTGTTTGAGAATATTCGTATTGAAGGCATACTAAAGTCTCATACGTTTTGTTCACTGAGGCAGAAACTGAACTTTATCCAGATTTTCTGGTATTCTGCAAATACCAAGAAGCAGAGTACTCATTGCCTGCTAAAATCTCACCTGATAACTGCAAGAAATACCTACTAAATCTGAAGAGATTTTAATTCCCTTGGGGGCTGGATGTTTATATACTGATCTCTAGGTCATGTTAACATGGGTTGCTATTTTCAATAAATCAGCCCAGGAGTTCACTCTTTAATACCCACTGTGTTTTTCCAAAAGAAAAATGCTATGTGATCTACTTTTAGGCTACCCAAGCAGGCAATTTCCAGAAATGAGATTAACAGCACCAGCTAAACATCCACTCAAAGATGATGATGTGAAGATTTGCAGTGGTACTCAGCTGTCATCCAGGGCAGGAAAGCTTCTCCCTGCTGCCACAAGCAAAGGCCTTTTCAGTCCACTATGTCCCACCAGAGCTGAAGGAGCTGCTGCTAACCAGCCAACAGCTTGACTCTGCAGCCGGCTCCCACACCACTGTGAAACCAGTTCAAAAACACTCAGATCACTGACAGACTTGGCAACCAGAGGCCAGATCCTGTATGCACCTGAAAAGCTCCTAATAGTTTTGATGCTACCAAGTGGGTAAGATGTTACACATCATCACAACAATATGTTGCTTACTAACAAACCCGATCTGATGATTCCTCCACCTCCGTATCAGCACCACTCCCCTCAAGAAGTACTCAACTGAGTTGAAAGTACTAACATCTACTGCAGTGCTTTTGGAAAGCTTTTTATTTGCTATGTGATTGTATAGACCTGAGAACTAGTGCTTCCCTGGGAAGCACAGGGATCAAAATTTCAATTAAAATAAATCTCAGATTTTCCTTAATCATGCGACTTTTGAAACATAAACCGCCCACCCGCAATGATCAGGAGATACACGCTAACGTCTCCAGAGCTGGCGATGCAGCTTCTTAGGTTTTTTATTCTGCTGTAATATGAAAATACCATATAGTAAGAAATACTAATCTCACAATGCAATTAAAGATATAAGGAAAAAATATGAATTGTGGGCAAGGAGAGCTGTTCTTCAATCTTAGAAGTCATTCAGCATTTCATGGAAACAGCAAATATATCAACTTAGACGCATCTTCAATATTCTGACATTATAAGAAACAAGACATGGATTTCAGGTTGACAAAAATATTAAAAGTTATCTCCAACATTAGAAAATCATTCATATTTACAGAAGAATCCAAAGAATAAAAAAAAGCTGCTCAATGAAAACCCAAAAAGGATTCAAGGGGAACTTTATTTCAGCTGCATAGTGCACACGGTGTTACCGGCCTCAGGGCCTCTCCCAGGTTGCATGGATCCTGCTGTCCTAATCCTGAATCAGAAGACAAGATGTGTTTTGTACTCCATCATAAATTTCAGCTTATGGGCTTTACTGATGGCCAGGCATGGTGAAGAGCAAGAACCTCATGGGGAACACACAGAAATCTCATCTGTAGCATGCACAGACCTCATTTGAGAAACCAGAGCTCACCAGACTCCCTACAACACAGCCTACCCGCTTGAGGTGGATCTGCTCGTTTGAGAAGCAGTGCTGGCAAAATGGTAAGGCTACGAGATCATGCCACGAGTTTCTGAAAAACTACCTGGGCAGCCTTCAGCTGCCCAGAGTCTGGGCATCCCCCATCAAAAGTCACCTGAATTTCAAACTCTTTCCAAGTTTAAGAGATTAGGAGAAAGGTTCCTACTTCAGTCTGGCCACTCCGAAACTCCCTGGCAGTAAAACACAGCACAAGTAGACAGTCAACATGCAGTCTGCTCAACAACAAAGAATAAATCAGGTATCAATTTCAAATATCCAATACAGACTTTCCAGACAGAATAATAAAATCAGATGCTCAACACTTATATTGGTTTTTTTTTTCTTTTCCAAGGAAAACAGCTTAGAGGTAATTGCATGTCAGATAATTATTTGCCTTCCCAATGTTTTATTAACAAAGCTGCCACGAATGAAATAAGCTGTCTCCATTTTCTGGTTCTGCGATTATGAAGTGTCTCTTCCTCACCACAAGAGAGCATTTGAGTTGAGAAAACTTCCATTTTGTGTTTGTCATCGTGACTGTAGAGCATGTCAGTGAGACAGTAAATCACTTCTCATATTTGCTATCTTTTGGGTAGCCAGCAGTTAATTAGATGGCTTAGGGCATTTTTCAATACCGTAATCAGAACAGCAGAGCAGGCTAGAAATCCAGGGCTGGCTAATCCCAAAATGTAGCCACCAGCATGTTCCTGTCTAGGCAGGTTCTGTGGCAGGAGCTTGCACCATCCAACACTGCAACCCCTACCACCCCAGATGGTACCACAAAGTTCCTTAGATGAAAAAACTTAACCAATTTTTAGGACAAATAACAGCATGAGATAATGTTTGTTGCCATGTTAGTGGTGCTGCATTACATTTCACAGCCCCTCTAATTTTAAAGGCTGGGTGCAGAATTCACAGAGCTTTTGAAGCAAGATCCAAAGCTTCAGAAAAGATCTGAAAAAGGACTAGAGAGATCAGAGGTCTAAAAAAAAAAACCCCACAGTCTGTGTGTGAAGATGGAAAGAACTGGGGTCAAACACCTTAAAGAAGACAGAGGAGAGGCAGCAAGTCATCTTCATGTGTGCAAAAGGTTCCTGCACAAAAGAAAGGATTAATTATGCATGTCTGTGTTGACAGGGCCAGGAGCAAGAGACTTTAATTGCATTAATAGAAAGTTCAGTGGGACAGCAGGCCAGCTGTTAAACAAGAACAGCGAACCACTAAATGAGATGATGCCAGGTAGAATATTCCCATTGCAGAAGGGTTTTCAGATCAGGCTGCCTGGCATGGATGCAGTGGAGTTGACCACCTCAAAGCATGAGGACAGAGTAGGTCCACTTCCTATCATAAAATGATTATAATAAATAATTTTACCTCCCAATAAAGAACAGATCTCCAGAAGATGTTAAACATACTCAGAAATACCAATCCTTCAATGTGACTACATTTGGGTACTTAAGCCCTCCTGAAAGTAAAGGCCTTGCATTTCATTTAACTTGTCCCCTTCAGTCACTCAACCTATATTCATCAAGCAACACTGAGCTAATAATAAAAAGGTGCTAATAATAAAAACTAGGGTGAAGGAAACATACCGTGAGCTCAGAATGGGTGTCAGAAGTAGGATGCCCTGCAGAATTCCCAAATAAGCATCCCATCATTGCAAGCGGTGTTTTCCAACCTGTATACCACAGGCAACTCAGGACCACTGTTAAGGACGGGCACGAAATGTTAGAAAGAAAAGCAAGCCTGCTGCTACCAAGTACCACTTATTATTTGGGCTTCTGTGCCTTCTTTGGAAGGAATTTAGATCTCTCAAAATCAAAGTAGTTTGACACCCACTAGCATCAGACACTGGATTTTAGAAGATTCCTGAGGGAGATGTGAAGCCTTGTGGAAGACTCCTATGGCAAAGCGTCAGGGCTTCACAGGGCAGTAACCTGAACAACCCGCTCTGTGTCCCAGCTTGGCTTCAGGAGCTGAACACAGAGTGGTGTAGCTTTTGAAAGAGAACAAAGTGACCAAGTCCTGATTCAATGGGTGATTCTGGTTTAGGCCCTACGGTAAGATTAATTTCCAGTAGCTCTGATGGTTAGTCATAAAATCTATTACCCCTTCGTTTCTGCTATTTTATTTAAAAGCATTTTTATTTTCCATTTTAAGTGCTGATCTGATGACAGGGTGGCTTTGCCTCTGCAAAATTACAGCTACATTTATTTACTGACAATGAAATAACAGCCCAAAATCTCAGCTGCAAGACACCAGCCTTACTGCACCGCAGCCAGTCCCTGGAGTTAGCAGTTCAGTAACTGTGGTTGTAAAGGCTCAGCACAAAACATCTTCCAGCACCCACAGAGCTCCTCTGAAACTAGTGATCTCTGCTGAGTGTCAAAGTCCATCTGCACTCATCAGCAGGGGTACCACGGAGGATGCTCATGTGTACGTGGCCTAGCAGAAGAGGGATCCCACATGACTTTAATTCCCCCCTCTTTTTTTCCCCCCAGAATTTGGGTCTACATTTGAAAAAAACAAAATAAAACAAAAAAAAACCCCAGATGACAAATTCAGCTAGTACTAGTCTGAAAAATAACCAGTGCTGAAGTTCAAGAGAATTCTTTTGAACAGTAGCAACTTTTTGAATTTTCTACCAGAAATTCTCTACAAATTCTTTGAAAAAGAAGTAAAATCTTGCACTATAGAAATTAAAAATTTTGGTACTAAGAAACCTCCAACCTTTTGTGAGTACTTCTTGTCTAATCTTCATATAATCCTCCCTAATACCTTTCAGTGTAAATCTCTGTTATGTGCAACATCTTATTAGCAAGACAATGAAGATAACACAAGAAAAGTCTACTGAGCAGCATTAGGGGATTAAGAAAGGATTAAACAGTCGTGACACAATGAAAACGTCGAAGCTGTGTGTTCACCATAATTACTCTGGTTTCTAATACTCTCCCTGTGTCAGTTACTGAAGTCCCTGCACTGTCCCGCGGGACTGTGCTTGGTGTGACGAGTGGTGGCAGGACCCAGCCATCATCTCACGACTGGGGATGGTTTTCCAACGTAAGAAGAGGGACACGGATGCTATTCTCAACATAGATGAAAAGCTGAGTGCACATGCACCAGAAAATGGATAGTAAAAGTGAAACAGGCTCTTTCTAGAAAAAATAGCGTTGCATTTCTTTAGGATGATGATGCCCTTTTCGTAATGTGGTTTTATGGTTACCAGAAGGGTCTCTTTTCCAGAGAGAAACTGGCAGCCCAATGCACAACGAACGTCCTTCAGGGATACTTCAACAGCTCACCCTCCCCACACACGTCCCCATCATGGGCTGGGGAAGCAGACACACCACCACAGTGACATGTCCTGGGGCCCAGTCCCATGCAAACCCGCTTTACCTGGTGGAAATGGGAGTTATTTTTATGAGTAGTCTCCTCAGGTCCTCACTCCACTTACTTACAGAACTGACTGGTGGTTCAAAACAAGGTGGTTCAAAGTGAAAATGCTCCAATCAAGGGTACCCCTGAGATCTCTGGTGCCTTCCAGTTCCCAGAGAAGAGACGTACCCCTGCTTTCACCGGCTCCCCCAGCAAGGTTTGCAGGAGCCAAGATCTGGACCCGCGGGGGCCAGCAGCCATTCACAGACTTGATCTGCTCTTTACTTGAATGACCAGTGCACTCTATCCTTTAAAAATCAGACTTTAATCTGAAATAAATTCTTACTCAATACTTAAAATCAAGCCTATTTACTGCAACAGAGCACAGTATTGATCTGGTGCTGGTTTAATTTGTCAGAGGTAAATCAGAGTCCGCAGCAGGATTCTATTAAGTTATTGGAGAGCCCGTCTCCTCATTAGGCAACGCACTGTGCTATCAGCACTCAGTCCCCAAAACAATTAATCTGGCACTCAAGCGTTCCCTTACGTCCCTTGCTGGTTAGTGGCATCTTCAAGCCCAAGATAACCCTCTGCTTACAATAACTGCGTGTCAGCATGGCTCATTAATGGGTAGGAACTGGTGGGTCTGGTCAGAGCAGGTCAAGCCCACAGTCCTGGAAAGACTCAGCAGAGAGCCTGTGGGACACAATAACCCACTCAGAGGCTTATTTCTAACACCTCAACATTCATGTTAAATACCTGAGGAGAGGTTGCCCCACTTTTCTAAAATCTTTCAGCACCTGGAATCCACATCAGTGAAAAGATGGGGGGGGTTTAGACCTTTTTTTCCTCCCTGATGACTCCCTTGCAAACGTTTTGCCCTGGCCATGCAACAAATCACAGCACAACAGCTGATTTCCAGCATTTCTAAATAGGCACTGCAACCTGCCCACTGCACCAGCGTACAAAAGGTCTACTCTCAGATCCTCCTCTAGAGGGATCATGATTAATCCTGGCTCTTAAACTTACACCGTAAGGTTCCTGGTGCCATGTGGACCACACACAGCAAGCACCAGCCACCTGCTGGCCTTATCACACAGCTGGTGTGTTCAGCCTCTCAGAAAGCAGGTGTATTTGCTGGCACTCACGGGCGCTGTGGGCTCGCCTCCCTGGCACATCCCACCAGCCCTCCTGGGCTTGGCCTCCAGCACAGACAGCGGCTTGGACATCTGCAGACTGGCACTATAAAACAAGGCTGGCCCAGCACGCCTGTGCCTAAACTGATAACTTTGGGGGATTAAAAATGCAAGAGTCCAAAACCAGGCAGCAGTGCATCAGTGAGGAAATGTGACCTTGAAAAGAAACCACCCTCCTCGGCAGGAGATTAAAAAGGCCACAAAATTGGGGTACACCACAGGGTGCTTTGTGGCAAGCTTCCCAAGCCCCAGGCTAGGGATGAACGGATCCAGATAAGGGCAAGGAAAGAACAAAGAAACCCCACCGCTAGGTGTGGTGCTCTTCCCTCGGGTGTGCTGGGTATCGGGGAAGGAGTCACCCCTGAGATGCAGCAGTACCAACGCTGCTGGCTTCTCCACGGGGGCCCTTTTACAGCTGGATGTTGGGATCTGGCAGAAAGGGTCCTTTGGGAGCAGCACTCCAGGGATAATGGGAATGCAGCGTAACGGTGCAGAGGCTCCTGCAGAGAGAACGGATTCTTCTGCTTCTTACAGGTGCATCTT
Organism: Theristicus caerulescens; assembly: GCA_020745775.1. Lineage (NCBI taxonomy): Eukaryota > Metazoa > Chordata > Aves > Pelecaniformes > Threskiornithidae > Theristicus > Theristicus caerulescens. The sequence continues at coordinate 66,523,785 of CM036564.1, read as the reverse complement.
GGCAGCAAAAAAACTTTGCATTAGTTTTTCGTGCACATAAAATGCCTGTAGGCTTCGCTCTGCAAGAGCTTAGTACAAATGCAGTTTCCTGGGAGAGCTCAGTCGGACTAAGAACCTTTTTTCCTCTCTCCACCAAAACTTCAAGAGTCTGAAGAAGAGAAAAAAAAAAAAAGGAAAAACAGATTTCCATGTGTCATGCCCACCCAAAACCTCTCTAGCTTGCAGGCTCACACTGCTGCGGCTCACCCAGCGACTCAGATCTGCATTTACTGTGCACACAAACTGCTCTAATGATGCAAAGTATCCAGTGAACTTACCCTGGGGAACCGCACGTCCCCCTGTACTGCTCAAGCTCTGTTACAAGTGGTGCTAGCCTGACCTCTCTCGCACCATGCTCTCATCTGAACAGCAGCTTTTCCCTGAGGGATTGTCCCACAACCAGTATTTTGAACCTGTGTTACTCTGCAATACGCCATCCAGGATGGCTTTCCCTGCTCTGAGGAACCCTATTTCAGGAGATCCTCTCCAGCTATTATCTCCTGGGGTTTGTAACAGAAGAAAAACTCAGCATTAACCTAACTAATTACTTCAAAAGGAGGTTGCAGAGGGTTTCATTCCACTTGTTCTTTTATCTCTCCTTTCTCTTTTAGATATATTCCCCTGCTCCCTGCTCTTTCCATTGTGGGATTCTGGGTGTTTAATACAATTCCCTCCTGAATGCCAAAAGCAATAAAAAAAAAGTGTAAAAGAAGAGAGGCACAGGACAGCCCACCCAAGACAGGGATTTTATGCACATTAGCAAGTTGGTCTTTAAAGCGATGTGGAGTAGCGCTCTAGCTAATGAAGTTTTGGCCTCGTTTTCTTTGGCCTGTGAGCGCATCTGTGCCATTGTGTGTCTATATATAGAGGATATGTGTATAGACCTATATATATATATACACACACACATACGTACATATACATGTAGGCTCTGTGCTCTGTCATTGCAGCACCGTGAGACCGGCTGGCATGCAAGGACACAAGCCAGCAGCCCAGGCCAGCTGTCCCCTGTCATTGCTGGAGGGACACAGCATCTCTGCCATGAGCAGCCGGGGCAGAGGGATGTACTGGCTCACACAACCGCTCTGCCTGTCGCACAGCAAGGAACAGGCACAGGGTTCAAGCCCAGCCCATTCAGGCAGCAGTGCCGGTCAGCCCTGGGGCTTGGCTTATGCTGGAGATGACACCCAAGTGTCACTGGCATAAGCCTGGACAGCTGAGATTTCATGGAATCATGGAATACCACGTTGGAAGGGACCTCAAGGATCATCTGGTCCAACCTTTCTAGCGCGATCTAGATGAGATGGCCCAGCACCATGGCCAGCACCCTGCCTGGCTCAAGTATCCCCAGAGCTGTGGAGTGGTGCTGAGCTGCGCTCCGACATAGGCAAAAAGAAAGTTAGTTTTAACCTGGTCCCCAAATGACCTCGTGATAGTTTTGCTGTGGTAAGTGAGGAGCTGAAAAACAAGGCAGGAACAAACGGCTAAGCATACACGAGCCAGGGACGAGGCTAGACCAGCTCTTTGGCATCATAGCCTAAGTTTGTAAACTGGTCTTGAAACTTAGTCCTCATTCTTTTCAGAGGAGCACCAGCTACTGAGCTCTGGGCTCAGGAGCTCCAGGTCCCCACCAGACCAGGCACCGCCATGAAGGACCCCAGAAGGATGCAGCAGGAGGGGGCTGGCAACGGAGGAAGCGACGCGGCATGGAAGCAGCTCTGGGGCGACAGATGGGAGGCAGCTCTGGGAAGGCGCTGGGCATGGGCAGGATTGAGAAGACAGCTACGGAGATGAAGGTGGAGGGCAGCAGCCCAGGAGAAGAAGCAAGGAGGCAATGAGGAGAGAGGACGGCTGACTGTGAGCAAGCTTGAAGCCACACTGATGCTGAGGCTTCACACAGCACTGACAGGAGACTAGCTCTCCAAGATAAAACTGTAAGAAGTCACATAAGTCAAATTCAGCTTTAACTTCCTCTTCCTGTAATCCCTGCTTGTTTAAAATAGCCATTTAAACACTCTTCCCAAAGAGGGAAAAGCTATGTTGGGAGAGGGCATGGAAAACGTAGACTGAAGCAGCTGCTCTTCTTCCAGCAAAGCTCCAAGCGGTGGAGCGGGATGCCAAGTACTCATCTTGGCATACGAGCACATGGGAGGCTTTGGAGGGAGAAGCTGGAGGCTCTCAAGCTAACAAAGAAAACCTCTTTGTTTTGGATGCTCTGCATGCAAACATCTTTCTGCTTGATACTCTATCTATATTTTGGTTTTGCAGAGCAAAGCCCTGGGTTACATAGCTGTAGAAATGAGAAATCCAGCAACCACATCCTCTGCAGCTTTTATCATCTTCTACCTGTGCCTTCCTAACCAGAGGCTCAATTTAATTACAAAAGCTGTGCTAAGCACAGCTGCCAAAAACACAGTCAAAAGCCCAAAACTATCTTCCTGGTGGCAGGTGAAGCAACTATCTATCTTCGCAGTGTCAACAAGCATCCATCAAACTAGCTCCTCTTCTGTCGTTCCTTCCCTTTGTCGCTCCAGCTGCAGCTTACTCCGCTTGCAGGCAATCAACGCTGTTGGGCTTTTTTCTAAAGCACAAAGCAAATTAAAAGACAAAAGCGATGTCTGCACTCCAGTGAGATTTGGCCATTTGTCCCACTTGCAGAGTCCCTGTTTTCCCAACTTGTCCTGGAGCAAGGAGACCCTATAAGGAGACTCTTCAGAGCCATGAGGACCAGGCACCCAACTGGCAGGTCCAGTTGCAGCACTAGGAGCCTCCAGCAGAACAAATGCATCATCTCCCTTGATGATACTCTCTCGCACGAGCTTCTGTGGCATGGATGAAGTAGCCATGGGGTCCACTTCCTTTACGGTCTTCCTACAGTTTATAGGTCTTCATAAACTAGGAAAGATTAATTGTTTCTCTGCCCATTTTCCAATGCCTGCCTGGGTCAGCAGGCCTTGTAAGCGTGAAGGCTTGGGCAGGCTGCAGAGCTGCTAAGCAATACATCCTTTGGTTCCCAGCAGCACAGCCCAAAAGAGAGGCTGAAAGCACGGGGCAGGGTCCCCAGCATCACCTCAGTCTGTCTTAGCTTTAAGACACGGCAGCTGCACTGGCCATAGGTGCAGCCCCAGGAGCCCGAGCAGGGCACAGGCATGTGTTGGCTGCCTGTGCCACCAACCCAGGCAACAGCAGCGGTTTAGATGGCATTAGTGAATGCCTCCACCCTAGGAAAGAAAGATATATAGCTGCTATTTTCCCCAGCAGTAACAGCTGTAATTTGGTTGTTTTACGGCAGGGTACCAGCTCCTTGATACAGGAAGCAATCCATATGATAATCTGCACCTCAGAAGTATTTTCCTTTGCATTAGTGGAATACTGGCTGGAAACTGTGAACTCAAATAGCTAAATCACTGGGATAATGCCAGTATGTTACACACTCTTAAAACACAAACTGCTTTATTCAGCAAGCAGCACCCCAGCAGAGTGCATTTTCACGAGCACAACCAAGCCATCCCTGTTCTGATTTTCATTGCTTCTTTGCGTGTCAAAAATCAAAGATCAGGAAATCTATCTGTGGGCATTTCTAGTTGTGCTCATTAGTGCGGTAACTCGGTGCTATACACTTAGCTGGGTAATCTAATTTGATCTGAAGACTAACCAGAGCGCTGCTGTGATATACTCACAGCTGTATTTTTCCATGTGCCTAAATTCCAGATTTTATTTTCTTATAAAAAATTTCTCACTCAGTCTCCTGACTGAATCCCTGTTGTACTCCCGTGGACAGCAGCACTTCCAATGACCCTAAGAGAACAGAGCTGGCATCACATTAGGATAATTACAAAGAGACAAAGTTCTGTGGTTAACCTCCAGCCATAACTCACCAGCAGCATTCCTGCGGTGGATCTGCAGATGATCCCCTTTTGGCAACGTTCAGATCAGGGTAATGGTTCCAGCTTTTGACAAATGCCTACAACCACATTTCACGAAAGCCAAAGTGAAACAACGGATGTGAATTCAAGGACTTGCAGTGTTTCACTGCGGGGATGTAAGCGAGTCTACGGTCACTCATTGAGAATCTCACATTATCCCTTATATATGGAAGGGGCCTCCCTCCCAAAAACTCCACTTCACTTTGCTGCTAGGTAAGGGACTGACCTGGCGCAAGCTTCAAACCTTTCCATGACTTAGTCTCTCCACCAATAACACAGTGGTGATCAGGTTCTTCCATCCATGCTCAGGACACAAATATAAAAGTGACCTGATTTCCAGGAGTCCTGAGCATCACAAATTCCCATTGAAATCAAGGATAACAACAAGATTCAGCACCTCAGAAAATGAGGACATGCACGCTCTGAGGTGGCTAGGCACAGATTTAGAAGCGTGTTTGAAAATCTGGCCTGCTAATTTTACTTTCCAACAAACTGCTTCTTATTTATAGATCAGACTGTATCAAGTATAGCACGTAGTATCCACCCAGGAACTGGGGTGAAAGGCAAGAATGAGGACAAAAATGCATGGGGTGTTTAAAAAGCTTTAAGGGAGAGAGGGGGAGGGAAAGCAGCAATTTTCTTCGAGCAAAAATACACTAGATATTTGAGAAGAGGCACAGCCCAACAATAATCAGATACCAAAAATCCTGCAAAGTCCAGCAGAAATAAGCAACTTCTATTTTTTCCAAAATCAGGCCTTAAAAAGGAAGGAGAATTAAATACAGATAAGTAGATACCTTCATGATGCCCAAAGTCTCACATCTTGAGCGGTCAGCTTGGAGGAAGCCATTGAGCCAATGACTCTTACACCCTGGGAAGTGCTCTAACTGCTACACTACAATGCACGTACGTACGCTGCTTCTCCGCCCTGGCATGATTTTGAAGCAAAGCGTTGTGCTGTGTGTAAAGCATGCTGCTGTGAGATGAGCAGGCACGTCCCTGCCCACTCTGAAGATGATGGCTGGCCCTACACGAGAGACCGCAGAGTACTGAGTGTGGTGATAGCCCTGGACTCATCCAGCAGCTGATCTGAAGCCTCTAGGAAGCTCCGCTGATGAAACTGGTGCTTACAGAACTAGGCAAGGGTTTGGAGGAATCCCTGCCCAGGTCTCAGATCCTAAATTCCACCTACGTCTCATCTCCAGGTCGAGGCCTGAGCAACATAACCTCACACAGCCCAAAGGGTAGCCTACACAGATGAGTAGGGAGACAAACTTTGGACTCCTGTGTCCAAGACTAGCATTTGCCCCTAGGGCCATCCTTTCTTTTGTAAGACAAAGGCAGGAAAAACTTCACACAAAGCAAATTTAAAAAGCATTGACTATTTATCACACAGAATTACAACCAGGTGTAATTTAAACACTAGAACAGGCTTCCTAAAGAGGTGGTCAATGCCCCAAGCCTGTCAGTGTTTAAGAGGCATTTGGACAATGCCTTTAACAACATGCTTTAACTTTTGGTCAGTCCTGAACTGGTCAGGCAGTTGGACTAGATGATCATTGTAGGTCCCTTCCAACTGAAATAGTCTATTCTATTCTAAAATAAAGAGGTGTGAGTAAGCAATGGACCTTAACATTTGGACAGCAACTGTAATTCCCTGCATCTCACTCACATGTCCACAATGGTACCAGATTCAGTAACAACCATCTCTTATTTTTTATCTGTATTTCCCAAGGAAGAAGTCTCCCCTTCCAACTTCTTCTCCAGATCATTTTGGGTTAACTAGCAGTCAACGAACCCTAGAAGTACAAGCACAACAGATTCCTGGTCTGTCTTTCCAGAGGCTGCTGTACTCCGAGATTTCTTCTCCTGCCCATTCACATGTGCCTTTTATGCTTGGGTGAACCCTGCTGTATCTCAGGAGGGTCCATAGCTCCCTCTTGTGTCACTAAAGCATTGCTGGTAATTGCACCTATGAACTCTCTGGCCATCCTTTGCATCTGGACACCTCACCTCCAAGCACAAACTCACCCCACTTGCACCATAAATTCACTGGAAATCTGCAGCGCCTCCGGCTCAAGCTGCAGTCTCTTATTTTTCATGCCTTCTGCTTGCACATGACGCTTTCCAGGCTGCAAGGTCATAGATCAATATCTCAAGGCAGTGTCAAACGGAGCAGGGCGAGTGGATGAAGTCAGCTTCCCACAGCATGCTCTGGGGCAGACACTGTATCTGGATATATTTGCAGGAAGACAAGAAAAGTCTGCAGTGACATACTGCTGTAATTCTGCACCTGATGAAGTGGTTGGGTTTGAGGTTTCAAAGTACATTTGAAGGCAGTCTGGGAGAATAGCGTTTCTTACATTTTATGAGCCTAAATTATTCATTATTCCAAAGAAAAGAACAATTGGAAAAAAAAAAAAAAGAGTTAGGAACAAATTCAGAGAGAAAGAAATCAAATACAGAAAGATGCCCCAAAACACCCTTATTTGAAGGGAAATGTGTTAAGCATCCTGCTTTTTGCAGTAGAGAGCTGTCAGATTGCCTGACCGCAGCTACATTAAGACAGTATATTTTCACTGGCACTCTCCTGATGAGGCTTTTCACACACTGTCCCTTTCTAATATTCCTCGTCAAATTCAGAGGAAGTCAAGGACCAGCTGAATCAGAGCCAAGATGCATTTGTATCCGTTTTTGCCCATTTCCTCTCAGTTTATATCACCAATTAAGTGTTACCGTTATGTATTAAATGGAATTAGCTTGTTGTTGAAAGGTAGCAACAGAAGGAAAAGAGATTTATACGCTGTGCTGTTATCCGTTAAGCAGCTTGACTCTGACGGATGTTACCAGATATTAGTCACCATCACATGAACCTAATTGAATCATGTGGCCACACAGGTAATGAACCCTGCAGGAAGAACTACTTTTTAAGGTGACCCCATCACAAAATACGTAGGGAACACCATGCCAAACACATTCGAAAGAATCAGTGGCTGGTGAGCCAACAGTGGGTTTCTGCCTTTGATCTCTGCCGCATCAGGAGCCGGTCACTGCTAGGATGCTGTGCCCTCAAAGCCAGTGAAGGAAGACACAGAGGCGCAGGGCAAAAACACCCACGTTGCTGCTGCCACCAACCCTCTGCAAATGGTTGTCCTCACCGCAGGAGGTGCTCTGTCACGGAGGCAGCAACAAGTGGAAGTAGGAATAGCCTCCTTGCAATATCACCAGATCAAGCTGGGATGCCAGGTCTGCAGCAGGGACACCATGCCTCCATGTGGACCAGTGCTCTGGGGGAGAGACCCTCCGGTGGGTCCCCACAACGCTGCTAACAGGGAGCACGCCTGGGATGACACAGCAGCGCCTGCCATAGGAGCACAAGTGTAGGCACCTTCATTCACCGATCTCCCTTGAGACCCCCTCATCGCCCACAGCCTGGCTATGATCTTCATTCTGTGTCCGCTTTATTGCTTGTCTCCTGCCACCTATTCCTCAACCCCCTCTCCAACCCACGAGACACCTCCCAGCATAACCCAGGCGCTGGCTGGCCCGGGCTAGCCGCTCGTTCAGGCACAAGTCCTGAATGGCAACCTACCAACTAGCCCCAGATACCTCAGGCCAACTGGGGAGAGAATCTACCAAACCAAACCCTGCACAGACCTCCTCCGAGGCAGACCCTACCTGGGGCTCAGCACCCCAGCAGCCATAGGGGAGTCAGTGGACGTACACACAGGGCACAGGCACCTACCCCATCTGACCCCAGTGCTAAGACGGGGAACTCCTGAAAAGAGGTTTGGGTCCATGGGAAACATAACCCTTGGGTGCATCTCCTGCCTTCACAGACAAGTCTCTCCTTCACTCTTCCCCCTGTGCAGAGACGAGCCAGTCTCTAGCTGAAAAAAAATTACTTCACTAATGAGGCTAGACTCTCCACTGATATTAAGTGACTTTATTTTGTTCCGTCCTCTAGAAGCTCTTCTCAAACAGGGATTATTCTTGCCAACTCTTTATTACCATAAGCTGTTTGTTACAGTTCTGGAGCATTTGGAAATTTCATCCAATTTCCAGGGGTTTATCACCTTCCAAAACTGCTCCCTTTCAAGCCAATATTTCTCACACTGGCTTTCAGCCTGGAGGTGAATTTCTTTAGAGAGTCTAAGTATAATCTGCTCAGTATTTTCTTTATAATAATCAGCATACATAGCAGTACAAACTTCTGATGACATATTTAATCCAAAACTGTGCTCTTTGTTTTGCTTTAAAAGGAAATCTACCGCAGAAGACAGATAGGGCTTTCGGTGAAAGCAAAATCAAGACCTTGAATTGTACAACATCAACAGAGATGTAAAGCTGCAGCACCAACTCCGGCTCTCTCTCTCCAAGTCTAAGTCTTTCATCCCTATGCAGTAGCACAACAGAAGTAAAGTGATGGATGCTCAGAAAAACACAGTTACTCCTCCAGGAAAGCTAGATATGACTTCTAGCTTTTATACTAAATTTTGCCTTTAAACTGGACTTTCTTTGGAACTGTCTGGATACACATGCAGTATTTTGGGTCACTGCCTTTAAAATGTATAATCATGGAAGGAGATGAGTGTAACCAGGGAGACACAGCTACAATTTGCTCTGGGAATCTTAACTGAATTATCTGATTTTGCTGCAATTAAAATCTTAAATTGACTTAGAAGGAGGCTGTGTTTTTTCTCAGTCATTTTAGTGGAAGACTCTGACTTTACCAGAATCTCAGGAGGTCAGGTAATTATTTACCTTTCCTTTTCCCTTTGGGAATTTTTAAAGGGTGACTTTTATTTTACTTTCTTTGCATAGTGCTTAGTCTTAGCCAGAGAACTGCTGTAAACCGATAGATAGTATTAATTATTCACACCCCATGTTAAAATTCCCTTGAGTATTTAGCAGACATTGAAAATTAAAGTATAAGTTTAGTTACTTCCAGATTTAGGACTTTTTCCTGGTCACTTACCCACTAAAAATACTGCATGGAAATCACCTGGCTCTGAGGCTGTACACAGACGCAGACAGTGTGATCTGGAGCATGCAAGCAATACTGGATTTGCACCTAAAGGGTAGAGCACCAACACTACAACTCACCTAGACCAGCTTTGCTGAAGGCTGAGAGCCAGCCTTGGGAAATATTTAGTGTGATGGTTTGAGCAAATCTATATGGCAGTTAAATTTGGACCACAGAGTTTGGATGTTTGGCCAAAACTCCAAAGTAATTGAGTACAATCTCCCTAATATGAAATTTTCCAATAGCGATAATATTAGTTTGACAGACATCACAATTCATGCTTTGGAGTCAAACTCAGCTCTTACAAATCACCATAAAAGTGATGTGAAACACATTTTACCTCGCCTCTGCTTTCTGCCAGCTCTGTAAGACATAAGTGGTGGCCACCACTGCTGAGAGGGTATGGAGCTGAATGGCTCAGCAGCTGAACCACCCTCACTATTCTTCTCTCCTATAATCCTACTGCAACCCAGAACTAGACCAAGCCTGTAAGGAGCCTTAAGGGCAATGCCTGCAGTATAAATTTCAAGCAATTGTAAAAAAAAAAAAAAAAAAAATATTATTCTTCTAAGCTACAGCACTGAATCACATGAAACAAGGCTAAGAAGACACCTCCAGAGGTCACTCGATCCATTTCTCTAGCACAGTGCAGGATCCACTCTGCCTCGCAGGAAGATGTGTGCCTGACCTGCTATTTAAACCCTCCAGTAACGACTTCGCAATCTGCTCGAGAGATTCACTGCCCTGAACAGGCACTAAACTCCAGTTGAAGCCTATTACTTCTTGTCCTGTTCCCAGTGGCCATCACAGCTAATGCAAGTTGACCACCTCAATCTGGGAGAGTCTGCAAGCTTTTCAAGCTTTACTGTCTGCTCCAACATCTTTCTGTGCTCTGAGCTACTGAGCGTGCATCAGATTAGAGCTAGGGCAATTCTCTCACGCGTGGCCGCGGGCAGGCTGTAGCTGCTCCCCTGACAGCAGCAAGGGAGAGGTTTTCAGCTGCACTGCCAGTAGCATCAGAACAGATGTGTGTAATGGTCACACCGTGGGTTTTGAGGGCAAAATCCAGGAGGGAAACTGCTGCCCTTCCATAAGCAAATACACTATGGAATTTTGACAAATGTAGCTCAGCTCATCCTAAAAGTCTTTCCCTGTAAATTAATTAATGAGGGAGGGACACATACTGAGCAAGATTTACACAACTCGAAGATGGATTTACCCACACAGAAGACAGCCCTACAGGCAGTGCTTAGTCTGCTCTGGTTAGAAACAGAGAGAATCATTAGTATTTGAAGGAAGAAGGGTTGCGATGTTTCCCAGTAATTTTCTTCGCCATCTGGCTATGCCCATCCAAACGTCTCTGGACGTTCCCGCTGAGGCCGCCTGTGGAAAGTGCAGTAAAGCTGTGTCGCTTTTAAAGCTGCCCGCACGGCCCGGCACAGGGCAGCTCACACCATCCCCCTGAGCACCCTCTCTTCGTTGGCCATGGAGGGAGATGGGTTCCTCTAGACGACCCCTTCGGGATCAGGTTTGGAAGGAAATCCTGTCCTTCCTTGGTTTTGTGCATCTGATTAAAAGCGTAAAGACTCGCCTTTTCATGAACAGACAACAGCCAGCTCCCAGAGACATCCTATTTCCTTGCCAGCATGATTCTCATAAAGCCATTAGACTATCCTAATACTCACCAACATCCCCCCTCCCCAACCCCATGCTAATATTTGTGTGTTTAGCAAATAAATCCCACGAGGCAACGCAACTTCCCATTTGACTTCTTCAAGGAAAACATCAAAGTGCTGTGCTCTGCTTATTACCGGAGGGTGGTGCTTCACTCTGCCTTTCATCGTTAAGGTTCAAAGGGACCTCGCGGTGCTGCTGCACTGACCCCGATACCTGATTACGGAAAGACTCCATCCGATGGCAGTCGACAGCAGAGAGCTCTCCGCGCAGCAAGGATTGAGCTGAGCTCAGCTCTTCAAGGCGCTGACCGCTCCTCTCTCCAGAAACCAGATCCCTGGGTAGTAAATGGTTTAAACTACTCGTTGTCTGAAGCACAGACACTCTGATAGCTGCATTACTATCAGTAAGTTTGCAGATGACACCAAGTTGGGTGGGAGTGTTGATCTGCTGGAGGGTAGGAAGGGTCTGCAGAGGGACCTGGACAGGCTGGATCGTTGGGCTGGGGCCAACTGTATGAGGTTCAACAAGGCCAAGTGCCGGGTCCTGCACTTCGGTCACAAGAACCCCAGGCAACGCTACAGACTTGGGGAGGAGTGGCTGGAAAGCAGCCTGGCTGAGAAGGACCTGGGGGTGCTGATTGACAGCCGCCTAAACATGAGCCAGCAGCGTGCACAGGTAGCCAAGAGGGCCAATGGCATCCTGGCTTGTATCAGGAATAGTGTGGCCAGCAGGACCAGGGAGGTGATAGTGCCCCTGTATTGGCACTGGTGAGGCCGCACCTCGAATCCTGTGTCCAGTTTTGGGCCCCTCACTTCAAGAAGGACATCGAGGTGCTGGAGCGTGTCCAGAGAAGGGCAACGAGGCTGGTGAAGGGTCTAGAGAACAAGTCTTATGAGGAGCGGCTGAGGGAGCTGGGGTTGTTTAGTTTGGAGAAGAGGAGGCTGAGGGGAGACCTTATTGCTCTCTACAACTACGTGAAAGGCGGTTGTAGTGAGGTGGGGGTCGGTCTCTTCTCCCAAGTAACAAGCGATAGGACGAGAGGAAATGGCCTCAAGCTGCGCCAGGGTAAGTTTACGTTAGATATTAGGAAAAACTTCTTTACTGAAAGAGTGGTCAGGCCCTGGCACAGGCTGCCCAGGGCAGTGGTTGAGTCTCCATCCCTGGAGGTATTTAAAAGCCGGGTAGATGTGGTGCTTGAGGACATGGTTTAGTGGCGGACTTGGCGGTGGTAGGTTAATGGTTGGACCTGATGATCTTAAGGGTCTTTTCCGACCTTAACAATTCTATGATTCTATGATTCCCTAAATTAGATATCCCTTGTAAGCAGCCTACGTGAGATCTTGAGTCTGTGTGTCCCATCCATTGGGATGATTCAGCTGGTAGATGTGCATATTGTATTTATCTGCCTCATATGGGTGTAGGAAAAATCAGACAACTGATTCATGAGAACTGCTCTGAGATCCACTGGCAGAGAAAGTCAGAAAAAGTCCAGCATCATCACAGCTCAGTCCCTTGGGAAGGAACTGAATGTTGGTAGGTTTACAGAGATCGAGGTACCCATAAAGTTATAAAGCATCATAGACCTCATCTTTGAAAACACAGCTACTGAATGATGTTAACCACATTCATCCATCAACTAATGTGCGTACAGGCCCACTACTTACCACTATTCTAAATGATCTTAAAAAAACTCAGCATGAACAGTTTCTTGCCGACTCTGCTGGCATTTGGGGAACCAAAGTGTGTACCGTTTTCCTTCCAGTTTTCCGGAGTAAGAAGTGCTGGTGCTTGCAAGCCCTCTAAAAGCCATCTCCTCTGGCAGTCCTGACCTTCTTTGTTCCAGGGGCCTGGCTCAAAAGCCTTTCAGCTTCTGGATTCATTTGTTTCACTTATCTCTATGCAAAGCGTGCATCAGAAGTGTGTCAAACGGTGCCAGGTTAGGAAAGCGCTTCACATGCTTTTTGAACAGGTGTCACAAATAGCAGCTACCAGAGAATGAAGAACAAGACTCTGGTCCAGGATATTTTTAGTCATTTAGGTTTTGTTCCTATGCAAAAAAAAAATTCATAAAAGTCTGCCCCACTGAAATTGATGTTCTAGTATTCACCTTGCTGGGTTTAGAACCTGACCCCCAAAATCCTTTTTTCTGCCACCCAATGTACCGCAGCAGGCAGTATGCTCCCAGACAAAACATAACTCGTCTTTAGATTCTGTTTTTCAGGAAACTTTGGGAGTGGGAGGGAAGACAGAAGAAGTGCCTCACTACAATTTACACATCAGTCAGAACGACAGCCAACCTACCCTGGGGCTCTCAAACCCACAACATGAGAGAGGACACCACGAGGGCTTTGTGCCCAAGGTGCCTGTTTTGAAGAGACCTCAGAGGGTAACACAGGCAAAACCACCCAGCACCACGAGCCTGACTGAGCGGAGTGACCCTTGGCTTGCATGCCTATGGTACAAGCAGTACCATTAAGACTTGAACCCACTCTCTCTTTTCTGTTTTTCCTAGAAATCACACTGGCCGCCATGCTTTAGGGCAATGTATGTCAAGGCCAAATCTCTCTCAACAGAAAAGAGCCATGAAGCTCCACTTCACTACTGCTTGTATAACAGGAGCCAACCCTGACTGTAGTTGGCACTGCAAGTATACCAAGAAGAGCTGGTTCCTGGCCCGAAGAGGCTGCATGCAAAGAGATAGAAGGGAAATACTTAAGATGGAAGAGAAAGGGGGTGTAACTGTTTTCATGCGCCCCCAAAGATATCTGTGCACTTTATTCTCATCAGCTGAGGCACCAAGTACGGTTGCAGATCAGAGTCCACGCATCCTTTTCAAGAATGCAGACAAGTCAAACCCAAAACTGAACTGAGACCTCAGCTGCTGCCCAGTAACTTCATCACAAGCCTGTCCTCTTCTTCCTCCTGCTCTAATGGCTCAAATAAAGAAAAAAACCCACAAAAACCCAAGAAACCACACCAAAAAAACCCCCCATACTAGTCAGTTAGTCCCAGAAAAATATTCATAGTTTAAAGGTCAGTATAAAACTTAAAATTGCCAGAAGACGACAAGTACAGCGACAGCCAAGCGAACCCTTTAAAGGCTTGAAGTAAAACCAACCTGACCCTCAGCACTGCTCCCTGGTGCGCTTCATGGCAGGGAGGAGAGACAAACTGCCTCTCCCTTATTCATACGCTCCTTGTTAAAGTAAGAGGGAACACGTGCTCCCTAGAAGACTCCAGAAACTCTAATCACAACATCCAATTCCAAAGAAAATACAAATACAAATACCTTGTATTAGGAAAAATAAAATAAAATCCCTTATACTGGAGGCATCAGTGAAATAATGTGATTACACTAATTAGGAGCACATCAGCAGGTAGCTTTGCAAGCAAGAATCTTTTACAAATGTCTCAGGGGACATTTCCCAAGCCAGGCTTTGTGAAAAAAAACCAGCTGATTTGGGGTCTATGTATTGTGAAAGCTGAAATGAGTCTGATTTTCTGAAGATAAGGAAACTTTACCTCAGAAAAAGGAATAGCCTTTGAAGTGCAACACCCCAAATCACCAGGCAGTTTGAAAACTATTGCCCACATCCACACCCTCCGCTCTCTACGAAGCCATAACCAGCATGTTCCACTCCCGTGACCATAGGGAATCAGGACCCATCTGTGCCCCAGCGCCATACACCAACAGCAGAGAGCTGCTAAGGATGTCCGCTCATCCATCCCCTCCAGAGACCCACAGCAGCGGGCACCACGGCCAGGGCAGTAAGAAGCAGCACAAACCTCTCAGCTGTTCCCTTCTTCCAGCCCAGGCCCCAGCCTGCCAGATGCCTGCAGCCAGAACTGGATGCATTTTTAAATCAACTTACCCAGCACTCGACTCAAAACCTCATGGATCAGTGCTTCAGTGAGAAAAATCACTGCAATTTGTGGGGGTGTATATTCAATCCTTCTTGTTTATTCATTTCAGTGCTTAACTCGGTAACAGCTAGTACCTTCTGCGTTGATCCAACCATCTGAGCATCCTCCCCGCATATCATATAAACATTGTTTTGACTCTTCATGCCAGGGAGCAGGGACTATGGATGCTAACCAGAAGGGAGGGCTTCATTTTTTGCTATTTGCAGCTATTGCAAGTTGACATGAACAACAACTGACAGGGAAGTGCATGAGGAATTGAAGTTTCAACTGCTGTGAGGAAGGAGGGGTAGAGAGAGGAGGATGACCCGGCTGGAAGCGTTTGGGAAAGGGATGGAGCCGGACGGCTCAGCTCGGCAGGTCAGGGAGAGGTGATTGGCAGGAGCGGAGCCGGAGGAGTCCCATGATAGCCACATCCAGGCCATGCTCTGCTCTGCAGAGTCAGAGCTCATTTCCCAGTCTTCCTCCTCTCTTTTCCCCCTGCCTTTCTGCTTAGTTTGTCAAGGTTTCCTCCCCAGCAGAATTTGATGCCAAGGTTTTCAAAATCTGCCTTGCCTCAAGCTAGACACCTCAAACTACATTCAGCCAGCAATCTGAAGGCACCTACTGAAACCCTTTGCAGGAGGAAAATACTAACAGACTCTGACCATTTACCAGTTCCAGAGACTCAAATATGGTATCTGAGCTCAACAAACATGGAATATTTCAAGTCCTGTTGATAGTCTTTATAGCAAGGCCTGCTGCGACAGGACAAGGGGTAATGGTTTTAAACTAAAGGAGGGGAGATTTAGACTAAACACACAAAAAAAATATTTTTCACGGTGAGGGTGGTGAAACACTGGAAGGGGTTGCCCAGAGAGGCGGCAGATGCCCCATCCTTGGAAACATTCAAGGTCAGGCTGGATGGGGCTCTGAGCAACCTGATCTGGTTGGAGATGTCCTTGCTAAGTGCAGGGGGGTTGGACTTTTAGGGACCTTTAAAGGTCCCTTCCATCCCAAAGCATTCCATGATATTCCCCCCTGCCCCCTTCTTTTATAGCTGTGGAAGCACGATCAAGCATATCCTAAGCAGGCTGACATGCCACAGCATCAGCTGCTGCTCCTCTCCCTGCTGTGTGATCTACCATAACATTTACTCCAGCAGGTAAAAGAAGGAAAAATATTTTAGGGTGATTATCCCGGAAACAAGTCAGCATGCTCAGCACCTTGTACACAGTGGCGATCCAGCTGCAGAGACGGGCAAGTTTGTGTTTTGCAAGGCTTAGATCTGTGTTAGCTCCACTTGGGTGTAACTATGTTGTACATGCATTGGCGTTGGGCATCCAGTGGGCAAAGACCACAGCTTCACTTTGAGAACAGAGATGCCATCTGAAGGAGGACATGCCTCTCTGGTCCATTAAGAAAGCAGTTGGGGTTTTTTGGGTGGGTGGGTTTTTTTCTGGGGGGTTGGGGTGTCATTTATGGCCGTGAATCCTATTTGGGTCTGTACATACCATTACAACTGACCAAAACTACCAGGTCTCAGCTTCAACACCTTTCACATACAGTACAGTTCAACAGCACCCTGGGACAGGGCTTTTGTCCCGCTCTGGATGAGCTCCAAACTCCAAAGCAAGGGCGGTTTACACAGACTGTATGACCGCATATTACATTTATCTGTCTGACAAGCCAGCACCCCACTGTGATAGCCATGGTCAGAAAAAAAAAACCAAACCTGAAAACACTTTCTCCTTCTGATTCAAAGCATTTTGCATCAAGGGAGAAAGAGTATTTTGTAGCAAGGTTTCCCCAGGGTGCCTGATGAAAAGCAGGAGTTTCGGATCACTTCTGCTGACATACAAAGTGAAAATATTCAGGAAAACTGACTTTTTTTAACACAACTGCTTGCTGTGGAAGTCACCCAGCTTAGGGCTTCTGTTCCCACAGGCAGTAAGAACAGAGACACAAAGCAGAGCATCTGGTCAGTCCTAAGAAACAGTCCCATGAGTTTGCCTTTGGGTATTAGGTGACGGCTTACAGGACTTGCTGTGGAGGTTCGGAGGCACACCAGGAGATGAGATTTTTAAGCAGCAATCTGAGGAACAAGCAGAAAGGATGTGACTGCTTAGAGGATGCCTCCCTCGTGCAAAGGGCAGCAGAGGTGAAAGTATGAGGGTACTTTGTGAGAAGTTGTCTTAAACGGGCAATGAAGAGCAGCTCTGCAGAGCAGAGACAGCCAGGAGACTGCAGACAGGACATGGATAGGTCAGCAGAGCCCGTAGAAAGGCAAGCACATCTGAGGCAGTGGAAAAGAAAGGAGGTAAAAAGAACAAAGATACAGAGCAGTTGTTTGGCAGGAAGGCACTGAGAAAGAATTTCAAAGATTGTGGACTGCAGCAGGAGGCGATAAGGAAAAAATTCCATCTATTTGGGACCCGAGAGAGGTTATGGTGATATCAGAGGGATCAGGCGATGAGGAACCAGCCTCGGAATGGGAGATGCCTGCTCCAAAAGTCATCTTTCCGAGACCCCGTAACTGGCAAAAACAGGAATTTGTGAACTGGACCAAGCTGGTATCTCAGGGCCATGAAACTTCCAACTTTGAGAAGGATAAAGTCAGTGACAACTGGTTAGAATTCTACAGAGGCATTCCCCACAGAAAGCTCATCACCATGTTACAGCTAAGAGCTAATATCTACCCCACAAGAGAATTTTTAGCAAGGGGCAGACAAGAGACTCAAATTAAATTGTGCCGACATTGTCAGGCAGAGAATGAGACCTGTTCGCATATTACCGGATACTGCCCAGTGGTACAGGATGCTAGGATTAAGAGACATAACCAACCGTGTGAATTAGTTGCAGATGAGGCCAAAAAGTAGGAATGGGTAGTATTCCAGGAGCCGCTGCTGAAAGATGAACAAAATGAACTATATAAGCCAGACCTGGTATTCGTTAAAAGAGATCAGGCCCTAGTAGTAGACATCACAGTTAGCTATGAGAGTAAATCAACATCTTTGGCGGATGCAGCAACAGAGAAAGTTAAGAAATATCAACATCCAGAAGATCAAATTCAAGAATTGACAAATACAAATACTATTAAATTTATAGGATTTCCTTCAGGAACATGTAGAAAATGGTATCAAGGCAATTACGAGTTATTAAAAGACTTAGGACTCTCCAGTTCCTGACAGGAAAAGATCGCTCATCATTTATCAAATTAGGCTTTATTTTCTTCAGCAGATATTGTACACATATATGCTAGTCAAGCACAGACTGTTTTAAGATCTTAATGAATCAATGAATTGTAATTGTAGTATTTAATGAACTGTCAATAAACTGATTCTTTCTATCTATCTATCTAAGGCAGGAGCCAGACCCCCCAGGAGAGTGCCCAGGGCGACAAAATCTTAGGTGAAAGGGTGAGCATGACACAATAGGGTTGCGATAGCATATAGGGACGATAAGGGGCTTGGAGTCATGACACGTCATCTATCCTGCCAAAAGACATTATTTACTGGTCTTTACCTAGATGGACGGGCCACCTTTACTTAACCCAGGAAAGGAACATGTACAATTTTAGATATGTTCGATAAATAGCCGCACCACTCCAGGGCAGCGAGTCTTACAGCAACACGTGGACGGGCATAAAGGAGGCAGAGGGGAATAGGCACACACAGGGATCCATCAAAGCTGCCCCTGGATTTAGCTCACATCCTTTCAACCTGAGCCAGAGAAAACAGGAATGGCACAACAGCAGCTGCTGCAACTGGATTTTCTTATTCATGCAGTTTCCCTATATCTCTCTCCACTTGCAGAGCTATAACAGTGATGGATTTCAGCTCTAGGCACTTCATTCGTGACCAAGGTTACCCATGTTCTGTGCTGTTATTTTTTTCTTCCCATGTGCTGTTTGCACTGGCAGAACATGGCCTTTCTGCACCACAGTACTATACTCCCTCGTATATTCCCCAGTTTGCTGCAGCTTATTTGTTCACAATGGACAAAATACTAACGTATCTGGCATCTGGTGACTAGTTTTCATACATTTTTCTCTGACAAATCTGAAGCTGAACCCAGCTGAAGACAAATCGCAGGTCTGATCTGGCATGCCTTCTTGTCCATACGGCAGTTAAAGCTTGTTCTGGTCTCCGACTGCAACTCTGAGGAGATAAATAGCGACAACTCCT
Source organism: Theristicus caerulescens (assembly GCA_020745775.1). Classification (NCBI taxonomy): domain Eukaryota; kingdom Metazoa; phylum Chordata; class Aves; order Pelecaniformes; family Threskiornithidae; genus Theristicus; species Theristicus caerulescens. The sequence continues at coordinate 66,505,030 of CM036564.1, read as the reverse complement.
AAACTGCAGTGCAGAGCCCCTACGCAGACTCTGACCCTGGCTCTGGCTGCTTGGTGCATCTCTGCTGTCGCAGAACAGCCACGGAGTGGCAGACGAGGTATCCTGCGAGCACATCAAAACACCCTCAGACAGCTGACAGCCTCACAGCAACTGTCTGCAGCACAAATCTCCCTGCCCTCAGCGCAAGGAGTCTGAGCAAGGAGTCAGCAGTGTCCCAGCCTTGCTGTGCTCCCCAGAGCTAAGGAGGATCATTAGGAGCCCTGGGGCAACTCTGGATTTTGCAAAAAGCACCTGCTTGACTGGCCAGCTAGCCTTGTACAATCCCTCCCTATAGATGATAGCATCTGACCATCCCATACTTAACTCTGTAAAGCCTATACAAAACAACTCCACTGTAATTAAACAGCAATGAATTACCACAGGGAGGCCAGTGCTGTGGGCAGCATACCACAAACTTCCATTTAGCGGGGATCCAGCAACTGTGTTCTTCCGAGAGCAAAAGACAAGGTGATCTCCAAAGAGGGCTCACACGCAGGGATCAGCAGCTCCCCACCACACTACGGGATGATCATAGAATGGCTTGGGTTGGAAGGGAGCTTAAAGATCATCTAACTCCAACCCCCCTGCCATGGGCAGGGACACCTTCCACTAGACCAGGTTGCTCAGGGCCCCGTCCAACCTGCCCTTGAACACTGCCAGGGATGGGGCATCCACAGCCTCTCGGGGCAACCTGTCCCAGTGCCTCACCACCCTCATGGTGAAGAATTTCTTCCTTAGATCTAATCTAAATCTACCCTCTTTCAGTTTGAAACCGATGATGGTGGGCTGGCCTTGCTGTTGTGGCCCTGGTCAACAGTGTCTTATCTCCCGCTTCACCCTATAGGACCTCCTTCAGCATAGATCCACTGCCAGCTGCACGAAGCCACCCCATTTGTATTGCGCTTAAGCCATATGTAGCTCAAAAGCTGCAGGTTGGCCATGCTAATTACAGGACTCAGCTTTACATAAAAGCCAGAGCAGAACTGGGCCCCTTTTCCCTATCACACTGAAGGTGGATCGCACATATAAGCCCATAACCCAAATACCCTGGCTTTCCACCTGAAGTCAGCAGAAAGAGCTGGCTTCAAATAAAAGCCACGTTATCTTCTGGGAAATATCTGTGCCATAATATGCATGAGCCAGAAATAGACACTTCAGTAGAAGAGAAACTGCCTCGGGTACCAGCCAGCCATCATCAGTCCCCTGCTCTGTCTTTACTGCAGTTCTCTGCTTACCCACTAGTGCTTCCATCCCATGGTAATAGAAACAGACTGGAATGTGTTTCTCACCCAACAAACTTGATTACTTCATACACTTTAAATCACTGAACTATAAATATTAGGAAAGATGCGTGAAATCTTACCTAGCTCGCATTTCAGCGCTTGTCTCTCAATGGGAATTTAATAGATGCCCAAACTTCTCATTTCAATTCACGTAAACAGAATGAGAGAACGCAGGCTGCTCGTTTCGACACAACCACCAGAAAAACGCTAGCGAAGAGCCAGATTGCAAATGTCAAAACAAGTGATTGGTTTTGAAATATGGGGAAAAGTTCATTCTAATGATCCTGGCAGCTTACACCCTTATGTAATGTAAAAAAAAGAAAGCAACAAAAGCATTCTTCAACTTCCCTTCATTTGGTGGGGTGATGGCAGGCATGATGTGCCTACAAAATGTATCCCCCTCAGCCCAGTCCAACAAGACAGCAGCCTGCCTACAAAAGGCAAAAGGTACCGTGGTCTGCAGTGGAAGGGAGCTCGTGAGGATTTTGTTTAGTACCCGCCTCTGCTACAGACACCCTCATGACTTTGTCCCAATATATTCACCTCCTCCTTGTCCACTTGAATTGGATGCTCTCGGGGCAGGATCTGTCTCAAATTCAAGCATATGAAGAGTGTTTTAGCACAACATACTTCACATTTCAGAGACAGCCCCTCAGGTGCTACCACAACCGAAAGAAGAGTAAATATTTGCTGTAAGTCTTCAGTACTGTGGGATTTAAGCCTGTCAGATACTGAAGCAAAAGCAGGTCAAAAAAACTGGAAACCCCACAGGCCACTCAGGTGATAGGCTCCCAAATTTGATCTCCTGTCCCTGTGGTAAAACATCGAGTTGGCACTTCCAAAAGGCATTCAAACCTAGAGATGGCCTTGGCAACTGGAAACATCGCTGGCAGCAGCAATGGCCCAGGCAGGGGAGCCCAGAGGCCAGAGCTGGGTTTGGTTCAGGAGTTGGGTATGAGATCTGGGGAGCTAAATTGGGAGCTGACCAGTACTTCCAGTGGGAAGGACCTGGCTCCTGCTGAAGGGTCACACCACGCTGCTGCCACAGGAGTGGTCTGGAAAATCATGCCTGAAAACCAGCCTGTCCCTGGTCAGTCACATGCCAAGGAAGATGAAACTAAGCTGAACGCCAGAGAGAGCAGAGGGACTTCAGGATAACACAAATCCTGGGATTTGAGAAGTGACTCAGTGACCGCTGACGACAAGGTTACTTATATACCTGGGACCAAATAATCTCCAGATGGCCAAGGCCACCCCTTGCACAGCTCATTTTTTGAGGTCTGGGTCTTACCCAAGGTAGGTCGTGAATTTGAGGACCTTGAAACCAAAGCCAAGATCAAGAAGCTTGTAAGCCCAAGCAGAGCATGGGGAGATCTGAAAAACTGATGTCTTGTCTACACTGGGACAGTAAAGAGGGTCCCCAGTTGCATACCACAGCAGGGCCACAGGACAGGAGGAAGGGAGCAGATCCCAGATCAAGAACAGGACTCACTTTACTGGATAAAATTCCAGCACATCCTTCATTGTTTCTGGTGAGCCTAGTAGCTCCTCAAATTAGGAACTGATCTGGGTTCTTATGGCTCTGGAGAAATAAAAATTATTTTCCAAAATTATTTAAATTGATGGGAAGAGTTATTTATTCTTCTTTTTACACATTTTTTACTTAATTTAGTCACTTTTCACCCAAGCAGTACATTGCTTTTTAAAACAGGACTTCGGAACATATTTTTTTCATTGATTAATAATGGAGTAAATTAGTTTTTACTTACTTTTTGCTTAATGACCTAGCAAAGGCCTCGGAATTTGGCTTAATAACAGTGCTGCAAGATACTTCAACTGATGAATTATGGCATAATAATTAACAACCTTGCAGTTGTCAGGCACAATGCCCAGTGATGTACAAAGCCTCTGCATACACAGGCTATAAATGATTCCCGTAGCCCACAGTTTGACGTGTTTATTGCTGTGATATCATAGCTGATATTCGACATATCTGTAAAATATCCCGAGACTATTCTTTCTTTCAGTTAAAGAAGCTGTAAACGTATTTAAGCTCCAGAACATCAACAATAGATTTAATACAAACTGTTAGGAAACAAGCTCTCACCTAGACATTTTTGTCTCAAGAACCCCTTAAAAATATCAAGTCAAATTTTGCTTCCAGAAGAATCTTCTTAGAATAAATCAGGGAGCTGTTCTCAGCTCCACAATTCTCTAAACATAGTTGATCTCAGCCTGACCTAAGTCAGAGCAATTTATAGCAGTTAAATGGCTGCTCTAATTTATGTGACCTGGCGTGGCTCTTTAGAGAGTACCCACCAGCTCCATATACATGTCCACTCCCTGCGGGTCCTATCCAAGCAGCACACTGTGCAGAGTTTCATCTCTTCTAGCTTTTGTCCAAACAGCTTATAATAGTGTGGAAAACTCAATTTTCAAAAAGGCAGAATAATTCAATCTGGAAAGAAGGAAACGATATAGGACACTTGGACGAAACCACTTGAAAACACAGCCTGGAATCTAATTCTCTACACATGGCATGAGCAGACTGTGAAAGGAGAAGGCAAGCTACTGATGTCCCTGAGCATTAGTAAATAACAGGGCAGGAGATTCAGGTAACTCCCAGTACTCCAGCACTCAGATACTGCTTTGTGAGAAATATGCTTGGGAGCTGTGGGCTCATGACCAGAGCTATAACTGACCTGTCAAAGCAAAGGACTTCCCTGCCCAGCTTCCCCATTCTAGCTGTGACGAGGACTGTAGGAAAACCGAATAGGACCAGAGGTCCTCAACAGGCACAGCAAAGACTCACCTGGGTGTTTCTATCCTTTCGCTAAACAGCCCAAGTAAAGCCAAAGATGGCTTAAGTTCCACTTACATTGATAAAGACCACAAGACCTATTCAGTCAATAAGAAAAACTAGCACAGCAACATCAATGCAGCCTAAGTTGTCTGGATACAGCCATAAATATCCAACATGACAATCAAGTCTGTTTGAAAATCTGCCCTTCAACAATGGACAAATGTGTCCATCTTCAAAAAAAGAACAGCTTATAAAAATCATCTCAGCTCATTTAGCTATAAACCAATTGTGTATGTGCAGTTGACTGGGCTGCTTCATCAGAAGTTGTACGCCTCTGAAACTTCCGAAACGCTGCTCTGAGGAGTCAAGGGCCAAGGGGCTTTTTGCAAGGGCTGTGCAAGTTGTCTGAGGTCTTCTGATCACACTCATCTATCTTCTCTGGGAAAAAGAACCTGTGAAAGTGTCTGTGAGGTGGGGAATCTAGAGCAAATGCTATACCAAGGAGACATTGAAATCCATCTGTTTTACGAAAAACAGCAAAAAAATGAGGAAGGCAATAACACACTTCCTAGAAACTGGTTCTGTTACAGCGTTAAGATACCAGTCAAAGCTTCAAGACAAGGCTAAAAGAAGTGAAGGCTTAAGCTGTGGCTTTAAAATGTATTTTTCAGGTAGGTTTAGCAGTTTCAGTCACCTGGTTCAAGGAGTTACTCCATTGACATTGGTGGAATTGCCCACCTCGACTCGATACAGCGGTACCCATCCCCATCAGCAGCGGTGCAGCTAGCAATTGCCTGCACCTGCATCCACCTTTGCCTGAAGAAAGGTTTAAATTCAAGAATGCAATTTCTGTAAAAACAATTAAAATGGAAGCTTTGCAGCAGCTCAGGCTCCTGGGGAAGCTGTCAGCCCTCATGACACCCAAGTACAAGTGATCTCTCCGACTGCCAGCCAACGTGGAAACAACTGCCGAATTCTTGCTTCACTTACAAGTAGGACTATACTGGCATCAGCAGGAATCACAAACTTTCAAGGGCAGAGCATAAACTTGCTGCGCAGGCTCCACCATGTACCTGATGCTACTTTGTTTTAGCCACTAAGTTTATGCATACTGGATAGCAAGTGACACTTTCACAAAAAGGATCAAGTTTGGCAAAATTCAGTCAATTTTGAATGCTCAAGACTGAGCTTAAATAGGTCCTCTGATTTCTTAAAAGAAGTTTCAGGAATGAAAAGGATATTTCAGCAGAAAAGATGATCCAGTTTTGGTAGCACTTGCTTCACTGAGCACACTTAAGCACAACATTTAATCAATCCATTTAACATAAAGTGACGGTTTCCCTGCACATGCAGAATTGAAAGCACTTTATTTTTAGGCTCAAGTGGTAGAACTTCAACCTGACAATGAAAAACATCACAGTGATTTAATGACCACATCATTTTGGCCAACCCAGCAGTTTGCTGACATTCTGTCTGTAAAAGCAAAGCAGATGCTCCCAGGCTTTCTTGTAATGATTTTTAAAACCAGAGGTTTTAAATATACCACGTGGCGGATTTCAGGCCAAGGACTGACTTTAAAGAAAAGACAGCTTTACAAACCCCACCTCAATGACTCTGGACATAGTCAGGAAAAGACTGCAAAAGCTAGCGCAAAGGACACATAGTACTCGGTCAGGAAGGAAGGAGATACCAGAGGATACAAGAAGGGAAAAGCAGAGATACCACAAAAATTCACTGAAAGGCAGGTGAGAAACAGTGGAAACTGGCATGGAAGAAGAATACAGAATAAAAGAGGGGAACTGGAAAGGAGGAAAAACGCTGAGGAGAATTAGCTTGAAGAGCAAGAACTCCAGCAGAGAGAGTGCATTTGTGCAGCAGCTTTGCCTGTGAAGATCAGAGGCAGAACATCTCAGAGCCAGCAGGGCCAGTTTTGTGAGACCAGTTACCATACCTGTGTGCTCTTCAAAGCCACCCAGCATAGCACAGCAACAGCAATCCTGTCAAGCCTCAAAAGACTGGTCTGCCACTGCCCTGTATATGGTGCAATATACCCCTTCCAGGGTGACACTGCAGGCAGTTTTTGTACACCCCAAAGAAGACGTCAGAGAGATCCTGCAGGAAGAGGATTTGCTACAACCATACACTGCGCCATACATATTTCACAACGGTCCTGAAGCCACCATTCCTCCAAAGATGTAAAGAAAGCCAGATTTTTAAGCCTCCCTCCTCCATAAGGGCAGTAAGTTCTGAGAAAGGGTTTGCTGGGTCCTGGTGCACTCCAGAAGATGCCAGCAATCTTGTGATCCAGTGTCTTTCTGATAAAAGTCAAGGAGCTTTTTGTGAGACTCTTGCTCTGTTCTCATCCCTCCTGATCCCGGTCCACAGGGACAAAACAACATTCAGTCACCAACACTGCTCCATGTTACAAGGCATCACACAACAGCCAGAGACCACCTCCCTTGATGAGCACAAAACGTTCCTGCACCAGAGCTAGCTGCCACAAAGCTCAAGCAGATCTCTCCCGGTCTATGACAGGACAGCTTGAGATGTCTCACACCACGCCAGCTATTTGGCTGGAAGATGTAAGGATGCTGCCTCCTGATGAAAGCCACGTCCTGCCCTGGGGGACAGTCAGCCCAAACATCACTTCAGTCCTCATGAGAGAAAGCTGTGAGGAAGTGTGGACAAAGGAGTTTGTCCTGACAACACCTGTACTCCAAGGCTACCCTGGTTCTGGTGTTCCCAGCAGGCCTAAGAGCTCTCTGCACATCTGCCAGAAGGGAAGGGCAGGCCAGAAGGATGAATGACAGCTAGCAGGGACCCTCTTGCTGCCAGCGTACAGGGACAAGCCGCAAGTCCACAGAGGAAGATCTTTGCATCTTCTAATGAGGTCTCAGAGGAGATTAGCTGTGACGGTCTTTTGGGAAATACATGAGGTTATTCTGCAGGTAGCAGACTGGCTGAAATGCCACAGTTTGAAGGCTTTTGAGAGCTCTAAGACCTCAAGTGGCTTTGGACTATGGGGCTCAGTGTCTTTGAAGAGAATTATTTTGGTAGGAAGCTTTGTAAGAAGGGACAAATTGAAGACCCAAAGGCATGTCCCAAAGAACTGACTGCTGATCAGAGACCTCACCACTCTATCAGGTACACTGCAAGAAGTCCATGGGGAATACTGTGACTCTAAAGTTCTCCTAGCAACAACTCTGGGTTCAAAGTGAAAACAACCACCAAGCCGCAGACACTGATATTTAAACTCCTCAGAGAGAAAACTGCAAAACACTTCTGTGCTGCAGCACAACAAATGACAGGACCCCTTTTCCAAGAGGAAAATGCTACTTTGCCGACAGCAGGCTTATCACATGCAATTAAGAGTAAAAATTAGTGTAAGGTGGGCTGCTAACATCATCACTCAAATCCTTCCTCGGAGATATGCTGTAGTATAACAGAATTTCTCAAACGTAAAAAAGGAAGAGCAGGCAGTCTGCTTTGCATGAAGATTAGCTAAAACGATGGCTTAATCTTTCTTTTGGACTGCTTAAATCCATGCGTCTCTTCAAGAATCCAGAAGGCAAAGTTAAATACAGACAAGGTCACTGTCAGCATAGGCAGGACCAGTGGGAAAAAAATCCACAAACCCTTGAAAGTGTCTCTATTAATTATAAATCACTGAAAAGTGTTTAGCCAGTTAAGGTGGTGCAGATTACAGCTGGCAGAGAGAAACAGCAGAGAGACCTTTCCTGGCTGCCAGCAGAGTTGTTTGAGTTTATATTGAGAAGTTACAGAAAGGGACAAGCCGGGGCCTCTTGGCCATGACCAGCCAGAGTCACCAAGAGGTTCAGCAGCCCCTCTGATTTCCCACCTTAGCCAGTGGGAGTAGATAGTAGCAAGCTCACAGAGCAGCTCCAGTCATTGAAGGATGAGACACCATCATCAAACCAAAACTGAGAAAGATCCAAGTCCCCCAGGAACAACAGGAGATAGACTTAGTTGAACTTGGTCATAAACAGAGACTGCCAACCCACAATCGCTCCCCATCTAAATGAGTGCGGCACGTAAAAAGGAGACGCATTGCCTAAACTTTACAGAAAGCTTAAGAATATTCCCAAGGTCACGTGAGGAGCTTGTGGAGCAGCAGAGAACTAAAACCAAACCTTAGACCCGTTTCCAGTCTTAACCCCCAAATCATCCTTTGTCTCCTCTATAAAGGCTTGGCTGAGCAGACCCAAGATCATTCGCAAGCTCTAAATAGAGTGTAGAGAATGGAAAATAACTTTCGGTGCTGACAATATTGTCCCTATTTAGCTAACAAGTATTGATTTTTTCCTCAGCCACTGGAAAGCAGATGAAAGCAGCACAGATTTGGTTCTTTTGTTTAATTCCCTGAATCCAATCAGTGTTGCTGATGCTATCACCAGACTCTGAGGACTGATTACCCATGTGCTATTTAAAGTCAGAGAGGTGCTTACATCTCATTTTATTTGGGACTAGTGGGAATTGTAGGTTACGCAGAAAGTTTTAACTTTTTTTCCCCCCCTTTTTTTTTTGTTGACAAAGCTCTCCCATGTGAAGGGACAGATCTCTGAAAAAACAAGCTGTTCTCTGAAAAAACAAGCAAGAGAACAGATGATGCCTTGTTCTCCTACAGATTTATCCCTTTTCTCCACAAGTGCAGAAAGCCTGAATCCACTTTTGCCACAGTTCCATATCTCCATGAAATTTTGGAAAAACTATTATCTTCCATGAATCACCTTATAAAGCTCTTTCCCTGTCGTTTCAAGCTGAAGGAGCTCAAGTGGTCATACACAAGCTACAGCTGAAGTTTTCCACCCGTGACTGAGAAAAACAGAAAGCAGTGGGGGAACAATTAGTCTAGATATCATTTATCCCTTCTCTGTAGGTAGATCTTCCCTCTCTTAATTCAGATGCAATGAGCACTCAAGCATTTGCCTGCGGTCTCACCAGTTGTGCACAGCTGTTATGAAGATGAGCCATCTTGACCAAGATGACAAATAAAGATGGTAAGCAAAAAGCCCCAGAGTTTGCAGGCAGGGGGGGTCACAAGGCGTCACTCCAAGCCTCACAGCTGTACAGCTGAAGGCAGGAGCAAACTTCGGAGATTTTTACGATCTTTACAATTCTTTGCCTTTAAAGCTATCCCATCGGAAAATCTGTTCTGCCTGCTCACACAAAGCAGAACCTCATTCAGGGCTTTCTGCTCTAGTTCAGCTTCATTTTTGTGTTGCCAAATTGAAGACATCTAGTCTTGATGTCAGGATTGCAAGTGATAGAGGATTACAAACTGGGCAGGTATGTTTGTATGCCTGCAACATACACATCCACCTGGTACCCCCCATATCCTATGTATGGGGGGTACCCCATGTGTACCCCTCATGTACCAGCTGCATTCACTGTCTCTCTGCAAAAATCTTCCCCCAAATCAGGTACAGCAGCTTATGTATCTCTTGAAATGACTGCTAGTCCATTTCTCACTTCCAGTCAAGGGTACAATCACAGACAGGGTCATTTTGTAAGTAAATACATTAAAGCCCCCAGAGACGGCGATCACTGCTGCTGCAGCAGCACCCCTGCATGTCTACAACATCCTTAAGAAACACGAATATGAACCAGAGCAGCAGCAGAGAGCCATCTAAATTCTATGCCTGTCGCCACACTTCTTTCCCACAGTTGTAAATCTATTATCAAACATACTCTCAGACACAATCTGGGACACGTGCCTGACGCACATGGTACCAGGCTATAAATAGACAGATACAGGCAATCATACTAGATATGCTGAAGATTATTTGATTAAGCTGGGACTCTGCTCTGCTGAACAGCCTGTGATCAGTACAGACACCTTGTAGAAGATGGTTTGGATCAGCACAACCATCTCCCGGGAGCAGAGAGATGCTGAAAGACTGCAGTTATATACCCCATGCCCTTGTAGTCTTCTGGTTTTTAGCCCACATGACCAAGGTATTTCTAGTAAGTGGAAAATTTCTGTAAGCACTAATTGAAGAGTGTAGAGCCTACTGAAAAGTCCAGTAAAGCCTATATGAATTTTCAGCAGTGCTCTTTACTGGTCCCTGCTGGTTTTTATTTGGGGATTCAGGAGTAAGCAGACACTCACTGCTTCATTCAAAAAGTACTTGGCTGGCAAGCACCATTGCGGACCATTTCAGCACTTGCAGCTGGACTTCCTAGAAGGCAGGCAGGCAGGCAGGCAGGCAGGCAGGCAGGCAGCAATAAAGGTCAAACTACTCTAAATACACATTATTTCACCTTATCCAATACCTCTGTACAACCCACGGACACTGCAAAATGTTTAGCATCAGGGGAGCCACATTACTCTTTTAGAGCTGCCACATCTCATACACCGGGCAGGAAATTGGTGCACATACCCACAGGAAGGAGGCAATGGGTCCTGCATTGCTGAAGTGACATGCAAGGCATTTCAGGCCACACGAGTCCCAGCCTCACCAGGGCAGCGGAGAACAGGACAGCAAACACTGAGTAGATTTGTTTAAATGCAGACAAATCTGAGCACATACACTGGACCCACTCCTGTATATCACACCCGTGTGCCCATCTTCTAAGCAACACTGCAAGACAGCAGGCTGGATTCTCCAATGCTTTGTATTTGGCATTGTCACCCACACCCTTACAAACCAGCGTTGCACTGTTCTACAGATTAGATACTCCAAAGCACTTTAATGCTACTTTCTTCAGATGCGACAAGTTTTGCAAACCACGGGTAAGAGTCAGACCCAAAGACTCAAGAAACTAGTTTGAATTCAGGGCAGAAGAGGAGCATTCAGAGCATTCAAAACCCGTGTTTGAAGTCCAGAATGAAACTCCCAGCACGGAGCCATTCCCTGCTGCAGCTGGCAGGGCAGCAAGCTCCCTGCCTGCAAACAAGATAAATTATATATAAACCAAACTACCTGCTGTGAACATCCGAGAGCTGTTGTGACTGGTGCTACCACGGTCATTGTTGAGTTGCTTAGCTCAGCTGAGCTGTTGGCTTGCCGCAGCGGTGACCACACTGGGACACAGTCAAGACGAGCCGTGGCAGCTTGTGGATCTGTTTTCCACATCCAGCCCAGCCAGGCTGCAGCGATCTGACTCATGCTCTAGGGACAGTTTGGCAAGGTTCTGGCAGAAAAGCCAGTTTCAAGTGTTTCCATCCCTTCCCTTCCTGTACATTTATTCATGCCATGCTCTCCCTTCTGACCGCTTCCTCCTTCAGCTGCACCATGCTTGTGGGCCTGTTTTTGTTAACTGGATCACTGAACTGATCAGGTTTAAAACAGTGCCAAGCCCAAGCAGAGAGCTGTTTCTGAGAGACAAGGTCAGATTTATCAACGATCTGGACAAGGGGATCGAGGGCACTCTCAGTAAGTTTGCAGATGACACCAAGTTGGGTGGGAGTGTCGATCTGCTGGAGGGTAGGAAGGCCCTACAGAAGGATCTGGCCAGGCTGGGTCGATGGGCTGAGGCCAACTGTGTGAGGGTCAACAAGGCTCACTGCCGGGTCCTGCACTTGGGTCACAACAACCCCATGCAAGACTATGGGCTTGGGGAAGAGGACGTGGGGGTGTTGGTCGACAGCCGGCTGAACATGAGCCGGTAGTGTGCCCAGGTGGCCAAGAAGGCAAAGAGCATCCTGGCTTGCATCAGGAATAGCGTGGCCAGCAGGACCAGGGATGTGATCGTCCCCCTGTACTCGGCACCGGTGAAGCCGCACCTTGAATCCTGTGTTCAGGTTTGGGCCCCTCACTAGGAGAAGGACATTGAGGTGCTGGAGTGTGGCCAGAGCAGGGCAACGAGGCTGGTGAAGGGTGTAGAGCACAAGTGTTATGAGGAGCAGCTGAGGGAGCTGGGGTTGTTTAGCCTGGAGAAGAGGAGGCTGAGGGGAGACCTCATCACTCTCTACAACTACCTGAAAGGAGGTTGTAGCAAGGTGGGGGTTGGTCTCTTCTCCCAAGTAACAAGCTATAGGATGAGAAGAAACGGCCTCAAGTTGTGCTGGGATAGGTTTAAGGTTGGATATTAGGAAAAATTTCTTCCCCCAAAGGGCTGTCAGGCCCTGGCACAGGCTGCCCAGGGCAGGGGCTGAGTCCCCATCCCTGGAGGTATTTAAAAGCCGGGGAGATGTGGTGCTTAGGGACATGGTTTAGTGGTGGCCTTGGCAGTGCTGGGTTAACGGTTGGACCTGATGATCTTAAAGGTCTTTTCCAACCGAAATGATTCTGTGATTCTAACTGGCTGCAACCCCCATTCCCCGTCCCCCTGCACCCCTTGGGGGGAGGAGATGGAGAAATCGGGAGTAAAATTAAACCCGGGAAGAAGGAAGGGGTGGGGGGAAGGTGTTTTAAGGTTTCGTTTTATTTCTCATTACCCTACCCTGATTTGATTGGTAATAAATTAAATTAATTTCACCAGGTCGAGTCTGTTTTGCCTGTGACAGTAACTGCCAAGTGATCTCCCTGTCCTTATCTCGACCCACGAGCCTTTCGTTATATTTTCTCTCCCCTGTCCAGCTGAGGAGGGGAGTGATAGAGCAGCTTTGGTGAGCACCTGGCGTCCAGCCAGGGTCAACCCACCACACCTCCCAGCACAAAACTACTTCTACCCATTACCACTTCTGTTTAGCCTGTTGTATGGTATCACTAACTGCATCTAGCAAAAAAAATAACGTGCACTGAACAAAGCGGCAATTAAAACTCCAAAACATTTAAAACCCTGTTCACAAAAGGGAGTAACATTGCCTTGGGCAACTGAAAGTTAATGCAAGACCAATCCTGCCATGTCAGACTAAAGGTCCATCTAGGCAGGAAACCCATCTCCAACAAGGGCCAACGGTGATGCCCAGCAGAAAGCCTAAGGCCAGAGGTAAGCACAGTGGAATATTCTCCCAGTTTCGTTGTTCTGTGGCTCAGTGGGTTCCTGGTGGATTTCCAGTAATAGCTTTAAATATTAGATCCCAACTTTCATTCAGTCCTTCCTTATTGCTACAACAGAAATGTAAGATAGAACTAAAGTTGGAGTTGTTACATCCTGCATGAGGAACGCAGAGAGGACTCTGTCACCTTTTCACCAAGGAAAAGGAGTGAAAGGGGACCCATAGGCACCACAACATACTGGAATAACTTAAAGCCACCTAAAGACTTCTCTGAAATCTGTGGGACACAAAGCAGACCCCAGGTACTGCATGTGAGCATGTGTGTGGGAAAAAACACCTACATCTGTTGTGCAGAGCACAGCTCTGGGATGCAGCTCTGTATCACGAATCAGAATTTAAATTATTGTTTTACTTGAACCACTCAAAAGCAGCACAGCATCGTTGTGATATGGTTCGCTGTCTCTTCCCAGCTCTGCTAAATAACTAATTCCTCAGCAGGACACATGAAATGAAGAACATAAATATGTGGCACAAAACAGACAGCCCTAACAGCTTGTCCCAACACGGTATTCAACTTGCTCCTCAGAGAGCAAACAAACCGAGCTCCCCGTTTTACTTAACCCCGCATAAAGCGGCATGAGCTGTGCTACAGCACTGGCTTCAAACAGGTCCCTTCCAGGCCTGCGTTCTGCATCCAGAGGAGTGCCACTGTGCCCAAATGTCCCGATGAATTTTTAGCAGCCCCATCATCCCCATTAATCACACTGAACCAGTGAAATCCCAACTCAGGTAGTGAATCTAAAAGCCAGCAACTGTCCCTTCTTTGGGGTGGGTAATTTTCAGGGCTTTCAGGATACCCAAAAAAGTCTTGAAAACAAGATGCCGTCATTCGGAAGGGGCAACAGCATACCCAAAGCTGATGCAGTTAGGTTAATCCCAGCTAAATATTAAAGCAAATGACCTTAGAAAAGAAAATGACAGATTCCTCCTCTGGCTGCAATTTCACTCAACATCACTCGTTATCTGCTCCCACCTTCACCTCTGCTTGAGAGAAGTGGTCACAAGCAAAGCAATGAGATGTCCTTGACAACCTGGTGAGTCACTGTCATTAAGGATCATGCCACAGCCATCACCCTCGTGTGCCAACCATCTGACGATGAAAGCACCTCTCTCCTCAAGCTGATACGGCTCTGCTGACCATGTGTGCATACACAGGCAGGGTTCAAGTCAGAGACAACAGCCCCAATCAAATCCAGGTCAGCTCTGTGGTGAAGAAAAATCGCTCAGCTATAAAATGATTTTAAAGCACCACTCACACTGCTCTGGACTGCTACAGCGGGGCTCAGAACAAGCCCTGATATGAACAAGGAGAGCACCTGCCCCAGGAAACCAGCCCTTCTCCCCAGGCTTACGCGGACACTCCTGCACACAAGACCTGTTCCTGCATCCACAGGGATGACATTGATCTTTGTGCTGTAATCGTTCAGAAACTTCAGGAATAACAGGATTCTTGTTCTTCCTGAAGAGAAATATGACACACCTGCTCTTCCAAAACATCACTATTTCTTCACTACATGTGCATACAACCCACAAAATACTTAGGCACATAAAACTAACAGGGTAATAACTGTGATAGAATAAACCAAACAATTTCAGAAAACCAGAAGTGCTTTTCCCGAGAGAAATCCTAGTTTTCTGCAGTTTTGTCTCCTGCAATTATTTAGCTTTGGTATCCAAGATGATGTGAACTCAGACTGAAGCATTTTTTGTCATTAGAAAGTGGATAAGGACTATCTGCTTGTTGTTCCTCTGATGCCTAATAAGGTTTGAGCTCACACTATAGACTTGCCCAGAGCTGGGCGTTGAGGACTACTCTCCTTACCCTGCCTGCTGTACGCACACTACTAGCAAAAAGACAGTGTCTTTCAATTTGAATCGGAATTCAACTGAGATTCCAACGGATTCAAAATTCTGAAGAATTCAAGTGAGATTCCAAGAGATTCAAAATTCTGAAGAAGATGAGGCGAGCACCACACACACACACACAATGACAGCAACATTACTTCCCCACATCCTGAGAAAATGAGGTTGAAAGAAGCATTATTGTGACTACTGTCTGAAATACATGAAAGAACAGCCAGAAGCGTACAGAACAAGATTCCAAAGAAATTCAGTATGAAAGGGTTAATAAAGGCCAAACCAGCATCCATTACCAACAAAATGAACTTCTGCAAACCAACATCAGGTGGCTTCCACCATCCCTAAACCTTGGAGGCCTGTGTCAGAATTGGCCTCCATCTTCTTATCATCTGGCAGCAGTGAAACAAGAGGAGAGAAAGGGACCGATGTTACTGGTCTTGTAGTAAAACTATTCATTAGTCTCAAGGGAGGAGTTGAAGCTGGCAAGTAAACCAGGATTTTCTGTCCCCTGGAGAATCCCAAAGCAGCAAGCAATATGAAACTCATTCAGCAACATTCCTCATTTGAGATAAGTCCATTTTTTAATAAGTTGCAAATCTGCAAGCAAAGCTTGCTTTTAGGGAGAGGTACTGTATTGCATCAGCCAAATTGATATATCATCATTAAATCTGACACTTGAGCACTTCCAGCTACTAAGGGCCAGGGTTATTTTTAAAAAGTAGCATTAACCAGAAGAAGTTTCTCCAGCAAATCACAAATGTCTTCAGGTAAAGTGGCTCATTGCAAAGAACAAATCTGGCTGGAGAAGTTTCTGTGTGTCAGAGTATTAGTCTTCCTTAGTGATTAATTAGTTTATTAAAGGCTTAGTAAAATTTTGTTTTTTAAATTGCATGCAAAGAATTTTCTGGCTTTATTGTGTTCATAGTATGTTTGTGCAGCTCAGCAAAGCCTATGTCCCATTCCCTAAATTAATAGGTTGTATGCTTTCTTTCTAAGGATAACAAATTGAATTAAACTGTCTGGGAAGCTGTATTCTCTTGAGAATTCTCACTGGGGATTTAATTTGAAATACTGATTTTTTGCAGGTAGCTCTCAATGCTTTTGTTAGAAGTTGAAGAGAGAAGCTACATTCTAGAGATAGAAATTCATCTGACAACATTTAAGAAGCATTTGGACAATGCCCTCAGACATATGGTGTGAATTTTGGGGTTGTCCTATGCAGGGACAGGAGTTGGACTCGATGATCCTTGTGGGTCCCTTCCAACTCAGGACATTCTATGATTCTATGAGCTGTAGACAGTCACAGGCTAATTTGAGTACAATTCTGAAAACCAAGCCTTTTTTTAAAAAGGAAGGAAAAAAGTCTGGTTCAAACACTTGGTAGGGGACCGCCCTTAGGCAGAATTGCCTGGTCTTGGTTACGTTGGTTAGTTTAGACGATGTCTACCTCAGTTTAAAATCTCCAGGACAGATCAAGTCTTACGAGGAGCGGCTGAGGGAGCTGGGGTTGTTTAGCCTGGAGAAAAGGAGGCTGAGGGGAGACCTTATCGCTCTCTACAGCTACCTGAAAGGAGGTTGGAGCGAGGTGGGGGTCGGTTTCTTCTCACAAGTAACAAGTGATAGGACAAGAGGAAACGGCCTCAAGCTGCGCCAGAGGAGGTCTAGATTGGGTATTAGGAAAAACTTCTTCACCAAAAGGGCTCCACAATGATGATGGCAAGTCTTGGACTGTGACAAGCACTTACAGTATTAACACAGCATCAGTCTGCCCTGTATTTGTACAGCACCTAGCACACAGGTCCCACACCCCACTGAGGGGTTAGCTTGGTCTGTCAAACAATTAATAATCTGAATGCTGCCACTTTGCCAAGGGGTAACTGAAGCCCAGAGGTTTTTCATTGATGCTTCCCATGGGAGGAGAGATGAAGACCCCCAACAACCCCTGAAGTTTCCTTATAGCTGCCTCAAGTGAGAGGACTGACAGTGTGAAGGACCATTTCTTCTACCAGACACTGGGGCCCAGCGCCAGCACCTGCTCTTGAGAACTGATTGCAATTAAAAACCAAGTCAAAGGAGTAAAAACAATCTATATACAAGGTAGGAGAGAAACCACAATCTTCAGCATTACACAGTCATGGCCCTTAAAGAATACCAGTGCTGTACAACCACCACAGACATTTCCTTTGCAATGGATTCGCCTGTGCTCTACTAATCCAGAACTGGCCTCTTTAGCAGCTGGCAGTAAAAAGAAAGTGCCAAGTCATCTATTTCCACATTTGGGGATGATGAAAAGCACTTGAAAACGCTCAGCACTTCTGCAATAATTATAACAAGCACAGTACTTGTTTTGGGAAAGTATAATGTATTCTGGTGAGCAGAATCACATCAAAGAGGAAGCTTTCAGACACTTCAAGGAGCAGAATATGAAGACATATATAGAGAGATATAATTATCACCACAGTCACAAGTCCCTTTTAGGCAAGGATCACAGGAAGGAGAAGCAGATGAGTGAAGCGTAGTGGACATATAGCTGAGGCTGTAAGTTGGCGTAACAGAAGTTCTCATTACCTGGATATGGTGCAAGCTGGGCTGGTACTGCATGATTTTTCTACCCGAGGATGAGCTATAGCTGTTCAAAAAACCCAGTCTTTCTCTTGGGACAGTGCTCCACAGCCGTCTGCTTCCTCTAAAGGGCTCAAAGCTGGTCAGCAGCTCCAGCACAACTAATCACAGCCTTTTCAAAGGTCTCCCTGCAAATCCCTGTTTCTTCCCCCCAACCTCCGCTTTGCTACACCTGGCTGTTTAGGCATCTGTGCATGTCTGTCTGGAAGATGCCTCCACCCCATCACCTAATGGATGTGAGTGCATATGAGATAAAAAGTCATGTCTGCAATTTGCCTCTGCCTATAGCCCCAGGTTGGCCCACTGCAAGGGAAAGGTGGCTGAAATCAGTAGAAAACTCAAAAGGATTCAGCTAATGAAGCTGCTGGCTAAGCCAGGTATGGGAAATTTAGTCAAGTCTTTGTTGTTTAATTGGCAGCCAAACTGGGGACTTAGTTTAATCAGTTCAGCCTCATCATCCAACAACTTCTCAGAAATCTCATGCAAAGTAACATCCAGCATGTCCTAGTCACAGATGCAAAGTGGATTTAACTCAAAAATTACTTTTCTTTCAGTTTGGGCAGAATCTAGGGAACAGGAGGATATGGCCTCATTTGGAGGTGCATTTCCCAGGTGCACCTGGGGGAAAAAAAAAAGTAACATAAAACTAAAATGCATTTGAAAATCTCCCTTGATATTTTTTTTTTGCCTTTTGACTTCCAGTCATTGCTGGACATGCTTGAGTTCCCTTGGCTCTGTCTAGCATGGAAATAAGCAAATCCAGAACAGCAGAGCCAGCGAAGCCTGGCTTGTAAGGATTTCCCACTCCACGCTGGCCTCTTGCATCAATTCTCTGATTTCCAATACAAACTAATTACTCATGGAATTTATAAAACCTTAATACTGATCATTAATTGTTATTCCAATAAGAATAATTTGTAAGATAAAATAACCCCAAGATCTGCATCTAGCTTGCTTCAAATGGGGCAACGGGTTCAAAAGTTACTGAGTAAGAACAAAGAACCACACCAACACACAATCTCAGCTGTCTCCCAAGAAATCATACTAAAACATAAGGAAAGAAATTGTCCCAAAATTTTTCATCCACCTGAAACCAGGATTTATTGAAAACACTATGCAGTTTCTCAGATGCATTTTCTCTGCAATGTTTCATACAGTAACCTGTTATTTTCAGTGAAGAAGATGAAGAACTGAGGTATTTTGCTGAACACTGAGGCTGGCAGCTTTATCTTGTTAGTTAACCACAGAAGTCCTTCGCCTGGCATGGTGCAGGCATGCAAGTACTAAAAATATTCAGCTGAGATGGGACAGTGTTATCTTATTTGAATAAGAGGAAGGGGAAAGTGAGCACAGAATAGCTACTTGCACGTTTCCATAGACAAAAGCTCAACCCACTCCCAGACCCTTTCCCCAGATACTCAAAAGGTTTTTTCAGGGTTTTTTATTCAAGGATTTTTAAATTTTTTTTTGCCATAAAATTTCAGCCATAGAGAGGATGAGATGGCGATGGCACTGTCCCAAGCTGAGTGCTGAGCACATTCCTCATTCCTGCCCGACAGTCAGCTCTGCTGTTTCCAAAGGATTTACGGCAAGGCGGTGTGTGACCAGCTCCAAGATGAATCACACCTCCCACCCTCACCTAATGGCTCTCCAAAGGGCAGGAAGGCAAACCCTGCTCCCCAGACTGCTGCCAGCACTCTTCATTAAAATTTTGCAACTTCCCTTTTTCTGGAAGCCTGAGATGCTAGTGCAACGTGTTTGTGAGACCCCATGCTTGACTTGTGCAGTCAGAGGTGTATTTTGCACTGTGACTACCATTAGGAAAACTCTCTCTGTGCCCACTACCTGTCCCTGCTATTCCTTCCACAGCAATCCTGGTTTTGCCTCCAGCCACCCAATCTCAGCTCTCCCCTGCACAGCTCACTGTTTAAAATTGCTAGTCTGGAAAGATGAAGACAGAAAAAGAATATTCATGCTTCGCCCCCCCCCCCCCGTTTGCTTTCTGCCATTTTAGTGAGTTAAATCAGCACAGCACTGAGTCAGACGCACCCAGAGCCTGTGCAAAGTAAAGTGGGAGCACATAGCTCAGTTTCTGCAATCCAACTTGCAGTGTTTCAGTGCTACAGGCTAGTAATGCAGCGAAAGTAATCTCAGACTCAGGATTTTTAATTTTTTTTTCCCCACAAGAACCTTCTGAGGATGAGAACTGTCCCCTTAAGTGTAGATGTTGTGCCTCAGGGACTCTTTAAGCACCATGTGGACAAGGAGAAGTGTGGCTGCGAGTTGGACCGCTCCGAACCCCTTAAAATTTGCCTCAAAACTGCACTGCCAGCTCCATCCCCTGTTGTTCAAAAGCCCCTTGGCCCTCAACAGCAAACACAGGCACTGCAAAGCCAGTCCTGGCTGGTAACATATGCAGCATGACATTCCCCATCCTTCTCTACCTTCCACTAGAGCAGCAGAGACCACAGAGCAGGAAGAGCGATTTGCGTTAGAAATGCACATCAGTGTGCACTGGCGGTTCTGCTGAGCCCAACTCGGCTGTCACAGCATCCCATAGCAGGAGCAGCAGTGAGAAAGGGCAGAGGAAGAGGAAGGAGTTCAAACCTGCACACAGAAAATAAAAGAAACCTGTATGTTTTCTGCAGTGGCAATTCCTCCTTCATCTTACTATTCCCCATGGGAAGATCAACAGCACCTTCTGGGTCACCTGAAACAATCCTTCTCCACAAGCCTCTTCTGCTCCAAAATCCATCTGCCTCAACAAAGGCAGAAATCACTGAAGACAGTGCTGGAAGGGACCTTAGGAGTCCTTTATCCTTCGCTCAGCCTTAAGGCAGCCTCTGCTGTACCTACCATTGCTGACAAACCACCATCCACCCTGATCACAAAAATCACCAGCAGTGGGTACTCCACAGTCTCCTTCCCACTCAGTTCCACTGTTTCATACATTTTTCCCTACCGAGTTTTGGGAAAGTCTCTCCTGATAAAAAGCCAAACTCCCTTGCATCATCTTAAGCCAAATTACTTCTTGCCCTATCCACAACAGTCCTGGAGACAGTTTGCTCCTGTCTTTCTTTCACACATTTGAAAACTCGTAAGTGTTCCTCGGTGCTGTCTCACTGGGACTCAAAAACCCTGTAGGTCGTGTTCACCAGCCCTCTGAACCGGTGATCCCCTTAATACTCCTGGACAGTGGTGCCAAAAAGTGAGCCTGATGCTCCCCAAAACCTTCACGGCACTCCTCCAGTGTAAAAGGATTACACCAGACGGCTGACGTGATGCTCTGCTTGCTCAGCAGAGCATGGGACAGCTTTGCTCACAACAGCCACGAACCACGTAGATCACTGCACGTCACCGATCCCTCTGGTAGGTGTTGCATCTTTCAGAGCCCGCACAAGCAGACAGACCAGCCCCATACTAATCCCTGAGCGCTGCGCATACTCAAAAAGCTCTTTACTGCATAAATATGCCAGTTTAACCTAATGGGAGGTGTCCGTAAGGGTGACACATGGAAAGGGAAGAAGAAAAGTTCAGTCAGCCAATACTCGACAGACAGGGCAGGTTGTTAACAGTGTCCAAGCTCTTACCTTGGATGATGCTGCCTTCTCCAGCCTGCTACTAAACTGCTTTGCTGAATGCTCACAGGAAACCACAAAGACTGAGGAATGGGCCTCTTAAACCTGCTACAGAAGAGGAACAGCAGGGAGCCGCTGCTTGGAGGGTAACAGGGCACAGTCAACCTTGCACATGGAGATGTGTTACGATATCAGACAAAGCAAGGCCATAATGTCCACAGCACTGCCATACTGACTGTTGGTTTAAAAGTGTGTTCTCTTCCTATGTGCCCTAGTGGTAAGACAGGAAGGCTGCTGGTCACTCTGTCACCATCCTAAGGAGAAACGGCAGGGATGTGACCTGCTGGGGCAAGGATGCTGAAACTGCCTGGGGTCACCAGGCTGAAACAATGTCAGGAAGACTGAAGACAGAGTCTGACTCTGAATGGCAGCACACAGAGACCAGGACTGGGATGAACACACGGCTGGTCCCGTGATCACCAACACACCGGGCCTGTTTGTACTTGCTGGGGGGGGGCGGAAAACACCCAAAAGGGGAAGGCAGAGAGCGGTGACCTTCTGCTATGCTGAAACTCCTTCATCCAGTAACCCAAACATACAATTACATATGATTACATGATAGCACCACCTCAGAGAGGGACAGAAAGTATAAGAAAGAGTCATTTTTCCTGCATGAATTCCTACATTTCAGTCATAGCAGGCTCCACCAGCAGAAGCAATAATGATCCAAAAGGTGTTAAGAGACAAGTCTGAATCCCTGCCCTGCCCCAGATTGCCTGGGTAACCTTGGGCAAATTACTTCATCCATCCGAGGTGCAATTCCTCATCTGTAAGGTCAGGACGACAGAGCTTGCTCCATGGCACATCCTAAGAACATCCCAGAAGGACAGTGAGTCACTGAAGGAGAAGAGGGCAGTTTTGATAGATGGTATCTCCACAGCATCAAAACAGCCACAATGACTACTGGTATCATCACACTCCTAAGATAAACAAGGATTAATCAGAGGAGAAGAGAAGTGACCGCTTCGATAGCAAGCCAGCTCCTCTAGGAGGAAGAGCACATCAAGATTTTTCACTTTCTCACCTCAGCCATCCATCAATAAATAAGTCTTCTAATTGGGAAGCAGCAGAAGCAACTGCCTTTGACCTGATGCCATAAATTGGCTTTCAAATCAACCAAGCAACAATATTCCCTTCCAAAGCAGAAAATTTCTCTGTGTTTCTCTGCCTCATACTTGTAACAGCTTAGTCATCAAAACAGACAGGCCTCGGGTAAAGCCATGTACTTCATTAGCATTACAGAACCAGCTGGATGACTGACAGAGCTGTTCATTGGCAGCGCCATTTTTGGGCCTGTCACCAGCAGAGACACTGTCCCTCTGTGGAGCCACCAGCACCACCAACCCCCCCAGATGCCAGTGAGATCCAAGGAGCATATTTCTCATAAAGACACACATCTGGAACCGGTCCAGACCAGCTGGAGCATCTGCTTTGTATTTGCATCACTTCACAGGATCTTTCCACTGGCTTCTTCACTGCAGAGATGCAAGCAATTAAAAAACCTCAAGCTGATGTCTGTGGCTCTACCTGTCTTATCTTGGCTCTCTGATTATCATTGAAATAATCACACCAGAAATTGGAACAGAGACCTAAACTCTGCTCTCAGTGAAATCATCTGCAGGCTCAGAATAAACTGCGGGCTTAGGAGCTTTGCTGTACCAAGCCCTAAATAATGGAGGTGGGAAGGGAACAGAGTCCCCCGCTTCTGTAGCACCGTGAAATGCTAAGTGAGACCTTGCATGAACAACTCAAATAAGACAGAGAATCCAAACATAACCGCCTTGACACTTTTCTTAATCAAATCATAAAAAAAACACTGCAGAGCATGACAACGCTGTAGCAATACAGGCGAGAGCACCGGAACAAGAGTGCTGTGAGCACGGCACGCCAACCCTGCCAACCTGCTTCCACCTAAGCAATCAGTGTCATAAAACCACCCTGAGAGAGACCCTCTCTCTGCTCATTAAGAAGCAAGAACAGAACAAGTGAAAGAAGCCAGACATCTTCTAGTCTCAGGTCACAATCCTGTTGATATGTTTATCAACTGTGGAGGAGAAAAAAAAAAAAAAAAAAAGAGAACAAGTTGCTCATTTTAGTCTCTCTTTCTGACCATATCCTGGATGACAAAGTCACAAGTTAAAAAAAATGAGGACAGCTACATTTCAGTTCTTAAAGAAAGGCAGAACTGAAGCATCTCCTTTCCTGCCTTCATCCTTCAAGAGCCTCCAAGACACTTGCAGCCCACACAAGTCCTACTTGCCGTCCACCACTGACCAGCAGCTGGTCCGCCCCTCCGATGCAAAGCACATCATCCTAGAGACTCCTGAGGCACCTCAGATCTGGGGATTGCTTGCCCATGCCTCACGCTTCTGAGGTGAAGCACAGCAGGCACGTGCAGTCAGCCACGGTGAAGGTGACTTTAAGATGCAAAGCAGAGGAGAATTTACACAGATGAAACTACAAGAGGGCCTTTGAGCAGGCAGGCTGTAATTATCTAGCAAGGAATATTATGCGGGACAAGGACGTCAGAGGTGACTTTTGCACCCATTATGATGAAAATGAAATCACATGGGGCAGTCACGGGACTGGAAAGCAAATTCTGCTGAAGCATCAGCACCCGTGAGGGACATCTCTTTACCAGATCCTCTGGTGGAATGACTTTGCTCTGGGACCAGAAGTCGGGATGTCTTCAAGGCCATAGCATTTCCAAACGTGAATGCTTGTGGCAGGGTTTTCAAAGCAGCACTGGGCCAGAATTTCAATAGGGGTTCAAAGACAGCCTGGCAGAGATTTGCCAGGCTTGAGCATCAAAAGAACTGTGAAGACAGCTGGCTCCTGTCTCTGAGGACACCTTACTGAGCCATGCCCTGGCATCACCCAGGCCAAGACTGCTGTGTACAAACTACCCCAGCACGTATAAAAAAGGCATCTCAGTGAACGGGCGTGTGGCTCAGTTTGTCCAAACAGATGAGAATAAGGAAAAATGAAATAAATGCTAAAGGGGAACATTCCCCTTCCCCACCCCCCCAAAAAAAAACCCAAACCCCAGAAACTTCTTCCCAGCCAGCAAAACAGTATGTCCAAAATCCTGTAACAATAGCTCCTCAGTGAGGCACTTGCAACAATAAATTCAACACATACAATCCCCTGAGCAAAGAGGCTACAAGAACACAGATCATTAATGGCAAGCACACACGCATTAGATGCAATTCGACCTAGACTGTCCCGTGTTTAAGTAAAAGGAGGTCATCTTTATTTCCAACTATGTCGTTTTTTATTATTATTATTTTTGTTTTTTATTAGCAGTGTGGGACAAATGAGAAACAAACTCCTGTTTCGATAGGAGCCTCGCACACCACAAGGGACGCCAGCACAAAGGCAAGAGGCCAAGTGACTGCTAATGGAGATGACTTCAGCCTTTCCCCGTTAGATCTACAAGGGGGAGCTAATTAACTGAGGATGGAGTGTGGTCCAGGGCACAGAGCAGAGGCCGGGGATTCAGCTGCCCTCGGGCTCTGCGGCTGGCCAGCCTGCGCAGGGGAGGCAAAGCCTTTCACATCCTTGTCCCTCCCTGCCCCTTCCCACCCGGTACAGAGGCTGAGGAGCTCCCCTCTTTTCCACAGGAAGAGCTGAAGCCACGTCCCCAGTTTCTGTAACAGCAGAGAATTAGCTACGTAAAAATAATAAAGCATCAAACCCTAAATGTAGGGAAAGCTTAGCTCGGAAAAAACCTTCTTCCAGCCCCATCACTTAAAAACCCACAACAGTACAAAGCAGTTATGAAGCATTTAAAAGAACAAACACCCTGGCGGGCTGAGATCAGGAACAAGAAACCTCATCTCCACAGGTAATTTTTTTTTTTTTTTACTAAGTTATGAGCAGGCAGAACCGTGACTTTGAATGAAAGAGCCAACTCAGCTTCCACTGGAGCTCCAGTACTGCTGTGCCAGCATAAATTTTAATAAAATAGCAATATAAATGTAGTCTTTTTATCCCTTGAAATGTTGCTGTATATAGAATGAGACTTGCAGGCCTTTAAATAACAGTCTATTCAAGCATTACAATGAGCTATTTTGCCCACGTAAGTAGGTACTCTATTCCAGCAACCCAAAAGTGATTCAGAGAGCTGCCTTTCCCTATTCTGAGCCATAAAGCCACTCCACATACTGACAAACTGATTTGTCAGGTCTACTACTACTACGATTTTTTTTCCGGCCTGTTAGTCTATGCCCTCATCACTAAACAACTCACAAAGTCAAAGAGCATAAAATTTTTATTTTTTTTTTTTAAAGGAACAGACTCTTCCTTGTCTGTCACAGCACTGACTTAAACGGAGATCAATGTGAGAGATCACAGATAGCGTAAATGTAGAATCATAGAATCATAGAATCGTTAAGGTTGGAAAAGACCTTTAAGATCATCAAGTCCAACCGTTAACCTACCACTGCCAAGTCCGCCACTAAACCATGTCCTCAAGCACCACATCTACCCGGCTTTTAAATACCTCCAGGGATGGGGACTCAAACACTTCCCTGGGCAGCCTGTGCCAGGGCCTGACCACTCTTTCAGTAAAGAAGTTTTTCCTAAAATATATGGTGTTCCTTGTAGATGCTGATGCACCATGGTGCAAACCAGCCCCTTACCAGCAGGGGAGGCTGAGGGAAATCTTATTCCTTTGAGGCAGCAATTATCATGGCGTTTCTTGCATGCTGCTTTGATGAATCCAATTGCGGCCACTTTTGGACACACAAGGTGGGGCTGGAAGGATTGACCGATCAGAGCAATTGTCACGTTCCTTCATATACAACGTGTGCACACGGTGACTTCAGGTACAGACCAGAGCTGAAGAGGCTCTACAAAGATCCTTCATTGCCTGTTACAGCTGTAAGCAAGGTCTATACTACACAGATGCATCTTTATAAACCTATTTAATTTTATTACCTTTAAATTATCATAGAATCATAGAATTGTCAAGGTTGGAAAAGACCTTTAAGATCATCGACTCCAACCGTTAACCCAGCACTGCCAAGTCC
Organism: Theristicus caerulescens; assembly: GCA_020745775.1. NCBI lineage: Eukaryota > Metazoa > Chordata > Aves > Pelecaniformes > Threskiornithidae > Theristicus > Theristicus caerulescens. The sequence goes on along the minus strand of CM036564.1, from coordinate 66,478,787 downwards.
ACCACTAAACCATGTCCTCCATGTCCATGGAACAGCCACGCTGATTTCACAGTTAAGGTAGGAACTAACATTAATATTTGTAAGACATTTATTTCTAACTTGCCCCAAAAGGCTGCTTTCTTCATGAATTTTCACTGCATGCCTTTCTGATCCAAGTAGAACTTGGCTTGCAAAGTCTACCATAAATCAGGCACAGCAAAATAGAGGTGAGATTCCCTTTTGCACAAATGCTACGCTCCAAGTGCTGTACCTCAAAGAGGTCAGCCTAGAAAACCCAGAGCTGCCTTATTTATGACTTCTATGTGAATTCCAGTATTTGAGAATTTAAAGTCTTGGGGGTTAAAGGAAGAATAGCACAGTTTCCAAACAAAAGTATTGGCTGGTTTTACTTCCTGCTGACATATTTCATTTATGGGATTTACATGTTAGATTACTGCAGTAAAACGGTGCTGAGTGACACAAGACAAGTTGGCATCACCCCCATTGGGAATGTGCTGAAAATACAGAGTAAAGGAAAGGAGAAGAGAGTATCACTGAGCAGAACATGGATAACCTCTCCCCCTCAGATCAGGCACACCAGTGATCTCCACCCTGAATGGGAAAGTGAGATACATTACATAAAGGTGTGTTTTTTTATATCCTATCTCGTTTTTCTCAGCATCCCTTTGGGGTCCTTAGAGTACCAGCATCGACTGCAACAGAAACAAGAAAAAAGCTTCTCCGGACTTTACCCCAAAACGTGGCAGGGAGGGGAGGTGACGCAAAGGCAAACAACACTGTAGGGAAAAAAATTATTAGAAAGGAAACTCCTCAGACAGGAAACTAAAATTATTCAAGCAATGCTGCAACTGGAGTCCATCAGCAGGAAAAGGGACAGGACCTTCTAGTTACAAAGGTCACCTGGATCAACCACTGCCCAGACAATGAAGGCACCCATCTCGAATAAGCCTACAGCAGAAAGCAGCCCTGGCACCTCCACTTTCTGTGAAGCAGCAGATTGATTTCAGGACAGAGCTGGCTTTTGTGCCGACATCACAAATCCACTTCAGAGACCTGAAGCAGAACAGCTTGTTCTCCCATCCACGTTTTTCACAACCATGCAGCCTCAGGAGCTGTCAAGCTGTCTTGTGATGGATGGCCTTGTGCCCAACACAGGCTTTCTGGAAGACAGCAGGAGCCATGCTGTTTTCACCTGGACAGCTGCAAACCTGGAGAAGGGATGATACCAAAGGGGCGGTTGTGGCTGTGCCACCTGCCCACTGCCACCTTGTGCTTCATGCTGTAAAGGCAGGAGCACTCAGACATCCCTCTCTAACTTCTTTATGCCTCTGAAATAAGGAGCCCTTCAAGCAGGTGAATCAGCTCTGTGGCTTTTAGGGAAGACAACCGATGTGTAGTAGTAGCATAGTAGTCACTGCCCTCAATGTATTCTGCTCCAATATACATAAAACAACCAAAACATGCATAGAAATGTGGTTGGGTCTCACTTTATCCTCTCTTGGTCCAAGACACAACCAAACATAACCAAACAGAGGTTTGTCTAGACTGGTCTGGAAAACAACCACTCAGGAGATCCATCCCTGCACCTCCGAGCACTGACCCATCCTTCCTGAAGTGTAAGCTAAACATCTCTTGTTGCAGTCTCAACCCAAATACTTCTTGTCCTTGCCTTCAAGGAACATGGAGAACAGCTCATTCCCTCACAGCCACATTTTTCCTTTGGGCACAAGCCATCTGCATGCACAGGGCCCATGATTATTGGTTCATCACCCTTCCCTACCCACAACCCAGGTCTCTCCTCTCCTCCATAGCCAAGGCTGATGTCAGAGCCTACAAGGCACCCTGGAAACACAAAAGCTGCCCAGAAAACAGACATCAAGATTTTTACATTAAGGTTTTTTTTCCACAGAGAGAGAAAGCTGAGAGCCTACAACATTTATTATGACAAAACAGGGAGAGGGATGCTGCTCTTTTGGAGCAGGGAGCCCATCCTGTACTCCAGCAGCCCAGAGAAGGGCCCTATCTCTTCCTTGATGGGCTGTTCAACCACTAGAGTAGAAAAGCAGGCTCCCCTTGCTCCAACAGGAAAGAGAAAACCTCACCCTACAACAGCCATCACCCCAAAGCTAGGAGGACTCAGCAGGACTTGGAAGATTTACAATGACAGAGTAACTGAGGCTGGAGGGGACCTCCATGTGCTTGTCCAACCTTCTGCTCAGGCCAGGACCCCACATCACAGTTAGGTCAGGTTGCCCAGGGCCTCATCCAGTCAAGTTTTGAATGTCTCCAAAGATGGCAATTCCCCAACTGACCCCTATTTCAGCGCTTACCCGCTCTCATGGTGAATTTTTTTTCCCATTATCCAAATGAATTTTCCTTGTTGCAACACACATCCATTGCATCTTATCCTTCTGCTGTGCAGCTCTGAAAAGAGTCTGGCTCCCTCTTCTATATAACACCTCTTTAACTAACTGTAGAGAGCAACTACATGCCATGGCCTGGCCTCCTTGACCACCTCTGTGGCACTGCATTTTCTCCAGTCCGGCAACCTCTCTCAAACCAGGAAGCAGAGGGTGCAAAACACGGCAGTCCAGATGTGGCCTCACCAGTGCCGAGATGAGGGAATTTATCACTTCCCTCAGTTTGCTGGTTACACTCTAGGTAATGCAGCCCAGTGTGCTATTAGTTTTCAACACCACAAGGACACACATTGATTCATGTTCAATGTCTTGCTCCCTGGGAACCCTGGGTCCTGCCCAGAAGAGCTACTACCTACACAGCCTGCACTGAAGTGCACTGCAGTGGGATGCAGTGGGTTGCTCCATCCCAGAGGCAGGATTTTGCATCTGTCCTTGTTGAAAATTCCTGAAAATGACAAGTTTTGAGCCCCATGCCCCAGCAGCACAGCCCTAGCACTGGGATACTGGTTATTCCCTTTGATCAGAATTTCTTCTTTGACCTGAAAGGTATTTCTCATTTGTCAGTTCAGATGAAGCATTCCCACAAGAATGCCATCCCTCCAACAAACTGCCATCTTCTAACATGTCAACTGGAAAATTCACAGCTGCATGTTACATGATAAAGCCACTGCTCACATCTGAGATCTGTCCTGCCTCAGTTGGCTGCTCTTCACACTGCACTGCTTGCTGCCCAGAACACATTGATAAAAATGCATGTCTGATACGGGCTGGAAAAGGAGGCAAAGTAGTAGCATTCAGTCAACAATATGGACACCTTCCAGTGGCAAATCAATGCCTCTAAATAGTGATGGATGATAACCAAGCAGAGCCAGCTTCTGATTGCCCTTGCACTGACTAAGGAAACAGTACCGATAACAAAAAAAAAAGGTAATAATTTGAACTAGCCTCAGCCTGTGTGGTCTTTCTTATGTGAACACTCAGGCAAAAAAAACCCAAAGACGTCAAGATAAATGAGAGTGCACACCAATAAATTGAGGTTAAAGCAGAGGACAGTCAAGTTTTAACATTTTTGCCACCTAAAAGTAAGATGTGATCACTATGAACAGCTAATCTAAAACATGTTCCTCAGTTTCAGGGCAATATTCACTATACACTCATATTCATTGCAGGACCAGATACAAAGCAAGCATAGGAACTTCGGAGTTAAGATTGCAAATCCAAACCTGCGATGGATATGCAGTTTTGTGCACTAGCGTAACCTTAACTCTGCCCTGCCAATCATACCGTGCAAAAGCCATATGAGCAGAATGAGGATACTTCAGCAATGTGACAGCAGAATAAAATAAATTGGGAAGTTGGGTTTAGACTGCCTTAGTTCTCTGACTCCTCTCCCCCACTTTCTGCCTGCCCTAGTGTGACACGATGGGAGTATACTTACTCTGCACAGCAACAACAGGAGCTGTAATCCTGTGGCTGATGCGCTAAGTTTTCCAAACACAGTAAAATATCCAAAACCTGGAACTGAGGTATTTCATTCACAAGATCAGCTGAACAATTCTGAAGTGTTTAGGTGGTTTAGGAACAAGAAGCCTAGCAAGAGCACGACTGTGTCTAAATTCCCTTGGGCTAACTCTAAGTATTTGGATAACTAAGAAGCATGGACAGATGCCAAACTCCTCCCACAGGCAGAACCCTGGTATTTGGGCAAAACTACCACACGACTTTCAGGATTGCCACAGGTGGAGGATGCACTGGCTCTGCTGGCAGGGAACCTTTGAGAGAATCATTAAGCTCCATTTCACTCCAAGGAGTCAGGCACTGCGCTGCCCTGCCCTACTCAGGCAGGGTAAACATGACCCAGCAAGTGCAAAGCTGGGGTGCAAGCTTGTTAGCTTGTCCTCCGCCTCATGAAGAGTCTTCATCAGATTGCACCTGCTTTTTCAGTAGCTTTTAGCGCTTGTACTACTTCACTGGACTCGTTTCAGAATATGAAAGCCTCCACTAAAAAGACTGAACAAGCCAAACAAGAGAGGCAAGATTATTTGCACAGCGGATTTAGTTTACCAAGCCCATCTCCTCTGCAGAGCTGGCATGTAGCCTGCGCACCGCAGACAAATGAAGGAGCGATGGAGAGCTGTCCTGAGCAACACTGAGTACCAAACAGCAGCAACAAACAGCCACAGTGTGCTAAAAACCACATGGAGATGCAGAGATTTATACATTTCCACATGCAGACACAGCTGGACTTTCTCAGTGTGAAATTTCTATCTGCTTGAATTATGCAAGTTGCTCTCTGGGCCCTGTGCTCCTCTCCCCTCAATGCAGAGGTAGGTAAGGGCTAAAAAGTTGGTGTTAGCCTCAAGTCGAGATGCTCTGATTTGCTCTAGGAAAACCTCAAGGGTAGATCTGGATGGGAGTAGCCACTACAGGAAAGCGTGTCAGAGACTGAGCTGGCACAGAAGAGCGCCAGGTCTGCGGGATACAAGGTGCAAATGACTCAGCTATGCTCGTGAGCATGGGAGAAGTCCTAAAGTCACTTGAGACATTCCCAAGTGCACCAGAGTCCTTCAGTCCATTAAAACCAGCACATCCCACGCTCCACAGGCAGCAGCACTGTGCCCTTCATCACACAATAAAAAGGATCTCAAGCAAAATGAGATGTGCATTTGTTTTACTATCAGGCAAAAGCAGGAAACTACAAGTCACACTTAGAGTGGCAGGACCAGAGCAAAGCCTGCTGAATGGATCACTGGAAAACACTGTTACCCTCTGCAAAATTATCCACGCTTCAGCAAAACATTTAGTGGAATTATCTAAGGATCAAAATTACTAAATGTTCCATGAAGACCTTGGATTACCGTGCTGTTGTGTTGTGTCAACAACATGGAGATATAAAGTATCAGAAAAAATACCCTTCTTAAAGTAAAATGAGGATTGTGTTCTCCCCTGCCCCATTACTACACCTCCTAGTAATCAAACATGGATATAATTTTGCTGTTCATTAAAATGAAACAGTTCAGTCAAAAATAATGGCTTCTGCTCCAACCCAATGTGACTAATCCAGCGATGCATGCACCAGGCAACCTGCTTCATTACTGTTTTAATAAAAAATGATTTCACGGATTCTTTTTTTTCCTCCCCTGAGATGCCAGCATATTGGTGATTACTTAGGATTATAGCAGTGCTCATTCCATTAAGCAATCCATTTCACAAGGCATCTATGATTCAGACATGCAATTCTGCAAAAGGCTTGATGCTGCTGTCTATTTCCTTGGAAATAAGAGGCCCAAAGAATGGGAAGCACAGACTGAAAAGTTCCCATCGACTCAAATTCGTAGGCATTGGGAGCAATTCTTTGCTGGCATTGACAGGCAAATTCTGCCAAACTCCATGGAACTGAGTAAGGGGAAATTGCTTTTACCGGTGGAATTGCCATCCACCAGAAGCACATTTCTATCATCCAGGTGTGAAGTCCAGATGTTGCAACATAGACCACAGCAATAAGCGGCTCAGATTTATAGTATCAACAGAAAGGTGAACACTGAAGCAAAAAGATACTACTTTCCTCTTAGCCTTCACTTCAGAGCACAATCAGCCAAAACGTTCCCACCATCCTGCCATCAGTGCAGATCCTCATGACAAGCATCATCTGCTGATGTGGACATCTGGCCACATCAGAGGAAGCAGCTTGGTTATCACTAGCCAGCCAGAACAGTGCAACAGGTCTGAGGAAAGCAGATTCTGAAAGAAGGAGCGGAGGAGGCTGAGGGGAGACCTTGTTGCTCTCTGCAACTACCTGAAAGGAGGCTGTAGTGAGGTGGGGGTCGGTCTCTTCACCCCAGTAACAAGTGATAGGACGAGAGGAAACGGCCTCAAGCTGCGCCAGGGTAAGTTTAGGTTGGATATCGGGAAAAACTTCTTTACTGAAAGAGTAGTCAGGCACTGGCACAGGCTGCCCAGGGAAGTGGTTGAGTCCCCATCCCTGGAGGTATTTAAAAGCCGGGGAGATGTGGTGCTTGAGGACATGGTTTAGTGGTGGGCTTGGCAGTGGTAGGTTAACGGTTGGACTTGATGATATTAAAGGTCTTTTCCAACCTTAACAATTCTATGATTCTATGATTCTATGAAATTCCAGGCCACAAGGGAGTATTTATAACCACTGTTCACTGCTGCTAGTCTCTTTTTTCCCATTTCTCAAATGCTCAATACCAAATCAAACTCACTGAGAGAGGTGTTCTTCTTGGATCAACGTACATTACTGCAGATCTGAGTCAGCTTCTTCAGAATATAACCATAAAGTTCCCATGGAAGGGTCAAGCACAGCAATGCTTTTATACTGCATTTTATTTCATTTAATTTTATTTCATTTAATTTCAAGGCAAGAACAACTCCTCCAAATTCAGTTATTTTCTAGAAGACGTGCCTGGTTTTTATCAGCTTAGCTGGGCAAATCACAAAGGTTTGTGTTGACCTTAGTATCTGTTTTACAGTCTACGGGAGATTATCTGCATCCAGCAGTTAAAGAATCTTCCTAAAAAAAGAAAAAATTCATCTTTGATAAACAAACATTTTGTTAGCATTCCAGCAAAAGCATAAGAACCTCACCGAGGAAAGTTGATTGATTATGTAAGGCATCGATTCCTGCCTCACATATTTTTCACTCTCTAATAAAGATGTTGGAGAGCCAGAAATCCAGCAGCAGCAGTAATACGATGCAAGAGAAGTTACTGTAATTAGCAGACAATCTGATCCCAAATTTGAATTTTTTTTGTACCCTTACAAAAGCATAATTAAATACTAGGAGCTGGAAGAAAAATAAAAATCTGCTTATACACTCCAAATCATTTCACACTAGTATAAAGCAAAATTCAAGGAACTTAGTTGGGAGGAGATCAAAACAGAACCTTTGCCTGCATCAACCAAAATTGACAGCAACACTGTTAAGGAGAAAAGCACCACAGAAAACCAAAACAATAGTCTTAATTTACTGCTGAATCTTTCAGTTCTGTTTCCTTCCTTCGCCTTCCTTGGAAGGTGCATGTTTTATTTATGATTAGAGGAACTTATCCCTGAAGGGCATGTCTCAGCAAGCTGATCTTTTAGGGGACAAAGTAAATTTAATATGAACTTTGTCTGCTTCAAATCGCCAGAATGTTAAATGAGCCCATACATTTACATCAGGTTCTCTTATCCAGTTGCTGTATCTTGGTTATAGAGGAAGGAGCAGGCTCTGCTGCTAGAATTAGGAATGGCTTACGTTCACTCGATACCTCCTTTCACCATCAAAGACTTCTTATGGTCAAAATAATAATAGAATCCAGAAAGACAGGAAAAGCTTCTTTTACTGATAAACTAAGCCAAAGCTCTGCAAAAGAGCTGAGCAAAAATAGTTAAAAATCCATGTACTTGCCTTTGTCCAATTTCATCCTACACAGAATTTCAAGAGACAGATCATTGTCAAAGGTACACAACAAATTTTTAAAATAACAAACCAACAAAAACTAACCCACATAACACCACACACATCTCTAACCCTAAAAAACACAGCTTCTTGCTGTGGAAGTTCCCAAGCACTCACAGTTCTTTACTCAGCTGACCTAAAACCCTTTCTAAAAGTTATCCTAGACTTCCTGGAACAACTGCTGGTCAACTCAGGAGCATCGGCCTTTAGTGAGGCACCCAGACAAGGCATGCTCCTGTTCCACCACTGGAGATGACACAACAGCCGCCTTCTCACCCCAGCTTGCACGTTACCAATATGGGCAGCAGACGTGGTCTCTAGAGCAAGCTCAGACTTGTATTTAGCTCAAAGTACAGACTTAACGAGTGGTTAGATGGAAAGTGACTAAGCTTCACTGGAGAATGGATGTTTGATTTAATTAGCATAGTTTGCACCTATCGCAGTGAGACTCTTCATCACCAAGGGCCATACCTAAACAAATGTTACAAGGTTTTAACTTCTTTTGCTCCACACCAAAGAGATGAGCATGGAAGGAAGGATGACAGTATTTTGCTCAGTACATCAGTTCATTTGTTTCCTGCCTCCAGCAGATGAAAGCAATCCTACTGTTGGCTGATGACTAAGTAGTTCAAGGGGGGAAGAAAAAAAAAAAAGCCAAGGATTAGTCCTTATGAAGCTGGCCTTTCTGGAGCTAATCAAATCTTATTTTCTCTAATTTGATCCTTATTAGACTTTGCAAGGAAGATTTTCCTCAGGCCATCTAAAAAAATTCCTTTTTCCTTTTTCATTGTCATGCTGTTTGTAGGAAGAGAATACATTTACATACAAAGAGCAAACTATCTCCAGATTTTCCAGCAACCCTGAGACACTGTTTGCACAGAAAATCCACTAAAAGAAAAGAGAGTAGTACTGAGAACACCTGCTCATGCCCAAAGTGCAAATTTTTATTTAGTTCTTCCGAGTGTTTGTTCATCCCATTAGAGAACTCTTACCGCTTGCAAATTATATTAGGTCCCTGCCAGGACAATCATGCTGAGTCAAATGCTTCACTATACAAGGTAATTCTCTAAGTAACCCTCTAGCTCCTTGCATCAGACTTTACTTCCAACTTTCTCATCTTTACCACGAGCCTTAAGCTCTCCTGGCTCTATCAGAACTAAGTTAACACTTAGGTGTCACAAAATGGCCCAGAATGACAAAAATGGAAATGCTCATCAGAAGCTACAAAAAGTTTCTTGTGGTTGCTTCTGAAGAGCAAAGAGAGCCCAGGTTTTGCATACTCTTTCAGTCACAGCAGCAGAGAGTGGACACAACAGCGATCAGGCAACTCTTCCCCCCAAGGACTACAGACGTTAAAGACTCCACTGGTATGGAGCTCCAATTTAATACGCTGGGGCATTTAGTACTGTTAAGGCAGCTCTCATACAAGCAAATCAAAAGCACTTCTTCCATCACACAGGCTTTCCCACATTACACAACTCTGAGAGGTTAGATCTACGGAGCTGAAAGATGACAGCTCATCATACCGCAAACTCGGGACAGGGCACAAATACTTGTGGAATAAGGAATAACACAAGTAAAGAAAATACTCCAAGTGTGAAGAATGAAGTCAAGCTCAAGTATCCAAATGTGAAGGACAAACAGAGGAAAAAGTGCTTCATTCTGACTCCCTACTATTGTGGATACAAGTATGTGCTCACACAAAGTCAAGTGCAAAAGCTAAACCTACAGAATATATTCTTGATACAGTAGCAACCTTCTGCCTTGTTGCCCAACTCCCTGTGCAGAAAGAAGCAGGTGAAAATTAGGAAAAAAAAACCAAACAAAACAAAACACAACAACACAAACACACTAGCTCTCAACAACAGCAGTGTTATTGCTGGAAACCCATAGTGCTGGGCACTAATTAAACACTGCTCTTTAATCAGTTATTTATAAAAAGCAGCTGTTCCACAACACAGACTTAGAAACGTTGGAGACATTCAAAGGTCCCTTCCCACCAACCTCTTGCTCAAAGTGGTACCAAGGCCAGTATTAGATCAGGTCAGCCATGGCTTTATCCAGCTGAATCTTGAAAACCAAGGATGGAGTTTCTGCCGTGCCCTGGGACAGCCCGCTCCAGTACAGCACTACCCTCCAGTGAAAATTCCCAAAATGAACCTCCCAAGCTGCAACTTGAAGGACACTGTCCTTTATCATATCGTTTGTATTACGCTAAAGAGTTTGCCTCTATCCGCTTTGCAACACCCTTTCAAATAGGCTGCTAGGGTTCACTGTTATGTTTACCTCCAGCTGGGGCAGCAAGACACAAGGAACGATTTTAGAGGTTCTCAAGAGATGAGATTGTAGCTTGTAGCTACTGCAAAGGTTAATACCAATGCAATGCCGGTCAAACAGAACAAGACCACGGAGCACTGAGTTTCTTCGGGTTCCTCAGCTTTGAATGAGTGCTGAGTGACAGAGGGTAGCTTTTAAAGTTCTCAGCAGCATTTTGGAATCAGGAAGGCAAGCACAGAGCCACTGTGGCAAAAGACTTCAGTCAAAATTCAAGCATCCCACTACCATTCACTTGCACACACACAGAGTGAATGGTGGAGCCAAATGACCTCAAAACAGATCTCAAAATTTTGGATGGCCACACAGAGACTCTAAAACACACTCTCTAAAATGACAAGTCACAGTTCAGGGCAATGCAATGCAATTCTTGTAGCTGTCTTTCAGCCATCATATCTGGGGCAGGGGAACATCATTTAGTTAACGAAGATTTGAAGCTTAGCAGCATGGATTAAGCAAACAAGATGTCAGAGCTGGTCCTATTCCTATCCCTGCTGATGATGGGTTTGTGACTGTGTCCCATCCTCCTTCCTAGTCTCACCCTCTTGTGCCTCAATAGAGGGGATGCTCTTTTGTATACAGACATTGTCTCTTGCCGTGTGTGTGTGTGTGCATAGACGGATGAGGCCCTGATTCCAACTGCAGTCTTCAGGCACTTCTATAAAACAAATAACAATTCATTACTGCATCCCCAAGACTCTATGAGAAGCACCAGGTATTTTTCCTTCAGTAAGTCACTGGTATCAGACGAAGTGCAAACTTCTCTTTTTCACTCTTAAAACGAACATTTCTTAGGCTTTGAAGCATGAAATAAGTAAGCCCCATAGAGAATGGTATTTTTAGCTTCCAGGATCACATGATGTGCCAATGGCTTCTGTCAGGATCATCAGTCTTGCAAATTTAAATTGATTGAAGTAATAAGAGTGCTTGGCAAACATACCAAGTTGAAATGTATAAAAGGCCAAAACTTCTAATCAGTCAGCACGAAGCAAATGCAGTCCTCTTTATAAAACTCCTAAACAATTCATATTAGCAGTGCCGGGAAAAAAAGGTTACTGTGTTGCAAAACTATAAAGCATTTTTAGTCTTATTTTTTAATTTTATCATAACCAGTTAATTTTTTTTGTCGTCACTGTGTCCTTTCTTTCCAAGTGTTTATATAAATCAGTCTCATCTGCGTTAAGCACTAATTAATTCAGTACTGCACAATAATTTCTACTACAAACAAACAGCTGGATACTTGCAGTTATTCTTGCATTTTTCTGATCCTGGATGGATGTGTAATGCAGTATGCAAAACAGGCAAAAATATATGATGAAATACTCTTACAAGCCTGGATTTACACTGATCAAAGACAGAACAGCCAGAGAAAAACTTCAGAAATCTGCCTCAGTTTTGGTGTGGGTTTTTTCTTCTTCCATTGTGATCAGACATTAGAATAAAGACCCAGTGGATGGAAATTTTCCATGCCCATGGCCAGCCATCCATCATGATTCTGACTTTAGTTGGGAGGTCCATACTTGCTGAGCATCGACCACCACACATACACAAACATCGCTCCTCCAAACACTAGAGAGGATTAAGGGCAAGAAAAGCTAAAGTAACTGAGGGTGACAGAACTTCTATTGGTCAAGGTCAATGAAATTACAAATGAAAATCTGCCAACCTGCATGGTTTTCTAGGATTTTACATTTCTTTCTGTTCTAATGATTTCATGCTCTGGATATGATGCACTGATTGAAACACATAGCATGTGTTTGGGGGAAAAAAAAAAAACAACAAAACAAACAACACATGAGGCAGATTTTCTCAATTGCACCAGGATAAACCTCCAACAATTCCAGTAAAATCTGTGGGTTTCCACTGGGGTAAAACAGGCAGAAAGATCTCCCCTGATTGCCACTGTTATTCTTCAATTACACTGGTAAAGGTAACTAGAATTTCTCATCAAGGCTGGTCCCTTCTTATTTTTAGAATATCAAAAATCAAAACTTCATTCAGAGATACAGCCTTGTCAACTAGAGCACATAATTATGGTCGAATCTAATTGCTAAAAGCAGGTGACTTACGTACAAGCTCCACTGACATGAGCTTGAGCTAGGACGCACACCAAGGATAAGATGTTAGAACAAGCCTGTACACTACAAAACAGTTTGCATTTGCTCACATGACTAAAAACAATGGTACCCCCTTTTTCATCGATTGATATCTATAAATATTCACTTTGAGCTTGAAATGACTTTCCCCTAAGCAAGAAGTGATCAATTTATGTCCAAAAACAGGAGGTTGGGAGCTAGGCAGAGTGTCCAAGTTCACACCCAGCTTGGGGCATAGATCTTCATGTTCCCTTGCTAAGATCCAGAGACTCTGAGCCCAGCTACAGCCAGAGACTGCCCTGACTCTCCAAGGATTTCTCATAGCTTAAAGAAAAACTGACTGCTATACCATGTTTTTAACACACATGCATTAAAATTATATTACATATATGTCTTGCTTTATATATTACATGTTAGACTATATAATAATGTGTATTTGTATATAATGCAATACAAAAATAAAGGAGGTCAGGTTAAGCAATTGTAACTGTCCCTTCTGGCCTTAAAAACATTTATGACCCATAAGGCTTTAAGAACAGATACACAGAGCCAGCTGATCCAGCTGCCAGGTAAACTCAGTTGAGGGAGTCCGACCAGATAAGCAGCTCCCTGGTTCAAACATCTCTGAACTCTAAGGATGCCACCGGTGGTAGCAGACAACCAAAGCTCATGATGCACAGGGAGCAGATGGCCTCCGAAGGAATTATTAGACAAACATGGTTGCCTCTGATACTGCTGGGTGAAACTTGGCAACTTTGGAGTCCTCCTCAGCCTGCATTTCTGCCAGGAAATTTCCAGTCCCGGCAGGATTGCTTTTCTCCAATGGTACCAGGGATGCCTGCAGCAGGAAAGCACCAAAACTGGTAAAGATTGAGCAGAGTTTATACCAAAGGCATTTTAAACTTCTACTTTCATGTTTCATCTCAGTCGACCGCAAAGCACACACATGAAGGAGACTTCTGGAGCCCACATACTAGAGAGAAGAGAACTCCTTGAGAAGTGGCTCCAGAGTACAGCTGTTCTCACAAAAACTCAGAAAGATCACTGAGGATCAATGACATCTAGGAGGCTCCACTACTTGTTCATTTCAGGGGCTATCAAAACCTCTTCTCCCACGTGCTTTCCAACAGACACAGCTGGAAATTCAGATGCGTTAGATCTTGACGGACTAGTAGGGAAATCCCACAGAGGAGAAAATATAGAGGGTTTAATTAATTAATTAATTAATCATGTTTTCTTTAATATATGGCAGATTATGAGAGGAGTAAAATCATTAATAGCCATCCATAGAGCTGGAAGAGTGCAGAGTACTTTCCATTCCCCCCTTACTAGCCACCCCAGGAGGTTCACCTCTAAGTCCACAAGAATTGCAAGAGCTGTTCTAACGTCTGTGTTACATTTCAGTCACTCGACACGCCCCCCCAGCAAACAATTACACCAATTTGATTTTATTATGCTCTTCTTAAGCAAAAACAACAACAAAAAGTCAGACTGTATGGATAGCAGACTACTTTTGTTCAAAGGCAATTTCAATTCCCAGTTACCACAAAGCACTGTAAAACTGATCCCTGTTTCTGTAGTATCTGGGTATCCAAGGGGCTGGGCAGGACTCTGATCCTGGTTACATCAGTGTAAACCTGAAATAAATTCCTATGCTGTAAAGGAGTTATTTATAAGCAGTTACTTCAGACTGAACCCAAGCTCACAAATGGCCACATTTCACATCTTGGAGGGGAAGGTGACAGCTAAACAAGGAAGTACAAAAAAAAAAAATTTTCAACTTGAGCAAACTGTGTGTATTCTGTATTTAAAAACTACCCCAACTGTCCACAGGAGCTTATGTGTCAGATGCTCAAAATCTATGCTATAAATAGACTCCAACAGTCCTCTGAAAAACATCGAGACATAAGAATTGTCAAACACAGACAGAGCACCTAAATATTCAGTGATCTAATTTTGATCTCACTCACACAAGGTATACACTGGTGTAATGCTGTATTTTGTTTAATGGAGAGAAGATTCATCTAGACACAAGATTACTACCCTATATTTATTTCTATTTTTAATCATTGTGATTAATTATTAATGTTACATGGCATGTTTAAGATAAACATATTGCTGCTCTAGAAAAACTAATAGACTAGGCTTTCTTGCTTCTCCGGATAAAAGAAAATAACAAAGATACAATCTTCTCCAATTTCACACAACAGTCCTGTCTTCCTGTGATCACTAAATTAACAGTGCTGCTATCACTTTGAAACGGTATATAACATTTAAGATTATTAGTCAGCTGTTTGCTTTTCTACAAAAAAAAAAACCAACTCAAGCAAACATACTCCACAATGCAGCAGACAAAACCTGAACATATCCCAAGCGATCTGCTCTCCCAGTTTGATTCTTTCTAGTTTGCAAGTTAGGATCTGCAGAAATTATCAGGCAAAAGACAGGCAAAAGACAGGCAGAGTGCTGATAGATGAGTACGTGCAAATAAGTACAAGCCAAGATCAAAATTAACTCACTTTATGTACCAGTAAGTACAGTCTATTTGCAAGCAGATTCAAACAAGACAAAATACTGCAATGGGAAAAAAAGACCGAGGGTTGACTTCTGCAGCCCTGACTCAAGGCAGCATTCCCATTAATTTCAATATTTTTGTCTGAGTCAGGACTCCAGCTCTAGAACCCTAATTACAGCTGAATAACCAACTCACAAACAACTCCGCCAGCAAACCAGTACCTCTCTCTAAATCATGTACCAGAGAGCAAGATTTTTCTTTTCATTACCTTCTTCTCCATTGCCCGTGACACCGCCAATGCTCTGTGCCCACCAGCTCCAGCCAATGGGAAAGTCACAGAGGGTTTGTTGCCAACATGCAAAACTCATGCTTCGGGGCTCAAGCTAATGCAAAAACTAGATGGTCCTGGAGAAGACAGTCAACGGGCAGCTGACTTAAGGCAGCTTCTCCACACAATGCAAAATGAGACCGGGGCTCTCATTGCCAGAGGTTGTCATAGAGGCCAAAAGCAAAAACGTTCAAAGTTTTGGTTCTGAAAGTGATTGATGGCCTGACATTGGGAGGGGATGACAGAAAAGGGTCACTTCATTCATGTCTTGTTTCGTTTCCTACAGCATCTCCTACTGGCTCTGCGTCACGAGGATCCCATCCTGAATGGGCTTCTGGTCAAAGCGTGGAAGATTTTGTGATCTGCCACATTGGATTAAGAGTCCGGTTATTGTGAAGTATTTCTCAGATGCTGGTTCCAGGAGCCCCACAACTACACCAAGCTCTTAGCTCTAAATAGACAGATATCTAGCTTTTAAAATTATGCTTTTTAAAAACAAAAAAAATGGCTGACAGTTTGACCAAAAAATATCACATAGACCACACACTGCTACAGTATCCAATGATACAGAAACAGTAGTTTTAGGACAGATGAGTCGTAATCCCCCTTTGAGTTGTACGAGGTTTTTGATGCTTAAACAAAAGTTAGGCCACCAGGAGTACAACACTTCAGAGCAGACATACAAAGCACACACAAAAAAAAAATCTTTAAAATATTAGTGAGAATCACACTAACAAGAGACACACTGATGTTTATGAGCTCAAAAAATGATTTTCAGGAACTTTCAGAAACCAATATGGTCATGACCTATCCAGCTGGAGCTTGGTATGTGGCAAGTGATGAAGGGTTGGGCCCTTTCCCCAGGGTGGCTACAGGGAAACACTTCCTCCCAGAGACCATTTCTAGCGGGCTGGGGCTGGAAAGGAAATTCTCCTACCCAAGGTGGGAACTAATATACACAGTGGTAGACCTGCCAGCAGCCTGCTCTAACCTTACCCCAGTCACTGCTCCCTGTTCAGAAAACGTCCTTTCCAGCCTACTTACAGATATTCAGATTTTTCAGCCACGGGCTAGATGTTAGTTTTGAATTCCAGCCCCATAACTCTTCAGGCCTCCCATGGATACAGCTGCAAATCTTGGTCCAACTCAAGAGCCTTTTCATGCAGTGATGAAGTGAGAGATGTTTGGCTGGTGGACCCATCTGCTATTTTAATGGATATTCTTGACTCCCAAGGCTGCAGATCAAAAGGCAGTAGGCTAGATGGCCTAGATTGGACAATCTCAAATAATCTCCTAAACACTCCTACAATGTATTAGTTTATTGGGACCATTAAACACTCTTCTTTTCGTATTTAAAGTTTCTGCTTCACTGTTCGTTTGGCCTCCTATAAGTTGTTATGTAGGTGAATTTTTCAACCTGTGCAGAGGTCAGGGTGATGTCTACAAAGCACTTAAATCTAACTCCAAATGGTACCTGAACCTTTGCTTGTCGTATACCACATCTAACAATGTCACCATCTGTGAACAATATGCTGAGATGACTTCACTTGCAAAACGTTGGCAAAATACTGGAGAGAAAGATCACAAAATAAGTTAAAAAGTTCATTTCAAAGTCACTGATAACTTTGCCAACAATTTTGCCTCATTATCTGCCCAGCTCTGGCCTTCATCATCTCATAAACATAGGGGAAAATTAGAAATTCGCCTTAACATATGAATTTTAAGTTCTTAATAGAGTAATGAAATACTGTATCTTAAACGTGCCTCAGCCGTCACTGTTCTGTGGAACAGTAAATTCTGAAGAGAAACGAGGTGGCACCGAACCAAGGTCTGTCTGAAACTTCTGCACCTACAGGGATGCATTTCATATCCACAATTTGGTCTGGTATATCCAGGAAAAAAGCACTGGTCTCAGTTCTGGGAACTTAGTTTAAAAATGTTAACAGGGACCTTTGACAACTCTAGGTAGGCAAAAGAAATTCTGAGAGTGGAAAAGCACAAACTTGAATAAAAAAAGAAATATGAGCAGCTGGAGAAAACAGGCAGCCTGTCCTCCATTCCCATAAAAATACCAGACCAAATAATCAAACAGGCTACACATAAAAAAACCCAGAAGAATGACAGTCAGAGGTTCGTCAAGACTAAATCCCATCAGATTAATGTCATTTCTTTCGATGACAGAGTAACGGGTTTGTGAACAGCGAAGGACAGGAGACATTACAGAACTTGATGCCAGTACTGATACTGGGCTGATACTGCCCAGCACGACAAGACAGGGAAACAATTTCACTGAGTGGAAAAGTGCTCACGAGCCAAACCTGGGGTTTCGATCAGTGGCTCACTGTCAAATAGAAGGATGCTAAGCGAGGATCCTTTTAATGTTTGTTGTTTTCATAACAGGGAGCTTAATCATTATGTTTAAAATTATATTAAACAGGAAGGCTGCAAGTACGTTGGAGGAAGAATGAGAATGATTTTAACAACCTGGAGAAATCGCCTGGAAAAAAGAATTATTTGCAAAAGTGAAAGGTTACTCCCACCTGAGTGGAGAATCAGCTGTACAGACACAGTCCAGGGAATAGCTACCGTTTTATAGAAGAGGACTGTGAGTTTAGAGGAAACCCCAAGCTGAAGCTGCATCACTTGTTATACTGTTGCCAAAAATTCAGACACTGAAGTGAGATGGACAATCCATTGTACACTAAGAACGTGAAGTAATTCCTCTCTGCACAGCTGCGCTGGTGAGACCTCAACTGAAGACCTGTGTCCAGTTTGAGGAACCGGATTTTAAGAAAGGTGTAGGCTCACTGGATAGAGTCCAATAGAAAAAGAAGATAGGCAAATTTCAAGAAAGTATGACTATACAGAATGAGTGAAAGAATTTGGTTTGTTTAGTAAAGATGAAGGAAAACAAGAAAAAATGTCCCGAGATCTATAGGATATTGCTGCAGAGGAAGAGACTAGTCACAAGGTGACTAGGACAAGTATTGGGTCTGAATTACACCAAGAAAGATTTAGCCATGAGGAAATAACAGTAAATGAAGCACTGGAACAGGCTGCCTGGAAGGATGGGCAATCTCCACCACTGATGTTTTAAGAATGGATTAGACATGTATCCATTAAGAATGATATAAGTGGCCCTGCTCATTAAGACGCTAGTTATTTCTCCATACCTCTGACAGTTCTGCGATCCTTTTATTAGATGACCGCTGCTCAACCCTCGGAGCTCACCAAAAACATTCTTTAGAAGTGGCCAAATCCCAAACATTGTAATCAGACAAAACTTCCCCTGACTCTGGAATCTGGATCAATGGCAAAAATATCAAAGACCATGTCAGGTTCTGCCAGTCTTCGCCACGCTAACTTCATTTGAGGAACAAATCATTATTCAGCCTGGGTAACATCCCACTTGAGAAAGAAGATCATAGCAGACTGACTCACAATTTGGATGCCTGTTCATGATTGTGTAAAGTTTTAGGATTACCTTTGTGGTTTTACACTTGCGTCCGATCTCCACAATTACTTTAAAATGTTCTGCTGTAATAGAATAATCAGAGGCAATTATGGAAGGTCAGAGAAAGAGCAGGCATAATATATTCTGTTAGCTTCTTCTGATAGTTCATGATGTGGAGCTTTATTAATATGTCTGGGACACATCCCCCAGCCCACTTCAGAAATGCCAACGCTCCCTGACGGATGGCACTGAAGGGATTCACAGCTTTCAGACCTCTCTTCAAAAAGATAAAGATGATGACTTTCAAAGAAGTCAAAGGGAATTAGAAACCTTTTCCCCAAAAATCAACGGAGGCACACATAGCTGTAAGAATAGGTAGAGTGGCAGAAGGATTAAGGCATCCTTTCACCAACCCAGAGAGGCAAAGGTCAGCCTTGGTCCAGATTTGCACCGAAGGCTGCATTCCCAATTAATCCCGCTCTGAGCATCTCCTTGCTCACTCAGACCAAGCGTTGAAAAGCAGCTGGATATAATATTAGCTGCTTCATAACCCTTATGTAGTGAAAATTATAGGCACTGCTATGCTTTAACTTCACTCATCCAACAGGGCATAAGGTTTGAGTGAACCGTCACCATGGCCAAAATCCCCAAAAATCATTGAAGAAGGAAACTCAGAGCTTTCTTCTCTGCTCATCTCGCACGTCAATGCCAGGCAAGTGCAAGTTCAAATTCATGGGCTGGTTGCCCTTCTCGTCTAATCCACTCCAAACACACGTTTTATTTCCCCTGCTTCTTGCACCTGTATGCCCTGATGGAGCAGACATAGATGCCTTTGCACCTCCACCACGGGAAGATCTCTCAGAGGGCAAAGAGCTAAGCTTCTGATGCTCTGCCACACTTCACATTAAGGGCACATTTATAAAGAATATACAGAGCATGAAGGATTTGCTAGTTATGTCTATAACAATCCAAATCAAAAGATCACCAAATAATTTATAAAATCTATAGTCATCTAGTCATGCACTTCCAATCACCTGTTTATATTTCTGTCATTGTAATAAGACTAATCATCCTGACTGTCCTTACACTAAATTATTACTCGGTTTAGAAATGGAGGAAAGAAACATTTCTCTCTCAGGCATGCCCTGCAAATGAGTTCCCCTGTTCTCGACACCCCTCTCTGCCACACTACAACTGGTAAGTTACACATGATCACAGTTAACCTACAACTTTTTCCTTCTGGCTAGTAACAGGGACGCGTTAACAAAATTCAATGAAGAAACTGATAAATGCTAACACACCTGCTCCTTAACCTCTTCTTTCTGTAGCCTACTCTCTCAGAGCAGGACTGAAACTACGAGTACGTCCCCACAGTCCTTTACAGGTAGACATCAGCAAGTTGTGGCCCCATTCAGAGCCCACCACACACACCAGGGCTTATTAGGGCTAGCACGGCGCAGAACTGCCACGGCACCATGGTTTGTAACTGGGAGTTGCCTGACATCCACATGGGTCACAGCACGAGCAGAGCAAATTCAGCTCTACCCAAAGACTAAACGTACATGGCAAGAAGCTAAAGCCAGCCGCTCTGGAGCCGTTGGCTCTGCCAACAAAGCAAACTCATTAATTGCCAGTGCTGTACCTCTCCATCAATCATAGGACCCCTAGGACTCCACCGAAAATGCTACTCCAGTATCTGATCTTAGCAGAGGAAAATGAAGGAAGCTGAACTGATTAAAAAAAATGCCTTGGGACTCAAGGAACTTTTTCTCAAGCTATCTAGGCTTCTCTGCAGCCTCTGCCAAAGCGGAGAAAGTCAGCTCTAATCTGCTGTCCAGCTGCAACAGCCACTTCCCAGTTCCCATCAGCAGAGGATCACTGGTAGCTCCAACCCAGCCCTCTCTAGGCACTGCAAGGACCGCGAGCAGCGCAGTGAAACAGCACTGCTAGTACTCAACCCAATTCCAAGCATGTAGCCCCTGACTGCCCCTGTTATGCAGTTTATGTTTAAGCAGCACAGAAATGGGATAACTAAATTCGTTTCACTGATAACTTTCAGCATCTCTCTTCTCAGGGCTCTCAGACTGGTTTTTCCTATCGTGCTCCTGGAGGTCAAGAGCCAGCCCAGAGCACCCAGCAGCTGGCACTTGGATGTTTAACCCACTCAAATGGCCTCTGCCCTCAAGGAATCTCTGCAAACCTGTAAGGTAAAAACAGGAGAGAACTTCAAGAACCACCTTCCGTAGGTTCGCAAACATTATCTCATTATCAGCCGCTTCTTTGCACTGATGCTTATGAAAGAGAGACTGAACTTTGTATTTTACCTCCAAAGCAGAGCAGAGTCCTCCAATCTGGCAGCATTACATAAATGAGTTTCACACCAGTGGGGAGAGCCTAATAGATTTTGTAGGTCAGTGCTTCTGGCAGATATTTCTCTGAAGACTGTGTTCTGAGTTAAAGGGAAAAAAACTATCCTTCAACTGGATTTTCGAAGGCACAGTCCAGTAAAAGTTAATAAGAGTGGGGAAAAAACAGGAGGAGGAAAGAGCTCAATTGATTTGTTGTAAGCTGATCTGAAAGTGTTTCGAAAATTCAGGGCATGCGAGGACAAAATAAAAAAAAATATTCTAGCAGAGAACAACTCAAAAATAAAAATAGCAGCAGTGGCTAAGAACAGTTCTTCAAAGGGATGTCAGACTTTACAATACTTTGTGCAGCAGCAGTGACTAAAGAGGCTTCATGTTGTCGCTACATGGCGATATTAAAAACCAGTGTTCATTTCTTGGAGGGGGGAACAAAAACACATACAGCAGCATAATAAAATGCAACCATAGGAAGGCTGCTTTAAATCCTATTTATAAAACCCTGGGGCATTTTTCCTTGTTCACTGCGGTCACCACAATGCCAAATTCTAATTTTCAACGCAGGTCAGAAATGTCATAACTGGCAACGCAATGGATGGCACAAGTGACAAAAATAATTTCTAGGAACTTAGCCTTTAAAATAAACAAACAGAACTGGTGGCATTTCTTTATTGCCTTTTTTAAAGCTAAGAGTTACACTGAGTATTAAATTTGCTAACAGACAAACTTCTATGCTTTATATGAGTCCTCTTGTGCAGCAATGTTTTCTTTCCCTGGGCTCTTAAGGAGCCAAGATGTCTGAAATGACTGTAGAAGCCTCTGTCTCACTAACCTGCAGGAGGAAGAGGGGGAAGCTTACTTTTCCTTCTCTGGGCGCCATGACATATTTGTGAGCCTAATAACTTCCTTGCAAAGTAGATAAAATATTAAGTATTATCTCTACATTACACTAGCAAAGAAATAGAGGGCCAACAGTCAGCCACCAGTTTTCTGCAAGTACAGAATTAACCTTGGATTTATTATTTCAAATAAGAGGAGATGATCATCATGAATATTTTATGACATTTTCTGTAGCATTAATAAAACAACTACATTCGCTCCATTTTTAAAACTGCCAAGGGTTCACAACCATCATCTGCGATGCTCTACAGACCTTTACCAATAGCTGTGGTGCCAGAAATTAATCTTTTATTCATTGAATTTCAGACCAAAACCTGAAACTGTTCTATAGAAACATTTTATGTTTTTTACTGCATCATCTCGAAGTCCCAAACAAAGGCAGGTGTACCCTGTGGGACTCCTGGCATCCCAGTACAACCTGAAGAAGTAGCCAAACAGTATGAAGCCAACATCTCTCCTCCCAGGCTAGTATCTTATCTATGTGCTGGAAGGAGTTATGAAATAAAAGATGTGTTAGCTTCACAGGATGCTTATTCACACCAAACAGGCCAATTCTTTGTTTTCTTTCTCCTCCTCTGTTTCCACATATATTGGGGGGTGGGGGGGACCTGACTCCCAAGACTTCATGGGAGTTACCCTCATTCATCAGCTGAAGAGCCGTATCCAAAGAACCAGCAGCAACAAAGACAAGCAATTCTACAACAGCAAAATGGACAAAGTCACTTTCCTACAGAATTGTGTCTTCTGGCCAGATTCTTGAGTGTCTAAAAAGCAATTAGACAAATTCATGGAAGAAATATCCATCAAAAGCTAATAAAATATACATACACCAAGAACTTCCCAAGGCACAGATCAATGAAGGATGGAAGAGCACCAGGAACCTGCCTTATACTCTTCTCTGCACATCTCCTTTTGTCCAAAGTTGGATGTCAACTAGATGCATTTTGGTAAGACCCCAACAATTTAACACAGGACATCTCATCTTTAGAAGTGAGCTAGTTCTACAGCTTTCCCACTGTGGCAGAACCCAGAGGGCCCCCTTTTTGTAGCTGCCCACCTGTTTTTATAAGGTCCCTCAGGGCTCCATGCCCTTCACACTCTCTGACTCCTGGTAAGTTTGCTTGGATTTGGCCAATAGATTCAAAAGTTACAGGGGGAGGGAGCAGGGACAGAGATATAATTTTCACATAAGCCTTGTTCCCTTGAGAAACCAGGTTAAAAAAATCAACAGATGATGAGTTACAAGACGTTCTGTAATCTGCTTTTAAAACACCCAGGAATGAGGTGCAAAGTCCTAACAGGGCATACGAGGATGTGTTTGACAAGGAGCAAGCGCTTACATTAGACAAAACAATATCATCTTTAAAAAATGATTCCATGATAAAAGAGAGACCCAGTAGCAACTCCAAAGAGCAGGAACCTGCTCACTCACAGACCTACCACAAGGCACAGGGCTATTCTTTCCTTTCTAAATCATCCCTTTTACTCTCTTCCAGACCTTAACAGACTGCTACAAGAACACCATAAATTATAGAGTATGAATGATGTCAAAGCCTGCTCTCAGAGGGAGGCTAGGAACAGCAATCATGTATTCTTCAGTTTGGGAATACACAGACACAATTTTTGTTCGTAGCCTATAAAAAAAGACTCTGCACATCAAAGGCATCAAATATATTTCCTTTCAGACCTTCCCTTCAACAAGCCCAGTCCAATGCCACAGACACAGGGAGGAAAGGGAGACCGATAGGATGAAAAGGGAAAGCCGAGACCAAGGAGAACGGCTTAAGCCACTGAAAGACACAGCACAAGCATAAATGCAGCAGAAGACCCAGTATCTACATACTCAATTCAAATTGCACTGTGTTATTCCAGCTGGCTTCCAGAGTGACCTGCTTCTGAATACCTGAATGTGACAGGAGATAATGACTGTAACCCTCAAATGAAGATCTATGAATCTTCTCTTCATGTGCATAAAGAATATTTGGCAATTCAGGCTGCTTGAAACTACAGTCCCAAGTAGGGAAATGGAAAAATTTGGGGAACATGAACGAAATGGGATGACTTGTTTTACCCAGCTGCACACCATTCATCACCCACAGGGAGGACGTGAAGGGCAACAGTCATTAAACCACCAGAGGATTTTCCTGATCTAAGGTGATCTTTTGCCAGATAACACATCATTAGGACCGCTTCAGCGGGGTGGGGGGGGGGCAGAGGAAATGATCAGAACCTTGATGCTGCTCTCCAGAGCTACACTCATCAGAAAATCCTACAAAAGGGGCGTAACTTTTGTCTGCAACTAAACTAAAAGCATCCTCAGCTCATGTGACTGTCCCACATCTGGGAGCAGCTTTGGAACTAAAGTAAATCTGAACCCAGACAACTGAGGTCTGTCCCTTACTATTGTTTGTACGGCAAATCTGAGATCCCAGCTAAAACAAAAGACCAAAACCAACACCTGTTAATAATGCACACAGTGATAGTGATAGATTTCTTCTACCCTCCATTCCTCTACTAAGGGTAAATCTGAGAGCTGTACCTCCCATTTTGTTAGCCTCCTTAAAGCAGTAAACTATAAGGAATGTCTTATCTCCACAAAGTGCTATGAAACTTCACTACACTGTATAAATGTGTTACACAAATAGTATTTAAGAGGCACATTTTCAAAGAAGTGCCTCTAAAAGTTATGCATACAAAATTTGAGAGCGTTGCAGCTAAATCACATGTACACACTCACCAGAGTGGTATTTCCAGGCACCTGCCTTAGAAACTTGGGCTCTCAGAAGGGCCACTGCTGCATCTATGCACAGTGTGAATACCTAAGTTTAAGCAAGTTCTCTAGAGTCTGCCCACGCACAGACATCTTTTCTTCTAGCCGACCTCTCTAAGCCCATAGCCAAGGATGCCTGTCTTCACAAGGATGCTCAAAACAGTTGCTCTGAATTCACTTCAAAGCAGATGTGCACAAAGACACTGCACAGACCCTAGCTAGAAATAGAGTTGCCCTAATTTGATCTAATTAACCTCCTTTCCAGCACTGAATGTGTGGAAACAAACAGGATGCATTGGAAAACCCAGCTAAGCAGCCTCTTCAGTGTTTTTGACTGCCACAGTGCATCTATAGGTGAAATATAACCTCAGCCTTTTAAGCTGACCCTCTGAACAGCCAGCGAGGTCTGCATCTGAGAGCAGATGGCCTTCAGAAGGCACATTCCTGGACCCGCACCTCCGTGAAGACACTAGGTCAGATGACAGTTGTGCACTTAACTGCACACTGAAGTCAGTCCAATGCTCCCTGCAAGCGCCAAGCTTTGTGGCACACGACCACAGATAAATCCATGCCCATTGCCAAAGGGTCCCCCAAGAAGAGTGACAGAAGGCAGGCCTTGTACTGGATGAATCACCTCAGCAGGACACATATGGCTGGGCATACCAACAACAGCTCAACTATGTTTTTCAGCTGAAAAATGTCTTTTGTTCCTTCCTCCAAGGTTCTTTTTTCAATGCATGTGAAAAGTGGCACTTCTTTAGTGATATTCCAGACAATTCACCAGTCTGAATTTTTTTCTCAGAAGAAATGTTCTCAAAATATTTAAAGTTTTCTTCTTATCTAATTCCTCACCTTTTTTTTTCCATTCCATCCCACCCTGGAAAGAAGCAAGAATTGATAGAAAATTAGAAAACTTCATCGGATGTGTTCTTCTTTTCCATCTTCCTGGTAAATGCTAAGTTCAATCATTTTCCACCTGCTCTTTGTGTTAGCAGCCTCACTGAGTACTGAGAATTGAGCCAGTGCTTTCTCACATGTAGAACCAATCCTCCTCAGGTAGAAGTCCAAACTGTGGTACAGCAACACCAAGAAGAGTTCACCTTCCTACCATCCATGCTGTCAGCATTGAAGAATCTCCTCTGGTGGAGCACTGCGAAGCATCCCACTTGCACACAAGCTGCTACAAATTCTAGCCCCTGTAACGCATCACACAACAGGTTATTTCTGGCACTGCAGAGAAAAACCCCAATCTGCACCCACACGATTCCAAGGCTGAGAACTCCACATGGCAAGCTTTGTCTAAGAAAGGATTAAAAAGTCCCAGGATTTAGACATATAAAAGAAAAGGGTCATAACAACTGCACTATCAACTGCACTATAACAACTATGCCACCTTACTTCAAGATGCCGAATATAAATCACACCATGCGAACAAATGCAATCGTTTTTCTGTCTCAGAGCACTCCGACACAGAACATGTGTTCCAATCCTGTTTCACACTTATCTTACACCGGCACAGCGGCACGTGATTTCAGTATTGTCCTTGGACATTCAGGTATATGATGCCCATTAGCTGGAATGGACCTGCACGGTTGTGTTCCTATGAATCATAAGAAAAATCAGTCCCCATAGGAAAGTATTTTTTAGCGAAGTGCACGGCGTCTCCAACTACCCCATTAATAATAAAGGTGTGTGTTAGTCCTCATCAAAAACGTCCCCCCCAAAGACTAAGCCTCTGCAGGAAGAGAGATAGCTGTACTGTATATTGCTTCAGCAGGCAATTGCTCAAGGAATACTGTTTCAGTGCCATAAACAGCCACTTCCCAGTCATAATGCAAGCACAAAATGCCCGAAACAGGAAAGAATAAAACTGGAAGAGTCACCAGGTTGGCCTCAAGCCACAGTTTCTTTCTCACTCTGGATGGAGAGATCGCCACCAGGTCTATGACTGGTCTAGTAGTGGATTTGGCGGAACTGTTTTGGTGCAGTCATATTGCCTCATGAACTGCCATGACAGTGCTTGCCTCTCCCTTCCTCTCCCCCCCCCGAAAATGTAATTGGAAACTTAAATGAGAATCAAAACAGGCACCGGAGCTCTTCTTGCATCAGAAAAAATACACTGGACAGCTTTGAAATAAGGAACAGCTTTAAGATTTGCAGAAACAGCAGGAAACACCATCTTCCACCCTAGACCTCAATCCTGCTCCCTTGCCTTAGCTCATAAGGAAACCAGAACAGCAGCAAATCAGCTCCTCATTCCTTGCGTCTACAAAAGGATGGCAGAGACACCTTTCTCACCCCCTTGCCCCTACAAAAGGACAGCAGAGGCACCGTTCTGACTCCCTCGCTCTGCTACCTCTGATCCAGCCCAGCTGAATGCAGGAAAGGGCAAGTCCATTTTATGAAGAGTATTTGCATGTGAAGTCTAGGAAGAATCAATATGTTTTTAAAGTAATAACAGAAAGGTCTTCTTTGTGTGGCAGATACACCGAAAGCCTGTGACTTGAACACATACTGCACGCCTTTGAATAAATTCACTGTTGCCACCCAAAGTGCCTGGGATGCTCTCACTTACAGCTCTGCCATCGCTGTGTAAGCCATGCCCTGGGTATTAGCTAAGCATAACGTTACAGAGTCCATCTTCGTGCAGTGAAATCTGCCATTCTGCAGAGGGCCAACCCAAATTGTAGGCCACCAGGGAGTCCCACTTCACCCTACTGCAAGAAAAAAGATTTTCAGTCTCACTAAGTAGAGCTGGTCCACTTACTTTTGGTGAATAATTTAACCAGTCAGTTAAGCACTTCACTTTTCCCCCCCCCCACCCTATTTGCACATTTGCCACAAAGAGACAGTGACTTTTTTTGCCAGCATTTTCGTTATTCATTATTGTGATCATCCAGCAGCAGGTTTGTGTGAAAAAATTCCTGCCGCCAGTTGTTCAACAAACAGGAAGCCACAAATTCACTTTCATGGGTGAACTCCCATAGCAGGTAGCTGAGCAAAAGCCCATCAATTTCCAAATGTGCAGAAGAAACAATTGCGAACTTTTAAAACCGCTGAGAAAAAAGGACTGCAAGCACGGAAAGGTTTGCTCAGAACCATCTGGCACTTTGGAATATTATTTTACCATGTTTAACCAAGACCAGAGATGCATCTGCCTGCCTGAGTGAATGGGGAAGACAACGTAAGGAAAAGAGTGCTAGAAGGACAGTAAAAATAAGGGATATGTCTTCTGTGCACTTCTGTGCGCCAGGAGCTCATGGCATACCCAGGTCATTTCTTAATGAGCTATATGCAGCAGCAACTCTTTTAGGAAAAAGATGATAAGAAGGCAGCATGCAGCTCCATGCTGCCATGATCACAGCAAGCTGAGTGAGCTTAAAGCCACCTCAGGTGAATCGGTGCAAGTGAGGTGAAGCAGCAGGCTGCTGGAGAGCCGTGCCACAGAGGAGCACGAGGCACGGCCCAGCCATCACCTGGAGGGCCAGGCAGCAAGGAAGCCTTTCTGCAAGAAGGGCTGGAGCACACGAGCACGAGAAGGCAGAGGAACCGAAGAGCAGGCAGAGAGCACACGTAGAAAGCCACAAGGTTACTGAAAGCACCTCTACCAACCTTAGCACCAGGCCAGGTGCAGTGCATGACCTCCTGTGCAGTCACCAGCAGAGGAAGAGATTGCTCCATCAAACATTACGGCTTGTTCTGCGCAATCTCTGGCAAATTAACATCCCTCCCCCACACCTTACTGTCTCAATTTCCCCTGCCAAATAGGAGTAATTTTTCTCAAAATCTTGGCAAACTTCTTTATGAGGCATCTTTAAAGCTTGGGAGATAATTCTTGTTTAGATACATAAGACTGGGAGAGACTTTTTGGCCATTAATTTCAGCCTTCTGCTAATTTCCAGCCTTAATTTATTCATGGCCTGTTCATGCCCATTTGTCTGTGTGCCAACATGCCGTTTCAGTTTAAATAACTCTTCTTTCCTACATTTCCCTGTTCATTCTCCCAAGATGTATTTGGAGCAGCAGCCATGTTCCCATCTTGGCTAGCCTACACAAGCCAAGCTCCGTCAATCCCTTCTTGCAAGGGTATGCTCCCCATCGCCCTGGTCCCCATGGTGTCCTTCCTCATCTAAATTCATCCCTGCTGCCCTCAGTTCATAGAATCATAGAATCGTTAAGGTTGGAAAAGACCCTTAAGATCATCGAGTCCAACTGTTAACGTAGCACTGCCAAGTCCACCACTACACCATGTCCTCATGTTGTTCAGAACCGTACCCGTATGCCATGGCATACCCAGGTACCGCAGTTTCATGGCTCAACTCCCCAGGGATTTGACCCAAAGAGACCGAATCAGTCCCTGACAAGGTCCAGGACTGAACCAGTTCCCTCTCCTGCCAGCTAATGAGACCCCTCATCCTCCAAAACGCTTTGAGTTCCCAAGTGAAGGCGGGTTCCCAGGCTCCAGCCACAAGTGCAAGGCTGCCATACCGTCCCTTCCAGCACAAACAGAAAACCACACAAAGCCTGGCCCTGCTCCATTAAAGAATACATACCCAGTCTTGCCAAAATTAGCGGGCAAAGGAGTATTTATAAAATCTGTTCTGTTGAAAGAAATTACTCCATAAGTTATTGCTACCGGTGCTGATACGCAGCCATACTTTTTTTTTTTTTTGCCTGAACAGAGAGACAAGCCTGTGAGGAGGAAGCAACTACAACAGGACTGCACGCCATGCTGTGACATCCACTTGTGACCCCAGAGCTGGTGGGGAAAAAGATTATTAAATCTACAGTTTGCAATCCAGCCCCCACTGCAGCACACCCTCCCTGAAAGAAGGGCTGGGTATAACTCTCCTATGGAAAATCCCTGTCCTTTAGGGAAAGGAAGGGCTTTGGAATAAAGCTCATTCCAGCCCAGGCCTGCCTCTGGAGTCCTTGCAAACCAAACACTAGCAGGTGG
This sequence comes from Theristicus caerulescens, assembly GCA_020745775.1. Taxonomy (NCBI): domain Eukaryota; kingdom Metazoa; phylum Chordata; class Aves; order Pelecaniformes; family Threskiornithidae; genus Theristicus; species Theristicus caerulescens. The sequence goes on along the minus strand of CM036564.1, from coordinate 66,449,189 downwards.
CACAGGAGCAGCTGCCACAACTGGTACAAGCTGAAGTAGCCCTGAGACTTCTTCAGGTCTCACAGAGGCTGATTCAGACACCACTGCCTCCCTCCCAGGCCCCCTCCAACAGAGCTCGATGAAATCAGCCTCATCCACCAAAAATTTCAAAGCACCTTTCCTCGACTGCTCCTTTCCCAGTCTCTCCCATTGTGCGTGCTCTGCACAGAGAAAGCGAGGGCTCTGCGAACTGCTGGAGAAGCAGCTGGGTGCCTCCAGTGAACAGACTGAGACTTTATTCCTCTCGCTGGAAGGGACGAGCCACCAGGAGGGCACGGTGTTCAGTAAGCACGGAGATGATCTGGGTTTGCCATGTGATTCGTACTGCAGCAGAGCTGCTGGCACAGCTGCTGTAATAACCAGAAGAAAATTCCCTCCAATGTTTCAGAGTTAGATTTCCCCTCCACAGCCTTTTACTCTGCTCAGAGAGCCAAAGCACCAAGCCACTGATGCTGGCTCAGCGTGCCTGTAATCCCAGTGTTATTAAGCAAAGCAATTAAACATGGACTTAACTTTAAACACACTGGCAAAGCCCAGTGGCTTAGTGCAAGTTCACACTTAAGCAGATGCTTAAGTTCATTGCTGACTTGAGGCTTAACTTGCCAAATTAAACCACAAAACCTTGCTTGAGCTGTTCTAGGGAAGTAAGAAAACACAAAGCTTATTCTCTTCAGCAACTGTGCTAACGTTAAGGACAGGTTCAGCATTTCTTCCCAGCTGCCAAGCACCGCTAAGGACACGCTGCTGCAAGGGCTTTCCAGCTCCCTGGCAGACACGTCTGATCATGCAGCAGCATCAGAGGAGCGGTCACCCAGCGTCACACCAGGAACACAGCCGACAGCCCCGCTTCTGCATGGACACGGGACAACCCTCTGCTTCTAGCAGCTTACACAACTCCAGGGTTTTGAGGCAGGTCTGAAGGAGAGGAGAAGGGGAGCTCGAAGCAGCATGGGACAAGGTACCAATGTTTAAAAGTCTAGCAAGTGCCTGCTGAAGATTGGCATTCGTGGCCTGCTGCGGTGGGAAACAAACCCTCCAGGTCTGAATGAGAGATGCCAGAAGGGTAGAAATAAGCTTTACATATTAAGAGCAGCTCTCCAAGCATGATGAAAAAGAGAAGGTGATGGCCCACGTGAAGAGCTAGGAGAACAAGTGCAGCCACTGCATTTTCAGTAGTTACGCTGTTCTTGTCCGGGCCTGAGAAAACAGCATTACAGAACTGCAGATCTGCGATGCTGAGAGCCAGGACAAGACATAAAACTTTGTGGATGGTGAAAAGAGCTCCAGCAAAAAGACATTACATAGGCAGAAACTGCTTGACTTGGAGGTGGACTTAGTGAAGCTGATGAAGATTAGAGATGAGGAACTTTGGCTGGAGCAGTTTTCATTCAGTGGAAGGCACAGAAATGGTGTTAGGACAGACTTGAAGGAAAGGATCTTTGTAGTGTGAAAGTAAAAAAGCTTTCAGTACTGAGATGAAAGGCAGATGGGGTGGCAGTTGGAAAGAGTCAAATAAAAAAAAAACCACCAAAACCCAAAACCCATAAATACTCTTAAGACTGGAGACACTAAACATGATTGTATTACCAGCAAAAAGTAAGAGAAGAATAAGAAGTTATGGCAAAGATCAGGAGAGGGAATAGGGTTTCCCACTGTTTGTATAGCTGGAAAAGCTGGATCAGACCACATGAAAATGTACACATTGAAACATGAAGCCAAGGGGTCACGAACATGGGAGCACCATTTTCAGCCCCAGGGAAAAGGCTGGAGCCCCTGTTCTACATCAGCACCATGCCCTGGGAAATTATGTAGTAACTTTGAAGAGATTTACGGGAAGAGAGACACAGCCCCTTGTCCTTCCCACAGAAGCCAGAGACCTCGTACATACTCTGTACAGTTTAGATGCAGGAACTGAGGGATCAAGCTGTGCATCCAAAGGTACAGGATGACTGGGATCAGGAAGAGCCCTTTCATCTACGGAACAAGGTGGGGGGAAAAAAAAAAAAACCATCATATCTTTCTCCAACTCCTGTCACTTACTATGCGGGATATGGGCTTTTTTTTGCAATATACATGGATGCAAATACCAGACCAAAATACATGCTTCTGCTTAATCAGATGACTTACAGAGAAATAAAGAAGCTATTTCCTTCTCTAACAGCTTTCTTTTTTTAAGGATAACTAAAATGATAAAAGTGCCTGACTTAAAATTAACAAAATTAACATCATATGCACATAAAATTAACATCATATGCACACTCCCAAGTCTGAAGTAGGTTAGTGCACACAAATATAGAAGATGAAGCAAAAGTCTTTAGAAGATACTGCAGTTCTTGGTAATAACAGCTCTTGAACACTACAGATCTCCGACATTAGATTTCAAGACGATTTGTGACCAGTCTTTAGCTTTCACACACAGAAACCTAGGCATGATCTCCTGTTAAACCATGGAATACATGCCAATCCACTAAGGGAGGGATGTAAATCATATGCACAATTCACAGAGCCTTGGGCTTTTTTGGTCATTTTCCAGGACTCGCCAAGAGTGAGCAGAACGGCAGCCCCCCACCCCCTGCCTTCACCTTCCCTCATCAAGAGAAATCTGCCTGTCCCTAGCTGGGCACAGCAGGTTGGGGACAAAGAGGAGCCTCAAGGAAGGTGGTGACCATCAGCAGGCTGTCATCATCCAAATAATATCCCCATCTGGTGCCTGGCCAGCCCCCTGATCAGACCTGAGGGAGACCCAAGAAGCAGACAGCACAAAGCCACCCTGAGGACAACAGCGCATCCTCAGCTGCCCTCTTCCTCAGGCACCCTTCAGACCCAGGCAGGACCAAGGTGACAGCGTAAGCAGATGGCTGCACATGCTACAGGCTCAGGCATGTGACAGGACAACGGCTCCTCTGCCGCTGGGGAGGGTAGGGACGCAACCTACCTGAAATTTTCAGCACACTGCATGCCACCAACATGCTGCTCTCCAGCAAGAGGCACCAGCATGGTTCAGTTGCACTACAACTGTATTTGGATAGCGGTGACAAAATCACGCCCTCACCAAAATAAACTGAGATATTGAGTACATTAATAATGAGTTGCACAAACTTCCCACCTTGAGTGTTTATATTTTGACAGTGCTGTAGCTGAACAATTAGCTAGCAAAACTGTCAAAAGCACTTTGAAGCAACACCACTTGAAGACGATACTTCAGCCTAGACACAGGAATGGAGTAAGATCTCCAAGCCAGGACCTCCAAGAGTAACTCTCGCTGCCTCAGTGCCAAGAGGCTGTATGTTCAAGATGCCTGAAGGATGCCTGTTTTTTCCCCAGGTAGGGGCAGAACATCTTCATGAAAATCCTAACATGTTAAAGCACTTTATAAACCCAAAACACACAGCCACAAGGACAAGGTAGTCATTCGCCAACTGCAAGCACTCCAAAAATTATGATGATGGTTCCAAAACTTATGATACTGCTTTAAAAAGCATTCAGAGTTTAGAGAGGGTGCATGCTTTTCATTTACCTGAGGGCATTTGAGTGTCGGGATACCTCCACATTACGCACTTCCAGTTTTCCTCTTTAAGCATGATGGCCACAAATTTTGCTTATTTTCTTCAAACAGCAAAACCTGAGATGCTAATCACTTTTTCTTTTTTTTTGTTGCCTCAGCACCCAGTCTACAACAAAGGTATAAAAGGCTAGGAAATTTGCAATAAAATCACGAGTCAGCACTTTTGAAAGCCTTGGCCTCTCCCAGCATGCTTTATCTAATTTTAAGCAGATGCACTTCGTAGCATCTGCAGAACCTGGTCCTGGACTAAGACAGCTTTTCTTTGTCCGGGCAGTCCTCTCCTGGCCTCCATGGTGCGCCCGTGCAGAGCCACTTGCATTGCCAACGCTGAATTCAGGTCTGCATTTTGATAGAGAGTGGGAGTGTTGCTGCAGACTGAAAAATTGCTTTCTGTCACTGAAGCAAACTTGCGACAAAGTATTAAGCCAGTATCCTCATCCTTCTCTGGTAAATCTGTAGAGATCCTCCGGAGCCACCGCAGAATTTGGGACACGGATCCCACCTAGCTCAGTCTTAGTCCCTGGACTAATGGTCATGCAGCCATTCCTCCAGATTGCTCTGAGTTCTTCCCAACAACTCTGACTACAGGCAAACCACTGACCTCTCCAAATGATCCTAACACCTGCCATGCCGTTAGCATGCTATGAATAACAGCTGAATAAAACCACTGGCCTTGACTGTTTGCTTTTTCAGCTGACCGTTACACAAAGGAATTTTTTTTTTTTTAAGTGGTTTCAATGCATGGCTTTCCTCTGTCATAAAAAGCCCACAGACATGTTTGTCTGAATTGAGAGTTTATTAATTGTGTTTTGGTTTATTGTTGTATTAGAGCTGGAGAGTACTGCACTGCCTGTTCTGGAGAGCAGCTCACCTCCTCTGATTCCGAGGGGAGTTTAAATATGCAGAAGAAAGTCTGCTCCTTAGTGCTCACCTCACTAAGGTGGGGGTTTTTTGCCTTTCCTTCCCACCCCCTCATTTTGCCCCCATTCCCCTTTTGTTTTTTTAAGTTGTGGTGTGTCGTGGGTTTTGAGAACTGCAAAACAACTATTAGACAATAAAACCCTAATGCATCTGGTTCCTCGGTGGTAAAAATGAATCATTTCTTTCATTAGCCTAACTTTCCCCTCTACGGAGCCCTGGGACAGCCACAATTTCTGAGAAACCCACTAAGGTTCTCCCAGCTGTTAGAAACCCGCTGCTCCTAATTAAAAACTTCAACAGCAAAAATAGTGGATTCCTGCAAGGAGCAACTGCTTTAATTTCAGCTGCTTCTTTTAAAGGAAAACAAAACAAACAAAAAAAAAAACCCAAAAAAACCCAAACAAACAAAACCAAACCCCTAAACCGCAAGTGTCTCGTATTAAAATGTCACGAAGGAAAACCCCTCGGTAACTCCCCACTTTTCTGGAATAATCTAATTAGTTTTATGAGGAAGATGAATAAACCAGGAGCTTCAGGTTGAAGCGGCCACCCCGGGGGGGGGAACCCAGTGGGACTGAAACTTTCCCAGTGAGCAAAACCCCCCCGCCCTCAGGTGGTGGCGGGGGGGGGGGATAAAAAATAAACCTAAAAATGATAATTAAAGATCCCCGCAACCCGCCAGCGGGCTGGGCTGCAGGATGGAGCTGCGGGCGGCGAAGTTGCATGGAGAATCGCCGTCTTCTCCCCTCGCCAGCCACGCTCCTCCACCGGCGACCCGGGAGGGTCGCCGGTGGAGGAGCGTGGCTGGCGAGGGGAGAAGACGGCGAGAGCCCGCCGCGTCTCCTCAGGGGAGAGCCGGGCAACCGGGCGGGGAGCCGCCCTTGGCCCCCCACACGCCCCGCCTGAGGGATGGGGAGGGCATTTTGGGGGGCAACGGGCACCCACACACGCACACCCCCCTCACACACACACGCCTCTAAGGGTCGGGAGAGCGCCTTACTTTTCTGGCTGGAGTAGCCCGGGTAATATCCATAGTAGCCCGTGATCCGCAAGATCCTGTCTTCGATGGTGGCCACGCCGTTGGGTGCTGCTTTCCCATCCATAGAGGGCGGGAGCCGCGCGCGCGGGGCGGCCGGGCGGGAAGAGGAGCCGAGCCGGGCTGACAGGAGAGGAGGAGGAGGAGGAGGAGGAGGAGGAAGGCGGTGCGGGCACGGCCGCCGCAGCTTGCGGTGCCGAGCCGGGGCTTTCGCTCTGACTCCGCCGCCTGGTGCAGGACGGGCTCCGCAGCGCGGCGGCGGCAGCCCGCACCCAGCCCGGCCTCCCCTCCACCCCCGCCCGCCCTTCACCCGCCCAGCCCCGGGAGGGAAGCGGCGGTGCGGGAGAAGGACGAAGCGGGTCTGGCGGCCGCTCTGGGCCGGGAAGGGGGCGTGAGGGCCGCCTCGGTGCCCCCGGCAGGATGAGGGGTTTCTCCTCAACGCGGCGAGCCCCGCACTCAGGAGGCTCTGGTCTGTGTAAAGAAACCGCGGTGTCCCCCTGTTCCTCCAAGTCCCCCCTAATCCTCCCCAGGCTGGTGACTGCCCAAGGGACGTGGCTGTCTGTGGAGTTGAGAGGGTTTACTCCAGCTTGCGGGACAGTCGGCACTTTCCCAAGCGCTGGTACCTCAGGGCTTGATGTGGGCGAGGAAGATGTCCTGAAACGGTACCTGCAAACCGCAGACCTGCAGGTCCAGATCCTCAGAGCTGCCCTCCCAGATCTGCCCACAGATGTCAGAGAAAGGACGGAGGCCAAATTTGGCCTCAGAGGACTCTGAGAGGGGGAGTTTTCACGGCTTCGTGCTGCCCGTGTCCCACCAGAGGAGCCCATGGCTCCCCTCCCCTGTCACCCGGGGACCTCAGCAGTGGCCGCTCTGCCGTCCCACGCCCCAGGAAGGTTCAGAGGAGCAGGAGGGATATCTGCCCTCTGCCACCCCGGCAGGTTGGACACCTGCTCTAACTAAGACCTGTCCATAGGATGGCCTCTCAGTCTTTGCTGCGTTTGAAAAAAGAGGTGAGAAATTCACCGTTTGGCTTTGTAACTCATTGGTAAAAGTCAGGCTTTGAATTACTTGACTTTTCCTGCTACTGGTTCTTGTTACGCTTCTCTGCTAGACTGAAATCATTAGTAACTAGCCTTTTTTCCTCCGAGATGTATTTCTATCTGGTAATCTACTCACTTTTTTCCAGCCCTTTCATTGTTTTTGTGTCTCTTTCATACCCTATCTTCACCTACTCTTTTCCTGTCCAGCAATTTCCATTAACTGGTGCACGGGGAACCCGGTCAAGCCGTTTCATATTCCTTGCTTCCTCCTCTGTTCACATTCATTCTTCTCCCTTCTGTGCTTGGCTAAATAAGCTGATGGCACAAAACAGCCTTTTATGAGCACAAACAAATAAGCGATGTATTAAAAATAGCCATTGCTGTGGCTTTGCATGGGGAGTCATTAACTGGTTAGTGTTCGTACAGTGCTTTGAAGAACAACTTTTTCTGGTATATGAATGTAGATCTAATAAATGCACTTAAGATATTAAATAGTCTTTTGATCTTGATTTCTTGTCTCCTGCCACACTGCTAGATAATACTAAGGGCAGTCACAAATCAATGATAAATCAACCACCTATAACTCGGGAATTCAAAATATAGCTCATTTCACAGCTTCATCATCCCCTTTTAGGCTAGCTATGAAACAAGATTAGTGACTTTTAATGTTTTTCAATGTACAGATTTTTTTTGTATTTGTCCAGCAGAAGCACGGACTCCTGCATGATGAATTTACACCAACTGACAACAGACATTTTCTTTTTACTTCTGATCTGTGGAGTGTTATAAGCAGCCCACACCACTCCGGGATTTCGCAGACTGTGGGACAGAAGCAGCTGAGAGGCAGACCATGTATTAGTTGGCTTTGAGAGGTGAGGAGGAGCTGGTAAGACTCTAACCCCTTCTGCAAGATTAAAATTCTCTGTCCTAGTTAGGGAAGCACAGTTGATGCAAAAATCACTTGCCTGGTGTGTTGTGTGGAATCTCTGAATAAACCACAAGTCCCCCCCTTCCCAATTTCACCTCCAGTGGGAGTTGGTGTTATGAGAACATTACCAGCATTGATCTCAGCTTCAAAGTCAAATTTCGGGACTTTAAAGTGTTACTTTGCAGAGAAGGAAAGAAATGACTGGTTCATTTGAAGGTTAAACTAATATGCCCAGAAACAACTCTAAGCTTCACATTCTTTCCAAACACCTTAGTTCTGGCTTAATTTTTCATCTCCTCTCTTCCTTTTATCCCTAGGCTTTCAAGGACACGCTGTGCATGTTTAAACATCACTAGATGATAATATAAGCAAAGCCATTCTTGAAATTGCTCCTGACTGTGGTTCCCTTCCAACACCACTCTATGCAATAGATGCACGGTGCTACCCTCTGTCTCTTTGAAAGCTTATAATGAATTGCAGCTTCGTATTGTTTCTGAATTCTTACTATGCCGACAATTACTCTGTTAAGAGAAATCAAGCAGATTGCTTTTTCTGCAATTAGGCTTTTTGCAAGTTATGGTTAAAGGAGTGCAGAGAAAGCCTAGCTAAGTAAGATGTATGAACTACCATTTTTTACCAAGAAAACGACGCTTACTTGATTAGGGGCACATGGGGACTTATTTGTTTCATCTTTTCAAGTGAAAAGGCCCATCAAAGTCGCTAGTTGCATAAATATGCTAAAGTGATTTTGCAGAGAGATTTGTATATTCACAACTCTGTGGCTAAAATCTAAGGGTTGATCAGAAAAGAGCTTTAAAAGCAGCAGTTTAACCTGGAGCTTGTTGTACAGGTTGAATTTTCCCCAGACTCTACATATGGGTATCTTTCTCTAGAGAAAGAAAGAGACTTACACCATTAATGGCCACAGAATTTGGCCACAGCTTTTCAAAAAAACCATGTTTAACTCCAGGCCATATGTTTGCAAAAATAACCTCTAGAGTGAGAGAACAATGTAAATGTCTCCTGATCATCTTGCTGATTCTGCAGACAGACAGTCCCAGTGCCTTTTTTGCTGTTCACAGCTTTCCCAGACAGCCTCAAATAGAAAGGAACAAGAGTCTGGGTGTATTTCACAGCTGCCTTTCAAATCCCACTGGATGGTGCTGTCATGAAACAGCGAGTATCCTCACATGAGTAGGGCCTGAAGAAGCAGACCTCTCCTTACCTGCCTGTTTTCTGACCACATTGGCTCTGGTTCTTTCTCTGTGAGGCAAGAGGCATCATTTCCTCCTTTTCAGTTCCTTATTTATGTGGCAAGGTACCCTAAAGACCCAGCAGTGATCAAAGCTCAGTAGGTCCCCACGCTGGACAAAAGGGCCGAAGGGTTTATGGAAAGACACGGGGCAAGAAGGATAGCAAAAAGGCTTAGAGTTGAAGTGATTGCCTGAGATCCTAAAGCAGATCAACCCCAGGCTTAGAGTTGAAGCGATTGCCTGAGATCCTAAAGCAGATCAACCCCAGGCTTAGAGTTGAAGCGATTGCCTGAGATCCTAAAGCAGATCAACCACAGGCTTAGCGGATTACAACCCAGTTCGCCTGTTTCCTATGCCAGTTCCCATTCTTGCTCCTTCACTACTTCATCCTCCTCCACGTATCTCCCCAGTCCACCTGAGGTGAGAGAAAGTGGTGATGTCTGTCCATGAACAGAGGTTACTGACAATCCTGCCGTCTCATCTGTTTGAAGAAGTTCTTACCTAAGCTGTTATCAGAAGTGAGCTATAAAAAAACCACAGGCAGCTTTGGTCTGTCAGTGCCCATTTCTTTCTGAATGCAGCTTACCTATGAGCCGGTGAACATGTGAAAAAAGAAAGAAAAACTGCCACAGTGAGGAATGTTTAATGCCAAGTGACTCTTTTAAGTGAAAAATTGATTACAAGTTGATCATTCCAAATTAACTGTTTTCATTCCAATATACTATTGGTTTTTTTAACAAGAAGGTATGTCACTTTGACTAACCTAAACGATTCTATGATTCTATGTGGTGGACATGGCAGTGCTGGGTTAAAGGTCGGACTTGGTGATCTTAAAGGTCTTTTCCAACCTAAATGATTCTCTGATTCTATGACTTGGACTGCAACTTAAAAAGGCACAGCAAACAGGACTTCTCTCCTGTCATTTGGAGAAAATTATGGGCCCAGTTGTCCTCTCAGGCAAGTCGTGCTGGTGTAAAACCAGCATAAACATGAAGAAGCTGGACCCACAGGTAGGGAAAAGAACGTCTGTAGCATTTAAAGTTCCTCTAATTGTCCTCTGAAGTGGTACCCACGAAAGGCACTGGAGCATGGCCAGTTCCTGCTCACTCTGCCTCACACAGACCACGGATGAAGGATGGTCTAGTCTCTCTGTTGACATCAAGGTCAAAGAGGATTCATTGACAATATGAAACCATTTAGCGTAAAGACGCCTGGAGCTGGCAGCTTGGTTTTAAGAGCTTTTCCCCTCTGTTTGAAAACTGGGGAGATTCCAGCTTGGAACAAAATTTAAAGTCCAGTTCCAAAATATTTCAGAGCATCACCAGATATTAAAAGGTTTTGATTTGGCAATGAGCTAGGCAGCTTTTTTAATGCCAGTTGATTTCATTGAAGGGAGGCAGAACAAGAAACAATCAATTCTTTGTGAAACTAAGATGCAAAGATGGTATTAAGGATGGAGGAGAAAGTTGCCAGAAAAATAACAAAAGAAAAGTTGAAGAACAAGGAAGAGAAATGAGAATGAGTGGGAAAGAAAAGAATAGAAAGAAAGAGAAATTTTGAAAAAGGAGGAGGCCGGCAAGTGAGATGTGTCCATGCAGAGATGGGAACAGTGATAATCTGAGCCAGAAAAAAATGCCTTCCTGATCCCAAACCAGGCTGTGGGTTTCACTCCTGGAAGGGGAGCAGCCGACACCCAGCCCTTAGAGCTCACCCACGCTCTGAGCCCGCAGCAGGACTGGGGATGAGAGGAGACGCCGCCAGGGCTGAACACAGCCATTCCATGGGTGGTGCATGAAGAAATGGCTTATCCGCATTTTTTCTTCCCGTGCACCTGTAGTCCAGGCAGCAGTGCAGCTTTAAACAGCCCCCATGCTACAAAGCAATTTGCATGAATATGTCCCTGCTCTGAGCCACTTGGGGCACTAGGAGACAGAGGCGTAGTTAGCATTTGCCCCCAAGATGTATAAAAATACAAGCCCCCAGCTCTGTACGTTTATTTTAACTAAAGCTAGCAAAAAAAGAGCTTTCAGGGCACTCATCATTTTTGTTTCCAAATAGCAAAGGGAGGTAGTTATTCCTCTGAGCTCATGAGCTCAAACATTTCCTGGAAACATTTATTTAGCAGTAGCACTGCCAGTTTATTGATGCCTGTTTCAAAGAGAGGGGAAATAGAGAAGAGACTCAGTCCAAATTGCAACTGGTTGTTGCAGGTATTTGCTCCCTAAGGGTCATCCAAGGCACCTCTGCTCATTCTTAATGGCATAAAAAAAAAAAAATGGTTACAAAACTCCATACAAATGCAAATAGCACGTGGCTACTGTGTTCTCCATTACTTAAGATGGGCTGAGACCCATTTTTTGCAAAGTACTGACCATGCCTTTTGCCGTCCTTCTTTGATGGCTAGAGTTAAGCTCCTTTACAGCAGCTGATGGACTGGTTTATACCCATAGCTCTACCTTTTCAACTCTTACTTCTTCAGCAAGATCTGAGAATGATGAATGGCCACAGCTAGGTTCTTGTGCTGTTTCCAGTAGAGCTATGACCATGTAGACCAGCAGAAGATCTTGGGAGCAGTGAGAATTGGGGTGGACAATGTCTGGTTGGACTTTCAGATTCCAGTCTGACTGCAGTGGTAGGGATAGGGAAAGGAAATCGTTATTTGTAGAGAAAAGAAGGTACTTCTTGGAATAAAGCTATGATGGTATTTCCAAGGAATGACTTTCCTGCTAACACTTGCCCTTCCCATTCAAACCAGGACTGGATCTCTGAACAGTCTTCCGCATTTGGGAGGCAAGGAGGAATTGGAGTTCTACACTGTGAGTCAGGAATCAGCTGTGATGAGATCCACACTGATTTCCTGAGCATCTGGTAAGATGTCGTGTACTTCTCCCTCTCCCTGGATTTGGAGGCCAGTATCGCTGGAAAGTGAACATGCTGATGCACTGACATGGACGTGTCTGGCTGGCTGGCTGTTGGGACAATACTGAGCTCGTGATTCAGTGTCAGAAATCTCTGCCCTGCAATCTTCTACGCCAGTTTTTCAATAGCTTTTGACATCAGCAGGAAGCACAGCAGGACCCACAACGAGCAACACTCCATTTAACACACACAAGAAATCTGCAACAATGGGCAGTTTTACAAAGCAGCTTTCTTGCGGTTGATAAAGCCCTGGCTCTTTCAATAGGTCTGCACCTATGAAGTTTCCCAGATGGTGTTTTGAGGGGAGGAGAGTTCACAAAAAGTGGTATGAAAAACTCAAAAATCTCTACTACCTCCTGGTGGCAGAGATTTGCTCTCTGTGTACACAGAAAAGATGCTGATGGAATGATGCCTGCTCATCTGACATCACTGTAAAGATTTTGGTGTCTTCAGATCAGCTCTATAACCCCTAAAAACTCCCTGTGAGACACAATGTATTACCTGAGCAGCAATCATCCAGTCTATCCTCAGCTTTTCCTTCCCACACTTCTCGCTGCCTACATCAAATCAGTTCCTTTAGGGTGCCCCACACTATGGCCAGTTAAACCAGAAAGAAAGATCTCCTCCTCTACCTCCTTTCTTTTGACATATCTTGTGCTGGAGATGACTTTGGAGAAAGTGATCTCTTCTCCAGACTCACTCCCGAAAGCATGGAGATTAAAACAAGCAATGTGACTTAGCCCCAGCAATAGAATTAGTCCTGTCCCCTGGCCTTCACATGTCCTTTAGATCAATATGCTGTAGAAGGATAGAGGCTCCTTCTGATGTCCTAGACTGAATCTGTACCTGATGCCTAAAGAGAGGAGTAGCCTTACTGATCGTCTCCTGCTCAGGAATGGGCAGTTGGATGATACGGATGAGTGTGTCCCTAGGACTCTCCAGTCCCAGCTCTCAAGAGAAGGGCTCACGGCTACACCCCAAGGACCCTTTGTGCCCAGTCTCCCATCACACAGGTTGCACTTCCACTCCAGAAGGCTCCTTAATATGAGCCCACTCCACTTCTTAATGCAAGTCAGGGCTCAATTCATTGACCTGAACATCACCATCTGGTGTCATTTAAGATGCCACGGGGCATCTGAGAAAACTGCAGAGCACTGGCAGGTATAACAGGGGATCTAAGGAGATGGTACATTTCTGCGCTGGCAGCTGGAGGCCATGAAATGTTTCATAGCACATCCCAAATAGTTCTGAAGTTTTGTGTGAATCAAGCCCTTGGTGTCACCACTAAATAACTGTGTGACTTGGAAAAAAAAAAAGTCATCCTGATGCTTCTAAAGGCAGGGATGTTTCATCCTGAGTCACGTATCCTTCCAGGAGGCAGAAGAGCAGGCTGTTGCATTGTCCCAAGGCTGACGGATGTGCTGACTGCATGCTTTGAGTTATCTGAATTGCACCTGGGAGGGTACAGGGCAGCACAACTCAACAGAGGCAACAGCAAGCACTCAGATTAGCTGAGTAAGTGTGCGTGTGCGTGTGCATATCTCCCTTGAAAACAAGCTGGCCAGTCAGAAGGATACATTATGTGGAGAAAGCAAGGCCCCCAGGCTTGGGACAGTACCTTTACCTGAGCCCTGCTTTCCCTGCTAGCCTCGGGAGGCTGGGTACATCACTCTTTGGAGGAGTACAACTGGAAGCTGAGCCTTTTTGCTTTTGGGAATGAGGTTTTTATGGTGTGAACTGTCTGTGAAGGTGAAGTTGATATTTATTCTTTTCTTTCCATCTGTTTACCGTGCTGGGCTAAGTTGAGCAGATTGCAATTGGTCTTCGCTGCCCAGCCTCAGCACGCTGACTTTGTCACATCGCCAAGCAGCGTTGACATCCCTGACCCCTCTCCAGAAGGACCTCACAAATTCAGATTCCCTGGATTTCCTCCAGTCAGGTTTGTCACGTTTTTGCACCTTTATCGTGTGACAGATCTGGCTGGAGCTCCACTCACCCTCCTCTTTGGGCTCATACCTGCCACATCTGTAGCCCAGCACTGTGAACTCTTTTCTGCCCCACAAGTGGACGCGTAGGACTTGTGATCTGCTGTTGATGCTGCATATGTAGTCCCTGCAGCAGCACCGCATCACACCCAAAGAGCCTGCCGAAGGAGCCCGACCACCTTCCCCCAACAAATGCAATGAACTTGACCCAGCCTCCTTATCCAGGTCTCATCACATATTGCAGCCTCATTACCCAGAGTATTCAGTCCTGTTTCTATCACATGCCTCAAATCTGGGATCTCTCATGACAGGACATTAAAAACAAAACTGGAAGGGTTTGGCCAGTACCCTAAAAACATTGTGAGCCTTTTCCATAGTATTTGCTGCAATGCATATTTGGAGACTTGATTTTTCTGCCTTTGCAGCTACTTCATAGCCATGGGAGAAAACTTACATCAACTAACGCTTTCTCTAAAGGATCAGTGGGTAAATTCTGTTTTTTAATATGTGGTTTCTCTCTGGAATCTCCTTAGATTAGATACATTTGTAGGAAAAAGAAATCTGGTGTCCCGCTCCCTCTGCTGGTACAATTTTTCAGCCATTACTTTGTACCAAAGGCAAAGCTGTTCAAGTGCTCTCTTTTCCAATGCCTAACCTGGCTCTGCTGCTTGGAGATCTATCACTATGTCCAAGGAGAAAGCTTGGGAGGGACAGCAGATCTCTATTGCAAACAGTTTTCTAATTAAATCCAGGTTGTTCCCAGATGGCACTGTGTATTTTATGGCTGCCACTGAACTTTCTGCTTGAGCTCTGCTATTTGGAAATTTATTTCTGTGTCCATGGAGAGACCTGCTGCTACCCAAACTTTTCTGCTAGTATTTTTTCCTGCTTCCATAAGCATTTCAAAAGTCACATGTATCACCATATCTCTTCCTTCAAGATCTCCTAGCCTGCTGCTTGTTTCATTTTAGTGCTTCAGCCATTAGAGGTAGGATCCCAGTGTACACATCTCATTCTCCCCTTCTCATTGACATTGTATTTAAAGAGCTTTCCAGACTGCTAACAAGCACTGGGCAATCCTTTCAGTCTGATATTCTTATTTATAATAAAGCCTCTTATCCCGTGTTTGTCAAATGCCACACATCTATTTAAAATCGCATAGAGAATGGGGTACGTTCCCTGCTACCACTGAGCACAAGCAGGGATGTCTCTTCCAGAGACCCGGACCAGGTGTGCATCTCCAGATGCTAGTGTGCCAGAGAATTACTCCCATCCTCAAGAGCCCCAGGGATCATAAAATCATTGAAAGCTGCATCTGAAACAGCATCTCAAGCGCTCATTGCAGCCAAGTCTTCCTCCAGGTTGGACAATCAGCTCTACCCGTGGCCACTCTGTACCTAAAAGACTCGCACAACAGAGTCCATCCAGCCCCAGAGCACCAGGGAATCAGTCCTAGATGCTGTGTTGTTAAAAAATAATTTCCTTTCTCCCTCTTTATCACATTACCCTATTCCAATTCTAGTTACTTCAGTTTTATTATGCAAGACATAATCGAATGTGACCTGTAGGGCCAGGAGGAAAATGGCAACATGGTTCTTCCTTTAGCAATCCCACATATTGCATTGAAGTCATTTAAATATCGTCTTTGGTGTTTACATGATCAGAGTTTGGCTTGTGTATCTAAGGGGGCTTGTCAAATATCAGTGCAGACCAACATATTCTGCAGCCAGAACAAGCTGTCATATTGAAATACTGACCCAGATAACATCAAAACTGTTTGCTATTCATTGCATAAATTATTAAATCTTTCATCAGGAACAGAGCCAGCTGTTAATGTCTTTAGCTAAATATATTCTTTTCAAATTGTAGTACTTTTTTCTGTTTTCCAAAGTACTGCAACTTGCCATAAACAATGTTTTCAGTGTCTGGTCGTGGTTAATTTTCTGCTGCTCCCTCTTGCACTATTTGAATCTGTATCTTTACGAGAACCCAGTATTTTTCTTTACTCAAAAAGAAGAAATGCTCAATTCATATCAAACACTGCTGGCAGCATCAGTTTTCAATGACAAAAATGGTACTTGGGGTGGCACTGAGATCTACTTGAAAGAGTGCCACAGAGCACTGGCTCTGTAGAAGAAGAGGGGTTTGTTTTGTTTTGTTTTGTTTTTTAATATGATAGCCCAATGGTATTTGGCAGAAGTCACTGCAGGGCAGGAAACCTTCCCCCGTCAAAGTCAGGGTGGTGCTGGGTTTCTGTTTGAAGTGTAACATGGAACTGACACATTTGCTAGCATAATCTCTAAAAGAAATAAATTCACTAATCCCAGGACTGTGATTATACTATTGAAATTTAGAGCAGTAATAACCATTTCCTAGCATTTGGCATGAAGAATAAGGCCTTCCAGTCATTTTCCTTTGTTTGTAATAAATTACCTCCCTGCTAGCTATTTGATTGTGGTATAAATCAAATGTTTCCATTTCAAGGAGATGTCATGTGTATCTGAAACTTCTGTTGCTACCTCTCCATTTATTACAGTGAGAACAGAGACCATTGATGTTAAGGTTACAAAGTCAAGCACTAAAATGTTCAGAAATGCCAGACTAAAGGTTGCCTGTGCCATCAGGGCTATGCTGGCTGGGTTTTAACCAGATGTTAAAATCATGCCCCTTACCCAAAATGGCTGTTGTGAAATGGCTCTGGCATGCTCTCCCCTTTCCCGGTACAGCTGCCCCTCTTGCTGTATTATTTATGCAGAGTTCAAAGGATGGCTCTTCATCCTCATCCTCTCCTTACCCCTTGACTTGAACACAGAGCCATCCCCAGTCCTGGTCCTACCACACACATCCTCTCTCACATCTCTAGGACTTAGTAAGTAGCGCAACCTCAAAGCTAACTTCTACTTATCCCGCTGCATTCAAGTCCATATTCCATTTTTCCTGCAAGTCTCTTACCTCCTGGAGGTGCTGACACAGCGGGGACAAGACACCAAGTCACTATTTTTCCACACTCATTAGTCTGTGTGAGAGCTGAGCCCCTATTTTCTGCACAGCACCAAACCTCTGCACTGAACAGAACATAAATAATTCCCTGTGGGACTTTTCTGGGACACTCATCACAGGAGAAACTGGGAGTTTTGCAAACAAAGTGCAGAAGTCGCTTTTTTGACTTCATCTTCACAACACGCTGCTAACATCAAAAGGCCTCACTGCCCTCATTTTACATGCAGGGAAGTAGGTGCAGAGACAAAGGCACCAATTTTCCAGGTATTTAACTGTGTTTTAGCACTTTATATGTTCAAAGCAGAGCTCCCAGTGGCTTCAGTTGTAGCTTGGAGAGCTCAAGACATCTCCAAATCAGGCCCAGCGGGTGTCTGAGTGGACCTCACAAAATAAATCACTGATAATCACTGACAGCGTGGGAAAATGTGGGATAAGAAACTTGCCCATCATTCTCAATTGCCCAATGCTCCTCATTCTTTGGTTGCCTTGCCACAGCACACTTGGCAACAAAACACTAACAAAGGTTTTGCTTTCTTGGAGCAAATCTCAATCTCCTTAACAGAATTGCAGCCCGCTGCTTAGTGCACGTACCATCCTGTTCACCTGAGAGAGCATTTGCTCCATGACAGCATTGCTCGGTGAGATACGGGAGGAAAAACAGAGGCAAAATAATATGCTACAAGCAAAGACACATCATGACCATGTTAAAAAAAAAAAAACCAAAAACAAACCACAGATATAGGCAACCACTTTGGAAAGTAGCCTCAAAATGCAACTTAAGAGATTACAAAAACATCAAAACAAACCCAGTTGAACCTGTAATACACAGAATTATTATTGCAGCTGAGGGAACACTCATGGCTTTCAGCACTTATAGTTCCCTTTCAGCATAAGCAAAGATTGATGCCCATTGTGTGCTGAGGTCTTGCCAGTTGTGTAGCAAAGGTCTGGACCATCTCTCCTCCCACCCCTTCTCCACTCTGAGCCACCCCATCTTGCTCCACCCCCTTCTGGGTCTGCTTCTTTTCAGGACACCGACTGCTGTCCCTGTGCTTTTCCAGCCAGAGAAGCTGGCTTTTTGCTGACTTGATCACAAGTTGTGCTCACTGCCTTGTACCTGAAAGAATTTATCTTCCTACAAGTCTTGTGCAAGTCAGTTCCAAGGAGAACTTGTCAGAAAGGGTGAGAAGAGTTATCACACCTTCCTTTAGCTGTCCAAAACGTACACATCTAGCCTGAACTGAACCTTTACATTCCCACTGTAATCCGTGGAGAAAGATAACCAGTTCCAGAGGGTGCTTCATCCCATCCTAGTCCAAATGCCTCAGGCAGGCGGCATGACATTTTTCCATGGGATTGCTAAGCTGCATCTAAAAGAATTTTTCTTCCCTGATTTTTTTGAATGTCTGCAGGCTTTTCTATAAACAATGCCTTACACCAACAAGTTTCTTGCATTAAGATGCATATTGTGAATGGAAATTTGTTTTGTTACTTTAAAACCTCCCCCTTGACCACTTGTTAGTGCCCCTTAGTCTCTTCATTATGAGAAACAATGTTTAACTGCTCCCTTAAATCTTCTCCACGCTACTTCTGCTTTTCCAAACCTCCATCTTATTCTTTCCTTGTTAATCTCTGTTCCAAGCTGAAGACTCTTATTTATTTCACTTTTCCTCGTACAGAAGTTGCTCCATATCTTTGGCCATCTCTGATGTTCTTCACCATGTCTTTCTCCAGTTCTGCCTAATAATCCCTCCCATGCCGTTTTCCTTTTTGACCACTGCTGAGTCTGGAAGTGTTTTCAAAGATGTTGCCACAGTTTGAAGATCTCTTTTCTGGAGCTTGTCCTTATGAATGTTTTGTAACAATTTTGTAACAATATATTCGTCTGTATTTACTACCTTTGAATGCCATCTAACATTTTACCACCTCATTAGTATCTAAAGATCCTTTATTTACCATTTGTACTTGCTCTGCATTTTTACCACCCTGAAGAGAAGGAGCCTTGATGACACCCTTAATAGATGCCTACCTTTTAGGATCATATTCTAATAGGCACTTGAGGGAAGATTAAACAAAAAACTTTGCAGACAAAAATCTCTGAAAGCAACACAATAATTCCATGACTTGTGACTCAGGGGAAACATCCAGCTGCCAGCATGACTTTAGGCCAAATTTCAACTCCTCTTGCCTCAGGCTTCCTCAGCTGTAAAACAAAGATGCATTTATAGTGCATGGCAGAGGCCAGAAAACTTCCCCTGGCCATTTCCACCTTCAGCCTCACAGGCTGCCAGAGCTCGTGCGTGTTCTGAGAATGACACCCTGTCTCCCTCAGATTTCTTCTGATGGGGAATACCACAGTGACTTGTCCAAATAGACAGTCACTCCCACCGTGAAACAATAATATCTTTATATAAAGCCTGAGTTTAATAAACTCCCTTAAAAGTTTATTCTCCTTTGTAAGTGACTTGTAGGTCTGCAAATCCTTCTAAATTGTCAGAAGCATGGCACAGTGAAGGTTAATCAGCTTTCCTTGTAGGCATATACTCCCTCTGACCTGATCCCCAACGTGTTACAGGTGATACAAGTACAAAGCATCACTGCTAGCTACCTGTAAAAAAAAAAATAAAAAAAATCCACATTTCCTCTCTAAATATGTCCAATAGTTTTTATCCAGAGCCTTTTCAAGAGGTATCCCATCATTTGTGAACCCTCCATTCACAGCTCCAATCCTACAATAAAAGGAGGCAGACACTCCACCCCACTACATTCAGGAGTGTTTCGTCTGGGCTGTTAGAAGGCAGAGATTGCCAGCAGCATGGGCAGAGAATGATTTATATTCATTATACGTTTTCATTTCAGATCTACAAGGAGCAAGCACTCTACTCCAGCAGCCTGGGCAGCAAAGGGTGATGCTACATGAACAAGGGATGTGAAGGCAGGAGAGACAACTGGATCTCCAGGCCAGCCCCGGCGAGGATCCTTGTCTAGCTGACACTTCGTATTGCCCAAGAAGAAATTTGCCTGTGCCAACCACCACCGAGGCTCCTAGCAGCCGATCCATGAAGCAGCAATAACATCAGCAGCCAGAGACTGTCAGTTCCAGTCTGCTGGCCACAGGACGCGCCCCGCGAGCGGTAGATGAACGGCGGCATAACGTGATCAAAACCAGCAGCCAAAGGCAGAACAACCTCAACTACTAGACAGCCACAGCCCTGGCGAAGACAGTACCTCTGCACAAGGGGAGGAGAAGGGGCCTTTGAGCTCCATTTTAACCCTGATTTTGGCTGAGTGATCAAAGCTTCCCTGTCATACTGCAAGCAGGAGCTGCTCTCTGTTTTGTCTGCATCAGGTTTTTGCAGACAGCAAGGCACAGATGTGAGGCTGTGCTTCTTACCTGAAAGATGGTGTGACAAGAAGAGGTCATAGATCATAGGATCATGCCAGAAAATGGCACGCAGAGAACTGTGACACAACCAGTTTTCTTTGCTACAACCGGCCAGTGAGTCTTGCCTCTGCTCCAGCATCTCCCTGGACTGAGTGTGGGGGCTGGATCCTCAAAGACTCATCAGTCCCTCACTCTTAGCCACACTGCCACCACACAAAATCCTCCTTATGGTGCAGAGCTCCAAGGGTCACTACACAGTGCATAGGGAGAGCTGATGCTGAGAGATGGGGTGCTCAGAACCAGAGGTACGATGCGAGGCTGTGCAGAGACTGAGCGAGTTTGGGTCTCGGAAGCAGAACAGACACATTAGTTGAGTGCTTTGCCCGCCCTAATTAGCCCAACATCATATTGCTGCATCCGTGATCTGAGCAAGCTTCACTTAATGCCTTTGCAGTACACTTCATGTATGGACAAATCAAAGGACCTCCACCGGTCAGAAGAGAAAAGGGAAAGAAGGGGTTGAATTAAAGGGATTAAGCAACTGGTCTGGTCAAAGATAAACCACAATCCATGTAGAATATTAGTACACGACCTTTCCCTGCCTGGGATTAATCTGTTCCTCCCAGAGAATAAACTCCATACCAGAAGTAGGCAACAGGCTAGTTAATTGGGCTTGGATATGGAAATCATCCTGATGTGGTGTGAGGACTTAGACTTCCATCTCCTGTGTCCAAAGCAGAGCATCCTGACCACCAGGACAGTGATAAGACTCTTGGCCAGTCTCTTCTCTTGGAGGTCTTCTGTACAAATTAGTAAATGTTTACAGGACCCCAGCTTTGGTGTGTTTCTGATCTGAACTAAGACTTTACCTAGAAATTGTTTGTGAATAGACATAAAAATGACAACTACTTCTAAGAGAAGGGAAGAGTAATTCCATATAGAGGGTGGGCAGCACCAGTTTATTGCTCCTCTTGCTTCTCCAGCAGTGATTCTGCCAAATGAAATCCACCGCAGAGACTGTCTGTGCAGAGTTAAAGAATTTAGCGTATAACTGAAAGAAAACATCCCAGCACTGTTTGGGGAATGATGGAAAACATAAGTAATAAGAAAGGAAAGAGCTGTATTATAGCAAAGCGCATGGAGGGAGTTTGAGAGTCTCCCTGCAATCAGCATCAAAATTTCTACTAGCGCAAGAAAACGAACTTAGACTGAAAACATTAGTCATAGTTGAATGAGGTGCTTAGGGCAAGAGGCTGGACACCTCAAACTGGACCCCAACATGCCTTCTTACCCAGCAATTGTGCGCTCTTCGCTATGCCAGGGAGCGTTGTAGGTACGCCTTCATCATATCAAACTAGTCAGAGCATACGTACTGTTTGTTGTTCATATATCAGGAGTGCTTGGTATAACTACTATATTGAAGTTGTGATTGGTATGCTCAGACATTCTGAAATGTCAAAAAAAAAGCATTGCTAACAGTAATAGAGGCCTAAAAATAAAAATAAAAAAAAAAATTCAAGAAGTCTCACACTTATTCCCAAGCTCCACGGTGCAGTTGGACAAAGCCAATCTTTCTAAGCCTTTGTTTCAAGATTCGCTTGTATTGAGGGAGATTTGGGAGCAATTACAGTGCCTTTCCCAAACTAGTAATTTTTATATTTACAGTTTAGATACTGATAGTAAATATGACAAAGGGGCACTAAACCTTTAAGTAATTCAAAATATTGCTGTGCTCAAAGTAAGGCAAACTGAAAAAGCAGCCAGAAGAATACTTATGCAGACCATGTTATCAGAAACATTTAAGGAGACTGCATTTATAAAGAAAATTCTTACAGTCAGTTATTAGCCAATAAGTGGAGCAGTTCATTGGCAAAGACACAGTAATACACAGCAGGCAGCTGGAGCTCTTAGGGAAAATACAATTAACTTGGTAACAAAATTAAATATAGTAGATCTATAATAAGTGTGAGCAGCTTATAGTAAATCCAAAGGGAGTATTAAGAATTCAATCCATCAATCATCACAGCACGTAACCACCCCCGGACAACGTTTCTGAAAACCTGTTCGTAATTTTATGTCTGTTCCAGTTACTATATGAATAAAGCTGATCTTTGACTGATTTTAACTGCTATGGCTCTTTGAATTTCAGTACAGAAATACTACTTCACTCTAGTCTATCGTTTTGATATTCTTGATCTTTATACACTATTAACTGTTGCAGTGTTGTAGCTAGACTGCTGGACTATTTCCACCTCTGCCAAATGATCTTTGACAAGATTTTCACCAAAATGTGACTCACTTTCTCCATCTATAAAATGTGGATAATGACATTACTTTCCATTATGAATTCACTGGAGACCTAATGGAAACGTGTTGGTAGTGCTGCAGCCAAGTCTGCTTTTACCTAACCTAAAGTAATCATGAGTAATGCTACAAACTTGGTGAAGTTATTAATTATGGTAAAATCCCAGCACAAGAGAAGACTGCGTCTCCAATCATTCTAAAGAAAAAAGCATTAAGAATATTATTGCAGCTTACAGAAAACAATCCTGCGTAAAAAATTGATGCCTGCTCTGTCTTACTATGATAATCAAGTATAGGCTCTGGAGCGGTGATTTGAAATTACAACATGTTCACTCAACGACTTGTCATTCTTTGCAGCCTCCCTTCTCCGTCACAGGGACAGAAAAACACGCCCTGTCTCAGCCCCGCAAGGAGGACCATGCTCTCAGCACACCTCCAACCATGGTAGTGACTTCAAGGCAACCTCAAAATACAGTTCAACTAATTTAAGTGGCCTCATAGCCATGGACCAATTTGCTTCTCTCACCCTGGATGAAGCTCAACGCTGACGAGAGTGCTGGTACATGCGTACTGTGGTACTCCTGCCAGCCCAACCATTCACAACCCTGGCTAAACCGAATTTTTCCATAAGTTCCCCTGGAAAATATGATCCTCTCTTCTTCTTTCTGTTGAAGATCACATTATCGCAGGTAGTCAGAAGTGTCTTTAAGTGGAAATCTCAAGCTATGGTTTCAAAAGATACTGAGACACTGGTGACCATTCATAAGATCGCCTTGTACTTCCAAAGCCCTCCTGGGGTGTGTAGCCCTGGTGTGTGCTGGCTCCCTTGCCCCAAAGAAACCTGGAGAAACTGCAGTTCCCAGGCATTCATACAAGGGTGGGGAGACTTGTTATGACCCAGGACCTGCAAAACTGCAGAGAGCAAGAGCGTGCACTTGAAAGCAGAGAAACACTGGTTTAAGATACCAGCCAGTAAAACACGTGGTGCAAGCCCTGTCTGAAAAGCTGCCACTGTCTGCCTCCCCAACAAAAATGAATGCTCCCTCCAACTGGGGTGAAGTCAGTGCTGGTGGATGCAGCGAGGGCAAGCAAGGACTATCTATCTGTCACATATACCTCTTTGAAACAGCACGTTGTTCCCCATGAAAGGTAGACAAGCAACGGCTCTTGTTATGGGCAGGTATGCTGAGGCCAACACTGCCATCTCCCTGGCAGCTTCCCAGGCCCTCACCTCCAGCTGTGTCTCTGTCACAGGGAGCAACGATCTGTCCGACATGGAGCGAGAGAAGACTCTGAGGACGAGGATGCAGCAGCCTCTCGCTATGCCCAGGACAGGGCTGGCGAGGGCCGGGAGGAGCCCCGGCTGCACAGCCAGCCCTGCGAGGCAGCTGCAATCTGACAGAGCAGGTTTGGACTTCTTTTCGTACCCATCTCCATTCATAAATCAGGGAAAGTACTAAAGCGAAAATTCCCACAGTAGGAGCATTTTAAACTCAGACAGTCTCCACCCAAGGCAATTACAGAGAGGAGCTGTTAATCACTGAGCAGACAGGGTAACCTTTGAGAACTGTGTGATGAGAATTTGAGGAGCTGGAGTGAAAGCGTTTGCTTGAAACGTTTTGATTCCAGCACTGCATTTTCTTTGGAAATATCAATCAAAGGTCCACCTCCCCACAGTCTCCTCTCTAGGTCTATTCAGCAATCATCCAGGAAAAAAAATATCTCCAGAGCCCACTAAACATTAGTATTATGAAATCTCATTTAGAGAGAAAGTCTGCACCAGCTGCTTTTCTAGAGACAAACCAAATGCTTCTAGTCTCCATGCCCTGTGCATTTGGAAAACACACATGTTGACTGAGCTCTGTGCAAAACAGAGATATCATTTCACCCACAGGGACCAGGGGCTGCTTGTGCCCCAAACCAGGGCACGCAGTGAGCAGAGCTGCTATGGGTCACCCTCCAGCAAGTACTTCCAGCACCAGGAGCATGGCACAGACCAGTGGTGAGAGCAATAGGGGAAAGCGTGGACCTTGAATAAGAAGTACGTTTACAATCCACAGGCTGCTGCTCCAACTCAGGTAATGCAGAGCATCCTCCAGGACAGCCCAGAGTAGTCCTTATTCGCCTGAATTGCCCTGCTGAATCACTCTAAGGGCTTGAGCAAACCCTTCACCTTTTCTCTCTCCATTTATACGGCTCAAGGTGGCATGAGCTTGCTTCTCTTAGTGGGATCAAACCCTGTCTTCCTTTCCCCCTTTCCCCCTGCCATCACCATCAACACTCAATCCAAGGATTAGCAATAGATCCAAGGAGGGGAAAAATCTACATGCCCAGTTCTCTCAGGTCAGCTGATGGCTTATTTCTTACCCATTTAATTCCTTAAACCAAACGCACAGCAGTGGAGGGTCCATTGCCTCTATGTGAGGCACTCCAACAGCGACTTGTTAGCTGGTGGTGTTGGAGATGATGCTCCTCTGTTTCCGGGAAAAAACAGACCCTGGAAGCTGTGCAGATGATACAAAACCTGGGCCAAAGTGGACTGAAGCATTCCCAGGCGCGATAGACACTCCTTGACCCCACCCTGGCCACTGCAGTGATAGGCATGGAGATGTTCACTAGGGGTTTGATAGACCTTCACCAAGGAAGGTCTATATGAAAGACGCTACTAACTTCAGAAAACAGGGAATGAACTTTGTTTTGCTGCCACCCTATGCAGCACTTATTCAAAGGGTCAGGCAGGGTGGATTGGCACATTTGCCATGAACAGTAATGGCAAGAGGATGGCTAATAATGCAGAGCCTACTTACACCTAGTGAAACAGAAGTTTGTCACCCAGGACTGTTCTTCAGAGTGCAACTCAGGTAAAATCTTTAAGCAGAGCAGCCTTTAATGTTTAATAGAAACAGTACCTTAATCACCGAAGAGCCCCTGGGCCTTACACAAGACATTCTGATTTAAACTGCATTAACTGAGCGCTGTACCCAGCTACTGAGATTTATAGATGACCTTCCTTTTACTGCCAGTCATAAACGCTTGAGCCAACAGCCACTTGGAAGTGCTAGCAGAGATGATTCGCATCCATGTAAGAGAGGGGGTTACACTGATTCAAATAGTCTTTGGATCATCCCCTAAATACACCTAGTTAAGCTAGCTATTTTATTAAATCGCTGTGCCAGCACATGCATGCATGGATCCTGACAGCTTAGGAGAAGGATATTAATTTTTGATGCGGAGCTACAGCTTCATTGATAGGGTGCCATCTGTAATACTTAGCAGTGCTGCCATGCCACAGCTACCCCAGTAACATATCGCCAGCTACCACCTCTCAGATTAGGAACCGGACTGCATGTTCAGTGAATTATTCATTTCACTGCAGAACAGTGCCAGGAGCCTGGGGAGCGAGAGCCATGGGCTTTGCGTAAATATGGAAGGAGCTGAGACCAACAGCTACTTGCCCTCTCACATGTTATTGCTCCTTTCGTTGTCCATTGCTGGCAAGCTTGCACGTGCCTAGTGCAAAATTCTCAGTCCTATACTAAAAAGAAAATTAAAAGGAAGGGGGAAAGCTTCTCATTAAAAAAATTTGGTTACTTCTAAGCTAGAAAATCCTTTCATAGCCCAACAATTGCTGCCTTCAATATTTTTCCCATGTATCCTCTAGAGGCTGCCCAAACATTCCCTGAAAATTATGGAAAGCTGCATGGATCCTCTTTGGCACAAAGGTGTTTCATAGATACATCTAAATAAAGTCATGAAACATTGCTACTTACTGGCTTTAGAGAAAGCCCGCACTGCTGCTCAGAGTATTGTGGTGACTCTCCCGGTCCTTGGCAGGCTTCTGAGAGCGGCAGCTCCTGCAGTCCTGAGAACTTCATCTGGTCTCGGTGTCTTCTCAGAGATGTCTCTTGTGTTTGCTGGAAGAGCTTGAACTCATGACAGGAGTGAGCACAAGCTCAAAATAAAATTAAAAGATGATCCTCTCCTGAGTTTATCAGCAGAGCTTCAGTATAGCTCAAGGCATGACCATCACTTACTCACATATGGTTAGTGCCCGGGCTGGGCAATGCAGCCTCCTTCGCTCCGGTAGCCAGGGTGGTGCGTGTGCCGCTCTGCCACGGTGCGGATCCAGAGGTGCGTAGGGTTCATACACACAACACACAGCATGGAGCATCTCCAGGCTCTCTGCCGACAGCAAGGCTTTTGTGAGGCAGCACTTATATTTTAAATACAAAGGCAAGCTCCCGTTACAACCCATCCTTCGCCCAGGGTGCAGTGGAGTCTTCTAAGGGCACAGCTGCCATCACATCTTTTTTTTCCTTTTTTTTCCCCTTCAATTCCAGCCCTGCTCTGTAACCAAGATGGAATAGAGCTGTATTTATTCTTTGCCAGGCTTGAGATAAAGACATTGGGTTGTGAAGAATTTACCACAGGCTTACAAAAGGGACTTAATAAAAGTCCCCTTCTATTCTATTCTATTCTATTCTATTCTATTCTATTCTATTCTATTCTATTCTATTCTATTCTATCCCCTTCTAAAAGTCTGGAATCTAAGAGTTCAGCTATAGCACCTCTTCACGGAGGAACACACACTGGCTGTGATAGCCGGGGAGTCATGCGCTTCTTTTTAAGCATCCTCTCACTTAACCAAGCACTGTTGAGACTGTTTTCCATAGGAAGCTTTCACCATCCATGAACACACCTGTGGCAGAAGAGACCTGTGGTGGTATATGGACCAATCTGTGCTCCTCTAACCCACCCCAGGCACCACCTTCCTGCACAAATAGCCCAGCTGAAAATAAATAAGATGGCTCAGAGGGTAGTGGGCTTGCTGGCATGAAGGCAGAACAATCTGCCCATAAGGCAGTTGAGACAATAATACCCAGCTGGATCTTTGCTAGTGTGAATTGGGTTAGCTCCATCACAGCTGATGAAGCTGTGCTTGAATAATAAGGTGTGAAGGTATTGAGAAGTCTTAGTTGTGGTGAACTTTGGGTTTTTTTCTAAGGGATGATGCCTCTGGGATTGAGTCCAAGATGCAGCTAGATACGTGTGTTGGAGGGTATCAAAGCAGCCATCAGCTGGTGTCCATTTGACTTTTCATAGCCAGACGTGGAAACCACCTGAGAGTATGGGAAAAGGCTGTGCACTGCCACTGCTGCAAGTGCTCTCTCGGGAGGTGGGAATGGGCAGGAGAGGAGGGCCCCACAGTAAATCCATGCATGCTTCTGGGTGGGTTGCTGTCAGCATCTCCCCCAGCTGAAGTTGTGATGCCAGGAATCAGAGGGGACACCAGTGACAGCCCAGCATTTGGGAATCATGGATGAGAGAGCCCAGGGCTGCTGGATAAATGGCAACAGATTCACAGGCCATGGAGGTAAACAGCTAATGTGCAAATTATCCTTCGTCCCACGTAGCCTGCAGGCAACATACAGCCCTGTCTCATGGTCAGGCCAGTGCCAGCAGCCAGTTCTGCCCAGTGCATCATCCCTACCATCCACATGGCGCCTCGTGGGTTACACACTTTCTGCAAGGAGTTATGGGCAGAGGACATCTTACTTCTGTCAAAGCCAATGGCAAAAAGCCAATCACCTTCAGAGAAGGCACAACCATATTTATTTTTAAAAATTAATACACATGCTCTCAGGGAAATGTTCAGCTGGCAGAGCGGAGTAGGTCACAGCAGCATTTGATCTCTAAAACTACTGGTGGACATCATGTTCTTTATGGGCAGTTATGTGCTTCTTTTGTCTGTATCAAGCAGATTATTGCACTTGCAGCCATTATTTTTTTTAAGGACTCTGTGCTTTTAAATAAACCATTAAAATAATGATTCAGGCTCCAGCCTCACCAAGAGCCACCACAAATAGAGAGATGGGCTGCAAGGACAGTGTGAACGGGGTCTGTGGTTGCAGCAGCGGTTTGGTGACATCCTGCTGCAGTGTCCTCATCCCAAATGAGAGCCTCTCTGGGAGAGCAACAGAGCATCGCTGGTTGAGACAAGGTGCCCCCAGCTCCTCAGCAGCATTTTCTGATCTATATTCAGAACCGGGGTGTTTTCTGTGCCCTAAAACATGCCAGGATCCGTCACTCATGGCCTCAATAAGATTAAAGATCTCCAGGTCCACAGCTGAAACTCTCATGGTCTATCATAGCATCATAGTGTAGAGAAGAAAAGACAACTTGGGGGGTGGGTTGAGCACTGAGAAATTCTGATTTGGGGCATGTTTGTTTATCTTCCATCCAGGAGCAGGGGGGAGCTGAGGCAAAAGCAGAAAATGCCCTGCCACATGTACCAGAGGTTGCAGGAGACAGAAGAGGTGGGGTATGGCTGGACACAAAATGTTGTTGACCTGTGTATGTAAGGAGTTAAGGGAACAGTATTTTTATCCCAGTCTCTGAATGAAGTTCTTCCATTCATCCTTCTTCAAGAGGTGAATTAAATTATTTGGAGGCAAAATCACTCAAAGAAACTCAAATATATTTTTTTCTCCTACCTAAGGGGGACATTCCCTTATAATTGATATGCCAAATGCGTTAGCTAACCCCTGGGCCCCTCCCTGGGCTAACCCCTTTCTTTTGTCCTGGGACCTCTCCCCTTCCCTATGTCCCATGGATGGTCTCAAGCATCTCTCAAGCAGAGACCATCACCTTCTAGTTATGATCGTCACTTGAACATGTCAGTGAGACTAGAGGTCCCATGCTTCAGTGGAAGGCCAATAACTGCAGCAGATGCTGGCCTGAGCACTTTGTCCCTCGGTAGTTTTGAGCCCAAGAAGGCTTTTGAAGGAAGATGGAAATCAATCGACTGACTTCAGCTCTCACGTGCTGGACAAAGGACCTGATTTCAGGGGTGTCTCCCTGTTGGGTGCTGGTTACCAGTCAAAGGGTCCAAAATAGGTGGCAGCTGATGGGCTGCAACCGAATGGTGGAACTGAGCCAGCTGAGGCTCAATTCATCCACTGAGTCTGGTGGATTTATCCACAAATTTACCCACCTGGATCTAGATGGTTTTCCCCTGCATTCAGCCAAGACCTCTTCAGTTTCTTCTCCCCTGCGAGACATCCTGGAGGACACCATGTCACCACCCAAAGCTGTTTCATGAACAGGTCCTGTGGCCACCACCTCCCCACTACCTCAACACTGTGGTGGATCCCAGATCGACTGCATCTGCAGAAGGGTGGGGATGCCTGTCCGGGAGCTGCCAAAGAGCAAGGTGGAGAAGCGAGAAGCAGAACTGCCCTCCCCACTCCATATGTGAGACTCGGCAAGTCTGTCACTTGCACTTCCAAGGCGCTGCTGAGCAAAGAAAGGGGTCTCACTTGCCTTGAAGCGGTGGGAGTTTGGGTTATATACAGCCTCTCTTTTTCCCTTGAAAAGCATCTGTTAATAGAGAGGAGTTGGAGGGGAGCATCAGACGAAGAGACATCACAAGTGCGATCCTCCCCGTCAGTGGAACTGCCGCTTGCCAGGAGGGTTTCTCATGCAGCCTATGCCTGTGATGTGCTATTATATTTTATGAAAAGAAGGGAAAATGTCAAGTGTAGAACGACTTGGCTATTTCCAGAGGATTAATGCTATTATGGCTCTGGGATGACATGCGGTGGAGACTGCTGCCTGCTCCCAAGCAGCAATTTGGGGGCCAGCTCTTTGAGAAGGCATCTGAGCCAAAATAAAACCGATCCCAGACTACAGCAGAAGCTCCCCATTTGCCTCATTTTGTCCATCAGGGCTCCCCAGGTCTCATGTTGAAGTGCCAGTTGTTCATCAAGGCACATGTTGGGCTGTATGGACCAGGAGGGGATGGTGAAGGGCTCTGATCTCACCTGATAATTCCCAAACTCTGGCATCCCAAACACAACATGCCACAGGGCAGCCTCCTCCCCTGTGATCTGAGCAGCTCCCCCTGAAACCCCGGGGAGCCCTTTCAGCAAAAGGGTTTTGACAGCGGCTTCCCACTTGCTCACGCTGCCAGCATGGTGCCATTTCTTGGGTAGGTGCATTTGATCATTGAGCTGTCGTGCATGCAGCACCCTCCCTGGGTGGTTGATCGCAGAGCTTTACTGCAACTCAAGCCACCACCCAGGCTACTGGATTTGTTCTCCTTTGTTGAACCTCTCATTTTCCTGTTGCATCTGCAGCAACACAAAGAACTGAAGCCTCATCTCCTGCGTCCCAGGTCAGTCCTCAGCTACTGAATCATCATCCCCCCTCAAAAGGAGCTTAAAAAAGATCCATTAAACCGTTTGCTTTTCCAAGTTTCCAGTTCAGCATCCAGTTTCTCAGGACACCAGCACTGCAACAACTCCCTTCTCATCGGGGATATTATTTTAAAGGGCAGAATAATCAAATGCCACATACAGGTTTTCCTTGCAGCATTTGAAAAGAAAGTCCCTTTAATCTGAGATATGACACATCCTGATCAGGTACAGAGAGAGAAAAAAAAACGGATCAGAGAGATTTTGCTTTCATGTGGCTACAAGATAAATCATTGTCCAGGGCAATGTGTAGTAATTGTAACTCCTCTTCGAGTTTTACAGTACATCAGAGGTCTGCGAGGGCTGAGATTGCTCGATAGCTGCCTCGCCTTCCAGGCTCCAATTACCCTCCTCGCTGCTTTCAGTATCAAAGGCAAAAAATTGCTTTCTTCACGCTAAACGATCTGCAGAGTGGAGCCAGATGGGCAAAGGGACTTGGAGAAATTACCGTGGGCTCTGCTGTGCCCGGGTCTCATCTCTTTCTTTTGGCTCCTTCTAGAGGAGGAAGCGCTGTATGGAAGGTGTGTGACTGAAGGTGCTGCTTTCTGCACCTCGCACTCTCCGTGATGAGCTGGTGATTAGCTTTAGGCAAAAAAATAAATCAATCTGTGCTCAATTTGTTCATTGGACACTTCAATATATCAGAGAGGAAGAATCAAACTGCAGAGAAAAACCTTTTTGTCTTAAGACACTGCACTTCCACTTAGGAAAAACACCTGCCCCTGCAACAGTGACTGTCATCGGCATGGCCATGTGCATTTCAGTGGAGCCTTTTGCCCTCTTAAAAAGGGGAAACCAAAGCTGATGAAATTAATTTGCTAGTGGATCACCCAGCAACCTTGTGGCATGTGAACTTCAGTCTCTGGTGTCCCAGCTTGGGCTCGGTCTGTCACACCCTGCTGCTCTCCTAGAAGCAGAGATATCCCTTTGCCAGCTCTCCCTCCTGAAATGCGTTTCCCTCCTCCCATGCAGCGCAAGACCTGCCAGGATGCTCAGCCATGAAGCAAATCACTGTCAGGCACTTGTATTATCAAGGACGTGTCCTCCCCATCTATTAAATCAATATGCAATGAATTTGGGCACAAGCTGGCTTAGCCCAAGCTAAGTGTTAGCTCCACCACATGCTTACATGGCCACGCAATAGCAGTCTGCTACGTTGTGTTGGGCTTCAAGCACTTTCCACTTAGAATCATAGAACCATAGAATCATTTAGGTTGGAAAAAACCCTTAAGATCATCAAGTCCAACTGTTAACCCAGCACTGCCAAGCCCACCACTAAACCATGTCCTCAAGTACTGCATCTACCCATCTTTTAAATACCTCCAGGGATGGGGACTCAACCACTTCCCTGGGCAGCCTGTGCCAGGGCCTGACAGCCCTTTCAGTGAAGAAATTTTTCCTAATATCCAACCTAAACCTCCCTCGGCGCAACTTGAGGCCATTTCCTCTCGTCCTATCCCTTGTTACTTGGGAAAAGAGACCGACTCCCACCTTGCTACAGCCTCCTTTCAGGCAGCTGTAGAGAGCGATAAGGTTCCCCTCAGCCTCCTTTTCTCCAGGCTAAACAACCCCAGTTCCTTCAGCCGCTCCTCATAAGACTTGTGCTCTAGACCCTTCACCAGTTTCCCTTGTAGTTACATGATCATGCAATTGTTTCCATCACTGCCTAAAATGCTGCAGGTCCAGCCAGCTCCATTATGATGTCCTGGGTTTTGCCAGATGCAGACTTGAATTGTCAGTGGGATTGGCAGTATTTCCAGTGTTAGGTTCACTTGCAAAAACTAGGCTGTCTCCTGCACAACTTCCCTTCTCCACCATACCAATTCTTGATGACATATATACTTATTTACTGTTGACTATATCCAAAATTACATATATTGCTTCAAGTTTATCTTACAAGCAGTGGCCATAGGTATGTCACCTCAAGAACGGTCAGACAAGCAAGAGCCCTTCCTTCAGCTTCACCATTCTTCAGATCAAATGTTCAGTCCATAAAGGAGCACTAACATTTTATTTCCATAGTGTCAGCTGAGATCCCTCTTCTGCAGAAAATTCCAAAACTGCAGTTTTCCCATGTGCAGCTCTGTGAGCACCAGCGTAAGGGCTCGGGGTTTGCTATGGCGCTGGATCTTGCAAGCAATTCACTCTAAGATTTTAGCTTCAGATTTCTGTCAGACTAGGGTATCAAGAAGAGATCCTCTGTGCAGATTCTCAGTCTCTAATAATACTCGACCCATACGAATTTCCCAAATCACACATGCTTAAAGCCCTCTCTGGACCATGGCACATTTGCAGATTTGACCCTACACTTTAAGTGGTCTGAGCCATTGCATGCCTGTGGATGTTATCCAGCACTGCAAGACCCAGCGTGGCTCAGAGCACTTTGCTTTGTTATAAGGTAAATGTTAAATAATAATAAGTTTTTCTTGTTTCCTGTCTCCTCAAAGCCTGTACTTTGCCATCCAAAAAAACTGTGTATCTTCTGACTTAGTGTTTCCACAGCCTCATCTCCTTTCTACACCCAGGTGTGATCATTTAAATGTTTCAGAACAATAGCATGTATTTTTAATCCCAGTAGACTGACTGCAAAACAAATATCCAATTAAATACTCATTTTTAATAGATGGTGTACAGCTTGCATGCAGCCAAATCCCTTTATTAGCCTTTTATTTTTAATGCTATTAAACCACATTCTTCAGTTTCAATTTTAGAGGAATGTCTTCTCAAGCATGTGCTCACCAGCTCATCCACTGCTATTGAGCCTTTAACAATTCACTGCCCTCTCCCCTGCTTTGCTGGAAATGAGGATGGACTTGGGTTATTTCTGTTGGCTTTTTTTTTTACAGAAGACAAATTCAATTATAAAGTATAAACGTCACCTTTGACTTAGAGCTAGA
This sequence comes from Theristicus caerulescens, assembly GCA_020745775.1. Lineage (NCBI taxonomy): Eukaryota > Metazoa > Chordata > Aves > Pelecaniformes > Threskiornithidae > Theristicus > Theristicus caerulescens. The sequence goes on along the minus strand of CM036564.1, from coordinate 66,415,662 downwards.
CATGCACAGTCACCCCTGCACATCCCAGAGACATTGTTTTGTCAAACCATCTGGAGAAGTTAAAAGCACAGCAACTTCTGTGCCACTAAGATGTGGTCTCCACGCATGAGCCAACCTCCATCCATGCAGCATCAGGGCCACCACCAGGTCCCCCCCTTGAAGACCTCACTGATGCTTCACTGCCAATTTTATGAAGGATACAGGGATGGTGAAGGTGATGCTTATGTGATGACACCTCCCAGGGCAACGCCATAGACAGATCCGGCTTTCTGCTCTGCCGGATCAGATAGTCAGTGCATCGCCCCAGCGTTATGTGGGGAGCACAGCTCATTCATCAACGTATTGAAGTGTCTGACATGAAAGCATACGGATGTGTCATCCCTGTAATTTCTTCTCACTTATGGCACCCTGGAGGTCTAAGGCAACCATGTCCAGGAACTCATTTAGCACCTAAGTAGATTACACCCTGTGGAGGAGATTAAATGTCATCCTTTGGATTAAGTTTGGCATTAAAAACAATTACTTTTGGCACCACAGGTTAAAAAGTGCTCGTCCTGCACTGACACACAGCTGATAAAACTGAGCAGGGAGTTTGGTGAGCAATGGACATTACAATCTGTCGGCAGCTGCTTTTGGTGCCTTCGCCTCCCCATGCTCAGAGGCATGTGGCCCCAGCACTCTGGTGGGACGAGGTCCCATGGGCACCTGCTTAGTGTTTGCTGAGTTCGGAGTCAAATATTGCAGATGTATTTCCCAGCAAGGGCTGCTTTGTGTGATCTGTTGTACTTGACAGGACAGGCGCTTCCCAATCAGATCAGGATGCTCAGTAGCATCAGGTATTAGGGGAGAAATCCATCAGCAAAGCTTCTCTTGCCTTTTATAAATAGAAGTGTCTTCCATAAAGACACTGCCAAATAGATGGCTACTCTAGCAGCAGTGAAGGCCATATAAGATTGGGTGAGCAGACCCAACTGCGTCAAAATCCCAGCCAAAATGTGTGCAATCAATCAGGGCTCCTCGTGGCTGACGTTGGCCCCAGGCTGGTGAGCGGAGGCAGGGCCAGCAGAGAGGAGGCACCGCAGCCGGGGGCTGGTCGCTGGCGAAGGGGTGGGCAGCATCCCCCTCCTCCAGCCCCGTGGCAGCGACCTCCAGCCTAACGGCCAGATCCTGTAAGTGATGGTCATTTCGGAAACTCTTTTGTCACTTACAGCAAGAACAAAACACCCTGAGAAATCTTTGCCCCTGTTTTTGATGCAATCCACCTACAGGCACAGTCCAGAGGAGCCAGAGACCTGACACCCATAAATAACTTTCACGTACCCAGCACTAATGCGCAGTGCAGCTTTCTCTCATTCCAGCCCTGATTCAATGATGCATTTTACTACCTCCCTCCTTTTCATTTTAAACCCAAGACCAGACTATTTTTTATGTAGGTCTCCTTGGCCACAGTTGTGCCTCGAACATAATATCGATCTTCTTTCTAGTTAGCTCTTCATGCCCAACTGTGCTAAAGTGGTGGCAGCTCTGGTCTCCCCTGGGACACATGGACCGAGGCTGCTGGTGTGTTATTTAGTCTCACAAACCATCACCCCACCAGCAAACCTCACAGCCCTCTGCACCCATAGGCAAGGGTTTGTCACCACAAACCGGTCCTGAATGTTTGCACAGTGGCAAAGCTTCCACCGCAGCGGCCCTGCTGCTGCTCATATAACAAAAATCCAATTTCTGAGTATTTCAGTTGAATTTCAGTCTGCATCCAAGTGAGATTTAACCAGACCGGAGTGTAATGCAAAACCAATCAGCCAGTGGATTGGAAAAATGTTATTTGCTATTTTTTAATATTAAAAATGAAAGATGTAAATAATCTGAAAAAATATATATCAGAAGCCCTGAAATTGCTCAAATCAGTGCACATAAGTGCAGAATAAGTTATGGCAAGAAAAAAGCACAACCCCATGGACAGACAGTCTCCAGAGGCAAATCAATAAGTTTTAAAGGGCATATTGACCAATAAGAATGAACCTTGGGAAAATAGCTAAAAATGAAAAAATAGCTAGTCAATCAATTATTTAAAATAAGGTTTTTCAGCTTCCTGATATAAAGTTTGATTAAACCCAGTGTTTTAAATATTTTGACTGCAAAATCCCAGGTCAAATTACAGCCTGATGCTGGCAAATGATTTCATTATCTAGACTTCGCTTGTGTAATAGCAGCTGTTTTAATTTTACTGCAGAAATTCTTGATTTATTGCTGAATAACCTTTTATATGAATAAGGTCATATTTTTGCAGGGATTTTCTTTTCTCTTTTTTACCACATTACCAATTTGTTCTCCGTTAAAGAAAAAAAAAAAAGATTAAAACTGAAGTGCAGTGAACCTCTGTTAACATCAGCCTTGTTCTCGTTGCCCAGTTCCATTTCCTCAGCTTTGGATGAAAATGAATTCATTAGCGAAGATCCTCAATGACTGCAGTTTATCCTTTGAGTCATTTTGTATGTAAGATTTGGAAAATTCATTTTGCTTGAGTGAACTCCTGCTGGTCTGGGTGATGCTTGCTCACACCCCGCCGGCAGTAGCACCCAGGCAGCCTTGCCAGGCACCACACTGGTCCCTTTCCAACTCACCGCTGCAGTTTTATTTCTTGCCAAATCCATGGGCTTCACGATGAGGATGCTGTGAGCAAGGGCTGGAAATACCTGTGCAATGGAGCTTGTCACACCAGGCTGGATGTGGTGTCCTTCCCTCCCTACGTGTCAAGTTTGGTCCCCAAGCACTGAATTTGGAACAAAACTTTTATGGCTTTCCCTCCAGTGCCTTCATTATTCATCATACTGAAATAAATACTTTGCCAGGAGCCCCTGGAAACCTCTGGGAAGCTTCCACTCCCAAATGCTGGCCCCAACACAGAGGTTAACATTTCTCTTCTTGCACAATGCACAATGTGCAAGACCCAGGACCTTTCTGGGACATTTTTGGAAAGCGACGCTCAAGAGCTGCTGTTCAACTCCATCCATGTCCCTCCACAGACTCCTGTGTTGAAGACGCATCAGTGGCTGGGCAATGCCAGCAGTTGCTTAGGTCTCTGGCAACCTTTTAGTGTCAGAGCTATTTCATCTGGGCATGGATTTGGCCAAAATGCCCTTGCCAACACAAGGTATGGACCTGCCCATGAATATTCCTGCCTGGACTCTGCTAAATGTGGCCTTTCAGCCCAGGAGTGAAATTGTAGGTGTCAGCCAAAGGCAGCGCCAGGGTCCACCAACTCCTCCCGAGATGTGGGGCTGGTCTCACACCTTGTGTCTCCCAGGGCTGTCTTTGGGGTGTCCCCATCAAGGACTAATCAGCCCGTGAGCCATGCTGAACTCCCCCACCTCCCACACCCATGCCGCTGGCCCCCTCCCCTCCAGGCAGGAGCTCGGCTCGATGCTCCAGGGAAGCCTCATAGCTCCAGACGTGAAGGCAATGCTGAAGCATCCTACTGGCGATGCAGGCAGGTATGGCTTAGCCATCACGGCTAATCTGCCAAGAGGGATTGTGTGCTCCTCTTACTGCATTGATGGTAAAAGCAGGGACACCAGAACTGTAGCTCAGCCTGTTCCTACAAGGAGCCTGGGGAGATTTTCCCCAGCATCCGGATGCTAACAAGCCTTTTGCTGGACAGAAAGAGAGCGTGACACATTTCCACCACTCTGGGAAGAGATTTTCAACATTTACCATCCTACCTTTGGGTTCTGCTTTGGAGGCTTTGCCCCCAGTGCCCCGTTGAGAGCCAGTCACAGCCTCCCCTTCCCTCCCCAGCACCTTCTCTTCTCCTCTAATTGCGAATTTCAGCTGATGCCTGTTTTGGATCCCTCTTATGTCTCCTGCAGATTTCTGCAGGCAATAAGCTTTATGTTAGACATGGGGTAAATCTGCAGGAAATCAGACTGAGAAAAGACAGAAGTTGAAGAGACTTAGAGTAAATAAAAAAAAAAAAGCACTGTGCCTGGCAGGTGGAAAATTTGTGTTGCAAATACCACGCAGTTCTGTGTATATATAACTCACTGGCTAAACTTCCATATGTGCATATACCTTAGCATATATGCATGCTAATAATGTAGTGCACTCACATGTAGGCATTTGGTCATAGAATCATAGACTCATAGAATTGTTTAGGTTGGAAAAGACCTTTAAGATCGTCAAGTCCAACCATTAACCCAGCACTGCCAAGCCCACCACTAAACCATGTCCCTAAGCACCACGTCTCCCCGGCTTTTAAATACCTCCTGGGGTATTCACAAACCCATTGCTGGGCTGGCAGAGTCAGGGACATTGGGAGGAGACAGGCTGATGCACAGAGGCTCACAGCTGGGCGGCGTGATTAGAGAGTCATTTCCTTAGGAAAGAAACTGATGGAAAAAACCCATTGTCAGTGTTTATCTTCTTTCAGCAGGTTTTGTTTTTTCATTGGGAAAAGTCAGCAATGCAGCAAACAGCTTCATGAATATACATATTGGTTTTGGCAACTACCAATTAGCAAAGACTGTGTTCATGCAATCCCCAAACAGCTATTTCCCTGGGAATTTCTTGTTTTGAGCAAGCCATTTTTCATCAGAGAAAATACACACACTTGGACAAATAGTTCTTGCTGGCTCTTATTACTAGAGGACGCCTGGAGAGGGGCGGGCAGCCACCGCCACGGGCCGGCTGTGTGCCCCGCTGGCTCACAGTCCCACCCTGTGGCCTCCACCTATACGCAATACGGCAAGAGGATGCATACCCAGCCCGTGTACTTGCACGCAATAACACAATGCATGCAAGGACACCTGCAAACAGGACTGGGAAGGCAATTACAAACCCAGCCCGTACACCTCTTACTCACTCTCAAGTCTTTCTGATTCTTCTGCTTGGATCGCAGGTCCGTCGAGGTGTGTACGATAATGTTCACCTGCAATAAGGCTGCTCTTTTACGAAACATTTGCAGCACCTACAACTGAGACCCAAGGATCACCAGTGCCATATTACTGGGGTCTTGAAAGATTTGTGCACAGACAAATGCACAGGCTTGAAAGATTTGTGCTCACGGGACAAAACGGAAAGGGCAAATGAAAAAACAAAAAGAGATGCCTGGCTATGTGTAAAGATCAACGGTGTAAACATGTCAGTGTTGGGGCTCATTACAGCTACTGGAAACCCAGCTAAGGGAATTTGGGGTGTTACTCATCACAGCCTATGGCCGACACCAGGTAAATTCTACCCAAAAAGTCCCAGGCTGAGGCTCCCCACTGCTTGTATTGCCCCTGCAAGCCCAGAATGAATCCTTGCACCGACCACACAGTGTGGAGAAAGAAATGCAACACTTGAGTCTTCCAAGCAATCACTTCATAGCTTTACCTGAGAGACAGCGAATGCCATGAACCACAGATCAGGAAGACGAGGCGCTTAAAGTCAGATATGATGGACAGCTTTTTATTTCCCAATGTATTAATTTAACAAAGTGCTACATTCCATAGTTACAGTATGAGGAGTTGTTCTTGTCCAAAATAGAAAATCACAAGAAAGCACAAGGACTGCTAATATTGCTCTATGGAAGCAGTGCAGTCCAGAGAAACCTCACCTAGGGTGAACATCTGGCATAGGAGACACCTTAAAAAATCAGCAGCTGTGGAGCGCGGGTGCATTTCATCAGGGCAAGAGCTGCATGGCAGGCAGGCTGGTTCCTCTCATTGGAAATGGGGCTGTAGATGCCGAAGCGGTTGTGTGATGCCTACAATAAATTCTGGCTTGTGCTATCAGGAAAACCCAAAACAGAGGCAAGCAACTCGTCTTGTGCTGAGTCGAGAGATTATTATTGCTGCAGCAAAGTCGCCATCGCAGCTGTGCCTTTGCATAGGGCCGAGGCTGCGTTAGCAGTGTCACGACCCACCTTTACATTCAGGGGCTTGCAGTTCACCTAGCATGGAGGATGAGGAGGGCACTTCTTGGCTGTTTTTCTTCTCCTGGCTCTTTCAAAAGAATCTGCTTGCTTGGCAATGCAGAGGTATAGATTAAATGAGTAGAGCATTAAGAGACTGAAGGCTTCAGCTTCCACCTGAAACCCTCCTCCCCTCCCTGCAATCTGATAATTTCAAGCAAACAAATCAAACTCCAGGAGTTGAATAGAGAATATTTTTAAGAGCCCAATCCAAAGTCTACTGGCCTTGGATGAGAAGGGAAAGAGCTGAATGATGCTTGTGCTTTAATGACCTGCAGAAACTGCACTGACGCCAGGGGCACTGCAGAAAACCCTGTCATAGAATCACAGAATTGTAGAATGGTTTGGGTTGGAAGGGACCTTAAAGATCATCTGGTTCCAACACCCCTGCCATGGGCAGAGACACCTTCCACTAGACCAGGTTGTTCAAAGCCCCATCCAACCTGGCCTTGAACACTGCCAGGGATGGGGCACCCACAACCTCTCTGGGCAACCTGTTCCAGTGCCTCACCACCCTCATGGTAAAGAACTTCTTCCTTATATCTAATCCAAATCTACCCTCTTTCAGTTTAAAGCCATTACCCTTTGTCCCATCATTATGTTCCCTTGTAAAAAGTCCCTCTCCAGCTTTCTTGTAGGTCCCCTTCAGGTGCTGCAAGGCTGCTATAAGGTTTCCCTGGAGCCTTCTCTCCTCTAGGCTGAACAACCCCAACTCTCTCAGCCTGTCTTCATAGGAGAGGTGCTCCAGCCCTCTGATCATCTTCATGGTCCTCCTCTGGACTCGCTTCAACAGGTCCATGTCCTTCTTACGTTGGGGGCCCCAGAGCTGGACACAGGACTCCAAGTGGGGTCTCACGAGGCAAAGTAGAGGGGGAGAATCACCTCCCTTGATGTGCTGGTCACGCTTCTTTTGATGCAGCCCAGGATATGGTTGGCTTTCTGGGCTGCAAGTGCACATTGCTGGGTCATGTTGAGCTTCTCATCAACCAACATCCTCAAGTCCTTCTCCTCAGGGCTGCTCTCAGTCCATTCTCCGCCCTGTATTTGTGCTTGGGGAGCACTCTCTGTGCTCCAAAGGCTCCTATGGCCTTCACTGCAACCCAAGGCTGGTTTTGGCTCCCTCTTGCCTCCACACTAAGAAGAACTAAACTGAAGACATGGGGAGCCTCCAGGCTCTGGGGCAGGTGCTATCCAAAACCAGCTATTCAACAAACACCTCTGCTTCAAATGCACATCATTTGGGATCTCTCTGCACTGCTGAGTGGCTCAGAAAGTTGGCCAACAGCAGTCTTCTGCCAACCAGCAGCTCCCAACCAAGGCACCTTGGGTGGTGGTGTTCAGAGCCAGAGACAGGCCTGGGAGTGAAGCTGGACCACAAGCAAAATCTTTGGGCAGCCCTTCTAGCCCACAAGTCTGGCTCCAGCACAGACCAGAGAGCCAACACTGAACTGTGCATTCAGCTGGACCTCCCTTTTGGCTACAACTCTCCTGCTTGCCCAGTTTGTCCCACCATACTTGTCGTACAACAGCTCCAATATTTGCAACCATTTGTCAGCCCCACTTATGGCACCGTTGATCTCCAGCATCCCAACCACCCACTCCATGTCCTTGCCAAGTGAAGCCTGGTTCTTGAGGACATTAGGGCACCCAGCCGATGCACTAAAACATTGCCTTCGTCATTCTGACCAGCAGCGTTGCCTTTAATTTCTTAAGTTCATTATGTTGGGGAGGGAGAAGAAGAGAGACAGTGAAACTGATTGCCACTGTAAAAAGTCAATGTTTCCCAGACTGTGGATTTATTAGCATAATGGAAGGCCACGGCACCTCCTCGCCAGCCTTCCCAATCCATCAAATTGACGACCTATCCATAAAGCTCTTCCTGCGCTGCTGGAGCTGAGGTACTTACAGTCAGACCAGCAGCTTCGCTCATCCATCCCTCCTCCTCCTCCCGACCGGCCAGGAGCTTGGCGTTTTATTGGTTACTTAACACAACCTGTGCTGTTATCACACACTGCGCAGGCACAGTACCATTAACAGGAAAGCAAGAGGAGCCTGTCCTTCGCAGGCTGTTAGTGCACAAAACCCTGCTGATCCCCAGCTGTTTGGGTCTTGCTGGTACATCTGCTCTGTTCTGCAGTATCGCTGGCAGCTCCTCTTTTCCAGTGTTACCCTGGGTCTCTCTTTCAGGCTACAGTTGCGTGCAAAGGACTCAGCCAGCCCAGCTACCGTCCTTTCCACTCCAAGACAGACTCCCTCTTGCAGAGAGGCCAATGCCCTTTGTCACTGCTTATTCTCCATGCCTCCCTGGCTGGATCAGGGTAAAGCATTGCAAGAACATCTTGCAGCTGCCTACATAGTCTTGTTCCCAGCCTGCCTGTTGCTGTACTTAAAAGACAAGCCTTTCTGGAGATGATCTCAAGCAAACTGGAACAGAGGAGAAGTCGTTCCACCTTGCGACCCTCATCAAGCCTTGCCAGGAACAAATCATCAAAGAGCCCAAGGGAGAATATTTCCTGATTCCCAAAACTGCAAGACAGCCAGCAATGCTCAACTGGACTGTTAACACCTCCCGACCACCTCCAAGCTCCAAGAGACTTAGGAATGAGAAGGAAATAGGGAGAGATCAGTCCAAAAGGAAAAGTTCTTCTTAGCTCAGACGGATCATTTGTTATGGAAGAAGGAGGCTTTAATTTTGGATAGGGGGCACCTGGACTTAACAGTGGGCTGCCTGTCAGTGCCTGTTAAAGACATGGGGCTGCTTTTAGCAAGGCAAAATTCTCCTGGTCAAAGTTTCAGGAACAAAAATGGAGAGATGCAAGCACTGTGGAGCCCTGGCTGGGAAAGCCTGTCCTAGAGGGACTGGGGTATGAAGACCCCGTAACATGTTGGTGGACTGGGTTTTACTGTGCCTCCCCCAACCTGCTTCCCAGGCACTCAGCGAGATGAACGTGTGAGGGACCACGTACAGCTCTCCAACTGGAAGACTAGCATCAGTAGCAGCATTTTGAATACACGTTGTCCCGCCTGTCCTTCTCCAGGTGACTCAGTAGATGTGTGGGTAAGGCCTACAGGAAGGTACTTGGGCTCTGAAGAGCACTGCTTCTTTGGAGCTGAACATCACATCTGATGACTTAATGTCCAGAGGAGGCCCTGACCCTCTCAAGAGAGAACTGAGCTTCAGGCAGGTCTTCTGAATGTCCTACCTTGCAAACCCACTCACAGGCCCACGAGACATTTGCTTACCATCATCTACATCTACCCTTCACAATCTGACCAGCCTTTTCACCTTTACAAGGAATGAAATCCTGCATCTGCCCCTCCTCAAACTCTCTTCCTGCTTCTTCGAAGACTCAGTGGGATTTAATCTCACTAGATGTGTGGTCTGGCTTTATTTGTCTAATCAGGTCTCCTCTGGCAACAGTCCCCGTTCCTTGTATGAAGGATGATTCCCCACAGAACAGTGATTCCCACCTCAGAAACATAGATGTTTTCCATAAATGTCATATTGAAGTCATTTCACAACCAGAACCAGAAATAAAGTAACACAGCCCTTTTTCTAGCTATTTTGACAGCATTTCTGTGCAAAGCAACATTAGTTTCCTCTGCCCGGTTCCAGTAATGTCTCAGACACTGGCTGTCTCCCTCTGCAACCCGGTCCTAGCAGCCCAGGCAGCATGGCAGCTTGCCCTCACCCCGTGCCACCCTTGGTCTTCACCTCCACAACCTTCTGCAGCCATCTGTCCTACAGCTTCACCTCGTCCCCCATGGCCAAGGGCTCCCCAATGTGACCATTTCACCTCCCCATAGCAGACATCTCTCCAGCTGTGGCTGCCGCTGCTTTCCAATTATTCACCATAAATCCCTCAACACTGACAGCCACCCGCTCCGCAAACTTTGGTGCCTTTCTGCATTCGGTGGTCTGGAGACAAGACCCATCCAGATCCCCCAAAGCTTCTGCTGTTCATGCAGCTTTCAGGGGCTGAAAAAGCAATTTCCAGTGGGTAAAGGAGACAGATGCCCTGCTTTCATCTCTATGTGAATGCAGCCTTGTGAAACAGATAACTCAATAACTAGTGTCCTTCAAACAGGAGGCAGAAGCTGAAGAAACCCCTGACCTGCCTCTTCTCTTACCTACTTGCACACTGAACAAAAGCTAAGAGCTCCATGCAAGACTATCCGTCAGTAGGTGAGCGCTGGTATTTATTGTGCTGTAACAGACAGTGCTGGTTGAAAATGGACTACGATTTTTGTGGTGAATCAAGTGTTGAGGCCATTCCTGTGTGTCTCCAAGAAGCGTGGAGCAGAGCTGAAGGAAGAAAGAAGGGGTGAGAGTCGGGGAACCAAGTGCAGAAATGTGCTTCAAACTGTATCAACAACACTGTACTTGGGCACTTCTCAGGTGGCAAGGGATACAGTTCAAGTGTATAACTCATTAATTAAGCAGAGCAGCTATTATTAGCGCTAATGAACTTTAGCTCAGGTAATGTAACATTTAAAATTAACAAATTGGACAGAAGTCATTCACAGTAAAGATTTCCATTCCCGGGTTAGGTGAGAGCTATTGTTATGATTAGATTACTGCCAGCCAGGACCAAAACAGTACACCAGGATAATAGGAAAATAATCATCCATATGTATCAGCTCCAGCTGTAACAAGACGCGCTGTGGATCTGAATGAGGCGCCGGGTGCGAATGTGAAATCTCACTACTGTATCAAAACAAACATCACTGCGTGGTACACGTAGAGCACAGCATGCCGTTTCGCCGGGGTGGTACCGACCACTGCTCGGTGGCTCGGGGCGGCGGAGAGCAGCGATGCAGCAGAAAGTCACTTGTTCTTTTTCTCCCCCTCCCTTCTTTTAAAAGTCACGGGCTGTCACAAGGGCACTGCAGTTCAATTCAAAATTCATCTTCAGAGCTGTCAGCTAAGAGCATGACTCGGTCTTGCATGCTGTTAAATTCCCTCTGCTAGGGGAAGAAAAGAAACATGAAAGAGCTCCACATGCAAAAAGGAAATGATGAGCATTTGGATCCCCCCATACTCTAACTGAGAGGTCCCGGGCACCTCAACCCAGACAAACCATAACCAGACTGTGCTCGCTTTGCAGCCAAAATGGGTAACAGGAGAGTGGGTGAGAACAGCTGGGGGTTTTTCCTTCGCCATTGCCATACCTTTCTTTTATGTCTCTTTGAGCCATTTCTCCTTCGGCGATTCATAATCTTAATGCTGTAGAGTGCTCCTAGGATAAAGAGGGCTCCAGCTATTCCGACTCCTACAGGAACCAGCATCCCCGACATGTATCCTGCCTATGTGGAAAAGAGAGAAGCAGAGCAGCACTCAAAAACCCATCCTTTCAGAGTTATCTTCCACCAGTCTAGGACTGCAATATATCCCTACGCTGCTTTCATCAAAGTTTATTGTATTTGAGTTTCTATCACCCACCTGCATACGATGAGCTCTGCTTCCAGGATCCCTAAGCAAGCCCCCAGGCAGCCCCACTCCAGGACCAAGCTGGTAACCACCACGGTTCACTCACCATCAGCTTTTGCTAACAGATATTGCCTTGTGATAGCTGAGACACTGCAGCGTTTGCCTGCCTTTAGGAGAGGAAACAATTTTGGTGCAGAGTTGCAAGCACTGGGGTGAAGAGTCTCTTAATACGGGTGCACGTGTGAAGTAAAACCTCGACTGCCAAGGGCAGGCAATCTTGAGCCACAACAAAGACCTGTGGCCACCCAGACAGACTGCTACACGCTGTGTAAAGTAGGCTGAGTGCTGCTCCGAGCTTCCCAGGTACTGCCAGCATAAATCAAGGCATGGGTATACATCTGTCCACGATCAACAGAGGTCAATCCGGAGAGTTGAGAGCTGCCGTTACACTTTTCGGCATGAATCTGGACTAGCAGCGCGGCGCCGAGTGGTGCGGTGACGAGCGCCTCGGCACCGCGCTGCCCACAGCTCTCCGCAGCGTCCTGCAGCCCTCGGGGCGGCAGGAGCAGGCAGAGGAGCCGGTGTGTAAGAGCCAGCAGGCGAGACGGCAGGCACCAGCCAGGGAGCGGGCAGAATGGGCGAGGATCTGGTTTTGGAGAAAGGCTGCGCTGCGAAGCAGGGATGCTGACCTCCGTCGTGGGAGGTGGATGGGGAAGGGACCCAGCATCCTCCTGGCCAGCTCTGATTGCTGGAGTGTGTCTTACCATGGCCAAACTGCTAAATATACCTCCAGTAAAGAGTATTACACAGCTCCCGTGCTTCCCAGAGACACATTGCCATGGGAAAGCAAGTCCCCCGAGACACTAGTGCCATATCTCAGCACGGGGAGAGCAGAAGCTGCCCTCAGCACCCACAGCTGGGTCTCTGAAGGAGCTGATGTGCAAAGCCAGGCTGTGCTCACACATCACAGGAAGAACCACCAGTTTGTCCTCTCCCTGCCCAGCCCAGCCTGAGCCTCCTCCGCTTTGTACTCAAAATCTTTGAACCAAGTGCTTTTGTTTTGCATGGGAAGGGGTCGCCTGCATGAGCAGGACAATGATGTAGAGGGAGGGCACGCACACCTTCAGCTGGCCTTAAGGGAAGCACAGCAAATGTAAATCAGCTCTAATTCGATTGCTATGACCCATATGTTTGCATTGCCCATTAAAAAAATACAGATAGCATGACTAATTTAAAATTACACATTTAAACATTTAAAATCCTTTGGAAAAATTCCCAAGTGCTTGTTATTTTATATTTTACTGTTTGAAATGAAAATTAACCCAAGTTTTAAAGTGCCAAATTGCTTCAGCATCCTCACCCAATTGAGGCTGGGGGGCTCAATGGAGTAAGGGAGGCAGGTGCAGCCTGGCTCCCTCCCTCATTAGCGCTGCCCTTGTTCAGCAAGAGTCCTCTGCTGTGGCACTACAGCTTTACCCTTCGACATCTACACCCCCCAAAATAGATTTTACACCTGCCAAGGGACACATGCAGAATTAGACACCTCTTAGCAAGCCTCAGTCCATTGCTTACAACCACTCATCTTCAGTTGCATTCCCAAACTGCAACACAACTTACAACACATGCTCACACCGTAATTGCTTTCCTTCCATAATCCACTGAGTGAGGGGAAAAAAAAAAGCTATTCAGTGTGTGCTGCCCTGGCTTCGAACGCTTACCGGGAGAATGAAAATAACTGCTTTTATCTAGGGCAGGTACAATGCTCTCAAGGGCTGTTTCGCTCTCCCAAACCCCTCCAGATCCTGCTCGGTGCTTTAAATAGTAACAACTTCATGCCTGGATCCCAAGGCTTGAGGGATCTTCAGCTGCATCGTGCAGGTTCCCTGAACGCCCTCCCAGAAAGCCCAGCCCCACTCAGCACACGCGCTTGGAAGGGGGCTGCGTGTCAGCACCCCAGTTCCCAAAAAAGGAGGTTAGTGAGAACACAGCCAAAAGACTCTCTCTGCAAGGCAATTAAGGTGCCTTAATTGGGTGACCTAATTAGCGCAGCACAGGTTTTTCTATTTCTGGAACTTTGCTGCTGGCATGGGCGGCGAGGGGAGACTGGAAATGGCTTTTTAGCTGCTGCCCAGCTGAGTTTCTGTATCAGAAATCACTGGTTTTACTACGTGAACTCTCTAGCCTGTCCGTGAGCCTTTATCACGTGTGGCCAGCCCATGCCCTTTTACAGGCTTCCCCCAACAGACGGACCAACAATTTCTACTCCAAAAGCCTGCAATGTGAAGTAGATCCAGGACCTGTTCTCCCAGCCATTCTGTGTCGCACAGCCCCACTCACGAGGGCTTCTGCACTTGCCTGGTAGGCTACCGCATTTCACAGGCAGCTCCGAAGCCACTTTTTTACCCCTTGCCCATGGGGAAGACGCAGCTTCCTCACAGATCCTAGGGATGCTTTTAATACACCCAATCCATGACCATGACCTTCCTGGCTCCACTGGGCTTTGAGATAACAGCAACAGAGGACTTCAGAGGAACCTCATGTCCATTATTCGGCATACCAAAGGCAACGTTTGCACAATGTTTGCAGGAGACCAGACATAAATCTATCACTGACCCGTGATCCTGGTCCCATGCTCCCCACACCCTTCCCATCAGGGCAGGGCAGCCCTGATGGACACAGGAGGACACATCTCTCAGGTATGGGGCAATCATGTGCCAGGATACTCTTTTGGATGGTGGGATTGGAAAATAGCAAGGACAGGGCTCTGCCAACAGCAAATGAGAGGGGCACGTATTATGACTGGTGCTGATAAACTCAACAAGCAAGAGGAGGCAATGGGATGAGCAGGTTTACTTGGGAGTGATTTGCTTCACCAGCATTTGGTTGGGGGTGAGGGAGTGGTTTTTGCTGGGCTTTTCTAAGGGAAAATGTGAGCAAGGTGGTGAAAGATCTGCCTCCACACATCTGCTGTTCCCCAAAGGACGGAGATGGCTCAGGGCTGAGTCTCTCTTTTAAGTGGACCCTAGTAGATCCCCAGTTACACCAATGCTTGTGCTGGGCACTGCCATGCAGTCCAACATCTACCTGCAAGAGGTTCAGACCCTACAGAGCAACTCTCTTGGAGACTGGGCCATGCACCCCCTCCTCTGCAACGGGGAAGGACAGAGGTAGCCGACAAGGTGCCAAGAGGAAAGAAGTGAAAGCTACGGCTTCAGTGAGAAGACACCTGATGCCCCTGAAGCTTGTGTTGTGCCGGCTGGGGTAGGTCTGGCATGAGCAGGTGACCCTTGCATGCTACATTCACTCCAGGCACTCAACCAGTCTTGGTGTCTGCTTTTTACCTTCGTCAGGAAAACCATTCTCTGTCCTTTCAGCATCCGCTCTGGCTGAATCCCAGGCCAAGGTGCTCTGCTATGAGCATAGATCACACTAGACATGCCTCCTTCCTATTGTAGGCAGAAAAGCAACTCAACAAGGGCTGGGCAGGGACCCACCTTAACCCTTCCACTCCCCAGTCCTGGAAAACAGATACCCAGACCCTGTCTCTCTGTTCAGACTTGCTGGTAAGGTGCTGCTGAAATTTGGTGGGGATCACGTGGGAAGGCTGGGCTCGTTTGGTGACAATCTGCTCAAGCTTAGAGATGTATTTTCAGGGCTCAATAGGGAGTTTCCTATCGAGTCATTATTCCTTGTGGTGGGTTTCTTCTATACTAACTCTGATCCTGTTCAAGAATTTCCAAGCCCTGTTGAGTCACAAAATGTTCTTGTCTTAAAAACACTACTGTCACCTCATATCTAGCTTCATGGCTTTGCCGTCATCAACACAACATTTGGAAGGTTTCACAACCATTTCAAAATGTTAATATTTGCCCTAGGGCAGCAGCACATGAAAAGCCATCACTGCCTGTGGATGGCACAACTCTTGATTTCAGGTACCACCACTCTGTAATGCCAGGGAGAAAAGATCAGGGTCTGTTATCTTTCCAGTCTTCCTGCGTTTGCTCTTTTTCCTTCCAGGAATTTGCAGCTTTTCTTGCATGTGGAAGCAGGAAAGGTCTCATCCAGAGCCAGTGGTGTGGCACACAGCCTCTCACCAGCGAGGATCACCAGATCCTCTTGACATGGATCTAGAACCAAGCTTAGGACTTAGAGAAAAGGGGTGGAGGTAAGTTAGAGGGCAATATAAAAAAGTAATTCAGGTAGTCTGAAGAGAAGGTGATTTTCTAGTGCAGATAAGTGTATCAAATACCCCTGTCCATCCTTCTGCTCTTAGTTACTACTCATCAGGGATCTACTGTGGATTTACACCACTATATACAACAGCAGCATCTGGTTCATTTGCCTCCCAGAGAAAATTTTAAGCCCTCTTTCAATTGTCTTTGTAGAGATAATGAACTGCACTGACAAGAGTTTTATTCCTGCAAGTAAAAATGTTTTTCCTTTTAAATTGAAACACTGAGCCTCCTACCTTATCTTTCAGCTTCTCCATCCAGCTTCTCACTGAAAAATAAGACAAAAAAGCCGTAATCATGTTACTTATGTTATATTAATTAGTAACAAATGATAATGAAAGTATTAAAATAGACACTAATTAACTTGACAAGCTGATAACACTTTTCATTAGATTTCCTCTCTTCTCATTCATGAAAAAGAGCAAATGAAGCAAATCAACACGAGAAACTCTTCAAGCGAGTTGGCAGGCAAGAAGCTCGCTTTTGCCTGTGCAATTCACATCTTCAGAGTGATTAAAAAAGGAAGATGAAAAACAGTATTTCAGGTTGTGGATTTTAACCAGCACTACTCATACACACACTGCAATGAAAACCTTACGGCATGGCTATCCCCTTCTGCTGGCTGCCTCCACATCAATATTCTTCCCTCTATTTGGCATAGCCTGTAATGATGCCTAAAAAAGTATTATTCCCTGTCTTTTATTCCCCTGCTTTTCTGGAAGCAGCCACTGCCTGCTCTGGGAAGTCACCACATAATATCTGAGGACTGGGATAGCACTGGAGGTACTAATTTACTACACCAAGTAAATTTATACTGCCATCACAGAGACTTTCATTTCCTAACAGTTAATATAAGTCCCGTGAAATATGACACCCAAGAATTAAAAATCTTTAATGGCATGTACTTTGGGATGAAATATTCAGCTAATCTCAAAGAACCGCAAGTGCTTAGCAGCGGGTGCACAACTTATTAACTCCACAGGCAACTGGATTCTTCTGCGCTGCACCAACGACAAAATGCTCAGCCTTTGAGAGATCCGCTAATGTTTTAACGAATTCCTACTTATAGGTAAGAGGCAAGAAAACAGTTAAATGTTGGGTTTTTTCAGGGTTCTGCAACTGGGTTTTAAGCCCTGGTCAAGGATCCCTGTTTCTCCAGGAGGATGATGCCACAGCCGCAAGGGGACTCTTGGATGCACCAGTGTCCTTCTGAGGGTTATTTCTCCCAGGATGCATTAGATCCCAAATGTAACTCACCGTTTATGGAGTGAGACCCTATTTGCAAGCCTGCTTTCTTATAGAAGCTCCCTTCAAAGCTTGCATTAGCAGTACTAAAGCCTGCCTGTTGGCACATGCACATACACCCTTCGGGGTAACTGAAATGAGAGCCTTACGGTGAGTGGGGAGGGTGCAGCAGCAGGGCCATCAGTAAATGGCCTTTTAATATCTCAGATACAACACGGAGAAGCACAGCAGCTAGGAATTAGTAAGACTTGGTCCAGACGTCAGCATCACTGAATTAAACTTCATCATTTTAACAAGTTCAAAGTGATTTGAACACTCCCTTTTTAACTATTAGTAATATAACACTTTCCAAACAGAAGGATCCCAGATTACCTAGAGGTGAAAAAATTATGAAACAGGCACAGGAACGTACACGCAAACTCGCCTATCTCTGACAGGTAGCTAAAAAAAAAAACTTAGTTATCCAGGAGACAGACACCCACAGCACTAGAAGAGGACAAGATGTCTACTTTTATCAACTCTTCCCACCATTAGTCCTGACCTGCATGGACTAAGCCATTGTAAACTCAATTGCTGAAGGTGCCGTCACCATCATCCTCTGCCAGTCCAAGCCTGCATGCCTTGAATTTCTGGTGTTTCACTCCCAGGGGAATACCAGCGAGGAAGGAAATGCATGGTTGCCATGCACTAGGTTTCTCAGCTGAGTTTCTAGGTGTAACACTAAAGCAGTGGGTGTAAACATAGACTTTCAAGGAGACCCCCTACACCACTGCCTTGCTGACAGGCAGGAGAGAGACCAAACACCCAGAAAATTCTGCTTAAAACCACAAATATTGCAAACCAAAGGAATTCATCCCAAAATCCTTGCCAAAGAGCCTTCTCATGGCTCTCGTGTTTAACGATGCTATCGTGTTTTATTCCAGGCTGCCAGGAGGAGTGGTGATGGTGACTCACAGTCACACAGTAACAGCCACGGCTTCAAAACCACAGTGCACATTTTGAAGCTTTGGACCGATGTCCTCCGTGCACAAGCAGACAGCTACACGCGCACACACAGTGCGTGCACGCAGCCGGTGAAAGCCGCTGTGATGCTCGGTTGGCCCCAACTCAAGCTAAGCACAAAGCCTGGTTTTACATGTCTTTCACAATAATTATATGGGATGGGTGATCTCGTCGATAGTCAACCCACTTTCTTGCAGCTGAACAACAATGGTGACTCTAAAGCAGCAATTAACTCTAGAATATTTCTGACAAGTTATAGGCAGGGGCTGATCTAATAATATTCTATTACTTCCAACAAACACAGATTCTGGCTTCATTCCCCTCTGCTCCACAAAATGACAGCAGCATGTCTGTTGGGACCCCAAACACTACAGTACAAATCTGTATTTGCTATTTATACAATTGCTTATTATTAAACCAGACCTTGTTTTCAGCCATGTAGAGCACGTCAGACACCTTCGTGAATCAGCCCCGGCCACAGGAAAACAACACAACATGATTTCTCCCAGGCGGGGTGCCTCTCCGAGAGACGCTCTAACACAGCCACAAGCTGAAAGCCTCTGACCTGTGCTAGAGGAAAATTATGGTCCCAAATTCGGCATCATTACACAGCATTATCCATAATTAATATTCTGAGCTTGGTCTTGGAAAAAGGACATTGTGGATGGCACCTTCTCATAAAAATGCAACACTCTCCGAGAACACTAGGTGACATGCCAATGAGGCCAAGCAAATAATTAGTAACAAATACTCTAGTCTATGTATTTTTCATCATTCCCTTTTTTTTTCCTTCCCTGATCACTGAATGTCCTGAACAAATGGCAACAGTCTCTGGGTGTGAAATTACTAACAAGTGTCTGCAGTGCTGGCTCTTCTTCCATGGCATTTTAAGGATGGTGACTACTCCAAACTCTGCTTTGGCTTCATTTTGATCCCTTGGTTTCATGGGGAGCTGAGTTAGATGAGCGTGGAGCACTTCTGAAAATTACATACATAATCTGACATTTCCTCAGTGATTTATATAATGCCTGCATCTCTGCAAATTAATTTTAAATAACATATAGCTTAACATTAAGGAGGTCAGGAGCACGGAGCAGGAGCACGGTTATCTGGCTTTGAGATCAGAGCAGCCCAGGATGAATTCAGACAGTTACAGATGCACCGTGCTATTTTTAGTCATTTTTACCCAGCTTTCCCCTTGAAAATGTGCAGCCATCTATTAAGAAGCCACGGTGCCAACTAAAGAAGTTAGGCTAATTTGCAGAGGTAAGCAGCAGCCTGCGGTGCCTGCCTGGCCCTTCCATGGAGGAACCTGGTCCAAAGGGACAGTCAAAAAGCCCCAGGATCAAAAACTTTCTGAAGTTTAGGGGTTGGCAGACGCAGGCTGAAGGCTCAGGAGAGGGGCAATAGGTGACATTTGAGGGTCTGCAGCATATGGCACTGGATGGTCCAACACCTCCTTCCACCACTGAACTCTTCAATGCTATAAATCCAAACAAACCCTCATGGGAGACGGCTCTTGTATTCCCACCCCTCTCCTTTCCGCTGTGTCCTACAGCTTTGCATCCCCTACAAGAAGAGATTCAGCCAGCTGACCCAAGCTGCTCATTTGTTTTTTGCAGAGCTCCTCTTTACAAAGGGGGTGATTAGATATAGTTTACAATGGTGAATCGAAGTGGAAGAGGTTTGGAAGCTGCCTCCAAGTTTGGCTGGAAAGATCCGCTGGCAATGAAGCATTTGCAGGATTTACATCAGGGGAAAATCCAGTATTTGTCACTTCTGACGAAAGAAAATGAAATTAAGGTAGCATAACAGACCATATTCACTTCAGGTCTAAACCACAGTCTGACACTTTCCTCCTAGGGAAGAGTCTGACCTCGCGGTGCTCTGCTCAGGGATCTCCCAGCACCCTCAGCTTACGGCCCTGCAAAGTCTTGCTACAAACAACTCACCTGAATGGAGAGGGGATGTTAACTGAGGACAAAGATCTGGAAAAAGCACTGTCAAGGACTCTTATGGAACTGGAATTGTCCCGACATTGCCGTTATACCACCATCTTCTGGCTTGGACATCCAGCCTCCCGACAGACTGCATGCACGCAGACCACAAGGCGCCTGTGCAGAGACCAGGGCACGAAAAGCAGAAACACGGACTGCACTTACGCAGACCTGGAGACGTTGGGAATTTGATCCCTTTTCATGGCTTCCGGGTAACCCCTGGGTTAAGCATATTTTATATGTTGTGTGGTTCAGCAATGTTGTTATTTTTACCATGTGTCATTCCATGTTTTGTTCAATTAATTCAACGTGTTTTGACTAATATGCAGTTTGTTGCTGTCCCATCACCTGACAATGTTAAATGTATCCGTGCAGTGTACCAGCCAAAACCTTTAGTTGTAAAAATTGTGTAAACAAATGCTCTCTTTTCTTACCTTACTATCCTCTCCTTCTATCACCACCCTGGACCGTGAAGACAGATATCTGCGAGTTAAGACAGCAATCTTTGAGCCACGGGGTGATGTAAGAGTCTGAAGTGTTAAGAACCATTGTCTCAAAGCTTGCTTGGGTGTGTTTATCTGATAAGACTGGACAGCAGACCACTCTTCTGTCTGATAAGGCCCAAGGGCGGACCATTCTTTGGCTTATCAAGTGCCACTATCTTGCAAAGAGATGCACAAACTTGCTGAAGCTGCAGGCCATTCTTTGGCTTATCAGGTACCATTAACTTGCAGGGAAATGTGGGAACTTGCTGGAGCAGCAGGCCATTCTTTGGCTTATCAGGTACCATTAACTTGCAAGGGAACATGCAAGCTTGCTGAAGCTGCAGGCCATTCTTTGGCTTATCAGGCACCACCAAGAATGGGACACCAATTGATATCCGGGCCAGGCCACTTGCCCACCAGCAATACATATTGTGTGACTGGATGTGCAGGTGTGGCATACGTGATAACCAAATGGAAATGAGAGGGGAAACTCCCTCTCCAACATGGGATAAAAGACGGTACTACGAAACCTGAAGTAGGCAAAAAAAAAAAAAAGAAGGGTCTGAAAAGAAGAAAGTACAACGAGGTCTGAAAAGAAGAAAGTACAACAAGGGCTGAAAGAAGAAAGCACAACGAAAGCAGAAAGAAGGCAGAAAGAAGAAGCTTTTCCACCCCCTGAAGAACTAAAAGAAGAAGAAGCCTTTCCACCACCGGAGAACTGAAGACTGAGGACCAACGGGACGTCGCTGGATCCAGGGTGGTGACTATCCTTTGCTTACCTCTCTGATCGCTTGCTTATTTTCCTCCTAATATTTCCTGCCTTTCCTATCGCTTTACTCTTTTATATTTACCTAATAAAACATCTGATTGGCGGCATATGACCTCATTTGTGTCTTAATTTCGCCCTTGGGATCATCTCGAACCTTCCCCGAGCCTGACTATCAGGCCGGGTCGTAACAAGCACACCAAACATTTCTATACAGTAACTCCCATGGCTACTGTGCATCCTCACCATGGAAAAAAGTGGGTCCACGTGTACTGTTATTAGAATCATAGAGTATAGGATATCTCAAGTTGGAAGGGATCCATAAGGATCATCGAGTCCAACTCCCTGTGCTCTCCTTCCCTGAACCCTTATCAGTGGCCTCCACTCGTGATCTCACTTCTTGTTGCTGTTCCGCAGACTGTCCGTCTTCAAGTAAGTTCCTTTTTATTAGTCAGGTCTCTTGAACCCCCCTTTGTTCTGGCAGCTGCAGGGTACGGGGTGCCAGAGCCAGGCTCTGCCTTTAAGCCTCACCATAACACACCATCAAATCTCTCGCCAAAGGCTTTTCCCCGCTTCCTTCACCACCCCCCTCTGAAATCAGGAGCACAAGTCCTCTGGGCTTCATGCTTTGCCAACTTCTAGTAATCCTAATTGCCTAATTATCCACTCCAATGCAATGATAAAGCTGCTTAATAATTCTGTTCACTTCTCATTCATTCTCTCCCTTCCCAGATAAGAAAATGCAAAGACTTTACCTTCTGGTGGAGATTTCAATCAATAATTCATGCCCTCCTGCCATCAGTTCTGTCTCCCCCTTCCCCTCTTGGATGCCCCGCTGCTTTATCTTGTCACTTTAGTTTCATCTTATCAGCTTGTTTTAATCACATTCGCTTTTTTAATCATCTAAAGCAATTCTGTTTTTCCATGGCAAAGCCGGCACATTATCCCTCTGCCCTGTGCATCTCGCTGTATTTTCAAATCCAGCATTTACATCTTCATTCCAGAACTTCATCTTGATACCGATGAAGGTACATCCAGCACCTTCTCTTTTAATAATTCTCCACCACGACCACCAGATCAGTGGTGAAAATGTGGCACCCAAGCTCTATACACTCCCCAAAGGGCAGAGAAAAGGGCTGAGGGATGGTTTTATGGTTAAGCTGGAGCTCAGGTAACCTGACCTGACCACTACATCTGTAATTCCTTACATGCAATAGCCTGAGAGAGCTGCACCAAGCTTCATTCTGAGAAATCAGAAAATATCAGTCACCCCAATATGCTCGGGGCATGAAAAGATTTTGATCTAACAGCTACTGTTAATTGCTTTCACGTCTGTCTGAAATGAGAGGCATCCCTATGTCAGGAACCAGAGAAGCTGTTTAAGGACAAGGCCCCCACTGCAGCAGATGACAGTCCCCGCCGCAAGTGATCTGTCCACCAGACAAGATGCAGGAAGCAAAGACGGATGGAGCCAAGGAGCAAAGAGAACAGCAATTTCTGAGCACTGGCAATGCCGGCCGTGGATGTTGGGTTTGCTCTGCCTTCCTCCGGCCAGGACAACATCTTCCTCCCACCCACGGCTATGGTTGTTTTAAGGCAGGAAAAGGCCAGGTTGGCATATTTGCAAGAGCGTGGAAGTTGTAAATACGTAGTGAGGAAGCTTTTGTAGCTCACGGTACAGTGAAACGTAACTGCACCTTGCAGCCGATGCAGCTCAGCACAGCTCTGCCATCGCCTTTTTCCCTAGGACAAATTCATTCACCTCTTCCATTCCTGGCCGCTACCCTGCTCGTCCCATTCCCCCTTGTGAAATGGCTGGGGTTTGGCATTGCTTCTGGCTGGGGCTAACAACTGGTGGTAGTCAGGAGGAGTTAACTTCGTCCTTGATGGTTAGACTTTGCTAGAGACCCTGCTGCCAGAGCAGCTACCCGTGTAAGCCTCTGCAGTGAGAAAACGGGACGTAACTGTCCTCTGAAGCATCCCTTCAATCTCCGTTACATACTTTAGAGAAAGAGATTTGCTATAGTTAGTTCTCCTCTTCCCTCACTTACATGCACAATTTCCAAGCTGTATTCCTCGTTCCAGCAAAGAAGAGCTGGTTAAAGTGTAAAAATTAAAGAAAAGATAGATATTTTAAATCAGTCTATCTACACCAAGAAATTTGCCCTATTACATTACAGATTTCATCCCTTTCTCTTGCAGGTGAGACTTTCTTTTAAATGAGGCTAGTGAGAACAATTTTGCAGAAATGCTCTGTGCTTCATCTGACAAGTTAATGGCACAAGGCTGCATCGGCTCCTTTTCCTTAAAAAACACAATTGCCAATTTACTTAGTAGCACAAATAAATAATACAGAAAATGGCACTTGGCTGGAAGGCAGCATATTTTTCATTCCAGAAGAAAAACTATACCTACTTGATGGGAATTTTGATGAATGCGTTTCCCCCCATGCCCAACTCAAGAAGACTTGAATAGCCAGATAATCAAACAAATGTCAAACTGACAATTACCATTTAGTTTTCAGAAAAAAATTTTGGGTGGGTGAACTTTGAATTAAAAAAGTGAACGTTAATAGTTGCCATGCAACTGTCTCGTTTATCAACTGTAGCGACGACAACCTTTTCCCTGTCCGCCCAGCTACAACCCAAGCCTGGCTGCACGCTGCCGCCTGCAACGACCTACCCAAACCTCTTCAGGGAGGAAGGGAGATGGGGAGGACAACTCGCCGTGCTCACCCAGAAAGCAGAAGCTAAAATGGTTTTCCTAACTCCTTCCCTGACCTTATCAATCCTTTTGACACTGCCTTCCCCATGGCATTAGGTCAGGTTTTCCCTTTTCCTTTTCCTTGCACTTTTCAAGCTCTTTTCCACTTTGATCTGCCCACACTGAGTAGCCACTTGCTGAGCTTCTGCCTTTGCATTTCTCTGTAGACTCAGTTCTTCTGCAGTGCCTTGAAAACACTTGTTGGCACAGACAAACTATTTCTCCCTAAGTCATCCCAGACAGGCGCAAGATGTTAAAACAAAGCCAAAGTAGAAAACCTCTCGGTATCCTAAGAGTAAAAGGCATCAGCAGGACATTGCTGTGAACTGGCTGTCACAATTTGTTGTATGGTTAAACATTTTCTGGATTGCACCATGTCCAAAAGCTGCGTGCACTCTCGGAGAGGAAACACAAACCTTGCATATGGAAATGGCAACGCCTCCGCCGCAGCACACGCTGGACCGGGTTCTCCACCGCTCTGCCCTGGCACAGCTCCTAGGGCAACACATGGGCTTACCAGCAGTGAGAAACCACCCTGCTTTAGCTAACAGGTTTTCTTGTGTGCTGAAAATGTTCATATTCATCAACTTTCATTCATGACACAGTCACAGTGCCCATATTGGGAATATAAAGCAGCTCTATAAATTGAATCGGGATGCCTTAGCGGCTCTGCCACTTGTAGCTAGCCCTCCTCTGTAAGATGCACGTCATCACTGCCTACCTGAAAGGGAAAAATGTTTGCAAGACTTAAGGTGTATCCCATCAAACTTCAGGCACTTATCTGACATGCCCAAATTAAAAGTCTATCTACCTTCAACTCCCAGAGTCACCGAGGGAGAGACTGGCAGCTGCACAATGTCATCCACCCCACTCCAGGTCTGATTTTTCCTCTGAAGAAGCCCTTCTCTTCTGCTGGATACAGACATATGAGCAACTGTGATGCTTCATTTAGAGGGGAGGCTACTGCACTAAATTGCCTGGATGTTTTCAAACAGCAGGTTTCACTCGGGAGAAGTGCAAAGCATAGAGACAAAATGGGTGAGGGTGAAGGAGGAAGCACAAAGGCAGTGAAGCCAAAGGACCTGGAATGGAGCACACACAATACTACTATTGACACGTATTGTGATTTGTTGCACACAGAAGCTGCCTGATTCCTGCTCTGACTGTGATATTATCTTCTGTCCCTCCCTCTGCAGTCCAGCCCCCGTACCATTAGTCTTATTGAACCAAGGAGAGAAAGAGAAATACCTTAAAAACTCCTAAAAAGACCTAAACTTTTGCTGCTCTACAACATAAATGTGCCACAACTGCAAGATCTAATATCCTGAGGCTAAAAGAAAATACAGCATGGTCTCATAGGCAATGGTGAATATTTCCATTCAAAACTCCAACCCCTGGGTTCCCTTGGCTGAGACACGACAGACAGCAAACCCTGATTTGGGTCTCAAGGGCTTCCAAGCCTGCCAGAAGGTCTTCACGCTGCATTTCTTCTTCAGCTCCTCTCCAAGGGAAGCAGCATGCACAAAGCAGGGTAGCGCTTTCAAAGCTGTTTTGGGTTCATCTTGTTGCTCTTTGGAGATTTTTAATCCACTCTCTGGGTTACGGGAGTCCAGGTTAATACCACTCTCCTGGTCCCTGCAGCGAGCAACGAGGGCACTTGCACAAGTCCTTCCCAGCCCAGCGTGATTTGGGCTGGGGGAGCGGGAGCTGCAGAGGGACTTCAGCTGGGTGGCAGAGTAAAACACCTGTACAGCAAAGTTTTACAAGAACTCAGAGTGCAGGGATTGGCACAAACTCTGGAAGAGATGTATTAGAGCCCTGAAGAAAGCACTGAAAAAGCCCATGAAGGCTTTCTTTCATGGCTCTTCAGTTGCTGCTTTTATGTATTTGGATAGTGCTACGTAAATAAACGACACACAAGAGCTATCTTAAAAAGGGCATTAAAGCTGTGAAGTCAAGACTCATGAGTAAAGAAACACTCCATTTTGTATATTCAGCAGGATACTACTTCTAATTGCCCAATATTTTTTTCTCAGAGGTTTCTAGTGAAAAAATTATTGCTGGTTTACTTTTTTCCCCTCTCTTCATCCACTGGAGCAGGTGAACTCCTCAAGCTAAAAGTTTCTCAAAAAGTCCGGGGCAAACAGCATGGAAAATTTTGGTCCAAACAGTTAAAATTTGGCAAAGTTATCAAGAACTAGAACATAATAGGAAGCATCTGACAAATTTAATGATTGGCACGGCTGTTATTGCCAGGCAAGGCACAAGCATGTGCAGATTTACAGGAGAATGCCTAATGAGGGAAGCATTACCCTTCCATAGTAAGCGCATCTCAACTTTAATGACAGGTTTTTTACAAAGCTTTAAGGTATGCTGAGATCCTTAGTTGGCCGTTACCTGATTTACAGCAGCTGAGGACGCGGCCCTAGAACATAAATTCTTCCTACTGTCAATGGGCTCTGTGTTGTGTTGCAATCTGCCCAAGTCATCTTGGGGATTAGAGAAAACAAAGTGCAATAAATAACGGCATGGAGCCGCTCTGCGGTGGTTGGGAAGCTGTGCCATCTGACGCCACCGACACCGACAGCCAAGCTGCAGAAATGGTTCAGGGATCTTTGTACTTACATTAAGCCAATCTTTTAGCTCTTTCTGGCACCAAGCCCCCCCGAAATTGCCAGCGGTTTTGCCTGAGCTACGACTGTAGGGTTTGACCCCATGTATTTGTAGAAAAAGAACATGAAATGGAAATCGGTCCCATGCTACCTTTTAATGCCCATTTTTCAACAAGCCTATTTTCTGCTCCATAACCCAGCACCCGTTCCCATAAGCTGGGAAAGACAGATACATTTTTGCAAATTAAAACTAAAGGTCAAGTTGCTGTGATGGGGGCAGTGAAAAAGCCGAAGAGGCTGCAGATGGAGAGCACCTCACACATCCCTCTGCTCTAACAGCATCTCATTTCTGCTGCAGGACAGCAGCAAAACAAGTGGTGCTGTTATTTGACTAAATACCTTCCAAATCTCCAGCTGAAGCCACGTGATTTTCGCCTCCTCAGAGAGGAGAGGGCATTTCTCCATGCGGCTACTCAACCCACTCATTCAGCCCTCTCTAACTGCAAGCCACATAGACCTTCATGTCCTCCTGACAGAGCTCGCATCCTTATCTACTTTAAAGGATCAGCAGCTAAACTGCAAAATTTCTTTCAGTACTTCAGTTTATGTCTGATATTAATCAGGTTCAGAAAAGATCCTTGGTTTGTTTTTTTCCTTCCATAAAGAGCAAATGTAATTTTCAGAATCATTTTTCTTGGCGATGCTGTATGAAGGATTTGCCTGCAGCAAGCAAGGCTGAAATAGGGTGTTTTCCATTTTTTTGTATTTAAGAAAAAGAATGTATTTTTCTTATTTCAAGTTTTGGCCTTTATTTTGGCTGCCAAGATGCAGCAGCCATCATGAAATGACATAAAGATCAATAAAGTACTAAATGGTTGGAAATGAAAATGATGGAGTTGACCTTTAAGGGAAAAAATAGATATTGAACTGCGTTTTCAGCAAACAATTATTCTAGTAATTAAACCACAAAGCCCTGAGCATCGATTAGATGCTAGAAATAAAATCTGATTCTCTCAGAGACTCATTTTCATGCAAATACTTAGGAACATGAGCAGACTGAGCACTGTCCAGTGTTAGTCGCAAAAGGAAAATGCACTTGCTGGTATTTGCTAACAGAAAAAGTCTGATCCCACATTCCTCTTGCATCAAGAACTGAACATTGATTCCCATGGTGATTTGATGCTCTTGTGATGAAACACCAAATGGGGACTTAAGGTTCCTGACGCTGGTTCGATAGCCTTGCAATTGACTTCTTGTGTAACCACAGGCAAGTAAATTAATCTCTGTTATTCCATTTCCCATCCTTACCATGGGAATATTAAGGGTATAATACATAATATTTAGTCTGTCTTTTATGTTTCTCTTGTGAATTGCTTGTGTCAGAGCCTCTTCCTACATATTTTAAGAGCCCCTACTGTAACATCTCCATCTGGATGTGATGTTCTAGAAGCTAATACAGTACATATATTAAATCACAGTAAAATGGTCTTATTCAGAAACAAATGCTCTTTAGGAAGCCATTATTTTAAGTACCAAAGTATCTAGGGTGCTAAGGAAAAACAAATATATTCTCCTTTCCCTACCCTCATTAGCATCCACTCGGACTGTCTTACCTGTTCTTGAAGACACGACATGCAGAGAAGTTTTTAACAAACGTTTGCAGGGAGAAGCAAATTGTCAAATAAATATAGGACCAAAGAGGGAAGAACTGTGCTGCTCAGAAAGCTGCTCTGAGCACGTATTTGTGACAGAAATTGAACCTGATCTTACTCCTGCTCCAGGAAGGAACATGAAACGTGGGACAACAGACCAAACTCAGCCTTTCCCTACGTGGTGAAACTCCGCTAACTTCAGCAGAGTTGCGCCGTTTCCACCAGAGGACGTGCCCTGCTCAGGTACGCTGCCACATTATACGCCTGTAGTGTCCACTGATACCTTCAATAACATAAGGAAAATTATGCATGCTGCCCAGCTCCAGGGAGGAGGTGATACCCATAAACCTCTGCCTGCCTGGACTTCATACTCGGTGCTAACGAAGGGTCCGTGAAAAGATGCTGTTTCATTTAATTCACATAGTGCCTTACCAACTGTCCACTAAGGACAACATGAACTTGACCGCAGACTCAAATACAGTATATATTAAGCCCAAAATGGTCAATAACCATCTCCACTTACAGTAAAATTCACAACTGTGAAGGCTGAAAATCTGTGAAGCAAAGCATCCTTATCCAGCCGGGGATGAAGGGAAGAAAAATGTACTAGTTTCATTAGGCAGGTGAAGGAAGTAAATGGATTTTCCCAAAAACTCTCCCAGCCACCTGTGATGTTCACAGTAGACCTATGGGGATGGGCCCCAGGGAAATCACAAAGAGGGGAAAGGGAATGAGCAAAGGGCAAACCAGTGGGGAGAGAACACAGAAACGGTAGGATCCTACTAGTAGTACAGTGATTTTCCAGTGTGCTTACACCTCCCAGTGATTTATTCCTGCTGTCTACAAATGGCCTCTGTCACTGGCAAATTTTATTCCCTAAAAACCAGAAAAACTCCAGAAATTACAGCACTCTTCGGAGGGCAGGTCGCTGAGAAGGTCGCAGGAGAGCCAGGTACCGGGAGACTGCTGATTAGACTGAGCTCCAGGAAAGCGATGGCACAAAAATACTTCATGCCTGGAAGTGAGGCAGACAGGGAGGTAATGACACGCAGAATCACGCCAAGGCAGCGTGAATGATGCCTTCTACTTGCTGTAATGCATTTTGAATGAGCACCGCCACCCTACATTTATAGCATATGAAGCGGGGGGCGGGAAGTCCTCTGCGTACATCCCATGAAGTCATGTAAGACCAGGCTAAACTAGAAGCCAAGCGACAGGATCTGATGCGTCAGAAAGTGTTACTACAGCACTGAGTAAACCAAAATATAAATCAGAAACATAATTCTTGTCGTACCAGGCTGCTTGGTGCCTACAGGAGCCAGAGTGACCGTGGGCGATCATCCAGCCATGGGAACCAGGTGATGGATCCATTCGCAGCAGAAATCAGCCCCTCCAGTGGGAATGTGCTCCGCTCCCCACTGCTGGAAAGCCCCACATGGAGTCTGGCAGCTGCCTTAAAATGATTTCCCAGGGGAAGGGGCTCAGGTTAAGGAACATTTTGAGGCAATTTCGGAGTTGAATGGTCACCTCCCGGGCAAAGGCTTTGCGCCTCATTGTGTGCTGTGCCCAACGCTGCAGCAGCCTGAACGCAAGAGGAGCAGAGTGCCTGGGATGGGATGAAGGTCAGCACTACAAGTCTCATCTTTTTTTTGACATTGTGACATCTTGTAGCTCTTTTCTGACTGGGGACTGCTGTCTCAACAGGACGCTATGTCTTTTGTCACAACATGACCTTCACATGAATGTGGGCTCCTCCCATGTCAGATCAGATGCTGTGCAGCCTCCCCTGGTCAGAAACCTCTGTCTTCTGATTTATAACTCCAGACCTTGGAAACTGTGCAAGGGAAAAGGCAGCTCCTGGGACAGCAGAGGCCTGACTTGCTTGCAGAGTCAGTGCTTGGCAGCAGCAAGATAATTTATAAAGTGCCACCACATTACAACAGCAATCACATCGCTGCTCCAACAGGCCAAGGCACAGAACAGTGGGAGGATGCCGAAGGCTGGCTGGGCTTTCATTAGAGCCAACTTTAGCAGCCTCATTCAGGCCAAAAATGCTTGAATCATTCACGTCATGTCACCACCTCCCCTTTAGATGCTGTCTTTGGGCTGGAGGAGAGTTTCAGGCACCACACTCTTGAAGAACCACCCTGGGCTCACCACGGTGTGCTTGGGGATATGCACGTCCAGCCGGCGGGCTGGTCCACCCCACCAGACCTCAGACAGCCACTGGACGGACAGTCCCTCTGGGGATGCACATATTCAGTGAGCCTCAACACCCATCCAGTATAGGTCGTCCACGGCAACTAAAGCAGTTTTGTTTCCCAGCACCCTGGCTCAAGACACCCAGTCAGTTATGATGGACCACATTTGTCATCCACATCGTAAGGCTGGAGTTAAATATAAGGGATTTGCAGTGAAGCAATAGCAAATCCTGATTTGAGCCATTGCCCACTTTCCCCTGAGATCTACAAGCTCTGAACGAGCAGCAGGTACACCTCCCACTCCTCACCAGTCAGCTTGCAAGCTGTTTGGCTGATCCTGCCAGATGAACAGTCCAGGGACAGTGAAGCAATGGCATGCTGTGGGGTGGTGTTTCAGAAACGGCAGTGTCTAGCTTTGCTTCTTCTGCACTATATTTTTATTGTTGCCCTTTGATAGAGTGCTTGAAAACATAATACTGACATGCTGCGTTGCTAGAGGTTTAGGGATCTGTGCTTCCCTCCTGTTTCTCAACAGGAAAGCAAATCCATGGCCAGCAGTGGAGTGAGCACAAGGAAAAGCGGGCAGCACTTCTCCATCAAGGCTCTTGACCGTGCTGTGGTTTGCTGGTGAATGCAAACTCACAACTATACCGAGAGGATGGTGCAGTAAGGAAGAAGAACCTGCAATGGGGAGAAAAGGCTGTCAGTGACAGCACGGGGGGGCTATGGGGACACAGCAAGGGGAGGGACGAGGCTGCTCTGATTGTCCCCAAGCACTCGTATGGTGAGGTCCCACTCTCAGCTGGCTCCTAGGGGCTACCACACCACCAAAGAGTAAAAAGGGAAAGATTTCTTCCTGTTCTCCTCCAGACTGGGCAGGCCATAGGACAGGTCTCCTTGGCAGTCAAGTCCACCAAGGCGCTTAGGGATGTTCCCATCCAACACTAGGTGGATGTAAGGAAAGATGTGGTCCCAGAAAAGCTAAAAAAGGAGATAAGCCCTAAATACAGTCTTTCTAAGCTCGTTTCTGAGACAAGCTGCAATCGTTCTGGCACTGCAAATGTGCACTTACACCAATATAAGCTCACTTATACCAATATAAACTGAGCAGAAATCACTGCATCATTTGAATGGCAGCGATTTACTCCCATTTCATACTGAAGGAAACAGCTGAGCCAGGCTCAAGTTAACCAAATCCCTCCTGCTTCAGTGCTTCACCTCTGTGGGCCCTTGCCTCCTGATGATTTCTTTACAAGAAGCTGGAGACTCACAGCTGGGTGACAGGAGAACATCTCTGTAGGAACACAACAGAGAGAGCACTTTCTTCTCTATTGCTCTCACAAACTCACACTGAAGCTTGTGCTGAGCTCTTAGGGACCCTTTCATAGTACAGAAGTCTATTCTCAGCCCTCTTTCTCCAGGAGCTTGCGTGTGTTAACAAACAACAACTCTGCCTAAGATTTGGCCAGTGCCAACTGCTGCATGCATTGCTTCCCACTGGCCCATCCTACACCTACGTCACCTTGCTCAACCCTACCTCGGGTATCTAGGTCTGCAAGACAAGGCAGGGAAATCCACAGATGCCATGGAGATGTGACTAACTCAGAGCCACCAACCAGACAGGGCTGGGATGCGGGCAGGAGCGAGGTCTTCTGTCCCATTTTGTGTCCGTGAGCCTCAGTAATGGCATTACTGCCATGGGGCAGTGCCACAGTGAGATGAGTGGCAATGCTTTCAATTTTGCTGGCTTGAAACTAGCAGCCCAGGACATCTCATGTTTGACTGAAAAGGCTGAAGTGGCTCTAAGCATTAGCCGCAGAAGCTGCTCGAGGATTTCAGCATGCCGGCAGAAGTGCACTTCAGTGCTCTCCTGCAGCTCCCTCCTCTGCTCTCAGCCTCCCCAAATCAGGGTAGCTGGAGCTGTCACAGGCAGCACAGGCAGGGATTGCTGCTTATGGC
This sequence comes from Theristicus caerulescens, assembly GCA_020745775.1. NCBI lineage: Eukaryota > Metazoa > Chordata > Aves > Pelecaniformes > Threskiornithidae > Theristicus > Theristicus caerulescens. The sequence goes on along the minus strand of CM036564.1, from coordinate 66,383,364 downwards.
AGGCACTGTGCTGATGTCTGTCTGCAGATTAGCGTTCCTGCTCTGGCAGCACTCACGCCTTGTCAGTCCTGCCATATTTCACAGGCTGCATTGTGCAGCGAACAAGCTTGGGTTGGGATAATTGAAAGCGGTGCCCACTGATTTATTCCACTTCAAACACATTACATGCCATCTCCTGGGCCCTGAGCCTGGTCTATGAAAGGGAGGAACTCAGAGTATGGAGAGGAGTGAAAAAGAAACAGTTTGGCCCGTTTTGAGGGGTTGGAGGGAGGTGAATCTCTAATTTGTGATATATCCTAACACAGAGGATCATCATCTCGTACTCAGCACTGGAACATCTCTGTCCCCAAAGCCTAGCACATGCCTCTGGCCCACACTACTCCCCAGACCCTTAAGATACTTGTAAAGCACCTCCCTGTCGCTGGTATCCCAACATCTTTCTCTGAGTTGCATCCACCTTCCCTAACGGGTAATGAAAAGCCACATATAGGAGATGTTCGTAACAGATGTGCTCAGACTGTCTCAGTGGTAGGATGCAAAACCAGAAACTATCTTAAAAGGAAAAGCAAAAGACGCTTGGCTCATTCAGCTATAGCAAAGGCTGAAAGTGTGCAAGCACCAGGACAGGAAGAAGAGCTATGGAGATGAGGTAGTTAAACAAAATAACCACAGTTCGCCAGGGACAAAGGGACCGTGGACACTTGAGACTGGAAAGCCAAAGGCTTCTCAGGAGCAACAAGGCTCCTCTCATAACATTGGCCAAACCTCAAAGTAGCTCTGAGATGGAGCTTGCCAGTGGAAGAGGATGGTATGGTACAGCTGCCCATCACAGAGAAGCGACGTGTTCACCAGCATCTCAAATGAATGCGCTAGGACCTCTCCCTCCTACTGCTATCCGTCAAAGCTTCTCAAAACTGCCTTTTGCCACCCCATGGAGAGAAGCCCAGGTTGGACTGCCCCTGTTGTTGGATGGGGCAGGACAACAAGAAGGGATGTAGCTAAAACGCAGGATCAGGACCTATCACGTCTATCAATGCAATGGAAATCTACAATCACAGTGGGCAGGGGAACTCACAAATATTGCACTGCTTTGTTCCAAAACAGCAGTTATAGGCTTCCTATCATACCAGGACTTTCCAGGCCTTAGATGAGATACTCTTAGAAACCCATGAAACTCTCCCATCACCACCAATAGGAGTCAACCCCAGCCTTGATCAAGCAAATCCCTGCAATATGCTACTGAATGGGGCTTGGGGATCATCTCCCTGACTACGATAACTAGGACAAACCGGGAAACTTAGTGTCAACCAAAATGGTGGCTCTGGCCGTCCTTTGCGTTGTGAGAGTGATGAAGAGAAGATGCTGCCCAGAAGGGATCCAGGTATCAGGAGCCCTGCCGAGTGCCCTGGGGAAGTTACTTCATATCTCTGAGTCTTAGCTCCCCAAATGCAGAGGGTTGATGAGATCAGCTGCCTTTGAGAAGCATCTTGCACAAGACCTGTTCTGCAGAGGGAGCTGGACATTATTATTTATAGAGCCTACCCTGGAGCTGCACAACGAGGATAATTATTGAGCTTTTCTATTTCTAAAGAAGACAGTGCTTCGCAAGCACTGGAAAATGATCATGTGTTGTTTGTCATAAATGCGTTAATTATATCTAAAACTCTTCATTAACATGGAAATGACAAATAACAAATTAGAATCAAGCATCTATAATTAGGCTAAAAAGCCATGGCAATTTATAATTCTTTGCAAGAAATCATTTTTCACATCATTTACTGTGAGTGAGGTCTCATTATGTAATGATATTTAGCTCTTCCACTAATTTTCAGCTTTGCAGCTTTATTAATTGCATTCACAACAGTTCTCTAATATAAGCAAGCAGTGTTATCTTCATCTGTTGACTGGGAATCCAAACCTGAAAGCATCGATGGGATGTATTTACAGCCAAATGGAGGCAGGAAGATCCAAAGCCAGTGGAGAAAGCAGGGGCAAAATCTGCAAATATCTTCAGTACAGTATGAATCTGTTCCAGCTGAGAACAGGAATTTGCATTTCATCACAAAGAGGTTCAGACCAGCGCTGAGTTCTTCTGCCAATCTCACCCAAAGTCCTATTTTACTGTCATAACAAATATTATCTAGATGACACTTCCCATTCAGTTAATAGCAAAGCTTCTTACTGAAAGTTGGGCCATGAGGCAATGAGCGTTCAAAGCCAGTGGGTGTTTCTCAGTAATAATGATTCAGACACCTGATGGCAATCAAGCCAAAATGGTTTCACTGAGTTTGTACTGGCTGAGGAGAAAGAGTTTGACAGACAAAAACTGTCCTAGGAGGCAGAACATGACAGTCTCATGCTGGGCTATCCGAATGAAGGAGCCACAAATATATTTGGTAGATCAAAGGTGGAGAAGGCAGCTCCCTTTTTAGCTTGCATAGGGGGAAATGGCTGATCTCAAACACTTTAACACTGAAAAGTCTCTGAAGGGAAATGCATTGAAGGAGAGGAACAACTTTGGTTACTGGCTAGATTGGCAACTTCAGTGTATGTGCCATGGTGGGACCTGGCTTTTTTTGTTCTGCGTGAGGCCAAATTCAAGCAGACCTGGTTCCATGGGGCTGATGGTGTAAAACCATACTGGTGGGACTCAGCACTGCACAGGAAACTGGAACAGTGCCTGGCCATCATCTGGACCCTGCAACTCCTGGTTCCCCCTCAGATTTCATCTACAGCCTGAAGAGGTGCCCTGGCTTGAGAGAGTAAACTCCAAACCAAGCAACACCCCTACCTCCACATCCCTCTAGCCTTGTACCTTCAACCTAGGTCCTCATACATTAAGTTTAATTGCTGTGGAGTGGCTATTCCAGGAGCTGCAGAGAAGCAAAACCTCTCTTTCCTCTGCAGCACTTATTAACAGTCATGGGTGAGACTTTGCAGACAAATGAATATCCCAAAATCTTGTTGAAGTTTGCTGCCACCCACTCAACCTTGTAAAATCATCATTACCTCCCAGACAGCTCTGCATGGTGCTGCAAGTGAAAGGGTTAATTTATCCTCAGATCGTCTGTTATCTGCATTTTCCATTTATGTCACAGATGGCACAGAGCACTGTTCCTGCTAGATTAATGTCTGCCTGACTTCAGTCTCCATGGGGTTTGCTGCTGCCTCCAAGCACCCACACCTGGTGCTGTGGCATTCTCCATCCCAATCCTTCCGCTCAGAAATTAATGGATCTGGTGTTTCTCCAAGCAGATTAAGATAATCAATTTACTTACATTGAAAGGGCATTACCCTGATTGGAGCTGGTCAGAGACCACTCTCTGATGAGGACAGTGATATGATGTGGCTCTAAGAAGATGTTTTGAAATACGAATGTCTCTGAATGAACTCCTGATTTTGCTGCCATCATCTGTTCAAATAATGAAGAAATGATTTGACATGCGAGAATCCTCACAAAATTATCTGGATAAAGCTTCAGAGCTTAATCCGCTTTCAAAGTAGCAGCAAATGTTTATTATCTAAATGCTGATGACCACTCTCTACTGCTCAGCTTCCAAAGCCCACGAAATGGGCCAGAAAGTTTTCTATTGTCTTGACAAGTGTGGTATCAGGTCCTCTAGGAAGACAAATTCTGCAGAGGCAGACATATAAAGAAGGCACTGACAAGCCCCAAAGAAGGAATAGACAGAGGACACTTTTAAAGCTTATTTTTGCAGTGTCCAGATTGCAGTGTGGTTTTAAAGGAGATTAGATACACTGAAGAAATGAATTCACATGTGTATTGGGTTTGCATGGCAAGGTTTTGGTAGCGGGGGGCTACAGGGGTGGCTTCTGCGAGAAGTTGCCAGAAGCTTCCCCCATGTCCGACAGAGCCAACGCCAGCCGGCTCCAAGACGGACCCGCCGCTGGCCAAGGACAAGCCCATCAGCAACAGCGGTAGTGCCTCTGGGATAACACATTTAAGAAGGGGAAAAAAGAAACTGCGCAATTGCAGCCAGAGAGGAGTGAGAATATGTGAAAGGAACAACCCTGCAGACACCAAGGGCAGTGCAGAAGGAGGGGAGGAGGTGCTCCAGGCGCCGGAGCAGAGATTCCCCTGCAGCCCATGGTGAAGACCACGGTGAGGCAGGCTGTGCCCCTGCAGCCCATGGAGGTCCCGGTGGAGCAGATACCCACCTGCAGGCTGTGGAGGACCCCATGCCAGAGCAGGGGGATGCCTGAAGGAGGCTGTGACCCTGTAGGAAGCCTGTGCTAGAGCAGGCTCCTGGCAGGACCTGTGGACCTGTGAAGAATAGCCCACACTGGAGCAGGTTTGCTGGCAGGACTTGTGACCCTGGGGGGGACCCATGCTGGAGCAGTCTGTTCCTGACGGACTGCACCCCGTGGGAGGGACCCACGCTGGAGCAGTTCATGAAGAACTGCAGCCCATGGGAAGGAAGTTCGTGGAGGACTGTCTCCCGTGGGAGGGACCCCACGCTGGAGCAGAGGAAGAGAGTGAGGAGGAAGGAGCAGCAGAGACGTGTGATGAACTGATCCCAACCCCCATACCCCTCCCCGCTGCGCCGCTTGTGGGGAGGAGGTAGAGAAAATTGGGAGTGAAGTTGAGTCCGGGAAGAAGGGAGGGGTGGGGGGAAGGTGTTTTAAGATTTAGGTTTTATTTTCTCATTATCCTGTTCTGATTTTGATTGGTAATAAATTAAACTAAGTTCCCCGAGTTGAGTCTGTTTTGCCTGTGACAGTAATTGGTGAATGATCTCTCCCTGTCCTTATCTCGACCCACGAGCCTTTCATTATATTTTCTCTCCCCTGTCCAGCTGAGGAGGGGAGCGACAGAGTGGCTTTGGTGGGCACCTGGCATCCAGCCAGGGTCAACCCACCACAACATGTAAAGGCTTTCCAACCATACACAACCTGATTTCTTCTTGATGACCACCTCCCCAACATGACTTGACCCTTACATGTCAGCAGATTGATGCTACAGGCTCTCTCCTCCTCCGTGGCCCCATGCACCAGGCAGGAGTCATTCACCCCGTACTGACCAGCTGCTTCATGCCCAACAAGTGAGACATGCAACAGGGTCAGAGCTCAAAGGCAGCCTCCCTCAGTGCCCATGCCCAGTTGTGGGGCAGCCACTCCTCCTGAGACCTCCAGGTTCTTGTCGGATGATGGGATGCATCAGGCTACATACTCCATCACACAGAGACTCGTTCACACCCCAAGCAAATGGGGAGATGGGAGATCTCTGTCCAAACTCATCACAGGTGACTCTCACCTCCAGTCTGGAAGGTTTGTAGGACACGGCGTCACCCACAAGGTAAGGGGATGCAATAAAGGTCAAAAAAGACAAGAAGAAGCAGCAGGAGAAGGCACGATGAAATATTTAGATGCCTTTGCCAGGATTTTATATCTCCTAGTGTGCAGATAAATCTCCACATTACGTGCTAAAAGTAATCAGCCTGGAGAAAGACACAGGCATTTCATCAGACTTCAAGCAGGGGGCTGGTCGCTTATCTTCCAACAGGTCTTGCAAAATCCTGCAAACAAGTCAGTGAGCAAGCTCTAATCTCAAAGGCAATGCTAATAGCCTTCCCTGAGAAGGAAATTGTTATCCGACAGCATATTTCAGAAATACACAAAGCCAAGAAAAGGTTGGGAACCAGAAGTTTCTTTTGTCATCGGTCAGGAAAGCACTGTGCCTGAATAAGCTGCATTTTTTTTTAGTTTATAACTGCAAATATTCCACCCAGGGAACTCCCTGAGGAGAGGCTGCCTTTTCCATAGCACAAGCAAAACCTCTGTGGGCCACCTAAGATCTTCAATTCTTTGTAGGTACAGAAAACAGTGAAACTGCAGAGTACTTCCAAAATTTAGTTCTAAACATGAAAGATAAATTACTGGCCTTATCCTATACTGTTGTGAATCGATTGACAGATTTAGGCAATTACTGATCAAGCCTAGTTAGGAGTTTGATTGACAGACCAGACGAACTGTTGACTCAAACCAATTCATCACAACATCCTGATTTATAAATCTGTCCCTTGCCTGAGAAATGCTATTTGTCCACATTTACTTCAACTCGAAGGGATACAGGAGCTTAAGTTTCATTTTCAAAGTCCATTTCTAAGAGATAACAAACAGATCTACCATAGCCAAAGGAGCGACACACCACACATTGCCGTATCAGCTGTTGGACCCATAATCCAGGCAGCTTTGGGAATCCACAGCCAATTTGCGCATACAAGAAAATTTCCATTCCAGTATCTGTGAACAGCAAACAAGACCCTGCAAAACAGAGCAGAGCAAACCTATCTGGTGCCTTGCTGGAAATGCCATTACTTTCTATGCTATTGCACCAGCTTTTCTGCATTGAGGACTTGAGATAAGATCCTGCCTGTGCTGCAAGCGGGAAATTAGCTCAGCCCAACAGAGACAACAACTGCAGGGCAGACCGGCCGCAAAAGAAAATGTGCAGAGTCCTCAGCAAGGGGAGAGGATGACATAGACTTGCACTGATGTCTGTGCTCAGCTGCATGTCTTTGGTCCCTGAGATAAATTATCAACAGGGTCACACCTCTGATTTCATCATAAAAAATGTTTTATGTGGAACCTGGTGAACCTGAAAGACGCTGCTCAGATAAGCACCCTGGAAGGTACCTTGACTTACTGAGTCACATCTCCCTGCCGGTGCGCCAAACCGGGCGGTTTCTGGGTTTTCTGTGCCTGGCATATGGTTCAGAGCTGCGGGGGAAACTTGTGCTGAAGGAAGAGAATGTAAGAATGTGTGTACTGGATCAGCTTAGCCCTGCATCCCGTCTCTGAAGGCAGATGCTCGCAGAAAAGCCTAAATGCAGGGCAAACACACAGTCGATACTTCCCTGCCTCACTCTCCAGCCTGTGGCAATTTACTGCTGATCCAGGGGTGACAGCTTTCCTCTTTAGCAGGCTTCAATAGATATTTTTGTCTCAGCAACTGCCAACATTTTATTTATGAGCAAAATATAATATAGGAAGGAAGAGAAGGAATTTCTCGTTAATTATTTCTGTTACTGCAACAGCTGAAAGCCCATCTGAGATGACACACTCGTGATAAATGCTCTGCAAACATGTAAAGAGAGACAGTATCTGCCCAAAAGCACCTAAATGAATAAACCACCACAAAAACATTGATATTGTCCCATCTATGAACACCAGGACTCAGGCACAGGATGGGTAAGTGATTTGCTCAAGGACACATAAGAAAAAAGCATCACTGCCAGTAATTAAACTGATAAGGAGACCAGGCTCCACTTACAGCCAGTCTAGGTCAGACCAAAGGTCTGGCTGGCTTAGTAAGGCTGACAGTGGCCAACAGCATCTGTCTAGGAAAAGCTTATGAACGGGACGATCACACAACGACGCTCCCCTTACGCACCCTCCAGGCCCCAGTGCTCTGTGGCCCAGAGACCCACGGAGCCAGATGCAGGGTTTCTGCATTTGAAAGACTGGGATGGATTCTTCCTCTGTGAAGTTGCCTACCCAAATGGAAAAACAAATGCACAAATTGTGGGCATCCTCAGCGTCCTGTGGGTAGGCGTTCTTCCACAGCTAGCAATGCACCAAGCGACGTCTCCTGTAATTTGTTATGAACCTGCCTCCTCCTCCTGCCTGTTTCACATGATGCTCCCCAGGTCTGGTACCAGGGGACAGTCACTCGCTGGTCCCCTGCTCAACACCCCTTCTGATTTTACCCGCCTCGGTCAAGGTCTGTGTAGTCATTCCTTGCACAGAATCCCATTTATCCTCTGGTTATTCTTGTTCTTTTATCCTTTTGGTTATTCTTTGGTTATCCTTCTTCTTCCACATACCTTTTCCAGCTCTGCCATATCCTTTTCCAGATGGGCAGAACAGCACTGAGTATTTAGGGTCAAAATGATGGTTGCTATTTTTCTCTCTGTTCCTTTTTCCCCCACATCCCACCAGACCACTGTTCCTAATGTATCATCCTCCCCTTCCTCGCAGAGGATTTGCTTTAATTTCTACTCTTTTCCAACCTACTCCCCAGATCACCATCCAGGCTCACTCTATTATGGTGATAGGACTAACAATAAAAATAACACTCAGCCTAAATTTCCTCCTGGAACTTGACTGTCCCTAGGATTTTCTCCAGGATCTCTTTCAGAAACATTATCTATGCTTTCCTACTCACCCAGGCATAAATAAGTCCTATTTTCTTCCATGACTCAGCAGGGATATTTACTGTGAGTGTTAACACCCACCCATCCCAAGCTCAGGGTGACTGTAGAGAAAACCTCTACCTCACTGCCTGGTACCTGGGACACGGTAGGATGGGTCCAGTACTCACCTGGGAACCCTGTTAGTAAAGCCTGGTTTTAAGCAGTACAGAACGGAGGAGGGAAGCATGAAAGCAACTGCGCTGGCAGGCCAGGAGGAGGGACTCCAACACCCCCAGCAGCACCCCGGGTAGCTGCAGACCTCTCCCAGCTCATCCCAGGGGGGTGAGGACAAGGGGACTCTCCTGCTCGCCCACGCTATGTAATATATCCAGTGTCACTGTTGGCAGGAACTTGAAGCAGATTCAGAATATATTAAGAGTCCCACTGTTTTTTAAACCCTCATATTCATCTTCAGAGCCCACACAGTAGTGACTAATCAAACCTTAATAAGTAATCATTGCTGCTGTCAATTAGTACTGTTGAAGCGTGCTTTCCCTACAGCAGATGACTCTGATTCGGGGATGCCAGCTCTGGTTTGGAGGGATGTCGTCGCAGCGCCTGTGCCAGTCCATGTTCATGCACTGTCCCAGGAGCTCCCACCAGCTGCAGTGACGGCTCCAGGAGACATCCCCGGGGACAGGATTCTCTGCAGTGCCCTGGAAGGAGCCATGCAGATGCATCCCAAACCCCACTCTGCCCCTGAAGGCATTTCTGTGTGCTGGGTGCTGTCAGAGCCCACCTGCAGCCAGGCCAGTACCTCCTCTTGCACAGAGGTGACCTAGCATGGTTTGAGACATTAAACCTGGGCCAAATTTAACCACTGTGGCTTTTGCTCTGAGCTTGTCCGGATGCAAAGTTTGAAGTCAAAAACAAGGGGCCAGTGACGCAGCCCTGCTAAGCATGAAGCAAAATGGTACACGGTCCCAGAGAAGGGTCTTCACCACCACAGCAGCTCCAAGGCTATGGGACAGGAGTCTCCACCAGCGCACTCACCTGAACGATGCTCAGTTTTGCCAGCTGGGATTCTGACTTTATCTGCACCATTAAGATATGCACCTTAGCAAAAAATTCTCCTGGCTTGCCTCTGTCTAGTAGAAGCTAAATTAACTCTCTGCCTCTTCTGCTCCATGCTGCAATTGTACTTGAGCATGCAACATGTGGCTGAACAGGGCTGACTCCCCATGGAGTCACTGCAAACTGTGACTTAAGAGGTCACCACAAAATACCTGAGCCGCATAGACGAGCCACAGGCACATACCCAACCAACAAGAAATGTAAGGTGCTCTGACCTAGCTCAGCTCGTCTCTCTGTGGCCAGGCGATGGCACGTCACCTTGAGGTCACTGCAGACTAAGCCCACATGCACAAGCAGCTACCGTGCTTCAGCTGATGCTCCATAACTTGACATAAGCCTGAGGCACAAGACCGCATGAGCCTCCCAGGAAGGCTGCCATCAGGAACACATTTGCTGGCTACAATAAAGACAGTGAAGGGTACAGAAGTATGCAGCTGCATTTTATCTGGCAAAGAAACCCACCTCCTGCCTAGATATTACACAGCTGTACACACTTACAGGCAGTAGATGTCTATTGGCGGACTATATCCTTGCCCGCTAAACCCCAAACTATCTTCTAAATCAATAGCATACTATTTGCACTTAATAAAATCTAGCCTTCATAAACAGCACTCCCAGGAACATGTTCTGGCTACAGGAGAGCACATATAACCAGAAAGCATTGCTTCCTCAAGGCTATGCATTCAGTCTAATACTACACTCAATCCTCTACCCAACACTCCCTACAACCAAAAAATAGAAAGAGACTGTATTTAACCGGTTCTTATAGATACAGAAAACAACCAAACCCAAGAGGAAGGTATTTTCCTGACAGGATATTTATACTCAATCGTGTCTTATAATTTTCCAAAACTTCCTTGTGGACAGTTGCAAGGAATGCCAGAGCTGAGCACGGCAAAGCAACCACCCCCCAAAGCTTACTTAGAGGAAGAAACGGCTTCTGCCTGGACTGGAAGGGCACATGCCGAGATCTCTCCTCAATCCTGAACCAAAGCACGCACTCGAGTCTGGGTTTTGGGACAGCTGTGTTGAAAGGAAACAAAATCAGAGCAACTCAAGGGGGGCAATCCCCTGGCAGGTCAACAGGGTGGTATGGGGAGAGCCCTCTGAAATCCTCCACTGGCGTTAGACCCGTCCTCAAGCGTGCAAAGAGAAATGCCAGCTCGACTTGCACGTGCAGCAAAAGCGCAGAAGGGCCATCACAATGCCACATGTGCCAGGGCTGGGTTCCTGACAGGGACCTCGGGGCAGCATCCCGATTGCCTCGGCATGGGCATCCATAAGCTGGTATGATGTGATGCTAAACAGAACGGGGGATCCCCCAGGGACACACATTGTGGCTGCAAAACGGGTGGCCAGGAGGACAGAGCTCAACCCCAGTGACTGCATCGAGCCCCTGGGTGAAAACAAGCAGAAACCTCAGCATCCACTACTGCAAAACCAGATTGTGCAAAACCCTGAGCGAGAAAGTCAGCCTGAGCGGTCAGAGGGAAACGGGGGGGTGTGGGAAAAGCAACCTAGAACAGGAGTAAAACTGGAGAAACTCTTGGCCTCGCTTCACATTAATAAAGCCTCAAGCGCAGATGGCGTTGCTGGTATATTAAAATAAATGATAGGCTGTCGGCGAACAGCCTTGCTGAAACCCTTTATTATATCCCAGGCTTGGATAAGGCTGTGATTAGAGTTATTCAAAAAGGAGGCAAAAAAAAAAGAAGAAAGCACAAGCCTCTAGTAATTCTCACCGTATCGACCCCTCTCTGTGATTAATGCTGATACCCAGCATTTTTGCAAAACAACAATTGCTTGAGGTTTGAGGTAATTATTTTATTGTCAGTCAAAGTCTAAGCAATTTACTTATTTCCAATACATGTTCCTAACTCACTCTCAGGCAGGGCAGGATTTATATGTGTATCAAGAGAGCATCCTTCCAGGAAGGAACCTGGATCTCCTTTGATCCTCAAGTGGTCTTAATTTGAGCAAACACCAGAGGGGAGGCAGGTTTAGCATCAGTCATTTGCAGTTTGCACTGCCCAACCAGAGAAAAAACCTATCTACAGACTCATTAGAAAGGAATATTTTAAAATACTTTAAAATGCTACTGGTCACAATGAGCTCTTTTCCTCTATTTTTCTCTTATCGGCTCTGCAATGGAGCCACCATTTTAACCCAAAAGATCAGCCTCTGACGCAAATCCCCAGAAGGACAGAGGCAATTCAAGGCCAATGAACCTTTGCATTCCCTCTCTCCATTTTTTTTTTTTTTGAGGGCTGAAATGCCATGAAAACAGACAAATCTTTTGCACTGTAGTATAGATCACTATTAGAAAATAAATGTGATTTCTCCAACATAAGGACAAGTCTCTTTTTACAAGGCAAAGGCCACCCAGACTAGCACATAAAGGAAAAATTAATAACTCTCACCCAGGGAAAGCTACCGCCCTGCCTGTGTTCTTCAATCAGCTAAGTGATTACTAAGATCTAAAGGGAGAGAGGGCTGAAAACCATCTCCTCTGTCTAAATGGAGCCAAGTTTTCTGACATATAAAAACTGAAGGATAGAAGAAGAGGCAAAGCACACTGAGATGTGATACACGCATACACTGAAATTGCAGACATGAGGAAAAAAAGGATTACTGCCAATTAAGAAGACAGCGAAGACACTATGATTTATATTACAGTAGGGCTGACAGACAAGGGGACAGACAGACAGTGCCAAGGCAGCTGACAGTCTAGAAGGATGCCTGCCTCACCACACTGTGCAGAAACCCAGATGGTGCTTGGTTAGCAGATGCAGTCCAGCCTTCGCGGCACGGAGCTCTGCACAGGCTAATGGACTCTATTCTTTAATCCAGGCAAAAAACCAAGATAAATTACTTGGAGCAGCAAATGCCAAGCCGTGCTCCAAGGCAGACACATCCTAACTCTAAAGGGTGTAGCAAACGGATGGATAGAGCCAGACAGCTGGAGAAGGTCAAAAATGCTCAGCCATGTACTTGAGTTTTCCAGCTTTGCTTTCTTGGGCCAAGAAGAGCAACTGGAGGTGCAGACTTTCTGCCTGTTAGAAGGAGTCCTCCTGTGCTGGGAAAGCCCAGGAGCTTGGTGCTTCTGCAGGCTGCCTTTCCCTGCTCCCCAGCAAGCCAAGAAGGGTAAATTTGCTCAGCTATGGTCTGCCAGGCAAACTGTGGGCAACTGTCAGCCCAGACTTGAGTTCCCTTCAGCAAAGCTTCCCTAACACCTTCCACACACAAACATCACCCAAGGCTCCCCTGCCCCAAGCTGGGAGACAGCCGTTTCCACCACAGAAGCCATTGTGCCCTCCTTGCAGGTATTTCAGGAGATTTTTGCATGGCAGGGTAGCGAGGACTAGGGCATGCAGGAGTGACAGCAGCCCTCAGGCTTGGGTTCATCCATGCCTTCCACCATCCATTAGAAATGTCCTCCAGTCAGCCAAACCTTAGCTAGGACCTCTCATACCGACCATGTCAGCCATGGTGACCAATGTCCCCTCTCTCCTCCCATGAACCAGCAGATGATTTCTCCGTGGCTTCACACTGCCTCACTCCAAACTGAAGAAAAAGAGGCAGAAATGCTGTGGATGGACAGGACCTCTTCATTCCCCCCAGCAATAGCCAGTAACTCCAGTTTAACACCTTGTCTGATGGGATCCCATCTTCTTTGCGGGCAGGGAGAGGGAAGGCAGAGCCAAACCCAAGCAAATGCCTCTAAATCCGCCCCCAGCTCCTTAAGGCAGCACTTAAGGGCTGGTAACAAATGGGCTTAGCCAGTCTTCCTCTGACACAGGTTTAACTAGATGCACAAACCTTGTGGAAGGGCTGCTATTTCAAAGTAATGTATCTGAGGATGTTATAGTGCTTTTGTTTCTCGATACACTCCGCCAAAAACGTCAGACTAAAATATCAGCCCAAGTTTCCTGCTGGAGGTTTCCATTTTTTTATCACAAGTAACAGCTTTATTTCACCTATTTCTGATAGCTGCTTGCTTTCAGAGCTGGGAATCACCAAAACACCCTCCAATCTTCTGTTGTACTCATCTCTATTCCCTTCTCCTGGTCTTGATTTCTGCTTCAAGAACAAGCGTTGAGGTGCTTCCAAGAGGGAGGACATGGCTCTAACCCATTAGTGGTTCATGCTCCGTGGCTGGACACTCCTCATCCTGGTTCACAGCAGAACAGACACACTGTCAGCTTCTCCCATTTAAAATGCATGGGCCTCATTCGTGAGGGCACGACCATCTTGTGCTGGATGGAAAAATGGAAGAGCAGGGTGGTAGGTCAGGACCACGGGGCTCAGACTTGTCCAAGTTTTGCACCTCCCGGAAGGTCCCATTGTCAGAGGTCCCAGTGTGAGGCATAGGGCTGCTTCTCAGCACGCCACTGAGCACCACGCTGCAGAGCGTGTGCAGGACTGGTCTGCAAGGGTCGTTATCTCAGCTGGCTTCAGAGCAGAAGTAGGAGCAAGTCAGGGCAAAGAAAGAAGCAATATTAAAGAGGGGAAAGAGAGACAGTCCCCAAAACACCTTGGGATAAAATGTGATGAAAAGAAAAAGCCATCTCTGATGTGAACTGTTCCCTCGTGAGAGCTGCTCTGTCATTACAATAGCGTATGTCACACCGAGCTGGCAGAGAGGATTGCTATTGTTTACACATATATGGATGCAAAATTTCCTCTGACAAGGCAAACCTGATTAAATATGAGTCTGCTCCAGGATAAAGATGCAACCATGAACAATCTCTTAAAACAGTTAAAAAAGAAGTCATTCCAAACAGAGTACACATCCCTCACAAGGAACAGAAACTTGATTTAGGCACAGATTGATGATGGGAGCTTTATTACTGCTTGGGAGAGGGAAGGGGAGCTAGCAAGGAACATATGGAACTGTGTAAATTATTTGGAGCACCCAGAAAGACAGGAAAAATAATCATCTATATTTCTGAGACTGCTCATTTCAGTCTGCAGCCATCTGGAACACAGACCTTGCGTGGACAACGCTTTGTGCAACAAAACTCCCATAAACATGTACGGGGCAAAGCTACAGAGGGCAGGATTGCTGCAGGCAGCTGCACTTTGAACATGCTGGGAAGAAAAATGTGCTGGCTCCGCTCCAGCTCCTGGCTCCTGCCAGCCTCTCTCACCTGGGATTTCTATGGACTCAGTCCCTTCTGTTGGGATGGTGACTTTTTGTGTGATCCTTTGCACCTCTTCCAGGGAGAAATGCAGGTGCGCACATCCTTCCTCCAGCAAGAGAAAGGAAATGCCCAAGCACTAATTTAATTCACTTTGTTCAAACCCCTACTTTGCTAAAGGCTCCCTCATGAAACCGGTGGGGTCACTTGGCCTCTCTGTGTTTTGGCTTACCACCTGTAAAACACAGATACCCTTTCCAGGGTAATTAAGAAGATAAATGCATTAAAGATTAAAAGGCACTCTGATGTTCCAATAACAGGAGCTGTAAGAGTACTTAAAATAGATCCATTCTGGGCAGCAATTAAAGAACATACTACTGAGTCTCAGCTTCTGTCTTTCTAATGCTGGTTATTTTTGCCCATAAAAGCATTAATCCTAGCTTCCTGTAAAAATGACATATCAAATATTCATCATCTTCCACTACTCTGCCTCTGCTACTCTGCCTTACCATCATTAACCAGTGGCATCCATTATATGGTTTATACAGCATAATTTGCAACCACAGATCTGCAATCCAGCTAGAGCTATTTTCTCTGTAAGTAACTACTCAGAGCTGCAAATATTTTTTTATCCGTTCAAAAAAAAATCACATTCCAAAAGTGTGTTTATTATGCAAGTGCCTTGTCATTATCTAAGTGAGAGAGTTATATGACCTTCCATTAT
The DNA here is from genome assembly GCA_020745775.1 of Theristicus caerulescens. Taxonomy (NCBI): domain Eukaryota; kingdom Metazoa; phylum Chordata; class Aves; order Pelecaniformes; family Threskiornithidae; genus Theristicus; species Theristicus caerulescens. Next base: position 66,368,209 of record CM036564.1, on the reverse strand, counting down.
TGTAAGAATTAAGATCCTACACACACAAATACATGAAATGCAGACCTGGTATATATTTTGGAAACTATGTGTTGAGAATTACATTGTCACACTTCATAACTTCTTTCTAAACTGCCATTTTATTTTTTTATATCTTTAATTCCCATCAACAGGGATGGTCCAAAATCCACTGTGCTCAATATCTCCATGGGTAGATGGAAACCAATAATGGATGCTGGGGAACCAGGCAACTCAGGTGACTTCTTACAAGCTACAGCGTAATCACATAGCCCTGTAACATGGTATTGCCATAAGCAGGTGGATATAAACAACACATGGTCAGTTAAAGAAATGTAGATCTGGACAAAAATGGGTTTAGGGTAAACAAGAGAAGAAAAATAGTATCTAACATACATAAAAGCCACTATATATAGTAAATTCAGATGTAATATGGAACTGCAGATCAATGAAGAAAGAGCAAGGTGCAAAAGCATGCTAGCAAATACACAAAAATGACTTCAAGTGGACCCTAAAGTGAGGAAGAAGAAACCATCAATGTGAACGTTGTATTCTTCCTGGCAAAGGACTCCAGATGTTGATGACCCACCCTAATAAACTCACCGTAAATCCCTGAATGAAGCCACCAACCTCAGGACCCACAGAAGCAAGGGAAGGACAAGCACAACACCAGGATAAAGCACAGAAACTAAAAAGTGCGCGTGTAACAATCCTAACTGCATTATTATTTCTTTTCCTGTAATAATTAGATCTGGACTAATAATGATTAGGCTCTTAAGATTTCAGTTATATCAGCCATAAATTCTTGGGTTTATATCTGTATGAGGCATGCTTCCTCTTTGCCCATAAAACAAGATTTTGAGCATAAAAATGGAGTTTCCTCTGTTAAGGTTTCTGGTTCAAATCACTCTCCTCTGTTTACTGCTGTTATCTCCTATTAGTTATAGCCTAGGATAAGCAACTGGCTTCAGTCAACATCTTAAACAACCAACGTCCACCATAACAACCTCTGCTTAGACAATCTGAGCTATACATTCAAAACGTCACAACCTTATATGCCTCAAGAAACCAATGCCATTGTCACTCCCAAAAACTCCATACATTTTGAATGCACGAAGCAAACTACTGCATGACCCTAAGCAGCAAAATTAAAGGCTTAGTAAATTGCCCTGGACCTCCAGCTGCTACCTTACAAAGGATAGCAGGAGGTCCCAGTTAAGGATGTCGTCTTGGAACGTGGATGATAGACAAGCACTGTGGCATTAATAAATAGCTTGGGAGCCCGGGGACTTTTTCGCGCTCTACCACAATGTCCCCATAACAGTTCAAGCTAAGTTGCTATGACTTGGCTCATGGTCTGTAAAACAAGGAGTTTCCGAGACACTGGGAGAATAAATACTCTTAAGAAGTGAGAGAAGAACACAGTCACAGTAGCCACCACCAACACAGAAGCAGAGGGCCTTTATCTCCATGGAGGTGTACAACAAGGACCATCATGAGGAACAACTAAAGGAGAACCGAGAAACTGTTCACTAGGTTTGAACCAATCTAAACCAACTGCAGTTCTCCTTGTAGCACATAAACACTTAATCATAAAAGAGGTAGCAGGGAAAAATGATGCATTTTTATACATTCCCAGAAAGCCCAAGTTTCCTGCCCCACTCATGCTCCCCAAACAGTTAGCGTTCATCTACCACACATCACCCATGTACAAACCAAGGAACAAACAGAGAAAGGTCAAAGACATCTTGCACACATTGCAGAGAGGTCCCAAAGTACTGACATGTCCTTTGCTGGCAACCTCTGAAGACAAAGCATTTGAACGGGACAGCAAGAGATCCCAAAGCATATTCAGACCTTCCTTCTCCAGAGCTGCAGGCCACCAGAACACTTTTTGGAGGATCAATTTCTATTTTATAAAGGCACAGATGACATAATCTTCTGCTTTACTTTTTGTCTAAATATTGCTGCTGTGACGCGTGCGCTCGACCCCTTGACTAGACTGGCGGTGCTTTGGTGCAGGGTCTGGACGAGGTAAAGACCTGAGCCATAGCTGGGCCATGAACTCCACGTGTTTCAATCTGTTCTCTGGAAACCCACAAAGGAGCAGAGTTGCACCGTAAGCATCACTGCGTATGAGCTTGGAACACCTATCATGTAGGTAACACATGAATAGCGGGTGGGTTTTCCAAGAGTCATTTATCAAGGAACAAAGAAAGTTGTGGGTACAAGGAGTGTCCTGCACACCTTTTCTACTGCATGTAATTTGACTACAAGCCAATCACTTTATCCTATAAATATGACAGCCTAGGTGAGCATTCTTTGAGCTCTCCTTGCTAGGAGGCATGGCTGCATGGCGGTGACCTCCCCTTGAGCTGGGACACCTCTCAAGCTTGCTCCTCGAGGCAGAGAGACCTTTTACCAATGGCAGATCTTTGGTAAGTGACTGATATCGCCCATAACCTTGTAGTATGGTAACTTTGATTTTGTCTTGGTAGCTTTGCATGCTGAATTGACGCTAATGAAACGTTACATAAATTTTGCGTACATAATCTCTTAGATATAAACCGTTGACCAAGTCTGAGACTAGGTTTGGACCTAGCTGCACTTAGACTCCTCTCTGAGGAAGGAGTTTAGAAAGCAAGGGGGGCCACTCTGAACCTTGTGAAGGAGGGTCCTCCTGACCCTTTTGCATCCCCGGTCTCTCTGTGAATCATTCTAACTCAACTGTAATTCAATTTTCCTTTGTATGTTTCTTCCATGCAGTAATTAATAGAGTGAGTCTTGCCATCGAACTTTGTTAAGTCACACTTTTACAACATCATATTAAAACCACTTTTGCTAATACCTTTGACAGTGGTTAAGTGATCTAAATCACCCATTCGTGACAGCTCGTTAGAGAATCAGCTGATGGACTGTAAAACTGACAGCCTTGTTACTGGCACTTATAAATTGCTTTTGCTCAGCTGGAGTTAATGTAGGACCATCTGACTCCCCAGAATTGATGTTTTTAATGATTCTGTTTCTCCAGCACTTTCTCACTGACCGCTACAAAAATCCAAACTGTCTCTGGCTCTGCCAAGCTGTTTGTGGATCAAGTTACTTGTTCTCTAGGGATCTGCAGTGTGTCAGCCATCAGACCAAGCAAACTCAATAATAACTGACCTGAGAATAGCTACTCCAATACTTCTGGGCTCTTCTGTACTATAGATTTTAGCGTTAAATGTCAAAATTCTGAAGGCCAGAGGACAGACGCATTCCCAGGAGAAGGACCTATGTGCAAAGTATTTGAAAGGTGGAAAATGCCAAGTGTAAAAGTTTGGTGCTTAGATGGTGTACACTCATTTTTTACTGCTTTGGGTAGTATTATCTTTCTTCAGGTCTTCCTTTCCTATGCCATATCCCAGGTCCAGCAGAACAACTTCCCCCTCTAAACCATATTTCACTTGCACAAGATGGGAAATTCTTCACATCTCAGCATTATTTGGCAAAGGAAGGGAAGCGCAGCGTTCTTGCCCGGGATGCACAAAGACGCACGCCGGGGGCCGAGGCAGGCGGGAGCACAGGGCCCCTGACCCAGCTGCATTCAGAACTGCAGCCCCCGCCCTCCAGGGACTGCGTCTGGGACGTCCAGTGGTTACGAAGCCACCTTAACATTGAAGTCAAGTTAATTTTAGCTTTAGAAGAAAAGCACTTAAAGGAAATGGATTTCAAAGAGGTAGCTTTCGATGAAAAGCACTTAGAGAAAAAGTGTTTCAAAGAGAAATAGTCCATGCACATGTCCAGCAGATCTAAAGCTTTATGAGCCCTTCACAGTGAGTCTGGTCTCTCCAGGCGCTCCAGCAGAATGATGTGGGCAGCTCTTCTGGCCTCCTGCCAGCTTTGGAGGATTTCTTCTGCTCTTAACAATCCACCTCCTGCTGACACAAGCTCTACATTTTCCCCACCCTTCCTATTCTCCCTAATACACCCCATAAAGAAACACGTAACCAGGACCAGGTATGGACACAGGTGCGGACACAGCAGTAGCCCAGCATGTGCCCATGCACCCAGGGCCAGGGAACCAGGGCAGCAACTCCCACCTGGCACAAACTGGGAAGAGGGGAAGGGCTGCACCGCTGCAGCAGCATCTTGGGGAAAAGGAGCCAGCACTGCCACGGAGATGTGACAGCATCTCCCATTCCCCATGCACTCCCAGCAAAAGAGCCCTTCTGCATTCAGCTCCTTGCTTGGTCTCAGATTTTCAGCGTGAGCTCATGCAAGTCCTTGGTTTTCTTTGTGCCTCTAAAACAAAAATAATTTCCCTTCCTCTTAGGAGCACTGTGGGCATCAGCACGTTGTAGATGGGGAAGGAAGCAATATCAAAGAGCCATTAAGGTTGTCTAGACAGAAAAAGAATAAATGGCTCTTTACATAAGTGTTTACCTGGTGGAGTAAGAGGGGTGAGTCACAAGCAGAGAGACTGATCCCGCCGCGTCTCCTCTTTTCTCGCCTACACCACCACTGCACACAAGTTCCACCTAACTCCTAACGATGAACTCAGCGCAGCCACAGCCTCATCCTCTCCCTCACAGCTGCTTGCACAGACTGCAACAGCATAAAAATAAAAGGCAATCCAAACCATTTGGATGTGGTGACATACAACCCAGCCAGGCACTTCCAGAGAACGCAGAAATTCACGTCTGCCTAGTCCTTCAGGTGCCCGCAGTCGGCACTGTGCAGCTGACCCAACTTGACAGACTTCACAAGGGCTCCTCCAATTTGCAGGAGGGTCAATAAAACATAAGTTGTGGAGAAAAATCCTGCTTTTTGCCACACAGTCAACTTATTCCATGCCTGAAATTTTTGGAAAGACGGCCTTTCCAAGGTCTAAGAAAGAGAGAAGGTGGTGGAGGATGAAGGCTGCAGGATGATGCAATATTAACCATCAGAAGCTGAACCAGACCCATACATTCAGAAGTGTATCTCCAGAAGAGATACTGCAAAGTGCATCCTCCAGCATGGCTCTGCACTAGGGCAAGGACCCCTCATAACAGATCCTATTACACAAGGAGTGTTAAAGCTACATATTGTTTCATAGCCCAGGCCTGCTTATTTTTTGTGCACAATTACTACAGTCTCTCTGACCAGAGAGGTTTATTGCACACCAGGAACAGCTGCAGCCTCTGGTCACTGCTTTCTCACCTGCCTCATTTACCAATGCATCTGATAGGCATCTCCTGCCCTGAGCCTCTTCCTCCAGCAGCAAAGGTGGTAGGGCTGGAAATGCAGCCATGGCTCCAGTTCCGACCTGCATCAGCTGTGAACAGCGCTGTGCCTGATGATTTATGCAGAACAACCTCCTCCGTAGCCCCAAAGTTCATGGCAACAGCCTATGTCATATACAACAGCATCTTCAGCAGTCTCTAGACTCCCTTCCAGACAAACTAACCATTGCCCTGCACCCTGTTCTGGGAACAGGACTCCTGTCAGAGCCCTCCAGGGACCCAAGCCAGATGACATTGCATCAGCCACCCTAGCTGGGATGATTAAATGTACCAAGATCCCTGAAGAGATATCAGTGCCGTCTTCCTCCACGCTGCACAACATGATCTCTGGTGTGTGGGGACACACCTCGGAGTTTGGAAAACGCTGCCTCTCTTGAAGACATTACAAAGCGCTGACACCCTTAGCCAGGATTGACTGATTCAGAGGCAAAGCTCTGCCAAGCCATCCATCCTGGCAGTTACGGTCCTGAACCAGGCAAATAGCTTTAGATGGTTAACAGCTTAATGCTACCTTCTCACTATTGCTAGCAGTCTTACAGAGCTCACCAAGCCAGCCCATCACACCCCTGGATGCAGAAAATATGCTGCTCCTCTTGCGTTGTCTCTCAAGACACCACGAAGATCCTGCACCAAGGAAATAAGTAAGATGAGGACACAAAGCTGCTGATGCGACTCCCATCATAACCCTATGTTTCTTACACAGTTTTCCTCTGAGCACTGTCATGTACCTCTTTAATCCAGCTTACCAAAGCCAACCAGAAAGCCTTAAATACTTAGAATTATTCCCCTCACACATCTCCTGTCCAGCCTGATGGGATAACAAGACACATGAAACAGATCTGACATGGCAATCATCCATACAATGGCTTTCAAGCAAGTGTTAGTGGGACAGGGAGACATCAGACCTGATGCAAACTCAACCTGCCCTCAAAGAGCAACCCTCCCACAGAGTTCTTGAAATACGCTCTTTGATTCAATTCAGAGGAAGCTAACAATGCTAAAGCAGGCTAGAAACAGCATTACAGGGGGAGGACCACCAGGTTAAATCAAAATTAAACATCCAGGGGAAGTGATAGCTCTTATAACATATAACAGAGTTTCGGAGTTTCTTTATTTGATGAGCTTCTCAAAACAGCTAGTTCCCAAATAGTCACACACAGAGACCTTCTGTATAGACATGCTTCAGCTCCCACCAATTCACCTGAAAGGTTCCTACTGCTTTTGATGGGGCTTGGCTTGGAAATTGAGTATGCTGCAAAATGATCCCAGTGCCCTTAGCCAAGCTGGGCAAGTTCCCTTCTAAACTCTACCTTGTTCCACACCAGCTTTGATTTGCATCAGATGGGCATCACCCATATAAACACTGATAAGCTATTCCTAGGTGGAATAAATTAGTCCAGTCATAAAACACAGGACCTATACATACAGCGGGAATAAACTGTATAAAGCTTTATAGATGCATTGCAGGTTTGTCTTGCTTAACACTGCCACCATAGGGTCCCATGGCTGACCACACACCCCTTAAAAATGCCTGAGAAGTGGCACTTAGAAGAATGCTGCTGATGTAGCAAATGGGCTGATGAGCAACTACTCAACTACCCTACGTGCTTTGTCCTCACAGGACGTATATCCCTGCACCAGCCCACTGCAGGCAAAGGGCACTGAAATTTCCCTTCACCTGAGAAGTATTTATTTGTCCACCCTCAGAGCAAGACAACACTAAGCTCTGGGAATGAAGGAGCAGGTCTGGAGTATTCAGAGAAGCTCTCCCCAAAATGAAAATTCAGGTCATGCTGCCTGGGACCCATCCCAGTTCAACCAGTCATCTCTGGGGGATGGGTTTGCTGTCCCATGCAAAGTGAAGAGCAGGAGACGTGTCCTCTATAAGGGGAAAGGAAGAAGGTTTTTTTTTTTCTCTTACCCAGACCCTGGTTCTGCTGCTCCCACTCGATGGTGTCGGGAACCTGGTAGGACACCCCAGCCAGCTGGGCCACGGGGTTTTCCAGGCCAACTATGGGCTCCTGGGAGGTCTCTCCTGGAAGCGTGAAACCTGGCAGCTCCGTGTCACCCTCCATGCTTTCATCCATCGAATCTATGTCTTTGTCCTCCTCATCTTCCTCTTCCTCCTCTTCTTCTTCCTCCTCCTCTTCATCTTCTTCCTCTTCCTCACCCTCTGGCCAGGGAGACACAAAAGCAACATCAGGAAAGATCCCACAAAACAGAAGGCTCATACATCTCTATAGGTGAGCACCAAGACAGCCAGCTGATACCACTTCTCCAAAGGCAGACCAGCTGAATGAACTTGTGCCTGTTTTCTAACAGGAAAGGCAGCCAAAGGGCTTAATTTGGCAGAACTCACCACCGTTTGAAGTTGCTAAGTAACAATGAGATGTTGCCCTAGACTTTCAAATGCATTAGTGGCAAATACTGTTATTTTGCTTCCTAATAGCGGAGTACAAACAAGCATGTGCATGTGTACAAATACCTGAGTATATATAATTATAGTGCTCTCTGCTCAACTAATTTCAGCTCAAGTGAGAACTATTTCCCTGATTTCCAGTCTTGGAGGCAGCAATAAGTTGGTTCTATTTTTAACTTTTATTAGGCCTTTCACAGCTCTGGAAAGGATGCCACTTTCCAGCCCAATTAGACTGATATGGCTCCTCCTTCATAAAAAGCATCTTGCTTTGATGCGTGCTGGCAGATCGGCTCTTGGGTGCAGGAGAACAGCGGTGATGGTAGTGATCCTCAGCAGGTTTATACCCGCACTCCTGTCACAACAGATTTACACCAGGCCAAGGTATGACCAAGGAAGACTTAACTCGGTATTGGAAAGAAGGCAGCACAGCCAGCCTTTCACGTGAGAGCAGATAAAAGCGATGCCGAGGAAATCCCTGTGGATTCTCCGCTAGAGCAGATACCCATCTTAGTCCAAAGCTGACTGTACTGTTAACATATGGAGAGATAAATATTCAAGCCATATTTCATTGCTAGAATCTAAAATGGCAACACAAGAACGACCATACTGGATCAAACCAAAGGCCCTTTCTGCCCACATCCTATTTCTGACCACAACTAGCCGCAGATGCTGAAGACAGACTAGACCGAGGCACACACAGAGCCAGTCTTCCCACAGTCTCTCTTCCCAGCTTTTAGTTATCAAAGACTCAAGGACTTCCTGAGCCAGAATTTTCATCTGAGCTATTTAATAGCTACTAATGGAGCTATCCACCATGAAAAGATAGTATCTGGAATAATGACATGCTTTGAATTTCTGATGGTTAGTTTTTTCAAAGACGAAACCTAAAACATAATATTTATGCGCTTTATCTAATTTACATGAAGCTCTGCTCAGCCCTGTAGAAAAACTCCCTCCTGATGTACTCAGACTGGGAGAGCCCATCACCCTGCATCTGAGCAGCTGGTTTAGCTGGGGGTCTAAGACCATGCTAAAAACTAACGATCCAGCAAAATCAACATTTGTTATCCACATATCCCTGTATTTCTGTTGGAGTTGTACCTCATGTAGGTTACAGACACTGCAATAAGATGGAGCAGCTGAGGCAGGACACCTGAGGGGCTGCACATATCATACCTGCTCTAAGTAAAGCAGGTGATGCTTCACTGTTCTCCTTGCTGCTGTGGGATGCAATGGCACTCCAGCACAGCTCTTCCACAAAACACCAGAGAAACAAACTGGGGAACTTTGTGGAAGCTATTTAGTTGGTGGCTATCCAACTTGAATTAACTGGGGGGAGCTGGCCTCCTTCCTTTGGCCTCTACTTCACAGACTGGAATATCTAGAGAAATCAGTGCACATTATCATAGAATCATAGAATGGTTTGGGTTGGAGGGGACCTTAAAGATCATCTGGTTCCAACACCCCCGCCACGGGCAGGGACACCTTCCACTAGACCAGGTTGCTCAAAGCCCCATCCAACCTGCCCTTGAACACGTCCAGGGATGGGGCACCCACAGCTTCTTGGGGCAACCTGTTCCAATGCCTCACCACCCTCATGGTGAAGAATTTCTTCCTTATATCTAATCCAAATCTACCCTCTTTCAGTTTAAAGCCATTACCCCTTGTCCTATCACTACATGCCCTTGTAAAAAGTCCCTCTCCAGCTTTCTTGTAGGCCCCCTTCAGGTACTGAAAGGCTGCAATAAGGTCTCCCCACAGCCTTCTCTTCTCCAGGCTGAACAACCCCAACTCTCTCAGCCTGTCCTCATAGGAGAAAACCACGGCATTCACTGTGCTGTTACATGGCATCTCCTTTCCTTCTAATTCAAGGATTTGCTTTAAAACGCTGCATGTTTTTTTCCAGCTCACCAGACAAGACAATCCTGCTTGCCACCTTTCAATTCTAGCCCTGCACTTCATACAAATGAGCTGCTGTTTGAATTTAGCTGCATCATCCTGCTATAGCGCGGCTGTCGGTACCTGGAAAGGAATGATCACTCCTGCAAACAATTATACCACACAGAGCATCTAATGGAGCTTACAGGGATGTAGTTAGCCCCTTAAATTTCCATTACATTTTATAGGCAGTTTCTGTCTTATAATGTGCCCGTCATTTCAAATCAACACAAGAATTTTCTCTATCAAACCACATGATTTCATACAAAATACACAGCTTCTGTAAACCTGAGAATGGCACCTGGAGAGTGCTTGCAGGAAATTAAATTTAAACCACGACACCTGCAAAGACATGTTAATGTAGGTCTTTTGCCTCTGCTGAGAGCAACACAGCTATAAACATTTCCAAACTTTAATAGCAGACACTAGATAGCTAGCACATCGGAGAGGAGGAACATGAACAGAGGTTTTCCCTAGATGGACTGGGTGAAAAAGCAGCCAAGAAAAAACAGGGATCAGATATTTATCTCTGAAAAACTAGTTTGGGAAAAGGTTTTTAGAAGCTTCTTGTGATTTTTAGCAAGCCAAATCAGAGACACCTGCCAGGATCTAGTTTTGAAGCAGCCGATAGCCATCTCTGTACCTCCAAAGTCTAGCAGGCAGCCAAGCTGAACACCCAAATTGAAAGTGCCAAGACTACTTATCACGTCTGATCATCACCAAGCTACATCAATCATCACGCAGCCACAGGATAAAGATGTGAATAATGTAGTCCTTGGAGCACAACCACTGTGAGGGGAAAAGAAATGGCTCTTAACTTCTTTCCTCCTCCTCTTCTAGTAGCATTCCTACTTCTGAAAACAGCTTTTTAACCCCATTCCAAAATGCCAACAGCTTGCCTTGCTGCAAGGTGCAGCGCAGAGCACCACTTGGTGGTCACAAGGAGGAAGCTACACTTGTAAAAAAATTACAAACTTCACAAATGTTGTATTTCAGGAGCAGAGGCGCAACAGGAGCCCGTCAGCTGTGGGCAGGACGCACGTAACACTTGGTAGTCTCATAAGATGGAAAATGGAAGCGAGCATCCCACAGCTGAACCTCAAGCTGGAGGTCTGTGCTTCACGTGAGTCTTTTACAAAACTCATGTTTTCCCTGCTAAATTGGCACTTTTTGGCCTTTCAGAGGCCTCAGTAGCAGCTTGAAAGAAAAGAAACAGAAGAGACTGAAAGTAGCAAGGACCAAAAGTGCAAAACCCAGCAGATTCGGAAGGCATTTCAGTTTTTCACGTGCATTTGCAGCCCATTGTGAACTATTTTGTGTGTCATGCTCATATATGCACTTTGGTTTTGGCTAAGGTTCATTGTACAAAAGAAGCAAGATCAACATATAATGAAACGCTAGCATCTCATGGTCAAGGCACTAGTCTCCAACCAAAAAAATTGCAAGTATTAAGTTTTCTTGGCCACAGACATGAATCTACCCAAATCAGGCATTCACCTAGAGCCCAGCTGTAGGAGCACTTCTGAACATCTGACAGTGGTCACAAGTGCCCCTTGCTCGCTGAAGCGGGCAGGTACCATCCTTGGTCTCTAGATCTTCCTATGTTACATATAAGCTGATCCTGTTATTCCGTTTGCATGCACCGAATCCTAGTCTTGCTCGTGACATGACACGGGGACTTATCAAGGAGGGATGGTATCCTGTCCCCTCTCCTGGTGACACCAGGAGGCTTCAGCACTGAAACACTTATAATCCAAGCTGACGATGGTATTTTCTAGCGCAGTTAGGGTAATGTAAGAGTAGTCTAGGCCAGAGTTACAGACTCATCTCCAAGAGTGAAGAAATACAAAATCTGCCACTCTTTGACAGACTAAATAAGCACTGTATGCTGTAAAGTAGGCTCTGCTTTGCCTTCATTGAAACAGGAAAGAAAAAAATCAAGACACTTAACAGCTCCCTGCTGTGACAACGGTACAACCTAAGAAAGATGCAAGCAGCAGGAATCCCCTGGAAAATTAGATTCCCAGTTCACATGTCAAAGATTTTAGTTTTGAAGGACCTGACAACCTTGTAACAGGCATGCAAATTTTCAGGATTGGAGAAGGTATGGGAGAGCACCAAGAAAACAAGTCTGAGGCAAAATAACAAATTTTTAGCAGAGTTTTTGGGGGTTCCTGGATTTATTAATAGTCACCAGAGATTGCAATGGTTGGGCTTTACCATGGGGCTCTGGACTGATCCATTAGCAATATCCATAGCAGGGGCTTTGCTATTTCAGGGTGGCAAAAGCTCCCTATCCTTTTTTCAAAAAAAGGTTTTTCACTACAAAAACGTACATATCTGTGATGACTTTTGTGTCTCAGCAGAGAGAAATGAGACCACCTCACACCTCCTTTGAGAGGCATTCCCCTGACCCAGCACATACCCACAATCAGTAGTTTCTGAAGCAGCTGGACAACAGCCAGCATCCCGCAAGTAAAAGCCTTGGGGGGCTATGACTACCTTCTCTTGCCAGAACAGGAGGAAGAGGCATTAAGAAGTCTCTGCCAAATGCTTTCTTCCAGTGAGGTTCGTTTTCTGCATTGCTTTTACAATCACAGCTGTCAAGGCAGGAAGGCCTTTCTAGGACAACTCTCTTTTATTATTAATCTGTTGCTTTCACGTGATCAGTAATAATGTCACCATCCGACGTCTCCAAAATGCTGCCAAGAACAATTGCTTGTGACAGCTTGGAAGGAGACGGCTGGTAGGAACATAGATGGGCTCTCATCATGCGCAGACAGTGGCCTTTCTGGGCAGAGTACTGTACCGTGGTGGGTCGAGATACCCAAGCAAGCAGCGGGTGCAGAAGCTAGGCAAAATCAGCAGGGAAAACCCCCATACTGATGAGTTCAGCTAAGCCCAGCCGTGTTCACTGCAAAGGTATCTGGGGTATTTGCAGACCGTGCTGCATGAACGTAGTCTTAAATGCTTTACTCTGGAAGAGGAGCCAAATCAAGCATGGCCTATTGCACAGAGCCAAGGAGAGGACTATTGGGAAGAACACATCCCTTGGGTGGGATCCTACCACACAAAGCAAGATAACCTAACCCATATAAGATTCAAGAGAACAGAAATTACATGTCCAAAGCTTTTCTGCAGCAGAGGAAAATCTTTGCCACATCTAGGAGAGGGAACATACCCCTGGCAGCAGAGCTGGGCTGATGTTTGAGCTGCAGAAAGTCCTCAGCCTCTGCTTGCCAAAACCCAAGTGCTGCAGAAGCTGCTTCCCAGCAGAGGGCTCTTCGACATTGCAAGGACTGTACAAGGAGAGATTTGGATTCTGATCCTAACCTACTTCCCCCACAAATCTGAGGGGATTCACAGTTGCTTTTTGAGTCCTGGCTCATTGCTCATCACAGGGGATCCAAGGCACTGAAGAGCTTTTGGGGAAAAAAAAAAAAGGGCAAAAGATATTCCAGCAGGGACCACGGGTCTGCTTCTGTATTAAGATCAGAAGCAATCATTCCTAAGAGCTGCATTTCCAGCAGCATTCACCACAAAATTGCTTTCACACTGAGCCAGGCTAGAGAGCAGGTTTAGCAACACAAGGCTATTTTAAAGGGAAAAAAACAGAATGCTGCAGAATACACAGTACGGACTGTAACAAGTTTGCTCCCTAGTCTGCTGCAGAACAGCTCTTCTAACCTGAGGCAGGCAGTTGTTGAACTAACCAGTGTAAAAATTAAGACAAGAAAGAGGTGATTTATCAAGTGAGGGCATTCAAATCAGTCCAGATTTAATGACCGTGACCTGTAAGTGGACAAGGCAGAACAAGACAGATGAAGGCAGATACAGAGTTTACTTCTCTCAACAAAATGCTTTCACAAGAAAAGGGCTGTGGGCATGGTATTTTCTTTTCAAATCACAAAAAAATAAGCGCTAGCAGAGATGTTGATTCCATTTTCTCTTGCAAAAAGCTGTTTGAGGGTGTCTCTTCAGAAGTATCCAATTCAACCACACTGCCTGGGAAAGGAACAACCAGCAGCCCAAGAGTTAACAAAACATTTGATTTAAGCTTCACTTTCTAGACAAACCCAGCATGGCTCCACCACAAATGATGTAGATTAGGGGGCAGATCTGTTATTATAGGCAACAGTCTCCAGGGCACCAAGGTTTTAGCTCAAGTCCTATGAGGTGCTAGAAGGGAGGATGACTGCAAGCCCACTCTGCTCACTTCTAGTCAGAGCTCATGAGGGAGCTGGGGGTGCTCAGCCTGGAGAAGAAGAGGCTGAGGGGAGCCCTCATCGCTCTCTGCAACTGCCTGAAAGGAGGCTGGAGCCGGGGGGGTCGGTCTCTTCTCCCCAGGAACAAGCGATGGGACGAGAGGAAACGGCCTCAAGCTGCGCCAGGGCAGGGTTAGGTTGGGAATTGGGAAAAACTTCTTCACCCAAAGGGCTGTCAGGGCCTGGCACAGGCTGCCCAGGGCAGGGGCTGAGTCCCCATCCCTGGGGGGATTTAAAAGCCAGGGACATGTGGTGCTTAGGGCCATGGTTTAGTGGTGGCCTTGGCAGTGCTGGGTTAATGGTTGGACTTGATGATCTTAAGGGTCTTTTCCAACCTAAATGATTCTATGGTTCTAAGTCCTTGATCACCCTTCTGCAGCCTTCACTGTCCTTTGTCAAGGGCAGTGCTTCTCCCCAGGGTATTTTCATGAAGAGGTTCAGAACAGCACTGATGGCCTGTCCTTGCACCCACGTGGCCTGAAGTGTTGATGTCAGCCAGGGGGAAACACACCACAAGATCTCCCCCCATTTAAAGACAGCTTGTTATTAAAAAAAAGGGAAAAAAGCCTATGACTCTTCCCAGAAGATGAGGTAAAAAGCCAATGCTCTAGTCACTGCATCTTCTAAGAGGGACAGCATCCCACCTGCACACAGCAGGAAGCAGAAATAAAAGAGCTAAACCAATTTTCAGGGTGGTTTGCCCTGGTCCCGATGCCCAAAGCTCCCCAGGGAAGCCCTGTGAGCAACACTATTCCCCACGTGGACCCCAGCCACCAGCAGCTCCAGAGAAAAATGCTCCTTGCAGAGCCTTCAAAAGAAACTGCCACGTACCTGCTTATCTGAATCCCCCTCCCTAGAGCTGCGAGGGTGAACTGCTTAATCCCCAGATTAAAACAAACAAAAACTCATTAAAACTTTCACCCACACAGTCTACCTACCTTTCCATAGCAACTGTAGGAGGCTTCTATTGTTTTTGTTTACATTTGAAGATAAGCATGGGAAAGCTACAACGTAAAAGTAATATTTAAGTGAACTCTAATTTTTTGGACAAATGAGAAGTCAGCTACAGTTAAAAATTCCAGCACAGCCTGGCCAGAAGAGCAACCAGAGTGGATCAGACTAAGAAATATCATCTAACCTGCTGGAGGCAGAACAGTGCCAGAATATGACAAAGAATGAGGTTACTCAGAGAAGTTTCATTCCCCTCCCAAACAACCAAGAGTAAACCAGCTGTGCAGCTCACCTCCACCCAGAGAGCAGCTGGGCAGGCACATGCCACTTCCCAGACATCTGGGAAAGGCAATACAACAATGCTTTAAACCATTCCTAGAGATCCTTGCAGGAGTTGCTGTTGGACACCATAAAGCACAGCAGATATTGTATTTGAAATAAAGCCCCCTCATTTGGCATACTCGACCCCTTGAGAGATAGCGTGGGTTTAGTTTCATTAGAGCTGTCAGCGCACCCGTAGCAGAGCAGGGTGGCCAGACCATGTTCTACCTCCCTTCACAGGGAAGGGCCAACAAGGCTGAGCTCAGCACACCAGCTGCACCCAGCAGGAGTTTCCTTGCTCCTCCTCTTAGTGAGCCTTTAATGAGCCTACCACCCTCTCAGCTGTTCACCCACAAGCTCCCAACTCATTAAGGGCTCAATCGCCCTCCACACCCTTCCTTCCTCAACTCTCAGATGGATTTCATGAAACAAAACACATCACCATCAGATTGAGCTGCAGAGATGTTGTCTTTCAGGAAACACTTTCAGGAAAAGAAAAAAAAGCTCATTTTTGATGCAAAATTCTGTCACACTTTATTTTTCTTTTTACAGTTTTCTGCTACAAAGGAGGAGAATTGGGGATGAACTACCATCTACTGTGAAGAACATGGAGGTCAACCTGCACCAGAGGGACAGCAGTTCCCATTTCAGTGGCAGCAATAAACTGGAAGCAAGACAAAAGCATGTACCAAAAACATTTAATAATTAATTCAATTTGCTTGTGCTTTGTTTTAAATCTTCTCTTCCTTGCCAGTTTAGCTGATATCCAGAGAGCTGGTGAGGAATTATAGTATCAGGCTAATTAACCATGCTGGGCTAAGTGCCTGTCTTATTTACACCCCTGCAACCTCATTTAAATTTTTAATGGGGTTGCAGAGGTTTAATGAGGCAGGTCTTAATCCATACAGTCAGGGTCCAAATAGCAATCCCAGTCAGAAACTTGATTTCCAGCAAAAATAGTCTTCACATCCAAAAAAAGAAGGCTCCTTGTACTGTGACACAGCTCAGAAGAAAAAATGTAAGGACAACGTGAAGGGTCTTTTATAAAATTATGTAAATGGCTACAAGTTCTGAAGTATTTTCTGAAAAAAGGCAACCACTGCCTTCACTTCTGAAGAATGACACGCAGCTTAGATGACTGTGTACAAAAAAAAAGATGCAGGGGAAGCAGGCAGAGCATGGAGAAGACAAGAAGAACTCTTCTCACTGAAATTAGTTATGGTTTCCTTGGAAGGGTAAACTTGACTATGCAGGTCAGCAAAGAACAACAGGAACTGTTTAAACCCAGACAAAAGTAGGTATTAAAATATTGCTAATATGTCGGAAAGCCTAAAGCTTCATACTGGCACTGCTCTGGGACAGCCTTTAGCACAGGAGGCAGAGCAAACACAGCAAAGCCCGCAGCCAAGGTTCAGAGGGGAGGTGCCCCACGACTGCAGGACACTGGATTTGCTGATCCCAAGGTCAGTGCCAGCCATGTTTCAGCATCATTAAGGGGCTTCCCCATGGACAAATGCTGCATTAGGTGGGGACACACCAGCTAACCAAGGCAGAGCACTGGGAACTGCACTGTGCTGTCCCAGGCAGCAGATGTCTGACACTGCCTTTCCACCCCCCCCAAAGACCAGGATTCTGCCAGCTGCAGCTTAAGAGCCAGCCTGATTAATGAGGAACACTTCACATTCAAGAGCTACATGGCTCAGATCTCCTCCCTCTAGAGCAGCTGAGTTTAAGTTGCCTATTTTCACAGAACTATTGACTGTTCCTGACACCAACACATAGAGCATCTCCTGCTTTTATAGAGCTCTAAGCACCCTCCACATCCAGCAGCCTACACAACAGCTGAACTGTGTAAGCAGCTCACCCCCAGCAACAACAGCTTGAAGCAAGCCTAGATGACTGAACAGGAGCCAGCCTGAAGGCTTCCACACTGTTGCAGAGCAGTTTTGGATTTTTTTTTTTTTTGGGGGGTGGAAGGGGTGCACACAAAAAATAGAATAGGCAAATCAAACACCAAAAAATATCCTTTTTTAGTTATCATCAAAAACCCTACAGGAGAGTAGCACAATCCAGACTATTTGTTCCTCCCTCCATCCCAAAAATCATCACCACAAGTAAACAGTCTCTAAATCCCAAGTTAGTGCCAAAGTGGGTCAAGCTGGAGCTCACTCAGCTGCAGGGAGTGGGTAGCACTGAGCTTAAACTGTTTTCCTGAGGAGTTTGGATGCAGCAAGGGCAGTATGTGGGGTGCAACAGCTGAAGGGCCTCTACAGACTTGTGGATTGAAACACCAAGAGGCAGCTGTTACTGCTGCATCTGGGCAGCCTTGGAAGGTTAACAGAGACATCTGCCCTGTATGTCAGAGGAGGTTAATCTTAGCATGGTTTGATGAAGGCTGAGACATCTTCCCATTCTCTGTCCCATGTGCCTTGCTCCACAATCACCATCTCCAGCCATTTCAGCTGAATTTTTTGCTATCCAGGCAGGGCAGTGGCACACAAGAAAACCAAACCTTGAGTCTGCATTGACAGATACAGACCCACCCTCACCAACAGCCACAGGCAGTGGTGCTGTAAGCTGTTCATGCTGAACTGGCCTGTGACCCAGGCTGTGATGGGTGAGACATCACTCTTGGCAGCAGGCTAGTTCTGCACTACCTGCTGGTTTAGGATTAGTGTGTAGGGATGACATGACCTTCAAGGTCCTCATGGGAAGTGCACTAACCTACCTTCTGCTTAGCCTCGGTGCATCCCTGGATCACATCCCATATGGAACGGTGACAGCAGCTGCTTGAGGAACAGCCAAGAGGAGCCAGCTGCTGTTGTGCTCTGACCACTAGGTTTCAACTAAACACTGCAAGGATCTTGCAGAAGAGGGAACATGGCAGGCTACCTTCCACATTGGAAGGTTATACCTGCCAAATGCTGCCATGTTTAAGGACTGCAGCCATCTCTACCCATACCTACCATGGCAGATGTTATGGCAAAGGAATCTAGCCCAAAAGGAACTGTTTCTTTTAAGAGAGCCACTTTCAAAACGTTGGGAGGCATACACAGTAGTCCCAAGTAGGCAAGCTGAACTAGATTATCGCTTTGGACCCTAGAAGCCCTACAGAGAAAGCTGCATGGTTTAGCTTGCTAGAGAAACACCCAAATTCTGGGCACAGGAACAAAATATATAATTAAGTCTCCTAGACAAGTAAGCCTTATCCTCTGCTGTGTCCTGTCCCCATATCCTATAATCCCTTTATAGGATTTCTCTGGCTAGGAAGGGCAAGTAGAACCAGTATCACCAGAGTCAAGGTAGGAGGATATTTGTTACCCAGCTAATCTCTCCAGAGTCCCCTACAGAGGATAAGCTCATCTAGAGACGTATTCAAAGCACCTCATGTTTGTCTGTGCAATTTGATTTTTAAAACAGTTTTGCATCCAAGCCAGGTAGGTGAACATACTGATGCAATTAACTGCAGGCAGTTTGGCACAGATGGTCCCCAAGAAACAGAGCTAGCTGAACAGCAGGGGTTTATATTTAATGATGAACCAGGCCCTCAATGAGACAAGTCAGCAAGACCCCACTGAAGGCACTGGAGACCAGCAGAGCTCACTCAGCTCCTCACACTTCTTCCACTGGTGAGCAAGGCACAGCCTCCCCACAAAGGGCCAGGATCCCTCAAGAGGGACTCCACCATATGCCTGCCACAGCAATGATGTCTGACCTTGCATCCCCCAAGAGCTTCAGCACCCTGGGCTGGAGATCAGTGTAACTTTATAGGAAAGCACTCCTAAACATCTTGTATCTGGCACCCTCTAGATATTCTGAAAGTACTAGGTACTGCAATTTTGGGGGAACAGAAACCAGGCTTCCAAATGCCACTCCACTGTGAGGATGTGGTACCCTCTAATTGCCATTACAGGGAGACAAAGATATTAGAAAGCAGAGTCACAGATCAAAGGCTTCCTTTGTGCTTAACTGGGGCAGTAGCATCCCCAGGCAGAGAGCCTGTCCCCAGGTGGTATTTGTCCCATTTTACAAGATGTGGATTGGTGATCCCTAACACCAGGAAAAAGTCTGGCTCACTGCACTAAGGTCTAGGCTGATCAGAAGAGATTTAGACCACAAAAGCTGTGCCAGTTGTCAAAACCACACAGCATACCAGAGAGCACCGTGTCCCTCGGATGACAGGCACCTGCAGAGCCATACACCAGAGCCAAGAAACCCACAGCCTTCTAGTTGAGTCATCATTTAGGAACGCTGGTCCTAGCTACAGCCCACATTTGCCCTTAGAGGAGCTCAGAGCATATTCAAGAGAAACAGGCCTGTGGTTGCATAAGAGAGCTCAGTAGGAACCCAAGAAAGTTGCAGCAGTCCTATGTCAGAGCAGAAAGATGTTTTTTTAAATGCTTATGCAGAAAGTCTCATTAAATAGGGAGAGACCAACGCTCAGTTGAAACAGAAATTTCTCTTATCTTCCTGTGCAGAAAAAACAGGCTTCTAAAGGAGATCCCAGAGGGCTCAGAAACAGTTTAGCCTCCTGAATCCTACTGCTCTTGCAAAGCAGAGACCTTATTTCCCAGCCTGAAAGATCAGGTTTTCCCCTCCACACATGCCCTTCTTCCCCTGCTGCCACTCTCCCATCATCAGCACCACCTCCTTGCATTGCCAAATACCTGCAAGATTCATCCTGGCAAGGGGTGAGGGCTGCAGCTGGAAGCCCAGAGAGCTCATGGCAGGCTTCAAAGCCAGCAGCAAGCCTGACAGAGGGCAGGAGCTGCAGCACCTCGCACATGCAGTGGGGAGGGCTCCCAGCTTCTGCTGCCCTCTAAGCTAAACAGGAGTGAGAGTTATTGCTTCATGCAGAGAAAAGATGCTGATTAGCTGTTGTCTATGGCACCCCACCTCTAATCAGAAGAAAAATACCATCTGGCATGCCACCCTTGGAGGGCTGCCAACCTTTGCAGTAAAATGCGAAGGCAAGAGAAGGTCAAGATAAAGGAAGGGGAGCAAAACAGACAGAAAGATTAATCCCTGCCCGGTGGTGTCAGTCCGGACACTGGAGTACAAAACTGGATGGATGAGCAAGCAGAGAAGAGTTTAAGTAGGAGAAAGAGCAAGAAGTGGTGAAACAATTCACTGCAGGAAAATCATAGATGAGCTGAAGAGATCTCAGATCTGAGCTGGAGACCAACTCCAGAGTAGTTGGATCCACTTCACCTAAACCTCTCTTGATAGGTGTTTGCCCAGGCAGAATTTGCATCACTGGGTTTCAATTGTCTGAAGACAGTCAGGGAGCAGAGACTCCAAGACTGGCAGTGGGCAAAAGCAGTTTGAGAAAAGGGAGCTCAGGGGGTGAGGCAAGGCTGGAGGAGCCAGTGATGGGAGAACAGCTTAGCAGGTAGCATTGAGTTAGAAGACCATCTCATAGGGGATGCATCCTTTGCCTCTCCCAGCAGTGTCACATCGGGAGTGTAAATAGGGCACCACTTGTCCTGGCAAGGTTTCAGCCAGCTAGACACTGAGGTAGCCATCTCATGCTGAACATCCCCCTGCATTGCATGGGGTGAGGATTTCAGCAGTAGGGTGGCAAGGGCTCCCCAGCTGTCTGAATGTGTTCCCATGAGCATTATCTGGCACAGAGGCTCTGCAATCAACGCACACACCAGCCTGTTACAGGTGCGCAGAGCACTCTACTGCAACAGCAATACCACTGCTGCTCCCTCTCCAAGGGAAAACCCCATTCCTCCCACCACAGCCCCTTGACTTTCAAGCATCCTCCATGACACTGTTCACTGCTTGCTTCCTGCACCTCCTGGAAGGGGACAGGGTGTTCAACAACTTTATTAGCAACAAGAACATATGCACATAGCTGCGTGCCAAACAGACAAATTGGTGAGCTCAGCGTCAAGGCAAGCGTGCCACTCCGCATGAACCTGCCCGCCTCTTAGCCTTGCGATCAGTGGTACCTTCTGACTCCAGGCGGTCCAGCCCATAGGTCACAGCTGTACTGATCTTCCTCACAGACGGAAGAGCTGTCCTCCTGACAGAAGATGCCATTGATGCTGGAGTTACCAGGACCACAGTTCTGCTGGATGGCTCCTCTGTCTGTTCAGACTGGGTAGCAGACAACCCACCAGAAGCTGGAACAGCCTTTTCACTGGTGACCAGGACCACATCTGTAATATCTACAGAAGAGAGGAAGCAGCAGCAGTTTGGCACAACAATATTAAAACCCCCACCATTTAAGAACAAACTCTTTAATGAAAACTTAACTCAGAGTGGAAGAAGTTATTAAACTCTCGCCTCTTTCAAGATATTGAATAAAAGCTTCTCCTCTGGGACAGCCAGCACAGGAGGTTCCCCTTAATGAGAACTCAGCTAGGTTTTACTTCCATTGCTTTGAGGACTGCTAGTCACCACCCCATAGCAAGATCAGAGCACTGAGACACTGGTTGAGATCTGAACCGGGTGACAGATCTAATTGTTTATTGCAAAGATAAAAATTAGTTGAATTTATAATTAAATCCCAGAAGCAAATTAATTAGTGGAAACTGCCAGAAGACCCTTCTCTCCCCTACAAAGGGACCTTAATTTAAGAGATAAAAAGAAAAAAACTATTTGCATTGTATGCCCTGCAATATAAGACCAAAAAAGCTGCCCAGCAGCAATTTCATTACAGTGGAACCTACTACTACAGAAATACACTCTACCTCAAAGTCAGCTTTGTACTAAGGGAACCCTTGCTACACAAGACAACAGGCTCCTACATGTACCTGCCAAGGTGACATTGAGCCAGCAGGCAGCAGCTGGATCAACACAACTGCTTAAAGCATTTCTGTATGAGCTACATCAATCCAAGAAGCAAGAACTCATCATTCCTCAATGGAAGCAAATATCAGTGCAGGCTTCCACACCCAAGGGATTGCTAGACTCTTGCAAGAGGGTCACACACACACCACACAATTCCCCTGCACCTTACACTGCTCCCACGTTACCCCAAAGAAATTGAGCATCTGCAATCTGTGACTGCCTTCGGCTCCAGCAGTAAGAGCTCTCCCTCCATAAATAGGAACTGGCTTAAATGTCTAAGGCTAAAAGTCAATTTGCTAGCAAGGATAGATGGGGGGTTTGTTTGGTTTGGGTTTTTTTAAAATCTCTATTCCACTGTTATTTGGGGCAAACAACATATGCTGCCATATTTCAATGTGGTGTATCTGGTAGCACAGGCAGAAAGCAGTGGCAGCCCAGGGCTAGAGGCAGCTGCAGAAGGCTAGAAAAAAGTCACTTAGAATACAGATACTGTGTGTTGAGACTTCAGTATCCAAGCATTCATGTTGGTTTCAGATGTACCATCTCATCTTGTGTGGAAACAAACCTGAAGTCCCTGAAGCAGAACCCTACCTTCTGCATCTGGAGTGTTCGCCATAGAGGAAGTACCAGTTGCCACCAGCATCTGGGTGGCACTAGGAGCAGTTGGCATCTGAGTGTCCTCCCCACTGTTTTCCTGCAGAACGCTTGGAGCTCCTGTTCCCTGGGTAGCATCAGGTGCCAGTGTCACAACTGACAGAGCAGCATCAGCCTCCTGGGCAACTGTTGTCACCTCCTGAGTAGCACCTACAGCAAGAACACATGTCAGTACCAACTCAGAGGACAGCTGACAGCAGCAGAGCAGATGTTTGAAGTAATATAACTCCATGAATTAGCATTTCCAGAGCCACAGTGCAAGCAGCGGGTCCAGCCAAGTATCATCAGGGCAGAGCAGCAAAAAGACAGATGTGAGAATGTGGATAATGGGAGTGAAAGCAGCAGAATCAGTCCTCATTTTCTTAATTGTCCCTTAGGGACAAGTGGACCCACGGGGGAGCAATGCCATGGGAGCACAGCACTGCAGGCCTGTGGCATGAAATACCATTCAAAGCAAGTGATGCTGCTAGAGCAATGCTTTAGTGACCAGCTCTCACAGCTACGAGACTTCAGCTTTGTAGAAGGCTTTATTTCTGTTGCACAAGTCTTACTAGTAGTGTTGTTGCCCCAACATCTAGGAAATAGTAGAGAGGGAACCTGCTGACAAGTCAAGTGCTTATAAATTAATCCAGAAATTAATCAGTCAGGTTTCAGCACCAGCATGCAATTAGCTTTTTCTTTTACAGCAAAAGCTACATCTTTTAGATACAGTGAGGGGAAGTCATCCTTTTGCCCCTGCAGCCTAAGGGGGAAGATTAAAGATGCCCAGCAATTAAAACAAAGTCCTAAACCCCAGCTCACATTCCTCATCAGCCTCAGAACATGTCATTGCCCAACACCTGACCAGAACCTTTCCCCTCACATTTCTACCAGTTTTTTTTTTTTTTAAGTGAGTGGAAACAGTCAGTGGGCTGAAGGTGCCATCTCCGCAGGTAAGTACAGTGCAGGGTGACACCATCAACCTGGGGCAGGCTGTCTGGGAGGAAGATTCCTGCCTGCTGGTAACAGAGCTGGCACAGACACTGGACAGTCAGAGCCTGGCCACAGCTTCACTCAAGGGTGGGGAGGCAACACCAGGGGCTTTTGTTACAAAGGACACCACAGAGCTCTAGACAAATCTTTTGATCTGAGCATCCTTGTAAAGTCATGGAAGAGGTCAGTTACTCACAGGCTACCGGGACAGCTCGCCTATTCCTGGATTTAGGAAGCATTTAGAGCCATCCATTGCCTCTGCATCTTCTGTACTGACTGCGAGTGTCCATAACTAGCAGTTGAGAGCCAGCTGATCCCAGATGTTAATTTACCCCCCCAGGAATTATTCCCCCCTCTGTTTTGCAGGGTTTCAGAGTGAGCTAATGCAAGGACCACCTTTGGGTCCTTGCACTTGCCATATCAAAGAGACACTTGTGGAGCGTTACCCTCCTTGAAACAAAGTGTTAACCAGTGGGTCAGAGGCTGGGCTCCCTCCCTAGTCACAGGAGAGGCATACCAGAGGGTTATTCAAAGCAGATTTACATCTCTCTGGTCAAGGCAAGATGCCTACAACCAGACTACAGCTGTCCCCCTCAACCACTACATGAGCACCAAAACTGAAGCCCCTGCCTTGGTAGCACACCACACATGCAGGACATTAACTAGCACCAAGTCTCTGCTGATGAGACTCCAGTCCTCTACAGAGACCTCCATACTCAAGTACACCCTTCAACCCCAGCCTCAGCTTTCCTGTTTGCTACCACAGCCAGCCTCTCTCAGCTTGAGGAGCAGAAGAGGCAGCTCAATACAGTTGCTTCACAGAATAGTCAGGACAGGGTACCACCCAACAGACTGTGCCTACCTGTAAACAGGGGCATTGTGCATAGGAACAGCAAAGGCTAGGCAGTACTTACGGATGTGAATTACCTCTTTAGGCTGTTACCCCTCCACAAAGGTCCATAGCCTTTCCTGGGGTGGGGAAGAGGTGTCCTACCTCTATTGCAGGTATCAAGATCACACCTTTCTTTTTTTCTCTACTTTATCTCCCTGAAAGGAAGCACAGATTCTCAAGAGCATCCCTCCTAACCTACACTTACAGGCAAATGTCTAAAAGGCAAATTTTACCTTTCCATGAGCTTTCCAGTGTAGGAGAGAGATCAGACTGTGTATCTGTCACCACAGCAGCCTCTGGCTGTGATGGTGGAATGCTTTTCCCTTCCTCTGCTGTGACTGCATTTGTGTTTTCCAGCGAGTTGAGATCAGCCGTGTATACAGCAGTCAGGTTCACAGTGGGGAGAGCATCACTGCTCCCTGTGGAAGCTGCTGGCAACTCCTCCCCTTGCACCAGCACCGTGCAGTTGGTCTCCTTGGCAAGCTCAGGAGTTGGTGGAGGGGATGCTGGAGATGGCAGCACTCTTGTTGCATCCTCTTCCTCTCCCACACCTCCCTGCGGGGTCTGGGATGGTTCTGTTGCCCCCAGGTCCTCTGTCACCTCCTCATGAGACATGCTTCCCCCTTGACTTACATCCCCCAGTTTTGTGTCATCCCAGTCAGGTGGCACAGTGTCCATAGGGTGGATGGTGGCAGTGCCAGCCGTGGCAGGCAGCTCTCCTTGGCTGACACCCGTCCCTGCTTCCAGGTGAGGGGAGGCCTCAGTCACCACGAGGGGACGTTTTGCAGCCACAGATGCTTGCACAGCCAGAGACTTCAGAGGGCTCCCCGTGCGGGCTCTTGGCATTCCCACCTTGGAGGTCATGCCATGACCCTGGGAAGTCGGGACAACAGGGTGGTCACTTGCTGTTTCCCAGCTGGGAGAGCTGGGGTACAGTGTGGGCTGGGGCACAGCTGAGGGGTGTGAGTTGCTCTCTGCCTCCTTCTCCTCCACAGCTGCCCCAGAAAGGGGGTTTGCTGAGAGGCTGGCAGAGCTGTGCTCTACTTCAACACCACCCTCCATGGTGGTCTCACTAATGGGACCACTGACAGACTCCTCCTGGACAGCAGGGCTCAGCGTGGTCACAGCTGTGGTCAGCATGGCCTTGAATGCATCATCCTCATCCAGCTCTGACTTTGTGGGACCAATCTCCTCCTCATCTACAGCAGCCACTGCCACAGCAGAGGTGTGAGCGCCCAGGCCCTGGCTGTCTAGGATGACATGGCTTGGGCTTACAGGCAGCATTTCTCCTTCTGCAGTGAAGGCTTCATTTAAGGGCATCCCAGATGGCTTTGCTGACACTCCACATGGCTCTTCAGAGACAGTCTGCTCAGAAGGGCCCAGGTTATTTTTCGAGTTTAGCATGCTTGTCCTTTCATCTTCTACACCATTCCCTGCCCAGGGGCCATGCTGGACCTTTGTCACATCCCTCTCCTCCAGTGGCCGAGATGCAAGGCATGGTGAACCAGAGGACAAGAGCAGGATGCTGCAGGTGACCACACAGATGATAAATCCTATTGGTCTACTCATAGCTGAGAGGAGATGTGCCCAGAAGCCTGCAAGGCTGACAAGTCCAGAGTGCAAGACCTAGAAAGGGAAAAAGGAACAAAGATTACACATACCCATAACCACCTATTGACCCAGGGCCTTAAATACCTGGGTGACAAGTTCCAAGCATGCCAGTCTACGGCCAGTTCTGAGCAGATGCCTCCTGCACATCCCAAGCAATGGATCCCTCCATTTATTTTACCTACCCAATCTGAAGTTTCATGCCAGACAAAACCAAATCTTGATCTGAAGCCCAAGACAGACCTTGCCAAGTTCTCAGCCCAGTCATAGAGTGCTATGCTCTACCCAACAGGCATCAGACTTGCAAGCATATGATTAGGATCAACCTGTTTATCCTTTAGCAAGTCTAGGACTGATGCTTGTCAGAGCCAGACCAAAGTCTCAGGCCTGTTACAGCAAGCCCTGTTCTGTGCATTGACACAGAAGGAAACCAAGGAACCTGTACAGAGGACAAGGCGGGTCTATAGGGCACAACACAGGACCAGAGTCAAAACAGGAGGCTTTATGGCTGCATTAATGTCATGTTCCATACAAGCTCCTTGGCCCCATGGAGAAAGGCTACAGCCCAGGCAGCAGCACTGCTGCATTAGCACAGTGTTTATGCTGCACTGCACCATGGAGGCACTTCCAGAAAGTTTCACGTGTATAATCATTGTGTGCTTCGAGAGTTTCCAAGAGAGCGCTTAACTGGTAGCCCAGCAATGATCCAGCCAGCTGACAGCCTGCTCTTGGCAGGCTCTGCTGCCTCCAGTAACACAGCTCAGGCTGCCGGACAGATGGAGGACCTCACAGCAGCAGCCACCGCCTGCTCCCAGCCACCTCCCTCTGGGCTGGTGGCTCTCAGTCCTGGGCTTGCTGCACCATCACTCAACAGCAGAAGACCATGCCATCCAAGGCCCCGCTCATCACATGCAAGACAGCTGGTCACACAAGTCTCATGCACACAGCAAACAGCCCTCCATCACACAGCAGATCTGGTACAGTCATCCTCCTCCCAGTTCCAGGAGGCAGCTTGTCAGTGGCACAGTCAAGCCCTACTGCAAGAAGCCTCCAACCATCAACAGCTTCACTTGCTTTGGCTGGTATGTTCTCAGTTTCACAAGTGAACTGCTTCCATCTTCAAGCTGCAGGACTAATGAATATCAGTCAGGAAAGAGGTTGGGGGTGTCAGAACCACCCCTCAGTCTTCCAAAGAAGAGCAAAGATCACCCTCTACAGTCTTGCTCACGGGCATGAGCATGAGCCCCCCAGCTTGCTAGACTCCTCATTTCCCCATGCAAACAGCATGTAGATAAATATTACTTGCATTTGTACACACAGTGCAGCAGCAAGCCACCTAGCACTGCTTTGTTACAGAAGGGTGCATCACTCCTCCGTGTCTTCTCACACACTCATGATGCTGTGCAAGAGGTAACTGCTGTTATGGGGAGAGGGATCCCAGTAGCACAACATTTGTGCTAGTCCAACTCAAAGGCCCTCTGTGTCCTGCTGCTCATGTACATTTGTCTCCTTTTAGAAAGCATTATTGTATGTGTCCAGTCAGCTAAGCACAACCAAGACATCAGAAAGCTTATATTATACCTGTCTGGTCACACACATTGCATTTCCATTGTAAAACATACCTCTTATTCCACACAGGAGGGAAAGACTTAGAATCATAGAATCATTAAGGTTGGAAAGGACCTCCAAGATCGAGTCCAACTGTTAACCTAACTGCCAGGTCCACCTCTAAACCACATCCCTAGGCACCACATCCACACGTTTCTTGACCACTTCCAGGGACTGTGATTGCACCACTTCATGGAGAGAGTGGCTGCCCAGGGAAGAAATTTTTCCTAATATCCAACCTAAACCTCCCCTGGCACAACATGAATCCATTTCTTCTTGTCCTATCACTTGTTACTTGGGAAAAGGGACCGACTCCCACCTCACTACAGCCTCCTTTTAGGTAGCTGTAGTAACTTCTCTAGCTGAAGACCCTTACAATCTGTTTGTAGCACTGAAGACAACCTCAGCATTACCAGCTTAGAGAGACACAGGTCAGAGTCAGCTACTGCAGGCTCCATTAGCTGGTTGAGCCTTTGGAGCACACCGAGTCACTTTTTCCACTCTCCCTGCAGCCCTGGCAGGGCTCAGCATTTCAAGCTGCTGGAATAACTCCCTGTCGCAGGCCACACACATGCACCAGGTGCTCAGGGACAAACAGGAGCCACCAAGGTGTTCACTAGCAACAGCATAGATACCTTCCACTTTATTTTTAGCATCTCCTTTCTCTGGAGGATGGGTGGCCACCCATCCATCTCCTCTACCCTCCCTGCCAAAAAAACCCACAGTTGAAAACTGACAGTATTCAGCTATTCTTCCAGGCTAATCCTTTATGCACTTTTATAATTAAAAAGCACTAAGAGTATATTATGCAAGTTAAATTGATAGTGCCCAATGACATGCATCTGCCTTGCCACGCTGATGAATATAAATTACATTTACCTCACACTCCTTTAGCAAGTGCCAGTTAAGATAAGACACACTGAAACATCAAGAGGTTTGGGTTTTTTTTTTTTTAGTAAAGAACAGTTTGGATGTAAGTACAGTTTCTCTAGAAGTCAGAAGTCTTTTTAGGCTACACAAGTAGTTTTAGCAGTAGTTAAACCTAAACAGAACTCCAGCTACACTTGAAAGAGAGCCATAGCATTTCTCTTGCAGTCATACACATTCTGCAGATGCACATACAGAAATCTAGATACATTTGTAGGTTTTAGCTCTAGGTTCTCAAGTAGCCTAAGACATTCAGGAGGTGGTTAGCAGAAGTACTGAAACATTAATCTCTCTCAACAAGCTTACTCCATCTTTACTAGGATCAAGAGTGTCAGTGAATAAGAGGGAAAGCTGCTCCCTTTTGGCTGGCTTTTAGAAATCCATTAATACTTAATTTTTTTTAAGTTTTAGTTAAGAGCCTTTCCTCCTTCTGGCTAGCAGATAGTGTGAGCAGTCAATACTAGCCTGATACAAGAGTTCCCGGGGTACTTTGGGCAGCCTTGTACTGGTTTCCCCAGTCTGAAAAGCACTGTTGGCCATAGTCCTACATTTGTAAAGAATGAAAATAATGTGGGATAGTTATTTGCTGAGGAAATCCACAACAGCTAGATCTAAGCTAACCTAGACCTCTACATTCAATGAAAGCTGGAGATAGTGGCATGGAGCTTGCTGCAGGATAATGGCACAAGTTCACACTTCAAAGAAGATTAGTCAGAGCTTAAGATCTGCCTAGCTTTAGGAAGAAGCTGGATTAGGCAGTGTATGAACAGCAGTGGCCTGGCTATCTTCTTAAACAGAGTTTGACACCTTGCTGTAGCACTTCCACTTAATGCAAGAGTGATCCAGGCTTTAGCAGGTAGCTGGCTGCAGAGCAGTTTGTTACTCAGGCTGCATTGGGCTATACATTTATCCTCCCATCTGGCTATTTTTGTAGTCAGTCTGCTCTACAGCCTTAGCCAAGCGATAAAAGCAAGCTGGAGCATGCTGCTCTGACCAAGCACCTCCTCTGTAGTAAGCTTAAGCTTTTTCAGTACTAGCTTGAAGCTGTCAAATAACTCAGTATTTCCTGCCGCAGGACCTCCGTGTCCCCAGATTTCACCTGGCATTCTCCAAGCTGAAGCCCTGGAGGACGGCTGCCAAGCACTGGCCAGGCTCTCGGTGGAAAACTAATCCTTGCTTCAAATAGGAAGCACACACAGAGGGCAAGAGACAACACCAGCTACTTCCCCTGCGCTTAATAACAACAAATCCCAAGAGATGCAGTTCCCCAAGCCGCAAAGGCAGCACAACTGCAGACAGCCAAGGAGCTTTATCTTTAGCATAGGAAAAAAAGAAATAAGTTTTCTTTTAGCACCTGGTAGGCTGGAAAGAAGCACAAAGGACTGATAGGCTAACATACAGGTGCCAAAGCCAGGCATCTCCAGAAGCTGCCCATCAGAATAAGAACCATCTACTAGAGTGGGCAAGTCACCAAGGGAGGGACAGTAAAGCCCCAACTGGTCACCAGCTGAAGCAGTCTTGCAGACCCAGTTAGATCCTTCTGAACCAGGCTGCTTCCTTGCTCCATACAATTAGCACTAGCCATAGCTATTAAACCTCTAACCCCCGCTGTGAATTTGAGACCTGTTTGCAGAGTCAGCTCTCAGGAAGCCCAGAAGGAATCCCACCATGGTCAATCCAAGAGAGCAGGCATGAAGGGGACAAGCACAGAGCAGACCAGATTTCTCCCATTCAATAGCTGTTCCTTACCCAGGCCAGCGGTTTGTAGACACACACTGCAAAGGATGAAACTCCCCCTCTGCCCCACTCATACACAGCTGCTCCCTAGGATGGCTTTTTAAGAGTTTCACCCAGCCAGTTTACTTAAAGAAAACTCCCAAGAAAAGCCTTTGCTGTTATTTTCTGCCTGTGGCAAGTTCTGGCTGTGTTTTTCCTGAACTGTTGAAACAGCAAGAGAAAAAAAGCATCAAGCTTTTAACTCCCTGTTCTAACAATCCCTCTCCCACACAGAGAGGACACTTGTACTCTGAAGCTGAAGTGGCTGCATGCATCATATAGCAGAGAGCACAGGAGATTAACGGGTCAGCTTCAGACAAATGACTGTCTAGCCTTCGCAGAGCACAGCTTTTCGCACCTCCAAGTACGAGCTTGATTATGCCAGCTTTGACTGGCTGAACAGTCCTGATGTGCTCAGCTCTGCAATTCATCCACTGATTGATAAGGGAAATGGACAAAAAAACTGCCACAAATCTTTTAATGTGAAGATTTAGCCAAAACATACAAGTCAAGCAACTGCCAGCAATCAAACGCTATGTTACCAAGTGCTAATGTATGCTGTCCAAGCCTTATTACTCGTGCTGAATACAAAAGCCAGCAGATAATACACTGCAGAGCTCCAACTCCTACTTTTGCACACAAGCTGAGAAAAATGCCTTCATTTCATCTTACATTATGTCCTTGCCCAGTTCAATCAAGTGAATTGTAGAGCCGATGCTCTTACGGCGCATACTTCAGATAAACAGACCTCAACCAGTTAAGCCATCTCCAGCAGCTCACAGCGAAATCCCAGCAGTGACACAACTCCACGCCAGCCACCAACACGGCCCAAGTCCAATGAGCAAAACTCTGTAGACACAACCACACATCAGAGGGGCACATCTTCCTTTGAGGACGGGTCCTCACAAGCAAACAAATGAGATTAATATTCTGTAAGGACAGCTTCCTACCAGTCCTAGCGAGGCACCTTAATACATAATACATCACCTCCACTTCCAGCATTGGTGTTCCAGCAGTAGTTCTTTGAGAAGCGAGAGACATGACATGTTTTAGGCATTATTCCCCCAACCGCTAAGCGACCGCTTGCTTTGTTCAGAACAGCCCAGACCACCTATGGAAATCCCTACTCAGATTTGCAAGTCAAATTCACATAGTTCTTCGTTGGCTTTTTCCCTGGCACCACAGAAGTCAGAGGTCTACCAAATTCCTGAGGGATTAAAAAGGTTGGGGGGGAGGGTGTAAGAACGAGGCCGAAGGGTGCAGCAGTTTTCAAACACCAGAAGGATGGAAACACTGCTCTCCAGCCTGACTGGGAGCAGAGGGAGCATTCAGATTCCCATCAGCCAGAAACACTCAAATTTCAGCACCTCACCTAACACAGAGAGCAACACCACACAGCAGACCTCCTGGAGGATCATCAGTCTCTGCAGGTGAAGGTTTAAGATGAGATTAAATACACCTTGTCAGGCCCTTTTAGCTTGGGTAGAACCTGATCATTGGCAAGGGAATGGGATTAGGGATGGCTCAAGGCTTGATTACACACAGCACACCTGCTTGCAGGGTACAGATCCATCCCCCTGTCCTCTTTAGTCATATTTACAGGTGAGTTTAAAGACCCTGAAGTGCATCCTTCCCCTACAGCCACCCACCACGCCATGGGATCAAGCGCAAACAACCACCCAGGGATTCCTCCAGCCCAGGCCCGCAGCAGGATGGAGGGACAGCGGCGGTCACCCCCTCCCCAACCCTGGGAGAAGAAAAAAACCAAACCAACAAACCCCTAGGATTTTCCGATGGGCCACCCCCATCCCGGCGGGACGACGATCGGCCCTCTCCCCGGGAACAAAGAGCCGCGCTGAGGATGCGAAGCATCGCTCCCGAAAAGAAAAAAAAATTATTTTTTTTTTTTAAAAAAAAGGATAAACACGGGGTAAATTCGGCTCGGGGGGGGTGTTGCTCGGACCCACCCTCGGCCTCACCTGCCTCCCGTCGCCTCCGCCCGGTACCTCGGCAGCGCGCCCTGCTCGTCCCCGCTTCCCCACGGGCGGAGCGGGCCGGCCCCCGACACCGCCCCGTCGGGGCGGTGTCGGGGGCCGGCCCGCTCCGCCCGTCCACCGGCTCCCGCCTTCTTCCCCGCGATGGGTTTTCTACTCAACATCACTTAGGAGATGTCACCCGCAACCGCATTTTTTTTCCCCTCCTCCCTTTTCCAAAGGAAGTTTCAGCAGCCAAAGTCAGAGCCGCAGCCCACACGCCCAACTCTTCCACACAAGCCGGGATCGGAGCCTAACCCAACACCCTCCCTCCCTTCGCTTACCAGATGCAAAAGCAAGGCCTAAAGCACCATCACTGATTTATTTTTTTTGTTACAGATTCTCCTCCAGTATGTTCAGCTGTGGAGGTCACCTTCCCCTAATCCTCTGCAAAGGAGGAGGACTTCTTAAAGAGTATCCCACCCATGTATTAGAACACCTTGCTTCAGTTTCTTTCTTTTTTGTTGCTTCATTTTAAGCACCTATTTGGCCAGGGAGACAGTAAAGTAAACACTTTTACTCCTGGTTTCCCTCTCCCACAGCTAGTCTAACAGAAATAGAAAAACCTTTACACCATCAGGTCCTGGAGTACATATCATTTTGTTAAATAGCAGCTCAGAAGCCCATACCTTAGAATCACAGAACCATAGAATCATTTAGGTTGGAAAAGACCCTTAAGATCATCAGGTCCAACCGCTAACCCAGCACTGCCAAGCCCACCACTAAACCATGTCCCTAAGCACCACATCTCCCCAGCTTTTAAATCCCCCCAGGGATGGGGACTCAGCCCCTGCCCTGGGCAGCCTGTACCAGGCCCTGACAGCCCTTTGGGGGAAGGAGTTTTTCCCAATACCCAACCTAACCCTGCCCTGGCGCAGCTTGAGGCCGTTTCCTCTCGTCCCA
Source organism: Theristicus caerulescens (assembly GCA_020745775.1). Classification (NCBI taxonomy): domain Eukaryota; kingdom Metazoa; phylum Chordata; class Aves; order Pelecaniformes; family Threskiornithidae; genus Theristicus; species Theristicus caerulescens. The sequence goes on along the minus strand of CM036564.1, from coordinate 66,334,874 downwards.
TCGCTTGTTCCTGGGGAAAAGAGACCGACCCCCACCTCACTCCAACCTCCTTTCAGGTAGCTGTAGAGAGCCCTCCAAAACAAAAAGATGAGAGCAGCTTACCATCCTCTTGCCTCCCCCTCCAGCCTGGTGTCAGGGGCACCACAAGGTCTCAGCTGTGCCCACAGGATTTTTATACCCCATCTTGGGCAATGACTCGTTCAGAGCTGCAGCAGGTGCAAAGCGTTTGCGGTGGGCAGGGACAGGTGAGAAGAGACCAAAACTAATGCTCTTTCAAAGGAGCAAATGGCTGGGGCGGAGAAATTGGGGGGGAACAGAGGAATGATACAGCAGAGGAGAGTCAAAATCTTGACTTTGTGATGAATGTGCTCTACCACATGAAGCAAATCCTGTATGAAGCAAATATAGACTCCCTCTATATTTCCAGTTATAATAATCTACAAAATGAAGCTCCTTTGGGTTTTTTTTTCACATAAGAGAATAAGATTTAACCTGCTCCTACCTGTCAAACACTGGGCTCTCTAAATAAACAACATCTAATTTGATAGGACAAGGGGTGATGGTTTTAAACTAAAAGAGGGTAGATTCAGGCTAAATATAAGGAAGGCATTTTTTATGATGGGGTGGTGAAACACTGGCAGGGGTTGCCCAGAGAGGTGGTGGATGCCCCATCCTTGGAAACATTCAAGGCCAGGCTGGATGGGGCTCTGAGCAACCTGATCTGGTTGTAGATGTCCCTGCCCATTGCAGGGGGGATGGACTGGATGGGCTTTAGAGGTCCCTTCCATCCCAAAGCATTCGATGATTCTATGAACATAAAAGAACTGATTGAGGAAAACTGAGATATTCCTCAATAAGAAATTGCTTTGTTTTGTTTTGTTTTGTTTTTCCTGTTTGTTGTGCTACTGGAAATAACGTTTACATCAGTGTCTTGTTCTCTTTGCTAGACTCACCTCAATGTTCTACCTATCTAATTTTAGAGAAATAGAGCGTTTTCTACTGGATTGCAACCAAACTGGAACCAACCCAATTCATTTTGGTAGCATTCTGCATCCGACATTAAAACTTTTAAAGACAGATTTGTTGTAGGTCAGGGCAATTTCTTTCGGGGCAATATTGCTAACCTCTGCATAAGTTGAAAATAAAGTGTAAAAATGCCTGTATCAGCAATAAACACAGTCATTGGCAAAAGACGTCAGAAAGAACTTCAGAGTTAGGCTTGGCGGAGCAAACGGTCAGACAAGACGATGGGAATAGTCCCTTCTGGCTTTGCATCTATGAATTGTAAAATCTGGGAAATTATTCACAAATCAATATCTCTAGTGCTGCAACATCTTCCTAAAAAACCCCAAATATGTGAAAAGAAAGGATGTTTACTCTCCTGTAAGGGAGACAAAGTGGGGCGGGGGGAAGGAAGAGAGAAGAGCTGCATTTTCGTGGCCATTTTAAACACCATCAGCTCCCAGATCAGGGACCCAAAACTCTCCGCAGGTTCACCTTCTGTTCCGCCCGTTTCATTTTGGCCGGGAGCTCTGACTGAGAAGAGGGGATGGCTCAGCCGCGGAGGGGCTGCCACCTCGGACGTTAACGGCGTAGCCAGATTTTACAGCAAACCGAAATCAATGAGGGCTTATTTTCCAATGCAGCACTGCGCGTTGTGGCGGGTCAGGGATTGATTCCCAAGCTGCTCAGTCATCCGTGTGCGGGGAGAGGGGCAGGACAACAGAGACCCTCCCTGCCCAAAATCGGAGCCGTCGCGGTGAGTCCGCCAGGCTCGAGCCAGAGGCTTGGCTTCCGTAGCTACAAAATTCACCCCTAACAGCTGACCTGGGATTCGGAATGAGGGATATTGTTTTTCAACCCCTTTTCTAGCTAACCTTGAAAATTATCAGGAAAGTTATTTAAAATGTAAGGCATGTGTAGCTGATGCTCTGCTGTTCTCTAAGGCATGCAGAGCACTTAATGGATTGGAGAGGTTTTCACTTCCCCCTTGTCATTGACTGACTCTGAACCCAGATTGGCACTGTGTACTCTCAAGGTTAAATATTTCACTGATAATCACTGTAACCAAAATAGCCAGTTATCTATGGTTTTTTCCCTGCCTGAAATTGCAAATTCCCCATACACTGCAAGTTTCCCTACCCCGCATAACCTGCCAAAATCACAGGCTTCTGCGTTATCAACAAAAAAAATCTGCAGACTGAAAGGAGGAGGCATGATGAAAGAGGCAGAAATCACCAGGGAGCACTGTTTTGTTATTCATTTCCACGGTTTATTAATTAAAAATACTAATTTTTAACTCAGTTCAGTATGCCACAGAGCATACACATAACCCAGCAAAACTGGCCCCACTTCCACAGCAAGTTAAGAAACATCCCTTCCTTTCCCTATCAATGCTCTGGCTCGAGACATTTCAGTGCAATCCTCTGCTGGTCTCGTCCTTCAAAGAATTCCCACCCCCTCAGGTGAAATTCAGAGATTAAATTCAGATGTAAGCCGGTTTATTCTCCCATGTGGGTAGCGTAGCTGATAAAAAGAGCATGGGACTCGTGTCCCGTTCCCGGCTCTGACTTGTTAGCTGACTTTCAAAACCGAACTTCACCGCTTTCTGCCTTCATTTCCCCTTCTGTAAAATGGAAATAACAATACCTAATTTTTGTCAGAGTCCCTTCTAAGATCTGTGTATTATTATAACAGCAAACTCTGTTGTATAAAGTAATAATATAATACAGTGGATTTCTTTAAAAGGTGATATTCCTGTGCAGCCTTATTGCACAAACCAAAACGTCCCAATAACATGTCCTAATTAAGAGACGGGACCACTTAAAATTTTACATGAAGACACATTTTGTATGTATAAAATGAACTAAAAAATCATTGTCCTGACATCAGAATACTGCATCTGACGATGCTACTCCTGGCATCGGTGATGACATGAATCAGCTATCCTAAGTGTGTCAGGACATGCCACAGAAGGTAAAGGCAATTTTAAAATAGTTACCATTAATTTCGCTGCTGAATGACTTTCCCAGATTGAATATTGGGGACATCCAGCACATAAATCAGTGCACATCTCCATCACAAAATTCACCTTTACAGCAGCTGGTAGCGTCTGTTTTAAGGGGAGCTGCTCTTCCCATTAACCAGCAGTCACTGGAATGGAGTAGCAATGAGTCTAAATCAGGGAAAGTGAGAGCAGCATCCCCTGTTAGGGAGGGAATTATGTTTAAAACCAGTCCGCTTTGGAAAAGGTACCAGAAGTTTGTGGCCAATTGTTATTTCAAATGTAATCACTTTACAGATGGACGGATTTCTTTTGCCTTCAACTGCAAACCCAATAAATGCCGTCTGCAATTAAAACTCAATCAAAAGAGTCAACTTGGATTCGTTTCTTCCGTGTTCCTCACCGCTGGCACTGACAGAAAAGCTGTGCGAGGCCAAGTGACGCCAGTGCAGCCCCACTGCTGGCTGTGATTTATAGTAATTAGCCCTGCAAGGAGGCAGAGGATCCAGCTTCTGCTTCCCCAGCTCTCGTGGTTCTGCAGTGCTCACAGAGCAGGAAAGCCGTAAAAACTTATTTTTGTCACTAAAGTCAGCAGATGTGACTTGGAGAGCACACAGCGACCAGAAAGTGCTGAGTAGGAAAGTGCCATTTTTACACAGTCACTTTTCAGAGTAGAAGCAGGCTTTTGCTGACTGGCCCAAGGTCACGGGAATCAGTTGCAGCTGCTCTGGGAATACAGCCCAGGAGGACTGATGCTCACCTCCGTAACTGAATCACGGTACAGCCCTCGCTCTTCTTCATATCCTTTAACAAAATCAATGCCGTTAATATCAAAGTACACCACATATTACAATTTTCCCAGAAATAAAGTGCTGAGGAAGCCATCCCCATGCATATTGGAGTCTCAGCTAAAACGTGAACCATCTGTCAATTCCCTGTAGTGCTTGGATATTTTTTCCCCCTGTCCTACATACTCCCCTACAAAATTAGGCTGACAGTAAAAAAAGCACTTGACACACCACCCCAAAGCAAGCTAACCCTAAGCACCGTTCTGACATTAAACTCTCTGCTTCTCCATCACCTTAAATATAGTTGTTCAGATAATACCCGGAGGGACTTTGAAAACTTCAGCTTTCTTTTGCTTCTCAAAACTTGAGGTTAAACCGAACCCCTGAATCCACAGGCTTTAAAGAAGTGCAGTTTCGGTACTGCCACTCCATCGCTCACAGTACTGCCCTCACTAAACCAACGCAGAGGGGCTGAAAGCCCCCAGCCACAGGGACACACGGGGTCTTTGCCATGGGTCACACGTGGTGTCAGGACATCGGGGTGGGAGGCAGACTGCGTTGTAGTGTGGAACAGCAATGCTCTCCATCCAGACACCACCAGTGCTTTCATTATTCCCCTTTGGGGGGATTTTTAGGACAGTACAGACAACTTTTTGGATGGTTACGAGCAGAGAAACATCCAACATTTTTGTGTTGGAAATATTCAAATCAATTAAGCTGAAATCCTACAGCAGGAGCCAGGTCCAGCTGCTCGCAGAACCCCAAGCAGCAGAAAGACTGCGGGCTTTCTTCCTCTGTCTCCTTTTGGAGAGCTGATAAGTGGATCCCCTTGAATCCGTGGGCTGGGAAAAGGTGAGGAGACACTCTGCGAGCTCCAGAAGCTACAACAGATCTCTGAGCAATTGCTCTTTTCTTATGTCTAAAGCTGGTCCTAATTATGCAACTACCTGATTTTGTGAGAAAAACTGCGTACGTGCCTCAGTTAGCCTGTAACAGGGATTAAGGAGGCTTAAACGTGAGTACACGGACAAAGCCATCCTATGCAGGGACACAAAAGATTGTTTATTTTATGACCAAGAAAAAAATAATAATGCTTTGCTGTTGAAATATGCATAGGGTTTAGCTGAAATCCGAGTCTCTGCAGGGGTCCAGATAGGCATTTCGGCATGAAAGGGAACAGAATATTAGCTGGGCGTGATGCCGCCTTGCCGTACCCATTCGGGCCTGCAGTGTTTATGCTGCAGGACACATTCTTTTATGTTTTCAATGTTTGCAAGCGCACTGCAAGGATTAATTCAACTGAGAGCTGCCGTATTTCAGGACTCGTACAGAAAAAGTAATTTTCTTTATGAAAAATGTTCCCTTTTAACCCTCCAGGATAGTTCTGTAGCTGCCACCTCGAGGCATCAGCATCGCTTTCACCACCGCTCCTTGCAGACGAGCGCACGGTGCTGCTCTGTGACAATAACGCACCCGTGTGAGATTCGAAAAGATTTTTTGCTGCCAGTGGCTTGAATACCAACAGGGTCTTGGGGAAAAAAAAAAAAGCAAAAAGAAAAGGACTGCATTAGCCAAAAGGAACTGTCTTATAAATTTGATATAAATCAGAGAGTTTTCACTAATTTCAATGAGCTACTGCTAATTTCTTGTATTTTTATATACTTGTGCGACTTCTTCCTTGCTTGTCAGAGGGTACCTCCGCTTCCAAGGGTTGCAGGACCTGGCTGCATTCAGGGAGTGATTGTTTATTGTGTTAGGGAGATCCTGCTTTTTACTCCCCTCGACCTTCTGCCTCGTAGCTGGCTTAATTGTCCTACCATCTCCTTAGACTGTGAATAATTATCTTCATTTCTATTGTTATCTTGAATGTATTTATAGCCCGATTCTTACGGGTTAGCATCACCATCTGTTTCTTCAACAGTTACATATTTGGGAGAGCGCGAGCGCTTTTCACATTATGCAAGCAGCTTCCTTGATTAAACCAGCACGGCGCGGACAGATTTGTTATGAAACCCTGGCACTTATCTAAGTCTCTGGCTTCTGTTATCAATAACTGCTGGGCTCTGGAAAGACCATCCATTAAATTAAGCCACTTTTAAGCTGCAGCTTGCATTTCAGAACTCGTGTTAACTGTGATTGATTAATGTAATTTAAGAAAAGATTTCCAATGGACTATAAAGACGGTGATGTGATTAGCAGTAAACTCTGATCTTCCCTAACCTGGCGATAATACGTTCAGGAGGAAGCGATGGGCTATGTATTTCAAATAGGGACTGTGATTTTTGTAAAACATATGTAAGTAATTATTTTTACCTAAAACATTGACTTTAAAACATAAGCATAGTGTTGTAAACATGTAATTATGGCATGGTAAGATATCATAAACAGGTGAGAGTTAGGAATGAAGCAGGTGATGAAAACATCATGCTTAGACTTTAAATTAATCATATATTATCTAAACTTTTACTCCAGTTTTTAGACTTCAAGTATTTCAAGAGCAGCAACATTAAGTATATTATATTATGCCTTTATAAGGCCCCTATCACAGAGATATTCAGAAGCATTTTACAGAATGTAAAAGAATGAAAATTCACACATCAGCGAGAGCATATTCTCACCAGGCACAGTAACTGCGCGGCTTTCCTCCTGCTGTCCTTGAAAGAACCGCCGATGGCAGACAGCACTCCAGGTAGTAACTGGGGGAATTCTGGGATCGGTTCCCCGCCAGAAAGCCCAAACAGAGAAAAGCTTCTTGAATATAATTGCCAGCTCAGTCGGGCGTAATTCTAACTGAGCGTGTATTCTTGGTATGCTGGGATATTGCTCAAACATGGCAGAGTTAAGGCTCTGTTGTGAGAAGGACATTTAAACATGTTTTCAGGCATCGTTGTTTTCATGTGCTTTAAAGGTCTGCTGCATTTCCATATTCTGGAACGGCATAAAATACTACTAATAAAAAAAGAATTAAAAAAAAAACATTAAAAACATAAACCCACAAAAAAATCATAAGGCAATTTGAACTCTGTGTCAGAGCATTTAATTGCTACAGGCTTTTGTTTATTTTTTTCATGTGTCGGCATCCTCCGCTGCTGCCTTGGCAATGATTCCTCCTCCTCCAGAACCCACTGGTTGTGTGCTGGTCCCGTCACTGTTTCCGCATCTCACACCACTGCTACAGCCTTGTTCTTGCTCCTCCGTTTTCCTCTCCAAGGAGAGGTCGCTGACAGGATGGGAAGCTGGCGAAGGGTCGTATGAAGAGCGCGTGGGCTCGTATTGAGTCGTGGGATAGTATCGGAAGGAGCGATGTAAGGGCTTTTTGAGGGATGTAAGGGCTTTGCGAGAGTCTCCCCCAAGTTTGTCACTGCAGAGTTCCCTTTCTTCACACCTTTCTTGCATTCCCTCTGCACTGCCTGGATTCCTCGCATGTCCTCCAGATATACACAGCCCTTCCAGGATGCCCCATCTGCTTCAGCTCCTCCAGGCTGCACTCCTGCTCCGCACACACGTGGACCTTCTCTTCTCAGCTCTACACTCGTGACCCCACTTTGTGACCCAGGTGACTTTAGGGAGACCAGCAGTGGGGAAGGCTGTGACAGAAGCAGTAGAGAAAGCGGTTATGTAGAGCCCAACGATGGGCTAGTGCAGAGGTTTGCTCAGGCGACAGCGCAGATGGCGGCAGCGACAGCTTTGTGTGTCTCACATCACTCCCGCTCATCGTCCGACTCTCCCTCACACCTCCACCTCCACAGATCTTAAATAGAAAGTGTTGATGTGGGGCAAACAGCACCGCCGCGGAGTATGTGGAAAGCAGAGCATCTACAAACAGCTACAGCGGCTGACGGCTCAGGGGGTTTGGGTTCAGCGGCAACAGAGCACATCAGTGTCACGACAGCCTGCCTTGAAATCCTCTTGCTTCATGAGTGCCCTTGTCCTCCTGCACGTAGGCACTCAGGCTCTTGGGCTTGCCTGTCTGGCTATGAGCAAATGTCTAGACCCAACTCACCAGTTAAAAGCTTTTTCAATATTTATTTTCCTTCCCTGAAGAAGAAAAAGGTGTGGTTAGTGTGGGGAAAGGAGGAGGGAAAGATTGGTAGAGGAAAGGAGGTGGTTATTGGGAGTGGGATAAACGTTACCTGAGGAATCTCTTCCTCAAGTGATCCCAAATTTTCATTACGCTAGCCAACATCTGTTACAAACTCCCTTTTCCCAGCTAGGGGATCAAGTCACAGGGAGACACATATCACAAACAATATTCATTAGAACACCTTTTACTGACTAAGCTCTTACTCTTAATAGAGTCCAGCTGTTATTATTAATAGCAGATAACTAATTACACACTTCACTCATGCACACGTGCTCTCTCTGTTTTCCGGCCGGAGCAACAGTTGGACGGCCAGCCCCAGCCGTTTACCCAGAAACAGAGGCTCGTGCTAGAGCCTGTGGCTCCTAGGCGGGTGTTCACAAAGTCCCTCAGAGCGCCTTGTTTCATCAGGTGTACAGATAACCCCGCTGTCCCTCTCAGCACACAGCAGCCACCGCCTTTGTGGATGCAGTCAGTGTTAGACAGCCCATTGCTGATGCTGGGGGCCTTGCCCCAGTGCAGCAAACTCTTGGTCTTCTGAGTTTATTTCTGACAGATTCAGCAGGTTGCTAGCCTGCGGGGCTCATTAATTCTCAGAGGACTTTCACGTGCTGCCTTTTGGCATGTACTTTTCCTCTCTTCAGTCTGTTTTTGGATAACTGTCTCTCCATCCTCGTCCTGGGGTACCCATTCCCATTCCTGTTCCCACAGATTCACACTAAGGGGCTTTCATGACACGGCTGTTACAGACCAGAAACACCAAGACCAAGGCTGTATATTTCAGACACTTGGAATCACTTACTTGCAAACAAGTGGTGACTGACCCCACCTGTAGCAGAGCTGACATTTAGCTATAATGCAGAGATGCAGATTATTTAGAAAAACTTCACATTTCCTAACCTTGATGGGGTTAAAACCTCAACACCGGGTCAGTGTCTTTCATTGTAATATGTGGGCACGTACACACTTGCACACAAACGCAGCTTTTGCTTTGCTCCAAAACTGCGTAAGATCTTGGTTTTGACAGTCTGTTATTTCATGAGGGTTTGAGACAATACAGCATTCCCACAAACTTTGCAAAATGTGTCTTGTGGGGTGGATCTGTGATTATGAAAGTCCAAACAGGAATAAATTCCCCCTTCAAAAAAAAGACAGATGAAGGCAAAACTCAGCTGTATTGGCACAACGATACGCTTTCATGAAAATGGCTAAAATTGAACTAATTCAAATTACATTTTTAGCACTCGCATCCTACCAGTTGACTCCCACCATAGCTGATCCCCTACTGCCTGTCTACCAGGCATGGGTGACCTGGTCTTAAAAAGCATGGGTTACCGCGGTGGGTTTACTTCTTATTCCTATCCTCACTGTATTTGCAAACGCCTCCCTTCACTCCTAATCAGCACTCTCTTGGAGCCATGAGGAGAGCGGGCATTTTTACCCCGAGACATGTTATTTCTGTTTGAGAGGAAGGATGTTGTTGAGCCAGGGGAGGTTTATGTTGGATATTAGGAAAAATTTCAATACTGAAAGGGCTGTCAGGGCCTGGCACAGGCTGCCCAGGGCAGGGGCTGAGTCCCCATCCCTGGAGGGATTTAAAAGCCAGGGAGATGTGGTGCTTAGGGACATGGGTTAGTGGTGGGCTTGGCAGTGCTGGGTTAACGGTTGGACTCGATGATCTTAAGGGTCTTTTCCAACCCAAACGATTCTGTGATTCTAAGGGCACCTACGCATTCAGCCTCGTATCAAACGGCTCCCTGCACGCACCGCAGGGCCCACGGTGGGTTTAAGCTTTCGCGAGGGCTCTGGGCCGGCTGCGGGAGGACAGAAGAGAGCCCGACGCACGGCTGGATGGCACAGACCGGCGACGCCGGGCCCTCAGAAAGGCGCTGTGCGCTGCGAATTAACGCATCCCTACGACACGGCCGCTGCAGCGGGGCCTGACGCCCGCCCAGCTCTCGGCGCCAGGGCTCCGCTGCCATTTCGCTGGGGCAGGAGAAGCCCCGGGGCTGGGTCTCCTCACAGGAACGCGGCCGCCCTCACACCCCGCCCCCCCCCCGGCACCCCATCACCCGCCTGAGCCGCAGGGGCCTCGGCCAGCGGGACAGCCGCCCGACTCCTTCGCCGGGGCGGAGATGAGGGAAAACCGCGCCGCACCGCGCACCCCACCGCCGCCGAGGCGCTCCCGGCCCCCTCGGAGAGCTGCACAGCGGGCGGCGGGCGGCGGCGGGGCGCGGGGAGGGCGGCGGAGCGGCGGGTGTGCGCACAGGCGCCGCGGGCAGCCCGCCGCGCCGGGGGGGAGGAAGGCCCCCATCGCGCCGGGGAGGAGGAAGGCCCCCATCTCGCCGCGCTGGGCGGGAGGAAGGCCCTGTCGCGCCGCCGCCTGAGGTGACAGGAGGCCGCGATGCCGCTCTACGAGGGCCTGGGCAGCGGCGGGGAGAAGACCGCGGTGGTGATAGACCTGGGCGAGGCCTTCACCAAGTGAGTGGCGCCGCGCTCCCCGCCCCGCCGGCCCCCTTTCGTGTCGCGACAGGCTTCGCCGTGGAGCCAGTGTCGCGGCTGCGGGGCGGGCCTGCCGTCGGGATGAACGATCGTGTGGGGTTTATTTCCCCTCACCTCCTTTCTACGGTGAACTGCGTGGTATAAGCCGACAATAACAGCCTTATTTTTTATTCTCGGGGTTTAGGTGAAAAAACAGCGGAACTCGAGATTAAAAAATAAGGGAAGGAGAAACGCCCAGTATTTAGTATTGATGTCGTGGCCCGCCCCATGCTAAAATACCCCGTTGTGTTGGAAACCCCGGCTCCCCTCCCTGTGCTCGGGTCCCAGGTACCCGTAGCCCTGGCAGAAACGGGGCCGTTTAAGCAATCCAACCCCGCGCCTGGGGTTAAAATACTCTGGAAATGCGCCCTGGGTTTTGGCGGGCTGCTTGGAGAGAACAGGACCATTACCCAGAAAAAAAAAAAGATGATCTTGCAACAAAAGCATCACCTCAAATATACGTTATTCTTACTAGGCTGGGCCCATGGCTGTGTCTGCGTGGATGCATTTGCCTGTTTGAAGCCCCGAGGATGTCTCTGCTTGTCTAAAGAGGCAGGAGTGGCAGGAACAGGGTTTCTTGTCCAAACTTGGTTTTGTGTTAAGTTGTCCTTGCTGTTTTTCCAAGTGACTGTGTAATTGCAGAGCAGCAGGCAGGCTTCGTTACCTGGAAGTCGCTGCAGCGTGGTTATGGAGAGGGTTTGACAAAATCTTCATGATGGAAACAAGTGATTCCACAAGCGGCTTCTTGCGGATTCATGTCGTGTCACTGATCGAAAGTTTTTTCCAAATTTGTGGCACTTGTAAGGTTTTATCCCATGGGCATTATTTGTATAATGAAATGCTCTTATGGAAAAGCATTTCCCCTGAATAGTGTGTTTTTAGGGTGTCTTTCCAACCTTCATTCTTGCAGAAGAGTTGGCAACTTAATTATATGAGAGATCTGTCCTTTTCCAGGTAAGGCTGAAATTAACCCAAAGTTCAAAAGTTGTCAGGGTGACAGGCAAGGACAACTGCGTATACACACCCCAACCGCACACGTCTTTGTTTGGGAGACCACAGAAAATAATCAAATTCTGAATTATGTCTGGTTTTTAGAATTTTTCTGAAATGATCTGAAGAAACATGTTGACAGTTGCCAAATACCAAAATAAAGTATTAATTGACCTCTTGCATTAAAAGTACTTGAACTTCAGCAGCTTTGTAGTTTTCTACCATAGTTTTCTTCTGATGTTTGCGCTTAATGGGGGTGGCACTGAGTTTCTTAAAATCAAATCTTGAATTTCTTTTGCTTTTCATTTGCCTTCTTCAGCGCATGGTTCTTGTGTCTTTTGAGGTGAAATCTCTTTATGAAAACCAGACAGGTTTCCAAAAATTTTATTTTGGAGTTGCTACTGTTCTTATCATGTCGCATCTAAGTTGGATGCAGAACTCTCATGTTTTGTCAGGAGTCCTGGAGTAGTAACCAGTCATCTTGAGGCAGCAATGCCTTAAATCACCCAGGATGCTTGTGAAGGGAATGCATTTCAAAGTACAAAGAAACAAGCTGGAAATAGGAAATAGGAAAAAAGTGTCAATGGAATGGTGCTGGTCAGCAGTGAATTGGGCCACAGGATCTGCATGATTGTGGTCATTAAACCTTTGTCTTTTGTTTCTTCTAAATAAACATCACAGAAAATGAGGATTTAAAGAGGACATGATAACTTAATCTTGCCTGTTTTTACTGAGAGCTTCAGTGAAAACCGTGGGCCCGTGTGGAGGACACAGGAAGGTATTTCTTTGGAAATGTAACAGGCAGTAAGGAAGGTTGCGGGTGGATGACTGTGAACAGAAATCTGTACTCAGTGGACGGTAGGAGGCACGTCAGAGTCAAGCATTACAGTCCTTACAGCAGTGAAGAAAACTTGTTTAATGCAGCTGAGAGGGAGTCAATAAAAAGGTATGCAATCTTTCTCATTCAAAATGGCTAGGGAGAAAAGCTATATGCAAAACACCTCTTTGCAGCCACAGAAATACCCCTAATTAATTACTTTTTGATGATTCCTAGGCCCAGTATGTTAAACAGTGACTTCAAATGATAAGGTTTTCAACATTTTCTTTTAGGTGTGGTTTTGCAGGAGAAACAGGACCAAGATGCATTATTCCTAGTGAAATAAAGAAGCCCGATGTTGCTAAGGTAAACTATTTTACCTGACTTTCTTCTACAGTATTTGGTGTGTTATGGTATAGAAAGAATTTGCAGATACGTTTTGTGTCCATCATAAGCTATTTTTCATTATCTTATAACTGCTGCTATTAAAAAATTGTAACTAGATACGAGTAAGTGTGATACTAACACTGATATTAATTGGTACTCATCAGCCGTGCAGCTTATGTTTGGGGCATTTATTGAGAAATTTCTTTGCCTAGCTATGCTTTTTTTTTTTCCCAGTGGAGGATGGCAGCTTTGGAAAACTAATGTTGAGATAAGTTACTAGTACAAAAATTAGTATTAATAAAGTTTAGTTACGGGGTGAGTTTATGAGATGCATGGTTAAGGACACAGAGAAAATCAGGCAAGAGTATTTCTTTATATATGTCAGATTATATATTTTCAGATGTATTATCATAAATATATATGATATATATTTTTCTTTATATATAATCACTGCCTAGTATTTAAGCTGACTGTGGATATTTTTATTTTACAGCCTGTCAAAGTTGTTCAGTATAATATTAATACAGAAGAGCTGTATTCGTATCTGAAGGAATTTATCCATATGCTGTATTTCAGGTAAGTGATTCTCGGTTGTTAGTTATTCAAGCTGTCTGCGGCTCTTTTCTGAGTACATTGAGGTGTTGGAAGCGTGACTGGAGACTGCTGCCTAGTTGAGTGAGAAAACAGAAACAAAGTTTTGCGGGTGGCTGCCTGGCTCTGTTCTTGCAGGAGAAATTCAGTGGTGCTGAGATTCAGGTTATATTACAGACAGTTAGTGTCCTGCAGCATCGGTTGCTCTCTAGAAATAAAAGGTATTTGATAAGTTGCCTTTTAACTGTGGCACTCATAAAGGACTCGACAGGGGAAAGTCATTACCTAAGGGGTTGTGCTGATTTTGGTAGGGCTGAAGCTCATCTCATATCAGTGCAGAACTCTCTCCACATGACAGTGGTTTGGAAGGAGGACTCTTAGCCTGTGGAATATTTTTACCTCAGTCATACATCTTTTTATTGTATTTTTAGTGAATTTCATTAGTGAATAATGAAGTTGGACTTAGTCTTTTCTCTTTTTTTCCAATCCTTATTTTTACACAGTAAAAATCATCACTTGACACAGGGAAACAAGTACTTAATTTCTGTGCCTCAGATCTTCTGGTGTGGGTTGTTTTGTTTTGTTTTTTTTTTCTTCCTGTCCTTGATCATCACTTTGTGATTGAAATCAGGACAATTCCGTCCTCTTTCACTGAAATCAGGACATCTGTATTGTCATTCTTCCTCTTTTATGGACACACGGTATGACACGGGACAAGCTGTTCACGGCTATTATGCATGCCTATTTTTGCATTTCTTTATATTGATTTAGAAACGTATAACAGATATTCAGAACTGCAGCCTGCTGGCAGATAGCTCTATAACTTGTTTTCTGTAACTCAGTTTCCTAACTTTCTTGTAGGAAAAGTATTGATTTTTTTTTTAAATTTGGGAAAAAGCCTTTGGGATCTGCTGTAGAAAATGCTGTCTAAATCCAAATTTTTAGGATTTTTGAGGAGAATGGAATATGAAAATAAGGTAGGTCTCATAACACGTGCTGAAACTTACCAGTTTTGTTTTGCACGTCTTGCCTTTTTTAGACATCTGCTAGTGAATCCCAGAGACCGCCGTGTTGTGATCATAGAATCTGTCTTGTGCCCTTCACACTTCAGAGACACGCTCACAAGAGTCCTTTTCAAGCATTTTGAGGTACGTCTTTTGCGTAAGTACTGTCTGTGCTCAGCGTAGCGCTTGCCGGTAGAAATTTTACTTACAGTCACTACCAGATGTGAACAAAGAAATGAAAATAATGCCAAAAGAATGAGAGAGGCAGAAAGAAGATGAGAAAAAGCTGATGGTCGTCTGGGGAAGTAGGGCTTGGGGATTGGACTAAAGGGTGGTTTTGTTCCATTCTGACTCTTCATGAGGCCACAAAACAGGAGCTGTTAACAAGAATCCGAAAGGTTTCTCTGGCTTGTACGAAAATACAGCTCACAGCGCACTGTTCCAGACAGATCCAATAATCCCCATTGAGCACTGCCTGAAGCCAGAATTTATATTTAAACACTTGTTAGTGCTCTGTCAGCAAATCTCATGACTTCTACCCGAGTCAATATCTTTGCCTAGCCCGTGATCTAACCTCTGGCTGTGCTCATTTAGATAAGAGCTTACCCGAAATTTATCTTCTCTGCTTAATCAGTCTTTTTGAAGAAAAGTCTGAACCTAATTCTTGCTTAGTTCTAACGGAAAATGTTTTGGAAGGTGAATCCATGCTTCTTCAATTCAGATAGAACAAAGGTTAAGGTTCTTCTATAAAAAGTGGTGAATCTAGTTTGTTTGCGGTACTTCTTCACTGTCCTTCCACAACACAGTTTACCAACTAATCTTAAGCTTCTGCGTAATTCTTTCCTACTACTGATAAAATTTTCTGATGACTTGAAATTGCTGAAAGATTTGAGTGATTTGGGTTTTTTTCCCTAATCCCCTTACAGGAAAAAAATATGTCTCAGATAAAGCACTCCCATGCAAAATCGGGTGTCGAAAATGACTCGTGCCTTGGAAAGTCATATTTTGATGGAGAGTTAAGACGCCAGCTAGTACTGATGTGAGGTTAATTCTCTCTGGCCAGTATTTCCATTTGGTGCAAAGAATAAGAGTGGCTTATTAATACGGGGTCAATATTAAACTTGTGTATCTGGGCTGAGTATCAGTAATGTTGCTCTTAAATGCAGGATTTATTGAAATTGCTGATTTAATTCACAATCAAGGTTTTCCATTAAAGGAACCGTCGCTATCTGGGAAACTTGATTTATGGAATTCTGGGAGAAGGAAGTAATTCTTGTGTAATTTTGAATTGAGTTTCCACGTTGCTTTGGGGAGAGTGTTTTAAATAGCCTCTGCTGTGAGGTTGTGTGCAACAGCGTGTTGTCATAAAGCACACTTTTATGGGTTTTCTGGCACCTTTGTTCACATCTTCAAGTCTTCATACAACATTTCAAGTAGCTGTGTTTTAGTTTCTTTAATTTCTTTTCAATGACAATGACAATAAGAAACCTGATCTATCGCTTAAGATGAGTTCTATAGTTAACACTGGCTTTTCTTACAAGCCCATTCCAAGGTTCACTATGACTGAAGTCACTGGTATGTACCACAAATAAGACAAACATAGAATTTAGAATCCTGTTGTATTTTGTTCGTTACTACACTACCTTAAAAACTAAATTTAAAAGCAGTTACCTCAAGATGCAGTTGTTTAGGTTTTGCTTTTAATATGACATTTGGGGGAAGCGTCAGTGCTTTGGGTGGTTTGTTTCTTTTCCCCCTCTTCTGTCAATTGTCCTTTTGGTTTCCATGTAGGTCCCTTCCGTTTTGTTTGCTCCGAGTCATCTCATGTCTCTCCTGACACTTGGGATCAATTCTGCCATGGTGCTGGACTGTGGATATGCAGAAAGCTTGGTGCTGCCTGTATCCTTTAATAATACAGAAACAAAATTTTCAGCAATAAGGCCGTCGTGACAAGATGATATTTTTATGACTTCAGGTGTGCTAAAAAGTAATAGGAACAAATCAGCCAGTCCAGCTTTTGACCATAAGATATCACAACTTGGGGAATCTCTTCACAGCTGCCATGCTAAATCTGTGCTCCCTTGAAAGTTGGGAAGGGTGGTTCGGATATACTATATAAATAGTAGAAATTAGTTTTGGAGAAAAGCAGTTAGAAAGTGTTTCCAATAGCTAATGCAAGAGAATGTTGAGGGGAAAAAGCATTTAGTTCCAGCAGACTGAAGACTCATGACAAAAAAGGAGTATTTCCTGATCTTCATGTAGATATATGAGGGAATTCCGATTCTGAGCTGCTGGGGTTCTCTTCCTCTGGGAGGAAAGGCTATCCACAAGTAAGTTCGCAGTTATACATTCCAGGTTGCCCATGATTTATTTGTGAAAGTTCATCTTTGACTAATGACCAAAGATACCTATTGAACATGACTTAAATCATAAGTGTTGCTGTGACAGCATCCGATTTTTAAAATTACCACTGTTTGGCTTTTGTTGATGTAGTAAAAGCTGTGGAAATCAGATCTGCTTCAGTTTATATTTAGAGGAATGTAACTGAAGGGAATAAATACTGTCCCTTAAGCATAATATAGAGAATCAGCCTGAGTTAATAGCTATCTTTAACTAACGTAATGTGCGATATTTTAGGGAGCTGGAATATCAGTTGTTGGAGCAGTGCACCGTTGATACAGGATTAGCCAAAGGACAAAGCCTTCCATCTGTGATGGGTAAGGTCTGTTTGGTGTAGCATATGTGCTGGGAACTTGCACTGGGGAAAGTGGATTAATAATAACAGTGAATAAAATGACTTTAGTGTTCACTGCATCTTATGTGATCTACTTTCGTGACTTCTTTTTTCCGTATTTAACACATATATTATGTTCATGATAAGCCGCTCATAACAGCAGGTTCGAATGAAAGCTGAGATAAAAGTTCTGTAGTATTTTTTCAGTATGTTTTGAGAGAAGACAAACTTCTTATTTCTGTTCTTAACCTTTTCTTCCTTAGAAATCTTTAAAAGCTGCTGTCAAAGTAAAACTTTAATGAACTAAATGTAATTCAAACTTAGTTTCATTCTTAAATTCTCTTTCTACTTAAAAAGCTTTTGTTCTAAGTTATTTTTTTATTTCAGGCTCAGTTCCAGAAGACATAGTAGAGGATATAAAAGGTAAATTGTCTGCTTCGTGAAATTCTAGTTTATTAAATTGTGCAGTAGAGTATGATAATAAGTGTGCAATACCTTACATTTAGAAATTTATTTTATATTTTACCATATTTCTTACCTACTGGAAGAACTTGCAGTGTTGTTCCTCTTTGAAATCCAAACCAAAACCATGTTGAATTCCTCTTCCAGGTTTAGCCTATGTGTTGTTAAGACATAGCTCGTAGATCCATTTGGTAGGCTACAGAAAGAGTATTGCACTATTGTATATATCCTACGGTCAGGTTAACTCGTGTTGCATTTGTTAACTACTGACACTTTGTTGGCTGTGTGTGAATGTGTACGGTGTGTACTCTACGTGGGACTTAGAGTTAGCAGATCTAATGTTCCAAACCTGTTATCATAGATATGTTTTGGTTGCAAATGCAGCATTTAAGCAGTCTTAACATCATGCTGTAAGAATATTTTAAGTTAATTTTGTTTACAAGTTAACTAGGAAGGCTCAATTTGCCTTAAAGTCAATTTTGCAAAAAAAATAAAGTATGTATGAAAGACATTTTGGCATGTTAATCAGGTAGGCAAGATGAGTCAAGGCCTACATTTACACCAGAAAAAATAGAGTCTATCTTTGGGCAGAACTTGGATGAATTCCTATGTAATGTTTCATGTGCAAGAGATATAAAAATATATATAATCGTAGAAAATAGCAACTCGTATGTATCTCTTGGGCCGAATTAGGAAGAAATCCATCAGTCAAATGCAAAATAACTTAAACGCAGCTGGTGGTTTGTCAGATGGAAGTTGCTTTTCTAATTCCTGGACTTTGAACACAATTTTCTGATCAGTTCTGGGTTTTTTATGCAGTCTTTTGGAACCAGATATAATATGCTAGGGTTGAAATTATGATGGCCGGTGTATTGAAGGGTTGTTTCTTTATGACAGCCATTTATGAAGAAGATACTCATTTGTGCCAGGTACAAATAAATAAGTATATAATAACACTAACAGCTGGGATACAAATGAAATTGTGCTCTGTCAGTGTTGCCTGGAGGAAAAAAACCCTCTGGAATTCTTAGGGTGCTGAAGAGTTGCACTAGGAAAAATATTGCATGATTGCAGCTTGTTTAGAAAATGAGCAATGTCTCATTTGAAGCCATGGCGCAAGACCCACAATGGTGTGTTTGGCAGCGGAACGCAACCCCTGGCACCTCATGGTAACAGAAGGCACGATTAGTAACGTCCCTCTGTCTTTAAATCTTACGTAGCTTCTTTGAGGAAGAAATCTTGCCTGTCCTAGCATAGTATTGGTGTCAGCTTCATTTAAACCCGTGATCTAGATAGCATCTGAACTCTGCTGAAGTGTAGAAACCGTTTTTCTTTGCGTTTATTTGATAATGTCTTGGGCCAGCAAGGGCCTGAAGTGTGTGTTCTTCTCTAAATTAAGCAAAATTATTGTCTTTATTGGTGATGAAAGGATCCAACAAAGTCTCTCTTCTGCCCCTTTCTTTTCTTTTATGAAGTCCGCACTTGTTTTGTGAGTGATCTCCAACGTGGACTGAAAATCCAAGCAGCCAAGTTCAACATTGATGGCAGTGCTGAGGTGGGTGGAGAATGAAGCTTGTCCTAGTCTTTTGAAGTGAATGTAGCCTTTTTGGCCTGTAAAATAATGCTCATATGTTTTTATTTCCAGCGTCCTTCACCGCCTCCAGATGTGGACTATCCTTTAGACGGAGAAAAGATTCTCCATGTAGTTGGCCCCATCAGGTGAGAAATACCCTGGCAGAGTATTTATCTTTAGGAGAGTATATTTTCAACTCTAAAAGCACATAAGTTTTCATAAAATTGAATTTTAATGAGACACTTGCATATGCTTCTAATGTCTCTTAAATTAAGGTTTTGTGCTGGGCACAGTGCAAGCCCGTAATAAGAGGCGTCAGCCTCTCCAGAGAGCTCACAGTTGAAGATGAGAGCAAACAGATTGGAGGGATGGGGGAAACAGAAATGGAATGTTAATGCAGGACGATGAGACAGGTCTAGTGAAGTGAACAGGGCATTGTCTCCTCCCCGCCGGCACCTCCGGGTGCATGGGCTGTGTGACAGAAGAAATAGTGATGATGTGTTGTCAGCAGGAAGTCTGTAGTTATTTCCAGCCCTGCTGTTCGTGAGTGTTAGCTCATAGTGCAGTATTGCTTCTCATTAACGCTCATTTCCTGTCCTTTCAACAGAGACTCCGTTGTGGAAATACTGTTTGAACAGGATAACGAAGAGACATCTGTTGCCACTTTGATCTTAGATTCGCTCATTCAGGTATCTTTATATTACAAACAATTTTTTGAATGCCTTCAGCC
This sequence comes from Theristicus caerulescens, assembly GCA_020745775.1. Lineage (NCBI taxonomy): Eukaryota > Metazoa > Chordata > Aves > Pelecaniformes > Threskiornithidae > Theristicus > Theristicus caerulescens. The sequence continues at coordinate 66,315,172 of CM036564.1, read as the reverse complement.
TTAGAGAACCTGCTGTTATAAATGACTCTTTCTAGAGCAACACCCTCCTGACTGCAGGTCGCGATTGGTTTAAAAAGTTGAGCACAGCGTAACTCCTAGGGTTCTGGCACATGATGAATGTCTGCGGGGTAGCAAGTCACCACATGTCATCCGCTCTGTGACAGTTTTCTTACTCTCTGGCATACTGCTGTGTGTCTAGGAGAGTTTTTTAAGAAATGTAGTGCTCACCGCTTGGCAAAAGTAATAAACTAGCTTGCGTTTATTTGGAGGTGAGGCTCTACGGATGTAATGACAAAGGAGGAGCTAATCCTTGGTGTTAAAGGAATTACACTGCTTACGCTGAAATGACACGGGTATTCTGTTCTTTTTTCAAGGTGTTTTGCTCAGGGTTAGACTTTATGCATCCTGCAGACTGCTGGTTTACCTAAGATAGAATAAAATTAATTTGGACATCTCTATTACAGGCGGTATATTAGATACATTATGGAAAATTTTCTTGGCATATACAAACGCTTCATTTCTTATTATATTTAGGAAAAAAATGTATTAGAAAACCACTATAAATGGAAATTTTCATTACGTGGTGGTGTCCGTATCTTAATTAAAGTTGACTTCCTGTAGTTATTGATGCCATTTAGTTTGCTGAGACAATTTACTGGAGAGCCATAGGCTCGGATGACATGACAAACATTTCAGTTAGAATTCCTTATGAAAACAAATTGTTTAACGAGATCTGTGCCCGGACCCCTCACCTCTGTACCTCTAGGCATTTACCTTGCACCACCCTTCGGCCAGAGGAAAGACCGATGTTGAATTTACAAGTGTTAAATAGCGTCCAGTTACTTCTGCTGGACAAGATGACCACAGCAGTCTGGAATTTTTTTCAAAGGGATAGCACAGATCTGCCTGTGAGGGGCGCAGAACTGACAAAGCTCGGTTTTCTCGTGCCTGTGTGTCTTCTAGTTGGGTTATCTGATGCCTAAGGCAAGCTCCAGCAGAAACCTTTTCTGCCACTGAGCCTTCTATAGCGCCTCTCTCCCATGTGGAGCTAAAAAGAGTCAATCTCATGTAACAGTTTTCCTGCTCTGAGAGTGCCGGTTGAGGCTTCACCTCTCTCTGGCATATCTTCTCCCGGAGCTCATGGGAATTACTGTCACTCTTACCTCTGTCGTCTTGGCCTGTCTCAGCTGAAGGGCTTTACAGGGACTCACAGCTGCTCATGTGAGCCTCAACAGGGCAGCTCCTTAAGCCTGGTTTTCTTGGGAAGTCTAGGGAAAAAATTGTGTTCGTTATGTTTCAGCCGAGTATGAGAAAACAGCAATTGAATCGCGTAGAAAAACAGACTGAATTTCTAACAGACCTTTGAATGCTTGTTCATGCAGCTGCAGTTAAAGCATTGCGGGTTTTTTATTCCTGTTTGCATTAGTGTCCCATAGACACCAGGAAGCAGCTGGCAGAGAACTTGGTAGTGATTGGTGGCACCGCGATGTTGCCGGGATTCCTTCACAGGCTCATGGCTGAAATCAGATACCTGGTAGAGAAACCAAAATACAAAGAAGCCCTTGCTACTAAAACCTTCAGAATTCACACTCCACCTGCCAAACCCAACTGCGTGGCCTGGCTGGGAGGTAAGAGTGAAACCAGCTGTTAAGCAAAGGTACAAAGCAGAAAAACAAACCTTCCGAGTGGGATTTGTAATGAATAAATAGCAGTAAAACTTCAGTGAACTATTGAAATCAAGCTGCATTGGAGCTCTGTGGAATTGTTATGCCCTCCTGGAAGAAATCTTGCAGAGTAAAGCTCCCTCTGGGACACTGGGAGGGCAGAACGGCACTGCAGGTTATGGGAGCTTTAAACGGGTGATGTGCGATTTGCGGCAGCGGTGTGGAAGATGAGGCGTGGACTCGAGTGCAGTACAGGGCTACCGCCGTATGGTGGCACCGGTAAAGTGGTTAGGCAGAGCAGAGACCTGCTGCGTGTGGGAAGAGCTGCTTATTGGAAAAGCAAGTTTAATTACTGACTGAGGAGCTGTCAGCTATGGAGAGGCCGGAGGCTGCGAACTCCCTGTGCTCTTCCCAACCGCCAGTAACAAATACAGAAACTCTGCGATGGATTTTGGCTGCTGTTAGGGAAAAAGAAGGGCTTCCCGTTGCTAGCAGCTCTTTTAAGGAAGGTTCTGAGGCTGATAAGAATTCACGCTTTTCTAAACTTTCGATTAATAAGCTGAGCCCATCTGGTATGTGCAAGGATCTAACTTTAACTGTAAAGGTAGATTTTATTTCCATGTGCTTTGAAATGTAAATTTATCAAATTTTAGTTTTAAAACCTCTTGAGTCTACTTTTAGGATGAGCAGACAAGAATGATTTATATGCACCAAGTTCTCTGATACTTTTCTTCACTGGCAGCGCTAGTCAGCTGCTGTGGTCTGAATCTCCTCGCAGCTTGGGTACACTTCTTACGGGTACCGCGCGACACCCTTTGTGGGGAGAGGAGGTTTCCTTAAACACAAGGCGGTTTGTTTGAAGCGCTTAAAATAAAAATGTCTAGGAAAACTTGTTGTAAGAAGCAGGTCAGCTAGGCCAGTTTTGTTCTCGGCAGAGACTAGATGATTCTTTGTTTTCAGTTACTTTCAAGGGATGTAAATGGAAGCGATTTGGGACTAGCTGGGCTACTGAAAGGCAAAGCGGCTAGAGCCTTTCATTCCTTTAATTTTTGGGACAGAGCTGAAAAAAACCAGTTGAGATTCTTGATGGGAAGAAGTAGAAAAAGAAATTCAGCACATCAAGTTAATGCAACATTTTCTTTTTCCCCAATAATGTAGGAGCCATTTTTGGAGCACTTCAGGACATACTTGGGAGCCGGTCTGTGTCCAGAGAATATTACAGCCAGACCGGCCGCATACCTGACTGGTGCTGTCTTAATAATCCTCCGCTGGAAATGATGTTTGATGTTGGAAAAGCACCCCCGCCGCTGATGAAGAGGGCTTTTTCTACTGAGAAATAAGCACTTAAATGCTACACAAGGATTCTCCTCATCTATTTCAAGTACATATATAGGCATTGGCTTTTTTTTTTTAAGTAATTTGTGTGTAACACTATTAAATATGAACGATGTGGATGTTTTCAGGGTGTATGGTAGTAGGTACTAACACTATTTAAAATCACGTCCAGTAACGGTTTAAAAACTTAACTCTGGCAACTACTATGCTGTTTTGTCCTCTTCTGAAGAAATTCTGTACCGTTGTGAGTTGTAGCCTACTGAGTTGTTTGTTATTTATCTGTACAGTAAATGACATTGCTGAGAGAATTTGTTTTAATATATTTTGATTTTAAATATGCTTAGGATGAAGGGCAGTCTACTATGGGAAACATCTATAGAAGCTTCTCTGCCAAATTCTGTATTAAAATATTCCACTCTTGAATCGCATGTGAGGAAATGGTTTGGGGCTGCTCAGCAACGGTGCTGGAGCAGTATTTCCCCTGGACACCGTCCTGTTTTGAGAGTTTTAGCAGAGAACTCTTCTGCCTGTAGTTCTCACATAATGCTGAGCTAAAAACTCTCCCAGTCTCTCTCCTCCAAGAAAGAGTTCAACCATGTAAGAATTATAAACAGGGGTGCAAGGAAATCTTGAATCTCTTATTAAAATGTCAAGTTCAGAAGTCACTTCTTTGCCCTCCTTCCCACCATCAGAAATACTACACTTCAGTGTCCCACAGAAATATGTATTAAATGAAAACGCAATACATTGCTTAAGGAAAACAAAAAAGGAAAGTACAATTGGATATTAACACTATGTTTAGGAACTGTTGGCTAATTAAGAGGTTCTTAACAATGCTGTAGCTTTACACATTGAAGGAGAAGGAGCACTCCCGTGGGCAAACAAAGCCGTACACTTCCATTCTGCTGCTAGCGCTGCTGATTTTGGTTTGTTGTGATTCTCTCTGTCCTTCCCTAATAGTGCTGTGAATTAACTCTGCAGGCAGAGCTGTGGCTCCTGGTGGGCGCTCGAGGCAGGGCCGCTGCATCTCGGCAGCGTCGCGGTGTGGGAGAGGGCTTTCCCCTGGCCTCAAGTACCACTAAACTTGCCGGCAGCCTGCCGCACTTGACTCGCTGACTGAACGGTGACCCTGCCAGTATCTGTTGATTACTGAGGTTTAAATCCTACTCTGAGGAGTAGTTGTTTATCTCAAATTTGGGGAGATGCATAGTTATAAAATTATTGGGGGTGGTGGAGTCTTTTATTGCCACAAACATGCTCTTTGTGACTGATTTTCCGTGCTGTCTGCTAACCACCTGCTGTGGTGCCTGAAGCACGTTTCTTGAAGTTAAGCATCTATTTAAAGAAACGTTCTTGTGGTAAAACTTAACACAGGGCAGCGTGCTACGGCATTTAAGTAAGCTTCCGCACGATTCTGTCATTCCATTTCATATATGCTTTACCTTAACATATGGTGTTAGTTGGCACATGGTAGGACATACTCCTTTTTATCTTAATGGTTTTCAAATTAAAAAAAAAAAAAAACCAACAAAAACCAGGAATCGCTGCTTAAAGTGTTAGTCTGTCATAGGGGAGACTTTGCTGGGTGCTAACAGTGATCTCGTAATATTACCATGGGTGGTTTCTCTCCAGAGGTGCTGGCGAGTGTATTTTTAAATTGCCTTGCTCCTGCTTCAAAGGAGCTGTACGGCTGTTACACAGGCAGCAGAAAAAGATAAACAGGCATGGTTGTGAGTAGTTGTTAATGGTTGTTTTATAGTCCTGGGATGAGGTTGGTCTTTTAGAGATCATTTCTTGGTCCTCAAAGCACGATGGGGCCTGGCCAGTGCCTCTTTGCACTGATGTGAGAGTCTCCGGTGCAAACACTTTCTGGGTTTCCAGGTCAAACAATTTGCAATTACCATGCATGAGAGCTTTTCTGTGGCAGCCTGAGGATGAGAATGGTATACCGTGACTCAGAAACAGGTTCTTCAAAAGGTACTGCGTCGTGTTCTATCTCTCAGGCCTGGACTTGGAAAAATTGGACTTGGATTACATGCTATAGCTAGATATGTGTATTCCCGTTGTGGAATTTGGGCTTGGATTTGGGTTATCGGTAGGTTTCTGAGTGACTTCAGAAAGTATATATGATTGCAACAGTTACGCTTAATAAAGCAAAATGGATAAAAATGTGGGTTTTGGAGACCAGCCTGCTACATCCCTGTTCTTAACTTACAAGTTGTTCTTAACAATCTGTGATGCGATTACAGGCTTGAAAAGTAGAGGCTCTTTCATTGCAAGGCGCAGAGAGGCATCCTTAGGCCTGGGTAAAGAACATGCAGACCCAAGCTCTGCTGCTTATTTTCGTTTATCATTTGAATAATTGGGATGCAGCTCCGTGACCCAGATTGTGCCTTGCCTCAGTAAGAACGGAGCCAGAGCCTACCGAGGCTTGCTCCTGAGAGAAGAGTTTGCCATCGGCACGAGTTTTGTGGAGCTGGGAGGGATTACTCACGTCCGTAAGGAGTTCTCGGTGGGAAGGATATGCAGGAGAGATTAAACTCCTACGGAGCCTGTGTTCGTGGTGGTGCAATGACGTCATTTTCCTGAACTGCAGCAGACTGCAGCTGAGGAAATTCAGAATATTCTTAGCCCTTCCCTTTTCAGGGGTATTTCTGTACTGCTGTGCGCTTGTGCTCTGGGACCTTTCACAAGCCCAGTGTGTTCTGCCACCTCGTCTTCGTTCTGCCTGCTCTTCTCTTCTCCTGTGGGGTTTCTGCATTGCTGAACAGCTTCAACAGCTGCTGTATCACACTGCACGACCAGAAATCCTAACTCCTGTGTTACTGGCTGGTTTAAGCGCAGTCCCATGACCCGTTAAGGACAGAAACAGGATTCTTGTTTCATCAAAGGGGTGAGGAAAGACTATTATCTGCTTTTCAGAATGACTAGCCCTGGAAAGCCCTTGGAGGTCACGCCTGAAATGTGTTATCACGTAGAAAGGGATCTGGCTTTTTTTTTTTTTAGTCTAAATGTTGTAGTTCTTCCCTCCCTGGCATGGCAGGGATCCGTGGATCCTCGCAGCAGACAAATTCATGGTGAACTCAAATGTTTTATCAGGAAGGACAGTGACAGACACAAACCCCTTCAGTAACTGGAGGTTTTTCCTCTGAAGTTCCCGATTCTGGACTGGATGCTGTTCCTGAAGGTGGGTGGTAGCCAAGCAAACAGCTCCAGCCGAGCTGAGTCCTGCTAGCAGGAGGAATATTTTGGAATATTCACGAGCACAGCCCATTGCAGTCTGCCCGGTGTCCGTGCTGCATCTGTGGGAGCCGGTCTCTGGGGAAAGGGGCTTTAACTCATTCCCCTCATCTCCCTTTTCATAGAATTGTAGAATATCTCAAGTTGGAAGGGACCCATAAGGATCACCAAGTCCAACTCCCTGCTCCTCGCAGGACTACCTAAAACTAAACCATACGACTCAGAGTGTTTTGTTCAGACGCTCCTTGAACTCTGACAGGCTTGGTGCCATGACCACTTCCCCGGGGAGCCTGTTCAGTGACCAACCACCCTTTCAGGGAAGAACCTTTTCCTAATGTCCAATCTGAGCTTCCCTGAGGCAGCTTCACTCCATTTCCTCGTGTCCTGTCGCTGGTCACCAGAGAGAGGAGATCAGCAGCTCCTCCTTCGCTGCCCTCCTTGAGGAAGTTGTAGACTGCGATGAGGTCACCCCTCAGTGATGAGGTCACCGCTCAGCCTTCTCTTCTCCAAGCTGAACAAGCCAAGAGGCCTCAGCAGCTCCTCCTAAGTCTGGCCCTCGAGACCTTCCACCATCTTTGTCACCCTCCTTTGGACACGCTCCCTCAAACGGTGATTCTGCCCCTCTACTTTGCTCTGGTGAGACTCCACCTGGAGCCCTGCGTCCAGCTCTGCGGTCCTCAGCACAGGAAGGACACGGACCTGTTGGAGCAGGGCCAGAGAAGGCCACAGAAATGATCAGAGGGATGGAGCACCTCTGCTATGAGGAAAGGCTGAAAGAGCTGGGGTTGTTCAGCCTGGGGAAGAGAAGGCTGTGGGGAGACCTTATTGCAGCCTTTCAATACTTAAAGGGGGCTGATAAGAAAGATGGGGACAGACTTTTTAGCAGGGCCAATAGCGATAGGACAAGGGGTAATGGTTTTAAACTAAAAGAGGGTAGATTCAGACTGGATATAAGGAAGAAATTTTTCACGCTGAGGGTGGTGAAACACTGGAAGGGGTTGCCCAGAGAGGTGGTGGATGCCCCATCCTTGGAAACATTCAAGGCCAGGCTGGACGGGGCTCTGAGCAACCTGATCTGGTTGTAGATGTCCCTGCCCATTGCAGGCGGTTGGACTGGATGGGCTTTAGAGGTCCCTTCCATCCCAAAGCATTCGATGATTCTATGATATGACCGGCCAGCAATGCTGTGCTCCATGCACCCCAGGGCACGGTTGGCCCTTTGGGCTACCAGGGCACACCGTTGACTCATTCAGCTTGCCATTAACCCAAACCCCCCAGTCTCTTTCCGCGGGGCTGCTCTCCCACCCCTCATCCCCCGGTTTGCCTGTAGAACCAGGATTACCCCGTCCCAGGTGGAGAATCCCCCCCTTTTGTTAAATTTTGCAGGGTTGATGGCTCGCTAGTCTATCCCGATCCCTCTGTGAGGCCTCTCTACCCTCAAGGGGGTCCACAGCTCCTCCTTTAGTCACGGACAGTTAGTGCTTACCTCTAGATCATTTATAAAATTATTGTTTTCCTGTAACACAGCGTCTATTCCCGTCCCCGCCGGAGCGGCCGCGGTACAGCCGCAGCGGGACGCCCCCTCAGGAGCCGCGTTCCCCTCCGCCGCGCTGAGGCGCCGCTTTCCCGCCCGCAGCCCTCCAAAAGGCGGCGGGAGGGAGGGCACAAAACCAATGCGCCCAACGTGGGGCTCGAACCCACGACCCTGGGATTAAGAGTCCCATGCTCTACCGACTGAGCTAGCCGGGCGCTGCGTAGCAGTTTCCCGCCAATGCCCTTCACCGTATGGCGGGCGGATGTCGGCGGCCCCGCCCCGGCGCGCGCTGGTTGGCCGATGCGGGGAGCCAATGGGAGCGCGCGTTGTTGGGCGGTCGGCAGCGTGAGGGAGGCCGGGGCGGGAGGCTCCGTCCGGCCGTGGCTGAGCGCGCCGCCGCCATGAGCTCCATCGGCACCGGGGTGAGTGCGGCCTGGCCCGGCCCGGCCGCCCGGGGGAGCGCGGCCGCCGCCGCAGGGGCTGGCGGGGTGAGGGCGGGCTGGCGGCTCGGCCGCCTCGCCGCAGCGGGGCCCGGGCCGGAGCCGCTGCTGAGTCACTGCGGCCCGATAGGCCGAGGGCGGGGTCGCCGCCGGGGGGCGGCGGGGGCCGGGTCTCCCCTGACTGGGGCTCGGGCGGTGCGGGGATGAAGCGGGCCTGGAGGGGTCTGCCGCCGCTGGAGTGGGGCGGGGGGGCCGCGGTTCGGCCGAGACTGCCGCGGAGGAGCTGCTTCGTTCCGGCCTCAGGGTTACGGGACGGGGCCTGCACAGGCCTCGCCGGGCCGGCGGGGGTCTGGCCCTGCCGCCTGCGGGGGTGGCTGCGGAGCCGCGGCCTCCCGCCGCCTTCCCCCGCCGGCCTGGGCTGCTGGGGCCTGAATGGAGCCGAGCCGTGGCGGGGTTCGGCCGCGGGCCCCTCAGCGGGAGCTGGCGGAGCTGCTGCGCTCTCCTGCCTTTGGTCCCGGCCCGCAGCTCTCCACTCGTGTGCCAGCCTGCCTATGCGCGTAACACACTCCGAAGCATTTCAAATATATCCCTGTTTTTTTTTTTTCAAAAATTGGAAAATAAGTCGAAAAGGCACGCAGAAAGTTCCCATAGGTTTTAAGTGTTGTGTAACGCAGGGTGATTTCAGACCTGTGCAACGCCTGGATTTGAAGTGTGGGCATATCCCACTCTGATGTGATGACTTCTTGTAGCTGTTAGTGCATGTTTGCTGCTGTTCGTGCATCGTATGTGAGGGGGCAGCCTGCTTCTGGTACTGTGTAGCCATTGATGTCATGGGGGTGACAGCCTTGCGTTTTTAAATAAATAAACTTTTTCTGAAAATACTGGGATATAATTGGGGTTTTTTCTGAGTAGTGTGTTTTCTTCTTCAGTACGACTTGTCAGCTTCCACGTTTTCTCCAGATGGCAGAGTGTTTCAAGTTGAATATGCTATGAAAGCTGTGGAGAATAGCAGGTAAGATACAAATATCTACATCTCTATCTGTTTGTTGGCCTTTTTTAAAGCAGCGTAATTGGACAAGACAAGCATGACGGCATTGCACATAAAATCATGCTGTTAAAATTAGTTCTGAGCAACTGTGTCCCTAGGTTCATTTTAGGAGGCTTCAAATTAAGTCTAAAAGTAGCATAATCACTTTTGCTTGCTAGAAAACACTTTTCACGCTTGCTAGGAGTCACTTTTGCTTGCTAGAAACAGATACGTTGTGGAGAATGCAAAGGAAGGCATTAAACTTACTTGTGTGTTAAGGGCAATAAAAATGTTATGCTTTGGGGCAAAATCTGATTGCAGGCCTCATTAATATGCGTAAGGTGCTTAGCTGTTATGGTAGTAGAGCCACTGTAGTGGTATCTAAAAGCCCATTTTATGGATGTGAATTGAGGCACTGAAAGACTGACGTGCTCAGGGCCTTGTGAATGTTTGAGTTCATATGGATTCCTCAGGAAACTGAGGACATCCAAGTTCTGCTAAAGCTACATCAGCTTCTCCGAGAGTATCTGTCTTCCCTCGAGCATCTGCAAGGGAACGGTGTAAAGCGAAAATCCCAGCTGTGCTTAAGCGGCAGCGAGATGATTGATGAGCATGGCATGGACCGGATCACCCAAGTGTCTGATTGTAGCTACAGGCAGCCAAATAAGGATCAGGGAAAATATTTTGTGTAGTGGTTCATGCCATGGTTGGTAATTTATGCCTGATGATGCACTTTTTGAAGGTTAGAGAAAGAGCTGTCACATCTCCTAGATGAACAGTGAATTTATCAAAAGGAAAGGTTAAACAATCCATGGTTTTCATATTAGTGTTGTTCAGCTCAGTGACAGGGCAGCGGCCCTGCCGTCACTCCAAACAGTGCCACCACTGCATATAGTCTGCTCAAAACTATTGGGGTAGGGACTTGTGGCAGCCCCCTCCTCCTTGATTTAAGAAAATGTTTGTAGGTTTAGTGAGCTTTGACTTCTTTTTCCCTTTGTTGTCTTCGATGCTAAAGTGGAGTTGTAACAGATCTACTTCTGGGGAAACTATGTCACGGTTTCTCATATTTTGTTAATTCTCTCTTATGTATTTTACACTACAGTTCTGTGTGAGAAACTTATATTTATCTTGTCTTTCAGTACAGCAATTGGGATAAGATGCAAAGATGGTGTTGTCTTTGGAGTAGAAAAACTAGTTCTGTCCAAGCTTTATGAAGAGGGTTCCAATAAGCGTCTCTTTAATGTCGATCGACATGTTGGAATGGTAAGGTGCTATTTTAGTTTTTCATAATTTGAAGGGGACTCCCCTCAAAAGTAGAAATCTATGTATCACAGAATCAGTAAGAAGTAGATTAAGAAAATAATGTTTTTGTGTACATAGTTGGAAATGCCAGTGGATTTTTTTTAACTGTTTTCTGTAATTCTTGATTGCACACACATATAGAAGTTAAGTCCAAATTTAAAGTAGAAGACATACATATTGAGACTGTTTTAAATTTTTTTAAAAATGTTTTTCAGCACTCTAGTCCTTCAAACATGACTGTAAATATAAGCACAAGTGTAAAAGTCATCCTTTTTATGCAGTTAACAAATAAGGTGTGTTGAGGGGAAAACATGCTGTGTAGAAGATCACAGAATCATAGAATATCTCAAGTTGGAAGGGACCGATAAGGATCATTGAGTCCAACTCCCAGAAGATTCTCTTTTCAACCCTGTGGGAGTGAGCTGAATTCTGTAAAGACTGGCGTATAGATTACTGGCTAATCCAGAATAGTGATGTCAGGTTGATATCAAGCAGTTGCTACTGTGTGACAGAAATGCCTGAAACTATCTGCTGGTGACATCACCAGTATTGGGCAGAGAGCTGGATTTGCTTCTAATCCAATTAGTCACACAAAACAGGAAAAAAAATAGTATATTGCTGTGGTTGTCTTTTTTTGAAGTATTAGATGAAGTGTTATAATAAACAATACTTCATATATAATATGAATATTTATAATATGAAGTATTGTTTGGGTTAGTGTAGTGGTGGCATAAGACACTTTAACATGAAGATAAATTTGGTTATTGACTTTTCCTAGAGAAAAATTCTATACTGTGTTAATATATAATCATATTGACATGTTTTGAGCTTGCTAGCAGATGAATACCTTGATTGAATTCACTTGTAGTCGTACATAGAATTCAGTAAAGATCACAGTTAAGTCACATAATTAGACTTTTGTACATTGATTATATTAATAAATTATTGCAAGGTATGTTTGGCCTAGCTGATGACAATTCTCATTTCAGGCAGTAGCGGGACTTCTGGCAGATGCTCGTTCTTTGGCGGACATAGCTAGAGAAGAGGCTTCTAACTTCAGATCTAACTATGGCTACGATATTCCACTGAAGGTAAGAAATGGGCACAGTTCACTCAGGTTTTCTGGCTTTCTTAGTCTTGACAGGACAACCAGGGGATCGGGCCCAGTCAGCATGGGTTTATGAAAGGCAGGTCCTGCTTGACCAACCTGATCTCCATCTATGACAAGGTGACCCGCTTGGTGGGTGAGGGAAAGGCTGTGGATGTTGTCTACTTGGACTTTAGTCAAGCCTTTGACACAGTTTCCCACAGCATTCTCCTGGAGAAACTGGCTGCTCATGGCTTAGACGGCTGTACTCTTCACTGGCTAAAAACCTGGCTGGGTCGCTGGGCCCAAAGAGTGGTGGTGAATGGAGTTAAATCCAGCTGGCAGCTGGTCACAAGTGGTGTTCCCCAGGGCTCAGTGTTGGGTCCAGTTAATATCTTTATCAATGATCTGGATGAGGGGATTGAGTGCACCCTCAGTCAGTTTGCAGACAACACCAAGTTGGGCAGGAGTGTTGATCTGCTGGAGGGTCAGAAGGCCCTGCAGAGGGATCTGGCCAGGCTGGATTGATGGGCCAAGGCCAACTGTGTGAAGTTCAACAAGGCTCAGTGCCGGGTCCTGCACTTGGGTCACAACAACCCCATGCGAGGCTACAGGCTTGGGGAAGAGTGGCTGGAGAGCTGCCTGGCGGAAAAGGACCTGGGGGTGTTGGTCGACAGCCAGCTGAACATGAGCCGGCAGTGCGCCCAGGTGGCCAAGAAGGCCAAGAGCATCCTGGCTTGTATCAGAAATAGTGTGGCCAGCAGGAGCAGGGCAGGGATCATCCCCCTGTACTGGGCACTGGTGAGGCCACACCTCAAATAGTGTGTTCAGGTTTGGGCCCCTCACTACAAGGACATGGAGGTGCTGGAGCGTGGCCAGAGCAGGGCAGCGAGGCTGGGGAAGGGTCTGGAGCACAAGGCTGGGGAGGGGCGGTGGGGGGAGCTGGGGTTGTTTAGCCTGGAGAAGAGGAGGCTGAGGGGAGACCTTATCGCTCTCTGCTGAAACTACCTGAAAGGAGGCTGTAGCGAGGTGGGGGTTGGTCTCTTCTCCCCAGGAACAAGCGATGGGACGAGAGGGAACGGCCTCAAGCTGCGCCAGGGCAGGGTTAGGTTGGGTACTGGGAAAAATTTCTTCACTGAAAGGGCTGTCAGGCCCTGGTGCAGGCTGCCCAGGGCAGGGGCTGAGTCCCCATCCCTGGAGGGATTTAAAAGCCGGGGAGATGTGGTGCTTAGGGACATGGTTTAGTGGTGGGCTTGGCAGTGCTGGGTTAACGGTTGGACTTGATGATCTTAAAGGTCTCTTCCAACCTAAATGATTCTATGACATGGAGAATTAAATTTTATTACTTGAGGTTTACTTATTTCTGTAAATAAAGTTTTCAATTTTTTTTTCTTTTTCCACTTAGCATCTTGCAGACAGAGTGGCTATGTATGTGCATGCATACACACTATACAGTGCTGTCAGACCTTTTGGTTGCAGGTGAGTCTTTCAAACATATAGTATTCATAAGGATCTTTTGTTTCACAGTTGCTGAAACCATTTCAGTTGTCTAAGGTCTTTTTTTAAACTTGGAATTAGTAACCCACAGTTCATCTTGTAAACAAATTCCCTTCCCCTTTCTTTGTGTGTGTGTGTAAAACCTTAGGTGAAGAATTCAGATTTGCATAACAGTATGCCAAGCTTCTACATAAATTGCCAGTTTGTCCCTGAATTTTAAAGTTGAAGAGTTGATGCTATTAAGTCAGTGACAGTGACGAAAGCAGAACTTTCCTCTACAATCATCCCACTTACCTAAAGAGTAGGTTACCACTACTGTGCAGTTCTAGTACAAAGGGACTAATAAACTGAGATCTGCTGTCTAGTTACAGATAAGTAAAATGTTTCTGGCAACTTGCAGGTGCTGGGCTGTCATGGTAACAAAACTGTTCAGACAAATTGCTTAATGGAATGTAGCAGGATAGTAGGAGTTTTGCTTCAGGAAGAATGTAGGAAACCTGAGTTGGTGTAGTCTCTGTAATTCCGTGTGGGTTGGCAGAAGAAATGTTTCTAATTTTCTTTTCCCCTCCAGTTTTATGTTGGGGTCCTATGATGATGATGATGGTGCACAACTATACATGATTGATCCATCAGGAGTTTCATACGTGAGTGCGTCAAAAATATTTCTACCTTGGCATAAGTTCTCATTTTAAAAGTTCCTAGTTAAGAAAACAGTAAGTGTCGTTCCAAAAGGGCTGTTAATTTTTTCTCTTTTTGTCTGGGAAGATTTCTGGTGAATCACTGCTTAAAATGAACAGAGCTGGCTTTTGCTCATTTGCATGTCCTTGTTAAACACACATTGTGTATCTCTTAGAAGTACAGTCTCCATGAAACTAGTTTTGTCTCTCAGAAATTTGGGAGTTCATTCCACCTGGCTAGATCCAACGAAAAGTCCCATGCACTGCCCAAAAAGGGCAAGTATTGTAGTGATAACCCCGTTCACAAAATACTTCAGGTAAGAGAGGTTCAGATAAGAGCGGGCTGCTACTCTGACACTGGCTGCTAACAGCAAGTCACATAAAAATAGATCCTTTTGTTAATTGTTGTTAGTGCTGCCTCTTCAGCTGTGTATCACACACAGGATGATACACTCTCATACTGTTCTGATGTTTTAAATTTTCTTTCCTTTAAATATCCAATACCATAGCTGTTGAGGGAAATGGAAGTGCTTAATTTCTATGTGCTTGCACTTCAATATATTTTCATGGTAGGTGGGTTTGGTTTTTTTTTTTGGTCCTGTAGAACTTCTCTAATTCTAGTTTGCTCTTCCGTTTACTGTAATAACAATAAAAAAATTATCTATTGCAATAAATTGAGCAGTTATGTTTCTGTCCAGGAACTACTGAGCTCTTCCGTTTTCTGTCAACAGTGGTGGTACTTAATCTAGTAACTGGGTTCTAGTCAACAATTTGGGAATGTGCCCCAAGAGAGAACAATACACAGATTTACTTTGTATTAGCCTCTCGCTATGTGAGTCGGGTGGGGGTTGTCATATGCTAAGTGACAGAACTGTAGAGGGCTTAATATTTAATTAAATGTGCATATTTTTTGTTTCTTTTTTTTTTAGGGTTATTGGGGGTGTGCCATTGGTAAAGCCAGGCAGGCTGCAAAAACAGAGATAGAAAAACTTCAGGTATGATGTTACAGTTTCGTTGTGCTGTTTCAAGACAAATATTCCTAGTTTATTATGTTACCTTTTCAGATGCCTAAAATATATAAAATACAAGAGAAGCAGATGGAATGTTTCCTTGTATGCTCTAGGAGATGTTTTAGCCTCTATAATAGCAGTATTTCTCAAGTTTTTCCCCTGGGCAGTGGGTAGTCCGTAGGGAAGTGTACATGTTTAAAACAGGAAGCATAAACATACCCTCCCATGCACGCCAGCGAGCAAAGCAATTGAGTGAATATGAAAGTGTAACTAAGTTTTTAGTTGTGAATGAAAACCTTAGGGCAGCATTGTACAGGGCGGTATATCTTTTTTTTTTCCCAAAGGTTTTAGATGACCCTTTGGTTTAAAAAGTTGAAAAAAGCTAGTCTTGTTAAGGACAATGAGTGGAACTGCAGAATGCTGAATGACCGCTGGAATGTTATGACTCTGAAAATTTAATGGAGAAAAATAAAATCCTTGCCAGGTAAGAGGGTGTTTCCCAGCTGGCTAGTGTTGAGGTACTGCCTTTTTTCAAAAGACATGTTGAAATAGCTTGTTGTTGCTGACTGAAATATACCTTTCGAAACGTCTCTACATGTCTGATGAAAAGGACTTCAGTGCTGTGAGCACTAGGAAAAGTACAACTATATGGCACACCATCACTGATACCAAAAAGAGCTGTTTCTGTTCAGCATTTCCTGCTCGCACAATACTACAACTTGTCAGGTGTTAAGAGAGAGGTTCTGTCAGGGCACACCGAGGTGTTGTTTCGTAGCCTTGAACATGCAAGCAGTTGGCTGTGTAAAACGAGTCCGTGCAGAGAAGACTACTGAAATGTACTGAAGCGTGTCTTACGCTGATTTAGAACTGTGTTAGAATCCTAGAAGACTTCTGTCCTTCTCTTGTGTTTTACTATCTGACACCCTTGGAATTGGAGACAATTAATGGGGGACAAAATCCTGGTCTGTCTCATGTAATTCTTACTTTATGCTCTGTTTGCATCTTATTTGTGGTTTCGGTCTGCAGAAGTACATCACAGCTGTTCATGGAACGGTTCAGAGCTATTATGGTGCTTATACTTTTAAGAATAGTCTCTTTATGGTGCTGTAGCATCATAACTGGAAAATTACAGGAAAAATTACAATGTTCCTAGACTTGCTTCATTCAGGCTTGAATCTGGTCAGATGCTTGAATACCACATTAAAAGTCAGAAGCCTACAAGATCATCTGATCTTGATACTGGAATTGTAGCATCTGGGAAATAATTTCCATTTCCATGTGTGCAAATTGGCAGAAAGATGATATGTTGGGTAACATATAATCTACCCAAAAAATTAATTTTCTCTGCAGTGCTGGGATTTTCAAAAACTTGTGTTGTATTGACTGAGTTTTTGTACAGCTAATACGTGTGTGTATTGCTTGAATTTTGCAGTAGAGCCTGTAAAATTTAGTACATGGGAACAGCGGTGTGCTATATGGCCTAACCGCATTTATTTATTTAACGGCTTGTTTGCAGAACGTCTTCAGTAATGCGTATGATCTTGTCACAGCAATGTGAAGCAAGTCCAGTCTTGCATGCTGATGCTTTTTGTTAACCATAGACTGGGCAGGTTTCCAGGTCAGAGTTAATTTTGACGAGATGAATTTGTCAAAACTGAAATGGGAAGAAGACAGAAGTACAAAAGCTTTTGTGGGGTGATACCGCCTACAGTAGCCTGTCAACTAAGGTTTGTTCCTGTGGAAGAGATGACTACAGGTGGAAAGTAAGAGGCAAGCAGGTTGTCAAAACTTTAAACCCGCCTTACAGGTACTGCAGAGCAGATACTGTGTCTGGGAGGGGACACAGTACGCGAAACCCTCGTATGTAGCTGAGGGCGCAGGCGGAAAACACTGCATTGATCAGATCTGTTGCATCTTACACGAATGTCTGAGATCTTCAGCCACAGGAAAACTTGTAGTCGCGTGGAGAGTACTTGAATCTCTCAAGCTCTTCTGCAGTGCTCATGAAGCTCTGATGCTACGTACAACTTTCTGATAGATAGACATAATCATAATTAACTCCTGTGATAGACTGTTAACAGTGTTTACTCTTACTGTCTGCAGAATTAACGTAGCTGGGATGGGAAAAGGATAATGGCAAAAAATAAATTTACTTCAGTTTTCTCTCTTGTAAAGATGCACAATAGTAGCAGACCTTTGGGGTTTCCCATTTCATTGACTTTTATATGCATAAATACACATAGTAATTTAAATGTTTGTGTGACACAAGTTATATTTGTACACAGCAGCCAGCGCTGTGTGTGTTAGGGATCAAGTGTCACAAATATAAGGGCTGGGGCAATGGGTCTCTCTCTGTTCAGGGAACTCCTTGGGATGGGACTGTGATGGCATGGCTGTCTAACCAGGCATGGGCTTTTCTCCTCTGGCCCCTTGCTTCCGTGGGTGTGCGCTTCACTCAGAAAGTGTCCAGACACTCAACGTGAACAAAGGACTGTTGTCATCTTAATTCCTTTACTCATGTCTCAAAGCTAGCTTCCATGCTACGGTTTTGAAAACATTTTGAGAATCGGGCAGGGATGGTAAAATATATATAATTAATGGGTTACATTCTGAGCTCAGTGTAAATAATGGGGAAAGAAAGAAAGAAAAGATAACTTATTTTGAACTTGAAAATCATTTTATGCTAGGGGAAGTGTCAGTAAAACGTGTAATGTATTGGACTATTTTGTGACTAATGGCCATTGGTTCCAGTGAATAATGATGGGTGCATTCTTGTGACTGTGGTATCAAAGGCTGATGTCTGCCTGGTTTGTGCAAATGAAACATTGAGAAAGGAAATGAGGCTAATCTTGCTTCAACCCTGAACTAATGAAATATAGTAGCATATATTACTACTTCATAGCCCAGAAGAGTTGACTGGCAAGAGATTTGACCTACAAAGCAGAAGTTTATTATGTCATGGAAATTGGCATGAGGCTTTGTTTTGATTAACTCTGAAACTGTCAGAAGACTGTGATATAACAGTGAGAAAATACACGATGAGATGCTGATACCTTGCTCAGGCATGCAGTTGCTTGCTAACACTGGAACAATATTCCCCTCTTAGGGCATTACTTAAACATCAAAAATTGCTTGCATAAAATCTTGGTAAGACCGAAAGTATACTGTACTACCTAGAAAGAATATGAATATTATACGTGAAAATATGGCGCTTCCCCCATATTGTACATGTGGTTACTTTATGTCAGTTCATAGAATCACAGAATCAGTTGATCACAAAGCATCGAAGAACAAGTCAAGCTTTTATGAGGCTAGGGTTATCTGTTCAGCTGCTAAGCTTCCTGCTGATGAGTGCTTTCAACTGGGGAAGTTGCCATGTAACAGGTTTTTTTCATAGAATCTTTCAGCTGTGAAATTCTTCACTGGAAGAATGACTTACATGTAGCAGGCTGAAAGACTCATCGTAGAGAATAAATCTGGTTCTAGTCTTAACTTTTTGTCATTTTTATCACTGCTTAACAGTAAGCTCATTAGGCATGTGCGCAGCCACTCGTGTTCTGGCCTTGTGGAAATGGAAAACAGTATATTCTCTTAAGCTGTGTATTTTTTGTCTACAGATGAAGGAAATGACCTGCCGTGATGTTGTTAAAGAGGTTGCGAAAATGTAAGTCTCCAACCTGTTTTTCCAACTCGACAAAAATCCGTACTGGTGAGCTTGCTATGGTTTCACACTGAAGCTATTCCTGTTAAATTGGGTACCGGGTTTCATTTCTACTAGATGAGTGCTCATGCAGACTCTAGTATCTTCTGCTATTAATATTTTTTCTCTTCTTGTGAGATGGGATATGCTACTCAGTACTGAAAAATGCTGAAGGATGTGAAAAATAGGCCTTTTGATCTCGTCTGCTGCTTTTTATAGGTGCAACTTGTGGCAGCAGTGGATTAAAGGTTAAACTGTCTTAATATAGTCACTGGTTTTAAAATATGTAAGCCAGGTGACAGATGGGGGAAACTCCTTGGTGTCCTGATTCTGAAGAGCCGTATGCTTTCTTATGCAGATTGAACAATGAACTGATGCTTCAGACATTAAGCAGCAGTCCAGAAATGAAGCTGAGGTCTTTGAGCCAGCCTTCCTGTTTGCCTAAAAAAAGACTCAAGTGCTTAGGAAAGAAGCAAAGTATAACTCCTTGTTTAAAGATGTATATAGGGTAGAGCTGGTGGTCTTTAAATGATAAAGCTTGGTACCACATGAAAAGACTGGAAATATTTCATTTGCTATTTACTGATGCAATTTAGGACAACACATAAGTGACAGAATTGCCTGCAGTCACTCATACTATCCCACAAACTCTATGTGAGGATAGTGTATTTACAGGGAAAAAAGGTACCATTCAGTAAGTCATGTAGTAGTGAGGGGGAAAAAAAGATACCAGGAAGAGAGAAGACTTTCTGCTAGGTAGAGCATGAACTGGCCAGTAGTAAACTATCTTGAAAATACTTTGAGAATTGGTATCTCTTAAAACAAATACGAGTATCCTTTCAGGTACAACACTTCATTTTTAATGGTTTAGGGACATGTTCTGTGCTTGTCACAAATTTAATAATCTGCAGCTGCAAAACTCTAATCTCTAGCATTTTATGGCTATTGCTTAGAAGGTTGTGAAGAAGTCATAAATATGCTTGATCACTGGTGTTGCAGCGTGAGTTCATTTCAGAGTTTGTGTCTGAGGCTGTCATGGCAGCAGCTAGAGGAAAGAATTTGTGGGATCTCTGTTCTTAAAACCTAGCAAGGACTTCAGAGCAGTTCTAAAATGGTACAAACAAGGCACGGATTTTCAAATAATGAAGAGACTTCTGTTCTTTAATTCTGCCTCAGCTCAAAACATAACAGCAGCTCTAGATGGAGTTCTGTTTTTCAGCTCAAATTCAGCTTCTTAGTAGCATTTAGCAAGATAGCAAAGATTTTAATCATTTTTTAAACCCTAAAATACTAGGCAGAGTAATGATTTCTTCAAGAGCTTGTAATGGTACATTTTGTTGCAAAAGGCTCGTAACCAGCTGAACACATAAGAAAGGCCTATAGATGATCTTAGGCCATGATCAGTAAGTCCAGTCTAACAGTGACAGAAGGGCATCAGAACATAAGCATATAGTGATATTTCCCTGGACGCCAATGTTAACTTTGTTCTTTATATTTGTTCCACAATACTTTTATCAAACTTCAATTGGAAGTACATAGCGTGGTGCTGAAGGTATCCTTCCTTCCTTCACCATCTCTGAGCTTTCTATGTTGGCTAGAAATACCTGGTATTTTTCAGCTTTTGATTTTACTGCTTTCTGAAACAAACTAAGGAATACAACCTTCTCAACAAGAGAAGCCACAGGTTATTATAAGTTCTACTATTGTTTTGAGTGTATGTTTCAACTCAGGGGTTGTTACAGTTTGTTTACATGTTCTGCCACTGAGGACTGAGTGCTATGATGCAGTCAAATCAGTATTGCTATTACACGGTAACATTTTTATCCCACAGACTGAGGAGTGAGTTTACTCATCTGGATGGTACTGCATATGCTGTAATACCACTTGTAGTTTAAATTCTGATAACCATCACGTTTGCCATTAGCATGGCAGTCTACATGGAGATCTATGTACAGGCTTCTAATTAGACACAAGATACTATGGTGGTGGGATTTAGTCTTAAGTGTAAACTGGAATAAGATTTACAGGGGAAATATAGGACATTCCTAACTGTATTATAAGTAATCTAGCAGAAGCAGGCAATGATGATGTAGCCTTGGTTCTGCAGTATTTTAATCTTAATGTTTGTTCTCATTAGGATAACCTGAACACCTCAACCTGCATCTTGGCTGTAATCATTTAATGTATTGTTATACTAGCAATTAAGCCTGGAAAATTCTCTGCCAGTTTGTGTGTGTGTGTGGGCAGGGGAGAAGGCATGGGGAGGGCCTCTATTAACCATAAGAAGAGTACTTCAACAGAAGGAATCTGTGAAAGGAAGAAAGTATATTTAGCCTATTGATCAATCTGTTCTAATATGTACTTTGTCTGTTCCTTCCAGAATCTACATAGTTCACGATGAAGTAAAGGATAAAGCTTTTGAGCTGGAACTGAGCTGGGTTGGAGAAAGTAATGAATTTCTGTAATTTCTATAAACTATATAAAATCCATAACTTTCTGTAACTAAAGTAAAACATTGCTTCTTAAATTCACTCTGTATGTCAAGGTCTTTGTGTGAATTCTACTTAAGATGTACTCCTTTTATTGGCAGTAACCAATGGAAAGCATGAAATTGTTCCCAAAGACATCAGGGAAGAAGCAGAAAAATATGCCAAGGTAAGGTCCAATGTCGGTGTTGTCTCAATGCTTCATTTAACAAACAAGTCTAGAGCAGAAGGAACTAACTGAAGGTTAGGCTTCTACTGTTGTGATGGCTGGAAAATGTGTGGTTACAACACACGTGCACCACTTCAGCATTAGCTGCTGTTATTCTGAAGGGAGAATAGTGAAGTTTACAGTGTAATCCAGGGATAGTTCTTACTTTCAAAAACAGTGTAATTCAGCAGGCTTGCACAGGTGGCGTGTTTCTCCTTCAAAAGTAACTGTATTAACTCTTCAGCAATGGTGTAAGTGAGTAGGAGAGGTAATAAGTCATGTTGCCTAGAACAGGTTTAAAGATAACCAGCTGGAGAAAGCTAGACTTCCACCATTTAACAGCTTTGCTTTCGTTCTAAAAGTAACGATGGTGCTCAGTATTACCTCCTAAAGATATGAACTAGCCTGTGGAATACAAGGCTTTGGACAGATTGAGAGGATTGTGAAGCTACAGCAAAACTCATGTTGTTATTATAGGCTGAATTATAAAACAACTGTTAAACTATTTTTTAATTAAACTTTTTTTTTTAAACAGGAATCTTTGAAAGAGGAAGATGAATCAGATGATGACAATATGTAACACATTGTTACTTCAAGACAAGTTCAACTTTTCTTAACTTACAACAGGTTTGTTTATAATGTATTAAGCATGGGACGCTGTTATGTACTTGTTGGAAGAAACCGAGTGACCAACTTGCACTAATAAATTTTCCATTTTACTGTCTGTTAGCTTTTATTTCAAAAGTGTACAGGCCAGCATCATCAAGAAGCAACTGTACTCTGTATCAAAACACATTAAGAAGGAAAGCTATTATCAGGCTGGTATTGCTTCCTCTTACTACAGCACTCTATTTGAGCCAGGCTAGGTACAGAAAAACAATCTGCTTGGAAATTTGACAAGTCTCTTGTTTATACTGCATAGTTTTAATATTAAAAGCTAGTACTTGGTTATTCCTTGATGAACCAGTATCATGATCTGGAGTTCATTCATAGCCATAGTCTGCGATTGCTCTTGGCAGCAGAGATGAGAACACACCTAACTGTAACACAGCTGGTTACAGGCTAAGGTGATGTGCACAGCTGACCACTCCAGACAGCCTACATAACAAGCAAGAGTGCAGGAACAGGCATTTTAATCTGAAGTATTAAGACTTTGAAGAGTAGGAGAAATTAAAAACTAATTCAACTTAAAATAGTGCTTGTGTTGAGTTCTAAAGCTGAGAGATCTATGAAGCAACGTAACTGGAATTAAAAGCAGTTTAGCTCTTCAAGCATTAAACAGCTTCATTCTTATGTAGTTTCTGAATCAGCTTTATCAATTGTTGACCCTCCCAGAAGTTGAAAACAAGCTTTCCTGCTTTCTTTCCCCACTTCCTAGGAAAAAGGACTGTCTATTCTAGTCACTTCAAAGTCTTGACAGACATGGTAACAAACTGTTCTGTTCACCACCTTAAAACGCAGTTAAAATTGAAGCCTTGTTTGTACATGCAGTTAAAAGTCTAATGGTCATCTTAATCTAAAATGCATACTTTTCTAATGAATCAAACTCTTCAGCTTTAGTACTACACACTAATGATCACCAGCCCTTAAAAGCTTTCCCTTACAGTTTTTTTTTATACAGTTTTTTCCCTTTTGAAAAAACACCTGGCCTTCTATAGTCTTTTTCCTAATGAATTACAAGATACAGGTTCTACTTCCTTTTTGTGACAAGAGACAGTCAATAGACAGATGGGTCTGCCCGGATACTAGTGACTGTCTCAGGCTTAAGCCTGAGCTGGAGTCAAGCTACCTGAACTCTTGCCTCTCCAGCTGGGTGTAGCTTCCAAAGGCTGCTAGAACTCTTGACCAAGCCTGCCTGAGCCAACATTAATCATGACCATGACAGCCTCCCTCAGTGTCTCCTCCTGAGGCAATAGTAGAGCTGTCACACTGAGTCAGCCTTCAGTTCCGTGTCACATTTCTCCTAACTGAATTTACTACTCAAGTTTACTGCTGATTCAGCTGTTTGATTCATTAGCGAGCACCAGTCAGGAAACTCTCACCAGCACTCCAAAGCATTAGCTGAGGGCTGATCTTCCACGCATTGTACATGACAGCAGAACTACTCGATTCTCTTTACTTTGTCTTTATTCTATGCCTAAAGTGTTGCTGACAAACTGATAAATGGAAGTTAAAAGCCATCCTCATCTGTGGTTACACACATCCATCCAATCCTTTCAGTGACAGCCATTCAGAATTAGGGACAGGCAGTATCAACAACAGTCACACAAGTCAGGTCTCAGGGTTAAGCAAGAAGAGCAAGATGTGAGTATTTACAAGATAAAGTGGAAGGAAGATGTTCTACAATATGTGAAAAGATACAGCTAGGAAGAGAGCAACCTACTTGCTTATTCAGAATTTCCAAGTTGCCACGTTCTCTAATAAGTAGCTATCTAAAAAGCTCCTTTGCAGAACCATGCTCTGATTTTTTCCTTGTTGTGGAAGGGTGTAAAGTCCAATGAGAAGCAATTCAAGTGTATGTGCACTTTGCAGTGGATAGCAGTACATACAAAGTGCTGCACAGCAGTCTTCCCTGTTATGGCAACAGTTAGTTAAACAATACCAAAGTGATTATTACTGTCAGGTTCTTTTCCAAGTTAAATCACTGAGTTATCAGAGTATAGGTTCAACATGTTTATGAGACTTGATCTTTATCTATGGTCAGGAAAAAATGTATTCCTTCTATTTCCATTGACTGCAGATAGGGAAAAGAGGAAAAAGAGTGAGCATTAGAAGGTGGGGAAAAAATACTTGCATTTATTCCAAAGAGGGGGTCAAGGACAAAAAAAGGCAGGAAAATGCTGAAAAAGCTATTTTAGCATTGAAATTTCCCTTAACTTTAGACCTAGAAAGCTAGCAGGCTTCTATCTGATCTGCAATTAAGCATTGCTACCTTATAACAATAAGGCCCAGGGAACATTAGAATAGATTTCTAGTCCAGGAGGACTCTCATTTCAGCAGAAAAACTACTGCAAACTCCCTGTTACAGCTATTTTTGTAGCCTTCACCTAGTTGCAGTTCCAACAGGCATAACCAATGAGACAACCACAGTGCATTTAACAAGTAACTTACTAATTTGAAGCTAGTTACTTAAGAATGCTTAATTATACAGCTGTGCAGTAGCCATCATGATGTTTCACTAATTTAGTCCACACTTGATAGACTAAATGCCAACTTTAATGAATTTTGCTACTGAGAATTAGTATTTACTTGTTGCTGTGTCAAGCAGGGGAAGAAATCTTCCAAAAAGAAGGAAGTGGCTACTCATGGCAACACTGACTACATAAGGACTTAAAAAAAATGCAGTGGGACAGCACAGCATCATTAACCTTTGATTAAATGTTGAAGACCATGGGTTTTTTTCTATATAGAGCTGTGCTGAGGCAAATCACTTGGTGAAAGCTAAGCTCCAGAAGGGCTCAAACTGGATCTGAGATTAAGTGAGGACTAGATCTGTTACAGAACAAGAGAAAAGAATATTAAACCTCAACAAACAAAAGCTTACTCTTAGCAGAGGCTCTGTTTTAAGTACAGGACTAGGAGAAAAAAAAAAAATAAATCTAGCTGTATTGTAGATACTCCCTTACCCTCCAGGCTTAGACAGTATCTAGGGGGAAGAGTTTGATTTAAGCCCAGAGAACAACTGATCAGGTAGCTAAAACAAAGATTTGAAAGTTTCTACCAGTCAGTCTCCTGTAGCTTCAGCTGTGGGGCATGTCTGAAGAAAGTACGTACACTCAGAGTCTGCAGAGCTGAAGCTCCAGAAGAACTGTTCGTTGAGACAAAAGGATAGCATGTGCTTCTACTTAAATCTTACTACTTTTGAGTAAGCTCACTCTGAGACCAGCGAGTCTCATAACATGCCAAGGGACTAGTGCAGGCCAGTTGGCTGGCTCGATTCAGAGCTGCTTGCAACAGATGTAAGCCCAATATGAGAGACCCAAGAGCAGCGGTCTGGGACAGCGACCTCTGAAGGCTCCCAGAACCAGCCTTCAGCAGCAGAGGCAGCATGCTTTCCTACAAAAAATATTGCTTGCATCCCCTTCCCCAAAATGAAAATTAGCTTTTATAATTGGCTTGAAAATGGTCAGTTATACCTTCAGTTGAACATTAAAATGTGAAAATGCGTTGCCAGGCTAGCAAATGGTCAGGGTAAAAATTTCTGAATCAGAGATTTGAGCAAGAGGTGATTCTTAACAGTCTCATTTGGATTGTTTCTGCCTGAAGCACTGGGAAGTTTCAGTTCTGACAGTATCAGAAGCAGCATAATTAGCCCATACCAAGCAGCACTTCTTGCTTCAGGCTCCACAAGTAACCTCCTTATCCCAGACTCTGGCCATTTATGGGAATACATAATAAAACAGAAAGTCAAATACCCACTTGGAACGCATAACTGCAGTTCTTGCCATGCTGAAACATTTTACGTTCAGAGTTTTAATGGCATGTGCTGTTGCTTAAGACCCAAAGCACAGGCTTTAACAGAACACCAGAAAGTAAGACTGTATAGACCAACTCATCTCTTAGTTTAAAGTCATCCCTCCACCAAGGAGCATTTTAAAAATACATCGATTCAACATTGACACAAGAGTAGGATGTACAGTAAGATGCTTCCTCTCCCTTTAAGTCTCATACATCCACTGACTGTTACTCAGCACCTGATGAATCACTGCTGTGATATTTAACAGGACTGGATGTGTCACATTCCCTGTTACAATTATTTAGTCAGCAAGTCCACATGCAGAAGCCTTGTTACAGAGAATTAAGAAGGGGACTATGATGAACTACAAATGACAAATTAAAAAAAATATGCTCCAGTATCTAGTTTACTTGCATACATCTCCATGACTGCACCAGGACAGATATTAGAAGATGCAACTGGACTTGCAGAGTTCAAAAATCAAGTTTAGGCTATTGCATCAGGATAATCAATTTTTATTGTTTGTAGTACCTTTACATGGCCATAAAAATTACTGGTTTGGATAATATCTTCATTACAACTGAATAGTACTGCTTATGGAATTATGG
The DNA here is from genome assembly GCA_020745775.1 of Theristicus caerulescens. NCBI lineage: Eukaryota > Metazoa > Chordata > Aves > Pelecaniformes > Threskiornithidae > Theristicus > Theristicus caerulescens. Next base: position 66,288,901 of record CM036564.1, on the reverse strand, counting down.
TAAGATTGAGCTGTTAGAAGCTCATAGAAGAGCAGCTCATAGAAGTAACTCATACGTAAAATTACCCTTATGGGTATCTGCCACACAGGAATCTCCAGAAGAAATACTACTAATCTGTATTTGGTGCTGACTCTCAGAAAGGAAACATTTCAAACAGAATGTGTCTCATGCAGATCTGAAGTATGCCAAGCATCAGGGCATTTGTTGCTTCCTTCTCATCACCAAAACTAGCTTGATGGCCTGAGGTTAAAAGCCCCACATGCTGAAAGTGTGACTGTCCATATGGATGCAATAGGGCTTGAGATGCTCTCTGGCTATATCGTCCAAGTCACCCTTAAGGAAGGGGATTTGGAATAACTACATATGCTGTTGTGCAAGTCTCTTCCTTAAGATAAAACTGTAACCAGAGAAGGGAACACAAAACAGTGAATTCAACAATGCATTTTAAGCATTTATCAGCTGGAAGATAATCATGACCTTAAAATAAAGTGCACAGTTTCAAGATTCTGAAAAGAAAAATAGTATTAGTTGTCATGACAATTTTGAGACTCTAATAGCACCAAAAAATAAAGTACAGAGACTGTTCTCTCCCCTTCGTTTTCTTCCTTCAGTTGCATATGCTGATAAGACAAGGACTGGCTTTTCCTCCACCCACCAGTTTTTCAAGTTACATGCGGCAAGGAAGTTACTTTTACTTAAGAATTGAGAGCTATTTTGAGATACCAACTGCTTGTAACTTTCCATCATGTTAAGATCTTGCTACCTATTAGTTGCAGAAAACAGGTGGTAAAAGAGGTTAAGAGCATAGCCTTACTGTTTGTCCAGTAAATACATTCCAGTATTTGAGAACATGGGATCTACAACCAAGCTCAAACCAAGTCTCCTATTTCCAGATGGACTAAGCAGGCAACATGCAGTGCTCTTTCATCTTCAGTACATTGCTATTAAAGGACTCTGAAACAGTTGTTTAAAAATGGTTCTTACAAGTTGCTGTGCCAACCAAAAATGGACAACTAGAATAAAGCAGGCAGCACCATCACATAGTCCTAACATGTGCATATAATCAGATACAGGAAAAACAGAAATCCCCCAAAGTGTCCCCTAAAGACAGTCTAAGAACTACCCACTGAAAATACCATTTTAGGTGACGTGGTAAGACAAGCCAAATAAGAGTTAAGAAAGAACACGGGGTGCTTTATTGCTGTATAAAGTGAGATATCATTTGGTATATGCATTGTCTGCATACCTGAAATACATTCGTTAAGATTCCAATTTCAGCGGATTAATAGTAGGTTCAATTATAGTAAATTCACCCAGAAGCTGATACATTCCAAACACACACACAAAACCCCAAAACCCACCCAAGTGATGCCCAAGTTTTTGAAGGTGAAATTTATCTTGACTGCAGGGATTTTAGAAAAGCAGGAATCTGCTACTTTCATTATTTCAGGGAAGGACAGAGAGCTATTACATGAGAGTGCATTAACAGGTGTCAAGAGCAGCAAAGGAAGTGGTAGATGACTTTAACAGAATGTTTACATACAGCTCAGTTCCAGCTCTAATTCTAGGTGTTTTCACAGTCTACAAAGCACACCACTTGAGAGGCTATTTTTTTCCAAATACTTCTCTATATACATCAGCAATAGAAAAAAAGTCTGAAATACCGTTTTAGGAGGCAGAATCAAAATGTAGCTTAATGTCTTTCCTGTCAGTTGGTTTAAAAAAACAACTACTTCCCCCAACCAAATGCTTGTTTCTATGCTCATACCAGTTTGTCCCCCGTTCTGCTGCTTACAAGGAGGAGATCACTCCCACACTAATAAAAGATCTTTCATTGATGCAGAATAATTAAACTCTCCAAAAAGACACGTATTTTGCTCTTTCAGAGTTCTGGACGCCATGCAACACAGCTCATTTCAGTGGTTCTGTTTACAGCTGTACTGGTGTAACTAATGGGGTGACAGACTACACAGAAGCACCACAGGGGAAAGCATATCCCTGAAGGTACAGCCCTCCTGCAAACAGTACAGTCTTGCAATTAATTCACAGGTTAAGTGTGCATTACACAGTGTTGATTGGTCAGCTAACTCCCTGGCCACCTGGAAATTAGCTACCTGTAATAATATCCTCCAAACAATATACACAAATAAAAAGTATCTTTTGAAAAAGGCAGCTAAGTAGGAAAAAATTCAGAATTTAATCACTGGCCAAACTGTAGATTCTCACTAACAGCAGCTACTTATAGCTAAAAACATTTAATTCAAAAGATTGAGGGTATTAATACTTTTAAAAAAGAATCAATACTGACCAACTGCAGTCTTGTTAGCTGAGGCTGAAAAGTAAGTTAACCCTAAGTGATTGAAGTAATTTGGACAAGCAAAAGCCCTGGAAGAAAGGCCATGTAACCACTGCCTTCACAAGCTTTCTCTTGCTGAGCAACCATGCTTTGCAGTAGCGGTGCTTGCTTCTTTGTGCTAAGCCGCATACTACTAGTGGCATACCCATTGCTTTCTGGAGGCGAGTTACAAGGAAAGACCACGCATCTACAGTCCCGATTCAGTTGGATCATGTTGCTCTACAACCTGCATCTGTAACAATCCGTTATTTTAACCAACAGCTTATCGGTGCTGACAAGCTTGAGAGCGACTCCTATGCTGGCAGGTCGACCACGTCCAAGCGCTCACCATCAGTATTAGAACCCTATTTTTTTAATCTCTGCAGGCATGGAAAGATATATTTTAGTAAAAATCCAAACTGAGCAAGCCACTTACCAGTGTCTGAAAAAGCTTGTGTATATGAGAACATAGCTCTTAACAGCTATATTTCCTTCTTGTACCTTTTAACATGGCTACTTCTGCAGCAAGAAGTCTTATCAGGAGGCAGGGGTGGGGAGAAAAGGCCTTCCAAGATATAAACTAGCAACAGGTAGCATAAGCGAGGAAGATTCTTACTTCAGATTGGCCAGGACAGATCACTCAAAACTACTTCTGAAAAACAAGAGACCCCTGAATCTACTAACACAGGTATGGAGAAATGAACCCAACCAGAGTTAGTTCTCTTTGTCAAAGTGAAACAACAGCCTATTTCAGCTCTCCAGCATCAGCAGCAATCGACATCGTAGATATGGATAGCATTTGACACCTATTCAGTATACATTTACTCCCAGTCTGGTATCAGAAACGGCTGAAAAAGCGACCACACTGTTGCTCCAAAGTAGGTACCAGAAGTTAAATATTTAAGGAGGAATACCTTCTATTTCAGAAGCTTAACTTATTCAGAAGATTGCAGTAAGGTTCTTCAAATACAACATGCAACCTCATTGAAATGTTAAAACTTTAAAGACTTTCTCCTGTTAGTTTTCATAGTAATGAAATATGTAATTGCCGCTCCCAAAACCACACAGTTTTTGCATTCAGGTTTTACCCTGCATGTTTGATTTAGATGGGAGGTTACTCAAGCAGTAGTATTTATAACAAGATTTGACTCCGTCAGGAAGAATACAGACTATTTAGAGATTCAGATGGAAGTTTAAATGTTTTCAACTTAAGTTTATTTCAGGAACACTAAACCGTATTTGCTCTGTAGACTGGTGACTGACCATATTTACACAGAAAACCACTCCCCCAATCCTGTAGAAAAAACATTTCTTCTCACCTTGAAAGATCAAAAGTTCCGCAGATAAAACGTTCACATCAGTAATAATATGTCTACAGCTCGGAAGCCAGGAAAAAAAGCTGTATGCTGTAGAGATAACTTGGAAGCCAGTTAAAAAGTACAGAGAGTTTTAAAAATCAAAGTTTACAATACTGGAATGGCTGATGTACTAACATAGCCCCTATGTGTACATGCATAGGATACATTTCTAGTACTAACTAGAGTCTTGTGCCTGTCAAAAGAAGTTACTCATAAAGCCTGAAACAGAAGGTTTGATTACTCACTAACGACAGGTAGATCTAATTCTTCGCCTTTACTGCTGGCATTTAGAGACAAACTGTTATTTTGAAAAATATGTAAGGATGCTCTCCTTCAGCAGTTGTGTGAAGTAACATTACTACCCAGAACAGTAACTAAATTCTCATTTCAAGCACCTGCTTCGAGTTTTGAAAGACAGACTCATCACTTGATTGCAGATGATGACAAAGTCCTTTGCCACATCTAAATTAAAGCTGCTGTACAAATCTTCCGCTTCTCTGTAGTACTGTGCGCTACTGCTTTGCGACACTGCACGACTTCCCCAATGTAGCTGTAATAACCTCACTATTGTCACCAATGTGAACTTGTAGTCCTTAGAAATAATACAAGAAATTAAGTGGATTTCAAATTCTGTACCCTGCATCCCTTTGCTAGGCAACGGAAGAGAAATTAAACTTCTATATTCAGACAATTTAACAGCACACAACAAAACATGCAAAAACTGGCTTTAGAATCCAATCTTAAGTAAACCCTGGCAACGGGCACCCTTCTTCCATAGTTGCTAAATTAGCTAACGTTAACATTTGATACAAATATGTTAGCTATCATAATAGAAAATTACATACCAGAAAGAATAAAAATAGTCTCTTACAATACAGCTCTGATTCTGTCCAAACACAAGATTACCAAATCCGTCTTAAAAAAAGGAACATTTTATGTTTGGAATTAAAAGATTGCATGATACATGCCAAAACTCCCCCGCACAGCTAACAGGCTAGGACGAAAGCAGCAGTTACATCAGTTGAGAACTAAAACCTCTTCTCTTGGTGCTAGGCTGCTAATAACACATCAGTTAATGCATCACTGATGACTGCACACATTTTATAACACATGGGATTGTAGTTAAGATCTGTAGCCACAAAGCACAACAAAGTCTGGACATAGCTTATTCAGTAAAAATGGGACTACTTCTCCCTGGAGGTCTCTGAAGCCGCTAACAAGAGCTACTCTGACAAGCTGAGCACATAACATCGTTTTACTAGCATTACTGGAAAAAGCAACTACAAAGTGAGTATTATTGTTAGCCGCAGAGCTGACAGGAAACTCAATTCTGAGATTTTTCCTCACACAAATATTTACGACAGAGTACACTACGTCGTAAATATTTTCATGATTATTCATATCCAGAAGAGATACTGCACTGCTGCAAAACATACCCATGCCAGATCCAAGAAACCACTACTAAACTTCAGTGGATACAACGCACTAATTCAGGCTTCCTAAGGGTTGCTGAACTTTGTGTCTTCTCCAGCAGCAACGCTCACAAGGAAATGATGAAAGACAGCATGCACAGTTATGTTTGAATAACTAAATATCCATTGTTCTCAACATGGGGACAGGAATGTGCCAGAGCTGGGGAAACTGTAGGTAAGCATTTTGCATTACCAGGTGTTTTTGGGTTTTTTTGTTTGTTTGTTTGTTTTGTATTCTCTCTCACACACACAATAACAAACATGAAGGAACTTACTGCTGATAGTTAACAGTAAAGCACAATTTTCTCCATGACTAGGAGAGAAGGTTTGACCTTTCATTTTTATAATTCAGCTATTACTGACTGAACTTTTCTGTCATCAGCTTCACATTTGTTGGGATTTTTTTCCTTTATACCTACACACTAAGTACTTCACAACTTCCTACCACACTCTTGTCTGAGCAGGCTGCAATCACTTAGATAATAAAGCTTTGTGGGAAGCATACTTCTGACCTTCATTTGTACAGAAATACAACAGTTCCACACAGACAGAGGTTCTGAACCGCAAGGCAGATGCTTGCTCAACCACCACTGGAAACATGCTGCCTATTTACTGACAGAATAGAAACACCAAGGGGAAGAGCATTTAAAAAAAGGAGAACTAAACACTCGAGACAAAAATAAAAGAAGCTAAAAGTCTCCTGAACATCTGCGAAGTCTGACAGAGTAGCATAGTATTTCATGACATGCAAAGAAGCTCCGTGTTAGAAGAATAATCAGGTTTTTTAATATTTCTAAAATAATTTGGCTGTGCTGTATGTGTATTCTGAGTTCTTTTATCTACATGTAAATGCAGTATGTCAAGAGCAATATGTGACTACTGAACAGAATTAAAACATCTTACTTATCCCAGAAATACCTCTTCTCATCACTTTCTTTCTCTTCAAGGAAGTCACATGATACATTCAACAGTTTCATTTGGCTGCTACTTATTCTGCTCTTCTTATAAAGAATACTGTAAGATACAGACATTCCTGTACTTGCCTTGTCCTGTCGAGTGCCACACATATGGAAGATTTGGGCAAAATTTCTGTACATTCTGCAACTAATACACCAAAGACATTTTAAAGTACATTACTTCTTCTAATTTACTTACAGCCATCACCTAAACTCTAGAATTACACATTACCAAAGACCAGTGTCATGCTTAGAGTACCTTGATGCTTTTGTGTTAACTGTTTTTAAATTAAGAAGCCTTGTGCTAATTTGCATAAGCAAAGACCAAAATGCCTATCTCCAGGTGAATCTCTTTTACTGCAGCTACAAGATCTTTGGTACTAACAAAGTACACATAATACAAGTACTGCTGCTTTTGACAATGATGTTAAAAATTTTTCTACATTACAGCATGTCTATTTACAGAGAGATTAGGACTTACTATGACTGTCTCATTCTAGAGCTTCTAACATGTTAACTTCGTAAAGTTAACAGAGTGGTTCATGATAAAGTAGCTCACAAAAGAGAAGTCTGCTGCTCATTTCTTCCACTCATTTCAACTGTTTCCCTATAAGGGATCGCACTGGGGGATGGGGCACAGCTGCAAGGATCCAGTATAGCCAAGCTGTCTGAAGTCTCAGGGCTAGTTAACACTGACATACATTTAGGACGTAAAATTTCAATGTCATGGTGCAACTCTGAGTCCTGAAATTCATATTCCAATGAAAAGTTATTTTAAACCAAAATTAGACCCCTTCTCTGGCTTGCCAAAAGCACAGCCTTTTCATTCCATTATATTAGACATCATCCCCGAATTGTGTGAGAATGTTTACGCTCTTTGTTGAGCTGCCTAGCCAGGCATTCTTAGGTGCTTTAAATACCATAAAAGAACAAGTCACCTCTCCTGCTGACTGGCTACTGAGTCCTTTTGCTCACAACAGCTAGATGGGTGATGTGCCACGAACTTCCTAAGCATGCCGGCTGTAACAGATACATCCAGGTGGACAGGATTTTTCTGCTAGAAATCAGAAACAAGACTGATTAGTTTTGTCACAAACTTATTTATTGAACGGTACTATACTTATTACAGAGATACAAATTGTGCCTCAAAAAAAGCTGACAATCTAAGTCATGATTTGGCCAATACATTCCACAGAAAGATCAGAAGTTCACATTCGAAGTGAATTTTTAAAATTTTGTTAACACTAGATTTAACATATTCTAAACAATAACTTGCTCTTCAGTTTATCCACTGCAGAAAATGGAACTACAGCACAGAATCCAAGTTCCCTCAGCACTCAAAGAAATGCCACAAACCTTTATGCATTTTGTATACACCCTCAAGCACCTTTATATTTTCAACCCCGATCCAAACACCAGAACTCTAGAGCCACCCTTCCGCCATGCTAGACATCTCCTGCAGTCAATTTTAAACATGCCTTGTGTGCATTATGCCTTACTAAACCTTCAGAGCTTAGCTGCGCTATACACCACTGGTCATTAAACTCACTAGAGAGCCATCCCTTTGCTTGCTGCTTTCCAAAGCATCAGACTTAAAAACAAAACAAAACAACCAACCAAAGACCGCCTTCAAATCAGAAAATACACCTAAACTAAATCTGTTTAAACTAAATTTCTAAACTAAATCTCTGTCAAAACATCTGTTTAAACAAAATTTCTAAACTAAATTTCTGTCAACAAATCTGTTTAAACTAAATTTCTAAACTAATTTTCTGTCAAATTAGCACAATGGATCTCTTAACTACATTGATAGGTCCCTCCACTGTTTATCTTAGATAAACCTAAGGTATGTCTTGTAGCTGAGTGAGCACTGTGAAACAGATGCTCATTACTCTGTGGAAAAATAATGTATTTGCATTACAGTCAACCATGGAGCAAGCTTTATATAAGAAGTCAAAGTGTGAAACGGATATTAAAAAATACATATTTTTATTATAGGCTTCAGTTAGTAACTCCTGTTTAGTAGTCTCAAAGCCAGCCTCTAAGACCAAATTCTCTTAGAGGACCTCTGACAGGTGCAGATACCCTGCCTTGCAAGGCTGCACCTTCAGAGCGCATCCATCACAGGGATGGAAGGACCGTACAAGACTACAGCCTCCACACACACCCCGAAAAGCACTCAGCCCCGTCAACACCAGTCTTCCCCTGTCCTTGCTGCGTCTTCCTGTAAAGAGATGACCTCAGCCGCCTGGCAGGGGGCCAGGCAGCCGTCAAAACCGCCAGCACCATGTGCAGAAGCGACCGGGCAGCAAGAGACGGTCACGTCCCCCTCCCCGGGCTTCACCCCGAATGCGTCATGGGCAGCAGGGGATGATTAATGGCGACGGAGCAACGCCTTCCTCCCAGGGAAGCGCCGCCACCCGTGCCTCGCCCGCACCGGCTGAGGGACCGGCGTGAGGGGAAAGCGGCGCACGGGCGGCGCCTGCAGCCCCTACCTGCAGCCCCGGCGGTGTCTCTGCTGGGGCGCTGGGCAGCGACCGCGGCGGGCGGGCCGCCCCAGCGCCGCCGCTCGACTCCGGCGGGCTCCGCGGGGAGACAGACGGCGGCTGGCGGCTCCGCGCCTCCGCGGGCCCGACTCCTCCGCGCCCTCTCGGCGGGCGGTTCCGCCGCACACCGCCAGAGGCGCCGCCGCCGCCCCTCCATGGCCGCCGCTTCACTTCCGGGTCCGGCCGGGCCCGCTCCTGCGCCATCGACCGCCGAGGCGGGAGAGGGGCCGACGCGGCCTCCGCCGCTGGGAAGAGACAAGGCGCGGCCTCTTCGGAGCGCAGGAAGAGGCTTCCCGCCGAGCCCGGCGCCAGGGCACGGCCCCGCGGCTCCCCCGCCTCCCCCCCGCGGGAGAGACGCCGGCCACTCCCGCTCCCTTCCTCCCGCGGCCTAAAATGGGAAAGAGCCTCACACAAAATGGCGGCGGGAGGCTGGCCGCCGCGCGTGCGCCCTGCCCGCCCCGCGCCGCTGCCGCCGCAGGACGCCGTCCCCGCCCCCCTCCCTCCCCCTCGTCCCCGCCCCACCGCGTCTCCGAGAGACGGCTCGCACCAATCAGATCGCGCCGTTCCCCTTCCTGTCCCCCGCGGGCGGCCAATCGCCGCGCTCAGAGCCACATCCGGATCCAGCGCCTACCAATCAGCCGCGAGCGACCGCTGACTTCACTTCAACCTCCGCCAATCGGCTGGCCTGTAGAAGGAGCGCCAATCAAAAGTCTCCGTGGCGCTACCTGCGTCGACCGCTGGCCAATGCCCTCTGCCGGCCGCCCTGTGACCAATGGGGGTGCTGTCCGCGGCGCCCAATCCGGGCGGGGCAGAGCCCCCGGGGCGTCAGGAGGGGGCCAATGGGAGCTCGGGCAGGACAGATTCTGCTCAACAGCTTGTTATTGGGCTCGGGGCTGGTGATTCGGTGCGAGTCCGGGCTGGAGGGGGCGGAGCGGGGCCGCGCTCAGCCGCCGCCGCTCGCGGGGCTGTCGTCGTCTCCGAGGGGGCCGCGGCGCTGGGAGCGCGGCGGGGGCCGGGTGGAGCCGGGCCGGGCCGGGCAGCGCGGGGCTGCCCCACTTCGCTCCGAGTTTCCAGGTAGGAAGGCGGGCGCCGCGGTGAGCCGTAACTCCGCCGCCGTCCCGGGGGAGGGGGCGCGGAGCGGCGCCGGGAGCTCCCCCTTTCCCCCCGCCGCGCCAGCGCGCCCTTCCACCCCGCTGAGGGAGCGGGGACGCCCGCCGCCCCCCTCACGGCGGGGACGGGGACTCCCTTCCCCGCCGAACTCCGCCCCGGCCGCCTCCCCCCCCCCCCCCCCTCCCCGTCGCCGTCCCCGGGGCTGCCCCGACGCTTGGCTCCCGCCCGCGCCGCCCTCCATCCTCAGCTCCCCCCTCAGCCCGCTCGGCGCCGGCCCGCCCCCGCTCCGCCTCCCCTACCCCGGGCCGGGGGCTGCGGCGTCCCGGCGGGCTGCCCGGGCGGCGGGCGGCCGGGGGGGCGGGAGCGGAGAAGTCCGCCCGGCCGGCGGGTGAGGGGGGCGGGGAGGAGGGGCTCGGCGGCGCGTCCCTCCGCGGGCCGCAGAAAGTTGCGAGGGCCGGGGAGGGGCGGGGAAGGCGGCGGCGGGCCCCGCCGCCCCCCCTTCCCTCTCGGCGAGGAGCTGCCCGTGTGGGGCGGCGGGTTTCCCCCCCCTCCCGAGTCGAACGCTCTCCCCCGGCCCCTCCGCCCTGAGGCGGGGAGCGGGAGCAATGGCGACGTGACACACCGAGGGGCCGCCGGCGGGAAGCGGCGGGCGGCGGCCGCGGCCCCGCTCCCTCAGCGGCCCGGCGGGGCCGGGACGGGCGGCGGCTCCCTCCTTCCCTCGCAGCCCGGCCGCCCCCTCACGGGGAGACCCACGCTCAGGCGGGTCCGCCTTCACCGCTCCCCCCCCCCCCCCGCTCTTGTTTTGCAGTGTTTTCCCGTGTGCTGGCGGGGAGGAGAAGTCTTTGAGCTGGAATCCCTCAAATAACCTTTAAAGATGAAGGTAGGCGAACTGCGGAGCGGGGAACGGCTCCCTTTCCCGCCCCCCCTTGCCCTCGCTAGCTGCTCTGGCGATTTCATTTTTAATCGCACGTCTCGGCTGAGCGACAGTAGGATAACGCTGGCCGGGGTTTCGGTGCATGCTGCAAATCCTGTTTCTTGCTCTCCAGCTGAGGTGTGGGTGAGCGAAGCTCTTATCGTCTTGCAGTAGTAGTCTGAAAATTCACAACGTCTTTGAGTTGTTGTCCTTTGGGCTACTGTCTTTAAATGCTTCCTGTATCAGCAGCTGCTATTGCAAGTTTGCAAAACCACAGCTTTTTGTCCCGCCTTCGTTCTTGCCGGTTTTTTCAGTACAAAGGCTTAACAATCACAGTATGATTCACAAAAGAGAGAAAAACTTTGTTTGCCTTCGGAGTCGAAGAAATAATAACAATTTAAAAGAAAAAAACCCATAACAGGAAAAGTTATTTAATATTCTGTGCTGATTTCCTGTCTCGATAGATATTTTCAGCATGGTAATTTTGTCCTTGTTTATCAGTTGCTACAAGCACAATAAAGTGAAATTTTGAGTAATAAAGTCCAGATTACGGAAAACATGATGAGAAATATTTCTCTTTCTGAAAATGCATAAGCAATTAAGCTCTGATAAAGACATTTCAGGAAAGAAAAATACTAGTTAACAGCTGTTTGAATGATTACAACAAATTTCTCTAGAGGTCTCCTTTTAGTCAGCAGGAAAAAAAAAATCCTATATATAGAATGTTGTAGACTTAATTGTAAGTATTGGGATGATAGCAATCTCAAATGTTTAAGATAATCTGTGTCAGTGGATTGCTTATAACTAAAAAAAGTACAGCTATCTTTTATACTGCCTTTTTGCAGTTGAAATCTTTTCCTTTTGTATGCTGTATAGGAATGACGTGAATTAATAGTTACTCCTGTACGTTATTACCCTTTTTATGAGGAGATGTTCCAAACATCAGTTTAGTACCCTCAAAGATATTTCTGGGAGAGTAATGAGGCTGACAGAATTGGAGGGGGGGGGGGTCGACATCACTGGCAAAACAAAACTTCCTGTAACTTGTTTGTTGGTTTCTTTTTTTTTTTTTTTCCTTTTAAAGAACAGTCTGATTGCAATTCCAAGTACAGACATTGTTTATCACTTAAGTCAATAGGTCTAAAAGTTCAGATGTAAAATTAAATATATAATGATGTTGCTGTAAAGATAAATATGAAGCACTAAATTCTGTTGTTATTTTTTTTTTCTTAACAGGCAGCAGATGAGCCTGCCTACCTGACAGTGGGAACTGATGTCAGTGCCAAGTACCGTGGTGCCTTCTGTGAGGCAAAGATTAAGACAGTAAAAAGGCTTGTGAAAGTCAAGGTAGTATACTGTGGTTGTTGCTGATTTTGTTAAAGCATTGTGTTGAAAGGACTGTCAGATCCTAGTCCTGAAGGTTAGGGAATGTCCATCACCTCACTGTATGGATTTTAAAGAACACTCGAATGTTGGCTTTTATATTTTGGAGTTGGTTTGGGGTGATTTTTGTTTGATTTTTTGTTCTTTTGGGGGGTGGTGTTAGTTTTTTTTTTCTTTTCTTAGGAGGATGCTGGAACAAGAATGAGCTTTCAAATTACCTACTCTTGCTACTTCTTTCCTGATCACAGTTGTCTTCTGTTTGTGAATGCATCAGTTTTGCTGCAGTCAGTTTTGATGTCACAAATAGAGGATTATGGCTTTACATGAGTAATAAGGCATAAGAGCAACCTCTTCAGAAGCAAAAGTTCCGTTTCATTCCAGCTGACATTCTCAATTTTATAGCTCAGAACTTAAGAGGCAATGCCAAAATAAATCAGCATAAGAGCAAAAAAGGTGGCAATAATTAGTTTCTTAGACCAGGTTTTAGAAATGTCCAGGATAACATTTGTTAAGTTTTGAGCATCTTGCCGCTGCTTCTAAAACAGCGTGCTTTGGCTGTAGCTGAGTTTCTACACATGCATAGTACTGGCACATAATATTCATTCACGTTTTCACGTCTTATGCCAAAACAACCAAAAAAGAAAGTCATTATTTTGGTGTTGCAGTACTGTTGTTAATGCTAGTATGGGAAAACAAGAATAAAATATAGTTGAATGGAAGTTAAGAATTAAAAGTAAATACAGAAATTGTTCTTCTGCTTTGTTTTGTCAAAATCTTCCCACTTCCTACTTTCTTGTCTACTGTCCAGGATATGTAAATAAGGCATTAGTGACCCAAAACCCCCTAACAAATAGAGATGAAAGCTTCTTTTTATAACTACACATCTAAGTTTTTGTGTGCTTTAATGCTTAGATCAAGCAGGACAAGCTACCAGCCTCTTCAGTTACGTATATAGATCATATCACTTTATCAGAGTGCTTTTCATGATAAGAAAAAACCCCACGATTCAGATCTTGGAGTCTTTTCCCCTGTTCTTAATGAGTACTTTTAGAAATCTGTGATCTTTGAAATCTGTGTTAATGAAAAGCTCTGTAGGAAGCAGCATGCTGCCCTTCCTAGTCTGACATCCTTGATTTTGTATCTGTATCTTTGGTCTGATAGAGTATTTAGACTGTTAGTAGGTGTGAGCTTCTTTTTATCGTTAGAATCTTATGCTTTATTACTCCATGATAAGATTTGGAAGTACATGAGGCTGCTGTGACTTGGTGGAAATTCCTGTCACTGTATCTCAATTCTACTATAACAATTGAAGTTTTAACAAGCTAGGCCTGATATTGTAATTAAGAGCATGTAGGCACACCCCTGCCATGCTTGCCAAGAGCGCAAAGAGTCCAAAAAGTCCGGTAGTCTTTTCCTGAGCAGTAGAACAACCTGTATTCATCTCAATGCTGATATAAAATTTTAAATAAAAATTGCATGAACTGCATTATTAACCTGAGTGTGTGTTAATACCACCACTATTTTAGCATGCCACTAGTGTTATATTTATAAATGCAGCTACAGTGTAGACTATGGTTGGGGGATAATTAGAGGAGTTAGAAAACTGGACATGCTTATAGGTGGAAAGGAACATCCTGGAACTTTTGATTCCTGAAAAGAAATAGGGATTTTGGAATTTTTTATTAAAACACCACAGGTGTTTCTGCTGTAACAAATGGCAGTGAAACAGTTAACAGCGTTGACATCTAAATATTCATCTTTTATGGTTCTAAACTGAGTCTCTGCAAAGTCAGGGATTCAAATTGCATAGGCTTACGTTCGCTCTGTCTCATTAATGTTACCTTCTCAAACATAGGATTTTAAAGGGAGAAACATAGCTTACTTGCACTGTAACTGATCCTTATTTTCATTACACTTGCAGTGATTCGCATCTTTCCCATAAAACCTTTCTCTTGCTCAAGGTAGCAGAAATAGTTGTATTGCGATCAGTTTGGTGATTTTTTGGATACATATTTAATAAAGAGAGCTTTTTAGTTTGGTTGTAGTTTATTACTCAATGTGTTGTTAATATAAGTGCTACAGTTGAGAGAGAGAAAAAAAAACCTGCTTAATGTTCTGATCTGGAAGCACAGTTCCAGGTATGCCCTGGATTGCATCAATATCCAGACTCACATCAAAATGTATTTTCTTTACCTTGGAATGGCTGATGTATGATTTGCCCTGTTCTTTAATTATGATGTTTCAGATTAAGTGTGATACTTGGGGCTTCCTGTGAGTAAAATTGTCCATGCCAGGCATTTTGCATTCAATAATGTTTGAGTCCGTTTGATTGATAAAGATCTTATTTTCCAAATTATCATAACTACAGTTTCATATGCTTTTTGTATGCTATTAAAAATAAGATATATATTAAAAAGTTTATGAATATGCTTTCAGGTGGTCCTGAAGGGTGATAACTCAACTCAATTAGTGCAAGATGACCAAGTGAAAGGACCTCTAAGAGTATGTATATTGCATGCCGCCTTTTTTTTTTGTAATCACTTAATGGATTTACAAAATTCTAAATTTTGATGTTGTTTAGGTGGGTACATGTTCTACAGAATTTAAATCAATGGGAGGAGGCTCATTGCTTTGGGTCAGATTGATTCTCATTAATTAGTCTTAACTGTTGTAGCTTTTAGAGGCTGTTTATGCTTTTCCATGCTCCATACACAAACAGTTTTGCACACACAATGATTTTTCTATCTTGTAAGACACAAAACTTCTTATAAGTAATAGAGAACTTGATTACGAAGCTAAGTTCAAGCCCGTTAGACAGTAGTAAATATGATTGCTCTAACTGCATTTTAAAATAGTTGATGTATTTTATATAAAAATATGTGTTGGTTTGTATTTTTTTTATACATAACGGTTGTCTGCTAAAATACATAGCTGCATTATAAAACACTGACTACAAATAGAGCTCCTTAGAGGAGATCATCTTTTTTTGTCTTTTTTCTCTAGCTACTGCAAGAACACCAATGCATGTTGTAGGCTGCTGCTGGAATTCTGATCTAGTTGACAGTATAACAATGTTTAAAGTATAAAAAATATTATTAATTGCGTGCACATCAGTAATAAACTAATAATTACTTTGATTGAATATTTGAATATTTATTTTCAATTAGCCTTCTATTATTTCTTGTGATGCTGTAAGTCATGATGAAATTAGATGTTCTGAGTTTCTTACTGCTTTACTACCTACTTGCAGTTCAGCCTTCGTGCTTAAGGACCTTTGTTCTTACCAGCTAAGTAACTAAATTTTACAAAGTAACATTTAGCTAAAATGAGTCTTTAAATAAAAAAAAAAATCTAGCTTGCTGGAAGAATTAATGTGCATGTGTGTTTTTCTCCATTATATGGGTTTGGGATTACGTGTAACCTTGAGATACTCCTTTCTGCAGGTTGGTGCAATGGTTGAAACCAAAATGCCCGATGGATCCTTTCAGGAAGCTGTTATCAGCAAGTTGACGGATGCTAGTTGGTATACTGTAGGTGAGTAGCCACATGCTTTCATTTACGGTCTCTAATCTTTGAACAATATATTTCTAATTATAGGTAATAACATGAGTAATTATATCTTGTATTGTAAGATCAGAGATAAAAAAGTTCCCTACAAAATCTAAGTCTTCCAGGTCTTGTTTCCTTTTTCCATTTAAAATAGGATAATAATTATTTGGTGTTCAGGGGGCTGTTGCAAAGGTAATTGCAGGGCTGAACAATCGAGTTTTATTTGGCACAACGTATGTATGCTGATGTTAGTGTCACTCGCTGGAATTCAGAATAATTTTTGCTGATTTTGAGACATAAACTTGGTAATTGCACTTCTAGCTGAAAACTTGTGGCATGTAATGAATGACTGAAACGCAAGCCTTCTTTCACTACATGCAGTCTTGTACACAAGAACAACATTGGTAGCACCACTATGCATTCTGAAGTCATTCCTCTGTTTTGTGTAGAGTTGAGAGTCGTGTTTGGTATGAAACAATAGAAGAAAGGAATTTTTTTTTTTTTTTTAAGAAAAGAATTGACACATCACACCTTAAAAAGAAAAGAGGGGGCATTCACTTATAACATGAAAAACTGTTTGCTTTAAAATAATTTTCAAATAATGATTATATCTAAAGTGAAATAGAAAACTACTTTGCTTCTCATGGTCATGCACTTTTCAGGTATTGAGATAGAAACCTCAGAATGCAGGGTCAGTGAAATTTCAATGTTGAACAAGAATTCATTGCAAGATATGTTTCTTTATTTTGAATAATTAGAATTGCTCTTTGTGATCTCTAGACTTTTCTGAAACAGCTTTAACAGTAGAATGACAAAACCCAGCAGCATTCAAGTAATACTAGATAAGCAAATAAAAACCCACAGTATTTGAATCAAAGAGCTTTGCAAGCACCTATCCTTTTTTGCACAACTTTCTTACAGCAGTGGAGCATTGTATTCACTCATAGTAGGATGGAGGGAACGCGCTCCTCTTACTTGTCCTGTACATGCTACTCTTTGTCATTGCTTTTGGGATTGGTACTTGTAGATTTAAACTGTTTGTTTCTTACTAGCTGCCTTGTGTACTGAATGTATTCAGCTTTACTTCTCTTGAGGAGTCCTCTGTCACATGAAGTGTCCACTATTTTGATTCATCAACCCCTTTTTTAAGATGTAAAGAAGATATTTTCAGTAATCCAACATTTCCATTGCAGTAGGTGAGGTTATGTCATCTTTGGTGGGAAGATATTTATTTGTTATTACGTGCTTTAAATATAAGCCAGTCGACTTACCAGTTGACAAAGCTCACTGCTCTTTGCATTTTTCTTCAAGATTCTAACATTGCTGTGAAATTGTAGGTTTAGCTGTAAAATCATAGTGTATGTCAGGTCAGGGAGTAAAGGCAGGATTATTTTGGAGCGCAGAAGATTTAAAATCTACTTGGTTTAGTACTATGATATACTCAATGGAAGAACAGTGGACCTTCAACTTTGCTTTATGTTGACTTAGATGTTCACCGTTCTGATACAGAAGAGATAAGAAACACAGTCTTGCACTGATAATTTCATGGTTTATGAATTAGCATTTCCACTTTAAAACTCTTACTTATTTTAAAGTAGCATTTTTAGCCAATTCTGTTTGAATTTGGACCAGAAGCTTTACATCAGTAAACCAACCCTACATATTCCTGCTTCAGTGATTAAAAAACGCTTTAAACTATTAATTGATAAACATATTTGTCTTCTTACCTTTGACAGGTGTACTTTAAATCCCCTGTTTTGGGGGTGAGTTTTGTCTATTTTTTCTTTTTTTCTCCTTTTTTCTTTTTTTTTTTTTTTTTTTCCCTTCCTCCCCCCTTTACTTTTGAGCAGTGCACTTCTACCAAAAGTCTTTACTTGATGAACAGGTAGTTTGAGCAGTGAATACGTGCTCTGCCCTGTATTAGTGGATTGTTGTTTAGATTTAACAAGTTGTTGAACTCTCCCCAGTAATATAAGAGAGAAATCATGCACGCCATGATTTTTACTTTATACATTTATTAAAGTGCAGTTCCTCAGAAACTTGAACCAATGGATTAATTTATTATTGTAATTTTCTTTCCCCAAAAATATTTTTTGACAGGTGGAACAGGGAAAATAAACTCTCATGTTTTCCATATGCAAATGTATTATGACTGCTAGGATTTTGTGAAAATTTGGAGCTGGGGGTGTATGGGGGACTTAAGTAATATTACGGTAGGCTAACATGCAGTACCATAATACGGCATGTAGAGTCGTACCTATGACTATGAAAATACAATTGTAACACATTGGAATTTTATTTAGATCTTACGAACATTTTTTGAGTTGTATGTGGTGGCGTGCTTATTGGTGTTGAAAGCACAGGTAACATTGACCGAAGTAAGCAGATCATGAAGTTTGTGTCATTAAGAAAATGGTTATTTTACTTTTAAAATTGGGGTAGTGTTCTAGGTTGAGTACAGAAACACTGAGGTGTGAAAAATAAGCCTTATCTTTTGCCTGCTGCTTCCACTGTATCTTTGTAGGAAGTTTTGGACAGATGTTAGGTGTATGTTTATGTTGCTGTGAAGCAAGCAGAGTTGAATTGGTACTTTTTTAATAGATGGTGGGCCATACTACTTGGCAGTCTTATTGACTGATTCAGTCAAAGCTAAAGAGTTGAGAGGGAAGTGGATTAAACAGCCTTCAGATTTCTAGAATGTCTTCCTGAATGTGGTCAGGCTTGAGATGGAAAGCACAAGGGAAAGCTTGTGTTCCAGTAGTATGTGCTTTTCCTGTACTATTTATTTTCTGTTTTATGTAGCATCTCTTTCTCGGTGATCTAAAAGTAGACTGATATGGATAGGGAACTGAGTGATATATACAGACAAACATTTTCAAAGTATTAACTACAAAAATCTAACAAATCCACCAAAACAAACAACATGCATGTCTAGTGGGAAGTGATGATGTTCACTTTTGCAAATCAGGTTCTCTATTTCGTATGGGTATCTAAAGAAGAAAAAAAGTCAGTTGAAACAACTTTGCGTTGTTCAATAAGGTGAACCAGTAGAAATGCTATGTTGAATTTGCTGTAGTAGGCTACTTTGCCACCAACATAATGAAAGAGCCACGATGATGATCAGTTAGTCTACTTTAACAGTATCTCCTGTCTATTAGTGGTGTTCATGTACCCAAAATAAATAAGGATTTATTTTTATTGTACCTGCCATGGAATCACTTTTTCACCTATTTTTACCTAATAATGATGTTACTGTAGCCGTTCAGTTGTATTGAAATTTTCAGCTGTGATTTGGAAGTAGTTTTGAAATTACCTTTGAAATTCAGCTTTTCAGCAGAAGTAGGTGAAGAAACAAAAGCTGTTTGGAGTGAAAGTTTAACCATGTCTGGAAAATGCCATTGCACAAGTCAGCCCTCTCATCTGCTCAATTGAATCTAAAGTGGGATGACAGTAATAGTGGTTGAAGTTCTTTGGATAACAAATGGCTCGGTTGGATGTTTTAATCTTTAAAATGCAATTATTTAAAATGAACTTACTTAATTTACAAATTTTAAAGTGCTGCATTGATGCTTTTGAAGTGCCAAATATATCACTAGGTGATAATTGTATAGCATTAGAATGGTCTATCAGATCTGCTTTCAGCTGAGCCATGTTTGAATTATGGCTTACTTAGCATACTATCCACCCGATTCTCTGTTATAAAATGCTTCAGGTAAATACTAAAATAATATCTGAAATGACCAAAAAAAAAAAAAAAAGAAACCACAACCCAGACCACACCTTACAAAGTGCATAGTTGTATTTTCCTTCTTCACATTCTCTCTGGAATCTTACAAGCATTACCAGAATTTCAGAAAACAGAAATCCTTACGTATATGTTCTTTAAGGAAACACTTTTGCATCACTTCTGTACAGTACTAGAAGGATGTAATGTCTATATAAAAGTGAGAAACAGTATTTCAGTTGAGCAAGCATCCAAAGAGTTGCTGTTGGAACGGCCTTTTTTATTGCCTCACCAAAAAAGTGTCATCTCTCTTTTGACAAAACTCACGTCAATAATCTGTATGTGCCTAGATCTCGTTAAATGTATGTAATTTAACTGTATCTACAAGTTTAAACAAAAGAAAAAACCAGATCAAATACAGTGAGCCTCGTGCCTTGTATTTTGCTAGACAAAATAATGGAAAAGTTTTTCTAAAGAGAGAAAGAGAAAACATGTATTAGCTTTCAGTAATTTTTCCTCTGAAATGAGTAGGAGATAGGGAGAAAAAAAACCAAAACAGTGAGAGGCATTTGCAGTTTCTAGCAGACCTTGCTGTCAACAGTAGGGCTTTATATACTGTTTAGAGTGAAAGGGAGCGTGAATCTTTATTCTTTGAGAATTAGGGCTTTCAAGCTTCATCTAGTACTTTTGTGTAAGAGAAGACATCTTTTCTCCTTTTAAAAGTTATCATGAAATAGTGGAATATTTTAACATAAATAATAAAGAATTTATTTTTCTCATTCTTTTCAACACTGCATGAGTCTGCAAAGACAACAGAGTTTTTCCTTTTTGGCTCTGGTATGGGGTTGTATATCAACGTGGCCCAACTTTGGCTGTGCTGTAAGCCAGACACCACTTCTGAGACACCTCTGCTTGTGCTGCTCTCTGGCCTCACATGGTGCTGGTTCCCTCCTCTCGTGTGGTCAGTGTGGCAGTTTGCAGGCAATGCTGACTGAGTGTGCACTGGGAGGAGTTAGATACCTGACTGCTTGTCCTTGTGCAAGTGAAGTTTTGGGTAGTCTGCTTGAGTTCTTCTGGAAATGAAGTATAGTCTCAGCCGCCAGTTGCATCGTGCTGGGGTACCGCACTTAGGAGGGCAGGTGACAGAAGCAAAAGGTGTTAAGTATTTGGTTCTAGTTCTCTTTCATATTGCATGGGTTTTGAAAATTCCAGTTCATAATTCTGAGAATGCTTATCAGAAAATGAATCAACAGTGATGTCCTAGGACTTTCAGGAGCAGGGTTGCTAACAGGAGCTATTTATAGTCACATTTTCCTATTTTTAAAAAAGTTTTCCTCTTCTGATGCTGTGTGGAGATATCTGTGCTAACAGGAAAAATTGACTTGGTCCTGGCTCCGCTACAACTTAAGCTCCTAACATGTCTTATTCCTGCATGAAGGGTGATAAAAGCTGTCAGTGACACCACAGTCGGTTGATTTCATCCATGCCAGAGGCTTGTCACTTTGTCTTTTTATAATTTCAACAGCACACATTTTGTAGTATGTGCAAGGCACCAGTCACGTTCGTGTGGCTGGTTTGACCGGTTCTTCCCAGCATCCTGTTGAGTTCTACATCCCAGAAACATCACTTCATCTTCTGGCTCTGCATGTGTCATCCAGGAATCCAAAACCACAAGTGTGGCAGGGGAACTGTCCAGCTGGTGCTCTATACCACCCTGACCCACCATAAATTTGTTCTTTTTGTCTTTGAAAAGTTGCTTGGGTGGATTTTGAGGAAACCCTGATTTTGCCTGGAGTCCTTCCATGGGACATATTGTTGTTTAAGTGCATCTGTGGCACACAGAAACTGTGCAATAGCTGTGTTGGTTGCTTTCTGGAGAATCTAGAAAAAAATAGCACTGCATTTTGCACTTAAGTGTGTTTAGGCAACGGGCAGGTGGAGGAGCAGATGTGATAGTGAAAAAGTATATTAACTGAACCTTGTTACAAATCAACTGGATAGAGCCTTTGGTTATAAAACTGCTTTTGTTACAATGTGGACTGAGTGTTAAAAATAAAAAATTGTGTACAAACAATACTGTAGGGAAGGCAAGGACATAGAATTTTTTTCTCTGATCTCTTTATATGTAACAATAGTAAGATTACTGTAACGTCTCAGAGAAAGCACTTTCAGACAGTAGGTTTTTGTTTGTAAGGTGATAGTCTTCCATGAGTAGACTCAAAAGGGTCGCACTTCTATGTTTTCAGTGATATTTCATATACATTTCTGTAGAGGAACTGAAGCTCATTTAAAATGATTTTTTTTTTTAAAGACTTGAGTTCTGTAGTCTCTCCAGTGGCTCAATACACTGCAGTATCTTGCTCTTAAGCCCTCTTACAGTGATGAATCGGTAGTTAGTACAGTCCTTGTCTACAAGGTCATTCAACAAGTATTGCATGACTCTCGGTACTTTCTATATTGTTTCCACAGCTGAAAAGCAAAAATCTGCAAAACTTGCCCACATTCATCGAGACATTCATAGATAGCATCTCTGGTAGTTCACAAATTACTACTTTGTCAGGCAGCTAGTGAAAATAATTAAGTGTGCACAGTGGCACGGGGTCAATTTTTACTTGTTGGTATGTACTTCATTGTCTTGGTAGGTTTAAGTTTCTGAATGGGATGGGGAATGAGAAAAAAGATTTACTTGCTATGCAGTGTAGAATCTCTCCTCCTTTGGGCAGCAACAGTAACATAACTTGTTGGATTTGAAGTTAGCAAGCAGATGCAGCCTTGAGGGTTGTTTTTCCTATTCACTTGCCTATTATAGGATTGCCTTGTTCTGGTAACACTGATTGCTCTGTGCCTAAGTAATATGGTAACTATTATGAGGATGTTATTGCTAGTGTCCTGCTATGTTCTCCTTTTTCTTTCCTTTTTTTTTTTGTTTTTAAAATCTCTGGGATATTTATAAACAAGATGTAGTTAAACTGATCTGCAATATTTTGTGGCAAGTTTCCTCACAGTACCCAAAAATTATTTTGATTAGTAGACTTGTTAATATTTGTTATATAAATAAATGAGAACTGATGTTGAGACAGCGTTTTTGTGAGGACAGGGTTAGTATAATTTTTGTTAATGGCATCTACGGGCCTGCTACAGACAGGGAATGGAAGATACCTGCTCATCGATAGTGAGTTGAAAGTTGTGCTGTTTAATGCTTTTTTGAGGTACCCAACTTTTAATGGAGAGAATTTTTTATAAGCTTTTGGGATGTATTGCATTGATTCCCACTGGGAAGCTTTGTTTTTCTTTTTCTGTCATAGCTTTGGCTTGCCTAGGCTTCCAGAAACAGAAGAAAAATCAATTCTGTTTCTTTCCTGTTATCAACAAGGTTGGGATGCAGCGAAGTTATGAACATTTCCATTTTATTTCCACTTGTTAAATATGCTCTGTATGGAGCATATTGAACTCCATTCTTGGGACTAGAACAAGCATTGAAACAGAGACTGTTCCTCCAGGTTGTGCTGCTTAGTCATCTTTTTTCCCCTTCTGTGAGCATTCGTCATTAAGCAACGTATTTGGAAGAAAGACCTCTGGCCAGCAGAAATGTTGCTTTTCTTGCTGTCATTCCTACTTTGTTCTATTGACTCTTAAATAGTAGATACAGGTTCCTGGCTAGTATGTATCATTCTCTTTCCAGAAGTGTTACTGAAGTAGTCAGCTGGTACACCCTGTTTCCCCAACAAGTACGTGCCTACTACAAGATTAGGCAATAGTAGTACTTAAAGGGCTTCTGCTTTTTTCTTACTTGTTTCTTTGGAAGGACAGGATTGTAAGTTCCTCTTCTAAAATAAGTCTGGTGGCATTGTAAACACATCTTTTGATGACTGCATTACATGTGTATGGGGCGGTATCTCCTTCTCTTCCATTCCTGTTTCCTTCCCTCCTTAACGGATACTGTTCAGTAAATTTTTTCTTATGGAATACAACCTTTATTATTTCTGCTGTTGGAGAAGTTGGAGTTGTAACAATAACCTATTTAAGGAATGATAAAGTAATGAATAGAAGTTATTCAGCACTAATTTAAGAGTGTTTAATTTGTCTGTTTGTTAGTACTAAGCATTTCAACTAGAGTTAAACACCTTCTGAATGAGGTTAAAAAGAGGAATGAATTTGCAGCTTAGAGCATATTCTAAGAGTGTTTTAAGTTCTTCTGACATGACTGCTGTCATAATATCAAAGTATCACATAGCCAAAAAACGTGCTGTCTGCCCTGCTGCTTATATTTATGAAATCCTTAGTATATGATACTGTACATTGAAAAGACATTCCTCTAAAGCCTCTGGGACTAGCATTAAAAAGTCATGCATAAGGTGGCAGTAATATGAGCGGTACTTTTGGTGAAGTAGATTTTTCTTCAAAGTGAGATGGAAACCACATCTTAATTTAAGAAAGGCATATATTTTTAAAGGTGTTGAGACTATCAGTGTGTGTTTCTGATTACCCTTTCAGTAAGGCACAAACAAGTATTTTCCCTAGAAGAGAAGCAAGTTTCAAGTAGCTACAATTACAAAATATTTCATGCATTGTGATTAATTTGACAGACTTCTTATTTGGTCCCACTTTAGTAATTCAAATAATTTATATTTTTGTATGAAAAATGGTGCTATTCTTTCTCCACTGACACTTTATAAAGTGGTGGCTAATTTAGCTAAGGAAATCTTTCTTCTTATGCTGTTCTGTTACATACTTTGTTGTTCTGCAAAGAGGTTGTTTTGCTCTAAGTTGTGCAGCTATGCTGTCAGTTGCAGGTGCTGTTGCACATGTCCACAGCATAAATCATTGTAGAATGGACAGACAGTTTCTTATATATCTAAAAACTGTTACGTGGTCAAAGAAAGTTTCAGTTTATCCTTGAAGCAAATAAATGACTTTGAAAGACTAAAAATACTAGTGTCTTCTGTTTCTGCCCCTCACAGTCCTTCTACTTCTGCCCCTACTGGTCCCCATCAAGACAGAAAATTAAATGTAACTGTCACTTCTCTATTAATCATTTGAAAAAGGCAAAGTCTTTTTAAGTAATGATAACGCTATGGTATTTCCTTCTATATACCACCACTTAGATTTTGTTATTGAGAATTCTGTTGTAATTGTCTAAAAGCATTTTCTGTACTGAGCAGGTGCTGTCTGTAGGGATAACCACACACAGACTTGATAAAAATTTTCTAGTTTTGTCATTTGTGTGTGTATATATGTATTTACACGTATTTATATGAGACTCTCTGGGGCTGGATATGTTGACTCTATCTGTTCTTTTAACCTGAATGAGGGGTGAGGGGGAGAGAAACTTCAGTCCTGGAAGAAAATGACCAAGGTAAAACGGATCATATTGGACTTGATGACTTTGAAGGAATCACGCACTCTTACACTCTGCCGTGCATTTCCTTTGCCCCAGGCAGGACACTCTCACATGGCTGCTGAACAGAGATATTTTTCTACACTTTCATTTAACCATTATGCCAATTCCTTGGCCTGCTGCAGTTCAGGACGGAGGTCTGAGAATTTGTGCTTCTCCACCTTCCTTTCCTGAAGTTGTGTGATAACTGCCTCTCATATGAAAAAAAAGTATTCTATCCTTTTAGAAAGAGTGGCTTTCCTTTTAGGGGCAGGAGGGGGGTTTCAGAGGGGGCTTTGGGGTTTGTTTTGTTTTGTAGTCCACCTGTTTCACTTTTGGAAAATGTAGAGTGGCAAGGGACAAGCAGCTTCTGTAGAACAGGCCACTTCTGTATCTTCAACTAGAGAAAATGGAGAGAAATGGCAGAAAAGGGCTTGTAGGAAGAGGTAGACTTGTCTTCATTCAGGTATGAAACTGGGAATAGGACTGAAAGCATGCTCACGCTTTCATTGTCTCTGGGTCTGAGGGTTGATTAGGAAAACATAATTATTCAGCATTAATTGTTTTTTTCCCATGTTGTTTTGTCCATGGAAGTGAAATATAAGTTTATGAAGTTGACACTTCTGCAATTGCAGATACATTTTGCAATCTATAATCGTCTCATATTGGTTAGGAATATCTAATTATGTGACTTTCAAAGTTCTAAGTTAACTTGTGTGTTTGTTGTAGTTGAGGAAAGCAGAATATCTCACACAGGTCTTAATTGTCTTAATGTCCTTATGTGTCCTCATTTAAGTAGAGTTTAGTGTGTCTTACTAGTGTATTTTACTTAACATTCAGTATTTATAAAATTTTATCTTTTAGGGATGAAAAAATGGTGTCTGTCATCAAAAAATTGAAGTTTGGGAGATAATATAAGAAGTAAAAGTTTTGAGCATTTTATATGCTCTACTATATGATACAGAGGCTCTTTGCCAACTGGCTTAATTTTGAAAACTGTTCTGGTTTATGAATGGTTTGCTTGATTTCTTCCTCTACTATACGAGTTCTAATTAAATAGGTAGAGCTTCCGAAATTGGGAATACTCTAGACTGATTATTTTTTTTCTTTACTGTCAAGTATCAGGTTCTGTTTGCTGTATTCAATAAAGTTACCTGTTGCCAATCACCAGCCATTTGTCCCCTAAAATGATTATTTGTGAAAAATTAGTACTTTGACTTTAGTTCTGAATGTGTTTGGCAAAGGATAATGATGGTAATCTGCTTTTCAGTCTCTTCAGAGTGATGAGAAATGGCACACGCTGTATGGTGCACAGAACATTTAAAAAAAAAAAAACAAAAAAAAAAACCAACCAGCCAAACCACCCTAAAACTTGAAAATATGCCAATGAGATATTGTTATCAAAGTGTCCAGAGAGCTAATGAGTGACACATTTGGAGTGGGTAATGAAATTTAAACTTCAAAGGAGTGACACAGATATCTTTTTTTATTAATGTAAACCCATGACAACGCTGAACTCCAGAATTATTTTGAGCGCTCTGGTCTTTACACTTCGCCGATCAGTGGGGACCGATGCTGAGTTAGTAATGCAGAGGGGAAGAGCTCATACTTTGTTTTCCCAGTTAGCGTGAAGTGTCGCAGTGGTGGCTTCCTTGAGCTGTAAGTTAAAATAGAAGATTTTGAGAGTAACATACTGACGTTGGGGTTGACAGGTCTTACTGGTATTTATATTTTGAAAGTTTTGAAAATATTATTAACTAGTATAGCTAATTAGGCATATAGGTATCTGCCGTTCTTAAAATATTAGGTTTTTGGAAGGGGAAAAGTTAGTTGCTTCGCGTGTGCAAGAATTATAACATAAGCTATGACGATAATTCAGTAGTGGAGCATCCCACAGCAGTATCTCTACTCTGAAGATGGAGGAACCTTAAAGCTTATCTTATCAAGCTTAATTAAATTTATATTCATACCTTTTTATATAGTTATTATTGTAGTCTGTGATTTTAATCTAAGATTATGAGAATGTGACCATTCTATTTAGTTATTTGACAAATAAAATTAGTGCTTTTCTTGCTGCAGCCGACCTGTGTTTTTGCTAACAATACACATGTATTTGATATTCATGCTAGCTCAAGAGATGTATTTTTTTTTAAATAGAAGTATGCCAAAATTATCATACCAATATGCACAACACTCTTGAAACTTTTTTTTTTTTTTAAGTTCACTACTGAACAAAGTATGTTTCAAGCAGTTTAAATATAGTGTTCTGCACTTTGACCCATACAAACAAACTTTTACGGTACTGGCATGCCAGATTGCAGCCACCTGGTCTCTGCTCTTTGACAAGGGCCTGTTCACATGGTTCAGTGGGATTTGAACCAGTGGGGGGGGAACCAGTGACTTTTCTTTCCTTCTCTTCAAGGAAGTTTTCGTGAAAAAGTTTTATGTAAACTGACTAAAGAGTAGATCTTTCTCAGGCAAAGCTTGCAGTAACATTATAGCATTCTAGTCGTCTTCAGCTGCGTATTGATGGAAATTGATGGAACTTCCCTGTCACTTATACATGAATTTTAAGAGAACAGGATATCTACTAAATATTCTTTATAAATTGGTCAGACCTGCAGTTGCAGGTTTCCAGTACTCCCAGTCCGTTGGTAGCACAGTATTGATAGTGTAGCAAAAACTATTGCACACTTGTTTTTCTTTCCATTCATTTGTCTTTGTGGGATTGGTTGTAGCAAGAGAGAGGATTAAAAGGTAGCATAAGTAAGGAATCAATGGATAGGGTCAAAAAAATCCCAAAACAAAACCCTAAGATTGTTAGGTAATAGTAACTGGTATGCAGCCAGTAGCTATGGTTTGAAATGTGCAGTGTATTGATAAGAAGGATGTCTAAATCAGACTGAGACTATTGCATCCAAAAGCCTTACTTTATATTGGCTTGAATCTCTGTGTGAAAACGTTACCTGTTCTTAGACTGGATCTTGAATACCACGCTCCATTTTGCTTGTGAACCAAAGTATCATTTAAATGCAGGTCTTGGAAGTCCAGTTTTAGGGAATATTCTAAATTGTGAGATAAATAGTAGACTTGTTTTGTCAGCTTGGGAAAGAGATCTGATCATCTTGTGCCAATGTTTTTTCTTGGCTTCATGCTAGTTTTTGATGATGGTGATGAAAGGACCTTGAGACGAACTTCGTTATGCTTGAAGGGAGAAAGGCACTTCGCAGAAAGTGAGGTAAGACAATGATAGACATGCAAGGAAAACTAAGTAGTTAGTTTATATCTTTTTTATAATAAGAAGAAATTGCAAACTAATTTTATTTCCTCTTTTTCCATGCAGACACTTGATCAACTGCCACTAACCAATCCAGAGCACTTTGGAACTCCAGTTATTGGGAAGAAGTCTAATAGGGGAAGAAGATCTTCTCTTCCTGTGTGAGTTTCAGTAGTGCTCTGTTGCTTTCCTTTCTTTTAGTGTCCTTTGCTAAAACTGAAGTAGTACCGTTGAAGCTGTAATGGTCTGAATGCTCTATCATGTGAGCTGTGTACACAGCTTGTAGACTTAAGTAATTTAGTTCATGCAGACGTGTTCATATGTTAGCAGTATTATGAAATTGATGGGGTTTTTTGCTTGTAGTAGCCTTAAGAATGTTTATTCTCCTTTCATATAATAGGAACTCGTGTCAGGAAATGTAGGATTTTTAACCTTCTTTTTACTGCACAAAGTAGGAAAAAAAGGTGCTTTTAAATTTCTGGGGTAGAGACCATTTCTCTTTGTTTCATGTCTGTGCACAATCAAATCCTGATTCATGCCTCCAATTCCAACATGATGCTGTTGTAAAATACTACTACTTGGAAAGAATTTCTACAAAATTCCTCTTACTAAGTAAGTGCACTTAATATTTAAGTGTGTTTCAAGCAATTTCGGCTCTTGAAATTATAATTTTGTTTTTGAAGCTTTGCAGAACGGGCAGAAAGATCTGTTTGTAAGCTGTATTTGCTTTCAAATATTAACTTCAGACAAAAACTTTAAAATACTCTGTGTTTTAATAATTTAGTACTGAAGATGAAAAGGAAGAAGAAAGTAGTGAAGAGGAGGATGAAGATAAAAGGCGTCTCAATGATGAACTGCTTGGCAAAGTTGTGAGTGTGACTTGTAATTCTGAGAAGGCAGACTGGTATCCAGCTTTGGTGAGTTGCTTAAGACATTGACATCTCTAGTGTCATACTACTAACATCTTTTTAGACAAGAGTGTCATCTGACTTGTTGCATTGTTCATATAGCAGTTTTCCTGGATTGGATGGTTTGCAAACTTCACAACTTTCACAGCAAAGTTGCGGTTGTAGTCAGGCTAAGCTCTGCTGCCCATATTTGCTAAAAATACAAATATTCTACAGCAATTATGAAGAGTAGGAGAGCAAAGATTAACGTTTATGTATAAGTTGCAGTTTTATGGCTCTTAAGTCTTTCAAAACTGCACATAAATGATTGGTACGTAACAATATTTTTCTTCTAAAAATAAGATACGTTAGGACTTGCATTCCCAGGCAATTTAAGAGCAATTAGATTTATGAATTTTAATTGCAGTGGAGTTTTTATCTTTTTGTATGTTTTCCTTAGACTTTCAATTTTATGAAATACTAGTTCCTTTCATGCTTGCATTTACATAAATGGCCGACTACTCTAGCAGTAGAGGTTGGTTATTATTTTTATTTGACTGTCAGTGTAGGATATAGCTGTTCATTGCCATTGCTGATAATAAATATATATTGAATAAATTCATAGAATCATAGAATCATTAAGGTTGGAAAAGACCCTTAAGATCATCAAGTCCAACCGTTAACCTACTGCTGCCAAGTCCGCCACTAAACCATGTCCTCAAGCACCACATCTACCCGTGTTTTAAATACCTCCAGGGATGGGGACTCAACCACTGCCCTGGGCAGCCTGTGCCAGTGCCTGAAGTAGGCTTGTACTGTAAAGATAGACACTTTGCAGATTCTTTATACACACAGAAAAGTTTACAGATGCATATTAAAAGTTGCTTTCTTTAGTAAACTTTTTAGTATTGTCAGACAGGCTGAATATGCATCTTCTGTCATCCATCAGAGACATGTTTGTTTAAAAAAATATTCGGAGCATTAAACATGCAGGTTTGGTTCACTAATTTTTGCAGATTTTGTTTATTTAACTATATATTCTGTAGTCCTTTATTTTGAGTCTTCATGGTTAGCTGAAATGAGCTCAGCTGTTACAATCTTCTAAATCAGTTTAACATTTTAATTCCCTGTGTGAATCCAGGATCAAAAGGTAACTAACTACACAGGCCAGTGTCTTCCTTTCCTTGGAAGAACGTCATGATGTAATGTAGGGTGAATAGGTGACACTGACTTACCCAGCTGTATGTATCTCAGTTTAAAATGTGAAAAGTGGTATTGTTGTACATGTTCTGGTTGTTGTATATCCCTTTACTAACAGCAGATTTTAACTTAACATGGTTCTAACTAGGGAATTAAGTTACTGGAGGCCATGTACCTGTTCTGTTCTCTGCTACTTGAGAAACAGGAACGTCTTATCTTGATATTTGGAGTAAAATTCTGACTCATCTGAATGGGGTGGCACAGCTTCCACTGAGTCCTGGTAGATCCCAAAGTTCATCTGCATTTGACATTTTCTGTCTGGGTATCGTCTAGAGAAAAGTGTAAACTTGTTCTGTTTGTGGTAATACAAATACTGCAAATGCATTGTTATCACCTTTTTAGACTTTTAGAGATGATACTGCTGTGGAAGGATGTGCTGGATTCCACACTGGCTTATGTCATCCACATCTCAAAAAAAAAAAAAAAAAAAAAAAAAATTACTACTTACCTCTCCATTTGAATGCTAAAGACCAGAAGCTGGTATAAAATAAGTGGGTCTGTGACTTTTTAAATAGATGCTTTAAACAGGTTTTGTATGAGTAAAAAAACGGAGTGAATAAACAGAATCCCATGGTGTCATCCCAGTAGAGTAATTTTTGAGTTTACAGATGAAATTGCAAACTTTTCTGGCTTGTACGTAACAAGTAAAGTTAAAAGTTTGAGGTAAACTGCTTCTTGAAATTTGTCGTTGTTGGCTTTGGTAATATAAATTGGAGTAGGTTTCTATTCTCAGAAGTGGAAATTATAATAGAAGAAACAGGAAAACAGCAGTTTTCCTGCTGTCCATCTTTCTTTCCTTTCAAGATCAGCTTTTTTTTTTTTTTGCTTAAAAAAAGTGTTTTATTTGAAACTTCAGGTTGTGTCTCCCAGCTGTAACGATGACGTCACAGTGAAAAAGGACCAGTGTTTAGTTCGATCCTTTGCAGATTCCAAATTGTAAGTAATAGTTTACTTTCATTAGATGTACGTGGGAGAAAAATGCAACAGTAATTACGTATTGCTTCTGAAGACATTCTATTTCTTCCAAAAGGAAAGGGTACAATCTTGTGTATTGTTCATTGTACACATTTGTCATTCATAGTCCATTTCCAGCTAACTACTTCTGTGCTTACTCGCCCACCTTTACATTCTGTGTACAGGTAGAGTTCACTGGATTAGTAAAGATTCTGGTGTTTCTTCATTTAAAAAAAATCAACAACTTCGGAGAAAAAAAAACGGGTGTTAACACTTCAGATTATTCCTGTTCTTTGAAGTGGGAGTTTTGGTTCTAATTATTTCCTTTCATGTCTTAATTATTACATCTTTACGGGTGTCTGTTGTAGTAGTTTGGATATCTGATTGACTCGTTACTTCCAGTGCCCAGATGTCCATGGCTGTTTAAATAGCAAAGTTTAGAAGTGTTTAATCTGGTTTTAATAAAAAAGTGATTGTAAAGTAACTGTTTAATTAAAATTTTTACAGAATCTGAACCAAGATTCCTGTGAAAATAAAGAAAGATCCTCTTAGTCCACCCCCACCCCCCAGAAAGGGGGAAGGGGAGACAGAGATGTGTGTCTTACTTAAGGAATAATATATTCAAAAGAATATGAAGACTGTTTTTTTTAAAGCTGTTTCCCTTTGTTTCTCTTTATCCTTACTTAATGCATCTGTCTCAACATACTGTAACTAAAAACTTCCTTGCCAAAGGCCAGCTGTGACCCCTCTTTCTCTCTTGCTTTCAAAGTGAACAATTTGTGATTTTTAATAGCCATGATTATGAGTAGGATGCGAGTACTTGATTGCTGAAACGTATTTCAAGTAACTGAAGACTTAATTCATTTTGGCCTCTTAATGTAGACATGTATCATCAGCCTTCTAGATAAGTCTGGTTCTTTATATATTGAAGGTAGAATGTTGTTGGAAAGGCATGCAGACTTGCTCTGTTTTACTTTTTTTTCCCCATAGTATTATGGCTTTAACTTCAGAAAATGGCGGCCTCCAATTCCTGAGGTTTTACTCCAGTTTTTCTGAAATAATGAAAGAAGAAAAAAAATGTTGTTATAATAACTCACTTGTAAGGCTTTCCTTGCAGGTTGGTTAGCATTTCTATTGTAGTAATTGAGTAACTGAATATTCAGTATAACTTTAGAACAGAGCAACTTCAATATATTTCGCTGTGAGAACACTTTTGTAATTTAAAAATAAAAATCAACTATTTATCAGTGCAGATATGTGAATTTGGCTTCACTGTTCTCTGCTAGTAGACGTGTTTTGAAAATAGAGGGCTTGATTCTTTCTTCTTAGCTAGATTGCTGTTTCGGGTAGCAACTGTTGACTGATGTGAATATTTTCAATTTAGAAAATGTTTTTTGCCTATGTAGAGTATTTTACCTTTATAAATTTGTGCAGGTTAAACATTTAAAATAACGAAGCTTTACAAACTTTTCTTAATGATTTAATTACAAGGGTTCTTTTAGTGTCTGAATTTCAAAGAAGATTGGAAACTTATTCTGGTTTTGAATCTTGTATTAGGACCTACAATAACAAACGCCTTGTGCATTTAGTTGTTAGAAAGAACCTTGAAAGTGAATGATAAAGCTTGCAAATTTTAGAAATCGCTGTTTTTTCTAAGTCAAATGCTTGCTTTACTGTGATTTAAAATTAATAATGGAACATTATTCTTTTTCAGTTACTCGGTAGCAAGAAAAGACATTAAAGAACTAGATGTTCAAAACTTACCAAAATCTGAGTCCTCTCCTAAAAAAGGTAAATTCAAATAAATTCTAGGTGTTTATAAAAAGTAATCTTGGGCAATAGTACTTTTAACTTTTGCAGATAAATGATGGCCTGTTGATTTCTGATAATTGCTCTTGGATATTTTGCAAACAATTTTGAATGTGATAAATTAGAGAAATTTGGATATAGCTGCCTTATTATTAAAATAGCACCTAGTAGAAGTGTTGTTTATTTGATTTTTTTATTTCCTTCTTCTGATCCACTCCAAATTCCTGAAAGTGAATGGAATATTTTCAAGGTAGAGTATCTGAAATGTCATTGAACAATGGAATATATAGTTACCTCTCCTAAAACCAAAG
Organism: Theristicus caerulescens; assembly: GCA_020745775.1. Taxonomy (NCBI): domain Eukaryota; kingdom Metazoa; phylum Chordata; class Aves; order Pelecaniformes; family Threskiornithidae; genus Theristicus; species Theristicus caerulescens. Next base: position 66,255,680 of record CM036564.1, on the reverse strand, counting down.
TTTTTTGCTATTGCTCAAAACTCTTCGTCTTTACCTTAAAAATACCCAGACAGCAAGGTGTAAACTTCATTAGAACAGCCAGCCTGTGATTAATGTTTGATTTAAAAGTATCATTACAGAACTTGATTTCTGGACGGATGGATGATGTGGCTACAATAATCCATCTTTTTAGTGAGCTTATAAAAGGCCAGAGTCTCACTTTAATGTCAATAATTCTTAAACTTTTAGTGTTGTTTCTCCCAATCAGACCTCAAACCACAAAATTTAAAATGTATTTATTAAAAATGAAGGGGGGGGAAAAAAAAGGCAACAAAACCCCCCAACAACAGCAGTTCCTCCGGTTTGAGTAAAGGTGTGGAACAGCTCCTTAACAAGTAAAGATTTAACATGATACTCACAAATGAGAGCTTGAGGTGGTTTTGATTGCTTCGTGTTAAGTCTTAATGATTTCACATATACTTTCTTCTTAATAACTGTTTCACAGTACAAGAACTTTAGAACAGCCAAAAAAATGATCAGATGCCAGGTTTAAGATTAATTGAAGAAAGAGGGGTTTTTTTGTTTTGTTTTGTGCAGAATGTAATTGGGTTGTGACATTTGTTTCCGTGAGGGAATATTGTGGAACCAAAAGTACTAATGGTTTCAAAAAGCGTTTCAACAACTTTCTGGAGGTTACTCTTGTCAGCAGTTATTAAAAACTGGTGCCTTTTTTTCTCCAGCAACACTGTGAATGGTTCATTGCAATATGTCCCTCTTTTGAGTATTCTTCTGATTCCTCTTTATTAAAGGTTTTTATTGTGTCTAGGGGGCATGTTTTTGGGGGTTATCTGGGTTTGTTTTGCTTTGTTGTTTTCCCCCTTGGAGCATCTCTTCAAGGAAAAGAATTTGAGGTATTCCCATTGCACAAGTGTGACTTCTCCCCCTCCCATCACTCCCTCATTCATTAGTGTCTCTTTCCTCTGTTCCAAACATTAATGTAACATCTCTTTAGGCAAAACATTTGCAGTTTTTTGCAATCTAAATTTTAAGACAGGAAGATATTTTGAAAAGAACAAATGTAACTGATGGGTTTGCTTTTTTTTAAATAGCTTTATTACAGGGTTTATCTGTTTCATACAGAAACAGAACAGTTCACAGTTGCATAGAATATATGTGGCTAAGTATAGGTGCTTATCTTTGGTACTGTTCACATACATAGGTGTAAATCTTTAGCAGTGTTCATGGGGACCTATGCCTAGAAAACAGCTGGATGCTTCATGTAGGATGGATGTTCTCAGCTCTAAACTTGAGTTACTGGTACTCGATTTTTAAAATTTGACAGTCTCGAAATGTGAAGTATGTAGACTGAATCTTTAAAACTGAAGTATCTGTTTTATCACTTATTTCCATTTTTGGTTTAAGTTGGCGTTGTAATTTACAAGAAGGTGAAAAGGAAATTAAAAATGCTTTGTGACTGCAAATACTGTGGATGAGGTAAAACCAGGGCCCTTTCTTCTGTAGGGCTACAGGAGGCCAGCACGTTTCTCAACACAAAGGGTGTTCCTCGGAACTGGAAAATGGACATAAGTGAAATTCTGGAGTCCTCTAGCAGCGATGAGGAAGATGGAGCTGCTGCAGAAACTGATGAAGAAGAAGAAAAAAGAGAAGAGAAAACTGAAGAAGTAGTGGTAAGTCTGGGCAATTTCAGTCATTCTTCAAAGATAATTGAGTAACTTTCATGCCTGAAGGTCCTGCACTTTACATTTCACACTCAGACCTAGCTTACTCACTTCAATCCCTTTTCAGACCTGTTCATCTTCCCTTTGCTACAGCCATCTTCATTGGGATTTGTGAGCAGTGGCAGATTGCCTCCTATTACCCAGTGCAGAAATTGGAGACAAATCTCAGAAATTAACAATTCAAGGCAGAGAAGAGTGATAGAAAGAATCTGGGCCAGAAGGAGAGACATAAGCAAAAAAGTTGATGCTGAGCCTAATAGTAACCCAACTTTACATAAAACTTTGTATTTTTCTTTTGTACTTTATATGTAGCTTATATAAAAAGTAACTTGTTTCTGAAAACAGTAGTTTGATTAAAAAAAAAAAGACAAACTATTAAAGCGAAAGCAGTAGGCTGACTGAAAGTATGAGCTAATGCACAGTGCCTGTTAAAGCGATTTGGTGCCTAAGACCTTATTTAAGAGCAGTCCAGGACTTACCTTTGTAAGTGTTAGGTTTTTCTTAACAGCAGTATTACTGGTTGGGAATCACAGAATCATAGAATGATGCAGAATCGTAGAATCGTTAAGGTTGGAAAGGACCTCTGAGATCACTGAGTCCAACCATTAACCCAACTGCCTGGTCCACCTCTAAACCACGTCCCCAAGCACCACATCCACACGTTTTTGAACACGTGCAGGGACTGTGATCGCACCACTTCCCTGGGCAGCCTGTTCAATGCCTGACCTCTCTCTCCGGGAAGAAATTTTTCCTAATGTCTAATGTAAATCTCCCTGGCACAACTTGAGGCCGTTTCCTCTTGTCCTATCGCTTGTTACTCGGGAGATGTGCTACAGCGTGGATGGACTTTCTGTCTAATATTTACAGTAAAATGTTTTTCTGCATTGGAATACTTTGAGTGGCTCTTTTTCCACAAAGTTAGCCAGTCTCTTCATGTCATCAAAAACGTATTTATAGAATTGCCTATTATTTCTGCTACCTGTTTTTAACCTCGATGTTGTATTTAGAAGTAGGCTGGGGGGGGGTTGGTTGTGGGCTTTGTGTGGTGGTTTGGGTTTGGTTTTTTTTTTTGATGCGATTTTCACAGTACGCTCGGAAACATTCCTTCCTTTCTATAGCAAAGATAAACCCCGAAGTGCGGTTCGTCTCCCGAGGAGGGTCACACACCCTTTCCCCTTCGCTCCCCCCCGCAGCCCGCCGCTGCCCTGGGCCCGGGCGCGGAATGGCCGTTCGCGCTTGGAGGCGGCCTACAGCGTTGCCGCGGCAACCGGCGGCTGCTGGGCAGCGCGCATGCGCGGCGGCGGGGAGGCGGCGGCGGGGGGGGGGGGCGGTCGCTGGCGCGGAGGCTTGGCCGGCGGCCAGGGGGAGGCTTGCCAGATGCTTTGAAATGGGCTGTCTCTTTTCTTTGCCTTTCATGTAATGTCTGAATTTTTTTTTAAATTTTTTAAAATTTTTTTTTATATGGAAGAGAATGTAAGTAATGCCGTATAACTGCGGATGCCGTGCAGGGAGAGAGAAAGCCAGCAAATATTTGGAAGTCAGGCTGAAATATGTCCAGGCAGTGGGCAGATTAGATAGAAAGGAAGTAAAACCATTTTACATTTGAAAGAATGCAGCTCCTAGGTAAGGATTCTGTGTTTTAATCTGTAATGTTAACATGGTCGTTAAGAATGCGGATTTGACTTAGATTTCTGATCTGGGAACTGTCTGGTGGAGCATGCAGCCAGGGTAGATCTTTCCAGGTAAAAAAAAAAGACAATAAGAATCTATTTTTAGGTGTTAATTTTATGCCTTGATAACAGTGCTCTGGAAAATGGAGTAGATGTCTGTATGTGAATAATGATATGATTAGATAAATATCAGGGTAAATGTGTGCAGAATATAAAATCCTCTGGGTTTTTTCCTCTGTTTGCAGTGAAAAGGACTGAATAGGCCACATTTTGCAGGGTGTGAACTGTTGCAGTCTGTATTGGTCTGTTTGTATTAACGTTGGTTAAAATTGCAGAATATCGGTCACTAAAAATCAAGGATTGCTAGACTAGTGTTCTGGTATCCATTTTTAATATCATTTTTCATGGCTATTGCATAAAAGTGCTGTGTGTTTCAAACAAAGAAGGGGGAGGGGGGAGCTTGGTGGTTTAAAAAAAAAAAAAAAAAGACATTCCTGTAAAAGAAATAGAGGTTATTTTTAAAGAATAATCTAAATGTAGAGTAGTGAAGCAAAGGATTCCAGACAGGTAGATGTGCTGGTAGGAAAAGCTGTAGAATCCATTATTTCCAGGTGACAAGTAGGCATGTAAAAATAAGGTGAGCATCTTCATGCTGAAGCTATGTAGCAGAGGATAGATAGTAATCTTTTTAGATTATGTCAGAGCAGAACTGTCATTCCGGCCCATTAAATCAAATTCCTGATTCAACTGTTACGATACATATTCTAATTGTGGGCCATGCTAGATATTACAATTAGAGAGCATTTAGGGAATTTATAATAATTTCTTCTTTCTTTTCCCTTAGAAAGGCAGTAATACAGGTTGCAGAGAGAATCGACAGGTGAATGATATTGCCTTGCGTTTATTTGACTACAAATGTTGAATTACTCAAATTTTGCACTTACATTTTGTAGAGTTTCTCCTCTATTAATCAAGGTCAAAATAACTTCTGTCCATCCTCTGCCAGATTATTCTCAGTGGACCTTTTGGTTTAGAACTGCAAATTGTTACATTACTGGAGATGGGAGGGAGATTTTAAAAATTATCTTTTCTTTTTCCCCCCACCCCCATCTTCTGAAATGCACAGCAGCTTTGCTGTCAAGGCCTGGCCAGCTGCTGACCAGCCATGATAGGCCTTCATCAAATCAATCAAATGGACACAGACCTACTTAATATCTAATGAGAGTATAAAGTCAGTCAGAAGAGTCTAATTCTGGGAATGGAAAGGATCCTATTTTTCTGAAGTAGGATCCTTTATAATGATAATGGAGCAGAGAGACCTGCTGTAGCTGGTGATAATAGATCCTACCATTTTTCCAGTGGCTGGGTTAAAATCTGTAACTTTGTTTTGACAGAGACTGTCTTTCTAATTGTGCTGCCTTTCATGACATCTTAAGAGTGTGATAGAATTGGTACAACATTTCCAGGCTTTACATGGTTGTTCTTCGATGTCTTTTGTAAGCTAAGGAGTGGGAACCAATCTGGTGGTGGTGGTGAGATGCTAATCCTCCTCACCGGTGGTACCTGAACTGCTTGGTCCAGAGTTGATTATGAAGGAGGAAAATGTGGAAATGGCTTGTCACTGACTTTAACAGGGATTGCGTTACATTGAGTTGCTCGGCATGTTCAAATTGTTGGATTTTTATATGGTGCAACTCAGGATTACTTTTCATACACGATGTGAGGTCTGAATAACAGAACAGATATTCCTTGTGTCACAAAAAGTGAAAAAATCCAGAATTACTACAGAAAAAAATTCTTTATCAAATGAAAATTTAACAAATCAAGCAATGGGTTTTAATTGAGATAAAAATCTGGATATTGCTTTGGGTTCTTACCCAGTTTTCAACATGTCAGAATAAGAGAATTAGCTGTGTTTTGAGGATACATTTGGCATTCAAAGAATGCACTGCAGCTAAAAGGAAAGAAAATGAAAACTCCAGTATCTCCACATAGAAATGAAGCTTTTGGAACATCACCTGATTTTTATTAAAAATCAGATTATATATACTACTGTATTTGCTTTTATTTAAGTTGTTCTGTCAGAGAAGGAATCATACCTATTTGTTCTTCAGGATTAAATAGTCAAATACTCCTCATTTCACAAGGGAACGTGTAGGCAACATTTGGTTTTGTCTCTCAGTCTCCCTGTAGGCCATTCTGATTCCACAAGAATCAAGATTTTAACATGCGGTTATTTGAAATATATTTTCAGTACGTGTTCTTAATAGATACATTCACATAAGATCAGGGTAAAAGTAAGGAATTTGTTCTTTAGAGTTTGAATTTTACAAGTTTCAAAATTGTATCTTTTTATAATATCAAGAGCTGGAAAAAGGGATTTCTGTCTTACCTGTAGAATTGGTTGTAACGCCATCTTTGAGAGACTCTTCCAACTTACCTGTGTCATTTTAATAGCAGTTCCTTGTTCCCCCCCGATCAAACATGCAAAAAATGTTCAGAAAAAAATTCTAGCTACCTGGTCTCTGTGCTTCTCGGTGAAGAGTTGTAGCACCTCCAGGTGTATGCTTAGCGGAATTTCCTCTTAGTCTTCATTTTGACAGTCACCTGAAGGACGCATCTGTAGTATGTTTAATAGTGTGCATTCATTTGAAGTTTTTAGGGTTCTTGCATCACAACAGCATCAAGATACATCGGTCAGAGTTTCTTTACGTTGTTGAGCAGGGAAAATGCCAGGAGCGTTCTCCAATGTACCTACTCTGCAAATAAGCAAGGATTTCAGTTCTTATGATGTCTTTACCATATATTTTATTAGCACTAAGTTAATAAAGGAAGGATGAGTATATGAAGTCCATGATGTGCTTTAGGAGGCTTAAGATTCCTACAGATGATCAGTAGTCATCTATTAAAATATTTACTTTTGCTTCAAAGTAGTTCTTGTTTCCCGTGTAGTCTTTTCATTAAGTGACTGTGGGAGACCACATAAAACGATACATGAATTGTCCATTTCTGTTGCAACCGATGTGTATTTTAAGGTAACATTGGAAAAGCTGACTCTAAAAATTAAACACAGGAATATAGTCATTTCAAAGTTAATGAAGCATGGTATCCAGAAACAAGAGGTTTATTTACATATATTAAAAAAAAAAACCAAACTAACCAGCTGTGATGTGTAATATGTAGGATAGCCTTTAAAAAAAAAAGCTAAACATTGATTAGCCAATCATCTTTTTCATGCACGCATGCATTTGTAGGAGTTTTGGCTACTGTGAAGCATGGCCTACCATGCACAAATGTTTTTCACAAAGACTTTCTTGCTCACAATTTTATGTTAGCAGGCGTTCTCAGAATATTCCTCAAAGAGGAGAGAAGTTGCAAACTGAGGCGCAGCTCTAGAGTGAGTCATTGTTGAGAATGGTTGAATTCCTGGTTCCTGTTGGTAAAAATTAACATTTTTAAGACCACTCTCATCTCCACATGGTGTAAAGCTGTTAACTTGTTGCAATCAGTTTAATTCTTTTCATTTCCTTAATTAGTGTTCAAACTTGGCATCAGAAAGCAAATGTGCAAGTGATGAAAACGCATTTAAGTACTCTGAAGCGACAAAATTACATTAATTCTGGCAGCTTGTCTTGATCATATACTCTTCTGAACTCCAAATCCTGTACACATTGTTCTTCCTCTTAGCTTGCATTTATTTCACAGAAGAGTTTATGGTATTGTCAGTCTATTAATAACATAAAAGAAAGATCTGTCCCTGGTACCTTAGCCCTGTATTGATTGAGTGTACGGTGTACGTGCTTGTAAGTAGAGATTAATTCTTTGTTTTGTATAATCAACTATGTCATCCTTTGTGCCACCACTCAGCTCTACAGGTTAGCATCCACAGAAGCTTTAACATCTTTCTGTAGAGTAAAGGATGAGTGAGGGTAACAGAGCTATATTCTTGTTTAAAATCATGCTAAAGACAGAGGCAAAACTCATGGTGAATAAAGTGGCTTGAAACCAAATGAAGCAAAGCCAGTTACAAGTGTTCTACAAGTTTCTGTGGGTTTTACGTTGTCCTTATTTGCTGGCTGTTATTCTCAAAATAATTTTACAAAATACTTGAACACTTAGTATTACTTGGAAGGCAATAAGAAATTGAGCTGGGAAAGGAGTATGTCCCTTATACAGAGAACCTATGTTCGTTGTTGATTTCATTGTTTTACTATTTACAATATTCTCTAACTGATGGGACCTGCTAGTCAGAAAGGAGGAAGAAAATCTCAAACCCATAAAATTTCAACTTTTTAATTATAAGCAAAAAAAAAAAGCGGCATCTTGGAGTTTTGGTTGTTTGTTTGTTTTTTTTTTTAATGAAATTCAGCCTCTTGCCCTGAAACAAAAAAAATTTCTCATGTTGCATTTAGTTACGGGTGTTGGATGAACAACAAAAAGGTCTCAATTTTGAACTCCTGCCACTTAAAAATGTCATAGTTTTGCCTGTCACTTGGACTTAGCTACAGTCTCCCTTTCTTGCAACATCTGTATAGGAAAAAAATGAAATGGAGAGACAGAACTCTTAAAAAAACTGATTTTGAACAGTTGTCACTGTGAACTTACTTATGCTCAGTCTAAAATGGGCATAAGTGTCTGGGTAAGGAGAATTGAGTTTTGGAGCGCAGCAGCATCGCCCCAGTGCCTGCTGAAATGAGATGCTGGGAAGTTTAGCTCTCCAGTCACTCACTGATGGTGATTGCAGGTCATGGCATCAACATTTCTCAGGTGTTTTCTTCACTTTGTGTGCAAATTTAAGGTTGCTGATACAGCAGCTTAGATGATGGTTGATGTATTTAAAATAAAACTCAACTCTCAACTCATAATAGTAGATGCTCCTGGGAATTCACTATGTCCAGTTACAAATAGATAACCTCGATAAAAAATAACCTCTTATAAAAATCCATGCATCTTAATGTTTCGATAAGCATATCTATGAAGGGTTGGTCTTTCTCATTTTGGTCAGTAGCAAAAAAAGACTTTGAAATAGCTGATACATGATTTGTTCCTTGGTGACAGTTATTCCGGTCTTATTCAAGTCACCTCTCAGAAGGATTTGGTGTCCGCTCTGGCATTGATACCATGGTTCAGGCATGGTTCAGACTCTCTTTGTCAAGGACTGGCAGCTTGGTTCCTATACCATCAACAGAGAAGTAGGTATAGGATTCAGGATGTGTCTCATAGGTGCATGAATATTGCAGTCAGGATTTATGAAGCCCTGGTCCTTTGAATATGTAAAAGCTTCTAATCTTTTCTTTGTGCTTTTCTTCAGTTGAAAATACTTGGTATCAGTGAAACGGTTAACATTCTGTCTGCAAGAGTGCTATTTCTAACCTACATTTCTGCTGTTCTGACCTACAGTTCTGGTTTGGCGTTATGCCCACATAAAAGAAATGGTTTGAATTCAACTATTCAGAAATATTTCTGAATGTTTACTGTTATTAGATATATTTAGTTTGCATAGTTTGAGTCGTATTGCCTTTAATCAGTAAACGTTACAGTAGATGGTAGAAATTTCTCGATCTTGAAGTTGGTTTGCAATCTAGATGGAGAGGAAAAAAGCTGTGGTTTCTATAGCAATAATTCATTTGTTAACCTGGAAGAACATAATAATTCTACAGATAACTGTTTCTCTTTATATAACCCCTACAATATGCAGTATGAGCAAATGGTAACCGATGCTGCACAATGTTGTGATTATTCATTTAATTTCCTCAAATTATTTCCCAAGAAAAAATAGGAAGGTAAGAAACAGATATTGTCTCTGCCTGGTTGTAGGTGATCCCTGTTGGGCTTTGGAGCTCAGAATTCACTGAAGCAGGCAGGGCTGAAATTCATTACGATGCTGGGCAGATTGCTTTCTGGTTAACAAGGCAGTAGCATATACATTTACATTTCACTGCCTGTCTTCCTGCCTTGAAGCTTAAAGTTTACAGAATGCAGAGATGACTGAAATTGAAATTGCTATTCTGGTTTCCTTCTGGAACTACTTGTGACTTTTATGTTATTTTTAATAATGTAATGATAAGATTTTTTGACACGTACTGTACGTCTTTCCTTCAAGACAGCTGCGGTCTTCCTTGTGCAAACTGCCTTACCAGCAATCCCTGTGATTGTCAGGCTGGCAGGAAGAAAGTGGCGTGTGTAAAGCATTGCAGGGAAAAGATTCACACACACACACACACCCCCCTTCCTGGTCTCTGCTAGCATCTCAGAATTCCATGAAGTATATATAGATATGTAGAAATTATTTCCCTCCACCTAATAAATGTACTTTATTTTCATGGTTTCCACCTGAATAAAATAAAATCCTTATTTCATACTGTGGTCTGCTTACCATAAAGTTCATAAATCCTCGGAGAGAAACACTTAAGTTGTAAAGATAAAACTAAGGAATTTATAATAATAAGTTATGGAAAGATGTGTTCAGGGAATTATGGAAGTGACTGTAAGAGTGTTTCCAAATATGAACTGAAATTGAGCATTGGAGCTTAATCACAAAACGAATAGTGTCTGGAGCATCAAAACCAGGAACGGTTGGAGAAAGAATTGTTCTGCAACCTTAGCTATAGTTGGGGTAAGGAAGATGAGTTAAAAAAAAACAACCAACCAAAAAAAAAAAAAAACCCAAACCAAGAAAACCTAGAGTTCCTGTGAACTGCTTCAGTCTTGTAAATAACAGACCTTTTCTGTATCAGAACAATATGTTAAGTATACTAGTGTTTTCATTTTGAGGGTCACACACGTTCTTTCTGTTGTGGATTGAGGCTTTCCCTGACCTGCATTTTCTTTTTCTCCTCCTGAGGTGTGGACTCCAGTCTCCTGAGTAAATTTTGTTTTCTGCGTATTTCACCATTATATGGGTGCGGGGCCAAATGGGAGGTGGTTTGGGTTTAGTTCTTACCGTTAGGCTTTCGTACAAATAAATTCTTACTTTGCATATTTTATGTTTTCATTATGACTGCATTTGTTTTCACAGCCTGAGGAAGAGCTTGATCCTGAAGAGAGGGACAACTTCCTCCAACAGCTTTACAAGTTTATGGAAGACAGAGGTAACACTGAATTTTTTTTATTTTAGTTTATTTTTAATTTAATCTCTAGTCCACTCTTTTAATGGCTTTTAAAAATTGCTTTTAAATGTAATGAATGTTATTACGAGCATATTCTCGTGTCAGTGAAAAAGGATGACGGCTAATCCGGTGCAAGGACAAACACTTTTACCCATTTTCACATGTGGCAGGTCTGCTTCCAGTACTTTGAAGCACAGTGCACAAAGGAAACCTAAATCCTCCCTGAGGTGTTTTGTTTTTGTTTTGCTTTCACAAAACCTTTTTTATGTTGACAATCCCTGCTAAATAAGCTCTTGGTTGATTTCTTGTTGTGACAGCCATGGCTGGGAACTGTGCTGCTGTTTATCTCAGGCTGGAACCTGAGGAGGCTATTCATGGATGGTGAAACTCAACCAGCAGAGAATGGGAGGTGTGCCATCTTCGAGTCTCCTTGTAGAGCTGTCTTAATCATGTGCAGATGTAGCAGTGATGCTCACCTGAAGAGACAACTTAAAAGATTTTACTTTGTCCAGTAGCTAGAACAAGAAAATAGCATATTTTAATTTTTTTTTCTTTACAGAATTAGGTGAGACTGTTATAAATTGGAATAGTTAAAGTCCTGGTGTACAGCTTATACTGGAAGTGGATGCGCTATGCATAGAGAGCAGGATATACCTGCTGACTTGGGAGAACTGCTGTTGCATAAGCTGTTCACATTTGCAGTTGTGATGAGACTGACACTAAATTGGAAGGTTTTCTGTTCCTTAGCTGCACCCCCCGTCCCCCCGCCTTTTTTTAAAGGATATTTAAGCCTGGAAACAGTTTTATCTTTTAGAGTATATTGTTTTATTCATTTTACTCATGAACTTACTATTTCAATTTGAATACTGTAAGTATTAATGCTGCAATAACATGGGTGGAGGTAGATTACATGTGCAACTACTGCCTTTTTACTTCTTTTTCTTTCTTTTTCCTTGACAAAAGTTACCTGAATGGTATTTCTGTAGCAGCATATAGTACAGCAAATGCTGAGGTACTTGAATTTGAAATAACCAGAGCTAAGACTAAAATGTAAAGTGCATGTAGTGTCCAAATATTTCCCTGTTGTTTTTTTTTTTTTTTCCTGGGTTTTAAAAGTGGGGGTGGAGGCAGAAATCAAGTTACGTTTGTAAAAGAGGCTCTGCATCCCTATTAACGAGATATTGCCAGTTCTTATCACAGGTTTAGAAACTGATCATGTATTCTAGTGAAGTATACTGGAGCTCATCCAATATAATTTTGAGGCCGCCTGTGTATAACGAGCATTTCTGGAGAATAACCTGCCTTGGGGGAATGAGAGGCTGTGTTGGGGGGAAAAAAAATCCCTATGCTGCTGGACTAATCCACAATTTACTTTCTTTTCTAGTAGCCTGATTCTTCCCCCTTTCCTGTTTTCCTCCTTCCTCACTCCCTTTCTTAAGCACTCTTAGACTACAAACCAACTAGGCATCATTTCAGAGACTTGCAGAGGTGAAAGGAAAAAACATTTGTGCACTGAATTTGAAGACTCAGTCCAGAAACCATTCTTATAGCTAGTATGTCGATTGAAGCAATGTACAGGACTTTTTCAGGACTGGGTCTTTCCCCCTTCCTGTCTACTTTTTGGTTTTTTCTCCGTCCTTATAGCAAGATTTCTGTTCCCACCAGATTTGTTCTACATTCTGTTCTCTCAGTATGCGTGTTTTGATTCATGTAATCATGACAGTATTCCCAAAGTCCTATAAAATTATATTCATGTTTCCAAATATAATTGCATGAAGATGAGAAGCAGCAGGGAAGAGGTTTGATATTTTTCCTTGCTGGGAGGAATACTGTCTACGTACGCAGCCACTTGCCCCAAGTCACTTTTGGTTTCTCCTTTTGCAATTAATTGTTGTTCTTCATATAATTGGTGCTCATCTGATTTGCGTTGTTTTTTTTTTTTCCCCCAAATATTCATGTCCTGTTAGAGCTTTGTGCTTTTTCACGTTCTGACAATTTGCCTGTGTATCTTTTTCTAATCCAACATTTCTGCTTCTTCCCCATTCCTTTCAGACCACAGTGTTTTGAGTTAATCTCTTCGCACATTGCTATATTCCAGCATTCGTCAGGCGTTCTGTAGAGCTTGCTGCAATTCTGGCTGTCCCCCCTGCTCAAGAGAGGAACAGTGGGATGCAGCCAATTGAATGAGGGTTATTGCACAAATCTGAAAAGGAGGTCGAGAAATCACAGTTATCAGGCAGCTGGTGACAGTATGCTAATAAACCACCCAGAAATAAATGATACATTCAAAAGAGGGTGAAGCCTTAATTGGTGGTTGGAAACTATGGACTTGTGACGTATCTTAGAACTATTAAATACAGATTTTAAAATGTAGAAAGATATTAGTAATCAAATGTGTGCTAAAGGAACGGAAGAAGCAGTTTGCTGTTCTTTGTGATAACTTCTTATTTCTGGTTTTGTTTTATTTAGGTACTCCTATCAATAAACCACCTGTTCTGGGCTACAAGGACCTTAATCTCTTCAAACTTTTTAGACTGGTATATCAGCAGGGTGGGTGTGACAATGTAAGTGTTGGATGCTTCCTGAACTAAATATGTCTATTCATTCTTAAAGGCTGTGGCTTGTGGCTGTGTTAGATATCATTCCTTAACGTTCTTGGTTAACAAGACCTGAAAACTTCCTTTTTTTCTTTTTTCTTCTTTTTTTCCCCCAAAGATTGAGAGTGGTGCTGTATGGAAGCAAATTTATATGGACCTTGGCATTCCTATTTTGAACTCGGCTGCTTCCTACAATGTAAAAACTGCTTATAGAAAGTAAGTTCTCATATTGTATAATGGTGAAAACATGTTTCCTTTTTCTTGGTGGCATGTACAATATTCAAGCAGTTTTTGATAGTTTAGTGAAACAGTAGTTGACATTCTTCAGTTAATGAGCAGTTCTGAGCATTTTCCAGTGCTGAGGATTGAAACGGTGGAGGAAAGGAGGGAGTGCTCAGAGCCGCATAAGTTCCTGTTGCTCTAATACATTAGAATTCTGCTCATTTTCTTACCAAGAAGCATTCACTTTCAGCATGTGATGATGCCATTTCAGAGTACAACAATGAAAGATACAAAAAAAGCTTTGGCAAATTCAGCTTTGCAATTTATGGTGATGAACAAGACTCTGTCCTCAGTCTGTAGATGCTGCATGCAGTGAGGAGAATTTTATACCAGTTTCTTCTTGATAAATATTGATAGAGATAAACGTGTTTCTGATCGCATATTTAAATATCATCTTTGTGGAATCTGTAGAATAATGGATTTAGGGCATAACTATGTACATTGCTATGGTGGATGTGACTATTAAGTAGTAAAATCATTGCTTGTAATGGAAAAATGCGTAAGTCTTTTTATTCTGACCCCTGGTTTTCAGTTGTGTTTTAACTTTTGAAATGGAAACCTTTTAGGAATGACACTTTTCAAGCTCGTTTTCTAAATAAAAATTATTTTTATTATTTATCCTCCTGGAAGTTTGACAAGAAACAATTGGGCTTTTTGAGTAAAAGGGAAGAATGAGGTTCTCTTGACTCGAACCTAAGGAAATTTGGCTGATTGAATAGGGATGACTAATGACTCAACTCATGTTAATGTTGATGAAGATGAAAATATTCAGACTATCTTCAGAGGGATTTGAACTGGGCACATATTTAAGGTCTGTATTTTACAGAGAAGAATATTTATCATAAAAAGAGTAATTGGTAAATATGTACGAGGTTGCTGTTACAGTGGAAATGATTATGTTGTATGGACACGTGATAGTATGTTGTAACGTGCATATTTATTCTTTGAGGAATAAGCTAGTTCATATTTCTCTCACCTATAACTGGATTAGAGCGTGCACACAGGCAGTTACCAGAGAACAAGCTGATGCATGGCAATTTGTCCCTGTGTGGTAACTTGTTTGTATGCCCATATTCTAATACAAGGCTGATTTTAGCTGTCATCATGCATTTGCAAAACAGTGTACATGTTCTTAGGCTTTACTGTCATGCATTCTTAATTGGACGGGGATGAAGTTAAATTTGTGGGAAGCACCTGTGTGTATTCTTTCTCACCGTTTGACTTGTGTGCATAATTGTTTCATTTCAAAATCTTCTGGCTTTTTATTTGTTGTTTATTTGGGTTTGGTTCTTGGTGTGTTTTGGTTTTTTTTTTTTCCCCCTGAAGTTACTGCTTCTCTTGTTTTTTTGTGAGCAAGAAAATACCTTTTATGAACTTCAATAAACAGAAAACAAAACATGAAATATAAATGAAACTTTATTTGTATCTATAGGTATCTTTATGGTTTTGAAGAGTACTGCCGTTCTGCAAATATTCAGTTTAGGACCATCCATCACAATGAACCAAAAGTGGTAGAAGACATACAGAAACACGTGGAACCAATGGAGGAAAGTGTAAAAGAGGAACAAAAAATGCCCCCAACAGAAGTTAAAAAAGAAGCAGAAGAAAATTTTTCCAGCAGTGAAAGTGAAAAAGAAGAAATAGAACTAAGATCCCCAAGGGTAAGTGGTTTGAACTGATTTCTATTTAGTGCTTAACAAAACCCCTTTGTATAGTGAACAGTTTACATAATGAGTTTTCCCTTGTGGAGTGATTGTACGTTTGAATTGGCGTACTTGTACAAGTGTAGGACAGGGTTCTGCGAACAGAGTTGGTGTTAACTGTTAATTATGTTCTACCTGTGAACAGAATCAGTTTTGATTATTTTTTCATATTCTAAAACATCCATGGGATTTGCTCAGGCTGTGTTGGATGTCAGACATGTTTTGATTCAGGGCTGGCTTGAGAGCTACTGAGAGCTGTATATCATCACAACAGTGAAACTCAGCAGGGCAGTCTTGGTTGTGGGTGAGAATTTCTACAGGCACGTGGAATCTGGAGCTTTTTGGCAAGAAGCAGGAGTATCAAGGGACTGCTGCAGCTTTAAGAATCAAAGGAAGACCCGTTTCTCTGAATTGGTTTTTATCACAATATCTCTTCTTTTAATAAAAGACACACTGCAGTTTTACAGTGTGTAGACAAAAGTAGAGGAACACTTAAGTTTTGTCTTCCTTTGTCTTTGAATGCTATAGAAGTGAGGGTTTTATTAGTAGTTACATAGATAAGACCAGTGACCCGTCAGCTAGTGGATACTGAACCTGATGGAGAATGCAAGAATACTTTTAAGGTATTTGAGTACGACTGGCTTAGCGCTCTGTAGCACTCCTGTTAATTCTGTTAAAAGGACATCCTCTGTTCCTTAACAGAGCATGATTACTGAAGGACAAGGAATTGCTACTTTTTAAATTGTTCAAGTTGTAAGGATTCTGTTCAACTAAAATGTAATTCTATTAAAGTACTTCTTGCACACCGGCTTTACAAGCAAGTATCTGGCCTTTAAACTAATACATGAAAAGACATATTGTAAGCATAAGTTTAGATTTGTATTACGTGTTACATTTCTAACTGCAAGTGGTTTTACCAAGCTGGATCAGCCTTCATGAACTACTGGTATGACATTAGCTTTATTGTTAGTTTGTTCTTTTTTGTTTGTTTGTTTTTGGAGAAAATTGGTGAGAGGATAAAAGAATAGAAGAATTTTCTGTCTTTTTTATCATTGTCTATGTTAATTTGTTAATATTTAAGTACTATTTGATTATGTATTTTATTACTTTATTAATCCAGTCACCAGCTATCTATGAATGATTATTTTTCCAAAGTATTTACCATTATAATACTGTGAATTTTAATTATTATAGTGCCTTCATTACTGTCGTCTTTGGATGGCCTCCAAATAATTAATCTTGCATTCATAATGTATTTTAAATGTTCTGATTACAAAGCAATGACCCTATACAAGAGACTTTTAATAGCAAAATGATAAACCTGTACTAGATCCCCAAGTTACCAGATCCTCCAAGTTACCAGTCGCAGATAGTCCCGGACAGCGGTTGTCTGGCTACTCAAAGTACCTTTTAAAAATGTGATACTTACGGATTTTCTAAAGCTGACAAATTTCTGTTCTGTGAAATCAACAGGTGGCTTTCAGGATTGAAGATGCTGAAAGGGAGATGCCTTCTCTCGGTAGTCCTATACAAGCACATTAATTAATGCTATTGCTGTAGTTGAGCAGGGAATTTTGGCCCGTTCTGTGAGGGCAACAGACCTTACAGGTCTAAATGAATGTCCTGACATCCTCCAGAAGTTAATCAGAAGCTCATCCTCGTTACCCCAGACCAAGGAGAATGGCTTTATTTTGCTTTTTTCCTCGATAACAAGACTTTAAGCTATTATCTTAAGATTTTAGAGTATTTTGCTTTTTGGTGTTGTCTCTAGCCTTTCTTCTGCATAGGAATAGTATATTTCACTTTCAGCTGAGATTTGGAGAGGCTATACAAGAGAAGAATTGACAGGAGTCATTAAACTGATGTTATTTCTGTTGTAGGGACGAAGAAGACTTGCCCGTGACGCAACCCCTGCTAAAAAAGATAGTGAAGAGGATAAAACACAAGAGAAATTAAAAGACAGTAACAAAGAAAACAAAGATCTAGAGGAGACACCTGAGAATGCAGAAAAGAAAGAAAATGAAACTCCACCAGGGAGAAAAAGTACACCAAAGCAAAAAGAGAAAAAAATTAAAAAACAGGAGGATTCTGATAAAGAGTCAGATGAAGAGGAAGAGAGGCAGAGGGAGAGGTAAACATTAACTTGTATCACCTTACAAGTATGTCTGTGTCGTGATTGAGCCATACTCCAAGCAGGAGTATACACAGAATTGGAGATCTGACCAGTTTCTAAAACGTGGAAGTCGGGGAAACTAATTCACTCAGCCAGACAGGAGAGGGAAAATTTTCTTTCAAGTTTGTAGAGTCTGCTGTACTTTATGGAAGCATCTTTTTCTGGTAGATGCCAGACAGTATTTTTCACTTTCACTTTCTTGAAGGTCTTGCCAAGGTTGTGTTGGTGTTTTATCACGCTGGTACGTACAGACACCAAGGAGAGCAGGCTGTAAGTGTGCCAGGTGCTGTGTGGATGGTGAGCAACTGTTTGGGCAGACTCATGGGCAGTTGAAATATAAATGGAGAAAAGACCCCCTCTTCTCCCGTGCTTTTGCATAAGTGTTTAGTGATGGCTGGTGAATCTACAGCTTGCTTGTTTTTATTGTTACTTGATGTATTGTAGGCAGGCAGGAAGGGGATCAGCTAAAGCAAAGGAGAAGGAAAGAGGGAGTTTGAATGAACCTAGAGGTAGGTTGAAGAGGAGGGGTTGGAGAGATATGGAAGGGCAAAGGGAAAAGAGCATCCAGAGACTAAGCTTGACAAGCTGAATTGGATTTATAGTCCTGGTTACAAATGAGTTGTGAGCAGGTGACTAATTTATTACCAGAGTAGACCTCTTCTTCGCTAACTTTGGCTGTGGTCAAGGGCAACGTCTACTTGTTTAAGCTGGTTTTCCTACCTTGTTTTTCTTGTCCATGTGGCTAAGTGGTGTGGACACAAGTTGATACTGAATAAAGCCTGATAGGGTAATTGCATATTTTCTTCTAAAGAGCTTTGAGGATTGGGAACAATACACAATTATTTTAAAGAAAGTGTCACTGTGCAGTCAAAAAAAAAAAAAAATCTTGTGGTGCACCATGGCATGCAAGAATGCCTCAAATGAAGGTACGGTGTGGGTGTGCAGCAGGTTGCAAAGGTATGTCAGATGACTAGGAGTTCTCTTTAAGTGGT
Source organism: Theristicus caerulescens (assembly GCA_020745775.1). NCBI lineage: Eukaryota > Metazoa > Chordata > Aves > Pelecaniformes > Threskiornithidae > Theristicus > Theristicus caerulescens. The sequence continues at coordinate 66,237,436 of CM036564.1, read as the reverse complement.
GCAGATGGTGCTTGTCATCTTTCTTTTAATTGTTTGCCACAAGAAGATAGTTCATCTTTCACTGAAGGCTAGCAAATCTGTTTCATTAAAAGCAAACCCATAGTCTTTTTCAGTATTTTCTTTCTTGGTGACTTTTTTGTAGTTTAACCTTTACATCATGCTAAATTCACCCTAAAAATAGGGAAAGGAGAAGTACAGGTAAAAATAGGTTAGATTGTAAGTCTTGAAAATATGTTTAAGTAGAATGTTTAAATATTAGATATAGCTAATAAGAGGTAAATATAGCTAATAAGAGCTGTGTAGACACTTCTAAGCTTAGTTAAACACTGTTGTAGTCAACTTTTTTTCCAAGTGGAATGGTGTTTGTATCCATGAGAGCATTGCTGTGATGGCGATCAGACTTACTGAGCACTGGTAGTAAACTGTAGCCTATTAAGCAAACTGTAGAAGAAAGAATTTTCTTTTTTTTAACATAGTTTGTCAAAATCAAGTATATTTTAAAAACTGAAGTTAGTTCTTCCTGTCTTATTTAGGAGCCAAACACTGAGTTAACTTATTCCTCTTTTTGCATTATCAAAATGCTCATTAAAAAAAAAGGTTTAAGCTCCGAGGTAGTTGTACACCTAAAACATTGTGTTTAAAATGTAATATAATATTTCTGGATATTTTTGGCACTTACCCCTATTCTCTCTAAGCCCTGTTTTTAACTTAAAAAGCTGTGTCCAAGCTAGCTTTGGAGGCAGTGCAGGATGCAGAAAATGAGTAAAATTTTTGTTGCAGCCTTTTTCTTCTGTAGTAGCTTGGCTACACCAGTTAAATATTAAAACTTTGATTGTCATTAATTAGTGGGCATTTCAAATACACTTTACTGCAGGGAGGAAATTGAGAACAAAGGAGAATCAGATGGTGAAGAGGATGAGGAAGACACAGAACCCTGCCTGACTGGAACCAAAGTGAAAGTAAAATATGGACGTGGAAAGACTCAGAAAATTTATGAAGCCAGTATTAAAAGCACAGAAATTGATGACGGAGAGGTTTTATATTTAGTTCATTACTATGGTTGGAATGTAAGGTGAGGAGAACAAATTGCCTTTCATTTCTTTGTTTGTTAAAAGGATTATTTGCAAAAGAATTTGTGTTTTTAAGCAAAAAAAGAGAAAAATAATGAGTGACTTGGCTCTGAATTGAATTATCAACAAGATAACAGGATCTGACGACTCTGTTACATTTTTCAGTGTTAGTTGTTTTGTTCATGCTATGACACTATTGCATTGAAATCTCAGAATATACTTACTTGCATGTTTCCAAGTTCCCATCCTGCTTAAAGTGAGTAATCCTCGCTCCTCACAGGAGTATCCCTGTAATTTATTGTGTCAGCTAGTGTTAGCAGCATCAGACTTTTATTTAAAGGGAGTCACTGATAATGGTGAAGACATCCACAATTAAGAGTATCAAGGACTGAAATTTTGGCAACAAGATTTATTCTTGTATTCAGTGTTAACTGTGATTATAAAGAACAGTTGTTACATGTAGAAAGGGTAGGAGAGGGCTAAGCAACAAAGAACTACAGAAAAAAATGAATCAAATGCTTTTTTTGCAGCCATGCTTTATATTCAATACTGCTGTAGGAATGGCTTGTTGTTGTTATTGTTAATAGCATTGTGATTGTCTGTATAAACAAAAATATCACAAAATCGGTAATTTTTTAAAATACCATACTTTTGGTATATAACTTGAGACATGCCAAATCCATATTTTTCTAAGTAAACGAAGGAAATTTCTTTATGTGGCTACATTAAGTTTATGTGTGTTGGAGGTATTCCCCAAATACTTACATGTGTCCCTTTATCTTATTAATAACTCAGGAGATTTTGAGGAGCACTAGTAGTATATCTGTGCTTTTCAGAATCTCATACAGTTTGTTCCTATAATTGAAAAACTTTTCCTTTAGGGGGGAAAAAAAAAAAAAGGTGTATTTTACTGTTGACTCATGGTGTGGTGAAAACCGACTTTTGTATATCATGAAATAATTGACAAGCTTTATAGCTGACTGAGTCCCCTGACCTCCAGTGCTTTGCTAGCAAGAGACAGGGAGTTTTCACCTCCATTCCCCCATCCCATAATTTTTTTCATGGGTTAGAAATGTAATTCTTCTTTCTAATGCCAGATACTGCATGTGTTTGTAAATGTGTGCTCTGCTTTCCTACCTCTCCTTAATAATTTTCTGTAATTCAGTCTTTTAAGCCTCATATTGCAAACAACTTCTTTATATGCAGTAATCACAGTGTGCTGTTATTTACTTTTAGATACGATGAATGGGTGAAAGCCGATCGGATTATCTGGCCTGTGGACAAAGGAGGACCAAAGAGAAAACAGAAGAAAAAAACAAAAGTAATGGTTATTTCAATAAGTTTCTTGTGGTACAATACTTACTACTATCAGTGGGTTTTTGTTTTGTTTTGTTTTTTTAAAGTTATTCAGTTCACAGTCTAGTTTTTTAATAGAAGTGTAGAGCAAAAGGAGAAGAGGTTTGATGATCACAGCAGGGAAACATATTAATAAAAATTCATTTTTTCCCCCTCCTCAGAATAAAGACGACAGTGAAAAGGATGAGAAGAAGGATGAGGAGAAACAAAAATCAAAGCGTGGGCGACCCCCTCTGAAATCTACTCTTCCATCAAACACAACCTGCAGTTTATCCAAAACACCTAATAGTGAAGGTAAATCAGGAGCCAGAAGTGCACGGAACAACTTGTCAGATTCCTCACCATTACCAAATGGAACGGAAGGTACATCTGGTGCACTCGTGTTCTGGCATGGAAGTGCATGTAAACAGTGATGTAATGCGGTGCATTAGTATGACAACTTCAGCGAACACAGTGCTGTCAGCAGCTTTAAAGTCCTACTTAACCAGTCAGTGTTCGAGCAGTATAACAAAACACATTTTTGGCGCAGATTTTACTCTATAAAAATTAATACTTCCGATTTTGATTTTAGCAACACCTCGCAGGCAGACGAGACGTAGCTCAGGAATGTTTGATTCTGATAGAGGATCAAACGGTGAGTGATCTCAGTCCTGTGTATGCTTTTGAGGCTTTTTCAGTACCTTTTCGAAAAGAGGTTTGATTTTTTTTTTTTTTTTTACTTTTTTGTTTTGTTTTTTCTCCCTGTGAATTTTATTGAGGAAGTAGTTGAGCTGACACTGCTGAAGAGCACAGTTTGCTCATAGAAGAGCTATGGCATGGAAATGACTGTGCAAGTCATTCCATATTCTTTAGCCAGAACCTTTCAGTCCCCATCTTGAACAGACCAAATCTAGTGGTATAATGATAGCCTTTATTGTGGTAATTAAGTCCTCAACCTCAGTACTGCATCATCCAGCAGAGTTGTTAATTACATACAAATGACAGCAATATTTTTGGTATTTCTAAGCCTCTGTGAACAAGAACTGAAGTGAAATCACTGTCTCCTTTTAGTATAGGTCCCTGAGTAATCTTCTGGTAACGCAACAATGCTTGCTCTGTATATGGTGCGTGATTCATACAGTAGTTTAGCAATGAAATGTCCATATTGTGGTGTAGAAGGGTGGGTTGTTATTTTTTTTTTTTTCTGTTTGGGGGTGCATGGAAGGGAGGAGGCTTGTGTTTTGTTCTTGTAATGTCAGGTGGAGGAGGCATTACCCCCAGGTAGATCATGGGAATCTGTAAAAGTATTTTTCCTACTATAAACTGTAATTTGTTTATATTGGCTTATTTGGGAAATAGAAGAAGTACTACTACAATTGTAGTTTCATAAAAATTTTGAGTAAAAGTAAGAACTGTAATAAGTGTGTTTAAAAACGCAGAATTTTTAAATTTGAAATTGTTTATTGTAAACAGATGTTAATACCATAGATTACTGACAAAAAGGTTTTGTGTGGTTGAAAAAAGAAATTGTGCTGAAATTGATGATTTAGGGTGCTGTTTCCTTCTTTTTTAAAATTTTTTGCAGACTCTGGCTCATCTGACAGTGAAGCAGATGAATCATCTGAAAAGAATTTGAATGAAGAATTTTCTCCAGAAACTTCAGAACTGGAAAAAAGTGAAAAACTACATGATGAGAAACTAGATGAAGAAAACCCAAAGATTCCTCATGCATTGAAAGAAAATGACAGGACTCAAGTACAGCCATTAGAAACACTGAAACTGGAAGTTGAAGAAAGTGAACAAATTGTTCAGATTTTCGGAAATAAAACAGAACAAATAGAAGAAATCAAAAGAGAGGCTGAAAAATCACCTAAAGGAAAAGGGAGAAGGAGCAAGACAAAAGATCCCTGTTTAGAGAACGCAAAGGTTTCACCAGGAAGCCAAGAAGAGGTGGCAAATGAATCTCTTGCAGAACCTGAAAGATTAGACATGTCTTCCTTGGACTGTAAAGAGATTTCCAGCACTACTGAAAGTGAAACAGAACCTTCTACAAAAGATAAGAAGCTTTTGAAAAGGAAAACTTTGGAACAGGCATCGCCTGAGAAGAGAAATCGACGAGAGAGTGAGATGGAAGTGCCAAATATCGTATCTGAAGAGAGGACCAATGAATGTACTGGAGCAGAGGAATGTAAAGGGCTGAATGCTGAAGAGTCCCTCAGGACTGAAAATGAGGAAATGCCATCCCTGGTGGCAGAATCAGTTCAGCACAGTCAAGAGCTGAGGAATGAGAACTTCGAACGTCCATCTGAAGAAAATGAGAATGTTCCTTTAAAAGACGAGGATGATGCCATGCCTCAGATTGGGCCTGAAACTTTGCTCTGCCATGAAGTAGACTTGGATGACTTGGATGAAAAGGAGAAGAGCGGTAGTGAGGACACAATATCAGAAAAGCCAGACCCTAATGCTTCAAATCCAAATCCATCTGCCTTACCCCCTGCTGTCCAGTCGAGCTTTTCAGTGGCTTCACCTCTTACTCTGAGTCAGGATGAATCCCGCAGCATCAAGAGTGAAAGCGACATGACTATTGAAGTCGACAGTGTGGCAGAAGAGTCTCAAGAAGGTCTCTGTGAAAGCGAGTCTGCTAACGGATTCGAAGCCAGTACTACGTCAAGCAATTGTAGTATAGCCGTGCAAGACAGAGAGATTGGAGAGAAAGGTGAGCGCTTTCTGTGAAGTCATTCTCTGCTGTAATGATTTCTGAAGTCGTCTTAAGCCTGGTGTTACTTTGCTAAAAATGACTGGTTTGTTTTGTCTTCTGCTTTTAAATTCTTTGTTGCTTATGAGAAGAGCTTGTTAGTAGCAGAAATATTTGAGGTGTCTTGTCTTTTTCTTCTTCTCATTTAGGTCAAAAAAGACCCAGTGATAGCAATAGTGGAACACTGGCAAAAAAACAAAAGCGTACTCCAAAGCGAACAAGTGCTGCAGCCAAAAATGAAAAGAATGGAACAGGTACATTCCTTGGGGGGGGGGAGAGGGGGAAGGATATGCTGTCCTATAAACACGTGTAAGGGCCCACTGCTCTCCCTGTTACCCATTATTTCTGTTGGATGGGACTTCCTTGTCAGGGTTTTTCATTATTATTCATCATTATTATTGGTTGTTGACTGGAGAGAACTTACCAGCTGCGCAGTAGCAGTGTTACTGGGAAATCTCTTGGCTGTTTTTAATTACTTCATTAGGAAAAAAATTAATTACTATGTATATTAGCACTTACTAAATATTTACAATTATACTGATTTTTTTTTTATACTGGGTTGGTTATGATTTTGGGAGAGGGGAGCTTGTTCTGAATAGAAGCATCTCCTTTAAAGTCTTAGAATATGTGTTTCTCATGGGAAAAAGTGCATTTATGAAGTACAGAAAAAATGTTTGACACTAAAGAATAACTTTTCAGCAAAAGGAATCTTGTGTGTTTTTATCTCAAGTATGTGACTATTTTTTAACTTGCTGTAGAAATCTGGATTTTTGTGTTTCTGCAGCTCATTTTTGGTGATCATTGTACTGAATGAGTCAATATATTTAGGCCCCGTGGCAGCACTGTTATAATTTTTAAATATCAAACTAAAATATTAATTATCTGACATACAATATTCAGACATATTTAACATGCTCATGTAAAACTTGGCAATTATTGTGGGGAATCTGAAATATTTGCATATATCAGCTTAAAATTTTCTGTTACATGTTAAAGCTTTTATGCTTTTAGTCATGTTTCAGAACTGTTCCTTTATATGTGTAAAGCAGTTTGGTAAATATACACAATCATGTGCTATCTACCTATATTATTAGAGTTTTAATCTTTAAAAAAGGGATTCTATTATCTGCTTTATATTGGAACCCCAAAATATGTGACATAAGGTAGCTTATCAGTGCACTAATATTCTTATTTTAATAAGCTTCTTTATTGCTTTTGTAAGAAAATTTGACTTGCTTTTTAACTGAAGGCCCTTGACTTCTCCTGCATTAACGATCAGTACACTTGAGGGTTCAATGCATGTCGTGTCTGATGAGGTTATACATTGAATCTGGTATGGTTTTTCCTTGGTTGAGTTCTGGGATCTTCTGAGCAAGGAGCAGTTTTATCTTAATCATTTTTTCTGACTATAACTACAATTTTTAAAAAGTCAAGGGTTTGTGTTTTGGTTTTTTTTTTTTTTTTGAAGTCCAAACACATTTCTTTTACTGCAGGACAAAGTAGTGACAGTGAAGACCTTCCTGTCCTGGACAGTTCAAGTAAATGTACTCCTGTAAAACACATAAATGCATCCAAACCACAGAAGATATCGCGATCACCTGCAAGAGTGATTTCACCTCACATCAAAGATGGAGAGAAGGATAAACATAGAGAGAAACACCACCACCAGAATGCTTCGCCTAGAGTATACAAATGGAGTTTTCAGCTCAGTAAGAATTCTTTAAGTGACTTTGATTAGAGGGAATTTACAAGAAAACTTGTTCTGAAAGAAAAATGTGCAAATTTGGGGATTCTGATTTAGGTACAGGCCTTTTATGGCATAGTTATGGAAGCGTGTTATCTTTCATGCTGCATCTTGTATACTCTTAAGAATTGCATTCATTTGTTTAAAATCACCTTGATGAAGCTATTTTTTCTTTTCTTCTAAGATGAACTAGACAATATGAGCAGCACTGAAAAGATCTCCTTCTTACAAGAAAAACTACAGGAAATACGAAAATACTACATGTCCTTGAAGTCCGAAGTAGCAACCATAGACAGGAGAAGAAAACGATTAAAAAAGAAAGACAGAGAAGGTAACTTTCAGATTTGCTTTATGCTTCCCATGAGAAGTTTAATTTTCTTGAAAATACATAACTCAAAGCAACTTGAGTTTAACTGACAGTATTTTTTTGGGGAAGAAAAAGAAGTGTTATCATCTGTTTGTATGTATACATATTTAGAAAGCATATTTGTGGCTTTTCAGAACTTGAACCCAACAAATGCATTCACTGACTACTTTGTAACTGTGTATTAGAAACTTGGACTTCCTAGTGCAAGCTCGGTCTGAGTTTTCAATCGCTCGGTCTGAGTTTTCAATCAGCGTAATGACTCATCTGATTTATCTTTTCAATTGGTCTGTGATGCAGAAAGGGTAAGGTTACTCATCCAGTGAAAGCAATTGACAAAAAATCTGTATCAGTTTTCTGTGACTGTGCCACGTCTTTGAGGTCCTTTAAACAACTTAATAACCAAGGAAACCTTCATTCTGACACGTACTTTGATGCTGATCTGTTGTTCTCTATGTTCAGTGTCACATACAGGAGCATCCATGTCATCTGCTTCATCAGACACTGGAATGAGTCCATCGTCATCTTCTCCTCCACAAAACGTGCTTGCTGTAGAATGCAGGTGATACACATTTCTCTGCCTTGCCAGCAACTTGCTCCCATGGACATAAATCCTGAAATTCAACCACAGAAAGCACTCAGCTGGTTTGACATTGCCAAGTATATTCTGTACACACTTCCACTGCTGGACTGTACCTGTTCTCCCCTCCTACCCTCTTTTGTTTAATTTACTGTTCAGAGAAATTAAGCTCATTGGTAACTGAAGGTTTGTAGGCACAATGTGACATGCTTGTCATTGTGTTTGTTTTTGGTTTTGTTTTTTTTTTTTTTTTGTTAATGCAGAGAAAGGGCACTTATCAAATTTGAAAAGCTATGTCCAATGAAGCATTCAGGTGTTCTAGGGAGATCTTAGAAAAGCAAGTGCACCAAGCAGACATCAGAGTATTATCAAAAAGAACTGAGTAACTGCTGCACTTTCACCGAGCTGTACGTTCACTCTTGGTGAGTAGTTCCTCGTTGTGGAAGCACTTGCTATACAGAACTGCCAAAGTATGTGTTCAGCAACGTGCCCAGTTTTAAAGGTGTAAATGGGACAAAATAAATTGTGAAAGGAAGTGTAGTTGACTGAAAACTACAGTTGTAATAAGTCTTCCACTTTTTATAGGATTTTTGAGCACACAATTATGCAAATATTTTAATGTTTATTAATGTTTACAGTGGAATTGTGAATAGGTTTTCAGTGGACTATCTTATCCCTTGACAAAAATATTTTGTCTTTTTTCTATGTAATTTCAGAGTTTTTATTTTGTTACAAAAAGACGAAAAATGAAATATATAACAACAATGAAGTTATTTAACAAGATTTCTAAAGCTGAAATTTTTGTGTAAAATAAGGTATCTTGCAACTTGTTAAATATATTTATTCAGACATTGGATGTTGTATTTTTATGTATTTTTTAAAATATTAATAAAATTGGAAAAAAAAATCTAGGTTAGTTCACTCTTTCGATAAAACATACGTACCAGTTATGGCTCTTAAGGAGGTTTTATCCAGTAGCCACGCCTGTATTTCAGATGGGTCTGTCTACGTATCCTCCACCACATAGATCTGTAAGCGGGCATCTGGATTAAACTATGACTTTATTTGGAAACTTTGGCAGTCCTAGTACTTACATTGTTTTGAGGAACAAATTTTATTGGGTTGCCCTTAAGATACTTTGTCACAAGTTCTTATGTTTGCTATACTGCCGAATGAATTTATATCTCCCAAAGTTGAGATGCAACAATAAAGTAAAGCAACTGTGTATGCTTTGTCTGTGGATTGTCCCACAGACAGATACAGTTTGTAAATAACTATTCCAAAACCATGTATTTAAAACAGTTTGCATATACATTATGTATAAAAGTGATTTTTTTATCAATTTTTTTATTCATGTTTGTACATTGAAAGGGGTTCTTAACCCCTTTTTCTGTGTTTAATATGCTGTAGAGTAATAACATAGATGCTCTAGACTGTATATCAGGATATTCTGGTTCACACGGCAGAAGGAACGAAACACTAGTGATGGCGTAGCATTACTAAAATTGATGTTTCTTGAAATTTCATTTTACAACATTTGTCAACTTGTGATTCCAATTCCTTCCATTTTCGCAGAAAATTAAAGAAAAAGTACTCTTGTAAATGCACTTTTTCTGTCTTTTCTTAAGCAAAGCAGAACTATTTCAATGTAAGATAAATATGGAGCTCACTAGACAGCATTAATAAAGGCCATGTTTTAAACATAGGCTTTATATTCTATTTTTATTTAAGTGACTTGTTCTTGTAAATGTCTGGACTTACCTAAATAGGAAAATTAATCTCCATAAATTGTTGTAAAGACTTTTTTTCAGAGCTATCTTTTACTGTTAATCTTATAATAGCTATGAATAAAAAGCAATACTCATTTAAAAGGAAATAACATGGGTCACATTTTCTCAGATTATCTTCCCTGTTTAATATTTGCAGAAGTAAATTTTAAATTCAGTGAAATAGTAGGATTAATTGTATCTTACGCAGATATCTAACCTCTGTCTACAACCTGTGTGAGATCTTAAACAGGCATATGCACACACTCAACACGCACAGACGATGGGTGAGCTCTGAACCGTCTGTACTTCGGGACAGATGTTCACAGCGTGTACACCGACTGCTTCTCCTTGTCTCTTAGGAATGGTTAAAATAGTGCATGGAAGACTGAAGGTATGGTTCCATGAAACGTGGAAACCCATTCTAACAGATGGTCGCTCCTTGACAGAGAACTCACTTCCTTACGTCCTCTTTCCACCTGGTTCCCTCGCACTAGTACTCGTCAGACAGACACCCCCCACCCTCGATAACAACTAACGTTACCATTCTGGCAGAAAACTAACCCTGCAAGAAAAGGTGGATGACTTTCTGCCAAGCCACTGGCAAAGCCTCTAGCATGTTACTGATTTCCTAGTTTTATCTTTCTGGCAAGAAGCATATCAGTTAGTCAGATTATTCAGTAGATGTTTGAATTAGTTTCTTATGACATTTAAAAACACCATAGGGAAAAGAAGATTAACTATATAATATGTGACTATCCTGTACTTAGAGGTGAAATCAACAAGAAACCCTAACAGGTCTTTTATTTGTAACTTTACTATAATCCCCTTATTTCTGCTTTGTTGACATAAAATAAATTCCACAGTGTCTTCCAATGCCTTGAATTGAAAATTCATGCTGTTGAGGATGCAGTAATTACGATTAATACTGAATTGGGATTTTTTTTTTAATAAGAGATTAGGTATCATGTTTGCAAGAGCAATCAAAAATAAACCACCCTCTTGGCAGGCTTCACGCTGTTCTCCTGCTTTCTAATCTTTTACAGTTTTTCTCAAAATGAGATATGTTATTTCAAGCTTAGTTAGGAGGTTAAAAAGATGATGGGATCAAACACTGTTAGAACTGTTAAAAAGAACAGGGCTGTAAGAGAATTTAGACTCTCCCCCCACCTCCTGCAACTGATAAAAAGAACTGTCAGATTTATTATTTTCGTATTAGCGTATATCTGAAAGTTGGAAAAAACTATAAACATTTGCATGCAAGGAGATAAGGTAAGAAAAGGTTCATTTCCCTACTTGTTTTAGTTTTTACTTTCTTTCCCTCAAGTACACAGCTACATGTATACTGGTGAGTCTTTATTTTCTCTCTAATGTGTAAGTTTAGCAACACCCAGTTAAATCTCCACTTGTTTCTGGCTCCTCCATCATCAGATTGCTTGTGTTTGAGAAACCTTCTCTTGCTTAATCGGTCTGAACAGATCAGGCAGGAGAAGCAAAGATTTCGGAACAATAGTAAGCCATTATTTCAACAGAGGTTAAACAGATTTACAGTAGTAATTAGTAGTGAAAGAGAAGCATAACAAGGGCAAATAAAAGTGCGTTATCTTCATGAAGCATAATGTATCTGACCTTCACGGGGAGCAGCAAAGACCTTTAATTTGAAGGTCATCAGTAGAAGAGAAAAAGTGATTAAATCACTTCTTCGCTCTTTGTGGTATTTTGCACAAGTTCCACTTGAATCTAATTTTTTTAAAGGTGCAGATTAAAGAATAATCTAGGCAGAAATTCTTAAAATGGATACATATTCTTATTTTACATGTAGGGAGCCACGTAGTAACGGCTACCAAAATTACCCAAGATGGCTTTGATGGGGAGCTGGAAAGAGAATCTGAATCTTAGGATTGTCGACTCCTGTGTCTCAGTCAGGCTATCCACTCTTGAGAGAGCCGCCTTCCTCCAGATAGGTTTGTCAACCAGATGGAATTTCACATTAAAAAAAGAATATTCTTATAAAATGTTCTGCTTTTCCCCATTAAAAATATTCTTGGATAGCTGAGGCAGCCAAATGGGTTTTCTGGGCAGCGTTTCCTGGAATTCTTTTACAGCAGTAAGTCTAAGAAATGCTGCTGTTTTCTTTTTAAGAAAAGAGCATGTTTGGTTTGATCGCTTGAAACAAATCTGACAGATGAGCCGGAAGACAGATTTATAAGCTGAAATGAAAGATGAGTGCGTTAACAAAAGTATGTCGAGCTGTTTTCACTGTGCCCTTGCGTTTTGCAGATATTGTGCAGTAAAATCTTGGTTGTTTTTACTTCTCTGTACTTGGGATTTTATTATTTGCTACAACGTGCAGGATAAAGACTACCTCTGGAGATGTAAAGAACACAATAAAGCAGTGGAACCAATGGGGATGTTGCCAGAGACTGACTCACTGTAATTCCAGGGTTCAGGAAAAACATTTTATAATTAGCTCACACTATTTATCAAGCTATTGCCCTCAGATTTTGAGAAAATCTGTCATTCTACAATATTAACTTCCACCAAATAGGATGATTTATTTAAAGAGGTCTCTGGGAGAGTTTAAAATTATTCACCTTTATTAGTCACCACTAAGTAGCTGGTATTTATTGGGGGGTTTTTTTTGTTTGTTTTGGAAACGTGTGAGTTCCCCAAATTCCACAAGCATTTATTACTCTCATCCATTGCTTTGGAGGAATATGTAAATTCAATTTTTCGTGTTACAGTGTTACTGGTCTGAATATGTGCTTGTTTTAATGCAGCTGAGTGGTGGATTTTGTGATTAGTCACAGCCCAATGACAAATACTCACTGCATTGTCATTTAAAGAAAACTGAAAAGATAAGGCAATCTGAATTGTGCAAGCAGACTGTTTCTCACCCTTTCTAAGAATAGGACTCCTGGCTTCCTCTTTGTTTTGAATTATCTCAGCCCTGTTGATGTTGCGATTCCTGCTTCTTCCCATTTTCAGAGAAATCCTACTTTCTGTTTCGGAGCAGGGCTGTGCTGGGTGGTTCTGCTTCAGCTCTGCAACTACCTCCTATTTCTATTAGTGAGCACCGTTACGCTGTTACTTATCCTATACCAACAGTTTTCAAAGGTAAAAAAGTGTCTGTCTGTTTTATGACACTTGGCTTTAATTCACCAGTACAGCTCGCTTATTATGAAAAAAACATGGAAGCACTGCAACGCTTACTTTCTGTTTCATTCCTTGCCAGCCAAGAAAATCAGCACTAGAGCTTCATTACAGCTGCAGGTTGTATACGGTAGCGCGTTTGCTTAACTCTCCTTCCAGCCTTGGTGGCGAGGGACACGGTTCTGCGTTATCGGCGATGTCTCTCTCGTTCGCTGCTCTTCCGAGTAACGCCACGACGTTTCCATTCCAGCCCTGTCAGTGTCTTCAGCTATTTCTAAACTACTCCTCGTGTAATCCCTCATCTGGGTACAGCTTGACCTAATTTGCCACGATCCTGCCAGCTATGCTCGTTACGTAAGGAGGGGTAAGATGTGGAATTTGCATGAAATACTTTGTTATATTGCACAAGGGTGGTTTTTTTTTTTCTTTTTAACAAGCCACTTGTTTACGTGTATGTGCAGCTTAAAACTGTCTCTCTTGATGCTCATTCATTTCCTGCAAATTACTCCCTTTAGGAATGGGTAAGGTTTAAAGCTACTTAAAAAGAAAAAAAAAGAAGAAAAAAACCCAAACCCTTGATTCCTTCTGCTTACACTCTGCTTCCCACCCCGCGAGTGACCACCGTGTGCCATCCCAGCAGCTTCTCTGTGGAGAGCTGCTTTTCATAGTCAAGTCCCCGTTAGGTCAGGTCTCTTAAAATTGTTGGTTTCTACACTCTTCATTTTTTTTCCTTTTTCATTTCAGTTTGTGGCCCTGTCACGGCAGTGGCTCCAGCTCTGCTGCCTTCCCACAGCCAAGCAGCGCCTCTCCTGCCATGGCCACGCCTTGTCACCTTTGTCACCTGCCGCAGCACTTCGCTTCGCTCTTTGAGACATCCAACGTGTCCTGAAGGCAATAAAAACCTGTAAGAAACCTGTGGGTTTTCTTCTTCCCTCACACCCTCCCTCAGGCTGGCACCGCGGCTCCCCACGCGTGAGGGGCGGGTTACCGAGCAGGCCCCCGCTGCCCCAGCCCGTCCCTCGGCCTCTCCGCCGCCATGGCCCCTGCTCGGGCGGCCTTTCAAGGGCCTGTGCCCCCCAAAGCGAGTGGGGGGAGCTCGGAGGCGGTGGCTGCCCTGAGGCAGGCGGGAGAAGCCACCGCCATCGCGCTGGGCCCTCCCATAGCCTCCCTCCCGCTTCAGCAGCTGCCACGCTTCCCACCGAGGGGAAGGGGCCCTCCGCGGGGTGGCCGATGTACGGGATCCCCGCGAAGGGCTGGAAGAGCTGGTAAGCCCCGGGTGACACGGTGGCAGGACTGAAGTCCCACAGTCTCAGGCCCTGCCGCCGTCCCCAGGGGATCCATGTCCTCCGTGGGGCAGAAGCACTTTCTCCCAGAGATCTAAGCAGGCCCCGCAGCAAAAAGAGGGGAGGAGAGGCGACCAATGCCCCTCTCCTACCGAGTGCGCCTTGCTGCGGAGGAGGCTTGAAACCCTCATCTCAGCCGTGACTCAAAACAGAGTTCTGGTGGGTCCCCGGGGCAGCAGCACGCACAGAAATTCAACGCGTGCTTGGGCAGAAAGAGGGGGAAGAGAGTCCCCAATTCCATATCCTAGTAAGGGCAGGATCTGTGAAATACAGAAATAGCCACCAACTGGATTTCTGCTTTGACTATTTGAAATTTAGATAAGCTCCCCTTTGCATTACATCAACAAATGGTGATCTGTCAAGTATACTACCTTAAATATTTACACAGCAAGCCCAGCTCCCTCAGCAGTCCTCTCACTTTCCCTCAGATTAGAGGAGAGTGAGTTATAGAATAAAAAATTTTAACCAGCCATGGTCTGTTCAAGCATTGTATAAGTAAGTGTAGACTCTTCGTTTTTTTTTTTAAAAGAGTGATTTAGGGTCTTTCATATGTCTTTCAGTTACATCTGTTTCTGTATGTGAGAAATCCTCAGAAAACAGACCTGACCATCATTTTACAGTCCTACAGTCCTGAACTACTGAAGCTGGAATGGTGAATGTTCCCTGTTGTGTTTACAGAAAGAACCTAACACCAAAATGCTAAGGAGCATGAAGGTAAAGTAAAACATAATTTTAAAAAACTCTTAATATTTAGCAGAATTGTAACTTCATTTAGAGTTCTTTTAATGCTCTCTTCTTGAAACTCAAGGTGCAAGCATGATGCAAGTTTAGGTGTCACAAACTCTAATTCCTTTTACAGGTTTTAGAGTTTGGGCCAGACTCGTCCAAGAAATTTTGGAGCTGAGCTTAACAGACTTCCCAAGATTTGAACTAGATTCCTCAAATGCTCTGTGCTGACTTCCTAACCTAGCTAATAGAAAATGCTGGGGGGGGGGGGGGGGGGGGGGGGAAGCTGTTGCTTAAACTCCAGTTCTCAGAGTTAGGTATTTAAGAGTACAGAAGAAGAATGCTTAGGACTTTGCTCCTATCCTTGAGAGAATTCAAGGAACCTCGATTATAATCTTCCAGATGATTGATCTGATCACTCTGCCAGTACCACTGGCACTCCATTTCTCACCCTTTGCTCCTCCTTCCCTCAGAATTGGTTCCATTCCTGCACCTAACCTAATATGCCTCATCAAGGTGATTCACCTACTATCCACACACCTTATCTTAAATACTGTTGGCCTTTCAGTTAGGATGCAGAAAGTAAGCTGTATTCTCTTTTTTTTTCCTTCTGATTTTGGCTGTGCATTTCATTATGCCATGCAAACTTGAAGCTGTGAACAGAGGAGGGATGGAGAACACCCCAGATTAAGCTATGTCATGGAGGTTAGAGTACTCTGCCTTTGTAGACATCCATCCAGGCACTGCAGAAATACTGATTCTTGCAGTTAAATATTTTTGAGAATTGGGTGCTGGGTGATCTTGCTCCAAGGAGGAAAGACCAGCTACAACACTTTTGACACTACACGCTGATAAAATGTGTGTGAGAGGCACTGAAACACTGTGTCATGAATCATTCTCAACCCACAAGTCCTCATAACAAAATCTTACAGGGCGGTATTTTCTGAATAACATGATTTGAGCCAGCCATCAGGGCATGCTAACTCATCAGGGAAGTCAAAGCTCAGCAAAGCAAGTTAACCTTTTCAGAAAGTTTTCACTGTTGCTTTCTGCACCACCTGGATGCTTCAGTTACATGGATGCACTTTATTTCCAAGCTAAAATATATTTGTATCATCTTTCTTCAATCAGTCACCTGGATTGGACAAAACCAGTTATCCAAAAGAGCAAGCCAGTGACTCCATCCTTATCTGCACCTTTGTGCAGTAGCATTGCAACTTATTTTCCTCTCTAGTTAGCTTTGAAATAGTCACAATTAACAGGCACATCCATAAACAAACTACATTTGCTATAAGCACATTGCTCCTGTGGAAGTCAAAAGTTTTTGTCTGGCCAGCTTCATTTCAGGGTAGCAGCCATCAAACCACTGCTCTTACTTCCAGTGACACTTTTCATCCCACCTGTTTGTTTAGTGAGAACAGGGAGATGCAGGGGGATGTGACATCTAATTAGATTTTAAGAATATGTTTTCCCTGGATAACAGTGGGTTAAGGCAGCGTTGAAACTGGGGAACCTGAAAGTGAGTAATTTATTAACTAAGTCCCTCTAACACTTGCTTAACCTTTTGTACAATAAATCTGTCTTAACAAATATTTAAATATCTTCCTACCCCCAAATCCCCAAACACTGAAACATGAGGGGAAAACAGTGTTCTGATTTGGTGGTTTGTTTTTTTTTTTTAACCTCCCTCCACAGAGCTTTGCCCAGAAGACATGAACATCCTCCAATCCCATCACTTAAACTCTTCAGTCACTTTTCTGAGCAACTGTTCTCTTTGCACGCTAAGATAAAATGGAAAATGGGATCATTTCAATCGTGCATTACTTTCAAATGTTTTAACAAAAAGACTGCTTTAAAGAAAGCCTTAAATCTTTACTATGGATATATCATTTCTAATCGGCCATAACATTTGTGGCCTAATTGTAACAAACAATCTAGACATTATTAGCCTGTTATTCCTTTGAAAAAACAGGACATTGGAGACTTGCTGCCTTATTTGGGCTCTTTTTTAGCCTTCACTATTTTAGAGTTGGCTCTTAGCCATCTCCAAGGCAACAAGGCATGGGCTACGCAGGAAAGAGCTGTGATACGGCTAGTACAAAACACATGTAAATGAGACTGTAGGAGCGTACTTGTTTCTTCCACCTTTGAAAGGCGTATGAACATATTTCTGTGGAGAGCTGGGGCAGCTTTAAACAGCAGCAAGCAGAGCAGCGTCCAGTGCAAGTGGCAGGTGTACTGTGCTGCAGTCAGGGCCTAGTAATCCACAGCCTGGAGAGCTGAGAGTTTGAGTAGTAATGAAAAAAAAAAAAAAAAAAAAACAGGCAGGAAATCATTCTTTCAGACTGCTGCTGGAAATAAAAAAGTACAGAGAAGGTAACAACAAAAAAGCATGTGGGCAGGCTTCCTGCCATTTCTGTTCCTTATTGTTGCCTTTCTACCCAACAACAGAACCTGGCAGCTGACGTGAAATACCTTTGTTTCAGTCTTGATCGCTTGAAATCTCAAAATTGATATGGTAATCCTGATGTTCAATTCGTTTTGTTACTGTATTTTAGTAGTTAGAACTAAAGTAAAGTGTGCCTGTTAGCTATCATTCTACTGCACTAACAATCTGACTGCAGGATTTCAGCTATCAAGATCCTTTCAAAGGACTGGTGTTTTTTCTAAACCAAAACCACATCACAACAGCTATCTTCCACAAACTTCTCTCTGTACTCATCTGGCAGCAAAAAAAGGCATCGTTTTGTGCATACCTTGTACTTTCTGTTGGCATTCACACGATTAAAGGAGAAAACTGCCAGCAAGCTCAGTGCTTGGAGTGCATCGTGCTTGCGTCAGGCAAGGAAGCTGGGTGTGGAGGACCCCTGGGGTTCCCCGAGGGAAACAAGGAGTGCACAGAGGTTGCCTTGGGCACTGGTGTTGCTGCTGACACACTCCTGTCCCTTGTAAATGACCTGGTGAAGCATGAGGCAAACATAACCTGGGGATAAGCTGGCAGAGCATCCCTGCCTACCCGAGCTCATTAGTTACAGCAGTTCTCTGCCATTTATAACCACCCTTGGCTTGATGCTCTGATCATCACCGTCCAGCACTCAAGGAGAGTCAGGATGATCACGAGGCTCTGTGAGGGTGGCTCAACAGAAGTTCTTCCCAAATCCAGAGAAATAACACATTCACAAATCCTCAGCTGCTGAAACAAAGTCACTAATTCTATGACCTATCAGCAACTTCAAGCAGCAATGAATGAACAGAACTCTGTAGTAGCTGAGGAGGAACAAGACCACAGCAAACAAAACACTGTTCTCAAGCAGAGTCCTAAAAATGTATCTTTGGAAAGAACATACATACAAGTGTACAGTTCCCATTTATTTTACTCAAATTAAATAAAAAAGTGTATTTCCCATATTACACTTTTTTTCTCACCCAAACCAGTCCTAGCAGAAAGGAAGTATAACCCTCCCACCCCCCTTGAAATTTAAACATACCAGTCTGTGGCCCCTGGAAAAGTGTGTATCAATATTACTCCATTGTAGAGTGAAAGGGGCTTTAGAAACAGACTCCATTGCCAGTCCACCATGACTAACTTCTTGTTTAACCCTTCATGGTTTCCACTGTCTGAACAGCATCTAGAACTCTCTTCAGAGTTGCTGGACATACGTCCCGACAGTAGAAAATCCAACATGTGTTCTCGCTCAGTGAAGGCTGGCACTGCTTGTAAAGTCTGAACAGGGTGCTCTTGTCTAACGAGGCTGGCCAAGCAGTCCTGCTTTAGCTGCCAGAGCTTCGTTCTGCTGAATATGGTACTCCTGAAATCTCATGGAGATCCTTTGTGTCATTTTTAAATACTTCTGTAGGCAGTGGTCTGAGCAAGTCATCTAGAGGAAGAGGGAAACAGAAGGCTTCAAACAGTAATTAAAACACTTCCCCAAACAGGACCCAACATATAATCGTATACAGGGATAAATGATTAGGTGACCGCATCTCATATTCTGTGTTAAGCCTCGAGATGAGGGCCTAATTGTGCACAGCCTCTCTGTGCAGTGGAAAATGTGAAGTTTAGTTTTTGAGGGACATCTGAAATACCTTTTTATATTCATTCTCATATGAAAGTCTTCATGGAAAACATCTCAGATCTAGGAGATATTAACATTTCATCCCTGGGCTCCTCTTGTGAAACTGAAGTCTATAAAGCATTTTATTTTGCAATAAATGCTAAATCTATTAA
Source organism: Theristicus caerulescens (assembly GCA_020745775.1). Lineage (NCBI taxonomy): Eukaryota > Metazoa > Chordata > Aves > Pelecaniformes > Threskiornithidae > Theristicus > Theristicus caerulescens. The sequence continues at coordinate 66,218,372 of CM036564.1, read as the reverse complement.
ATTAGTATCTTCTTTTTTAAATTCTGTTTACAAACACATACTGTTTTTGACAGCCAAATATGGTCTACTGTGTGCTAGCTCTGTTTAACCTTTTTTTGACCTTCTTCCTATTAGCTCTATCAGTCTTCTTGTACTTGCTTGGTTAACCCTCACAAAAGCAACCAGAGTACCCCCTGAAGTTCTATCAGTCAGCTGGACAGGGAAATAAATACAAGGGCCTATTCCACCCATGGCATTATTTTTTAAATTTAGAGGTTTGGTTCCCCCCCCGCCTTCTTTAAGTGTAGAGAAAGACTTATGATATTATTTGTGAGCAACAGTTCTACCAATTGGATATTCTGTATCATGATTCTAAACCTTGCTATCACTGTAAAAGTTAACAAATTTAGGTAGAAAGACGACTACTTTGCATGATTACTAGAAAAGCAGAAATTGCTTTGATTCTGCTCAGTATAAAGGGATGTGAAAAGCAGAAGGGCTGAAAATGAACCAGACAAAAAGCCCATGCAGCTACGCACACCACCCACCCTTCTCTCTCCTCGACCTGGCATCAGCTACAGCAAAACCTGTTAAGCAGGAGTTAAGCCTGACTAGGAAACAAATTCTGGAGCTACCCCAGGCCACTTCTCCCAGAGGGCGTGGTATTTGTGATACGGTGCCCGGGGAAGTCTAGACTTGCAGCGCAGATTTGCTGTAGGGAAAGAGGTCAGAAGCTGTTTTTTCAAATGTAGAATCTTGAAGGAGATTCACGGAGGTATTAATCTTAATTATTTAATAAGAAACTACAACTTTCAATAGGAACATAGGAATATCCATACCAGATCAGACCAGTGGTCCATCTAGACCATGTCTTGCAGAGCCATGATGCTCTGCAAGAAACCCCGTAATGGATAATTATGGACAAAACTTCCTGTAAGAAAGTTTCTTCCTAGCCTCCATCGTTAACAGATGGCTCCTGTACTGCCAGACATGGAAAAAAAAAAGGCAGATCAGAATCTAAGAATATTTTTTGTATCCAAATAATCTTAATTCCCCTCCAATGAGAATTCTTTGGTTTTGGATCCCAGGTCTTTAATGAAAGGCTATATGAACAGTTATTCTTAAATTCTAGTAACACTTTGGGTAGCAGAAGAAGGAAGTATAATCCTCTACTGGAAATCAAATACCATCCCAGAACGGTAAGGAGGATGTGCCGCTAACACTTCTGTCAATTCTGTTAACTGACACTCCTTGTATCGTTCAGGCAATTCAAAATGAGTTGGGAAAAGACAGTAACAAGACCTTATCCAGAATAACTCTGACCTCCTGTAGTCAATAAAAATTCCACTAAAGCAGATGCAGAGATGATCAGGGAAACATGGAATCTGCCTTGGGAAGCTGAGAGTGCTTTGTTTAGCACAGCAAAACAAAAGCTGAAAGGGGACATGGTTTTTACCTGCACTGAGGAGTTAAACTCCAAGGAGGCAGAAAATGCTCAAAAACAACTGTTAGTGTAAAACTAAGGGTTTGTTTTTTTTTCCCCTGCCAGCAGAGCCAAGCAAAGGTTATTAGACTTTTAACCAACAAAATTATGAGATTCTGAAACAGCCTCTCAACAGGAGAGGAGAGGCAGAAAACATGCAACTAATCTTATCGAGAGCTTGATCTTTTTTGCAGATGACTATGTGATGAAGCTCCCTGCAATGCAGAGAAGTGGATTTAACAGCCAGAGCTTTGGAGGCCTATGTTTCTATGACTCACTACAACGCAGGGAATGTAGGTAGGTAAACAAGTATTTCAGTAGGATTCTACCTTCAAAGAACGAAATGCAGGCTGTAGGTGGGCAACTTCAGGTCCATAAAGACACCACCCATCAGAAGCTGAGGCACAAGAACCTCTGCTGATAGCTCAGAGAATGGAATATTGCAATAAGCAGCCAATACTCACAGTGAGATCAGGAAGACTCCCTCTGTGTGTATACACTGAAAAGACGACAATGACAAAACCTCAAGAGGTCCTAGTCCGTAGTTTGTCTGTACCCGATGATCTAACACATCAAAAGCACTTGGCTTTGTTTGCTTTTTGTAGACAGACTGTTAGGGTGCAAAGAAGTATTTTCCATCACCTTTGGACGTAACTTGGAGAAGGAGAACTACAGACAAGCTGTTTCCCTTCCTTCCACTAACCCGCTTCCTTTCTCACTTGGAAGCTACATGCCAGACACCTAGACTCCACTGAAGACTGCTAACTAGCTTTTTAGCTAGTTGAAAGATCAAAACTTTAAGTTGCTTCTGAAATTTGAATGCTACCCAGCAGTTCTACCAAAGGGTCATTGAAAGCATAGGAAACATTCACCTACCTCTTCTGGTTTAACCTCTCTGCTAGTGAAATCCTTTATGCAATCCAGGAAGCAGTTTTCTGTAAGTTTATTGTATGTTCCAAGAAACTCCTTGAACTATAAATAAAAATTGAACAGACATGAGTATTAAAAAAATTATACATTAATCTCTTACACACAGCTGCATGGGCCATCTGGCAACACTAACATTTAAAGGACAAGTCACTAGAAAAATTTCCTATCAGTCAGAAGATTTCAGCACCAAATGCTGCTAGTACTCAAAAATCAGACACTATTCTGTGTCTGTCAATGGTCAAACATTTAAATTTTGGTTGCTACAGAAGTAGTCTTAACTCAGATGATAACTTAAACTTTTTGTCTTTCTCCATGCCCTACACCTTTTACTCTACGTGATGAAGTAATATAAGATCTTCAAGGCCACCACTCATGAATACAGCATCTTACCTGCTTGATCTGATCAGATTCCGATATTTGTCCAGCCATGTTCTACCGCCTGTGATTCACTCACCTATTCTGAAGATAAAAGTCAAGTTTCACACAAAAAGCATGCATATGAACTGCAACATATCACAACAGAATGGAATTTTATACATCCTTGGAGCGTGTTTAAAATGCAACTTTGCTGGCAAACTTTCAAGCCATCCACTTGAAGGAGAGTTATGTATTTGAAATGTATTCAGTTAAAAGAACATCCAAGATAATTCCAGGTATGAAACCTTCCCAGATCTACCTGTTAACTGCTGTCCATTAAACACTTTTTAGGCATTTCAAACAGTTAAAGGCACTTAAAAAAAAAAGTAGTTTTATAAATGCTTTCAAACTCACAAAGTAAAACTAGGGCAGGAGTGGGGGGAGAAGCAAGCAATGACATTTTCTAGCCTTATAGTTTCAGTGACTTTAGATGTCATCTGTAAAAACAGTAAGGAAAAAAGGCAAGCATGAAATGGTAGCCACTCTGAATAGATGCAGCATAAGCCAGCTTGCATCAGAGAAGCAGATGCCTGGTTTCTACGTAGCTGTGTTCTCACCAAACACTTAAACTAGAGCAAATGTTCTGGGCATTGAATATAGTGAATTAAATGCAAGAAAACATAGAAGAATGAGAATGGCCTTAAAGGAAGTGAAACAAAGAAAAAGGGAAGAATGAACACATTGGATCCAAGAATTTAAGCAAGCATCCTCAAGGAAGACTCACATTCCTAATCCAACACAGTAAACAAGTTAAGGCTTGAAAGCATCCCTGCAGATTTCCTAGAAGAATAGTGAAAGCTAGCTTCCTTTTCCCTTAATTTACACATTAGCTAAGACCTATCACAGATGATAATGTAAGCTAATATTACACATTGACGAGAACAAGATCCTTCAGTTCAATTCACATCAACTTGTGGAAGAAAAATTAGCACTGAAGCGTAATCACTTTGTGAAAAAAGTTCATTTAGCCCTTTAGCAAGGGCTACTTATAATTAATCCTGTATTATGTTTTGCCAAGTTTTGAGCAAGATGTTCGTGTTGTAGAAAGCTTAAACTATTCCAGTCTCTCAGCAGGGGGAAGGGAAAGGGTAAGCAAGCCTTCTGAACAAGAATAAAAAGACATTACTAATTATTTCTACAACAGAAAGAAAACTAAGCAACTAAAAATAGCACTACGGAGCTCTCACGAGCATGAACTCTCCCTACACCCCCTCCCAGCAGCAGAGTAATTAGAACATCTGCCTCTTAACATTACACTTTATCGCTACGCAGGAAGTCAATTCAGGGATAGGAGGTAAAAAGCACATACGATTCTTGGATTTAAGACACATACCCCCACGACCAAGTATTCCTCGTGGATAGGCAGGTCACACAGGTTACTCTTAAGGAGAACCTATGGGATATGGTTGCTCAGAAGAAACAAGGCATTACTCAGGTTAATGTAAACCTCTAACTTGTTGTAGGAGAGGTGGACATGACTGTCATCTGGGACAACAGCTAGTGAAAATGGATAGCAACTCCACTCTCTCATTTCTCAGCCTGTTAGAAGAAAAATCAGTGACAATTCCATAAAGTCAGTTTAAGTAGATTATTAAACAGAGAGTTAAAAACCACAGAGAACAGGAAAGGCTTTTGTCCTCTCCCAAGCACATAAAGCTAAAAGCTTCAACTGTCAGTGCTGTTTTCTCACACTCAGTATTGCTTCATTATGCCTGTTTATAATAAACATGATCTTTTGTTCTTCTGTGACTAGTTTGGCAAGCTTAAAATTACAGTTTTACTGAACTGCAGTCCCACAAAGCTTTTACACTTGCACTTGGGAAATAGCTCTGATTTAAATCAGCACAATGGCGCTATCTGATTTTACGTGTCTGAAGCACTTGTCCCTCTACAGGTATTTTACACTTTCGACACAGCAGGCGGTGAAATTACATGGCTCTACTGCACCTCTTCAGGAGCTAAAAATTACAGGCAGTTGCCTTAGCATCTAAAAATGCACTACCTGAACATTCCCAGAAATGTGCATATCTAGTTTATTCTTAAAGTGTGTTAAATGTATCATTTCAAGTTTTCTTGTTGTTTGTCCCCTTTCCCTCCAGCTTGTGAAACAAGCAAATAAAAAAAATGTAATGAAAGAGCCCATTACAGATATCTCTGAATAAATCTCTGCAACGAGAGGGCCACGTGGTCTGGATGTGCTGGTTCACCAGGAAAGCAGCAACAGCTGGGAAATCTCCCTTCTCAAAGGGCCCTGGAGCTCTCCCAAATATGTTTTGATATTCTGAAGAGACATTCTTTTAAGATAAGCCTCTCTGAGCAAAGTCAGCAGTTAAGGACAACTCGAGGTTCTGATTTTTCATCGTTAGGCATAATGGGTTTTCCATCCTCTTTCCAAAGATCACAAAGGCTTTAGGCTACTCAAACCTATTCTCCATGCAAGATCCTTCCCAGCTCCCAGCCCCGTTTTAGAATCTGGAAAATGCTTCTAGTATTTCCTTCTCTTGCAGCTGCCACTCCCATTGCCATGGAAACGTGAAATCACTACAGAGTCACAGCTTTTTTTAAAAAGCTAAAGCTCATTTATTAAATAAAACCAGTGATTAGGTTAAGGTTTCCTAGCTAACCTGGGTCAATCATCTATCTGGTTCCACAGCAGGAGGAACAGGAGCCAGAATACAGAGGTCAGGACTCTTCTAAATCTTATGTGTTCCCAAACAGCTTCCCCAGCTGTATCCACAGGCCTTTGGAAGCAGAGGGCTCATGAACGCAACTCTTAAGCACTAATAACTGGAACAGAGCTTTTGATTATTATTACTGTACTGCTGGGTGGCTGAAAAGCCTGCCTCCATTTAACAGCCTGGAATTCTTATAGGTGAAATATGCACCATAAACTACAGCGAGGAAGTTTTTTTTCCACTGATGTAATCAGCATTAGCATCTATTACCTATTCTTGAGTCAACAGTATCCCTTCCCATGGAAACTAAACAAGCCCAGTGTTTTCAGGTTTTTTTCAACCTTTTTGCAAGGAGCTACCTTTTATTGGGGTATTTATTTGTCTGTGGAGAGACACTATAAATCCATCACACTTGTTACCCTGATTAACAGTCTGAACTAGGTGTAAGTACAGCCTACTCTATACATACAAGGCTGCAATTTTTTTTTAAAACCTTCACTTCCAATTGTACACACAGAACACCACGCAAGCGTTTCTGCATGCGCATAAAAGGGGTGAAGAAGAATAAAAATAGCAAGTCAAAGAAATGTGTCAAGATAAAAGCACCCACAGCTTGTAGAGGAAGTTTTTTTTTTTATAGTTGGGAATTACTAGGCTAGAACTTCATTGACATCACACTAAAAAAAAACCTCATTGATTTAAAGAGCTCTTTTACAGAATCTAATCCAACTACCTATGAAGCCAGCAGGCTGCTAAACTAATAATGTAAAATTCAGGGCAAGAGGCAATTTAACACCAAACTCCTGGTGCTGTGTGCCTGGGCAACCAAAGGCAGCGGTGATGGCCCCACTGGGAAGGCAAAGCTCAGCTCTCCCCCATGCCTGCAGTGGGTCCAGCCGCTCTCCTTCAGACTGGTGCTTGAGATGCAGTTGCACAAAGGTTTTCTTCTTACTCTGCATGCTACACAGCCTGCAGAGGCACACAGGGAGATGAGAAAGGGAGTGGTCAGGAGGTGGCTGGATTATAAGATGTACCTGGTGCACAGGTTATTGGAATTCATGATCTTGTGGCTGTGGGCTAGACCCTGCTCTGAAGAAAAAAAGGTCAATGGTAGAAAAATGGTAAAAAAAGAAAAATGGTCAGTGGTCTCCTAATGCCAAAGGCAGGTTGATGTAGTAAGTCTGAAACCAGATACCCTGAGAGCCTCTTTGAACAGACTGAAGACACGCAAGGGGTTCTGTCCTGGGAGAAAACATGTATTTTTCTATAAGCAGTCTCCTGTTTAAGTTAGATTAGGCCTGCCTGGTACTTGTGACCCAGTAAGGTCAAAACCTAAGGTGGAGATAAAACAATTTTACCTTGACTTTGATTTTTTCTTTAACTACATCCTTCAGTTCTTGCCTTCAAGGGCACCTTGACTTTGCCTGCCCAGGGACGCACCCGCCGAGCCCCCGCAGCGCGCCCCTCCCTCTCCACCCGAGCCGAGGGAAAGGCGCCCCGGCGCCAGGAAAAAGTGCCCGAAAAGGGACGGGTTTTCCCCCACCCGTGAGCGCTTCCCCGCCCTGCCTCCCCGTCAGGCACAGCACCGCGCCTCTCCCGCTAAGGGCCGCGCCCGACGGGCCGACCCCGGCCTGCCGCCCTCTCCCGCCGCCGCGGGGCCTGCCGGAGCGGGACCGGGGCCTGCCCGCGCACTCACCCGCACGGCCGGGAGCCCGGGGCGCCGCAGGAAGGGAGGGAGGCCGGGCCGCAGCGGCCCCGCCGATTCGCCACGCGGTGAATCAGCCAGCGCTGCCTCACCGGCGCCTTTATTCTCCCCGCCCGAAGCGCAGCGCTCTTATCTGCCCCCCGCGCTGCCGGACGCGGGCGGGTTTCCCTCCGGACGCTATTGAGGAGCGGGCCGCGCGCAGGCGTAAAAGGGCGCAGGCGGGCGCCGTTGCTATAGCAGTGGGCGCTTCCGGCGCGGGCGGTGGCGGGTCCCTCAGGCCGGCGGGGAGGCTGGGCGCGCCCGGGGTGCGGCGGGGAACCGTGCGGAACCGTTCCCCGGAGCCTTCAGGCCGCTTTCCCTGCGTGGGGGAAGGCGGTGCGGTGGTTGCCGCCCTAGCGCCCGGCCCGCAGGGTCGGCCTCGTTCCTGGTTCCCTTTCCAGAGCCGCGTGATGAGATCCCCATGGAAGCAGAAAGCAGCTCCAGCCTCAGCCAGGACTCCCTGGCCAGTCTGACAGCGGGCGACGTGCTCGTTCGCTCCACAGGTGTCCACAGGGAGAAGCCCATGGAAAGTGCGACGGGAGCTGGTGGCCGTACGAAAAAAGTGACGATCGCTGTCAAGAAGCTGCGTGAAGTGGGAGCTGACGGGGCTTTGCCTGAAGAGGGGACACCCTGCCTTCCTCCGGCCCTGCTAGCAAACAGGGCTCCGTGCGGGGCAGCAGCCCGCGGCGTGGCACCAGGTGCGTGATTTGCTGTGGGTGATCAGCTTAGGATTGAGGTAAAATCGCCGCATAGTGTTTTCAGTCCTGTAGTAGTTTTATAGAACCATAGAATCATTTAGGTTGGAAAAGGCCTTTAAGATGATTGAGTCCAACTGTAAACCTAGCACTGCCAAGCCCACCACTAAGCTATACTAACCCTACTGCCTGCTTATAAGGGAAAGCCTCATCACCACCTTGGCAGAACTTGTACCCAAGTGCCCTTAAACTTGTACAGCCGTGCTCTGTATGGAACATGCCTCGCAACAAATGTTGGGGTTAAGCACGAGCAGTAGGATTTGATTTACACTATCATCATAGAATCATAGAATACCAGGTTGGAGGGGACCTCAAGGATCATCTGGTCCAACCTTTCTAGGGAAGAGCACAGTCTAGACGAGATGGCCCAGCACCCTGTCCAGCTGAGTCTTAAACGTGTCCAGTGTAGCAGAGAATACTATTTGTATATTTGTACACTGTACAAATAGAAACTTAGAAAGATTCAATGACCAAGATATTAATTTCTAGTTGTAAGTCCCAGGCAAAAATTCCAGAACTATAGTCTATTCCCACCTGAGGATGGTGCCCTGTGATATGCTGGATTGTAATATGTCCCAGGGTAGGGCAGCATAGTAGATTCACTGGAGAAAAACAGTTTTGTTCCAATCTGGGTCTGAAAAATCTAGGGCCTGATCTTGGAAACAGTCACTGAAATAACTGACTCGCATGTCTATGAACAAAGTTGCTCCTAGGAGCAAAGTTGCTCTGTGCTTTTAGTACCAAGTGTAAAACTTGATGTGTCAAAGACAAAAATGCACTGGAACCAGTTGATTCTCAGCACCCCAACTCTAAACAGTTGTTATGATAAAAATATTTCCAGGGATACTCACAGATGGCAGACACATATCTGATTGCCTGTTAGTATGAGGACATGCAGAGGAGCATGTTTCCAGCTGTGCATCATCAGAAAGTGATTGAGACAATGTCCTAAATGCCAGTGGTACAACTGGAATGGATGCAAATGTAGGACCCAAAGCATATCATAGAACCATAAAATTGTTTAGGTTGGAAAAGACCTTTAAGACCTTATAATTAAGGAATTTCTGTATTTTGGTACTGCAAATGTCAGCACTCTTTCAAAAGTTGTGTTTGTTTTCCCAGACTTTGTTTTGCACACGAAAAGTGACTTGTGCAGGGTGAGGTAGTTGGTCAGAGCTCTGTTAACAGAACTCCAGTCTTCACTCCAGATTCCTAGTCCAATTAAATTAGGCAATTATCATCTTTATCAGAAAAATTATGACTGTCATCATGGCATTTCAGAAGTATACTAGGCAGGAAGGTTTTATGCAGCATCAGAGGATGAAACAGTGTATGTGGGCAAGGACCTAAAGAAGAAAGTTAAGAAGATTGATGCCTTTCCAGTCTGTCATAGTTTTTAATGCAATTTGTAGCTCATCTTTTTAGAACTCATATTTATCTTCAATTTTACACCCAAATTACAGTCAGCAAGCCAATCTGTGCCTAACAGAGTATTGCTCCTGCCAACAGACAGCTCTGAATAGTCCCAATATTTGGGCCTTCTTTGTGTTTTCATGGAATTTTGTGAATTACTTTGTGGGTTTATACTGGAAGAGAGATCGAAAGTCCTTTAAACACTTCTCTTTCTCTGCTTATTTAAAAATTTTTTTCTGAAGAGCTTGAGCTAGTGGATGTTCAAGCTATAGCTGTACAATCTTGCCTTTCTAAAGAAGTGTTTATTGGACACTTGAAAAGTAATAAATATTAAATGTTGGAAGTAGGCATTCTGAGAAAGTCATCCAGCTCTACTCTTTTTTAATTTGCAGAGTTTTTGCAGGTTTTATGGAACAATATGAGTTTCAGAGCTGGTCAGTTAAACAACTTTTCAAAAAACTCTTAGGAAAAAACAAGTTTCCCTGCTATCTACCATAACTTTAAATTGTACTTGTTAAAATTATTTTTCTTCCTTTGTAGTCTTGGAAAACAAACCAACCAACCAACCCTACCCCTCCTAAAGCCCACCTGCTTGGCACAAACAACATACTGGTCAACTGCCTGTACCAATGAAGCTCACATAGATGAGTAAACAAAATGAAAAAAACAAATTGCATCTTTTTCTGCAACTTTTTTAAAAAACTATTTCTAGTAGTATTAAGTAAATCATTTTAAGTCTTTTTTTAATAGAATGAGTGATGTACTATGTACTCTTCAAATTCAAAACTGACACAATCTGTGCTACTTATCTAGTCAGATAGAATATTCATTTTCTTTCCTTAAAATACATATCAGTTACAGTCTTTGGGGAAGGGATTTTAGTCTTTTTGGGGTTGAGGTTCAGCCAGCTTCAAAATATGTTATTTTTATAGTGTTAGGAAGACATATTAGTCTCTGACATAACTGTGTACTGTCCTCAGTGTCCTTCTGTAAGATATATTATCATATCATTGTGTCTCTAGACAAGTAACTTTCTATGTTCCTGTGATCTTTAGACTTGAATTTCAGCTAGACATTGTAGATTTTTTTAATGCTCTGTTTTTCAGAGACTTTTTCATATATTGTAAAACAAGTCTGTAATCCAGGCTCACAGAATTCATTAACGTTTGTAAGCTTCAGCTTGATGGCTGTCATCATTTGTGTTATGAAAGTCATTATGTTTAGATATTTAAAGATACAGGCAGGGGAAATGTTGCGATTGGTTTAGTCAAGGTATACTGAAAATGCATAACAAATCATTATGACCACAGTAAATCTGCTTTTATTTTAGGAGTCCTGAGTACTAAAGGACGTCCAGAATGTCTTCTTTCAGTAGAAAATTCTAGAGAGCCCATGTTGTTATCACATATGGTAAGAAAAGTTACTGTTGCTTCCTGCAATCCTGAACTAATCCTGAACAGCGTTTTTCTCAAAAAATTATAGCTTCTAAAAAAAGCATGGCAAATCTTTGGCTCGGCTTCTGCGCAATAACTGTGCAGTTGCTTTCCATTTTGAGTTGCTGCTAAGATATTAATGCTGAAGTGTTTGGAGGCGCTTTGTTTACTGTACTGCTACCTCTTGCACAATTAATACCAAGGCTTGTTTTTAAACTTAGTGTAGTTCTTCCTTTGAAAAGGCAGTTCCACGTGGCGCAATATTTCTTAAAAATCCTAAAACTTTTTGTAGATTTTTTTTTTCTCTTCATATCATAATGAAATGGACATTAGTTTATATGGAACTCTTTAATACTTACAGTTAAAAGGCTTATTTCCTTTTGATTTGTTTGTTGTGCCTTACATAGAGTGGAGACTTGTCTCTAGGGCATCTGTATGGTGATAAGCATGCGTGAGGATAAAATTAACCTATGCTGTGAAAGGATTGCAGCAACGTCTCTGCGTGGCTCAAAGTAGACCTAGTGAGCTGAACAAAAGTCTTGAAAGTATGGTGGAGTACTCCACCATCAATAAGGTTAAGTAAGAGATTTTTACCTTCCTACCTTGCCTTTATGACTCCTCATAGATTTTGATTATTCATGGATTCCACTTCAAGAAAATTCAGCTGTCCCTTCAGTTCCACAGTCAATGTTATGAGTGCTTAATTCTGTGTGTATGGGTAATCCCAAATTCATTGAGATTAGCAACTTGTATGAACTGAAACACGTGTAGTTCCACTACTACTTCTTTGGCCATAAATGAGGAGAATACACTTAATCAGCACTTAGAATATATACTTTTAATTTGAATTGTGTTTCTAGGGATTTTGTCCCTAAAATGTTGTGTGAGTTCTTGACTACAAAGTCCAGGTGATTCTGCGGTAGAGATCTTAAGATGTTTTGTTCCAAAACCTTGTGTTAGCGTGTGGAGATGCTTACATTTGTGTATTCAGCAAGTCCATCCACTTCTAAAATTTTGGCCACTGATACCAGAGGCTTTGATGTGTGCTTTTCTGCTCTTCTTGTTCTGAAGGACTATCCTAGAGAAGCTGCAGTACAAGAAGATCCTTCTCTGCTACTGGAAGATAGCAGAAGACCTAAAGGTAAGACACATTGATGTACTGCTACAGTCCCTTTTTTGTAAGAAAACTGATAATTAGAGGAAAGGGGAGCTTTAATTTTATCTTAGGTATTTTCCTTCAATATGGAAACTTTTGAGTGAAAATATTCAAAGGTTTCTTTGATAAAAGATGATAATTGTAATTTACATTCTTAAATTTTGCAAATTTTACTTCAGTCTTGCTGGCATTACTCTAGCTTATGTAGCTCTTGTGATTAACTGAGAAGGACTTCTACCAGTGCACCAGAATGCTGAGATTCCTTTTGCTAATCAAACTACTCATGTCTCTGAATAGAGAATTTGGGGGCTGGACCTTGTTTGGATGCATTTTCCTGTTGTGAGCAATTGTACTACAAATGCATGTTTTTCTGCAAGCAACCTACACCATAAAGTGTATTTTTAATCCTTAAAAATCTAAGAAATCACATTGTCGATGCCTGTTCCTTTAACTTCTGAATCTGCCAGTCAGTTTCAAAAGGTTTCTTGGATATCTGTGGCTATGTAGAGGAAAGAAACACAAATCAATACCCCCATTTAAGGCCAAAAATCAATACTTTAGTTTCCTCTTTTACGCTCACAGAGGCAGCAGCTAGCTGGCTTATCAGCATGTGTGTACTAGCTGTGTGTAGTCAGCAGCAGAGAAACACCGAACCTGCCACATCTTGGGTTGTTACCTCTGCCCAGCAAACAGTGGATGAAGGAGAGCCTGCAATCATTTTAGCATAATTTAAAGCTCATAAGAAAATTTGTTGTAGTTTATGATGACTGTGGAGAAGTATTCATATCACAGTTCTATTTTTTTAATTAAATTTTTTTCAAGTTAGAATTTGCAGGGTTTTATTGAAGGGTTGTCTGAGCTCAAGTTACCATTTATGTGGCATTTTTCCCCAAATTTTATGAATGTAAGGTATTGTCATTTTCACAGCATACCAAAATAGATTTATTGATACCAACATTCAATAGTATATAAAATTGTATTAAATTAAGCCTACCCTTACTCTCATCATGATTTACGTCTGCTACTTAGTGAAGGGAAACAGTTTGTTATTGCAATAGATAATGTGATTTGTGCAGGCAACAGATTCTTCATAGCAAAATTGTACATGTTGTTGAAATACTACTTTGTGTCTACCTCTAAAATAGACATTTTGTGCCAGTTAACATGACAAAGTATATTTTATGTCCTTCCCCACAGATGATGTTTTTATTTCTCAATATGCTACTGGCCAGAAAGAGGCTTTGAGAGCAGTGTTAAAGCAAAAGTAAGTATATGTTGTTGGTGGTGTCTCAGCTCTTCTGTTTCTGTACAGGTATACTACTACTTCAGTTTCTGCCAAAATGCATAGCTGGTAAGGAAAAAGTATTCTTTATTGTTCTCTGTTAGTATTCTTTTTCTGTCTATGAAGCTGTTTTCAGTTTATTTTATCATTCAGAGCTCACTGGAATATCTTGTTTATTTTACATATTTTTGGTAATGCCTTTAAACTATTTGAATTAAGTTTCATGATACAAGAGTCAGGCAGGCAAGATCTGCTCTGATAGATAATTCATTTCATGCCAAAGCCATATAATATTTTTAAAGACAGTTAAGGACACAAGCTGTTTATCCATAGTCTGGAAATCTTGAAGATCAGAAATTTAGTTGGGCTTTGCTACTAGTACATTGAACTTTGCAAAATACAACATGTAAGCATACTTTTTGTTGCAGTTGCAGTCATCACAAGGAAATGGCTTTTATATTAGAATCTGTAACGTAATCCTGAGAAATTTCTTGTGTCATGCTAAAAGATGAGAATAAAATTGTTTCTTAGGTGGCAAGAGCTTCAAGGAGGAATGGTTATAATAGTAGTGATACCAGTGGTACGTGTGGGAAATCATTTGCCTGGAGGGGATGTGGAGGAAACAATGCTATTTACAGCCACTTGTTTATTTTTATAGAATGCAAAATACTCCTGTACATAAGGAGGTGAAGGTACAGCTCTTAGGAAATGCCTCCACAGAAAAAAAGGAAAGCATTGGTCAAGACACCAGGTCAACACACAGGGAAGTTGATTCTGCAACAACCATCGCAGCAGCAACTGCTGCTGCCATTGCAACTACAGCTCCACTTCTTAAAGTAAGTAGCTTGTGGTAATATTAGTTCTTTATCCGCTTAGAATAGTAGATGTTAAAATTGTTGGTAGTAGAGCCAGAGACTGAATGTGTCTGCTTACTGTTTTCTGTGTGTTAGTAATCTCAGACTTACTGACCAATATACCAGGGAGAACTAATTTGGATTTGGCTAAATGGGCAAATGGACAGAGACCATTTGATTTATCTTTTAGAAGAATTTCATAGTATTGCTAAACCACCAAACGTTAGGGCTAGCTAGGATTTTGTTTCTTTTGGGAAGCAGATCAGTCCATGATGATGGGAAGGATGTTTTGTGCTCTTCAGGCTTGCACCTCTTTTGCAGTAAGGGTTTTTGTTTTTTTTTTTTTTTTTCCTCTCCCCCTCCCAGGTTCAAAATGAATTGGAAGCAAAAGTTAACTCAGTTTCAGCATTACTTCATAAACTACAGGAGACAGACAGACAACTGCAGCATGTTGCTGAACAGCAAACAAATACCAAGACTCAATATGAGAAGCCCCACTGTCATGAAAGAGTCAGTGAGCTTGAAAAACAAATGAATGCTTTCATGGTGCAACGGATTGAGCGTTTGGAAAAGTTACAGGAGCAACAAATGAATATTCAGGTATCTAAGTAACAATGCAGCAGCTTTAGCTTAATCATTTCTTCTGTATCTCAATGTTAATGTTATAGTAATTTGGATTATATCTTAGTATTAGAAAGAAAGATCCAGTGGCCAGCACATGAGCTTAGAGCTTTTTGGGCAAAGTTTTATTTCTGGTTCTGTCCCAGATACCTGCTCCCCTTCCCACCATAATTTTTGTGACTCTGGAAAATAAATGCAAAAATTGTGAAATGTTCTCATTCCCACTAAGAATTTGTTTAGACCTTTGTTAATTGAAGAAACTTTCATTTAATAAGTAGCCAGTCAGATTAAAAATCTAAGAAGAGTTATAAATTGTTTCTTCAGAGAGTCCTGTGTGCTTTTTGAAAGGCAGAATAATGTCCAAGCATGTCTGTCTTCGATTGTTGTAAATGACTTTTCTCTCAAATAACATGTCAAAATCTGATTAATATGATTATATGGCGATATTCATGCTTAGAGTTTTACTTGCAGAAACTAATAGATATATCAGAAATACTTTGTAATTTTGTCTCTTAGTCTCATCTCATTAGCTCTGCAGTCAACAAGGGTGGCTTACAGCAAATTCACGTACCTTCCTCCAGTCTCATGACAAAACAGCCTGAGAAGCCAGAACAGCAATTGCTTACTAACGGAGTGTCTTCATATCAGAGGGGTTTATTTCCTACCAGTGCTCCACCTGCCCAAGGTGAAGACAAATTCGTAATATCTTTCTTCCAGTGTTACTTTTGCATTAATTTTGTTTCCGTTAATATTGGATTCTACATCACATCAGTAATAAGTAGTAAACATTTCTTCTGTATAATTGATTTTATTGCCTAATGTGTATAACATATACCACTTATTCTGAAAATGTTCCAGTTTAAATTCACGTGAGTTTGGTATTTACTAACCGCTTAGTCTGCACCAAGAGAGGCCCAGACTTCACCTAAAATAATCTTACTGAGAAATAATCGATGTGGAAGCTTGTAATGAACTAGCTCATACTATGGTTGGGGGTTTTTTTTGATCCCTTTATAAGAGCACTTGTAAGTATGAAACTTTCTTCCTGTTTACTTTTTAGCTAGTTCTGTAATGTTTTTCATTTAATGCTAGCATGTTTTTTTTCTAGATTTGTTTTCCTATGAAGAAAATTGTTAACATTTAAATAACATTATTTTTTTTTCCCCTGAAGTCTATTCAAGCCAATTTCAAAGTTATGGCATTCATACACAAAAATCTCCTCTGAAGACACCAGTTCCTCGGAGATATGCTCCAGAACCTGTAGCAAAAAATGTGAAAATCTCAAAAAAAGAAAACCCTGTAACAGAAAAGGAAAATATTCCCAAACCCACATGTGAAGGTACTGTGAGTAAGATGTTCCTGTCTTCCACTGGCATGAATAGTATGGCCTGAGGTTTACTTTGTGTGGTCCTCACCTAATCTGAGCTGTTGGGTTGCTGGCACTTAAAAACATACATTCAGAGTATTTGAAAGTATGCTTGGGAAAGGTTAATTTTGTGGATAAGTCACTTACTCTTAGCTAACCAAAGACTTAATGACAGTACTGATCTAGCCTATAGCGTCTTGACATGATTGCTCACTGAAATGTTTTCTCAGATGAAAAATAGAATGACTGTTCATTGTCAGGTTTAAGGAATATTATATAGAATAATGAAAATCTTGGGATCTACTCAGTAACTTAGTCTTTATCATTGATTGAATTGATTTTTTTTTTTTGGTAAAAACATACATTCCTAGGGTCTCTAGGCCTTCGTAATGAAAATAGCATCTGTAAAGCAAAGGAAGCAATTTTCATTTACTGCTCTTTATCAGTTTAGTGGCATGAACTCAGTTTTGAAGATTTCATCAAAAAATAAAGCATCTTTTTTAGCTGGTTGTGTTCAGAATTGCTTGAGGATCTAAGATTGAGGAAGAACATTTAAAAGATCCAGCCATTGTACTCTATCATGGACAAAATGCTTGTTTGTGTCTTCATCAGATCCTTCTCAGATTTCTGCTTCTATCTCTTTTTTACAAAGCTGTCACATACTCCTGTTCTGTGAGTCCAGGCATAAATGAAACAAGACAAAGGAAGAACAAATCTGTGACATCACAGACAGAATGTTTCTCTGTGACTCAGTTAATTGCCGTCACGGTTTCATTCATCTGTTTTCTGACTTTGCTAATGTAAAGCAGTCATAGATTAGTGTGAATGGTTTTATGTGAATTGTCTTATCTGAAGTAAATCTGTATTTTAAATTTAAAAAAATATTTTTACTATCCTTGGTGATTATTATATAATGGTGAAACTTCTGGAAAGGAAAAGAAAGTATTAAATATATTGAACAAACGTAACAGTAAATGTAACTTTCTTTTTTTCTGCCTAAGGTGAAGGGAGACTTCTTGAGCATATTCTGAATTCTCAAGAAATGCCACTGAGGCAAACTGAGTTTTCCAAGAAGGCAACATTAAACAGTAATAAAATGAGCTGGCATTCTGAGCAAGACAGGTAAATAAACAACAATCCAAAACTGAGGAAGATTTTTTGTTTGTTTTAATGAAATCGAGAAAGGTGTATTAGATATTGATTGTGTAATAGAATCACTGGCATGGTCCTTGAGTCTGACAAAGCTGTGCTTGAAGTAAAACACTGGAGCACTGCTATTTCTGTGCTATATTTGCATTTCTGTCATACTGAAGGTAAATGAAAGCTCGTTGCTAAGGATAGTTCATAACACCTTTCTCGGAGGTCAGTGGGTGTCACTTGGAGTGCTTTTCTGTCTTCTGAGTACATTTCTTCTATTGCAGCAGCTTGTGGAGTAGTGTCAGGAAGCCAGCTATACAGGCGTTGTGTTAAAGTGGGATTGCCCTTGTCAGTGAGACTCCAAGCTGCCTGCTTGTGGGAGCTGTATGAGAACACTTTGGGAAGGAACAGCGTCAGCCTACCAGTTTCTAAGCTTTAGAGTGAGTTAGGAAATTTTTTTAGCCATCCAGTCTGAAACATATTTTCTCCAGGCAATAGTTTGATGTCATAATTGCACTAATATAATGAAACAGCTACATAGATACTGTATTATTTATGGTAGTATAGACAAAAATATTAATTGCTTCAAATGGAATGGTATCCAAAGTTTAAATGTTGCTCTATTAGATCTGAATTTTAGATGTAGTTTCACTGTTCAAAATACAAGGATATAGCTCAAGGTGATAAGTGGTAAACAGAGAAAACCCAATAACCTGTCTTTAACTTCAGGTGGAAAAGCAAATTCCATTTTTTATAAAGATTTGGTATTCTTGCACTTTAAATTCATGCTCAGTTTCAAAGTTGGCTGCTTTCTTGGGCCACATGAGGAGCCATGAGACTTAATCAGGAGTGTTTCTCCCATCAGGCATACTGCTTTGTGTACAGACCCGTTCCCTGCTTTTGACAGCTCCTTCCAAAATTGCAGTGCAATTGAGAAAACGGTGAAAAAAGCAGATGATTTACTTCAAGATCTTGGCCAGTTGAGAAGAGAAATGCGTAACATGCTACAGGTAAGGTCCATGTTATCAGAATGACCAAGAGTTTGAATAAGGGGAATTAAAAATGTGGATTAAAACTTAAAGGTCTGTCATCAGTAAAAGAGTTGCCCTTGCATCTGCCTCTGTAAAAAGACTGACATTTGTTTACAATTACCTGAAATATTGCAGTCTTTGTATGTGGAAGGGCTTTGAGCCTGAGTAATGCCTCAATGAGTATGCAATGAACTAGACTGTAGAGACTAGACTGCCATTCTACCAAACATAAAACAGGTTAAAAGAAAAAAAAAAATGTTTTACTTATTTGTTTGTTTTAAGGTTTTGGATATTTTCAGTGCCTGTTTTCTGCTTGCTCTCTTCCTGTGATACTAGAGCAACAGAGCTGATGTAACATTCCCATTTGGGAAAGAACAATTCTGTTTATCTGCATAGGGATGACTTAAGCTACTTCCTTTCTCATTTTGCCATTTCTTTTTGTAAAGCATGCTGTTTCCAAATTATTGCCTGCATATGTCATTATATTGTTTCTCATGCTAATGATTTTGTACCTTTGGTGCTAGAATGGTTCTGTGCTGGCAACATGTAACTTGTGTCAGGCTTTTGAAAATTGAGGCTTTTATTTGTTTGTTAAACTGGTTCCATGCGGAATCAAGGTATACCTGATCATTTAGCCTGTCTGCTGTGGTCATCTCTGTTCTTGTAAATGTAAGTGGTGGGGAAACAAGAAAGACTTGAATATCCACAGGTTTGTGAATTGGCTTGGACTGTAATAGATTTTATTCTATTGGTTTGTTTCTGTGGTTGAAGATTTCAGCTTGTGTATTTCCCTAAAAATAGTGTGTATTACATGCCAGTTATTTGTTATTGCATCTTTAGAAAACACAGCTTCATCTGTCATATCTTATAGTATAGCTGATGCATTGTTTCATAGATTTGGTAAGATATTAGTGGATTGCACGTTTAGCTGTTCTTACTAGGAAGAGAACTGATGCCATGTGCCCCATTTATGTTGCAAATATTTGCTTACCGCTATTGCTAAAAACTTACATTGAATAACCTACCTTAGTATAGGCAGCACAGGACAGGACAAGATGGGAGAAGGAATGGCAGGTGAGAGAGAGACAGTTGACATAAATGGATTCAAATATCTTCTTTCTTCTGAAAAAGGTCAGTAGGAAGACAGAGATGCAATTGTGGAAGACTTCAGCAATTGTGGAGTCAATTAGATACATAGCTATTGACTTCTCATCATTGAGAGATAAGTAGAGTGAGAAAATAAATGCTTGGGATAAATGACCTCTAGCTTTGTCATACAAGCAAATGAAAGGCCTGAATTAACTGAGATAGGTTGAGATGGAACAGAAGGTGGTGCTCTAATCCAAAAGAAGCGTGCAGTGAGATTTGGTAGTTCACAAGGAATTCACTGTGCTCTTTTAAATTGGTCAAATATCTACTCTAGATTTTACCTTGACAGATCTGTCTTTAGGTAAGTTTCAACAGCTCTTCTTCTGTCTTTTTAGGAAGCAAATTCATGGAAATCAGACATGAATGATCTTCAGGTATACCTTGAATTTTTGTTTTGTTTTGTTTTTTTTAAATACTGTAATACTGAAACAGTTTTGAATATGCTGGCAATGAGATAACACTACAGTAACTGTTGCATACCTGTATTTTTTTTAAAAAAGTTGCTATTACGTACAGATTACGTTACTCAAAGTAAGATTTAACTTGTTCTTTGACTTGTCCTATTCAATCTTAGTGAGCTGTCTTGAGGGAGTAATAAAAATGTCTGGCAGAAAGCTGCTGCCTCAAAACGGGCATGGTGTGGACTGCTAATACAATTACTATTTCATGATCTGAGTCTAATTGGCAAGTCTACATTATTTTAAGGTTGAGCATGTATCTGTATTTCTTACACTTTCTCACAGATTTCACCTGTCTTATTGAGCTAGTATTTGTCAAAGTTTCATTTTAAAATGAAAACCTATATAAAATTGGTAAATAATTTGGTATATTGTCCTTTTCTCACCAGGCAAAACCAAAATCATGGGATCAGTGTGGTGATTTCTATTTTATGTCCTTTGTGCTATGGCAGTACACTTGTTAGAACATAAACTTTTGTTTAATTCTGATTTGGTAATAGAGTAGCCTTAAAGCCCAAACTGATTTTTGATCTGTGAGATTTTTTTCTGTTCATTCAGTTAATGCTCTTAGAGTCTACTCAAGTTTGGGTATTTTGTTTTTGTTTTGGGGTTTCTTTTTCTTTACATACATTTATCACTTTTTAAATTTTTTTTGCTTCCATTCTGGAAAATGAAGCACTCTGGGGCGCTCTGGGTTTCATCAGGAGTGTGAGAAGAATGTGAGAACTATAGCTGTATGTCTCCTTGTTTCCCATGTACTTGTGTCCCTTCATTTTGTATTTAGCAGCTAATATACGCTTGATTTTTTATCTCTGTAAAAGGGTCCTGCAAAGTAAAAGGCTAATAGTTGCTTCATTTTTTCTTATAAAAAGTAAAAATCAGCGAAAGAGGGAGCGGATCATGGTGCTGTTGAGGGGTTTATTTTATTGTTGTTAAAAAATAAGTACATTGCCTGGTGTTCCTTGGGATAGATTGATGCCCAATGAGTGCATATATTTAGAGGACTTTGTTTTTTATTATGCTTTTAATTATACTTAAATACTGTTACATGGAGAGATTTGCATGTAATACTTCATGTATCTTATTGCCACCTTTCCACATGCTTATTTGCTTCATTAGCATTGCTTCTCATACATGACATCATTTCTCACTTCAGAGCTTTTGGATGTGTTTATTTGCTTAACTCTTAAATATATTTGCAACATATTGAATGTTCTTGAGTAATTGAAGTTGATGATAGTACACATGGACGGTACTTCATATGATGGGCATTGATTTGATAATAGATTAATAGGAATTCTGATCAGTGTGTAGAAAATTGAAATTACAATCTCTGATTAAAAGCTAGTGGTTCTGTTTCTATTTTAGTCAAAAAACCCTACTGTTGCATCTGATCTTCCTGAACATCATCAGCTCAATAAACCATCCATCCTTCAAAATGTTAAAGTGCCAAAATCTATACTGAGGGATGCTGAAAGGATTTTGAGAGGAGTTCAAAACAATAAAAAAGTTCTTGAAGAAAATTTGGAAGCTGTTATTCGTGCAAAAGATGGGGATGCCATGTATGCTTTTATTAACGCCTTGACTACAAACAGGTTAGACCCTATTATTCAGTGTTTTGTGTGACTGCTCATTGTACGTGCTCACCTTTTATCAACTTTCTTTCAATTTTTTTTTAATTCCGTGCATTGATGAACTAGTGCAGTTCCATGCAAAAACTACTTATTGATTCTTGTTTGCAATCATGAGATGATTCTCTTGAACGTCAAATGTTTTTTGACCATCCTGATGTGAATTGAATTTTTTGATGGATACCTGTTACTTCTTGGTATGATCCATGCTCCAGAACTTAAATCTGAATTCTGAAATTCTGTCATTTGGACAAACTGCTCTGCTGTCATGACAAGGGGGCATTTAGCTTTTTATAGACAAACTTGCATTAATAGGAAAATGAAGCAGTAATTTCATAATTCTAAACAGAAGAGGCTTCACTAACCTGTAAATGTTACAGAATTAGTCATCCTACAGCAGATCTTTGGCTTTTAAACTTTTGCTTAGTTAGATGTGTAAAATACTCCTTCTTGAATCATAATGATAGTTTTCCCATTTAAATGCTCCTTAATCTTGTGTTTTCCTGAGGAGGGTAACTATTCTCTTCATGTAAAGATTTTTTTTTTTTTTTTTTTTCAGGCATGATATCTGCTATCATTATCTTTTAGAAGAAGTAGTAATTTCTGTCATCTGCTTTTTATCTTTTGAGTTGGAATGTTTTTCTTGCCTTGTTTTTTCAGTTTTTGATCAAAGTAGGAACTGACACTTGGCTGCCACTTATTCACAGAAGTTTGTAATAATGATAGTACATACAAGCAGGCGGTGGGGTTTGCAGGTGGCATTATGTAAGGACAGCTTTAGGTTTGGGAAACTCTGATAGGGTATGCTTAGGGCCTTTTGGAGACTGTAGCAGTATGTAATCTTACTGTCTCAGTGTTCTGGGTTTCTCTTTTTATGGTGTTTATAGGTCACTGCTTTCCCAGGAACAAATTGTGCAATTTACGAAACACTGACATAAAATAGTTCTTTCTTCTATTTCAGAGATGTATTGGAAGAATTTCGTATCAGGAAGACTGTGGATGAGTGGATTAAGGCAATCAGTGTAGAAATCCAGGTATGGCTGAAAAAAATGAGTTCAGCTTTTTGCATTATATTTTTGCACCTTACATTGTTCTTTCATGTCAATAGTTAAACATGATTCACTCACAACTCGAAAACATGAGAAAACTGCTGATTATTACTAGCATGTAGTATGCCATAATAAAATATTTACCTCTGTTTTTAAACTTTCATTGCTTAATAAAAATCACTGGTCCCACTTGCTGGCTAACATGAAAAACAGGCCATTTCTCAGAACTTCAAAGTTATCCACAGACTCTTCTGATAGCCTTGAAGATAAAATCTCCTTTTATTATGTTTATGTTTTATCTTTAGGCTGAAATGGCAAGAAATGATTCGGAACAAGTGAAATATGATCAAAAGGTCCCATGGATCAAGAGAGCCCAAAACATCAAGGCTATGAAGACCAATAAAGAAATTAAAGGAAAAACTCAAAAAATCCAAGGATGCTCAACAAAGAAGCCTTTATCTGCAGCTAAGCCATTGCAGAAGCAAGCAGAAGATAACACAAGCAAACAGAAGTTTAGAACTTACTTTTCTTCTGAAAGTTTGCAGAGGAAAGAAGAAAGGGCAGCTGTGAGTTCCCAAGTGGTTCGTTTCTTTTTTGGCAATGACTGCTATGCTTTAGATTGTAGTATTCATGTGAAAAATTGTTCGTATGTGTAACTAATAATTTTAAATGAAAGTGATAGCCCTGTCCTGTTGATTTGTCAGAATTGTCCTTGTTTTCCTGCGCTGTAGAAATCTAAGCTGAGTGTGTATAATAATGTAGAATTCATTGCCATGTTATCCATTTGTCTTACCCAGCACCTGCTATTTTATTCAGCTGTTAGTAAGCTCCTTGTATGTATTCTATATGCATAAGTTTTCATGTGTGCTTGCAATTTCTACTGTTTGTTGCAGAACTACTTACTTTTTTCCTCTTTGCCACACTATGGATGTGTTCAAATTTTCATACGTGAAGAACTGTAAACTACTTTTTTTTTTGGTGTGTGTCAGGGACCTGTGAATGGAAGTGCAGTGGTACAAAATGAAGACTATCTGTGTCAAGTTTATGGGAAACCAATTTACCAGGGCCATCGTAGCACACTTAAAAAAGCGCCATATCTGAGGTTCAACTCTCCCTCTCCCAGATCTAAACTTCAAAGACCCAAGGTGATAGAGTGTGTTAGAGGTAAGTAATCCTTTGATCTGAACAAGGTGTTCCTTCCTAGTTTTTCTATTAGGAATTCCTTGTGTAAATGAAACTATTTAATCGTAGTTTACCTGCTCTTCAAGTTAAAGCTTAAGCAACTGCAGTAGGATTCCTAGAGAGGTGGTCAATGCCCCATGCTTGCCAGTGTTTAAGAGGCATTTGGAAAATGCCTTTAATACCATGCTTTAAGTTTTGGTCAGCCCTGAAGTGGTCGGGCAGTTGGACTAGATGATCATCGTAGGTCCTTTCTAACTGAAATAGTCTGTTCTAATCTAAAAGATGCCCTTTTCAAAACAAAAAATTACCAGTAGGTTTTCAGATTTGCTTAGTTTGTATCTCACTTATTTTAGATTGTCAAATTAATACTTATTTCTAAATTTAATAAACATATTAATATATATTTATTGTTGCCCAAGTCTTAAAGAGCTGAATTGCTAGAATTAATGACATAAGCACCTGAAAGCTGAGTGTGTTGAAAAACTAACTCAGCTTTTGATAAAGGTTACTGAGAGATGTATTCTTCGTGTCAGGTTTATCCAGCCACGTCATTCAAATGATGGATTCATTCAGAGTTAAGAAATCTACTCACACTTGAAAAATTAAGGAAGGCTGATATTCCATTTCCCACTTCTAATACATGAATCAAAATATGAACATTTAAATTCATGGGTGTGAAGACGACATCTATTAACTTGAAAATATTGAAAGACGTTAATCGGAAGCATTGGTTAAGTTCACTAAATGCAAGTAACTACTTCAGTCAAGTCAGGGTTAAAAGCAGAGTATAACTTTTGTGTAAGCTTCTTAAGGTTATTTAATTGATTGATAAAGTTTATTAGTTGATTAATAATAAATTCTATTCATTAGTTTTGTAGGCAAAGTGTTAGGATCAGAAGACTCTAATTTTCAAACCTATTAAAACTGTGTAAAAATAGTGAAGTGAAACTATATGATATCTGACATAGGTAAGTGTAGATAAACTTGAGTTAATAGAAAGTAATGTTTTAATTAATGTTTTTAGGGACATGGTTTAGTGGTGGACTTGACGGTGTTAGGTTAACGGTTGGACTTGATGATCTTAAGGATCTTTTCCAACCTTAACAATTCTATGATTCTAATTGGATCTGTTTTATTTCCTAGTTATCTTTTCAAAACTTAACTGATTTGTAATACAGAAACTAAGATTAATCTTTAACTGATATGTCAGAAAAACTAATGTGCATCATCCTCTCTCCGCAGGAGAGAGTGAGCAAATTATGTGATAAAAGATAATGATGGAGAGAAAGTGTGTTCAGTGTAAGAGCCAGTTAAAGTGATAGTGGGCACAATTGAGTTAACAGGATGAGCATCAATGGAAAAACAGTAGTCGCTGTCCCTCTATGCTTCTTGCACTTACGATGTTGTTACCAATGCAGGGAAAATAGACTTGATGCAATCTTAACTATCATGTTTAAAAAATGGTGTCCAAGTTTTTAATGTAACTGTCAAAATATTATATTCTGTATGAAATACAAGAGATTAACAGGAGAAGGCAGTCACTTGATGAGACCATGTTTTTAGGACATTAAAATGTACGGTATAAAACATGTATATGTCTTTGAAGACAAGCACTGCTGGTTTTTGGTTGTGGGGTTTTTTTTGACTTTATGGTGTGCATCCACAAATCCTCAAGATAGTACAAGAATCTATTGTTAAGCTTAGCGTAGTCTTTATGCCCTTTCCTGGCACTCTTCTTACCTGTGCTCTGGAGCCCTGTTGTGATCCATGAAGAAAAAGTGTTATTGGTAGAAAGTACTTGCAATT
The DNA here is from genome assembly GCA_020745775.1 of Theristicus caerulescens. Lineage (NCBI taxonomy): Eukaryota > Metazoa > Chordata > Aves > Pelecaniformes > Threskiornithidae > Theristicus > Theristicus caerulescens. Next base: position 66,192,821 of record CM036564.1, on the reverse strand, counting down.
CTCATAACCCTCCTAGAAAATGTGCGTTATAGTCCTGGCAAAAATCTAGAAGACTTTTCAAAACTTACTTCATTTTTTAAAAGGTGAGAACTTGGTATATGAAAACTGCTAGTCTTGTTGCTTATATATTTTATTTGACCTCTCTTGAAACACTTCTTTTTTTTGTGAAAAATGCTGGTATACTCATTTGAAGGACCAGCATGATATATCACTCTTTTAAAACTACAGGCTATGCTGCTCATCTATAATTTAGTTTATTCTGTACAGACTTTTTTTAATAAAATATGTGCTAGTAAGCACTTAGTATAGCAATAACAATGATGCAGTGACCTCTAAGATTTGGATTGAGAACAGACACTTCTTTAAAAATAGTTAATCAGCAGTTCTGCTTTTGCTGAGTCCTAAATGACATTTTTCTTCTATATTTATTGGGCTCTTGTCCTTTATAGAAGGCCACAGCCTTTCCAGGGAGGCCAATTTCATCATTCCAGAAACAATACCTTATAAAGAGGCAGAAAAAGTGGCCCCTACCCCAATCCAATTATAATAAATACGTCATTTGATCATTTGATACTACCAGTTCTCTACAGAAAATGTGTTTAATTCAGTAGTGTAAGTGAAATGTAAAAGTACAGGTTGCATGCAGTTGTAATAAGCTGCTTCTGTGCTTTAGTTTGTTTTCTGTTGGAGGAGAATAGAAATGAAAGAGAAAACTCTGTACTGGATCCATGCTGCATTTGATCTTCCAGAACTCCTGCATGTGACAAATACAGTTTAAAAGCTATTTGCTTGAAAACAGAATGAACTCTGGATAGCCTTTACCCAGAGTGATTCTCTTCCAAGTCATACCACAGCCGTACAGTAACATGTGTGTTTGCAATAATAAAGCCTCCATAAACCTCCTTTCTCTATTTCACATCAGACTGCAGTTAGAGAAAGTTATGTTTTTTCTCTTATCTTGACAGTAAATAAGACACCCCTTTGTGTTCTTATCTAAGGGAAGAAAGGAAGAATACAGAATTTTTTGCATGTCACTTACCAGAATAGCATTCCAATTAATATGTGCCCTGTTGCCAAGTTTTCTGATTTTAATGGCTTTAGACTGAGGTCAGTCTTTGATACTGGCATTACTTGTCTTTGACTCTTCGTATAAGGCAGTTGGTCAAGCTGCTTAATTTTTGCGCTTTCCTACATCTAGCCAATAAAATGGAAAAGTAATACTTGTGTTTCATGTGGGTCTCATGAAGACAAAATAGTTAAGGGCTTTTGAAGGCTGCTGTTCTGAAAGATGCTGCTATGGCAGGGAAGTATAAATAATAAAATTAGAAACAGATCTGTACTCTATAGTAGGAGTGTAAATAAAATGAAACAAAGTTGAATGAGCACTTTAAAGCACCAGGTTCTTAAAAAAAGAAAGAAATCTTGCTCGCATTAGGCATGGTTAGTTCTTTCCTTCACGGATCTGCACCCACAGATTCCCTTCCTGGCCTTGATGTACCAGGTGATAAAGGCTTAAAAATTATTGGAAGTCGTTGGCCTTGGGTTTGATTGGCTGGAAAATCCAGACTTATTAAATGACTATTTTGTTAGAGCAGTCCACTGAGCTTGTTTTAAATTAGTGTTAGAATAAGGATGTTTATTTAAGCCTGAAATGGCCATCTGGAGAGTCTCTTTTCAGTCATTTTATAACTCTCTCAACCGTTTTCTTTGCAAATAAACTGTAGTGACTAATGCTTGGTTTCTTATGGGAAGTTAGGGAAAAAAATCCAACTAACACTTTTATGAGTAAGAGAGCATTTCGAAAAAAGTTGTTTTCTTGCATAATTTGAACTGATAAATATATGTAAAACACTAGGTTTTTAAAGCTAAGTTTAATTAAATGTCTAGTTTCTGCCCAGTGCAAATAAACTTTTCAGGGGGAAATGAAAAGTTGAAAGCAATTAAAATGAGGTGCTGTGTGTATACAGTACTTAATCATTCTTACTGTGAGAACCTTGTTTTTGCAAGTTGGCGGTATTACAGATATGTTGCCAATTTCTGCTTTTACTCAAAAGTTCAAGGCCAGGGGGGACTGTTAGATCATGTGGTATGACCTCTTCTAAATCACAAGCCACTGAACTGTATCTATTTATGTTACTGAGTCCAGTAATTTGTCTTTGACTAAAGAACAATTTTTCTGGCTAACCTATGCTTTGCAGAAAGGCACGTGCTCATCATTTAAAGACATCAGAAATTCTGCCCTTAATTACTTCTTCCCATGGCTACATACCTTATGGTTCAAAAGTAAATGGGACACTTAAAATTTAGCATCTGATTTATAGTGAGTTTTTGGCTTCAGCTTACAGCTACTTCAGTTTCCAGCTGATTTTTCCTTAAAAAAACAAAAAAGATCTTTTAATGTCCAATCTATTTTAATATTTACAGAGATCCAGAATTAAAACTGGATGCAGTATTATCATATATGGAAGTCTTCTCCTGCTCCACCTCACTGACATCCTCTTGAGACATCTGTGGATTACATTTATCCCTTTGACCACAGCACTGTGTTGTGTTTTCTCATTGCATTGCTTATCCAACATGACCTTAAGGCCTTTTTCAGAGACGCTTCTTTCTGACCTGTATTTTTGGATTGAAGAGTTATGACTTGCTGTTCTTGTTTCTAGGCTTATAACCCATAATTTATGTGTACAAAAATACCACTTCTTGAGTGGATTGCCTTAATTGCTTGTCTGCATTTGTTAAAAGTCACATTATCAATCTTTATTATCTCTAAATTTTATAATCATTGACTTTTATTCTTCAATTAATTAGGAAGCTATTAAATGTGAACAGAGCTAAAAAGTGCTTGTTGCCATGTGTTAACTGGCCATTAATACAGAGGGGTGATGATTAGAAACAAGAGGAGTAAGATGACATTTTTCAGCTGTAGTGAAGATGCAGAGTTGGTTACTAATGTGATTCTTTCCAGGTTCATTTTCCGAACACCTACAAAATAGCAGTAGAAGCACTTCTGTTTGAGTCATGATTGTTGACTTCTTTTTTTGGGGATGCTTCAGGCAGTTTTTATCCATTTAGATGAAAGTTCATAATTTCCTTAATATCCATTGTTTGCAAAGAATATAGGTTGAATAAGAGCTTGCATGACTGTATAGTGAGAAATGCTACATTGCAATAAATGTTCTCTGCTATATGGTTAAGTATTTTTACATACAAGTTACTTCTGGGTTGCTATTTAACAATCCATTTTCAAAACTGGACCAAAAAATCAGTGCTTCCTTGATGTTGCAAGTCAAGACTTAAGGGTATTAATTATGGCTTTATTTTCCAGTAGCAATGAGTTGTTAAACCAGGAATTTGTAGGTTATACCTGTTCCTTTGAGTACCTGTCAATATTGTGACTGGAGACAAACTGCATGTTTATAAAATTGAGGCAGTTAATCAGATGAACAAGAGATCAGTTTGGCTATATTCTATATCCTGTCTATTTTTTTATGCCAGGCTTGCATGCTGTTCTAATGCTGTATTTCAAACCTAAATCATGGATTTCTTCTTACCTTCTAAATCACATGTTGCATTCCAACCTAGTACCATCCTTGTCCTTCCCATTTCTGTGCCTTTATTTGCTAGACTCAGATGTTCAAAACCTGTAATTTTAATTCCTTCATTGCTGTCAATACTGACATTTAACTTAACACTTTTAGATTCCATTCTTCCTGTCTTGCTCACTTGCTCCCTCCATTCCACAGCAAATATTTCTAACAGTTTCAGTTGAAGGGCTTAAGTTAGTGTGTGATATTATTCTGTTCGTACGTGCATTGATAAGGTGATTTATCTGCTCTTGTTTCAGGTATAAAGGTAAAGTCAGCAAGAACGCAGACTTCTCGCACACAGAAGGTAGTAACCAGCCCTAGGAAACAGCATCCTTTATATGCACTTACCCAAGAAAATCAGTATCTCTTCAGTCCAAGTCGAGATGTACCTGCCGTCTGCGGTCCACTTGAAGGTCACCTAATTCCTATGGCTATTCCACTAGGTAGGAGCAAATAACCTGTAGAAGGGATGTGCGAAGGTCACTTACTGCTACTTCATGGAAATACAACTTACATCTTCTTAAGTCAGTGATTTGACCTGGTCCATGAGATTGGCAGCTGCCCTTCTCGTGGGAAATCTACATGGGGGAACGGTTTAAAATGTTCTGGTTCTCCTCATTCTCCATGCTGGATGTCTGGCAACACCCTGACAGAGCAATTATTTGCTTAGCTGTACATACCTTCTTCGGTACACTTTACATTTCTAGGGTTCTTGTTCTGGCTTTAAGTTTGGTATCCATGTAAGCAGGAACTGAATCATTGGCCCTTGGATTCAACATTTACGATGCCTTCAGCCCAATGATTCCAGTAGCATTGTGCCAAACACACTACATTTATTGTCATGGCTTCTGTATTTTTGGACCTTCAATAAAGCCTTTATTATAGGCCTTGTTTAGGGAAGGGTTAGTATTATATTGGCATTTAAAGAAGGTAATTATAAAAAAAGGGTGTCTCAAACAAAAATTTGTGGGATGCTCTACCAAGAGTAATAGTATTTGGAATATGATTAAGACAACGTGAGGTGGGGGAAGCATGGTATGTAATTTTTGAACGGCAAACACAATGTAGTTATTCTCGTTTTCAGCAGCAGGTGTCACCATAGTCAAGAAAAGTGGGTAATTTAAAAAAATGGCAGTGTTGAGTTTACACTTTCTGCTAGGAGAGCCTTAAAATTACCTGGTGAAGCACTATACTTTAGCTAGTGTTAATAAGGGGCTTTTTAACTGATCTTAATTGTGTGTGAGATCTCAGTCTGTCTCATGTGAAACACAGACACCCAAAATTTAATTTTAATTAATTTATTAATTTACTGACTTTGGAGATTTATATATGTTTTTCATTATTTTTAAACTGTCCTTAGGTCAAACCCAAATTAGCGACATCTCACTGCAGCCTGCCGGAGTAGTTATAGGTAAACCGCACCCTGTTACAGTTACAACCTCTCTTCCTCAAGTGCCACCAAAACCACCAGTTGAGGTAAAAAAGCCAAACATAGCTGTAATAGAGATGAGATCAGAGAAAAAGGATCCACCTCAACTGTCTGTGCAGGTATGTGTCAAGAGTGATGATTATTTGTTCATTTTAATAAATGCTAACTAAAGATAGTCTCATCCATCAGTAACTTACTTTGACATCAGTAGATGGTTTTCAGTAAGCATTTCAGTAACATATAGAGTGGAGGGATCAAAAAGTTGTCATGCTATGCTAATATTTTTATTCGTATTTTAACAATTATCTTTATTATTTAACCAAAATAGAAAACTATTTCTTCCATCAGTCATCTATGCAGGGTGTTTGTAAAATAGTTCTATGTCACGTTTTCTTTTTTTTAAATGAGATTTTTGAGCCAGAACAAACTTTCAATAAAAAAAGTATTAAAATAAATGTCAGTTTTCTTGGATGAATGCTTTAGCCTTTAAGATTTCTGTTTCAAGCATGATAGTCAACCCAAGAATTTCACTCCTGATTAATCAACCATTGCAGTCCTTACCTAGTGGGTTGGGGTTCTTTTATTTATTTTTTACATTAGTCCATTGTCAAGGAAGTTAATGTTTCTTACATGGTCATTGTTTTGGATTCAAATTGTTGAGAATATACACACTCCTACACACACCTTTCAGATACAAATGATTCATGGAACTCAAAGTTAAATAGATGTAGAGTATGTGGCTTATTCCCTTGCTGTATCACTATTTTCCACCCACATGCATTTTGCTGTTATTTCACCCAGTTCTTAAATGTTAAGGTGATTTTTTAAAATTTTTTTCCCCCCAAAGAATTAAGAAAAAAAAACAAAACCAAAACCAAAAACGTTTTGATGCTGTAATGGACATGCCTTTATTACAAACTGTATTGTAATACAGTTATCCCTTTATTTTACCATACCAGATGTATGACAACATGAAGCCAATAACCAGCCTACACAGTGGCTTGCAGGCCAACTTAGTGTAAATCAATTGCAAGTCAAACGCCCATCTGCTATATAAATAGTTATGGGTATATTCACCTTTTGTCACATGGAAGACAAAGTATCAGGGAATTAGAGAACAGGAAGAATCAGGTACTGCAAGAAAAGATGTGACTATTTCTGGGGTTAGCTTTTGTACGTTACAGTATTTTGTTTTTCAGAACCAAGTTATTATCAGCTACAGGTATGAGAAAAGGAGGTCACTGAAGTTTAGTGGCTCAGTAGCAAGTGGAAGAAAGAATCTAAAAAGTTGAATGATAGTAGCCGAGCTAATGCATAGATCTTCAGATTGGTGCTTTTTTCTGCCCTAGGTGTTACCAAATGTAGATATTGACAGTATTTCAAGTGACAGTGTGAGTGTAAACCACGTTCTTCCAGGCTCTGAACCTCCGCTTCCTCCTGTCGATGCTGTAATACAGGTACATTTCATTGGTCTAAATGCCTGTGAATTCAAATTTGTTAAAAAGAAAATATATTACATTACTACAAAGTTATCTCATTATCTTGTTTTAGTTAGAGAAACTAGGCAGTTCCAGGAAAAATAGAATAACTATTCTGCAGAATTTATAATGTGAGGTATTTGTTTAAGAAAATGAAAATTGCAGCAAGAGGCTGTTCTTCCAAGATTAAATAATCACCATAGCAAAACTCTAAGAAAAACAGCATTTCTCTGTCCTGTTAAGAGTTGTAATCCCTTATTGGCCCATGTCTGTCTTATTTATACTGGCTTCAGTGTTCTGGCATGAAGACTGAGGATGTTCTTCATTCCTCCGTCGGCTCCTTGGCTGTACTTGAGTGGTTAGTGGCATGGATGCATAGCCTGTTCACTGGTAGCCTGTTGCGTGTGGAGCTGGCCAGTCTACTCTATTCTCTTTCCATATAACTTTTCAGAAGTGTTTTTAATCTAATTTAAGCAGTAGTGAAGGTTTTTGTGCGACTAAAAGGTTAACTGCTGCATGCTGAATGATAAGGTTGTAAACTAGGGCACATGTTTACAGGACAGCGTATTGTTTCTTCCAGTGCAATTCTGTCTTGTGCATTGCACAGACTGGACAGTGTGAGGGCACGGTGATGGAGTGATTACTTTTCTATAGTTACTGTACCTGCTATTTTCCCTGTGTGGTAGCTGCCATTCTGACTTAAGAAGTTAGGTCTTCCAGAGTCCTGTGGTCAAGGTATTCACGGAGTAAGACAGAGACCGTGGACTAAAATAGTGACTATTATTTATAAATTATATTATTAAATAACACTGTAGAAATCACACATAAGTAAATTGCTTAAGACACTTCTAGACTCCTGTGTGCTATGTTTTACAATATTTTGTCTTACTTGGTTTTTTTAATAAGAGTTACAGGTATTGCCCTAGAACTTTTGGTCTTGAGATATTCCATTAGATTTGGTAACAGCAGGTTTTAGTTGTCAGCATACAAGAAAAAGTTCTAATAATCTCTCTTTATGCTATGCAAAGAAATTCCTCCTAACTTTTAGGGTGGGTAAAGCATTTTTTCTGGATTCATGCTATTGACAGGGAGTGGTGATTTAATTGCATTCTTGTCATGAAGTTTTTCTGCTCATGCATGTTTTTACCCCAATATAAAACACCTAACAATTTCAATCTGTCTTTATAAGACTCCAGAAGATATACATAGTGAGGAGGAAGACACAAAGTTTCCAGGAACTAATTTCATTGATGTTACTGATGTCATGCAGGTAATTGTACTGCAAAGGTGTCGTTTCCTTTTAAACATTTTTATATTTGTTTTATATTATTCTGTTGTAACTGAAAACACAATGTAGAAAATTAGTTTGCTTTACTAGCAACTTTAAAAATACGCATTGTGAGCAATAATGAACTGTTTACAGAGCTATAAACAATATTAGAAATTACTGTGTGTTGGTAAGTAAGAGATCTTTGAAGAATTGCAATAAAAACCTAAAATTAGCTTTTATTTGGATGTGTTAGAATCCACTAGAAATAAAAGTAGTCCTGCAAAATCAGTGGTGGTTATAGCACTTAGATTTCACAATTTCAAACTCTAAATGTAATGCATATATAAGATGCTCTTACAGATTTTAAGTAAGGTGACCTATATTGTAAAATGTGAAAGTATTTTATGAGGGTTCCCTTTTAGAAAATTTGGGTATAGAGCAATTTGCATATGCTCTTGAGGTCCTAAAATGCTTTAGCATAATCTCATTTCAGTCAAAAATTATGTAACTTTAAAAAAAAAAGACAAGCAGTGTATGTGAGTGTGCGTACAACAGGTACTACTCATCTCATGGATCCCATTAAGAGTTACAAAATTTTCATTTTGCTGGATGCCTTGTTAGTGTGTCTGTGCACATTTAACAAGATTGTTGTTTCTGGATTATGGTAACTAGGTTTGAGATACTCCTTTACAGTTTAATTTTTTTAGGTAGCAAGTCCTTTTTTTAGTTAGGTGACCTGTTGTCAGTCAGAGTGGGGGTTGAGAAATGCTCCAGATTGGTGAACCAGCATGTATTTCACTTCTCCAAATTAAGAGCAGAAGCAGAAACTCAATGGTAGCTGGGAAAGGCTGCCTCTAAAGGAAGCAAGGTGCTGCCACCCAGCTGTTACGGAGTGTCTTGCCTCTGTGGAAGATGGCAGCTTCCACCTCCTGCTGCATTTAGGACTCAGTAAATTCCAGAAGCTTGAAATTGCTGTTGCTGGCTAGTATTTCTCTTGAAGTGCTTTTTCCCTCAAGCTTATTTCCAGACTTGCTGTGTGCATATCAAAATCTACCCAAAAATGTATTTGTTTTACTTGTTCTGTGTGCTCCCAGGATTAGTGTTCATCAAATATTAACTCTATAGCCTACAGGTCAGTATGGTAGATTTATTTTTAAAACTAATTCATCATTTAACATTTAACAGTCCTAAAGGGGTGGTTTACGTATCAAAAGGGGGGAAATGCTTTATTCATTTTTAGTTTCAAAATTACCTTATGTTATTGGAGGGGAGGAGTTAAATCTATTTGGACAACTTTCTTCTGTTTGCAGAAAAAAAGCTTTATTTTTATAAAAATAAATAGGAAAGCTATTTAAGAAGTCAGTTTATGAACTAATAAAAAAAATGCTGCAATGTTAAACTCTTTTACATGTGAATAATAGTTATTCATGTTTTTCTTTTTTTTTTCCTCCTGGATTGCTTTTATCTTTTATTTTTGGCAATGGGATATATTTTAACCACAATACCAAAAAATGTTCTAAGTGAAACATATGTTTGGCCTATGACCACACAGACAATGTTCTTAAAAATGTGCAAGACAAACACAATGTGGAAGCATAAAATCAACCTCTGGAGTGGCAGGGGTATTTAGGACATCAAAAGAAAGCAAAGTTATTGTTATAAAAGAGGCTTCAGATTAATGAAAAACGTGCATGAAATGCTATACGGGAAAATAGCTTATTGTTGTCTTTGCCCCACACCCCTTTTATTATGAAAACTTAATTCTGTTAGAACTGAAGAGGGTAAGTGTTTGTGTGAAATATCCTTTATTTAGGAGTTGAAATGCTAGTTGTTAACATTGGTATCCCAACAGAGGCAAGGCTGCTGCAGCTGAGCACGTATTGCCAATAGACGCGCACACAAACACACGCATGCAACATACATACATGTACACAAGTGGGCGCACAGATCAGCGCTCCAACAGCAGCAACGTGCTGATCCTGTTCCCCTCTCTGGCAGGTCGGGATGGAGGTCTGGGATATACATGCCGTCCTCTGCTCTGGCACCTGGACATGCAATCCCCTGAAAGCCCCTTGCTCAGGAAAATAGTTGGAAATGGGGTTTAGCGAGGAGCTGACAGACTGCACTGATCAGGCATAGGGCAAGGCCAGGCAAGCATGCTGACCAGCCACTTCTTCCCATGCAGCCAACCCCTTTTGTCCCCTTATCCCTCTATTTTCCCCACACCTGTACCTCTCCAAACCACCTTGGTCCTGTTCCCTTTCCACACCTCTGGTTCCTCCCCGGAAACACCACATAAAAAGCATTGTACTATCCCAAAATACTCCTCCCTGCCTCCCATAATAAGTCATTGTGTCATCACCTCATCCAAATGCACCTGCCCAGCCTAGAAAGGTGCTACAGATTGCCTTTCCATGGGCTTGTCTTGCTGGGCTTCACTCCTGGACACTGGGGCTGAGTCCTCCCCCTGTGGTAGCCCTGGGAGTAGCCACGTTGGGGTGCTTGGTTGTTGAATTAGGGTATTCTCCCATGTGTTGTCGTTCCTCTGTGCTCCTTTGTGTGGATGGAGACAAACCTTTTATCACATAACCTAAGAGTAATTTGTTCTAACAGTTTTGAAGACTAATGCAACATGCCCCAACTTGTAAAACACAAGCCCTGCCATGGGAAGAAGTGATGTGCCTTGTTCTCCCATTGCTGTCTACTGTTTAAAGACCCAGAGCTCCATCTTCCAAAATAGTTGAATTAGGTGCTTTTATTTCACAATAAGAAAATTCACATGTGGAATAAAGCAGAAAAAGCTTTGATTTACAAACTTCTTTATTTTTGATCAATGGTTGCACCTACATCAAAGTAGGTTCAGACTTTCCACACGGAAGCGGTTTCGTAAGGCCAGCCCTAGCATGGACCCTGCCTTATTCCTGAGCGAGAAACTTGCTCAGCTAATGTGAGCCTAGAACAGACTCTCAGATTTATTGAGTCTGCTCTCCAGCTCTCATGAGCAGCCACATCCTGCAGTACCTTTAGCAAACTTACTGGGGTTTAAGATTGGAGACCCTGTTTGCTCTCTCTGAACATGCCCTAATTGCAAGGTGGGGACTGGTTTCTCAGAATTTTTGCTTCCATTTTGAATACCACTGCAAAATATAGAACCTGCAGAGATCAGAGTAAACATATTTTCTTCAACCCTGTTTTCCCGTAGATCCAAAGAAGCAGTGATTTTTTTTTTTTTTCCCATGTATATCTCTTCAGACAAAAGATCACAGGTGGCACCTGCAGTGCAGCCTGACCTTGCTTGTGAAAATTGCTTTAGAAATCTGCCAAGAAGAAATCCATGACTAAGTTTTGGATGGCTGTAATGAAAGACTATGCATATACATGTTTGATAATGGACAAAATTAATCTATACCACCTAATAATTTCAGACTTTTTTAATTATTTGAATGTAATTTGGGAAATAGAATTTCAGTTTGATACTTTATAATAATGTACAGTGATTAATATTCCGATCATATCTGAAAGACTTTCTAATTTATGCCGTATTTTGATTGGGAGTCATGATAGATATTTTCAACAGTCTCCAGGGAGGTAAAATGCAGAATTGAGTGCATATTATTCAGGATTGGCCTACAAGGTGATATATATGCAAGTCCAATCTGTATAATTAAATGCTGACTGTTATATTTTTTTAATTTCAGCAGAGATAGTATATCACCCCAAAATGAATATAATTTCATTGGAATTTAGGCACTATTAAATATAAAATATTTTTGCACATAGTTTAGAAATGCAGAACTGCAAAAGTTTGTCAGAAGTTACTAAATATATGTAAGATTTATTGTATGTACTTGGTTTATTTAATCCAGATGTTTGTATTTTGCATACTTTCAGAAAAGATTATATTAAATAGGCAACATCAAAGAAAATTTATGGAGTAATGCAGTCAGAAGAAAATGCATAATGAAACATTGGACAAAGACATCTTTACATTTACTGTCAGAATGAATTATGGTTATGAATACGTATATCTGAACAGAATGAACAGCTTATCAGCTTGCAAGGCATCCGGTGCCATTCTGAGTTTAACTTTACTGTCTTATTTCTATGCCTAGAATGGTTTAGAGATCGTTGTCACCCAAATATACATATTCTGTTTTGCCTGCTTTGTAAGTCACAGCTTTTCTTTGAAGAATTATTACTGTTTAAAGACCCAGAAAGATCCCGCTCCCCAATAGCTATTTGTTGCAATATCCATCATGGACCTACCTGACTTTTCAGTTTTAAAGTATATTAAGGTAGGAGAGAAGCATTAATGCTGGGTTGGGGAAGGAGACAGGAAAATGTTACTATCTTTTTTTTTTTCCTTCTCTGTTCGTTCTGGTTTTAGTGATTTGTTCTTTTATTCATAGAAAATATATAGCAATTTTTTATTTTATGGGTTAAAAGTAAATTTAATTTATATAAGGGAAAAGATTTTTTTTTCCTCCTTTCAGTGTGTTGGAGATTAATCGTAGCAAATGTAGATTTATAGTGAGCTCTCTTATGCAGCATCACATACTTCTCACCGGTAATTTAGGGCTCAGCTCTTCATCTCTTTCTGGCATGCCAAATTTTCTTCTTAGAGAATCATATTACTATTAAAGACACTTGTTTTTAATATTATGAGTGAAAGATGCAGGTTTCATCCATCACAAGACTTTTCTAAAGTGTGACATTACGATATGATGGGTTGCCGACTGCTTTAGGGGACTTAATGCTGTGTGTGTGCTCGGGGGGAAAAGGAGGGTGGCATCTTTGGAAACAGTCAAACATTGTCACGCATACCGAGTAACTTTCATAATTTCTAGAAATAGCACATTGAGGTTAAATTCAAAGTGTCTGTGAGGATCTTGTGAATCAATTACCCAGAAATACCTTTTAACTTTCAGCAGCTGAAGTTAGTGAAAGTGTAAGCATACATGTAACATATGTGTAAACTATTAATTAGTCTTCAGTGCTGGCAGCTTTATTAGAGTTTTGACTGACTGCGTGCTCATTAACTTTTGGGAATGTATCTTTTCAGACAGGAGACTTTAAAATACAAGTTTAATTTCTAAAAAATAAACCCCAAAATGAAAAAAAACCAAACCAAAAAACCTAATCCAACAAGTGACTGTAGAAAGTTTCCTAAACTTTGTTTGAAGGAGGAGCATTTCTGGAGGATATATTAAAGAAACCTGACTTATGTCACAAGTAGATTTCTCAAGGATTAGCATTACCACTGGCTCCCTGCCCTGTGCAGCACAGGCAGGAAATATGAGCCAAATCATGTTTTACTTAGCAGTTCCTATAGCCTTATACAGATTTATGATTTGCTAAGTGTAGAATTGCATCAATTAACTACAACGTACTAAGAAGAGAAAACGTGGTTTGTGTGCTGTGACACATCTACAAATGTTTCTTAAAGAAAAAAACCTGATGGTTACCTCGATGACATTGCCTTCCAGAAACGCGCCGTAACTTAATTTACTACTTATTTATTAGGATCAAGAAGAGGAGAGGGATGAAATTCCAGAATTCTTTGAGCCTCTTCTGGAGCTTAAAGGACAGTTTAAAGTTGCCTCGCCAAAATACAATGGTCCTTTGTTTCCTCCAGTGACTTCTGCTCCTCAGCAGTCTTCTGATGTTCTGGATGAACTGATTCAAAGGAGAGAAACTATAGAAAACAGGTTGATAAATTGGTGAGTTTGCAATATAACAAAGTGACGAGAGAATGTATATGGAAGAAGGAATGACTCTGTAAGAATACCTTCCCTTTCTTCTCCTCCCCTCCCTTCCCTTCTCCTTTTTCCTTGGAGTTGCCTTGCATTTCGTGTCAAGAATGCTCTTTTGTATACTTTTAGGTGTCTCGGTGTTTGCTGATAGTTAAACAGGTTTTATTCTGCTAGGGTGGAACAAGAAATAATGGCAAAAATTATCAGTGGGATGTACCCAGTTCAGAAAGAAACGGTGCCCAGTGTTAGCACCTCAGGGAGTGAAGACAGTGAGAGTGTAACCTCTGACATTGGTAAGTAGGAGTTACTGTTCTCAGCAGATAGATTATCTCAACTTCCAGCTAATTTTAACAAGCTGTGTAGGTAGCTGTTGCCTGAGCCTAAGAGTTGGATAATGCTGAACCAGTGAAACTATAAAATGCAAAAGTGCATGCTTTAATTTATGTTGACACAGAGCAAGCATTTTAAGGCCGTTGAAATAAATTATCTAAAAAAAGAAAAAACATAACACTGTACAAATCCGCTCCTGTTATTGGCCATCTAAATCAGATTTGGCATTTTGCTAAGCCTGTAATGTTTGTTTGCCTTTCTTTTGTTAATAGATATGTCAAAAATTACCTCCCTTATAAATGTGTGAGAAAGGGAGAAAATGCATTTTTCCTGTGATGTCACTGGCCTTCTCTTGCTGCCTTCTTTTATGATTCTGAATTGTTTCTCTACTGTTGTTTCTTTATCTGTAAAATAAAAAAAAAATCGCTTTTTGTAAAGGAATGTTTAAAAGTTCATGGAGAATAAAATGAGTGGCTGCAGTACACTATATGCATTTTAAGAAATGAGACCTGGGTGTGTGCTTTATGTTTCTTCATTTTTTCAGTTGAAGTTGCAGGTGGTGGAGGATTTCAGCTCTTTATCAATGCTGGCGTGCCTGTGGACTCAGAAATGATAAGTCATTTTGTAAATGAAGCTCTCAGTGAGACAATTGCAACCATGCTAGGTAACAAGCAGGCTCAGAAAGAAGTTCCGGCTACAAATGTTCTTCCAAGTACAACAATTATGATGGTAAGAGTCAGTTTTATGTAAGCTTTCCTACTGAAGTTCTAAGGGATAATTTCTTCGTGGCATGATGGTTCAACTATGTGCAAAACAAAGATGACAGAAAAAGACTGACGAACTGAATGCGCATGATTTACATTTTTTGATTATTCCTTGTTATACCCCAGCAAGCAACAAGATTAAACCTATTTCACTTAAAGAAAAATTGAAAAGAAAAAAAATGAATTCCTTTGTGCTGCATACAACATGCTATATTTATTTATTTACTTTAAGGCTGAGCACAAAACTGATTTCTAAGGGAAAGACTTGGAACTTAATTTCATGTTGTCAAAAGGTAGCTTGTGTTATTTTCAACAAAAATAGCTATGCTACTTTCTTGCAAAGAAATGAAATACGAAGAAACAGAAACTGAGAGCGATATTATTTTTGGTCTTATGGGCTTGCAGCCATTCTTTATCTGTAAAAATGAGTATTAATTCTGTCAAAGTGTTGAGTTCAGTAGTTTTCAGTAAATGCTTAAATGATTAGTCGAGCTTCCTGTAATACAGGATAATTTTCTGTTCCCTGTGATAATCAAATGACAGCTGGCTCTTAGTTTGATAACAACATGGCTGTGCTACAATCTGGTGTTGTATAATGTCTTTGGGATGAATGTGGAAATGGCTGTGCTTAGAAATCTAACTATACAAAGCTTTGTTGAAAGTGAGATCAATTATTCTATTTTGCTACAGTGCATATAGACTGAAATACCAGCTAGTGCCTGCTGTAAGTGACCAACAGATTATTCTGTAGTCAAAAGTAATCATTTCACTGCTGTAGGCTTAAATACAGCCATCCTGCATCTAAAGAGCTCTTCCCCACTCCATTACAGATTAAGGAGGGTATGATGTTAAAGAGGACTATTCTTTGTAGCTTGTTATTCTGATACTTAGAAACCTCTTCTAATAACCATTCTACATTTACTAATGGCCCTCTTAAGCCACCTTGTTTCTGTACCAACTTAAACTGAAACGTCCTTAGGCTGAAATGGTTGTTTTCTCCTTACTATATATATTCATTTGCGCGCTTCTAGAGATTACTTTTGTCCTTTTCGGCCTTTGTTTGATTAGGCTAAATAAAGCAATCATTTATACGTGTACCACTTTTTGACTCTTACTGATGGGCAGCGCTTTTATGTTTTCCAATTTAGATTGGTCTTGGCCACAGGTAATACTAATATGCTAATACACATTTTTAATAATAATGTAGTATGTAAATGGGGTTTCCTCAGTGCCTTGTGCTATAGTAGTGATACTCTCCAGCCTTTATTGGCATCCCAAGGTAGCCAAGTGTTTTTTCTAAAGTCTTTCCACATTTGTACATTCATAAGTTTTTTTCTCCTTTTTCTGCTCAGCTTATAGCAGTTGTTCTTGACTATGCAGTATATGCATTCTTGATCTACTCCTTCTTATTGTGAAGTTTCCTATCTAGAACTTCAGCTGCCCAGTTACCAAGTTCTCTGGTGTTCATGATGTCACGCAGTTGTAGGCCAAATGTGTTAGCCTGTTCCGCTTCCCCTAAGAGTTGTTAATGAAAAGCATCAGTCTGAGGATTTGTTCTTCAGAAACTAGCCTGGAAGCCTTCCTTTTTAGCCCCATTGTCTTGTTTTCTTTATAGATGTCAGAGAACAGGGCTGGAGGACACCTGGAAAGGTCTGTCATATTCCTCCATAGCAGGCTGAATGATAAACATCATACTTGCTTGTCAGATTTATCTCCATCACTGTCATTTTCTAAGGAACATCAAAACTGTGTGCTTATTTTAGCGCTTTACTGTCTTTGCTATTTCTTTGTTTGTAGTCTTCTCTTTAGCTGATTCTTTTACCATAAAATTATCATACTGACTCAATTTTATCCATGTCACAAAATATTTTCTTGCTTAACATTGTATCAAATGCTTTTATTAAAATTCATATAATCATATAATTCATATTTAGACTGGACATTAGGAAGCAGTTCTTTACCAAGAGGGTGGTCAAACACCGGAATAGGCTTCCTAGAGAAGTGGTCGATGCCCCAAGCCTGTCAGTGTTTAAGAGGCACTTGGACAATGCCCTTAACAGCATGCTTTAACTTTTGGTCAGCCCTGAATTGATCAGGCAGTTGAACTAGATGATCATTGTATGTCTCTTCCAACTGAAATAGTCTATTCTATTTTATACATAATGATTTCCAAATCTAATCATTCTAATGCACAGCTTAATCATTTTGAATTTATTTTGTCCAGGCATACCTTTTAGCCTGGTGCAACTTTATGGAGGAGTTAGACCATAGAATCATAGAATGGTTTGGGTTGGAAGGGACCTTAAAGATCATCTGGTTCCAACACCCCCACCATGGGCAGGGACACCTTCCACTACACCAGGTTGCTCAAAGCCCCATCCAACCTGCCCTTGAACACTTCCAGGGATGGGGCATCCACAGCTTCTGGGGGCAACCTGTTCCAGTGCCTCACCACCCTCATGGTGAAGAACTTCTTCCTTATATCTAATCCAAATCTACCCTCTTTCAGTTTAAAGCCATTACCCTTTGTCCCATCATTATGTTCCCTTGTAAAAAGTCCCTCTCCAGCTTTCTTGTAGGTCCCCTTCAGGTGCTGCAAGGCTGCTATAAGGTCTTCCTGGAGCCTTCTCTTCTCCAGGCTGAACAACCCCAACTCTCTCAGCCTGTCTTCATAGGAGAGGTGCTCCAGCCTCTGATCATCTTTGCGGCCCTCCTCTGGACTCGCTCCAACGGGTCCATGTCCTTCTTACGTTGGGGGCCCCAGAGCTGGATGCACTACTCCAGGTGGGGCCTCGTGAGAGCAGAGTAGAGGGGGAGAATCACCTCCCTTGATGTGCTGGTCACGCTTCTTTTGATGCAGCTCAGGATACGGTTGGCTTTCTGGGCTGCAAGTGCACATTGCTGGGTCATGTTGAGCTTCTCATCAACCAACATCCCCAAGTCCTTCTCAGAGCTGCTCTCAATCCATTCTCTGCCCAGCCTGTATTTGTGCTTGGGATTGCCCTGACCCATAGAATCATTTAGGTTGGAAAAGACCTTTGAGATCATCAAGTCCAAGCAGGACTTGCACGTGCAGGACCTTGCATGTGGCCTTGTTGAACTTCATGAGGTTCACACGGGTCCATCTCTCAAGCCTGTCAGGATCCCTCTGGATGGCAGCCCTTCCCTCCAGTGTGTCGATCGCACCACACAGCTTGGTGTGGTTGGTAAACTTGCTGAGGATGCACTCAATCCCACTGTCCATGTCACCGACAAAGATGTTAAACAGCGCCAGTCCCAATACCGACCCCTGAGGAACACCACGCGTCACTGGTCTCCACTTGGACATCAAGCCATTGATCGCAACTCTTTGAGCGCAACCATACAGATGATTCCTTATCCACAGAGTGGTCCATCTGTCGAATCATGTCTCTCCAATTTAGAGACAAGGATGTTGTGTGGGACAGTGTCAAATGCCCCTCCTTGTTGGTGAGAACAAGGTCCAGCATAGCACCTCTCCTCGTTGGCTCTTCTATCACTTGGAGAAGGAAGTTATCATCAATGCACTCCAGGAACCTCCCGGATCGCTTATGCCCTGCTGTGTTGTCCCTCCAACAGATATGGGGTGGTTGAAGTCCCCCATAAGGACCAGGGCTTGTGAATGTGAGGCTGCTCCTATCTGCCTATAGAGGGCCTCAGTCCTCGGTCTTCCTGGTCAGGTGTCCTGTAGCAGACTCCCAGTATAATGTCACCTGTCCCTGCCCTCCCTTTCATCCTGACCCATAAGCTCTCAGTCGGCTCCTCATCCATCCCCAGCTCCATGCACTCTAGCTGGTCACTGAGACTCCAGCCATAAGAGCCATCCCACCACATCTCTGTGATGCCAATAAGATCATAGCATGTAGACCCATGAAGCATGTATCTAAGCAACAACTGTTCCTGTTCTGTGATAACCTGCCCTTCTCTCTCTTCCTCAGCTAACTCTGGGGATACTCGGAAGATAGGAATTTTGCATTGAGGTAATAACTGTGGTTACGATTTTTTTTTTTCCCCTCAGGAGTCTCTTGTGCCTACTCCATTGCCAACACCCCAGGCCACACCACCACAAACACCACCTTCAGAAAAAGAATTGCTTCCAGTCAAAACTCCAGAGTCTTCTCTATCTCTTACAGAAATGAGTGGGGATGTTCGCGAACATGAAAAAAATAAAGCAACAGGTAGTGAAAATAATAATTGAAGTTTAGAAGTAGCAAATATGCTTTAATCTACTGCCTTTAATTTTCTTCTTCAAAGACACGTTATCTCTCAGGCTAAATATTCTTCAGGCTATAATTCAAGTGGGAACTCATTTAGTACAAAAATTACGAGCTAATTCATATAAAAAGCAAACATCTTCTATTTGGTAACAGTTCTATTTTCAAACTTAATGCACATTTTTATGGTCTGTGTGATTTCTACCTCTCCCAGCTCCTCCACAGTTTTTCACATCAGAAAAATAGCTGTCTCTTGCTCCTTCCTGTGTTTCTAATGTTAATTAAGTTAAATTTACACTCTCCAAGTAAAGCAGCTTAGTTTTTAAAATGCAGAGCAATCTCCCTTATTAAAGGAAATAAGCAATTGAGGTTTTATTCTAGCTCCTTCAGATGCCAACACTGTACTTAAAAGAAACTAGTCTTTATCTAGTCTTGTCTCCATAACTATCAAAAGGTGTCACAAACATTACAAGGGCTTAGTGGAACTGACTGACTCTGAGATTTACTTCCTGCTTTCCCTCCTGATCTGAAATTTGGCTTCACACATGCAGGAATTGAGATTCCAGCTGCCACTAGTCGTGTTGGCACACCGGTGGTTACCCCTGTCAATACGCCTCCTAGAACAATGACACCAAGCCCTCCTGCCTCAGAATGGGTCTCCGAAGATGCAAAAATGGAAAGTTCAAAGCCTCCAAACCCATGGGATGATGCAGAACTTCCTCTGGAAGAAGAGAAACCCAGTCCTTTAACTGAAGAATCATTCCGTCCCAAGGCTGTGTGAGTTGAACAGGCTGCACGGTTTTCTCATTTCTTAAAAAAATTAATATCTTATTTCTACGTATATCCTCAGAAAGTCAGTAGAGAAATTATTAATGTGTATATCAGGAGGCATTGAGATAAGCCAGGATTCTTTTTTTTAATTGCTTGACTTACATTTTTAGAGAAAATCTAAAATCAGGACCTTTCTCAGAATTTATTGGTCCTTATTCATTGTCCTGTTAAACATTGTAATTAGTAAATCAGTATTGTTACACCTGCCAGTAATAAAAGTAGTGACAATGAAATATTGCATTATTAGCATTTTATTTTTTCAATTACCTCAGTGGGAATACAAGTGGTAATTTTTAGTTATAACCAGAAATTCATTAATAATGTTATTTAACCATGTTGATTCTTGGACTGTTCTGTAAAATGCTGTGCTCTTTCATTTGAAAAAATACTGACAAATTAATTTCTTTTCAGTATTCATTTAAGACTTTAGTCTACATCGTTCAATGCATTTTGTTGTATTCACAATGCGTATTCTTACATTTTAGTGAGATGTCAGTAGCTAATGATGAGGAACCAGAGGCCTTGATTTTACCACCTCAGCAGTCATCAGCGAGGCCCTTCGACTCGCTTCCTTCCAACCCACAGGTTCCATCCCCTGTGCCTACAGTTAGTTCTGGGCAGTCCACGCAGGAAAGCAGCCTTACCCTTACAGAAACAGAAACAGAAACTGCAGACAGACCCATCTCAGAAGGGGAGGTACTCTTCAGCTATGGACAGAAGCTGGCTGCAAGAGGTAACTAACACGACAAATTTGTGGAAATTAGAATTTGGATTAATTTTTTTTCTTTATAAAATTCTCTTCCAGTCTACTGAAGTTACATTTCATACATTTTCTGATAAAACTGCAAGCATTAACCTGATCTCTAACTTTCAGTTCATGGTTTTGGATTTAAGAGACCTCATTGCTCTTTTTCTTGTTTCTGAACAAAATGCTTCTGCTTACTAATGAAAACAGATTAAATCTGCTCTTTTGTCATAATATCATTGGGACTGCCTTGCACAAGTACCATGTGGTACGAAGTACTACGTTTTTATAGAAAGCAAAGTACAAGAGTGATTTTCTTGGAAGGTGAAAATATATCTTTAATACACATCCAGTAGTAGGAATTTCCAACTTTACTAAAGCACTATGTTGCAATTATTAAAGAATGTGGCCTTGGCTTTCTTTCATATAACTTGCATGTTTTTTAGTATTTGTAACTTAAAATATTTTTCAGCATTAGCAGAAGGAGGACTGTCTCTTCCAAACCTCGCTGAGAGCTTAACGAGTACTTTACAAGATGCCAATGAAATGGTAAGGAAATGTTTCACAAGGAAACAAAGTTAGTGTGGTATTCTACCTTGAGCATCTTGATAAATTGGATGTGCTTTAAGCATTTTCACTTATAAACTTTAAATTTACTCTTTTAAACTGTACACTTACAAAGAACGCTAGAATTTCAGATCTCCAAAGAAAAAAAACACATTATACAAACTAATTTATATTTAAAAAAAAAGTTGAATGATTTATATACTTCTGTAGGTGAGAGATAGCTAATACATGTTTTCATCTCTGTATTGTTTTTAGTTGTAAGACATCTTAAGCAGAATAGAACATTGTTATGCTCTGAGCTGTTTCAGCTTTGAGCCATCTTTTAATTGCTTGTGTGCTTAAATTATTAAAGTAGGTTAGCTGAGGCTGGAGTTAGTTAAAGCTGCTTAAAACTTCAGTATAGTTTCTTATCTGACCTCTGCTTTAGTCCCTTGTCCTGGAAGCCTCCCAAGTCAAGGTGTTCTCCATTCTCTGTCTTTTAACACTTTTCCTCAAATGCCTGAACTTTCTGACTTTGTGTAATGCCTCTTGGTAGGACATAGCTGTCATATAAATGATAGTATCAGGTAGAGTAATACTACGCTTAAACCAAACTGTTTTCTTTATGAAAGAATAAAAAAATTGATAGTGAAATTGTGATAGTGTGGTTGGAAGGGACCTCCAGAGGGATTTCTAAAATCTTTCTGGACTGCCTCCACAATACTATGTGGCTCTTCTGGAAGATGCCCAGGTAGTTGAAATCTGCCATGAGGGTAAAGACATGCAATCAGACCTCAATCATCATAGAAAGCCTCCTCTTACTTTCTGTTGGTCAGGTGCTCTGAAGCAGACTCTGCCCACATCATCCCCAGTGTTCCTTTCCCCCCTTGTCCTGACTCAGACCATCAATAGGCTCCTCGAGGTCTGTGAATTCAAGGAATGATTTGACCTGGGATTGAAAACTGGCTGAGCTACTGGGCTGAAGGGATTGTGGTAGGTAGCACGAAGACCACCTGGAGACCATTCACTAGTGGCGTATGCCAGGGGTCAATACTAGCGCCAGTGCTGTTTAAAATAGTCAGTAATGACCTAGATGATGGGACAGACTGCATCATCAGCAAGTTTGCAGATGATATAAAACTGCTTGATACACCAGAGGGTCGTGCCACCATTCAGAGGGACCTCACTGGGCTGGAGAAATGGGCTGACAGGAATCTCATTAACTTCAACAAGGGGAAATGCCACGTCTTACACCCAAGGAGGAGCAACTCCATGCACCAGCTCATGCTGGGGGCTGACCAGCTGGAAAGCAGCATTGCAGAAAAGAACCTGAGGATCCCGGTGGACAAGTTGAACATGGACTAGCAATATGCCCTTGTGGCAAAGGCGGCCACCACCATCCTTTGCTGCATTGGGAGGAACATTGCCAGCAGGTCAAGGGAGGTGGCCCTTCCCCTTTAATCAGTGCTGGTGAGATAGCATTTGGAGTATTGTGTCCAGTTACGGGCTCTCCAGCACAAGAAAGATAAGGATTTACTGGATTGAGTTGGAATCCAGTTTTTGGATCATGTATTAGGTGGATTTTGTTTCTTTATTTTAGGATTATGATCCTCCCAGTGAAGGGCAAGTGGTGAGAAGAGTGGATAAAAGCTATCACAGGGATCCTGTCCTGACTCTCTTAGCCAAATTAAATCAAGCACCTGTTGCTGTACAAGAAGGAATGTACCATTTGGAGGTAACTTACAGACCTTTTCCTTCCAATACAGTAGTTTTGAAGTGATAACGTTCTTACTCAAAAGTAGATTAAATATTTCAAGCTTATCCTTCCTGTTGGCTATAGAACAGGTTCATACACTTCATTCCCTGCTGGAAGCGATCCCACTTCTGTTGGCTATGTTCTCGTGTAAAACTTTTTAAAAACACTGAAGGTTGTGTTGTTATAAACAAGTTAACTGTACATAGTATCACACATACCTGGTTTTCAAGGTGTGTATGTGACTGTTCAAGTGTACCAGATTTGTCCTGTCATTTTGAAGAGCAGAGAAGTTTTCTGTCACTTCAGCAATACAGGTGGTAATGTTTAGCAGTACAGGTTCACTGCACTGAACAGCCATAGGAGTGTTTTAGGGATGTATGAAGAATAACTCAGCAAATGTTTACATGCCCTTTTGCACATGCTGTTGATACTGATCTTGGCAGAAAACCTCAAAATATTCACGTTCAGTTGGCAGAAAAAGCAGACTAACAGAAAAATATAGCTATCTGCATCACGAAGGACAAAAGTAATTTTTTGTGATACATCTAAGTATTTTCTGTGTAGAAAACAGTAGTTTGGACTGGGCGTCTATTGTAACTGAGATAGCTGGAGGAATGTTTAAAGGAAGTGAACTGTGAATACTGCAATATGGTTCATGAACACCTTTATTTACGACAGATCTTGCTTTTTGTGATTTTATTGATGCATATGCAGTTTCTTCCTTCTGTCTTGGTCAGTTTAGTCTAAATAATTACTAACTTCATTCATCTCCTTAGCTGTTCCTTTGTCTGTCTTTATTTTGCTTAATGAGCTCTGGTGGATGGACTTAGTGAAAAGCTTTCTACAGTGTCAGCTCTGAGTCTGACTGTAATTGTAGTGACATTTTCTCATCAGCACTGCCAGTTACAAAAGCATCTCTAATTTGTTTTTTCCCTTTCCCATAGTCATGGACCACTCAGTCTGTCCATATAAGACACTAATAAACTCCCCCCCCCGCCAGATTCTGGCAAGGTGTGTGCAAGCATACCTTCTCATTTATAAGAGAAAGAATATTCTCCTACGTGTTACTAGTATTGCCTTAGAATGATGCTGTGCACATGTGTGTATGTGTATTCAACTTGTTTTCCTGCATAGAAGCAAGCTGGTTTTTCTCTGCAGCTTTGAAAGTCAGAATGCAGAGAACCATCCCTATTTTAAGTGCCATCCAAACCTACTTAAAAATTGAACTTTTTACCTGACATGCTATACAACAGAGAGTCAATAGCTTTTTAGATGCTTCAAATGTTACAAGGTCAGCCAGTCAACAATGGACGTATGTGTAACATTAAAGACTTTATATGCTAAGAATGTAACTTAGGTTCTGATCATGTTGGGATACCACTAACAAAATAAGTGATGTTCTTTGGCTGTAAGTGATTCTTTTCTGTCCAGTACTGATAAATGTAGATCTTGCTTTCAAACCCAGTTAGATGATATCTCTTCAGTTTCAGTTTTCTTTATTCAATGCTATTAGTATAGACTTAAGTTTATATATGCTGTAAGGGTTAATGTAATTAGATAACAATGCATGGTTTTGGAAGAAGTACATTGGGGTTTTTCATACCTGCTGTTGTGATGTTGCTGTTCTACGTAGGATTCTGATGATAGTGTTGGGGAGCTCAGTGAAGGTCAAAGACCGAGGCTGACGAGAGCAGCAGAGAGAATCCTAATGGGACATTCAGTTTATATGGACCATCCAACTGCTCGGACTTCTGAGAAAAGACCACACCAGGGTGTCCGTTCTCTATCGCCAGGGCAGCTTGCCCAAACTGGAGGTACAATTAGACTGTTACTTCTTCTCTGTGGTATTTATGTGGATTCTGAGTTTTGTTTATAGCAGTATCTAAAATAATTTCAGAGAGTATGTTCAAAATCCAATATTAAAAATTTACAGGGAATTGCTGCAGTAAAATGATTAGCATTCCTATTCTGAGAACTGAATTTAATTCAAGCTGTGTCTTCTCTTCTTTGTCTGTAGTATTCTACAATTTGAACAAGAATTGTGCCAAGTACCCACTTGCCTATAGAAAAGTTGATTGTAAAGTATTTATTCTATTCTTTTAAGTCAAATTCAAGTCTCAGAAACACTTGGACCATTCTTGAAGTCGGTTTGCATAGGACAGGTATTAACACCAGCAGTTCAAGCTACTTCTCTCTGTCCCCTTACACAGCATTCCTCCTCATTGTTTTTATCACTCCATCAAGCTGATAATGCAGTGTCTCATAATTGGTAATATATTTTAGCTTCATATATTCCTGTAACAATATGGAAATTCTTTTTTTCCCAAATGGGTAGCTGAGGTGTAGACATAATGACTTGTACAAAGTAGTGCAGGAATATGTTGCTGTGATAAAGCAGGGTTATTGATTTATTTCTTTTCAGTTGAAACTAGTGCTGTAACCACTGGCCCATCCTTCCTCTCCCTTATTTTTTTTATCCCAGTTTCTCTATTGTTATCTGAAAATGTACTTCTATACTTGCTTAATTAAACTGCTGCTGCAATCTCGTAGAAACTCTTAGTTTTGTTGAGTGTGGTTTTAAGTATGATTAAACTAAACTGAAATAATTATTAAGCTGTTACAACACAAATGTGGTTGCACTGATTCATCAAAAGTTGTGTAAATTAAAGTGATCAAACAGCTGTTTTTCTGTCCTTTTAATTTTCACATTTATGAATTTGACAAGAGAAGCGTATCTCACATTATTAGCCCTTGAATGGCAGGAAGTGGATTGAAATTAAATGTGTTCAACATATGGCAAAAATTCTCTCAGAGAAATAAGAGTGTTTGTTTAGTTTTGAACTGATTCACATTTGAAGTGGTGATACAGAGAGTAAGCTTTTTAACAGAGCTGTTACCTAACATTTTGGACCAGCTACACCACTGTCAGCCTTGAAAATGCATTGTGGTATTTACATATTGTTTATTTATGTAAATATATTACATACATTACATATTATCAAACTTTTACTTGAAAGTAGTTTGAACGTTGTTTGGAGATTTGTTACATTAGGCTTCCTGGCAAAGGACTAGGTAATGCTACTATCCCTTTCTCCAAGTCACTTGTTTAACACTGTGTTGTTAGAGTACAGTCAGCATTAAGAACGCTGTGATGTGGGAATAAATCAGTGATCTAGATCAATCTGCTCTAAGTCTGATAGTGCTCAGGACCATACAGAGAGTTAGAAGGTGCAAGTTAATGGGGGGACCTGTCTGCTAGGGATATTTCTTACCCAGACTGTCCATAGCTGTATCTGGCATAACGTGTTTGTATCTCCTCTATATCTATTTTGTAAATGTATTTAATTTAGGATTCTCTTTGTTTGTCCTGTAAGTATCTAACACTTTTCAAAACCAGCTCCTGCATGTGATGGTAATCTAGAAGCAGTGTGATTCTCTAGTAATTATTTACGCTCACCTCTTTAAATCTTGTAGTATTGTTTCTGTTGTATTTTTTTTTAGAGGAGGCAAGTGCCCTGGACTAACTACCATAAGGGAATGCCCTGTGCTTTTACATAATCTGGAATAATCCCAGACTGAGTTTTGTTGCATTCTAATGATTTTTAACGTAGCTTCCCTCCCTCCACACCTCTGAACACACAGCACAGTATTCATTGACATTGCTAAGGAAACAACATTGTATAAAAGCTAGGATCTACTTTCAAGACGAGTGTTTTCGGATCAGGGACAAACAGAAAATCTTGTTTCCAAGTACCTTTTGTAGCGAAGTCAACACTGAATAGGAAACAATCTGTTCTGAGCAGCAGGCGGGGGGGTGGGTTGGAGAGGGGAAGGAATGATCTGTGATTATTTCCACTTTTCTTCCAAATCTTTTGTTATCTGTCCACTGGTATGTGAGATCGCATGTCCTTCAGTCTATTGCAAGTCAGGACTAAGAGCTATTTCCTGATAGCCACAATAATTACAATGCAGGCCCATCATTTGATTTGATAATTATTTTTAGGGGTAAAATTAAATAATTGTTACACCAATGGGTGTAAAAGTTCATCTGTTTCAGGGTGTATATCTCTGTACATACAACCTTGCAGTGGATACTCAGTTCCTCTGTCAGAATAAGTCACTCAGGTGTATCTGTGTAAGAATTCTGGGGATTGTGTGTCTATGGGTATCATCAGTTTTGTGACCAGTTTGTATTTGTATTATGGAAACATGCTCTCTATTTGGAGGATGGAGCAGGTGTTGCTTATGTAGGTATATAACAGCATCTCGATGATCAGTCTTTCACTTATAAATCCTTGTTTTCAGTGCTTGAAGTCATGGATATAAAAACCACCATGCAAGTGAAATGTGGCACATGTAGTCTTAAAGTGAACAATAATTACAGTTAATTAAGCAATGATTATAGTTAATGAGGCTTAAAATTCATTCTTTGGCTCTGTATGATAGCAGAAGGCTAAAGTTAGTTCATGAGCTGTCAGTACATTTTTCATAAAGATGCTTTACACACTTGCAGCCTGCAAAAGCATGATAAATGCTGGATTATATAGCAAATTATCCCTTTAAAAAAGACTATATACAGGTTTCTTTTCATTTACACAACAGTGAAACATTTTCATGAAGAAGCCTTTCCAATCTCTTTCCAATATGTGTGATAAAGCTCATTAAGCACATAATGGTATGATGAACTATACAGCTTTGAAGCTATCACAAATGCTTGCCATGCTAGAAATCTACAGATGATAAAACTGATTTATTTTTTTCAATTTCCACAGACATATATTTCTTATTTCTTTTCTCTCCACAAGAACAATTTAAGGGATATGCAATGAGCCATATAAGGAGGAAATAATTCTCTTTAACATTGCATGTCCCATTGTTGAATCTTGAAAGGCTCCGCATCCGGCCACGTGAGTTGACCAGGAGATTATTGCTCCAGCTCATCAAGGATTTTTTTCTCTTTATTTTTCTCTCTCAGCAGAAATTCTTGGAGATGCAGATACAAGTCGTGGTCCAATGCTTATGGCTGAACTGGAATCGCAACCAGTTTCAAATCCTGTTCTGCAAGCAGCCCAACCAAGCTTCAGAGTGACATCTCTCTCAGAGGATCCGTCCCAGGTAAACTCACAGGATCTTTTCTATGACTGTCAGAAAGTGCAAACTGAAACCTAGGAAAATATATTTTCCTGGTTCGCTGTGGTGACTGACATCACAGAACTGGTGCATTTAAAGTGACACATTCAGCTGAGAAACTGAAGTCAAAAGTACATGTATGTAATAAAAATGATTGTGTTTACTGTGACAGAATCCTTACAATATGCTGTCAGGCTCAGTCCTTCTCTTTTCCCTTTTCTGCACTTCCTCAGAACTTCACTGCTCTCACAGGATCTAATACTACACATACTCAGTTCAGATGGGGCATTCCAATGTTTTAGGGGCACGGTGCTTCAAATACAGAAGAATAACATGATGCTGTATGGGAGAGGAAGCAACAATAGAGGTTTGGCCTCACCAATTGTAACCCACTGATTCATCATTTCAGGAGCTTCAGTTGTCCTCGTAGGGGCAGGGCTGGAAAGGCAGTAATGATGATCTGCCTCAGAATATTTGAAGGTAGAGGAAGATCCTATTGATCTCTTCTTGAAACCTATAGAGTTAATCCATGGCTACTTTATTAGTATGTGCTGTTACCTAGAGATGACAGTTTACTCGCTAACTAAAGATAAATTCAAATTGTGAGTGGCAAAAGCTAAAAATGAGGTGGCAGATTGCTCTTTAATATGTTAAGCTTCACAGTGTGTTTGAAAGTAATAATATACTTACCATGGTTCTATGTTCCTGAATGCATTCTGTCCTTCCCTGATGCTCTATATTAAAAATAACCTGAAGTATCTTATATTGACTTGTCTTTGGTTTCATATTTTTGAGCCTTGATGTGTATCATGCCATTTGTGACTGAGCAGTTCTTAAATATGTCATCTGAAGCGATGTGTAAAAACCTCAAAGAGGATTTTAAATGTTGTACCTCTTTCACTTTGATATCACTGGAACATATTATTTCTTTGAGTGATTGTTCACAGGCAAGACTGGATTCTGTTAAACTGCTGTGTCTGTTGGGGGTGAAGCTCATATCCTTGTTATTGTTTCACTAGCCAAAAGTATAAGGGACAGAGAGGATAAAGAACCCAGTGATACCTGCATCTCATGCTCTGGAGAATTAGCTGATGAGGTTAGGATTGATTTTTGTTTGCCTGGGTACAGGCAAATGATAATGTACCATGTGTAAGATTACCATGTACATAGTCTTACCTATGCAAGAAATGTAAGGTGATATAACATAGTGTCTTTCATAGAAAATATAGAGATAGTTATATATTATGTTATCTTTAGAGACTTTTTCTTGCATCTGAACCCTTAGTGTAGGGTTTTTTGCCTGCTGAGGTATAAAACTCACCGTCCCTCCAAACCAACCCCTGAACTTTGTGTGTGTGGTTTTGTTTTGTTGTGTGTCCCCGTGTCGTTCCCCCCCCCCAACAAAATGATCTCTTCCTGTACTTGGGTGTTCCTGATGTAAGACTCTAAATCACTGTTTCTCATGGGCTAAATTTTTTGCTTTTCTATGACATCGCCATGCCTATAAGCCATAACCTAAGCCGTGCTTAAGCCATAAAAGTCTGTCCAGGATGTGGCAAAGCCGTGCTCCATAAGATCCTCTACTAGATCTGTATATCCTTCTCTGCAAAAAAAATCCCTGTACCAGATGCTTTGAAAGCTTGTTTTGACAGCGTCTATCTACCATGTAACAATGATTAATCTTTCCCCTAGTTTCAATTAGGGATGGCATCTGTATTCAGATCTACGGCTGGATCTGCTTTGTCACCTGCCTGTAGGAAACAGATTTTCTGGTAAAGTAATATCAGCTAAGAGAGAAAGATACTCAGGCTTTCAGAATGATTCATTCTATGCAGTGTTTAAGGCAATAATCACTTTAAACTTCTTAAAAGATTTCCTCCCAAGTTAGTCACTGACACATCAGTTGTTTCACATCTTGTTTTTCATCTCTAGGCAGTGTTTGCCTTCATTGAAATGGAACTGTATCAGCTACGTACAAAGCAACACGACGAATCTATTTAGGAGTAAAACTAGGCATTTCATGGTGTTTGACAGACCTGAGAAAATACACCATATTTCAGATGGTGTCCAGCTGGGCCCTGGGTTTGGTAGAGCTTTGTTCTGATTTAACTGGGAACAATCCTCCTGGATGTTAGGGGTTTGTTATGGCAAAGCTTAGGTGGTTTCTGTAATCTGTCTGATTTCAGGGAGGTCATGGGCAGCGATATGGAGCTGCCATATACGTACCACTTGTTTGCCCTTGGCACCGGTGCCTAGATCAGATTTTGACCAACAGAAAGAGCATTGTCTTTTCATGTAGGGCAGGAGCAAATGCCTTTTTGTCATGAAGAGTGAAGTCCGTGTGGTCGCTTATTCCAAAACAAACGGCTTAAGTCATGCAGGAATGTTCTTATCTACCCAGATTCCTTGGCTGCTTCTCCATTTCTGGCATTGGATTTTTTTTTTTGAGATTTATATATGCTTTTAGCCACTGTTAGACAGAATGCCAGACTAAATGCTTCTTCAGTTTGACCCCTTCTGTCCATTCTTGTGCAATGATACAAGAACTGACTGTTATATGTGGCCACTTTGCCCCTGTGCTCTTAGCTCTAAGAAGCAAGAGCATGACTAGGAGGAAGCTGGGCTCTCCTATTCTAGATAAATCGTTTTCATCATGGGAGGGACATGAACATTGAAGTCATATTTGTGTGCTAAACATTTCAAAGATGGTAAATCTAAATCATTTGAAGTCCCAAGTGCATTGTTAAAATCTTAGAAAATCAATTGCCAAATATTTTCATAATGTTCTTATATAAGTATGAATGTTTTTATACAATCAGCATTTTTTAAGTGGGATTGTCACTTTGGTATTCTCATTAGCTTTCATTTTTAGTCTTTCAAAAGACATGTTTTTTTAATCTTCAAGAATGCATAATTGTAGGTTATGAATCTGTGTTATCTCTCAACTTCTGTTTGCGCCTCAGTTTAAACTGGTTTTTGGTTTGTCTTATTAAAAATCCAAAACAAAACAAAAAAACACTTCAAATGGAGTCATGAGTATACTGTTATGCTGCTTACATTTAATGTTCTGTAGCATTGGTGGCCTTCGATCACATGAGACCTTCCTGCTTTCAGAAAATCATCTCAACTCTTTCTTGTCTTCTCAGCTTTAAATGATGAACAAAGCTGGTCAACATCGTGGTGTGTAGAGGTGCCCAAGTTAGTGCCTATCCTAACTGGTCTATCTGTGCACGTAGTGCCTTGTGGAGATGCTAGCTTGATGTCAGGTTCATGTGTACTCACTGCTGTCAGCTTACGCTCATCGTTGTGGTGGCGAGGTTGTGTTGGTGCTTGTTAGAGATGGCATGCTATCTACTAGTGTAGCCCCCTCTACGCTTTGTTTACTGGGGAGTGTAAACAAGTCCATGCAGCCATTGAGGAAAAGACAGTGACTAAATGGCTTATCTTTTTGTTCCTCCTGATTTTTGCAGCACTGGCTTAAATGATCGTTAAGTACATGAGAAGCAGTATCATTACTGTTGAGGTTCCTGTTGTCGTAGGAGATAGTTGTTAGCTGAAGGAAATGGAAAGCCCTGATTATGTAGTTGGCACCATGCTTATTGTTTGCCAAACATAAAAATTTTCTTCTTTTCACCAAAGTTTTGGCTGTTTATTTCACTTGTGGCCTCCACAATAGTGGAGGGTTTCTGTTACAGAACTAAAGCATACTTTCCTTTTCTTCCTTTTTAGCTTTTGGGGAGCAACATACCACTGGTATGTTGTCATCAGGTCTTCAAGAGAATACCCATGCATTGCTTCTCAGGGTATATAATTTTCCCAGAAGTCATACAGCAATTCTGTCCGTAGGCTCCAAATGCTGTGTGATATGCAAACATTTATGATCTTGTGTTCCTCCTTCTTTAAGAATCTTCATTAAAAAAACCTTTATATTCATCTATGGAATCAACAGAATAACTGATGAAATCAAAATTGTCTGTCTTAGAGAATGCTTCAGTCTTCTAGGACTCCGTGACTCTGTTTTGCGCTCTCATGTTTCCTGTGTAGATGCAGTGGAATGTCCTTGTGCTACAATTCCTGTTCCAGTTAACACATAAGATAACAAGCATACTTGACAAGTATGATGTCTCCCTTTTTAACACACAGAGTGTTTGTTGCTTCTAAGAAACTTTTCTTCAGGCATTGTTGCAGACCTAGGTCCTGAAGAGCATGTCAGGAAGAGTGGAAAATGGTTTTAAAAACATGGTCAAGGAAATAAATTTTATACTTGGCATGGGTTTTCAGCCTGTGCGCTGAAGTTTTTATTTTTCTTTTCCCTTTCAAGTTTCTCTTTTTGCTCAGGAGGATAATACCTAGGGAGAAGTCCTGGGTATTGAAGAAAGCCAGAGAAACCTTATGTTCTTCCCACCACATGCTTTGAGTAGAAATTGAGGGTCTCCTGTGTCTTCAGGTCTAAATGGCACTTTGCCATACCCACTGCTCCCAGGATGTTCGTCTAGAGGAAATAGCATTGCAATAGGCTAATGCAGATCTGAATTCTTTTGAAGTCAAAAGGAAGAAGAACAAGTACATATCCTTTAATGAATCTTTAAAAACATCTTTGGATGTTTCTTGAAGCTCCACATAATTTTACTGTGCTTTTACATCAAGAGTCAGATTTGTAATGTGATTTTAATGTATGATATATAGGAGGAAAGCCAAGGAGCTGCACAAGCTGAGACTGTTAGACCACGAGTTATTCATGTGAGAAGGAAGTCTGAAGAGATGCAACAAGAAGGTAAATCAATGTCAATAAGCAAACATAGTTCTTTCAGTTAAGCACATCACTTTTAAATGTTGTTGTATACTGATGTATAATAAAGTTCTGATTTTTTAAAATTTGGTTTTCATTACTACCAAATTCCCCAAATTTCCAAACATTTATATATAGTGTGTATAGATCTGTGTACATAGTTATGGTATTGTTGGGGTGCATTGAAAGGATTGGAAATGTATCTATATGTAAGTCATCAGAATCCCTGCAATTAAGTATTTATTTAAATTTTTATTTGCCAAGAGCATTACAATGTGCATATTACGTAGTCAACTGAATCTTAATTGCTTTATAGAATGCTGTTCAGGAAACAAAATATTCATAATGTTGTGGTAGATGGTAGTGGTTCATATACATGAGAAAATGCAGGGGTACTAGAGGAGAACTGAAAGATAATACAAAGTTAAGATCATGCAAATGTGGGGAAAAAAAAAGATATTTTCAATGTTAAAATGGCCTGGTTTGAGAGGGGCTTCAAGCTAGTGTGTGACAGATAGCGATTTTCTTTTGTGAAGGACACTATGTATTATTTATGCATAAGCAGGCTATTTTTGGAGATTACTTAACTGTGTTTGTTAAAAGTGTTAGGGATGTTGCATGAGAGGGAGAGAATATTTTTTGTTTATTGTAGTTCAAGTCAGTGTTGGAATAACATAAACTGCATATTACTGCCATATTTAATTGTTTTAGGAGATAATAAGTTTGTGGAGGTGGTAGAATGAGGTATGTAGCAGTTTTCATCTTACATGCTAAAAACTGGAATCTAAAAAGCTGCATGTCTGCAATATATGCAATTATAATTGCTCCACCCTAGTATAGACAAATTCTTCCTTCAAGCCCTTTTTAAAATAATTCTTTGAACTTCTTCCATTTAATTTTTTGAAAACATCTAATCGAATTATAATTCTGATGGAATTATTTTGCTTCAAATATTTAGAAGTGGTAAGAAAAGCCCTAGGCCAATGTTATTGGTCGTGGGACTTGGAACCTAATTTCAAAACCGTGGTTTACATATGAAGAAAGTTATTAATAATGTAAAACTTAGCTTCTATGGACAATTAGCAGAAAAGCTTACGGAACTGAAGTGGCACACTGTAGTGCATTTACATGTTTTGTTGTAGGGACATTTATCAACACATGTTTATAAAGTGGGTAAATAAAGACTTAATTTATTAAAAAATGGGGTTAACTCTTTTATTTAACATTGGTGGAAAATATCGCAATGACTTTTTCTAATAGGAAGAACTGTATTTTTCCTGTGCTGTTCAGAAAATCCAAATTGCCTAAGGAAAGTGAATTTCCAGTAAGTTGAGTATGACCTCTAAATCGCCAAAAAGGAAATTGTCGCAGGTCTGCCTTGCAGGATCAACCCGTTCCCAACTTTAAAAGCAGTTTTCCTTAATAGTGGTTGTAGGAATCTTCCTTTTCTTCTTCCCAACACTTGCTATTAATTAACAGAGAGGAGGGAAGAGGAGCTAGTCTTCCTAACACTGTACTTCATGTTTTTACATCTCAACTTTGTCTCAAAGGGTTAACAAGACAGCACTTCCACCCTGTATTATTGAGCAGGGTGTTAGAGAGGGCTGGAAATGAGTAGAATATTTTTTTATCAAATCTCTTGTTTTCTGGACTATTTATCTTTAAAAAAAAATTTACTTGTACTGTAACACAAGGTGTTTGGGCACAGTCCAACTATGTCTGTGGGTCAGATGAAAATGTTTGACCACGAGATGGCAGTAGTCAATTTTCTTTGAGAGGAACAAAAAAAAAAAGATGATTTATATACCAGGATAATTTAAGTCTCATTCGAAGTATACATATTTAATGAGCCAATAAAAATCTAGAGGATTTGCAAATGGAAACAACTGTCTGTCAGTTTTAATCAGAAGGTCTTGTCTCTATAAGCTTCACCACAGCAACTTAATCAGTCAAAAAGTTGAGGGTAAAAATTAATAAGAATAATTTGAAAGAAAAATGAAAACTTGCAACATAAGTATTCATGGGTTTAAGTAAATACAACATTTTAAAATTAAGCACATCTGTAAGTTCAAAGCACCCCGTTTATAAAAACTTCATGTCAAATGGTTGCCTTTACTGAGATAGCAAGGGACAATGAGTACTTGCCTGAAAATGGAGAAGCATTTCAGAAGCAGGACCGTTTAGGTATTTTCTCAGAGTTTAAAGGGTAAGTGGTTGTATTGGTATTAGAGCTTAGAAAATCTGGAGCCCTGAAATGAGGTGTGAATTCAGGATATTGGGAGAAAAGGGAAATTGTTTTGGACTTAGAGTTGGATGTGAAAAAAGCCTTTTTTATTTAATTGAAAAATACATGACAAGATTTGATTAATCTTTTGTCTATGGTCATAAATATATATATATGATAGAGCTTTCTTTTGTTGTTTAAAAAATTTTTGTGGTCTACAGCGAACATGTGTTTTTACTGAAAGTAAGTTGATTGATGTCTTCTAATGAAAGTTGAAGTTCAGTAGGACTGTTACAATATCATGCCTGAAAGGGTAATGTCTCCTGAAAGTTACAACTGAAAATAAAGCCTGAATGTATTATTAATTGAAATGTGTGCCTTCTCTAGACATAGTGGAGACAGTGGTTTGAAAACATATATTTGTAGTATATAATATGCATGAATATATATTTTTGGCTTTATAATACCCTTTAATCTTTGTACCATTCTTTCATATATCTTCATAAATTTAATATGATAATAATTGTTGTGGTTGGTGAATGCACATATTTCCAGAATACAAGCATTTTCAGTCTTACATTAACATGATTCAGAATTTTTAAATTAAAATGAAAGAACAGGTGGCAATGCTTGACTGCAGAGTGTTTTTAAACTTTAATATGAGCAGCTCAGAACCAAGAGGTAGATGTATTTTCACTTAATTATTTTTCTACAGCACAGACTCTCAAATGTGACCTAGAGAGCACAACTTCATGATAGTAATTCCTTTTTATCTCCAGCTAGTGAATTATATTCAGGCAGCTGTAAGTACATGGGAAAGTAATATTGGGACACTAAGCAATTGGCTTTGTTGCCACGGAGAGATTGCACAATTGCTTGTGGGAGGAGATGATCTGTGCAATAAATTAATAAGAGGGCAAGAAGCCCTTAAAACAATCTGTATAAAAAATAAAGCTTCCAGAGTCCCTGTTCAATATTGAAAATGGGCTAGTTCTGTGTTAACATTGACATTATGCTGTACTGAAAACTGTAATATTGAAAATACAGATATAACTAAATACTTCTCTGCCTCTCTTCTTCAGCCAGACGTTGCTCTGAGTAAGGTTTTAGGTTATTTATTCTTAAAAACTATTGTGGCATGAGGCAAATCTCTAACAGATGCTTCAAGGAAGGAAGAAGATTAGGATAAGGCTAAAGGTCTTTATTTTTTTTTTTTCTTGGAACTGGAACTGTTTTGGCCAAACTCTTAACAACTATTCTACTGAAAGTTTACTTTCTCCTTAATATCCTGCTGTTTCTTTTTTTGAACTGAATTTCACTAAAGGCTTTTGCTAAAGACCGTCCATACCACCCTGAAAATAGCAGGCAGTGAAGCAAACCCGAGCTATTCTTTCACGCTCTAGACAGTACCATCACAACCTGAGAGGTAGGAATAGTTTGCGTAGCCTACATTGCTCCCTGAATATGACTAATTTCTGAGAGAAGATCTTGGAAATTGAAGTCACGAAATCAATTAGCTATAATTATGGCATTTTTCAAGCAAATGTCCTGTTAGAGATTGATGTAAGTTTTTCAGTGCTGTTTCAGAACTCTTACTTCTGGTCTGTTTTGACTCTGGTTTTCCTATACAATTACCTCCCTGTGCTATTGGATGGCTCACTGACATATTTCAGTTAATATATTTTACATTCGGGCAAGTTAGGAAATGCAAAGCTCTGTTTCCCACAGAAACTGTGTCTTTTCTATAAGTAGTCATTATCTTTTAGGTGCTCCAAGTGGTTTAGAACACCAGTTCTCAGAGTTTTTGTTTGCTTTTTCTGCACATGTGACCATAGCAGTTATGTGATAGCCCATGCATTAGAAAACATGCATCTGAGTCATAATGCATTTTGCATATTATCCCTGCATAAAATCCTCAGTAGCCACACTTGAGAGTTTCTAGTTTGAATTACTGTAAGTCAATAGTTAGCTGTGTTACAGTACATTTGGACCAGGAGTTTTTAATTTCTTGGCTTTTGTAAATATTATTTATCTGTGAAGAAGTGCCATTTATATCTATGGTTGCTTCTTTTCCCACTGAGTTACATCAGTTATTTTTCAAACAAAATGTTAAAACAGAAGTTTGATTTTTTTTTTTTCATAGCTTAAGGCAAAGTCTTGTGTAGAATTGTTGTAGACAATGATGTCCTCCTGCTGTGGGTGTGTTCTGCTGCTTCAAGTTGGGGTCCTGGGAAACCAAGCACCAGGAACTGCTGTGGGTTTCATGTGACTGTGCACATCCTTGCACCCATTCCCAAAAGATTTCTTTCTGGGAAACGATCCTCTGATTCCCTAGACCTGTCATTTCTTCCCCTCACTTCTTTGTGCAAAAGGCGTGAACAACAGGAACTTCTAGCAGGTGAAGCACAAATCTCCCTGGTGTGTTTTTTAGACTCCTAGAATGTAAGTCGTTTTTTGAGGCATCTAAATTAATTGAAATCCAAGTAATCACATGGAGAAATGAAAAACCAAAAAAAACCCCCAGTTTATACTTAGAGAAAACTGTTACCAAGCCAGCTAATATTGACTTGCAGTCTGAGGATTTCCTGCTGACGGGCATGCTTGTGTAGAAGTCATTCTCCTCTGGAGTCCAGTTCCACACCACGTATCGCCTGGCCCTTTTCTTATAGATCTACATGCTTTCTTCACTTGGCAATTTTCTTCCAACTTCTAAGAGGCTGAGAGTTAGTTCTCCTCTTACTGCATGCCTCTTTAAATGGCACAGAGGGCTACAGTGCGCTCTCACTGCTGCAGTATTGTCAAGAGATTTCTCTGACCTTGCACTGAGGCTTTTGCTGTGGGAGGTATGTGCAAAGGCAGAAAACTTCCCCTTTTAGTCTTCCCTTGGTGCCTATACAGACGATGCTTTACACCCATCATGAAATCTGCACACCTTTGTATATCTTCAAGTTTCCCTTGTACAGTCCTCATGAGAATCAGCTTCTGCTCCATGCTGCATGTGGGTATGGTTAGTCTTCGGAGGGAAGGTATTTTGCACTTTTGATACAGTAAAAAGAATAAAGCAGGAAACCTTCCAGTGTGGGTTAAGGAGTGTTTCTGCTCAGAAGTTTTAAGTTCAGGAGGTGTGGCTGGCATCTATAGCCCCATTAGTTAAGCAGGTGAAAGCAGTTCCAGTTGCTCCTTTCTCCCTTTTCATCAGATCTTTGCGTTGAAAATACACTTATTTTGCTGAGGTTCAAGGTGTATTCCTGTACCAGGTCCCTCCTCTGGTCTGTACGCAGCAGCAGGGGTTTTCACTGAAATTCCAGCACCAGTTGGGCTTTTTCTGCAGAACGGGAAAGAAAAACTTATTCAAACTGACATGATCACTACTTAAAGGATTACTTCCTATGGAGACTGTCAGATACTTGGATTTTTACCTGTCTTTTTTCAGATTTACTGGGGCTCAAGGGTAAATATCCAGAAATCTCATCTGATTCCCTCTTCAAGCCTAGATTTTAAAGGATTGCGGGGGATCTAGTCCAGTGACCTGGAGCATCCCTCAAAGTGCATTTTATATATCATAAACTAAACTTCAGGGCAATGACAAAATTAAGCCTGGTATTTCCCTCATACATGGGGGCTGTAATGTGCAAATAATGAGGGACCAGTCCCTTTTTCATACTGGTATGCTGAAAACCCGTGGTACTGCTGCATAAAGCATCCAATGTACATTCTGGAGTTTGTATGTCCTTTTTGCCCCAAAATATCCTGTGGTACCTGTATGGGTGCCTGCTGAGCATCAGCTGTCTCTATCGCATCACACAGACACCAGAGGCTTCTGAGCTTTATATATCTTAATAATGTTAAGGATTTTACTTCCAAGTTTATTAGAATTTCTTTAAAAAATTTCGATTCATAATTGCATTTGCTTTTCAAACACTTGTGACTACCTGCTGGAACCAAAGCCGTCCAGACTGGCAGGCAGTTCTGCTAAGCTTCATGTGGCACCACTGCCTCATCCCTGCAATGCAGATTTCATAGAACCATAGAATTGTTTAGGTTGGAAAAGACCCTTAAGATCATCAAGTCCAACCGTTAACCCAGCACTGCCAAGGCCACCACTAAACCATGTCCCTAAGCACCACGTCCACCTGGCTTTTAAATACCTCCAGGGATGGGGACTCAACCACTTCCCTGGGCAGCCTGTGCCAGGGCCTGACTGCCCTTTCAGTGAAGAAATTTTTCCTAATACCCAACCTAACCCTGCCCTGGCGCAGCTTGAGGCCGTTCCCTCTCGTCCGATCGCTTGTTCCTGGGGAGAAGAGACCGACCCCCACCTCACTCCCGCCTCCTTTCAGGCAGCTGTAGAGAGCGATAAGGTCTCCCCTCAGCCTCCTCTTCTCCAGGCTAAGCAACCCCAGCTCTTTCAGCTGCTCCTCACCAGCCTTGTGCTGTACATCCTTCACCAGCTTCGTTGCCCTTCTCTGGCCACGCTCCAGGACCTCAATGTCCTTCATGTAGTGAGGGGCCCAAACCTGAGCACTGTATTTGAGGTGCGGCCTCATCAGTGCCGAGTATGGGGGGACGTTCACTTCCCTAGTCCTGCTGGCCACACTATTCCTGATACAAGCCAGGATGCTCTTGGCCTTCTTGGCCACCTGGGCGCACTGCCGGCTCATGTTCAGCTGGCTGTCGACCAACACCCCCAGGTCCTTTTCCGCCAGGCAGCTCTCCAGCCACTCTTCCCCAAGCCTGTAGCCTCGCGTGGGGTTGTTGTGACCCAAGTGCAGGACCTGGCACTGAGCCTTGTTCAACCTCATACAATTGGCCTCAGCTCATTGCTCCAGCCTGTCCAAATCCCTCTGTAGAGCCTTCCTACCCTCCATATTTCTCCTTATTTTTGCATTCTTTCCTTTTTTGCAGGGTGTGGGGGGGGTGGTTTTGGAGTTGTGGGTTTTTTTGTAGCTTGTGTCTCTAGCAGCCAGCCATATTCTAAGCAGAATTTGCATTAAGAGGAGAGTACCTCTTGCTGCTGCATATCCACTCTTAAGAGTTGGAATGTACAAGCTGAGAGCCCTAAATTGGTATTTCCACTTTGGCAGTCTACCTTTGATCTTTCACCAGTTCCAGTTTCCAGTTGTATAAATCTACCTATTGTCTGTCCATCTGGGGGCCACGCTAGAATGTGATGCTTTTTCTTTTGTGTAAGGTTCTCACATGGTGGTGAATCAGCTGGAGTCGCCGTGCACTGCAAGCAGGGTATGGTCTTGACAGCAAGTATTAAATCCAGTCTCAGATCTCCTGGACACTAACACACTCCTCACCAGTCTATCCAAATTGTTGTGCCAAAGCAGTCTTTCTCACCGCCTGTGTAGGATTCGTAAACACGCTAGGATCTGACTGAAGCAGCTTTGTATTGTGTATTATGATTTGTATGCACTTTTACAAACTTACAGTAATTGCTGTTGCCTTCATTGTAAAGAGCAAAAAATAAACACACACAATAAACCCCCTTAATGGGCACTGATCCCACTGGCACTGATCTTGAGTAACTCTGAATAAAAGCAGATGGTAGCAAGCTGACTAGGCTGACCTGCTTTCCCCTTTCATGCAAACATTGCTTATATAAATGGGGGACGCACACAAAAAATTAATGGGCTTGAGCAAGCCACCTAAGGACAGAGACTCCCCATGTACTTAATGGTTACATCAGCCCCAGGGCTGTTTCCAGTTAGCTCTTCTCTGGAGGGAGAAGTTTCTCACAAATTAGTGGTTCCACAGCTCTGAGCCCATGGTTTAATAAGAAAGAACTGATGCGCATCTAGAAAGTAAGCGTGCTTAGCTGTTCTGTGGCCTGTGTGTTGTGGTAGGACATGGAAAATGATCAGAATAGTCTCTCCTGAACCTGCTACTCATTTATATACATGTAATTGAGTCTGAAGTCCCACATCATCTTCTGTCATAATGTTGTAAAGAGGCATTTGATTTTTATGGTCTTGTACTACTTTAATTCACATGCTTATTCGTTAGCAGTGATGGCAAATGAATTTAAATTGAGATTCCTAGTTGTTCTCAATGACGTGCCTCAGTATGTCGCTATAACAAGATGTGTTGTAAGAAATAGCGTCTTTTTTTTATTCAGCAGAGCATTTGGTTGGAGTTACTCCCTCCAGGAGTATGCCACAGTCTCTGCCAGCGATTACAGCCTGCAAAGACAATTTCCTGAATAAGACGTATTATTTCCACTCCTCAGTCCCTATCATTTTCAGCCTGGTCCATCAATGCCAGCTAAGCTGGAGTCAGGAACCCTTCCAGCTGTCTCAGGTAGACCTGCTGCCAACGCTGTGTTAGTTCGGTTGGCAGATGCACTATAGGATCTTTTAGGATGATCATCCTTTCTTGGATTAACAGTCATTTCAGTAGACCTCTTGCCTCACATTTCTTTTTTTAGTGTGAAAGTTGCATTTCTTTAATAAAAGACGTCAGTATCAGACCAGGAAGTCTTGATGCCTTTGGGTGCTGGCAACACATTGCATGGATACTGTATGGTGACAGGTGAAGACAAGGAATATTACAAACATGTATTTCAGCTTTGAGAAACATTTATAGCACTGCGGTAGGAGAAATGTAGGCTGTCTTCAGTATGTGCTGGGTTTGTTTTATTTTTCTGGTTGGCAGGGAAGGCAGATGTTGGCCTTTATAATTCAGTGGCTTGTGTATCTCTGAGAGCAACGCAGCAGAAGGAACAGCCTCTGCTGTCCCCACTGGGTTGGTTTTGGTGATCCTTGAGCAGAGGCAGCTGGATATCCTTCAGCTTTACCTGGTGTTAAGAGTTCTCAATTCAGCTTTTTTAAAGCACTACATAAAAACTGGAAGGAGCCAGCTGTTTGTGTGGGGAGTGGCTGCTTAGAAGAGAAATTACTAGGACAAGAGTGTATATGCCGAGTGGAGGTAGCTTAATGTGAGCGATGAGTAACCCACAGATTCTGCCTGTCTGCCTCCAAACCCCTTTTATAAAGGAGACGAGGGATTTACAAAAGCTGTCATTCTCAGGCATTAAACTTTTTTCTTTTTCTCTTTTAATGCTTTGTAAATTTTTGCACTGCTAGCAGAGGCAAGGCAGAGCTGTAAAGTTATTAATAGAACCTAACTAGCCAATAAAGACAGATATTTAGATGATTGGTGTCCACAGTCAAACTGTAATATTATTTTTTTAATTTTACTGCCTATTATATTGTGAGAGGGCTGGACTTACCTGCAGTTTTCATGCTCTTGAACAGTGTCGTTACCTAAGTACTTTACTTGTTTATTTTTCTAGATACTTTAGGAGTAAACAGACCTTCTACCCTACGCACTGAAGAGAGGCCAGGTTTTTCCAGCACCGGCTTCTCAATACAGTGATACAAAGACTGCCTATAATTAAATATAAATATATGTTTGCAGTGCCCATGTGATTAATTTCTTAAGACTAGAACCCCAGGAAACTTTCAAATAAGTTGACAGCATGGAGTAAATGTTATCTAGGATGTCTTCCAAATGAAGAATACTATATAAATAATGGTAATGCTACTCCTTGATAACATGCTGATTTTGAGAAATGCAGTCTGCCAAAGTAGCTTTCTTCTTAAAAATAGGGTAAGGACTGGTGAGTGAAGATTAAAGTTGTCACGCGTGACCTGTTGCTCACTGCTGAGGTTGCATATGGGACTGCATTTTGTAATAGTGTTGAATAACACGTGCAAATGTAAAACTTGGTTAAAACCCTTTTCATCTTCCATAAAACTAATTTTGAAAGTAAAATACAGCAAATCCTCGTGTCTGAAATACCAGTTGCAAATGTGCTTTTGGTGACTGCATTTGCAAGGAACAGTAGTAAATGATGGGAGATGGGTTAAATTTTGTCTGTGGGCTACTGTGTTCTGGTTTTTATCATGAATGCTGTCATTCAGGAAAAAAAACCCTACACCTAGAAAAACTTAATTTAGATTTAGAACCTTTGTATCTGTGTTGTCATTCTTCTCTAATCTAAAACTTCTGGTTTGCTTTTAAAGAAGGAAGACCTGTTTTTAAGCGCGGTTCTAAACCTGAGTGAAAGTTGTTGAGTGTGACACAAAATATGTAGCAGTTCTGTAAAATGCGTTGGGTTTTTTGGTTGTTCCCCCCCCCCTCCAATGCTTTGGCCACAGGGAGGTAACTGTTTCTTTTTGTGTATGGCACAACCTTGACTTTCATTAACTTTCTTTTTTAATGTCAGATAGGCATGTAGTTTTAAT
Organism: Theristicus caerulescens; assembly: GCA_020745775.1. Taxonomy (NCBI): domain Eukaryota; kingdom Metazoa; phylum Chordata; class Aves; order Pelecaniformes; family Threskiornithidae; genus Theristicus; species Theristicus caerulescens. Next base: position 66,149,699 of record CM036564.1, on the reverse strand, counting down.
ACAAAATAATAAATCATTAGCCATATGTGAGCAATGAAAATGTGTATCTCACATTTTCTGGGTCTGGTAGAATTACATTTATGTTTCAGCTCAAAACTATGCAATCAAAGCAGGTTAGACTTAATACGGGTCGACCTGCAGACCTCCATCCTAACTCAGGTTGTTACAGTAAAGTAATAATCTCAGCGCTGCGTATCGTGGCCTTGTTTTATGCACTGTACATATTGCAAGACTTGGGCAGAGCTATATTTGCTTAAAGACAGTATAACAGCTGCAGTTGCTGTCCTTGTCAGGCCATTGTATCTTCAGTAGAAGTAAAAAGCATGGAATTTGCTGGCAGTTGCTTAATTTCTGGGTTTTTTTTTTTTTTTAGTTTGTTTTTATAATCCTAAAACCATAATCACAGATCTTGAGAAAATGGTTTTATTTACTTAACAGCTGCCATTGTGCCCTGTTACGTAAAATTATAAATGGGAAATATTTACTAGTTTGAGTTACAGTATAAATACACGATTAACTTCTTGAAAGTGCATGTTGCTTATTTCAGTAATTGGACCCGCTCCTAGAGACAGGCAAGCAGGGAGATTGCACAGGGAGTGCTTGTTTCTGAAGATGAAGCTTCCTTCCTCATTAAAAATAAAAAAAGAGAAGAGGGGAGCAGTTTCCTGCCGGAGTCCTCGCTTCACGGAGCCGGGCAGTCGTGCCTCCCCCTGCTCCAGCTGGCCTTAACATGCTGTCCTTTGTGGAGGCGTTCTCTGACAAACAATGTCCAAACCCATTTTTACAAGAGCGTTTGGGGTTTGCCTCTACAGGCAGACCTGGGATTTAAAGAGATTTTTGCTCCTCTCTCATCTGCTTTTAAATGCAAGGCTACGACAGCCAGTATCTCTGAGGTTAAGGCTTGATAAAGGCTGTTCTGTTCCTAAGATTTGTAATCTAGAAACGGCCTAATGAAGAGACTCAACCCAAAATTTCAGCTGTATGTAAAAAATGTGTTCCAACCTCGATATATATGATGTGAAAAATGAATAATAGCAGCACTGCAGGCAAAATCTTCTCTGCTGCGATGTGACAACCCACCCCTTCATTGGAGGTTTCAAGAATTTGGCTGCGCTTTTGGAAATAAGCCTCATGATTCTGCCGGCGAGATGTTTTAGCTCAGACAGAGCTCAGCACACAACGGCTTTGTTGGAGTGTTGGCTCTGAGCTTATGGCAGGAAACTGCAGTAAAAACCTTACTTTTTCTACCTACAATATGTGGTGGTTGTTTTGAACGCAGCCAAGGCTGTGTTTTAGGGGTTTGGTTTTTGGTTTTTGTTTTGGTTTGGTTTTTTTGAAGTAAAACCATGCTCACAGGCTTGAGAACCACAGCAGCTAAAAGCTAGAACCACTTAAGATGACGATTAGGGCCTGACTCTATACTTCATTGATTCAGTAGGGGTTTTTTTTTACTTTCTTTAAGGACAAACTCCCTTGCTCTGTCTGTCTGTTAAATGAGAACCATACATTCAATTCCTTAACCCAGCTGCTTTTTGCAAGTCTGCATGGAAAGTAAAGCACTTAGAAAGAAGAGTAGACTTCATGCACACCCGTCGTAGGTCCGAGTGATGTGTTTAGGAGATGTTTGCATCGTGCAACACGGCTAGCTCGGAAATCCGTGAACTAGCCATCAAGCAATCTCCAGAAGCAGTGAAGCTCAGGGGATGTGTGGTGGTGTGCTGAAGCTGATGGATCCCAGGGTGATGTGATTTCCTAAGGCATCCAGGACATCTGCGTGTCACTGGATTTTGTAGACATACTTGCTTGGGTATCGGAGTATGTGACTGTCTTTCAGAATGTGCCATCCGACCGCTCACACTCACGCAGAGCGCTGCAGTGCAGAGCCTGCCAGAGGGAATATTTTGAAGTATATGAAAAGAAAGTTCAGATGTTTTTCGTCTGAGAGTGAAATTGCAGAAGGCCCTTAGAGGTCTGACTTATTGTGCAATCTCTGTAAGTAATTTGTAATCAAAATACCTTTGCACATGTCACTTTTATATTTCCTGTAATAAAACAGCAAGAGCAATTAAGATTTTGGACCATAATCTTCTACAAGCTTCTAAAAATGAATGGGTTGGGGATTTTTTGAGTTATGGCTGAAATAGCCAATTTTTACATTTTTGATTGCTTCAAAAACAGTTTGGTAATAGCTATTTTAATAGATTTTTAACTGTAGCCTGACAAACAAAACTGTTATGTGGTAACATAATGGATCTGAAGTTTACTTCTGAAAAACGTTAAGTAAGAAACCAGAAAAACTCTTCACAAAACTGGAAGACATCTGTACTCCGGTAACCCAGCGTGTGACCTACTGGGCTTTATGCGTTTCAAATCGAAAAGAACCAGTAAATATACTGCCATATGCATGCAAATGTGTCTAATAACACGCTGTGTGCTGTGTATCTGTGGTGTTGTTCTGACACGGTTCAGAAAGTTGTCTGTGGTCTTGGCATTCTTCAGGAAACATTAGATTAATATAGCAGCCTTTGTCATATAATTTTTTTCTTGTTTAAGTAGGTGTGTGAAGGCTGGTGCTACATAAATGAATTATACGGAAGACTTCGGAGGAAGAGGGGGCTTGTAAATGAGACTGAAATTAATGAATATAAGAATTAGAAATCAAAACTTTATGTTTAGTCTGAAGAGAAACAATTCCTTAAACCGTAACCACATGGCTGTTTCTTGTTTGCATCAACTCTGGTTGACTGTTATTGTCTTCTGTTAATTCTCCGGGGCAGTGGCCTGACTTTGTTGAATGAGCCAATTGTTTTCCTTTGTGTTGCCCATCAAGTAAGTCCCCATCTGGTTTGTATCAGACTGTTTTCACAGCCAACAACTGCTGCCTTTTCTATATCCTGACACTTAAGGGCCCCATGCTATCAAAGCATTGCTGTGATAGCCTGTCTGGCTGGGCCCATACAGCTGTGCCTTGCAGCTTGAAACTATTACCCAAGTAATGGTAACTTAGAACTTGAACTGGCTCTTATTCCCATTGGTGTCGTGTGTACAGTGAACAGAATACATTTTTGTTGAACTCCGTGTTCAACAAAAAATTCTTTAAAGCTCTCATTTTAGTTTATATGATTGGTTAGTTTTTATTTTCCAGCAGCTTCCTGTATCTAGAGGCAGTTTTGTGTTCTTCTAAAACATTAATGAGTACAAGACAAGCAATATTTATTTAGGGCACTGTTGTTATTACTTACTTTTATGGTGCATTAAAGCTCAATAAGTGAAAATTAAACAAGCAAATGATTCTTAATGAGGATTTTTCTTATCAGATTTAGAATACATTTCCAGGAAACTTTCTGCGCGTGATAAGCACAGGTTGTGTGAATAATGCTAGACCTTGGCTACTACTTTCCAAGTAGCTCTCTAAAAATACAGAGCAATGGACAATGAGTCTGCATTAACCTGTTTATTTCCCCTCTGAAGGAATAGGGAAGGACTGAATAACTCTGTAACCTGGGCAGTAAAACTATGTTACGGTTTGCATTGCAGAATCACTGAGAGGCCCCAGGCATGACCCAGGCTCCCTACATGGTAGGAGACAGTCCTGCTCTGAGAGACCTTGCAACACGTGCATTCTTTCCCTCCAAGATTTAAAAAAAACCCCAATATTGCATCAAATAACAGTGACATTCAAATGTTGTCTTGTATAAAGAAAGATGATCTTTAAGCATTTGTTCTCTTCTGCTCTTCTGTAGCCTGTGTAGCCATGTAACTCAGTGACAGAGTAATGGTGAGGGGAAACATATTCCCCAACTTGTATATGTATTGAATTTTAAGTATATTCTGGACTCAGTTCTTTCATGATATTTAAGAGAGGGAGAGAAAGAAAATAATGGATAACGCATTTAAAATTTCTGGTCTTACTGTGAGCGTGTGCAAGAAACTGCTAGAAAGCAGATTGAGTTGTCTAATACTTGCAGAGTAAGTGTTCCTGAACTTGGGAGTGCATGTGTGTGTATATAATGTGAATGAATTTGCTTCAAGTAAAATACTGGGGAGCCATTAAATTCCATGAGAGACACTGTCCTGGTTTCAGCTGGGATAGCGTTGATTTTTCTTCCTCGTAGCTGGTATAGTGCTGTGTTTTGGATTTAGTATGGGAATAACGTTGATAACACACTGATGTTTTAGAGTTCTTTATGTTTATGAGATAAGATTTATGAGATGTTTATGATAAGATTCTTTTGCCTTTGTGCTTTTCATACTGGTACACATTGGTTGCCATTGTGACAGATTAGGATTGTGCTAAATAATTGGGTTTATGTCATTGTCAGGTATATGGAGGGTCTGCAAAAGCTGCTTTCTTAAGGAGCTTTCCATAATTGCTCTTCCTATGAACCCTGTATAAATTCAGGAGTTGCAGCCTGTGCTCTAGAGCGGTGAACAGGCCCGGGCGTCTGCGCTGTTCACCTGCACAAGCCGTGTCCCATCAGCACGCAGCCCCGACACCTCTGCGAGGAAGCTGCTCCCACACACGCCGACTGGATTTCCGTACACCCTCCTTTCCAGTGCACATTTCCCTGTACTGTGGCCAGGAATATTTAAACCCAGACAACTGATAAATGAATTTCATTCAGGCTGCTTACAAGCTATATTAATCATGCTTGTGGCCTGGAGCAATGAAGAAAGCTATTGACGAACTGAGCGCAGCCAGGTTTGGCACCAACAGTTTGAACTGGGAAGACTGAATGTCAAAGCGCTGCAATGCTCTCTAAAATAAGTTGGTACTAGATACCAGAAGGAGTTGTCACCATCAGTTAATGCAGCCAGCATCTTCAAAGTTTCAACTTGCAGCTTCAGAGGTAAAGACCACCTGCCCAAATGAGACCCTAACGTAAACGGGTATGTTCAGTGTCTCAGAAGGCATTGCTTGACCGCTGCTCCAAGATTTGTGCAGAGCAGCTCCTGGGTTGCTAACAACAGTTGTTGGTTTCACTGTTGCTGCTGAGGAACCGTTGGTCGGCAGTGAAATCTTCAAGAGGCACAGCGTTGCTGGGAGCAGCCTGCAGTGTTTTCCCTGTTTTTTATAGCAATTAGCAGAGATGGAGGTGTGTGTCGTATTAAAATCAGTAGTGATGTGCATAAGAGAGAGTTAAGAAGGTGGTGTAGTGTGCTGAATGTGTAGCATAGCTGTAGAGCAATACATTTCTACAGTTCATTTATTCTGATTGAGAGCTCAGATTCACCCAAGTATTGCAAAGGAATTTTGTCTGTACTCTTTCCCATGTAACGGGCCAAGGTTCCTGGATTGGTTGGTTTGTTGTGGTGGGGTTTTTTTGGTTTAGGTTTGTTTTTTTTGTTTGGTTTTTTTTTTTTTTTACAAGGAGGAATGCTTATCCCTGTTGCACAAACTTTAAACATTTCAGATTTTAACAAACTTTAAAATAGCACAGGATAAAAACATATATATATTTTTCAGACCTTTCCAAGTCCCTGGTCCTGGCCATTAAATTGTAGAGGCAGTGTTCCTTGTCATCACACTGGGTACTCATTTCTAGAGAAGGCTTAGATGGTCTTTGGCAGAATAGGGTCTGGACACTGACATAATGGCTGTTTCCCAGCAGATCTTCCAGTAAAGACATTTAATGTTTTCCTTATTTTAACATATGCTTACTTATGTAGATTACAATAGTATTCTTTCTGAGCTAATAGAAAAATTGCTTGCCTCTCTAAGCTTCCTAGACTTGCTTATTCCTAATATATTTTTCAAAGTTAATTGATATGAACAAATGGTGAGACCTTTAGTGGCCATCTTCTGCTGTTAAACAAATGGCTTGAAAGGAGGTCTTTTTAACAAATTTGTCAGTGTGTATGCTAGAAATGTGCATAGAACTGTCCTAGCGTTTATTAGAATTCATCACTGGAAAATGCTAACTGTATAGGGCTGGTTTTGTTATGTCTTGTTTTGTTTTTTCCTGGGGAAAATATTCACAATCTCCTTTTTAAAAGGTGTAATTACAAAAATTGAGTAATTGTGGTGTAGGTATAAGCATTTTAATATGCCAGATCTTTGTAATGGTAGTATAGTAATAGGAGTCTTGGCAAACTGTTTCCATATGGAGAATCCCATGACTTTGTAAGTGAAAATCATCAAAACAAATGCAAGGGTCATGTGAATATTTAGAATTTAGAAGTATTCAGAATAGAGAAAAATAGCTATTTTGTTTGTGGTCATCTAGAAAAACACTTGTTATTTGAACAGTTTTTTATTTTTAGTATATCTAATGTAAATTTTTATTATAAGAATGCATTTAGTGAATCCATTCTATGTGACGAGTGACTTGCAATGAGAAAATTCTGCTCTGCAGCACTGCCTAAAGAGCCGTACAGTACAGAAAGGTTTCTGTTTTCTTCCTGCTGATACCCATCCCCTAGCCTTCATTCAAATCCAGGTGCTGATTGCTGCCATGGCTGGAGGAGATGAAACCTCCTTGCCCAGGAAAATCCTCTTGGCTGTTGGTGGGATTGCTCCTCAAGAAACACTTTTAAGTGATAGAAAGTAGCTTGTGACTTTTCACACTGATTCACTGCAAGTTGTCCTCTTACATTCCTAACAATTTTTTTAATAGTCACGTAGCTGAGGAGTTAATAGGGCTGGATAGCGTGCAGTGCTTAGTAAGCACACGCAGTGCAAGCATCGCTGCAGATAACATGCTCCGTCTTGACCTGCAACATACTGAACCTGTCTGATAAGTAGAGATTGTCATTTCCCCGAATTGTGTGGATCCCAGGTGATACGGACAACTACACATCAAAGACTGCATAAGAGCAGCAAGTCGGAGTAATTGTTGGTAATTTAAATGTGTGGGCCAAACTGATCTGAACAAAAATTGTGAGGCAGTAAGGGACTCCAGAGTAACCCAATATATATCCTGGCCAGCACGCTAACTTACAAAAGAACATCATTTGCTTAGGGGATCCCCTCACTGGGACACTTGTCTTCATTTTAAGCGTGAACTGGAAAAATGTTCATTTTCAAACTCACTGCAACCCTAATTTATAATGAAACATCATTGAATTTGATCATTCAACTTTAATTACTTGTGTAAATTATTTTTAATTATTTTATATAAAAACAGACCATATAACTTTTAAGAATTAAAAAGATGCTTTGATTTTTTTTACTTGCCACTCCCCATGTAGGCTATGAATGCTATTATGTCTAGCACTGCGGTACGATGTAGATAAGCTGGAGGCAGTATTGCTGCAATTAATATTGTTAAGATACAAGGTCTCAGTGGAGCCAGTCCTACTGCTCGGATTGCAGTGAATGATTCTGCTTCCTGAGGGAAGGCTGCATAACATTATCTTAGAATTTAGTGTGAATTCCCGCTATCGATTGTTCAAGTCCATTTTCTTTTTGAGCTTCTTTATTTTGCTTCAGATGCTGGCATTAAAATGTCTTTTGGATCCCCAAACATGAAGGTGTGAATAACAGAGCGGAATGTGTTCTACAAGCATACTTTTACAATAACCTTCCTGTCCACTTGCCTGTTAGATTTTGCAGAAAATGAGAAAAAGATTGGTATGTAGGTGATATTTAGTTCTACTGAATAAATAAAATATTAACTACACAATTAGATATGCAGGTTTTTAATTATCACTTGTCAGATTCTCCCGATTCCACCAGCTGTTTACCTAGCTTGTCTCTTGTGGATTTGGAGATTACTCCTCCCCCCGGCCCTTGCACAAGATACACATTTTCCTAGTGCTTTTCAAAGACTCTGGACCAGTAATGAACCAACTCCTTCTCCTTTTTTACTTTGAAATAAAAGCTGCTGCTGCTTCAAGGTTTACCACAGACCCCTCATCTTGGTTCTCCTCAAGAAGATGGTTGCAGTCAAGAAACAGCAGTGCTTAAAAGTTAAGAAAAGACTATTTGTTTCTAGCCAATCTAGACAAAATCACAGGCATCTGCATGGAATAATCAAATTGACTTTTAATATTTCTTCTTAGTGTTCATAATTATTGTAGTTATTTGGAAGGATCATTACACATCTTTTGGAAGTGATTTGCTGGGAAACAACAGCAAGAATTGTGGCCAGGGAACAAACTTGTTAAGCAGTGAGATATCCTACAGAGCAAAATATGCCAGATCTAAAGGAGCGGAGTAGATTTTAGGCACCAAAAGGAAATATTTATTTAGTAAACTCTGCAATCTCATTCCTAGATGTTTTTGGAACTGCTTTCTGTCTGCCCTTCCCTACCGGTCTCTGTGTTAGGATTTTGAAAAATCTGGTTCTAGTTTATTTTATGTATTTCTAATTTTTGTTCTGTTTAGTGTTGCTATTGGTGGGAATATAGCATGTTTTGGAAAAACCACTGAACCTTGAACTCAGACTTGAGAGGAGGAAAAATCATTTTCAAATATTCTGCTTTGAAAAATTTGTTAGCTGCTTAGCCTGTGTCCCACCCTCCTTTACTGACTTGGGATCTGAATTTATTTACTTTTCAGAAATATTTATAGCTAGGATATACATTAGGGTTTAAAGAAACAAACAAAAAAAGAAAAGCATGTGTGTGTATGCATGTTTATTTTCTGTGTGCTTGTATGCAGAGTTTCTGTAAGTACATTACACCATGGGAAGGTGGAATTTGCCAAGTTTAGGTCAAAACTTGAACTGAACTCATACTATATAATTTTCTGTCTCCGCTGGTGTCTGTGGCCCACTTATGGAGGTTTATGAGTTGGCTGAAGCCTTTGAGAATGAAACTGTGTTTTTTCAGCTCAAGCAGTAGACTCATGCTTTTAAATCCAGACATTTTTGGCTCAAGTCCTGCAGATGTCAGTCCATTTCTGTAAAACAACTGAAGTGTTTTAATTGTAAATCTATCCCTTTCATGTAACTCAGCCCTAGAAATCTGGCCTAAGTTTGCCTAGAGTCTTTTTCTGGTTGTCATGAAACTGGCTAAGTTAGGGGCAGTCTGTTTTTGAGTTCCGAAAACAGAACTGCATGCATTTGCAGAGCATCTTGGTCTTGATTTCTGTATTTCTGTCCTAGGGGAAGGCAGGGGTCTGACCTGCAGCCAGGGCCCCCATGCTTAGCAAAGCCTTTACACAAGGAGAAGAGAGTCCCTGCCCTAGAAAGCACACACGCTTAAGCATTTTTGCTTCATTTCTGGCAGAGCTGAGAAAGGACACCTTTTCCCCAATAACATACATATGCATACGGGTTCAAGGTGGCCAGGGCTAGAAAAGTGGAGGAGCTATCGTTTCTAATGAATGGAGAATAATTTTGTCCAAGCAATTGGATTATTTGAGAAACTGTTGATGGTCCTGCTTATTCCTGAGGATGTTGTATTCTTTACCATCTTGGGGCCATGTGACTGGTTCCTTATCATACCCACTTTCAACTGTATAAGCCATTAAATTTCAGAAGCATTGAATTATGTAGGCGATATAGCTAGACATGAGTCTGAACTGGAAATACCGCATATAATTATAATTAATAACATGACTGACATTGCAGTGTATTTTCTCCTTTCAGTGTAGCCTTCAGAATTGCTCACATAAAGATACGGATGTTTCTTATCAGTATATGTTAGCCTAGCCAGTCTGGAATAATTTTGATTTTGCTGAAAATGCTGCTTCTTGGGTTGCTATACTTGGTAACTTGCCTGTACAACCACATTATGAGTGAATTTTTCTTTGGTACCCTACAGATACCCACAGAGACATGGATTGGACACACATCGGCACAAATACGTATCTCACGTCTTTACTTACAGGTAAGAGGAGCAGATAAAGTGTTTCTACTGATAGTGGTTCTGTTACCTTTGGGCTTGTAGGTATTCTTCTACTTTACAGTCATTACTGTAAAGAATTTCTGACAACTCTGTTTCCCTGCTAACAGTCTTTGTAACTATATCCCAGATGTAAATCTTTTTTGTAGGGAAAAAGCAAAATGGGGGAATGCCACTGAAAAAAAAGGCACTTTCATTGAAGATTTTAAGATGCTGAGTTACAGATCTGCAGGTGCTGTGCTGTCCCCAGTGCTCTGAACGCTTGAGATAATGCCATCTGGAGGAAGTTATTTGTTGGGACAGGACAGTGTTTTAAACTTTGAAGTCAGTAATAAACAAAGTGAAGCAGCTGGAATCTGGCAGAAGAAGAAACAAGCCATTCATATCAACCCAGGCTATTAAAGGAATGAGAGCACTGCACTGGAGTTGTTTTTACATATGCTTGGAAGTTTATTCTTGCTTTAGAAGTTAGCTGCTTCAGTTGTTACGTTAGCGAGTAGAGGGAGAGCTGCTGGGGGGAGATGGTTGGTTTTCAATTTTAGGAAGTAATATGTAGGTAATTACAGTAATTATGGTTCTGGTTTTATACTGAAACAATAACCTGGGTCCTGATCCTTCAAACCCCTCCCTACTTATTGTCTTGAAGATAGCTCTTTTCACTTATAAGATATGGGTCTGGTTTACCTCCGGATAGATTAAAAATAGAAGTTTTATTTAATGTATGGACACTGACTTGAAGGAGTTAAAGCACATGGTTTTTATTTGGCTTAAAAGTCAGACTTGTTTAGTCTTTTTATTTTGCCAAATAGAAAAATTTAAAAAGAAAGATTTAAACATTTTTCTTTGTTCTTATTGTTGCCATATGGTATTAGTAACCAAACCTCCCTTCAGTGTGTTTAATTCCTTTTCCATTTGGCATACATTCACGATACACTTGTATATAGCATACTCTGTGTGTGACAGTACCTCTTAGAGAAAAACTCCCTTCACAGGTCATCGGATGGTTGACACACCATTAATTTTTATGTTTCTGTTAAACAAAGATCTGGAAATTTAGTACTGTAAATGAATTTGTTATAGATTGCCAAGAACAGGAAAAATCTCTAATCTGAAATCTGACCTTTTCCATCAGTGGGTCACCAAGATGTTTTCAGTCACTGCTGAGTTTCTACCAGTCAAGGACCCTTACACACTTATTAAGAGTGTCAGTTTTCAGTTGATATGAATGTATTCTATTAGACAGTGACAATGAATTTGGAGGACTGGAGGCCACCTCAGGTCATGCATTCCATTTATTGGATTTTAACAAGGAAAATTTTTATAAATACATCTAAGTACATGATTACAAAATTGTGCTGAGTACTTCCAGAGCCTCTAAAGAAGGGGAAAACGTTGTGAAGATTACCTGCCTTCCTGCCCTGCACTGCTTTGTAAAGGGAGGAATTTTCCATTCCAATTTTATGGCATATCAGATGATTATAAGCACCATTGCAATTTGCATATTTGTGGCAGTGAAGAGCTCAGTGTTTAAGAGGAAACCATCTTAGTATTGGTTATGAGCTGTTCTCTGATGGGGGGAAGAAATAAAATGGAATATCCCATTGTTAAAGAAGGAGCTGGCCAGGGACTATGCAAGCGCTATCACCGGTGTACAGCAAAAGGCAGATACCGACATCAGTAAATAACAGGAATACAAGCATTTAAACCTGTGTGCTTGTATTTGTGCATTTATTCACATCCCCATCCCTATATGTATATATGAATGTGTTTTATGCGCTGTGCATGCATGAGGTTTGATTAGGCAAAAGGTAATAATGATAAAGCACATGTGAGAGTAACTTAGTAGTTGTATCTTTGGGCCAACGTAGAGTTTCACAACTAGCAGCTTTCTATCCTGGCAAGTTACAGTTATGGAGCAGAATCTCCCATGTAGCTGACATAGGATATCCATAGGTTTTTTACAGTTAAAATGCTGAAAATCCAGGTTCTGTATTTTCTGCGTGCATCTAACAAAGTCAAAGACTTCAGATTTCTGCCTTTATAAAAAGGGAAATGTTTACTTCAGGTATTTTTAAGCCTATCTTTAAAGATATTTAGATAACTCAAGACCTGGTAACTTTTGTATTGAGCAAGTAGATGGAATAATTCTTTTAATTTTTCTGTCCTTTTAGCATTTTATATCTATCATAAAATTGAACTATAGTATGTCTGTAAAATATATTAGAGTATATGTTAGGAAGAACGTAGACTAATGTGATACTTTCTTTCAGCACCCCAGAATCAAATACTTGGGAAGGTACTACAGAGACTTGGGATAAGGGAATATTCTTTTTTTTTTTACCTCCATTTTTTTTCTTTTTTTCTTTTTTTTTTTTAACAAACCTGAAAACAGCTGTTGAAACAATGACATCATGGAATGTGACATGACTGTGGAAATTATTAACAAAGTCAGGCTTTGAAAGCATCAAACTACACATAGTGTTGGAGAGTTGCTTTAGCGTCTAGGATGATTTACAAAGTTTCCTTAGGCATTACACATTCACGTCTTTACTGTGTGTCAGCTTCACGTCTAACCAAATAAACGCTTTGCTTTTCTTCAGTTCCCCTGCTGAATAACCTATTTTTATCATGCAAACATGGCTACAGACTAAGCTTGTGGAAGTACTTCTGGAAAAACAAAACACATATGTTGCTTGCACATCTTTGTGGTGTTACCATAAACATGCTTTTGAATCATGTTCAGAAGACGTAGAATTTCTCATGTCTTCTTACTGCTCGTGTGTTAGGTTTGCTCAGACCCATGCCAACCCAAACTTTGGCAGCTGGGCTTTGTAGAGGGATTCGGGCTGGGGGTGACGAAGGCTGTCCAACTAGTGAGGACGGTCTACTGAAACTATGGACATTGCGTCTTGCAAAGTGGGTAAGCGGCTGTGGCGGGCAGGGGACATGTTGATTCCCTGGGGATGCAAAAAAATGCTCTTGTGCTCTTGCTCCCTTTCCAGAGCCCTGCCTTCCTGGGGGCAGGAGGCTTGGCTGGCACAGGTTGCTCCATGTACTGGCTTTACTGTCTTTGGCCTCGTTCGTGTTTGACTTCCTAGGCTGTTGGCTGCTGTTCTAGCATGAAAAACACCGGATGAAATTTTATTTTAGCCATGGGTTTTTGTTGTTTTAATTAGCCATTTGAAGCATGCTTTGCTACAAGTCAGATGAAAGCAGATTATTACTACAGTGACATAGGAGATAATTAACTGGGGTGAAAGAAAGCTTAACTTCTTGGTTTTATTGGGAAAATAGTGTTTTAATTACCTAGTCTATCACAGAGGAAGGGAGACTTGTTATAGCTTATTGGAATAAGAACAAACTCCAAGAGAGCCTTTGCTGTTGTACGCACTCATATATGTTTGTTTTGCTTGTAGCTGCTGCACTTATATGTCCCAAGGACAACTGAAATCTCAAAATGCTCTTTCTGTAGTTTTGTGAATGTTGTACCATTCATCCAACGCCGTTTCTCCTGTCTTTCATTCTGTGTCTGTAGCCTGATTCACGTCTTGCTCCCCCTGCTCCATGAATTGATTTATCTTGTCCCCTTCCTCTGGCTAAATATAGTAACTCTTGCCCATGACCCTTCTCCCTTCCCATCTCTGGTATCTGGCTACAGGTTGTTTTCTACCCCTCCAGTGGTTCCCAGACGGGGACTTTTCAGCGCTGCAGTGATCTTGCACAGCTGCTCAGCAGCCGGTGCTGCTGGAAGCTCCGTGGGACATGTCCTCCTCCCTGGCAGGGGCTGCTGGCGTGGTGGTGGCTGGGCTGTGCCGGGGCTTGTCCCTCTCCCAGGATGTCCCACATTTTGCAGGGGCAGATGGCAAAAATGGGAAGTGGCGAGGTGCCGTCTCAGGCTTGCTGGAAGATGAGTGTGGCTTGTAAAGTCCTGCAAGCCACATCTCCGGGTGGAGACTGTGTACCTTTTCTCTGGAGTCTGTCAGAGGATGAAAGAAAGGAGATAAACCACAAAGGAGTAGCAATAAGGACCCTTAATGAGTCAGGGAAATGAGTTGGAGATAGGGAAGAGCTAAAACAACTTCTCACTTGTGTTTTGGGCAGCTGAAGCATTGACAGGGTGTTATTCTCCATAGGACTTGTAGCCAATGGCTTCAACTTGGATTGCTTTGCTTTTTACGATTGTGTATGCGTGTGTATATATATATATATGTGGTATTGAACAGCCTGAATGTTTTCTGAGGGTTTAATGCAAACAGAAAAACACATATAGATAGAGTTTAGAAATACTGTTAGTGTCCGTGGATCTCAATTAATTTCTGTGGAAAACACTAGTATACATATTTGAAATTGTTCTGGGCCTACTGGAGATTATATATGTGCGTGTGTGTGTGTATGTATGGTGTATCTGTATGTAAATATGACCCAGTCTATATATGCACAGAAATTCATGCCTTTGTTACCTGATAAAGAGAAGTCTGATGGCTAAAACAGCACTCTTTGAAATGCCTTCAAACTGTGGACAGTAAGGGTGTCTTTCTCTTTGTATTTCCATGGAGTGATGCAACATGGATATGACTTAGGTATAGCTGAGTTGTTTGTCATAGACAGCAAATAATGTGTTTTGTTCTGCTTTTTTAATTTTTTTTTTAGGAGAGGATGCTGCCCCACATTTAAATTCACACGTTTCTGCAGCAAAGGTGTCAGTGAAGCTGCCTTCCATGAACATAGATAACCAAACACAAAGTGTGAGTAGTATACATGGTGATTCAGATTCTTCAGGGACAAATACGTTTTAAAGCTTACGGCTTTTTATGGCAGTCACTGTCTGAAGATTTTGTCATCGGTGCCTTTGTCTGCCTAGTGTGATAGTCTGGATGTTTCATCAAAATACCAGTCTTTCAGTACTGTTGATTTTCTACTATTTTTCTTATAATTTTGTTACAATTATAAATTTAGGCAATGATCCTGTTTGTGAATACATAAAATATTTTTAAGCAAATAAAATGCAATTCTGTCAAAATCGTTGTGAGTTTAAGTCAATAAAGGGGAAGGCCATTTAACTATTTATTGTATGTACAGATGAACATGGAAGTGATTGGTATTAAAATCCATGGCAAAAGTCTGCCTCGCTGATGGGAAAAAATGCTTGGCTCAATATAATGTCACTACTGTCAAAATGTGGAGCCAGAGGAAAATATATTTGAAACCAGAGTTTGCAAGAAAATTGCGTTCCTATGTATCTTCAGAGCTTGTTCATCCTTAGAAGACTGCTATCACAAGACAGCAATTCAAAATTGTATGTAAAAGAGACCATTAGATTTTGTATTGTTATTATGAGGAATTTCTCTTTTTAGAATTACAAGAATTTTTCAGCGTTTTGATGTTTGCTTCCCTAAAGATTTTTTTCCCATCTTGAAACATGTCTGAATGAGAGATTGTGTGGGTAAGGTTATTTGGTTAGATTTTTTTAATGTAAGTTTCTCCTTCTCATGAGGCAGCTAGTTGCTGCAGTCTCAGCCCTTCAGAAGCCCGATAATCTCTAGTCAGAAATACCACAGTAATGATTAACAGCAAGAGTGCATGAACACATTGCCACCCTCCCAAGAACTGCTCCATTTTTTAGTGCCTCAGTCGGGACAATGTGGTCGATCCAGCAGTGACTGGGGAGGGAGGTAGGATCATCTGCCCCAAGCAGCATCCAAGCAAAATAAAAATGAGGAATTCAGACACGTTCCAGTAGGAAAACCAGGAAAGAAGCTCTTCTCCAAGCAGGACAAACACAGCTTTTGCTTTGTTCCTCATCCAGTTTGAGCTTCTCATGAGATATCTGTGGAAAAGAGGAGATACCGTTGCACTTTCAAAGACATGGGGCATGAAGGCATCTCGCAAAAGCTAGGAAAAAAATACTCCTTTTGCGTGGACTTGTACCTTGTTGTGACGCTGGAGCATATAACTGCATCTGCACAGCTTCACTGCATCTCTTAATGAGAGGCACTTCGTTGTTGCAGATACTCGTAACCGTGAACAGTTCCCATTACTCTTATTTTATGGAGCCTGCACTGATTTCATCTCTCCATAACAGAGAAAGATTAGAAGTTCCTCTTGGTTTTATTTTGATCTCATTGACCACAAGGTTCAGTTGATTTGCTGCAGAATCTGCAAGGGTAAATGGAAGACGAGGGAGCTTCAGCCGTTCAAGGTCGGTAATATCCCGAGGATTCAACTTTAAAGGGAGTCTCTTTAGCATGTTGTAGAGTTGATTTCTTGTCTGTCTTGACAGGCTTGTAAATAGCGGATTTGGGTGAGGGGTAAAAGCGTGGCAGGCTTCATGCAAAATGCAACATCACTTTAAAAAAAGAAAAGGTACAAATGAGACGGCATTACTGGGAGCTGATTTTCAGCATACGATGCTGCGAACATTGACTCCAGTGGTAAAGCTGCTTCTAGATGTTCTTACACCGTGACAAACCACCGGGAGCAGAGGAGAGTATCTGCGAGGTTGTGCTGATGCTGCTGTCTGTGGAACCGTGCTATAAATCAGACTATTGACACAATCAGTGCTTTAAAAAACAGTGGCATTTTTGGGGAAGGTGGAGATGTTCTTTTACCCTGCAGCAGGTTGCTACAGCAAGGCATCAAGTGGTTGCAGTAGAACAACTGACAGCAGGATGATGAAATGCAGTGGAGAGGGCAAGAGCTGCTTAAACCAGCTTTCCTGCAAGAGAAAACCTTCACGAAACTATGTTCCAAGTGCTCTGTCAAACTGCTAGGTTTTTGAGCATGCTAATATATAATTTATGTCCCCTTTGTTGCAGTGTAAAAAGCAAATGATCTGTACTGTTCTTGTGCCCAGAGGTAATCAAATCGAGAACATGCAGACAGCTGACAAACTAAGGCTGAGACAGGAGACAGCAGATGGGTACACAAGCAAGGAGGGTGCATGGGAAGGGATGAGACAGCCCTGGCCAGCGGGAGAGGCAGTTGTCTCATCATACCAGGAAAATAACTGTGTCAGGTTTTACTGTCTGCAGTGCTGAGCATCACACATTTTGCTCTAACTTTCTTCTTTTTCTCTTCTTGGGAACAAATGCATTTAAATCAAAGGTATTGTCATTGACTGAATCCTGTAGAAATGAGCTGTGTTTTTAGGAAAATATGTCAAAAAATGCCCAGTGAAGACCATTTTCAATCTGTTTTGAAAATTCCCCGTAGAGTTATGTTCTCTCCCAACTTGCGGTGACTGATTCATCTTTTTGGAAGCTTCTGGGTTCCTGGCACTGTACTTCAAAGGTCTGCTGCTGGTGGGGATTACACTGGGGCAGTGGGATGTGCTAATTGTTCATCCCCACTGCAACCTCCCCGGTTCCCATTCAAAGAGAATTTTGGAGAGGTGCAGACAGTGCAAACTATTTGCTTTTGCTTCCCCAAAACAGAGTATCCTGCGACATAAACATAAATGGACCTCTGTAAATCTGGCACCCTGTGCATAGATCATATTACAAGTATTTATATTCCTAGGAAAAGCTAAAGGCTGTGTGGGGGGGTGGCGTTTTTTGCTTTGGTTTTAATCAGAGTCTCTGTTTTTCCTTTGAAATGGAAAAAAAGAAGTATCTTCTAGAAATTTATCTTTTTCTTACTTTTGGATTCAGTCTTGTATTTCAGATTCCTGTAAATAGTTTTCCGGAGTTTGAAATGGTAAGCACATGTTCTGTGAACACAGCCAAGCCGTGATAAGGAATTCGTCTGTCTGCGTCTCCAAGTTCCATTTTGTTTCTACAGCTTTTATGATTGAAAATGCACATTTCTCATGGGCACTCACAGAACTGAAACAGCATGATTTGCAAGCTTGCTAAATGGATTTCTTCCAAGCAAGTCATTGGGGTATGTCATCAAAGCTTAACAGCATCAAATAGAATTCCATCCAGGAAAAGTATTAAAAACCCACCTCTATACAGCTATATTTTTCAGTTAATTCTCAGCAGCAGAGAGGTGGGGGGGTAGGGGGGTGTTATTGGATTTCAGGGTTGCAGTGTGGAAACCAAAACCCTGGCTTTATTTTTGTTTCGACTGAATTCCTGGTGAAGCTTGCTCGTGTCTTACATTAGGAAAGCACTAGAACAAGGGTATTTGTTCATGGATTGGACTCGCAGTATATGAAAGTGCAAAACTGAAATGTCAGAAGTGCTTATGTTTGCAGAACATCTTTTTCTGACTTTGGTAAGTAAAATCTGGCCGTTTGGAAGTGAGATGCTCAAAATCCAGAGTTTTTTTTCTCTTCCTCTCCCCCTCCCTGAAAAAAAAAGAGAGATGCTGTATGGTGAGGGTTGTAGCAATAAAGAGACTGGGTGGATCTACGGGAATGTCATGCAGTTCCTGGCCACAGGCAAGGATCCTCGCTCCCAGGCCAGCACAGGCTCCTGGGGACAGGCTTCCAGCCATAAGCTGGTAATTTGTCTGATGCCAGTGTCAGCCTTCCCCTGTTCTGCTGAGTTATCTTGGTTTTCAGTATAGGAAGTGGAAAATTTCATGTGCACACTTAATCTTATCTGAATTGTGGGAAATTAGATAAAGTGAGTATTTGTTATTCCTGTTCACCTTCATAGCTCAGAGATGGAAGTTGTCAAAATTAGCTGCTAAAACATGTGCTGGACCTTCCAAGGTGCTTTACAAATCGCTACAGGATAACGTTTCTGTCCTGACTGGGTAAAGATGTATGTGCCAACCTCCCTCCCTGTGAATTGAGTACTCAGATGTTTAAAATTACACATGTGCAAAAATTTGCTGGATCCCAGTCTGAAATGTAGGCACTTTAAGAGCTGGAACCCTGCAGCTGTTTAACAGCTCGCTGGTTAACACTCGACACAAGAGTTTAAGACAGAAAGGCAAGAGGATTGCATCCTACGGAACTGATACGACACGATCAGTTCATCCTTTCTATAGGTGTCCAACAGTGTTTTTGTGTGTGGGACTGAAAGCTACTGTATAAGCACTGGGATATTTGTACTGGTTGGCAGGCGTGTTCCTATGGAGCTCTCTTTTTTTTTTTTCTCCCCTTCTTCTGCTGCACTCCTGATTTAGATACATGTCTTTAAAAGTTGTCTCTCAAATATTCATTATTGTGATTGTGTGTTGATGCCTTCTTCAACCCTCCAGGGCCTGGATGTGATTTTGCTTCTTTGATCTTGCAAATGTGGTCAGATCATTTATCCAGATCTTGATGTTGTGGTGTCCTTGAGCCACACGTGAGGGAACTGCAACAGAAGCTTTTTCCAGAAATCTCAAAAAAAAAAAAAAAAATATTGAAATCTCACTACAGTGATGTGGTCAGCTGAGCAGAGGCCATATAATACCCTGGGCCCTGCTGCTTGTGATGGCAATAATACAAACCCACAATCCTGTGTCCATGTCTAGAGCTTTTGTTATATTTTTGAGTAGAAGGTGAAACCTGCTTTTGCCTTTTGCTCTCATCCTCTGCCTTGAGAGGTGAGCGCAGAAAGTGGACTCTTACAGTGCAGGGGGTTATTTTTCTTCCTTATACATTGCTTCATATTTAGGTTAGAAACCAGAAGGTAAAAGTCAATCAGAAGCGTATTCAGGAGCCTGTGAGGCACCTTGTTGATGGAGGAGGTCATTCCCCAGTATTTCCAGTCAAGAAAGGGCTGTTTTGGGAAGAGGTGCTTTGGGAAGAGGTTAAAGCAATCGTCGTTCTGATCAGACTTCACCCTCAAGGCCCGTAGGTCTTCCAGGCTGACAGGTCCTGCACTGAAGCTGGTTGAGTACCTTGAAGGGGTATGTGAAGCCCCTGAAATGGCTTGAATAAAAGCCAGCGGGGTTCTTGCCCGTTGTAGTTGCCGTTGCCAAGCCTACGGGCAGTTCTCAGAAAAATAGCTGGGGAAAAAGAGATGCAAAAATCAGTCATCTGAAGAGTTGAGCGGGGTTCTGAGAAAAAAGAACTTTATGAAACTGAACCAACTGGAAGGTAGCAATCCTGCTACTGCTGTCCTGCTTTGCCGATGAGCTGGAAGCCCGGGGCAGCTGCCGGAGGGGAGGTTCGGGATGAAGGCAGTGACGGCTGCCGGCAGGCAGGCAGGGTGCTCCCGGCAGTGCCGGTCTTCATCCTGCCCACCCCGGGCAGGCAAGGCAGCAGCTCTGACTCTTCAGGCCCTCTCTGGCTCTGTCTTTTCCTGGCAGGAGTGCCCAGCCCTGCAAATTAGAGTTGCTAACATTTCATTTTGCCTTGAACTGGCTGCAGGCAGAGCCCCCCTGTACAGGGACATGCTGCAGTCGTATCGGTAGGGTCATTCTCTGCTCTATCACCTCCGCACACCAATTTCTTACTGTCAGCTGAAAAAATCTCCCCCAGCTGGTGCCTGTTCCTTAATATATGTACAGTTGTACCTACCCTGCAGCCTGTTATCACCTGGACAGCCGACTGTTTGATCACCGTGTAAAAATCTTGCCACTGAAATGATGACTTAGAGCTTATTTTTAATGGGTTTCTGGGAGAGGCTTCTTGCAGTGACTGGGGATTTTGCTGGGTGAGTGGCATCCTGTCATTCCCCCCCCCCCCCCCCTTCTTTTTATTCTGACAGTCCTTGGAAACTGTGCTCTTCCTCCGTGCTGTGCCCTTGGAGAAGGGCGTTCAGCGTCCTGCCTCTCTCACATAAATACCGTCTTCCCTTCCCTGCTGCAGGAGTCGTGGCTCCTTCCCTGCTGCGTTTCCTTAATCAGCACCTATGGCAAAGCAGTGGGCATCGAGCCACGGATCAAACCTGGTGCTTGCTGTGAAACCCAGCATCGGCTTAACTGTAGCACTTACATCGTGTTAATGCCGATTGTTTAATGCAGCTTTTCTAGGCAGCACGGTGCCAGGTGCTGTAGGAGTAAGGGATTCCTCTGGGCCGATAAGCTTTGCAGCTCAAGACCGAGGAGGATGTCCCGTTCTGTGTTTGGGCTGCTGTGCCATTGCCTTCTTTCAATGCCAAACTTTGAACAGCTTTGATGTTGTTTTGCTTTGTTTCCCCAGATCAATTAACTAAAGCCATCTTTTGCAATAAGTATGTTCTTTTGAGAAGCAGTCGCACTCTTGCCTCCTCTCATTTCGATAAGGATGGTTGTTCAGGGCAGGGGGGATGCCAGTGGTTTGGTTTAGGTTTCTCATAGACCTTCATAGGGACAATAGTGGGCTGGTTTCTGCAAGTCCTGCTAAATCCAGGAGGGTGCAGAGGGATGAGGGTGGGGACCACACCACCAAGAGGCATCCTTATGGAAAACAAAGAGCAGGAGCTCTTTGGGGGACGGGATCCCTCTTTGTGTTTGTAGGAACAGTTTTGCATCTTCTTGTACTGTTTGTCAGGTAAAGATCCTTTAGGGAGGAACATTTTTTTGCTCTGCACTGGGCAAATAAATAACAGCAAAGAACTGCTCATCCCTGCCTACCTGGACTATTTGTTGTTATCTTAATTTGCTTTCATTCTCACAACCCACACTCAATCTTTTCAGAAAATTGGAGCCTTGAACTTCATTCCAGGATCTTGAGGGAAATCTTGCAATCTCCTAGCCTCTTCTCATCTACAAGAACAAACCCTATCTCTCCCCACCTGATGTAGTCTGAATTCTTCCTCAGGGATTATCTAAAAAGAGCCCATGTGATCTGTTTCTCTCAACCCCCCCCACAAATGGGAAAGCATAAATCATGGGGTCCCTACAAAAAACACAACTGGCAAGTTGTTGTTTTCCTTTCTCGTCTGAAGTAACAGCAGTTCTTTTAATCTGCCGCCTCCTGGAAGCATGTCTGCTCAGAGAAAGTACAAACCATTACAATGTACACACAATGTTTCTTCTGCCACTTCTCCTGTGCAAGCTATAATGGGAACCCTACGTCAGAAACATTGAAAGAAATGCAGCCAAGTGAATACCTCTTACCATCTTCACTTCTCTTCAATTTGGCTTTGAAACCAGAAAGGCATTCTGCTTGTAAGGGGAAGGAACAGCCGGCTAAGAAAGGGAAAATCCTGACCATGAAATCCCTCTGCAGCTAATTTTCAGACCTGTGACTTTCATTCAAGCATCGTGTTATAGTTTGGGAGGGTGTTGGGACATCATTAATTCTGAAAATATTCTTTGTAAACTGAAGAAAGGGTAAGTTCTTGCTGTAACAAAAACAACTCCGGAGATGAACACTTAAAAATGCTACAAAAACTAGAGTGTTTTACAGTTAGTAACCTCGTCTGGAGTTCATTTGAAATAATCATGTTTTACACGGAGGTTGAATTAGTGCGCTGAGCTCTGCCAACGCTCACTGTATTTACAAGTACACAGCCAAGAATTATAACTCTGGTAATTCAGTCCCTGAGTTGCTGCACTCCCGGGTATGTGCAAGAACCCAGAGGCAGAAAGGCCAGTCTGGGGGGGTGGTAGGGAGCCAAAATCACTTTAATCAGCGATCAACCTCGTAGGAATATTCCAGGGGAGAATAAGTGCTGGGTCCGTGATTGCCTTCAAATGCAAAACAACTATTTGTATGTATGCAAAAGGTAAGCCTATACAGAGGTCTTACTGCCGTGTCTCTGCTGAGGGTGGGATTCAGTTTGCGTGGCAACAGAGATGTCCGCATCTCTGCTAGCAATCTGCACCTCCTTGTGGTTTTTGGAACAGGGGCCTCTAGGATGCGAGTCATCTCTGCTCTTGGAGACACCTCCTTCGGGGTAAGGCGAGTCTTTCCCTTCAGGCGTCCCTGGACGGCAGGGATCAGGGGGGTGGTAGAGATGAACCCACCCCAAGGGTCATTTTCCAATAGTGCCATTGGTCTGAGAGCCTCCATGTGAGCAGATCTCATCTTCTAATCTTTCTTGGAGGAGTCTTGGCTGCTAAATGTGTATTTGGAGTTAAGAGTGACCTGGATGGGGCCTGCAAACGTTTCACTGCTCCACTCCTGCCCTTCAGTTCAGCTACTCCTATTTTAAGAGCTGTCTGCTTGAGAGTAAAAATGTACTTATGAAAAGTTTTCGCATCTGATACGCATGTATAATACCTGGGAATGTCTCTACACATCTGTGCTGTGTGGTCCTTCCAGGAGCCTGAGAAAGCATTTCTCTTGCTAAAATTTTGAGTGGCAGATTACTTCCCAGCTGAGGTCTGTGAGCATTGCAGAGAGCAAAGCTTTTTGTTTTGCTTTGATGATCAAAAATGCAGTTGCCTTGAGTGTTGGCTGACATGAGAAGGAGGCTTTATTTCAGGCAAGCCTCTGCTGAGTTTTCAGTTAATTGAAGCTCGTGGTTGTTGCAAGCCCTCTCCTGACCCTCAGCTCGTCTCCTATCTCCGTCTGCCGCTATGAACTGTTACCGGGAGGATGCTGCTCCTTGCCTGGCTCTCAGCTGCTCCTGGAGATTCTGTTCCTGCTCAACCTGTCCTGGCAGACTGGACCTGTCCTTGCAGGCCGCGGTTGTCAGCAGGGACACGTGGCCTGGCAGCTGATCCACGCTGGAAACCCGGTTGTTGCCGTCTTCCTTGGTTACTGCACCCGGGGCTGGCCAGGAAATGCTCAGCCACGGGGCTGCCAGCTCAGGCTTTGCTCAACCGCCCGCATCGCTGGATGCCCACACCCCCCCAAGAGACGAGGGGAGATACAGGAGAGAAGGGAGACGACCAGGAGCAGGGTTACAGATCATACCGAGGAAGGTGGCAAGCAGATAGGGGCAAGTAGGGGATGTGCGTTGGCAGCAAATGGGGCTCTGTGCTGGGTGCTCACATACGTTTTGGGCTGGATCTGTATGACCATGAGATCAATTTCTCGAGGGAACTAGGGCTGAGGAATCTCGATGAGATCAAAGGGAGATAATTTTATTACAGCAGCCTGGCATAGTTCCTTTTTTGTGAGTATTATTGCTGCTTAATGTAGGGGGATCAAAATTCTTTGCTGATATAAAATTCCGCATGTAGGCTCCATTGACTTTTATGCACTGCAGCATTTACCACATCTTGTGATTTACTGGGTCCGTTGTTAGTGTCCTGCACGGACAGTTCCCAAGCTGTTGTCTGCAGACGACCGGAGGCACAACCACGGGTACGTGGCCCTCATTCGGGTTTTTTGCAATCTTCTCCAGAGCATCTTCCGATAAAGACTTAGTAATTAGACTGCCTCATATTCCACAATAAATTCCATGTGTTGACAGCAGTCTGTGGTCCAAAAGCTACGGGGGATGGGGGGGGGGGCCCCACTGCTCTAAACACTCCTCAGTAATTCATTAGCTTTTAATTTGTGTAAATAAAGATTCTCATTACTTTTTTTTTTTTTTTTTGGTCACTTGTGGGGCTGGGGGAAGCTCTTTTGCCAGCAGCTTTAGCCCAGAGATTTGTTTCTCCAGATAACAAATCTTGGGAACCGTCAGCTGAACCAGGACATGCTGCCATTTTAATGAACTGTAAATTTAGAGCATCTTAGCACACTTGGAAAAAGTATAAAATCATAGGTTACTTCTGACTTTTTTTTTTTTGTTTCAAAAGTGAACAAGTAGCCAACCATTAGGTTTCTTTTCAACGGTGACAGGCTAATTGTTTCAAAATGGGGCCGTGTAATATGTTGAGGGCTGCGATGTGAGATCAGCTGGAACATCTGTTCCTGAAAGAACGCCTGTGTAGGAACATCACTTCTAAACAGAGATAAGCCGGTTCAAACAGGATGTGAGGGAAACCTCGCAAAGCTGAGAAAATTACTGTCATGACAGCTGTAAAAACCAAAAACCTCTTGGAAATGCAGCCTTGGAATGCTGCTCTTAAACAGAAGCAGGGAAAAACTGATCTGGAGTTTCTAGGCAGGCGCTGCGTTGCGGGGGGAGCAAAGTCCTCTTGCAAAGCCTTTACTGGCATTAAAATGTTCCTTCCCAGTTCCTGTCTGCAAGAGACGTTTTGTAGGCTGCGAGGATGGCTTAGAAGGCCAGTTCTGACACGAGGTAATTAGCTGGGAAATTCAGGATCGTTTTCAGCAAATGTGAGCCAGTTGTCACGGATTTTTATTTTTCCTGCGCTGTGAGCATCTGCTGTGGCCACCACCAGAAACACAACACGAAATTAGATGGATGCAGTACAGCCGTTACGCTTCATCTGTTATTTTTACAGCTATTTCTGTATCTTGCTAGGTATCTTTGTTAGGGAAAAGGTGGATTTGGTTTTGGTTTGTTTGTTTGGTTTTTTTTCCAAAAAGGTGTTTGCTATAATGGAATTTTTTGCTGTGATACTTAACTTTTGCATGGCAAATGAAACATCTGAAGGAAAACAGTGCTCAGAAATTGGATCGTTTTAAGGAGGTGCACACCTGAACTCTTGCAGCAAGAATAAATAATAAATAAAGGTAATGCATACATTTCTGATGCAGCCCAAGTACCCTGATCGAATGCTGTGTTTACCGTGACTTTGGTCCCTGGGAGTATTTGAATTGTTTGGGCTGGCTCCTAGTAAAACTGACACAGTATCCACACAAAACAGGAAAATATTAACGTGCAAAGGTTTTGAACAACTGAGGGAAGCTCTGAAAGGAGCAGGGCCAGGGACAAGCTTAGAAACGTGAAAGTATTTTGGATTACTGCACCCAAGCCTCAATTTCACAGAGATATTTAAAACACATGCCTACATTTAAGCATATGAATACTTCACTGGCTTCATTGAGACCCTTCTCTTGGGTAAATTTAGGCATAGCTCGGATGTCTCACTGGATGAGAAATGTTAGAAGGACTCTGCGTACTTCCTCCTCAGAGCTCAAATAGTAACAACTCTGAGGTAAATCCCAGTTGAGTACAAAAGCAGATGAGTGGCAAAAAAACCTGTGATAAATCCTCTACAGTTCTTAAATCTTGCTGATCTTTAATCTGAAAACCCTTCCTCCCTCAGACAAACTGATGGGTATAGCGTTTCAGGCTCTCGGACCGCGTTGCCGGTGTGCGTGGATGTATTACGTGCTGTAGTCTCAGGGCAGGCAAGCGTATGCAGAATATAGGAATTTTGGGTTGTTCAATTAGAAATAGACAGTTTTAACCCATCTTTTATTAAGTCTATTATTTAACAGAAAGCTTTCTTGCTTCAGCTTCTTTAGAGGTGCTGTTGCTGCAAAGCCAGTTTACACACGGATTCCTGATGCTCGCTGCGGAGATGAAATAAAATCATTTCTCCTGCCGCTCCCCATCCTCTGCTGCTGTCCCAGCCGGGGGATTTGTTCCAGAACAGCGGCAGTGGGTGGGAGCGCTCTGTGCTGGGGGACGAGGAGGGAGGTGTGGTGCTCCGTTCCCCGTGCACCCCCTCATGGGCGGTGTCCGGAGGATGAACGTGCCAAAGCCCCCACCTCAATCCGCTCCAGCCAAGCTGAGAAATGGCTGCAAAAGGACCTCCTGCTCCCATCGCCCTGCCGGCATCGTCTGGTCCTTCCCTGCATCCTTCAGGAATCACCGGAGGTAATGGGGAAATGATTGAAAATCCCCGGGTTTGTGGTTTGTCAGAGGATGGAGCAAACCATCTCATTGCCCGCCCAATGCAACCATGGCTCCCCTTGTTGTCCCCTGACCGGCACTGTGCGAGTCCATGCTACCATGTATCACTCTGTACAACAGCAGAGCCGGCGGGCCAGCTTGGCTCCAAGCCCAAGTGGGAATATCCTCCATTTTGAAAACAACTTTTTAAAATAGTATTTTAAATTTCAGAGGTCCTGATCGAAGATAGTGGAGATGTGATGGATCAGGTTGGCAGAACAGCTCCCAGATGAGCCGCCAGCATCCCGTTGAGAGGTACGGCGGCTCCGGGGAGCTGATGGCTATCTGGGGATGATGCCAGCTCTCAGCTGGGGTGTGGCCCAGAGTTTCCAAAAGTAAGAGGAGGGGGTTGAAAAGCGAAACCCGCTCTATTGATTTCAGCCACGAGAGGCCAAGGGACAGGCAGGTGTCGCCGATGCTCGCATGCCTGGCAGAACCAGTGTGGGAAAAGCGAGGCAGCCACGTGGCCCTGCTCCTTTCCCTGCTGCAAGATGATGAGGGCAACTGGCTGTGAAAACAGTCAGAGGGGACCATTAGGAGAACTTCAACAGAGCAGGTCCCCAGATGTGAAAACTTCCCCACCAGCCAGAGTATTAGGGTTCTCCTGCAGACTCTGCTTTATTGAGCGCTGTAGCCAGCACTGTGTTGCAATTACCTGCTGGCCCGGATACCTGTGGAGCAATAAATACTGGCTCTTGCAAGGCTGCGGTTAGGTGACCAGCTCAGCCTGTTTTACTGCCGTTCGCTGTCCACCTCTGCCCTCCCATGCTGGTGCTTCCCCGGGCCCTTTGCCCAGCGTTGGGGTGCTCAGACCGGGCCTGAGCCTTCCTTCACGCTGGCTTGGGGTTTCGTGCTCCTGCGTCCCCTCAGTCGGGTTGGGCTGCTCTGTCCTCTGCTGGCTGGGGTTGCAGTTACCTGGTGCAGCACAGCCTCCTTTAAATCTCAAATATCCCCGTTTTTGAGGGTGATGGCGCTACGGGACAGCAGCATCAGGAGGGAGTTTCGAAGTGTGTTCTTCAGTAAGGTGCACTGAAGTCACCAGTATTACGTTTGCTCTTATTAATGAAGACTGACTGCAATGCCAAAACGTCTATATGAATTAAAAATAATTTATTTTTTGCTATCTGGGCTTGATGCTTCCACTAGAGGACAGGTTTCTCATGAGCTTCCAGAGTAGGGGGAGCTTCATGCAGCAGCAGGGGGCCTGTTCATGGTGCCGCCTTTTTGCGAAGAGGATTTCAGAAAAGCCATGGCTCCTGCAGCCAAAAAGCAGTGATGCAGGAGCTTTTGTGTAAAGTTGATTTAAAACCTCTTATTTGGTTACGGGTTAATAAAAGCAAAATAGAGGCTGCTGCTTGGGACATCAGACATTGATTTCCATGTGTAGAAGCTCAGGAACAGAACTAAAGTCCCAACTTGAAGACATCCCTCCATCAGGGGTGAGAGCTACTGCACCGGGAAACCTCTGTTCGTGCTTTCATGTACGTCTTTTGTAGGATATTGCGGTGCTCTTTCTGCTCTCCATCACCATGCAAGCGCCCTCTAAGTACTACGGTGATTTGGGTGCTTTGATTTTTGTGTTGGTTCCTCCTCACAACAGCGAGGACATTACGATCAGCCTTGATTTCAGCCCCATTTTCTAGCTGTGTTTCTAAGTGCTGCTTTGAGACCCAGGCAGGCCATCGTTTCCAAAGCTGTCTCTAACTGCCAGGCTGAGGGCTGCTCACGTATCCTTATCGATCCGCCCACATGTCCAGCTGAGTTCATTTGGCTGCTCTGACTATTTCATCAGATCCCCACATATATCTGCCTGTAGACTCCTCTTTCAGCCACTTTTGCAGCTTCTCGGCAGCTTTGCCTAGAGCGGAACGTATTTTTCATCTTTCTGCTGAGTTTACATGAGGGAAATTTAGAGAGCTGCCAACGCCTGTGAACTTCCCAGGCTGCAAGCAGAAGTGTTTGCTACCTTTAAGTGAAAACCCAAGGCTGAATGGGTTTTCTTTTGTTTCGCTAATTGTTCAGCGCTGTGGTTGGTATTTATTGCTTGTGTGCTGGTCCTGTGATTTCTAGGTCTCTCTGTCATATTATGCTGCTCCTGGTGAAACACGGGAATATCACACTCTCCTTGGGATACGCCAACAACTCGGGAAGGGGGCGAGTGTAACCAAACGAGATTTCCCACCTTCAGGAGCAGGGAAAATGCTGAACGTTGTCTGCCTTTTGTTAAGCATGTGAGCTGCTGTATAAATTATATTTATTGTGTTTATTTCTCCAAAGAGATCCAGCAAAGAAACACTTTTTGCCTCCATCATGCTCTAGATCAGGTGGCTTTGCTTGGTTCATGGGGAGTCATTTGAAAGGGTTGTACCTCGCCTTGTCCCTCTGCCAATCCACTCCTCACTTCTGAACAAAGAAAGAGGACTCTTACGCCTCCTAAGAGAGTGTTTTTAGTGGTTATGCAGCTATAAAAAAAGAAAGAGAAAAACTTTCTTTTGCAGAACCTCCAATGACGCATCTGTGACCAGCGATGGAAGAAATGCACTTGGGATGCTCTTTCTGAAGCTTTCCACCAATGGTTAACTTCTGGCAAAGCCTACCTTCGGTCAGGCTGTATCAGTGTCAGTGCAGCCGTGCCTGCATGGAGGGTCCCCCGAACCCCCTGGATCCATTTGCAGAATGGGAATAAACAATTTCCATTACTTTTCTTTGTAACTCTTCAATTAGCTCTTGGCAAGCGTGGCATGGCAAGAAAAAGAGAAACCGTTGGGTGGTGCAACCGGAGATGACAGCTGCGATCGATTGTGTGTCTGCATCTGTTGCTAAATCGAAGCCTTTTGAAGCCATCCTTGAGTGGGGAAGTCAAATGTGCAGCAGATCCTTTTGCAAGAGGGAAAGTGGGGACTGCACGGCTGTGGCGGGGGCACGGTGGTGTTTTTTGGGTGGGTGAAGGCAAGAACGATGGAGCTTGAGCTGTCTGTTTTGGCATTTCCCTAGGCTCAGCTGCTCTGAGTTCATCAGGAGAGCACCAGGGAAGCTATCACCTTTCTTACACCACTTGATTCCTCCCCATGCTTTAAAGCAAGGGTTTTTTCCCCACAGTGCAGCTGTAAAAAGTATAGTTTAACAGCAGCCTCTTTATAACTTTTTGTACAGCCACATTCTAATTAAAACACAAAACTCATCAGAAATTGCTTTCCAAGGGACCTACCCCAAGTGGGATTGAGGGGGCATTTGCCATACAAGCAGCCCAAAACTTTTTAAAATGTTTGTTTTAGTAGTGCAGCAATCGCAGGCACATGGAATGGGCTATTCCAGCTCATGGGAATTGGGTATTTCCCTGCTGGGGGAGCCTGAATGGTGCTTTGCTGAGGACAAAAAAGGGTCTTAAACAAGTAAAAATAGCCCATTCAGCTGAAGACTCGGTGGATGGTCATGCTGGGGAGAAGCGTAGTGTCAGTGGGGAAAGTTGCTCCTTGATGCTTTAGTCAGACATTGGCATTTTGGAGACCCAGCATCCTGCGGGAGTTCATCCCACGCGCTCAGCCCCCCTCCTGGCGGATCCTAAAGGACATTACGACACTTGATCCTTGGTGACCTTCCAGCTCTCATGTATCATAAACCAAGCAAGAAAATTGGAGATCACAGCCAGAAATAACAACTGAAAAAAATGTGGAAGGCCGGGATAAGAAAAATCCCTACGTAAGGACGAGATGTGCTCGTGCTTCTTATTGTTTCCTGGCATTGGCAGGTCTAGGGGCCAATGTGCTTCCCGTGGTTTTCACTCACGATCATGAGAGCCAAAGACTTGCTCTGTTTTGTTTAACAGGAGCTGGTGTGCTGTGACCCGAGACTGGCAGGAGATGCTTTATTAGCTGTGCTAAATACAGTGATGAAGTACTGTGACATTTTTGATGGCACCAAGTGAGCCAGGATGTTCTTTGTGCCAGCAGCTGGGGGGACGCGGGTGACAATATGTCCTGGGTCGGGGCACTTCATTAGGACATGGTGGCACCTAGCCATTAGTTTTGAAGGGTTTGGTGAATGTCTGAGCCCTTTACTCCAATGCTGTCCCAGGTTTTTAACATTTTAAAATATTGGGTTTTAGCATGAAGCAGTGTCTCTCTGAGATTTTCTAGCTTAATTCACCCATCCATATCTATGGCAGAATTTCCCCATTCCCAGGACAGAGATGCTGGCCTCTAATTTTGCTGTTACTCATAGAGTAACATCAAAACCCCAGTGCTCCAGGTCAGGCCTCTTCCCAAACCCTGCCCGTTCATAGATGGGTTTTGCCACATTTTTCACTGTAAAATGCTTGTACCAAAATCCTGCATCGGGGTGAGCTGGACTTGTGAATGCCAGGGCTGTGGTGCCGCAGTGGAGACCCCACTTCCAGCAAGCAGGGAAGTCTTCCAAGGCAGCAGAGCACTTTGAGACCTTAAACCTGAACTTTGAAATGCCTTCCAATTCGGGGCAAGGGAGGGATGAAGTTTGAGGTGGGGGGGCAATGTGGGACCATGCCCTTGGAGTACCCACTTCTTAGGGAGTTTCAGGGCAGCACCTATAATACAGATAGACATATAAATGCATATATACATACATATATAATATATATGTGTGTTATATATTGGCAATTGTCCTGGCCTGCAGGCAGCTGTTGGACAATGGGCAGTCCCATCTCTCCTGTGGGAGGGAAGAAATAAGCCAGACTCTGCTGAGAAAAGAGAGGAGGGAGACTGAATTCAACTAAGAATAATTAAGGGGAAAAAAAAAAAGGACTGATCTGCAGCTGGGAGTTTTGGGGCACAAATTGCTTTTCTTTTGTTTTTCTTCCTGTTCCCCCACCTGCCTGTCTGCCTGGCCAAGCTCTTGGCCCGTTCTTGCTACCGGACTTGCTTCCCCACAGCCTGTTGCACTTCTCCGGTGCCCGGGAACCGTCCTGCGAGAGCCTCTGCATGGCCACGGCAGGAGAGGTGATGAGTTTGAGTGGTGCTGGCTGGCAGCCGGCTGGAAAAAAAACAGTTGCAGGTTTTCTTGAGCCCCGAAGGCCCTCCCTTTCCTCCCTCCCACAACTGTTTGACATAAATCCTCACCTTCCTGCGTCACAGGAGAGGGCCTGGTCTCCTCTCGCTGCCCCCTCCCGTGCTCCCCCGCCGGCCCAGGAAAGGGAGACGGCAGATCAGCCGGGCTGGCAGCTCTCGCTGTCTCGGAATGCAATATTGGACAGTAAGTTTTGATGCAATTGAACTGAAAAAAGCTTGAGAGCTGCAGAACTGAGCTGCAGATGGTGGAGGTGAAGTTGCCTGTAAATAAACTATAATAAAGCTGTGAGCACCTGCAGCCCCCCTGCCCCCGTCCCCCAGTCAGGGACTGCCATGGGCAAAGGGCCCAGCAGAGATGCTGGGTGCTGGGCAGCATCCTCCGGGCAGGCTTGGGGACCACAGAGGAAATGCTCCGAAGCTCTTTAAAACTGGACCGGTGCTTCCTGCGTGGGTTAGAAAAAAGTGGTTGGTAATTTTTTTTTTTTCCTCAGGGCTGTTTCCCTGCCTTGCCTTGCTGTGACACACAGCTGACACAGCGTGTCCTGCCCTTGGGAGCCGGATGAGGAGGGGTGTTGATGAGGGGCGAGGCTCGCAGCCGGCGGAGGGGCGTGAAGGCTGCTGGGGTGCTCACGTCCCAGAACAGGGCAGGAGAGGTATTGCCCTCCAGCCCAGGCTGTCACTAGCAGAGTCCCCTCACCAGGGGCTTAAACTCAATTTTTTTATTCCAAAACTTGTGTTTTCCTTGCAATGGAAGCATTTTTGGGCTTAAAAAAAAAAAAAAAAAAGGATTAATAGCTGAAACTGACCATTTATTTTCTGCTCCCCCACCTAGAAAAGTTAGAGAGATCCCATTTTGTGAAATATGAAATTGTGGGGGAAATGATGTGTACAAAGTGATACACACGTGTTTTTTAATGCTCTGAGGGTTCATCACAACAAGCATCTTATGTATCCTGATCTATTTATAAGGAGAAGTCCTGTCTTGTGTTGTCAGTGGCTGCCTTGAGGTTGCCCAGCAGTTAAGGCCAGAGGCCTGGGGAAAAAACCTACCCCTCTCTTAATCCTCATCTGTACTTCGAAGAAGGCAGCATTTCTCCTGCTAGAGTTTGGTTTTCAAATCGGGACCAGGCAGGGGCACAGCCAAGTTACCGAGTGACCTCATCCTACTGTAAGATTATTCATTTTTTTTCATAACTCTTCATTACCTTCCCTTCTTTTAGGGCACTTTCTCCCCAGTGCTGTTGGCTCAGCATCATCAGGCCTGTCCATAAGAACCAGCGCCGACATTTTTCTTCTGGTCACCCGAAATTTAATCTCAGGCTTAGACGGAGCATTAACAACCACCTGTGCGCGAGGGGCCGGGGGAACACATGCCGTTCGTTTTATTACGGTGAGGAGTGAAATGCCTCATCTCTGCTGGGTTACATGGTTCCCCCCTCAGATCTGATTATTAAAGAGTACTCCTTGCCACCGAGCTCGATTAAGAAATACGTTCCCCGCTCCTTTCTCGCTTGGCCCTGCCTCTTTAAAAAATTGAACCTTTTAAGTTTGAATGAATCTTTAATTCGATTCCGTCTCCTTTCGTGCTCTCCCTATAAAGAGCTATTCCCCAGGTTCCTTAGGAGTGAGGAGTTATTTGATCAGCTTTAAATGCAGGATGTGTAGCCGTGGAATTGATCTAATTTTGTTGATGGCGGCTGCAGGATTTTATTACCTTCTTGTAGTAATCATAAAAGAGCAGAGAGCGGGAAGTCCTGGGGTTTCTCGGTCTGCGCTGCTCATCTCCAATGGATTTAGCACATGGGCCAGTAAAGGGAAGGGCTCACGACTGGGTTGGTTTCCTTGTTTTCTCCGGGGGAGTGCTTCATTTTCAGCTGTGCATATTTTTGTGCTAGAGCTCATCCATGGCAACAGATACTGGGAGGAAGGGGGGAGCAGGGGGAGAGTGTTTTAGCAACAAAAATTAATCCATGGGGACATTTGGAAGGGGAGTTAATGGGCTACTTTTAAGGGTCCTGATCCTATTTCTGTGAAGTAAACGGCCACAGGGCTTGAGTCTTTTGTCTCTGGAGGAATAAACCAAGTCGGGGAGCCGAGGGCCAAGCTGGAGGTGAGGCGAGAGGGCTGTGGATTTGTGGACTTTTGGTTTTGACTACAGGTTGATATCCAGCTGGTGAGCGTGTTGGGTAATCCGCACGGCTGCGATGCCGCTGCAATTAAACGCACATGGCTGCAACCTGATCCGGGCAAACCATGTCTGATCCGGGGAACCATCAGCGGGGGCCTGAGGTGCCGCAGTGTGGGGTGATAGGGACAGAAATCCCTTTCCTGCCCAGACCACAGCGCCTTCCTGCAAACTCTTTCTGTCTGACAGCAAGATGGAGGAGGGTGGTTATAGCTGATAAACGGGAAATCCTGCATGTTCTCTTCCTTCCCCTCGCAGGGCTCTCCTAGACATCTCTTAACCACAACACCACTTCGTCAAACTGACGTACAGAAAAGCATCTTCCCTGCTTCTCATCACCTCTGGACAAACAGCACGGGCCTTGCTCTGCTCCCGCGGCCCCGTGGACGGTGGGACGTGTAGATGCACTCCTGATTTACACCACTGGAGGTGAGATCTGGGCCCTGACCATGCTTATCCCAAGCTCTTTCATACTAAAATGACAAAAGTCCATCTCAGCTCCAGGCTCCTGCCCCGGGGGTGAGCTGGTGCCTCTTGCAGCACCCCCAGCCCGCTCCAGTTCCCAAATGCTGAAGACTTTCCTTAAAATCTCCTCCACGGGGTGGTTTTCCCCAGGGAGCCCTGCCCAGTGTGTGTCCCGGGGACAGGGCCAGTAGTGAGAAGCCTGTAAACAGCCCCCGGGCCAGCAGGCGCTGCCTTTAATGCTCCGCCACGATTTCTCCATCCTTCGCAGCTGCCAGATGCCCCCTCTACCCCGGGCTCCTCCCTGCCAAGTGTGTGCAATGGGGTTTGTGGGAGCAATCCTTTTTGGGGAACAGCGCAGCCCAGGTTGCATCAGTCTCTCTCCCCCCAGGATGCCAACCCTTTTCCCCGCTGTGCCAGCACAGTTTGGGTCGGGGTTGCCACGGGTCAGCTGTGGCCACTGTAGCTCGGTCTGGGGGGCTCTGGCGTGTGGCAGAGGCCGGTGTCACTTGGTCCCTGTCACCACCTTGCCAACTGCTGTGAGGTCTGTGCCACATGAGCTTGCGTCTCCTATCAGGCCAGAAGGGCTCCTGTGGATGATGGCTGTTGCTGGGCTGTGGGTATGGCTTCACGATTCTGCCGCGGAATGTCAGAGCGCTAACTGGCCTAAAACTCCCTTTAGCTGGCCATCAGAGCATGCTATGTGGGGATAAACCACCATAACCAGCCTCAACCTAGGGGAGCTGGGCAAGGGAATGGACTTTCCCAGTAGGTGGCTGTGACTGGCACCCCATGGGGGTGCACCCAAAACCAGCCCCTGGGCTCCAGAAAAGCTCCCGGGCACACCCCTGCATCCTCACACAGTCCTCGAGGAGAGCCGTGACCAAGCTGCGGAGCGTTGGCCTTCAATTCCCCCCAGCTCCCCAGGAGCAGCATCAAGGGCACAGACAAGTCCCAGCTGCCTGAGCCCCCCGCTTGCCAGGACTAGCAGTGTTTGCACCCCACTTGGGAGGACACAGCAGGGATTGTTCCCAAGGAACAGGGACCATGCTGCTTTGGGAGACTTAAACTAGTCCTAAACCCCAGGCCTGGGCTTTGCGCGTGAATCTTGGGAAAACCCCCATCTGCTGAAGAGCTTATTTCCCGATCCAGGGTAGGTGGACAGCGCAGTGGAAAAAAATGCAGCTTTTGTGCTGCCGGATCCAAATCGCCATCTGTTTTTAAGAGCTCGGCTACTATAAACGCGGGCGGTGAAACCTGGTTAACCCATGCTTGGGGTCTCTGGGAGCGCTGGCAGCCGAAGACGTGTGCGTGGTGTTGTGCTGGTCCTGGCTCTGGGGGTGGGAAGATGGAGGTGGCTCTGGACTCCTTTATTTTTAGGTGCCATCGATACAGATAAAACCAGACTTTGCAGCTGATTTAGATTAAATTGACCAGCAACAACCATTCCCAGCCTGATTTTAATATCTCCTTTCCTCTCCCCCTGTACTCCCCCTTCAAATGTTTATGGATTATGCAGCTCCTGCCAAAGGATTTGAGTCTGAAACCATACTATATTTTGGCCTGTAAAGATGTTGAATGAACATTTAAAACTCTGAGTCATTAAAATTGTCCAGGAGAACTTAATGAATGTTATTTACTGTGCTTCCCAGCTCAGCTAAAATCCAGCTTTTTCTTCTCCTGCTTTCTATAATTTTCTTTTAAAAGCAGGAGCCAAAATTGTCTGGAAAGCATTCCTTGCTAGAGACAAACTGGATCAGTAAGTGGAAATGTCAGTTTTTAAGAATCCCGCCACTGCTTTGAAGTAACTTCATTTTTTGTTTGATTGCTCTAATTCAAAAGCTTTATCTTCTAGGCTATCTCTTAAAAAAGGAAATTTAGTGGCTGCAGCTAGCATGAAAAAAAAAAAAAAAAAAGCTGCCAAAAGCCTGATCTTTTGATGATAGTCTCTTCAGAAGGCTGCCTAGGTGGGCTGGCTCCTGGGCTCCCGCTCTGGCTGGGCAGCACTGCTGAGCTGAAGGCAGTTACTCCCCCGTTCCTGTGATGCCGGAGAGGTCAGAATAAGACCCCCGCTCCTGCCTTTAATTTCTGTTTGTGTTGCCGAGCTTAGCCTTGGAAATGGAAATCTGACTTGAAAAGAAACTACTTGCGATTAGAGGCTGTGAAAAAAAAATAATCTAATGAGTTGCTGCTTTTAATTCCACATCTGAAAGCAATCTATTACTGTCTTTTAATCACTTCTGTCTCCTATTAGAGAAGCAATCTCATGCTGGGACTCTTTCAACACCCAGGCAGTTAATATACATTATAATTATTGCCTAATGTATGAATAGCCTGGTGTGCCCAAGTTCTCTGCTCATTTTTACTCGGCTCCTGGAAAGCCCATGCAGTACGTAAGCAGGGCTGGAGTAAGGATCTCATGAGATCGATGAAGGTTTTATTTTAAATTATTTAATTTTTGCATTGCGCTATCACCTCAGAGGCTGTTTGAGAACAAATGCAGAATACTCATGTAGGAAGAGATGATTCCTGCCCCAGAGAGGTTACAGAGAGATGGGAAGAGGAGGGAAAGGAAGGGGAAGAAGTCCCAGGAGATCAGCAGGGGATGGTTCGGGGGACATCCGCTGGCTGTGAGCTGGGGGGGTCTGGCTTTATGGGGGACTTCCCAGTGCTGTTAGAAAACAAAAAGGGAAAAAAAAATTGATGACATTTGAAAAAGGAAAACATTCCCAAAATTTCATTTTAACCCAAGCAAAAATATTTTTTGTCCTTGATTTATAGATCTATGCTCATTTTCAGGTTATTTAGCTAGTTTTAAGGCAAAAAGTAGAGGCAAAAAAGGCTAGTATTTTCCAAAGCAACATGCTCTGCATGCAGCCTGTCAAAGCAAAACCTTCCTCCCCACACTTACTTACAGAGGGGTTTGAATTTGCCCTGGGTCCCCCAGCTGTTGTCTCGCTGCTGAAAGGCGCTCAGGACCAGCACGGGGTCGCCGCTCGGTGTCCCGACCGATGAGCGACACAGCCATTAAGCCCCAACCCCTCCGTGACCCGGCACGTGGGGTTTTCAGACAAAGCCAGAAGCTCGCAGCTGGTTGTAAAAATCCTTTATTCCTCACCACGTGTTGGAGACAGCTTGATGCAACGATGTATTTTTGGAGCAGCAATGAGCACCAGGCAGCGTGGCACAGCTTTATCCCTTGAGCCTTCATTTGAACGTTCTCTCAAGGCTATTTGCAAGCTCCTGCTTCTCCCTTTTCCCCATGGCAGCTTCCCTGAGGACCATCCATACCCAAGGACGATGTGAACCCCAGGCCTGGTCAATAAACCACCCTATGAACCACCATCGCTGGAGGACCGAGGTCTGGGCTGTTCCTTCCACCCCACGGAGAGCTCAGCTCATCATCTCTGCCAGGAGCCTTTGTTGGTCACAACACCAGGGCCAGCTGGAGCAGCCCAAACCCACAGGATAACTCTTCCTAAAATTGCTCTTAGAGTGCAGTTAATTATTTACAAGCCTTAACACTTATGGCCACGCGGACCCAAGGACAGAAGGGCATTAAAGTTCCACTTGATGCTCACCAGGCCTGACTAATAAAATAATGTCCAACAAGGACATCAATTAGCCGCCGATTCACTAACGCTTTGCGAGGCTAATGACAGCTGGAGTGAGGAATTTGAAACCCGAGTCATTTCTCCAGCCTGCACCGGGGTGCCAGGGATAAAAGGTTAGTCATGTGTACCAAATGCAGCGTGAGCTCCTCCATTATTTATGTGTGTCAAACAGACAAGGAGCGTTTCAATGCCTGCAGTCACTCTATGGTAATTTGTATTATATAAACAGATATAATCTGGTCATTAATACACATAATTCTGAGTGAGCTGACAGTAATGAATCTGGAGTATATTATTCCATTGACTTGTTCCCTTGCTAAATAACAGTCCGTATTAATAAGAATTGATATACTGTAACCAGCAGCACCCCAGAGCGTGGTGGGATTCATAGTGGACTCAAGGTATGTAGCTTTGCTTTTTGTCCTAAAGTTTTCGGCCAGGCCCTAGCTATACACTGATGGGATTTACACTCCTCTTTCACCAGGCCAGGTCTCTTCTGTTTACTGGCTCAGGACTGCTCACGTTGCATCAATCACTGCTTGGCACTGCACACCCCACATCTCTGGCTCTGGTAAGCTGGGTTGGGCTCATCAGCTTTCCTGTTCCTTCCCACCTCTTGGGAGAATGCTTTCATTAATAGTTAATAACCGAGGGGTTTTTTTTTGTAGTGGTGTAACAGGCGTTTTCTGGGAAAGTGGAGGTGGGTGTGTATGGACATCATTTAGAGACTTGTCTCACCACAGCTGCACAAATACAGCAGATCTGTGCCGCTCTCCGTAGATTTGCTTCTTTCTTAAGAGACTGGAAGTTGAAGATACCAACTGGGGACATGCTTCTGCACATGTACCATGAGTGGTGCGGCTCAGCTATTGACTGTTGAGCCAACAGTGGCCCGTGGGATACGCTTACATGGGCTGATTTCCATGCAGCTGCAGTGGAAATGGGGACAGCTTTGCAGGTCAATAGCAGGATGGCCACCATCACACAGCAGTGCCATAAAGGACAAGGGGTAATGGATTTAAACTAATGGAGGGTAGATTTAGACTGAACAGAAGGAAAAAAATTTTCACAATGAGGGTGGTGAAACACTGGAAGGGGTTGCCCAGAGAGGTGGTGGATGCCCCATCCTTGGAAACATTCAAGGCCAGGCTGGATGGGGCTCTGAGCAACCTGATCTGGTTGAAGATGTCCCTGCCCATTGCAGGGGGGTTGGACTGGATGGGCTTTAAAGGTCCCTTCCATCCCAAAGCATTCTGTGATTCTATGATGAAGCATCAGTCCCCGCATCTTGAAAAGAGGATGTGCCTACCTGCGGTGGGAAGGTGGTCAGCATGGGCTCAGTCAGGGAGGTGGAGAGCAGAGCGGTGCCTTGTCCTGGAAGCAAGCCCAGCCATGTGCTCATCGAGCTGTCCTGGGTTCACCCTTCCTCTGGATCTATCTCCATCAGTAAAATGTTTCAGTGATTAACTCTGCCTTTCCGGCAACTCTGAGGATGTTTTGGGAGCTCTCTGGAGGGCTGCAGCTCTGCTAAGTAACAGGGAAGAGGCTGAGGATTATTTATACGGCGTTTCTAAACCAGCTTTGCAATACACAATCTCTATTAACAAACTCAGATGGTGGGTTTGGGAGTGTCCAGCTGGAAAGGCAAACACTTGATCCCACAGCGAATCCCAAGCCCAGGAGCGGTAGGGAGTGTCAGCAAGATCGTGTCCCACCCAGTGCCCTGGTCCTTCTCACTGCGCCGAGGGCAGTGTCCAGCAAACAACAGCACGGTCTCCTCGGGAGATTTAATCTCCGGGATCCAGGAAGCAAACCCCACTCCTCTTTATGAGGACAGGAAAGATCTGTTTGCCAATGGTACAACTGGCTCATATCTACCGGTGGAGATATGGGAGAGATTTACCATAAGGCTACTCCCAGTGTTTCAGATGTTGCATTACCCATTCTTACCTAACAAACTTTTGGCCATGCTCTGCATGAAAACTCCCTGTGTTGCTCATGTCAACAAAGCAGCAATGGGAAATTTCAAGGTAAAAGCCCAGCAGAGACAGTTCTGCCTAGCTGCAGGTTGTACAAACCCGTTTATTTAAAAATATCTAGCCTCTGTCTAACGATCACCCTAGTTACCACTGGAGTGAAAAGTATGTCATCAGCCCATATGATGTAACCTTACCATCTGGCTGTTCTCAGAGGACACACACCAAAAAATGTTGCTTTTATGTTGCTGCCTTTTCTGCAGGGTTATTGCCCACTGCATGGAAAACAAGAAGTTTCCCTGTACTTAAAAAAAATGCTGCGGTTGCCCTAATTGTCTTGGCTGTCTCCTGCCTCTTGTGTCCTTTTGTTTTCCCATAGGGATGATCTACAGAACCTACCTTCTGATTTGTATTCGCTGCCATCATGCTTCCCTTTTCCCCATTTGTTTCATAAAAGATATTTGTATTCTCCTGGGTGAAGAAGGGGGTGTTGTTTTAACCACTGTAATAGTCTCTCAGTTGTTCGATTGTGGCTTTTGGTCAGTACAGAGAAATGTTCTTCAATATTCTCTAATTACAATTCTTGGGTTTTTTTTCTATTTAAATTCTTTCTCTGAACTGATTTGGCTCATGATCGTTTTCAGGTTTGTAACAACAGCCTGGAAGAGCGGCAAGGCAATATCTTACTGGGTTTGATTTTATTCTGTCTGCACATAACAAATGTTTTCAAGTGGCAATCACTTCCTACCTAAGCTACTGTGCATTTTAGTCCTGTGATCAAATTCTCTGTATCTGCCAAGAAAAAAGGTCTAATATACAATTCTCCTCTGTTGGATGTGTGAGTTCTTTGAGATAGGAAATAATCACCATCATCTTACAAATATGGAGGCTGTTTCAGCGCTGGAGGCAGCTTTCCTGCAGAATTGCTCCATTTGAAGTTTCCCCGTGACAATCTGGCCCTTTTCCCCTCCGTGCCTTTGGCAGCTGCTCAGGGAGACGTTCAGATGGTTCGCAGGTTTGATTTTTGTGCTCCACTGCAGATACTGGTTGGTCTATTTTGTGCTTTCTCTTTTAGACAATCGAGCCATCAATTTTCAGATTAATTTACTACTGAGTCCAATGACCTGGATGCTTGTGATCCTATTTCTAACAGTTCTCCATCTTGTCCCCACTTCAGCCTTCCTAAAAGCCATGATTTTAACCTGGTGGGAAGCTGATTGGAGTGTTTCCATCTTTCCAGCTAGGCCAAATTTTTGCCTGTACAGCAGTGATTCCTGGTTATTAGCCAGGACCTACCTTTGGTGGATAGGTGATGAAAGAATTTCTTTCCACTTCCTTCAGTGCTTTGATTAATTTTGTTCTCAGCACCTTCATTATGTGCTAAATGAGTTTCCATTTGTTCCCTATTTGCACCTTTCCCTTTTGTTGTCAGTCTAACACCTCCCTGCCTAAGGCACAGCTTGTCTTTGCCTCAGAAAATTGGTTTCCAGTTTGGGAAGGAAGCTACAAAATCCTCCAAACCCTCTCGTGGAGAGGCGAGATAAGTGCTTTGCAAACGACACCCATCTTGCCACTTCCATGGCCAGCTTTCCCATTGAACATCTTCTGCTTTTCTTCATCTGCAGGAGAGGAGGGATCTCTGAAAGCTCCTTTGGGCACCTTTTCAGCATCCTTTCAAGTGATGTGGCCTAGAAAGCAAGAGAGGGGCTGTGATTTAGGGACATCACTGCCAGTATTGAGCTGCAGCTGGGCTCTGGCTTCCCGTCTCAGTGGCGTACCTGCTGGAGCCATCACAAGGTAGCTATGGCTTTCTTTTGGAAGTGATGCGACCCCTTGGAAAGCTGGTTTGGCTTGTTAAAGTAGCAGAAAACTAACTTGGGGGAAAAAAATGAAAAAGATTGTGCTCTGCTGGGCTAGGGAGGGGATAAGACTGCAGTCAGGAGAGGGAGAGAGGAGAAAAAGGATGGATGTCCCTTCTGCAGCTCGCTCACCGCAGGAAGCCCAGCCCCAGCCCTTCCAGCAGCTTGCCTTCCTTGCAGGATCCACCCGTCTTTCTGGGACAGCCAAAAATTCTCTTTGTGGGCAGGATTTACTTAGTTTTGATTTGGAATTGAAATGCAATTAATTTCACTGTCTTTGTGCCATCACCTCTGTGCCAGCTGTGCCCTGTGCATAGGGTGTGAGTCCTGCCAGACCCTCCGTTGTACTTCATCACCTGCAAATGCAGGGAGAGATTTTGTTGTTTTCACACTAAGGACTTAAAGGCAGCGGGGAACTCCTCATGACACTGAGTTTCTCGTTGTCTTTTTTTCTCTGGAAAGTAATTTCCTCTCTTCTGGACAGAAACGATAACGTGGATTGATCCTAACTGATCATCCCATTGATTTTGACTGCCATTCAGGAAAATGCTTCCCCTCCCTCCCAGACCGTAAGCATCCTACTCATCAACAAACACTCCAGCAGATGCAAAGCATCCCTTGGAAACCACGGTGAGAGCGGCACACATGCTTAGGTGCTTTGCTGAACTGGGGCCTCTCTAAACAAGAAGAGACCATTAGTTTTGGCTCATTAGCTTAACCGAGATGACTATTAAATCCCACTCCTCCCGCCACTTTCTGTAAAATAAACTTAGAAATGAGCCATCTTTGCAGCTGTGACTAGTAATAAATCCAATTAATTTCCATGTCTTTAGTGTTAATATATGCATTAGACGTGTCAGCTCTGCCTTTTTGTTTCCTTCATGGAAAAGCTTGTCTCAGAGATTTCCTTTTAATTAGAATAGGAATTTGCTCCTTTGTGGATATATTCCTCCAGGAAGCCACTTACTGAGATGCAGCATCTTCAGTCCCAGGGAATGGTGTTACTGTTAGGGTTTTTTTAAAAAATAAAATGTGCGTGACAATTGGTATCACAACAAATTCATACTTCCCCTGCTAATTTAAGGGTTAAGGAAAAAAAACCTCCACTTTGTCCTGTGAAGATGTCACCAAACAAACAAAGCAGAAACCAAAGGCACAGATGCACTTCTCTTTGAAATCTGCATAGTAATTACTGTTTACCTTCCTTCCTCCTTCATTGATGACTCCGGTACAAAGGGTACAGTAAACAGCTGTGTGGGATTCATGGTCAGATCCATTAGCAGAATCAAGTATTTCGGCTGAGTGCAAGTCTCATGCCAGTCGTTTAAGACTGGATAACAAGCTGAGAGGAAAACCACACAGGTCACGGCTCTGTAGCAAAGCCTTTTAAAAGTATTGCTGGTAGTGCTCTTCTTGATTACAGGGAGATCAGAGCCCAAGCACAGATGGAGGGGCAAAGTGCACAGGCTCCAGTGAAGCCTTTGAAAGTTTATCAGCCCTTGTACTCCAAAAACTGCCCCTAGGTGCCTCGTATCTGATTGTCAAAGAGCATAGCCCACTCAAAATGGGAG
Organism: Theristicus caerulescens; assembly: GCA_020745775.1. Lineage (NCBI taxonomy): Eukaryota > Metazoa > Chordata > Aves > Pelecaniformes > Threskiornithidae > Theristicus > Theristicus caerulescens. The sequence continues at coordinate 66,106,681 of CM036564.1, read as the reverse complement.
TCCAAGACTACTGGTGCAGACCTCGAGGCACCATGTGCTCTGTAGATAGAAGAAGAAGCTGGAACTTGAGTCCTGTGCAGAAGCAACTTTTAATTATATCACATCCAAGAGAAAATCAGCCCAGAAGCCAAATTTACATGAACAAACTCTGCTACCAACCTCCTTTCCTCCTCCCGCTGCCCCACAACTAACCTTTCTTCTCCGCCCTTACAAATAATGCAAACTCCTGGCTTCATTTTCTGAGATTTCCCAGAGCACGGCGGATGCTTTTCTTTCTGCCTGTCTCTCGTGTTACATCCAGGAATGGCTATTTCTCCTTGCAAAGGTTATCTATGTTTGAAGCCTCCTCCCCATGGACAGAATCATAAGGTCTCTGATGAGGAACAGCAGGTCTTTGTTCATTCTCAATGCATGGGGCTGTAAATCCTCTGAGGGTGACCAGGGAAACCAAGAGCTTGCTGCCCTCATAAATCTCCCAGGGTGGCTGCTGCAGCCATCGCATGCTCTCCAGCAGCTGCAGGCTTACGATGGTCTCTGCAATCGTAGGACAGAAAATAAGCAGTGTATGTACTAGGGGAGAGGAACGAAAGATGGGTGGAAAGACAAGAGAGTGCAACAGCCTTTGGAGCTTTTCCTCTGCTTCTTGGCTAAGCCAGTGCTGATCATCTGGGCTTTGCGTGGCCCTTTTTGTGCATTAAGCTGGAAGGGCTGGCAAAACACCTGCTGTGGTAAACCTGGGGTGGCACCCACATGTAGGGTTGGTGCACCCGCTTGGAAATGACCTGCGATCTGGGGAGTGGTGGGGAAGGTCTGAGCAGACCAGCACAATCCAGCCAGCACCCTACAGTCTGGATGTGGTTCTTGGCCTGGGTCCGTCCTCTCCCCACCTTTTATCTTGCTCTGGCTTCAGAGCAGGATGGGAGAGGACAGGGAATGGCCTCTAGGGCAATGAGTGACACCCAGGAGCCAAACCCTTGTACCAGCACTTGCCATCCAGTCCTTCCCAACACTGTGGCCCTCTCAAATATGCTGTGGTTAGCGCCTGCATATACCTGTCCATGAAAGATAAAGCTCTTGCCTCATCACAACGGTGCAGGGTGCTGTGTTTGTCTCTTGCAATGCAGCGGGGTAATTTTGAGAGCTCGTTGCACCAGGATGTCATCCATTTGCAAAGGCTGGGAACTCATCTGCCGAGCCAGTGCACCTTGGCATCACGACCGCAAATGCAGAGAGGCGGCTGACAGCACCACTTCCCGGTGACACGGCGGAGCCCAGCCGAGCGTGACAGGCTCTCAAAGTGCTGCTGGGCTGCAAGGAGTTGTTACTTTCTTTTTTTTTCCTTCAAGTTTTCTAAGTCTGATCTTTCCCAGGAGGAATCCTTGTCTAACTGTGTCATCCAGTGGTGTGAAGGAGCCTGATCTTGTGGCAGTAGCGCCAGATGGTGGCTAGTAAGATTTGTGTTCACGTGCCAGCTCTGTTCTCATGTCTGTGTCTTAGCTTGGGCAGGTGACTTGTCTCCCCATCTCTGCCTCCAGCGCGGTAAGACAGGGCATTTACTGCAGCCTCTTTATCTGCCACCCAAATGAAGGGTGCTTGGTGTCTGCAGCCCACGTGCTTTTGTTCAGAGCGGGTATAGTGGAAAGCCAATTAACAGGGCAGGTTTAAGGCAGGTATTGCCCACAAGGCAGTTGTCATGCCTGTCTCTCTTCATTACCGCTCTCACGTTTAGTCTTTGTGCCAGACTCCCCTTGAGTCTAGCTGCCTCGGAAGGACGAGAGCTGTTTCTCTGGATGTCTATCGGTCCCCAGCAGCAGTGGAGGGAAGCCTGAGTGAACTGGTCCCTCCAGCTGCTCTGACCTTCCTGGTGTTCCCACTGCCATGACCAGCAAGGAAGGGACCACTGGTTCTCTGGGCCTTTTGTTGCTCAAAGTGACAGCCTCCTTATGGGCCCTTGGCTGGGTGCTCCTTCCTCCTCTTGTCCTTCTGGCAACCATTTAATAAGCAAACCCTTTGGTGATGCTCTTCCCCGGCAGGTCCCCAATGCGGCTATTTGAATTCTGCCTTTTTTTTTTTTTACCCAGGTTCATTTTCTTCCTCCTCCAGGCAATTGGTAATGCCTATGCGAGGGCTCTCATCCTCCTGCTGCCTTAGATGTCTGAGTACCACTTCCCCTGCTCGCCCAGACAATTGGCAGACTATTTGTTTTCGGTCTCCCTGGAATGAGTCTGGCCTTTTATTTCCTAGCTTTATTCTGCCCTGCCAGCAGCCCTGGAGCTCCCTCGCCAAAGCAAGAGAGGAGAAGAGTTGAGCTCCACACGCTGAGATGCAACTGGCACTGGTGCGAGACAGGAAGCGGGCTCGGATTTGGCCACGTGGCCCAGATGTTTTTGTTTTGATTTCTTTATGTGTTTACTACTTTTCCTGATGCCTGCTGCTTTGCTCTGGAGGATCTCAGCTTTTGTTATAAACAAATCAAAATTTAAAAAAAAAAAAAAGGGAAAAAGAAGGTGTTGGAGGAAGCGGTGACATTTGGAAATGTGCGCAAAGCAATGTGGTGACGTTTGCCTCAGTCTGCCGAAAGCTTGAAACAACAGCTCGGAGGCAGATCGAGGCTCTCTCTCTTGGCTGTCAGTCCCCTTCCTCGGCTTCGTCCCCCAGCGGGCTCACAGCATGCTGGGCTCGCTCACTTTGCACTTTCCCTCTGCAACCGCTAAGCGAACGCTATATGGCATTTTAATAATAACCAAAGGCTGAGGATTTCACATGATTCTGGGAGCTGGGCTACAGAGCTGGGCTGTGGCGGGTTTAAATTTTTGGAAGAGCAGCCGAATTGGAGGAGCTCTGCAAATCCTGCACACTGTTAGGCTGAGCATCTACACACTGTACACTGGGGTGGTGCCTCAGTTTTGCATCTCGGTTAGGTGGAGTTGGGGAAAGTATCATCAATTTAAACCTTGCACAGAAACGTGGCTTAACAGCTCCCTGCCTGCAGTTCAATCTCTTTGATGAACGTAAGCATAGATCAGAGTGAGGCACAAGCTGCAAAATTCAGATCCCAATCCAACCCGTGAATGTGCCAGCATTTGGGTGTGTAGGTCTGGAGCTGGAGTCTGACTCACTTGCAAACAGGGACCCTTTGCAAAACATGGATCAAGGTTCAAATTCCTGTCCCTCCTCCAAAATTAAATAAAGATTGAAGAAATTCTGAGAACTCAGTGTTTTGGTTCTGGGCCATCTAAGAGGGGCGAAGTATGTGCTTAAGTGCTTTGTTGAATAGGAAGAGACTTGAGCATGTGCTTAATGTTATTAAGTGCTTAGCTGTTTTTGTTGAATCAGGGCCCCTGGCTTTTAAAGTCAATACTAACCCCTTAGGCTGCATCTGAAAGGATTTGGAAAAGAAGTGGCATCCAGATACTGCTGGATGTTTGACTGCTGAGCTCTGCATTCCTGCTTTGAAGGCTTGTTCCTCTCAATCTGCTCTCATTGCTATTCCAAATCATCTAAATGACTTGTCCCTGGCCACCAGGTGATTATGAAGAGAGCATGGGGAGTTATGGACATTTAACGCAGGCCCTGGCACAACTCCTGGAGAAGTTCAGCTGTCCTGCAGTTTCCGTCGGTGATCTCAAGGAAGCACGGTAATACCAGGATGTCGAAGTGTGATGCTGTTTTGCTGGCCCAACTGTAGAGGCACACTGAAGGCCTTCTGATGTCCTCTTCTGGTGGTTGCTGTGCTGCTCCTTGTAACCAGCTTCTCCTTGTTGTGAGAGCCCCTGAAGTCAGTTTGGTTAAAAGGAGTGGGTGAGCATGAGCTAAGCTGGTTCCCCGTGGGTGACGTGGGTTAGGGAGTGATCACAGAACACAGCTAGCTGATCCATCACCATCAGCAGGGAACAGAGAGTAGCTGCAGGCAGTGAACTTTTCAGCCAATGTAGATGCTGCTGGAAAGGCGACGTCCCCAAAAGTCTGCAATAAGAGGATGGATATGAACCTCATCCTCTGAAATAGCATTTTGATGGCACAAGAGCTGGAATTGGTAAGCAGCGTTTGACAGAAATGAGACTCCAGAAAGAAGTGGGGAAAATAGCAACTTTTCCTGCTTTCCAGGTAAAAGAGTGTCTGAGACCAGGATGGAAATAGATGGAAAACTTATGCACAGATGAAAGGCTTGAAATGAAATACATTATGCATGAGACTAACAGTTGGAATCTGAGAGCCACTTGGAGGTAATCATCTGAAAAGCGGGAACAGGTCTGGGCAACAATTTCAGCCTATCGCAGAAGCACCAAAATGGTTACCAGAAACTAGGTTTCCTTTTAAATGAAAGACAAAGTTAAAATCGCAGGACTGGAGTGGCCTTCTCCGGACAAACCAGATGCAGCCCTCCCTCTCCTGTGTCCGCTCCCAGGCCTGGAGGGACCGGCAGGCTGGCTGCTGAGTCAGTCCCGGGACAGGGCTGGCAGTGCTGTCCCATGACTAGCAGTGCCATATGAGGGAGAGGCTTTGATTTGCAATGCCAACATCTTTTGAAATGAAATAACTTCCCCAGCACTGCCTTGCTGTCGCAGGCTATTTTTCTAAAAAAAAACATTCCTGTCTGCACATCTGATGCTAACACAGCAAATGGTAACACAAGGATGCGGCGTGCCCTGAATCAACAGTTCAGCTGTGAGATTCAGATTGAAGTTTTGGGCCAATAATTTCTGGAAATTGAAATGCCATTCTTTTCTCTTGCAGGTTTGCAGATGCCTGGGTTGATAGAAAATCTGTTCTTCCAGGATAAAGCCTTCATTAAAGAAGATTAAAAAGTGATATTCCCTCCTAAGCCAACATTGATAAGCGGCTCAATACTCAAAAAATTGTGGAACAATGAAAGCAACAGAAATTCAGGTACCATTTTGGGTCAGTTTGCACCTGAATTCAAAGCCAGCCTTCTGTGTGCGGTGGTTTTTCAGCTCAGGTTTTAAGTTAAGGCTAAGAGACTGAGAGCAAGTCCCTCCGGAGCCCTACCCGTTCCGATTCACATCCCGCTGTTTACGTGTCGCAGGCTCCATGACTGCACACCTGACCTTCCAAGTTTTATGGGACTCACTGATGCAAAGCCTGGAGCCAGTGACACCTCCCTTCCTCCAGGCACGTGCCTGAAGTGACAGCAAGAGGTCTGTGTTGGTTCTCCCTAGCACAGTGGAAAGGGAATTATTTCAGGCAGAGATTTATGTTGGGGGTTTTTTTTAGTGGTTCTTTGACTTGTTGTTGTTGCACACTAAATGAGACTCGCTCCTGTTAACCCTCTGAGTACAGAAAACCAGGAGAGAGACAATGGATGGAGATGAAGCTTAAAATTTTAGGTTAAGTTCTTAATTGCAAAATTAAGTCCTTAGATGCAAAGAAGGTGAGAGTGAGATGGTGACAGTGAAGTGATGCACTGAGGACTGCCTAGCAGACTGATACTACCACAAGATCTTTTGAGCCTTCTTCCTTTACACACGTGACATCTCCTGGTTTAAAGGGAGAGCCCAAATGACAGGGTTGATGGTACACCTGATCTCTTCTGCCTCTGCCACTGAAGTCTTGTGACCTTGGTTCAGTTATTTAGCCCACCTCAGCTTGCTCATATCCAAAAGAAGGTTAAAAGCCAGCTCATAAAATGTGCTGTTTGGTGCAAACAAGATACATGCAGGTTGCCTCTGATTCATATTCAAGGGCCATTTTTCACTGGCAGTGGAGCTGATGTAAAGGGGCCTTTGTCCAAGTGAGCATCAGCGGAGACTGAACAAACTCCTTTAAAGGTTAGAATTTTAGGAGGAAAACAAAAAAAAAGTCCTTGCTGTTGTTGTCAGATTTATATGAACTAAAAGGTGGTGTGGGCGCAGTTACATCTTGCTCAGCTTCCCACGGTGTGCAGGTAGGCTTGATTGGAAAGCCTTCCCGTGAGCACTTCTGTCCAGCTCCAGGCTCCCATCACGTGGCCTGCTTCAGCTGAGGGGTCCCAAGGCCATCCAAAGAGCGCAGCTGCAGCCAGCTCTGCCTTCGTCACAGGCAGTTTGAATGCAAATTGTACTGCAAATTATGGCCTTTCTTCTGGGAAGGGCTTACTACTTCAAGCATGAACCTCTCTGGTCCTGGGCTGAGTGCTGAGCTGTGGCTGTTTACAGACGTGTGGTGAGGTAAGAGCAATGATTCAGCTAGCAGTGAAAGCACAAAATGTATAAGCCTGTTTGGGACAAAACATCTGGGCCGTGCTGCTTGTCAGTATTGCTATACCTTCGCTACTGACCATACATTAGCTGGCTAGGTTAGCCCTGTATGGGAGAAGTGTCTACACAGGCTGAAACGGTGCTACACTACTGCGTATCAAGAGAGCTGTTGCTATAGTTAATTATAGTATCAACGTTACCATGGTTTTGCAGTGTCCCCAAAGCAGAGCTGGCCCCAGCATTGTCTTTCTTACCCTGCTGCGCTTTGCCTCCCTCCTCCCTACCCCTATGTGTTGTCTCTCCACTGCAGCACAGGTAAAAAGGGAGGTGAGACTCACTCTCTGCCCTTCCTCCTCTTGGCAGAGAGCTGGAGCAGAGCAGGGCTCCTGGGCATGTGGGGCTGAGAGGGGACCACAGATGGGTTTTGCGGGGGGAGCAGAGGGTCTTAGTGATGTGGAGGAGCAAGGGAGGGCTCAGCAGCATGAGTGGTCCTCCGTGCAGCTGCCACGGGTAGGTCTCTGAGGGCTAGATCATTGGTATTGGTGGTGGCAGGAGGAAGAGGTCTCTGTGTAGCCAAGCACAGGTATGGTGGGACTCCCTTTCCTGATAAGAAAGGATGTGTGTGTCTCTAGGGCAGATCGAGTGCTGAAGGCAGAGGGAGAGGAGAAGGGAAGGCAGCCAGTGGTAGGGCTGGGTGTGGTCTTCGCATGGCCTTGCTTTACTGGACTGGCTGCCATTGGAGCCTACGTTAACGTGAGACCTGAAGAGCATGAGCTCATGCTCAGTGCATTGTTGTCCCTTACAGAGTCTTTATCAATCCTGACATATCCATGCCTAACCTTTTGTCGAAGACGTGTTATGATGGAGAAGCTTTCTCCTCCTCACGCTGTTCCAGTTCCTTCTGTTGGGAATTTTTCCCAGGCTGTCTAAATCTCAAGCTGTAATTTAAGCCCATCATTTCTTCCACTCCCAGTGGCTGATTATTCACAATTTAATAGATATTCTTCTGCAAAGGCCATGCTGGTGAGGGCTGTTCCCAGCCTGATGTGCTGAGATGAACACTGGCAGCACAGGAGCAAGAAGGCATTAAACTAAGCAGATGTCCGTGTCACCAAAGGTTAGGCATTTTTAAATGTAAATATGAAACCTAGGCCAGGAGAAGAAAAGGAGTCAAAGCACAAGAACATCAGACATGATATTGTAAGGGTGAATGAAAAGTAATTGCAGCAGAACTCAACTGACATAATCTGCTTGGTGATGAGGGAGACAGAAAAAACGAGTTAGAAAGAAAGTGTTACTTGGAGCAGTCCAGCTCTGACTTCATTCGAACAGTGTCCGTGAGCCTGGGGAGGGAATGCAGTCCCCACCAGTTAGCATTAAGACATGATGTATTAGGTGCTTTGCTAAAATGCTGGTAAAGTTTCTTTATAGTGCACAACGAGGGGGGTAGCTTCAAGCTCTGCTTCTTGTCAGCTGTGAACATCATGAGTGACACTGGTTTGTTTAACTCCATGTTCCCTCTCCCCACGTTGTCCTTATCAGACCCTCTCTTATCCTTAAAACAGAGGTAAAAATGGAGCTGATCTTGCCTGGCTTTCCACCCTTTCCATCCAATTTTCTCCCACGTCTTCCCTAATCGAGGGACTAGAAGCAAGTTTTGCATCTTCTTTGCCGGTTTGACACCTGATGCCGGCAGGAGGCATTGCGGGAGCGGCACTGCGGTCCCTCGCTGGGCTCGGGGCTCACCAGAGGTTCTGCACTGCTCTGGCTCCTTTGCTAAGCAGAAGTGGGTCTTTCATGGCCTTGGGGAGCACCGCCCCATTGGAGGCAGCAATGGGTGATTCAAAATCAGTCCTCTCCCTGACTCACCAGATGGGCTGCTGCCTGCAAAAAGGAAACGAATGTCTTCGCGTGGCTCGTAGTCTGACAGGAATATCTGGAGAAGCTCTAATGTCGCTTCCCCACAAGCAGCTGTCTTCTGCATCCTCTTCCGTGGCCTCCTGGGTGACTTCTTGTTTTGCAAATGGTCCATCCTTCCTTCCACATTCCCTCTGGATGGAGCTTTTTGCTGGAGGGTTTCCTGCTCTTGTCTCTTCATTCCTGCACAGCTCTGCCTTCTCAGTCGTGCCAGTGGAACTGCTCATGCTTAAAAGTGGATCGCTGAAACATCTGGGTTAACAAAAAGGAAAGAAGAGGTTATTTGTTTAAACTCAGATGAGGGTAGCGATCTGTTTTCCAGCCAGGGTCCCTGCACAGCTGGTGGGGCAATGATCTGCGGCAGAGGAACAGCCGAGTGTAGGAAATGCCCAAACTAACAGTCAGCTGCAGGGAAAGGGACAGCATCGCCATCCTCCCCGGTTCCAGCGCATTTCCCTCTCGTACATCAGACCGGGGGAGTCAGATCATTGCAGTGACCCCATGGGAAATGTCTGTCCCTTCACCGGACACATGGGCAGTGGGGATGAGGGAAAGTGGGACTGTGTCTTTTGATGGGAGACCACAGTCAGATCAGATCGGGGTAAGGAGAAACTGGACCCTTGAGGGACCTAATCAAGTTGTCAATGGTTCCTAATGTAGCAGTCACTAGCAGTTTTTGCCGTAACAATACAAACGTGGTGATGTTTTGACAGGCTGGGGTAGTGCTTGTCATCTGAATATCCTGAATTTGCGTTAAAGATCCTATTCCGTGTTTAAGGAATTTAGCCTCTGCATCTTGTTGATAGTATGGAAATGTTTCAATGCTGTACAAACGCAAGGAAATAAATGTAGGCTGAAGGAGTCTGGGAAGAGTAAAATGCATCCTAGGTATGCTGCAGTTACCCATCACCCAGAGAAATCGGTTTTGTTTGACAAAAAATGGAAACACTGCCAGGATATTTTTCTTGAGTTGAGGTTATTTGCTAGAATTGTTTGTGGTTAGTAACGAGCGCAAGGTTCACTTGTAATAATAATGTAACCATGGTAATATGATAACACAAACTGAAGTCAGTCTGATTTGCTGATAAGATTTATACCCTATTATATTATCCAATGCAATTAAGAAATGCTTAGAAAATTAACATTAGAATAGATTAAAATAAAGTATCAGGCGTAGTGACAGCTGTGGGTCTTAAGCAGAGTCCCCAAGTGGATGTTTCCAGATAACGTATCACCCTGCCTCCGAAGGGTTGTGTTACAATAAGCAAGGAAAGCAATTCCTTTCATTTTACAAACAGGGAATTGCAATGTTCCTCTTAATTTCTGCAATTTCCTGCACTCATTTTAGTGTGCCTGGTCAGAAATGAACCTAGGAAAAGTAACAAGTGTTAATTGGCCTCATTTAATCTAAACTGAATTTAATGATCAGCAGGGGTGGAAGAGGGAAAGACAAATGTATGCATTGGGATGTAAGGGCTCGCTCCCAGTGGGAAAGAAATTAATGGTGGAGATTAATTAATGGTGAGATGGGGGTCAGAAACGCTTGCCCCCTTGCCTAGGTGGTTTGGATTCCCTGCCCATCACACCAACCACTGCTTTCTCAGGGCTCCTTTTATATTACCAGCAGGAGCCACCTGCTCTTTCTTGTCCTGTAAGCTCCGTGGGGCAGAGACCAGCTCTTTATTCCCTCTATATGAAATGCAAAGGCAACACAGCATTTCTACCACCTAATAATATAATCATAAGAGATGAGCCAGGATAATCATAAAAGATGAGCCATTTCATAACCGCCTCTGTACCAGACAGAATTACACCTCTCATAACATCCTAGCAACAGAGCTCCTCAATCATCGTCTCTTCTCCTTCCCTGCAGATAACTCACTGCCTCCCTCCTTGCAGTTTTTATGTTTGAGTTTAGGATGGGGAATCTGGGAGTATTTGGTTTTGGAGAATTTCAGCTGATTACCCCAGCGAAGGAATAGCAACTTTACAAAGGAGTGTAAGAGCGAGTCCTTCAGCTGTTGCCACAAGCCAGGAGAGGAATGGAAGACAGTTTCAGACTCGGAGATTTTTTTTTCATGTGAGAGTGCAATTACTTAGGGTTTTGAGATGTTTGGTTTGCTGAGATAGAGGCCTCCAAATGTTGTCCAGTCAGAGCTAATCTGGGGACTGGGGCCTCCCTCTTATCTCAGGCTAGTTTTTCACTGGGATGATCGACTGCAGTGTAACTGAGAGGGGAGAAACAGTCTTAGTCTCTTGTTCTTTCTGGGCTTAAAATATGTTTTACTTAGGATGATATCTAGCAAAGGCACCCTTTTCTCCATCTTCTCACCTTATTGTCCTCTTCTGGTTCTGCCTTTCATCTATATTCCACCACCTATGGCCAGACTTTTTGTCTTGCTGCTTATGGACATTTTATTTTGTTGTTTTCTGAACAGTGTCTTCCTGAGTAAATTAAAGGGACTGTATTTTATGCTCATTCTCTTTGGTCTTTCTGCTGCCTTCAAACCCTGCCTTTCCAGGCTCTCCCTCCCCTTGTCTCCATGACCTACGCTCTGCTGAGCTTCATCCTAGTTCCGGAATACTCTTTTGTGGACTCACTCCTGGTGTCTTAGGTCACATCTTGTTTTCTTTCTGTTATTCACATAATTTGATATTTCTTGCTGGCTGCTCACTCACACATCTCCTTCTCCCATGCTGTCCAGCCTCCTAATTCCCACTGCTTCTCTGGCACCTTATTATTCCTTCATCTACAGGGTGAAACCTGGGCTCCTTTTTCCTCAGATTCCCCTTGCCTTCCTCTCTGCTGATCCTAGCCGCACAGTGAGTCTTGTTCAGTCGAAGCTGCATTCTCCTCTCCACGTGATGTAGGCAGTTGACTGTTTTGGCAGTTCGTGTGTTTCTTTTCCTTCCTGGAACCGATGCGCTGCGAAGGATGAACACAGAAATGTCAGCAGGGAGTACAGGAGACCAGCGGCATCTTATGCTCTTCAGAGTGGAAGAGGTGACTTGGGAGGGAGGAATCAGACCAAAATCTACCAAATGATAAGTGGCAAAATAAATAAATCTGAACTTTAAGACAGATTTTATTTAGCGCTGTAATTTATTTTTGAAGCAACGTCTACATTGCACAGCGCACAACAGCACAGAAATAGTTGAAATAGCTTTGCATAAATATTGCATGAAGCTTTGTGTACAATTGCATACAAGGCACAGAGCTACATGCAAAATCTGGCTAAAAAGGGTGAAGGAAAATGTGGGAGCTCTCTGCTTCCGTATCTGGACAGCTTCTGGTACCCGCTTGGGAAAGCAACTCTGCATTGCAACATAGCTTTCAGCATAAACATGCTCAGAGGGTGCTGCGTGCCAAGCTGCACGCAGGAGAGAAAGCCATGGAGCAGGTTTTTAGGCCAGCAGTGGTGGCCTGTAGGTTGTGGGGCAGAGGCTGAACCTACTTCTGGGCCTTTCATGGGCCCAGATAGATAAAATGAGTGGAGAGACAGTGGTCCAGTATGGGACTTGGTTTTTATTTCCCGTTTTGCTTAGCAGCCTCAGTCAATCCTTTGCCCTTGGGACATCCCTCGTCATTTCAGTGTTTGTCAGTTCTCTCTGTAGCTGCAATTTCATGGTCTCTTGAATCTAGCAGGAGTGATATCGCTCCCCAAAGAAGCGGCCCTGCCTTCTCTGGCTGCTTACGCCTGCGCCGCCTCGCTTCCCCCCTTCTGCTGGCACGTGCACCTACGTCTGCGTTAGCAGCTAGGACAGCACAACAGGCATGGGTTTGCCGAGCAGTATGGCCGTACTGAGGACCTGCCACCCACCCCGGATGTATTTCAAGGGTGTTTCTTTGGGCTAGTTGTCTTCTCGTCCAAATGTCCATTAATGAACATCCATTAGTGGCTGGAGTGCTTTAGGTGTGCTCTCTTCTGCTTTTGTTTTACCCCAGTTGAATCGCAGCATGGTAAACGGGAACGATCTAGAGAGTTGGTTCAAAAAGGCATTAAAATATTAACATAGATGCACTGCGCTGACACGGCCGTGTGGTGAACCAGCTCGAGGATGAGATCAAAACCAGAAAGAAATGGAGCGAGCTTTAGCTTTGACCATCCTCTGAGCTGATGCGTGTGGCCTCACCTACGTTTGGGCCAGCATTTGGGGGGGACCGAGGGCTGGTTATGAGCTGCAGGAGGAGGACGGATCTCCTTTTTAGAAAGTACTTTACATTGCTTTAAAAAGACTGTGAAGTAATGATCTGTATCGACTGCAGGCTCTCGGAACAAGGACCAACACCTACAATGGGTAAAGTAGGTGTACGGCACACCGCCGCAATATATTGTCTACTGCAAGCAGCGTGGGTGTGGGGAGACGAATTTCATCTGAGACCTTTCAGCACCACAAACACTCAGAACCTTCTGGGGAACAGGGGGAGAGCAGGAAAGAGCGTTTCATTATGCTCATAATGTCCGTGAGAGCCGCTGTATGGCGGGCTCACATCTTTCCAAACAAACCCCATATTGTGAAGGGCTCCCTCAATGCTTTCTTCTTCCTCTTCCACCCCCCCGCCCCAGGACATGTCTGGAACTCAGTTTTTTGCTCTATTTCGATCCTAACATTTTTCTTTTTTTTCACTTTGGCATCTGCATTCCCCCCCCTCCCTCTTTCCACTGCGTGCCCATTGAAAACCTAATTGCAGATCCCTTGCTGCAATTAGTCTCCGTGCTGTGATGAAGTTCACTTCATTATGGCTTTTTTTGGCTAGTCGACTCAAATGGGCTTTGAAGCAACACCTCGCCGGCGCTTTGATCCTCACGCCTACGCCGGGGTCAGCACCCCGCTGCAAGACCTGCCGTGTTCTCCTCTGCTTCCCACCTTTCCCTGCCCGCTCCTTACACCCTCACGCCTTCACGCCAGGATGCCTCGTCCCCAGTTTCGGACCGTCGGGCTGTAGAAGCAACGCGGCGCCGCAACGTGCTGCCGATGGCCGGTGACTACGCCGTGCGTGGTTCCAGAGGTCATCGCTGGAGTTTTTGGAGAGGTGGGTGGTTAGCAGCCCCGTGTACCCCATCTTCCCACACCCCGCCAGGCCCGGTGTTGGGGGACGATGGAAGCTCGGGGCGGGACGAGGAGGAGGAGGAGGAGGGCGACGGCGGTCGTGGAGGGAAGAAGGAGGGAGGGAAGGAGGGAGGGAGGGACGGCGGTGGGCGGGCGCGGGGCGGCGGCAGCCGGGGAGGGAGCCGGGCGCCCCGCGGCCCATTCGCGACCGGCGGCGGCGGCGGCGGCGGCAGCGCGGGGCTCGGCGGCGCTTGGCCCCCCGCGGGCAGGGGCCCGTCAGCGGCGGCCGCCCCCCTCCCCGGCCATGAAGGCGAGCCCCGCCGCAGCCGCCGCCGCGGCGGCGGGGCCGGGACAAGGCGGGGGGCCGCGGGAGCCCGATGCGCGCTGGCGGGAGAAGGGTGAAGCGGAGGCGGAGCGGCAGCGCACCCGGGAGAGGCTGGAGGCCACGCTGGCCGGGCTGGGCGAGCTGGAGTACCTGAGGCAGCGGCAGGAGCTGCTGGTGAAGAGCCTCCTGCTGCGGCGGGGCGAGGGGAAGCCGCAGGGCGGCCGCGGGGAAGCGGCGGGCGAGGGGCAGCCGCCGCCGCGCAGCCTGGAGGAGAAGTTCCTGGAGGAGAACATCCTCCTCCTGCGGAGGCAGCTGGTGAGCGGGGGGCGGCCGGGGCCGCGGGGGGGCTGCGCGCCTGTCGCCGTCCCCTCGGGGCGGGGGGACCCTCGGGTGGCCTCCCCGCGGAGGGGCGAGGAAGGGGCCGGGGGCAGCCGCGCCGCCCGGGGGTTGCGCACCCGCGCCGCTGTCAGCCCGGCACCGCGTCCCAGCCGCAGGTGAGGCGGCGGCGGCGAGCGGCGGGGACCGGCGTCCCCTGGCTTTGGGCGAAGCGGTGACAAATGGGGGTGGCGAGGGGATTTTACCGGTGTTTTGCCCCCGGGCTGCACGGTTCCCCTTCGGTTTCCAGAGCCAGGCCGGCGGTCCAACTTCCATTCAAGGCAACGGCAGCGCCTCTCTTGCCTTGAATGGAAGTTGGGAGCGAGCTGCTGGGTCGCAACCCCGAGAGGAGCTAACGAGCGCTGCGGCACGGGCGGGATCGGGCCCCTTAAAATAAGGGATGCTTTTGTGGAAGGACGCGCTTTGTAGCTGGTGTGGGAAGAGATGGAGGGCGGCATGAAGCGGCAGATCATTTTTCAATGAAAATAGAGTACAGCTGTGCCTGGCGGTCTTTGTGCACGGCTCAGCATTTGCTTTCACCCAGGGAGAAGTTGGATTGCGTGATTTATTTGCCTGATTTCTTCTTTTCCCCACCGCCCTTTTATTTCTCGTTAGCCTTTTGCAGTTAATTTAGGATCATTTCCTTCTTTAAAAGATAAAAATAAATGATTTTGCTGCTGAGAAGGGGCTGGCTACCGAAGAGCCATAGTGAAGGACCAGGGAATCATTACTCACCAAAAAAAAAAAAAAAAAGCCCAAAAAAACCCGGGGATTTGTGGTAGCACTTTAATTTGTGCACTTGACATTGCGGATTGGAAGCAGATGCGGTGCTGGCTGGGGGAGGGGGGACACTGGTGGCAATAGGTGGCGCAGGGAGTCACCGCTTGAACCCATCACCTCTGCCAGCCTGGCTTCCAGCCAGCTCCCGGCAGAAATGTGGGAGAAGACTTGGGATTGCCCCTTTGGTTCCCCAAGGATGGTGTTACACGCCAGCACATCTTCAAACAGCCTCGCTAATACTATTAGCGTTTGCTTTCCCTTTGCCCGAGGACTGGGCCACCCCAGGGGGAAGGTTGGCCTGGATTTAATGGGTTTAGAACCAGTCCAGTTATGAGCATCAAAACTCTTTGCGATGAGCGTATCAGAGCACCGCTGGGCGCCGATCAAATGATGCGCTTGAAAAAAAGGAGATAAACCTTCCTCTTGCCTCCCCCACTTTCCCCAAAGCCAGAACAATTAAAGGGTATGAAGCTGAACAGATGATGGATAAGCAACATTATAACACGCACAGGGAAACTGATTGCGTTGACCGTGGGTTAATGAGTGCCTTACAAAATCATTTCTTATTGCTTATTTTATGCCATCAAATTACCTTCATAAATAGCCTCAAAATTCATCTCACAGCAATCTTATACAATTATAATGGGAGCAGAGGAAGAATTGCTCTTCCTTCCTGCTGCACTGCAAAACTAATAAAGGGCCATGATCCCAGCCCTGGGAATCTTGCTGTCTATATGGTAGACTATAAGCTCGTCATGTGCAGCAGAACAAGGCGGTTCCCACACTACAGGCACTTGTTGGCAGAGCTGTTCCGTCCCATTGTATGAACAGATGTGATCTTTGACTAACATCACTGTGGTGGTGAACGTCCCCTATTACACTGGCAAAGCTGTCCTTTCGCCAAAGTAGCCCATTTCACGTGCACAGGTCTGGTTTGACCATATCATACAATACAGCTTTGTTGTCACAGCTGTGGCCCTGCAAAGGAGGGCTTTGCCAGCATAGCGTGTTGGTCTTCCTAAATTGTGGAGTGTGCTCCTTGTGCAGAACTGGGTGGAAGAGGCTGGAATGAAGTGCCTGCATAATTCTTCACTTAAGTATTTATCCAGCGCGTCCATCTAGAATTTCAGGGCTTTGTTCTGTTTTCTTTTTTTTTTTTTAATAAAAGAATATCGACGAGGTATATTTCCACGATGCTCAGATGGAGAAGGCCGATTGACTTTGGAGCTCCTTCATGTCTGCCCCACTCAAGCAGCTGATGTTGTTTGTCTTCTTGTTTTCCAGAACTGCTTGAGGAGGAGGGACGCCGGCCTACTAAATCAGTTACAAGAGCTAGATAAGCAAATAAGTGATCTCCGCCTGGACGTGGAAAAAACGACAGATGAACACCTTGAGACAGACAGTCGTCCAAGTTCAGGTAAGGCCAATATTCAGCAAAAAGGAGCCTCCCTTGGTACCTGGAATTAAACTGGCTGTAGTTTTCAGTACTGCAACAGTAAAGGTCTATAGCATGTTCACACTCTGATAATTAATGCCTACTAGCAAAGTTCACCTGCCACTGGAAAGGTTGCTGTTTGTAGACAATATATTCAGAGGAGCATTTCAAGCTTAATTACATTTTTTTTTACAATTTTTAAATTTTTTACAAATTACAATTTTTAGTGTTTGGGGCATTTTTTTTTTCCAAGGCCACCCACAAATTAGTTCAAAAAGTTCTAATTCTCCTGCATATTAGGAAGGAGGCTGCAGGAAAAATGGTGAAAGGAAGCACCACCAGCAGGGGGAAGATGTCAAAATTGATCTTACAGCCAGAAAGGAACACTGAATCAAACAATTTGGTCCCTCATGTATTGAATTTCATCCCATTCTAACTGTGTTGAAGCCAGTAAGTGGTATTTAACTATGGGGAACCTTTCCTAGAGGCATCTAGACTTGTTCTGAAGAGATAAAAAATGGAGAATCCACCAACTTGCCATTGTTAAAACCATTGCTGATTTCTAATCTGAATTTGACTTGTTCCAGCACTGATTTTTTTATATGCTTTTCTCCCATGGAGTAAGGTCTTTTCTAGTACCCAGCTTTTTCTCCTCTTGGAGGTGCTATACAGTATAATTCCTGACTTTTTTTGAGGAGCTAAACAGCTCAAGTTCATTAAGTCATTTGTTTTAAGCATTTTTCCCAGCTCTTAAATAGCTTTATGGCTCCTTTCCAATTTTTTAGCTTTGTTTTAAGTGTGCTGGATTCGAGGACTAGGCACACCGTTCCAGTGTCTTTCTTACCAGTGCTGTATAGACTGCTGAAGTAATTTCCCTACTGCTGTTCATTAGTCTCTTTGTACATCCAACAATCTCATTAGCTTTTTTTGCCATATCATTAAGCTTGATTGAGCTGCTTTTCCATGCTCACTAAGTCCTTTTCAGGATTATTGTTTTCCAGGATGCATCCTTGTTCTGTAGACATGCCCTAGATTCCTTATTCCTAAATGTACAATTTAAGTTTTGATTATGGTATGTCATATTTTTCTTGAGTAGTCTCAGTTTACCAGGAAATTAAATTTTCTCTGTCTGCACATTATTTACCATTTTCCTTCTTTCATGTCATCCATAAATATTATATTTATCTCTAGAACTTTGAGGAAAATAATGGATAGCATTGGACCCAACACTTGGTAAAAATTTTGTAGTCAAGTAATAGCTGGAGAGTCTCTCTTGGAAGTATAATACACTAATAAATGAGTGGGCTGTCAGACACAGCCTGGATCCTTCTTGCTAAAATCTGAAAACCCCTGTAAAGGGTAAAACCCCAACCCCTGTAAAGGTTAAAAAAAAAAGTTCAAAATTTCATATGCTAAGTAAAGTTCTGCTTTTTTACTTTTAAGTGCTTTACTTTTAAACAGAGTCCTTCATAGCAATAAGGATATTACTAAATTGTGCACTGTTTTTTGGGTGACTGAATGAAATCCCATAACTAATTGCAATAGAGTAAGCCAACATAAACATGAGCTTGACTGCCTTTCTAGGGACACAAATGGTAACTTTGTGTAGACATAACTAATATAAATCCAAACTCTTATTTTTATAGGGTTTTATGAGCTGAGTGATGGAGCTTCTGGATCGCTCTCCAATTCATCTAACTCTGTCTTCAGTGAGTGTTTATCCAGTTGCCATTCTAGCACTTGCTTTTGCAGCCCTTTGGAGGCAACACTGAATATCTCAGATGGACGCCCTAAATCTGCAGGTATAGTAAAAGCAGGTCGAATACATCATACTCCAGGAGGTGGCTTTGGCTTTGGAAATACTGCCTCAGGAGTATCTGGGTTGGATTAACCCTTCTTCCTTTCATTTGATGTATTGTGCTCTGAAAAGATTCCAGTGCCTATCACGTACATGGGTCACGAAGCAGGACCGTTTGCCCTCCACGAGTCCAGCTTTACATGTGAATATGTCACTCTAAACACATGAAAAGAACATGTGAAAATATGACAGCTGCTCTACCCAGTAGAGGGCAGTGGTACCTATACACATAAACACATTAGTCAGCTAATTTCTCACCGTTTCCTTTAGAAAAGCATTTTTTACTAAATAGCAATAATGAAAGGTACCTCAACAGCCATGTCCTCAGGAAAGTGACAGAGCAAGGAGCCAGCTACAGGTTTTAGGAGGTCAGGGTGCACGTCAGTCTGTTTGTAGCAGTCGTTTTGTCAGTTCTGATGGCCCTCAACCCCTAGGTGACCATGCTGAGGTGTGTCCAGCATTTATATAGTATAGACAAACAGGCATCATGAACAGGGAAAGAGTATTTTGTCTCTTTGGCAGAGAGCTGTTGACTTTCCTTGAACACTAGGCTGAAGATGCAAGCCTTAATGTCTGGGATAGTTAAACAGGAGGGTGGCCTCTGTCTGTGGTCCAGAAAGGACACCTCAGCAGGACTGCTGTGATCAAGCGTTATTGGTTGCAGCCATACTCATTCAAAAGCCTTAGTTCATTCTGGGTTGTGGAGGATGCTCCTAACATAGTATTTCCAATTTCCATTCTGCTCTTTACAGTTAACTTACAGTGATTTTTTTGTGAATCGAAGACAAAATAATTCAAGTTCTTCTAACTCTAAAGTGGGAAAAAACAGCCTGGGATACATTCATTCTGAGATGCTGAGAAGCACTCTAAGTTATCCTTTGAACAGCTTGAGGAATTTAATGCTCCCTGATGTAAGGTATATGTGATCTTCATCAGCCACACATAAAAAGAAAAACATACACAAGGATTTCCAGCAGATTGCATTGCTGTGATTTTCTGTATACATCACAAAATCCTAAAACTCTCATTATTCATACAGTCTCCCTTCCAGAGATGAAATTTCACAAACTGGTATGTTTCAAAGAAGTGTTTTGTCAACATTTCCTGACTCTGACATAGAATTTAGGAAATGTGGGAAAAACTGAGGTGATATGGAGGAAGTTGTGCTCCTAACTTCCCTGTTCTTCCTCTCCTGCTCACACAGGACCATCATCTCTATCAGCTAATTTCATCAGTGTCTGTGAGACCTCTTTTGAAATAAGCCTTAGATAAGTGATGAGCACTGAGCATTCAAATTTGAGTACCCTGGCTAAGTTTCTAGCCCAAGGGTAGAAAACAGGACTGACAGTGATCTCGAAGGATCATTTAGATTGTACCCCTACCCAAGAAGACAAGGGCAATATAAGCTTAAGAAAATAATAATCTGAGGTGCTTGGATTGAAGCCCTGCTCTGATGGTTGCTTACCTCCCGAGTGAGTTCCTTAGCCATTAAATCTGACTCATGCATTCTGAAACGCACTGGATTTCTCTTACAGAACTCTCTTTGCAGAGCCAAGGCTAGGATGTCAGCTGGATTGACCTGCACTCCTTGTACTTGTGTGGAAAGATGAGCCTGTTTCCCATTCTTTAACCCTTTATTGCTCGAAAGGAGCATCTGTTATTATTATTAGCATTATTATAATTATAAAATAATTATGATGATAATAGTAGTAATGATAACAACAACAACAACAAAATTAAATCTGGATTTTTTTTGACCCAAGATACGCTTGAAAAAACCTGGAACTGAAATTTGTCAATAAGCTAAAAGAAATCATTGGACTCTTGTCTATATTTCTTATGTTTCCCTTTGGATTTAGCAAAGTAAAATATAAAATTTGTATGTGCTGAGGCCCACAGTGAGTTTTGGAGGTGCCTATGTAGCATATAAACAGAAAAGACCTTTACAGACTTCTGTGTGGCTTGGAAGTAAAATAGGAAGCTCTTAGCAACCTAGGCACAGGTTTGAAACCAAAGCAAATGTTCTCATTAGGGCTGTGATTTTTATTTTTTTAACCATGTAGTCATATTGGGGCAAATCCGACATAGATGCAGTTACAGAGAGACCCACAGACGAATAGTGCTGCTTTTATATCGCTTAAAACGGCATCCCTGATTGCAAGGTTTCTACTGTTTGAACAGCGCTGCTGTTGTTTAAACATTGCATCGTGTGTGTAGATGGGACCGGAGTCCTTGATGGCACATGAAAAACGTAGCAGAACTGTCCCTGGCAGGCTCTCTAAACTCTTCTAAACTGCCTTTCAGATCTCATAGGCTGGATGGACTATAATAAGGAAGGCCAGCATGAGGACCAGACCGCAGGCTCTTTCTGTCGCTCTTTGTCCACACCGCACTCAAATTCCCTCGATGTCGTTGCAGATGTACATCCAAAGTACCAGTGCGATCTGGTGTCTAAAAACGGGAATGACGTCTACCGGTACCCCAGCCCACTCCATGCGGTAGCTGTGCAGAGTCCCATGTTTCTTCTCCCCGTGACTGAAAACCCCCAGCGAGAAGAGGAGAGGCTTGGTTGTGATATTAGCGACGTTTGCGCCGGATCTGAAACAGACTCGGGAAAATCCACCAACACCTTTCTCCCGCAAGGATCCTGGCCGGCGCCATGCCCTTCCACCAGCAAGAGGATAGATGGTTACATCTTAAGCCTGGTTCAGAAAAAGACTCACGCGGTAAGGACTAACAAACCAAGGACGAGTCTCAACGCTGATCCCTCCAAAGGGATCTTGAGGCATGGAAGCATGTGCGTCAGGCAGCCTGCAGGGGTGGTGGCTCATGGTAACGTCGTGAACCTGAAGAGCTCCAAGCAAATGTGCTTGCCTTCTGGTGGGACCACTGCTCTGGACCACGCAGCACCCTCCCCGTTAAAGCAGAGGCCGAGGGAGCCGGCTGGAGAGCAGCTGGAGAGTAGGAAGGCACCTTTGCCAGCAGCTTTCCCGCCCGGCGCGGCAAGCGAACTTCAGAGCAAGCATCTACCGCGGGGCATCAAACCGGCGCCTCCAGAGCTCAACCGCAACGCAGCAACCACAGCAGGGGACGTCCCCAAGGAGAACGGCCAGCTCTTTGCCGCGTCTCCCAAAGAGAGCCCTGGGAAGACGGTGGTGCTGCAGCCGGAAAACAGGGTCAGCCAGCCTCCTAAAAAAGTCCTGCTGAAGAGCAGCTTGCAGGCAGCTCGCTCCTCGTCGCCTGCCGTTGAGGAGAGGCCCGCACTGGATTTCAAAAGCGAGGGCTCTTCCTCCCAGAGCCTGGATGATGGGTTGCTGGTGAACGCCCAGTACATACCGGCCCAGCAGCAAAGCGTGAAGCTTCACAAAGGCACCCGAAACGTCAAGATTTTGAAAAGCTCTGCGCTGAAACACAGGCCCCACCTTGCCAACGGGCTGGAAAACGGTTCGCAGACCTTGCGGGAGAAAACCAAGCCGGTCGGCAAGAAGTGCCGCTTTCCTGATGAGTTGGATACAAATAAGAAACTGAAAAAACCCTCCTCGCGGGGGAAGAGAGGCAGCGGCTTGCAGCCGGAGTCGGGTCTCCAGAGTCGGCAGGCTGGCCTGCACAGGTCCACCATCCGATCCCATGGGCATGGCCGAGAGGTTGTGGTGGCCAAGCCTAAACACAAGCGGGCTGACTACCGCCGGTGGAAGTCGTCGGCGGAGATTTCCTACGAGGAGGCCCTACGGAGGGCGAGGAGGAACCGGCGGGAAGGTGTGGGGGTCTACTCACAAGTCCCCCTGCCCTACGTCAGCCCGTACGCCTACGTGGCCAGCGACTCGGAGTACTCGGCGGAGTGCGAGTCCTTGTTCCACTCCACCGTGGTGGACACGAGCGAGGACGAGCAGAGCAACTACACGACGAACTGCTTTGGAGACAGCGAGTCGAGCCTGAGCGAGGTGGAGTTCGTAGGGGAGAGCACGACCACCAGCGACTCTGATGAGAGCGGGGGCCTTATTTGGTCTCAGTTTGTCCAGACGCTCCCCATCCAAACGGTCACGGCGCCGGAGCTGCATGAAAATGCGGCGAAGGCCTTTGTCAAAATCAAAGCCTCCCATAACCTCAAGAAGAAAATCCTCCGCTTTCGGTCGGGCTCCCTGAAGCTCATGACAACCGTCTAGTGAGGTGACTTGGTGGAATGTATCTGCTTCTGCTTTTGGAAGCAAGGTGCTTTTGTGTACATATTTCCACAGATTTTTTTTTTTTTATACAAATATTTAAAACTTAAGGTAAATTATGTCACTTGTCTTCAGAACTTGGGTGGATACTAGTGCCTTTTACGTGGAAATAAAAGACCATTATACTCGTTTAAAAAGAAAACCGTAACACTGCCATTTCAGTGGTGAACAGCCTCCAGTGCATGGTATCAGAAGGCTTTGAAAAAAGGCTAATGTTTCTGGGAATGGATCTTCCTTGGCTAGTTTTTTCCAGTTCTGGGTCTTATACAGGATATCGACAGCTTAAGGTCATAAGTTTTTAGGGAATAAGGGGGAGGGAGTGCGGGTGGTCTTCATGTTTTTGTTTGTCCCTTTCTGCTGCTCCTGTTGCCACATCTTGAACTTCTTCCTCCTGGTAGTCTGGCCTGTGTTTTTTTTTCTTTTCTTGTTGATTCTCTTCTTGAAACTCACCCCTGTCCTCCCCCAGCCTTCCCCCACGAGGAAAGGGCTCCTGTTCAATCTGTCTCCGAGGTTAAGTTGCCTTCTCTGGAGTGCACTCTGCTCCGATCTCCTGGGAGTCCCGCTGCGGACGGCAGTGGTGTTCAGAGTAAACTGTTGGAGCAGCTGACCAAGGCTTAGTAACTTCAGTATATTGTGTAAAACTGCTTTTGAAAAAGAAAAAAAAAAAAACCATATGCATGTCACGTGCATGAGTATCAGTAGTTTTAATATTCCTGTTGATGTCCAATTTACTGTACATCATCAATGGCTGTTTTTATATATATATCATTGTGTAAATTAATATAACACATCATATGCTGTAATAAACAGTCTGTTTTAATACTTTTTTAAAGTTTGTTACATTGGTGCAGACCCAGTGAATGGTTTTATATTGGCATTGTCACCACTTAGGTGTCTCTTTGGTGTGACCTGTTAATGTTCCCTGCATTTAGCCATGCAGGAAACAGAGCAAGTTTTAAATGTTGCTGTGGATGTGACTTGTGCTTTGAGGGAACTGGATTGTCATGGCTCCTCTTGTTCTTCCCATAACTTGCATTTTTTTAAGGGCAAGGTGGGATTTAGGAGCTCAGAGGCACCTTCAGGTTGTTGCTTATGGGCAGCTCATGTTGCGGAGCAGATGGAAATGTAATATTAACCCTCCTCACTGTCAGGGTGCTTGCAGACTTTGGTTGGTAAAACACAGGGGCAGATGGTAAGTTTCTGTAACCAAATAGATCTTTGTAACGCAACGGGTGTCCCTCAGAAATGTCCAGTAAATGAATCCTCAAGAGTTGCGTGCTCTGGGAGCTGGGCTGGGTGGAGGAGAGCATAGACTTGCTGTCCCTGGTGCCCACGTTAGGTACGGTAGCTGACTGTATCACAACCCTGACAAAGTTTTGGAAAGAAGTGACGATTGTGTCACACACTGGTCTCTGTTGCAGTTTCTTTCTTCCCATAGGACTGGAGGTGAGTCTCTGCCAGCAAAGGAGAAAGGAGCTAACTGTAGACAGCACTGCTTCCCTTTGCAGCAACAGCTTTGAGTTTGCCTGGTGGGAAGGCTGGAGGTTTATGGTGCGTGCATGTCTGATGGAGCAGACCCAGAGCATGGGCTGGTTTCTGCAGGTCCATCTTCTGCTCTGGCATCTGTGAAGTGGTGGACGTACGACTGGCGTGGGTGCTGTGACTGGTACGAATTTCAAGGATATGTGTGGAGCCTGTCCGTTCCATAGCAAGATCTGCTGAGCAGGCACCTTTCTTTGTGGTTCCTCTGTGTCCTTCCTGCTGTCACCCACCAGAACGGCAGAGCAGTTTTTTTCTCAGGTTTCCTTGCATTGCAAATGTAGGAAGGAGAGGTCCACCCAGAATTAAATGTGTCTCGGAGCAGTTTCTGAGACAATGGTAACGCTTTTTCAAAGTGACAGATTTTGTTTTTTAATCTGCAGTGTTGTGGATCCCTACCTATAAAATGTCCCTCTCATATTATTTTTTTCCTTTTTTTAATAGAAGAATGTCTGTTTCTGTGAGGAGTCTCACCATATGGTCACAAGGTTCTGGATTCAGTGACCCAGAAAGTCCTTGCATTTCCATCTCCCATGATACAGGAAAAGCTGTAACTCACCTTAGATGATCTCACCATCTCCCATTGCTTTACACATGGCAGGGCAGATTGTATATATATGTATAAAAATTTTATATATTGATATAGAATAATTCGTCCAGAAATTACTGGACAATGGCTGCCACTGCAGAGAGGGGAGAGAAGAAATGTTTGTTATTAAACATGGCATTACTGAGGCTAAGCAGCAGCTTAATACATTCCTGTTAATAACTGATGTGTGTTATATCAAACAAAAGGGAATGTCAAGAAGCTTGTCGAACACGGTAGTTCTTTCCTAGAGTATCTCTTAATCATGCCACATAATCTTTCTTTGAGCGAGAAAAACACGTGCAAATCCCTGTAAATCTCCTCAAAGGTGTAGCAGAGTAGCAGGGAGGATCTTCAGATGTGCACTCTGCCTCTCTGGCCGTAGAGGAGCCGCTAGTGGGAAGACAAACCGACCAGGGGCTTTGGGATGATTTTGTAATTGCAGTGCTAAAACAGATTGTCTCGTACCAGGTGAGGAAGGCTGTTTTTCAAAAGTGAGCTGCTGAATAGTTTCTTTTGAGATAATTGAGCAAAAAAAAAAAAAGAAAATAACCACCTAAATATCACTAAGACTCTATCAGCAGCAACCACTGTATTCTGCAGTACTCCTGTTGAATAGCTTAATACCAGACAGGGAAATGGGCTGATGCTATCTCCATCTTAATTGCATCCGAGTCTTTTCAGTTTGGGGAAGGAATTTTCCTTTTCTTACACAATTTAGGTAAGCATCCAGAATCCTTTAAACAAGCCTATTTTTTTCTCTCTACATCCCCTCCCCCCTTTTTTTTTTAAATAAAAGATCTTACAGTGCTGGAAAAGTACTTGATATGGTCCCAATACACAGCACACATTCTCTTCTCTGGTTCTGATTTAGGAAACACATCTAAGTTCGTAAGTTTTTGCAATGTTAGGTTGAAAAACATCTGCTAATCTGGGAGACCAGTTAAATATCTGGCACTTCTTTAAGCTACCTGGCTTTCCAGCGCCACAGCCTTGAGTCCTTGCCAGTGTATTTTTCATAATGTTCGCTTTTTAATTATCCCCAGTGTTTATGGTAGTCTTTGGAAGTTTGAAACAGGAACATTTCTCTTCATTGCACTGGGACCTATTTCAAGGTGGGGGCAGGTTGTGGCGGGGAGGTTTGGGATTAGCTGCCCCTGTGCTCCATATATAACTGAGAGCAGGAAAGTACAGAAGCATATGTTTAACATAAAGAGCAAGAGCAGACCCTTTTAGCTGGATTCCTTGTGATTCAGGTTATATAGTGTCGCTGCACGTCTCTGAAGTACCATCTCTCCCGGTGCAGGAATCGGCATCGCGCACTCTCTGAGGTTATTTGAGAGGGAATGAAAGTGTCACTGGGCTGTCTGCCTTCCAGCAGGCTTTTTGGGTCTGTCTTCTGCTCCCTAACCCCAGCCACCAGCTGTGGGTCAGCGGATCACGAAGCAAGCTGTGTCTGGTGTGTGCGGGGTCAGAGGGAGACCCTGGCATCGTGCCTAGACGTCCCAACGCTGTGGGGCCCCTGTTGTGGAGATCACGCTTGTGAGAAATTCAGTGTGGTGCAAGGATTTGGACAGCTGGGTCTGAAGGAAGGTGGCAATGGAGAGCCTCATAAATGGAGTGGTCTGATCCTGGTTCATCTGTATTTCCAGGAGAGGCTGAAAGAGGAGGTGTTTCAGTCTAATGCCTAGCGCAGTATGTTGGCCTGGGCTAAACAGAGTTGTCTGAGGGACTCTGCCTCATTTCTTCCAGTACTCTTTAAATGATCAAAGCCACTATCAGCGCTGCCAGTTGCTGATGTGCTATAACCATTTGGCCAAGTCCTGCAAGAGTCTTACTGGGACAAGTGATAAGCCTCTGTCCCCCAGGTCTGTTTTTGGCCTTCCATAGCATAACCCCTGCTCGCAGAGAGCCTGTAGGTCCCAGCTCTCTGCAGCTTTCCCTGTCCTGGGGCTTCAGAAGGAATCTGTCCATCCCTTACAAGTTTAGTTGTCTTCTGGCTTGGGGTTCATCCTAGATAAGGACTGACAGCAGATTCCCTACAACAGAGTCCTGTGCCTTCCCTAATCCCAAATCTATCTGTCTGTTGGCTCTGAGAAAGGTCAGGCACTCCTCAGGTAGCAGCCAGCAAAGCTGTCCCTGAGGGACCTGCATCCCTTTCTGCCACAAAAGGCAGCAAAAAGGCTTTTAATAGCTGTGATCGCCACTCGGCAGAGGCTCTCCCTCAGCATGTGATTTTTCTCACAGGAGGGAACAAGGACATGAACATTTTGAGGAAGCTGAAACAGCTAAAGACATATTTAATAGCTAACTTCAGCATCTAGTATGTACCTTTGGAGTAGCCAACAATAATACATACAACTGAGCTGCTAGTACAAAAAATGGAACCATTCTCAACTCTTTGCCATGTCCTGTGCACAGTGCAGAGAGGATACAGGAACTGCAAACCAACAGAGACAATTCATAAACCCCAGGTCTATCTTTCAAACTTGCTTTTCTCCTGAATTTCTCTGAACCTCCAAGAAATCGTGTTGAGGCTCCTTGCATGGCATGATGTTTCTTTCTCTAACTAAACATTACAGATGGAGCACTGTGGTAAGAAACAATTGTTCTGGGGGTTTAAAACATCCCACAATGCTGGAATGAGGGGAGACATAAGGGAAGAAGTGGGAGATCCATTTAAAAGGGATAATAGAAAGTGCTTTTTTACACATGAGGGAATTTGCTGCCACAGGAGATAGCGAGGCAGATATAATATCAGCAAGTTCAAAAGGGTTAGAGAAGGTAGGGAAGGATGTGTGCTCTACCATCCCCAGTCAATGACTGTGGATGCTAGGAGGAGTGTGAGGTGAATGGACTGCAAATAGTGGCCAGGCTTGCGTGCTCCCTCTAAAGATTGTCTTTTGCTGCAACTGCTGAAGCACCGTTAGCGGGAGGAGATGCACTGTCCTGCTGAGCCAGCAGACCATTTCTTCTACTCCTGTGATCTTGGTGTAGCTGATGGGAGTTGTCTATGCAATTGAATTTCCTCACTCTTTATTCATCTTTTGTCCTCCCAACTGCTGCTGAAGATGAGTTTTGCATTGCTTTGCAAAGAAGTTCACTTTGCACACTTGGCTGATGGTGGCACGTGTTTATTCAAACTATGGACATGTGTTTCTGGTCATTCTTGTCCTATGGCAGAATAATTTCATCCACCCTTTCACATGGGCAGTCTGTGCTGAAGTCCTCTGTTATGGTGAACATTGTCCCCCTGTAATGCAAACACTGTTAAGGACATAGTCCATATAGTAGCCTACTGTGGGAGTCACTGTTGGGCAGCAATTTTACATCCTACAGTTGCTTCTAAACTGTAGGAAAAGTTGATGACCAAAATGAACAGTCCTAGTGACAGAGCGCTGGGCGTCTACTGCACCCTGCCTTGGGACTTTGCTGTCCTTGGAGAGTTTTTCTCTTCCTCTGCATTTGTGCTTTTGTTTGGAACAACAGAGCAGTCTGGAAGCGAATCCCGTGGTCATCTCTACTTACTGCGTGTTGGTTTAGACAGCAGAGCAGTTTTGGTGCACGCTGGCTAGATGCCTTTGAAACGCTAACCCAGACGGTCCACTCCAGGGGCACAGCAAATGTGCTTCTACCTGGACAGGGACATGGGGATCTGAACCAGTGATGGCTCCCTAGAACAGCTTCCAGTCAAAAAATGGGGACAAGTTTGGTCCAAATGACACTGGGGACCAGACTAAATCTAGGCTGAAGTAAACACTTGAACTGCGTATATTGTACTTGTGGGGACCTCAGTTTGGATCTGCTCCTTTTGTGCTGAATGACTTGTTAATGTAAACAGAGCCTCTCTCTCAATTAATGGCCTTTGTTTCCATGCTGTATTCCTTTAAGATCAATAAAGTATATTAACATTAATAACTTCACTTCACTGAGCCAAGCTCTGAAAATCTGGCTTTTGTTCTTTTTAAAGGAATTGGAGTTGAAAGTCCTGGGAACTAAGATTTTCATTACAATACTGAAGGAAGATCTATATGATTTGGACTCTGACCTCATGATGTAATGGCTTTGTAAGCAAATTAAGTGTTTTCTCCCAAAAAGGTTCAAGTCTATATGATCTATATGATTTGGACTCTGACCTCATGATGTAATGGCTTTGTAAGCAAATTAAGTGTTTTCTCCCAAAAAGGTTCAAGTCTTCTGTGGTCAAGGGTAGGAAGCTGGAAAACTTGCAGCCTGTTGAAAAATACGTTCCCTGTGTCTCCTTGCATTCTGTGAGCCTCGTGTCTTCAGAAATGAGGTTTTCATGATGAGGAGGGGAAGCATGACGTACAGGGAGGAGAAGGACCTAATCAATCTTAATCTCTGAAGTACTCATGCAGTAAGTGTTTAAGCATGTGATTAAGCCCATTCTTACTCAGCGAAGCGTTTCAGCGCATGCTTTGGGTACTTCGTGGTTGGGGAGAATTAAGCACATGTTCAGGAATGCTGGTGGATCAAGGTCTCTAAGCTTGTCTTTGCAAGCATCCTATGTCTGTTTGTACAAGCAATCCCAGTGACTTCTTTTGGCTAATGTTGGAAGGACTCCCTGCTCTCCCTCAAGAGCCAGACCCTGTACGGTGAAATGTGATTCAAACTGTTAATCTGAATTTGGGAGAAGCAGTATCTCGAGTCCGTGCTTTAAGCAGTAATAGAAAGAAGTGCTTTTAAAGGAAAAGATGCGTTTGTTACTTGTTGTATTTGAGGACACTGAGCTAAAAAACACTTAGAGATATATAAGAATGAATGTGCTTGTGCTCTGTACCAATAGCAGGACTTTGTGTAAGCCCTGGGAATGGCTCTTGGGAAGGGACAGAATGACCCTTTCTACATTCGCTCCCTTCCCTTGGATGTCCAGGTGGAGCTGGGAGAATGATGCAGGCAGGGAGGGCCAGGCACAGACACCAAACCTGTAGGGCCTGGAGCACCACCCATTCATGTGCCTGGCTAATTTTACTTGAATCCCAGTTTCAGGCAGCAGGATCAGCAAAACAGTGGGATCTCTGGGCTATCCAGAGCTGGAGAACAGAGCTAGGAAGTGTAGAGAGTGTGACTTTGCCTGGCTTCAAGGAAAGCTGCAGTTTGACTGAGCAAACAGTAGAGGCAAGGGAAGGGTTAAAAGTTTGTCTTCTCTTCCCAGACACATTATTTACAGTGGGTTGGTTTCCTTTTGGAAGGGCCCACTGTAAAAGGAGACGTTCCCAGGGTTTCTGCGGGTTAGACCTATATCGCATTACAGTTTTCTTTCCTGGACTCTTGACTGACACGATTTCCTGAAGTTGCTCTTCTCTCGGGAAGGTGAACTCAGGAAAGAGTAGGAGTTTGCTAAAAATCCAGACCCTTGGAAGGCAAAATCACGGTGATGGCCTTTTCTTTCTAGACATAAGGTCAGTCCTCAATGCTGCATCATGCTCTGTATCTCCCAGTGCAGGGCAAGGGCTGGGAAAGGAGCCGGGGAGGAAATCCATCAGGTTTGATAAGAGAGCAGTCTGTAAATCCTGCTGGAGCAGCTTGCAAGGGCCATAGCACCAACCACAGGAGCAGCGCCTGACTGCGTCATGCGAGCAGCCATCTCACCTGGTGGCCAATGAGGTCAAGGGCAGCGTTGGCTATTGACCTGGATATCCTGATCTCTGCTATTGCTTAAGCCACCTTCATGCCTCCAGGCCACAGCAGACAGCTTGTTCATCCTGGTAAGTGTTTCCTTTACTCCTTTTTTCTTCTTAATGAAATAAATTGTGGCTTGGCATTAAAGCACAAGCGCTGAATGAAACTGAAGTTCTGGCTTGTCTCTCCTGTCAAACACCTCGCGATAGTGTTTTCCTTGATGTTCAGTTGCTCGGAAGGAAGGGAAACTATCTCCTTCTCATCTGCAACATACCCATTTTTCACAGGTGTCTTCTGAGAGGCTTGTATGGAACAACACATCGAGTCAACATACCACTTTCTCCAACACTGTGCAGGACACCCCAAAGCAACCCTGTGTCTGCACAATCCACAACTACCTGAAGATATTTTTCCGACAGGGCTATCAGGACTGGGAGGCTTGGATCTGACTCATCCCACCTGAAGCCCATCAGTGCTTAGGGTGAAGATGCTCCTGCAGGGAGAAGAGCAAGCATGCTCAGAAATGTTTATATTATTACTGTTTAACGATAAGCTCCCTTTCTTTTCCCTCTCCCTCCTTGCCTTTAGTTCTGCCATGGAGATAGTGATCCCTGCTGTGGTCCCCACTGCTATCTTTTTCCTGTGTTGATCGACGGTAAGACTTGCTGCCCTTGAAGGGTGGTCTTAGCCCTGAGAGAGGCTTTTATTGCTGAGCCATTGACTTTTGATTCAGAGCATGTGTCTTCCCCTGGGCCTCTTACAGATGCCCACCCTTACCCTGGGTAGGTTGCTTGGGCTCATGTATGCAGTAATGTGGGCGCTCTGAGCCTTCCTCCCTTCCCTCCTCTTTGCCACTAAAATGGGATTGTTTAACTTTCATCCTCTGTCCTGTTGACTCTCATCTGAAGTCATCCAGCTGTGGGGGTGTTCCTCATGACTTCAGAGCAGACCACTTATGTCTTTTGGTCTAAGTGAACTTTGTGGATCCATTACAAAAATATGAAATAAGCAATGAATTTCATATTCATCAAAAAAGGTGAGTGTAGAGCTGGGTTTTCTTGCTGGTGTGTTTCTTCTCTTTATTAACTTCTCAACACAACCATCATGATATGGACAGGAAAGACAGCAAAAGAAGTGAAAAAAATCAATCACCATACCTACTGTATAGCATGGTCAATGCTTTTGCATGGAGGAAGAAAACAAAAGGCCCTTTGTCCTGCCAAAAGATCCTCATTGTTATTAATCTAAACCCCCATATAATTTACTGATCTACAATTAGAGGGGTTAGGAAAATGGACAAATGGGAGCTGTGAAGCTGAGGAAAAAGTAGCTGGTCCTTGTGCTAGCAGCTGATTCCTCTGGCTGCTGGCTGCACTCTTGTTCCTGTTGATTGATTTGGTGAGACCGTTTTCTTGGTGGTCAGGGCTGCTTTCAGAAACCACTGATGGTGCACTGATGAAAAGGCCCGTTTTGTGAGTAAACATCCTAATAAGCAGGTCTTGACAAATGGTTTGTTGCTCAAGCCCCACATAACCTTACAGATGGTGTCAGTGTCTCCACAGATGTTTCCCAGGAGAACTTCGCCACAGCGTGCTCAGGAGCTCTCAGCTTTCACAGCATGCCCAGCTGCATCCCAAGGAGGAGCCTCGGTACTCACTCGACACGTTGCAGATATGTCTTTGGGAACAACACAGACTTCTGGAAACACATTTCTCGTAGCGTAGATAAAATTAGGCTCCCAGTGGAGCCTATTGGTGACTGAACAAGGTAAGGAAAGGTGTCTGTGCACAGCAGCTGCTGCTGCTATCTCTTGGCCCACAAACAGTGAGAAATGTCCAGTGTTACATGAAGCAGAACAAGAAACCTCTTGTATACGTTAAGCATCAGTCCCTTTTGTTTCCAAAATCTGTCCTCTTTCCTCCATATTTTCTAGCAAATTTCATTTAGGCAGTGATTTTTCCAAGTGAAACTCTTCCTTTTCCCCCATTTCCTTTGTCTGTGAGTCTGATGAACTGGTCTGAAGCCTGGGGTCAGCCCACAACGCTGTAGTCACTGGCAATATCAGGTGTGTAGTCCTCAGGCAGATCAAATATTTCCATTAGAAGCTGATGGATAAATTACAGAGATTTTACCTCATTCTCCTCCCTTGGGGAGCTCATAGGACTGTAAGATAGTTTGTCATCTACCTTCCAGACCAGGCAATTTAGATTTGACTGATTTGTATATCCCTGCAGTGTTTCTGGTGGGCTGTACAGGATATACAGCTCTCTGCCTCTGACCTGAGAGCAGCTGAAACAGGACTGATGTGCAGAGGCTGCTGTTGAGAGGGAAATAGCTACAGCTGCCCTCTGAGGGTGTCTGCTAGGAATGGGTTTAAGAAGATGATTCTGTTTTGGGAAGAAGTTTAGTTTTGATGAAATTAGGCTGAATTCCCTCTGAAGTGGAGCAAAACGCAACCAGGTAGAAATTCTGCAAAAGGAAATAGTGCACCAGCTTGCACTGTGGGTTGTCTCAGGAGCCGATCTCTGGAGCGCTGAGCCTCTCAGCTCGGTTACATGGGCTCTCTATCTGTGGATGCTCTTGTGTTTCCTCCCTGAGATGGTCTGACATCTGGGACACCCCAAACTGAGAAGTGTGGAAGCAGTGAAATCCCCTCTTGTGAAGCAGCCTATTTGGCAGCAGGCAGCCCGAGGGCCCTGGAAACCTGAACGGTGGAGGAACCAGATGGGTGACCAGGCAGGAAACTCAGCAGGTTTCTGATGTTTGGAGCCCTGTGAGAGTTTCATGGGAACCTGGGCAAAATTGACTCACCTTGTTGAGATTTTGCTGAATTGGTGAATTCCTCTGAAATGCTGTTTTGCCCGAAACCTTCTGAGCAGGTGCAGTATCTTCAGCTATCTTTTGAAGATGGAGACAACGCGTTCCCCTGCACTTTGCCACATGGGTCTTCTGGGAGTCAAAGAAGCACTCATCTTTGCTATTGAGCCCTCTGCCAGCATTCACACTCTTGAAGTAGTGTCGAGGAGGGAGGATATAGGAACTTGGCAGTGATGAGTGAAGGATGCTGGCAGGTTATTCTGATACTTAGAAAATCATTGTGTTCTCCTCATTACACTACACCTCATCCACCTACTCTGTCTTGTCCTATAGACTATAAATTCTCCGTATTAAATTAATTCCCCACGTTCTCTATTTGTTTTCACAGCCTCTAGCTGAGTTTCCTAGGTGCTACCCTAATATAAACAATAATAAAGACTGCTCTGTCCTGCTGCAAACCACTTCTGAGGATGTTCCCTCTAATTCTCTTCCTTGTTTAGCGTTGTATCATTAAAAGGCATGAGGTGGTTAATTGGAGGCTTACAGCTTTTGTGACTGATGCAAACCAGTGTGTGTGTAATTGCTTGCTGCAAACGCTCAGGTGAATGCTTTAAAAGAAAAGGGGGAGAGGACGCAGATGGCCAAGAGCAGAAGGTTCCCTGCAAAAGGTCACAGGAAAAGGTTAGTGATAGGGTTGCCCTGAAGCTGGGAAAAAGAACCTAATACCTGGACAACTGGTGAAGAGCCTGGCTAGACCACAGCTTTGTTCCCTAAAGGGGGCTGCCGCTGCGGCGGAGACTCGTACATCAAAGCTCTCATAACAAAACACAGCAGAGATCGGTATCACCCAGCCTGTGGCACTGGCGGGAAATGGATTGGTTGACAAGTCGGAGGCCCTTTCTGGGCAGATGGCTGGGTAGGAGTCATTGGCTGCTTGCAAAATCTCAGAACGAGCCTTTAATCTGCGTGTGATACTATATGTTTTAGTGAGCATCTAGATGTTTATCTCGGCTGCATTAGTCACCAGGAGAGTCTGCTCTCAACCTTTTCTCTTCCGTACCTTAGCTGCAGGCTTCTTCCTCCAGTTTTTGGAACAGATGTGAGCTGAATGCTGTAGGATTTGTTGGGCTTTTTATAATTTTGACAGGGAAATATAACAGGAGCAGGTTTTCTTGGTAATGCTCTGCAGAGCATATTTAGTGCTGTGACTTTGCATGTACTGTAATACACTTTCAGATCCTTGCCTGGGGAGCCAGTGGTCTAAAAAGTCTTATCATGCTCCTAAACAAATAGCTCTGTCTTGAAGCCCATTAGAATAACAACTACAAAGCTGCACTTCTCCCAACCTGATGTTAAATGCCTTGCAGTGCCGAAGGTAAACAGGATCAATCAATCATCCTCCCAGGGACCGTCTAATGGCAGTCTGTGAATCAAGCTTGGCTTTTGAGGTCATTTTTATCCACCCTGGGGAGTACAAGCCGACCAAATTGGGGTCTTGCTCTGCATGTGCAGGCTGAAGAGTGCAAGGTTGGGTCTGGCAGGGTGTGTTAATTAGGTGGAGCCACTGTAAATATATCTGTTATGATGAGGTCTGCAAAGTGATGAGGCCTGAACATGCAAGCTCTGGCCATCTCTGCTCTCCTACAAAGCCAATATTGCCATAGTGCATCTGCTGGCTTGGCCAAACAACAGCTTGATGCTGCTTTTACTTCTGTGCTTTTGTACCTATGGTGTATTGTTTGTCTTCTTTTGACCATGCCAAAAAAGAGCTTAGCTCAGTGGGGAAACCAAACTCCCAGCAATGTGAGTGAGTTTCTTCCTGAAGAATACAGACGATTTAATAGTCTGAAGTTTTGCTAATCCAGACAGTAACATGAGCTCAGGGTGTTCAGCTGAGGTCCCGCTATAACTTTGCACATCATCCAGTGAGATTTAGAGCCTACCAGGTCATGGGCTGTGTATGCAATTAAAAAGCTCCTTTCCCCCAGGAGTTCACAATGCAGAGACAAAATATTATCCTCCCAATTAGTTTATTGCAGCAGACTGGGGCACAGAAGTCAGATTATCAGGGGGCATGCTAAGACCATTCATGTGCCATTGAACTTGGAAAAGGCATTTTTCACAACATCTGGTTTCAATCAATTCGTCGTCAATTCAGAGCGCCAGACCCATTTTCTGGGACCATTAAAGTACACAGCACTGACATGGGGTTGCAGCTGTAATCCAAACATGGGTATCCAAAGTAAGAGTCCTACTACCTCTCGCTGGTGACTGTGTAGAGAATGAGAATCTGGTGGTCACGCTTTTCTGAATACAGCTCCTTTTCCCATTTGAGAAAGCCTCAGGCTGGACCATCACCTTCAGTCGTGCCATACGCAGCTTGGTTATATGTGTGGTGCCTGGACAGACCTTAGTGGGGACCCAGTCTCCATGCACTGGGGAGGAGATTCACTGCCAAGTGTTATGGAAGTCTTTGCAAAGCCTCTCTCCTACATGAAGCAGGCTCCTTCCCTAGCCTACCTCTGCATTTTGCTTTTAGCGCTCCAACCACCTTCTTGTGCAAGCAGTCTGTTGCGGCTCCAATTCTGCCAATATGGGAACGCGCCCCTGGTTCATTTAAATATGTGCAACCACAGCTCATGCTTTTACAGCATATATTCAATGAAGCAATGCCTTTATCTGCAATACTTAGCCTTTATCTAACATCTTTTCAGTCTAAAGCTTTTTTTGAAACGCAGATTAAGTAATAACAACGTAGGATAATTGAGTGCATTTTTTCACAGTGACATAACGATACTTATCTATGGCTACTGAAAAGCAAGGATAACATACTATGTGGGTGCTGTATTATCTTGCTTCTGAAACAGACCAAGTTTGGCATTAGGGCTTAAGTAATTGAAATACGGCTCCTTGCACCAAAGCCTGTTTGTTTATAATAAAGCCTAATACGTCTTTCTAATGGACATTGCAATGTCAGAAGCACTGCCATGATCGCTGACTCTTTGCAACCTGTGAGGCTGGTAGTGTATTGAGTGTGGAGATCATACCATGTAAGAACTACATCTGATGTGTCTCCTGTGAGAGCAAAACCCATCTCATTGCGAGAGGAGTTGACCTTGGGGATCAGTGTTTGTAATGTGGGTTAATTTTTTGGATGTCAGGTGAGATGAAGTTCTGAGCATGCTCTGCTTAGCATCGTCACGGCTTTTGTGGGTAATTAGTTATAACACTGTTGTGAGCAGACCTTACAAACCCACTGGGTGATTTTATTTGCACTGGAGGCCTGGTGGAATAAAATGACAGGCTGGCATGGTGAAACAAGCTGGACTCCCTTTGAATCCTACTGAGTGAGGAGGAAAACATAAATTAACACCCCCCTCCAAGTCCTCAGACACACAGGTCTCTTCCACAGCAGAACAGCCTGTGCATCTTCCAGAAAAACTGGAGGATTGATGGGAAAACACTTAGATTTAAATTGACTTACTGTCCAAAGTGGTATTTTAGTCCTTCTTGCATTTGTTCAGACAGAACATGATGGTGTGTCTCTGGATAATTTTCCACCTGCCTGTTTTGAATATCAGATGGAAGCATTTAGCTGGTGAACTGGAATGGTGCCAAATTTTGCAGGAGCCTTTTCTCCTGAGTTCTGCTGTTTTTCTAACTACTTAAGACAGAATTATCCAAGCATGCTCCTGGCTGGCACAGGGTAAATGCTGAGCAACACAACATGAGTCGACTCTTCATATGTCAACACAATTCCATAGTTAATGTCAAGGAACAAGCTACTAGGGCTTATTTAACTGTAATTCACAGGTTCTCAAAGGGCCAGAAGGGTATTTGATGTTCTATGAACCTGCAGAATGACACTGGCCTGTCAGCAAAGTCATTTCAGAAACTGAAAAAATCATTCACGCTATTTTCTTGTTGGATTTCTGTGCCGCGTACCCCAACGTGCATGACAACTGTATTGCTGAACATGACTGAAAGCTTCTTATTCTCTTAAGTGTCCTCTAACAGGGTGGAAGCGGGGGTTAATTCAGCCAGGTAATGTGGTGCTTTGAAGTTACTGAATCTATTAAGTGTTTAGCTGTATATATATGCACATTGGATAACTGGAATACTGATGATAGGACTCCTGCTTGGCTCACCTGGTTGTTCCTTGTGCTGTTTGATTGGCGTTAATCTTGAGGAAGAGGCAGTGGTGCTGGCAACTGCTTTCCCTAGTGGAAAATGAGTACGATCAGCCCCAATCTCACATGTGGTTGGTATCTCCATAGTGCAGGAATTTGTTAGCTTAAAGCTTCTCTCTAAATGGGTGACAACTCTTCTCTGATAAGCTGTGGCTGCCCTGCATGTGAGACCTCAGACACCAAATAAACAGTGCTGGCATCAGATAATTCTGTTTAGAATGCTGTGGCCTTAGAAGTACCCTATCTTTTGAAATGCAATGTTTTTTTCATGGGTTGTTTACATCTTCCTGCAGTGACTTCATGTCATCTCGTAGTTATTCAGTGTCTACAAAAGCTTAAACCACTGATCCTAGAAAGTATTTACAGGATAGGGTTTCTTTTTCTAGGACTTTTGGGGAATCACTTATCTATAATTCTCCCTCTTGCTCTTAAAAAGTCTGCTGGAGTGCTGATGGGCAAAACAGAGCTTGCAATCGTTAGAGATGTAGCATTTCTGGAAAAGGCTTCACTTGGTGGTGTGCTCCAAGGGAGAATGTTGTGGTCGCTGAGACACCATTGGGAAATGACACAGATGTTCTTGTCCTCAAAGTGTAAAGCCTTGTGTCTGCTGGCCTCAAAGCATGATGGAGATTTCTTTAAAATGTAGGGTGCAAACTGCCATTGTAAAGATCATGACCTTTTGCAACTTGAAGGAAGACCTGTTATTTGGGCTGGAAACCTCTAATACTTAGGAAGCTGTGAGCAAACAAGACTGAGGCTGGCTGTGTGAAATCACAGAGTACGTCACGTGTAGAAGAGAAAGAACCAAAAAGCTGAGAGTTTTGAAACTGTTTATCTAAGTTTCTTGCATGGCCCTTCTTATCACAGCATCGCAGCACCTCACAGATGGTAATACGTTTTATCTTCTTGCCAACACCCTCACAGGGTTCCTATCCCTATTTTACAGTTAGGAGACCCAAGTGCAGTCGCTGAGTGATATGCCCAGTGGCACTTGGGGTTTCTGTGGCAGATCAAGGAATGAAGCTCAGCTTTCCCATGCCCCAGGCTAATTCCTTAACCCCTTGGGATCCTGCTGGAAATGAGCAGAATGGCTTAGCAAAACAGAGCAGCATGTGGAAATAATGCTCAAATGCAGTATGGGAGACTCTGAAAATATAAGTATTTGCATTCAAGTCTTGATCTTTTGGAGCAAGTTGATGCTGTGCAATGGAGAGCTGAAGTTGGCTCTGGAATGAGCAAAATATAGCTGCATCGAGCAAGGTTTATTAGTGTGGGTATAGCACTGTGCTGGCCAGGCTGTGCCACTTTCGGGGCTGAAATGAGCTGCTCTGCATAATGCTGGGTGTGTGGCTCTTGCTGCCCATGCAGAGCAACTGGGATTTCAGGCTCTCTCCTCTCCTTGGCTGCTGGCAGGTCAATGGATTCGCCAGTGCTGTTTGCCCTTGTGAAGGCCCTATCCCAGGAAGCTGTTTTGCAAAAGCTCGCTTCCAGGATGGATCTGGCAGTTTCAGCCTTTGAACTGCCAGTTGCCCATGAGTTACTCTGAGCTCTTGCTCCTCCCTTACTATCCCTCTTCCATCTCTTGATGCCTGCTTTTCCCATTCCTACAGCTTCAGAATACCTTCATCCAAACAAAATGTTTTAGGATCACAAAATGTTGGTGTAGAGGAATGAATAAGACAGGGAGAGAGTGAATATTTACTGGGTCCAGGTTATTACCTAATAACTGCCTGCTTCATTCATTGATAATGTTTAAACTATTAAAAATTGCAGCACCTACTAAATATTACTAAATAGTGCCATGCCCATAACTTGATTGCAATAATCCATCAGGGAATGTGTTTCAAAATATCAACACTTCTTAGCAGCTAGCTGGAAAACTAGTTCTTAGCATGAGTTTTGAGATAATCCAGTGTTTCAAATACTACTGGGTGTGTTAGATGCTGATTCTGAAATGGTGACTGCACTTTCTTTCTTCCTCTCAGCTGTACCAGTGTCCAAAGCCCCTTTTAGGATGCCAGAGCAATAATGTATAACCAGGGATCCAGCCCCAGCCTGAAGCCTACAGCTTTGGTTAGAAGGGTAAGGGAGGTTGCAGGATGAAAAGAAGGTGAAGACGAGCGCAGGAGGCAGCAATCTCCGTTGGCTGCCTGCCTACTTCTCACTACTGTTCATGGTGGTTTCGCTAAACAGGCGAACTGGTGTGCTGTCAGTTGGGAATGCTGTCAGCTCCTCAAAACCTTGGTTTCTGAGCGCTTGCTCTCCTATGCACACTCAGCAAGTCTCCAGTATGAGCAGAAAAAATCTTTCATTGTCACTGTAAGGCAGGCAGCGCATCACGAAGTCCTCGTCTAAGAAGATCCTAGATGAGTGTCTCATTTGCATGTCTAACAAAGCCTTGGGTAATCACCAAGAGGACGCTGGACTCAGTTAAAAGACTTGGACGATAGCACTAGGTATTTGGAAAGAGGCATCTGTGTAGGGTGATTCCTTCTTCTGCCTCAGATTTGAGTTTGTGCACTCGTCTTGCAAAAGGATGTTGCAGCAGCTTCATAATGCATCTGGAAATTCCAGATATTTGTGGAAGGCATGGGATCGGGAGCTGGGAGGTCTGGGACGCCCTGCAGCTTGTTTTCTCAAGCACTTTTCTGTAGCAAAACCAGTATGAGGAGTGCAAGGTCTTCCCTGGGCAGCAGCAGAGGGGAGGAATAACTGGGGGCTGCTCGCACAGCGGAGCTCACCAAGGGAGATCCCGAGTTCAGATCTGGCTGGTTGCTGCAACTTTGTTATGACATGATGCAAAGGCCTTTGAAGATTTCCTTTTGGCAGAGCCTGCCACGTCATCACAGAGGTAAAGCAGGGAGTGATCAAAATCTTGTTAGGGATCATAAAGCCGTCAGAATGGCTGGCTGCAGTTATCCTATTGGCTATATGGTGAGTGGTGCAGCAGAGGGCTTCAGGCTGGCTCTGGCCTTGAGATGCAAATGAAAACAAGCAAAGAAGATGGGTTAAGGTGTCTGGAGAATGGGGAGATGAGCAGAGTGCAGTCCTTATACAGAAATACCCCTTTTTCTGAAGTTCCACAAAGCATATTTCCACCCGAAGTACAATAATCTCTATTTCCTCCCAGCCCTCTTTTTTTTAATCTCACGAGTCACATGTATTGCTTTTACTTGCCGTTGTGTGTCACTGGTAACTCACGACGTTATCCCAAGGTGACTGCCTACATCTGGGTCTGGTGATGCTCTGACTGTGGAGGTGACAGTGATGTGGCCAGGAAACCCTCTGGGCTTAATTTCCTGTCATTCCCCCTCACTTGGGAGTCTCACATCCTCCAGGCTGGTCAGTGGACCCCAGCACAGAGGTTCTTAGCGTCACAGAGACATCTTTCATACCTCAGACCATCTAATTCCCCACCATATGCTTCTTGTGCTTACCTTTCCTGATAAAATATGTCCCCAGTTTCTCTGTCCGTGTTTGTTCCCTCTCTGACTATTGAGCTCTGAGGAAAGTTGATGGGAGAAATCCCATGGGTGGCTGAAAATAATGCATCACCCCCCGCTTTTTAATTTTGATTTACATCTCTGCAGAACGGGTAGCATTCCTTCAAAACAGCAACATGCCTTCTTCAGCATCCCAGCCTTTTTAAAATAAAATTGAAGGACTGAAATGTTTTGGGCAACTCTTCATTTGTAAACATTATGGATTGCATTTTCTTTCTGCCATCCACTAAAATATTAACATTTTCTGTAACAGGACCTCCTTCTGCAAGTTTTCCAGACAATGTCATGTTGTGCTGGGAGCAAGTATCTCCGTGTCTTGCTGTTTGTGCTCAGCCGTTCCTCTCCTTGCAGATGAAAAAGCCTTCCACGGACCAGAGAGATGATGACTGTGCTGGGAATCCCCCCTTTTCTCAGAAAAACTCCTGTTCTTTCATCACCTTGCAGGGAGATTTCAGAGGGATTACTCTGACTCAACCTATGCCCTCCCGGCACTGGGAATACTCTGTTTTCATTATGGATAAAAATGACCATTTCTCAGGGGTATGATTTGAAGCGGGCATTGAATCCTCCTCCTTCCTGAACCAGCTTTAATAAATAGCAGGGTACAAACACAAATTGCTTAGTGCTTGTTGAAAGACAACCGAACAAATGCCTTTAAAAAGCCAAGGCTCCGCTATGGGTTTCAGTTGTGCTGTAGCTCCTGGTGGTCCCATTGTGTGGGATTGTGAGTTTAGCTGAGAGCGAACGTTGTTCCATTACAAGGTGGTTTGCCTGGGAGACACTTCAAAATCATTAAAGCTGACAATTTACCCTGCTGATTGCGCTAGCTGAGCTGCCAGCGCGTGTGTGCTTAGTGTTGTTGGACCAAGAGAAAGGCGGCTCTACTGCATAGCACAGGCATTTCTCCCTTTCCCCCCTCCCCAAGCAGGAGAGGATTTCATTTTTTCATATACAGCCCATGTTTTCTCTCTTCCTAAAGCATGTAGCTTAGAGGGAAGTTGCCATAGCCCTGGCAGTTCAGGACCATTATAATCAGTGTTGTGCAATTGTGTAATATTATGTTCTTTTAGTAATCAAACCTTAGGCTGCTTTTTGCTACTGTTGCCTGAGAATAATCATAGGTCGGTATTTCAATGGTACGACTTTGGTTCTGGGCTGGTGCCTCATCCTGAGCTATTGCTGATTCTGTGGATTTGCTGCATATGCACCGCAGGGGTGTAATAGGCGGCTCTTTGTGGCAGGCTGGCAGCGCTCTGTTGTGCCAGGTGCTCTGTTTTTAACAAGAGTGGGGTTTTAAATTTTTTTTTATAAGAACGCCTAAATTAGCTCATAACCTGTAATCGGTATTAATTCTTTTGAATGCTCTTGAGTGAGTTATAGCTGATTACTCTTGTCTGACCCTAGTTAAGTCCATTTCTAGAAAACGCTTTGTGTGACTTTGTGTGTACAGCTGAAAGGAATGCAGCTTTCCCCTAATTACATACTGGTAATGCAAGAGGAGACATTTCTAGTTCTGCTTCTGAAAGTATTTCCTTTAAGCGCTGATCAGCCAGTGATAGCAGTAACCTCTGAAACCGTTTTGAAAAGGAGAGACAAGGCAGGAACTAATACAGTTTCATCACTTGAAGCCTTGCTTAGATTGTAGCAGCAATTGAGCCATCAGTAAGTCACTGGGGATAATGTCTTTAAACTGCTCTGTATTTTAGTAAGATTAAATTGATTCAGGTCTTTGCCAGCCTTTTCAAAGCCAGTGCTGTATGGTGGTCAGTAGCTCAGCCATCTCTATATTGGGAAGCAAAAAACTGAAGATTCATGTGTCTAAACTGAAGAACCCCCCCAACATTTTTATGTGCAGTATACTGCCTTAGATGTATATAAAAATTACCCCCGTATAAGCAAGTCACATTTCCTAATCAGTTATGCCTATCTGATTTTTCTACAGCCTTTGTTCTCAGCTCTTTAATTTTATTTAGATCTCCTGTCAGGAGCGTGAAGGCATTTCTTACTGTAGGTGCTGCAAATACAATGAATTTCTTACAGAAGTGAGTTCAATTGTCAATACCATTTATTACAGTATTAGTTAAGGAGCTGTGAATAAATCAAAAGGATTAACATTATCTCTCAGGTAGCATAGAGGAACAGAACATTATATTGCTCATGTATCATTGATGAACAATATTTTTCCAACCTTTCATTTATAGGAATGAAAATATGTTTCCCTAAAGTGGGTTCTTTTCTGTGGCAACACAATTTTTACCATTTAATCATTAAAAACTGTGTTTAAATCACCATTATATTTTCTTATAGGTAAATATTACTTTATTTAAATGTATTTGGGATGCTGTGTCAATGCATTTAACACTTCTTGAGTTGAGCATTTCATTCATGAATTATTCTCTCCAAAACAAGCAGAGGAAAGTAAAAGAATTTATATGAGTTTATCGCTGTTCTTGAGCTGTGTTATAGATATAAAGGTAATCCTGTGTTACCTCTGGGTGAAGGGCATTCGTGTGGACATTTACTGAACCTCAGCTGACCTGTGGCAACTGCTACTCATTAAAGAGCAGCAACATCCCTGCATGTACAGACCTACAATGCAGCCAGCGGTGAATATATTATTATACAGTAACCCCCCTGGTTTAGCTGATCAAAGAGGTTAGGAGATGACTTGATTGTGGTCTCGGAGTACCTGTGTATGGAAGAAATTTCTAATAGGAGGTGATGCTTCATTCTAGCAGAAAAGGTTACAATGGAAACGAGAATCAGCTTAATTAGAGCTGGAGGACTCGGAGCAAGGAAGGCAGCTAACCTTGGGACAGTGATTCAAGGACAAGCTGGATTTTCTGTCTTCTAAGTCTTTATGTTGAGCCTGCATATTTCCCTGAGGATGGGTCATAGCTCAGTCAGGAGTTATGGGCTTGAGGCAGAAACTGTGTTATATGTTGTGCAGAAGGTCAGGTGAGACAGTTCTTAAGGTCTCCCTGGGCTCTTAAAGTCTATGGATTCCAGTGAGAATTATTGCAGATTCACCACAGCTGGGCTTGAACTTGGTGCAAACATTAATTGCCAAATACTGCATGTCTAAGATACTTTATAAATGAAAAAGTGAGATAGTAGCATTGCCCTACAGCTCATTTATAACATGGCATATGATGCTGAAGTCTTACTCTTTAGTCTATATCACATTGTAACATGGCTTTGGGGTTAAGCCATAGTGGGGCTCACAAGATCCTGGTTCTGTCACAGGCTTTCTATTTGATCTGGGCTAAACTTTTCACCTTTGCTTCATGTGAGTATTTATTTCCCCGATATCCAACATGAAGCACTCATGCAT
Source organism: Theristicus caerulescens (assembly GCA_020745775.1). NCBI lineage: Eukaryota > Metazoa > Chordata > Aves > Pelecaniformes > Threskiornithidae > Theristicus > Theristicus caerulescens. The sequence goes on along the minus strand of CM036564.1, from coordinate 66,062,910 downwards.
TTTGCAACAGATGACTATCTGGGTATAGACCACAGCTCAAACCATTTCCAACTTTTACATCTCCAGAGTAAAAGTTCCCAGAAATGTATTTTCAGTCCTTCTGATTTTGAGCAGCACAGAAGCTGGGCAGTTTTTATTGAATCTGACTTTAATTTGCATAATCCCTACAGTACAATTCAGTGATATTTCAGTCCCTAAAAGAGTGACATGAATGGCACACGGAATGTGCTTATTTCTTTAAACTGCCATTTAAAAATAACTTGTCGTTAGGACTGTGTCCAAAAACCACAGGATTTAAAAATAACTCTCTGTTAATGAGAGCGGATTGGCAGTAGCAGTGTTATAGGTTAGATTTTGTGCATGTGTGTCTGTGCGTGTGTGCTCTCTCTAATAATCAGCTCTGGCTTTCTGCGACAGCAGCAGAGACATGGTGCCCTGGGTCCTATGTTGTTTTTCTCTGTGTCTTGGAAACTCAAAGGTCTCTAGAGACATCTTTGAAAGCTGCCTCAATAATGGCCTTGAAAACCTGTACCCCAGAAAAATCCCTCAAGCAGGGGCTCTGCTATGCCAAACACATGTTGCATCCATGGAGAAGGCTCGTCTTTCGCTGAATGGGTCCTGCTGTGTGTGGAAATATGAAAGATGCCCTCGAAAATCAACCTTTCAGGTTACTGTACAGATGGAGCGAGGCTGAAAATGTATTTCAGCTTTCAAGTGACTTTGTGCTGTCTCCTTGATTGACTTGCCGGTTTTAATACTGTAAATTGGGGGATTGCGTGTAATGCATTCATGTCGTTCTTGTCTGGAATGAAGCAGGAACATAATTTATGGGGATATTCTCATCTCAGCCTTTGAGGAATTAGCTTCAGTTAACTCTGTTGGGAATTGCATGTGTCGGGTGTCAGAAAGCCATCAAGTTTTCTTTAGAAATGCCGGCTGCTGTACGCGCTTCATTCTTTGGTTGTCTGAGGGGCTTTAGCAATGGATAAGGATTCAAAGCTTGGGAAATGCAGGTCTGGATGACCAAGTTTCACAGGGTTAATGCCATGCACAGATGATGGACAGGACCGTAGCTGAATGCATTGCAGGTTGTTATAATTTATAGCACTCCAGCTTGGAGGAGAGAGGGTTTGGGGAGGGTGCAGTAGCTTGTGAGCCCAGAGCACTGAAAGAGCAAATACACCAGAAGACACAGGCTGTAAAATAAGATCTCTCTGGATAAATCTTCCTGACATCCATGAGAATTAGAAAGGACATCGATTTCAGGCGGAGTGTGGCCAGTGCTTCTGGATCTGAGATCTTTAAGTTGTGGTCTGTGTGTCTGTGTTGCTGCCCAATTTGAGGCCAGCGCTAGAGAAAGTGGGGTGATAAGTATGTGGGAGCAGGGTCCTAGCAGTTTGCAGTGCTTGGATGCCGTGGCAGAGTCCATCGTGGTGTTGTGTCACTCCGGGGTCCTGCTCAGCCTCGGGAGGCTTTGCTACCATGCGATGGGCAACTGGAGGGAGGTGGCTAAGTCAGACTTTTTTAGGACAGGGAAAAAATAACGGCTTCGGAGAAAGAAGCCTTCTGGAAGAAGCACACCCAACCTCCTTGCTGTTTGCAAGATGAGAGCATGCCAGGGAGCATTTCCCCTTGTCAGACATTGCAGACTCAGATGGGAGAAGCTCGCCGTCGGATTAAACCCGAGACCCGGTGTCTTTTGCCTGCATGATGCTGCTTGTCACCCTTGCTGAAACGGAAAGGACACATGGCCTGCCAGACTTCATTAGGTGGCTGTATCAAAATACAGCACAGGAGAGCTGTGAGGTTCAAACAGCCCGAGCAATGCTCCCTGTGCCTTGGCTTGCCAGTGGTGACTCTGTAATTCCCCTATCAAGCATCATTCTAAATCTGAGAAGAGTGAAGGGTGCTTATTTTCACTCTTAGCACACATTCCTCAGCACTCTTCTAATTTCTGTGCTAGTGGAGACAGAATCAGGCAAAGATGTCTGGTGCTTCTTGAAAGCCAAAAATCCCCCCTCTGCCCCCACACCCCTGATTATCACTTCATTATCTAGCAGCCACTCGCCAGATCAGACACTGAAGTCTGTTTTCTGAAGAACTGTTTTCCAGCGATGCATTTATATCTAAATGGCTAATTCTCTATCCACAGCTTATCCCAAAGATTAAAAAACCAACCAAGCTAGATCTGAGCAAATCCAAAGCAGGAATCCTAATCAGTTCTGTCGCTAAAAGTGCATTAGTATGGCACAAGAGAGAGCATGGCTTTCTTCCAGCAGATACAACAATCACAGCTCATTTGGGCGGGGAATTTTTCTACTGCTGTGAATTGACACAAAGGAGCACTTAGCTTGATAATGCCTCCTGGCTGCTGCCACAATCCGAATATTAAAAACAAATTAAGGTGTAAGATTAAACTCTGGAAGTTGTACCTGTTCACAGTGAGGTAGCAGTTGCTTCCTTAGCTTTTTCACACCAAAATATTGGCTGTCAGCACTTAGGAGTTTAAAAATAAAATTAAGCTCCTACCTTATGCAGGAAACAATTAGGATCTCAAGTCTCCTGTAATATTTCTGCTACGGAATTTCTAATCTGCAATTAAATCTGTCATGGGCTGTAATATGACTGACTGCAATCCCCATGAACTCTAGCTTGTCAGGGTGGTTTACTCATGCAGGCAGTTCAAAGCGGCACGAATACGGCAGCTTGCATAAATTGAAAGCCAGCTCAAAGTTCGTCACGGCCACAAAAATCCCGAGGCTGGAGAGGCTGACGCTGCTGTCAGTCGTGGGTATTGCTGTGCACCGGGTCTCTGCTGCCTGGGCTGGGCAGTCTCTGGGATGGCCAACAATGCAACTGGGGTGGCCAGTGTTGTGCACTATGGCCGTGGTCACACCACTGATGAAACATAAAAGTCATGGGGAATGAGAAAGGAGGCAGCAATTGCCCCAGTTCCCCAAAGGGCAAACTGTATCGAGACCGAGTTAGAAGTGAGTAAACTCTTTTTGCCTACACGTACCCTTAACATCAGCATTGACAGCCATAATTGCAGGGGGATATGTGGCTGGGATGAAAGATGTGTCTCTTGGGTTACAGACAGTGCTAGTGGTAAATCTGGCCGAATGTGCTGCCTTCATAAATGATCTCAGTGCTAAATGCAGCGTAGTCAAACCTGCAGTCACTGTGGAATTGGGAGGAACGGAGAGAAATGAGCAACAGAGGAGATGAAGGCTTGCTTTGGAAAGCTAAATAACATGGCTAAAAATAGCCTTCTCTTTAATGAGATGGGGAAGTTGGAAAAAGTTGGAAAAAGCATGGAGAAATTTTGGTGGAAGATCATACAAAGTATGAATTCTAGGAGATGGCAGCAAAACTGCTGGGTGATGGGCTAGGTTGTATGTGCAGATGCCCTGTGCTGAGGAGAACATGAGCTGCAAGTCCTTCTCTGCTGAGCTCGTCTGATCCCACCCAGCAGGTCCATGTCCCCTTCTTGGCGCCCGTCCATGGAGATACGCTGATGAGTGGCAGGAATTCAAAGAATAGCACTGGCAACATGCTAGAGCTGGAGAGACTGATTTATGTGGCGATGCTGACAGCGAGCTATGTGCATAGCTTAGCTAAGCACCGGTCTCGACATCGGATGAGGAGTAGGAGAGAGATTAGGCAAAAGCCTGAAGTTATTTGAAAGCCTGAAGTGCTGGTGAGGAAGAAGGGATATTTTAGGTGGTGAGAGAGATAATGAAGAAAACAACGGTGTCGTAAAAAAAACCAGTGTGACAAGGACCTCTGTTAAGGCATTAAATAGCTTTCAAAAGGGAATGACTGAAGTCCTGTAGTGTGAAATCTGGATACTACAGTACAAGTGTACTGTCAGGTATTGTCCCACGATGAGGATGGAAAGAAATGAAGACGTTTCCTTCCCTCTGCTTTGAAGGAGTGCCTTGCACCGTCCTGTCCTACCCAGTGATACCAGAGGATTGCTTGTTCTTAGCAGCTCTCTGATAATGCTGAGTGAAACATTTTCCTTCCAAAAATACTGGGGTGACTTGGAAAGAGATCTCTTCTAGGTGAGCACCATATCGATAATGCTTCAGTTATGTGTGTCCGGGCTGAGCGGGAGCACTCGTGACTTTAGCCTCCCCGGGGACACAGTATCTAGATGAAATGAACTTTCTTCCCAAATTCCTTTTGGAAACTTGACCATTTTGCTCAATAATGGGCAAGAGTCACTACAAATGCTACCAGCCACACAGTAGCTCAGCGTTTCTCCCAGCAATACAGATTTGCTGAGGCTACTGGAAATGAGCAGCTGGATTGGGAAATGCAGGAAATGTATTAGTGTGTGGCTAGGCAGCAGCGTAGCAAATCTTGCCAAAATCTCTCTGGCTGCCTGGGCTTTTCCTTTGTATTTTCTGTCCTTTCATCTTCATTAACCTTTTATAACTCTGTCTGATTACTGCAGCATTCCCACCATTTCCTACCAAAATGTCACTCTAATAGCTTTGTTATGGGCAGCCAATATCAACGTTGGCCATTGCAGGGTTCTTAACATCTAAGAGAGTGATTGAGATGGGATGGAGCTGTCTGCGAGCAATGCTGACTGTTGGACTGCCACCGAGGCTGTGAGGAATGCATGTTAGAGGGGAGCAGGAGCACGTTAACAGCAATCACCAAACGAAATGCGCCTCGGTGGGTCTCCCAGATCGCTGATAACGTTGTGAGAAATTCAACAGCTTCTGGAACTCATCGAACCCCTGCATAAGTTCCCAGCTTTGCTCTTTTGCAACTGATTTTGGGGGCCAAGTTTAAAACAACAACAACAACAAAAAAGCCTTCAAAAAATGTTCCTGTTTAAAAGTTTGGAAAAGATGCTTGTCAGCTGCTGCAGTCTTTGTGAGCCTGGGTGTGGCTTTTTTGGGTATAACTCAGAAATTTCCATTGTCTAGCTGCTAGCTAGGGCATTAAATTGTCACGGATCACATCTTTTTCATCACACGTGCACAAACCTGGAAGATTAATTATACTCCCTTTTGTAAAATGCAGTATCCCAAGTGATTAGGGAAGAAATGAATCAAGAATATGAATTTAAGTACCTAAAAGCAACACAGCCATAGCTTGACTTGAAAGAAAACAGCTGCCAAGAAAAACAGTAAGGCAAAAATGTGGAGCAGCGTCTCTGAGGCTGGGGGAGGGAAGAGGACTCGGGATGCTCCCAGAAGAGTGTTTAGACTGACCTGAGGCCCTGACACCTTCAGATGGGATTTCATCAGCTCTGAGCTGGGCGAAACTCATGTGGAGTTTCTCTAAGGGACAGACCAGCTAAACTGTGGGGTTTGCAGTAGATATAGTATTTTCCCGTTCAGTTAGGACTCAAAAATTCTCACGTGTTGGTGATTGCAGCGTTACAGCTAAGGCTCAATGAGTCTTTGCTGGTGTTAAAGGGAAAAGAGGGTATCAGTGTGCTGATCCAGGAATTTATGCAGCATATTTTGTCTTCTGCTATTCCTGCTATGCTACCTCTTGCATGTTTTTTTCTTCCCTTGCATTTTAAGGGCTCTGTGAGAGGAGATGCAGTGAAGGATGGGAACGTGAACCTTTCCATCAGGGGCTCCCATGCACGGTGTTGGTGCGACAGTGCAAACCACTGGCGGGGCACGTTTGTGCAGCGGGTGCAGCAGCAGCAGGGCGGACGTGCGTTCCTGTTCACAGCTGCGGTGGTGACCTCCGGCAGAGGAGCTGCAGCTACGTGGGTGGAAAATGTGCTTTGCTTGGTAGAGGTGAGTCATGTCACAAGGTGCTGCCATATGCAGAGGCCATGCTCCGCATTGGAGGGGGAGCATTGAGTGAGGACCACAACAAATGATGAAACAAGGCCATATACAGACCAGTTATATCTTCAGGCTGATGCTGGAGCATGTGGTTTTGGTCCAGTATGTGCTTGGTCGTGTTTTTATAGCTATGTCTCTCTTTCTGACCTTCTGAAAATCTTTGAAAGAGCATTAAAAAAGGAAAAATGCTGCAAAACACAGTCTTGCAAATGTGTGCCAGCCCAGAGATGGGAATGGGATGCTGGGGCTGTTAGCAGCAGGCAAGTTGTGCTGCAAAATATCGCCGGGGTCTCATAGTGCCTGGCCCCGGTGCCCCTGCTGAGACCTGCTATTTTCTTGCTACCACCAGTTCACCAGCAAATGAGCCATATCATCCTCTCCTTCCAGCACTGTCACCAGCTCTGCTTTGTGCATTATGGCCAACCACTGACTCTTTGTTTTTTCCTGAACAGACTGCCACTGTTTGTCTAGAAAAGAGACGCAAACGTAGCAGAGCCCGAGTGGGAGACGTAACTGTCTCCAGATGTGCGCTGTGAGCAGGATGGGAATGAACTGTTCCGTGCGTCTGCCGGGGACAGGAAAGTGCCTGGGCTTAAACTGTAGTGAGCGACATCTAAGTCCAGGAAAAGCTTTGAAGGGTGAAAAGGAGAGAGTCAGGGAAGCAGTTGCCCAGGCAGACTGGAATTTCAGCCAATAGATATTTTTAGCACTGCGTTGGGCAATAACCTGTAATCTGACCCTGCCTTGGGGGATGAACTAGCAGACCATTCGAGGTCCCTTATGGCCCCTTTGCTGTATTGTATTTATTTATTTGTGTTTATGCAGCATTTAAAGGCTCTTTTTTGGGGCTTGTGGGTATCTGTTTCTGTGCACACACAGTGCACGGTGTGACTGGACATATATATCAGAGTGCTTATCAGTAACTATATGCAGATAAGGGAGTTATACAGCTCTCATTTTAGAGAAGAGAAAGGTTTCAAATGTGTTTCCATGAAAAGCAGCGAGCAGGGAGAAGGACCAGCGGAAGTCCCAGATTCCCTTCCCTCCTGTCTCCCATCCTCATTTTCCCAGGGCTTATCTCACCCTGGCTCCAGGACTGGTGGGAACCCTCTGAGAACCGATATAACTCACGAAGATGGGAGAACACCAGCCCAACAAGGGCCCAGGCACTGGACCCGAGTTAATATGCTGAGGTGGCTTGGGGAAGAGTCTGGTGAGCATCAAACCCAGGGAGGAAGGAGTGGGGTGGCCAGCTGGAAACGGGGGGAAATGTGGGAGGCTCCCTAAGGCTTTCCTTGGCAAACCTCAGTGGCGAAAATGACTTGCCCAAGACCACAGAAACCTGTGATGTGACAGAACTTTTACCTATGCATTTTTCTCTCTGAGCTGCATTTTAGGAGGAAGTAATACCAGAAAACAATGTTGTCTGTTGTCTTTGGCTATTTCTACACCAGAAGGTCTATTGCAGTTATTCTGTGCGGGTATTTGGACAGTTTGTGTGAGCAGCTCGGGCGGGCTGCACTCCTCTGTGAGGCTGCACAGCTCATCCCAGCAGTGCCTGCTGCCAGCTCTGCACAGAGGTGCTGGCGGAGCACTTGCGAAGCACTTTGGGATGGAAATCACAATCTATAATTGTAACACATCAGCCTTCTTGAATACAGAGAACAAAAAAAGAAAAGAGAAGAAAGGAATCTTTTTCTTCCTCCTGGGAGGAGCTCTTATCTGATTCCTGAAGATCGTTTTAGTGTCTGTGCTATTTTTGTAGCTGGAAGTGCAGTCTGCAAACGAGCAAGCAATGCTGAGAACCTCCGAGAAATTCATTACAAAAGTAGGAGGCCAAAAGTTGAGCAGGGATGTGGAAAGCAAACAACCACATGCTTTGCAGCCTCTGAATTTGATCTCCCTCTCTGAAGTCCTACCAGCCGTATGGCTCCTGAGCTCAGAGACAGCTGGGCTGGAGCAAACAGCCTTGACATAGAGGTCTGCTAGGCAGGATAAAGTTACTTGAGCATCTTCGCCTCATCGTTATCTGACGTCTCACATTTGGAGTCCACTATCGATTTCTAGGGCTTGAGACCTCGTGGCCACCAACCTGTAGATCAGAATTAACTCCCAGCCTTTTGGGAAGTGATGGTGCTGAGCTGCAGAGTTAACTTTTCACCAATATGCTGCTCCTTCTCTCCAGGTTGACCGTCTGTATGTAGCTGCCCACTGCTCCCCTGAAATGTCAGAGGGAAATAACTCAGAGAAATGAACCCTTCTTTGCTGCTTTTCCAAAATAGTGAGGGGTGCTGTGATAAATGTGGGATACCAGGCTGTTTCACTCCTGCTCAGGAAAAAGGGGGAGAGCTGCCAATTTATTTTTTCACACAGCATCTGAGAATCATGTGTTTGAAAATCTTGCAGAAGGTGGGTTTTTTTCCTTTTTTTTTTTTTTTTTTTTGGTAATGCACAATCCAAAGCGCTGATATCTTGAAGTATGGCTGCTGACAGGTGTCCATCTGGTGCCCTGGAAGCCCGTTTTTCATGCCTCTTCTCCTCTAGCATGTGAGATGGGGTGAAGCAGCATCAGACTGGCGTGGGTGCTCGTGGCACAGTGGAGCAGCTCTGCCGGGTGTCTGCAGCCGAATGGGATGCGGGATGCAAGATTGCATCTCTCCACAGATGGCTGTCATGCAACCGAGTCTGCTTATCCTTGCCAATATTGGAAATATTGCTGTCTGCGTTGCCTGTGCACGCGGGGAAGGGGGAGAAGAAAAATGACACTGCTGCAAAGACAAGCATGTGTTCATCATGCACGTGAATGCTGTGGCCCTGTCTTTGTTGGGAACGGGCGATCTATGCACTGCCGGCAGGGAAGAGGTTAAATTTTGATAGCATTTCTATTAAGCCAAGGAAAAGTTTGACCTCTGCCTGTTCTTTACTTCTAAATGAATTCGGGAGATTATGACAAAGACTGTGTAGGCGTGTTCCCAGTATTTAGTTTCCAAAAGATGGAAATATCATCTTCCTCGACCTTCAGTGGTTTTAGCAGCGGGAGCTGGAGCGCTGTGTTCTTGGCGCAGGGGCCACGGTGCAGCCTGAAAGCCCCCAGCTCCTGCACCCTGATTTCCTCCCACTGGCTCCACAGCCTCCTCGCTGTGCTGCCGATGGCAGGGCAGGGTTTGCCGTAATTCTGGCAGTGTGGAAGCTGGGGCAGGAGGCAAATCTTGCTGCATCTTGCTTTCCCGCTGAAAGTGATTTATGGCATTTTGGGGGTCAAGGAGAAGCCAAAGGGTGCGCACGCACTTTCCCTCCCTCTTTCTCTCTGTATATATATAAATATATTTGAACGCTGCTACTGCTGGCTTCTGAATGTATTAACATTTATTTAGCCCTGGATTCATCCCACCCTAAATTTGCCTGAGGTGCCTGACTCTGGAGCACAGGCATCCTCGGGCTCCCTCTGTTGTCGATGGAGTGAAGCAGCTGCAGAAGGTGACCCAGCTCTTAGGTGACTGGTTTGGTTAATTTGCTTCTGGCTTATTCTGTGCCAGCAAAGCACTTGCAGGCAGCTGGGAAGGGTCTGGACCTACATGTCCCGTGCAGCCGGGAGCCTTGGCCGGGCCCCACTGCGCCAGGTGCTGCACAGACACAGGGCAGGAAAGTGGACCTTCCCGAGGGAGCTTGCAATCTGGTGGGGCATCTACCCAAAGAGGTGCAAAACCAGGACCATCAGGTCAGGTTAGGGTAGAGGCAGAGGAGCTCATGCTTGTCTGGATCAGCCGGAGGAGACTGAGGTCCTGAAAGCACCCACCTCATACTCCCTGTGCACGCAAGCCCTGTGATACCCCCTTGTCCTTTGCTTCATGGCAAATGAGAGTTGGAAGAAGGGCAGTGAGACACCTTTGTAGATGGCTTTGGGGTGACGCCTCTGCAGCAAGAATCTGTCAACCCAAGTCCAATGAGCTGATGATGGGCCCATCTTGCTGCTCAGGGAAGGGAACTGGCATCTTGAGAGCGAAGAGAAATGAAACAGCGAGGAGAGATGAGAGATAGGGAAGGGCACACCTTGAGATGAAAGACGTGTGGTTTGTGTTTGAGGAGTAGTGACGTTCCATGGAGAGGAGGATTTATTTCTTCATTAAGTTGATGCCTGAACGAGTTTATCTTGAAGCACTGAACAAGTGTCATTAATGTTTCCTTTGAGCAAACAGGGCTCTTTGATAATGCCTACCCTCTTTTGACCTTTATTTTAATTTTGAATGCTACTAATTAACACCGATCATTCATTCAAACACTAAACTGGTTGTTCCTGCTAAATGCAAAGCAAATGCTTTGTGGTCAGGAGCAAAGCGGGGGCAGGCTTCTGCAGGGAAACTCCAAGGTTGCAGGATACCCTACGCAAACCAGGGACTGTTGTGTTCAAACAGGGGAATTTCCTCTCTGGTCCTTGGAGAGTAGCTGGGAATAACACATCCCACAGGAAAGGAAAGGGAGCTTTCAGCAGATGGCCTGTGGAGGCAGTGCCAGGACTCAGGACCATCTAAATCCTGTTTTCTTCTTTTTTTTACGTTTTTCTTCTTTCAAGTGTCTTATTTTCGGCTGCCTTGGCATGTGCTTTTGGTGGCTGCTGAAGAGCACAGTTTTGCTCTGCTACCAACCCCCTCCCTGCCATTGCTTGGAGTGCTGACCAAGGATGCGCTGTGTCTTGTCAAGGGGGATGATCCTCCATGCTCAGAGGAAGGTAGGAAGGTTCATCCACCCTGTGCACTGATCCCAGCTTGTTCTGCAGAGCAAACCTGCCCACCAACCCCACCAAAAATCCTCAGACCTGTGCTTGGAGGTTGCCTTCACCCAATTTGTCTGACATACAGGCAGAGCGGGGGGCTTGGTGCCAGCGGGTCTCTGTGGCCAGAAGATCTGGGCTGGGTTTTGGGAATCATAGAATCATAGAATCGTTAAGGTTGGAAAGGACCTCTGAGATCATTGAGTCCAACCGTTAACCCAACTGCCTGGTCCACCTCTAAACCATGTCCCTAAGCACCATGTCCACACGTTTTTTGAATACTTCCAGGGACTGTGATTGTATCACTTCCCTGGGCAGCCTGTTCCAATGCCTAATCATTCTCTCCATGAAGAAATTTTTCCTAATATCTAATCTAAATCTCCCTGGCACAACTTGAGGCCATTTCCTCTTGTCCTGGGAAGAAGGAAGGAGTTTTACCGAGAGGAAATGAGGGGCCAGGGTTTCCTTTCTCTGCACAAGTCCTACCCTACTGTTTTATCACTTGGAGAACTAATGGAGAGTGAGATCTCTTAACATGAGAAGAGCTCCCTGGTGCACCCCTAATGGGGCTGCTGGTGGTGTGAAGGAGGAACTGGGCATTTGCCCACATTTCCTACACAGGCTTAGAAGAGTCTGGTCTCCAGCTTGAAACCCTCTCTGTTTCATATGAGTATGAGTAACCACTGTGGCTAGGCAGACTGTGGCAAGGAGATAGAGGCTGGGGATTTGGGGGTCAGATTCTTCTTTTGGGTATAGCAGCACAATCCTTGGTGCATCACAGCTGGTGGGGTCAGTTGGGTGGTATCTGCAGACAGGCTGAAGCCCCACTGTAAGCCTCTTATGGGACTGGAAGCAACTCTACCAGGGCTTTAGTTTCCCCTCTGAGGAATGGGGCTATTGGACTTCCCTGCAGAGAGTCCTGGATCTCCACCACCAAGTGCTTTTATGCTCACTCCAGCCCTCCATGAAGCACGTGTGTGCACAGCTCTCTCCCAAAATGCTTAGCAATTTTACCAGCTTTGGCCCATTTCCTGGAAAGAAGAAGCAAATGCGACTGAAAACTCAGCAGCATCGGCAGCACTATTGAATGACAGGACCTGTCTATTTTGGTCTAATAATGACTGCACTATCTAGCAGTCTGCCATCATTGTGGTCCCACGATATTTCTAGCACAAGCAAGGAAAGATAAAGCATGCACTGGCAATGAATATTGAGCCTATAACAGCTTCCAGAGCAGGCCAGCAGATATAAATATAACTTCCTAGTTTCCACACACCAACAGCTCAGTGCAGCTAAACAAAACCTCTTTTCTAGCCCCCGCGAGAGTTTTTAGCACCCATGGAGCAATCTGTTTTGCACAACTCCATGTCTGCTAGAAACTCAGCCTGCCTTTTGCCATGCCACCTCAGCCTGTAAGTCCTATGAGTCTGATTTTAAGCAGCATAGTGAAGCAGGATAGTTTTAAGCGTTTCATTCAAGAGCTCCACCACATCAGAGGGCAGTGAATGAATCACGTACATTCCTTTATCTGATGGTGTGTTTGTGTAAAAGGAGCGACATGCAGTGAGGAACTTGCTGTTGCAGGGAATTTGTGTTTACATAAATCTCCAACCCACAGATTTTTTTTTTTCTCTGCCATTCCCTGTATGTAAAATCCTCATTGGGAGCTATTTAAAAACCATCAGCATTCAAATAGTTTACAAACTGAAGCTAGAAAGGGGGAGGAAATGCATGATTGCAAAGGGAGGCAGTGTTTAGGGAGCTGATCTTATGGCTCTGCAAAAGATTTTCCATAAGTGTTTTGTTTTTGTTTTTTTTTTTAATGCAGAAAGGAGGGTGTATGTTAAATGTCCATGAAGGTACCCATACCTAAGGACATCAATAGCATATTATCTCTGCTCCTGGCAAGAATTAATCAATTTATTATGCATGAAGAAAATGCTGCTGGCCTTAAGCTGTGCAAGGGGTCCGAAGCAGAGAGGGTCCCAGATCTGCAATGACGCTTAAATACCCCCAAAAGCCTTGAGATCAGTCTCTGAAATCCCATTAATTTATGTGATTTGACTGACTCCTGATCCCCACCCTGGTGTCTTGCTCCCAACACCTCTCATCAAAACAACTCCTGTACCCTCCACTTTGGAGGCTCTTGAACACAAGATGACATGCTTGCCAAGCCAAGCACTGCAAAGTTGGGGAATACCAGAAGTGACTTTCCTCGGGCAACTCTAATTTCCTCTCCCTGCCCATGCTTTTCCCCTAGGTCTGCCTGGGGTGACCTGTCTCCCACTCATGGTTTCCTTGCCTGGTCCTGCCATTGCATCCTACCCAAATCCAGGTTTTCCTTTCCTCCGTATGCTTATGCTTTCCTGAGCAGGGTTAAAAAGGAAAAAATAACCCTCATCAGATTTGGGCAGAAGGCTCATTCCTGCTACAGAGACTCACTCATTTCCCACCCCTTGCTTTCTGCAGCAGGGAAGGCCAAAGAGAAGGCCATCAGAGTGCTTTAGGGTGGGTTAAATCAGGCAGTTTTTCCAATCCTGTGTATGAAGCAGGTGAATCATTGTCTGCAATAATCAACAGTTTTTCTTCCCACCTCAGGGAGATGCCGTGTGCAGGGAGCACCATCCAGGTCACATGAAAACAGGGTTTGTGACTGGGAGGTCTCCATCAGCCTTACGGACTGGCAGCCTGATGCCACGGCTCTATGCGTTGCATGGATGAAATCAGCTACGCCCATCTGTGCCCTAGAACACACACATGCCCTGGTTCTCCTGCACAGATGCGATGGGCACAGGAATGGACTCGTCTCCCTAATCCCTCATGTATCCTTTGTATCTCGTTCCCATTAAATGCAGAAGTGGCAGAGCATGTGCTGTCTTGGCAGCATGAGACAAACGATAATATCCAGCATGGGCAGGGGGATCTCCTCTGCTTCTGCTGCCCCTGAAAATCTGCAGATTGCTCCCAGGGTTATTTCCTTCCTCACCCATGTTGCAACCAGGGGCAGAAGCCATGTGCAAAGATTGTGGCTATAAATGTTCCTGATGAGTACCATGGTCTGGTATCTGACCACATAGGGATTTGTGCAAAGTGGCAATGGCAGGAATCCAGAGCCCCCGATGTGGTCGCACCCCTGCGTCACAGGAAAGCCTTTCTCTGCGCAGCCCCTTGCCTGCCCGCTGATCACTAACCACCACTTAACAACACTTTTCCTCCTAACAAACACAACAGCAGTGGGAAGCCTCCAGTCCTGGGGCCTGCCTCCTTCATGGGTGAGGCTGACTGTGGCTACAACAGATGGTCTGGAAAATCCCCTTTGGTGGAGCAACCTCTCCTCCCCACAACTTGCTTGGGTGTTTTGGCAGCAGGGAGCCTCTGGTCCTGCACTACCGATGGAGAACAATGCCAGTCCCATGCCCCTTTTCTGGTGTTGTCCTATGCGCTCACTTGAAGGGTAGTCCTGCCACAAGGTGCAGTTCCCTTCCCAAGCCTTATGCCAGGCTTAGCCTGGTTCTGGGAAAACCTTTTGGCTCGCACGTCACTAAATGCTCGCCTGGAGCCTTTGCTTGCAGGATGCTGAATACATCTGGCGCTGCATGCGTGGGTTTCGATTATGGTGGTGATAGTTTATCACCAGCTACTTAACCCTACTTTAAACTAGCAGGTTGTACTGCCCCAGGTTACTCTGTTCACTGGGGTTGCTGCAGGGAATAACAGCTTGTGCACGCAGACATCATTAAAAGCAAGCTCGTGTGTGCGGCAATACGCAATAGCTGGGTTGCACTGATAGGTTGTGCCTATTATTAATGTTACAGTGGTGCTCGAGGCTCCGGCTGGGATTGGCATGCTTGGTGCCGTGCAGGTACTTGGGAAAGAAATTTTGACGCGACGTAAGCAGTAGGCAGTTTGTAATGGGGTTTTGCGAGAGGTTTGTGGTGTGGGTGTCTGTGAGCTGATCACTGCCCTACAGAGGTTTGGCTTGAGGTTTTTCTGTGCCAGGCAAGAGGTTATTCAAATGCCAACGAATGCTTGAGTTGGCAGCAGGACAGAGTCTCTGTCTACTTCTGCTGCAGGGGTCCTGACTCTCTATGATGGGCTGGGAAGGATGGGGAAAGCAGAGATGCAAAGGAGGCTTGCTCTGCTGGGAAGAGATCTTCCTGGTGGTGGGGCAGTACGGTGACTTGTTGGGCAGAACAGCTCAGTCAGTGCATCTCAGGCATCACCCCTTTGAGGCTGGGCTGCAGGTTTGAAAGGAAACCAGGTAGAAGAAAGCAGCAGGGAGCCCTCCCAGCAGTGGTGCAAAGGAGGTGGGGACAAGAGCAGGAGCAGTGAGGAGAAAAGAGGGAAGCTCTGAAAATGAAAAAGTTAAGCTAAGTTATTCCTGTGGATATTTTTGGGGCACTTGATTGCATGGGGATCCAACCAGAGACATGCCTCGGTAGATGTTTTGCACTGTGCTCTCTGGCCTCTCTGCTGACTGCAGCCATCTCAGCAATATCTCTTGCAAGCTGTAGAGAAGAGAATCTATTTCATCCCAAGCAACAGGTGATTCATCTCTCAACCAGGCTCCTTGCGTGTCTCTCAGACACCCCACCGTGAGTGTGGATTCAGCAAGACCAGGGGTCAGCCCAGCCTCCTTCAAAGCCAAGTCAACCCTTAGGTTGTTGCATCCAGCCTGGAACATGAAAAGTGTTGCAACAGCCTGAGAGCAATTAGGGGTGAGGATGCCAAGGAATGTGCTCAACACTGGATTGCTCTATGCTGGGGCAGGGGAGGTGTTTATAAAAAAAACCCAGCTTGGGCAAGAGCCCTTTGCTTGAAACAGGAGAGGAAAGAAGCCTTGGAATATCGAAGAATATCATAGATTTTCTATTTGCCTTGCAAAACAATAAACAACCCTCTCCTACAGTGTTTCCACAGCGACGCAAATATAAACATACAAATTGCAAGGTTACTTCTGATGGATTTCTTTAGTGCTCAGAACAGGGTCTTTCCGGAGTCGAAGCATTACTGCTCATTCTAGCAGGAGTGCCCTTAACAGTGCTATTTATTGAGGCAAGGCCTTTATTTTGCGATGAGCTGTACTGAGCTGGAAAACACGGGGGCTTGTGATTTCAGGGTCTAATCTGCTTGTTCAAACTGTGGCGGGGAAAGCAGATATTCAGGGTGATTTTAATGGCTGGAGCAGCTGGGTCGTAAATAACCCATGTAGAACTGAGTCTAATTTTTCCCTGAACAGGATGCTCCTGCAGATGTGACAATTAATCACAGTGATCAGCGTTTCTCTACAAGCATTTCCAGATAAATTGAAAGGATGGGTTCTTGCTCTTTCAAGGGGTCGAATCAGAAATTCAGTCTGGAGGCTTAGCACTTAGTCAATACTTCCCCAGAAATGGAGGATACTGAAAGAGAAAAATTACGATGTGGGAAATGTCTCCTGGACTTGCAGTCTGAAGGCCACAGCTGGGATTTCTTGGAAATATCTTTGCAGTTACCATGGCATTTATTGTGCCTATAAAAGGTCTTCCAGGTGATGCTCTTTGGCATTAGAAGTACTAAGTACAAAGGGAAGCAGGTAAATTGGATTTCTTTGAAAGACAAAACACAAGAGGACCCAGGCTGATAAGGAATTGTAGTATTTCCACAAAGAGGTTGCCAGCTGAGCATCTCAAAACTCACTTATACCACGGATGTGCTTGTGGACTGCTGCCTCAGCACTGAGTTCCCAATTTGCTGTTTGCAGGTAGACAGAGAAGAGGAAAATGCTGCAGAAGTGGCCGTTTTTTTTCTGCATATCTCCATGAAAACTATCTCAGAGAGTGCTGGTGGACCCTCCCAAGGATGGCTGCATAGCAGGCCTGAGGCCAAGCGTGAGCAGTCAGGGATGCCATGTGCTGGGTGTAAGGCGTTGGCTCTAGGGACAAATTCATATCTTTATGTGTTTACCATTGTCATGAGCTGGTCAGTGCTGCTGGACTATGTGCTACTTGGCAGACAACAATCCAGGTCAATGCCACCTGGATTAATGCTATCCACTTGGTGTTTTCACATCCTAGACCACCAGACCTGGCTGCTCACCAGACCTGTGCTGCTCCAGTCCTTGACCTTGCACAGACGCATGCCCTGGGCTCTGCACTGAGCCTGTGGATCTTCTGAGCCACGTCCAGCATGGGGTTTGTATGGGTCTGTTGGGATCCAGGGTGGTTTGGAGTGGAACCAGCTGTGGGGTGTCTTGTTCTGCTGTCTGGTTTTGGGATGCTCCTTCTCCTGAGTGCCTTGAGGCTGTGTGGCTTTCAGGTATGAGCTACCTTGGCACAGTGGTCTGGCCATCAACAGGGACTGGTGATACTGGGGAAGAAACTAGTGTAGAGACACCATAGCTGCAAGAGTTATCTTGGGATCTGGGAAAAAATTATTATTTTTATCCATGCTTCTCTTATCTGAACCATCCTGGGTGATCATGGAGCAATTCCTGGAGTCTGGACTTTGCTGATCAGAGGATGCTGCAGCTCCAGGCTATGAGGGAGTAAAGGTGTCACCCTTGGTCTTAGGATCAATTCTGAAGTCTGCTCCCGGCTGGAGAAGAGGCTGTTTTGCTTTGGGTGAGTTGGTTGCAGTCTTTTGCCGCATCCTCCTCCTCTGTCAAACACTGGCCTGCTCGGGGAGCACCACTGTGCGTGAAGGGGCTGGAGGAAGGCTTGAACCACTGCTTGGGAGTTTCCCCATCCTGCCCACCCACTGCAGTCCATCAATTTAATTTTGTCAGGCAGTGATTGCCTCCCTCCAGGACTGATCATATCACACAACCATGTGTCACCCAGGCAGGTTAGGATTTATTATTGTGCTGGTCTCTCCAAGAGGCTGTATTTTACAAGCCTGAGTCAGGGGAAGAGGAGGAGAAATTTCTCTTCTCTCTAGTTGTGAGCCCACCCACAGGAACCTGCAGCAAGGCAGGGGAAGGGGAGCTGGATCCCATGGTGAAGGCACCTCCTCAGCTGGGTCCCCATCCCCAGAGCTGGCATGGGAATTTGAAGAAAGGAAATTTGTACCTGAGGTGCCTGCACTGTCCTGAACCTCTGGGCCACATCTGCACCCTCACCTGCCATCAGGCCCTGCTCCTGAAGGGAATAGGTGTGCAGTCCTTGTGAGCACCTCTTGGGCTTGCAGATGTGGGATTTTGGCATGGCTGTCAACTTCTGAGAAGCAGAAGAGCTGTGGTTAATGGCACAAGAAACAGGGAGCTCCCATTATCGTTTGCCCCATGCTGTGGCCCTCCTGCTGCTCTGGGATGCAGCAGATGAAGGAACATGTGCCTGGATAACCCTGGGTGTAAAACAGCATGTGGAGTGAAGAGAGCAGTAAATAATCCCTATACAAAAATTTGTTTGTTTTTTTTTTTTTTTCTTTACATACAAGTGTTTTTCTTTAGAAGCCCAATAATCACGTCCATGCTTGGGATTTTCCATCCTGCTGAGAGCTATCAGTTTTGATTAGCACATTAAGTGCCTGCTGAAATTAAAATTATCAGCAGTTAAAAGATGACCTGAATGATGAGATAAGATACAACCCTTCTAAGCAAAAGCATCTTCGTGAATGAAATGAGATGGAGAAAGGCCTTGTTTTTCTCCCAGGAGCACATGCCGGGCTCTGCTCATATTTCTTGCTTCTTCCCTCTGCTGTCACTTGTCTTCCCGTGGTGACCCTCACATTGCTTGGCTGCCACTAGAGTCCTGATGGACATTTTCACAGCCATTAATTGAATATTGACATGTGACAAATGCTTCACAGTGAAGCCGTTCTGCCTTGACCCTCCACATGACTTAAAGGAGAGAAGTGCAAGACATGAAATTATCTCATTACCAGAGCGAAGGTAATCCTTCATGTTGGCCGAGAGGACCCTTGCGAGCAGCCTGCTGGGCTCCTACGTGAGGGCCAGGTCCTCCACCGCTGCCAGAGACATCGGAGGCCCTTTTGTGGCTTCTCTGGAGGTGAGAACGTCAAGAAGGGGCAATTATGTCCAATTGCTCCAGCCCGCATTGACTGGGTTGGGCCCGTGGGTGATGTTGGCAGTGAGCAGCAGGTCACGTCACTGCTTGCTCTTCACTGGCCTCAGTTTTAACTTGTTCAATCCCCGTGGCTGCAAGCAAGATGAGAAGGTTTTGCAGGCATGGCGCGTGCCAGAGCTGCACCGCCTCTGCCCAGCCCCAGCGAGGCCGTTCCACTTCTTCATGATTGCCACCGTTTAATTTCTGTAGCTCCAGATTTCCAGTTTGAGTGTCTTCAGCCCAAACCTGCAGCTGTGTGACATCATTCTATCTCTGCTGGTCAGGAGAGGCTCCAGTACTGGAAAATGTCTCTTCTTGCAATACTTATGGACCTCAATGTTGGCACCTTTGAACTTTCTGTTGCATTAGCTGAGCAGATTGACTTTCTAACCTCTCACTCAAGACCAGCTTTCCCCCTTTATTAGAGCTCTTCCCTGAAGCATTTGCAGCTTTTCAACTTCCTTT
The DNA here is from genome assembly GCA_020745775.1 of Theristicus caerulescens. Lineage (NCBI taxonomy): Eukaryota > Metazoa > Chordata > Aves > Pelecaniformes > Threskiornithidae > Theristicus > Theristicus caerulescens. The sequence continues at coordinate 66,043,804 of CM036564.1, read as the reverse complement.
GTGAAGTGAGAACTCCAGGCATGGATATGTTTTTCCAGCAACAAATGGTGAATGGGCTGTTCTCCCTTTTGGCACCCCACACATATCCATGTCCCAGGACCCTGTTTGCTCTCTGGACTTCAGCAACAGGAGCTTGGGGGACACCACTAGTCACCATCCAGGCCCATGTCTAGTGGTTCAGTGGAAATTAAACACTATTGTATTAGGTCTTGCTGGGATGGAGTTAGGTCAACTGACCACAACTATTTAATTTTGATGGGTCTGGGGCTATGTTTTTTTCTGGTGATGATGTTCAGAGAAACAGTCCTCCAATCTGTAGATCTTACCTCTGTTCCTCAGTCGTTGATCCTGACTTTGAATTGAGCCACATTAAAATAAAAACCTCCTACTGACTTCAGTGGGAGAAGAGCCCAGCTGACACATTTGTGTCCGACAATGCCGTGGTAGGTTTGGCGATACTATGTTACATTACTGACCCTAAAGTGTTTCTCTTGGCTTATGGGCAATGATATAGACTGATTCGAGTCTGAAACTTGATTAATGAGAACATACACTACAGGAAAATGGCTTCAGCATTTGCAAGAAGACAGACAGCCTCAGGCATTTTGTGGCTTTTGACAGCTGGGAGCCATGAACGTCTGTTGTCTTTTTTTTTTAAAAAAAAAGCTCCATAGAATGAACACATTCAGCAAATGGGGAAAAAAAAAAAAAGGAAAGAAAACATTACTCCCGGCTGGGGTGAGAAAAATCAAGTCTATCAGCGAGATTGTCTCGGTGGCTAAAAGGCAGCTTACTGGGTTTTGATGTTGGTGGGTTCTTTAGATAGCTGGTTAAATTCTTCTGTTTTGGGGGTCTTCATTCAGCAAAGACATTTGAGCTATGTTGCAGACTGAGAATTTGCAGCCAAATTCTCCTGTGGGCACAGTGCATGGACTGGGGTGTTTGCAGTGAGCAGAACACTCTCTGGCGAGCTCAGAGAGGTTGGTAGGAGTGAGATTCCCTTTTGAGATCCAGAGGAACCATGGGGGGACAAAGCAGAAATTTGGGAGTACTGACCCAGATTCACTGTGTGGGATGGGAAGGATGACTTCTGACTTCCATCTGAAAGGAGGGAGTCCATGGTATTTGCCCCTCAGCATCATTGCTGCTGGTTGCCTGCACAGCCAGACAGATGCTGCTGCTCTGGTTGCACCAGGTTGCTGGTCTTTGCAGTCAGGAATGCAAGAAAAATAGTTTATGGAATGAAAATATAATTCTGGAGAATATGACACATAGCGCATGGTGAACGTATTGTGCAGGTTGGAGCTGGCCAACATACCGTGTATTTGGCATGTCTCCTTTAAAATTAATCATGTGTTTGAGTGATATCCTGATTGGGGATGCTTTCACGAGTTTGGGACATAAAATGCAACTTTAGGGAAGACTTCCTTAATCCAACAAATAAATCTGTTGCAGACGTATGAGTGTTTTCTGTTGTTTTTCATGGAGCTCTTTATAGCTTTCAGATGGGACACTCCCAGCTTCCTCCAGAAATTTCACTTGCAGTGAGTTCAACTTTTGGTCAGCACTGAAAATCCATGAAGAGTATCAAGATGTTCAGGGCCCCAGATACAAAAGCCAGGAAGGACTAGTGATACTTAGTAGCAATTACATTTGTTTCCTTTCCATAGAAAAGGATTGATTTCTGTGTTAAAAGGGGTGCATTTCTTACAGAGCAGGCAGCATGACGGATGACCATATTAATAATATAGGATTTCTTCTCTAAGATGTGGGAATGGGCTAGAGACTCTCCTCCTCCCCTTACAAAAGGGGAAATAGAGGCTAATTTATAAAAATAGACTGCAGTGCGTGATGGTTGGCAGAACACGACTGATCGCTCCATGCACAGATACTATATTATTAGGTCCCCATAATGGGTCCCTGAGGTCCCTGATGTCCCAGCCTGGGGACAGGTCTCTCTGCTGCTGTGATTTGCTGTCCCTCCCGCAGCTGCCGGTTCTGCTGTCAGCCAGACACCCCTCCTGAAGGTCTTTTTAGTGCCTGCCGTTGACTTTCAAGACCAGATGCCCATTTTCTCCAAGGTCTGTGGGACGTGCATGTGAGTTTGAGGGGAGCGATCCCTTGACCCGGACAGCACTTGTGGCAGCGAAGCCTTTGCTGAGTGCTCAGGCATAGTGCAAGAAAAGTCGGGCCAGAGGCTTTGCACAGTGGGCGGGAGGCAGAAGTGAGCTGACAGGGCTGGGAGCGGGAGGCTGAGACCGTAATTTTCTTCCTCTGATCTGCCTTGCTTGTACATAGGTATTTCCAGCACGCGAGAGCAGTCTGCACATAGGATACATCAGCTGTATGCCAGTTCCCCCAGGAGTGGGTTCAAAGTAAAGGCAATGCTTCATCAGAAAGCTAATTGAGGAACTGAGCCTGAAGTCTGGTTGCAGAACAACCTGTTTTCTCCATCCTGTTTGATTTCAATTCAGCTTGCCTGGAAAACTCAGATCTGTGCATCCCCGTGCCAGCTACGTTCACTTCCCTATGGCACCACACAGCTTGCTGCAAATTATCGAGACGATGCTCACGGCTGCACTTTCTTGTTATCCTTTGGTTGCTTGTATTTAATATTTGTAATAACCTGCGTCATGTTTCCTGCAGTTGTAGCTGTGCGTTTCACTGGCAAAAGCCAATGTTGTTTAAAGGCAATTTTTTTTTTTTTTCCATTCTGGGAGGGAGATTTTGCTGCTTATATATCAATATGATGGCTTGCAGTGTTCTGGCAAGCTGGAGAAAGGAGATAAGAATGAAAGAAATGCTACATTTCATGACCCAGTGGCTTATGCTCTGTGTGCTTCACTGTGGACATTTAACAATCACAAGAGAAGGTCTTCTGTGCCCCTTAAAATATCCACATCTTTAATGTAAATGAATCAGAACCATTTTTTCACGGTTGGGTCATGCGACTCCGAAGTCAGAGGGGATAACAGTGGGTATATTGTATGTATGGATGAAAAGAGAGAGCCCTGATGCTGGAGCAGACACTTACTGCAGAGAGATATAATAAGGAGACGGCTAACTAGCCTCATGTGTTTTATTTCTGTGTTACATTTGGTTTCTTTTCTGAATGCCCCTGAAATGAGAGGTGACGTGTGCAAGTCAGTAGGGTGCTGAGCCCAGGGTTGGGAGCTGCTCTCAGTGCTGCCGCTACCTTGCTGGATGATTTTAGGTACATCTTTTCCCTCTTTGTTTCCATCCTAGCTTTTCTCTCTCACCCAGCCATACCATAAGTGCTTTGGGGAAGGGATCATCTGTCCCTCTGCAGTTACTCACTGCCTGGGATCATGGGGTTTTGCTCTCTTCTCTGTTATGTCTGCAATATAATCATTATGAGAGTCCTGACTCATGCAAGCACATGAATCAGGGTGGTGGATGGGGTTAAGACTGGTGCATCTGCCTAAGGAGAAACAGGACAGCATTTGCAGGTGTCCTTCCTTGCAGACCTGGGGCTGCCTCTCCACCCCAAGCCAGCTTCACTGCTTACTGGTTAAGAATGGGCCAGCTGGGTTAGATTTTGATAGCTTCTCCCTGTGGTCAGGATCTACCCCTCTGACAGGATCTGGCAGACATCAGCTTGCCATTTGCATCAGAGACGCTGGGTCAGTAATCAGTGCTATGGAACAAACCCAGAAATGCACAAACCCATTGCTCCTGGGTGGAGGTGACACTTGCAGGGCTTCTGCCCCAACCACAGCACGGACCTTTTGCCTGGCCAGGGAGATGCCACAAGGAATGGAAATACAGTAATAAAAATATGAAATTCAGACAAATGACATTCTTGGAGGAGCGAGTGGTGGACGCCACTGGTTCAGACAAGGTGGTTACTGCCTTGCTTTGTGTCCCATCTCGCAACCCACAGGGCTGCTGATCTCCTGCAGTTCCCTGCATGGCTTTCTGTGCTTTCAAGAGCTTGCTAGGTTCCTTAAGAAGAGCAAAGCATTTTTGCTGAAGGTCACGCTTTCAGTGTGACAGCAGGAGAAGCTGTGTAAATGAAAGGTTTGCATAAAAAATGGGAAAGGTAGAGCCAGCCTGGAAAGGACGTTTTTTTTCCTGGGCAGCTCACTTGCATTTCACAAAGGAGACTCGTCTGTGTCTGTGGTGATGAGTGTGGCAGGGCCAAATCCATGGGACATCTGGAGCCAGCTCTTTATTCCAGTGATAGGTAAGAGGCTCTGAAGTATGCTGATGGTATTATGGAGCTGCGCGTGAATTTTCATATGCCCTCCATGGATTTCATGCTATCAGTGTGCGTGGCTGAGATGCACACGCAGCTCTCCAGCATACTGATGAGCCCGTGACATTAGTATTCAGCACCAAAAGCCGGAGCTGTTAGACGAGGAATAATGGTGCGAAGGGGAGAACTGATAAATGATTAGGCTGTATTATAATATTGGCAGTGCTGACCCAGCTCCCTCGCAAAGGAGATTTACCAAGTACCAATTTAGAGCTTTAGCACCATAAATAAGTGACTGTGGAGGATAGGTGCGTTTTGGGTGCTGGGTTTGTCACCGGGGAATTTGCAGAGAGGGAAACACATGACTGACAAGGGGCTAGAAAAATAAGCAAGTCACAGGCTCCTCTGTCTGTCTGCATGCACATGGTTTCTCTTAGCAGGGCACGTGAGCACCCACCCCTACTCAGCACAACACTTGGCACAAAGTTAACTTAAAATTAGGCTCAGGCTTAGGTGCTTTTGTTGAACTGGGCCCTAACTACATGATCACTTTGGGCTAAGAGTGCAAGGGGACTGCTGGCAGCTTGATGCATTCCAGATGTTTCAACTGAAGGTGAAATTGCCCCTTTGCCCTCTAAATTTGGGTTAAATCGCTGGGGTTGGAGTTGCCCAAGGTGTTTGATATAGGGGCAGGTGCAGTGTACGGACTGAAGGTTACTGTGCAGGAGTGCCCTGCAGCTGTGGGAGCCACAGACAGAATTCATGGGTAAATTAATTTAAACAGGTGAACGACTTTGCTCTGGTTTGTTGTGTTTAACCTTCGTTGCAGTTGATGGTTTATCTAGACCTGTGGATAAACAAAAGAAAAGCCCAGAGGCTAAACCAATGTGATGGTTTTTGTCTAGTTTTCAAACAGAGCTGATTTATAGTGGGCACAAAAATATGAGTGAGTGGTTATACTTTTTAAAAATAAATTAAAGACAACATTTGCAATGAATGTAGCACATGACCTAGCCAACTTTTTCTGAGCACTTTTTATAAGAACAATAGTGAGGAACAGCCTCTGCTTTTATGATTAGCTGAAAATAGTTGCAAACGTTTCCTTGACACCAGAGGCAAATGTGAAGCATCATGAATTAATATTTGCAGGGTGGCATTTTGAGGTCTCTGAGCTCAGCAGACCCGTAATAAAACAAGGAGCAGTGATCATTACTTTTGTTTGCAAAGCTTAGGGTAGGTAGTGGCTGGGGAGCAATCTCTAAAATTATCTAGTTGCGGTAGATGTAATTGGGGAGCAGGCGGGGGGTTTGCAGTAGAGTGGATTCACTCCCTGTTGGTGAAGGAGGAGATGGAGACAGACACACCGGTGATATCTATCACATGCAGCAGACATCTTTGACAGTGATTTGCACTGCGGCAATTTTCTCTTGGCCAGGCGATTATTACTTGTCAGTACCAGCTGTTACCTGGAGGACCCCAGTTATCAATTACTTGAAGGCGTTCTCCCCACCATCGATTATTTTATTAGCTCCCTGATGAATCATTCGCGTCGACCATCTGAGCCTTGGAGACCAATCTCTGGTGGGTGTCATTGAGCCCTGACCAACACCAAGTCATCTACCGTGGCTTCCCGGGAGGCAGGAGGTTCCTGTGGGTCACCTTCCCCCTTGCGTGGGGGTCTGGAAGGAGCCCTCACCCCCCTGCCCGCTGCAGGATGCTTGTGGCAGCCTCGTCTGGCTCTGTTTTTGAGTGCCAGGTGGGAGGAGGGGAGCATGACTGTCCCACCGCCCCAAACAGATGGTGCGGCAGAGCTGCGCCCTGGCCTCCGACAGCAAACACCAGGCCCCATTGTTTCCAGGGCCCCAAGAAAATAGATGGGTGACACACAGGCAGCTGCAGAAAATGTTCTCCAGACTGTGCTTGTGCAATGGATTAAAAAAGAAAGAAAGAAAAAAAAAAAGACTACTTATTCATTTCTGTTTAATGATGAGCAGTTCCTGCAGGGAGCACTGAGCCAGCAGAGAAGACGGTCTGGAAGCAGTAGATGCACATTGCAGCAAGATCTCTTGGTTCGCCTTACTTTTAACCCAGGGTCTGCAGGAGCTCAGCACCTCCCTGTTCAGCACTGCCTGCTCCTAATCAGCGTCCTCAGCCATAAAGGCAGAAGAAAGGACCAATGCCACCAGGTGAACCCATTCCCACCTCTGCAAGCATGGAACATGATGACTTTTTGAGCAATGCCACTGCCCACAGCCCTTGTGCAGCTTCAGCTGAAGCAGTTGGAGGAGACACCAGGCTCATGCTGAGCACAGCCGCTTGGTACCCACCTCCTCTTAGGCCATCAGAATGGCAAACACCAGATCTTCAAACTATTTAAACCACCCTGCCTTGTTGTGGCTGCAGTGTGTTTGGGGACGATGGTACAAACTGCTCTGCCCACATGATGGGTGCAGAATAAGCCAGTGCCTGGGACCATGTCCAGGGAGCAGACACCTGAAAGCAGCAAGTCTACATGGGAGGATTTCCAGTTTGCTTCAGATACCACAGTCAGCTTGTATGCATTTGGCTCCTTCTCAGTATAATACAGCTCTTCAGAGCAGAGAGAAAAGATCCAACAGAGTGAAAATCTTTGAAACAGGGGAAAAAGAGCAAAAACACAGCCTAGGGAGCCTGCCTAAAAAAAATAAACAAAAGGCAGAGAGGAAATGGGAAGCAGTGGATGGTATGTTACACAGTGTACAAGCCAACAAGCAATATCTGCAGGTCACCCATTCCTCTGAGCCTCGGAGAGGACATAGCTCCTTCAGTTAAATTACAACAATCCCTCTCCCCTAAGCCTCTATTATTTTGTCTCCAAATGCCCAGCAACAACAATGACAAAAATAGTTTGCAAAGACTGACAAAAATCTTGATTTCCCAAAGTTTTGCCACACCTTGTTTCAAGCATAAAGTGCTCTGGCTGTTACTCCTCAACTCAGCACTGACCTTCTGGCTGCTCCGTCCCTCCCCGCTCCGATGGAGAGGTAGAAATGTTTGGTATTAACAAGCACGCTGCCAGCCCTTCAAAGCTGTCTTCCTAGCTGTGCCCCTCGATTATTATTTTTATTCCTTTTCCTGAATGTGTTGCCTTTAAAGTGAGATTTTCTTTGGTTTGTAATATTTCACACTTAATATTTCCTTCGGGACTGGAGGGCTGTGGAAAGGGAGCAGCGGGGGAGTGCTGAAAGCAGCCTCTGAAGGGACGTTGTCAGCCTTTTTGGGCAGCCACACAGCAGGGAGGGCTCGCTCTCGGCATGCAGCAAGCGCGTCGGGCTCCCACCCTGGTGCAGGGATGCAGCATGGAGCAGATTCGGCTCCTTTGGTCATTCTTCATTTTGCAGATGACAGACTAAATTGTCTACAGTGAGGCAATTATCTTAATAAAGATAATTTCAGCTTTGCTGGGCTGATTGAAAAGAGCTCGCGGAAAACAAGAACGTTTAACAGTGACTAATTTTTGTAGTTCTTTTCTAGGAGTATTTATTTACTTGCTGAGCATCGGGATGGGAGTTGCAAAGCAAAAAGCTCTGAGATGCAGTGGGTAAATCAAGGGAATAAACAGATATCCTCCCTGCTTTGAATTGCTGCTGATTATCTAGCTTGTTGCTATGCTTGCTCCCCCTGCAGCTTTTTTCTTATTTTCTTTTTCCTTTTTTTTCTCCTTGGGTTTTTGCTGACAGAGGAAACTACTGTCAGGCCACCTTGGCTTCATACAGCCGCTCTGGCTTGTGCAGCAGTAATACAGATGGAGAGGACACATTTGCTGCTGCACCGAGCGGGCCGACTGGGTTTTCTGGCAGTGCTGGAGATCTAATGAGACGCTCTCAGCATAATCCCAGATCTAACGAAAGGCAGATGATCTGCCTCAGAGCGTGTGGTCTTTGATGCTAATGAGGCCAGGTATTAGGAGCTGTTGTACTGCATGAGGCACCACTGTGGCAATTGCCTGGTTTGCTGCCTTCTATGCATTTTGGGCTCATTTCTGCCAATGCTGCTGCTGTTTGTCCTGCGGAGGGTGAGGACCTTCATGAAAGCTTCTTGTCAGCTTTCCCCATGACTTGCTTGGTTTTAGCCCAAGTCTGTCTCCTTAGAAGGACACGAGATGGAGAGAGGAGTATCTCCTGCACTCCTGCTGGAGCAGACATGAAGAACAGGAGACACGTCTAGAGGTGGGGTCCTGCCTGCTCCCAGCCAAGCCTGAAGTACCTCAGATGTGTACAGAGGAGGGAAGATGTAACTGAAAAGGGAGTCACAACTGAACAACACTGAGGTCTTCATTGGCATCTGCTAGGCTTGTTCTTTCTTTCCTGTTCTTGGTATCATGGTAGTGTTCAAAGTCCAGACCTGGGAGATGATATGTCCTGCATTGCTCAGACAAATGAGACCAACAGCTCTGCCCCAAAGAGCCTACATCTTGCCTCAGACAGAGGAGCGGTGTGCAGGCTTGTGTGCAAGGCTTTTTAGACATGGGACTCCAAAGAGGGAAGAAACTTCTTCAAAAGTATGCAGGCAGCTACATGACTAATGAACCTAAAGTCTGCTGCACAGCCTGGCATCCCTTACAGCCTGCAAATCATTATCAGTATTTTTAGGTCTCTGATGAATCTAACAACCTGGTGGGGGTGCCTAAGTCACTACTGAAAATGGGAATTAGGTTCCTTAGTCATATCAACAAGATTAATGTTACCTAACCTTACACCCAGCTAACAGCCAAGTGTTTAGCTGAAGCAGCTTCTCAGAGCCATCTGTGTGGCTGGTGGAGAGGGACACACGGCTGGAAGGTGATTTTTCTCTTCCCAGGATGGGTGTCAAGGGTAGGAGAGACACATTACCTGCTAGAGAGGCTTGTCTCTGCCCTTTGACTGCGAAGGAGCCTTGAAGACTTCAGTCATCTCTAAGTTGGGTGTCTAGTGTAAGGCATGCAGCTTGTAGGTGGGTAAAATTAGATAAAATGAATCTTCCACATAGACACTTCTACAAGTTTTACCCTGTGTTTTTAAATAGTTTTGTATAAATAACACTGGGGAATGACACAACCCAGGTCTGCAAGGCATTAGTGCTCTCCAGCATGCTGTACTTTTCACACTGAATGCCGTTAGCAGCAGAGAAAAGGCCAAGCCAGACCTTCAGATCTAAGCATGCTTGAGTTTTAGAAAAATCTGGATCTGGAGGAGGATCTGAAGTTTTCTTCTGGCCTCTATCTTTACAAGGAGCCAAACCACTCTGTCCAGTGTTCCTGAGCCCTTCAATAGTTCCCAAACTATTTCAATCCAGCTGCTGCAGCCCTGGGTCCATCCTGGCTCCGGACAAGTTCCAGATGAGTTGTTCTGATCTCTTGCTGCTCTGTGAATATGCAACACATAGCAGTTGTGCAAGGCTTTCCTAGACCTTATAGGCTGGGATTAAAGAGAGAACTATGTGGCCTCGGGTATAGACCTGGATTACGTTTACAAAACAGATGTGGTGCAAAATGTCCATGCAAAGATATAAGCTGGCAGACCGGCTCCAGCAACGTTAGCATCTGCTTTGGGAGATGCTGCATGTGGGGAATGGCCACCTGATCAGATGCTGCTGTATTGCTATGGCTTCAGCAGTCATCACCCTTCAGCTGAGCAATGGTAACTGCATGTTTCACCTCTCACGCGCAGGTAAAACACCTATATTTAAGCTGCTGTCATGAATTCACTTTACTTTTTACATTTGCAGGCAGGGAGCACTAAGAGTGTGTGATCACTACCAGCGCTTGGCCACAGGGCAGGATCTTCTGAGGCTGCTCCTGCTGAGCCAGCAGAGCTCACCTTAACTATGCCCTTGGAGGATCCAAGTGCTGCCCACTTTATCCCCAACTGTTTGTATGCACCATGGACCCTGAGGACAGTGCATGGAAGTTTTCACCTGGAAACCCACATGCCGGACGTGGTAAGAGGTATCTCTCATGCAGGTTTTTCTGCTGGTGTCTCCACTCTTTCCATGGGCTCAGTTTTGCAACACCCCGAAAATCCTTCTCTCCCCTTTTTCCTGGTCTTACTTTCAGCTTTTTGTTTGCTTTGCTGCTGCGAGGGTTCTTGCCCCACACACCATGAGAGACTCTGCACAAGCCCTGAGCATTGCTTGTGGCTGAGACATCCTCTGTGGCAAAACAACGATGCAGAAGTGTAGGTGGTTTTGCATTTTGTATTGGTATTAGTAAATCCTGGCTGGGGAATCTCATGTTTTTTCCAAGTACTACAGGCTGACAGGAGGTGGGAAAGGCCTGGAGGGAAGGAAAAAAACATGTGTGCCTCCTCATGAAAGGTCTGCAAGAATTGGGGGGGGGATAGCTGGGGAAGGTGAGTGGCTGTGATGCAGCTGGAGTCTGCCCAGGTGAGGAGACAGGACAGGTTTGCAGATTTATTGGGGTCTGAGCACAAGGTTTGCAACACTGGTGCTGTGCCATAGGCAAGAAACCTCGCAGCCCAGGGCTGCTGCGCTGACAGATGTGGCAGATAACACCTACACACACAAATGCACACACACACACACATACACTTCTTCAGCTAGGCTGTGCGGCTCATTTGAGTTCTGGTGTAGGACCACAGAAGATTTCCCTTTTCAGAGTCATGGGGTAAAGGGCTTTATGGCACAACACGACTTCCCCGAGAAGCAGAGGAGATAACATAAGAGTGAATTTGCCATCTGTCCCTGGAGTTATGAAACACAATCATAACTATGCCTGTAACTTTAGACAGCTCAAATAGGCCGAGGAAATTACAATGTGCTTCCACATGCTTTAAATCTAGGGCTGGTCCTGTGTTCCTCTGTGTATAACCAGGGTTGAACCCTTCTTCTTGCTGTTTTCCTTTAATTTAATATTCCTTGCAATAGGACTGTTCCTCTTAATGTGCCTAATGTAAAACACGCTTGTTTGCTGACTGTGGCAGGAGTCTCTGGCTCGGGCTACCCTGCACGTCGCCGTGGAGTCTGATGCTGGGGAGGGGAATGACTCTGGGAAGTTTGACACTGAAACAACATATTGGGAGTATTTACTGGGCAGGGTAAGGGAGATGAATTATTTTGTTGCAAATGATTAGATCTGGGCTGGCTCAAAATGCAGAATAATGCTTGCTATTAATCTGGATGCTGGAGGATGCTAATTTTTAGGAAACAAAAGTGGATCCTTTCCTAGATGGCTACATTTGCAGACCATATTTGTATTCCCTTTTAATAAATCAAAGCAAGTCTGCCCTGTGCTGAAAGCCCAGGCCAGCGACTCTCCCAAACACAGGCTCGCAAGCCCAAGCAGGGTTTGTGGGATGTACAAGGGAGCACAACAGGATCCCACTAGCAGGAGTGGGGCTCCCCCCTGCAAGCTGGTTGCAAGCTGGAGGCCAGGTCTCCAGGGCAGAGGTTGGCCCTGGGAAGGGCAAGCAGCGTTTCCAGACGGGGTGGAATGAACTCATCTGTCATTGTCATTTTTTAATTGTTTTCCGTGCTGTGTTACTGAACTTTTAATAGGGCACGATCCAAAACATGCTGCTTTGTTGTGGGTGGCATGTGACCCTGGTCTCTGCAGACTGATGGGGGGGACGGTCTGGGGACAGGCTGCCTTTTAAGGACATGTCAGTGTCCTTAAAATCTCCAATCTCCAGTCTCCACCCTTGACTAGTGCTGAGCAGGAGAAATGTCCCCTGTTCCTGATGGGCAATGAATTGCAATGAAGGGACACGTCCCCTTAGGCTGTGGTTTCACAACTATATTAACACTCTTTTAAAGACCATCTTTCCAGCTGCTCACTTCTGCCTTTTTTGTCATGCTAGTGGATTCTGGAGATCATCCAGGTGACAAAACCCCTCTTTTTAAATTTTTTTTTCCTCCTTAATGAGGCTTTCCCCCCCAAACCACATCCATGCCCTGAAGAGAGCTGCATGACCAGATGCCCTGCAGTGGGCAGAGCTGGTGGGCAGGGGATGGGGGACTCCGATGAAGCAGCCCTGCCACCACATGTGAGACCACAGCTTCGCTGTCCTTCTTTCCTTCCTATTCATAGCAGAGCTGGGTGATTCTCAGCCATCGATCTAAAAGAGCTCGCAGGTCTCCAGGTCTGGATTTGCAATCAGCTTGTGCCCAGTGGAGCTGGACACGGCCATGGTCTGAATAGCAAAAGGTTGCACAGCCACATGGACACCTGCAGTGCCAGTCCTGCGGGTGGGATTGCAGCCCTGCAGCATCCCACGAAAACAAAGGTGAGCTTAAGAGTCACACGAGACTTTCAGTTAACATGGGACCTTTTTACTCCCCTTTGGTTTTAGACCTCTGAGGTAGATTTGGTTCAGGTTTTCTGATTTTCTTTCCACCAATGTGCTTCTCTTAACAACTCATGTAACTCCAGGATCCAGAGATTTAAGATATGCACTGAATCCTTCTCCCTGCCAAAACCGGGTCTGACGAGGCAAGGCAGAGGCTGGCAAGGACACAAGCAGAAATTCCCAGCCTCAGAGATGCTGTTGAGGCTGACTCACTTTGCAGCCAGGGCAGGAGACAGTAAGAGCGCATTTGCCCAGCGGGCCCCCTTCTTTACACTTTATCAGAGTGGCTGCCATCAGCCAAAACACACGCAGGGATTTCCAGGGACTAATCATAACGCTTCGTAATCCCCTCAGCTCTGCAGCCAGCACGATGCGTGCCACCGCCGGGATGGGACGCGCAGCGGGTGTGTTTGTGTGTGTCCCAGCCCCGGCAGGCAGCCGGCTTCAAAGAGCCCACGAAGCTTATGCAGGTCAGCAAGGAGCCAACGTGCTGCTATCCCAGCACGCTCTTATTAGGGGAACTGATACCCTGTTAATTATATCCTCGTCTTGCCAGCCTGCCTCTGCTCCCGCGCCCTTCCCCTCCTGCCTGCCAGGCGTCTCCGATCGGCAAGGAGACTTGGTGCTTTGCTTCTTGCTCAGCAAGTCTTCACCTCCTTGTTAACTGCCTGACAGCTTGTCTCTTTGCTCCCTAGCTCCTTGTCCCTTTCCTGTCTGTCTGTCTGTCTCTGGCGGCCTCGGAGGTTTCCTCTCCTCTCTGGGAGGAGTTGTCTCCAAGCACCCTGCCCTACGTGCAGACCCGGTGTGCAGCATGCGACCACTCTCTCCTGCTTGATACCACTTTGTTTCTACTCCTGAAGGTTGTGATTGAAGAAAGATTTGCCAGAGAAGCCTTTATTTTGCTCAGATCGTATAACTGCGTGGCAGGGGGGCGGGAGCGAAGTTTTTGAGCATATAAGCCTTTCCTTAGGTCTGAAACAGAAACACTAATCTCTGAGCTGTGTAGCAGGCTGGGGAGGCTGCTGGATTTCACTTCACATGGTAGGAAAAGATTGGGACTGTGAGCTGTGCGGAGAGCCGCTCCTGGAGCAATCGCACACCGACACGGTATTCCACCTGTGCAGCTGGGAATGGCAGAGCGAGCGTCCCCATGTCCCTTTTCTCCAGTGGTATCTGCAAGCCTGAGAGCACCCAGCACCCTCTGAGCAAGCAGAAGAAATACCAACACAGATGCACAGGGAGCAACGTGCTCCGATGGGAAGATCCTCCTGACCTGAGATATTTGAGGCTTGTCGGTAGAGCCCTGGAAGCTGCGCTGCTGGCTTTGGTGGGCTGCTGGACGGTTCTCCAGCCCTCGGGGTCTAAATGTCCCCAAAATGTGCCCTTATCTGGTGCAGCAGGAGTAAAGAGAAAGCAAGCCGCTATCTCACTGATCCCTGCTGGGACGACTGCCCTCGTTTTTTGCTTTGATATTCTCGTGCTGGAACAGCCCTGGCTTCTCTGGCCCCGCTTTTCGCACAGCCCGCCTGGGACTTAAGCCCTGTGTTTCCCAGAAAGGGTTGGGAATCTTATCAATCTGTTATTATTATTTTCTTTTTCCTTCTCCTTTGAATTCCAGTCAGCTGCTGACTGTGAAAACACAACAAGAGGCTCAAATCAGTCAGCTCTTGGTGTATTCAAATTGGCACCAGTTTGTTTGTTTTGGGGCTAAAGCCAGAGTGAGAAAGCCAGGGCTTTGAGATGCTATTGGGATCACCTGGGAAAATACACATGCCTTTCATCTTGCCTCCGTCCCCCGTGGTCAGGAGGGCTCTCTGCCCCCAGCTGGGCTCCTTTTTATCAGCGGTGGGTCCCTCGCTGTGCCTGAGGACAGGCACTTAGCGGTGGCCATATGACATGGAGTGAAAGTCCCGAGGGAACAGATGTTTCTCTTTCAAGGAGCATGGAGGCTGGGGAGGGGGGAGCATTGGACAAGGTATCAAATACCTTTCAGGCTTTCAAAAATCAGTGCTGGAAGCTGCTTCTCTTGATCACGGCAGCGAGCTGCTGGTAACACCTAGCCCCTGGCAATGGTCTAAGAGAGGGACCTGAATGCAGTAACGCAGGATTTTATTTTTAATTTTTTAATTTTTTTTTCTTCCTGCGGAAATGACATGTCCACAGACACAGAGGTACTGGGCAGAGCCCCTCAGGCAATTCTTTTTTAGGCTCATGAAAATTTTCATGCATCTTTCTGAGCCCATCAAAACAGTGATTGTCTCCCTCTTGTAAGAACTGAGGGCCGAACTCCCCGCAGTGGAAACAGCTCCACTGCCTCTGCACAGCAGCCCCAGCATCACCACTGTTTCGTTTTCTTCCACACCCCCAGGTCCCTTGCTAGAAGATGATGGGAACAATTATTTGCATGAAGCTTAGGGGATCGCATCTGCCATTTCTCTGCTCAGTGCTGTCTTTTCTGCATACAGCAACAAATGTTTCTCCCCTGTGGCCCCAAGCCCTCTGCTTTTTCAGATTCCTTCGTCTTCTTTCACCAAACCTTTTTCCTCTTTTTCCTTTGTTTCATTCAGGATTGTATCAGCTTTCAGGACACATTTGCTGCAGACCAGGAATTTGCCCTTACTGGATCATTTTAGCCTGCTTACACCACTGTTACCGAGTGATTGATACGAGTTCAGCCCAGCAGCCCCAGATTTGAAAAAGGAGGTTTCAGCTGGAAAGCAACATCCCAGGTTCTCTGTCTACACATTTGTCAAATTGGGGGATGAAATCGCCCCTCTGAAGAGGGCACCGAATGTTTATACAAACCTTGCTGCCCAGCTGCAAGCTCGGCTCTTTCATCTGCAGCTCTGGTGTTGCAGCCTGGAAGGTGTGATCCCACAGGGAGCTGGGCAGCTCCCGGCCGCGATGCTCCGACAGCACCATCAGCTCGGCCTGGCTCCTTGCCTTCAAACGCAGCGTCACCCGAGCTGTGAAACAGGGACCTGGATCTGACTGTGGGTTTTGGACATCTCAAAAATGAAAGGGTTTGTCAGCAGGTTCTGGTCTGATTTTCCAGTTAAGGAGACTGGTCCACAGGTTCTGTTTTTCCCACTTAGCCAAAATCTAGTTACAGGCAATTTGCTTTCTTCCCACTTTTTTCATCATCTCTGATACTGTTCCCTACAGGCCTTCAATAAGAATTTGACATTGACCAGTCAAAATGCCCGGTACAAGTGTCTCACCTTGTTTGACATGTGATTGAGACCAAAACGTGTATAATCTATGTTTGCCGGCAACTCTGGAATTGGGATTTCTTTGCTTTGCTTATTATGTTCCTTCTGTGTTACCTCCAGTGGAAGTGCTTGCAAAAAGCATTGCATAGACAGTCAGATTTTGCTGCGTGAGTCACTCGTGGTTTAAGGACCGTTATTTACTCTGCAGCAGATAGCAGTACTGCCAGTGCTTCTCACCTGGCCATGGAGCAAACTGATGGGTGCTGATGGTCTGGGCTGGCTTTAGAAACATGGAGCTGTAGGTTAACCCAGCAGGTCTGGATGGGGAAGGTGCAGGATTTGGCCATGGTGTTTAGCAGGTACCCATAGAGCAGGACAGCTTTTCGCTGGAGACCTGTTTGGTTTCAAAACACTTGTCTGAGGAAGAAGGCTAAGAGGACAGATGTACTGAAAGAAGCAGCCTCAGAGACTGCAGTCATCTTTGTCTGGTTGAAAACTGTGTTTTACACTAATTTAGCCCAGATGGGTCACTGCCTTGGCGGAGACATTCAGACCTCTTGTAGGAGTACATAGAGCCCTGGTGGCAGTGGAAGTGGTCCCTTGTGCCATGCTATAGGATAGGGCCTGACCCAGGTGCCGTGACGCTGCAGAGCTGCAGACAGAAGCCAAACTTCATTAATCAGAAAATTAAGAACCAGCAAAGCTCTTTTATGGACACAGGTGGTTGTGAGAGCATGCCCAGAGAGGGACTGGGGTGCCTGTGGGCTCCCCCTCCCAGCAGCATCCTCCTTTTCCCTGCTGTGACACTGCATCTCCCATCCCAGCTGCTCCAGTTGGGAGCGTTGGATGGGGTCCTGCTGGGAGCATGCTGCTTTTTTATTCAGGTGAAGCTGCAGAGGAAATCCAGCAATCTTGAATTTCCTCACCACGCTCAGGGATGCTTTTCCCTTCTCCACTGCCTTTAGCCTAAACCGGTGCTTGAAGTGCTTGTTTTGGGAAAGCACGGGGCATAAAGCATACAAGCAACTGTCTGCAGCTGCAGGGAAGGTCATAAAAATGGGGATTACACCCTTTCCACACAGCAGCCTGCTTCCTCCTTCCACGGGCTGCAAAGACCTCTGAGGAGGCGGCAAAGACACATGTGTGTTCCTGGGAAAGTGAAGGCACGTTAAATGAATACCACGGCTCAAAAGCAAGGCTGGCTATTGCTGGTGGAGCAGCTGGTGGAGCAGGGTTGGGAAGCAGCAGCCATGTCATCTGCTTCTGCAGGACTGGCTGAGTGAGGCCGAGGTGAGCTGGCAGGAGCAGGATGTTCGCTTGGACATGAACCTCTGCAGAGGATCTCAGAGTGCTGATCATCTAGCTCGTACAATTGCTGTAAAAGCTCAACATTTTAAAAGTATTGAGCTATCCATTTTAGGTTCCCTTTATTTTGCCTTCTTTGGGTTTTCAGGCTTTGGTTCCCAAATTTACAGGTACAGAGCAAGCCAAGGTACAGAGCAGAATGATTTCAAGGTAAAAGGCCTAGCAAGTGGATTAAATTTTGACACTGTTTCATTGGTCTGTAATGCAACAGCCTTTTAGGCAACATTTTCTTTCAGTGGCAACAATAAAAATCTAGCTCAGGGGGTGAAGATCAATTTGGAGATAATCTGAGATCTCTCCATCTCATGCACTATCATCGCAGCCCTTGTACAAGAGGTGAAATGCCTCCCAAGGACTCCCAGGGCACGGCAAGGCTGCCATCCCCAGGAAAGGGAGCGGAACTGGGCACCGAGAGGGGCACTTGCCCCAGACCACCAAATAAATGCATGAACAAATCTGGCAGGGGCTTTCACATGGGGAGCAGAAACCCACGCTTGCAACATAACCCAGTGCCACCCAGTTGGGGAAACGGCCTGTCAGGAGATAATGTCCCAGGGTTTCTGCTCACATCCAGCCTTTGGTGGTGGAATATTTTTCTGTTCAGGAGAGACAATCAGCTGTGACCTTTCTGAGAGCAAGGACCTGTCAGGAGCTCCAGACTCCAAGGTGGGAGTGTGGCCCAGGGTGCTGGGCTCTCTTTGAGAGCTGCAACGTGCACCCTGCAGCAAAGATAAAATGACTTTTCAGCATCACCTGCAGATTTTTCTTCTATCAGATTTGGCTCCTTGTCTGAGAGGCAGTCTCTGAACCACACCAAGGCACCATGATCATGTAGCAGCAACTATATGGTTGTGTTAAATCCGTGTTTTTTATAATGGGGTTTGTTCCTCCAGCAGTTCATCCCTGAATTCAAACCAGGCAAAGCTTTCTCTGCACAATAACTACACATGACTGGTGGCCTCTGTTCAACATTTTTTCTGCCGCTGGTGGGGCAATGGGGCATGTGGCTGATATAAGAAATGCTGCCTTTGGACAATGTTTTGGTGTAGGGCTGTAGGAAGGTTTTTACAGCAAATGCCTTACTTTGCAGCCAGCTGGCTGCATGTTTTTGCCCTCCCTAGTAATTACCAGCTCCTTGTGTCATCATATCTGTTTCAGTGTCTTTCAAAGCATTTGTGCCTTTTTCTTCAGTTAATGGCAGAGAGGTGTTGTCTTAGACACAGACACTTCTGGAGTAAGAGCCTATTTTTGTGCCAAGAAACCCTGCCTCCACATACACATCTCAAAGGCACGCAGCGCCTCGCAGCCCAAACACCTTTACACAGGCTTTACCATCTTTTGTGCTGCTGGGGGGCTTTGCAGGGGGGCTCATCCCAGCCACTCTGCCTGGCGTGCAATTGACCCCACTAATGCAGGGCAAACTTAAGGGTTTCAAAGCCTGTCTCAAGTCCTTGAAGGGCTCTCCAAATTCCCCTCCTGTCTGCAGGGTGCTGCTGGCTCCCCAGGCAATGCCCAGTCCCACGCAGCCTTTTATTGTCCCCCAGCCCCACTGCCAGCATCCTAACCATGCCCTGTGCAAGTGAGTTTGCTGCTGGTGAGCTTGCTTGGAGGGAAAAAGCCCTTCAGGATAAGACTTCTGCTTCCCACCAGCCTCTTCTGGAAAACAGTATGAAGCAAAAATGACAGCAGGATGATCCAGCCGGTCTTTCATCCCTAACGAGAGGCTCCTAATGAGAGCCTCCTCCTTCTGCCATGGAGCTGTGCCATTGTCCCTCTCTATATTGTTGTAGTAGAGCAAAGGAGGAGGGGGGGAAGGATCATTTAGCACGTGAAAGGCACCTCTTGTATGGGGCTACATGCATGGCACAGTTCAGCCGGGGTGAGCAACCAGCTCCTGCCAAGCCATGATGTATGAGGCAGAAAGGTCAAAAGTTCTCCTTTACAATCAGCAAGAAAGGAGAAGGCAGGCGATGGTCACTTAATTTGTGGGGTTTTCCCTCTACTTGTCAAGAGGAGTTTGGGCTGCGGTGATGAATGAGTCATCAATTAAAGTCGGACGCTTGGTCTTTTGTCTCAGTTCCTAAAGGGCCCAACTGAAGCCCTGACCAAGCTGCTGGGAGTCCATCCACTGATGCCAGTGGGCCCTTGATTGGGACTACGAAGGCTGTGGAGCAACTGGGTTGAACAGCCTGCCTTTCTTCATGCTCAGTGTTGTGCCTCTCAGCTCCCCAGTTGCTGCTGTTATCGGGCGGGACATTTCCAGAGCTGAGTCTTGCTAACACTTGCCACCGATTCCTTACATTTCTTTCCCTGGTCCCTCTCCACGCAGCTGCTTTGATGTGCAGCAGGAGCAAGCAGCGAGCTGTGTAGTGCAGCAGCTCCTCGCTCATGCCTTCCTGCTTATCTGACCATATGTCCATTAATATTTCCTCTAAGGCACTCAGCTCCCATGATAACACTTCTTTATCAACAAAAAGCCTTTAAATATTTTGCTGCGGAAAGGAACATTTCCACAGTTTCATTGCAGTATATATAGCCCCTAATGGTTTGATCCTGCGGCACGTGCTCTGCGATCAGCTCACACAGTCCTACACAAGCACAGGCTGTCTGGTACCCCCCTTCATTGGGAAGTATCGTCCCATGTTACTCGTTGCACACAATGGTGTAGGAAGACCAAGTCAGATCTACAGGCATGAAGACTCAGTTTGAATGTGATGTTTGTTCTGGCAGCAAGGGGTGGCTCAGCTTCTCTGCTTACGCCTGGCAGGGAGTCCTTGCTCTTAGGTGCTTATAACAGCTTCTTTCCATGTGGGATTGAGACCTCAGTGTGTGCACCAGATGCTTCCTCCTCCCATGTCCCAGTGCCCAGGTGTGGAGGCTGGAGAGACACTGGAACCATCAACATGTGGAGGTCACCACCTCCACAGCCTGGACTTATCTTTGCTAGAGGCCTGGGCCAGGCACTGACTTTCTGAGTTTAGTATAGAGGAAAGAAGAGATAACATGAACTTTCTCCTTCGTTCTGCTGTGTCAGCCCCAGCTGGGGTGAACATGCTTCCAGCCACATAGCATGGGCATGGCCAAGTGCTTCCCTCCATGAAAGGGTGTAATTAGGAAACATATTTTCCACCATCACTGGTCTTGGTTGGCCTGAGTAAAAATATCTCCCTTTAATATAGATGCACAGGCTGTTCCCTTTATGTCGTGCAGGCTGTGTGAAGATTGCTCCTCCTCAGTCTAGATGGAGAGGCTGGGGACTATGGGATTCTCTCACAGAACTGGCTGGAAAAGCTTCATTGTCTGGTCAGAGTTTGTAGACACTGTCACATTCCTGACTGCTCACAGACTGGGTGGTTTTTATTGGCCTGGGATAAACAGACGGTAATCTTGTCTCTGCTACATCTCTCTTTGGAGAGTTACTTCACTCCCTGCTCTTTGCTGGCCCTCATCAGGACCTGGCATAAAACGCTATGAAAAACTGTTTCTTACGGGAGTGGAACAGAAGCTGGTTTTGTGTTTTTCATTGAGCCTATTTTCTTATAGCGACGGTCATGGGGAGGACACAGTTGTGACTTCCACTGAATGGATAGCTTGGCATTTTGATTTGGAGTGAGTGAAAGCATTTTGGAACTCACCAATTAAAATTGTTTAGATAATAAGTAAATACATATAATAAATATTAAAAAGAATTGGAAAGTCCATGGTGACATGTTGCACCTAAGGCCAAGCTGGCATTTGTAGTCCTCATGTCTATGCAATGGTTGTTTCTGGAATACTGCAGCTCCGTGAGGATATTTTAATACCAGTAAATGGATGTGCCTGCGTATTTTATGTGAAGGACTGGATGGAGTCCCAGAGCTATATTTTCCAGGGTCCTGTTTCTTAATGCCTGGGACCATGTTCAAGAGGTCAGAGGAACCCAGATCTCCTGATCAGAACATGGCCAGAAGAGTCCTGGAAGACTCTCTAGCCTTGGGGACTGTTCAAGTTATGAGTGTTGTTTTTGGATGATGGCAAAGGTTTAATAAATGCTGCAGCTGTAGAAAGCACCCTCACTGGAGAGTATAACTCTCCATGTCAATATATGATTTACATTTCCAGCCTGCATGTATCCAGGCTGCATGGCTCAGTCAATGGGGTGGGCAGATCCAGCGCTTACTTTGGCAGAATAGTTCCTCAAGTCTTGTTTAATTAGAAC
This sequence comes from Theristicus caerulescens, assembly GCA_020745775.1. NCBI lineage: Eukaryota > Metazoa > Chordata > Aves > Pelecaniformes > Threskiornithidae > Theristicus > Theristicus caerulescens. The sequence goes on along the minus strand of CM036564.1, from coordinate 66,022,486 downwards.
TCAGACCAGCTTCCTGGAGATTGTGGGAACCTCATTAACAGCACAAATAGAAACTTGAAGAGGCCAACTCAGTGGGAAAAGATTGCTTGTTAAGAACTTTACTTACCAAGAACTTAACCTCTTCAAGAGTCGTGTCTCTCAGGTACAGCAGAAGGATTTATGGCTGGAATACAAAGTCTCTTACAATCTCCCTAAAGTTGGAGGGGCTTTTTTGCAATGTGAATTAAAACCTCTCAAAACAGTAGATGAAATATTTTTGGCTCAACATTTCCAGTTATTCTTAGGTGTCCTCTCTTGAATTGGTTTTAATCCTTGATGTCTATGTCGATGCTCTTCCACCGTTTGGAGATGCTGATGGCTGATTTGCTGTCCTCATCCTTGTCTCACTTCACAATGTTACCTTATATTTTAATATATGTCGGTCTCTAACAAATCCAGCTGTTGGTTTTTTTTTAATATTTAAGATGTGATTAACAGGAGTTTAGACACCTAGCTCACATGTAGACATCTAAATTTAGTTCACCTAAACTCAGATGACATCCCATCTATTGTGTCTTGAGAAGGTTTTAGAGAGGTCTCCCAGTGAAGGCTAAGCACTGTCTGTCTGTCTGCTTCAGGACTGGCATAGAAGAGAGCTGTAAAATACAGTTAGAGTGCTTGAATTGTTGCTCAGTAAATACATGTACTAGTGTGTGTTTGTGAGAGCTGGATGGAGTCTCAGGGCTATGTTTTGCAGTTGCTCTGTTCTCTTTCATTTTGGAGCTATGCCGAAGAGGCTAAAGGGACCCAGATCTGTTGATCAGAACAAGGCCAGAAGAGTCCTGGAAGAGCAGCTGATTGTTCATTTCCTATCCTCATCCTAGCCTCATGCTGGCAACATTTCCATATATTTCAGAGGAGAATATGTGTTGGTCTATAAAAATAATCCTTTTTTTTTTTCTACCCTAAAGACATGATTATCCTCCTGCTTCTTTGGCCTAATCAGATATGGAGAGGGAAAAACAGGATGCCTGTATCTACCCACCCCTACAGCATTGTTTACAAAGTCATGAGGGTGAATGAGGATGGGGGTTTTTGTTGTTAATTAAATGCATCCCACCCAATCAGGAAAGAAATCAAATCTGCAGTTAAAATCAAGGAAGATAAAATAAACCTACTGTATGTTTTGAAAGACAATACTGTCAGTGGGAGGGGGATGGATCAGGGAGAAAAAGACCAAGCAGTCTTTCTAGAGGAAAGACCTACGGCTAACCACCTCAAATAGAAAGGCTTCCCAGTGGAAAAGGGTAAGCATATCTTTGCACAGGCAATTCTTGCAAGACATGAAAAAGGCTTCCTGCTGCAATTTTCTATTCTGGAATTATCCCAGGCTGAAAGACCTTTGGTCTCATGTTGATGAAGATTTCTCAAATCCCTGTCATTATTGTGCTGGAGAAATAATCCTAGTTTGCTGAGTTGTTTTGAATCTTTCCTACTGCTGCCAATAAGTGTAACTTATTGCAATGGTTACAAAAAAGTTTCCCCAGACCAAATATCCACTACAAAGAAAGTGGTTTGCAAAAATAAAAGAGAGAGAGACTTGCTGCCTTGTTTATAGCAAACCACTAAGTGCTTAGAGGAAAGATGGAGCACATTGTACTTCTTGGTGCTTCCCACAGTCTCTGCTGCCTTCAGGTAGGAACAGATCCTGCCTTCTCTGCAAAAAGACCAAAAAACCAAACCACATCTGTTTCCCTGTGCTTATACCACTGGATTTTTCCCCCAAATCTACAGGGTGCCTTTTGGGGTCTGCACTAATGGTGGTGGACCAATACATGTCCCAGTCTGCCCATGCAACTGGTGTCACTGGACCATGTTTGCTGTTTTGTAACTGCTGTGGTCTTGTTCTAGTTCCTTGCTGGCTGGGATTTTGCTTAAGCTTGATCTGCAAAATGAAATTGGTGGGGCAGCTTCACCAGCTGTGTAAGTTTCTATATCTCAGTGGTGTCAAGGCCATGCCAGGGATGTGGCTGTAAATGCCCCTTACCCTGATGACTCTGCATGTGGTCCCATTCCTGTAAGGGTGAATTTGCAGGTGACACACTTGTTCCCTACCCTGCCTTTCTCTTCATGGTAAGAGAGCATTGCTTTCTCCCAGCTTCTCCAAGTCCCTCCTTTGGTGTCTCCTATGGGCCCAAACTAGCCTAGGGCTTCAGCACTCTACCTAGAAGGCAGTTGTCAGGAATGCCCCCCAAAACAGAGCTTCTCCCCAGGTTTTATCTACCCCCCTCCAGGGGCAGCCTGTGCCTGGGGGACAAAACAGAGGGGAAAATCCAGAAAGATTTGACAAAAGTAGATTTGCCGCTCTGCTGCTGTGAGAGGTCACGGGTTAATAGAGAGAAATGTTGCCTGTGGAGATGTCAGACTGGATGAAAACTCACCCTGGGAGCTTGATTTTGGGGAGGCAAGGAGGAGCTGGGGGGCTAGAGCTGGCTTTTCTAATGTTTTGAGTGAGAGCCCTGATGCTCACTAGCTAAGACTAGGACCTTTATTTATATTAATAAACATTAATAAACATTCAGCATAAACTTGGATGTTTGTGTACACACACCTCTATATTTAACTAGCCAGGCGTGTGCTCCAGAGCTGAGTTTTCACACTTCTTTTATTTGATTTTTATCACTATCTTGAGCATAGAAATTTCCGCACAATTAATTGAAGTGACATATGCTTGCCAGCAGCCAAGTCTTAATCCCATCCTTCCCTTTCACCATGTTTCTGATTATGCTGATGGCAAATCCACCTCGTTTGACTCAGCTTTGCACTCAGAGTGGATGCAACAGGAGCCAAATCTTCTCTCAGAAGCACAGGGATATTTGCCGAATGTCCTGCGGGGTCTCAAGTTTTTGCAGTAATAAACAAGTGCTTTGTTGGCTTCCGAGACTGATGTGAGTAGTTATCAGAAACTGCAAGCAGTAACGAGCTCCTAAATCACATGTCTGGTAATCCAGAATCATTATTAGTGATAAGCATGATTCTGTAGGGTCTTGTATTCTTGAATGTAGCCCTCGTTTTGCATGTGCTTCAGACATTTGACAAAAGACATAGCCTGACATAGCTCGTGGGGGTATATGGCCAGGGACAACCCCCCCTGCAGCATTCACACCCATTCTGAGCTACAAATTGTGCAGGAGACCCAAATCCCAAGGAATGGCACGATTAATAGAGGAAATCCAAATCCAGAACCCGCCTTGCATTGCTGCAGAGAGCACAGAAATGTGAATTTCAAATCCCTGGAATGGGACTGAATGCAAATGCTGTCAATGCCCGTGCACCAGGATGTACAGACAGGTGCAGCCCGCTGTGAGCATCCTTTGTGAATCATGGCAGAAAGTGATTTATGCTAAGCACAAAACACTTTGCTGATCTTCCCAACCAAAGTCCCCAGAGCTCTAATCATTGCACTGATGGTGGAGGTGAAAAGACAGCAATTTTTACTGTGTGAGAAGCTTTGATTTCCCGTGAATCACTTCCTACTATAAATCAGCTATAGGCAGCTGCATCCACTTGCTCCTCGGGATAGAAAAATATACCCTGCTGCTAGACAGCAACACAGGCGCCAAAAACATCACGGGATCAAAGGGCACTGCGATTTATCCCAAGCAGAATCTAAACAAGCCTGTCAGCTTGCCTGGACCATTTGTTTATTTTAGCTGTGGACATCCATGTCCGTCCAGCGTCGGGGGATGGATTTATCATTAGCATCATTTGTCCCATGTCTGAGCTCACTCTAAATGTCCCTTTCATTCAGCATCCTGATGGCTGGTACCAAATCTGCATAAAGAGCATTTTCCAAGGGCTCAGCACTGCAAGAAGAAACGCAGTCTGTGCTGGGGACTGTCTGATCAGCTTCTGAGAGAGGGAAGTGTTAATGTTCCAGCTGCTCTTCCTTCTTTTCCTGACAAGGCCTAACCAAGACCATTGCCCAAAAAAGTTATTGTCTAGAAACACCAATAGCTGGGGTTAGTCTCAGTGTGGGAAAAATATTTTGTTTCTTTTTTCCACATCCAGGCTTCTCTGGAAGGAACTGTTTTACAGTCTGTGCTCCTGTTTCCTGGTTGAGAGATCTCGGTACCTCCTCTGAATCCCTCCCCAAACTTCCCAGAACTGTGGAGGTTTTCTCTGGAAGCGCAGGGCGACTGCTGTGCTTGTCTGGAGAAGGTCAAACATCCTTCTGGGTTCCCAGGAGCAGACCTGCCAAGTCAAGTGATATTTTGGGTTTCTTTTTTTCCCCCCACTATGTAAACTCTACAGAGGGCATGGGAGGTTTGGCCTTTTTCTCCGGGAGATTCAAGTGACAGTTGTTTTTTCTGATGCTATCTCTTTGGCACTCAGAGCAAGGATGTTTCAAAGGACAGAGGAATGGGGTTGGGCTGTGAGAAAAAAATAGGTTTAACATCACAGTGTCTCCTTGTCTCTCCCAGCCACCACCGCTCTCTTGCACAGTGTTGCTCTTTCATCACCATGGCTGTGAGAAGAAAACACCCTGGAACTTCTGCATATGGATAATACAGCAACCAGCAAATTAGGCAACTCTAATTACACCAGCCCTTCTTTCTTGTGGGGTGGTGGTATATGCAGAGCAGAGCAAAATGAGTGTTTGTCAAAACCCAAGCCGAGTTGGCGTTCAGTGCTGCTGTGTGGGTCCAGGTATTCACAGAGCCCAGCTCTGTGATTACAGGCAGCGTTTCAAAGCCGTCTGGTATCTGGGGTCTTCTGAAAATACCACCAAAGATGCCTACGTTAATTGACCTCTGCATGAATGGGAAGCCTGTTCAAAAATCCTTGTGGCAGTCTCACCAAAAAACATCCCTCCACTTTGAAGCAGAAGGGCTGAAAGGACACTCTCTCTTGCACCTCCAACAGAGCGTGCCTGTGCGCACGGAGGAGCGCGGCAGGAGAGCTGTGGTAATGCACGCACAGGCGGCTGCTTGACCGTGGTCGCACTGGCCCACCGGCTCCTAGCACCCAGACTGAGTGTGACTACGTGGTGTCCCAGGTCTTTCTGTGCTACTGTGTGTACATGTCATCTGCATCTGTCATGGACCTCTGTCATGGATGGATGGATGGAGAGGAGGACATCCATCATACATGGAGAGATGGTCATCCATCGTAGAGGGATGGATACCCACAGGAGCTGATTCCAAAGGCTCCATTGACCAGCCATCATCTACCTCCTGCCTTGCTACATGGATCCAATTTCTATTGGAGTTAGGGGCTGTGAGGCTCCTATTGCCTTTAAAACTTTAGGATGGATGGATTAAAGCATCAGGGTTACAGCTTTAAAAGCATGTCCAGAAGAGATTCCCATGCCGTTCATTTCTTCCCTCTATCTCCCCTTGCCACTGCCATTCATCAACTCTCGTTCTCTCACAGCCTCAGATCTTTCCTGCAAGAAGAGAATAAGAAAGAAGTGAAGGAGGGCTGGGTGAGAAATACTTGGGATGCACATCATCCACCTGTGCGGTAGATCTCCTGAGATCCAGGTATGTCCCTGCTGCTAGCTATTGGATCTAAAGTTTTAAAGGCAATAGGAGCCTCACAGCCCCTAACTCCAATAGAAATTGGATCCATGTAGCAAGGCAGGAGGTAGATGATGGCTGGTCAATGGAGCCTTTGGAATCAGCTCCTCAAATCCATGCTTTTAAAGCTGTAACCCTGATGCTTTAATCCATCTAGTCTGTGACATTCAAAGCATCTTTTTGGTTTGCGAAAGGAATGTGGGATTAGACAAGAGGTAGTTAAGATAATAACAGTGACCTGGGTTCCTTGGCAAACCAGGCCTGTTTACACAGTGTGCATTTGAACACCTCGTTCCAGATTCAGAGAGAAGCAGAGGTCACTGGTGCTGGATGGGCTGTCACCTCCTGGAGACACTGTGGTCATGCTCCAGGACATGGGGATGGTGACAGAGATTGCCCTGCAGCACAGAAGGCCTGGACCAGGCTGTAGAGTAGAAACCACAGCTCCTTTTTCATTGTCCTGTGGAGCCAGCTTGGGTCATTGGTCCCTGGAGAAAGGAGACACAGAAGTGACTTCAGGACTGGAGAAGATGCTTTGCACCATGAAGCTTTGAGAGCTCTAACTGTTTTCTTCACAGAAAGGAGATGGGGAGGTGACCTGATTATCTTCTAGCAGCATCTCCTTGGAGAGAAATTTCTGGGTACCTCGCAGGAAGGACAGAGCAAGGACCTGTGGCTGATGGCAGACAGACACAAGTCAGAATTAAGCTGCACATTTATCATAGTAGAGTGATTGGCCACTGAAACAAACAACCAAGGAAATGGTGGATTCTCTTTCTCCTGAAGCCTGTTTTCCTGGCAAAGACAAAGGATTGGGCTCACCATGAGAACAGGAGGAAATGTAAAAGTCAGATGCTGCCAGGTGATCCAATGGTATCCTGGCCTTAGGCTCATGGAATGGGTGATGTGAATAGGATTTCATCACCTTCGTATGCTTGGATGAACAGCGCCTACGCTGTTAACCTGATGTACTCAAAACCTTAAATAACGATGCGGTAATTGTGTCAGATTGGCATCTCTCCATGTAATACTCATATTGTTAAGCCAGCTCTTTCAAAATTCAGCAAACGCATCTATTTCTAATAGGCATGCAATGTATAACATTTGCAAATGTTCTCACAGCTGGGCCATCAAAGAAAGCTCCCTGTAGTGCTAACAGAATATTTTATCAATAGCTTCTATCTGAGCTTCTGGTGTTGGTGTGAAACAGCCATTATGGCCAACGGTAAATGATTTCCAATTCCCAAAGCGCAGACTTGGCAAAGCGGGGCTGGGGTTGCTTTTAACCTGCTCTGATCACATCCACTGTAGGCTGCAAGTGTGCATAATGCATAAGGGAAAAGGCCTCTCTGGATCTGAGCACGGGCAACATTTAGAGAAACGGAGGTGTAGAAATTCAGTCTCACATTGCTGAGGCAGAACAATAACATTAAAAATTCCTACTGTGCGGTGGGCTCAGAGTCAGTCATCTAATACAAATAAAACCCTGTGTGCTGATGCAGTGCACCAGTATTTCAGGGAGATGGTATTGAAGAGGGGTTTTACTAAACAGCACTTTGCTGATCCCCACCTGAAATCCCCAGAGCTCTAGTTTTTACACTGAGCATAACAGAGAAGAAAACAGCAGTGGTGGGACCCTACTGGGAGGTGCGATCACTTGTTCCTGCTCTCCATCAGATGTGGAGGCACACTAGGGCTCAGAGAAGATCCCTTCTCCCCTCGAAGGACCCATTCTGCTCTGCAGGTTGCATGGTGAGCTCTTTGGTGGTGGCGATGAAGAAGCAATGACTGTGTTGGACTCAATGGTCCGCAGAAGTGGTACGGCCTCTCCCTGGAGCCACCACCTTGTCTGGGGCCAGTCCAGTGGGAGGAACCATGGTTTCTGAAGAGCCCTTGGCATATTCTCAGGGAGGAGAATTCTTAATTTTTGACTGAGGCTGTATCTTGTCTGTCACTGCAATCCCCATTACTGCCTCTGCCTCTGCTTGCCTTTCAGGGCAGTAGGATCTGCCCTGTTTGACAGTCAAACCCTTTGTGCTGAGGCACTAGGATCAGAGTCAGTGAGACATACCACAGGAATTAGGGTACTTGCACAGCTGGGCACCGCATTTTCTTTCATCTGCAATGCTGATATATGTGATTCCCTGCACACTGTAGCGTGCTGTCAAGGTGTTTGTATGGCAGAGAAACTTCGCAGTGGAGAGTGTGTGAACTGGGATGTGTGTGCTTATAACATGGCATAATGCCAGGAGGCAGCACTTGAGGGGCCCTGAAAGGTCATCAGGGCTGAAAAAGGACAGCAATTATCATTCTGTAGAAACCTGCCACATTTTTGTCAAGGTGAGGACCTCTGAAGGAACCCCACCCACATCACTTGCTGGATTCCTAAGCTATCTGTTTCAGAACCCTCAGAAAGGGTTCACAGATTCCCCTCCACCCTCAAATCACAAAACTTTTTTCTCCAAAATGTACTTCTTCCTCTTGCCTGTGTCTCTAGCACCTGATAAGCAATGTGCTCCTGAGGCACCACTTAAACCTGTGTAACTGGGTTCCCCTCTTCTTAACCGTGTTGTAGAGAACATGATTTTAAAAACAGGAGAAAATCCATTAAAAACAAAACTGGAAAGAGGCTAACAAAGAGGCAGAACAAACTTTTACTGAAATGCACATTGACGATTTCCGATTTTTTTTTTCAGATGGACTCCCAGGTCTTAGCTCTCTGTTTGTGTATATGTAGAACATAAAAACAAACCAAGCCCAATTCCTACACAGGGAGACTGGTATGAGCAGGGACCTCTCCCCCATTTCTGGGAAAAGGAATGAGGTCCCGTGGGGTAGGCGTGGGGCTGTAATTAGCTCTCCAGCTGCTGGCAGGATGTACTTGATGGTTCATCAAGCAATGGGAGGTTGACTCCTCTCCCTACAATAAAATGTTAAATATTTTTCAATGGGCAATAATTTGCACTTGCTCTGAATCTGACTCTGATAAGGCTTGTGCATAGTGGTTCAGCTGTTTTAGGAAAGAGGGTCTCTTCTGCCTCCTCTGTAGATGGCCACAGGGTAGGGAAAACAAATGCCAAATGTGCTGTCATTGGGGAGAGGAACAGTTGATGGACCTTGACAATTTTTTTCTGTACCTGATTTTTTTAATCAACTTTCATTGCTGCACATCCATAAAAATTACTGATGAATCCACATTTTCCTTTGTAATAGCAACCAAGAGCATCATAACAGGCTGATGGATGTTTGGAGGGCCATGGACAGTGCTGTTGGAAAGAGCTTGAGAAAGTAAATCCCACCAGTCATGCCTATGGTGCTACGATAACACAGAACATATTTCAAAATGTTTGTGATATTCACAGTCTGAATGCACCTTTGTGTACTATGGGCTTGTTCATTAATTGTGTCCCTGCAGTGATCACAAGGGTGAGGTGTATTGTGCGCTATTTATATACCATTTTTCTCATGCTGAAGAGGACCCGTCACGGGCTGCTCCAAATGAAAGGATGTTTGTGTGCTGGAAAGCAGCCCCATCATAGCTCAAGACAAGAGCCCTCAGATGATGACAGACAGAGTGAGGAGTGCAATGAAATAATGAGAAAGTATTGAACGGCCAGACGTCTTAGCACATGACTAGCCTTATTCATGCCTTTTTGTAGGCATCTTGGTAAGGGACAGTCTCAGAAGGGAGCTGACACTGCTCACAGCACAATTCTGTCACAAGGAGTGACTAAGAAGTTGGGGAAAAAACAGGGAGAGATCCAAGTCATGAGGCTAAGGGAGGAAAGACTTGACAATGAAGAGCGCAGCTGGCTGTTTCAAAGTGACCGGGAGGACACAGTTGGAAAACTGGTCCTGAGAATTGGCAAGACAAGGAACCATCCCTGGAGATGGAGAATGCAGGGTGGGAGCTGGACTGGAGCAAATCTAGGGTGGAAATTGGAGGACAGGGACTCTGGCAGTGATTGTAGCTGAGATCAGGTGAGAGATGAGAGAGAGACATGACAGCTGAACAGGCAAGAAGAGATGCAAGATGGAGCACAAAGGGAAGGAGATGAAGAACCTGGCACCCACACCTCAGTGAGGTCTGAGATAGGAGAAATGGGTGCAGAGGCAATGTCAGAGCCCTAGGATCCAGGACTGGGAGAGAGTAAGATAGGAAGAAATCTTAACCAGTTGCACAGGGTTTGATGCATTTGACCTTCTCTGACGTTGAAGTCTCTAGCACTTAAACACAGGATGCTTGGAAAACTAGGTGCTGGAGGTGTATGTTGGGGCTCCCATAGGTCATCACTAGCCCATGGAAACGTGCTGAGCTGGAGGGTCCCATATTGCCCTTTTGCTCCTGGTAGACTAGGTGTGAAAGAGGATGGCTTGTCTTTTCGGGTGCCAGGAGAGAGGTGATGTTGTGACTGGCTCTAGCTGTCCCTGTAAACTTGCCACACAGAAATCAGGCAAAGCCCTGCTCTGGCTTTTGCAGCTGTCACTTGTATCAGCATGAGAGGTGACAGAAGAGTGTCCCAGCCAGTCCCTCCACTGCACAGGTGGAAAGTGCTTGGCCCCATCAGCAGGGCCTACCACAAGGAGCCCCCTGGCCAAAAACACTTGGGCTAATGCTGCACAGATCCTGCATCTGTGTGTCTGTGTGTGTCCCTGTGTCAGCATGCAAATATTTTTGGCACGAGCGATCCTTCCCTTTCCCTCTGTCCTCTTCCCTGCGTGCTCCCGTCTCCCACCCAGTGCAGAAGTGAGGAAGAGGAGCTGACACTGGGTCAGAGCTGGGAAGGGAAGAGGAAACCTGGGGGGGTCAAGCTGTTGGCCTCAGAGCCGTGGGGAGGATTCATACAGTTCAGCCGATTTGTGTATCCATCCTCCCCCTTCCCTTTTCCAAGCCCCGAATGCTGCAGCTGGCGGGGGCTGGCATGCAAACTCAGAGCCACGTGTGTCCCCGTGCCCCTCTGGGCCATCTGTGGTCCGTGCCTTGTGCCAGCAGCCTGAGCATGCCGTGGAGGAGATGGAGCCAGGGCTGCGGAGGGCACGCGTAAGGCAGAGCCGTGCCTTGCCTTCTCCCTGTTCGCTGCCTCCATCCCCCACGTGCCGCGGCGTTGCTGCTGAATGCTGATGAGGCAATGACTGGCCTCTCTCCAATCTGTCACATTTTGGGGGAGGGTTTGCTGAGGAGGGACGTGGCGATGGGGAGAGAAGGATCGTTTCTTTCTGGTCTGCAGGACCGATGGGCATTTTTGTTCTTCTGAGAAGTTCGGGCCTGCCCTGCCCCGTCTCTCTTGTCACGAGATGAGTTCCTTTTCCACTGTGTCTGTTGTCCTTTGCTCCCACTCTGCCTGTCTAGTGGTGGGGGATGAGGGGGGATTTGTCTCGCCAAAATCAAAGAAAAATAAATTCTAAGGGGGAAAAAACTCTCAGAAAAGCAAAACACAAAACTTCCTTTCTCTTTCTGGATCCTCCACAAATTCTCCTTCTTCCCAGCCAATACAAAGAAAACACCCTCTAAGCTTTCTCTTGGCTAGCAGGGCAACATGCATCAATTAAACAAACAAGCACTCGATGGCTGTGCAGCTTGGTGGGTCTGTGGGGTTATTTCTCCAAGGCCAGCTTCTGAGATGCTCGGACAGTCTTACCTCAGCCCCTACTCTGAGCATTTTCTATTGCACACACAAACTTGGCTGCGGTTGATCCTGCTGGCTCACTCGATCCATCACACTGACAGGCAGTCGATGGTGCCTCTGTGAGCACCGTGCCCCTGTATGTGGTCCCGGGCCACCAGCAATGTGCTGACCTGGTGGGACTTGCAATAGGGAACGAAGGGTGTTAGGTTATGAATGAGCTCTGTGGCAGGCTATGCTGATATGATCATGGGGCAATACCCACAAATGCACCCTCCTTGCTCTTCCTGTTGCTTGCATGAGTCCTTTCAGCATTGCCCTGCCCTTTCTTCCTGTTCTCACATCGCCCCGGAGTCAGACTTCCAATGCAGAAACGCATCCAGGCTTTTGTCTGGTATCTTAAAGCCTGATCCAGCTGGCAATGAGATTTATTGAACAAATAGTGGTATGGAAACCGTGAAAGATGAGCTCCCCTCAAAAATCTTTCCCAGCACAACCAGAAAACCCAGTTCTCAAACCCTTTCAGCTTCTAGAAAACCCTTTGTAGCAGGAGGGGCAACAGCTATTTCTCTCCTCAGTTATCCACAGAATAAAGCAAAACGTGGCTCCTAAAAAAGCAGGCTCAGTAACCTTGCAGGTGGGTCTGCCTGAGCAGCTGTCACCTTGCTCTGTCCCCCAGGGTGTGTGCAAAGCCAAGAGCCCCAGCTGCCACCCAGACCCAGAGTGGGATGCCCGAGTAAGCCTTCTCGAGGCCGCTGCAGCTTTTGCCAACTCCCATTGCAGTTTTGTGTCTGTCTGATCCACCCTCTTGTGTTTCCAAAGCCCTGACATGGACAGCAGTGGTGCACGGGTAGAACCATGATCTTAACACCCGTCCCTGGCATCTCTTCAAGCAACAGGAACATCTTCTTCTTTCCCCCTATTTTTTTTTCCCCCTAGGACTGCAAGTGTAACTCTCCTGCTGCAAACTGCATTCCTGCTTGATCAGCTAAAGGCGCGATATTGTGCAAGAGCCCCCCGACAGGCTGCTCTGCAACAGGAATCATCAGGTCCCATCTCTCGAGCCACGTAGCCTGGTAACACTCTGCCTCTTGTGACCAGCCACCCTTGCTCAGTGATGACGGGAATTTCCTCATCTTTTATGGACCAGTTCCTGCAACGCAGCTCTTCACCCAGCGAGGAGATCGTGCAGCAGTGTGCTAAGTGGTGAGGAGGGGGACAGGCAGTTTCATCACTTTTTCCATTATAAAATAACTTTCCCTCTTCACCCTGCCCTTCGCTTCTCCCCCAAGGATCACCACAAATCGACGTGGAGTCGCAATGGGCTATTTAGAGGCTTGATCTCATCCTTGTTTGAAAAACCTGGTGGGTTATTTTTAACATTTATACACATCTGAAAAATGTGAATGTGGTCTGTTGTGCTGTGAGCCATTAGCACTCCAGAGACCCGGGGCTGAAAAGAGAAACAGCTTTTAAATATTAAGTGGGAGACACTTGACTGACCTCTTCTAGATAGATATGTGCTTGCTACATCATGTCTTCAGCTGGGACCAGGGCCAAGCTGGGGCCTCTTCCTCCTCCAGCATTGCTGGCTTTGGTCCTTGCTGACCCCTGAGGAAGGAGAGATGAGGACATGCTCTGCCTCCAGGACACCCTCAACACCTTCCCTGGCACAGCCAGGTCCCAGCCTGAAATGCCAGCGGTGGTGCAGGAGGGGCTGCACACCCCGGGAGCTGGTGGGCTGCTGGCTGGGACATGGGCCCGTTGTGAAGGGGTGCTGATGCCTGCGGCAGATTTGCTAGGCTGGGGGGTGTCTGTGGCTAGAGCAGAAGGTGGTGGTGACTACTTGTGTGCATGTTTCCAGAGGGGGCCGCAGGATCTGCAGAAGCAAATGAGTAATTATTTGTTTGCTTTTTTTGATTAGACTTGCTTGTGATTGCAAGCCAAAATTTATAACTCGTTGGAGACAATCACAAGGACTTTGGACGTAATGTGGCAATGTGGACTGCCCTGTTCCTCCCTCCTTCTTCTCCCCTCCCCAGGCTGGAGCTTTGGAACACGCTGTCCAGTCCATCCCCATGATCTCTTGGTAGTGCTGCCCCACCCCTTACCCATAGTGCTGGGGGCTCCTTTCTGCTCCTGCAAATAGCACAAGGTCCCCAGAGAAGAGGACATGAGAGCAACCAGTGTCTATTGGTGTGGGTGCGCAAAGCTCTCTGCTTTTTCCACTACAGCTTGCAAAGTTGCACCGGGCTGGTGTCAAAAGTGAGGTGAGTCCAAAGCCACGATGGCAGCATTAGCAGTGCACTGAGATGCGTGCCACAGCTGAAATCTCTTGGCGAGCTGGAGGGTTGATGAATCACTTACACAACTTGCTAGCTAGGCTCTTCTGGTGTTTAGTTATGTGGACTGGAAAGGCACTTTTAAAAAATAAGATTCTGCTCTTATCACATGAGAGCCCTTTGCATGAGCCTGTAGTATCTGAGGTAGTGGTTTATATAGCCAAAAAGTGATCGACTAATCCAACGTCATTTCTACTGTCTTGTATAACTTCCAGTCTCAGTTTAAATAATGCCACCGATGGAAAATCCCCTGCCGCCCTGGGGATGCAGTTCCACCATTTAAAACAAAACTGGCCTCATTTCTAATCACAAATTGTTGTCAGCTATACACAGCCTTGGCTGAAATCCAGCCCTGATTGTATTTACAGCTATTCAATTGGAAGACTGTGACACGAATTTATCTTATCTCACTGGAGGATACTCATTACAGCCTGGCTCCCTCATTGCCATGACTGCGATCAGTGCAGCCGTGTGTGCTAGGGCAGGCGCAGCAGAGGACTCCAGCTCGCTTACACGCCTCTCCTGTTGCCAGAGAAACCACTTCACCTTTCCCAGTTTTGTGTGCCACCTCCTGTTTGGTGAGAATGACCCTTTTTGGGGTCAGGCACAACACCTCTGGATGAGGAGGAGCTCTTCTTCTCCCGGGATGGTGGTTGCTGTTCCCGTAAACAAGCAGATGGCTTGGAGGAGTGAGGGGGTTTCGGGCCCCGCATGGTGCATTTGGGATGTGGTCAGCAAACTTTGTACTGGTCCCAGTGCTTGGCAGTGCACAGGGCTGCCTGCACGGGGACTGCAGTTGAAGGCTGCGGTCTGCAGTGAAGAGCCCATGAATGTCTCTTGCACTTGGAAAGAGGGGTTTGTTAGTGGAAGTATTAGAGATCTGGGACTGCGAGTGGCCAGAAATGCTGATGGAGAGAGTCACATTTGGTAATGTCAGGGAAATGGCTGCTGCGGGGGAGCCTGGTGGGGGACTGAGGTTGCCTTGCTTCTAGGAATTGGGAGAGCTGTGGTGGGGTCAGGAGAAGGGTGGGAGAGAGGGGCTTGTAGAGAAGGACCGTAGGTTGCTCATGGTGATGTCTGTCTGCTGTGTGGTGTGCACCTCTCCTGGCCTCACACAGTGATCCCATCCTTACCTCAGAGAGCTCGGCATCACTGCAGACGTACGGGAATATCTGTCTGTCATGCCAGGTGCTATCATGGAGGCCAACGCTAAGAGTGGTTAAAATAGAAATGGTAAAATGTGAGAGAAAGGACTTACTTGACTTAGTGATACACAAGCTATAAAACACCAAGCTTTTTGGAGGTAAGATAGCAGCTGTTAAATGAGGAAGGGTCGTCTTTATTAGGTGAACTATTTTTTAACTATTTATTACCCAGCTAATCTTTAATTTCTAAGCTTTTCTCTGCAGCAGCTGTTTGAGTCAGAAGCAGGACACTAGTGACAGCTTCTGCTGGATAAAGGTTGCTTCCTCTGGCTTTGCACAGCCCTTCTGAATTGTGACTGCATTTGAAAACTGTGTGCCTGTGAATGGCCGATGGAGAGAAAATGTAGTTTGCTGCCATAGCTGAGCTGCGGCAGTTCCCCGTGCATGTTCCCCTGGTGCATGGTGAGCACAAGCTGTGGTGAACTGAGATTTATGTCAGTGTAAAGGGATGCGTCTTTCCCGGTATCGCTGCCAGCTAAAGGAATGCCTCTGGGCTCTGCTCCGCTGCTGTGCAGCTGTTTATGAAGCTGAGGCTTAAGATTGGGGCTGGATAGATCTGGGAAATAAAAATGCCCATGGTTCACTTGTCGCCTGCTTGGAGGAAGTCTTCTGCACATAAAATGGGTCTGCTGCTATTGATTTCAGATGTCTGTGTTTCTGGGGATTTCACCTTTCCTTGATGTAAGTGTCACCATTTCATTTTCCAGCTACTTTGCTTTGCAGTGCAGTCAGCGCTGTAAGCTGCAGATACAAGGGAGGAGTTGGCTTTTGAGGGGCTGGGATGCCCCAGTGTGCTTTCTGAAATGAAATCAAATTCCTGCAGAGGTCAGGTCTCCTGTGTGGATAAATTAGAGGGAACTAAAATGGAGAAAAAAACCTCTAAAACCTTCAAACTAGAGAAATATCACTGTGGCTGGATAGGGGCAATAGAACACTGTGGTGGAACATCTTTCCCTGGAAAACACCTCTCTGGTCTCCAGTACTGTATACAGCTGTGATGCGAGTGCAATAGAAACTGTAGCTTGCTCTCAGGACAAAATACTACCTTCTGTATTGTGGGTTCAAACTGCTCTTTTCTTGAGCTTCCTCCTCTTTGGAAAGCCTGCAGTAGTTCTCAGCAAACGCTCCAGTTTCCAAGGAGAGGTTGCATTAAGGTGTGGACACTTGCAGGTGTTTTCTCACTGAAGGTCCCACACTCACGTCAAGCTCTGAGTGAGGTCCTCTCTGTGGATGAAGGCTCCCTTAAGTGGTGAGATGAAAGGGGGTTCACTGACAGACTTGAAATATTTATAATGAATGCCTATGTCAGCATATAAGATTTTTTTTTCCCCTCTACTGCAAGATGCTACACACCAAAATAGAACATATGGTAAATGGACTGGAAGAATTAACTTTTCTCTTCTGACTGCTAGAGATCTGTGCTATTTTGGGGCTCGACTTGAACTCAACCTGCCATAGACATGGGGGACATCTGTTACGGTCTGGCAAAACCCAGTAGAGTTATGCTAATATAAACCCCAAACTTCTGCATGTGTGGCCCGATTTGGCTGAAGCTGCAAGCAAAGCAAATTACTTCTCTCCTCATAGAGTAATGAACAGCTCTTGTTCCCATCGCAGGAAGCCCATATGATGGAGCTCTGCTTGACACATCTGGAGGTCTGGGCTGGGTGCATCTGTAGGAAAGAGGAGTTGTTTCAGGTGGGAGGGATGTCTGTGCCCTCGCACTGCTCCCAGGAAAGGGTCTTGGGCTCCAGCAGCCTTTGATTTCAGCAAACTGAGCCTGCTGGTGGACTGGCCTGTTGGCAGGAGGGTTAGCAGAGCTGAGTTAGATACGATGTGAGATTGGCTTGTTTAGGACAGAGTCAGTCTTGTGGAAGTTGTTAGTGCTGTTACCTTCATTTCTCTCTCAGTTGTAGTCAAGCTGGCTTGTCTTCAGCATTCAACAGCAGCTCTCAGAAATCTGCCTTTTGTGAAGGTTGGTACTGAGCTATTGAAGCAGCTGTAGGCACATCTGTCTAGTTTGGGGAGGGAATGCAGAAAAGACTCCCGTGGTACCCATTTGGAGAAAATATTTACTCACTTCTGAAGATAGCATCCTTTTGTCAACCCAGCTTTGGGACACAACACGCACAGCTTCAGAATAAAGATCCCTTGTGTGCAAGCTAATTTTCAAAGAAATGCAGGAGCTGGGCTGTTATGGTGGGTTGGGAGCCTATGTGGAACCAAGTACAGTTAAAAATAAACAAAATATTTTTAATCTCACTTTAAGAAAGAGTATCTCAACGGGACTGAACCCAGCTTGCATGCCCTTACAGCGAATGCAAAAGCACAAAGGCAGATGACATGCAAAATAGTTTCCCCTTCCCTCCCACTCCTCTACACATCCGCCAGTGGTTTCTGACATGCTCTGGTGTGAGGACAGACTTTGGAAAATCCAGGCCAGCTCCCCAAAGGACAGGGTGTTAGCACATGTCTGTATATGTTAGCAATGAAAATGGAAAGTACGAGTGGGGAGGGCAAGAGGTGCCAGGGTGACGCCTTAAGTCCTTCCTTCGTAGTGGAGGAGGTGGGTTGGTGAAGGCTCCCCCAGGGGTGTTCATGCATAAAGTAGTGAGTCCCAAAAAGGAACATCTGCAACAAGTCTGCCGGGGTGCCCTTCCCCTGCCCGTCCCTGCAGCATGCACAGTGCTTTTCAAACCTTCTCATTGCTGCTATCACCTCATTAGCGCCCACGGTTTCTGTGGCAGACCACAGCACATGCCTGCTGCGCAGCCCCACAGCTTTGACACATCTTAGCGTAATTCCATGAAATGTTCTTTTTAGGCACTTTTTCTCAGGGTGAAGCTGGGAGTTGTACCAAGGAAAAAAGAAACAGCAAATGTTCTCCAGGAGGTCTGGCCACAGCACAACGGCCGGCACATTGTAGCATCTCCGTACAGTCCTCCGGCAGCGTCGGCCGATAAGCTGCACGGGGAATATTTTAAACTCATGTAGGAGCTCAAGTTCCTTTTCACACTGGCTAGTTAATTTGAAATCTGGCATATACTTGGGTTAATGTTTAACCCTTCAGTCTCTGACCCTAGCTGAACGGTTCACAGCACTGGAGATGTGTGGCTCCCTTATAAAAGGAAAGAGTTGATGCCCATGATAGGTAGTGCTGTGTGCAGGAATGCGTCTCCCATCCTTCTGTTGGAGTGCTCCAAAGGATGGAGCATCTCAGCTGTAGGGAAATGTTGGGCTGAGTGGGACTGGTGAGGGCACTCACCTCTTTGACAGTGGCCAGATTATTGGCTTGGCATGCAAGTAGACAGCTGAACTTGGGCTTCCCCAGTGCAGCAGAGATCAAATCCATAGCTCTGAAGGCTCAGTCTCTGCCCTGTGTCTTCATTCACACCAAATAGTTTGGCTAAGATCTGCTGAACGATTTTGCATGCTCAGCAGGAAAAGTGAGGAGGGGAACAAGGAGAATTTCAGCTCAAGCCGGGGTTTGTTGCTGCCTCTTGGCTTGTGTTGACTTCGGCTCCCACCATTTCCCTGTCTCCTCCTGAATTATAACTTGTCATGGCATTGCGTGGAACTAACTCAATTACTCATGATGATTTTTCCATGATGTTACAGCCTGGATCATAGTCACAGAGTCTCACTTTTTCTGTAAAAGCCATGACCTGGGGGGTCATAAAATGGGATACAGGATTTATACATGTGGGACAGGTAAAGTGTGTCTCCTGGAAGGGCCACTCAACTCCTGCACAACTTGCATTAAATTCTGCATCCAGGCAGTGCAGTGGGAAGAGTAACTTGTTGAACTTGGTGCAGATCTTGCTGCTCACATGTGATGTCTACCAGCTGTTTGCAATCAATGTTTTTCTAGGTCTTGCTGGTCTCTATACTTTGATTTCAAAGCTCAAAAGATGCTTCTCAGACTTTACCATATCTGTAATGATGTATGTCAGTACTGAGCCCACAGAAGACAGAGATTTATTTTTTTTGGTAACAAAATACTCCTTTCACAGTGAGCATTGGCTTTCTTAACACCAGTTCAAACTGTATATGAATGGTGTCCCAATTTAGACACAATTCTGTGTCTCCAAAGCCTTCTGGGATGATGTTGCTGGAAAAATATTCCTGTGGCCACTGTTGTGCCAATGTTTTAATCCATCTTTTAATAAACTGTAACTGAAGAACAGAGTGTGGAATTCATCAAATGGTGTGTTGTACCTCACTGGGGAGCAGGGTGTTAGAGCCAAAACTGAAGGCAGCTGTTGCAATTGCTGCCTGTAATTCAGCCTCACCAAAATATTGACTATTGTTACTTGTGCCCCAACATGGAAAGCATTTAGTTTAATATCAGTATTGGCAACACTGTCATTGTTGAAGTTAGGACTCCAGAGTCAGTCGAGCAAGCTCAGCCCCCTAGGATCTGGGGGTAGATGGGGGAAGGTGGTTGGAAAGCACTCCCTTGATATACACAGCAGCTTTTGAAACGCCATGCAATCCGTGTTGATCATCTGTTCTTCATAGAAAAAGGGGAAGAGTTATTATGAGAGAATAATTAAACCAGCTGAAAAGAGCAAAGTGTTGGCAGACTGCAACCTCCCTGCGCAGACCACACAACAGCTTGCTACGATCAGCAGAAAGGGCCGAGAAACCCTGGGGGAGAAGTGGGAGGGATGCTGGCGTGGTCCTGCAAGACCCTTCTCTCACCCTGCATCGGAGCGCAAACCCAGCTGGGGCTGTGTCGATGCTCCTCACCGCTGAGGTGATCTCCAGCAATAGTGATGCTTAACTCAAGCTTCCAAGTTGCTTCCTCTGGACATTAGTTTCAACGAGGAAAATTCTGATTTGGTATTAGGGAACTTTTTTTTTCACCATGAGGGTGATTAAACATTGAAACAGGCATGAATTTCAGTCCTTGGAGATATTGAAAACTCAACTAAAAAAATGCCCTGAGCAACCTGCTCTAAGCTGGCTTTGCCCTGAGCAGGGACTTGGAACAGACACCTCAAGAAGTCCCCTCCAACCTCAATTATTCTGTCATTCTTGTGCTTCCACCAGCTGGCTGGGGCACAAAATGGCCACAGACACTTCCAGGAAAGGTCTGGCCAAGTGTTACCTAAACCAAGTGTTTATATTGTGTAAGAGACAGAGGGATCCTCTTGTTTAAATATCAGCCTGATAGGGACTGTGGAAGTTACCCACTGGTCACTGGGCTCATGTTGGGAACCAGTGTTTGGCCACTGCTCACCTCCAGAAAAAGTCTTCTCTTCACTTGAAGACTCCCAAGAGATTCACATCTTTTCTTGCTGATTGAGTCAAACAGTTAATTGCCTTCATTCATTGAAACAGATCTCTTTTTTTTTTTTTTTTAAATCAGTGTTACATCTGAATTCTAGCTGCTGCTTCATGTTTGTCACTTTACCTGACAATTTATTATAGGATAGGCTACTAAAACCCCCTCTTTTCCTTCTCAGGAGGGTGAACTCCAGTAAGTCTCAGTGTGATATCTTTAGCTTGTGACAGAAGAGTAATTCTCCTCACTTCTCTTTTATCGGTGGGGGACCAGGAGCATGTGAATTGCTGTTGCGTGGTAACGTCTCACCCAGCAGCCCCTTGATTTGCTCTTAGCTCTTAATCTCCGCAATGAAATTGTGTCTGAAATCTGTTTCTGTGTTTAGCTGGTGTTTGCTTTCTTCTCTGTGCTGAGGCATCCCGAGACTGTGGTGCCAGGGCTTCTGCCCGTGCCCATGCTCAAGGCACCAGATGGCATAAATTTATAAATAATAATGACAACAAAATTACATATAAGTTTAATTTTCCAATATTTAGAGTATGTGTCTATGTCTCAATATTTAGAGTACATGTCTATGTCTATCAGTTTATGAAACAAATGAAAAATGAGTATTTACTTGCAATTACTTTAATGTTTTTTCCTAACCCAACATTTGTCTGGACATTGCCAACGTAATCAAAAGAACTGTAAATTTTCAGAAGTGAGTCTACTCCAGTAAGCTTGATTAATTATGTATTAACCCATTTCTCTGAAGCATTGTTCACTAAATCTTTGGTGGGAAATGCACTTTATTAGGCATGAGCTTTGGTTATTTGTGTACATACACACTATACTATTGGTCAATACGCAGAATGATTTAAAGTTTGCATTGTTACAGAGATGTATTGCTCATAAAAATAATTCTAGTGTTTCAACAAACTGATGGCTAATTTTGCAAGCATTGAAGGGGTGAGATGGAAAATAAAGGGGTGGTCCAAGGAGATTGTTGCTCCTGGGAGCAAAACCAGCTTTGTGGTATCTCTCATTGTGGTGTGTCCCAGGGTCAAGTCCTGCCACGCGTGGTCTGAGCAGGGCTTGTCTCACCTGGCTGGCTCGGGGACTGGCAGTTAGGCCATGGCAGGGCTCACCACAGCCCTGCTGCTCATCTCACTTCAGGGCCAGGGCTCGACATGCCCTGGGCTGTGGTGGTGGTGTAAATGCACTCTGGATAAATCCCGGTTTAGAGCAGGAGTGCAGCAAGAAATGAGCTGCCTTCCTGTTCTACAAACGAGGATTCCAGAAGTGCTGTTGAGAGCTGGTAGTCAATGACTGTAGGGTTGCAAGCCAGCCTGTGAACCAGCTGCAAGGTGAGACTGTAGGAAATGGCTAGTACCTCTGTTCTGACTAAAATGCACACAGAGACATCACCATCTCCGTTTTGCAACTAGGGAAACATGGACTCAGCTCATACAGTTGTCTTACCTACAACTGACAAGATAAAACAGTGACCACAGCAGACTTTTGCTCCTCTTTCCACACCTTGTGGTCTGTATGGTCTGGGATGGAAGCCTAAGTTGCCAGGGTGAAAAACCATAGTTGTTATTTCACAGTTGTCCCCATGTCCCTTATCCTGGTGCTAATCAGTGCTCCCGACAGTGTCTGTGCCAGGGAAATGCAGATGAGAGCCCTCGCTGTGCACCCTCTGGTGTCAGGGCAGGACTTCTCAATATGCATCAGTGTGACCTTGGAGGACAGACTTGACTTGAAATGTGTCCCTGTAGATATATGAAGGTGAAAGTGGTGGCTGAAGGAGGCGAGGCTTGCAGGGGAAGCAATTCTTCCTGAGATAAAAGGAAATATCAAACTTCTGAGTTTCCCTTATGTATCAAGTGTTTTGTACGTGCCAGGTGGGACAGCACAGCTGGAATTTGTTCCCATGTGTCCTGTAGCCTTATTGGTAAAGGACATGTTCACCCCAGCTTTCATGGTGCTGGTGTAACTGGGAGAAGGATCAGGCTGCAGCCACTGACCCCAGTGCTGCCTTTCCCTCCCCTCTGCAAAGCCCTCAGACTGGTGCAACAGAGCTCAGAGAGCAAATTCTTCTCCCATGACAGGTGGGAGAATAGGAGACTGGGATGCAGTCAGGCTCTTTAAGAAGATTATTCAGCTATTGAAGTGTCTGTATCTACCAGAAGATCTATCTTCCATTCCCCTCATTCCCCAAAAGATTTTGATAATAGCGTAAGAACCTCTTATCCTCATTTTATAGTGAGTTGTATGCTGGTGACAACCCGAGCTTGGAACTGTGAAATCAGAAGTAAATGTTTCCTGGAAAGCTGGCAAAAAGACGGACTCTAAGGCTTAGTTCTTACTGCCTTCCAGGTATGTTTCCAGGCTCTGGACAACCAATATGAGACAAAAAACCCAACATACTGTGGTCATGCCCTAAATATTTGAACAGGCGTCTTATGTCTATATTGGCCTGAGCTTCAGCTCTTGGATTCCTCTTTGCAAATTCAGCCTCCTTGGAAGCAATGGTGATATCCTGCTTTGGTGGGTTTGCTCCATGCATGGCAGCTGGTGATTTGCTTCCGCTCCTCTCCCTCTCCCGCCCAAGCCAATGACTGTTTTATACCTTGTTCTGCTGCAGTAATTCCAGCCAACACAGGCTATCAAGAGAAGGAACACAGCAGTCTCTGCAGGTCCTGCAGAAATACAAACAACATATCACTTTATCTTGATCATCTCACATGTAGCTATTTCCAGCCATTAGTTTAAGGATTCTGATTAAATTCTTCATGAAACTCATTATATGCCGTGTGTGCAAACAGCTGTTTGTGCTTTGTTGCCAGAGTACAACTGATGTACGGACCTCAGAGCTTGCAATGCCTCCAGCAAACTTCAGCTCTGGGCAGTCTGGGAGCATCAGCTCCAGTTTCCTTTCTCATTTTTGCTGGTAAGTAGTGAATGACCTGTTTCAGCTTCTCAGACCTCCTGTGTTCCTCCATGGAATTGTGTGCTTTGGAAGAAAATAACTTTAACACTTAAAAGTCCACACTAAAAAGGTGGGCAAAGGGAAGGCAGCCAGGAGTATCTCTCTTGGGATCTGCAGTCAAAGGAGAGAGCTGAGGAGCTGCCCACAAAGCAGAAGGAAGGACTAGTATATTACAGAGATTTTATTTAAGGACTGACTTTCCTGTAAATATACATGGCAAGGACACTTGAGTCCTAGATACTTCCTCTGCCCATGGACCGTGATGGGGATTGCCAGGACACTGCCCTTAAGAACTTGGCCAGCAGTTCCAAAACAAGAGCATGGGACTGACACTTGTAGAGCTTGTGACCTGTAGAAAGGCTATCTGTGGTAATGGAAGGTGGGCTGACCACTACTTGGTATTAGAAGAAAGACATAGGATTAGATACTGAGTTTGAAGGAGACAAGTGGCAGAGCTCTGCAGTTGGAGAAGCCTTGTGTGCACTCAGAAAGTGTATAAAATGAAGAGCTCCCTCACCTAGTTGAACGCCTTTTGCATCCCCCAGATCTTCCAGCTTTATAAAAGTTCAGTCTTCAATGCCCTCTGGCTATCAAACAAAAAAGAAGACATTTAAGTAAGTCAACTAGTATTTCAAAAGTCCCTAAATCTCCTGGACTGAATCTTCTCTTGTGTGCTGTATGATGTTGGCCTCAAGCACTTTCCAGTCTCCTAGAAAATGTCATTGTCTCACCTGCTGGTTATACTGTTAAACCAGCATTGTTTACACAGCAACTTAAACCATCTTACTTTTTCTCATTGGAATGAGCTTCCAGTAAACATAACTTGCTCTCCTGCTCCTAAATGTCTCTTCCAAATCCTCTCTGCTGTCACGCTTAAGCAGCTTGGTGATAATTTCGTGACTTCCTGTGGAGAAAGGGAAGGGTGTCGGAATGCTGGGCAATGAAAGCTCTAATTTTATCTGGCAGGTATGGAGCATGCTGTGGTTTTCATTTAACCTTGCAAGAGAATGACCTGTGTGAATAATGGATTCAAGGGAAAGTTTTGAAAATGGAAAGAACAGAGGTTGCTGTGCTCTGGCTTCATGTTGGGGCCATCTGGTTTCTGTGGCTAATATGAAATGCTGTTGCTGGTAACAAAAGCACAGAGTAAGGGGCTGGGACTGCAAAACCTCATGAGCATCTGTCTGGTGTCAGTGAGTTTGTTTGGCAACCAGAGTTCGGCAGGTAGCAAAAATGAGGACGGTGTCTCACGTAGGCAGGTAACCCAAACAAACTCCTTTTGCTCTGTGCTCGGCGTCAGCCCAGCCAGCTGGGGAAGTTGCACTCGTACACCCACCTCCTTTGGTTGCTCCGTCAGTATGAAAGGGCCATAAAACTCATGGATGTGACCACGAGATGTGGCTGTGTTGTGGGCTGGTTTTTCCCTGTGTTGTGGAGCTCGTGCAGAGCAGACACCAGAAACAGACCCGTGACTGCTCCCTCCATTTTGAGTCTAAGACAGATGTTCTGGGCTACCAGAGCTGACACCACAGACTTCGTACAGATCAGCAAACTTTGCTGGTTCTTGAGCCACGTCCGAGCTCAGTTGCCCGCACTTGTGCCATGACACACCTGTGTTTGCATCCACTTGACTCTTGCTGTTTAATGCAGTACTGGATGGCTGCTTGCAACTCCTTGGATCAAGTCTGGAAGCCCTGGACACTGCCTCCTTCCCTCCCCTCGGAGCAAGAAGAGAAATTCCTGTGTTCAGGTAGTTACTGTGGTGGGTGTTTGTGACTGCCCATTCCCCGTTACAGATTTTTCTTGATGCTGAATGGAGAGGAAGAATTTAGTCTCTTCTCATTGCTGCCTAGAGAAAGCTGACCACAAAAAAAAGAAAGAAAAAAGAGAGAGAGAAAAAATAATGGCACTCTTGAGGGTGCCTCTCTGCTTCTTTTATTTATTTTTTATTTTGATGATTTAGTTGGAAACAGGAGGTTCTTTTAATACACTTAGCACTTAACTGGTGCCTGCCAGTTACATCTCTCCAAAGCCAGCAGTTGTTTTCCAAAACAAAAGCTTTTACCTTTTCCCTTATGGCTCTTCCCTGTTACGGTCAATAAAAAATGAAATTGTAGAAAAGCTTTCTCATCTTCCACGCTGTGTTTGTTTTACATTTATATATAAGCTTGTACAAACACATGCACTCAGAAACCCCCTAACGAAGCTATAACCTGCATCCCTGGACTTTTAATCTTACAGCTACTCTGTAATTTGTAGCTAAGTATTATTTTATAAGCCCCAAATCCCAGTGTATTGACTCTAATGTCATAAACATACCTATATTTTAGGTCATCGAGTGAAAAGCTACCAGCTTGTTACCCAACAACAACATTTTTCTTCTTCACTGCTTCCCATCTGTTAATATCTGTTGTGAACTGACTGCTATAATAAACAAACTGTGCATTTTCTTAGGCTTGGCTTTATCTGCACCTCCCAGGGTATTTGAAGGAAGGATCTTGCACCCGTAGGCTCCCGTGGATGATGGAGAGAAGACATGCTCCCTGGGCTGGGATCCCACCTGACAAGGGAATCTGAAGTGGATAGCAACTGGAAAACTCCTAAAGACTCCAATAATTTCTAAAGGGGTGGCTGTTACGCAGAGCTGACGTACCACAGCCAAGAAAACACCGCTCCAAAAAGCCTCGCTAGCCTCCGCTTAATTTGGGGACACTGTCGGATGCAAGCACGTCTCTGATTTATGCCTGATGAAAAGTACTTGACTCCCAATGGGATGTGAAGGAATGAGCCATGTGTGACCCTGCTTCTCGTGGGACACTGGCATCCGTCACCCAGCCTAGCCCTGCGTTCGAGGAGCAGCACTCACCCAGCACAGCACTTACTGCATACATGATACTCGTTGCACATGGTCAGGCAGACAGCATGGCTCCAGACTGCAAATCTCTTCCAGGAGTCAAGCTCCCAGCCTCGTAAACACGGAATCCGTCAAGCCGGAGGACGTAAGACCTCCAGGCCATTATTAGCCAATATGAAGCTTATAAAAGACTCTATAAACCAACCCATGATAAATAATTTCACAAGTAAGGCCGTGGCAGCGTAGAGCTTGTTTGGAGTTTGAAAGCCGCTGTAATGTGCTGCCAGGAGGATTAAATGCTATCACTGTTTTTCAGGCGTTTTATAGTGTGCTGAGGGGATACGTGCAGTTTTTGTTTGTTTGTTTGGTGAGGAGTTAGCGTGAGAAGTGGGAAGAGGGGAGGAGGTCCCACATGTGCACAGCATAAGGGGGAGCAGACTCTGGGGGCAATGGGCTGACTGATGCTGTGTGACAACCTTGCAGAAAGTGACCTGGGCATGTTGCTATATCTGTTTTATATATTACCTTTTGGCCAAAGCTTGCAGGCTGGAGATCTTTGACACTGAGTCAGGCGAAGGATTACCTGTGGGATAAACTGGCATGGTGATCTGGGGGAAACTTGCAGCTGAGACCCAGAGAGGTGCTGGCTGGCGGCTGGGTCCACTGTCCTCCTCCCTTCCCCAGCATGCAGAGGGTGATGCAGACCTTCATGCTGGGTTTTAACGTGCAGCCTGCGGTTTCTAGTGATTGCAGGAGACTGAATGCAGCTTTATGGGAAGGAGCTTAGCCCCACTGCTGGCAGGACACCTACATGCACACAGGTTAGCTGCAAAGATGATGGTGGCTTCAGTGGTATGCCCTGAGGTTTTGCTACAGCAGGCTCCTGGCAGCTGGAGTCTGAGTTGGGTCCTAGGAGGAATGAGAGCAAGTTGTACTCCTTCTGTGACCCATCTCTCCTGGCTTTCTGGTTGTGGTGTTTTGCTGTGCTCCCTCCAAGGCAGTAAGTTATTGCCTTCCGGAACAGTCCTCAAAACAGTGTGAATCACTTTCGTATGACACGTGTTTTGTTTCCATGGTTATCAGACCCAGGTTCACTTACATCCATCCTTCCTTGGCACAAAATGTTTCTGTTGTCTTTTCCACTTGTGTATTTGTCTGGGCTCCTGCTACTGCTCCAAGATAAGAAATTTTTTTAAAGGAAAATGTAACCAAGAGGTATGAAGCTCCCAGTTTAGAAACTAAGAGGGGTATAAAATCAACATGGCATTCTTCAGAAAATGAGTGGTTGTTTGACTCAGGCATAGTCCATCTCATCATCCGAAGCTGTTGCCCTTGGCAATTGGATAAATCTCTTTCCCCATTGAAAATGCCACTTTGGTTGGTCGGTTTGTTTCAAACACCCAACTGACTGGGAGAAGACTCAGCTTGAAAAGCAGGAGTGACAGATTCTGACCTACAGCTGGTGCAGAGGAGTAGGAGGAAATCAGGGAGAAGGCTATTTCTCTTATTGAATAAAACCATTGCTTATTATACAGCTCTGTTTGGGCCTGTTCCAGATCCATTAAAGTAAATGGAAAATCTTCACTTGACACAAATGGGAGCTGGCCCCAGTTCCAGGGATTAAATAGTGTACGGAGGCTCAGGTGGATCTTCATACAGGAACAAATCATGCTCCTGTTGAGGCAGTCCCTCTGAGTTTATTTTAAATTCTTGTCATTTGTTGACCTTGTGGGTTTTGTGTGTTGCCTTGTGCTGTGTTGCTTGTGATCAGCTACAGTGGCCACGGTGGACCTCATCCAGCCGTTCACAACTGAGCTGTGGCTGCACCCCCAAGTTGGTGCTGAGATCTTGGGGCACCAGCTGCAACACCCATGGGGACGTGTGTGAGCCCTACTCCAGAAATGGGGAGGGTAACCTCATAGTTAAGACTAGCATAAGACACCAGCCTCTGGATGAGGTGATGCCTTTCTGTGTGTTGCAGAAGATCCTGGTTGGTAACAACTGCATCTCTGTGAGCAGCTCCCTGTGAGCCACTGAGAGCTGGCACCAGAGAGGGATCGGGGTTTTTGCCTTTGCTTTTCTGCCTTTGCTGGGCCTGGCAGCTCTCCTGGTGTGGTACCTGGGAGAATCTATCTAAATAGCAAATATCAGAGATGTCACAGATGTGGGAGAATATAGATGGGAAATGGCTTCTGTCAAATGGAGCTGTAAAAGCAGCAGCTCAGATTAGAGAAAATGGGTTTAAGCGCTTCTTGCAGAAGTCTTTTCTGCAGGTTCTTCTTCCTTCCTGCTTCCCCATGCTTTCTTGCCCTTCAGAGCCTTTACCTCTTTTCCTTCAGTTGGGAAGGCTTTCTTTCCCTTGGCCCGCTACAACCAGCAGAGCCAAGGTGAATTTTCCGTTGTTCATCTTTCACTAGTGCAGGGCTGAGGCTGGAGACAAATGTGCTCCTGAGATCAGGAGAGCCTCCTCAAAGCCTCTGCCTTGAAGCACATGGTGACTTCAGCACCACAGAACTGGTTTCTATGCTCCTTCAACTGGAAGGCATTTCCCCTTAGTCCCAAATATCTCTAGTTTACAGCCTCCTGGGAGGAGTCCAGAAGAGTCTATCTGTCCATGGCAATCTGCATGACCTGCTATGCTACACACTGAGCAATCAACAGCTCTGCACACATGGTTGGTGCATAGGAGGAAGGTCCTTAGAGAGATGTAAATACTCTTGGTGACATCGGTTAGGAAACAGCCGTGTGCAAGTGCGGGTGGTTAGGGAGGCTCCCCATAAAGCAAACCTCACAGTGCCCATAGAGGAGCATCAGCAGAAGACGCGACGGAGCTGCTTCAAGTCAGGGAAATATCTGATGCTGGGTGCTTCAGGGAGAATTTCTGGAGCATCTGGTGGCATGAGGAAGGGTGAGCGCCCTTGCCTGGACAGCAAGGGGTCATGAGAAGAGAAGAAAAACATCAGGATGTTGTATTAAAAGCACATCTGTGCACAGTCTGGAATGGTAAATACATTTTCAGACTCCCCTCATAAAGCTGCAGTGTTTAAAAGTGCTGATAAAGTGCATTCCAATGTCCTTAAAGTATTGCAGCGTGCCACACACACTACGCAGTGTTTATACGAGAGACGGCCAGCACTGCGAAGAACGGCGAGATGAATGGGCTTATACGTGTGAAGGGGAAGGATTTGTGGATTGTCACCAGAAAACGGGGTCCAGCTGGCTTATGCTGTCCTGGCCCTTGAAACCCTGGGGCTCTCAATTGCACTGTGCCTGGGACAGGCTGTGAAGCTGCTGGCACAGCAGGGAGGGACCGAGCAGCACTCAGCATCCTTCTCTGCCGCCTCATTTTGTACGGGACACTGTGGTCCATAATGGCAGCCCCTCTTTTTAAGAGAGGTGTTCACAAATTTTTGTGGCTGTTGCTGCTCTCCCTCCTATGCTAGTTTTTTCTTGTGGGTTTATTAACCCTCTTTGTGTCACTGAATTTCTGTCAGGCTCCTCTTCCTATTCCTTCGGGCTCCCTCTCCTTGTGTGGTCATGCTGTTTTCTCTCCTCTGGCCCACAGAGGAACATCCATTCTTCCTACCATCTCAGAAAAGTTCCCTATTACAACTGTTCCTCAGAATAAGAGAGTCCTTTTAGAGTAGTTTGAAAAAAAGGTTTGAAAGCCCTCTTTGCAGCACAAAGCATGAGGTGAAGATGGATGCTTTGGAAAGCAGTTGTGGAGTTGGTCCAACACCTTTCTGAGGCTGGGCCATGCTCTGGCTTTAGTGGAAGCTGTGATTTATTACAAACCTCAACAATTTGCAATACGAGGGCTGGGCAAGGGCTGCTGAGGAGTTTATCACTTCAGAAAATATTTCAGATTTGAAATGCCTTGGACCATGCAGTGTTGCAAAGCATTTCTTGCTGCTATTGTGCTGTGACTGCCTAGTTAAGCATCTTTATATTAAATTGGTTAAAAATGACTGGAGCTGGAGGGAGAGAAAGCAATAGAGCTGGGGAAGGACCTGAATTCAAGAATGTGATCGTGTTGGCAAGAGGGAGAGGAGAAAGTGCCAGGCGTGAGAGGCAGCACAGGGGATGGCAAAGGCTGGAGAGGGGGAAGGCTGGAGGGGAAATGGTGTAATGTCTTGGTCCTGCCTGAGCGATGGTGTAGGAAGGAGTGAGAGAAGTGGTGAAGGGAGGGTTCAGAGGCAAACAGAAGACAAGAACAGAGAAATTTCAGACACAGAAGACGGCAGGGACACAGCGGTTTCTTGTGACATAAGCTGCAAAAATGGCAGGCAAAACATTAAATGTCAGCATGCTTATGATGCCCAGTTTCCCAGGTCTGATGTAAGTGGATATAACTCCTAAGGGGCTTGTAACTCTTCATGTCTTCCACCTCTGGAGCATACTTTCCTGGCTGCTGACATCTGTCATGCCACCTTGCGCTCATGGTGCCACCCCGCCACCTGCCCAAATTCACTAACACTTCTGTTCTTATGAAATGTATGAATCATAACTTCCATGCCACGGCTTTCTGCAAGATGCTGTTTCCAGAAATAGCATCCTGCAAGCCAAGAGACGTGATATTGCCCTTATGATGGTGGAGGCCCATAGAGAGGGAGCACAGAGGGAGCGTAAAGAAAACAATCCACCCAACAGTGCGCTTGGAGGAAAGAAAGCACTGTGCAGGATCCAGCCCTTCATTTGGATTTTTCTGAGTTCGTAAGTTGAAACTATCAGAATTTCAGTGCGTGATGAGATTTGGAAATGGCTCCTATATCGGTAAAATAATCATTGCACTACAAAAGCATATACACTGACACTTTAACCTAGGCTAATGAAGGAGAAGTGTTGTACCTGAAATACTGTTTGATATTTTAATGTGACTTCAAGTGTTTCCTAGTACAGTGGTTTTCTCCTTGTGTAGATTTCACCTTAGACTTTCTAGTAAGTACAGTATTCTTTTAACCAACTCTAATTCAATCAGATATTTTATGAACATAGACTTTCTAGTAAGTACAGTATTCTTTTAACCAACTCTAATTCAATCAGATATTTTATGAACATATTTGTTACTTGAACAAACTGTGCAGCTAGTGGCATATTTGTACTTTATTCTTAATGCTTTGACTTCTTCCTCACTCACATGCTGTTGTTTGTATTCCCTGGCCAGGTCCTCTAACACTTTGCAAGCTATTTCCATGTGAAATGAACTTAGTTCATTCCTAATGCACACTCTTATTTTTGGTTAATCAGTCTCACAGGTACCCATTAGAAGCAGAGCTATGTTTATCTGAATATTGTCATGTATCAAAAAGGTCAGGGCCTTAGAGTAAAATCTGAGCCGAGGTGAAATCAAAATAGTGTACCCATCTAATCAGCTGCAGTAGATGTTTTGCATAAAATTGGTTCCTAGGATATTGTTTTGATGCTGCTTTATCATGAAGACAAAAGATGATTTTTCACTGCATGCAAGAAGTGTTATTTGGAAAAGTCATTCTGATTTCCATAGGGTAAATACTTATTTAGGCTCTCTCATTTCTCTGATTATATCTACTTTTCTAAGCAAGTCTTCACCTAACACATTGCAGCAACACAGAAAAGTATGTAATGTCATTGTGGTCTGTGACTGGGGTTTTACTGTTGAAACTTACTCTTCTCCTGACATATAAATGCTGGTTTGGCATAGTATCACCAGGGATGGATTTAGCACATCAAATTCACTTGCCAAAACAATGGAGGGGAAAAAAAAAAGAGGTAGGAAAAAATGAAAAAAGAGGTATGAAAGGAGAGATTATTTTTCTTTTAATAGCTGCTATTTAACTCTACTCACTCCCATCTACTTTTTGTTCTGCTAGCTTAAAAGCTGTATTATGTGAAATTAGCCAGTAAAAGTTCCACATTTGCCAGATGTTCAGCTGAGTAAAACTTGCAGTAAAGATTTTCAGAGGGTCACTCATTTACCCTCTCAACATCTCCTTCCTGGAGAAGCAGCCTTTCCCCTGCCATCCAAATCGAGGTCTCGGCTTGGTGCATCTTTTGATCAAATGCTAGCCACAATTTCTGTAATTCAGTTTCGACTAATGCGTAGAGGAAGGAAAGAACTGACCAGCCAGGGAGGCAGCAGCATTAGAAGTCACTCTCATTTACTTCCTGCCAGATATTAATTAGTAGACTACCATCACATTCATTTCATAAAATGGACTCATAATAAACTGTGAGAGAGTCACTTTAGTGAAGGTTTGTGGTCAGACTGAAATGCTGGGAATTTCCGCAGCATTTGCAAGTCTTTAGGAACAATGGGGAAACAGGGAAAGAGGCTGATAAAAACTTTTCTGGCTGTTGCTGTCGGGGATGCTTTGGCTGGCAGGGAAGCAGGGTGGTCTGAAGATGCTGGGTAGGAGCCTCTGCTTGGAGTTTTTATCTTGCATCAACCATGGAGGTTTGGCTTTTGTGGTTTTGGTGTGAAATTAATCCGCTTTTTCACAGCACATAGGTGACTTCAGAAGCCAGAGATGTAGCTTTGCCTTTTCCTCTGATATCTTCCGTGCTGTGCAGTGTCATTTCCAATGAGGCTGACCAAAGTTAGGATTATAGGTCCCTGCTTAAATGCTTCCTGTATGGTTTCAAAAGTGCTGCTGTTTTGATTTTGACTTTTGCAAGAGAAATAATTTCCCATGTGCAGGAAGGGGTTCAGATACATAGGGCAGGGGGAATTGGCTGACGTGAAGGGGAGAGGGTGGACTAAGCACGGAGTCACTTGAGAACCCAAGTCCAGCTTCACAAAGTGGGTCTGTCTCCTGTGAGCACCCGAATAACTGGATGGCTTTGATCCTTAGGCTTCCAGATGACTACCTCCCACTGACCTCAGCAAGGCAGAGACATTTAGGTGACTGTGGGGTGCAGGCAGTGTAAGCCATGTATGTACCTTTACACTGTTACTTTGTATGAAATCTCAAATGACAACCAAAGTCACTGCAGACTTCCCTGACCTGATCAGAGCCCCAGAGAGCAGGTATGGCTGCTCCTGGGGGTTAGGTCAGGGCTGCTCTGTTTGAAGTAGCCTTGCTTGTTTTCTTGCTTAATCCTAATGATTTTGTGGGGGAGCGAGTGTTAGCTCTGTCTGAAGCTCCGTCCAAAGGTCCATCCCAGTATGCTGTCAGACACAGCTCTGTCCAGCTGACTTTAAAAGGACCTGGAAAACAGACTGAAAATGCCCAGGAGGAAATAACTTTTCTCCAGCATTACAGATGCCAAAGCAAAGTGTTAGTTCTACATGTGATAAAACCTGCTGCTTCCCTGCCATAATCTGCTGCTAATGGGAATAGGGAGAATATGCAAATTATGTCCTCAACAAACATTTAGAAATAAAAATATAACTACTCTGAAAATGGAGGAGACTTTCCAGATTATTCATCCTGTAGCGTTTGGTTCCTAAAAAGCTGCGAATGCCCTTGCTTTCTTGAGTACTAGGCAGTGGGCCATATTCCTAACTGGTATCAATCAGTAACAGCTCCATTCATTTGGATGGACAAGATTTAGCCCATCTGGACATTAATTTGTCTTTCTGACAAGATTTGAACGCTCATTTTGACATGTTCAGGAGTTGAAGCTGCCAGCAGTTGTTTCTTTCCTTGGCAAACCTCTCCAGTGCTAGCAGAAGCACTTTTTTCCCTTTACGGCACGCACAGGCACCGCAGAAGGACTTAGCTGCTGGTTGTAATGATCTCATATATTTTGGGATCTCTTCCTTTTACAAGGGTGGTGCCTGGGGTGTGGACAGATGGACTCTGCCCACCTCTCCTTTGGCTGCTTGAGGGATCCCCCAGGTCTTTCCCTACAGTGTCATTTTGAGCCATGTCTCTTTTATTTGTCTTTTTTTCACTTCTCATTACCTGCTGTTCACCCTGGGGCTCCTCAGGGCTTTCTTGTTATAAATTGGATTTGGAAGTAGAAATTGGAAATAGAAATCAGTGGTTCTGCGATTACAACAAGGAGGGAATGTGTCCCAAAGGCTGGGTGGATGTGGTTTGACTCAAGCTCTTGATACAGAGTTGGAAATTAAAACCATTCTCCATTGATGTCCCTTTGCAGGAGATGTCTACAAGGAAAAGACTACCTGGCTCTCTTCCTGGAGCTGAGACTCATCAGCAAAGCAGCACATGTGCTGATGGTCTGCAGGCATTGCTAGCAAGGTGATAGCGTATTTTCATCGAGAAAATTTAAACAAATATAGTTCTGTTCAATAGCCATATTTTAAATGGAAGGGAGCGAAGTTTTCTGTGTAATGAGATTGAGGCTGATATTAAAGATAACCTGAAATGTGGCCTGAAAGCAAATCAAATCACTTGCTCCAGTTGTGAGTAAGGCAGCAAAGTGAACGTTAAGGCAAAACCAGGTGGGAGAGCGATAATGAGGCTGTGGGTACAGAAATTACCACATTCATGAGAGAAGCCAATTTCAGACTTGAGTGCACTCAGGCTGGTGGCAAGGGGATAGAAACAAGGTAGAAAATCTCCAGACCAGAGCATGGAAAATGCTGCACTGCACATCCAGTAGCAACGGTGGCTCTTCAGTGTCTGAACTGGGGAAAGTAGGTGATGACTGAAGGTAACAGGAAAGACAGGTCTGTAGGTAAGAAAGGGAGAGGGAAGGGTTGGAGCCCATCAGTCTGACTCCAATTATATGGATATAAACGAACGTTCAGGGAGAAAAATAAAGCATGGAGGTAAATAGGAAATTGGAGAGAATGCAGCCTGGATCTAGCAAAGGCTTATGTTGTATGAATCTGATATTTTTGATAAAATAACAGATTTTTCTAGACATAAATTAGATCTATGGCATTTCCTACCTGGATTCAGTGAAGTAATTGATATAGTGCCTTGTGAAAAATGACTAGGTGAGCTGACAGGGGCAGAATAATAAAATAATTGGAGATGAGGGGATATAAAAATGTCTAAACTATCTGAATAATCTTGACTTTTGTGCCACTTCTTGGAAGGCTTGGGCCCTAAGAAGTCATTTCTGTCCTTTGGTAACAGCCCCTGAGGGCTTTCCCCAGTGATCTAAGTGTGGAAGGCAATGAATTCAGCTGCCAGCCCTGGTTCTGTTGTAGAGACTTCCTTACATCAAAGGAGTTTCTTCCAGTAGTTCTGCCTTTCCTGAAATGAATAGAATAAATTAAAAGAGAATTTTTAAAGAGCCCTTAAAAAAACCCCTCTGTGGTTTTTTTTGTGTTTTTTTGTTCATTGTTTTGGGGTTTTTAATTTTATTTTTTTAATAAAAGTCCTTGATGTAGCAGAAAAATAATATGTTATCTTGGGCACATTGGGGAAAACCACTCCTGTGGTTCTCATTGCCTTTCAGGAAGTTTGGATTGATGATTCCTGCCATTGCAGAGAATGCTTCCAGGCTATGAGTCCATATTTTGCTCTCAGATTTAACAGTATTATTTTACACTTACTTACATGATACTTTTCATCCTGAAGGATGCTGGAGCACTTCAGCAACTACATACAGCACTGCTGAAGATGCAGAAAATAGTAGGCACTCTTGAGAGACCATCTTGTGTGTGTGCTGGTCCCACAGATCCTGACCGAGATCCCTCCGGTGCAGTGTGCTCTCTGGATGGAGTGTCACCTACTAAGGACTGAACCCTGATGCAGCAAATGCTGTGTTATAACAAAAGGGAAGCTTCAAAAGCTTGCAGGTGATTGCTATTGATCATTATTATTATCAAGTAAGTTTTTCAAAATTATGATGATCGTTATAATTACCAGAGAACATTTATGGTGATGATGTTCCCTCTAGCATGACAGAGGTGAGTGTCTCAGCTTAAGGCTTGTGGGCTCTGAGTTCCTCAAAGTATCCTTCTTTCTTAATGCTCATAGTTAAATCCACACCTAAGGATGTTCTGTAATTTATTGCAGTAGCCTCTTCTCTCCCCCTTGGGTATTCCCATGCTCAGTTATAACTTTGCCACCAAAGACAGAACTTCCTTAATATTTCTTCCTTCTTCATTAAATTCACAGCTTTGGTAATTTACGGATATTGCAGAATCTGGGCCTGTTTTCTACCCTGCAGACTTGCAAGGCAGCAACATCATTTAAGCACCATATGGTTCTCGACAAAGTCAGGTTTCACATCCAACCTAAACAGTTTAATATTATCAAAAGCCCAAGCTCGCTGCAGCAATAACAACCCCTGCTTCCTCTCCCTGCATTGTATAACAAGAGGAAGAAAGCTCTCAAACCGAGCAAGCTGCTGTGATCTTGAACAGGGGCTGCAGGGCTGCGGAAAAGCCTTTGTAGCACCCTCATTATGTTCATAGGACAACGAGCGTCCACCTGGACCACAAAGAAAGTGCAAACCCAGGTCTGGTTTCAATTAGGATGCCTTAAAAACACAGACCAGGTTTAGTTCCTATTGTTGCTATATATAATTAATTTATTTGATGTTTAAGTTTTAATGAGGGAATGCTACATGCCTCCAAGCTGCAGAACACTCAGTTGTCTCTATTCTTTAATGTATATTTGGCTTTTTCTCTTTTAGGGTCTTGGATTCCAGTCCCTACCAAATTTGATGCACGCAAATATTTTCCGGCAGAGTTAATGTATTCAGCATGAGGAGCGGAGGACAGGCTGGGTGGGGACAGGGGAGCTGGGCTGAGTATTCATTCCTCAAGCCACACTGGTGGTACAGTGATTAGAAAAGACTACGTCTCCAACTTCCTTGCTTAATAGACTAAGAGGTCTCTGTAGATGATGAGTAATGCTGCATGGAGCAGATGCCAAAATGGAACAGGAGCCCTGAGACAGCTTTTGTTGCAGTACCTTGTAGCAATCAGAAATTATTATCCTCATTGTGCTATGATGCTATCAGTTGGCTGAGGACCTTGCACTGAGTCACAGCAATCAGCATCCCAAATGATTACAGACATCTGCATTGCATCTGAAAAACAGCAATTACATTGCTATGCCTGCATCCAGTCCAGTGGGACCTCCATCAAAATCGGTACCACGAGGGCTCTTGCTATTCCCTCAGCCAACGACAGGTCTTGCCTGGCCATGGGGCCGCTCAGCCCAGGAACTGAGTGCCCAGGTCATGTGCCAGCACCTCGGTGCAAAATACAGCCCGGAGAAGGAACGGGAGAGAGACATGTAGGCCTGTCAGGTGCCATGCCTAGAAGGTCTTTTCCATTTAGCTGTTGGGAGCATAGCTTTCTCCTATTTATAGGAGAATAAGAAGAAAGAATAAATGGCAGTTTGGTGTAAAAAAAAATGCCATTTACAGATTAATTAGCATTTTAAAGAGCCACAGGGGCTTTTTAGGAGGGAGCGCGATGGAGCTACCAAATGAGATTTAGACAGAAGTGATGATCTACAAGTGTTTTCTTGGTAACTTACTGGAGGGTGAACATGTTAGAGATGTTAGCAATGGGGTGTCTGTTTGTTATCTGGGATTGAATAAATCATCTCTGCAAGCTGATGCTTCTTGTGAAGTGACAAAAGCACCCAGATGTAGCATTTCCTACCAAGATGCGATGTAGGATTTGCTGGAGAAAGGCTGTGCTCAGGTGAGATACAGCTCCCTAGCAAGAAAAGAATTATCTCCGCAGATTGCAAGCAGGTCAATTAACAAAACAGTCCTCTCCTACAAGGGGCTAACCCCTATGTAGCAGGAGAGGTACTGAGAGGTAAGATGCAGGGGAAGCTTTTTTCCCATATTCTCTTTATTGGAGTATGTGGTTTGAATACCGGGTTTGTGATCTCAGCATTTGCATCTTGATATTGGGAAGAGCTCCCTGAGGAGATGATGGAGAGCTTCTGCATGGAGAGCTTTCAGGGAAGATGTGAAGTCAAAAAGGATTGCTACTGCCTGCAAAAAATCAACTCATTCATAACAAAAAGCAAAATTCAGCCTCTGGGATGCAGAAGACAATCAAGGAAAAAATTCTCAATTCTGCTTGCTCGGTGAGCATGTTTATTTAGTTTCTGCTGTGGAAAAAGGGCTAATGAATGTTACTTTAAATGTAGCCAATTAGGTGTGGTCTTTTGAAAAAATCATATTGTGCCTTGCTGAAATATTCATACTGCCGACAATAAATCTGGTTGGATTATATCAGGGATATGTTGCTAACACATGGTTTACCAGCAATGTTTCTGTTAGTTGTAGCTATTTGGCTGGAAAGCAGAAGGGCCCTTGTACCCTGAAAACAACCACCTTCCTGTAACCCCAGCTGAACAGATCTGCTACTGATGTGTAACAGCGCTGCTGAAGCCTTAGGAAATGCAGTATTGGATGATGAAAAGGAGCTGCTTGCCACACCGGATCTTGCCTTCCCCTCTGACTTTGGCAGTTAGAAAGAGGTAGGCACACGAAATGATGTTTTTACACTTGGGTGTGCTTGTGTTTGTGGTGAAAATGAAAACCTGCGAAGTCCAGTTGAGCTGGAGGATAGTCCTGCTAAATGCTTTGATTCAAAATCAGCAGAGATGAGTGCACGGCAGGCCAAATACCACATCTTCTCTTCTTAGCTGGGCAAAAAAGTCCATTAAATTAAATGGGAGCAGCAACCATAATGGGGGGCCGAAAGCTAAAACAGGTGCTCTACCCAATGTGGTTCATGACCATGGCAGCAGCTGCCAGAGGGGCAGAGGGGATGATGTCTGTCACTAGATGCCCTCTGCGTGGCCTTGTTGGGAGATGAATGAACATTTTGTGCTTCCCAGCTCTTGCAAGGAGACTTGTGGCCATGCAGGTTCTGTGCACAGAAGTATGTTTAGGAGTAGCTGTGAAGGTCCCACTACCATGGGTCCATGGGACCCGGACACCCTTCCCAATTTCCTGCTAATTCAAGTACTGTTTGCACTTTGACATTGCTAATATGTCTTTGGGTTCGTCCTTCTATAAAACACAAGGATTCTTCTGAATTTTTAAGAGCTTTTTGTTTTTCAGCAGAAATGAGTTATCTCGATCTGGCTTGGGAATCTGGTTGCAAATTTGAGCTCCAGATAAACATCCACCAATAAAAGCTGCTGCTCTTGTATGAGTTGTCTGGGATCCTTTGCCTTTTGGAGGATCTGGTCCTTTCTTCTTGGGGGAGGTAGGGCTGGGTGGTTACTAGACGTCTGAGCTGCTCTTGAAGTCATACCTCATCCATGCAAATCCTGTGCCTGTCGTATTTGCAATACTGAGCAAGACAGAGGTTGCAGTTTCTCCAAATGTTTGGAAGTTAGGAAATGACAGCTGAAGTTGCCATTTTAACCTTCTCACTCCTCTGTGGAAGTGTACAATTTTACTAATTTCTGTCATGGGCTAAATAAGGTGTTTTGGCTCCCAGCTCATTCACAGACTTGACTAAATCAGCTTCATTCAGATTTTCTCCCTAAAAATGCCATTGCCTAAAGCCAATGACCTTCACCAGGAATTGGAGCTCCAAAAGCTAAAATACAGAAAATCTGCATGTCTGGAAAGACTTATTTATGGGGAACTGCAGCTCTCCTGCCCCAATAAAAAAAGCTTTTCAACTGCCTGGCATAGCCATAACAAGATTAGGGCTCGTGAACACGACATTGTCTTGCTAACCCTCCTGATGTTTTGCCGGCTCTATCAGTGTTTGCGGTGCGGTGCGCATTTCCTCAGTGCTCTGGTCTGACGGTGGTGGTGGCAGATGGTATTTGTTTAATTCTGCTGGTTCCCAGAATGCGCGTGGGCAGCTCTTTGCTGCCCAGGTGGAGCAAGGCACAGTGGGAGCTGGGACATCCTGCAAGGCTGCGACCGTCGGGCATGGTGGGGAGGGAGGTCTGCAGACCCCCGTGTTTTAATCTCTCTTCTGCCTAGTCTTCTCTACTTTAAAAGTGTGGTTCAAGCTTTGCTCCAATAAAACAATTAGGCTTAGAAACACAAAGCTTTTTGGAGAGGCTGGCTCTGAGGGGAAGGTGAGAGCTGGTCCAACAGAGGAAGGCGGCCAAGGGGGTGCAGCAGGGACTTGCAGAGGGCAGTGGGGATGCTTGGGAGGGACAGTAGCTTGCAGAACTGGCTGCCAATGTGAAGGACCTGTTCTCACCTGGATTTTAACCTTTAAATCTCTCATAAAATGCTCAGCTGCTTTATTTTTAGGAGCCCTGGCACTCCCAAGCAGGCTGGACCATTTTGCTTTGCTGGCCCCGACACTGCTGTGGTGTGGAGGGTTGCCGCTCGGGGAGAACACCCCACCTATAAATGCACAGGGGAGCATGCCAGGAGGAGAGAGGTTGTGTGTTTGTGTATGTGTGAGCGTGTGTGGTGCACGAGGGTGGGTGTGAGAGAGAGGGATTGTGCCAGAGGGGAAAACATGACCCTATACTTCGTCCTTCCTGATTGCATCTATGATTTCCATTAATGGGAATGTAAGACGTTTCATTACACGGTTTGTTTAATCTAAACTTCACATTTAACCTCCCTGGAGACAGGGTGAGTGAGTGGTTTGTTTTCCCTGTTTCGCCCCACTGTGACACCAGAGCCCCTCTCAGAGATAACGCAGGGACTGCTCGCCTGCCGGAGCAGCTTGTTGGCTTTTCCTGGTGGAGGGGGGCCAGGAGATGTGGCTGGAGACAGCAGACCTCTTCCATCTTCTAACATCCTGCAGTACGTGTTTCACCCTCTGTAGCAGCTCTCAGCTGCTGCCAGCAATGCCACATGTGCCCAGCCTGGCTGCCCCTTCTGTGGACGTAGAGGAAAGCCAGGAGGGCGTGGGGCCAGGTTCCTAAATGATAAATAAGGAGGTGAAGGAATGATGTGTGAAGGCATAAAATCCATCCTAAGCACATTAAAATGCATCCTATGGGAGCCAAAGCTGAACTGGGGCTGGCACTTCTCTGCACTGGTGACAGAAAAAACGGCGGGGCTGTGGCTTTCCACATTGCCCAAAAACTATGCAGAAAGTGATTCTGTCCTGGCAGAAAATCTGCTGGGGCTTGTAAAATGAAGAAAACTCCTTTGGGTAAGCACAGCTCAATCTAAATCTCTGCTTCAGACATGCCAGCTTCTTTCTAAACATGGAGCGAAATGGCTTTTGTACTTTTAGATTTCTCTTTCCCAGTTTGGATTGAGATCCCATGTTGCGGTACAAAATTAGAGCTAGAATGGGGAGCTTGCATATTAATTTCTTACTGAAATCAGGCCCCACTGAACGTCTTTAGCATTTTACTGATAATGCTCCTTTGCCAGCAGAACTAGGCACAGGGCCTAAACATGCCCTTATTAAACTCACTGGAAGTTTTGATGTGGATTTCAATGGCACCAGCATTTTTTCCCAAAGGGACCCTGATATTTTTTCTTTTTTTCTCTACAGCTCAATCTCACAACTGGTTTCTGCTGGCTTTTGCTGATCTCCTTCACAGGACCAGTAGCCCTAGCAATGGGCAAATAAACAGAAATGGTCCCCAAACCTTGCTGCCAAATGGACAGTTAAAGAATCAGTTTAGTGCCTACCTCTGGAATTTCTTTCACTGTAAATTGACGGGGGTCAGGAAGCATTAGACACCAGAATACCAAATTCCAGTTTGATTGCCAGCAGGTGCAAATGCAAATGAGGAAAGCATCGTACCTTGACTTTGGCTCTGGATTTTGCCTTCCCAAAACTTCCAACAAAAAGTCCTCATTAGAGTTTTTTGTCCCATAGAAGAGAATTAGAAAATTACTGACTTTCAAGTTCGTTTCCTTGCTTGCTTTCAAAATGAAAGCATTGGTTGGAAACATGTGTGCATGCAAGTCTGCTTGGAAGCAGGGCTGCCCCCCTCTAACCCAGCTCTTTTTTTTTAATTCCTTGAAGGTGCCGAAAGACCCCCCAAGAGCTTTTGATCTTTGAAGCTGTTTTATTACAACACAAAAATTATAAGCACAAGAAAAAATATTTATTTAAGGAAGGGAAAACACTGAACTCCTGGGTGAGACGGATAAATTAAAAGCTGGGAAATTAATCTCCAACCTGCCCTGTGAGTTCTGGCAGGCTTGAATGTCCTCCTGTCCTGTCCTGCTGGTCACTGTGTGCATCCAAACAAACCCACCCTGGCCCAAAGTGTCTTTTTTACCCAACCTTCCCTAGGTTTGGACCTGGGTAAGCAAGGAGGCTCTGAATGTTTTTGGTGGATTCAGTCTCACTGATTACAAGTATAAGATCTGTTACAAACTGCCACACAGTGAAAGCTTGGGAAAGGGGTGTGATGGAGATCTGTAAAGCCATGCAGGGTGTGGAGTACTGCTCTCACCTGTGCACTGTCCCTCCTAAAGGATAGCC
Source organism: Theristicus caerulescens (assembly GCA_020745775.1). Taxonomy (NCBI): domain Eukaryota; kingdom Metazoa; phylum Chordata; class Aves; order Pelecaniformes; family Threskiornithidae; genus Theristicus; species Theristicus caerulescens. Next base: position 65,980,366 of record CM036564.1, on the reverse strand, counting down.
CAGCAGGAGTCTGGGAGGATGTCAGGGAGATGCAAAACCACAAGGGAGTATTTCTTTATGGGGTGCATCACAAAGGGCACTTGCTACACCCTAAAACTGTAGAGGCCAAAGATTATAAATGCGTTTAAAGTGGGTAGACATTTGCGTGAGACAGAACCACCCGTGGCCATCATGGGATCCAGGTACAAACAGGGATCTGGGAGACGGCCACCTGCTCAGCAGCAAACAGGTCCATGAGATACACTGAGATACCCTGGGGAAGGGCCCTTTGTCCATCCCTCATTTTTTATATGCTTCCCCAACGCGTCCTCACTTCCCCTGGGATCCCTTATCCTCCCTCCATGGGGACAAATAGGCATCTCTGTGAGATTGTCCTCCTTCCCTAATTTGATGTCACTCTTTGAAGTATCGCCAGTGACAGAACTGGCTCCTCCTGAACCCTCTCTATGTCATGGCACAAAAAAATCGCTCTTTGCCAAGGGCGGCCCATGGTATTTCATCTTGCGCAAGGCAACAGATGAGAGAGTTTCCTCTTTCATGGGTTAGCTCAGATGCAGAGCTCACAGTGTTCCCTGGCAGATTATTAAAGCATTAACCATGCTCATTTAATGGTATTGAGATGCAGATAAGATGTAATGTATTATGTATTGTATTTCCCTCTCAGTGTGGCTGAGCATGTTTTTTAACATCAAGGGCAGGTGTTTTTGTGTGATACCTGCTTAGTGGTATTTATGGTGATATTTATTCCAAGGCTGCAGTTAATGTCATCGTCCTCTGTTTCGTTACACTCTGAGATTAAACTGCATGTCTGATGCATCATTTATTCAATTATTAAAACATCTTAATGAAGGTTAACAGCACAGTGCAGCACAGTTGTGCAGAACTGACACAAATAAATCTGTCAGGCGTTATGTTGGGAAAGGCAACTGAACTGCTTCTCCCGAAGTGCAGATGGGTCAGATTAAAAGTGCATGCAAAATAGTGCCAGAAACACAGCTCTGAACACAATCCTTCTGGGAACCAGAGCTGGAGAAGTGGAAAAAGGGCTGTAATGGGTCTCTGTGGTTTCAGCTGCCAGGAAGCGCTGAGCAGTACCGTGGCATTTTGGGTTTCTCTCTTGCTGATCTTGGGTGAACCCTTCTGTGCCTTGAAAGACCAGCTCCAGAGCAGACATTTCTCTGAACATGTCTGGTTAGGCTCTTCAGTGCTTTATGGGGACTCTGGGGCTCTGCATAGCCACGGGGAACCCTTTTCATGGCCATGCAGGCAGAGGAGGAGTCCTACCTCTGTGGGGCCTTGGAGGTGGTGAGGGTGGCATGGGCTGATCCCAACACAGACTGTGATGGAACTGGGGCTACTGCTAACCACCAGTAGAGATAGCCTGCAGTGTCCATGGAGGAGCTCAGGGATGCAGAAATGGTGTCCAAACCTCTTACTTCAGGAAAAGGCTCCCAGCACCGCAGGAAAGCCCTGGGCAGCAGCCTTGCCACAGCAGCCACTGGGATAGTGTTCAATTTTTTTGTTCCCTTGGCAAAGATGAGTTGAAGCCTGGGAAAATGCTAGAGGACTTCATTGTCATTTTACACAGTACTGTTAAGGAACGAGTTAAATTTCCAAATGAGTCTGGAGTCAGGGAAATTCTATAGCTGTCTTGGAGTTATCTACAGCTGACCTGCCACCTAATGCCTTGATCACAGGCTAAAGGGCTTGCTGGTTCAGTTCTACTTCATCAAAAAAAGGATGATATTTGTGTTTCGCAGCAAATATCCATGGCTATCACAAAATGCTTAAATGACACTTTGCCTCCCCAAGCCTTGGGTGAGAGCCATTGGATTCACGTGTCGTGCAGGAAGTAAACAGAAGTGCTTCTTGCTCAGCAGTCTGTTGATGTGCTTGCCAATAGCAGCTACCTTTATTGCCCAATGGTACAATACTTAATTGAATTGTTACCTTGTTAATTTTCTAATCAACTCATCATGATCTATTAATGACTTTGGAGCAGTAAAGGCTTTCCAGCCCAGGATATGCCAATATCCTGGAGAATTACTGCTGTATGAGCCAGTCTGAATGATTCTCAGTAAATCAAGTAATGCTCCTGTACACTGTAGTTTGCACAGAGAGGTTTATTTAAGATTATACAGATGTCTTAGACATGGAAGCCAAAGTCAGCAGCAAAGGTATTTTCTGTCGTCTTCCAGAGGTGTTCCTGTGCCCTTTGCTTGTGCCATTAGATTTAATTATTTCATTCATTTCTCTTGAGATGAAATGATTTGTCCCAAAGCTCAAGTGCTCATAATGTCCTCATGCAGTTCAATAGCTGTTCATTGATCCACTTCATAGTCCTGCAAGTGTTACTGTTACCTGCTAGTTCAGTGGTGGCCCTGCTGACATCACAACTCCCCTCCCCAGAGGTAATTAATCACTCACTGCCTCATTCTCTCCAGTTCATTTACACAGTGCAGTGGCAGAGTCTAAAAAAGGGTCATGTGAAGAGAAAACACTCCCAAGTATAATGTTGGCATGGTTGTGAGGACACTGTTGCACTTAATTCTTCACTGCACATCTGCAGATCACTGACTTCCAATGATGCTGTCCCAGCTCAGATTGATGGAGAGGAAGACAGAGTCCTTCACCAGAAACTCACTCATCTTTCACTGTGTTCAGTCAGGTTTGGGAAACCGTAAAATAGACCTTTCAAGCACATAAAGATCACCAGGGCAGAACGTTTACCCGGATTTAATGGGGAAGTAACATGAGTGTCGTTGATGCAAAGGAAAGCTTTCCATCACCCAAGTTTAAGTCCCAAAGGCAGTGCTCCATGACACTTCAAAAATATAAACAGTGTAGTGAGAATAAATGTAATATATGGGCTTTGCCAATGCAAATGAAAAGCAATTATCCCAAATCGCAGTCTTAATTTATAAGCAGTCAGTATAATTTGAGAAACTGAAATCTGATGTTGCTAAATCAAATTCCTGTAATTCCACTGGGCATTAAGCACATAATAAGATTACACTGTGCACTGAGCATGTCCTTGTTAAATCTGCTGGCTACTGCATTTTTATTGCTCTCCTGGGGGTTTCTTGAGTTTACACTTCCAGTAAAAGGTAATGTTTTCACAGTGTCTTTGGTACACTGGCCACACAAGTCTGTCTGCAGCAGGCAGAATTGTTAAGCCATATAATTTGCTTACATCCCTTGGCAGCTCAATTGGAAAAAAAAGCAATTAAAAGACACCATGCAGTTGTATATAACCAAATTAAAAATAATAATAATGAATCTACTGTACTGTAATCACTAAGGAAAGGAAGCCATGCATAATGGTGAGGTTTAGCCGTGAGACAGCTAAATTGATGAGCTCTCCTGTTTAGATTTGTTTTTGAATGCCTGAATAGTGGTGCTAATATGATGATATCTGCAATTTATATACAAAAGTGACCTTGAGACTAGCTGCTCTGCAAACAATCAGGAAAAATAGTATTTTCTTGCAACAGGCTGTCTGTAGTCTTGGAAAACTGATGAGAAGGCAGGGGATAAAGGGAGGACAACAGGTAACTTGGATATTGGCCAGTGAAAGTCCCTGGGAGCAGCACAGTATTTCCTAAGAAAGACCCAGAGATGAAATGTGCCATTTTAGAAAGAGGCAGAAAGCTAAGAAAAAACAAATTCCCTCCCAACAAACCAATGCAAGACAAAATGAATGCAGCAGAGACACCAAAGAGCTGCTGTTTCTGGTGCACCCTGATTTGCACACCTATGAGCACTTAGCATGGGCATTCTTGCAGGACCATCTCAGCATTCATCTACAGATGTGCTCTCCTGGTGGTTGATTCCCTCCTGCTCTCTAATAGGGGTTGGTTTAAACTTTTGGGTGTGAAAGTCTCCTTGAAAATGCTTATCACTAATCAGGATAATGCTGGATAAGCTTGATAGACACATTAATTTGCATTTTAAATCTTTGCCATTGTGGCTGGGACAATTCCTGTGGCTGTGAAAAGGCAGTGTAAAACTGTGGGCTCGGATCTGTCCTAAGAAGTAACATAATTTTATTCACTGGGAGCTTATAGCATTGTGTAATGATCCTGTAATATTTAAATCTCAGTGATTTTGTAGGGTCATCCTTTTTTCCCCTAGTAAGTTCACTTTCCAGAACACTTTTACAGCCAACATTTCAAGAACATCTCCAAGTCTGCATCTGGACACCTTGCTCCTTTTGGCTGAATTTTGTCAGAAAAAGAACAGGCCAAGTGTGCATTCATCTCTGGGAATCAAGATAATTCTGCTAAGCAGGACTTGCGATAGCAGCATGAGAACAGTAGACCCTGAGGCCACTTAGAGAGCCCAAAACTTCTGCTTAAGACCAGGTATGAATTAGAAAGAGAGCCTTTCTCTGTCATGCTCTTGCAGTTTCCAGCGGCTGACTCTTGGAAGATTTCTTGCCTTACTTGGAAAAAAAGCACTATATATTTATATGTGATTTCTGATATGTATGGAAAGATTTCTGGACTGACTTTTTCCTGCATCACTTTTTGTTTTCTACACCCGCAGATATAGCGTTACAGAGCCAAGCACATGTGAGGTCAGAGTCTCGCTTGTGGGGTGTCCTGCAGCTCACGCCAGCTTGTGTGGAAAAAGTGATGGAGGGTCACTTACCACGCACTGAATGCTGCAGCTCTCTGTGCGGACTCGCTTTGCTCTGGATTTCATGGTTTGCAATCTGGAGGGGTTTCATGTGTCTAAATCCACGGGTCCTCTAGCCAGTCACCAGATATTCCTGATATTTGAGTGTTAAGGCCAAGGTTTGCTTCAAAACTGCCTGGGCAATTCTGGAGGTTTCTGTTTGAAATGGTTGCAAACAGGCTGGTTTCTCAGGGGTAGATGCACCGAGACTTTGAATTCTACCATTATTTGAGATTTATTGCTGGCAATGGACAAGTTCCTTTGGGAAGGCCTTAACTTGAGCTGACAGTAATTCACCAGAAGTTTGGCATGGTTTTACCTGAGGGAACTCTAAATCAGCAAGCCTTCCCATGGCAAAATATCACAGAGGTCACGGAGCAATTAGGATTAGGGTTACAAATGTGTTTATCAGTGTCAGGAAAATTATGTCTTCTAGCTCTGTTAAATGGGCATCTTAAGACATCTACTTTGGAAGACTTACTGGGAGAAGGAAGAGCTTGAACCATAAACCTCATGAGTGCTGTGTGTGCCATCAGGCTGCCCCTTAAGTTTTGATAATATATTGGCATTGCCAGGATGGACTGGAATTGGCTTTTCACTCTCTTTTCCACTGCCAAGACTAAGAGGTATCTAAGGAAGCTAGGAGAAACTCAAAACAAACAAAAGGAGGTACACCTTCCCATGATAGGTTGTTGCCTGTGGAACAACCACAGCCCCTTGCCCAACTGTGGATACAGATGCTAAAAAATTGCTTGGGGCTCCAGGGAACAATAAACAAGTTCATGCAAGAGAGATCCACCCAGGGTTGCTAATTGCACAGGAACCACATCTGTCTTGGGAAACCCTCATGCTGAAAATGGCTGGAAGCTGGAGAAATATCAGTAACTGCTTCCCTGAGCTTAGACTCTTTCCTAGCCGTCCCCTCTTGGGTTAGGCTGATCTGTGTTCTGATGGCTATGTCCACTTTGATGGTTTGTTGTGCTACAACCTCCCTCCACATTTGAGCTTCAGGGGCAGAAAACAGCCCTTTGTTGTGCCCTCCCTTCCTCCTCGCCTCCTCTGACATGCTGCGTCTGATGTGTGGGATCAGAAGCATGCAACCCTGTTGCATGACCTTGTGCATGGCGCATCTCTCATCAGGAAAGAAGGTGCAAGGTGTGTGCTCGGGTAACACTGCCAGAAAATTATCCCTGTGGAAGTCAGTTTTTATTGATGACACCAGTTCATCAAGTTAGCCATAACTCTGTTTATTCCTGCTCAGGGGCAGTGCTTTTCCTTTGAAAGAAAGAAATGTTAATGGTTGGACTTGATGATCTTAAAGGTCTTTTCCAAGCTAAATGATTCTATGATTCTACGTAGCCTTTCATAAGGACAACACTTGTGTCTCTGTTCCATTGAAGAAAGATGAGGATCTTGCATGTCTTTCCGTGCTATAATCAATTTATTGCTTTATGGGATCCAGAGCTCCCCAGGAAAGTGTCATGGATTGTGTCATGGTGCACACTACTTGCATGGAGACCTTTGATTCAGCTGGCAGACATAAAAAGAAGACAAAATGTGTTTAGCCAAAATGTTCTGTAATGACTGCATGTGTGCAGCTGCAAAAAGAGCAATGGTAATTGAGCCAAGATTGGAAATTATTGGCAGCAGGGTCTGCATTCATGTGTGCTTCATATTTTATTCCTGATTTATAATTTCTTTACCAGCTGTGCAGTGTAGCTTGCTATGTCACTGTTATGTTCCCACCTAACTGTTGTCCACCCTGCTGCCTTTCCAGGCCTCTCCTGGGGCCATTGCTGATGACCTGCTCTTGACATTGGCCTCCACTACCCTAGAGTCAGGGAGGTACTCTTGAGTATGCTCCAGGCATAAACATTTGGGGTGATGTAGTGGAGTAAGAACTTCCCCTGTATACCTTACCCCAGGTCTGGAGAAGCTGGAAACAGACTGGAAGCTCAGGAAAAGGGGCTGAAGCCAGAAAATCAAAGTAATCAAGGGAAAGCTGTTTCAAGCTGCAGTCCAACTTGTACAACCCAGCCAGTAAATCCCCACCTCAAGGCCTGACAAAATTGTCCTGACAAGATAGATGTTCTCCTCGATCTATGATTTCCTCCTCCTTTCATCATCAGTGGGGCTGAGAGCTTATTAACACAGCTAATGTTCATCATGTGCTGGTTTATTACCTCTTTCACCCTCTTCTGCTGAGAAGGGCTGGATGCAGGGTGCAGGCTGTGGTTTGTGCTCAGGGCAGCTGGCTTGGAAATGGTTAAAGCTGCTGAGGACACAGCCGCTTCTTTGCAGCTCAAGCCATTTTTACAGAAACCACAAGAGCCGACTGGCCGGCAGAGGGACGAGGAAACACTCATATAAATAAGTCCCTAGATTAAGTGGTGCTGCAGTCTGCTCTCCACTTGCTGAGGACAGCTTGACATTACTCCAGGAGCAGAGAGCTGAAGAAGCAGATCCTTGCTCTTTCCTAGTCTTCAAGTGGGTTTTTCCTGTATTTGTATAAGCAAATTTCATGACTGAGCTAGTGTTCAACTCTTGCCAGTCCAGATTGGCCATGCTTGGTCCCAGATTTTGGGTCTCCAGTGAGTACACTGGTCAGAAATACTGGCACAAGACAGAGGCAGACCAAGAGTCCCAATTGTGCTGGTAGCTGCTCCCATCAGCTTGCAGAGTCTCAGTTTGTAGGACAAAAGGAGGAAAAAAGGAGGTATTTTCTAGCTTGTTAAATCACAGGGTTTCTGTAGGGCAAAGGAAATGTCAAAACTCTTAGCCTTACAGCAGTGAGGAGGCCAATGGATCGCAGCAAACTGGAAGTTTGAGACAAAGTGCCTTCTTGTAATGAACTGTTTTTCCAGAAAGTTGCTCTGCAGACTGGCTGGAGTCTGCACACAAACCTCCCCACGTCCTGTCCTGGGCCACAAATCTCTGCCCAGGCTGCTTTAGCTTGGAGTTCAGAAGTTAAACAGAATTATTTCCTCAGGGGGATGAAATCCTGGTCTTACTCACCCTGAAGCCAAAGCTCCTTTTACTGTTACCAGTGAGCCTCTGCAGGAGCTCTGCACACTTATCACAGCATTTTGCAGCATCCCTCCCGTCCTTGGCCAGGCTCTGCCCCATCCTCCCAGGGACAGGGACAAGAGCCAGGGCCCAGAGCCAAGCTGGTGTAATCTGCTGCTGGGGACTGCTGAGGAGGTGGGACGCCCCCACTTCAGATGCGTGGTTTGGGGAGCTTGTGAGCCCTCAGACACCAGCCAGGCACTGCCACTGGAAAGCGTGGCTTTTCCATTAAAGGCAGGACCTCAGCAGGGACCTGCAGGGCTCCCTTCTATATAACCAAAGCCCTGGGGTAATTTGTGAGCTTTGCACCTGGATGAGTGGGCGCTGCTGACCCGGCAGCTCTGAGTGCAGTTGCAGCTGGACTCGGGCTGTGCTTTGCCGGGGGCCAGCAGTGCAGAAGGCACACCGTGTTTTCAGTCTTTTCTGCTTCTGTCTCTGCTCTCTGCTCCTGCGAACTGTGGAGCTGCTACCTCTCACACTGAGCTCTAGTGTTTAGGAAGGTGTGATTTCTGTGGAAGTTGTGAGTTTTTGTTATAAGTCTTCCCTCTCTTCCTCCCTTGTGATGGCAGAGGGATTCTTGCAAATATAGCACAGATTTATTTTAAAGGTTGGAACAGCAAAGTGCAGGAATACATTGTACAAAGAATGAAAAACAGATCCCAACTGTGCTATTCATTTGCCCTATAAGACATGAGGCTTTTTACATTATTTTTAAAAATTCTTGGGGGTGCTTATGCCTTACAGGTTATAAAATCCTGAGCCTGCTGTTGCTAGATTAGCTCTCTGAGTTAGAGACAGAAAGGGGATGCTGCCTTTACAGGTGTCCCAGGAGTCCTGTGCACCCATCTTCAGCACCAGGAGCACATGGGGGTGAAATCCCCCAGAGATGGATGTGTCTCCTGAAAACCTCTGCTGCTGTCTTACGTTTCGCACATGGGTCTTTCTCAATACTTTCCTTGCCCTTTTCAGACGCGTTGGTTTCTTTTCCTCCCACAGAGAAATTCCCCCCCAGCAGGCATACAACTTGTCAGGCCATCACCTTTCAAACCCTGGTGGATAGTTTTCAGGCCAATACATCCTGCTTGAATTTGAGGTTTTGTCCAGGCTCTCCTATGTTTCACTGCTAGTAAGTGTGAGGAGGAGGATAACGTTTGGTATACCAATTACTAGTGCTCCAAATAACTCCTAGGGGAAGGATGTGCCTTCAGCATCAGGTGTCTGAGGGCTACGTCTCTCCTGCTGTACACCAGTGCTTCTCTCTGATAACATGGGAAGTTTTTCCCTTTGGCTGTTTGCAGAGCTCTTGAATTTGCACATACGAACCCTCCTGGGCCCAACACTCGCAGCTTTGGTTCCTGCCCTGAGGGTAGGACCTGGCAGAGAGTCCTGGAGCTGCCCCATTTCCTTCCAGCCCCATAACTCAGAGCGGGACACGTAAAGATTTCCATACTCAGGAGACAGGGGACACGTGCAGCCTCCTTCAGAGGGAAGGATGCAGTTTAGGAGCCATGGACTACTGTGGCTATCAATAATCCTCTCTGTTTTAAAGAAGTTATTTGGATTTAGATATAATTTAATGCAATCTCAGGTCTTCTGTTCTTTCTGTTCTCCATTTCCCCCTGCATTTCTCCATGCTAGGTTTGGGGCAGAGCCTGTGCACGGTCCCAGGGGGCTCCCAGTGCTGCTGGGCTGGTGTGAAGGCTCCTGCCTGCAGCTGAGCATGGGACACTTTCTGTCGGAGTGGGAAGAACGGACCCAGAGTAACGATGTAACCTCGATGCGAGTATGATCGTTCTCCTTTATTTCAGACAATTACAAGGCTTATATAGACAATCAGCAGAGCACGCAGTAGCAATATCTACATGATTGGCTCATTACATGTGTTCACACACTTAAGACATATGATTGGTACAGGGTTGCTGTTCACGCGAAGAGGTTCGTTAGCACATTCCGGACTTAGTTGTTGTCTCTTATGTTGTTTGCCAAGTAGTCCGTTGCTGTTCAAGGTCAGTTTATAGTATCCTCTGTGCTTCTTGATACACTAAAAGCAGGATTGCTCACACTGAAAAGATCATGTCCCTTCTCACTTAGCCATCCTTCCACAACTTTCAGTCGCTTTCCCACACTCTCCCCTCTTTCCAGCTCTACAGCTCTTTCATTGGGGTCTGCCCAGGTTTGGTGCCCTTCCAGTCCATTTGCACCACCAAGCATCAACAAACACGACAAGCTGCCGTCTCCTGGGGGCAAATCCTCGGCAGCTGGGGGAAAATCACACTACTTCCAGAAATCACACTACTTCCACTGTGTTTTCAGAGCAAACTGATGGTGCTTAGCAAGAAATGCAATTGATTACAGGAGGTGCCAGGTTTCAGCAAGCTGCTCCCTGTCTGAGCTGGGCTGTGCTGCTTCCTGCTGAATCATAGGGCTGGTGCCACAGGGAGGGAGGCAAAACAGCACAAAGGGAGATGAAACTGGTGGAAAAGGGGCAAAGAGGGCTGCAAAGAGGGGCCGGTTGTGATTTGGGCCTCCTTAATGGTCCCATGACCTCCTTTGTGTTTTGCAGTGATTAATTTATCCTCATGGTTGGCATTGACTGTGGCTACGGAGTCACTGGTGAATCTCTTGGGACTGTTGTTGCGAGCTCCTGTCCCACAGGGAACTCAGGCTGTGTGTCCCTTAAGTATGCTCAGACTGTGGCTCTGCCGGTGTCCTGTGCCCCTGGAAGGAGATGATAAATGAGTGGGCAATGTCCACATGGCCGAGGTGGTAGGACTCAATGCACTTCCATTTGGTTTCTTCTTCTCCCTTTCTATATTGGGAGGAGCCAGTGACACTCTTGAGGGCAAAGAGGCCCTGCAGAGAGATCTGGAAAAATTAGGGAGCTGGGCAGTCACCAACCGTATGAAGTTTAACAAGGACAAGTGCCAGATTTTGCACCTGGGATATGGCAACCCCGGATGTACATACAGACTGGGGAACGAGAGGCTGGAGAGCAGCCCCACGGAGAGGGACCTGGGGGTTCTGGTTGACAGCAAGTTGAACATAAGCCAACAGTGTGTCCTGGCAGCCAGGAGGGCCAGCCGTGTCCTGGGGTGCATCAAGCACTGTATTGCCAGCCGGTCAGGGAGGTGATTGTCCCGCTCTACTCTGCACTGGTGTGGCCTCATCTTGAGCACTGTGTGCAGTTCTGGGTGCCACAGTACAAAAAGGATACGAAGCTCCTAGAGAGTGTCCAGAGGAGAGCCACAAAGATGGTGAAGGGTTTAGAGGGGAAGCCGTACGAGAAGCGGCTGAAGTGACTTGGTCTGTTCAGCCTGGAGAAGAGGAGACTGAGGGGAGACCTCATCGCGGTCTACAGCTTCCTCATGAGGGAAGGAGGAGGGACAGGTGCTGATCTCTTCTCCCTGATGACCAATGACAGGACCCGAGGTAATGGCAGGAAGATATGCCAGGGGAGCTTTAGGTTGAACATTAGGAAAAGGTTCTTCATGCAAAGGGTAGTGGAGCACTGGAACAAGCTCCCCCGGGAGGCAGTGACGGTGCCAAGCCTGACAACATTTAAGAAGCATTTGGACAGTGCCCTCAGACATATGGTGTGATCTTTGGGGTTGTCCTATGCAGGGACAGGAGTTGGACTCGATGATTCTTGTCGGTCCCTTCCAACTCAGGACATTCTATGATTCTATGATTCTATGATTCTATGATTCTAGACACCATAACATGGAAAGGATGTGGACTGTAGCAGTGAGGCGCATCTTGGAGCCTGTGTAAGTCCAACAGGCTACTTCTGGGTATGCTGCAGCTTGCTCAGCCTTTGGGCACAGACCCAAGCACCTCTGCCAGAAGCATGTACACATGTGCTTCACTGTGCACTGGAGGACAGTGTAGACATCTCAAAACTGCCATGCAGAGGCATGCAGGGGTGAACCCATGCAAATGCCTTACCAGTACAAATTATCTTAAACACTTTGGGCAGTCAGTCTCCATGGACAGTTAACTGTCTTGCAGACCAACTGGTCTGCACTCAATTTGCCTATAAATACACTACCAAGGAAGAAGAGGTGAAGCTGGTAGGGAGAAGACTGACCTAAAATTAAAATGCACAGAGAGCCAAAATATTGCCTTTTTCCTGAAGATGATGAGTTGGATACTGCATTGGAGACACCAGAGGTACCTAATACCTTCTCTGGGTGTCTCTGTTAGGAATAGGAACCAAATTTATCTTCTGCTCTTTCTCACTCTTTGCAAGATATGCACCCCCAATTATCATTGCTTTTAAAGACCTAGGATCACTCTTTCCAGGTGGTACATAATTTTTTTTGATCCAAGTGGCAGCATAAATACTTCTGCAAAGTTGAACTGGAATTTCATGCAGGCTTAGCCATGTCCCTTGAGATCCAGCCTCCCCATGCCATAGTGGACCAATCCATAGGATGCAATACTGGCTTGCTCCAAACTCTGGAGCTGAAGAAGAACTTGTAAGGGGGACAGTGAAATACCTGTATTTTGCCTGTAGAAATCCCTGTTGCTGGCAGTTTGGGAGAGCAGATCTCTGCTGGGAAGGGATGAACCAGAGGTGCACTGGGGTGAAGGGACAGTCAGGACCAGCCAGCTATGATGCTCCTTGCAGCCTCCCAGGTGTGTGACCAGCTCCCCGTGTCCCTAAACATCAGTTGCTCCCCTGTCCCCACACATCCAGCCCCCAAAACCTCCTGGTCTGCAGAAGAGTGAGCTGAAGTTAACCACTAAGCATGCACAAAATGGTCCTGTTTTCTCAGCAGGATCATCCATCGGTTCCTGGCTGGGATCTAACACCAGAGCTGCTGCAGTGCTGTTCGACTGGTGGGACAGCTGCTATTGATTTTTATTTCATGCCCATTGATAGAGATGGTGCAGGTGGGAAACTCTGAAAGGAGACATAAATAATAAACTAAGAAAAGCTGTAGTAGTAGAGTGAATGAAAGCAGTCTGGCATTTACTGGAAAGCAGAGTTTAGCAGGTAATTTTTCAACGCAAAGACAGTTTTGCTGCAGAAAATGTTGGGCCTGCTTTTGCTGTTAGTTATGCAAGAGGAATTTGGAAGCAGTCCTGGGCCACTGGAGAAAGTGGGGTCAGAGTCATCCCTGCTGCTTTTGTGCTTTTTCTCATGCCACGGCGACAGTGCATGTCAGGCAGGAATGGTCTGCTGTCACTGCCCAGTACCTGGGTTAATGATGGCTCTGCTGATCAATTAGCAACCCCAATCAACTGCTTAGCAATTAGGTTTTTTAACATCGAGATTTTTTTTGTTTTGGGGAATAAACTAAGTTCTCTTTCTTGCTCACTGCTCAGGTACATTTGCTGAGTGTGGGATGGTTTGAAGGGGAGGGAGGCCCAAGTGAGGGTTCGTTTAACACAATATGAGTTTATAATATAAGGCAAAGGGCTTGCCAACTGTCCTGGACCAAAATTATATGCTCATTCTCTCCTGTCCATCCTTTTATTCAGGAGATACTGCACAACACTGTGCAAGAACAAGGTCATGTGCCAGGGAATGGGCAGGAAAAAGGGACATGTCCTTTCTGAAATGGGTGAATCCAGCATGTCCCTCTGTGCATGGTCTAGGTCTGGCTGCTGGGCCCTGCCATAAGAGCCACAAGCTGTAGGTGAGACCTTTGGTTTCGTCAAGAGGATCCATTCGGGATCAACACAGAGTTCCCCATGCATGCTCACAGCTGCACCATGCTGGGAACAACTCACCTGCAGTTTCCAGTTATCCATTGATAACTTTCACTTTGGTGGAGAACAAAAAAGGAAGATTTATGCCTACAGCTAAGCAGGTTGTGGACAGAGCGAGGAAAGGACGTGAAAACTGCTTGGGGAAGAGTGAAGAGGAAGGAGAACTGGAACTGGGGAGCCTGGAGCCTCTCCCCACTGGTGCAGTGGCCTTTGGACCAGGTCGTGTTTACAGGTCAGACAGAGTCCAGTTTCACCCAGTGCCCTGTGCAGATCCAATGGTCTCTTCCCACCTGCACAGATAATGTGGCTCTGGGAGAGGCTGCCCAGACCTCCTGCCCTTGCAAAGCTGCCTGCAGCATCAGGAACCTCCTGTCCCTCCCGGTTCGTTTTCCCGGCAAGGAGCATTTATCAGTCAATTTGCCCATGGTGCAGGTGTCTGTCTGGAACTGTAATGACATTTACCAAAGGGGACTAGAAATTGTCACTGGGGGACTGCAAATAATGAAGCCAATGCCTTTTATTGACACATGTGGAAGCTATTTAATTTGGGATGTTGGCTGTCAGAAAATAGAGCTCTTTCGTGGCGGTTTTCTCAGTCAAGCAATATTGTGCTTAATTTCAAGGTTCGTGCTCGCATTTAAAAGTGAGCTATTCTCAGCTTTTAGGTTTGGAGTTTCTTCATAGCAATAACATATCAATTCAACACACATCCAAGGGTCTGATCTGTCTCTGCTTGCAAAGTCTGATGATTTCTGCCAAGGATTTCTTGCTAAGAAAGAACCTGAGCATTTTCATTTTATTTCCCTTCCAAATGCAGCTGTAAGCCAAGCACTCATGCCTGGACCCTTGGGTACTTTTCAGTCCCTAACTTCTGTTTTAGGTGTTCTGCTTCCCATTTAGGACACGAAACTTGGTCTTCTTGGGATCTCTTATGTACTTAAAAGGAGGCATGCTCTTTGCCACCTTGTTGTGCAGTCAGCCAAGAGGACCAATATACCTCAGAGAGGATGATACCTAAAGCTGAGCATCACAGGTTTAAAGACCAGAAAAACAGCTCCTATTAGGAGAGGATGCAGGTGCAGACCTCCTTGTACCACTAAGCTATGCTGGCTGTGTTTAACTCACACAAGAGCCTAGGGATGGTGTAGCAGGAGAGGTTTGCACAGGTCAGCTTTGCTCCCGGCTCTGGCCAGGGCTGAGAGGTGCCACTTTGCATCCACATCTTCCCATTGGGAACTGGAAAAAAAATGGTTATTTTTGCATGTGGAATATGGGGGGGGGGGAACAAGGGGATACTGATTTTTTTTGGAAGGGGGATCTTGTCAAAACATCTCTGCTGCCTGGCAAAGCAGCCTGCCTGGGCTGGCCTGGCAGCAGCTCTGCACAGCGGGGCTGCCCATGGCCCCAGCAGAGCCACCTCTAGGATTAAAGCCCTTGCAAGAGGCTTTAATAGCAATCTCCTCTCCCAAAGATATGTATGCATTAGGGCTTATCTCACTTCTTCATTAAGGAATAGGACCGGGGCAACCTCAGGGGTCACCAAATCCTGTCTCCTGCCATTGCAGGTAGATGTGCAGTTTAATCCTTTTATTATTGTATAAGGGCAGAGGTGAATATCAGCAGGGACCTGAGCTCGTGCAGCCTGGCAGCCCTGGAAATGTCACTGAGAAAGGCCCACAGTCCTTTTACTTGACATCTGCCGGGGTTACATCCATCTCAGGGCACGTCCGCCGGGATGGTGCAGCCCAGGAGGAGGCTGCCTGGCTTATTAATTTTAAGTGCGCTTGAGATGCTGTAGTATGAAAAGCTATCATCATGAAAGCGCTCAGCAGCATGTAATCAGTGCTCGGCCTTACAAAGAGACCTCTGTTGTGCTCAGACTTCTCCAAAGGCCAGTTACAATCTACATTATTTATGTGGAAAAGTGTTATTAGCCGAGTTTCCTTTATTTTCTTTTTTTTCATGGAAAGATTTTAAGGGAGTTCTTTGTAAGGAGCGCTCAGAGGCTCTGGGACTTTCTCTCTTTCTGTTTCCTGGTGGGACTAGATCTTTTATTTATTTACATTTTTTTTTACTGAATATTTCAAATACCAGGAAGGGATATAATGTTAAAGCCAAGCCAGTCAATGCGTAATTGTGGCACCCGTCTAGCTGGTGTGAAGAACGATATTTTCTGTGTTATTACGAGAACCTGGGAACTTTAAGAGTTTACCTTTTAACAGCCTCCATAAGAACATGGGCACACATTAATGCTTCTTGGAATAGGCAATTAAAAGCAAAAATGGCTGACACCCTTGATGGCACAGGACAGGGTTTGTAATGAATTAGACCTAGAAATAGACATTGGCAAAAAGGACCTCCCTAATTATTTAAAAAAAAAGAAGAGCTTGCGGCTAGATCGTGCATTGCAGAAATTAGTGTGGGTTTTCTCAACCATTGCGGTAACTGTGCCTGTGTCTTGGTTTTGTGGAGTGGAGAGGTTTCAGTGAGATTCCCCTGCTCGTGCCAGGCTGGGCATGAGTCCTCCTGCCCGGCGGCTGATTGTCCTGGCAGCAAGTTGTTGCAGACAAAAGATGGAGAATGGGCCAACCTGCCAGTTTTGGGGCAATCCAGAGCAGGTCCAGGGCTGATCCGCTCAGACTCAGCAGCCCCTTAAAGCGTGTTTTTGCACTGACGCTGAATTACCTGCAAACGGTGTTTTATAGAAGTGGGGCTGGAGGAACCATGGGTGCTCCCATAGAAGCCGCGGCAGAAAGAAAGTACCTGCTTAGGATCTGCTCTGGACAGCACTGAACTTAATTTAATGAGTTAAGTTAATGCATAAGGGCATTAACTTAACTCATTAGTGCCCTGATTCATCAGGCATGTGGAATAAATGATGGTAAGAACTGGGTACTGGGTTTACCCAGGGGACTAATGCAGCCCTGTCACCACAGGATGATGGTGCCTTGTATCTCAAGGTACAGCCCAGCATCCTGCTGAACTGGACCCTGCAGCAGGTCCAGGCTGCCTTTGGCCTGATGTGTCTCTGGGCTGTTCTCTCCAACCCTGGCATACAGCAAGATTTTTTTCTGCTGTGATTTTTACCCCTCATTTTCTGCAAATATTTACAACATTAATTCCAAATTAGCCTTTCTGTCTTTTGTAATGCATAGAATGTGCTGCTCATTGAATATTCAGAATTTTAAGCAAAAAGCTGTGTCCAGTATTTGCTGTAAATATGTATAAATGCTTATTGGCTCTTTCCCAGTAGCACCTGTTTCTTCTGATGAGGCCTATGATATGGAAGAAAAATGCAAACAGGAGCCTTCTAAATGAAATGGCAAATTTAGCCCGTGTAACGTACAGAATACTAATGAGCAATCTGATGGAGCCACTGCGCGTTCATGCGTTGCTGGCACTGAACAATGACCTTGCTCAAATGTGCGAGAGAAGGGAGTCCTTGCACTCAAGAACAAATAGATGACTCTGATTAAACTACAGCCACCTCACCTCTCCGGGGACCTTCATAGCCAAGCATGGCAAGATTAAAGAGCTTACGCTTCCAACAAGCACCTAAATTCAGCTCACGCTCTGCAGTAATTTTGCACCAAGCCCTCCCTTTCCCTGCAACCCGCTTCGAACCCCACCGTTGCCTTCATTGTCACAGTACGCTGGGTGAGCTCTCGTATTAATAAAAATACCAGATTGGCACTCTGTTCCCTCCTGCAGCTTCAAGCTGGTCAATTATTCTGCTTTAATTACCCCCTTAAACATGCTTTTTATAGGCATGGGCCTTTGCTGTGTTTACGGCTAATAAAGTAATGAAGTGATGCAGTGATAAATTACTCTTCTGTTTAAGGTGGGGATGGGACATGACAAGTGCAGGTGGGGATTCAGAGAAGTTTAGTGCATTGCTGTGCTTCAGAGAAACGTTTTTTTCCCCCCCCCCTGGAATGTCTTTGTCTCTCCTTTGGTTTTGCAGCAATTTTGATGTTTTAGCATAAGTTTGTCTTTTATTATGCGACTGAATATGAAAATGCTGAAAGTGTCTTTGTTCAGCAGGTTAATTTTCTCAGTGATGATTAAAAAGAGACAATCATTTAAGACAGTAGAATAAAAATCGCACTTGGGAATTTCACTAGACCAAGAAATAGAGTGGAGGGTTTTTAATAAGTGGCTGTCTAATTTGGATTTCTTTCTTTTTAAATAGAACATGGAAACTGCTTTCCATTATGTAGGATCAATAATAGCATTTTTAAAATCTCATTTTCATATTTAATCATGTGCTTAATATTGGTGCTGGATCTTTCTGCAAGTGCAGCATGACCCCAGAATCAATGCAGGGATATATTCTGCAGTGGCCTCCTATGGAAAAACAGCAATTGCGTCTTCCAGCAATAATTGCCATTGCTCTGTACTGGGGAGAACAAAAAGATGAAGAGCAGAGGAGATGCTGGCATGACAGAGGGTGGGGTACGTGATGGGGTCTGACTTGGATGTGGACTTTGAGCATCTGCAAAATGACAGATACCTCTGGGCCAGGGAGGGGATTTCTCTCCACATGCCATCAGCAAACCCCTCTGTGCAACATTGGCAGCGTGGGGGTCACTGCTGGAGCTGGCACAGCTTGAGGGACTCCTGCTCTTACGCTGAGGTCCCTCCACCGTGTTGCCGGTCACCTTTTAATTCAAGCCAATATTCACAGAATCATAGAATTGTTTAGGTTGGAAAGGATCTTTAAGATCATCAAGTTCAACCATTAACCTAGCACTGCCAAGTCCACCACTAAACCATGTCCCTAAGCACCACATCTACCTGTCTTTTGAATAGCTCCAGGGATGGAGACTCAACCACTGCCCTGGGCAGCCTGTTCCAATGCCTGACTACCCTTTCAGTAAAGAAGTTTTTCCTAATATCCAACCTAAACCTCCCCTGGCGCAGCTTGAGGCCATTTCCTCTTGTCCTATCACTTGTTACTGGGAAGAAGAGACCGACCCTCACCTCGCTACGACCTCCTTTCAGGTCGTTGTAGAGAGCAATAAGGTCTCCCCTCAGCCTCCTCTTCTCCAGGCTAAGCAACCCCAGCTCCCTCAGCTGCTCCTTGTATGACTTGTGCTCTAGACCTTTCACCCACTTTGTTGCCCTGCTCTGGCCGTGCTCCAGCCCCTCCATGTCCTTCTTGTAGTGAGGGGCCTAAACTATATATTATATTCAGGCTAGCAGTCTTGCTGCATATGAAAAATAACTCCCAAACATGGTTTGCTGGGGCCAAATGGTCAAAAGCTTAGTGTAATATATTACAGAAGGGTGTTTTTTTTTATTTCTGGCCTCCTTCTCTACACTCTTGGGTGCAGCCAGACCCTATTTCTACGGGTTTAGTTTTTAGTGATTTTATGGTTTTTTTGCTCCAAAGTGCAGAGGGACAGAAACATTTCTGCCCTGGAAAAAAGTGACATTCACTGTGCTCCAGTGGTTGAAACTCCTGCCCATGCTCACGAACATCCGTAAGACCTGAGATAAAACAGGTAGGGGGCCTCTTGGACGGTATTATGGGGCAGACCAAGGAAATTTGGGGGCAGGACCCTGCGGAGGCCTTTCCCCTCCAGGTCTCCAGGTGCTGTTATGGTCCCGCAGCCCATACCTTGCTGGGTGATGTCCTCAGCTCCTGGTGGCAGACTGGAGCCCTCCAGCCCCAATCAGTCCCCAGCGTCCCATGGCTGGGCCTTGTCATGCTTTACTGGGCTTGGTATGGGATAGACGGATGGACGGATGTCTTCAGTGCTGGCAGCATATGCCAGCCATCAGAGGCATTAACCCCTCGCAGCCACGGTCTGCAGCTCCCTCCATGCACAGCTGGAAACCCTCTTAGAAAACTTGTTAAAAGTAAGTGAAAGCCAGGCTACCCTGGAGCAAAGAGAGCTCCCTCAGAAAAAACATTTGATTTGCAACCCCTCCCTCCCCCGAGCACTGCTCAAAGCAGCCCTGTGTTATAGGTAAGGATGTGGCTGAGCAGCTATTGAAAATATGTAAAGCTGTAGAAAATGAATGGGCTAGATCTGCAATAACTCTCAGTGCTGCTGCTGGCCTCTTGAAACAGCCACTTCATCACCGCACACTGCCGCGTGTCTCCTTGCATTTACATACGCAGTACGCAGCTTTTCATGGTGCGTGGGGAGCAGTTGGGGTGAAAAGAAGCCCTGGGCAGCCAGGATGTGAAACGCAGACAGAGTGCAGCGAAAATAAAGTACGTGAAATGGGGAGAAAAATAGTTTATCAAACAGACCTCGCCTTGCAAGGGTGGGCAGGGTATTTAAGCAGGTTATGGCAGCAGGCAGAGCTAGTCCTGTGCCCACTGCAGCCCCATCCCCTCTCACGTGGGGCTCTGTGGCATGCCCCTGGACATGGCTGTGTGCGATGCATAAATGCATCCCTATACTTCGATCAGTTTGTGCGCGCTCGGTTTGCTGGTCTTGCCAGACAGATGGACAAAGAACTTGGCAACAAGAAGGAAAGGAGAAAGACACGTCTTCACTGCACTTGGACAAGTACCTGTGTACAGCCCTGCACCATGTTTCTGCAGTCCTACACTAATCGGCTGAAACAAATCTCTCTCAGCACTGTCACCCTGGTGCCATTGACTACTGCACCAGGAGACCAGCTTTGAGGCTGAGCAGGTGTCCAGGAGCTCCCAGCTGCCTCTTCATGAGACAGCCATTAGAAGGAGCCTTCAAGAAAGGGGAAATGTCTTTACTTAACACACTTTTCTTTCCCTCTTCCAGGCTTTTTCTACTGTGTGGTAAGTTTGGTGTGGAGTTTTTCCTCCTCTTACTGGTAGCCCACTTCATAGAATCATAGAATATCTCAAGTTGGAAGGGACCCATAAGGATCACCAAGTCCAACTCCCTGCTGCTCGCAGGACTACCTAAAACTAAACCATATGACTAAGAGTGTTGTCCAGATGCTCCTTGAACTCTGACAGGCTTGATGCTCTGACCACTTCCCTGGGGAGCCTGTTCCAGTGATCAACCACCCTCTCAGTCTCAGTGAAGAACCTTTTCCTAATGTCCAATCTGTCCACTTGTCCTCTTCTCTCTGCACTGACTTTGGAAGGTGGTGTCTTCTCTCCTTCCAGCTCTATATGCGGTTTGAGCCCTGGCAACTTTTCTTTATCTGGCCCCACAGTAGCACCTCAAACCTCTTGCTTTCCCCATTAGGAGTTAGGAAATTCAGTTTTTTCCTGTTGGCTTCCCTCTTTACCTCCCTTTTGCACTCTGAAGGGGTTCCATATGTTCATCTCCAGGGTCTCAGCTCAGCTTGGCCCATAGGTACAACAGCTTCCCATCATGTGAGCTGCAGATATGCATGGTGACCTTCAAACAAAGCCTGTGTCCTCCCTGCTTGGGAGGCTTTGAAGGGGGCAGATGCTGAACAGGCACTGGGCTGCCAGCCAGCCTGCTTGACCATGTTAAGCATTGCAAGGCAAACATTGTGATGTATCACTATTCTGGCTGTGGGAAGGCGTTGCTTTTCCCAGAATAATGATGTCTCCTGCTGGATAGTGCAAAATAATCTTGTCTGATAGGACGTGTTTTCCTGGGTCCACCCCATGAGATTGGCCCACGGTGGTTATTGATCCTACAGATCAAGGGCAATCAGGAGGGAGGCAACAGAGCTGGAGAGTCATTGCCTGGAAATCTGGAGAAGACCATGTGGCGGGGCATGAGTAGGGAACTGCGGAATAGCCATTTGCCTCCACTCTTCCCCAGACTCCCAAGCAATGTCCTAAACTCTTGGAGGATGGGCAGAGGCAGGAGTATGAAGTGGGCAGATTGGCCTTTCTAGCCCTGTCTGGTTCAGGACACAAGGTCCAGGTCTGGAGACACCTCGATGCCCTTTCCTTGGAGGAGGCACTCTCTTACCCAAGGCCACACAAAACTCCTCATGACTTCATAGAGATTTTTGGCATCTCCTGAAATGGCAATACAAAGCCCATTGCCTGTCCCTGATGCTGTACCCTGTCACGCACATCACTGTCTCTGTTCAGTCCCCCAGCATGCCCCAAGAGTCCTTCTCCTCTCACTGACACACCACCAGCCTCATCTGCACGTGTCTGCATCAATTGAAATGCTCATGTCCTGTCAGTCTTGCCTAAATCCTCTGAGATCTCTCCCTGCCTTTCTCAAACATGACAAATGTGCAAGTTGCAAAACTACCTCCAGCTTCCTGTGCCATTTCCCTGCAGAAAATCCCAGGCAAGAAGGCAAACCTGTGCAGTAAAGCTCTTCCCAGCTCATTGGTGATCTTCTGCAGGACAGGAAAAACTTCTCCATCAGCTGAAGAAGTAAAAGCTATTGAGTGCAGTGGGTGCAGAAACAATCTCTTATCTGGGGAGGTATGGACCTCAGTTGCAGGCAGGTGTAGCAGCTGTATTGAGTTGGGTGAAAAGCACACAGAGCTGTAAAAATGTACACCTTGATTTACCTCCAACCATAGCCAGCAGCAGATGCCCAGGGAAAAGTAGCAGGACAAAACTTGCATATAGTGATAACTCTCCGATAGACTCTTTCACTGCTCTGCAATGCGAAGAGTTCACAGGTCAAAGTTGGTATCTTTGTCTTTAACAGACCTTGAGGGGCTTTTCTCCTATGAATACGGCTGAAACATTGCTTAAGTAAAGGCAGCTTCCAGCCATCGCTGTGCCCTGGGGTGAGGAGCACCAAGGTTAAACCCATAATGCATGAGGAAGCAACTATTTTTTTTTGTGGCTATTTTTTGCTGCTGTTTTTATCTGCCACTGATAATTTCACAGGTTGACTCTCAGTTTTTGCAATATGTGCAGTAGTGAGTAAAACCTACCCATTCACCTTCCTTGGGTCATTCATGAGCTTTGGTTTCTCCTTTTTCTCCTTCTCTGGGGTTAACAAGGCCGTGCCTCTGTCTCCTGGCACTGAGCAGCTTCTGTACCCCCAAACCTGTTGGTCATCCTCTTCTGTGCCATATCTGGCTCACTGTCATCTTGCTGAGATGGTGAAAGGCAAAGAAATACAATATTCAAGGTGGAGGCCTGTCAGAGTCTTATGCAGCTGTCTAGCGAGGATTTCTGGCTTATTCTGTATTCCTGATCAAACATTTCTTAGTTCTGTTTGCCAGGGGTTTTCTGACAGCTACCAACTTCAGCGCTGATGTTTCCATCGTACTGTCTGCTGTAGTTGTCTCTTTCTCTTTGTGGTGTCTCTTACACATTAGTTTAATGCATTATCTTTGCAGTAGAGCTTTCCCCCACAGTCAGTTCCCTGAAATCAGCTGCTGAGTGGTAGCTCTTAGCTGGAGTAGGCAACTGGATCATTTTAGGTGATGTGCCCATCTCCAAGCATCATTGGCAAAGAGTCTAGGAGATGCATGGCCAAAGTCTCGGTAATGTCAATGTAAAGTCCCTAGAGCACTGGGTTAACTGCCTGCATTGTCCACAGGCTTTGCAGAAAATTAGTTGAAGATGTAGACAAATGGACAATACTGTAACTAACAGGAGGTTATGTTGGCTCCTGTAGAACTAACTGAAAATGTTGCCAGCTGGATACAAGAAAGGAAAAGTAATACTGAATAATTTATTTTTAAATAAAACACACATATGTTGCAAAGTGACTGGATTAAAGCTTTGGGGACTTGGGGAATTTTGTGGAATGCGTGTGAAATTCAAAATGTGTAGTGTGCTGAGTTGAAGATTAGGCTGTTTCCAACTTTGATATTTCCTAGCTCTCCCTCACCTGCCTTCCAATGGCCCTGGGCAGTTTAAGCTGTGTTATCAGATGCATGCTGGACATGTCTGATGAATGCCAAGATCTCACAGTTTGAGCAGACAGCTACTGCTCTGATCTGAATCGCTGCAGACTTTGAACAGGCCGTGTTTAAGCTGAAAGTGGGTGGTCTGAGTTGTCTGCAGACAGTCTAACTTGAGAGGGATCTTATTCCTGGAGCATATCTAACGCCATATATCAAAAGTTACTTTGATTCTTATCAATATTCTGGAGGCAAAACTTCAAAATATGCCATTAAAACAAAGAGGCATGACTGATCTTTGTAAGAACTCTTGGGAATTTATTGTTCTCCTAAAGTCAAACAACCTAGGAAGAGAAAATATATTTTCTGAGTAGATACCTAGGTTAAAGCAACTTCCTCTGTAAAAAAACTCCTTCAGAAATTCTATTTCTTCAGACCTTCCTGACGTTGCTCTGGTTGCACTAAGCAGCCTCCTTAAAGCAGATCTCACAGTGCAGTTGAAAATGACCTCCAGCAAGAGATAATTTCTTCAGTAAACAGCCAGCAAACACCCTATTAAAGAAAGTATCCTCATTCCTTAAATGACACGCAAGCTAAAATAATGGGCTTGTGCAGTCTTTCTTTCTTGATGATGTACATTCTAAGCCCAAGGGGATTTTCCAGAAAGAGGGGAGGGCATGGACGGTCAGAGGGTAGATATGCAGCTATGTAAATCCACAAAAGTTGCTGTTATTTTATGCTCATTTATATTAGCTGAAGATAATATAACTTCCTGCCCCACCTACATCAGAGATTCATGTTGCATTTGTAGCACTCCGTTGCTTGAAAATCTCTGTGAAAAAGGATAGTTTTACCATACAAGAAAGGGCAAGGAAAGGGAAAACTTTGCTGGGATTTCTGTGGTCTCCTTAACTCTTACTTCTTTTGCTCAGGACAAATTAATACATTATTTAAAGTTGGAAATCACTTGGTGAAAATTCAACAGCCAGTAGGTTAAAGGCACTAATATCTAAACTTTTTGTTTGTTTCTTTCATTGGAAGGAGAGGTGTAATCGATGGTGGTAGAGAAAATCCCTAAAAGCTTTTCCAAAACTCACCACTTTTGTTTCAAAAACCCAGGACACAGACTGGACATTCTGATCCCTTTCTGGGTCAGTCTTAAAATATTGGTGGGCCAAAGTCTCCACAACTGCTTTGGAAAGCAACCAACAACTCCCTGATTTCAGCTGTATCGTTTGTATTTACATGTGCGTGGCAGAGGGCAAAATGTGATTTAGTTTGTTTTTTCAGCCCTCTGTATGCTTTTAAGATATAATGCTTAAAGGATTTTAAGCAGTCTTGTGTTGGAGACAGGCTTCTTAAAAAAATGGCTCTCCTTGTGTAATTACTCATAACAAAGCATAATGTAATTTTGGAAGCAGCAAGCACTTTGTTTTTTTCCAATTTCACATTAATTCTATTGGCCCAAAATCCAGGGCTGTGTTTTTGTATTTGGGCTTTTACCAGGAGTAGAATATCTCCTGTAAAAGTGTTCTTAACTTGCTGGCATTATAAGCATTTCCTCCTCCATAGTTTTGCTGTGAAAGAGCTGGTAGATTTATATGAGCTGAACACACTTTCCTAGTGATACGGTTTTTCTGGTGATAGTGCTTCCTAGAGGGTGCAGGCTTGTCTCTTTGGTTTACACTGTTTTCTGCCAGTGGGGAAAAGCATATACATCTGTGTTGGTCGACTTACACAAAGAACAGCTGTCTTAGCCCCTGTAGAGATATTTTCCCCTTGAAGAGGAATGTTTGGTCTTGTCTTTACTGCTAAATTTTTTAAATCTTTTTTTCAGCCCCAGGGGAACCAGTGCTCATCCAATATCCTGAGGTAAAAACACAAACGAGGCAGTAAAACTAAAGCACTCTGTGAGATAAATTTGCAGAGGTCAACTTCAAGCGGGAACACAGCATTGACCTTGGTGAGTTTATCCACAGTAAAACTCAAGTCCTCTGTCTTGGCTGTGTTGTTTACCTCAAGAGAGCTGCTGGCCGTTAGTTACCTTCCAGTAAAAAGAAATATAACTGGTTTTCAGTAGTGAAGACAAGTCTTTGGAGATCTGACAAAACCTCAGCGTTTGGGTGTATTGTCAGAATTTAAAATAGAGTGGAGATTCTGCTGCCTTAAACTCCTGAGAGCAGCTTCGGCAGAAATGTATTTGGGAGAGCATGTGCTGGCTCAGCAAGCCCTCCCTGGCCAAATCTGCTGCTTCCCTGCCCCGCTTCGCCACGCTGCCTTGGGCAAGTCCGCAGGTGGACCTGAACCTGGAGCTGGAGGTCTTTAAGTCCACTGCCATGCTACTGAATCCTCATGCATCCAGAAGGACATATCTGCTAAAATGAGTAAGTCAGGTGTTATTTTGGTAGTAGGATGAGAGTTATGGAGGAGCTAGATATGACATTTAGAGACCCAAAGGTGATGGTCCTTTGGGCTTGGGAAAAGAGCTGTAAGACTTAGCCAGGCTTCACCCAGGTCAAACTTAGACTGGTTCTTCTGCAAACAAAGCAGATATAGAAGAATAGCTGCATTCATTTTTTTTTTCTGGCCCTGGAGTTGGTAAAAGTGGCACTGCCATTGGTTTTCCATTATTCTGAGCAACTTCATTTTAAAGCATGTGTGCATGGTGTTTTGCTCCTTTCCTTTGAATTCGGTGGGACGGGATGGGGTCGATAGGACCGGTGCTGAGTTGCTGACGGGGCCGTTAGCATGTCTGCGAGTGCTGGCTGCGGTGCTCGGAGGGAGGATGGAAAGCAAGTGCCGATGGAGATTACTTTAAACAAAAAGCAGAGTGGAGAAAGGCCAGAAACCACACTGCAAAGGTCCTTGGGGAGTGGTAATAATTCCTCTTACTGGCCAAAGGCTACTTCCTGCTGGTCTGTGCAAACAACCCGGCTGCATTAATGGGGTCCTCAGGCATCTGAGGAGAAGTGGGATTTGGCACTGGTCATGCTGTGCTTGTGAGTGGGTCTAGAAAGGAGACCTGTCATCTGCAAATGGGGGTTTACACAAGCCCCGGCTGCTCTTTTTGCAAATCCCCAGTGGGGCTGCAGCTCTCGGCACCACACCCAGGAATTAGAAACTGGGCTGAACCCCAAGGTATTTGTCTCTGACATTAAGCATGATAGGAAGACAGGCTCTTAGCCACGGAAGAGCTCTCTCCTTCCTGTCCGGTCGCCCAGCCAGTGTAAAAATCAAGAAGTGCTCAGCTGTTGTGGTTTGCAATGCTAATATTTCAAGCCTGAGGAAGGGTTTGTTCCTGAGAAAAATGAACTTTTCAAAAATGAACTTTTGAAAGAAGGAGCTTTGTTTCAAATTATATCAGTTGTTTCCTACAAACCTGTCCTGGAAAGAGTAACTGTTCCCCAAGGGAGCTGAGTATTTGAGACAGACCTGACCTCTCCCCACGTGTAATGTACGTTTAAGAAGGCATTTCACCAGGTGTTGTTTGTTTAAAGAGATTTCTGGTGACGGCATGGTTACGTATGACCTTTGGGGACTGGGTTGATAAGGAAGGAGCAATTAAAACGAACCCCTGAAAGCAGATATGGAGACCCATCAGGAAACCAGGGATGCAGATGGAAGAGCATTGATCCCATAGCTCTGAAAAAAGCCAAGGGAACAACTCCTGTGGGCTGTGAGATGGCTGGAAGAGGCTGGCACTTCTGGGAAAAGACACATGTGAGTCAGTCCTGGGATTTCAGCTGCATGTTTTTGGTAGAAGTACAGTTGTAGCAGTATCCCTGCCTACATTGCCAGTTTTGCTGTCTTAACAGAAACCACCCAAAGACCTCAAGTATGATCAAATCAGAAAGGGCTATAGTGATTTATTGATGATTTTGAGGTAGGGAGGTTCAACAGATGGCAAACTGGCAGAGGGCAGGCAACATGCACAAGGCCACCTAGGAAATCTGTGGCAGAGAGGTTGCTCATGGATGTCTTAACCTACAAGTGAATGTCCTAATTGCTGGAACATCCTTTTGCTCTGACAAGAGGCCTCTAGTCTCCGTTCCTTCTGTACTAGGGGTGCTGCAGGAGCCAAACAGTTCAGCTTCATCCATTACTTATTACATTTTATTTAGTTAGTTTACATGGTTTGCTGTCTCATTATGGGGTGAACCATCCTTGAGGTCTCTCTAAGTACTGTCCCCTGAGATTTCAGTACAGACCTTTCGCCTCCCAGGCACCATCCCTCACCTAGTCACAAGCCCAGGGTACCAACACCCTTGTGTTACCCCTGCTGTGAATCTGGTGGGTCTGAGCTTGGGAAAAGATTTTGCATTGAAGCCTAGGGCATCAACTGATGAAAAGTGACTCAGAAACCACTATGGCTCATAATTGTTCTACCTTATGTGTCCTGGGTGGGTGGAAGATAAGGGCAAGCTGAGCTGCCAGCCAGCCAGGGCCAACAGGAACAGATAGAGACATTCCTCTTCTCTTTCCCTCTTCAGAGGTGCTTGGTTGGGTTTCCCTCCTTTTTAGGCAGGTGATGAATTTTTCTTTGTCTGTTCAGTGAGAAACAAATCAGTAGGAACGTTATCTTGGAGGCATCTACCCCTCTTTTGAATGTGGTTAAAATTGGCAAGCTGGTTCAAAAGTTTGAGGGTGGAGAGGAACCAACAGGCTGTATCCTCATATAAACCTTGCTTCCTGAGGTAAAACTGGGTCCTACACCTTCTGCATAAACTTAACCTTCTCTTGCTGTGTATCAGGCAGCTAATTGCTTTCAGCAACTAACGAACTCATCTGTTCACGGCCTGCCTTGACTATGTCGAAGAGAATCCTCCTTCGCTCTCCATCTCTGTTCGCCACCACCCACCACCCTCACCACCACCCATCCAAACCTGCTCTGCCTTCTGGGATCTTGGTGATTTGAAGTCTCCTTTGATCCAAGGCTTAGCTCTAGGAAGAATAACTCGCTCCACCTGGGATGTGTCCAGCCATTGTTATCTTCATGCCTTTGAAGCTGCCTATCTGCAGTGCACTTCTCTGTACCGTTGTTTTCACTCCTCCAAGTCCTTTTAACAGCCTCTTCGCAGCTGCCTTTACCTCCACCCCAGGCATTTGGCAGCACAAAACTGAACAGGGAAGCAGAGTTGCCCATAATGTTAATAAATATTCCCCCTCCATCCCATGGACTGGAGACACTGGCTCTGGGAGGAGGACTTGCTGGCTGTGATGAGGGTTGCTTTCGTTTGCCCAGTGTCCCACCAACTCTTTCCCACGAGGTGAATTGCAGCAGTGTGCCATGACCCCAGGGCTAAGAGCAGCACAGTGGTATAAAACAAATACAGCTATCATGCTGATTGGAAATGAGCCCAGGTGAAAATCCCTGTTTCAAATAGCTCTGAACTTTGGAAAGAAGTTTTCACTCTGGACCAAGAACTGATTAGTAAGAAGGTTTTTTTCCCTAATGCATTTATCCTCTGCTCATCGCTAGGGTACCTGGGCCTCTAGCAGTGGTAAAAAAAGCAATACTTGCCAAACACTGAGGTATTCAAAAGCTAATCAGGATGATGTGAATGTTGAACCTGAGTATTTCATTATCCACCCAAACCCGGTACCAGGACAGTCTTTGCAGAAGGACAACCATTATAGAGGATTACAGCTCATTTTAAGGGCTAGGTGAAATCTCAAAGTGAGTGGTGTTTAGCTGGGAATAAGTAAATGAATTCTTCATTCAATTTGGCCTTTGCTCAGGACAAGTGGTTGAGTCTCCCCTCCCTGACCTCACTTATTGAAAACGTATCTTTGTTTAAAGCCGTAGGGAGTTCATTAGAGTTGTCTGTCTCTGGGCAACTAAAGATTAAGGTGTGCATACATTAGCCAAAGCAACATACATCAGGCCAAGGAGAGAAAATAAAACAGGCTGTATTCACTACAGCTGAGTACAATTGTGTGCTGCCACACACCAGTGAATATGGCCCTGGATCTCTTGCATCTGATTCTGCACAGAAATAATTCAGGAATGAATATGGGATCTATTTGTATGTCAGCCTGTGGGACTCTAAGCCTGACTCCCGGCAGAGGTTACTTGGAACAGAGCCCACGAAGCCCCACTGAGATTCCCATTGAGATACATATAGACCATTGTGTATTGCACATTAATGCAGAGTAATTATGTCGTACTGGAAACCTTTCAAGTCAGCATTCATCATTCAGAAATCGTCTTAAACCAGTTTGTGCTGCTCTTGTGCTTGAAAGTGAATTGTGCAAAATTGGCAGCCATAACCACCACTGCAACAGAGCGTATAAAAGCCCTTTCATTGTGGAGTTAGTGGTTTTACTGTAACTTCCCTGTCTCATCAATGAGCACCATAATTCACTGCAAAAATCTATAAACCCTGGAACATCCTGAGCCTTTGGCTTGCTGAGCGTGAATGACTCCAGCCTGAGCTGTGGTGGGATCATTTCTCCATGTCCCAAGTGTACCATCAGCAGGCAGACAGCAAGCCGGGACAGAGAGTTCCATGAAAGTTGGTCCAGATTGCACTTTCCATGTGGTATGGCTGCGCTTGCTGGATGGGAGTAGGGTGGTAGGAAGAACGTCATCCTCAGCAGCAGTTCTCTAGTTGAGCTAATATAGAGGCAAGCAGGCATTTGCAAATATCATGCTGGGCAAATTCTCCAGGGCCTCTGTCACAGCTGCAACATGAGAGAGATGATAATGAATATCTCGTCTGTTCTGTGGCCTTTCGGGCTGTTTCTGAGTTTGTGGCAGGATTACCGTATGCAAAGAGCAAGCCTCCAGCCTCGTGCACCAAATTAGGTGGTAAAAATAATTGTGAAGCAATTTGTGGCTCAGTTTCATTATGTTGTTTTTTCTTTCTTTAGGAGCTGCAGCGTGCTGCAGACACATGAGAATAGCATCAAGGCTCCTTTGGAAAAAGGGCAGAAATAAAGAACTTTGAAGATTTTGGTTGGTGAAGATCTTCCAGCTCAATCAGGTTTGAAATCCAATTCTGTATTATTTTGATGTCTGGCACACCAGTGAAGAAATATCCATCCAGGTTACTAGTGGTGCGAAGGAATGAAATGAAGGTAAAACCCTTTGAAACTTATAGAGAAAACACCATCCCCACTAAATTAAATGCTAAAAACTTCACAGATCTCATTACAGCCAGATTTTCACCAGCCTCTGATTTTAGTGGAGCTGCTCACATGTTTACAGCAAGCATCTTAATGAGCTTTTGCAAACTTGGAGCCTTAACTCATGGTCCCAGCTGCTGGAGGTGGGAAAGATATATTAGTCCAGCTTTTTGCCATGTGGAAGACTGCTCTCTACATGACATTAATTGCTCTCTGCCTAGCTTAATAAGAGTCTGCTTTCAGCAGCCGAATATAACCATGTAATCAGAAGAATTTCTGTTTATTGTTAAAATATTTTCATGCCTAGAAAATGAGGACTTCCGGAATGTGTCTGATGGCAACATGACATGGGCATTAGGGGCGAGCGCAAACGTCTGGAGTGCTGAGCTGTGATTTGCTCTGCAGCCACCCCATGCCCTGCTCTGCGATCAGCTGCAGCCAATGTAGAATTTAATTTCAGATTAAGGAGCCTAAAACAGGAAGGACTTTTCATTCTAAGTGAGGAAATAGTGTGCCAGTTATGCTGCCTGCTTACATGTGTTTTGTGTGTGTAAGCACACAAGCATAACCAGCGATCCACCATGATCGGAAATGATGAGCAAGCAGCTGGGATGTGTCCTGAGCACATGCTCAACTCCTGGAATGAGGGTGAGCTGTCAGACGCGTTACTGCTTTCCCACAGCAGGGATGGCATGGAAATGGCATCGGTAATGCCCTTCCTCCCAGGATAATCCCATGCCAGCTGTCCGTGCCACCCCCTGCAGCTACTGCCACGGCATGCTGTGCAAGGAAGGAGAGGACAGTCCAGCCTTTGGGGTGTCAGCTTGCACTTTAGGATGCTGTCACCTTTGGCCATGTCTCTGGCAACCAGCATCCCCTCTGGTCATCTCCACCCCAGGAGGTTGTCCCATGTGTTTTGCACAAGGAGAGGCTTTCAGGGCAGGGGGATGGCCTTCTAGAGAGGGACTTTCTCCAGGAACTATCTCTCAGGTGCCCTCACCTCTTGCAGGAGCTGTGCTGGATAAAGCTGGGCTCAACAAAAGACACCTTCTGTCCAAAAAAAATCTCAAACTACTGCTTATGGTTTTTAATTGGGCAGTACCTTCTCACCTAAATTAACTGATGCTCAGCTGGTTCATCCTACCTGAACACTCCCCCACCCCAAACCCCAGACTGGGGTCTACCGGGTCTCACCTGGATCTAATTAGCGCTGGAAGAAAATGGAGAAAATACATTTGAGAAGCTGTGTCAGAAACAGGCATTTTTCAGAGGTTCTTTTGCCTACGGGCATTGAATGAAGAAAGCTGCCACGCTGGAAGAGCAGGCTGCGTGTCAGGGGACACATCTGCAGTGTGTCCCTGCTCTAAGCATTGTGGTGAGCGGTTCCTATAGCACTCAGTGGCTGAGCTGCTGCGGTGGCAGGGACATGCATGCTGCAGGCATCCCGTGTGCCGACCAGCCTTGGCTTTACCTATTTATTTTCAGTAAGTGCATGTGAGCCAGGAAAGTTACTGTTTTGGCTGCTTCTCCCTTCACCCGTGAGTGTTTTTTTCATCTCCAGGCAGCCACCTGCGTGCAAGGCACAAGGGACTCAGTAAGGAGTGAAAAGCACTGATTTTTTTTTCCATTGCATCCTGCACGTTTCCAAGGGGAGACCTCTCCCCTCTGCCAAGGTTCAATGCAGCTCTTATGCACTGGGTCCACAAAAAAACCCAGTAAATACAGCACAGAAGCATGCTTTGTGTGCTCTCCTGCCCAAGAAAAGTGTTGTAGGGCAACTAGAGTTTCAAAGCTTCCTCCGATAGGACGTTTCATTCCCCGTGGGATTTTGGGCACTGTGAAGCCTAGCTAACTCAGCAAATGTATTTACTTTTGTGAACCAGAGAGCCACAAGGCAGGGATTCACAGCAATCCCAACTTCTTAGCACAGAACCAATAACATTATGAGCACCTCAGGGCAGCTGTGAACAAGGGCTTCTTTTATAGGTGGGAAAGTGTAATACAAAGTGATTCTCGGCCACAGAAAAAGGGAAAATCGCCCAGGTAAATGTGCAGTGGGAACTGCAAACTGGATTCTTTCTGAAAAGTTTAATAATTCTGTGTTATTCCATGAAAGCTTTCCGGTATTATGAGTAATAACCCCCTCCTCCGTCCCTACATGTTAAAGTAATTAGATTGCAAAATGCAATGGCTGTAGAATGTATCTATGGCTTTTGTTATTTAGCAGGTTTTTTTTGGTTTGTTTCTCTACCCCCGTGATGTGTCTAATTGAAATCCAAATGAAATCAGAGGACAAAATAAATGGTGACAAGCTGGGTGCTCCCTCTGGGTCTGCGGCCCCACTGACACACACATTTTGTTCAAAAACTTCTCGGAAATGTAAAGCCAAATTAGAAAAGTCTTAATATGCCAAGATGCTGCAGGAGGTGTTTGGCTGTTCCTCAGGAACTGGTTCTCCAGATCAGTTCTTTGTGTGAGGATTTTCCCTTCCAGCCAGCCTAGCACAGTGGCGTTGCTAAATGAAATTACACAGGGATCACCAGTGCAAGGAAAAGAAAAAGAAAATCTACCGTTCCCCAAATAAAGGGCTGTAGTGTATCAGATGGAAGTGTCAGTGTGGAAGTGTCCAGTGTCAGACTGGAAGGAAATTCCAGCTTATCAGGGAAATAGGAACATTGGGCTTTTTTCTGAAGATTAAGCAACACCAGTGCTACCTTGAATTTAATTAAAGATACACGTAATTTCTTTATATTTTTACTAGCCGTTTGACCAGAGAGGAGTTTGGATGTAAAGTTAGGTGCTTCCTAGAGAGCTGAGAGACACCAGCAAAAGTCCTGGCTCTGCTTTCATCCCCACAGAGAGGGTAACAGCGGAGGTCACATCCCAAAGGGCCACTGCTGAGCTATCAGGAGGGGGAGCTCTGACCACGCAACCCATCTGCAAGCCTTCTCTGCTTGCTCCCAGATTTCTGCCAACATCTTCAGTTCCTCTCGGTCTGTATTGGCTTGTGCATTATCATCCATCCCCATCTCACTCTGCTCTATATACCTGCAGTAAAGATCTCTGCATCACTACTGTCTGGTCAGGGAAATGAGATCTTCCCCTGTGGCACTTTTGGTGTTCCCCAGGAGACAGCGCAGAGGGTGGGTTTGGTGCCTGGTGGGGGGTCCCTTTCCCTGTCACAGCACAAACCATCAGTCCCTGTGGACATCTGTGTTTATGGTGCACCGGGGAAGCTTTTCATAAGCAGTTCTTCTTGATGGAAGTTTTTAACACTTGCATCTGTAACATTGAACAAGATGCGCCTTGCAGAATGCTTTTGACTAAATAAATGAAATCCAGTAACTTAAATTAATGTAAAAAGATTGCAGTGCCTATAGGAGTATTTTTAAATGCATGTCATAAAGTGATACTACAGAAAAAGCAGATACTGAGGACTAGCTATCAGCTGCTGGGATCCAGCTGATCAATAGATATCAATCCCCATGACAGACCAGAACAGGGCAGAAAATGATGAACAGGGATTTTCACCATCCTACTAATTCCTGTAGTACCTGATGGCTTCCCAGTCTCCTAATTAATTTAACCTCATGACCTCCTGAGGTGCCAGGTGCTCTGAAGGGGACCAAAGGCACAGCCCAATGTGCCACTTTGGTCTTAGGCTTGAAGCTTCTTCCTTGGCTTAGATCCCTTTAAATCTGACCCCCAGTGTTTGAGGAGGACACTGTAGCCCTGAGACATTGTTTGTCTTTGTCTGCACCTGTGTTAAAATGAGGCATTTGGGGGATTTGTTGACATTCATTTGCAGCAGGAGATTTGAGAAACCTCAACAGCCCAACACGTGTAGGCGACTGTGCTTCATTTCTTCTGCCAGCGCTTCTTGTGTTCAGGGCCATGCTGGTTTGGTGCTTTCTTGATGGAAAAAAACATACCAAAATTTGCCCCAACCTGAAACAGTGACTCCTTTCCAAAGTGGGCTCCTCTAGGACCTGTCCATGCTGCCATACAAATACCTGACTGAGAAAATGAATATAAAAGGGAACTGTGCCAGGATTAGTTTGAGCCCGTCCTCCTTAAGAATAAACATATATATCTCAGAGTGTATATTGCAAAGAGAAAATGTTCCAAGGTTCAAACCTTCGAGGTCTGGGTTGCAGGGAGGATGCCAAGGGAGGATGGATCCAGCCCTGTCCTGGACCATCCCGGTCCCGTACGAGACCACCGTGCCCAGATGTGCCTTATTCCTTCTGCAAGCTGACGTGTGAATTAAACAGAGAGGGATGAGATGGATTCATCTCATAAAACCGCTGAGCTCTGAAATGAAGCCCAGCAGGTAAGGTGATTGTGAAAAGGAGTTTAAAATATGTTGCCTGTCCCTGCTCTAAAATATACTTTAAGTTGCAAAGTGTTTGGTTTCCTCAACCCCTTGCTAGGCCACAACCTGGCTTGTGTTTCCCTGAGCTGAGTTTTTCCTTTCCAAGTGATTTGGTCATTTTTTCCACTCCAGAAGTTTCTCTGATGGGGAGAACTTTCCCTTTCTGAAGCATTTTTGCTCTCTGCTGATTAAGTGCAGTCCCAGCCCCTTGTAAATTAGAGGTCTGCGCGTTGAACAATGAACACTCCTAACCAAGATTTAACAAAAACTGAAAGAGGTCACAGTGGAAGCAAAAGCAGCTGGAACCAGAAGGCTTCTTTGCATCTCTAAATGCTCTCTAAATGCTGAGGAGTGTTGCAAAAGATGACACTCTTTTTTTGGAAATCAACACCGGCATTTTTCTACATCTGCTTGCTGTCAAGAAGGTCCCCGTAAACACAGGAGCGAGGCCAGTCCCAGCCCTTAGTTGCTGCTGGAAGTGCTGGGCTCGGTGTAAGAGCCTGTGACCAGTGCTGGGGCTTACCTGGCCATCCAGTAGCGATAGCTGTTCACAGGTTTGTAACATCCCCCTGGAAGCTTTTAAAAATCCAGTGTAAAATATTGTCAAAATACAAAGCAGAGAGGCTTATTCAGCATGGAGCATTGATTTCTCTCCCTGCAGCTGGCTTCATGTAGTAGTCTGAAATATTACTTGTAATATTATGAGATCCAAAGTGATCTTCAAATTGATGATGCCCCTTTAAAATTACTTTCAAAAATCCTTTTAAAGTAAATGGCAGAATTTTAATACCACCCGCAGAGTTCAGCTTGTATCAGTGTCACTTTTCCTGCACAGCTGTAAAAAACCCTCTCCATCTGGACTTTAAAAGATTTGACTTTAAAAAGGCAAAAACAGCAAACCCCCGATCATTAACCAGGAACCGTTTCCAATAGAGATCCATGAAATTAAAGAGCGCTCATGTTAAATTACTTCCATCCAATATGTAAGACACATTAGATCTGTTACACTTCGGGAAATCGTGATATTACTTCTGCTATTACTAGGCAGAAATATAAAAATTCCTAATAAAAGAACACACACACACATGAAAAATCAGCTTCTTGTGGCATTTCTCTTTGAAGTTGCTCTGGCTCCGCGCCAGTGAGTGGTCACAGACCGATCTGCAGCCGCTGTACATGCTCGCCGCGTTGCTGGACCCCGTCTGCTAACAGAAATGGCTGGACTCGATGCCAAAATTTGAATCGGTGTCCTCCTCTCTCTCGTGCTACTGTGATATGGCAATTTGCAAGCCCCAAAAGATTTTATTTATTTATTTATTTTTAATTCTATGTCTTGCTTTTCAGAAAATGCAAATTGTTACTGTCGTAAGTGCAACAGGTGACGGCATTGAGAGAGCTGCTGCTCAGCACCAAGGGATATTGTGTGTCTGTGGGGGGAAAAGTCACCTTTTAGCATCTTCTCCAGCAGCAGTCCTACCTCTCATTCTCAGAGCCTACTGTCTCTACCTAATAGTTTGTCCTGGTTTTGAGAGCCATCTGCCTCTTGTTTTTGTGCAGGTTATCCAAGGATACAAAGCAGGAGGAGTTATCCTAAGTGCTGGTAGCATCAAAGATGCGTGTGTTATCTGAGGCATGAGTTGTGAGCCTGAGAAACGGTTGATTTAAATCAGATGTGCAAAACTGTTGAGAAATATGGTAAGCTCCTGTGAAGCTTTGCCTCCTCCTTGTCCACCCACATCCCAGCACGTGCAGGCCCTGCCTCCGTTGGAAAATCATACAAATATCCAGGAACCCAGCTTCTGTGAGGGAAGGGAGAAGGTGAGTCTGCAGGAACATGAAGAAAATGAGGAGGAGTTGATTTTTCTTGACATCTTCCACAGGCTGACCTTTTCCTTCATCTTCTATGCAGAGATGATCTAATTTATTGGGTCCTTGCAAATTCCTTGTGAGATGTATGCAGAGAGGATGCCCAAGACTCTGATGGAGGGAGGGACAGATGGACACAAGTAGATACACAACATATCCTCTCCTCGCTATTCTCCCTCTTCTCCAATTTTTCTATACAAATATGCATGCCCTGTCATTTATCACTTCCTTCAACCCTGACAGCTGATGAGAAAGTGTTGTTTAGGACTCAAGGTCTTTATTTAGTTTTCTAATCAAATAATTTAAATGTATGAGTTGACACAATAGACGAAGAGCCATAAGTCCCACTGCTTTCTATTATGTGTGATTCTCCTTTGAGCAAATATATAATCACAGCACTAAGTTATAATAATTATGTAATATTTCTTGATAGAAGCAATTGGAATCTATTGTGTAGGGAAGTAATTACAGCCTACTTTAGTTCCTTTGTTTCTGAGTGGGTGGCATTTATGGGCAAAAAATTATGCATGCTCAAAAATCTTTATAAACTGTTGGGTTCTCAGAAAGTCTTGGACCTCCTCAGATGTATGGGATTTTTAAGGGATTATAACTTCTCTTTATTTTCTGCATTGCAAAAATGTTTATTCAATTAACCAAGAAACATTTAGTTCTAAGGACGATAGAACATCAAGGCAAATGTTTTCCTTACAAAAAAAAGGAGGGTTGATAAATTTACACATTCAAATTGGCTTGATGGGTGTGTGCACATGTTCCCCCTCACATACACAGAAGATATGAGCTGCTTTTAAGCTGACACCTTAAATATTGATTTTTATCCTGTAGCAATTTCATGTTGGAGGGTTCTTTTTTGTAATTAAATTATTGAGAAAACCTTCACAGTAATGACAGTGCAAAAACTGGCTTAAAGGAATAAATTAACAGTAATAGCACAAAAGAAGGAATGTTAAGCAGACTGCTATAACACTGTCTAATTTGCTTTTCCAATCGCATCAGTGAAGGTCTGGAAATAATCAGATGCATTAACGTTTATCTAGAAATGATAAAAGTTACCATCCTGTCAGCTATTCAGTTGGTTTATTAATTACCAGCAGAAACTTGAGATGGGATGTGTGTTGGTTCAGCTACTTCACTGCTCACTGGAGAATGTTTTTAAAGGGATTTCCTGTAGAGGAATAAGAGATGTTTGGGAAATATTTTTGAAGCTCGAAAACAAAAATGTTAAGTTTTGGTTCCTGCCATGATCTTTATAAGTCTTTCATCAAGTATTTAGGGGACTGGTAAAGGATGTAGGAAGTGGGCTGAAGAGGAGAAAAGATCATAAAAACACAAATATTTATCCTGGAGGCATGGGGTGGCTTTTTATACATAGCAAGCTAAGGGGCTCCTCTTATAGCACGGTGTATTCAATCAATCCTGCACCCGTTGCAGCCATGCTGGGTGCCAAAATTACTGTTGAGGAAGCTGGAACTGGTGTTTTCCATGTCAGAGGTGGCACTTTTGTGATATCTTCAGCCCTGGCAGTGTCTTTTCTCACTAAAAATTAGTGTTGACTCTGGAGATTAGATGAGACATCTCCCAGCCCGAGGCATGTCTGGTGACAGAGATTTCTTCAAGTCTGTGCTTTCTGCTTGGATTTTGTTTGTTCAAATAAAACAGCCCATCTTCGGTGTTTTCCTAAACGTTACCTTGCTTCTTCTTCTGTGATATTACCCTTCTAAAGGATGCTTTTCCCCAGGACTGCCACAGTATACCTTTCTGAAGCAAACTGCATTTCTTGGGGTTTGGGGCATGCAAGAAGATGTATTTGGGGTACCACCATGGCAGGTCCTTCATCTCCATGTCCATTGTTGGGGTCAGAGTGAGAAGGGGCTGGTGGGACACCAGTGGCCAGTGTCTCCTGTGTGTCTCTCTGCCATCCTATGGTCTGAACCAAAGGCAGTCTTGCTGAAAGCATTTTCCAGGGGTTTGTGGGGGCATCACCTCAGAAAAGGGATTATTTTGTGCTAATCGTCAAATCCTACCCTCAATTTCAGTGACAGTAAAGCACAAGAACCCAGCTGGGAGTCTCTGTTATCACTAATATTTAGTCACCAGCACCAGCTGAGAAACTGGCCCATGGCTTCATTTTCTCCTGACTGACACAGAGGCTTAAAAACATCAGCTGCAAAGATACCTTCCGAGCCATCACTTGGCTAAATATTCACTAAATATTTCTTCTGCTTAGATCTGCATATTGCATCTGACTGCTTCTCATGGAAAGCTTTGCAAGTGGCTTCCTAAGATGAAAAAAAAAAGTGTTATTTTCCTCCCATTGCACGTAGACTCAGATACTTTTGTTCTTTTTGACCTGATTCCCTGCCTCCTGATCACTAGGCCAACATTTTAGCTAGTAACCCTTTCCAAAACATTCTCCCGGCCACTAGAGATTCTCTAATTTCCCTAACAATTGCCCTGGTAAGAGCAGAAATAAGCAGTGTGGTCCCAGCCCTGTGCAGTGCAGATGCATGGGCTATAACTCCATGCTTACATCTGGGTAAAGCTTTGCTGTCTATAGACCTATGTGCAGGCCCCCAAAGTGGAAGCCTTTTCTCTGTGCCTGACTTGCACTGAAGACTTCTTCATGTGTAAATTTTATTCTGGATGCCTGCTGCCTAAAAAAGCGATGGTATGATAGCAAAGCCCACCCTCTTCCACATATTTTGACTAACTGCCTCAAAACATCCTGTGTTAGATTCAGGCTGTGTTTTACACCCACGTCATCACCATTTTCTTGTACATTTTATTTCACTGGCTTTCTGAAGCAAAGCTGTGAGCTGCCAAACTCCTCGGAGATCAATTAGAGGTCAGAGTCTGCATTGCTCCTCCTGAGTGGCACGGACAAGGAGAAAGCCCCAACTGTTCCCTGTCCTACAGGACAGCTCCTGCGTAGCTGTGAAAATCTTCATTTGCCAAGAGGAAAAAGAAACTTCATACTGAATTCGATGGGAAACATAATGGATCAGTGTGGGAGGTGGTTGAAAATCTGCCCTAAAACTTTTTGTACAGGGTTTGAAGAGGCGGATCGTTGTTGGGTGCTGTCCCGCACATCCCTGGCATGAAGCCTGTTTTTTCCCCAGACCTGAGTCTCACCTGAAGGGAGACTTTCAGGAACAGACACTTCAGGGATGTGCCAACTACATAGCTGCTGCTTACCTTATTGATGCTTCGTATTGAGATTCAAATTCTTTTTGAAAGATTGCAATTTAAGCATCAGTTTTATTGTAGCTGCGGAGATTTCTTAATAACTTCCTGTCAAGTACAAAATGCAAGTCAATTTCTGATTCTAAAGAAGTGCTGTGACAAAGGCAGTTTTAATGACAATGTTTGGTACAGCCAAGCCCCAAACCGGTCTGCTCCTGCAGGTCAGGATGTACAGCTCATGCTCCCCTAACTGCTGCCCTGATGTCCTTCACCCCCTAAAAGTAGCAATGTAATTCACACTTGATTGGAAAACATCAAGCCAAGTTAAGAAAGAATTTGTTTTCACCTGAATCTTAGAGTGATAGATTTGGCCTATTGGTTTCAGAAAGCGAAAATATGATCCCACCCCAAGTGGCAGCTTTTAGGAATATGCCCAATAGCTCCATAGTGTGACTTGCTTCAGCAACCCATGTTTCTCCACGTGCACACTTGTCTCTGCCTGCTGTGGTATTAATAAATAACACCTTCGTTTTCACGGCGCGTACGCCACGACGGCAAGACGTTGTCCCAGAAGCCAAACATCTCTTATGATTCATAAAAGAGTTAACAGGCAATCCTGCACCTCGCAGGGAGACCTTTGCTACACATTTTTAATGGCCTGGGCTCTTGGTAGGTGAAAGGAAAGTTCCAAGCAATAATTCAGGTTTAAAATACTGTCTCACTGCCAAGTAATCAAACTAGTTTTAAGTGAAGCAATTAGCAAGCATTAGAAAGGCAGCTATTTCCTGCTTGAAGGTGGTAAATTCTGTGTCTCTTATTATGATTTCTCTGGGGATGTGAGTAATGGGCTATGGGTTTTTTTGGGGGGAGTAGGGGTTTCTTTTGCATGTGTGGAAATACTGGCAATGTCCTAACTCCTTGCCAATTTACTAGATACGAGTGACGATGAGGGTGGAACAAAGTCCTTACTCTTTTCTGGTGGCTTGAGCAATACGTGTGCCAAAGTCAAAGAGGTGGTTTTCTCATTAGTTGCTTAAATACAGGTTTTTCGTTGTCTGTTCAGGCTCACTGCCTCACCAGATCACCATCATTGGGACCAGGCTAACATTGGTGGCTGGAATGAGCAGATTGGGCAAAACCTGGTCATTCTGCTGCATTTGCTAGATTTTGCGGGGGGTTGATTAAACGTGGGCAGGGACCACATCTCCCTGAAGGAGAGGTTTCTCTTTGAAACCAGCTTGATTTTCTGCCCAGGGGAGCTCTCACAGCCTGCATTTCCAAGGTCTGCAGCAATGGAGTGGCTTCTGGTGGGTGCAGCTACGTCAGCAGTCTGTTTTAACCTAAGCAGGTGCTTTTGGAGCCAATCTGCCACTTATGCTAATTTCCTGCACTTTACTTTGTACCGGAGAGCTGCCCTGGAGAGCTGCACCAGGTCTCTCCCCCATCTCCCTTAGTGCCTCTGTCCTCCACCACAGCTTTATAAATTGGCATCCACATCTAAAGCTCCTTGGATTAATAAGAAATTCCCCTGTTGGCTCTGCTGGGCTTTGAAAAAGGCCTCAGGGGCTCCAACTGATGGACGTGCAGCCAAATAAAGGTGAGAAACAAGGCTGAGAAGGGGGGGCAAACCGCTGCCCCAAAGGGAAACCTCTGTGGGAAATGTGAGGTCCAGAAACAGACACTCCGTGATTATTTCATTGCAATTTATTCTTCTTGTTTTAGTTTTGGGAAAAAAACCCACCTTTTCTAAGTGTGAATCTTAGGAAATATTAAAACTAGTTTGCTTTTTATGGTTTATGTTCCTTCCCCACCAAATTCAGGCAGGATGGCAACACCCTGGAAAGCCTGAAAACCAAATTATTCAACAGCATTTCAGATCTGTGCAAGCACGTGCCCTTATCTAGTACCGAGCCTGATGAGACTATTTTTATTTTAACAAACCTGGATCATAAATTTGATCAGATGGCAGTTCATGCTAGCACCAGCTGAAACCTATACTGGTAGAATTATTGCTGCGTATAAGCAAAAAAGAAAAGCACACCAAAAAAGCTGGAATCTTACCTCAGCTTAAAGAAACAATGTGGAATTATGTCCTTTTTTGAAAGTGTTGGATTTTCAGGACCACAGGAAGCAGAGGAGGAAGGTCCCCCTCCCATCCCCTGGATTTTCAATCAATTTGTTCTTAATTCTTTCTCTGAACATACAGGACAACTCAGGCTTTTCTGACAGGGTGTCTATCTACTGAAGATAACAACAACTGTGCTTAAAGTAACGGATTTTCTGTCTGAGTGCTGGGATAAAGAGCAGAGAAGAGAAAGAAACTATGTCCCCAACATGCAGGACCTCAACCCAGATAGGTATTGGCAAAAGAAACTCCTGTTTTGGATGAGGGAAGCTAAATATCTCCTTTCCAGCTGACAACTCAGCTAATGAGTCTTTCGGCTCATCGAAAAGCCTCTTGCCTGCTCTTTATTTATTATTATCATGGCATCTGTGTAAAATTTGCTGTTTTTCACAGCTTTGATTTTCACACTCAAGTTTTTCTGGTGGAGGCATGAATGCCTTTACAGCAATCTCAGCACCTTCCTAGGAGGCTTGAAATCATAGAGAAACAGTCCACAGGTTGAAAACTATTAGACTGCAGCTGATAGCTAGATGTGATATTTTCCATCAGAAGACCCAGCATTCATTTTTTTAGAGCTTTTCCAGCCCAGCCTGCTTGGGTCAGGTCAGAGATAGGCGCTAATTATGTGCTGCTGGTTGCTTTGGTCCCCAGCTTGCAACCCCTTTCTGCCAGACACCAGGGTGAAGCTCTC
Source organism: Theristicus caerulescens (assembly GCA_020745775.1). NCBI lineage: Eukaryota > Metazoa > Chordata > Aves > Pelecaniformes > Threskiornithidae > Theristicus > Theristicus caerulescens. The sequence goes on along the minus strand of CM036564.1, from coordinate 65,937,757 downwards.
ATGATTGCAGATGCAGTCAAAGGGGACCTGTACTGTGACCAAGCAAAGTGCTATGGAAATAAGTACTCTGAAAAATCAAGCCTTGTGCTTTCTCAAATTATCAGATGCTTTTAACAATGTTGACCTTCCTATCTCTGCAATTCTGTTCCCTGTCCATAAAAACGGGGATAATAGTATCGTTTTGTGGCACAGGGCTCTGCTGAAGGTACATCCATTAGTACTGGTGAGGTTTTCAGTCTCAAAGAGAGAGCACTTCATAGGAAAGCTCAGCCCAGGATTTGAAAGATATGTACGTGAATGAGGACAAGAGGCTGTGTGATGAACAGAGAGAGAAATACGCAACAACTGCCTCGTTTGGGGATGTGGATCATTATGTACGGAGCAAAGGAGGGTCTGATGGAGGGCAGAGGAATACGTCTATGATCCTGTCTTTGTAGACCACATTACAACATATGCAGAGGAGACTACATCAAAGTGGATGGCATTGTGTGTACATGTGCGTGTGCACGCACGCATATAAATGTACAGGATCTAATCTGAAATTAACAGCTAGAGTGAGGCAGTCATTTTTAACAGTGAGATTCACAGGAATGAGTGTGAAGTTGAGGGTGACTGTGAGATGTATATTTATCAAAAAATAAATAAATAAAATAAAATAAAATAAAATAAAATAAAATAAAATAAAGGAATTTTCTAATCCTGCTATGGAAAGAACCTCTGCTGCCATGAAAGCCATCAGAACAGCAGAAAAATAACCCGTGGTAGCAACAAAATCTTAGGACATCACATTGTGGCACAGGGCAGACTCCTAGGCCTTTCAGGATGACAATAACCAGGACTGCTAAGGCAGACCTCAAAGGCTCCGGACTTCACCCAGCACCAAGGTCCTTCCGGGGTGTCAACCGGCTTGTCTGGACCAGGAGACCCTCCTGTGCGGGCTGTGCTGCCTGTGTCTGGGCTCTCCACCGCTTCCTGATCGCATCTGCCCCTGCCTGATCAACATCTGCGGGGCTGCCCTTTAGCCAGGACCTGCTCAGTGTTAAGGTGGTATTTGTTGTTTCTGCAGCCAGATCTCTTCAGGGCTGGGATTTGAAAGGCAGAGAAATGGCTGTGCTGCACAGCTGGTGGGGTGGTAACCTCTTGTCGGCTGGACGGGGCAGCCGGGGCTGAGAGAGGGTTATAAACCCTTGATCAGGGGGAATGGTCCCTGAAGGAGTTGGGGTGTGTAACGTGGCTACTCCTGCAATATCTAATCGCTTCTGCATCAGACTTCGGAGGTGGAACAGCAAGATTTGCTTCTCACAACTTACGTCTTGCTAGCAACACTCTCCAAACTCTCCTCACTCCCCCTCTCCCCCCAAATACAAATGTCTCTTTATGTGTATTTTGTTTCCGATCTGAGCATCTAAGCTTCTTTGAATATCCTGCTCAAGTTTCCTTGTTTGAAGATTGAATCCTCTATATACTCTCTTTACTCCATTTTCTTTCAGGCAGGCCTGATCGTTGCTTGAAATACTCCCATTACATCCAACTGATCAAGATTTTTCACAGTGGAGCACAGTGCATTCACCCAGAGTGTATCCACCTGATTTCAGAAGTGCTGCATTATTAGCTTGGGAAGCTATGACCTTGAAGGCTTTATATTTAATTTATTTCAACATTCCAGCCATAGAGATGTTTGCTCTGATTAGACCCAGTAAATTACCCTCTACAGATGAATTATCAGGGGATTTTCTTCTATCTTTTTCTGCCCATTCTCAAACTACTCAGAATGAGCCTGGATACACAGCTGTGTGTGTCTGGATAGCTTAAATGACTCCTTTTTCCATAGCACAGGTCTCTAAATAGTTTACAGTGAGTTTTCCTGAGTAACTACTCATCACATATGTGCCATTTATGGTGTCACCCAGTGGCTAAATTGATTATCAAAACTTTTCAATAATTAAATAAATCACAAATTATTTCCAGTTTTGGCCAGTGATTAGCAAACAGGTAGCAGATCCATGGGGATATCCATATCTGCACCCCAAATAAGGGAGAAGCAGCCATTCTTTTGGCACTCTGGGAAGGAGAGGATCTTTCTTATCAATTTAGGAAAGGAGACATACAAATAATGAAAGAACAACAGAAGGTCTGAATGGAAGTCCACAAATGCTGGCTTTCTAGAATTAAGTATCTTGATTTATATAGTCTGCTATTGCAGTGACCATGGCTTTTCTAGATGAATAACATTGCTTTCAGAAATATTCGGTATTCTGGTAATAGAAAAATGGGAATTTGGTCTTGGTGTGTGAACTTCACACACACTGACCAACCAGAAGGAGAGCTGAAACAAATATTTAATATTTTCTGGTTCCATACGAGCAAGAGGTGTGCTTTTTCTGCAACATTTTTCCAGCAGAGATATAGCAAGTACTTGCAAGCAATTGAGTTACAGGAGCTTAATTCTTTATCACTTTTGCCCCAGCAAGAAGCTTTGTGCAACTCTGAGCCAAATGCAAATGTAAAGTAAAGCATGTTAGCTCCAGTCACCCTGCAGGGACATTTTGTTTTGCATTTGCAGGAGGCTAAAAGTCTGCACATGGGTAGTCACCGTAGCATATTTTGTTAGCAGTAACTTCTGCTGAGCTTTCCTAATTTGGTCACCTGCAGCTACATGAATATATCCCTAGGGAAGAGATGGTTATATCAGCATTTAGAAAAGGGCTTTTTCCAGAATGACTCATCTTAAAGACTAAAAATAAGGATAGATGCATGCTTCTGAAGGTGTTTTGTTGTCCTTGGGGGACATCTTTTCTTTGAGCAGGAGCTGTAGCATGTGCAGAGGCCAGGTTTATGCCAGTGTGCTCATGATTCCCAGCAGAGCAGTCAAAAAGCCTGTTAGGACAAGTGTTCACCCTGCAAGATCCAGGGCCATGCTACCTTACCTATCACCCGCTGAGCTTCCTGCAGGCTCCTCAGCTTCACCTCACATCTGGAACAGTGATGAATATTGCCTGCTCCTCTGCACCTCTGTCTTGGCGTGCTTCCAGCACTGGGCTTGGGGACTCCATCAGGAGCTTATTGCATTTGCAGAACAAGCTATGGTTACAAAAAAGCATTATTTGCTAGTATCTCTGCAGCTCCATGAGAAGGTGTCCCCCCCCCCAACTCATTTTCTAGTTTGGATGAGGCTGGAAATGATGGGAGCTGGTGGCTCTGGGTACCCTGACATTTGTTTCCTTGCAGTGATTCGGATAATGCTTCCCAGCTCTGGGGGAAGGAGGACTGGATTTTTTTAGTTTTTATACTGAGGGCTGGAAATCGTGATTTAATCCTTGAACTGTGTAAATAAAATCCTAAATGCAGAATTACTGGAAAAGGCACAGGGGCTACTTCAGCCAAGAAATAGCTTCATCAAATGTTTTTTGGATCAAAACTGTTCAAAGTGTATTTTACACTTTTAATATCCAAAAAAAAGTGTTGCAATAAATGAGGATACGTAGTTATTTGAACTCTAGCATAAAATGCTAACATAACATTCTCTTGCACCGTTAGCTCCATTTCTTTGGGGTATGTATAGCTACAGGCAATTCAGAGCTTTGGCAGGTCAGGGTAACATTTGCTTAAAACATGTTTAAGCCTGGGCTCCAGTGACCTCACTAACCAAATAGATGAAGCTAAAAATAAATGTGAGATGTTGTAGACACACAGGAGCCCCTGTTCCCCCAACTGTTTGCAAAAGGAAGAGACTGATTCTCCTGGTTTCAGTTTGTCATTGGAGATAAGAGCTCACATCAGGCAGTTTGGGTGGGGGTCCTTTGGTCTCATTTTCCCAGACAGCAAATACTGCATAGAGATCCTCCAGAAATCCCTCCTGCTCTCTGCATTCCCACTCCCCAAATACTTCAGGCCCTTACATTTTTATGGCTAGATAATGAGGCCAGACCCAATCTGTCATCTGATCTCTCTGCTAATGTAGCAGACACGGTTTTCCAATCCCGGCTTAAGCCAATTTTACTTAACTGTGACCTCTGCAGCTGATGAGAGCTGAAACAAAACTTTTTCAGTTCAGGTCCTAGGTTTCGGACAATGTGTGACTGCTACTCTCTACAAGTCCATTTGAAAATCCATATAACTAGCAAGTCAGAAGCTGAATTTGGAGTAACAATAAATTATCTTGACCAAATAATTAGCCTTGATCGCAGAAGTGGAATTTCACATTCACAAATGATTTGAGAAGCCAATGGAGCTGGTACAGAAAGATTACAATAGACAACAGACAGTTGTCAGTTTTCCCATGTGACGTGGACACAAAATGGTTTCAACAAACGTTTGGATGCACTGTGATATGGGACATGAAGATGGTCCTCCATGGGTCTGGGTGAATCTGGTTCTTCTGAAGCTACAGGAAGCAGAAGCGGGTGATGGTGGCTGGTCGCGAAGGTGAGAAACCTTTGTGTTGACATGGCTGTGATTGCCAGAGTTGTCTCTTTTTGTCTTCACGCCAAGGTGAGACTGTGAGGCACATTTCTGTAGGCAAGTGGAGCGCTGGGAGCCTTTATACCAGCTGGTGCAGGCAGACCCAGGCCATCCGCAGCACCGAAGGTGTAACTGGGACACCTAAACAGACTGTATTTCCCCCAAGAAAGTCTCACATGCAACCGGCCACACCGCAACAGTTAACGTTGGTGTGAGTCTCCACAGACAGATCTCTGCAACGTGCCGTGTTGCGGGAATAGGATGTACCTGTTGTTCCTTCCCCTCTTAATTAGACATGGCCTTCTAATAATGAGGCTGTCAGAGGCAAAGGAATCTGGGTCCCGCGGGCTGGGCAGGGAGATCGGCCGTCCCCACCACAGTGCTGTTCCCCAGATTGAGGTGATTTCCTCCTTTTCGTATTTGGAAGGGGACGCATGGGGGAGGGTGGGCAGAGTTCTTTAGGGGATAGTTTAAATGATTTTTCCTGCCGGCAGAAGGGGAGGAAAGGCTTCCAGAACAAGATCTGACCTTTTGTGTGCTGCAGCACTGGCTTCCAGCGAGGCCCGTTGAATTCCTCCCTAATGAGGAAGAACTTTGTTTTTGCGCTGCAGTCTAGTTCACTGAGAATAGCCCCATTTTCCTGCAAATCAGCTGGAAAACTTCCTCTCTTGGGGCTCACATGGGCTCTTCTGGGCAACAGCTCATCCCGTTCCCCTGTGCATGGGGAGCCCGCTGCACACCATCCTATGGGACTTTCTGCCCAGGAGCAGCTTGGTCTCTTCAGCACTTCTTCCCTGGGTGATCCCAAGGTCCTCCGCAGCTGGCAGTCAATTCGGGGAGGCCCAGGAGCTCTGACTAAACCCCAAAGCCCCTGGGTAAATCTGATCTGCCTCTAATATTTCTTAAATAGCCTCACAGCCCCAGCTAGTCCCAGTGGAGGGAGAGTTTGGGATGTGCAGACAGCTCTTTTCCTCCAGGAAAAGCAGAGATGTCTCCTCCACTGCTTATTCCCTGCCCTGTGCCCCAATCCCACCTTTATACAGTCAATTCCCTTTGCTCTCCACTGTACCCAACCTCCCTTCATCCCTCCATCCCTCTTTCCTTGCCCTGGAGCTGGTAGCAGTTGAGCAAGATGAAGGAAAACTGCACGTTGCAGCGGGAGGGATAAAGACAGTTTCCCTTCCTTGGTCCATGCTGAAATCCAACTTTGCTCATTTTCACCATCTGCTCTCCTATGATCATCTCCAATGAACTTTACGGGCTAACCCCAATGTCAGCTCGGCTCTGTGTAAATTTGTAATAGGGGCATGTAAAGAAAACCCCAAAACCTGTCCCTTTTTGTAAAAAAAAAAAAGAAAAAAGGCTAGTAGCAATGTGTCAGCTGCAACAGCAGCAACAAGGGGAAGGGGAAGCAGTTGGAGCTGGGGTGTGAAGGATGAAAAGAGTTTCCACCAGGGATATCCTGGGATGCAGGGAACGTGAAAAGGGAGAGGAAAGGGCTGAAGGCAGTTGACAAAAGGGAGATGGGAGAAGGGGTTCAGCCTCCCGTTTGCTCCCTGCTGGTGGGGCTTGGCAAGGACAGGCTGGAGTTTGAGATTTGCACTTAAAACTTTGCTTCCTTGGCCTCGAGTCTCATTTCTGCTTTTGGCCAATTATTGAGCCTGCATCTCATCTGCAAGAGAGTATTCACTGCATGGATTGTACACAAATAACTGCATTCACAGCCCTGAAGGGCTTGAGCACAGCAGCACCAGGGACTGTGTGCACAGCTGAGATCCACCGTACACCCTTTTCTTTGCCCTGCTTGCGAATAACAAGGATGAACCGTATTTGGTATATCATAGCACCTCTGAGAGGGCTGACACGTTTCACCAAGCAGGTACAAATAACTGCTTTACACTGCACAAAGGCAGATGAGTTAAAGTGTTTGCAGTGACACTGTGCCAGGCTCTGTGACGGGAATTCACCTTCGTGTAATTAATTCCGAGGCTCTGTCACTGAATCTAGTTCTCCTCAGATAAAGCTGGTGTTAAATAGGCTCAAAAACTTGCCATGTCAGTCTGCTTTGTACTTGAGAGGAGACATGTACCTTTGGGTAGGGGGAAGGGAGGGAAGGCAAATATGCTGATGACTGAGAGACACTAAGATATGCTGGTAATGGGGCCAGCCAAGAGCCAGAGAGAGAATAAATAAACATAATTTGGTAGTGACAGTCTGTCTGGCATTGTACCGCGGTCTGCTAAGATTTCTTTTTTTAAAGGATGCAGTAATTTAGTGAAAGCAATATGGTGAAAGGACTCTGGTATTATCGATTAGCTTTGATCCATAAATTGCTGCTGAGCTCCTTGAAAATGCATGAGATAGGGACAGCCATGCAGGATAGTCTGGGGCCAGATCTGGACAGGTGCACAGGTCTCGATGGTGCTAGCACCACAAAATGTGACCTTAAAGCCAACTTGAGTGGGAATGAAGGGGCTTTTACTAGTCTGTGGTAGGTTTTGGCTGGGTATAAAGCTAACAAAACTGGCCCTACTCAAGCCCTTCAGGTCCTCCTACAGTTTAGGGAGACTGTGTTGGGCTGCAGTGACAGGGAAGCCTGTTTGAAGGTGTCTCAGAATGTGTGAGAAGTAACCCCCGTGGAGATGGCTTGCCAAGCTGGGACATGGAGGGGACGCAGAGACAACCCAGACCCGTGGCTAGCAAAGCATGGTACAACATGTCCCATCATGAACCATCATGAGTGCTGGGGTCCTCCAGACTCCTAATGCACCCTTTCTATCACACATTTGCTCTTGGTTTTAGGTGAGTTACCACATCCACAAGTGGGTTGCAACCCCCTGGGCTATGGAAAATAATGTGAGTTGAAACCTCTCTTGTGATGCTCCCTCTATGGGAGGTTTCTTTGCAAGCTTAAGTTGGGCAGTGTTATTGGAAATGCTTATTCCCATGGACAAATTTAAGCATTTGAGACCTGTTTGGAGGAAATTTGACCAGATCACTTTCTGAGCAGTGAAACAGCTACATTTCATAAGGTCCTAGCCCCTAAGCAATGTAAAATATTCATCTCTGTCCAATGTTTGCTTGCCTGACTTCCCAAAACACTGTTATGTCTCAGCATTGCAAGCATTATTGCATGTCTCTGAATGCACAGCTTAGATCCCTCAGACACAGATTCCCTGTAGCTGTTACGTCGCTGGCACCATGAGCAGGGCTGGTAGCAAAGAGTGGACTCATGCAAAGATCTTTTTGTGTAGCGTCAGGCCTCCCACAGAGCCTGGAATGGGCAAATGCCTTGCAAGTTGCCAGCAAATCTTTGCTGCCTTTGCCTGATGATCCTCCAGACAAGCACGTTCTCAGTCTCTGGTGATTCAAGGCTGACATTTTATTGCATCAGGGATCAGCTGTGGTCAGATTTGGCAAAGCCAATGACATCTTGCCAGCTGTCAGATGCATACTCCAAGGCTGGAGCTTCTTCAAAGAAGCTGTGTAAGGAACAGAGTATCCCATTTTCATGGTTTGATTGTAGAAGGGAAGCAGCTTATTTTAAGCATCTGGTCTTGCAATGATCTCCGGAGTGCTCCAAGGCTGACCGGGGAAGTCATGGGCTTTTCTTTGGACCATCACTGCTTCCTTGTGGGTCTTTATGGACAGCACACTTGCTAAGCTCTTTCTCACAGCATCAGGTCCTTTTGCAGATGGTGCTGGAGCTCTGTTGACCCATCCTCCCACTAAAGTCTGTACCCACCTGGCTCCAAGTCAGTGACATGTTGCCCATCCAAATTGCCACTGTTTCTTCAGGATCAGGCTATGCGTGCTGGTCTTCAAGGGCTTGGATCCAAACCCTAGAAGTGTCCATGGAGAATTTCCTGTTTGTTTCAGCTTTGGACCTGGTGTCAAGTTCTCAGCACTGTGCTGAGTATGAGCCAGGATCCTGCTGGAGGCAATATCTGATGCAGCACCACGTCACCACTTTGGATTCCCTGTCTTCAGCTTTTAAAACCAGAATAAGTATTTCACTCATCTCTGTATAGTTATTCAAGAACACAAGATGGGAAGACACTTCCTTGAATCATCAGGGCTAATTCCCTGCTCCCTCTGGCACCCATGCCACTCAAATCCTTGCATAAACCTCAGTTTTGGTGGTAATTAAACTGTTTAGCCCTTTAAACCATGGCTAGTCTCTCATGCATGTTGCATCCTTTTTCTGCCCAATATGCAAGTGTGGTGTAGAGTCTTTTCTAGCAGAGCTTGGCTGCTATCATTATCAGCTCACACCTTCTACTCCCACCCCATCTGTGCCTGGCACTATTTTCATGCATAATACATCGATCATCTGCAGCCTGGTGGGGGGGAAATCATCACTTCAAGTCACTTGTCTGAATTCAAGCCACATCTGAGCTGTATCCTTTGCTGCATCTCGTATCTATAGTCTGATATAGGGGGGGAGGGAAACCAGCCAGAAGATCTCAGGCTCCTCCTGTCTGCAAGGACTCCAAAGCAAATATTGCTTGCATTTATAAGCCTTTGGGAGCCTTATGGGACACAGTCAAAGCTGGTGGAAATCCATGCAAGTCTGATGCACCCTTGCATCAATGCCAGCTGACACTAGGCAAAGGATAAGGGCTGTGTTTGTTTGCCTATCTTGACTTTCTGCAATGCAAAGGATCAGGCTCTCTTCTTTTGCAGATTTTCTGTGACCCCCATGAATGTTTACTGATTTTCAAGCATGCTACTCTTGATTTACACCAGCATTGCTGGGAAGAGCACCGGTGTTTCATTCTGGAAGACAGATCTTCAAAGAGTAATGTACACTTAACAAACTTGATTTTGAAGTCTCTCAGGAAGGCTTTGAAAACAAAGGCTCAAATTCCAGAGTAAGTAGAAAGTCCTTGGTTCCTAGTGGTGAAAGCTTCCTACCAGAATTATTCCCAGAGGCGGTATAGACTTTGCATTTTGCCTCATCTAAATGCATTAGGTGGAGTATTAAATTTCACATGTGCTGCATGTTGATGTAATTCTCCTGACATGTCTGTTTGCACCATTATGAAATAAGGGATTTCCTTTCCCTTTCTTTCCACATTTGCCCTGCTCTCTAGGGATCTCAAGGATATGATCCATTGGCATACAAGGATTATGCCTTTTACACAGTGGAATTAAAAAAAGCTTCGTCATTGTGCTAACAGAAGTCTCAGGACGACATCCCCTCATTAGCAGTGCTTGACTTAACTGACTACCTATGGCTGGAAGAGATCCATTAATCTTCTGTGTCATGATCCCTCCAGGCACCCCTGGCCCCGCTCAAACTTTGCTATGTGCAGCTCTGCTCTTAGGATGAACGCTTTGGTGCAGGAGGATCTTGAGAGTCTTCTCATGTAAAAACACCACCTCCGTGCCCTACAAGAATTGGGGAATCTGGCATCTCCTTCATTAATTTTTTTTTTTTGATCTGATGTTAAGGGGGAGTATGTGTTTAAATAAACAGCCCCTGAATCTGCCCCCCGTTATCTGCAGGTGCAAGGTTAGGCTGGAGGATGATCTCTGCCACCCTGTGCACCCCTCCACAGCCTGTGGAAGGGCAATCAGCAGTCTCTGTTGGGTCTCACACCTCTGCTCCCTCAATACTTAATACTTGGCGTCAGCAGCCGTGCTGCTGTACTTGTGACTTTATTCTGCGTCACAGCTCCACACTGCGACAGGGACAGTGTAAATGCCTGCTTTGAGCAGAATTTGGGACCCTTTTCTTCCCAATAAATTTTGGATGATTTAAATCTTCTGGGCTGTAAGGAGAGTGCAGAGGTAAGGGAAAGAAGAGGCAGAGATGGGATTTTTTTAAGCCTTTTTTTTCCTAGTAGGCAAATTTACATTGCTAAAAGAGTGGCATAAAATGAACTTAACAGGCCAAGGGGAATAGAGGAGGCAACCAATTTCTTGATCAGTTAACATTGACCTTACTACATAGACTTGAAGGCATGCTGCCTTACACCACTGCGGGATCTGACCTGTGCTTACATTCTCAGATCCTTTATCCAGGGCTGATTGCTGTGTTTCTCAGCTCATCAGCTGCATGGCACACAGGAATGTGTACTGGAAAAGATGAATATGCATATGGTTAGAAAAGGTACTGGAGGACATGCCTTGCTTTTGCCTTCAAGTAAAGCTGTTGGCAAAGAGCCTTTTATTCTTAACACCAAAAGTTATATGTCTCTATCTATCTACCTACCTACCTATCTATTTATCTGTCACTTACATATATAGGTGATGAGCACCTACATGCCCAGAAGCACACATGCGGTCTACATCAGTGTAACGTGCATGTAAAATGCTTGCGTGCATGGCTACAAACTACATCCCTTGGTTTTGTCTGTGAACTGAGCACTTTTTCCAGGTGAATCGGAAACCCTCCTGTCTGCCTGCCTGTCTGTCCCAGGCAGGAGAGCAGGGACTGCAGGAGAGTGTTTCTGGAAGGCATAGCCTGCAAGTGGGGTTTTTCTGCACCGTTTGCACTGTGCCTCTCTCTTGCTTGGGTTGATGCTGACATCTGGAGGCTATGCCGTAGCAGTGTGTGTGCACAGTTATTTCTACATGGGTTTTTGCTCATCTTCATGGTTGTGTTTTGCAAGAAACACCTTTTGGCTATCCTGCTATGCCAGGGTGATTTGACCGTGGGGCATGCCTAGTTGTCTGGATATATTTGCTGAAATCCTGTTGCTGATTTGGGTAGCATTTAGCATGTTTGCTCTGGTTCCCTGTGTTAGTGATATCTGCTCGTGACGTGGTCAGTAGACATGAGCCCAGACTCGAATAAGGCAGGTCTGGATACAAGACAAGCCATGATGTGACCAAGTTTAAAACTCAGGGAAAACTGAATTAGGCTTTCAGATGATGGAAAATGGACTTATTGTCTCAGCTGATGGGGATCAGGAGCATCACTGATGTTCATAAGGGGGGTTCACCTACAATGCAGGCTGTCTTGCACTGCTGATCCCAAAAATGAGCTGCTATCCATAATCCCATAGGGAAGAGTGCTCTGCCTGTCCTTCTCTGTGACACCTCTGCTTGCCATACTGTCACCACGTATGATGGATGGCCCTGGTTGTGGACAACATTTCTGTAACTCACTTCTCTGCTTTTTGGCATGTGTGAGGTAAGTAAGGGCTTTGGGGTTTTTAGCATGAGGTTGCCATTCTCTGCTTTTGCCCATGAACTATATTAACTGAGAAAACTGTGTGCCAAAGCAAGGCTCTTTATATGGAAATTTCCAGCCATGCTTGTAAATTCCCAGAAGTGTAGCTGAAAGGCACCCTGACCACTACACCAAAGCCCGGCCCACTTTGGTATGGTTTATTACTACAAATACCAGTATACAAATTGTCATGCACCAGAAGTTGTGCTTCTCCCTTAACATTTGCATCCTAAGAGGATGTTTTCCACCTTCGCTGGTCAGTTTGCCAAGGCAGGCTGAGCCCCCACAGAGAGCTGTGGGATGATGACTGGGAAATGTCATTACCAAACCCCAGCGCCACAAATGAGCCACATTTGAGCAAAGAGCCTGGGCAGCTTGTATTCAGGCTTTTGCTCAGGGGCCTACTGCAAGCAAGGAACAGACTTTTACAATCACTGCTGGGAATTCCTCTTTTTGGTTTCCTCCTGGCAATTTTTGGCTATTTGGCATCACCAAATTGTGCTACCACTGCTGCTATTACACTCAACATTTAAGCACTTTTTAGGCCTTGCTGCTGGGCCATGTTTCTCTAGGAGCTGCCCAAGCATTTCTGAGATTGTCATGAGCTCTGCTGCATCCATTCTTCATCCCATCACCACCTTGAGGGCTGTAAGGAAGAAAGAAATAAGGAAGGAAAGGAAGAAAGGAAAAAAATCTGCTAAAAAAATGTTTATGTATTGGAATTTTATACTGGCAATTGGGAAACTGACGAAAGTTCTGCAGAGATGGGCATTTAATCTCTAATTGATTTATATCTACCTTTGGGCAATATACATGCCCTCACCCCCAGCATTTCTGTTGCAACAGACTTGCACGATAGAGGTGCTGAATGGCACCTGCATGTTTTGTGAAGAGGCAGACAGCTTGAATAGGCAGAATTGGTGTCTAGCAATTGGAAGGTGCCTATACTGGGCTTTTTGCATCTTTCTCATTCTAAGACAGTGTGTATTATATTTTGAGATGAATGCCTGGACTTTTGAAGTTGAGAGTAGACAGATCTCTGCTTGGGTTTCATCCTTGGTTTCTAGTAAATGTCTAAAGCCATTTTAAATTTAAGATCTTAACCTCAATTTTAAAGCACTCAATGAGTCATTTAAATGAACAGAACTGTGAATTCTGGGGGATTTTCAGCAAAAATTCTGACAAGTTCTTTTCTGGTCTTGATGCATGATTTTCTCCATGCCTTGTTGTGATGAACAATCATCTTTTAATTTGAGAAGCTGGATTCACCTCAAGCCACATTTGTTCTTTGAGAACATCAGCATCTTTCTGGCTAATCCCTCTCAAGGAAGCCATTAACTTAAATTGTAAATTGTACCTCCCTTCGTTTTTCAATGACGCATGCTTGTTATTATTATCGTTCTGCTTATCAGTATATCTCTATTTCTGGGGATGTATTATTTCATGCCTCGGCATCTCACCACAAAAGTACAGCTATGGTTTCCAACCACATATGTGAGAATAATTGAAAAAAAAAAAATTTGGAAAGTCTTTATTCAGGAGACATATCTCCTAAATCATGTTGACCTGGTAATTAAATGGATTCAATAATTGCCCTAACTTTAACTCAGCAAGATGAACCTTTCCAAACTTCTGGTAGAGAATTACCCTAATCAAGTCCAGAACCCCTTGTGATAAAAAATGCTGAATTTTCTGAGCAGATTTGGAGCTGTTTGAGTTCATGTCCTGAGGTAGAGGTGAGGCCGGCTGTGGGGATGCAAAAGCATGGACAAGGTTCTCGGCAGGGCAGCATTTTTGATTCCCGTCAACTTTTTAGCCCCAGAATAGCTACATATTGACTTTGCTAACATGGAACCAGCAATGTTGCCCCAGGCTGGTCCTCAGCCACACGTGCCAGGGATCCTAGGGATCCCCTTTCCTTACAGTGTGATAGTCGGTATAAAACCTGGCTGGAAATCTTTAAGACCACTTTGAATCCTGCTGGAATGGTATAAGGGGACCTGGCTGACACAAAAAATCTGAATTTTTTTGTTTCTTTGGGTGTGATCATGAGGAATGGAGAACAGGCCTTTGGAAAGTGATTAGTTATGTTTGTTAAACCAGTTCTGAGCTGGATCCAGTGCCTTTTGGTCACGAGTCAGGCGAGAAAGCACATGTCCAAGTGTGACAGAGTGGAAAATAGCATGTGTGTGGCCCACATTTAGTTATTTCTGTAAAAAAATTATCCCACTGGCTGTATGATGTTACATTCGCCAAGCTGTTCCACTGCTTTGAGTAGTCTCTCTCCTTCCAGAAAAAAACTAATCTCTCCAAATGAACAGGCTATTAATTGAAGGAGACCTCAAAAGATCCCTAAACAATCCCATACCCTAATTGAAGACAGATCAAAGTGCAGTTTCTCCTATTCTCTCTGGAGGCAATAGAATTTCTGAGGGCCTTCTTTCTGAGGGAAAGATAATTCCTCATGGCATTTCCTTGGTTTCAAGTGCAGAAATGCACACTGTTTGCTAGCTGGCAGCAAAGACGTGGGTGATGTATGAGGAGCAGCCCAGACTGAATGCAGGAACATGCTGCTACCATTTAATCCAAGATAACGTATTTCATGATGATACTCCTGGAGTTTTTCAGCAACTGGTTTAATGTATGGGAAAGTATTTGGCTTGCCTTGGAAATGTTTCCCATTTGAAAACAAGCTGCAGTGGGAGAGCTGGCAGTTGCACAAGAGGCTGGTCCATGAAAATTGGATTTCCCTGAGCAGCACAGTGGGGCTGGGTCACAGTGAGGGCTTTTGAACAGCTCCCAGGAAAGGCTCCAGGCTGTGCAGATCTGCTGATGGAGAACCCCTCCGCCTGGTCTCCGGAGGATTGCTGCTGCCTCGCTGCTTGGCAGAACAGGGATTTCAGAATGGATTTTATTCCTGTTTTCTGTACCTTGGGCAAGGGGAACGAGCAGAAGAAGAGCGGGAGCCTGGGTTACATTCATGAATTAAAAGTCTTGGGACCATTTTAAATCTCCAGCTGTGGAGGAAAAGCTCTGTTCTAACTTTGCTCTCAATTCAAGATTATTTTTCTTAACTTCAGCAACTACAGAACCGCTAGCTGGGTCTAATTTATTAGTAAGGAATACCAGGACACCTGGTCCTGGTTGAGAGAGCACCAGACCAGGTGTTTGTCAAAGGTCTACATGCAGAAGCTCAGGTGATACACTTAATTTTCTGTAGGGCCCCTACTATCTGCAGAAAGCAACAGCTCCCCCTTTCAGGGGTGATGCAAGGACAAGATCTGCTGTGATTGTGTGGTGCTCAGAGGATGATAATGCTGTAAGAGGCTGCTTGCTCCAGCCCTGGAGAGATTTGTTGCTGTGCCTAATCCCTTCTGGAGACAGCTTTATTGTTCAGCATAAGCATGAGGAACAATATTGCATCCAAAGAAGTTCCTCTCCCACCCTGGCTTGCAGCTTTTCTGGGCTTTTCCCTTGCCTTTCCCAGCGGAGAGGACCACACACCTTTTGGTGCTGGTTCTTTCTTCCATGTATCTGCAGCTTCTATCTCCACCCCTTCTGCTGCATGAGGCACTGCCTGCCCTTGAGGCTGCCACAGAGTGGGCCAGTTCAAGCTGGCCCCAAAGCCTGCACCCAAACCTGCCATTTTGCAGATTTTTTCTGGACCAATCCATTTCCCCATGGCACAGAGGGTTTGAATGTGTGCCTCTGTCCTGCAGCAGGGGAAGCTGGTGCGTGGGGCACATAGCGTACCCCGTCGTCAGCACCGTGCGTGCTGCCAGTGAGGGTCCTTTGCATGATGGTTTGACAGAAAGCCATGGCATCCCCAGCTGACCTCCACAAAGCTGTTTCCGTGTGGGTACAAGGCAGGATCCTGAGCTGGACCAGTTCAGGGTGTCCATCCCCATCTCTTTCTTGAGAATGA
The DNA here is from genome assembly GCA_020745775.1 of Theristicus caerulescens. NCBI lineage: Eukaryota > Metazoa > Chordata > Aves > Pelecaniformes > Threskiornithidae > Theristicus > Theristicus caerulescens. The sequence continues at coordinate 65,922,188 of CM036564.1, read as the reverse complement.
GGCACGTTTTAGCCCTTAGCAAGCTCATAAGAATCACATAAAAATGCAGGATGGCTTCCTCTGGTTCACACTGACAAAGCTGCTGTCATGGGACTTGCACTGGCCAGGGCTGTACCAGCTACATCAGCTGAACTGCACAGTAGGAGGTAGAGTAAAACTGCCTGAACTTGGCAGAAATGAAAAGGGAAAGGGTCTGCTGCTCACAGCCACGAGAGGGCACGAGAAGCAAAGCTGAGACCCTTCTTCAAAAGGCCTCCCTGCCGGCATGAGGATTCATGAATGGCTAGTCTTCTTTCTTAGGGCAGTTATCTGAAATTCTCCTGAGAGCTTTTATGTTTTTCATGCTTGTGGATGTGTTTTCTCTGTTCCCAGGTTGGTGTCTGCAGCTGAAGGGTCACCTCAATTCTTGGTGCCTGAAGGAGGGCAGCCCTGTGATGGCCATTCCCGCTCATGTTTCCCTCATCCCCTGGCCCTGGGTGAGCTGTTCGGTCCCTCTGTGCCTTGTCTGGAGGGGCACATCTTTACCTGGGGTGGGGGGATGAGTTAAAAGGCGAATTGCCTGCACTCTATGACAACAGCTGCACAGGGCAGACTGACTTCTGGAAACGGGAAGTGTTTGGTTTTCACGGCTCATTGTTAAACACCAACCAGTGTGAAGGCCAGAGAATTTGTCCTGTTCTGCTCAAAGAGCCACTGCCTGGCTCTGTGCTTGCTGTTTACGGCCAGAGTCCATGGGCCATCTCTCTTGCCCTTCCTGAAATGTCTAAACAAGCATCCTTAATTGCTCTGTGTTGCAATGGGACATTACCAGCTTGTTTCAGGGCTGGGTTGTGTTATTCGTCATGACAGGGAGAAAGCTGGACAGTGGGAACAAGTTGAAGAAAACCCTTCTAGAGGTGTGTTGACTTCAAGATGTTCCTTGGAGGCTCTTCTTTCTCCCCAGCAATAGAGACAGCAAATAGACATGCATTGTGCTGGCCCAGATGCCCTGCCTGCCACCTTGGGGCTGGGGGGCATCAAACACCAGGAACTGACCTGGAAGGAACTATGAGAGGCTGTACAAAATAGCCATCGCACCCCAAGGCAGGACCACCTCTCCCTAACCCAGCCCTGACAGTACCTCTATCAGGTTGGGGATGGGATTAATGGTCCTTGTATGAAGGGCTGGGAAAAGACGGAAGAGAAAAAATGATGTCTGGAAAATAATAATGTGAGTCAATGCTTGGTGAGAGGGGAACATAGAGAGGTGAAGAGATCCCTGCCTGAGAGCATCCAGCTGCTTTCCCTGCCTGGCTGTGGTGTCACCTCGTGATAGCAACAGGGTCATGTGTCCTATGATACCCCTGCCACCTTGCCCCGATTTCGTTCAGTTTTTGTTCCTGCTGCCTCAGACATGTTTACTGAGAGTGAGACATATTAGGCGAGAAGTCAGCCTTGAGGGCAACACTGGAAAATAATTTGGGGAGGGAAAGAAAGTACATATTTGGTCAGGTCTACATGCCAGGTCTTGAACCAGCAGAGCTGTTTTTGCAAGAAGCGTGGTTTTGTTTGACTGAAATAGTTACGAATTAAACTTCAAGGCTGATTGCATCTTTATGGCCTAAAATTGCTTTATAGCTGTAATTTATTCCTCCTTTCATACAGGAATAGCTCTGGCAAGTGCTGGTCTTGCTTGTAACTATCACCTGGAGGGTGAGATGAGAACAATTATTCACTGTCTGACAAAATAGGAACTGGAGGATATCACAAAAACCTGTCAAGTGACACGTTCAGCACTGTTGAAGGGAGGTGCTTCATATACTGAACCTATGGACTGCCTTGGGTGAGTCCTGTGAATGCTGATGTGAGTTCAGCATTTGGGCAAGTTCATGGACTTTGAGGTACAGAGACCCCACCTCTTGTTTGGGCAGCTTTTGAGCCCCCAACTACTGGAAGAGGGATGGCACCCCAGCGCAGGAACATGGCAGAGCTGCCTCATTCTTATGCTACTTGGAGGCATATGCTAGTAGGCATGGTCAGAGACAGGATATTGGACTCGACTGACTTTTAGTGTAACCATATACACCCATGGGACTTTTCACCTCTATGACCGTGTCTACCACAGCTGCTTTGCCAGCACTTCAGGGTAGGGTTTTCGTGCACTCTTGACACACACAAGGCACCTGATGTATAGATTGAGCCTTTAAAGGCCAAGGTATTCACCCAGGGATGGCCTGCATGCCAGGCAGTACATCTGAAACACTGTGCCCAGATTTGACATCCTTTTTTTACCTGATTGAAAGTAAGGCTGCTCTGTTTAGACAACACTCACACTTGGAAAGCTACCTTAGCACAGCACAACAGAATGATTTTTAAATGACTTTATAGCTCCTATGGAATACAAACATGGCAGCAAGGCTCCAATGCAGTGAGGACTCCTCCGTTCAAACCAGTCTCTGTTCTTATAAAATGCTTATAGAACAAAATCATTATAAAATTTGAATTAAAGACATGGGTTTATATGTTCTTTATAAACACCATCAAAAAGGTTTTTCAAAGCCACAGAGATAAAAGGTGAAATTGCCTTTACTCATCTTAGTATAAAACAGGAAGAGGTAGAATTAATCATTTCTAACACGCTAACCTTTTTCTCACCCTGCCCATTAGATGCTTCTAGTGTCTCTGAACTGAGCCCAGGTCTTGTCCTTTAAACATGCCTTTCCGATCATAATAGCTTATCCAATATGATGGCTCAAATCAGGCATCTACTAAGTTATATACCCTTATTTCATCTTCCAAAGGTGCTATGCAATGCCTCAGAAAAGCTTGTGCATGTCAGTTCCTGGAAGAGACATGATTTCTTGCAAGCGGCAAAATCCAAATAGAACCAGCAAGCTCTGCCATGCCCCTCCTCTGCATTTTTGTGGAAGCATCTTAAAAATGTCTTGCAAAACTAGTGCACTTCTCAGGTTGCTAGCACAACCTAGCTGCAAATTGAGGAGCAAATTTCTTACCATTAGTATTCGGGCTTTGTGTAACTGTAAGTCTTGAGCTCTGAAAGGATAGATCTCAGCAAAAGGTAGGAGAAATTTTATTTCCATGGGAATTTCTTTAGAATAATTCACTAGCAAGTCTCCAATGAAGAATTCAATTCTCATATGTTATGGCAATAGTTTTGCTATAAGAAAAAACATTTTTTTCATTTTTTGTGTGTTCAGAATCTGCTGCTAATGACTCCATTTTCTGTGCATCCCCTCCACCACGTGGTGGTAGTAGTTCTTCTTCTGGAATAAATTGAGCAGGCCAGCATCTTCTTTGTTGGCTTGCTTCATTATCCTTACTCGCCTTTCCAATTTGATGGAGATCCTTGACAATTATTTTTTCAGTATCTTCTAGTACCGTTGTCAATAAATTAAATAGGAGAGCGATCCAGGCAAGGCCAAAAAGAATCCAAATGGCCACCAGCGTTCGGTAGTAGGAAAAGTAATTCCTGTCAGGCTGTTTACCTGCAGATAAGGGGAGAGAAAGAAGAAGAAAATTAACAAGTTAAAATTGCTTTGCCTGTGTAGAGTGGGCCAGCCTAATGGATTCATCAACGTACTTTACATTGAGTACTTTAAGGTAATTTTTTCATTGTAGTGGACTGTCTCACCTCCCCAGCATTAGGTTAAGGCTGGGCAAGTCTCTTGTTGTTGCAATAAACTGATATATGCTAGCACAAATGCGCTGGCCTGTCAAAAAGATAAACTGGAATTGAGGTGAATTAGCAACAGAGCATGATATTTTTTTTCCGTTATAGCATGCCAATCCCAATTCAACCACTGCATCTACAGGTAAATGCAATGATGTGGGAAGTAGTGTAAAATTGTGGTGTATTATCTTGAAAATATTCCCAAACTCCCAAAGTGCAAAAAGCAGAGCACAGTGGGCCACTATAACCACACAACTATTGCTACCTAGGTTATTGTAATTCTGTGTATTTCTATAAAGTGTGTTTATAACCTAATAAATATTTGCTTTAAATTATAGGTACCCTTGATCATACAAAAAGAGAGTAGTTGCAATTACTACTTTACTTTTGAAGAGCTTCAGGAGCTTCCTCCATTAAAAAACTAGGTGACTGACAAGAACTCACTGACACATGCCAAGAACACAACTTTCTGTGTTGGAAACCAGTGGACCAAAGCTTATTTCATGCAGTCGAAACCTCTTAGCATCAGCCAGTATCGCACACCCGCTTTTCTGCATGGGTCATTTTGTTTGTTTCTTCAGATGTCAGCAATCCACCACCAACATACAGAGAGCTTTTGCTCTTACTGCACTTAGTCCCAGACAACGTTATCATCATGATACAGCTGATATGGCCCTGGCATCTGCAGGAAAACTTGGTGATATCGCTTATTGAGTGCTATAAGTCACTGTCAAGGCTGACTCCACAGAGTAGGTAACACAGCAATGTGCAAGAACAGGGAGATCACCACAAACCTGGCAGATCATTTCCCATTGTGAAGCTGCCCAGAAGGAACCAGGATGCTGGCAACTCTTTTCAAGTCCTGCAGTGCTCTGTACTGCATAGGTCTTTGTGCAGGATTTTTGTACTTCATCATGCAAGAGCTCTAGAAAGGGGGCAGGAGTGGGCTGGTTTTGTGCTCTTATCTGAAGTTTGTGATGTGGTGTTAGCAAAGCAACTAGTAGTATCTTTGTAATGTTAACTCAAAACTGGACTTCAGCAGGGCACAAATTTGGGTTACAGCCCAAGGGGAGTTTCACCCTAGAAGTATCACCTATGTGTACATGTATTACAAACAGTTAAATCCAGACTCTGCCATCTTCCTAGGATGTCTCCCTGCCCAAAACAGGCTTTATCTCATGCTTGAAGTACAACAGCTACAAACCACTTTTGAATTACTAAAATGCAAATAAACTCAAACCTGTTCTGTTCCACTTTGCCAGCACAAATACATTTGTCATCTGTCATCAATTCTAAACACACAATACTAAGAGCAGTCATTGATTTTGCTTGTTTCATTGTGAAGGTGTGAGCCATTAAACTTATCATCATTTTATCACTGTTGTTTAAGGACAATTGAGATAAATACTGCAGGGAAAAACATTTCAGCTCCAGTTAAGTCATCCTAATGAAGATGAAATCACAGAGCCAGAAGACCTATCTAATTGTTATTTTTTTGTAAAATAATATGGCTGCAGAGGAGCAAAGTGCTATGGAGGTAGTGGTTTTCAGGCTGTGACTTGCTGTCATTATTGTAAAACACACTTGTAATTTGGACAAGGGAAGAAAATGCACCAGTCTGATGTCCACTTTTTCTCCTGCATGGCATCGGCCACACTCCACCTTCCTGTATTCCATGTCTCTGAAGTTCGGGGTGCTCAGTATCACACAGGCCAAGGTTGTCAGTCCTACAGATGGTTAGGAAAGAAATGCCTATCCCCTGTTGTCCTCCACTGCAGTGACAAAGATTGGCCCCAGCTAGAGAAAACAGTGAGCAAAGAGGCCACTCTTGTGTGATACAGATTCCTTGCTCATGCCTGAGTTCTGTGTCATGTTCATGGCAATACTGCTTAACCACTGTTGGAGACAGAGAATCTTTCTCTGGATTATGTGAAAAGGGGAATTTCAGGGGACACTGGTTTCCTGTGCTTTGTAGCAAGAGGGAGCAGTTAGCTGGCTGGGATCACTTGGGGAAACGTGGCCTAATTAACTGATTGCCATTGCATGAATTAACCATCAGCCCTAGCTGATCATTACAAGATCATTACGATCACTAAACTCATGCAAACAAGCAAGATGTCAACTGGATCGTCAAAGCACTACCCAGCCTCTTTAGCAGACTCAGAGAAATTAAGGTCAGCAGGGAACATCAGACAATGTCTGGAAAAGCTTGTGGGTTCCCTCTGCCAAAGTCCTCAGCCTGATCTAAGAAATCTTTCAAACACACAGCAACACTGCCAGCCAGTCTCCAAGGCCCCTCTTGCATCTCTTCAAAGCTTGAGAGTCTAAGGTTTGTTATGTGGTGGATGTCTGTCCATCAGAAAGGGATGTGAGGCTTCCAGATTCTCTGTAGGGACGGCACTGGTGCTCAAGTATTAGCTTCAGAGCTTCCTTCTCATATCCTCACTGAAGAGAAGTTCAGGCTGGCAAGATGCTCGCAGGACATGTTGTTGTAGAGACATTTTTGATTCTCCATGGAGTCCAGGTGTTTGATTGCTTCTTCTGTGGACATTGATTTGGCTCCTGGTGATCATTTTGGAGTTTCTCTGGAAGCTTATTCCATGGAGAGTGTATTTTGGTCAGCAGATCCACGGAAGTGTTTTGAGAAGCACTCCAGCATGCTGGAGTGTAGCTTAAACAGTTCGTCTTTGGGGGAAATCCTAAGCTCTGGCTTGTGAAGACAGAGAGACTCCCGTGATGCACAGGAGACTAAAGAAGGCCACTTTTGCTGTGATATATATGTTTAAGCCCCACTTCTCATCGAGCCAGTAGATTTCCTCATTTTCCCATGACTGGGATTTCTACCTCTCATTCTGTTGTGTAAAATCATGTCTTCTGAAACATGACCACTTATTTCTTTACTCTACACTTTGAAACATAAGTCTTAGATGGCTAAAGCAGGGATACATGCCTTATTATGTATGACTGTCACAAGCTGTCCCCTTTTGGTATATGCAAATTCCTAGGCACTTTGAACTCTCCCCCTACACGTCCCCTTCCCTCCCCTAAATACTTGCCTTCTTTGCACCCCAAAGCACCATGTTTCATTATATTTAGACAATTTTGTGCTTTTGTCAGCACATGCAATCCCAGAGAAATGAGTTATTTCCCCCAGAACTGTACAAAGCAAAGACTAGTCAAAGACTCAGACAGAAGATTCGTCTCTGTAGTACATTGGTTGCCTCTGCAGTCAACCCATGGTAATTACAGTCATAACCCTGCACTTTGCTGTGTCTCCTCTCTGAAATCAACCTTACCTACTACATAATCTCCAAAGCCAATGGTGCTGAGGGTGATAAATGCAAAGTAAATTCCTTCGCTGTAGGACCAGCCCTCTGTTATCTGGAAGAAGACTGATGGCAAGCACAGAAAAACTAGGATCCCCGTTGCCAGGAAGAACAAAAGGGTCAGAAATTTGATCTTCTTCTGAAAAAGAAGAAAACCAATTCAATTATAATCATGATTTGACACACTAGCAGGCCATATATAATGGTGGCTATTCAAAATGGGTGGCTATCAAGGAATACCTACTAGGACCACATGAACTGAAGGATTTGTATTGAGTGCTCTTCTTCTAAAACTACTCTAGCCTTGCTCTGAAGCAGGGGGAAGCCATGTACTATGGGTGTTGCAGGTCCACAGTAGCCCTGGGAGATGTAGTGTTTTATCTAATTGTATCAACCTCTGATGACCATGAGTATAGGAGGAATTCCTATCCAATCACTTTTACAGGAGTCAGACTATTTCCACTTTTCACCAGACAACTCCACTTTTAGTTTTTAGGTATTCAGGTGTGGCACCTAAAGAACATTCAAATTTGCCTGGGAAAATAGACTTTTTAAAAAAAATATTTACACCATTTCTGAACAGTACTATCTCCAAGAGTCTTGATTGTCGACTTTATTTCTCATTGCATCAGTGCCACAACTTGGCTCTTACCCAGTAGATACCTTACTACAAGAAGACCTTTAACAAATGAGCTCCTGATGAAGAAGTGCCTGGATAGTGACTTTTGAACCATCCTACTTCCCAGCCGTCATGAAGAAGCCTTGACTGGAGAAAAAGACTTGTCATATATTAAGATTTATCAGCCAGACACACATATAGTTTATGTACAGGTTTTTATAGGTCCAGGTTCTCTGGAAATTAATGTCAACTGTTGGATGCTTTTTCATGTCTTCGTGCGTTGTGCGTGTGCTTGAATCTATACTTGATCAAGCCTTATGTTCTATTTAAATTAGCCAGACATGGGGAGAAATTTAGCAATTTGAACAGGGTTGTCTGTAGTATTCATACCTTGTCCTGAAAGAGAATTACAGTAAGAGACACAGAAAAGCTATTCTCACTTCCTCAGTAGTGGTGAGAGAGGGGGAGGAGCTGCAAATAACTTGGGGCAAAACCAGGCAAGACACATCCTATGTCTAGCCCTTTACAGGTGCCTCCTCACCTTTCAGCAACTGGGCTCAAATGGACAACTTCAGCCTGATGTTTCCTTTCAGCCAAAGTCAAAGGAGGGGAGGGATTAAAGGACTGCATAATGAATAAGGAGGGGTGACACACTAGGCATTGAGTCAATATCCATTGAAACCCCTACAGCTCACCTACTTTTTACAGCTTTTTACAGCTCACCTGCTTTTTGCTGCCTCAACATGAGACGCTTAATCATTTCTCTCTTTACTGGTTATAAAGGGAGACAGGCACTTCCCTAGAGTGTTAGCTCCTGAGATAAGTGTCTAGAGAAGTGGGATGAGGCGCCCACTCTCTCCATTAATTGATGAAGGGGGCTGGATGTCTGCCATTTAGATGGGTAGACAAAATGCATCCCTTCCTCTGAATATCTCCTCTATGGTTGCCTTGTCTGTTTAGCTCTGCAAGTGAAGAATGCCTCTTTCCCTCTCCTATGTCTAACACAGCATAAGAACAATTATAATAGAGGATAATGCCAGCATATATCTTGAGAAAAAAAACTAGAAATGAGCATATAACTGTGCCTGAGTAAGTAAAACCAATTACCTTTCTCATTCCTTTCTCGTACAGGAAGTTCCCCAGCTTTTTACACAGCAGTGAGAGCATCTTACCGACACGGTGCAGAAAAACAACATTCAGAGGGATTCCAAACAGAGCAAAAAAGACACAGAAGATCTGGCCCCCAGCAGTTCTAGGACGTAACGTGCCATAACCTATGAAAAAAGATGGGTCAGAGGAGATATTCCAGAGAACTGGAGCAGTCCACAGTCACATTCGCACCTATCCCAACCCAGCCTGCCTTTGACCCCAAAAGATGTGGCTAGCATTTCTCAGTCCACATGCACTCTTTTTTCTCTGAAAAAGGCAGTAAGCAGATGAAGTGATTCATCCTGAATGTTTTGGGGGATGCAGAGAGCACTGTGTGCTCCCAGCCCAGCCTTAGTGGGAATGAAAGCACAATCTAAAAGCAATTATGGAAAACATGCTCTGCCCTGTGACAAATACATGGAAAGACAGAAACCAGAAGTCTGGGGACCTGGAAGACATCAAGGCTGGAGTTGCAGGCTGTTTGCCATGACAGAATCACATATAGCCATCTCTCGCTTCTTGTCAATCTGCCTGTGTGTTAGTGACCTCCCTGGCTAAATGCCAGTAAATTGGTATGTCCAGATATTGGCTCCAGTCCTGGAGGCAGTGCAGTGTGCATTAGAATAGACGGTGCTAATTAGTCCAGACCTTACTGGTAGCTGATTTATTCATGCCAGATAGATATTTGTCTTAAAGTCCTAGTAAAAGAAGATTTATCTAAGTAGTGGAAAAACAGCTGCAGAACTCCAAACATGTCCTTTAATGGACTGGAGACTTTGTTCCTCTTAGACCCCATGAGGTATATCCCTGAGTGCAAGAGTCCTGTACTTTGTGTATGTCCTTAATCTGTCAGTGCCCCTGAGAAAATGTGCTTTCCCGAGCACAGTTCATCTCAAGGCATCCATTACTTGGAAAACGCAATGTTTTCTTCGGGGAAAAGACAAATAAAATAACTGAGTGATTTATTGGCTACTAGGCCCCCAAATGCTTAAGTTGTCTTATGCTCCCTCTTGCAGAAATATTCCATTTTCATGACAAAACCTAGTAAAGACAAGTGGAAGTACCTGATGTACCTTCACAATAGACCTCTGCAGCAAAGGTGCAGAGAAACAAGTTGCACTTTTCCTGGGACAGCCTGTCTGCCTCACTAGGGAAACAAATTTGATGGGAAGCAATTGATTTGTTTGGCAGAGAAATGCTGTAATGAAAAAATACAATAATACAGTTGGTGGCAAGGAACGGATTGGCTAGTAGCAGAGTGCTGACAAACTAGGGAAGCTTTATCAATATATGAATGGTGTTGTAACCATGGAACATTTGTCATTGATGTGATGGGTCAGAAGCCTTTCTTTCCTCTACAGCAGGAGGTCTCCACATGGGTTCATGCAACACCTACACACCTGCCATGATGCTGGGACACCACTGGGGCCCTTGTGACATGTCACGCTCACTCTGCAAAAACATAGATTGGACTTTCACCGCATGAGAGTGTGAAGCAGGAGCCAACAGTGTGGATTTTATGCTTAAATTTGTCAGGCCTGCACTTTTTGGGTTGCATATTTGAGAGAAAGGGAGAGGCAGGCAGGGGCAGGCAGCATCTAAAAAGGTCAGAACACCTTGAAGAAGCAGTGTAAAAGTCTCAGCATTTGCCTTGCCCCCTTCCCATTTTTTTCCTCCTGGCATATTGATAATTCAATATGTGCAGTAACAGCTCAGCACAGGTTATTGAGACAGTGTCCATGCCCCAGCAGAGTTCACTTCTTTCCTACCATTCTTTTATGCTTTACAGCACTCTCGGATTTAAAGTCTTTTTGACCCTAGAATAAAGACAGGGAAAGTGAAGTTTATCTCCCACCCACAACTAGCAGCAGAGCGAACATTTTAACAGATGGCTCAAAAAGAAGAAACAAGTGGGAAATAACATAAAAGGCCACTGGTATTTCACAAGCCAAAATAATGCATGAAGAGCTGTGCAGTGGTGAGGTCTCAGGACCAAGTCCGTTGCTGCTTACCATCCATGACAATGAAGGGCTGTAGTTTTTATCCTTGAAAGTATTATTCATTCAGTTCCTAATAACCAAACATAATAAGCATCACATGCACAAACACACATGCATGGAAAGCATTAGACCTACCTATTGTGGAGACAACTGTGCCTGCAAAGAAGAAGGAGTTACTGAAATCCCAGTTGCTGTCTTCAATCTGTAATTCATTTCCAACAGGGTATACTCCATTCTGAATGGCTTCAGTCAGGTTCTGGGAGGGAAAGCAAAGTTTGGTATCAACACTGCTGCTTTTCTCAAGTGCTTGCTGCAAGAATACTACAGATTTAGCCAACTACTGCTGTTTTCCTATGAATACCACTCACCTGTCCTCAGCAATACTCTGACACTATTCACACCTTTACCTCCAAGGTTGGGTAGCAGCCAGCCAGTGTTTTTGAGTGTTAGTCTTTTGCCCTGTTTATGCTGACTGCCCTATGGGTGTTAGGAGAACTTGTTTCTTTCAGCATGATCAAGGACCTCAATTCCTTTAGGCTAAGTACTTTGGAAAAAATGACCCTATAGATGACTAGGCCATGGCAGAGCAAGACAGCCCACTGGCTTAAGTGATGCGGTGGCTGGTTGCTGGTTTTGAGTTTGCCCTTGAGATGGCAGTGATGGATCCAGGATCTAATCATTCACCTGTATGCAGGTGCACTGAGCAGTGACTGATCCCCCCCAGGAGGGCATCAGTGAGTTATAGCAGGGTAGACGACATACACAGAGAATTTCATTTTAAGGCTGTATTCTGATTAGTGTCACAGATTTAAATTCAGAGACAGTCCATTGATTTCCACAGCATTACTCTTGGTGCAACCCCAATCAGAATTCAGCCTGACTTATACACTATTCTCCAAACTGCATGCATGAATACACGTGCACAATATTTACAATGTGGCCTCTGAGATGAGGTTAGATGAACATCTGTCAGAGATGGTTTGGGATGAGTTGAGACTGCCCTGCCACAGGGGGTTTGACTAGATGTTTCTCCCAAGCTCCTCCAGCCCTATCATCTATCATGTTATGCATTTTCAGACTCTTCTCTTCTTCCTTGGTTTTAATTCTAAGTGCTGTTAATTTTTTTTAAGTTAAAAAAAAATAAAAAAAAGTACCAAACAGTATCCAGCTGTCCTTGCCTTTAGCAAACATTGGACTGGACATCTAGAAGGCAGGCTGATTTGTACAGAAACAGCCTAGGTAAAATTCAGGGCTGAGCCCTGCCAGAGGCAAGACACAAGCTGGAATAAACTGCACCAGAAAAGTCTTCCCTCTGCCTTCCTCCCTTACTATCTTTTTTGCTGGTGTCCCAGAAAAACAAGGCTAACAGAAATCATTCCACAGCCCTTGCACAAAGATATCATGGTCTTGAAAAGTTCCTCTTTTATTTTTCTCTTCCCCTACCCACAATAAAAAAAAAAATCCAAGGTGAAGCGGGTGCATGCATATGTGAATTGGGGGCTGGATTGCTGGTTGTGTTATTAGAAATACCAGTTCTTCCCCTCCTTTCCTTATCATGTGAACTGGCCCATTAAGAGCTCCATTAGTTTCCCATGTAGAAATGCTTACAGCAAGGCTATTTGCACTCCCCATTTTCTTCTTCATTGTAGCAGATAGAGCTAGGAAATGCAGAAAATTAAGAGACAACTGTACTCATTCTCATCTTCCTGTGCCCTGACCAGAAACACCTTTCCTTTGGCCAGGCTGCCTTTTTCATTTCTGCAGCATCTTCAGAAAGTAAGCCCTGACTATGCCACCCTCCTTGTAGTGATTTGGGCTTCTTTTTTTTGCCCAGCAGATTATTGCAGACCTTGCTGTATCATTCCTTTGTGCTATCTGTGACACTGTTGTAAGTGGCAACCACGCCCATTCATTTCAGACAGCCTCATTTTTCCTGCCATGCCATATCTATCATCTATAACGATAGATGAGCACAGTCCCACCAAAAGCCAAATCAACAGGAGGCAAGACCCCAAAGAATCGGGACGTTGCACTATGGGGACTGTTAATAGCTAACACACAAGGTTTTGTCAAGCTGCAGAAGCTGTTATTTACCATCAGCGTGACCTGCCTGTTCAGATCAGAGAGTGTGCTTGGGGTTTGCTAAAATCATCCAAATGACCACATCAGTAGGAACGCAGTAAAAGTTACCTGTGTAGCAAGGCTGAGTAGGAAACGACATCTGATGGGGAAACAGGGGGGAGAAAGGGCTTCCACAGGGCTGGCACTTACCTTCATAAACTGCTCCATCTCTGCCATCGTGAGGTGGGTGAAGTTCTGCAGAAAAGTCTCCTTCATCTGGGCAGCTGCTCTTTTCTCCTGCTTCTCAGCAGTCCTCTCCAGTGCCTGGAATACGGCTGCACCCACCAGCAGGTAGATGAAGTAGCCGGCCACCAGCAAACCTGTCTGCAGCTTGCCACTGCACATGGTCTTCAGTGGGACACGACAAGGGATGGGGAGTGAAAGGAGGCAATTGGTAAATCCCTCACGCTCCTGGGAATCCTCTACCAGCCAGGAAGAGCCCTCCCAGCTCCGGTTTCCACTGGGATCCTGCACTGACAGGGACAGTGAGCTGTCAAATACATTCATGTGGAAGTTGGGAAAAAAAACCACAAAACAAACCCAACCCCCCAGAAAAAACTTTCCACTCTCTGGGCTGCATGCTGTTTAGGGATTTCCTCTCATCTGTGAAACTCTGCCTTGCTGAGTTCTCAGGAAAAGTGGGTCAGGATGTGAGAAGCTGGCAAGTGGCCATCTCCTGCTCAAGAGGCTCTGGGGACAGGTGACGATAGCCTGCAAAGGACCCACAGGGGAACTTGCTTGGAAGAACATTATTTTCCCTCCTCTGCCTCCTGTGAACTCTGAGAACTGGACTCCAGGGCAAGCCCTGATGACTCCAAAAACCCCTTTTTGCCCTGTTTTCAGGGGGAGCTTCAGGGAAATGCAGCTGAGCTGCTCCCCTGGGCTTCACTTGTCCACTTGCAGCACAGGGCAGGGTCATGCAGCCCTGCGCAGCCGCAACACCTCACAGCAAAACCTTGGATGTACAGGCAGACTGCTACAGGTTGCATATATACCAGGCCTGGACAGGTTCTTCTGCCAACATTTCCTATGCAGTGTGTGCAAGAGAGGATATTACGGTGTCGCTGGGTGCACAATTAGATGGATTAAAAAGTGGTTATGTCATCAGATGGATAAAACCCTGAGCAACCTGGTCTGACCTCAGAGCTGATGTTGCTTTGAGCAGGAGGTTGGACTAGAAACCTCCTGAGGTCTCTTCCCACCTGAGTTATCCTGTGACGTCATGAAAGACTTCATTATAGAGAAGTCCCATTGGAATCAGTATACAGATGCTTTTTTGCTAGGGACCAGAGATCCCATCCAGGCAAAATCCCCACAAATGTTAGAGGCATGTCATCCTGCGCACTCTTTAGGATCAAACCTGTAGGTTTTGAGGTTCTTTTCACACTTTTAGGGAATATCAAGAGGTTGTCACAGTGTTGTCATCTGACATGATGTACCAGGCCTGGCTAGGATAGAGTTAATTTTCTTCATTGCAGCTCATACGCATACTGACCAAAATAGTACTGATAACACATTAATGTTCTAGGTTTTGCTGAACAGTGTTTGCACAGCATCAAGGCTTTCTCTGTTTCTCATTCTGCCCCCCTAGTGACTGGATTGGGGCATGCGCAATACCCTGGGAGGGGATACAACAAGGCAGATTATCTGAACTAACCAAGGAGATATTCCATACCATATAACATCATGCTCAGCAATAAAAGGGAAAAGAGGAGGTTTTAGGGGGATTAGCCATCTTTTGCTTGGGAACTGGCTGGGCATTGGTCTGTCCCCAGGAAGAGGTGAGTGATTGCTTTTGTATCGCTTGTTTTGTTTTGTTTTCTTCCCTTCCCTCTCCTTCCACTTATCCTTCACTTATTAAACAATTTCCTTGTTTGTTTGTTTGTCTGTTCTATCTTGACTCCCAAGTTTTCTTGGTTTTATTCTTCCTTTCCTCTTCCTCTGTCCCACTGCGGGTGGGGGAAGAAGTGAGTGAGTGACTGTTGGTGCTTATCTGCCCACCGGGGTTTACCCACAATGCATGCCCTGCCTGTTTGTCTTTCAGTGGCAGGAACAGTGGATGACCCCAAGGGTCTGCATGTCTTAATGAATTCCTAGGCTCTATTTTTTTCTGACTTGACCAGATGATGAGTATAGAAAAGTGCTTACAGACAGTCACTAATGTTCTGATTCTGAGTCTGCCTGGATTGGTTCCCTAAACTTCTTAGTTAAGTCATGACTTCTATGAGGTATTGATATATCTCCTATGTGGTGAGCACACAACTGTGCCTTCACCTCCCCACCAACCTAGAAGATCTCCAATGAACTCTAACAGTCCCTCTGTGTGCTGTTTACCTGCCTCAAGGCTCCTCATATGGGGATCCTCATATCAAGGTCCTCCAGGTGGCTTGTGGTCCTTGGTTTAAGAATGATGAGATGTCCATGACTTCCTGTGTTCCAGAGAATATAATGTAAGATAGACTCAGCTTTTCATGAAGAAATACTTAGCCACTGTATGTGATCTCCTTCTACAACAAGATGACCTGCTTAGTCGATGAGGGAAAGGCTGTGGATGCTGTCTACCTGGACTTTAGTAAGGCCTTTGACACTGTCTCCCACAGCATCCTCCTGGAGAAACTGGCTGCTCATGGCTTGGATGGCCGTACCCTTTGCTGGGTAAAAAACTGGCTGGATGGCCAGGCCCAAAGAGCGGTGGTGAATGGAGTTAAACCTAGTTGGGGGCCTGTCACAAGTGGTGTTCCCCAGGGCTCAGTATTGGGGCCAGTTCTGTTTAATATCTTTATCAACGATCTGGACGAGGGGATCGAGTGCACCCTCAGTAAATTTGCAGACGACACCAAGTTGGGCGAGAGTGTTGATCTGCTGGAGGGTCGGAAGGGTCTGCAGAGGGATCTGGACAGGCTGGATCGATGGGCCGAGGCCAACTGTATGAGGTTCAACAAGGCTCAGTGCTGGGTCCTGCACTTGGGTCACAACAACCCCATGCAAGGCTACAGGCTTGGGGAAGAGTGGCTGGAAAGCTGCCCGGCAGAAAAGGCCGTGGGGGTGTTGGTCGACAGCTGGCAGTGTGCCCAGGTGGCCAAGAAGGCCAAGAGCATCCTGGCTTGTATCAGGAATAGTGTGGCCAGCAGGACTAGGGAAGTGATCGTCCCCCCGTACTCGGCACTGATGAGGCCTGTCCTGGTTTTGGCTGGGATGGAGTTGGTTTTCTTCCTGGTAGCCGGTATGGGGCTGTGTTCTGGGTTTAGGTTGAGAACAATGTCGATGATACACTGATGTTTTGGTTCTTGCTAAGTACTTGCTAAGTGGTGCTCACACTGGTCAAGGACTTTTCAGCTTCCCATGCTCTGCCAGGGGCATGGGAGGCTGGGAGGGGCACAGCTGGGGCAGCTGACTCAGACTGGGCGGGGGCTATTCCATACCATGTGACATCATGCTCAGTATATAAGCAGGGGAGTTGGCCGGGGAGGGGTTCGGTCGCTGCTTGGGGGATGTGCTGGGCATCGGTCGGCGGGTGGTGAGCAATTGTACAGTGTACCGCTTGCTTTGTGTTACTACTGTTCTATTTTTATTTTACTTTAGTTATTAAACTGTTTTTATCTCAACCCACGAGTTTTCCCCTTTTGCCCTTCCGATCCTCTTCCCTATCCCGCCGGTGGGGGGGGTGAGCGAGCGGCTGCGTGGTGCTTAGTTGCTGGCTGGGGTTAAACCACGACAGTCCTTTTTTGGCGCCCAACGTGGGGCGTTGTATCTGTTAACAGTTATCGGTTGTAATATTGATTCATCTGTTCGCGGTACTAGTCTACCTGATCTGCATCATGTTATTGTTTTTACTGTGCATGTTGAAAATTGGTGTGGGTTTTTTCAGTTTGTTGTGCTTTGCCGTAATGAGTGATGTTTTGCCTGGAAGATTGGTTATTAAAACACTGACCTTGAGTGCTATCTGGTATTTGGGTTTTGTAGTGAAGCCATTACTGTACTTCGGATACCACCTCATAGAGACAGTTAGTAATTATACCTCTTCTTCTGAGAGTTTTTTTATGGAGGAAATAGAAAATGACACCTTTGTTTCTTTCTTCTATGATGTTTTCTCCTTCATTACAACAATTTTTTATTATCTTGAGCATCCTTGGGTCGTTAAGATATATCCATTGGTAGTTCTTGGGAATATTGTTTCAGTTTTATCTAAGGTTAATAAGCAGCTTAAGAATATCATTCAGAGATCTCCTCCAAGGCTGGATAGTTATGAGTGGCAGGGTGTGTGGGAGAGTATGGGCAAGTACTTAGGGCGGTGGGCACCTCCAGTGTTTTGGAACTTCACCCCCGAACAAGTGCAGAATCCTGAAAAACTAGTAAAGTATTTGGAAAATGTATGTTGTCACCCTGGCAACTCCAGAGAGACACAAATCATTGCAACGTGCTGGGGCCTGGCCCATGCCTACCGAGCCCTATTCAACACTATTCAGTACCCTCAGGGGAAAGGGAAGGTCTCTGGATCGAATGACAAAGTGACGGCCCCCGCGGCGGCGCCGACCCCCGCGGCGGCGCCGGCCCCTGCCACAGTCACTGCAGCCGCGCCAGCCCCCGCGCCGGTCCCCGCGGCTGCGCCAGCCCCCGCGACAGGCGCTGCAGCTGAACCAGAGAACCAACCCCTGCCAGTATCAGTTGCCCCTATACAGAAGAAAAAATACACAAAGAAATCAGCTCGTTTAGTAAGGGCTGATGATGAGCCTGGGCCATCAAAAGAACAGGAGGAGGAAGAGGCAGAACCCATAAATGAGATGGTAACCACCCGATCCCTGTCCCTGAGTGAGCTGCGAGATATGCGAAAAGATTTCGGTCGTCGTCCAGGCGAGCACATCATTGCCTGGCTGCTCCGATGCTGGGATAGCGGGGCTAGTAGCCTGGAATTAGAAGGCAGGGAAGCCAAGCAGCTGGGATCCCTTTCTAGGGAAGGGGGCATTGACAAAGCGATTGGAAAAGGAGCAAAAGCCCTCAGCCTCTGGAGGCGACTCCTGTCAGGTGTGAAGGAAAGGTATCCCTTCAAGGAAGATGTTATATGTCACCCAGGCAAGTGGACCACCATGGAAAGAGGTATCCAGTACCTGAGGGAATTAGCTGTGCTGGAAGTGATTTATAATGACCTGGACAATGATCAGTTATCCAAAGATCCAGACGAAGTCCAATGCACACGACCCATGTGGCGGAAGTTTGTACGGAGTGCACCATCATCACACGCGAACTCGCTGGCAATAATGACCTGGAAAGATGAAGAGGGACCAACGATAGATGAAATAGCTGGCCAACTCCGACAATATGAAGAAAGTCTGTCTTCCTCCCTACAGGCCTGTGTCTCAGCTGTGGAGAAACTGTCCCAGAAGGTCCAGCAACTTGAAGAGGATATATCCTACTCCTCACCTGTACGGACCAGTATCTCAGCTATTAGGAGTAAGCGTCCCTCTCTTCAAGAGAGAAGATATTGTGGATACACACCACGGGGCACCCTGTGGTTTTATCTGCGTGACCACGGAGAGGACATGAGGAAGTGGGATGGGAAATCTACCTCGACCCTAGAGGCACGGGTACGCGAATTGCAAGGAAAAACAACTACAAAAAATGGTTCTCCCAGGAGAGTTGCAGCTCCAGTTTCCAGTGAACAGTTCCCCAGACAGGGTAGAAGGGCTGATTTTGTTTCCGATCCTAACAAAGGGATTTTTGACTCGCATTTACAAGAAGTGAGTAACAAATGCTGTGACCAGGATTAGAGGGGCCCTGCCTCCAGCCAGGTGGAGGAAAGGGACAATCGGGTGTATTGGACTGTGTGGATTCGATGGCCTGGCACATCATACCCACAGGAGTATAAGGCTTTGGTAGACACCGGTGCACAGTGTACCCTCATGCCATCAAGCTATAAAGGGGCAGAACCCATCTGTATTTCTGGAGTGACAGGGGGATCCCAAGAGCTGACTGTATTGGAGGCTGAAGTGAGCCTAACTGGGAATGAGTGGCAGAAGCACCCCATTGTGACTGGCCCAGAGGCTCCATGCATACTTGGCATAGACTACCTCAGGAGAGGGTATTTCAAGGACCCAAAAGGATACCGGTGGGCTTTTGGCATAGCTGCCTTGGAGACAGAGGAAATTAAACAGCTGTCTACCCTGCCCGGTCTTTCAGAGGACCCTTCTATTGTGGGGTTGCTGAGGGTCAACGAACAACAGGTACCAATTGCTACCACGACAGTGCACCGGCGGCAATATCGCACCAACAGAGATGCCCTAATTCCCATCCATAAACTGATTCGTCAACTGGAGAGCCAAGGAGTGATCAGCAAGACTCACTCACCTTTTAACAGTCCCATATGGCCAGTGCGGAAGTCTAATGGAGAGTGGAGACTAACAGTAGACTATCGGGGTCTGAACGAAGTCACGCCACCACTGAGCGCTGCTGTGCCGGACATGTTAGAACTTCAATATGAATTGGAGTCAAAGGCAGCCAAGTGGTATGCCACCATTGACATCGCTAATGCATTTTTCTCAATCCCTTTGGCAGCAGAGTGCAGGCCACAGTTTGCTTTCACTTGGAGGGGCATCCAGTACACCTGGAATCGACTGCCCCAGGGGTGGAAACACAGCCCTACCATTTGCCATGGACTGATCCAGACTACACTGGAACAGGGTGATGCTCCGGAACACCTGCAATACATTGATGACATCATTGTGTGGGGCAACACAGCAGAAGAAGTTTTTGAGAAAGGCAAGAAAATAGTCCAAATCCTTCTGGAGGCAGGCTTTGCCATAAAACAAAATAAGGTCAAGGGACCTGCACAGGAGATCCAGTTTTTAGGAATAAAATGGCAGGATGGGCGTCGTCAGATCCCAATGGATGTAATCAACAAAATCACAGCCATGTCTCCACCAACTAGCAAAAAGGAAGCACAAGCTTTCTTGGGCGTTGTGGGTTTTTGGAGAATGCATATTCCAAATTACAGTCTCATCGTAAGCCCTCTCTATCAAGTGACCCGGAAGAAGAACGATTTCAAATGGGGCCCTGAGCAACGACAAGCTTTTGAACAAATTAAACGGGAGATAGTTCATGCAGTCGCCCTTGGGCCAGTCCGGGCAGGGCAAGATGTAAAAAATGTGCTCTACACTGCAGCCGGGGAGAATGGCCCTACCTGGAGTCTGTGGCAGAAAGCACCGGGGGGAGACTCGAGGTCGACCCCTGGGGTTTTGGAGTCGGGGATACAGAGGATCCGAGGCCCGCTATACTCCAACCGAAAAAGAGATATTGGCAGCATATGAAGGGGTTCGAGCCGCTTCAGAAGTGGTTGGTACTGAAGCACAGCTCCTCCTGGCACCCCGACTGCCAGTGCTGGGCTGGATGTTCAAAGGGAGGGTCCCCTCTACACATCATGCAACTGACGCTACATGGAGTAAGTGGATCGCACTCATCACACAACGGGCCCGAATAGGAAACCCCAGTCGCCCGGGAATCTTGGAAGTGATCATGGACTGGCCAGAAGGCAAAGATTTTGGAATATCGCCAGAGGAGGAGGTGATGCGTGCTGAGGAGGCCCCACCGTATAATAAACTACCAGAAAATGAGAGGCAATATGCCCTGTTCACTGATGGGTCCTGTCGTCTTGTGGGGAAGCATCGGAGGTGGAAAGCTGCTGTATGGAGTCCTGTACGACAGGTTGCAGAAACTGCTGAAGGAGAAGGTGAATCGAGTCAGTTTGCAGAGGTGAAAGCCATCCAGCTTGCTTTAGATATTGCTGAACGAGAAAAGTGGCCAATGCTCTATCTCTATACTGACTCATGGATGGTGGCAAATGCTCTGTGGGGGTGGTTACAGCAATGGAAGCAGAGCAATTGGCAGCGCAGAGGCAAACCCATCTGGGCTGCCGCACTGTGGCAAGATATTGCTGCCCGGATAGAGAACCTGGTTGTAAAAGTACGTCATGTAGATGCTCACGTACCCAAGAGTCGGGCCACTGAAGAACATCAAAACAACCAGCAGGTGGATCAGGCTGCTAAGATTGAAGTGGCTCAAGTGGATCTGGACTGGCAACATAAGGGTGAATTATTTCTGGCTCGGTGGGCCCATGACACCTCAGGCCATCAAGGAAGAGATGCAACGTATAGATGGGCTCATGATCGAGGGGTGGACTTAACCATGGACACTATTGCACAGGTTATCCATGAATGCGAAACATGCGCTGCAATCAAGCAAGCCAAGCGATTCAAGCCTCTTTGGTATGGAGGACGATGGCTGAAATATAAATATGGGGAGGCCTGGCAGATTGATTATATCACACTCCCACAAACCCGCCAAGGCAAGCGCCATGTGCTTACAATGGTGGAAGCAACTACCGGATGGCTGGAAACATATCCTGTGTCCCACGCCACTGCCCGGAACACTATCCTGGGCCTTGAAAAGCAAGTCCTATGGCGACATGGTACTCCAGAAAGAATTGAGTCAGACAATGGGACTCATTTCCGAAACAGCCTCATAGACACCTGGGCCAAAGAGCATGGCATTGAGTGGGTATATCACATCCCCTATCATGCACCAGCCTCCGGGAAAATAGAACGATACAATGGAATGTTGAAGACTACACTAAAAGCAATGGGTGGTGGGACATTCAAACACTGGGACACACATTTAGCAAAGGCCACCTGGTTAGTCAACACGAGGGGATCAGCCAGTCGAGCTGGCCCTGCCCAATCAAGAATTTTACGTACTGTAGAAGGGGATAAAGTCCCTGTAGTGCACGTAAAAAATATGCTGGGGAAGACAGTCTGGGTTACTCCCGCCTTAGGCAAAGGTAAACGCGTTCGTGGGATTGCTTTTGCTCAAGGACCTGGGTGCACTTGGTGGGTGATGCGGGAGGATGGGGAAGTCCGATGTGTACCTCAAGGAGACTTGATTCTGGGTGAAAATAGCCAATGAACTGAATTGTATAATGTTTGTTGCTATATTATACTGTATGTCATCACTTCTGTGATTACTATGTGACATATCAACAGTATACAGTAAGAATCACCCAAATTAATGAAGAATGAACTCTGAGGAAACCAAAGTGCAGAGGTGATAGAACTAGAACTGTATTCAGCATGCTACGATCCAACACCACACACTACCTCTCCTGCCCAGAAAGACTGTTACGACGGATGAATCCCAAAGTCAAAACTAAACGAACTCAACAAACATTCTAGAGGGATAGCATATAGACTAAGGGAATGATACCTGTCATCAATATCAAAGGAAAGGAAGGGGGTGGTGGTTAATGAGGATGTGTTGGATAATGTGGGACCTGTGCATGACGTAAATGGTATGGAATAAGGGGTGGATACTGTCCTGGTTTTGGCTGGGATGGAGTTGGTTTTCTTCCTGGTAGCCGGTATGGGGCTGTGTTCTGGGTTTAGGTTGAGAACAATGTCGATGATACACTGATGTTTTGGTTCTTGCTAAGTACTTGCTAAGTGGTGCTCACACTGGTCAAGGACTTTTCAGCTTCCCATGCTCTGCCAGGGGCATGGGAGGCTGGGAGGGGCACAGCTGGGGCAGCTGACTCAGACTGGGCGGGGGCTATTCCATACCATGTGACATCATGCTCAGTATATAAGCAGGGGAGTTGGCCGGGGAGGGGTTCGGTCGCTGCTTGGGGGATGTGCTGGGCATCGGTCGGCGGGTGGTGAGCAATTGTACAGTGTACCGCTTGCTTTGTGTTACTACTGTTCTATTTTTATTTTACTTTAGTTATTAAACTGTTTTTATCTCAACCCACGAGTTTTCCCCTTTTGCCCTTCCGATCCTCTTCCCTATCCCGCCGGTGGGGGGGGTGAGCGAGCGGCTGCGTGGTGCTTAGTTGCTGGCTGGGGTTAAACCACGACAAGGCCGCACCTCGAATAGTGTGTTCAGGTTTGGGCCCCTCACTAGGAGAAGGACATTGAGGTGCTGGAGCGCGTCCAAAGAAGGGCAACGAAGCTGGTGAAGGGTGTACAAGTGTTATGAGGAGCGGCTGAGGGAGCTGGGGTTGTTTAGCCTGGAGAAAAGGAGGCTGAGGGGAGACCTTATCGCTCGCTACAGCTACCTGAAAGGAGGTTGTAGCGAGGTGGGGGTCGGTCCCTTTTCCCAGGTAACAAGCGATAGGACGAGAGGAAGTGGCCTCAGGTTGCGCCAGGGGAGGTTTAGATTGGACATTAGGAAAAATTTCTTCCCCAAAAGGGTTATCAAGCATTGGAACAGGCTGCCCAGGGAAGTGGTTGAGGCACCATGCCTGGAGGTATTTATAAGATGTGTAGATGTGGTACCTAGGGCCATGTTTAGCAGTGGGCTGGGCAGTGTTAGGTTAACGGTTGGACTCAATGATCTTAAAGGTCTTTTCCAACCTAAATGATTCTATGATCTATGATTCTGTGTTAACTACAGTAATGTAACCTCTACTGATTTCAGAAGGATGGTTCCCATGCAGTGGGAAGTCACTTATGTATGTGTCAGAACATGTTCCCATCATCTTCAATGAGAATTTGGCTGCCATTGAGAAGAATTTGTAGGGTGGGAAAGCAAAGTCCTTGAATGAAGATATTGACTTTGGAACAGATACCAGACAGATCTGAGCTTGGCTGTACCATGGACATTCTTAATGCTCAGAATAACTTGCTTGACCTTAGATTTTCCAGCATTTTCATTTGTTTTGTGCACAATTTCTTTATTGTTTCAGGAGATGCCCTACCTTAATAATGAGAAAACACTGAAGCAAATCAGCCTTTGAAGAAGTATTTAAAACGTGCCACCTATTCTGCTTTTCATGCCTTTGTGTTTTTATTGAGTTTGAATATACAAGAAAACGCAGAGACTCTGGGATTAGCTCTGCAGAACTGGTGTAAACAAGAAGTGGCAGATGGCTTCACTCTGTCAAGTGCAGGTTGTCCTTTCACACATAAATCTGTTTGACCTCAGAGGAAAACAGGAAAACTATGAATGAAGGTAAGTAGCTTTGCAAACCCTTAAATATTTAAAGACTTTCTTTAGAGTTACTGGAAAAGGGCTTGTAGAAACAGGATGTGTCATGTTTCCTTTCACTTCTTTTGAAGCTACAGGGTATCAAATGTGTGTTTCTTCCTCAGATTTAAACAGATTCTATACAAATAATGGCACCTGTGGCTTCACCCTTTTGTGTTTCTCAGACTCCCAGCCCTGTGAGACAAGAGAAATCCCTTTACAGGTACAAATGCAGCATTTCCTCGTCTGCGTAGAAGACATGAAGATAATACAGGTGGATTCTTTCCTCAATACATTGGAGGGGAAAATGGATGGGAAAAAAATGGAACTCGTGGAAGATGATGAGAATTTTGATATTGACTTCAGTTGCAGTGGTTTGATCAGGGTGGGTAAGGTGCCAGGAAGCCTCATCTTTCTCATGCTGTCTCCTCTGAAGTGTATAAATACTAAGCTGGGTTTCCCTCTATCCCCATCTCCAAGATAGCAGGTTTGCTATTTGTGCATGCATCTCCAGAAGCCCTTGACTGCAAGGAAGCATTCAGAAGATTGGTGACCTTTGTTTTCCTCTAGCTCTGGAACAGGGAATACACATCATCTTTTCTCAGTCTGTTTCTTCATACCTGCCTGCAAATCTTTAATAACCACTACAGATTGTTCTGACATGAGAGGAGTGTCCCATCACACAAGATCTTGTTCATACTTGGGTTGACACTTGCAGAGGGAGAGAAAGCACAGTATCTGTTCACTACTGGGATCTTCACAAATAAGTTGCTTTGGGGATGAAAGGAAGGGGGAATCTATATTGACTCAGTGAAGTGCTCAACTTGAAGCCATTCCTCATAAAGATAAGAATAATTTCTGTTAGCTGTGACTGTGCTCCTCTCCTTATTTTGCCTAGATTAAAAGCTGCAAAATACGCTCTTGGTGGATGTTGCTGGAGGTGTGCCACTTGTTGTAGCTACTGAGTGAGAGTCACTGAAAGAAGGGGGATCTGGGCCGAGCCAAAGCACCATCACTGACTCCTTCCCATCTCAGGGATCTGGACACTGGGCTAGCCTGATGCCACTCACCCCAGTCATGAAAACTGAGTGCTTCCTAAGTGCTGGGAGCTGCTGTAGGTACAACATCCTCATCTGAGGGCTGATTCTGGCACCTCACAGCTGCTTCATAACCAGAGTGGTAACCTGTCTAGATAGCTGGGAAGGTAAATGGGGACAGTCTATCTGATGAACGAGCCACCATTATCCCTGTCTACTGGGACATCGTGAATACATCCTGCCTAGATGCAAGTTAATACAACCCTCCTAGATGCTAGTTAATCAAAACAAGTCACTGGTGAGGGCAGCTCTTCTCTCACATTCCCCAAGACCTTGGGCCAGCTGGACTGACAGACCTATTCAATGCCACTCGTTCCTCAAGAAGGAGCTGAAGAAGCGGACATAAGGCCTCATCACTGTAGTTTTCAGTTGTGAGACACCAACAGATCCAGCTACCAAGCAGTAACACTTCTCCATGACTCATAAATTAACAGGGGGACTTCTGTTGCCCCAGTTCAACCTTCCCTTGGGACTACCCCACTGCCACTTAATCTGTAGCTTGCAGTTACAGCAACAACAGGATCTATTAGGGTGCAGGAGGCTGTGGGAGGGTTGGGGTGTAGTTTCCTGGCAAGGACTTGCAGCAGAACCTAGATATCATAGCGCTACAGACACTTGTGCCAGGGTGCAGTGGAGGCTGGCAGCTCCCTTAGGGTCTGGGAGTTGGGAGCTGAGTGTGCTAACACCAAGGCCTGTCCCACCACCCCCATCCAGGGAGCAGGGCAGGCCTGGAGACCCTCGGCAGGGTCAATCACGCCTGCAGATCATCAAGCAAGTTCATGGTGACGAGTCAGGATGAGTTCAAGCCAGGAAGTCAATCTGCAGCTCAGTCTCATGTCCAAGGATGTCCAGGCAGGGTTGTGGGGATGGAGCCAGGCCAAGGACAGGCTGGGATGTTGGCCCACTGGTGGGCCTGGCTTGTCAGGGCCCATGGTCCCAGGCCAAGCAAGGCTGGGGGAAGCTGGAAACTGACAATCTGCAGTGTCACTGGGACAGGGACTGACAGCCCTGGTTTGGGCTGGAGGGGGATCCTGGTCCATGGACAGGGTGGAGGGAAGCCCTGGGGGGCTGGTCAAGGCCCTGGCAATCATGGAGGCAGCACGTCTGGTAAGGCAGTTAATTCATACTTTTTGCTCCTAAGCCAGGAGAGGCCCATGATGCACTTATGGGACCAGGAAAAGAGAAGTGATGCAGACTTCTTGCACCTGAATTATTTACCCAGTCCATTGCAGGAAAACCCACATAGTAAGATCAGTGGTAATGGAGGGCAGGGAGCATTTCCTGCCTGTGACATGACACACTGGGATAGGGTTTTCTTACGCTGAGTCCTGCTTTCGCTCCTTCCCACTCTCATCATACTCACAGTTCAGCCATTTCCTTTTTCTAGGTATGGCATTAGCTATCTTGCTTCATCCTTATGCATTCTGTGTCCTTAGGCAGATTATAGCCTCATATTAATTCCAGCTTAATGGAAAATGTTATCAGTTGCCATGGAAATGCCTTACCATGTGATTGTGGTTGTACTTCCTGTTGTGCTTAGGGCTAAAACCATTAGATGACCTTCATTTTTACACTTTCTTACAGTTCTCCTATAAATATATGTTACTCATAACTGTGGTCAGAACATTCAGTCTTCTAACACAGGTAGTTTTGTTTTTTATGCTGTGATCTTATGCCAGGCTATTAAACACTTATGCTAAGCTTTCTGCAACAGAGATCCTCAGACTTCCTGGTTTGTTATTTAAGATCTGCAAAGCCAAATTCCTGCAGATAACTATCAACTGTCAAGGAAATGGGCTGATGTCCATGAGTGAAGAAAATGCTGAAGCTGGTCACTTGCCTTTGCTAGCTGGCTGATACTGAGATAAGAGCTCTAGTATGCAGGAGGTAAGGGCCACAGTGCCAGACAGCAGCATGGAAAACTGCCTAAGTGCTGGGTGACTCCTAGCCACAGTGTTGGCAACTGTAAAAAGCACCTCCTTTTGCTCAGTGATATATCTGCCATCACTAACAGCTCATTCGGGGATCTGTGCTGGCTCTTTCTTTGTTCATCATATACATTAGGGCTTCAAGTAATGTAGTTTTGTACAAGCTCATCTATGCTGTTGTTGTCATCAAAGAAAAGACACCCCCCCCACCCCCCCATCAGCAGTGCCCCCTCCAACAATCTTTGGACAATGCTTTCATGTATCAATACAGGCTGGGGGATGAAGGGATTGAGTGCAGCCCTGCCGAGAAGGACTTGGGAGTACTGATAGACGAAAAGCTGGATATGAGCCAGCAATGTGCTCTCACAGCCCAGAAAGCCAACCGTATCCTGGGCTGCATCAAAAGAAGCATGGCCAGCAGGTCGAGGGAGATGATTCTGCCCCTCTACGCTGCTCTGGTGAGACCCCACCTAGAGTACTGCGTCCAGTTCTGGGGTCCTCAGTACAAGAAGGACATGGATCTGTTGGAGCAGGTCCAGAGGAGGGCCACAAAAATGATCAGAGGGATGGAACACCTGTCCTATGAGGAAAGGCTGAGAGAGCTGGGGTTGTTCAGCCTGGAGAAGAGAAGGCTGTGGGGAGACCTTACTGTGGCCTTTCTGTACTTAAACAGGGTTTATAAGAAAGATGGGGACAGACTTTTTAGCAGGGCCAATAGCGATAGGACAAGGGGTGATGGTTTTAAACTAAAAGAGGGTAGATTCAGACTGGATATAAGGAAGAAACTTTTTACGATGATGGTAGTGAAACACTGGAACGGGTTGCCCAGAGAGGTGGTAGATGCCCCATCCTTGGAAACATTCAAGGCCAGGCTGGACGGGGCTCTGAGCAACCTGATCTGGTTGTAGATGCCCCTGCCAAGTGCAGGGGAGATGGACTAGATGACCTTTAAAGGTCCTTTCCATCCCAAAGCATTCTATGATTCTATGATTCTACTGGTAGCTCGACCTGAAGGCCTCCAGAGCAATGAAAACATCTGCCCTATAAGGTCTTTCACTGGCACAACAAGGTCACCAAGGCCATTTGATCCTCACTGTCACAATCAGAGTAACAGAGAATTTGAGTTGGGAGAGACCTCTGGAGGTCTTTAGTCTAGCCCCCTACTCAAAGCAGGGCTAACACCAAAGTTAGGACATGTTGCTCAGGGTCTTGTCCAGCTGAACTTTTAATGTTGCCAAAGAAGGAGATTCCCCATCCTCTCTGGCTACCTCTTCCAGGGCTTATCTGCTCTCATGGCATACTTGGTGCAATGTGTGACCATTGCCTTACATTCCTTCACTGTGCACCTCTGAGAAAAGGCAAGCTCTGGGTAGTGGAAGACAGCAATTAGATCTCCCTCAGCCTTCCTTCTTGGAGAGATGTGGTGCTGGACATCTGTGGTGTGGTGCTGGACAGCTGTGGTGTGGTGCAGTGTATGGGTGCCATCCTGCTACCTGTCAACAGACCTGCGTCATCAGCCTGTTGCCAAGCCAGTGCACCCACCTCTTGAAACCAACTGCCCCCAGAGCAGCTTCTGCACACAGACAGGGACAGTGTAACCTATGGGATCCTCTCTAGACATTGCGCGGTCCTTAACCACCCCTGCACCTAGGCACACCTCTTTGGCATGCTTACTCAGGGCCACTGGCATGGCCTGCAGGCTCACATGCAACAGCGACCTGGCTGTTACTCAGTGAATAGTGCCAGACATGGATGAATCTATGTACCGTCTGAAGCACTTCTTTCATTGCAAGCTTTCCTTACAATCGTTAGCTTGCAACATGAGCATCCCTCGTGCCTACAGACTCTTGACATTTAAAGGTCCTCATAGTTGCACAGAAAAACAGACAACAAACTTCCCTCATATGCAGCCTGCTCCATACACCCCTCCTTCCTTGGCATCTTGGGGATCCCAGGAACTAGCCCCAGACTGTACTAATTCCTTTCTTGAGAGGAATCATGTCTCTGTAGCATGACAGCCAAGGGACTCAGTGAAAGATGATAACTGGCAGGAAGCTGCCAGTGCTGCCAGGCAGGTCCTGCAGCATGATCCTGGGCAAGAGACAGCTGCTGTCTGGGGCACTGCTGCGACCCAGGGGCTGTACGGTGTGTGTTTAGTTATACCTGAACACAACTGGGATGAAGATCCTGCAGCAGCTGGTTATCTCTGCCAGTTATCCTCTGGGTGTCAGACAACAGACTGGTCAAGAAAAGTTTTTAATAATGCTGCTGTGACCAGAGCTGTCAGTGGCTCAGGTTTTTTACAGAGATCAGCAAACTATCAGAAACTGTAGCTCAGAGCTTGCTCTTTGAGGCTGGAGGGGAGCAAAGCACTAAACAAGAATATCATTGATGTATTCAAATGAAAAAAAAATGACATGTGAGACCTTACTCACATAACATGTCTCCCTTCTTGCCTTTATATACCAAACCCATAATGTGTTTACACCTTTGACCCAGCAAAGATGCATGGTAAATGCTGGGACTGACACAAGGCCTCCAGTTCCTCCTCTCTATTCCTCACAGCACATGCATTAGCGTACAACTATTTCAAATGCGCTCCAGCCTACTCAGTACACACGGAGGTGCATCAGTGGTGTGTCTCGCTTGGTACCTGCACAGCCGGAGCTGCCAGCAAGAATTTCTGGGCCCACGTGAAATGCCATCCTGGCCACAGCCAGTGCAAGAGGAAGGCAGGGCGAAAGTCATCTTGTCACCACTGTAGCTGTCAGCGGCTGCTGAGCTGGGGACAGCATCTAGAAGAGAACGCTGCGGCTCTTGGCAGAGGGCTGCTGCGCAGGGTTTGCCCTTTCCTTTCTGTGTCACGCATTCTGCCCTTGAGTTCCCTGCAGTATGACGTGGTCGTCTGCCATCAGCTGTGAGACCCAGAAACACAGCTCCATGCCTGAAGACCTCTTTCAGCGGCCGTAGATCACCAGAAATGCCACTGCTGCAAGGCAGCAAAGAGCAGGGCTCCCCAGGAAAAGCCGCTCTGCTCCTCAATCCTCTGCTCCTGCCTCCTCTGCTCCAGCTCCTGCAGCAGCCGAGCCATCTCCTGGCTCAGCTGCTCCGCATGCTGCTGCATGCGCTCGCGCGTGGCCTCATCCAGCTCATCGCCGACCATTGGCAGGTTCAGGATGATGCTTTGCACAAGCCAGGTGAGGAAGTTTGTGGTAGCCATGGCCTGCAGGAGGAGGGAGAGAAGGGGTTCAGTGGGGCTGTGAGGGAGGGAGCTGGCGGTGGGGGGAGTGTTGACGGGAGCTGCAGGGAGCTGGGGACAGGCTGGAGAGGGTGCAAGGCAGCTGGGAGGCAGCACGGCCTGCGCCCAGCCCCAGCGGCGGTAGCGGCACCGTGCCCTGCCCCAGGCGCTGCCATGAGCGGCTGGGCCCTCGATGCAGGGTGACAACCCACCCCGCCAGGGCCCGCGTCTCCACCCCGGCCCTCGTCCAGCCCAGCCTCCCCCTGTGTGTGCACTCACCGCTGGCCCAGGCCGTACTGGGGCAGCGCTGCCTGCTGGTGCCCCTGATAACCGCCCCCATTGTGACTCGTCCCCTGTGCTGTCACAGGCGCCAGAGCGCATCACAGGCACGCCCACCGGCCAGCCCCACCCTTCGGCCCCAACCCATCTCAGCGACTCACAGCAGCCCCAGGCAGCTAAGGCCCCCCACACCCACAAAGTACAGACTCATCCGGGTGGACACACAGGACAGCTGTCCTGGTATACTGGCTAAAGCTGAGCTAGAGTTAATTTTCTTCACAGGAACTTGTGTGGTGCTTTAGTTTGGATTTAGCATCATCTGCCGGCCAGTGGCAATCTCATCATCATAGAATATCCTGAGTTGGAACCGACCCACGAGGATCATCGAGTCCCACCCCTGGCTCCACACTGGCCAACCCTGAAGTTAAATCATAGACTCACAGAATCATATAGGTTGGAAAAGACCTTTAAGATCATTGAGTCCAACCGTTAACCTAACACTGCCCAGCCCACCGCTAAACATGGCCCTAAGCGCCACGTCTACACATCTTATAAATACCTCCCGGCACGGTGCTTCAACCACTTCCCTGGGCAGCCTGTTCCAACACTTGATGACCCTTTTGGGGAAGAAATTTTTCCTAATATCCAATCTAAACCTCCCCTGGCGCAACCTGAGGCCACTTCCTCTCGTCCTATCGCTTGTTACCTGGGAAAAGGGACCGACCCCCACCTCGCTACAACCTCCTTTCAGGTAGCTGTAGCGAGCGATAAGGTCTCCCCTCAGCCTCCTTTTCTCCAGGCTAAACAACCCCAGCTCCCTCAGCCGCTCCTCATAACACTTGTACACCCTTCACCAGCTTCATTGCCCTTCTTTGGACGCGCTCCAGCACCTCAATGTCCTTCTCCTAGTGAGGGGCCCAAACCTGAACACACTATTCGAGGTGCGGCCTCATCAGTGCCGAGTACGGGGGGACGATCACTTCCCTAGTCCTGCTGGCCACACTATTCCTGATACAAGCCAGGATGCTCTTGGCCTTCTTGGCCACCTGGGCACACTGCCAGCTGTCGACCAACACCCCCACGGCCTTTTCTGCCGGGCAGCTTTCCAGCCACTCTTCCCCAAGCCTGTAGCCTTGCATGGGGTTGTTGTGACCCAAGTGCAGGACCCAGCACTGAGCCTTGTTGAACCTCATACAGTTGGCCTCGGCCCATCGATTCAGCCTGTCCAGATCCCTCTGCAGACCCTTCCGACCCTCCAGCAGATCAACACTCTCGCCCAACTTGGTGTCGTCTGCAAATTTACTGAGGGTGCACTCGATCCCCTCGTCCAGATCGTTGATAAAGATATTAAACAGAACTGGCCCCAATACTGAGCCCTGGGGAACACCACTTGTGACCGGCCCCCAACTAGGTTTAACTCCATTCACCACAACTCTCTCTCGTGTATCTAAGAGCATTGTCCAACTGCTTCTTGAAGACCAACAGGCTTGGGGGCATGACCGTTTCCTGGGGGGGAGCTTGTTGCACCGCTTGACCACCCTCTCAGTGAACAACTTTTTCCTAATATCCAATCTGAACTTCCCTTGATGCAGCTTTAAGCCATTCCTTTGCATCCTAGCGCCGCACATCAGAGAGAAGAGATCAACCACAAGCTTTCCCACTTTTACCCTTCAGATTCTCTCTGCCATCCCACTGGGGGCAAGTGAATGAGCAGCTGCGTGATGCCAAGCTGCCTGCTGGGATTAACCCACAACACCTGGGAAGCCAAAGCTCCCTGAAATCACTGGAGCCAGAGCCCACTGCACCAGCTCTTCTGCAACATGCTCCCCGACTCTGTGGCAGCTGAGCTGTCGGCACCCTCTGCCTGCGTTCCCCAACAAAGCGATGCACAGGCGCTCGCAGACGCAGTGTTTGTGTGTTCAACAAGTGATTTATTGACATCTTTGCACAGGGTAAAGCTCCCAGAGGGAATGGACTGTCTGGAAGAGGGAGGGCAGTCGCTGTCCAGGTGGTGATGGGAGTCTCTGTTGCCAGGCTCCTTGCAACAGCCTCTTCAGCTGCATCAGGTCTGACTGCCCAGAGTGGGCTTTTGCTGTGGAGGAAAGGTGTGGAGCGATTCCCACTGCCGATTGAGCAGTGTCTTCTCCGTATCCTGTGTGCTCAGTTCTGTGGCGTCAGCTCCCCGGGGAGTGTCTAGGCTGGCTGGATTCTGTACTCGGACCCCAGCTGAACACACAGAGGCACATCAGGGGTGCCTCTCGCTTGGTCCCTGCACAGCCGGAGCTGCCAGCAAGAATTTCTGGGCGCAGGTGAAATCGCGATCCTGGCCACCCAATGTGAGGGAAAGCAGGGTGAAACTAATCTTTGTCACCACTGTCGCTGTCAGCAGCTGCTGGGGACAGCATCGAGAGGAGAACACTGCTGCTCTTGGCAGAGGGCTGCTGCGCAGGGTTTGCCCTTTCCTTTCTGTGTCACGCATTCTGCCCTTGTGTTCCCCGCAGTATGACGTGGTCGTCTGCCATCAGCTGTGAGACCCAGAGACACAGCTCCGTGCCTGAAGACCTCTTTCAGCGGCCGTAGATCAGCAGTGTTGTGAACCGATCTCGCAGGACCCTGAACTCATGCAGTGCCTCAGCATGAGAGGCCTGATCCTGGACTAGGTGCTGGAAGAGGTTGAGTGGCTCAGCTGCTTGGAAAGCTGGGGGCAAGACAATCTCCTCAGGCACCCTCTCGTTGCCAAAGAAGAAGTGGTTGAGGCGTTTCTCCTCCAGGCAGCAGCGCATGTATCGCATGATATCCTGCAGTCGCAGCAGGAAATCCCTCCTGCGCCAGCCTGACAGGGGTAGGGTGGTCAGAAGGTGCATCACAACTGTCTTCAAGGTATAGGTGGAAAAGCCTGTGCCCACCAGGATGCGGGCACAGAGCTGCAGGCATTTGAGGTGGAAGCTATTACGTGGGGCCTGCCTGGCCATGTGCCTGAAGAACTTCTCCTCTGCCACAGCGTAGCTCTCCGACCACATCGTGCTTGGGGTGAAGATGGCCTCTGTATTCTCACTGCTCAGGAAGATGTCCGAGTGGCCTTGCTGCACCCCAAATATCATCTCAATGAAGAGACTTTTGTTGTTGCCTTTTGTCACCTGGAATTTGCAGGAGCGGCTGGAGGGCAGCACCGTTAGACAGTGGTTGGATGACTCAGGCAAAACTACCCAGGCAGCTTTCACCAACTGCTGGAACCAGTGGGCAGTTTTCTCCACATCTAGGTAGGAGCCGGTGCAGAGGGTGCGTAGGAGGCTGGGGTCCTGATTCCTCCTCAGGTCCTCCTCGGGGTGGTGGAGGAAGCACAGCATCTCCCCTGCCAGCTGCTCCCCTGTGCAGGTGCACACCAGCTCCACGTGGATGCAGAAGTTCCTCGCCAGTATCTCCCCCACACTACACACTTCCGGGTGGAAGGCGTGCCCACGGGGGGGCTGCAGGGGCACAAGCAGGCAGTAGATGATGCCTTTCTCATCGGGACTCCAACCTTCAAAGGCACTGCCCACCCCAATGGCTGGTTGCAGCACTGGGAAGAAACTATTTGACAAGAGCACCTGTAGGACATGGACGAGGGCGCCAACCAGCTGCTTCACCACCTCGCACTCTGTGGCCAGGTTCTGAACTGGCCACTGTATGTGCTCCTCCAAAAACCTGCCCACGTCATTTGCATCATCATTGTCTTCTTCCTCTTCCTCGTCCACCTGCTCATTCTCGCTGCTGGAGCTCTCCTCATCTCTGTTGTCCACCTCAGAGATTCTATTCCTCCACCACCAGCAGAGCCCAAAAAGCAGGACCAGGACTCCAGCAATGGCCCAGAACTGCCACTGCTGCAAGGCAGCAAAGAGCAGGGCTCCCCGGGAACAGCCGCTCTGCTCCTCAATCCTCTGCTCCTGCCTCCTCTGCTCCAGCTCCTGCAGCAGCCGAGCCATCTCCTGGCTCAGCTGCTCCGCATGCTGCTGCATGTGCTCGCGCGTGGCCTCATCCAGCTCATCACCGACCATCAGCAGGTTCAGGATGATGCTTAGCACAAAGCGGATGAGGGATATTGTGGTAGCCATGGCCTGCAGGAGGAGGGAGAGAAGGGATTCAGTGGGGCTGTGAGGGAGGGAGCTGGCGGTGGGGGGAGTGTTGACGGGAGCTGCAGGGAGCTGGGGACAGGTAGGAGAGGGTGCAAGGCAGCTGGGAGGCAGCACGGCCTGCGCCCAGCCCCAGCGGCAGTAGCGGCACCGTGCCTTGCCCCAGGCGCTGCCATGAGCAGCTGGGCCCTCGATGCAGGGTGACAACCCACCCCGCCAGGGCCCGCGTCTCCACCCCGGCCCTCGTCCAGCCCAGCCTCCCCCTGTGTGTGCACTCACCGCTGGCCCAGGCCGTACTGGGGCAGCGCTGCCTGCTGGAGCCCCTGATAACCGCCCCCATTGTGACTCATCCCCTGTGCTGTCACAGGCGCCAGAGCGCATCACAGGCACGCCCACCGGCCAGCCCCACCCTTCGGCCCCAACCCATCTCAGCGACTCACAGCTGTCCTGGTGTACTGGCTAAAGCTAAGCTAGAGTTAATTTTCTTCACAGGAGCTTGTGTGGTGCTTTATTTTTACTGAGGAGTATCTCAGAGACTCACAGAATCATATAGGTTGGAAAAGACCTTTAAGATCATCGAGTCCAACCGTTAACCTAACACTGCCCAGCCCACCGCTAAACATGGCCCTAAGCACCACGTCTACACATCTTATAAATACCTCCCGGCACGGTGCTTCAACCACTTCCCTGGGCAGCCTGTTCCAACACTTGATGACCCTTTTGGGGAAGAAATTTTTCCTAATATCCAATCTAAATCTGCAGATTTACTGAGGGTGCACTCAACCCCCTCATCCAGGTCATTGATAAAGATATTAAACTGAACTGGCCCCAATACTGAGCCCTGGGGAACACCACTTGTGACAGGCCCCCAACTAGGTTTAACTCCATTCACCACAACTCTCTCTCGTGTATCTAAGAGCATTGTCCAATTGCTTCTTGAAGACCAACAGGCTTGGGGGCATGACCGTTTCCTGGGGGGAGCTTGTTGCACTGCTTGACCACCCTCTCAGTGAACAACTTTTTCGTAATATCCAATCTGAACTTCCCTTGATGCAGCTTTAAGCCATTCCTTTGCATCCTAGCGCCGCACATCAGAGAGAAGAGATCAGCACCTCCCTCTCTGCTCCCCGTCCTCAGGAAGCTGTAGACAGCAATCAGGTCACCCCTCAGTTTCCTCTCCTCTATGCTGAACAAACCCAGTGTCCTCAGCCGCGCCTCCTAAGGACATGCCCGCTAGCCCTTTCCCCATCTTTCTCGCCCTCCTTTGGACACATTCTGATATTTTTATATCCTTCCTACACTGTGGTGCCTCAAACTGCACACAGTACTCGAGGCGAGGCCGCACCAGCAGTGAGGCTAGTGGGTCAATCCCTTCTTTCAACGGGCTAGCTATACTGTGCCTAACGTACCCCGGGAGATGGCTGGTCCTTTTGGCCGCCAGGGCACGTTGTTGACTCCTATTGAGCTTACCATCAGCCCAAATCCCCAGATCCCTTTCCAAAGCCCATACACTTTTGTTTGCCGCCTAAGTTCCCAAAGCAGATTCCTGGTCAGCCAAGCCAGCTTTCTGCCCCTCTTGCTTGACTTGCGACACATTGGAATTGCCTGCTCCTGTGCTCTTAAGAAACGGCTCTTAAAAAGTGACCACCATTTATGGACACCAGTACCCTCGAAAGCAGATTCCCAGGGGACCTTACTTTTACTCCTTCGCTTTCTTCTTCCTCCTGCTCCTCTTCCTCCTCCTGGTCTGTGCTGCTACTGGAGCTGTCTTCGTCGTTGCTGTCCACCTCACGGATTCTTTTCCTCCACCGCCAGCAGAGCCTGAAGAGCAGGACCAGGACTCCAGTTAGCATGCTGGGAAGTTGAAGTCGCCCAGAAGGACGACGCAGGGCGACTGATCTAGAGATTTCCCTTGATTCCTTATAGAATACTACATCAGTGTCATCATCCTGGCTGGGTGAGCCATAGTAGACTCCTGCAAGAACTCCCGCTTTCTTGGCTTTTCCCCTAATCTTTACGCAGAGGCTCTCAACCATGTCGTCCTCAGCTGCAAGCGCCGTACAGTCCAACCCCTCCTTTGCAAACAGCACTACCCCTCCGCCTCGCCCGCCCTGCCTCTCTCTCCGGAAGAGCCTATAACCGTCCATCCCAGCACTCCAGTCACAGGACTCTTCCCAACAGCTCTCACTTATGCCAATGATGCCGTAGCTCTGGGACTGAGCCAAGGCCTCTAGTCCCTCCTCTCTGTTCCTCACAGCACATGCATTAGCGTACAACTATTTCAAATGCGCTCCAGCCTACTCAGTACATCGTGGAGCAGAGTGAAAGCTCTCGCTAGCGCGCCGTCCCTCAAACGTTGCCATGCCGTCCCATAGCTCATCACTAGTAAGCCTGATTTTACCCCTTCCCCCCTTCAAACCTAGTTTAAAGCTCTTTCCATCAGCCCCGCTAATTGGTGAGCAAAAACACTTTTCTCCCACTGACAACGGTGACTCTCGTCAGACCCCAGCAGGCCTGGTGTCGCATAGACCGTCCCATGATTGGAAAACCCCAAATTCTGCCCGTGACGCTAGCCTTGGAGCCAGGTATGGATACGCTGCAGCTGCCTGTTTCTTTCGCTGTCATTCCCTACAACTGGGAGGACAGAGGAGAATACTACCTGCGCTCCTGATCCCTTTAGCAGTCTCCCCGAGGCCTTGAAGTCTCTTTTGACCGCCCTTGGGCTCCTCGTCACGACTTTGTGGGTACCCACATGACAAAGCAAGAGCTGATAATAATCTGAGGGCCATACAAGGTTAGGAAGTTTCCTGGGAGCGCCTTCAACCTGAGCCCCAGCGAGGCAGAACCCTTCCCGGAAAGGCAGGTCTGGTCGGCAGACCAGGGGAGTAGTGAATGAATTCTTTATTTTGCTTTGCCTGGGCGTGTAGCTCTTGCTTTACCTGCTAACCTGTCCTCTCTCAACCCACAAGCTTTCCCACTTTTACCCTTCAGATTCTCTCTGCCATCCCACTGGGGGCAAGTGAATGAGCAGCTGCGTGATGCCAAGCTGCCTGCTGGGATTAACCCACAACACCTGGGAAGCCAAAGCTCCCTGAAATCACTGGAGCCAGAGCCCACTGCACCAGCTCTTCTGCAACATGCTCCCTGACTCTGTGGCAGCTGAGCTGTCGGCACCCTCTGCCTGCGTTCCCCAACAAAGCGATGCACAGGCGCTCGCAGACGCAGTGTTTGTGTGTTCAACAAGTGATTTATTGACATCTTTGCACAGGGTAAAGCTCCCAGAGGGAATGGACTGTCTGGAAGAGGGAGGGCAGTCGCTGTCCAGGTGGTGATGGGAGTCTCTGTTGCCAGGCTCCTTGCAACAGCCTCTTCAGCTGCATCAGGTCTGACTGCCCAGAG
The DNA here is from genome assembly GCA_020745775.1 of Theristicus caerulescens. Taxonomy (NCBI): domain Eukaryota; kingdom Metazoa; phylum Chordata; class Aves; order Pelecaniformes; family Threskiornithidae; genus Theristicus; species Theristicus caerulescens. The sequence continues at coordinate 65,884,246 of CM036564.1, read as the reverse complement.
TGGGCTTTTGCTGTGGAGGAAAGGTGTGGAGCGATTCCCACTGCCGATTGAGCAGTGTCTTCTCCGTATCCTGTGTGCTCAGTTCTGTGGCGTCAGCTCCCCGGGGAGTGTCTAGGCTGGCTGGATTCTGTACTCGGACCCCAGCTGAACACACAGAGGCACATCAGGGGTGCCTCTCGCTTGGTCCCTGCACAGCCGGAGCTGCCAGCAAGAATTTCTGGGCGCAGGTGAAATCGCGATCCTGGCCACCCAATGTGAGGGAAAGCAGGGTGAAACTAATCTTTGTCACCACTGTCGCTGTCAGCAGCTGCTGGGGACAGCATCGAGAGGAGAACACTGCTGCTCTTGGCAGAGGGCTGCTGCGCAGGGTTTGCCCTTTCCTTTCTGTGTCACGCATTCTGCCCTTGTGTTCCCCGCAGTATGACGTGGTCGTCTGCCATCAGCTGTGAGACCCAGAGACACAGCTCTGTGCCTGAAGACCTCTTTCAGCAGCCGTAGATCAGCAGTCTCGTGAGCCGATCTTGCAGCTCATCGAGCTCACGCAGTGCCTCGGCATGCGCAGCTGGATCCTGGACTAGGTGCTGGAAGAGGTTGAGTGGCTCAGCTGCTTGGAAGGCTGGGGGCAAGATGATCTCCTCGGGCACGTTCTCATTGCCAAAGAAGAAGTGGTTGAGGCGTTTCTCCTCCAGGCAGCAGCGCAGGTACTGCATGATATCCTGCAGCCGCAGCAGGAAATCCCTCCTGCGCCAGTCTGACGGAGGTAGGGTGGTCAGAAGGTGCATCACAACTGTCTTCAAGGTATAGGTGGAAAAGCCTGTGGCCTCCAGGATGCGGGCATAGAGCTGCAGGCATTTGAGGTGGAAGCTGTTACGTGGGGCCTGCCTGGCCATGTGCCTGAAGAACTTAACCTCGGCCACAGCGTAGCTCTCTGGCCACGTTGTGCTTGGGGTGGAGATGGCCTCTGTATTCTCACTGCTCAGGAAGATGTCTGAGTGGCCTTGCCGCACCCCAAATATCATCTCAACGTACAAGGTTCTCCTGGAGGCGTTTGTCAGCTGCAGCTTGCAGGAGCGACTGGAGGGTAGCACCTTCATATTGTAGCGACGTGACTGAGGCACCTCCACCCAGGCTGACCTCACGCAGTTCTGGAACCAGTGGGCAGTTTTCTCCACATCTAGGTAGGAGCCGGTGCAGAGGGTGCGTAGGAGGCTGGGGTCCTGATTCCTCCTCAGGTCCTCCTCGGGGTGGTGGAGGAAGCACAGCATGTTCTCCGCCAGCTGCTCCCTCATGCAGGTGCACTCCAGCTCCACACGGACACAGGAGTCGTTCGCTGGCATGTCCCCTGCCGTGCCCAGCTCCAGGTGGAAGGTGTGTCCACGGGGGGGCTGCAAGGGCACGAGCAGGCTATAGACAGCATCATCCTCACGGGGATTCCAGCCTTCGAAGGAACTGCCCACCCCGATGGCGGGATGCAGAACCGGGAAGAAGCGATTTGATGAGAGCTCTTGTAGGACATGGAGGAGGTCGCCAACCAGATCCTTCACCACCTGGCTCTTGTAGGCCAGCTTCTGCACTGGCCACTGGATACGCTTTGCAAAAATCCTGCAGAGATTCCTCTCATCATCAGGATCTTCTCCTTCGCTTTCTTCCTCCTCCTGCTCCTCTTCCTCCTCCTGGTCTGTGCTGCTAATGGAGCTCTCCTCGTCGCTGCTGTCCACCTCACGGATTCTTTTCCTCCACCACCAGCAGAGCCCAAAAAGCAGGACCAGGACTCCAACAATGGCCCAGAACTGCCACTGCTGCAAGGCAGCAAAGAGCAGGGCTCCCCAGGAAAAGCCGCTCTGCTCCTCAATCCTCTGCTCCTGGCTCTTCTGCTCCAGCTCCTGCAGCAGCCGAGCCATCTCCTGGCTCAGCTGCTCCGCATGCTGCATGCGCTCGCGCGTGGCCTCATCCAGCTCATCGCCGACCATTGGCAGGTTCAGGATGATGCTTTGCACAAGCCAGGTGAGGAAGTTTGTGGTAGCCATGGCCTGCAGGAGGAGGGAGAGAAGGGGTTCAGTGGGGCTGTGAGGGAGGGAGCTGGCGGTGGGGGGAGTGTTGACAGGAGCTGCAGCGAGCTGGGGGCAGGCAGGAGGGGGTGTGAGGTGTCCGGGATGCAGCAAGGCCTGCGCCCAGCCCCAGCGGCGGTAGCGGCACCGTGCCCTGCCCCAGGCGCTGCCATGAGCAGCTGGGCCCTCGATGCAGGGTGACAACCCACCCCGCCAGGGCCCGCGTCTCCACCCCGGCCCTCGTCCAGCCCAGCCTCCCCCTGTGTGTGCACTCACCGCTGGCCCAGGCCGTACTGGGGCAGCGCTGCCTGCTGGTGCCCCTGATAACCGCCCCCATTGTGACTCGTCCCCTGTGCTGTCACAGGCGCCAGAGCGCATCACAGGCACGCCCACCGGCCAGCCCCACCCTTCGGCCCCAACCCATCTCAGCGACTCACAGCAGCCCCAGGCAGCTAAGGCCCCCCACACCCACAAAGTACAGACTCATCCGGGTGGACACACAGGACAGCTGTCCTGGTATACTGGCTAAAGCTGAGCTAGAGTTAATTTTCTTCACAGGAACTTGTGTGGTGCTTTAGTTTGGATTTAGCATCATCTGCCGGCCAGTGGCAATCCCATCATCATAGAATATCCTGAGTTGGAACCGACCCACGAGGATCATCGAGTCCCACCCCTGGCTCCACACTGGCCAACCCTGAAGTTAAATCATAGACTCACAGAATCATATAGGTTGGAAAAGACCTTTAAGATCATTGAGTCCAACCGTTAACCTAACACTGCCCAGCCCACCGCTAAACATGGCCCTAAGCGCCACGTCTACACATCTTATAAATACCTCCCGGCACGGTGCTTCAACCACTTCCCTGGGCAGCCTGTTCCAACACTTGATGACCCTTTTGGGGAAGAAATTTTTCCTAATATCCAATCTAAACCTCCCCTGGCGCAACTTGAGGCCACTTCCTCTCGTCCTGTCGCTTGTTACCTGGGAAAAGGGACCGACCCCCACCTCGCTACAACCTCCTTTCAGGTAGCTGTAGCGAGCGATAAGGTCTCCCCTCAGCCTCCTTTTCTCCAGGCTAAACAACCCCAGCTCCCTCAGCCGCTCCTCATAACACTTGTACACCCTTCACCAGCTTCGTTGCCCTTCTTTGGACGCGCTCCAGCACCTCAATGTCCTTCTCCTAGTGAGGGGCCCAAACCTGAACACACTATTCGAGGTGCGGCCTCATCAGTGCCGAGTACGGGGGGACGATCACTTCCCTAGTCCTGCTGGCCACACTATTCCTGATACAAGCCAGGATGCTCTTGGCCTTCTTGGCCACCTGGGCACACTGCCAGCTGTCGACCAACACCCCCACGGCCTTTTCTGCCGGGCAGCTTTCCAGCCACTCTTCCCCAAGCCTGTAGCCTTGCATGGGGTTGTTGTGACCCAAGTGCAGGACCCAGCACTGAGCCTTGTTGAACCTCATACAGTTGGCCTCGGCCCATCGATTCAGCCTGTCCAGATCCCTCTGCAGACCCTTCCGACCCTCCAGCAGATCAACACTCTCGCCCAACTTGGTGTCGTCTGCAAATTTACTGAGGGTGCACTCGATCCCCTCGTCCAGATCGTTGATAAAGATATTAAACAGAACTGGCCCCAATACTGAGCCCTGGGGAACACCACTTGTGACCGGCCCCCAACTAGGTTTAACTCCATTCACCACAACTCTCTCTCATGTATCTAAGAGCATTGTCCAACTGCTTCTTGAAGACCAACAGGCTTGGGGGCATGACCGTTTCCTGGGGGGAGCTTGTTGCACCGCTTGACCACCCTCTCAGTGAACAACTTTTTCCTAATATCCAATCTGAACTTCCCTTGATGCAGCTTTAAGCCATTCCTTTGCATCCTAGCGCCGCACATCAGAGAGAAGAGATCAGCCACAAGCTTTCCCACTTTTACCCTTCAGATTCTCTCTGCCATCCCACTGGGGGCAAGTGAATGAGCAGCTGCGTGATGCCAAGCTGCCTGCTGGGATTAACCCACAACACCTGGGAAGCCAAAGCTCCCTGAAATCACTGGAGCCAGAGCCCACTGCACCAGCTCTTCTGCAACATGCTCCCCGACTCTGTGGCAGCTGAGCTGTCGGCACCCTCTGCCTGCGTTCCCCAACAAAGCGATGCACAGGCGCTCGCAGACGCAGTGTTTGTGTGTTCAACAAGTGATTTATTGACATCTTTGCACAGGGTAAAGCTCCCAGAGGGAATGGACTGTCTGGAAGAGGGAGGGCGGTCGCTGTCCAGGTGGTGATGGGAGTCTCTGTTGCCAGGCTCCTTGCAACAGCCTCTTCAGCTGCATCAGGTCTGACTGCCCAGAGTGGGCTTTTGCTGTGGAGGAAAGGTGTGGAGCGATTCCCACTGCCGATTGAGCAGTGTCTTCTCCGTATCCTGTGTGCTCAGTTCTGTGGCGTCAGCTCCCCGGGGAGTGTCTAGGCTGGCTGGATTCTGTACTCGGACCCCAGCTGAACACACAGAGGCACATCAGGGGTGCCTCTCGCTTGGTCCCTGCACAGCCAGAGCTGCCAGCAAGAATTTCTGGGCGCAGGTGAAATCGCGATCCTGGCCACCCAATGTGAGGGAAAGCAGGGTGAAACTAATCCTTGTCGCCACTGTCGCTGTCAGCAGCTGCTGGGGACAGCATCGAGAGGAGAACTGTTGCCTCCAGGAGGCGCGGCGACCTAGTTCAGGAACGGCACGGCGGCCAACGCCAGACCGCTCGGGCCATCAGCTCACAGACACCAATGTGGTGGATGGCAAAATGGCGTTTATTGATAAGTAACACAACCTTATATAGCTGAGATTCACAACGTCACATCCGCCTGCTTACGTCATAGGCTAAACGCTATTGGCTATCAGGAGAGGGGGCCCTATTTTTCCGTACAGCGCGACATCTTCCGGCTGCCAGACCCTAACCAACCACATTTCCCCCCTCCCTATGCACAACTAAACTAGCTAAAATATAACAATCTTAGAAAACTTTGTTTTATGACAATCTTAAAAACATATATCATGAACCTGAAATAAGAATAAGGCACAATAAACAAATGAGAGTTGGGAGGTAGCTAGTAATAATGGGGTGTAACTTGGGGTAACTTAGAGATAACTGGGAATAATAACCTTCTCTGGCCGGCTTTTAACAAACGACACGAGCCTATTCAATATACAAAACAACACAAGCCCCTCCCCATAGGGGCTATGTCGCCGTTGTTTGAATTCCGCCGGTATAGAGCTCCCAGGTGTGGATCGGATACTGGTCAACTTGTTGTTCTCTCTTCACCAAGATGTACGGGTGACAGGGGTGTCCGATGATCCGATCCTGTGAACAAAGACTCACAATTTTCATTAGTTTTATTCTGAAGGTCTGGCTTAATAGATCTAAGCGGACACCACTTAACTCTATTATCTTTTTTGACAGCAGTGTACCCCCGCCCTGTAAGGACTAACCTCCACCCTTGTTCCCATTCTCCCAACTCATTTCTAATTATAACCAATGGGCCTTCTTCTAACGCTCGAGTGGCCCAGTGTTTTTGAGTGGGGCTGTTCACCTCCTCTCCCCTGGGGAATTGATTCAATGCTAGCAAAGCAGTTGCTAGTAAACGTGTTTGATCTCCTGGGGGGATGGCATTGACAAAACCTTCCGTTTTTGCTAACACCTCTAATTTAGATTTTAAAGTTCGATTCACTCGTTCTACTATGGCCTGTCCTGTGCTATTATATGGGATGCCATGTATTAAGGTAATACCCCATTTTAGAGCAAATGCCTGGACTGATTTAGAGACAAAGTTCGGACCATTGTCCGTTTTGATCTGATTAGGGACGCCAAGCCACGCCATGGCTGTCAGCCAATGTTGGACGGTCGCTTTGGAGTCGGTTTTAAGGTGTTGAGTGGCTACGATCACTCCACTATATGTATCTACAGTCACTGCTAGCCACGCTCGAGGTTTCAACAACTGGCAGAGTGTAAAATCCGTTTGCCATATTTCGGAGGCTTTAAGACCTCGGGGGTTTACCCCGCTGGACCACAGTGGTGCTTTCTGACAGTGGGGACATGTGGCTACTATGTGTTTCGCGTCAGCGACTGGAATCCCACATTTCTTCGCTAGCGCTTTAGCTCCGATGTGGAGAGACTCATGTAGCTGACGGGCATCTCTTAGTGTCCACAGTCCCTTTGCAGCAGCATCTGCTTTATCATTACCAGCTTGAAAAAAACCCTTAATTGGGCTGTGACTGTTGACGTGGATGACCGATATAGTGCCCTTTCGAGACAAAAGTGCTTCTTCCAACATTAGAGCTATTGTAGATGTTGACACGCCAGGTCCCGACATGGCCAAGCAAAGTTTGGCCACAAACATCGAATCGGTCACTATGTTGAGGTGTTCCGTTGAAAACAGTCCACACGCTAGCACCACGGCCATCGCTTCTAACTGCTGAACTGAAAGCGTGTAATCGGTCATCTTAATACAATGCCATTCTCCCCCCGATTGCCATACCGCCGCTGCGGTTGAGGTCGTCTGTAAAGACCGTTGGTCCCTGTTGAGGTCGGTCCATAATCTTCTGTGGGAGGTCAATGTTGACAATTGCCAGCATTTGGATCCAGGGATATCGCAGCACGAACAGCTACTTGGATTGGGGCTGAATGCTCTTCATTTGCGACATGCTTAATCATGTTCGCAATACTAGACCCCGCCGGCAGTGATCGCAAGATTTCTTTAGTTGCCAAATTACATTGTTGACGTAAGCATTCTGCAACTACCGGGCCTTTTGCTTCTGCGGGCAAATTTGATGAATCGACTGCCGCTTGAAGACGATCTACAAATTGTGTAAAACTCTCACTTTCACTTTGCTTTATTGTGGACCATGGCGAAGGTTTGGCAATAATTTTAGAAGCTGTGCGAATAGCTTCCCTAGCTGCACGAGTAGTTGTCATAACTTCATGGGCCCGCAGGCCTTGGGCCTGCGCCTGGGGGGTAATCATTGTTGGGTCTGTACCCATTAATCGCTGCAGGCTAGAGCCGTGTAGTGGATGGTCCGCCCCGGTTACTTGGGCTAAATGCCTCACACAATTATCTTCCCATTCTTGTTTAAAAACGATCATTCCTGCTCCATCAAAGATCAATCTGCAAGTTTGTTTTATATCAAACGGGAGCATATCATCCCCCCCAAAGATACCATCTATGAGAGTTGAAACCATAGCAGAATTAAGCCCTTTATCCGCAATTGCTTTAACAATCGCTTGTATATCTTTAGGATTTATCGGCGAGTGGACCCTCTGTTCCCCCTCCGTCACCCGGACCGGGAACGCTAGTGTAGCTGATGGGGCCCAATCGGCACATGCAATTTTTATTTTCCTCCAATCCGTGAGAGGGATTTCTCCTCTTTGCAGTTTTTCATTAATTTGAATGGGAATGTTTTTACTCTTAGCTCTATTTACTTTCATTTTCTCTTCCCTTAAATGTGAATCAGTTGCGAGCCGCTCGTCCCAGATGGTGTCTGATTCAGAGTCGGAACTCGACTGACTGGTTACTTCCGGGCTCCGATACTTTTTCATTAGGCTCCGGCTCCGCCCACTTCCCTTGCGGGCGGGCTGCTCCCCCCCTCTTGGCTCACCCCGCCTCCTGCGCGTGGGGGTGCTTGCCCTGTAAGGGCGTTTTTTCAGATGGCCGCTCTGATTGGTTCTCAGCCTCTCATTCGCATTCCCTCCTCCTTTCCAGTCACCCCCGCCCCCTTTCTCCTTCTCGTTCTCCTCCCCCCTCTGTTTGACTTCCTGCTTCTTCCCGCCAGGAACATCTTCGCCCCGCCCTTCCCCTTGGGACTCGGCGACATATTGGGGCGCATAGGGCGGTGGTCTAACCCAGACGTCCTCAAACTCCGATCTCCCCACAGCGCTCCTAGCCTCCTCGGCTAACCCGCCCCAGAAAGATTTCGCTCGTTTCTGTCCCTCCGTAAGCAAGACGGAGTTCGGGGATTGAGGGGGCATGTCACCCTCTTGCGAATCTGTAGACTCAGCAGAGTTGCCATCGTCTGGTGAGTCTGCCGCGCAGATCTCCTGCGCTTGTATAGCTTTCTGTAAAGCCTGTGCAACTTTTCCCCAAGATTCAAAACCCTCCTCACAACCCGAGGACATCGCCTCCTCGGCTAACACTTCAGTGCACTCATCCCGCACTCCAGGGTGGGAAGTATCCACCGACTGATCAACGACCCCAACTCGTAAAAGCCTCGCAACGGCGAGAATAAAATCTTTGGGTAAATCTGATACGACCTTCACAAGGGTTTCCATCTTCCTTGTGGATGTGGGAGCGTCCTCCCCGCCGGGCTGGTCCCGCCGCTCCGGCCGCCGTTCACCCGTCCAGGCGATGATCCCGGGTTTCGGCACCACTTGTTGCCTCCAGGAGGCGCGGCGACCTAGTTCAGGAACGGCACGGCGGCCAACCCCAGACCGCTCGGGCCATCAGCTCACAGACACCAATGTGGTGGATGGCAAAATGGCGTTTATGGATAAGTAACACAACCTTATATAGCTGAGATTCACAACGTCACATCCGCCTGCTTACGTCATAGGCTAAACGCTATTGGCTATCAGGAGAGGGGGCCCTATTTTTCCGTACAGCGCGACATCTTCCGGCCGCCAGACCCTAACCAACCACACTGGGGAGATCGTCTTGCCCCCAGCCTTCCAAGCAGCTGAGCCGCTCAACCTCTTCCAGCACCTAGTCCAGGATCAGGCCACTCATGCTGAGGCACTGCATGAGTTCAGGGTCCTGCGAGATCGGTTCACAACACTGCTGATCTATGGCCGCTGAAAGAGGTCTTCAGGCACGGAGCTGTGTTTCTGGGTCTCACAGCTGATGGCAGACGACCACGTCATACTGCAGGGAACACAAGGGCAGAATGCGTGACACAGAAAGGAAAGGGCAAACCCTGCGCAGCAGCCCTCTGCCAAGAGCCGCAGCGTTCTCCTCTCGATGCTGTCCCCAGCAGCCGCTGACAGCTACAGTGGCAACAAAGATTAGTTTCACCCTGCTTTCGCTCACATTGGGTGCGAACATTGCACAGCCCCACTGAACCCCTTCTCTCCCTCCTCCTGCAGGCCATGACTGCCACAAACTTCCTCATCTGGCTTGTGCTAAGCATCATCCAGCTCCCGCAGATGGTCGGTGATGAGCTGGATGAGGCCATGCGCGAGCGCATGCAGCAGTGTGCGGAGCAGCTGAGCCAGGAGATGGCTCGGCTGCTGCAGGAGCTGGAGCAGAAGAGCCAGGAAGAGAGAAGGCAGGAAGAGAGGATTGAGGAGCAGAGCAGCTTTTCCTGGGGAGCCCTGCTCTTTGCTGCCTTGCAGCAGTGGCAGTTCTGGGCCATTGTTGGAGTCCTGGTCCTGCTCTTTGGGCTCTGCTGGTGGCTCAGGAAAAGGAGCCGTCAGCCAGCCAGCAGCAGCGACGAGGAGAGCTCCAGAAGTGACAGGGAGCAGGTGGAGGTGGAGGAGGAAGACGACGACGATGATGAAGATTACCTGGGAAGATTTTTTGAGGAGCACATACAGTGGCCAGTTCAGACCCTGGCCACAGACTGCCAGGTGGCGAAGGACTTGGTGGGTGACGTCCTCTGTGTCCTACAAGTGCTCTTGTCAAATAGTTTCTTCCCAGTGCTGCAACCAGCCATCGGGGTGGGCAACACCTTTGAAGGTTGGAGTCCCGATGAGAAAGGCATCATCTACCGTCTGCTTGTGCCCCTGCAGCCCCGCCGTGGGCACGCCTTCCACCTGGAGCTGGGCACGGCAGGGGACATGCCAGCGAGGAACTTCTGCATCCACGTGGAGCTGGTGTGCACCTGCACAAGGGAGCAGCTGGCAGAGAACATGCTGTGCTTCCTCCATCACCCTAAGGAGGACCTGAGGAGGAATCAGGACCCCAGCCTCCTACGCACCCTCTGCACCGGCTCCTACCTAGATGTGGAGAAAACTGCCCACTGGTTCCAGCAGTTGGTGAAAGATGCCTGGGTGGTTTTGCCTGTGTCATCCAACCACCGTCTAATGGTGCTGCCCTCCAGCCGCTCCTGCAAATTCCAGGTGACAAAAGGCAACAACAAAAGTCTCTTCATTGAGATGATATTTGGGGTGCGGCAAGGCAGCTCAGACATCTTCCTGAGCAGCCACACTACAGAGGCCATCTCCACCCCAAGCACGATGTGGTCGGAGAGCTACGCTGCGGCAGAGGTGAAGTTCTTCAGGCACATGGCCAGGCGGGCCCCGCGTGACAGCTTCCACCTCAAATGCCTGCAGCTCTGTGCCCGCATCCTGGTGGGCACAGGCTTTTCCACCTATACCTTGAAGACAGCTGTGATGCACCTCCTGACCACCCTGCCCCTGTCAGGCTGGCGCAGGAGGGATTTCCTGCTGCGGCTGCAGGATATCATGCAGTACCTGTGCTGCTGCCTGGAGGAGAAACGCCTCAACCACTTCTTCTTTGGCAACGAGAGGGTGCCTGAGGAGATCGTCTTGCCCCCAGCCTTCCAAATGGCCAAACCGGTCAACCTCTTCCAGCACCTAGTCCAGGATCCAGCTGCGCATGCTGAGGCACTGCGTGAGCTCGATGAGCTGCAAGATCGGCTCACGAGACTGCTGATCTACGGCTGCTGAAAGAGGTCTTCAGGCACAGAGCTGTGTCTCTGGGTCTCACAGCTGATGGCAGACGACCACGTCATACTGCGGGGAACACAAGGGCAGAATGCGTGACACAGAAAGGAAAGGGCAAACCCTGCGCAGCAGCCCTCTGCCAAGAGCAGCAGTGTTCTCCTCTCGATGCTGTCCCCAGCAGCTGCTGACAGTGACAGTGGTGACAAAGATTAGTTTCACCCTGCTTTCCCTCACATTGGGTGGCCAGGATCGCGATTTCACCTGCGCCCAGAAATTCTTGCTGGCAGCTCCGGCTGTGCAGGGACCAAGCGAGAGGCACCCCTGATGTGCCTCTGTGTGTTCAGCTGGGGTCTGAGTACAGAATCCAGCCAGCCTAGACACTCCCCGGGGAGCTGACGCCGCAGAACTGAGCACACAGGATACGGAGAAGACACTGCTCAATCGGCAGTGGGAATCGCTCCACACCTTTCCTCCACAGCAAAAGCCCACTCTGGGCAGTCAGACCTGATGCAGCTGAAGAGGCTGTTGCAAGGAGCCTGGCAACAGAGACTCCCATCACCACCTGGACAGCGACCGCCCTCCCTCTTCCAGACAGTCCATTCCCTCTGGGAGCTTTACCCTGTGCAAAGATGTCAATAAATCACTTGTTGAACACACAAACACTGCGTCTGCGAGCGCCTGTGCATCGCTTTGTTGGGGAACGCAGGCAGAGGGTGCCGACAGCTCAGCTGCCACAGAGTCGGGGAGCATGTTGCAGAAGAGCTGGTGCAGTGGGCTCTGGCTCCAGTGATTTCAGGGAGCTTTGGCTTCCCAGGTGTTGTGGGTTAATCCCAGCAGGCAGCTTGGCATCACGCAGCTGCTCATTCACTTGCCCCCAGTGGGATGGCAGAGAGAATCTGAAGGGTAAAAGTGGGAAAGCTTGTGGGTTGAGAGAGGACAGGTTAGCAGGTAAAGCAAGAGCTACACGCCCAGGCAAAGCAAAATAAAGAATTCATTCACTACTCCCCTGGTCTGCCGACCAGACCTGCCTTTCCGGGAAGGGTTCTGCCTCGCTGGGGCTCAGGTTGAAGGCGCTCCCAGGAAACTTCCTAACCTTGTATGGCCCTCAGATTATTATCAGCTCTTGCTTTGTCATGTGGGTACCCACAAAGTCGTGACGAGGAGCCCAAGGGCGGTCAAAAGAGACTTCAAGGCCTCGGGGAGACTGCTAAAGGGATCAGGAGCGCAGGTAGTATTCTCCTCTGTCCTCCCAGTTGTAGGGAATGACAGCGAAAGAAACAGGCAGCTGCAGCGTATCCATACCTGGCTCCAAGGCTAGCGTCACGGGCAGAATTTGGGGTTTTCCAATCATGGGACGGTCTATGCGACACCAGGCCTGCTGGGGTCTGACGAGAGTCACCGTTGTCAGTGGGAGAAAAGTGTTTTTGCTCACCAATTAGCGGGGCTGATGGAAAGAGCTTTAAACTAGGTTTGAAGGGGGGAAGGGGTAAAATCAGGCTTACTAGTGATGAGCTATGGGACGGCATGGCAACGTTTGAGGGACGGCGCGCTAGCGAGAGCTTTCACTCTGCTCCACGATGTACTGAGTAGGCTGGAGCGCATTTGAAATAGTTGTACGCTAATGCATGTGCTGTGAGGAACAGAGAGGAGGGACTAGAGGCCTTGGCTCAGTCCCAGAGCTACGGCATCATTGGCATAAGTGAGAGCTGTTGGGAAGAGTCCTGTGACTGGAGTGCTGGGATGGACGGTTATAGGCTCTTCCGGAGAGAGAGGCAGGGCGGGCGAGGCGGAGGGGTAGTGCTGTTTGCAAAGGAGGGGTTGGACTGTACGGCGCTTGCAGCTGAGGACGACATGGTTGAGAGCCTCTGCGTAAAGATTAGGGGAAAAGCCAAGAAAGCGGGAGTTCTTGCAGGAGTCTACTATGGCTCACCCAGCCAGGATGATGACACTGATGTAGTATTCTATAAGGAATCAAGGGAAATCTCTAGATCAGTCGCCCTGCGTCGTCCTTCTGGGCGACTTCAACTTCCCAGCATGCTAACTGGAGTCCTGGTCCTGCTCTTCAGGCTCTGCTGGCGGTGGAGGAAAAGAATCCGTGAGGTGGACAGCAACGACGAAGACAGCTCCAGTAGCAGCACAGACCAGGAGGAGGAAGAGGAGCAGGAGGAAGAAGAAAGCGAAGGAGTAAAAGTAAGGTCCCCTGGGAATCTGCTTTCGAGGGTACTGGTGTCCATAAATGGTGGTCACTTTTTAAGAGCTGTTTCTTAAGAGCACAGGAGCAGGCAATTCCAATGTGTCGCAAGTCAAGCAAGAGGGGCAGAAAGCTGGCTTGGCTGACCAGGAATCTGCTTTGGGAACTTAGGCGGCAAACAAAAGTGTATGGGCTTTGGAAAGGGATCTGGGGATTTGGGCTGATGGTAAGCTCAATAGGAGTCAACAACGTGCCCTGGCGGCCAAAAGGACCAGCCATCTCCCGGGGTACGTTAGGCACAGTATAGCTAGCCCGTTGAAAGAAGGGATTGACCCACTAGCCTCACTGCTGGTGCGGCCTCGCCTCGAGTACTGTGTGCAGTTTGAGGCACCACAGTGTAGGAAGGATATAAAAATATCAGAATGTGTCCAAAGGAGGGCGAGAAAGATGGGGAAAGGGCTAGCGGGCATGTCCTTAGGAGGCGCGGCTGAGGACACTGGGTTTGTTCAGCATAGAGGAGAGGAAACTGAGGGGTGACCTGATTGCTGTCTACAGCTTCCTGAGGACGGGGAGCGGAGAGGGAGGTGCTGATCTCTTCTCTCTGATGTGCGGCGCTAGGATGCAAAGGAATGGCTTAAAGCTGCATCAAGGGAAGTTCAGATTGGATATTAGGAAAAAGTTGTTCACTGAGAGGGTGGTCAAGCAGTGCAACAAGCTCCCCCCAGGAAACGGTCATGCCCCCAAGCCTGTTGGTCTTCAAGAAGCAATTGGACAATGCTCTTAGATACACGAGAGAGAGTTGTGGTGAATGGAGTTAAACCTAGTTGGGGGCCTGTCACAAGTGGTGTTCCCCAGGGCTCAGTATTGGGGCCAGTTCAGTTTAATATCTTTATCAATGACCTGGATCAGGGGTTTGAGTGCACCCTCAGTAAATCTGCAGATTTAGATTGGATATTAGGAAAAATTTCTTCCCCAAAAGGGTCATCAAGTGTTGGAACAGGCTGCCCAGGGAAGTGGTTGAAGCACCGTGCCGGGAGGTATTTATAAGATGTGTAGACGTGGCGCTTAGGGCCATGTTTAGCGGTGGGCTGGGCAGTGTTAGGTTAACGGTTGGACTCAATGATCTTAAAGGTCTTTTCCAACCTATATGATTCTGTGAGTCTATGATTTAACTTCAGGGTTGGCCAGTGTGGAGCCAGGGGTGGGACTCGATGATCCTCGTGGGTCGGTTCCAACTCAGGATATTCTATGATGATGAGATTGCCACTGGCCGGCAGATGATGCTAAATCCAAACTAAAGCACCACACAAGTTCCTGTGAAGAAAATTAACTCTAGCTCAGCTTTAGCCAGTATACCAGGACAGCTGTCCTGTGTGTCCACCCGGATGAGTCTGTACTTTGTGGGTGTGGGGGGCCTTAGCTGCCTGGGGCTGCTGTGAGTCGCTGAGATGGGTTGGGGCCGAAGGGTGGGGCTGGCCGGTGGGCGTGCCTGTGATGCGCTCTGGCGCCTGTGACAGCACAGGGGACGAGTCACAATGGGGGCGGTTATCAGGGGCACCAGCAGGCAGCGCTGCCCCAGTACGGCCTGGGCCAGCGGTGAGTGCACACACAGGGGGAGGCTGGGCTGGACGAGGGCCGGGGTGGAGACGCGGGCCCTGGCGGGGTGGGTTGTCACCCTGCATCGAGGGCCCAGCCGCTCATGGCAGCGCCTGGGGCAGGGCACGGTGCCGCTACCACCGCTGGGGCTGGGCGCAGGCCGTGCTGCCTCCCAGCTGCCTTGCACCCTCTCCAGCCTGCCCCCAGCTCCCTGCAGCTCCCGTCAACACTCCCCCCACCGCCAGCTCCCTCCCTCACAGCCCCACTGAACCCCTTCTCTCCCTCCTCCTGCAGGCCATGGCTACCACAAACTTCCTCACCTGGCTTGTGCAAAGCATCATCCTGAACCTGCCAATGGTCGGCGATGAGCTGGATGAGGCCACGCGCGAGCGCATGCAGCAGCATGCGGAGCAGCTGAGCCAGGAGATGGCTCGGCTGCTGCAGGAGCTGGAGCAGAAGAGCCAGGAGCAGAGGATTGAGGAGCAGAGCGGCTTTTCCTGGGGAGCCCTGCTCTTTGCTGCCTTGCAGCAGTGGCAGTTCTGGGCCATTGTTGGAGTCCTGGTCCTGCTCTTCGGGCTCTGCTGGTGGCTCAGGAAAAGGAGCCGTCAGCCAGCCAGCAGCAGCAAGCAGGGCAGTTCCGGAAAAAAGGCGGATAAGGAGGAGCAAGAAGAGAAACCCAGTGTTGCACTGGCTGTGGGCAGAATTGCGGCCAAGCGCCTCCTGGACCTGCCACAATCGTTCACAATGCTGGAGGAGCTGGTGGATGAACTTCTCCGTATCTGCCGAAAACTTTCCAGGAATAGTTTCATGCCGCGGCTGAAGCCAGCCATCGGGGTGAGCAGTGCCTTAGAAGGCTGGAGTTCCTGTGCGGATGATGCTGTCTACTGCCTGCTCGTGCCTCTGAAGCCCCCCCGTGGGCACACCTTCCACCTGGAGCTGGGCACCGCGGAGGAGATGCCGGCAAGGAACTGCAGCCTCCGCGTAGAGCTGAAGTGCACCTGCACGAGGGAGCGGCTGGTGGAGGACATGCTGTGCTTCCTCCACCACCCCAAGGAGGAGCTGAGGAAAAATCAGGGTCCCAGCCTCCTAGGCACCCTCTGCACCGGCCCCTACCTAGACATGGAGAAAACCACCCGCTGGTTCCAGATATTGGTAAAAGCGGCCTGGGTGGTTTTGCCTCAGTCGAGACACTGCCGCCTAACAGTGCTGCCCTCCAGGCGCTCCTGCAAGCTCCAGCTGACAAACGCTTCCGACAGTACCCTCTTGATTGAGATGATATTTGGTCTGCAGCAAGATGACTCAGACACCTTCCTGAGCCTCGAGTAGGCAGAGGCCAGTGTTATTTCCATCAGAGTGGCGCAGGAGGGATTTCCTGCTGCGGCTGCAGGATATCATGCAGTACCTGTGCTGCTGCCTGGAGGAGAAACGCCTCAACCACTTCTTCTTTGGCAACGAGAGGCTGCCTGGGGTGTTGCCTCCAGGAGGCGCGGCGACCTAGTTCAGGAATGGCACGGCGGCCAACCCCAGACCGCTCGGGCCATCAGCTCACAGACACCAATGTGGTGGATGGCAAAATGGCGTTTATTGATAAGTAACACAACCTTATATAGCTGAGATTCACAACGTCACATCCGCCTGCTTACGTCATAGGCTAAACGCTATTGGCTATCAGGAGAGGGGGCCCTATTTTTCCGTACAGCGCGACATCTTCCGGCCGCCAGACCCTAACCAACCACATTTCCCCCCTCCCTATGCACAACTAAACTAGCTAAAATATAACAATCTTAGAAAACTTTGTTTTATGACAATCTTAAAAACATATATCATGAACCTGAAATAAGAATAAGGCACAATAAACAAATGAGAGTTGGGAGGTAGCTAGTAATAATGGGGTGTAACTTGGGGTAACTTAGAGATAACTGGGAATAATAACCTTCTCTGGCCGGCTTTTAACAAACGACACGAGCCTATTCAATATACAAAACAACACAAGCCCCTCCCCATAGGGGCTATGTCGCCGTTGTTTGAATTCCGCCGGTATAGAGCTCCCAGGTGTGGATCGGATACTGGTCAACTTGTTGTTCTCTCTTCACCAAGATGTACGGGTGACAGGGGTGTCCGATGATCCGATCCTGTGAACAAAGACTCACAATTTTCATTAGTTTTATTCTGAAGGTCTGGCTTAATAGATCTAAGCGGACACCACTTAACTCTATTATCTTTTTTGACAGCAGTGTACCCCCGCCCTGTAAGGACTAACCTCCACCCTTGTTCCCATTCTCCCAACTCATTTCTAATTATAACCAATGGGCCTTCTTCTAACGCTCGAGTGGCCCAGTGTTTTTGAGTGGGGCTGTTCACCTCCTCTCCCCTGGGGAATTGATTCAATGCTAGCAAAGCAGTTGCTAGTAAACGTGTTTGATCTCCTGGGGGGATGGCATTGACAAAACCTTCCGTTTTTGCTAACACCTCTAATTTAGATTTTAAAGTTCGATTCGCTCGTTCTACTATGGCCTGTCCTGTGCTATTATATGGGATGCCATGTATTAAGGTAATACCCCATTTTAGAGCAAATGCCTGGACTGATTTAGAGACAAAGTTCGGACCGTTGTCCGTTTTGATCTGATTAGGGACGCCAAGCCACGCCATAGCTGTCAGCCAATGTTGGACGGTCGCTTTGGAGTCGGTTTTAAGGTGTTGAGTGGCT
The DNA here is from genome assembly GCA_020745775.1 of Theristicus caerulescens. NCBI lineage: Eukaryota > Metazoa > Chordata > Aves > Pelecaniformes > Threskiornithidae > Theristicus > Theristicus caerulescens. The sequence goes on along the minus strand of CM036564.1, from coordinate 65,867,036 downwards.
ACGATCACTCCACTATATGTATCTACAGTCACTGCTAGCCACGCTCGAGGTTTCAACAACTGGCAGAGTGTAAAATCCGTTTGCCATATTTCGGAGGCTTTAAGACCTCGGGGGTTTACCCCGCTGGACCACAGTGGTGCTTTCTGACAGTGGGGACATGTGGCTACTATGTGTTTCGCGTCAGCGACTGGAATCCCACATTTCTTCGCTAGCGCTTTAGCTCCGATGTGGAGAGACTCATGTAGCTGACGGGCATCTCTTAGTGTCCACAGTCCCTTTGCAGCAGCATCTGCTTTATCATTACCAGCTTGAAAAAAACCCTTAATTGGGCTGTGACTGTTGACGTGGATGACCGATATAGTGCCCTTTCGAGACAAAAGTGCTTCTTCCAACATTAGAGCTATTGTAGATGTTGACACGCCGGGTCCCGACATGGCCAAGCAAAGTTTGGCCACAAACATCGAATCGGTCACTATGTTGAGGTGTTCCGTTGAAAACAGTCCACACGCTAGCACCACGGCCATCGCTTCTAACTGCTGAACTGAAAGCGTGTAATCGGTCATCTTAATACAATGCCATTCTCCCCCCGATTGCCATACCGCCGCTGCGGTTGAGGTCGTCTGTAAAGACCGTTGGTCCCTGTTGAGGTCGGTCCATAATCTTCTGTGGGAGGTCAATGTTGACAATTGCCAGCATTTGGATCCAGGGATATCGCAGCACGAACAGCTACTTGGATTGGGGCTGAATGCTCTTCATTTGCGACATGCTTAATCATGTTCGCAATACTAGACCCCGCCGGCAGTGATCGCAAGATTTCTTTAGTTGCCAAATTACATTGTTGACGTAAGCATTCTGCAACTACCGGGCCTTTTGCTTCTGCGGGCAAATTTGATGAATCGACTGCCGCTTGAAGACGATCTACAAATTGTGTAAAACTCTCACTTTCACTTTGCTTTATTGTGGACCATGGCGAAGGTTTGGCAATAATTTTAGAAGCTGTGCGAATAGCTTCCCTAGCTGCACGAGTAGTTGTCATAACTTCATGGGCCCGCAGGCCTTGGGCCTGCGCCTGGGGGGTAATCATTGTTGGGTCTGTACCCATTAATCGCTGCAGGCTAGAGCCGTGTAGTGGATGGTCCGCCCCGGTTACTTGGGCTAAATGCCTCACACAATTATCTTCCCATTCTTGTTTAAAAACGATCATTCCTGCTCCATCAAAGATCAATCTGCAAGTTTGTTTTATATCAAACGGGAGCATATCATCCCCCCCAAAGATACCATCTATGAGAGTTGAAACCATAGCAGAATTAAGCCCTTTATCCGCAATTGCTTTAACAATCGCTTGTATATCTTTAGGATTTATCGGCGAGTGGACCCTCTGTTCCCCCTCCGTCACCCGGACCGGGAACGCTAGTGTAGCTGATGGGGCCCAATCGGCACATGCAATTTTTATTTTCCTCCAATCCGTGAGAGGGATTTCTCCTCTTTGCAGTTTTTCATTAATTTGAATGGGAATGTTTTTACTCTTAGCTCTATTTACTTTCATTTTCTCTTCCCTTAAATGTGAATCAGTTGCGAGCCGCTCATCCCAGATGGTGTCTGATTCAGAGTCGGAACTCGACTGACTGGTTACTTCCGGGCTCCGATACTTTTTCATTAGGCTCCGGCTCCGCCCACTTCCCTTGCGGGCGGGCTGCTCCCCCCCCCTTGGCTCACCCCGCCTCCTGCGCGTGGGGGTGCTTGCCCTGTAAGGGCGTTTTTTCAGATGGCCGCTCTGATTGGTTCTCAGCCTCTCATTCGCATTCCCTCCTCCTTTCCAGTCGCCCCCGCCCCCTTTCTCCTTCTCGTTCTCCTCCCCCCTCTGTTTGACTTCCTGCTTCTTCCCGCCAGGAACATCTTCGCCCCGCCCTTCCCCTTGGGACTCGGCGACATATTGGGGCGCATAGGGCGGTGGTCTAACCCAGACGTCCTCAAAGTCCGATCTCCCCACAGCGCTCCTAGCCTCCTCGGCTAACCCGCCCCAGAAAGATTTCGCTCGTTTCTGTCCCTCCGTAAGCAAGACGGAGTTCGGGGATTGAGGGGGCATGTCACCCTCTTGCGAATCTGTAGACTCAGCAGAGTCGCCATCGTCTGGTGAGTCTGCCGCGCAGATCTCCTGCGCTTGTATAGCTTTCTGTAAAGCCTGTGCAACTTTTCCCCAAGATTCAAAACCCTCCTCACAACCCGAGGACATCGCCTCCTCGGCTAACACTTCAGTGCACTCATCCCGCACTCCAGGGTGGGAAGTATCCACCGACTGATCAACGACCCCAACTCGTAAAAGCCTCGCAACGGCGAGAATAAAATCTTTGGGTAAATCTGATACGACCTTCACAAGGGTTTCCATCTTCCTTGTGGATGTGGGAGCGTCCTCCCCGCCGGGCTGGTCCCGCCGCTCCGGCCGCCGTTCACCCGTCCAGGCGATGATCCCGGGTTTCGGCACCACTTGTTGCCTCCAGGAGGCGCGGCGACCTAGTTCAGGAACGGCACGGCGGCCAACCCCAGACCGCTCGGGCCATCAGCTCACAGACACCAATGTGGTGGATGGCAAAATGGCGTTTATGGATAAGTAACACAACCTTATATAGCTGAGATTCACAACGTCACATCCGCCTGCTTACGTCATAGGCTAAACGCTATTGGCTATCAGGAGAGGGGGCCCTATTTTTCCGTACAGCGCGACATCTTCCGGCCGCCAGACCCTAACCAACCACACTGGGGAGATCGTCTTGCCCCCAGCCTTCCAAGCAGCTGAGCCGCTCAACCTCTTCCAGCACCTAGTCCAGGATCAGGCCACTCATGCTGAGGCACTGCATGAGTTCAGGGTCCTGCGAGATCGGTTCACAACACTGCTGATCTATGGCCGCTGAAAGAGGTCTTCAGGCACGGAGCTGTGTTTCTGGGTCTCACAGCTGATGGCAGACGACCACGTCATACTGCAGGGAACACAAGGGCAGAATGCGTGACACAGAAAGGAAAGGGCAAACCCTGCGCAGCAGCCCTCTGCCAAGAGCCGCAGCGTTCTCCTCTCGATGCTGTCCCCAGCAGCCGCTGACAGCTACAGTGGCAACAAAGATTAGTTTCACCCTGCTTTCGCTCACATTGGGTGCGAACATTGCACAGCCCCACTGAACCCCCTCTCTCCCTCCTCCTGCAGGCCATGACTGCCACAAACTTCCTCATCTGGCTTGTGCTAAGCATCATCCAGCTCCCGCAGATGGTCGGTGATGAGCTGGATGAGGCCATGCGCGAGCGCATGCAGCAGTGTGCGGAGCAGCTGAGCCAGGAGATGGCTCGGCTGCTGCAGGAGCTGGAGCAGAAGAGCCAGGAAGAGAGAAGGCAGGAAGAGAGGATTGAGGAGCAGAGCAGCTTTTCCTGGGGAGCCCTGCTCTTTGCTGCCTTGCAGCAGTGGCAGTTCTGGGCCATTGTTGGAGTCTTGGTCCTGCTCTTTGGGCTCTGCTGGTGGCTCAGGAAAAGGAGCCGTCAGCCAGCCAGCAGCAGCGACGAGGAGAGCTCCAGAAGTGACAGGGAGCAGGTGGAGGTGGAGGAGGAAGACGACGACGATGATGAAGATTACCTGGGAAGATTTTTTGAGGAGCACATACAGTGGCCAGTTCAGACCCTGGCCACAGACTGCCAGGTGGCGAAGGACTTGGTGGGTGACGTCCTCTGTGTCCTACAAGTGCTCTTGTCAAATAGTTTCTTCCCAGTGCTGCAACCAGCCATCGGGGTGGGCAACACCTTTGAAGGTTGGAGTCCCGATGAGAAAGGCATCATCTACCGTCTGCTTGTGCCCCTGCAGCCCCGCCGTGGGCACGCCTTCCACCTGGAGCTGGGCACGGCAGGGGACATGCCAGCGAGGAACTTCTGCATCCACGTGGAGCTGGTGTGCACCTGCACAAGGGAGCAGCTGGCAGAGAACATGCTGTGCTTCCTCCATCACCCTAAGGAGGACCTGAGGAGGAATCAGGACCCCAGCCTCCTACGCACCCTCTGCACCGGCTCCTACCTAGATGTGGAGAAAACTGCCCACTGGTTCCAGCAGTTGGTGAAAGATGCCTGGGTGGTTTTGCCTGTGTCATCCAACCACCGTCTAATGGTGCTGCCCTCCAGCCGCTCCTGCAAATTCCAGGTGACAAAAGGCAACAACAAAAGTCTCTTCATTGAGATGATATTTGGGGTGCGGCAAGGCAGCTCAGACATCTTCCTGAGCAGCCACACTACAGAGGCCATCTCCACCCCAAGCACGATGTGGTCGGAGAGCTACGCTGCGGCAGAGGTGAAGTTCTTCAGGCACATGGCCAGGCGGGCCCCGCGTGACAGCTTCCACCTCAAATGCCTGCAGCTCTGTGCCCGCATCCTGGTGGGCACAGGCTTTTCCACCTATACCTTGAAGACAGCTGTGATGCACCTCCTGACCACCCTGCCCCTGTCAGGCTGGCGCAGGAGGGATTTCCTGCTGCGGCTGCAGGATATCATGCAGTACCTGTGCTGCTGCCTGGAGGAGAAACGCCTCAACCACTTCTTCTTTGGCAACGAGAGGGTGCCTGAGGAGATCGTCTTGCCCCCAGCCTTCCAAATGGCCAAACCGGTCAACCTCTTCCAGCACCTAGTCCAGGATCCAGCTGCGCATGCCGAGGCACTGCGTGAGCTCGATGAGCTGCAAGATCGGCTCACGAGACTGCTGATCTACGGCTGCTGAAAGAGGTCTTCAGGCACAGAGCTGTGTCTCTGGGTCTCACAGCTGATGGCAGACGACCACGTCATACTGCGGGGAACACAAGGGCAGAATGCGTGACACAGAAAGGAAAGGGCAAACCCTGCGCAGCAGCCCTCTGCCAAGAGCAGCAGTGTTCTCCTCTCGATGCTGTCCCCAGCAGCTGCTGACAGCGACAGTGGTGACAAAGATTAGTTTCACCCTGCTTTCCCTCACATTGGGTGGCCAGGATCGCGATTTCACCTGCGCCCAGAAATTCTTGCTGGCAGCTCCGGCTGTGCAGGGACCAAGCGAGAGGCACCCCTGATGTGCCTCTGTGTGTTCAGCTGGGGTCTGAGTACAGAATCCAGCCAGCCTAGACACTCCCCGGGGAGCTGACGCCGCAGAACTGAGCACACAGGATACGGAGAAGACACTGCTCAATCGGCAGTGGGAATCGCTCCACACCTTTCCTCCACAGCAAAAGCCCACTCTGGGCAGTCAGACCTGATGCAGCTGAAGAGGCTGTTGCAAGGAGCCTGGCAACAGAGACTCCCATCACCACCTGGACAGCGACCGCCCTCCCTCTTCCAGACAGTCCATTCCCTCTGGGAGCTTTACCCTGTGCAAAGATGTCAATAAATCACTTGTTGAACACACAAACACTGCGTCTGCGAGCGCCTGTGCATCGCTTTGTTGGGGAACGCAGGCAGAGGGTGCCGACAGCTCAGCTGCCACAGAGTCGGGGAGCATGTTGCAGAAGAGCTGGTGCAGTGGGCTCTGGCTCCAGTGATTTCAGGGAGCTTTGGCTTCCCAGGTGTTGTGGGTTAATCCCAGCAGGCAGCTTGGCATCACGCAGCTGCTCATTCACTTGCCCCCAGTGGGATGGCAGAGAGAATCTGAAGGGTAAAAGTGGGAAAGCTTGTGGGTTGAGAGAGGACAGGTTAGCAGGTAAAGCAAGAGCTACACGCCCAGGCAAAGCAAAATAAAGAATTCATTCACTACTCCCCTGGTCTGCCGACCAGACCTGCCTTTCCGGGAAGGGTTCTGCCTCGCTGGGGCTCAGGTTGAAGGCGCTCCCAGGAAACTTCCTAACCTTGTATGGCCCTCAGATTATTATCAGCTCTTGCTTTGTCATGTGGGTACCCACAAAGTCGTGACGAGGAGCCCAAGGGCGGTCAAAAGAGACTTCAAGGCCTCGGGGAGACTGCTAAAGGGATCAGGAGCGCAGGTAGTATTCTCCTCTGTCCTCCCAGTTGTAGGGAATGACAGCGAAAGAAACAGGCAGCTGCAGCGTATCCATACCTGGCTCCAAGGCTAGCGTCACGGGCAGAATTTGGGGTTTTCCAATCATGGGACGGTCTATGCGACACCAGGCCTGCTGGGGTCTGACGAGAGTCACCGTTGTCAGTGGGAGAAAAGTGTTTTTGCTCACCAATTAGCGGGGCTGATGGAAAGAGCTTTAAACTAGGTTTGAAGGGGGGAAGGGGTAAAATCAGGCTTACTAGTGATGAGCTATGGGACGGCATGGCAACGTTTGAGGGACGGCGCGCTAGCGAGAGCTTTCACTCTGCTCCACGATGTACTGAGTAGGCTGGAGCGCATTTGAAATAGTTGTACGCTAATGCATGTGCTGTGAGGAACAGAGAGGAGGGACTAGAGGCCTTGGCTCAGTCCCAGAGCTACGGCATCATTGGCATAAGTGAGAGCTGTTGGGAAGAGTCCTGTGACTGGAGTGCTGGGATGGACGGTTATAGGCTCTTCTGGAGAGAGAGGCAGGGCGGGCGAGGCGGAGGGGTAGTGCTGTTTGCAAAGGAGGGGTTGGACTGTACGGCGCTTGCAGCTGAGGACGACATGGTTGAGAGCCTCTGCGTAAAGATTAGGGGAAAAGCCAAGAAAGCGGGAGTTCTTGCAGGAGTCTACTATGGCTCACCCAGCCAGGATGATGACACTGATGTAGTATTCTATAAGGAATCAAGGGAAATCTCTAGATCAGTCGCCCTGCGTCGTCCTTCTGGGCGACTTCAACTTCCCAGCATGCTAACTGGAGTCCTGGTCCTGCTCTTCAGGCTCTGCTGGCGGTGGAGGAAAAGAATCCGTGAGGTGGACAGCAACGACGAAGACAGCTCCAGTAGCAGCACAGACCAGGAGGAGGAAGAGGAGCAGGAGGAAGAAGAAAGCGAAGGAGTAAAAGTAAGGTCCCCTGGGAATCTGCTTTCGAGGGTACTGGTGTCCATAAATGGTGGTCACTTTTTAAGAGCTGTTTCTTAAGAGCACAGGAGCAGGCAATTCCAATGTGTCGCAAGTCAAGCAAGAGGGGCAGAAAGCTGGCTTGGCTGACCAGGAATCTGCTTTGGAAACTTAGGCGGCAAACAAAAGTGTATGGGCTTTGGAAAGGGATCTGGGGATTTGGGCTGATGGTAAGCTCAATAGGAGTCAACAACGTGCCCTGGCGGCCAAAAGGACCAGCCATCTCCCGGGGTACGTTAGGCACAGTATAGCTAGCCCGTTGAAAGAAGGGATTGACCCACTAGCCTCACTGCTGGTGCGGCCTCGCCTCGAGTACTGTGTGCAGTTTGAGGCACCACAGTGTAGGAAGGATATAAAAATATCAGAATGTGTCCAAAGGAGGGCGAGAAAGATGGGGAAAGGGCTAGCGGGCATGTCCTTAGGAGGCGCGGCTGAGGACACTGGGTTTGTTCAGCATAGAGGAGAGGAAACTGAGGGGTGACCTGATTGCTGTCTACAGCTTCCTGAGGACGGGGAGCGGAGAGGGAGGTGCTGATCTCTTCTCTCTGATGTGCGGCGCTAGGATGCAAAGGAATGGCTTAAAGCTGCATCAAGGGAAGTTCAGATTGGATATTAGGAAAAAGTTGTTCACTGAGAGGGTGGTCAAGCAGTGCAACAAGCTCCCCCCAGGAAACGGTCATGCCCCCAAGCCTGTTGGTCTTCAAGAAGCAATTGGACAATGCTCTTAGATACACGAGAGAGAGTTGTGGTGAATGGAGTTAAACCTAGTTGGGGGCCTGTCACAAGTGGTGTTCCCCAGGGCTCAGTATTGGGGCCAGTTCAGTTTAATATCTTTATCAATGACCTGGATCAGGGGTTTGAGTGCACCCTCAGTAAATCTGCAGATTTAGATTGGATATTAGGAAAAATTTCTTCCCCAAAAGGGTCATCAAGTGTTGGAACAGGCTGCCCAGGGAAGTGGTTGAAGCACCGTGCCGGGAGGTATTTATAAGATGTGTAGACGTGGCGCTTAGGGCCATGTTTAGCGGTGGGCTGGGCAGTGTTAGGTTAACGGTTGGACTCAATGATCTTAAAGGTCTTTTCCAACCTATATGATTCTGTGAGTCTATGATTTAACTTCAGGGTTGGCCAGTGTGGAGCCAGGGGTGGGACTCGATGATCCTCGTGGGTCGGTTCCAACTCAGGATATTCTATGATGATGGGATTGCCACTGGCCGGCAGATGATGCTAAATCCAAACTAAAGCACCACACAAGTTCCTGTGAAGAAAATTAACTCTAGCTCAGCTTTAGCCAGTATACCAGGACAGCTGTCCTGTGTGTCCACCCGGATGAGTCTGTACTTTGTGGGTGTGGGGGGCCTTAGCTGCCTGGGGCTGCTGTGAGTCGCTGAGATGGGTTGGGGCCGAAGGGTGGGGCTGGCCGGTGGGCGTGCCTGTGATGCGCTCTGGCGCCTGTGACAGCACAGGGGATGAGTCACAATGGGGGCGGTTATCAGGGGCACCAGCAGGCAGCGCTGCCCCAGTACGGCCTGGGCCAGCGGTGAGTGCACACACAGGGGGAGGCTGGGCTGGACGAGGGCCGGGGTGGAGACGCGGGCCCTGGCGGGGTGGGTTGTCACCCTGCATCGAGGGCCCAGCTGCTCATGGCAGCGCCTGGGGTAGGGCACGGTGCCGCTACCGCCGCTGGGGCTGGGCGCAGGCCTTGCTGCATCCCGGACGCCTCACACCCCCTCCTGCCTGCCCCCAGCTCGCTGCAGCTCCCGTCAACACTCCCCCCACCGCCAGCTCCCTCCCTCACAGCCCCACTGAACCCCTTCTCTCCCTCCTCCTGCAGGCCATGGCTACCACAATATCCCTCATCCGCTTTGTGGAAAGCATCATCCTGAACCTGCCAATGGTCGGCGATGAGCTGGATGAGGCCACGCGCGAGCGCATGCAGCAGCATGCGGAGCAGCTGAGCCAGGAGATGGCTCGGCTGCTGCAGGAGCTGGAGCAGAAGAGCCAGGAGCAGAGGATTGAGGAGCAGAGCGGCTTTTCCTGGGGAGCCCTGCTCTTTGCTGCCTTGCAGCAGTGGCAGTTCTGGGCCATTGCTGGAGTCCTGGTCCTGCTTTTTGGGCTCTGCTGGTGGTGGAGGAATAGAATCTCTGAGGTGGACAGCAGCGACGAGGAGAGCTCCTTTAGCAGCACAGACCAGGAGGAGGAAGAGGAGCAGGAGGAGGAAGAAAGCGAAGGAGAAGATCCTGATGATGAGAGGAATCTCTGCAGGATTTTTGCAAAGCGTATCCAGTGGCCAGTGCAGAAGCTGGCCTACGAGAGCCAGGTAGTGCAGGAACTGGTGGCTACCTCCTCCATGTCCTACAAGAGCTCTCATCAAATCGCTTCTTCCCAGTTCTGCATCCCGCCATTGGGGTGGGCAGTTCCTTCGAAGGCTGGAATCCCCGTGAGGATGATGCTGCCTATAGCCTGCTTGTGCCCTTGCAGCCCCCCCGTGGACACACCTTCCACCTGGAGCTGGGCACGGCAGGGGACATGCCAGCAAACGACTCCTGCGTCCGTGTGGAGCTGGTGTGCACCTGCATGAGGGAGCAGCTGGCGGAGAACATGCTGTGCTTCCTCCACCACCTCGAGGAGGACCTGAGGAGGAATCAGGACCCCAGCCTCCTACGCACCCTCTGCACCGGCTCCTACCTAGATGTGGAGAAAACTGCCCACTGGTTCCAGAACTGCGTGAGGTCAGCCTGGGTGGAGGTGCCTCAGTCACGTCGCTACAATATGAAGGTGCTACCCTCCAGTCGCTCCTGCAAGCTGCAGCTGACGAACGCCTCCAGGAGAACCTTGTACGTTGAGATGATATTTGGGGTGCGGCAAGGCCACTCAGACATCTTCCTGAGCAGTGAGAATACAGAGGCCATCTCCACCCCAAGCACAACGTGGCCAGAGAGCTACGCTGTGGCCGAGGTTAAGTTCTTCAGGCACATGGCCAGGCAGGCCCCACGTAACACCTTCCACCTCAGATGCCTGCAGCTCTATGCCCGCATCCTGGAGGCCACAGGCTTTTCCACCTATACCTTGAAGACAGTTGTGATGCACCTTCTGACCACCCTACCTCCGTCAGACTGGCGCAGGAGGGATTTCCTGCTGCGGCTGCAGGATATCATGCAGTACCTGCGCTGCTGCCTGGAGGAGAAACGCCTCAACCACTTCTTCTTTGGCAATGAGAACGTGCCCGAGGAGATCATCTTGCCCCCAGCCTTCCAAGCAGCTGAGCCACTCAACCTCTTCCAGCACCTAGTCCAGGATCCAGCTGCGCATGCCGAGGCACTGCGTGAGCTCGATGAGCTGCAAGATCGGCTCACGAGACTGCTGATCTACGGCTGCTGAAAGAGGTCTTCAGGCACAGAGCTGTGTCTCTGGGTCTCACAGCTGATGGCAGACGACCACGTCATACTGCGGGGAACACAAGGGCAGAATGCGTGACACAGAAAGGAAAGGGCAAACCCTGCGCAGCAGCCCTCTGCCAAGAGCAGCAGTGTTCTCCTCTCGATGCTGTCCCCAGCAGCTGCTGACAGCGACAGTGGTGACAAAGATTAGTTTCACCCTGCTTTCCCTCACATTGGGTGGCCAGGATCGCGATTTCACCTGCGCCCAGAAATTCTTGCTGGCAGCTCCGGCTGTGCAGGGACCAAGCGAGAGGCACCCCTGATGTGCCTCTGTGTGTTCAGCTGGGGTCCGAGTACAGAATCCAGCCAGCCTAGACACTCCCCGGGGAGCTGACGCCGCAGAACTGAGCACACAGGATACGGAGAAGACACTGCTCAATCGGCAGTGGGAATCGCTCCACACCTTTCCTCCACAGCAAAAGCCCACTCTGGGCAGTCAGACCTGATGCAGCTGAAGAGGCTGTTGCAAGGAGCCTGGCAACAGAGACTCCCATCACCACCTGGACAGCGACTGCCCTCCCTCTTCCAGACAGTCCATTCCCTCTGGGAGCTTTACCCTGTGCAAAGATGTCAATAAATCACTTGTTGAACACACAAACACTGCGTCTGCGAGCGCCTGTGCATCGCTTTGTTGGGGAACGCAGGCAGAGGGTGCCGACAGCTCAGCTGCCACAGAGTCGGGGAGCATGTTGCAGAAGAGCTGGTGCAGTGGGCTCTGGCTCCAGTGATTTCAGGGAGCTTTGGCTTCCCAGGTGTTGTGGGTTAATCCCAGCAGGCAGCTTGGCATCACGCAGCTGCTCATTCACTTGCCCCCAGTGGGATGGCAGAGAGAATCTGAAGGGTAAAAGTGGGAAAGCTTGTGGGTTGAGAGAGGACAGGTTAGCAGGTAAAGCAAGAGCTACACGCCCAGGCAAAGCAAAATAAAGAATTCATTCACTACTCCCCTGGTCTGCCGACCAGACCTGCCTTTCCGGGAAGGGTTCTGCCTCGCTGGGGCTCAGGTTGAAGGCGCTCCCAGGAAACTTCCTAACCTTGTATGGCCCTCAGATTATTATCAGCTCTTGCTTTGTCATGTGGGTACCCACAAAGTCGTGACGAGGAGCCCAAGGGCGGTCAAAAGAGACTTCAAGGCCTCGGGGAGACTGCTAAAGGGATCAGGAGCGCAGGTAGTATTCTCCTCTGTCCTCCCAGTTGTAGGGAATGACAGCGAAAGAAACAGGCAGCTGCAGCGTATCCATACCTGGCTCCAAGGCTAGCGTCACGGGCAGAATTTGGGGTTTTCCAATCATGGGACGGTCTATGCGACACCAGGCCTGCTGGGGTCTGACGAGAGTCACCGTTGTCAGTGGGAGAAAAGTGTTTTTGCTCACCAATTAGTGGGGCTGATTGAAAGAGCTTTAAACTAGGTTTGAAGGGGGGAAGGGGTAAAATCAGGCTTACTAGTGATGAGCTATGGGACGGCATGGCAACGTTTGAGGGACGGCGCGCTAGCGAGAGCTTTCACTCTGCTCCACGATGTACTGAGTAGGCTGGAGCGCATTTGAAATAGTTGTACGCTAATGCATGTGCTGTGAGGAACAGAGAGGAGGGACTAGAGGCCTTGGCTCAGTCCCAGAGCTACGGCATCATTGGCATAAGTGAGAGCTGTTGGGAAGAGTCCTGTGACTGGAGTGCTGGGATGGACGGTTATAGGCTCTTCCGGAGAGAGAGGCAGGGCGGGCGAGGCGGAGGGGTAGTGCTGTTTGCAAAGGAGGGGTTGGACTGTACGGCGCTTGCAGCTGAGGACGACATGGTTGAGAGCCTCTGCGTAAAGATTAGGGGAAAAGCCAAGAAAGCGGGAGTTCTTGCAGGAGTCTACTATGGCTCACCCAGCCAGGATGATGACACTGATGTAGTATTCTATAAGGAATCAAGGGAAATCTCTAGATCAGTCGCCCTGCGTCGTCCTTCTGGGCGACTTCAACTTCCCAGCATGCTAACTGGAGTCCTGGTCCTGCTCTTCAGGCTCTGCTGGCGGTGGAGGAAAAGAATCCGTGAGGTGGACAGCAACGACGAAGACAGCTCCAGTAGCAGCACAGACCAGGAGGAGGAAGAGGAGCAGGAGGAAGAAGAAAGCGAAGGAGTAAAAGTAAGGTCCCCTGGGAATCTGCTTTCGAGGGTACTGGTGTCCATAAATGGTGGTCACTTTTTAAGAGCCGTTTCTTAAGAGCACAGGAGCAGGCAATTCCAATGTGTCGCAAGTCAAGCAAGAGGGGCAGAAAGCTGGCTTGGCTGACCAGGAATCTGCTTTGGGAACTTAGGCGGCAAACAAAAGTGTATGGGCTTTGGAAAGGGATCTGGGGATTTGGGCTGATGGTAAGCTCAATAGGAGTCAACAACGTGCCCTGGCGGCCAAAAGGACCAGCCATCTCCCGGGGTACGTTAGGCACAGTATAGCTAGCCCGTTGAAAGAAGGGATTGACCCACTAGCCTCACTGCTGGTGCGGCCTCGCCTCGAGTACTGTGTGCAGTTTGAGGCACCACAGTGTAGGAAGGATATAAAAATATCAGAATGTGTCCAAAGGAGGGCGAGAAAGATGGGGAAAGGGCTAGCGGGCATGTCCTTAGGAGGCGCGGCTGAGGACACTGGGTTTGTTCAGCATAGAGGAGAGGAAACTGAGGGGTGACCTGATTGCTGTCTACAGCTTCCTGAGGACGGGGAGCGGAGAGGGAGGTGCTGATCTCTTCTCTCTGATGTCCGGCTCTAGGATGCAAAGGAATGGCTTAAAGCTGCATCAAGGGAAGTTCAGATTGGATATTAGGAAAAAGTTGTTGTCGTGGTTTAACCCCAGCCAGCAGCTAAGCACCACGCAGCTGCTCGCTCACCCCCCCACCGGCGGGATAGGGAAGAGGATCGGAAGGGCAAAAGTGGAAAAACTCGTGGGTTGAAATAAAAACAGTTTAATAACTAAAGTAAAATAAAAAATAGAACAGTAGTAATACAAAGCAAGCGGTACACTGTACAATTGCTCACCACCCACCGATCGATGCCCAGCACATCCCCCAAGCAGCGACCGAACCCCTCCCCGGCCAACTCCCCTGCTTATATACTGAGCATGACGTCACGTGGTATGGAATAGCCCCCGCCCAGTCTGAGTCAGCTGCCCCGGCTGTGCCCCTTCCCAGCCTCCCGTGCCCCTGGCAGAGCATGGGAAGCTGAAAGGTCCTTGACCAGTGTGAGCACCACTTAGCAAGTACTTAGCACTACTTAACAAGAACCAAAACATCAGTGTATCATCGACATTGTTCTCAACCTAAACCCAAAACACAGCCCCATACCAGCTACCAGGAAGAAAACCAACTCCATCCCAGCCAAAACCAGGACAGTTGTTCACTGAGAGGGTGGTCAAGCGGTGCAACAAGCTCCCCCCAGGAAACAGTCATGCCCCCAAGCCTGTTGGTCTTCAAGAAGCAGTTGGACAATGCTCTTAGATACACGAAAGAGAGTTGTGGTGAATGGAGTTAAACCTAGTTGGGGGCCTGTCACAAGTGGTGTTCCCCAGGGCTCAGTATTGGGGCCAGTTCTGTTTAATATCTTTATCAACGATCTGGACGAGGGGATCGAGTGCACCCTCAGTAAATTTGCAGACGACACCAAGTTGGGCGAGAGTGTTGATCTGCTGGAGGGTCGGAAGGGTCTGCAGAGGGATCTGGACAGGCTGAATCGATGGGCCGAGGCCAACTGTATGAGGTTCAACAAGGCTCAGTGCTGGGTCCTGCACTTGGGTCACAACAACCCCATGCAAGGCTACAGGCTTGGGGAAGAGTGGCTGGAAAGCTGCCCGGCAGAAAAGGCCGTGGGGGTGTTGGTCGACAGCTGGCAGTGTGCCCAGGTGGCCAAGAAGGCCAAGAGCATCCTGGCTTGTATCAGGAATAGTGTGGCCAGCAGGACTAGGGAAGTGATCATCCCCCCGTACTCGGCACTGATGAGGCCGCACCTCGAATAGTGTGTTCAGGTTTGGGCCCCTCACTAGGAGAAGGACATTGAGGTGCTGGAGCGCGTCCAAAGAAGGGCAACGAAGCTGGTGAAGGGTGTACAAGTGTTATGAGGAGCGGCTGAGGGAGCTGGGGTTGTTTAGCCTGGAGAAAAGGAGGCTGAGGGGAGACCTTATCGCTCGCTACAGCTACCTGAAAGGAGGTTGTAGCGAGGTGGGGGTCGGTCCCTTTTCCCAGGTAACAAGCGATAGGACGAGAGGAAGTGGCCTCAGGTTGCGCCAGGGGAGGTTTAGATTGGATATTAGGAAAAATTTCTTCCCCAAAAGGGTCATCAAGTGTTGGAACAGGCTGCCCAGGGAAGTGGTTGAAGCACCGTGCCGGGAGGTATTTATAAGATGTGTAGACGTGGCGCTTAGGGCCATGTTTAGCGGTGGGCTGGGCAGTGTTAGGTTAACGGTTGGACTCAATGATCTTAAAGGTCTTTTCCAACCTATATGATTCTGTGAGTCTATGATTTAACTTCAGGGTTGGCCAGTGTGGAGCCAGGGGTGGGACTCGATGATCCTCGTGGGTCGGTTCCAACTCAGGATATTCTATGATGATGAGATTGCCACTGGCCGGCAGATGATGCTAAATCCAAACTAAAGCACCACACAAGTTCCTGTGAAGAAAATTAACTCTAGCTCAGCTTTAGCCAGTATACCAGGACAGCTGTCCTGTGTGTCCACCCGGATGAGTCTGTACTTTGTGGGTGTGGGGGGCCTTAGCTGCCTGGGGCTGCTGTGAGTCGCTGAGATGGGTTGGGGCCGAAGGGTGGGGCTGGCCGGTGGGCGTGCCTGTGATGCGCTCTGGCGCCTGTGACAGCACAGGGGACGAGTCACAATGGGGGCGGTTATCAGGGGCACCAGCAGGCAGCGCTGCCCCAGTACGGCCTGGGCCAGCGGTGAGTGCACACACAGGGGGAGGCTGGGCTGGACGAGGGCCGGGGTGGAGACGCGGGCCCTGGTGGGGTGGGTTGTCACCCTGCATCGAGGGCCCAGCCGCTCATGGCAGCGCCTGGGGCAGGGCACGGTGCCGCTACCGCCGCTGGGGCTGGGCGCAGGCCGTGCTGCCTCCCAGCTGCCTTGCACCCTCTCCAGCCTGTCCCCAGCTCCCTGCAGCTCCCGTCAACACTCCCCCCACCGCCAGCTCCCTCCCTCACAGCCCCACTGAACCCCTTCTCTCCCTCCTCCTGCAGGCCATGGCTACCACAAACTTCCTCACCTGGCTTGTGCAAAGCATCATCCTGAACCTGCCAATGGTCGGCGATGAGCTGGATGAGGCCACGCGCGAGCGCATGCAGCAGCATGCGGAGCAGCTGAGCCAGGAGATGGCTCGGCTGCTGCAGGAGCTGGAGCAGAAGAGCCAGGAGCAGAGGATTGAGGAGCAGAGCGGCTTTTCCTGGGGAGCCCTGCTCTTTGCTGCCTTGCAGCAGTGGCAGTTCTGGGCCATTGTTGGAGTCCTGGTCCTGCTCTTCGGGCTCTGCTGGTGGCTCAGGAAAAGGAGCCGTCAGCCAGCCAGCAGCAGCAAGCAGGGCAGTTCCGGAAAAAAGGCGGATAAGGAGGAGCAAGAAGAGAAACCCAGTGTTGCACTGGCTGTGGGCAGAATTGCGGCCAAGCGCCTCCTGGACCCGCCACAATCGTTCACAATGCTGGAGGAGCTGGTGGATGAACTTCTCCGTATCTGCCGAAAACTTTCCAGGAATAGTTTCATGCCGCGGCTGAAGCCAGCCATCGGGGTGAGCAGTGCCTTAGAAGGCTGGAGTTCCTGTGCGGATGATGCTGTCTACTGCCTGCTCGTGCCTCTGAAGCCCCCCCGTGGGCACACCTTCCACCTGGAGCTGGGCACCGCGGAGGAGATGCTGGCAAGGAACTGCAGCCTCCGCGTAGAGCTGAAGTGCACCTGCACGAGGGAGCGGCTGGTGGAGGACATGCTGTGCTTCCTCCACCACCCCAAGGAGGAGCTGAGGAAAAATCAGGGTCCCAGCCTCCTAGGCACCCTCTGCACCGGCCCCTACCTAGACATGGAGAAAACCACCCGCTGGTTCCAGATATTGGTAAAAGCGGCCTGGGTGGTTTTGCCTCAGTCGAGACACTGCCGCCTAACAGTGCTGCCCTCCAGGCGCTCCTGCAAGCTCCAGCTGACAAACGCTTCCGACAGTACCCTCTTGATTGAGATGATATTTGGTCTGCAGCAAGATGACTCAGACACCTTCCTGAGCCTCGAGTAGGCAGAGGCCAGTGTTATTTCCATCAGAGTGGCGCAGGAGGGATTTCCTGCTGCGGCTGCAGGATATCATGCAGTACCTGTGCTGCTGCCTGGAGGAGAAACGCCTCAACCACTTCTTCTTTGGCAACGAGAGGCTGCCTGAGGAGATCGTCTTGCCCCCAGCCTTCCAAATGGCCAAACCGGTCAACCTCTTCCGGCGCCTGGCACAGGATCCAGCTGCGCATGCTGAGGCACTGCGTGAGCTCGATGAGCTGCAAGATCGGCTCACAAGACTGCTGATCTATGGCTGCTGAAAGAGGTCTTCAGGCACAGAGCTGTGTTTCTGGGTCTCACAGCTGATGGCAGACGACCACGTCATACTGCAGGGAACACAAGGGCAGAATGCGTGACACAGAAAGGAAAGGGCAAACCCTGCGCAGCAGCCCTCTGCCAAGAGCAGCAGTGTTCTCTGTGGTTGGTTAGGGTCTGGCGGCCGGAAGATGTCGCGCTGTACGGAAAAATAGGGCCCCCTCTCCTGATAGCCAATAGCGTTTAGCCTATGACGTAAGCAGGCGGATGTGACGTTGTGAATCTCAGCTATATAAGGTTGTGTTACTTATCAATAAACGCCATTTTGCCATCCACCACATTGGTGTCTGTGAGCTGATGGCCCGAGCGGTCTGGGGTTGGCCGCCGTGCCGTTCCTGAACTAGGTCGCCGCGCCTCCTGGAGGCAACAAGTGGTGCCGAAACCCGGGATCATCGCCTGGACGGGTGAACGGCGGCCGGAGCGGCGGGACCAGCCCGGCGGGGAGGACGCTCCCACATCCACAAGGAAGATGGAAACCCTTGTGAAGGTCGTATCAGATTTACCCAAAGATTTTATTCTCGCCGTTGCGAGGCTTTTACGAGTTGGGGTCGTTGATCAGTCGGTGGATACTTCCCACCCTGGAGTGCGGGATGAGTGCACTGAAGTGTTAGCCGAGGAGGCGATGTCCTCGGGTTGTGAGGAGGGTTTTGAATCTTGGGGAAAAGTTGCACAGGCTTTACAGAAAGCTATACAAGCGCAGGAGATCTGCGCGGCAGACTCACCAGACGATGGCAACTCTGCTGAGTCTACAGATTCGCAAGAGGGTGACATGCCCCCTCAATCCCCGAACTCCGTCTTGCTTACGGAGGGACAGAAACGAGCGAAATCTTTCTGGGGCGGGTTAGCCGAGGAGGCTAGGAGCGCTGTGGGGAGATCGGAGTTTGAGGACGTCTGGGTTAGACCACCGCCCTATGCGCCCCAATATGTCGCCGAGTCCCAAGGGGAAGGGCGGGGCGAAGATGTTCCTGGCGGGAAGAAGCAGGAAGTCAAACAGAGGGGGGAGGAGAACGAGAAGGAGAAAGGGGGCGGGGGCGACTGGAAAGGAGGAGGGAATGCGAATGAGAGGCTGAGAACCAATCAGAGCGGCCATCTGAAAAAACGCCCTTACAGGGCAAGCACCCCCACGCGCAGGAGGCGGGGTGAGCCAAGGGGGGGGGGAGCAGCCCGCCCGCAAGGGAAGTGGGCGGAGCCGGAGCCTAATGAAAAAGTATCGGAGCCCGGAAGTAACCAGTCAGTCGAGTTCCGACTCTGAATCAGACACCATCTGGGACGAGCGGCTCGCAACTGATTCACATTTAAGGGAAGAGAAAATGAAAGTAAATAGAGCTAAGAGTAAAAACATTCCCATTCAAATTAATGAAAAACTGCAAAGAGGAGAAATCCCTCTCACGGATTGGAGGAAAATAAAAATTGCATGTGCCGATTGGGCCCCATCAGCTACACTAGCGTTCCCGGTCCGGGTGACGGAGGGGGAACAGAGGGTCCACTCGCCGATAAATCCTAAAGATATACAAGCGATTGTTAAAGCAATTGCGGATAAAGGGCTTAATTCTGCTATGGTTTCAACTCTCATAGATGGTATCTTTGGGGGGGATGATATGCTCCCATTTGATATAAAACAAACTTGCAGATTGATCTTTGATGGAGCAGGAATGATCGTTTTTAAACAAGAATGGGAAGATAATTGTGTGAGGCATTTAGCCCAAGTAACCGGGGCGGACCATCCACTACACGGCTCCAGCCTGCAGCGATTAATGGGTACAGACCCAACAATGATTACCCCCCAGGCGCAGGCCCAAGGCCTGCGGGCCCATGAAGTTATGACAACTACTCGTGCAGCTAGGGAAGCTATTAGCACAGCTTCTAAAATTATTGCCAAACCTTCGCCATGGTCCACAATAAAGCAAAGTGAAAGTGAGAGTTTTACACAATTTGTAGATCGTCTTCAAGCGGCAGTCGATTCATCAAATTTGCCCGCAGAAGCAAAAGGCCCGGTAGTTGCAGAATGCTTACGTCAACAATGTAATTTGGCAACTAAAGAAATCTTGCGATCACTGCCGGCGGGGTCTAGTATTGCGAACATGATTAAGCATGTCGCAAATGAAGAGCATTCAGCCCCAATCCAAGTAGCTGTTCGTGCTGCGATATCCCTGGATCCAAATGCTGGCAATTGTCAACATTGACCTCCCACAGAAGATTATGGACCGACCTCAACAGGGACCAACGGTCTTTACAGACGACCTCAACCGCAGCGGCGGTATGGCAATCGGGGGGAGAATGGCATTGTATTAAGATGACCGATTACACGCTTTCAGTCCAGCAGTTAGAAGCGATGGCCGTGGTGCTAGCGTGTGGACTGTTTTCAACGGAACACCTCAACATAGTGACCGATTCGATGTTTGTGGCCAAACTTTGCTTGGCCATGTCGGGACCCGGCGTGTCAACATCTACAATAGCTCTAATGTTGGAAGAAGCACTTTTGTCTCGAAAGGGCACTATATCGGTCATCCACGTCAACAGTCACAGCCCAATTAAGGGTTTTTTTCAAGCTGGTAATGATAAAGCAGATGCTGCTGCAAAGGGACTGTGGACACTAAGAGATGCCCGTCAGCTACATGAGTCTCTCCACATCGGAGCTAAAGCGCTAGCGAAGAAATGTGGGATTCCAATTGCTGACGCGAAACACATAGTAGCCACATGTCCCTATTGTCAGAAAGCACCACTGTGGTCCAGTGGGGTAAACCCCCGAGGTCTTAAAGCCTCCGAAATATGGCAAACGGATTTTACACTCTGCCAGTTGTTGAAACCTCGAGCGTGGCTAGCAGTGACTGTAGATACATATAGTGGAGTGATCGTAGCCACTCAACACCTTAAAACCGACTCCAAAGCGACCGTCCAACATTGGCTGACAGCTATGGCGTGGCTTGGTGTTCCTAATCAGATCAAAACGGACAATGGTCCGAACTTTGTCTCTAAATCAGTCCAGGCATTTGCTCTAAAATGGGGTATTACCTTAATACATGGCATCCCATATAATAGCACAGGACAGGCCATAGTAGAACGAGCGAATCGAACTTTAAAATCTAAATTAGAGGTGTTAGCAAAAACGGAAGGTTTTGTCAATGCCATCCCCCCAGGAGATCAAACACGTTTACTAGCAACTGCTTTGCTAGCATTGAATCAATTCCCCAGGGGAGAGGAGGTGAACAGCCCCACTCAAAAACACTGGGCCACTCGAGCGTTAGAAGAAGGCCCATTGGTTATAATTAGAAATGAGTTGGGAGAATGGGAACAAGGGTGGAGGTTAGTCCTTACAGGGCGGGGGTACACTGCTGTCAAAAAAGATAATAGAGTTAAGTGGTGTCCGCTTAGATCTATTAAGCCAGACCTTCAGAATAAAACTAATGAAAATTGTGAGTCTTTGTTCACAGGATCGGATCATCTGACACCCCTGTCACCCGTACATCTTGGTGAAGAGAGAACAACAAGTTGACCAGTATCCGATCCACACCTGGGAGCTCTATACCGGCGGAATTCAAACAACGGCGACATAGCCCCTATGGGGAGGGGCTTGTGTTGTTTTGTATATTGAATAGGCTCGTGTCGTTTGTTAAAAGCCGGCCAGAGAAGGTTATTATTCCCAGTTATCTCTAAGTTACCCCAAGTTACACCCCATTATTACTAGCTACCTCCCAACTCTCATTTGTTTATTGTGCCTTATTCTTATTTCAGGTTCATGATATATGTTTTTAAGATTGTCATAAAACAAAGTTTTCTAAGATTGTTATATTTTAGCTAGTTTAGTTGTGCATAGGGAGGGGGGAAATGTGGTTGGTTAGGGTCTGGCGGCCGGAAGATGTCGCGCTGTACGGAAAAATAGGGCCTCCTCTCCTGATAGCCAATAGCGTTTAGCCTATGACGTAAGCAGGCGGATGTGACGTTGTGAATCTCAGCTATATAAGGTTGTGTTACTTATCAATAAACGCCATTTTGCCATCCACCACATTGGTGTCTGTGAGCTGATGGCCCGAGCGGTCTGGGGTTGGCCGCCGTGCCGTTCCTGAACTAGGTCGCCGCGCCTCCTGGAGGCAACACCCCAGGCAGCCTCTCGTTGCCAAAGAAGAAGTGGTTGAGGCGTTTCTCCTCCAGGCAGCAGCACAGGTACTGCATGATATCCTGCAGCCGCAGCAGGAAATCCCTCCTGCGCCACTCTGATGGAAATAACACTGGCCTCTGCCTACTCGAGGCTCAGGAAGGTGTCTGAGTCATCTTGCTGCAGACCAAATATCATCTCAATCAAGAAGGTACTGTCGGAAGCGTTTGTCAGCTGGAGCTTGCAGGAGCGCCTGGAGGGCAGCACTGTTAGGCGGCAGTGTCTCGACTGAGGCAAAACCACCCAGGCCGCTTTTACCAATATCTGGAACCAGCGGGTGGTTTTCTCCATGTCTAGGTAGGGGCCGGTGCAGAGGGTGCCTAGGAGGCTGGGACCCTGATTTTTCCTCAGCTCCTCCTTGGGGTGGTGGAGGAAGCACAGCATGTCCTCCACCAGCCGCTCCCTCGTGCAGGTGCACTTCAGCTCTACGCGGAGGCTGCAGTTCCTTGCCGGCATCTCCTCCGCGGTGCCCAGCTCCAGGTGGAAGGTGTGCCCACGGGGGGGCTTCAGAGGCACGAGCAGGCAGTAGACAGCATCATCCGCACAGGAACTCCAGCCTTCTAAGGCACTGCTCACCCCGATGGCTGGCTTCAGCCGCGGCATGAAACTATTCCTGGAAAGTTTTCGGCAGATACGGAGAAGTTCATCCACCAGCTCCTCCAGCATTGTGAACGATTGTGGCAGGTCCAGGAGGCGCTTGGCCGCAATTCTGCCCACAGCCAGTGCAACACTGGGTTTCTCTTCTTGCTCCTCCTTATCCGCCTTTTTTCCGGAACTGCCCTGCTTGCTGCTGCTGGCTGGCTGACGGCTCCTTTTCCTGAGCCACCAGCAGAGCCCGAAGAGCAGGACCAGGACTCCAACAATGGCCCAGAACTGCCACTGCTGCAAGGCAGCAAAGAGCAGGGCTCCCCAGGAAAAGCCGCTCTGCTCCTCAATCCTCTGCTCCTGGCTCTTCTGCTCCAGCTCCTGCAGCAGCCGAGCCATCTCCTGGCTCAGCTGCTCCGCATGCTGCTGCATGCGCTCGCGCGTGGCCTCATCCAGCTCATCACCGACCATTGGCAGGTTCAGGATGATGCTTTGCACAAGCCAGGTGAGGAAGTTTGTGGTAGCCATGGCCTGCAGGAGGAGGGAGAGAAGGGGTTCAGTGGGGCTGTGAGGGAGGGAGCTGGCGGTGGGGGGAGTGTTGACGGGAGCTGCAGGGAGCTGGGGGCAGGCTAGAGAGGGTGCAAGGCAGCTGGGAGGCAGCACGGCCTGCGCCCAGCCCCAGCGGCGGTAGCGGCACCGTGCCCTGCCCCAGGCGCTGCCATGAGCGGCTGGGCCCTCGATGCAGGGTGACAACCCACCCCGCCAGGGCCCGCGTCTCCACCCCAGTTTGGATTTAGCATCATCTGCCGGCCAGTGGCAATCTCATCATCATAGAATATCCTGAGTTGGAACCGACCCACGAGGATCATCGAGTCCCACCCCTGGCTCCACACTGGCCAACCCTGAAGTTAAATCATAGACTCACAGAATCATATAGGTTGGAAAAGACCTTTAAGATCATTGAGTCCAACCGTTAACCTAACACTGCCCAGCCCACCGCTAAACATGGCCCTAAGCGCCACGTCTACACATCTTATAAATACCTCCCGGCACGGTGCTTCAACCACTTCCCTGGGCAGCCTGTTCCAACACTTGATGACCCTTTTGGGGAAGAAATTTTTCCTAATATCCAATCTAAACCTCCCCTGGCGCAACCTGAGGCCACTTCCTCTCGTCCTATCGCTTGTTACCTGGGAAAAGGGACCGACCCCCACCTCGCTACAACCTCCTTTCAGGTAGCTGTAGCGAGCGATAAGGTCTCCCCTCAGCCTCCTTTTCTCCAGGCTAAACAACCCCAGCTCCCTCAGCCGCTCCTCATAACACTTGTACACCCTTCACCAGCTTCGTTGCCCTTCTTTGGACGCGCTCCAGCACCTCAATGTCCTTCTCCTAGTGAGGGGCCCAAACCTGAACACACTATTCGAGGTGCGGCCTCATCAGTGCCGAGTACGGGGGGACGATCACTTCCCTAGTCCTGCTGGCCACACTATTCCTGATACAAGCCAGGATGCTCTTGGCCTTCTTGGCCACCTGGGCACACTGCCAGCTGTCGACCAACACCCCCACGGCCTTTTCTGCCGGGCAGCTTTCCAGCCACTCTTCCCCAAGCCTGTAGCCTTGCATGGGGTTGTTGTGACCCAAGTGCAGGACCCAGCACTGAGCCTTGTTGAACCTCATACAGTTGGCCTCGGCCCATCGATCCAGCCTGTCCAGATCCCTCTGCAGACCCTTCCGACCCTCCAGCAGATCAACACTCTCGCCCAACTTGGTGTCGTCTGCAAATTTACTGAGGGTGCACTCGATCCCCTCGTCCAGATCGTTGATAAAGATATTAAACAGAACTGGCCCCAATACTGAGCCCTGGGGAACACCACTTGTGACAGGCCCCCAACTAGGTTTAACTCCATTCACCACAACTCTCTCTCGTGTATCTAAGAGCATTGTCCAACTGCTTCTTGAAGACCAACAGGCTTGGGGGCATGACTGTTTCCTGGGGGGAGCTTGTTGCACCGCTTGACCACCCTCTCAGTGAACAACTGTCCTGGTTTCGGCTGGGATGGAGTTGGTTTTCTTCCTGGTAGCTGGTATGGGGCTGTGTTTTGGGTTTAGGTTGAGAACAATGTCGATGATATACTGATGTTTTGGTTCTTGTTAAGTAGTGCTAAGTACTTGCTAAGTGGTGCTCACACTGGTCAAGGACCTTTCAGCTTCCCATGCTCTGCCAGGGGCACGGGAGGCTGGGAGGGGGCACAGCCGGGGCAGCTGACTCAGACTGGGCGGGGGCTATTCCATACCATGTGACATCATGCTCAGTATATAAGCAGGGGAGTTGGCCGGGGAGGGGTTCGGTCGCTGCTTGGGGGACGTGCTGGGCATCGGTCGGCGGGTGGTGAGCAATTGTACAGTGTACTGCTTGCTTTGTATTACTACTGTTCTATTTTTTATTTTACTTTAGTTATTAAACTGTTTTTATTTCAACCCACGAGTTTTTCCACTTTTGCCCTTCCGATCCTCTCCCCCATCCCACCGGTGGGGGGTGAGCGAGCAGCTGCGTGGTGCTTAGCTGCTGGCTGGGGTTAAACCACGACAACAACTTTTTCCTAATATCCAATCTGAACTTCCCTTGATGCAGCTTTAAGCCATTCCTTTGCATCCTAGAGCCGGACATCAGAGAGAAGAGATCAGCACCTCCCTCTCTGCTCCCCGTCCTCAGGAAGCTGTAGACAGCAATCAGGTCACCCCTCAGTTTCCTCTCCTCTATGCTGAACAAACCCAGTGTCCTCAGCCGCGCCTCCTAAGGACATGCCCGCTAGCCCTTTCCCCATCTTTCTCGCCCTCCTTTGGACACATTCTGATATTTTTATATCCTTCCTACACTGTGGTGCCTCAAACTGCACACAGTACTCGAGGCGAGGCCGCACCAGCAGTGAGGCTAGTGGGTCAATCCCTTCTTTCAACGGGCTAGCTATACTGTGCCTAACGTACCCCGGGAGATGGCTGGTCCTTTTGGCCGCCAGGGCACGTTGTTGACTCCTATTGAGCTTACCATCAGCCCAAATCCCCAGATCCCTTTCCAAAGCCCATACACTTTTGTTTGCCGCCTAAGTTCCCAAAGCAGATTCCTGGTCAGCCAAGCCAGCTTTCTGCCCCTCTTGCTTGACTTGCGACACATTGGAATTGCCTGCTCCTGTGCTCTTAAGAAACGGCTCTTAAAAAGTGACCACCATTTATGGACACCAGTACCCTCGAAAGCAGATTCCCAGGGGACCTTACTTTTACTCCTTCGCTTTCTTCTTCCTCCTGCTCCTCTTCCTCCTCCTGGTCTGTGCTGCTACTGGAGCTGTCTTCGTCGTTGCTGTCCACCTCACGGATTCTTTTCCTCCACCGCCAGCAGAGCCTGAAGAGCAGGACCAGGACTCCAGTTAGCATGCTGGGAAGTTGAAGTCGCCCAGAAGGACGACGCAGGGCGACTGATCTAGAGATTTCCCTTGATTCCTTATAGAATACTACATCAGTGTCATCATCCTGGCTGGGTGAGCCATAGTAGACTCCTGCAAGAACTCCCGCTTTCTTGGCTTTTCCCCTAATCTTTACGCAGAGGCTCTCAACCATGTCGTCCTCAGCTGCAAGCGCCGTACAGTCCAACCCCTCCTTTGCAAACAGCACTACCCCTCCGCCTCGCCCGCCCTGCCTCTCTCTCCGGAAGAGCCTATAACCGTCCATCCCAGCACTCCAGTCACAGGACTCTTCCCAACAGCTCTCACTTATGCCAATGATGCCGTAGCTCTGGGACTGAGCCAAGGCCTCTAGTCCCTCCTCTCTGTTCCTCACAGCACATGCATTAGCGTACAACTATTTCAAATGCGCTCCAGCCTACTCAGTACATCGTGGAGCAGAGTGAAAGCTCTCGCTAGCGCGCCGTCCCTCAAACGTTGCCATGCCGTCCCATAGCTCATCACTAGTAAGCCTGATTTTACCCCTTCCCCCCTTCAAACCTAGTTTAAAGCTCTTTCCATCAGCCCCGCTAATTGGTGAGCAAAAACACTTTTCTCCCACTGACAACGGTGACTCTCGTCAGACCCCAGCAGGCCTGGTGTCGCATAGACCGTCCCATGATTGGAAAACCCCAAATTCTGCCCGTGACGCTAGCCTTGGAGCCAGGTATGGATACGCTGCAGCTGCCTGTTTCTTTCGCTGTCATTCCCTACAACTGGGAGGACAGAGGAGAATACTACCTGCGCTCCTGATCCCTTTAGCAGTCTCCCCGAGGCCTTGAAGTCTCTTTTGACCGCCCTTGGGCTCCTCGTCACGACTTTGTGGGTACCCACATGACAAAGCAAGAGCTGATAATAATCTGAGGGCCATACAAGGTTAGGAAGTTTCCTGGGAGCGCCTTCAACCTGAGCCCCAGCGAGGCAGAACCCTTCCCGGAAAGGCAGGTCTGGTCGGCAGACCAGGGGAGTAGTGAATGAATTCTTTATTTTGCTTTGCCTGGGCGTGTAGCTCTTGCTTTACCTGCTAACCTGTCCTCTCTCAACCCACAAGCTTTCCCACTTTTACCCTTCAGATTCTCTCTGCCATCCCACTGGGGGCAAGTGAATGAGCAGCTGCGTGATGCCAAGCTGCCTGCTGGGATTAACCCACAACACCTGGGAAGCCAAAGCTCCCTGAAATCACTGGAGCCAGAGCCCACTGCACCAGCTCTTCTGCAACATGCTCCCCGACTCTGTGGCAGCTGAGCTGTCGGCACCCTCTGCCTGCGTTCCCCAACAAAGCGATGCACAGGCGCTCGCAGACGCAGTGTTTGTGTGTTCAACAAGTGATTTATTGACATCTTTGCACAGGGTAAAGCTCCCAGAGGGAATGGACTGTCTGGAAGAGGGAGGGCGGTCGCTGTCCAGGTGGTGATGGGAGTCTCTGTTGCCAGGCTCCTTGCAGTGGCCCCTTCAGCTGCATGGGGGCGGTTATCAGGGGCACCAGCAGGCAGCGCTGCCCCAGTACGGCCTGGGCCAGCGGTGAGTGCACACACAGGGGGAGGCTGGGCTGGACGAGGGCCGGGGTGGAGACGCGGGCCCTGGCGGGGTGGGTTGTCACCCTGCATCGAGAGCCCCGCCTCTGACCGGAGCGCCTGGGGCAGGGCACGGTGCCGCTACCGCCGCTGGGGCTGGGCGCAGGCCTTGCTGCATCCCGGACGCCTCACACCCCCTCCTGCCTGCCCCAGCTCCCTGCAGCTCCCGTCAACACTCCCCCCACCGCCAGCTCCCTCCCTCACAGCCCCACTGAACCCCTTCTCTCCCTCCTCCTGCAAGCCATGGCTACCACAAACTTCCTCATCCGCTTTGTGCTAAGCATCATCCAGCTCCCGCAGATGGTCGGTGATGAGCTGGATGAGGCCACGCGCGAGCACATGCAGCAGCATGCGGAGCAACTGAGCCAGGAGATGGCTTGGCTGCTGCAGGAGCTGGAGCAGAAGAGCCAGGAGCAGAGGATTGAGGAGCAGAGCGGCTTTTCCTGGGGAGCCCTGCTCTTTGCTGCCTTGCAGCAGTGGCAGTTCTGGGCCATTGTTGGAGTCCTGGTCCTGCTCTTCGGGCTCTGCTGGTGGCTCAGGAAAAGGAGCCGTCAGCCAGCCAGCAGCAGCGACGAGGAGAGCTCCAGAAGTGACAGGGAGCAGGTGGAGGTGGAGGAGGAAGACGACGACAATGATGAAGATTACCTGGGAAGATTTTTTGAGGAGCACATACAGTGGCCAGTTCAGACCCTGGCCACAGACTGCCAGGTGGCGAAGGACTTGGTGGGCGACGTCCTCTGTGTCCTACAAGTGCTCTTGTCAAATAGTTTCTTCCCAGTGCTGCAACCAGCCATCGGGGTGGGCAACACCTTCGAAGGTTGGAGTCCCGATGAGAAAGGCATCATCTACCGTCTGCTTGTGCCCCTGCAGCCCCGCCGTGGGCACGCCTTCCACCTGGAGCTGGGCACGGCAGGGGACATGCCAGCGAGGAACTTCTGCATCCACGTGGAGCTGGTGTGCACCTGCACAAGGGAGCAGCTGGCAGAGAACATGCTGTGCTTCCTCCATCACCCTAAGGAGGACCTGAGGAGGAATCAGGACCCCAGCCTCCTACGCACCCTCTGCACCGGCTCCTACCTAGATGTGGAGAAAACTGCCCACTGGTTCCAGCAGTTGGTGAAAGATGCCTGGGTGGTTTTGCCTGCGTCATCCAACCACCGTCTAATGGTGCTGCCCTCCAGCCGCTCCTGCAAATTCCAGGTGACAAAAGGCAACAACAAAAGTCTCTTCATTGAGATGATATTTGGGGTGCGGCAAGGCAGCTCAGACATCTTCCTGAGCAGCCACACTACAGAGGCCATCTCCACCCCAAGCACGATGTGGTCGGAGAGCTACGCTGCGGCAGAGGTGAAGTTCTTCAGGCACATGGCCAGGCGGGCCCCGCGTGACAGCTTCCACCTCAAATGCCTGCAGCTCTGTGCCCGCATCCTGGTGGGCACAGGCTTTTCCACCTATACCTTGAAGACAGCTGTGATGCACCTCCTGACCACCCTGCCCCTGTCAGGCTGGCGCAGGAGGGATTTCCTGCTGCGGCTGCAGGATATCATGCAGTACCTGTGCTGCTGCCTGGAGGAGAAACGCCTCAACCACTTCTTCTTTGGCAACGAGAGGGTGCCTGAGGAGATTGTCTTGCCCCCAGCCTTCCAAATGGCCAAACCGGTCAACCTCTTCCAGCACCTAGTCCAGGATCCAGCTGCGCATGCTGAGGCACTGCGTGAGCTCGATGAGCTGCAAGATCGGCTCACAAGACTGCTGATCTATGGCTGCTGAAAGAGGTCTTCAGGCACGGAGCTGTGTCTCTGGGTCTCACAGCTGATGGCAGACGACCACGTCATACTGAGGGGAACACAAGGGCAGAACGCGTGACACAGAAAGGAAAGGGCAAACCCTGCGCAGCAGCCCTCTGCCAAGAGCAGCAGTGTTCTCCTCTCGATGCTGTCCCCAGCAGCTGCTGACAGCGACAGTGGTGACAAAGATTAGTTTCACCCTGCTTTCCCTCACATTGGGTGGCCAGGATCGCGATTTCACCTGCGCCCAGAAATTCTTGCTGGCAGCTCCGGCTGTGCAGGGACCAAGCGAGAGGCACCCCTGATGTGCCTCTGTGTGTTCAGCTGGGGTCCGAGTACAGAATCCACCCAGCCTAGACACTCCCCAGGGAGCTGGTAGCGCAGAACTGAAGATGCTGGACTTGGAGAACCTTTCCTCCACAGCAAAAGCCCACTCTGAGCAGTCAGACCTGATGCAGCTGAAGAGGCCGTTGCAAGAAGGCTTGTGACAAAGACTCCCATTACCACCTGGACAGCCACCACCCCCCCTCTTCAAGAGAACAGAAAAAGGAGCTTTGAGGATGTCAGTAGCAGTGAGAAGGAGAGCTCCCACAGTGACATGGAGCAGGAAGAGGAGGAGGAGGAGGAAGAGGAAGACAGGAGGGTTCGAGGGGTAGGAGGAGGAAGAAAGTGAAGAATATCCCTATGATGACAGGAATTTGGGCATTTTTTTTTTTAAAAGTGCTTTCAGTGTCCAGTGCAGAACGTGGCCAACAAATGCAACGTGGCGGAGGAGGTGGTTGTAACTTCCTTGTGTTTTCAGATTGCTGTTCTTGAATAATTTCTTCCTGGTGTTGTAACCAGTCATCGGGGTGTGCAGTGCCTTTGAAGGCTGGAGTCCTCATGAAGACGATTTTGTCTAGAATGATAGAATCATTAAGGTTAGAAAGGACCTCTGAGATCATTGAGTCCAACCATTAACTTAACTGCCTGGTCCCCCTCTAAACCATTGATCCAGCCTGTCCAGATCCCTCTGTAGAGCCTTCCTACCCTCCAGCAGATCAACGCTCCCGCCCAAGTTGGCGTCGTCTGCAAGAGCGACAACCCCAGTCAGCCAGCAGAGCTACTACGGGCTTTCTGGATTGGTGTAGATTCTTCTTAGCACATGAGTGGACTTAAAGGAACTGCTGTGTTTTGGGAGGGAGATATTGATGGATATAAATGAAAACAGTTCATAGAACCATAGAATACCAGGTTGGAAGGGACCTCAAGGATCATCTGGTCCAACCTTTCTTGGCAAAAGCACATGTATACAAGATGGCCCAGCACCCTGTCCACCTGAATTTTAAAAGTGTCCAGTGTTGGGAATCCACAGCTTCCCTGGGGAGATTATTCCAATATCTGATACTTCTCATTGTGAAAAAACTTTCCTCTTGTGTCCAATTGGAATCTCCCCAGGAGTAACTTGTACCCATTACCCCTCATCTTTTCCATGAGACTCCTTGTAAAAAGGGAGTCTCCATTTTCTTTGTAGCCACCCTGTATATACTGGAACATGGTGATAAGGTCTCCCCTAAGTCTTCTTTTCTCAAGGCTGAACAAACCCAGTTCTCTCAGCTTTTCCTCATATGGCAGGCTTGCTTCCCCTGGCACTGTTGCTTTTCCTTTGTTTAAGACCCCAGAAGGTACCCTCCTCTACGTCAGATTTTTCAGGCCACTCTCATACTTCACCTGGACTGGTGTTCCCTCTGGGCTCCTAAACACCTGCACTGTCCCCTGGAAGCTCCCCAAACCACAAGTGCTAAGCAGGAGTCTCCAGAGAGATGGTTTGGTCCTCTTGTTCCCCATCCGAGCCTTTGTCAGTTACATCCCATTAGGGCTCTTTGCCTCTTTGATTTTTCATAGTCCTAATTATCCTGGTAATTCTCATGCATCTTGCCTACACTTCCAGCCTTGGCCACCCATACCTGTCACTGGGTGATTGCATCATGCTGACAGGGGTGAGGTTCACAGAGACTTCCCTGAGGTCCCAGTCCTCCAAATATGTTGAATCGCCTCCCTTGCACACGAGAAGTTGACTCAGCTCTCAGCACTGACACAGACAACTTGTTCTTCCTCTGTTCTCTCTGGTCTCTCCATGTGAGCTCCTGGGGAAGACTCCCTCCTTCAGTGTCTGAGCATACTGTGCATATCACAGCTGGGGTGGCTTCTAGCTGTGGTAACAGTCCATGGGGATGAGTCTCTGCCCAGTGGGCTCACTGACACATCCTCTATTGCTACCACTCCCGACAGTGTGACTTTGTGTGCCAGCATCCCTCAGCACATCCCCTTGCCCAGGCATTGCTTCACCCACCAGAGGGCAGAAATGGGGCTGAACTGGCTGGCCATCAGCCCTCCTTAACGATGCTGGTCTTTGGCTGGGGCACCCTGCTCACTAAGTGCAGTGAGGCTTGAGCAATATCACAAGTCTTGCCCAAGAATCAAGTCCTACCTGATTCCTGCCCAGCTGGGGAAGGCAGACACTGTGCTCACAGGGCTTCACCTTTAACAGAGCAGCCAGACTTTGTGCTTAACTACAAGGGCAATAGCTCAGTCAAACAGAGGTCTTGTTTCACAGTGTCAAGTAGGGTTAATACATTACAAGGCTCATTGGATTGATAACATAGATGGAGGGAAGGGAACAACATCCTGTCCTGTTGCTTGATAGACAAGGAGGAAAGTCCTGCTGTCTGGGATGGACAGCATATGAAAGTCTCCGTGGTCTCTGTGTTAAGAAATAGTTAATCGAGGCTTTGAACATTATTGTGTATTTAAGAATAGTTATTTAGAAAAAGATAAGTTACATGAATTGTATACCTACAGGAGTTTTATATTAATCTACGTCCATGCTACACTGCTCATTTTGTCCCTGTACAGTCCTATCCCATGGTTGGAGTCCTATCCCATGACTGGATTAATCACCAGCTGAGTTAAGCAGTAGATAAAGATAGATGTAGTAAGGGAAGATGAATAATTGAACATTTGATTATGACATTTTAATTGATGTAGACCTTAGATGAGAATAGGGGTAGGGTAAGCATTCATAATACAAGTTAAGCGGCCTGATTCCTAGAATTTGAAGACGATTTTAAATAGACCATTGTAAAACTTGGAGGAAAATAAATGACTTTTATGATCTTGCATCGGACCAGTGATTGAAGGGGTCTACGTGGCCGATACACAGGAACTGAAACGGAACGCAAAGAATCGGTTTACCGATGGGAAATCAAGAACTGTCTACCGACCAGAAAAATGAAGAATTGTTAATGCAGTGGGAATGCAGGTGGACTTTGATAATCGTGTAATTGCATATAATGTAATTGTTATAGGAATATATATAAGGTAACAATTGCAAAACTTGGCTGCCACTCACTGAGGTGATGGCCCAACTCTGAGTTGTAAATAAAGCAAACCTAGAGATACCCACTTTCTGGTGAAAATTCTTCAACACTCTGCTCTTCTCACTCTCTCTGGTTTATTTGGTATATTGCACCATGAACCTTAATACAGCATAGCAATACTTTATAATGAGAGCTCCTTTCAGGTTAGAAACCTAGCCATGAATGGCCTCTAGCTGGAGCCAGAGATTTAGGTATTCCACTATGGTCCTGAAGAAGCATAACAAGTGAATGGCTAGACATTCTTACCCTCTCCAAAATATCAGTCTTCCATTGTCTATAGTTGGTCCCTAGTCTTGTTAAAGCAACATGAGCTGGCAAAGAGAGAGAAACAGCCATTTCCAGATGTTTGGCTACCCAAAATCACACCTACTGTGGAACAAAGGATGGGAATTGCCCATAAAACACTTGCCAGAGTTTCTTTCCTCCTCTCTAGCAGCTGTTTCTTTTGTATGGTGATCCCTTCTTTTCTGTTGGTGATGCAAAATGCAAGAAAGCAAGTAGAACTATCAATCAGACTACAAGTTAGGTCACTGAAAAGATCAGGGGTTAATCCATTAATCCATTGCAAAGGACAGGGTAGAGTGAAACGTGCCTGTGTCAAGCGTGGAGCGCTGGAACAGGCCATGGCAGCAGTGGCATGAAAGACCTGACTGCCTCAGCGCAAGGAAGGAATAAAGCATACACATGCACTGCCAGGGGCTTTTGGTCACCACTGAGCCAGTCTCACTGGAGGTGTGATTGGCAGCTCCCAAGGACAAACTGGAACCAGACCGAGGTCTCCAGACTTTGGCAGGGTGGCAAAGCTGAATCCTGGCCTGAGTGCAACCACTGTGGCTCAAATTCCTCTCTGTGCAAGTGCAATACAGCAATACCCCTCATGGTGCTATACTGAGTTGTCCACAGCACCTGCTGTCTGTGGGCACTGGCATCTCCTCAGGATTAAGTTCTGGCCAAAGCATCACCTCAGAGGAGATTATGTCTTTGTATTTCTGCAGGAGACTATTGAAATCAGTGGCTGATGACACTGCTGAAACTTGTTTGGCAAGCTGTGGGTGAGAGCTAGAGGCATGATGGGGAGCAGGTTTTGACTGAAACAGTGTTTTATAGAGTCATTTCATAAAGTAGCAACTTCACTCTGATTCTAGAGCTTATGCAGCTCCTCTTCCACGCGCTCCCCTCATCTTGATTTCTACTCTCGCCCTTGGGACAGGAGAATAGGCTTTGCTGAGGTCAGAGATAGTGGGAAAGTCTCATGCGGAGGGGTGTGTTTTTTTCTGGTTTTGGGGTTTATTTCTGCTAGGGTTAGACCTTCCTCCAGAAAAGGCTGTGATCGCTGTAGTTCCTATTCACATGCTTTGACTGCTCCAAGTTGAATTACAAGCTGCAAGAGATGTTTGGCAAGCTGAAGGCAGATGACAGAAAGCACAGATCTAAAAGCACGGTGAGCAATTGAATGAATGAAGTCTCTTAACCACATCAGTCACAGCCTGTGTTTGCCAAGCAGATTAAAATGACACAAAACGCTGGTAGGGAATGGTGGAAAAGTTACTATTTCCAAACAACATGCTTCCTGGAATCATGCATGTTTCATGTAACAATTAATGGAAACTGCTGTGCAAGTGTTATGACCCTGTATTGTTTCAATATTGTTTATCATACAATAGCGTCATTACAATATTATTCTTGTGCATTATTATGTACTATTCAAATTATTACAATATTATTTCAATTTTTCTTACATAGGGTAAGGCTTTGACAAGCTGGCCATGGGACCAGAGGAAGACAGACAGCCCAGGTGTGAAGGAGACTTGATTTGCTGAAGTCACTTTTGACTTCCACCCTGCCATCCTGCTGCAGCCCTCCAAATTGTTGGCAGGATGAATCTGGGGCAGGATATAGCCCAGATGCTGGCAGCTGAAGTTGACTCCAGTCATACAGATGAGTCTTCCGGAGAGGCTAGGACATGGCTTTGGGAACAGTGCTGGCAGCTAACCCACTGGCAATATGCCACAGCTCAGTTACCCTACTGCACAACCCTGCCTGCTTTCAGGTTAAAGCTGGGGCGGTCAGCTGCTCTCCCAGCTCCTAAGCACAAGCTGGGGAGAGAGAACTGGTGTTACCCATTAAAACCCTTAAAATCACACACCATAACAGAGGAAAGGGGCGGGGGGGCACATTTTTGAGACTGATCTAGGCAGGACTGAGAGCAGAAAAGTCAAATCTAGGTCTCCTACACTCAAAATGCCACAGGTCTTACTGTCAAAAAAACCCAAACAAACAAAACCAAAAACCAAATCCAACAAACATTACTAAATGTTTGTAATTTCTGAGATTTATGGCTGCGAGAAGCTGCTGTGCACTGCTGATGGCTTCTTCCCTGCACACTCCTCTTCCTTGCTTGGCTCAGGGGTCTGCAAAGGCAGGGGAGGAACTCATCTGTGTCCTCCCCGCCAACCAGGCAGGAGGCTGAAGCAGTGCCAGAGACCACTTGGGGAAAAGACGCTGGACCTGCATCAGCACAGGTAATGCTCACTGCATCCTTGCTCTGCGACAGGGGAGTCAGGTTGCTCCGTAATGAGGATGTCTGGCTTCACAGTATATGTTTTGTCAGGTTGTTCATCCTGTCATTAGCAGTGGCTTCTCTTTAGCAGTGGAACAAATGAAACACTTGGGCCTGGAGGACAGAGGGTTTTTTTGGCTCAGTCCCTAATAAATAACATCCCTATCATTTCTCCTGCTTCCCCAGCTATAGGTCTGAGCTGGTCCTGCAGCACTGTCAGATGATCTCAAGCTCTTTTAAAACTGAAACATGTCACGTTCAGTGGCACATTCTGGTTTAGAGCTAAGTGACTGAAACAAAACAGCTAAATGTGGCTTCCCTAATGTAAACGGGAAATGTTTTAGCAAAAGGAAGATTTTTTGAGAACTACATCTTCCAGAGAGAACCCTTTTGATGGGATACCCCTGACTTAATTCCCACTTGCTTTGATTTTTTCCCCCTTCTTCCCCTTTCTGTGCCATGCCAGCAGTGCAGCTGCCAACCTGGGATGGAGGTTGCTGTGCACTGCCTGTTTTCCTGGTGAAATCCTTCCCCGAGGATGGGGGGGACCTTGCACAACTGCAATGGCCCAGAACATCAGCACCTGAGTTCAGCATTCCATTCTTACTCTGCCCTTTGTGAAAAATCTAACCCTCGAGTGCCTGAAGCTCGTTCCCAGCCCGCCTGAGCTGGTGGCTTCAGAGGGTGGCTGCTCAGCTACGCCAGCCAGGAATTTGCCCCTCTGATCGCTGCATGTTTCTCCATGTCTCAGAGGCACAAGTCTTTCTAGACACATCATTAAACCAGCTGTGGGTTGGACAGAGACCCTACAGTATACACCACTAAGCAAATGCTAAGTGCAAGGTTGTAAGGTATTTAACTTTCAGTCAGACATAAATTAGCTTTATTAAATCTGTACCATAAAAACACTAGTGGTTTTCTCACAAAATGTAATGTTCATTCCCCTAGACTCCACGCTCTAAATCAGGAGCTCCAGAGACCCAGAGTCTTGACTTTCCCATTGCCTCCACATGCAGTGGTTTTGGCTGAACTCTTTTGGCAGCACTCTTCCCCAGGGTGATGAGATAGGAGCCCCACTCCTCATTTCAGCTAAATTCTCACTGCCAGACAGATTTTCAGCTCCCTCCTTTGGCCCAAAGCATCCACGTGTGTTTGTGTTTTGTGACTTTGAAGAGAACGTAAAAGGGCTTATTTTATTAACAGCCAATAGACACTTCAAAGCAAAAATGTGGTTGAGAAATTAATCATTCTGCACCTCCAAAGTGAGATTTATTATGGCTCCGAAACTAAGACAGAAATGAACCAAAAGCTAAATGCATGAATTACTCTTTTAAAATAAAGTCAGGACTTCAATGACTATGGTATGTGTAAATGCAGGTAAAATTAAATGTAGGGCCATCTAATTTTCTTCATTTAAAGATAATGTTAAAGCAACATGTTGGTCCTTAGCATCTCAATGGCCCAGGGAAAGTGTTACCCTTTAGCAGAAAAGGTCTTGTCCAATAATACTTTCCCAGATCACTGAGAAGATTTTGTTTCCCACTCTTCCTATTTTTTGTCTAAAAATCCAAATTAACTTCCTCTGAGGAAATGCCTACTTTCTGTGTTTACCAGGGCAAAGGCAGCCATTGTCTGGGGAAAATGGCTCTGATGCAAATGCAAAGGCAGGGACAGGGCATTAACATTTGCTGAGTTGGGTTACAAGTGGGATGGAGTTTCACCTAAGGGATTACATTCATAGATTCTTGGTAGCTTTTTTTTTTCCCCCCGCAGTTCCTCCCAATGCACAATTTGCCATCAGGAAAATGTGGCCAGCTCCAGCTGCAGCATCAAGGGTGCATTTTTAAATAACCACCACTGCCAGCTGCTGCTCTGGGAGCTGTTTCCCAGCAGCTCCTGGGAAGAAGACAAGATGCTCTCTGCCTGCTCCCGTGCCTGCAGCCTCTGTGATCACAAGCTGCCAGCAAACAGAGCCCATTTCACAGGTGAGGCTGTCACCAGAGGAGCCCCCAAAATAACCCTGACATATTTTCTCAGCCCATCTGCTTTTTTGGGGCCTGGTTGAGCAAGGATGCTGCTTTTCCAGCTGCATGACTGTCACAGAGGTACACTAAAACTAATGCAAACCAAGGACAAGCTTAAACAATGGTATTTCATGAAACAACCAAAACCGCACAACAGAAACCAATGAGAAACAGGGGTAAACCAAAATCAGTCAACAGTCCAATAACATTTAACACATAACAGGTTCGAGGGGTCGGTGGGGTATTATTACTACACATCAATACACAGGGGAATGACGATCCAAAGCGCGCGCGCACACACGCTCGCTCACAAGGGGGAAACTCTCCCTCCCGTGGGTTCCCAGAAGATGGAATCACTCACCCGGGGCGGGGGGGCTCACTCAAGGCCATCTCCAGAAGAAATCACTCACCCGAAGAAGGGGAGGGCACTCATCCCGGGAAGTCTCCTCAGGCGGCACCCCAGCCCCAGGGCAGAGGTGTGGAAGGCAGGCCCGCTGCCCCGAGGCCGCTCCCAGGGGGTCTCCTCTCGGCGGCGCCACATTTACGCCCTGGGCCGGATCCCAGCTATGGCACCGTTGGTCGTGATCCAGAAGCTTCTCTGAGCCGAGGCGCCTGATTGGCTGTGGGCCCTGTCTGTTGGCCGCGGGGCCCCGCCTCCGTGGCTCCCCCTACCGAGGGCTGCACACGGAGGGCATAAAAGGCGGGAAAGCGGAAGGCGGTGGTCACCATGTTAAAAGCCCCGAGTTTGGGGGGGGGGGGGGGGGAAGGCAGGGTGTCCTTGTCACAGTGGCCATGCAGTGTGCTTTGTCCTCGGTCCCTTTCAGCTCCTTCTAGGTTATTGTCACTGTGTTCTAACTCTGTTTCTACTGAATAGTGCGTTCTGGTTTTTCCTCAAACTGGATAGCACCAAAAATCTCAGAAGGCAGAACAGCTTTGTCTTTTTGCTAAATTATTTGTACACAGGATGTGCTTTTCCCCAAGGGTTGGAAAGGCTCAGCTTCCCTTAATAAACACTGGTTGAATGCACTAAAGTGTCTTGGAATACTTTCTTTTTTTGTCCTCCTCGGCTTTATTTTCAAAAGCACAAAATCTCTGCTTAGAAATAAATGACAGCTTCGCAGTGCAGGGATAAAGTGCCTGGACAAAAATGTGGCAGTGATATGAAAGGGAAATTCAAACGTCAACATCAAATCCTTAGACACCTTTGAAAGAGTTTCCTGTTTTTCCAGTCCTTTACGACCAGGCGGTGAGTTCACGCAGAGCTTGCTCAGAGCTTACTAACACGAGTAGGCCAGTTTGTGGTGGGGATGGCACGTCTGCTAGCGGCGCCTCGCTGCTGCTGACAACCAGCAGAAACCCACCCAAAAGCAGGCTTCTTGCTTCAAATCATGTGCCAAAAATGAGCAAGAGCTTCAAACACATCTCAGCTTCCAGAAGATGGGGCTGCCCTGCCTCTCAGCATCATCCTGGCTGTTTCAGGGGACATTTGCAGTGCACAGGGCTGCTCACTCATCACACTCAGTGAAAGACTTTGGTACAGAGCTTGTTTTCACATGATGGTCCTTCCCTAGGACCTTCCCATGTGTTTGCATGTGTTGCTGCTTTGGAGTTGGGCTGAGCAAAGATGGTGGTGTCAGCCCAAAGAGAGATTAAGCGATTGTTGAGGAATTTCTTTATCACCATCCTGTGTAAATAGAGATTAGAGACAGAACAGTAAGTTTTTCTTACAGCTGCGAGCCACTTTGCAAACAGGAGGGAATACAGTACTAGGCAGCATTGCATATCCAGCTTCAGGAGTGTTGTTGCAAGACCGGAGGACGTGGGCTCATTGTAGCGTCCAGGTAAAGTGAGAACAGCAGTGCTGCTCTGCCTGCAGTGCATTCCTCCATTGGCAGTGCCTTGTGGACCAGCAAGGCACCAAGCCCACATAGCTGGGTTTGTGTTAGTCCCAGCTGAGCCTCACCCCAGCGGTGACATGCTCCTTGCAGTGTTTGTCCCCTAGGTGAAGGTCTCTGGAGGCAGTGGAGTTGCAGAAGCTCTGAGGAGGTCCTGATATACAGAAGAGATCAAGCAGGAGCTCAAGTTGTGCTGGAAGTTTAGTATATTTGAAGTGTCAGTTCTGATGGTTTTCTGTGATAAATTGCTTTTATTTGAGGGGATGGCTAATTCTGTGCACGAGGCCTTGAATTCCAATCAGAAGAAGTGAGTTGTGCGTGATATGGGAGAGTATATAGTGTAGCTTCCTATATTTTGGTGGCTGCCTCCTTCCTTGCAAGCAGGCCTTGAAAAGCATACAGAGCAGAGTAAAAATAAAATAGTATTCATCACTGGTAATGAAAAACTACTCCTATCGCAAAAGAGAGAAGAGTAACATTTTCCATAGTTTGAGGTGTGGGCATTCGACAGAGCAGGTCCTGCTACGTGCTTGGATGGCACCCAGCCCACGTCTCATCACTGTTTACTCTGTAAATATTGATTTCCCAATGGAAACAACTGTTGTACAGTACAGCCAGAGTTAAAGAACTGCTCTGAAAAAAACCCCACACGCATGCCTCACTTCTGCAGCATTCCTGAGACAAGGCTGTATTTTTATCATCTGCAAAACCAGCTACATCTGCTGTGCTGAGCTATAACTGGAATCCCAACTCCCTCATTACGACCTCCGTCAGAGAAGCGAGCCAACTTCTCTGGGGTATAATTTAAATTCTACCCCGTTCCATGGCTTTCCCGAGAAAAAGATAACACCCTGATGCATGAAATTGGATGAGAAACTAGCCCGGCTCAGCTGCTACAAGAGGACCCGTTGTATGCATAACTTAATCTTTCCTAAAGTCACTCCGGGCCACAGGCATCCATTGCTGCTATAGATCAACCCTGTTAAAAACCACCTCCCATGTTTTAGCCTCTTCCTGCACACAGCAGCTTTGAAGTAATGAGCTTTCTCCCTCCACCTGCCTGCAGTGGGCTTGGGCTTGCTGCTCTCTTGGGTGCTGAGCAAAAGCTGCCCTCCTGCAGCGCTCAGGCCACCCAGAGGGAGTGGGATCTCCTGCACAGCTCCCAGCTGCCTGCACGTCTGCTAGAAATGCCTGGCTTCCTCCACCCAATCCGCCGGAGCTCTTGTGTTGCAGAGCGCCTCCCAAAACACCTTGCAGGCCAGGGCTGGATGCCCTTGCTGTCACAGTTATCTGGGTTTTTGCTCAACTGGTCCGAAGAGCTTCAAAATCCCCAAGAGGAGGGCAAGGCTCCGAGTCAGACTTAAGTC
Source organism: Theristicus caerulescens (assembly GCA_020745775.1). Classification (NCBI taxonomy): domain Eukaryota; kingdom Metazoa; phylum Chordata; class Aves; order Pelecaniformes; family Threskiornithidae; genus Theristicus; species Theristicus caerulescens. Next base: position 65,827,162 of record CM036564.1, on the reverse strand, counting down.
CAAGTCCTCCGCATGCTGCATAAGGGACACATAAATCCACAGTGAAAAACTGCAGCAACTTGCCAAGAGTCCCCTCTTACCACTCCTCACGGGAGGGTGCCCTCCTGCCAGGGCGTCCTAACATCAAATATGTGAATAATATGCTCCTTTTATAGCATATTTCTTTTAGGAAGATCATTTCTGCACCCTCTGACTTCAAAGGGAAATACCTGGAAAGAGGGAAATAAGGCCAACGCCAAGCTTTGCTGGTCCAATGAGGACTGCTAGCAGGAGAAATGTTTCTCAGTTTCATTGCATCTGTTAACAGGATTCAATTAAGCTGCCAGAAATGATAAGCATTTAGAGGGACATCAGCCATCACTCCGCACTACCAAACAAAATCTTTGTCATGTCAGTGGTCATAAATCACAATGACTGTATTTGGGAAGTGTTATGCACCGTAACTCATCACTAGGGCTTAATTCAGCTTCCCTCAGGGCACCATTGTACCTGGTAGGCCAAGGTAAATGTCTTGCATTGCTGGTACATAAGAAAGGAGTATTTTGGGGGTATACCCATTATGTCTATTTTCACTGAATAAAAAAAAAAGGTTCTTTCTAAAACAGATTGAAGGCTACAAGTGGGAGGTTGGTCAAAAATCAAATTTTCCATTCCTAGGGAAAAGTCAGGTCCTTTAAACACTTGGTTTGATACCAAATCAGGGTAAGAAAAGGGGAAATATTCCTATTTTTCACAGAACAGCATTTGTCACAAAGTTCTGAACACATTTAAACCTTCCAGCCCTGCTCAGTTTGCAGCATACAGGCTGTTCACTGCAATGCTGGTCCCAAGGGGCTTTTGCCCCTGTTTTTCGCCCAGTCTTAGGCAATATCTCTCACAATGCACCCAAGTAAAAAGCAACTCAGATGGACACAGATTAACATCAAACTCTCAGCAACGAAAAGCAACTGGCCAAACTGAAACGTTGAAGCTTGGAATGACCAAATGGAGGAAAAAAATGTTTTCTTTTCAGGTTAAGATAAGGAATGGGAAAATGTCAGCAAATCTGGCACCATCCCATAGGATGTATCTGTTTTCAGCAACAGGAATTTCCCTCACAGATGCCTTCCAGGAGGAAGTCCTTGACCAGCTGTAGGAGAAAGTGAGCTCCAGCTAATGCCCAGAACAAATGTGCAAGCCTGGCACTCCACTGTTTCAAGTCATTCTTGAGGTCTATATTGCACAGAGCCCGACAGGCTCTGCTTGGGACCCAGAACAGCATCGTAAGCGATGATGGATACATACAGACCAAGGGGACATCTCCTTCCACCCATGGTGCCTAGGGATTTAAGAGCAGAGATGAGCGATGGATGGAGATGGACAGACAGAAAAGCACAAGGATACAGAAGAGTCTACTATCCATGAGGGTACAGCCTCAACGCCTTGGGTGCTGCTACCAGCTGTGATCTCTGCAGCCATCACTGCAGATAATCCATGGGCAGGTCTCAAAGAAGGTGATGCAATGTTAACGGGAAGCACGAAGGGAAGCACAGGAGTAAATAGGAAGGTGTTGGAATGAAAGTGGAGCAAGACGCTTACCATTGACCAAATCCATGCTTGGCCACGAGAGCATCTGCTGGGCCATGGAGATGAAGCAAGAAGCTATGATGTGCTGGGGAGAGCTGAGCTGGCAGACAGCTGCAGAGAGATGAGGTAGGTGAGTGAAGTGGTGGGGTGGGAAACACCATCTCCTCATGCACCATTTGAGAAGATGCACTCGTGCTGAGCATGACACAGGCCCGGATGGGGGTTTGCTGCACAGATGGATTGGCAAATAGATGCTGCGAGGAGGGGAGCGGGTGCCTTGGGACGAGCTGGGGAAGTCTCGCCAAGGACTCTCTGGTGTGGCGAGCCTCAGATTTCCTCAACAACTTCTTGGTGGGGGTTGTCCACCACCTCTTGAATTTCCCAAATTGCCAGACACTTTTCAAACCTCTGTCTGGGGAGGCCAAGCTATGACCCACTCACAGGTACTTTATTTTTCCCTAGCCTCCTCAGGGCCTGGTTACAAATTGCTTCCTGAAATCGGGCTCCTTCCTTGCACACTCGCAAGCCAAAACAGTTACCCCAAGCTGACAGAGGCTCTGGAAAATGTTGGTTCACGCTTGGCTCTTTCAGCGCCCTGCACCAGGCACAGGAGGTGTTTCGGTCCTTGTGCTTCATTTCAACACCGTCAATATTGACCTTTTCTTTCCTTAATGAGAAGGGATTAGGGGAGGTAGGAGGGCCAGGAAAGGAGGTTTGTTCTTCACTCTTGCTTTGTGAGCTGAGCAGAGGAAAGAGACACTCGAGGCTCAGCCAGCTGGTGGTTATTTGCTCCTTCATTCCTCTGCCAAGGCCTTTCGCTTGCCTCGGTGCTCCCATTCCAGCAACCAGTTTGGGGAATGCATCACCAGCTCTTCCTTGCCGGCAGGCAAGTGCATGAAAAACTGGGTGGCCAATGTGCAAACCACATTACCTCGGGGGACAGTTCACCTTGACATTGATTGAAAATAGACGTGCCAGGTCAGGAGGGTTTTGCTGCTTTCTGCACCGAGGGAAGGGGCTTTGCCACGAGGCAGAGGAGACCCCACATTGAAAATCAGCTGCTCTTTGGGATTTTTTTCCTCCTCAGTCTGCGGATCAAATAATGGGTGCCCCGCAATGACAGTCTCAAAGAGTCCTCTGCTAAGAGCAATGAGATCAGGTCAAAAAGAGCTTGGCCCCTGGGCACTGAAATGACTGCTCCTACCTATACTGCCCGTGTCCAAAGATTTAATTTGGGTCTTTAGGAAGTGGGTGTTTTTCTAAATTCCTGTTTCTAGAGTCAGGCAATTGTGTTATAGGTTTTAACTTTTGCAGAAAGGGTTGTTTCTGCTGCTACATGTGCAGGGAAAAAAGCCAAGACATGTCCTGAAAGCACAAAACTGCGATGAAGAGAGCCAACTTCTGTTACTTTAAAAAAAAAAAAATCTCATGATTTGGGGAAGCTTAATTTACAATTTGTGAAGTCTGAGATTAACAGCATTTCATATCCATGAGACTTGAAAACCAGTAAGTGATTTCCCCTGCTTAATTCAGTACAAAAAAGTAACAAGACCTAAAAAAAATAACAATTTTCGGCCTCCAGCCCACACAAGCTCAGTCTAAAGAGCAATTCCCAGCGAGGCAGATGGAAAAGCCGATGCATGGATCCAGCCTGGAGCCAGCAGCTTCCAACCTGTCTCACCAGTTGTGCATGCCACAGCCAGAGCGTTGCAAAGTGCAGGATCAGGGCTTTCAGCAGGCACCGGCTGCTGCTGGCAGCCCCGTGGCAGCAAGCGGCTCTGGTGCATGCGCAGCCTTTCCGCGCCATCCTTCAGTCCTGCTCCTAATGGAAGTGATGACTCAGGCGTAGTGAAGGAGCACACCTTCATCTCTGTGCAAGCAAGCTCCATGTCATCTTTGTTTTACCACCACCGGTGATGCATCACACCTCAAGGCCTAACCAATAATCTCATTCTCTTATTTTGTAAACAGAAAATAAAAATAATTTGCTTGGAAGTCACCAACAGATTAACAACCTCCAGCTGTAACTTTGATGACTAATTCAGCCTACTCTAACCTAGCTGTGCCAAAGTTCTCATTTGTATAATTTGACATCTTCCTACAGGTTCTCCGTGAGGAGGATTAAGAGAAGATGGGTTTTCAGAGGGAGCTGAGGTTTGTTTGAGGTTTGTTTTGAAACTGCACACTCAACAGGGTGTAAAGATTGCGCACATTGCATTAGGATAAACCGCTGCACACCTGTCTGAAACAAGAAGTGGAAAGAGCTGATCTAGAAATCGGAGAGACTTTTTTGCAAAGCTGGAGGCCTGGTTTTGAAAAGCACTGAATTCAGTTCCGTGCTCACAAAAAAAAATGTCTCTAAGTTAAATACTTGTAAAATCTGAGTTGATTCCAGCCTGTTTTCAGCATGCAGGCATATAAAAGCTTTCGTACCAGAAAAAGCAGGAAAAAAAATTGAAATGCGGAGCTGTATTTCTCATGTCCTTCAGATTCTTTGTTTCTCTTCCAAGCTGATTTACTGTGTTATTGTGGATTTATTCAAACAAAAAGGGTCAGTACTTCAGGAGGAACAGATAGATCAGCCAAAATGCCCAATCCAATGCCGTCTGTTTTCAGCATTAGTTCAGAGCAGCTTGCAGTGGGCATGGGTGAGTAGATCCTGTTTGAAGTTAAATGCAGCTAATCCACCGTGTGAGCTCAGGGTACCTTCCACCATGCTCCCCTCTGGATCACAGAAAGCCTATATGTAATATTCAGGAAAATATGCCCTCTGCCTTTTCCATGGCTGAGCTCATATTTAAGATCAAGCTGTAAAGATACTTTTTGACCATGCAGAGTTTGTCTCTTTGCAGGAAGGGAGAGAGGAGGCTGAGGAACAGCCCAGACACACGAACAAAGGGAACAATAGGAGCCATTCTGCAGGCAGAGACTGCTGCGTTCTTGGACATGTTCACATGGATAAAGGAGATCAAATAAGAGCCTCCAAAGCTGCACGATGATAAGAGAAAAATAACACAATGCTGTTCTGCAGGCTGGATTGTGCAGTGATTATACAGCAGTTTGTCCAACACAGCTCCCCAGGGCCAAAATGCAATCAGTAACCCTTCCCTTAAACTCCTGGCTTCTCTGCAGACCCACAAGAGCATCTGATAATTCCCTGGCAGCCCCAGCCGTGGACAGCCTTTTGCAAAGACATGGTAAGTTGAACGTCCAGTTTGTGCGCTTTTCACATAGAATGAAGCTGGGTCGGAGGCACAGCGCAGGGAGGGATGTCCACGTCCCTCCTCTGACACTGATCCACTCTTTCGTCTTGGGCAAGTCATCTAGTTGCAGTCTGAGTCCCAGGAGCCATGGCTGCAGGAGGCATAAGGGGGAACCAGGACTCTCTTTGTGCTGCTGTGCAGCCTCCCTGGCCATCTGTGCCCAGGGAAGGTATGTCCTGATGGCAAAGGGACAGGTACAGGAGAGAGGAGCGGATGGAGCTGGGCTGGGTGGTGGCAGCTGGCTGTTGGGTAGCAGACTCCAAGGTGGGATACAGGCAGATGGACCGCAGGTGGGGAGAGGAATGGAGACTCCCCTCCTGTGGTTCAAAAGGAGGTACCAGCCAACTTGTCCCTTCTTGGCTGACTAGAGCTTCAGTTAGAGGCAGTGCCGGGGCAGTACTGAAGAGGAACAGTCCAGGAAATATTATCTAGAGCTTGCTTCCAGACAGCTCTGGTTGATACGGAGTACAGACAGCAAGCAAAAACAAACGAGCATGGTCTCTATTGTAGCTCCATTAGAGTTTCATCCCTGTGCTCCCAGAGCAGCAGGCAGTGTTGCTGCACCAGCTCTGGGGCTGGCAGACTGCCTCTGGGCTGGGCCGGGAACGGAGAGGTGCGTCTCCCAGATCCCCTGTTTCTCTGCCGGGGCGTTTCCAGGCAGCTCCAAATTGCACCACTTCTGACGCAGGAGATCTTGTAACTGCGCTGCCTGCCCTGCTCCCTCTCGCTGCCTCTGAAGCTGAGTGTTTATACCAAACCCCAGAGACGTGGCAGTGCTTTGAGAGGCTTGAAAGATGGATGATGTTAAACATCTCTAAAAGGAGTCCTGGATGCAGAGACGATTTCTGAGCACATCCAAAGGAGCCTCTTCACCTCTGCTTCCCGCCAGCAGTATCACTCAGGGCATCCATATTTTAAACAGGTGGATGGTAGCCCAATAAAAACAACAGCAGCTTTTATATACAGCCTCCAGTCCAAGCCCTTCCAGGAAAGACTGTTTCAAATAGCAAAGAAATACACATTAAAGCTAGCCCACAGCATCTGCCAGGCCTGTTGGGGGAGCCACAGCACCTGTGACATGGGGACATCACAAGTGTTCCCTCCCGGAGTGGAATCCCTCTTCCAGGACTGAACAGGGGAGAACGGGGCCATTTGGGGCTGTCAAGAACATGCATGAAGTGCCTGTCTCCAGCTCTGCTTTTGCAGTTATTGAATTCAGGTGGGTGGTAGGACATTCCTGGAGCATCCTCCCCAGGGAGCGTGTCGGGTGTCATGCAGGGCAGTGCTAAGCGCCAGAAGCAATGGGTACCAAGAGCCGATAGGGAGAGCGTGAGCCAAAAAAACAGTCAGGCTCATGTCGGTCCCTTTAATCCAGACTTGGAGGTGTGCTAATAGCATGGTTGGCACCTCTGATTGCAAAGAGAGTCACTTAGAAAGGAATGGAGGGAGTCGAGTACCCTGTGCCAGAAAAAGACCCTTGCATTCCAGAGAGGAGCTGGTTGTCTGGAGGGTCAGGTTGTCAGCTCCTGGTTTTCATACCGAGGTTGTCAAGGACAGGGAAAAGGTGAACGGAGACTCATCTGCCGTCATCCCCCGCAGTCATCCTCTGCAGTGACGCCAAGTCAGAGGAAAATCTGGGCTGGGTAATTTCACCAGTGTATGCGGCAGGACCTCCCGGGCAGCCCTTCCCGAGGCCGACTCAAACCAGCCCTCACACCCAGGATTGGTACACTGGACAGCCACAGGTTTACAGTGGCCCATGTGCCATCTTTTCTGATGAGCAAGGGCAAACCCAGGAGCCCATGCAATTATTATTAAATCGGTAATTAGTGGAGTCTAATTTCTTTTCCAGGCCTTGCTTCAGGTGAGGTGGGGGAGAGTGCAAGCTTGTCCCAGACAAAAGAGGGTTCATGCCAGCCTGTGCCGGAGCAGGATGGATGGCTGGAGGCAGATGGGTCATGGGAGCCCAAGAAAGAGCCCCTGGTGAGCTGTGCCATGGGTGTTGCCTGTCCCTTGGCCAGGTGCAGCCCTGGCAGAGCCATCTGCCCAGTGCAGCAGGTAAAGGGACATAACAGCCCATTAGGAAGTGACCTTCCCTCACTATTAGCATCTGGTGGGGTGTCCATAACACATACAGCTTCCTTGAGCCAAAGAGACCTCATCGGCAAAAGCACGTTTGGCCTGGGATAGCTCCTTCTACACAGGATCTTTGCTAGTGTAAAAAACACAGCGTAAAATGTCGTCCACGGAACTCATCTTACTGTCCCAGTGAAAGCTTTGAGTGTTCTGGACTTAGTGTAAATAAATAATGTAGAAAGAATAATACAGAGCTAATAAAGCTATTATCTGGAAAGATTGCAGCCTAATCTCCAGCACAATGAAGATAATGAGTGTTGAATCATGCCTGGAGCATCCTAAGTAAGCAGCAGTGGTTTTGATAAAGGATAGGAGTGGATTTTTGGTTTCAGTCTGTTGCTTGTCTATAGATTTCTGGAGTGAGCTATGTTGGTCCCTAAGCTGTGGGTCCATGTTTCTCCTGGTGGCAAAGCTGGATCAGCCTCCTGTGCTCCCATCACCTTCATCTTGGGCTGGCCTGGGGAACTGGCTGGCTTGGCCACACCAGTGTGACCAAGCCAGTGGTACATGGCCAGGGCGAGCACATGGAGGCAGGACAGGGACGGGGAGGCGAAGGGGATGCCGTGTCGTTTCAGTCCCTTTTTCAGCCTCTGCTGGACCTGCATGGCAATAGCTGTGTGACACCAAAGGAGATCAGCCTTCCCCATATAATTAATTTTCATGAGGAAGAAACTCTGTCTGTGTCCTGGGGCCACGAGGGCTGCGACTGCAGCTTGGGAGGGACACTGGCCTTGGCTGCTTAGCCAGAGTGAAGCACACCTTTCCCTGGGGCTCCTGCGATGGCACAGGGAGGGTGATCCCATGGCCAGAGCAAATTTCTGCTTGCAAAATCCTTTGCCCTTGCAGAAAGCCAGGCACAGTGCAAGGGAGTTGCAGGAGGCCGATTCAGCAGCACTGAGAGCTTATGCCATCACTGGCAAGCAGGAGAACGTGGCAGGAGGGGGCTGCTAAATGCACAGCTTTGCAGCAAGCCCCAGAAGCAAGCAGCCATCCCAAAATAAAACAAAACACCCACGGACAAGTTGAGGATACACAAAGGAACTGACAGCCTCTGAATCTGGCCTCACATCAATGAGTCGTAACTTGAAAGCTTTATTTAGACTGCTAAGAAAAACAGCTGCAGAAAAATACTGATGACTTGCTTTAAAGGGGGATTTCAACAAGGAGAGAAGCACTGGGCTCCTGCTGGAAGGAGAGCACCTAACTCTCCTAAATCCCCTTCAAAAATCCCAGCCTTAGACCGGAGAGCACTGCAGAAGGGCAGGATTTGTATAATCTGAAGAAAATAAAAACACTTCTGAAAAAAAAAGACAGCAATTTAAAAGTAATAAAAACCTACCTTGAGGAGATGGGGAGAGCTTAGGGGAGTTGTGAGGAAGGGATAGCAGTCAGGGAGTGGGTGCTGTGCTTGGCAAGCTTTTGGTTTTGGGCTCTCCCAGGCTATGCTGAGCTTCTCAGTGCTGGGCGGTGGCGATGCTGGTGAAAGCAGCCTGTGCACATGGACCTGTGCAATGTTGGAGAAAAATATTTGCAACTGTCAAACAGACTGAGCTTGCTACGGTACCCAGAAGAGCTCTATCACTGAATCCCTATCTGCACAGCGATAAAAAGCAGGGAGGGGGAGATAACTCCACGGCAAGATTCTTGCAAGCTCATAAATCACTGCAAGCCCGGGTCTCCGGACTGATGAAATCACCGGGAACCCCGGTGGCCTGGTTTCCGCAGCGCTGCCTGCCCTGCCTCCACTGGAAGAAAAATGGAGCCAAGCTGGAAGAAAAATGCCTCACTGGAAGAAAAATGGAGCCAAGCTGTTGGGAGAGGGGTGGCTTTTTCCGAGCAACAGGGAAGCTGTTACAGCCCAAGGCCTTCTTAGGATGAAATGATTTAAGCACCTCTCTGGCATCCTGCTGATCTTTCGGAGGGGGGGAGCCCGATAGCTGAGACTCCTCGGGATGATAATTGTGGTGTATTTGCAGAATCAAAGGTTTCCCCTTGGAGCGGAGCCAGCAAGCTTTGGGAAGAAGAATGGATGGGATACAAAGGGTTTTTTTAAAAGCCCATTAAGTTGCCTAGGGGCTGAGCTCACGTTCCCACCGCCTCAGCAGTCGGTGCCGGGGGAGCGAGCTTTTGTTCCCATCGTCTCAGCCCAAGTGGGAAAGTTCTTCTTCCCCCTTCCTCTCCTTCCCAGGTCTGCAAAGGGAGCGGAATTGCCCTGGGGTCTGGGGGCAGGCCCTGACTGTGGCCCCGGAGGGAGCTGGGGGGCCGGCATCTCCCACCTCCCACACTGCAAACGCCCGGCCAGCTGCTGGGAGGCTGCAGCCGGGAGCCTGGGGCTGCTGCGATACCCACGGCTGGGAGCTGCGGGAGACATGCGAGACTTGGCGTGTATTTGAGCCCTGAAACCTGTAACTTATGCTCATCATTTGTGTTGTCCCTTATGTATAAGCCAGGCATCTGGGAGGTGTAAAAATGTTCCCAAGACCTGATCTCACCCCCAGGTCACCATGGGTCACAACGGGAAGAGCCATGAACAGACCAGGCTTGCTGCAATAGCTGGGGGCTCTTCTCCAAGACAAGTCCGTGTCCCGAATATAATCTCTGGAGGGACTGAGGTGTTTCAGATATGGTGGAAAAGGCTGAGCTATGCATGCCCATCCTCTCCTAGGGACACTGCCTTGGAGGATGCTTGGGACAGCCGTCTCCATCCCAGCCCCCCTGGGCTGGCTCTGTCCTTTGCCTGAATCAGCATCCTGCTCCTAGCGCAACCGTTCGGCTCCCCTGGTTTGGCCCGAAACTTAAACAGCCTGATAGTCCCGTCAGCATTTCTCTCCTTAAGGGTTTCTAGAGGCAACAACCAGTCCTGGGAGTCAGCTCTTACTCATGCCGCCCCCATGGAAAATGTAAGAATGGGGTTAGTAATCCATCTGTGACTAAGGAGGTTGCAACTGGGGAGGTCCCCCTTGCTGTTGGTGTGACTGTGATTTCCCTGTCTGCCAGCTTGGCAACACCCTTGTGTCACCAGCAATTCAGGGCAGGGAGGGCACGGCTGGGGTCCATCCGGCTCACTGTGGCAGGTGGTGCAGGGAGGCTGCCGTCACCGCCGCGTCTCCTACCCACCCCAGCCCTCCGCTGCATGGCAGAGCCTCTCAATCCTGCTTGCCCAGGGGCTCCTTCTGCTCCAGGGAGGTGGTGCTCTCTCAGGGCTGCAATCTGAGTTTGAGATCTCTGAGCAGCACCAGCCATGGACAGCTTTTAGATACTGAGGACATCAGTCCTGCCAGGATATCAGACAGAGCCTTGTGTGTGGACCTAAAATTATTTCAAGGCGGACGAAGGAGGAGGAGAGGTTTGTGTGCTTGGGCAATCAGGGAAAAGGCTGAGCAGAGGAAAGATAAAAGCTTTCTTGCGGTGTCCAGCCCCATGCCCAGCCAGGAAAATTTTCCAGTAGGGCTATTCCTGCAGGTGCAGCCCGGAGCAGCCAGAGGTGGCTGCAATACCTCTCCTTCCCCATTGCAAGCACTGCTCCCAGCACAGTGGCTCTGACAAGCTGATGAAGCCAGGGCAGCACAGAGACTCTGGGGTGGAGCAGCATCTCGGTGCCATGGAAAAGGGCATGCGAGCCTGCGGAAGTCCTCCTGGCAAAGAAACTGTAACCGGAAAGCAACCAGAAGCCCTCCAGGGAAAACCCATAAGCAGATATACCCAGCCAAGAGAGATGATCTCAGGGCACTGATGTCACCCCAGGCGTGTCTAGGGATGGAGCAGGGAGGATGGAGCAGTCCTGTGCTTGCTCCATCCATGCAGGACGCCTGCCCTGCGATCTCTTGACAGGGATGCGACAGGACCTGCTGCTCTGCTGACTGTAACATCGTTGTTCAAGTCTTGTATCAGATCTGTCCCGAATCGGGCTTATTACAAAGACATCCAGTATGAGGATCTGAAAAAGCCATAGTGATGCTTTGAAAGATACTGGGAGCGTGTATATCCAGTAACACAGCTGTAAGGGATGGGAGAAATTTTCCTGCCTGTGCTGGTCGCTGAGTCTTCACATTCCAGCCCCTGTGCTGGAAGGAACAAAACCTCTTAGCTCTGCACTTACTGGAGACAGGAGGCACAAATTTGAAGTCATCTTGAGTCAGGCGCTGTAAAAATTTAATGATGCAGGACAAATCAGGGTGACCAAAATAGCGAGCAAGACAGAGATGGTCTTGTGATTTAATGTGCTCAGCCAGGACTCGGGGTATCTGGGAGCAGTTCCCAGGTCAACCACAGGCTCCGCGTGTCACCTTGGCTGAGTCACTAGGGACAAACACTGCCAAGAATCGGCTTAGGCATCTTGCAAAAGTAAGATAGGTGCTTAGAAGACTGAATCGTATCAAAAATCAGGAGGATTAAGGTATTTCAAATGCAGCTAGGCCCTTGATGAGGGGTCTTAATTTCCACTGGATAAGCTCTTCTCCCTAACAGATGGCAGAGTTGGGCTGGGACCCACCTGGTTACCTGGCGGTTAATTGTTATATGCTCCATTAAGAGGACGGAGGCTCAGCATGAGCCTAAGGCAACTTGGTACTTCCTCAGTCTCTCTCAACTACAGCTCTGGAGCAAAGGACGCTCTACTGATAGGGCAACAGCCTCACTTGGCTCCCTGGCCGTCACAGCAAGGTGGGTTTGTAGCCTGCTCCCCCAAGCAATGGAGCCAGCATCTGGCCAGGCCACTTCCACCTCCCCATTTGCACTTCCTGCAAAGCCTTAATCTGAGGTTTTAAATGGGATTTAAGTGACGCCCTGGCTTTTTGCTGGCCTCACTGCAAAGGCAATAAATTCAACCCCTGTTAGATGTGAACAAATAAAAGCAGCTCTCCCTGTAGGCTGTGTACGCACGCATCCCTGTTAAACCCTTCTCTGACAGCCCGAGCAACAGCTGGTGTAAATCTGTAGCGGTCTCTAAGCTTGAGAGAGAGGCACTGATTTACACCCCTCTCCCACCCCTTCTCTCCTCTTCCTCCTGCTTCACAGCCTCCCTGGCTGCTACCCCTCACCTTACCTCTTTCCCTGCTCTCGGGAGATAAATAATCCTGGATGCGAGGAAGATAACGGGGCACTGAACTTTCATCCGCTGAGAATTTGTTCCGTTTACCTTGAAACGGGGGGGGGGGGTGTTGTCTGGTACCTTTGATAGCAATGCAGTGCAAGAAAAGTCATCTCCAGGAATAAGGGGGAGAAAAAAGATGTGGGCAAAGTTACAGATCCCTAATCAGGAATGGCTTGTTTTCTAGCAGGGTTGAGGAGCCTAGGGGGAAGAGATAGTGCCCTCAACTCACCCTGAGCAGCACATTTACCCCCAGACCCAGCATCTGATGCTGGCACAAGGCTGCAAGTGAAGCCTGGCACCGGCAGGAGGATCTGGGGAGGAGGATTCACCCTTGGCTTCACGAGCAGTCAGGAGCTGTGTGGCAGGGGCCTGCTGAAGACAGGCCAGGCACAAGCAAGATGATCCAAAGCAGGGCACGGCCACACGCGCAGCATCTAGCGGGAGCAGCCAGGAGGATGGATGGCGAGGGAAGCACGAGGTGCTTCTGGCAGCTTCAGAAAGCAGACGAGAGGGGAGGAAGGCAACCGCAGGAGCCTCAGAGAGGCACGGGGTGAAAGACCCTGGCCAAGGCACTGAGATTATTAATGGCTTCCTACACCCCCAGCATGCCTGCAAGTGCTTTGTATCTTGCTGCCACTCGTCCGAGTCACCCGTTCCCTGCGGGGCATGGCGGTTTGTGCAGGGGAAGCGGCCGGCAGAGGCTATGCTCTCCCAGCATCTCTCAGCAGAGAGTGGGCTTGGACAGGGCAGGTCTGGAGGAAGACCTCAACTAGAGGCAGTAGCTGTTTGCAAGAATTCTCACAATCTGCTCTTTAATTATTTCTTACATTTTACCCTTCTCTGAACACGTTGGAAAAGAAGTGGGTTGCTTGGGCTGAATATCCCCACCTCCACCGAGGTACAACTCCCTTGTGCGCCATAAAGCATTTATGTGCATGTGATTAAATGGCATTGAAGCGAACGGGAATTTGCTTACAAGCAAATTACAAATTCCTTACAAGCTTAAGGACTTTGCAGAATCAGGGCCTAAATCCACTGAGTCTCTGCTAACGCTCCCGGCCAACACAGGCACGGCCGAGTCCTGCCTTGGGAATGCATTTATTTTCCCTTTTGAGGCTATGAAACATTACGCCGAAGCTTCGCCTCCCCCTGCCAGCTGCCGGGAGCTGATGTGAATCCTGGGGCGAGATTGGGCTCGGCGCTGTTAGAGATAATGCTGGCTTAGGGTGCGGTTTGTTTTCAAGCAGAACCTCCCAGCTCAGATACAGAGTTGCAAAAGGTCCTCTATGTACTCTAAAAGCCTCATACCAAAGAAAAAGCAAAAAGCATAAGGCTCTCTCCTACCTTTGAGCTAAAACCAGCCCTGATTGCAGTTGATGGACATCTTCCCGTAAGTTCCAGCGAAGCAGGATGGTGGTAGCAGCTTGGAGTGTGGTTTTATTCATTTGGTGCAAGTTTTCAGCTTAGACCAAAACAACAATTAAATAAAAGCTACGGCCCATTTTTCTGCTGAGCAGATCATCTGTGCAACATGAAAGACTATAACATCAAGAAGAGAGGGCTTTTTTCTTCCAAAATCTATTTTATTTAACTTTTGTAGGGGGATGGGTTCCATATTCCATTACTCGCAGCTGAATCAAGAGTGTCCTTTTAAGTTTCGCTGGAGCAGACACATAAAAACTCTCTCCCAGGGTTAAGACAGTATTGATCTCACACGGATTGAGCTCAGAGAACATTTATAGGGTCTAGTGAGCAGCTAACGATGAACAATATCAAGTATATTCTTACAGATTTAGAACAAGAAACCCATTTTCTTTCCCTCAGCTCGGAGAAAGTCCTGGTTTAGTTTTGCATCCAATGAACAAACCTTATCAAACCGCTCCTGTTACAAGGCATTATAGAGATTATTCTCCAGGCAGGCTTGGTACCCACGTTCTCCCCTTCTCAGAGCTGGATGCTCATCTGTCTTACGGGATGACTATCGCATGTGTCCTACTTAGCCAGAGAGGCTCTGGGCAGCTGGTTATTGGGTTTTCCTGTCTGAATACAGGAGCTTAATTTAATAGGCAGCTGTTGGAAAAACAAGCAGGAAAGCAACACAATGGGACTTGATAAGCAGCCTCCAAACAAGCTCCGAGGAGGCAATTACAAGAAAATGGCTGAGACGTTTCAATGAGGAAGATGCACTTCCAGATGCACTTCCAGTTACGCAGCTGCTTGCCCAGGCTGGGAGCTTCCAGATCAAACCATCACTACATGGTTAATGGATGTCCTTGAGGAGGGGAGTGGGAAGGCGAGTCCTGGGAGGACATTTTGTGGGGGTAAAAGGATGAATGCAAGAATGTTAGAAAAGCTGTGCTGGGTCGGATGCGGGGACCATCCCACCCGGCATCCTCTCTCTCTCATAGCCAATGGTGCATGATAAGCCAAGGATATGAGCAGTGTACAGGGATATTTTCCTGTAAACTCTCCCAGCCTGCAGCAGGTTGTAGCTCCAGGACTTCCTGAGCCCGAGGCTTGTATAGAAATACTGTATTGAATAGTCCTAGCCTAGCCAGTTACCTAGGTGAAAAATGCTCCATATCTTTGATCATTAGTTCTTTGGTGAGAACAGAGACCAGAACTGCTCACAGTATTCAAGAGGAGAGCAAACCAGGAATTTGTAGAGTAGTTTTTCCTCTTTCCTCATTAACTCCTACCCGTCTATTTGCCTTCTTGACTGCTGCTCAGCAATGAGTTGATGCTTTCATCAAATTTCCTGTGATAACCCCAGGATCCCGTTCCTGAGGAGTGACAGTCAGTTCAGAGCCCATCACTGTGTGCATGACGTTAGGAGTGCTTCCTCTGAGGCTCATCACTTACATTTATCTCCACTGAATTTCATCTGTCATTTTATCACCAAGTGTCCAGACGTCCTTCTGCGGTTTGCTGCCGTTGGCCTTTCCGAGCAGCTCGGTGACACTAGCAACCATCACCACCCCCCCACCCACTCCCACTTCCACATCATTGGTGAAGATGCTGAGCAGCACAGACCCCTGCACAGATATCCACCAAATTCCCTTGGGCATCCCTCCACTGTGGAGACTGACTATCCCTGTCTGGCCTTTGTGGTTTCTGTCTTTAAACCACTTAATTTTTCATGGCTCCTTACTCTCCTCAAGAACCTTTGATGAAGGATTTTGTCAGAGCCTTTAGGAAATCCATATCTGTTATATCCATTAGATCTCTGTTGTCCACCAAATCTTTGGCTCCATCCAAGGACTGCGGTAGATTTTGTGAGTTATAATTTCTCTTGCCAAAAGCTGTGCTGGCTCTTCCCTAGTACAGATATGCTTATCCGTGTGTCCCAACAGTATCACAGCACCATCATTGGGCTTACTGCTCCCACTAACCTGCCCTTGACACCTTTTATCCCAAAACTGTCTCCATGATTGCCACCTCCCATTGCTCCAACACCAAGTAACATTAAGAGAGCATCTGCACACGACAATGAGTACGTTGCCATTTGCACCTTGGGTCCCTGCAGTACCCCTGTGCAAAAACCAGCTGGTCGTGGCAATTTGTAATTATTCCTTTTGCCAGTATCATCTATGAGCCCTTTTTCTGGTACTTCAGCTTGAGATGAAGCCTCCAGTGTGTCCCTCTGCAAAGAACGGTCCCAGCATTGAGAATCTCCCAAGCCCCGCCATGACCCAGATAGGACACCTCATGCTTCACATCGCATTAGAACAGGAATTACAGTAATGAATCTCTTGCTGTGGGCTGGCATGGGCACAGAGACAGGTTCTGGGGAATCTGCGGCAGTTTGCATCTTCTCATACTTCTGGGGAACAGTTAAGTCCTTGGCAAGACAAGCATGTTTATAGAAAGGTGTTGATGGTTTCAGAAGGGGTTATTTCAGTTTTCAGAGTATTGACTAGTTTCCAGGAAGGTGCAGGATGGATTCCCTGCTGAAAGATTCATTCTCAGGATGGCAGCTCAAGGGCTGGTTCTTGCTTGCCAAAGGCTAGGCTGTCAAGAGCAATTTAAAAAAGCTTAGAGGTGAAGTCAGCCCAGAAACAGGGAACTGGGATGACTTTGAAATTTACAACCAAGAAAATGAAATAGTTTTCTCCTTGGCAAGTCACTTACCCTGTGGAGCTCATTGCTACAGGACACCAGAAGAGGTTAGGAAAAGGACTGGGCATGGTGAAAACAAGGAGAAAAAACATTTTATTAAAGTGTGGCTTTGTTAAGATAAATGTACCGTCTTGCTCTAAAAACAAAAAAGTCCAGCTGACGTCTTAATGAATTTCTCTAATGGGCATAACCATTCCTGAGACTCTATTGCATTTTCCTCCAGGGATAGTATAGACCACTTGTTTGGAACATGGAATTTGGTATGAAGTGTGGGTTTGGGAATGAAACTGTATAGGATGGGTTGAAACTCTATGGATCTGACCTTGGTTTTATTTTGCAGATGAAGTCCTGTGATGGAGCTTAGATGGGCAGAGAAAGTCAGGGTCAGGCCTGTAGGTGCTTAACCTGCCTAGCACTTGCACGGGCTCTATACATACATACATTTTTGCCTCTCTCCCTTGTACAGAAGGCCACCTAGGAGTCTAGACGGCTGTGTATAATGTATACTGCTTCTCACGTTACATTTTGTTCCATGCTTTGGTATCAGCTCCCCTAAGGATGCTCTTTCTTCACTTTCCCATCATCGGCCCTTCCTTTGTCTCTGTAGCAGTTTGTGCAGGCTCCATATGAAAAACAATCCCTGTAAATCCCTTTCAGACCTTCCTATACGGTTGCTGCTGAGAAAAAAAAATTATAGAAGCTATATAAATAGCTTGACCTCTTATCCAGAAAAAAAAATGTTTACTTAAGCTAAAATGTTACACGCTATTAATTTGATCTGGAGTTTTGATTTGCAGCAAAAGCAATAACGACTTCTGCATCAAGCCCACAGCCTTATCTCATGCAACGAGGTTATTCCAGTGCACGTGGAAATCCAGCCATAGATCAGATTGCGGCTCTGATTTACGTGAAATGGGAACCCCTGGCAAATCGATTTCTTAGATCCGAGCTGACAAGCGGAGAATGCTGTAGCTTGGCAGAGCTGTGTCAGGCACCTGGGACGCTGATGCTGCGTGTCCGCGATCACCCATGCCGCCAGTGGGATGGGACTTTATGCTCATAGGAGCATAGGGCGGGAGCTGGACCCTCCCTGCCCGGCTCCCATCCCGCCGCGGGCGTCCTCTGCAGCACAAGCAGCGGCGGCAGACCCGCACCGCGCCTCCTACTCTGCGCCAGGATGATGCGGTCCCCCCCCGATCCGCACACCGGCCCCGCCGCCCCTCCGCTGCCGCCCCTCCTTCCCGGCGGCGGGAGGGGGCGTGGCGGCGGCGGCGGGGGGGGTGACGTCAGCGCGCGGGGCGGGGCCGAGCCGCGCGGGCGGGGCGGGGCGGCCGCGGCCCATTGTGGGCAGGGGCCGGGCGGGCTCCGCGCCGCGCAGCGCAGCGCCGCGCCGGCAGGTACGGCGGTCCGCGGGTGAGTCCTCCGCGCCCGGGGCAGCGGCTCCGCCGCCGCTCGCCTCTCCTCCGGCTGTTTTTCGGTGTGTGTGTGGGTTGCCGTTCTCCCGTGCCCCCGGGGGGCGCTGGGCGTGTTGGGGGGGGGGGGGTCGGGTGCGCCGGCAGCGGGGTGGGGGGCCGGGGCTTCTCTCCGCTCGGGGGCTGCCTTCCCCCCGCCGTGGGGGAGGGCGGGAGTCGAGCCCACGCCCCACCGCAACCCGCGGCGCTGCGTGGGGTTGTCCCCTCGGGTGGGGAGCGCCGGGGCCCCGCGGCGCCCACCGCCCGCCCGCCCCGCCCCGGCATCCCGGGTCTGCAGCCCGGCGGGGCCTGGCCTGCCCTCCGGCCCCGGTGTGGCCGTGGAGGGGCGCGGGCAGGAGAGCGGGGGCCCCGCTGCCGTGCCCGGGCGGTGCCCGCCCCTCCGGACGCCGGGCAGGGGGCGCCCACCCGCGGGCGTGGGATGCGGGATGCTGCTGCGCTGCCTTCTCCATGGCAACGCCTCCGAGGGCTGCTTCGTCCCCGGCTCCCGCTGGCACGGCGGCTCCCACCCCTGCGGCAGCTCCCAAACCGGGCTTGGGCCCCGCAGGGGCGGGGTGTCACCCCCTGCTTATCCGCAGGGCCCCGGGGATGGGGTTCCCCCGGCTGAGCAAAGCGGGTGTTGAGGGGGTCTCTGTCCCCCCTCCCATGCCTCCCCACCAGGCACGGCAATTTGGGGCTGCTTAATCGTCTGTATGTGCCGAGCCACCAGTGCTGGTGTAAAACACCTTGCTGCGGGCGCGCTTTGGTCCAGCCCAATGCTCCGATGCGGGAGCTCGGGTGGGAGTAGGATTTTGGTGTGTCTCGGTTTCAGGCTACGGCCACATCAGCGGCGGAGGATGAGCGGGTTTGTGGCTCGGGCGCCAGCCCGAGAGCTGCCACACGGGTAGGTCGGGTCTGTCACTGGCTGTGCCGGGCTGGAAATTCAGGGAGATTCAGGCCAGGGGGCCTGCATGGAGGAAGGACGATGCCATCGCAGCATGCAAGCCTTAGGGGTTGGCACCCGCTGCCATTGGCGTGCGATGGCTGCAGTCGGATCCTGCCTGATCTTGACTCGCTTGGCACAAAGTCATCGGTATTAACAGTGGGGTTTCATCCTTGGGCTCCGCGCAGCTTGCAGACGGCCGTGCTGCCTCGCGCGTCAGCGCCTGTGTGAAACAGGCTTGCTGCATCTTTAAGTGATCAAGGTTAATTTAAGGCAAAAATGGATTACAATTCTCTTCCTGACGAAAGCCACTTGAACTGATGGGGCTGCCTGCTGCCAAACCGGGAGTGAGGAGCTCCCCGTGGAAATTGGAGGCGGGTGGGAGATCATGGGGCACGGCGGAGCCCCCTTTGCCAGGTGCTGGGCTGAGGGGAGCCTGTGGGCATGGGCTGCCCTGGTGGTTTCGGCCAGTCCTGAGCGCTGCAGACAGTCAGCATTGTACAACCAGCCGGCTTCTGGCTGTACTGAGAGGGATGGCAGAACAAGGCTTTTTCATTCCCCCCCTCCCCCGGGGTTGATTCTGATACTGCATACCAAATCAAGTGGTGGTGTGTATTAAGGCCACTGTGGTGAACCATGATGCAACCTCATTATCCTCCCTTGCTGAAACAAATGTATGCCAAAGCCATTGGTGTTCCCTGCCTGCCCCTCTTTCAGTCCCACCAGGAGTAAATGGGTCCTGCAGCGTCTGGACCTTTTTCCCTGGGTGCTGGGGTTCATTTCAGTGTGCGTTGCCCCCCAAGCCCTGCGGGTCGGGCATCCACCTTGCTGTTCCTTGATTAATGAGTGACTCGCCTTGCTCTCCTGGTGGCCGTACGCCGGGACCTGCCCCTGCTCCGTCAGGAGCAGGAAGCAAAAGCCAAAGTCCGCGATCTCTGACCGCCCGACGTGTGACACCGGGACAGCAGGAAGCACTGACGCTTCCTGGCTCCAGCCAGCTCTCGGTTGGCGTGTGGCTCTGCCGGTGGTGCCCCTGCCACGGCCCCAGGGTTTTTGGGTCCAGCCAGCCAGGCGTGCATGCCGCTCTGAGTCCCGGCCTCCGCCCTGGGGAGGCAAACAGGATGGGTGAGGTGTAAAATCAGCCCCGAATCCGCTCCCCTGGGCTTGAAACGGAGTCAAACCAGTCTTGACCTGAGCTGGCTCCTTATCTGACCCTTTGTTTGCAGCAGGGGTGCGGGAGGGAGCAGGAAAGGGATGGCTGTGGCGGGTCCATTCCTCTGGTCCCAGATGAGCCCTCCCACAGAGGATGGGCAGGAGCTGGGGACAGCCGTCTAACTGGGTCATGTTTATCTCCCTTTGCTTCTGTGCTTTGTTTTGGTTTCTTCCCCCTCTTCTCCCGTGCTGTCATTGCCACGGCTGAGGAACCCAGCACAGGGGAGGCACGGAGCTGTTGGGCAGCCAGGCTCCTTGCAAATACTGTTTACCAGCCGGCCAGGAGTGTGTCCCCTCTCGCTCCATACTCCTGCTTTGCAGTTGGCATGCGTCGACCATCGGCACTGGCTTGCTACCTGAAGGTCTGTGGCTGATGTGCTTATGGCAGCCCACCACGTGCACAGGTAGCAAATTTACTGCTGTGTTTATAACCTGAACTGGTTAAAAACCAGGTGGGGATGCTGAGACGTGCACCACCCAGAGTGGGTGGTCTTCTTCTGCCCATCCTCCTGCCGCGCAGATACGCACTGAGCTGCTCCTACACAGACGCTTTTATCTCAGAAGTATTAATAAATGAAGCTTGTCTATTTATATGAGCCTTTTTAAGAGGCCGGCAGGGCTGCCTTGAAGGCTTGCTCGGCACTGCAAGTATTCAGAGCTTTTTTTTGTGTGTGCTCTAGCAGTCGATAAGCCAGGGCATCCAGCTGTCAGCTTTGGAGATTGCCAAAGCCTGCTCAACGAGATTTCTGCAGGCTTCGCTCACAAATGAGGATTTTGTTGGACGCTTTGGTTTCTGACTTGATGCTGGTAATTAAATATCTTAACTTGGCTTCGGAAAGCTGCCACTGCCATGGAGTGACTGGTGAGGCCATGTGAAGCAGGATGCACTTGTTCTGCTGGAATTGAGTGTGACCTAACTACGGTCCTTCAGCCTGTGATTTTTTTTTTTTTTTAATACATTTTTTATATAAGTAAAACTCTCTTAAAAGGGGAAGAAAAATCTTGTGTTTTACTGCTATGCTGTTAAGCTTGCATGGACCTGCTGGGACAGCTGTTTATTTGCAAGTCGTGGCAGCCGAATGCTGTAAAATTCAAATCATGTCCATATTGATTGCCCCCCCCCTTTTTAGATAATCATGTATGTACTTTTCACTCCTGCACCACAACAGATGTCAGCGCTGTGCTGAAAAAAGAGGTGATCTGAACACAGGGCTATAAATTGGGGCAGAAATACTGAATGTCTGATCCTGACTTCTGTGTTGGTTAATCTAGATCATATAGATTTACTTATTCTATGTACTTACCATAACTAGGGGATGACAGAAACAACTAGTAAAGGGTTGGAAAGAAGTTAAATATGCCAGCAGAAGCTTTTCTGCGTATTGCATTAGCTCCCTCACCCTTAATGATGTATTTCCAACTATTTAATGCAAAAGAAATAGAGGGTCCTCAGCCCCTTGGAAAGATGCTGGTTGTGATTTGCTGTTTGCCTTTGGTTCTTCTTTTCCCCCCACCACTTCTTCAGCCTGAGTTGGGTTGGGAGGGAAACTGTGCTGGTGCCTTCTTACTCTCCTACCCTCTCAGGAGATCATTTGCACTTGATATCTCTTGTCTTCGTGGCGTGTAGTAATGTTTTGGAATACATTGAAGAACCAGGAGTTCTGGGGTAGCGTAGAAAATCTCAGCTCAGTGAGTCATAAAGCTTTCAAATCTTTGTGGCTGCTGAGAAGAAAGCCAAAGGAGGTGGAGATGAGAGAAGCGGCCTGGCATACCATGAAGACGTGGTTAGTTGACTGGCGAGTTTCATGATCTGAGCTGACAGTGCTTTGTTTCATGATTGGTGTGGCCTGAGGACCAGCCACCTGAATTATAGCAAATTAACCAAATTAACGCGTGAAGTTTTCTGAACATCTGGCCCGTGTTTTCCTCCTGGTGAAGTTGGGTGGGGTCATTCCCAAGGGTGTCCCGTCCCATGCTGCGCCCAGGTCTGTAGCAACCTCTGTGCACTCCGCATGAATTTCTGATCACCCTGTCCTGCTCCCTCCTGCGTTTGGGGAAGTTTGTTGTGAATTTGCTAAATGGAAGAGGTTTGTGCTGCTTGCAGCACCTGGGCAAAGGGGTCGCTCCTGGCCTCTTCCTAAATCAGCCAGGTGGATGGGTTGGCCCAACCTAGTGGCAGTCAGTGATGAGTCATTATTATCATGACTCAATAAATTACTCAGTATATTACTCCCTGTGGACTGAGTTGCCTTGAGCATCTTTGTACTCAAAACATTGACTTGACCCACCGGAGGGGCAATGTTGGTGGACAGGCGTGTTCCCACCCACCATGGCATGCACCAGCCCATCATCGCAGCAGTGCTGACTGGCACTAACGTGTCAAACCACTGGAGCTGGGTTGCTTTTCACGCCTCGTCTCTTCCCAGAGGACACGCTAGTTGCTTTGCTGCTGATTGGATTTTTCTTTTACGCCGTTTTGGAGCTCTCTCGCTGAACTCTTCTGGACTTGGCACTGAGGAAATACAGCAGCACGTCCGCAGTGTGGTTAGTAAGAGGTGGTATGTTGCTGGTTGGAGGCATCCTCGTCTTTCTCAACCCAGAGCGCCAAGCTCCCCGACGCTTGCAGGGCCTGGCAGATGATTGAAGGGTTATTCGCCTTGCCAGACAAGTGGCTTCATGTTTCGCCTTCTGCATTCCTCCGGGTGAGCATTGCATAGCTACGTGCTGCTTACCTGAATCGTGTCTTCCCTGTGCATGCAGCTTCACCGCCTGGAAGTCAGGGCTGTCCCTCTCCAGGCTGCTCCCTCAACTTGCGAGTGCTTTTTGGGTTTTTTGTTTGTTTTTTGTTTGTTTTTTTTTTTGTTTTTCACAAGAGAGTAAATGAAATAACATGTGGAGGGTGTGGTGCAGAAGCAGCAGAAGCGTCCAGCTCTGGCTTCAGTGGCGAAGGCGACTGTTGCTGATTTTACCACCCCTCTTGGAGGGATGATTTTCAGAAGCTGAACCCAGTGACCCAATTCCCAACCTCTGGATTTGGGCTGTTGCCAGGAGTTTTGCATGGAGGCTCCTCATCCCTGCTTGCATGGGCCCGGGGTGGAAAGCAGCTGCGCCAAAGCTCAAAGCAACCCAGCAGCAGCCAGACACGGGTGAGATAAAGAGAGGGGAAGGACCCAATTAATTGATCTGACCTGTGCCCATCCTCAGGAGAGCAGAGGAAAATGCAGTAGGATCTCCAGGGGTTTGTTGTTCCCTGCTGTTTGTCTTTCACGTGGGGCATTCATGCCCATCTGCCCATGGCGATGGGCTGCTGGCAGATCCTGCCCCAGGGCATTATGGCAGGAGGAAGGCAATTCAAAATTGTGCTATTCAGAGGCTGACTTGTGGGGGTTTTGCATGAAACACCAGCAGCTGGGCTCTGTACCAATACGCAAAACTTAGCTACAGAGCTTGGCAGCTTTTGGGGAAGGCTCTGTGGGGCGTTGGTTCCTGCCATGCTTTGCAGGAGTGAGGATCAGCTTGCTTTCCTGATGGAGATCCTTCTAACAAGCAGGGCATCCTCAGAGAGTTTAGGGTTGAGTGTTTGAGGGCAGACTATCAGCAAGCAGGAAAGTGCACACACCGGTTTTGGACGGGAACAAAACTGCCCGTACCCTGAGGCTGCAGGGCAGAGGAGCTGGGGCTGTGCTCTGCACCCAGGAGCCAGCTTGGCACCGCTTGGGCCGGGAGGCGAGGGAGCTACTTGTCCTAAAAATCAAAGAAAACTGGAGTGTGAGAATGGGGGATGCAGAGGCGCTTTGTTCTGGGCTGGGACCTGCAGTTGCTCAGGTCTGGGGTGTCAGGGAGAGCGCAGCGGGTCAGGGTGGTGGAACGACCCACGATGTTTTATGCTGCTTGGGTGATGTCCTAGCAGCACGGTGCCTCTGCTAGCTGCAGGTCTTGCTCCTAGCTCCAGCGAGGAGAAGGATGGAGAAACAGTCCGGAGACCATTCCCCTCGCCCTAAACAAGCAAGATGAATTGCTTGCTGTGGCACGGCCGTGGAGGCAGCGCAGCCGCGATGTTTTCTGGCTCAGATGTGTTGCTGACATTTAGCTTAGGCTGTGGTGGGTCTGCCCTGCTGCTTCTCTTGAGTGTTTCTTTTGTGCAGACCTTTCCGAGGCGGCTCTCTGGAGCCACATGTCCATCTGCCTTTCACCTAGTCACGAGTGGTTTGTTTGTTTTGTTTTTTTCTTTTTCTGGGTGCCTGTTCCTTGCTTGGCCTCAGCATCTTCAAAGTGAACAGTGCTTAGAGGAGCTGTGAACTCTTGCGTGCTGCTCTGGAGAGTCTGCGGTAGCTGAGGTCCGGTGCAGCTGTTTCCTTCAAGGATGCTTGTGTGGATGTAAGCGACTGTAAACCTGTTTGTGTAAAGCTTTCTCTCCCGTGGCTGCCAGGCACCCTTCGCACTCCCATTCCTTCACGCTGCCGCTCCTGGAAACCGCTGCACCTTCTCGCCTGAGCCAGAGCTGAGAATGGGGGAGATGTGGCTGGGAAGGTGGATATGCTCGCTGTGCCTGGCTTTCACAGAAATCACATGCAAAGGATGCTTCATTTGCTGAGGTTTTCTGCCCTCTGCCCCCAAGGCGCTAGGAGTGTCTTGGCTGCGGCTGTGTGCCCAGTGCAGGGAAGAGAGGCTGTGCTCTGCCTTAATATCAGGTTAAGCCTTTCGGATGCATGGTGATTTTCAACTGCCCTGTTTTGCTTGGCACTGTTCTCCTTGCATATCCCACGCATAACTTCTGGCTGCCGGGCCTCTGCCAAGGGACACTTGCCCAGCTTGCTCATGGACACAGTGGTGTTGGAGCTCCTCCAGCTGCAAGGGAGAAGAGCAGCCCCGTGGCAATGCTGCCTTGGGTTTTCTGCCATCAGGTCCTGTGGTCAAGCATGGGGCTTCTCCCATCCCTGTTTCTCAGCCTCCATGTGCAGGAGTCGGCAGGGTTAAGGCTGTTGGGAGCCTGGGTGTTGCTCGGCAGTGCCAGGCAAGCGTCGGGCAGGAGAAAAGCTGAACTTGCAAATCTGTTCCTGGGCGCTCCGGTAAGTCACGCCAAGGATTGTTTGAACTGTGCTAATCCCCAGTGCCTCCAGAGCAACCTTGTTTACAAGAGCCGGTGTTTCAAACGGGTATCCTGACAGATATTTTACCTAAGGCATTTGCTTACCAAAGCTCTCTGGGAACAAGAGGTTGGTTTTGAGACCTCAGCCCATGTGCTGCCTTCTTGCCCTGGCATTTCAGAAGCATCCTGCAAAGAGGCTGGAGGCTTTTTGGGGACAACTTGGATCCATTTATAAACTCCAGCCCCTTTTATCTTCTGTGGAGAGTGCTGCCTGGCAAGTTGCATGTGAAATAGCTGGTGGCTCTGGAGCCACAAGATACCTCTACCCATCACACAGAGCAAATGGATGTCAAGTAAAATTTTTGGAGCATGCTAAATACTGTAATCCCTACAGTCAGTTTGCTTTTGGGTATGGAGCTGGAAATGAGTCTTTATGCTCACTGTTTTCTCACATTTACTTTTGTATTAAATGCTGTTCTTCCATTACCGGGTTCAACAAAATTTGCCATTTCTTAAGTGATGCAGCAGTGGTTGTAATTGTGTTCAAACCGCAGTGATATGCGATGGGCTGTGATTTGGGTTATGTAGTCATGAAATTGTGCCATTCCCTTAGTTGGCATGCCAGGACTTTCCTTACATCCATAAAATACAGTATCTCCCTGGCTTTTCAAGCCATCCTATAGCGTGGCACCTTTCAGCATGAGGAAAAGAGAGTAAAGAGGGACTTTAACCTCAAAATACCCAGCAGTTGGATTTCCAAAGGATCGCTTGTAGTTGCATCAGAAGAAACTCTGTTGGCTTTGCACCGGGGATGAGGCTGAACTAAGTGAGGGACGTGTGAGACAGTGGTGATGATGTGTCTTGCAGCTGTAGCTCGGTTGCCTCACGTCCACGTTTTCTTCTGTTTGCCTTGTGTTTTGGACTATGGCTTTCATTTTGGTGGGAGTCAGGGGCGAGACTGTGTCTTTGGGGTCTGGCGTCCCTGGTATGCCATGGGGTGTTGGAGCAATTAAGGAGGAGCCCATCCTTGGGGACGCCAAGAGCTGAGCTCCACCTATGGCAATGGGCTGTTACAGTGCATCCCGAGATGCATGGTCTTGTTCGGGAAATCGACTCTTTGGACAACACAAAAAAAACGACCTGTGAAAAACAGGTGCTCATTTTTCCAGAGAGTGAAAAAAGCCAAAGACATCCAGCAGTCACCTTGTCAGCAAACGTCATGGGGACGTCTGTACCCAGCCTCTGGGCTGTACTCGATGCTGCTAATTACAGCTTCTCTCGCTGCTGAAAGTAAAAGTTTCAATCTGTTCACTCTGGGGTTCCCATGGCAGCTTTTTGGGACGGCACCAGCCCCATATCTCCATGCCTGGCAGCCCTTGTCCAAGGCCAGGGACTGGGTTGCCATTTGCTTGCACCAAGCCTTGGATTTGTGAGCACCCATCGTGGTTGAGGAGGGACTTAGAAAAACACCTCTCTGGCTCTCTGCCCTATAGTGAACCCACCTGCTGCAAAAGGCTCTTGCAAAGATGCTCTGGAGCTTGAGGGATGTTGCTGTAAAGGTCCAAAAAACACGACTGCTGTCCTGTCTGGTGCTGGCCTTGCTTTTGCCTCTGTCCTGCCAGAGGATCCACAGCTCCGCTCTCCCTTGGGTGTAGTGCTTCCCACCGTGCAGAATTGGCTCGGATTCGGGAAAATAAACAGACCTCCTACGCTGGAGCTGGCAGTCCTGGGCTGCTGCACAAGGGGAGAAGGTTGTAACCAAACGGCCCTTTCATCGCCTGTCTACCTGTGCCGCTGCTGCAGCTGGCTCTGCAGTGCTGTAATTGCGTTGCCATCTAATTTATAATATGCTGCATTTGGAGGACAGCTTTATATTCTTGTTTCTAAATTCTTGCGTAGCTCCAAGAGGGGAAATTATCACTAACGTTTCCATTTGGCACGTAGGTTTGTTTCTGTTCGGAGTTCTGCATTATGAAAGCTTGCGGGATGCTGCTGTTGAGGATGTGGCGTTGGCGAGCCTGTGCCGCACATCTGGGCAGAGGAGCAGGGTGGTCGCTTACCTGCGCCCGTGGGATGCTCGGTGCTTTCCCAGCACCAGCTCCAGGTCCTGCAGCACCCAGCACAGGTGGATGTTAACCGCTTGCCAGTGCTGGTCTAACCCGAAGCCTATTAAAATCCCACAGGACTGAGTCTTCCCCTTCCTCCTCCTGCTTCCTCCCCCTCCCTTGCTTTTCAACACCAGGTTTTTGAATAAATCATCTAGGATGTGATCACACAGGAAACTCGTGATATTTTTTTTTTTTTTTCAGCTAAGTTAGGAAGTGAATTCAGCTCTCCAGGGTTTCAGTCCTGTGCTTTTTAATCACAAGGTTCTCCATCCTTTCTACTCCGTCACTTGTGACATGACATCTCCTTGGCCGCGTAAGCTTTTCCTCTGCTTCTGCCTGCCTGCAGGAACAATAGCTGCTGGAAATGCTCTTCAAGAACCCGGAATGGATGGGGATTGCCTGTGGAAAATGCAGATTTGATCTACGTTAGGTCTTTTTGTTGTTATTTTGTTTACCACTTGGTTATCCTTTTCCTTCAAAGAAAAGCAAAGCCCTTGTTCTTGCAGAATTCATCGCTTCTGATGTGTTACTCACTGGAAGTAACGTGCTCAAAATACTGCATTCCTTTGTGCATCTTTTCTTTATTTTCTTTTTCTTTGTCGGTGGGAGCTTAGGGAGTATAATGGGCAGATTAGCAACTGTATTTGTGGAGTAACCCATCTTTGTGCAGGTCTGGCTAGAAACCAATTAAGCTTGTCTTGATCTCTAAATGAGATTTTTGTCAAACGCCTTACCCGACCGCCTTCTGCATCCATTAATAGCGGGGTGCGATGAAAATAGCTAAACTTGTAAAGATCGCATGTTGGATAAATAGAGAGGCGGTGGTTGCGGGGAGGTTCCCCGGGATGCGTGCGAATCGCTGCCTCTTTGTGCAGTGGTTTTGTAGCTCCGGTTCTTGAAATCTGGGATTAGGTATATTTGCTGCTAGTATGCAAACCTCCGCAGTAGCGTGCCTGGCGCGGGGTCGGAGGCAGAGCTGCTGGATAAATAGGGAACATCCCATGGGCTTCATTAATGTGCTGGTCCCCATCCCTGTGACATCCTTTGGGTGAGACCAGGGCACATTTGGGAGCTCCTGGTGACTCTCAGTTGTAGGTCCCCCAAAGTGCCTTGGCCTGGGCTTATCCGCCTGGACCTGGGTTGCTTTTTAGCCTGGGAGAATCCTGCGCCTTTCCCGGGGGCACAGTGCATTGCTGGGCTGGGAGACCCTGCCTGGGTGGTGTTTGCTGCTGCTGTGATGAAAACTGGTCCGGGAACGGCACTTCAGTGCGGTGTTTTTGAAGAGAACCGACTAAATAAAGATGCCTTTAATAAACCATGCCTTCGGGGGAACCCTTATATCTCTGTCCCAGACTGTTTCTGCATCAAGATAAGATTGCAGAGCAGCTGGATTTGTGCTCTGCTTTGGGAGGTGTAGGTGGGGGAAGGGCACTGGGAATTCTTTTAGGGTGCAAACATTTGTTATGGTCACCTTTATTTGTGAAATAACTACAGACAAGCAGTGCACAGCCTAATATTTTCTTCCCTGGACGCCTGGCTTCTCTATCATGGCCAAACGGTGGGGAGAGTGATCTCAAGGGAAGGAGGGAAAGAAAACACAGGGCGAACTGTGCTCCCTTTGTTGGAAAGGATCCTGTTTCCCCATCCCAGCCCTCCTGGCTGCCACCCGACCGCTGCTGCCCCAGCTCTGTGGGCGATGCCGGTGGTGGGTTATGGGGTGTTGGTGGTGAGATCACGATGTTGCTCTTGTGCAAGGACATTGCTGCTGCAGATGAGCCAAGTTGTGGAGCTAGGAGGAATAAATCCATGTGAGGCGTGGTTGACGGCAGACGAGAGCTCCTGGCGAAAGCAGGCTCAGCTAATTTGATCTGCGGTGGACCCATTCTCCTTTGTCTTCTAGTTGAGTTAAATATACCCTTCAAGTTGTGGTTGCGGAGGCTAACTCCAATTTTGATTATGCTAAATGCGCTAACGCAGGACGCAGCTGACTGCCTCCGAACAGAGATGGGAGGAGAGCGGGATGGGGCATCCCATGGCCAAGACCCTCATCGCTCTCTCCTGCTAACTTGTATCTGGACCATGGCCAAGGTGCAGGATGCTCAATAGGCAGCCCGTGGAAACCTCTAGCTCTGGGTTTTCGGGCAATGAAGATTTTGGAAGCACTCTAGGTCTTGCAGCGTAGCCATAAGCTTTCCATCTTCTGACAGGTTTTAAAGTTTAGTGGCTGTGCTGCAGCTAGCTGGGCATGGCTGGTGGCTTCAGGACAGAGAAAAGGGCCCTCTGCATATTTGCAGAATTCCCAGAGGCAGCAGTTCAGTATTTCTGGATGTAAAGGAATAAAAAGCTGTTGGTTAGCTTGAGCAGCAATCGGAAGAAGTTTTAGTCTTGGAAAGCAAAAGGGAAATTAAATGACAGTGGGGAAATTTAATGTATTAGTCCAAAGGTGCCACCTGGGCATTTGTGTGCCTGGGATTAAGATCAGCAGGTTGTGGCTGTGTGGATGTTGGGGGCTGCCTGTTTGCATCCCCATCTGTCTGTGTTGGTGCTCTGCTGGAGCTGCTGGGTGGGTCTCCGGCTGCTTCATCTCCCAAGGTTTGTCTTGTGTGACAGCATCTCGGATTCTTCTGTGTCTGGCCCCATGAGAGTCCTCGAAAGACCAAAAAGTCACAGCAGATAAAAAGCGCTGCCGCATCTTCTCCAGGGTGCCGGCCTCAAAGCCAAGAGTCGCTTTATCTTTTCAGCCTTCTCTATTGCAGGCTTCAAAATAGCCGAGAAAGCAGCTCATCAGGAGAGCTTTAGCGAAATGTGGCTTCAGGGTCTCCAATATCGGCAACTTCTGAGTTAAATACCTGGTGACAGTCATGCAAGTGACTTGTGCCAGTATTTGCTGTAGGCTGGCAAACCGCTATTCGCCATTTGCTTATCTGCAGTATGTGACTAGCTTATCCTTGAGCAGCTGGATTTAACCCTCTTATCCACCTGTGTGTCGGCAGCGTGGTGTGCCATGCTGGCCCAGCACGCTCTCCCAGTGTGCTGGGAGGAGCCCGGATGGCTGCAGCCGTGACTGGGGGTGGGGGTTTCCAGGGGAAATGGGTGTTTGCCCTCCATGGATGATTGATTGCTTCTGTTATTTTTAAAAAAATAAAACTCCTGGAGAGGGATGATTAAGCTGATTGAAGTGTTTAAGTGAATGAGTTTCCCTTTAATTTAAAAAAAAAAAGTGTATGTGTATATACATCATCATGGTACCTAAAAGAATGGCCCACTGACCTGCTTAATCCCTGATTTGGCTTACAGATGGAGAGGGGAGACAAAGTTTAGATAAAAGGCGGGGAGAATCAGCTTTACCCTTGAAAGAGCAACTCCTTGGCTTTGGTGGCAATGCCTGAGTTTGTTAGTTGAGAAAAGCAGAGATCCGCTTTCCAAGAGCAGGGCAGTTTGTGCTTTCCTGCTGTCTTGGGAGCAGAGCAGCACTCATACAGTTGGAAGAAGGTCCCCTGGCAAGGGTGAAAACCGCGGCGGGTGGTGGCACATCCTCAGCCCTCTGCTCCTTCATCCCTGCAGTGTTTGCTGGCGTTGACTTCAGCCTCGTGCTCTGCCTTTCCTCTTTGCCATTTTAAATGATTTCCAGTGAGCAAAGAAGTGGGTATTTTTGCTGGCCACCTGTTCCTGCATTGCACTGACTTTAGAGGTATATCTGTGCCTCTTCTGTATTGCTTCGGGTGTGCACGGGCAGCAGCTGAAGGGAAGTGCCTGGTGCTCAGGGATGCTCGCAGGCTCACTCACCTCATCTGGGTACCAGCCATGCCACGGCAAGAGCACAGAGCTCGTTCTAGGACTGCAGTGGAGAGCGATAGTCCCCAAACGCTGCTGTGCCTAGCCTCAAAGATATTCACAATGAGGGTGATTTCTGAGACGGCGCAATCAGAAAGCGGTTGGACCCGGCAGCCAGGAGTGTAAAGACCTGCACAAAGCACACGTGCCAGCTCGCTCTCCCTCTCGGATGGACTGGAAGGGGCTGACAGGGCTTGCAGCCTTCCCAGCTCTGGGCTCTGTGGTGTTATTTATTATGTCCCTGAGAGCTGTGAGGAGCAGCCAGTGCCCTCCGTTTCGATCACCTGCACGCATATTGGGTGCTCCCCAGTGCTGTGCACAGCCCATCTGCTGCAAGGGGATGATTGCAAGCATCCCAGGCTGCTGCAGTGATACAAATCCATTGATTTTTGTTTTAATTCTCACCATGTAAAGGAGCCGTTTTCTCCCCACTGCCCCCACATAGCAGGGTGGGGGCAGGTGGTCCACCCAGGGTGGCAGTTCCTAGTCCCCAAGCCAGAAGGATGCTGCGAAGCCAGGAGCTGTGCCCTGGGGCTGGGAGGAGGGACGGTGCCATGCTCGGGACGTGAAACCCGTTAGTGTTTTACTCTGCAAAGCCAATGCACGTGGGAATGGCAACCCCTCGATGGCGAGTTAAGTGAATAGATGTGACAAGACACGTTTGTTTATCAAAATACTAATCGGTGCCAGGGGGATAGGGCGTGTTTTGGGTTCGGGTGAGGCAGCATGGCAGGGCGTGGGTGACTGCGAGCGATAGGGACCGCAAAGACAGCTGTGTGTGCCTGCACACCCCAATTACTTGAACTCATCGCTGCTGGGAGTCCCTGCCTCAGATTGCTGCCAGAGATGCAGTACCCTTTATTAATCTGCAGAGATAATCGTAGTTTTAATGTTACCAGCGGGGGCGTTCGCATGAGGCAGAGGCGTTCCTAGAAGACCTCTGCAGGTACCATGCTGGAGGCATCCAACGTGACTCAGCGTCTTCGCTGATGGTTTTTTAAAGTAAGTCTCAAATTGGTGACAATTTTAAAAACTAGGAGATGACCTGAAGATGAGGATGCTGGGAAGTGATCCCAGAAGGTGATTTTGAGCCGTGCAAAGTGGTTCAAGCTGTGATCAGCTGTAACCATTCCTGCCAAAGGCAGTTTGGGAGCAGGGCTGCTGCTGAGCCCACGGTGGAAGGGCAGCGCCTGGCCCTGCCCTCAGCGTTTGACAGGGCTGGTTTGACTGATGAGGGTGCAGGGAAGTGCCACATGTGCGTAAAAGCTGGGGAAATGCTTCATGCTGGGAGAACGTGAGTGTTCCTCTCACTTTTTCATCAAGAAGCTAGAAACTGTAAGTGTATATTGCTTTGTCAGGGGGGCAGTGGTGGTCATCCAGCAGCTCTTCAGTCTAGCAAAGAGCCTGCATCTGGAAGCCAAAGCTGGATGTGTGCTATCCAGAGCAAGGCACAGGTACATCTGTATACTTATTTATTTTTGAGCTGCATTTAAGCACTAGAACAAACACTTGCAGAAAATGGCCTCAGCCTGGTTCCAGACCACTGGCAGCTCCAAGAGGGAGCTTGAGCTTGACAAAAGTGTGCTCATCCCTTGGTATCAAGAGAAGTGGATAAGATTAACAGGCTGCAATGCTTGGGAGTCCCAGACTCCAGGAGAAATCACTCTTTCAGAGTGATGGGGCTGGAGGAGGACGATGCAGAAGAGGTCAGTGTGGATCTGTGGCTACGTCTCACCAGGTCCCCACCTCCCTGCCAGGGAGCCCCATTCAGATGAGCAGCGCATGGGCTGCCATCAGCAACAGCAGCTTCTGCGTCCAGCCCCTGCATCCCACCCTGCCTGGCACCTGCAGCCCTGTGCGAGCCAACAAGCAGGTGTGCATGGAACTTGTGTGGATGCAAAGCAGATGTCAAGCAGCGTTTTTACCTACTTGCTTACAAAAATCATCCATCAGGTCTGCCTGCCATGGTGCAGAGAGGTGGGGACCAGGTGAGACGTGGCACAGATCCACGCTGGCCTTTGTATCATTGTCCGCCAGCTCTGTGAAGTCCTATTGGAAGTGTCTGCTC
The DNA here is from genome assembly GCA_020745775.1 of Theristicus caerulescens. NCBI lineage: Eukaryota > Metazoa > Chordata > Aves > Pelecaniformes > Threskiornithidae > Theristicus > Theristicus caerulescens. The sequence goes on along the minus strand of CM036564.1, from coordinate 65,794,284 downwards.
CAAAAGAGTGATTTCTTCTGGAGTATGGGTCTGAAATGATAGCACTACAGCCTCTCACTGCTGAGGATAGCCCTCATTTTGTCTTGTCCTGTTGATCTGAATGAAGTTATTTATAAGGACGTTTTCCATGAATCAATAAATCCATGCTTGCTGCTGTGCCTGGGAGGTTTAATTTGCTCTAGATACTGCACCAAATATCTCTGTCCTGAATTGCACTGTGAAGTCCTGCTCTTTGGGAGAGGATGGGGATACAGCTGGATCCTCCAGGAACACGCTGCGGGCGGCTCATGGTGCCCAGTCCCTCTTAATTGTGCATCTCCCAGCGTGGGCTAAAGAGGTTAGGGAGGGGGGTAAGTGCAATAGTTTCTCTACGTATGTGTGTGGAACTTGAAGAATTTGTCCCTTGTGCCAAGCCATTCCTGATGTTACAGATCTTGGGGAAACTGAAGCCAAAAATTAAAGGAGGGGAGGGAGTGTTGGCCTTTGGAAGGAGCCCAGGATGCGGAAATCTCGGTTACAGGTAAGTTTCCCTTGCCGATCTCTGCGTGATGTTTCCTGTTGAGAGGAATTGAAAAATTCCTATTGCACTGCGCCACCTCCCCTTCCAAAAACTGCTTTTGCGAGCCAAGGAGCATGCATCTTTTGAAAGCAATGCACGTGTGTTAAAGAAGCCTGCCATGGGATCTGCCTGAAAAAAGAGGATTCAAAAACCCAGTTCTGCTACACATAGAGAAGTTAAAAATATCCCCAAGATCCCTGATTCCGAGCTTGTTTCCCTTGCTTTGTCTGAGCACCGTGGTCTTCTGGGGCTGGAGCAGTGGTCATGAGTGGGTTTGTCCCCTGGAAGGGGACCTTGCTTTTTGCCACACGCCATGGGTTTGGGGTGTTTTGTTTGCACTGAGGGGTGCAAGGCTGTTGTCGTGTGTGGGAGGTGGTTTCTGACTTGTTCTTGGTGCATGTGGGTGTTTTGGGGACCTCTGAGCTGATGGAACATGGACTGGGGTCAGCTGTCCCCATGGGCACCCAGAGCCTGGCTCTCTGTCCTGCTCCACCCGCCTGGCTGAGCACCCAGTTGACCCCTCTGCTTCTCCTCTCGAGTGGCTCTGAGACCGTTTTGCAGCTCTTGGAGGTCAGAGCTTGCGCTGGGAAATCCAGAAACGTTTCCAGAGCCAAACCACACCACGGCAAGCGGGTGTGTGCCTGGTCTCTGCTTCTCATTTCCTTCATCGCTTCAGAGAGCAGTTGAGCTGCACACGGGATTTCAGCGGGGTGTCCCCTCTTTTGTTCCTATATATGAGAAACGTCTGTGCATGTGTTTATATTTAAATATATATATATATATTTAACATAGCCGGCTGTGAGTTATGCTGCTCTGGGCTGGTCTGGTTGGGCGAAGGAGGGATGTTGCTCACAGCTGCCTACCTGTTGCACTGGCAGCCATCTGATGGTCCTGCTGGTCCAGCCATGCCTGCACTTGGGAAAAAACCAAGTGTTTACAGGGAACTATCCCAAACTTGCTCAAACCCAGCTAGAAAGACTCCCTTTGATGTGAACAGTTTTTGGAGTAAGTCTCGCAGCACCAGTGGAGAGGCCCCATTGCTGTTATTTGTATCACAGCCTGGCCCAAGCCTTTCCACATGTGCCCATCTTGTATTTTCTGTCCCCATTTTCCCACACGCTGACGTGTTGGGATAAAATCGATGCAGCTTCTGGTGGCAGGGCTGGATGTGGGCTTGCTGCTTGCCACGCTGCTGCCCATCTTCTGGGATGGAGAACGCAAGGTCAAAGCATCGTTGTGCCAACGGCAAACTGGAGCGGCCGTATAAAGTAGTCATTTTAAGTAATCGCCAGGATGGTTTCTCCTCCCTTTCCCCCCACCCCTGTCCCCATGTTCTTCCCTGGCACCGTGTCCTTCCCCACCCACAGCCAGGGGGCTGCTTGGATCTGTTGAGGATTTATGTTAAAAGGGAAATCTTATGTACGTAATTAAAACGTTGTATTGCTGGGTAGAAATGGGATTTGGTGCTTACTGCTGTGACTCTTTCTCATGCGTGAGGGTGAACTGATTGATTACTGAGGTTTGAGATTAAATATTCCCCTGAGCTCTGCTGGCATTTAATGTGGTGGGGGGAGGGCAGAGAGAAGGGGAGGAGGAAAACCATCATTTTCCTCCAAGGCAAGGAGAGCAGGGGAATGTCTACTGAGCACATCCCCTTGTCTTGCCCTGCATGCTGTCTGCTGTAACAGAGGCTCCCGGTACTGGTGTCACGGACCACGATAAATCAGGTGCCTTACTCTGCATCCACGATGGTGGTTGAGCTGCTGGTGGGCTTTGATGGTTCCTCTCACTGCTGCGTCGAGCATCCCATTGCATCCTGTTCCGTCCCTGTGGCTCAGCTGCATCCTTGTATCCTGGTCCCCACTCGGGTCCCTCCGAGCCCGGCAGCGGAGTAGACCTGCTATCCCCTCCCTTCTCCCTTGGAGCATGCCTTATTTATTTCTTTTCCTTAATTTCTTTTAAATTCAATGGGAGGGGAGGAAAAACCCCAATGTGCCGCTCCTCAAGCATGCAGTGGGAGCCTTGCCATGCCGGCGCAGGTTGGAGACACCCGCCTTCGCCTGCTTTCCTTGAAGTCTAATTTTAGCTAAAGGCGACGGGATCCCTCCGGGGTATGGCGGAGGTTTCCTATCAGCCTAGACCTTAAGAAACACGCACACAAACAAAAACAACACGGAAGCACTTAGGTTTATTTGGGTGAATTCTTTTAAAAAAGGGTGTGACTTATTTTTGTGAGCAGCCCCAGCGCACACCGGCTTTGTTCTGCTGCAGTCGGGTATTTCAGGTCTTCCAAGATTTAATCAGAATAATTAGTTACTGTCTGTTTATACGTTCTGTTTTTGTTGCAGAGTTTCCAAAGGGCGTATTTATCTTCCAGAGTGCTGCCTAAGTGTCGCTTAATCATTAAGCATCTGATTTCCTCCAAGTTATCTGTCATGCTGCTTATGTAAGTAAATAAAAAAAAAAAAGAAGGGAGGGTGGGGATGGTGGTGGTGGATTCTGCTTGGGGGGGTTTGCAAGGATTTTTCCTGATTGTCATGGGTTTAATTGCGAGTTGCCTTTGGTTCCCAGCCCATCATGCAGTGATCAGAGGACTGCATGTTTGGATTGGCGCTTAACGACCCAGCCGGTTTAATGAGGTTGCTTTCAGCCAAGCCTTCATGTATACCCCACTAAACTGGCAAGAGCTTTGTTACTCCCTGTCATTTCAGGAGGGGAAAAAAAAAAAAAAAGACTTTACAGAAATAAAGGGCTTTTGCTTTCGCTTGTACAGTTACGGCTTTGACTCCTTAACCCAGTGGTATCCCTTAGAAAAATAACAGCTCTGCCTGGAAATAAGTTACTGCTATAAATTTGACAGGATTGGAAATTGGGTGTTTTTCAGCCTGTATTTGCATGTTTGGTTTGGGAACGGGGACGGGTGATGCACACGTTTCCCATCTCTTTAACGCGGGAGATGAGAAAGACACAGAAAAACACTGCGGAAGAGGACGGGATGGCTGGAAAGCCTTGCAACGAGCCAGATGTGGTGCTGAACCCACCCTTAGTTCGTGCTTGGTGCCTAGTTGAATTGCATGATATTTTTCCTTCAATATTTATCACTGAGAGCAGCTGAGGGCGGCCACTGTGCTGATGGCAGTGTGAGGCTGGACGATTTGCTTTTTTTCCCTTGGTTTCTCTTTCCTCCCGAGCTGGGGTGGTAGGGTTGGGTGCCGGGCTGCTGGCTCGTCAGCTGCCCTCCCTACCTCATTTACCGTGTCCACCATGCAAACTCCGGGGGCAAGGGTTTGGAGTGCACACTGCTTCCCTGATGGGTTTAGATCCTTTTAAATCCAGAAGCAGCCATTGCCATCAGCTCCTCTGCTCTCCCATGTGATGGGGACTGTAAATTTTCAAGGTCAGTAGTTTTGTGTTAGCCCTTCTCAGGGATTACGGATACACAGAGGGGCTTTGCTGTCCTTCCCCAGGAGAAGCTCATTAGAGGGAAGGGGCCAGGGCGAGGTGGGACCATCGGGATCTGTGGGGCTTTGGTGGCTTCAGTAGACCCAGTGAAACGCACTTGCGTGGAGGCTAAGGTTGAAGTCCACCTCCTCTCTGCATTTGTTGGGGAAAGACGAAGCACTGCGTTAGGGCATGTGTTGGACTCTGTGCTGCGGCAGAGCTGAAGATGGGCAGGTTTCCCACGTCCTGTCCGCCTCACCCAGCTCCCAAGCAACGTTTTGGGGAGAAGCTGGCAAATCTTCTGTCCCCTCTGGGACTGACATGGTGGCTGTCACAGCTGGTAGTGGGTTGCCAGTGGCCCGTGCTCTTTCTGCTCCAGTGTGCGTGGGGGTGGGAAAAGTCCAATTTGATGGAAATATTATTAAGGAAGGCTGTCGACCTGATTTTTTCCTTGACGTTTACCCAGCTGGAAAGCTGGTGGAGGTTCAGATGACACCTCCTGAAGCACTGGGGATGTGTGATGTGCAGCATGGCCATTGCTCCTGCCCGGCATGGCCCCTCCAGCCACAGCGAGGGATGCCGGAGGGGGTGGCGGGTCTCTAATCCCCATCCTACTAGTGTGTATCTGCCTGCTTCACTCAGCCTTTTGCAGATCTGCTTGGTGTGGGCAGAGGTAGAGGTGGGGAGGAGGAGCAGAGCTGCTGGAAGTTGAGGAGGGTGAAAGCATGGAGGGGAAGGGAGGTGAGCAGCGTCATGAAGGCGGATGCTAGGAGGAAAAGGAGATGATGTGCCTTGTTTGCCGGGTGCTTTAGAAGCTGCTTAATTAAATGAAGCGTTCACTAGGGAGCTACATTTGGCTTTTAAATAGCTTTGGAGCGTGTGAATGCTCTGTGTTGCTCTCTTCTCCTTTCTGTGGCAGGAGTCCCCTCCTGTTCCCATCTCTCTGAAGAATGTCCCCCTGTTAGAATTCCAGCTTGGGACACGGGAGGTGCAGTTTGGTGGCCATGTGCTTTCAAAAAGCCCTTCCAGTTCTCCCCAAGCTCCTCGTCACTCCAGACCACTTGTCCCTTGACTTCTCCCAGTCTGGCCAGTGTGAGCCTCGGTGACTGGAACTAACCATGGGTCCCCTCTCCCGCGGAGGCTGCTGCATGCCAGGAGGCGCTCACCATGCAGCACTGGTTGGTCTGGGATGAGCTGGCTGGTCTTCCATCACCTCTCTTTGAGCATCCCACTTAAGGCAGAGCTGATGCCCCTTTGGCTTTCCCATGCTTTTGTAGGGCTGTGTGTTTCTTCTTTCCTTTCAGCCACCTGAAACACTCCTCCAAGAGACTGGAGAATGATTTTTTTGGTTTGTGTTTTTTTTTTTCCTGGAATACCTTATTTCCCCAGTTGTCCCTTGGAGCAGAACTGGATGTTCTTTGTGCGTTTGGGTGTCCTGCTACCTGGTAAAGGAAATTTGTAGTGCTTAGTTTTATTTAATTCCTGTAGAAAATGAAAGTATTTCAAGCTGTTTCCTCTTCTTGGGCCCCGGAATAACACAGCCCTGTGACGGAGAACTGCAAAGGCAGACACAAATCCTAAGGACGGGGATGCAAAGGATATTTTCCCTCCAAAAAACTTCATCTCAGTCAAGGATGGGGAATATTCCCCCACACCATAGCCACCCTTGGAGGATGGCCTCTGTCCCCCCATGCAGACAGACCATGGCTACCAGGTGCCACTGAGGTGCCCCCAGGCACAGGGCCACTTCTCTGCTCTCGCCCTCCGCCATGTGCCCAACAGCCACTTCCAGACATGGTGGGGGAAGGTTTGGGAGGAGTACACCCCGTTTTCCTCATAAAACTCCAAACAAGAGGCTTGGCCTGGTTTAGATTTTAAAAATAACTTGCACATTTGGAAGCTAAAGTTTCAGAAGGGCTCCGAATGGGATAATGGCTTTGATCATGGCAGTCTGAGATCAAGGGAGGGCTTTTTAGGTTTGCTGGATCAGCTGGAAAGTATATTGTAGTGTCTAGACTTTATCATCCTTGAGCAAGGCTTTTTTTTTCAACTCTACAAAAGGTCTAATCAAAAGCCCACGTACAGTTGATAGGAAGGCTTCTTCAGAAAGGAGCCTGCTCTGGGTTTTGATTGTGTCCAGAAGCAAGTTGAAAGAGGTGGAGATCAGCTTTGGACTTTGAAGGACCTCTGAGACTCCGCTTTACAGGCGCTGCCGTTTCTGATGAGGCCATTGGCATGGGTGGAAGCTGTTGTATCAGCAGCAGGGTGAGGAGGCTGGGAACGGGGACCTGCCGTGTGCCAGCCCTGCAGTCCCCAGAGTGGTTGGTTCTTGCAGCTGAGCACTGCTAAGACCTTGCTGCTCGCCCTTTGGCTGCTGCGGTTGGGGTCAGCTGCTCAGACCAGCATCTCCCACAGCCGTCTCAGTTTTGGCTGTGTAATAACCATAAATGTCCACGTTTGTTGGTGTTTGGCCAGAACTGCAGCATTTTTTACTTAAGTGTAGAAAACGTATGTTTTTCTTGCTTTACTTTCCATAAGTGGGTTTTTTAAATACTTTTTTTTTACTATTTTGTTTTGTTTGTTTTTTTTTTTATTTTATTATTTTCCATAATTCCAAAGGATTAGAGGCAGAGGAGTGACTTCCTAAGGTGCTTGGAACAAACTCAAAAGCCTGCCATGAAGGTGAAGACATCTAGCCACGTGCATTCAGTGACTCCTCCTGAAAGCCCACGTAGCAATCGAGCTCCGTCATGTTGGAAGATGCCCCCTTGAGAAAACAGAGGCAGTTTTTCTTTGAAACGCTGTGTTTTCTGTACAAGGGTCTTGGGTGTGTTTTGGCAGGTGTGTTGTTGGAAAAGTCATCGCTAACCATCTCCTTAGCGCGCACTGCAACGCACCATGCTGCCGCACTCAAATAATGGCACAGGCTGCAACCACAGCCTGAGGCTTTGGTGGAGTCACAGGATAGCTGTGAAAGCTTCAGCTGGAAGCTTTGGAAAACATTTGGAAATGTTTTGGAAAACATTTGGATCGAGGATGTCATAGCTCTGCGTCTGGTTGTTTTCCTTTGCTTTGTCCTTGAGAGAGGGAACTGCTGTTGGGTTTCTCTTTTTTCTTTCCATCAATTACTCTTTCAGACATACTTATTTCCAGGGATGAATCAGAGCAAATGCCAACGTGTAAACAGTTTGCGGTGTAAAATGGTATTAAAATTGGGCTGGAAGGGATCTTGAGAGGTTACCTTGTCCCCAAGGCAGGGTCAGTTGAATCCAAGCATCGAACTGGAAGGCGATCGTGTTTGCTGGGAGTTGTTTTCTCATGAATTATCTAAGGAGCAGAGGCAAAAGTCTACCAAATAATGCTGTCAGTATGTGTGCGCAAGCCTCCCTCAGTTTATTCAAATCGTTTGCTGAATAAGTATTGAAAATTAATGCGGGGTTTGTTCCCAGAGCTATTCAAAGTAATATTCCAGAGTAACCTTTTTCGCCTTGGCATTTGCCAAAATACTGCAACTTTCATGGATGAGATGCATTTACCCATAGTCTGTATTTGATGTGGAGCCATGCTTGGTTTGCCCCATTTCGGAGACAACCAGACCCCAGAAACCCCACTGGGATGAAAAGCAGTTTTTTCTTTGGTTCTTGTGAATTAGACGTGAGTTTTCAAATTCTCCAGGTGGTCCGCACTTGAGCTGGAGGGGCAGCAACAGAAAGCCCCCAGACCCATCCCGACAACACAGGGTAACTTGGGATGCTGCAACGCCAGCCCCGTGGAAATCAACGGCAACCTCTCCCCTTGACATCTGCAGGTTTAGCTAAAGCTGTGAGATCCTGGGCAGTGGTGGAAGAGAAGTCTCACTAGAAATCCTCGTCTGCTTTGAGATCGAGAGCCAAGCAATGACTTTCAATTAATTTCTCCTGTATCTTCCTCTGTCCCAGCTTTGTATCTTGAGTGATGAATTGAAAAAACTATACGCAAGAGCCCTAGCTTAATCCCCTCGCCTTTTAAAGGTGCTGCAGAGCTCCAGTGGGTCTTTTTTCCTTGCTTATAGCTCCCCATTTCAGTGATGAATGGTTTTGAAAGAGGTTCACCTGTAGCCACCTGGATGCTGGCTTGCTCTCCAGCCAGCATTCCATTGGTATTAGCATCCACACAGCCCAAACGGTGACTGGTTTTCCTTTATCTGGTCCTATCCCGAACCAGTTTATAGTAGGTGATAGCAAAATTCATCTATCTTTGGCCGTGTGGCACGCTTGGCGAGCCCCCCCCGGCCCATCTGTACATTTAAAGTCAAGATGACTGGCATTAGCATTATTGTTTGGCCAAACGTATGCAGAGATATCACGGCTTAGATTTGTTACAGATGGGTTTCTGGATATAGTCTAAGGCATTCTGCCAGCCAATTTTATATCTGTGTAAAAGTGATTGGCATCCCTATAAATAAAGCTGCTGTGCGGTTATAAATCTAAATATACTTATTCATTAAATTATTTTTACATCTCAAGTGGGTTGCCATCCTGGGTTATCATAAGCGAACCACGCTCTTCGCATGTGTGTTATCCACAGCTCCAGAAATGCAGCTTCTGAGGCTTTGAAATATTTTTTCCCTTGAAAATACATGTGTGTGATCTATCCATGAGTCCCTGTGCCATGGTGGGATGAAGGATCTTTTCACTGGGACCTCTTCACAGTCATCACTGGGAACGACCCTGTCCCAGAGACTGTTGTAGACAGAGCTCCACAAGCGGATGTGGCTGTAAATAGGGGAATGTGAACTCTTTCTTTTTTGGCTCACAAATGAGTATGACTTTGCTGGGGTATTTAGTCCCCATGGCCAGGTAAATACTATTTGCCTAGCTCCTTCAGTGCTGGGAAGGACTCCCCCTCCACTAGCATCTCCATCCATGTCCTCACGTGGGGAGTCTCGCAAAGGGTTTCTTCCCTCTGAATCATGGGCAGAGCTGCGTGAGAAAGACCTTCTACCTCGTTTAACCACCGCTGCTGTCATTTCGGCTACAGGAGCAAGGAAAAAAGTCCCCCATACCAGCTCCAGGCACTGCCATGAGCTGGAGATGTGCAGAGCCAGAGAGAGAGCCCGGCCAGCCGCCCACACAGCCGGGCAGCGATGCAGGCACTAGTAAATCTGGCTTTGTCTTTGAACAGGCTTATGAAGACACTGCGAGCTGCAACCTCTGGTTTCTTTGGGTTTGTTTTCCTTCTCCTTCAAAGCATTTGAATATTCATTCAGTAAATGACGAAGCATAGAGCGCATGTGCCTGAGAGGCAGAATATCAGCCGCCTCACTTTCCTCAGTAGTAATGTCCATATTGAAACTATACCGAAAGGAATCTTTAAAGTTGGTCTGTCCATTTGCTCCTCCTCCCCCATCACTGACAATTGACCAAGTCCATTGGCTGCTTTTGTCCTCTCTTCCAGGCTGATTTTCATCTCAAATATGTGGAGCTGCTGCAAGTTTTGTCAAAAGAGGCATCAGGTTAGAAGGGTGTTGTGGAGGGTGTTTATTAAGGGAAAAGATGCAATGAAAACTCAGTCTGCACTAGGCACCAGGGAATACACATAAATGTTATGAACATCCAAGCCATAAAGAGTGCTTTAGTTGGATTTACCATGTTGTGACACACCAGAGAGCCTACGCTGCAGGACTCTGCACAGACACGTAGGTGTTGCAGGGGGGATGTTCGCTTATGTGAATTCTCTGATGTCTAATAAATGTAAGTTCCTCCTGCAGCCTTAATATAAATGTGGCTTATATTGCTTAGGTTCACAGAGGGAAATCTCTTCTTTGTTAGTGTTGGTATTCCTAGTACTGCTTACCCCACCGAGTGTAGTTTCTTTAGCGTAGCAGGGTCAATGCAGTCTTGTAGGGTCTTCAGAGGCTGGTAGCAACATTTACATGTTGTCGTGGTTTAACCCCAGCCAGCAGCTAAGCACCACGCAGCCGCTCGCTCACCCCCCCCACCGGCGGGATGGGGAAGAGGATTGGAAGGGCAAAAGGGGAAAAACTCGTGGGTTGAGATAAAAACAGTTTAATAACTAAAGTAAAATAAAAAATAGAACAGTAGTAATACAAAGCAAGCGGTACACTGTACAATTGCTCACCACCCGCCGACCGATGCCCAGCACATCCCCCAAGCAGCGATCGAACCCCTCCCCGGCCAACTCCCCTGCTTATATACTGAGCATGATGTCACGTGGTATGGAATAGCCCCCGCCCAGTCTGAGTCAGCTGCCCCAGCTGTGCCCCCTCCCAGCCTCCCGTGCCCCTGGCAGAGCATGGGAAGCTGAAAGGTCCTTGACCAGTGTGAGCACCACTTAGCAAGTACTTAGCACTACTTAACAAGAACCAAAACATCAGTGTATCATCGACATTGTTCTCAACCTAGACCCAAAACACAGCCCCATACCAGCTACCAGGAAGAAAACCAACTCCATCCCAGCCAAAACCAGGACATATGTCTTGACCCTTTGCTGGAGCTGGTTGCAGGTCTGTGTGCCATTCGGTGTTGCGGAGGCAGGGGAGGACAAGCTGCTGGGATTCGGCATCCTGGAAGTGGGAGCTGGACGATGGTATTGAAAACCTCACCATCTTCCATCACAGGAAAGCTTAGTGTGGTAGATGAGCAGCAGATGGAGAGGAGAACCTGTCAAGCCTGAGTCGTGGGTCCTGTGTCCCTGTCCCTGAGTTATTTCTGGTGCACAGTGGCTGAGTTGTAGCTGCATGGTGGAGGTAAGAGGTTGGCATTTGGGTTGCATCCTGGAGGTACCGGGGTGACGTATGGCTTGGACAGACTGACTATGTTTGACAAACATAGAAGTGAAATGAATCACCTTGCCTGGCACAGGTAAGGGCAGAGATAATCGTGGCCGTGGCATGAGCCCTGCTGTGTGGCTGATGCCAGCAAACTGGGAGGTGGTGGCCTCCAGGAATGACATTCCCTTGGTCCCCGTGTCCTGCTGCAGACCCTGATGCGGTAAGGGAACACCTTCCTCCCCAAATCAGCAAACAGCTCCTGGTTGGCATGTGTTACCCAGGCTCTGGAGGTCCTGGCGTGGCTGCCCGGAGCATCCATAAGGTAGTCTGGAGGTATGGTGTGACCAGCTGTGCTCGGTGCTGCTGGTAGCTAGCTGCTGGTAGATGGGTTCTATATGGGTGTGTGAGATCCTTGCATCACCTTATGTCTCACAGAGAGGGAAGGGAGAGACCCTGAAAGACCAGCTACTTACTTCCCTGCAGGGATATGATGGGGTGCGAACAGGACTCAACGTTCATTGTGTTCTTGGTGAGCTGCCAAATGTTTGCATATCTGCCTGGCTTTTACTGGTAGGTGTCAATACTTTTTTCCATGGCTGGTTTTTGTTCTTTGCTTTCACCAGAGCTTGAATTCTTTGCAGTGTTGGGGTTTTTTTCTCTTTGTTTCTCCCCCCCCCATTTGGTGCCTTAGTAAGAACACAGCTGAAGTACTGGGAGCCCAAACTAAACCTGTCTATTACGCATTACCCGATTAGACGCCATGGTAATAAGCATTTGAATCTAAAGCTAGATTAGGCAGGGAGCAGTCTGGGGCTGGATTTGCATAGCACGCATTCCTTCTCCATATGACGTGTTGGTAAATCTACTGAAAGTGAATTTATAAAGCGCCAGCATGCTTCAAGTGCTCCTGTTGATGCATGGGTTTCTCCCCCCATGAGGCACTCAGCTGGGCAAAAAATGTCTGCGATTGCCTGGAAGATGCTTTTTCTTCCCTCCTCCTGCTCTCACAGCTCATGTTGCAGTCGATGGGGACAGGTAGCTCTTGTCAGCTCTAAAAACCTGCATTAAGTGTTTTTTTTTTTTTTCCTGTAGAAGCAGTTATTTCAGGGTGTTTTCTTTTTCTGTGGCAATCTCCTGCAGCAGTGAAGTGAATCTGGAGTTTTCAGGTAGCTAAATCCAATGCACAGCTTCTTCAAGCTTTCGCTGCAGTGTTACAGGTCTTGTGCTGGAAAATGCTGCAAAGATTTGTTATCCAAAAGCTATTTAATTTCCTTCCGCTGTGGACAGTCACAAGATTGTGGATGATCTCAGGGTTGCTTTTTCTTTGAGTTATTTCATTAGCCTGTGTTTAGGGCATCCAAACTGGAGAGTTAATCTGGAGCAATGGGCTACCGAGGTTAGACATTGAGGAAAACGTTTTTCAGGGTTTAGTGCGGTGGCTAGGCAGCAAACCTTCAGGCTCTCCATTGTAGGGAGGGGTTTGACATGGAGGTTCTGGAGGTTCTGGATGTTCTTGTTCCATTGTAGCAAAGGTTTGAGATGGGTGTGCTTGTGCTAAAAGCTAAGCAGAAAACAGCCTTATCCAGCCCCTTCTCATGGTGACCTCCATCTTGTGGTGAAGCGCACGGCAAGGATTCCTGTGGGTGTCTGAGCAGAGATGCTCTGATGTCGTTGTGACCCCTGAGCTGGAAAGCACCATCCCCACTGGCTTGCCTTTGCTTTTTTGTTGTTAGGGCTCTGCTTAGCCACTTCAGGAGCCCAATGGATGTGGCTTGTGCCACTTGAAGCCTGTGCTTGGCCAGCTTGTGACCCTTGTAGCCTGGGAATGAGGAAGCACGAATCGCGGAATAAGGCCCATCTCACTGAGTTTCAAGCTCAGTTAGACCTGCTGGGCCCTGCTTCTTTATCAACAGTGTTGCCTGGGCTGTGTTGAAAGATCTGGTGAGCTGGTTAATGGAAAGCTGCAGCTCTGAGTGGCTCCTCTCGGCAAGAAGCTCAGTCGTGACCTCCGCTGTTAGAGGTGTTTCAGCTTCAAAGCTGCTAAAGGAATGGGGGGTGTTGGGGATGCACTTTCTCACAGGAGAGCTGGGCGGACCTGATATCAGTCAAATACATCACCCTGAAGCCAGGAAAGGAGGCGAGCTTTGAAGGAATGTCATGAAGGCGCTGATCATCAGCGGTACCGTGAAGCCTTGCCCAGGTGGCAGATGTGAAAACCTCTGCAATACCCTGCCACCGCCAGGACTCAGGAACCCTCAAAGAGGTGAAGTTCTCTATTGCTTCAGGTTGTGAGTAGACCAGACCGGTGTCAATGGGGAGAAGTACTTTCACTTTGCTGGCTAGAGTGGTGGACTCCAACCCCAAGCAAGAAGTCATCTGCAAGGAGTTGTGAGCTTGGAAAGGGCCAGGAGCATCCAGCACTGATTTGAAGACTCAGGAAGGCAAGCTAATTGATGGTGTTGAACCATGGAGCATCTCTGCAGAGATAGCAGTGGGCACGCAGGAGGGAGCTGGTGAATGGAAGAGGGCAGAGCGTGGTGCTGTACCCCAACAGAAATGGGTGACATTGTGGCTTTCTGAGCCTGTGTTGTGCCTGCAGTGGCTGCTGGGAAGGTACATCTGTGCTTGTGGGTGCGTCTGGAGTGTGGCTAGTCCCAAATATATGAACACACAGGCTGCCCTCCTGCAGCAGCTGAGATTAAATTAAAAAACTTCACACACAGTTATCTTCTCTCGGGGTGTCTGAGCCTCTCAGGATCCCCTTGGGTGACTTTTTCAAGCAGTTCTTTGCAATTGCGAGGCTATTTTTTTTCTTTTTTAATGAAAAGGGAGATCATTGTATAAATATCTACAGGGATGGGAAGCTTGTATTGCAATTTGTGGCGGGTGCAGTGTGAAAACCTGCAGAGAAGAGAAATCCACTTCTGTACATAGCCCTGGCGGGAAGGTGGCCACTGTCGCTGTGATATTGCACCATTGAGGGGGTTTTCCTCACTGGAACGTCTGCTCCAGTGGGGTGGAGAGGCTCATTTTTTAAGCAACATATAGACATGGAGGCAGGCAGGATGCCTGAAGCATTATAGATGCCCTGTTTGGACTTCAAAGTGTCTGGGGAGAAACAGATTTGGTTAAATCAATGCACAAAAGAAAAAATAAAAATCCTGTGTGTGTACTCAGTGTGTTTAAATTTGGTTTGTATTGATGCTGCTGATGCTGATACTTTCCTGGATTAAGCATTAAGATAGCCTCTGTTGATTTTTAAATAGACCCCCTTGGGATCTCCACCGGACGGATGTTCCTCTCCGGATGCTCCTGCCGGGGAAGAGGGACCTTCCTTCAGTCCATCCTCAGCAGCGATGGGTCAGTCGACTTTGGAGTGAGCCCTTCCTTGCTCCCTGCTATTGGTGGGAGACAGGGTAGTTAGGCAATTAAAGTGGTGTGCCTCCATTAAACCGGGTCCTCCAAATTGCAGGTGATGGGTTTGAGCAGCTCTCCTGGGAAACCCGAGTCCTGCTGTCCTGTGGCACGGAGTGGTGCAGCTCCATCCTGGTCAAAGCAGGGCTTTTGCCATAAGCTACATTGTGTTGCATCTATATGAAAAAAATATAATCAAGCCTTCCAATTAGTCTCGCCTGCTGTGCTCGCCTGCTTTCCTTTATTACGTTTAAATGCAAACAGTCTTTTAGTGTAATGTGATAAAAATTGCTGCATTTTCCCAGGCCGGGTGGGAGCAGGCATCATGCTGGAGCTGTTGGCATCACGTTGTGCCTGATGCGAGCTCACATATATTGTTTTTCAGTGTTCATCTGCTGAAGCACAGGGAGGTATTAGTGTTGTACTGGAAGGAAAGCAGCCATCGGGCCATTTCTGCCATCAGACATATTTATCAAGGAATTCTCAAGCCCAGGTTCATACTTTAGGGGGAAAAATCACTCTGGATTAACATCAGGATTTAAAAATCTTTAAAGGGAAATCAGCATTGCAGATGGGTAGGCCAGCTGAGAGGTCTGACAAATGTGGTTTGTTTGCTTTGGCCACTTTCTGGACTACAAGTTTAATGATGTCTTGAAGTTTAATGATATCTACCCATCAGGGTCCCTGTTAGGAAGGACTCCTATTTACAGCAGCCTCCACCCAGTTTCCATTTTGAAAGAGAAAAAAAACCAGCTTGCTACACACCACAAGCTGCATGAACACCAGTGGTTCCAGTAGCCTCTTCTTAAGCACGGATAATCCTAAAAATCTCCGAACACAACTCAAAACTAGCCTGTCAGGATTCAGCCGGTAGCTCCTCGTTGCCTTGCTGTGGTGGTGGCCCCATGGCAGACGTTGCTGTGCTGATGGACTGGAAGCATCTGCTACCGAGCAACATGGAAACTCCAGTTTGGAAAGCCAAATTAATTAAGAGGCTTTAAGAGAGGAAAAACCTGCCTGCCTTCCCCCTCGGTTTTGCACTCGAAGAGCCCGCCTCACCCCGGGGATTACTGCTGAAATGGGGAGCAGTGAAATGGAAAGCTCAGCAGTGAGGCTTTGCATACAATAAATCAAAGTCGTAGCCCAAATATTCATTGGAGGAGCAGGGCTTGAGGCTGGGGGGGGAAGGAAAAAAGGGGGAATTAAAATAAAGGAAGGTTTTTATTGAACTATTGTTCTCCAGGAAAAGGCTAATTGGCAAACAAATATCCTCCTCCAGTGGGAAATACATCTCCTCTCTCCCCGCTTGCCAGGCTGTTGAGTTTTTATTGACAAAAGCTTTGCATCATCAAAGGCGGTAGTTGGAGCCGGGAGTGATCTCAGAAATGAAGCGATTTAAATCCATGTCCTTTTGGATGGAGAAGGAAATATTGAGGGGGGAGGTCTCCTTCCAGCAGCTGGGCTGGGAGGTGGTCCTGGCGCCCCTTGTGTCGGGAGGTTTCTGATCACTGAAGCTGCTCTTCCTGGCTAATTATATGTAACTTGTGATACACTGGGGTGGGCTTCACAGCTTGGTATTATTAGCCTCCTGGAGGTGTTTTGTGCTTTGTGTGAGCATTTTCCCCCAGTTGGGGCCAAAATCAGTGATGGAAATGGAGTGGGGCTGGATGTTGGCTTGTGCTTGTGCCGGGTGATGAGGATGGAGCTGGGATGGAGGAGGATGCTCGCCCCGGGATGTTTGGTGGGGCTGTAGAAGCCCCCTGAGCTGCCCAGAGGGTCTTGCATCCCTCTCTTGACTGTTCTTGGCCTTGAGGGCTGCCTGGCCAAGGCTTGGCATCGCCCAGCCCGGATACCTGCAAAGGCTCCCTGAGAGACCAGGTTCAAATGGCAAAGGACAACTTTTGTGAGGGTCTTCTCTGCAAGGCTGCAGGCTTTCAGGAGAGCCCTGGGTCGGTGCTAATCCCTCCCTGTGCATGACCTCGGCTCTGAAAGGGCTGTCTCTGCCCCTTTGAGCCCCACCACAATGCAGTGCCGGCAGCTGCTGCCCCGAAACAAGAGCGGGGTGAGGGGAGCACCAGGAGGGACGGCCCCTCGCATTGCCTTTCCTTTCTGCCGGGTTTTTCTGTGCTGCCTTTTGAAGCCAGACCGGGGCACGGGGAGGGCAGGGGGATGCTCCAGCATCCTCCTGGAGAGCCCCCCGCCGCCTCCGCCTCCTTCTGCCTTCCTGGGAAGTCTCCTGGGCTTAACCCACCTCCAACAAGTGTTGTGCCTGGTTTTTGGGGATGCAAATCATTCAGGGCATTTAAGGGAGGAATATGCGAGTTGAAAACTCTTTCTTCCTCCCACCGCCAACCCACCCCGCTTTTTGGTTTGCTAAAGCAGGACCACAAATCCAGCCGGCTGCTGGAAAAAAGGCACGTGTGTGTTTGTAGAATTGGGTCGTTTAGCACCCTAGTGAGTATTAAGAAATATATATATATTTATATAGGTTCTCAAACTGGGTCTTGTCTGTGGTTCCACGATTGTTGTCCTTGTTCCTGAAATAAATGGTATTTGCCTGAGCTGATCTGCTGGAGCTCCCGTAAGAAGCGGTTTGTAGCAGTTTAGAGGATCTGGCACCGGCGCTCATCTTGTCACCAGTTAAGTTCACCCTTTTAATGGAGAACTCGTGACCTCCTTTGGTGTTACTGTGCCACTCGCTGTCTAGCTGATTGGGAAACTTCCAGCAAAGTTTGGTTTTTAATCCTCAAAAACTAAACAAAGTTTTACTCCAGCAGCATCTTCCCTGGTTGGTTTCATCTGTGCACTGAGCTGTGCCGGTCTCTGTAACTGAAGGGGTTGAAGGGCTGTGTGGGGATCCCTGGGGCAGCTGATGGATGCTGCAGCATCTTCTCCTTGGACCCAAGCTTATCTCTGTGCCCTGGGACAGACATGGTCCTGCAACACACCGGCAACCATCCCCTGCTCTGGACTTTTGCTGGCTTGCCAAACCGAGCGGCGCTGCCCCGAGGATTGATTTCAGCTGGAGAGCACTAAGACAGATCCCGTCTCACCCTGCTGTGCGCCACACTCTTCCCCCTGAAAAATGGATTGCAGAGTCAACAGCACGTGTGCTTCCCTTGGCGGGGAGCTCGCTCGCGCGCTGGAGAGGCAACTTGCAAGCCGGACTGTGATATTCTCGCAGTGCGAGGGAGGTTGTTGCTCTTTTCCCTGAGCATCATCAACACCTCCAGATGGGAGCCCCATGCAGACACGTACAAAAAAGTCTCTCCCAGCACTTTTTCTGCTTGCAGTAAGTGTAAGTTTTGTTTAGATGGAGAAAGGAAGGTTTTTTTCTCGTGTGTTACAAATTGTGAGGCTATTTTTTTTCCTCACTGGTGAACATATAAGTGTTTACTTGCCCTGTGAATAAACTGGTTTGATTTTTCTTGTTGCACGTTGAATTTCACCATTGAGCCCACGAAGCTCATCTGCCCTGGAGCACAGCAAAATGTTTTCTTGCAAGACAGCAGGCCCGTATGTATGCTTCAGGTTGTAACAATAAAAGGGAAGAATACGAAGAGGAGGCGACACGTTTTAGGTGAACATTGGGTTTTTGACGATGCTGGCAGATGGAGTTTTCCGGGAGTGAGCCGAGAGCCTGTGACTGCAGCCAGCTCCTGCCGACGTCAGGGCCGGTGTGCTGGTGGCCTTCGGGTACCGGGCAGCCCGAGCAAGGTTTGGAGATGCAAAATGCTCTTTGTTGGGTTCATGGAGTATAACAGGATTTCTGGGAAGGGGAAGGAGGATCTGGGGTAATGCAGGATTTGGCAGGTGTATTTCTAAATCCATGAAACCCAAGTCTTGGAGATTTGCTTACGCTGAGAATTATGGCTCTTGAGATTTAGTGATGAGTCAGGCTCCTCCTGACAGCTGATTTTCCTGCGGCATCACGGGAAGGGTCCTGTCCCCATCCCCTTTTGCGGCTGCTGTTTCATGGGTGGATGGAGGGGAGAAAAGGCAATCGTCAAACAGTTTAAAGCCTTTTAGCCAAGTGTTTTGGGTTTTTTCCCCCTCCTGCTGATACACACAGATTTCTACCAAACACAAACATTCCCCTCTTGTGCAGCCTGTGCCTGAAAGCAGCTTTATGCTGGAGACAGGGATTTTTGAAATTGGCATGGGAGCTTGTGGCCAAAAAATCATCCTGGTGCTTTTAACAGGAATAGCCATGCCAGGGATGCTGGCACCGTGCTCAGTGCGGGATCCACGCTGGAGGTGCTGGTGATGGGCTCAGGTCCTCCGGGCTCCTGCGTTGGAGGGAAGATGGCTCCTGCTTAGGGGAAGGCAATCCTGTTTCTGAGCTTTTCATCCACACAAGGGCTCAATTTCAAAGGTTTTATTTTTAAAATTAAATAACGCTTGGATCCTCCTCATTAAAAAGAGTTTCTTTGCACTGGCTTTGGTGCAAACATGAAACAGAGCCCTCTCGAGCAGGATGAGCCCAAACGCTGCCTCCTGATCGGATGGGCAGAGCACGGTGCACATGTTTTGGAGGGCTCGCAATCGGGTTAGAGGGTGAGGTCAAGGAGGGTGCTGGCTGCCTTGGGTCTGTAAGACGAAAAATCAAAACATGTCCAGGGAAGGCTTTGCTGTTTCTCAGGAGGTGCCTCAAACATACAGCTGGTCTGAAAAATGTTGTGGGAGCATTTACCTTTTATTGCTGTGGAGGTCTGGACGTGGCTAATCGTGGGAGGAAAATCATCTAGAGTTGTTTGTTTAAAAAAATGATGCGAAGTAATTAGTGGGTTTGATGTGCACCCCAGCACTGTGCCATGTGCTGGGTGTTACATGCATTGGGAGAAGCACTGACGGAGGGTGCACCATTGCTCAGCGGTGGGATGGAACAAGCATAGGGTGCAATGTGTGGGATGCCAAATTTCTGCCTTCTACATGCTGTAAAAAGTGGTCCAGGACACCCGGCTCTAGCACTCGGTGAGGGTGACGGTGTCTTGTAAAACTGCCCGCCGAGGCCCAGCAACTCCCAGCCGCCGCCAGCCAAGGAGGTCACTTTGCAACGATGGAAGAGAGTCAGAAAATTTCCATCAGTCGGGAGCATCCCAGGCTGTGCCAAAACTCTGTGGGGTGGGAGGAGGCAAAGCTTGGTGTGGCCCAAGATGCTGAAATCGTTCAGGGCTTGGCAGAGACGGTCAGTGAGCATTACTGCACTTGCACAAAAATACTCTCCCCTTGTGCAACGCGCTGAAATAAAGCTCGCCATTGAGAAAGAGCTCGCTCGGGATCTTGCATCCTTCTTTTGGGAGGGGATGGGAGAGGAGCCAGAAGAACAACACGCTAATATTCATATTTGAGGATTTAGCTCCGAGCTTCTGGGCGGGTTTGGAGGCGGGTGTGAAGGGGAGCGTGCACGCTCCTTTGCATGCGTTTGTACCCTTGCTGGGTATTTTTAGGCTGCAGACCGCAACGCTGCAATACCGCTGCTGGCTTTAAACCAGCTTGTTGGGGCATCGGTCACAGACAGGCTTTGGCAGCATGTTGCTCCACGCGGGCTAATTTAGCTTGCCGAGGAGGCTGTTGAATATGCAAGTGGTAATTGCTGCTCTCGTTTCCTTAAAGCAAAGGCAGAAGCGACACCAGGGTCCAATTTTCTCCTAATGACTGATTTCATTTAAGCACTGCTCGGGGCAATGTAGGCTTGGTGGTTTTTTTTAGGGCTGGGATAAACAACAAAATTCATCTCTCTCTGCATCGCTGAGCTGCGGCCCATGGTCTCTGTCCTGCGTGGGGACCCTGGTTGGTCCTGGTGACACACATGGGCTAAGCTCCTTCTCCTCCTCTCCCTGGCCTTTCAGGCTGAGCCCATCCTACACGCATTTCCACTCTTGTTTCTGTGAAAGTAAAGTTATTTGGGAATGATTCAGGCCCATCAGTCCTTCCTTGGGATTTAGGGTTTGGCTAGAAGTTCCCTCAATGACCATTCCCATCCTCTCTTCCCTGGCTCTTTATGTACAGGGGCAATTAAAGTTAATTTATTCTGGCCCGCTCAATAGTAAAGGCCAGAAGGCACTATTAGATCACAATCTGACTTAAATTTATTGATCTAATTAGTGCTCAAAGGTATAAATGGAGGTGGGAGCAGGACACTTAATGTGATGCTGCATAGAACTGGTCCCTTCTGTTCTACTTAATGCAAGCCTCCAGGTTGCCAGGGGCTGTCAGTTTTTCTCCATGAATAACTGATTTCTGTAGGATTTGCAGGGAAGGAGAAGGCTGCATAGCTGGACTTCGTTCTGATGGTGCAATCTGCGCTGTCTGCAGCTCCCACGACCTGCCAGAGCGCCGTGTTTTGATTTGGATCCATCACGTAATGAATATTCATCAGCCTGCTGAAGGTTTAATGCTATTTGCCTGGTAGCTACCATATTCTCTCTCTAACCTTTTTAAGCCTTGGCTGCTAATAACCTACAGCCCACTCAGCCTGCGCTATAGGGTGGTTTGGTTTTTTTGTTTATAGATGAAAATGAGGAACCTCAGTAGCTCCAAAGCTGGAAGCAGTTCAAAAATACTTTGTCTTGGTTGCTACATGACTGTCTGCTTTAAAACCCAAAATAAAATCTTGTCTTTTGGTCTGTCATTCAAACTCCTCGTAAAACATCCTCAGGAGTGTGTATCTCTGAAGAGCAGGTGTTGTTCTGGTAAAAGCTTTCCATACATTTTTGCAAGCCCAAGTCAGAGCTTGTACGTAGCAGCAGGTTTCAAGGATGAGGTTGATGTGGTGTTGAAAAGGGGATGGAAAACACCCCATGGCAGAGAAGAATGGGTCCATTTGCACCAGACCAGCTGCAGGAGCAGGATCAGGCCCTGCTCTGGGCACACATGGCCGTACCCACGGACTGGGAATGACCAAGTGACCAAACTTTGCACAGCTGAGAGCACGCGGGTCAGGACTGAGGTCCTGTGCCAGGCACGAAGAGCTGGGCAGCCACCAGCATCTCCTTCTGTGCCCTGCTCCTCGTGGCTCTTAAAAACCCAAACCTGCAATGTTTTCCTCCGTGTTGGAGGGGATAGAGGTTTATGTGCCTTTGTTTTTTTGTTTCCCTCCCTCCTTTAGGAAAGAAACTCCCCAGCAGGTCCCAAAGCCCTCCTAACACTGAAGGGATGCCAGCAGGCTGCTAATGGATTTGCTGCGGTGCTGGCTGCTGGGGAGCCGTGAT
Organism: Theristicus caerulescens; assembly: GCA_020745775.1. Lineage (NCBI taxonomy): Eukaryota > Metazoa > Chordata > Aves > Pelecaniformes > Threskiornithidae > Theristicus > Theristicus caerulescens. Next base: position 65,772,884 of record CM036564.1, on the reverse strand, counting down.
GAGAGAGATTTCATGGCAGCTGAAATTCCTCCAGTGGCTGCATTTTTCTACATGCAAGATGCTAAATGTGAAATGAGATTTGGGGCTCTTTGGGAAGGGGGGACCCTCCGGACTGGGCACAGAGCAGTTTCACAGCCTGGGATTATCCCCCGTGAAGACCCAATAACTGTTTCCCATCGTTCGTGGTTCAGCAGATGATTACACCATGTGCTAAAAATATGCGATCGAAGACAATTTCAAGGGTCAGATCCTCTGTTAAAGTAATGTGGGTAGAGCCTGAATTTTCTGCAAGGTCCCTATTTTGGGAGGGCAGCATTTGCCATACAAGCAGTGGTGCAGGGTCCGACCCCAGGTCTGCCCCCAACCTGCCTCTGGCGCTGGCTCTCCGTGGGGCACAGCGGCAGTTTATTTGGATGTATAAATCCGTAGTTGGAGGGGAATGGCTGGCTCCAGGGAGATCAGACACTCCGCTCCAAATGCTGACCTTTTTTCCCAAGTCTCTTCATAGCTTTGTTAATAAATCTGAGTCATCCATATTTCAACCTTCTGCATTAACCTTGGCTGTTTGTCCTGTCTCTTAACATCCCAGCGTCTTGTTTCGCAGAGATAAAATGTGTGGGTGTGTGGCTTTATAAGACAAATGTTTAGGCTCTTTAAATATTCTCTACTTTGCTGGTTAATTTTTCTCATTAAGGTATTTCTCTGCCATCCTCATTCCTCGTAGGTGCCCCTCCTCTTGTATTGTTGACTTGACAGTCCCAGTTTTGGGGCAATATTTGCCTGGTCCTTGCCATTATCGGTTGGGCAAGACACGTCTCCTGCCCTGAGCTTTGCTCCCAACCCGAGTTTCAGAAATCAGCAAAACCCAAGTGGCCACTGGCGCAAGCGATGCCTGACACAAGCACTGCATAGGAAGGTCTGAGCTACCGGCACTGTGTGATTTTTATCAACTGAAATCGCATCTTGTAAATATTTACTGGAATTTCAAGGAGGGTTTATCTCATTAAAGCCAAGTAAAACTTTCCATGAAAAAGAGCCACCCAACTGGCGGGTGCCGGTGGATGTTTAGGGACACGTTTGAGAGCTGGGGGGAGAATATAGAATATTTTCTCAGCTCTGCTGCCGTCTGTGGCTTGGGGCATCCTGAGCCACATGAGATCTTCAAGCACCGAGTCACCCGTGCTGGGGACCACGTACCTGGTGGCCCTGAGTACATCCAGCTGTTCCTGACAGCAGCCTCCCAAATTTGCCACACCCCTGGCCAGACTGAGAGAGGGGCTGGCCTGGTTGCCACACCATGGGGAGATCGGCAGGGATTTGCTGGGATTTGCAGCAGTGGTGGGGGTCCAGGACCCCTCTCCCCACGGGAACGGCGGCACATCCCTCTGCTGCTGCCGGCTTAGGCACAAGGCAAGCAAATGCATCTTTATAATTCGCGTGGTTGTCAAGGTTGCCAGCACTGTAAATGTCAAATCTGAGCAGAAATATTTGGCACATAAACCGTCTCCGCTCTTCCCCTCCGTGCCGAGCGCGTGGGTGGCTTTGATTCCTCCTCCCCTCGGTGGGACGGGAGCACAGTGCTGCGGGGCGGTTGCTTGAGCCTCCTCTCTTCTCTTCCCCTCAGGATCTAGTGCCCAGAAGGGAGGGACGCAGAGGATTTTGGCCATGGCCCCAAGGAAGAGGAGCAGTCGGGGGATCTCCTTCATCTTCTGCTGCTTTCGCAGCAGCGACCACCCTGAGATCACATACCGGCTGCGCAATGACAGCAGCTTCGCCCTGCAGACCATGGAGCCTGCGCTGCCCATGCCACCAGTGGAGGAGCTGGACGTCATGTTCACCGAGCTGGTGGTAAGTAGGATGCTTTTTATTTTTCTTCCCCCTCCCCCCCACTTTTTTTCCCCTTTTTCTAGTGTCTTCAGGCTTGGTTCTGAGTTTTCAGGCAAGCTTTGGTGTGAAGGGAGCATCAGAGGCTGCTGTTGGGAGCAGTTCTGCACTGAACCTTGAGCTCTGCTCATCCCTGAAGTCCTGCCAGTTTGGGGTGGTTTCTCCTCCTCGTTAGAAAGCCTTGATTTCTTAGAGCAGGGTTTGGGGGCTGGTCTGGCTTTTTGTACCTGCAGGGTGACGCAGGGGTGTCCAAGCTGGTAAAGCAGGTTGTCCCCTTTAGGTGCAAAGTGACTTTACTTGCTGGGCACTCTGCTTCACAGAAATCCATGGGTGTGGGCTAAATTGAGATTTGGAGAGTCAGGATATTGTTTCTTTATCCCTCGGTACCAAAACTCTGAAAAACATAGATCAAAAAAAAAATTTAATAGCAAAAAAAAGCTTTAATTTTATCTAAGTGAAAACATTTTGGTGTGGTTTGTTGGATGGACCCAGAGTGCTCCACTTTGAGTTGATTCAGCAGTGAAATGGGGTTTCTCTACGGTGCTTTGATGCATAGAGGGAGCTGGGAGTCATGGTGGTGGTTGGTCACACCTCATGGTATAGCATGTCCCGTTAGATGTCAGGCAGCATGATGCTGGTGAGCCAGGCCACCTGGGAGAGGAGAGCTCCAGGTTGTATCACAAGAGCCAGTTTTACCCAGATGTCCTTCTCCATGGGCAGGATGAGAAGGCAGGCTGGGACACCTGATGCAGCACGGTGGGGATGAGATGTCCCTGCAGCAGCAAAGCTGCTTTTGCAGAGCTTTGCTTTTGCAGAGCTTTTGCAAAGAAGCAAAATGCTGCCAGTCAGATTTGGTTTGTTCAGGTGGAGCAAACGAACACCTCTGTTCCATGTTTTTCTGCACTGATAACTTGGCCAAATATGATTTTCCTGGGGAAATTCTTTCCCGTGGGAAACTCCCGCCGTGTCCTGGCCGAATGCAGTGTAAAGGCTTGTTGCGCTGCGGCTCAGCGTCTCCAGCCAGGCTGAAGGAGGCATCTGCAGAGGCTCATGCACTGGAGCCCCATCAAACCTGCATGCCCACAGTGCTTTCCTCAGCCTGGGACTTTCAAAGCACCTCCCCCAAATTCAACCAGATGCTTTGTGCAGAGGCTGTGCCACAAGGAACCACAGTGTGTGTGTCGAGGCAGGAGTTCAGCAGTGCTTGCAGGGAGCAGTCGGGCCTGGGGCATGCCCTGGTGTGGCCCTTCTGCTCTTCGTCCCTTGCTCCATGCTGCCAAGATTTTGGTTTTTTTCCCCCAGCCAAGGGTGAGAATAAGGCTCGGAGGCAGCTGCTGCTCCAGGGTGTGCAGGCAGCAGGAGCCGTGCTGGCTCCCCAAGGACTGTAGTCATATAGGGAGGGGGCACAGTGGGTGCCCACCATGCTCCCATGCAAGCAGCTGCAACCCCCTGGCTTCCCAAAAAACCCATCAGGCAGATCTCGACCTGAGCCAGCGCCAGGTGGGAGGGAGGGGGAAGCCAAGCTCTGCCCCACGGGTGCAAGAGGGCAGATTCCCATTCAGGGGGAGTGAAGTTGCAATTTCCCTCCCTCCATTCCAACAGCTCCTTCTTGCTCTCAGTAACCTGTTGGTGTTGGGTATTAAATTTCAGCATTAGTTAAATGGTTTGGAAAGTATCCCACTGTTTCTGTATAAACCCACTGTGTAACAGTTGGAAGAGAGACAGAGAAAGCACTCAGAGGCGCTAGGCTGATTTTTGCGCCTGCGGGAGCCCGATGCCACCCGACCTGTCATGCTCGACCGTCCAGGGCAGGATGGCTTGTGCCCGCTCTGTGAGACCAGGGCTCCCTCCAAAGTCCTCAGTTGTCTCGGTCAGTTGGGTTGAGGGAAGTCAAAGGGGCTGGAGGGGATCTGGAGGCTTTGCCAGCTCGGGTTGGTCCTTGGCCAACTCTTCTCTTGCAGTTTAATAGTGACTTTTCTGCCCCATTTGTTCCCATTAGGGACTCAGAGTGGCAGGGGTGGAAGATTTCAGGCCTGGGACAGGTGGTGTCTTTGGGGACGTTGCAGCAGTGGGTTTGGTCAACGGGGTGGACAGTCCTCCCACAGAGACCAACAATCCAGCAGGGTCCCTTCTCCGCAGAACCCAGCCTGCTGCATACATCAAAGGGGAAAATCTCTTTCTTTTTGGAGCCGTCTTGCAAAATATTCCTTGGGCTTTGTGTGCCTGTTCATCTGAGTCAGGAAACATCCATAGCGTGAGAAATTGGTGACTGTCCCATGCCAGCGGCAGAGGACGAGGGCCTGAACTGCAGAGGGACATGGAGCAGCTGTGACTCCAAGGTCAGCTAAGGGCTCGATCTGCTCTCCCAGTGTCTGTTTTATGGCCTGCTTTATGTTAGATGGACACTTTGGATTTTAACTAGAATAGTTAAATAGAATAGTTAAATAGTTAGGGTTTTATTCTGTGGCCGTGCAAGTGTTTGGGGGAACAACAGGGAAACGGGATGTTTTTTTTGTCTGGGCACAAACAGGAGCAATTAGCCTGTAAGAAATGTGCCATGTCCATCCTGGGCTGCAGGGACGATGCGTCCTGTCCCAGCCAGCGGTACACAGCAGGCAGGGGCTTTTCCCTGGCTCGGGGCAGATGCAGATGTTGTTGCTGTGGTCAATGACTGATCACTGCTTCCTCCCGGAGGAACCTTTTCCTTTTCCTTTCCATTTCCCTCGCCTGGGCTGAATGGGTTTTCGTCGGGGTATTGTTGGGATGTCGCTCAAGCGGGCACCGGCCCTGTCTGAAAGGCTTTTCTTTGTCCGCTGTCCTGCTGGGGCTCCGGCCAGGCTCAGCCACCCAGGGAGGAGCAGGTGCTGGCAGGGAGGCACAGACAAAAGCTGGGCATTTCAGGAAGATTTACTAATTTGCAGCTCCCTTGGCTGGGACAAGGCTTTGCAATTTCATGCAGCTCTCCTTGTATCGACACCAGTGCATCCCACCAGCCCGGGTCGGTGGTGTTTGCTTCCTGGGGCTCGTGCAGCAGTGTGGTACCTGCCAGGCAACATCCATTGGATTTAAGAAGTTTCAGGAGCCATCGATCCTCCTGTAGGACACATCAGGAGGATCGCTGTGCTGTGGGGCTGCTCAGCCCCGGCAAGGGGGAATATCAGGGGCTGCACGAGCTGCCTGCGAACCAAGAGAACAAAGCTGTGCCATCTGCCACAGCTTCTTTCAAGAGGCTCCTGCGTATCCAGGCTAACAATACAGCGTTTCTTCAAAGGCTGAAATCTTGCTTGCACGCTCAGAGAAAGCACTTGCAAAGCTCCACATAATGGTGCCATATGGTAGATCTTGCCGTAACAATCCGCTCTATTTTCTGCCAGCAACTAGACTTTCCACCAGATGGGTAAATGACTGATGTCCTTTATATCTGCTTAACACTCCTTGTCACTCTGAGGTTTGTAATGAAACGCTCTGTGTGTGGTGGTGTGCATCGGCCCTGTGGGACGTGCACTGGGTGGGGGGGTGGAGGCACAGGGGGATTGAACGGCTTGGTCTGGAGAGGGCAGCGGGAGCCCTGGCATGACCCAGAACCCCTCGCTGGCTCTCTTCCCCGTGGGGCGGATCGCAGCGGCGTCTCCATCCCGGCAGTATGAGAGCGATGCTCCAGCAACTCCTCAGACTGCCTGGATGCTCGGAGGAGCTGCTGGGTCTGGCGTGGCTTTGCTTGCCACTGGAGCACAAGGTGCTGCCTCTCCCTGGTCCCACACCTCGCTCCCAGCCTGCATCCCTGCCAGCGGAGGGAAGGGCTCAGAGGAGATGCTGCCCCAGCCACCCCTTGAGGCTTGTCCTCCCAATTACCTGGGCTTTGAAGAAATTCCAGTTACTGGTACTGATGGGGCTTCTCAGACTTTTCACCTCCAAGTTGTCATTAGCAATGCAGAATAAATTAGAGCAACCGCCATCTAGCCCTGCATCCCGCCCGTGATGTGCAGCAGCCCATTTCTAGCCTATGAAAGCAGAGCAGGTAACCTTCCCTGGGTCCCTTCGCCCAGACTCCAGCAGCCAGCAGTCTCAGACCCTTTCCCACTGACATTGCACAGTGTTAGTGACTGCCTTCACTGGGATCTGCTGGAAGGGAGATATTCACACATGGTCTCCGAAGTGCTGGGCTTTATGCCTTCCCCTCCCATGATGGGGAAGGCTGCTCCATCCCTCCCTGCTGCTTTATGAAGTAGTGGAAACTCAGGAGCCTGGGGAACAAAAAAAAAGGTCTCTGGCAGCTTACAAGATTTATCACAGCATTTGTTTTTGCTGTACTTGGGGCAAGTAATGCACTTCATCAGAGCCGCTCTTTGGATGCTATCTGTTAGGAGAGAGCATCCCCCGTCACAGAGATTAATTCTGTGTTGCCTTTGAAATGCTTCATGGTGGGCGATCGGTCTGTGGCTCACGATGTGGGGTGCTTGGGTAAGATGTTCCACGCATAACTGTCCCGCAGAGCTGTGCCTTCCCACCCTGTCAGTGTGCTGGGATGATTGCTATTTTTTAGGCTGCTCAGATGGGGAGCAGGGGACAACCCCAATCTGAGGAGAAGGCGGTGGTGTGAGCACTGTTACGTGTTAATAGCAGTGCCGGGTTGGGAACTCATTGCTAGCGATATCCAGTTTTACTTAGGAACTTAAGTAATGTGATTTCCCCCAGTTTCTAATCCAATAAGGAGAAAGTATGAGGTTTTGGGCCTTGCAAAACAACACGGCTTTTAAGTAACAGCTGAAGGATCAGCTGCAAAGCCAAGCTTTGCATTTCATGCTTGCAGGTCAGCTGTCGTTTTTTGCTGCCTGGTCTTTGCAGCATTAAGGACTTCAGGATTTTGGGAACCACTGTACGCTGGCTGAAGCCATTTTCCCCTATATCTGCAAAGAAAAGCATGCAGTTGGTACCCATAAAAAATACGATTGCAATAGCCCTTGTGTTCTGGGCAAAACACCCCTTTCTGCAGACTCTGTCCAGGGCCAGACACTCAGCACGGGGCTCCTGCCCCTGTCCCATCACCGTCTCCCAAGACCAAGCTCCCTTGAGCTTATGAATTGCTTTTAAAGAAGAAAACCAAGTGATTTGGTAACGTCTGCTTTTAAATTCACTCTGCAGGGAACTGTGTGGACATTTTTACTGGGCTGCCCAGGTTATTAGATGCGAACAGCCTGGACCTGCCACGCTCTCGTCCCAGCCCACCGCTCACAGCGCTTGTTTTTGTCACCTCGTGGCATTACGCCCTCACAGATAATCTCTTAAACGTATGTTTTGATAGGTAAGCATCTGATATAGAAGTCGCACACGTACTCGGCGAGAAAATAAGGATTTTCTGCCTACACGCGTTCCATGGACCTGAATGAAGTAATCCACCAAGGAATGCTACATTTCAGCTGAAGCATTCGTGTAATTGCAATATCTGTTACAGCTACAAACTAGTGGGGGGGCTTGCCCAAAAACCATGCTGTTGCCGACCTGTAATTTTACAAAGGAGCCATGTTATAGCACAATGTGAACCCCAGCTGAAGGCAGAAAGCACATAAGAAACTCCTTTGTTTCCCGGAGAAGTACAGCTGAAGTGGAAAAATTATACCTGCTAAATGCTTTCCACTTCGTACTTCGTAAAAGGGGAGCCCACATCCCTGGGAGATGCCTGGGCAGCTCATTTGGTAACGCGTCGGTGACATTAATTGGGGCATTTAGGTTTTTGGCTTGCACTGGCTCCAAGTGTTTCTGGCGCAGGTCACCATGGAGGATACCAGCCTCATTGGATGGGGCATCTGCTCCAGCAGTGGTCTTCTCCTCCCTGATTGCTCGGTGGTTGGGTAGTGTTGCTGGAGTTATGGGCAGGATTGAGCAGCATGTGGGTTGTGCTTCATCACCAACCTCAGCAGGAAGCCATCCTGATGGGAATAGCCCATGCCTGCTTTCTATCTGTTGGCAGATGCAAACGAAAGCTGTTCGTACCACTGTAGTGTCTGTTGCCGGCAGAGTCTGGGCGTTCCTCGGCGTGTGAGCATCACTGGCATCGGCTTTTGGCAGCTGAGGCTTTCTGCAGCCCCACAGGCACAATCCTGCCTGAGCGCCCGGTGGTCCTAATTCCCATCAACTCTAGTGTTCAAATCAATACTGTTATTTATGGGGATCAGCTTCCCTTCCCCAACAACACCTAGCGTCTGTAAGCCCATGTGATGCCTGCTTGCTTGCTGGATGTCAAACCTCAGTCACAAACTGACTCGTCGCAGGGTGACTTGAGCTTTGCACCTGCTCAAGTTCTTAAAAATGACCTTAGGATGCTGGGTATGACCAAAGCCATGATTGTGGGGAAATGAGGACCACTTGTCCCACCCAAGCCACAGGTATGCAAGGAGCCCACTTCCATCTTACGTTGCCATCACCATCAGACTGTAGTTGGCTCCTGCTCCCCTCAGCCACATCCTTAGGGTCCCATGCGCAGAACAATAAATCTTGGGAAGCTTTCAGGATTGAGTTGGCATGGAGCTTTGCAGCCACTAATTCCCATCCAGCCCCTTTTCAATGCCCTTCCTAGGGCCTTAGCCCTAGGAAAAACCTTGGAGCAATTTAGCCCCAGACCAACCATGCACAGCTTTCCCAAGTGAGCATCCACATCAGGCAGGGGACATCTGAAGCCACACTTGATCCGATGGTTTGACTTCCAATTTCAGTAGCTTCAGGGATACCAGCAGTGAAGGTGGCATCTAAAAACTGATTGAAAAGGGAGCTGTTTCTTTGGGTCCATAAATAGGTGGGAAATCCACATCCAAAACCTTCTTCTTATTTATTTGCCAGACCTGTGCTTTATTATGGTACAAGGTGCACCCGCCAAAGGGCAGTCATGCCCAGCAGTTTGACTTGAATTTAGTCCATTTTAGTGATCACAGTAGTAAATAATGGGCTGATACATCTTAATTTTTTTGGTTTCAGGGTTTATGTACAATTGCATGGAAAAAGCATGCTGGTGATCCACCTGCAGGGCTTCTAGATCTGAGAGTGCTCTTCAGGGTAAAACTGCGTAGATCAATAACTCAGGCTATATAAGTACCCTGTGTTAATTAAAACGGGAGAAAGGATTTCCAGATAATGTCGGTGAAAAGGTCACAGAAGGCCAAGCTCAATAAATAAAAAAAAAAAAATGTATATACGTGGTTATATCTTACAACAAAAAAAGACTGAGGAAACTAAGTAGATACTTCTCTTTTAAAAGACATTAGTATTGGAATATGAACACCTTTAAAGCCTTTATCCCATTAAAATAATTAATTAAATGAAATAATATTAAAGCAGTACATGCTGTCTGCCTCGGGTGTTTGAACTGATGGGGACATGAACCAGCTGCAGCTACAGTTTATTGGGGAGCTAAATCAGCTATTGATGGCCATAATCTTTCCTGCAGAAGAAGAAAGGAATACATATTTTATTTATATCTGTCCAATGCGTTCAGGTCAATAACTGAAAATTGCAGAGCAGGGTGGATTGGGGTCTTTCCTCTTCCAGTCTGGGACTGAAAATTCAATGTGGGAAGAGGTCGACTAGGGGTAAGCACTTCAAAGTGCTTACACATTATTGCTTGTTGCTGCTGCTAATTCCCTTGCTGTGGGCAATTTCCTTTATTAAAAAAAATCATTACATGATAAAGGCAAAATTAATGAAAATCTTCTATCCGTTATGCTTATTCATTAATAAATAGTTGCATTTTTTTCATGTTCTGTAATTCCAGCAGCGGGTTCTCATGGGTAAATTACAAATACATAGTGATAATATTGGCTGGGACCAGTTTGTCTGGGACGTTGTTTTTAAGTTCTCAGGGTCCTATGGCTGAAAAGACGTGTGCTAGGGAGGAGGTATTTTTATTACTAATACTAAAAATAAAAGACTTCATTCACTACCTTCCTATTTAAAAAAAAAAAACAACTAAGATAAATGTGCATATGGTGAGAATTGTGATCACCTAAATAAATGTTGCAGATAGAGGAGCTCCTCCTGCAGTGCAGGATGCATGTGAAGGCGGTTGTTGTTTGCACTGTAACAGCCACTGATTAATTAGTCGGTTTCTTTAGGAAAACAGCTTAGAAAGAAAATAATGAGCTAAGTAAGATCGATTCTGAGGTGGAGGTTTATTGCGCGCCGGTGCAGATCGCGGTCAGGGCTGGCAGTTGCGGGCGGGCAGCTGCCCAGCTGGCCACGCGGGCAGCGCCTTCGCGCAGCGGAAGAAGATTAGATGAGGTATGGGGGGAAAAATGCTGATGGCCATTTCCCTTGACACTGCAGCGTTCTGGGATAAATCAAATTGATGAACTTGGAGAAGAATGCCTGGAAGAGAGTGAAAAAGAGATATGACCCCTGAGAAAGGAAGCTGAGGCAGGCTTCAACAGGCCATTTTTTATTTATTTTTTAATTCCCATGCTGTACCAGTTAATGCCAAATGTTGCCAAAAAGTTCCCGCTTGTTTCTTTCTTTCTATTTTTTTTTCTTTTTTTTTGAGCAATCTTGGATCTCTCCTGCTTTATTTGAGGATGCAGGAGATCTTGCCTTTACGTGCCATACTCTCACTGGTGTCCTTACAGAAGTTTCTAAACTCTCTGCATCCATCCATCAGGAGTAAATTCACTTGCTCTTTATTATGTTGGTCATTTATTGATCCAGTGATGTCTTTCTGTATGTGTGTATATATACATGCACACATATGTATGTATATATAAACCCAGAACAAGACAGCAAATTTTAATTAATTTTTGTTTCAATTATGACAATGAATACCCTCCTTATTTTCTCCTGTCACCTCTATGTATTGTGGTTACACAATTTATCAGCCAGACAGGTGCATTAGACTGATTAGTTCTTCATCTTTTTTCCTACGCCCTCTGAAGATATTCCGGAGGTGCAGAGCCCTGTAAAGGGGCTCATCCCTTACTTAGTTCCCCAGCTACTTCTTGCAGAATTTTTGGTGGCCCACAGGACCTGTGGGCTGTAGGGGAAGAACCAGTGTTGGTCGTGCTGGGACATTGCAGGCATGGGTGGGCAGCACATAGGCTCGTCCAGCTCCGAGAGCCTGTCCTGGAGCTTGTTTCTGAGGTCAGAGATTTGCAGCATCCTGCTTGCTTCCTGCTGTTGCCCCCATTAAAGCCCTCAGCCCATGGAAGATGCTCATTAAAATGTCCACCGTGGCATGGGTGAAGCAGCAGGGAGAGGAGCTTGCACTGAAGGACTGTGCCATCGTGATGTGAGTGTCCCTGCAACAGCCTGGGGCTGAACTTGATGCCTTCTCTGCTGGGAGGGTCAAACATTTCTTCCAGCAGCAGCACCTCGCTTTTCTGCTTGATCTGGCTTTGCCTTCAGAAGGTGGTTGGAAGCTACCTTGACTACAAACCAGAGAGGTGACAGTCTGCCTTCTTGGAGATATTCAGAAGCTGTCTGGACTTTGTCCTGAGCAGTGGCTCTAGGTGGCCCTGCTTGGTCAGGGGGTTGGACCAGAGGACCTCCCGTGGCCTGGGCTGCTCATACCACCCAATTGCCAGCTCTGGGAGGTAGGGACCATGGGAACACCTTGCCCCTGAGCGCCTCCAAGGCAAAGATGTAGGGAGGGATGAAAACTTGTTTGGCCCATGGGAACCTGCTCACAGCATGCTGAGCTAAGCCACATATTTCTAAGGTAGCTTTAGGAGAATGGAATGGGATCGCCTTCACTGGAGCTCGTGCTGCGCTGGGAGAGAGGAGGAGGTTTGCTTGGCTTGAGCGGAGAGCCATCAGCAAAGGAAGCCGCAAGGAAGTATTTTACCTCCTAGAAATAGCAAATACACGCTGAGAATCAAATCTCCCCTATGAGGTTTTTTTTAGATCATATTCAGATGAAGATTTAATGTTGAAACGTGTTTCCCGATCTAAAGGTGAATAGTTTAACTGTATGGGATAAATATTTAATAGGAGTGTATCTCTTTCCAGTAAAAACACTCTGGGCAGAGACTTCCTTTTGGTAGCAAAATGAGGCTGTTATTCTACGTGCTTTTGACCCAATTCCAAAAATATATTTAAAATAGTGAAGTTGGCAGATCCTGCTGTGGGAGGCAGCCAGGTGGAGGGGGCAGAGCTGTGAAAGGTGAGGCTGAAGTGAGGGGTGAAGGTCACTGACTCACTGGTTATCTTCTCACTCTTCAACAGCCGCCAACATCGCTCACTGTAGAGGGAGTGCATGGCTTGCAAATGGCCTATAAAATTAATTGCCAGTTAGAATCACCTAATTATCGACCTCGTGATGATTAATTGAAAGTTCACATGGCTTTGAGGTTGTGTGCAGCTTCTCTGCCGCGTTACGACTCCACCGTGCAATTGCAAAAGGCTCTGTCAGATCTGTTTGTACAGTGGTCTGTGAGCCACTGTTCCTGTCCACTCTTGATCTTTTGGAGTTTGAAGGACAGTTTATGAGCAGCCTGCTTGAGGCCAAGGAGTGCTGAGGTACCCATCAGTGAGTGTAAACGAAGGGCTGGAGGTGGGTGCAGGAGTCCCCATGCACATAAAACCAGCAAAGACCTGACTCTTCACGGTTAAGTCGCTGTTACAGCTCCGAATACCAGTCGTTAGTCACTGTTTGATTATGAGAATTTTCATATTCACTGGGTGCCACGTAGTATTTATTTAAACACCTCTCCCAAGCATCCTGCAAGATATCATTCAGTAGGTGTTACTGAGTGATGCAGGGCTGTGATGACTGAACATGTTAGAGCCAGGGCACTATGAAACATGCTGTGTGGGGCTCAGAAGCATTTCTGCACCTTTTTTGGATGTGTTTGTGCATTGTCGTGTACCAGCACCTAATATGTTCTTCTGCTTTATTCCTTCTTGCTCCCACTTAGGCTTCAGCTCAGTTTAGATTTTTTTTCTTGGTTAATAAATCTTCGCGTTTGCACAAGTTGTATTTTTAGGGTATGGGTATGTTGAAAGTTTCAATAAATATTTTTCTAAGAACCTAAGTACAGATGTGCGTGGCTGGTGCTTTCATGCCTGAATCCCACATTCCCATGACAGGGACGTGGGGTCGCAATGGAAGCGTTTTCCTGCGCTCACTCAAACCCTCACTGCAGAGGTAAATACTTATCAGGAGACCCTCATCCTCTCCCACGCTCCCAGATATACTTTTCCAACAAGCTGAATTTCAGCCAAGTCCCTGCGTCAGGTGTCGTCCTGTTGGCCACCTTTAGACCTGCAGAACTGGAGCTGAAGCAGAGCTTGGGTGTCTGACCGGCTCGTAGCCTGAGGAGATGCAAAGGGAGAAGGACATCAAGTGCAATTTCTGTTTTTCACGTGCACAAGATGTGGAAGGCTGACAAGACTTGCCCAAGGCTGGGAAGGAGATCAGTTGCTGGATATGAATCCCTGACGTCCCAAATTGTAGGGGCACAGGGAGGTTTGAAAGTGGTGCTCATTGGAGGAGTCCCTACGCCAGGGTCTCCTCCCTGGGCACAGGGAGAGAAGTGTCTTGGATTGGGCTCAGGCTTTCTCAGTCCTCGCTTGTTTCCAAGCTTCTGTCACGGCAGCACGTATTTGTGTTGTAAGGGTGTCTTGCAAGTCTGCTTCCAGAGCCCCACCAACGTTAGCTGTGTGCAGCATGGTGGTTTGAAGAGTCAGTCGATATGCAGGGAAAAAGTCAAAGAAGAGGCAAAGCTCCTCCATGCATACATAACGGAAAAAGCTCCATGACACCTTTCCTTTCAAGGAGTAATTTCATCGGGAAGTGAAATTAATACCTGAAGTCAATGTATAAGCCTCTCCGAGATGTTTAGGACTGCCAGCAACCCTCCGTTGCTGCATGTTGCACTGGAGGGCCCTTGGGTTTGGGTTACAAGATAGCCGAAGGCTCCCTTCCTTGGCTGCTGGGTGCAATATGAGCTTTACTGAGATCAGCTGAATTTCTTTGTAGCCTGTGGGCTTGCTGATGCAGGGACCCATCTTTCCCCATAGGCATCTTGTTCAGCCTTCACCAAATGGTGCTTTCACCTTTGACTGGGGTACGAGAGGCTACCAGCTTTAGTTGATAAGTGTTATTATTCAGGCAGGGAAACTTTAATGGGCCTCCATGTGGTTTTTTTTCCTTTTTTAGTTGCTGGAATTAAATGTGTAATTTTTAATGGGGATCCTCTTAATTAAATCCACTGTCTGGGTGGGATGAGTTGGCTGGAGGCTACGGCAGGGCTCTCCTGTGACCTTCTACAGCATCTACAGCGCTCCCAACTGCTGCGCCAACACCCCTCCAGCACGAGGGCTGTCATCAGTGGTGGTGATTTTGAGAGACATCCATGGTTGTAAGATCAATGTTGGCTTTAGCTACGAGCCTCCCAGCCCTGCCTGAATGTTTTATTTAGTTAGTTCTCTGATAAAAGCTTTGACCTACATCTAGCACCAGGAAGCGACGAGGCTTTGATAATACTCGGGCATCCCTGTGGAGGGCACGCTGCTAACCGAGCCTCCAAGTCGAAAATGGATGTGTCCTTTAAAATAAAATCAGATAAGCCAATAAAGGTTTCAGTCAGTAAACAGCTTTATCTCTGCCAGGCAATACATAGTCCAGTTTTGTTGGAGAGGATGTATCTCTTTATGAACTGTAGATATTAGGAAAAGCACTTTCTATTTTTAGTTATAGGAAAACAAATCAAAAGCCAAAAAAACCTCCCAATTTTCGATGATATGAGGGTGTCGGTGATGGAAATGGGCTGGACCACTCGGGGTGCTCAGTGGTGAAGCAGTTTGAATTTTTTTTTGCTGTACATATCTTAGATATGTTCCATCATCCGGAGCTCTCAATCCTCTGTGCGAGGCTATCTTGCAGGCAGCTGTACCAGCTTCATGGGTGTCCTTTCTAAAACATTTGCTGCCTTTAAAAGCAATGAAGGCGATGTCCGGGAGGCATGAGGCAGAGGGGTTTGCAGCCCTGTCCTCCCAGCAGCCAGCTGTAGCCCAGGAGTCAGGGGGAGGTCAGCAGCAGCAGGATGAGAATTAGCATCATTGCCCTGACAAATCGATAGTCACGGGGCGATGCTGCGGGACCACCGCTGCACTGTGGTGTGGCCCCACATTGATTTACAGCACTTATCTGGGGGGTTGTGTCTGTGCCATCACCCATTTGTGTACTCATGTTGCATGTTTTGTGGGCTTTTTTTCCCCTTTCCAGGATGAACTTGACCTCACGGACAAGCACAGAGAGGCCATGTTCGCGCTGCCGGCGGAGAAGAAGTGGCAGATCTACTGCAGCAAGAAGAAAGTAAGAGACCCCTCCGTGCTGTGGTCGGGGGCTGAGCCCCTTCCCTCCCGTGCAGGGTGGGGAGGAGATGTGGGGAGGAACACAGCTCTCTTGGGATGCCGAGTGGTATTTGGAGTGTCGCAGAAATGCATCTGTTCCCCGGGGTGGCCCTGGGGAAGCAAGGTCTTCACTCTCCAAAATGCAGAATCCTTCCTCCCAAGCCCATTCAGGCTGGAGGAGGTGTCCCCACACCCCGCATGGGTGTCCCCCACCCCATGCCCATCCCTGCCAGCACAAGCAGGGCCACATGGAGCTCCATGGCCACCGAGGTTGGCATTGTGGCGGCAAGGGGCTGCTCCAGTCACCATCTCTCGTGGCCCTGCTCTTCTTCTCTGCTGATGTCTTGGGGCTCAATCACAGCCTGCCCAAAGGCTTCCCCCTCCTCTGGGTTTCCAGTTTACTGTCATGAAATAGGCTTGGGCATTGTTTTTGTCCTCCCACTGGCTCTTCCACACAAATGGAACGTGCCACTGGGGAAGCCATGGCCTCGCAGCACAGCCTGTGAGATATTTGGCCCAGCAGTGTAGAGCTTGCTTTTAGGGTGAAGCTGTGTCACCCCTGGGGCGATGAAGGGCTCTAGGCTCATGGGTGTAACTGAAATACTGCTGACAGGAGACGAGGATTGATGCGAGTCGCTGATCTGTCTGCCGAACGTAACGTGTCCTCTCTGCAATGCTGCCCTCACGGCTGCATTTCTTAAGCTGAAAACATGCATGGACATCTTCCCAATGCCAAGATACGCTGATGTCTGAGCTTGGTTGCATCACCCTTTAGACAGAGGTCAAGAATTGAGGTTTGTTTGTATTTCTGCCGGTAAAGCAATGCCCAGGTGGCCAAAGCCTGTGTTGCCTGTGGGCAGGTTCACAGTTGCGGCATGCAGCGATGCTGGCGCCGGCTCTCACGGTCCATCCGGGATGGAGCAGACTGCCTCGCCACCCTTCTCCCTCGGTTCATTTGCTTTTGCTCTTGGAGGTGGACAGCCCAAGTGGCGTGGGGTACCGCAGGCTGGCCACCTGTGAGATGGCCAAAATCACACTTTTTTGCCCCAGCAAACTGAACATTTTTGCCCCTGTATGTTGGCACAGGAGTTAGCCCCAGCTATCTGTGCTGGGACTCATTTTCCCTCCGAGTCTTGGCCAAAGCAGAGATCCTGCAGGACATAATACCATGGGGAGAAATGGGGCAAAAATCCTCAATCTCAGAAGCAGATGGAAGGACACCGAGGCCTGCAAGGGAAATGCCCCCAGTTGGAGGCATGGACCTGTTGGCGCGGGTCCAGAGCAGGGACACAAAAAATGATCCAAGGGATGGAACACCTTTTCTGTGAGGACAGGCTGAGAGAGTTGGGGTTGTTCAGCCTGGAGAAGAGAAGGCTGTGGGGAGACCTTATTGTGGCCTTTCAGTAATTAAAGGGGGCTTATAAGAAAGATGGGGACAGACTTTTTAATAGGGCCTGTTGCAATAGGACAAGGGGTAATGGTTTTAAACTAAAAGAGGGTAGATTCAGACCAGATATGAGGAAAACATTTTTTTTACAATGAGGGTGGTGAAACCCTGGAATAGGTTGCCCAGAGAGGTGGTAGATGCCTCGCCCCAGAGGCTGAAGATGTCCCTGCCCATTGCAGGGGGGTTGGACTAGATGACCTTTAAAGGTCCCTTCTAACCCAAATCATTCTATGACTCTGTGATTCAGTTCCCAAATTCACCACTGCGTCCCCTAACCTGGCTGCAGGAGTTGGCTTGGCAGTGCTGGCGGTCGCCTGGCCCCACTTGAAGGCAATTGCTGCCATTAATGCCTCTTTTCTCCTGCTGTAGCAATGGCACCAGATTTTCCAGCCACATTTTAGGCCAAGAACAGGCTTACCTTGCTCATGTAGGATTAAGTTTTAAGCCTCTCATAAATACCCCTGAAATCCCTGTATTATTGTTAGACAGAGGCCTGCCATGCCCGAGATCTAAATCGGAGTGGGGAAGAGATGTTAACAAATTACAGGCACTGGCCTGAATCAACAAGAAAATGGGCAGGAGATGCTCGCTCGTCATTGCCTGTCGGATAAGCGGAGCCGTGCTCCAGTGTATCTGGATAAGGGGAGACAACGGAGACTTAAATCAAGCAAAGCCATGTAATTATTATTGTGAGTGGAGATTACGTGCTATCTAATCTCCCCGGGAAGGGTTTAGATGGGGCTGATGGTGCCTCTTTCCTATTCCAGCACCTCCTTGTGCTCACGGTTTTTAAAAACCGTGCTGAGAAGCTCTCTGCTCCCGGGGGGTGTTGAAAGAAGGAGCCACAGAAGCGCACTGTGGCATCCCTAGAGGTCCTCGGAGCAGGCGCCCATCTGCGGCTGGATCCTGGCTGCCACTCTGCCCTGCTCCTCCTTCCTCTGGCCGCTCTCAGGCACTCCTTCCCTACTCCTGATGTACGTGTCACTGCTTGCTCTGAAGGAGATGTGCTGATGGAGACGAATGCTTTTATCCTGCTTTTCAATTAAAAATGAGTGAGACTGTATCAACAGAGGCTTCAGCAGTGGAGGAAACCAGGAATCACATGGGTTGGAGAACATGTCTCTATGCACAGCAGGCTCTAGGCAGTCCTGCTTCTATGTGATGAGGACCGGTAGGCAGCAGAAACATCAGTGGCTTGTGGTAGATCTTATCATGTACCTATGTTTTTATGAGGACAAATCACCTACAGGGTAGCCTGGCATCAAGGAGAGGGGCTGGGCTTCTCCAGCTGAGAGCAATGGCTGGGTTTTGGCCAGGGCAGTGGAGCTGGAGACAGGGCAGGGGTCCTACCTCCCTGCCTCGGCTGCAGATTGAGCGGCGGTGATTTGGGAAGTCCAGGATGCACGCAGACTCTTTGGCCTGCCTGTGTTCAATAGCAAGTCGTCACTTGAGATGCTGGTAACACCCAGTTTCGCCTGGTGGGTCCCAGGGGGCTGGCAAAGGTGGACATCAGTCACAGGCAGCTGCCTGACTTACCAAGATCCAAAATTGTCCCCTGAGCAGTTTTTCCTCTTTCCTGCACTGCCAGTTTTGGCTCCTGTTGGAAACAAGCTGCTGGGAGTCAGATGACTTCAGTCAGACTTTGAGTCTGAAAGTCCAGTTTGAGACCAGTTGCAACAAGCTCCCCCTCAAAAGAGTAGTGTGAGGCAGGACAGAAACACTGCCCAGCCTTCTCCTGGGGAGTTTCCTTGAAAATCAGCTTCGCTAGGCTCCAAGGTTTTATATATTTCCATGATAGGTAAGTTTTGGTAAAAGGTGACCAAAATGAGACATTGTTGTGCTGGGTTGTCCTGGCAAGGGACTTGGCAGCACCTGGCCTCAGCAGTGCTTGTCAAGAGGAAATAAGGGAAAACCATCATATTTCCTTCCCTGGAATATTTCCCCCTGCCCTGCAGCTCCATATCCTGGTTTCTCTGCCCTGCAAGCAGCTGTTTTTATCCCAGCCCACAGTACCGGCTTGGCAGGGCAGAGGTTTTGTCCTCCCTGATTCTCCATCCATGGAGACGCCGGGTCTGATCCCAGCCCTGACCCTGCTTGGAGCAGGGGGATGCACTAGATGAGCTCCCCGTGGTTCTGTCCCACTTGCATCACCCTGGGATGCTCTGGGTGGGGGCAGAGGGAGAAAAAGCATTTCGTGATGGGGGCTGGTGAGTCTGTCGGCAGAGACCCAAACGGGAACTGAAGTCTGCATTAAATCCAGCAGCCGTGCAAGCGCTTGGGTCAGGAGAGAGATTGAAAAATTATTAGAGAGACCTTCTTTGAAGTCGTCAGCCCCCTCTATGGCTGTAATAAAGCAGGGAAATGCGAAGGTGGAGATGCATTAACAGCGGGATGAAATCTGCTTTTAGAAGTGGTATTTCTGGACGATGACGCTTTTCAGACCTCATCCCAAAATATTTCACTCCCTGCTGGCCCCGCTCTCCAGGAGAGGATATTGCTCGGAAGCGCAGGGAGGAAGCAGGAGGGTTTCCAGCTTTAGCGTTTCTTTGGCTGCGGGTTTGCTTCAGTGGAAGAGGGTGACTCAGGATGGCCTTTCTCAGGAGGCCACACTCCAAAGGAAGTTAATAATTAACACTTTGCGCTTATTCTGCAGCACCTCTTAATTATAGGAGGTTTGGCTTCTGCCAGCTGGTGTGTGTAATGTCAAGCTATTAAAGCAGCTCACCGGGGAATTTTTATGAGCCTCAAAATATGGGTGGATAAAGGGTGTTCAGGCAGAAGCTCAGCATAAATAACCAGGTGGAAGGGCTTGGTAGTGAAAACCAGCTCAGGCAAATGCAGGGTCTGACTCTGCCCCCCTCCCTTTCAATTCGGCTGAGCTCTCTGAGCATCTGTAAAGCCAGGGTACGGGGAAAATGACCTGCAGGGATGCCAAGCAATGCTGCGCTCTTTAAGCTCGTGTTGAAAACCCATTGGCATCGCTAGTGCTGGGTGCATAGCTCTCGGCAGTGTTAAGCTGTCCCCAGCAAGCAAAGCTTACATCTAAAATTTCCTCAGACATCAGATATAAAACCAGGATCCCTTTGCATTAGGAGAAGGCAGTGATGGTGTGTTTGCAGGGGAGAATGGGAAAATATGTGATAAATAGGGAAATGAGTGATGGATCTCCAGTAATACTATTTTTCCCAGCCAGACGGCCTCTTTCCTCTCTAACTGCGCCTTCCACCCGCTCTCTCCAGAGAGCTTCGCTTTCCAGCTCGCTCTTCCACTTGTGGATCAGTCCTGCGGCTCATTCACAGGGCTCGTGTTTCCATCTATTTATTTCCTTCATTTAAAAAACATCAATTATTTTAAAAAAAGGTCAAGCAAAAAGCTGCAGTAGCAGAACTAAGAGCAAAAGCTGACAAAGATGGCATGCAAGGGAAGGAGGAAAAAAATAGCTCGGTGTTTTGCCGTGCTCCTGGGTCACCTGGGATCGATGAGAAACGTTTCATGGCCCCTCAGCATCCAGATATACCTGTGGTTGTTGCAGCAGCAGGTTGAAATATCATCTCGGGTGTCATTTTCTCGGGCTGAGCGAGAGAAACAGGCTGTTTGCATGGCTGGGGGTATTTTTCAATAGGAAATGTTTATAGTTTTTATCTTTAAAGGTAATTCCCTTTTTAGTTCCAATCACAACACACTTTTGTTTAAGCGAGGTTTTTCTCCCTCTCCAGCCAAAAAATGCATCTGTTAGCAATCTTTTTGGATTTTATAGCAAAGCTTTTCAAACAATGAACCAGCTGACTACGAAAGGCATCTGGTCATGCTATATTTGCTTATGGGGAGCATAATTTTTAAACCCTGGGAAAAGTGTACGAGGGCATGTGTGTATTTGTAGAGCAGAGGGTATAGGAAGTGTTAGCATACAGAAAACCAGAGTGGTCTGGGATGGGACGCTTCGGACCCCAAGATCCCAACTGAGGGAGAATCCCATGAAATTACAGCCCTTCGCGGCATCAAGGGGAAACGGCTTTAGTTACATCATTTAGTTTTTGTTGCAGGGACCCGGAGGGCTACGGTGGGCCAAAACCTCTGCCACCGCATGCCTGGCAAAGGCTTGGCCGTGTCGGTGGAGCTAGGCTGGATTTAAACTTCCCATGCAGGCTGCAGACCCGTCAGCTTTAAAATTCATCCACGCCACTGTCTGCTGCTTTTTTGACCTTGCAAACAGCTTCCAGGTGGATCATCCTTGGCAGGCGGGGAGGGGGGGTTGCCAAAACGCGGTGGGCTGACAGCTGCCGCCAGCTTTCCCTTCTTCCACCATTACAAAGCAGCAAGGAGGAGTGGGGAACACTGTGCAAAATAAAAATGCAATCAGGAGGATGCGTAAAAATGAAGGGGGTTGCTTCTGGTTTTGCAGCAGGTGCTGACTGAAGAAGATTTTTTTTTAATCCTTTGCTGTGACTTTCCTGGTGTGAAGTTCCCCTGGGGCAGACCAGCCTTGCAGGTAGTGTCAAGAGGGAGGTGAACCATCAAAATTATGAGTGTTGTCGCTGAAGGGCTCTCTGAGGTTTGCTTGGAGCGGGCTGCTGCAAGCCAGCCTTTTCCTTCTGACTTGGTTTCACCTCGAAGGATCTAACTTGGTGTGTTGGACATCAGGCAGTTGGGGAACCCAGCCAGCCACCCTCTGGGGCTCAGTTATCTGGAGCAGCTCCAGATCCATCACCACCACCACAGGCTGCGGGTGCAGGAAGGAGGCTGCTGGATCAGACAGAGACATCATCCACAGGCTGGGCACCTGAAAGGCATTGCCAGAAGCTTGATTTGGAAGCAAAACGGCTGTAACGAAGCACAGAGGAGCTTCACAGGCATCTTTCTCCCTGCTGCGATGGGGACACGCTGCAAGCAGGAGGGTTGCATCGCTCCCAGCGGCTGCGTTCCTGCAGGTCAGAGGGGCAGGAGCTCATGGAGATGCACCTTCCAGGTATAAGTAATGGTGCCCAAACGCGGCCAAGACAAGCCTGCAAATTGCTTTCGTGCCACTGCTGGCTGAGCCACCACCTCCTCTGTGCTGCTGCCCGGTGTCCCGAGGAGGGTCGCTGGGAAGAGCAAGGGCACTTCTGGCTGTGGGAGCCGCCAACACCCCGAGGGGGAGGCACGTGGGCTGTGGAAGTGTCAGGCTTGTAACCAAGACGTGGCAGGGCTGGGGAGCGTGAAATCTCCCCAGGAAAAGCAAAGGGATGGCTGGAGCTGGCAGATTTGCAGATTAAAAGATTCCTTTGCTTGGAAAAGCTCCCGCTAATGAGGCATCTTGACTGGGCACTGCTTTCCCCACGGCACCCAGTGCCGACAGAGGGGATGGAGCTCGTTCATTGCGTTCACACCATGACACCCTCCTGCCACTGGCACCATGGTACGGAACAGCCAAGCAGCAGCATCCGTCAGCCCCACGCATGGACCCTGGGGGCAAAGGGGCGAGGGAGGTGAGGAGAGGGCACAGCAATGCCAGGGCCACAGCTGATACGATTTGTATTTTTGCCAGGTCCCTGGAAGGAAGAAGTGGGTGTTAGGGCGAGCGGGTGGGAACGAAGGGGGGTACAGGGCAAAGATTGCCCTTGACTGCACGACTTTGGCATTTCCTAATTTTTGCAGCAGAGCACGTGTGTGATGGCACGTCGGGGCCGCTTTCTGGAGGACAATGAGGGATGTTGATGTTAATGTTACAGATGAGAAGGGATACCCGTCCCTGCACTGTGCAATTACAGCCATCAGCCTGCCTCTAAAAGAACAGCTCGTAGTAAGCCTCAGCATGGCACCAGGCTGTCAGCGGGGTTCGGATCAGCCCTCACTTCTGCGTTTCTTGAGAGCAGACACAGCGAAGACGTAAGCGCAGCCCAGAGAAGAAGGAATTGGGAGATGTTCATTTCCCCAGTGCCAGTTGGGCAGGATACGATGGAGCATCCTGGAGAGATGATGTTGCCGATACTCAGCTCTGCGTCTGGGCATCCCTCATCGAAGGCAGACTGCAAAACTAACATGCCCAAAATCCACCCTGGGTGCTGGGAAACCATCTTACAAAGTTCACCCTTTCAAACCGTGATGCCCAGAGCCTCCTGGCTCTGAGCAAAGCCTTGTGAGTCACTTCCCTCCAGGCTCATCGCTTTGTTGGGAGATTTCTTTACTGACCCAATGCACTAAAGCACACTTATCAGTGTGCCGTAGACCATTAGCCACAGTAATTACCACTGAGCAATGTCCTGCAGTGAGCCGAGGGAAGCCCATGCCCTGATCTTTGCCTGCTTTATTGTGCAGTCCCCCTTTGCCTGGGAAGCTGCTTTTGGACGAGCCTGCCCGGCTGCTCATCTGAATTAATGAGGTTCTGCTGCACTTAATTGAGAGCTCTCTCTAAATTGGGGGTTTCAGGGAGGAAATGCAAGAGCCCGAGGGAGCCAAGCAAAGGGAAATATTTATAATGCAGCACGTTAATTATAAATGAGCAGTTTAGCCAATTTTGTTGTTCAGCCTCCCCTCTGCTCCCCTGGAGACCTTTATTTTTTTGCTCCGCTGCTTCCTTTCAGCCTTAAACGAGCAGCAGGTCCGGATCCCTGCCCGCCTCGCAGGTGTTTGCACCATGTGGAAAGGCCCTGGGATATGGGATGAGCCGGCCCCGCTGCCTTCCCACCCCATTCCTCGGCACGGGTCTTGCTCCCTGCCCAAATCTTATGGCTGGGTACAGCCCATCATCTCTTGGTGCTGTGCAGTGATGGGGACCTCAGCACCCTTCCCAGCTCGTGTTGCTGCTTGGAGCACTGGTGGGAGAGGGATGCTCCTTATAAGAGGTGCTGACGGTACCCCGGGGTGGTGGAGAGGACCTCCAGTGACATCTCCAGGAGGTGACAGGAGCTGGTCCCTTTTTGCACCATGTTCAAGGCACATGTGGGTGCCATGGCTCCACCATCCCCCAGGGCACCATTTGCATGCCATCCTCTAAAAAAGGGCAGGAAAGCTGGGAAAATCACAATCTTTGCCCGCAGGCTTTGCAGGGTTTGTGCAGAGCCTTCCCGTGGCAGAGCATAGGATGGCTCGGAAGGGTGGGTTGCAGATGTACACGGGGCTTGCGGCTCCCCAGCATCCCTCCCTCCTTCTTCAGTGCCTCCACCACGTGTACATGCTCTCTCCTGTTTCTGGTGCATATAGACGGCATACTGTGTAGGGCTGTATGTACCAGGAAGGGGTGTGCTTTTGCACACAGGAGCTGACAGGAGTGTCCTTTAGGAAGGCGTACGATGTGAGCCGAGAAACCAGAAAGACCTGGCTGCCTGTATCAGACGGGATCGTTACTGACCAGGAAGGTGGCCTGAGCCTCAACCTGGGTACTTGGCACCACTGAGGGACCATGGGGTCATCCAGCAGGACAAGGGGACGGCACTGAATAGGGCTAGCACCAAGAAACTGCCCTTTGATTGCAGGAAAATAATGCAAGCGATGCTCTGCAGATTGAACCTGCCATTGGGTGCAGCCTGACCGCACATCCCTGCGTCCCCATG
Organism: Theristicus caerulescens; assembly: GCA_020745775.1. Taxonomy (NCBI): domain Eukaryota; kingdom Metazoa; phylum Chordata; class Aves; order Pelecaniformes; family Threskiornithidae; genus Theristicus; species Theristicus caerulescens. The sequence goes on along the minus strand of CM036564.1, from coordinate 65,748,692 downwards.
GTGGTTGGCCATGGGCAGTTCCCCCGTATCCTGCTCCCACCTTGCTCCCGGGGGATGGTGGTCCCACCTGGGTTAAACTGACAGCTCTGACCCACAGGTTGCAGAAATAATGTGTGTTTCCCTAGGGTGACAAATACTTTGCAAAATATGATGGTTTACTTTTCCCACCCTGCTCAGGAGACACAGAAGATCTTCCTTCAAATCTGCGAGAGGTGGTGGTATAATTTGTGCCTTCCCATTCGACTCGTAAATATAAATTACACCTCTGTTTCTCAAGCCCCCTGACACTTTCTCTGTGCTCCTGAACATCTTTCTGACAACCTGGATGTCTTTCGGCAGGCTGTGTGTCAGTGGACACGCCAGCTGCCAGGATTCCTGCAGGCACGGCACGTGCTTTTCTGCACAATCCAGTGGTGGGAAGCTCTGACCCACCAGACAGCTGCAAATGGGTGTCCTTTTCCCAGCCCCTTGAGAAAGGCATTGGGTTTCTCCCACCGCAGTGGAAGCCTCCCTCTGGCCATGGCTTCGGGTGGCCAGACTCGATGCTGGCAGGTGACAGTCCCTGTATGTGGTCCCAGATGTGGCCAGAAATGCGGCAGAATGGGCAGCCGGACGGTCCCTGGGTTATTTGGAGAGGATTGCTTCACTGAGTCCATTTGCCAGCAGACGGCAAGAGGTGTCTGTCCCTCTGTCCTCTTGTCTTTGCTGGAGGCGAGTTTTTGCGAGAGGGGAAAGCAGAGAGAAGCCAGCGCATCCCATTTTTCCTGGTGTGAAAAGACCAAAGGCATCCCTGTCTCTCCCCATCAGGCTGTGTGTTGCACACTCAGCCAGCAAATGAGCATTTCTCTTATTTTAAGCACTATTTGGACAGGATGGGGACGGTTTTATTTGTTGCTGGCAAAAACTAGTTTTCAGAGCATGGCTATGAATGGTCCTCCATCCATGCAAAGGCAGGCGGTGGGACCTCCTTCAGGTTTATTAGGTTTGGCACTAGCATGGGTAGGACAGATTTTTTTGTTGTTTTTCTAACATCTCAGAAAAATTCTCGCTCTCTGCTGATTCCTGCTTGCTTAAAAAAAATGAAATGTGGAGTGAATCAAGGTGAGTTTCATTCAAAACCTCAGTTCTTGGCAGGAGAAGGAGGGGAGAACAACCAGAAGTATTAAGGCAGAGGGCAGGGGTTGCCAGGTCCCTTGTTGCCCTCAAACTTCTTTTGTCCCCATCCTGGATCCAGGCACAGCGAAAGGTCAGGTCTGCAGGGATGGGCTGCACTGCCCGTGGGGGAACTGAGTCCCATCCAAATTACCTATTGCTGACTCCGTGTGTTCTCATCTTGGCAAGCTGCAGCTTGGGAAGTTTGGATGCACAAACATTTCCCACACATGCCTCTTGAACCACAGTAAATATTTGGGAGACTGCTCCTTGGGCTTGCTGAAATCAGCTGGAGGATCGGTAGTTGTCTACATGCACGGACATGGGGGCAGAAGAGTAGGTCGTCCAGCTCCCACCGTCGCAGGCGATTGCGGTGTAGGATGACCTTTGCAAACATCTCTTAAAGTTAAGGAGAGGGCAAAGCTGTGCAGCAAGTCAGGCTGTGAACTGAAGATGGTTACTGAGGGAAGATGTCTGGGATTTGCATAGTATCAGTTGACTCTAGCCTCTGTGTGGCATTTCTGCTGTGAATCCTTTTTCTTCTTTTGATACAAGTTTTTAGGAAAATACAGTGGGGAAAAGGGTTGATTTTGAAGTATTCCCTCAAAATCTGCCTACTTGCTCCACACAGTCACTGGGGACATGCAGTGTTATTTATCTAACCTGGGCTCAGATGTCCTTCAGTCATGTCCTACAAGAACATGGTAGAACCTGAAAACCCCTTGTGAGTCCCACCAGATGCAGGGCATTGTAGACCAGGATGACCCAATGAGGCTCTGCATCATTCAGTGTCATAGATCATGGGCCCAGGGGTGACATCCTTTAACAGGGGACATTGCCAGGTGCATGTTCCCTCCTAACAACTAATGAAGCCCCCAGAGGAGTTGTCTGTTGTGTCTGGAGTCTCTCTTAGGATGTTGGTAAGTCATGGTCTTGCTCCAAGAGCAGAGCCTAGTTCGTGTCACATTTATTCACTCTTCATTACTTGTAAGAGACTCTTTTTTTTCCCCTCGGAGCACATTCATCAAGAATGTGCAGCCAAACTTCAAGGGCACTGTAGAGTCGGTACAAGAGAAATCTGGATGTAAAATTCCAGTGTGTTTTCTCTGAAGCTGATAACCACAAGATTGATGCAGTATCATTGGGGCAGAATTTTGGTCACAGGCAGATGGTGTAATGTAGATTGTATATGAAATATGCTAGTTCAATAAATCAGACAATGTTCCCATAGCTGGAGCTGTCAGTGGTGAGCTCAGAATGTAGAAAGTCAAGCTTAATTTGATATAAAGTAATGCAAGAGCTCAAGGGCACTTCAGAGGTGGTTGGTCATGAAGGGCAGGGGATGTCAATGCTATTTCTACTAATCTGCTGTCTTTGTTTTACTTTTTACACCCTCCATCCAGGACCAGGAAGAAAATAAAGGAGCCACCAGCTGGCCGGAGTTTTATATCGATCAGCTGAATTCCATGGCTGCTGTAAGTATTTCCCCAATGCTTTGGTACTTGTGGACCCCGTATGTGGCAGCAGCACAGCGGTGACAGTCTGCGGCACGGCCAGCATCACACCTGAGAGGGCAATGAGTGTTGTAGCCACAAAGCTGTGACCTGGCTGTTTTCAGCCTTTCAGGTCTGTGGACCTCTCAATAATTTGGAGTTGGCAGTAGCTTGCAATTTGTCCCAGCAGTTCAGAAACCACTGATGTAAGGATTTAAAGATATCCTCCATTAGACCAACAGATACAGCTGGAAAACGGAGGCACTTTCTATGGCAGGAAGGGCATTTCATCTTGCCCTGGGCTGGAAGGCTGTGAGATGGATGGCAAACAGCAGCACTGGGTATAAAGCCATCAGGCTGGTTTTTAAAGACCCCGTTTGATTGTGCAATGCTGCTGGGGCACCAAGCTGCTGTGGTTGCTTTGAAGCCAATAGCTCCTGTGCTTTTTCATGGATGCCTGCTACCACCTTGCTCCTGAGACACCCTTCTGTGCTGGGCTGCCACAGTGAAACACAACGCTGCAGGTTGTCTGTCCCACGAGGGACATGCGTGTTTAGATGCAATTTTATTAAATACTTTCTCGTTGACATCATGCCAGGCAAGACAGGAATAGTGCTGTTTTCTCTAGGAAACACAGTTGTATTTCCTGCAAGCCTTGCTTAGCACCGGCCGATGTTCATTTCCCACTGCTTTGAAACAAAACCCAAGTGGCCAGGGAGATGCGAGGCCATCAGCAACACTGCTCCAAAGCCAACGTGGGTTGGGGTGTCACTGACTTGTGATGCTCCAAACACTCGCAGCTTAATGTTACATGTGCTAGCGAGTTGTCTGGGTGCTTGCAGGCAGCGTCTTCAGCCTAAAGCGACATGTTCACCCTGCTGTCCCCAGCCCAGGCCATCTCCTTGCAGACTGCAGGGGTTTTTCCAAACTGCCCCTTTTCCCAAGTCCTGCAATTGCCATAAGGATCTGGCCTTTTAGACTTCCAGAGGCGGTTTAGGGTCCCAGCTCCATCCCCACGGCTTGGCACGGCGAGGCAGCGGGCACTCCCACTCCTCAGGCATGAGCTTCACAGGGAAACCTCCCCTCTCACATCTGCCTTTCTCCTTTCGCAGAGAAAATCACTGATCGCCTTGGAAAAAGAAGATGAGGAGGAGAGAAATAAAACAATCGAAAGTTTGAAGACTGCACTGCGGACAAAACCAATGAGGCAATTCCCTTCTCTTTCCTGGCTTTATCGCCGCGGTCATGGCTTTGGATTTGAGTTCTCTGGCGGAGCAGGGGGTTAAATAGAAATATAAATGGGGGCTGCACAGGATGAGGGAGACAAGGACCCTGAAACACCACTTGCTTTTTTTCAATTCACCTCTTATCATTTTGTTCCTTTTCCTCAGTCCTTTTAGTGGCCAAGAGCCACCAAGGCCTTCACATCTGTTCAGGCAAATCAGGCGACTTCTTTTTTTTTTAATTTTGCTTTTGTTCTCATTGGAACAGAATGTAAAAATTCCTTCCAGATTGAATTTTTTAAAAAAAAATCCCATTTTTGTTGGTCGACCAGGCCCTTTGTTTCAACTTCAACTTCTCTTGCACTTTTTAAAGGAATAAAATTACATGAATCCTCAGGCTTTTACGAAATGCAAAAAAAAATTGTTGCTAGGAGGTTTTGATGTGGAGGATAAAGAAAGGGTGGGACTCTTTCTGAATGTCTGTAGTTTTTCCCAAATTCAGTTTCTCTGGAGTCCGCATGCACACATCTGCAAAACCTTCAAGATGCCTCAGGTCAACATTTTCTGATGGGAAAATGTTTCATTAAGAAATGCATGACTTGTTCTGGTTATGGAAGCAACAAATTTGCTCTTGCTTGCAAACACATTCCCCTCTTCCATTTCTCTTTTGCAATGGTTCTGGTGATGGTACTTGGTAAGAAAGTCCCAGGGTTGGGGGTGAGCACCCGATTTCTATGAAACGTGGAGCTCTTGGGTGCTGGCTCCCCGCAGTGTCCTGGGAGCAGGGCTGGTACCCAGCCATGAAACTTTGCAAAGTCCTTAAAAGTGGTTTGTGAGTCTGTCTCACTGCAAGTCAGAAGGATTCATCAGGCTCTACAGAAAATTTTACCTGTTGGACCTGCTTTTGCTCCCAGGGAAGTGAACATCAAATTTCCTGTTGACTTTGGCTGGAAGAAGAGCAGGCTTTGAAGCAAAGAAATCAGTTTTCCCTGAGCCTGCAATTACCCCTTTTGTTGCTGCGCATCAGCATGGCTTGTTTTGAATTAAAATCATCCCAGTGCTGGGATGTTCTTGGCTCATTTGCTTTCCGAGCCCGTGCCTTTTGCCAAACCAGAATACACCCAGCCTGGATGGCACTGGGCAGGGAGGTCCTAAAATGAGCAGCGTGCAGTGTTATGTCTGGCTGCTCTAGTGAATCCGCCTGGGGCACTGCTGTGCGTTTGCTCTCTGCTTTCTATTTAGTGGCATTATAAGTCATCATAAAAATCAGAAATCCCTTCAAATCGGTGAGATTTGCCTAAGGGAGGCAAAGGATGTGGGTGGTGAGGCAGGAGAGGTAGCAGAAGGCAGAAAGTCTGACAGGTATCATGGGCTCGGCTGGTGTTGGGGTGTCTGCGGATGATGAGGAGGTGACACCAGGGCTTGAGAGCTTCTTCCAGTCTTGTGCAAAACTGGTCTCAAGTGAGTGGGATTTAAGACTCAGGTTGGGACTGGAGAGGTTTTGGAGCAGCGTGGCTGCAGACTCCTAACCTCCACCCTGGGGCTTGTGCTGATGGCTGGGTTAGCTGGTCCTCTTCCAAATACCCTAGCTCTGAACAACCTTGTGCAGATGATGCCTGGTTGCCTATGCTACCGGGCACCGATTAAATTGCTAAGATTTTCGCAACCTCGTCCCTGTGCTCTAAGCCTGCAGGCTTTCTGCTATCCAAAGTCCAGGAAAAAATAGATAAGAAGATTCTGGGTTTACAACAACAGACAAGTCAGCCCTGTTTGAGGTTGAAAGGGTCCTTCAATATTTGGTTTTAAAGCTAAAAAGCCTCTTTCTGGCAGGTTTGTAACCCGGTTCATCGACCTGGATGGCTTGTCATGTATTCTGAACTTTCTCAAAAGCATGGACTATGAGACGGCAGAGTCTCGAATACATACCTCGCTCATTGGATGTATAAAAGCACTAATGAACAACTCCCTGGGCCGGGCTCACGTCCTGGCCCATTCAGAGAGTATTAACGTAATTGCTCAGAGTCTGAGCACGGAGAATATTAAGACAAAGGTGGCAGTGCTGGAAATCATGGGCGCTGTGTGCCTGGTTCCCGGGGGCCACAAAAAGGTACTGGAGGCGATGCTGCATTACCAGAAATACGCCAGCGAACGGACTCGTTTTCAGGTAGGTGGGTCTCAAGTTGCCCCTCGGGTCCCAAAATTCAGTGTTCTTGTCCCTTCCTCCTCCTGGATATCTAAATGCTGCTTGCAAATGATTTATTATGGCCGTTTGCAGCTTAGATACTCTGGGAATTACTCCCAAACCATATCTGATGAGGTCTGCAGCTGAGCAAAGAGTGAGGAACCAATTACTTAAGGCAGCAACCCCCCCAAAAAAAATGCTTGCTTGTGCAAAGTCACTGGGATTGCAGCTCTGCAAGGCTGTAGCACATCTGGACAGGCTGATGTTCGCCAAAACGGGTGCTGGGGTGGGCTGCATTACAGCAGGCAGCAGCCGATGGTCCATCACCAGTGGGTTGCTACAGGGGCTGTAGGAGCACCACGAGGAGTTGTTCCTGCATGTGTCCCCTGGCCGTTTGCGCAGCATTGGGGCTGTCACTGGGCATTTAACTGACGTTGCGTGTTTGGCAGACGCTGATCAATGACTTGGACAAGAGCACGGGGCGGTATCGGGATGAAGTGAGCCTCAAGACAGCCATCATGTCCTTCATCAACGCAGTCCTGAGCCAAGGGGCAGGCGTGGTGAGCGCCGGGGCTCTTGGAGAGGGAGGTGTTTTGGTGGATGTGGGTGGTTTTATTTCAGTAAGGTTTCCAAGAACATGCACCTTGCTGTGTTGACCCCACAACTGTCTCCTGCAGGAAAGCCTGGATTTCAGACTCCACCTGAGATACGAATTTCTCATGCTTGGGATCCAGCCAGTCATTGATAAACTACGAGAGCATGAAAATTCAACCCTTGACCGGTGAGTAGTAACCCACAGCCTGATGGTTATTTTTGCCCTTGCCTCGCACCCTTGCTTTCTGGTTTCTGGACTTGGCCTTTGGGGAAAGCATGTGGGTCTAGACTGTCGATCTGGCCCTTTTTGAGGAAATTTTTTGCTGTTGCCAGAGAGGGAGAGGAAGAACCCTGGTGCCATTTCACTGCGCTCTAATGTAGGGTTGAGCCAGGAAGGATGTGCCACTGTGGGCCTGGGGGATGCTGCCAGCCCTCCTCCTCCTCTTCTCATCCCAAAAGGCACCTTGGAAAGGCTGAAATGACTGGGAAGCTCAAGACTGAAGATCCAATTAATGTTTCAAGTCCAGCTTGTCTCTGGGCCGCTGCCGGATAGTGGGCGGCTCTGAAAGCTCTGCCAGACTGGCTGCCTGCAATTTATTGTCACATTCATATCTACTTTTAACAGTCTTTTTTTCCCCCCCTTTCTTTCCTCAGGCATTTAGATTTTTTCGAAATGCTTAGAAATGAAGACGAACTGGAATTTGCCAAAAGATTTGAGCTGGTGAGTATGAACGTTGCTGATGCAGACACCAGCACTCAATGTCAAGGTTGCTTTTAAAAGCACCTATGTGGCCTGGGATGAAGTGTGGTCTTTTGGATAAAATTTAGAGGTTGGAAATCTGTCTCCTGTTGCCCTGCTCCGTTGTGGCCTCCATCCTACAGCCTGCTTCATCCCTGGCTGCAAACCAGAACTCTTTGCCCCTTGCAGAGCAGTGGGGCTTGTCTGTCCATCCAGCGTGGGGCGGGCATGACTCCTGGGGTTTGGAGCTGAGACTTGGGAAACAGGCGGTGCCAATGGCCTGACTTTGCTTCGCTCCTGTCTGCAGGTCCACATCGACACCAAAAGTGCGACTCAGATGTTCGAGCTGACGAGGAAGAGGCTGACACACACCGAGGCATACCCGCACTTTATGTCTATCCTGCACCACTGTCTCCAAATGCCTTGTGAGTCCCAGGGGAGGCAAGGAAACCCGTGGCTGCCGAGGACTTGGCAGCCCACATCTCCTCCCCAGGGGTGGCAGCGACTCCCTGCTGCTCCCCTCAGTCTCTCCCCTTCTTCCCCTCCAGATAAAAGAAGTGGCAACACTGTCCAGTACTGGCTGCTGCTCGACAGGATCGTGCAGCAGATCGTCATCCAGAGTGACAAAGGGCAGGACCCCGATGCCACTCCCCTGGAAAACTTCAATATTAAAAATGTCGTCCGAATGTAAGTGCTCACCCGCCTTTCCTGGGGCTGGCTGCTGAGCAGCACTGGCACGGGACACCATGGCTTTGCTGCCTCCCACTCCGGCAGGCGAGAGGGCCAGGGCTGGGGGTTGTCCCTGCCAGGCTGGCATCGCTTCAACCTCTTGAGCACGATGTGCGGGTGTATTAAGCTCAAGCTCTGAGTCCTCGGTGAGCTATTTCCCCTGACTGCTGCTGTCACTGTTCCTTATTCATCACCTACTGTCACCCGGTGATGTTTCTGCTCCTCGGTTGGACAAGGCAGCATCCCTGAGGCTGTTGAGACGGCGCTGCATCCCAGCCTGCAAAACCCTGCCGGGGGGAGGCAGAGCAGAGGTGTTGGAAATACCAGTTTGGGAGCCTTAAATCCCACTGCCCAGGCTTGTTCGGTTGTTTCTTGCTGGTGATGGCCACTTGTTTACTGCAGTAGGATTGTCTCATTGCACTACTTGTCTTTTCCTTTTAGGTTAGTCAATGAAAATGAAGTGAAACAGTGGAAAGAACAAGCAGAAAAAATGCGAAAAGGTGAGTGATGGCGAGAGATACAGCGTTAACTTTAACCTTAGAGAGCACAGTAAACTAAACAGATAATGTATACATGTATTTAGCTGGGTGGACTCTGCAGGCTTTATTGAGTGGCTGAGATAATATCACACCGTGGGGCTCACAAGGGAAACAGGCAAAGCAGATATTCATTTTTTCATGGGGAAGCCCTGGCCGGGCCGTTAAGGCACAGCACACACTCCCTTTTCTTAACTGCGCTGCGTCTCCGCAGGGCAGCATGGGGGTTAGTCCCCTGTGTGCTGCCGTTTGCCAAAAGGGAGTGTTTGTCACCCAAAAGTGGTCTCGTGGGGCTGTTTCAGAGCACAGCGAGCTTCAGCAGAAGCTGGAGAAGAAGGAGCGGGAGTGCGATGCCAAGGCCCAGGAGAAGGAAGAAATGATGCAGACGCTGAACAAGATGAAGGAGAAGCTGGAGAAGGAGTCCAGCGAGCACAAGCAGGTCAAGCAGCAGGTGGCGGATCTCACGGCACAGCTCCACGAGATGAGCAGGGTGAGGCCCCAAACCTCCTCCCCATTGTGGCCCAGTCCCAACCCCCTGCAAACACCATGGGGTGATTTCTGGAGGCTGAGCTGCACAGGGGGCTGAGAAAGGTGCTTGTTGGGAGGGCCACCAAGATGTCCATCCGTGGTGATGGGGTGATTTTGCCTCTCCAGATGCATCAGACTTCAGTCAGGAGTGCTGAAGCCTTTGAGTGCTTCCTATGCTGGTTAAATTTTGGCCAAAATAATTAAAAATCGGGATGGGAGCATTTCTTGGGTGGTGTCCCTGGCTCCGTATGACCAGTCCCCCCTCCTCTTTCTCTCCCAGAGGGCGATCTGTGCTGCTGGCCCCGGAGGACCTCCCTTGCCACCAGGAGCTCCTGGTGGCCCTTTACCTTCTCCAGCTCCTGGATCCCTTCTTCCCCCTCCACCACCACCACCGCCCCCCCGGGGGATGTCCCCCACCACCTCCCCCACCACCACCCCCTCCAGGTGGTCCCCCACCCCCCCCCGGCCCCCCACCCCTGGATGGGGTCATGCCTCCCCCCCGGAGCACCTCTGGGCTTGACCCTCAAGAAGAAGAGCATCCCACAGCCGACGAACGCCCTCAAGTCCTTCAACTGGTCCAAGCTGCCAGAGGTAAGCCAGGCAATAATTCGGGCAGTGAAATCAGAGGTGCCAGACGGCCACCTGGTGATGTAAGGGCAGGTGGGCAGGGGAACCCCAACCTGCAATGCTCCCACTGTCTTGCAGAACAAGCTGGCGGGCACCGTGTGGACCGAAATAGATGACACAAAGGTGTTCAAAATCCTGGACCTTGAAGACCTGGAAAGGACGTTCTCCGCCTACCAAAGACAGCAGGTAACGGCTGGCCCGGGGCGCACACGGGCATCTGGGCAAGGTGCCGCCATTACAAGATTGCGCGGTTTCACTTGTGGTCTCAAAACATGTCTCCCGTCATTATTTCATACCAACAGCGTGTTTGCCAGATCGACTCGATCTGCTTTATCCTCTCATCCACATGCCAGTACCTTTGCATTAAAGTGGCCGTTCACGGCTCTGTGTGCCTGATTTCGCCCCTGCCCACACACCTGACCACGTGTGTCATGAAGATGGATCACCAAAAAAACAAAAAAAAAAGAGACAGGGAATGTATGAAAATAGCCCCCAGATGTCGCCATGGTTGGGTAATATTTTTGGATCGCTCTTAACAGCAACTGCTTCATGTCTCCGTATTGGGTGGAAAATTTCTATCCCTCTCTGGCCAAGAAGGACTAAGTTTTACCCACATCTACCATGGGTGGATCTCTTCTTTTATTTTTGTAGTGAGCCCAGAGCAAAATGTGAGCTTTGAACAAAAAAGCAAATCCCAAACCAAAATAATGACACTGCAGGCACAAGTCTCTGCTTTTTAATCTCCTGCTCAAGCAATATGGCCCCAGTTTGCAAGGCATCAAAGCACATGAGAAAATTAGACTTTTTTTTTACCCCAGGCAGGACCATGATGGGCAAAAGCAATGAGTTTTCAAGAAGGCAGGAGAAAAAGCAAGGAGAGAGGCTGAAAAAGTCACGTTTCCCTGCTGAATGTCTGGCTGCATTGCTGGGAGGAGAGAACAGCCTGTCCTGCTCTTGCCAGGCTCAGGCAGAGGGACAGTGCTGGAACGGAGTGGACCCAACACATAAGCTCATTAGGCAACGTGAGAGTTTAATCTCTTCCAGGGGCTAATTGAGGGAAAGATCAGGGCGGATTAGAGCAGAGCAAATATCAAGAGTAACCCACCAGAGGTATGTGCTGCGCCAGTGTGTTTCGGGACTAGGTGACCACGGTGCTGGCTCTTTCCCCCGGCATATTTGGAGCTTGACTTGTGCCTACCAAAGAGCACATCTGAAGACAAGACGGAAATGGAAGGGAAGCAAGAATAGAAACCTGGTGTGTCAGCAGGACGGTTTGCCCTCTGGCTTCCCTGCCCGAGTCCGTGAATCACCTGGTGTGCTGTGGATTATTGCCAGGCAGGAATTTAAAAATAATTTGGCTTGGCCGAGGTCCCGCTGGGTGAAGCGGCTGGTTAGGTTCAGGGCCAGCAAGAAGGGGGAGATGCTGCAAGGAGAGCTGTGACATGGGCTTTCACCCCAGATGGGATATGGACCAAAAGGGAGCTGAATGTGGAAGCCAGGGACTGAGGTGGGACTGGCAGAAGATGCTTGTGAGAGTGTCTGGAAGGGAGATTGGGAAAGAGGAGGTGAAATCCCACCCGTGAGTTGCTGCTGGGGCTGGAGCCACCCTTGGGAGCATGATGCACAAGTTCCTTGTGGCTCACCCAGGCTTCATGGTAGCACCGTTTTGTGTGAATCAAGTGATGGGACACATCCTCCTGGACCCGAGGGCATGTGATTGCGCACCTGCAAGTCCCCAGGGTGCCCCCACTTGCAGTCGCAGCATGGGGAGAGGGTGCCTGGCTGCGTGCCCCAACGTTGCTGGCAGCACAGCTCCGCAGACAGCTGCCATGCACGCACCAGCACGTGGGGTTAGACGTGCTCCTTGAGATAACAGACGCACCACGGGGCACTTCGCATATGGTGTGGGGCTGGGGGAGCTCCATGCGAATGGCCTGTCCCTGCAGGGAAGGAGGGTGAACTAATGCCTTAATGATTTGCAGCGTTTTTGAGCTCTAGCAAAAGCTGGTTTCTGTTCTGAGCAAGCAGTGGAGGCGCAGGGATTTCTCCTCCCTGCTCCCTGTCTTGAGCCCTTGGCCGAAAATCACTTCCTTGGTGATCACACCTCTCACTTGTCCTCAGATACAATGTGGGACATGGGGGGCTGCCTGCCTGCCCATGCCCTGAGCAAACTGGGGCTCCAAAATCGCATGGCCAGGTGGTACATCGCCATGGCTGATGTCCCAGCATGGCTTGGGGGCAGCATGCAGAGGTGTGCATGGTGCAGAGAGCTCTCAGACTCCCCATGAGTAGCTGTTGTGGGGCTGCTGTTGATGGGGCTTGTCTGTTTTTATTGCCATAGTGCCTGGGAATCCCTAAGTAGTGCACAGACCCGAGACTTAATGATGTACTTAATTTTAAGCATCTCTTTAAATGCTTTTCCCATGTCACAGGCTGGGATGTAAACGCAGGCTATGAAGTGAGCTCTGCAGCTCTCGGGAAAGGCCCTTTCCACTCGGGGAGGATGGGAGCCCTCTGGGCTTCCTGGAGCTCAGCCTGGGAGCATCCCTACCCCGTGCTGTCAGGAGAGCCTGTATCTTCCCCATCCTCCCTGCTGAAGCTCTGCAGATGTCCCTGTCCCTGTCCCTGGCAGAGGGCTCGGCCCCACAGCTATGTGTGATGCCAATTTTGCTAGATACAACGGAAAAACCTGCAGGAGCTTTGCGTTTCAGGCTGTGGCATGAGGACCCAGCAGGACTGGGGGTAGCTGCTTAAGGACGTGCATGCGGTAATGGGGAAAAGCAAGTCTAGGGCCATCAGGGCTTAGATGTGGTACGCAAGGGTCTGTGCCTCTGTCAGAGATGTTTTGAGAGCCTGCAAGGGGAGGAGGCTGGGAGTGATGCTGATAAGTGGCAGTGACACAGCCAGGGCAGTCCTGGCAGGTCCCGCAGCGGTGAGTGATGTAAAAGAGCTGGGGCCAAGTGGAAAAAAATATGTGTTGTTGAACCAGGGGCTTAGCAGTGAGCTGGGAGAGAATTCATCTCCCAAAAAAGGATGAAAGAAAAGCCTCCAGCTCCTCCGTGCAAGCGAGAGTGACCTGCACAGGGGCAACAGGGGTGGGGAACGTTTGTGGGGATGGTGACAGCAGATGTAAAGCTACTCCTTTGTACACCGCCATCCTGCAGCAGAGGCTAATCACGGTTTATGCGAGGGAAAGGGGCAGAGATGAGGCTGGTTTGAGGCAGAGAGGGAGGGTTTTTGTAACGAGCCTTTTCCCTACCTTAAGGCATAGGGAGCCCTCCCTCTCCTGGAGCAGGAGACTGCGGGAGGACCGCCGCGTCCTTCTTCTCTCCAGCAGCAAGTCTGAGCATCATGGGGTAGTTCTGAGCATCGGGATGGTAGGAGGGCTTCCTAATTAAGGACCAGTTAAATGAGCAAGAAGATACCCGTTGCTGCTTGCAGGTGTGCTTTGTGCCTGTCCCACGAAGGAGCCTGCTGGGAAGAGGTTGCTTTATGAAACACCAATCCTTTACAACCTTGACTGATCCACAGACTTAATTCTGCCTTTGCAACAGCCTCACATCCAGCTAAATTGTATGGTTTTTCATCTAACCTCCCTGAAGTACAGCAGTGGCAGCTTGGGTGTCCTTACTCAGGGTCTGCAGGTTCCCCTTGCCTTGCAAAGCCCCCAGTGTGGTGGCATTGCCAGAGCTCTGCGCCTGGGGAGGGTCCTGGCAGCTCTTTGACACATGTTTCTACGCAGATGGGTGCGACGCTGCCTTGGGGAACCGCTCGGCACAGCACCGTGCCAGGGTGCCCGCACTGCACCCCATGGGTGCCCATCCCTCTGCCAAAGAAAGGGTCGGTCGCTCCTTTTCTTGGCTGAAGTTTCTTTGCCTCCTGGCATATCTCATTCTGGTTCATGGCCACAACATTTCTGTGAGCTTGAGGAAAGCCTGATGCATTGGTTTTCAGCCAGGAGCTTGCAATCAGCACAGCTCAGCCCCCAGTGGGTGCCGGTCCCCCAGCCCTGGCTGTTCGGTGGCATCTAACAGAGCCCTTTCCCATCCTCCTGCCCAGAGCCACGTGTGGGTCCTGGGCTGATCCAGCCTTGGCAGCTGGTCAGGGGAAAACCTGCGTAAAAAAGTTTCCTTTAAAAAGGCAGCAGTGATGGGCTGTGTTTGGAGACGACCAACTAGAACAAGGTACATGGGCCATTGGCTGCCTTGGCACGGAGGGGCTGAAGGGGAAACGCCCTTGTAAACCAACTGCGTTTGGACCCACTTTCCTCCTTCGCTCACTGCCTGCCTTCTCTTTTCACTAAAAAAAAAAATAAAACAAGACATTTATGCACCAGTGAAACCTCCCTCCCCATCATGGAGCTGCTGGATGGTCTCTTGAGCCAAGCATAAAAAAATAAAAATGATGCAGCCCAGGGAACCAGGCGGTAAAACCCTCGTGTGTGCGTGCACGTGTGTGGTGCTGGCTTTGCCACACGTGCTTCCAGTCTGGTGGGGGGAGCCCGGCAGGACAACCAAGTCTTCGGAGGAGCGTGTTGCCATTGGGGTGTCGGGGTGGCATTTGGCCAGGCTGCCAAGCTCCGGAGAAGTGGGGGTTATCTCTGTCAGAGGAGAAATCAAGGGGAAACGTGTTGCCACAGCAAATGGTAAAGTTTTGCTGCGGCCAGATTTGCTCCGGGATGAGCCTCTCGTTATTTCCACTTGAAAGCCCTGTTTTTCCTGGCAGTCATGTTGGCATTTCAGTCTCTTGGATTCGCAAAAACTAGCAATTTTCTTCTCTGGCACGCTGTGCCTTTGGGCCAGCGCTTGCTGACTCTCATGCAGAGCGGTGGCAGGGCTTGGCCAGCATCCTCCCACCTTGTCCCATGGCCCCTCCTCGCCTCCTTGCACACCAGCACCTTGGCCTGATCCATTCACGGAGCTGCCTCTCCCTCTCCCATCAGCCCTCCCTTTCTGCACATCCTTTAATCCTCACCACGTTTTCATGTGCATCCCCCCTATTTCGGCGCTGGCAGACCCCGAGTGCCTCCCCGTGCTGCCGAGCTCCCCGTGTTGCACCCTCCCCTTGACTGTGCTTTGATTCCTTTTGGTTTCACTGAGATCACTGAACTGCATGTGTTTTTACTGCCTTTTTCCATGCTTCTGCTATGGCCGTAGGACTTCTTTGTGAACGGTAACTCCAGACAGGTAAGCCAGCATCCGCAGGAGCCCAGCGCCTGCGAGCAGCGAGGGCAGGGTGAGCGCGGGGCTGGGGACTCAGGGGACGTGCGCAGTGCTGTAGGGGGGTTAACATGCCGCAAAGTGGGGGTTAAATCAGAGAGGTACAAAGATCACCAGGAGGAGCAACTTGAAAGTTGATGCTGGGGAGGCTGGTAAGTATGAAGCCACCCTCTGCTGTCTGGCCACACATCAAAGCCAACCTCTGAGTCCAGGGGTTGAATTTTCAGATGCAGCTCAACACAGAGAAGCTCCTACCCCTGAGCATTTTCGCTTTTCAAAAGATGGAAATAAATAAACTCATACCTATGGGTCGAAGCTCTCTGTTTCATCACAGTCAGAGCAGGCAAAGTGCACAAGAGGGGCAGCTGGTGGTAGGCGACATGGGGCTCGCCTTCCTTCACCTGCCACTGCCTTCACTCTGCACCGCCTGTCCCAGCAGCTTCCCACTTCTCATAGCTGTTTTTTTTTTCATTCAAACAAAAAAAGTAAAAAATGGGAACTTCTGTGCTCACTCTCAACCCATGCAGTGGCTGTGCGCCAGGTCTCCTACGCTCATAGACGTTTAGTGCAGATCTGTAGCGCGTAGGACCTCGCAGCTCCAGGTTGTGTTCCTTCCCGAAGGATTGAATAGCCGGCTTTTAATTGATTAACCTTACTAAAACATGCGATATGGTAAATTAAAACCGGGGCAACATGAACCCTTTGGGCAACCCTGCAAGATTGCTGTTATGTAGATCTGCCCATTCACCCACAACTACAATTTGGTATATTGTTACTCATTTGAAGGTAACATATTTAAGCTGCTTAGGAGATGTAGGTCCTTATGCCACACAGATTCCTGCTTTCAAATCCTTTATTTGGGGAGAATTTCCCTGAAAGAGCAGCAAATGCTGCAGGTTGCGTTTGCAAGTCTGGTAGCTTGTATTGGTTAGCTTGCTCGGGAGGACTGATGCGTGAAGGGTGACTGCAGATGTTTGGAGCAGGGGTGAAGAACAAGAGTGATGCTGAATGTGTGCAGCAGCCCGTAATGAAATATTTCATGCGAAAATTTAATGAAGTATCACAAATATGTATGCTAAGAAAGCCCGGCTTTATTTATTCAGCAGCGCCTGTGTGTTTGCAGATTCTTAAATCTTCCCTGTCTGAGAAAATATTTACATTTCTAACCAGTGGCTTCAAAGCCAGCTGTGGTTTATGAAACGACTTACTGTGTTTCAGTTACAGGCGATGGGTTTTACCCGTAACCCGTGGTGACACTCCTGATTAATGGGGGTCCGCTGTGTATCACGCTGCTATGTGCTGAGAGTACTAAATGTCTTTGCTTCTCCATGGCTTTTCACCAGGCTTTTTTTTTTTCCCCCTGTTTTTTTGTAGAAGGAAGATGCTATCGATGACACCTTGAGTTCCCGGCATAAAGTCAAGGAGCTTTCGGTCATAGACGGCCGGAGAGCTCAGAATTGCAATATCCTCCTCTCCAGGTACGGTTAACACCTTCTCGCCCTCCGGGGAGTAGGGGGATGCTTGATAACCTGCCCTGGGCCGGGGGGGATGCTCCTCGTCCCCAGGGGGGTTTTAATGACAGGAGCCAGCACGGGAGGAGAGCCAACGACACCTGAACCCAGCTATAGCCTTACACCGTTCACGGCGGGGTGGCGCGGGGGGAGATGCGATTAACTGGGTACGTGGCAATTCAGAGTCCCTGGAAAACCCCCGAAGGGCTGGGGTACCCGGAGAGCCTTCATAGGGGATGGGAGGCCATTTGATTTCACCTCTTATCTTCCTCATCCTGGGTTTTGTTTGCTCTTTGGTGGCAGTTAAAGAGGGTCTCTGTTAGGCTGGGGAAAGCACTCGGTATTGGCAGGGCGCAGGGAGCGGCAGTGTAATTCAGCCAGGGCCTGGCTGCCTGCACAGGTGTCCTGTGCCACATCTGGATTTTGGGAAGGGGACGTCCCCCTCTTCCAGCTGCCCGGCCCCACTGGGATGACAGCCTCCCACGCGCCCCTCGCCAGGCAGGCTCAGCACTACTACCAGCAATTTAATCCAATCCCCAGATTGCTGCCAAGAGGATGAAAAGGGCCTTTTTTGGCAAGATAAACTACACCAATAAGACTCACTTCTAAGAAAGGAGAAGCCAGGCTGCGGTGGTCTGAAAGGATTAACCATCAGCTTAGCTACTTGAAAAGAAAAAGCAAACAGCAGCAGAAAATGCCACTTGTTTCTGAGTCACCCAGAAAAAAAAAATCCCAACAGCAGGAAAACATAGCTCCATTCAGAAATATTCGCTCTGCTGCCTGGAAGCACAGAAGCTTTTGTGCCACTCAGGTCCGGCTGGGATGGAGCAGCATCGCT
Source organism: Theristicus caerulescens (assembly GCA_020745775.1). Classification (NCBI taxonomy): domain Eukaryota; kingdom Metazoa; phylum Chordata; class Aves; order Pelecaniformes; family Threskiornithidae; genus Theristicus; species Theristicus caerulescens. The sequence continues at coordinate 65,731,321 of CM036564.1, read as the reverse complement.
GGCAGGTTGGGCTTGCAGCCGCAGCACCCAAATTCTTTGCTTTCCTGGACCGCAGGTCGGTGGAGCCAGTGCCTCACCTGGGCAGCCTGGCTGGTTTCCTTCCCTAGAAAGCATGCAGAGGCTGATGTCTGGAAAAAAAAAACCCTCTGGGTGGGTAACTCGCAGCCCCGGGTGCTTCTTCAAGCTCTCCCGGAGGTGGTCTGCAGCCCCACGGGCAGCAGGAGCGATGAGTGAAGCGAGCTGTGTGCCGCAACGTTCGGTGGTAAAATTGCCATGTTTATGGCTGTCTCTGCCCTGGATTGCTTCTGGGGATTTTCGTACTTCCTAGCAGTCCAAATAAAAAGGATGATGATGAAAGTGGAGTTTAAAGCAGCGGGCAAATGAGTACGTCTATGGCAGCCAGCTATTAGCAAGTAAAGCGATGGGATTCGAGGCACTGGCTGGGCTGCTCCCCGGCGTACTTAGGCTGAGCATAGTCAGAGTGGGTTTAGGTGTAATTCAGCCAGAGGTTTAAGTGTATAATTGAAAGTTAAGCACACAAATAGCCCCTTCGGTGGGAAGGGGAGCTACCCAAGCACTTAACTTCAAAGGCATCTTGCATGTCTTACTGAGTGAAGGTCTTAATTTCATCTCACCAGCAAACCTTTCTCTTCCAAGAAAGTGATGGCTGGAAACGAGTCGCCAGTAATTAATCCCACAAAAAAGTCATGATGGAGGCTGCTGCCTGTCTGCCCTCCCCTTTGGGTTGTTTCCTGGGAGAGAAGTGGGATCAGCCCTGCCCTGCAGGGTGGTCCCCAGGACTCTCTTATGGCTTTTCCCAGGCACTTTCAGCAGCATTGGGGCCCTGTGGGGACGAGTGGCTCTGGGAAAGCAGTGCCTTGTGCCAGCCACTGCTTTGGAGGTGCTTTGGGGTTTGTCCCATGGTGCTCCCAAGGCTGCACAGGCAGAGGGGCCAGCCGGGCAGGGCATTTCTCTAGCGCTGCAGCAGCAGCCAAATCTGCTCCTTCCCCCATTTCTGCTAGGGACCACAATCGAGTTTCTCTCCCCAAAATCCCTTTGGGCAATTTACTCTTGATGCCAAGTGGCTAAAAGGAAGGACAGTGTCGGGATGAAGCCCAAGCATCCTGCTGGTGGGCTCAGGTCCAGCCCCTGCATCTCCAGCAGGCTCCGTGTGACCTTGGGCAAACCCTTTCATCTCTGCCCACCCCAGCTGCCCACCCCTAAGTCCCTGGTCCCAGTGCTGCAAAGGGACTGGTCTCACAGGGTGGCTCACTGCAGTCGGGCTGCTCCTGCCTTGCTTGCACGGCCGCTACGGGGACAAGCACTTTCACATGCGAAAGGACCTGCAAGCTTGGCCCCTGATTTAGCCCAGACGTTTGTAAGCTCACCAGGCATTGTCTGGCTTGCAGCATGGAAAGATTATGGCCAGCAAGATACTTTATCTCTCTCTGTAGATTTATTTTTTTGCCTGTTCCCTTGCTTTGGGAGAAATTACTATGCAGTGAGATCACTGGATTTTCCTGTGGCTTGTAATGCAGCACAAGAATATTTTTGACACTTGCTTTTTTCTTCCTTTTTTTTTGAGAACACTTTGGCGATGTCAGTGCATTATCGGGTCTTCCTCTGTGAACACACCATGTCCTTGCTTTTGCTCCCTGTGTACGTGTGTGTATTTTTAGTGCTGCGTTCTGCAAGATGCAAATCAAGCCCTTGCTCCATCGCTTTCTGCCTGTGCCGGTGGTGAATGGCTCGTTTGATTCCTCTCTCCAGCAAGGCGGCATGGAACATTTTTCTCAAGTGAATGTGGCTTTTCAAGAGGGCGCGTCCCTTTCCCGGTGGAATTCGTTTTTTCACTTCACACTTATTACGTCCTCTGCGGGATTCTACAAAAGCCACGCAAAATAGCCCTGCGCTTGTCAGGCCAGCGAGCTGTCACTTCGCATAGGCAGGCTGCTGGCTTTAAATCCCTGTGACAGCAAGTCCTGTGACCCCGTTCCTCTCAGACGGCTCGCGTTCGACAGCTGCTGCCAACAATGATAATTATTGTGGTTATAGATAAGCTTCTAGCTTTCACTGGCCCCTTTCCCATCGAATTGTCTGAGAAGCTGTTTTCTTCTGGCGCCTCGCGCTTGCTCTCTGCCGATGCCGGGGCAGGCTCTTGTTCTTGGCACTGGGTTTTGATGATTCCTGAGAAAAGTTTTTTCAGCCTTTTTTTTTTTTTTAAATATATTCTATTATTGACTTTGCTTTTAATGAGCAGGACTTACAAAAGTCACCCTCATCTTTCACCACCCTCCTGGACGATCGCGGTGGAATGTGTGCGCTTTAGGTGTTCACTTTGGCTTGGACAAGGGGTAGCTGCCTACCCGCCCCTTTCTCCTAGGAGCTTTGTTGCTTCCCAGGGATCCCCCAAATGTTCAAACCCAGCCAGTGTCTGCTTTTTACTGGGGTGGGGACCGATGTGACATTTGTTGACGGTCTGAGCTCTCATGTCGCTGCTTGGGTGTAAAAGGAGTCCTCCTGCAGCTTCATATCCCACCTCAGGTCGTGTCCATCCCAGCCACTGCCCTCGTACGGGACAGGTAGGGTGTCCCCAGGACCCGGCTGCTCATCACTGAAAGCATCAGAGGGGACGTTTTCCATGGATCCTGGGTCTGCTCCTTGTGGGGTGACCCTAGCAATTGTCCTGGCCACTGCTCAGTGCAACCTTTCTGCTTCCTCCCCTGGCCGAGGTGAGATTTTCACTCACTCCTCGTTTAACAAACCCTCTCTTGGGGGGCCTCCCTCGAGCAGGAGGTGAGAGGGGACTGGGTACGGGATGAGAAACATGAGCTCACAAGGAACAAATATTTACTTGCCAGGTCTGTAAGATCCGCCAGCCTCGATAAAGCTAATCCTTCACTTCAGGGCTTGAGCAAAAGATTTCAGGCTAAACCAAGCTCTTGCTACCCTGGTCTTAGAGACCAGCACCCTTCCTGCTTCAGCTTCATCATCCAAAAGCCAGCTCTATGGTCTCAGTTTGCTCCCTGAAGAGATGCCAGGTTGAAAGATACCCTCCTCGTTTAATTACTTGGGGTGATCAAGTCAGCTCCCAATCTTCTTTTTGATCTGCTGATCAGGTTGACACAAGGTCTCACATCCCACCACAGGATGTGTTTCTGGTTTCAGCTCATTCCTTTGAGCCACATCCAGTGTTTCAGCATCCCTTGGCAGCACTGATCACTGAGACTGGGGCGATGGGTTTCCTTAAAGCCCACAAACGGGTCTTTTCAACTGTGCGACTTTTCCCTGCATGTAAGAGCAGGGGATTTTTTTTTTTAAACTGTATCTGTTGCAGTGGCTTTAACCATCAGTGCAGGCTGGGCAAGGGATAGGGTACTGGCAGGATTGCAGGAGTTTCTGGGCTTTCCTTCTTTTGCATTTAGATTATTTTCTCAACCACAATGCAAAAACGTGAAGAAAAATATGTGTGGTTTTGCAATCAAAGTCATTGCAGGGAGAAGTCACGGGGAGTGCTGCAGACGTGTTAAACTGTAATTAAAGGCTGCTCTAGCGCAGGAAGAGCTGAGGACATCTTTCTATCTATCTATTGCCTCAGCTCGGTGCAGGCTGCTGGGGGAAGACCAGCCCGTTGTTGCTTGCCATGATACAACGGTCTGTGGTTTTAGAAATCCCCAGTTAGAGGCTACATCTTCAACCCCTGTTACATGAAGGGGAGGAAGAAGAAGGTGGAGGAGGGGCTGTTTTCCAACCTGTTACACTACAAAGCACATTGAATCCCCACCCCTCTAAAAAAAACCTGATGGGTTTCCTGAGACACTGAGCATCCATTTCCCCAAATTTTGGATTTCTTTCTCTTTCTTCCTAGAGGGAGACTCCAACCAAAGGCAGCTGGGAGAGATGGGGGAGGAAACAGTCAAATCCAAGAAAAGCAGCAGAAATTGGCCAACTTCTCCTTAGGGGTTGTGGCAATGGGTTCAGGAGCAGTGCTGAGCTGTGCTCTTGAGCCTGGGCTGGGCTGTGCTGCCAATGGGGAGCGTGACCCCCACTGGCCCCGTGGCCCTTGGAGATGCTGGCACTGCAGGAGCAGCATTGCTATGGGCAAGAGTTACATATAAAAGTTATATATTTTTAATATATGTGTAATATGCTACTTACAATAATTATATAAAATACTATAAAATAGGGGATGACAGCTGCAGTGCGGGAAGAAGGAATTGGCCATTGGGTTTGACCCCCCATTCGCAGCGGGGCCAGGGCTCCTTTCTGCTGTGCCTTGGCAGGGCACAGTCCTGCCAAGTTTCTTGCACGTCCTTCTTTGTAACATGCTGTAGTGTTATTTGTGATGCTGCTGGCCAGGAGTTAGGCTGTTCATGTTGCACAGGCGTGTAAGGAAATGCTCCTGAACCTTGCCCGATTGCTAGGCTGGGAATAACTCTCCTTTCCCTCCACCTCCCAGGCTGAAACTCTCGAATGAGGAGATCAAACGAGCGATTTTGACGATGGATGAGCAGGAGGACCTCCCGAAAGACATGCTGGAGCAGGTGGGCAATGTGGCTCGTGCTCTTCCATGTTTGCCTCATGCTGAGACCACGCTGTGCAAGGCGCTCGGGACCAAACCGCAGCTTTAAGAAGTGTGTCAGGGCCCCAAATTATTTACCAACCGCATGTTGAAAAAACATCCAAGTGGGCTGGGGCAGCGGGAAAGCAGCTCAGTCGTAGCATCGGCGCTGGGAGCAGTATGGCCTCCACGTGCCATGCCTGTACCCAGGTCTGCCCTGGGACCCCGAGGCTGGGCCAGTTGCCCATTTTGTGTCTGCGGCTTGAAGTTCGTGCTCGGTGGAGTTTTAGTTTTGAAAGCTTGTTCAGCATTTGTGCAGTCCTCAAAAAGGGAATCCCGTTTTTCACCCCCTCTGAATCCCTTTGGAAGCATTTTATTCACCTGTCCTTAAAGCTGAGCTGGTAATTGCACTTTCAGCAGAGACGTAAGAGGATTCATTGAACAAAATTTCCATCTGCAAATAGGTAGAGTCGCAGCAAATGAGAGTCTCTCAGATCTCCTCTGGCAGAGTGGATATCGAAACCTCCGTGGAGCAGACACAGTACATCTGTTGTAAAACCAGAGCGATGGCAGGGCAGAAGCAAGGGACACTAATGTGATGGGGTAATGGGAGGTCGCAGGGACAGCGATAACACTTATTTCATAGGTTCCTTGGGGTCACTTTCTGTACGTACTGAAAGGTAGTAGATTCAAGTGACTAAATCACCATTTTGCCCCTGAAAAACTGTGCATGGACCTCATGTCCACCGGTGTGCTTTCCCTTGTTTAGCTCCTGAAGTTTGTTCCTGAAAAGGGTGACATTGACCTGCTGGAAGAGCATAAGCACGAGCTGGACCGCATGGCCAAGGCTGACCGGTTCCTCTTCGAAATGAGCAGGTTGGTGGCCCAGGGGACACGTGTTTTGGCCAGTAGCTGCATGGGCCATTTGTGAGGTGGCTTGTTTCATGGAGCCTGGTTGGGAAATAAGCCCTGCTTACTGTTTTTCGAATCAAGAAATGAGTGGGCCAAATGGACAGGAGGGCAAGCAAGGTGCTCCCACCCGTAAGGATTGCTCGTGATGCTGTGCTCCTAAAATCAGGGCTGTGCATCCCAGACAAGCAGTAGCTGGGTGGAGCAGCGGGGAGGGATGGGGAGATGGATCCTCTGGAGAGAGGTGTTGGCTTCCCAGGTCATGTCCCAGCACATTTGCCCTCTCATTCGGGGGAGAAAAGCTCAGTCTGGCACAACTCTGCAAAAGACTGCATCATCTGCATTGTGGTCCACGTGGGAAGTGCTGTTTGAATGATAACACAATGCTCCTTTCCCCTTCACACGAACATATCCTAATGAATACTCAAGGCTGATGTATGTAAATTTTGCACTGCTGTGTAGATGAATCCCGCTCCTCACCTCAGGAATGGCTCATCCCTGAGGCTCCTGAGAATATTTGAGATGGGAAGGAAATGTCATTTCTTTCTGCTCCTGGTAGCAATCATTTGAGGCTTAGAAGTCTTCAGGGATGAATAACCTTATCTTTTGCATGCACATCCTCTAGAAGTGCTGGTTTAAAATCTTGAAGCTCCTTATTTAAATCCAACTGAGTATTGAGCTCTTTGAATTTCTTAGCTGAACTTCAAGCAAGTCACTTGTTTGCCAAATCAGTGAGTTTTACAATTTGAGATCTGGGAGATCAAAAATAGAAACACTCCTGTCCTTCCTGGGAAATGTGCCGATGAACACCGCGGCAATGCACCATGTAGTTGCTGAGTATCAAAGACAGGCAGGACAGAGCTGTGAAGTTCAGACCTGAGCCCTTGGGGCTGGAAGATGCTCAGAATTAGCTTTCCTATCGCAGGTCACCTTTCTTCTTCACAGTCTCTTGCCCAAGTGTTGCTCCTGTGCCTTCATCTTTTGGAAAGCACAACATGCCAATGCAAATATTTTCCTTGATTTCCAGCACAGCTTTTTAATTTGCCCTGTGGTCTGTAAGCGAGTGTGATGTCTTTGTCACCTCTGATTAGTACAACGACAGCATAGCCCATGGCCTTGTCTCTGAGCACGTCTCCCATGGGTCCTTGGTCCAAATAACTCAAATCAGACTGCAATTTGTGTACAACTGAGATCTTGTTTAGCCTAAATACAACTGACGTGAGCAGAGCCATCCCTAACTTGCCCAGGAAAGGGCTGGTTTGGGCTGTGTTGGTGGCTTTCCAGCCCAGGCCATTATTCTGAGGATCTGAAGGTCCAGTTTTGTTAGTGCTGGTAGTTGGTGTGCCTGTGTCCAGCCACAGCTCATCACAAAGCCATTGGGAGCCCAGATCTCATCAGCATCTTTGCTAAGGAGTGGTTGTAAATGAACTGTTTGTTCATAGCAATAGGGTGTAAAAATGTACTTGTTGAACCTGATGAGTTAAGGATAGGCTTAAGCATGTGCTTAAGAGCCCACCTGGATCCACCCCAGGACAGCTGTAGCTTCAGTTGTCATTTTTTCCCATCCCAGCATAGTTTCAGGGAGAAACGCGGTCATTATTTTTTAATCACCGTGGCTCAAGCGTGCTTTGTAAGCACAGCTGCGAGCAGCAGAGCAACTGAGCTCTGCCTGGAGCAATCAAAGTTCAACCTGAACCTCTTTTTTTTCCAGGATAAACCATTATCAGCAAAGGCTGCAGTCCCTCTACTTCAAGAAGAAGTTTGCAGAGAGAGTTGCAGAAGTCAAACCCAAGGTGGAAGGCAAGTGACCGGACCTGCTAAGGTCGCTAAGGGGCTCTGTGGCAGCACGGGGAGCATTCGTAGGAAGAGCATCCCTCTGTGCCAGGGCGAGCCTGGTCTGCATGGAGGTTGCAGTGATGCAGGGGAAGGGAGGGCGCTGGTGGTCACTCTTTGGCCATGGGGGAACCGAAGGGATTGCTGCAAGGAAAGGGGTCCGGTGTGCTGTCGTGGCAGAGGGTAATGTCCCACACCTCTCTGCTTTCAGCCATCCGCGCAGGCTCAAAGGCGGTGCTGCAGAGCAGCAGCCTCCAGCAGCTGCTGGAGGTGGTCCTGGCCTTCGGGAACTACATGAACAAAGGCCAGAGGGGCAACGCCTTCGGGTTTAAGATCTCCAGCCTCAACAAGATCGCGGACACCAAGTCCAGCATTGACAAGTGAGCAGCCCCTGCTCTCGTCCTCGGTAGCGTCCATGGCCCCCAGGATGCTGGGGTAACAGAGGGATCATTAGCGTTGCCTCTGGGACATGGGTAGGTGGGAGCGGTCCCCTCCCTCCTGCCACCCCATCTGGCACATCTGATGGTGCAAGCATCTGGTTTTGGAGCAGGACAGATTTTGAGGGAAGCCGAGCTGTGTATTAGCGTGGGGATCGATGGGGGCTTTCCTTCCTGGGCTGGCTAAACTGCAGCCAAGGCTGATTGGAAGGATCATCCTCCAAATGCTTTTTTCCTGCTTTTAGAAGCCAAGAGCCATCGTGCCGTGGCACAGTGGCTGGAGGAGGGGTCCCAGGGGTTCCTCTCCACGGAAACCCCCTCTGCAGCCCCCTCAAGCTGCTGCAGCCATTGCCTGGTTTGCTCTCCCCACCAAGCTCCGTGCACAGAGAGAGAGGAGCTGGGTCAGGTCTCAAACCTGCCTGGTCTCATCCATCAGTAAAGACAATGGAGGACGGGAGCGGTGATGCTCAAGTCACCTCCCCTGGGTCCCTCCTGTGGAGGTCCCCTGCTTGCAGGGACTAGACTGCTCTGCACTGTGGCTGTGCATGGGCAAACCCATCCCGTGTCCCCAGACAGGCAGCGAGCAGCAGCCTTGCAGAAATCCCAAAACAGTTCATGACCAGGGTTGAGACGTAACCAGAGTTTTCAGCTGAGCTCTCAGCTCCCCATGGTGCTGCCACACTGACCTCGCCACTCCTTACTCCTAGGAACATCACCCTTCTGCACTATCTCATCACGATCGTTGAAAAGAAATATCCCAAAGTCCTCCGCCTGCACGAGGAGCTGCGAGACATCCCGCAGGCAGCCAAAGTCAAGTAAGCAGGGATTTAGGTGGCGCTTAGGGAGTGCTGGGACCGCCCCTCCCCTCGCTTCAGCCTGCCTTTCCATGTCACCCTCCCCTGCTTGCACTCCTGGCCGCATCCTGGCCGCCGGGCTGGGCCCTGTGCTGTGGCCACGCTAGCCGGAGAGCAGCCCTGGAGGCAGGACCAAACATCACCTGGTGGCTTTAAATCTCAGCCCTTGCGGCAAAGGGCTTCGAGCCTCTGACGGCGAGGGAGGGGAGCTGCTTGGAGCAGCCGTTTCCTGTTGTTATCTCACCGCAGAAGCATTTAATTAATTTCTAATGGTACATTAAGTAATCCGGGAGGAAGCGGTTGCGGTGTGGCTGCAGATAAAGGGCAGCTGTTTATCTGCGTGTGGTGGGGAGGCTTTGCCTGCAGCACAGGCAGGAACAGGCAGCAGTGTGAGGGGCTCACCTGCCTCCAGGTCCTGCCTGGCCCTTGTTTCACCACCAACATGGAGCTTCTGGTGTTTGCAACAAGCTTTTAAACCCTGCCCGCCTCCCGGTGACCTGTTTGGAGCAGGCTGCCACTGTCTCTTTGCCGGTGGAGGCCCCCGTTCAGCAAAGCCCTTAAACACACGCTGAACTTTTAAGTGCAGGAGGAATCTGCTGTTGCATTGCAAAGCCCTCAAGTATGTGCTGAAGTCCTTCTGAAATCAATGAGGCTCTGTTTCAGTTTTAAAGTTCAGTGGGAGCTTATGGGCTTTGCTGTTTCAGGGACCTGAGCAGCAAAGATCACACGTTTCTGCAGTCAGCACGCATTCATGTTAGCTGGGGACATGAAAGGGCCTGAAACTGCACCTTTTTAGAGGGGGGATGGCAAATATGTACAGAGTTTATGGTGGCTCAAGGGTCTTTCAAGTTTCAAAGTGCTCTTGTAGTGGCTTCCCCATGGAAGTTCTATAATGTGCAAAGCAAGCATCCTCGCATTTAAAATGTAAAATAATTGTCAGCCATAGAGATTAAACAAAGTGACAGGACAAATCTTGGCATGCGAGGAGGAGCGTGCAGCGGCTGCACTCGTAGGCATTGGCTGAGAACATGGTTGAGCAGGGCACGCTCCTCGCCGGTGGAGGCTCCGGCTTTCTCATGCTCGTGTATCTGCAGCTGTTGTACAGATACACGTATGGGAAAGAACACGTCTGCATAGAGGGGTTTTTTTCCCCCCTAAACTTTATCATTTTGCTCTAAACTGGACACCATATGTAATATTTGGGTTTGGTCCAATCTAGAGTGAAACCAAAAAGTTTCTAAAGCTCTGGAAAACCCTAAATTCCCCCCAGCCCTGCAGCTGTGAAGCAAAATTGCCGCCTCTGTCAATCCCACCGCTAGTAATGAACTGCTGGAGCACAGGGCTCCCAAAACTGCATTTTCCCAGACTAAACCTGCCAGAAAAGCTTGCCCCATGACCTGACGTCAGCGTTTCCAGGGACCCCAGCCCTAGGACAGACACCCCTGGAAAAACATCAAGCCTGTGGTCATCGAGTCTTTGTGAGAAAACTTCCACTCACATGTAGTGGTAGAAACCCGTAAGCACTTGAACTTGACGCTCATCAGGGGCTTGAGCCTTGTGTAAACACGGTCAGCGCCAGATGTGATGATTTATTTTTATTTCTCTATATTTGGGTTATCTCCCTTTATGAAATCCTTGCTGCTCGGAAGGATGCTTTACATGGCATTCACCTAACCATGGTTCCCTGAAAAATTGTCCACTGTGCAATGGGACAACAAGCCTATCTTCTGCTGGCCCTTGAGAGGGGAAGAGAAATCTGTGCCCAACAAAACCCTCTCCTGAGCTCTCCTTTTGCTTGGAGAGGTCTGGAGGCTGCTGAGCTTGCTAAGCCTGCGCAGTCCCCTTGATTAAAAATACAGAAAAGTGCTTTGCTTTAAAACAAGCAACTGAGCCACTTTGAGATGGGTGGCTGTCCTAGCTTAGAGGCTGTCAGCCCAATTTGCTGCTCAAAACATGCTGGTCTGCAAACAGGAGGCAATGTGCAGTGCTGGGGTCTTTTCAGTGGAAAAACACGGTCGAGTTGGTCAGAGAGCTGTAGAATGTGCTGGGGAAGGCTGAAAATTAACATCCTGCCATTTCCAACAGCATGACTGAGCTGGAGAAAGAAATAAACACTCTGAGGAGCGGCCTGAGAGCAGTGGAGACTGTAAGTATCATATTTAAATCAAATATAGTCCAGCCTTGCTCCAGGCACCATGGCATCCCTCTGCAGGGAGGCAGGCAAGGGAGCTCCCAGCGAAGCTGCTTTTATCTCACATCCTGGAGATCTGTTTGTCTTTCCTTCCTGCCCTGCACGTGCGCCTATCCTCTTAGGGCTCTTTTGGCGCTGAAGTTACTGTATGTGGTTAGGCAAGTGCGTAGTTTATATCTAATATGGCAAGGGAGGCTGAGTAAATCTAGTGATGATGCCCGTGGAGAACCTGTGATGTGCCGAGGGGTCTCTCTTTGGCTGTAAAACCGCAGAGGGCTGGGGCTCGGGCTGGGGAGCGCTTCTGCAGCCCGGCTGGAGTGGTGATGAAATGGTGGAGATATCCCGAAGGACTCGCTGTCTTGCTAAATTATGCTGCTTCCACAATCTCTCCTGCAGGATTTGGCCTTAAAAGCGTACTGCAGGCATGATATTGTAAAACAGGGTAATCCATGGTCTCAGGCATGGCAGGAGGGAGCAGCAGTGGTGGTGCAGCCAGTACCTGTGGCACTGATAGAGGCACACACCCAAAGGCACTACCGGAGGCCGATGGTATTTGTGTCCCCCATCAGCCAGGGCCTGACCAGATTTATATTTTTGTTCCCCAAAGGAGCTGGACTTCCAGAAGTCTCAGGTTCAGCAAACAGGCGACAAGTTTGTGTCTGTCGTCAGCCAGTTCATCACATTAGCCAGCTTCAGCTTCTCGGATGTCGAAGATCTTCTGATGGAAGCAAAAGAGCTGGTAAGGTCACCAACATCCTTGAGATCTGGGTAGCATTTCAGCCTTTCCTCCAGCCAACAGGGGAGGGATGGTCCTGGCCTTCCCAGAGCACATGCTGTGTGCTAACATCTCAGATACCTCCCGCACGAGATCACGTGAGTGTCCTGCTGAGACCTTGACATGAAAAAGGTGCTGGGCTGTTCTTTGTGGTTCGTTTGGAGTGGGTGGGTGGGTACATCCCTGTCTGTCCCCAGGGCCTTCTTCCTGCTCCACAACCCAGCACGCCAGGGGATCGCAGGTCAGGCCAACAGACTGCTTCTGGGACGCAAGATGTGCTGTAGAAAACCGTGAGATACCATGAGATATCTTTTGCATGTGCAAATCAGGGGCTAGCCATGGGAGAGTTGTGTCCATGAGGGGAGGAGATGATAGGTCATTTGTGAGGATCAGAGTTTTGGTGAAGAGCTTTCACTCAAGCCTAGAGGGATTGCTTTGCTTTCTGTGTCTTAAAATGGAAATATCCCAGTTTGGGTGGGTTTAGAGTTAGGAGTGTGGCAGCTGGCTCATCTTGGCCAATGAAGGCTGAAGGTGGCAAGAAAGCAGGCCGTTCTGTCTGGTGTTGATGGAAGAGGAGGAAAAAATGCAACCAGGTCTTCAGGCTGGACATGAGGTCACCCAGAGGTTGATATCAGAAACAAACCGGGCTGCCTGAGTGACCCCACTTCTACAGAGCAAAATAACACCCAATGCGTAACTTCGGTCTGAGACCTGCCCAGCTCTTCTCTCCAGAGAAGAGGGAGAGGAGCTCAGTGACATGAATTGAGGCCAACTTTAGACCCAATTAGAGAAGCTACTTAAAAGGTTCATCTTCCCCAGAGTAATGCCTTGGTGAGTGCTTTGTAGCCATGTGCAATGACCTCTTGCCATGTTGTCCTTTTCTCCCTACCAGGCTGGTTTAAGCCACAGCAAAGGGGTGGCCGCTGGCTGACATCCGTGATTCCCAAGCACCTTTTGCTTCCCCTGTTTCAGCAAAGAGGCACACAGCTGGTTTCCATTTCGTCCAAGAACAGTCCTCCAGTGTCTCTCCCCTGGCCTGTCCTTCATCTTGATTAAAGTGGCAGGGAGATAGTCCAGCACAGGCCATTTTAGAGGTCCCATCCTTGTCCTACTGCATGAGCTACCTCTCCAAAGACAGGAGTTACCAAGTGTCACCACCTCCTTCTCCCTGATTGTACAAATGTCTAATTGGCACTGTCCTTCAGACCATCCACCCATGCTTGGGCATTATGATTGACCATTGCCTTCCTGAGGCTATGGATAAACCAGGCCACCTTTTTAAACTGTTGACGGTAACCTGGCAGATCTTGCCTGCAGTGACTTAGGACTGTGCAGGTGGTGACAAATGCTCTGCAAATTGTATCATGTTCTGCTGACTTGGCTGGATCTGAAGGAAAAGGTCTGGTCATGGTCCCCAGAGCCCATCGAAGTCCACTCTGAAGCAAGCACAGCTGTTCCCATGGTTATGGGATAGGATGGGCTGTGCGAAGTGCACCAGCTCTTCGCTTTTTAAACACATGTCCAGGTTCAAATTGTTACTGCTTTCTCTTAGGAAAGCAGAAACATCATTATTTTGTAAACTGTATATCCTGCGAGGATAACATTTTCAGCTTTTCCCCCCACCAGAATCTCCCGTAACATGGCAAAGAATCCAGTATCTTGATGAAAATCAACAAGAATAACCTCAATTATTTTGACTTATATAGTGGCACCTCTCAGATTCCTCCTTGCATCTTGAAGTGCTAAGTCTCTTAAGTAAACAAAGAAATAAAAATGTTCTACATGTCTTTTGAAGAGCCTGGGGCACTCCCGCAAATAAAACTAAATCATACAGGCAGGCTTTAAAAATGTTCCTCTCGGTCTACCCAACAAAATCAAAGCAACTAATAAATCTGTTTGTGCTTTGATTTTGTTTTTCTTTTCTTTTAAGTGTGCTTATCTCCAGAATGCGCCATCACAATTTTAACAAACTTTCTGTGCACAAAGAGTCTCCTTCAAGCTGGAAGCGAGAACAAAGGATGTCAGCCCCAAGGATGACTTGTGGGCTCCTTGGGGACCAGGATGCATCAGCAGATCATGGATGTCCTGTCCTGACCCTTGCTGCGGCCTCATTCGACTCCCTTACGTTAATGGTGTGCAAACAGCACGAAAGGCCGGAAAACTCCCTATTTCCCTACCGAGGGCTGTGCCTGAGCCCAGGCAGAAATGTCTTTTAGAAGTTTCACCAACACATTTGGTTTCAATAGCAGAGCATGTGGCAATGATAAATAATACCCCAAAAATACTTCAAAGAAAAACTTAAAAGTGCGAGTTTCCCTTCCCCTGCCGTGTTTACTATTAGTTTTATGTCTTCAGTCTCTGGTCCCACAATATTTTGCTTCCTTGTTTTTACTGCTGCTTAGTTAATAAAGTTGAGCTGGGGCGGGGGGAGGCTCAGCAGAGCCAGAGGCGAGAAGGGTTGTGTGGGGGATGTTTTAGGAGAGGGAGCTCGGGAGCGATCCAGGTCAGCTCTTACAGGGCAGCAGGTAAAACATCAGATGATTTATTTCATGTTTAAGTCAAGGCTTGATGAAGCAAAGCCCTGCTCTCAGCTGTGGCCGCTGGAAGCATTTCTCTGCTCTATCAGGTCGAAGGCTTCCTGTGGCCTGTTTCACTGGTGCGGTGGATACCTCCAAGACTGACGGACCCCTGTCTTCTCTCTCCCAGTTTTCCAAGGCTGTGAAGCACTTTGGAGAAGACACAGACAAAATGCAGCCTGATGAGTTCTTTGGCATCTTTGACCAGTTCCTTCAAGCCGTGACCGAGGCCAAGCAGGAGAACGAGAACATGAGGAGGAGGAAGGAGGAGGAGGAGCGCCGGGCACGCATGGAGGCACAGGTGAGTGAGCACCAGCAAGTCCGGCAGCAACCCCAGGACACCCGGGGATGGCAACCGTGCCGTGTTGTCCCCAACAGCTGCCCTTGGCCATGGTGGCACAGGGAGCACTGAAGACTGGTCAAGGAGCTTCCGCGCTCTTAGATCCACCCGCTTTTCACTGTTGATTGCTTAATTAACTAATGACCTTGGGTTGGTGAGATCTTGGAGCTAAAACGTGCAGCAGAGCTGGTGCTGCCTGTGAGCTGCTGTGACCCACCAGCAGCAGCCGTGGGGCTGTGGACCTCAGCCTATGGGTTATATCAATAACCCTGACCAGCTCTTGCATGCTAAGCACGGGGGTGGGAAACCGCTCTTGTTTCATGGGTTTGGGGGTCACCACACACGTGTTGGGCACCCCACAACCACCTGCATAAGGGTGAGATGTCTCCTTTCCCCCCCACTGTGGCACGTAGCTGAAGGAGCAGCGGGAGCGGGAGCGCAAGGCGAGGAAGGCGAAGGAGAGTGGGGAGGAAGGTGGTGAGTTCGACGACCTCGTCTCGGCCCTGCGCTCGGGCGAAGTCTTCGACAAGGACCTCTCCAAGCTCAAGCGCAACCGCAAGCGCATCGCCAACCAGCTGGCCGACAGCGGCCGCGAGAGGCCTGTCACCAAGCTCAACTTCTGAAAAACAAACAACAACAAAACCCAACAAAAAAACACGGGTTAGTCTCTTTGAAGTGGCTAGGGGTTTTTTTTATTCCCGTTATACTGCCTTGCGATTCAAAGCGAAACAGTGGCACGCTCTTTCTCCCTGTGAGCGAGTGTGTGTGTGTATATACTGTGTATATAGTCGGGTCGGGGGCGCGGATGGAGGTACGTGGGCAGCCCACCTTGATGGGTGCCAGCGCCGCCTCCTCCCCTCCAACCCGCTCCAAAAAGTAGTTCTCCCCATGCACAAGCACAATGCCGCATCCGCGGAGCAAGAGAGGACCCAACCCAGAGACGCCGGCGGTCCCCGTGGTCCCCAAAGGCAATGGGAAGCCGCTCCCCGCCAATCTCCTGCTTGGACCCCCCCAGGCCGTTTGCGGGTGACGCCTTGCGCACAAGCCGAGTGGTTTAAAGAAGAAAAGAAAAAAACAAAGTTGACTGAACTTTAATCCGTTCGTTGTTTTTTTTCTCGTTGTTGTGATTATTCCAAAAAACTCACAGATCCGTGCTTTCGCACTGGTTCCTGAGCTCGGTGCCGCGGGCACTCCCGGCGATGCTCTTCCCGTCGTCCTTGGGAAACGCTCTTTTTCCTCTTACCACCACCTTGCTAAAGGAAAAAGTTTACCCCAAAGTGCTTATCGCTCTAACGCCACACAGATGTATTTATACTTTTATAACGTTTTCTGGCCCAAGACGGTGGGAAAGGTCGGTTCTCGGAGGAGACGAAGAGCATAAACTTTTGCGTTGTAATTTTTATTCTTGCTTTCTGTTCAATGGGACAAACTGTATCCTCTGTAAAGGTGGGTCAGGACCGAAGGTCTCTGATATACAAAGGGGCTGGTGCAAAACCCGCCGGCTTTCACCCGCCTTCTTTTCTCTTTTCTTTATCGGACACACAGAAGCAGCGATGCCAAGAAACGCTCGTCTCTTAGCCAGGTCTTTTTTCAACTGGTTTGCTGTTCATTTTCATTGCAAATTTGTAAGCAGAACTACCTGTCAAATGTCAGTCCAAAAAAAGACAAAAAAAATAATAAAAATAATTCAAAGCTCTCAGGGAGTAATAATTTAAAGGTTTAGAAAATTAAGAATTGGAGAATAAAAAGTAACCACCATTAACATATTAACATTTCTATTCTTAAATTATGCTGAGTATATAGAGGACTGTTACTTTTTACTTTTATTTATTTGTGGTGTGTTTTTTAAGAAAACAAAACAAAAACCTTTTTATACCACCAATACTTTTGTGATCTTTTTTTTTTGTTTGTTTGTTCTTTTTCCTGTGGAGAGATGAGTTTGTCCCTGTTGCACTAGATATTAACACTATTTGAAATAAGGTTGTTTTTTTTTTTTTTTTGTCAGATAATCGGTATTACTGGTGGGGTATGGGATGTCAGTTAACTATATGTACTGTATAGCAAAAGTGCTGTTTAAACTAATTTGTATAAAAAAATATGGTTCTAAGCACCTGAAGGCCGCGGAGTCTGCGTGCTGAGTGAAAGCTGTGAAATCTCTCTCTAACCAGAGTTGTCAAGAGCTGTGGTTTTACCATTTTGTTCTTTTCTTCATTGCAACTTTTGACGCACTGTAGATTAAAAAAAAAAAAAAGAAAAAGAAAAGAAAAAAAAAAACTTTCTGAGTAGCATTTAAAGCAGTAATAAATAAAGCAGGTAAGCGCAAAAAAAACGTCCAGCACCTCATATCCAAGCAGCTGCAAAACCTGCAGATTATATTCGAAGGTGGAGTTAAGCACTTTGCTTTAAGAAGGAGGGGGAAATAAAGACAAAAGGTAATGATAATACTATTCCTTAACTAAAGTGCCTCTATTTATATTTTTTATTTATGGCTGAAAAAATGGGGCTGATACAATTGAGGGAATGGACTTTGGGGGGAATTTCAAATATAAAAAAAAAAGAAAAAAAAAAGGTTAAAAAAAAAAAGTCTGGCCTCTGATGGTTTAAGGAATGGTTGGTCACACGTGTTCAATTCGAAAGGCGGTGGGAGTCAGAAAGGGCGATCGCCTCCCGGGGTTCCTGGGTGCAGGGCTCGGCCGCCAGCACCCACCCCTGGCTCCTGCCTCCGCGACCCCAGTGCCACATCAGGACCTTTCCTGACAGATTTCCTCTTGCCCTTCCAAACCTGTTTGGTTTTTTTTTTTTTAATTGTTTTACAACAGCCTCGTTATCGGGCTGAGTTTGCCATTTCTTTGTTTTCTTTCAAAAAAAAAAAGGAAAAAAGAAAAAAATATTATATCTCTATAAATAAATACAAAGGCTGTGTGCAGGTAATTCCATGTGCCATTGTCGAAAACTACTTTTAGATTGGTGCTGGTGTAAGTAGCCACTCTTTTCTCTTGGGTGTGTATTTTAAAGATGATTTTTTTTTTAATAATGCCAAAAAGTAAAAAAAAAAATCCATAATAATTTGTAAACTGAAGTATATGTCTTGGACCTTATTAGCTTCGTAGTGACCAAGGTAGTCTGTTAGGTGCAAGGATGTTGGTAGTCTTAGCTAGCGGGAAATGCTGTGTAATGTTATGAGACTGTACATTTTCTAAGACGGCAATATGCAATAAAGAAAAACAATTTCGGTGAGTGTACATGGCAGAGCCGCGAGTTATTTTTGGGGGGGGGAAATTGGGATATTTGGGGACTGAGACAGGTGTTAAAGAAAAGGCCCTCATGGGTTGCTCTTTCTCAGGGGTATTTGCAGTCATTGCTGGGGTTGGCCGATAACCCCACTTCACCGCTTTCCCGTGTGCTGGGTTTTAAGCGGCCGGGGGTTTTTCCACCCTCCTGGCTCACAGCATCCTCATGGTCACCCACTTGTGGGCTCTGAAATGCCTCCCAGTTAGCAACTCCATTCATTTCTCTCCGCTGCGTTGTTGCTAATGCCTGTTCCCACCTTGGTGACCGGCTTTTCTAGGAGCCTGCATTGAGGCAGCTGCCGGTTTTGCATCGCAGGATCAGATCGTCTCCCTTTCTCCAGCTGATGGAGCTGAGCCGGTGCTGGCTGGGCTGGCCAGCATGCCTCTAGCAAGCCTATCTAGATGCACCAGAGATGTTTTCTTGGCAGTAGCCCAAACCCCTCTTGGCCTGTTTACACTCACCATTGTCTTTCCCTGCACACCTCTCCATCTGGGCTCTGTGTTATTTTTCTTCTTTTTCCAATGCTCTTTGCATTGAGTGACCTTTGCAGCACCCCGCATGCCGAGACCCTGCTGTCTGTAGCGACAGGAGCACCTGCATTGTTCTCAGACCCATACACTCCCCTTTTTGATCAGGGCTTTCCCCAGTATAACCAGTAAGCCAGCACCGAGCCAGCACCGATGGGGTGTCTAACACATCCCTGGGCTTGTTGAGGCTTCCTTTGATACGATCCCACCCAGTGCCGTGGCTGGCAGACACAGCAGCTTTCTCCTATTTATATCCCATGGCCAGTGTTTCCTACCACGGCACATATTTATGACCCAGCGTTGGTCAGCTTTTGGCTGGCAGGGAGCACAGGGTGGTGGTGAAGAGCACGGCTACCATCACAGCACCCGGCAGTTGGGTGGGCTGGTGATGGCCTGCAGAAGCAGCCCCGGGCTGTGTAGTGAAAGGACCCAAGCAAAAGGGGGATGGTTTCCGCTGCTCTTCCCTTCACAAATCCCCGTGTCCCCAGCACAGGGGCGCTCTGGGGTGCATCCATACATGGATGTGAACAAGCCGGCCAAACCCTACAACGCAATGAGGACTTGACATTCTGGTTGATGGCAGATTGCAGGTTTCCTGGGCCACACCTGTGTGAAACAGGACGGTCCCCAGGATGGGGCTGGGGTGGCGGTGGGAGATGTGAACCAGGACAGGGCATAGCTTTTTATTCAACCAAGATATTTGAGGGGGAAAAAAGCCTAGTAATGTACAAGCTTCCTAGCCTGCAAACCCTTCCTCAGGGCTGAAATAGCAGCATCTATGGCTTGAGAACATAAATTTGAGATACAACATTTGTCATCGCAGAGGAAAGGGGACTGGGATGGACACTGTGCTGGACTGGCATGTCTGTGCTGTATGAGCCCATGTCACCAGGAGCTTATATCCACCGATGGCCTGGCTGTCTGGGTTTTCACCTGAAAAAGAGTTTCTGTGCCCCAAATCCTGGCTGTTCCCTCCAGTTAAAGCCATGAAGAGGGTGTGCTGGATGGGCCAAACCTGCCCAGACCCGCCGGTGCCAGGGGAGCTGCCGGGCATGGCGCTCCCAGAGGAATTGCCCCATGGGGCCACCCGGGTTGGTGGCACCAAACCTGCTGAGCCAGCCTTGGCTGTGCTCCGCTCCAGCCTGGCGGCTTTCCCCATTGCTGAAGGCTGGGGCGACTGGGAGTCCCGCCGGAGTGAGGAGTGTCAGGTGTCATCTCCCACACTCAACCTGTTACACTTGGCATCACGCCCCGGCTTGGAAAAGATGAGTCAAGAGGTTGGGGCAATGACCTGATGCAACCACAGCATTGCATGCAAAAGTCAGCTCAGCAAGTAGGGCAGACACGGCTCGGTGGGGAGACACCGGGCTCCCAGCCCCACTGGCAGCACTGCTGCTTTGGTGCCACTGGCAAGGCATCACTGGACTTCGTGTCCAAAAATATTTATTTCCTCCCAAGGAAGGGTACAATGGGACAGATGGATCTGTCAGGCTTTGACGTCCCTCCTGGAGACCCTCAGGAAAGGGTAAGCAAAGTGGGGACATTGCCAGTCCTGCTCCCACCTGTGTTGCGGCCGGACCTGGCTCTGTCCCCGATGCCAATGCCTATGGCACAAACATCAAGCAGATGTTCTGCGGCAAAAATTGCACTTTGCCAACGTCACGATCTTGCAGAGCTCGATCACCAGATCTGTGGCCCTTGCGCAGGGCTGGCACTGCTGGAGCACCCCAGGAACAGTCTCATCCCTCAATGCAGAGACCAGCATAGCAATAAAACCCCATAAAAGCGCCTGGGTATTTCTGTACCAGCCTGTGCTGTGGGGTGAACATGCCCTTCGAGCTGTGCTTCTGAGGACGAGGGGAGAGGCCAAGCTGACACGAAGGCTGATGGGTGCAGGAGGGAGGCTGTGAGCCAGCACCATCCCTCTCCTGCAGCAAATCCTGCAGACATCTCTCCTGCGAGCTCTCTCCCTGGCATTGCTCAGAGCCCTGCAATATATGCGTGTGAAAAGGAGAGTTCTCTGTTTTAATCAGAGGTGCTCTGACCTGAAACCTCTAAGCATTTTATATTATTTTTAGCCTTAAACCAGGCTTGATGAGTGTGCCCAGGTGAGACAGGGAGAAGGTCAGGAGCCTGTGCTGCTGGGCCCCAGCAGAGCCTCAGGAAAGGCAGCACCACCATCTGCTGGCACTTTCCAGACTTCACGGTTTTAGAGCTGTCCTGAGCATAAAATCAATCCTGCCTCTTCCTTTCCTCTGCCAGATCTCTACTGTGGTCTGAAAAGTTCAGTGTTCTCTGGCTGTGGAACAGTCAAAATGCTAAATTTTATATTTAAGTTTCCCCCAACGTTGGTGAGGAGGGATAATTTTAATTCTATCCATCATAATTCAAGTCAAATAGCCAAAGGTCACAATGTGTGGCTTCACTGCAATTCTGCACTGCCTGAGCTTCAGGCCGGTGCATGCTGTGTGTGTGCGCATGCAGGCAACACAAACTCATGTATGTGTAAGATAAACTAACTCCGAATACTTTCATGGGTCATCTGAACTTACCTCCATGGCTCTTGAAATCAGGGTGCCCCACTCCACTACAGTCCCCCCCCCCCGGACTTGTCCCGATGCAACGGTTTGTGTTGAGAGCCTGTTTTGTGCAAGCTCCCCTTGCTAAAACCCAGCTTTCCTTGCACTCTGTTGTCATGTTGCATGAACTCAACATTAAGGTGGAGTTTCCAGTTCCCAAATTGTCATTTTTCCATTACTTTCTTTACTGGCCTATATTCCAGCGTTTGCTCACGTGCCCGTGCGCTCAGCTGTGGCTCTGCCGGAGCGGGTAGGACACATGCACCATGTACTTGGACAACGGCAAGCAGAGCTGCCCTAAACCAGGATTATCATGGCATCATAGAATGCTTTGGGATGGAAGGGACCTCTAAAGCCCATCCAGTCCATCCCCCCTGCAATGGGCAGGGACATCTACAACCAGATCAGGTTGCTCAGAGCCCCATCCAGCCTGGCCTTGAATGTTTCCAGGGATGGGGCATCCACCACCTCTCTGGGCAACCCGTTCCAGTGTTTCACCACCCTCATTGTAAAAAATTTCTTCCTTATATCCAGTCTGAATCTACCCTCTTTTAGTTTGAAACCATTATCCCTTGTCCTGTTGCAGCAGGCCTTGCTAAAAGTCTGTCCCCATCTTTCTTGTAGGCCCCCTTGTGTACTGAAAGGCTGCAATAAGGTCTCCCCACAGCCTTCTCTTCTCCTGGCTGAACAACCCCAGCTCTTTCAGCTTTTCCTCATAGGAGAGGTGCTCCATCCCTCGGATCATTTTTGTGCCACCTGGGCACCACATTGTCCTGGGCACCACAACAGCAAGCCTGGAGGACACAAGACAGCCAAATGTAGCTATGCTCCTGCTGCCTAACCCATCCCTTTGGCTTTCCAGGACACTGCTGTAAGCAAAGCCGTGCTGGGATAGTGCCTGCAACTTTCCCTGGGCTTTGGGTGCTGTGGGGTACCGGGAGCTTTTCCATCTCCTTGAATTTGCACTTGTGTATGTTCACATAGATTTCCTTTACCATGCTCTGTACAGAGCATCCCCTGGGCTGAAGGAAAGGTGAGGAAGCCCCAGCCATGCACTTCCCCCAGCTCCTAACCTCTGCCTGGGACCGTTTTTACTGTGTAATCAGAGTGTGAAGCACTCAGGCAAGACCTAGTTTCTATGGCAAACCTTTCCAATTTAATAGCAGGGGGCGATTACCATTTGAGCTACATTTTCTGGAAAGAATCCACAATTCAGATGCTTTATTCAAAACTCGACGTGACCTCAGGGATGGTATATTACCAAATGTTCTGTAAAATGCACCAGACGGAGCACAGCAGCCACAGGCACAAGTCAGGGAGGAGCATAAGTGCCGCGGCACATTAGATTTCACTGGAGAAATAAGTGACCTGGTTACTCTTTTTTTTTTTTTGCCTGATGCTGAGATTAGTTCAGAGTATATTGCTAGATCGGGTAAGCAAATTACATTTACATAGTTGTGAGGGAATTGCTAGGTGAGAGATTTAAGAGAAATTTATCATCTTGCTGCTTTTGTCCACATCTATGACCCTGAGAGTTTTTAATTGGTAGGACTCATCCAGGGGTTTTCGTTCCTCACCAGCTGCAGCACCGGCATCTCCCCAGCTCCCTCCACCATGGTGGGGTGGGCTGGGCTAGCCCGGTGCTAGCCGTCAGCCTCGCCTGGGAGCCAGCCCAGCACCCACATGCAGCCCCAACCTGGGGACAAATTCCACCTGCTCTGAGCGTGCACACTTCAGTGAAGGCCTCTGGGCAAGCCCCTGAGCATAAATCTAAGTGTTTAAGCCTGTACATGAGTACTGCTGGCAGAAGCACCTGGAGAGATGCCTGCTGCCTTCAGCCAGACTTGCTCCGGCCCCTAGGAGAAGCAGAGATGTTCCTCCAGATGCAGAAGGGCAGCGCTGAATATTTCCACCCCTGATCTCCACCCCAGGAGCTGAGGAGTGTTGTCTTTCTACGTGACCTCCCCAAAGTCACTCCCGCTGCATCTTTCTGCTGCTCCTTATGGTGGGGGCAAGGAGGAGCGGGTGTCCCCATGTCTGAAGAGAAAGCACCCACAACATGTGAAGCACTGAGGTTTGCAAATGTCTTTAACTCTTCAATGCACACAACAATAAACCTCCCCTGAGAAAAGGTGCAATCCTCTTCTCAGAGCAAAGCTTTAAAAAAAAAAATGTTCAGTTTATGACTCTCCTTATATGTTCCCTTGTTTATTAGTTTCTGAGCTGGCTATTTATGGAAGAGCTAAGGTTGAAAATAGTTTATAAAGGCAATGATAATGGATGCATAAAATTAAGGAGCTCAAGTACTTGGAAATTGCTCCCCAATCTGTTTTGTGGGTTTCTGCCAGCGCTTGCCTTTTTGAAACCAGCTGAACCTGGAGGAGCTCAGTGCCAGTGAGACAAGAAACAGCACAAATATCAAACGGCTCCTCTCAGATTGAATTTACTTTCTCTGCTGAATCATAGCTGGATCCAGCTCATCTTTCCTGATCATCCCAGAAGCCTGTGGGCATGTTGGTGTGCTGCTTCACCCAACACAAACAGCCCGAGCAAGGCTTCAGGGCTTGGTTGCTGCCAGAGCAGCAAGTACCAGCATGACCCCTCCAGCTGGGGTGGCAAGATGAGCACAACGATCCCTGCAGAAAAACACAGATTGTTCTTCAGTTGTGGCTACTACAGATTGCACTAGAAAAGCCTGGGTTTAAGGCTCAGCCAAAAACCCATCCCTGAGGTGTGTGGAGCTGAGCACAGAGTGGCAATGCCCACAGTGATGGGGACAGGAGCAGGGCGGGGCTGCCACCTCACCAGGACGGAAATGCTGGAGGGCGTCACCACCTGCCTTCCTTCTGGCACAGCTGCCTGCCGGGGAGGGGGTCTTTGCGAGTGAATCCAGGGCAGGATCTGGCCCCCAGCACACATCATGCTGTGCCAGTATTCCCTTCGCCTTTGAGTCCCCCTGGCTTCGGTCACAGCCTCCTGGAGCCTTCTTGGGTTGGCAGATCATCTATCACTCTCCAGCCAGACTAATGCAGGCCCTGATGTTATGCCCTAGGCTTTCTGCTACTTTCACTTTGATTTCCCCAGTGACTCATCCACTTTTGTGCCACCGAGAGGGATTTACAGTCTGTCTCTCCATGCCACTTTTCCTCCTGCTTCTCACAGTGGTGATTTCCTAGGAAAACATACCTAGAAAAGCAGAGCTGTTCCCCAAGCACTTCAGCTGGGGTGAATGTAGATGCTTCAAGACCCAGGCAGTGTGCTGCCAGCAGCACGGCATTAGCAACCCATTGCTCCTTTGCAAACTGGGAACAGCAAGAGGGCTGACCACGGTATGGGTAGCAACTCGTCCTCCCACATCCAGCCCAGTGAAGCCACTGGGACTCACCCCAGTGATCCTGGCAAGCTCACAGCTTGCAGCAGCAGAGCAGCACAGCGCAGCTGGGCATGGGGTCACCCAAGCCTGGATCCCATTGTGGGTTACTCCTCCTGCAGGATTTGGGACCATTTTATTCTTCTGGTGCTTAGTGACTACCTTGTACCTGTGTAATACTTTGCAAGCAGATCTAGAGGCTCACCCATTTATTGTTAAAAATCAGAGTCACTATATAAAAAATACAAATGCAGCTAGAGGGAAGAGGTAGCTCTGCTGCTGAACTAAGCGCCCTGTCAGCATCAGGACTGATCTCACCAGGCATCCAGGCCGCAGCTTTTGCAGCTCTGGAGAGCGTGCAGCACAGACATCAGCCAGCGTTGCACAAAATGTCACTTTTCTGATGTGCTTTCCAAATTATTCATTTCAGCCTCTCTGACAAACCTCCTAAAGAGCAGCATGTGTTGAGTTTAACTATGACTACGGAATCCATCCTTGAAACTACATTTCAGAGAGGTACACTTAGGGCTTGCACTGCCTTGGTCGCAACCCTTGCTCTGGATGCTTTTAGTTGGGACGTGGCAGAGCTGAGGGCAGAGTGGCTGATCCCATTAAGAGAAGGAGGCTTTTCTTAGGATCATTAGCAGAAAAGCTGTACTGGCTGCTCAGACCTCTGCTGGCATCTACTGGATACGCAAACCAACACCAGTGCTGAAAGAGAAGTGGGGATGGGGGATCTCATTCACGTGAGCTATTCTGGTCCTGGTGATTATTGTCAGCTAATACAGCCCATCAGGCTGTTGCTTATAAACAGCTAATTGTTCATACTTTGTAAGTTATGCACAAAGCATTTGCTTTGAACACAGACTTCATCTAGAGATTAGGAAGGGAGCAGAAAATAATGACTTGAATGAATCTGATGATTAAATCAATGACAAAACTACCACTGACACCAGCTGGAAAAGTACTTTTTAAAGTGCTATACATTCATCAAGACTTAATGTTTCCTTTCTAAGATATATCAGTGCCATGTGTATCACTGCCAAATAGTATGGCACTCTTAAACTGAGGGTAAGTATGCTGGAAAGTAGACAAGGGAGTGAAGAGCCCAAGGACTAATGTTTAGATTTGGCTTTGACTAACGCCACTGGTATTCAGGGCTGAACTGGTCTTCAAATCATGTGAACTGCTCTCTCTCTTATGCCAAATACCCTGCACTGAATCACTCATGTGATTTTTGAATTGAGGTGCTAAAAAGCATCCCAACGTCCTTCACAGAGCCCTTGTGCAAATGAGATTGCGGTTTGCCTTGCATCCAGGCTCATCTCAAGGGAGAAAGATGGAAAGAAGTATTGCAGAGCCGTGGCTGGAGGGTTGGAGCCCCAACGCTAGTTTTGCAGTATCTAAACCCTCAGCGTTTTGCTGCCTTCTGAGTTCCTCTTCAGCCCAAAGAAAGGGGATCTCTAAGTGGAGTGACACCAGCATGGGCATTGAAGAGGTGTGGAGCTGATGTCCCCAGAGAGGCTTGGCCAGGAGCCACCTCCTGCAATGTTTTCTTACCCGGGAACAAGCAGCTGTGACCATGGGCAGAGCTTTCAGAGCTAGGGTAAAACAGCGAGGTAACCCTCAGGTCTCCTTCTCCTGGGTGAACCCATGGAGCTGTTGTCGGGTACAAGGACAGACTGGCACGCTGGCTTGTGTGTTAGCATGGCCAAGACCTTTTCGCCCACTCTGCACTGCTGGTGAGAGGCAGCAACCTTCAGCACAGCTGGGACGCAGAGGCATTTCAAGTACTGTTTCAGCAGGCAGCCTTTGGCGTGTTTTGTGTGCATCTTGTGTGCATTTCTGTGCATGTCTCTCTGCTGTTTGTAGTTTATTTAAGACGCTTCACCCTTTGGTTGTTTTCAAGCACCCTTTTAAAAATGTGGCTGTAGACACTCCTGTACCTGACTTGCTCAACAGTGCTGTGATTATGAGGAGTGCAGGACAGGTACAGCCATAAAACAGAGGCTGGCTCTCTCCTGGAGCTGCAGCAGGTCCACTTCAAAAAGGATCTGGTCAAGAATCTCCCCTTGCCACAGCCCAAGTTAGCATTTAACAGAAAAGTGCTTAACTTGTGACAGCTCAAAGACCACGGCCAGTTGCCCTCATTCAGCTCTGCACATACAAGTCCAACGTACGGGCACTGGCCAGTGCTTGTTAAAAATAAGTTGAAATCCCAGTCCTGCCCTTGCCGGTAGCAACTGCCACAAGGATGCTAACCCGGCCTGTGGTACGCTGGTCAGGGCATTAAATCAGTAGAAAACTAAACCAGCATGCAAAAGAGTTTGGGACGTGGTTTTCTGCTGTTTAGTGCCTGAGCTGGTTAGCGAGTCAGCTGGGGTGGTGGGGACAGAAGAGACGGGGAAGGTGGCCAGAGTCGAGCACTGAGGGGAGCACGACTGCTCTTTTCAGGGGCTTTTAGCCCTATGATCAATGCAGCCATGGCACTGAACAGCGCATCACAAGTCAGGCACAGCAGTGCTGGACCTTCATCTTCCTTGTTTTCTTAACCCAAGAAGTATCTCTTAGTTAATCTACTCTGACCAAGTTTGTTCCAACTGGCAGAGAAAGCCCTTCTTGCATGCAAAAGGTGAAAAAAAAAACAAACTGTAAATCTGTGTGGTGCTACAGACAGGAAGGCTCTAAATGATCACTTCTGGTCAAAGTGCAGGCGAAGTTCAGAGCTGCAGAGCAGCCAAATTACAGTGTCATCCTTTCTCCTATAACACGGACTTCTTACCACAATAAAGGATACGTGCCAAACATGCTAGTTGTACCATGGCCAGAGGATCGGAGCCAGGGTGCTGCTCTGCAGGCGATACATGAACTACAAGCGATCTGCCTTTGCCTGCTGTCTATACTACAGACGCATAAGGCTGATGAGTGTTGTCCTCCCCACGGCATTACAGAGCACAGGAACTTACGCTAAGGACCGTGGCTGCAACTCATGGAGAAACGTGGGGAAGGCAGAACCCCACAGGTTTTCTTTGCTATCTATCTCCTGAATCGCGGTTGAATTTTTCTACGGAGAATATAAGAGTCAATGACTACTGGGACTCGGGCAAAAGCTCTGGAAGCTGTTTCAAACACCAGAGCTCTCTGTATGGCAAATTAGCCCACACCAATCTCCTTGTTACCACCTGCCAGCTACCTAGGTAAGAGTTAAATCTAATCTCATCATTTACAACCACCTCGTTCACTTACACTAGCTATGCCTTGCTGCGGAAGGGCAGGTATGCAAGAAATTCCTGTCCTACCCTTCTAACAAGTCACTAGTGTTCACTTGCTGTCAAACAGCTTCTGTGAAAAGCTGTGGGGTTTCTGTACAGCTTCGCTCTGAAACAGTACGAATACAGTGCTCAACTTGCAAAATCCAGGATCTGCAGGGCAAAGTATCACTGCTGAGAAGTAGCCAAGGGTCAAATCTTTTCCTCGTGGACTTCAGGAGCATCACAGACGGAAATTACATTAATGCTCACAGCACAAAAAACAGCTGCATTAAAATTTCACAAACAATTAGGTCTGTCCCTTCTATCGTTCATCTGGCAAGTTTTTACAGAAGTTCCCTTCTCAAGGCTGGGCTGAGAATGATGCCAGGCTGAGACACTTAAATCTCCTGCAT
Organism: Theristicus caerulescens; assembly: GCA_020745775.1. Taxonomy (NCBI): domain Eukaryota; kingdom Metazoa; phylum Chordata; class Aves; order Pelecaniformes; family Threskiornithidae; genus Theristicus; species Theristicus caerulescens. The sequence goes on along the minus strand of CM036564.1, from coordinate 65,703,414 downwards.
AAAAGACAATTTATTTCTTGTCTCACTTACAAAATAATGATAGTATGTTCACTTGGGTCACAAACAGTTGAAAAAGCCGGTAAAACAGTAACATTGTATGTTTAAAGCCTCTACAAAGAAAAACACTGCTGGTCTTTCACATTTAACTCTGGCAAAGATGAAGGAAGGCCCAATCTTAGTTTCTGATTCAAAATACTAATTTAAGGCTTTAGGCCTTTGGACAAAAAAATTATACTGATAAATTCATATGAATTTATGCCATGCAATCGCACTTCCATTATGTTATTTTCCTTTTTTTCAATGGCAAACAGAGCTGGTTTTTAAATACTATACTCCAGATGGGTTGCTGCCATCAATACAGTAATATCTGTTCCCTGCATATACACGTTTTCATATGCTTAAGATCACATGAAGAGTGCATGGCATTGCTTTACCTCTCCTCTCAGATACTCACCTCTCTGGCATGGCTCCTCTAAACACGGTTAAACTCTTAAGAGATGTGAGACACTTCAGATGAGCTCAAAAAGAAAACGCACACCTTGTGCACAAACTCAGTGATACCACAGTCTACACCCACACCCTTTTCCTCAGTCTGTCTGAAGAACTCTCATTTCTCATATTCATAGTATTTTAAGCTGACTGTACCTGCAAAAAAAAGAAAAGGCTGCTGAAATTCTGACAACTGAGGTTTCATCTTCCTTCTTTCCCTCCCGGTATCACACATCTTCCCTGTCACAACAATTACTGTTTTGTTATGCTTGGGAGTTTGGGGGAAAAAAAAATGATCTTAATAGATCGCTTTTTTACCCTGTCCTACAGTCTATGACTTTCTGACTATCGGCACTTCCTCATGTAATGGGTTAAAGCAGCATTTTCCTGCCATAATGCGGTTTTCACAGTGTGGTGTTTTCAGAGTGTCTTCCAGCTGCCAGTGCTCAGCTTTCAATTGCTTTTTTGGCACTTAACAAACAGCTCACACAGTCAGTAGGTTTGGGCTGTATTTGTGTGTCTGTCTCTTAGCTTCACTGTGGCACTTTCTGCAGAGCTGGAGGATATGCTGTTTCATTCTTGCAGTCAGACTCTTGTGCTGGCTGGGTTCGGTGGCTATCACCAGTGCGCCAAGCCTGCTGAAAGGGAAGGGGCACTCCCTTTCCCCATGGATCTCCCACTGCTTGCAGACAGGGTCGCCAAACCAGAGCTCGCACGATGGAGAAGAAATCACACTGTGGCTCATGCAGTCCCGTCTCTCTGATTTCCTGGTAGTCTGGCTGCAAAGGGCTCCAAGGGCCAGGGCTCCCTGTATTTCCTCAGGGAGACAGCCTCAGGACCCAAACCCTCCATCCCGGACCCCGATCCCTTCAGAGGCTGGTATCGATGGTGTCCACTTTGGCCTGCAAGGTGGCCTCGGAGATGGTGTCCGGCTGCCCGTCCCGACAGAAGAGGACGGCGGGGTTCTTGCAGGCCCACATGGCCACCTCTCCCCCGCTCGCCGGGCTGGAAGAGGATGGGGCACTGCCCACAGGGCCGCTGTGCCGGTTGACATAGCGCTCCCGGATGCGGTCAGCCCGGCTCCGGGGCTCTGGCCGGCGGCCTGGGGCCGAGAGGTAGGCCGCCACGTTGTTCCTAGTCCTGTAGCCGCCCTCACGGCTGCGCCGCAGCAGCACGGAGATGTTGGGGTTGCGGGCGGCGTAAATGAGGGGGTTGATGGCGCCATTGGCCCAGGCCATCCCGCTGGCCACGGCGTCCATGGTGGGCGAGAAGGGTAGGCGGCCGGCGGCGGCGGCCAGCCCCAGGATGCAGTAGGGCCCCCAGCAGCAGATGATGGAGACGATCATGATGAGGACGGTGGTGGCCGTGCGCATCTCCCCGTAGGCCCGCAGCAGGTGCCCGTAGGTGGTGAGGGGCCGGACGCGGCTCTCAGCCAGCCGCACTGCCCGGCAGATGTTGTAGTGGCAGAAGCACATGAGGGCGAAGGGCAGGAGGTAGCAGAGCACGATGAGGGCCGCGCCGTAGGGCGGCCCCAGCCGGGAGGAGCCCCAGGGCAGCACGTAGACGCAACGGTAGGCCCCGGGCCGGGCCTCTCGCCGCCCCTCGCCCGCCAGCCCGTACCAGGGTCCGGCCAGGGCCAGGGCGGCCAGCCAGACGGCGGCCAGGAGCTGGGCGGCGCGGCGGCGGCCCATCTTGTGTCGGGGCTGGCGGACGATGGCGCAGTAGCGGTCGAAGGAGAGGAGGGCCATGGTGAGGGTGGCGGCGATGCCCAGCCCGGCGTGGAGGGCGGCGCTGGCCAAGCAGAGGCGCTGCCCGAAGAGCCAGGCGCCGGGCGGGCGGCTGAGGAGGCTGAGGAAGGCCAGGGGCAGGCAGAGCAAGGCGCCCAGCAGCTCCGACAGCGACAGCGACAGCACGAAGGCGTTGGTGACCGTGCGGAGCTGCCGGTGCCGGGCGATCACCAGCACCACCGCCCCGTTACCCAGCGCCGAGATGGCGAAGATGAGCAGCAGCGCCAGCGCCTGCGAGGCCAGCGCCGCCGCCGACCACCCCGCCGCCCCCGCCGCCGCCGCCGCCCCGCCGCTCTCATTGCCGCCGCCGCGGGAGAGGTTGCCCGGCACGGCCGCCGCCGGCTCCATGCGCAGCCTCCCGCCCCGGCCCCCGCCGCGGCCGCAGAGGCGCTGCCCGCCCGCCCCGGGCCGCCGGCCCCGCCAGCCGCTGACGTCGCCCGGCCGCCGTTGCCGGGGAAGCGGCCCGGCCCGCCCGCCCCGCCGCCCGGGAGCGGGGAGCGGCGCCCCCACGGCCGAGCAGCGGCGCCGGGAGAGCCCGGCCATGGCGGCCAGGCTGGGGACAGGGACCCCCTTCAGCCCACACCGGCACCATCCCCATCCCAGCGTCGGGGACGGGACCCCACAGCCCCTCTCCCCTCGCAGCCCTCTCCCCTCGCAGCCCTCTCCCCTCTCCACCCTCTCCCCTCGCAGCCCCTCTCCCTTCGCAGCCCCTTTTCCCTCTCCGCCCTCTCCCCTCGCAGCCCCTCTCCCCTCGCAGCCCCTCTCCCCTCGCAGCCCCCCTTCCCTCGCAGCCCCCCTTCCCTCGCAGCCCCTCTCCCCTCGCAGCTCCTCTCCCCTCGCAGCTCCTCTCCCCTCGCAGCCCCTCTCCCCTCGCAGCCCCCCTTCCCTCGCAGCCCCCCTTCCCTCGCAGCCCCTCTCCCCTCGCAGCCCCTCTCCCCTCTCCACCCTCTCCCCTCGCAGCCCCTCTCCCTTTGCAGCCCCTTTTCCCTCTCCACCCTCTCCCCTCTCCACCCTCTCCCCTCTCCACCCTCTCCCCTCGCAGCCCCTCTCCCCTCTCCACCCTCTCCCCTCGCAGCCCCTCTCCCTTTGCAGCCCCTTTTCCCTCTCCACCCTCTCCCCTCTCCACCCTCTCCCCTCGCAGCCCCTCTCCCCTCGCAGCCCTGCAGCCCATCACAAAGGGCACCCAGCCACCCCCAGACACTCCAGCGGAGGCCGGGACCATCCCTGTGCTCTCCGGGCTGGGGTCTCACCAGCTGAGGGGTTGAGGGTTAGGCCAGGGACCCCCACACGGGCAGCAGGACCCCGTCCCCCTGCTCTCAGCCACGCTGGAGCTGCCTGCCCCTACGTGAAAAATTTCTGAGGGATGGGGATAGTGAATAGATAAGGCTGCGACTCAATTAATGGCTGAAGAGCTTCTGACCTTTCTGTGCTGGGCTTCGTGACTTGCTGCCCCAGCTCCAGGAGCCAGGCTGGGGGGCTGATCACAAGGGAGATGCCCAGAAGCTAGAAACACGCGGATGAGTTTGCTCCTGCAAGTGTGGAGGATGTGTGTGTCACTTCTTGCTCCCCCGGACCAGCAGCTATACGGGATTTATCCAGGGGTTACAGGAAAGCTGGGAGCAAGAGCCCCAAACGCCAGTCTAGAAAACCTCTGTTGGCAGCGCAGCCACTCTCTGAACATGGAGATTTTTGTTTCTTCCTGTTCCAAAGCTAGAATTTTCAATTTGCCAGAAGAAATTCCTTTCAGGCTTTTCCATGCCAACCTTTTCCAAGCTCTGCAGTGTGACTTGCTCCCTTCTGCTCCATGAGCTGCTGGGAGATGATCGTTCTCATGTTCATGTCTCATTTTAACAAGGCACACTCCCACGAGCGTCTTCAATAAACGAACACCATTTTGTCCAGAGACACGGGGAAAATTACAGCCCCCAAGTGGTCTGAAGCTCTGCTTCTGCCGCTGCAAAAGCCTGCCTACAGCCAAAGACTTGGTTTCTTTTTTCCACCAGCAACCCTCCCTCGATGGACCCTGGCAAAACACGCGTGGACTGCACTCTGCTGCGCAAGCTGCCCCCGGTCTGAGACAAAATCATCAGTAAATAATTTTGCAATCAAAGGTCATAGTGCATCAGACCCTTGAGTACAGCTACTCCTGTTGAAAGTTAACCATGGGGTATTTGCAGCCAATGGTCCAAGATAAGCAAAAGAGGAAGGTTTAGGGAAGCAGGATAACCTGGACACGCAGCCAGGACAGCAGGAAGTTCTGAGCACCTGCATCCAGCCCCAGGACGCAAGAGGGCTCTGGTAGGGGTGAAGCGAGCGCAGTGAGGAAGGGGGCGTCCGGACAGGCCTGAGCAGGGCAAGCTGGGGAAGCTGGGGCATGAGACAGAGCAGCGCGGTCAGCTGAGCAGGAGGCATGGAGGAAGAGCAGGGAATCCAAACCAACAGCCATGGTACACTCGGCAGAGTCCTGGAAATGAGCTCCAGGAGTGAAAACAAGAGGAGAAAGGCGGTGTCCTCAGCTGGTGTTTAATAGGAAGCTGGCTTTGAAATTAGTAATTTGCAGACGTAGAGAAGGCACATAAATTTGAAGACAGCTCTCTGAGATCAGCTCCATTTTCTGTGAATAATTATTGAAAAAAAAAGAAGAAAAAGATTATGGCTTCTCAGAGCAGCCTATATATGCTAACCACATTGCACCCAATATGCTAATCACAGCAGGGGAACACGGCCTGTTATCTTGAAACATGGCAGATGCTGTCACACCACCAAAGGCCGTTCCTGTTGCTCTGGCATATTGCAATGAGCCGTGTGGAGAAGCAGAACAGGAATGCGTGGGCAGGAGAAGCACAGCACCATCAGCGAGACTTTGCCACTGCCCAGTGGCTCAGGTCACTTGAAGAAGAAGCCGTATTTCAGCGGGTCCTCCTCTTCGACAGTGAAGGTGGCTGTACCGGTGTAAAAGGCTTCTCCCGAGACTTCCACGATGACAGCATTGTAGTCCCCAAACTTGGCTTCCTGCAGAGGGATTAGGATTAGAACAGAGGCAACAGGAGGTTCTCTGCTCTCCCAACCCCATGAAATGCCAGCGCTACCTGGCACTTAGGCAGAGTCACCCCTCACCGAGCGCTCTGCCCTGCCCAGGTACATCCCAAAGTGTGTGGCAGCCCTTTTACCGCCTCACATTGCCTGCACGAGCTCCAGACCTGCACGACTGCTGCTGCCCCCACTCTGAGCTTGCAAGCCCCCGCACCGCCACAGCCTGGGTTTGCCTCAAAGGAGGCCGACAAGCTGCCGAGGCGCCCAGTCCTTCCTGATGGCTGAGGGAGGATTTGAAGGGAAGCCACGCAGCAGAACAAGGTCTTACTGTTACTTGCTTCCCTAATAAAAAATCCTGAAGCGCGAGGCTCGTGGGAAGGCAAGACCCCCAGGCACCTCCCTCCTTCCACATGCCCTTCCCCAGGCACAGAAAGGCTTTTCTGCTTCTCCCCTGAGTCAAGCCAACAGCGCTTTTCCAGCAGTTCTCAAGACAGAGGGAAAGTCCAGCACAAGCCACTTGCCTGCACTGCCTTCCCGGTGAACAAGGACCCCGTGGTACTGCTCCGAAAGGTTCTGGTCTGGTTCAGCTGGATCAGTCCCTTATGGTACTGCAAGGCGATGCGAGCTGTCACACCCGAACCTGTCGGACTTCGGTCAACCTACGTTCGCAAGAGAAGATGAACCAGCTGTAGTATTTTGGGTTTTAACAGAAAACAATATTGCTCCCCTCAGTTCTCTTTGGCACCTTTATACTGTGCTTGGGGGAAATCCACCTAGCCCCGGGGTTTGTACAGAATCAGGATACATCACAAATGAGAAGACAAAATAAGCAGGTTTGGGGGACTTTTGGATTGTGATCAGCTTTGGCAAACTCGCAGGGATGAGTGATCTCATAAATATTGAGGCTATTTAGGGAGTGCTTGAAAGCTTCCCAGCATCATAGCAAAAGGACTGAGAGGGGCAGAGGCCACCTTCCCCATTCTCACACGTTAAGGTAGGATCAGTTCCCTTTATGCCAACTGTGAGAGCTGCTGGCCAGCCTGGTCTTTAAAACCTCCAAAAATACAGCGCTGGCCAGCTTCCAAGGCGATCTGTTCCAACGCTCCACACTCCACACTGCTGGGAAGTCCAACTGAAACTTTCCTTGCTATTTATGTGATACCTTATCCACCGCAGACAAGGATAGAAGTTCACAACCCCTTTTTTCTCTCCTGCTCGGCTGATCCCCAGCAGCTGTTCCCCAGATTAGGACTTTAACAACATGCACTATGTCTGCTGGGATCCCGCCTCGGCGCCTGAACTCCTGGGAAATTCCTAGCTATGGGGCGTGGGTATGAACCTTTTTAAAATGCCACCATCTAAGATGTGGAGAAGTATTTCTGTCATTAGGAGCTAAAACTGAATGTGTTAAGTGACGCTCAGCTCTTCAGAGACCTCACCATAGCAGAAGGAATGATCACTGCCCAAAATGAGAAGAAACAGAACCGTCCCTCGGCTCCGCAGAGGATGTAAGAAGGGAAAAAGGTGGTGGCATGTGTTTCTGTACCTGTTCATCTGCAAACACACAGATGTTGGTGGTGGGCTCCTCACTAAAGGCATCCTTCCCATCTGTCAGTATGGTGCCGTAGAGGAAAGCCAGGTCTTCGCTTTCAGGGTGATGAAGCTTGAACTGGGAACAGCAGAGACAGGTTCACCACCGCGCGCAGCAGCTGGGCAGTCGGCAGGACGGGCAGTACCGCTTCCTCGAGAGACCAGAGGAAGGGGACGAGGCCACACTGCTGCGTTTCCACCTCTGCTTCTCCAGTAACGGAGGCGGACACAGCAGCAGGAAAGCAAACTCCTTCTCACGTCCTTGTGAGGCTGGAGGAGGACTGAGAAATTCACCATGGGGCTGGAAGAACGGGACTACCCCCCCATCCTGAGTGCCTCAGGGGAATAAAGGGCCTTGGTCTGGTGCAGTCACCCCGAAGGGAACACGCTGGGGTACCGCAGTGCTCCGCCATACCTGTTTCTTCACTGCTTCTGTCACCATGCTCGCTGCATCGACGAGGTCTCTGGTCTTTGAAGAGCACACATCGAGGCCCAGCTGCTCAGCGCTGAGAAAGGCGTAGAAAGTGCCACCGTAGCCAATGTCGACCACCACCTTCCCGTGACCGGGGACATCAATGGCCAAGTCTGGGCAGAGGAAGGGAGGGCGGTGAGGAGGGGAAAATGTGCTGAGCCAAAGAACTGAGCTGCATGCAAAGGCGGGACGGGGATGGCGACTCAAGCGCTCCCATGCCAAAAACATGCGACACCTTATGGCCTCATCCAGCCTCTGGGGGACATCGGGATCAGGGAGGGATTTGCCAGCCCCCACCCTGGCACAGCCACCACCAAACCCCCACAAAACCGGCGCAGCAGGCTCGGTCCCCACCGGTAGCGGCGGCGAAGGCGGGCACGCTGTGGAAGCGGACGGGGTTGCCGCTGCGGCGGCCGTCCCAGGGCACGAAGGCGGTGACGGGCCCGCAGGGGCAGCGCAGGCAGACGGCGGTCTCGGGGCAGCTGGGTGCCGCCACCAGCCCGTAGTCGAGGGCGAAGCGGCCCAGGGCCATGACGGCGTGGCCGCACATGGCGCTGTAGCCGGCGCCGTGCAGGAAGAGGGCCGCCAGGTGGGCGGCGGCGGCGGCCGGCCCGCCGCGCACCACCACCGCCCCGTACATGCCGGCGTGGCCCCGCGGTTCGTGCATCAGCGCCCGCCGCATGTGGTCCTGCGTGGCCGCCACCTCCCGCCGCAGCGACAGCAGCGACAGCCCCCCCCGCCGCCACCGCCTCCTCCGCCGCCTCCAGCCGCGGGATGATGCGCAGCGGCTCGCCGCCCGTGTGCATCTCCACCGTCTGCAGCACCAGGCCCGAGGGCGAGTGCGGCGGCAGCCGCCGGCCCCCGCCACCGCCGCCCTCCGCCGCCATCGCCCCCGCCACGGCGGGGCGGGAACGCGCGGCCACGCCCCGCCAGAGGCCACGCCCCCGGGCGGAGAATCCCCGCCTCGGCCGTGACCACGCCACGCCCCGGGCCACGCCCCCACGGCGGAGCATTCCCGCCCCCCTGGCCGTGGCCACGCCCCCTTCCTCGGGGGTTGGCGCTTTCCCCGCGCAGGAAGCGGAAGTGACGCGTGCGGAAGTCGCTCGGCGGAGCCGGAGGGCCTGTTGCTGGGTTACCGGGATGTTTCACTCCGGTAGGACGGGGCGGGCCGGGGGCAGCGGGTCCGGCGGTACCGCGCTGGGAGTGGGAGTGCGAATGGGAGTGGGAGTGGGAATGGGAATGGGGGTGTTGTCAGCGGCTGGACAGGGCCGGGGGTGGCGCTCGGTGCCTCTCGGCTGCGGGGGAGCGGCGGTGCGCGGTGCGAGGCCGGGCGGGGCGGTCCGGTCCGGAGCGCCGCGGTAACGCGGGCTGCGCTCTCCCCTCAGCTGTGGACATCCAGCCCGCCTGCCTCGGGCTGTACTGCGGCAGGACCGTCCTGTCGGTCAACGGCTCGGTGGAGACCTACGGGGACTGCGGGGTAAGCGGGGCGCGGGCCCGGGGAGGGGGGTGGCCCCGCTCCGGAGGCTGATGCGGATCCCTCTGTGAGCGGCACCGCAGCCCAGCCCTGAGGCGCCTTGGGGAGCAGGTGGGATGAGGGCTGCAAAGAGCGGGCAGAGCTCCCTTACCGAAAGCAGGGGCTGCTCAGTGAAACGTTTCCCGAAGGAGGTGCTGAAGGCTCGGTGCTAAACTGGAGCCGAGCAGAGGAGCTGCAAAAGCTGGAACAGAACAGGGTGGTGCGGAGAGCTGTGCTGAAATCGCTCTTCCCACTGGTTTTAGTGGAGTACTGAGGGAGAGCAAGATCCAGGGAGGGTGGAATGAACGGGGAGCAAGAAACTCTGGGGGGCAGTGGTTGTGAGCAGCTTGGTGAGTGAGCATAGTGATGAAAGGGAGGTGGAGTGACAGCGGGAGAGGAAAAGGGAGTCTCAGATGAAGCCTTTTAAACATGCTTCACCTTTGTTTATGTTAAGAAATAAGAGCAAGGCCAGTGTAAGCTGAGAAATCGCTGAGGTTTATGTTTTATCTCTTTAAAAACCTGATAACGTTTCTTGCCCTGGTACTACTTCAAGCTGTTCTTCCAGGAACTGCAGTGGTTTGTTATTGGTACTCGAATGCTTTGTAAATACAGCCTCTGCTTTTTCTAGGTGTGCCCTAGAGGTCAAAGAACTGATGACAACAAAATCTGCCGGGAATGTATGGGATCTCCAGACCGCTATGACTGGCTATACCTTGGCTTCATGGCCATGCTTCCCCTGGTTTTACACTGGTTCTTTATTGAATGGTATTCAGGAAAAAAGAGGTTTGTATACCCCTCCTTTTAAAAAGTTATTTAAAAATGGAAATCTCGCATCCATGAGTCATCAATCTGAGATGCCGAATTGAACTGTCCAGCATTTCATGCTGTTGGTTGAGCTGCTATGGCAGTGCGTACGCTTTGGGCAGCTGGAGGGGGACTTTATTTACCAATGTAAGAGTCCTGCAGGTCCTTCTTGCCAATCACTGCCCCCAGGACATGATCTGTACCTCTTTAATGTGGTGGTGCCCTGCCAGTCCATCTGGCAATTTGGGCTGGATTGGGTTTCGCAGGAGCAGCGCGTTGTGTCATCCCCTCTCTCCTGGGCCAGACCTACTGCCTGCGGAGGCCCTGATCAGCGGTGCTGTGCACGTGCAACGAGAGTATGGGTTTGAGTTTTCTCTTTAGGAATACATATGCTGGGTTTTGGCCCTGATAGCATAGCTGATGTAACCTTTACGTCAGCATGGTGCATCAAGGAAGTTCTGTAAAACGGGTTTAAAACCACAGCTGCATGTGGCCATTAGGGCTAGACTGGAACTTTTAAGAAGTAATGACTCTGGAAGAAGTAATGACTCTGAGTAAACACTGAAAACATAGGGGACTGAGAGAGTTTAATATATGAATATATACCATCTTTAACAAGGACTCACAGCTTTGAATATTTTGCTTATATCATGTGTAATGATGTCATCCCTTCTGAGACATGTGGTGTCTCATCCTCACTGCTCCTTTCTTTGAAACTGCAACAGCGTGGGTTTTGCTGTCCCTCACCTGACAGGATGCTTATGCTACAGCAAGCTTTCATTTAAGAAGCTTGAATGTTGTTCAATCACATTTTACACACTAAATCGTTTGAGATTGTGAATGAGTTTTCACATTCAGCTTCAAATACTTTTTATTCAAGCAGCATTGTTCTGTCGTTGGTCATGGTGAATATTGACTCTGTAGAAGGTTCTGTACTGCACGGGCCTCCACTTCTCTCAGTGAGCATTTAGATTTCCTTTAGCATTAGCAAAACAGCGGTAAATCTCTCTTTTTTTCTCCTTCCACAGCTCCAGCGCATTGTTGCAGCATGTCACTGCCTTGTTCGAGTGCAGCGTTGCAGCAGTTGTTACGCTGCTCGTCAGCGATCCCGTCGGCTCTCTGCATATCCGCTCCTGCAAGGTGAAGAAGCTTTCGGACTGGTACACGATGCTTTACAATCCAAGTCCCGACTACATCACCACAGTGCACTGCACTCACGAAGCAGTCTATCCCCTGTGAGTGTAACGGCTTTTTTGTACTTCTGTCTGTCCCTTCCTTTTATACAAGCGTGTTTCTGTCCATGCCTCTTCTCACAGCTGCAAAAAGTGTTCAGATATAACACGGACCAATGAGTATCAATCCCTGAAGTCTTTTCATGCATTGAGCTGTTTTATGCGTGAAACACTTAGCGACACCTAATGACTTTCTGAGTCACCAAAGAAGGTGGCATTGTCCAGGCTATTTAGCTATGAAGTGTAAGACTTCATTTTTGTTCCTTTTTGCTGCATCTTGACCGTTTCCCCTAGGAAAAAGAGAGCCCATCGTTCTGTGTTTATATCCTTTGATTGTAAATTCTTTAGACTTGACTGACTCTAACCCCAAATTTCCTGGTTCTGAGTTGAGTCTGCAGGAGAAAAAGAACTGCACATTTTAAGGAATTTCTCTTTTTTTTTTTTTTTTTTTTTCAGGTACACCATTGTGTTTATATATTATGCCTTCTGTCTTGTGTTAATGATGCTGCTTCGGCCTCTTCTGGTTAAGAAAATTGCCTGTGGTTTAGGAAAGTCTGATCGATTTAAAAGCATTTATGCGGCACTGTACTTCTTCCCTGTCCTCACTGTGCTTCAGGCCGTTGGAGGAGGCCTGCTCTGTGAGTTCTCTCCTGGTAACACTGATAAGCATACCTATAAACACACGCTAACAAATTACTTATGGGAGGGAGGTAGGGAAGGGACATGACACTCTTTTTGCTCTGAGAATAAGGACATTGTGTAAAGTTATTGTGAGGAGTCTTACCTGAAAAGGTTGCTCATTAGCAGCCCTGTCCTAACCAGGCTCCTGCCCAACGCTGCTTTGCCTCTGCCGCTAGAGACTGTCCCTTTCCCAAAAAGGGAGTAGAAGGGGTATGAGAGGAAATTCCACTTTCTGTTAAGGTAGAGTTTGTCTGATTTCAGAGATGGATTAAAGTGTAAGTTTGGGGAGATCAGCTATTTTTGGTTTAGCTTCCAGCATACTTGTCACATGAAGGGGACAGGTGCCTCAAAATCCCCACTCCGCCTACTTGTCTCATTATCTGCCTTTTTTAATTAGCGATTTAAGTGTACAGTAACTCCACCTAGAAATACTTGCATACATTACATTTGACAAAAGTTAAATTTGAAAACCGAAGACAGAACTGTTGAATAGTTGTGCTTGGCTGACCCTTACTGCCGTGCATGTTTGAGGTGATGATAAAAGGTGGGCTATAGTAGCTTAGTTTACTTCACACCCATGGTTATATGTGGAAAAACAATCTCTGCTGAAATATGTATAATGCATTCTTTTTCCTGCTAATGTGTTCAATGTTTGCCTTTAGATTATGCCTTCCCTTACATCATACTGGTGTTGTCTTTGGTCACACTGGCCGTGTACATGTCTGCTTCTGAAGTGGAGGTAGGTAAACATGTTTCCTACATTAAAACTCATAATATAAAATACTTGAATGAGCAGAGACCCCTCTGTCTCCTGCCTTTTCTCAGCAGTGTATTCTGCGTTTAAGCCTCTGCCTTTCTGACTTGTCTTAGCTGGAGGAAGCTCCTGCGAGACGTCCGTCTTGCGGTGTGCTGAGAAACTGTGTTGTGTGCTGGAAGGGCTCAAACCCAGCAGGCTTCACACAGCCTCTGTGCACGACCTATAACATCTCTTAAACATCAGTAACTAGGTAACGGGCTGAATGCTAACAGGATTTTCTGTTTGTTTTGCAAGTCTTTCAAGGATCTTCTTGTCAGGAAGAAAAGGCTTGTTGTCCTCTTCAGCCACTGGTTGCTTCATGCCTATGGAATCATCTCCATTTCCAAACTGGATAAGCTCGAGCAGGACCTCCCGTTGCTTGCCTTGGTACCTGCACCTGCCCTCTTCTACTTACTGACAGCGAAGTACACTGAGCCATCACGCATACTCTCAGAAGGTGGAAATGGACATTAAAAGGAGCCTGTGCCAACAACGCTGTCCTAATGGTCTGGATTAAGCAATTTTAGTGCTTGTTACGCTTTGGAAACTTCTGTTTTAAAAGAAGTTATTTATGTACAAGCCTTCTAGGTGAAACACCCCTGAGGGAGACTGTATAATATTAAAAAGCTGCACTTTGTATTCTTCGTAAGTATCTGGTATAGATCGAAGGGAATGTCTTTGTATCTATTTATCACTGTGAATCTGTACAAAAAGCTTGTGACACATTCTAGTACAGCAGTTTGCTTGTATATGTTTATTTCCTAATACAATATTTTAGCTACTGTTTGAACAATAGAGCCTGGTTTTCAGTAGACTTGCAATAAAACAAATAGAGCTTGAGTACACCACAGAGCTTGGTTTTCTCATCACATAATCTAGCTTCTTTCCCCCACCAGTGGAAGCAGACTTTCATCTTCCTTCCATCAAAAAATAAAATATGTTGAGCATCTCCTCACTTATTCCTGATGATGCTTTAGTCTGACTGCGAGGAAGAAGGAGAGGAAATACATTGTAAAGTTCTCTATGAAGTATAGTTTATGCTCTATGTTCTTCGTGTATGGAGACCTCTTCTGGAGGTAGTATCCTTCCCACTAAATCCATTATACCTTGACTATAAATTTCCATCTAAGATCAGATTAAAGATTTTCTTTTCCTGGTAGTTGTCAGCAAACCACTTGCTGCAGATAAGCCTGTGAAGCATCTGTTAACTACGTGTGGGTGAAGCCTTCTCTGCACCTTTCAGCAGTTGCCTTGGCTTCCTCCTGTGAGAGTGCTTCGTGCCTGTTTCATCCGTTTATCAGCGGTGCCAGCAGCTCGCATCTCTTGCTGCGTGGCCGCAGCTGTGCCCATACAGCAGTGACAGCAGTGGTCAGACAGGAGTGGAGTTCAGCAGCTGAGACAGGAACAGCTCTTTATGCAACATCACCACTGCGATGACAGGAACCGCTGGAATGACTGAAGTACAAACCCAGCACAGATTTAATAAAAAGAACTGGAGATTCCCTGTCTCCTTAAAGAGATACCATTACCTCTGCTCTATATGCATCAACATCTTTACGTGAACACCTCGATAAGAACTGCTAAAACTTCTGAGGCTGCTCAGAAGTGAGGTTTTGCCCTTGCTGAAGCCAAATATCCACTGACAGACTCCAGTCTTCTCTCTGTGCTGTACAGGCTACACCCAAAGTGTGTATTCTGTATGTTAGTCACCATAACTTAGTGCTACAGAGGGTCTAGAAGAAGACACAGAGCAGTGCTGAAGGTCCAAACACAGAGGGAAGAGTAATAGGAGATCATCTTGGCTTAAACTCTTCCTACCACATGGATCGTTGGCTGTAGCAGTGCAAATAACGGTGTATATTTCTATATTTAAGTGTGGCAGTAATGCCTTTTTTTTATTGTATTACCTATCAACTTTGCTAAGGACAGAGCCTGCCAGCGGCTCAGGGGCTTTGAGGGCTGTCGTCTCGGCCAGGCTGCCTCGAGATGTCGCTCTCCCCTTTCTCCACAGAAGGTTTGATTTCATTACATCTGATACGCCTTTCCTGATAGCTTTTTTCTGTGAAATGCCAATTGACAGGTTTGCTGCTTCTAAAAACAGTGTGCAAACAAACTAGGTCTTGCATGCTTCTGCAATTTATTTAGGGATTAAGGAAGTAACTGATCTCCTTAAGGAAATCAAATAAATTCTGTCGATACTGCTACGTACAAAATGTAATTTGCAGACACACAAATTTAGAGGACAGTTCTAAAAGTATAGTCTTAAAACTCATGTGTTAAAATACCATTTCCATAACTGAGTCATAGGTATAGTTGTCTTTAAAATGTCATAAACACAGTTTGTGTCTACCTTTGCGCAGCTGGCACATCAGCACACGCACAGCAGGCGTGCGAGCAGCCGGTGCAGCACCGCGCAGGAAAAGCCATTTGCAAAGGTGCAGCACTGAGGACTGTATGCCTTGATGTGCATTTCCATGTATGGGCTATATGTATTGGGTTTAAATGTCGGGCTATATCTTCTTTTTAAAAAGAAAAGTAACAACTCCCAGGTAACATTAGCTGTAGTGAAGTGTACATCTTCTGTCAGGTCTAGAGAATCACGTGTTAATTTTAAAGGCTGCAGAATGAGGGACTCTATCACAAGCAGAGCGTGCAGGACGGCAGTGCACCCCATGGACCATGCGTGGCATAACCAAACACTGACCTTCCTGC
Organism: Theristicus caerulescens; assembly: GCA_020745775.1. NCBI lineage: Eukaryota > Metazoa > Chordata > Aves > Pelecaniformes > Threskiornithidae > Theristicus > Theristicus caerulescens. The sequence continues at coordinate 65,688,305 of CM036564.1, read as the reverse complement.
TGGGCTCCAGTGCTTCAGCTTTCAGCAGAACCTGGTATGTAAAATGGAAATCAATAAACTTTTTATATCAATCACCTTCTCTTACTAGCATAAAAAAAATGTAATGGCAGCCAAACTGTTCACAGCTAAACTAATACCTGCAGTTTTGAATGACTAAGCAATGTTTTTGTGCAGGCTCCTTGTGAACAAACCTGCCCTTCACAATTGTCACAGAAACTAATACTGGCGCTGGCCTTCAGATGAAGCAGGATTCTCTTCTGCTGTATGCCCACCATCCTTCCCCTCTCTGCCTGGCTTCCTTCCAGGGCCATTCCCATCCTCTAAAAATTCACCTTTCTTCTCCCTGGTTTCCCATCATGTTACCCAGACCCAACCATTTCCAAGCAGCCTGTATACCATGGCCTTTCAGCTTTAATATGTATAAAAAAACCAAAATTCTGTAACAAGACTGGTCATACAGTGATCAAACCTGTGACTTGTTACAAATGAGAGCTCTGTGAACCAACAAGCAGAGCAGATATCTATAGGTTTGAGTTAAAAGCAGGCCCTGGAGCAAGAGATTTGTATGCACCTAGGGCCCCTGTGTAATATCACTCCTCGCCAAGACAAGAATATAGAATATTGTTCATTTAAATGGAAACAGCAGTACAAATTGCCCACATGTAAAATTCTAGAGAACATAAACATTAACTAACCGTACAGTCCTACAGTGATAACCATGCAACCACAAGCTGCGGGAGCTGGGCGTCTGTTTGTTAGTTTTATTTATCCTTTGTGGAAAAGCAAACGTATAATTCTGGAAAGATCAGTGCTGCTCAGACTATTTTACAGCCCCCTCACTGTTATTATCACAAGCCTTTAGAAAATGGAAATTAAAGATAATAATATCCAGGCTGAGTTATAAAGCATGCCGAGTTGTTCTAATAAATATACTGCTAGGTCTCAATCTGCAGCAGAGCGATCAGACAGAACATGGCTGTACTATTGGTGTTTTATCACAAATTGCTAAGAATTAACATATTCTGGGATTTAAAAAAAAAAAAAAAGAAAAAAAGGGTGGAAAATAAAAATTTTAGTATATCTTACAGTGATCATCCATTCTAGATTTGTTGTCAAACAGAGAAGTCAGTCCTTCCAGCTTGTTTTGTAGGCTGCTATTGATATCACCGATCTTTTCCTCTCGTTGTTGAATTTTTGTTGTTAGAGCTGTCACTGTGCTCAGTATTTCCTGCTCATTCTCCAGAAATTCCTGTAATGACACGGAGTTAAGAAACTTGTTTTGTTTATCTTGTTTTCCCACAGCTTGAGACCTGTAGCTCTCCTGAAAGTTTTCATTAACTACCCAATCCTTGCATAAAAAAGCAAAGTTTGCCTTTCTAATGGAATAACTGGTGAAAAAACTTTCTTACATGATAGTTTGGCTTCATTCCTGTTCAAAATGAAGGCTATCCCCAACTGGAAAAATATTACAAGGCTGATAAGCTGAATGTGGAACAGCAACAATGTTATTAGGGAGACCAATAACTGTCTCCCTGTTACCACAGGGAGACTGCACAGGTTTAAGGACTGAATATACGACCAGCAAAAGGAACAATACTGGGAAAAATTTTTATAGCCAGGACTTTTATACAATGCTGGAAAACATAGGTTTAATACTTTGCCCCTGCTTGACTTCAAAAACTGTAGTGTTTTATTTGCAATATGAAATTTTATTTTTTACATGGTGACTGAACTATGTTTATGCAAAACAGTATGATAGAAAATTGAAATTCACCTTCTGAATGAAGCTCTCCTCTGACCATCCCTTCGGAAGATCTACAACAGAGTCAACAGTTGAAATGCCGTAGATTGCTGTGCCAAAAAAAGACATAAGGACTGGAAGATACTCCAAAAAAAAGTCACTTTTTTGTTTTGAAATCATTATTAACATATTACCATTAAGCACTGCTAGGTCATTTGGGATTTTGACTGGTGTTGACTCGTGGTTTTCTTCTTCAGAATCCATTGCAAAAATATCTTTTTATCTGCGCATTGTACTGTGAAAAAAATAATTACAACAGAATACTTGCCACAGTTTTCTGAATAATTTCCAAAGGGTTTCACTGTTTTTAGAGAGATGAGGAAGAACAAGCTGAGTTTTAGCTTATGGAAATACAAAGGTTAATGTATTCCTCCAGACACACTTTCTTTCAACAACAGAACCCATTTCATCTTGTTGAACTAATTTTAACAGTTGCCAAAATCAACACAAGCCAGCTACATCCATGCTACCAGATAAATTGCTGAGAGCAGCTGGAAGAGCATGGGTCGTGCGCAAACGGGGAAACTGCTCCTCACTCGCTCCCCCAAAATAGGATGGACTCATTCACGTTGGATCAGCTCTACCAGCAGCCAGCTCGTACTGTCCTAGGTTTGGCTGAAATGTCTTACGTGGCCCAGGGCGGGTGCAATAAACAGCATTCCTGGTGCAACGTAGGCATCAGAAAAATCAGAGCTGCTCAGCTTCTGTTAGTGAACTGAACATAAGGAGAGGGATGTTTGTGGTGTAACCAAGAGTCTTCTTCCTGAGGGAAACCTTTTTTTCCATAACGTTTGGAAAATCAGATAGAGCTGCAGAGTAGCTGGTACCTAGCATCTGCAGTGCTAGCACACACAGATTCAGGCAGCTGCCCTTGCAGCAGTAGAGCTCCGTGCTTGCAGGCAGCAAAGAGTGCACAGGGTTCAGATTGGCTCCAAAATGTAGCCCACATGGCTGCAGCACTGTGGGTTCAGGTCCGGATGGTAGCCTGGAAACAGTTGGCAATAAGACCACTTTTACTTCATGTGTTTTATGGGAAAGGAGATTCGACTACTCTGATAGCCTAGGGCCTGAAATGTACACGTAATATTTTTCAAAAGCATATATTCCAAATTGCACAGGCCTATTGTACATCTCACGTTCATCTCAGCCCCCTTCACGTGGCAGGAAGGCCTTTTCCTACAATCCCTGGCTGAATGCAGCAGATACACGATATTGATTATGCCTCAGGGAGATGCCTTGCCCTTGGATAGTGCTCTTTGTTTTCTTCCAAATTAAACACAGCCCCACACATTCATTTAAAAGGCCAGGTTTGCCCTGTGCTGTTTATGTTTCATCATCTTCCATGGCTAGTTCTCTGTGAAATGAAAAATGAAAAGGAACACTGTCAAGCTTCAATATACTCACTAATTTGAATCTGCAGCTCTCGGTGTTCACACTGTCAAGCCTCCTGTTGATCTCATAGATGTCTTGTTCTAGCAGCTTCATATTCTCTCTATGATTTTTCAACTGGCCAACCGCAGCATCACGTTGGATCCGCAATTCGTTCCTCAGCTCCAGCTGTTAGTAACAAACTCTTCAGTGCTAACTGACCTTTATATAGGATTTTTGTAATTAAATAAAGTGAAAAGAGTTTTTGTTATCTGGCACCTTTCATTTAAAAATTTCAAAGTGCCGAGACAGGTATTTATGCCCTCTGACCAACAAAGAGGAAGAGATACAGAGTGGGGAAGCGATTGCTTATGGTCCACAAGAAAGGACCCAGCTCTGACATGAAGCGACCTTCCTGCTGCAGGGTCGCCCAGTGACAGGAGCATCACTCTTCTGTCACGGGTGGCTCAGGTGTACACAGCCGCTTTGTTGTGCTATTCCTAGTCTAATAGGATTGGAGAAACGGGTCGCCCTCTTCTGAACAGAAACAATTTCTGTGTTGATGTGGCTTCCGTGGAGCTCATCAGAGAGCTTTGCTCATTACCAGATCACTGGGGCACGAATCCTGCAATCTGACCAGCCTCATAAGAGCCCGTTATGTAGTTTATTGAGCTTGTCTTGTGCTTCTCAGTAACTAAAGACACTAATTCTTCCTATTATCAGCAGAAGGTATGACTGTGTTCCTCTCCCACCTAAAAGTTTTGTCCTGGCAGAGAAAGAGAAAGCAAAAGCAATCTGATTGTTTGCCTGGGATGTACAGCCCAGCTGAGGCATGCTCTGGCCAGGCTGTCTGACACCCAGCAGCTCTGAGCAAATGGCCCCTGTACACACTGGGACTGGTTGTGTATGCACCATAGAAATGGCCAGCGCGGGCACAGCAGGTCTAACATGCACTGTGGCTACCATACTCGGGCTCATCAGCTGTAGCAGGTCTGGGGGTGGCTGTCAGGCAGAGTCACTGCGCGAGCTCTGCAGGGACACTCTGCCTGGGAGCAGTAGATGCCCCATGCCTCAGGTATTTTGAGCTGCTGCAACTACCCCCACAGCTATACAAGTTTCTCTCTCCTCACACTGGTGCTGATTGAATGCCTGAAGTCAGAAAAGAGAAATACAGGTAAAGAGACAAAGATACAGAAAGATTTTTCAAATATGAGTTACTGAAGTGGCAGAAATTCCTGCCCTAACAGTAGCAAGCATCTGAATAGAAGCAGGTTCACAAATGCCCTTAGTCATCAGCTCCTTTTGGACTTGCTCATGCGCCTAAGGGATGCAAAATCAAGCACAAGGGCAGCTTGATATAAATGCTGGGTTACAGGCTGAGCTGAGGTCTGAGGCATCCTCCAGAGGGGGATGCTCAGCAACAGAGAGGAAGGTATGTCCCCAGCCCCAGCCTGTCTCCCCCAGTCCCAGTCTCTATGGGTGCCTGGTCTCTACTGGGAGGAAATAAAGCTGGTGGTGGAAACTTTGCAGTAGTATAGTTAAGTTTTAAGTTATTACCATGTCTTCCTTGAGCTTCCCAGTATTTTTGACAGACTGCTGAATGGCTCTTTTGACTCGTACCTCTTCATCTTTCTTTTCTACAAAGCAGAGAAAGGGTTTTTAGACAGTGTAATCACTGAACATTAGAGTTAAGCTGATACAAATAAAATTAGGTTCTATCAGTAAGCGACTCGTTTAACTGGTCTGGCATTTTTTAAAAAATGCTTTATATTTGTGTTATGGCCATGTCTATAGATTCCGGTTGTTGCAAAAAGCTCAATTTATACGTGTTTCATACTTCACCTGACCCACAGGCAGACAAAGGGCTATGGCACGCCATTTTTGGAAAGAGCAAGAGAAAGCCCCGCTATATGGAGGAGCTATTTAATTCTTACCTAAAAATTATTTCCTCAGTTCTTCATATTTTGTATACTTCTGTTCTGTTTCTCTCTGGGTTTCTTCCAAGGCTAGCCTGCTTATGTTTAATTCTTGTTCTTTTTTAAGTAGATTTTCAGTTGCAGTTTTGACGTCATTCTTTAATGACACTAAATATTAATCAATACTCTATCGAAGCAGCATTTAATGCATTAATAACTCAACATATCCAAAGGGAAAAAAAAAAAAAAAAACGAGAAAAGAATACTGGAAGTGATCCCGAGAGGTCATCTTAGTCCATCTCTCTGCTTTACAGCAGAATCAATTAGACCTAAGTACACATGACAGATGTTTGATTTGTCCTTAAAAACCCAATGGTAGAGATACCACATTTCAGACAACTGATCCCAGGGTTTTACTATTTGTGCTGTCAATGCTTTCTTAGGGCCTAACTTTTTCTTAAGTTAAATCTGTTCTGTTCCCTGTTATTTGTCTCAACAAGTGGACAAGGAGAAAAGCTTATCATCTTGCTATGAATTTTTATTTACTTGGTAGTTACTGCCATGTCTTCTCTTAGATTTACCTCTTTTAAATGGAAAAGCTGCTCATTTCTCCAACTTATTTTTTAATCATCTTTACTGAACTCCTCTTGGATCTCAAAATAATCTACATCCTCCTTTAAAAGAGGTGATCAATACCCGACACTGTACCCCAGCTGTGTCCTACCAAAACCAGCTAGAGTAGAGAACATACAACATAAGCCTTGCCAGGCTATCTGCCTTTTCATACAAACCGGTTTGACAGTTGCTTTTTTCATTACTACAAATCTTTGTTGACTTATGTTCAACTTTTCAGCTTTAGTTCTGTTTATCACTGTCTAGGTATCTCCCTCACGACGGATTTGTACAGACAACTGTTTCTACATAAATGCAAAAATATGGATTTTTTTTTTTTTTTATGACCTTTTTTCCCCCAACTTACTTCTCCAACTTGCTAAAATAATTCTGAATTCTAGTTCTGCCCTGCAGAGGGTGCTCCCACTCTTATCGTGTTTGTCATCTGCAGATACGCTAAGCATTCTCTCTATCCTATCACCTGAGTCATTAAGGAAAAACCAGATTAATTCCAGTACGAGCGCAGACCTCCTGCAAACTAACGGGGACCATTATTCTATTTTGTCAGTAAAGTATGGGTAATTATTATCTAGGATGATTTTTTCCAACTGTTTTTTTACCTGGGATTCTTCAGCCTGGAAAAGAGAGAAACAATCAAGGTGTGTAAAAGTCACACACCTTTGCTGGAGAAGATGAGAACACAACAGTTATTCACTGTTTCTCATAACACAAGAACTGCAAGATGCCAATAAACTTCTGAGACAGCTGGTTTAAACCAAAAGGAAATTCTTGGCCTTATTAAATAAATTATATGTTAGAGGTTGTTATGGAGGATAAATGCATACGTGAGCTAAAATAATCAATCAGTGATAGGAGAATATTGCACTGAAGATCCAGCATAGCATAAAATTCCATCAAAAGCTATTAAATGCAGATACCATCTCCATCCAAAGAAGTTCCTGACATGTCATTTGTCATGGAGATTATACAGAAGAAGTTTCATTCTGTATTTGATTGCTCTTACATTACTTCTCCAAGCAGGACTATTGATCACTGCAGAAGACAGGATCCTGGTAGGACCAACATTATGTCTTACCCAGTATGGCTATTTTGGGAACTGAAGTTGATTTAAGTGTCACTCATCTATTCTTGACGTGCACTTAAATATAATCACGGATAGCTCTGAAATGGCTTCAGCCACTTAACTACCTGAAGGTGAATTTCATTAGACTCAGATGATGTGAAGGCATCTGAGTTCTCTAGGTACACTTGCTGACTGGCTCCTTCCCTATCCTTGCCTGAGATGGTATTTTCCTGATGTTGGCATTAATATACTAGGCATTTGATTCTGCTGACCCATCAGTGAAGCAAAACAAACTTAAATATTTCTTAGTCTTACCACAAATATGGAGTGCTTTCACGTTATTCCACATGTCCTTTCCTATCAGCATGTCATTCTGTGGCTTGATCTGCCTCATGTTGTTGCTCCATGCCCAGCCATAAGCATATTTTTTTTCAATCATACTAATATTTTTTTAATACAAATGTAACTACAATGTTCCTGGATCTGAGCTGTACATCCCCCTATAACAGGGCTGCACAGACTTACCAGCCTGGGAATCTTTGCACTCTGTTACATCAACATGGGGAAGAAGAACTATTAGCTCTTAAAGACTAAGCAGATCATCACCTAAATACCATGTTTTTGTTCCCTCTGAGACTCTGAAGTCAGGTAAGTCATATCAACTCCTGTGATCAAAGACTAGAAATATCAGAAAACCTCCAAGTATAGAAGTTTGGATATGCTCATGAGCTGTATTTTTTTTTTAAGGACTGTAGCAGAAGGATGGGTAAAAAGAATGAAAAAACTGGAAAATACGGAGGAGAACAGATGAAATGGCTCCCTTGGCAGATACAGGTAGGTGAAGAAGGCAGAGAAAGAAAGGTGATCTGAGTCTCATTTCTGTGGACTACTTTGATAATATGCATCATCATGATGCTCCAGACAGAGCAGAATGAACCTGATCTGACATGACTCTTACAAAGGAATGTATTCCCCTTACACAGACCACCTCCGTGAGACAGCGTTCAGACAGAATCATTTTGCAGATTAAAATAGTGAAGAGCAAGTGCAAGAAAATGCTGAAAGCTCCAAAAGCAAAATGGGGAAGAAAAAAAAAAGCAACTTCAATTGTTTCATCAAAATGGTAGGAAATTAAAGCAAATCAGGAAAACAGTTAAAAAAGGAGAACATGTTAGAGTGTGTCATCAAATGAAAATAAACAGTTACAATTAGTTTTTCAACCTGGCTCTGTCCAGGCCACAAAAGAAAGGGCAATCCCCTGATAACAGTTTCATCAGCACTATACCAGATGAGGGAAAAACTCTTTTAGAATGGATCATAAAGAAAAGACAGAGAGAGTGTCAAATTTAGCATCTCTTTTGTATATTCTGCAGAGCTCAACTGCCAGAAAGGGCACGAGAATGAATCTACACAACTGTTTACAGTCTCAGCCCTGAGTTTTAGGGAAGCTTGAGCAGTTACATGATCGTAACTGTCTTGAGTGATATGGGAGCATAACCACTCCACCAGCAAAATGAGAAAGATCGTCAAAGCCTTCTGTAAATCTACCTTTCCAAGGTCAGACATATAAAGAAGATATTTCCTACACTCCTGGCATCTGATTTATCCTATCTTAAATCAGACTGTTGACCAAGAGTCAGACAGTTTCCCTGGGGATAGAGCATATGCTATATACCAAAGATGGGAGAAGCGCTTGAAATCTTTGAAAGCTCTGCATAGTTCATATTCAGCATTTCTGTGTCCTACTTTCTTTGGGAAAGAAAGCTCATCAGTGTTTTAAAGAACACTGACACTAAGTAGCCTTGGGTTATGTCTTGCACGCGATCAGTCACTCCAACAGATTTACAACAACAGTAATTCAGAGGAGAATTTGATGAGTGTCTAAAATCAAGCTGTCATATTTCCATGAATGTTGGTCTGTTTACCCAAAAGTGGTGAAACAAATTCTACATTAACAGGTTACACACTGGGAGGCTCACTACAAGGCTAAACTGGCCTCATCTCAGGACTGAATCTGGTCCTGCACATATTTTTATTTTAAAATAGGAGGCATCCCTTCTGAGAAACACCTTCACCGCATTCTTTTGACATAGATGTCCATATGTACATGAATACATATATTAATATATACATGTATGGTGGTGTACTGATTCCAGTGTCTCAATCTGAGGGTCTTAAGTTCTTTTGACCATAAAAAAAACCCAAAACATCAACCTGAAAAGTAGAGAATTTTCTTGAAACACTTACTGACAGACGGGTCACATTTAAGCATAGCTCCAATGAGCATAGCTGCAACAAGGTGCAACAAACACTGACAATTCATCCATCAGAGAACTTCCCAAGGTTAATAAAAAGAACAATAAAACTTACCTCCAGACATTTTACTTTGTTAGTAAAATACTCATTATAATTCCTGTAAATCATTTTCCCTTTTACTTGCTTCTTCACTCCAGGCTTTGACTTGGTTTTCAGACTGAAAAAGCTTTCTTAAGGTCTTCAATCTCATAATGGAAAGCAAAATGAAGGTCAGTGATTTCTGAAATACATAGCGTCTACCTGGACCACTCAAAAATAAACAATTAGAGCAAAATGAGAGCAATCTGCATTTAAAACACAACATCTGCTAAGATAAATAATTGCTTTAAAATTGTTATTAATAGGAGTTAAGGTCATATTACAGAATTACAGAATGGTTGATGTTGGAAGGGACCTCTGGAGGTCATCTTGTCCAACCCCCCTACTCAAGCAGGACCACTTAAAGCAAGTTGCCCAGGACCATGTCCAAATACCTTTGAATATCTCCAAGAATGAAGATATTTAGATCTTTAGATACCTCTTTGTTGTATGAAGTTTCATACCAGCCTACTAGTATAGTTTATAAACCCATTTATAAACCCATTTAACTTCCTTATTGAATGTTACATTTCAGAATCTCTTAAACCAGCTGAACTCCTGAGTAAATGGTACTGAGATCATTTACTATCATCAATATTGAAAGGTAATATACAGTAGGCTATCTTCAAGATTTTCGATTTCCTTCTCTAGGTTTTTCTTTTCCATCATATGATTTGCCAGAAATTCGAGCTTTTCATCCAACAAAACAGATCATTTCCCTAATCTACCAGAAGAAAAAAAAGTTAGATACTTTGTCAGAAACATGATCTCACTACATAGCAAGAAAAGCCTTAGTCATAAAATCACAAACTTAAAAAAAATCTGTATTCAAAAGCTGACAGGTAAAACCTACTTTGCCACCATCTCATCCCTTTTTATAGCCCAGTGTTGTTGTTCTTCCAGTACTTGTTCATGCTTTTGGTGCACAGCTTTATTTTCTAATTTAAGTTTTTTTATTCAGGCATTTAGCATTGCACAGATCTTCCTTAGTCTAGAAATAAGGACCACAGATGTTAGGTTAATATTTCTGTCTCTGTTTTACCTTATAATAACATTCTATACTGCTATAGTGCCTTTCATCAAAAAATCATGGAGAACTTTATAATGAATCAAGATTCACAGCAGGTATGTAATTAACATATATGGATATCACATCAGGATCATTGTTCTGGATCTTCATTTCCATGGCTTCATTCAAACCAACCACTCTGAAACAGCCTGCAAGCTGTGTGCTGCTCCCAGACACATGGTACCTTGCTCCAGCTGGAGGTAGTGACTTCCACTGTGTGGACTACAAAGAGTCATAAAGTGGGAATGGGGAAAGATTGACGATGAAGGAACACTTGGATGGTGGGCACACAATATCAAGGTGGAGGGAAGTAGGAGTCATGGGTCCTGGCTGAAAGAGGCAAGGGCAGGAAGATGGAAGAGAAAAAGGAAATAGGAAGATGATGACTGGGGTCCTGGCTTTTGATGGTAGGAATGCAGTAGAAGAGCAGGTGGGGTGGCCTCCCACCTAGTGCTGCCTCACATCAGTGTGGCAGAGTTTTTAATGGACCACCACCTTTTTTGATATGGACACGTCTGGAGGAGAGGCTATGACCATAACTAGGAAACCACCCCCTGACAGATGTGTATAGTCTACATAACAACAATAATCTCAGGCAGCTGACATTCCTTCACAGGTTCAGCAGATGCAGTGACACCACTAGTTAGCTTTTCTCCACATGCAATAACAGTTAATAATAACGTAAAAAAGCATGGAGGAAGTCAGCAAGAATGACTATGAAAACTGCACACTCAGCTTTCTAGACCAGGAGCCCAACCTCATCCTTGTTAACACATCTCCCTACAATCCTCCTACATACCTCTGTCTGCCCCATTCTCCTATTGCACATATACTCCCTCCCAAATCAACCTCCTAATCTCATAACCCTCTATTCCCTTGCATCCCAGCTCACAAGACCACACCCTCAAGCTCACCCCACGTTATGTCTTTCAACACCAGCCCATGGTCTCAGATGAAGAGCAGATCTTGCCCCTACCTCCAGCACTTGCCTCCAGAGCTCAAGTTGAGTAGAAGGCAGAGTTTGTGCCCCTTTTCGCTGCTCACACTCATCAAGCACAGAGGCACAGGCAAATCAAAGCACCTCGTGTTACACTTTGTGCAGGCCTGTTCTCATTGAGTGTTTCAACAAGACAAGGCCTAGTAAAAACTCTGAGCCAGAATAAAAATACATCTCTTACCTTTTCAAGTTCCTTATCAAAATCCTGCTTTTCTTGGGCAATTTTTGATTGTAAAAGCAATAACTCAGAATCAAGCTGAATTCCATTAAACAAAGCCAATGCAGACATATTTAGGAGCATATTAACAAGAAAATATTTTAAAAACTATTAAAAATTATACATTCTTATTCTCAGGCCCCTCATGTGAACATAAGCTATGTGAATGCCTGCATGCATTTGAACCCGATTCCATTCAGATATCCTTATTCATTACTTCCCTCTAACATATCTGATGAGAATAAAACCTGCAAAGAAGGTAAGGACATACAGAACTAGTAGGATTTCTACTGCAAGATCTTAAAATACAAGCCAAGGAAGGCTCGTGGGGAGAGGAAATATTTTCTATAGATAAACTAATAGAAATAGTACATAAGGAGAAAGCAGACAGCCTTTCAGGTAGGTAAGTCCTACCAGCAGCAGGTCTACAGGTTAAAATGAGAAAATTCAAGCATAGATTTATCCTTCTTGCTTCTGATGGACATATTGTACATTTGTACGTTTTGCAGGATGCAGTCAGAGCAAGGGATACTCCCTTCCTTTTTCTGTCTTCTATACAAACCAGGAGTCTTGCAAGAAGCATGAGCCTACATAAAGAAGTGTTTGAAGAAAGAAATCTGATACAGGGAAGGAGAGGATATCAAAATGAAAAAAAGAGGAAGAGAAAGCCTCAGCATCTTAGTAGTTTCATAGCAAACAAATATAGAAGCAGAAATCTGTATTGACCAGGCTTCGAGAGCATGTGCCAAACATTGTAAAGGAAAAAATACATTGCCCAGAACCTTTCTTTAACTCAACTGCCTAACTCATCTGTTACATCAAATAGTAGAGTAAGTTATGAAGGACAAACACTCTAAAATAAATAAAGACATTCACAAAACTGGGCAGCTATAAAAATACAGCACAAAAAACCAGAACAACAAGGCTTCTGTTACACTCAGGCTATGAAATTCCCCATAGCCCACAGGTCTGTGGCCATCACCAAGTCATAACTATTTGGACTCTCGAAATGCAAGTATGGTCAGCTTCTCTAGCATGAATATTCCTATTGAAGTTAATACTCAGGAGAGTAAAGATAAGCAATTTATAACTGCCTACAGGATCAAGGGCCACGGAAGGATGCTAGCTGCAGCTCATTTTTTACAGTAATTACATTGTTAATTAATGGCAACATTCATTTCATGAAGACATTAACGAATTAGTTCTGCCATCAAGAAAAATAGTAGAGTTCAGAGCAATAATTTTACCCAAGTTTCCAAGAACTCATGTTTTCTTCTTTGTAGGGATTCTTAGCTCAGCTTGTAGAGGGAAATGGGCTCAAACAAGAAGTTTGAATCACCAGGAAGAGTCTCAATTTTTTTCCCTGTCACTTTGGTCATACAACCCTTCAGAAGGCCTATGGCAGAGTCAGAAGAGAAGTGGCTATGGAGCTAGCCTGGATAATGCTAAATTGAGGATCTCCACATTGAGTTCCATGGGTGTAACATAGACAAGCCCATAGAATGATATTTGGATTATTTTGCTTATTCACATCATTTGTGATGCTTTGCATCTCAAGTAACATACAGAAGAAGAAATCTGTGTGCCATAGCAAATGTAAGTATTCCAGCTGATAGGGCGACGATAGCATATGCAGCGAGTAGTGACTGACTTTCCTACCATGCATACTGTTAGATTAACAGTATAACTCCAGTCCAAAGGGCATTGTTTGTGAATATTTGTTCCCTGACAGCCAATTTAGATTAACTCCATCTGTCCTCCAAGTCTTTACTGTATGCCCACTGAAGCCAATAGAAAGATTCCCATTACATAATTCACATACTTTATAGAATTTGCTGGTTCTTCTTAAATATCAGGGGAAAATTCCCTCAGAAAACACTAATGCAGGTTTAGCAAAAAGATCAAATCAAATTGTCTAATAATTCTTACTTCTTGTCTGAGAATGCCAGCATGTCTGTCTTTTTAAATTCCAGGGTTTTTTTCTAGTTGCTTGCTTTTTTCTTTCAGTTTTGCTATGAGAATTTCCTCATTAAATATAGCCTATAAAAAATATAACAGACTATGCCAAAACATATGAAATTTCCAAAACAGCAGGTAATGAATCCCTTTACTGCCACTGGTCTTTTTTTTTTTAAGATTTCATAACATCTGCATGAGACTTTACTATTTTCTAGCCACTCTGAGATCTCACAGTCAAAATTACTACAGCCTGCAAAGAAAGAATACTGAGGAAGCAGTGGTTAAGGCTGTATTTATTGTATTTAATCACTGAAGGAGTTTAAAAAAATAATCAATGCAGGTTGGTAATGAAAAGAAACTTTAAAAAATTAACCTATGACATCTGTCATTTAAGGGAACCTCACTGCAGAGTTAACTCAGTAAAAATTCCAGAATTGTCCCTAAAATGATACTCATTCAGACAGAAAGGACTTCTACTGGCAAGGCAGCAGTGATTCTAACAGAAGTTGGCAAGACTAGGGCAGAAAATGGTGTTTTACATCTCGATTTGGCTCAACTCATTACACAAGTATTAGTTTTGCAGTTCGGTTGCTTTCAGTAGTGCTGAGGTAACTCAGCAGATGTTAAACCGAATGTATATAGTTTGAGTTAACTCTTCAAGAAATCATAAAAGGAAAGACGAAGGCACTGACCTTTCCTTACTTTTCTCCAATAAGTTATCCCTGCAAAAAGGGAAAAGCCGTTCTAGAGTAGGCAGGGTTGAACTGGAAGCCAATATTAAACAGGTGGCAGACAGAGAAAACCTGGTTGTCTTTTAGCCCTATTAGCTTTAACTTGCCAGATCCTGAGCCTCCTTAGAATTGTCATGCCCACCAGTGTGGAGCTACTTCTACTGCTGAATGCATTCCCAGGCAGTTGAGCATAATATAGTCTCCTTGCTTATTTTAGTTCCTACAACACTTTTCCAGTACATTTTTTTTCATAATATCTGAAGAGTCGTCTTTTCTGAATTTCTTCCTATTTCTTCCCCCTATATCATAGTTTGCATCCACTAAATATCTGTTGATTATCATTTCTCTTTTTCAGCTAGTCCTCCAACTAGCTCCGCCAGAGGCATGTGCTGGACCGGGATCCAAGTCATCCTCTCACTGACTTTTTTTGATATGCCCTCTAAGAATGTCCCGATAAATAGATTGACCAGCACAGCATAGCCAACTGTTTCATTAAGCTGGTGAAAACAGTCTATACAGACCTTCTATTTTTGAAAGTAACTTTATAACCGAGTAACTAACAGTTAATAATGTCAGTCAATTAGACAGCATGCAAGCTTATTTTTCTTCTTAAAGGGTAGGGACTGCGTTTCTCTATAAATTCCTCTCACTTTGACCAATTATGGAATTGAATTTTGATCTTTGCACTAATGAACCAAAACAATTTTGTATATAACTTACTGTTGAATTCAGACTTACTAAATGCTGTAGGTCCAAAAATTTTATATTCAAGTTTTCAAATTCATGCTTTTTCTTGGAGGTTTTTGCCTCCTAAGTATGAAGGATTTTTTAATTGCTCTCTTCTACATAAAAAATAATACAATTAATAGAGCAATGTACTGTGCATTGTTTAAAAATGTATATTAAAAAATCTGAAGCCTTCCAAAATGAAATGAGGACAAAATTTACACTGGAACAAAAAAATAATTTTCTGCAAAAGCCACAGCTATGTGCCAAATGACCAAATTCTATGAGAAAAAGAAACAATTATTAATTAATATAACATGCAAATTAAGACCTGATCTGTGAAAATTTTATGTGATTTTATTCCAGTGTAGGAACCTGATTATACCATATTTTCTACTAGAAAGTTTTCTTTTAATCTGATCATCTGTTTTTATGTTATGATTCAGAACGGATATCAAATATACACAACTGAAAGTAGGGCAGAATATAAAAAACAGTAAAACCTTCTCTCAGAGCTTGCTGGAAAATATAGGTACCTTTATTTTAAGCAGTTTGCCTGGAGGGGTTGAATTCCCAGTACATGATTATTCGTCCCACAGTCAGTAAGAAGCACCAATACAGACATGACATTCTGAGATGTGCTGCTAGAAAACAAATTTCATATCCCATGCAATTTTGATGTGTGCATGTTTGTGGAGGGGTGTGTGTGTATATATAGATAGATAGATACACACCACACACACACAGAAGTACATGTATACAGAAGTCAAAACAGCATGTGTGCACCCAATGTCGAGAGAGTCACTTCTCTGTTTGTGCTGCTGTGAAGACATATGTTAGCTCCATATGAGAAAGCAAAATACAACATCTGGAATAATTTCTAAGGTCGTTTCGTTTTTGGCACTACATAACTATTTGTAAAACTGTGAAGTACATTTCAAAACCTTTACCTTTTTATCACATTCTTCTTTCACAAGCTTACTAATTTTTTCAGCTATTTTTTTCTTTCAATTCTGCTAATGCTGCCTTCACCCTGATTACTTCTCTTTCTGTATCTGGTTTTCAATTAAGAGAACACCTGTATTAACTTCCGTTGCCATCCTTTCATTAAGCAAGTCTACTCTTTCTTTATACTGTGTCCGCAAGTATTCTTGTTCCCCACTGGAAAAAAAAAATAATAGATGAAGATGATATTTCCTACCATTCATTCAAAGACTTGTTCAGATGTTCATTGAAATGAATACTTGCCTATCCATACATCAGCAACTCAGTCTACTATAGCACTATACATACTATAAGGCATGACAGGCACCGGTACCTGTGATGAAGACCATCTAAGATCCTGCACCCCAATGAAAGAGCTTTCAGTTATTCGTATTATAACTTTTGCAAAGTTTTATTTTTTCTGATATGATTATTTTCCACTAGTTTCATTAAAAATGGAAGGGCTGCTTGCAAGCACTAAAAGAACAAAGAAAGCAGGCTTCCCCTAAGAAAATGCATTGTGATTTATTTTTGAACAGCTATAGCAGCACGGCAGAAGGTGACAGCAATATGAAATCCGGCAGGGAGAAAACAAATATCTCCCAAGTCTCTGTATCCTCTTGGGGCAATCATTGAAGAGGAAGATGGATCTCTAGCACAGTTACTGATTCAGAGTTCCTTCCACAGTTCTTTTTTTAACTGAAAACTATGATTTTTGCCTGTAGTAGGAGTTCCTTAACATTAATTGTTGAAAGAGAAAACTCTCCCTGGCAGTGTGAGGAGCAAAGCTGCAGACAGGTTTCCCTAAGCGAGCTCATCAGGGCTACAGAGGGCAGGCAGCAGCAGGCAGGCTCTGCTGTTCAAGAAACAAGATCTTAAAAATCAGGCTTGTTGCTGCAGCAGAGTTGCCTAGGAACATTTGCGGCTAGCTGCAGGGGTGAGGGACAAGCACTGCTCACCATGTTTCGATAACATTTCAGTTGTCCTTAATCATCTAGCCAGTATGGTTTTCCTCGTTCAAAGGAATACATACCACAGTGCAGCATTCTGTCTGTCACAAAGGGTTCGCTTCTCATCCAGTAATTCGGTTTCATCAGCAATGCTTTTCAATGCAGACTGCAGCTGATTTATCTTAGCAGCACCAGATTCATGTGCAGCAATTACAAGAGCTAAAAAATAAATACAAAACATGCAGAAGCCTCTCAGCTATAAAAAGATATATGTGAGATAATGCATTAAGGGATTGACCCATAATCTTTAGTTCACTCCTATAGGTGCTGTCACCTGGTAAGGAATAGCTGTGATTCTAAGACACTAACATCCCTGAAATCATATACTTTATTTCAGTAGGTTTTTTTCATCACATTTTCCCTGAGTCATCTGCATTTATCAACGAGAAGCAGCTTGCTGTGTTCTCACAGAACAATTGCTCTTTTTCATACTATAGGTCTAAGAAATTCCCTAGACATATAGGGAACTGATAAAAATTATTCCTTTCCGCCTAACAAAAATCCTTTGCACAACCAGCTCTGGCAGCCAGGGAGGAGGAGCAGGATCACCTTGCTTGAAATTCAGTAGCATTTCTCCCAGAAGAGCCACCGCTGTGTGAAAGTGGAGAGCCTGCATGAAGGGGCACCGTGGTTAAAGCTCCTCTGTGCAGGGGCGTTGTACTACAGCATCTTTTCAGCTTCTGAGATAACAGTCACATTGGTGTACATCCACCCACGCAGAAACACTTCGGCAGTGCAGAATGGGAGCAGCTAGTATAAACAACCGACTGACTGCATAGCAACCACGTGCTATAGGCAGAGAGAAGGTGAGGGAAGAAACTGGTTATAAGAAAGTCATCACCAATCATTCGATAGTAATTTCAATGGTGATACAAATTTCTGGTACTGAATTATATCTTTGCCTTGAACCCGTGCCCACAGGTTTAAAGTTGGGCTCCAACCCGACAGTCACTGAGGGTGGTGCTGTCTGGTTTTTCTTCACCCTCACATTATATTGCCCAAATGCGCCAACCGATGTGGGTTTCATTCGCGTCGGTAGCTACTCAATCATGTTTTATGGACTTATTCAGAGACATGGTAACAAGGAAGACCAAAGACCACGAACAGTCAGTGAATGCGAATTTGAATCTACGTGGACTGGAGTTTGTAAACTCCTTGACTGGGGAATTGGAAAGAGGTTACTCTGTCTCTCTGGCTGACAGATTGGATGGCTTAAGATCAGAATATAATGAATTGTAACTGATAGTATTTATGATTATTGTACTGACTGTTAATAAACTGATTTCTTCTATCTATCTATGGCGGTGGGGTCCGGACCCCCTCAGAGAGAGAAAAGAGGACACCATGGCGGGAGCTTGTGTCGAGGGCTGACCCAATAGGTTCAGGGTATAGTATGTTGGGACTATAAGGGACTCAGATCATGACGCGCCACGTTTCAAATTTTCCATCTACGACATTTAAATTACTGGCCATTGCCAAGGTGGACAGGCCACCTTTACTTAACCCGGAAAAGGAACATGTATACTTGTACACATGTTCAATAAATAGCTGGGGGGGGGGGGAAAAAAAGCAAAAAAAAAAAAAAAGCTCTGATTGCTGGTTCATGATGAACCTAAAGCTGATCTACCTCCGTAGTACTCCAAAAGGAGTAGTCCTGCTGTCTCTGTCCACCTTGCCACATTGCCATCCCTTCTCCTGTGCCACCACTGACAATGAAGCAGCCTCATGGTTAGCCAGATAAAGAACTCCAGCTCCCTTGCTTCTCCCCAGAAGAAGAAATCCAAACATTCACCTAGATCAACTCTCTGACCACTTTGCTTCGTAACTACAGTGCAAATAGAAGGGTAGTAGCAGAATATGGGTTGGTCATCTTAAAAGTTAAGCCATACCTGAGAAAAAAAAAGATAAATAGAGCTCAAATGTTATTTTCATCTAGATACGTACACCTGAGCTAATGCTTTAGCCTCCCTTCATAGCCAGTGGAGAGAAAGAGGCACTTCAAGTTCATGATTCTTCTGACTTTAGACATCTATTCTAGGGTGAGATGAATCATGCCTAGACATGACTCTTTCTCTTTACTGTCTGAAAGAGACAGTTGATAAGCATTTGGTCAGATGAACCCTACCCAAAAGTAATGTCACATCAGATAGGCATTATTAACCCTACTTCACAAAGAGGGAACTTGCAGCACAAAGCACTCAAGTGCTCCATCTCAAGTATCAGAGAAAGGCTGTGGCACGGCTGGGATCAGAACTGAATGCTGCAGTCCTCCCGTCATTCCTCTAGTGCCTGTGCACGGTCTTTGGTGAAGATGTCTCTCATTTACACCCCTATGTGAGAGAATAATCCCTCACAGTATTATAAATCAGCAAACACCTCTCTTCTTTCATTAATAAGTTATTATTGAAAGTGATTTACCTTTAGCAGTAAGATTTATTTTATAGAATACTTCAAATTGTTAAAACACATAGAAAATTCAGTTTT
Organism: Theristicus caerulescens; assembly: GCA_020745775.1. Lineage (NCBI taxonomy): Eukaryota > Metazoa > Chordata > Aves > Pelecaniformes > Threskiornithidae > Theristicus > Theristicus caerulescens. The sequence goes on along the minus strand of CM036564.1, from coordinate 65,668,953 downwards.
CTTGGTGTTTTTTCAGAGCTGGTTAAGTCAGTACTCCCTGTCATCTCTGCAATAATCTCTCCCGGAAAATTCTGCATTCTGAAGCAAAGATTGCTGGTTTTTATAGTCTCGTCTTCTAGGCATGCATGGGTATGCCTGCAAATTTCTTCCTGACAATTAAAAAAATCCACAAGTGAGAACCAAGTAATACAACAACAGGTGAAAAAGCACTTCTTCCTTACAAAACCATTATGTCATATTTTTTTAGTTAGTTGATACCAGCTATTTTCCATGCCTAGATGTATCATTCCCCTTGCCCATAGTTGCTCTCTTTCCCTCTTCACAATAACAAGTAACTTGTTTTACAGGTAGCTGAACAAACCTACGTATCTCCAGGAACTGTTGGCTTCTGACTGTGTTAACAATCTTTGGGAAGCTGTTACCTACATCTCTGCTACAAAAGCTGCGCTGGCAGGGAAGGTCTTAGCTGTCAGCTTCTGCCATTCTGCATGAAAGGTGTTATTTAAGCAACAGAAGAGCCTCATTTTCCTGTGGCCTGAAGCTATACTGAAGAAGGTTGATTCTAGCCGGCCTTGAGACACACTAGAAAGTCATCTTCTGGTTCATGGTTAATGGTTAACGGTATGAGAAGGGTCACTTTTAGAGTGATGGTGGAGCACGAGAAAACAGACTGAACTGATTGTGGGAGAAGCCCTCTAACAACTGAATCCCCAAATTTGTATGACTGAGAATTGTAGGTGGGTTGATGAAGCCCCAAATGTCTGGGAAAAGAAATCGGTTCTTAAATGGATATTGACTTTGGTGTCACAGCTGATGCAGAAAACCAATCCTATCTTTCTCCTTCAGTTTTGCTAGCAGTTACAATCACCGACTGAGACACTGTGGGAAGAAAAGATAGTGTTGAATTTTACTGTCTACAGAGCAAATTCTATATGCACGTATATAAATTACTCTCATTTCCTTGGGAAGATGAAATACTTAGAGGTGTAAAATAAATGTGTAAAAGGTTTTAATTTCATATGAGTTACATCCTCAATTAGCTGAAGCAGTGGAAAAGAAAACAGCTTTATGATTTCAGCACATTACATAAAACACTCATCTGATGATAGACTAATACAGAGCTGGTCTGAAATAGATGATATAGAGGCCTACTGAAGGAGAAAGGAAAGTTTTACAAGATTTACACCTACCTAGACAAATACATTATGGAGATACTTTTAAAATACCTTCTGTTTGAAGCTATTCTGGCTTTAATGGCTTCAGAGGTCTTACAGCAAAAGTTAGCTACCTAGAAAGAGCCATCCTCAGCTCATAGTTGCTGTAAGGTCTCCTATTATCACACACAATGTAATTGTTTCAAGGAAAGACAAACTGTTAAAAAAAACCCCTTTGCACCCATCATAGGGCAAACCACGTACCTGCCGAACCCTGTACCGTCTGCTGAATGCACTGACATTAGTGGGTGTATCCTCACAGCGGTCCTGAGAGGGAAGCATTATCTTTCTCCTACTAAGTTGCTGTAGGTTCAGAGCTTACACCTCTTGCATAAAAGCAAATTATGAAGACACAATAGAGTTGGGAACAGAACTTCAACCCTGAGTCCCAATTTACTCTGCTGAGCATAAGACCCTTCCTCTTTTTACTTCAACAGAAGTCTGGACGCTCCTCAAATTTCACTAGCCCCTGGTATAAATGGCATCTACTGTTCCCCCATTAAAACACCAACAGAGAAGCTAAGGCTTGGATCAGCTGTGTGATCTATGCTAGTCAGGGTGGTTTGTTCTGTTGTAGCCAAATATCTGCAGGCAGCAAAGCACACACAAGCATCCACCAACTTCAGACTGCCTGTCTCTCTCTTAAGGTAGAATATAACTCGCACAAGAGAACACTTCTAATATTACAACCATAAAAGATGGATTTTATGGTTACCAACTAACTCCTTCCTGTATACTTAGAAGTAAGTATTAGATTTTTCTTACCAATTTTTTAATAGCAGCAATAGCATCTTCAAGACACTGCACGATTTCCCCACTGAATGCAGTCTTCATTTTTCAAGTGTTTTTCTAAATGAAAAACACAGTGAAATTAAAATTTATAGTTTTTAAGCTTCAAATATTGCTCTATTGTTCTGCAATAATGATTCTGAAAGAGAAGGATTTATTTTTAAATTTTTTGCTAAATCTGTTTTGCCTTGTTCTAAAGTAGGTCAGCATCTTTCACACTCCTCCTGGTGCACAAAAAAGGCAGATGCACAAGTGGCATATGAAGTCACAGGACCTGGTAAAATTTTCAGTCACAAAAGGCTTCCAACTTAAATTCTGCAGAATTAATCTTTTAAAAGAGTCATTCAGAGAAGTTTACAGAGGTTATTAAACTGAAGTAAAAGCTGTGGATCAAAATAATTTGCCTTTAAGCAGGGTGTAGCTAATCTTTAGAATTTTTCCAAGCAGTCATGGCTTCATTATGTCTCTTTCCAACTAAAAATACTAATCCGGATTCCTCAAAGCTTGAAGTGAGATTTACGTTACTCTAGAAGCTACTCTTTGTATTGTTAAATTTAATTTAGCTTGAGCTGGAATAATAATTGCAAGGATTTGAATTAATGCAAAAGATTATTGTACCTGTTACAGTGGCATGAAATTTTTTTATACTCTGATTTTGTAACAGAGACTAAATCCTCATAGGAGCCAAAAAAAGAAAATTCTTCATCCAAGCATAAGTGAATTTGTAGTGAAGGCAAGGCAATGAGCCAGCTGAGAGCTCTGTTTTTAATTTGACCTACTAACTTGTTTGAAAACTAGCAGCTGTCTCATTTCACTGGGCTCTTTACCCAGAGCTGGTGGGAACAAAGGCCAGGAGCAGCCGCTACCTCGGCCCTACCTGCCCATCTTCAGGCCCGATGATGATCATCTATCAATATGGCATTTTCTGTGAACTCTGAGCAGGAGAGATGCCAGAAAACAAACCCCTATATGCAGCAAACAGCAGAGTGGGTGGTGTAATTTGCAGAATTTGCCCCAGCTTCACCAATTAGTAGTAATTCCAGACAATTCTTTCTAACAACAGCAGCCTGAAACCACAGTCTTTTTACCATCTGAAAATCAACAGAACTATGAGCTATTTTCCTTAGAAACATAACAAAATTTAGGGAACATTGTACCTCGATGAAAAGCCACATTAAAATCTAATTTAAGTTCTGCTTGTGAAGTGGTTTTTTCCAGCCTTTTAGGTTGTCTTTCTTCCAGACCCCCTCTTGATTTCTTTTTATCTATTTGCTTTTCTCTCCTCTTTTGTGCTTACATGTGCTCTCTAAAAATCTATATTTCCTAGATGAAACACCTTCAGAAAAAAGTTGTGATAAAGTTTTCAGATATTTTCAATTTCCTTCTATGCCTGTTATTAAACCAAAACTAAATGCCAAATGTAAATTAACATTAGTGAAGTATAGGTTTCCCAAATACAGGCATTTTCATAAAAAAAAAAAATTCCTCAGAAAAGTCTCGCTATTTTTTCCTACATGCTGCTCCAAAATTCAGCCAGCCTTTTATCCCGCCCTCTTCACTGCCAAAACTCTTCTCCCAATCAAACCTTTAAGCCTTTTAAAAGTGGCATAAAAATCAAGGTGATATGCAAAAAATGTCAGCTATCCATTTTCCATCCCTCCTGGCCTCTCTCACTCGGTGCCACAGGCACAAACTTCTGGCTTCAGAATACCATCAGTTCATCCTCCCTGCACAGCAGAGCATTACTTGCGTACCACATTCTCAAAAACTGTAGTCACTGCTTTGTCGCACCTGAAACCCCTCCTCGACCCCCCTGGCTCCTTTGAGCACGGGATGAACTGCAACCTGACAGTGGCCAGGAGGGAAGAGTACTGAGACCATGGACATTTACTGGTGAAGTGCTTCCACATCATCTTAGATCTCATACTACAGCTTATGTCACCCCAAGCCATTTGTCTCGTCTGTGTATGCCTTTTTCTGACCCCTAGGTTATAAGCTCATTGAGGGACATTACAATTGTACAGCCTTTGAAACTAAGCTGTTGAGATAATGCCCTGCAACCAATCCCAAAGGTAACAGGGAAGCTCAGCCCTAGTCCCATATAGTCCTTAATCTGACAGCTGAGGCCTCCAGAAGAGAATATTTTGTGATATACATCTATAACCACAAGCTGTGCCCAATGCTGACTATTTATAAGAAACGGGTTTTGTTAGACAAGAATAACTTTCCAGTACAGTTAAAGAGATTTGACAGTGATGGAAAGTTTTGAATGTTCTGAAATTGGAAAATTTGAAATGATAACCAGAGGCAGTGTCCCCCAGCATGGAATCCATCCCTCGAGACTGCTCAGCCTTAATACACGTCTGCCCCTGCCTCGCAAAGAGGAGTATTTGAGAGCCAGACAAAACCTGTTTGAAATGCATCTCCTGGTGCTTAGTTTATTTGGTGCTTTTTCTCTGGCTGACTTTATTACTCGTAACGCAATTTCCTTGCTTACACTTGAAGCGACCCTTCTCTTGCACGGTGATTAATCTTTCCTTCTAAAGCAAATTTATACTGGTTTTAATCATCGCTTCATCTCCTTCACAGGGGCCTTTGCACCAAGTTGCTGATTGCTGAATTGTTCCAGTTTTGCATCTCTGTAATCCATCCACCTCCCCTGAAAGCAGGCTGTATTTCTTACAAGAGACACCGTGATAGATGTGATTCTATAGGTCACATTTATCTTCCAAGAAGGCCCAAGAACTCCATAAGCAGGTTCTTGTCTGATATGGCCCAGGAAAAAAATTAACATTCAAGACAGTTCAAGGGCTTGTAACCTCTCAAGACCTGAGAGGGATGAATTTGTGCTTTGAGCATATTTAAAATTTCTTTCTTCCTTCAGATAGCATGCCACATGCTCACTTCAGAGACTGAGAGGACCACAAGCATCTGTCTCGCACCACCTGCCACAGCGCTGTGCAAAGTGCGTTTGCTTTCTTAATGTGCCACCAGACATGTAGTGGAAGGAGGATTTTTCTCAACGCTGCCCAACAGCGTCAGCACTGTTGATAGCAAGGAGGTTTGTGTTACAGGTAGAGACTGCAGCTGTCCATGAAAACTCTTTTTTAAGCAAGGTTTCCAGAAATAAGATGTAGTAGAAAGGCTTAAAGAGGAAAAACCCTAGACATCTTCACATATGTGCCTGCCAAAAAGTCTTGGGAGTCCCACAGAGGAACCAGATGGCCCCATATGTGATAATAAAACCAAAAAGACAAGGAGGAAATGCATTAATAACTGTGGAAGCCATCTCATTTAGAAACACACGACCTACACAGGGCCCTTCCCCACCAAACACTCGCAGTGACTCTTCCCTTCAGATTTTATGTCTTCTACATTAACCCCAGTACACCAGGCTGCAGGTAAACAGGAAAAGACAGTCCATGGCCACTGCAGCCATGGGGATAACGTTAGCCATATTTCCTTCAGCAGATATTTAAAATGGCAACCAACGCTAAGGCAAAATAATACCCATTTTCCCTATTAAGGTCTGGCTCCACACATCCCCACAGTACAAAATATATGTAGAGCACAGGGTTTGGGGCTTGCCCTGCTTCTGCCTGCCTGGGGCTGGGGAGATGATGTCCCTAGGGAGACCAGCCTTCCCTCCCAATGCCAGGGCAGGAGCCACCTCAGCAGCCCCCCAAGCCCTGCGCACGCCCACCCAGGTGCTGCAGGCAGCCAAGGGCGGCCAGCGCCACTACAGAGGATGAGAGCACCATGGCAGATGGACCAAGCCTCAACATGGTGGCTGGGCCAGGCCTCATCAATGACAAGCAACCAGGCTCTCAGGGCCCAGGGCCATGCCCCATCCCCTCACCCCATCCCCTTACCCCGGGGCAGAGGGACAGACCTCCTGGGGGCTCTGGCTGGGTCTGTCCCCCCAGTAGACCTCCCAGGGTTATGGGGGGATGTAGACCCCACCCCATGCCAGCCTCCCAGAGGTGCCAACAGGGAGGTCATGACATGCACAGGCATCCAAGGGAGGCCTTGGGCAGGAGAAGACCTCACCGCCTTCCCCACATCACATCCATGGGGACAATGGCCGGGTTGTTTTTCCTTGTAGAAGTCATTTCTGGGGAGCGGATGATTGATTAGGAATTTTCTTCATTGTTGCAACCTCTGTGCTTCTGGTTCAAGGCTTTCCTCTGTCACAGGCAATGAATCACGTCAAGATTAGATCAAAATACTACAATAAACCTAGAATAGTCTTGGCCAACATATGAAATGGCCTTCTCACAAAACACAGTGCATATGTTACTTTTAGGTCCTAGAAGTTAAACTTGATAATTTCTGGCCTTGGAGACTACACTGGCATCCCAACCTTTCAAAACATGCAAGATTTAAAAATATTAATAATAAAGCTTAGATTCTTTATTTGTTTTTTCCAAGCCCACAGGCTGCAGTTGAGTTGCATTTTGAAGCTTTCCCATGAATCTTTTTAAATGCAGTCATCTGTGTTTTACAGTTATCACTAAAAACAGGGGCTCTAAGAACAAATATCCTCTATTCAAAATTGAAGATAAAATAGTGATTATATGAGGGAATGTCACTGCTGATTATTTCTGTGTGAACTAAGCTCATAGAGACAAATAATCAGCAGGATAATATCACCTCTTTTTAATTATCTAAAAAAGTCTAATAGAAAGTGCTGCAGCTTTCCTCTGGAAATAACCAGCTTGTTAGGAGATGGCCCCTTTCTTTCCTACATATTTATGGCTGCCGCCACATTGCCAAGCTATTACTGGAGACCTTCTTCATTCACAATCAGTATCGATTTATGGCTCAGCAAGGGACAATCAGCAAAGGTGGTGCCATCCTTCACCTCCAGCACTCTGAGAAATTGCTTTGGAAATTGAACTGTGCCAAGAACAGCCATGTGTTAAATGATCTGCTGTTAATCCTGTATGTTGGGTACATACACAGGACCTGATCCCAAGTGAGATGAGCATCCTCCTCTCCTCCTGATGTTTGCAGGAGACGAGGGTGATCAGTGTCCACTGCCTTGTAGACTGTGGTAATGCTCCTCTGCAGTTTGAGTATGCAAAGTATCTCCAGTTAACCCCCAGAACAGATGGATCCATGTCTTCATTTCACTGCAGGCAGAATACCATTATCTGGGTGAACACAGTAATCCCTGAACCTGCTCATAGACGTGTACTAGTAGAACACCTATCCTATCTGGCTTAAAAAAAAAGTCATCTGTTCATTGCATGACAGCCAATTTGGTAATTACAAAATAAAATTTTGCTAGTAAGAAGGGAAGGGACCTCTTTTTCTGAAAATCTTTTTAAGCCTTAGGCAGGAGTCAGGACTCAATGAACTCAGTGGTTGCAGAGCGCAAGCAGTTTCGTACCTGACTGAAATTCAGGCACCTCTGGACCAAGTAAACAAATTGATTTCTATAATACCAAAGTACAAGAGAGAAATTCTCAATTCTCTTGGTGAATTTAGCCCCTCTACTGGAAATTATACTTGAGGAAAAACTATAGGTTGTTTCCTTTTCAAGTAATGAAGCATTTCTAGGTAGTGTTTTAACCATTCTTCCCTTTTTTTTTTTTTAAAATTATGGTCCCACTGTTGCAGTGATACAGATATAGCTTCATAACATTTATCAGTGGAATTGTAGATTTTAATGGAAAATCAGTAGTAACTTTCCTGTTTCCTAATGAAATATTATCATTTTTTCTGCAAAACCAGCCTCAAAATCAGGACCTCTGATGTGAAATAGTAACTTTTTTTTTCCAGCTGATATTTCAAGACAGGGCTTCACTAGAACTTAAAACACTTCCACAGTTGTGAAGGACTTCAAGCTCTTTTAACACTTAGAAAATTTCTAGTGGCTTTTACATGAAAGGCCCTCCGCCAGGCTATCTCCTCTCCTGGAGACATGCCTTTTCAATTGCCATCATGCTACCTGTGCAAGTCCAACAAGACCTTATCTGCAGACGTTGCTTTCAAACTCCTGTCAAAGATGAGGGTGGTAAATACGGTACAGATGTATAAAGCGCACACATGAGCAAAGGTAGGTCATAAACTGGGATGGTTTTACAACTGCAGCAAGACATTTAAGCTAAGAAATACTTTGATTTCTAGCTCCAGACTTCTAGGAATTTATTGCTGCCCTGTATCAGAAATAAATTTAGCTACTGCATTGATCACCAAATCGGGAAAGTCAGATCCCTGCCCAGCCTTATTGTAAGAGTAGCTGGGCAACGCAGCACCAGCTTACAAGAGCTACCAGGATATCAGGCCTGAGTAAGCAGGGGTTATGTTTCTAGGAGGATCTGCTCCCTCCTTCCTTTTACTACTACTCACAGTCTGAACATGGATAAAGCAAATACATGTTCAATATGAATGAAAATGTACATCTCATAAATCATCTGCTTCTTGGCAAGTTTATTAGAGTAAAAACTAAGAAGTGAATTCCAGTAAATTCCCCCCCCTTCTATTTACTTGTGCCAGAAAAAAACTTTTGGTTTGTTTTCACTCATTTCTATTAACCTATCCATCACAACCTGAATCTAATCTGGTTACCCTTTTCCCTGTGTACAAAATTATGTCACAGCAAATAGGATTCAGAGAGGGAGACATGAACCAGTCTTTCTTTATAGCATCTTCCTAACTCCCAGGAAACAAGAGGAGGCATGAAGCCCCACGTGCATTTGCAAGAGTTGACGAGCCTTTAAAATTTTGTCACAAGTCTAATGATGGCCTCGCTGGTGCCTGGTTGTCTCTGCTGAGCCTGGAATACCTTTCTTGGGATCACAAAGATTAGTCGTTAGTAATAAATGACAAGGGCAATCTTTTCTTCCCAAAGAGAATGGGCCAAATTTTGAGTTCATATAATCTGGAGAGAGCTGCTCTGACTTCAGTAAATCTACTTGTCCCTATCAGATGAGCATCTGTAATATTCTCTCCCTGCTAGATAAACACAGAGACTCTCTAATAGTTAATGCACTAGTGCAATAATTGCTGGGAAAAATATGTGTGTGGTTCCCTGCAATCCTCTCTTGTAAACTCACTTTCAGCACAAAAAGAGCCACATGGGCAATTGTCATCTGCTTATTTTATCAACTTATTTTATCTGCTTACTGTACGTAATCTATTTCCTACCTTTAATGACTCTTAGATTCACAGTGCTCGTTTCTAACTCCTATGTGGGAGCTAGTGTTAATTTCCCTGATCAATAATAAATTTTAATTTCCAAACCAAAACCATGGAATGTAATTTTTTTCCTGTGTCAGCATTAAGCAGCTTAATTAAGCATTAATTTAAACAGCTTTCAGCCTTCCTGGTGTTTACCCCCAGTGTATGTGTAAAGAGCAACAATATTCCCCCTTCCCAGCCTTCATTTTGCTAGCTAATGAGGCCAAACTCTTCTGGACTCCATTCCTGTAATGGCCCCGACATTCCCTTGGATACCCCTAATAGCACTTACTGTGTTAACCAGAGTTTTCTCATCAATATTTGTTTCTAACCAGCAACCTTCTAGCCAACAAGAGAATTTTCTGTTATATCAGTACAGGACATCATAGTTGAAATATGGCTGATATTTGGGAAACTTCAGTACTGACCTCTCCTTTTGATGCTACCAATTACCATCGGCTCCTGAAGATCCTCTTAAAATCTTCTATTAATTGAAGTTTTATCTGCTTCACTCATCATTTCTCTCAAGGCACCATATCAGGTACACAACTCTATAGCAGCGTCTCTGATTTCTTTTGCAAAGCTTAAGTTATGACACCATAGTTCATCCTGCATAACAGAGACCATAGACTTTCACTCTAGAATGCAAACTTACCCAAGTCTCTTGTGACTGGAGAGCTGTAGGAGTACCTTTGGCTAAACGGCAGTAGAAACAATGTTTTCTTTTAATTTGCACTATTGGTATAGTATGTGAGTCATAGACTTGTGATTGCTGTTGGGAAAAGTGGGCGAGATAAAACACTAGAGACAAAGAGAGATTCCTGATGTCAGAATTAAAATTTAAGCTTATTTCTGAAAGTCTGGTGTTCAAAAGTGACACTAGTAGTATCAGAATTTTATAGTCAAGTTTTTTTTTTTAAGCTAACATGAAAACTTGGAGTATACTTTTTGATAGTTTTGCTTTCCGTAGTTCATCACAGCTTTCTATTTCAGCTGAAAAAAGTTGTAAATTGTCTAGGTTTTGAGGAGAGAGAGGTGAGGAAGGTTTCCAGGACTTCAAAATTTCCAAGAAGAAGGAACAGAAGAGGTGCTTCCTCAAATGAGTTCTTCTGAGAAGGTTACAACCCCACTGCTTCCTAATGGAGTGCTGCAAATTTGCTGATAATTGACAAGTTAAGCTGGCGTTCTGCTGGTAACTGTTCAGTGATCATGTTTAGCCTGTGCTGAAAGTGGTAATGTTTCACTTAGTATAACAGGCTAGTAATTGTGTGGATGGTGGTTTCTCCAAGCAAGCATCTGTGGAATTAGGAGAAATGAAATTAGGCCTCATGTCTAACTTGGCAAATGAAGAATATTTTGTGTAAAGACATCTGCTATTCAAATCACTCCACTGCCTGGATGTTACATATCCTTTTTTTTTTTTTGTCACGTCTATAAAACATTACAGACATTTCTGGACTGGTCTGGGCCACTTTACAGCACTTTAGCTAAATTAGAGGGCTGTACAAAAGAAGTGAAAACGTAACTCATGTCCTCTTTACAGCTCGCTCATAAAGGGAAATATATGCAGAAGGGCCTTACTGTGAATCATGATTAGCTTCACTGGACTGAATTATTTTTTCAACTTAAACAAAAAGAGCCATGAGGAGGCATAAATTGCAACCTTGAGGCTGAACCACTTTGACATTCAGTGAACACGAGAAATGAGTCTGACTTGCTAGTTAAGGGGCAGAGAGGAGGGAAAAGCAATGAAAGCATGTCAGCACAGGGCTACTTTGTCTTTTGGTTTTCTTAGACAGACTCCTTCTGCAGCTCTATCCCATCCTTTTATTTTCATCCTGCTCCCTTCAGCATCTCTCAGCATTTTGGCTGAGGCAGAGCAGGAGTGAAAGGGAAGATGAGAACATGGGCAACACAGAGATGGGCACATCCCCGTCAGCGGGGGCTTGCCAGCGTGCTGGGCACAACAGTCTCCCCACATACCTGCCTGTCCGTGTAACTTTACCTTGCCTTGCACACACACAGTGATGTCCCCCAGATTATAAATCTGGCATACTTGTAGGTGTAGCACTCTTTCTAGGGAAGCTGCAGAGGTGGTGAAGATAGCTGGGCTTGCAGCAGGTTCAGGGGGCTCAGGTGCCCTTTCTGGCTCTACAGAGCTCATCCTCCCCCCAGGACAGCTACCCATACAAAGAAGAAAGTAGAATTGTGGAAGTGGCAAGTCACAGGCATCTGACTTGCTAGCCTGCAGCTACTTGGATTAGATGCTGACCAGAGGAGAGCACCAACAGATGGTGAGATGAACGTTCGCTTACAAGCAAACGCTAAAGACGGGGAAATGAACAGGTCAGGTAAGGGAGAGAAGCAGGTCAAGTCCATGTACCTACTTGCAGTCAACTCCCATTTCCACGCACGCCAGTGGAGAAGGAGCATCCACTCTCAGTGTCTTTCCCCTACCACAGCAGAAAGCAAGGTTTTGCCACTCTCTCCTGTAAAAGTGCTGAGCAGCAAGAAAGCCTGGCAGAAATAAATAGAGACCATTCCTCCTTCCATCTTCAGGCACTGCAGCTATTGACTCTTTTATCAGTGGACATGTCTCGCCCTTATCCAAATACCATATGGCCCGCAGAGGCTGCATGTGCCAGCCAGCCTTAGCAGGCTCCTTCATGCCAGCAGCCTCACTCCACTGATTCCCGGCATCCCAGGAAGCTCGCAAGCAAGTTCACTGATGGAGCATCTTTTAATTCTGTGCCTGAGAAAAGAAAATATTAAGAAGAGCCAGGAAGAAATACATCACACTTGGTGTTTGCAAAGCTGCACTGGGCAAACACATGGGCTTGCCACATATTTCCCTGGGCCCATATGGAGAAGGAAAGGCTGATAAGCTTACACTTGACTGACTTGTAACCCACCAGGGCAGGGATGGGAGCCAGCTGCCATCTGAAAGCATGCAGGGAGATAGCAAAAGCTGTGGGGAAGAAGACAGACTCTATTTAACTGGATTAGAAGCTCACAGTATATTTTATCATTCTTATCTCCTCCCAGTTCCACGGCTTTCCTGACACCGATGTGTTTTATGATCCTACCCACACTAGATTAATATTAAAGAGCAGAGAAAGCATAAAAGAGATCAGTACCAGCTCAGAGGCAAATATATAGGCTAGAAGAAGAGTGGAATACTGCTGAGGCACCGAGAAGCAGGGAATCAAAACCAACAATGTTAGAGAGTATTCACATTTCACATCAAACTGCCAATGGGGTATTCATTTCAAGGTACAGAGGCAGATATTCAAGTGACATAAAGCACTGACAGGGCTCTTTAGTAACTATCGAACCTCCCCTTAACAGGCAGCACTTTAGGAGCAGGCTTATAAAGCTTTTGGAAGGTACAGGTGAAACCAAGGAGAAAATGTTTTAAAGTCATAGAGCTTAAAAAAGACACATTGTAAGTGTATATGTTCTAACAAATTTTTTTCTCCCACCAGCATGCCACTCCTGATTTCATATCCCCAAGCCAGAGCTAAACTTGTTACAGTTTAAGTTTAAACAGTCATTTGGGCTGGCTTTCAAAGGCAGGCTCAGCAGGTAGCCCTGTTATCTTCCTTGAAAGGCACCACCATGTTGAACAGATCAAAACACAGCTGTCTTCCTTACATTACCCAGCCAATTCCCAGCCATGGAAAGGCCTGGTCCAGACCTGTCCTTGCATCTAAACAAGCCTCCCAGCTGAGACATCCACCTTAGAAACCGCTCAGCTTCCTCTCCAGAAAGGGAATATCAGCATCTCAAACTACCCAGAGACAGAGGATGAGAGACGCTGCTTGGGCAAGGTGTTGAGCACACACCTAACTCCAACCACCTGCACAACCTCGCTTGGTTAGATGGCTCTTCAAAACATCCATACACTTGCGTACCTTGTTAAAGCCACCTCTGAACTAGGGGGACAACCTGACTCCTGAAGGACAAGTGATGTGGTGTCATGGCCAGGTTCCTCTGGCGAGGAATGTTCTGAGGACAAAAGAACAGTGTAATGCCCTCCCTTCCCCTGCCATTTTACCCAGGCAGTGTGAGCTACTTCCCAGGTTTTACCTGTCTAGAAAACCTCACAAGTTTGCAGCTTTTACCAGTCAAGCTTGCCTACAGCTGCTCTTCACTTTGGATGCAAATGAAGATCGGAAACGAAAGTGCTTTACAGCCTGTGTATCTCAGAGCACAGCTCAGCCCATGAATGTGAGTCATTGTGGCAAGTATCTTCAGCCGTCTACCATAATCACACTAAAATATTTTAAAACATAGAGCTCTGTGTTGGTTTTTTCCCTCACTTGTTTGAAAACCAAAAAAATGGAGGTATAACCCCTCCCCATAGTGCTGCTCTGTGAATGAGACTTATCAGGGAACACGAAGGTCACCACAAGCTTTCACTCCCTTCATGCACAGGGGCTCTGTCATTGCAAGTGGTATAGCAGGACCATGAGTTAGTAGAGGTTCACAAACAAGGCTTATGGGAGGTACAGGCATGATGAATTTCTCCAGGCTTCCATGTTCAAAGGTGTCATGGAAAGCGCTGCTGTGATCCCAGTAAGGAGATAGTGGCCATGGGCAGCACAAGCAACCCAAGCCCTGACTAAAGTCCTCTGCTTCTGGTGTGTCCCAGTATGGTCTTCCAAATTGGTTCCACCCACAATGTTAACCCATCCCAGCTGCTCAGCAGCACTTGCCCACTTGCAGGCTGTTACTGCCAAATATATTTAAAGTCAGGGTGGGTGCAAGGGAGTTTGGGAGCTGGGTTGGAAAGGTGGGATGTGAGAAAAGATGGAAGTAAAGGGTATGGGTTTGAGAGGTGGGGGTGTAGTCACTGTGATAAGGGCCTGGAGTGGAGGGCTGTGGGTTTTGAGACAGGGTGATGCTGGAGGAGACAAGAATGGGGGTCTTGGTCTCTACTGATTTAGGCTCTTAACAATACTTGGACTGCCAGAAGGTTTTATTTTGTTTGATTTCCAAGTATACAGGAGACGTAGCCTTTAAATCCCACTTAGGGTTTGGCATTGCAGAAGGCTAGTCTTGGATAACACTGCACTGGTGGTGCTTGGGAAGAACACGTTTATGGGACCAGTGGGGTGGGACTTTAAATGTGCTCACTTTCAAAATTAACATGTTGGACCCATGTACTCATCTTGTAAGTAATAAGAATTCTGACGGTCAATCTTCACCCTCACGGATGCTCGCACAGGCTGTATCGTCTTCCTTGGAGATACAGGGTATGTACTGGCCATTTCAATGCACTGGCAGGGAAGTCTGAGAGACAGATAAAGCTGGGGGTAGGTGTTGAATTTTAACTCCTGGCTTCAAACTACACATGCTAAAACAAAGGTATTCCATTTGATCAAAAGCAACATATGTCACTCTGAGGCATTCGGTTTTTCATTGAGAAAAAATGTTCTTATCTGGCTGCACGTGACATTTAAAAAGATGCTCTTGTATTTTTAAATAAGAGCAAGGAATAATATTTAAATATAAACCTTAAATGAAAATATGGGTATATCTGAGACTCCTGACGAGAATTAACCAGCCCACAGCCTTACCAATGGTTCTACCAACTCCTCGTGTGCATATGGGTTGTGCATTTACACACAAACAGAACTGCAGCCTGACCTAGGACAGATGTCACCATGTCCATGGGTAACTGAGATGCAGGTGAATTAAATTAATTAATCTAAGGAAAGACTTCAATTCAAAGAGTTCAGATAAGTGTTTAAGGATCTAGTTCTTTGTGGAAAAAATAAGTTCTGCATAAAAACTTTTGCGATAGAAAAAGAGAAAAACTGCAATTTGGCTGAAAATGTTTTGATGTTCACAATTTTATACCAAAAAAAAAAAATTTCCACAGGTATGTTCCACAAATAGGCAAATCATTCAGCACTTAAGCAATTGTTTGTTGTGAAGCACTTTAGATAATGTTCAGCAGCTGTTTCTCTTGTCTGATGGCTCTCAAACACCAAATGCCAATTTTTAAAAACCTTCACCCTTGAACAAGATGAATGTTTAATTTGGTTCCCAGCCTCTGGGTTCAATATTGGTCCCACGGTTTAAAGCAGATTTCAAAGAACAGCTTTGGATAAGAGAGTAACATGACGATAAGGAAACTGAAAAGTCCTTTGTGTTGTGCTGACCCCTCCCATAGCGCGTTGCTTATGATTTGCACAATGTGCAAATGGAGGAGGAGACAATGACTGCATGTTCCTGTTATCTGCTAACACCACCAACAAAAAAAACCCAACTATGTGCTAAGATCTTTCTTTTCTTTCTGTACTCATCAAGCTGTGAAACTGATAAATGAGCTACGTACTACAGATGATCTTGTTGGACTGCACCGTTTTGTAAGAGCAAAGTGTGTGCGGATCTCAAGGGGGGAGAGAGAGAAAATGCTGCTTTTTGCGTGGCACATGTCCAGTTTGCATGTGTCGAGATAATCCCAGTGGCAACAAGAGGGAGAACTTTTTACATTTAGTAACATTTATTTCTGCATTCGGTATCAAGTACATAAGTGCAAATATTCAGAGTCCATAATTAAGTCCATTAGGAACTACAGAGAATGTAATACAAATTGTAATAAATTTAACATGCTGGAACTTTCCAGTTGCCATACATGTAAATCAGCCTGTCAATCCCTTACGACAAAAGTACTGGGTTTTGTTTTCATTTTTTTTGAGCTATACAAAACTGATTACCATAAGTACCGATTACTGTTTATTTTATTTGTGCTGGAAAACACTAAAACATCAGTCTACAATTCTATATAGTTAATAAAGATGAATCCAACCAGCAACCCAGTGACGTAGAAGCAATTTTAACTATTGCATCAGTGCGCTAAGCAGGAAAGCCCCTAGCCACATGTAACATTAAAAGTTATAGAAGCAATGCCAATAGAAGAAGGAAAAACACTAAAAAAATAAAATAAAAAAGGTCAATATTATTTAGGCTCTCACCATCATGCACTTTATAAGCAACACAAAAAAACACATCTAGTACACTTTTCTCTTTACTATACTTTAGTGCTTGACACAAGTGATTGCAAATATTCTAAGTGCAGAAGCAGCAGGGGAAAAGCACTGCTTCTGAGTTTTATGTTTCTAAGATTATGGTGTCGAGAAAAAAAAGAACGATAAATTTGCAGTAAAGTGTAAGAACAGAGCTGTTTCACTCCAGATTCCCCTGTTATTCACTACTGTAGTCGATGAATTCTTGATGTCTGCTTTACTCTGCCTTTCTCTTAGCACCTGGGATTTTAGCTTGAATCCTAGAAATAAAGAAGAAAAAAAAAGGAGGATTATATGGTCAGGCAGCTATTCCATTCCAGTGGATCCCCACTTGGAGTCATATCCAGGGGTAATCTCTTTAGCTTGCGTTCAGTGTTGTCGTGACAGGTGGACCAGAGTCTAATAAGAAAAAGGGGTGATGCCCATCTATGTGTTCTTACAGGCCCCTAGTTGTAAATGGCCTGGGTTTTGGTGGTTCACGTAACCATGGGATATGCTCGGTGATATTCTCCCACCTTCATTATTCTACCATGGTCTATTTTCTCTTGGAAGCCAGGAATGAAGTTTCAACAAAGAATTTTCAGTACAGACTTTTAGTCCTGCCCAAGGCTAAGGGTTTTGCAGAATCACAGAAATATTGGCTGGGAAGGACCCCTGGAAGTCTTCGAATCAACTTCCTATGTGAGGCAGGACTATCCCCAATGCTAAATCAGGCTGGCCACAGCTTTGTCTTGTTGCATCTTGAAAATCTCCAAGGAAGGAGGTTCTGGCACCTCCTTGTGTAGCCTGCTCCAGTGCTGTCCTAATCTCCTAGTGAAAAAGCTTCTCCTAATGTCCAACATCAACCTCCTAAGCTGGATTTATGTTGTTCCTCCTTGTTATAACATCTGCCGCTACTGAGAAGAGTTTGGCTCTATCATCTTGTAACTTCCCATCAAGTACTGATAGGCTGCTATGAAATCACTCCTTAGCTCCCTCCTTGCGAGGCTAAACAAGCCCAGTTTCTTCAGCATCTCCTTGTAGGTCACCTGCTCTCTGTACCTCACCATTTTGTAACCTTCCATTGGATACCTGTTATTCAGCCAACTTTTGCAAAGCTACAGATACAAGCTGCTGAGATGTATGGATCTACCTTCCAGTCCAGCCATTCTGCTTCATTAATTCTCAAGTGTGGAGAACTATGCTTAGACCTTCACTGTGCCCTTAGGGATCCCACAAAAGCTTTTGATACAAGCAGCACATTAGGAACTAGAACAGACTGCATCAAAACTTTCATCCAGGTCTTCCATCCATTCCATGGTCATTTGAAACACTCAAGATCATGGTGCTTCCAGGTATTTTCTTTCTGTAACAAGGTGGTGTTCTAATTCCCGCTTTGTTCATTAATGGTATTATTAACTCTAAAGGACAGAGTCTCTGAATGCAAAAACACAGGCGTGGGGTGGTCAGTGGGAAGGGAGTTAACACATTCCTTCTGGTTTGTCTTGGCCAGGTAAAAGTATGGACATCTGTCCCTGGTTGGGCTGCTCTATCCACAGCTCCCCCAAATGGCAGGAGGGGAGAGAAGGATGTAGGGTCACAGTTCTACATCAGTTTACACTCAGCTGAGAAGGTTTGTGTGCTCCTCCAGGGATCTGCCCTCCCACAGGCTC
Source organism: Theristicus caerulescens (assembly GCA_020745775.1). Lineage (NCBI taxonomy): Eukaryota > Metazoa > Chordata > Aves > Pelecaniformes > Threskiornithidae > Theristicus > Theristicus caerulescens. Next base: position 65,651,073 of record CM036564.1, on the reverse strand, counting down.
CTGCATGCCAGGAGCTGGGGAGGACATCATTGTCCCCAGGACCACCCAGCTCTTAGCCACCCCCAGTGCACCGCAACCTCACCGCAAGACTTCTGGTCAAGTCTGCTGCTGAACTCACTTTGCCACAACAGTGTTTATGTGGGTCCGCACCAGTCCCAAGTATTGATCAATCTGTGCCTGCAAAGAGCGAAAGGAGACCAAGTCAATCAGGGATCAAGGCAGAACCACCCGGACACGTGAACTACGCCGTGCGGACAGACTTACCTGGTACTTGTCATATACAACGGGGAGAGTAAACATAGACACCACAGCTGAGGAGAAAAAGAGCACACTGTTATATTCCTGCCAATCAGATTCCTCCAGAGAAGAGACCTACTTCAAACAGCGACAAACACATATCATGCCACTTGGTCAGCTGATCCACCAGGGATCTTTGTATTAAAAATGAACTTTGCTCAAACCTCCCAAATATATGAAATTTCCCATTGCTCTGGGACTAGTAGCTGCAAACCATAAAATACAAATTAGTTCTAGCAGGAGGGACAATGTAATGGGAATAATGAATATTTACTGGAAAGGGAAATAAAAGTTGATGGTTTAACAGTGGGGAAGGCACAACGAGGATAGAGGATAGGCTGTTTTGTCTAAGTGGAAATCACGAGGGAGTTAAGCTAAAAATAGATTTTAAAAGAAATGTTGATTTTTACCCATTATCAGAAGAGTCAAGCCATTGAAGAGGGCTCCCACGTAAGTCAGCAGCCACATTAGTACTGCAAACTAAATTAAAGACGGATCATTATATTACCACCAGTGTCAGCATAGAAGAAATTAGTTCACTTAACTAGCTAACATAATGGCACATGAGCCTTTTTTAATGTGTAAGGGGTCTCGTTAAGTAAGGCACACTAGGAATTAGGTACTTTTTCTGGGTGTATAAACCCCATTCTCCGTTTTGCTGTTCACTGCTTCTCAACCTCTTAGCTGAGTTTTCATGTATATTTAGGGCTTAATTGCATACATTTAGGACTGTGCATTGAGCATGGCACAGGCATATTTCTGCATCCAATTTTGGTCATGGCAGGGGTCATCCCACACAGGTTAATCACAGCCCCACAGTGATAATCCCAGTGACTGAAAACTCTTGAGGCTGGGAGATGGGTACACTTTTCTAAAAATCTTTAGTAATTAGGAGCCTAACGCATGTCTACGCTCTTAATGATCTTCCCTTTGCTCTGAAGAACACCTACTTGGGTGTAAGGCTGAAAATAAATAATTATCTCCACAGGGGGGGAAAGAAGACCTTCCTCCATAGCAGGAAATGCCACCATTAGAAGAAATCCAGATTAACAGAGGTATTAGAGGGGAACACACCATTTTGTGGCAAAGTCATAGAAAGCTCTAGAACTGCAGTGGAGATAAGCTGGTCCTGCAACTTTTATAACTCCTGTATTACAGATCAATAAATTCACATGCAGATTGCCAAGCCTCTCAACTGCTGGAAGCAAGCAGTTTGGAAATCAAAAAGGAGAGTAACTTTTATATTTGGAGCTACACAAAACTAGGTTTTATGATGACACTGTCAACATGGGAGGCAGCGCTTTGAAATGTAGATTGATCCTCTAGAGAGGGGTTAAAAATATTTAAAGCAATCCTACTTTTAAAGAATCCACGAGGTCCTGAACGAGAAAGAGTCTCCTCAGCTCTTTGACTGTGCTGTTGACGTATAGCTGGAGACAGTCTGTGTATTTCTGAATCTGGTCCTGTGAAAGATTCATTTCCATCTCCAAGTAGGCTCTGCCAGAAACACAGGTCCAGTTACAAAGCGAGGCAGGTTTACCTGCCATTCACGCTCCTGCCTGCCTACCCCGTCACTCCCTCCTCCCCAGACCTCGTTTCTTTGCGCTGGCGCAACGTATCCCCCTTCCTGCAGGCACAGAGCCACCAGAACATGCTGTCTTCGCCTTGCATGACCCATTTCCCTGGGCAATTGTGGGATATGCCAGGGCTCTCTGCCTCCAGCCTTGCCCTCTCCCCGTGCAGAGCCTGGTCTTGATGGGACCTCTCTCTTTACTCCACCCAAAGGTGGATGCAAATCCTAGCTGGGAAAGGTTTCCCCACAAACTTCTGTGCAACACTGCTGCCGCAGAAGGGGACATCTCCTCCAGCTGGCAACCTCTGGAGGAACAAAAGCTGCTGTCTGGCCACATGTCACCTTCGGCAGCGATGTCTCCTTCTCTCTCCTCCATCCCTCTGCCTGCCCTGCACCTCACCTCTGTCTGATCTATGCCCATGTCGTGAGTCACATCTCAGAACTGACCCAAGTGAAACGGAAGGAGCAGCAGCCCAAGAAGAATTTTTTTCAGTTTGTGTGTTTGCAAACCAGATGGGTTCCATGACCCGGTTTACCAACTTGTTGGCACAGCAGAGGAGAAAGGATTGCTGCTCTCCTGGAGCCAACCACCCAGCCCCTGCGGAGGGTGGAGAGGGCACCGGCACTGGCACTGGCACCATCACCTAGGGTAATGGATTGCCACATCACAGCCAAGCAGTGCTGGAGAAAAGATATAAATAGTTTCCTTCTATGCCCAATAGAGTGTGCTCAGAAACAATACTCTTCCTGCTTGCAGAGATACTTTATTATCATTAGCTCTAATGAAACTCTCTTTCTCTGTTTGCTTAAAATATTCTGGATCTTTTGAATTTCAGGAAAAAAATTCCCATGTCTCAGAGGACAATGGCTTTTGTGTTGTTTTTATTTCCCCCAGAATCTGAGCCAATACAGCCTTACAGCTCTTGAGACAGTGGACAACAGAAAAAATTATTTCCCCTGTTATGAGCAAGAAAAGAATTTTATCCAGTACAAAAGCAGCAGCTAAAGAAATGTGAATTGTCACTGGGAATGGATGCTTTGCAACATAAACGGCCCCTAGCCATGACTGCAAAGCACTCACTTGAAGGGGTGGCCCTCGTCCGTCTTCTGCACGGCCTGTAGGACCGATTTGTAGATTCTGAAGCTAATGGTGGCTGAGAGGCCGGCGAGGGCCAGGTAGGCCACAACGCTGACAACGCTGAACTGGGTCAGGGAGAAGAGCAGCAACAGGAGGCTGCCGAACACGATCCCTGTCTGCTTGATGTCACGCCAGTACAACAGGTCGATAGCTGGGGAGAGAAGACCAATATGTTAAAGGCAGGAGCTGGAAGGGCATCGAGGATGGCCACCATGGCCACTGCGATGCTCAGAGTCCTTGCAGGAGTGATGCTCCTGCTCACATCAGCATTGCCAGGAACTCTTCAACAGCAGCAGTGAAGTGACTTCAGCAATGCACTGAGAAAATGACAACCAATGACCTACTTGAAATCCTTGTATTTCATGCGTCTGTGTCTGGGTTAGATAAGATGGATGAATATCTTCAACCACAGCACAGTGGGTGTCTTGCAGCAGCAAGGCAAATGCAAGCTGGGGTTTGTGTTGTTGCTAGGGTTGTATGGCAAGTTTTCACCCTAGCTTGCATTTACTTACTCTGGAAATTCTGGATTGGTTTTTTGTCACAGGTCCAAATGCCAAATGCTTGATCAAAGCATTTTCAAGTTTGGGTTGTTGATAAATGAATGAGAAAGTTTGGGGTTAGCCACAATAAACCACTTCCCCATTCAAAGTTTTGACAATATGATTTTGTTATTTTGTAAGTTTTGAGAAAGGAAGAGACTCCTGGTTTTACCACTGCTTAATAGTTACATGGGTAGGAAACCATTTTTCAGACAGGACCTTAAAATACAGAATAAATCCCTTTTGCTGCTGCAAATCCAACCATTTCAGAAATATTAAAAAGAAACTTTCTGCTTGTTAGATAACCTTCTTTGCCTAGATCCATGAGAGGTGTTAGAACAAAGCAAGTGCAGAAAACCATCTTCAACCAACATATTTTTACATTTGTAAAGGAGTTAATTTTGACAGTGTTTTTCACTCAGTTTGTATAGTTTATTCCAACCCCTCCAGCAAACAATCTTACCATCAGGAATAGTCACTATAAAAGCAAAATTTTATGAAATGATTGCTGAATATCCAGTCCACAAGGGTGAATTTAATTTCTTTACATGGATAACCTGTTTCTGAGAGGACTCTTCATTCAGCCAAAGAACATGCTCACGACAATCTAAACAAAACAGCTTTAATTGCACACACTGCAAAAGTCCTCATGAACAGCTTGAACACACCACCAGCCAAACAGATTTCATAGATGCCACTTGTCAAATCATTCTGAACCAAGAGTAAATTCAGGAAAACTGCAATCTGTCAAAAAAAAATCACAAATACAAAAAGAAACAAAATTAATCCAGCCTAGTAGTTCTTATCATCTAATCTCCAAAAATTGTGAGTCACCACCGCATGTTTGCCTTGAGTCAATGAGCTATATTACTCATTACTATTACACATATTAGCATTGCTTTTCAAAGTGATGGGCTTGAATGCAAAAATTGCTATTGTATTACTGAGCTCTTTTCTCTTCATGCAACATTCACATCCTACTATATTCTCCATCAATACACATAATCTAATAACTCTTTCATATTTTTAAGTGTCAGCTTTCAGCCCTGGACCTGCGATCATGAGCACACATGAATAGATCTATGGACTGCATGGAAGCCAAGGGACGGAGATCTTGGTGGTATGTGCTGGGGTCCTGGGTGCTGACTTTACAAAGCAGGGATCAGGCCAGAGTCTTTCCAGATATATGCCCAGGTCTCCTTCCTGCAGAAACCCAGGGGCATGGACTAGGGAATGCTCCAAGATGCAGGTACAACATAATCAGAGCATGCACCTGTGTCGGGGAGTTTAGCAGCAGACCCAGCTGTACTGATGCAGGCAGCTGGAGCTTCACCAATTGCTCACAGATTTGAGGTGCTGGGGTATGTGACTCGCAAACCACCCTTACAAAATGGCATCCAGAACACAAGTGTGCAGTGTTTACCATTTTTCATACTCTTTTTCTGTCAAGGCGTTGCAAAATTCTGCAGTACAGCACAGCAACTGGTGTGCTTTCACCAGCAAGCGTTTGGACAGGAGGTATTATTCACAGCCTGATCATTTTTATGCTTAAAAATTCCTCTGTCAAAGGACAGAATTGGAAATTTATGCAAATCTCACTTTTTGAGATACTTAAATTTTCTATCACACAATAACTTCACGTTAAATGAAATGGGCACAGGTGAGCTAGTTCAGGATGCTGTACGTGGAACATCATCTGCTGATGAAAGATAAAGGCCACACACCAGGGGAAAACACTACCTGGGATGTAGGCAGCAGTCAGGCAAACAAATGAGAACTGAGCCAGAAAATACAAAAGCCCACTTCAGTAGAGTTCCCTGAGTTAATGCCAATTGATGATAAGACCCAAAATGAGCAACTAAGCTCGCTTTCTCTCTTTCTAGGACCTTCTGCCTCATGTGCCTCCAGACTGGAAGTGGGCTGTATTCTCACACAGAGAGATGCTAAACTGCATTTTCTTATTCCCCTCAGCAAGGAAGATGCTGAATGACTCAAGACAGACTTGCCCAGGTGTGTGTATATCCTGAAACCTGCCCCTTTCTGCCATGAAATGATTGGGATATTTATTAGCTGTATCAGGTAAGGAAAGACTTGCCACAACTCAGAGCAAGAAGGACAGAGGCCAAATGACACAGTTCTGGGGATACGTGCATGTGTGAGAGAAGAGATGAAAAGGCAGCTGGCCTCTTTCACCAGCCAAATGAGACCTGGGAGAGAGGGATCCTGTGCCTTTTAGACCTGAGGCAAATATTCCCATGTGCATGGAAAAAATATGTGCCAGCTGCTAGGTGGAAAATCTCAGCACAGAGGAGGGAGCTATGAGTTGAATGATTTTTACATGGCTGTCCCAGTGCACAGGTCCAGCCTGGGGACACACGCAACCCCCTACCCACAGCCTGCAGTAGGTCAGTTAGGATTTTCAAGGGCAGGAACCAAATCTGCCTTCTCCTCGTCTCCCTCGCAGGGATAGGGAGCTGTGGCACTGCTGCCGTGTCCAGCTGCTCAGGCAGGATTTGACGCTCTCACAGCCATTCCTCCTCCTCTCCCTTAGGGAGAAGGGGGTGAGCCAAACCACCTTGCAAAAGGGAGTGCGGGAAGGAGGTGAACCTCACGGCTCCTTGGGCAGGGAAGGAGGAGAAGGAGAGTTCAGAGCTAGGAATCAGTGGAGACTTGTGGGGTCCAGCCATGGTCCGTGGGCTTCCCTGGAGAAAGCACTTTTTTTTGCCAACAGGCCTCAGGGATTTGAGCTGTATCAGTTCCCCTGGAATTTAAATGCTGCTGAAAACACCTGAGCTATGTGTCAGAGCCATGTTTGCTCCTTCAGTTGCAGCTTCAGTCACTTCAAAGGCTTTTTACGTTATTATTGTCCTACATTTCCTTACATAAACAAATCTGCCTTGAAAGTGGTCAGTCACACTGGGTGCAGAATCCTCTAGCTGGGATCCTTTGCCTGGCTTCCTTAGGGTGCCATTTTCTCCCATAACCGTTTACACCAGAGCAAAAGTACCTGTCACATCAGTGTCTGGTGTTGCAAATAGACACCAAGGGGCAAAGCCATGAGAAATCTGCTCCTTCACCATCAAGCGAACCCAGGACGGGTGCATCAACCCCCTCCACACCCTTTTTTTATTCTGAATGGGAATGAAAATGAAAGACGAGGTTGTCCACCACATTTATATGTCTGCTTTGAGTTTCATCTCATCCTATATTCATATAAAACTGATTAAGACAGCAAACAACTCCCTCAAACACTTGCTGACCCCATGGGTTTACTGCCCTTCAACAGGTCACAAAATATAAATGGTGGCCTCAGTCTTTGATGAATCATATAATCATAGAATCATTTAGGTTGGAAAAGACCTTTAAGATCATCAAGTCCAACCGTTAACCTATCACTGCCAAGCCCACCACTAAACCATGTCCCTAAGCACCACATCTACACGTCTTATAAATACCTCCAGGGATGGTGCCTCAACCACTTCCCTGGGCAGCCTGTGCCAGTGCTTGATAGCCCTTTTGGGGAAGAAATTTTTCCTAATATCCAATCTAAACCTCCCCTGGTGCAGCTTGAGGCCACTTCCTCTTGTCCTATTGCTTGTTACCTGGGAAAAGGGACCGACCCCCACCTCGCTACAACCTCCTTTCAGGTAGCTGTAGAGAGCGATAAGGTCTCCCCTCAGCCTCCTCTTCTCCAAACTGAACAATCCCAGCTCCCTCAGCTGCTCCTCATAACACTTGTGCTCTACACCCTTCCCCAGCCTCGCTGCCCTGCTCTGGCCACGCTCCAGCACCTCAATGTCCTTCTCCTAGTGAGGGGCCCAAACCTGAACACAGGATTCGAGGTGTGGCCTCACCAACGCGGAGTACAGGGGGATGATCACTGTCCTAGTCCTGCTGGCCACACTATTTCTGATACAAGCCAGGATGCTCTTGGCCTTCTTGGCCACCTGGGCACACTGCTGGCTCATATTCAGACAGCTGTCAACCAGCACCCCAAGGGTGAAGGGTAGCTGCCTGTTCATGCCTGCACCCCTTCCTTCGCATGCCAAAGAGATGACCACCCAGGCTCAGACCAGCCTCCCAGCACATGGGGATGCAGTGAGTATGAGGACAGCGGGGCCAGGAGCTGAGCTGGAGCTGCACGCCTTCACACACACATCTCTCGGCAGAGCTACTTGCCAGCACGTGCTGGCCCTACACTCGGCCAGGCTGAGACAGGCTTCGAGTCCAACTCTTATGTGGGTACAGTGTTCCCCAGATAAATCAGAGGACAGGGGATCCCTCACAGCATGCGTTAATGACATAATAATTAAATGCTTTGGTCAATCCTTAGTGAAAAATTGCCCCATAGGGAAGGAATAAAAGGTCCTAGTGTGGTCAAGGGTCCTGCTAGGTGTGTAGCAGACAGCGTGTGTGCATGTGTGTGTGTGTGCACGGCACAGCCCAGACCCGACTACAATGGCATGATTCTGAGCAACGCATGCTGAATATGCATGAAGCAGGAGGCTGGTGCCACGTGAGCCTGTCGATATGTGATGTGCATGCGATTGGACAGTGGATCAATCTGCCTGGCTAAGCAAGACACACTTGTGAGAGCCAAAATGCCAACTTCACCCCACCTAAGGTTTGCAGCTAGGAATTGCAAACAGGGTTTTGGAAAACAGGTATTGAAATCAGCCTCAGCTTCATTGAGGTTTGGGTTCTTTCTGTTTTGAAAATCTCAACTGTAAAATCCTGACCATGCCCATTAAAATGCAGAAGCTGTTCAGCTGTAGCTTTCCATGATCTCCCTTTAGTCGCCTGGAAGGAGGGAAGCAGTGTCGGTCACTTTGCACTCTTTCCAGTACAACACACCAGAGCTCTGGCTTATTTGTGGAGGTATAAAAGGACTCTGAGTTTTGCCAGAACTGCCTCAGACTCTAAAGTATTTGTATTTATTAAGGAGGACTTGCCAGCCATCTCTAAGACAGAAGTGATGCGGGTCACTGCAACTGCCTTTGAAGAATTTTTCTGGAGAAGCGTGTCTGACGAGCCATTTATCTGAAAGTATCACCTGCCCGTGTTTTTTAACTGACAGCAGAACTTGTAAAACATTACTCAAGTAGCCTTCTATTTGAAAGAAAAAGTTTTCAAGGGTGCCAAATCAGCGTCTCAGCTATACTTTATGGTATAATTTCATCTCATTAAACTAATGTGAGTCCTCTATTTGGGGTCAACCCCCAGACTAACGATGCACAAAGGTAAATTCTATGATACAAGCAACCACTTGTTAATATGAGCAGCTGGTAAATACCCATGTTTGCAAGGCAAGCTAAAAGTAACCTCACAAATATAAGTAACAGCAGCAGTGTGCAATGCTTGTGCCAGCAAGGAACTGCTCCTGAGTACAGTGTGTGAGAGTTCTCCCAGCTCTCATCATGGCTTTCAGCAGAAAATCTTTCTGCTCCTCAATATTTGGCATCAAAAAAGCCAGAAGACAGACCTGGGGGCTGGAAAGGGCAGTGCTGGAGGCGAGGGGTAAACAACTTGAGACGGCTGAGGTGGACTAAGTGGTGATGTTTCTGAGTCCATTCTCCTTGGGAACTGGTGAAAACATGAGGACTGGGCTCTGGTGGTTTACATGGTCCCCAGAAGCACCGTGGTGTGGGGCAGCTGCAGCCCAAGGCTCCTGAGCAGAGATCCCAGAGGGAGAATAGAGGATCCAAACCAATTTGTAGCTAAAATGTCCTCCCACCTTCAGACTCCTGCGTGGGTATGTTTTTGAAAAATACTTTTGTAAGAGAAATGGGGATCTTTCCATTCCATGTCTCAAAGAAAGCATTTTAAGATGAAAATTAACAAAGATCAACTGAGCAGACTGGACAATTCACATCTTCCACAGCTTCTCCCTCCCTTCCTCTGAAAACCTCTGCTGTCTCCTTCTGACTTTGCAAGTTTTTCCTCCCCTGCAACAACTGTATGAAAAATGAACATGCATCAAGCAGCATTTACATGGAAGTTAGTACAAAAAGTGTGTGCAAAACCCTTGTATCCATCCTTCAAACGAGGCCCATGGGTCTTGATGATCGAATAAAAGGTTATACGCTCTTCAGCATACTAATAACACCCTTGGATGTGATCAAGCTGCCCTCCCCGCAATCGAGGTCCCATTGGGCCTCCTTAGGAAGTAAAATCAATGGGTTGTACAGCTTAATTCCCTATGTAATATTAGTATTAATGAGAAGTGAGAAAAACCTGTCTACACACAGCTTTTAATTCTGTATACAGTGTAATATTATGACTTCATAAATATAAATGACTTCATAAGTCATTTCTCAGACCTACTGGCAGTGAAAAGATCAGGAAACCTAATTTAAGAAGGGCAATCTTGTTTATAGCATTGTCGCAACAATATTTGACAACAAATGCAACAAAGCTGTAAGTTTTTGAATAGAAGTAAATATGGCTCACACTCAAAGAAATTCCAGTTTGCAGCTTAAACCACAGGCTGCAGGACCAGGCTTTCCCTCTTCTCCCCAGTGAAGGATCCAATGTGGCCATTGTTCCCCTTCCCACAACAGATCTGATTGAAATGTAATACAGATGGATACACCATTTAATGAGCAGTCTGGTGCCTTCAGGAGACTGCTGTGATTAACAGCAGAGCCAAGACAGAATATCTGTGCTGTTTCATGAGGCATCTCTCCGTATCCAGATAAACTCCAGCCTTGAGGGATCTCTCCATACTTCTTCTACCTCCTGTACACACTTTGTCCATTAACTTCCTGTCCTTAGTTCAGCTTTATAGCTTTATCATTCATCTGCCTCAAGACTCAACTTGAAAGTTCAGACCTTCTTGGTCCTGGAACTCTGATGAGAGGAGACCTGGAGCAGGGATAGGACCAGGGAAAAGGAAAGTCTTGATATAGGAAGCCCTCCACGTTACATCCTACTCCATCTGCAAGATCAAGATGTGAGCAAAAAAGTATTGACTGATTGCTTTATGTGAGTGGGCTTGGGTAGGCAGGATTGGCAATAAAAAATCAGCCCTACAACCATGCTACACACAAGTCTATTGTATTATTATTATTATTATTATTATTATTATTATTATTGTCATTTTTATTATTGATGTCATCACTGTTGTTGTTATAATTTTCACATGAGAGATGCTTTAAGACCAGGATTTAACATCGCAGCAGGAGAAAGCCTCCTCCACATATGTCCTGCTCATCAAACCATATCACTATCTGCCTTGGCCAGTTTCTATGGAGGATGTTATTGCTCTTACCTTAAGTGAGCAGAGACCAAGCAGAGTCCCTGAGTGCAGTCCCTACATGCACATAACGCTATGGAAATATTAAGATTTTCCTGAATGAACAGACTTGGACCCTTCCTAACTCTATCCAAACATTTGAAAATCTGCAGATTTTCAAAATGAATGGCTCAGACCTATGTTATTTGTGAGAATTAAATATGATGTGGAGACAGTATCCCTTCTGATATCAAAAAAGCCTCACCAAAACTCACCTCGCAGAGACCTAATGAAAGCAAAAGCAGCCCTCCAATGTTGCCTTCAGCTATTGCCCCAATATGACCCTCGTCCTAGAGTTTAAATTACTCCTCAGGGAATACCTTAAAATAATCTAAGTTTGGGGGTATTTTCTCCTTGTTCTAGCAATGAAAGAATATTGTCCATCTATTCTTAAAAGAAAAGAAAAAATTTGGACATGGCACAGCAGGCGTGCAGAGAACATTTTGGCAGAGCTATTGAAATCTCACTGATTTTTTGACACCACCTAGGTCAAGGTGTTTGTTGGGATGGTTGGCAGTCGAACAGTGTGAAGCTCGTCTAAGAGAGTTTGTCCTCTAACTTTAAGCTCTTGATCTTGCAGTCATATTGCCATCAATAGGAATGTGCTTGAGGAAGGATTGATATAATTTCTGCAGCAGTGACAAAAAAATGACAGCAAATCTGAAAGTGGAAAAAAATCTTGACAAATTTCATTTAAATTTCACAGGAAATCAACTGTGAAATTAGGAAGTCAATTCCTCATAGTTAGTGTAGTTTTGTAAAACTATTAGCTAAATTGGTTACATCAGATGATGACTTGGTTCCAAGATTTTAGCTCTCCCAAGGTCCAACGTAAGAACCAACTACTGGGACAGATCTTTAGCTGCTGAAAAGAGGGAGAGCTCATTTGAGGAAGACAAGTGGATCCCAGCTGAGAATTCAGCCCACAATATTTTCAGGAAAGCACTGAAGGCACCAAATGGCTGAAGTTATGTTCTCATGATAATAGCTGTAATTAGACAGACTTCAGAACTGTCAATAAGATTATAGATTAATAGCATGCATCCACACTATTGCCATTAAACTTCTTTATCAGTCTTAAACTGGGGAACATTGCCATGAGTTGGTGCAGCTTCTCAGCACCCTTTGGAAACAAATTGATATGTCAATCAAGCAAGGAAGCTGGTTCTCTGGAAAGAGCTGCCAAGAAAATGCTACTCAATAACTCCAGTCCCAGCGGAGTTATGTCAGCTAGATGGATTTGATGAAGTCTGCAGTCCTTTTCCACATTAAGTTATAATTATAATGTGAATAATATTTAGGATCATTTCTATGAACAGTTCACAGGCCTTTTTCTCTGGATCTTTCAGATTTTCTTTTTTAATAAGTCTTGCAGGAGGTTGAAGCTGCAGGAACAAACATCTCACTTATGACCACCCAAGAGCTGGCATGTAGGAGAAACAGTAGAAGAGGGAATACTCATGGGGACCAGCATACTGACATCAAATAGCTCGACCAAGCTGGGGTGCAAAGACCTTCCTAATCCAGAGAAACGTCTCCAGCAAGGAGAGGGGACGCGTCCTGCTGAGCTGGGCCAAGTCCCTGGGGAAGGCACAGAGACCTGCTCCACCATCTGAACCTGGAGGCACACCTCATCCCACAGCTCGCCTCTGGGAACTGCGCACTGCAATGCATCACGCAGCTGGCACTGGCTATACGTTGTTACATGAAGGCCCACATCAACCAGCATGCCCAGTCCGAGACATTTCTCTGCACACTCATGCATTATGTATGGCTTCATCCCAGCCTACTTCAAATGCATCACCTTCCAGTGCGAAAGATGACTTGGGTGTGGAAGTCGGCTGCAATTCCCCAAAGCCACCTATGATAATATTTTGAATGAAGCATATGCCCAGCAGGGGTGAATTACTCTCCTGCTCCCCCGAGGGGCTGTATCATGATCTACCATTGACATAACCATGCTGTACCTGCAGGATGGATAGGTAAAACAAACTGCAATATTTCTAAACATATGTGGCAGCATCAGTTGCTTCACTGCAAGGAAAGTAACAGTATGTAGATTTAGTGGGGCAAGGCCAAAGCTTCACCAAGCGTCCCTGCAGCTTCTCAAGATCCCCACCCAATTTTACACCTGTTATAACTACTATAAGGGCAAGCCAATGATACAGCTAGTTGCAGGCTTGACTGCTTATTAACTAAAATTTATGTTAACCTCAACGTTGGTTTTCCGTAATTTCAGTAAAAATATGCTCTGTATTTACTGAGGTTTGTGTCTGCATCTGTTACGCTCGCAGACATATTCCAGAGTTTTCAGAGAGGAACCATAATTCCATTGATAATGAAGTTGGAAAAATTATACAACTCCAGGTTTGCATGAAACTGATATTCTGGGTTGAGACAGAGACTACATGAATAATAGATATTAAAAGAATCAATGGATCAAGTCTTTAGTCTTCATTCTTCTGAATTTTAAATTTCTTCTATTTTATCTGGGACTGATCAAAGAATTTTGCCGACAGAAATAATATTCTATGACTATTTCATGGTTTCTGCAGGATCATTTTTGAATCATAAAGCACCACCCAAGAAAAAGAAAAAGATATGCAAATGATGTGGAAGTGAGGCAAGTGATTTATTTTAGCTGCGTTGATTTTTTCAGATCTGGGTTTTTTTTCAAATCAGCATGGGACATATTGTGTCATTTAATTTTCAGCAAATCTACCTCTTGGTTTTAAAAAGGAGAGCACAGAAGGAGAAGCCACCTATTATTATTATTAATTATTAATTAAACAATAGCAACATGCTCTTTGTTATTTCCCCCTTTTTTAATTTATGAAAGAATATTATTTTTTCTGATAAAGAGGGAAAATATTTAGTTTGCCTCTAAATACAGGTGGTTCAGCAATCTGACTCAGCAAGTTAACGTTTTTATAAGGATCAGCAAAATATTGAGCCTTTTTGGAAACAAACAAACAAAAAACCCAAACCCCACCTAACAAGGAAGTCTACCTGCAAAGCTCAGATGAAAAGACCCTGAAGTTTGGTTGTGGCTCTCCCATATAAGCTTAACGAATCATGCAATCCTATAGAAAACCCTAGCCCTTGATTAAGGTATGGAAAACCCCAGCTGCTGGAGGCTGGCATTTAACAGGTGCATCTGTTTACTTTCCAGCTACTCGTCTTCCCTAAAAAAACCCTCAGATCATAAATACAATTAGGTGCTGAATTAAGATTGCAAAAATATCAAGCTCCCAAGAGACAAATGTCTGTCTGAAAGATCTCCCCCTGCCCTCCCCTCCCCAAAAACCACTTTAGGAAGGTTTCCTGGCTTCTGTTACATTGAGCTGCGTTTATGAAACTATGTCTGCAAGCATCCTGCACCCTTTAATGAGATGATGCTAGACCCTGTTGAGAGCATAAACATCATATACTGTCTATTCAGCGTAAACATGCACCTTAAAATTAAAAAATACATTCAAACAAAGCCTGACCAAAGCAGACAGCAGCCTGCCCGGCAGGATCAGCCACTAGCTTTTCTCCTTCTAATCTGCCTACCGAGCAGCGTCACAGAGACTGTCTTTTATCAAAACAAAGGCTGGATGCTGGCTGGGAAGTGTGAAGCTGACTAAAAATGGCTGAAAAGCTGTCCGAGGCGCCCGGGAAGGTAGCCAGCCCCACCCAGCGCAGACACCGACCCGCTCAAAATAAGCTGAAAATAAGCCCCAAAAGGGAGATGCTATTGTTCCCCTCGCCTACTCAGCAGCAAGACAATATCATTGCAATATTTTGCCCCCAAACGGCTCAGCGGAGTGCTTGAAAGCACAACGAAGGGATTAATTTTTTTTTTTTTTAAAGCAATCCTACAGCAAAGTACGAAGTGGGTGGCAATGCCACGGCCGCCTCGGTGCTATCACACTTCTTGTCGAAGCTGCGTTTTCTTTGTGTCAACGCTAGGCTAAGCCCTCGCTATGGGTGTGTCCGTGGGCAGGATGCACCGAGGCGCCCAACGCAACCGCCTCGAACCCTCGCGAGCCCGAGCAGGCAGAAATTCACCATCACCCAGCTTTCCTAAAGCCCGAAAGGTATGAAATCATGGCAGCGGCAGCCCGACCGAGTCAGGGATGAGAAATAATACCACTAACAGCAAGGGCGGATGCTTTGGGAATGAGCTGTAAGGTGGGAAGGAAGGTCCTGTATCCTGGATGCTTTCAGGGTGAGGCAGCTGGAGACGGGAGAAATACATTCAAAGAACAGAATTAATGGGTTTTTATCTTTCTTTCTTAAATTACCCCCAAAGAAAAGCTTCACGGGGAGGGAGAGAAAACAGCATGCAAAGGCCCACAGGTGAACAATGCAAAAATGGATGGATCCTGCCTTTGCCTCCTCTGACATGCAGTCCTTCTAGCATGCAACACTAGAATAGATATAATACCCTGACATTTCCAGTTGCTCCAAAGACAGTCCATCTTGGTGGAATCGGCACTGGCTTGCATCTCGGAGAGCTGAGGAATTGCCGGTCCTTTCGTCGGAGGCACTGCGTTACCAGTCAGGCATTCCCAAGCATGGGTGGGTTAGCGGGTATCGCTCCCGTCTCCCCGCTCGGCTCCGGACTGATGCTGTAAGCAGCACAGGCGGAGGGGGGAGGGCATATTGTACGCGCTGCGGTCTCCACTGCAGCAAATCAGCAGTGTGATGTGGTTGCCCTAGGGAGCAGGCTCCTTTGAAAAGGGGATGCAGTCCCCTTTCAAATCAAAAGCTTGCGCTCGGCGGCTTAGCCTCCTAAGCCATCGAAATGGTTAAGGCAACCTGACGGCAAAGAAATAAAAACAAACTGGGTGTGGGTGGAGGGGGGGGTGAGGGGGGTGAGCAGTGTTTCCTATGTGGCTGTATGGTTGTGACTATTCATGTTCCAGAAATTTCTTGAGAGTGATGAAATCTGGTGTTTTCTTCATTTTTTTGAGAGGGGGCAAATTTCCCCCTCCCCCTCCAGGTTTTGATGCCCCCCTCTCCTCTGCCCAGCTGGGTGAGGTCAGGGAGCAGGCAGGAGAAAACCAAGGGCAGGATCTGACCCCAATAGAGCAACCCCCATTTTGCTGTTTTTTCAAAACTATTCCAGAAACAGAAGAAAATAGCAGGGTACCCACACCACCGGAGATCATCCATCTCCCCTTGCAGGCATGAGCACCCACAGGCACCGGGTGACCCACACAGCCCCCCAGCCCCTCGTGCCAAGCCCTGCTACACTGGGATGCCCAGCACTGCAAGCTGCACCCAGGTTAGGGTGTGCGGGGTATGAGCACTGCCTCCTCCCGCTGCTCAAAATGCTGCATAAACCAGGATTTGAGGTGCAAAGAGTGCAGGTATATGGGACAATTTGTGAAAAAACATGTGCTCTCACTAGTAACTGTGAGCCCGCTAATGGCTGAATTTTAACACCAGCCCCAACACTTCTCCCCTGGGTAAAACACTGCCCTTGCCTCAGTTTCCCCATCAATAAACTACTATAAGTAGCCTCACAGAGATGTCATAACTAAGCAATGGCCACACGGTATACTTGGTATATACTTGGGAAGAAAATGCTTTGCATCCACCCAACCTATTTGTCTTTTCAGATTCTGGGGAGTGGGGTGGTTACTAATCAGAAAGAAACTCCATGAAAAGTCACCCCATTTTGCTAAAGAGTGACCTGAGATACAGCATATCAGACTTGGTCCAGTCATCACTGGCCGAACAATCCCAGCTGGGGACCTCTCAGCTCTGAGGTTGTATTTAATCTTTTAGATCCTGCTAGTTTATGAAATAATTTTAGTTTAGCCATGTTATATGGAGTTTAGCTTTTTTATATGGAAAAACACCAGCACAGACACAATGGGTCACGTACACATCAGCATGGGGAACAGAGTTTGAACCTCTCTGCTTTTTTGGCTCCAAAACCAAATGGTCTTTAATGCCTAAGTTAACAGAGATCTCCTCCAACTGGCAGTAGTAGGTCACTTATCCTTCCCTCAGGTAACTCATCTCATAGAAGAAAGCCAAAATTTAAGGAGAGAAACACCATGGTGTGATCTTAACCTTAACCTAGGAAACTCTGCTGGGATTATGGAGGCCAACAGCTATCGTTCATGTTCAAAACCAGCTTTGAAATCCCCCAAAAGACTTGCTCTAGGCTTGAATCCAGCATCTTCAGTCCCCTAACAGGGAAATAATTAACTAATTGGTGCAGAACTGGCTTCAGTTGTCATTGCATATAGTAAGATTAAATTATCTACAAACAATGTTACAAGTCATGATTTTGTGTTCTTCCTGGCTTTGTTAAAAAAAGGAAGAAACAGGTTGGCAAAGGAGGATTTCTCAGCAAGAACTGATTGGTTTAGACCCCTTGCAAGAGCAGAAAATATCCCTATTGATATGTTTTGCCCCGCACACTCTTTGCAGCTCTGCAATGGGATTCCCAGCACCAATCCATAATACGAGGTATTTACAAGTAGTGTATAGAAAACAGAGCCATCATTCATATGAAAATCCTAAATCCTGCAGTCCTTAAAAAAAAGCCAGAGACCGTAAACTTAGTGCATCAGTGAAACGCATGGCTATTGGGCACGTATCACCAGCAACACAGTAGTGAGACGACACAAAATCTCTGCTTAGTCTCACTGTAACCCACATTTCTCAGTCAGGTATAAAAGACAAATTCCCTTTGGACAGAAGAGTGGTCCATGTAGATTTAACATCCCAGTGTTGTATGAAACAGTGATGACTTCTCCTTTCCTTCATTGTTGGTAAGGATTTTTCTTGCCCCAGACTTCAGGTCTCCATCTCCATCCCCAGGCTACCAAAATGAACCATACCATCAGTTTTCCAGCTTAAATTCTTACTTTCCCTTTGGAAAAGCATCTCTTCAGACCTGGCCCATGCGATTGGACTGTCCCACACTACTTCCAGAGCTGTTCATGGGCACCAGAACCCTTCACTTTACCACCAGTAACAAGAACAATGCATTTGTGTCAGAAACAGAACTGAACTGGAACTGTGAGATGAACATACTTAGAAAATGCGAATGGGCTAAGAAGGTCTTCCAGCATGCATTCACGTATCCCAGGAGCTGAGTCAGGCGAGAGACAGAGGCAATGCCTGGCATTAACGCTGTACGTGTGTCTACGTAGACTTGCACAAAAAGTTTAACAAAATCCCAATCAGCACTGGGTGGATCCAGGACTAAAATGGCAATTGATAAAAAATGCATTTCTACAATGAGAATTTAAATTATGCATTCAGTAAGTAGTGAGCCAGAATTAGGACTAAGCAGTCGGACATCAACAGGCTGAGGGTGAGAACTACTTCTTTGCAACAGAACCAAACCAGGACCACCAACTAAACATTTACTGAGCAGACTGGAAAGCACAAATAAGCGTAGCACTGCCTGGATCTTAAAAGGGTGAGACACGCATAGGTCAGAGATCTTGGCATCAACTGCAGGATACTGCAGTGCTGGAAGACAGTTTTCCTGTGATCATGAATAGAAGCAGGATTAAAAGCAGTAAGTGGAATTTGCTCCCCTTCCCTTCAGAGCACTGTCCATGGGAAGCCTCCTTCTGCCGCAGGATGTTACTGAAATGATTACAGATCTTAAGATGTTTTAGTGAGGTCACCTAAAGCTTAAGGTTGATGGCACAGCCACCAGCCAAGTGGGCTCATCGGTATTTGCCTGTTAAGTACTTCTGCTGGAGATAATGACCCATGTATGTGGGATGTGTGGGGTAAGGACTCAGGAAAATAAAGTTACCTGGTTGCTTTCAGCCCATCCTAACCTCCCATTGAGGGAAACCTCTGGCCAAGTTAACACATGAGTAGGATATTGTTGTCTGCCTCATTTCTTTCCACCCCTCCAGCCCCAGCAGGGATTGGTGGATGAGGTGCAGACTGCAGCTCAGCAAAGGACACGGGCACCCTGCCATGGTGTGTGGGCCACCAGGGCTGTGCTGCTTACAGGGACACAACAAGCCCCACGTCAGGACTAGCTCTCCAGCCCTACCTTGCTTCCCTACGAACGTCCTGCCACTTCCATGGTGACCCAGCCTGCCTGTGCACCACTGATGAGCTCTGATGAGGTCAGAGTTAGCAACATTTAAGGCTTTTTAGGTAAATATATTTGAATTGGCATAGCAGTCCATAAGAGCTCAGAAGTACCCACTGTTCTACCATGGGAAGGATCACACATGGCCCTAAACTTCACAGCTGTCCCTTAACAATCCTGCTGGAGGGCAGGGTGGAAATCAGCATTGGTTTCAACGAATATTTAATGATAACAAATTCAAAGATAGAGCTGAAACCGTTGCCAGTTCTGCTCTAAGTGCAGTGACTTTGAAGACACTTCGGACTGATTATGTTTTTCAGAACAGCGCTCTGCATCACTCCGCGCCAACACATCATGGGACACATTGAGGGCAACGCCAGATCTGCAACGTGGTGCTGTAAGATCCTGACATTTAGCACTTTAGGAGAACAATAGCATTAAGGGAGATCATTGGGTTTTTCTTCTAAGCTAATTTGTTCTTAGCATTAGCAACAAAAATAGAGGGGATGCTATTTTAAAAGTTGCATTAATATGTCTCAAAGCTCTAAAGAGCAATGGGGAATTTTTTCCTGAGTACTCCAAGCCAAGGGCAGCCAGCAATTACATTTTCATGAGGAGGTTGTCAATAGCAGACGGATGGGCCAGATCCTGGCTCCGCTGTCATCCTTCCCACTGTCTCACACTCATTCTTGCACAACACGTTTTCTGGGCTGCAGAATCGCTCAGAGACAGCTCAGGTGAAAAGGCCATGAGCTGGGAGATGCTGATGGCTATTTCAGGTCCATCACTATTCACAGTCTAGGTCGTACTTAGACAGCTCTGTCCTTTCTGTCTTTTGCCCTGGGTCTTTGGTATTTTCTCTTAGGAGATTAATTACTTTTTTCCTCAGGTCTTTAGACCACAAAAGAAATCAATAAGCTGGTAAAAAAGACAATATGGTCTTAAACTGGTGCAGTTTAAGTCTGGAGCTGAATACTTGTAGCAAAAGAAAACCCTTGTCCCAGCATGTCACGTAATGTTCCAGCTTCCCTGAGATTTCTTTTAGAAATCTTGAAATGCCTGGGTTTATGAGGGTTCTTAAAAATCATCAGTCAAAATATTTGTGTTGCTCGCAGGGACAAGAAGTGTGTTTTCAGAAGTGTTGCTAAGCTTCTGCTCTGCTGCCTCTGTTTCACTTTCTGCTCAGCAAATCTGTTTTTCATGCCCATTTTTGCTCAAAGTCTGAGATGATTGTAAGGTCTTCGGCAACAACCATGTGACATGAGTCAAATGAGTGGGCGAAAGAATCAGGTGAGACATACTTTGCACTTGCTTCCCTCCCCGGGAATGAGGCGGCCTTTCTTTGAATCCTAGTAAATGAGCCACTTGGGGGGGAAGTCCTTAAATTTGGTCAATTGTTAAGAAACAATTTTCCATTTTGGTTTTTGAAGCGCTGATGTGCAGTCCCTCAGCAAACCTGCCAGAGATCCTCTTCACCGGCCATCCCAGAGGTGGCTGGCCCTTCTGCAGTGCCGTTTGAGCTCACTGACTACTGCAAGCAACAGCACATCTAACACAGAAGAATCAGTTTTGATTTACTCCTGGCTCTTTAGCAGTGGATAATTTCTCTTGGTTCTTTAATGTTATTTTTGAACCATAAGGATCATAGAAATGAAGGCTCTATTCCTGCCACTGACCTAGAAAAGTCTTTTGATTCTTTCCAGTGGGACTACTTTTTTCAATTGTTGGGAACCTTAAAATTGGGTGTTTCTCTCCTTTGGGGGAGGTAGTTGGTACATCTTCATTCCTCCTTTAAGATTTGATCAGTAAAGCTGATAAAACCCTAAAGCTCTGGCTGACCATGATGGCATTCCCCCATTAGAGCAGGCTCTTATGGCACTTGCAGCCTACCCCCATTTTCAAGCCTGCTGCTTTTAAGCCTGTGCTGCTAAATTTGTCTCCCTTACAGCATTGCTGGTGCTGCAGCTGGCATTATTAATTCCATTTCATTAACTGATCTTCCTAATGGACTGGAAGACAAAAGAGAAGACAGTCCTGAGACCACAGCATGGCTGGGCCTCAGGAGAGCTATGTTCAGTCCTCACGTCTGCCACAGGCTTCCTACATGACCTTGGGAATCATCTCTCTTAGGTCTCTGGGTCTACTTGGTCTATTTAAATTTGGGGCATCATCTGCTTTTTAAGCTTTATTTCTGTAGCACCCAGCACAACATCTGCTGCTCTAGCAAAGGAGCCTCATGCATTTTTGCAATACAAGTTGCAGGCAGGTGTTACCAGTTGTCATTCTTGGACCAATGTACATCAAGCGAGATCGTAAAGATGAATTAGGATTGCATTGCTCTTGGAAATGGTGAAATCCTGCCTGGTGCTGGGCAAGGATGCTGGGGGACAGGGGAGCCTCCTCTTTGGCCAAGCATGCCCAGAAGAGATAAAGAAGACACACTTTTAGCAAATTCTCGAAGCAAGGTCTGGCAGCCAGTGCCTGAGCTGGGGAAATGAGGCCTGGACTTTGCCACATGAGTGTGCCACAAGCCACCAGGGACCCTGTCCCTGCCGGGGCAAGGTCCTGTGCTGGGGGCGGAGGAGGTGGCCCCAGAGCAGCTCATCTCACTGGCCCTCCCCCTGCACTGAGGGCACTCTGCAGGGCAGGCACGGCCCCTCTGAGCTGCTTTGCTGGGAGGAGGAGGCAGTAAGAGGCAGAAAGATGAGCGTGAGCAGGGACCACGCCAATACAAGCGCGCAGGCACGTGGCATGGTGGTGCACAGAGAGAGCCATGCCCCAGGCAGGCAGCCCTGCTGCGAGCCCAGGCAAAGTGCCACACCAGCGCAGCTCTGCCGCACAGCAGCGCTAGACAGGTCCTCCCTTGTCAAGTCCTGCCCTTTGCTTCTCTGCCCATCCAGGTCCTGGGCTGAGGCAGCTCCGGTGCAGCCCCCGGGAAAAATGTGCCCACAGAAATACCCGAAGCCTTGCTTCCAGCTTACAGGGCTGCCCCTCACTCCTGACCTACTGGGATCAGGCCCAAGTTTTGAAGCTCCAGGTGCCGATTCAGGGGCTGGGATGCTCTGTCGAAGTGCAAAATGCAACTACAAATTGTGCAAATGCGACTGCAAATTAAATCAACAGCCTGCAGGCAGAGGCTCAGGAGACTGAGGTTTCATTTGCAGCAGTGCCACAAGCCCTTAATTCAGGTTGGGATTCTCATAAGCAGCCAGGGGTGCTTGCAAATGACTGGTGGCTTGCAACGTTTCTGCTCGCTTCTCTGCTCCTGTACCCAGTGCTCCTCCTGCCGGCCCAAACCAGGTGGGTGGGAGAAGGTGCAGAATGACTTAACGCAGACCAAGCCCCTTTCCCTAGCTCCTGTTCCCCAAAATAAGTCATTTTCTTTGGGGAAGGGAGCCACCCAGGAGGTCCTGAGCTGCTCACCCCTCTGCACTATGCTGGAGAGCTGCTTCGAGCATCTCATCATGGACATCTTTGCGTCCCCCACCACTGCCCCCACCCCACCATGCAGGGAGGCTGGGATGATAAATGCATTAGCAGCGGAGGTGTGCGGATGCTGTGGCCATGCATGCACCGGCTCAACCGACACAGAATTGTCATGGCAACCCCAGATTTCCCTGGAAAACAGCAACAGATCACTAATACACCGCTGGATGCAATAGCCACAACCGCCTGCTCCATGGATGCGAGACACCTGGGTACCAAAATGCTCTCTGCAAAGGGAGGGATGGTGCTCATGGAGCCACAGCTCTAGATCATACTCGAGCTGGGAAGTCGGCTGCTAATATGGAAAAATCTTGGCCGAGGTTGCAGAGGAAGGGGGGACAGGTCGGGCAGGGGCAGGTTACAAAGCAGCTGCTCCTGTCCTGAGCAAATGCAACCCTACAGCGCTTGCAAAGGCGATGGAGGAGGCAGTGAGTGTGGCTGCTTATTGCAGCAATGCTAACAGTGCTGCGTGGCGCGAAGGACTAATGAATAAGGAATGCGTTAGTACTGTCCAAGGGAAAAAAAAAAAAAGAAGGAGAAATGAAGGGCGTAAAACACTGGTGTGTAAGACAGGAATGTCAGCGCAAGGCTGTGGGAGGGGGAAAACAGAGAGAATACGAGCAGGGCTCTGGTGAGAGCCAATATGAGCACTGGCTAGAGAAACGCTTTGGACAGTGAAGCAGCACTCTGATTTTTAAATGTTATTATGGGCCTCTAGGGTAATTAGAAGAATTAGATCAGGAAATGATGTGCCAGAAGTGTTGCCTGGAAAGTGGTCAGAGTTGTGTTTGCTGGGGAAATGAGCAGGGAAAATGGCTTTGTGGGGCATTTTAGGACATCAGCTGGAAGAAGAGCTACACAGAAAAGCAGTGATGGTTTGAGCATTGGAGGGGCTGACCCTGCCCCGCCACATCCCCTCACATGGGGCAGAGGGGAGAGGAAAGGATGGATCACATGTATATGTCTTATGGAAGATACCATAAGCAAGGTCAAGCAAGCTTCCAGCATCAAATCAGCAAAGTATGCAATGAAAATCCACACCCTGGAGCCAGCTCATTAGGAACTTAACATCAGTCATCCCTAAAACTAGATATCTTATGCATACAGATGCAAAATGAGGAAAAAGAGAAGAAAACAGTGCAGAACCCAGATAAACCCACTGAATTTGTGGAAATGGGTCTCTCTCTGAAAAACAGATTCCATCTCTGAGTACTTGAATAACACGTATCCTCGCTCCCCCTCTCTGCACACAATGAGAAAGTCCTGATCTGGATGCTGATGTCGAGTATCTGAGAAAAGACAATTTAATTTCCCATTCTCAAGGCCAAAGGATTAAAGATAGATCAGCAAAACTATTTCACATTTAGAAAACCAAACTAAAAGGCCTAAGGAATTCAGATTTCCCTGACGATACCATTAAATACCATAAGCCCCATTTTCCTGATTGCTTCTGCAAAGGAATGATAGCCCTCCACTCTGAGATGAGCATGAATATATAATAAGAGGTATAGAGTGAATTTGAATGTATGTATGTAAAATGGAATTATTTTGCCATTTTTATCAATTAATAAACAGCATGGAAGTTCACTGGACAAAACTGAACAAGGGAAAATGTTTTCCTTATATCACGGTACATTTAACCACTCTGCTTCAATAACAGATAGCACGTGGATATGGTAGAAGCAGCAGCAATTTCAGAGTAAGAGTGTAGGTTTGCAGAGATACAGAAATAGCTGTTATCCCAGAGCACTGCACATGAACAATGCGAGATGGAAGGATAGCATACTACTTTTTCTGCATGAATAGCGAATTCCTTTGCAACAGGTTTGGCTTTCGCAGAAACTGGGGAATTCCAAAGAGAATAGTAAAATAGGTCTGGGCGAGCATTGCAAAAGGTCCGCTGGGATTTCTGAACTGCCTTCCCCAAGTGTTTCACTCCTTGCAAACATTTAAGTACATGGGGCTTTGCTGAAACTCCCTGACGGAGACAGGTACCACCAAATACTGCTTTGTACTGTATCAGATACCTCATTCTTAATAAAAACATCCAGGGACCAAAAGTACGATATCCCTGTGTCCTGCCTAAGACTCTTGCATTTCATATGCCAGATACTTAAAATTAATTTCTTGCAAACGAATCAGAGATAAAACATAATGGCATGACATTAATTTTAAATTATGATAAATTCAAGAAAACCACAATCTTTGTATATGCAAACGAAACAAACACAACCCCCAAGCCCAAATGCCGTATTTTGTTTTGGATGAACCTCATCTTTCACGAGTACAGTAGATGTGATCAGGTGCTTCTGAATGCCAGGCAGGACTCTGAGTCCTGCTGGTCCTCAGCACCTTCAGGTCCGGCCTTTGGAAACATCAACCTGTGGGTACCCCAAGCTTGAATCTGAGAGACATCAGCCTCTAGATTAGGATGTCTAGTACCGGCAGCCAGAAGAGAAGGGATTGTACTTCATTTTGGAAGCAGCAGCTCTTACCTTTTCCAAAACACTTGCTTTTTAACTGTGCTTTTTTTTCTCCTATTTTTTCCCAGGTTGCCTGGCATGTAGAGTGATCAAAGTTTCCTGTGAACCACAGCTTCTAAATTTCATATAAATATAGCCATGCTGCTCTGCATTTGTTTGTTTTCCTCAGGTTGCAGTCAAGACCTACTTATTTTGGAGCAGGGAGAGCTGCTGCTTGTCACCACGTGCTTCAGCAACCGGGGAGGAGCACAGCCCTGCGCGCAGGGTGCAGCTCCGCACCGCTCGCAACACGGGGTGCAGTCCTGCTCTGGCAACTCGGAGCACACTAACCAGCAGCCCCTGTGCTGGCTCAAGGAGCCAGAGCAACCCTGGAGCAGGCAGAAAGCAAAAGGAGGCATGATGCATGGAGACAGGCTGCTTATAGGGGTGTACAGAAGGGATGATGGAGGTGGCCGTGGCTGAGCGTATGTGACATGCCCAGCCCACGCTGACATGCAGGCGGACAACCCTGAGCCCTTCGAGACACGGTGAAGCTCTGTGGGCTCCAGGGTATGGATGAAACCACATGCAAGGGCAGGAAGGTCCTGGTTCCCCCTCCCTCGCCCACCCACGCACACCTACTCAGCCCAGTACAATTTATTTCAGCCTCCCCATTAACTGGGAAGTAAACGTAGCAATTACTTTGCACATTTGAAGTGTCAGAACCCTTTGGCACATTTCCCTGAAGCTAAATAATTAATGAAGGGCTCTGATTAGCGTGAATCTTGTGGAACCATCAGACAGCGCAGAGTGACATTTATTTTTACCTCTTGATGCCTGAGACAGGGCTTTGTTAAGAGGCCAAGGATGGATGGGCTTCCCGGCTGCCGAAATGGGAGGCTGTCCTGCAGCCGAAAGGGCTTGGCTTGGGGTTCATTTTGGAAAAGAGGGTTTCTGCCCTGCTTTGTGGTTAGGCTGCCATAGGCAGAAGCAGACTTCAAAATTTGAATGCTTTGTGAGTGATGAAGGATAAAATACACTTCGATGCAAGAAAGACATCCCGCATAAGTACCACCCAAAAACTCGTTAAAGGCACCACATCTAAGGGGCTTTTTTCCCCCCTCTCTGTAACAAACAGGGGTCAACTAGAAGATACTGGGTGTGCAGCTGTCAGAGGCAGGGTCAGCTCCTACACACCAGCCCACCGCAGCAGGACATGGGCTCCCGCAGCAGGATCGGGCCCCGTGGAGTCCCGCCTGCAGCAGCAGGTTCCCAGCTCGGCCTGCAGCAGCAGAGAATGCCAGTGTCCCTGCGGGGTGACAGCCCTTCCAGCAAGAGACTGCTGCACCAGAGCTGCGGGTGGAGCTGGTGGCTGTCACTTAAGGTCCATTTTCTCTTAAAAGCTTTTTATTTCTGAACGATTCCCCGTGCAAAACATGCCAGCCACCCAAAAAGCTGTCTCGAGCCCTGCCTGTGCCATGCAGGTTTGTGTGAGTCCCCGCCCTTTCCCAAGCCTTCCCTCGTTTTGCCCTCAAACTGCAAATAATCTGTTTTTTACCATGACCCAGGGAGGAGAGAGGCTGCCCAGTGGAAATATGGAGCTATTACATGAGAAAATTGGGTATCTTTGGGGTCCCGAAGTGCAGAGGAGGGTTCTTCACCTCTCCAGGGAGGAGGTGAAGGTAAAGCAAAGGGATTACATTAAAGCTGAACTCTCCTGACCCCAAATGCCACTGCCATAATGACACCAGCTCCAAAACCCACTGTCCCTGCCCTGCCTCAGGCATTTCACCCCTGACCAGCAAAGGGGCACGTTCACGTGCTCAGGGAGGATGGTTTCAACCCCCACAGCAACACCAGTCAGGCACCTTGAAAAGTTGCCTCTCCCTAAAGGGATTTCCTCCTCACCTAGAGTTTTGTATAAATGGGAGGTAAAGGACTCCTTGCAAGGAAAAGCCAATATTTTGGAAATCATGTACTTTAAGTCTATGCCTGGTTTCGCCTCATCCAACACATGTTTCCATGGAAGCAGAGGAGGGAGCGGGCAGCCTGTGGCTGCAAATCACAGCTATCTCACTGCCTGCTCCAGACTCTGAAGAGACAAATGGATCATTAAAAATAAAACAAAACTGAAATTTAAAAAATCCCTTTTGATGGTAGATAGCTGATATTTAGTGCTGCACTGTTGTTTTTAGGGACCAGGGTCCAAGCACATCACAGCTGAATGAAACTGAACTTGGGCTCGTTCTCAGAGGAAACAGAGTATGCGCTGAATAAAATGATTTTTGTTCTTTTGTTGATCACATTGGTGTAGTGATTGTGTGAGCACAGAGAATGTCAGCGCAGCACACAAAGGGAGTTATATAAACGGATTAAAAAGATGTTTTCAGCATGGTTTGGAGGAGTGTATTGCAGAGAGAGACCAAAACAAGAATGGTTTAGGAAAATTGAAGGTTTATCTGTTGATCCAAACCTGGTTCTGATCTTAAGAATGAGTGTCCTGAAGTCAGTCTGTCTGTCAGTCAGTCACTTATCAACATCTCCTTTGAGCAGAAACTTATTTTTGACTATAACCACAAAGGTTTCCTGGCCTTAAACTAGCATCTTGAGGCATCACCACATTGAAACAAAACATGCAGCTCCTAACAGCTTGCAAGCATGTTGCAAATACATCTTCTTGCTGCTGAGCCAGGCACGTTTCACTGGGAGTAATTACCATATATCCTTAGGTAAGGGCTGCTTCTTACCCAAAATGTTGTACTCGGCAACTCGAACGCAGCCGCTCCACACAGCTGCTCTCAAGTGACTGAGCTGGATCTCCCCGGTCGCCTTGTGCCAGCTCCCAGCAAGGTAGCAGGGCTGATATATGTGCAGCCATTATGTGAGCAAATGCAAAATGTCCTTCCTGCATTTACCCCCCTCAGAAAAATATATATCTGTTTTACAGCCACCTGTCTTGTCCCAAAAGGCAGCAGAATTTCTCACCAGTGGATTTTTTTTTTCTTTCTTGACTACCGGGCAAGAAAAATTAGGCACACTTACAAAAACTGCCCATTAGAAAATACAGTTGCAGACTCTAGTGAGTTAAAAATCCTGAGTTTTTAATGGTTGTGAGATTTCCTCCCCACAGCTCTGTTTAATGGATTTGGAGCTGTTCTCTATAGCTGCCTGAACACTGAATTTCTGAATACTGTGATCAATACTGTATTGAATACCAATACCTATGATCTAATGACAGCTCTGTGTGCATCTATTACTTAAGTTTAGTAGATAGATAGCTTTCAGGAGGAGAACAGCAAAAATTGAAAGAATGGGTCAAATCAACTTGAGTTTGTTAGGTACTACATCTGAGCAGGGAAATACGTGAGATGGAAATAAATCTACTGGGGAAAATGAAGGGATTTAGCTTGGACCAGGACTGACCCTATTTCCAGAGCCTGCAAAGGTCCCAGACACCTCGATACCAGCAAATCCCAATGAGTAAATGGCAGTATCACCAAAGGTATCATTCTTGCCTTTTCCAGCCTGTAGAATTTATTGCTAAAAGCGGGGTTCAAGCCAGCTGACCCAGACAGGGCAGGGCCCTGCAAACACCTTTATATACAGGCTGGAGGCAAAGTCTGCGGTGGTGCCGAGTACCAGCATCCCAGCAGGACCTGCAGGGAGTAGGGAAGCACTGGTTTGGTTTTCATCTCTGGTTAGTGTTTGCTTTCTTTCTTCATCCTACCAACAGAAATTGCCTGGTGGAACTGGTTGGTACCATGAACTGTGATAATCCAGGATTTCTTCCTTTTTTAAAAATATTGACATCAAATCATAATAGTGATTTGTGGCTTGTTTCTACCTATGCCATTGATGAGCAAGCCACTAAGTGTCCATTGGGCCCAATGGCCTAAAGGTGACAGGCTCCTGTATCCCATTCCCAACCCTGAGCCCATGAGGACAAGGCTCTGCAAGCATGTAACTCAGCAAACTCTACAACTCTACAAACATGTGACTCAGCAAAGGAAGAACAGTGCACCTAAATTCTTGGACCAAATAGGAATGAACTGGAAGGCGAGCAGAAAACTAGTGCAGATGAGTCTGGAGAATAGCAGAAAAGCATTTGCCTCTAGACAGTGCAGGATATTGATCTGCAGAGTCGCATAGCAGCACGCGCTGGACAGGAAGCATCCCAAATGCATCAGAAATTGGTTGAGGGAAAGGGAGAAAGCTGTCAATAAAATCAAGCAGTGCGGCAAGGAGAGGAGGAAGGAGGAGGCTAGCAGGGCAGCTAGTGCTGGAGCCACGGGTGTTTACCTCGTGCTGCGTATCAGTGACCTTGAGAGTGATACCATTATCTAATGATGCCAAATTGTAGGAGGCACAGAACAAATTAATTACAAATGGGAGATTAGGCTTACGGTCTGATAAGCAGCTCACGGAGTTCAATGAAGAGAAGTTTTAATGAGATTAAGTGACAAAGCCATCGCTTAGAAGGAAGCATTAAAAAGACTACAGACAAGGAGAAAGAACTGGGGGCGAAGGCAGGGAACTATTAAAACCATCTGTGTTATTAAAGGAAGAGTAAACAAGGCCTGTGCCTCTCAGGGAGAAATGGAGATGACAGCAAGGCGTGCTGGCACTGCTGGTGGGAACTCTTCCCTTGAATGTATTGTACGCAGCTTCTCTAGTCAGGCTCGGGGGGATATCGATGGAGCACAGCAAGGGAAACCCAGAGCACATTTGGGACCAACACAAGAAGAGAAGCACTGGCTGGTTTGGTATGAATTACTGCAAGGAAGAGGCCTGAGGGGAAGTCCAGGAGGCCTGGTGTTACTGGAGGACAGCAATGGGTTGGAGCTGGACTTGATGGAGACGACTTTTGCCATGGCCGACTTCAAGAGCAAATGCAGCAGGGCATTGGATGGTAGCAACCAAGGAAAGAAACAGGCTAGCAGCTAATATTTCAGGCCAAGAAGGGCAGCTCTTAAATAATAATAGCTACTGCTAACGATGAATAATTAAAGCAGACCATTTGGTCCTCTGGCCCTTACGTAGTTCCGTTCCTCTAATGTGCAGCAGAAGCATCATTTATAGTACACGACAGGAGGAATCATGTGCTTGCATGGACTGGCTGCACTTCTTCTCCTACCAAACCCACTGCATCCTTCTCCACAAGCTGTACTTAAAGCTGAGTGCAAATATAACAGGAATGGGAGCAGCTTTGAATCAGGCTGATGAGGGACCCGGGGCATAAAGGCAGCCCTATCTTACCATGCAGCTAACAGCCTGGCAGCTCTGTGCAGGGGGAGGGATTGGAGATTAACGTCCCCTGTTCATGTTACCTACAAGTAATGGGCCAAAACAGTTCCTGAACAGGAGGAGAGACTCATCTCATCTTTCAAGGGAGGTGGTCAGACTTCTGTATGTCTGTTTTATAAAGCAAATACTAGACACATTTCCTCATCTTTCCTCTTCATGATGGGACAGGTGCGGTTGGGGTACCTGGGGCTGTCTGACATTGCTGGGCATGCAGTGACTCATCAGCACAAGGGTTTACCAATTCTCCCTCCTCAAATGGATCCAATTAGGGAAAAGTTTTGGGAACAAAGCAGAGCAGACTCCAGCCCCCTCGCTTGTCTCCCCTCTCCCTCGCCTTTCCACCCACCCCTCCACATGAAGGGTAACACCATGGTGAGGGGATGGGGGACTGAAAAAGGAGCTGGCACCAGGCAAAGCAGGGCTGACCCTCAGGTGGAATTTCCTCGTTTCATGCATTAAATAATCCTCCTTAGACTGAAATTCATCCTGCAAACTCTCCAAGGAGAGGACCTTACTGCATGCTCCTATCTCAGCTGACACAAGATCCTGATTTTCACTGGGTCGCCAGGCACTACAACTAAAATAAGATCTAAAAACAATAATCAGCGCAGAGCTTTCTTTTTCCTTATGAAATAGAGGGGCAATTTGTGCGTGTTAAGAAACACATCTAGCACTACAGCCTTTCAAAGTCATCTGCTATTCCCCTGACTTCTCTTGCAATACAGATTATCCAAATGTGGATCCCTGGGTGCTCTCTGATACACAATTCCAGTAAATATTTATATCCCTTCTCTTCCTATTTTGGTTTGAAATATGCTAAAAGAATGCACAGGGGGTACCTCAGCATTTTACAGACTCTTCACTTTGGTCAGCAAAAGCAAAATCCTGCAGGAGTGACAGCTGAAAGCATGTTGCTTTCTCACCTTTCTGGAAAGAGTCAAGCCCCCACAGTTAAATCTCGTTTTAAAAAACTGCACAAAACCAAAGTGTGTGGCAGAGCCTTCTTCAGTGATTTGATTTTTCAAATCTCTTTTCCCTTTGGTGCGGATTACCCAAGATAAGCTAAGAGAGATGGATTCTCACCATCTCTTTAGCTCTGTCACTGAGGAAGGGAGAACCAATCCTGGGAAAACAAACCTCAGTGGTTTAGGATGCACATGTTTTGTGCATGCTTCCTTGTTTGTCCTCATTTTCCCAAGCCAGTGCTGATAAGGATGAGATGATAACTTGGTCCACATGCTGGTCACGCCTGGCTTGACCTGGATATAAAATCCCAAGGAAACCCAAGTCTGGGCTGGGAGGGGGCTGTGAGCCCTTCCAACGAGACCCTGCCCTGAGTGATGGGGACCAGGACCTCAAGGCTTACCACAGCATGCCCCAGCAGGGACAGCCTTAGAGAAGAAACAGGTCAGCCACAAACCCCTACTGTAATGATTGTTTTGTGGCATTTGCTGGAAGTGGATGGGATGGTCTTACCCCTGCATGTGAGTGGGGCTCTCCTCTAGTGGAGATGGCATGGAGGCTTGCTTTGGTTTTGGCTCCAGGAACAGAAGGGAGCATTGGACTCTGCAGGAGCCCAAAGAAACCAAGGACATGGTATTTTGATGCAGCTGAGCACAGCTGGATGTGCTGATAGTGGCTTTGTGAAGGCCCAGACAGTTCCTCCTGTCTGTGTTTCTGCTGCATGGTTGTCCCCTTGCTTTCTCTGCAAAACCTCCATTTAGCAGCACTGGGAACTTTACTACTGAGCAAGCACAAAACAGGCAGGAGGGGGAAGGCTTAGGTATAGAATTATACATATAGGTATGATACATATCTGTGCCTGACTCAAATCCATGAATAGAACTGCAGATCTGAACTCCACCCTTGCCCACAGGGCAAAAGCAAAGCCTGCATCTGAACAAATCCTGAAAATCTCAGCTGCTAGCATCTCCAAATCAGAGCAACAACAACAACAGGAGCTGAAGCCAAGTGCTCTGAATATTTTCTTCCAGAATACCCAGGAGAGCCCAGCTATATGTAGCAGAGCCGTTTACATGGTGTTTGAGGCAACATTTCTAGTCTCAGCAGACAGAGAGGTGCCAGGAAATGATTCTTCTCCCCAGGCAGGACTCAAACCACAGCATAGCCAGGCCTGTGAGTCCATGATTATCACATTGATCTTTCAGCCCCCCACCATGTAGCATCAAGTGTGTGTTAGATGGCTACTGCTCATCCCAGATACTCCTCTTAGCTACTGCTGTGGGTTGTAGTGCAGTGAATCCTGCAAAGGCAATGGCTCTGCTCAGACTGTCCCCGGGAAGAGGGTCAGATCCTAACTATGCTGAAGACGAGGCTTCAGGTCCCTCCCTTCCCTCAAAAGACAGTGGTGTAATGCAGAATGGTTTGATGAGACATTGTTCCCCTGTTTCTATGGGATTCGAAGCGGAGGGAAGAGGGGGGATACTTGCAGACAGATGCCCAGATTGGTCCGGGAAAGGGGCTCTCACCTGGATAAGGAGCACTGGGGGAAGACATTGCAAAACTTGTGATTGACTTTTAACCGGGGGAGTGGGAACAGAAGAAAGCAAGACACTTTTAAAGGGAATAAGAGGAGACGGCCTGTTCTCCAGAGAGGTGTGGCTGACAAGGGTTAATCTTTCAGACTTTGTGGCTCTACCTGCTATATCACAGTTGCCCATCAACGTCTCTGGCCCTAGGCAGCTGCCTGCTGGCCATTATCAGCTCTTTGCAATACCTCCCTTCAAAGGGAAGGTCTGCCATCACAAACTGAGCTGATCTGGGCCCACAAGCATCACCAAAGTCACACCTGTGTGCACAGCCAAAACATTCACTCTCTCCTTTACAAAAGGCTTGCACCTGGCAGCAACCAGCACTTAAAGGGTAGGATCCCAGGCCAGATCCTCCATGAAATCTGTGACACTGTGGTGTCGTTTGGCATTTTCTCTCCAGCACTCTCATTTATTTCCCTTTGCAATATCAGTTTGCCCGACCAGCTCAATGAATAATTCAGCACCACTAAGCAGGTGTCAAAGCCGCTTGGGCACTTAGTGGGATCAGTTCTTTGGCCCTTTTCTCCATTTAAACTTCATTCCAACACAATCTCCCCTTCATTGCTGCTGGAGGAGCAAGATCTACAAGTAGAAAGCACATTGCCATAGCTATATGGAAATATAGCTATATATATGGAAATAACCCCTTCGATAGAAATGGGCTCCTGCTAACCATTCTGCTCAATGCATGGTGCCTTGCTGCTCCTGCTCACTGCCACTTTGAATGACAGAGAAACCTGCTGTTTTTACAGACATCTTTTGGATATAAGGGTCAATAACCAGGCAATAAGGAAAATCTCACAAACCAGGATTCAGAAAAACCTGGGGTCATTTCCCAGTTCTGTTTTGTATTCCTGGTGTTATCACAGTGAAATCAATTCATCACACCCAACAAATCAATTAATCATATGATAAATTAGTCAATCTCAGTCCCTTTTTCACCTGCTTTTCTAGACAAAGGGGCTTTAAGATGGGTGTGCACGTGTTTCAGCATCCTATCTGTAAGATGACGATAATATCATCTCCTTTCTCACTTTGCCTGGAGATTTGGACTGTTTCACTGTCCCTCGCTGCCAACCTGCAGTGCTGAGAAAAGCAGGGTGCTCAGCATGAACAAAACCTGTAGGTTCACTGCTTCTAGTAGTCCTGTCACTGTAATTGAATCATCTTTATTTCAGTCCCCCAAAATCACACTACTCAGACCCTTTCCCTGCAAGGACAGGGGGCTGTTTCTCTGGAACATCAGACATAACTGCACATGCAACTTCTGATCCAGTTTGCACGTGCAATTACCATGTCTGAGAGCACCAGGCAGCAGAGTCAGCACATAATATCCAGCTGCAATAACTGTCTGTACAAATAAAGTGTATAGGTGAGTGCTCATTTCAGAAGGCACAATTGCTACTATGGCTTTTATTAAATCCCACTCATTTTATGACTCCCTGGTCGGAGCAATAAACCTTTCGGTTTCAGCTAAGGGTATCCCTGGGTCTGCTGTTTCAGCAGCAAAGCTCCAGCAGCTCCAGTGCCGGCGTCTGAGACAAACAGCGATGGCAGCCCATTCTCTCGCTTTGGAAAGTAACTTCCATTCTTTGGAAAAGGCCTTGCACTTAACCTAAGCAAGGAAGCATAGCTGCTCTTGTTTCAATGGTACATTAGCCGACAAAGTAACCTTCAGAAATCCTGACTATTAATCTCTGCTGCCTTTTCTGTAAGCTCTCATACTCTTCTCCTTGCTGGTTGCCCAGATACAGACCTTGTTTTGTGGATGTTATCAGCATTTCATTAGGATGTATGCAATAACTCCCGCTGCCTCTCTAAGGAACTGTCTATATTTCTAAAAGAGAGCAGAAAATCCTGTCTGTACAATGCCTGCCTCTGCCAACAGCACTCACTGAGTGAGCACAGAACCTAGGCTGCTTTTAAATGAGTTGCTGTGAAAACAGTTTCTCCAGGATTGTCAGAGGTTGGGTTTTGATCTTACACCACTGTGGATCCCAAGAAACATCAAGCAAGGCAGAGGGTTGATACCAGCCAGGCTGTGGGTGGTATCAGACCTTGGAAATCTGCATTTGTTTTTTTTCCCTTAAATTCTGCAATCTCATTGCACCTTCTATTCAAAAGACAAGAAGTAATTAAAAAAATTTACATTTTGCTCATTTGTATGAAATGTGCTGCTCCAGCAGTGTTTACATCTAGCCAGATGATGTAGCAACACCAAGAGCTGTTTCCCTGGCAAATTATTCTTAAGGATCCAGTTTGAAAGGGGACAGTCTTTACTGAGATTCCTACTTTACCTGGCAATCTGGATAGTCTAATGCCAAATCCTTAATGCAAGCTAAATTTGCTGCCTTGGAAGACTTCTCTTTCTAAGACATGGCTTTTTGCAAAGGTAATACTGATTATCTGTGTCCTTTCTGTGCCTCTCAAGTTACTCCAGCTCTAGAGGACTCCTGAGGTCACCTCTCACAGTAGTTTGCACTCTAATGAACTGAGTTGTGGATTATTTTCATATGAACTGTGAGAAAGCTTATACTTCTTTTCCAGTGATGTTAGAGAATTGCAGGAAAGTACTGGAGGACTGGCAGCACCCAGGTGGACCTAACCAGTGCCAATGTTACAGAAGACTCCTACGGGGAGCTGCGACATGAAGCAAACTCCAACACCAGGTGAAACCTTTCGAAGAGATCACCAATTCCACATAAAATCACATGGCATCAGCTGGGAAAGGGTTTCTCTGAGCCAGTGACACCAAACGGCTTTCAGTGCATAGACCTGTGACTCAAGTTGAAGCTGCAAGGAAGATAAACCCTAAAATGAGGCTTCTGGGAAAGCAAAGAGCCTTTCACCTAAAAGCAACCCAACTGGCAGGGTTTTTCCCCATGAAATATTCACTGCCACGTAATGTGGCTTTCAAAACACTCATGTTTTGTGTCTTCTGAGCCCTGAATATGCAGAAAACGAATGCTTGGTCCTCTTGAATGGAGAAATGCCTATTTCAGAAGCATGGGAATCTTTGTATGCCCAATTTTTATAAAAAATGCTTGGCTAGAGCCTCCCAGACGCATAGCACTTGTGAAATCTATCATCACTACCAAAATGACAAACCTTCACTTTCATTGCTAGAGCTGATTTAAGCAACCTTGACATCACCAAATGTCCCCACCACAGGCAGGCTAGCATCCGGCAGACCTGTGGTAGAGGTAGATGATTATTGCCATCCAAACTGACCTGTCCTCTTGTGCGTTATTTTTCTTCCATACTTGTTTGTATTCCTCACACACAAATGAAGTGCTGTGAAAGCAAAACACCAGAATGACCTCTCACTGCTACAGTTCCCATGTAACCACCGAGCTGCTGTCAGAGCCAGAGGGGGAAGAGAGGATATCTGTGATACCTCTCTAGATAAAACAGTGGGTAAAATTGCCCAAGTTGGGTAAAGGTCAAGAGAGTTAGGAAAAAATTACTGTAGATGAATAAAAGAAAAGAAAGTGGTAATCAAGCTAAGATTAAGTCAAAATAAGAAAAACACCACTCTTTCTTTAGGGGGGAATTCAAGCCCTTTGAATTGTTGGATCATTGCATGTCCCTTATTTTCTATATTCTGAACTGACATGGACACAGCAGCCTCCCAAGGAAAAGAAAAAAAAATAAATCCCCTTTTCAGTCAATATTGCTATTATGTCCCAATCAGCAGTGCACTCTCAGAAGCTAAGGAAAAACACCAGTAAAATCAATATCCACCTCCAGGTTTTATTCCCAGTGGAGATCTATCACACGTGCCCCCCCCCCCCCTTCACTACAGTCAAATATGTTAATTTTAACCTTATGCTATCTACCAGACACAAATAGCAATGCTCAGGGAAGTCCTTGCTCTGTTTAACATCTGAAGAATTAGAGCCACCCTGAAACAGGTAGAGATATTCAAAAGTTTGTATTTCACCTCTCCTTGAGAACTAGAGATGTATTTTCTATCACCAGACCTTAATCATAAATTTAAATCTGACCTGAAATGATTACAAACCCTTCATTTGAATTCATCAATGAAACTGGTGAAAACCCATGATTCCCAGCTCACAGAGCATTGCAGAGGTTCAGAAGCAGCATTTCTAGCAGATCAGAAAACAAAATATTCCAGAAGTTCCCTGCAAAACACTAGGTTTATGAGAAGATTGCATTAAGAGGCAAAATATTCTGTGTTAATAAAAGCAAAACATTTTGATTTTTCCTTTACCTAATTTGTATTATAGTATATAAACTTCCCTAAGCACCTTCTAGACTAAAAACTTGAATTGGTATGGAGAAAGCTCTTTAACATCATTTATGGAAAAGCCTTGCAGGCAGTATAACTTTTCCCCTTCTTTATATATGGGTTGTTTTTTTTTTTCCTTTCTTGTTTCTGTATGCCCAGAATAAACATCTCTCCTTACTATATATTGTGTCAGCCACAAAAAAGCTATCAATAGGTGTTAGATTTCTCTGTCATTAACAAATCTCTGAGATCTGCTGGGAGTATCCAGGCAAAGCATCGCTACATCTAAGCATCTGGGAAAAACTGGCTACCATCAGATTGTCAGTGTCACAGCCTTGCCTGAAAGCCGAGTCATTGACGGCTGATGCCAAGATGCACCGAGAGGGACACCGTGTCAAGATTTTGGCTTTTGAAACATGCTTAAACTGTGAGTGATTCTTCAATTGATGTTTGTCCACATGAACAGAAAAATCACTCGTGAGCAGAGTGGTTGTCTTCTTGCAGCCTTCCCCAGGAGCAGGACTGGGCCATCCTTGGGTGCTCAGCTCGGCAGGGCACAGACATGGATGCAGATATAGACATGGACGGAAGCAGAGCAAGCAGTGGGCTTGTGCGGCCCAGCTCGCAGAGAAAGTTCTTCACACATTACACATCTTTCTTCTTCGGACCTCTTCTCAGCAGGTTCCTGTTTGTACACAGATACCCACCAACTCACTGTGCTTGGCTTAGACTTTGCCATTCATGGCTTTGATATTTAAACATTTGACATAACCATCAGGCACCTGTATACAGTCAAACAAGTAGCCCTTTCTCTTTTTTTTCTCTTTACTGGTCAGGATGTAGTCTTGACCTGGCAGAAACATTTTATAAACACCATCTTGTGTCATATCTATCAGAAAGGTCTCTGTACTTCTGTTTGAGTGCTATGGCTTATGACAGCTCTTCAGAGGCAGTCCTTTGCTCTTAAAGGGAAGATATATGAAAACAGAAGAATACGGCCTATAAATTTTTATAGCTCTGTACTTAACTCGCACACAGGCAGTGGAGTGGATAGCAGTCCCAAGAGAAGACGTATGATCCTCCTACATTAAGCCATACCCAACTTTAAAAGCACCTCTGAGCATCCAGCCGCTGTGTTTAAGATGCTTTGACACTTATGCATTAGAAGTTTGATCTTACCCAACACATGGGGAGTAGTTTTCACGAGCACAGCCAAAAATCAGATGCCAGAGGTGAAATGGGCCAAATGCTCAGGCTATGGACAACACAGGTTGTGATCTGAAGGGCATGGCATTTATTGAGACATTTCTGAAGATCATGTCAAGGTCATGCTCTGGTATATGTGCATGGTGCTAATCATGAGAGGGCATCACTGCACTTGGTGGTTACTGATCCCAGCCACTGCCCAAGCAAACCATCATTTAGGGAGAGGAGAGAAAATCCCCTGTTCTTTGCTTTACTCTGATCCTTTCCAGGGATCAGGCACCTCCTCTAAGTAACCGCTTCTCACTTAGGAGACCCTGCTATGCTCCTACCAGACCCCAGAGCCAGCATCTGACCATCTATCAGCTCTCCTTGTCCCCTCTGCAGAGAGCACAGGTGACCCTGCAACCACTCCTGAGACCAGAAAGTGCCAAACTTACTCCTCCCTCCCTGAAAAAAAAGGGCCTGAGAGGAGTGGAAGAGAAATCATGTACAGTACAAACCTGCCGGCGTGCACACTGTTCATTTCCACCATCATGACCTGCACATCTCCAGGTTTCTCCAGCTCAGCTCTGGTTATCACAGCTTGGTGGTCATAACAAGCTATCATGTGGCAGATGAATTGCATTAACTGGCCAGAAATGAGGAGGGAGGCCATAGCCTGCTGCAAAGGCAGAAACATTTCCAACTGCTTGGCCCACAGAGAAAAAGGGTAGCTGTGAAGTTCCCTCTCTTCCTCCATGGGCAGAGGAACATGAGCATGACTCACTGCTGGGGCAACTCAGCTGGGATAAACTCCTCCAGTCACAGTGGCTAGAGGTGTCTGGGACCCCACTGCCTCAGTCGTTCAAAAGTCTCTGGAGGGAGATCCCATGAAATGAAGCCACCTGAATGTGTCTGCAGAGTCCGTGTCATCACAGCTCATTCTTTATGTCCCATCATGCATTCAGAGTAGTTTTTTAGATTCCCTGAATGGAGCAAAAGCAGAATTGCAAAGTAGCTGGAAGTCAAGACCTCTTGGTCTACCAATCTACTGCAAAACCTCCCAAAATATCAAGAATATAGTGTGGAAAGGTGAATCCTTGGTATGACACTATTCGCAGTAAGAAAATCACCCCTCACTCCTGGTTGCAGCTCTGCATGCCTCAG
This sequence comes from Theristicus caerulescens, assembly GCA_020745775.1. NCBI lineage: Eukaryota > Metazoa > Chordata > Aves > Pelecaniformes > Threskiornithidae > Theristicus > Theristicus caerulescens. The sequence goes on along the minus strand of CM036564.1, from coordinate 65,611,750 downwards.
ACACTTTAATTGAAAACAGTTTTTTTATTCTTTATTGGCCATTTTTGCCATAACTTTGGGTTGCTAAGCCACAAAGCCAAGGAAGAACACGCATCAGAGCAGAGAGACAAGAGCAGGCTGAAGCGTGCCTTAGCTGCATTCTCTCCTGCCCACCACCTTAGTCTTAAATTCATCCCTGACCTCACATAAGGGCAGTCAAGTAGAGATATGGAAGGAGAAGACTGGCCTGGACAACAGACTGATTGCCAGTACTCGAGGTGTGGCCCTAGCATGGGGTTTAGCAATGCAGGCGTCATTTCTTCCTCTAAGACCCTCTCTACTTAAGCTATTTCACTGGTTTGCAACTGAGTGCACATTATCCCTTCCTAAGGAGGGTAGACTGAGGAAGGGTCCTGCATACAGCAGAGTATGAGGAGATTTGTGAACCAAAATGGGCTGTGGTGTCAGACAGCCCAGGAGAAAAAGAAACCATTTTGCTCTGGGAAAGAGTCCAGAAGATTTCTGGGAAAGCTGTAAGTCATGTCTGCAGGATCTCTTGCACTCAATACCTGCTCATGGTTCTTAGAAAACACCCGTCCCCCTGGATTCATCTGCTCTCCATTAACCAAGCAAGCCCACTTCAGTTGGCATTCAACCATCTGAGCAGGAAGTCATTCAAATCCTCCATTTCTCAGAAATGGGCAAGATTATCACAGTTAACTTGATTTTTTTTTTTTCCACCGGGCTTCCCCAACCCTTCAAAAATTACTCCATTCCTGTTATCATGCAGATAGTTAACAGAGAGTCAAATGAGTCCAAGCAGGGAAAGATGGGCCAGCGCAGCCTGCTACAAAAGTCTGAACAGACATTTCCAAGCAATATGGAAGAGATCCCTCTTGCAGCAATAGAAGTCGATGTCGTGCTGCTGCAGTGAGCTCTACAAGCCCAGTCCTAGCCTGTAGGGCAGGCACGTAACCCATCATCAGCATGGGGACAGCCTCCATGTGAGCACCCTCTCCAGTTCTCTTTAAGAAGGATTCAACCAGTGGTAGAAAAGAACAAAGGGAACAACAAGACAGTTCAGACAGCTCGAAAACATGACCACAGAGGAAAAACTGAAGAAACTAGAATTGCTTAGCCTAAAGCAAAGAAGGATGGAAGAATGGCAGCTGTTTCTGATAGACACCTGGGAGCTGGTGGTGGATCTGCCAAGAGAGGCCTTTCCAAACGAGTCACAAGCATCTGTCAAGAGTGCTCCACCAGGGATCCTGGCTGTGGGCCAGGAGGTGGGCTCTCTGGACCTTGTGAAGTTCCTGCCAGCCCACTCTGTATGAAGCTACATTGAGTGGTATCGCTACTCTACCTTGCTCTGCAGTGTGCCTGCAGCTCCTGGTGCTGAGGCAGCATCACAGGACTGACCCAGATTTGCAGGCTCCAGGTCTCAGCTAACCCCAAACCTCTGCCTTGGCTGAGAAGATGGACAGGTAGACAAGGCCCTGAGCAACCTGACCAAATTGCTTTGAGCAAGGGGTCAGACCAGAGACCTCCACAGATCCCTTCCCACCAAAATTATTCCATGTGGGAGGCAAGCACACAGAGGCTCACCAATCTACTCCAAGATTTTGTGGCAAGGCCAGGCCTAGATTCACGTTTATTTCTCTGGGCAGGTTTTACCCCACTGCTCCTACAGCGTCGGAAGGTGAAGACACTCCAGCCCCAGACAGGTCATTCCTCTCCCACACTTTTTCCAAGCAGGGACTTTTCCAAAGAATGCAAAGCTACCGGAGCCCCATAAAAAGCAAACTGAAGCAGGCAAAACAGATGGGCTGGAATGTGGAGGCACTTACAGCAGATGGCACTAAAATATTAAACTAACATTACCGTATGCTTAAGCCACGGCCTGGCTTGCTGCTGATTGCAGAGCCAGCCTGGTGAAAGCATGCAGATGAGAAATGAGCCTCATATTGCTAAATCACCCTACCAAACATCCCCTTCCCATGGAAAAATGCCTCACTAGCGACTCCTCCAACAGCAGGGACGTGCTAACGCGATGCAGGTGACATTTTGCTGAACAAAAAGCACTCCCAGTAACTTAAGGTCTTTCCCAGATCTCTGCTAGAAAACAATCTCCTTGAGAAACTGTAAAATCAGTTTGTCCGTGGCACCAAACAGCGGTGGACACAATGAGAGATTAAAGGAAATAAGCCCACACTGCTTTGTGCTTGTCCACTGAGTGACAGCCCTGGACACCATGGGACAAGCATGAGAGGCACCAGGGAGGACCAAAAAACATGTTCTACGACCCAGGGCATTTGCCAGTGTCACTCCAAACCTAGAAGTGATCCTGACTGTGGCTTGTGACACTGCCCGAGAGATACCGTGCCACCACATAGAGATGGGTGGCCACGAACCTTGGTGTCCCTCATAGGTGCTTAGAGCCACAGCAGTCATGAAGGATGTGTGGTAAGGACACACTCTTGTAGAGGACTAACTAGATAATGTTACAAAAGCCTTTCATAAGGCTTAAAAATCAGAGTGCCTCATAGCAGGGTGGCAAAGGACTGTGTTGCAGAATAAAGCATTTTAAATGATTAATTTTATTTGACTGCCTTTCCAGCAGGTCCTGCCAGTTGTGCCATCTAGCATGTGAATGACAGTACAAAACCCACAGCCTCAGGCCTGGGTTTTCCTTTTCCTACGCTGAACTTCACCATAAAATAAAAAGGAAAGTAAACATTACTATGAATGTCCACATCTTTTTTTTTTTTTTAACCTGAGCTCAGACATCTGATCTGAAAGGTAACAAGCCACTGCACATTTCATTAAATGGATCATGCAGAAGGAATCTCCTAATATCATCACTGAAGGAGAGCCAGGAGAGAGACATGATGCCCCAGCATAAGGGAAATCTCCACCTGGGACCAGGTCCCCAGGCTGTGGGACAGCAGCATGAGGTAAGCCAGGCCACCCTGGCAGACAGCTACCGACAGGCACAGCAAGAGAAGACAGGAAAGGACTCAGCCAAAACGTTCCTTCCCAGCCTGCCTTGGTCCAGGCTTCTTTTGGGCTTCTTGCAAACTGCCCTGGGCCAAAAGATGCACATTTTCAGGAGAGTAAGTCTTTTCTGAATTTTCCTGCATGCTCAAGCCATGTGCAAGCCCAGCCTGGATGTCACCTGGGCTATGCAACATCACAGCACTGTGCAGGCCACACCAATCAGTTGTATTATTTTTCCAAAGTTTGTGAAAATCTGTTTCATGACAGTTTTTTTAGAACAAACCTAAAAATCTGCATTCCACACTCTGGCTACTGGAAAACACAAATGCATCTGGTCTTCCTTCTCTGTGGCTGAATATTTAAGGAAAAAAAAAAAAAAAAGGAACTGAGCTGGCAACCTGCTTTCTGCAGAGCCGCAGCCAAAGAGCCTCTAAGCCCTGTTGTGTAAGGGCTGCGTCCACCTCTGGAAGGAGATGCCAGTAGAGACGTAGGGGCAGTGACAGCCGAACAGCAAATGTCTTGCTACAGCTCCACCTTCCCCTCTTTGCTCCACAGGAGGCAAGGGAATTAGTAACACTAACATAGGTAGCAACTGCACAGCCCTGGCCAAAACAAAGCCTGTGTTGGAGCAAGTGATGCAATCTTTCTGACCATGCAAAAAAGTGAGCTTAGCAGTTAACGGCATGGGAATAGCTCCACTCTTTCAAATTGTGATAGTCAGCTCCAGTAAAATGGAGGTAGGAAGTCACTGCCCATTTTTGTTATTGCCACTGGATGGCAACAGACGTTAAGCAGAGACACTGAGTTATCACTGCGCAAACCACACACGCACTTGCTGGGCTCCACCTTGTTATTTAGGGGAATGGCCGTGATTTCAGCACGCCTAGCAGACACACCACAAAGGTCTCTGGGCTGGCAGCAACACAGTCAGCAAGACTGTTCCTGGGGTCAGGTTGAACGCTGGGCTTTCACTTTGTACAGCTTCTCCATATATTTCCTGAAGTCTGCACTCAAAATCAATTTTTGTCTCGCCAGCCCAGGGCAAACCCTTCTGATGAGCCACGCAAAGTATATTTAATGCCATGGGTATGAGTAAAAGACTCCTTTGTGGCATTACAGTATGATGCTGTGAAATAGTTAACACTTACATGTGAAACTGATGGCTGACTATTTTTAAAATCACATATACCTGGTTATGAGCTGGACAAAGGCCACAGAAAGTTCTACAGCTGAGCATCAAACACACAGCCAGGCATGTCGAACAGTTTCATTTGATCCATCAGTTTCTTATGAATCTCCAGAAACACTGGGCTAGCACTGACCTGAACTCAGGTGGGACTTGCCATGGCCATTGGGGGACCAGTCCCCACACTTGGACTTTGAACGTCACAAACCATTCTGTCTTAATAACGATGTGTGGTGGTAGCATAACACTTCCAAGGTGACATGTAACAAGGAGGTAACAGGAAACAATGAAGGTTTTTCTATCTTTTAACAAGTACGTACTCAACATCTTGGTAGTACTCTTTTAATGACAAATAACTATAATTAAGATAACTCAATTAATTAATGAATGATGATACCGTTTTTGCTTTGGGTGACATCATTCTGCTGCACCTCCGTTGTGTGGCACTGCCACATCTCCCTCTATTCTCGTCACTTTGGCTGAGCGTGGCCCATGCCAATGCCTGCCAGGTGCATCTGAGTTGGTGTACGACACATATGATGCCATGATGTAAAGCTCTGCCAAGACCTCAGGTTGATGCTGTAAAGGCAGTCCCTGTCCCCTTGGATGTGCTCTGCCACATCATTTCCCTGCCAGCTGATGCAGCTCCAGGCTGATGGAGCCTGGGAGGACCCATGGGGGATGCTCTGGTTCCACCAAGCCAGTTAACACATCCCCCAGTTCACCTCTGATAACTGAAAAACCGCTCAAGGGTTTTACGTGAATTCTCCGAGTGAGGGACAAGCTCTCCTTTCCCAGGTCAGAAGGAGAGCCCCATACTCTACCTTCAATTTAAAAATTTAACTAGCGTCCAGACACAGCAACCCATGCAGCAAATACCCGGGGCTGGAAGGTAGCGTAAACTGGACCCTGCTATCATCCATATTTTCTTATCTTGAGCCCACCTCCCCATACCTTGAAATCAGCTTTAAAAAGTTATACAAGTTTTAGCAATAATCTTCTTGAGAGGCTTACGTTTTTGTTTTCCTTGCCTTAGGCACCAGAGTGTCTTGAGGGAGAAAAGCACATACTGAAATAGTCCTCTACACACCGCCAAACTGTAATTAGCCATCTTGTGTCTGTCCTGGAGGAAACGTTCCTGCCACTACTGTCCTACGGGAATACAGATAGGAAACATGGACACACTGCGACGCAGGGAGAAAGCCTGCTCACACACACAGGGATTTTCTCTGACCACCATATGAGAACAAGCCTCTGCTAGCATCATTTTAGGCAATGACAGAAATTAAATGAGACATGAAAGTTAGGCCAAAAAAATCTGAATATGATCGAGGCAGACTGAAAATTGTAACGGGGCCTGAAATCTCAGAATTGGCAGACAGGCAACTAGCTGCCCACGTGATATTCTCCAACTACCTTCCCCAAATCCAGGGCCAAATTGTCAGTCATCTGCCCAGAACACCACACAGAACACAACAAGGTTGCAGAGGCCCAATGCTGGACACTGCAGGAAGGGTGTGTAAGGTAAATTCAATCAACCCTCCAGCTTCTAGGGTTTGGGCAGTGCCTGGGCCAGTCCTACAAAAGGGGAATTTGGGAAGGGGAAGAGAAATGGTTGGAGCTCATCCTACCCGTGAGAGAGCTAAGCGACGGTCAGCGTGATGCTGCGAGCTCTGAGAATCTGGCAGGAAAACATACTTACAAGCAATAATCATATGTTTCTTATTCAGCCTATATTAGGCTGAATATTAAATGTTATTAGTTCATTACTGCTAAGAATACCACTATTAACATATTTTATTGCACTGCAGATCTTGCAGTCCTCAGCACATCGTGCAAGTTCGAGCTGTTTCCTCACTAGACTTGCACGCTTGGGTTCACAGCGCTAGATAAATCAGTTGTAAAAGCGTGCCACTTAAACGTGTCTGCCACATCTCCAGGCCATCATGTGGTCAAACATCTGCACAAACACAGAGGAAAAAGATGCTCCCTAGGCAGCAGGGGTGGGATTCACCTCCCCTCCATCTCTACCCAGCTGTTTACAAGGAAGGAGCAGCTCCCTGAATTGCAAATCCCCATCTGATATAAGAGCCGAGGACAGCCACTGCCCCCCAGCCCAGCTGGGGGAGATGGCAGAGGGGGAGCAGGGCAGGCATGGGGCAGCCCCAGCGTCCCTCCCTCCCACGCCAGCCTACAGAGCCAGAGGCACCCAAAGGCCCTGGCTATTTAGAGCTGGCATCTTGCAAAGAATAAAATGCTTTTTTCTCATGTGTGCCTTCTGAACTAAGCCAGTTACACGCCGCAGGGATCCCGGCAGCGTCAGTGTGCAGTGACCGTGTGCTACCCCTTGGTCCTCAGGGTTTAGCTCAGGCCAAAAGCTGGGGGTGGCTCTAGAGGTTTAGTGGGTTCAGTTGGACCTTAGTGCCTGGCAGAGCAAGCCCAGACCTGGCTGGCTCTACACTGGCTTTGAAGGGATCCTATGGGGAGACAAGTGCCCTTGAGCTCACCTGCAGACCAGGGAAGTGTCCTGCCCTTCCTCTTCCCAGAGCTGGATTAGGGAAGGGGCTTCCAGAGGGGCACACTGGATGCCCCCCAAGGCACACAGAGCTGGGATGAGCACCCCCAAGCCACCCACCTCCCTGCATCAACCTGAAAGTGTACACAAAACCCTCATTTTTCAGGATGGAGGGTGTCAGCCACTGTGAGAAAGATTTGTTTAAGCTGCACCAGCTTCAGAAACACCCAGACCCACTAAACCCAACCCCTCTCCTCCTCCGAATCATTTTTTTTTTCCTAGATGGACCCTCAAAAACACAATCCTCACATTTCTGGGAGGGGCAGGACAGCCTCCCTGATCTCACCCCTTCCCTGCAGCAAGGCAGGTACTATTTCAAAGGAAAAATGAACATTTGTTGCTCTTTGTCCTCCAGATGCCTGATGTAGGAATCAGCCTTATATTACTAGGGTTCCTACTTGATCCAATATCTATATGCTTAAGCCTAAAAATTATTGTTGCTGGTACTATTTTTTCCTAAGGGAAAGGAAAATGAGAAAAAGAACAGGATGGGAAGGTCAGAGATGACGTGTGCATTGTCACAGGCATGCCCAGCTTTGAGCTGAGGTAATCCAGTGCCAGCAGCCCCCCCTGCTCAGCACTACTAACATCTCCCCTGCAAGGAACAGGCACTTCTCCCTCCTCCCCCTTCTCAGCAGCACTGCAAAAAAACAACATAAACATCTGCATTTACCTTTCTGCTTATTTAAAAATGGCAGTAAGGGTGAAGCCAAGGGACTTCTTTTGCCAGAGTCCTTGGAAGACACTTTACTTTGGTTAACAACAGTTTCTTCAATGGGTTTCTTCAGGATTATTCTTTCCTTCAGCTCCTCAGTGCTGACAGCAGAGGTCGGGGGCTCAACACCTACTTTTGGTGCAACAAAGGAGCATTTCAGGTAGGACGCAGACTCTGCCAGGTTTTCCCTGTTCATCCTGCTCTCTGTCGTTTTACTTGCTTCGTAGTCTGAGGCATCAGTGCGCGAGCTGTTCTCTTCCTTGATAATGTCCATGACCATGGGCTTCATCAGAGGGGAGTCCTGCTCCCTCTTTGGGCTCTCTTCGGAGGCTGATGAGGCATCACAGGACTCAATGATGAGCTCGCTGTCGAGCTCGGCCTCCCGCTCCTCCCTCAGGATGCTGTACTGGATGGAGGGGGAGGCAGGAGATGGAGGAGGCCCTCCGATGTGGCTGAAGGTCATGTAGTTGGAGTGCAGCACCTCCTCGGCAGCCAGTGGGTCCTCCGAAACCAGCTCGATCTCCGAGTCCCCTGACTCAGCACTGCTGGCTTCATTATCCAGGGGTGAGGAGGAGGTGGGGCGCCCAGGTTTGACACGCTGGTCTTTCTTCTCAGCGGAAAGGGCTGGCGACCGCTGCACCTCTGGGGTCTCAAAGGAAAAGCTTTTTGCTTCCTTGATGGCACTGATGAGTTCATCCTCTGACAGGCTGCCTTTGCCCTGTGACTCTGAGCCAGACGGTTCTGCCACCCGGAAAGAAAGGAGGGAAAAAAAAACAGAAAAAAAATTGTTAAAAATGAGATTTTCTGGCTGCTTAGGCAACAAACACAATAGATTTCATGCCAGCACAGATCCCTCTAGCAGGGCTGGTAACACAGGCAGAAAGGCTTCCCATCTAGGATGACTAACAGTAATAACAGCTTGTCCTTACAGAGTGTTTCCCATGCACGTATTCCTTGTAAAAGAGGTATCATTAACATCATTTACGGAGGAAAAAGCTGAGGCACAAGGCAATACTAGTCAGTGCTTGGCCAGTGGCTCAGCAATATGGTTTTCACCAGGAAAAATCACCAGTCATGCGGAATGCGGGTTCAGGCCACGTGTGACAGCATCCGACTGTTACCGATGGATACGGGTCTGTTCTGGGGACAGACACACACACAGGGCTGGTAGGTTCCTGGCACTGCTGATTGTAACAACCCATATGTAGTTACTGGTAATTTTGTCAAACTTTAACTTTCAGGTATGAAATGTTCCAGGTCAGAAACTTTTCCCAGACTCTTTTTTTTTTTTTTTTTTTTTTTTTTTCAGGGAGGTGGGTGGTGAATTCTCTGTTTGCTTTTATCTCAGTTGGGTCCAAGAATAACACTTTTTTTTTTTTACTGTAATTCTTAATATCATTAAGAACTACATTAACCAAAACAATGCCTGACCAACTTGTCACCCAAAAATTTGAAACAAAAAAATTTCTCTGCCTTTTCTGGCTCACGCTGGAAGAAGATATACTCAGAGAGTGAAAACGAGCAGTTGATAAGGCTGGCTGGTCACCCAGGATTAGCAAGGAAACCCACATCCCGTACTAGAAGGGAACCCAGCACCAGACTTCCCACCTGTTCTGCCTCCCTGTATATCACTTTACCATGTGGGATTTTGTAATGAAATAACAAAGAAAGTAAAATTGCATGTAAAGTGTTCACCATAAGAGGTGATGGAGGCAGCGTGAGGTGCATCAGCAGCTGTCTTGAGTTACTGCATGGGGAACAGGCTTCACTTTATCATTTAGAGAGCATCAGCCAGCCTCAAACCCAGACTGCACCTGGTGCATCAGCAGCAAGGCCAGCCAGGCCACCTGAGCCTGTCTGTGTCAAGGGGGACCATGGCAGCAGTTTGCACCCGATCCCCTGCCAGCGCCTGGCCGCTGCCACCTCCTGATCACTGGTTTCCACCTTGTGCTTCACTGACCCAGAGATCACTGCCATCCACACGCAAGACCCTCCCTTTTGGGGGGAAAAAAGGCTGAATTCCCCAGTCACCTTGGAACAGCCATCAAGCACGCACAGAAATTTGTCCTCTGGACTTTCGAGTGCTCATTCACTGATTTTATATCATTATCAATGTGTCAGAGGTCACTAAGTGCCATTGCAGGTGATGAGGGTTCAAGAAAGCCATCAGAAAAAGAGACCCCCAAGTTTCCTCCTGCTGATGCTGGTGAAGAGGCCCATGGCAGGACACCACCTGAGTCCACATGTCTGGGGACCACAGCAGAGCAGAGGGAGTTTCCAGCCCCTCGGTTGCAGGTGTGGGGACCCCTGAGCTGACCTGTGCCTGCTCCCAGTGGGTATTTGCCTGCAGCCCAGCCCTACTTCGGGCGTAGCCACTGGCATTGGCCCCCTGAGCCCACCCAGCTGCATTGGCCACCTCTGGAAGCTCCTCTGCAACAGAGGGTGGGAAAGAGATCATATCAGATGTGATCTGGGACAAAACCACTATTTCTGGCTACTTCCAGACTTAATTTCTCATGGCAATAACATAGCTGATTTCTTCTTGATCATATGCCTTCCCCAAGATGAATCCGGTAAAGGGGGACGTTTTAATGATAGCACCCAAGCCATGACATCCTGCTGGGAGACGGGCAAGAAAAACAACCTCCCCACACCCCTCCAAGCAGTTTTGGTTTGTGCACCTGCCAATACACACGTCATTGGCAGTTCTGAGCACATATTGTTGGCATGTCTGCAGCTCCTCCGACAAAACAGCTCTCTTGTAACACATCCCTCTCGCATGAGAAAGTCCTTCTGCAACCCAGAGTATGCCTGCAGACAGGATTAAGGTGTTTGGGACTGTTACAACACACTCCTATTCGGATGCCGGGAAGTTTCTATTGAATGGGACATGCTGAGCCGGAGCCCGTGCATCCTCTTCCTCTGGCTGCAGGAAGCCCGCGTGAGCTGTGCTGCTCTCCTGCATTACGGCATGTAAGCGTTTTCTCCCTGAGCAATGACTTAATCCGGCACACGTCCAAACAGGCATGTGACCGCCAGCCCTCGTAGCGCAGCAACGCGCAGTCCCTCAGCTTCACCCTGCTCCTGCCCGCGCTGGCAGTTTGTAACTAACTCTCAGCCACGGCATTTACCTTGTGAACAAAAACGTCCTTTGTGGCCAGCAGCAGGGTGTCATATTTACCGCTGGCACGGTGAAGCATATAAATACCCACCGCCTTTCCGCACCAGCACAGCATATGAACAGACCACGTCTTCCTTCCCCAGAAAGATGATGGCTAGTCATTAAAAGCAAACCATTTTCAAAAGTCTTGGTCTAAGCAGGGGGGAACTGGGGGCTTCGCCAGGATGCTTGAGGGGTATCTAGGAGCGACGACTTTGCTGGGTCACTGGGTAGAAATAGCAAGAGCAGGTTTTAAATTTCTTCCTCGCTTACAAACGCAGAGCCTGGGCGCAGCGTGTCCCCAGCTGCGGGGAAGGGGGAAATCCAGAGAAAACACCCTGCAGGAGCCAGCCCCTAAAGGAAAATGCCTGCTTCTTTCCTTAACGCAACAGATAAGCAGTGCTTCTGGCTTTCCAGCACCCCGATGCAAGGCGGTGGGACCTCCCAGGGCTGTTCAGGCAGTGCTGAGGATCAGCTTTGCCCATGGAGAGGAACATTTCCGTGCCAGCAATTACACTGGCCACACCAGTGCCTCCCAGTAAGGCAGCAGATGTGAGGCTCAGCTACACACTATTCAGCTGTTTTAATGGGATACGGTTATCAAGTGTCACGAAGGCAGCCTTGAACAGTCGCCAAAGACTGAATAAATAACAATTAGTGCCTGAAGTTCTTAATTACCATGTAGTGCAAAAAGTGTAAATCTATAAAAACCAGCACATCTCAGAAGTAGCACGCGATGTCACCCAGTCAAATAAAAGAAGAAAAATGGGACTTGAACCTATTTATTATCTAAAGTTTCTGGCTGATGCAGGCAGGATAAACTCACAGCTGCAGTGGACTCTTTCCACCTCTCTTTTTTGTGTGAAAGTGTACAAATGCACACTCAGTTTTGGATAGGAACTAAGTATTTCTCTAAGGAGAGGCATTAGTGTGGGTGGAAATCCCAGACTGCCATTTTAAGGAAATCCCAGTTGATTTTTAAATGCTTTTAGATGCCATCAAAGCAATGGAAGTTTCAGCTTGGGAATGTTCATTGTCAAATGTTCATTGTCAAAAGGTTTTGATCTAGGATGTTGAAATTTAATTTCAAGTCTGAAAATTCTGTTTCCTGTCACAGAATTTTATTCCTTTTTTGAATCACTATACTACTTTCATATTTTAGCAGTGTATAATAGGAAAAATGAGGAATAGATATTACGTACTACTGCAGTAATCGGACAATAAGAAAATGTATAAACATGGGATTTTGGTGCCCCCTCCCCAATAGAAATCAGGAGCCTTTGAAAGAGACTGTCCCTTTGTCTCTCCAGTCCCCTTTGTAAATGAGGTGACAGCATTTCCCTCCTCAGCACTTTGACTTGAAAACGGCACTCATTTTTAAAAATTTAACCTTACTCTCCGCAAGAGCAAAGAGGTATTAAAACAGCCATTAAAATGTAAAAAAAAAAAAAAGATAGACCCAGATATTTGCAGTGCCCTGGTCCCACACACCCCATTTCCTCTGGGGAGCATGGTCAGCCAGGGTGAACAAGAGACCTCAAAATCACTGGGATCCAGCCCAAACCATCGCTTGGCTGACAATACCCCCAATGACACCCACCAGCTCACAACTTCCCCTCAAGGAGAGATCCCCATGGGGACCAGGCTCAGCCTGGATCTGACCCCAGCCCTGCTCCTGAGCAGTTCTCAGCAACTTATTTCTGTGGATCCCCAGCCCTGTCCTCCCCTCTTTTCATACAGAAAGGACAGCCCACCCCAAGTGGTGTGTTAGTGACGGGCAGCACGGCTCGCGTCCCCCTTTGGTTCAGCAATGCAAAGTGGTGCCTAACCAGAGCAGAAACACCTCCAGCCAGAGACACCTGTTAATGCCTGCTCACACCCCTTTAGACCCACCCCACAAACCCACAGTAATTCTCAAACGTTCAGTGCTACAATTGCAACCACTCGCTAAATAGCAAAAACAACGATGCCACGTGCCGGCGTTACCTGTGCCAGAGGACGGAGGCGTGACAGACCCCGGGCTGTCATCTTCTGGCTCTGACACCGTCACCGTTGGTACCACCTCATGGCTCGGCTTCAGGCCGGTCTCTGGCTGAGTCGGGCTCGACTCTTTGCTGGCAGCTTCCCCGGCGCTTTCTATCTCAGTGAGCGTGATCTTGACAGGGGCTGTAACCACAGAGGCACCGTGCTGATCACCAGATCTTGTGTCTTCAAGCGGGTCTTGCTCTTTGGCTGCCTTCGTGCCCTCCGAAGCCATCCGCTGAGGTTCAGCAGTGTGGCTGGACCTGGTGGGTATTCCCCGGTACTTATCGATAAGGCCTGGGCTTTCATCTTCTGAGTCAGGGTCATGTTTTTCTTGGTATTTTATTTCTTCTGATCTACTTATGTCCATGTATTTATAAGCTTCTACTTTCATGGGATCTGCTAAGGTTTTATCGACTTCAGTAGACTCTGCAGGAGTCATCTCTATTCCTGAATCTGAGCTAAACAAGCCACGGGACTCAAACCCAGTCACATCTTGAACAGGATGCCCCAGCGTGTTAAACCCCTCTGTGCTGCCCGAACAGGGAACGGGGCTGTTTTCCTGCTGATAAATGCCTGTGAAATACGTGGAGTCCCGCGGGGTGGTGTAGTGGACATCCGAGATCAGGGAGGTGTAGAAGGAGCTGTCGCCCCCGTTGGCAGTGGAGCCGTAGTCAAAGAGGTGCGACGAGGCTGTGACACCTAAAGCAAAGACACAAAAACAACACATGGTGAAGACACAAGTGCCTGCGTGCATCAATCTTTCTGCAAAGCCACACTCACTCATCGCTGATTTTAGATTCGGTTTGTGCACCAGGCTTGGCTTTGTTTGCAAGCTCTTTGGGACTGTCTCTTACTATATACCTTTGGGCAACATAGCAGCACATCTGTCAGACGAGGCTTCCAGCTGCTTTTGTATCTTAAAATAGCTATAACGATCCTGATAGCTGCTAAGAGTTCCCAGCCAATGTTTGCCCAGCCTGTGCATAAAAATTTCCAGTGATGGTAATCCCACAACCTCCCTCACAATCTGACTCAGGGGCTCACCATCCAATGTCCTTAAAAAAAAAAAAAATCTAATGTCCAATACAAATACAAAAAGGGTTTTTGTTTGGTTTTGGTGTTTTGTGGGGTTTTGGGGGGGGGGGGGGTTTGTTTGTTTGTTTGTTTTTTTAATACAGAGAAACAGAGGAGATTCACCCTAAGGAAACTTTTCATTAAGAAAAAAATACTGCTGAACAGAAATTAAGATAGAAAGTTGGTAGGCAGTTTTAGATTTCATTTTCTCTTTTAACAGTAGCCACCCTAAATTTGTGAAACACCAGGGCAGAGACTAAACATCCTCATTTAGTGATTTCCATATGCCCAGAAAGCCATATCCTGTGCGCATCATCTACAAAGCATGCCGGCATCAAAGTGGTTAAACCTCAACCCACACCCATGCATCATTTTCATACAGTGCCTCTCATTCCCTCTGTCATGCTTTAGGTTCCTGGGGATGGCGCTAATTAAATAACAAACAATGGCCACTCTCTATTTGCAGCATTAATATAAAGCACAGCTCGACAACAGGAACAGAGAGATCCCCCATGAGGGAGGCGGGGAGACAAATTTTTATAGGGGCTGAGGGAAAGGGGATGTAGAGGAACAAAGCTAATGTCTGTAGGAGCTGGTGCCTATAGGAGGGCAGTAGCCTGTTAACTGCTTGTGCACTGATGCACGCTGCATCACAGAGGCTGGCCGGCTTTCTCCGATCTCTGCTCATCATCCTGCAAGGGATGTGGAGCTCCTGACCTGTTCCACATGTGCCGTGTCCTGGGCTACCACGCACAATGCAAACTTAACAGTAATATTAAAGGGACGTTGCTGCAGCAGCAAAGCCAGAAGCTGGGAAATGTCAGTGTGAAAGCTCCTGAGCTGCTTGCATTTGGTTATTTTCTTTCTTCTTGCACATACATAATGATACCATCTCTAAATACCATTGCAACTATTTTTTCCCACAGCCCTCCATGCATTAGGCACACGCAGCTCATTTAGTGAGCCCTGAAGCAATTTTTTTTTCCCCTTAACACTGTTCAGCACATAGCTGCAGGCTTTATTTTACTGCACAACCTTGCTGGATTTGACATGCACAACCCAAGCCCTGCACAAAGGCAGAATGACCGTTTCCCACATCCATGTTTTTGCATCACTCAGTGCTATGGTGACTCGCAAGCAACTTCTCTTTCCTGGGCTGCCTTTAGGGTGGGAACAGCCTGCTCCTCCTTTTACGAGGGGAAACCTGGTAGCATAGGGAAAAAGCAACTCAAAAGTGCCACAACTTGCTTTTCAGCCTCCCAGCCTCCCTACACTACCACTCCTGTGTGTCCATCCTCACTGATTTTGGGTGCTGGTGGTCCCCCACCAGCCCTCACCACTAATTTGCTACTGCGCACACGATGCTGACAGCAGCTCCATCCCCACACCCTGAGAGCCCATGACCAGGGATTCATGGCAGCTGCTTTTGCCATACGAGAGCATAGAGCTGGGGGTACTGTAGCTAGCAGGTGAAAAATTATCATCATCATTCCCAGCCTTCAGTTTGCTCTTCTCACCACTACAGAGCACTGCATAGAACTTTTCATAGAAATTTTTACAATAAAGCCAAGATCTTGTTCCACAGCAGTGAGGGTCACTGCGGAGATTTTTCCTACGCGTGTGAATTCAGGACATTTTTTTCCCCTCTCTATCTATGTAACTTTACATTTACCTACTCTAAATTTCACCTTCTATTTTCCTGCCAGCTCGCTCAGGGCTGCAAGATCCTTTTGCAGCTTGCTGCAGGCAGCTCTCATCCTCGCTGCTCCCAGTGACTCAGTCTCAGCAGCAAAGGTACGTGAGAATAGCGCCAAGTGGAAAACCACAGTGAAACCAAAGCAGAATAAGGGCTAAGCTGGGCTGCCCAGCACCCACATCAGGTCCTACCTGAGGTCATCCAGTGCCTCGCAAGGACAGCACATACCCAAAAAGCATTTCTAAATGATCAGTAAGCAAAAAGGGATAGGTACTTTTTCTTGCAAATATTTTTCTTGCTGAACTTGCCTTTTTGAAAATTACCCATAAACAGGCTTGGATTTTCACAAATGTGTTGGTTAGCTGGAATTATCTGATGCATTGTTTATGCCAACATATTTCAGGCTGTGAATTGCTGACTGCAGACTATTCATGCCTGTTGCTGCCAGTATCTGCTGTTTGTAATTTACTATTTGTGCTGGGTGAGTGGCTGTCTAAATCATGGGGTTTCAGGGCTGCTCTTTCATTAGATGATTCCTCAGTGCCTACTGGGCCTGATCCAAAGTCCACCGAATTCACTGGAAAAAAACCCATTGATTCTGAGTGGCTTTGGACCAGCTCAAGATGGCTGTGCAATACTTTCTGCTCTGGGTGCCCATGAAAAATGCACCATCACAACACCATCAGTGAGCAAAAATCAGTTTTTACAAACATCCCACGACTGCTAGTAAAGAGGGGGAACAAACATAGTCAAAGGAGATTGAAGTCACCATCAAACCAATATTCACGGATGCTGTTTGCAGCTTTCATTTCTGCTTTGTCCACAGTATATGTAAGCCAGATGCACATGCATTTGCAGCACTTAGTAATGCTGATCAATAAAGCAGTGAAAGGGTTTCTAATGCATTTGCATCAGGTGCTTCATAGCAGGAGTTATAGCAAGCAAGGAGAGCTCACAGGAGAGCCACTGTGATAAAGAGAGCCTGGGAAAATATCATCCTATTCTTTATGTTATTCATCATTAGAAAGAAAATATAACCCTGAAATAGTCATCGACAGAAACATCACTTCACATTTTCAAATAGTACAAAACCAATGCTGTAGCAGATGTTAACACAAGAGCTGATTTAAAATGGACTTACTGTGGATCATAAAGCTTTTTTTTTTTTCTGCAGTGGTTTTGCAAATAACAATGAAATCAGAAAATGCATTTCTTACTGGAGAAGACGGAGTTAAAGGGCGTGTGAGCATGTCCATGCGCACGTGTGAGCAGAGAGAGGGTTCACATTAGCAGGACATAGAGGGATCCCAACTCTCAAGGCAACCACAGAGTCAAAAGCACTAAAGACAGCTGAAATTGCCTAATTACTAGGATTTAATGCAACTCTATTTCCATAGGGAATGATTTAAAGCCCTTGGTAAAACTGCCTCTTATTTGGGAAGCGTGAATCTATCAGCTATTAGGCTGGCTATTAAAGACATGGAAACCTATAATAGCTGAGCAGGTTTTTGCTGAAGAATGGTGTATTCAGAGCCTGGTGATTAAGCAATGCCCTCTCTGACTTTAATTTTATTTAGTTCAATATCCGTGAGAAGGAGAAGCCTTGAATAGCAGTGGTAACGGATGGCAGTATCAGCTCTGAATTTACCCTTGTTACAAAGGGTTGGGTTTTTTAATCTGGATTTCCCTCAAATGTGCCCAAAAACTTGCCTGCCAATTCAGGTAAAGTAAAGCTATTCAGCGCCCGAGAGCAGCAGTCATGCTTTCTTGTAATACAAACCCTCGGGAAATAATTTCACTTCCTGCGACCAGCTAAGAAGTAATGGGTCTGATTCAATCATTTCGAGCACAGCTGAGATGCTCAGCAAGTTACATACATTTTCATTAACTGTAAAGAAAAAAAAATTTTGAAAATGACTGTTTTGCTTCCTCAGAATAAGTAAGTGAATGCTCCAGAAATCCTCTCCTACAGCGTTGGATTTAGAGCTATTTAGCAATTGACACAGGAAATAATTTAGAAATCATTGGTTCCATGCAGAGTAACTCTTAATTTAAGAAAGGCAGCTGAAGCCCAATTTGGATCAATGCAAGCTGAACTGCTGCAGCACACTGGAAGAGGAAACAAAAAGTTAGCTGAGGATTATAGACAAGAAAAAGAGCTAATTTAAATACAGCTGATTTTTTTTCCCATCTAAAGTATGCTCAGTCTTCTTAAAATTGATCACTTCAGAATATTGTGTTCAATTTTCAATAAAATAACCAGTTTCCACATTAACCTGCATTTCTTAATCTTCACATGCAACTCAGGTGACCTTCAATGGCACAGACAGACTGACACAGAAGGACATGGAATTTCAGTTCTGCAGAACAGCTGGCAGCCCCGCAATGCGAGGTTCAGTATTTACTGTATGTCAGTGATTCGGTCAAAATTATTAAGTTTTCAGAAGAGGAGAGGGGGAACTAATCTTTAATTAGATGATGCTATTTTTACAGCCTGGAGCTGCATTGAGGAAGGATCTTTGGTTGCAACTGGAAGAAACAAGGTTTCAGCAACCTTTTCAGACAAAAGCAGAATAGTGCAAGCAAGCCGCTTCCAGCAAATTCCTGTAAGTCTTTTAAATAGTTGGCTCTGACTTTTGCTTTGGATATTGAGCCTCGGGAGTCATTACCAGCTACCCCAGTGCTGCAGGGCTGCTAGCTCCCAGGAGCAGGGTCTCCCCAGCTCTCTCCTGTGCCCACGCAGCTCACAGCCTCCTGGCGACAAGATCCACCTTGTCCTGTTTGGACAGTCCCTGGCTTGCGGTAATGTAGGGACTAGAAATAATGAGCAAACTCCCATAAACAAGGGGAGTACTCGTTTGACTGGCCCCAAATGATGCTAGAGGGTCTCTCAGGCCACATGTCACTCCCAGTACCTTGGTCCTTTAGGTATCATCCAGAGATTTTAGATAGCAGAGGCCAAAACTGAGTGATGAGCATTTTCCAGCACAGCAACTTTGCTCTGATCCAAGACTCCTGAAGGCACCTCAGAGCTCAGGGATATGCAGTGACTTTCTTTCAGCACTCAGACTAAAGCCTGGCTCTTAAGAAGATATCCTATATTGTCTTAAAGGCTCAAGGAGGTAGTTGAGTGCTTTGCCAAGCTTTTTATAATTACCCTCTCACCTAGAAAGGCTGGTTTCATAGCAAGGCTGAGTGTCTAAACCCAAGGAGCCATCATGTCATCCCTTTGCACCTGACAGCGATGCAGGAGAGTCCCATTGCCCAGACCTTGCCA
This sequence comes from Theristicus caerulescens, assembly GCA_020745775.1. NCBI lineage: Eukaryota > Metazoa > Chordata > Aves > Pelecaniformes > Threskiornithidae > Theristicus > Theristicus caerulescens. The sequence goes on along the minus strand of CM036564.1, from coordinate 65,593,066 downwards.
CCACCTAAACATCTGGATCTAGAGATCAAACCACAGCTCAGGGTCCTCTCTGATGACAGCACAGACCATGGTTCCCAGCCTCACATCAGCAGCTTACGTTCCAGCCTCTCCTTCGTTTTTAACGTTCATCCATGACCATCAGATAGATGCATCTTCCTGTTTTCTTCCAAGTACACAACAGAAGTAGATATTAAACAGTCCTGCCTTTTCTGTACCAAATCTACAATTTTGTCATCAGCCACTAGCAAAAAGCCTGTGCTTGACCTTGTCTTCTTATTCCTAACTTATCCTTAAAAAAGGAGGGAAAAAAAAAAGGGGGGGAAGGACTTCTTCCTATTCTTTTGACCCTGATACATGATGTCTCATTGTTTCTTTTTAGTTTCCCAACTCAGTTACCTCTCTTTTTAAAACTCATATTATATTGCCTTACTATGTTCTCATCTGTAGTCATATATATCTTTATACAGACATTCAGTGTTTTATCACTTTTCCACATCTCTTTACAGTACCCAGATGGACCAGCAGTCCCAAGTCTATCTCTAAATTCAAAGCACACCCTGTCTTCTTAGATCCAGACCAAGCTGTTTCTTCCTCTCTGCTTGATTTCAAGTCCAACTCAGACCTCAGGAAAGCTCCACAGATTTCCAAACATCCTTTGCTAGTACCACTCCCAACAGCGGCAAGGGCAGCTTGCACAAGTGGCAAAGGCATCTCTCAGCCCCATGCCAAATCACACAATGCTTCGAAGCAGCTGGCAACCCCCAGGGATATTTTGGGTGTACCACTTGAGACGCATGCTGTCAATTTTGCAAGACCCTTCTCTGTGAATTTTCTAACCCAAGACACTTCAATATCCATGCAAACCTCAAAAATACTTGAGCACTTGCGTGTCAACTCAAGTAGAGCTTGATACCCAAATGGCTAAGACCCCTCATGCCAAGTGCAGGCATCACCGTGCTGTGGCTAACACCATTAAATCAGCTCTCAGTCTCCCCTGGATTAGCCTTTCTCAATAGCCAGAGCCAGCTGTCAGCCCTGAGCTACTCTACCTCCAGATGCTATAGGTTAGATGCAGAGAGCAGCAAGCTGCTTGCAAGAGACCTGCACTAGCTATTCCTAGCTGCCAGGAGATGGTGCTCTTTGTTTTAGCTCAGGATTTGCAAACCCACTTTACAGGTTAGCAACTTGTTTTTCTTCAGAACTCTCCTGATCCTGACTGTGGGAAAGATAACTCTGCAAGTCACAGCATTTGCAAACATGAACGGTCATATGCTAAAAGTCACTTTGGGATTCATTTGCACAGTAGATGCTATAAGAAAACTGGATGTATCGGAAGGATACATCATTTTATTCTATTATTATTTCCCCCTGGTTCTCTGCATGGGTCCTGAACATGTTGGGGAAACTCAGAGCAGCAAGAAGCCTGCTTCCCGCTGTCTCAAAGCAGCTGACAGCTCTGCGCCTTAGCTCCTGGGGACAGGAGTGAGTCAGTGCATCAGCTGTGCAAGTTATTCGTCCTCGAGATCCCGCAGCAGCCAGAGGAAACACTGCCATGCAGAGAGGCAGGTGCTGTCTCCTGCACAGGTAGGAGGGCAAAAGGACAGGGTAGAAAAACGAGGCTTAATTCTTTTTACACTCTGGTTACTCCATTGACTTCATTAGAGTGACTTCTGATTCATCCCGCCTGAGATGGAAAGCAAGTCCTAAACTCAAACAAATTAATGATATGCTTTGATGCTTGTAAAACCCCTCCTCCAGGTCAATTTGCAAAGGATATGAGTTACTACAGCCTCCAGCCCCAGTGCTTTAGCTGTCTAGTGTAAGCAAGCATTGCAGCTTCCAGCTCCAGGGCTCCCCCATTTTGGTCCTCCATGTGCTAAATATATGTGGGGGTGGGGGCCAGCTGGGATCCCAGCCCCCAAAAACCCTTGGCTGTGAGGATGAGCATCCTTTAGCAACTCACCACCTCCTGGTAAGCACAGAGACTGAAGAGGGGGACAAATTGCTTTCAGGATCCAACCCTTGGAGGCCCTAACACTTTTGGGAGCTTCAGTTTGGGGCCTGCCTGGTTGAGACACTCCCCCCAGCAGCTGGTGTCAGGTCACCATCATGTTACACAGAAGCATGGTCATTCCATGTGGCTTCCCAAGACCCGGCCTGGGGGTTTCTTCTGTTGCTCCAGCTGACTTCTGGTTTCTTCCAAAAACCGTGTGGACACAAATCAGACTCTGGCTCAGCTGCTGAGCGCTACAGCCCCGTCTGCAGGAGGGATGCGTAGGAAACACTGATGAGCTTTTAATAAGATTAAAACAGATCCACTCTGGGGAACGCAGGATGCACTGTGCTGCAGGCACCATCATCCCAGCAGGCTATTAACAGCATTTTTTTTTGTTGTTGTTGTGGACTCTGCACCACAATAGCTACTGTCTCCCTGCTGGCACTGCTCTGAAAAGGTACCAGGGTCCACCTTTTCTCTGCTGCTGAATAGGTACTGTGGGTATCGTGGCGCACCCCAGACCAAGCCAAGTCAAACAGAGGAGCAGGGCTTGGCTTGGTGATGGTGAACATCCTCAGGTCCCATGGACATCCACGGAGCTCATGGCATCTGATAGGATGCTCAGCAGGTTCTCCAGAACCAACCAGCTGGTGTGCAAAGTGAACCCATACTAAACGATTCAGCACTTCCCACCCCCACATGCCCTCCAGGCTTTCTGCTTCAATAAATGGTCTCAGAGAGCTCCAATTTGACCTGGCAGTAAAACCCTGGTATAAGGCCCGTGACAGCCCTCTAGACAGAATGAAAAATCATGAACACTGAAAAAAAGTGCCTTGAGAGGAGCACAAGAATGGTTTAAAACACGCAAAGTTGCAAATGCTCCTGTTAGAAGTGTAGCTGCAGCAGATCTTCATAATTATCAGACAAGGATACAAATATCATTTAGTAAGTTTTAACAAAACTCTGGTTCAGGAAAAAAAACCAGGTTTTCACTCCTGTGATAGTATCATCAGGAATAACATGACTGGTCAGCAGGGTTCAGCAACACTAAGGTACTGCCTAAAATGCTATGAAATGCACTTTGCTAAGGATAATTAAATCCCGCTTATGAGAATAATTCATTCTTATTTCACTGTAGTCACATTTCCCCTGGAATGATCAAACTCCACTGAGTCCCACGACAAAAATACTCCAAGCACTAAGTGAATTAGCACCTAAATCATGCTTTTCAATGACTTGAAACGGGGCCCAACTCCCTTTAGAGCACTGGACACCAAAGTATCTCACAAAATCTGGATGCATTTAGCTGAGTCTCATTTAAGTTCTAAAATGCCTAAATCCCATTTCAAATATGATTTAGGAACTTCAGCTATTCACTGTTTTTACCCTCAGACTGCTACAAAGCAGTTAATCACTCTCCAAACTCAGATAGGTTGTCTTTCAGTAACTGCTGCAGAAACACCCTCTTCCCCTGCCCAGCCTCCATCCCAGGGCTCTGCCACAGGCACCCCCTGCACATCCAGACCCACCCTTTCTGGGTGCCAGTTATTTATAAATTCAGCTTCACACGATTGCTGTAGGGCAATCGGCAGCCACGCAGCTGCAGTTTCAGACTCAGCCTGGAAAGAGAGAGAAATGCCAACGCCAGCTGCTTTTGATGCTGCGATAAACTCGGGACAGAAATCATTGCCCTACAGCTTCAGGCTCTTCCACACCTGGGGAGAGAGGGCTCAGCAGCAGGGAGGTAAAAGTCAGCATTGGAGAAGGGCTTCTGCTGAAATACAAGTCTTTGAGTAAGAGTTTGATACACATCTGGAGGGACTGCCGAGTTTTCTCTATGCCACTCATACCCGACTGCAACATCTCATACAAATCCAGCTATTTAAAAAAAAAAAAAAAATCAGAAAAAAAGGGAAGAAAGGGTCGCTTTGCACTTGGCTCCCCATCCCTCAGGGTTGAAGCCACCCCAGTGGCATGAATCTTCCAGGGAGACAGAGCAACAACTGCAATGAAGTTCACCTGAAATCACTGAGGGCTCTCCAGGGGAAAATTAATTTTGTGACAATGCATAACACCTACAGCAATGTGTCAGGCATGGTAATTCAGGGAGAAAACCAGCTGTCAGGCATTGAGGGCTGGGGTAAATCAGGAGCGACCCCACCAAAGGCATTAGAGTTACACCTGCATAAAACTGTCACCAGGGAAGGAAGTACAAGGCCCTGGGAGACAACAAATAGAGTCTGAAGACAAGGCATTACTGGCCACAAATCAGGATCAAATCTAATACCCAAGGGACAGCAGGGAAATCTAGGTCAGAGAGGACACAGCAGCGCGAGGCTGACGCAGGCAAAGAGACAGAGCTCAAAATTTGCCATCTAACTCACTTTTCACCCAAGATTTTCCCATGACAACATGACCTGCACCAGGAAGACTGGAGGACCAGTGTATGCTGGCTCCTGGTGACCACCTTTATTGGCAGTAATAGAAACATTAGGAGAAAAGATTCTGTATAGCACCGAGTAGGATCCAGAATATATAACATCAAGGAGGGGCGAAGAAATATGAACAGCATCAGAAAAGATTAAAAAAAAACCCCACAGAGGTTCTGCTGAGGCAGGTGAGGCAGCAGGCTCTGATCCAAGCACTAATTTGGTTTACTTGCATGTTAAGTGATTTCCTTCTATTTCTAGAAGGTGGGGGCACCAAAGGTACATCTGAAAATCAATCAAAAAGTTTTCAAAAGTATATTAAAAGTTAAACCTCTCAAAGTAGTGCAGAATTTGGGGCAGAGCCACTGCAGTCATAAATCAGCATCAACCTGCTGGCTCCAGCTTCTGCTTAAGGAGGATCGGGCCATATGTGCTATAACTAATGTTATAAATGTCCTTTCCCTCAAGGTGTCTCCTTTATTTACCTGCCACTATGTCTCTTCCCCTGTAAAAGATGAGTTTACTCCACGCAGAGACTTCCCTGAAGGATGTTTTTAGAGACCTATCCCACCCTTCACACTACTTCAGTGAAGAACCAACACAACTACAAGCCACTCCATCTCCTGACTGTGAATACGTGACACCAAAAATATTCGCCCACCCAGGAGACCAGCCAGCAAGTCTGAAGCCTGTACTTTGAGCAGAGGCATAATTAAGATTTCAAGGAACACAGGTTAGTTGGACTGTCCCCCTCCCTGAAAGCTCAAGAGAAGCTCCTGCTCCTTTCTTACTCCACAGCTCTCCATCTCTATTCATTTGCAAAGCCTGAAGGCTTGCAAAGGTGATGTGGGACCTCTGTGGTGAGCTGGGGTCTGGTCAACAGGCTGGCTTGTCTTTGGGCACCTTTCACAGACACCTTAGATGTCACCCACAAGCTCCTCACTCCTGGATACGCCCAAGCTGGGGGGAAAGGAGAAGCTCCTCTCCCCTCTGTACGTACACACCATGCAGGCAGCCCCATGGGCTACAGACTCACGACTGTTTCATGGGATAAGGAAACCTAGGACATGGGTATCTTTGGACCTGGCCCTCTTCTGTCCTGCTGCAGCCAGCAGGGCAGGGATGGAGGCAATTGCTTTGCTCTAGGGCAGGCAGCTGCCGATCACCGCTTTTCTGGAAGAGCAGAGGAAAGCCAAGGCAAAGTCATGCCTCTGCTGTTTGCAAGGGGATCCAGCCCCCCGCAGTCAGAGTTGGCGGCTAAATCACAGTCTTTTGCGGATTTAAAGGCTGCACTACAGAAAGCTTTTGAGGTTGCGGCAGAGCAACCTTGATTCAAACCAACCATTTGCTGGAATTATTGTGTGTTATTAAAGCAGGAGGGGGGCAGCAGCTTGACAGCAGCACCAGGACCAGCCTCTCTGATGGGCACTTCTCTCTGCATTCAGCAGCACAGTCTGGCATTTGGCTTCGCAAGGGAAAACCTGGGGATAATTACCCAGGTCATGATGCCTGGTGCAGCTTTCCCAGAGTCTCTGCCACGTGGGAAGGGTCAGCTGCCAGATAACTGTGGAAGCTGCAGTGAAAGGCAGGAGCAGAGACCTCTCTCCTTACTCTCGTCCTCTGCCTGACCTCCCATCAGTGATGCTGAAGCAGTTCCTGTGGAGTGGTTATTGCACATCACTGCCTCACCCACATCTGCTGGAAGATTTCTATTAAAAGCTGTAATGAAACCTAGCTTTTCAATCACAGGGATGTCTGTTTTCCTCCAAAGAATGTCCCTTCCACCAGCAAAACATCCAAGACTCCAAACCTGAAAGTATCTGACTTTGCTGCCATCCTGACCTTAGAAGAGGCAGAAAGCACTGAAATAGTTTCTTATTCAGCCCAGGGAGGTTTCAGATCCTAAACTACTGAAGGTTTTTAAGAGTAGTTATGCAAGTAACTCTCAAATGCTGTCAGTAAGGTGCTCCAGCCTGGGAGGACAGGATAAATACATGACCTCCACAGCAGCTCTCCTGCTTCAGGCTCTTGCATGAGCTACTTTTGGAAGACAGCTACACAACAGTCAGCCTTGCAGCTACGATCACGAACAAGGACCTTTCCATGCCAGCAGATACACCAGGTACAGTGCTTCATCTGAGAAGCAAGCAGCTTCTAGATAAAGTTCTGAAAAGGACATCTCTGCAGATATTGCTGATTCACCTACAGATTTTTGCCAAAATGATAAAGATGGCTAAAGAGAAAAAACAAATATGGCAAGCAGTTTTTCTGCTGTGTTTTCAAAGACAGAAGGGGACATCCAGAAAACTTCAGGGCAAGTGAAGCAATATGTCCTCTGGGAAAAGCCCATTTTGAAAGTCTACTGCAGTGAGTGAGCCAGAGGGCATTTGGAAGAGCATGACTACTAGCTAAGATTAAGCATTACATTATGCTTAAAAAAAAAAAAAATCTAATAGCCACCTTGGCTATAAGCTTGGTGTTAGGAAGCAAAGGAAAAGTAGTGAGTGTGGGAAATTTCACTTTCTCTTGTATTTTTGGCATTCAGTCCTCTCTGGTAATCAACTCAAAAATATATGTACAGGAAATCATTCAAATGCATAAAAGGGAATAACAAGGGAATTAAGACACTAAAATGTACTAGAGTGAGTTCTTCACATGCAATATCAGATACTGGCTAATCATTCACACTCAGGGATGTAGCATAATTCCCCTTGGGCAGAAGCCCTGAGTGCGAGGGTGTACGCAGTGCTGCGGAATGAGCTTGACTAAGTACCTAGGCAGGGCATGAAAGGAGGCAAGAGGCAGCCCAGGAACAGACAGCAAAAGAAATAAGAGCTCATGGACTAACCCTGCAATGTAAAACAAAGAAGGTACCATACAAGGATGGGCAGGGCAAGGAGAAGAGACTCCCACTATTCATCTGTACCTTGTCCTCTGGTGCAGATGAACCAAGAGCCAGGTATTTTTGTGATTTGTTTTCCTCATTTAGGAAAAAGCACAAAAAGATGTAAAGAAGCTATAGAAGATGCTGGTGGCATAAGTACTGGAGGGCAGGACATCTGGGACCAGTCTAGAGGAGGGAATAATGGAGATAAATTTATATTGAATGGAGGGGGGAAGGGAGGGGAAGAGCAGGATCACAGTCTATAAATACTCTCAAGGTACCAGTCTAAGTGAAGGGAGGGAATTAGTCACAGTCTTAGAGGATGGGAAGAAAAAGAGCAATGGCTTGAAGTTAAGATATAAAATTAGGCTACATGTCAAGGTGTATTTCTTGATGGAAAAGGGCAGAGGAGTGGAATAGGGAGCACCGGGTGTGCCCATATACCATCTCCCCATTACAGCACATCTGGATGGGGCTTAGCAGGGAATGAACTCCAGCTTTGCCCCAGGAGGGGGTTCCAGATGCCTTTTTCTGGCACCACTGTTAATAGCCCAATTTTGCCTCTTGTACATTAGCACTTCAGATGAAATCTGGGCAAATAAGAAACTCTTCAGTTTGGCAAGAGAGAAAATTGAAGGGAAGTAATTTTGCTTGGAACTGAGCTATAACAGATTTTTCTTTTTTTAATGATTTTTTTAAAGTGAAACACGAAAACAAACCAATAAAAATCATTCTAGGTCAAATCAATTTAATTTGACCTGAAGCTAAATGTCAGATCTGGTTTACAGCAAACTTCGAATATCAGGGGGAAATGCTGTGCATCAGGGTCCCTCATGGAAGCACACACAACTTGGTGCATGCAGGGGGAATCTGCAGGGTGGCCTTCATTTTCCCTACCCCACCCCAGCTGCACCTAACAGGATGCAGCTCCCTTCAGAGTGAGAAGCATCTTTTATCTTCTTCCCAAGTCCAACCACCTCAGCATAGCACCCATATGACCAAAGTTCACAGGCAGTCCTAAATCACACTCAGACCCATCTTAGCTCCCAGCGTTTTGGATTTGAGCCCATGAAATTATTCACCACATCGTATAGTTGCTATGGTAACATCCTATTGAGTATTATTAGAAATCACTGTCCCAAAATCCCATATACTGGAAGGAGTTGCGCAGCAGGGGTAAGAGCCATCTTCGCCTGCACAGCTTTCCATTCCCCATAGCTCCCAACAGCAGATGATCCAGGCGGTGGATTAACCATGCCCTATCTTTCCCCAGCGCTACCAGTTGCTCCGCACTGAGCTGCGGAGTGCAAAAAGCAATGTGCACCCCACTTCCAACTGGCCCAGCTTGTTCAAAGCAGCTGCTCTTTAAAGCTGCTTCTTCATAGCAACTTGCTTACACATTTTCCAGAAGCAAATGAATGAAATATGCTCTAATTTAAATGCAGGCAACAGGTACTCTTGTTAGCCCAAGGAAACAAGGAAAATCTGAGCCCCTTTCCCCTCCATTGTTCACAAGAATTTAGAGTATGACCATGCAGAGATTAAATTTTGCAGCAGACCTTCCTGAACATTTCCCTTTTGCTAAGGAGAACCATCAACATTTTTTTCCTGATGTTAACTGTTAAAACAGTGCACGTTCCTTAGCAAACATGAAATTGAGCTAGTATACAGCTGAGGATGGACAGAGGACTGGATAGAGGAAGAACCAGGCTGCACCTTGCTCTAAAACACAAGTCACTACATTCTTCCACTGAAGTCCTCTTCCAAGAGGAAAACTGGGTTTCAGCAATTAAATACAACTAATTTATTAGGCAATGGCTTTCCACAATAAATTAGAAATTTCCGGAAGTTGCCACATGGCTCAGGTGCTGCATCTCTTACTGCCCATGAGGCCAGCAGATGTCCACATCAGCCATGGGGCTGTAACACAAAAAGGGCTTCTGAGGTCCACGCAGCTCTCAGCCTGATCTGAAATAGCCTGAAGACAATAACCAATGTTTTCCTCCTTTAAAAAAAGGAAACAGGAGAGATAAAGGAGGTTGAGGATGGGAGACTGCATGAAGAATATTTCCAACAGGCCATTTATACCCTTACTGGCTCAACTTCCACTTACCCTGAAGCCATTTAACACTGTTTTGCAGTGTGAAAGGGCCTTCACGTGGCTAAACATTCAGGTCTGTCACTGTAAGGCATTCATAACATATGGGCAGACTCTTCATTTTTAGTGTTTTCATCTACTTAAATACATCAGATAAAGGCTTAAGGATTTTATGCCAGCTTTTGACCAAGATGACAAGTGTAAACAGCCGTTCCAGTGAGATATTTCTGTATGCACACCCAGGATGCAATGAATCATAGAATTGTTAAGGTTGGAAAAGACCCTTAAGATCATCAGGTCCAACCGTTAACCTACCACCGCCAAGTCCACCACTAAACCATGTCCTCAAGCACCACATCTACCTGTCTTTTAAATACCTCCAGGGATGGGGACTCAACCACTTCCCTGGGCAGCCTGTGCCAGTGACTGACTACTCTTTCAGTAAAGAAGTTTTTCCTAATATCCAACCTAAGCCTCCCCTGGCGCAGCTTGAGGCCACTTCCTCTCGTCCTATCACTTGTTACTGGGGTGAAGAGACCGACCCCCACCTCTCTACAACCTCCTTTCAGGTAGTTGTAGGGAGCAATAAGGTCTCCCCTCAGCCTCCTCTTCTCCAAACTAAACAACCCCAGCTCCCTCAGCCGCTCCTCATAAGACTTGTTCTCTACACCCTTCACCAACCTTGTTGCCCTTCTCTGGACACGCTCCAGCACCTCGATGTCCTTCTTGAAGTGAGGGGCCCAAAACTGGACACAGGATTCGAGGGGTGGCCTCACCAGTGCCGAGTGCCAAATACAGGGGCACTATCACCTCCCTGGTCCTGCTGGCCACACCATTCCTGATACAAGCCAGGATGCCATTGGCCTTCTTGGCCACCTGTGCACACTGCTGGCTCATGTTTAGGCAGCTGTCAACCATCACCCCCAGGTCCTTTTCAGCCAGGCTGCTTTCCAGCCACTCCTCCCCAAGCCTGTAGCATTGCCTGGGGTTGTTATGACCGAAGCGCAGGACCCGGCACTTGGCCTTGTTGAACCTCATACAGTTGGCCCCAGCCCAACAATCCAGCCTGTCCAGGTCCCTCTGCAGGGCCTTCCTACCCTCCAGCAGATTGACACTCCCACCCAACTTGGTGTCGTCTGCAAATTTACTGAGGGTGCACTCAATCCCCTCATCCAAATCGTCGATAAAGATATTAAACAGGACCGGTCCCAACACTGAGCCCTGGGGAACACCACTCGTGACCGGTCGCCAACTGGATTTGGCTCCATTCACCACAACTCTCTGGGCTCGGCCGTCCAGCCAGTTTTTAACCCAGTGCAGAGTGCACTTGTCCAAGCCGTGAGCAGCCAGCTTCTGCAGGAGAATGCTGTGGGAGACGGTGTCAAAGGCCTTACTGAAGTCCAAGTAGACAACATCCACAGCCTTCCCCTCATCCACTAAGCGGGTCACCTTGTCATAGAAGGAGACCAGGTTAGTGAAGCAGGACCTGCCTTTCATAAACCCATGCTGGCTGAGCCTGATCCCCTGGTTGTCCCGCACATGCTGCATAATGGCACTCAAGATGATCTGCTCCATGACCTTCCCCAGCACCGAGGTCAGGCTGACAGGCCTGTAGTTCCCTGGATCCTCCTTCCGACCCTTCTTGTAGATGGGTGTCACATTAGCTAACTTCCAGTCATCTGGGACCTCCCCGGTTGACCAGGACTGATGATAAATGATGGAGAGTGGCTTGGCAAGCTCCTCCGCCAGCTCCCTCAGTATCCTCAGGTGGATCCCATCTGGCCCCATTGACTTGTGGGCATCCAGGTGGAGGAGCAGGTCAGTGGCTGCCACCTCTTCGACAACTGAGACTTCATTCTGTGTCCTATCTCCATCTCCCAGCTCAGGGGGATGAAAACCTTGAGGATGATCAGCCCAACTATTAAAGACTGAGGCAAAGAAGGCATTAAGTACCTCAGCCTTCTCCTCATCCTTCGTGGCCAAGTTTCCCTCTGCATCCAACAAAGGAGGGAGATTCTCCTTAGCCCTCCTTTTGTCGCTGATATACTTGTAGAAACATTTTTTGTTGTCCTTGACAGCAGTGGCCAGTTTAAGTTCTAGCTGGGCCTTCGCCTTTCTAATCTTTTCCCTGCATATCCTCACCACATCCTTGTAGTCCCCCTGAGTCACCTGCCCCTTCTTCCAAAGGTGGTAGGTTCTCCTTTTCTTCCTGAGTTCCAGACAGAGCTCTCTGTTCAGCCAGGCCGGTCTTCTCCCCTGCCTGCTCGACTTGCGGCACATGGGGACAGCCTGCTCCTGTGCCTTTAGGCCTTCCATCTTGAAAAACATCCAGCCTTCCTGGGCTCCTTTGCCCTTCAGGACCGCCTCCCAAGGGACTCTGTTAACCAAACTGCTAAACAGGCCAAAGTCTGCCCTTCTGAAGTTTAGGGTTGCGGTTTTGCTGGCCCCCCTCCTTACTTCTCCAAGAATTGAAAACTCTACCATTTCATGGTCACTGTGCCCAAGACAGCCTCCGACCACCACATCACCCACCAGGCCTTCTCTGTTCATGAACAGCAGGTCCAGTGGGGCACCTCCCCTGGTTGGCTCGCTTACCAGCTGCATCAGGAAGTTATCCTCCACGCGCTCCAGGAACCTCCTAGACTGCTTTCTCTCTGCTGTGTTGTATTTCCAGCAGATATCTGGTAAGTTGAAGTCTCCCACAAGAACAAGGGTTAGAGACTCTGAGACTTCAGCCAGCCGCTTGTAAAAAAACCTTCATCTGTTTCCTCATCCTGGTTGGGTGGTCTGTAACAGACTCCCACCAGAATATCTCCCTTGTTGGCCTTTCCCCTGATCTTTACCCATAAGCACTCAACCTTGTCATTACCTTTGTCAAGCTCAAGACAGTCAAAACACTCTCTGACATACAAGGCTACCCCGCCACCTCGCCTTCCTTGCCTGTCCCTTCTAAAGAGCTTGTAGCCATCCATTGCAGCACTCCAGTTGTGCGAGTCGTCCCACCATGTTTCCGTAATGGCAACAACATCATAGTTTCCCTGCTGCGCAATGGCTTCCAGCTCCTCCTGCTTATTGCCCAAGCTGCGTGCATTGGTGTAAATGCACTTGAGTTGGGCTATCGATCTCTTCTCCAACACAGGCATGACACCCCTGGGCTCGTCCCTAGCAGGTCTGGTTTTATCCCCTTCCCCCTTCGAGTCCAGTTTAAAGCTCTCTCAATGAGGCCTGCTAACTCCTGAGCCATAATCCTTTTCCCCTTTGGCGACAGGTGAACCCCATCTGCCTCCAGCAGGCCTGGTGCCATGTAAACTTCCCCATGGTTGAAAAACCCAAAGTTCCACCTCTGGCACCAGCCTCTGAGCCATGTGTTGATGAGGTGGGTCTTCCTGTTCCTTTCCGTATGCCTCCCAGCTACTGACGGGATGGATGGGAACACCACCTGTGCTCCTGATCCCTCAAGTAACTGCCCCAGTTCTCTAAAATCCCTTTTGATTGTCTTTACACCTCTATCATCTACCTCGTCACTGCCAAACTGTACAACCAATAACAGATAATAATCAGATGATTTTACCAGCTCCCTTGAAACATCTCCCTTGGCTGCCATCCCTGTTCCCAAGCCAAAGGCTGTGTTGGCAACCCAGGTCAGGCCCCCACGTTTAGGGATCAAGAGCCCCTATCTCCTGCCTGGACCTGCCTCAAGGTATCTCCAGGTGAATCTCACCCAAGCTGCAGACCAAGGTCAGATTAGTCTTCAAGGGGGAGAGCAGAAATGGCTTTTCCATCCTAACCATGGGTGGCCACCTTGATGCAACATGCTTCATCCCCCCAGCCCAGTTTACCCAGTCTCTGCATCTTTCAGCTAGCTCTCAAGTCAGCTTTTAACCTCACATGTAGGTTTTGGCCATCTCTGTGCCAAGTGGCTAAACTGCACCAGAGATTTTTTGGTAGCTGCCTGCCCCAGGGGCTACGTGGGCAGAGTATCCCCAGCATAGTTTGGCTTGTGATGATGAGAAGGAAACAGCTGAGGAAGGAAACAAAAAGGATGCAGAGACAAGAGGGAGAACAGGGCGGAAAAAAGCTCAGTGCTAAGAACAGGGAAAGGTATTGGGAGAGAGGGAAAAGATCGGGTGTGTGGGAGCAAGGTGGAAAGCAGAGGGGCCAAAGGAAACTGATGGGGGGAGGGAGAGAGAGAGATAGGCAGAGGAGAGTGAGAATTAAATGAAAGAAGAGTGATGCAGAAGAATTAAAACAAAGTGATGGGAATAAAGGACAAGAGAGGTAGAAAAGAAAGCAGAGACTGAAGTATGAAATGGGCGAGAAGAGATAGAAGACATTTCAGAAGTGCTAGGATAGACACACATACCTGTCTGTATGTACAGTCTGAAGGTTACTACATTCAACCTACACTTCCCTCATTCATGTTTATCCATCATACATTTCTGGGACACTATTTTTAACCATGTACAATAACATGCTAGGAGTTTTTCTCGCTTCCATTTTGGAGGAAGGGCCAGGCACAAGGCAAATCTCTTTTTAGAATAAATTCGGAAAGACTATCAGAGCAAACCCAATGCCTATGACTAAATAACTCTGTTCCTGTGGAGGAGGCTGTGGCAAGGAGCTATTCTCAGATGTGCACACAGCCCCGAAGAAGAGGATGTTTGGGACTGAACAAGGAGGTGGTGGCCGTGAGCCCTGCCTGGCTTGGGCATTTTATCTGCCTTGCTGCAAGGAAGGAGCTTTTCCAGTCTGGAGCAGCAAAGGGCATGAGGAACAATACATACATACATGAAAGCAGAGGAACATGGTCAACATCTGAGCTGTTGTACAGGTCCCACTGCCTGAACCAAGGCAGCTCCTTGCACCATGGCCATTCTGTGCCCTCTGCACCAGTCTGCTGAACAATATCCTGCAACAAGTTCAGCAGCATCAGTCTGATGTTATTTTCCTTCCACATCAGGTGTGAGGACCTTGGGCAGAGCAGAGAGGCAGGAGGCTTTGCTCTGTGCTGTTGTGCTGCCATCCTCATCAGCAGGGCTGGGATATTCCTGGCTAACACAGCCGCAGTGTGAAACACTGGGCAGGGAGGGGATTAGCTTAAGGCAGAAATGTGCTGATTTAAGGCTAAGCCTTCCCCCCAGTGTCATCTCTGTGCTTGAATCAGTCAAATAAGCTGTTGTGTCCTGTTCCCTGCACATTACAGCTGCTCTGCTCCTCACTATAAGCATCAGCTGAGGTCAATCTATCCAGTTACAGGAGGAAGAACCCAGAAGTTTGTATAAGCCACTGATCCCTTCTTGGGTAGGACAAGAAGGAAGGCAAGGATTGAGTCTGACCAAAGATCAGCTCCAGTTTCTTCCCCTTAGGGCTACTTGGGGCTGACATAACTTAGCCCTGCCTCAAGGCTGCTCTAACTCCACATTGGGAGAGTGACTCTGCATGGAGTAGTAGCACACGGAGATGCACAAAGCCATTTCTACCCCCCCACCACTCCCTTTGGGCCATGTGCAATTTGACCATACTATACTGTACATTCAGTCTGCTTTGAAAAGCATCTGTCCCCCTCCCTGGGAGGTGGCTGGGGACAGCCATGAGCTGAGACACAGGAGCCAAAACACGGTTTGGCATTACTTATACAACCATCTTTTGATTATCCATTTACCCACACATTCCTTCCCTTTGGCTGCTATATTTTACTGATTACCTAAATTATGCAGCCTTATTCACCTGGAAGTGTATGAAGTAGGACATTAATACATTTTATAAGATGGCACTGGAGGCTTCACTTTCATGAGAGGTAAAAACAAAATAAGACTTTTGTCCATCTGCACTCTGACTTAGCCCAACTGCTGTAAGAGGGAGTTGAGTAGACAGAGATGCATCCTCCTGAGAGTCCAAACACTAAAAATATTGGTAATGTGCATCAAAGTCTGAGTGCCTGCACAGTTTATACTCATTAAATTGATGTGAGGCTCACAAATCCCTTCACTGCTCTTTCAGAAGAAAGAGCTTGCTTAAAAATTGGTAGGTTTCCCAATTCTGGTCCATTCCCGAAGTCTCTAAGATTGGAGCCCCAGTGGTCCTGACTGCAGCAGAGAGCTTTAATGAAGTTAGCAGGTTGGGCTGTATCCTGTGGTCAGAGGAGCGTGCCAGAGATGCAGGGAGATGTCAGGAGGGTGAAGCTGGGTGGAAATGCGGCAGCAGCAGCACTAAACTCCACACAGGGCTGTGGCTCAGCATCAGAGGCTGTGAAGACACAGAAGTGCTGCTTGAGGGTTGGAGGAACACGCTTTTGGTGAATTCAATGGATCATGCATATGCAGAAAGTGGAGAATACACAAGTGTCTAGATGGGAATCAGTCTCTCCCATGTACTCCTCTGTCATCCATCCCATGCAAAACCATGCAGAGCATGGGCAACACAGAAACAAAACCCTTACAGATTTGAGATGTGGGAGAGATCTCTGTTGCAGACTTGCAAACACAGTCTGCCTTGATGCCACACCTAAAGAAAGAGTCTGGATATCTCAGACCTGAGGCTTGCTGCCAGCCTTGGAAACAGCTGAAGGTCCCTTCTGCTCACCAGCACATCAGCCCCCCAAAATAAACCTATTTCCTATCACCACTTGGCAGGAGTCAAGTTACCCATGTTGCTGGAAGGGAATGACAGCCTGTTCAAAGGGGATAATGGAAGTGGGGTAAATGCCTTCCAGATGTGCAAGGGGGTAGGGCTTGCACACCACAAGGTGGTACACTAAGATCCTGCCCTCTCCAGCCCCACTGTGACTTGCATCTCCATGACCTTGCTTCTCGACTGCACTTTTTGGGGTTATCAAATGAGACAAGGCCATCCTATTTATCTCCAGATACAACACCAAGGAGTCAGAATTTTGGAGCCAAGCTGCTCAGTCACACAGCAGCCTGCTGCTTTCCAACACATTTTAAGGACACTTCATGGGCAAAGGAGACAGTTTTCAATAAAATGTAAAGCTGTAAGTGGGGAATGTTTGGATCACTAAGCGGAGCCATCTCCTTCCCCAGTCGTGAACACTGTCACAGGGCTCTTTTCAGGACATCAACCTCTGTTTTAAAAACTAATTTGACTTTTGACTCCTTACACCCATTAGAAAACTGTTCCATGACATGACTGCTCTGGTGTTTAGGAGAATCCTAAGTTTCCAGCCTAAATTTATTCATCACCAACCTACACCCATTAGTTCTTCTGTCAGCATCGGCTTTTGCCCCTCGAAAATATTTATAGGAAGCAATCATTCCCTTGCAGCTCTCATTTTGCTAGACTGAAAAAATTACTGTCTGTAGTCTCCTAAGGAAAGCTCTCTGCTCCCTGACACTAAATCTCATGGAGAGTCTAGAATGCCTGGTGCCATGCTCTGGGAAGTTTCTTCCATTTTCTGTCCTAAATTCTTCTTTAGTGCTATGTACTTTAAGCCACTCTCTAATGATGTTTCTACACACAGAAATGCATTTTAGTGCAGTTCAGACAGCTCACACCATTATTTCGTTTGGCTGGAATAGCATGAAAATACACTGATAGCAGTAGGTTAGTTTCTGAAGCATTATTCTTCCCGGTTCAACCACCATAATTTCTGTTCTGGTATCATGAGAGGAAGAAAAATATTGATAAGGGTCAGAAATGATACAGAAATTGGAAGCATACAGCACTGTCAGGTTCAAGTGAGCAGTTACTAGAGTTTCCCTAGCAAGCACAGCCACACAGTAAATACCGTATCAAAGAATCAAAACCAAACTACTCCAAAGCACATCCATGTTTATGCATTCATACGTGTGCACACACACCTACATGCATACCCCTTTCTCTCCCAAGCTGAAACGATTAACTCTCAGCCTCCAAAATTGCTGGAATCACATTTCTGGATGACCACCACACTCAGTGCCCTGGCCCAGTCCCTGCATCACCGTACTCTAAATGGAAAGCTCTGTGCAAGTCATGCTCACGCTGAATTTTAGCCAGAGCATCCTGGCCCATCTGTTTGAGATTAAGACCACAATGGAGCAGAACATTAATAAATGATCTGCAATTCCTACCCTCCTCCAGTTTGCAACATTGGGGAAAAAAAATATTCCCAACACCCAAATGCACTTTTCAGCAACAAATAATGATAATGATTCTGTTCAGCATTAAGCATACAAGAAAAAAGTTTAATGCAGAATCTGAGCACCATCCTATCTCATGAGGCTATTGTTCCAGCATGAGGAATTATATATAGCTGAGTCTTTTTATTAGATTAATTCAATTCTTCAGATACTTAGACTGCTCCTGTATATCCTTTCTAAATTAAGTTTGGTTCTCTATACCTGCAGCTATGGTTATCCTGGGTATTTTCCTGTGTATTCCACTGTGAAAATCGTGATTAAGTTCATTTGTCATAAAACAAACATGATGCCATAAATGATAAATAAGCAGAGCGTACTGCAGAGACTGGCAATGCAGCTCAGCTTTCTCAGTGCTCGGGGGGTGGGGAGGGTTCCTGTGTCGCTCATGTCTGAGATTAGAAAGCTTCCTAATGAAGAAATCTGCCTAACAAATGATGTCATTTCTGGCAAAGCCACAAGCCTAATTTGCAGGGAAGGGCCCAGCAACCCCAGCATCACCTCCCCAGGCACGTGGAGGAGAAGTCACCTTTGCCAGCTCTCGGGCAAGGAGGACGCAGCGCAGCGGCAGCAGTGGGGGCTGCCTGCCTGGCTCCTGCCCCTTCAACCAAGCTGCACGCACCCACACACCTCTGTGGGGTTCAGTGGGGGACATTCACCCCAAGGGGACATCGCCTGCTGCTACCTTCACCACATGTCTGAGAGATCCAGGGAGTCCATCCACTGCTGCACTGGGGTTGTAGAGACTCCCCCCACCCCTGCTCCCTTCCATCCCCCTTGCATCAGAGGGCAAAAGGGATCAGTGTAACATCTACAGCCAGATTTTGTTAAATACTTCTCAGGATAAACTTTCATATTGGACAGTATTTCACCAGCACCCACGACAAGATCCCCAGCCCATATCCAGCTCCAAGCCAACAGCAGCTGGCTGGGGTCTCCCACCACCCAGCACAGTACCATAACCAGCAAGCTGTGGGCTGTGTTTCTTGCCAGCTTTCATGTCCCAGACTTCAGGAGGTGCTAAAGCAGCCTGGCCCACCTCCAAGAGAGTCACTTCAGCACCCTGATGGTATCCAGGGCACGGGCAACTGGAAATCAGGCCCTCAGCTCTGCCAGGCACCTAAGCTCTGGGCTTACTTGCAAGCTCCCTGTCCCACTACCCTCATCTTCTGGGTGCTGCCTATTTTATTACCATCCCTGGATTTCAGCACTTCAAACCATGGAACTGAAGCCCATTTTCCCCATCAAGATTATTTAACTCACGACAGATTAAATGCTAAGCTCCCCAGTCCTTTGTCTTTTATGTTCCAGAGTGGGTTCAAATTCAGCATTCCCCATTCCCAGAAGTCTCTTTGGCCAATTCTCTCCCTAACCCTTTCAGCTTAAAAAGCTTCAGTTAGTGGCTGTTCAATACCTTCCCATTAATGCAGTATTTTCTCTTCCATCCGTAATGAAAGCAAGACGCAAATACATCCTGCTTCCCTTCCAAAAGCATCATCTCCTCTCTCTAGAGCCCATCAGACATGTACTTTCTTACCTTTCTGACACACTGATCAACAAGGTTGTCCTCTCTTTCTCTAACATCAGAGCCCATTGTTCTAATTACATGCTGTCTGCTGTGCTCTGAGAAGCTGTAAATAAAGAACTAGTCACAGTATCATCTCATCTATACTGTCCTCCAAAGCAGCAGCCCCCATGGCCTCTGCTTGCAGTGCAGACAGGCTGGGGATATATTTTTTGCACAGACCTATGTAACCAGCAGGTCTTTAACATAAAAAGGCAGATGCTATAGGCTTGGGTGTCTCTCTAGAGGCACAGCTCAGCACAGTATTTAGCTGATTACGGGTCATTCCCCATACACCTAAACTTCTCTCCACACCTAGCTGCACGATTGCAGCAAACAGAGCCAAGGTCTGCTCTGAACTGTGTTTTTACCTATAGTGATTTTTAGGAAGGAGATCCCAGTTTTGCAGGCATTCACATATTTGAGACCTAACTGAAAATTCAATGAAGCCAGTCTGAATTGTTTCTACTTAGCTAAAGCTTTCAGTCAGCTCACCTCCATCCCCTGTAGGAACAAAACAAGGGAGGAATTAATAAGTTTCTACAGGAATTATCCCAGAAACGGTACAAACACATTCTAGCTACAAGACCCCCTGGGAGGATCTGAACCGCGCAAAGGCAGGCAGGAAGCCTGTGCTCAGTGCTGGGAATTTTCCCATAGACATTATTAAACAAGGAGAGGAATTGCTGCTTGAGAGCAGAGGCACACTGCTCTTAATTCAGTCTCAGGAAGGCCCGCACTGAATCGATGCTGCATCTCTGCTAAGTGCAGGATGGGAGCTCCCCAATCAGCCAATAATGGGGTTTGTCAGAATAATTAAATTGGAAAATGCATTTCTAGGTGTCAGTAAGGCACTTGCAACACTAGCAAGAAAGTCAGTTTAAAAAAGCTAACAGCCTGCTGTCCAGTGAAGGAAATACAGACAGCAATGCACACCATCAGGCTGCACAAAAACAGCTCAAGCACTGCACAATACAGAGAACCACAGCCAGGTTTGTGTGAAGTAGCAACTCTACGAGGCAGTGCTGTATCCCCTTTTTCTACACCATGGAGCGCTCCAGGCATGTCAGAGCAGGGACAGTCCCCAACCTGCTTCCTCACCAGCAATCTGGTGCTGCACTCGCTGGGCAGAGCATCTTTGCTGTGAGAGTGACCCTGCACAGGGCCAGTCCAAAAAAGCAGTTACTCTTCCCATTTTACAGGTGGGAAACCATGAGACTGAAAATTTAAATGACATGCCTAAAGCTGCACTGGGAGATCAAGGAAGCAAACGGCCATCTCAAGTCACTGCTCACCCCACAAAATGGGCACCTTCCATGTGTCCCATCACTCATGCACACACGGCTGCGCTCAGCAGATGGACTCCTTACAGCCACAGAGCAAACACTGCTGGGGGTTTGCACATATCTATTGCAGCACCACACTCAGAACAGGCCCGAGATCTTCAAAAAGGCACGTTTTAATTTAAAAGCCTCTTTTAGGGCATTGCTCTTGCATTTAGACAAAGCAGCAGCAGCACTGGAGAAGGGTTTATTGAGCTTGATCGAAGAGTGATTATAATAGGTTTTTTCCCCAAAAGGAAAGCTCCATCATCATAGCTTAAAAGTGGAGGTGAATGGGTTCATGCAGACATCCAAGGCAGCAAGCTCCTCACTGTAGCACAGACTTTGTAACCCACTAACCTGACATATGATGGCAGAATAATAATATCTAGCTCTTCGACAGTCCTTTTCATCAGCAGATCTAAGAAAACTTTCTAAATGCTGGTTGTGTCAGTGTTTGTAACTGCCAGGAGAATAGGAAGAGAGCAGTGAGAGAGATTTCTGAAGATAGGTTTGGAGCACCAGGTTTTGATCAGTGCCATCCTACAATGGGAAACCTGATTCAAAGGCTGCTAAAATTCAATGGAGCCATTATGCAGACTTCAAGGGGCTTTAGAGCAGAATGCCAGGGATTACCGTAACTTTTACTACAATTGCTTTTACAACAATAAAATCACATGGTGGTAATACTCTGTATTTGCCTTGTGCACCCTCATATGTCTAAGAGCTTAAAACGATCTCGTTGGCTGTTCCCAATGGCACATCTGCAGCACTGCTCTAAATGTCGTACGTCCAGCTGTAAGTGATCCTAAGGATCCTGCAGCAGACTGAAAAGACTTTAAAAGACCAATTTATAAAATACCTTTTCTAAGGTTCAGCATTCATCAGTATTTTGTGCAGTGCATTCTTCAAGCCTTTAAAGCAATGCCATCTGTCATGATGCCGTACTTCTTGAACTAACATCAAGAAGGACAGGGTAGTTGAAAGCACCATCAGTTCAACTCAGATGTCACACCTCAATATCTGTGCCACAACAGACCTCAGCAAATAACTCAGAAGAATGATGATGCCCATGAAGTGCTTTTTCTTGTTGTTTTTTTGTTTTGTTTTTTAAAGGTAGCCTTGCTACAATATCACACATTTGTGTAAAACAGAAGCACACTATTGAGATGTAACAGGTCCTCTGATTACATTTTCCTTTTAATTGCATTTGCAAACTAATGAAAGAGAAACTCATTTTCAGGATGCCATAAACAAGCAGGCTGTGAGCAGCAAAGTAATTTTAGAGGGGAGGAATATGCATCTACTGCTGAAACTGCTGCTCTTTTGCAAGGAAAAGTTGAACCGATAACACCCTTAAATTAGTGAGTGTCACTTGCCCACAAGGCTGGCAGAGCAGATCAGGCCATCTCCAGTCAGCATGAAGACAACTACCAGCAATCCTGGTGGAAAGTGCCACGTGAAACACCCTGCACAGAAAGGGTGGCGATTTACCAGTATGCATTTCCTTGCAGGTTTAAAAAAAAAAAAAAAGTAGGACAAAACAAAATATATGTTGTGTTGCTTATCACTTTAGCTAAACCATATCTTACAAAGGTTCAATTTTTATATCAATGGAACAACTATAGCATCCAACATGGGAAGATCCAACACAAAAAAGCATGCAGGAAAGCAAGCAGGAGTCTGCATCCAGTCAGTCAGACCATGCACTTGGAAGCAGAGAGACAGGCTCCACTGCCTGCTCCAAAAATCACTTTATACATCTTTAATAGCTTATAAATAAACCAGCATATGAACAGGGACTGAAATTGAGGTCCTTTGCCTTGGAGGCCTGCCTGAAGCACTAGCACTTTTCATCTCTGCACACAGGCTCGTGCACTTACCCCACCAGGGTGTGGGTTATACCCAGCCCTCCTGAACACAAGGATAAGGCACTGATGTCCCAGGCAAGGGGAGATTCCCACCCCATCCCTTCTCTGCAACACAAATGAGCTGTTTTAGCACCTATTTGGCTTTTCCAGCCACTGTGCAGGTGGCCTGGGTGCCAAAATCAGACCTGCAGCTTCCAGCTGGCAAGTTCGACACCTCCAGACTCATCGCTGTTGTGCTGACCTAGTTGGAGATGCAAGTGATCCCCAAAGCAAGAGGTATTTGGGGAACACAAGGGCAGGACCACAGCTCTGTTCCAAAATGGCTTTGTTCCCCATCACAATTTTATTAAGATTTCACTTTTCCAATGTTAAGGACAGGGCAATGAATTAAGTGCTTTTACTAGCCCAATGCCAAGAATAAATTAATGATGTGTATTAATAATGTACAGCATTCGTACTGAAGCTAAGGCCATTTTCTGATGCATAAAATAGTAAGCTAAAAATGACTAATTTTTAAATCAATACAAAATTCACTCCCCAGTACTACCGCATAAACTGTAACTTTTATGCTGCATCTTAAATATTAAATTAAAGTGGATGGAAAACTTTATTTGACTGAGAAAGTTCTCCTGCTCTTCAATCTCAGAGGTCAGCTTCAGGTTCACAAATGGTTTTGGACCTCCCCAGAGAAGAAAAACAGAAGAAACACTGAACACAGTGAAAGACCATTCAGAGCACCGAGTGTTACCTGGTAATACATGAGCAGTGTGTGCCGGACAGACATAGGGGTGTTACTTTCTTTAACACACAACCAGCTTGATGCAGCACAGGACAATGCCAGTACAAATACTGGCTGCCTCCCCTCCAAGTCACCTTGCCTGGTCCAAACCTACTCGCAGCACTCCTCTCTAGCGTCTATCCTCTTTACTTACCAGGACAACCTCACTAAAACCAGTATGATCCTTCCCCACTGTTTCTAGTGCATTGGCTTAAATCCAGGAAGACAGGTTTGTCCATCAGTGCAGGCAGAGGAACAGTTAGGGCCACCAGATATTCAGGTGAACTAGGAGGAAGGGAAGGCGGGGGGGGGGCGTACGACAACATTTTTGACCTTTAGAGCTGGCACTGGAGCAGCAATCTCACACCGCAGTTTCTCACAACCAAGTCTGACCCACCAACCATCCAGCTCTTGTGAAGCAAAGAGCTGTTTAGAGAAGCACTTCAGAGAAAACCCACCCTAAACCATGGAACAACATATATTTATGCCAGGTTTACCAAGTAGTTGCTCATCTCTGAGCTAAAGGGTCACATTTATGTACTTTTGTCTGTCTTTTCACCCAGGCCACAGCACTAAAAGAAAAAAAAAAAAAAAAAGCCCAGAAACAACAGACAGCACTTGTCCTGGGATTCTTCTTGACCCATCTCTGGCATAAAGTTTTTGTTGGGTTTTTTGTTTTGGTTTGGTTTTGTTGGTTTGGGGGTTTTTTGGGGTTTTTTTGGTTGGTTGGTTTTTTAGGGTGGGAGGAGGGGGGTTGGTTGCCTTTTTTTTTTTTGACCTTTCCTGGTTATATCTGTAAACACAAGCACCATGCCACACAGCAGAGCAGCATTTGTGAAGCACATCACCTAAGACTGTGCACCCAGAGTGGTGAGAGGAGACCACCCAGGGGTGTCCGAGTCCAAGGGCATAAAACCTTCTGGGATGGGGCCAATGCATACGTAGGGTGGAGCCAGAGCCCTGGACTTCCATCTGGAACCAGTTCTGACCCACATTCTTTCTTAAACTGGGATTTAGCTAAAACCACACTAATCAGCCCACCCAAAAAACCACACATGTGGAAACACAACTAAACAATCAGGATGATAATGATCCAGTGTTCGAGCTAGACAGCTGTGGGGTAAGAGACCCTCACAGGCATGAACACAAGATGCACAATGGTAAGAAAGGCATCTGTAAGTGTTCCCGCTCCCAAATCTTCTTTGCTTCCACCCATGTGAAATTCATCCTCATGCTTTTCGGACAAGCAGTGGTTCTGTCTGGCTGTTTTAATTTTGGAGAAAATGCACGTAACCCTCAGCTACTTTAATCTGGACAGACCACTGAAATTAATAGGTTTCCATCAGTAAATAACTGGGTCCTGCAAGCACTTTGCCAGTAGGAGCAGGACCAATTTGCGCTGCAGGAGTTCTTACAGCAACCTTTACTGAGCACATACCTGAACATGGGTGTGCAACACCACCATTAAACAACCTCCTTTGGTTGCACCAGTCAGGAGGACTTGAGCAGTTCCAGCTCTAAGCGTGAACCCCACACAGACCCTTATGAAATGATAAAGGTTAACGTGACTGTACTGCAGGTATTCGTCACCTACTGCAATGAAGTGGGAGCTCATTTCAGTCTCCCCTTCACACAACATTGGGAAAAAGGAAACCATGCAGATGCACTTTGGCTTGAAACAACAATATTTGCTACCCGTAAACATAAGCGTCCAGCAATATACAGATATCACTGCTCTGTTGGGCTCTGCTGACTTCTGCAGAGAGGCAGAGTCATGAAGAGTGCCTAAACCAACTAGAAGGGTACATCCCAATTCCTTTCCACTGCTCTGCACTAAGCAAACAGAATTTTTCTTATCATTAAGATAACATAATCTTTACCGGTCCCTCAAAACCCAAGTAAGTCTGAGCAGAACTAACACAAAGGAAAAGTATATTCCTTGTAACTTAATATAAATATTGGAAGCACAATAATTTGCTTTCAGGGTGTGCCTCATCCTCCATTGTCTGCAAATAGATCTTATTCAATTAAGGTAAACCAGAATGCCAGCTTTTAAAATACTAAATTCAGATGAGATGATTACTGTCCCTAAGAGCATAATATTCTGGGTTAGAAACATATATAGGATCTCACCACTACAGGCTCCCTAGAAATACCCAGTGCTTCCTCTTATAACATGAAACCATTGCTCCTTCTAGCCATGTCCCCAGCTGGTAGCAGGCAACAGAGCAGAGTCCTAAAATAGATACAGATGTAGGACATACTCTATTTCCCAAGGCAAACTATGGGCAAAATACCATGACCATTATGAAAAAAAAAAAAACACCACACACAGTAAACTCACAGGTTAGATAAGACAGTGACAATTTGGTGCAGGTACTGTCCAGCTTCTGTGTCAACCAAGAGGGTAACAGCAGTACAAGGAGACACTCAAACATCTTCTCAGTACACAGAGGTGAGGACACACCATGCAAACCCTAGGGAAGGGCTCTACTCTGCTCCTCCACATAAATCCTTAGCTCTGGGCTCTTTGCAAGCTCAGAGGCAGCTGAGGGAGGCACTCTCATTTGGGTGCTAATTAGATAAAGCTGAGCTAATTAGCAAAAGCTGGCATTCAAGTCAAAGGCGAGCCTAGAGGGTTACAGAAGAGGAAGCTTTGGCGTATGTGTGGATAGATGAGTACTGCTGTCTGCTGAACAGTTATGTCCTTTCTGTGTATGTTTATATCACTTACATTAGCCCACTGGAGCGGCTATTTCTGATGTAAGCTCAGAGGTGGAAGGGGGTAGGACATGGGATCAAGGAATTCCCTGTGGCTATGGCTTCTGCAGTAGCAGCTCACACAGCTGCACAGATGCAGGCACCAGCCCATGCACCCAGCAGAGCTGCTGGCTCTCCCCACGCAGCTTTAGAGATGTGGGCAGGTCTGCAAAGCCAGGCAGGAAGCCAGGGTGGAGATGCCCCTGCTGCTGCAGAGGGAGCGCCAGGGAGCCATGTCCCAGCAAAGGCACCTCTGCTTGCAGCACTGTGAACCCAAACCGCAGCCTCTGTGTTTGCTGCTTATAAAACTGCACAGGAAAACCTTGGTGCTAAAGTCTTCTGCGAACCCAGTCTCCCTGCATTAAAACAAGGCACCTAAAGCTTCCAGGGTGTTTTTGTGTTCAAACAAGAGCTTTTGCTGAGCTTCCTTTATCATGTTATTCTGTGCAACAGGTACAAACAATGCATTTTCCAGGATGGCTTCAATATCGCACACACCTCACTGTGCACAGAGAGCCATCAAGCATCATGGACACAGCATAGTTATACCAGACAACATGGTTAAAAGCTGGATGTCTGGGAAAATCATCAAGCACAGCATGTTTCATTAAATACATCACATGCATAATGCACCATGCCCTGGGAGGTGCATCTTATAAAAAACCACCAAGAAATTGTACATGTAAGTTACTGAAATCCAAGGATGGGGCTTTTTGCAGAAGCAGCATGTGTGAGCCCCTGGCAGAAATGCCTAGCAAACCCCACAGGTTGGACAACAGTTGTACAAGTCCTTCTGCGTATATTATCTTGAGATCATTTTATTCAAGTATTACACTGCCAGTCTGCATTAATGCCAGAATGTTAATATCTAGGGAAGCCAATCTGACTAAATACCATGCTGCTCTAATGAGCAATTTTTCTGTATTCACCAGCAGTAAGGCTCTGTTGTCGAAATGTAGTTCTCCATAATTAGCACCCACTCATCACACTGCTGTGAGCTGGTGTCTGAAGGCAAAAATAAGAAGGGAAGCCCGTAAAGTTGGAAGTGCTCCTTCAGTGATATCTGTATTCGTGATAAATATGCTCTATGACCCTTTTTAGCATAGAGAAAGGAGAGAGATGGAGAAAGAAGTGAAGATATCTTCCAAAGGACAGGAAACATCTCAACTGAGTATATACTGGGCTGAAGAAATGCAGCTATGCTTTTAAAGGTGTATCTATAGGTACCTATAATGTCAGGGCACATCCTCTGTTTTCAGCTCTCAGCTGGGTTTCCCCTCTGAGCCAAGGAATCCCAGTGATTTTCCCTCTCCTTGTGATGAGGGTTTTGGTGGGAGACATTAGTCAATAAATAAGCCTCTACATTGCACAGTTCACCTGCAGATCTTGAAGCAGTCAAAGGTTTTACAAACCTTGTTAGGCAACAGCAGCTTTAAAAGGCTCTGGCTACCCAGCTAGAGCAGGTTGTTATACAGCTCAGAGGCTGGTGTTAACAACCTGAATGGTTTTGATCTCAGGCACTGAATGAAGCAGAACTCTCATACTTCTCAGCTCTGAGCAGCTTTGGAGCCACACTGAGGGTTACAAAAGTGCTTTGCCTGTGACACACAGTGAGCAAAAAGCAGTTTGAGAAAAAGAAGTACCTGAATCCCTTTAGCTGGGTGGAAGAGGCTCTGCATAACCTGTTGGCACTAGCACTGGTGTTCTCCTTGCTAGCTGTGTGTTAGCTTCTCATACCCTCCCGACCCGTGAATAAAGATACAGAAAATGAAAGCCAAAAATGACATCATGGATTTTTCCAATTTTTAAAAGACATTTTTTGGAGGCTTTTAGAACAGCAGCTACAACAAAATAGAGCACATTTGTGGACCAGTAAGCAAATATTCAACAGTTCAGACGTCTTTTCCCTCAAATCCCTGACTAATTAACTGCTAAAAAGCTAAGGCTGAAGGAAATTATTATGTAACCAAATGTGGTAATCCTCAATACCACTTAAGAAAGGAAAAAAAAAAAGGATCTAAGATGCTTTTTTAGTTTCCAAATTTTAGCTTTGAAACTTCTGTGCTCTGTAACTGTTAGGGGGAAATAGTGAGTTTCGCAGTCAGTCATTTCGGGCATTAAAGAAGCTGCTCCTCCTGGTCAGTGTGGAAGACAGCACGGCTTTGCATGGCTTGGACCAAGCCCAGAGCCCTGTCCTTGCTACTTGTCAGCCCCAGGTCTTTCCTGTGGGGTCCGGAGTCTGCCCTCCAAATGCAGCACACGTGGGAATGCTGATGCTTTAGTGTGGGGAAATGGGGCAAATTTCTCCTGTATGGGCCAGTTCAAAGAAAACTTAGGGTGGTGGGTAGAGCCCTGACTTTGGCATTTTGCACTGGCAAAAGCTTTCATATTTTAAGACATGAAGATGTTAGTCTATACTGAGTATGTCGCTAGGGTACAATGTGCAATAAGGGGGGTATGTAGGAGGGGGCCATTCACAGCAGGTTAACTCACTCTGCTTTGGCTCAGCAAGTGATGACAGGACTTAGTGAAGGGGATCAGTATATCTGCTAAAGTATTTGGCTGTCAGCAGCTCCATCCGCAAGTGATGCATTGAAAACATCAGCTCCCAATTTTGGTAGTTTTGGCACTTGTCCTGTTATAAATCTTTACCCAAAGCTACACTACCTTAACAACATCCCCATCTCCAAACTAACAATCCAGGGACGGATCAGACGGGAATCCTCTGCCCAGCTCCAGGCACACGTTTTGGTAAGTTGTGAGCTTATGGAAACCATGCGTACCAGCTGACAGCTGATACAGCAGGACATGCTAAATCCAATCCTCATTTAGCCCCTGATCTTCAACATGCATGAGACCAGCTGAGTCACTGCCTGTGCAGGATGGAAAACACTGGCCTTCAGTAGTGGCAATAAATATTTTCCAAATAAAAACTCACTGCATTACAGGTCAATCTAACTCCCCTTGATAAAGGGCCGGTACTGGACATCGTAGTTCTCCCGGTCTCCTACAAGAACTCCTCTTCTGCAGGTCAAGGTTATAAAGTAGACAACAGGGTGAAAGATCATCAAAAATCAAATCACCTTCTTGTTTCTCTTCTCCACGCACCTCTAAAAAAGACAGCAAAATGCCAAGCTCCAATAGATTATTTCCCTCCTGCAAGAAGTTATAGAGAGAGGGAGAGAGGAGACAGAGGGTCGAAGTCAGGCAGGAGAAGTGCTAGTGGCATGGCCAACCCCGTGGCCAGCGCTGAGACATGTGAGAGGGCCAGGGCCAAGAGAAGCAGCGCAGGAGGGGTGAGACATGCCCCTCTGATACTGCTGGGATCAAAGAGCACACAGGGCATAGTAGGGTATATTATGGGGCATTTCCATCCACAAGGTAGATTGCTAAAAAGCCTTTTCCCATGCAATGACTGGGTCATGTATAACCCTAACGGCTCCACAGAGCTTTCACTGGAGGTTTGCATGTAGCAAATACTGTAGTAATAGGGACATATTTTTCTCTCTCCCTTCCCCTTCTGCAGTTGTCTCATGTGTGAAACCAGTGTCCTTGAGCGCCTCCACTGTGCAACCATCTTTTGGCCAGATCTCCTTACTCATGTCTCTCATTTAGCAGGCATTATGCTGGTACGTTCATAAACATGTATTTATAACTCTATTCAAGTATACATCAGACTATGCACAATGCCACCACTCAGCTGGCTTTTTTTATAATGCTGTCATATTTAGTATTTTGCTAGACCTTCCACTGTTTTGTCATAATTCCTTTACTACAGCAAAACAGGGGAAAGAGAGGCTGCTTGTGAGTCTGCTCCCAATAGCCATCTGAACCTGATTAGGGTCCTGATTTGAGGAACCATGTAAAAAAAAAAAAAAGAAAAAAGGTTTCTCCCCGGGAATGCAACAGAATTGCTCATTTATAACGATCATGTTCTGCCTTAGCTGAGCTTGAGGAGCTGGTCCTTTATCCTGGCAGCAGGAACTTTGTGCCCTGAAGATGCAAATCCTCATTCTCAGTGCCCATGATGCAAACAGAAGGAGGCACAAGGAAGCACTTGTGCCTGAGACCTTGTCTGTTTTCCCTACCAATATTAGCTGGTCCATTAGAAGCTGTTATCTCTCCTTACCAGTTCTGCCTTGTGTATCCTCAGGCCATGATGGCTGCAACACTCTTATGACTCTGGCAAACAGCTCTGACAGCCAAGTTTGAGGTGTTAATAATGACATAAAGATTGGGCTGAAGGGGAAGGAAGAGTAAATGCATTTACTAATCCATGCACCCTTTTCTAGATCTCACTGAACTTATCATAGAATCACAGAATGCTTTGGGATGGAAGGGACCTTTAAAGGCCATCCAGTCTGTCCCCCCTGCAATGGGCAGGGACATCTACAACCAGATCAGGTTGCTCAGAGCCCCATCCAGCCTGACCTTGAATGTTTCCAAGGATGGGGCATCTATCACCTCTCTGGGCAACCCGTTCCATTGTTTCACTGCCCTCATTGTAAAAAAATTCTTCCTTATATCTAGTCTGAATCTACAACTTGTAGTAATACTTCAGAGGATGATATTCTGATCGCTGCACTAGCTGGGAACTCCACCATACTTCAGTGTGATCAGGATTCACTCATCACTTCTTTCACAACAAAAGGAGTTTGACCCCTTCCTTCATCCAGATTGTTCCTTCCTTTGCTAAAAAAAGAAATAAGCTGAAAGTCTTCTCTCTTTTTTTTTTTCATTTCAGCTACTGAACAAATAAAATCCTTTTCTTATCCATCTCCCAAAGGCCAGCAAATACCTGCACAAACCATGTGCAATCAAAGAGCACATGGCTGATAGAGGCAGAGTTATCTGTACGGGAAAAGTGCTCACAGCATAGACCTGTCTGTGGGGACCTGACAGAATCAGGAGAATGAAAATAAAACTTGTTTTTCGGAAGACAAATATCTTTCACTCCCCATCACTGTCCTCACCCTGAAATGCAATGTCTATGATGAGGGCCAAGGGTTATTCACAAAAGCAAAGAACATCCAATGTATGCAGCAATGGGCAGAAAAATCTAAAAATAAATGCACCATCCTGAGAGAAAGACATCTGGATCCTCTTAGGAGAGAGGCATGAGCAGTGTTTACTGCAAAGCAATAGTGGCGCTTGCAAATGCAAATGTGTGTGTGAATCTGAAAAAGCAACAGACTGCAGGAGCAACACGAGTGCGTGGGATGCGACACAGCATTAGCTATATCTGCTTGGGTTTTTTTTTAAGGATAGAGAAAGAAAAAGCGAGTTAGTAATGCCAAGGGAATTTAGCACACTAAACCTTGTCACTACAAGGATTGATTCTGACTTGGGTGTTTAAAAGACCCAAAAGAAACCAATCACCCAACTAATTCATTTATCCTTCTACTTGACATCAATGGCTGTCATTCCCATCAAGTGTGGCTAACGTCCTTTGATCATTGTGTTGAGGGGTCAATGAAACTCACCTCTAATAATCTAGATTTAACAGACAATTACGATGAGATACCCTTTAAAAAAGTCAGCCTGGAAAGCCTTGCCTGTCTCCTAAAAAGCAAGGTGGGAATTTCAAGAGCTCTTCAAAAGTGCTCTGTTGTGCTCACTAAAAGGAGAGGTGGAGCAGTAGCAACTGTTGTTGCTGATCCAGGTGAGGAGATACAACTGCTCCCCACTCGTGCTCGGCCACCCTGGATTGCAGGTGGGTTTATTGTCTCATGCAGTGCAAATAGGGCAGAAGAGCTTCACCTGTCTCCACACGACACTGTTCTTAGATAAGTAAGTTTAGCGTGCTCAAAATAGGTTCAAAATAGTTTTTATCAGGTGGACAAGCCTGACTTTCAAGCCATAGCTTCTGAAAAGAAACGCTCTTAAAAGTGTCATCTGCCGCTCTGGTGCACATCTGGTGCAATGGTACCTTAAGTCTATAAAAACACATGCACACAAGCATACAATCCATTAACTGTAGTGCACATACTATTATTACTAATTATGTGAATTTCAATAAACCCTAGAAGTCCCAATAGTGACTTATACTCCTATATGCTGAATGCTCAGCAAAGAAGATTGTCTTGCCCTAAACAGCTACAGTCTGAAAAGACAGAAGCAGAAACTGAAGGAGAAATGAGGAATACAAAGAAGCCATATCAGTGTAACTGGGACCATTTACTATTTTGGTTATGTGCACCTCAGAGGAAGGATCTCTCTTACTATGTGTCCATAGAGTCCTAGTCTCAATAGTGCCTTGACCTCGATTGATGTTATAAGCTAGATATGATAAGACAGACATCTTCTGAGTGTGCTCACCTGACTTCTATGGTTTTCTGAGGGCTGGACATAAGAATCAAGCACTGCCTTGCTGAAAACATGTTAGCAAGAAATTTGCTTAGGAGGGAACTGTACCACCAGTGCCAGACAAAAAGGTTGGATTGCTTTTAACCAAACACTGAACAGCCGCATCTTTCACAGATGTCCTCCCACTGTTTTCAACAGGACCCGTGAAAGGCTTGAACTTTTGAAAAGCTGGGAATTTCATTTGAGTTCTCAAATGGCATGTGTACGTTTTTAATCTGGATCTCCTTTACTATCGTATTGTTAGTTCTGAATAAATTATCCAGAAACTTGGGCCTTTTTATTGTCCCTCAGTTCTGTTTTCTATAAATACATTCATTATTTGCATGTTGTCACTGAACACTTAATACTCTGTCTCCTGTGGAGCTATGGCAAATTGTTAGTTTGGAATATATACACTACTCATTAGCCACTGTGGAACTAAACAATTAACTCGCATGATGTCGTCTCCTTCAGCTGATGATGAGAATAATCAGCAGCAGATTGTGAATCACAAATATCCCTATTACCGAGGAATAACCCTGTACAAATGAAGAGGAGCATCGCTTTCATATTGGTGCACTGGGGTCTGGATGATCCACCTAGCACTTGATCTGAACTTAAGCAAACACTTGTGAGTGCTGCTTTATCCCACTGTCCTAACCACTTTATTTTTAAACAAAGAAGTTGTCAAAGAAGATTAAAAGAAGCGCTATGAAATCATTTCCAGTTTTGATCCACAGAGCAGAAGAGGACTTGATAAAAAGTCTCCATGTGTTTTCACTCTCATGCATGGTACAGAAGAGAGGGATGGGGTCAGGCAGCCTGCGCACAACACAGGGCTGCAACCTCTCATGCTGTGCCTGGTTTTGGGAGAGCTGTGTGGCTTTGGGCACCCCACTTAATTTCTCCATTTGTTTATTCAGTTGGCCTTGATACCTCCACACCCGCTATGGGAAGAGGCAGCACATGTGAATCACAATCCATATGAAAATATTGAAGAACCATACAAAATAGGAGGAGTTGCTTATTTCAAATATACCAAACGCTAGGAAGAAATGAAAAGCCTTCTTCTATTTCCCGTCCCTTTCAAATATGGACATGCACAGAAGCACACGCCTACTTCCAAGGTAATTACTCGCAGAGTGAGTTTGACCTTGCCATAGCACCATAAGATAAAATCTTTAAGCATGTGTTCCGCAGGATGTCAGATTAAATGTTCTAATGTTTTCTTCTGATTTAAGTCCATGAAGGAGCATTTCCTTCCACCAGTAATCCTCCATCCGTAAAATGCAACTGATCTTTAGCTTTGCTTTCTTTTTTTTCTCTCTTCACATTAAGCTGCTGCGGTGAGTGGAGAGGGCCACGTGTTCATTTGCCTGCACCTCCATATCATCTCTGCTGTATCCCAAGTGCCGCATGGTCATGCACGGCAATTCCCAATGTATTTTCAGCCATCCTGGATACCTTAACTCACCAGGAAGGTAACTATGAGTTGTAGCTGTGTAACCTCCCGAGCCAAGGAGCAATGCACTAAC
The DNA here is from genome assembly GCA_020745775.1 of Theristicus caerulescens. Lineage (NCBI taxonomy): Eukaryota > Metazoa > Chordata > Aves > Pelecaniformes > Threskiornithidae > Theristicus > Theristicus caerulescens. The sequence goes on along the minus strand of CM036564.1, from coordinate 65,559,352 downwards.
GCATTAGGGTGTTTCTGTAGGAGACCCACTACAGCATATTGGTTATTGCCTTTTCAATAATAGATGCATTCAAATCTATTCACTTGGTTCTTAAGAAGGAACATTTTTTTACTTTGATATTTTATAGTATCATAACACCATTAAGACTCAGACTTTAGCACGTCATTGTCCATCTGTAGCACAGCACAGGGTGTCTGTTGTTCAGCAGATTATTCCCACTTATGGTGTCAGTCCCAGCCCCAGGTAAACTGCATCCCTGTGGACATCACCTTTGCATCTTGTTGCTCTGTGGCCCCTGGCTCAGTCCCTGGCTTGCAGCAGATGTAGCAGTGAAAGAGCAGTGACGGGAGTGCCCCAAGAAGAACCTCTAAAAGTGCACTGGGAAGCCGCAGAATGATGATGGCACATGTGGCTCACATGGCTCGTGTCAGCAGAACCATATGCTAAAGATGCATCAAAAGTTGCAGGCATCAAACAGCTATTTTTAATTTTCACCTTGAGCTTTAAGAGAAGTTACAGATGTTTATGGCTTACAGGATTTGCCCATGTTCCTTTGACCCCACAGGAGGAAGAGGCCACTGCTGCACTTCATGCTGAGGGCAGAATTTGGAAGCCGTGTTGCAGGAAGATGGACTGAAGACACAGTACTAATTCCAATATATGTGTGCACAATGCATCTAGCAAAGCGGATAGCTGCTCTGGGCAGTCAGGCATGTTCTGATGACAAAAGAAAGGAAAATTCCACCCAGGTATCCTATTAAAACTCCCTTCACAGGTTTAATCTGGTCACATATCCCAATTCAGATTTACATACAATCTCAGAGTTGTGTCGTGTCCCCCCCCCCCCAAAAAAGGATGTTGGTCTGACTTAATGGGGAAGTAGATCCTCACTCACCCCTTGAAAACTGTGCTGGGGTACATCCATACCAAAATCTAATGAGTGAAACAGCCCTTAACTACTTATACATAAGCAGTGTAGTGGTATTTTGCACAAGTGTCTCGGGCAGTTCCTGTAGCAGGTCACTACATTTTACTCTGTTTAAGAGGTATCCTACTGTTTGAATTAAATATGTAATTCATCTAATGTGTGCAGTCAGCACCATAGCCACGTTGTACGGTTCCTTGGGCAACTAAACCTGCACTCTGTGGGCAGTGATGCTAGAGAAATGGTCTCTTTTTGTTTTTCCTACTTGCTTTGGTTTTTAAGCCTCTGTCAGTGGAAGCTTTGGATACCCAGTGCACCAACAGCAGGTATTTATCTGAATATGCACTATAGACACATCTGATATTTCTTGACATCCAGGGGCAATGACAGAGCTGTTGCTATAACCTGCTGGGATGCCAGGCCCATACAAGTGTAGCAAATCCTCTAATTCACTTCAGACAAAATTTCCAGGTGGGAAAGGAGGCTCAGCTCAATATATAGATGAGCTCTGCCCTCTGTGCAAGGCCTGCTCCGGCAGCCTCCATCCCTAGGGATCTTGCCCTAATTCTGCCCTAATTACTGAAAGCTGAGTGGTGTCTGGGGTCAGGCAGAAAGGATGGCCGGAGGGATCCAGCTGGATTGCTCTGCCCTACATGGCAAAGGGCTCCTGGGAATAAGGAACGCTGGTTTCTATTCCTGGCTCTGGAAAGCAGTATAGCCTCTCGGTGACGAACAGAATAACCCGCGGCAGGGTTGGGCAGATGTCGCCTGCTCACTTCACTGGCCAGCTCACATGCGATTTTATTCTTTATTGGTTTTTAAACAAGGTACTTTGTTGGAAAGACAACTTAAGCCAGGATTTTCTCATTCTTTCTCAAGCAAAAACCTTACACTTAAAATAATGAGTTCATCTTTAAAAGAACTACAGTAGGAGGCTTTAAAATGACTCAATACTGTATTCTGAAAAGAACTCGTGGATCGCTTGTGCCTCAGAGCTATTTATACGCTACCTGCCAGGGAAATTCACAGATGAACGAACTAGCAAGAAACATACTATTCAAGAGAGAGTTTCTTAGGATCTGGAGTCAAAAAAACCCACATAATTACATAAAGGTTCTGGTTCGGAGGGCTCTGCTCGCTGGAGAGAAACTCTCCAACATAATTTCTCTATGTGCTGCTGACGAGGGGCTCTTCCCTCTGCCAGAGAAAGTCACTACCAAGGAGGTTTGGAATCCAATACATTCCAACAATTTGTTATTGTAGCAACATTATCTGCACTATAGCAGCCATGTGAAACCAGGTTGCAAAAAATGGGAATACACATATGCATGTAACCGCTCTGTGGCCCATAGTTGCTCTTTTCGATGAGTGAATAGTAATAAACAGAAGTAAAAATCCAGCATGCTTCCTTGCACTCCCCTTAAGAGTGCACCATTAAAGGCATCATTTGGAGGGGCATGGTCTCTTTGTGTCACTTTAATCACCACCAAATATTCTCTAGAGTTTCTGCATGGGTGAAAGCTGGCTTTAAACATGCTTGGTGCAGCCTGCAAGATGCTAGAGCAGCAGAGAAAGAAATCTCAGAAGCGGTGGAGAGGCAACACCGAGACACCCAGCTCCAAGATTAAAATGCAGACAGGTGTCTTGTGTTAGGCTCAGGTGCTTACTTCCACTGGTTTTAACAGCACCAGAATTAATGCAAGGCATGTCTCCAAATCCCCCTTCAGGGTGGTCCTGACAGCCTCAGCCTGGGCTCCTAATTAGCAGTTCAGTCCCTGCCCAGTGAGTGAAGGCAGGGGCTCTCCCACACATCCACATTTGGCACGGGGCAGAGATTAATTTCCTGCTGACGCCAACGCAGAAAGCAGCCTGGGATTGAGCATTAGCATGTAACTGAGGTTTCAGTGCGGCATGGTAAAGGGGAAGCGCAAGAGGCACATTGCATTGGCGAAAGGAGACCTTCTGGGGATGTTCCCTGGGAGAAGGGCCTCCCCACACCTCCCACTACATTGCAGGGAGGTCCTTGGAGATTACTTCCTCCTCTTCGTCCTTCTCCTCCTTCTTCTCCTTCTCTTTTTCCTCCTTCTCCTCTGCCCTGCAGGGCAGACAGCAAGGCAGGGGCTGTAGTGGCCTGGAATCCCAGGGGACACCTCAGTCCTGAGCACACCCTGAACTGCTGCAGATCATGGTTTGGAGGCAAAGGCCTCAGGCTTCGTCCTTGTTGCCATACTTTCCTCTTTTCTCAGGTATTTCCTCTGCTTTAGGGAAGGGCTGTTGCTCTTCACTGTGGATGCCTCCCTCCTCGGTGGTTACACAGGCTCACTGTACAGTTTCAGCTAACGCTTCTATCTCTTTGCCCCCACAAGTTTTATCAAGCCGTAACATTGCTAACCTGTGTGTTCCCAAACCAGCACTTATTTGTGTGTGAACTCTCTGCAACCTACTTAATATGCACAAGGCTGTGGAAATGGTGCTTCATAATCTCTCTTGAGGCAGCCACAGAGCTCTCTGGAGGGACCAGGCTGGGACAGCTGAGGGACTGAGGGGCACTCATCTACCTAACAAAGAGTAAAAGCCATGCCGTTTACCAGATCAGCTGCATAAATATTGCACGAGCTGCAGACACAGAGGTCACCCCTGCGTCTCGCTGAGGCAGGCAAGCCTGCTGGGCTGATCTCTCCTGAGGAGTAAACGGAGGCTTCACTTCCCTGCACCGTTGCTCATGAAGGATGCTCTCCTGACAGCAGTAAGTGCCCTGTGTGGCACTGACAAGCCAAAAACCTTCATGCTCCTGCCTGCCACTGCTGACCATCAGCTCTGAACAGTTCAGGAAATTTTCTGTCCTCTCAGACCTGGGCTAGGGTGGTGGTGGGTCAGATCTGACCCGCCAAGCCTTCCCTTCTGGTCCTCCAGGAGAGCAGTTGTGGGTGTTTGCCACTCGGGAGGTGAACAAGGTGCCTGGCATGCTCAGCTGCCCAGAAAAGCTGCTATTTAAACATTTCAGGCATCTCTGGAAACCCCCACCCCACACAAAGTCAGCAGCTGGGGTCTGCTACCTGCAAAGACACAGCGTGCAATGAAGTGGGTGGAGGAGGAAAGCAGTGCCAGGACCGTAAAGCCTGGCCCTGCTGCACAGTCCCCTGAGCTGCAATGAAACTCCCACCACAAGAATGGCTGTCAAAAGGCACAATGAGGGCAAAAACACAACAAAAGTATAAGACTTATTTCCACTGTTCTCTTTTTTATTACAGCTGTTCTGCTCCTTGCAAGTTGCAGAGGATCTGGCAGAACTGCTGCTGGAAAATAGAGTTTTTCAGTTGAAAAGAGTGGAAAAAGAACTCCTCCCTTTGTTTCATGATCAGCTGTTCTGATTTTGTGTTTGATGGAGTCCTTGTCTCATATAACTCCCCTCCGCCCCAGCAAACTCTACAATGGGTATGTTTTAAAGTCAGCAGGATTATAACCCCACGGGGACAAGTCCCTTCCCATCTACACCCCTTTACACTGAATGGCAGGAAACCAGCCCAAAAGACAATGAAAAACAGTTGATCTAAAATTGTCTCCCTTTAAAAAGGTATTTTAAAAAATTCCTTAAGAACAGCTTCCCATTAACCTTAACAGGAGTAATGCGGATGGAATAAATGTTAGTGGCCAACACTGCAGGCTCATCTACACAGGCAGGCACCTCTGCCCACGTTTGGGCTCTGCAAAGGGACTGGATCCATTCGCACAAGAGAGCAGCAGCCCTGGACCACGTTAGTCATCCTTGCCAGATTTTCATGATCAACACCAGACAGGGCTCCTGAGGATGGTCAAGGGCCAGCCTTATCTCAGGCTCATCACCATTTTTGTCCTTTAAAAGGTGAACTGCAAAGCAAATGCTTCAAATCCAGAGGACTGCAAAAATAGCAGCATCCCAGCAGGGTTTCCCTGTCTGCCTTAAGATGCCTGGCTATTTATAAAGGGAGACACAAAACAGAAGACTGAGAGGTTTCTATAGGTTGCTATAACCCTTTGGCTCCAGAGCAGGTCAGGGCAATAAAGGCTGAGCCCCAGCAGACCTCTGAGGTCTGCTTGCTGCAGTATCCTACTTGTGCATGGCAGTGATGGAGAGGCAGCAGGATGTGTAACGGGCAGTCAGACACATAATGGTTGTTACCAGGTGCTCACAGTCTAACAGGGATGGAGATAAGCACCTAATAACATAGAAAATAAAAGAAGCCATTCCAGGCTGGACTTTGGGTTTTTCTTGGGTCAAAGCCTTTTGGTTTTCCTTCCAAACACAAAAAAGTTGCAATCATAGAATCATAGAATCATAGTATTGTTAAGGCTGGAAAAGACCCTTAAGATCATCAGGTTCAACCGTTAACCCAGCACTGCCAAGTCCACCACTAAACCATGTCCCTAAGCACCACATCTACCCGGCTTTTAAATACCTCCAAGAATGGGGACTCAACCACTTCCCTGGGCAGCCTGTGCCAGGGCCTGACAGCCATTTCAGTGAAGAATTTTTTCCTAATATCCAATCTAAACCTCCCCTGGCGCAGCTTGAGGACGTTTCCTCTCGTCCTATCACTTGTTACTTGGGAGAAGAGACCGACCCCCGCCTCACTACAACCTCCTTTCAGGTAATCTGATGACATGGAAATTGTTCTGGGATTACCGTCCCCCTTCTCAACAGGGGTTTCTATCCCCCTTTCCTCTCCACACTGTGTCTCTGTGTGCTTTCAACAGCCCTAGATTAAAGAATTTCCATTTTCTGAGCAACAAATACCTAGACATTTGGGCTTCTGGGAGCAAACAACATGAAAAAAGTTGTGGAAAATCTCAACACAAAGTTATGGCAAATATAATGTGTTTTTCAAACACCTCCAGGAACTTTCCCCATTATGGACAGGGAAAACATTTCCTTGCTGTATTTACAGGGATGTTTTTTGATGCCCGTGGAGATTGCCAGGGCAGCGACCCTGTGTGTGCTACGAGGCACTGCCACGTACCAACCTGGGACTCTCCTTGGCTTCAAATAAGAGCAGGGACAGGGGAGAGGATCAGGAAAATATCCTTCTCCAGCAGTGCAGCTCTGCCTGCTGCAGTGGGGTTTTGCCCTCAATTTCAGCATCGCAGCATGAGCCCCCCTCGTACAGTTCAATATCTTCTGGAGGAGGCACCTTTCCACTGTTTATGTCCAAACACAGAAACAGTAGCAAATTCCTCTTTTGAACAGATCAAAGAAAGCAGCAGAAATATTTCTGAAACATGCTCACAGGCCTCAAGAGCCATTTGTTTTCCCTAGTTTATCTTGCAGATCTATTTAACTATTTCTTGAGTCCCAGGTGCCTGCCTGGATGGGCCAGAGAGGCCACACAAACCATGTTCACAGTTGCAGAGGAAATCCTGATGTCCTACTCAACAGCACATGTATTCAGCTGAAGCCACTCCCATAAGGGAAATAAATAGCATTATACAGGATGATCTGGGGTTTCTTTTATCATTCAGTAGAGATAGCAGTAAATATGAAGTATACAACAATGTCCCTGAGTTCCCAGATCTCCTGCATGGGAGCTTTACCGGTTTATAACAGAAGAAAATCAGGCCTGTGGATGGTGGTTACCTTTCCATTCCTGGCACACGTGTCCTCCCTACCACCCGCCTGATGCACTGTCTGGTCCAGATTTGTTTAGCGCATCTTCCTGTCCACTCTCAATTTGCCCCATCTGCTTTCCAGGAGGAGCTCTCCTCTGCATAACCCTGACTGTCACGGCAGATAACGATGCTCTTTGTGCTTTTCCCCAGGAGACAGATGGAAAAGAGAGAAGAGGGAGGCATCTCAGACACGCTGTCGCGGTGTCAGAAGGGGCCGGCTGTGACGGGCTGGTGGAGAAGAGGGCTGTCTGACACCGGGGCTTCGCCAGCCGGCAGGAAGGCACCAGCGGGGACCCTGTGACTCGTTTCCTATGTGGGGAGTTACAGGAGCATATGAAGGGATCTCCAGCTGATGCTCAGGAGAGAAAGGGAGGAAAAAAGAGCCTGATGAAGTGACAGTCCCCAGCAGAAGCAGAATTGCAAGGTTGCTTGCAAGTAGGACAAGCTCGGATGCTAGGGATGACCTGCAAACATCACATCTCCTTGGAAATGGCCTGGATACAAAGCCACATATTAACACCTACAGTAACAAAGCATGTTGCCAGGGGCTTTATTTTCCTACTCAGAACATAAACAAAGAACATTCTGGCTTAAACATAGCATTTAAAAGAGATGGTGAATACTGTCCCACAATGCACCCAGCTAATTTTACAGTAGGGGGAAATGTATTCCTGCTCCCAGCTGGTGAGGAGCTCAGCCAGAGCAGTTGATGGCCTTCAGATTTTAGCCTTGCTGGAATAATCCCACTTTCATAACTAAGGGATATAGCTGACAAATTTCTCAATTTGCAGATTAGAGAAAGGTCAACCCCAGCTTAATCGGCTGCTGCGACAGGTCAGGAGACAGGGTAACTCATAAACAGTGTGAAATTAATAAAGTATTTAGCATGTTGTCTACACAGTTTTCCACGCCTGCAATCCAAAGAAAACAGAAAGGGGGGACCAAAAGCCTTCCAAGCAATTGCCAAATATCTTCCTGGAAATATCGAGATAGGAATGTAGTATAGAAAAGTCACGAGCATGCAAACTGTGAGGGATCAGATCTACCCTTCCCAAGGATAGGCTAGGGGCAGAGCAGGGTTTTGGAATAGGCCTTTGCAAATCCATGGCCCGCCTGAACTCAAAGAACCAGAGAAGAGACCTCAGTGGAGCTCTGCTGGCTTACAGTGACCAAGGGTCTGGTTCTGCCACCCCGCATGTCACCCTTGGTACTTACAGCAAGGCACAGCCCATGCAGGGGTGGCAGAGATGTTATGGATGTCATTGGTCTTACTGGAGGAACTCCAGCAGAGATTTTTAAAGGAAACAACAGAGATGCAGTCTTGTGCAAAAAGAGGCGGTAAATATCTGTGGTAAATATTTCTGCTTTATTTAAACCTCCTTTCAAAACACATTTAGGGCTTAACAATAGGCTTCATATTTTGTTCAGGATTCAAATACATCGTTTCTTCCACTCCACCCAAGGGTTGCTGGAGTTTCTGCCATTAGAAAATACTCTATTTTGTGCAGATAAATGGCACAGCAGATTATGTCTGGGGCAGACTGTATTAGGTTACTTAGGAAATTAAGGCACAGCTTGACTTCTGGAAAACTGCACTCAAGAATGAAATGTCATACAGCAGGGCTGCACACCTCATAGCTTCTATAAACCAACAGCAAAGCACAGTAGAGGTTTCTGGCATACCTTCATCCCTCTGTCCTACAAACCTTTGTGTGCCATTCCCATCCTCCACTTTGACCTACAATCTCCATGCAATCCTCCATACCAGGACCTCCTGATGAACGTTCTCTTATTTCCCAAATCTTCTGTAGACCAGTTACCATCACAAGCTGGAGGCTGACTGTCTTCTCAAACCCATTCACCCTTTGCAAACTGGATGGTGGAAAATGTTCGGCTTGTCCTTGGGCACATCTGCGCTGCCCAAGAGCACATGGCATCACTACAGCAGCGCAGCATTAAGCCTCAGCTGCTCAGTCCCACTGAGAGGCTTATTTTGTCCAGACAGGCAGAGCATTGCAGAAGCTCAGCTCACAAGGCCAAGATGGCATCTGCACAGAGCGTGGTGCTGCCCAGGATGGACGGACAGATGGCTCACCCATAGTGCACTCCTTGCCTCTGCCTGGTCTCAACTGCCCCTACATCTCAGTAACATCTCTCTCACCACTTTCCCATTATCTCTCTATCTGGAGATCCTGCTTGTGTCGCCACATCACCCGCAGCACTCACAATGCCACCACAGTGTTTCTGCTGGGGCCGGGCTCCCTAGGAATACCCACGCCACATCACACTCTGCACCTTGTCCTCATATCACAGCATTTACCAGAGAGAGTTTCTCCTGAGCTAGTCAAGGCCTGAGGAATGCAAAGTCAGTACTTGATGGTGAAAGGACAGTCTGCATCACACCATCTCACACACAGCACCTTCAGGGGCCAGCACGCCCACTTAGCTCCCCTCATGCAAGCAGCTACTAGCTGAGATGATAGATAATGGTGCTTCTTTTTTCTTTCCGGCCTTGCTAAAATATTGTAACAACCCCTTGGTGAGCAGAACGGCAGGAGAAGGGCACGTTGCTCATGGAAATTAAACCAGAAAATAAACAAGTCAACCCACAGCAGAAGAGATGTGGCAGCCCCAAAGACTTGCTCTTCTCCCTTCGCCTTGGTCCAAACCAGCCGGGGTGAGCTGGGTCCCACCACTGTGCAACTGGAGTAACAGTCAGAGAGGGCAGATTCGTGGCCAAACACCTTTTCCTCTGGAGAAATCAAGATTTCTCAAGTGTTAATCGAGTTTTCCACCCGTGAGCTGATAACACAGCACATGAGCAAACATCAGCACTTTTGTCACTACCTTGCCCTTATTCTATTATCACCACCCATCCGCACAAAACGCTGCCGGCAAAGAGTGCCAGCTCCAAGAGGCAACCATTATTCATCTCTGAGGGTGGGGAAAAGAGGGAAAAAGACAGGAAAAAAAGACATGCGCACAGATCTTGAACATATTAGTGCTTGAGACAATGGGTGGCTGTCCCCATTTTGGTTGCCCAGTCAAATTGCCTCACAGAAAACTCATCGCTGCACCTTCACCTTTCTCCTTAGCTTCAGTCCAGCTTTTCACTGCTATAAAACAAAAAAACCACTCCATGACAGCGTATTCCTCCCTGAAACCAGCAGCAGCTTCACCAGTGTTTGCACTGCTTTACCCTGCTAAAAAATGGAGTTTGTAGCACAGATATGGGATACAGGATCTTCCTGCTGCACTGCCAGAATTGAAGATGGATGAGCTTTTGGGGATCAATCACTCATTTGGTGAAAAGCTCAGACTTGATTGACCCCAATGTTTGGAAGTTTCTGCCAAATTCAGCCAATAATTTTAGCTAAGAAAAAAGATTTTGTTGAAAAGGCTTGCATTTACTGCAGAGTGGTTGTGGCAAACTGCACTGCAATTTGTTTATGTTCAAACAGTGTCTTTTGCCAAAGCTGACTTTTCATAAAAATACTGAATAGTTTCCAAAGTGAAGCGAAAGGAATTGGCGGGGAGAAAACTGAACACCTGAGATTTAATAAAAACAACCTTTTGTTTGTTTGTTTGTTTGTTTTCCCTGAGGAAACAGAAAATTCCTTGTCTCAGGCTGACCTGCAGAAATACATATATTTTAAATTCATTAATTCAATCTGTGAACCAGAAAGAGGGAAGGGACTTACTCAGCAGAGCAACAAGATACTCAGCTGGGCTTGAGAAGCAACCCAAGCCCTTTGTTGGTGCAGAAGTGCCTCAAGGGCCAGCAGCCAACTTTTAAAATAGCCATAATTATCTTTATCATGGGAAAACAGGTGGAAGTGGTCAGGAATAGTAGCTAGAAGCACAGCAGAGAAAAAGGTGATATAGCTGAGTCTTAAAAGTCATAGAATCACAGAAAAAATCAGGCTGGAAAGGACCTCTGGAGGCCTCCAGTCCAACCCCTGCTCAAAGCAGGGGTATTTCAAAGCTAGCTCAGGTTGCTAATTTTTTTCCTTCTATCCACCCTTGGCTGAATAGAGGGAATAATCTCTTCTCTCGACTCACTGGCTTTGCTCTTGCTAATACAGCCTGTACTGCTCACTCCAGCTCAACGTACTGACCACCAGAACACCAGAACCTTTGCACATCGTTCTGACAAAACAATTGCACCATGTGTTTGCAATGTACACGTGTATGTTTGCATGAATAAATGCATTATTCAGATTATGCTAGCAAAGTTCTAATGAATTTTAAATTAATAAAGTCAAATAAAATCCTAAAAAAGGTTCTAAAAAATTCTAATATTATTCACTCCCTGTATAGGAAATGATTTGCTTCTAGTGCCCCAGAACACAGATTTTTGGCCTTCTTTCAGTGATCCACAGGGCTCCAAGGACATGCCACAGGACAGGACCAGGTGTGTGATGGTGAGGGTGACTCAGGCTGGAACAGGACAGCAGAGCCTGGAGCCCTCCCAGGTGTCACGCACCCACAACCATGCCACATCCTCTCCCCAGCTCCCCAAAATACAAGGCTCTCAGTGGGTGGTATTGCACCTGGGGGTCCCTGAAATGTGGCAGCATCTTGTGTTGCAAAGGTGATGTCCAGCTGGATGGAGCATTGTTTGGTGATGCTCAATTGGAGCATCCTCAGGATATCCTCCAGAGATCCCCAGGGAAAGGCTTCAGGTGGAAAATGGCAGAAGAACATCTCCAAATTCCTCAGAAAATGTTTTTGCCCCATGGGATAATGACATTAACTATTAGTCCCACTCAAACCACAGCATTTGAATTTCAAACTGGACGGAAGTTCTTCCCAATCTTGCATACAATGAAATGGAAAAATACCCACAGTTCAACACTGCTTCAATGGCATGTCTTATAAACATAAGTTTAAGACCATTGATTTGTGAAAAAAAAACGCATACATTTGGTAGAAAACACATTCATTGCTAACTGTAGCTATTCAAGGTTATATAAAATGGATATGTTCCCTTATAAGTGTGGAAAACAATGTTACCCCAAAGCCATATAACAAAAATCTAGGGAGCTGTTTAAAAAATGGATTTTGTCCTCGGCTTGTTATAGTGGTTGATGGGGGAAAGTGTATGTTTGCAGTTGAAAACATTTAATAACAAAATATTCAGTGCAGGCCAATTTTCATACACTCTTTCTCTTCTTTCCCCCCCTTTTATTTCTTTGAGCTTCTCCCTGCTCTGCAATATTAGACAGCGTCCCAAATCTCTCAAGCAGCAAACCCTTCCCTGCATCGCCAACAACAAGCAGAAACTAAGAAAGCTGATCCCAGTCAATGCCACCCTGCTACCAGCTCAGCAACACTTTGCTGCAGCAGGAACATAAGCTAAAATTTTCTAATCATGGGTGCCTGGAGTTTCCTTCTCTAAATAAAGTCCTTTCTGTAATAGGGGTGTAGAATTCTCAGATGCCAGAAACTGGAAAAGGAGTTAGGCGTTCCCAGTGCTTCAAAATCTCAGGCCATTTAGGTCGAGTCAGCAAAGCACAGAGTATCGAGCTTATTTTAAGCATGCACAGAGTTCTGTTTGAGACCTTATTTTCCTCCTTACATACAGACTGAGATCTGTAAATATTGACAAACATGAAAATCGGGTCTTCATATTTTATGAGAAAAATACTAGTCCGATCAAAAAGGAAACAACCATCTGGCACCGCTCCTTCCAGATGTTTTCCTAAACATTCTCCATTTTTTCTTCCTAAATGTGTGTTTTCTGCATACTTAAAGGACTGCCACAATCCCCTCTTGTTTATCCATGCCCAGCTTCAGATTTCCAAGCCTGTTATTTCTTTCCCCTTTTTCTTACTTAATCTGTCATTCCTTCGGTCAGTGAGTGGAATCTATTCAACAAACACTATTGTGTTTTTGGAAAGAATTTGCCTTTTATTATGTTTGTGGTTCAAGGGGTTGTGGCTTGCTTGGCAGCAGTGTTTGAAAGGACAGCTTGTTAATAATTTAAAGCAACACATAGACCAAGGAATTTTGGAAACATCCATGCCACCAAGATGAATTTACAACATTCACTTGAATTGGGAAATAAGCATCAATGTTTGGTGGAACCTCTGCTGGGACAGAAAATGAGTGTGTTGTACCTGTGGAGTCACTTTCCAAACAGATAAACTCTCACCTTTGTACCATACAAAAAAAATCTGTAACCTCAGGGACCAAGTAGGTCAGGTATCCTGGACTGTTGAAGCTGTACTGACCTTTACAGTGTGAAAAATAGAGATTAGTTTTCAATCCAGGCAGCTCACTGACTTGGTCTTACATCAGCAGAAGTCTTTGCTGCTGAGCAGAAGGAAGATCACATATGTCATGTTTTATATTCATGAAACAGAGGTTTAAATCCAATGAAAAGGTACTTCAGAAAAGGCTCTTCTGAACTCTGTCGTAGCTGAATGCTTTAATGAGATCTTCAGGAAAGATGAAGTCTTTTTTTCCCAAACTTAATAAACAAACTTTTATGAAAAACTGTTGCAACAAGCAGTGTACCACAAATGGTAAAACTACCAGTCTCCTCGCACAGTGACCTTTTGTGGACCTTGTGATTCCCCAGTAATGCTGCATGCAGGATGAAACCCAGAGACCTGCAGAAGATGTGGCATTGGAGCAGCTATATTGGAGCTGAAACACCCACTCTTGTTCTGAGGTGAGAATTACAGCCACCCTAACACCCAGGAGAAACCTAAATGCACAAGAAATGCAAAAAAAAACGAAGCCTCCAACTTACAGCAGAGCTAAGAAAGCAATCGAAGTGGCATTTCCTGAAGCTGGTTCTGACTTCACCCAATAACCTAAATAACAGTTGGACTTGAAGATCTTAAAGGTCTTTTCCATCCTAAATTATTCTGATTCTAATAAAATTTCCACAGCTGGACACATACAATGCTGCCACCCAAATGTATCTCGCAAGTGAATCTTAGTATTATTTTCTTAATTTTGATACAGAGGGGATGATAGGAACATTTTTCAGTGGCTATTACAGGTTTAAATGATTTTGTATTAGCCAAATCCATATATTATTTTCCATCAATGCTTGAGAAATGGGGTTTTTTTTGGCAAAGAATCATTTGCCAAGGCCAATGACAAAAAATGTATGTATCAGCATCAAGAGAAAATAAGCACTGAAATTGGCACAATCAAGTATGTATAGAAGATGTGTTTGCTCATTCCTCCAATCAAGGATCCTCGTTACATAATCACGTGACTCACATAAGAGGCTACAATTAAGTAGTACAGCTCACATTTCAAATATTCATGATCAGTCCATAGAGCCCAAATATAACAGGAATACTTTCCAAATTTGGCTCACAAGTTGGTCTGAGGAAATGCTGTTTGCTCACTGATATTAACACAGCTGGGAAGAGGTGCTACATTTCTCAAAACTACTTTCATTGATCATTTCTTCATTCTTTGAGGAGGTCAGAAAAATTTAGTTAAAAAAATTGGCTGGAAAAAAGTCATTTCAGTAAAACTGGACTTTTTTGTTGTTGTTGTTGAATTAAAACTGTCTCCAAGAAAATATATGTTTGTTTGGGAAAACGCCAAAACCAAGTGCCAAGTATTTAACATTTCTTTTTTTTTAATCTGACATCATTCTTATTGCCTTCACCATTTCATCAGAGGGCAACAGTGACTCTGTACATAACCAGTGCAGGGTTTCCCACAGCGCTGAATGACGGTGCTGATCCCAAGGTCAAAGCAGAACCTGAACCAGCACTTGTGCAAAGGCATTGCAACCTCACCCTAGAGAGGATACACCTCAACAAACACAGCTCTTTTCACCCTTGCAGGGTGTCAGGGTGTATTTCTACAGCTCACGACGCCCTGGCTCAGCCAGCTTCCCCTGTGAAATGCTCCAGCCACCTCTCACTCCGACTCCCAGCATACTCCCGTAGTCTGCTCTGGCTTTTGGTACCAAGCATTTTGCAAAGATATATAGTAAGATGGGCCCCCAAGCCCAGCAGCTCCCATGCTGCCTGAGCATTTTCCTTTCAGCATAAGCTGTCTGTTCTTTAGGTAAAACATGGTGTGCCATGGTTGTATTGCCCTCCAACTTCTCCAGCTCAGCCAGCAATTTTCCATGTAGTACTGGGTTTTATGGTTCGCTGAAACCCAGTCAGAAAACAATCAGCATCTTACTGAAGTAAATTGTCAGGTTTTTCTTCACAGTCCACATTTATAAATCAACGATGCCTTTTTCCTATTTTCCATTTACCTTAATGTTCTTAACAATACTAATTAGATCAAATTAATAAGCCTGTACTTGCTGTATCTTTTCCCCTTTCCTACTTCTTTGGATGCAGGCACAATGCCGTTAATCTCCAACTATCACTGCATGCTTCATCTTCTATAATTTCTTCCTGCCAAGTCTGCATTTACTAAAAATCCTTGTTATTACTATTTTACGCTGAAGATTGCTCTGTTCGTCGAACTTAAGCCATTGAATGCTATGTTTAGGTTTGTCTGCAGGAGTCAATTCACCCCCCAAGGAAAGCAGAGCTTTTCCTGCAAAACAAACAAAAAGCTATTTTTCTTAAAAAAAAAAACAAAACACCATCAAAATCCACTGAAACACAAAAATATCAGCCATTCCTACTTTTCTGTGACTCATGGTTAGTGTGCACTTTCAAAGGGTAACAGAAGAAGTTGCTGGTTTGAACAGGACAGGGACCAAACTAAGATAGGAAAAGGAGAAATTACTATATTTCCTGCTGCCATTGATCATCCCAGCTTCTAGATTCCTCCAAAAACAGGGCCAGAAAGGTCTGAAAGGCATCACCTAGCTCCATCACTGGCCCCAGGCAGCAGCACCACTTCCTATGTCATCTGGGCAATGTCCCTCTGCATTGCCTGTACAGTGCTCCAGCAATGGCGCTGCAGCCACTCCTGCACCCTGCCAGCAACCTGTGTTTCTCTGTCCTTCAGGCCTACATTCTCCGAAAGTTTTTTCCAAATGATTAATCTGAATCTCTTACGTTGCAACTGAAGCCACATCCATTCCTGCCCACCATGCACCTGGAGATCAGGTCAACTCAGGCTCTTTGCTTGGGCTTTCACGTACTTAAAGACTGTTCTTGTTCTGTCCCCCAGTGATTCTCTCCTTTAGCTTAAACAAACCTATTTCTTTCAGTCTTCCCTCCTAGATCATGTTTCCCAGACATCTGATCACCTTGGTTGCTCTCCCCCAGACTTTCTGCATTGCTTCTGAAGTGTTGTGCTCCAGACTGGACACCACGCTCCTCCCTAGGCCATTTGCTGCCTTATACACACAAAACCCACGTCACCATATCTCAGAGTGGCATCTGCTGTTTAGCAACAGCAAAACAGCACAAGCTTTGCAGTCTATGGTGGCTTGCATTTCACTTGTGACCCTCAACACCCCAATCCTTCTCCGATGGACTCATCTGTGATTTCCCATCCCATGTTTATGAAGTTGGTTCTTCCTGCTGAGATGCCCTGTCCCTGCTGAACCCCTTCCTATTTACTCAGACCATTTATACAGATAACAAAGATCATTCTGAGTTTTCCTGGTCTTCCTTGTAGTTTCCCAGTGCAAGATGTAGGAGCTGGGAGAGGTCAGCCAGTCTCCAAGGGTCTGGAGAGCAAAGCCAGCACACTGGGTCCTGCTGTGGCGCAGCCCTCCTCCAGGTAGTACTTGCATGGTGAAAGGTTGAACCAACTTGTCTCTACCTCGAAGAAGGGCGATTTTATGCCCTTCTGGTTGAGTAAAAGAAATAACTGAAAGTAAAATGCATTCAAAAGCTTTTTAAAAGACAAATTATGTTAATAGCTCCAACTGAACAAAGGGTGGGGGGAGACGGTTTTGTGAGGAAAGTCTGTCTCCAGAGCTCATGAACGTAGGAGGAAGGCACCTGCTGAGTTTCTAAGCTTAACCCCCTACCACTACAAGCATCACATTACCTAATTCCCTCCATAAACTGATCAGGCTCCTCTTGAGAGTAGTTTGGATTTATTCTTGCTATTCATTTTTCTCTCCATTCTGACTTCCTCCCCAGCCTGAACACTCCTGTCCAATTTATATAATTTTGTCCTTGTGTCTACGCTGACTTTTAGTGTAGCTCATTTCTCCTGGCTCTTTGCCCCAAGCACCAGAAGCAAACACCCCTTTCCCTCTCAACTTTGTGTCGGATGAGGTTAGAAACCAGCTCCTCTAACCCATCTTCTCAGAAAGTGGCTTGTACCTGGCACAGCAGAGCAGTTGTGACCAGAAACCTGAGCAAGCAACACTGCAGGCAACATGGCGTTTTGCTCACATCCAGCTTTTTCATTTCTAAAGGCCACAAAAGCCTGGGGCACTCGGTGCTGGGTGCAGGCAGGAGCAGAGGACTCCTGGGAAGCCTTGGGTCTTACCTGGCCTGGCAGTTACCACAATCCAGCTAAATGGGTCTGAAATTGGTTGAAAACTTCTGGAACAGCCCGTTTTTTTTCTAAAATGCTGGTTAAAGAACACAGCACAGCAAGGCTGAGGAAGAGGTTGTCATTGCAGCTCCAAGTGCAGGGTCGGGAAAGGGAACCTGATGGCTTCTAAAGACCTCACTTCCCGCTCACAGAGGAGCCTGCACTGCTTTCCTGCTCACACAAAGTGAGAAGGGGAGGACTTTTAAAAAAGAAGTTGCCTTGTATAGAGCCTAAGAAGAAAGAGTCAGATTTGCTGTCTTCACTGGCTTTCCTTCCCTTGCTCAGCACCAATAGGCAAGTCACATTTTTAAGTGAGTAACGGAGGGAGCACTATGTAATTATTTCAACCCAAGGATGCTGGGCAGCTGCTAGGTTGGGGAACACTGATGGCTTCATGCCTTCTTCACCACAGTGGTGGCAAAGTCATCTGTCATAAAGAGAGAAGAACCTGTTTGGTATAATAGTTCAGCAGCAATTAGATGGGCTGGACCAGGAGGCAACTTCATTTGCACCAGTGACAGAGAACCAAGGTCACACTCCTGTTGAGTGCATTAAATAGGTGCTAACAAATCCTACTTGCTAGTGCACTAGCTCTTGGATTTCATGGGTATTTTCAAGCTGAGAGTAAAATGTGTTGATGTCATTGCTCTTCAGACAGCAACGGCAAAGAATAAGTCATAAATGCAGGGTTGAAATTAAGCATACTGACTGCGGTTGTTTGTGTTGCTCCTGACATCAGCTGGAAGTGGAGCTATTGCAAAAGAAATTCTGTCCTGTGGGAAAATTTCATATTATTTTCAATTTTCTTTTCATCTCAAATCAAGGGGAAACAGAAAACCTTTCTATGGAAGAGAAAGCTCCACAGGAAAAATGTTTGGAAATGTTGAAACACATTGCTTAAGCAAATTTAGCAGTATCAGTAGAGACGGCAAATAACACATGGTATTCCCTCTACGTTGTTCAGCTGGAAGGGTGAATGCCTTTGCAAAACATAACTAAGGATTCTTAATATGAATTTAAAAGTGAAAAACAGGCAGAAAAAAAAAAGAAACTTATCTTCATGCACCTAAGTAAAAATAGCTGCCCTACATTTTTCAGGAGACAGGAATGACTTTTTGGAGTCTCAGCCTGAGAGGCCTCACAAACTGACTCAACGATGATGAAGCCGAGACCCCTTTGGAGCAGCCTGGCACTGCCTGGGCCTCAGCAGACCCAGACCTAGTTCAAATGCAGCTGCTGGGGACTATTTGTAAGACCCTTCACTCCACTGTGCATCAGTTGTCCCATCAGCAAAACAGTAATAAAAGTATCTACTTCCTTACGCCTCGCCAAAATGCAACCTGAGGAACACTAGCTTAGTCTTGCATTCTGCGCTTTTCACCATCTCTTGGAAAGCAAAGGAAGATGTTGGAAGAGAGCTGGCAAAGAGAAAGCAAATAGAAACACAGAGACATTACAAAGCAAGGCTCCAAGTACTACAGTCTTGTTAAACTCTTAGTTCCAGTAAATACCAAAGACACAAGCGGGTTATGGGCAGGGGAAGGGGAAAACGGATTCCTAAGAAAGTGCTGGAGGATGTGGCATTTCCATTTCCGAGATATTGCTGATATGCTGAAAAATCCCTTTTCTGCTCATTTAGCACAGCTGGAACTTTGCTAAAATCAAACCCTCCCTATGAAAAATTTTTTGCAAATCAGCACATTCTGCAGCACATTTTTCTTCCCTGGGTGGGGAGGGAGGCGTCAGGAGTTACCACCCGACTGTGATGACACCTCGTAGGAACAGTCAGAAGAAATGCCTGAAATCGTTATTGCTGAAACTCAGGCTTTGACCGATATAGCAGAGGGACCGTGTCCACTAGCTGCTAACAGCTGCAGGCAATTATCTGCAGGCTGAGATGGGAAAACATGTAACATATTTTATGCAGATGTCAGACTAAGAGAACAAGCAGTAGAAGAGGGAGCGACCAAAGCTGCACTTCTGGGACCAGTTCACAGAACGGTGCAGAAACAGTTCGAGATTCATCCTGGGCAGATCGCATTAGAAATCATCTTGATGACAAAGGAAAAAGAAACGAAGCTATTCTGTGCGTCTTCCTACTCTTTAGGGTGCAATCAGAGCACATCTTCAGCATTGCTATTAGCATTCCTCCACCAAAGAAATCTCAGCAAAGCATTGAGCTCACATTTTCAAAGATGATGCTGGAAAGCTTCCCAGATTATATATTTTCCTCTTTAATTTATACCTCTGAGAATAATGCTAATCAAGGAGGCAGCAAAAGTGGTGAAACATCCTCAAACCCAGGTTGATTTATTAACAGTGGTTGCATTATTCTCACTTGGAGAACAATGCTAGTATCCCAAGCTTCCAGAAAAAAAATCTTGTTTGCTGGTAGGTTATCAAATACAAGCTGACAATGTACTTGCACAGCAGATATGCATAAGTGCATTGCACAGTATGATTCATCTGCAAAACATCTAGCATGCTAGATGCTAGATTTAAAGTAGGTTAGAAGAACGATTCATTAAAAAGCAACAGCAGAGAGAGAGGGGGAAAAAAAGAAGCCCAAACTCTGAAATATCCCACTGGGAATGATATATTTTCTTCTCACTCTTTGTTCAGCCCTCTCTCCTCAGGTTGCTTTTGAATACAGTTTGGATGGCATACGGATGGACAACCATGTAAAAATATATGTAACTAGACAAATACTACAAATGCCATCTTCATGGCCTAGCAGATCTACCAAATATTCCAGGGATTATACATGGTCTGTTTACCACGTTCAAAGTGAGCCCAGATTGCATGTATTTTACACAGCATAAATCCCCAAGCCTGTCTCCTTAGCTCTGACCTGAACTTCTACTACACAGCAACTGAATTATAAAGGCTAATGTCAGAAAGACTTTGAAGAAAAAAAATTCCCAAAATGGCAACTAGCTTTTACTATGATAGCTGCTCAGATGAACCACCATAATCTCTAGTGGTATTTTTTAGGGTAGGAAAAAAAACAGAAAAAAATGTGCATGACATGGGAATTCTAAAATACAATAGAGAACTTTGCAGGCCAGAATTAGTGCTTTTAAAAAGGAATTTATGTGTATTTGGAATAAAAGTCCTACTATAAAACCAAATGTAGACAAGGTAGATTTCTAAACACTGCTGCCAGCCAAATCAGGTGAAACATATGAATTGATTTGGGAATAGTTTGAAAATATATACACTGCTTTCTAAGATTTCACTATTTTTTAAAATATTATTTTAATCCATGTATCTCTTGTGGAAAGATCTTTTTGTCTGATGGGCAAGTTTCTCAAAAAAATTAAATTTTGGGAAATTTGGTCCTTTTTTCTTGGCATCAGCAGAGACAGGTATGTATTTTCA
Source organism: Theristicus caerulescens (assembly GCA_020745775.1). NCBI lineage: Eukaryota > Metazoa > Chordata > Aves > Pelecaniformes > Threskiornithidae > Theristicus > Theristicus caerulescens. The sequence goes on along the minus strand of CM036564.1, from coordinate 65,538,951 downwards.
AAGGCAGAGTCTCTATTTCACCCATGTAAAAGTAACCCAGTTTTTACTCCGTGACTCCACATTTGTGCATGTGAACAATTATTTGCTTGCTTGACTTTTCAATCCTGTATGCAACGTACCCGCATTAAACACACATGAAACTTTGCAAGTAGAGAATTAGATACCACCTACTAAAGATCTACTCCAAATTGTTCAGCGATGTAAAAATCCCATCTTGCCCATAACCAGGATGCCACTTACCAGCCATTTTGATACAAGGATTTCTGCTTCGTGAAAGTGATAAACAGAGCTACTGCATAGAGGATCCAAACCCCTATTTTCTTTCATAAACAATGTGTTCAGAGGAGGCTGACTCCTCTGGGCCTTCTGACTCTCACACATCATCTTGGAGGTTCGCCTTTGGGTCCGACACCTTTCCTACAAGCTAATTATGGTCTGAGAATCACAGATTATACACACAGGCTTTTAGGATAACCAGGAGGTTCTGAGAAATCAATTCTATATTCAACCACAGTGATACTTTTGCTAGAGCAGTAGAGAAAACAGCAACAACATGAATGCTGCATTATGACTTTTTTAAAGAACTGCAAAAGCTGCAAAAGAGAGGAATCAGCCTCAGCTTTAGGTCAGCCCCACATCAAAGGCAACCGTTTCAATTAAAGCTTAGAGCACAGCAATATTGCAGTTTAGAGCGTCTATTTGGTCAATGATGTTTACCAAAGATATAAACCTTTGTAATAAAAAGAAAAAAACCCAGCAAACTGGCAAACATGGTACATCCTAAGGCAGAGATGAGCACTAACCAGAAGATGAAAAAATGGTGAGCAAAATTGGTTTACACATTTTTATAACTTTTATAAGGGGCAGGAGAAGGCATTTCCCTTTTTACTACAATCAGTCTGCAAATAACATATGATTACTGTTCATATCATACAGCTACACCTGCACGCAGAGCAGTTAAGCCTCCAGTTCAGCTGAAGTGCACATTTAATTTCCAGCGTGTTGCATTGCGCTTCATTGCTGAAGTCAACAGGAATGAAAATATCCTGAAATGCAAAACATTTCCTACGCATATGAGCAGCAAGTGCATCTCTTCTGCCTCTAAATTAAGGACATCAAGGGAAAGACCTAATTAAGACTTATAGGAATTCAGACCCCCCCATACATCAGTAGTCAGTGGAGACATGGTACCTGTGAAACCTCCTTGCACCCTCCCACAAAGCACATGGGGATGCTGCTCGGTAGATCAGAGCAGATGAGACACTGCTCCCCAGGTCTGCCTGCTGCGGGTTTTCACCTCCCACCCCGGCCATGGCCTCGGTGCATGTTCCTCCTGCAGGGAGGGGGATGCAGCTGACCCGAATACAGCTGAACACTTGCGCAGTGGTGGCAGACTTAGAGCATCTTTTAGGCTTTGCTCAGGATCTAGCCCTCTGCCCTGCCAATGAGCTTGAGATTAAAAGCATTTCCAAGCAGAGCTGCTCTGCTGGCTATGTGCATGTCAGGACCTGTATGGGGTGAGGGACTCCCCACCTCCCTGGCATGCAAAATGCTGTCTTTGGTGGGTGTAGGCATCCTCCCTGCATCAGCCTTGCTACCTCCAAGTTGGGGGGGGGGACAGGATTAGGCCTGTAAACAGCAAAACTCCCTTGCTGATTGCAAGCCATAAATGCAGCCTGTCTCTCCAGCAATTCCTTACACACTGCCCCCGAGTGCTTTTGGGAGCAGTGCGTAAGGGGCCAGGCTCAGCAGAAGAAAATCAGTACAAACTCTGATGGCTCAGGCTGTCTGCAGCCCCTCTCTGCACAGCTGTGCTGCAGAGGCTGCCCAGGGTGAGGATTTTTAGGCTGTTCGGTTGTTTCAGTCGTACAGCCACTGACTAACGCACCTCAGGCAGGGAAAGGTTGGGGATGTCCTTCAGATAGATAACTTCTGCATTTGCGGCTTTACAATGTGCATAGGAAGGGTGCTTCGATGGGGTGGGGGACAGCCACCCCAGGCTGTGTTTGGGAGACAAAGCATTGCCAGCACTGCCAGCGAGAGGCTCCTGCCCGGCCCCATGGCTGGAGGCTGTGCCCTGCTGCCGCGGTTCCTCCTCCTCGGCCACGGGGCTCACCCAGGGGTGCCCGCATATGCAACCGAGACACGGGCTGATATTTGCACAAAAAAAACCTCAGAGACAAGAGAAGCACAAGATCCCCAGGGGCTGGGAGCAGGAAGATTTCCAACCTGACAAGGCTGCCCCATACATTTGCTTTTTACTGGCCGCAGTTAACAAGCCCTTCAATGTCTTTAAAGCTACCAACAATAAATCAGCTGCAGTTAATAAATTCAGCACTGCTGAAAAAATAAGACATAATTCATGTCCTGAATGGCACAGTAAAGCCTCGAGCTGACATAACTCCACGGGTCTGCAGAGTCACCCCGGCGCAGAAAGCATCCTTCAGCGAGCATCCTCCTGCGCTCCGTGCTCCGTGCTCAGCTGTATCCAAGCAAACACCCCGCTGCAGCACCGCATCTGGGACGGGAGTCACTGCTGCACGAAGGAGATGTTGGGAATGCTGCAGCTGTTAATGGCAATTGTGTCGAAATAATCTCTGAAGAACCAGCTACCTTTTCTGATATGAAATCTCATGATAATTGGAAGCTGTATCAAGGGCAGGCGTCTCATTACAGCAGTGAAAGAAATATTCAAAGAACTCATTTAGCAACTATTATTTAAATAAAGATGGAAAAGCCCACTTTTAAGGAATATTAAAGTATAAAGCCAATGCTTATGAGATAAGACCTTAATATTTGAAAGAGACAGGCTTATGAAGGCTGTAGTCATTTCCAACAATTTTTAGTCTCACCTGGACACACACAATAGATCAAAATAAATAACAACATTATAATGATCTTCATTCTGAGTTTTCAGTGTTTTTAAATGTTAATTTTCACAGTGCTGTAATGAGATAGGTAAGTGCCAGTGCCTCCATTTTACGCACAAGTGACCTGAAGCAGTCTGGTCTAATGGGTAATAAAGCCAATTTACCTATGATATATCTTCTACTTCATTTATCCCTAAATTCAGCAAAACACATGCTCACCTTTATGAATATGCTTAAGACCATCCTGTTTTTTTAAAGCAGTTAAGAATGTGCTTATGTTCCATATAATTAGGTTCTTAAGTACTTTATTGAAACAAGGACTGAAATAGGCATTAAGGTCCCCTCTATTTCGAGTCTTGTCTTGCAGGTGAGTGCCAAGGATTTGTTCTCACTGTTGAAGGGATGGGGTTTCTTAGAGAAATAGGCTCACCATAAATCAGAAGTGTCTTAAAAAACAAGAATATTAAATGTGGGGTGTGTTCTTGAGTGCTGAATCATGCCAAGGCTACAGCACCACATATATTTACTTTCCCTAAATTAGAAAACTAATTACAAATAATGCTTCATTACTTGGAACATGGTTTGCTATGTGATTCTTTGCTTTTTAAAAAAAACAACAAACAACCCAAGAAAAACAGAACCCTCAGAGTTTTGTAAGCAGCCCTGTTCTGGCAGTAAGAGAATACAACACGAAAAACAGACATAAGGACATAAATGCTACATTAAAAATGAAAAAGGCTTAGTGCGTACTTGGCCCATTTTAGAGGTACCAGCTAATTAGGAGGGAAAGTGAGGCAAATTCCTAAGAAGTCACCCATTTAAAAACCTCCACTCCTGTTGATGATGTGGCCCTGCAGCACAACTCCTTGAGTATTTCAGGAACTTTGAGCTAAAACACACGTGCACAAAATAATTAGGTCTTGGGGTCAAATCAGGTCTCGGGGCCTAAAGCAGAGCCAAATTCTAGTCCTGAGCATCACGGGTCAATCCAGGCCACGCAGTTGGGCCGGCATCCTTTTGTGGGACAGTCTGTGAAGACACGATCAACAGACCTGTGGGATCTGCCCAAACTTTTCCAGGAGGACTGAGCCAGAAGCAGCACCCAGGCATTTGCTGGGGTCACTGTCCCCAGGCAGACTGAGAGCGCACGCTGAGTGTGCATGTACTGCACACTACAGTTTTTGGGGGAAAAATAAGATGTAAGACATGTCATTGCATGGCATTTACAGAGCTGCAGAAAAAAGGAGGCAGATGTGCCTCCCAGGACCCTGACACCAGTGAGACATAGAGAACCAGCCCAGGGGAGACTCGCAGCCCAGAAAATACTGCAACATGCAAAACCCAATGCTTGCCGCAACTGGGACATCCAAAGCCTCTCCCCTCCATGCCGTTCTCCTCCCCAACCTCTCCTCCTCAGTTCCTTGCCTATAAATAAAATATTTCATTACCGAGGGATGAAGATTAAAATAAGGCAGGTGAGTCACCCTCCCTGGTACTACTCTGCTCTTTCTTCTGCCTCATCCTCTTCCTCAACCCATTTGCAGCCCTGAAGGCTGAAGAACATCCATCAGTGTGGAAGTCAAAGTGGGGATGGAGCTACCCACATCCCTATGGGGAACAGGACAAAGACAGCTGCGTTTTGATCTGTATGGAGTTGAGAACTACATTGCTGCACAGATTTTAAACCAGGAGATTTTATGCACCTCCAATCGTACTGTTCACCCCCAGATGCAGAGCACTTGCTGGAGGAGCCCAACAGGAGCCATTGCTCCGACTTTACCCAAGTGGGAATGAAGGATGGTATTTCAACAGAAATTTTTTTTAGATGACTGATTGTGGGCTGTGACAAAATGGTCACTTTGTCAAGCTTCATGAGAATTAGAGGAACAGAGGGATCCAAGAAGAAATCCGATGTGTTTCTGTCCCTCTCTGCAAAATCTGCTTGCACTCACAAAACGCCAGGGGATTGGGAGAGCCTCTACCAAACGATCTCCATCACCCTCACTCCCACCAGTATGTCAGAGGTTTTGAGGGACTAATCCAGGGAGCAGAGAAAAAATAAATTCAATTCTCTAAATCAGGAAGGACTAAAATGTCAATAATAGAATTGGCATGAATATATACTCTTCCAAAGTGAGATTAAGTCTGGCCTCAGTTGGCTAAATCTGAGCAAGATTGCCTGGCAGTTGAAGATGTATTTCCAAACAGCTGCTTAGGCTCCCCTGTGGCATATGCTTAGGCCAGGGAATCCACCCTATCAAGACTTCTTCTATAGCAACTTGAAAAACCAGGTTTTGGATCTTGGCCTTTACAGTGCACATGGCCTTGAGCAGTACTTTGCCATGGATGCTTAGGGAGGGGGAGCTCTTGCTAAAGCAATACTTGGAAAGGGGTGGGAAGGCCACAACGAACAGCTGAGCCAGTTGCCTTGGGGAACCTGCTGCATTTGGTTGTGCTTTGACATCCCCAAAAAGCATCAGTGCCAAACCCAAGCAGTGCAGACACTCACGTTCATACCCACTTCTCTCCACCCAGGTGAACAACAGGGCTCTCAAGCTGCCTGAAAACCACCAAAAACCTCTTTCATGTTGAGCTGTAAAGCCACCAGTAACTCACCCTCTTCAGTAACTGAAGAGAAACAAATAAATTGAGAATTACGGGTGAAGCGTTACCAGTATAAACACAGGCTTATGCTAGGAGCATCTCACTGCAGCCCCTTGCTGGCAGGGGGTTTGGTGGGTCAGTTTGTGGTGAGAGCATGTGGGTACATGGCACACATTTCCAAACTCGACCTCTACAAATCACATGAATTAGAAAGGTTTTTTAAAAATATCTTTACTAAAAGCGCTGAGCCTAGAAAGTCTGTCCTCATCACAGAACAGCAGGAGCCAGAACCACTCATGGTCTTATGCACCACATCTACACCCATCAGAGCATGAAGTGCTCCCAGGATTTGGTATCTCACTGCTCCTTGGCAGGCAGAGGCTGCTCCTCAACTTATCAGCCTCATCCAAGCAGCTTCCAGTCCCTCCTTCGCACCTCACCTCACTGGCACATACCGCATGGGTGCCATTCAGTCCCATAATCATAGGACTTTCATGCCACTGAGGCATCTCGGGGGATCCCAATCAGCCCCTGGCTGCTATTCCAGAAGGGTTCCCACAGGCCATATTTGCCATCCCCTGGTGTCCCCATAGACACGTCCCAGTTGTTAATGCTGTGGAACTGGCCACCTCTCCTTTGGGCAGCTGGACCCCACCTGTGTTCTTTGGAGGCAGCTGGAAATGGGGCAGGATTGACAGGGATGTCCTGGCTGCTGTGGCCAGTCTGAAGGCAAAGAGCATCCTGACGTGAGTATCAGCAGGCAGGGCTCACTGGCAGCCCTCTCAACCTCATGGGACATACCACTGCTGCCTGTAAATCACTCTGCAGATATCCACCAATGCACAAGGCTGCGTACAACTTCCCAGATCCTGACACAGGAATCACCATTTGAATGAGCTCCTACCCTTTTCCCGCTCTTTTTCCCCCTAAACACACCTGCACTGTGGAGGTACAGTCCATTCTTACATTTTTCCATTTCTCTAAAGGAAACCATATGTATTTATCCTGGGGAATGCCTGGTAGCCTGTGTAATATTTTTGGAAATAATTCTTTTCAAGGAATTTTAATGACTGTTGATGTATAAAAATAAATAACAGAATCTGTGACCAGATGGTGTGTTGGGTGACATGGGGCTCTCTTCACCAACATGCAACTGCTCACCAGCCTTTCAGGGCTGCTTCAGTCTCCAGTCCTTGCAAGAGCTGCCTACAAGCTCCTCTCAACCTGAACCAAATTCATCTTTGGGAAGAAGAGAAACTCTCCATTTGAGGGAGAGAAACATTTTCAGCAAAACCCAGGGACCAAGTGTAAAAGCAAGAGAAACTGCTTTCTCCCTGCCCAGAAGCTACTGGAGTCGATCTTCATTGTAGCTCTGCAGAAGGCAAAGCAGACGTGGGATCTGCAGCTCCTTATTGCCCTGACTTAGCTTGAGAAATCTCTGAGCTTTCTACTCCTCGTGGGAATTTTTTTCTGCAGTCCAAATCATTGCCGATTTTGGTTGATCTGAAGAACGGGGAGTGAAATCCATTGCTTTTCATCATTCAGAAACCACTCACAAGGTTTTGACACAAGGCCAGCTTGGCTGAAAGCCGGGCCCATGGCCAGCTTGAAAATATTCCTGAACCTTTCAACAATCCCTGGCTGGTTTTCAAACTTAAAAGCCAAGATCAGGGAAAGTTTGCAAATTTTTAAGTTGTATAAGAAAACTTCTGTACAACTTGTGATAAATTCCCACCATTTATTTTCAGTTCTTTTCATGCTGGGAGAATCTCTCAATCTCTAAACCCTGCTCTTGCCTCAAAGAGCATAACCATGTTTTTCACAAAAAGGGCTGGTCTGAGAGGTAGGGAGGAAGATACAGGATGTGTCAGGAAACTACCTGGAAAACATACCGTCCAGTTCACTTTTTTTTGGACGCATTGTTCCTTGCCTAAAGTGTCCCCAGGTGCCCCATTTACAGGGACTGTTGTAAGTTTATGGCAGTTTATGGCAGCGTTGTAAGTTGCTGGAGCTAGGTATCTCCCGCTGGGTCCATTCCTACAGCTTAGGAACACGCAGGAATCCCCCTCTGAGCAGAATTAAAGAGTTTTCTGAAATACTTGACAGTTTTAGATATTCAGCAATATGACAGACCTCTTATTCAGCAACTTAAGAATATTTAGTCACACAGAGAGAACAGGGAAATGATTTACTTCCCCCGGTGAAGGGAGAGGGAGCTGTAGCTGTCTAGGTAATGTGGAACAGAAATACAGGTGCTGCAGCCACAAACAGAGAAGGAGACTGCGTGCGCAGGACTGCACTGCTTGGGATGCTGCTCTGTCTGCCATGGTTGGCTAGACACACACACAACCACACAACAGTTACTTTATTAAACAGGAAAAACAAAATGGGAAATGTTTAAAACACATTACTACTCCAAGGATATTGCTAATTTGACAGTCTGTCATTCCACAGCCAGCAAACACCAAAAAAGGTCTGTATTGCTCACTTGATCTCCACCTTGCCACAGTTTGACACATGCAAACAAACATGTCTATAGCCCCTTTGCAGAGGATTCCAAAAGCCAAAAATTATTTTATTTCCTTCTCTTTTTCCTTTTCTTTCTTCTGTCTTTATTTTTATTTTTTCTTTTTCTTTTCTTTCATTCTTTCATGCTTTCATTCTGTCTATTCCGCATTCTGTAAGCCTGAATCTACAGATCAGGTTAAGCCTGAAGAAGCCTTCATTAAGCGTAAGCAGCACCACAGTCATTCAACTTAATGGGGATTTACACTATTTAAGAGACCACCCCTCTTTGTTCTGTACGCCAAGATTCAGTATGGCCATATTTTTATCCATCAGTGAACAACAAAAGCTCACAAGATCCTTTCCCCCTTCTTCATGTCATCATACTGTTGAGGCAACCCTGCCTGGGGACCCCAGTCCTGCCCCTCTTCACACACACGCCCCCCGCACCTTGGACAGCCGTACATTACAAGCCATCTGCCTCTCTCTCCAGTAAAAAGTCACGTTTCACAACCTACCACTCAGATCAGCGAATGAGCAGCACATCAGCAGATTTGCTGCCTGCCCAAAGCTACAAAACAGCAAAACATTTCCCACAGCAGCTGACGGGCGTTAGATCCCATTTTACTACTGAACTCAGTAGCATCAAGCAGACAGAAAAACACCAGGGAAACATCCATGTTGAGAGCACACACATGCACAGATGCACACTCAGACCCTGAAAAAACCATACAGACGGGTATCAGTGGAATAATACATGTAGTCACGCAGGCTGTGTTGTTTCTGGCCAGCTACTCTTTGTGCTGATTGACTGGAGGGGATTAGAAAGGACTCAGCCCAAAAACGCAGTTCCTAATGCTCCTGCAGCTATTGCATAACGGAGACCGATTCCCGTCCCAAGCCCTGACCCTCAACTTACTCAAGACAAGTTTAATGCTGTCAGGCTGCATAATGGAAACATCTGCTTCCCAGTGAAGAGGAATCTAGGTGGGATCCACCAGCTTCCCCAGAACTGGGTTATTTGGTTATTTGAGTTTTCTGATGGGCAGCAATGGGAAAGAAAGTAGGGAAGTGTCACCAAGAAGGAAACAGAGTCATTTTTCCCTGAACATTTCTACCAGGAGCTACTGGAAGCTGAAGCCTTCTGGGGTTCATTAATAGCTATACACCTGCTATTAATACACCCACTAAAGAAAGGAACCCTAAACCAAGGGAAATCCAATACATCCCAAAAGTAAACTGAAAATCAATGAACCTGCAGACCCTAGCTAAGCTAAATGCACCTGAAGTCAAATACACCTAAAAAAGCAAAAGGAGGAAAACACAGCAACCAAAAAGTCCACAATTAAATGGACGTGTCTCAAAAGCATGCAGAAAATATACAAACACTTCAGAATAGGCACTCCATTAAAGGCTGCATGTTGAAATAACATGAGGGGCCATGCAGGAATTCCAGGGGCACAGGGAATAGCTGAAGTAACTCCTTTGAGATCTGTCACTCCAGATGTATACAGGTGTATGACAAATGAGGACAGAGCCCCATCAAGTCAGGAGAAATCAAATGCCCTCCAACATTTGTCTGAAATCTGGATGTCCTGTGCCTGGCAAACTGCAAAGAGCTTTAGAGAACTTGGCTGGGTCCTGCATCCCCCCCTCCCCCACATCAGCAAAAATTATTATTTGCAAAGGCCGCAATTGCTCGTTATTTTCTGTTTTCCTACATGCGCTCACTAACTCGTTAGTAATGTTTCCAAGCAGCCAGGCTGGGAGAAGAACCAGGGAAGGGACAGGAACAAGACAACCAGGAGATGCTGCTGCCAGGGCCCCTTTGTTGAGCATCCCTGGGTACCCCTCGCCTTTTACCTGGGGATGCAGTCGCCATGGCAACGGGCGGGTGTTCCCTGGCGGAGCCGAAAACCAGCTGTTCCCGCTGCTGAGCCCCATCTCCATCCCGCAGCGGAGCCCCAGCTGCATACTGGTCCGCCCCGTCCGCAGCCCAGTGCACCCCAGTGCCCGCCAGCAGCAGGTCCTGGGGGTCCGGCGGGGCTGACATGCTGCTTGCAAGGCGGCCGCTGGTCTCCGGCTCTCAGGCTGCAGCAGGAGCCACCGAAAAAGCTGCGGTGGCCGCCGAGGGCTGGATGGTGCCGCGGCCGCGCTGGAGTCTGGCCGGCTGCGGGGACTCGGAGCCGCTGCTGCTGCTGTTGCTGTATCTCCACTAGCACTTATTACGCAGGTGAAAATGGCTTGTTTAGTTGGAGCCTTCCAGCCCTTGCGTCACCCTGTGGCTGGCATATCACAGGGCAGGAATCTGCCAGCCTGGCTGCTGCTCTCCCTCGTTTAACCGCTTCAGCAGGGTAGGCATCGGCTTGGGTGTACAAGGGAAGAAATGCCCCCTCCCAGGCAGGCACACGCCTCCCTCTCCTCTCCTGCGGTCCTCCACACAGTGTGCATCCCCCTCCTCTGCATCCCCTCCTCTCTAGAGCATCCCACCAAGCGCCGCAGAGCCAGGCACAGCAATGCACCCGCCGTTGGAACGCCTCTGGTTCCTCCTGCACTTGCAGGCTTGGTGGAGAGGGGAAAGACAGCCCACGGTGAAGGGCATCCTAAAAGCTCCCCATTCCCCCCTCTCTCTGCCAGCCCCCCCAACCCAGCGGAAGAAGCCACACTCCGCTCCTGAGCGCCTGGGTTTATTTATCCAGTTGGATCCTTTCTGTTTGCAGCCACGCTGGAGAGATGATCACAGCTTATTGCATCTAAATGACACTTGTCAAAATAAACTCACAGCAGGTGTCTGTGTGCCTTTTTTTTTTTTCTTTCCTTTTTTTTGGTGTGCCATTGTATTTGCTTGCTTACAGAGGCGGTGTGAACTCTGAGAGATCCTTGCTGTTAGTGAGAGCAGCAGTGGCATGAGATACAGCAAAGGTGAAAGTACAGGGCAGGATCTGTGACGCTTCCCAGGTGCACTGCGAACCAGTATCCTCGCCATCCTTTCACAGATGAGGAAACAGAGTCAGGTAAATGGTACGGGATCATTCCTGCATTGCATGGAGCTCCGGCACTGACAGGTCAAAGTAAGGAATTTACTGTCTTGCAGAAGGACCTCGCTTGTGATGTGACAAGTCAAGCTAGAAAGTGGAGAGTAATTGCCCCAGCCACAAGACTTCACCCCTATCTGGCTCTTTGCCTGTTGCAGCAACAGAACTCCAGCTGTGATCTCTATGTCACAGCATCCCTAGGCATGCTTCAGACCCCTTCCAGCTCCAGCATGTTTGTGCTTGGGTTTGAAAACTTAACACATTTCTACTCTCTCCAGGCCAGGCAGGAGGAAATTCAAGATAAGCCCACAACGTAAGATGAAGAGCCTCAGAAGTAGCCTCCAGCATTTCCATTTGTGTTATCTTCCCAGGGAATCGCCACCCTTATCCTCACTCCAGTCCAGGATCTATTTCTGGGAGCCATCCTGCTGCTGCCTGAGTCCATGCTGTTCAGTCCCAGCTCCCCATGGCCCTTCAAAAATGGGCTCTTCAGCAAGGTGGGGTGGACCAGGGACAGGGGTGTCCTTTTGGAGGTCTGCAGCCAAAGGTGCCAGTGTGAGCAACATGCTCAAGATTAGTCAAATCACACTGGAAGTGAAGTGATTGCTGTGAACTCAGATAAACTCTGCCATCTCAAGCTCTAAGTAGCAAGGGTGATTTTAAAGAATAAGACAATATTCTGGTTGGGGTTGCATGGTACAAGTCTGTTGTGGAGATACTGTAGGCTAAGACCAGCAAGATTTGGCTTTAAAAAGGGAAATCACATGACTGTTTCTATATTCTCATGAAAAAAAATAGCTATAAAATGAGTGTACTGTCTTCTGTCTGCCCTGTAGGCTCTGGTGCCTTGTGGGACAGCTTCTGCAAACATGATTCATGACATACTGTCATCAACTGCACTTGTATGCACAAGATCCCATGGACTTTTGGGGCTTTGCCTGCCCTAATAGCCATGCTTGAAAATTCATGGTATAGGTTGGCGAGTTAGTACTTGAGGCAGATCTCAACAGACAGTGTGGACCTAACCACCAATAATTTCTTTCTTGTTTTGAGCTCCCTAGTGTGATTAATTACTGAAAAACAATTACATCAAACCCACTCCTCCCTTTTCTATGTTTTGCACCCTATTTCAAGATCAGCAATTATTATATAGGTCATTTTACTTTCAGGGTAATATATGCTTTAACACAGCATGCAAGACCATCTGGGTTAGAACAAGAACACTACTCCAAACCACTTGCCTGAAATATGGCTATCCAGAGGGTAAAGACTACTAGGGCATCTCCTGTTGAGCCACTGCTTTGTTAAAACAACTACAGAGGTAAGTACCACACAACATAGTCTATCAAATTCAGCTTTACTTGTGAGTTACTTCTAGGTAATCTATAGTCCAAAGACACCTGAGATGATAGACAGAAAACGTATCTTTGATACCAGCTTCAAGTTTTTTAGTTGAGGAAAAAGCTGCCTGAACCATGCAGCTCTGCTGAATCCCTTGTTGTGAATGCTGATTCTCCTGTAACTCACACATAAAGCATTTATTAAGTAAGGATTATTTAACATCATTGTGGAATAATGGTGAAAATAAGCCCTTCAGTGTGCTCAAGCTGCCTTATATGCACAGGCTCATTGGATTTTCTTTCTTTATGTCAAGATAGGACAGTGTTTGCTGCAGTTCAGTAGCATATGATTTTAGTCATCATGTTTGTATCGCCAAATCCACACCTAAAGCTCACCTCATGAGCGATGGAGATAAATTTACCTAATTTGTACTTCCCCCTTTGACACATACCACATCATGCAAAGTATATTGTCTGATTATGTTTCTGGCAACATTCTGGTGACTTCAAAGTTACTATTAATAATGTTAATGATATACAGTATGTTTTAAAAAATATGTCTTCCCATAGAGCTTAATACATGTCCTTGTTCAAAGTCTCCGGTTTTCTTTTGTGTCCCTCACTCTCTCTTGCAGCCCTATGATACTATTTGTGTGGGTCGGTAATGGACTGGAGGGCTCAGGAGAAGGCCTGTAAGAGCACCAAGCCCCTGACAGCTTTGCTGTGTGAGCAATATGCAATCACAAAGGTCTTCTGATAATGCAGCATCATCAGAAGGTGTGCACACACGCTAGGAATGATTCATTTCTACAGTCCAAAAAGGTTATCACGATCTGAGGGCTGCTGGCGTGAACACAGACAGTGTTACTATAGTAAAAGACTTAGAGGAAAGACCGTGGACTGTGTGCTCTGCTTATTGAAAAGAAACGGGGACAAGCAGGGACAAGTACATAAATAAAGCAAAAAAGTGTTTTTTGCTTCAGTGATCCCAATTGTAGTGCAACCCAGGGCTTTATTTCACCAGTTTCTGTACAGTCTCCAGGTGACCTGGAACAGTCTCATGCAATACAATCAGCCCTGCTCATCACCACGCAATATCAGGTGGGAAACTAGAGGTCCAATTTCAAACCTTGGATACAAATCCTGGGCTCCCACTGACTGTCACAGGTGTGGTACATACATTTCTGATAGCAAAGCTTTGGTTTGCCAGGATGAATGAAAAAAAATCAACAGGAACAACAGGACAGATACTCAGGAAGCTTGATTGATCCATTTTGCAAGCCTGTACAGAAAACTTTGAACTTGGCACAACCTGGGCTGTCGTGTATAAGGTTATGTCACTAGAGATTTTACAGGCTTTTTTAAGATCCCCACAAGGAAGATCAGGCTGGATGAAGATTTAATCAAATGTGTGCTTAAGAGAGGTGTGAGTTTAAGTAATACTCGCCACAAAGGAACAAAGATTATTTCTTTCTCTTTTCAACAAATTTTCAAAAGCTCCCAGTAGTTTGTATTGGATTGTGTTGAAAACTGACTTGAGAAGGGCTCGTTTATATCTGCTCATTGGTATTTAATTCTCTCGCTCTTCCCTTTGGACACTATAAGTCTCTGAATGTATGAAGTCTGAAAACATATACACACAAATTGCTTCTTTTTCCATTATAGCCCTTTGTGTTCTGGGGCTGATGTATGCTGCTGGGCCAAAGTGACTTTGAACCTCGAGGGGATTTTTGGTCTCAGATGTAACATTACCAGCAAAGAGCATAGAACCTGGCAGGGTATATCAACTGATTCAGCAACAGGAAAAAATCATCTCCTCTTCCTTGAGGATTTATTCTTGAGGTTTTAGAATAAATTAATTGTAATAGGAAAAAGCAAAGGAAAAAAAAAAAAAAGAGGCTTCTGACATAACTGGGAAAACAAAGATAAGTAAAACAACCTCTGCCTACCCCACAGAAAAGACTCCAGCACTGTAGCAGCTATGGTCTGGTTTTCAATTCACCACATCTGCACTGCAGACCACCTGGTTTCCAAGCCTGTCTCACACCCTCTCCCCAAACTGGCAAACATCTGGGAGTGTATGACAGCACTGGCCTGGCCAGTGTGCAGGAATTTCCTTCCACAGCATGCAATCAGATCTCATTCAGAGACGGACAGGTAGAAACCCCAGGAGCCATGCTGTGGGGTAAATCAGGCACATGCCTGCCCTACATGGCACAGAGAGCTACTGGGATTCCCAAGGCAAGGCTGCATTCCTGGTGAGAACAACGACTCCTCCTGGGCCAGCCAAACTACTCAAAACTGTCACTACAGAGAGGCAAATGGCCTGAGAGAAAAGCTGACCCGTGGTGGTAGCTCTACCCACAGCAAAGGCCATCTGTCAGCTTTCAGTCCACCAAGCAGTTCTTGCACAGTGGTCCTTCCGAGGGTGCCCCTTGGACCTTTCGTCTTCATACCTTCTCCCTCTCCACCTCCACAAGGTCTGTCAATGAAGCAGGGCCAGGCAGCCTTTCCAAGGTCCTTTCCATCTACTCCTCCCAATGCTACAACTGCCAAGGCCAATGCTTCAGGCTCGTCTGGAAATAGTTACCCCAACCTCCTGCAGAGCTTCAAGGCATCATCTACCTCCCCGCTTCCTCCACAGCACTCCTGGGACCCACCACACAGGCTCCTATCCCAGCACTGATTTGTAACCTGGAGTAAGTTTCTGCATCAGCCAGTGAGTCTTAGATCTAATTTTGCTATTGAAAGCACAAGCATCCCAGTGCCAGGAAAGCAACAGCAAAACTGGTTAAGCCCAGGAAAGACAGAAGTTTGAGTATGGGTGTAATAACAGCCTTCCTGGACAAACAGCTGTGTAGGGTGTGCTCTGCTTTGTAATGAACGACTGCAGAGATGAGACAGGTACTCTAGGCCAAAACTGCAGCTCTGAAAATGATCTCCTGGAGAGGTCCATCTCTTACCACATGTTGTAAAATGAGGAGAATGGTTCAACTGGGGCCTCTAGTAAACGGAATTTCAAAAATACTAGAGTTTAGTAGCATTTTTACTGCATATTGTGTAATTTAACCTTCCTTCACTTTCAAAGCTCACAGCCACAGTCTTTAGCAGACAGTTCATTGCTCTGAGGTCTGCCTGGCTATAGCTGTACTACAGCAGTATATAAAGTCCCTGCCTGGCCCTTTAATTCCCACATCATGCGAGAGCTTTCCGCATCTCTAGCCCTCCAGTTGTAATGAAATGTGATTAAAGGTGGTGCCTTCCCCGGGTAAGCCTGACTGACTGTTCTGTCCTTCATCCTCTCCACATCAACAGCCGCTCTAGGAGCAGTGAGGATTACCTCTGTTTCTCTGAAAAGGGAGTTTTACAAGGAAATCCAGTGACAGGAGCTTAAACAGCAAAACTGCTGACCACATGAGCAGGCACAGCCATGGGATGTGCATGTATCAAGTGTCAGAAAGCAGAAAACCCACCAGGCCTGTGATGAACACAGCCTATTGCCCCCTTCTTCCCAGCTTCAACCTCTCTGTAGAGAAGGAGAGCTGAGCAGAGTAGACAGGTGAGTAGGTGGGAGCTCTGCATATGCAAAATACATTCAGTAGTGGTCTAGTTTCAGCAGTGCTTGGTAGCTGAATTGCCATCTAAGTGCTATGCCTGAAAGGCCCTGCATTCATCTCTAGAATATATGTCTATTGAAATGACTCCCTGTCCTGGAGGACACTGGACCAGGAGTCTGCATCTGAATCCATGGTCTTAGCTGGTGATATTATTTGCAAGTACATCCTCCATGCGGCAGCAGGATCTCTGCGTGCTATTGCAAGTGTTGTTCACGAGCATCTTCAGAACAGTAATCTTTTTCTCTTTTTACAGTGCTCATCCTGGGAGCCCAGCCCAGGGTTATTAAAAGAAGAAGCATTAGAATTTGTCTGGTCAGAGATTCCCAGCTGCATGGAACAGGACTTCCTTCTTCAAGCCCTGGCAGAGCAGTTTCAGAGGCCAGTCATCCCTGAGAAAAATGTTCAGACTGACACCAATGGGTCTGGTGCTATTTAATTTCACTGTTAATGATCCAGCTGAAAAGAAAGTATCAGACAAGACAGTCTATGTGAGCTCTGAACAGATCATACAGTGGCCAGAAGTTTATATGGGCAATGGTGTTGACACTGGTAAAACAGCAAAAGTAAAACAAAATTAACTACAATAAAAACATCCACAGATTTGCTTTTGGCAGAAGCTGAAGAAAGTGAGACAAAGGTCTAACCAGAATTGCTTCCATCATAGGATAGTTTGGTTGGTACCCAAAAGGTACAGTCAGCTGCCAGAGAAGCAGAAACAGTTTTCTTTATGAATTCTTATTCCCTTGCATTACATCAGGTGTTTGTGCACAGAGTGCTCTGTGCACTTACACAGCTCCGCAGCAAGTCCATTAGAGGTTAGCATTTGAGTCTTGATTTATGCTGATACAGTACGTGCATTTATCAGACTCTGAGTGTTGATTATGTACCATTTGCACGTCTCTGGAAACTCATAGATGCTAAAGATTACAGCTTGCATGCTGGAGGAAACAGAAATGGCCTGATATGCTTTCATTTAGGATTTGGCATGGCACAGAGGGATACAGAGAACCAGCCTATGGAGATAAGACCTGCAATCACTTCTAAAACACTCAAGAGATTACACCTTTTA
The DNA here is from genome assembly GCA_020745775.1 of Theristicus caerulescens. Taxonomy (NCBI): domain Eukaryota; kingdom Metazoa; phylum Chordata; class Aves; order Pelecaniformes; family Threskiornithidae; genus Theristicus; species Theristicus caerulescens. The sequence continues at coordinate 65,521,911 of CM036564.1, read as the reverse complement.
GTGTAACTGAGAGGCACATCCACCATCCCTAAGACCCAGAACTGCTGCAATATGCAAATATTGACAAAACTGCATTGAAAGGGAACACATTCTTGAAAGACACAATGCTTTGTGCCCAGAGATACCTCTAAGCAATTGTTACCTGGAGGTAATCAGCAATGCTTCTAATAGTTGCTATGAGGATATCTACGTGTCTGCCACTGGTTCATCTAAAGATACAGTGCTAATAGGTAACCTGAGAGATCAAGTTTAATGTAAGAGGTCTGAGGACAGATAAGTCTGCATATGATAAAACTGAACATTGCAATAGCTGCCTGAGTGTAACCTTGATACCTGGGACTTATATTCCCCTAATGAGCAACATACTTGTCTTTTCTTCCATTTTTTATAGCACAGACCTAATTTTCTTGCTTTGTATACAAATGAGAACAAAGAACGTCTTTACAGCAGCCACTGGGGCCAATTCATAAATCAAAATCAGGCTCAGAACTCCCCCTCATAACTCTAATTATTCATTTAAATATTTCTTATGAGAAGTTATGTGAGCAGGAGGCCATTGCCTGTTAGCCTGTTAGCTGGCTCATACCCAGTCAACCCTGGGCACAGCTACTCTATCTCAAAACAGACAGCAAATTACAGATGTGTCTAGTTGCCCTTTTGAGCTGGTTCTACCTGCCTAAAGGTTAGGTGTTATAATACTGAATAGTTAGGCTATAATAGTGAATTTAACCCTTCGCCAGGCGGTGCCCACACACCTCATCTATGATATGAGAACCGTAATGCTCTGAGGTGCAAAGTTAAACACAGTTCTGAGGTGCTGGGTGCTAGAGACCCACAGATGGCTGAGTCAGGCAGGGACTGAATTTTGCCAGTGTGAAGCCAAGCTAGAGTCGTTCTGAGACCTTTAATCTATTTTTTATTATATTCATGAAATTAAACTCCAGTTAACACAAGTGCTGTAGAACCAGGCTCTATTTTATATTTGTAATTAGTCCCATTGACTTCAAAGAAGCTGTTTTTGTATAATATTTGCAGGGTTGGGATTTGTTTTTGTATTTAATTGATATATCATTTAGCACTCGATATCAGCACTTCAAAGGGAACATTATTGCTTTACATTTCAAAATCACTTTGTAGTGCATTCTGTATATCACATTATTCAAATTGGAGAGAACAACCTGCAAATTCTTACCAGCTCTGCTCTACTGTGGCTTTATTTTGTGAATTAAATGTTTGCAATGAACACGAGCCTACATTCCCTGAATTCTAGCTGATCTCAGTGCTGAAAAAGCAAAACCAGACAGGATTAATCCCTGATATAAATAACACCTAAAATCATCATTTTTATTCTCTGCATTTTGCAGTGGAGTGGGTAGATAAGTAAATAAATCTGATTACTTGTTTTTATAACTTGTGTTCTTTTCATGTTCTTTTCTTAATGTAACTCAACTTCTGCAAAAATCAAAACCTGAACTGAAAACAGGGCTCTGCTGGTTTCCTGTGAACAGCCCCATTGTATAAAGTCATCTTCTGCCAAAAAAAGGAGAAATCAGATCCAGGGCCCTCTGCTGGATTGCGAAGAAAATGATACCTTCCTCAAAATGCTGAGATGAATCACTGCCTTGGAAAGTTCATAGTATGCATCAACATAGAACTTTGACTATCAACATGATGTTTATGAAAATAGAACTGCAGGTTACAACTCATCTCTGTGACAACAAAGTGGGTTTTGCCACTCACAAGCATCATTACAGGGAAGGTTTCCCAGATTAAGGCACAAAGAATCTGTCCTTATTGTGCCCAAGAAGAAAAAAAACAATGTCCCATTCATTGTAATTTCCTTATCTGAACTCATTACAGCTGAACATGGTAGAGAAATAGATAAGAAAACAGAAACAGATAAGAGCCAGTGAAAGATGCTGTAAGAGGAAATGAGCTTTTGCCCTTCACACAGCTTGGGGATTTGGAGAGAAAAATTCAAGCAAGTGAAACAAGTTGAATATTTTCTGTGCTTTACACTTAGAAGTCTTATCAACCCTTCCTAAGGATTGCCCTGCCTTCAAGTGGTGGAAAGGCCACATGTTCCCATAATCCTGTCATCTGCCCCGGGGCAGCAGGAGCTTTGTGAGCTGTAGAACCTCAATCAACAAAGCAAACTGGAGATAGGTGCTGGGGGGGAAAAAAAAAAAACTGAGATAACTGGGCTCCCAGGACATTATGAGAAAGGACGATTGTGATGCTAATAGACAGCATTTCAGGTCAGCAGTGTCTCTGTTCAGCTGTTAGTAGAACAGGTTTCACAAGACCATTCTGGACAAAATTAACCTGGAAGACATAATCAATTCTCCTGTGCCCTCCACACAATTCTTGTGACGGTCCTAAAGAAGCTTCTGAAAAAGGGGGGAATCTTGGCAACTCTGACTCTCCAGCCAGGGGTGAGAAATCAAAAGGAGATGAACACATAATAAGTGACCACATGATTCAATACAGAGCTGAAAACTTAAAAGCTGTGAAGAGGCTGCTTGTGGTTTGCCTTGTGGAAACAGGGAGGAATAATTTGTGATTCCATTTTTTTCTGACTTCTCAGAACTTTCTTAGCATCTCCTACTTGCAGCTGTATTAAGGGACTAGCTTAATTGCCTTTGTGTTCATTAATGGTGGATACATGTGGTTTTTCTGCATCTTTAAATGTTCATTTTATCTAAGTTTTTAAATAGTTTTGGCTAATATGATAACTTCTGTGAAAGTTAAACATTTTAAATGACACTATCTCAAAATAGTGGTTTGGATTCTGGTTTTGCATTTTCATCTCCCAGTTGAAGCAGTTCAGCAGAATCAGTAGGAGATAATTCATGATTCGGAACCTGTATTTTTAGTGGTGAAAGTATTGCCAACAGGGTTTTGTCCTGCTCTGGTATTCTCAGTATTGAAAGGTACATCAAGTAAGTTCATGAAAAAGAAATGTGAGAACTTGAAGTCCTTTTTACTTTAATTATTCATCCATCGGTCTTGGACAGAGCCCAGAATTTAAATGCTTTTAGCAATTTGATTGTATATTAAGAATAAAGGGCAACTGCTTGACATCTGTTGTGTAAGTGGGCATGGTCAGATACTAAATGCTCCCAGTACATGTTTATTTAATCAAGGAATGCAAATGTCAAGGGGGCAGGTTAAAAGATCTCTCTGAGGACAATGAAATTACCTTCTACTGATATGCATGGGAACAAGTCTTAAAATGTAAAGAGTCAAAGTTTAGTTTGAATTAAAATCAGAAAACTCATTCAGAGAGCTTAATTTCCCAAATATGTCTGCTTTAATATGGCTTATTTTCCATTAAAACAGGCAATCAATGAAGTTAGAATTTGTATCTTCATCCTCTGTTAAAGATCTGTTCTAGTTCACTAAAAACACCACTGTGAAGCCAGTACCTGTTGGTGTCATAACGACACTCTCTAAAACATGCATTGTGCCTAGTACCACAGTGATACGCTACAAAGGAACCAGTCTATTATTTCAAAGATGCACTAAAGCTAAGCACTAGTGACTGTTCTTGTAAGAGAAAAACATTTTGACCTGTTTTTCCATCCTACTGTATCTTCCACATGTTCCAGACTCCATACCATCACTTTCACCATTGATCTGGAAAACAATGTTCCAGCAGCTCTAAACAGAAAACCCACTGCTGTGTTTGTCATTCAGATGATGGAAGACCCTCCTGTGTGCCTGAGAAAGAGGAGAGGGGGTCATTGAGCATTTCCAACATCATATTTTCCCAAAGTGAAACACAAGATTAGATGGCAGCTTAATGTTCAAAAAAAGTCATCTTCAGAGAGAAGTATGCTGTTTAAAGATAAAACTAAAATTAGAAGCTAATTTTGTAGTCTGCACCGGCCAATCCTTATACCTGAGGTCTGATCTTTTAAGTACTGACTTCCATGGTTAGTGCCTTGGTTATGTGAACTTTCCTGAAGCCACCTGGTCTCAGAATCTGAGGTTCTTTCATGACATTTTGAACCATGTACCTGGAAATGTTGGTCCTGAAGCTCCTCTTGAAATGTGTATCTCCCTGCAGGCTTCTCTCTAGGATGCAGACCCTGCTCATACCTACAACTGGAAACCTGACACCACTTGCCTGCAAGCTGAGGTGAGCAGGTAGGAGTCCCCAGCCCAACAGCCATGACTTTTGGTCACTATTTCCTCCTTTTCATAGAATCATAGAATTGTTTAGCTTGGAAAACACATTTAAGATCATCAAGTCCAACCGTTAACCTAGCACTGCCAAGTCCACCACTAAACCATGTCTCTATCCGGCTTTTAAATACCTCCAGGAATGGGGACTCAACCACTTCCCTGGGCAGCCTGTGCCAGTGCCTGACTACCCTTTCAGTGAAGAAGTTTTTCCTCATATCCAATCTAAACCTCTCCTGGCACAACTTGAGGCCATTTCCTCTTGTCCTATCACTTCTTATTTGGGAGAAACTACTTTTTAGGTAGTTGTAGAGAGCGATAAGGTCTCCCCTCAGCCTCCTTTTCTCCAGGCTAAACAACCCCAGCTTCCTCAGCTGCTCCTCATAACACTTGTGCTCTACACCCTTCACCAGCTTCCTGTGCATATCTTTGTCTGTGGGCTCCAGGGTTTGAACCTTCAAGGCCCTGTAACATGACTCATGATGAAGATGGACCAATTAAGATTGCTTTGTTCATTACAGTGGCCACTGCAGGGCACATCTTGAAAGTACCTGGATTACTGCTTTATTCCGTCTTATTTTAGACAACTCAAATGACGAGTCATCCATGAGTTCCTTTGAGTAAATACTGCATAACCACTTCACTCTCAGGAAGTTTCTCAAGAAAGTACTTCTTCTCCCTCTGCCCTTCAAATGTTTATGTTCTCAAATCTACCTTCATCTTATAATACAGAATTGCTTAAAATAAAAAAACATATGGGACTTCCTGGCTTGCCAGGTGCAGTCATTTTCTATTTCAGGCAACAATATCACATAAACCGTTCACTGTCATTTTAAAATAAGGTAGAGTGTTCTGTCCCTCTTATTTCTACCAGAAAGCTGTTCCAAAAATTCACTCCTCTTAGGGCTAGACAAATTCTCCTAATTTCCAGCCTAAATTTATTCATGTAGTTTACAGCCATTTGTTCTTGTGCCAAGTGTACTCTAGCTTAAACAACTTTTCCCCCTCCCTGGTGTTTTCTTTGCTGATGTATTCACAGCTTCCCAAAAGTCACTTCCTATTTTCATTTTGCTGCAGGTTTTAAACTTTGTGTAATTGTTCTGGTTTTATTATTAACAGTCTTCTGAAACTAGCTGCAGTGTTGTAGATGTGCTTTTACTATGGTTATATCAAAAGAGACTTCATGACATAACGCGTCTGTCTATGCAGATCAAATTGACCATCCCCATTTCCGTTTCAATACACCACCGTCATCTCATTTTCCTGTTGCCGTTCACTTAAACTCTGCTTTTCTATATACCCACTAACATTTCTACCTCCCATTGAGAACAGGAATTTGGGGAGGAGGAGGGGCAGAGTGATTCCCAGATGTATCAGTTTACAAGAGAGAGCTCATTTTTTAAAACTAATTTCCAGATCCCATTTCCTGGTTGCTCTTTTTTCCCCCCAATTGGTGTTTGCATCGTGTTCCAGACCTGGATCATTTACACATTTTATAATTCTGCCTTTAAGTGCTGTTTCAGATAATGGAAATTCATTCATGAAGAGTAGCTTTTTTCAACCTAGCTCTAGTCACTAACTATCGTCACTGTGCATTATCACGGCCATTCCAGGAGCACCTCACCAGTAACTGGAACTGCAACTCCAGTCTGTTGTGTGCCCCAGACAACTGTCCACACTTGCCTAGCAGTGTCTTCAAAAACTTTTCAGAGATGCATCAAGGAAAACAAACTCTATGGCTCAGGTACCCAGGAGCTAATTAAAAAAACTCCCCATTTTGCCAGGTGCTGAGCATTGAGAAAAGACATGGGTTAAACTATCCAGCACTCACAGGAGTCAAAAAGGGTTGTAAAGTCTGGTCAGCCAGGAGCTATGCTACTGGGAGTCAGCTAATCCAATGGCTTGGTTATAAAAACTAAAGACAGATAAAGGGAAAGGAAAAAGGAAATAAAGTAAGAATTATAACGAGCCATAATGAGTCAAGCCAAAGGACTGCTCAGGATCCTGTCTCTGAGAGGGTCCAGTTGCAGCTGATTAGAGAAAGTGCAGACAGAGAGGGAAAACAAGAATGAAAATCACTCCCTTTCACAGGGAGTGAAAATCCTCTGCCCTCCTCCTTCCTCAATATATCCTCACAGAGTTCCTGCAATCTTTGCTGAAAGACTTCCCGAGTCAGATACTGAAACCGCATCCATCCTTCTGTTTAACAGCCTTTGATGGAGGTATATCCATAAATTTGTCTAATCGCATTTTTAATTCATTTATGCTTTCAGCTTCCATGACATCCAGTAGCAATGAGTTCTACAATTGAATTACAGGCTGCTTGACGAAATACTTCCTTTTGTTTGTTCTGAACCTGCCTGACAATTTCACGATGTGCTTGTATAGTAGGAACAATGGCTATTGGTCCCTATTTACATCTTCATGCCATTTGTGTGGCATATTTTATGTATTTTTATATATAAATATATATTTTAGATATCTCTGTGATTTAGTCATCTGCTTTCCAAGGTGAGCACTTCTATTTAGGCTCTCCTCAAAAGGAAATTATTCCATACTGCTGGCCATGTTAAGTACTCTTCTCTGAGCATTTTCTAGCTATATTTTGAAAAATTTTTGTGAAGAAGGAACTAGGAAGAGGCCAAACTGCTTGTATGATGTAAGGTGTGGCTACACTGGGGATTTGCTGCTGCAGTCAGTGTGATGTTTTGTTGCCTCCCCCTTCAGTTGTTTCTAACTTTTTGTCTGTTTTTTTCATTGCTTCCAAACATGGAACTGGTATTTTCATTGAATTATCCACAATGACTCTGAGATCTTTTTTCCTGTGATGTGATAGCTAATTTAGAGCTCCTCAGTGCATATCTGTAGTCACCGCTGTTTCTTCTCATGTGCATCAGTTTGCAGTTATCACTATGGAGTTTCATCTACTGTTTCACCATCCAGTTGCTCAAATTTTATGAGGTCCCTTTTGCAACTCTTTGCAGATAGCTTTTGTTTTTAATAACGTGACTACTTCTGCATCATTTGTAATCATTGTCACATCACTGTTCTCCATTTTCCACATCATGTATGAGTATGTTGAGCAGCACATACTCAGCACATGTCCCCCCTGAACGTTACTGGGAGGATCCTGCCATTGAACACTATGCCCTCTCTGCCCCTTCTTTTCAGCCATTACTTCCCACTCTCCTGGCCCTCAGCTCACTAAGCTCCCCCCCCCCCCCCATTTCCCTCCCTCATCCCAGCTTGCTAATTCTTCTCACAGCACTAAATCCATGCTCCAGCACTTTGCTGTGACAGAGATAATTTTAGCCATTTGTGTCCTCTGGTTTTGGAGACTGTGCCTTTTAGGAAGCATGGTGGCATCAGCCTGCTTCAGACCCTGACTTTCCAACAACGGAAATATCTCTCTGGATATGCCACAGCCTGTAAGGAACGGCACGTCATGGCTGGACTGCATACTGTGTAGAGAGACCACATCACACATGCACAGCAAATGAGGATACACATCACATGAACCCTAAACCCAGGCATGCATGAAGCAGCTCCATGTCTGCTAAGCTGACCTTCGCTGCATTCATCTTTCTCTGGTGGCATGGTGAGTGACAGAACTCCTTTTGCACAAAAGGGTGAAGATCACTTCTCACTGATTCCGTCTGGTGATACTTGGGTCCTATAGGAGAGACTGGAGAATAAGGTTTGCAGCTTTGCAGGCAGGTCCCAACAGCTGGAGAGGCTGCCTGGATTTTTTACAACTGTCTTAGAATTTTGACCCATCTCCTCCTCTTCTGGTGAAACAGTAGGCAGAGGGGCAACAGGATCTAACCCACATAACCATCTTTTGAATCCAGCTGCAACCTCAGAAGACTAGAGACTCAGAACGGTGTGTAAACTAACACTAAAAGAAGCTGTTGCTTTCTGCCTGGCTTCCACCCAGCTTGGACCTCTGATATCTCCTTTGGTGACTGAAAGTCTAGAGGCATTAGAAAGGGACAGAAAGAAGAAATTAGTTTTGCCAAGAGTACTGCCAGTGCCAAACCTCACTGCAGTCAGTGAGCAGTGAATGTTTTAACCATTGAACAAGAATTTAGGAGCATGTTGCACACTGTTTGCTGCTTTGCCATCCACGCATCACTGATTTCTCATTTGTCTCTCACACCATAATCTCATAAATAATCCTCAGGGACACATGTCATGCAAGCAGATTAATTTTGCCATAACTTTAAGTGGAACAGATCAAGACAGTGTGGACTGTGTTTGATGTTTCCTCTCACAGGATGTATCTGGGTAGGAAAATCAGCATGACCATTCCTTCCCCTGCAGCAGAAGCAGCATTTGTCTGTGTACTCCTATGCTCTCTGTAACCAATTTATTCAATTGAGGTAGCACTATATTATGTTTTCAGTAATATCTGTCAAAACAGTAAGCTATTTCTTCATTTTATTTGAAAGCTGAAGACTTCCCTTCACTTGATCAATGGCCAGTTTCGTTATGAGATCTCATACAGGTGTTACCACTCTGCCAGTGACAGTCCCCGCACCTAAATCCCCTTGAATTAAGTTTTGAGAGGTATCTGTTTCAAATACACATTCCATCAAATACAAGGCAGATTTTGGAATCCCTCTTTCCATTACATTTTATAATTCTATTAAAAAAGCAATAAAATCTGCCTGGAAAGAGAGAATCAGTCTAACCTGATGCTAGTTCAATATGCACAATTTTATTATCATCACCAAATTTAACATCTTTCTCATACCTTCCCCTCTATTTTCTTCAGTATTTCCCTAGAAATGTGAGCTAGTTTTGGAAGAGAAAAGCTGCTGCCTGAGCCTGTCTTTATTACCTCTGTGGCAGCACAGTCCTAGATCTGTCACACTGCAAGAAGCTGCTGGGGTGTTGGGTGGCCTTTTTAATGCATCCTTTGTGGTTGACCAGTACCAAAGCCAAGTAACAGTAACAAATTAATTAACCTCTGTCCTCTGCTTTTGTGGTCTTGAGGCTCAGAGTTTGTCTTCAAAACATGCTAAGACATTCCTGAAGGCTTTATTCACTACATGCTACCACAATTACAGCACAGTACCATACACTTCCTCTGTGGCTTTATTCACTGTCATGAGTCAGTGAACATTTTAGCATCCTGTTATCTTTAAATATCTGAGTATTTCTGAAGTCAGACTTGATGCAAAATTTAGTACAAATTTGGTCCTGAACCAAACCTTCATGGTTTTCCTAATCGTTTTCAAACCTCTTAATCAATCACAAATTGCAGCATAAAAACTGGGAAGAAATTACTTGCCAGCATGGCTTTGAATTTTTAAAATTACATGTGTCATGGTAGTAAATCCAGTGTGTTGGGCTGTGAACAGCAGAGTGTTAGGTCTCAATTTCTTCCAGCACAACTATTTATCATATGTATCTTTTCCCCAAAATTTACAGAGATGTGATACAAACAACTACTCATATATATTTCCCAGGAAATTTTCTTATCTTCATTGCCAATTTAATCTAACTAGCTAAGTTCTTTTTTGTATTTTTCTCCAGATTTCTCTTCTCCTTCCATCCTCGTTTTCCATTAAATATTTTCTGTTCTCTTCCTTCAACATAAAAACTCTAGGCAAAGCAATTAGATGTTGGCTATTTATCTTGGCTTTTCTTCTTTTACTGTCGTTCCCCCCAGACTCCTCCTGTTCTGTTCTCCCTCTGTTTACTGTCTCACAACCATGACTGTTCTCCACCACCCTGGTATAATGGTCTTACCCATGACTTTCAACCCTTTGTGCTCCCTTTACCTCCTCTGTCTTTGTAGAATCTATTGTGCTGTGTAACTCCCCAGCGCTGTAGTGAAAGAGGGCTCTCATCATCTAGAGGGTATATATGGACTGTATAAGTAAATATTCATCAATCTGAAGTAGTTCTCTTCAGGCATTGGAAATACATAAACACAACCCTTGTATTGAAGAAACAGAAACTTGGCCACCTTTGCTTCTGAAAGCACAGACAACATAAACCTTATCTAGAAGGCTAATTAGATCCTGAAGTACAGAACTGGTTCATAAAAAAAAAAAAAAAAGCTGCTAATTAGCATGTCTTTCCATCTTTTACTAATCTGTTGGAATTAATTTGGTCTGTGGGAAGCACAACCAAGAAACAAGTCTCATCAGCTGTCTTCATTATGTCTGCTCTCCCTCTTAATCCCAGAAGGCACTTCTTCTGCTTGCACGTGTATGTTGCTGTAGATAGCAACCCAGCCTTTGTTACTGTTGCACTAATGGGCTCCTTATGAGGAGTTTAGCTCAGTAAAAGAAATAATTTGAATCACAGCTGGCCCAAGATGTGGTCAAGAATATGATGCAGTATTACAATCAACATTCTGGGGAGCCACATTTTATTTTTTCTGCAAGAAGAAAAGCACCTCATGCTATCAGTGTTTGTGTTTCTTCTCCTAACAGAGAAATTCTCTTCTTGGTTGTACTGGCTGGAAATTCTCTGCTGAGACCCACACCCATGCTTTACCCCACTCTGTGAATGAATGTTGACTGGCAGTAGGCTATGTGGCTCTTATGTGTGGTTTTTGCTTTTTCTGTGTTTTTTTTTTTGCTTTATTTTGCTTTTTGTTTGGGGGGGGTGGTTACTTCCTGTTCTTTTTCCAGTTGCATTTAAAAGAGCAAGGAGATCCAGGTGTGACTCTTACAAATGATTACAGAGGTGGTAAGATGAAGGTCTGGAAATGGTGTGTACATGAAATTTTCAACATCAGATGTCACAGAACCAATCTTTTCTTATCAGAGAAAGAGCAAGACACATTCTTCACTCCAAAAATGAAATTATAAGAGTGTCCTGAGCCCTAGTATCTAGTTTCTATATTATGCTTAGAAAGACTGGTACATTATATTGCTAAAATAATTTTCCAGAAATGTGAGTGCAGCCTTTCAGCTGCATTTTTGAAATCACAATCCCTCTCCCAGAGCAACTGAAGGCAGTTGTCAGGTCTCTTGATACTCAGGGGCTCCACAGGCCTGGCACATCAATTGATGTAGTCATTCTACATTTCAGATGGAGTCAGTCACTTGGGCTTCTCAAAATTCTCCTTTGCTTTGGCAATATCAGTACTCAACCTGCCAGAGCACAGTCACTTCCATAACAGAAACTCATACATAATCTTTTGCTCTAGAACATTTTTACCTATGGAGATCCAAGAATAAGAATTAAAGACATATTTTTGCTGCATCTTTTCAAAAGAAATACATCAATTGTGGTTCTCAGAATCTGGCAGGAATTCTTCACTTTTTTTTTTTTAAATTAACTGTAACACAAACAGAGAGCCTTAAGTCCTTCTTTGAAAAGTGGAACTGTTTTATAGTAATACAAGTTGATCATTTCTCAGTCTTCCTTTGCTCAAAGCATAACAATGTTTAGCAGCCTTTAGGATGTTTTATTAACTTATTCATTCAGAATATTAACTTAGAATATTAATTTTATATTTTTAGTAATTTTGAGTCCTTTAGACTGCGTTACAACTTTTTTTTACAGTGGGAACCTAGTGACAGCTAAATATGATTCCCTGTTAGATGATTTCAAAAATGGCTTTTTGTTTTGGAGGGGTTTGATACTCATGTTTTGGAGGTTTGTGATATGTGAAACTGTTCAAAGCTACAAATTGGGGGGTTTCTCCTCTATCACAATAGTAAGTCAAAAGCATATTCATTCCATTTCCTGCTATCAATCTTCAGTTCAGGAATTTGAACAAGAAATGTATTCTTTATGCAACATAAAGGCATATAAACTTGTACAAATAGTTCAGAGAAACGATGGAAGCTCCTGACATAGTCAGCTGAGCCTTAGAAACTTCCAGGTTCTTGCTCTCCTAGAGCAAAATCGAAAAGGTAATGTAATATCAAAGTGCCATTAAGCACACCACTATTTTCTCTTGCACTCACTAACCTTTTCTGCTCCTTGGGATTAACATTTGCTATTAGTTTAGGTTTTGGAATTTCCATTACCAGAGGCTTTTAAAAACAGGTTACAGAAAGAGTACACGGGGAAGATTTGAAAAAGCCCATTCTGCCTTGGAGTAAAGGGGTGAATTACGTGACTTCTCAAGGTGCTTGCTAGTCTTGTTTCTGTGATTCAGGAAGAAAAAGCTTGAAGAGAAAGAAAAATATTTTTTTTAAGATTTTCTTAAGCCAGTTATGTAGAAAGTCCATTACATGCTTAAAACAATGTTTTGATACATAAGTCTTACAGTATCCTTGTTCCGTGAATTATGTTACCGGGTCTCTCCATCAGAAGATACAAATTGTTCCAGGAATATTTGCTGATATCAGATCTAGGATGCTTCTCTCATTATATCTCTGAGACGGGATGATAGGGCTTGGCCCTTTTTCATCCATACAGACAGACCAATTAAGGTATTATTTCATCCTGGAGAGCTGACTGCACTTGTTCCAGTCCAGCAGGTTTTCAATTTCCATTGTGCCTCAGAGACAAACAGATATGCTAGTCACCATGGAAAAATGCAAGAAAAGAAAAGTAGGTGAAAATTCCTCACTGCATTTCATCGTTGCTTTCAAGTGCAATTCTTTTGCCCCAGATATTAGACAAAATGTTCCAATGCTACTTCTGTAGTGGTTTTTGAGGTTCACGTTTCCTAGAGACCTCTGGTGACTGACATTACAGTGTTACTGCAGGATATACTCAAGAACTCTCTTGAATATTTTTGTTTGCTTCTCCCTACCACTTTGTAACAAGCAGTCCTGATCTCAATGTAACCAGGCTCTGGGAAAAGATGATTCATAAGCATGCTTCATAAGGCTGAAATGATTAGTTGCGTTTAATGCCCTGTGTGTAGAATAAACCCAATAGCAGGCAAGAATATGACTATAAAACAGTTCTGGCCTTCAGCAGGCACAAAGCTGGCATCATTCCATGGGATTCAGTGGAGCTATAGGAGTACACACAGACTGCAGATTAGAGCCAAAATTACCTCCCTTGTGACTTCATGAGCCTGTAATGACACCATGTCCCATGGAATATTTACTTTTGTTTCAGCAGAGCTTGTTCGGGCCCTTGATGCATAGAGAGAAAAGAAAGACAAAAAGGATGGAGACAGAAAATGGTGATGTTTTTCAAAGTACTGGTGCAAGCAGAGTTTGTTCTCTTATAAAAATCGGAAATATTCACCACTAAGATGAGAAGCACACTCACATTCCTATATCAGTAGATCCTCTTTAGAAAGCATGAAGAATTTGATCCCCCTTTTGGAGAAATTATTTACTTTACCATTCATAAGCATTGAAAAATATAGATTGTAACATTTAAAAGCTTAATTAGTTTGCATATAATTGATAGATTACAAGGAAGGATAAAGTTGAAATTAATAAAAAGCAAATCTTGTAACTTCTTCTTCAAAATTGTCCACGAAAATATCAGGAGGAAGCTTCACAGGTGCTGATTTCTAATGTAACTCCCACTGAGATTAATGGTACAGAAGAATTCAGCATTGACACTACGCTACCCCCACTGCTGACAACACATTACATGCACGTTACAACACGTTGTTCAACTTAAAATTTCAGTGGCTGGATATTGTTGCGCCTTTCCCTGTCAGACTCAAAAGCCCTCTGCTATCAGCTGTAATTTTCCATAGCTATCTATATACTACTATTCCGTTCAGTCTCAACCTTCTTTTCATTGGTGAGGGTCTGTTAGCAGCGTATCATCAGGTTTGGTTTCCAGTCCATGGCTAAGTTTCTAGCCTCCTTCTCTGAAGTGAGGGCACATTAAGTGAACACGCCATTACAGGAGCTGTTTTATCAGTGCTGCATACAAAAGAAAAATCCCATTTCTGTCTTATCTACTTGATAAACCCATAGATCACATTGGTTAATTTAACTAGAGCACTACAGTGGGAGCTCAGCCTGAAGTAGTTTGTTACGATGACCCTATATCCCTTTCCTGTCAGAGCACTTCAAGATGGGGTTTCTCATCGTGTTGTTGTAGCACATATAGCCCCAGTGTGTCAGCTTGCATTTAGCTGTATTGAAGTGCATATTGCTGGACTGTGACCATTTAATTAGGTGATTCAAATCATTTTGTAGGTGTAACTTCATTACTTACTACTCAGCAAGCCTGTGCCATCTACAGATTTAACTGGTAAAGAACTATGTTACCATTTGGATGGCCAATAAAATTATTAGATAGCTTCATTAAATTGATTAATAATCATGAAAATTATTTTTTCCCATTTTAAGATCTGCTTTTAAGCCAATTTCTAATCCATTTAATATGTGCCCTGTGAATTCTATTTTATGCTACATTACTTATTTTCATATATTTTGGGCCATATTTTTTTGTGGGGGTGTTTTTTTTTTCCTTTCAGTGTGTTTATAGTAACATTCCTTTGTGGGTACCTAGCTGATGGTTTCTGAACAATTCCCTGATTTCACTGACATTTTCAAGTTACTCTTCCTGTCAAAATTCATGTCAAAAATTGCCGTAAGCCCTGGGACAGTGACCCTAACAAAGAATTGGCGTATATCCATTACTGCATAGTGCTATTTTTTGTTTGCATAAAGCAAGTGTGCCAGGATCATGAGTCACTAGGCAACTGCTAATTTATAGATCAATGCTGAGCTCATTTCTGTCTGTTAGCATGACATCCGGTCCAGAGCTGGCTGAAGAAGTTACTGCAATAATAAAACATTCTATAAGTAATGTCTTGTCTATTGTTTTTAGAAGCACTAATGAAGTTTTATTGGTTTGGTTTTGGTTTTTTATCTCCTTACAGGAGACTTTCAACAGCTATCCCCAAGACAAAGTCATCTGAGATAACTCAGTCGTCCTTCCTACATGTTATTGACAGATTCATAAGAAACAGCGTGCCCTGTTCCAAAGGGAATTTCATATAGATGCCCAGTGCCCATCTGAGTTCACTCCTCAGTTTTTTTTATGGCCTGTCATCCTCATCCAAAGCAATAAGAAAATACAGCAATTCAGATGATCTAAAAACATGCAAAATACAAAGCACAGACATACATATTCATCTCAAGCACAGACTCATAGAATCATAGAATACCAGGCTGGAAGGAACCTCAAGGATCATCTGGTCCAACCTATATGCTTCTGTTCATTTACTTTAGAAAAAAGGTGAACAATTGTCTGTAAAATCAGGTGAGCTGCAGGGAGAGCAGGGCCCCACAGCACTGACATTCATTCTGCATCATACGTGCTGTGGCATGAGGATGCAGCCAGAGCTGCTGGGAAATGGCCTTTTCCACCCAGAGCTCAGAGAGTCAGGAGTTATTTTAGATAAAACACTAATGCATATGCCTTTAAAGTCATGAATCTGGATTGTCTGTGACAACTGCCTGTCACTAGTGACATACGTGAGACAACACACTTTTATCCCCTTCGATCCTGCAGGTCAAGCTGTAACTAGCTTGGGATACATGCCAGAATGCTCCCCAAATAACATCTATTTTTGGCAGTGCCAAAAGCAAGCAAGTGCTCTTCTCCCCTTGCCACATTTGTTCTCATGGCTCATGGGACTCTTGTGAACACACTTAATGCATCACCACTGCTAGGCCAGAAGCCTTCCTCAATCTTGTTTCAGCAGTATTTTTCTTGACCTCAGTGGGAGTAAGGACTCTGAATTATTAAGTGGAGACACCAATATAACTAGATCATGTTTCCACCTACTGTCCGTGCTTATCCTGCTAACCTAACTGCTTCCAATCATAGCCCAAGGGGTGACATTTCCCAGTTGCTTAATGGGAAATCTATTATTCGAAATACTTCAAAAGACATAGACATGTCTCACACCAAAATATTTATACCACTAAAATTATTAGAAAAAACAACCCAAAAACTCATACATCTTACCTGATACTAAAAGCTAGCTAAAGTGCTTACAGTTTGATTAACGCTAAGGCATAGAGAGCCTAGTTTCTAAAATGTAATCTCTCTTTAACATTTACACAAGATCTATCATGACTCTTTCTTGTCACTTAATCTCATATTCCATCTAAATATGCACTGTTTTGCAGAGATGATACCAGAAGCACTTGGATTAATAAATGACACAATGGAAGTCAGAAATATTCCAGTGATACAAAGCAGATGTAGACAAAAAGCTGCATATATATTACAAACAGTATTTTTTTAAGAATGGAGACCCTTCTACAAACGAATACAACGATGACTGTTTAACAATGCCAGTGAAACCAAATGGTCTACTAGCCTGTAAAAATATCAACATCAGTAGAAGGCAGAGCCAGAAACACATGCCCATGATGCACGGTGATCCATGAGAATCTGATGAACATCAGTTTCAAAAGTTTCTACAGTAGTCAGCAAAACTACAAGGACAATTCCAAAAGTAACTATACAGCAGCAAAGCACCATCAGCACTTAAACAGTTGCTTTGCCTATGCTATGAAATGATTTCAAATTATACTAAAAGGCTTTAGCAGAATTAGAGCAGAATGTGCCACAGCAGAAGGTGAAAGATAACACACTTGAAATGATTAATTCAGCCTGAGATAGGTTTGAAAATCCTTTACATTAAAAGAGAACCATAGCAACTGCTGCCAGACATTTTTAAAATACTGCACATGCAAATATACATTTTAACGGCTTTATAAACCAACACAAGATTATCTAGCAGTAACATTATGTAGTTCTTAATAAGCTGAGTTAATGATTAATATTGTAATGCTGCCCTGCATGTTTGCTGCAGTTGAAGAGATTAGGGGTATTACGCACACAGATTTTAGGCTGCCAGAGCAGGTCACTCTGAGATGATTCAGCCACCTAGAAAGAACCAAAAGTGTTTCACAGAAATGTTGATTTTTACAATAATTCCCTTCTGGTAAGAGAGGAGTGCTTTCCAGTCAAACAGAAATCCCTATACCCAAATTAGATCATTTGGCTTTCCTCACTGCCAATAATGAGTCATTCCATTAGATGCTCAGAAACAAAAGCAGTTGCATTTTGCTACTGATAGTACCAATGAATATCTGAATTTGGACGCAATGTCCAGTTTTAATGCTTAATCATTCAATTACTGTTTAAAAAATATTAAACAGGTCGCAAAATGGTATCAGTTGGCCTCGCTGCCTAAGCTAATTTACTGAGAAGGTGGCCCCTAAGAGTCTTTGTCAATGAGAAAGGGAAGAAAAGGAGTAATTTGCCAAACAAGACCATCTTTCTTGCAGGATCTGGTGTAAAGGGAACAGAACATACTTCCCTTAAGCAAAATTGCATAAAAATTTCTCTGGAAAAGGCTCAGAGTAGACGATTGTTCTGTTTTTTCCTTGAATTAGAAAGTGTGCACAGTTTTCAGAGTGTTAACATCCCCTTTTTATTTCAAATTGTTCCACTCTGTACTTGTTACGATATGCTAATTCAAGAGAGCATATTTGGACTCATAGACTTACCATATTCAGACTTCTGCTAAAAGAAGTGGTATATATATTTTTGTCTTTGGATAAGTGAAATGTAGCACCTATGGATAGGGAAGTCAAAGACCAAGCCAGAACATCTTTTACCATGTAGAAATAAACGGAAGCTGTCTGTCTTATGTGGACTTGGAGTGACATCTGGTGACATGAAATAGCAGTGCACGTAACAAGCTACCGACAGATTGATCCACCTTGGTAGAAGTGCAGAAGCTCTTGAGCAATTTTCTCCGTCTCCATTAAAAATGTTAAGAAACATTAATACAAAGACTTTAACAGAAATCTTTGCAATTTTCAATAAACTTAACCTCCTTACTTACAAATCAGACATCTCTGATGCCATTTGTGAGGATCCAATTTTCTGCTGAGCAATCCTACCACTGGAAAATGTTCACTGCGTGCAAAAAAATAAACATAGTGATTTAATTATAATTATTCTTAAATTGATAAAATTAATCCAGTGCAAATGGCTCAGTGAACACGGTCCTTTCGGTTTAAGAATGACCTATTTTATCCCATGCTCACATTTCTAATTGATTTAACCTAAGCCACAGTAAGCTTCTGTGCTGCAGTTTGGCAGCCAGTTTACATTGCCCCCTGAAGATAAACTGCTGCACAGACGTGACACCCTCCCTGACCAAGGCAGATACACGAGCCAGAATAAAACTCTAATATTCTTTTTTTGACATTTCACAAACCAGCTTATCTGCTACACTCCACCATCCCACACACTAACAGAGCAAGAGGAAAAGCCATTGCAGCTTAAATTAACCACCAGCACTGGGCCAGGTGCCCGGAAAAGGGAAGGAGAATGTCTCCAGTGTGTTGCTGTCAGACCGTTGACCTAGCATGGCTGAGGAGCACAAGAACCCAGTTTCCATGGGCCCATTTCACTGGGCTTACTGGTGCTGAGCCCTCCGGGATGTGTCAATGCCCCCTGCCCCTGCAGACTCCTCTCACTGAGGTAACCGCCATGGCGGCAGTCCCTGCCACAGATCTGTCCCCCCCACACACACACGCCTCCGATTGGCTGCTGCTCTGCCCCACTGCATCACACGCTCGCCTCTGGTTGGCTCTCAGCCCGCTGGTGGGCGGGGCGAGGCGGTCTCCCATGCACAGCTGGTGGCGCTGTGGGCCTGGGTGCCCGGTGGCCATGCTGAGGGCTCAGCCCGGCCCCAGGCTGAGGCCTCCACTAGGCCGCAGTGGGCAAATAGGTGACATTGCTCTATGGTAGCGTATTATATGGAAGCTCACTGTGGAGGAAGAGCTCCAGAAGAGA
This sequence comes from Theristicus caerulescens, assembly GCA_020745775.1. Lineage (NCBI taxonomy): Eukaryota > Metazoa > Chordata > Aves > Pelecaniformes > Threskiornithidae > Theristicus > Theristicus caerulescens. Next base: position 65,502,987 of record CM036564.1, on the reverse strand, counting down.
TGCTGGCAAAGCCGTGCCCCTTCTAGACGAGGTAGAACAATTCCTTGGGCTCCCCTATGGAGCCCAGAGGAGCAGGCATCCACTCAAATCTAATTCAGGTCTAATGTAATTTCCCTAGCTGTTGTAAATGGAAAAATATATTCTTCGTTTCCTGTCCTAAATTACTTGCTAGAGGGGCTGTGTGTCATTAAATACTGTGGCAGAAATTCAAAAGCAGCAGGGATGTGGTATATTAAGGGTGTAGTTTGTGCATACTGTCGTTAATACACCGTGTAAGTGCTTTCAAAAGGAAAAAAAAAAAGCTGCTGCAACAACCATACTCTCATATACTAATAAATGTTTGTTAATGCTGAAGATTAATTGTAGCAGCTGTGTGATTACTTAAAAAAGTTGTAGCAGAAGTTTTATACTCGCAATTATATTCTGCTATATTTTTTCATACATGCAGAGAGGCTTTTATTGAGGTTTTTTGTGAATTACAATCTCTGACTGGTTCAGTTTTACCTCATCTTTATCCTTTGTGCAAATACAATTTCCTGAGTCCCATACAAGAACAAGTGGGTGCAATGCCTCACCCTTCCTTATGGAGGTGGTCAGAATAGTTTTTGCTGTACTGCTTTCTGGACCTTTAGAATCTAAAAAAAGTTAATTTAAAAAGTAGTAAGTCAAAGTATTCCAGGCAATTTCAACTTTCGTCCATTGTAATCTCCATTGTGATTCCATTAGAAATACAGATTCTGGAACTCAGTCTGTTAGGAATTCAGATCTTCTTTCTAAACTTCTTGGAAATCTTGTGACTTATAAATTATGTGAGTGGCTACACAGGTGATAATATTACTGTACTTTTTCTAAGAAGATACTAAGAAATAATAGTCACTGCAGAGAACTCAAGAGATGATGCAAATGATAACCGAAACCAGAAGCCTGAGGAAATAATTATGGAGGTGGTAAGTTATTCATTCGGTTTTGGTTTTAAACTTTTATTTTTCTCTCAGTACTTCTATAAATATCAATGTCCTTGCTAGAATACACAATTATTTTTGCTTCTCTAGAGATACCATCTGTAAGGTTGTATCCATGCTGGAATGCCCCAAAGGTGGTATAAGGCAAGCATTAATAACAGTTTGTGGTGATCCGAACATTTCAGAACTGTGGGAAACACATTAATAGTTAGGATGCAGAAATGAGAATCTCTCAAGAGAGTATATTCAGAGTGAATTACTTTTAAGGTACAATTCCCTACTTTGTCTCTGTTTCTTGTGAAGTACCCTGCAGAAATATTCATATACAGAAACAGAAATAAGCTTGTTATATAAATTTGATCAAAATAAATCTTGGAGTTTTGATTCAGTCCTGCATTTTTGTAGACAATGGATAGTTGTGTGCAGAATCAGGTGATTAACTAAGATAGTGGAAATTTTGTCTACTATGAACTGGTTATAATTTTGAAATGGAGTCCCACTCCAGTTTAAGACACCTTCACTTAGATGTCTACAAGTAGTTGTCCACACGTGAAATTTCTTGGCTCTCATTACAGTCAGTGGAAATCAAGGATAAGATTCAGCTGCATAGATATATGTCTGTCTAGTGCCATTTTACTTGCCTCAAGGTATCTAAGACACCACACATATCTAGGAGGATATACAGAAAACTGCACCCTACTGGACAGCTGCTGCAGGATACTTTAAGGTCTCTGAAATCGCAATGGATATTCTGAATCCTATCCTTAGCCAATATAGTCAAGGCAACCTATAGAATAAGTCAATTCAGTGTAACGTAAACACCTTCTGTCTGGTCATCTGAACGGTTTTCCAGGATCCTTTGGCTATATTGGTTAAATCTCTTGACTAACATGCAAGAGGCACACATGTAGATACCTATTGCTTTGTGTCTTAATCTCAAACTGAATCTCACCCTTAATGAAATTCCATGTAAACTTTTTATTTTTTCCTGGTCAAAAGCTTTTATTATTGTATTTACTTGATACAACCACTCCAGAAGTGGAAAACCATAAGACTGATAAAGCATACCATCTATCCTTATACATATATACGTATGTCTATGTATGTGTATGTGTGCATATGTATACACATACATATACTAGCTTATAGATAAAGTTATGGGTTTCCAGTTTTTAATTTTCATTAAAATTAGCCTAATTGAAAATTATTTTGTTTTAAATTGAAGGTGCATTCTGAGGTGTGATATGAAGCACTCATGTAATACTTTGCAAACGTGCTTTGGGAGCAGAAGCAAGCTACTTAACCGCTATATACTGCACGTGGCCAAAATTGCAAACACGTTTTACTGCAGAGGAAGTTTTAAAAGACACAACTGATGTTAAGCAGCTGTCTCTAATTGACTGTAATGGCAGTAGACATTCTACTATATCATGTATTTTTTACAGCATGGACATAAAGAGAATAATAGTTGCATTTCATTTCCAGTACACATGTAATGGATTGTCTTATGAGAACATTGATCAAGAGGGATAAAAACAACAGCACTGGAGATGTTTTTCTCAGCTTATCCCAGAATTGTAGGCATGAAATATTGCCCTAATATAACTACTCTCATTCTCATTGGACAAGGTATTCAAAAGATTTCAGACCTAGAGTACTGCCTATTGCTCAGAGAGCTGTGGATTGCTGAATGCTGTTTAGTGGTAAGTTAACTATGAGTTTTCTTTCTAGCCAACTTTAGCCAATTTCCAGTCCCTTACAATGATAATCATACTGTTTCACAAACACTCCTTTCGTCTATTCAAGGAAAAAGGCACTATTCAAAGGAACCAGGATCTGGCACTTCTTTACTTAAGTATCCAAAAATCCCATTTTAGATATGGATCAAATTACATCTGTTACATACTACAGGGTTTTGTAATTTAGAACCTATTGTTGAATTTTTTTTCTCTTGTTAAAACCAATATTTTTTAAAACTAGAATAATTACATTGAAACCTTTCCCAGGAAACTGGTTAGAATGAAGACATTTTAATGAAAATAACACCGTATTTAAAAACACATAATCATTTATCATGAACCGTTGTAGCTGCCATTACTTTTTCTTTGTTGGCTTAATTGAAAAGCTTTCTAAATCAGCAGAATTCTGCACAGAGGGTGTGGTCTCCAATTATTTCGAACTACCTAACAATTTTCTGTGCAAGTTAATGACATCTTGACAAAAAAGAATGACATTTTGTTGTTCAGTGCTGAAAAGTAATACCTCTTCTTCTATTGCAGAAAATAGATGGTCTACAAAAATGTGTAAATTTGCAAAAGCTTTATCTTTATTGCAATGAAATTTCCAGGATTGAAAATCTGGAAGCCCTAACAACGCTGAATGTACTTAGGTTGAATAATAACCTGATCAAGAATATAGAGGTGAGTCTGGTGTCCTTGTTATGATTTCTTTTCTTCAAATTTGTCTAATGTATGGTATTTTAATAGTATGGTGTATAAATGTGTCTAATAAGTAGGGCTAACTTTTAGAATTATTGAACAACAGAAAGGACAATTTTAAACTTCAATTTAAAAGAATTAAGGCTGAAACATTATTTGGAACTGATTGGCTGTCAAGATTTTCTGCATATGCAGAGTTAACTAAATCACTTCTTTTCAAGGACTTCTGAGATTCTTGCTGAGGAAAAGATGGTTTTAGGTTTTTTTATAACTGCAGATTTTTGTCTGCACTTCAGTACTATGTAAAAGGCTTGCCATTTATTTTTTATTTCAGTGTTTGGATTTTTTTATTTTTTTATAACTTGGAGAGATTAACTTCTGTTCAGGAGAAGTTTTATCCTGGGTTTTTCTCATGCTGTCATATATCAAATTAGCTCTATGAAAAGTTGGTTTCCCTCCTTTCCCCCCAAAATTAGTACTCTTCATGCTAACCTTTGAGTTGGAAGCTAGTCCAGAACCAGCAAGAACTCTGTGATTAGCAGTTTGGCATGTAAAAGGAGAAGAAATGTGTAAATGTCCATTTCTAGCAAAAGACCATGTAGCTTTCTGGATTACCTGACTCTTCATGCCCCAGCAGGGAGACAGAATTGCTGCAGCTCAGTCCATTTTCCCTTGGGAGAATACATGAAAAAAAGGCAGAAGGAGATACTGATACCAAGATAAAAGTAGTTAGGGCAGTAGGAGATGCTGATAGGGATGAATGAGACCAGATCACTGTGAACCTTCAAAGCCATGGAAAGGAGGAGGGACAAATCGAAGCTGGGCATGATAACAGGGAATGAAAGGGAAGACTTAGAAATTACAGCTGACAAAGTACAAGTGTAAAGGCAGTAGAGTGTTTCCAGAAATTATTATTTATTAGCAAGGACACTACAAACACTAGTGGCATCTCACTGCAAAGAACTGCAGTGTCATCATGGAGAGAAACGATTGACAGCAGTGATTTAGTTCTCATGATATCCTGAGGCCAAGACATGGGCTGCAGCCAAAAGATAATGAGTATTCATGACATGGGGCATGATCTGTTAGGTTTCTCATGCACAGCTGTGAAACTAAGGCTGGGGGACTGGCTTTATTTTCATTGCAGTATCATTTACAAAGGCTTTCCAAGCTAATTCCCTTTCAGCAAAATGCATTCTATCTTTCCATGTCAAAAGAAAGCTATAGTTTACAATAGAGGCTAACATTGTTCAGACTCCAGTCAAATTTGTTTTTACATTTGAATGATCTGCCCCTTAGCCTACAGGCTCTTCAGCATTTGCAGTGCTATATTAGATTAAAATTGTATTGTTTAAAACATTCACAGGGCTTACGTACTCTGCAGAATTTGCAAGAGGTCAACCTCACTGGAAACTTAATAGAAAAAATAGGAAGGTGATATCGGTCTGGTATTTCTAGCATGAGCATTCTGATTACTACCAAGGATTTATGTACCTGGTTTAATCTTTCTCTCATTCTAATAAAAATTTCCTACCAACTTGCATGGTTCAGAGTCATATCCAATATACACAGCCAAGTCTGTGTCAAAACTCCCTAGGGCTCATCTTTGTTTACTCCAAACTGCTTTCCATTGCTGTAGCCATGTCAAAGAAGACAGAAAAGAAGCCTGTTTGGTTACAAATGGAAATGTAAATCATGCCTGCATTTCTGAACAGATACTAAAGAACCTATTATTTTTTCTCGGTTTATCTTTATCTGTAATAAAAAGATCTTCCAAATGCTATCCCTGCACTTTGAGCGGAAATGGAAAATATATTACATGTATGATGTCATTGTTTGTGTTAATTATTCTTTAGAATAATCAACAGCCAAGTTTCTAGGACACTTAATGTGTTGCAGGAGATCCATCTCCAGTTTCAGTTCTGCCAGGATCGTAATTATTGGAATCTGCTGTCTCAAGCCTTAAGTAAGTGCTTTGACCAGGGGGCTCCTAAATGGAACTGCACCAAGAAGGAAGCCTTATAGATCCAGTCCAGAACAGTGGACTAGAGAAGATACCCATCTAATGTGGTAAACTGAGTTTCAAGTTGCTTCTTTTATTCATCTAGTACAGGTGTTTGCAGAGGACCTTCCTGCTGAATTCACAGATTACCATGGTTATTGTCTATTCTAGCTGATACTATAAATATTTCCGAAAGGTCTGTGTTTTCCAGATTAGAAAGCTCTTTCTCACCCAGCTCTCAAGTTACTGTTTGGTTTTTTTTTTTCTGATTTCCAACTGATTAGTCTGTTCCTCTTCCTTTAAGAACAGTATAAGCAATATAATGGATTAGAGTCAGATCGTAGTTACATCAGTGCAACTGCAGTTATTCTAAAATTGAAAGACCTGTGTCACAGATTTTCTGTACAGCAGTTTGTAACCATTCCTAGTAGGTCTTTAATGCACTTTGAGTGAGCTCTTTGCACATATGTCTATACAAATATAACTGAAAAAATATTGCTGGTTACATAAATAGGACCCCTTAAAAGTACTTCGATAGAGAGTCAACAGGTTCTTTTGATCAAGGGTGCACAGACCAAGGACTCTGCCAGTGCAGGCTCATGTCTTTATGGTGATATCTTCCTCCTTTGTTTGCCATATGTAAATCAAGTAGTATCTAGGAAGCACACGTGCTTCAGTCACCTCATCTCTTTGTCAGAAGTGCCTAGAGTTAGTGCATATATGAATATTTTAAATAATATTCACACTGGGGTGTGTAGGCAGAGTGAGCTAAGTTGCGTTCTTTAAGAAGAGTTTTATGGAAGTTTTATACTTAGGAGCCAAACCCTTGCTTGTTATTGAAAAGGAATGAGTAGTTTATTCTCTTGTTTTACTTAATCTCAGCTGTAATAGTGGCTTGATCTATCCTAAAGATTTACCTCTTAAAAAAGAATGCAAAAAAGTTTTGCTTCCACAAAGCAGAAAGCAATTACTATGCCACACAGTAATCAGACATGGGGAGAGAAATGATCCCTGCCCTTAGGTGTCTGAAGAAAAGCTGCAGCTCCATTTTAACTGTACCCTCTAACTCTCTTTTTGTTGCTTAGACTTGCATCATAATGAAGTCACACTGAGGGATCGGTCCTGCCTGGGTGAAACAATGGTCTAATTGATATGAGTAAGACTGGGATATGAGCCAGTATACAACAGAAGAGTATGTGCAGTTGCTCAGAGCAGAGCTATCCCTTTGGCCAAGTAATTCAGCTTTTTCTATTGACAATCAAGAGTTTGAATTTATTAGAATAATTTTCTGTTTTGATGTTTTCAGGTATGCTTTTTAGTCCACATCTGGAGGGCTTATCTTTTGAGGAAACATAAATAAGATAATTTTCCTCCCATACTTTAACATAACGTCTTGCTTCTGAATCCTAACGGAGTCTTTTTATCAGCTGGAACATGAATTGGCCACGCTGCAAATGTTGGGTAAAACATCAAGTAATAAATCTCTAAGGAGTAAGAATCTGGAAACTGAAAATTCCGTTCATGATAATGAAGTACAGAAAAGACATGTCTTGAAAAGGCATTCTTACAAAAAATAAATGCACTGGAGGAAAGAATAACATTCCCAAATAGAAAACTGAATGAGTATGTTTAGTGAATTGTACAAGAACAATATTCTGTTTTTTTCAGACATTAATAATTGGGTATGATGGTGGCTGGGGGTTAGGAGATTAATGACAGGACTTGAAGCCTGTCTCACATTTGTTTGTTATAAGGTCCAAACTGGGAGCATTGCAAATATCATTAAAGTGGCAGCTCTTATGTGATCTGAATTATTGGATCCAGCTTCTACTAGACAGATGCTGCCATTCCCATTACTGGTGATCTCAATAAATAGCAACAAGATTGAACAAAAGTAGCTGGGATGAGTAGTTATATTGGACCAGGGCTTGGAAAAGTTTTCTGGGTCTTTAAACAGTAGAGACCCAGCAAAGTGCTGTGGTTTTTCAGTTTCTGTTTCTGTTTGTTGTTCCCTGCCCCGTAATTCCAATGTGATTTTAATGGCTTCTTTTTCTTGTCATTCTTGATTCTAGCTTAGGACTTCATGAGTCAATGGCCAACACAGAGAATCCTTCATAATAGGGCATGTGGAGGATATCAGTGATGCCATAGACCTAGGGCTGGATGCCAGCATGGGTCTGAAGCTCATTCTACAGAATTTTTATGAAGGGAGAACTGGATGGCTCTCTTCTGATGAGTAGAAAGCTGCCTGTTTTCTCTCTGATGTTCTGCAGGACAACTAAGGCATACCATTCATCTGGGAGGAGGTGGTTCTCTTAAGTTAATGACTACAGAACAACGCTGAGGGTGAAGTGGATGAAGCTTGGTATTACGGCTCAGTATAGGACCAGTATATCCACATATTAGGATCAATATATCCACAGTTGTGGTCTTTCAGATTTTTAAAAAAAAAATCTTTCTGTAATCATTTGTCTAAATTTGTTGCTTAAAAACAAATCAAAATTATGTTAATTTTTCCTGTCATGTTGTTCAAGGCAGAATTTAAAAATATTTCCAAGTGGAAATGAAGAAAAGTTTTAATTTGGTAGTACAATTCTTCTTGATGGAACTGGAAACAGTGGGAAACATTAACTTGGAAGAAGTTTTATCAAATAAACCATGGAGAACTTTTAAAGATACTTCAAAATAGAACCTGTTTCTTATGATTCCAAGTTAATAATTTTTAACAAAACAAATTTATTACAAGTATCTGGAGTATTTTGAAGCATCAGTGCCCCACAGACTCCATTTGCAGATAGCTGACAAGAAAGGAAACATTCTCTCCCCTCTCCTTCTCTTGATGGTGTACTAGGCTGAAGCTTTGAGCCCACAAAGACTGATTGTTTTGTTGCCTTTATTTTTTTATTACCTATTTTTGAAGCCCTTGGTTTTAAAAAAGGAGGATAAAAGAATAAGCAAGGTATCCAATTGCTTTTTAACAACTGTGATAATGATTATTCTAAGTTCCTACACAGCTTGTAAAGAAGCATTAGAAGTTGCTTACATAAGCTCTGTATGAATAACCTTGACGCTCAGCTGAGGGGAGATTCAAATTTAGCCTGGCAGTATTTCAGGGACTGTTTTCTGGTTGAGTACTCCAAGCTTGTCCACCTCAGGTATGCCTTCTTTTTGTGTTCAGGGATGTTTGTTAGAGCTGCAGGTAGTTCTGTACTTACAGGTTCCATTTGAGGTTGTTTATAAATAGCATTCCTCTTACTTTTAATGCCACTTTCTCAAGCCAAGGATCTTTTTGTTTTGGCAAGGAGACATTAATAAATGACTCTTGTAGGGATGAAAGGCAAACCAAAGGTTTTTGGATGACTAATCTTAGCACAGAATCTTTTTGAGAAAGAGCAATATTTTTATTAGTTGCAGTAAGGATTTTGACTATTATATCTTCTTCTTTTTCAAGAAAACTTTCCATTGATTTCAAAACTGGAGAACCTACTAGGTTGGTTACATATAATAATCTTCAAGGAATCTTACAGTACCAGATGGAAGTATGGGAGTTTATTGTCTTCCTAGTCAGACACAGAGAAAATAGCCACATATTTTTTAAGTGATTTGACTTGTGCACCACAGGGAATAGGTGAGCTTTTGCCCCCACGTTTCTGCCTGGCCGGTGAACTGTCTCCTCTTTCTCAAGTTTCACTGTAGAAAATCGTGTAGGTTCTTGCAAACCATGCTCGCTTTATGCATAATTGTGCTTAGTATAGTGGAACTGCTCATTTGCAGAGTGAAGAAGGATTTAAATAAATTTTAAATATGACAGTACAAATAGAGAAAAGGAACACAATGAATCACATATGATTAGACATTGATGTTTGATGCTTAACTTTGAATGCAGCATTTGAATAAAATAAGGTAAATTATTTGTCTCCACCTGAGAGAACAAAGTTATAATGAAATGACACAGGCTAGAGGTATTGCTTGTGATTTTTTTCTTCTGAATAGGAAACAGAAGAAAATCATGTAGATAGCACTGAAAAATTCAGTGCAAAACAAGAAGGAAATATTATTAACTTAGTGCTCTCCTCTGTGCATTTCTGCACATGGGTTTAGTTCTTGTTGTTATATATTTCAATCACTATTCTGTACCTGGGACTTCAGAGCATACAGTATCATGGGAATGAAAACAAATTGCATCTTTAGAGTGCACAATCAAATTCTGAGGCTGAAATTTAAGGAGAAGTTTCAAATATTTCTGTAAAAAGAAGTTTTCACTGTAGCAGAGTAAGTGCTTAAGTTTTAAGAGCTATTTAGTGTAGTATTGGCCTGTGGACAAAGTTAACTTTGTGATTATAAGAACAGAAACATTTTGCAAAGCATCAAATAATTTAGGATTATTAGAAGTTTTAACCAGATAGAGGTGGCTTGAAGTTCCCCAAAGTCCCTGTGCTTGGTGTTTCTATGATTGGCTCTTGGGCTTCAGAGGTCCATAGCTTGGTAGAAAATACCAGGCATGAGAAATCATAGAATCATAGAATCATAGAATTGTTAAGGTTGGAAAAGACCCTCAAGATCATCAGGTCCAACCGTTAACCTACCGCCGCCAAGTCCGCCACTAAACCATGTCCTCAAGCACCACATCTCCCCGTCTTTTAAATACCTCCAGGGATGGAGACTCAGCCACTTCCCTGGGCAGCCTGTGACAGTGCCTGACTATCCTTTCAGTGAAGAAGTTTTTCCTCATATCCAACCTAAACTTTCCCTCGTGCAACTTGAGGCCATTTCCTCTCGGCCTATCACTTGTTACTGGGGAGAAAAGACCGACCCCCACCTCTCTACAACCTCCTTTCAGGTAGTTGTAGAGAGCAATAAGGTCTCCCCTCAGCCTCCTCTTCTCCAGACTAAACAACCCCAGCTCCCTCAGCCGCTCCTCATAAGACTTGTGCTCTAGACCCTTCACCAACCTAGTTGCCCTTCTCTGGACACGCTCCAGCACCTCCATGTCCTTCTTGAATTGAGGGGCCCAAAACTGGACACAGGATTCGAGGGGCGGCCTCACCAGTGCCGAATACAGGGGCACGATCACCTCCCTGGTCCTGCTGGCCACACTATTCCTGATACAAGTCAGGATGCCATTGACCCTCTTGGCCACCTGGGCACACTGCTGGCTCATGTTTGGTTCAGATTTTTGCTGTTAGCATCTGGGTCTTACCTCATCTGTTCCTAATATGGTTGTGAAAACAGAGTAAATATTGTTATGAGTGGCCGTATTTCTGAAAGTGGAAAGCAGCAGTAGATGAACAATGCAGAAACAAAACAAATGCCACCCAGATGTATACACATCTGTATTTCATCTGTATCACAGGAGAGCATATGGATACGTCAGGACAGTCACAACGTAGATTTGTATCCATGCAGATAAGTCTCAAGTTTTTCTGGGCAAGTCTCAACTTTGAAATGTATGTGATCGTACTCATTTATTTCACTGCTTCCAAGAATCAGGCGGAGACTTGTGATGCAGCCATGATCTTTGTCATAAGTATTGGGACACATCTGCCCAAAGCAGCTTGTAGAACCGTGTCACCACCGGATCTGGTCTTAGGTCTTAGGATACCCAGTTGTGTGCTTGTAGCTAAGGCAGAACCCCTGTTGAATCATTTCTTTCTTTGCATACCGATCAGTTGGCTGACTTGATATGTGTGACTGTATTGTTATGATTTTAGTACAGTTAATATAGTGTTTTTCATCTTTTTATGTGCATTTACTATGTTTATATGTATGTGAAAGCTTGTTTTATACATATAAATGTATGTGTGATTTCTGCGTGTAGAAATCAGAGCTGAGAGCTCGGAGGGAGCTGGAAGACCTTTCAATCTTGAAAGCAAAATCTTATCTCCCTGAGGGACAGCAGGTACTCTCTGAGCTCAGGACATTTTAGCTGCTAAGATCAAAACACATTCCCTGGGATTCAAGCATGCCCATTCTGAGATGTAGTGTTTCAGTTAATGGCATAACATGGCTCAGGATGGTTTGGCTTTAGGTTTTGGGGGTTTTTTTGGGGGGGGGTGGTAGGGGTTTTTTTGTTTGCTTGGGGGTTTGTGTGGTGGGGTATGGTTTGACCCAGAAACAGCATAGCCACTAGAAACATTCAGAGGGGGGCAGAGATGGTCTTGTGGATCATACCACTTTCAAATTTTTTCCTATAAGGCTTTAGCCAAAAGTTATTTCCCCCCATAGATGAAACACCACTATTGAGCTTCTAGTCCATTCATTCTGATACAACATAAAATAGATTTGTTCACCCCTTGCTACTCTTCACTTAAAGCTGGAAACACAAAATGACCCTCATTTATGGCTTTACCTGAAATCATTTGAGGTAGTAATCTGTATCAGACAATTCAACTACCCACTTCTAGCACTTTTTTTGGCCCATGAGGAAGTCAGATTGGCACAGCTAATGATTTTAGGAGCTCTTTTAATATTACCTGTAGAGAACAAAACTTTTCAGGAAGCTCCCCAATGCACTCTGTATTATGCTGGTAGGATATCCTCCAGGTTGTATGAAAAACTGTCTCATTGTATTAGCTCCTAGTATGGATAAGCCAGATCAGCTCCATTCATCTGTAGTAGAGCCCATTCCAGTTGGTGATAGGCAGTTTATGCATCTCCCCTGAGAAGCAACTACCAGCCCAACACTGTTCTTAAATTGAAACCTCATGGTCTGATGCTTATTTTGGCAGAGAAGTCCAGCAATAATTAATCAAATCCTCATACTAACCTGCTGATGTTCAAACTGCAGTGTTGAAAATCACCAGAAATGGCATTCTTATCAAAAAGAATTTCCAGAAGAAAATAAGTTATCAACAGTTTTGTAGTATTTGTATGGGGTTCTGGATCTGCTGTCAACATTTATTGTACTATTCTCTTTCTTCCCACGCTATTGCTACCTGCCTGCTAGGGATCTTCAGCAAAGACAAGACTTGTGCTTTCAGAGGCAAATAAATAGATTTTTTTTTTATGTAATACAGAACATGGATACTACTCTTACTGATTGTAAAGAGGTGGGGGGGAAGTCTTGCAAGTGATCTCATGATTACTGTGAACATCAGTATTATGGAATTTGTGTTAATTATAGTCTGTTATCCTTAGTAAATATTGTGTAAGGTATAAACTTTACATGGTCAGAATGTCTATTCTTGTCTTTTGCCTACTTTTGCAACAGCATAATGAAAACCTGGAGTCTTTCCCTATTTCTTCTCTTTGTAGTTTCTTAGTAAGAAAAGATGGAATCTCTCTCTTATGTATGCAACCCTGAATTGCCAGTTAAGGAAAAGTAACTGTTATCAATGCTGGAAAACAGTTTCCAGGGTCTGTCTGCGGACAGCAGAATGCTGTTGTTTAGTAAAGGATAGCACAGAAAAGATCAGGCAGAAAAGTGCTGCTCTCTTTTCCTCCCTCCTTTCATCATTTTTCTATTCATCTTTCTTCTGTTTTCTTCCTCTGTTCTCATTATATTTCTTCGTGTTACCTCTGCTTCATTCTTCACATCTTTATGCCATCTGTGGCAAAGGTGTGATTAATGCTTTCCAGTTTTTCTCATCATCTTCTTGTCCATTCCTCACCCTTTCTCTTTTTGTTGCAGATGATTGTCTCTTTCTCACTCACCACTTCTCCTCAGTGACCTCCACTAGAATTTGCAGGGACTAAATTTAATCCTAGTCCATTTATCTCTGGTATCTCCAGATCCCTAGCCGTAAACGTAGGGTCGCTCTGGCATGGATCCTCGTTGTCAGACCCTAGAAACTGTCAGTCCTGTCCCAGTGACCTCTTCCATCTCCAGACTGTAAAATAGCCAGACATATGGAATATATTATTTCATGCTGTCCTGGTTTCAGCTGGGATGGAGTTGGTTTTCTTCCTGGTAGCTGGTATGGGGCTGTGTTTTGGGTTTAGGTTGAGAACAATGTCGATGATACACTGATGTTTTGGTTCTTGTTAAGTAGTGCTAAGTACTTGCTAAGTGGTGCTCACTCTGGTCAAGGACTTTTCAGCTTCCCATGCTCTGCCAGGGGCACGGGAGGCTGGGAGGGGGCACAGCTGGGGCAGCTGACTCAGACTGGGCGGGGGCTATTCCATACCACGTGACGTCATGCTCAGTATATAAGCAGGGGAGTTGGCCGGGGAGGGGTTCGGTCGCTGCTTGGGGGACGTGCTGGGCATCGATCGGTGGGTGGTGAGCAATTGTACAGTGTACCGCTTGCTTTGTATTACTACTGTTCTATTTTTATTTCACTTTAGTTATTAAACTGTTTTTATCTCAACCCACGAGTTTTCCCCTTTTGCCCTTCCGATTCTCTCCCCCATCCCACCGGTGGGGGGTGAGCGAGCGGCTGCGTGGTGCTTAGCTGCTGGCTGGGGTTAAACCACGACACATGCTGCGTAAGAAATTATGAATAGAAGAAGTATTTTCACAGACTCCTAGAACGGTTGAGGGTGGAAGGGGCTTCTGGAGGTCACCTTGCCCAACCCACCTGATCAAGCAAGGTCACTTACAGCAGGCTGTGCAGAACCATGTCCAGGCAGGTTTTGAATATCTCCAAGGATGGAGATATTTCAGGTAAGGAAGTTTTCATTCTGACTTATGAAGGAAAAGAATAGAAAGTAGGAAAATTAATTCAGGGCAACTCTTCTCTAGTCCCCATTGCTCTCCTTTTCTTCTTTCCAACCTTTTGCACACCTGCCTTTCTCTTTTTGCTCTGAGAAGAGATCAGATTTTTGGGTGGCAAGATTGTATTTTCAAATACAGTATCTATTGTCCTGTTTTGCTTTATTATTGTTTATATCATGCTAGTTTGCAGAGGTCCCACTGAGATTCCTTTTTGTGGTGTTAAATGCTATATAAGCATACAGGAAGATGGGCTTTGTCCCCCAGAGCTAGCAATCTGATTTTCTCATCCGTATCTCTCATTCTGTTGGAATAATGACACCACAAACTATTTTCTTACTCATTATTCTTTGCTTTCCCTGCCTACCATCCCTTATCATAATTCATGGCTATATTTTCATGCTGCTTAAATTTGTTTACATTTTTAAGGGATGGTCTCAGTCAAATAAAGATAGTTGGCCCTTGCTTTAATCTTTGCAGCAGTCTCACAGAAAAAAAAACCTTTTCCTCTCTGTAACAGACTGAGCATATGTGAATGTCCCAGAACAGTGTTTCTGAAACAATAAGCTAAGGCAGAAGGCAAAACCAGCAGTGATCCTGAGAAGTCATTCAAGCATGGTAATTCAAAGTTTGGAAAGATCTTGTAAAATATTTGCTAGATGACTTGTAGAATTGCTGTTACAGAAAGGACATTTTGTAAATACTGTAGATGGCCATGAGATGGCATATGCAGCCTTGAAAGGAGCTCTGAAACTTTGCTGAAATATGTCCCAGTGGCATTTCTGCATATTAGAAAGCTCCACAAAAGGCTTGGGTTGCTGGGAGTAATTCCCAGACAGGAGTTTGAAGCATCTATGAGAGATGTCCTCATGTGAGAAATATTTAGGTCTGTCTGATCTTTTCTAGATGAGAGAGGAAAGGCACAAATACATTGGGCACAAATCTGTGTCCAGGACAGGGCATGGAAGGGAAAAATAGTCATGCTGTGTGACTCGGTCATTGCAGTGGCTTAGGAATGATCACATTTCAATGGAATTAAAAAAAAAAGTATAGAAGTATTAAAGGTAATTAAGTATTTATGATTTTTGTAGAAATGTGGCTTAACCTGAATTAGGACACCTCTCTTCCCTCTCCTCCTCCCCACAAAGAAAGGAGACATTTCTCAGTTTTTCTGGGGTTCATTTAGCACCAGCCAACAGGGCAGTCAGCATGGACTTCTGGCAAGTTTGTCAGCACATATTTAGCTTGAGACTAGCTACTGCACATACTGCCTTTTGCCTGGCCTTGGTGTTGTGGGGAGCTTGGGGAAGCTGGGTTTACTGCAGTATGGAAGAAAGAGGATGGAAGACACAAGTCCAAAGGATACCTGGCCTCACAGGTTCCACTGTTTATGAAATTACTTGTATTTCACTGATTTCACTGATTTTTAAAGCTGATTTCACTGGCTTTAAATATTAGCTGGCTACAAATGTTAGATTTCACAGTGTAATCTTTTTTGCCAAAGGATATTTGTTTCATAAAAAACATAAAATCAGAATCATAATATATATAAAAATACATATTTTTATTAATATGTATTACATACATATTAGAGCATTCATTTGCCAGCCCAAGATGTAGCCTGCTTGTTGTTACATTAAGCACCACTGTTGTATGATCCTGTCTGCACCCCCAAACTAGAATTAGAAGCATTAAGTGTCTTTTTTCCCCTCACTTAGGGAAAGCAATAATTGCAAAAGTTTTCCTTGGCTGCAGTGCTCCAGCTTGTGCAATGAATCCCATCTATCAAGTCAACTACCCAGAAGCTAATTCAGTATTCAGGCCATGGAAATGCCTAGAAAGTGATGCATCTACTTCTGGCAATTGTATGTATTTGTAGACGCTTGTTAGCATAAACTGAAGGTTAAATTAACATTTGTATTCTAAACTCATCTTTGACTTTGGGTTGTGTCAAGAGGTTTCATTCCTCAGAACACAGTCTCTGCTCAGCTGAAGTGCATGTTTTCAAAGGCAATAACAAGCAAGAAGATCCCTCTCTGAAAAAATATTTGTGCTTGTTTAGTTCACAGAGTGAAAGTGAACTGCGCCACAGTTCAGCCATTAGTCCACACTAAAAGTAGCTTATCTCATGCAGTTTCGTACCCGCTCTTTGTACAGTGGGACTGACAGTGCGGCAAAGGGCAAATCCACAGCCTTCATCTTTAAGCAAAATAAAACTGAGTACTGAGGAGAAATACACTGTTATAAGTAACCAGATTAAATCTCTGTATCATACATATTCTCTGAGTGATAGATTCTGCTTTACCCTGTTTTTTTGCAAGAGAACAGAGTGGGAATTGAGTGATAATTTTACCTGTTCACTCTGATATACCCTCCAAACTTCCAGATGCTAACAGGGAGCAACATCTGTCTCTTTATAAAGGAACTGGGATTGTTTCTGCTTTCTTAGAAGGGAGGAAATGAAAGCTAATTTGGAAGGTGATTACACCAAATTTGATGGAGTAGTTTTGGACAGTGCAGCAATGAAAGTTCTGCAGGATAGCTGTCCATGCTCTCAGGATCTAAGCTAGTCTTTGACAGGCTGCGATCTTCATGCTGGAATATGACAGTTGGTTATTACACATGGGGTATTAGATAGCCAGGTTAAACTCCTTTATTAGCCTGTCTGAGTCTGTATGGCAAAGAAAGTTTAATGGCAAAAAGGAAACTGATGCATTTTCATGGAAGAAGATACTTTTGACTCATTAACATTCTGAAATTAATACCAGACTTAGCTAAAAAACAATAATATATTTACCCCGTTTCCTCCACTTTAGAAATGTGGGCTTCCTTGGAACAGAGAAATTGTGACTGCAGCCATTGGCATTGTGCATGGTTTGTGTTCGACCATGAACTGGTCTTGCAGAATACATTGCTGAGTTTGAGTACATTACACTGGTAGGAACTTTATTTTTCCTGCTGTGATATTAGAAGGCAAGCTTTGGATTTCACAGGTCAAGTAGGTAAAAATAAATTCTGTTCTACTAACACGACCTGACAAGCCCAGGTTTCAGGTTGATGCTCATCTGTCCACTCTGTCAGAGCCAGATAAAACTTCTGTGGAAGTCAGTGAGAAGCTTTCCACATATTGTAGTGAAATTTAGATGAGGCTCTTATTTTGTACTTGTAAAAAGCATAGCAAAGAAAGCAAAGATCCTCTAAGTTTCAACAGATTAAATGAAATGCAGCTGAAAACTAAGTCCTCTCTCACTAAGAGCTACTTTATCTGGAGTACCATCCAAAGTAAAATTTATAGTTTTGACTGTGCAAAGGATCTTTTTTTTCATGGGGTATTGCTAACTAAATAGTCTTTAGTTGTTTGATTTAAATTGAGATGTGCAGTTTTGAAAAAAAAAAAAAGAAAAAATATTTTCTTCTCAGCTGGTATTCTGAACGAGTTTTTCCTTGATTCCTTCTATTCATGTTTACACACATATAATGCTGTTGTTTCACTCATCTAACTTCATAACTTGCTGCCAAGGTAGAAGAGCTCATTTCAGACTCTAAGTTACTCTGTCTGTTAGAAACAAGAGAGTACGGGGAAGTGAGATGTTCAGCTCTGGGGAAAGGAAGGAGAGAGTCGAATTCACTGATGAGTCAGGTCTGCGTGGTCCCATGGTCCAGTGTTAGGCTGCTCTACTGTGATTCTTGGACTTTGAGAATTTCAGTGCATAGGTGTACTTCTTTTGACTCTAGCCAGAGTTCTGTATGGTACAAAACAACCCATACAAGCAAAAACATTATGCAACGCTTTGATTATGAGGCAATTAAACCCAGTTTCTAGCAGATCTGTGTTACAGAAAGATGATTTCCTGACTTGATTGCTATTAATTTCCTCATCGAACTTCTCTCATTTTATGCTCAGTATCAAATTTGTTATTTAATTAAAAATTAGAAAGCTTACAAATTTCAAATGCCTTTTATTTTATATAGCTCAAAAAACAATGTCTGTTTTCTACATGCAGTATAATTGTGGAAGAAGGAAAGAAAAGCACAGAAAGATTCATTCTGTCTCATGATTTGCAATGTGATGAGGAAGTTTTGAACATGGAGCCAACAGTAAAGGTCAGGCCTCAGATTGCTTCCTTAAATTAAAAAAGACAATCTTTTCAGTGACTAAGGCCAATATTTAGTCAGGTACAGGTGAGGTATTGCTGTCAGATTTTCAGTAAAATAAATGTATTATGTAATTGTTACTTTATCATTCAGGTTGGCCCATGACCTAAGCCAAACACAAAAGTTAAAAACTAGCATTTCCATTTGGGCTTGATTCTGATGTTGCTTACATTTACTTAACTTGTGCTCCTCTGTCTATCAGTTATCATGCAATGTGAATTACAATTATTGGGCTGAATACTAATTGCGTTTCCTATTGTGTAAAGGACAAGTAATTTCAATGAAAAACAGTTTAAGAAGAATGCATCTGAGAACAGGACATGAACTAAACTATCAGCCTTTTTATGAAATACATGACTTCATGGCATTATGCCAGTTGTTCTTGAAAATAAATGGGTTTTTGTCAGATTTGACATCACAAGAATGTATCCTAGGGGAAAAAAAAAACAAACACATCAAAACTGTAGCAGGCTACAGATTTTAGCTTCAGAAATACATATTGTTATAATAGCTGCACAGAAAAACACTTCTTCAGGTGGACATTTATACGCATAATTCTGACATTGCATTCGTATGCATAACTGTTGTGTGGCACCTTCAGTAGCCACCTTTTCTGATTAAGTAGCCCTTCTAAATATCTGATACATGAAACAGCGAAATGTTTCTGAACTGTCCCATTTTTAACTCTAGTTTGTGAGATGGTGTTATTTCTTATACTTGATGGTTATGTTTTCAATCCCATTTTTTTACAGTTTCAAATAAACTTTCTTTTTTAAAGCTTATTTAGAAGAAAGAGGAAAAAGAGTTAAGAAAGAGGAGAATAACAATTCTCTTCTTATTTTACCAAAGTGCCATCTTTCCGGTGATCTGTGTTTGCAGTGAGATACTAGCGATTCTCATCTCACTTTGCCTTTTCCTAAGGATCTGTTGCCTGTCTCTGCTCGGCTCCACTCTTCCCATACTGCTCTCATAATGGAAGAGTTGCCAGTTCCTTACTGTTGGCAGCATCTGTTCCCTTCTCCTGTGAACCAATTGACTGTCTGACTCACCATCTTACCCAGGTCACTTTTACTTGAGGGAAAAGAGAATAAATAGTCTTCAAATAAGTGAAAAAGAGTCATCATAGCCTTTCTTGTCTTTTCACTATTTCATGTTAGTTTGGATTCACATTTTATAGCCTTCTTATGGTTTACCAGTAGGATAGTATTTGTATTTGCACTCCATCAGTTGAAGCTTTTTCATTTTAAAGGCGGCCATGGAGTATTACAGAATTTGGCTGCATGTCTGGTAAAATTGTCATTTCTGATCTACTTTTGGCCTAGGTTTTGAATTTGAATGGGAACAGCCTGAGTAACCTGCAGGGCACTTCTAGACTTAAAAACACTTCAAAAGCTTATCATCAGCTTTAATGAATTTACTTCCTTAAATGATATTTATCATCTAGTGAGAAATTAAGCTCTAATTCTTTTTTTTTAAGGAACATTTACTAGCATAAATAATCTTACATTGTGGGGTGTGCTCACAAGACAGGATTGGGCCAAGATGCACACAGGGGAACAGAATGGGGGACTAAACTAGGATCATGAATACTGTGATATTATTAGCAGCCCACAGTTTTGGTGCCTGTTGATACTGTCTCCAATTTGAATCGCAGGATTACTGTGATATCACTTTACCACCCATCTGACCTTTATAATGGTCATTTCATTTTAACAGAGTAACACGTCTGGAGCACATTAGGTCTCCCTCAACAGACCCAGTACTGAGCAAGGGGAGTCCCAGGCACTGGATTCAGTTAAGACTATTTAAAGATTAAATGTGTCTGATTACTTTAACCAAAGTTTCTTTTGCGACACTTTTGGCCATGCAACTATTTTCTTGCAGCCCAGCCATTTGATGGAATATTTTGATGCAAGCTATAACCCTGGGATCACTCTTGAAGGTATTAGAGGCTTAAGCAAACTGCAATTCTTCATTGAACTGAGCTGGAACCAGCTGAAAAAGTCCAGGGAAGATATAAACATCTTACATAAACACACTCCCAACTTCCTCAGTCTTGACATCACACACAACCCATGGCATAAGGTACATATCAGCACTTGAAATTCCTGGGAAAGCATTCTAACCATGACCACAGTTATAAAGGCTTAAAATCTGGTCCTGCACCTTATTAATTCTAAGGCCCCTGCAATGTAAGAAGCCTTATGATCATGTGATGGCATCTTTGTTCTCACAGGGCCTTCACTTCTTTTTGTAGTCACAGCCGAACCAAGTGAATAAGCTGTGTGGCATTTTTGCTCAGAGACATCTCTGAGGCATAATTCCTTTCTTTTTTGCTTCCCTTGAGAATTAAATTTATTGGTGGCCTGTGCCAGATATCAAAAACCAAGCCCTGGCTTTAATTTTGCTGTCTCAGCTGCACTGAACAAGGGGTGGGAGCAGAGACAGTTCCTAGCCTTGGGGATGTGCATATAGACTGTTAGTCTGTTACTGCATGTATCTGTCTGCAGCAGCACAGCTGTGCTGGCTGGAGCTTTGGTGAGAAAGCCAATACTCAGCCCTTTTACTGACTCTCATTCATTCCTGTTGCCCAACCAGTTCTGGAAAAACTGTTTCTCTCTGTTCTTTATTCCCTTTGAATTAGTACATTTTAACAATATTTAAAGGGCTCAGTCAGAATCAGCAGAGTTAAACCTTAGGAATTTGAGGCATTGAAAGACTCTTAAAAAAAAAAAGCTTTTTTAATTATCATTTAACACTATATTTAATATTTTGCACAAGTCAAAGTCAGGCAAACAAAGCACTGTATGAATAGAATACCTCTCTTCTTAAATAATTTGAACAACAAACCAACACAGGAAACAGAACTCCATTGAGGCACCCAGGAAGCATTCAGAGAGATGCTGCCTTGTCTATTTGGCCTGTCAATTAAGCTTCAATGAATCTTTTCAATACATGCTAAGATATAAAAAGAAATAATAAGAGCTACTGGTTCTGCTCTCTGGTTCTTTGTTGTTATTACTTAGGTTTTTATCAGATTAAATTTTTAATGTTGCTGTGCTCTTTGTCATCAGCTCTGTGTGTCAACATGGTAACTCTTGAGTAGTACACATCGCTAAACCTGTGCCTCTCCAGAGTTTCTTAGGCATCCAACCACAATGCCTAGTCAGTTCAGTTCAGAGCAAAGCAGAAAATCCTTACTGCCTCTCAGAGGATGTCCTACCATCAAGCTCATAAGTGATTGCATTTGGCTTATTTGGCTGTCAAAATATATCTATATTCTATTAACAAAGACATTCTAATTCATTATGTGAAAGTGTGTATTTCATGTATTATATTTTAAACTAGTGGGCAGTCTAACATATTCTGTATGTAAAGGATAGGCTTGTGGTGATGTCTTGAAGTTTCAGTGACACCTCTAAATCTTTTAAACATTTCTTGTGTGTCCTATGAAGCTTTTTTTGGTTTTTGTAATATTTCTAGGTCATAAATGAAACTCCTAGATCATAAAAACAAATACTAATAAATCTTATATGTTAGTGAGCTTCATAAGATTAGTAAACTTCTGAGTTAGCCCATGTGACTCCAGAGCAGTTTATTACCATCAATGTCACATAAAATCAGGACAATCAAAACTGGCCCAAAGGTACCTTGTCTCGTGTTTCCAGCAAACTACGTAAGCAGGGATGACACAGTGGCTCTGTCGAAGATCATCGCAAAGCTCTAGCTCTTGACATCCATGAGATGACAGTACACTAAACAGAAAGAAAATGCAAGTCTCTTTCTTGTATGTAAACTACCTTGGCAACTTAAAAAAATTGTAACACCTTATTCCTTTCTTCAAGCCTGCCTCATTGCAGCTGAGTGTCATTGGCCAATTAAACGCTCTCACTAACCTAGATGGAGTCCTGATTTCTAATGAAGAAGCTGCAAAAGCATTACAATATATTGCAGGATTAAAGATGACCCAGGTTTGATGTTCTGTTTTGTTGTAACTTATAGCAAATGCTATGGAAAAGGAAAATGTCTTTTTTTAAAGAACATTTCGTTTTCTGTTTTTTGTGAAGGTAGAAGTTTTGTCCTTGCCTCTGGCAGTAGGTCAGAAATTATTTAATAAACACCGATCTTACAAGGATCTTTACTGGTATCAAAAACTATATTCTAGCATGATCTTGAAAACAGTCATGTTCAAGTTCTGCTGAATTCAGAATGCAAGAAAGTAACTGTGTTTGCCAAATAGAAACAATGGAGAGGAAAACAGGATAAACCGATAGTTCTACATGCTTTTTTAAGTATCTAGTGCCAAATCCCTTGTCTTAAGGTCTTTTCAGTAGGTAATTTTTCAGAGTATTTTATATGCAGATATGAACCAACCCCTGAGCACAAACTTGTTCTACTTAAGCTCTGCACTATATCCTAAAGCACTCCCGAATCCTATGCTGTGATTCTAAGCTAACACACTCAATGGGCTGAATAGGTTGGAACTCAGAATCATGCTAACACAACTCTTATATGGTCACAGCACAGTAAAAATGAAACTATGTCTGCTCACATGCTGAGTAAGATCATGTCTTTCTGCAAAAAAAATGGATAAATATCTTCACAGAAAACAGACTACAGTTAATACAGAGCATTTTAATGAGGTCTGCCTTCTCTGTTTTTTGTACTGACAACTCTAAAAACTTGATATGTGCAAGATCTACGGAAGTCTTGCAAACTATTAAACTTACTAGATCTATGAGTTATTATGTCTACTAATATATCACTTTCCTTTTCCAAGAATACTAGGATTTTTATGCCATTTACTATATGCTAAGCCGTGAAGTATGTATAGTATATCTAGTTATGTTATATATTTAATAGTGTTTTCTTTTTTTTCCCCTAGGTATCTCTGTTAGAATATTCTAGGACTGATGAAGAAAAAACTCCTATTCTCAATGTATTTCCTTGCGCTAAAATTCTGTCTCAAACTTGCAAGAACAAGGTGGATTCGCAGATGCATTGTAATAACTGGTACGCAGTGGTAAGGCTGATGCTGTTTAATGTATTTATGTTAACATTTAGATTAATATCTGTAAAAGTTTTCCTTTGTTGTCTTAGGTTAAAGGTTGTATGTTTTTTGGTTAAAAAATAAAGTCTGAATACGTTCAAATCTAACCAATAGTTTCTTTGTCCCTGAGCTCTGAGAATGGTAATTTTCAGATGCCTCACAGGAGGTCCAGGATACCCTGAAGAGGGCATTTAAGTTCCTTATTTTGCAGTGCAACTGTCTTTTTAGCATTAATAGATTTTTAATACCAAGGGTTAATAATAAGACTCTTTAGACTGACTTTAGGCATAAAGCAGGCAAGAAAGCATGACATGGTAATTTCTACATCAATTTCATACCATCTCTTTGAACTACAGCAGACTTTACAGTGAACCATTCAGGTTAGGATTAATTTCACCTACCTTTGCTTATGTGCAGTGTAGATAACAACATTTGAAATAGTCACCCTACATTCCTTTTATAGACAATGCAGAAACAAAAGGAGTTTGGGGACATAAGTCACCTAACAGTTTAGAGGGTTACCATGGGTTGAAGTGAATTGCATCCTACCAGAGAGCCCAATCAGCCACCACAGATGGAGATATCTCTGTTGCTGATATTGTTTTGCTGGTATGAAACATACTCTTAGTGTTTGTTTAAAGATTTCAAGTAACAGTGAATCTACCTCTCCTATCTCTCTATCATGTCTACTTGTTTCTAATACAAATTTGGCTACTATAAAATTTAATCCACTTTTGTCTCTTTCTGGTGTTCTAAAGGAACAGAAAGAGATGTTCTAAAGGACCAGAAGTCTTTTCTTTATTTAGCCAAAATCATCCCACTTTATCTTATCTTAAAGAAACTAAGTTAGGTTGGACTTCTTAAGCATCTCATTAAGAAGTGGGTTTTTTTTATTTCTCATGACATTATTCTAGTTCCTTTCTGATCATGTTTCATTATGTCCGCGTGGTTTTTATGTATGGCCTCCTACAAAACTATACAGAAACTTACAGCACTGGACTAATAATGATATACCCAGAAATAATTCCACTTGCCTAATCCTACTCACTAGTCCAACGATTAAATATTAACTGACATGTGTGACCTTGTGGCAACAGTGCAAGCTCATATTCATCTGGTTTTCTATCATTAGTTCTAGTCCTTTTCAGTGTTCTGGAGAGACTGTCTTTCATCATGTGAGTGTGAATTTCTCTGTTCCTAGCTACATAATTGACAACTTGTTCTATGCAGAAATGTGCTTTTTAAATAGGGCCACCATGTTAGTCATTATAAAACTATTGTTTATAGCTGACCTTACTAACACTTTTATGTCATCGCCTAATTTACCAGGAACAAACTCCTGCTCTCTTTTGCTAGGTCACTGAGAAAAACAATTTCAAGCAGAACATCAATAAAAATACTCTGTAAAGTGATGATTTTCTTTCTATAGTTAGATTTGGGATCCATCCTCCAACCAGTTTTTTGTCTATTGAACAAGAGTTACATTCACTTTTGGATATAATTATTTTTTTATTACATTATCAGACAGAAGATATTAATCTTATCAATACATTTAAATTGTCATCAAAACCAATTTTATATTAGTTTTTGTTTCCTATGCACCATACTGGCATCTATTAATAAGGCCATTAACTTGTAACTATTTACTGTGTTGCATATCAGCCTTTCTCTGATATGTAAGGATGATATCAAGCTAGCTGACCTATTCTGGTCATCCTATTTATCCTCAATACTATTATAACTTCAGTTTGCTCATAACCTTCTAAAACTTCCCAAGCATACTATCATTTGTATAAAATGAATTGATGAGTGGCTCAGAAAGTTCTTCAACTGGTTCATTAATACCCTTGATTGAAAAATGCCTGCTTTAAAAATGTTAACATGAGTAGTTCCAGTTTTAGATTCTTTTTAGTTATTAATGAAATACGAAGTATTTTTTATGCATGTAAATTGAGAATCTCATCATGGTTCTTCCCAAAGGCAGAGAAAAATATGCATTGAGACTATCTTCTTCTGTATTCTGATTGAGTATTTTAAGGTCCTTAGATAGGATCAAGCCTATAGCATTGCCTGAATTTCATCAGGTCCTGATTATGATCTCTGATTATATTAGCCATCAAATTTTCATTGACATTTTTAGCTTTCATTTTTAGTAATCCATGTTTCTAACAACTGTTTTATTCTCACTTCTATCATTTTTCCTATTTTTCATTCACTTCTGCTGTAGTGGAATAAAAGGGCCATGGCTTGATCCAGTATGGCTCACCAATATTTGCTTTAGTCTGTAAAATTAAAAGGGTGAAGATTTTTTTAACTGTAAATGAAAAGTGTGTAATGATGAAGTGTTTAGTGTTTAACCTTCCGTGTCTTTAAACCTCGCCTAACTAGCCTTCACATTTTTAAGCTTAAGTTTTTGTGTCACTCATTTTGCTCGTGACTGCTTTCAGCATATGAAAATTGCTCTTTTTAAACCACCAAGGCTATATAAAGGACGTGCTTATGAGACACACTTGCTTGTTTTTTCAAAGAATTGCCTCCTAAGGCAAGACAAAGTCCTTAATCTACTTGCTTCATTTAAGGATTCCAGGAATTCCAAATGCTCTGGAAGTATTTCAAATGAGAGTGTCAGTGAAGCTTCAAGAATATTGAGTGATTTTTTTTAAAGAGCAAGGATACTGGTGGCAAGGATAATGACAGAACCAGACTGATTCAGGAAATTGCAGCCAGCATCTTTGCATTCTCTCCCTGAAGGAAATTGGTTTGCCTTAAGAAAGAGCTTTGTCTTTGGGTTATCCAGTGCTTAATCAGGTGTGAGTTCTCAGAGTTTCTCAGATCGTTCAGAACAGGTCTCTCCTGGATCCTCGAGTGTCTGGCATTGTAGCTGAGCCAATATTGCAGCCTTTCCTTCACTGGGATTGTCAGCTTATAACTTTCATTCAGCTGGTCATTTTCATGGAATTTGTAGAAAGTCGAGTAATGTTTGTCTGACAAATTGAGCCAAAACTCACCAATAGGTTTAAAAATTAGTGGTAAGGCTAGCAGATGGATATACAGATAGCACAATCACATTAGCCTTGTTTCCTTAGGAAACTGAGCTGGCAAAAAGCCACAAGAGTCAGTGGAGGAAGATCCAAGGTCATCCTAACCTGTTCTGATCCATCAGCTGAAATCATGTTAAACTACCCAGTATGAAAGGTTAAAAGCTCCTCTGTCAGTTCAATTTGTTATTAGAATATAGAATAGCTAGAGGAAAACACATTTCTGCTGATAAGCGTAGTGTTTCATTCTGTGTGCATTAGGGAATTCATGTTTAGAAAAATTGCCAGGAAAATTAATGCTCTGGCATATGTCATATATGTTTCGTGACATCAGAGAGAAGGGATTCATAAAGGGTCCAATAAATGCTTTGGAAAATAAAATAGTATAGCCAAAAAATGTTCTTTAGTCACCACCAAAGCCAATCTAATGGTAGTGAATATTTAAGTGATTACTTGTCTTAGATACAACCCAGATACAATACTGGATATTTCGGGCCCCTACAATACAGTTTGAATTTTTTGATTGGGATTCTGTGATCTTTTTTCTCCATTGTACAGTGATTGGCTAACATACTGTAGTATTATTGGAAAGGGGAAGTCATAGTCATACAAACAGGTTATAGATTGGATCACTGCCAGCCTTGTCTTTACTGGAAGCTTGCTGCCGGGTGTCTAAAGTCAGATCCTGTGCAAGAAAGTCATTTCACAACCTGGGCAGCAAAATATATGTTTGGTATCAACATTTATTTGTTTCTGTTCAACAATATTTCAAACAAGAAAATTACTGAATTTGTTAATCTATGATATAGAGAAAAGAGTACTTAGCTTGTATACAAAAAGCATGAAGAACTATAAATTTAGGATAAATTATGCTATGACTTTGCACTCAGCCTTTTCTAGACTAAATATCCAGCCTTCGTGTTAGGCTGAAATCCTGTTTCCATTAAAGTCCTGTTGCAGAATGAGGATGGGTAAAGCAGACTAGCCAATAAAATAATCATGTATTGCAGAAGGATTTAAATTGAACTAAACTATCTAAGATCTAATGCAGACAAGAAAAAAATGTATGTGTTCCGATAGCTTCAACTGCAAATGTACATTTGGGAGCTGGCATACTTATGTTGTAGAGTTCTTGTTTTTGGAGGAGAAGCTGAACTTTTTTGAAATGTATTAAAGATGAGTAGCTCTGTTGTATAATGGGGAAATACCACATCCTGCATCCAAGAAGTTGCCATTGATATTAGTAGGAAATGTACACATAGAAACTAAGCACGGAATAAATAGGTGGAATTAATTTACAGATTAATTGACTGGTCAGTTTCTTTCAATTCTAGTACTGAGTTTTATTACCGATCACTGTCATAAATCTGGATGACCAACACTCTTCAAAATTTCCAACTTTGAAAAATTGGAGCATTTAAGATGGGCACCATTTAGCAACAACAATCTCACACAAATAGAAGGAGTAGAGTCTTGTCTTAACCTCGAACTCACTTTAGATGAAAACTACATTTCAACACTAGATGGTACTGTATTTACTGTGGCAGTGATAATGCAGGCTGTTAAGCTGGGACACAGTAGAAATGTTTCTTCATAGTGAAATATTGTAGAGGGTGAGTTTTTACTCACTGCCAACAGAGTGAGTTTTTCAAATATTAAAAAATCTGAGTGTATCTTTAGCAGAACTGAAGAAAGGGAGTGAGGCAGAACAGTTATGTTCCAGCAAAATAAACAATTCTTACTAAAATGTGCATATTTATGTTTAATGATCTAATTGATCTAATGATCACTGATGTAGTTACAGCTAGACCCAGTAATACCAACTGTGTCACTTGTAACTTGTTTCACCTCCTGTATCATCCACCTTTGTCTATTACAGCTCACTTTATACTTAGTGCATCTTGTTTATTTTTTAAGAAATTTCAAAGCTCACCAAACTTACAAGACATAGTGTAAATAATAACCATCTCATCAGCCTCAAAAGACATGTGTTTGAAAATCTGTCTTATCCTCATTACATTGCCATTGGCAACAAGAGAATCACATCTTTAGTTGGTTTAAAGAAAGCTTACTCCCTAATAGAGCTATACGTAAGTAATAACTTTGTTTATATCAACCAAGAGGTACATCATTTAAAGGTAAATATTTACTATTTCAAAATTAATTTTTATTACATTAGAAATACAATGTTTCCGCACTTGTTCAAGTATAGAGGAAGCTATACTTAAACATAATTGGAGGTTCTGCCTGTGGGTGCTGCATTCATCCATCTTTACAGTGGAACCCAAACTGATGGGAATCCCAGTCTAACGTTTTCTGATTGACACTCACTCCTGAGAAGGAGGTACTGAACCCTCCAGGTGGATTGGGCTAAAAATGTTCTGCAGAGATAAACATCACTTATACCAGGTAGGCTAAATCAAGGTTTACAATCCATGGAATAATTCTGCAATTCATGTCAAATAATAAACAACTATACCTGCAGCAGTTCCAGTTCTTTTCAGTTTACCTGGAACGCTAATGTATGTATTATAAACTTTGTTGGCTGGACTCAGAGATTAATTGGAGACCAAGGCCCTCATTTTTATTTATGTTCAGACTCCATAAAACTGTGTGAGAGCACAAAGGCTTTTAAGGCAATGTCGGTATAGTTTTCACTCACTTTAAGGGCTTTCTTTGTGGCTTGAGAGTTGAAAAGTACTATTCATCTAAATGAAGATATCTGGATTTTGTTAAGTGATTTCTCAGTTTTGAGTCATGCAGATGATGGTTGAAGAAGGAGCTGAAAACAAAGGAGACTGAATGCACCTATATATGGATGTTTTAAAGTTATATTAATAAACCCGTGCTTTTTTTCACTTAGGGTTTAGCTAATCTGATAATTCTGGACATGAGTAGAAATTGAGTAGTCTGGAAACAAGATCACTACCAACTCTTTGTATTATTCCATCTTCCCTCTCTCAAAGCCTTAGATGGCATCGCAGTAGTAAATTATGCTGTATGCAGATTATTACTGTAACTTCTTTAAAAATAGTTCTTTAACAAATCAAGACCCAGCTGATCAGACTTTTTAATATGTGTGTAATCCTTTCATATACTCCATAATACTCCATTGTCTGTTTCTGTCTCTCTTTAGTCATTTTGGGGTAGAAATTGCCTTTTTTTGTAATAGTACCTAGCACAATAGTGTCCTGGCACATTGCTAGGGTTCCCAAGGCTTTAACTATAATTTTGGAGCTTAATAATTTCTAACACCTACGAAATTAGTGTACATCATTACTTGCAAATCTATATTGTAAACTAACTGAGAGAACACAGACTATCTCCATTGATCTGTTCCATAAGAAAACAGTCGTCCATGTCTGTTCACATAAAGGCAAAATAACACTTTTTAAGTTACTTTGATTTTATAATATTTTTAATTCATTGAATTGTAAAATGTTTCTTGCCTATATTACTATGATAGTTCTAGATCTGCATTAATATAGCAGACATCACTTCAAATGCATTTAACAGGAACCAACAGAATGAGAAAGTGCAAAAGGTTTGTTTGGCGGCAAACTCACCTCTGACATGATTGCAGATAGACTGGGACATTCAGCCTTCACAGAAATGCAAGAATTAAATTGGACAGCTTCTACTATCAGGTGCAGTGATTTTCAGAATTGCTTTATCTATTAAAAGTAGCATCTAATATTGTGGATAGAACATGAAAATGTAAAGCTAGAATCTGTATTTAGCAAATATGCCTGATATTCCGTAGCATTTGTAGGCCAAATTCCCTTGACTGATCCATAAAATAAGTGCAAGTTTTCATCAAAATGGGTTATTTTCCACAGTTACATTGAAGAAGTATTCTTTCTCTAGATGCTTCGATTTTTCATTTAGGGAGTGGTGCTGCCTGCACACAGTTTGACAGAAAATGTCTAGGAGAGATAGGGTGCTGGCTCCAGACCAAATATATCTAGAAGAGAGATTTAATTTCATCAAAACCCATCTGATCTGATTCCTTTCAGAATAAATTTGGCCAAAGTGAGAACAGACATGTATGTATGTGCAGTGCTGCTTCTGCAATCTTCTGATTTCTGAAAAAGCTGCCTTGTCCATCGTAGATCTACAGGAATTTGGAGCAAGAATGACCTGTGATTGGTCACATTAAATGCATCCTTAACTGAACACCGGTATGTGCACCCAGTGGGGCAGTCACTGTTCTGCAACAAAAGTATTTTAGACAGCACTAGTCACACTTGTTTGCAGACATCATCCCTGATATTAATCTTTAGGTAAGTATTTCTGTGGGTTGTATATATGTATTTGTCTTCTTAGAGACATATTTATATTTTGTTCTTTCCCAGTATCCTGCATCTGTCAGTGAAAGTCCCTACCTGATGTAGCATGTGAAGAAAATTTTCATGGCACAGTCCATGATCTTCATCTTTTGATCTTAAATAGCCTAGAAGGCCTTCAGCAACAGTATCACCATGCCAGGAATATCAGCATCAATACTCTGGTGGTGCTGACCGTGTGCCTTTTAAGGTATTACAATTGCAAGCCTTGAATTTCTCAGACATGTATCAACAGCACAGTTATGAATTCCTAAAAATTACTTGAGGAATGTCTCTCTGACCAATACAGTATCCTGCTTCTACCATGAAGTAGTAACAAGTACTTTGCAAGCAGGCTTTGACACAGCTGAGGTACACAATTACAATCTGTGTGGTGCTTCGGCAGGCCTCAGGGTAAGTAGAGAATGGAGTACTCCACCTGAGCAGCTGCAGCTCCAGTGCTGCTGGAAAGCGATGAAAACAGCCTAAGAGGTATGGAACTGGCATTTCACTAATGCGATACAGAAGCAAACAGAGCAGACTGATGAAAGCCCTTGTCTTTGGTGTCAGAATTAAATCAATCGTTTACTACTGGAAAAAGAACTGTGAATTCATTGTGAGATTTTCATGAGGGTGCTGCTTTCATAGGAGCATGTTGCATTTCTTACCCCAAAGCGAGCATGTTATGGATATGCTCATATCTCATTTCTGTCTTATTTTTCTATGTTACTTGTATTCTAAATCCATATTTGTCTTTTTTTACTTAATTCAGAGCCGTAGAGCTGGTGCTAGCAGACCAGTTTAGAAATGTCTGTGGCATGAATTTACAGAACAATAATCTCATGTCTTTCAGTGGTTTAATCTTCCTTCCTAATGCCAAATTGGGTTCATGACACAGTCTTTTCTATTTTTTGTAATAATATTAATGATAAACTTATTTCCTTTGAGTGAAAATACAGTCTTTAATGTCCTTTAATACCCTGTTCGTGGGTTTTTTAAACAACAGCAATCAATCAGCACAAAGCTGATTGCAACCACTGTTTCAATTTTACAGTATTGTTGCAGTAATCTGATCCAAAATCAGTGAATGGCACCAAACTTTTTAAAGCACTTTAAACTGACCAATCATCTTTCTAAAGATCAGATTTCTGAATCAGAAAAATGTAATTGGCAGTTTTGCTAATGTGTTAGCAGAGAAAAATTCTCTTTGATTAATTATGTTTCCTTTTTACAGGTATTGTGTCTGAACTACAATCACATTGAATCAATACCACTTGGACAAAAGTGCCCAAATCAGGTAACAAATAGGCACCAGCTGTACTGCAAGGTGGCCTCTCATGGCTATGGATAGGAAGGACTTGCCAAAAAAAGCAAGTACCATCAGCTTTTAAAATATACTTTTCTCTCTCCTTTACTCCACTGAGGAGGAAGGAGGTGTCTTCAATGTCAGTAGCTTTGGATCTCCCTTTTTTTTCCCCTCCTAGCTTGAAGAAACCCAGTACGTACGTATGTACGTTTGTTTTGCACATGTGGTATGTTTGGCACCATCTAGTTGGCTTTTCTTTCCTAAGTTCTTTGTGAACAACTTGTTAGGCCACTTCTTGATCAAACTAACTATACCAGGCTGCTGTCATCTGTTCCTTGGATCCTACTGCATAGGTGGTTAGGCATACATTGAAGTTTTCTCACCTTCCTACAAAGGATTTCATTTTGAGTAAGGGAACCACCTACCTCTCTCTGGCTGCTGGTTTGATCTGGGAGAGTGTGGACATGTATCTCTGATCAGATTGATCACTGATACTCTGTTTTCATTCTTCACTTAAATTTGTACATTACACTACAAAATTTTAGGAATATATTCAGATAGTGAGGAATATATTAAGATAGTATTTCCGTCCCTTGAGCCTGACCTGTGAAAATTCGGCTGCCTTATACTGTACAGTATTCTGATGGCAGTTACAACCCCTTGTTATAATCAATGAGTTCAGCCAGTTCAGACTACAGTACTTTTATGAGCATAAAGAAGGCTTTTGTATATTCATCCAAAGTTGTTCTGCAATGTCGCGTGTAGTCTAAGCAGTCATTCATCCTGCCATTAAACCTCCCTTCCCTTGCTCATTTCCTAAGTGACACTCTTTTCGTCATCCTCTGAAGGAGACGGTCATACTTCTTTCTTCTTCCTTTTGCCATCAATGTTAGATCAGCCTGTGTCCTAAAGAGCATTTTCAAATTACCTTTCGGTTTGCATTTCTCATCTGTGCATTCTTTCAGGACTGAAACTTCTGGGACCTGTCAGGATTCATTTACTTATTTCTGCATGGATAAGGCAACATCCATAGTCAAATTCAGTTTTATCATATCAGACAAGTTTTGCAAAGTCACCATGCAGAGTTCCCTCTGTACTTTGGTCAAGTTTTATAAAAGAAACAGTGACAGAGCATCAGAGAATCCTGCAAAACCTTGTTGTTGTGTGCATACTTCTCAAGACTTCACCCCGCTCTTCTTGTCTTCATTCTTTGCATATGCTCAGCATCTGGAGTGTGGGAAAAACATGAATTTGTTTTCAGATTTTCTGGGGAAAAGGGCTATTGGCAGAAGCACACATGGATATGGGCTGTTTGGGCTTCCATCATAGTGTGACAAATTTCTGTGCTCATTTTGCTTACCTGCTTCCTCATGAGAGATGAACATTCTTTATACAGGCTGGGGGCTCATAAAGGACTTGAAATAATTGTTCAGTAACTGTAGGAGTGCCCCTCTTGTTGATGGGAGGGATTTTTTTACACCAATGCCTTCTAGTTTCCTCCCCTTTCCCTTTTTAAATATTGACAAATTTTAGCTTTCTTGCAGGCCACTGAAACTTGGCTGATGTTCCCAAACTTCGTGCAAGTCAACATAAATATTCCATGATGTTTCTCAGCCATCTTTTTCAAATGTGACTTATGCAGAGTCACTGATTTAAACACGTCAGATTTGAGCTCAGTAGCTGCTACTTAACAACCTTTACATCAATACTGGAATGGAAATGATTTCATTATTACTGTGTGATATGAATAACGTTGCCCTTTTTTTACCCACAAATGCAGCACAAAAGTATTTAGTGAACAACTGTGCTTTGTTTCAGGTTTATTGATACTTCTACCATCTTCAGCTAGTAATGATCCAATACCATTGTCAGGATTACTTTTGTTATTGATACACATTCAAACTCTTTCTTACTGTTCTTAATGCTATAAGCCATTGATGTCCCCTTATGTGCATTTGCTCTTTTCATCAATTTTTTGCACATTTTTACTTCTTACTGTCAATTTCTTTATTTTTCCATTTATTACAGCTGCTTTTAATTTCCCACTAAGTGGATACTGTCTTTTTAATGACTGTTGCTGCCTTTCTCAAATTGTGAGATATTCTAGGAACAAAAATGTTCTTAAACCTTCCCCAAATCCTCTTGACACTTTCTTCAGAAGGTGAATTAACTCTTAATTTTTGTAG
This sequence comes from Theristicus caerulescens, assembly GCA_020745775.1. NCBI lineage: Eukaryota > Metazoa > Chordata > Aves > Pelecaniformes > Threskiornithidae > Theristicus > Theristicus caerulescens. Next base: position 65,468,872 of record CM036564.1, on the reverse strand, counting down.
CCTTGTGAGATAAGCCTGTGTAAAGCATAAAATATACATACTACATATTTACACATCTTAACACAAATTAATATTACATATTCACATACAGTTTGGATATTGGTTTGTTTGTGATGTGTGAATGTAATCAAGTCCCTAGCTGCTCAGCAATCACCAATATTTAGTGTTTTTATGGAAACTGAGGTTGCTAAGCACAGTGGTTCATTAGCTGGGTCGTAAGGAAGAAGCAAAGCTAAAATTAGAACCCTTTTTGCCCTTCTATTTCTTAATCTATTAGTTCATGCTAACTAATTACAGGTCAGCCATAAGAGAAATTAAGCTTTTACAATCAAATTAGTAGAACAGTGCATGCTATTTTATTTTGCCTTGTTGTCATTCAGCTGTTGTAAAAGTACACCCAAAGGTTGCCAGAAGTATTTTACTAAATCTAGCAGCTGTTTACAGCTGTTTTCTTTTCATGTCCTCAGACATCTGTGAGCAGAGGAAGGATTTTTTTTATTTGTTTAATTTTCATGGTCTGGATCCAGAAAACTTGACCTAGCTTCCACAGAATAGAAGTTTATATGTGCAGTATTTTCACCTCGAAGTAGTGGATTTGTTTCATTTTTCATCAGATTTTTTTTAATGTATGCAGGTGTAATTCCTATGAAACCTGTCTCAGTGATTAGTGAAATGCAGTCATCCATATATTCCCTTCATAAATTTTTTTTTTGGGGGGGTGGGAAATGCTGAAGTTCTTTTGTCCAAGGAAAATTGTGGCATCATACTCTTGTTTGCTTTATTGGTTTAGGGATGCAGAATTGGAGAAAACCTGCACCTGATAATGCAGGATTTGGAAGATTTTCCTCTGGGCTATAACGGAATTACTAACATGGCCCAGCTACATCTTAGCAGGCTAAAAACTTGAAGCTTCTGTTTTTGCAGAGTAGGTGGTAGCAGCTTTTCTGTACATTCATTCAAGCATTTTACAGTACTTTCCCTATGTCCAGTCTTCACTCTGTGCCTTGAATTTGTGGGGGAAAATCTTCTCTGGTCTTGACCCCAATAAGTATGATATCCTAGCTTTAATTCTTGCCCTGGCTCCAAGATCCTTCGATATTGAACAGTGAAATTCTTCCATACTGTGCCACTGTGCCTAACTTGTCTTTTACAAGACAGGGGCAGAGCAGGGTAACCAGCATGTGGAAGATGTATTTGCCAGCTCATGGCCAGCAGCAAGTTCCACACTGAGGAAATTTCCTCCTCACTGTAAGCAATATCAACAACGATTGACCTAAGTCTTGTTCCTCAAGATGCCCAGTTTTTATTTATGAAGATAATTTGCTTTAAATAGAGATGGCAGATAGATGAAATCAAAGGCACTGTTGTTTGGTGTCACTGAAGTGGTCCCAAGCAACATACAAGTAATTCAGAAAGTTCATGAGCTGCTTTTGCTTAAGATAATTTTTTGCTGGAAAAGAATCCAAATCCATTAAAGATGATTCTATGCATTTACTCTTGCTGTATTAGGAAATTACATCAGCCAAATTTAAGGACTTGAAGGTCTCCAGTTTCTGCAGGAGTTGCTACTGGACCATAATCGCATTAAAATTATTTCACAAGGTTTCCTTGCTGGTCAGAATCAAATATGAGAACTGAACACTTTACAACCTGTGGTAAAGTTACAGAAACCCTTTCTGGACTTCAACAGAATTGAAGTACAGTATATTTTTGTTAATGCTGTAGATTCAGTGAGCTAAATGTGTTGGACTCTTTTCAGACAAAATTCACATTTTCTTCTATGGATTTGCCTGAGTAAAATTACAAGTATTTTCCCCAAAATATATATACCAGTTGCAAGATTTTTGAGAACTCCTGACATATGGTGTATTTTTTAACTTTTGGACAGGAATCATCTGAACTAGAAAAACTTCAAGTTATTCCCAGTCTTAAGGTGCTCTCAAAACATGGAAATCCAGTGAGTATACTCGTTTGCATTGTCAAATAAACTAGGTGTGTATTTCACTTTATACACTGAATATTTCCTCTTCATAATCATTAAAACTATTAAGAATTTATGCATAACTAGGTCATTCCTAAGTATCTGCTATGATTGTTTTAAGGTTGAAAGCTTCAGAGTATGCGTGAGGATCACATTGCCTCACTGTGCCTGTCTCAGTGCCATACTGTGATCAGACGGCACTCATTCTTCAGCATACTGTTCTTCATAGTGCTGCAAGATAAATTTAAAATGTCTGTGTTTGCATGACTATGTTGCAGCGATGGGCTGTCCTTCCAATATTCCAAAGCAGGTCAGGTCTGTGAAGAAAGGTCAAAGAATGTTAAAGGATTTCTGAAATACTTGATTTTATTTTTAAAATGACTCAACAGCAATCTTTTTTGTTGTTTTGCACATCACTCCTTGAAAAAGTCCCAAAGGGAAATTTCAGGTTTCTTTTTTTCCAGACATGCTTCTGTTTTTCAATGTAGTACTGTTGGTGTGCCCTTTTTATCCCTGGGAACAAACTATTACAACACAGTAAAGAAGACTCTAGCCTTTCTGATTTTATAAATACGTAGCTATGGGACAGAAGACACCTAACACTTTCACACAGTAAAAAAGGCTTTCCTGGTAACCATAAAAGGACAAGTAGAAGTTAGTGGGGCCAAGTGTTTGAATAAAGTTTTTAGGATCTCAGCTTATGTATTTAAGTATCTTAGCACTGCTGAGCTTTAAAGTAGCATCAAACATAAATGGAAACAAAAATATATTTTTCATTATTAGTTTTGAGAAAAAATGTGGCTTTCTAAATTTCAGTTGAAAATATAGTTCGTCCAGCATGTTTTTATAAATAGCCCAAGATCTAAATGCCCCTTAACTTCCTTTTACCATAAACCTGCAGTGTCTGGTCTAAAGCACCAGCTAGAAACACAGGGAAGAGAGAAGGCAGGGGCACGTTGGAGCAGTAATACATATGGTGCAGTCATGCACTCTGTGTTCATTGGTTGACTCAAAAGAATATTTTCGCTCTTGTGACATTTTTTTAAACCAGCTTGCAAGCGGTTATACAGATTCGGAAATGAACTGGCTTCTGAAATGGATGATGAAATGGGGGGAGAATGTCAAGCAAACTGAATGTTAGTAATGGCAAGAACAGTCATGCTCTTCACAAAGAAAAAAGCCAAACAGATTCCTCTTGGGAAATTGCTATTCCAGGGTTTCCTTCTTTAGAACTGCAGGCCTAGACTTTCTTCTGAAGGGGATCAAGGTGGTGGGTTCAGCTGTCTCCTGTACAGTGTGGCATTAAGAAGTACATCTCACAGTGTATTAATAAGCATCAGTACCCGCCACTATGGTCCACACTTAGATAACTTATCGCCTGTCATTTTCAATAACACTGTATATTAAAATAGAAAAATATTGCTAGCCTTTCTGTCTGCAGCACAGCCTGCATCTCAACACTTGGCCTTCTGTAAGGTTGTTTCCTAGTCACATCTTTGCAGGGCGCACAGTACAGTTGAATCCTCATATTGTGCTGAGGGCCATGAGAAGCTGCTGTGGTCCAGGCTAACTTGATGAGGAAGGTAGAAATTTGCCCACAGCATGCCACTTTGTCAGTACAAATTGTCAGTTATCCATGGGCACTTAAAGTTGAAAAACAATGCTCAAAGGTATATAGTCATTTATGCACAGTCTGGATTCTGTTTTTAGGAGAGTAGCATTGGTGTAAGGTTTGGTTCAGACATTTACTGGGGCAGCCGAGATACTATCAGATTAACTTCTTGGACAAGGACCCCATTTCTGGGTTAATTTGTATTTTCTTTGCACAGGGTTCTCTCAAGAAGAACTACTGTTCATTGCTTGTGTTTCAACTCCCAGTAAATGCAGAAGAGAGGATGAGAGCTGACTACCAGCCCCTGGAACAAGTAAAGCAAATGTTATTCCAAGGACAATATTCGTGTCACCTATAATGGGTGCCTAATGGGGTTATCACAGCATTAAAATAGATTTATTTTTTCCTTCTAGAATGCTTCAGAGAGTCTATCTCAGGTGTTGTAAAGTCAGGAAAAATAAAAGACATACCATCTGCTCTCTTTCTTCACCACAGAATTTAATGTGTGAGAACCTACAACAGGTTCTTTCTATCATCCTGCCAGGAAGATGCCTACTATTTGGGTGTTGTGATACCTTCATTGAGTTGCCTGTGATAGGCAATTGCAATACAAACCAAACATTTAAAAACTATAAAAGACCCATTAGAGTCTCAGGCTCATGTATCTATAGATATAGATGACACCATAGATTTTATTCAGAAATGTGAAATTTACTCCCACTAGTAACTTACACTTACCCTGAAGTTCCATGCTGCAGCAAATCCACTCATTTTTTCCAGCAGGGTTCACGCTTAGTTCACACTCCTGTGCAGTTACACAGCTTTTGGATGGTCTAGGCTACAGGTAGAATGAGGTCATGGGGAGAAATTAAATTTGCAGGTGCACATTTGATGAACCAAATCCTCATACGCAGGTTAAGCAGATGCACTACCAGTGTCATGCAAGTATGTCCATGCAGAACAAGAACATGCATATTCAAAAGTACTCTACTTTCACAGGGTATCTGTGTCTGATAATTTTTTATAAAAGTTTCAGAGGAACCTAATTCTCTTACCTCATAATGTTACTACATAATGCCGTATCACAACAATGCTGTGTGAATGTTTTAAACTGTAATTTCAAAGTGCAATATTCACCGTTATAACTTCTCTGTCTATCTTTTCTCAGTAAATGGGATTCTTGACACACCACCTGATTCCAATTTCTCTTCTTGCTGATAGTTACTTTCATAATTATTTTCAACTATAATTTGATAATGCAATATCATATTGTCTTGTCCTGAAAGATACTATCTTGTCCCATCTGTATCCATTGGAAATACTTTAACACAGATAATATTCTTCATGCATTGCTTTGCCCATAAACCTGTTGCTTTGTGTTAGCTCTCGCTGTCCCTTCTCATCGAAGTACTTGTCTCCATCGCTGTGGTTCAGTCTTGTCGTTCTCCATGCTTCTTGTTGAGAGTGAGGTCATCTCCTAATGCCTTGAGATGTAATTGCCTACCATGAGCTGACCACTGTTACTGGTCATCAACACCCCTTTTTCACTGCCATATTTCTACCTTTCCTACTCCTTTGGTTGAGAAGGGGCTCCCTGGGCAAGCTACCTTGTTTTCCTCCAGACCTTGCCCTGTAATTCTCACTGACTATGAAACCAAAAGAAAGCTTCACAACAGTTGGGCATCTGCTGTGACCATTGTCTGTCACACTGACCAATTTTATTGCTCATTATTTTCTTGTGCTCACCCATCTGTCAGTCTGTCTGCATTCATTGGGTGTGCCTCATCTCATTTTGCAGTATAAATTCACTGGAACAGAGATTTTTAGTGGGATTCACTGTTAGGTATCCTAAATACAAGACTAACAATAACAACAGCAAGGAGTCCGAGAGGAGGCTAGCCCAGCACGTGTCTCCTACAAACAGAAGGTTCATTGTCTCTATGGTTCTGTTTATCACTAAGACCCCACTCACTGAAAGAGTTTGTTGTCCCACAGCAGACCTGTGTTTTCTGTCTCACAGCAGGAAACTTCTCTGGAGATTTGTTTGATGAACAGAATTCTTTCCTTCCAGCTCAAAAGACTGCAGTATGCATTTTAACCATCGATTTCCCCAGAAGGATCGATAATGAGGAGATCTAGAGTCTGTTCCCACTTTGTGTTGTGCAAGCCAGTTCTCTCCTCATATCTCAGTTCCATATTGATGGAGCACAGAAACAGTTCTACACATCTAAAACATAAGTACTAAGGATGGTGAGAAGCATCAGTACAATGGGTTTTATTCTCCCATCCTCATCAACCTGTCCAGCTTTTCCTCAACCCCTTTGCTTTACAGATAAGAAGCACTACCAGTAGACACCTACAAGGTTATTCTACTCTAATTGTCTCCTTAATTTTTTTACTGCCATGATGCAGTCACCATGCCCAACCACATCTAAACTGTTGCTGAGCTGCAAATACTACTTGCTGCACTGGATTTAACCACTTTGCTGTTATCTTATGCTTCCCATAACTATGAGTTATGTCCATATTGTATCCTTGTATAAATTTCTTGGCATAAATATTTTATTTTATAAATAAAGCCCTTTAGCAGGATTCTAGCTTCTAGGTACTACCAGAATAAATGCTACTATTTGATACTGGTATTAGTGATATCTTCACTGTTTTGCCAAATCTCAGTCTTCACATTGATAGCAGGTCACTGTCGAAACCACACAGGTTAAAATCCATGTACACTTGGGTTCTATCTCAGAACTTCATCTGTCAAAAACGTGTCATCACAGATCCCTGTCTGGCTACATTAATACCTCGTTTGCAGACTCGGGACCTTAGTAAGTTAGTGAAACACATTTTCCCACTTGAGGCCACAACGCTTGTATACAGAGTTCAAAGCACTTTTGGATTGAGCAATTTCATGTGTAAATGTTTTATTTCAAAACTGACCTGTGCTTTTATTCGTTGGACATCACTTAAATAAAAACATGGCAGAATGAGTAAAGCAATAGAAGCATGTTAAGACTGTATCTTTAGAGAAATCTCTGTTTTATATTCAGGTTCAGTGAAGATGTTATACCTCATTAGCTACAACAGAACTGAGCCATTTTCTCATTAGATCATTCAAGTGGAACAACACAAAAGATTTTTCAAGTTTGTCAGTTGCATTTTAGTTATGCTTTTTAAAGTGCTTGTTAGAAAGCAAGAATTGAAACCGTATGGTGTTGTTTAAGCTTAAAAAGTGCTTTTGATCTTAAGCTTCAAAAGAGATTTTCCCAGCAGAAAGTAGGCTAGCACTTTATTTGGTAGGTAGACACCAGAACACTCTGTACATAATAATATTTTCTTTTTTCATGCTATTGATTAAGTCTCTTTTAATGTTGTCACTTCTGCATTAGAGATGATTTACAGGAGACAATCACCGTTGTCATTGTACTGTACCCAGTTTTAACAAAATTAACAAATCAGCACAGACTGGCGCACAGACTGGCACACAGACTTAAATCAGTTGTTCCAAGAAGTGGCGGTCACAAAGTGAGACTTATGAACTACTAAGTATTTTAAAATATTATGAAGATCCTTCCAAAGCTGAATTTCTATCAGCCCCATGCCAGCCATCCCCTCTGTAATGGGTTTACATTTGAAAATGTATTGTTTTCCATCTTTCTCAGTAAAAACAGCTTCAGTGCATTACAGTAGCTTTGTTCTTGAAGTGGTTACAATTTTGTTTCAAGCATTTGAGTTTCATAGCTCCTGGTGCTTTTTAATGTACACAACTTGCACAGCTTCTGTGTTTGACAGCTTATCTAGAAAGTGCAGTAGTCAAATCTTAAGCTCACAATACTAATTTAAAGAACTGATCCTACAGCTCTTTACTCATAAAAAGCTGATCATTACTGCTTATATTACTGCAAAACCAAAAGACATTTCTATCATAAAGACCAAGATATGCAATCTTTATTTTTGTATTTCCTTTTCTTGTGAAGGGTTTTCCAGTTGCAAACTTTCCAGAGGACTCTGGATTTCCCGCACTGCCAGCAAACCTTATGAGACATAATCCTCTCGGAATAACAAACGGGAATCTCAGTGAGAACATTAACCATTTATTTGGCTCTGATCTTATATTTGGTCATGAACTTGAAGAGCCTCTACTGAATAAGTCAAATGAAAGTAAGCATAAACAAACAGAATTACATATTCCTGAAGACTTAACATAGGTATACTCCCTCATGCTACATGTTATATGGCCATATAAAGCATTTTTAACAAGGACATTTTTATCTTTCCTGGGTATCTTGCAAGTCTGTAAGTTTCTCACAGCTTCCCAGAGCTGGGAAATACATGTGTTTTCTGGAGGAATACATATCTCTGTCAGTTCTTCACCCTAGGATGGATCTTCAAATTCAGTCTGAATCATTGATAGAATTAGCTTTTCAGTGCTTTCAAAAGCTTTGGGTTGTGTGGGGTTTCTTTATTTATTAACAAATTTCAGTCTGTAAACTAAAGTTTTAATTATGCTAGGAACTGAAAGGAAATGATGTAACATTGTTCTGGTGAGGAACATTAAGAAGAAAAAAGGAAGAATGAGTGCAGTACTTGATGACTGGAAGCTAGGGTGAGGCAGTGCAGGGAGAATATCCACGTGCATTTTGTGTTACAGATAAGTCGAAGAACCCAGGAATTACAACAAATAATCTTTGAAGCATCCATGCAGAAAGAGCTCTTAGGCAAGCCAAAGGAGCAGCAACTAATCTTCTAAACCATTTGGTGCATCACAGTGCTACTTCTCAAACCAGCCCACTGCATCAGGGCAACACGGAAAATGCAGGCAGGTGAGGCTCTTAGCAGCCCTAAACACTGCTGCTACTGCTTTCCTTTTTTAGGGGAGGGCTGCAGCCAAAGCACTTCTCTTCAAACATTATTTTTCTTTCTCTAAATGCTGCCATATTTTCTTTTCCTCAGTTTCTAGATCCACCAAAAATGTGTTTACTCTCTTTCTTCTGATAAAACTTGCAATGCATCTAAGAAAACATCTGGACAACAACTGAAAATTTTGCAATTAGAACAATGACTATACTATAAAATGGAGCCAGCTGTTTAACAGAAATAATTTGCTATCTCCCAAATCCGTGCTTAATCGTATTCTACCACTAACTCCAGACTTTCTGGTTGGTTTGTTTGTTTGTTTGTTTATTTGTTTGCTGTTGCATGAAGTCTAGTTTTGTTTAGTAATTAAAAATATTAAGTATGGAAGCAGAAATGCAAGGGTAAAGCTGTTACTGTGGTTAAATATATCTAATAATTGTGATACAAACAGCAGTATCTTGCTATTACTGACTGCCAGCAGCTGGAACAAGCCAGTGTGTGACTGAATGTTGCACCAATATTTCTTATTGTATCAAACGTTTCTCCACAACAAGGAAGTGAACAAACAGGTCTGGCACTAGGACTTTTACATTTCCATCTTGATTACTAATATTTACTACCTAAAGAGATTTCCTCAAAACCGGTTGTTTAAGTCAGTGAGGTGATTCTTTGTGGAATTAATATGCATAGCTGCTTTTTGTGTAAGATTAGTCCCAAACAAGCATTTTTCGTAGGTATATTTCATATATTATTATACCTATACACCATGGTATAAGCAATGGTTTTTCCTTGCCAGAAAAATGTGTTTAAAAGCTGTAGGCCATATTTGCCAACGAAGAAGAGAGCTAATTAAGGGCTTGTCATGGTTTAACCCCAGCTGGCAACTAAGCACCACCAAGCCGCTCGCTCACTCCCCCCCAGTGGGATGGGGGAGAAAATGGGAAGAGTAAAAGTGAGAAAACTCATGGGTTGAGATAAAGACAGTTTAATAGGGAAAGCAAAAGCTGCACGCACAAGCAAAGCAAAACAAGGAATTCATTCACTACTTCCCATGGGCAGGCAGGTGTTCAGCCATCTCCAGGAAAGCAGGGTTCCATCACGCGTAACGGTTACTTGGGAGGACAGACGCCATCACTCCAAATGTTCCCCACTTCCTTCTCCTTCCCCCAGCTTTATACGCTGAGCATGACATCACATGGTGTGGGATATCCCTTTGGTCAGTTGGGGTCACCTGTCCCAGCTGTGTCCCCTCCCAGCTTCTTGTGCACCCCCAGCCTGCTCGCTGGTGGGGTGGGGTGAGAAGCAGAAAAGGCCTCGACTCTGTGTAAGCACTGCTCAGCAATAACAAAACCATCCCTGTGTTATCAACACTGTTTTCAGCACAAACCCAAAACACAGCCCCATACTAGCTACTGTGAAGAAAATTAACTCTATCCCAGCCAAAACCAGCACAGGCTTGTTCCCAAAGATGTTTCTCCACAACCATCTTCAATTGGTATTTAGATATGCAGAGGTGATAGGAGTAGTTTCCAAGGGAACATATATTTTTGGTGACTGATATCACCAAACCTCCAGAGAGGAAACAATTTAAATACACCTTATTTAGACCAGATAGTCCCATGCTGACTCAGATGTTACAGATGAGAAAGCAGTGGTCAAAGGCAGTGACATTACTCAGCATGACTGATTTATACAGAACTAAATTCCCCAAAGCCTCGATATAAGCTGGCCTCTTCACAGGATTGGATTCTACCTTAACCGCATACTATCCCAGATCCTTTTACAGGCACTTCTCTTTTATTTAAAAACTGTTTTTTTCTGGCTCAAAGCAGCATGTATGACTTTTTCTCCATGTTATAGATTGATCCTCACACACTAAAAAAGACAGCAAATGGAGACCATGTATTTTTAAATGATGTAGAAGAGATGCTGTAGTAAGCATCCTCTATCAGTAGCTATCAGTCTGCGTCTTCTCACGTGCCACATGTGTTCTTTGATCTTTTCCCACTTCTCTCAGCTGCTTGTAACATTACAAAACTAGGCATAGTGTCTGGGTGGTTCCAATGTAATCTGACTTTTTATGAAATCCAACAGGCTAAAATTAGAAGAACACAGTAAAGGCAGCCAGATAGTAAAAAAATTCTTGCCTCTGATTAAGCAGCACTAGTCACGTCATCCCAGATTAGATGAAGTGATGTTTTAGCACCAATCAGGCCTTTTTTTAACCTTTCCCCTCTTGGCACTTCAGGCAGAGTTAAAACTATTCAGGTGTCTTAAGAGCATAATTCTTACCTTACTGTGGTTAGATTTCTTTGAAGTATTATCTTCCCTATATTTGTTACCTTACAAGATATTTGTAGCATCTCTTAGCGTGTTACAGTTAAGTTCCTGATATTTACTTATTAATTTCTGTTTTAATTGCATTTTTTTAATAATAAGAAATTATGCACACAACCCTAAAGTAAAAATGAAACAAGAATGCTGGTTTTTGATACTTTTCAGTATTTATGTTTACAGGATCTGTCTTTAATCAGTACTTATTTTTTGAACTTCAGGGAAGAGTCACTGATACGTCAAAGCAGGAAGACCACAGTAATCATTTAAGCTAAGTTTATAGGTGCTTTGCATCACCAGAAAAGTGCAAAGCTATGAACCCATGCATCTCTTCCTTAAACTATAGCCAAAGAGTTAGTTTGTATGGTAATGTAAGTTCAACTTTGACTGTGTATCCATGTAGGGAGGAAAATCCTAGTCTCCTGAGTTCAAAAAGTTTTAAGGTTCCTTCAGGTCTTTTAACAAACATGGTCTTTCGATGCCCAAAGTCAGCCCACTGTCCTGTGCTCCACTGATATTCAAGGTACCGTGCAGCTACAACATCTCGTAGACCAGCTAACACTCATTTACCGATTTTGTGCTAGTGAGCCAGTGCAACCCATGGAATTGTTGCATGAAAATTAGCAGTGGAGGCCACAGGGTGAGTGACTGGTGGATGCATATTAACACAGTTACCCTTTGGAGTCAACTGAATTTTTGTCCTAGCTCTGTGCGTGACCTAGTTAATCATAACACTTGTGTATGATTTTTATTGGTAACTTAAATTTACTGCCAACTACTTTATTCAGGTGCAGTCTATGTATAACATGTATATTTCCCTTGAAAGTTTAAAGCACATCTATTTTTCCTTTGTTATGATCGGGAAGAGAAACAACCCACACAGGAAGGCAAAGCTCTTGAAAGATACACTTTCACCTCATTTTATTTCAAAAAGTAACAAATGGATTTGCTTAAATTTTCCCATTCTACTAGGGAGCTGGTAATGCGCTGCTTAATGTACAAAGGCACGTGCTATTTAATGTACAAAAAAAGGAGTCTGAACCCCTGCTTAATGTGCAAAACAACTTCACTTTACCACTGGAGTCTCCACTACAGTCCCCTACTTAAAACAGAACATCACATTTGTTTGCCTTTCTGAATATTAAGATCTTCCAGCCTTCATTTTGTTCAGTTTTAAATATTATAGATATAAATTATATTTCAATAGAAGGCAAATTCTACCAAAAAGAGATAATTAAAAAAAGATAATTTGGACTCGAGTGGAAACACCTGTGTTTTAAGAGTGTTGGCTTTTTGTCCTTTGATGGCACAGAGCAGTAGGTGGTCACTCCATCCATCAGCTGCTTGTAGATGAGAGTGATACTAAGATAATATGTTATTATCTTAGGGGTTCTTTGAGGTCACATTCTGGGACACGTGCTCCCTAGCACAAGGTCAGTACTGTTTTCATGTTATCACAACTGGAGCAGGGTTAAAAGCTTTCTCCTTATCCAGAGAAATCAACAAGTTAGATTGGAGTTAACAGATGCAACGGGAATTTTATGAACCACTAACGGCCTATTTCTCTGCTTGTCATTTGTGAATCACCTGTTTGTACAGGGAATATGACAGTTGATTTTCAGTAGGATTAAAACTAGTAAGATATTTAGGCCTCGCACGGCTAACAGAGCAATGCCTAGGTATGTTTCCAAATCTGATCCTAAGGGAATTCAGCATTTCATCTTCTTTGTAAATAATCTCTTCTTCATAAAACAAAAAAGTTCTAAAAATGCTTGTAGAGGGATGCACTGAAGCACATAGTGAAATCTTGGCTTGTCTGTATTAGCGGTAGATCTCAAAGTTACTTAAGCAAAGCCCTGATTTCATCCATGAAGGGTACGTAATAAGCTATTGTCATGGGAGTGCATGATAGGACTGAATATCATGCTATTAATGTATTAAATATATATTATTATGATTATTACTTCTCTAAATTAATGGATGTTTTTTAAAACAAAGTCTCTGTGGTTTAACTTGGAATTGTTTCTAGCCTCTCCACACTAAACCAACTATAAGAGTCAAAAGAACTGTGAAAATGAGAGAAATTCTGAGAAAAATATCTTCCTGAGGATTGCTCCGCAGACTGTAGTGGTGTTACTGAAGGGAGTATTTGGCCATTTGTACTTTTGTTTTAATACGATGATTGTGAATATATAGTGAATATGAAATATCAATTATGTAATGAAATTATTTAATTCAGTGAAGCAACCATTTCCATACATGCAGAATATCTGGATCCTGTGGGACTCAAAGAGATCCCTTTGGCTTGTTCTCTTTTCACTCACCCTGAAATAAATCAGCAATAAAGATCTCAGGATTTAGTTGACAAGAAGTCCGAATTCAATACAATTTCTTCAGATTTGCACTAGAAAAATGGAGGGCAGAATCTGATCTCTCCACCTTTACTACACAGTGGGTTGGTCTTTTTTCCAAGAGCTTCATGATCTGAATTAATTACTCTTCATTTTTACTAAACTGGGAAAATAATCATGGATTATAGTATAATGGATTTTCATGTAAAGGTGAGGAAGGAAGAAAAACATCAGTACATCTCAGATCAAGGTTTTATGCTGGTAAATTGACTGTGCAAGATTTTGTTTTGCAGTTCAGAAATACAGTTTAGGTAATCACCAAAATTGCCACTTTGCTATAACAGATGCGCTTACCGTATTTATAGAGCCTTTCTCACATATATGTGTGTGTGAATTGATGCCAGGAATAGCAATAAAACTACATCTGAATGTAATTACGGACTTTATTATTCCATGTATTTTTAAAAAAAATATATTTTCATATTATATTTTTTAAAATAAAGTGTTTGGGGTATAGTCTATAGGATTATATAGGGGTTTAAAAAATAGACTGGTAGACAAAGCCATAAACATGTTATATATCTGCTGATTTCTAATAAACTTGTAAGTATTTTAGAAGTAAATGTTGATAATTTACATGTTACTCTGACTTTAAAGTACTTAGAAGAGTTCAAAGTACTATTGCTAATATAAGAGCTTACCTCCAGACTTGATAAATTTTTCATAGCATTCACTTCACGTATCAGATCAAATTAAATGACTACTAGAGTTAGTGTGGTTTTCTAATTTAATATTTTGAGTTTCTATGCTTAATTTGGAAGCCACCATCAAATTTCTATGAATGATATGATTTAATTTTTATAATAGAGATTATTACACTCATACTTTTTGTTTGTTTGTTTGTTTTTTCTCCCAGGTGATTTGAAAGAGGGATTAGCATTAACTATACTGACAAGTAGGTGGCAGGCACTAAGTATGAAGGTTGTTGCCAGGCCACAGGCACCGAGGCTGTGCTCGGACCCCGTCGTGGCCGTAAGTCGCCTTTGCCTTGCTGCGGTTTGCAGGACAGCCACCAGGTGTCTTTGTTGCACTGCTGATTTTCTGCACCAGGGCTACTAAGGCATGGCGTGAGTACATGGGGTAACAGAGCCTCCTTCCCCCTCGCTTCGGCTGGGTTATGGCAGATTTGCACCAGAATAAATCAAAGATTTAAATCCCATTCTTGAAAGGTCAAGGCAAGGAAAGACCACCTGCAGTGTTGCGGAGCTCAGCAAGGGTCTGTGAGCGCAGCACGGCCTTTGGGTCAGATCCGTTTTGCTTTCTGATTAATTTGGAGCCCTGACTTCTTGGGAAACGGGTCTGAGTGTCACTGGTTGGGTTTTTGTACAGACAACTTGGATCACGCTGCATCTAAAGGCCACCGCCTGGCTGTCACCTGCTAGCAGCCAGGTTTCGTTGCAGGAGAGTTCGGGGGACCTGAACAAGGACACGGTAGGGTCAGGGAAAACAGTTTGGACCTCGAAGGGGAGCCCAAAGGAGAGAGAAGCGCATGCATAGCTGATGAAGGCAGAGGAACAACACAAAACAGAAGACAGCCCCTTATGAGTGAACTGGTTGTAGAAATCATCGAATCATAGAATCATAGAATTGTTAAGGTTGGAAAAGACCCTTAACATAATTGAGTCCAACCGTTAACCTATTACTGCCAAGTCCGCCACTAAACCATGTCCTCAAGCACCACATCTACCCGTCTTTTAAATACCTCCAGGGATGGAGACTCAACCACTTCCCTGGGCAGCCTGTGACAGTGCCTGACAGCCCTTTCAGTGAAGAAGTTTTTCGTAATATCCAAACTAAACCTCCCCTGGCGCAGCTTGAGGCCATTTCCTCTCGGCCTATCACTTGTTACTTGGGAGAAGAGACCAACCCCCACCTCTCTACAACCTCCTTTCAGGTAGTTGTAGAGAGCAATAAGGTCTCCCCTCAGCCTCCTCTTCTCCAGACTAAACAACCCCAGCTCCCTCAGCCGCTCCTCGTAAGACTTATTCTCTACACCCTTCATCAGCTTCGTTGCCCTTCTCTGGACACGCTCCAGCACCTTGATGTCCTTCTTGAAGTGAGGGGGCCAAAACTGGACACAGGATTCGAGGTGCGGCCTCACCAGTGCCGAATACAGGGGCACCATCACCTCCCTACTCCTGCTGGCCACACTATTCCTGATACAAGCCAGGATGCCATTGGCCCTCTTGGCCACCTGGGCACACTGCTGGCTCATGTTCAGCCAGCTGTCAACCATCACCCCCAGGTCCTTTTCAGCCAGGCTGCTTTCCAGCCACCCCTCCGCAAGCCGGTAGCGTTGCCTGGGGTTGTTGTGACCCAAGTGCAGGACCCGGCACTGAGCCTTGTTGAACCTCACACAGTTGGCCCCAGCCCAACAATCCAGCCTGTCCAGGTCCCTCTGCAGGGCCTTCCGACCCTCCAGCAGATCGACACTCCCACCCAACTTGGAGTCATCTGCGATGACTGCGTACTATGCAGAGGAAAAAGAAGAGTAGGGTTGCTCACATAGCACGTGGTGCTCACAGCCTTGCATTACTGATCTCTGTACAAGGTCAGTCCCAGCCTTCTACAGGTAACAGCTGACATTTAAGGCAAGACTTAACAGCTGGCCTTAACTAGGGGTAAGGGGAGAGGAAAGGGATGAGCGTGAGCTCAAACAGCTCTCTGCACAGACTGCGCAGTGCAGCTTTTTGCTCTTGTGCTCTCTGTGTCATTTTGAACCCTACAGAAAGCCCCTTGTATAATCCTGAGTAGAAATATCCTGTGCCTTAAAGCAGCCAAAGTTTCCTGAAGACCTGGAGCTTCTGTGCCATGCTACCTCCATCTGAGGTGGAGAGCATCGATCTGCAGCCTGTTACAGGTTCGTTTTTGTAGGCTGTAAAAGGACAATGTGGTGAACATGAAATTAGAAATATGCGTGCACCCCCTACAGCTTTGCTTCTTTTGAATTCTCTGAACTTATCTATGCTTGTGTGTAATATTCTTTCAAATTTCCATCTCCTTCAGGGATTTTAAATTTGCCTATTGCCAGGGCTTTTTTAAGTGTAGAATTTTATAATGGAAGCATATTTCTGTTGGGGGGGCTAACTGCACTGCATTTAAACACACTTTCAGTCTCTCCTGGTTTAGCAAAACATTTCCTTTGCGAGTAACAGTGTAATTAAAGATAGTTAAATGCAGAAGCACCATAAATATACAGGGCACTCACATTACAAAGCTTTTAGAAGAGATGTCTTCGTGCCTAGAAGACATAGATACAACACTGGAGCACGTATGCGAGTTCCAGGAAATACAGATTCAAGCTGTGAGAAGTTTCTTAGCATTTAGGTGTTGTGTCCCAAAATTAAGCTGAAACATTTAATAACATTTTGTTTGCTTTTGATTCACGCTCCTTGCACACAGAGTAGCACTAGCAAAGCGTGGCAAAGGGGCTGCAGCAGGACAGAGAAGTTTTTGAGGCTGTAGTCCTATTTCTGTGCTTCTGCCTTATTAAACATTGGTTTTCTAGTATAAAATTCAAGGTTGTTATGAGATTCTCTAATTGCTGTTGGAGCACATGGGATGACGGAGGTCTTCTCACCCCCACTGACCAGTTTCTGTTCACGAGAAGCAGCTCCACCGCAGCCTTTGCAGTGGAGAGGCATTAGTGGGGTATCACCACTCCCAAACTTGCCAGTGCAGACCCAGACGTAAGCGGTCACACAGCCCACGGACAGTTCAGCAGGAAGACTATAATTAGTTTACTGACAAGAAAAGGGATAAACCTTCAAGTAAAATCCCAGACAGGGGTTTAAAGGCTTGCAACAGAGACGTGATCAGGCTGGATGCACCCAGGATTGTCTGCATTTACCTACCAATCTCTTCTGTGGGAAGAATCTCAGAAGAAAGCAAGCCTCCTTGGAGCATCTTTGTTGAATCTCACTCAGCAGGCTTCCTTCCACTGGCGGGAATGGAACTGCCGCTGCATACACCATGACTGAATTTGGCCCAGTGAACGACACTGGTGCTACAGCAGAAAAGTTTTGGTCCCATATATGCATTGAAGTCGAAGGGATGTTTTGCCTGATAAAAGATGCAGGAGTGGCCCTTAAGTTTCTTTTCTGCCTCCTGACTCTAAAGAACAGTGAAGCCTCTCTTTAGCATAAACACCATTTGCATCCAGGCTGGTTGCATACATTCCCTGTAAAATACAAAATGCAGGCTTGGAGCCTGCAGAACAGGGGCAGATCTGCTACAGAGGCCTCATTCTGCAGCTGTCCCCTGGGCAGAACTGTGAATGCAGGAGCCTTTGTCTATTGCCTTCTTATTTAATTTTGTATAAAGTTAATCGTCAAAAAAAACCAAACAGAACTTTGAATCTCCCCATCTGTGCATGCATGCAGACATTTAAAAAGTAGTGGTACTGCACCATTGCAATAGATTTGCCCGCAAAGTGTCACATTTTTCATCTACCATTTAATTCTCCTAAATGGATGTTACTCTTCTTCCCATTATGGATCTCCATTGCTTCTATGAAACATTATTTGCATAAAAGGAGCTGAATAATTGATAGCGGATGTGAGCAAGAGCTAGCACGCAGCTTGGCAGGGGTTTGCTGGTAATCCCAGCGAGTCCAACACATAGCTCACGGCTCGTTTAATGGGATGGAAGCTGACAGGGCTCCCTCGTACCTCTGCTACAGAGCTCACCGCTGCTGCCTGACCTCCTTGTACTTAGCTACTTTTCGTGTTGATCTCGCTGCTCTTTTCCTCCATTAACGGGAGAATTCTTAAAGGCAGTGATACGGTATGCTACAACTTGTGTTCCTGTACCTCGTCAAATGCTGCCGCATTTGAAGTCTGGCGGGCTTATTCTATTGCTTTTATAAAATAAAAAGGAACAAAAATCTTAAATGGATCGTAATATTAAAGGCAAAGTCTGGGAACAGCTTTCATTTACAAGTTTGTTTGATCTTGAATTCAAACCCGAGTTTGATCTTGGGGCTAGGTGGTTGGGGTTTTTCCATATTAAGATTTTTTTAATTGGACAAAGTCTATTTAAATTGTAAAACTCACACTATGCAGATTTTTTGCTACTGTTCTGTAACAGAAGTTTTATACTGAAAGTCGTCTGCATTTTAGATGTCGCCACTTAGTGGGGTGACTGTCAGAATGAATATCTATATTTCTGAAAAGAGAAAAAGCCACAGAAGTAATATATCTTGTAAATAAAATATGTTTGGCAGTTGTCTGAAAAATTATCTAAAAATAAACTGAAATCAAATAATTTTTCTTTTAGAGCCTTCCACATTTCTAAAGTATATATTTTTTAAGGATAAGCAGCAGTATTAGGAGAGCCTGGCAACAGCTGGAACGATCAGTATTGCGTTTGGCGAGGGAGCCGTCTCAGCTGCTCTGATGAGCAAGCTGCCATTTTCACTGTAATCACTTTTGATTCTAAAGCACTCGCTTTGCTTTTAACTTGCTGCAAATCCCTCTTGATATTTCTCTTTTTAAAGCAGACGCATTTCCATATGTCCATAAAAGTTTCCCTGACGATCCAGCACGCTGTTCAGAATGACTTCCCTTACTCCTGGTGGGTGAGTTGTGAAACGAGGCTGCTTTGTTTATTAAGCGTACACGTACATAATGTAAAACACGCGTAACATCCCCAACCACTGCACAGATGTTTTTGTGCTGAAAGGAGACTCAAAGTTTCGCTGATTTAATTAACCTTTCTTTTTCTCCCATTTGTAAAGCAATTTCTTAAGAACTCCTCCTAGTCCTGATAAACATGTTATTCCATGCGTCAAATGTTACTCTTAGACAGAAATAGTTTTCAGTGTTCTCTGAAGAGAAATATTTGAGAATAGCAAATGTTTTTTTTAAAAAAGAAAATAATGAAAATAACTGATCCAGATACCCCTGCTCATTTTGCCATTTTCTGTCTTCAGAACTGTGCCTGATGGGTTTTGGGGAAAAGGCTTTCTGCAACAAAAAGCTACGGCATGGCATATTTTGTTAATGTCTCAATATTTTATTCCTCAAAATGTTTTACACATGCTTTTTCTAGTCTCATAGGTAGCAAACAAATATATATCGGTAGCATTTTTAAATTTCAGTTCTTATTCCTTCCCATCAATTTGACTGAAAACAGGTATTTGCAAACACTGGTAGCCTAATTTCTTATGGCCTTTCATTTTTTATGAAGTGTTTTCAAAGACTTCAATCAACCTTAATGGTGCGGTTTTAGTTAAGGAAACAGAATGGAGAGAAGTCAATTTAAGCTCCCCAATGAACAAGTGTGTACAGAAAAAAAGCCATAAATGGGTTTAGAAAACAGAGCCAGTACAAGCAAAATGCAGCAAGCAGAGCGCTCAGGGAAGCCAAGATATAATGGAAAGAGTAAAATACTGCAGAGCTTTTTAAACTATATACAATTGGAACAATGGACTGGACCCAGACATCTATGTTAAACTGTTAGAAGATAGGTGAAAAGCAAGCTGCAATTCTGTAACTGGGGCTAGAGAATACTAGAATGGAAGGGCTTAAAGCTGAAGCAAATGAATGTGGGGTAGTTTAACAGCATAGAAATCAAGCCAAAATTGGCATATTTCACTGTTTAATGTACCATGTGAAGAACCATCTCCTGGCTTTCTGTATTAAAGGACTATTAGTACCAGCCTCCTTAATGAAGCTGCTTTTATGCCACCTGTGAAATAATAATACCTTTTTTTGCACACCTATTTTTATCAAAATACTTTAAAAGCATTGGGTAATTAAGTAACGTAGCCTCTGTGAGAAGACATTATACATCTACAAAATATATAAAATAGAAATACACCTGGGAAACTATTACCCAGTGATTGTTTAATTGTCTCCCATTATTTAAACACGGCATTAATAATACATATAACATATTTTTCCAAAGCATCACAACCTCACTGGTAAAAGGGTAACTACATAAATATTAAAAATCCAAAGACTAAAATAATTCAGTCCTGCTAAACCAGGCTGATGCAAGCTCTTGGTTGCCTGGGCCCCACCACCTCTTTGAAACAGGCTACCGTACAGGGTACCAGCGATTATTACCACCGTAGCGTAGCGTATCAGTTTATACTTCGCTTTTACGCGTGCTTACAGTTGAGTGCAATTGTTTGCAACGTCTGCTTTACAATAGGATTCAATCCATTTGGGTAGCTTAATGCAAAGGTTTCGTAATGTACACAGGGATGAGTAGCACTAAGGCAATGAACATAGCGCTCATTATTCTTTTATCGGGAATGTCAACAAGAAGAGGAATTAGAGAGGAAATCGTTGTAACTCCAAAAGAACATCTGACTAACCACTACAGATGACATGTTTTTTCCCTTTTTATCCTCTTCATGATCCATAAAGCAGGATTTTTCCAAAACAATTAATTTGGTTGCCAAACCCTTCTTAATTCTAAGGAGATTTAAAACTCATCTACTTGGAGTCTGTCTCATGGAGCTAGACCCACAACCGGATTACAAGCTATTCCATCATATGGTTGTTGTTAGCCCAGTTGCTGCTATGTGGTACATAATTGGACTGTTTTAAAAAAAAAAAAAAGAAGGAAGACACATAAACCTCCAAGTCTTCTTTACACTAAGCCCACTGGCACCTCTGCATTTTATTATTTGTGTTACTTTCTCCTCAAAATAAAAGCTCAGCAACCTGAGAGAAAAAGGGTTCCCAAGAACTTCTATGGAGCCTTGGTATACAGTCCCCCAAATAAACATCAATACTCTAAACAAACCAATTGACAGCAACGTACACTCCAATCCTACAGCAAAACTGAGGTTTAAGTTAGTAGAATGGCTCTTCTTTGTGTCTAGTGCTGGCGAGCATATGGCAAATTTCCACTTAACAAGAATCCTGGTTTGCAACACAACCTAAGTCCCGTGTTAATTCTTTTAATTATTGTATGTGTGTGTTTGTGCGCACACAAGTACGTGTTGTTTTGTTTCTTTAGAGAGAATCAGTGACCTTAAAAAAGCCAAGGCAGACTTAAATCCAGATTCACCCCTTTGTAACATCACTGACTTAGAGCTGGGGTCACGGTAATGTTTTCTTTCTCTCTGCTGGTGGCGCGCAATGTTCTGCACTTGATCTTTGCAAGCCAAGACAGGGCCAAGGGTTAGATAATGTCTCCACTGACAGCTGTGGTCTTGGGCCTCTGATGATCCAGATCAGAGCCCTCCTGAATACAACACAACCACCATCTAGCCTTTGTGCATGTTACCTTCATGTGGGAACTACAGAGGCCACGGAAGGTGGAGGAATGCCCCAAAGTCTTGTCCTGAGATGGCACTAGAAGTGTTCGTGGGTCAGCTGGTTTAGAGATACTGTTGAAGTCCTCAGTTTAGGATTTCAGCCTAAAGTATAAACCATTCAATTGTTTTGCTGACAGCCTCATACCCTTTGTGTTCCTTCGTTGTATTTATTTTATTTAGGCATGTACTGTAGGGATATAATTGTTATTAAGCTTGTAAGAATAATCTGTAGAAGCCCAAAAAGTGCAGCTGCATGCCCATCTCAATGCAAAATTAACAGGAGCTGGTTGTCTCCGATAGAAGCACAAAGGTCTCAGGCAAGTGCATTAATGGAAAAATGTTTCTTCTTCCATGAACTTAAAAAAAAATACATAATATGCTAGTATTTATTAAAGGTACTGCTTTAATCTTTTTCTTAGCCATCAAAATACACTCCTGGTGTGTTATTTTGTAATTGCCACATGCATGGCCCCACTCAGATCCCACAACATTAATCTGATCATATGGATGTGTGAGAACAAAAGTTTCAGATAAGTAAATATACTCCTTTCTTCTGCAAAGACCAACAAGGGCGTCTGCTTTCTGTTATCCCTGTAGTGCACCCAGAGATAAACCCAGCAATAAATCAGTGCTTGTAGTTCATAATAGTTTTCTGATTTAGCAAATCTAAACCACTTCCAAAAATGAGGTGCTTGTGCCCTTTATCAGTCCCTTCACTCATCCTGTCCCTTTCTAACCCAGTTTGTGACTGGACAGGCTATTGAGTGCGCTGGATGCATTCTTTTTTTTTTTTTTTTCTTGTGTTGAGCTTTTATGACT
Organism: Theristicus caerulescens; assembly: GCA_020745775.1. Taxonomy (NCBI): domain Eukaryota; kingdom Metazoa; phylum Chordata; class Aves; order Pelecaniformes; family Threskiornithidae; genus Theristicus; species Theristicus caerulescens. Next base: position 65,446,583 of record CM036564.1, on the reverse strand, counting down.
GTTATTCCCAGGTTAAGTATAAGTTGAGTTCACAACAAGAGTAACACAAATGAGTAACCTGGGATGACTCTAGTCCTGACTGCCCAATAGGCATCAACACTGGCAAAATACATGGGGCAATCCAGGATTTTGAAAGAAATCATGAATAAATTACAGCAAATGGAGTAGGAGTGGTGTTTGAAATGCAGCTTGGACTGATTTATTAGAGGACAGACTATAGCACAGTCTGGACAGAGCATCTGCCTGGGAAGACCCTATCCATTTTGCAAACAGAAGGGATGAAGAATTGTAAGTCAAAGGGATGCTGATGCACGTGAGGACCAATCATACGAATTCCTATATTGCAGCCCCATTTTTACTTAGGGTTGACTAATTTAATTTAACTGTCTAAAGTTTGGTGTGCCAGGAAAGAAACTGCTTAAAGCTAAATATATAAATTGAGATAATCGCTTTTGAACTATTTTCTTCAGAAACAAAATGCATTGGCATCAGATGCTCACCTTTGGGTTTCAGTTTTCCAGCTTATAAGTCAAGAGTCCAAGTTGATCCTGCCTAGTAAATGCTACCTTTGTCCCAGGAAAGGAGTTGTCCCACAGTGCCCCTACCCCAACTCTGATCCTCTTTGGAGAGCAAGGCTGGAGTTTCAGTTTATGACGAATTCCAGCTTCTGAATCCAAAGTGAGATTTCTCCTCCCCGTCTCTAATGAGCAGCTTTGGCACTCCCTCTGCTGCTCCGCTCAGCAGCGTGCGGGATCTGTTTTGCCCTGCCACAGAAAAGCACAAGGAAATTCCATTACCATTCCTCATCCGTGCTCTCTCCGGGGCTCAGAGGGAATGCCCCTTCTTCGCCTCCTTCTTTTTGTGCAGCTCAAGCCAGCATTACCAACATTAAATAACAACACCCCTTCTTACCCCTGGTTTACTCGGTATGTTACATCACCTAGAACCAAACAAACTGCGGCATTTCCTAAAACAGAAATTGTTTTTAAAAAATTCAGCCTGGCCAGCTGTTTGCAGTCTCCCAGCTGGGACCGCTGCCTTCAGAATCCACACTCGATGCTCCTGCACGGTCTCTGTGTCGCTCACCAATCTGTCCATCTGTCTGCATGGCGTGTCGCCAGCTCTTAAGTTGGCCTGATCTTTATCCGGGGTACCAGAGCAACACGGATTTGGACTGACAGTCTCAGTAACTGCAAGCGTCAGTTCTTCTGCTAGAAGTCCCTCTGCGGTGACAGCATTGCTTTTCTTGCTAGACTGCTATCTCAGGTTGGTATTTCGCTCCCATTGGCCTTTCGGCTCTGTTTCAGAAAATGCCAGAGAGAGATATATGCAGAGCCATACAGTTACTAGTAAATATAAAATAATAATCATTGCATTTTTATATACGTCAAATTTTTGTACATAAATATGCGCCTTCCAGTTAGGAATTACATATTTGAGGTACATGAAAATGTAAGAAAAGTTAATTGTCGTATAATATAGAAACTAAGTCACAAAACTCCCACTCGTCTTACTGTGACAAGAATTTGGCCCTAAATGTATTTTTGCTAAAGCTGTTCCAAAACAAGCAGGTTGCAATCATTAGTCGAGTAGTGCTGTGCTCCAGGGAAGTCCCACTGAAATGAATAAGATCTCTGCTAGAGACGTTACCCATCATGACTCTGGGTACCGGGATAAGGTTCTGAGAGCAGTGAATATGGCTTTTCAGTATTTTCCTTTCTTTTGCGTAGTTCCATACGTGAATGATCTAGCTGGACTTGCTTTCTGACACCACACTGGGAAAGGCTTCTTGTTGGGGTCATCACAATTTATAACTAACTTCTGCGATGCCTGGCCCAGAGGCAGCCTGTTTCCTTTACAACTTCCTCTTCATTTCAGTAGGTGTATTTGCTCTGCAGCCCTCACAAATCACCAAGGCATCGCGTTTGGGTTTTTTCAAAAATCTTGGTAGTTTATCTACTGGATGGAGGAGAGCAAGGACCAGGTTGTCATTGTAACCGTAATTTATCTTCAGTCAATTATTATATAGTGAAAAGTAAAAGTTTAAATCTTTAATCTGGAAATAATTGATTTAGGTTCTTGTTTTCCAAGACCACCTGGTTTATGCACAGTTGATTGTATCTGAGTGGAGAGATCTTATATTAATCGTCTATTAATTAGCATTTTAATTAAACATTTACATTTAGAGCCTTTTTCGTTTAAAAAAAAAAATCTTTAAAATAAAAAAGTGCCTTATGCAAAGAAAACAGTAAGGTGAGACTGACGTTGATACTTCCTTGGGAAAACTGCTGGAAGGCAAAGCTTGCATTGCTGCTCCGCGCACAACGCCGTCCCTCCACCTTACACTTTTCATGACAGTGAGCAGAGAAGTCAGGGCGCGTTAAGGGAAGGTTTACGAGGCACCGCACGGGCCAAAGCGCAGCGTCCCACACCAACGCGTGCCGGGGCTGCAGCAGCGGCTGGGCCAGCGCTCGCTCCCCCGGCAGGCAGCCGGAGCCGAAGGCAGAGCGGCTCCACCGAGGCCGGGGGCAGCAAGAGGCTCTTGGGGCTGGGCATCCTGTGGGTTCAGGCTCTCCCAGGGATTTTTTAAGTAAACTGTCTGTCTTGTGTATGTATCACATTAAAAAGCACTGACGTTCTAGTCAGTAACCTAATTCAGTATGTTCATCTTACTTCCCAATTACTACTTATAACTAAGAGGAGAAACACCAGCAAAAGTTATTGTATGACACAAATGACATGCAGACAAGCATTTGCACCACAGGAAACTTCGTCGCTTCAATCAGTATTTAAGTACATTTAAACACTAAGGTGCCCATAGCATATTATGACAAACCAAAACAGCTACAAGAGCTCTGAAAGCTCAACGTCCTCCTGTCTTTGCAAAGAAGGCCACAAAAGTCAGGCCACTTCAGCACGTCAGGAAATTTCTGAATTACGTACTGACATCTTTCCATGCTTACCAGAAAGTTCTTGAAAAGTATCACTCATGGACTATGCATTCTGCATAGGGATAGAGTTATAATTAGACATGGATAATTATGTCCAAATTTCCCTATTTTCATTATTTCTATTTTTATGGGGTTTTTTTTAGCTTGCTTGTATTTTCTGCTCTTTTGTTATTACGCAGTCTCACTAAGACTCTTCATCAGATTAAGCTTTAAGAGAAAATGCACACACAGCGTAGCACGCATTTTCTCTACTGTGCAGAGAAACAACGTGAAATCTGCAGTGGCAGAGAGCCATCCTAAACTACCCCCATACTTACACCGGTATTCAGGCTCTGTCAGGCTTCTTCAGGGGCAGTAATAACATTATAATGGGACCGGGAGACAAAACTGTCAAATTCTTTCCAAGACAATCTTCCAGGCTCATCAGCATAGACAATCATTCCTTTCACTTCTGGAGTAATAGGAAGATTTTAAGCAATATCTTTTGATTTGAGTTGGACTTGAAAAATGACATAGCTGGGGGGCCTTATTTGAAATGCAACGAGACTGAAATGTAAAGCGCAATTTCCCATGCAGTCTGCGGAGAGAATGAGGCACTTGTCCCAGTTCTCTTAATTGTCTCTGATTGCTGTTTGTGTAGCACAGTCACTTCCTCGTCTTCGAAATCACCTTCAAGGGCTCCAACATTTTTCACTTCACTGTTTTAAATCAAGAAGGGCTAAACACCCCCCATTCAACCATTACGGCTCTTTTATGTTATTTATGTGGTTTATGCTATTAGCCTTTAAAATTTAGTTTATTTAATTGGCCTTAACAAGTACTTAAGTAACAGGTTTGAGGACACATCAGTGGGACACGGCACATGTTGATTAAGGTGTGCTTAACCTGACAGTTAATATTTTGTACCATTTTCCCAGCAGCCGTTACTGTTATGGAAGAAGTGCTAATTTTCCAAAAATGGTTAGAGCTTGATTATTATGTTGGTTCTTTATTCACACGGCTTCATTATTTTGTTGGCGCTGCTCTGTGGGAGATGAAGTAGAGCTATTATTTCTACTCGCAACTCCTTTCAGTCTCTTGCAATCATTTAGGCACATGAGTGACATTACTCAGATAAGCAATTCTGTTTGCCTTCAATGAGAGTGGGCAGATGAATACACCCCGTACAACAAGCTGCTCACCTTCAGGAGTGACCGCGGTATTTTCTGGCCTATACCTGGGGAGGTGAACAAGAAACAGTGAAAATCACAGTCATATGTCCCACCAAATCTTCCTCATTTAAGTAAACAGCTTTCCCTCACAGGAGAAGTTCTGCCAGCTGGAAGCCCTAGAGCCTCTCTCGTTTTTTGGGGAGCCCGAAGCAGCCAGGTAGTTAAAGGAGGGAAAGGTAAGGTATTGGAAATCTCCAAGAAGGGCTGCAGGTGAGTGGAAGCCAGAGAGGCCACTTTGGCCTCTCAAACTAGAAAGGGTGTTTCGGTCTGTGGCTGGGATATTAGAAGCTGGTACTCCCAAGTTATCCGACACAGCAGAAGTTAAACTTAGCTTTTTACATCAAATTATTCATGAAAGTCAGCAGGAGCTGGAGATAAACTATTCATTCTGTGCATATCTATGTGAAAGGAACTCTCGGGAGAGATCCTCAAGGTCCTGCCAAGAAAACAAGTGGAAGCATTTTAAGAATGGGAGGAAACATTTATAATTGAAATCACCAACAGCGTATTTTGATTCGTTAATTCTACCAGAATAAAGATGCCACCTTCCCTTAGATGAGTGGGTGGCACAGAGGAGAGCAGAGGAGGGTACGAGGGCTGGAAGAAATGTGACTATCACGCCCGCGTATTCTGCCAGCCTGCTTTTAAACAGGACACCACTGGACCTCTGTGGCCCCGATGCTCAAGACATCCTGACCCAACCAGAGAGCACCCAGGTGCACCCACCACCGCTCTCCTTCGTTGCTTCCCTAGTTGCCAAGATAATACTGCTTGTCGTCATACCACTGTCAGCTTCTCATGGAGATGCACCCAAAACAATTCCTCCTACAGCCTAACACTCATCCAAAGGGTTTCCAAGACCATGGATTGAGTAGCCTCTCATTCCCTAACAGCACAGTTGCAAATGAAAGGCAGGACTGTAGACAGAAGCTGTCTCTCTTTTGCCTTTCTTCACTGAAGAAATAGAAAGTTGAAATGCTAATTGAATGTTGTCTTATTTTTCCATGGCTTTTTGTTGTTATTATTCACATTATCATAGCAATTCTGTCCGGTCATGGATCTGAATGTGCTGCACATGGTTCCTGCCCCAAGGAGCTATCAACAATAGGGCGAGAGACCATGGATGGGCAGAGCCCAACAGGCCACAGGGAAGGAAAGAATCAAATAAGCCAGGTTAGCACGCGTTCGGGGGGACTCAGAACACCTGCACGTTCATCTTAGAGAAAATAAGACTCCAGCAGTATTAAAGACAGTGCCAGTTTCAGACCATTTCAGCTAACTTTGTTTTTTCCCCACAAAAAGGAAGTTAATGCCACGTAAAATGTGAATTTTCTTTAAAGCCCCTAGTCTAGCAACAGTGAAAGAGAATAAAGGATGTTTTTAAAATGAAAGCTTTTGCTTTAAATACAGCATTCAAAATGAAAAGTATTAACTGTTTTTCATTCTTTATCTTTAATACCATGTTAAGGGGTTTCTTAGCAGTACTTGTGACAGTGGGAATAAGTCAGGGTTAACTTGGCAGAAACCCCAAACCACACTTAGCTGTTCCCTATTGTAACAGTGAACAAAGGTTTTATTAACATCTTACCCCTTGTCGGGCCCAAGAGTCCCTCTTTTCAACACAACAGGAGCTTCGAGTCTTCAATTTGCAGCTCTGTGGAGGGGATTTATGCCTTCAGATTCAGCACTGTTGTTCAGCATTTGTTTACATTTATTTCCAAATGTCCCCATCAAAAGTTATCTATGAGAAGCAGAGATATTTAACAAAAAAGAAGTCTTTTTAAAATGTATCCAATACAGGCACAAAATCAACACATGAAAAGCCTTCTGAGCTCCAAAACTGAGCTGCACATAAAAGACGGGATGGAGGAGGGGCTGTAGTTCATGAAGTCTGCAGTCTGTAATAGCAGCAGAGGAAAATCAGAGCAAAAAACCCTTCATTGAGAAAATCTTGCTCCCCGGGTGCCTACTGGTTCAGGTGCCTCAGAAAATCCCAGCTGTCATGCTATCAGGAGAAGAGGTGTCACACCGCTTGCTAAGACAGCCAAGTAGAGTCGCATTCATCACCCCACCGTGTTGGTGGGCCTCGTGGGTGCACAGGCTCTGGGTGCAATCACCTCCACGGCGTGCCACAGCCACCGCTGCTCCCAGGTCTGGACGTAAGCCCGTACCAAGCGCTCTCTGCTCACCTAGTCTGAAGGATATGTCGGGAACAAAGAAACAGAGTTTTTGGTCAACTGGAGATAGCAGACTTCATCATGACTGCTGCTGTTGGGTCACCTGGAAGGGCAGGAGGTCTGAAAGGACTCAGGCTTCAACGAAATACAGCCAGCAACTGGCTCCTGTGTCTGTTCTCCTGAAACCCCCATTGAGTGGGATCAGAAAGAAACAGCCTGGAGCGACTCAGTAGGATCCTGCGAAATGGTGACAGCAGAGGCCACACAGTGAGGTTAAAAAGATCCTACTCAGCTCTAAGGGAGACTACTAATAAATCAGCGTTCACCCGTAGCGTGCTCATCGCTCAAACAGCCTGTCCTTGCCCCAAACACTCAGCATCAACCCTATCCCAGCCCAGAACAAAAGGGATTAATTCACCGACTCTTGAGAACCCACCATATTGCCAATCCTTGCTCCTTGTTGGATTTAGGATGAGGCATTTTTGGAAGGACAATCTGCTGTCACCTAGCAAGAGATATTTCAAGACCAAGCATCTAATAGTCACTTTTAAAGAGAAACCTACAGCTTGCAGTCCTTCACAGTAAGGTGGTGATCACATCCAAGGTGTCTGGCTTCCCTCCAACCAGGAGGGACAGGCACCTCACTCACAGACAAGCACAATATGCTCTATTTGAGTTGAGCCCAAAGGCCTTCCTAAGGTTTCCTAATCCACTTTAGGATCCAAACATGTCAGCATTTCCTACAGCATTTTGTGCTAAACTTCAAGGGCACAAGAGCACGGTGTGGGAAATGAGTTGCCTTCCTGCGTGGAAACAGCTGGCCTTTAACCTTGGAATGATCCGCTGGCTCGCACTCTGGGGAAATGCACCTTTGTGGCCTCAGGGCACTGCGAAGAAGCATCCCCTGCGCTCTTTGTGTCCTTGATAGTGGAAAAGCTGGAGGCAAAGGGATTGGCCTGCTTTTTTAAATGGGAATCCAAAAAAACCACTGACTTTGCATGGAGTTATAGCAAATTCAATTTGTTTTTCAAAGCAAAGAGCAGTTTCTCAGCTTCTTCTTCACGAGGGCCTGTGTTTCCAGTTTGTGTTCCAGCTTTCATAACATAGCGAATAAAATGGGCTGCTCTCCTACCTCGAGAGGGCACCACGAGACAGTTGAAAAAAGGAATGGATGCAAACAAGCTTTGCCTCAGGCACCAAATATTCCTGTCATGAGGATGTTCAATTACAGTAATTAGCAATAATCACATAAGCAACAGGAGCTTCCCTTACCTCCCTTCACCCCTCCGAAGAATGGCATCTCCTTCATTAAGACCTCCGCTTCCTCCTTAATCCCAAGGACCCGTTCATGGGTGCTTCCTTCAGAGACCTGCAGACCTGGATTCACCACCGCGGCTTCCCGGTGCTGCTGCCGAGATGCCGGGCCAACGTGTTAGCTGCAAAAGGATTATCATGATCGTCTGACTCCAAAATGGAAATTTTAAAGGGGGAAAAAAGTCTTAAATGTTAACAGGACCTATTAAACAAACTGGAGCCTATTGTTAGTATGACTACCACTACGTTTTCTGTAACTACTCTGACCTACTTAGAAGAGATGAGCTCTGTCTATGAAACAGGATTTGCGTTTTTTTTTAAAATAATTATGTTTTCCTTCCTACCACCTGATATCCAGCCAACTTTGCTTGACAGTACCTCATTTGCAGGGGGAAAGCTGAAGTTAGCAGATTTACTGAAGGTCAGATGAAACCCCATTTGTTTAAAGAAAATAATTTTCCACTTTTTTAGCCTGGAAGCATCTCAACCCAGTAACTTAAACACAAGCCCATTCTTCCCCCCTCCGAATCGAAGCGTCCCAGCGGGGAGGTGCGGGGCACTCCATTTGCAGGGCACGCAGACAGCAAGGCAGCCCCAGGCAAGGCACTGGGCTATGTCCAGCCATGCAGGGAATGGAGCTGAGGGGTTAATATCTGCAGCCCAGACCTCTGTGAACCCATACTACCATGCCATGAAGACCCTATGCCCTGACCTGCTCCAACAGTGAAGTTAGGAGTGAGCAGATTAATTGTAAATATCAACTTTATAACGTTGTTATTCTGGTTGCACACCTTCTCGACAAATCTAATTTTTGGTGTTATTGATAAATTTGCAGCATAAAACCTGAAGGAAACCAAAGGAATTTCAAACCAAAGAACTAAATTTTAAAAGTAAGTAAACTATGTTTATCTGTTAAAAATTACTCAGTGAGTTTGGGTAAAGAGAGGCAGCTAGAGGGTTTTGAATGTGCTTCAATTTCTCCGTGTGGATGAAAGAACAGGCCTGGGTACTCCTGACCTCCAAATGAAAATACAGGCTGCCTCCAACACAAAGGCATATTCGTTATTGACTCCCCAGAAACCAGGATTATGCTCCTGATGCCCTTAATGCGCTGTCTGAGCCATCCATTATACACCAGAAAGTCTGGATTCAAGGTAGGGCCCAAAGTAACAAATCTTCACAGTTGGGTGTAAATCCATGTCGTGAATCGACGACTGTCCGATGTGAGCAGCAAAGGTCAAGGAGGAATCCAAGGGCTCTATCAGACTGCTCCATGAAGCTCGAGGTCCCTTCTACCCCCAAAATAACAGGCAACACGATAAAGGCAAAGAAAAAATTAGATACATTCAAGACATTTGGCAATCTGTTGGCAATTCCAGCTGGTGACATTTCACAGCCAGCATTTCGCTATGTTTTGTATACTCGGGAAACAACATGGACACTCTGCTTCCTCACCACAGGTGAGCTGAGGGCAGAGGCGGTGAGGCCTTGTTGTTGGAAAGAGTAACCTTGCAGAAAAAACACAGTATACAGAGGAAACGACAAATGTCAGTTAGATAAATATACAGAAAATAAGTGGTTCATTCATAACCAAAATGCTTCCATTTACGCACATTTACTTTTGGGCAGAATTCCTGTAGTTAAAACAGAAATGCTATAAATACAAAATTTTAGGACTCAGATTACAACACAGAATTAAATACCTGCAGTTCCTCGTTATATAGAAACTTACAAAGCTAATCATTGTACGGATTGCTTTTGTCCTCATTTCAGATTTCTGACAGCCACCAGAGCTCAGGATGATGACTTGGTCTTATAGATGTGAGAGTCACAAGGAAAAAAATTAGATAACTAACGATGTGGATTTTGTGGGAATCTGAGATACTTAAATCTCCATCCCTCCAGCTCTGTCCCAAGTGGTTCTTTATAAAGACTTACAACAGCAATCTCATCAAGTTCAACAAAGAGAATTGCAAAGTCCTGCACTCAGAGACGAATAACCCCAAGTGCCAGTACAGGCTGAGGCCACCCCGTTGGAAAGGAGCTTTGCAGGAAAGGCCTTGGGGGTCCTGGTGGACACCAAGCCGGCCATGAGCCAGCAATGTGACCTTGCAGCAAAGAAGGCCAACAGCCTCCAAGGGCTGCATAAGGAAGAGCATCTCCAGCACGTCAAGGGATGTGATTCTTCTCCTCTCTTCAGCACTGGTGACGCCACATCTACAGTGCTGTGTCTGGTCCTGGGCTCTCCAGTACAAAAGAGACATGGACATACTGGAATGAGTCCAGCAAAGGACCATGACAATGGTTAATGGATTGGAGAATCTGTTATATGGGGAGAGACTGAAGGAGCTGGGACTGTTTCACCTGGAGAAGACCTTATCAATGTGTATAAACACCTGATGTGAAGGAGTAAGAAGATGGAGCCAGACTCTTCTTGGTGGTGCCCAGTGAGAGGACAAGAGGCAATGGACGTGCATTGAAATACAGGAAACTCCATTTAAACAGAAAAAGTTTTTACTGGGAGGGAAGTCAAACTGGAACAGGTTGCCCAGAGAGGCTGTGGAGTCTCCATCCTTGGAGATACTCAAAACCTAACTGGACGCAGCCTTAAGCAACCTGCTGTAGCTGACCCTGCTTTGAGCAAGGCTTGGTCTAGGTGACTTCCAAAGGTCTCTTCCAACCTCAATGCTGTGTGATTGTGACTGCCTAGCCAGTTTTCTTCCAAGTTATTGATGTGTTTTGCAACAGGAAGAGCAACAAGCTGTATCAACAAACTCTTGCCACTGGTAAAGCTGAATTAATTGCTAGAATCACACCAGCCAGCTGGAGTGAATGGGAGTTTCTGTTCGAAGGGCTGTGGGCTATACGCCAGATTTCTTAACATGCTTCAGGAACATAGACATCGTAAGCCACAGTATTAGCACCCTGATAAGAGCTGCATGTGATGGCAATGGGAGGGGCTGGCTGAAGTGGTGATTGAGCCTGTGCCACAGGCTCTGCTGCACCAAAAGGGCTACGGATGCCTTAGCCTGGCCAGAACACCATCTTGTCACCAATGTATGCCAGATATAGGAAAGAACTATGAAGATGGTTACAGTGCACCCAACAGAGAAGCCTGGGAGAGCTGACCTTCTTATACTCCAGGGAAAACTGTCTGCGACCCCCAGATCCTCCTGTCCATGCCTAGTCTTCCACCCAGCCCCTGGACGAGAAGCATTTCATGAACATTCATTTAAACAGAAATATTGTGCTGCTCCATGACTGCAGGTGGAGCGGGAGTAATGGCCAGGCACCAGAGCAGAAAGAGATGAGGGATAAGCAAGACTGAACGCTGCTGGGAAGGGGTGGGCTGGCAGCCATGCGTATGTTTACTGTGGCATGAGAGCGAGAGGACGAAGCGGGCAGTTGACTCTTGTCAACGCTGCGTGGTGCAACGGGCACAGAGGACTGTGCCATAGGGGACAGCCACATCGCCGTGTAGCCGTTCCCCACCACCATCCAACTTGCCCCGTCCAGCCTCGCAGGCCGGTACCGGACATTGTCCCAGCCTGAACCTGCATTCAGCTGAGCCTCAGGGTGGAACCATCCAAACCCCTCCGTGCATGGAAAACTGTAACGGAGAGAGAACGGTCCTTCCCTTCCATTTCCCGGTTAAACGATGAGCTGCTTGGTGGAGATAAGGGAGATTTCATTGCAAACCTTCCCTGTTTGGCAGGTTATCTTAAGCTCCAGTTCCTGGAATACATTTAAGCTTCCATTTTTTCAGACCTAATGATTTCAGAAAAAGCGATGTAAATATAATTCCTAAAGACACAAAGCTGAGAAGCAATACTCCTCCCGTCTCAAAATCATTCAGCCTAGTTTTTAAGTCCGTCACGCAAGTTAGAGGAGGAGGTCTGCCTAATTATTTACTGAGCATCTGCAGATGAAAATACTATTCTAAAGTACAAGTGTATTCCAAAGCCCAATTTTAGGCCTAATAGTGTGGTCTGTTACATCAATCACAGGAAGTTATTTTAACATGAATGTGGTTTTAGGTTTTATAGATTTAATTGCGATGCTTGCCTGCCCTCTTCTATATAGATGACATGAAATGAAACAAACTGGAGCTAGATACTAAGGAATGATTTATTTTGAAAAATGATTGCACATTTTTAATCAAGTTTGACACGGTTGTTTAAATAGACCTGTTCATGAACAAAATTAATCTTTAGGCTAGCTTTCTTTTTCATTTTGTAATATATTATGTCTCTAAATGTTGAACTGTACTTTGTTTCTAACCATACCGGTGTTTTTGTTGTACACTCAATAAATCAACATCTGAGAAAGCACGTCCTCTGCATTTTGTAACTGCTCAAGCAATTTTCACTCCAAACCCTGCTATTCTTTACTCTTTGCTTTCTTGTCCAGTTCTGCACATCAGATGTCTATGATTGCCATCCTCCAAATTGCAAATACAGCCCATTTATTTCTCACATCCAAAACAGGAGCACAAGAATAAAGGTTGACTAAGACAAGCGTAATTATTGCTCCTAGAGCAATCCCCCAAGATCCTAACCTAGCAAAGTTTGTAAGCATATATTTAATTTAAAACATGCTAGCATTTCCATTGCCTTTGAAAGTATACCTTTTATGTTAAGGCTTCTGTAGAAATTCTCATACTTCAATTATGCACAGGCCAAAGAACTTCACTGGACAGAGGTCTGAGCACCCTGCAAGCTGAGCAGACCTGCTACACTAAATGCAACCCTCTTTGTCTTTCAGAAACTAAATTCCTTTATTGCCTTCATCCTGTAATAGACTCAAACTTCAATTTAAGATTTAAAATGGATAATAGAAATATGACATACATATTAAGTGAAATTTCAGATATAAGGTTTTTTAATTTGCAAAAACAGCTTCACTGGAAGTGGGTCATTCTTAGCAAATTACCTGTGACAAGTGAGAATTTCACTGATAAGCCTCTCAAATACTACATCTTCTGTTCAGAGGAGTATCTAAAAACTCATCATGCCCAGTCCTTGACGAAGAACAAGAATTCAATTCAAACTGAAAAGAGGCAGTGCTGGGAGAGGTTCTGACATTCAGAAAGGGTAGGAGGATAAAAGAGAGAGAAAAATGACAGACTCAGTCTGCACCATTACTAAAATTAGATCATTTCTTTTGTTCTCCTGAACCTTCTGCTCTATTTGCCAGGAATCATATTAGCAACAGAAACTGTGAGAATCTGTCCAACCTTATTAGAGAAGCTGGACACAAAAAAATTATGAAAATCCTTTTTAAATGTACTTGCACATACGAAGAAAAAAGGCAGAGTTTTAGAATTCTGCAAGATTAGATCAAAACCCACGTCAGAAAAACTGCCATCAAACTAACAAAGCTTAATTAACAGTATTGCAGTGTGCTCAGCACCAGCACAGAACAGTACTTTACCATTTGCGTCTCTCTATATATAGTTTTACTACTCAAGACAGACCTGGACAGGCTTAAACGGAGGCTTGCTCACAAGCTCTTCTCAAGAGCAACCAGTTCACCCAAAAGGTTCCTCTGCTGTCTAAGCATACTATTCAATATTGCCACCTAAAAGAGCTCTGAAGGGCCAGCTCAGCTCCTGGAAGCGTTTTGATGGCTGGCAGTAAATCTCTTCTCCGTGTGGGAGATTCCTCAGCAGACCTAACGGCCTGTAATGCTGTAGGAGCAAGTGACGATTCTGGTGTATACCAAGACACCATAGCTGAACTCCTCAATATTGCGGAAATTTCACATGAGAATCTTCACATGGAGATCTTCCCGTGCTGCTCTGCTTTTTTGAAGACATAATTAGAAGCAAGAGGTAAGGACTAATTAATACTTTAAGTCAGGCACACAAGGGAAATGCTCACCCTTGGGTGATGGGATCAGGCTCCCTCTCTAGTCTGATTTTACTAGAATAGCAGATAATGGCTCTTCCATGGTCTTGTCTGTAGCCTCATGGTTAGTACACCTTTTACGGAGCGGCACAGTGAATTGGACTCTTTCAGGCTAAGAAGGTCCTTGGCCTCCATCCTCCTGGGGTGGGCAGCCACTAGCCTAGTCTGCAAAAGGCAGTTCCTGCCACCAAACCACTGCCTTTTAGTCCTTCTTAAGCAGGAACCGGCCCTGCCAGGGGCATCACTGCTCCGAGTGGATAGAGGCACTTTATGCACAACCACGAATCGGATGCACTCAGAGAGCAGCTCAGACCTGCTCCTGGAGTGATGTTTCCCAATGGCTAATGTCAGCAGCTCTCCACTTAGTGAGCACCGAGCTATTCTCCAGAGACTTCGCTCTGTTCCCAATCTTGCACAAAGCCCAAATGTCTCACTTAGATGCCTGAATTAATTTTTTGGGTCAAGAATATTTTTTTAAGTCGTTGCAAAGTTGGATGCCTGATGGCGATCCGAACCTAGTTTTTAACAACTAGCGTGTGTGAATATGACCATTCTCAATTGGGTGAAGTGCTCCAGGACATGGGATACGCTGCCTTGCATGTAGGTGGTACAACCTTTAATACTGCTGGGGCAGCTACAAATTGTCATTAAGCTCTAGCAGCAGAAGGTTGTGCGTCGCTGGAGTGGAGCGTCTCGCACATGGCCTGTCTCCATTTATAACCACAGCATCTGTGTGGCCACGGACTGTGGTATAAATGACAACTGTGAAGTCTGCATGGCCACGGGACTGTTACGCCCTGTCAAACTAAAGATGCAGAATATCCCACAGTCAATCCTGGGTTGTCACTTATGATTCTAGTAGTACACAAATTTGCAATTTGTAATTCTTTCTCTGTCCCTTTCTCCTTAGATCAGTGACAGATTCTCAAAACACAGCAATTGAAAGAGACTTCCAAGGCAAATGAGTCTTTCCCAAAACATAAAATATTTAACCAGATTGCTTCCATAATCAAGACGTTTTCAGCATTAACTGCAAGCAGGAAAAAAAAGGAAAACCTTGCTTTGTTAAACAACAAAAAGAATTCGGCTCACAGTTCCTGATTTTAAGAATATCCTATACAAACTAAGAGATAAGGGCATCTGCAAACTCACAGATGGTTTTGTCCTTCACTGGCAGAAGAACAGGGAAGAACAGGGTTCTCATAAAATCCAAACTACATTATATACAAAGTTAAATCGATAAGAAATACTTTTATGTTGCTTTAATATCGTAATAAATAGCTAGATATAAATTCTGAAATGACTTGAGGCATATGCTTAGCTGCCATACAGGAAGGGTAGCTGAATGGGAGTTGATACTTCAGCTGATAAAACTCAGGACATGGATGACTGTTACCCTTGAACTCTTAACGGTAGCTCAGAAATGTCAGCAGAAGCCTTTGCCTTCAGGAAAACATAGATATCTTTCACATGTAGGAATGGAGTACTTTTTCACAAAGTTTATTTTAAAGGGATAAAGTCGTCCAGAAAGAAGCAAGCTCCCTAGTATGTTTTTCTGCCAGCCTCAGGCCATATTGTCGAAAGGCATTACTTCCAAGGGAGCCACAGAAAAGTCGTCATGGATAACATACAGCCAGCATACGCAGCTTTCCAGAAAGCTACACGGATAAGCACAAGATGGGTCCCCTATGGGATGCAGAACAAAAAGACCGAGTAAAATGAGGAGTCAGATTTCACTCTGACATCTTCTGTTTGGGAATGCCAGCCTACAGACCTCAATATATCAATAATTAACTCTGGGCATCCGGAAAAAGAGAATAAATAACTTCCATGATTTCATTTGAAAGTAACTTTTTTTTTACCTAGCACTAATTCTCTTCAAAAGAATAATTTCCTACAAGCCCTGTTTTCCTTAATAGTCAGTAAAGGCAAGAAAGCATCTGTTTCTCCCATCCTTATAGCTGTATATAAAGATGCATTCCAAAACAAAAATCACTTTTTTGGTTTATCTTTAAAGAGGAGAAAGGTCAGTAAGAAAAATATTTGCTACCGCAGGCATCATTCTAAACAAAGTAAACATTAAAAATATGGAAATATGCAAAATGATTATTTGGGGCATCGGGACTAAGAGCCCTTTCACAAACTAAAAAGAAGCAAGCCAAAAACCAAGTCCCAAATCCACAGATAGTTTATGTGTATCTTAATTTTAAGCAGATGAGGAGTCCTATTGATTTCAGTGGGATTGTTCACATGCTTGCAGTTACATGTTGTGCGATAATCTGCAAAAGACAGCTGGAGGTTGGCAGAATTTACCTAGAACAGTTTACTCTGTTAGCAGGTTTTATTTTATATAACCCAGAAAATTCTTAGAACTCTTAAGAGAAATAAATTAGTATGCTCCCTTCTCCAGGAAACAGCTTGGAGTTTGCACTGACTGAAATTCTGATTTATTCTTTTGAGCAAGGGAGAAATTATAGGAAATGAGGACGGGCAAGAAGCCTTCTCTGAGTTTTGAAACACAAGCAGCAGAGCTTGCGAAGAAATAAAGCTAATGTCTGCTTCTCCCCTGCAATTTTTATTTAGGATTTACATATTCTGGAAAAGAATCATCATCCTTACAAAATCGTAACTGAATTGGTCAACCAAAAAGTAAATACCGGCTGCCAACCTTTAGTGAATTATAGAGAGATGCTATTTACCTTGGAACATCGATGAGACATATAAATACTTGATTTTAATAGGATTGCAAAAGATATATTTGAGGGACAGGGTGAGTAAATCTTAAGTCATGGATCCCGAAAAAAAAAAAGACAGTTTGAGATACTTCTATCTGTTTTCCAGCAGGCTGGACTCTAATATCATTTGTGCCATTGAACTTCATTCGAAAGAAACTCAGTAAAGGTAAATGAGCATTTTTCTTTGCTAGCATTTCCAAGGTTTTACACTGGACACCCCAGTCTGACTGCCCTTTTATTATCTCTAAAGAAGAAAGATTAACAGACCTACAAAAAGGTTCTGATGCTTCTGATAAGAATTAAATTGATTACAGTAATTCCTTTAGTGTATCTAAAATTCCAAGCATATCCCTGTGTGTTAAATTTTATTAGGGATTCAAATTAAAATGAATGTAACTGTTTGTAAGGTTTTATATGCTGATTGTTATAACATCATGTTAAGGTAGACATATGCATGCCCTGGTGCTCTAATGAATACAGTGAGTTATACATTTTAGCATTATTAGATAAAAATTATATTAAGCATGCTCACTCTATTAAGTATTGTCAATGTTTAATGGGTGTAATGTGAAGTGGTAAGTAGCATTGCAGTATTTGGATTTATTTGTCAGTTTGCCAGTGAATGCTCAAGTTTATTTAACCTAAAAGAAAGCTGAGAATGCATTTGCCTCTACCTGAGGCTAGAACCAGTGTTCTCATCTTGAATTAGTTAAACAGAGAAAGACCATTAACATTCAACAGTAAGGAAACTTCTAAGAGCATTTTAATATCATGTCAGAATGCTGTGGATTGAGTATTTGTGCTAGATGTTTTAATATAATACTACAATGTTGTGCGTTGAATGTTTTATGTTGTAATAATTAAAGAAACAGACTGATTTGGTTGGTTTTGCACTTTTAATGTGGGAAAAGTATGAAAATGGCTAAAAATTGATGAGAAACCAGCCTCTTGACGTTTCCACGGCGGCTCTCAGAGGGATGGAAAGAAACTTGAGGAAAGCAAAGCCATCTGGGTGACAAATTCATCAGCTAAAGAGGGACCTGCCTCGAAAAGCGGCGCTGCTGGAAGCTGGGATGTGGACGGATGGGGACTGAGGAGCCTCAGGAGCACAAGGCCTGGCTCATGGCTGGCGATGGCGGCCACACGTAGCCCCCGCCAGCCTCGCCACAGCCCCTCAGCAGGCTGAGGGGTTTTCTTCACCCTTCTCTTCACGTCGGGAAGCTGCTGGCAGGCCGCGGATACAGAGAGATGCCCCACGCCTGATTTTACAACAGAAGGACGACGGTTATGTGTGGAAAGCACAGCTGGAAGGCGGGCAGGGCGGTGGGCAACCGCCGGGCCCGGGCCACCAGCCTGCCGTGGGGGCTACCCCGGCACAGGGGAGCGGGAGGGCGATCAGCCCCTCGCCTTCCCCGCCGCTCGCAGCCCTTGTGCCCACCACACCAAAAAGACGCCCGGAGAAGCCCCCCTCCCGCCACCAGCCCGCGGGCCGGGGCCATTTGCCGCAGGCAGCGCGGACCCCCGCAGCGCCCAGCCGCGACCGGCTGCCTCAGGCGGGCAAAATGGCGGCGGTGGCCGAGGGGAGGGAAGAGAGGGCGGGGAGAGGAGGGGGCTGCCGCGGCGAGGCCGGGCCTCGCCGCCGCCGTGAGCCACCGCCTCCCCCTTCCTCGCCGTCCTCAGCAGCAGCAGCGCCGGGGCGGAGGGGCATCGCCGGCGGGAGGAGCGCCCGGCTGCAGGCTGCGCCGTTCGCACTCCCTCAGGACAGCTTGGGGCGGGGGGGAGCGCTCCGCCATCCTCCCTCCTCCTCCCGCCGCAGGCTCAGCCCCGTTCCCCTTCTCCCCCCCGCCCCGCAAAGCCCCTGACCTGCTCCGAGCCCGGGCCAGAGGTAGGTGCCCGCCTCGCAGAGGCTCTTGACCGCGGCTGCCTCTGCAGACACCCGCCTGCCCGCTTCCCTCCGGGGGCGGCAGCGCCGGGACTCGGCGGGGCCCTTCGCTGGAGCAGGCAGAGGCTCCAGGGCCTCCCCGAAGTGGGGAGGCGGCGGTGCCGGGGCCGGTCGGTGCCTTGCCCTCCCCGGGGTCTGCCCCCCCCGCCGTGCCTCGGCGGGCCCCGTGGCCCCCTGCCTCCCCTCCGGAGTTAAAAACAGCAGAGGCTTTATTTTTGGTCGCTTGGTTGATTACGGCCGCAGAAGATCGGCGCGGGGGGGGGAGAGGTGGCCGGGTAGAAAGTGTGGTGGCTCTGGTGGGAGCCCGTCAGGTCAGGTGCAGAGGTGTCCCGGGAAGAAGGTGCTCTGCAGCCCTTCCCAAAGCGGTCCCGGGATGCTCGTCCCATAACTGGAGCGCCTCGGCCTCAAATGCTTCGTCCCCGGTCTCCCGGGGGATGGCACGGGCGCTGCTGAGCAGAGGCCCCCCGCCTGCTCCGTCTGGCCCCCGGGCTGGAAGCGGGCCCGCAGCACAGCTGGACCTGGGACGGTGGTGCGGAGGTGCGGGTGTCTGGGCACCCAGGTGGGCACCCAGGTGGGCACAGGGCGAGCCTGGCTTCGCCTGGACGGGGCTGTCCACGGCTGCCCCCGCGCCTCCCCGCCGGCCTTCCTCCCTCCTGTGCTAGCAGGTGGTTTATCACCGTTACTTAGTCTCGTGTGAAAAGGCCTCGAAGACCACTGAGGTAGGTATTTTTAAGCCTTATGTGCTTCAGTGGCTTAGGTGGCTGAGAGCTGTACACGTGTTCTTCTGTAAGCTGCTTGAAATAAAACCAAACCGCACTGAGCTGATCCACCGTCAGTGGACGTGAAGGAGGATGATCGGTTAGACAAAAATTCACGCCCTCCTGTGAGTTTCTGCCTGAATTGGAGCAAGTCTTGCTTTGGTTCCTTTTGTAGTAAGGACTTAGAGAGAATGTTGTGGGAGCAGGAACATGTTAAATGACTTTATGGTGTTAAAGTCCTTTTACTATCCTTGTTATGATAGTATCTAAGCCGCATGGATCCCCGCTGGTGATGACAAACTGTTGTGGTGCAGGTTGTTTGGGTAACCAGGCAAGTTGTCAAAGTCAGGCCGGGCCTGTGTGTTAGGAATGTATATTGAAGCCAGGTCCTGTAAACACGCGCTCATGTGTGGAGTCTTGTTGCTAGGGCTCTGCACAGAAATAACGAGACTCGCACGAGTGCCTCTTTGAAGTCCTAATATGCTACCTGGCTATTTGGAAGCCAAGAGGATAGACGAGGGTGTCGTTTCCATAGTTTGTGAGCTTCGGTCTTGGGATTTTCATTTATAAATAAATTCACTTCTTTTTATGGCTAGTTTTGGAGTATAGCCAAGTAGAACTAATATTGTTTATGTGTGTAGATTTTTGTGTCTCACACAGATATCTATTGTTTACACAGAAACTGTAAGAGGGATGTTTTGTTAACATTGTTAGCAATATAAACTGACAAACACAAACGCAGACTAGAACTTGAAACAAAAATAGCCCTTCTTAGAGCAGAAAAACACAGCTGCCAGAAAACTGTTTTTTAAGGAAAACTATGCACCTTTTCATTCTACGTTTCTTTTAAAACTCAGCTTCTGTCATTTATGTGCATATAAATCTTCTACTGCATGTAACTTTCGCAGCAACTTAGTTTCATGCCTATGTAGCCCTTTAAATAGTGTTTCTTTTTCTAAACAAGATTGGCTGAAGTGTAATTTTTTTTTTTATTACATTTGAAATTTGTTTTTAGTTGGGTGTGTCCCTGTTACATTTTCAAATTCCTGAGCTGACTGCAATGAATTCCCCTCTCCATTGTCAACATGTGTCTTTTCCATTAAGACTGACTGCTGCCTTCTCCTTCCCTTAAGAAACTTTCAATGGCTTGAAACAGGATGACCAAAAAACCTCTATGTTTTCAATATTCCATGTTCAGTTTTCTATGTGTGAAAATTCCAAATTGGAATTCAAATTTGGAATTTTTACTTAAAAAAAATAAAATAATTCCACAGCCTACGTGCAGTGTAGTTACAGAGCCTGCGGGGTCCTGCTTTTCATTGTGGAGTGTATTGAAATGGCTTTTAATCTCTCTCATTTGCACTGTTTCTAACTTAATCCTGTGATGACTGGTATCTACCCACAGTCAAGTGATTGATTTCTGTTTAAATGTAAGGAGTACATTGTTCTCAGAAGCACCTAAAAGCATTTGGTCTTGTAGAAAGAAGAGATCACAGTAGTTTGGAAACTCCATGGCAGCTGAGTGTTTCATTTTTACTGTATCAGCAATGATGGCTAAGAGGTATTCATCAGATTATACAGGTCCAGTAGAAGAAAGCCAGAATTTCAGTACTTGCACATCTCCTAATGCACATCAACATCTTTTTTTTTTAGAATTATTATTAATGAAGTGCTTTGGTACTGCATTTTTGTGCTGTTTTTTCACCCTATTTCTTAGCTTGGGTATTTCTACCTGTCATTCATGGATTCTTGCTTTTGTGACTAGTAGCATAAAATTATACTTGAATATCATAGTTGCCATCTTACATTCATTATTTCTACATCGCCTGATCCTCTCTACATGAGTATTCATATCTGATTTCTATTAGATGATTCATTGTAAATGTTTACAGGTATCTTTTTTTCCTTTTTTCAGCTTTCCCCATTGACATACAGAAGAATATATGCCGATTCTGCTACAACTCACAAGTATTGTTTATTTTGTTTATTTTATATGTTTAGGAAGCAGAAAGTGAACTGTTTATTTTATGTCTTGTGTAGTGCTCAGTACAGTGAGATCCTGTTCTGCAGCTAGGCTGTGTAGGAAGGACAGTAAAAATGCTGATGTGGAAAATAATTTTTAATGCTTCTACTAATTTTTTTACAGTTAGTTTATTTCATAAGGCTTTGATTTCTACAGGGACCTCGGTGTGACTGTATCCTTGCACTTATATGGCTATTCACTGAAGTCACGGACTCTTCTGTTTTTATATGGAGATCCTTAACAGGATTAATTGGAATTAGAGGTCTGTGGCAAGATGTGATTGGAATCAGACCGGATGGAAAAAAATTTCAGTTTTAGGAAGGTGTTCTGGTATAGAGATGAATTGGTTTTAACATCTCCCAAGAACAGATTATATGTGTTATTTGTTGCCTAAAGCTTCAGATCATGAACATATTCTTTATTTTAAAATAGATAGTCTTTTTCCATTTTAGGTGTTTGCTTAGTAGTTGTATTCTAGCAGATTCTGTGGGTGCTTTAGGATGATGTCTACTAACACTAACATGTGAGAATTTCAATGTAACTTCGTAAATGAAAACAGGACAAAAGAATTCCCTGGGTAAGTTCCGAGTTCCAGATTCAGTAATGTTTCCGTCTTTTTCTTTCTGTCCTCTTACAGGAAAAATGATACTCATCCAGCATTCCTGAATAATAAGAATGGGTCCAGATGTACCTCTGCTGAATGATTACAAACAGGAGTTCTTCTTGAAGCGCTTTCCACAGACTGTGCTGGGAGGTCCCCGGTTTAAATTAGGCTATTGTGCCCCTCCTTACATATATGTGAATCAGATTATTCTTTTCTTGACGCCATGGGTTTTGGGAGGAGTAGGAACACTTTTGTACCAATTAGACATTATGAAAGACTATTATACCGCAGCACTTTCAGGAGGACTGATGTTTGTTACTGCACTTATTCTTCAGATGACAAATGTATATGCAAAACAGAAAACAGTAAGAGTAGAAAGAATGCAAATTCAGAATACGCTAACAGATGAAGATGAGTTTGAATTTTCCAGCTGTGTAGGTTCAGAGACAGTAAAATTTATTATTCCTGGCAAGAAGTATATAATCAACACTGTATTTCATTCCCTTCTGGCAGGGGTATTGTGTGGGCTGGGAACTTGGTATTTGCTGCCAAACAGAATAACCTTGCTGTATAGCAACATTGGAGGAACTGTTATGATCTTTGTATTTGGATGGGTGACTATATGTATAGGAGAGTATTCATTAATCATAAATACAGCTACCGAAACAGCTGCTTTCCAAGCACTGGATACTTACGAAATCACTGCTCTGATGAGACCTTTCTATATTTTTGTCTTTATTGCAGTGGATCTCGCACACAGGTAAACCTAATACGGCATTTAGCTAATATAAGTAATGGTTATTCTATACGTTTTTGATGAGAAAGATGAAATTATTCTTCTGAGGAAAATTTATTTTGAGATTTTAATCAACTGTAGGAACTCGAAAGAAAGAAGCTAGAAGAGTGTGTGGTAAAAATTGATGCTCTATGCTGTGCATAAAAGGTGGTTGTTAAATTTTTATAGCATTCCGTGTAAATTAGGAAGAGCAGTTTCTAAGTAAGGGACAGCTAAAATTATCTTCTAGTGTCAATTTCAGTATTTTTGTACAAGAGCATTTGCATCAACATCCTTTAAAAGGGTACGTTTTCAAAAAACATGTTCCTGATCTGGAACCATTTAGATGCTGCAAACTTCAGGAGCACTGGATTTATATCCAGATTTCATCCTGGAATATTTTCTAATTTAATCTCTGCAAAGTGATTGCAGAGAGTTACAAATTACAGGCAAAAAAGGACTGTAAATTTGGTTTTAATGAGTGAATAAGCAAATGTGAATGTTGCTATATCTTTCTTTTGAACTTGGATTTTAAAATGCTTTTGTAATACAAAAGAACTATGTCAGTCTACAAACAGGAGACTTATATATTTCCACTTTTCAGATGAGTGTCTTAGCTGAAGTATTTGTAGAATCTCTTAAAGCAAGATGCTTTTAGGTTTTCTTTATGCATTCTTTCTCCCTGTCGGGTGATATTTGTATCACTTTGTCACGTGTACATATATTATGGTTAGGGTACTTCAAATGCTTTTAAAAAAAAAAAAAAAAAGCATGTTTGATTTTACTAGTTTTGCACTTGGAGATGTCTTTGTTAATGATTTACCCTAGTTGCCTCTTCAGTTATGATATGAAAATTATACTCGTGGTCTTGGACCCCAAATTGTTCTACCTAATTTCCTGAGGAGAAAATTCAGACAGTCTTTAAATTCCTGACAAAATTCCTTTGAAGCTTACTTACTTATTTAGTAAGAAGTAGAGAAAAACCAAATATCTTAGCAGTCCACCTTTAACTTCATTAGCTAGCTGGTGAACTGCACATGGCTTGGAATTTATGCAGATTTCTAATACTGATCTTTGTATTTTTACAGGAAGATTTTAATACTTTTATGTAGAAAATAACATTTTATATTCCAAAAGAGAGTTTATCTCTTGGTGTACAAGCAACATGCCAGTTCTTTCAGTGTTAAGGCTTACATCTTGGGTCTTGGACTTGCATAAAGTTTCGCTTTTGTAATTCTGAAAAAATACTTAGCATTTTTTGTTAAATAGTTGAGGTCTTAGACCCTGTGGACCTTTCTTTTTGCACAAGTATTTCTTGAGCGTATTGTCATGACAGTATCAAAAAAATTAGGATACTTGGGTCATTTGATTCATCTGCGTAATCTGAAGGCTTCAAATCTTTTGAATGAAAAATTAGCCTGTGTTCTGATGTTCTAATTAGTGTATTACTGCCCCAAGCATAAATGTATGTCCTTATTTTTCCTTTTAAAAATACTAGTTGAGGTTTTGTAGATTGAATATGTAATGTTTATACTTCTGGATTTGCTGTAGTAGTTAAACAAAAAGTCTTTCCACACATCAGTTACCTTTGCCTTCACGGAAGTCAAACGCGTTTCTTCTTTTATCCAGGTTTGCTGTCAACACAGCCATTCTAGAACAGACAAACCAGATTTTGCACATCATATTTCTTTTTCTGCCGTTCTTATGGGCAATGGGAATTCTGCCCCCGCTTGACGCACTTTTTCTATGGGGAATGGAACAACTGTTGGAGTTTGGACTAGGAGGTTCACCTATGTCAAGTAACACAAAGTAAATGTTGTTTATATAATTGTAAAATATATCAATATTGTTCATAACCTTTTTCTTTTCAAGCAAATCTTTTTTATTTTCTCCTTCACAGGTTATTAGTAATGTTTCTCATTTCTGCTGGAACAGCAATAGCATCGTATTTCATTCCCAGCACTCTCGGTGTGATCCTCTTCATGACTGGATTTGGGTTCATACTGAGTCTTAACCTAAGCGAGATTGCTTTTGCCTTCAAACACACCATGATCAGCCATTTAGCCTCCAGCAAATCTAAAAATATGCACAGAGGTCTTAGAATACAATTTGGGTGGAGGGAATTTATTTTTTACTTGACTGTCTTGACATTTGCTCTCCTAGAAGCTAGCCTGCTGCATCAATTTGCAGGCTTTTCATCATTTTCCAAAGCCAGTCCTCAGGCTATAGCAAGTTACATTCTGATCATATTACTTATAATTATGTGGATTCTTAGAGAGATTCAGAGAGTGTACTTGTTTGGAGTCTTCCGAAACCCCTTTTATCCAAAGGATGTCAGGACTGTGACTGTGTTCATGGAGAAGCAAAGAAGGCTAATGAAAGTTGGTGTTGTCAGGAGGATTTTACTAACACTAGGTAGGAATACGCACTGTCTGTTGTTTGTTAGATGATACTTGTAGGAAGATTGAAACACCGCTAGAATTACTGTATGTGCGAGATTCTATGAATGAACTAAGAAAAACGAAGTAGCTGGAAATATTTGTTGATGTTTTGCTAAATTGTGCATTGAGGTCAAAATTACTGGTTCAGAATATCTGGAAGTGATTAGTGATTTTTATTTATTTCCTTTTTAGGGGTAAACCTAAAAAGTTGAGCTTTTAAAAAGTCCAGCTCAGAAAGCAAGGCCTTTTAAAGGATTTTAGTTATAACATCAGTACTCGCTTTTGAAAAAATGGCTCTTGTAGATTCTTTTAAAAGGTACTCAGAAACAAAAGTGAATTGAGAGTCTTCAAGCTGACTAAATATTTGGTTCTTACAACTTGCTAGTAAAGGGAACAGTCTCCCTAACTCCTGGTAGGTTAGGGACAAATGTATCTACTTTGGGGGAACCAAAATTTGATCTAAGTTATTTAATTTTATAAAGAAGCATCAGTTTGGGGAAGTGGATTGATGAGTGCTATTCCTATGTTTACTTATTTGAGTATTCCCATTCTCTTGGGGAAACAAACAAATAAACAACAAAAAAGTAATAGCAAGTGAGAACTAAGCATCGAGATAAACGTTTGCCATTTTGGGCCATTAGTGCAAATACGCTGTTTTAATATCCTGGAAGTGTACAAAGAGGAGTTTGTAATCATGAAGGGAAGAATAATCTCTTTTTACGCCAAGATTTCCATTCTGCAATAAGACTGCTTACCTCTGTAGACTTTAATTATGTTTTTGAAAGGAAATCAATGATTCTTTTATTTCAATTACAGTGTCTCCGTTTGCTATGATAGCATTCCTGTCACTAGACCGTTCGCTACAAAATCTTCATTCTGTGTCTGTTTGCATTGGATTCACAAGAATATTTAGGATGGTAATTTGAATTTTAAATATGTTAGCCTAAGAAATTCTCTTCTACATGATTTAAGCATTAAGATGACTTGGAAGAAATATTCCAGGTCATGAAAGCAGAGATAGATAAATACATTTTTAAATGTATGTCTAACATATCTCTATTTTAGGTCTGGCAGAATACAGAAAATGCCCTACTGGACATAGTGGTTGTGTCAATAGCACAAATGTTGGTGTTTAATCCAGACCTCTGGTGGAACAGGAGCCTTGATACAGGAATCAGACTCTTGCTGGTAATTGTCATAATGTAAATTTAAGCAGATAGTTGTCACTTAAAGTCTTTGTTTCCTTGCTCTTCCCTATTAGAGAATTACAGAGTCCAGGACCTAGCAAATAGAAGCTAAAAAACCGTGTACTAAGATATACACTCTGATACCAGTCAATGATAATCACACTTAATTTTCTTAAAATTATTGTAGATAAGGCAGCTTTGGCAGTGCTGAATACGATACGATACAGGTTACGCATAAACGTGCTTGTTGTATGTATCTTGCAGGTTGGTATCCTACGGGATCGACTGCTTCAGTTTGTCTCAAAGTTACAGTTTGCCATAGCTATTCTTTTGACATCGTGGACAGAGAAAAAACAACGTCGTAAATCTACCGCCACCTTAATCACACTCAATGTCGTTTTCTTCCCGATCCTGCTGACCTTCATCGCCATCTCTGCGCTCCTTTCTTCTCCCTTGCTGCCGCTCTTCACGCTGCCGATATTTTTGATTGGGTTTCCTCGGCCGATCCGAAGCTGGCCAGGGCCTGTGGGCGCCGCAGCCTGTGTTTGTTCCGATACCGTGTACTACCAGCAGATGGTTCCAAGTCTAGCTGTTGCTCTGCAGTCTGCACTAGCAGCTGGTAGCTTAGGTAGGTACGCTAGCAACACTGTGAAGGAACGTAGCTAAATGTTTTAGGAAACGTGATTTTGCTGGAGAACAGGAGAATCATAGCATCTGCTTTAAACCACGTTTCACAGCATAGGTTAAATCTGATATTCAGAGATTGTTCAGTTGAGGAACTTTTATCCTTCTCATCTGTACTTGTTACATTCTTGTAAAAAAATCATTCTGGTTTGTTATCTTTAAAATAAGGAGAAACTAAATGGTGATGAAACAGCATCAATCCTAATCTTTTTATACTGAACAAAAAAGGATGGTATGCATTCATCCCACCTAATTGGAGGCAATAGATTGAGGTGTTCTCTTGGCAGTCAGTGGAGAGAAGGAGGAGCGTCAAGCTGCTCTTTGTGGTTGTGTATGTATGTGTCTTCCCCTGCATCAGTCCCATTACGCAGGATGCATAATTCGGCTATGTTAATTAGGTACAGTGAATATGGACTGGTGTTTGTAAAATACATGATGTAGCCCAACTAGCAGTAAACAGTTGAGAACAGAACCAGCTGGTAAGGCTTAATGTCATGTCTTGTGCAGGCAGTTAGGGTAGGGTCGTAACAGGACTTGTGGTCTTAAAGCCTGTGAAAGACATCAGGGTGGGTATTTCACAGAATTACATAAACAGAGGTGAAGAAATGCCCAGGCTTTTTCCCAGCTGGAGACAGAATAACTGTTAAAATTGCAAGCTTGTTTTCTTGAGAAACAGTCTTTGTGTAACCTAAATAATCAAAAGCTCATTGCCCTTAGACAAGAGGCAAATATTTACACAGGCTCTTAGAAAATGGCTTACGACTAGAAAAAATGGCCTAAGATTTGAAGATAGTGGAAGTTAACCTTAATCACACTTCTCTGAAGACTATATGCAAGTGCTTTACTAGGAAACATTTGCTGCACTTTTAGTACTGGTGTAGAGAGAGGTATTAAAAAAAATAAAACTAGGAAGCTTTTTTCCTGCGAAGAAGAGAGACACTTCAGTTTGTGTACTGCATCAGCCTATGTGTGTTTTATATAGATATATCAGATATAACAGATATATAACAGATAAATATATATCGTATCCATACTTTTTTATATATATATATTTCCCCATTGCCATCGTGACTGTGGTGGCATGTATGTCTCAGATTAAATAATTTAAAACACTAGTCTTGAGGGAAGGAAAAGTCTCCTGTTTAATGGGAAAATCTGTGAATTAATGTCTTCAAGCAAGAAAAAATGTGCTGTTCTCAGATGAGTTCAAAATGAAGAGGTACCACTTTGTGTGTCTCTATTTTAATTTAAACCCATACTTTTTTCTGTGTAAAGGACTTTTAGTAGCTTTAACAGCTAGCAAGAGAAGAATTAAAATCTTTGCAAAATGTTAGCAAGAAAATGCACTTCATTAGCTCAGTGGGGTAGAAAAGGTTACTTAAATTTTAACTACAGCTTAATGGTTGGTTTCACTGATTTCATCTTACAACAGTCTGAAACTAAAATTCTCTGTGCAAGTGAGTGATCACTCGGACGTGAGTGACAGCAGAAGCAGGTCATGAACTGGCAGCAAATGTCATGCTTAAGGACAGCACTGTTGTATTGGAGAAGCTGACAGCAGGCTATAACTTAAAAGAAATACAGTATAACCACCAGTTGCTAGGAAGTTTGGCATTGCACTTTTTATTGAAATAGGTAGAAGAGAGAAAAAGTACCATTTTTTTGGACATAAGTGTCATCTAATTTTTACAGTGAGAGCCAGGCTGTGGGTTTTTTGAATATTAATTACTTTGACCTGTGATCTGAAGTTGTTCAGGACTTGATTTTTCAAATTCCAGTTTATTTTGTGTGGCTGTATTTTTTGTGGGATTTTCCCACTGTATTTTAATGCAGTGGGATCAGATTTATTCCCCACACACAGAGGTAGTTCAGAAAGACTACAGATGATTCCCACTGTGTCTACTGTTAGTGTTCAGTGTGTATGATACTGATTCACAAATCTGTAAAGATGAGCAGGTGCTCTTGCTCTGCCTCTATTTATGTAGCTGTAAAATGGGTGTGATATTAAGTCATTGGTAAGCTGACGCTTGAGCAGAATCGTTTACACTCTGGATTTCACATCCTAAGGGATATTTTCTAATCATTCTGGAATACAAACAAGTCAATTTAGAAACTGGTAGTACTGGTAAAAAATCCTGTTGAGCTACATTTTTATTTCTCCCATAACAAATAAACTTCGTACTCCACAGCAAATAGGGCCGTTAAGGTTCTCATGTGCTAGAGGATGATTCTGTAATGTATTCGGCAGTCATTTTAGCTCTCCAGGTGACATCAGTGGGAACTGTGCGGTTGGAAATGCAGCCACAGATGATCTTTAATCATGAAAGTCGTCTCTACAAAGGGAATTGAGGGTGGGGTTGCTTAACCCTGGCCCAGTATGAATGTTGTCGTCCTGCAGTTGGGAGGGTTTCCCAGTTTTCCACAGCTTTTTCAAGGATAGCACTACAATTTCAAGATGTAGCTTTGCAGCTAGTGTCTTTAGGATTCTAGGGTACTAGTTAGCCAGTTTTAACTGATTTTGATGCTGATGGAGAAATGTTTTGGTTTTGCAGTTGAATTCCTCAGTTGGCACGTATTAAAGATTTTCATCAATGTAATACCATGGGTTTGGTTTTGTTTTGTTTTTCTTGGCTAGGTCTCTCTCTGCCTGGATCACATTACTTGTGCCGTTTTCAGGATAGACTGATGTGGATATTGGTGCTAGAAAAAGGCTTCACTTACTGTGGTGTTAACATTAAGGTAACTGCATGCTAAGGACTGACATACGAATGTTTTGAAATCATGCAAAGGTTTTGCTGTGTAACATTTCAGCAGTATAACTAATTTACCTGACGTTACAGTCAGTTTTTAAAATGAGTGTTATTGCTATATTAACTAGTCTTGCAACTGACATATGCTTAGCAGATGTGAAATTTTTATTATCTAGCCATCTTTAATAAGCCGGCTAATAAGATCTGTATGAGGGAAAGATCTTTTTTTTAAGACATTGATCTGTGTCTAATATTGTAGTGAGTGCTTCGCTATTACTATTATCTCTAGTTAGATTGGTAGGTTCAGTTGTGGAAATATTGACGAACGTATCTTTATTTGTTCAGAAACATTTTGTTGCAAGAAAACAGCTTGCTAGCATTTACGGATATGTACTGGTGAAGACTAAGACCAGATTGTTTTCATTTATGCTTCAGGGGCTAGAATTGCAGGAAACATCCTGTCATGCTGCTGAAGCTCACAGAGTTGATGAAATTTTTGAAATGGCCTTCGAACATCAGGAGCACACAAAGATTCTCTCTCCTAATCACCATTTTGGACACATTTTGACTCCTTGTACTGTTCTGCCTGTGCGGCTGTATTCCGATGCCAGAAATGTGTTATCTGGAATAATTGACTCTCATGAGAATTTAAAGCATCTGAAAGATGATTTCATTAAAGTGCTTGTATGGATGCTTGTCCAGTATTGTTACAAAAAATCAAAAACATTGGAAAGCCCAGGCAATGCCGACAAGAACAAAAAAGGATCATTTCTAGAAAATCAGCATAGCGGTGCGGTAGAAAGATCCAGGCCTCTGAGGGAAGAAGATAGCTTTAGTGTTGATACAATTGAGGACTGGACTGATGATAGTGACATTTTTGATCTTGAACCCAGTGGCAGAATGAAAGACAGAAAAGAAGCTGGACAGTTGGCAACTACACCGAAGGTGCATCTGTCTATTCCAGGATCTGTAGAAACACAGAGCCAAGGCGTCCCACAAGAAATGTCACCAGAAGATAAATTACACAGGGCTGTTGTGCTTGGTCTTCCTGCGGTAGACAAAGGGAAACAGCAAGAAGTTTTACCTCGGGTTGAATTTAGTTGCTGTTACTCAGAGCTGTTGAGCATCCCTGAAGAATGGAGAACAGCCCCGGTGCCTGCTTCCAAAGTCAATGAAATGAGGCAGAGGTTTCCAGAAGAATGGTACCATTTCATTTTGAGTCAACTGGACTTCTTTCATCTGAAGGAAAAGCCTTCCAATTTACTTGAAGACCTTATGAAAGATAAAGCTTTGAAAGACTTATACGTCCATGGAGTATTGTCATGTTGTTTTGGTCTGTTTGGCCTGGATAACACCGTGCCTGCCCCGAGCCACGTGTTCAGAGCGTACACTGGTGGTATTCCGTGGTCTGTTGGTTTGGACTGGCTAACCGGCAAACCGGAGCTATTCCAGCTTGCATTAAAAGCATTCAGGTAAAAGAAAAATATTCCCTCAGATTATAAAAATGATAGAGAGTCCCCTGCTTTGAAAGTAAGTATCACTTCACTAAGAGTAGGTCATGTTAAAACTGTAACATTTAAATGTATTTGTAGCTTCTTCCTGCACAAATATTGCCTGTAACCCCAGGCGATGAAGACTGTGATACGGAGATTCCTCCCCTCTTCCCTTTCCCACAGCAGCTGCCTCCCGCACTGGAAATCATCCACTGTGTTAAGTGGGGAAAAACCAACCCATTTTCATTGTCCCCATAATCTAAGAGAATTGTGATGGAGTTAGATGTTGGCACTTTCCATTATCAGGCAGCGGTAACAGCGTTTGAGGTGAATGGAGGATGTTTAACCTAATGTGGTTTACGTCTGGGTGAGCTAAAAGCGTACCCATACTAACTTCTAGCGACTCAGCTGACAAGTGGTAACTTACAAAGCTGCTGGTGCTTGATAACATTTGATGGTGCCTTCCCGCCTTTTCTAGCCTGAAGGGGGTTTCTTCCTCCTGTCTGTTGCTGCACTACTCACTGTACGGCTTTTTGCACCTTCCAGATACACTTTTAAGCTCATGGTTGACAAAGCAAGCCTGGGTCCCGTTGAGAACTTCAAAGAGCTGGTTAACTGCCTGGAAGAATATGAAAACGATTGGTACATTGGGTTGGTATCGGATCTTGAGTGGCAGCAAGCAGTTCTTCAGGAAAAGCCATACCTTTTTTCACTGGGCCACGATCCAAACATGGTAAGAAATAAAATTCCTAGTAAGCAAGGTCAAACTTTGGGTTTCTTTTCACTGCTTTTTCTCTTTTTAGTTTGCGTTGCAAAACACAAAGGCTGTGCAACCACAGTTTATGTTTGTACTAGGCAGGAGCTGGCATCACTGTTGTTGAAAATCGCGCTGCGTCGTTCTTCAGATGCAGCAGTATTTCCTGACTGTCTTCCTAGATGGAAGAATTGATCCGAGGAGACCAGTTCATACACTTTGCCATTTTTATAGGGATGATAGTATGTAGTATAGTATTCATAGTATGTAGCTCCAAAGCTTCATTTAGTGCTTTGAAACCAAAATGCTTGTGTATCATCTCAGAGAGTGTACTGAACATCTTGATCTGTTTGTTCTTAAAGGGAATCTACACCGGGCGAGTCCTCACTCTTCAGGAATTGTTAGTACAAGTGGGAAAACTTAATGACGAAGCTGTCCGAGGTCAGTGGGCGAATCTGTCCTGGGAGCTGCTGTATGCTACAAACGATGATGAAGAACGCTACAGCATCCAGGCGCACCCCGTGCTTCTGCGAAACCTTACTGTGCAAGCTGCGGACCCACCTCTTGGCTACCCCATTTATTCATCTGAACTTCTGCATCTGCCGTTGTTCTAGAGTGTCCGTAGCACTTTTTTTTTTTTTTGTTATTATAATTATTATTTTGTATTTTCCATCTGCATGTTGGGAATCAAATGCTCATGCTACATTTAGACACAACGAATAAGATTTTACTCTCAAAGTGGCGTTGGGTGGCAGTGCCAAGCCAGCGTGCGCGGGGAAATGGTGCTAGGCAGAACCTGCAGCAGGCAGGACGTTTTGGACCGTGTCCTTGCCGCTGGAATGTGTGAGACACCATTGCCTGTGCGGCTGACGAGCCAGGAGATGCTGAAATTCTCTTCTCCAGGTTAGAGAAGAGCAGCACAATTCTGATCATTAACTATTTTTGGTGCATTCTGATTTTTTTTTTTCTTTTTACTAGTTGGACAGGTGACTTGCACTGACAGTCAGGTTACAGCTCACTGTAGTACCGTCGACCGCAGAGTTGGTAACCAAAGTGTACATATGACTATTTATATGAAATTTTTTTTATTCTGGCCATTTTATATTGGACTGAGTTCAATTTTAGCATTTGTTATATTATATGACGTTAGCTGCTCTTCCTTAGCTGTAGTAAGTTATCAGTTATGCTTTAACAAAGTAAGCTGTAAGGGGCAATTTTTACCAAAGTCCTTGTTTTGGGGGCAAAGAGAATTTATATAAAACAGTGTGCGTTCTGACACGTTAATAACCTGCGTGACCAACTGATGGAAGTAAACGTGCCATTAGGGGAGAGGAGGAATTTAAGTCCAAATGGATTAATTTTATTTCCTTCTTCCAATATCCATATATTTTCTATATATAAATATATATGTTGTTTTTTGCAACCTACGTCCGCATCACCAACCAGTCTTCCACAAATACCGCGAGAGCTTGATGATGGTGGGGGGTGAGGGGGAATCCAGCTGCCCCTGCCAGAATTAATTTATTTTTTTGAGCCTTCCCAGAGGTTAGAACAGAATCTGGCAGTTGGTTTGTCACCTTACAGCTCTCCTTGAAAACAGGTCTGGGTCATCCCTCCAGCGGCTTCTTTACCCTGGTCGTTACCACCAAGCATCAGCACGTGGATGTGTCTTCCCTGTAGATCCGTAGTTGCAGTGTGGTTACTGCTGGCTACGCCGGACCGGGGGTAGGGAATTGCCTGTCTTTAACCCGTAGAATCAATTTAAATCAGATCTGCTCTGTAACAGAGTTAGTTCTGGTTTAGAGCACCCAGAGTTGTATAATTTGGAGCATGTTTATTACTTTTTACTCCTCACCTTTAAGACCTTTTTGTATCAGATAAAATTGGTCACAGGACCGTGTACTGGATACTTGGCTGTTAGCCGTTTCTTTTGATCAGTGACCATAAATGATTTTAAAAAAAATATGCAAACCTTGTAGTGGAATTCAGAGGTGGTAAGGAAACGCCCACCAAACCCCACGGTATAACGCTTTACGTAGAGGATGAAATTCACACAGAACAGTAAAGGAAGCAGCTTTTAGAAGGTGATTGTTTGGTGTGCGGGAGCATAAGTCACAAAGTGCTGATAACCGAAAATCACCTTGCTTGGCCACGAAGTGTATCTGGAAACAGAGAGTCATGGAATCTGATCTGGAAGGGGCTTTCAGAGAGCACCTAGTTCAGCTCCCTCTCAAAAGGAACTACTGGCAAGTGTTTAATCTGATTCAAAACTTTCAATACCAGGAGTATCATGAACTCAGCAAGTCGTTCGCTCCACTTTGCTGTTCTTGCAGCAGTTGAAAAGTTTGGGTTTTTTCCTAAATCTAATTAACCTCCCTGCCTCATTGTAAGCCTCTTACTACTTGTCTTCTGTATGGTCACTGAAAATTTAATTCCCTTTTTTTTGCAGCAGCAGCAGTCTTTTATTTGCAGATGGCTGTAATTTCTGCCCCCATTCTTTGTCTCCTGTAAAGCGAATAAAGTAGCTGAGAAAAAGCTGGAGAGAGCTGTGATCCTTTTTCTCTTGCTTTCCTCTGGTTCTCTCCATCTGGTAGCCAGCCTTGTTGAAAGGCGTTGCTGTAGCGGGCCCTGGTGTTCCAGCAGAGATCTCCACGGGTGCCAGATGGAGGGACGGAACTGGCGACGTGCAGAACTGCGGGCTGCGCGCAGGAACGCGGAGCCGGGCGGGAACGCGCTGTACCACCCTGCGCCCTGCCGTCGCAGGCAGCGTGCCCTCAGCCGCTTCACGCATCCCGGTACGCTTTGCAACAGTACGGCCCCGATTCACGTTGCGATTTTTCTGTCGCCCTCTTCAGATTCTGTTTTTGGCAGACCCACCCGTGGCAGCCTCTCGTTCCATATCACAGATGGGCGCAGCCGAGGGCCCCCACTAAGCCCGTTGGTTCGTTCGCGTGCTCTTGAACTGCGTCCTGTTTGTTTTGGAGCGTTTCTCTGATTTCTCAGGCATTTAGAGCACCTTCAAGCCCGGTCTTGTCTGCAGCTCTCACAAGCACGTAATACACGCCGCTCGTCGGATTACGACGGGATACCAGTGTGGACTGAATATCTGGGACGGAGCTTACGAGAGGCCACCGCACCATTTTCCTGTGCGAGCACCGAGAACTGCTCTGCGTTTTCTAACCAGCTGCGTGCACCACCGCAGTTCTCAGCAACACCTGCTTGCTTTGCAGATTGCGATCTTCACCACACAAAGGTAAGCGTAAGACTTGCACCATGGTTTTGGAGAAGAACCTTTACTTAACAAGATCGGTTTTAAAGTGTTTTTCTAGCAAATGTTCGGTGCTTTCTAGAGGAGTTTCACCCCCTTTTCTTGAGCCTTTACAAAAAATGTTAAGTCCTGGAGACTGCCTCTGTCCCATTCACGTCCCACAAAGCAACAGGACTCAGTTTAATGGAACGAAGCGTTGGGGAAGTGATGGCAGAAGAAATGGCAAAGGCTTTGTCCTTCTTGGAAAGACTACTTTCTGCATTTTCCTTGAACGCCAGCTTCCTCTCTGGAAGAGGTAATTTTGTCGCCACCCGGTCCCTGTCTCTCTACTCTCGCTCCTTCCATGCTGCTCCTTTGCACGCCGGCGGTAGGAACAGCACAGTCTGTGAAGGAGGGTCTGGGTTTACACCTCCAGCAGCAGCTGCCCTTAGCTCAGGCCAGAGAAGCAAACCCCTCTTTGAGCACACGGGCTTACGCTGCTTGTGGTAGGAAAAAAAAGCAGAGAAACCTGTGTATAAATGGGAGCGGGAGCCTCCTGCTGTGTGCGACACTGCCAAATCGCCTGTGGGTCAGAGGATGGAAGCTAAAGCACCCCGTGAACATCAGCTGCACGCGTGGCGTATTAAGAGTCGCTGCATTTTGTCACGCAGACTTACTGCTGCCTTTAACTGTGGTTTCGTGAAATGTGCTCTAGGAGCTGGCGTGTTAGCAAGCAGAATGAACCTTCCCTTCCTCCAGAACAGCGTGAGACCAGACGCTTGTCGTCATTTCATCAGTCTCTTTTTTTTTTTGTCCCAGACAGCAGTTTCCTTCTTTGTTAAATGTCACGTTAAAAACGTCACTCTTGGCTTATTCTTCGCTATGGCTGGAAAGTTTCAAAAATTTATAAATGGGTTGTTATTCTTTTATTACCACTCAACGATACAAGTAAGAATTTTTTCTTAACTAACTGGATGGCGCGTGGCCTGAGGTACATCCAAACACTTCTGAGGCCTTCGGTACCAGCAGGAAGGTCACCAAGCTTGTGAGCACGGAGGAGTTACCGCTACAGAGGTGCTTCTAGCTGATGGCTGAATCGGCTGTCAATGGGATGGTAAACGGTTTAAACTGTTTCTGAGTCCTCAGTGCCTCGTGGCTGTTGCTGCCCAGCGCACCACCAGTACCGCCGAGACGGGCCTCTGCTCTGCACGGAAGGGCCGTTTCTGACCGAGCTGGGAACTCGGCTGCTATTTCATCTTTGAATTGCCTATAATGCGACGTCAGCCCTCATCCCGCTCCGACGCGAGCACTGGTGTCCTGGCTGTAAGCCGTCTGCTGCTAAGTGGATTTCGCATTGACGCCGTGCCCCCTCCTGTAGCTTGAGGCTGTTCTGCTGCAGGAACCTCCCCGCTCCTCTCCCCACGCTGCTCTGAAGATCCCACGCGTGCCGGGCTCAGAGCAAGGCTGGGTCCAGCTACACCGTCCCTCTCAGCACTGCCCCGTCCTCAGCCTTTACAAAACCACCGAAAGACAGGACGGTGGACTCTGCTGCGGTGCTAAGAGCCCTCAAGATTAAGTACTTCTAAACGTTGTGCCAGAAGTGAAGGGATTTAGCCCTAAATAGGCATGATGACGACACACATTTCGCTCTCAGAGCACCTGATGATGAAATATAACCTCTTTTCCCAAAGGAACGCTTCACAAACACAGACTGTACCTCCTTACCCTTCAAGACCCAAGCAGGAGCTTGTGGTATATTTTTTTTTTCCCCTCAATATCCATTAGGAATGAAAGTGAGGGAAACAGGATCCTGTGGATATATAATTTTTAGCCTGCTCACCAAGTATTTGCCAATATAATGCAGCAGAAAAAGAAAATAATAGCGCCTGGCCTCTTCTGTCTCAATTCTGTAAGCTTAAAAATTCAGCCTATGGGAGTTTGGCATGAAACAGGTACGTTTAGAAAGAGATTTTTATTTAGTCAAGTGTGTATACAGCTTCATAGATTTGTCAAGTTACATGATGACAAAGGTACAACAGATAAAAAAAGCTTTTGTTTGCAGTCACGCAATATGAAAGAGTTTCTCAGCCTTAGCACAAGGAGGATTTTGTACATGTTTGTCCTTACTTCTTCTTTCTTGAGTAGGAGACATCAGCATCCTGGAGTGAGAGTACATTAAATCAGTATTTCCCCCCCTTATTTAAGTCCTTCACCCACAGCGTTCTTTTGCTTGAAACAGCTTGTGACAGTGAGCAGTTACAGCGCGGAAGGAGGAAGTTTTAAGTTGCATGTGCCACCCTTATTTTTGCATTTCCCGCTTTTGGAAAATTAACTTTTTTTTTTTTTTACCAAGTTCAACAAAAACACAGTAGGAAAAAGACCATCTCCCAGGCAGTATTGCAAGAGCAGAGCCCTGCACTGCACATCTGTCTCCTGGGAAGGGAATGTGAGTGAAGAGCCCCAACAGACAGCGGTATTCCTTAACGTAACTGTGGGAGGTGCTCGGATTACCTGCCTGATATAAAAGCTAGACGCAACCAAGGGAGAGATTTTCAACAGCCTTAATTCCAAGCTGCGTTAAAAATTCACCCTGGTGACTTATAGCTCAGCTCTGCGTTAATGCCGAGTTCTGAACTTGCAGCCTGCGGGATGAAGATTGGAGCAGAGCTGTGGCACTACGGGACCTACTGACTGCCCTGTCCCGGGATGTGACCATGCTGCAGGAATTCTAGACGACCGGGCATGCAGCGATGGAGTCTGGCCTGGCGTCAGCTGCTAGGGAAGCCAGGAGGGAAAAAGGAAACGGATCCAAAATGCAATCCCAACATTCCCGTGGCCAAAGAGTCTGTCAGCAGAGTAAGCAAGTGGAGGAGAGAGGAACAAACTTACCACTCCGCTCTTAAAGTTCTGTATCCTCTTCTTGCCCATTTTGTTCATCAGCCACCAAGCCCAAGTGGGTGCATACTGCCAGAGGTAGCAAACGGCCAGATAGGGGTGGTCGCTGATCCAAGCCTCCTTCAGGTCGTTGGCTGTGCTCACCAGGGTCAGCCGGACACAGCGGTCAGTTGGCATCTTGTGGGACTGATCGCCGCTGTTCTCTATGGACTGGAAGGGAGAGGGAGGGAGGAGGGATTAGAACTGGTTTGTGGGAGAGAAAGGGCCAGGCTCTGCGCAACAGACATGCTCCTCCCAGTTTCTACACTGCGCACAAGGAGAATAACCCAGCCAGGACAGCAGAGATGGGCTGGGGAACCCACCCCTCGCTCTGCTAATCCTCTAGTTCTCACTGCGGGAACACTTGCCGCCTTTAGCGCACATGCTGAAGTAAAGCACCCTTTTAGTCAAGGCTGTGATTGATGGGCCAAAGAAGGTTAAAAAATGGATCTCCAAACTCTGTCCTGCTTCAGCATGGCTTCTACTTTGTTATGAAACAGATCTATCAGAACAAGTTACCCATTCCGCAGCTGAGGGCTCTGAGAAATGAGAACCTTCCTGTTCCCAGCTGCCTACCCCATTATATGCTACAAGTTACTCAGTAACCAAGTTAGAGATGAGGCCACATTCCCCATTAACTTAAATATTCCTGCCAGCTCTGCTCTGAGGGCAGCCATCTCAAGCAAGAGAAAAGCACCAGGCTGCTTCAGCGGCAGGGATGTCGGAAATCATGTCCACATGTATCGCTTAGTGACCGTAAGCCACAGCCCTGTGAATTTAGATGTGTTTCACTCCAGCAATAACAGACTGCTCTCTCCCTCTCTTCTATTTCCCAGAGCAAAAGCAATTCTGGTCTAGACTCAGCCTTCCTCCTAGGTCTTTTGCCATGCTGAAATCGGAGGAATTTGTTTTGCAAGCTTCCCAGATTGCTCACAAAGTACATCTTTTCTTTCACAGGAGTATGAAGTTTTGCAAGCCAAAAATCCTGTCAGAACTTGATTCAGCAATGGGAGATTTCCCCCCACACACACAGTGGTGGGTTATCCTGAGCTTTAAATCGATTGAATTTAGGACAGATGATACATTTTGCTGTATCATAGTAACAATTTTTGCCAGCTACTTTGTCAGACAGCCTTTATTAAAAGCAATTGTGCAGTTGGAAGGTTTTGCCTTTTCTCCTTGAACAATCACTAACAGGAAAAGAACGCATGCCTCGCATCAGCTGACTCCAGCGGCTTTGCCAACAACAGCGTCAACCGAACAGGGGACAGCGTGACTAGGGCAAACAAAAAGCTACCTGTGCAGAAAGGATGGTATTTTGTGTGCAGAATTGTGTCCAGAAAATCCTGGCCTTTCCCCCAAAAGTGCAGCAGCGTGGCTGTGCAGTAAATTTTATTAGACTTGGACTGTATGTGATGGAAGGGAGAAGGCATAACAATTCTCAGACTTTATTTTCATTTGATTGGACTTGATACCACAAAGAATTACAAGACTGTACGTAGTTCTGCACCAATCAAAGCATTTCTCGGTAGGAAGATGAGGTTAGTGTTTGCTAGGAGGAGAAAAAGAAAAGAAAACCACGAAAGGATCACTGGGCCTGCAGCAAAAGTTGGATTTATCACACAGAACAGAATTGAGTCCTTACCTTTGCAAGATTCTCCGTAAAGACATTTTGTATAATCTTAGACTGTACAGGCCCTGGGCATATGTTGATAATGCTTATCTCAGGGTAGTCAGTCAGCTCAGTCCGAAGAGAATTAAAAAAACCCTAGAAGAAAAGACTATAATGTAATCTTCCTTTGCCATATTTCCTCACGTAGTAAGGTCTAACTGACTATGTATTTTCATTCTAATTCTATGCTGTAAAGATAACGGTATTCCACTAAAAGTAATTCCTACTACTTTGTTTGACTTTTCACATTCAATGGCTAATTTAAAATTTTATCTGCAATTATAGACATGGATATATAAATCACTGAGGAATCTACCCTGACTTCTCAAATACACAAAAATTTCTCTAAACTACAGCCAGATTCTGCTGTCTCTGTACTGAGGACGAGCCTCACTGTTTTGGTAGTGGAAGTGCCACCAATCGTCAGAACTGCAGTATCGCGGAAGTTATCTTTTGCAGGTAAACTGCTCTTTGTGGTGACGTTAAAGATGTTGTTTCTGTTGAGTAAGTGGCACTGGTTTTGTATAAGAGAAGGCGATAAACTTTTCAGCACATTAAGTTAAAGGTGCACCCTGCCATTTTAGGGGGTAATTCTGCACCACTGAATTCAATAGAGTTTGAAATTTGCATCCACATAGATACAAATCTTAATTCAGCTCAGAAATATGCTACCAGTGTACCCAAGTTAAACTATAATTACAAAAGCTGCAAGTATTTCTTTTCTTTAAGCTAACAGGATAGAAGTTTTTTTAATCTCTGTAGCAACTCACATTTAGACAGCAACTATTATGGGGAACGTGATCAGTTCAGGGAGGTGCTTCCTACCAAAGTTGCTGGTCAAGCACTGTAGATCTATGATTTAGCAAACACCACATCATGTCTTATCTTTGACCTGGTTAACAACAGTTCCCTGTATTTATGCTAACACGTAATTTTGTCTCACAAGAGAGACAGAGTGAGCACAGGCTGATAAACTTCTCCCACTGTAGTAAAAATTCATAATTTGTACTCCCATCCAGCTTGCGAAGAAGGCTGGACGAACTAAATTGCAACACAGGGCTTAAAAAAAAAAAAAAAAAAAAAAATCAGTCAGTTGGCTCCTGTGATGACACAGTCCTGTGATGACACAGTCCCCTGGTCAACCGGGGCAATCCAGCAATGAGGTACACACCTATGACTAGGAACGTGGGCTCTCATTTCCCAGTTGCTGGTGACTAACTGCAGCATATAGATTGCATACAGGCTTTGCAGTGATGTTCTGTAAAAACACTGACTGTGTATTTCAAGTTCTAAGTACCTGCAGGCCCCATAACCAGTATCAGATCTTCACAGCATGTTATCAAAGCCTGAAGATGTGTAACTTCTAGAGGAGTAAGTTCTAACATAAAGATGCTTATATGCCCAGAAGGCTGCTTCTGGACACATCGGGAAGCATCTCAGATCTGCCAACCACCCAGTTCTTTTGGCTTAAAACCCAGGCCCTCCCGTAGATTACCTCCTGCCCTGAGAGGAGCCTCCTTTGCCCCCGGTGCACACCTTCAGATGTGGCACCAATACGGCTGTGCTTTATCCACCACTCCAGGCTAATGCGACAGCCCAAACCTGCACTTTCCACATCCCCTCCTTTCCCCAAGGGGTCCCAAGCCCACTTATCGCAGAAAAGCTCCTTTACCCCCAAGTTATGCAGTCCTGTCACAAAAGTTGTGCTGTCAGTCCAGCTGAGGAAAAAGTAACAAGTAAAAAGACGCTAGACCCCGAAGTGGAGAAGGTGGCAGCGTGTCATGAGCATGGCCGCGTGGGTGAGGGGATGATGTGGTACTGCTCCTTGTTCACATCAGTGCTTTATATCCTGTTCACTCTGCAACAACTGGAAGTCCAGGCTCTCCTAGAAACACAGCCTCAACAGCAGCCTACGCAGTTATCTTCCCTTCTTTGGGCAATCGGTAGTTACTCCATC
The DNA here is from genome assembly GCA_020745775.1 of Theristicus caerulescens. Taxonomy (NCBI): domain Eukaryota; kingdom Metazoa; phylum Chordata; class Aves; order Pelecaniformes; family Threskiornithidae; genus Theristicus; species Theristicus caerulescens. The sequence goes on along the minus strand of CM036564.1, from coordinate 65,405,065 downwards.
AACACTGAACTGCGTGAGCAGGACTAAGCCAGAGCTCTCCCAGCCCACACTCACTTCTCACTCCCTGGTGATTTAGTGAGGAACAGAACTGACTCCCGTTTTGCCTGAAGGAGACAAACTCAAGGTGTACTTCCAGAAGTCAAGGAGGTGGAAGGGTGTGTGTCTAGGAATGCCATGATAGAAAGGAAGCCAGAAACATTGCTCGGTCACTTGTGACAAAGCACCTACACCAGCTTAAATGCTAGGAGGCTTCTGAGATACAAATTCTACCTAGAAATGGGCACCTGCCTGCAGTCCTGAGTAGCCACATGAAGGCACACAACAGTAGCCAGCTCTGCAGGCAGCCTCAGACACCTCACTGCAGAGGGCACTGGCTCTGGCACACTCCACTCTCGGACTGCTGCTTCTCTCCAAGTATTACAAAGGGAGCCCTGCTGACCCGGGCAAGCTGCAAGGTACCAAAAGCCAAGCATTCGTCCAGTGAGCTTATGTTATCTTTGATCCTGTCTACACAGCAGCCGACCACAGGGCTGCTGAGGCTTTTTTCAGAGTGCTGTTTGAGTAGCACTGTCAAAGTCAAAGATTAAAGGGTCACACAGCCTGTAAACATGAAATGCGCGTAGCCAGAGATCATCGTGAGCTCCTCTTTCTGCTCTGTGGCCATTCTGCTATCCCCCGTCCATCTCAAGGGGTTTGTGTGCCCCCTCCTTCCCTCGTGCTGCAGTTCCAAGTTTTTACACCATGGAAGAGGTGCAGTCTTCACCAGCAACACAGGACAGCCAGGGTGCTTGCTCAGCTGAAATCCTGGCTGACACCCGCTGAACAGAGCCTCTTGAAGACCAGAGTCTTACATACTCTCAGTCACCCCTGGAGGCTCTATCTACAGTACATACAGGTTCTCTAATTCCAGCACTTAGCTATCCAAAGGTAGGTGGGTGAAATTCCTCCACTTCCTCCCAGAAGAGAAGCTTAAAATTCCTAAGCAATAAAAGAAAGTGCTCTCTTCTTTAAATTCAGGCAGGAGCAGGCCCAGATTTGGAAGCAGTAAAGGTACTCAAGTGCAAGGGAAAGAATCTGAGTGTTCCCACCAAGCCCAGACTGAAGCCAGCTCTGACACACAGGCACAGGGTGTGGGGAACAGGAACTGCTTTAAGCCGTCTCTGGGCCTTTCCAGCTTAGTGACCAAATCCTAGAAGATGCTGAAGAAGACAAGGCTGAACTGACTTCTACTATGACAAAACATTTAGAAATTCCCCTAATGACCAGAGAGTGAACAAAGAGAGTAGTGGTTGCTGCTCAGTGCAGCCCATGTGCTTTACTAGACAAGTTCCTGATTAAGGAACATTTTGAAGGCCATCATTTCTGATCCACTCCACATGCCACCAATTATCTGAATTACAACTAGGTAAATGGTACATGATCTCCATGAGCAGCATCACACTAGGAGAGAGACTGCATCGGTCAGATGCAGACTCCCGTGGACTTGACTCATGCTCTTACAGCACTCCCAGAACCAAAATAAAGGGTAATTTCATCAGTAAAACGTTGGTATGAAGAATTCTAATTGGCGTGAATCAAAGCATGATTGTTTCAAGAACAGATTTTAATTCTTAGCAGAATTCCTTCCTTCCTCCTCCAACTGCCATTTAAAAGAAATTTTAAAAAAACCCAAACAAGCAAACAGAACAAAAGGAGGGACTTTTTCAAAGAGAGGCATAATTAAGATTGCAGTATTAACTGTGTCAGCTGTGCTAGACTCCAAGGCATGAATTTAAAAAAACAAAAACCATAATAGATTAATTCATGTCAGATAGGGTCACATATTTAACAACTGGTGGCCAAAATGCAATCTTCATTTCACAAAGATCCTAGAATACAGGTTAATACATACTGGGAAAACATAACAGGAAAAACATCACTTTATGCTTCATCTTATTTTTCCCCTACCCTCTCTCTAGCCATTTCTTCTTGGTCATTGTCAGAGATGGGCTACTGGGCTATCTGCAGAGGTCTGCCATTCCTACAGACTTCCTTTACCTGAACTGTACCGGTAAAGTTTGATATTTCAAAAAAGCTTTTCTAGTTTTTCGGGGTTTCATGCCCACACCTAGCCATAACTCCAGACTGATAAGAGACTCTCAGACAGAGTCTTTTCGAAATCTATATTGCAAGTCACATGTTTTAACACCTGCAATTAGTATTCACAGAATTACTGTGAAAGAAACAAGAAAGGAGGTTTGGAGCCTGGCCTGGTTATTGAGCAGAGGTAGAAGCTAACAAAGATATAAGGAGTTCAGTTAGTTTACTAAAATTCCTGAATTAATTAAAAATAAGCTCTCTCTTTAAAGCTTCTTCCATGTTCTTGGTCTTAACATGAGATTCAGTGTTCTGAAAATTTTAAAAGCAACACGTGAATTCCTCGTGCTCTGCAACTAATCAGCCATGCTCAGACCAACTACACCACACCCAAAAGATAATTCAACTGAAAGAACACTTTTAATAAAGGAGCATAAAGGGAATTCAGGCTTCTGCTCATTGCATTCTTCTAATTTAAATCTACTAGACTTAAACCAAAAGCTGGCCTCTAATGGGCAATTTCATCGCTGCCACTCAAATGTAGAGCAGCAGGTCTCTCCCTGTCACTAACTGAAAACTTTTTATTAGCAGAGGCCTGTCACTGTCTTCTACATCTTCATTCTTTCAAGTGTCTAGTGGCTTTGCAGTGTCAGCCACTTGTTACATTTTTGTTGTTGTTAGTCAAATTGTCAAAAAGATATTGATCACATAGCTCAAGCAAAGTTATTTACCCTGTTTATGTGCTTAAATCCAGCAGGGAGTAAGAAGGTGCTGTTTTTTTAAATCATCACTGAGCACAGCTGAAGTTTATTTGACTGAGATCAAAGTGTACATTAGCAGAAAGTCAAACAGTGGTGAAAGACAAATATGTCTAAATAAATTTACTAGTTAAACAAATGATTCCTCAATGATGCACGCTTCCTTTTTTCCCCAGATACCTTTCTGAGCTCTTCTTTTATGTTTTTCTACACAAGTGAGACTACTTTTGAAAACTCTTTCCAAGCAATACTGGAAGTTAAGTGTTACACAGAAGATAACTTCCTAAGATACTGTGAGCTGCCAGTTCTTCACACCACAGCAAGATTCAGAACTGCTGGGAAGACTTGTTCAGATGTTCCCAGCTAGATAAGGAATTCTCATTTCTCCAAGTGGTCTGCTTTACCACTCACTGTTCTCACTTTACTGTCCTAAAGATTTTCTGTAGTCTTAAAACTCTCACCAGTGACTTTTCCTCGCTAACCGAATTAAGATGAGCACATTAGGGCTTCTATATGCCACAGAAAAATCCTCCGATTTAGGTATTCCTTCATCTGAAGGCCGGAGGCTAAGGTCTTGTGTTTCACATTGGAAGTTAACTACATAGTGGTTGGGACCAACTAAGATGGCATTTGAATTTTAGTCAGGAAAATAAATCTACACTGGGAGCTGAGATATTTCACATTTCAGAGCAAATTAATTTTAAAGGACTTTCAGAACCTGAGAAAGCCACATATGCTGCATGCAATTTCAGGTGAGACTTGTGTTTTCTGCACAGAATAAAGTCCTCTGCCACAGTACTAACTGCTGCTGGTCTATTACACAACAAGACTTAATTAATCTCAGAAATTTAACTTACCTGCAGAGCATGCTTGCTGGCACAGTACCCAGAGGCAAGAGGAGCTCCCATGATACCCATCACACTGCTCACAGTAACAATCTTTCCTTTTTTCCTTTGGATCATGTGATTCAGGACATGCTTTGTTAAAGAGATTGTACCTAGGTAGTTGAGTTCCATTATGGCACTGTAGACATCCAGGTTCGTATCCACAAACAGAGAGCGCTGGGAACGTCCACCATTGTTGACCAAAACATCAATCTCAGGAAAAATACAATGATAAATTAATATAACACATTTCCTTTAATATTTGCACTTCCTCAGGCAATTGTTAACTGACTATTCCCTTCCCTCTAGCGTCATCTCTGCCCTACACAAGTAAGACGTATCAGCTGCTGAAGTTTCAGCAGTTGCTCTCCCCCACTTCCCCTTTGAATTGAAGGCTGGCTAATTTTGAGCTGAGTCAACAAACAGGAATACAGTGTTTGATGCCAAACAAGGTTAACCCCCAGTACAGGAACACTGGCAGCTGGAAAGTTGTTTTCCACACAACATTTTTTTTTTTTTTTTAACTCTACCACACCGTAGCAAATAACACTTAATACTCAGGTCCTGCAAGGTGACCTCTGAAAATACGTTTTGTGCAAAACCAGAAACCAACTAGAGTAAAGAACAGAAGAAGCAAATCTGTTACCAATAATTTCACTGTGAAACCAAAACATCAAGCGACTAAAGGCTTAGCTTGAAGCTTTGCACGTTGTGCTTAACATTAGTTACACCTGACAGCTATTTTCTTAACTCCATACTCTGGACTAGCAATCCAGAAAACTATGCACAAAACAAGGAGAACAATTGTGCCTGGTGTCCAGTTTTGTCCCATATGGCTCTGAACCCAAATTCCATGCATTACTGAAACTACAAAATAAAGGTTCTGACTTTCATACACAATTTTAAGCCCTAAATATACAGCTGAGGATTGTTCCAGTTGGTCGAGAAATCCAGTGACATCAAGCAAGTGAATTTTTAGTTCTTGGTAATGACCAGTGATTATTTGTTCATTGCTGCATCTCTGTAAAGCCTGCTGAAACCCAGAAGGAAGCACCAGAAGGGATGAAAATTCAGGTACTTTTTGGCAAGTTTAAAATTGAAACTTAAGAAAGGTGTAGACACTGGTGAATTTATCATACGATAGAATAAAAGTGAAATACAAATATAAATGCAGGGATAGGAGATGGAGACGAAAAAGAAGTTTAACCCCAGAAGCACACCTTACCTTGCCAAAATACTTAAGAACACTGTTGGTTGCAGCTTCATGAGAGCTTCTATCAGTCAAGTCAAGACGCAGGACAAGGATATCTTTTTCACTCAAGTTGCTAATCTCTAAAAACAACCATAAAATGAATGGGAACCAATAAGATTGCTGACATAACAATCGTGGGAAATGTAATCTGCTTTTAAACACCAAATTTTCACTAAAAAGACACCAAGAAACCATAACGTGAAGTTGAAAATAAAATGCTTGCTTTGTTTTCATTTTGATCTCCACATTTTTAATCTGTTCCTACTAAGTCTTTCTCTTCTCATCATTCTGTTTTTGCTTGTGAAAAGCTTGACTTTATTAAATGGGCTTGTGCAGCACAATACAGATAATTCAAGTCTCCAAATACATTGCAACAGTTGGGAGTAACGTGCAACAGGATTATTTGATACTGAAATTTTTCACTGAGCGATTCAGAAGCACAGCGTATTGACAGCATTGACACTTTGCTTGTATGTTAACTGGTCAAGTATGTTTATTCCTGACAGTAGGACTAGTACAATTTAGACCCAAAACACAACATGTATACATGAGTAGCTATGAGGCAAAGTCTAGAGAAGCTAGATTATTGGAGGAGGCAGAAGGAGAAGGTTTTTGTTCAACTGACAGCTTTTGGTAGATCCATCCCCTGAACCAAAAGTCGGCTGTCATCCAGTTCAAGCCTTCATGTTGAGTGTCTCTACCACCGCCTCTTCAGAGCAACTGACTTTTTTCACAGAAATTATTTCTTGAGCAGTGATTTGTTACCCTGGGGTTTGGGGGCAGATGACTCACAAAAATAAGATCTTCAACGTTAATCTTTTCAGGTTTTTTGTTTTTTAACTACATATAACATGATTTTTTTACTTTATTTGTATTAGTTTGATAGTGCTATTTTTGTTTCTAAATTGATTCCTAGCCACAACTAAGGGTACCTGCTCCCCTTTAAGCAGCTGCCCTCGTTAGAGGGCCTAAGGCTCTGATTTTTTAATTACTACCTCTTGCATATACAGGTAAAGTTGAACTTTGTCTTTACAGTGATGTCCAAATAAGGAGGTTACTTAAATCTGTAAGTTGCCTCTGTTCAAAGGTCACTAGTATTTAGGCTACTGGTTATAATAAACCCATCTGTTTGGTTTAAAGCTACCAGTATTTCCATGTATTGCTCCCTCCAACCCCTCCATGTGCATTTTCTCCTCCATTTCGTCCAGAAAGACAGCAGGAAAATCCATCTAGTTTAAACTACCCTCTCAGAGACACACTCTACCTCATGCTTCCTCAAGCAGATTTGCACAGTTGAAGCCTACTGTGGTGTGGAGTGTTTCTGCCATGGATTAACAAGACCACATGCTCAACCCAGCCAAGAAAGCTACACAGAGGAAAAGAAAAAGCAGAGGAAGAGACACAGACTGCTGATAAGGAAGGAATTGCTCTTCTATATGATGTAAGAAACTTTTGACTTCCGGAATTATCAAACCAGAAGCCTAGTTCTTGTTTTGGTGCAATCAGCGGTCCAGTCTGATTTCTACCCCCAAAAGCACTCAGACCATACATCTCTATCAGCCTCCTTAAGGGTGAGGAATCCTTGTCTAGTCACTCCTCAGGCAGCTTTTACAAAACTTCAAACATTCTTGTTACCCTTTTTCTAAACTTCCTCTACCATCCACGCATCCCCTTGTTTTTCTGGCAGATGACTAGAACTGTGCACAATGTTGAAGGCATGTACATGTCCCAATTTATACATTGTCAGAGTGATGTTCTCCATTCCTTCTACTACTAATAACCCCTAAGATTCCACTTCCTTTTTTGCTGGCTACCAAATTGATGTTTTTAAGGGAACAATTATGATAACCCAGAAAAACACCTGCTCCCAAGTGGGAGACCTTCATTTAGAGCTCATTGTCTTACACAACTGGTAACATACATTAGTTAACATCCTTTAGTGAAGTGTCGCCAGCTGCAAAGTGAATTGCACACGGTCACCAGCATTCAGATGCAACATATCTGAAACTGAGCGCTCAAAGCTCAGTCTACCCAGAAGAAAGGCCACTTTCAGAGAGCTGTGTGTTTTCTGGAGGTCTTTCTGGAAGTCTCCTTACATGGCAGCTTTACACTGCGTGGCTTCTCGTCAGGATCAAAGTGCTCAACCACCAAGCAGCAGGTCTTCTGACTGACATTCTCCTATCAAGCAATCATGGGCTGCCTCTTCCTTGTTACTTTTTAACTAAAACATGGTTACAATCACCCAAAGGCAACTTGTTTTTTTGAAAGACAGCTGCATAAGTAATGCGGATTTAGAGTAATATTTTGTTACGACCTCAAGTGTCCATCTCCTTCCCCTAGGATCCTCTAGAGGATTTCAGATCAACAACTCTTTTCAATACATGTTAATCTAAAATAGCAGTTTCTTGTAACACAATAAATGCTGTTACTCAGCATAGACCCTTTATTTTCCAGCTCTTCAGCACTTCCTCTTCTAATTCTGTCTTGTATAATACCCTTTAACAGAACATGAGCTTTTAGCAGCGGCTGAACAACATGACCTCCTGAGGTCCACTCCAACCTCAATTACTGTATAATTCTACACTTTATAGATTGTCTGTCATTCATTTGGCCTATCTATATTTAAATCACATTTGAGCTTTGTCAAACCAAGAAACACACCCCTCGTCTACTTTTTTTTTTTCCTTTTTAGGGCTTTTGAGAGAAAACAGCCTCCAGAATTACTGGTGAAATTCAACTCGTTGCAGAGAGTGGTTGGGGGAAATACAGAAGCCACTTGCAGGAACCATGGAAGTTATACAAGTTGTTTTCTCTCCCTTCTGCAAAGAAGCATTGAGTTAGCATTCGCATGACTCAACAGGTATTACCATAGCTTTTACGGTACTTTCCTTCTCTCTCTCTCTCTCCCCCTCTCTCCTTCAGCTTTTAAGCAGTGCAGAATGCATAAACGTGTATCATAGGGTGGTGTCTCTGAATTTTGAAGAAGATAAATATGCTTGCTTCTGACATTAATATGAAAATTACCTAGTTAAGTTGCTGCTGTGTATAGCATCTACAGCTGGCATGTAAAAGCCCATTAGTTCCAATTATGCCATATAATTCAGCCAAAATCAAGTTGATGTTACATGTTGCAGCTCAATCTTAATCCATCCCACGCTACTCAAACCTTACACAATACTCCTGAACTCAATTGCAAAAAGAAAACATGCAGGTGGAAGCAGGGACAAACCGCCCAGGAAGCACGTGGACCCACCGCCCAAGCATGCAGGGATGGAATGAGGAAGATCAACACTCAGACAGAGCCAAAACTGGTGAGGAATGTGAAAGACAACAAGGGCTTCATAGGTACAGCACCAACAAAAGGAAGACCAAAGACAGAGTGAGCTCACTGCCAAATAGGGATGGCGATGAAGTGACAAAGGGCACAGAAAAACATGAGGTACTCATTGCCTTCTTTGCCTTAGTCTTCACTGGCAAGATCTCCTCTCAGCTCGCGCACACTCCTGAGGCTAGACTCTGGGGGAAAGAAATACTACCAGCGTCAGAGGAAGACCGAGTTCGGTACAAATTGCACATATAAGTGGGGCAATATATACATCCAAGATTTACAAGAGCTGACCAATGTCACTCATCTTTGGAAGGTACTTGGTAAGTGGAGTAGCTCCGCAGTGATTCGAGGAAACCAAATGTCACGCAGCCTAACCTCAGTCCTTGGGAAAATTATGTGGCAATTCCTCCTGAAAGCAATTTCCAAGTATATGAAGGACAAGAAGGTGACTGGGAAGAGCCAGCATAGATTTAGCATGGACATATACTGCCTGGCCAACTTAATTGCTTTTTGTGATGAGATGACTGGCTCTGTGGACAAGGGGAGAGCAGTGGATGTTGTTTACCTTGACTATGTAGCTTTCTATGTTGTCTTCCACAGCATCCTTGAAGCTATATTGGGGAAATATGAGGGGTCTAGATGAGTGGATTACAATTGCAAGTGAAAAGCAGGCTGGATCACCGGGCCCAAAGAATAGCAACCAACCATTCAAAGTCTAACTGGTGGCCAGTTAAAAGTGGTATCCCTCCATGATCAATATCTTTTAACATCTTCATTAATGACTCAGATGATGGGACAAAACACAAGTTTTCGGCAAATTTTCAGTTAACATCAAGTTCAAAGGAACAATTGCTATGCTGGAGGGGAGGACTGCCATTCAGAGGCATCTTAACAAGCTGTAAGAACGATATGACAAACCTCATTAAGCTCAAGTCAAATGCAAAATTTCACACCTGCGACAGAATAATGTCCTGCAGTACTGCCGGCGAACATCCAAATGGCTGGTTATCAGCTCTCCAAACAAGACCAGAGGTCCTGATGGAAGGACAACAGCAAGCTGAACGTAAGTCAGCAATGAGCTCTGGCAATTACAAATGCTAGTGGGCTGCACTAGCAAGAGCAGACTGAGGGAAGTGACTTTTAAGTGCCTGCACTTACAAACTGCACCTAGAGTACTGTGTCCAATTTTGCACCCCCCTAGTTCAAAACAAATACTGATAAACTGGAGATAGTGTAGCTCAGGGCCACTAAGATGGTTAGGGGGTCTAGCACACATGATAATCAAGGAAAGGGGTGAAAAGCTGGGTTTACATAGCCTTGAGAAAAGAAGGATAAGAGGGGAAGGGGGCGCAATTACTCTCTTCCACTGCTTAAGGGTTGGCTATAGAAAATATGGAGTAACTACGTTCCTAAAGAGTTTCCAATATTCCTGCTAATCTGACCTAGAGTTACAATAAAGCTCAGTAGCATATATTTGCAAAACGTATGGCTACATAGGACTTTACAGCTAGTATATACCACAGTTAAGACATTCATAGGGTTACTTCAAGTTGGCAGAGGCAGAAATTATCTTACATAATGGTCTTACTCTTGGTTCACATCAATTGAAATAATCTTTCTGAACGTTCCTTAGCACATCGCACTCTAATACAAGTGTTGCCTGAAAAACAATATCCAGGATTATGGCTCCTGCCAGCCTATCTAGTGTTATCAGTTTTCCAATGACAACAAACGGCCACAGACGCAAATGTACTTGCATACTTTTACTGACCACTAAATATTGCGTCATCTGGCATTGGAATTTTGCCATGATTACCACTTAACCACACTGTCATCTTATGTCCCTTTTTTCCTTTTGAAGATATCTATTTAAGTGACTGCTTTTTGAAGCATCAGAAAATAGAAATAAGGAGTCATGCATTTTTGAAGCTCCTTGACAGATTTTCATAGTAGCCCGCTGCAACTTTTAGACTTCTAGAAATGTTTAGGTGCTAAGCCAAGACAAACATTTCATTATTCACCAGCACTCATTCCAAGCAAACTGTGGACATTCTGTCAACATTACCAGGAATGAACTGTCAGTGTCATAATATCCACAGTATAAAATACTGCGTACTGAGCTACAGAGGATATATAGTCTGAAAAAGACATAATGTTAATCATGTTCAAAACTTCTATTTATCAACATGAATTAACTGTCTATCCCACTTGCTGTCAAGCCAGAAAGCAGGAGGGGAAAAGAGAAACGGGGAATGAAGCCAGACTACTGACTCAGCAGGCGTACGAAAGATAACTGTAATAGTTAAACATTCCGCTTCACATTTGTTCCTCTTGATCTACAGGAGATCCTCTTTCTTGCACTTGCTCCGAACAACTTTTTCTGAACATTTCTATTCATTCCTTTTCCAAAGAGGAAAGTCAGTTGTCAGTCTGCCTGTAACATGCACAAACCTGAAGGAAGACTTCTTAGTAGCATGCAGCTACGTGGTTTGGTTCTTAATAGGATGATACCCCTCAGATTGTTTCCTCCATTCCCCACAGTATTTATTCCTTTTTCTTAATCTAGTATCTTACAAGACCACTTGCAACTGATAACGAGACTTTTAGGTAACATTGGCTTATGAAGGAATTCATAATGCAAGCCTATACAAAGGCTTCTCACTCACAAAAAGAAAATACCAGCTCCAAATGTACAGTGAAGCTATGTATAAAGTTTACCTTCACCGTGAAATTTATTCTTGTAATATGTGGGTTAGTATTTCTGTGGCAACTCCACCACAGCAAGAGCAGAACTGCTTGCATGAAGTAGCAAGTTGTACTTACGAAGGCATTTCTTTTTCACTCTTTCCAGCTCATCCTCTCTTCTTGCTGAGATGACAAGCAAGGCTCCGATCTTTGACAGCTGGTAAGCCAATTCTTCTCCAATTCCACTTGAAGCTCCTGTCACCCAGACAACTCTGCCACGCAGTTCATTTTCTATTAAAAGAATCAAGACAGTAGTTCATGCATTGCCAATGCTAGGATAAGCACTTAAGTCACTGCAGGGGTATAATCTGATACTGTTTTTAAGAAATATGCTCAATTTTTTTGGCTATTACAAAATCCTCACTTCTTTATTTTTTGGTCACATGCAGTTGTGAAATCATTCATAGCTGTTCTGTTGCCACTTGAACTTTGTTCCAAGGCTAATCTGAATAAACACTGATTATCTACCTGAGGGAAGAAATTTGATTGCATTTCTGCAAGCCATCCACACATAGCGTTTCCACTAACCTCATCAAAAAGGGCTTCAGAGGAAAAGGGAGAAGAGAATTCTTGGAAATGACAGGAAACAGTTACTGTATTGCAAATCCAAACAGAAGCCTAAGCAAACTTTTCCCAATAATGTTCTACCTCAAAAATGCTCCTAAGTAATTGTCGACAGAAGACAATTCTCTGAACAAAGACAGATAAATCATAACAAACCAAATGGGTGTTCATCCACTCTGTTTTATATCTGATGCAGGTTAATTCCTGCATTGGCTGGAGTACAGTACACAGAGTTGCCAAGGTGTAAGTGCACATGTGAATTTCCCATGTACTCATAGTTCCTGCCCAGGCATGCTTTTTTAAACTGTAGTAAAAATAATAGCATCTTACGCCTTTTACTTCTCTGCTTATATGCCTGTCCCCCCCTTGTTTGCAATCATCCCCACTCCATAATACACCTGGGTACGGGGAAAAGGCTTAGCTTTCCAGACATATATCCAAAATCATCAAATACAACAGATGGATCAAAATCACCTATTTAATTCTAGAACATGATTTAAGGATGAATGATCACTAATATCTGAGCACTTTCCAGAATGTATCATTGCCTAACACTTGTATGTGTTCTTCAAAATTAGTCTTAGTGAATATTAGTCTTAGTGAAAATCAAGTACTCAGAGCACTGCTGACGGGAGCTCTTCCTTCTCTTTCTCAAGTCTGTACAGAAGAGTATTCCAACAATGTCTAGCCAACCAAGAAAGATTTCATGGTATAATTCAAAGAGCAGAGCCAAATGCAGCTCCTGAGACTTAAAGCCAGTTCTATTCTGAAAAAGGCCAGAATAGCATTCTTCAGCTCACTGAAACTTACCCACTCGTTTAATTTAGCAAAAGTACTTTCTCACTGCAGCCAGTGGCTGGGCTGCTTTTACTTCCTGCTTACTTCAGTAATCAGTTAAGGTTGGAAAAGACCCTTAAGATCATCAAGTCCAACCGTTAACCTATCACTGCCATGACCACCACTAAACCATGTCCCTAAGCACCACATCTCCCCATCTTTTAAATACCTCCAGGGACGGGGACTCAACCACTTCCCTGGGCAGCCTGTTCCAGTGCCTGACTGCCCTTTCGGTGAAGAATTTTTTCCTAATATCCAACCTAAACCTGCCCCGGCGCAGCTTGAGGCCGTCTCCTCTCGTCCTAAGAAGAGAGCATTCAAGACTATCAGAGTTCAGCCCAAGTCTGTGGGACTGGCAGTGAGTATTATTTGTCTATTTTTAAGCTGACTGTATTTTAGTCAAAGAAAAATCCCTCCTAAACCCAAACTTTGGTGGTGTTGGGTTGTTTGGGCTTTTTTGTTTGCTTTTAAAAACAATAACAACAGCAAAACCAGTCACTTTCCAAAGCAGAAACGTATTCTAAGGTTATAAACTTGGGAGGTAGAAAGAGGCGTTGCTGAAGTTGTAGGAGTAACCACTGTATTAATCGTTATACCAAATGGCTGCTGACTGTAAAGCTCATTCACGCTCTTTTCCTACAGTTTTATTCCAATGTTACCAATTCATTGAATTAACCACAAGAAACATGGGGGTTCATCTCTCCTATTACAGTTCTTTTGGCAGAAAACCTGTGTAGACATACACTACATGAACAGAAGAACACACGGACATACTTTCAACCCTGCTTACCACACTCATCTCTTCTTGCTACTGAAAACAAGTCCGCTTCCTCCTACTACTTAGCTTCCCTGTTCCCAACCTGTCTTGGGCAGCTTCACTGCAGTTATTCAGGATCTTGTTCTGTGGACAGAATAATTAGTTGAGATAAGGAAAGTTTTCCACTGATTTCTCAGTGCTGATAGTTACCAAGCACTGAGCTACTGGGAGTTAACATAATGGAAAACCTAGCTCCAATGCTGTTGTAGAACAAGCATCAAACCACCAGCTTGCTCTAGAATAAATGTCCTGTTGTTACTGGAAATAAGTTTAAAAATTAACCATGCCAAATTAAAAAATAAAAGCAGATTATACTATTACTAACCATTAACTACATGTTACAAGGCATAACAAATCAGAGGCTGAACAAAGTAGTACTGCAAGTAATCCAAGAAGCGCTTTTGTAGTTCTGTTTAGGTTTTTTCCCCAATATTTTATAGCTCTTATAGCTATAAGATAAAGATAGCTCCATATCTTTTCATTCATGAACAAAATTTGGGGTGGGGAGGTTTAAAGCAGAACACCCTTCCCACACCCCTAAAGAATCACACCATTATTCCCAGTTTTAAGAGTGGGCTGTCAGATACACAGGCTTTCATACATAAAAGGATCCTCCTTAGCTTGATAATATTATGCTGCCTGTGAAAAGCACACCATTTAGAGTGACTGCTGCTCAGCTAATGAATCACAACCCATAAAGAAAGTCATCCAGCACCCAGTAACCCTTGTCCCCTGACCACATAAATACTTAGAAGATGGGAAGCAATCCAGCACCTGCCAATGACAAAATCCAGAACTGAATTCTCCCTATAGAATTGAATCATTGAAATGGAACCAATCTTATCTATATTAAGGCCTTTCTTTGTAATTATAGTTCACAGCACAAGAAAAAGAAACATACGAGATCAGTCTGCTTGCTGCTAAGTGTTTTTATCTCCAAAAAACTTCAACATCCATAATAATGTTGTAGAAGTGATAGCACAATATAATGACTGCAAGAGTGGCAGCTCTTATAACAGCTTTAAATAAAAATCAAGGGTTTTTTCCATGGGATCCACACGTTACTTACCTAGGCACACTACATTATGTGCACAATATGGGGAGGAGGAAGAGAAAAGGGGGAACTTATTTAAAGAAACATCTTTTCTAGTGTTTGTCCCTTCTGTTTTCCTACCTGAACAGTTAGGATCAGCACTGTGGCACCACCATCCCACATGTATATGACTGAACTATCTGCGAAATGCCACTTAAATGCTACCAGTTCAGCTACATATTTTATTTAATTACAAGCTCTAAGGCTGGGAGATGGAGCGGAAACACAGCTCACCTCTTTGCAGAGCAAAGGAGCTTATGTTGACAAAATTCTGCCTGATTCTTCTTACATTACATGTTGAAACAACTGCATCAGAAAATGACTACATTGGTCTTTTTATGTGAACTTTTAGAGACGAGTTAAAAGGTTTCCAGGCTTCCAATAAGACCAAAGGCTACATTCAAATAACACTATGTCTACCTGAGAGCTCCTACATCTTGATGTGCATTGCACATAGATCCTTCAGGACAAAGTTTCAATTCTGCTTGCATTAGTCAAGATTTATCTTGTTTCTCTGCCCTGAGTCGTTCCGTGATCTTTGTGAAGTCCACACGTGAAGCTTTTTTGTAGTTTTCTTATAGTACGGGAACTTCCTAATGGAGTTACTATAAAACTTTGGGCTGCATATCCAAAGAGTTACAGGAGATTGCACACACAGATTTAAATTTAGTATTTCTTAGAGTTTTATTACTTGTGCATGCTTTTCTGTTCTCTTCTCCAATATATGGGCTAGCACTTTTGCAGTAAGCTTCTACTGAAAGCAAAAGACAGAAATGTCTCAACAAGTTTGTCCTACTCTTCTCTCAAGCCCTTCCTAATGCTGACCTTCACCCGCGCCACCATCCCTTACCAAATCATGGTCTCGAGCCCAAACCCTTACTCCACCATTCCCCCGCAGTCACACGTTGCTGATCCGCCTTCGTTCGATGCAGTCCTATCTCCCTATCTCAGCCCAACATCCAGTTTCATTTCCCACATGGGACAGGCTTATAGTGTCCCTCATCCCATCTTCTTTCAGATCAGCTTCCTCCCCGGAGCGGAGAGATGCCAGGAGAGCTCCCTGCTGTCATCTCAACCACCCCGCAGCAGCCCCGAGTCGCCACTGCTGGCTAAGCTGAGGGCATATTCAGAAATTTGTGGTTTTTCTGATCAAAAGTCTCTATTAAGCAAATAAAACCTATGATTTTTAAGATCTTTGTCCAGAAGTAGGCAGAATTACAGTCAAATTAGAAAGATTAACGTGTGCCAAGAGCTGAAAAACCCTGTCTGAGGGCATTTTATTGAACCCACAGGTGTCAAAAGCAGCACCTTACAGAAAAGCGGTGTAAAGCCGCAGACGGCAATCGTGTGCTGCTCCCTCATGCCTCTCAGGGCACAATTCCCAGAAAAGGAAACCCATTTAACCTGAAAATTGATATTCGTGTTTACTATGTTGTAAACACTTCCAGCACTACTGTGAAACTGAAATCTGCTTGAAGATGTAAGAACAACCCCAAACAGAAGCTAAGCAGGCTGCAAAGCACCTCGGCCTGGCCGCCTGCGCCCAGCATCGCCTCCTCTTACCGACCCTCCTTCGCCACCCCCTGAACCGCACCACGATGTCAGAACTGGACATCTGCCCAGAAACGCTGCAAAACAACCGGGTTTGGGCCAAACGAGCCAGCCCTCACCGCAGACGCGCTGGAGCTCGCCGCTGCTGCCAAGTTGCTCTTAGACAGCTCCTTTATTGGCACGAGGGGCAGCCCGCCTTGTGGGATAAGGGCAGGAAAATCATGCTTTTTAGGGTTATTTTTATTGATCTTCAGACAAGCCCGCGGGGGAGCTGCCGAGGGCTGGGTCCTGAGGCGACTTCAGCCCTGCCCTCCTCTCCTCCCCAGACGCCGCCATGCCCCTCACGGAGCGCCCCAAACCCGCCACCGGCGACACCGCGCCCCGGACCCCCGCCGCCGCCGCCACCACCATCCCGGCGGTCGGCGGCTGCTGGTGGGTGGCTTTACCTGGCTTCTTCCCCCGCCACTCGGCCCACAGCAGCGTGAGGTCGCCGTCGGCCCGCAGCCAGCGGAGCAGCTGCGCCAGCAGGGCCAGGAGGGCTCCGCCCGCCAGCGCCAGGCAGAGAGCGCAGCCCCACGCCATGGCCGCCCGCCGCCTGCCCCGGCTCCCGCCGCCCCTTTATCAGGGCCGCGGCGCGGCGGGAGCCGCCCCCGCTGCCTGAAGCCAGCGCCGGCCTCCTCCTCCCGCCTCCCCTTCCACCCCCTTTCCCCGCCGGGCAGGGGTGGGCAGCCCCGCTCCGCACCGCCCCGCCGCTCCCCGGCCCCGAGGCGGCCCCGCCGGGAGCCCCGCGGCGGCCGGGGCTGGGGGTAACCCCGGGGCTGGCGCAGTCAAGGCTGCGGCGGTAGGCGCGGGGGGGTGCAGGGGAGAGGCCGCGCATGTGACGGCGGGTGAAGGTCGGCTTCTGGGAGCGGGGCCCTCTTGTTTTCCCTCCTCGGCGTGCCCCCGGGGGGAGAGGAGGGCTGCCCGGCCTTTTCCTGCTCCTGAACAGCGCTGGCCGCTGCACGTCCTGGGGCACCGGGCGAGCGTCTGGGGCGGTTTGGCTGCGGTGTTCGGAGATCAAAAGCCGCTGCCCGTTATCCGGAGGGGAGCCTCCCGGCTGTCCCCTGGGGACGCTGGCGATTCCCCCCCCGGCGGCCCCCAGCCCAGCCGCAGTCACCCCTCTGCTCCTGTCACAGACCGTACTTTTGCGGCTCATTCTGCACCATGGAGGCCTTCCCTGCCCAGGTTTCTGCAGTAATGCTATGCTTTGGCCATGCCTCTCGCTGTGCTGCCCGCTAAGGCGAGCCCAGTTCTTGCACGCACCTGGTCTGGCCAACATTTCAGACCTTGGGTTTAAAGCCCGGGCTCCGAAATCAGTAGTGCTGGATACCCACAAGTACTAAAAACCCAGGGACTGTGGCATTTCTGGACATCATAGAATCGTTTAGGTTGGAAAAGACCCGACCCTTAAGATCATCAAGTCCAACCGTTAACCCAGCATTGCCATGATCACGACCAAACCGTGTCCCTAAGCACCACATTTACCTGTCTTTTAAATCTCTCCAGGGATGGAGACTCAACCACTGCCCTGGAAAGCCTAGTGCTTGACAACCCTTTCGGTGAAGGAATTTTTCCTAATATCCAATCTAAACCTGCCCTGGCACAACTTGAGGCTGTTTCCTCTTGTCCTATCACTTGTTACTTGGGAGAAGAGACCGACCCCCACCTCTCTACAACCTCCTGTCAGGTAGTTTCAGTAGAGAGCAATAAGGTCTCCCCTCAGCCTCCTCTTCTCCAAACTAAACAACCCCAGCTCCCTCAGCCGCTCCTCATAACACTTGTGCTCTATACCCTTCACCAGCCTCGTTGCCCTTCTCTGGCCACGCTCCAGTACCTTGATGTCCTTCTTGTAGTGAGGGGCCCAAACCTGAACACACTATTAAAGGTGCGGCCTCACCAGTGCCGAATACAGGGGGACACCACATCACTCTCATCTACAGCTCTTCACCATAGATTTGCTGGTGCTTATGTGCAGAGGCGCTAAACTCTGTTCTTACTACCTTGATGTTTCAAAGTCTTTCGCAGCAGGAGGTACAGATATAACAGGGGAACCCATAATAATTTCTGCCTCCTTGCCAGACCCTTGACACAAATGCATGCAGAGTTTATGTAGGACAGGCCGCATAGTTGTTCAGAGAGGCACACAGACCCTGTTCCCAAAATCTTACGGGCTAAAGCCCCTGATCTATCAGAAGACGAAGCACAGGATTACCACATTTACCGCACAGCTGCCCAGCCTGTCCCAGCACCACAGATGACCAAAGGATTCATGAATCAACACCTGAATTGCCACCAAATTTGCATTACAGCTTCCTGAGGCAAAACACAGCCATGGTCTACCTTTAAACCTTTAGGTTCTGACTGATTTTTCCGCAAATCAGTCCGAACCTAATCCATACGATAAGGGAAAGGTGACAGAAAAATAAAAATATACCGCCAACATACTCTGTTTCTGTAAACAGCACCAATCCTCAACCGTGTCTAACCCAATCGTTAATTAAATGGTTGTTGTGTTTCAGAATACAAACAGGCCTTTGGAGGTTATGAAGGAAGACTATCACAGGAACTGTGACTGTTCACAGTTACACGTCATGGTTACAGATATTCTTTGTATTCCCCTGTTTTCTCGTTTTACTGAGTTGAGAACTATTTTGTGTTAGTGCAATGCATAGCGTAATGGAACCTTAATGCCGCACAAAACACAAATAATATCAATAAATAGCAAGTAATTTAAACTATTTTCCTTACTTTCCAGTGGAAAATTAGGGCATGATGTACAAATTTTCTCATTGCAAAATTCAGCTGTCCATCCCTGCCAGATCTTTATGAGCTCTGGTAAAAAAAATTTCCAGGTCTTATTTCCTCTTTGTGCTAAGTGCAGATGGTGCACACACGATCATGGAGCTCTGCACCACAACACACCAGAATAGGCAGGATAAAGTTGCAAGAGGACGTACACCGCACCTGCACAGTATATTCTTAGCAGGGATTTTCCCAGCTATCCCCAAAGAGACAGCAGCTGAGGCCAAGCACAGAAAGGATGCGTAGGAGAAGCTCATGAGGTCCCAGCATCCTGTGACTGGTGAGCGGTGAGAATTTATCTTGTAACTCAGTGCTTCAACCCTTCTTTTACAACAAAACCGAGTAAAATAATTTCTCTTGTTAAAAAAAAAAGTTCAGTTACAGAGTTCTTGTGCATTTGTACAGCTGCACAGTCACCATCAATGGGGTTTTTACTGCCTATCCCCAAGATTACAAAGACAGGCATGAAGGGCCTGCTCAGCGCATGGAAGCATGCTCAGTGTCAGACTAAGCACGGGAAGGAGAGTGCTGGAAAAAGTTACAAGGTCCTTTACAAAGTAATGTCCATTCCTGCTGTTTTCCAACTTATAAAAAGTAAATATGCTCATCTCATTAGTATTATCTTGATGATAGATACAGATACTTAAGGAATTATCTTATTTATACACACCCGAGTCTATTAAAAAGATGCCTTTTGAGATCCCCACCAGCTAAAAAGCAGCAAAGCCACCACAGGCTGCAGCTTTTACATACGGCTGCTGTAAACCATCCGAATCATGCCAGACTCTCAGAGCTCTTCTCAATCCCAAAGCAACTGGCAAAAGATCGACGGGAGTTCAGGGTTGCCAGCTTCCAGTCTCACCTTGATGGCCAGCAGTGCTCTGATTTACCTCACTGGAAGTACAACTTTGAGTGTTGACAGTCACATACGCTCTTTTTGTTACTTCAGAGCCAGCAACTACTTGGAAAAGAGCTGTTTGACAAAGTACCAAAGCAAAGTGAAACATCTCTTAAAGGATCACATCATAACGAAGCCCTTGGATTTGACCAACATCTAAATTCCCAGGGAAGACTGAAAATATTTCTCCTTCTAATGCCTGAACTTAGTTTCCACATGAGAAGCTAATTTTCACTTTCTGAAGAGGCCATTACTGCTAACCGTTTTTAAAAGTCAACCAAAGTCAACCTGAACATCAACAGAATGAATGACACTTCTGTTGCACTTTGCGCTGTGATGTCTGATGCAGACAGCACTTTGGAGTTCAGCAAACATATTCTGATATCTATACATAAAGTACTTAACTGTGGTTGTGAAGTGCAAGAGCCAATGTAGAGCTGAAGTACAAGGCTCTGAAAACAAAATGAGAAATAGTTACCAATGTGGGAGGTCGCAGTCTTGCTCCACACCCTGCTGTGAACCTTGCTGAGGTTCCCCATGTTGACTCTGTGGCAGCAGATAACAGATCAATTAAACTCAGCACATAACATGATAACGTGCCTTATTCTTAAGAGTTACACAAATTACATTGACCCACTTAATGTAAATAAAAGCCAGATAAGCTGCGTTCTGTCTCCAAAGCAGTAAGGCAGAAAAAATGTTTTATTAGATTGCTCTTTCTATATATTTCTTTTTCTCCAGTTGTGCAATATTGAGAAGACCTTGTGCAAAAATGCAATGGCATGATGGAACTGGGGGATGAACGGATTGAGAGCTGTCCTGCGGAGAAGGACTTGGGGATACTGGTGGGTGAAAACTTGGGCGTGAGCAGGCAATGTGCGCTGGCAGCCCACATTCTCCCGCTCTGCTCCGTGCTGGTGAGACCCCACCTGGAGCACTGCATCCAGCTCTAGGGCTCCCAGCACAGGAAAGACATGGACCTGTTGGAGCGGTTCAGAGGAGGGCCACGAAAATGGTCAGAGGGCTGGAACACCTCTCCTATGAAGAAGAGCTGAGAGAGTTGTGGATGATCAGCCTGGAGAAGAGAAGGTGCTGGGGAGACCTTATTGCAGCCTTTTAATATATAGAGGGGGCTTATAAGAAACACAGAGACAGACTTTTTACCAGGGCCTGTAATGATAGGACAAGGGACAACGGTTTTAAACTGAAAAGATTTAGTTTGGGTTTAAGGAAGAAATTTTTTATGATGAAGGTGATGAGACACTGGAACAGGTTGCCCAAAGGAGCTGTGGATGCCCCATCACTGGAAGAGTTCAAGGTCAGGTTGGACCAGGGGGTTTGAGCAACTTGATCTAGTGAAAGATGTCCCTGCCCATGGCAGGGGGGTTGGACTAGATGATCTTTAAGGTCCCTTCCAACCCAAACCATTCTGTGATTCTATGATTCTATAAAATGAGTAAATTTTCACAGATTTATGGGTGAAGTGCTTCCTCTTTGAATGTTCACAAGAGGGCCCCAGATGACTTGATGCCAACCCTGGTAATAATACTGTGAGAGCATGGGTGTGAATATTTTCCACAGCACTGTGATGCAATTTCTTTGATCCATGTTAGAGAAAATAAAGCTCCAGTGCAATTATCTGAGATTATTTCAGTGTCTGTGTGAAACATAGATTTGAAAAAGGCTCTTACTTCACTAAATTATTTAAGCAGGTACAATACCATTAAAATGAATAGCAATTAGAGCAGCACTATATTCCCTTTTCCTGTATTTCCTCTTCCACTGTGAGCATTATAGAACAGCTTCTAAGGAGAAAAGCTCTTTGCTTTGTTTAGGAAAACAAAATTTTAGGGAGAATCCATCATAAAATGCACACAAGTGAAGTAAGGACAGTTTTGACTCCATGCTATCTGCTTCAGAATGTTACCTATGCCATGTGGTCTAGCGTTGCTGGAAGAGGAGACAAACACACACACATCCAGGCCAAGACAGTCCCACGTAAATGTAACGGAGTGCCAAAAGTACTTCTTACATAAATCCATTTGATCATAGAGTGGATATATACCTTCTTTCTATAGTTTTTATTTTATATCTGGTTTAACCACAAATTATTATTTAAGAAAATGTTGCCCCTTTTGTAATAACATTTATTGAAAACTTAAAAATTTATCCTAGGTAAGGGACATCCATTTGAGCCTTTTAAATGCGGGAATCATTTTGATCCAATGCTGATTTGAAGTACAATTCTATGTCAGTGAAATTTTTCCTATTGCTTACAAAGAGCACAAGCTGTCTGCTTTCTGCACCAGAATTACCTTCTTGAGTTCAAGTCTCTGAGTTTTTGTGCACTTAAGCCTCTGAATTCCTAGCTATGCTAATCTCCTCTCATCTCAGCTTTTAGCGTGTTGTTCGCTCTTCATGGTTTTTAGCCCTTTCTGCCTGCCTTCTTACTCAGGCCACTTAAAGACAGACTTGAAGGAAATCACTTCCATCTTTTCTTCCTTCATATCTCTCCTTAACTTTACTTAATCCTTGCATCCATTTAATTTCAGTCTGTTTAGTTAAGGTTTTGTGTGTGAGCTCCCATCAGTTTAAAACTTGGGAGTCTAGCTCTAATTAGAGCAAGTTGAACTCCTGTGTCTTCTATCTGTTTTTAAAACAGTAAATAAAACTGTTGGTACTGCCTTCCTGGCCACTGCATTACAGTTTCACAGAATCATAGAATCGTTAAGGTTGGAAAAGACCCTTAAGACCATCGAGTCCAACCGTTAACCCAGCACTGCCAAGTCCACCACTAAACCATGTCCCTAAGCACCACATCTACCCGGCTTTTAAATACCTCCAGGGATGGGGACTCAACCACTTCCCTGGGCAGCCTGTGCCAGGGCCTGACTAGTCTTTCAGTAAAGAAGTTTTTCCTAATATCCAACCTAAACTTGCCCTGGTGTGTTTAGTACAACCTGTTCCCAAGCAATAGAAGGTAAACCAGAGACATCACGTTTTTGCCAGAATAAGGTACCTCTACACCAGTAAGTCAAACAGGGCCACGGCATGGAGTCGTACACTGGTATGTGATCATCCATACTTTCAAACTGTTCTCATGGTTCATGGTACGGCTTTGCCCACACACTCTCCCAAGGAATGTGGGGTATGTCAGGGGGCATCAGCTACAGACACGAGCCAGGTCAGGCCAGTTGGTCTCAGCACTAGAGAGTCTACAAATTGTAGCAAAGACGTAGCAAAGATATAGTCACACAAGTCTTTGCAACTGTTTAGCTAAGCAAACTCTGAGTTAAAGTGGTGTAACTGTTAGTAAATCATTCTTTCCTCTTCTCTCCTCCTTACACCTCACTGTTTCCTCCCGCAGAAAAAAATATAGAGAAAAACGTCTGACAACAACAGAGCATCACAGAAAAATGCAAAATATTAATATAAAAAGACACAGTGGCATTCTTATTCAGACAGCCAGGACAAATATAGGAAGCATCTTCAGACACAGAAGGAGATGACCCCAGTTTTTGGTTGGTGACTTTTTGTGGCGTGCCCTGGGAAGGATTATGTCAGCATAAGACGTGAGAGCCATTTTCTACCCTCTACCCAGTGTCACACCTGTGTTTGAAGCTATAAAACTCTGCGGTGATCCCAGCCACCTGCAGCTATGCTGGGCCCTGCCCTTCTTCCAAATTTCACACCCATGACTTTTCAATTAGATTATAAACTGCTTGGCTTTGCTTTTTGTTTGCAAAGTGCTTGCCGTGCTTTTATGGACACCTGCGTTAACTCTATCTGTTTAAAAGGGGCATGTTACTTTTTAAAGGACAAAGTTTGCCTCCAGACAAAGAGCCCCTGCACACCAAGTCCCCCTCCCTGACCTAACTGGATATTTGAATGCGACTTAAGTGTTCCAGATGTGTCCTTCACATAGGGGTGAATTTTATTCAGGACTGCCTGCCCGAGCTCTGCTCATTCCTCTAGACCACACTACTTTGACTTCTCTTCCTGTTTATTGACATTAAGAGCACTTTTACTCAGAAATAATAAAAAGAGAAATCCAGAAAAACTCCAACCTCTTCTGCAGGAGATGGGCCATTTATATGAAGATAAGATTTGTTCAGCATGATGGGACAGTGATAGAACCCAGAGTCCTTGAGTCATATTATCCATTTCCTTTTCATAACATACTTTCTTTAGTTTACACTAAGGGGTATGACTAAATCACCCGTGTTTATAGAAATAACAGAAATACAGAACACGTTCAGGTGAATTGAACAAAACTCCATTTGATGATAATGCCATTTTGTTTGTGTGACATTACCACTATGTAATTCTTCATGATTATTCAAATGAAATATTAGAAGAAGTCAAGATACAAACATATAACGGGCTTTTCCTCAGAGGAACAGCTATAGGTAAAGGCTAGAACATACCTGAACATACCATGGCATATGAACATATCATATCTAGATAAGTGAGGGAAAGCAAGTATTTCATGTTTTTTCTTTAAAAAAAGCTTTCTCGCTTTCTTGATGCGGAACAAACCTCTCATGATGGTGAAGAAGAGGAAGGCATTATCACTGATATTCACATTCTGATTGTTAGATCCCTGTTCTGTGCCTGTCATCCTGGGCTGGATTACAAGGTCACCAAAGTCAACGGGAAGATTTGTGCCCCCTTTTCCACATTTGGAATTTTCCAAATACATACATAGATACATAAACCAATATTTACTCAATTTAAATCTGTTGTAATGAATCTAGGAAGGTTTCTTTCTGTGTGGGCTCACTCATTGCACTAGTACTGAAAAGACTACTCATACAGGGAACTAGTGAAAATTTTCTCACCTGCATCACTTAACATTAAGTGAGGGATAGGAGGAGGAAAAGCAGGTGGTGTCCAAAAGGCTGATTCTGCAGAGCTTCGTCTCCCTGAGCACCCGCTACAGTCAGCAGAAACAAACTCTATCGTGGGGGGTGGCCAGGAAACATAAATGAGGAACCTGCTCTGGATCCTCCACTGAAAGATTTTCTCTTCCTCCACCTCCTCACACAGAGGTAGCTTACGGAGTGGCTTAGGGAGGGAATGTCTCCCAAACCCATGAGAAGATACTTCAGGAAACCAGTCCTTTACTAACTGTTAGCCAATGACAGAATCAGGTAACTAAAATTCCTTTCCTAATCCCCAAATTATTTTTTTTATTATTAGTACTACTTTTTTTACAGCCTCCTAATAGTGCAGTTTTCTGAAGGCAGTTAGTTTCCCTTCATTTTCATTACTTCTTTCTTTTACACTCATATTGTTAACAATTCCAGCACAAATCTGGGACAGGGTTTGCGCTCTCTCTCTCTCTCTCTCTCTCTCTCTCTCTCTCGCACCCTCTGCTGGTCTTCCCAAAGCAAAACACAAAATATCAGAGAATTTTCATTAACAACCAACATTTTTAAGAGAAAAATCCAGATTTCTGTTTCTCAACCTTTTACTATCAGAATGTAAGTTATGAAGAAGATTGGTGTTGGGGCTGTAAACTGAGCATGAGAGGGAGTTTTTTAATGAATTTAAAAAAATAATTGCATAATCAAGCATGTGAACCTGTGGAATTTCTCAGGCAAAAAGTCCAAAAGTGAACACAGCCTAAAAAGCTGATCACAGTCTGACCTGGCTCTTAGCAGAACTCTGTGATTGGCATTTTAATGAAGATATTATGTAAGGAGCTCTAGAAGCATACGCTACCGAGGACTATTTTTTTCTGTGTATCTCAGTTAACAAAAGTCATAGGCAGTAGTCCTGCTTAGACAGTACGTATTTTAAGTAGGAAAAGAGGTAAGGAGATACAGTGGCTAAGTATTATCTTCCATTCCAACAACACACTAAAACAGAGAGCTGATCTAATTACTCATCTGGGAAAATCCCTGGGTGTCAGAGAAGTGAATTAGAGTGCAGTGCTTTCCTAATCAGCTGATGGGAAGGACATGCTGGTGCTGGGAGAGGGTAAGTTTGGTGCACCTGGTACTCCAACAATCCCTTTCTGGTAACCAAAACCAAGAAGTAGTGCTAAGACTGCTCTACTACCAACATCTAAACAGTTTCCTGCACTGCCCAGGATCAGGCAGATGTGGGTCTGTCAGGAAGGCGGGCCTGCTCCTCTTCCGAGGTGTACAGGACGGTATGCTGCAAGAAGTTTTGTTTAAAATCTACGGGAACACACATCCAAGATGTGTATGTGATTTGATGAGCATTTCACCTGTTCCACTTTCTGAAGTCAATTTTCACTTGACATTAAGCCTCAGTGCAAGCAACCGGGTGCTTTGTTGAGGATCCATCAGCTTTCTGTGTATGGTAGCACAAGTGTCATAGAATCATAGAATCGTTAAGGTTGGAAAAGACCCTTAAGACCATCGAGTCCAACCGTTAACCCAGCACTGCCAAGCCCACCACTAAACCATGTCCCTAAGCACCACATCTACCCGGCTTTTAAATACCTCCAGGGATGGGGACTCAACCACTTCCCTGGGCAGCCTGTGCCAGTGCCTGACTACTCTTTCAGTGAAGAAGTTTTTCCTAATATCCAACCTAAACTTGCCCTGGCGCAGCTTGAGGCCGTTTCCTCTCGTCCTATCACTTGTTACTTGGGAGAAGAGACCGACCTCACTACAACCTCCTTTCAGGAGCCACACAAAAGATACTAACGTGTTATTTTGCATAGCTGAGTTTTTTAATGATGTTAAAAAGCATTTTATATGACACGGCAACAGGCAAGACACTAGCCACAAGTATTTAAATCAAAGCTATGTAAGCAGCCTCTTGTTACCTTTCCTGGGTAAGTAAATTCCTCAATATACTGGAGAAAGTGCAGTGGAGGACCACCAAGATGAAGGGAAACTTAGAGAGCCATCTTTGTTCAGCTGTAAGAAGAGAAGGATAAGGGGAGATTTTATTGCTGTGTTCAACTGCAGACTCTTTTCAGAGGTACACGGTGATGACAAGAGACAACGGACACAAATCACAACCCAGGAAATTCTGATTGGAAACACAAAAAGAGGTGCCCAGAGAGGTGGAATTTCCATCCTCAAAGATATTCAAAACTCAGTTGGACAAAGACCTGAGGAGCCCCATCTCGTTGGACCTGCTTGGAGCCAGAGGTTGAACTAGATGACCTCCAGAAGTCCCTTCGAACCAAAATTATTCTGTGATTGTATGATAAATGACTACCGTGTCATTAATCCAGCTTAAACTGACGAAAGTCATTTTGACAGTACTAATGCTTCCCCAAGCAAATAAGAAATTTAAACCCAGTGCAGACTCACTGAGGTCAGTGGGAACCTTGAGTTTAACTTGAAAGGCATTGGATCAACTTCAATGCTTTTAGGATTCGTATTCAGAAAAGATCCTAAACTTCATTTTTGTAGACAGCATTAGAAACTGCATCAGGGTGGTGGGTTTTTTACTGTGGGTTTCTCAGCCACTTGCTTTTGCAGTGAGATGAAAACGAAGCATTCTGCAACCGCTATCTTTGAGTATTCACAAATTCTAGCTCGAGAGTCAGCAGCAGAATGAAGTGTTTGCGCAGTGCTCTGAAGGTATGGAACTTTGCTTTTCAGTTTGCAGTTGCAGGAAAAATCCTATTTGCTAACAGTTATGGGTATTGAGCCTCTCATCTTAACTTGGGTTCAGCTCAGGTCAACTGCTGCTTTCATGTTGAGACACTGTCTGTATTAATTGAAATTTATGTCATAGAATGGCGATCTTGTGACCTCTGTACAGTGAGCTAATGATTCCAATCCCATTTTCAGCAGGCTGCTGTGAATTAACATCACCAATGCTTTCCCTTTTTCATCTCATCGCTTTTCTCATCTTTGTAAGACAAGCTGTTTTCCTCTTCCTTATCTTGTCTCTTACAAGGGATTATATTATTTATCTTGAACATGAAACAGTAAAACAACACAAGGGAGTAATTAGAATATGACATGATAAATGTCAAGTACTAGCCAATTATTTTGATTATTCCTATAAAGGTTAAAAAATGCAAAAAATAAATGTGTTTGTAAAAACATAATGTATGCCTTTACACACACAAATATAATGGAAACATAGATTTATCTTAATAAATACGAGTGATACAGTACAATGAATGAAAACAAGCAAGAATACAAACACATTTCAAATCCTTAAAAGAAATCACATTCCCAAATCTCTCAAGAAGCAGCTGAACTCCTAATCCATTGGATTAACTGAAATTTCCTGAGAAGGAAGGATACCTTTCTGTTTTGGGTGGAGGCCTGGATTATCTCCGAGTATCATCCATGTTTTGAGTAATCCTCTGATATGAAGCTGCACCACATTACTTGCACTTAAATGTTCTGCAAAACAACTAATGTGACCTAGAATATGAGATTTTCCTTCCCTGGTAGGTTCCTCCTCCTGAAACCCTGAGCTTGAACTGCACAACAAGCAGTTTCTTTTCATAATGGCCCTGATGATTGCTTTGCTAATATTTTTTTCTGCACCATCCCCAAAGAAACACAGCACCATCGGGGGGGGGCAGGTGTTGCCATAAAAACGCTAAAAATCCACATTACTACTTGTTTTGCTTTCCTAAGAAAACCATCACATATAGCTTGTGACCTCATATCAATTTTTATCATGTCCCTTATGCCAGCAAACATGAAACAATGTCTTTACTTCTTACAGTCATACCACATCAGCACCTATGTAATGAAACTAAATTTAAAGTTCAGTTATGTTGTCAACTAAAAAAGGCATAAGTGGCAAAATCCAGCTTCAGAACAGGATTATCCTTTACATCCTGGACTCTCAAGAATCCTTGGTACTGTGTAAAACCTATTTTGCAAAATACTAAGCAGTGTTCATATTTCAGGTATCCCCACACCTCGGCTATTTGATTCTGACATGTTGCTTTTAGTTTCATTTAACTGTTTAATTGACACAAAGAAAAAATAATAATCTCCTCAACTGTGTCCCAGATAACAGGCTTGTTAAAAGAGACAACTGATTGAGCATGTTTATACGAATGAATGCAGCAAAAAGTAAGTTGTGTCTGATTGTACAAAGAAGGCGACTAGAACCACCTATTTAAAGAAGAAAAGGAGTAGTAACACAAAAAGTGGAGTTTACAGAATATAAATCTTATTCTCTCATCAGAACTAATCTTCACATCTGGAAATTCCAGTCTTTATCGAATTTCAGAATCTCTCGCTTGAATGTTAATAATTATAAAACTCTAAGAGTATCATAAGACTCTCGATGACTCAGTATGAAGTATTCTTATGCACCAACAGTCTGACATGTAATTTTAGCTGTGATTGCTAAGCTAATTCTTAGGTTAAACAACTGACAATTGTAGGCAGGCCTATTAAAATTGGCTGGGATAACAGCCATTTTTACAACATGCTAATGACTAAGGGTTTGATCCTGCAACGCTGAGGTCAATGGAAGCTTTGTCACTGCCTTCAGTGAAGATACAGGCCTTCATGCACGGACTACTAATAGCAAATGAAAACAGCAACGTACATATACCCTCACATTTTTAAAACAGAAGAACCATCTAATGACCGGAACAGGCTAAAGTCTAGCTGATAAAATATTCTGGTTGTTCTCTACTTCACAGCTTGTCTTATAGCAAAAGAAGATCTTGTCAAGAAAATTAAACTTTCAGCAAACACAAAGACTTTGTAAGCAGTCACCACCGACAGATGAAGATTCAATAAAGTGTATCCCCTTCGGGTTGGAAAGAACCATAGAAAGGTATCTGTGCTGGAGTCTTGTCGTGTGTGAATTTGACCCAGCCTTTAGGATACTTCCAATCAACTTATGTTTTCTACTAACGTCGCTTTAAGCTGATTCATGGTTTCTGCGTTGAAGAGCAATGCAGCTGGTCCCAGTGAGACCATTTACATCGTACCATCATGAATCTGGTAGACAGCACAGGGGACAAAATGAATTGCCGTACCCTGGAATGCCATGCCAGCGCTTCTTCAGGCATCACGCATGTCTGTTTTGTCCCTTTTTATATAAGAGGTTCAGGACACACAGGCTTTCTAGCAAGACTTTTCCATTTCAACTACTGAGGCAGCTGAGATTCTGAAGGGAGCGGAAAAAAACCCCAATATTTAAATGGTTCTCTTTTTTCCCTCATTTTTCATTTTCTTTAAAATGCTTGTAGACTATATTGACGTCCTTTTTTCATTTCCCCATTTCACATGAGAAGGAAATTTTCCTGGCCACCAGGTCTTCAGTGACATTTTGCTACAGATAGAAGGAACCATGTGCAATGCAGGTGATTTGCAGATGAGCTCTGAAAACCTTGACAAACTGCATTTATCTTCCTGAGCTGCCAGAATTTGTGTCTTCTTACTTTTGTGTAAGTTTTGGACTTCTGTAGAAACTGGGAGGTGCCATGCTTTTCCTGTAATTCTCCTACAAAAAGTAGGAGAAAAATGGTGGGACAAAAATAATAATATTCTAGAATAAAGCTTTATATTAATTTTCAGCATAAAAGAATTTTCCCTCTATTGATATTTAGGTCTTTACTCTACTTTGCTTTTGCTGATTTTCCTGAATTGCAGGTTACTTCCATCAGCAAATTCTCACCAGAAAAACAAAACTCATGACTGAGCATCGCTTTCTGTCTCTTACAGCTAGAATAAGAAACCCAGAATGTGATGCCCTAATGATTTTGTACCTAATTTTGTAGATTGCAAATTACTAGCGTTTGTTTTTAACAAATGTCCTACATGTTTGAATGTGGTTTTAAAAAGCTATCGGGAGAGTATTAATCTCATCTCGGGGGCCAAAGTGTGGCAGTTTGCATAGCACTTTTCAAGACTCTAGCAGAAAGCAAATATTATCAGACCTGCTGCATTTCAAGAATGCGGGACGTTGGCATACCATGTTCTTCAAAAGTCCAAAGTCTTTGTGACATCTTTCAGATAAATTCAGTTTGGATACAGGACACACCCTAGGTGTGCGCTTTTGATGATTTAAACATCATGTGGTTATTAATCATAGCTACAGTACTGGCATTTTATAGAGTTCCCAATGGCACAGCTGCCTGAGCAGATACCTACAGATGTCATCACACCAGGGTGTTGCAGGAATAGTACCAAGAAGACGTAAAGCCTGCAGCATAGTCATCCAGCTGGCTTTTAGATTCCAAAAATAGGTACAGCCCACTGGAGGAGATGGGGCAGGGCATCAGTACTTCACAAGCCACGTATAAGCTCTGGCAAGTTCATGATCACACTATTACAGGCCACACGTGTCATTAATATGAAGATTTCTATGAGATAACCTCTAAGCACCACAGGTAATTAATTCATTTTAGCCATCTAAAAATTAAGGGTCTAGCCTAGGTGGTCATCTCAGCTTCTTCTGTAGTCACAGAAACTACAGGAGAGAAAAAGTCACCTTCAGAAGGCAACTCACCCAACCTGCTTTAGACGCCAATGTCTAATGGGAGTAATGATCATCTGAAGGTGCCTCTCTCTCTCTGCTGAACCAAGACAGCCTGGAAAACAGCTTGATTATATGTCTAACATTTAGATGAGGTGATATAAATCCTATTCCAAACAAAACAAACTCCCACAGTCTACCAGCTTTTTAGGCTGCAGAGTAACTTCAGATACATTATTTCCCATCTATGTCAAACATTTGTGGTAGACAATAAGAGAAACAGGAATGATAAGTAAGGGAAACTGAAACCAAAAGGCTCTGCTTTTCCTGACCTGTTGAATAAACTACATGTGAGGCACTGGAAGAAGTACAGCTTTTTCACTTAGGGATCAAGAAATCTAAATCATGCAACACAACAGTTAAAATTTGTCCCCTCTTTAAAAGATATGCAGCCAAAATTCCGACACTTCATGATGTACCTTATAATAAAAGAAGTTTAACCAACTGGTATTAAAACTGAAAGAGTTAAAAGGAGCATTGGGCAATACCAACACGCAGAGATTACAGCAGACTCATACAGAATAAGGCCATTATGATGGAAACTTATTCCAAAACACAGTTAAATTGCCATGTGATCCCAGTACCAACTGCAGTTCCGTATTCGCTTTTTATGGGCAACGATGTCATTGGGAACAGCTTCATTGGACAAAGTGTGGAATTTTCTAAATTGACAGTTTCAGTGAATACACTGGACAAAATCATCCTCCTGCCTGCAGTAACCAAGTGTGCATAGGTGGTAAATATCTATTTATTTAGACACATAGATTTTTTTAGAAATACTCTTGGCAACTACCATCCATCTAAAGACTTTTTTAAAGCTTTTTAAACAGGAAGCAGGAAAAAATCCTCTAAAAATAATATTCTCTAAAAATGTCCTGTGGAACAGCACATCATTTTAAATATGCTTTATTATGCTAATAGACATTTCTTGTTGCAAACAGTGAAATATGATTCTTCCCAATAATTCACTCATGGTTTATGATGCAGCGCTGAAAGAGTTTCACCATGGTTCTTGTTAGTGCCTCCTCGACTGCGGTGCTCATGACTCTAGTGACTACAGGTCCCAATCAGCTGTAGCCCATCTTGAGCTACAGGTAAAGGGAAAATAGAGTTGTATTCTGGGAGATGTAGTCTCATCGGCTACAAATATGCATAGTCGAGGCATACGTTACACACAGCTGGTTTATCCTAATTAAATGTGATGTTTGAATTTCTTGTAAATATTTATTACCACCGTCAGTACAACAGGCCAGGCAGAAGGAGCAAACTAAATAAAAGTTACACTTTAAGAAAATACTGTGGTAATTTGACTCCATCCAGTTTCTCAAGAAAAACATATAAATAGAAAATGACAGCAGCAAACTCTCTGCTGTCATTATATTCCTGCAGCTTAAAACTAGGGCATCACAAAAAAAGCTGGGCCATGTTTTCGTTCACTTTTATTTAAAAAAAATCACACATAAACCCAGCTGTAGCTAACAGAATCTAAATGAAATCCACAATTGTGTATAATTCAAAGTGTTAGGAGAGATTTAATAAAATGGAAAGGGAGGGTGAAAAATTAAATTTATGTTTCAGTGTAGAGGTTAAAGCAGCATGGCACATGCCTGCAGGAACAATTCTGCATAGTCTCTGCCTTGTCTCTATATTGTAGAAGTTCTTGGGGAAAAAAAAAAAGAAATGCAGTTTTTAAAATCTGAACTGCATCAAAATTGTAACTAATTGTCTTTGGATACTAAGAGGAAATTCAAAATTGCATTGACGAAGATTATGGGAATTACTCCGTGACCTTCCCAAA
The DNA here is from genome assembly GCA_020745775.1 of Theristicus caerulescens. Taxonomy (NCBI): domain Eukaryota; kingdom Metazoa; phylum Chordata; class Aves; order Pelecaniformes; family Threskiornithidae; genus Theristicus; species Theristicus caerulescens. The sequence continues at coordinate 65,372,157 of CM036564.1, read as the reverse complement.
TCTCCCTTTCCTTGTGGAATACGCTGCATGTATTCTGCTCCCTCGCAACATAGTTTCAAGAGTATTTTGCATTTAAATCTCCCTAAAGGTCTGTTTCCGCTAACAAATTTTGCTGCGTTTAACTACAATTCAAAGGCCTGAAACGGTTAACACAACATCGAGCACTACTGAGCGGTGTTCAGTATCATGCTAACAAACACGATTAGGCTGAATACAGCGAGATCGGCTCCAAACATACCATTCAGTCACCGTCAGCAATGGAAACTGGGCATTTTGTAATCACACTGCAACACAGTCAGTTTATCTCTTACAGGAAAGCCCGACAACGATGAGGTTTTGTTATATTAGTTACAGCTTTTTTAGCTATCTCAGGGTAGGGCTTTGCTGGTTTTGTAGGTTTTATCTGTGCAAGAGCCCTCAATTAACAGTCTTCAGTCGTTGGCACGCTCGGGTTGGAGCTGCACTGATCGTTATCTACAACGGGTGGGGGAACATAACCAGCAATTTGAGGGCATTCCAAACACTCAGTTTAGGGAAACCTTAACCTATGGCTGTTTGCTCTGATCGCTGCTAGCGACGGAAACTATCTAAAGCCGACAACCTTCCTGATTCTTTAGCTAAGTACCCACTTCACCCTTCCCCAGCCCTCTCCAGTATCTCTCCCTCTGTAGTCAATCCCTTCTTCACAGCCTCAAAGCTACTCTGCATCCCTAATCCTCCCTTTAAAAAGCACTCCTTCTCGCAGCCACTCCACCTCCAAAAATCCCCAGCCCCGTGATTTAACCCTGGCTTGCTGAAATCAGCCACACGGAGCGTTGTGTGTGACACCCCCCCCCCCCAGTCACCCCCCTCCCAGCCAGGCCCCGTTCCCACCGCAGCCCCCTCGAGCATCCTCCCCCTATTAAACAAAATAGAGGTTTGTTTAATAGCTTGCCCAATCTGCTCCCTGCAGACTGGCGGGGGGGGGGGGGAGCCGCTCCCTGAACATACTCCCATCCCCTTTGTCAACAGGCCAGCCTCCATCAAAGGGTAGCTGAAAATCATGGGATTATTAAGCCCATTACGCGTTCATTACTGGTAATCCGCTGCTGATTTTGCCAGCAGTTGTGCTTTCAGCAGGGCAGCCTGCAGGGCTCTGGTTTGGCCGGGTGGGAGGGCACCCCAGCGCGTCCCCGCGCCTGCCCGCGGCTCTGGGGGACGGCACACGAGCAGGGTGGCTTCTCCTCAGCCCGTCCCCGGGGCGAGAGGCGCTGCGCCCCGCGCACGGCGGCCGCCTCCTCAGGCAGGCGAGGCAGGCCGCTGCGGCCGGGCCCGCCAGGGCCTGGGCACCCCGCGGCCTCAGGCGAGCAGCGGCCGTGAGCCGCTGCCGCCACAGGGCCGGGACCGGGGGACCGAGCGCCCGTGCCGCCGGCTGCCGCCCCGGGCTCTCCCCTCAGGGAAAGGGGCGGTGCCCATGACGTCTTCGCCCCCCCCCCGCCCGACTCGTGCCTCTCCCACGCGCTCCGCGCATGCTCAGTGCGGCCCGGCGCGGGGGTGATGTAATACCCCTAACGGCTTCACTCCGTCACGCACCACCACCTCACCCCCCCCCGCCGCCTGTGCAGCTCTCCCAGCCCCAACATCCGGGCATCCCGCCCGCTACGCCAGAGGCCTTTTTTTTTTTTACCGTGAAAAGCGGCGTTTGTCGCGTTTTGGTGGTTTATTTTTTTTTTAACGGGGGGGCGGCCGGCGCCTGCGCGCGCCCCCACGCACGCACGCACGCACGCGCCCCCGGCGAGGAGGGAAAGGGCGAGGGGGCGCGCGCGCGCACTCGCTCCCGCCTCCCCCCCCCCCCGCCCCGCGGCGGCGACGGCGGCGCCCCGCGCGCCTGCGCAGAGGGGAGGCGGCGGCGGCGCAGTGCGTGCGTGTGGAGAGAGCGGGGGGCGGGCGGCGCTGCGCGGAGCTCGGGCGGGAGGGGGCCGGGGAGGGGGGGCCGGCGGCGGCCGAGCGAGGAGGAGCGGAGGCGAGATGAGCGCTGGGCTCCCCCTGGGCAGAGAGCCGCCCTCGGCAGCCGCCGCCCGTGAATGAACTGAGGCGAGGCCGCCAGCCGGGTGCCCCCCCCCTCCCCTCCTCCTCCTTCTCCCCCTCCTTCCCCTTCTCCCCCGGCCGGCCCACCCGCCGCCGGCCCCACCGCGGACGTCCCCGCCTGCCCCCGGCCTCCCTGCCCCCACGCACCTTCGGGAACGCGGAGCGCGGCCCTGTCCGCCACAGCCGGCGTCGACCGCCGCGGCCAGCGGGGGGGTAAGTGGCACTGCGCAGTGCGGGCCGGGCTGAGGGGGGGGCGGCGGCGGCGGGGCCGGGCTGCGGCGGGGCGGCGGAGGGCCGCGTCCGCCGCCGCCTGGGCCCCGGGGCCTGTAAACAGGCGGGGGGGGGGGGGGCCTGCGCAGGGCCTGAGAGGGGAGGGCGGCGGCGGTGGTGGTGGTGGTGGTGTGGGGGGAGTCCCGGTAGCCCGGGTGAGGAGCGAGGCGCCATCCCCGGCGGCGGTGGCCGGTACCGGGGTCGGAGGGAGGGAAAGGGGGAAGGGGGCGGCGCGGTGCGAGCCTGATGGGGATGCTGCTGCCGGGGCCCCGGGGCTGGGGGGGGCCTGGCCGCGGGGCTCCGCGGCGCAGCCCCTGCATTGCAGGCGCCTTCGCGAAAGGGTGGGGGGTGGCACGGCAGCCCCTCGGGGCTGGGCATGGGGGAAAAGGGGAGGAGGAGGGCGAGCAGCGGGGTTTGGGCCTGGCTCAGGTAGCAGCAGCTTTCCTTTTCTCCCTTCCCCCCCCCCGCCCTTTCCTTAGCCGATTCAGAGTTCATTTAATAATGGCTATAAACAGTCTCCTCTCCCATCGCCACCCAAACGCTTGGGGCACGGCACTGGGGGGGAAAAAAAAAAAAAACACCACGCATCTATTTATAAAGCACCCCACCCTAGCGAGGGTCGGAGCATCAAGCGCTCCCCAAATAGTGACATTATTATGCAGCGGGCGGTTTTCCCTTGCCAACGCCTTTCAGGCGTTTAAAGTTTGAGAGCGATTTCGCTGCCTTCGAAAACAATGTCATGAGCAAAGGTTACACTGATGGTCTGTGATCTGTCACAGCGTGCACGTTAAAAGTGGATAGAAGAAAACGCTCTCCTCGATTAAAAAGTTGTCCAGTGATGTACTGGATAATTGGGTTCGCATGTGCTGAGCATACGTCTAACCTTTTTATTGCATTAGCTTGTATTAGAGTAGATATGATACAGCTTTAAGACTGGCTGCAGGTTAATAGTTTCAGAAGAATTGATTTTGTAGACATCTGTTTGTTATGTATCTGTATTTATTTAGTACAATTAAAATATTTCAGTGTTGCCATGCATATGGCAAAATTTTGTTGTTGCAAAACTAACGTTTAAGTTTACAGTAGTACTTGTGAGGAAGTAATTTTTTTTGGAGTTGTACCTTTTGTCAAATGAGAAAGTGCTGGTCATTCAGATGGCCTGTGTGGTAACCTCAAGGCTTAAAGTCCTATATGTCATACAAAGGAATTTTTAAATTGTATTTTTTAAGCAGAAGGCAGTTTTAGATTCTGAGAGCAGTAGGTTTGAAGGTAGGTGATATGTTTTCCTTAGGTTGTGATGCTTAGCATCAGAGTAAGTAGAATCATTTTATAAAGTAGAAGTTCCAACTCTTGTGGCTCTAGGAAATGACTTTCCAGATATGAGCCCGTGTAGCACTCTCCTGAGCCTGTACGTGTAGCGTTTCAGTGGTTAGGTGGCTGAAGGACTAGTGAAATTGAAGCAAGACGGCTGCTGTTACTCAGGACCCTGTGTGAATTGCCAAATGACCAAGAATTGTGCAAGTTCTACCCGCATTTCTTCTCTGATAGCTTCCCTCCTGTTACTATTCATAGTTTTTCTATGAATAACATCAGAGACAGGCGATGGGGGAAAAAACATGGGTCAGGGAAGTTTTACGTTTTACCTATCCAGTCAAAGTAGCGATCAAAGGAAAGGTGTTGAAGGAAAACAACTTTGATAGGTGTACCAGCATTGTTCACTGGGGTAGCGACAGCTGCTCCTGAAGCTCTCCCTTCCAGGCTGTTCTGGGTCTCCCTGTTGCGTATGAGATTGGGTTAAGAATAAAAGACTTGCTGATGCATCATGCCAGTTATTAATGTTTTCCTCACAGACATAGATGTCTGATAAAACCCTCTGATAAGTGTGGCTTCTACTGGAGAGAGCTGGTCTGTACTCTCACGCTCTTCTGACATAGCCATGTTTTTCTCGTATACAGACAAGGCCTAGCTCTGGTTAATAGGTTTAGTCCTTTGGTTGGTGGTTGTCTGGTAGATCTTTCCCCTTGAGGTACAGTAGAAAACTTTACCTGTTTTCCAAGTATTTACTTAACTGTCTATAGGTAAGCTTGAGATACTTTTGTTGAAACCGAGGAGGAGAGGTGGAAATGCCAAATGACTGGTAAAGCTTGCAGGTCTAAACAAGCAGAACTCACTTAGTGCAATTTGAATTAAAGCACCATACAAAAAAGTTTTTTTTCTATAAAATCAAGCTAGTTGCTTCTTATCTGGAGTGCAGCTTATGCAGTGAAGTTGAGTCATTCTTGCTGAGGTAGCATTTTAAGAACTGTCGTTAAAATGCTTAGATGTTTAACTCTGGCACAGTATAATTTGCAAACTTATGTAACTGGTATGTTTTTGAATGCAGCTGTCAATAAGCGATCTTATTGCACTTTTCCTTTCTAGTGGAACTAGGAATATAAAGCAGCTGCTTTCACAAGATGACCTAAATATAAGTCATTTAACAATAACGTATTTCTTGCTAAAATACTGACATTACTATTGACTTAATTTTTATATGGTCAAATCTATTCTGATGTAAAAAATATTTTTTTAATGTAATTGGCTAAGCAGAACTGCATTGGAATTAAGTGATTGAATAATGCAGGTTGTGCTATTAAATAAGCAAGTTTTGGAATGGGCAGTACTGTAAAATAATTGCAGTCATTTTGTCTCTGCAGACCTGCAACTCATTTTAAAGACTTTAATAGTAACCATGTTTGAAGTCAAGACAATTGTGGCTTAGCATAGCTGCACCTGAGCCAAACAACATTTATTCTTACCATTGTATGTGGCCCATTGTAATTTTTGCTCCTCTCTTCGCATAAATTGTACCTCACTTTTATATTTTTTTGAAACATTGGTGTATCATCTGTAACCATTTTTAAATGATGCAACCTATAGTCTCATTTCTTCTTTTGAAAATTAAGCTCTTTTTGGATGCTGCTTTGTTGCTGAATTCTTACTGATCTCTGTAGTTTTAGTCACATGATACAAATTTCAATTAAAAATACTAGGATAAGAAATAAACCTGTGTAAAATTTAAACATGCTTAACTACAATGCTCTTCGTTGAAAGAACAACAAATTGCAAAGTATAAAGTCCATGTAAAAAATATGTAATCCCTGAAAAAATGCTGGTGGTGTTAGGTTATTTAGAAGATCCAGGGGAATGTACATAAAATGTGATTTTTATGGCATTTTATGTACATTCCATTAGCCAGTGCATAAAAATATTGTTTAAGAAGGATTCATGTGTTTGAGCCATAATGTGGTGTGGAGATAGCGTTATCTCCTTGTAGCTTCTTTATGTTGTTCCTGTTGCTCTCTCTCTGTGAAGGAACCATTTGAGATTTATTAAGATATAATATTCCTAGAGTAAATAATTTAATTCTAAGACTAGGAAGAATGTTTAGACTAAGGAAACTGTAATTGGGGCAGAAGAAAGCAAGTGTGATACCATGGGAGTGAGCAGACTGATTTTTGTTCCTGGATAGAGGTAGTATCCGGCTGGGTGTTACTGATGTGAAACCAATGCTATAAGGTCTGGTTTTCTATTTTTCTATCTGCTAAACTCTGCTCTGTGTTAAACCACATACTAAATTACAGATGTCTGTTAAGTCTCTCATCTTTTTTTTTTTAATTTTATTTCTGTTTGGGTTTAAACCGAACAAGCCTTTGTTTTACTGGGTGTTCATTTTAATTTTTTTGTTTTCACGACTAATGGATATTTCAGCTTGCTACTGAAGTCTACAGAACAGAGTGTGTTTATAAATGTATGAAACAGTTGCTCAGATTTTTTTAACAGCTCTTCTAAGAAGGTGTTTATATGTGACTAAAACAACAGAATAAAAACTTCCTTCATCTACAGATCATTCCAATGAAGTACACTTCTACTGTTTAGAGTGTAAACTTTATAGCAATATACTGCAAAAGAGCATCTAAGAGTGATACAAAGGAAAAAACAAAACTGGCTAATCAGGTTTCAATATTGAAATGTAGAGAAATGCTAGCAGTTTACACACAGAGGAAAAAGTACATTAGCCTCTTTTGCTAACATCTTAGTTCTCAGTTCAAGTAAGAATATTTTAATAGATAAAAAGATCTCTGAAGTCTTCTAAGATAATAGTCTACAAACCCAAGAAACTCAAGTGTAACATGACTTGTATTCTGATAGCTGCAGTTTAAATAAAGCAAAGCACTTAAATGTGCTTAACGCTGATACGCCACGTGCAACTGAATTATGTGGGACTACTCAGATGTATGGTGTTGCTCTTGTGCTTAATTGCCTGGATTGTGACCTAGAGGATGAAAAGTGCTTTCATGTTTGGGTCTCAGCTGTAACTTGAAGGATTTTCTGTATCTATGCATACAATTAATTTTAACTGCCAACTGTACTTTTGATCTGGAATTTGAATGGTAGCCTGTATTCTTGACCATATATCATAGCTATTTGTGCATAAAATTCTATTGTATTTTTTACTTACAAAATACCCTAAAATGCAATAGCCGTGAGAACTGTGTAAACTGTGCCTAAGCTCTTTGTGTTTGGAGATGAGTTTAAGGAATTCTCCAGCTGTCTGCTAAGTTAAGTAAAACCCAATCTCTGGAAAGGGGTGCAGAATGCAGAAAAACATGGGCAGGTAAGTGGTTAGTATTAAATTGTAGGAACATCTCATGAAGAAAGAGTCAATTTCTATCAGTAAATAATTTTCTGGTTCCCCCAATCAGTTACAGACCCTTCTTAAAAATCTAGTACTGCTTCTCTCTGTAAAGAACCATTCTGAGGCTGCAGAATGAGGCCCTGTAAGCTTAGGAAATGCTGGCAATAGCACTGCTTATATTTTGAAGAACAGGTGAATTTGACAATGTCCTCTTTCAGTAACCAGAATATTTAGAGCTGCAGTGAAGTCAAGTTTGGACTCAGGAGAGCACCTTAACTGCCTCACTCATCGTAGGCGAATCTGTCAGCTCTGCAGTGATAGTGGTAGAAGTGAACTTGGTAATCAGGGTGACCCTCAGAGGAAAGCCCTCTGTCCTGAAAGTTATTGTCTGCATAAAAGGCTAAAACAACAGGGTTTTTCCCTTGGTTTCTTTTTTTTATATTTTTTATGCAGTCTTGGGGAAAAAAAATCTACTTTATTGCAGCAGTCATCCTCTATCCTTGTTCTTTTAATGAGATAGGAATGCTGGGGATGGGAGGGCAAAATAACTTTGTAAATAAAAGCTCTGTGTGTGTGTACAAATGAACAAACTCTGGCTTTTCCTAAGCTTTGAGGATTTGACTTCCAGGTCTTAATGTGCTTCTGGCATAGTTTTGATGTCATTTCCTTGCAAGCAAAGCCAGGGTACAGCTGTACACTTCAGAACATTTCCTATTTTATTCCCATTTTATTACCATGCGTCATCAGGTTTTAAGTCTCCTGTATGCTGCGTTTCCTATATCCTCACCAAAATAGTGGTAATGTTGCTGAGATTAGAACCCTGCAAATAGTTTTGTGTAAAATGAAGGCTCTGGGAAGTTGCTTATGTATCTTACTTTGAGTTATTTCATAATATTGAGTACTTGGCTAAACAGGAAATTTTGGGGCCTTCATGCAAACATCATCTAATCATTGGGCGCATGCATACTGGTTGCGTTTTCTCTAAATAATTTATTTTTATTTTACTGCCAAGCACTAACTGTATAAACTTTATTCTCACTTGGGTTTTATTCTTCCGTATTGATAAATAAATTACTCATGAGACAAATGAGAAATAGGTGGCTGATGCTTATTGTTGAAGTTAGGGAGATCTGAAGTTTGAAAGCTTTAAATAATGATTTTAAAAAACGAGCAGTGACCTCGGTGAGCAACTGGAGACACAAAGACTAAAAATTAAAGAGGAGATAGCGTGATGATTCCATATGTTCAGCTTTCTTTACGGTATATAGGACTGTATTAACTTAGATTTTAAGATGTTTGTGGTGAGGTTTTCAGTGAAACAGTACGACAGAAGGATGGTGGGATTCTTTAAGAATTTGTACACATTATCACAGGCGACAATACCAAGTTATGTTAACTGTAAAAAAGTGGCAGTTTCCTGAACTTCATCTCCACAGATGAGAGAGAGGAGAGAGTGTGTGAGTGTAATTTTTTTGCCATGTTTCAGGAATGGATCAATTAATGCCCTTGGTGTTCTGTTATTTTTTAAATTATTGTTATTCAAGCCTCCCTTTGTTTTTGGAGTCTCAGCGAATAATCCCATTGGGACCTTTTTCCATGTAGTGTCTTTTTCCTAGTTTATTTTAACACTTCGGCTAAAACACTGACAAAGACAAATTGGCAGTAGCTTGACTTCACTCCAGTGGCTTTAGAACAACCTCAACAGTCCTGGTCATTCTAATCAGTCATTCTGGTCTAGCAGCTTTCACCCAAGAACTTCACTTTCCTCTTTCGGGTAGTGTCAGGATGGGCTACGACTCCAGTTCAGTCTGATTTTTCTGAATAGGTTTAGCTCAACTTGATAAAAAAGCAAATGCTTTTTGTTTGTTTTCTGACACACAAATAGCAGTGGAATAGTATGGTTCTTCCACTAAAGACAACATTCCTCTACGAATCCTCAACCCTTTTTTTTTTTTTTTTTAATGGCAGATGTTGTTTGGTTGATAATACTAGTAGTGAATGAAGATGCTGAGGTTTCAAGCTATAAATAAGAGATCAAAAAAATGAAGTTTAAAGAACAGGGAGTTTTTAGCTATTGCTTGAAGCATTTGGTATGTTGAGATCTGTTCAATTCTTGGACTTTCAGTGGCTTGTACTCAAGAATTGTCGATTAGGCCCAAAATGTCTAGGAGTGGGGTAATATTCTGTTATGATGGGAGGTGACAGTGGCAGAGCACTCTTGGTATTATAAATACTGGAAGAAATTGTAATTCAACTTTTATGACCTACTATAACTCCATTCTTCCGTGTTGTCTCTTTCTGTTTCCTTTTCGCCCATATCTTCTTTCTGATGAAACTGTATTGCTGTGCATAGTTCTGTTGGAATAGCTGCATAGCCCTGTACACTCTTTCTGACACGAGCAGTTTGGTTGGAATCCTTATTTTTACTTGTTTGCCTTGCTCTTTCAAACATTTGGAATCTGACTGCATCTCATTGATATATAAAATGAAGCAAGGCCTTTCTTTCTCCCGACTTCTGCCTACATAGACTGCAGCTTCCTTGAATCTTCCAGTTCCTTTTTACAGTGCTTGCTTCAATGAGGCTTTGAATTTTGGCTGGAGTCTGCAGGAGTTTGTGTGCTATTAACAAAGCAGTTGTCTAATCTCTGAGTCTAAAATGGGTGTCTTTTGTTTATCTTCCAACACTTTTAAGTAAGAAATCTTTGGAAAATGAAGTATAACCAGAAAGGTGCTGAACTAAACACCAGCATGGGCATGTTTTCTGCTTATTAATGCTTTCAAGCAAGGACCTTGCCTTTTTCATTCTCATACTGTTCAGACAGCAGCATATGAATTTATGCAGAGCTACCTCATTGATTTTCATAGTACTTGTTAATGTCATTTTGGTTGTCTACACAGTTTTTCCATAGTGATTGGGCTGCTTGTACTTTGATACTGCTGTCTAGTGTTTGGGTTTTTTTTTTTTTTTTCCTTGTGCTTTCCTACCTCTAATTTGTAGTAGAAATATTTAGAAAGAAGCAAGAATTCTGTCTGGGCCAAGAAATATTACCTTAATTGTGTTCTGAGGGTGCCAGTCATGTTAAGATCCTGATGAGTGACTGGTACTTGTGGATGCAAGTTGTATCTCCTTTCAAAATCACTGTAGTAATTTTTCTATTCCCAGAAGGTGGTCCTAGTGATTCTGGAAAGAAGTTATTTTCTTTAGTAACTGACCATAGAGCGAAATGAAAACAACTCCATTAAGAAATCTTGAAACTACATCACTGTGTTTCAGATTTCTGCAGGAACAATTTGTTAGAGAGATTAATTCTCTTTTTCAATGTCCAGGGCTTTCTTTTTCAAAAATCAGATTACATACATCTCCTTTGGAGAGAGTTTGAACCTCAGCCAATGTACATTCATCTCGAGAATAGCAGCTCCTAGTTTAACCTTGGAACAGGTTTAGTTGTCTACAGAAAAGGTGGGTAGGAGCAGAAAAAGATGTTTTAAGAAGCTGAAACATGTTGTTGGAGGGAGGGTGTTAACTTAGAAATGGTTACCTTCTGTGTTCCAGAAGACTTTTGGAGGCTTTAGCAATCCTCTCCTAAATCCTGCCTACCTTGCCGTATACACACATGAAAAATAAATTGACATAGGAAAACAAGTGGGGTAAAATACTTGCTGCTTAGTATGGGGAGCCATTCAGAAAGGCTGTCAGCTCTTAGCAAGGAGAAGGGATTTTAAGCAGAAGAGAAGTTATGTTTAGAAAACAAAACAATTCACAAAACAGCCTGGCTCAGTGAAATGGCAGTGCCTGTGCACCAGCTATCAAGAGGCCAGAGCTCATAGGCGTCTGTATCAGAGGTGCAGTGATTTAGTGGTTTCTGCTGTGGTATGAAGTTGTAATTGTAATCACTGTTGCTTATTAATCACAGGGAGAGAGGGAGGGTAAGTGGGGAAAGGTTGAAACAATTCATACTTCCCTTTGTACACACAGAGTCATTAACTTGCTTACCTTTGGGTTTTTTTTTTTTCCCCTGTCTCTCACTTGCGTCCATTCTTGCCTGTCTGAAGGTCTGTTTCTGAGAGCTTTGACATTTCTCTTTACTTTCTTTGAACTACTGTTTCCAGCTGTCTGCCTTTCCTGTTCCACTTGCCATAGCTCCTACATCTGTCCTGAAACAACAAATTGTTAACGTTATTACAAACTTTCTTACCCCTATGGGTAGTTTCTTCTTATGTTCTTCTATTTGCAATTGTCTCACATGGACTGCAGTTTCATCTCCAAGAAGCAAGTATTCTGGTGGGGAACTGGTGTGTTAGTCCGTATTTATTAAAGTAGCCTTGTTTTCTGTATTTTTTTCTTTTACTTCTTTTTCAGAGACAATTCACGTCTCCTAGTTGGCCGTGTATTCCTGTGTCTGAAAGTACACATTCAGAAACATCAGCTGTAATTTTCAGTACTTTATTGATGTTGAGCTGTGAGTGCCAGGACTCAATCATATAGCCTCCAATAGTTTTTAAATAGTTTCATTGGCAAGAAGCTTTTTCATGACTTCATTCAGCCCATGACTGTGGTGTCATTATGTCTCCTCATTTGCGTGTCCTGTTTTATTTTAGTCATTCTTCCAGTCCCTGGGATGATCTCTGACATGTTGTTTGTTAACATGAATTGATTTGGGGCATCCAGTATGCACTGTCAGTTTTTCATTCAACAGGCACTAACTGCTGAAAATGTTTCCACATTTGCAGAATTCCATGCTGACTGGTTACTGCATTCAGCCTGCTTAAGGCACGGGGAAAAGTACCACGGATCAGACTGAAGTGATCAAATGCCCTTTTTCGATTTAGTAGCAGTCTGTATAATTTGGTGACTTGCTCTGTGTCCTGTAGTTCAAGTAAAGGTTGTAATCTTTCTTTATGGTGCTCATTACAACACACAGGGCGTAATGTCACTTGGAAATTGTTCCAGGAAATTGGAGTATGGAGACGTTTCTCAGCTTAGTTTGAACAAGCGCCTGTGACTTCAGTGTGGTTCGTATAAGCAGCTTATCCTAGTGGAAGGAATACAACTCGAACATTGTTTAAAAAGGTTTATTAAATTACATATTGTTAAAGTACAAGTTTCAGATGGGGGTGGTTGGTTTTCTTGGACGAGACGATCAAATCCTTGTCTGGATTCCTTGGAAAAACTGTCCTTTGTGAACAATTTAAGACTTATCTTCATTTGAACCTTCAAGCAAATGAATAAGCAAATAGCAAACTAGTAAAATTTATTTTTGTGTGTATCAGAAGGCGTTACAGTTGTGCTGTCTGGATAGCACAATTTGAGGGACAAATGAAGGGGCAAAGAGATTTCATGCATTCCAGTGATGTATCTGTGGTATAGGTATCCATGGTCCGGTATACTAATTACCCTCCTTTTCTTTGCCAGTCTGTTCTCCAGTTGTGTCTATTTTCAAGGAGTTTAGCTACTGACTCTTTGGCATGCTCCATTCATTATTTCAGTTTTGTTTCCAATGCTGCAGTCCTTTGAATTTTGGCACACTTGTGTTTTATCCAAGATCTTGTTGCTTGTGTTGATTTTTCTAGGCCCTGTACAGTATTCTCGCTTTTCTGTCTGCAAACTGCAACTTGAGTCTTTCATGCACTTGCTATAGCGGCTGTCTTTCAGTTTGACCTCCACAAAATCAGCATTTCAGAAGTCGTGGTTTAGATGTACTTGTAGATGCATAGGTGTGTCCTCTGCATATTTGTTTTTGTGCATAGGGGTCCATTTTCACTTTCAGTTTTGTTCAGAAGCCTCTCCATTCTTCAGAGCCAAAACCCAGGAACTTTGACTGCAGAAGGCTTGCTCTTTTAGGAGAAACTAATGGAAATCACTGATACGGAGATGGTCAACCAAGAATCATCTTAGGTTAAAATTGAAGTTTGCTTGCCTAATTACTGTGGCAGTTGCAGTGCCAGGTGATGTTTTAGAGTTACTGTTTCTGGAAAAAATGTTGCACCTCTGATCTTTTTACAGGGCACCGCTGCTATAGTACTGTTCAGAATTGTCTTTCTCTAAGGAAAAAAAAAACGGTGGTGTACCTTTGCCACTAAACTTCATGATTAAAGTGCATTTTCTCTTACTTTGGCTTTAATAGGAATGTGAAGAATGTCTGTCTCCTTTAGTTGCTAAGTGCATCGTTCAAGCATCCTGAGAGTTGAGGCTTCTGGAGCAGAGGACTGGTTCTGTCTCTTGCTATGAGACTGCAGTTTTCTAACAGGATTGCAGAAATGTGTGGCTGGGTTAAGAAGGGCAAGGGGAAGGGTAATAAAATTATTTGGAGAATAAGGGTCATAAGGTGAGGACTCCTGTTTAAGAAGATGACTGAAGAAGTATAAGAGAGGGCTAAGTTAAACCACGTTCAGAATCTGTTGCTGTATCGCACGTCGTGCGTGCAGGCTGTTCTGGGTCTGATTTCTCTCTTTAGTGTTATTACATAACAAAGTCATGCTGTAACTTGGGCGCTTGCACTGCTATAGGTTAATCTGATTTGCATACAGAGTTTTATGTTTAACTAAAGGTGTCATGCCAGCTTAATCAGTGTAGTGCACAAACCACCGCATGAAAGAATGAAGAACATACTAGTGATTTAGGTAGACACTGATGTGTGAAAGATATTTCCCTCGAAATGGACTCAAAAAGAGGTCTAAAAGATATTTTTTTAGTAGGAAGGAGCCACCCCTTTTTTATGTCTTATATGCGTGCATGTGTCCCTTTTAAAACTAAAATTATTTTTTTTAACTAAGGCTCTTTAAATTCTTCAGGTTTTAGCCACAAATAAGGATGTGAGGGGAGAATTAGCAAGTAGCCTCTGATTCATAAGAACTCACAGATGGGTCATATTAAACTTGAATTTTTCTGAACAAGAATTGAAATTCTGGAAGAACTAAAGGCTCGGCATATTCATCCTATCCACAAGTAAACTATGCTTTCCCTTCAGATACAGTGAGGATTTTGAAAACCTGGCCTACTCTCCTACAGGTTTAGACTGACATTCTGGTGGAAGTATGCTTAGCTCGAGTGTTGCAAGGAAGGCAACTGCAGTCTGTTATTGCAGTTTTCAGAAGGTTTTTGCAGTTTTCGGAAGGTGACTGCTTTATGCTATGGGCTGTGAAGAATTTCCTAAGTAGAAGTTATGTGACCACGTTGTGGTTATCCTTCTGTCTGGTTGTATTCGCATCTGTGGTGGGTAGCTCGCACCCTTGAATCGTGTCAGCATCTCACCTACAAGGCTTAATTTAGAATAGCAACAGCTTTCAGTTTACCTTCTGGGGAGGCATAAGGCAACTTGATTTTAAATGGAGAGTGGATCTGTTAATTTTTGAAGTGTGCTAGCAGTTCTGTGTGAGTTGCTAGAACTGCATACGACCTGTCTGTATGTATTTTTAATTGTGGTTTACATGACAAACTATTGAGAGGGACAAACAGCTTACAAAGCACAACTCTGAATATTGTGTACTTAGTAATGTGAGAGATTAGAAGGAAAACTGCCTTTTTTAGTCCAAATTTGTCAGAGCTTGTGGTCAGTTTAACTGTGTCCTGTTCTCTATGCCTTTCTGTTTTGTTTTAAACACAGTAATAATGTAAAATACATCACAAAATGTGGCATTTGCCAGAGCAGTTTCTGCTTTTTTTCAGCTCTAAATTAAGGTGAAGTAATTGAATATCTGCATTCTGTTTTATGATCTCTTCAACAATAAGAAAGTGTTAGGCATTAGTTTAAACTCTGCTGCTATCACGGAATGAATAAAAAGTCTATTATTCTGCAAAATACTTCCCCATTTGATTTATGGCAGCATTCTGTAATTATTTTGATTGCTCTGACTTCACTAGAGTTGCATGTGAAGATAAAAAAGTCGTATTTTTTTTCCTAGCAACTGCAGTAATGTGAACCTCATGCACGTGCTTAGGATACAAGACCAGCGTACACTATATTTTGTTGCCTAGTTATAGTTTGTGTGGGCATCAATATTTTGTGTTCATTGGAGAAGAGACAGAACTTAAGAGTAGGGGTTGGGGTGAGAGGAAGCAGAGGTGTGCTGCTGCTGACATCTCTCTCCATACAGCTGAAGTATGTGTGGTTTTTGTTAACAAAGCACGTGAGCCAAAGAGTGTATATCCAGTCCCTGTGCCTCACATTTGAATCACTGTTGTGGTGAGATCAAATATAAACATTTCTTGACTGTTTATTCTAACACATACAGATGTTTTAGAAAGGTTGACAGTGGCTGGAAGAGACAATGTGAAAAGCTTTGTTGCATATATAGTGTCACTTAGAGCTGGAGCTGTATTGCAATAAAAGCATGTTATCAAAAAGTGATGTTATCACTTAGAAAACTGATCAAATGTATTCCACCTACAAGTTCAAACCTTCTAAACCCCCTAGGGTACTAATTTTTCTGCTAGTGCAGCTGCTTAGTTGAGGCATCAGGCAAGATCTGTTTCGGAGACTTTTCTCACAGTTAATCTTTGTCCACTGTCTTCAAATAGAAAAGCTTGTAGTCTTGTTCCATTACCTTGTATTGTATAACAGTGATTTGCACACTCTTTGATGCTTCCCAGGGCAGAATTTGCAAGTATGTAAAACGTGTGACCTATTTTGTATGATTTTTTTAATAATGAATGCACAAATAAACTGATGTGGATTAGAAGGGTGGGTTGGATGGTTAGGGTGTGAAAACCATGAAGATAAACCAGTCAGTTTACACTGCCTGCAAATATAATTCTTATTCTCTTAAGCATGAATACTTGCTGCATCACATCCCAATGACAGGAGGTGGAGGAGGATAGGGTGTGCAGTATATTGGTCTGGCTTGAATAAGGAGGCATGAATTTACAATGCTTGTGATTTTATTTCCAAACAGATTTCCTGAGGCTTGTCAGGGACAGTTGTCTTTCAGTGAAGCATGAATACATTAAGGTTTTAAGCAAATCTGCAGCACAGACATCTGAGAAGCTTGCTGCGTAATTTAACTGAAAATCTAAGGAAGAGCTTTTGCAAGATGGCTGAGCCAAACTAATGGCTTGCTGCTGCCTAAAGGGACAGCTGCTCTCTTCCTTCTGAGTCCTGCTCCTGGTTATCCAGTGTTGCCTCTTCCTTTATGCAGACTCTGGCATCATCTTGATCATTCAGATCACTTTATGTGTTTAAAAAAAAAACAAAAAAACAAAACAAAAAAAAAATCCAACAACCAAAAAAAAACCCCACTAACCAAACAAAAAACCCTGAACCTCCTCCCCCAAAAGAAAACCTAATCAGTTTGCTTTCATTTCCCCATCACCACTGGAAAAGCAGAGTGTGAGCAGGACTTTGTGGCCAGCAGGTAGGGATCTAGGGAATGCTACTGTCCTGGAAACACTGAACTCTTTCATTGGCTCAGTAATCGCAGGGAACACAGCTATTCAGATGTGTGCCAGTTAACAAATCCTCTTTCAAAGTAATTTCTTACATACTTATACCAGAGGCTTTTGTCAGAACCATGAATGATAGTGGAATATAAGTTGTTCAAGTAAAACAGCTGAAAATACTTACAAAAATATGAAAAGTGCAGTTCAGCTAGTAGCAGTGTCCTTGTTTAAATTAGATTAAAGCAATGCAAATTTGACCTGAGAGAGACACAGAAGAGTCAGCTTTATATCTGTGTATTTTTGTGATCTTAACGTTATTTGGGCTATTATTTAATAGTTTCCAATAGGATGTTTAAACAAGGGATGTTTAAACAAGACATGTTTAAACAAGAGATGTTTAAGAAATATTTTAATAATCCTTTTTTTTTCTTTTTAGAACTGAAGGAAAGTCATCATGGGAGCGTTTTTAGACAAGCCAAAGATGGAGAAGCATAATGCCCAGGGGCAAGGGAATGGGCTTCGTTATGGTCTGAGTAGTATGCAAGGCTGGCGAGTTGAAATGGAGGATGCACATACGGCTGTGATTGGTTTGCCAAACGGACTTGATGGATGGTCATTTTTTGCTGTATATGATGGGCATGCTGGATCACAGGTTGCCAAGTACTGCTGTGAGCATTTATTAGATCACATCACGAGCAACCAGGATTTTAAAGGGCCAGATGGGCCACCATCTGTGGAAAGTGTAAAGAGCGGCATCAGAACAGGTTTTCTGCAAATTGATGAACACATGAGAGTCATCTCTGAGAAGAAACATGGTGCAGACAGAAGTGGGTCAACAGCTGTGGGTGTCATGATTTCTCCCCAACATACATACTTCATCAACTGTGGAGACTCGAGAGGTTTACTTTGTAGAAACAGGAAGGTCCACTTCTTCACACAGGATCACAAACCAAGTAATCCACTGGAGAAGGAACGTATACAGAACGCAGGTGGCTCTGTAATGATTCAGCGTGTGAATGGCTCTCTTGCTGTTTCCAGGGCACTTGGGGACTTTGATTACAAATGTGTCCATGGGAAAGGTCCTACAGAACAGCTAGTCTCACCTGAGCCTGAAGTTTATGAAATTGAGAGATCAGAAGAAGATGATCAGTTCATCATACTGGCTTGCGACGGGATCTGGGATGTTATGGGAAATGAAGAGCTGTGTGACTTTGTAAGATCCAGACTTGAAGTCACTGATGACCTTGAGAAAGTTTGCAATGAGATAGTTGACACCTGCTTGTACAAGGTAGCCAGACTTGAGAGAAGTAGTTTATTGTGTTTTCACTATGTTTACAAACAAGTTAAGAATAAGTTTTGATTCCGGTCTATAAGTATCCAGTGGTTTATGTTAATGTGACTTTGACAGTAATTACCATGATTCCTGCAAAAATGGTGATAGAGGGAGAACGAACACACAACAGAAACAGTCTGGCTTTCTGGGTGGTTTTGGTTAGTGAAGAGTTTAAAATCATGTGCAGATAGGTTGTGATCACTGGGAAACTAGAAGCTGATGGGAATTTATGGGCAAGCCAAGGACAATAACTGTCCTTTTCTGTTTCACAACGTACTTTACAAAACCTTAACTCTTAAGACTTAATCAGGCTAGTGAGTATTCTTTCCCTTCCTAATCTTCCCCTCCTTTCTTGAGCATATAGTAGTAACAATATTGTCATGATTACACCAAGATAAATGCAGAATGAATGAACATTGACTTCATATTTTGCAGTTTAAAATTTCTTCTTGCCTATATGAAGATCTGACTTCCTAAGTTAGTTTTTATTCTGGTTTAATTACTGTATTTCTTATTCAGTGTTGTGTGATACAGCTCTGAAACTAGCTCAAGTAGGAGATGGGACTGCTTTGTTTAATAAATCTGTGTAATCTTGTCTACAATAACTTCTACTTTGTATTAGTAAGTTGCAGGATGGTGCAGTTAGAGAAGAGATTTGAAGTATTGAGTTTCATAGCTTGACACTTCATTTTCCAAAGGCAAGCTATAAGTCATGATGTAAAAAAGCCAACGTTTTTGATACTGAGAGACAAGAGAGCATCTTTGCTCTTGCCACATGGCTAACAAGGTCATTGTTTCCATTTTGGAAAAATGTAATTGCTTTCCAACACTTTTGCAGATTGATAATGCATGTATTTTTGTTTAAAATTTTTGTCTGGTAATCCTGAAAACAAATAGCCGGGAAGGAACGGTGGCTTGTGGATGTTGTAGGCTTTGCAGTAGCCAACTGTCAGCACCTCCCCATATGCCCGTAGACTCGTTTTAATCACTGGCTTGTTCTTGATCTTGCTGACTTCAGTGGATTTAATTGGTGTTGAAAGTTAAGTATATGGATGCATGTTTGTAGACCAGAGCACAGGATTATTGAAAGTAAACTAAACAGTTACTTTTCATAAGCAGAATGTGTTTGTATTTTAATGTATTCAAGTATTAGTGTTCTGTTTAGTTGGAGTTTTAAATGTTTCCATTTCAAAGAATGCTTTTGTAAAGGCCTGGGCGCCTTCCAGCTGGTCTTTTAACAGATTCTCTCACTTGCAACTTTTCTTGTTTTAAAAGAAAAGGGGAAAAAAAAAACCCTAATAGCTGTGATTTTAGATGGAAGCACTGTCTGAATTCAGCACCTCCCTACCTAGCGCTTTTAAGCAGTAATAGTTTTCTTTACCCATCTAATATTCAGCTGTTTTCCCAAAATGATTGAATAGTACTTAAAACAAGATGGAAAACAACTTTGTAATTACACATCACTCATTAGTAATGTCAGTTTTTGAAAGACAATGAGCTGTCTGTAATTGGCTCTGTAATCTGCAGACCATAAAAGAGGAAAGAACAAAGTGACTTAAAAGTTGTACTGAATGAAGGGGCAGACGTCTGGAATTCTCTAAGGGGGTGGGGAGAAATTAAGGCTAATGATAATGTTAATCCATAGTAGTAAAAGTTGTATTCTAATACCACATGATTATTGAATTTTTGTGTGTAAAATGCTTTGATGTATATTTAGCCTGGTGTGTATACATTCTCAAACCATTTTTTCTTTTCCACCAGGGAAGTCGAGACAACATGAGTGTGATATTGATCTGTTTTCCGAACGCACCAAAGGTATCGCCAGAGGCGGTGAAAAGAGAGGCAGAGTTGGACAAGTACCTGGAAAGCAGAGTAGAAGGTGGATCATTTAAAAAAAAATAAGTAACTTTGTTTCTAAACAGACCCCCTGGCCCCCTTCCCCTTCCAAAGAACTAAACTCTTAACACACGCAGGCTTTTTAATAGACCTTCAAGTGCCATTGGCCATCTAGTGTACATCTCTGAAAAAGGCACTCATATAGTCCTGCTGTATGTCCTGAAAAATTCTGCTATGGAAGTGCAGTAGCCTATAGCCCTGAAAATTATTCAGGATGGCAGAGAAATAATTCATTTGTGCTCAGTGTTCTTCCTGAGTCCGTTGACAGCACAAACTTCCGACCAGTAAATCCTGGTTCCTGTTATATGAAGTTAAATGAAACAATCAGAATATCTTGCAAAGTGTCTGTGAAGATGGTAATTTGAGTGCCATTTTTCTGTATCGTTATGTACAAATTAGCCATAATATTTTATTATCCAATTATGGTAGGGTTACAGCTTGATTACTGTCATCTTTAAGGCACCTGCTAACACATTTACTTATTTGAAAGTACATCAGAAATTTATCAAAGCTAATCTTTAAGCATTCATGATGAACAAAAGTTGGGAGCTCATCTTACTCTGATAATAACTTCAAAATTTCGCTTCAAATTTATATTTCAGGAGTTTTTAAACTTTAAACTGAAACTGCAAGTCTTGGGCATTTTGAGTCACCTAACTAAAAATGATATTTGAAATCAATTTGATTTAAAAGATCTTTCATTAAAACCGGATTTATAGTGCCTTTTGGTGTTTAAAAATGACCACAGCTTGGAGTTTGTTTCTGAAACATAAGACACGCTGTATGCATTATTTGCATAGGTTAAGTCTATTTTTGAAGTGGACTCCTCTAGACCTATATGTTACAAGTCTAGTTATGTGTGTATACTCCAAGAATCCTTAATAGCACACAGGGCACAATATGCAGAGTTCTTCACAACCACGGTATCGGTGATTAGTAAGTTAGAGGAATATGTTGTGCACTTTTTTCCTCCTTAACTTGCATGAAGATAACACAGTGCAGCTTCAGAAATTTCAGAGAACTTGCCTACGTGGGAATTCTGGGTTCAGACAAATCAGTGTGCAGTTTTAAAGCGCTTACTACCTGTGTAGGTGCTCCTTTAGAAAGTATCACCATTTTCAAAGGCCTCATTTGCAAGGTCTTGGCAAACTACATCTGTTCTGCCCCTGAACAAACGTCCAGACAGACATTTCTGTGTTTTAATCTAACACTTGCCTAATAGGAGAAGTTGGTGCACAGCAAGCAATAGTGTGAATCTTTTTGACAGCAGAGCAGGAATATCCAAGTGCATGGTAACACTGCATGAGTTAAGTGTCAGATGGCTTTCTCCATTTCAAAGCAGTGAGCAGTTTTGCACCAGGCATTTGAAGAGCTTACTACGTATGCCCACTCACAGAATTGGTGAAGAACAAGTATGCTGTAAATTCACACATAAATTTACAGCATGCTAACTCCCCTAATTTGGGCAAGTATTACCTTCGTATCTTAGATACTTTGTCTGAGTTCAGACAAACCCATGACGTAGAATATGAAAATACGTTCAAGTTAAGGCTGCATCTTCAGCTGGCCTCATTGTACCCCAGGAGTACTACGATGAGGAAAGCTGACATTTTTGTACGGACACTTCATTTTGTAAATGAAGAACTTAAACACTGGAACTGCATGTGATTATGGTACATACAATGAATTTGGCTGCTGGTACTTTGCATTTATACAAATACAAAATTTCAGGAATGAGTGAAGTGTGATACCTGCATAGAGGCAGAAGGATTCTGTATGTAGTTATAAAGCACTTTAATACTAATTTAATAGGATGATGTCTGAACAACTTGAGGAAATACATTGTACTTCACCTCAAGGGTCTTTGCTTCTTTTTTAGACTTGTCCTCAATCTTTTATCTGTTGTTGCACAAAGATATTTAAATTAATGAATATGTAGTAAACACTATTCAACCCAGCAGTGATTTGTATCGGCTGTGTGCAGAATTTGGCCTTTTAGGTCTTACGAGGGAAGTTGAGAGGCTGAACTAAGGTAGAACTTCAAGAACAGGAGTCGATTAACTTTGTCACATTTAACTTAATTCTTGTGCAATTAAATTGTTTCCTGGTATAAATGGATACTGCAGTATTGGCTAGTAAGGTAGCAACAGCGTCTGAAACTTTCAACACTACAGTGAATAAGCTTGCTGTTATCCTAGGATACTTTAAGAATGGCAGTGCTTAACTTTAAAAGCCTAATCTTCAGCTGAAAGAACTAGAAAATTTACAGAGTACTTTTAGAATGATCTTGCTAATCTGTAATGTCAATTTAAAGTTAAAATCCATTAAAATAGAAACTTGGTGAAAATGCGTAGTATGTATTTTTATGCACTTCAGTACTCAGTGCAGTCCAACAAGTAATGAGACTTGATGCCTACTAATGTGCATTTTTTTCTGGTTGTACTTTTCCCTCACCCCAGAATATATCTTCATACTGTTAAGAAGTAGTGCAAATTTTAAGACTGAATAGGCTTAGTACTGATGGTCATCTTGAGTAAGGAGAGGTGATTCAGATTTTAAAAAACGTGGAAAGTTTTCTACTTACCATGCCACCTAAGACTCTCCTTTTACTGATTTTGATGTGTTTGTGGTCCAGATTCATAGCTACAATAAATAATAATGGAAGAAGCAGCAAGTGTGGAGAAGCATCTTTGTGCCGTTACTTGCAATAAATCAGTGTTACTCCTAAAATATCATGTGAACTTCATGGTAGAAGTAATCAGTCATTCCAAAATGTGTTGCTATTATTTGCACTAATATGTGTTATTGATGTGTTGACTCTAAAAAGAAACTTGTCTAAGGTTTTTTTTTCTGTTCTCAGTTTTTTACATAAAAACATTCCATAATAGATAATCCTTGCAATATTTATACCTATATAGAGATAATTTTAAGTTAGCTGTTATGTGTTCCTTCCCATATTTTCATAAAATCAAAGGTCTGGCTTTTTCGTAAACTTTGTGTGGAATTCCCATTCAGAATATGAAAAAGCAGATATGTTTTGAATCCTTTATTTTAGGGTTGTAAGTACGTTTTTCCAGTACTTGATGCCATGAAAATGTGTAGAAGGTTTAAAAGTAAATTAAAGGTTGGGGGGAGGGTTGTAAGATGTATTGAAAGAAGGTAATTCCAATAAATTAAACACAGCTAGCAGACCGACTCCATTTGTTGTGTCTTCAGTGTTCATTCAGTCTGTATCTATAGTTTTATCAAAATACAAATGTGTTCATTTAGTGGAGACTGTATGTTAAATGTACTGCAGTTACAGGTTGTGAAACTGTGTAGTATAGGTAAACTATAAATTCCATATTTTTGTACAGCAGAACTCTAGCACTAGCACAATGTAGAATATACTAGATGTTCAAAATTGCACAATAAAGGAACTTGGCAAACCAAATCCGAGATCTTTGCTTCTTATTCAGATTTAAGAGTATTAGATAATTTATTTACTAAATACGAGATGGTAAAATGAATTTTGGCAATAGATTTTGAGGAAATGGCAAGGTTTTGAGGTGTCTATGGTGCGTGGTGTCATGTATTTAAAATGTAGGTTTTGAAGTAAACAGCTTAAAGCTTTGTGTTGCAGAGTTTGACACTGGTTGAGGGCTAGACAGTGTTTCCACTCTACCTTGCAAATAATTTACACAGCCTGACTGCAAAATAGAGCTGATGCCTTTTGTAAACACACACAGCCCTGGAAAACTATTACATGCACAAAAAGTAATTCACAATTGTTGTTTTTAATTTCTTAACTAAAAAAGACTGGATACATGTGGTTTTAAAAGCTTTTAATGCGCCTTATTTCACTAGTTAAATTATAAAATGGAAACTTGGTATGCTCTTCTGGAATTGTCATTTAGGGCAAAAACTGAATGGTAGAGTGTTTTTCAAAAGTGGTACTAATGAATTCCAACTACTCTTCAAGCTGTGTAAATGCTTTATTACGTGAAGAATAGCCTGCATGTACATACATGAATGTATAAATATATATGCATGTATGTACGCATTATTGTATGTGTGCTGCAGTATTCACTTGAAGATCAACAGTGCCAAGTCTTAATAATTCATATCTCTTATAATTTCTAAGAGCTCATGTTTACAGAGAAACTGATGAGATGCATTTTAAAAAATGTGCTTGTTCTTTAAATTCCATAAAATCCCTATTTAAAGAGCGACTCTTCAGGGGTGGTATGGTCTGAAATCTCTTGAGTTCGAATAAAATTGTGTGCTTATGACTTGTGAAAAAAAAACCAAAACAGGCCTAAGAATAAAGTTAAAGAATTCATTTTTTAACAAACATGACTGTGGCTACAGTAGAGATTCTCTTCACCCAGAAGCTGGAGTGGATGAGCTTTAAGTAACTGCCCAATATTCACATATCCTCTAAGTGAGTTGAGGATGGAGCTCTCTCTTAGATATGATATCCCTGGCTTTTAATTTGTGTGTAATAGTTCTTGAAATTTGCATGTTGCTGTAATGCAGTGAGGTACAAATATTGGCTAATATACATGCAGCCATGGGAGTTATTTTTAATATGTCTAACCTTTTGTTTCTTGAAAATATTATGCTTTCTATGATGGTGATAATCTTTTGTCTTCTGTTGCAGTGAAAAAGCTGATGTTAATATCTGCTTCATGCCCAGGGCATTTTGTTGGGAAGATATTACATCTTCTATTATATCTAATGTATAGCAGGAAAGCCATTAAAGAATTTTTTCCCAGTTTTATTAGATAGCTGTGTGTTTTTAAAACCAGTGTGCATGTTAACAGTTAGCAGTATATCTTTGTCAAATCTGTTACAGGTTCTTTTTCTTATGGAACCAAAGTTAACAATTACCATGTTGAATATGGTCTGTCATCTTTTTTTATATATATATATGTTAACAGAAGTTAAGCTGCCTTTTTATAAAACTGAGTGTTTCAATCTTTTTAAGTTAAATTTGGACTGCACTTACAAAAAAAGTACTTCTGATTCCCAGAGATCATAAAGAAGCAGGGTGAAGGAGTCCCAGACTTAGTCCACGTGATGCGTACGTTAGCAACTGAGAGCATCCCAAACCTCCCGCCAGGGGGTGAATTGGCAAGCAAGTGAGTTCACATCAGTGTCAATGTGGTTTTTGATTTAAATCGAAACTTAACTGTAAGGCCACTCTTAAAAGTGGGGGGAGGGGAGAAGGGTACTGGACAAAAGGTGATGATCTGTTCTCCAATTTTTATTACTCAGTTCTGAATGAAAAGGACAAGCATAAGAACAGAGTTAACTGTGAATCACTACTAAAATTAACTGTCAAACTGTAGTTTTGGGAAGGACTGAGTGTTTTTTAAGGGTGGCCTGAGTGTGTCTGTGTTTTGTAATTAACTGGGTATTTTGGGTGGGAGGTAACAGTTGAAGATGCAAAAATAATGCACTGGCTTTAGTAGTTACTTGGATATGTAGTTCTACATTTCAACAAGAAGTGATATGCATATGATGTTTTGCTTGGCAGCTTGCTTTTCTTGTCTGTAGCTAAAGCAATGTTGTAATTGCTTAAAAGTTTGCTTTTGTATCTCTCTGCTTGTGACAAACCTGAAAACTAGCTAGAAGTCTATCAGAGAAGTGGGAAGTTAAATTTACGGCTCTATATAGGCTGGCTTTGTCCTTGAAGAGTTCAGTGTCGATGCTCTGTGGCTTCTCACATTGATGTTCAGTCTTTAAGGAAGCAATGTACTTTGCTCATTTGTACACTAAACCAAGTGCTTTTTGGTTCAAAAGATTGATCATAAACCTGTGCTGTGTTAAAATGGATTGGGCACATATGATACAGGCTATAATTTTTAACCCCTCAGAGTATGATTTTTGTATTGTTACACCAAAACATGAAGACTCTAGGTATGTAATTGAATAAATGATAACTGAACTGTAAAGATGACTTCTACAAAACAAAATTGTTCTTATATGAACTACTTGACTAGGAAAGGAAGAGATGGCAATTTTATATATAATAGCAGCATCTACTTAGGATGTGTTGCTGTAATCTTGAAGTATCTATGAGTCAGTTACTCATGAAATGCGTCATACAAATTGATTTTTCTCAATCTCATTTGGCTAGCAGTAGCATTATGGTTGTGAGGAAGTGCTGAAGTGACTGACTTCCCTGGGATTTTGTGTCTTAGTGATGCTAGTTTGAATAGGGATTGATAGACATATAGATTTAATTGGATGTTAGCGTAACTCAAAGCACTACTGCCAATTTGGAAAGAAGATAATGCTTTTCAAGAAACCTGCCTTTAGAATCAAAGATACCTATTTCTTGAAAGATAAGGGAAACTTTCCAGTTCATATGTGCAATGTACTTTGTGTGTAACTGCTTGGTTTTATTGCTTTAAATTCAGCCTCTTCCGTGCCCTATAATCATTCGCTGGATTCACTATGATGTTTATACTGCTGCATGGTAGTTCCTGACTTCAGTGTTACGGGATGATTATAAAGCCTATCATCTGCTTTTTTTCTTCTAACGCACTCCTTTGTGATTGCTCTGCATGCATTCATGAGCAGTTAAAAGGTTGTTCTTTGAAGTTTGCTTTGTATCGCGGTTGTAGTCTGCTACTTTGTCATACTTGGTTCTGCAGAAGGGGATCTGGAAGAAAGTTGCTTTTAAAGTCCCATCTATAATTCCTGTCTTTTACTCCCCTCTTTCCTTCCTGTTCCCCCTCCAAAGTTGTGTCTTATATGCTGGGTAGGACGAAAGCTTCCTCTTCCTTCAGCCTCACATTGGGTTTTTTGAGTATCAGTTTTCAAGAAAATGTAACAAAAAAAAAACCTCAAAAAACCAAAACCCAACAACAAAAAAAAGCCAAAAAACCCCCATGTTGCTCATTTACATGTTGCTTGCAAGTTTTCTATTAATATTTTTTCAATATATTTCATATCAATAGTTTTATCAATATTAGAAAAGCCAAGAATCCCAGAGACAAAAGTTGATTACAAGCTATCTAACATATGCTAAGCAAATATTTTTTAAAGGAGGAAACTGTCAAGATGCTTGAATTTTTTAGTATTTCTTACCAGACAGAATTCTTCTCAGTCTGAAGATACATTACATAGAACTGCTATTTGCAGTTGAAATTTTTCTGAGAAAGGTTGCAGGAGAGTATTGGACATATTATTGTAAGAGTATTACTTCAGAAATAATTTTTCCATGTTTGCACATGGAAAGTACATTTCAGAATGTAACACGCCCAAAAATGTACTTCAGAATGCAATTTTTGTGCATCCAGAAAATAAAACACTGCTCCCCTATGAAAGTGCCATAATACATGAAGTAGTACTGCAGTGTTCATCAGACACACAAATGACCAGGGCATTCAATGTCCATCAAGTTTTCTGATGCCCATTTTCAAAGTCAAGAGACATTAGCACCAAGCAGTGTCCAGCCTCATCCGAATTTCGGATTGTGCTCTCTTGCTGAACTCTGAGGGGTATTCAGCCTCGGTTTTCTTGCACGTAAACGTTTTAAAGGATACAGTAGCAGTGTTCAATGTTTAATGACACTTAGTGCTAACTTGCAGTAAACTTGGTTCTGTGAATTTAAAACTTTCTAAAGTTTGCATTTTAAATTAAATATGTACTTGGGGAATTTTACATCAAAAAAAAAAAGACAACCTTAAAACTTGTGGTGTTATTTTTTTTTTTGCTCTAGACGGAGTGTGATTGAAGCTGTTTATAACAGACTGAACCCATACAGGAATGATGATACTGTAAGTATCCTTTCTCTTACATTATCTTTCCCCCCACCCCAGTTATTTTAGCTGTTTTGTAGAGAAACATACTGCTAGTTCTTGTTAAAAGACCCCTTCCCCCAAAGAAGCAATGGTTGTGCTCTTTGGAGTATGTTTTGTAATTGTTTTCTGCTGCTTCCTGCTGATCATAGTCTCAAAACTCCAGTATGGTTGATTAGTTTGTCCTCTGGAATTTCATTATTTGAATCCTGCCTGGGTTTCCAAATGCTTTCCTGCCAAATGGTGCAGAGAGTCATGTATATTTTTTTTTCCTTCTTCTGGGAGACATTCTTCCCCAAATATCAAGAAGAAAAAGGCTATACTTGTAGGTTAAACAGATTTGTAACTCAGCTTTAAGGATATATTAATTTTCCAAATGGACTGTGTAGGCACTTTTATTCTTAAGCATACAGCATCTTACAGCAAGCATACAGTTCAGGTTCTTGTATGTCAGTGATCAGAGTGACATGAATCCACTGTCAGCGGCGGGGGGAAAACCCAAAACTGAAATATGAACAGTGATCCCAATTGCAGTTACATCACTGGAAACAACATTCTGTCACCAAAAGTGCTGTAATTCATAAAGTAGTTAAATTGATCCTTTACCTATTAGCAACAATTACTAACATGCTTCAGTGTGACATAAGTGAAATGCATCCAGACAAAGAATTGTGCGTTGGCTTTACAACTGGGTGCTAGTTTACTTGGCAGTTCTCATTATATCTTTAGCATAAAAATTCCTGAATAGTGGCTGAAAGAGGATGCTTTACCTTCAAAATACATTCTGTAGCATGCTACTGTTCTACAAATGTACAGTACACAACTGTCTGTTTTGTGATGATGCTGGCAACTTGGATACAGGAATTTGCATACTGAATAGTTGGCATGCAGCTCCTGCGTTTTTACTCACTACTGCTTTTATTCTTCATCCTTGCACTTGAAACAAACACAACCATTTTGGTCTTTCATATAATTGCTCTCCTTTGCTACTTCTGGTCTTGAAGAAAAACTGGAGGTGGTACTTTTGCAAAGGGTAATTTTAGTGATTTTTTTTTTTTTTACTACACCTCCGTGCCAACTGTTCTTCGTTATGGTTTGTAATGAATTCTGTGTGCAAGTTTGAATGAAGGGTGCAGAACTTTAGTGCTAAGAAATTGTCATATGTGGCATTGCTAGAGACTTAATTAGCCTCTTTTTTCCTGAAGGAATCAGTAAGGCAGTGCTTCTAAAGAGGAGTAATATCTCTACCTCCTGCAGTCTTAGTAATGATAGGGAAGTATAGCTGTGGAAGCACCAGCGTATGCTGTTGTTAAAGCCCGTCATGGCCCTTGATTACTTAGGGGAAGGTAGCAGGTAATGCTGAAACAACCAAAGATTGCTGTACGGAAGCAGTTTGTTCTGATGCCTGTGCTACTGACTTAGCTGTTGCTTCAGCTACCAAGCTGTGGGACCACTTCTTAGTCGTGGTGTTAACCTATGTACCCAGCTGATGAGGCAGTCAGAGAAAGCTGAATATAGAGCAGTCTAAGCATGGGAAAAGGAAACAGACATGACACAAAGGTAAACGGATTAAAAACCACTTTACTAGAATTAAATATTCGATTTGTACTAGGATTTTTTTTTTAACTGATAGCAGGAATCAGTTAAACATTTTTTGGGCATGTGGTAGTTACACAAAAGCCACTGTTGCCTCTGAGCCTAAATGGACCAAATTTTAGGGATACCCAGGTATTGGATGCATGGTTGTAATGCCGTGTAGCGTGGCCATACGGTTATGATTTAGAGCACGGCGTGCCTCTGCTTCCAATTTTTTTCTAATATACATTTTTTTCCTCCGTGCGGTTTTATTACCATCCAAAATTAGGGTTTCCTGCAGTTGCCCAAACTACACTTCTCTAACCTTAATTATAAGTGTTAAAATTGATCGGAATTATAACAGGGTGTTAGTTGATGACTGTATCTTCTTATGCAGTGAGGGAGGGCTGAAAACACAAAAGATGGTAATGATAACAAATGGCATGAGGCACATCCTGCTCCTTTAATGTACCTGTGTAGTAAGTGTATCCATTTTGTATTACTTCTAACTACTCTGGGAATGCTTTTGAGTAATGTTCCTAGGGTATTATTTTGAGGATTGATAAGGCTGTTATAAAACACTTGGTCAAATTTTGAAATGTCTTGGTACTAATGCTTCATGAATTAAGCATATGCGGTTTTTAGCTACGTCTTAAATGCTATTTCTGAAAGGGGAGAGAAAACGGACTCCCAAAATGATTTAAGTCTTTACCCTTTTCAGTCTGGATTATCCAGAAACCGCTGTAACTATGGGCACTCCAGACTTTAAAGGGTTCCTTCTTTTTTCTTTAAGGATTCTGCCTCAACTGATGATATGTGGTAAAACCGCTCATCTAGCTGTGGAGTTCACGTTTCATCCTTCAAATGAAAGTGCAGCCCAACCTCAGTGACCCTTCTTAACATCCATCCTCAACCTTAATTAAAGAAGGGAATACAATGTGTTGGCGAGAGTGACTACAGCAGTACGACATCTGGCCCAGGAACTGATCTTTTTTGTAAAACAGACTTCTGTAAACGTGATTTCAAACCGTAATTCATGTTGTAAATCAGACTCCAGCAATTTATGTTGTATGATTTTGTTTTTGTAAAGTGCAATTGTCTTTGTACAAAATGCTCATATTTAATTATGAACTGCTTTAAATCACTATAAAGGTTAGAAGAAATGTTTGGCTTGTGTGTTGCAACAATATATATCCCTTTAAATTCATGTTGTGGTTTTGGATTGCAAGGAGCAGCAGCCTAGCCAGCTAGGTGCTCGAGAGGTGCACAAAACTGTAAAGATAACTTTTTGTTTTATTTGAAAGCTGAACTTGTGGGCAACTTACCAGAAATTACAGTGTGTGAATTTGCTTGGCAATGGAAAAATAACTGAGTCGTGCACATTCTTCAACAAACGTATATCGTTTTCTTGGACGCACTCCTGCTCTCACATTGAGTTAAAGGGAGTTCTGATTTTGACTTCAGCGGGAGTTAAATCATGCCCTATTAATAGTGTCATGTTCATACGCGTACGAACCTTGGGATTAGAATGCCTTGATTCTTTGCACCTCTTTTTCATTAACCCTTACCTGAATACTACTAATCGAACAGGCAGCTTTCTACATACAGTAGGAGTCTGCAGCATTTTTACAATCCTGATTGGCTGGGTCTGCTGCTGTTCCAAGTAAAATACTTTGAATTCCATTTTATCAATAAAGCTTGATTTAACAAACAACAAATTTATCCATAAATGTGTAATTTCCTTTTTTCCTGCCTTTTAAAATGTCAGTGCCATTGTAAATGATATTTTACTTGTGGAAGAATATTTTTATTAATTGGTAGCCCATTTTTAAAATGGGAAGGATTTTGATTATTGCCCAAGACATAGCCATATGCTAGAGGATGATGTGGGATTAATCCGTTACCCTATTTTTTACAAGTGTGGGTTTTTTCAGGCTTTTTGGTGTTCGGTTTTTTTTCCCTCCCCACTGAAGATGTGCATTGGTTTTGAATTTGCCTACTGTTTGATAAAAATACATTTGTCAAAGCCTGACAATCTTTAACATTTTATGGTGTGTGTTTTTAATTGACCCACTTACTTAGAATGAGAGACTAGTGGTTAAACAGTACTTGTGATTTGAGATATAGCATGTTGACAATATTTAACTGTTCGTTGTTTAAAATCCTAATTTAAAATTTTATAAGATAATAAACTAATTTGATTTAAGCTTAGCTTTCTCCCATTGAGCGTATAAAAATTAAGTTTTCAAGTCAGTCGTGTTTGCAAAACTGCTGTTTTGTGCACCTTGTATTGTCTTTTTGGTTGAGAATATTGTGTTTAATATGTAGTTTACTCATTTAGTAGGCAGACTCCCCAAAAGGAAAATCAGTAAAACAAGTAGATTGTAACATTTACTGCAGTTAAACAGAATCAAAACGTGGTGTATAATTACTTTTTGATAGGAAAACGTAGTACAATGCATTTTGCTATATTTGTCTTTCCCTAACTTTGAAATATACATATTTGTATATATAGCCTTAAAACTAATGCAGAGTTAGGGAACACTGAAGAGTGAAAAAGTAACTTATAGTGTCTTGGAACTAAGTATAGTATATACCAGCAAACTTTTCTTTTATCCCTCTTGTCTATGTGGGGTGCTTAAACGTAACTTCATTGTATTCAGTTTGTAATCTGTTCAAGCATGAATGAAGAAAACATAAGCACTATTTGTATTTATAAATTTATAGCAATTTTTGCTTAAAGAACCAGTTCCTTACCTACCTATGAATAAATGCTTAAAATGTCTAATTTTGTTGTAGAGTGCAAAACTATAATAATGTTAAGTTATAGCTTCACAGGCACCTAATTAACAAGCATATTTAATAATACATGGCGTATTAGTGCAAAAAGCTAAACCTAATTTAGGACGAGGCAGATAAAGTTCTGTCCTTTTTCATAGAGACTAAAGTTTAGTTTTGGAAACTGCAAAACCTTGAACTGGACTGTGGAACCTTTGAGTTTTAAAGTTCAAAAAATCGGAAGCAAAACTGTGGTGTGAAAAGCCATATTTCAAACCATAATCACTTAAACTGTCTCAGTGACAAATGATGTATTTGAAGCCTCTTCTTATGAGGTCTCCTAAAGGTTAGAAAGAAAATAATTCTGCTATTGCTACAGGCGATGTAACTAGGTTTGAGGGTAGCGGAAGAAAGCCCGTTTCAGGCCTTTCTCTCTCCCGCCTATGTTCAGCATTTTGGTGAGGTCAGAGCACTGAATCTATGATGTATGCATAAACACTGCCATTTTAGATACAGATTTTGATTACAAAATAGACGAATTAAGTATATAAAGCATCCTAGAAAAGAGGCAAGCTGTACTTTTCACTGCTCTGAAAAGAAAAAGGCACTTTTGCACCTTTGTGCATCTCCTTGTTGCACCAGAAACTTTTTTTTTAAATGCTAAAAACATTAGCACCTCAGGGGCAAGGCAGCAATTCTTTTTTTTTTTTTTTTAAGTATTATGTGCTATTTATTTCCCTCTTGGAAAAAGATTCTTGTGTGACAAAAATGAAAATTGTGTGATGTTAAAAGATGTATTTTTAAATACATGTTTAAATAGGATGGTCCCAATTTGCTTGTTTTTAAAAGGAAATGACATTTGTAAAGCTACTTTGCTTCGTATGCCATGCGACTTTGTTTTCCTTCTACATTTGACAGCTTCACTGGCTTCAGTTTCTGTGAGTTTTGTTACAGTCAGATTAAATGTTTCACTGATCGTTCTGGGAGAATACCTGTACTGCTTTACAGACAACTGTTTCAAACAATTCTCACTAATTCAGCATTGCGATATGTTCAAGACAGAGGCTTCTAAAATGTGTTTTAAAAACAATGTCGGATTAATTAAATGCAATTACATTACGTAGGGTCCTAGATTTGCAAGGCTTTGTAAATCCATTGTTATCGATAGAGTCCCCGGTACACGCGGTGGGGCAGAAGTCCGCAGGCCCCGTGCAAGCTGTGAAGCCAGGCCCTTTTAGCGGGCATGCTCTCGCCTAGCCAGGAAGCAGCACCACAAAGACCTTGGTGCCTGGCCATCGGTCATTTCCATCTTCCAGCAGAAGTCAGAATCGGAGGGAGAGATTTCATCTGCTTGTCATTAAACTGCGCTGAATTGCGGTAATCCTCGGTTGTGTCATACTAGCAAGAGATGCCTGATGAGTAGTAAGCAGCAGATGAGTAACGGTGGCCCCTGCCTTGGTTGCTTATGCAGGTGCCAAAGCTAATCATTTTATGTGTACTTAGGATAAACTGACTTCAGCATCCATTGAATTGCTTATTGCCAAGCTGGTACTGTCTCAAGTACATAGGTTAAAATCTGAGCCATTTTGCTCAGTTCAAGAATTAGAAACTTTAAAAGGTGATTTAACAAAATTAGGGAACGCTTTTAACTTCAGTTGATTCCTTGATAAGAATCTCATCTTAATTTGTTACACTGGGATAAGACAGGCTTCCTATTGCATTTCACTTTTTAGTATTTTATGAACTAAGGATATGGTTTCATGATCAACTTACATCAAGACTAAACTATTGCTATAGGTTTGCCCCTGCTGTCCTTTTGTGCCAGCAGTCATGCTTATGTGGCCGGGCAGTTAGGAGTAAAAAATGTGTGCTTTTCAGCTGGGTAAATTGATAATCTAGCTGTGGGATGCTGGTGCTAGGGCAAGATGCAGAGTGGGGAGATGAGATAGAGCAAAGCAACGATCGCACCACCCCTTCTGCCACAGTTTGGGAAACCACACCCGAAACACAGATGAATGACTGACCTGTGTAGGGAGCATCGGAGCCTTTGCAGATCTTTCTCCACTCTGCACTTAAGACAAACATTTTGTTTCGGTAACCATTCTTTTTCTTAAAACTGGGATTGTGAGACTTTGGGTTTAGTGTTGTCTTGTGTACGAGTTCCATGCTGATAAACTTACTTTCTGTTTGCTTTCTCTAGATGTGTGTAGTTCTGTCCGGTGGGATAGGCAGCGTGGCTGCCACAATTAGGTTAATGATGTGGTTGTTACCGTTTACCTTATTTCAGCGTACATCAGGATTTCATCATGCTGAGATGTTCACCTTCATCTCTACCTGCACCTTCTTGAATTGCTTTTACGCGCAAATGACTTGGTATATTTAAGTTTCTTGATATTTAAACTTGGCCATGTCTGTAACGGGCTAATCTTTAGTAAAATGTTACCCCTTTCCTCATCATTTGGCAAATGCAATATTTTGATACAAACCTGATGTACCTTGCTATAGGTTCAGAAACAGCAAAATTGTGTAGAGCTATAGAGCTGTACCTGACAGTTTTCTGTAGAAAATGGCATTGTGACGCTCTGCCAAGCTTCGTGAGGGGTGAAAATAACGTCTCCTCGATAACTAGTATAGCTCCTTGTTCCTACAGCTACATGTGTTTGAGATGATCATAACCCGAGCCTTCATGTACCAATGCAGGTCTCTACTTGACTAGATAGATCTTTTTTTAACTCTTTAAGTGGTAAAAAGAGGCTCCACACATGAATTTCTAGGATGCTGTAGTGCATAAAATGAATGCGATTCCTGCTATAAGCTGTAAAAACGGAGCAAAATTAAAAAGCAACAATCTGGGCCTAAGTACTTTTGGCTGACCTGTCTGTGAAATATTGCTCAAAGAATCCGATCTCCTGGTGAGCTCTGTCTGAGCTGTCTCTGGGGAGTGTTTGCATGGTCTGCAGGTCTCTGCAGACCCAGGCGTGCACCTTCGGAACCTCGTCGTAGCCTTATTTTGCTTAATAGCGTTGCTTTGTCAGTGAGGTAGCAGTCACCTGGGCTGTGGCATTTTTTCCCAGAAGTTCATGAAGCTGTAGGAAAACTTAAAAGCTTTTCTTTATTCTCATGGACCACTAAATGCTTTCAAGTAAAAAAAAGAATATACAGCCTGCTAAAAGTTGAGTTTATCTCCCACTGAAAA
The DNA here is from genome assembly GCA_020745775.1 of Theristicus caerulescens. NCBI lineage: Eukaryota > Metazoa > Chordata > Aves > Pelecaniformes > Threskiornithidae > Theristicus > Theristicus caerulescens. Next base: position 65,337,195 of record CM036564.1, on the reverse strand, counting down.
CTTGTTTTCAGAAAAATCTACAAATATTCCTACTATTTGCCTAATACATGGAAAAAATGTCTGGAGCTTTAATCTCCTGATTGTGTCAGAGGTGTTGACCTATAGTGACCTAGACCCTACGCATAGTCCTTGCTGTATCTATGGTTTTATTTGATGTTCCTTTTGAGTAGCAGTAAACCAGATCTTTTTTTTTTTCCCCCCCTCGTACAGACACTCTTCTAAAGTCTTTGCTTCCAAGCTAAGAGAACAGGAGTGATAACGGTGTCTTAGGAAAGGGTTTTGGGGGAGGCTTGCTTTAAATGCAACAACAGCAAAACCCCTAACCTTTGCAACCACAAAATATGGGAAAGTGGGCTTAACTTTAAACATGCCTTTTATAGAATTAATGAAACAGTTCTGTTCTGAAAGTGTCAAAACTTCAGTAGAGTTGGGATGAGAGGTCAGATTTTTAGAGTATATATTGTTTTGTGCCTACCCAGACTTTGGCACTTAACTTGTACTGATTCCTGCCCAAATGCTTTTTAAACTATCACTAGACATCTACTTATTTCTTTTTCTTTTTTCCCCCCAAAAAATGAAAAATAAAACCAATGGTCCTTACTACTGTGTAACCAGCCATTTATTTGCACGGGTGAGTGCCGTGTCAGATAGTAACGTTTTCCTTTAAGAGCCCTACATCTGCACTTCTCGGCTCGCTCAGCAACGTTGAGCCAAAACTGAAATCCCTTTTTGCTTCCATTAACTCTGTGGCTCTGAAGAGCTGGTGGGAGCGGGGGTTTTTTTACAGCTAAAGTAGACAGGACTCTCCACGTGTATTGTGAATAAGCCTCCAGAGTTGAAGGAGGTGCCATTGTTGTTTCTTTTGAGAAATATCTTTGAGAAGAAAAATGAGAAAACTGAGACTGGCGGGTCATAAAACATGACATACTTTTACTTCTGTCGATGCCTATAGACTAAGGTGCAGAGTTTAATTTCACTTGTGTTAGAGTTCAACCCAGTCTGAGCAATGGAAATACTGAGTAGCCGATTTCATTTTCACTGTTGGGATTTCAGGCTGAAGCACAATATTTTTGTTTGTAGTTCCCTAACTACAGGGGAAAATTAAATTAAGATAATCTTGGGAAAATCAGGCACGTACTTAACTTTATATCCTGCTGGCGTTGATGGAGCTTCACTCACTGTATAAAGTTTGCACGTGTATTGTTGGAGCCTTACCTGTCCTGCTTTTCTTGGAATGAAAAAGAAATGTAATCTTTATTCAGTTTTGGTTTTGAAAAAGCTTTTCAAAGCCAGAGGGAAGAAGGTGGTAATGTTAAAGCAAAACGTTAGATTAATTGGAGATAATTTCATAATTCTTTAAGTCAGCGTTTTTTTCTTTTAAGACATCAGAAGGGCACGGTTTAAGCGGTTCGGTCTTCGATGTAGTGCTTTTAGCTGTAAAGAATAAATAAAAGGCTGAAACCCAAAATGAGTTACCCGGGATGGAAAAACAATGAGACCCTAAAAATCTAGGAATAAATGTGCTGAATGTACATAGCATTATTTCCATGTCCAGTGACGGACCTACTGAAAGGACCTTTGTCGGTGTTTTTAGGGGAACTTTTTATTCTTGCTGAGGGTTTGATGCTAGACTGGCAAGTCTGCTGCAGTTTGAAATTTCCAGGTTCTTGAATTGCAAACTGGGCATTGTACGCCAGAGTCCCGAGTACGCGAGGTGCCGCGGTACCCGTTGCCACGTGTTCTGCGGGTTAATGCCACGCAACCGTTGGGTGCTGGAAGTTGGGATTTCCTAGCACGCGTTTTATTGCTGATGGTGTGATTCGCCATGACCTTGAGTACCAAGAGTTAAGTTGTACTTATTAACCGAATCTAACTCTTTGGTGCCAGGAATCTAGTTTTTGGAGTAAGTGCTGAATTAAGCAAATGTTCTTGGCAAATCATGGCGGGTAGTTCACTACCCAGAAAACTCAATTACTAGCGACGACGGGTTAATACGAGACAAAAGCCTAGATTCTCCTAGCCAGGGAATACTGGAGATTTGAAAAGCGTGAAGTTTGATTTCCAGAACTGGCTGCTTTATATAAGTCTTTCAAAGCAGAGATTTTGGTTTCTAGCATCTGTCTTGTTACTAAGACCACGTACAAACATGCTGAATTAGAGAGTTTTCACCTGTCTTCTCACAGAATCGACTCCACATCGTATCATACGAGTCTCGTTTGTAGTGACATGCTGTGCCTGTCTTTTTAGAAAATTCATGACCTCTTTATATCTATTTTGTGGAAAGTGTAACTTTTTTCATTGATGACCTGTATAAATGTGTGTTACGAATGGAGAGATTTAAGCTTGAAAAGCATGTTTGCAGATTACACAGCTTCAGTATGGAATTTATAAATTTAACAGAGTAATATACAAGAGCATAACTATTTTCCTTAAGTAGAATGTATAACAATATATAATAAATTATTCTCCACGTAGTTCACCCACTATTTACAGTTTTACACAATTCAAACTGTGTGTTTACAGAAAGTTCAATAAATGTATATTTTGTACTATGTACAGATTCCTGGTCCCAAAGAAAACGTGTGAACTTAGTTTCTAACTTAACTTTTGAGATTGTACTTTTTTTTCTTTTTTTTCTTTTTTTTTTTTTGATTTGGAATCAGTTGAACAAACTGCGTTATGCCTGTCGATGGTGGAGGCTTGCATTGGAGTAAATGGGAATTGGAAATATTTCTAATCTACAAAAATGATTCCACTAAATAAAACAGGCAATTACATCATGTGTGTGTATTTGAGTGGTATGCTATAAACCATTTTCACATCTGTTTTATCGTCACTAATTTACAAACTTAGCAGGCCTCCTTCAGTTTTCTGATTCAAGCTAGTTGTACTAAAACGGAATATCGAGTGCTTATTTTGATCATTTCTAGTTACAGTAATAAAAAGCCCCCTTTTCACTGTTTTTCCCCTTAAATGTTGAAATTCCAAGGTAAAGCAGCTTGCGCTTGGCTCCAGCCATGGTGTTCCCTGGAGACGACCCGGTCTGGGCTTTTCAGGAGAGCCAGGGATTGATTAGGATGCCCAACTTGTGGAAAACCAAGTCACACAGGAGCAAAATATATTTGTGTCTTCTGCCCTGATTCTGTACTGTAAAATACAGGATAGACTTTTGTAATATAATTTGTAAGAATTTAAGGATGCTAAAGGATAAAATAAATCTTTACACTGGGTTTAGCCAGTATGATTTGGAGGGAGAATGAGCCTAGATGTTATCGGTTCACGTTTGTCTTCCCTGGAAATCTTTGTAGAGAGGGAGCCGGTAGGATTCTGACATGGACCCTACCAATTAAAGCAGGGAAGGGGGTGGGAGGGTGTTTGCCCTGCAGCAAAGTTGTCTTGCCTAAAGATTCAGCCCCATCCCTTTAAGGATTAAACATCGGAACTACTGAGTTGTCTAGCAAAATGAGGGAATATTTTCTGTGGATTAAAAAAAAAAGAAATTGCTATGATATGATTGACTGTTAGCCTTGCTTCACGCTAATGGAGCAAACATGGGAGACAAAATATATCCCGTTGTTTTCTAGCTCAAAGGTTATAAAAAGAATGTTTTATCCCATCTAATTGGAAATTACATTTTAGTGTATTTTTCCTCAAAGCCAAATAATTATATACCTCTAAATAGCATTGTTGGTTAATTTAAATGGTTTTTTTTTTTGATCTTGACATGTAATAATAAATTTGAATGTCACCCGAGCTGTTTAGATAGAAATATTAAGCTAACTTAAGATGTCATTGTGGCTGAATTTAATCAGGCAGCATTTACATGGCCTAATTTAAAAGGTAGAGCACTGAAGCCCAGTTAAATCATTTAATGGTGATTTCGATTTCAGATTTCAGCAATTTTTAAGAATATAAGAGTTTATTCTAATGTAATGTTCTGAAGGAATGAAGGTAAATTTGGCAAAGAGTAGTGAGAAGAATTGTTTACAGTTACTGATAGAAATAACCAAAGCAATTATCCCTGCAAATACGCATACACCAAGAGCGGCTCTGGGAGTTGAATGAGCTTGGCGTCTGGCTCGCATTTGTGAGCTTGCAGAACTGGAAGTTCATCAGTATAATGAGAACTCATATATTGATTAAGTTAATTTGTACTTGCCAAAGTTAGTGCAAACTTTCCAATGTTTCTACTGAAAGTAGAACTTTAAATTATCCGCAACCTTTCAAAGATCCTATGTATGAGCCACAGCTGTGAGAAAGATTTATTTTCTTATCCCAGTTAGCAACTTTTTCTGGTGTTCACCCTCTACTTTAAGAAGATATTTGCTAGCCAGGATTTTAATCCTATTAAACAGGACTGAAAGCTTTGCTGCGACCTATCACTTAGACTTGTCTTGAATTAAAAGTTTGCTGAATAGACATTTAAACCAGTGAGTTTATTTCTACAGTAGAACAGATATGAAGTAAATACAATGAGGTATACGTGTTTTCTTGTCTTTACCTCTCCTCCTTAGTAGCAGCACTGTCTGTGACACTGCCCAGTGTCCTGCTGGTTCTCTTTAGGAAGCAGCATCTTGCCGAAGCTGCAGCGTGGCTCTCCCCTGTACCTACTGCCTCGGAGTTTGCTGCTGGCTGGTCAATACCAAGTACAGCTCGGTGAGAAGAGTCCCCTTCCTCTGACACTTGAATCCTGTCCCGTAAACTATAAAAAGGTACAGAATAAAACAGCTATGTATAATTTACTTCAACAGAATAATTCAAGGTATGTTACAAGCATGAAAAAAAAAGACATTTAAGGAAACAAAAGCTTTTCTGGTCTGTTTTTAAGATAACCTGTGGAGTCCCTTGACTAAGATCTAGACAGTAGGAACAGGATATTTGGACATGGCTGCCCTCCAGGTCTTTTGTAGCTGTGCTTTTTTTTTCCCCCCCCCACATTTTCTACTTATCCATATTTTCCCAAAAGGCCAGAAGCCTTTCGAAGTATTCCTTTAGAAGAGTAGTTTATTGTTTTTGTAGCGCTTACGCCTGTCATGGATACAGTGGGAGTCTGCTACCTGAAAAATATGAAGTGACACGGTCAACTTAAATCAGTCTTAATCCTAACACGTTTTACTTCATAAGTATCCTGAAGTGTGCGCTTCAGAGTGGTGTTGGATTTTTTTGCTCTTGTTGCAATGTTTCATTTATTTAAGGGATTTTAATGCTTACCTCCAGCTCTCTTAGAAGACTATATACAACTGGAACAGGAAAGTAAGTGAAGTCACCCTCCAGTTGGTTGTTGTTGACTCCCAGTAATGAACTGGAGACTGGCAGGATATCAGGAATCAGTGTCAAGGGAAAAAAACAAAACAGAAGGCTGATTTTAGAAGGCTTTTACTGAAAGTATTAGCAATGAAAGGTACAGCATGAATTGAAATAATGTAACTATTTAATTGCAGAAATATATTAGCTTAATGCTTTTACACTCTTAAAACTTACAGGAGTTTCAATATGAAAACTGTCTTGTTCTGTTAGGAAATATTAATAGGTGGCCAGCCCAATAGGCTGAGCCTCGCCCCCGTCTCGGATGTTGAGCTGAGGGTGAGGGTCTCACTTTGCCTGCATCTGAACGCCTCGGCATGGGCATGAGTTCAGTGGTAGAAGAAAGCTGCTCCAGGCCACAGCCCAACTTTTATTATCTAATAGCTAACACAAAGTTTTCATACTCAAATTTGATAAGGGGCTGTACTCACCTTATCACCTCGTTTCTAGGTAGACTGTAACCTTTAGCCTAATTTTTATATTCCCTGTGTCCACAAATCAGTTGGGTCTTGTTCTGTGGTTGGTCCTTGCTTTGCACACAGTGAAGTGCATTCCTTCTGCCACCTCTCGCATACACCCAATCCCTTTGATTTTTCTTCCATAACCATCTCTTTTTGGCCCAAAGCTGCCAGACTATTCTGTAAAAGTCTGCAAATCCTCTAGGTGTTGTTGTATTCCCTCTTGCATCTTCTGTGTGCATTTTCTAGATTTTCTCCTGTTAGGCATAGTGTGCGCTTGCTTTCTACGCCACCTGGTCTAACAGGGTTTGAGGCTCTTAGGTGCATTGCTAAAAAGCTAAACTCTTTCTACCGTCGCTACAGGCAGCAAATTGCTGCTGCAGTGTGAATACCTTGTCTCAGCTTATCTGACCGCGCGGAGACATTTTGGCCGTTCCCACTTGGTAGGTCCCACCTTGGCAGAGCCCTGCAGCATTCGCTGAATGTGGAGGCCCAGTTGAAGCCAGTGAGCTGCTCACGTGCTTAAAAGTAAGCTCATTCATGTGTTTTTGTGGCACTGAACCCTCAATTCATTTCCTCTGCCATTGCTATGGGCTTTTCTGAAAGAAGGAAGAGGAACAAAGGAAGACACAATCGTACAGTCTACATTAGCTAAGGCAAAGAAAATTAATGGAGCTACTTTTGACCCTTTTTTATTTTTTTGACTTTGGTATTGCTTGACTTCAAAAGGTTTTGCAACGTTGCCTGGAAAATATGTTTAGTTTAGTGAACTGGTGCTGGTGTATCACGTTCTCCATGTTTTAAGTGTGTATGCTTTTAAGCAATGTAATCCCTGTGCTCCGATTTACAAGTTTTTTAGAAGTAGCGGTCTCCAACCTTATTCCCACTTCCTTCATCTTTATCAGTTTAAACATGTTTTTATATGGCTAGCATAAATATCTTCCGTGCTTCAAGCACTGATGGAGAGAGCGGACTCGATGCATGTCACTGAACCAAGAACTTTACTAGTTCTCCTGCTCTAATGAGGATGATGGAGACAGCTATCGGAAGCAGAGTCTCTCCCAAGTAGTAATGCAGCAAGACTCATTTCTCTATGTCTGCTGGAGCATCATGAGTCTTAATATTGCCACTTCTTTGCCACCCAAATTACACTCAATGGTTCTCTCCTGTGTTTGAATGCTCTGCTCACCGGGAGCAAAACCTTTCCTTCTCATGCGTTGGTTATGGCTTACGCTGTCTGAGCAGAACAGCTTTAACTGGACAATAGTTAAAAATCCTGAAGGGTGCAAGCTTAAGTGCGAAAAAGAAGACATTGGCAATTCGGTATACCAGATAAAACTCGCCCCGTTTCACCAGTCCTAATTCTCCTGTACTTCTAGCTAGAGAAAACCTTAAGACAAAGACACTGGGAAGCCCAAGCCTTCGGGCCAGCTGTCCCTTTTGACATATATTTCATTAGGCAGTTGTAGTTCCTGAATTACACACGTTCTTTGTCTATTATATCGTGACCCCTAGCACAGCTGGTGATGCTTTTTCGAAGGGGAGGAGGAAAACTGGGGTTTGTCTATTCTGATCTCATGGAAATTAAATCTTTATGAAAAGAAAGCTGATGTTTTCCTCTCACAGTCTGAAGAAGAATAGCTGGGAGGGGCTGTTTCCGCAGGTCCCCTTTTGCTAGCCACCGTGAGGATCCTGGGCCAGGAACCCTCGTGTGTATTAGCTCAGAGAAGATGTAGCTGTTTTCCCTTTGCCATGCATAGATAGGGTCATTGACTCCATTCAGCTGAAGGCCTTCTGTAATCGATTTGCAAAACAGTCTGAGGTCGTTGCGTACTGTGCCCTACGGCATTGCAAGGATTTGTATATTGTGTGCTTTGACCTGATTCTTTTTTCCCCTCTCTCCCAGCATCCTGAGGTAGATCTGCCATGCTTTGTTGTCCCTCACAAGCGTCTGGGGAGGGGGGGGAGGTGGTAGAGATTTAATTTGATTTTTTAATTAATGCCTAGAAATCTACATAGAGCATCAGCTTTTGGCTTTCCACCGCCCAGCCTTTGGTGTCATTGCCCTGAAATACCGCCCTGATGGGGCCTTTGCACGATGTGTTCAAACTGTTTGGACCTGTTCTGGCAGCACATTCACAAAAATATTTATGAAGCCACAAGACCAGACCATGGGTCTCTTAAGATGTAGAGAACATATACATTTTGAGTCGTGCTCCTTGCTTCGTTGCAAGATACAGAGATAAAGGCATCGCTTTGCGTAGATCCTTGGTCTAAGCCAATTAACTGAGCATTCAAGAGAGCTTTCTTATTCGTTAGACTCAGCTCAGAATATTTTGTTTTAATTCTATACCTGTACGAGTTAAAATGTTTATACGGATCTCTGTCCATGCATATGGCTGGTGCTTTACAGTCAGACCTAACCAGAAGATACTAATGGAGTACTTCTCACAGCAGAAATTTAGAAACAAGAGAAATTCACACAAATTAAGTGTAGGGAAAATTTGCAGTGAAAAGAACCTTAGAACAGGAAAAGATGGTAAGTGATATTTCTCTAGATTAAATGTTAATTAGTTAGATCAATATTTGCACATATTGCATACTTATGGTTAATATTTGATAGAAGTATGAAAATAGGATAATTACTTCTTAAAATAGAGTTTGGCAAATCAACTTATTCCTGTATAAATGTCAAATACGGTCTGTGTTTAAACAGAGTCACCCTGCTGTCAAAAACAGACACAAAAAGTCTCAAGACATTACAAATTACAAATACATGCCTACGTTCCAGTCTCATTTAGGAGCACAATCTCTAATTGCAAAAGTGCTTTTGAAAACTGTATTAGGAATTTTCTCCACTAGCAAATCAGCTATTTTCTTTGCAGAAGCAAACAATGGAGAACTGACCTAAATACACACAATTATGCAGGAAATTTTGCTTTGGGGCACAAAATAGAATTGTAGGCTGGGTATGAAAGTTAATTTGAATTTCAGACTGAGTCCCAACTGTTGCAGAAGGGAGAGTCAAAGGAAACTATATTTGAGGGATTTTTCCAGCCAGCCGTGAACACTGAATTTTCCTGCAGTAATCTCCTTTTTATAAATGAGACTTGTAAATGCTTGTAAAATAGGCTGTCACTACTGAAGTTTTCTCACCCTCTTTCCTCCTGTGCTTCAAATAATTGCCTGTTCTCAGGGAGACGTCCTGGAATAGGATGGCCTCTTTCTCCTGCTTTCTGGTGAATGCTGGGTCTGGGCTCCTGCCACCAAGTCTGGCTGCTGCAGAACTGAGCAGTAGAAAATGCGGCCGGTACGAAGACAAGGTCCAGACATCTCAGCAGTAGAAATTTGGACAAAAATTTGAGGGTCAAAATGCTGCGCTTGCCTTCTCTTTCTCTTTGCAGGCAGGGTATGCTTTCCAGAACAAAAAGCAGCAAAGAGAGAAACAAGTTAATGAAAACCAAAACAATCCCATGTAATGAATGGGAAGAGGCCAGAACTGTCTATTCATCTCAACTGATTATAATGCAGAGTGATGAAAACATAGCCGAGGAAATGGAATAGAAAAATCAAAATAGAAAAATGAATAGAAAGTTTATAGAAAATCAAATAGAATTAATAAAAGGTTAATAGAAAATCTAATAGAATTAATAGAAAAGTAATAGAAAATCCAAAGCTGGTGGTCTCCTATTTATCTACAGGCTAAATCTGTAGTCTCTGATAAAAAATTTGCATTTGCAGTGTGCTCCGAAAATCCGGATGCTGCAAAATGGTAAACCTACGCCTGTGGTCTGCAGCGCTTCTTACTGAGGAAAAGCCTTCACCTCGGGGTGTCAAAGCCTTTCCAAGGGGAGGATGTCTCTAATTCTGCCCTTCGGCTGTAAAACAGCGCTTCCCCTTCTGGGAGAGTCAGGCAGTGAGAGGCGGTGGGGTGGGACAGACAGACATGCTGCTGTCCTGTCTGGGACCCAAGTGAACCTGAAAACTCCAAGAATGCTGCAGTGCAGCCTCTTTCTTACCCATTTCTGTGCTCTTCTTTTCAGCAGCTGAGGAAAAGCTCTAAGGGTGGTTGTGGGGTGACCTGGGGAAACCATGGAGAAACAGGCAAGCAAAAGCCTGGGGAGGGCTTGCACATTGAACAGGATCCTCATCCCGCTGGTGTGCCCGTTTCCTACAGTGCTTGGGATCAACTCCAGTTTGGAGATAGGCAGGTTTTATTACTCTTTTATGCTAGTTTAAAATAACTTGTCCATGGGAGAAATATCTGCTGCATCAAACAGCAAGGCTGAGACTTATTTCAAATGCCCTAGAAGAGAAGTGTTCCTCAAGAAAATTATTTTCTGGTGCTCCTGGTTTGAACTCACTAACACCAGTCTCAGTGAGTGCACAGATGGTCCTGGGCATGGCCCAGTGTCCTGGGAGCTCTACAGGTATCTGCAGGTTCACAAGGAGGAGGTGGAGGTGATAGGAAGGAGGGACAGATCTTCATTTGCCCCAGAGGGAAGTCAAACTTCTCCCATATCGCGAGCTACACCTTGGGGCTGCGCACGTGCCTTGCTCATACCTTAATTTCTTTAGGAATAATTATGCTTGGCCCCACTTATGTCTTACAGTTCATACAGACAGAGGATATAAAAACCCAGTGATGTAATGTCTCCATTTGAAACATCTGCCCAGTTCCTCCTCCAGCCCACGGCTCAGAGGAAGCCATGCAAAAAAGGCTCAAGGACATTCCTCCTGCCTCTGTCTGATTTCTGCCTTGATAGGGCTTGGACCAATGTTGCTTCAATTAATTTATTTTCTTTTAAAGCACATGTTTCAGAGCACTTCAAAAGCTGGATTCCCTAATCTTTGGTACATCAGCATGAGTCAGAAGCATCTGCAGGAAGAGCAGAAAGGTGCCTCGGTGGCGTATTTCACAGCAAGCAACAGGCACACTCGTGTCAGAAGGAGCAGCGCTCTAGCAGGGTAAGTCAGGCAGCAGAAGGGGCTTTAGCAGAAGGTTGTGCCGAGTTCAGCAAAGCTGCCTGCCACTGCAGCCAGCAGCATGCTGTTCCCCATGTCTGTTGTAAGCTGCTGCTTTAGCGATGTTCAGAGGAAGCGACTTCTGTCCTGCTGCCCTCCCCTCAATTTTCTTTGTGCACTTGGCAACGGATTAGAAAGTGAAAGAAATGGAAAAAATTATGCAAAATGAATTTTTATACGTGCAGGAGCACACCCAACCCTGCCTTGCCCTGCTGGGAATCTCTCCTGCAGCACAGCCTGTAACCTCTGGTTTGATGGCCGTGCAGTGGGGAGTTCCTGCGGCAGCTGTCAGCAGGGCTGAGGTTTTGTGGTGGGACTGGAAACCTTTAAGTGTCTGTGCACGTATGGCAGCAGAGCCGAGAGCGCTCTGCCGAGGCAAGGCCACCACCGCTGCAAAGCTCCCAGCGAGCCTACCTGTCCAAGACAGACTTCCCCGTACTCTAACGGGGCTTTCATGAGTAGCACCTCTCTTGACCTGCTGGCAATGCTCTGCCTAAGGCAGTCCAGGAGGCCGTTGGCCTTCTGTGCCATGAGGGCACATTCCTGGCCCATGGGCAACTTGGTGTCCAACAGGACCCACAGGTACTTCTGTGCAAAGCTGCTTTACAGCCGGTTGGCCCCCAGCCTGTGCTGGTGCAGAGAGTTATTTCTCCCCTAGGCAGGACTTTGCATTTCCCTTTATTGAACTTCATGAGATTGCTGTTGACCTGCTTCTCCATCCTGTTGAGGTCCCTCTGAATGGCAGCACCACCCTCTGGTGTATCAACCCCTCCTCCAAATTTTATACCACTTGAAAACTTGCTGAGGGTGCAACTAATGAAGAGGTTAAACAGTATCGGCCCCTGTATCGACCCCTGGGGTACACCACTTTTCCAGGTGTGACGGGTGAATCATGGTGTGGTGACCCTTCTTCCCCGGTGCACCCTTCTCTGGCCTCCTGGTTGGAGGTCAGACTAGGAGCCATGGACAGCCGCTTTTAAAAGGCAAAATTTGGGGCAGGATCACAAGAAAGCATGGCCAGAGTGTGCCACATATTCATTGAGAACCAGAATTGCTTCTGAAAAGAAGCGACTGGGGCTCCTACTGCCTCTGCTCTGTAAGTTTGGATGAGACAACAGAGGCTGGGAGACGTAGGCTGAAGTTGAACAAGCAGGAATTTCTCTCCTCTAGCATCTTGTTTAGCTTATTGCACGCGCTTTTCGGGGAAGAGAAGCAATGCAAGTGACAGGAGAGACAGTGTTTACCTGGCATCATTGTCTCAGTAGTTTTATTTGCATCTCTGTGTGGTCTGTGACCTTAGGATTTTTCTGGGAGGGAAAGACGGGAGACACCTTTGATTTAGATAGGTGAAAAGGGATTGTGCTTGCAAGCAGCCTCGCATGCAGGGCATGTGTGCTACACAACCAAGGCTAAGGCGGGAGCACTCAGACTCTCTTCATCCCCCGGTTCATCCATGCCTGGACCTGCTACATCAACCCAAAACAAAGGACAGGAGCTGCAAACCGAAATAACCCCGCTCCTCACTTTTGTCACAGTTTATTTGTTTTACGGCAGTGCCCAGGGGCATCTGTCATGGATCAGGCCTGGCCGGGGAGAGTTACTGGCCACACACAAGGGGACCGTCCTGCCCCGTGTGGGTGCAACAGGCAAATTCCAGGAGCTTCAGTGAAACAAAGAGGCAGCGTCACGGGTGCCATGAGACCTGAGTTTTCACAGGATTTCTATTACCGCACCTGATCCTCAATGCAGCCATCAGCAAAGTCTAGGGCAGCTCCGTGCACAAAAGGCCAAACCACGCCGTCTGAATCAAGCAGCGATGGGGCAATCTCTGTTAGCAGCCGGGAATGGAGGGGGTGAACGCTGCTTGAGCTGAATACCCTCCATCAACGCCGAGGACCCTGCCAGCAAAAATCTTTCATTAACTTAAACTTTAAATAGCACCGGCAGCGTTTACCCGAAGTAAGGGCACAAAGCAGCGTGGCTGCGCGCAGCCGCAGGCTGCTGCAGGTGTAGCTGTCTGCCGGCATGGCTGCCACTCGCACAGATTTTATATGACCCAAGCCTTCTGTCACCAGAGGCCCTGCAGTCAGCTCTGTACGGTCACCCGGGGTTAGAAGCAGGGAGCACTAATACCCTTTGTTCACCGGGTAAATTCTATTTCCCTTTCCATTGTGCTGTGCCGCTTGTCAATGTAACGTTACACCTGGGGTAGGGGACTTGTACAAAGAAACTTCAGTGAAGGCTGGCAAATTACAATCCTTTACTTGTGAATGGGGACGTCATAAGAGATGGGTTGAAGCAATGCACCTGGTGTAAATAATTACGTGCTTGAAATGGGGGGAAATGGCTGAAGGCAAGCTAAATGCCAGGTGATTGTTTTGGATGGCAAAGGATGGACTTTTCATGTGGGATGAACAAATGCCCTGCTCAGGAGTCTGCTGGTGATGGAACGATTAATCTTTTCTCTTTTCCTCCTCATTCTTTCCTTGACTTTTGGAGGGTTTTGTTCATCCTCCACTACCTCCCCCTTTTGTTCTCATTCCCAGAGCAACACCTGGAGGTAGGGGCAGCCTTAGGAAAGGAACCCCACAGTGGCTTATTCCAGCCAAGATTGTATTTCAAATAACCTGGTTCTTCCTTTTTTCCAAGACCCCTTTGATCTGCAAACTGCCCTTTAAATGATTGAAGCAGGAATCTGAACACCAGTGAATTTGCTTTACCAGCCATCTGAGTTGGATTTCTTAGACCTGCAGCAACTATGCTGCGCTCAACTGCTGCTGTGAGCGATGGTGGTGGTCCTTGACTTGCACTGAGATGTGTAATGCAGCTGAGCTTACCATGATCAAAGCTCTTTTTTGGCAATTCTCTGTGCCTTCTGCCACTGCAGGAATCAAACAAGCTCATATGGGTGAAATATGAAATACAGAAACGTCCTTTCTTGGGAGAGTAGCGCTCGCTCTTTTGAGAAGGAGAAGGGAATGGGATTTTTAGGGGTCTGCATAAACCCTGGTGCTCAGTAATGTGTGTGCACACAGGCAAACATTCATCCCAGTTCCATCCCTTGTCCCCACACAGGCGGGAAGAATGGTATACCTGTACTCAGTGCTTCGCCGGTCCTCGGGGTTGTGCCACAGTGAGCTACACCTTTCCCCTCCAAATGTTGTTTTCAATTATACCAGTTGCCTTTGGACTGATGGAGAAGCTGTTTATCCTTGGACAACAATCCTGCATCTCCAGAAGAGATCACGAAGAGTTGCCATGATGCTTCCATGCCACTTCTAGACACAGTAATGCTGAGGAGGACACCCTGAGGCCAAATAGACAAAGCTTTGGTTGACTTCCCAGTGGTGGAGTGGTGAAAGGGCTGGTTAACATGTCTCTCTGCTTGGATTCGGGGAAATCTGCCGTGTGTTGCTGCTTTTCCAGATGAATTTTTTGACCCTGAAATGAACAACATGATAGAACAGGCATTGTGGAGATAAGACTAATGATGGGAGGTAACTCAGCCCATTAGCAAGGATTATTTATAACCCCTTAAACCAGATGAATATAAGTTCTGAAACAAAGCTCTTAATTTCCATCTTGTCTTCTTTTCTTGATGTGCCTTGTTTTTCAAATTTTAATACAGAACACCAGAATAACCATAGTCATTGTACATTTTCCTACTGTCTGATTTTTTTATTCATCCGTTTATCTATTACGGTGCTTCCCTCTCCCTCCCCCCTTCCCCTCTCCCCCAGTAGTCACCGTAACTCAAGGGGAGAGGCAGGATTCTGGCAAAACCTGTTTCTAACTGTACAAGTGAAATCCTGCCCCCACTGACACCACTGGCACATTTGCATTGCCTTTATTTGGGCCAGCGTTTCACCAAATACAGAGTTTACATTCTATTTTTGTGGATTATTTTGGAACGGGCATCAGTGAAGAAAAGAATTTGGAGGAAAAGAAAAATTCAATTAAGAGGGACCTATTGCCCCAGGTGCAAGAGCATACACAGACTGAGGACTGCCCCTTTGAAACCAGAGTCAGCAACAGGAGAGCAGTTAAACGTTAGCGGATCAGCTGTTTTACCACCCCAAACCTGAAGCCACTTGAAAGAGCCAACGTCGAGTTCTTGTCTGATCCTTAACAGGACCCGTGGCTGCCGTATTCATCGTGCAAGATCTACCTTTACAAAGCATGCTCCAAAAAAGAGTGGTTTCAAAAGAAAAATAAGCCCTCTTTAAAAGCATTTTATTGCTGTTCATGTTTAAAAAGTCTGGGAAAGGAGAGTGGCTGGTGAAACCTGGACGTTTCCACCCTCACAACGTTACATAGCTCTTGTCATGCTCTGTTTCTTCGTGTAGCCATTAGGAGTGACTAATGCAGCAACACAGCGCTGAGCACGGCTCTCCCTGGGGCTGGGGATCTCATGTCAGGAGGTTACGATCCAATTCACATTGAGATGGATATATTAAATCTTTTTACTCCATGCCTTGTCAAGAAAAGCCGATCTGCCTGCTATCAAATGCACGGGGAGCGCCCCAGCCCATAAAAGCAGTTTTATGTGCTCATTGATACAGAATAGATTGTCACTAAACCTTTCAGGCATTGTCAAGGTCAATAATACTGATCTATTTTAGCACAACAGGGGGGTAAAAAAGGAATTCTCTCAAGATATGACCTTTAAAAGACCTCATCTTTGGAGAATCAAAATAAAGGAAATGTGGAAAGGATGTTATTTTGTTACCTTTGGGCTTATCTGAACTGGCAGTAATTATACTCGTTAGCAAGGAAATAGCTCAAGAAATGATTGGGTTAGTAGCAAGATGTTCTAGCCTATAAAGCAAACAGTGCGCTAATTTCATGAGTTCACATAAAGATGTATAAAATGCATTTTTCTAGCCATGATTTTTAGCAATATTCAACTAGCTTTCCCCTAATGGGGCACAGACATTGCACATCCAACTGCCCTCGCCCTTCCCTCCCGCTGCCGTTACCCTACGCTTCTTTTCTGCTGGTTTCAAACCAACCAGTTGGTCTTCACGGCAAGGACTGCGCCTGCCTCTGCCCAGCCCTTGGGTCTCGACTGGGGTCTTTGCACACCGTGGTGCTCCGAAGCATTCGGTGGGGGTCACACACATGCTGCGTGTTGGACAAAGTCTTCAGCCATGGAGAAGGCAGAGCAGAGACAGTGGCAGGGGTCCTAACCAGACTCACTGTGCATGCTGAAAGCGGTTTAGTTGTTTTAATCTCAGTCTCAACTCACTGCTGGGCCAGCTCCTGGTATTGGTACAGACACAAGAACTTGACCTTCTTGATCTTCTTCTGTACAACCCCTCTCAGGTCCTTGAGGTTGGACATTAGAGCAAACACTTTTCTCCAGTTTTCTGTTGAATGTAAGCAGACTTCATTGTCATTTTGCAATTTAACACTGCTAAATATGGATCAGAACATGACCTTACAACCTTTCTTTAGATGCACAATTATTTCATCACTGCCTTTCCTCCCTTTATCGGAATGAGGATAATCGGAGGTGGAGTTACATCTCTTAACCCATGATTCACTGCCAAGTGCTTTAAATTACACGTTACATTAGCCAGCATCTACAGGCATTATTGTGTCTAATAAATAGATCTGATATGCAAAATCACCAGGCTAGTTAGCCTTACTTGGTAAGAGCTATAGGTAGGAGAAGAACAAGTGTATAGAACAAGCAGTTTTTCCAGCCAGCATAAATAAGTTGTTGCCTACTTTGCTTCAGGGAGCTAATTTTTCATGTGCCACCAACACTGGCTTTTTCGCTTGACTTGATCTGTATTGTGGCATATGCAGCAAGCTGATCTCCCTTCCCCTATGTTACATTTATTTTAGGCCAGTATAAATACATCGCCGGAAATCTGGAGAGAGTCTAAAGGTCCTTCATGCATTCTCTTAAAAAGCTGGTTTTACACGGTGCTGCCATCCTGTATCCTGCAAGCAAAATCCCACCTGTTCCTGAGATACAGTAACTACCTCAATAGCGGTCCATCCCGCTTGCCTTGTCCGTTCTCTTCAAGGTCTCATCCTCAGCAGTAGCAGCAGCAATCACAGGCCTTACATCACTAGTTACTGGACAGGGGATTAAAGTTGCTGTTTCCAGAGGTTCATCTATAAAAAGTTTCCCAAACTGATAAACGTAATACTTTTCCTTTACATGGGAGTAGTGTTGGGGCTTCAGAAGTGCTGGCAGAATCCGTTTAGCAAGTGGCAGAAGTTCCTTCATCATCCCAGGCAGGCAGTGCAGAGTTACTGGAAGCATCTCTACCTGTATGACATCTTTTGCACACAAACCAAGAAAGTTTTGTCTGACCAGTTCCTCTTGTTCTAACTGTCCTGAGGCCTCCAGCAAATCTAATGTTAGATAGGGGATGGCTGAGCGTGGGACTCCCTTGGGGAGTGAAAGTTTAACCATGTAAAAAGGGAGCTTTAACCATTATTTTACCTGGAAGTTATCAATTTCCTACCAGTTCTAGCAGAGATCAGGGACTGCAGCTATTTGATTCCTGCTCGGATGGGAGGACCTCGAGAGACCAACGACAGCGGGGGGTCTTCCCTGTTGTAGAAGGAGCAAAGCCATACTTTGACATAGTCCTCTCGCGTGGAGAATTCCCTCCCATTTCCCCATCTTTTGCTGTAAATGCAAGACACTGGATACTTAGGACTCTGTCTATTGAAGGACTGTGTGTTATGGCACCTGTCTTTTTGCACAGTTAGGCAGTATTGCATGATTACGAGCTTTCGGCAAGAAACCGGCTCAGAGATCACTGTACCACCCCTGAATCTGAGGCTGGAATTAATTTCCATCCCAAGTCCTTTGCTCTGGGTCACTTAAACATCTCTGGGAGAAGCCAGACTCAAACTAATTGCTACTGATGGTCTTCAGCTCTTCAGCTTGGCCTTATCCCAGCAGCAAAATCCCTGGCCCAGGACTGTCCTATGCCAGGTTCAGCTCCAGGCTGTGTTGCGGAATTCCTCTCTCTTACCTTTTGGAGCAGGGCAACAACAGCATTCAGTTGGAAAGTATTTCTTGGGTCACTGAGCTAAACTTTCCACCACGGGGAACCAAGTCCTGTAATCCTGTTGATGGACAAAGGCATACACAAGAAGTGAAATGGCTATTAGTCTTGTTGGATTATCTCCTAGCGTATAAATGGACAGACATATACATGGATGACTAATTCAGAGTAGTGAGTAATCACAAGATAGCTATATTTCCATAGCTTGGGAAAGGCCAAGCTATATGTGTGCTGTTTGGTGTCAGCTGAGATGAAAAATGGTGGGTTTAGTAGGTCAGCTAAGATACACCCACACAGAAACATGGCTTTTGATAAAGCAAGCAAACACACGCAGTGCTGCCTGACAGCAATATTCCATAAACCCCATGCATTATACTTTTAAAAGAGACCATGTGTACAATTACATGATGAAGTTTAACAGAATCTGTGAGCTCTGCCAGTGTCCTGAACCATGAAAGCTGCAGATATTTATAAATGTCAGCAAGATCTCCAGTGAAACCGTAACATTGGTATTTACTTCAGGACTTCATTACTATTTATTAATGTATAAAATCATACATTTGAAAGTATAAATAGATGGAGGAATTTTCTGTGGACAGCAAAAGCATGATTTGGAATATATATATCTGGGAGGCAAGTGGAATATCTGATGTATAGGAAACATTAAACAAAGACTTTTTCTTGGAAATCTTTTTATATGCTCTAGTTCAGTTTATATTTCCACCATCACGAGCGGGGCCCAAGCACAGGCAAGGGGGAATTACATAACTTTTGTTTATATTTCCCTTATTTGAGTTGGTGTATTGAGAAGAGCGCGATAAATTAATCATGACTCCTGGGCCAATTCACAAAAGTTTGTCGGCCAGTTCGCATTCCTGCATTTGCAGAACTTGAAACACGATGCACTTAAACTTGGGACGCTCAGCAAATTGTCCCTTCGTTGAACCTAACCTGTGCCGAGTGCTTCCCACCCTATAGCACCCGCTCACAGAGTGATACAAACCAGAAATTCAGTGCCCGCAGCACGGTTCTTGTGGCAAGAAGGGAATTACATTAGGTTTATGCAAGATAAAAGATTTGCCTTGTCAGGGGAGCTACTGGCTGAATTCTGTCCCCCTCCTCCCTCATATAAGCTAAAAAAACCCCAGGGTGACCATCGTGTCATTGACAGAATTGCACTTCAGGTCTGGTCACACGTGAATACATTTGGTTGTATTGTTCTTGGGGTTTTTTTAACCAATGAGTTATCTTTTGCATATTTCCTTAAATAAAATGAAAAATTCTAGTAGGATTTATTTTAGATCCAAAATTATCCTTGCCTCTTTTCCCTCTGCTACTCATTACCCATGTAGCTCTTAGTTTCCCGGAATTTCTAACTTACCCACTAGTTCATATCAGTTCTTCAGATCATCTGTCCCCAGAAGTAAATAAGATTCAGCTTCAAAAAGTGCAAAAGAACTTGTCATTTTTCTCTCCAGGTTTCCAGCCGCTCTAGCTCCTTCATATTATCTCCCTGACCTCACTGTCAATTCTCATGTATTCTCCACGGCCCTACGAGCAGTAGCAGCTCATGACATCGCAGCGCTGTGTCACAGCTCACTCTGACTTCAAGGCTGCCCCCCGCCCCCATGCCAGCTGCTGCTGGCCATGCTATTCCACGATGCACATCATTGCAGAGGGCTCCCCACGCAGTGGCAAAGCTGTGAGCAGCTGGGCACTGCCACGCTGCAGGTTCCTGTGTGGTCCTGCCCGACTCTTGGCTGCATGAGGCAGGCCAAGCCGTTAGCCCTCCTCTGAGCTTCATATCACATGCCGTGGTGTCCTGTGATGGATGGTGTAGGCTCGTGGTTATCTTCACCCCTCAAAAGGGGCAGCAAAATTGCGCACAAAGCTCCTCTTAGTTTGCCATGTTCAGTAGGTTTCAGCGCCATGTTCTTCAGCGCCATCTTCTTAAGCCATGAGTTCCCGATTTACAGGCACCAGAGTCAACCCTCAGCCATCAAATTCTTGTGGACACACCAAATCCACGCCTCCACTGGAGGACTTTAGGAAATCTCTGGAGCTATAGGGAAGATGTTGAGTATGTATGAAGAAACACTCCACCTACAGCGGCACTCTTGAGCTCCTGATGTGTTAAACGGCAGTTACCAGGCAAAACAAAGTCAAATGACTAAGGAGCAGATGCCACCTTCATAGGCAAACCACTGTCTGAGGAGCAGGGAGACAGTGCAACAGATGCTTTCAGAACAACACAGGACGCACAGCTCTGAGCCCCAGAGCTCAGAAGGGTCCCTAGCTAAAATGGGGAGAAAGATTTAGCTGCAAAATCTCTCAGCCAAGACAAATATCAAATAAACAAACAAATAATCACTGGTTCGGCTCTTTCAGAAAGTTGTGAATTGCACAGATTTAATTAAGCTGTTCATAAGAAGCCATTTTGCCATTAACAGAATTAAACATTTCAATTTCTGTGAGAATTTTCCATTTTAAGTTTCCTTAAAGGAAAATTACATCAAGGAACTTTGAAGAAAACAAAGGTTTGCATTTCAAGTTAAACATAAGATTTAATTAAAACTACAAATGCAATTTATAGCTTAAAGAAACCATGAATCCTTTTATAAATGCAAGCTGTGACCTCAATAGAGGGGATGGGAAGAGGATCGGGCCCTTATGGTCTTCCCTTGGCCAAGACCAGCATCTCGAGGGGCTGGAGCAGGAGTAGCCCCACCAGCTTCCCACAGGGCAGCCACCTACAGCACCCAGCCCATCTGGGTAGCACCTGGCCCGTCAGCGACTCTGTACGGATGATGAAGCCAACCGTCTTTGAGAAGGTGAAGGTGGTAGAGGGAGATATTCTGGGGGAGGGTGTGCAGCAGCAGAAGGAAGAATGGATGCTCTAATCTGGATGTAGAAGGAGAGGCTGGATTGCAAAAGATGGCTGAAGAACAAAGTGCTGCAGAGGTCAAGGGAGTAGTAGACTGTAATCATTTAATGGTATACATTATCACCATCGCATCCATCATCCCTTTTTGTTACAGTGTGTGCTTGACTCAGTCGAGAGGAACACATGTGGTCACCCAGGGTCTGGGCTGAGGCACAGTGCCATGCATACAACAGGGGTTATGGTGCTCTACAGCTATTAATAGGTAAGTTTATTAATGTTTGCTTTTTTTTCATTATGAATGGGTAATAAAGCATGTTTATTACTCTAATGACTACAAAGACAAGTGTTAGCTATTTTCTGAGACCAGTAGTGTTTCTACAAGTGACAGGTGACTTTGGGCTGACCTTGGGCTTGGGACAAATGTTTCATTTCAAAAGATGCATCCAAGAGGTAAACAATGGGAACGCTGCCGCAAAGCTTGTTCATAGCTGTCAGGTTTCCACTAAGGGATGAAGTTTCTATGTATCCTTTTTAAATTTTTAAAAACAAAATAAATGGGAAAATACTGTAATCTGGGCGTGTTGGCTTGTCTCAAATTGTATTGAGTGCAAATATCTTAAATATAGAGTTGTAAATAGGGCCGTGGCACACAGTAAGAGGCTGTGGAGTGTTTAACATGCTACTTTATTCAAATCAGCAAGTCCCATTACAGTACATTACCATAATGTCTTCTGTCAGAGTTCGTTAGACCGCTGTGCCTCTCAGACACACAGCGGCTGTTTGCATGAGGTATTAGGAACTCTCTCTCAGTGAAAGGTATTATCAGCATCAATTATTTCCATTTCAGCTGTGCCGGGGTGAAAGTCAGCAACCGCACGCTGTTCAATCTCTGATGTGCTCTGCAATCCAGCCAGTAAAAGCTGAAATACCTGTAAGTTACCTCTTCCAGTGGTTGTTCCTGCAGTCTTGAAACATAAAATATCATTTTGTTTGTAGGTGTGGTGTCTAACCACAAGCAGAGGAAATGCATCACTTGCTGAAGACGCTTTTGTGTCAGATTATAATCGTGATCTTTGACATATGGTGACATTCAGGAAGCAAAATGGAGAAAAATCAAACATGACCTTCACCTGTACTGAATATATCGACATTGCCAACCAAATGTAATCAGATTTTTTTAAGTGATTAATGTTTTTGGGCATTTTTATTAATGCTTTTTTTTTTTTTTTGAAGAGAACAACTGGAAGCATCTTTAAAAGGCCTGAATTTTGAGAGGGTGTCCCAGCAGTTCATAAACAGCCATGTCCCTGTATTGCCTTACAAGCTGGGAGCCTGGAAAGCTTTAGTTGATGCAGAGAATCTTAGTCCACAGCTTAGGTTCCCTCTTTCACCGAGGAAACACGTGGTCTGGAATTGCATTTAGAGACAGGGGAGATGGCAACATGCAATGAAAGCAGTGAAAGGCACAACATTTGCATCTACTCCTTCGTAGTGAGTACATTGTCTGGGGAAGCCTTGGGTCTCAGTCTTCCAAGTGTTGTACTGGTGGCAGAAGGGGAATTCAAGTGAAATTGCAAATCCTGTAGTCATCACTGCTCTTTCTAATATGTGCTTCCTACATAGTTGGCATATATAGTACCCTATTGCTGGAGCGTGGCCAGAGCAGGGCAGCGAGGCTGGGGAAGGGTGTAGAGCACAAGTGTTGTGAGGAGCGGCTGAGGGACCTGGGGTTGTTTAGCCTGGAGAAGAGGAGGCTGAGGGGAGACCTTATCGCTCTCTACAACTACCTGAAAGGAGGTTGGAGCGAGGTGGGGGTCAGTCTCTTCTCCCAAGTAACAAGTGATAGGACGAGAGGAAATGGCCTCAAGTTGTGCTGGGATAGGTTTAAGGTTGGATATTAGGAAAAATTTCTTCACTGAAAGGGCTGTCAGGCCCTGGCACAGGCTGCCCAGGGCAGGGGCTGAGTCCCCATCCCTGGAGGTATTTAAAAGACGGGGAGATGTGGTGCTTAGGGACATGGTTTAGTGGCGGACTTGGCAGTGCTGGGTTAACGGTTGGACTTGATGATCTTAAGGGTCTTTTCCAACCTTAACGATTCTATGATTCTATGACTCTATGATGAATTAAACTCCAGTGATTAAAAAAACACCTTTTTCAGCAGCTGAGGAGGCTGGTTTTATATCATAAGGTTTTTTTATTTATCTTTTTATAATTAAGCCTGTGGCTTTTGAAGCTGAAATCTATTTTGGAGTATCCATTGTACGTAATGTTTCTACTAAAGCAAAGAGAAGCAGAGCAGACGGGTTCCTATTAATAGCAGCTCATCCGCAGCATCCCGGTGAAGCTGGGGTGGCTTAACCTGAAGGGATTTCTAAAGGGATTGTTGCAAGCTTCAAAACTCAACACAAGAGGGCTCCAGTTCCTTTTGTCAGGAAAAAAAATCACTGCTGATGAAAAGAGCACAGCAAGGCTGAGAGGAGCAGTTCCCTCATGGTATAGTGTCGGAGCGCGGTGACAAAGAGCAGCACGTAACTGCTGGCAGAAGATGTCTTGTCTGCGCCTGGCTCGCTGTTCCCCAGGGGATGGAAACAGAAAAACCTGGAATAATCACAGCGTGAATGTATCTGTAAAAATGAATGAAAATGTGTGGCATATGAAAGCCTGAGGTTTTGTGCTCAAACACTGACAGACTAGGGAAAGGTCAAGCGAAGTTAACCCTGACTGCTCCAGCTCTTGCAATCTGCAGCCTGATTTAGTCTTCATTTCCTCCTCAAACCCTAGCTCGGAATCAGACAGGCCGACAGCAAGCGCTGCCTTTAGCCCTTGTCCGTGGGCAGGAGAGCAGGTGGCTTCGAGGCTCCCCGGCACCAGGCGCTCAGCTCAGGAAGACGCAGCATCCCACCTGATCTGGGGGAAGGCTGGCTCACCAAGTTGTGCTGCCACAGGGTTTTCCTCAAACAATCCTGCAGCTGCATACCCGGTGTTTCACAAGCCCTGCCTTCGTAGGCTGGGCTGCAGAAAGTGAAGGAGAAGACCTGTCAAACAAGGGCTTAAATCAGAGGCATCCTAAATGTGAATATCAAGGTGGCTATGATATAGGCTTGACTGTCCATCATCAAACAGTATAAAAGTAGCTTTACCACGTTCCCTAGTTCTTCTTTGGGAGAAGGAGTAGTGTGGCCTAGGGGTTGGAGCCATGGCTGGGGAAAGCAAGTGCCTTTTCTTCTATTCTTGGCTGTATGATGACCTCCTAAATGACCAGGGGACTGATCATTTCTGCCTGTGAAAAGGAGATAGTGGTGCTGCCACTTGTAAAGCGCTTTGAGATCTGCTAGTGAGAAGAATGCTATATAAAAGCAGTGTTTTACTCTTGTTAGCACATATGGAAATTGCTGACAGAGCATCTTCTGGGAAGAGCTGACGATGCTGGAGCCTGCTCTGCCCCAGCAGACTCTCTGGGGCTGTGTCCTTTTCCTCAGGCTGCTTTGGGAAGGCTGCTCCAGTGCAAAATAGTTGTGCAAACACACTGCCGTCTTCGTATGCACAGAAAGTAGCCGCTCTCCAGGGTCTGTGCACTTGCTAATAGTGATAAAGGAGGAAGGAACTGCATATTTGCTAGAAAATGTGGACTTCAGAGGAAGCAAGTAGGAAAGACATTGTCAATCATCTCTGAAAATAGCCCACAATGGAAGGAAGGAAATGGATGGCAGTTATTTCTGCCACTCATCTCTCATTTCCCCCTGGAAAATTTTATTCCAAAATCATTACAATGCAAATCTGCTTTCTGGGGAAGATGTTTAGAGCCTGCCACTGCTTTTCTGTGTTATAAAGCATTTGAACTAAATGTTTTGATTGATACTAGTAATTAAATTATTTCCCTTGTGATGGGTTTCTAGCCTGTGTGTCCAGGGCAAGAGGTATCCCGTGGAAGTACTGCATTCCAGGTAGGCAACTTAATGCACCCAGGAGGGATGGAGGGATGGAAGCTGGCAGGTTTCAGCAAAAGGGTTCGTTGGGCTGAAAGCTGTAGTGAGCCAGAATGAAACCATGGAGCACTTTATGTACGGACAATGAGAGTATGATCAGGCTGGATGTGAGTAATGAGGCTAGTAATAATAATAATAATAATTACACCTAATAGAAATAGGTATTTATTATTAATTTGAAGCACTGCATGAAATACGGCCATGGTACTCAAAAGGACTCATAGCTGGACCTTGCCAAAGCTCACAGTGCATTCGTAGCAACACTGATTTTAAATACTTTCAGAATGTTCTCAACCCTGGACTGGTAGCATGAGGAGGAAAACCCCACTTCCACTTGTACTTGAATGAGCTCTCTAATTTACCTTAGCTATCACCCAGCTCTGTTTAGTGGTTTGCCTCAGTAAGGTCTCTGTTCTGCACACTCTCAGCACCAGAACTTGTCCCTGGAAGGTGGATGCTCTGCCACCTTCTGCTCTCTCCACTGCAGGAATCATCCTTCTGCATTTAATAGAGCTTTTCAAACTTCTTGCTGCTGCTCTGACCCGTTAGTACACTAGCAAACATGGACAAGTGGTGGAGAGGGCTCGTGCTGAAGTAAGGGTATCTCACCCAAGATGTATCGCCCCTTATATGATTCAATGTACGAATGAGTGTTGGCACAAGGCAGTGTATATTCTCAGGATTTTAACATGCTTTTTACAAGGAGGTAACTCTCATGTCTCTGATGGGAGGGATTATGTGCACTTAGCAAGTTGCTGGTATTATGAGATGGATGTGTGCACAGGAAGCTTGCATGGCTGAGTGTGTTCTGTCACAGGCCATATCCTCAACCGTGTAAGCAACTGCAGAGCCACTTCATCGTCAGACCCGTTAGCACTTCATTCCTTAAGAGCTTAATCTTGCAATCCTTCCTACTGCTAGTAGCCCTTACTCAGGTGAGTAAGCAGATCTTCCACTTCAGCCCTTGTAGCCCGTAAGCTGCTCCCTGTTCCTAGAAAGTCCTCAGTGCCGGGAGGCTTTCCAGCCTTAGTGTTGTTGCTGTCATGTTCTTTGCAACCATAATATTTATTCACTACAAGCTACCTCATTTTCTCTGACCTGGCTCTTGAAGAGCCAGAATGAATGGTGATGAATGAAGATGGTGGCAAAGAGCCTGCTGGCTTCAGTTCTGCAAGCTCAGAGGCCTTATCTAAGGAGCTGCATCCCGTAAAGCGCTGAGCACCGTCATCGTGTCCAGGCAAAGGCTAAAGCATGGGCCAAAAGGTTAATCACACAAACTGACTCCGCTGCCACTCCCTGAAAATCGCTCCCATGTTGAATTCCTGCAGAGAGCTCAGCACTATCCAGGATTTAGCTCCAGTAGTCAATAATTTGCAGGGTTTCATGGTACAAGTTATTAACCTTTCCAATTTAGTGGTTCTGTGCAGCCCCAGCTTCTTAAATGTCACTTCTGCATAAACCACAAGCTCTGACCCTCAAAAAATGCAAAAGTTCTTAATGATGTTCAGCTTTAGAAAATGCAGGTGTTGCAACACCTGTTTTCACTCGGACAACACGTTAATGCAATTAGCTTCCCAAAGCCTTACTGTATGGGGAGAAATGCACACGGGAGCTTGAGGCATCGCTGTAAGCAATGTAGTATCTCTTTTCTTTCTGGTGTCAGAATTAGGAGACAAAAAGTTTCATGGGTGGTCCACAGTGAAGGGAGAAATCTTTTCCCTTCCTCTCCTTTCCTTACCCTCCTTCACAAACAAGCAGTAAAGAATACATTGCTTTCAGCGGGCAGAATGTCCCTATCGCTTTTAATTGCACCTTTCAGCGAATTTACTAACTGCTCCTTTGGCATTTATTAGCCAGGGGCCCGAGTGTGAAAGGTGGTTATCTGAAGTGTGCTCTGGGAGGCTGAACTCGCTGTGAGGTTGGCGATATCCAACCCTTGTCTGATTACATTCAGACTAAGGGGTATATTTTTGACCTGCAATAAAAATAAAGCCGGAAAGCTATAGGAGTTTTCATTTTCTTGGTCCTTAGAGAAAGCAGCTGCGCACATTTGGTCAGATTTGAAGTGAACTGCATCTTTTGTGTTGCCTGTATTACATGGTCACAGGTTTCGCAGATCTTTATGTTTAATTAATGCCTTCCCATCCACATGCCATATCTCCAGGCAGGTGTCAGCGATGTTACCCAGGTCACACCAGTTTAATTTCCAGTGCATCTCCTTCAGTCTCTCTAGCTGTCCCCTAGAGCTGGATGCGGATCCCCATTTAAGCACGCTGGTGACCGTGGGAAAAGACTTTTTTGCGCTCCGATATTTCAGAGTGTTCCCATGAATAGTGAATGTCTGTGTCCAAGCCCAGGCAGATTTTCGTTCTACGTGAGGAGAAGAGCAGCTGGCCCGGTGTTCAACCAGCAACGCTGTATGGTTGGCACAGATGTGGTTTGCAAACAGAGGTGGAGTTTCAGGATGCTGGCTCACTCCTCGGCTTTGCTACAGGCTCTGCTTGGGGTTTTGCCCATGGCCCGGGGCGCCCCTGTCTCTGAGCTTCTTTGGGACATTTTGTCTAATGACTTCTTCTTGTAGAATTAGATGTGGGCAGATGGGAGAGGTTCCTGCTTCCCCTTCTTGACCTACTTCGATGTTCATCCCATCACAGCAGCCAGAGAGAGGAATCGGCTCCATCGCATGATTCAGTAGCAGAAGCCGATCCAGAGCCCCACGGCTTACCCTGGGTTGGGGACAGTATGGCACCCTGGAGAGCCACCATGTTTGCCTTGCTCACAGCCTTAGCATTGCAGAATCATAGAATCGTTAAGGTTGGAAAGGATCTCTGAGATCATCGAGTCCAACCATTAACCCAACTGCCTGGTCCACCTCTAAACCATGTCCCTAAGCACCACATCCACACGTTTTTTGAATACTTCCAGGGACTGTGATTGCAACACTTCCCTGGGCAGGCTGTTCAGCCTTCAGAGGAAGAAACCTCTGCCATACTCAGAGCTGGCACAGGTGTAACATTTGATCCTGTAAATTCATCCCCACAGAAATACAACGTGTTCTGGTCCCCACAGAAATACAACCTGGTAGCTCAGGTCTGAAGTCTTTCTACACATCAAGCGAATCGCCGTTAACTTCATAATAATGTTGAAGGGGAATTTGCTGTTTGCCGGAGTATTAGATTAGCAACATCCTCAGGACTTGGGCTCTTAGTTTGAATATGACTTGGACCACACCTAAAAAGAGTTATTTAAGAAAGTAGAAAAAGACTGACAGCTTAAACTGACTTCTTTTACAGCCAGATCAGAGGGTTATTAGTATTCAAAATGTTTTCAGATGTGTATTTCTTCCTGGTAAAGTGAAGCATGTACGAGTGTGACTTTAGCATAGCTGATCAGAGATCCAAGATAGGTTCAGTGCCGAGCCACAGCTTCAAGGGGACTACACAGCCCCTACCAATATTATAGCACTAGGACTGAGCGGGTGCATCGCTGACAGAGATCAGCCCGTGACACAGGGCAGACGAAGTCAAGGGGTACCCTGGCAATCTGCCCTCCTTTTGGAGCATCACTGCCCTTACCCAACAGAGAATGAAGAGAGCTGCTTAAAAATGCTTCCCTGCCTTCTTTTCACATTCCTCTAATGTTACAAAATACAGCATTGCTGGCCAGATTTTTGTATATGCTGCAATTCCATTAAAAAATGGTAAATTTATGGTACATATAAATATAGGCTTATATTTTATACATAGCTACTTTTTAGTATTTTGGTGCAATTTTTTTCCATTTCATCCGTCCTGGATGTGTGTTCAAATGGGTTGTTTCCTCCTGAGGACTGTAATTTTTGCACTGTGGGTAAAGAAGCCTCAAAAGAATAAGGTTTTTCAGGCAAAATATCCAGGGCACAATATCTGCTTTCATAAAGCTCTAGACATGCTGTTTGCCATTTCCTAATCTTATTCCTGTTTTTTTTTATGCTGCTGGGGACTAACTTCTGGTGGCAAAGTCCTTGTACAGAAAAAAGTGAATATTTTGACCAATAGCCTGAAATCACACATTCTTTCATTGAAAACAGTTAATTAGGAATTGAGCTCTGAAGTTAATTTCACCAAGGTCATTCCCTGTTCTATTGGGTCCAGTGACCCTGTCTTAAGTAATCACGGCATTAACATACAAGGTTATAGCTTTCTTTTCAGTTGATGACATAATCTCTTTAATTGGTGTCAGGAGGCCTGCTTATGAAAGAACCATGGAAAACACCTATAGACTATAATTTTACTTTCCCCATTCACAAAGCAAATGAAACAAGCCTTAAGAATGTACTAGAGGCTCATTACATCTCCTAGCCTGTCAACACAAAGCCCCTCCATTTCAGCCAAAGCATTAGGAATGATCAATTCTGTTTACTTCTAACTTCAGCCTGTGAACTATTAACCTTTTCAGCAAAACTGGTGAATAGTAAATGTCAGATAATCCTCTCTGAGAAAGTTAAGAGGGTGGATAATGCATTTTAATTGATTAAAACTTGCACAACAAAAGTTTAAAATATCAACAGGAGAATCCCTCACGATTCCTATTTTTGGTGGGACGCGATCCAACTATTCCGCGTTGACCCCAGTGTCCACTTTAATTTTATCTTTTCTGAGATAAAACTTTCCTAAAAACTATACCTGAAAATTAAATGTCCTGCTTGGCAGAAATTCTGCATTTAGAAGACAAGGTCCCCTCCGCAGCTGGTGTGCACTGGCTCAGCAGGAGAGGAGCTATACAGATTTAAGCTAGGGCAGGATTTACACAGGTTGTTATTGTAGGTAGACTTAAAACAAATATCCCTGATGACCATATTTACAAAGCTCCAGAAATGAGTGTAAATACTTATATGTGTTCTCTTCTTTTTATAGTACTAACAGTTGCTGCTTAGCCTAAATATTTGGCTTTTTTTTTCCCCAGCAATTTGGACTCTTGCATAGTCTATGATTGATCCAACTCCTTCACAGGGGCTTTTCTTTGTAACGTTTATGAAATCTGTCAGTGCTCTCTGAGTGACAGAGGGTCTTAAATTCTACAGTAAACAACACTGCGCTGTTTCTGGAGATAACAAGATGTATTTCACCAGCACGACAATTATTCATGTCTTCTGCTCCTTTTTCCCATTGCATTCGTCTAAACTTACTTTCTACTATTTCAGGTTTTTAGCATCTCTTTGGGGGGTTCACATAACCCACTTTTCTACTGTTGCACATTACCTTCTGATCATTCCTGGCTTCATGAAGCTATCCCTTAAGTTCATATTTATCAGTTGAAATTATTTGCACAATTTTTGTACAATTTTTATTTTCTGGTTGGAAATAAATTCTGGTTTCATTATAAGTGGGAAGAAAAATTTTGAAAATTAATTAATTTTTTTCAAAGGAACAATCCTTTTTAAAAGAGAAACTTTCAAAACTCTACTTTTTCTTGGTTGTGGGTGCACAACACATTCATGGCAGCCCTTCCCAATCCTTTAATTTTTATCAGTCTGTGTTATATTCACATTGAAATGAATACTGCTTACATTAACCCTCCTTATCTTCAGAGCCATGGCTGTTAAAATAAAGGAAACAAAGAACCCAACTTGTTATTTGATACACAAAACAATGCAAAAGACTGGCAAAAGCATTGATATGGAAGAGAAATTGTTAAATATGTTTCAATGAGCCAGAGAATAAACTCAGCATTTCCCATCTCTTATTAGCGAAGCATTATTCCACTATTAACCTTATTCTGTGAGATGATCCCTAAGGAAAGCCACCAATTGCCCCTGGCTCTGTCATGCTGAGCACAAAAAAAACAAGATCTGGGTGTAAGTTATCAACTGAGATACGTCCGTTGGCATTTTTCCCCCCAACTTGCTACAGCTGAGAGCAGCCCTGTGCAGCAAGCTGGGCTCTACGGATGCAGTCAGGAAGGGAACAGATGGGCAGCTGGGCAGAGCAAGGTTGAGGACCAGGCGAGCTGTAGCCAAATCTCTCCCCGTTCACAGGAATCGGTGGTGGCAACCAGCCCAGCGAGTGCCTGGTGGTGCTCAGCCCCACGAAGGGAAGGGACAGGAATGTGCATCTGGGGATTGTAGGTACAAGTGGGGAACGTGTTTTATCACTGCTGGAAATAGCCAGTAAGGGTAAACGATGGCCCTTGCCTTTCATCCCTTCCCTCTCTAGGAGAGCAGAGGGTGGAAACAGCTGAGCTGGAGTGAAATCCAAGTGGGTCTGTTTTGATGGGATGAAGTATGGTACCCATCAGCCTTATCCTGGCCTGTTGCAGCCCTCCAAGTGATGCCATTCTGTGAGCATCAGATTATAAATTATACTGTCATCTTTCCCATCTTCTCTTAGCTGGGGCACCAAGGTGTTTTTTCAGCCTTTTGTGTAGCTTTTGGGGTGAGAAATCTCACTGCTGCATTTCCTTGTGCACAGGCACGTAATTTTTTTTTATACTGTGGAGCATGAAGAGAAGGCGGTTCTGATGTCCAGGGAGGAAAGAGCTGTTCCACCTGCACCACCAGTGCTTTAGACAGTGAAACGATGGGGCTTCTGCCAGTGCAGCTGGAGCCTATTTTGTTAGCCAAGGAAACTGGGTTTTCATGATGTTCCTTACCTATGCCGTGCACTGGGACTCATTGGGATCAGTACCCTCTCCGCTGCAGTCTCGGTTTTGGATGTAACGATGTGCTCCGCACAGATGTGCTGGTTAGTCTTATTCCACAAGGGACTCCAGATCATTTCTAGGATTACCGCTGGTTTAGCTGGAGTTGCACAGTTGCAGAGTCAACTGACTGCTGTCAATGGAAAATTTGTCATATGTTATTGCTGTTATCTGCACTTGTGGAGCTCCGAGGATGCTGGTCCTCCACTGCATTAGATGCTCTACAAACAGGACAAACGAACCGCTTCTATCCTAAAGAGCTAGGTGTGTCAGTTGGGCTCAAACCCCTCTTCAGAGGGCTTGTTTTCTTCTGCTGAGTTTGCTGTGGGCATCCATGTGAGCTGGATGGGGCTGTAGTTTCTCTCCCATTACCTTCTTCTCTCCTTCTACTAGCTTCTGGAGTCAAGAAGAGACCTGCCAACAAGTCTTAGGAAAAGACACCCAGCACTCCTGGTCCAGCACCCTCAGGTGTCCTGGTGGTGGCAGCAGTGACACTGCTGTGTGAGGAGCACTCGCCCAAACTTCTGCCATGGACCGTAGTAGAGTTCCCTGTGCCAAGACTTTGGTCTTTTAAACTCACTCCCCTGATTATTCTTCGTATTTAGATGATCACTATCTCAAAGCACAGTCCTGACTTCCATGCAGAGGTAGGGATCTGTGCGTATGTGCGTGCACAGGTCATACGTGGGTTTGCTTATAACTTATCGCATGGTTTCAGTAATAAAGTGACTCTTCTTCTCCTAGACAGTGGTACTTCTTACTTAGTCAAAACGATTATAAAATATATTTTGCCCTCCGCACCCCAGCTTCCCTTCAGAAGGAAGGCAGCTTCCCTCCAACACAGGAACACACCACAATTTTCTTATTTGTCTTCTCTTTTTTCAAACTTGTTTAAGTCTTTAGGAGCCGGGCTTGCCCATTTAGCCACAAAATGCATGTGCGTGCGTGCGTGTGTGTGCTTCCAGTGAAAAGAAGGGAAAAAACCCACAGGTTTGAGTTTGTACAATGTTTGCCCCTTTTCCCAGCAGGGATGGGTTTTGAGAGCCAGGAGACAAAAAGCATGGCCTCAACAAGCTGAATTTAAAAAAGAACATCATTTTCATTATGTAGTCAATCTCAATTACAAGCAAATGTTTTCTCTGTTGAGACTTTTCTCTTTTCAGAGCATTATGCAAGCCTCTTTTGTGGGTTGAGAGAAAGGATCAGTGGTCAATAGGGAGCAGAGTGTTGTGTACAGTGGATTTTTGTATCCTTTAGTCTACTACATAATGCGTTTTGTCAGGAGAACAGCCCAACATCCTGAGCAGATTTGCTGAATTAAAGAGCACAGCAGGGATAGGAAACTTGTTGCTAGGTGACTGACAACTGCTGCATGTCCGCATCTCTGCGCCGGAGGTTACTCTTCCCTTTTCTTCCACCACTCAGTCTTGCCTTTTAATCTGCATCTATAATTAACTCTCTTAATACCGTGCAGCCATTTCTTTCCCTTTTTGCTTCAGATGGCCATCTTGCCATTATTTAATCTCGAACGGAGAGGAAAAACTATTTAATTTTTGTGCTCGGCTTGGCGGGGAGAAGTTGGGAGCTTTATGCAGCGCAATGTCTCATGGCTGCGCTGGGATGAGATGGCTCTTAAAAGGCATTTCAGAAGATATATGCTCTTTGTTCATCTTAATGCTCAGTGAAACATTTCTGTGTTTACCGTTCTTTCTAAAGCCTGTTTGTTTCAGTTCAACTTAATTGAAACGCGATTGCTTTTAACTGTTTAGGTTTGGTGACCTTCCAAGCTCTTTCACTTGTGTATTTTGCAAAATAGATTTTCTTTGTATGAGGCTCTTTCTTCAACGACTGGAAATCCAGGGCTGCATCTGGCCTAGATTTGTAGTAGCAGAAGTCAATTAAACAACAGTGTTTACCCTGCTTATTTTTACTCTTATTTTTCCTGCGCAGATTGACCGTTAGTCACATTTGTGAAGCTCTGTGTTGTTCCGAGGATGGATCTGCATTCAAGAATTACATCCATCAGTTGCTTCAGAAATGTGTTTATTTTAATTTTAGTTTTTAGTCCAACAGCTGATCCACAATACATAGTATTTAGCGAATGTCCCGTTTGCAGGAATGTGATTATTTCCTTGGGTGTTTTATTAGAAAATGACGAGAAAATATATGCCAACCTTTTTTCTGGGCGCTCTTTAACATACCGGGTTTTTTTCTGCATTATCTGCGCATGTATTTTGGGGAAGCTGAATTCAGAAGTTCAAAGGAATTAAAACAACAATGAAAGCTCTTATTTTTTCTTGCAGGTTTGTAATAAAGCTGCAATCATGGCAAGCATGTACCTTCGACACTCTGTATACTGAAAATTAGACAGCAATTTAAGAAGAATAGCCAAGTAGATGTGAGAAGTGCTGCTGGTGAAAATAGGTGGCAGTCATTGCTTCTAGGGGCCCGTTCCCTGTTTGCTCAGTAGAGTGCTGAACTTGGGTAATTTAAAAGAAAAAAAAATCCCAAAGACCATTAAGTAGCTGTTTCTAAGCAAGAACTCTTTCTCCACCAGTGCAAAAGGCTTTACTGACACCAGGAGCTGTAATTTTTATCACTCTCTATCAGCTTTTGTGAAACGAGTCCACTGAGGGCAGATTCGGTCACTGGGAGCAGGTAGCATAATTAGAGCTCATTAATGTCCACGATCTCCAACTTCAAGTTTGTAGCCTGGGAATGCGAGTGGAGGGACTTTCACCCATGACCTTGGTATTATTTCTCCTTCCCGTTAGCCAAGGGCAGATCCTGCCTGGGGAAACCCAGCTTCACACTTGAGGAGGAGAGGAAAAAGTTGCAAATTCAAGTGTTTTGAGGAGCAGCACACGCAGTAATAGGGAGGGCCAGGAGAGGGCAAGCAGTGAAAAGACACCAGCATGGGGATGTATCGGCACCCAAGCCTTGAAATATGGGGTACGGAAAAAACCTGCAAGGGCTGATCAAGAAGCACCGAGCACCCATAAATGATCAACATGTTCAACTGAGGCTTGCCAAACCAAACAAGGTACAAATCCAGTCGCACTCTTATTCGCTTCTTGGGAGCCGGAAAAAGGAGATAAAAATGGAATTGAACTACAGCAATTTCGTCCTTTTTTGTGCACAATGAAGCCAGCACTGGTGTTGAATAAAGCAGTTTTGCTCTTCTGACTGCTCTGAGACCAGAGTTTGCTCTTTAGCCTTTGCACAAGGTTCAAGTGTGCTGGGACAGGAGCGCAAGTCCGGGGCAGGCTGGGGTGGGATGCGTGGCCTAAAGGGTAGGCTGCCGTGTACAGTGCGTCGTGGTGATATGGCTTTATTACAGTGACGTTCAGCGTGTCCTAATTTCTTCACAGTGGTGTGTCACCCACATTTGTGCTGACATATTTTGCAATGAATTTTGGCCAAGTAGAGCAAACACCGATCCTTTTGTGTGGTGTTGTGGATCAAGTTCTGCTCTCTTTACTCAAGTAAATAGCCTCTTTGAAGCCACCTGGAGAAGGTGAGTTGGGTTCACACTTTGGGGGACTGTCTATGAATTCAAGCAATTGCATTAGTTAGTCTGACTTGTAATCTTCATGACCATTGATTGATACTGAAAACTTGATGATGAAATTATATGCTATTAGTAAAAGGGTCAAGTTCATGGCAGTCCCCCAGCCTCAGGCTCGTGCTCTAAGCACAGAAGCAGGTTCTTGTCTTTCTCTCCCTGACTCTCAAGGGTGATGGACACACAAGTGTTATGGCAGAGTAGATGAAAGTGGGAACTTCCTGCTAAGTAACTAAAAGGTGTAATTTTCCTGAGTGCAAGCTCTAACCCCAGAGAAAGCAGCTGATACATCACACAGACCATTCATGTTTGCCTTCACCAACTCCTGAAGTGCATTACTGAGGAAAACAGGCTCTCTGGCAAGAAAAGGTAGTACAGACCTCCTCCATTCTCATCTGACACCTTTCCTCCCCCACACCCTTGGCTTCCAAGCTCCCTCTTAGCTTTTTCAGTTTTTAATATAGTCCTTGTTGCAGATGCAGCTGTTGCCAGAATCTGCC
Organism: Theristicus caerulescens; assembly: GCA_020745775.1. Taxonomy (NCBI): domain Eukaryota; kingdom Metazoa; phylum Chordata; class Aves; order Pelecaniformes; family Threskiornithidae; genus Theristicus; species Theristicus caerulescens. Next base: position 65,301,758 of record CM036564.1, on the reverse strand, counting down.
ACGGCAAAGCTGAATGAGCCCCTTGCAGACAGGGATCCCCAGGCCTGAGTGGGAGAAGAGAAGATGAAAGGAGATGGTGGGAGAGAAGGAGACAGCATGGACGCAGGAGAAGATGGCAGACAGAGGTAGCTCTAAGCAAATGCCTTGGTCTCTCATCCAACGTTGAGCAGTTTCTGGACACAAGGTCTACACCATATGGGGCTGTTTTCCCAAGTGTTACACATAAAATCTATGACCCTACTGGCTGTACCGGTGTTGTCCTTGCAGGAGAAATGCATTGTATGGGGCAGGAAGATCATGACAGGAAACAGGACACGTTTCACAAGGCCAAGGTTAGTGTCTAGTGCCTGGAGAAGCTTCCAGGCTTCTTCAGGAGAGAAGTTCTTGCCATGCCTGTGAAGTGTAAGGACATGAAGAAGGGCAGTAAGACAGACTGTGCCATTAACCACTCTGAGATGACTCCTGCTTGCCTGCTTTCCTCCCCAGGGAAGATGAGATTCAGTCCCTCCCTCCAGTGAAGGGAACCAACTCCTGATTCATATCCCACCTCTTTCTTTTCCTACCTTGCCATGCGATGGATCTTCTGCTTGACTGTCTCCTCGTCTGTGCAGCACTGGGGACAGATCACTTATTCTTGGTATGGATTTGTTTTCTTACCTGGAAAAAACTGTGAAATACCCAGACACTTCCATGAAAAGCCTGAGATCGAAGCTTAGGTACTGTGTGAGGAATATGACTGAGCATCAGTCATCACACCTGCTTTGCAAAAAATATGCAGGCACCAGCTAGGGCTTCAAACAGACTCCCAGGGACGCCTTTGCTAGGTAACACATAGGAAATACTACTTATAAAAGAACATGTTACCCACCCACTGCTGAAAAAGACAGGAATGCCAAGGGTAGAGGAAGAAGCGTGGAGTCACGAGGCTGGAACAAGCAATCCCTCAGCATGGGGAAGTCCTGCTCAGGGCTGTCCAGCCAGTTGCTCTTCCTCAGTGCAGTTTTTTTCATAGTTAAGAGAATAAGCCTCAACTTAGACATGTAAATTAGAGAATACAGTGTTTCATATCCCAAATTATCCTTGACCCACTAAAAGGAGAAGCAGCTCTGCATCTCAGGGATTCTTTCCTGACTCGTCTTGATCTCCCTTATTAATATATTTATGGGCTCTGAGATGACTCAGCCAGACAGTATTCTTGTCTAAATTTAGCAGTCAATTTGATTTATTGCTTCAGGGCTGCACTGAGGAAGAATCAACAAAAAAGCATCCCTTTTTTTTATCACTGAAGTTGAAAGTGCATTTGTGTGAAAATGGATCTGAGCTTGGAAATAACAGCAATTAATTATTTATTAAGCACACTTTGGGGACGGGCTTTAAAAAAAAATCACTTTGCACGTCTTTTCCTCAGAGTCACTTGTTTCTCCTTTCTCTGCTTGTTGTCTGTGTTTTGCGCTGGGTCTGCCAAAACTATTCCCTGGACCCAGATGATGCCACAGGAGACCGTGGCGAGGAAGCGGACGTCTCTGAGCTCACACCAGGGAAAGAGGTGCTCTCGGTGACGGACTGATGCCATAGTTTCTTTGAGGCAGGTTTCTGCCATTTCAGAAACCTATAAAGCATCTCCTATATTTTAATCTGCTCTGCTGAGAAATAAAATTAAATCCCTTCAGTGAAATCAACAGGACCAAGTAAAACTTATCTGGAGCCTTCTGCTGCCTAGCTAGAACACAAAGAGAGACAGTTTCCCAAATTACTCTTTCAATGGAAAATGAGTAGCAGGTTTTATAACAGAATTTCATCTTGCAGGAAACCAATCAGAAATGCTTTTGTATCCGAACTTAGTCACTGCCTGCATCTCTCATAATCTCTTACTGAGGCTCCAGCTCTGGCAACTGTGAAAGTCTGCTGTTTTATTTTGTTGAAGGAAAAAACCCAGTGGGAATGAGGTTAAGATCTCCTCTCTTTGCCCCAGTTATCAGCCATTTGAAGAGTTGTTGGTTCAGCGTCTTATTTTAACTCATTTTCAAGGCTTGAGTGTGTTGGAGTGATGAAAACCCTCGCTGCATCTTCACTGCAGCCTCCGGTCCCTCTTTTTTCCCATCCACTTACAACCAGACTCACAGGCCGAGGACTGGGCAGAGCCCGGTTTTACCCCCCTCCTGCACCCCTTCTCCTGCACCGCCCTGACTGTGGCACGTGGGTGCTGGGGCAGAGCAGGGTGCTGGGTCACACAGAGTGGGATCATGGATGAGGGTGAGCCATGGATGAGCACCAGCCATGCACACACAAGGACGCCCAGTGCTTAAGTCAGGACAGCATCGTCTGACTTCAACTTTGCACCCAAACAACTGCCCCAAGACACAAGCGGACGCAGAAATAGGTTCACAAAGAGCAGCTCAGGCTGCTTTGACCAATTTGCTAGGACTTTCGTAATATTTAATGAAGGAAAGGGCAAAGATAATTAAGTTCTTCTAAATGCTCCCCAAAGCCGTGTTGTTTTGGCTGGTGAGATGTTGGTGAATGTTCTGCCGAGCCCAGGTTTTTCTTACTCTTTATTTCAAAACACTTAAGAATGACAGAAATGTAGAAAATTATCAAAACTGGAATTTCCATTCATCTTTTTCCTGTTCAAAAATTAAATTCTTTAGAAATGTAACCAAACTTGTGTTTGTTTATGGAGGAGGGAGCTCTGATGCCATGAAATTAGTTGTGACATTTTAATGTAATTAGACAACATTAGTGTCAGATAAGATTCATTAATGGACCTTGATCTTTGGTGGTTGTTCAAAATTGATTTTTGCACTGGAAATCCATGTTGGATGAAAAAAAACCAAAACATTTCATAAATTCACCTTTCTGCTAAAATGCTCGGCTAATTGACATAAGTACATTAATGAGAGCAACACGCTAATAGGATTATATCAATATTCCCCCTGCATCAGTTCGAGACCCAGCAGCAATGGTCATTAATTATTGCCTTACAGTAATCCTTGGCAGCTTTTGCAGGAGTTGGATTGTCCTTCTTTAAGAAGACCGTTCTGCTTTGTTATTTTTCCCAGATTTGGGGCTTTGCTGTTGTTTATACCAAGGTAATCCCCATTGGTCGAAACTTCAGGCCTGGGTGCCTAAAATTAGTCTCCTAAATCTATACTTTGATATCTCTCCAAAATATAGTCAGATTTTCTCCTCTCAGAACAACCGCAATTCAAAGGCAACAGGAGAAACATTCAAAATACAGGGTGCTTTTGAGGTCAGAGCGTAACTCTGCATTTGGAGGGGATTTGCAAGAGCAGGAAAGATAATGGTTCAATTCTTACTAAAAAACAGATTTGCTCAATTTTTTTCTCCTATTTTTCAAAGTTCAACCTGAAAATTTTGGCTTAAGATTTCAGCAGAATTACTCTTAATTTATAAGAACACCTTTATATCCATTGCCTTGACTGTATTACACTAAAAAAATGTTAGAACTACTGAGTTTTAGATAGAAGCCAAAAGTGATAAAATAATTCTGATATTTTGGAACTGACTTGGTTTTGCAATGTTAAAAACAGCAGTGATATTTAATCTTTAAACAACATGGGTTTAGTGATCCTTGTTTATCTTGTACACCAGGTTTTGTTTATCAACTCATTCGATCTGATTTTTACCCCAAATAGTGTAAAATAAAGCAGCTCAGTGTCTGTTCACACACTGGGCCGCACACAATTCAGCATTTTAGCTACATTTCTTCCACTGGGTTTTTCTGAACAGAGAGCATCTATATTTATATAAAACAGCAGAGATATGAATAATCCCACTGCTATGTGCAAGAAACTGTACATTTATTACCAATAGCACTCATCTGCTCAGGAAAAGGCAGTCTAAAAACAGAGAAGATTCCTCTATTTATAAACTCGCTCATCGCAGTTAGATTTAATCCACAGTGTTCAGAAGCCTTAGGGAAACAAAATGCCATTAATTCCAGGTAGCTGTGGACCGGGCTCTGTCTGAAGGGAAGCATTTCCACTTGCAGCTACAGCTCCACCAGCAATTTTCCTTTCGGAGTCTGAATCTGATGCACAACAAAACCATTTACTGCTGAAGTCGAGGAGCGCGGGCACAAGTACAACTCTCAGCAATGATCTGAGATGAGAGGGTTGTTTCTCAGTAAATATTTTGAAAGCAAATATTTCAAAATACCATCTTATTGTGAGCTTGGGAGACTGGTGTCAATGAAAGTAAATCTCTACAACAGGTATAAGACACCTTTGCACCGGCAAGCACAAGTAGGCAGCTTTCCAAACGGAGAGGAGCCATTGAGCCTGTCTGACAAGCTACAGCGATAATCCTCTCCAAGGAGGCAGGACAAGCCTCTGCCCCAGCCAAAAAGAGGCAGAAAATCAACTGAAATGTTCACAATTCGAGAATTACGCAGTGGCTTGTTCATGTGAACGCACAAGCCAATTCGATGAAGATAATGCAGAGTAATGAAGCAATACTGCAACACGAAGTAGCGATGCCTCAGTTGCAATGGGTGTCTGCTCCTTGTCCCCCAAATTCCCCCCACCGCAGTGCCCCTGGCTGCCTCCCCCTCTCCGGCAGGACAGCATCACCTTGGCTCGGTCGTGATGCTGCCAGGCCAAATGCTCGCGTCCAGACACTGCATAACAGCTCAATCCTGCCTGTCCTTCCTTCGGGGGGACAAACCTGCCTCTCTCTGCTAGTCCTTCTTGGCAAAACTTTAAGGAAACCGACTGTCAAACGTGATTGAAAAGGGCCGGTGAGTTCAGAGGTTGGCAGAAGCACAGTGCGATTCCCTCAGAAACAAATTCAATGAAAATGCGGGACGCTTTCCTTAACAAAATGATAGTGAGGGGTCGGACATGCCTGAACACCAGCCTCACTGCTGAGTCTATCCACCCAGTGCTTTTTTTTACATAAACTCAGGTTTTTATTGTGCTGAGCCCCAAACATGAGCTTTGAAAAAGATGCTGATAATGGTACAAATTCACACCAGTAGCATGCAAATCTGCTAAAAAGAAAATCGGATTGATAGAAAGGAGGAGTGAAAGCAGACTTTGTTACATACCCAGTTTGCAAAAGACTCGGTGTGCGACAGAGTGCCTGGGTAGGCAGATAGAGGGATAGAAAGGCAGGGAAGCCTACGGGGCTAGGGCTGGAGGGCTGTACTGCGAAGCAGATAGTCGATTCGTTTCCCTCTGTTTGGGGTGATGGTCCTAGTTAGAACATCATCTGCACAACACATATAATGGCCGGTGTGATTTTTCATTGTCTTATAACTTACACAGTGTCTTGCATATGTGCAAGTGAGCATAAGAAGCCGCTGACTTTATAACCTCTTTGAACTCCCCGTGCAGAGGAGATCGCTGCTCTTTGCTACCTCCAAGGCGCATCCTCAGTGCTGAGAGAGGCCCTCAGCTGGCACAAACACCTCTGCTCAGGCAGCTTTACCGATTTGTCTGATCAGAGGAAGCCAACGAGTGACTGGCAAAAACTTACCCACCGGTGGTCTGCAGATCCTCAGGGAGTTGTGTGTGGTGCTTCAGAGACCCGTGGAGGGCAATTAAGAAAAGTCAGCCTTTAAAAGGCATGATATATTGGTGCTTACTCCCGCTGGAAAAAAATGTAGACATTTATCAATCAAAACAAGCCAAAAAAATCTTCTTTGCTGAGACAGCATAGCTTAGGAGTGTCTGTTCTGTCTGACCTTATGAGCCACATCCCCAAATCCTGTTGTGAACAGGACTGACCAGGCACAGCCCCTGTCCCGTGGCGGTCCATGGGCAGGCGGGGCTCATGGACACAGCGAGGGCTTCCCGCTGCAGGCAGGGGACCAGCAGCTGTCCCAGGCTGACCCGAGACCCCAGCTACCTCTCTCCCTTCCCCAGCCCCACACCATATCCCTGCTGCAGGAGCCACAGCTGAAGAGTCAGAGGCACCATGAAGGCACCCAAATCTACATGCCGTTCCTCACGGCGCAGGTGGGACCCCACAGCAACTCACCGTTCCCATCCCACGGAGCTCACAAACCTCTTCACAGCAGCCACCAAGATGGATGGGCTGGGGAAGCGTGGGCAAACGCACCAGCGCTGAAGCTACATATTCAGTGAGGCTAATGCGGAGAGGAGGAGCGACAATTCCTGTTGTCATGTGGTAAGTGGATGAAGCCACCAGGAGTTGTGTTTATTTAAGGTCATGGACAAAAAGGTTCTTCAAAAAGTATTGAAAGTAGGTGAGGGGATGACTTTGTGAAGCACCTCAGGAAGGTTGTGAATAGTGGCAGGAGGGGAAAATGCCAAGACGTTCACAGAGAAGCAGATGCACAGGATGCTGAAGTTGGTACGTAGGGCATGGAGGATGCGCGGGGGGGCAGCGCGTGAAGTGGGGAAGAGCTGGAATTATGCAGGGCACAAAGGCAAGGACAAGGAGCTTGAAGAAGATGCAGCAGAGAAAGGGGGAGTGAGTGATTGAAAAAGGCTGGGCTGAGCCTGGCAAAGACAGAAAGGGATTTCAACAGCTGTGTTCTGCCTGGGCGGCAGGGAGGACGGAGAAAAAGAAGTTTTATTTAATAACTAATAAGCAAATAATTAGCCTGGACTTTTAGCAGTGCAATTTGAAAGGCAGAATTTAGCCCTTTGCTTTCTCCCAGCACACAGACTTCGTTTGGTTCCTGCCATTGCTGGAAAGAGCGCTGGCATTTTATTCAGCTTTGCTTTCATTTGTATTGAATTTTTCCTCCTCAGCCACACGCATGGTAAATGTTTCCTTTCATCCTGGCTCAGAAATGCTCAGGACCCACTCTGATCTCTCTTACTCCAGCTCTGCATCACTGCAAATCCCTCTGTAATGTTGCGGTTGCCTCAAATTTTCTGCGGATGGAAATGCAAGAAGCATCAAGCCTTGTATTTGGATCAGGAGGACTGACTGCCTCTTAATAGAAGCATAATGAAACCATCAAGAGTTTTCATTCAATTAGACTTTTTTTCCCTCTGGCAAATGATTATAACACATTTATAGCGTAATGGGCAATTACTTTATACTCCTTGTCTGTTGACATCTTATTAAGTCTACATTTTCTGTCCCTAACAAAGAGATCAGATATAATTGTTAGGAACTACAAGGAATACATAAGAACTACCAGAATACATTTAAGCAGAATGAATATGTATCTGTTAGTGAGATGCATGATATGCGGTGGCAGATTTCTCCACTCCTTTCTGCTCTGGGGAAATCTCAATTACATATTCTTTTATTTCTTCATACATTAACTTTTCCTCTGGTGTCAAGAATGATCTTTGTGCTGAGCGGGCGTGGATTATACAATGAATTCTGTGCTTGTGAATATGAGACTGAGAGATGCGATGAAGGCTTCAGAGGAAAGTTTTGCCCCTGGAGGCTTTGAAGATACGCGTATCGCCGGGGTTTTTTAAGCCTGTAGCAGGGAGGCAGGGAAGGCAGGGCAAGGGCAAGAACTGATGGAGTCAGCTCCATCGTGAAGTGCAGCGGGTAGTTCCAACGATGCTGATGTTTTCTTTAGCTCAATAACATTTCTTACCCAGCCCCTGAAGAACGTGAACCTTCCTGCGGTGCTCTGCCACCTGTCCTGGCGCCGGGCAACAGGCAGATGCGTTCAGGATGAATGGGTATGGATGGGAGCTGTGCGTACATGTCCCTGAGAGCAGAACACAGCCTTTGGATTGGGCTACTTAGCAAAACTCTTACACAAGGATTTTAACAGTAGAAATCCAGTAGAATCATAGAATCCTTAAGGTTGGAAAAGACCCTCAAGATTGAGTCTAACCATTAACCCAGCACTGCCAAGTCCACCACTAAACCATGTCCTCAAGCACCATGTCTACCCGTCTTTTAAATACCTCCAGGGATGGGGACTCAACCACGTCCCTGGACAGCCTGTGCCAGTAGATCACCACTTTTGAGCAGCAGTCTGCGGAATCCACTCTGGTCACACACAAGCTACCACGAATTTGGGACTCGCCTGTCTCAGCAACCGTCTGGAGATCTCACGTACGTGGCAGCAGTTCCCCTTTGAGTAACCCTGCTCACCCTGCTGCAGTGCTCAAAAGTCTTAGGGACACTGTTAGGTGGCGGGCCTGGGAGCATCTCACAGCTGCTCTATCCGTGTTTGCTGTCCCCCTTGCTGAATTACTCTGCTTGGAGAGATATTATACCAGTGAGACATAAGGCCATGGGTTGTGGCAAACTGTGAACTTGCGTGGGACGTGTGCCGGCCTTTGCAAACTGTGGATCATCCGTGAGGTTAGCAAACACCTAAATGCTGCTCTCCCAGTCCTCGCTGGTGCTCCAGCTCATTGCATTAGAGCTGCAGCGTGGCTGTCTCTTTGCTGACGGATGAAAGGGCCACGAACAGTACGTACAAAGACCTCCTTCACCTGCTTGGTTTCATGCTCTTTCATTACCCTCTGTGGTTACATGTCCGTGACTGACAGGATAAGGAACGCCACACCCTGACACAGCTGCCTGGGAATCCTGAGCACACACCAGTAGTTCCTACCTGGCCGCTGCAAGGGGATCGGTTTACAGCTCAGAAATCATCTTACAAAGCAGAGCTTTAAGAAACAGTGACAGAGTAGTCACGCAGAAAGAGGCGTCACTCCGATGCTCTATCCACAGTGTCGGGGGAGCGGGACAGAGCTTGGCCTGTGACCATTTCCACAGCAGTAGAGCCCACACCAGGACTGTGGGACGTCTGAAGGAGGGGATGAAATCAGCAAGTCAGACAAAATCACTTCATCTGCAAGTCAAAAAGCCACAAACGAAGACTTCTAAGCTGAGCACCCAAGTTGTCGCTCTTCTTGATCTGCCTCGTACACCTCCCTGGAGCCTGAGATAGGCAAGGGTGCCCCCGCGATGGGCAGGGGCACACCTCTCATCTACGGTCCTCAACATTTTAGTTTTAGCGCCCTCATCCAAATACCGAAACGCTTCTCTGTTAGCTCTTTGCTGTTAATTCTGACCATTTGCAAGAGGCTGAACGGATCTTTTTTTTTTCACCCTTAATGCCGCATTTTGGGTTGCTTTTCTCCAGCCTCTTCTGAAACACCCACATGTGGATGGATTTTCATGCAAGTTAAGCTGGTGCTTCTGCTGATCCCGAGAAACCTCTCAAGTAACGGGTGATTCATCACAAAGCTGGGGTTAAATTGATGACAGGCTTGGGATCAAGAAGGAATTTGTGCCATAGATCAGACGGACACGTGCCACTGGTTTAGGGCTACAAATTTTTGCTTTTAGCCATAGCACAGCATCCCAGTGTCACCCAAGTTCTCACTGACAAACAATAGAGGTGTTAAACACACTGAAGGTGTTAATTTAACACACTGGAGGTGTTCAGTTTGCTCTTGATGTCAGTGCTGTGTTACATGGAGGCCAGAAACAACGGCACGTGGGGACTGGCGCGTGTGCTGTGCTCTGAGTCTCTCCGAGGTATCCATCACCAAACTGTTGGTGATGCCAGGGGTGGACTTTGATGAAATGGGGGCCCTTTCCAAGCCTTTGTCCCCACATATCAATGCATTCCTCTATAGAATAAGAACGCAAACACGTGTGCTTCTGCCTACTGTTGGCTCTTGTCTCTTCCTCCCATAGATTCAAGCATTACTTTTTTTTTCACGCTCTATCCATTTTGTACCAATTTGTCATGGATTGCTTTTCTAAGGTAATTATCTGGGTTTCCTTAAATCAAATACCTGTATGCATTTTGTTTTCAGAGTAAATATGAATTTCATTATACTTTGATTATTGTTTAATAGCACTGGGGACACGACGTTTGCAGGCAGCCTGAATTTTGATTCAAAATGTCAGGTCTTTTTCTGAATAGCTCCTTCAACTGGAGACCTTCCCCATCAGCTCTTTTCATAGAGAAAGGAGACAAATGGGAAGATAAGCTAACTAGGAAAGAAAGAGATATTCCTTCCCTTGACCTAGAAGCCTGGCAGGACTCTTTTTCAATGCAGCGTATTATGTAGTGGTTTTCACTATTATGCATATATTTAGCAACTGCTGCTCGCCAATCTGCAAAGGGAATAGGGTGGTGAAAGATGGAATTCAAGGGAGGAAAGAAGCACAGGAGGTGTTTTGTCTCTGCTTTTATATTGCAAAGATTGCACTGGAATATGCACAAGAATATATCTCCATTAAAACGTGGGAGACTGTAGCTTTTAATACCTTTGGCACCTCTCCATTAATATACTTCCTGGTGACATTTCTGAACAAAAAACTCACTTCAAACTGCTGTCGAGACCAACCAAAAAGCAGCTCTAATTATAAGCGAAGGTAAAAAGATGCACCCCAGTGCAATGAGGAATGCAGGGGCCTGTTGGAGAACACATAGCAAAGCTGTCCTCACCCCCCAGCTGGAGGATACATATTGGGAAAGGCTTCGCCTGGGAGATGGATTTTGAGCATCTTTTAGGCAGCTTCTTTTTGCTGGGTTCCTACTTTGTGTGCAGTACATATACTGGCTTACAAATAACTTTCACCAATAAATTCTGGCATCTTGAGTGCTTGGTACCTGCTAGCGTTTAGATTTTCTATTTTAAAGACCTGCTGGGGGGAAGTGCCTATAAATGTCGATGTGTCGTTACGTACTCTGAGCATGCTTTGTTTCCTTGCCGTTATCCCCTGGCAGATTATCCAGCATGCAGATAAATCACTTCTGCACGTGGGCACTGTGCAAGCAATACAGATGGGGAGGGTCTAGTGCTGAGTCACAAAAATGCCGCTCTACTCTTTCTGAGTCTGCTCGAGTACCTTCACACCATCCAGTCCAGAGCTGAGGGTGTATTGTAACGCAGCTCCCATGAAGCAGGCCAACAGTGAGCAGACCTGGCCACACTCCTCAGTGTAGGCACTGTGCCTGCACAGCTCCTACTTCACCCTGCTGGAGGTTCCTAGATGTGTCCACAATGTACATTATAACAAGTAACGCCTCACACTGGGATTTGTAAAACAGCAAAGAGGATCTGGTTACTCACCTGTTAATTTTAAAATACTACAGGCAGACCATGAAGAGAGAACTTGGTTCTAATGGAGGATATGAGAGTAAATGTCCTGCTTCAGTCATCGTGTCTCTGGGCCTCCATAAGGACAAAAGAGGATGAGAAGGGAGCTGTGATTCCAGAAGGCGAAATAAAACCCTGAATCTCAGCACCGTGATAAGCAACAGGAGGAATGCATATCTGAAAGGCATGGGAAAGCCACATTAGATAGGAAGAAAAAAGGGTATGAAGGTAATTGGAAGATCTTAAGCTTGTAACTGATGCAGGTTTATGAAATAGTCCATCTGAATAAAGATACAAGCCAAGAGGAAATAAAACCAAAGGAAGAGATAATTTTCAGTATGAAATGTATTCAATTAATACATGGTAAGTGTGGCATCTCACAGCACGTCTTATTTCCTTTATGTGTTCAGCTATTTGACATTATTTTTTAAGTTTATTGCAATGTCTTTGTCTCAGCTGCCATCTGGTCAAAGGCAGTTCATTGTGAATATTGAGTATTTGTTATCAGAGAATTATTCACTGGATTAAACTGAACGTACAGTGAATGTTTAATCATCAGTCATCATCCTTCACCATCGCGTCCTGACCTGCCGGAGTCCCTCTGCAATTGCAGCATGAATTCCTATGCAAGATTTTGAAATACCTTTTCTGGACGCAGAGGAACTGGTACAGATGACAGGTGCACGGCCTGAGCCCAAACACGGGAGTCAGCCCTCAACCAAACAAACACAGAGAGGCTGAAGTAGAGCCACTTGAAGTGTCGGCATTTCTGGTGTCTCTTCGCTGCATTCAGCACTGCACGTATCACAGCAGATGAATGTTTCTGTGAAAGCATCCATGAACAGAATAAACCAAGTGCTTACCAGGTGCCTGCTATGGACTCGCTCTCCATTCTTGCAATGTTCAACCACAGACTGGAGAATAAAAGCCTCCAGGTGAGCCCACATCACACACCTCCCGCGTTCAATGGCTCGTACTGACAGCGTTTCTTCAGGGCCATTTTTTGTTTATATTACAATGACAGCCAAACTCATTTACGAGTTGTTTAGTCTCTTTTAAAGGCTTTTCGAAGAAAGGTGTGTGGCTCAAGTTAATTCTGTCCTTGGCTCTGTACCAATCCCAGTAATGAGAACCATTTCCTAAGTTATCTACCAGCCATTGCAAGCATTATTTTTGCGTGGACGCTGAAGTGACTGAGAAGTCCGTAACACCTGGGTATCCCTTGATAGATGGAGCATTCAGAGCCCAGCGACTGACAATCAACCTTTCAACAAAAAAATCCAAATTTATTTTTCTTCATCAGAGTGATTATTGATTGGCTTAAGGCAAAGCCGGTGACTAACCATATGGGCATGTCTGTTATACGATTGGATTAGTATTTGCATCTAACTGCACTCCATCTCTATCTTTAGGATCAATAGAAGATGATAGAGAATGATTAGCTTTGCAGCTTCATTGTATGTTGTAATTCTTCAGCCACACAGCAAAAAAAAATTGAGAAACTAATCAAGAGATTTAGAAAAATTACTATTATCTCTAAAAACGCCATTCCATTGTTTCCTGAACTGAGGGCATATTTAGCAGTAATCAGCAACACAGAAATATCAAATGTAAATTCTTATTTAGTTCAACTTTCTGTTCTAGGAGATGCCTCTGCTGCCTAGAAGATGCAAAATCTTAAATGCTTTGGCTGTAACTTTGCCTGTAAAAATTGTCAGAGAATTAATCAAAGTAATTTCTTTCTTAGAGGGTAGGGATGCATGGATTTCACTCAAAACCACAAATTCATGAAGACATTATAAAGTTTTCTCTATATTCTTTCAAAAATATACTACCTTCCCTTTATTCTGCTTTTAGAATGTAGCACAGGGCTTTTCTGCTTTGAGATGAATGTGGAAAAGTAGATTTTAGTATAAAAGAACCCCCTACCTTCTAATATTAGAGGTGGCTTGGGTTACTAATCCCTATTTCTAGGAGCAGATGCTGATTGTCCTATTAATCAAAGCAAATCATTAGGCATTAATTACACTTAGTAACAGAATAATTGCTTGGTTTATCTAAACTGTGGTAGGAATGTTTTTTTTCTTTCTGAGTAGGATAAGCTTATTTAAATTACGTCATGTGCACCCTCACAAAACCTAATGGAAGTAGATCAAAATCTGGTTTGTTTTGCACATGTATGAGGCAAGCTGATCTTGGAAACAACGTCAATGGGTTGATGTACACAGCCTAAGAAATGCTCAGTCCCAGAGATGTTCTGGCAGAAGGGAAGGTGGTTGTAACAGAGGAAGAAATAGTCAATAAATCTTGTATCTTAGTTGGTGGAAATGCTGGCAACTTTTTTTATTCCTGTTTCCCCCAGCTGAGGTTTGAATGCTGAGTGATCAGCCCTTCCGCTAATGTATAGAAAGATGGGTCGGTCAAATATACCCCCAGTGTCAGTGGAATACCTTCTCTGCTCAAATAAAGCAGTCAATAAAGACAGAGAGGTATCATCTAACAACACATTATCACCTTGAGTACCGTGTTCAGTTTTGGGCCCCCCACTACAAGGAGGACAGTGAGGTGCTGGAGCGTGGCCAGAGAAGGGCAACGAAGCTGGTGAAGGGTGTAGAGCACAAGTGTTATGAGGAGCGGCTGAGGGAGCTGGGGTTGTTTAGCCTGGAGAAGAGGAGGCTGAGGGGAGACCTTATTGCTCTCTACAGCTACCTGAAAGGAGGTTGTAACGAGGTGGGTGTTGCTCTCTTCTCCCAAGTAACAAGCGATAGGACAAGAGGAAACGGCCTCAAGCTGCGCCAGGGGAGGTTTACATTGGATATTAGCAAAAATTTCTTCACTGAAAGGGTTGTCGAGCATTGGAACAGGCTGCCCAGGGAAGTGGTTGAGTCTCCATCCCTGGAGGTATTTAAAAGACAGGTAGATGTGGTGCTTGAGGACATGGTTTAGTGGTGGGCTTGGCAGTGCTGGGTTAACGGTAGGACTTGATGACCTTAAGGGTCTTTTCCAACCTAAACGATTCTACGATTCTATTCTATGTATAAGAGTTTATTTAACTTCGTTTGATGAGATGGGCATATACGTTCCAACTGGATTTTTAGGGAGAAAGGGGACGCTTTCTGTCAGTCTGGTGCTCGAAGGGCAGGCTGCTGTGACCAGGATCATGCCCACAGCACCCACAGCAGTTCCAAATACACGGGAGGTGTCAGTTGTGCTCAGCAAGGTTAGGGCTCCAGCATGAATACACACCTTTGGTTAAACATCCCATTGAATAGTGCTGGCTTTTCCTGCCAATAGCTTTGGAAAGATCATGTCTTTCCCTGGGAAAGAAAGTCTATGTCCCTGGTGAATATAAACTTCAAAAATTTTTTCAACCAAAGCTCAGAGTTGCTTTTGCCAGGTTTCCACCTGGTTTCTTGGAGCAAAAAGCTCAGCACAGCTTTGCCAATATTTGCTTTATTACCAATAGCCTGTCCTATGAATGTTTCTGATGTTTCAGCTATGGAAAAATGTATCTTTCCAGTACTGTAACAAGACACGAGTCTTCTTTCATTCTCATTAAAAAGAAAAAAAAAAAAAAAAAAAAAAAGAAAAAGATGGAAGTAGAGAAGTGATTTTTTGGCAGCATGCCAGGAGACGCACCCAGCATTTTCTTGCCTTTGTAAAGACCCTTTCAGGCCTTTTTTAAACAACTGGCATTGAAATAAAAAGTAGAATCCCGATGTAGTAGATACATTCTCAGAAACACATCCTAGGCATAGCAACCTAGTACTGGCAATAAAAAACATTTGTAATCATAAATAAGTTAAAAATGTCCTACACTGAGAGGGATCCACATTTCTCCAGCCAAGAATAGCTGTTCCTCTGCTACCTCTGCAGCAAACACTCAGCCATGGTCAGAGGACACCATTCCTCTCCTGGAGAGCAAATGGGAGCAGCACCCAGAGCAGGCAGCGCAGAGCAAGCTTCATGCTGGCCTAAGGGTACCTATACTGCTGACAAATCCCGGTTCTGGTAAGACATCTAAATATTTCTCACAATGCTTTGCAAGAAAAGCTGATCAGCAAGACATGAATAGAGTCAACATCAGCTGGAATATTTAGTTTTCCATCAACACTGAAAGGTTTACCAGATTTGGCCAGAGTCACAGAACTTAGTTTTCAGATTGTCATTTCAGCTTTTAGATTTTGTACACTGTAAAGAAATCTAGCTTTTAAATACTTGAAATAAAAATGTTTCAACTGACCCCAGACATCCATAAACCATTTTCCTTGTAGAAAACTACTCCTCCAATACAGAAGAAAGGTAATATTTCAAAGTGTCAAAACCTCTCTTAAAACCTTCCATCTCGTGCACATCTTTAATCACAGCCTTAGGTGGCCGCAGTGGAGTCGGTGCCCTGGGTGCTCCCCTCCAGTGCTACATCCCCAGACTTTGTCACCTAATCATCGTATTAGAGATTAATATCATAGCAGATATTAATCATGGGCAGAGATGATGTTTTCAGATGAGACCTTGAAAAAGAAATGTTCAGAGGTATTTACAAAGTCCCCCCCCGATGCTAGACACAGGAATCTATTTTGCAAATGACAAGTTCAGCCTTTATGAACGAGTGGGAGAAGCTGCCAATGTATGAAAAGAGGGAACAGGAATGGAAAGAGGCAAAGCCAACAGGACGGGTTGGACGCATCAGCGGAGAAGCAGGCGGCAGCGTACGGGTCCGTTTTCACTGGGAATCCTGGGATGAGTCGTGCTTCTATATTACTAAGATCATAACTCAGCTTTATCAGAATCGTGACTGTACGTTCAGAGAGTAAAGCCTTTGTGTAAGAGGCACTCAGCTCATTCCCAGGAAGAGATTAATCATGCCCTGTTCAATTTGCAGCCTAAGATGCACCATCACAACTAAAGCTAAGTCAAATTAATTAACAGTTAGCTTTTTTCCCCACTTGTTCAGTCTAAAGACGCTCTCTCTTCTTACAGACCTTGTAGCACATAAAAATAATAATGGTGGTGACAAAGCCATTATTAACCTGTTAATTTTTACCCACTCAGAACAGAGATACAGGAAGACTAGCGACTCGCCTAGTGACAGATCCAGCTCTCCGGAGGCTTAATGAAACAAACAAATTTGGAGCTTGGCCATTGACCTTAATAAAATAGGACTGGCTCCAGAAATTGTGACACTGCGTTTATAGTTGTCCTAATTAGAAATTTATTTAATGGCACTAATACTCAAGGATGTTAGTGGCTTTACATTCATTCAGCAGTTTATTTAGACTCTCGTACCACACCGTCCTATATCCACATGTGCTTTGGAAAGTAAGAGGCTGACAACTGAGGTGCGTGTGAACAGGGACCGTGCTGCTGTGCGTTGCTGTGCATGCACCTGTGCTTGCACATATTCAGTTTACGTTTGCGTGAAGAGCCGGGTCTGCCAGCCATAGAGCGGGTAAGTGGTACTTACACCATGCTGTAAGTACTGGCAAGAGGAACAAAGCTGAAAAGCAACATGCGCTTCGTCCTTGCTCTACTTTCCAAGGGTCTGAGAAAGTATCAGGAATGTAACGAGACTCAGTTAACACTTGGCTTCTTATTAAACAAAGTCATCATATGAAACAAATTTATCGTATGATAAACATTGCCACTTTTGGTTAACTCTGTCAACAAACTCGTTTGTTGAAATCCGCTGGGACCTCTAGCTGTCACAAGGAGACGGAGAAGGAACTGAGCTCTGAGTTCAGGGGACTGGCTCCATCCATTGCAAAAATCCCACCCCAGCTACGCAGGCGTCCTCCATCCGTGATGCTCCGAGGGTCCTTGCGTTCCTGACGGTATATCCAAGAAGCTGACCGGACAGGAGTCCTGTTCTAGCAGCGTGCAAGCAGCTCAGATGCAGAAATCAATTTCAGCAGAGCCTGTTAGGCTGGAGCAGCCCTCAATTAAGCTCACTTCACAAACGAAGAGCAACTGCTTTGGCATGTTCAGGGCAACACTGCAGAACAACGAGGCACATTGTAAGCCAACACCACATGAAAAGATACTTTATGCCATGGTCAAACCAGGCTGGTGCAGCAGCATCAGGTGCCAGGGCTGGCACTTTGTACAACGGGGAGTTACCTAAGTGGAAGCACACCGAGACTTAGGCATTTCTGCTTCGGGATTTCCAAACTTCTTTGCTACGGTCCATCTCAGCAATGGTTTTACTAGCTATGTCTTTACTTCAGCGTCTCCTCAGATCACTGCCCATCTAAGTTGATGTAATCGGCCATTGAGGGCCTCACAATAAGCTATAAAAGCGGTAAGAAAGCTGAGGTCCCTGCCTAGCAGTAGTTGGCCACGTCCTCATAGCGCCCAGCACTCACTGGAGCCAACGCACAGCAGGGGGGAGGCACTGAGGAGGTGAAGCATTTGGGTCAAAGAAAAGTGACTCAGCTGGAATTAACAGGACCCATTTTGGGATCTATTTTCCCACCCAGTGTTCCTTCTTCACGCTTCGTGATCCTGTTCTTTTTCTGATATCCTGCTTCTTGCTTATTTTCTGTTTTCTTGCTTGTCCTCCCCTGCTTCATCCTCTGTTTAAATGCCCTCCCTTTCACTCTGTGTGTGTCTGCCATTCTGCTCCAGAGCTTACGACACATGCAGTAACTAACATCACATCTGGCCAAGCCATACACTCAACATCTTGATTGTTCACCAGCAGTGAGACTGGAGGTGGCATAGATAAGTTCAGTGAATCACATCTACTTCACCAACATTTATTCTCTCTCACAGGGGATGGAAAAAATTAAATTGGTGGCCTGAAACAGCAGCCTGAGCCTGCCTGCCTCCCAGTCCACTCTGGCTTCAGTCCCACTCTTGCAGGACGGCAGCACACAAGCCTGTGTTTTTCACAGTATCCTGTGCACATCTGTGACGCGCTGTGTATAACGTAATACAAACAGAATTGCCAGGAATTGAGGTTTTGTTTCTGCTCTAACAAACACCAAAATGCCCATTGACTTTGTTGAAATAAAATCAGGCCTTAAATGACCCACCATTGACGTCTGTAAGAATCTTCTTCCCAAACTCAAGGCGCCTTTGGTACGATACACAGCGCCATATGGATGGCTGCCTTTTCGCCTCCCACAACAGCTGCCAGAAGCAGTAATGCTGACTGTAGTAGTGACAATAAAAATAACCCCAACAGAGATGGTATTTGTTATAGGAAAAATAAGGCCAACTTCCCGGGCCTGGCATATTGCTGCTGACACCAGCATCTTCACGCTGACTGACACCGGCCTACACACAGACCACTGCTGCACCACGGTGGCGTAACGACCTGTGCTAAATGCTGGGCTACCTACACCCGTGCCGCAGATCTACCATGTTCTGCTTCAACCCAGCTCTGAAGCACTGCAGCATGCAGCCATCAATTAATCTTACCTATAGTCTTACTCCGATCTGGGGGTAAGAAGGAATAAATGTTTTACATCTCTGGCACTGTCAGTCTGACTTTTTTTTTCCATGAATTTTTCCTTCTTGCTATTTGCCTCTCTTTCCCTCATCAGATTTGCTCTTTCATCATCTTTCTAGACTGACATGCACTTGAAAGGACATTCAACACTTTGAAAGCTGCTGTTTTTCAGATTTTAGAAATTTCTCCCAGCTTAATTTCTTGATGACAACTCTGCTCAGAGCACGGCTTGTCAGTAACATTGATCTAGTGGAAATGGCCCAGTTTGAATTTGGTGCATGATGCTCTCCTGAGACATCCTAACAAAACACGGCCAATGAGAGGAATGCTGTTTTATTTCCAACTATCACATTTTCCAAATGCCTAGTATTTATTTTAAGGCTTTTTCCCTTCTGCAAATGCTATGAAACTAGTGGGAATTGTTTATTCTTTATTATTTTAGTTGATTTTTTTTTTAATGAGTCCTACAGGCTTGATGGAGCAGACTGACTAGTACTGAGAGGTGCTAAGCAACCTTAACTCCCATTGGCTTCACGGGAAACCAAACGCGCTCAGCACTTGTGGGAAGCACTCACACTTCATGAGCCAGCTCATCATTGTCTGCCCAGTCTTTTTAAATTGTAAAACGTTTAAGGCTTGGACTCTCTCTCATTGTGCATAACACAATGCAGCCCTAAATGAAGCTGTACCCTGTGGGCATTCCTGTAATATAAATGATAATTGCTACACAGGTCTCCCAGCTATAACTACAAACTAATTCAGACACATGCTTGCTTTCACTGATGAAGGGAGAATAGGAAGGATTGCTCCCAAATCAATCTTTTGAGTTGCAATAGCAGCAATGTTTTCCCAACTAGGAATATTTACACAAAGTTTAGCCAGTTCTCACACAGAGTGAATAAGAAAGTCAACCTATTTTTTATTTAGGAGTAGCTGATTGCATAAAACTAAGTTTTATTAGTTTATTTATTACACAGTTCCTGAAATCTCAGCCATATTTATCAAAATGATTTAGCAGTGATTATTGCTTTCTTTTGCCAACAGCATAGTCGCACTGGTTATACTTTATAACTCCACAATATCTATATTGCAGTTACAGCATAAGGCAGCTATATGTCTTGATACTTAATTATCAGTTAGTCATATGAGTGAAGAGTTAATTATTACTTCAATATTTAAACTTTGCTGTTCTCTCTGATTTTTTTTTTTAAATATCTTGGTACATTAATTAAACTGTATTCATATTACAACCTTTAATGACAGAACTTTCTAATTATAAGGACTAGTGTTTCAGCTACGGAAAGTTAACATGTAGTTAAACGTTACCTGTGTAGACCATTAGGTTATAAAACTACAATAGCGTTAGAGTCACTGTACTGTAATACACGACAGCACCAGCAAATAGAAGCACACATCTGCTCTAATAACAACTTCCACTCAAGAGCTTGCAGAGATCTAAATATTTCCAAAACACTACAAGTTTAAAAGAGACATGCTTGGCATAGTATTTTTATCTTCCCTGCTCCGTTACAGAAAAAAAACCAAACCTATTCTCTTAAGTTGTTCTGCACACCTTAACAAGTACCAAGAATTTTACCAAGTGTGAATATAAGTACATGACAAATAATCCCATGGAATTAACCTTATAAAAGCAGAGAGATGCATTTGCTGCTCCTAACTTAATTTTGTAATTTACAAAGACAATATATAAGCACTGACCATCAACTGTCAGTCCTGATATGATGATAACAACAGATAACTTAACTATTTCTGAAGCTCTGGAAGAAATCACTAACCCAGCAGCACTCCCTTGTCAAAAACATCACCATAACTGACAATGTAAGCCATGAAAGACAGAAAACAGAAATTTGAATCGTTATTTTACTTTATGCCAATACTTGCAAATGATAAAAGCACTCTGCCCAGCCTTTGACAATCTACTTTATTCCAGTAGTGTCAGCTCAGATAAAACTCAGCAAAGGGAACTGAAATATATACAGCATCCACTGGAGCATCTTTTTTTTTTTCTTTTTGTGATATAAAATGTTCTGTGTTAAAATATTGACACTGCAATATGCGAGCTAGCTGCAGTAAACATGCAAAGCGACGTATGCTGCTGCCAGCCTTACGCTGCTGTGAACGTGTAGTTTACATACTGAAAAAGACAGGCCTCAACCTTCGCTTTTGCTGCCTATCACAGAGATGCCCAAGGTAATGCTAAAGCAATTTTGGAAACACGGGAAATTCTTCTGTTTTAGATCATCTGTGCCTTCCTCCCTCTCCAAAATCAGCACAGGGACATGAGCAGACGGTACGTGTGGATCGTCCATATCGCGGCAAACCCTGGTTATTGTAATGACACAGGCAGTGCATAGACTTTAGGGCAAACCCACAGATGCTTTACGTACAAAGGGAGTTGATCTGTATCTCATCATTCTAATGCAATATTTCCGATTCTTCAGAAAAGAAACGCTTGTGGTCCCTTGATGCTAGCACAAAAATCTTTTGCCCACCATTAATATTTTTAATTATTTTATGTGCATCTATAGCTGTTGGAAATATTACAGTTGCCAGCCACGGAGATAAATGTCCTTCACATACCCATAGCTGGTCCAGCAGTTCAGGCAGCAGCAGCAGTTTCAGAAGATTTAAGCTAATGTCCTTGCTTGTGATCCTGCTTGCAGACCTGTGGGGAGTCTACAACAATCCAATGTCCCTCAACAATCTGACCCCCAACTCAGTTCCTCATCATGTTACTGGGGATCGTGAGATGCTCAATAACTGCGATGGCGTGGCAACATAATCACCTATGGCAGATCTATAGTTTCAATGCAACACAAGACAAGCAATCCAAGAGTCCTATTGATAAGCACCATGAATATCTCAGGACTATTTAAAAGAGCAATCTGGACAATTAATCTCTTCTGTCCATTAAATTATTAGCTTTTTTAACAATTCTTAAAAAAATTGTCGCTACCATTGGTAATTTTGATACAACTCTGCCTACAGGTGATAACACTACATTCTTACCGTATGTGGAACCATGCACTCAGCAGATTATAATTTTTAGTTACTACTATACTATATTAATTTGTAATTGGCAAATGAGAATTACAAGCTTATGCAGCAACACTGTCAACCCCACAAGCCCCACAGCGTAGAGCCACTCTCATAGCTCTCAGGTCTATGAAGTTAGCCTAAAGCAGAAAAATCTATCCAACAGTTATCGCACTGGTTTTGTGATCAGAATGCGTCTCCTGTGCTAGCAAAAAAACTGCCTGTTTTTTTGAAACCTGGTAAGAGCACAATCCAAGGTAAAGTGGAAGTTTACATGACCTGCTTCAAAGAACCAGCTTCTTTTAAGTGCTCTGGATGGATAGCCAGCGTGGGCTTAAAAGCACCTCTGAAGTTCAGTGTTGGTCTTCCACATAATCTGTGATTTACATCTTTTTTGTCAGAACTCTACTGCTCCTTGGCCTCCGATGATGAGTCACAAGTATTAGTTCAAGACAGGGGAAAAAAAAAAAAAATCTAAGAAGCCATGTTCTGCATCACTCTTCTTACAACAAAAAACCAGCAGTGGCAAGCAATGGGTCTGCAATGAGCATGGGTGGTCAGGGCCTTAGTTTAACATCTCACCTCTAAGATTGCTTTGGTAATAACTGGCATATTTCTGAGAGCCTCTTCCAACTGTCAGGGAAAAAAAGAAATAGCCAGCTGCATATGATAACCCTTTCAATATATGTAGCAGTGAGAAACATGACTGGTCAAGTGTGAGTAAAAAAATCACCTTGAAGTATGCATTGTATCCAGTGACATTTGTCAACACATGGGGCATGATTTGAGGTTGTGGTGCACACCAGTCCTGCTTGGGTAACGGCTACAGTGTTTCAAAGGCTTGACACCTCCCTGAAACGTAATGGAAACATTGCTCACAAAGGATTTTGTGGATAATTGCTAAGAAACATTTTTAACCACTTCTGATACCCATAGCTTCTGGACATGAGCCCTTTGCAGCTGTGGCAGTGAGCAACATCACTGCTCACAGCATCATGCATTCTGTGGAAACAGTAAAACTAGTCAAAGATGTGCCTCAAGAAAAAGAAAAAAGCAGCAAGAGACCACGCTTAGCTCAGGGCAGTCCTGCTCCAGCAGAAGGGAGCCGATAAGAACTGCAAGCTCCAAACTGAGTTTCAGTGTGGACTGTCAACTACCACGCTTCCCACCACTCATAACTGTTGGTTCCCCGCTAGCGAGAACTTTTTTTACTTAGCCCTGTACTTCTTTCCCTGATTTTCCCCAGGTCTCAAAGGATTATGGAGTAAGTCCTGTGCTGTGTGAAATAATTTTGTGGCTGCTTTGTGGATTGTGGTACAATACAGAAAATTAAGTTCATGTTATTAAAACATTTGACATTATTTCTCCTGGGGAATCATAACAGTCAAAGTATTTGCCTTTTGTATAATGTTTAAACATTCTATTAACATGGAAATGTCCATCCTTTGATATTTTCTTTTATACCCTTTTGGCAGCATCTTTGGATTGGAATGAAACCAAATACAAGCTACCTATTATTGCTGAATTCAAGTGATTACTGAAAAGAAGAAAATCTAGGCTGTAGCAAGGTGGGGGGAAAAATTTACCTTTCCAAAGGTAACATGTTGCAAGTGCTAAAAAGAGCATCATCTTCACATCAAATCAAGCAAGGTACAGGATTCAAGAAACAACGTGCCAAGAGGCAATTTCTCAGCAAGATGTTAGCATCAGAACACAAAGTGATGTGTCTGGAAGCAGAACTGCTGAGCTGCAAACAACCTGGGTGTGAGTCAGAGAATATTAGGACAGTGCCTGTCCACCAGGAATATAGACTTGATTGCATGTGACTTGTGTCAACTCTGGAGACATCAAGAGCAGAACATAAAAGCAAGGCAACAGAGATATTTCTAAATGAGCCATTCAGCCTCTAAGGCAACGAATCTGGCAACAACTCAAGTTCCAGGAGAAAAAGTCAACATTCCAGGTTTGTGTTCCATGCTTATATCCTTCATTCATTTTTTTTCCAGGAAAAAGGTCACTGAAACATCATGTTTTAAATCATTAAAAGACACAATCATCTCCTTTTAAACTAGCCCATAACTTTGAAACCAGAATCCAATTGCCTGTTCAGGCTCATTAGTGTCTTTGGATCCTAATGACCCACTCAGTTGCAGTAAATGAAACACTAATCCTTGTTTTGTGCCATTGGCCGAAAAGGATTAGCCAACTCTTGCTACCCCTGCAATCAGCCTTGCACTGGGGAGATTACCGCCATCTAATACTGTAAGTCTACACATTCCAATCTGTTACAATAAGTAGCACTTAAAGCTTATTTCCTTGAAACGCTTAAGCGTATTAATGCTATAGTGTAAAATTGTTTTCTTAAGATGCAATGATTCTTCTACCGCTGCCCCCAAAGTTTGCATTTACCCACATAGATGCAGTGATGCCCCTTTCCTTCCAACGTTAAGTTTTAATTATGTTCATAGTCTTGAAATGAAAAATGAAATAGAAATTTTTTCTTTGTATAGGGCCCAAACTGGGCAGGCAACAATGTACAGAATTTCAGTGGGGTTCGGTGCGGTAATTTTCTTGAATTGTGTGGAAAGACTGCAACTCAGACTGTAAACAGTTACAACTGAAACCAGAGTTTTAATTCATTGTTTGATGTTTGAAGGTCCAGGTGATTTTTTTTGCACCCTACTATGAATCTTAACAGGTAGCTAGAAATAGAGCCACTACTTATATTTAATGTTCTCTAATCGACACTGTGGGTTGTAACTCAAGTTTGCACCACTTGTATCACTGCAATTTTTCCAACCCAGAATTCTGGTTGCTTTTGCTATGTTACACATAAAATGAGTGCCCAATTACATGAGATGAGTCTACAGTGCGATGTTATATACTTTTTTTTTGCCTCAAAGTATTCACACAATGTTATCATTGAAAATTTAATATGGTAAAGAACCAATTTCAACACTATCACATGCCCCATTCATACTTGAACACTGAACAGTTTTTCTGAATGCTGTGACAAGATGTGCATATATGCTTTATATTGATAGACTTAGACTGAGGCTACAGAAAATGAATAAATTGCTCTTAACTGGAAGCCTGATTTTTGAGTGGGAACAGTTTGATGAATGTCTAATTTTCTGTCAAAGATGGTGCATGAAGCCATAAAACAGCATTACATTAAAATAAATGTTATATTCCACAACTGCTGGAAGTCATTCCATTAGTCTTTACCTCCTAGCTTCTAAATTAATTTTTTAGCTTATGTTAATGTTAATGTTTAGCTTCTTAATGTTTTAGCTTATAATAAGCTGTTGCTTATTTGTTAGCCAAATATCCTGGACTGTTTGTAAGCATGCTTTACATTTATGCATCAGTAAAATTAACAGTAAAATAGGAGATGGGGCTCTAGTCAAAGTGTTATATGACCTTACAAATTATAAGGAATATTTTTACTGGAAGACCACTTTGCACAACAAGGCAAATGTGAAGAAATGCTCTTTGTGTTATTTCTGATCAGAAAAATGACATCTCCATATAGGTACTATTTCTCTGGAAGAAAGAAAACCGAGGCATCATTGCCTTCCTCCTGGCAGCAGCAGGTAAGAGCGTAAATTTTATTCTTCGCTGTTCAAAAACTGTACTCAACAAATTCAAGAATTGATTTATTCAAATGTCATGATATTTCTGACCATTTTGGTGACATAATGTATTTAACCAGCACTGACCTAATGCTGGGTGGTACACTAGCTTTTACAAGGAATTTTCAAGTTAAATAGTGTTCTGTCAGAAACATCATTAAAAACTTAAATGGAACAGTAAAGATATCAGGGCCCTAAATAAACATTTCCCTTCTGGTTAGGATACTCATATAAGATTCAAAGTCAAATCCCTGCTCTGCTTATTTAAGAGAGGTTTTTTATTGTTATTGCCTTAGGACTCAGTTGTGAACCTGAACTCTATCTTCCTAGGTGCAATACAAGGACAGAACGAAAAGGCAAGCCCCACCTCCAAGGATTCACAGCAGAAGTACACAGTATAACCATAGTATCACTTGGCAGACAGCTGCACTGCTTTTAAGAGATTACAGCTCCCGGCTGCCATTGCTGTCCCGCTGCTGGAGGTTACTGGTCTCTAGTTAAGTTGTAGTCATGTATGTAATACCCGTTCCTCATCTAGTGGAGTCCTCAGCTAAGTTAGCTTTCCACACTTTCGACAGTGATACAAATTAAACTTACTGACTCTGCATTGAGGAATGAGGAACTAGTGCACAGTCCATTTTCTGTATCTGCACCGCAGGGGCAATAACTGCAAATAACAAGTGGTAGTGAGCAAATAACACTTTGCTCTCAAGCAGCCCCCACTACATTGACAGGAGTATCTCTGTCTACACTTCCAGACCAGAGATGGACGCAGTCAGGTGGGTATGTAAAGGACAAAACAAAATGACATTGGTCAGTGTGACACATGCTAGTCTCAGCAATCCAGCAACATGACTGCTATTGATTTTATAGGCATAATAACAAGGGACCATTTTTAGGCAGAATTTGACAGATACTAATGAAAAATCTCAGTGCGTGTTTATAAGCAGTTCATGCTCTTAGATCTCAGAAAAGTATCCCAAATACTGAGTGGTTGCCTTTTCTGAAGTATCTTTCTCTTCTATATTATTAATCAGCCTATCCAATTTGTGTAAGTAAACATCCAGCAAGACCTAGAACTATGGTTTCTCCCACTTCAGCCAGCAGCCTTGACTACTGGACTGTAATGTCAGAGACATGGATGACAGAATTCATCAGAAGACAGGAAAGCAAGCTTCAGTTATGGAATAACTGAGGAAACAAAATTGTACTTTCTGGCTTTCTAAATGATCTCAGAATATCTGCCAGTAGCATACCCTGGAACACTACCCCAAATAACATAGATAAGCTCTCAAATTTTCCTCTACCTTACATTTTTCAGATTGCAATGTATGCAGCAGATTGGAAAAGTTGTTTAAAATAGATTAACATGGAAACCCACATTTGGAAAGCATAAAGCCCACCAAATCCATGTATCTCACTTCTTATTAGCTGGACCTCAGCAGCACTTCACTAAAACTTCCTGAATCCCTCTCCAGTTAAAAAAAAAAAAAAAAAAAAAAAAAATCCAACTTTCACAAAATTAAGGCACAAGTACTTAAGGTGAAGCTGGGCTGCACAAAATTAGCCCTAAGGCATTTAGGAATTCGGTGGAAAAGAAGTAGTGGCATAGATAACCAAGCTTTTGGTCATTTAGGGCTTTGCAGGTCAGCAGAGGGAAGGGGACTCTACTCCCCTTTAGACTTTGCTGACATTTTATTGGCAGACTGTGCAGACTATACTGGTAGGATGCTTTTTGTCAACCTGTTCCGCTCAGTCCATGTGCCCTTCTGACTAGTTTGTGCATTTGCAATGTCTTCCGTGAAGTCTGCTGAATGATGTGGTCTCCTCTTTATTTGCTTTGCTTCCATTACTTCATAGGAAGTGACTGAGAAACCCAATTTCCCTTATAAATTCATAAGGAGTTTCAAAAATTAGTAACGTGCATTTCACATGTAACAGAAAACAATAACTCAAAAGTGATCTGGTATTTCCTTCAAAGGCCGTAAGTGTGAAACTGTGGGTTCTAGAGGAGATGGTTCTGAAGGATTCAGAGCACAGTGCTGTGGTGGCTCAGAACAGTCAGCATTCCTTGCTGAGTAACCCTGACATTGTCATCACAGCCAGTCATTCCATAAGGAAAGACATTTGTGGAGGACTGGTGGATATACTTGTCCTGACCACAGTCAGACTTTGGGAACTGTCTGCTTTTGTATCTTTTTTTGAAAGATACTAGATAAAGAGGGAGGAACTTGCTTTCAGTGTTTCAAGTTAGAAAGCAGTTGAATTGTTAACTATTATAATTGCAACATTATTTCACATCAGATATTAAGAAATACCTACAAAACTTTACATAAAATTAACAAAAATGTTTATTGCAAAAATTTTATAAATATTCTGTGTATAACAGCTAATTTAAGAACATTGTCTTTAACTCAAATTCAGCTTTTATTGCTACAATAAACAGTTACTCTTATAACACTTTCTATACAAGCTAGTTTATATCAGATGCTAAAAGTACTCATCTAGAAGTTTAGATGCTGTCTCACAGATATTGAATTAATTCAACACTACTGTAAAATGATATTCCTGCTGCTTGTAAGTGCCAATTTAGCAAAAGCGTATCATAGCATTTTATGAAAACAACATATTTAGAAAATAAGAAAAATAAAAGCTGCATCTCAAAGCATGTGTGTTTGATGAATGTACACACGCTCTTGCAGCAATTGCAATGGTGTATTCTTACGTAAAATGAAAGGAGACGATTAAATGCTTTGTACTTTAACTTAAGAAACTGAAAACATTTGTCAAGGCTAAGTAGGAGAAGAATTTAAAAGGAAGTTAAAGGTATTCAAAAGAATGTAAATGGCTTTGTATTTTGTAAGGAAGAATGAAAACCTTTCACAGAAGGAGACTGTGATGATCTCTGATCCTGTCCAAATGCAAATGGAAAACTAAAGTCATCTTTTCCATCTCCAAATGCATGAGAAGTCGATTCCGAGGGGAAGGGAAAGGCAAATGCATCCTCACTTTCTGATTTCCCAAACAAGCTTCCTATATGGAATACATATTTATTAGATTAAATCTTACTGAAAGAATACTGCATTCAGCATATGTTTTTTTAATAATATTGCAATCCCAGCATCCCACTGAGTAGCAGCCTACAGTTGTGCGTTTATTTCTGCGCTAGAAATGGTACATCAAGGAGGGCATGATTAGAATCTACACAGAATGAAGTGTGAAGTACTTGAAAGATTTAGAACAACAAAACACTTCTGTATGATACACTGGGTGAAATATTTTCAATGCTAAGCAACAGAGGTCTTTCTAAATTGATATATTTTTTCAGACTCTTTCTTCTCTAAAGAACAATGTGATCAACCACTGAAATATCTGGAGAAACAAAGCTACTGACAGAAAAACACCTGAGTTTTATATTGAGTAATGCAAAGCTCATACACTTTTCTCTACAACAGGTACATATGCACACAACCTTATATTCATCCACTTCAAAAAAGTAGCTTTGCACTTGCAGAACCTCAAAAAAAAAAAAGAGTAGATTACAGTGCCTTTCAGAAAAGCGTTTGATCAAGAGCAAGTTTGGATCCTATTGACATCACAAAAAACTGGCCTTTCATTTCAGCAAAGCCAGGATTTCACACAGAATGTGTAAATGTGTGTGGCTCACTTAGTATGAATGGAAAATATTGTGTATTAAGTCTGGTTCTCGTCTCTCTAACTTGTGCTATTTTTTTACATTGTGCACCTCCAATGGTTTAAATCGATGGAAGTCAGTTTACTATTGAGATTTCTTTAACCAAATGGAAACTTTATTTTCATTTTAGTTGAGGAAGGAAAAAACCCAACAGATGTACTCCTTCCAACACTAAGCTGGTAGCTTTAAGTTAAAAAGTAGATTTACCAAGTACTATAGATTTTTACATTACAAGAACTGTTCAGTTTATCAGTGAAAAAGCTTTGACACTTACAATTTTTCTTCTCCCTTGCAGCGCCTCTCAGTTTGCTTCAAACCCACTTAACACTATCCCCATTTCTTTCTTTCTCATACCTCTTTTTTCATGACGTCTCATACATTTGAAGTCAAATGTGCAGGGAAAGATTTAAGTTAGTCAAAACACAAATGAACACAATAAACCACTGAACTACAATATCACAACTGAATATCCTTTTAGACAACCAAAGGTGTCCTCTTAAGCAGATCATGAGCTTGTCAATCATATAAGCACAAGACAGGTGGTATACACAAGTACTTCTGAGTTTCAGACTTACCGATATCTTTGTGTGGGGACAGAGGGTTCAAGTTTCCCACAGAATAACTTTCATCTGTCTGAAATGTAAACAGTCATTTTATTTAACGAATGAGAAAGACAAAAGATAAGCCCTACTGCTGATACGCAATCAGTTCATTTGCTTTTGGTGAGAAAGACACTATCCCAGTGCATGTTAGCAGCCTTCACAAAATCTGCCTTTAAACATATGTATCAGTCCCTAGATTTGCAGGGTAAACTCTTTGATGAGATAGGTTTCATGATATTTGCTTACATCTGCAAACACACTCCCTCCTTTCGTCAGGGAAAAAACATGAGATGGAGAACAGACCAAAATCTGAGCTGGCTTCCTGCTGTTTTTGAAATGGAAAAGGTTCAAAATTATTTTATTCTGGGACAATTTAGAAAACCTCTAAGCAACAATATAATTACTGCCTACTAAGTAGGACCTGATATTGCCAGAAAGAGTAGCAGAATAACCACTCGTCACTCCTGAGAAGAGTTCTTAGGCTGGATTTATAACAGATACTTAAGTCTAAATTAAGACCTTCAAAACTCCTATCTAACTTCAGAGAATCCCACATGACTGCTAGAGGCTGGGAAATTCTTGGTTTCTGCCATTCAGCAGGCACAAAATAAAGTGGGTTCTAACAGCACTAAGTGCCTTAATACCTACCTCATTCCTAAACAGTTCACAAACTGCTCACCAGTCTATTCTCTCCTGCACACAGCTGATGCTAGGAGATATCAACAACACATATCTTGCCAAATACAAAATAAAATGGTGTTTTTCCTCTTCTCTCCTTCAGCTTTTATCTAGTAACCTCAAGACTGAGCACACTTACTGAAATAGGAGACACCTGGGTTGAAATGCCTCATTTGCATAATGGGGTTTGAAACTACATTGCCAGGGAGGGATACCTAACCAGTGCACTATGCACTGACACACAGCTGTCCTGAATACCCAATTATCTATTAGCCCAGGAGAGTAAAAATGACTCTAGAGCACTGTAGTTAGGGAACCTGCAAGGGAAAAGGAAGACCTGGATTCTACTCCCTGTTCCAATTAGTTGCCTACCTATCTCCTCCATTTAAGTACAGCTAATCTATATTTGCTCTTTAATATTCCTAATAGATAGTCCTTTCTTCCTTTTCCCAGTGTTCTGCATTTTGTGAAAAATGGAGGGGAAAAAATAAAATTTTAAGTACCTGATTCCCCATTTCAGCAAGACGAAACCACACGGGATAGCTATGCAAGTTGTGAATTCTGCTAGGGTACCTAAAGTTTTGCATCGCAATGCTGAACCAGAAGCCTTTTTGTGAATCTAGTCACCTGTATATTTGCTCAAGATCCAATCTTGCCCATATGGGAAGGATTCATACCTGATCAGAAGTCATCACAGGGATCACCAGGAAAGGAGATAAGCATTTTCAAAGGATATCAAATGTAAAATTAAGCAAGCTAGTAAAAAAAAAAATTTGCTACAAAGATAACCAGTCTGAAAAACCTCATTCACTATCAATGTTGTTTTCTTAGCCTGTTTTGTTTTGTGGAAATTTAATATTCTCAAGTACTCATTTTTACCTCATCAGATGAATTTTCTGCCCCAAACACAGAAGAATCAAATAAATTAAAGCCAGGTGACTTCTGGGAGAAGTTCATAAGAGAAAAGAAAGCTGGAGATTTTGACGTTCCTTCCTCACAACCTAAATTGTGAATGCTGTAAAGACAGAAAGGAAGAAACTACATTAATAGTCTCTAAAAGTATCATAGATGGCTTTCTGCTCTCTTTTTTCTTTTTCTGTTGTGTCACTTTTTTAGATTCCCATAGCTTCCATCAATAATTGTTTCTTGCAACACAGAACGGGTAACACAACTCTTTAAAACAAAGTGAGGTGGTGTTCTTACCAATTCCCTACCCTTTTACCAAAAAACTGTTCAAAGATAGGAAGTGGTGTAACAAATATTTCTGCAGGAAAATGCAATTTTAAGAAAGGAGCTACAAAGAACCTGTCTCTCATATATTTCTAAGCGGAGTCCCTCTCTTTCAAAACAGCTTCAAGTGGAAATGATACTGTAAGAAGAAAATCTAATAAATTACCTAGCATAACTCAGAAAAAAAATTGAATATTTTCAGAAGAGCTTTCTAGAGAAGTCTTTCTATAGTATCTGTCAAAACCAGCGGAAATGCTTATACAATAAACATCAATACAACTTTGCTCAAAATCAAAAAGCTGAAATCATACAAGTCAAATGGAGGTGTTTTAGAGAACTGGGTTTTCTTCCCCTTTGGGTCAGGCGTTCCTACAAACTCAGGTGTTTCAGGTGCTCTCAGAAAATGCTCTGTGCTTTCTTCTGCTGTGTCAGGATTATCTTCATTTGACTTAAAACATGTTTGCATGTCCTATTAAAAAGAAATATACAATAATGTTTATGGCATATACAATTTCCAAAAATATCATTATTCCATTTATGTATAAATATATTCATTATATGTTTGGGGTTAGTTAGTTATTTTTATTCTCATTAAAAATAAAAGGATTTTAATAAAATGCTCACAGTGACGTATTCACCATACTTAAAACTGTAACCTTAATTTATCTAATTTAAAATGGACTTCTTGTGAATGAAACTATACATGAAAATTTTCATCCAAAAAATAAACTCGTGAACTGACTGAAAACACTGATTTTGAATAAAAGAACTATTTCACTCAAGTCACACTGGAATCCTCCTGATACTCCCTAGTGAAAAAAAGGAACATCACCATCAGAATATATTTCAGTTGACCGAGATATTTCCTCTTCCTCAGAAAATGTTAAATGAGAATGTACACTTAGGTTCTGTGCTGCAATTTCCACCAGACTCAATACTGCTTTAAAGACATTCCTCTCCACGAGCTGCCTGCAGGCATCAGCCTGTAGTGAGCCAACAAGAAGATGAGGAGAATCTCAAACTTGATCTTGTGTACTGGTTTTGGCTGAGTTCATAGCTTGTATGGTGCTATTATTTTGGATTTGTGATGAAAAAACATTGATAACACAGAGATGTTTTAGTTATTGCTGAACAGCGCTCGCTCAACGTCAAGGCCTTTTCTGCTTCTCATGCTGCCTGGCCAGTGAGTAGGTTGGAGGTGCACAAGAAGTTGGGAGGGGACACAGCTGGGACAGCTGACCCCAACTGACCAAAGGGATATTCCACACCATATGATGTCATGCTCAGCAATAAAAGCTGCGGGGAAGAAGGAGGAAGTGGGGGGATGTTTGGAGTTATGGCATCTGTCTTCCCAAGTAACTGTTATGTGTGATGAAGGCCTGTGTTCCTGGAAATGGCTAAACAATGGCCTGCAGGTGGGACAGAGTGAATTAATTCCTTATTTTTTTGCTAGCGTGCGCAGCTTTTGCTATACCTATTAAACTGCCTTTATCTCAACCCACAAGTTTTTGCACTTTTACCCTTCTGATTCTCTTTCCCATCCCTGTGTGGGTGGAGTGAGCAAGTGACTGTGTGGTGCTTAGCTGCTGACTGGTGTTAAACCACATCTCGATATCACCTATATATGCAAGCTGTACACACAACTGGCTTGAATATTATGGCATGATGAGCTTGCTCTCACATTCAGGCACAGCTGGTAAAAGCAGTGCCAATGGAGCCATACAGACTCTGTAGCCAGCACAGAGCCTATTTACTATAGTTTTGTGGGAGAAACGAGTTTCAAAAGCACACATTTTTTTTAAAATGTTTCATCAGCTTACACTGATGAAAATAATATGCACCAATTTATACAAAAACTACAATGTGCATAGGATAGTCATCCTAAATAGCCTGCTGTTAAGGTAACATAAAAACCCACAGAACACTGACATGATCAAGAGCAATGATTGCTATATTAGTAATCAGAAGGCATTGATTGGCTTCTCACCTGTTGGGTGCCTTATAATGAGTCACTATGCCAATTTCTGAGACTTACCTCTTGCCAATAGATTCAGATATGTCAAGATACTTTGACTATCCTAAAGAAAATAATTACTTATGACATAAGAAATGCTTTGCTTACTTGAGGTATATACGAAGAATCCTTTGGCTCGTCTTCTGCTTCTTTATCACCACATTTGGCCTCTTGGTTTGCTGTACAAAATAGACAGCACTGCTTGTGTTATAACAGCATTTTAAACAGATAAATAAAAATTATGTTGTGGGAAAGAATCCTTTAAAAAGGGTTGCTAACTTGGCATTGCTATTGCTAAGGAAGTGTTCTTTCTGTAATTTTCTTAATAACCCACTTCATGACTATGTCCATAACAGTTACCTCTCATTCTGCCACTTACTCGCTATCGTTAAAGCAATGCTTAGGCTGCTTCATATGATTTGGTATGTTCTTCAAACCTAGCTATTGTTCCCTGAGAGTGCTATTTTTGTCTAATCCAGCTATTGCCTTCTGAGGCTGCTAATACCAGTCAATAGAAACCAGGTGGAAACAATACAAAAAGCACATCCATGTGACACTGATGAAGTGTATCTTAAAGAACTGAGCAAAAGCCAGGATGAGACAGGAGAAGAATGTTATCAGACTTTGTGCTCTAAGCTTCAGATCATGCAACGTTTCAGGCACTGTGGGTTAAGATCCTGCATTTCAGAACACATAATTAGGATAATATTTATTAAAAAATAGACTATAATTTTTGACAAGCATCTAAATTGGCAGTATAATTAGAAAAAATATATTTAAACTGAAGCTCCATGCCTTGTGATTTCAAAAACTATAGGTGTATGTAACTACCCTTTTTTTTTTCTGTAAGCATTCTGTATGTATTTCTCAAGTTAATTTTCATTTTTAATAATCTTAATCTGATGCTTCAAGATTCCTAAATTACTGAGTTTATTATATCCCTTTTCTTTGCATTTTCTTATGCCTTCCGGGCAGATTTTCAGACTGGATTTCATTTTACCCAAGTAATTTGAGACTAGAGCATGCATTTACAAGAGATGCTGGAAGGTTCATTTCATTAGCTATGGTCAATGCAGAATGAATCCCACATTACTAAGCAGTTCAGTCACTATTTAAATTAGGACTCTGCCTGTCTGCTATACTCAAAGTTTGAACTAAATAATCAAGGTGGAAAAGGAATACAAATGGTGGCTCACTTAATACCAGAATGAAAATTTGGCCCCTAGGATTTTCTCTTTTATAATTATGTGATCCAGCATACAGTAACTGCACATCCTATCAAAAAATAACAGTGGTACTTTACCTATTATTGCATTTTCACTCTCAAACTCTTGATTAGGAGTTGTCTGCTTTGGAGGAATTACCAGTCTAAAAGACAAAAATTACTGTTTGTCTGAATATGGATTATTTCCATAAACCTGAATCTCAAGAACGAAAACTACTTTATTAAAGAAAAGTTACCTGAATTGCATTTGGTTTTGTAAGCTTGGTATTGATGCAACTTGGGCAATTTGTGGGTTATTAGTCCCAGCAGTGTCAATAACCGTCTAAAATATAGCAAAAAATTCAAATGAGGCAGCATATGAAATTGTCACTTCAACAATATCACTCTGATTTCTCCTTAGACTGTGGAAATCCCTTCTTTTAACCTCTCTTTAGAGGTCAGGCAACATGAAACCTTTTTTGCCTACCTTTGCTTTACCTACATTTTAACAGCATGATACCCAAAACAACTTCTATACTATTTTATAAAGCCTCATTCACAGCATTGATGACGAGAGGTGAATAACTAACTTTTCTGTCATACAAATAACATTACATAATTTACAAATTTTATCCAGTTTTTCCTACTACTGCAGCCAGGTTGCTCTTGCTTGACAACACAGAAAGGGCTGGAGCCAGGCCTGTCTCCACCTCCGAAGGCCAAAGTGAGTGAATATGTCATCAGTGAATGTCTCCTGTGTGGACTGAAAAACTGCAGAAAACACAGATGATTTTCATCAGATCAGAAGCCCTAACTCTCATATGTACGTTGCATGTATTTGTGCCTTACGGGCAGAGTGGCACTAGGAATCTATGCCTTAGCATCAGATAACACATTCTTTCACAGGGAGCTGCTAGTTCTGGTTTGTTTTTAATTTGCAAAATGTATCAAATTGATTTCAATTCGGGGTGGAGGTCAAAAAAGCTGGTTATGCAGAATCTGTCTGCCACTCAACTCCTGTAGTTTACAGCGCTCATTTTCTGAAGCATAGCAACCTCCTTTCTTCCTGTCTTTTTTATTTTTCCTCAGGCTCCATCTTCTTTTCCTTGTTGCCATCACTCTTTCTTAAAGTTCCCTTAACCTTGACTTACTGTTTCCCACTACTCTCTAAGTGGAATTCTAGGTCCCAGATTCCCATCCTCATCTCTGGATTACCCTGGCAACAGCCCTTCCATCATCCTTATCATGTTCAACTCCCTCAGCCAGTCACAAATCAGAATTGTTTGTGATTTGTGATTTGCTTGACAATCTCCTGGTCTTGTTCCACTCACTCTAGCCATTGCCCTTCATGTTGTCTTATCTTATGAAGGCTGCTTCTTCTACCACAGGCTCCATCCTAAACCATTTAGTGGGTTACTCACTTCATCCTTCAGTTTCCTTGAAATTCTTAAGAAAATCACAAATGGTTCTGTTATTTTTTTACTTGACAATTTTTGTTGTTCATTAAAATTTGGTTTTAAATAGATCCAGTGAGATGTCCCTTATAAAGAAAGGCTTTGGTATAGAAACTACCCCAAGCTCCTGCACAGCGAACATAGTTGCAAACTCTTTATCTCCTATGGCCTTACCTTATCTGGGTACTCCTTTTATACTTTAACAGTCTATTGGTCCTACGAATGTTCTTGCACTTAATGAGATTTTATTAGTGGTTTTCATAACTGTGCAAGTTGTTCATCCAACTTGTTTCTGGATTGGGTTTTTTTGTGCTTGTATATTTAAGATATTAAGCTGCAATACACTTCACCTTTTCAAAAGGGTGCCATAGGAACAATTTGTTTATGGGGTGAGAGATGGAAAATGTAGTTGCGGACTCCTCAAGTGTACAAAGCAATGCTGCTCGTGGTTTTATTCCTCTCGGCCTAGATTTTTGTTTCTGGTTAAATTTCAGAACTGAGCTGTTTACAGTAGGCGGTCCTGTATAGCATCCTGCACATTTAGTCCTTTATGAAATCTTTCATTATGGTGTAGGTGACTGACAATTAATCAGTAATAGAAGATTATGTTCCTCCTTTAGAATTCCAAAAATTTCCTACATACAACTGAGTGAATCTACAAAGGCTATTCTAAATTTTAAAAACTATTTTACAAAATTAATTGGATAGATGGTCCACCTCAAGTTTGGCATGAGAATGCTTACTATGACTACCAGTTGCACTTTGTAAGAACATACATATTTTCAGCTGAATTAGAAATGGCACCAAAGAAAGATTTTTATTATGATTGCCAAGTAATAGCAGATTACCAAGATTAGCATCCTGGTTCCAGTGTTAACAAGTTTTATAAGCAAGATGTAATAGCACGAGATATATTTGAAGTGTTTTAAATTTAAACAACCACATAAAACAGATTATATAATCTCAAGTTTTTACCAGTGGGAGATCTGCATACCTGTGACGAATTTTCTGCAAGGCTGGAAGAACTGCTAGTGGCCGCTGAAACTTCCATAGGTTTTTCTTTTTCTTCTCTTCCTAAATTAACAAATATTACTTAATATTGTCAATAGGATTAAGTATCCAAAGCATGGCATTGTTGAACTGAACTTGGGAACAAAGTTTATAAATTTTCCTGTTAATAGAGAGCTAAAAGAAAATTATCACAAAATATTAAACTATCAATCAATTTACTGCAAATAATACTGGGTTAATATTTACTGTATGTATGCAAACAGTGCTAAAGGTATGTTTCAGATTTTTCTGACACTGTGCATCAGGTATACCTGTCATGTTACTTTACTCACTGCACAGAAAAGAGAGGAATCGGACATAGATTTTCAGAACATAAAGACAGGTAAGTACCCAACTTACCGAAAGCCTGACTTCAACTATCACAGTAGGAGCAGTTCGCTAGATTGTTATCATGGTTTGCATTCATTTACATAAAAATAATCCAAAATCCTCACAGAAAGATCATTAAACACACTGCACCTGTTTCTGTTCGTTGCATTGAGAATCTAATACTCTGTACAGACTGCACTAATTTCCGAGGAACGCATGGGACATGTAATGGTTTATACAGTTGATGTTTCTCATTTAGCAAAGATGGATGTTCACTCTCTTCAAACACCCTAGAAAAAATTTAAGTTAAAAAAAATTAACAATTGCAAAAGAAAGGAAATCATAAAATGCAACTGCTTCGAATATGTAGAGTTTTCAAGGGAGATGCATGCTGCCAGGGAGGTTCTACCTCTTTCAGCTCCAGCAGTTGATAAAAATTGAAGTTTTCTTTAAATAATATCAGACAGAGCATATTGCTGAAGGCAGAAGACACAAAGTAGTAATAAGCCAATCATAAGAACATTGTTGACTTAAATTTTGTCAGTATCAAAGAAAAGTATTAGCAGTTTGGGGTTTCACACTTTTATCAAAGTACTTCATTATTGTAGTTCTGAAATCACATTTTCACATTTAAAAACACTTTTTCTCTCTCTGAGATTGTGTGGAATACTCACACTATACACGCACAAAAGAGAAAACTGCAGCAAGTGTTTTCACTTGTGGGGTAATTATCTGTGTAGGGTAAATAGCCTTTTACGGTGTAGAAAGACAAAGGTTAGCAGAACAATGCAGGGTAAAGTGGCCATTTGGCACAGGGGCATTTACCATTTTTTTAAATAATGAGTTCTATTTTATTTTCTCTCTGGCATTCCTGCTTAGCGCCTCTGTGCTTCTAGCCACAACATCTGGTTTATAGCTGACTAAACAATGCTATTCAGAACAAATGACGAATTGAGGCAGTCTTTTTGTTCTTCTTGAAATTTTCCATAAATAAAAATAAGATAAAATGTAGGATGCACTTTATAAAGTGATGTGGAGTAAAATTAGCAACACTACTAAAAAATTACCAAACCAGAAGCACTGGTTAAGATATATGTACCTAACAATACATTAAACTAATATACATACACAACTGTGATCACATAAAACTATGAATGCACCTTAGTCAAATAACTCTGATGAAAAGGACTACCTTCACCTGTAAAGTTACGTATACACCTAGTGCTGTGCTGGACTGAGACCTAACAAACTATATAAACCATATATCACCTAATACATCAATCAAAAAAACAAGGAATAATAAAAGATTAAAAAAAAAAACTGTATTTCTTTCAGTTACAGTAATTATAGATATTATCTGTGTCAAGAATGAGTACTACAGGAAATAAGATGTGTATATGGCTGGCATACCTTTAAATTCAGACTCAGAGAGCACAAAACCAAGGAGAAATAAAAACAGAGCTGAGCACAGAACCCTGGCTAAAACCACTTCACTTTTATGACTGGCTTATCTGGCCACTTTACCACAATCATCATTCAAAAATTAATTGAACAAGGCTGCTGCTGCTGAGGTCATGAGTTAGATTGCCATAAACCCTTTTTTTTTTTTTAACAGAACTTGGGATGCCAAATTGTGTTTTTAAAAGTTTCTGGAGTCAGTTTCCATGTGCTTCTGTAGAGCCTAGCAGACAACTCTATACTTCTAAAAATCGACTTTCCATGAAATAAAGCATTCTTTTACAATGCATATCTGTTCAGAAGAATGTATTGATGGCAGAGTTACAAACAGAAGCTCTTAAGACATGTATTTTTTAAGTAACAAAACCTTCCAAAACAGCCTGCAGTTAAACTTTATGCATATGCAATACACCTGCTCCCTTCCCTCACCTGCTCCCTTCCCTCCCCAAAAACACTATTGAAAAAAAACCCGCGTGCATCTTCTCTGACATAATTAATAACCATTGAAAGAAAAATCAAACTGCAGACTGAAGCTCAAAATAGTCCAAATTGCAGTAACAACAAGAAAGATCATTTGTCTTCTTTCTCTACTTCATTGTTAGTAGACATCTGAGTAGATAAAAAAATCTTTATCTTGATCCACACTGCAAAATAAATAACTTTTTTTTTACTGAAATGCAAAGAAAAAAAAAAGATATTCTTAAGTCAAAATAAAAATCCCATTTCCTTAGCAGTAGTTTCTTCTTTGTAGCATAATGAAGCCCAAAGGTTAATAGGACTTTATCTTCGCTATAGGAATCAAGTGTAATTGATTATACATATAAGAATCACATTTGCTGCTGTGGTATTTACCAGGGCTCTCTACCGAAGCCATGTTCAGTATTATAATCAGGCGCATGCCAGCAAGTCCTTTTGGAAGCAGGACTTCTAATAACTAACTGCCATAAGAACTAGTAACTAATAATTGCCTATGAGGTTGTGGTCAGCACAGGGTTGACTCTTCATACATGTTTACGTTTAGAAGTCCAGAAACAGCTTTATAAGTATTTTTCCAAGAATTATATTACAAAGTATTTTCTCAATCACATTGAAAAAAAAAACATGAATTACAGAATAATGGAATTAAAGCTCTCCCAAACATTTTACAAAAGCAGAGAGAACAAACATGATATATGCCAAAGAACAGTTCAAGATGTCAGCCTTTCTATGTAATAAATATAATCTCTAATTGAGAAATCAAGACCGGGGCTTCAAAAGAGTTGAGTCCTATTTGGTGATTGATGAGAACTCTTGATTTGGAAATTTTAACTATGATACTTGTCTGTGTAACTGGTGAACTATGAAAGCCTGCTAATCAGAGAAAACAGCTGGTATGAGAAGAGGAATCTGTGTTTTGCAGTCAGCCTAATCAATGACTAGCTGGCCAGCAATAAGTGATTCAAACTAAAATGTTCCTAGCCTTTTAAGAGAACAGTTGCCACTGTCATCCTCCTGCCCAAAGGAGAACATATATATCAGCACCTATTCATTAACTTGCAAGTTGGTTTCTTGTCTTGTAGCCCTCTAAAGCATTTCATGGGTATTAATTTGTACATTGTTCTGCTCAGTGCTTTCATTGCTCTGTGCAGTTCTTTCCCTTGATGCTGCTGGTTTCTCTTCACGTCGGTCTGCATCAGTTCATGGAGAGTCACAGTACAACTCTTTTTTTTTTTCTTCTTCTTCTTTGGTGGCAGAAGATGAAGATATCTCCTTTTTCTTCGCAAAGCTCTCTTTGCTGCAAAGTAACCTTGTAGTGACTGCAGAACAGCTCACACGAGACCACTGCCTTTGGTACTCATATTCTGCTGTTATGTTTTTGTATATTGCCTTGAGTCTGCAAAGGTTTTAATTCATATGATTCATTATCTTGGAACTTTTTCTGTTTGTGGTTTTTTCACAGTGATTATAATCACAGATTCATAATACACCTATTTTTAACATCAGTAGTTACTTAATCAGATACTTCTAAGCTTTCTAGTGAAGACCTTTTAATACGCTAATGTCAAAGAGGGATTTTTTAAAATAATTTTCCTGTCATTTTCTACAAGCCTTCATGTTATAGATATCTTTGACATAAATAAGCTTTAAAATTTACTCTAGGAAAACGTATTAATTAATAATCAGGTTATAGTCTGATACCATATGCTATATTACACAAACGCATACATGGAGGCTAAAAGGCAATGTGAGTTAGGATAGTGTAAAATGTTTACAACATCTTATAACCATGATGTAAGCCATGGAATTATTGCTTCAGTAAGAGCACCAAAAAGACCTACTTACATGTAATCAAGACACGACTTCATGTGAAGGTACAAGCACCTGAAGACTCCATGACACAGAGGTAAACATACAACTGGCAGGTCTAGCAATGCACCCTATGAATTCCTTTCCACGAGGAGCCTGACTGAGTGCTTCTTACGCCTCCATGCGCAGAGCATAGATCTCTGCCTTTTATAATAGGTCTTTAATTGGCATTTTGCTTTCTGCAAAACTGACTGAACATACCTGGGTTCCTTTGAAAATTCAAAGGGAATGCTTCCCATCTTTTTTTTTCTACTTAGTCTTAAAACTAAGTGGATTTCTTGCTTCCCTATGTTTCTGAGGTCTTGCCAATTACAAAAAGCTTATATAAGAAGGTAGAACGGGTGTAAGGGCTTAAACCACAAAAAATAATCTCAATAATTCATAGGTCTGTAAGAAGATATTAAAGATGTAAAATGCCCCTGTGGAAAGGATCTTAGGGATTATTAAAATGACACATTTCTATAGATATAGTCCACTAAATCCCTATTTAAAGCCCTAAAAAGCTTCTTTTTCAAGCACACCATAATGTAAAATCACTTGGACAAAGTCTTTTGGACATATTTTCAGTTTAAAATGGATTTTGGTCTAAAAGCATCAGCTCTAAGGGTGATGTTTCCACGTTCACAAGGACTCCAGATAAGTGCAAGATAGTCCCAATGTCCCAATTTTCAGTCATTGTAATTGAGCTCAAATTAAAGTGAGTCCCAGTTGTAAATGACCACTGGCTAACTTACCAAACCATTAATCCTGTCTATGAAACTTTCACTCACGCTTGTTTTTGAGAACTAAATTAAGAGTTAAATTTCTTATGTAGTTCAGAGCTGAAGACAAACGACATGTGGAACCCTGATTCTTTTTCCCCAAATAAGTGTTTAGTAGAGTTAACGTATTTTATCTCTGACTGCACAGTCACTGTAGTTGTATTCAAAACTCATAGAACTATTTGCATAGATCTATCAGCAGTAGCTGTGAGGAGTAAAGGTTTCTACAAAAAACTTTTTAATAGTATGTTTCCAGACACATTTAGCTTCCAAGAATCAAAATTTGCCACCATCTTAACCCCAAGAAATACAAAACTTTTTAAATTACATAATTAAATCACATGACCAGGGTTAGAGAAGCTTGCCAGTCATTATTCAGCAACAATTTGTGTTTTGTGGCAGTCTTTGTGTAAATGCCGAGATAGTGCTCTGGATGAAAGCAAGGGAAAGGAATAATTTCTAAGTGTACCTTTCTTTAAACTCCTTTGGCTTCTCTAGACTTTTCTGATTTTTTCCTTCAGTCATTTCAGAATTATTTTGATCTTCTGTGGTCTCTTCAAATGTCTTAAAGAACAAATGACATAAAAGTCAAAAAAACTTGAAAAACTATAGCCACGTGCTGCAAATGTTTTCTAAACCTGATGAATCAGTGCACAATAGTAGAGTTTTTGTAGCCAAGGCAGTCTGAAGAAATAAGCAGAACAAGGTTAAAAAGAGGCAATATTTTTTGCTGGACCAACTGTAACAACTGGTATAAACACAGAAGTTTTTGAGCACAGACTCTACATATCTGTTCAGAACAAGGAGCTCCTTACATGGTCTCCTTCACAGTTACAAATAAAATTCGCCACATCCCTTCTTACTGTTATGTTTATACAGCACATACCATGTTAGGAACTTTAGCCTCTAACTAGGAGCGTCAAACAGTATCACAAAATATAAATAGAAAACACCACCTGTGCACAATATGCTTCTATCTGCATAAGCCTGGCTGATGTGGACACGGCTGACACAGCAGTAAATGGAGTCCTTGATCATCTGGTCCAGAGAGGCAAAGGTGTCCAAATGCCACACTACAAAACTTACCAAACTCTTTACAAGATTGGCCTACGGGGCTATTCAGGCCTAGGAGAGACCTTTTACCTCCTAGCAGAGGAGTGGGTCAAAATGCTGTCCTCACAAAGTCCTTTTTTTTGGAAGACTATCCCTTTGGAATCAGTGCTTCTTCTTGTCAGTGGAACTGTGCTGATCTCCTGTCTAAAGTCAGGCAGTTTTGCCTCTGAGTATTATTTACCCACATATTTATTTGAAGGAAAAAAAAAAAAAAAAGAATTTACATGATTTTTAT
Source organism: Theristicus caerulescens (assembly GCA_020745775.1). Lineage (NCBI taxonomy): Eukaryota > Metazoa > Chordata > Aves > Pelecaniformes > Threskiornithidae > Theristicus > Theristicus caerulescens. The sequence goes on along the minus strand of CM036564.1, from coordinate 65,258,402 downwards.
TGTAAAGCATATTTAGCTAAATGCATTCGTATTAACAAAACCTTAAAAACCAGTAGGACCTGTGAAGGCTGTGTACTCAAGCCCTGGGGCTCACTGAGGAATGGCCCTGCTATATTTTGAAGTGTGTTCCCAGGCCCTCTTGAGATAGCACGAAAGTTACCGTGACACCGTGCCTTGACAGAAATTATGGTGTAAACTGAGGTCAATAGAAAGCAAGCTTTAAGAGCCTTTACATTCATGGACACCTCTTCTCTAAGAAAACGTATGTGATGCTGTAGAAACATAATTACCAATACTAGAACCATCCTGTTGGTCTGTGTGCTTAAAAATACACTACTTTTTTATGTTTCAGAAAATATAATGGTGGTATATATAACTACATATATAAAATGTATTTATATAAAATAAAACTAAAATATAGTTACCTTTTTTAAATAATTAATTTTCATTTCTAATTCCTCTGCTTCTTTTTGTAGTTCAATGGATTCTTGCCTAGCAACTGCAGCAAGCTTTAACATTTCCTGTGTTTTTTGCCTCGAAGAAGCACTTTCATGTTACGGAATATAGATTGCAACATTACTTTTTTCAAGCAAGGCATACTATCAGGTCCCTGACACCTCTATGCCTTAAGTGCAAATGCTGGAAGCACAGAAAGCTCTGGAAATTCTACATTTCCTAGACAAGTCTTCAAATCCAACTTCAATTAAGTTTCTCCTCCTTAATGAAGCATTTTGACAGATATGTCATTAAGTGAAATTTTATTTTCTTTCCTCAGAATGCTCCCATAAATTTAAACTGAAGAGTATTATTTGACTTTCAGTTTTCTCACAGAGAAATGCTAATGCTGCCACTCTAAATATAAATATATAAATAATTACTATATTTTTAAATAGAAAGTTGTGAAAGGTAAATATAAACTTTCTTCCCTGTAAACTGCATAAACATTACAAATCAAGGATACATCCGTAAAGCCCACTCATTTACGGATTTAAAAGGAACAGGCTCTGCAGAAATAAAATTTAATTTCAGATCATTAATTCACAAATCTAATTTTCTTTACAAATACAAGATAAATTAATAGATCAGGAGCACTTGTCTTTACTTAGTATACATAACAGTATAACAGAGAGTAATGCCATTAAAAACAGCACTAAAAATATATATGAAAAATAAAATTTAAAATTTTGAGAGGCTAGTTCTAAAGTCATTTTAGGACTTTTTACCCCAGGAAGCCCAATGGTAAACCTCTCCTCATTACATTCATGGGTTGGAGGAATGAGTATTAGTATGTACACTCTAAAGTCTTGTTCAAAGTCTTGGTTTGCTACAGTTTTTTTCCTAAAAATGGTGTAGCAAAACAAAGACTTTTTATTAGCTTAAGAAAAACTGTGAAAAATTAATTAGAGGATTTCTGTACAGCACTTTCAATGTGCAGTGCACTACCAATAGGCTCTACTGTAAAAGCACTGATAATAGTAATACCCAGAATATCCGAGCAAGCATCTTCTCTCAATTTATATTTTTCAGACTGTTTCAAAACTCTGTTTTGGATTTCTTCAAGCTCTTTCTTTTTTTTGTAATACTCCTGTGCAAGAGCCGTTTCTGCATATTTTTCACGGTATTGCTTCAAAATCTCTTTAAACTGCGTTATGTAATCCTGATACATTTTCCTATAAAAATACAAAATTTTTTTCACGTGAGACCATTGTTTATAAGGAAAAAAACTATTAATTTACAGCATCAGCTCAATTAGTCTTGCTGCTGTCCTGGAAAAAATTTGGATTATATTTAATATACCATATATATTTGGCTCTATTTTTTATCTTCTAGCTATTTTCAAGGAAGACTATGCCGTATGTAACAAGCAATACACTCATGATGTGAAAAACAGTCAAACCTCATTGTTCTGAAGGGAATGTGGACCATACCATATTCAAAAGCATCCTGGCAGATGACAATTTTTTTTTCCCTATGTGATTATCATGAAACTCACAGCAGGCCAAATTCTCTGTTCGTGTATATTGGCACAACTCCACCAGTTTCAGTGGAGCTGTATCAAACTTACAGTAAGAGAGAATTTGGCCTAGCATCCCATATTTAGAGTAGCCTGATGCATCACTGGACGAAGAGCTGCCTCCAAGGAGATGCTGAGTAATCTGTGTCTGAGTCAGGGAAGCCTTAAACACACACATTAGTCACACTAAAACAACAGGACTATTCATGCTTAAGGTTAAGCAAACACTTAAATGTTTAATTGGCAAAAAGCCAGAATACTTCTTGTAGAACTGCCTCTAAATTAATGTTATACTAATATAATTTCACTGACATCACATGAGTACATAGCTACAAATTATTAAATTAGGTAGCATCAATTAATGTTCATGATATTTTAAAAGTTTAAATCAGCTTTTGAAAAAATTGTACTATAAAAACAAACAATACCATAACAAGTAATCGGATGTAACTCATCACATAAAGCTGAAAATTGATCAATATTATGTTTGGAAAGAAGAGAAAGAAAAGTGCTGTTGCACAGAACAGCCATCCTCTTGTGTTAAATCAATGACGGTGACCACATTGGAAAAAACCTTTTTTTTCAGATTTTCTCATTGAGGCAAGGAATTTACAGGATAGGTTGCTAATGGCAGATCAAATATTCAACTGTCTCATTGGGATGAGTCTTTTATTACACCAATAATGCTGCTAGGCATAACTTTTATTGCAGGTAATTTCCAATACAAAAGTAGTGTCTTTTGGGAAAACTGAATAATTAACAATGCAATCAAGGAACTAGTTCTGGTTCTTAATATCACACACAAGTGATCTAAGTATAGACCTGCAGGAAGTCTGTATTTCCCACATTGACAAGAGTTAACTACTCATAGTTTTTTAAATGATGAATAATAACAACCAGTGCCCAGTAACTATATTTCTCCCTGCATTTGATAACTGCTTAAAATGAAATCAAAAGATGTCTTTTTTTCTTGAATGTTTATGTTCTATGCCCTTTATTCCTGAAAAAAGATAAATTTAGGCATATGCAAAATACATGAGAGTTTGACGGTGAGTGTTTTTGCAGATGGCACATGTTTATAAAGAGATATCACAGCTACAGACATCCAGCATGTATCATTAACACAGACTAGTCATTTACCTGAGAAAGAAGTATTACACAAAGCTGCTCGATATTAAAATATGCCAATATAAAATCACAGAAGGTGAAGGAAATGTCATCCTCCAGGAAAAGGTTATGTGAACAATAGAGAGAGGCAAATTTAAAAATATTAAGTTATTAGTACACCTGTAGATTAGCCAGAAATTCCTTTATGAAACAAATTATGGTGCATAATAGCAACTAAAGCCAGAGACCCACCGGCTTACCTGCACCATGAATAAAGCCTACATTAAGGAACAGCTCTCACTGCTTGCGAAGTATACAGTATTCCCCTTTAAAGAACACATTTTACCTCAAACTGCTATTAATCATTTAAATGCAGCATGGCTGAAAGGCAGACACACCTGGCTGCCCACTGGCTAGCCCAGGCAATGGAAGAGAGAAAAATTTGTGTCCAAATTCAATAGTAGAAGCTTCTGCTCTTACAAAAGAAAACCAGAAGTCACAGGGGAAAAAAAAAAAAATTTTAATTTTTCAAATAAAACTACACTCCAGGCACTAGTTATGTTAAATTGACTAAAGTTCAATACACCTGTTTAGGGGAAAGAAGTTGTAGATCAACACTGCGAAACCAAGGAACTGATGCTTCCCAAACTTAAGGCAGCCTATTTCTTTTTCTACAAGCGTGGTCTTGGAAATCTAAGTTTCTTGATTCACTGAATATTTGTGTATATTGTACAAAATTTCCCAGGTATGAAAGATGGAAAATATTCAGTTCTATTTAATTTAATAGATGCTACAAGTAATAACTGAGCAATAAAGAAATTTGCTGATATAGAATTAGGAATGCATTACAAATAAATTTTAAAAATATAAATAAGTAAAATAATTTGTTGTAGCAGGTACATTTCAAGCTTCTGAAAATAATCTTCAGACTTTATATTCTTTTCCCAAAATGTATTTTCCACAGATTACTATTTATGGCCATGTATAGTGTAGTATAGTATAGTAGTCTTGAGAAATTGTCACTATTTTAAATATTTTTCCTAAGTAATTCACATCCTCCAGTTCACACAGCTAAACATTAGCTGTTTAAAATTCAGCACTGTTCACATTAAAGTCATTAGAAAAAGTTTTAATCTAATGACAATGGGAAAAGGACAACACCCACAAAACCCCTGAACATTATGTGGATAGTTGTTTATTCCTCTTTCCTCCCTCATATCGCTTGTTTTCAGGATGATCTTCCAGTTCATATAAGCGTTCTTGTATGTTCTTGAAGCCAATAATAATGAAAAAATGTGGAATGTTTTTAAAACCTCCATAATAAGTGCCTAATTAAATGCAAACTGATCTGCCCATCTTATTAAAACATCTTCCCATCTAAAGCAGTATGTCCTCAGTGCCCCCAAACGCCAGGCTAAAAAGCACATTCAGCGCATAAAGTTCTAAATGTACTTATTTTTCTCCCTAATTTAAATATTTAGAATTCACTGAACGCACATCTTGCTGATTTGAATATATCATCAAATGCTTCGGTACAGAGGGACTATATTTGAGAAGATCACTTTTGTAGAATACATGAATTAAATTTATTTTATGATTTATAGTCATGATGTCTTATAATTAAGCTCAGGAAAACAGATCAAACACTTTCATGTTGGAATTGAAACTAGTTATCTAAAGAAGCAATTTAAAAGTAATGCTTCTTTGGCTTGTCAGCTCAAATTAGGGAAAGCCAAAATGGCTTAATCATATACTCATAGAAAGCCAATTTAGCCTTATTTTTCACCAAATATAGAGCTCTGAACAGGAAGAAGACAGATAAGCTACTAACTGAGCTAATTAAAGGCTATCAGGCAGCTATTTCTGCTGTCTTGGACAACTGGCAAAACGAACACTTACGAAAGAACCAAAGCCAACATTTTTGATTCCCTAAAGTTACACCTCTAAATTGGTATTTAGATATCTAGATGGATCTACCATGATTTTTTCACCACAGGGCTAACCAACCTCTTCCCCTTCATAAGCAGATCAGTAAAACCTCTCTAAAATTAAGGTCAGTTTTAGCTGAGTGTTAAATAGAACTTCAGAGGGTTAACCTGGCACACCCCATTTTGAACATTTCAGTGAAAATCTTCAGGGACTGTTCTTTATTCCATTGAATGTAGGCAGCTACATTGTATTGCACAACTAATCATTTCTTTAAAATGCAGAATCTAATTAATGAAGCTGAAACAACTGAAATGCCACTTACTGAACAGAATTGAATTTGCAGTTAATACTGACTAGAATCTTACCCACAACTGGTCTTAAAATGGTTTTAGATCAGGCTCTCCTGAGCCACTCACCCTGATTTTCAGGATCTAATACTGAATTTGCATGCTTTGTGGTTATTTTGAAGAACATACAGCAGTATACAAAAACTTGATTTGTATATTCTAATAATCATATGCAATTCATATTCACAAATAAAGAAAAGCATAAAATTATCTGAATGCTTCTAATAGTTATCTTATTTAGCCCATATATAAATTTAAAGGCTTAGGTTCAATTAAATGATGCACCTGAAAAAAACATAAAACCTGTGTATTTTCAAAAAAGTCTTCCAAACCTGAATATATGAAACAACTGAAATCACAGTATACATGAAGACAAGTCATAATAATGGCAAAAAATCATTCATAGGTAAAACTTATGTATGCTCTTGTAAGTACGCTCTGATATTTCATATTTCTGCGAAAGCTGAAACATTCATTGCCTTTATTTCTTGGGCTTTTCTTGAAATTGTTGGCAATTGAACAATGTTCTGAAAAATTATAATAGGCATTTGGGAAGTAATTGAATTTGAAGAAGCCATATTTTATCTGTTCCGTTGGTAACTACAAAATAACATATGACCTCATAATAATGTAAACCAAAAATTCTTTTAATTACTCAATCACTTATATTATCCTGAAGAGTTTACAACCTTTTGACACAGACTGTGCTATCTTTGCTGATCCGTTTAGACAAGTTAACAAGCACTACGGCTAGAAACCTCATCTCACACGATCATAGATACCTCTCATTTTCTGTAGCTTCTTGTAAAGCTTCAAGTTCATTTTTCACATATTCTTCATGCTTGCTAAGAATTGCATAGGTGGGCTTCCAGCTGTGGGGAAAGTAAAAAAAAAAGAAAGCATATAAGTGGTCTTTCCTAATAAAAACCCATTCAGAAACGAAGACATCAAGTTACTTTAGCTAGTGTCCTAGAACAAATAATTTACTTAATGTTAATTAAGTCAAACATAAACGGGTTTAGTACAGAAAGCTTTTACATGCATACATTTATTTTCTTAAGATTTTATAGCTTCAAATTCAAGAACATATATATATATATATGGGATTAACAAAGATTATAAAGCAGTTTTTAAGGAATAAATAGAGTGAGCTTCACAAATTTTTGGAGCCTAATACTAAGCAGTTAGGCATCTAAATCCACATATGATGTATTCCGAACAGCACCATCAGTAAATCCTTCAGATATGTACCATCTTCTTGTTGGAGATGCACACAGCTTCTTTCTCACCGATATCACCAGCACCCATCTCATAACTAAATGCAAGCAGCAATCACAAATGCAGAATTTCCTCCATTTGCTGAGCAAGTCCTGCTCAGATAATGGCCAGAGATGCTGGTGTTGTCTCTCAGTACAGTAGCCCAGACACTGGGAGAACTGACCTGGCAGTTTGGAGTCACAGGTCCACATACCACCTCTTGCTGACTAGATTTGAACTCAAATTCTGCCCCTACAGGAAAACGTGCCAGCTAATAGTTAATAATAAGTTAATGAGATGAGAACTGAACTTCAGTTGCTGTCAAGTAACATTCTTTCCCACCTCTAAGTCATCATCCCCATATATTTTCACATTTCATGCAGTTGACATCTGGCTATATAGTGTATCTACGTTATTAAATGCATGCATTCCAGAAACCTGTCTCCAGACAAGAGGTGTTGAGTGGCTCGTACCCAGCTCCTAACTAGATTCCTCTAGAGCAAACTGATGGGTCCACGTTCTGTAATGCTCAGCCTGGATCTCCTCTCATGTGGCTCCCCTACAGCCCTGAAACACAATTAATCCATTTTTTGTTCTTCTTCTCATTTCAGGAGCCTCCTATAATGTCAGAGCTATGATGCAGCCCACCAAAGTGATTTTCTTACAGCAGGATGCTGTAGATTGTACTGAAAGCACAGCAACTTCAGGGAATACATGAAGGACTTACAACTAGTAAACTAATAGTACTTTTTCAACATCCAGGTATTAGAGATTTCTTCCTTGGATGTAGGAAGTCTAGAAAAACAGGCAGATAAACTTTCTGATTCGAGTGAAATTCAGATGTGATCTTTAGGAGAGGCATATAATGGGTCTTTAAAAAGAAAGCATCCTGCCTGAAAAAAGATGGTGTGAGGAGCATGAGCCATCCAGGCCTGGATGTCTCCTGCCCTCCCAGATGAGGTAACAGCTATCAGAAAAGACATTTTCAGAGAAAGTTGCAACTGAACAAATGGCCAGGATCTTGCTCAGTTAGAGATGGTGAAAAACAAATTCCGAAACCTCTGGTGCATGGAGCCTCCAAGCAGCGAGTAATACCTTCGTAAGACTTAACATATACCAAAGTGTTGTGAGGTGAGGGAAAGAAGAGAGAAATGACTTAAGTCTACTGAGCTAAATAGTTATATGTGCTACTGACAAACACTCCACTCATTCAGAGAGAATAATCTCCGTAATGACAGGTTGTCAACAGGCAACTTCTGAGATGCTGGGAGCTCAGATTCAGATGATGGCTGCATCATTGGAACAGACTGGGCTAGAGTAGGACAGAGATCCTGCTTCTGATGAACAAAAAATCACATTCTCCCTCCAAGGGACCCTTCTACAGAGAAAATTAGTACACCCTCTCCCTAGTCAGGGCTTAAAGTGATCTATAAATTCAGCTTTTGTCCAGAATACAAGCTACCCTAAGGCATCACAAACACCCACAATGAAGTTTGTCTGAGTGGATCTGTCCTAGGAGATGTACCCACAAAATGCAACTTCAGAAACACATATGTAGATTCTATCAAAGCTAAACATTGAAGAAACAGAAGAAGGAAAAATCCGTAAGGACTGAAAAGACTAAGTGAATCTGGAACAGCGGAGATACAGTTAACATTTAAAGAGTTACATCAACAAGGAGGAGGGGAGAAAAGGCAATACAGAACAAGATTGCAATTGAACAAATCAAATAATTCTTTACTGGACAGGTGAGAGCAACTGGGGACATACGGTTCACTTTGCATATTCATGAGTAGGGTAAGTAAAGAGCATTTTTTGGATGTGAATATGCCCTATGGTTCAAAACCAGAGGGTTTGTAGCATGCAATCACACAACGCATGAATGTACGTTTGGACGATCGCTCCAAAGGTGGAATAAAATAGAGGCTTCAGTAACAGCTAACTTAATGCAACTTCCATCAAGGAAATAAACAAAGAACAAAGACCTGACAATTAATTTGCTGAACTGAAGTCCAATAACCTTGAACAAAAAATAAGGTACTCCAGGTGGTGAGACAACACAACATATAATCAACATTTGTAACAGCAGTAAAGTTTGCCAACAAAAAAGCTGAATGAGAAACTGCAGCATCCATTCAGGAAATTTAGCACTATCGGCACAAATTGTTTGACACCACTGGTGATTAAAAATACAATTACAAAATGCTACTTCACCATATCTACTGCAAATTCAGCAGAAAGCTGAATTTTTAAAGGATCAGTTTTTTAAAAAAGTAGAAACCAACAGTACTTATATAAAAATGTACTGGCACACAAGCACTGTGATCTTCTTCTACCCAGAAAACTCCATGCCTTTCACTGGAGGGAAAAAAACCCAAGCAATGAAGAAGTCATAGAGCTTTTATTAATCAAAGTACAAACCATGTTGTGCGTTACATTTTGTGTTCACATCTATAATGCAAACATGCAAAAAACAAACAGTACAAGAAAGCTGTTTGTAACAGAACAAGATATACAGGGTTCAAGTAGGTCATCTACTCATTTGTTAAATGCATCACTGTTTCACAGAGGTTCTTGGTAGCTATCACATTTATTTGTCCTTCCTTTCATCAGCTAGGGTACAAAAAGGTCTTTATCCACACTAATCAGAAAATAATAAAAATATCCTGTAGCTTAGCTAGTGGGACAACAATTTATTTTCCAAACTAGCAACTTTCTGAGCTCATCTAGCTTCTTTTTTTTTTTAATTTCCACAAAATCTCACCATCCTTGAACCCAAATTTATAAAACAGAAGAGAAACAATAAATTGGAATAGGTTCTAACAGCAGTATTTCACCACTTCTTATTGTTCTGGGATCAACATTTCTAGTTTAAATCATTCAAGAAACCTAATATTAGAAAAATGTCATCACTTGTCTAAAAATATGTATTTCATTTTGGTCATTTTGTGCCTTCAGTTCTTTGTTATATAGACCAATATGGGTTTCTTTAGAAAACATAGTAGTATCCCGATACACCTGTCTCATATATCATATTTTCTGTAGATTTGTTGAATATAAGAATCCTGTATTTTGTTCAAAGTCTTCAAACATGCTTCAATATACTTATGATGTCTAGTAATCCAGACAAAAAATTGCTTCTTTGAGAGCTCTATTGCACATTGCTGGCAATTAGTCAGCTATGAGGGTAATTGCGACTCCAGAACAATATTTGAATTTACAAAATCGACATTAGAGTTATACCCAGTATACGTGGAGTATCAACTAGAATAAATTGTAGAAGTTTAAGATGATTCTACTACATAAGTGCTCTAATTGTCTGATCTTATAGCTGGGGCTTGTTTATCGCAGTTTTCAGCATGTCGTTAAATGACATTTTCAATAATTTAAGACACGAAGTCACTACTCTTCTGCAAGCATTGTCCTTCTATGAATACATGTATTCATTAATGAGTCACTTCTCATTTTCAGTCTCTTTACACTAATGCCATTAATTATTCTTTGTACGACCTGAGCCAAAACCCATTGAATTCAATGATTAAAATTTAGATCAGATCCTTAGTTCTACCCTTAATTTTTTATTTCTTTATTTGCATCACTTAACAGTTTGTGATTTGCAAACAGACTTGCAACTTCAAAAGATATCTAAGGAAGCAGTGTGAATGGTTTCAGAAACTTACAAATGTGTTCATTTTATATTGCATTGGAGGCAAGATTTTAATGTAAAGGAAAACTGGAATTTTCTTGTCAAGTTCAAATCTTTTCCTAACTCTTTTTAGGATAAAGCTACAAATCAGTATGGTACGGCAACTGATTCAAACACCTAGCCACTATACCCGCTTCATTCACTAATGATTCCATTCTTTCTTCTCGTTTCAGAGAGTTCAAAATAAACTAGAAAGGACCCTGATGCTATCTTTACTTCTTTTTTTTTATCCTTAGAAACACGCACATTCTCCAATCACATCCTAAAAAAAAAATTCAAATATATGTTACAGACATTTTTATTTGAGTACTTATCTTTAGGCATAAAATTGCAAGGAAAAAAAGCTGATAGAATTTGCTAGCAAATCATCACTTCAACTGCCAAGGAACTAGACAGACTGTGGAGAGATGAACACTGCAATGAAAAGACAGGATTGTATCATCTGGGCCAAACTCTGTAGTGTCAAATACAGCTTTGCCTTTTTAGCTACCCTTGCAAACACCTGAGATTTTAATTTTTAAAAATTAAACATTCCATGTCAGCAAGAAAAAACTCCTTGTAACCAATTTATTGCTTAAGAAACTTCTAAGTACTGAGACTCAAAAGTGATCTGCACTAATAATCTGATAGAAACTTGCACTAATAATCTGATAGAAAAATGTCTATGAAGAAAACTGAACTGCAGCCCATTGCATTCATCAAAACAATGTGCCTAGAAGAACAATTTTGCAGTCTGCAGTAAAAAGTACACCAAAATCTGCTAGTAGAAGTACACACATATCTGTATGTAGAGGCAGTGCTGAGACATCTTAGGAGAGAATACGTATTGAACAAAAAGTAATGTGAAACATGTTGTGAACAAAGAATAGAAAGATGTTTCAATTTCAGGAAGCACAATTCAGAATTAAACACAGAACATCACAATGGAGCCTTATTGTCACGGATAGTTATTACCTTTTTTTAGTTTAAAAAAACCCAACTTTTTTTGAACAGTGTTCTTAATAATGTTCAAATTTGACAGAACTCAATACATCCTAATATAGAAAAAATGTTTCTATTACCTTACTACTTGAATCCTTTAGCGTGCTGCAAAGACAGTACCTGTGGTCTCTGAAAACTGTTGATTCCAATAAAAAAGTAAAACAAACTTAACTGTAGTCTGTTTTTCAATAATTTACTTTTTCAAGGGATGGATAATACTGCAATTTTTGTACCTGATGTTTGCAGCTTGAAAAAAATAGAATACTAAAGTTTTCTTTAATATCACTCCTGTCTGAAGACACACATACATATTTTTACACTAATTCCTCACTAACTTTCTTAATGCCACCTGTCACTCAAAGTTCAGGCTATATGATACTTACGCATTAGAGTTCTCCTTACTACTCTCATTTTGCTTGCGCAAATCAGTAATTGCATCATTGCTGTTATTTATATTTTCTTCCAACCTAGCGATTTCATTCTTTTTTTCCGTGATTTTTACAGTATACACTGAAATTAAAAATAAACATAAAAAGTAAGCATATGTGTTTTCAATATATCCATGAAATAAACAGTCTACATTCAGAATGATTCAAAATTTCTTCCAAATACTTAATCTCGATAGTACCAGAGAAGTGGACAGCCTGCAATTAAGCAAAGCAACACAAAGTGAGTCAAAAAATTCAGGAGTTCCAGCTATGGGGCGAGTACCTTAATTATCATCTACTATTGTGAGACTGACTTTGGAAGAAAAAAATTATTTGTGCTGTTTGTGCATCCCACTCTATATAAAACTGAACTATTAGTGGTAGAAAGCAAAGCCCTCTTAACAGCTAGAGCTGACCCTTCTTTTTTTTTTGCAGTCCACAGCATCTGCAGATAATAGAAGTAGTGCACAGGGAAGCCCGAGTGTAAGCCACTTTGCCCTCGGTAATGCTTGCAACTGGGGAGCCTGACTGGAGTACAGAAGTTGCTTGAGATAAAAGGTCTCTTTCAAACATTTGTTTTCTTCTACAGAAGTCCAGAAACACAAAGATTTAGAATGGGAAAGCTGACTACAAGAAGGGAAAAATAAAACCATCACTAACAGCACAGCATATAAGCAAATTATTACTAGAAAAAGAAACAGAGACATTAAAATAAAAAGGGAATTTACTCAAGGTAGGAATGTGTAATGTATGACAGATCAATACAGGAGACAGAGGTTAATTATGAAAAATATGCATTTTAATGACAAATCCTCAAGCACTATGATATCTGCAGAGATTCTGAAGACAGATTCTTAATTCTGCCTTTTCTAACAGCAGACAGCTGACAACATTTTCTGAATGAGTGGTTAGTAGAGAATCCGTAACGTTGAACATGATCGGTGTTCTCTTTCACAAGTAAAAGCTGTGAGAGTTATCATGCATGCTCACATTGCAATGCAATGAGCACAACTAGGTACACATTTTTTTTTCTCTGTGCTGTTTCTTATTTTTTTCATACAAGGTTTCAGATTTATTAGTGCCAAATCATCCCCTGCCATCACTGCTGCCCTGATGCGCTGTATGCCAAAGTTGATGGCCCAAACCAGAAGTCAATGACAGACATCCTGCCCTTCCCACCTACCAAACGGGGAAGGGCATCTTAGTTATGTGAGGTGTGTCTTGGGTTGCATGAATTACTGCTCTAGAACTTCAGGTCATCCTGAAGTTTGAGTCTGGTTTTGCAGTACTTGCTATATATTCACTTACAACACCAGCTGCATTTATACCAGAAAAAAACACTTCCCAGAGAGAAACATCAGTCAGTGAAAAGCAAAAGATTCTCAATGTATTTTAATATCTTGAGTTATCCTGAATATCTTCAGTATCTTAATATTTTCAATATCTTAAGTCAGTAACTTGCCTTTACTTAGCATGAAGCCTAACTATTGGACAACTGACATATGCTTCATTTCTGTAAAAAAAACAGGTGCATTTGGAAGTGTCCTTCAGGTGACATTTTGAGATTTACCAAGACATAACATGACTGTATTAACAAAATATCTATTACATAAGCAAAGCCATACACTTAACATTTCATTTAGTATTTTCCATAGACGAGCACTTCTGTGACACGTGTGAGTTGTTCTACTCACCCTTTGTTTCGCAAGGACCTTGTGGATGAGATCCAGCTCACCCAACTTTACAATGCAAGCATCTGCTTCAGAACTAGACATCCGTGGCTCCAGCCACCCTCAGCAGAGACAACAGACATTTCTTAATGCTTACTTTATCTAACCTACTTTAAACTCTTTCTTCAGGATGAGACAAATCACACCCTAAAAGTGCCTACTTCCCTCCACTGGTTATAAAGGGACTCTAGCCAAAAAGCCTGATGAATCTCACACTAAAAGTCTGAGGCTGAATGCTACAACTGTTCCTCTGCCAAGTAATACTCACACAGAGACAAAATTAATTCAGTGGAACTATTTCTGGGTAAGTTTTTGAAGGATTTAACCCAAACTTTTAAAAGTCTGAGTGTTGGTTGTGAGTTCACAGATATTTATACATCTCTGAACTGAACATGCAAATAGCTATGCCGTGTTACCACACAGCCTTTGGATTTTCCTTAAAAGCATGCTCATTTACCGTAAGTTTGCATAAATGTTAAGAAAAAACTCAACTCTAAGGTTCAATTATGCGACTGAAGAGTTAAAACAGAATTCTAGGTGTACCAGATTTAGTGTTACAGATGTTTTAATGTTTAAGATGCTTCAATTTAATATAGATAATCTTCTTAATGAGTAAGTACTTGCTTTGGCATACCAGTCAAGATTATTAGAAATGTTGCCATCAAGACGAACACCAGTCAGACCAGAACCTTCTCTTGTTCTTTTTCCGGAGGGTTATGAGCTTCAATTTCTACCTGCGAAGTCCCAGTGATGAGCACAGATGTGATCCGATTATCTAAAGAATAGTTTCCCTACCACAACCATTCTCACGAGTGAGCGATACCATGCATCACCATTTATTTACCATGCATGGTAAAAAAAAATCAGGCCAGACCTAGGTCCATAATATTATGCTGTCTGTTAGTCCTGGGGAAAAAGAATTTGATGTGGAGCAAGACTGTCTCATTGGGTTTACTGTTCTGAATTTCAAATAAAATTACCAGCTGCTTGATTGCAGAAAAGAAGAACCAGGCTTGAGTAGGTAGTAGTAACTGAGAGAACTTTCATTATTATAAGAAAACAGAAAGAGAGAAGAAGCAGTGAGGCAGAGGTCCAAATCTGGAAAGAACAAAAAACATGAAGAAAGAAAGGGAGGCAAGTGGCAGATGTATTGAGCAAGCACAGCTGAATCAAAGAACTGCCAGGGACTGTGAGGAGCTACAGAGTAAGAGCAGGAAATGGCGCAGCATGAAACTGGCTGTCCATGAGACAGCTGAACAGCATTAGCTGAAAGTCGCAAGCAAAAGCAAAGTCTGCTAGGGAGAATGAGCAAGTATTGATGGCAAAAGATGAGGTAGGGTGAGAGCAGGACACGGGACAGCGTTCATTATTAGGCTTGCTTCCGCCCCTGAAACACAGAACATGTACCAGGACTAATCAAACAAAAGCAGTGTGTTCAATGTCTAATAAAATGACAATTTATCACTACTCACAGTTTATCTGTTGATTCACGTGTTCCTTAGCAAAAGAAGTTTGTTCTAGCTGGAAAACTAAGAGGAAAATAAACACTTTTTCATATATATATATATACACACACACATATATATATGAGTTGAGCTGTGAAACAAATGTATGTTGTGCAGCACTAATTGCACAAACACTGCTTAACAAAGATTTTAACAAAATATCTAAATAGCAATTTTACTATTAAATAGCTGTTAGTACTCCCCTCCCTAACCTCACAACTAACAAAACATTACATAGAAAAACTTTAAAACCTTAATATTATAAATTTATTTGAAGTTAATATAACTATTTAAAGCAGAAAAGATCACTCTATGTACTGCATCAGTAATTATTAATTAAAAAATATATGATATAATGACCTACCAAACTCGAGCAGAAGTTTGTCTAAGTTGTGCAAAAGCCTGTCGCTCATTGTGTAAACTACAAAAGAAAAACGCAATTAAGGATTTACACAGTCAACAGCTTTATTGATACAATAAACAAGTCAAAATTGCAAGACAATACCATGCATTTTAAGATAAAAGGGAGAAAAGAAGTTTTAACTGCATTTGAATTGGTATCTAAACCACTTTAGTGGAACCAAATTTCTCACTGATAGTGGTAATGGACTCATTGAAAGACGAGATCACAGTTAGGAAAAAAGGAGGTGTATCGTTTAGGTAAAGCTTTGTTCCTGGAGCAGTTCTGTCTTTGAGAGGCTTAATGTTCTCAGAAGACGTGAAGAATGCAAGAAAAGATGCTTGTGTACAAAATGTGTAGCCTCTACTCCAGCTGGTTTACTAAGCCTATCGACTGCAACCCTGGTAATGGAAAAGCTGCTTATCCATTCTGCACACTCCTCCCGTAGTAATTGCAAAGTACATTTAAATCAGAAGGTACGTGCATGAGTGTGATTAAAGACAGAACCCACATACAATGAGAAGCAGATTATTACAAATCCATTCTTCTAGCATAGTGGTGCTATGTGCAGAAATTCAGTTCTGGGGTTTTAAACAGTTTGGGAGTCCTGTAGTCTTCTAAAAAGGATGCAATCACCGTTTTATCAGAACGTACTGAATACAGCTAGTTAGCTCAGATATAGTCAACATTAAGCGAAGTTATCTGATACTTAACTGTCCCACAATGGCTTCCCCACACCCTTAGTACTGTGTAAAAAGTAAAGCCACAACAAATCGGTGATGAGATCCTAATCCGGGATAAAGTGGAATAGAAAACAACTGCAGAATTTAACTAAAGTGGCATTAAGGCTACGTACTGTAGCACTGAGACTGGGGGAACGGGAGGGGGTGGGGGGAGCATTTAAAATGCTGGATGTTTGACAGAAATGAATTTGCCTAGTAGTTAAGTGAGGATCAGAACACCTAATCCAAGTGACTGGATTAGTATAGGCTGTGATAAAAACTCTGAGAAAGAGATAATAGTTTTAGCAAATGTAGTTCAAAGCTTGGAACCCTGGTTCCTAGTGCCTGGAAACACTTAAGATAGCAAACAAAACATTTTCTGAAAACACTAAGAAAAATACTAAGAAATACTACTTCAAGCCACGGGTCAATGCAGAATATTTTTGTTTTTACACGATGTGAAAGAAAATCCTAAGTAATTCCTTTGGATGCAAAAATCAGTTTGGAGCATATATGAAAAATCTCTTCTCTTGAAAGGGTTAAAAATTTTTGTATCGCTCTAGAAACAGTTTAACGATGTTTGTTAGTTGTCTCCCTGACAGTTCCCATCAGAACTGCAAAACACTGGGGCGTACGCAGAAGGTACGCAGATGAATGAGAAATAAAAAGCACAAACATTACTTTAAACAGCAAAGAATTTCTATTCCTTGGTTTATAAATCACAACACAAAGTTCACCAATAAAGCAGACTGTACAGCTGCGTATTATTGATACATACTATTGTATCATCTAGTCACTAAGACAGTTACGATTAACTCTATCTTTTGAATGCTTTTGTGGAAGAGAGAAGCAGAACTGAAGTGACTGGTTTGGGGTTTTGGTGGTTTTTTTTTTCTTTCTTTCTGTAATTTGACAATACGATTAAAGGGTAAAGTTGCAGAAAATGACAGTGCTTCTGAAAGCATGCATATGTAAATTACCTGCTATTCTGGGTATCATTAAAATGAAGTAACATAACTGCAAATGACAAATGCTACTCTGTGTTGTGAATTAAGAGGATACATGTGTCACTAGGAGAAAGGGCTGAGAGATTTAATTGCGCTGGTAATCTATTTGTTGATTTTAAAAATAGTTAACACCAGCCTGAAACAAAAGACATCTAAATTTGGGGCAATGGATGACTTCCAGGATATGACTGTAGCAAAGACTGATTCTTGGTCCTACTGGAGAAAAGTAGCATCGAACCAGTAGCCCACTCTGGATGACAAACTCAGAGGATGTTCTCGTAAGGGGCTGTTATTTTTGTTAAAGAAGAATACGTAATACACGGCAATGGGTAAAACAGCTTCAAACGGCATATATTATTTCTAATGGTGCTATTCAGAACGCTGCCAGCAGAAAAATATTATTATGCATCTTGCATTTTTGTACGGCATTAATGTAATTACAGGGAATTCAATTGTGGCAATAAAGTTTCATGTACTACAAGATTGTGTTGAGTGCAGAAACCACAAACAAACTGCCTGATGGAGCCTGTAGCCATCACCATCACGCTAACATTAATGCCCCTTCTCATAGCAGGGGGACAGCAGTAGCTTCATGTCCCATCTGACAACGGCCATTTCTAGGCTCTTCATTAAAAGGTGAAAAATACCCATCAACTATGAGGTAATTTCTTCCTTAAAATCAAACGCTCAATACCCATTGTCAGCTGCGCAACAGCATTAATTTCTGTTGGCTTTCTATAAATAATTTTCATTCCAGCAAGGGTCTTTTGAGAGCAAGCTGTATTTCTCCTGTACTATTCATTACTGTTTAAGACTCTATTAAAGTGACTGGTTATTTGGTTCTTCTTGAAATTTAGTAGAGTTCACATTTCTAGACTAACTTTTTATCTCTGCTAAAGCAAACCTGTGCCTCTCATCATGCTGTTTGTCTTCCTCTGCCCCTCTTCTGCAACCCCATTTTAGGAACCCTGTGAGGGGACCTGGACCCTGCCTTCAAGGGGAGGACGTGCCATCTTTTTCAAAACCCGCTGCTGTTTTCACTGTTTCTAATAACACCGAAGCCCTTTCCTGACTGGTGACAATTCTAGTTATTACATCTGAGTTAACATAATTGTAGGGCTCTTCATTTATGAAGTCCCTGTTTCTAACACTTATGTTTTAACGCGCATTGCCACGGTGCATTATGTACCGTGCCTTCGTTACTGGCTACCGACGTGGCTGTCAAGTCCTCAGAAAGCCAAACATCTCCTGGATTGCCACATTTTACTTAGTCGGGCACATACCAAGCAAAAGGATAGTGCTGCAGATTATTCCCTAAGATCCGGGAATTTAAAAATTAAAGCGATTTTTGCCAAAACGGTAGGAGGAAAAAAAACCCGTCCTGTGGGATACCACAGGGGCTGCGATGAGCGCCACAAAATGGCGGCGCAAGAGAAGGGGAGCGCGTCCCCCTCTGCGGAGAGGGGTGACGGGGCCGGGGCGGCCAGGTGGCCTCTCTTTATTTCGGGGGGCCACCAACACTTGGAAAGTGACCTGGACGTGCTGGCTCTGCACCGTCTGAGGCGCTGCCAGACGGGGCAGGGCGAGGAGAGCCATGACAGCCGTCCGGGGCCTCCCCCGGAGCCGGCAGGCGGACGGGGCCGGAGCACCGCCATCGCCCCGCTCCGTCAGCTCCATCCCCGCCGTCCCGGAGGGTAACATGGGCGGCCCAGAGCCGCCGCCAGCCTACCCCGGGAGGAGCCCCGCACCCCGGCGAAGGGACTCCGCGGGGGCCGAGCACCGCCTCGTCCCTTTCCCTCACAGCTGGCCGCTGCCCGCGGCTTCCCGCCGCCGTGAGGCGGGAAAATGGCCGGGCAGCCCGCCGCGGCCCCGGGCGGGCGGCGGGGAGAGGCGGCGGGGAGCCGGGCTGGAGCACCGGGCTCCGGGCTGGCGGAACGGGCAGCTCAGCCCCGGCAAACGGTGCGGAGAGGGCGGCAGCTGTCACCTCCCCGCCGCCGCCTCGCCGCCCTCCTTGCCAGGAGGTTTCCTCTGGGAAACGTGGAGCAGCTTCACCTGCCGGGAGAAGGGGCCGAGGCCATTTTGCGAGCAGGTCAAGAAGCAGCGCCCGGCGGGGCCCGTCGCCGCAAAACCCCACCCGTTCGCCTTAACAGCCAGACTTATGAAGGAAAGATCAACATTCCCGAGGGCTGGGGGGCGGAGGGCCGAGCCAGCGCGGGTGAAAAGCGATGAGGATGCTCCATCTACCGGGGAGAGCGGGCAGGCGGGCGGGAACCGGGCGTAGCGGTGGCATACAGGCTTCTTCCCTCCGTACCTCACCCCTAAAGCTGCGGCCCAACCCTCTGACGGTTTAAAAACGCATTAAAGTTATCACACTTCACGTCCTGGAAGAGTCCTTTACGTTGAAGATGCTGGGGACCGTCACCGGCCCCGGCGGCTCTGATGCACGGCAGCCGCGCCGCTCGCCTCAGCACAGGTTGCGCCAGCAAATTTATTTATTGATGTGCAACATTACAAGGAAAAAACCAAATGCATAGCCCGGGCACGGAAGAAACTAGAACACGATACTTCCCTCCAAACTGCGGTAGCAACGGGGTTGGTTTTTTTCCTCCCTGTTGAGATTACCGAGGCAGAGGATGGATTTCAGACTATCAATAGGAAAAT
This sequence comes from Theristicus caerulescens, assembly GCA_020745775.1. Lineage (NCBI taxonomy): Eukaryota > Metazoa > Chordata > Aves > Pelecaniformes > Threskiornithidae > Theristicus > Theristicus caerulescens. The sequence goes on along the minus strand of CM036564.1, from coordinate 65,238,608 downwards.
AAATGAGATGGGGGACACAGGGTGGAGGGGGGGGGAAAGGCATCAGCGTGGCTGGTGAAAGAAGAAAGGGAAATGAAATAGGACGGAAGAGCCGAGCAGAAAACTGTTTCTGCCACCCGCAGCGCGGGTGTCGGTCAGACGCGATGCTGCTTTCAGCAGAGTCGGTTCAACCAGCAAGAAACGCAGCTTCAAAGAGACACAGCCGGCCTACCTGGCCTCAGGTCAGCGACGGAGGAGGGGACAGAAAAGAGAAACAAGACGGGTGGCAAACGGCGTCTTCTTTTGGAAGCCACACGCCCGCGGCCTCCCCCGCTCCCCGCCGGCTCCCCCCGCACCTCCGCGCCGCCGCCCGGCCCCTGCCCGCCTCCCCGGGGCGCCCCCGGAGCCTCCGCAGTCGCTGCTTCGCGACCCCTCTTCCCAAAGCATTAAATAAAACCCAAGGAGAAATCGCTTCAAGGCTTCGTCCTACCTGAAGCAATTCTCTTACTGCCCCCCAAAACTTCTAGAAATAGGGGTTTAATAGCGGGGTAGCAGGTAACTTCAGTGATGCTCATTAACACCTCCCGGTTAATTGAAGCAGCCGTGTCGAGGGAGGCTGGGTTCCCACAGAGCCAGGGACCCGGGCTCACCCTGAAGGCTGCCACTCATCTCAACAGGCTTTGGATAAAGCAGCGGGGAATTCCCGCTTCATTCCCCCTCAGGACTGTCCAGAGCTGGTCCCCCCCGGGGCTTTCCAGGCCCGGGCAGCTCCTTCAGCCCATCTATTCACGCCCAGGGCTCCCCGCCCGAGCTTGTCCCTGCGGCACCCCCCCAAAAAACGGGTTTTGCAGCGGCAGAAAGGAGGGCTTTGTGTCCCGCTGGTTCCGCAAAGCCATAAACAACGGCTTCCATTACCAGCCGGCAAGCGGGGAGGACTCTTCCATGGTATCATCTCTAATCGATGATGGGTTGCGCTTTGCCGAAAAGCGACACGGTCAGTCCGGGGCTGGGAAAGGGCCCCAGCCCCGCTCGCTGGCCGGCGCCCGGGCTGGCGGAGAGCCGCCGCTGGGCCCCGCTGGCCCCATGCCCCTCTCCTCCGCCTTCGGCCGGCTCCGCTCGCCGCCTCCTCCAGCCGAGGGCAAAGAAAGCCGGGACCTTCCCTCAGAGAGGACCCTGTGCCCCCGCAGCACCCACCATCGAGTCTGGGAAGATCCCTAGGGATCCCCCCGCCAAATATCCCCCGGGTATTTATACATATAAGCAGGAAAGCGTCGTTGCCCTGTGTCCCTTGAGCCTCCCCCGGCCGAGGGAGGGTGGCCGGTGCCCACACTCGCACAGGGGGGTAACGACCGGCGGGAACGGGGGTCCCTGCCGTGTTTTGGAGACACGGGGAGGGAGTGACCACAGCTGGAGAGCGACAGGGACAGGACAAACCTGTCCCAAACAAGCGCCTTTCTTCTCAGCCTGAGTAACTCGCTCAGGAAGGCGACGGGCAGGGAACGCGGGGAGGCTGGGGTACCGGCCCTCAAACTCGGCAGGGCTCAGGGGCCTCGCAGGTGCCCCCCTTCAGCGGTGGCCCCAGCCCTGGTTCCGAGCCCGGCTTGGTGCCCGGGAGCTGGACCAGGAGCCGGGCTGGCCTCGGGCTGCTGACTCCCTCCGGGCATCCCGGAGGAGTTCTCGCCAGAAAGCAGGGACCCCCATTCCCGAGCAGCCCCCGGTGCGGGCTGGAGCCCAGCTCCGTGCCAGAGCCCAGGGCAGCCGTGGCACAGCATTGCTCCCGGACTCAGCCCCAGACATCCAGCCCCACTGCGCTACCTCAGGGTGCCTAATCCTGCTCCTCCACCCTCCCCCAAACACGCGAATTGGCCCCATTCCTGCTTTCTGCTAAATAAGTGTCTTCTTGACAGCCCTTGTCCCCATCCTGGGAGAAGATGTAATGTTTGAAGGACTTTTTTTTGCATTTCCATAGACACGAAATAGTTTTCCATAGACTCCTGCTCTCAGTTCCCCGCCTCCCACGGGAAGGGAGCCGCAGGAACGCCTTCTTTTCCCAAAGGACCATTTCTCATGGGAAAAAAAGAAGGTTAAAAAGAGGCAAAAAAAAAAAAGAAGGACTTATTGGGGGAAAAAATAACCACCCCAATGGTCAAAAACTTGCAGATTTATTTGAATACTTTGGCTTTTGTTTGATTGCTTTTGTTGGAATTTTTAGTGAAAACCCCGATGGAAACCGGTGATTTTAAGCAGAGCGAAGATTTTATGTCAACACACTTTGGTTAAAAAGGAGATTTGGTGCTGTGCGTACTTACCGGCAGGTGAAGGCAGCAGCCAAACAACTCCCGATGGATCGGGGGCTTTAAAACCAGACCCATAGCTACACCTTAAAGAAAATCGAAGTTAAATCTTGGGCGGTAGATGCTCTCTGCCTGCAGCCCTGGCCTTGACCAGGGCCCTGTACCAGGAAGGTCTTTCTTTACCAGTCTCAAAATAATTCAGTTTTTGGAGTTTTCAGCGCTTCTTTATTCTAACACCAAATATACCAGCCCTGGTCTGATACTTTGTGTTACAGGTAACCTAAATAATACGCAGAAGGACAAAGATTTCATGAATATGTAGTCTGAGAGTGGAGGGTGGGTGAACACCTCTGCCGGTCCGACAGCATTTTAGGGACTATTCGGTGCTTTCAAAGTTATCAGTAACGCAAGTGGGGATCCGACCTGCACGCTCTCCCTAATATTAAGCAGCCTACAGCTTTAAACAGAACTCTTTTTAGGAAGAGATGGAACGATCGATAGTTGCTATTTCAACAATTACGGGACTCTTAAAAAGGCAAGAACGTGAAATACATCGAAACACGGATCTTCTCCCCACCAAGCATCCCCCAGCTTGAGGTCCTCCCTCCACCAAAGCCCCCGGGTGCCTCGGTGGGCAACGCTCCCGAAAGCCCGGTCCCGGAGGGGCTGCCGTTTGCAGTGACCTTCCCCCGAAGCGGCGGCGGGCTCTCCCCTCCGGCCGAGCATCCCTCCTGCCTCCTCCGGGCTCAAAGCCAGCGGGGCTGAGGGCAGGCACCCGCGCCGCTCCCCGGTGCCCGCTCCAGCCCTGCCCGACCCGCAGCGCTCCCCGGTCCTGCCGGTACCCATCCAAGGCCAAAAAAAATCCCGATGGATTCCCCAGGTACCCGCCCCAGGGACTCCGGCTCTCAGCCAACGCTGCAGGCACGCTTAGCATCACTTCACGAACTCCCACATCCCCGGCAAACCTTTACAGTGGGGCTTCTCCTTCCCGGGGGTGTTATTTTTAATGCAATACTTAACGCCAATCAAAGGTTTAAAAAATATCTTCGCACCTCTGCTGCTCTGGGAAACTTCGTCTAGTTAATAATGCCCAGGGACCGCGGTTCTGGGCCCCGGGACAGCTGATCAGTGCTGATGTGAAGGTGTACGGACATGGTGCTCAGCATATTTTGGCTTTAAGGCCCTGGGGGGATGCCAGAGAGCACACCGCGTGTCGGTGCGGGCCGCCGGGCCGGTATGGATTGCCGGCACTGGTTTTGATTCATCGTTTTTAATGTGCTGGTTTATTCCTCCTTCTCCAGGGGGTTCATCTCTGCAGGGGTAACTCCTCACTCTACCTGTAGCAAGGGTCAGAGCCGTGACCTGAATTAAGGTAGTTGTCACCGCCGGCTGTTAATGTCACGGGCAGTGCCCCTATTATACGGGGGCGGGGGGGGGGGGGGGGAGAAGGGAAAGGTGGGAAAAAAGCAGGAACGAAGCAGACACGCGCGGGTGCACACCCAGGCAGCTCTAACGAGACGGGGGGCTGAGCCGGGAGCTGGAGACCCCAGGGCTTTCCCGGGGAGCCTCTCCTGGCCGCGGCAGCGGGTCCCAGGGGCCGATCCCGGAGGCAAAGCTCCGCCGGAGCGACGGGGCGGGGGGGAACCCGCCGGGGTCCCGGCCGCGGACAGAAGGGCTGGAGGAGCGGGAAGGGGACGGAGGGGCTCCCCTGGAGCTGATCTCTCCCTGGCACAGAGCAAGGACCCCCAGGTCCCTCCCCAACCAGGGACAAGCCGGTTTCCCCCGGTCTGTGCCACTGCCCAAATACAGAGCCCGGAGTTCACAGCTGGAGCTGCTGGGGCTGGGCTGATTTTCCCCCTCGGGTCACCCTTTAAATGATCAGCACAGGGTTCCTGGGTCCATTTCGGTGTTGCCTTTTCTTTCCCCTCCTCTCCCCTCCCAGCAGAGCTGCCAGCATCTCCTCACGCCGGCCGGGTTCTGGGGAACAAAGGCTGGGGACCTGGGGGACAGCCCCTCGCCCCTGCGAGCTGCTCTCGCTGCTCTTAACGAGGGTTCATTGCTTTAGTCCTGGCTTTCATTATGGAGCCCGTCTCGCTCTGCTCACGGTCATTAGGCTGCAGCCCAGTAACTCCCTCGCCAGATCATGTGCATGCTTTAAAAAAAAAAAAAAAGAAAAAAGAAAAAGGAAGACCTACAGTAATATTTAATCATCATCATCATCATCATCATCTGGCCGGTCTAAATTAGCTACCCATTCACCCAGGCTTTCCACCCTTCCACCTCTCCCAAAGCAGAGGATTTTCTCCCCCAGCCCCTGTCCCGGGACGCTTTCGGGGGCTGCGGCAGGGCAGCCCCGGAGATCGCCGCCTTCTCACCTGCTCCCCAGGGAAGCCCGCTGCTCATACCGAGGAGGTTTGGGTATTTTTATTTTTTTTAAATCCGAAAAGGGCATTTGGGATCTTTCATTGAGCTGCCCAAATTCCTGTTTTTCCCTGGCGGAGAGGACAGGGATGGGGTGGAAGGGGACTCTCCCTCAGCAGTATTTATAGATGATATATTCCTCTTCTCTGATTTTTTTCTTCCCCCTTATTTTCCCTAAGCGGCTCGGCAAATCAAACCTGGGTCTGTAAAGCAAAGCCGAAGAGTCTCCCCTTTTATTTTTTAAGTTTCTGCGGAGTGTCTCTGAACTCGTGAGTTTTGTGTGTGCTTTTATGTCTCCCCAGCTCTGTCGGGTTTTATGAAAATGAGCAGTATTGAAAGCTTTTCCATCCCGCTAGCTGTGAGCCTCACATAAATGATGTAAATGGCTCGAAGGGTTTTTTTCAAGTGAACTGTGTAGATCTGTGAAAATAATATCAGGGTTTTCCGTCAGAATGAGCTTAGCACTGTACTGAGGCGTACCATAATCTGACCCGACACCTCCGACCATCTGCGCTATCTATCTGCCTTCTGATTTACCAAATCTTCACAAGCAAAAGACAAATTGTACTTGATACTAAAGAAAAGACGGCGAGCCCCAGCCCGGCTCCATTTCTGCCGAGAAATGATTGGAGAAAATGTAAATCTCTTTAATTTCGGTCTACGGGCAACTAGCAAAGGAGGTTTCTTAAAGAAGGGAAGACGGGGAAACAAAAAAACAATAAGAAAAAAAAAACAAAGAAGAAAATATAAGGGGGAAAGAGACAATAACAAGATATCAAATTAAGAAGACATTTCTTTGACAAGCGTTCTAGGGAAAAAAAATGCATTGCAAAGAGCAGAGGAGAGAACATATTGAGCTTAATTCAAGATATATGCTGCCTTTCCGAGCATGGTCCCTAATGTTCTTGGGAAGAAATTGCCACTGAGCAGCTCTATGTAAAATGAACAGCGGCTTCTTGATTTTTTTTTTTTTCCCTTTTTCCCCTTCTCTCCCGAAAACAAACGGTGTCCTCCCAGCTCCGACAGGGATTTCAGTCCTGTCCGGGACGGCTGGAGGTCGGTCCCTCGCCCCCAGCCCCGCGGTCCCTCGGTCGGGGAGGGAAAAAACCCGCGGGGAATGGTTACTAGGGGGTGATCAATATTTCAAAAGATTCCTGAAATCTGCTTTAAGTCGCTGTCCTGACCTACAAATGACTTCTCACTCCCCGCGACTCTTCTCGGCGTCTATTCAGGGCCATTCAGCCGAAAACAATGAGGTTTTAAATGTTAGGGAAAAAAAATAAATTATAAAGCTTTAGTTGGAGGGAGAAGGGCGCTGGGCTCTTTGCAGAGAATCCCTCGTCTTAACAGAAATGGGAAGTGACCCAGCGGGGGAAGGGGGAGAGTTTTTCCCTAAATCCCGGCTCTTCTTGCGGTCCTCCCGCCGCATCCATCGTCGCCGACACTCGCGGCACCGCTGTCGCCGTTCGGCAGCCGGTTTTTATCTGGTTTCTCAGCCCTGCCTTATCCCCCTCTCCGACCCCGGGTGCGCCGAGCCCTGTGCGTGCAGCACCGGGCCGGACCCACAGCTTTACCGGGGAGGGTGTCGGGGGGTCCCGGGCACCCCGTGCCGGGGGACCGCTCCCTCCAGCTTTCCGGTAGCAAACGGCCGCGGGTGCCCCCCGCTCCCCGCTCCCGGGGCGGGCGGGCTGCTCCGGCCCTGCCCGGAGCGGAGGGGCCGGGCGGCGGGGCGGCGGCCCCCGGGGAGCGGGACGGGACGGGGCGGCCCGGGGAGCGGGGCGGGGAGCGGTGCGGGGAGGAGGTGCGGGGCCTTCCGCCGTGATTGGCAGCGGCTGACAGTGAGTGGCAGCCCCGCCATGGAAACCCGGGAGCCAATCTGCCGAGCCCGGCAGCGAATCAGCCGCTCCCGCAGCAGCGCGGCGGCGGCGCGGAGCTGGGCTTGTGCCTTTTCTTTTTCCCTTTTTTTTTCCCCCCCTTTTTCTTTTTTCTCCCTTTCCTCCCTCCCCCCCCGCCCGCCCCCCCCCCCCGCTCCATCCTCCTCCTCCTCGCCCCTGCCCACCGCCCCCAGTCGCCGGAGCCGCCGAGCGCTCCCCATCGCCTCTCCGCCCTCCGCCGTCCCTCCCGCGGCAGCTCCGCCGGCACCGGAGGAGGAGGCACGAAGCGGAGCGAGGGGCGGCCGCCGGGGCCGCTGCCCGCTTCCCCGCCGCGGGGGTGTGCGCGGCGGCGGCGGCAGGCATCGCCGGGGCGGGGGGGTGCGCGGAGCCGCGGAGCGGAGCCCGGCGCCGCCTCCATGTTCCAGCTGCCCATCCTCAATTTCAGCCCGCAGCAGGTGGCCGGGGTATGCGAGACCCTGGAGGAAAGCGGGGACATCGAGCGCCTGGGGCGCTTCCTCTGGTCCCTGCCCGTGGCCCCCGCGGCCTGCGAGGCCCTGAACAAGAACGAGTCGGTGCTGAGAGCCCGGGCCATCGTGGCCTTCCACACGGGGAACTACCGGGAGCTCTACCACATCCTGGAGAACCACAAGTTCACCAAGGAGTCCCACGCCAAACTGCAAGCCCTCTGGCTGGAAGCGCATTACCAGGAGGCGGAGAAGCTGCGGGGCCGACCCCTGGGACCGGTGGACAAGTACCGGGTGAGGAAGAAGTTCCCTCTGCCCCGCACCATCTGGGACGGCGAGCAGAAGACACATTGCTTCAAGGAGCGGACGAGGCATTTGCTGCGGGAGTGGTACCTGCAGGACCCTTACCCCAACCCCAGCAAAAAGCGGGAACTGGCTCAGGCCACGGGACTTACCCCCACGCAAGTGGGCAACTGGTTCAAAAACCGCAGGCAAAGGGACAGGGCAGCAGCCGCTAAGAACAGGTAAGGTGCTGCCCGCCCCGTCGGGGGCCACAGGGCCCCCGCTTCGGGCCGCTTCGCCCGGGGGACGGGGAAAGGAGCCCGGGAAGTTCCCCCCCCCCCGGGAAATGCAGCGAGGTAAAGTAGGAGCAGCGGGGAAAAAAAAAAACTACGGCTTTTTATGTATTTATTTATTTTTAATAGGGGAGGGTCCCCAGCCGGGCTCCCCCCGGCCGCTCTGCGGGGAGAGGAGAGGGGCGGCCCGGGCACCGCGGCTGGCGGAGCTGCCGTGACCCCGGCGGGACCCGGCGGCAGAAGGGGCCGTGTTCAGCTGCTCAGCGGAGAGAAACCCGCCTTCAAAGTTTTGCCCGGACATATAGAAACCTATTTCGTATATGTCCGGCTGGCGCAGAGCCGGCGATGCCCCCTCCGCGGGCCCGGCGCGTTTGCCTTGCCCTGAACCGGCGCCGGGCGGCCGCACGTCGGGGAAATGGGTGCTGTCACCCGCAGCCCCTTTCCGAGAGGGACGGGGTCGGGCCTGCCGGAGGGGACCCCCCGCCCGGGGGGTGCTGCAGGGAATGCCCGGCCCCTCGGATGAGTCCCACTTTGGGGACAGGCTGTGATAACTGGTGCGAGCTGGAGGTGGGGGTGCCGGCCGGGGGAGCCCCGCGGGGGGCTGCGGGGGGCTGCCGGCGGGTCCGCGGGGCTCGGAGGGCCGGGCGGTGATGCTGTGTGTGTGCCGGTTCCTTGCAGGCTACAGCAGCAGGTCCTAACGCAGGGCTCGGTGCGGTCGCTGCAAGCGGAGGAGGAGAGCGGCGGGGAGGCGGTGGGGGCCGCCTCCAGCCCCGCGGCCAGCCTCTCCAGCAAAGCGGCCACCTCCGCCATCTCCATCACATCCAGCGACAGTGAATGTGACATCTGACATCACCGCCATGACAAAACGGGGGGAGCGGGAGGTCCAGCTAACCGGTGACTGCCTGCCTACCGATACGGCCGGAGCAACGGGGCTTGCGATCGCCCGGCCGCGGTCGCCAAACGCGGGGTACCGGGCGCTCGCCAGCCACACGCCGCTCGCCCGCGCCTCCCTGCCAGCCCCGCAGCAGACTGCATTAAAAAACCCGATAAAAATCGTTGTCGCCTTTATTTCGAAGGATTTGCAGAATTGATGCCTAAAAAAAAAATTAAAGAAAGCCCACAAAACGTTAAAAAAAACCCCAACCCAACAAAAAAAAAAACCGAATGCCAAGTTGCAAAATGTCTGAGCGCCTGCCCTTATCCCGCGGGGGTGTTTGATGTTGAAAAGACGCCGTTCTTTTGGTTGGGTTTTGCTTTACTTTAAAGGGTTTTTTTATATATATACATATATATATATATAATGTTTATTTACTTATTTAAGGGATTGCTATGGTAGATTTTTTTCTATTATTATTATTATTAATTATTATTATTTTTGGCTTGTTCTCTATGTGCACAGGTGACTTGTAGAGCATGTGCAGGACGAAACTGTATGAAGCAGCCTAAAACCATAATAAAATATTTGGTGAACGACCCTCGCATCTGCTTTGAAATGACAGTGTCGGTCTCAAGCCCGGCAGTTTACGCAGAGCAGATCTCCGAGGCCACGGGTATTGCAGCAGCAGCAGCTCGGCAAGAACCGAAATAACGAGCCGGGTCCCCGGGACCGGGGGGGCGGCTGTGCAAGGCGGGGAGCAGACCGGGGGGAGCCGGGGGAGCGGGGCCGGGGCTGGCGGGGGATGCGGGTACCCGGGGAAGGGGAAGGAGGAGGCATCGCCGCCGCTTCTGCTCTCCCAAGGGCTGAGGTTTTTGGGGATTATCGGTGGCGAATTTTCGGACAGGGACGAGGAAAAAAGGAAGGGAGAAAAAAAAAAGGGGGGAGAGAAATGGCTGGGGACAGCCCAGCCGGGGAAACCAAGCTTCCTCCCTCCCCCGGCAAATGCAAGGAGAAGATGGGGAATTACCAGCCCTCCGTGCCCGGGAAGGGCCGGATCGGGGGCGAAATAACCCCAAATCCCGGCCCCTGCGCTGTGCCAGGGGCTGTCCCCACCGCCCGCCTCCCTCGCTTTGTTTTGCGGCGGTTTTGCTGGAGGAGACCAAACGCCGGGGCTAAGCAGCGGGCTAAGCTTTTTCCCCCAGCAGAAGGATTTTATATTATACAATTTGACATTGATCTTTAAATCGCCTGAGCTGTGCTTTTTTTGTCTGCTCGGTCTCATCGCGTTGACTTCCCTGTCCTCAGAGAGATGCCTCCCCGGTAAGCTGATTGCTCGGCTCGTTTCGCTCAGCAGCCCAAGCCTGGCACCGGGGGAAGCCGGGCAGAGCCGGCCCGCAGCGGCTGCCGGCGGTGCCCCCGCTCCCGCTCGGCCCCAGCCCCGCTGCCCAGGCACGGAGGAGGCGGCTCAGGGCCATTTCAGACAGATTGGGGAGGCAGATTCCCGCCTCGGCGGTGGCTTTTCCCCCCCTCCGCCTAACTTTGCATTTAAAGCTTGGAAACCCTTGGCACCGCCGATGTCTAAACCTGCGTTTCATCCCCAACGCATGTGCCTCGGTTTTCCCTGCAGACCGCCACGGGGACGGGGCAGGCAGCAGGTATTTATTAGCTGGTTTTTAAGTCCATTTCCAGACAGCTCTTGCCCTGGCCGGGTGTAATTCAGGCTGTCGGGAGAGGCGAATGTCTTTGGCGAGTGCGGGAGCAGCGGGCGGCAGGGGCGGGCAGCGGGGGCAGCGCCGGGGTTTCCAGCTCCTTTTGGGGGGCACCCACCTCGCACCCCAACCCTGAGCCGGGTTTGCTGCCTCTTAAACGCCCCGGCTTTGTCCCCGGCAGAGCCCCGCAAGAGGAGCCGGGCTTTGCTGCCCAAAGCAAGGCAGCGAGGTGGGCTTTTCCCTCGGTTTGGGGGCTGGGGGGTCTGGCGGGCAGAGCTTCCCACCCACCAGGGGTTTTTTGGGGTGGAGGAAAAGCGGTTTTCTCCCTCAAAACGGAATCGGCTGGAATACACCCGGGTTCGTTCTGTCTTTCCCCGGGAATCGGTGAAGCGGATTGCAATTTCTCCGCTGGTTTCTGCGGGCAGAGGAGCCAGCGCTTGTTGTGGGGAATGAAACCCTTCGAAAAGACATGGAGAGAGGTGGAGAATTAGATGAACACATACCCTCAGCCTCTGAGAAGGTGGAATTTCTTTCTAACTAAAAAAGCTGGAATTTGGACAACAGGCAGCGGCGTGAATATTCTGTATTTGGACAAAGGGTTTGCGTGGTGTAAAGGCTGCTGGACCTCCCGAGTGGGCTTCGGATCCCGCGGGTGCTCCGTGCCCCGGCCGCAGGGAGGGCACAGACCGACCCCTTCCCAAAGAGCGGCCGGGGAGGGGAGCGGAGCGGGGACCCGCCCTGCGAGGGGCAGCCCGGGCCTTGCTCGGGGCGGGAGGATGAGGAGGACCCAGCATCTCCCAGCCCCGCTTCTTCACCGCCGCAGCTCCGCCGGGCCGGGGCCGGGGCCGGGGCCGGGGCCGGGGCCGCGCCGGTCGCGTTCGGCTCTACCGCTAAGACCCACGCAAGAAAAACGCTTTTTCCCCACACCTTTTTTTTTTTTTTTCCTTTTGCCCTTTCCCTTCCCGCATTGAAAGGGAATGACCTTCACCCGGCGTTTTCAGCATTTTTTTTTTCCTAAAGATCAGCCCAAGCCGTCGCCTTCGCGAGCCTTCGTCTGTTTTAAAAATAATAATAATAATAATTAGGGGAGAAGGGGGGAGCTTGTATTTACATTAAACAAAACGCTGAGAAAAGGGTCGCTAAAAAGTCTGCCTTGACCCCTCTCTCTCCGGTTTAACAAAGAAGGAAAATATTGTATCAAAAGTGAAGTGAATGGGGAGGGCGGAGAAGAGAAACAGCTTTTCCTCCATTCAGCCGGGGAGGGGGGAGAAATGTTTGAATATTTCCGTTTCTTTTGAGAAGCGGGGCAGCCCCGGGCAGGGCTGAATGGGAAAGTCTTGTAAGCGGGCTGGGAGGCTGTCAAACTGCTCAGAGTAATCACTGCTAATGAAGGGGTCTCCAGCCCTCCCTGGGACAAAGGATGCTTACGAGTGCTCGCCGGGGCTGAATAGCTAATAAGTTTGCAAGGGGGAAAAATGAGTGAGCTGTCCGCAAATTGATTTTGCAAGAGCAAAAAAGAAAAAAAAAAAAAAAAAGGAAAGCAAAAGGCTTGCAGGTTGGGGAGAGCCTGGCCCCGGTGCAGCTGGGGACAGAAGGCCCACTTATCCGGGCCGCATTGTCCCAGCCCTGGTGCTGCAGAGGAGGGCTGCTGCTGTTTGCGGTGGAAGCCGGCGTGGAGGGAGGGCTGGGGGATGCAGGAGCCTTGGAAAAGCCACACCGGCCTTTCCAGGCTGGGAGCGCTGCCCCAGCTGCTGCCTGGCACAGGCGGGTGCTCCCCGCACGCCCATCTTCGCGCTCCAGTTTGCAGCAACCTTGCGGAGCACTCGTCCCGGCCTCATCCCGCAGCCCGATCCCACAGAAGGGAGCGACTGTTCCCTAATTGTTCTGCCACCACCTTTTGCCCCTCGTCTCACCACGGCATTTTCTTTGCAGAAAAAGGGTGGGTGTCTGGAAAGCTATTGAATATTTTGCTGCCACCACCAGCACGGCTGGGAGGGCTCCCTTACAAAGGGAGCTTTGGCTTGCTGGCCTGGGAGCTGGCTGCTAGCAGAGGCTAGAAAGGAGGCTGGGTTCATTGGGAAGCGCCCTTGTGTGACAAGGAGACGGTGCATCTGATGGCTGGGGGAAGCATGAGCTGCATTTTGGACCTTTCACGCATCCAATTAAAGGCTTGGGAGGATCAGACTCTATCACAGATCCAGTTACCCCTAGCCGAGGCAGGGGTAATACCGTGAGAGAGAGCATAATACTCCCCAGCGACGCCTGTACCTGCCTCTCAGCAACGCCGCACACTGGCTTTTTTTATGTTCATGTTATTTCTTTCTTTTCCAGGGGAAGAACCACATGTATTTGCTGGAGGGGAGGATGGAGGTGTGCGAGGCTAAAGGGAAGGGGCATTGTGGGGTGCAGAAGCTCCCAAACTTTGACCTGTCCTCTCCCCTGTCCCCTCCTCAAGGCTACCCCGCAGCCCCAGAACCCACAAGGGAGCCTGAACCCTGGGCTGACCTTGGTGTGCTCCCCCCGGGGGGGTCCGGAGGGCAAGACCTGGCTGGGAATCGAGGGAAGGAACATGTCATCTTAGGTCCCCCGAGGGGTACGGCACTTCACACTCTATCAGCATTTATTCTCAGCACGGGATGACGGATAAAGCCCTTGGATTTCTCTTCCCTTCTGTTTCAGGACAGGCTGCAAGGCCCCCAGCAAAAGGCCAGGAAACAGCTCCCCTCCCTTCATCGCTTGCTACATTCAGTCTAAGCTCCCCCAAAACGCAGAAATTCCCCGGAGAGCCCATTTTAACCCTGCTGCCTTCTGATCTGCGACAGGGACCTCTCTGGCACACACCTTCCCCGCAAGAAATACAGTTTGGAGGAAGGTTTCCAACTTCAAACCTTATAAAAGCAAAGTAGGTTCACATATTTGTCCCCTCTGGCTTTTCCCAGAGGTGGGGGAGAGGCACTGTGGCCCCATAACCCTACACGCTTCATTGGTTGTCTCCTTACACTTAGCAGAGCAGTACCTGGTGCCACTCCATCCCACTGGAGTCAGCCCCGGGGCATCAGCCCTCACCACCACTTCCACTGTTCTGTCCCAGAAAGCCTAAAAATGGTGCCCATCACCCAGTGCTCTCCCCTCGCAGCCTCTTCTCGCACTGTATAAAGCAAAACCCAAGGGGCATTTCTTGCATCTTGGCGTTGCCCCATAGCGCTGAGCTAAACCCACCTCTGTGGCCTTCCCTGCCATGACCCACACACATGGCATGGGTGGGATGGGATCCACGCCCTCCCCACTTATGGCTGAGGGAAAAGTGTCTCCTCTCCAGCGATGCCCGAGGAGGGGCTTGGTGGGACCTCCAGGACTCCCTCCCCAGCGTGCCTATCCCAAGTCAAATAAAGATGGAGATGGTGTCAGACAAGACTGGGAGCTTGCTATTCCCAAAATCTGGATTTGCAGCTCACTCTCAGACAACCAGGACAGCCTCATCGGGAGGGTGTCTACATGGAGACCAGCCTCACGAGGTGGTCTCTCTCCCCCAACATGCCTTCATCCAGCACAGACCCCTGCCTGGAAAACATCTGGCAGGGTTTTAGCTCTTTATTGTCACAGTAGAGACCTGTCATGGAGCAGGCAGCCACTTTGCCATGTCTATCCTATTAAAGTACATGTCCTGACACTGCTGCCCGCTGGTGGGGGGTCTGCTCCATGCTTTTCAGCCCTCTTACCCTCCAAAACAGGGTCCATACCGCTGATGGGAAAGGCTCTGCAGCCCATGCCAGCTATTGAGCTGTTCCCCGGGGACCCTGTGGGACAGCACTGCCTGGTCTGAGGCAACCCCGTGCCGGGACTCTTCTAACGTTTTAATTGGATAAGTGATGAACCTCAGTGCCCTCATACATTTTAATGTACAGATACTGCCAGACTAAATCACTTCAGACATCCCAAACAGCCTAAAGGATTTAGATACATCTCTTTATTTCCATTTAAAGCTGTTCCTCCTGATACTTCCCCCCCTCCCACCCTGTTATGTGTTAGCAGGCTGATATAAAGTAAAGATGTGAAAAGAGAGGTTATCACAATCTAGTGGTAGGAGCAGAAAGGGAGCATCCATTCGTCCTGAGCACCCATGCCTTACTTGCACTAGTCTCAGAAGTTCAATCCCTTAGAAAACTTCCCACGAGCTGAACGGAGGTTTGGGAGAGGAGCCTCCAGGAGACATACAGCCACTGGCAAGATCTGCATCTGCATCCCCACACAGGGGTATTGATCAGCAGAACAGGCTTCTCAGCCTTTATTCAATAACTCCATAGTAACCCGCAATGACTATTTGGGGCTTCACTAGGAGAAATGGGGAGCTTTATTCTAGTGCTACCTTCTCTTTTTCAAGACCCGTTGATTTCAGTGGAGAGCTCTACAACCGGAGAGCAGGACATGATTTTTTTTTCATCTGGAAGACTTGTGCTGTGTTGAATCTTCTTTCAATGACCATTAGTGGCTCCATTCAGAACAAAGACACCCCATTCCTCCCAATTTCACCTACTGAAATACATGTGCTTGTTCAGAAGAAATTCTTGAAATGCTTTCATACCACATGGTTGTAATACCAAGGTAGCCGAGGACAGAACGACGGGTCTTCTTCTGGAAGATCATATTGTAGGATAATTCCCCATTAAATGTACAGTGAAGCCAGCCACACACACAGGGACACACAGCTCCACTGTTTTTCAGGCACTTCAAAGAAACACAAGGGCATGCAACTGTTCTTCAAGGAGCAAATTGCTGTGTTTATAAGCTGGAAAAAAAGCCTTCTTGTAAACATCTCTATCAGGGCATTTATATTGGAAACCACTCTTCAGGCCAGGTTGTTTTTCAGGCCAGTTTGAAGAATTTATGGGTTGTTCTTCAAAATTACCTTGGTTTGCAATCACTTTCTCATGTGCTTGCTCCTGTGCCGGTCAGCAGCCGGTCCCTGGAGCCGCTGTGGGGATGGAGGTCCCCATAGCTGATGTGAAGGAGGTTGATCTCTGCAGGTTGCCAGCACGGTCAGTCAGAGAGAGAAGTTCTCACGTAGGCGACTCGGAGCACCTAATCCCGCTCCAGTTACGCCAGAGCAGTAATCCAGCACCGTCAATCTGGCTCTGTTACCCAGAGAGACGGTCCCACCCTCCTCCCCCTCCATCCTTAGCAGCAAGAAGATCTAGGCAGTTTTAACCAAGATCACCTCTCTAATCAAGTTCACCGTCTGCGAAAGCTTGTCTTTGCCTATTGACCGCAGAGGTAGATGAGACTCCTGAGGCCAAAGCTGAGTTTCTGTGAGTATTGCTCCCACGCAGCCTCTGATCCTTTTTATCCCTTGACATCCCCCAGCACTGAGGGAGTGATGCTAAACAATTTGTTTTTCAAGCTTAAACTGCTGGAGTATTTCCCAGCAGACTTGTTTGGAGGGTCACTCGTGGGTCAGAAGTACTTCGGGGCTTCAGCAGTGGGATGTCTCCTGTAGGGAATGGCTCTTCAAGCAATACCACAGTCACATTGGTACTTGCGAGCGCATAACTCATGGCTCTTTGGCAGACCTGCTCACCCAGTTTCAACTTTTTGAAGCTGTTTTTCCTGGTAATATTTCATTTTATTACTATGCAATGCTAATAAACATTCCTATTACAGTATTTTAGCTGGTCTCTGCCATTTTCTTTTGGCTTTGCTTCTGCTGGAAACTCGCTGTCTCCAGGAGCTGAGAGGTCAACAGACTCATTTCTCTGTTCCAAAAGCTCTTTGCTAAAAGGCTGAGCCACGGGAACTCAGCTACAAATCTCCTATACAGTGGCACCCTTGGTGTGCGCAGGACTTGATGGATATGGTCTTCACCCCGGGCCCCCGCAGTGTTAGGTCTTGCCTTTCACCCATCCTTCATCACCCATTGACTTGCAAGTGTGTCATCTCAAAACTAAGTGTTTGTAGGACTGGGGCTTCAAACAGATGAAATATAAAAAATTAAGCTTTGTAATGCAGCCTCAGAGTACAATGAATGAGCTGCTCTGTCTGTGGCTTGTTTTTGTAGAGACAAGTATTTGTTCTATTATTTATTGATGTTGCTAATTGCCATCTGAGGGTTTGGACGGGAGGGGGAGCAGGATGCATTGCTGGATGTGGAGCCCTTCCGAGATCCATGAGCTCTGAAAAGTAAAGAATTTGCTGTAGCAGTCCTGGAATATGGGCCGCATTTTGCAAAGGCAGCCAGTGCTCTGTATCTCCTTGCAGACAGAGCTGCCAATGCTCAGCACTTTTATTTAGGAAGCCACAAAAAATAGTTGCTTCATTTTAAAGTCCTGAGTTTGAAAATGCTGACTCAAGAACTCAGGTTTGGGGCATGCTTGAGGGAGAAAAAAGCCATTTAAAAACATTTTTTTAATGTCTTTGATTTTGGAAAATCAAATTTAAAGACTTTGTCTCAATGTGGTATCGAAACACCCCAGCCAGGAAACCTTTGCGTTCCTGAATCAAAGACAGAAGTCTTCGCTCCCTCTCTCGTGCCCACACATCACACATAAATACACACACAGAGAGAGGAGAGGGAGGAGGATATGAGGGAGAGAGCTCTTAGTGTTCTATCTAAACTAAATGTCCATTAGGGAAATAAACGTGCTCAAAGGAAAAAAAAAAACCACATTGCATCCACATTAGACATTTAATAGGTTATTTCTTTACATGTACAGTATACATCTTTTTATATAGCTGATATCTCTTCTATTGGAGCATGAACATTAACCTCCTACAATTCACCTTGGTTTGCAAACTGTAAGAATCAATTCACCTAAGATGGATGTTCACATCTAGTTAGCTTTCTGCATTATCTCAGCTGGAGAGGTCACTAAAAATAGTTGTATAGCACTTTAAATTTTCAACAGGGAGACTTTATTATCGTTTAGATCCATCATCGTTACTTTACCTACCATGGTTCTTCCAGCTGAAATAATGCACAGAGCTGGTAGTGGCTAAGTGTTTTCAGAGTTCATGCACTGATGAGCAGGACAGCTTGGACAATATCTGAATTGCTAGCCACAGCAAAGTGAGCAAGCTGCATGGACAGTGTAACACTGGTTCAGTAAATCCCCACTGCTTCAACTATTTCATCAAAAATGCCTTTTTTTTTCCTACTCTCCCGCACTGCAGAAGCAGGACTGAGCTGTCACCGTGTGCTACCCTGATCCTGCAAACCGTTACCTTTGTGAGCAGCAGCCCTCAGCCTCCCCCCGGGTCCCGCTGAAGGCAATGCGGCTATTTGTGCCAAGAAGCATCGAGGGGCGGCGGGGTCACATCTGCATTGTGCGAGACAGGGTGACAGAAGAAAGGCTGTTCTTAACGGTGCTGCACCATGATTTTCATTTGTTATCTTTATTACTTTTAACAATTTCCCGTGCTTTGTTAGGAATAAGTCACCTTGCCAAGGCTCTCATGGCCTTCCAGGCACTAGAACTTGCTGTTCACATGTCACCTCTATATGTCACTGTACATACATATGGATGTAGATACACGTTTTGGCTGTTCAGGTCTGTTTGTGTTATTAGACTGACTCAGCCATTACGAGGTTTCGAAGTTTCACCTTCCACGTAGGCACACGGGAGAGCACGGTGAGCCCCCAGTGCCTTGGCCCAGGTGCTCACGCTGGCCTTGCTGACCCTGTTTGCATTTATTGCATATATTTATTTAAGCAATGGGAGCAAGGCTCAGAGAAGACATGAAATGCCTGGGAGCGTCAGCAAAGTATCAAAAAAGACACAAAGCACAATAGAGCAGACCAGCTCCTTCATTACGTTGCAAAGTAGGTGTAATTAATGAAATGCTTCATTCATTTAATAGAATGGTATTAATTATTTGTTGCATAAATAAATGCTCTTTCCTTCAGCATTAGCTGCTGAGCTCTACATTGCATCTCGCTATCAATTAATACCAGATCCAAATACTCTTAACATTAGCAGAAAGGTTCCTGTTGACTTCAGTGGCCATCAGATTGGGTCCTGCTACAACATGAAATTGCCACTTTCAGGGGTTTAATTAACAGGACATTAAAAATTTTGTAGCAAGCTGCATAACAGAGCCTAGGAGAAATCTCTTTCCACCCTTGCAATCCTGCACTGTAACTGCAGAAGAGGCTGTGCTGCCAGGCATTGAGAAAATCCGGAGAGTACGTCACCGTCTTGGAGCTTGGTGAAATGGGCTACGGCCTTCCTACCAGAGGTAGAAGAGAACTGCCTCGTGATGGGTATCAAAATGGATAGGTCTTCGGCTGTGTCAAAAAGAAGAGATGTTGACCCAGATTTCTCAGTCCGAGTGGTATATAAGTCAAATGCAAGTTAGCCATCAAGCAGAAGTTTGGGAATAGTTTCAACTGCCAACATAGAAACAGAATCATTTAGGCTGGAAAGGACCTTTAAGATCATCAAGTCCAACCATTAACCCAGCACTGCCAAGTTCACCACTAAACCATGTCCCTAAGCACCACATCTACGCATCTTTTAAATACCTCCAGGGATGGGGACTCAACCACTTCCCTGGGCAGCCTGTTCCAATGCTCGACAACCCTTTCAGTGAAGAAATTTTTCCTAATATCCAATCTAAACCTCCCCTGGTGCAACTTGAGGCCATTTCTTCTTGTCCTATCGCTTGTTATCTGGGAGAAGAGACCGACCCCCACCTCACTACAACCTCCTTTCAGGTAGCTGTAGGGAACAATAAGGTCTCCCCTCAGCCTCCTTTTCTCCAGGCTAAACAACCCCAGCTCCCTCAGCCGCTCCTCATAACACTTGTGCTCTACACCCTTCACCAGCCTCGTTGCCCTTCTCTGGCCACGCTCCAGCACCTCAATGTCCTTCTCCTAGTGAGGGGCCCAAACCTGAACACACTATTCGAGGTGCGGCCTCACCAGTGCCGAGTACAGGGGGACGATCGCTGTCCTAGTCCTGCTGGCCACACTATTCCTGATACAAGCCAGGATGCTCTTGGCCTTCTTGGCCACCTGGGCACACTGCCAGCTGTCGACCAACACCCCCAGGTCCTTTCCCGCCGGGCAGCTCTCCAGCCACTCCTCCCCAAGCCTGTAGCGTTGTTGTGACCCAAGTGCAGGACCCAGCACTGAGCCTTGTTGAACCTCACACAGTTGGCCTCGGCCCATCGATCCAGCCTGTCCAGATCCCTCTGTAGAGCCTTCCTACCCTCCAGCAGATAATCTTCTGATAATCAGACATCTTCTTGAATGATGGAAGAAGTACACGCCTGTAGGTGTTGTGTGGTCATATTTCTGTCTCTCATTTCTGCATCAGAGAAATTTCAGGAACTGGTCCCAGAAAAACGACCTACCTGAATTTTTTATCCTGCAAATGTTTGTTCACAAGGAGAGTCCTTCAGTGGGTGCTGTTCACACAAGTCAGGACTAATGATATCCAGCTGGGCTCTCCTAATACCCCAGCATGAAAGCTCCAGGTTTCAAGGAAGTTTATGGACCTTTAAGTCAGGGATACACCAGATTAACAAAGCTCTTAGTAAAAGTCAGCAAATGCAGAAGTCTGTAAACCGGGGGCTATATTGACATGATGGGGTAAACATGGCTTTTATGTCCAACAAGGATGAAGTGCACAGATGACCTAGCATTACACACACTTACAGAATGGCTTTCTCTCTGCCACGGCCCCAACTCAAACTGCATCCCAGTGGCCTCTGCCATCCACCCCAGGGCACCGGGATCCCTGCGGCACTGAGACATTGGAGGTGCCAGACCCCAAACCCAACAGGAATTGGGGCAAGTCCGAGGCACTTGAGGGAAGTGCTGTGGTGTTTTCATGGTGGATCCTCTGCCCTGCAGTGACTGCCTGCTTGCTCATAACAAACCCTCCCTCATCCATGTGCTCTTTGCTTTAGCATCGTTTCAGCCCCCGTGGTCCCCTCCTTTCTGCTCTTTCTCTTCCCCAGCCCTCTCCCATCACCCACTGAGAGCCCCTCTCCCCATATCTCTCTGGACCTTATCTAATCCCCCCCAGGCTCACAAAAAGACCTGGCACCAACGTGCTGCTGCCACACAGACCCCCTCTGCTAATGCTACACCCCTTCTTCACACCCCTGCCTGCCCTCACCGTACCGAGCCCAGCAGTCAGCCTGACCTGACAGCAGCAAAAGGAGAGGCCAGGAAAGCACAGAAAATCATTGCGATACCACGAGGCTCCCCCTCAGCTAGGGACTTTTCGAGCCAGAAGAGGATTTCTCTCCCACAAACCTCCCTTTGAATGGTGGAAACTTTTACCAGCCGCAGCACCCCGTGTCTCAGCATACCTGAGCATGGTGCTCATCGTGTTCAGCACAATGAGTTCTTGTCTAGCTCATAGACACTCCGGTCGCACAAACAATTATATCCTAACGGGTCGAGCTGTGTTAATTGTTGCAGCATCCCCTGTCTGGATGCTCTGCTGTGATCGCCTTTTTTTGCATCATGCGTAAGAAGAAAAACAAACAAACAAAGCGTTGTTTATCTCCTGCTGTAACAATCACCCATCCCTTAGAATCATATAAACCCACGAATGCTTGAATGTTAATTCAAGATTTTCCCTCCTCAATTATTAACAATCAAAGCACTGATTATTTTCAGTATGGATGTCTTCTTGATGCAAAATATACCAGCAAATACAAAGGCCACCACTCATGGGAGGGATCCAGTGTTGATTAAAATGCATTATCCACAGAGTTTGTAACTCACCCTGGCCACACTCCATGGGTAATGCATTTTAATTTTATAGGGTTTAGGGCTGCAGGTGAAAGATTTAGCTACCTGGAGAAGATCCTAATAGCACTGAAAGAAACAGGGGTGCAGCACTGAAAGAAGCAGGGGCGATTTCAAAGGAAACGAGAGATTCTCCTAGAGGATTTTCAGTCTCTACCCTCGCTCTAAAGAAATATTCTGACTTCTGTGCTGTGTCTAAAAAGAGCATTTCCACATTGTAATTGCCAGCAAAGTGGTGGGCAAGCGAGGGTGGGACTGCAGATGCCCTGGTTCATGTTGGGTGCAGAGCCCACCGAAGCCCTTACGGTGGTCATGGTGGGACAGAGGGCTAGACATGATGGTAAGCAAGGAGTAGAGGAGCCAGTGCCTGGTGTACAGACCCTGATGGGCACTGTAACACATTCAGATTTATTTGTACCTCTGTTTGCATCCATAGTCCTCTGGAAACCCCTCTGAGTGTGCGTGGGGGCAGAGGTTGGCACCGACCTCCCTGTCTGTGCAGCTGATTTTAGACTCCGAGGCCAAGCGCGCCATTTCTCCAGCAGCACGAGCGGGTCTCCTGGCATTACCTCTGGGGCAAAAATGGGCAAATTCAGGCTGAGGAGAGGAGGTGGTGCTGGAGCGCACAAAAACCAGCCAGCGGGGACTGTCCCTTTGCCTTTTGGGAAGGGGCAGCAGCCTGGATTAGGGTTAAACGGATTTGTGCTTGCAGGACCCTGGGCCTCTAATTGGGGTTTTTTTTAATTCCTGTAATCCTGGATGATTTGGAGCAGATGCTTCGAGATTAGTGCCAGGGCCCAAAGGTGACTGCAGGAAGAAAACAGCCCATGCCTGGCTGGCAGCAGCATGGTGGGCTGGGGGTGTCCCTGTGCCCGGAGGGCTTCTCCCCTTCCCTCAGAGGGGCCACAGCACCAGTGGGGATTGGTTTGAGCTGGCTTTTGGCCCCGCACCAGGATTTGGGGTGACCCGAAGTCACCTTTGCCCTCCCAGCAGCCCACAGGCACGGGGGGATGGAGCCCACCCCCCAGGAGGTGGCTGATGGGAAAGACAAAACCATACGGAGCTGCCAGAGAGAATTTATTTTTCCTGCCTGCTCCCAAGCAGGTGTGAAAATCCCCTGGGTGTTGGCAGAAACCCTCGCACCTGAAACCCCAACGCCAGGCTGCGAACGCACCCCACCGGCCAGCCGCAGCCTTGGTGGGTCCTGCAGGCGAGATGTCTCTGTGTAACCCATCACAGGATGAGGCTTCAACCGCTGCCAAATATAACACAGCAAATATTGATGGGGACAGACTTTTTAGTAGGGTCTGTAGCAACAGGACAAGGGGTAATGGTTTTAAACTAAAGGAGGGTAGATTCACTCTAGATATGAGTAAGACATTTTTTACGATGAGGGTGGTGAAGCACTGGCACAGGTTGCCCAGAGAGGTGGTAGATGCCCCATCCTTGGAAACATTCAAGGTCAGGTTGGACGGGGCTCTGAGCAACCTGATCTGGTTGAAGATGTCCCTGCCCATTGCAGGGGGGATGGACTAGATGGCCTTTAAAGGTCCCTTCCATCCCAAACCATTCTATGATGCCATGATAACCTGTTATACACAGGCTCGGTCTTGGCTTCGCACCATCCTACAGCTTTTCTCCAGGGTGCTGCTGGAGTTGGGCAGCTCCTGCCCACTTTCACAGGAAAGACCAAGGGACTGCATTGGCCAGAGAGACAGCAAGAGGCACGGGAGAGGAGGGCAATCAGTTTGGTCCATGGGACAAATGAAAATAAAGTTTCCTCTGGACCAACTCAGGGAATGCTGAGGATATCTCAAAAAATGGCCTATAACCATCTTCTGCATGATATAAAAATTAATTTAAGATGATGCCCAAGAATACTTGGTGAAGTCCTTGGGTTTTGTTGGGCCAATGGGACTCCTTGCTGTCCACTCCAGCTCTTCCTTCCTCTGTCTCTTTACAGCTCCAGGTAGGATGAGCTGTAACCTGTCTTTGATCTTTGGGAAATGTTTGCCTAACCTGATGCAAAATATTAGGAGCCTGGAACTGAATGTAAACCTGTGTTTGTCTGTGGGTTCCAGCAATAATTTTGCAAGTCTCTAATGCTGCAACCTGAAGCAGCCATTTAGGCTAAAATCTCTTCTCTGATCTTAAATATTTAACAAATACCATGCAAAGATATGTAATATCTTCAATATTCATAGCCTGGGTGGCAGGCTGAAAACACTTGGATTTGGCATGGGGTTATTTGAGGTTTTCCTTTGAAGACCAGTAGATTTCCATTGCTTCTTTATCATTGAACACTGCCATACAACATTAAAAACATGTAACTGATAATTCATAGGCCATTGGTGATAATATGATGGCCCAGAGATGGTCGCAGTAAACAAAAGCATATCTTAAACAGCTTAAACAAGATGTGGTGTACAGACTGACTTGTATGAGGCAGAGATTAACTACTATTATTAATAATTACAAGCCCCAAGCCAGGAAAGCACTTCAGCACAATCTTATGCCCCATCGGCTTCCCAGGGCAGCCTCTCCAGCAACGCCCAGGAGACTTCAGCGTGTACCAACGCTCAGCGCCGGCCCGGGGCGTGCAGGAGCTGGGACCGTGGTGCCAGGACTGCAACAACCCTCTCTCAAGAAAGCTGCCGTGCAGGCGGATGGCAGCGATGCCTTCCTCACAGGATGGGTACTGCTTCCTCCTTTGCTTGGGAAGGAAGAGCAGAGTTTATCTGGTAACGTTAACATTAAAGATTTGGATAGAAAAGCTTACAGCCAGGCAGTTTTATCGCTGCTTGACAAAGCCAGCTGCTTAGAGAGGCTTTGGGTTGGGCTATTTAAAGGTGCCGTTGATCCCCAGGCTACTCTCTGTACCTACGGGTCTCCTCGGCTGAAAAGGAGCGAGACCTTGGACCTGATGAGGATGGCAGGGAGAAATGGGGTGCGGGCCACCCCAGCTCCAGGAAAGCATGAACGTGTGAGTGAGGACCAAAGATGTATGTGGTGGTGTCGGCCACAAGAAGGAGACACGTAGAATCATAGAATCATTAAAGACCCTTAAGACCATCAAGTCCAACCGTTAACCCAGCACTGCCAAGCCCACCACTAAACCATGTCCCTAAGCACCACATCTACCCGGCTTTTAAATACCTCCAGGGATGGGGACTCAACCACTTCCCTGGGCAGCCTGTGCCAGTGCCTGAGCAGAGCTCATGAGCGGAGCTGTGTCCATGTCTCTGTGTGTGGTGTTGCGCTCCGGAGCTGTCTGGGTGTCGAGGCAGGGCTCACCCGGCTGGCACCAAGCCTCACTTCTTACGACACAGCGGTGATCGCATGGATCAGACACACAATTACCCTCCTTACCTGTCCTGAGCCGCTCCGGGGCCGGGCCAGACGAGGTGGCAGCAGGTACAGGCAGCAGGGACAGGCAGCAGTAGCAGCGCAGGGATCTCTGCAGAGGAGCCCACGGCCAGGGCGAGGGCAGAAGGAGGAGCTGGAACTGTCGAGGCTTTTTAAATTTTATTTTCTCTTAGACAGGTATACCTGAAGCAAAGTTCTGGGTAAGGATCTGGCCTCCAGTTCCCACTTCAGCCTGCCTCTGCCTGATTAAAGCTGCTCCCCTCGACTCAGCCCCTGACTCCAGGCCCCACTCAGGAGCAAAAAAGCTTCAATTTGGGTGGGGGTTTGGGGGCACCCCCGCTTTATGCCGGCGCCCTCCACGCAGCTGCCGGGCCCCCTCCAGCCGCCGCTCAGCCAAAACCCAAGTGTTTGAAAGAAAAGTAAATCTCTGCCTGCCCGGGGCCGGGCCGGGGCCGGGGTCCCGGTGCCGGCACCACCGCCCGCCCCGCAGGGACCCCGGCCCCGGCCCTGCGCGGAGCAACAGCTCCACCGTGTGCGGAGACGGGAGAGCCTGAGGACAGCGGCCAGGTTCAGCTCCCGTTAGTCACATTTATGCCTTTATTTACTATTATTTTTTTTAATTTAGAAAAAAATTAAAAAGCAAAACATGAAAACCCCGCTGTTTCAAAGGGCATCTTCTTACCCGATTCTCAAGGAAGGATACATTCGTTATTGCAGGACTGGACAACCCAATGCTTAATATTGCCAGAATTACAAGATGCATTGCAGTTGTTAGAGCCTGCAGTAATTCTGCGTGGGCTTGGTTATTTGCTTTTACCCCACGTTGGAACGCTCGCCGAGGGACACAGACTCTCTCAGATGACCCTTTCCTGCTTCTTCCGACAGCACAAGATCACAGATTTGTCTTTTTTTTTGGTTTGACTTGCAATTTCTCCAAGGGCTGCAATCGTTCAACAGTCCCGCTGGAGTTTGCCTCTTGCCAAAACAGTCCAAGCACAACAAACCACAAAGCCATATTTTGTGCTCACTCAAATACGCTTACTCGGTGTCCGATCCCATCCTTTTGATAAACTCAGCCCAATGCCAAGCATGGCCAGGTCAGTGCTCACCCAGGGCAGCTTCGGAGCGCTGTAGGACCTGCTTTCACATCCACAAAGCTTAGCAGGAGCTCGGGCAAACGCTGCTGTCAGCAGGCAGCCGCTCCGGTCGGAGCACACGCAGCCGATGCTGGGGTATCGCTCCCACGTACGGCTGCAACGGGGCAGCGTTTGAGGCCACTGCTCCCGCTGGGGTGGGACCGGCTCTGGGCACACCTCAGGGACGGTGTTTGTGGGGTAAGGGCTGGCAAACCTCACCTCCCAGCCTGTGAATAAAAACATCGGGCAGCGTTAGAGCTATATAAGAAGAAGGACCTCTGGGGCCAAATAGGTTTTGTTCGTTGTTCCCCACTCCCTGGGGTTTCTCTCTCCAACTTTGCTGCTCTGTGAAAGGCAAACCTGCCTCACTTGGATCCATCAGTCCTGGGGCAAGCTCTGGGGTTATTTCTGCCTAGTGTTTTCGGTAACTGCTGCCATTCATCCCCCCCAAACACACACACCCCGCCTTGCTGCAGTTATTTGCAGGGAAGGGAGTACATTTATTTCCTTAGTCAGCTCTGCAGGTGTTTGCTGTCCATGGCTGCCCGTCCCCGATGAGGTCTGGTGGTCAAACACCCCTGCAGCCCCCGGGAAGGCAGTGGTGGGTGGCAGGGTTGAGGGCTGACCAAATTTGCCAAATTTGTCTTTCAGAGCAGAGATTGAGGTCAAATCCTGCAGAGATTCCTCTCATCATCAGGATCTTCTCCTTCGCTTTCTTCCTCCTCCTCCAGCTCCTCTTCCTCCTCCTGGTCTGTGCTGCTACTGGAGCTGCCTTCATCGCTGCTGTCCACTTTTGGCAAATTTTGCCAAATCTGCTGGCCAAATCCCTGACAAAAATCACATCACACGGGCTCTACTCTTCCCTCTCCCCAGAGATGTCTCGGGCTGCAGCTGATGCCAAACCATCCCAAGAAAGCCCTAAATCCTGTGGGGTTTGAGCTCTGGGAGGGGAAGCCCAGGTCTTTTGATGCCACCTTGTGGAAACCTCGCTATCCTGCCGTCACCAGTGCCAGTGTCACCTTGGGGAGAGGGTTGTGGGCAGCAGGTTGGAGTGCTGATGCTGGGTAACATTTTGGGAAGGGCTGGGGTGCGGCTGATCTCATTTAGGCTCAGCCACGCACATAAAAGCTGCTCTGGAGGGACGAGGGTCATCCCAGCCACGCAGCCATGCGAGGGGCGCGCAGGACAGTTCACTGGCAGTTGGACAGGATCAAGGTCCTCATTAAATGCAATCACAGGTGCTTTCTCTTAGTAAAAGCCAGCCCAAGGAGGAGGAGCTGCGTGTACCCACATCCACTGCAGCCCTAAAAGCTTCAAATGCTTGCCTCCCAGGAGAGCATCCTTGCCACCAGGCTACAAGCTGGAGGATACTGGATTTATTGGAGGATAGGAGGCAACCATCTTCCCTCCTGTTGAACCTGGACAACAGGAAAGTCAAGAATTTTCCTCTACTGTTGGTTCACCAGGCTCATACTTTCCTGTCTCCAGCACACAAAGATTTTTGGCTAACCGGCCAGATAAGTTAGTGCCTGAGTGGCACTTCTCTGAAAGAGAGGCAGAGCTTTTCCCAGCCATCAGACAGGATCAGACATCCCCAGATTACAACATTTGCACAATCTGTGCCTTAAATCTTTCTGAATATCTTGCTTTAAGCCTATATACCCTAATGACATGCAACTCGGTATTTCAGCTCATGTCAGTATCTTCTTTCTGATACCCAATACAAGCATCTTTATGTCATTTTTAATTTGGAAAGTATGGGCAATGAACAAGTATCTTTAAAATCTGAAAATAAATAGGAAGATGATGTATTTTTCTGTATTTTCCTGTATTTAACTTCATCTTCCCCTTATGTTGACATGGTCTGGCTTACAGTGTAGAAACCACAATAACTTCAAGAACAGCAAAAGCTGCAAATTAAATTACCATAAATCAGGTGCCCACATCAAATACAGTCAGTGGGTCCTGGCTGATTTACATCCAAGTTGTATTTCAGGATATCGGCTCTTTCAAGGTATTCTTGCGAACTCATCTGACCACCTGGGGTACTTCAGAGGAGTACAATCCACATAGTAGGCCAGGAGCAAAACAGTCCTTGTTTTCCAGATGCAGAACTGGAAACCCAGCAGCACGGCTGCTTCTTTGGGAGGGGAGTCCCAGGGATGCCGCTCTGCCATTTGCATGGTTGAAAACGGGATTTACTGAGAGAATGAAGAAATATCTGCTGAATTCTGTCCTCTGCCATGAACCTGCAACATGTTGGATACCAACAAGTGTGAAATCTCATGGAAGAAGATATAACCAACGCCAAGCCAAAAGCTGTGAAAATGTGGCCCTCTGAAAAGTCAGGCTAGGATTTCTTTTTTTAGCAGCAGCCAGTTTGCAGCTTGGTATAAACGTTATCACTTGAACATCCCTTGTTTTATACCATTGGGATTGCATTTGAAAAGGCGTGGCATGCTCTTATGTTTTCCTTTCCTTTAAAAACCTTTAGGATTGAACCACAAATGGTATTTTCATATGAAATCCAGCTCCTCCACCCGAGAGACTGCATAGACGGGCAATAATATAACGTTCCTTCCCAGGTCTGACGGAAACACGTCTGCATTCATAAATTTAAACATCTGGCTCCACTGCAAGTAGGTCAGAGCTCATCTGTCAAAGGAGGATTTGTCAGAGATACAGGGAATTGTATTTTCTCCCTCCTGTCTCATTTGTGCGGCAGCAAAGTAAGAGCAGCCGTTCCCTCTGTAGGTGCGGGGAGGTGGTGGCTGTCCCCTGAGGGCGTAAATATTCCCCTGCAGTGGAATTAAAGTGTGACTGGTCCCTCACCAGTGTGTCCTGTACAGCTCCCTTTTAGGTGATGCTCCTCAGATCCGTCTGTGATGCCACACCAGTCTGCACCAGTCTGACCCAGCACACAGACCTGCTGCCCTAAGCCTTGGCAGGCCAACGGGAAGGGCAGAACAGGGGAGAAAGTCTGTATATTGGCCGGTGTTGTGGCTGCTGCTGGGTGTTTGCAAATGCGCTGCGGGCAAAGCTATCGCTCCATGGTTTAGGTGCCACCAGGTATGGCCATGGCCAACTCTGCATTGACCAGCTCTGGGAATCCTCTCTCTTTAACCTGAACATCATGCCAGCCCCGGAAAAAAGGCTTTCCAAAAAAGTTTATAACTACAGAAACTAACAAGAGAACTGTTTCTTGAAACAACACCTACTGGAAAGTCCCTCTGACAGCCTGCTCCGAAGGGCAAACCCCCCAGGTCTGGGTGCAACCTCCGCAGCTCATCGGTGTGGTCCCTGGCACCTGGTCAGCACCGCGGCATCAGCCCGGCCATGTCCAGCAGCGCCAGCACGTGCCCTTCCTCGTGCTGTCAGCAGAGCCCCCCTCTCTCCGAGGCGCAGCCCTTGGCACCGGCATGGGGTCTCCTGCCCAGAAAGCTGCAGCGGGAGCGTTTCAGGGATGGCTCAGCCCAACTGCATTCCCCACCCCAGGGAGCTTCCAGCCGCCAGTCCTACCCTGCACATTTGTACCCATGCCCTGTGCTGGGAACAGGTCCCAGATACCCTTCAGATGTCTCCCAGCCTAAGGAAATACCCGAAGCATCCACTCCAGCCTGGCGGTAGCACAGCAGGGCCACTGTTGTCTCCCAGGCCTGCCAAAACCCCCAGTAATTAAAATCATTTCCCTGCAGTCAGCAAAGGACGCTGCGGTTCCCAGCGCCGGTGGCCAGGAGCTGACTCAGGGGTAGGTGAGTGCATCAGGCTGAGCCCCCTGGGGTGGGGGGGATGCTTATGAAATGCTGCAGTGAAACAACCCGAACACCCGCAGAAGTGACCACGTCAGCTGGCAGCCGCCTCCCCTCTGAAAACAGCCAGCTGGGGAAGGGCTAACCTCCGTCCCCTTCTGGGAAAGCCGATGTCATCCCCGCAAGGGTGCTCCCAAGATAAGGGTCATCCAGCTTTGCATCCCTGGGCTGGATCTGGTGCTGAGCTCGGGCAGGGTGGCAGGGGGGCTAAGGCTGATTTGGACCCAGAGCAGAGCCTGAGCCAGCAGTTTGGCCTGGATTTACTGAGGAGCTGCAGAAAATTGGCAGCAATCAGTTCCAGTCCCGGCTTTCCAGGGAGGGTTGTCCAGGTAAAACCGGAGCAACGGGGTGTGAATGATCCCGGGATCTCAGCAAAAAGCTACTGATGGAAGAAAAAATGGGGGAAAGTTGAAAGGTGCAGGGAAAGCATCAGCCATGATGGAAGGGGCTGATAAGGAGTAATAAATCCCCCAACTTCCTCTTTACAATTAAGAAGGGTCAAAAGGAAAGTGTGGAGTTGGCCTGGGTGTAATGCCATCCCTCTCACCCATACCACAAATGGGATGGGCTACCAGGCCCCCTTCCAGCACTATCACTCCTCTTAGAGATGTTATTTGCTTTTTTTCAGAGGAGGCTGGCATTGCCTCGATGCTCCCTGCCAGAGCAGAGCCCCACTGTGCCTGCGGGAGGAGATGGTCCCTGCCCCGCCACTCTCCCAGCTTCCACAAACACAGCTGGCACAGGGCTCCTGGAATTGCTGCCTTCGGTTTATTTCCAGTTAGCCAAACAGCTTGGGAGGAGAACAGCTGGCTCTGCGGAGCAGTGGAAATCTCGCCCTCAGCCCTGCCCTGGCTCACTCTCCCCAGTGCAGGAAGGAGCAGGCAGATGTGAAACGGCCATGAAACATCTGCAGGCGTGTGTGGGTCTCCCTCATGGATGGGAAACAGCTACGGTGGAGGGCGTGCTGCGGTGGAGGACGGAGCGGTGCAGAGAGAGGGAAGGCTGCTGCCTTCCCCTGCCAGTGCCAGCCTCTCCTGGAAATTTTTCTTTAAAATAATTTAACATGAGCAGTAAAAGGCACTGGAGGGGCCTCAGCCTCCTCGCTGTGGCCAGGAGCAGAGATGCTGCTGGGTCTGTGGGTGCATGGAGGCACAGGTGGGCATCGGCCCCAGGAGCATGGCAGTACCTGGGGATGGACCTCATCTCAGCTTGCGCGTCGCCTCATGGATCACTCAGGACACCATAGGCTTTCAACAGAAAAGCCAAATTTCTCTGAGCCTTGGAGAGGTTCTGCCCATTTGGAGCGTGATGAGCTGTGTCCATGGAGCTGGTGTGCAGGGATGCCCTTTTGGGGGCTGCACCCCACAGTGATGGGTTGGAAATCAGAGGAGGAAGAAGTTAGGCCCAAAAACATGAGAGGACATCTGAGTCATGCCCCTGTGCACATATGGCTATATATTTGCAACCCTCCGCTGCTACGAACGATGGCAATCGATGCTTTCCTACCCAGGGATAAGGGCAAAGTCATCCCCCTGGTACGTATGTATGCATATGCGTGTGCATCCATATGCAAGGGAGTCAGAAGAGACAGCAGAGAAACTGGGGAATCAGACAAATGGGCCTTTTTTACCACCAGGAAGGACAGGGAAGGGTGCCTGCGAGCACGTTGCAGGAGATGTCCTGTACTGTATGGGATTCCTGGAGGAGGCTGAGCTCTATTTCTGAATGCAAATGACCCAAATTTCTCCACATTAAAACATGAATGAAATTTTTCCCATGATTTTCCAACACTACTTTCATCCCAAGCAGTGAGCAAGCTACAGAATATCGGCCCTGCCTGTGGAATAAAAAAATCCAGAAAAAACTTGCACACAGAAAACTCAGATTTATTGCCAAGTTTTCTAGCAGGAGGGACGTGACTTGGTGCTTGCAAAGTGAAACATTTTCATTTCTTCTGCTGAATCGAATTCAGACTGGAGTGTGACACTCGGGAGCCCCAGCCCTTGGGGACAGACCCACGGGGAGCACCCTGCCCTCGTCAGCCCGCGGACGGGGCTCCCCGTCCCTGTGCGTGGTCCCAGAGCAGCTGCTGTGCCCAGAGATGTGACCTGGTGTTGGGTCCAACTCATGCAAGGAGCTGATGTCCACGGCACCTGGACCCCAGCTCTTGTGAAGCCCTGCAGGCAGCTGGACTTTGGCCTCAAAGTGGCCAAAAATTGCTGTGTTTTGGTCCTTTTCAGCAAACTGAAGTGCTTTTCATTTTGATTCCCGCCCCCCTTAAACCTCAAGGATCCTGACAGCTTGGGCTGTTGTGTCAGCTGACTTCTCCATCCAAAAATAATAATATTTTTGATGCAAAATCCTCAGCCTGCTCTGTTTTAACTCTCCCCAGAGCCCCGTAACTCTGTGTGTGCGGGGATGCCTTTGTGTCCTCTGGCACGCTTTTGCACATGGAAAGACGAAAGAGCTTTTCCCTACCTGAACGCTCGTTCCCGTTATTGAACCTCTTTGAAGTCAAGCAATAAAAAGCCCCTATATCCAGGCGCAGAGCTCCCTGCCAGCCCTTTAAACTCTCAAATGCAAATTTCACCGTAACCGTACCAAAAATGTGGAAGGCGCTCCAGACTATCGCATCGCTCTCATGAGTGGGTCGTTCTTCAAATAAATACCTGCAGACCAGAGAACGGCCTCGTCCCATCCGTGGAGTATGAGCACCTCCTTGCCGGGGGCTCCCTTGCCCCCGCTGCAGCCACAGGCCCATGGCCATGTGGATCTGGGCACCTCGCCAGCGAAAAGGCTGTAGGATGGGAAGAAGAACACAGATGAACACCAAAAGAGTAAAATAAATACAAATCTGTGCCCTTGCACTGGAATAAATAATTTAACAAGGGAAGCTGGGGCAGTTCTTGTGGTAAATTCAGGCGTGTGTTTGTGTTTATCTGAAATTCAGCAGCCGTGGGGAATGCAAGATGGGTATGGGTACAATAAAATACCCAGAGCCACCATGGCTCTCTAACGTGAGATATTGCAGTGCCTTTTTCACGCTGCCTCATTTTTCCTCCCAATTAGACAGAAAATGGAGCAAAAGCCAGGGGAGGGTGGAATTGTAGCCCTGATGGCAGTAGGTGAGAGCAAAGCCTCGTTCCCACAAGCGAGCGCACAGCTAGCGCCCATCACTCTGCGGCAATAATAGATATCAGTCATGTATGTGCTCTTAGCCTGTCGGTCCATGAAGTAACATAACGGCTCCTTCCATCTGCTCCATGGGGATGTGTCCTAGCTGGAGCCCCAAAAAAGCTTGAGAAACATTTCTGGATGAGCAGGGGGAAGAAGATGCACAGAGACCTCCAGGCACAACAGAGTGGGAGAGTGATGAGCGTGGAAGGAACAGAGCCAGACTTGGGTGGATTTATCTTAAAATGAGGCAAAAAGAAAACTTTTTAAGATTTTGTAGGTGCAGGCACTGAACAGCCATGCCTGATTTTCAAGATACCCCAAGGCACAACCATGCTGGCAACCAGGTCAAATGGAGACATGGGGAAAGCAGCTCCCAGGGCTGCTAGAGATCCTCTGCGTGACCTTGGGTTCATCACTGTGTGTGTCCCTTTGCGTTTCTCAGAGATGGGCTAACTCCTTTTTCCCCTGCCTTCTTTACCTTGCTGCTAGCTCTTCTATTGAAGGACCTGCCACATTCATATACCAGCCATGCTCCTAAATGGGCCGAGCACTCTGCCCATCGTTGGCAAGCAGATGAGATGCCCAGGTGACAAAGAGAGCAGGCAGAAAAGCAGGCTACAGCCCCTAGGTCTTCTCCTCTCCTGGACCAGCTCGGTTTCTGCAGGTGACGGTCCAGCAGCTGGTCCCAGCCCAGCTACGCGAGAGCGCCTGCCCAGTTCAAACACAGACCTCTGCCCAGTTACAACCAGGAGGCACCTTGGGAAAGTATAAAAACAAGCAGTGAGAATAAACATCCGGATGAGGGCTGAGGAGGGAAACCAAAACACTGGGACAAGCCAGGAATAATAAGAACCAAAAACAAATAGAAAAGAGCTAACGGGAGCAGCAGATCTAAAAATAAAATGAAAGAACAACAGCAGGGTGGAGGGACTGAGATATTTCAGGGGACTGGCAAAGCATGGAGGGCTTTCAGGGCTGAGTCTCGCAGTCGTGGGGCTCAGCCCTGGGGCAGAGCTGACCTCTCCCTTCACTGCTTTCCCAGATGTTGGGGAGGATGGAGAAAGTCGGCCGGGACTCCCAGGAGCTGTTTGGGTGGCGGCAATGAAAGCAGCCTGCTGCCCACCCTGGCCACATCTCCCCTGGGGGCAACCATGTTTGCTACGGAGGAGCTGTCCCAGGAGCAGATGCCCCATCCCAACCCCTTCTCAGCTCCCACCGGAGGTTGCTCATCCCTCTGACCTGCCTGTGTGCTGGCCCACGGGGCTCAGCGAGGCAGGGACCGCATCTGCTCAACCCAGGTCTAGGAGGAGAAGACATGTCTCCTGTACACCCCAAATCAGTGATGTCCTGGCCCTGGCAAACCCTGGTTAACCTGGGAACTGTCCTGGGATGGCTCTGCAAATCCTATCAATCCAGAGCTATTCACTTGCTCCAAAATTTATATCCAAAGATGAAACCACTGAAAATCAAACCCCTGAAACATCTTTTGTTGGTCCAGATTGTTGGCCTAAGGTCTGACCCCTTAGGCCTAGATCATATGAAATCAATAGGAGAAAAGAAATAATTTCTTTTTTTATTTTTTTCCCCAAGGAATTAACTAGTGCTTCAAATAACACTCTACTTACAATGGGAAGGCTGGACAGGATGGACTCTGCACCTGGCTGGCCCATATGGGCAGGGAGCACGGGGTGCACAAACCCCCTATGGGGAGGCCATTTCAGAGACAGGCATGGGCCCATTCGGGGATGGGTTTAAAGCTCCCCCGGGGAAGCCGCAGCAGGGCCAGGACCTGCCTCCACTTTCTCCAAGCTGAGCACGAGGCTCCTCTGCATGAGCACCTTCTCTCCAAGGAGGATCAAAACCCCTCCAGGACAGAGGCTGTACATGGGACATTCAGACATTTGCTTTTTCTTTGGAGTTTCCCCCATTTTTTACCCATCGCTCAGGTCTGGGAACCTGCCCCCATCGCCTTTCTCTACCACCAACACTCCCCTCACCCTGCCACCCGTGCTGGCTCCTCAAGGTGGCATTTCCATGGTGGGACTTCAGGAGCTGCAGGGAGTCTGGGAACATGCTGGAATACGAGAAAACACTTTGGCCACCTCTCGGCCCTTGACTCAGAGCAGTTCCCCTCTCTCAAAAGCATGACAAGCTGGGTCACCCCAAGCTGGGTTGCTGTTGCCACTGGACCCACCACACCAGACCTCCCCTTTCCTGCTCTTGGAAGCCCTCTGGTCTCACCAGGGCTGCGAGTCCATGGCCACCTAATTAAAACCAATGGTGAATTTTAAAGACGGGGGAAAATAAAACAATAAAAATAAAAGAAATCAGTCTGGATGAGAAGCCAGGAGGCCACGTGCCAGGAAAGCAAGCCGCCTGCCAGTTTGGCACGCAGTGAATGCTTAGCCTGTTGGGATGAGATGCTGGAGTGAGGCGTGCTGAAGAGGCACTTATGATCTTCGAGGGGGAAGGAGAGGTGGGGAAAGGACCAAAGACGAGGACCAGACAGGGCCCTAATGACAGTCAAATCCCAAACACGCACGCAAGCATGAAGATGAGCAGCAGGGGAGGACCGAGGCACGTCCCCACCAGGGACTTGGCTGGTGTTTGTCAGCGCAGCCTCATAAATGACAATATTGCGGCTGCTGCAGACAGGCTTCCACCAAAACCAGAGCTGGAGATACACAGAGCAAGGGACAGTCCCCACCAAGCACATCGAGGGCGCTGGGCTGCAGAGCAATGGGAAAGGGCTCCCAGCGAGCCCAGGAGCACATGGCGATGGGGCAAGGAAGAAAGGGATGCAGCCAAGAGTGGCACTTGATGCACCAACCCTGAGCACCAGAGGTTTAAAGAATGGTGAAGGCCCCAAACCCCTTTGCCCTGTGCAACATCCAAATCAGCGCTGGGTGCTGAAATGGGGGTGCAGGGCAGGCAGACACCCAGGTGCTCCCCGTGCACGCCGCACCCCGGCAGGGCAGCAGCCTGCAGGCTCTTCCCAGGCCACCCTGTGCTGGTGGTGGAGGTGGAGAAGCTGTGCATGACTTTCCTCACTTCCCACCTCTGGCAGCGTGTGCTGGCAGGCAGCACGGGCTGCTTTCCAGGATCCAGTCTCTCCTTGGCCCCTTTCCCCGGCTCCCCAGGACACGGCACAGCAGACAGTAACATGCCCGCCTCTCCGTGGGCTGGTTTCTTATGACCCAACGCAAGGAGCCTGTGAAAGGAGCAGCTGCGGCCAAGTTTCCCCTTGTTTTTACTTTCCCTGTTTCATTTTGTCTGGGTCCAAGTGGTGGGTTTTGAATCAAGCCGTTCCCTTTTGTGGCTCTCCCCCGCTGGTCCCAGCGGTGCTGTAAGAAAACGTTAAGTCGGAGGCAGCCGGCACCTCCCTGGCTCCAAAAGCTGCACCCGGCAAGATCCCGGCCAGATCCCGGGATGGGCTCACAGAAGACTCATGGAAACACACAGCTACTTTGCGTCTCCACTGGGGAAAGAGGAAATCGGGTTATTCAATGTGCAAATCTGAGCTTTCAAAGATGGGATTTTTTCCTCCCAAAAGTCCCCTGTTTCTGTCAACGCACTTCTGGACATGCGGCCACACCAAGGCTGGACCTGCTGAGCTTTTCCAACAGATTTCTCCTAAAAACCCCAGCAGGCTCCTCCACTGGCCCCTGTGCACCCTGATCACCCGGTCATACACTGCCGTAGCTGCACCCTTCACCCTGCAACCTGCTCAGGATCAGGCCCTTTGCAGCCCTCCTTCCCAAAAGCAGGTTGCCTGTGAGAAACTAATGCATTTCATATACTAACCCACATGAGTAGAAGACTAAAAACCAACTGTATCCTGGGCTGCATCAAAAGAAGTGTGCCCAGCAGGTTGAGGGAGGTGATTCTGCCCCTCTACTCTGCTCCCATGAGACCCCACCTGGAGCACTGTGTCCAGCTCTGGGGCCTCCAACGTAAGAAGGACATGGACCTGTTGGAGCAAGTCCAGAGGAAGGCCATGAAGATGATCAGTGGGCTGGAACACCTCTCCTGTGAGGAAAGGCTGAGAGAGCTGGGATTGTTCAGCCTGGAGAAGAGAAGGCTCCAGGGAGATCTTATAGCAGCCTTCCAGTACCTGAAGGGGCCTACAAGAAAGCTGGAGAGGGACATTTTACAAGGGCACATAGTGATAGGACAAGGGGTAATGATTTTAAACTGAAAGAGGTAGATTTAGATTAGATATAAGGAAGAAATTCTTCACTTTGAGGGTGGTGAGGCACTGCAACAGGTTGCCCCGAGAAGCTGTGGATGCCCCATCCCTGGAAGTGTTCAAGGGCAGGTTGGATGGGGCTTTGAGCAACCTGGTCTAGTGGAAGGTGTCCCTGCCCATGGCAAGGGGGTTGGAACTAGATAATCTTTCAGGTCCCTTCCAACCTGAACCGTTCTATGATTCTATGAAACACAGGCTTGCCGCTCTCTCCCAAGGCCTCCCGGCTGCATCCGGATTTGCTGGGGCTGTGTCCGCTCCCCTCCTCTCCTCTGGGCATTGCCTGCCCAGCTGCACAGCATCCTGGTGAGCCAACAGGATGAGTGACAGTAAACAGAGCTTTTCCATGGAAACATTTGTTCAACAAAGAATTGCAAATTTTCATGGTGAGTATCTGGTTTCCTCCCAACTTTTTTGTTGTTGTTTCTGAAAGCTGCCCAGCCGGTCTGGATCTGGCTTTCACGAGCATTTTTTTTCCCTAACGCTTAATTTCAGCAGCTAGCATTTCCCTGCTCTTTTTTTTTTTTTCCCCCACTTCTTCTTTAGGTTTCCATCCTCTTTTCAACATAAATGGAGGCAATGGCATCTCCTCGGGGCTTTTCTTTTCTGCAGGGCACAAACTCTCCTCCTCACTGAGAGGTTAATGACAATGATGGGTGACCCAGGAAGGGACATTCGGCTTTTTAGGCTGAGAAGAGCTTGAATTGGAGAGGTGGGACTGGGCTACCTTCTCTGGACCACGTCAGCACATGAACATGGGGAAAAAAATCCAAGTTTTTCACCAAGCCAGCAAGGAGCAGTGATAACTTGGGGTAACACTGGCTCCTAAAGGACCTGCACAGAAGGAAATAAGAGATGATGTCCAGCTGTCCAGAAGGAGGTAAGAGATGATGTCTGCAGGGTGCTTTGGTCCACCTGGAGTGCTGTGACAGTGTGGGGACGTCCCCGCGCCCACCCCAGCCCGGTGAGTGCTTCTCACTCCATCCCTTTGACCCAACGCTGCTTTTCTCCTGCTGGCTTTTTCTTGTTTATCTTTAATTTTTTTTTCCAAGCCATTCTGCGCTGATCCCTAGGACGGGGGGGGAGGCAGAGACAGGGGTTTGTCCCTGGCGTGTGCCCAAGGAGGCAGCGGGGTCCCCGGCACAAGGCGGCGGTGACAGCAGGTGGCACTGCAGCCCCAGGAACGCGCCGCAGCCGCCCCGGGAGCTGCTGGCCTGCACACACTCACACTCACACACTCACACACTCACACACTCACACACTCACACTCACACTCTCACTCACACTCACTCACATCTCAGAGCAGCCCCCCCCTCCACCCCGGAGCGCATCCCCTGCATGGGACCCCACCAACCCTCATCATTTGATGCACCGCAAAGCAGAAGAGCTTGGAATATTATCCCTAACCCGCACCGGGTTGGGAATTTCGGAGGAAATCCTGCTCTCGGTGAGGGTTTGGTGCAGGGATAAAACCTGGAGCAGAGAAGCCCCCTCCTCGCTCTGGGGGCAAAGGGAGGTTTTGGGGTGCAAGAGGTTGCATGTGCCTGTTGCTTGCAAATGGGGAAAGCAGCAGGAGGGAAGGAGTCCAAGAAATCAAGGTAGCCCGGACAAAGTACAGCCACCAGCTGCTGCAAGCCAGGGGGATTTAGGGGAGGAACCCGAGTTGCTGCAAAACCGTGAATGTGAACACAGAAGCTTCAAAAAAAAAAAAAAAAAACAACAACAAAAAACCGCACCCTTCCAGGAACTATACTGATTTATGCCAGTAAATTTATACCAATCTCTCCAGTTGTGCCTGCTAAGAATACAAGCAGGGATGCACCATAACCTCTGTTCCCATCCTATAACCGCTCTGTGAGTTCAGGCTTTATTTTTAGCCCGGCTTCCTCAGGGCTCTGTCTGATCTGATTTCTCCGGAGAGAAGATTTTTTTCTGCTAAATGCCACCCTCCTGCTAGAAACTCCCATTCTCCCCAGCACTGCTGAAGGGATTGACCTTTTCAAGCATATTTGAAAGATAATCGAGTCAAATTTGGAAACAAAGTGACAGCCAAATAGAGAAGAGAGAGACCTAAAAGAGCATCCCGGGGTGAGACAGACCAGGGACCCTCAGACATCACAGGAGCTGGTCGGTGGCCCAGGGGAAGTCGGGATTGCTGCAGGAGGAAGGAAAAAAGGATATTTTTCCTTCTTTCTTGCTTTGATTTGGCTGGTGTATTATTGCCAAGCTCTTTGTGACTTGCTTTCAAGCAGTTTGCTGAGCGTTCAGTCAAAAATATGAGCGCTGTTGGTTAGTGGTGTTTGGTCCCGTGATGTTGTTTCTGGCCGGCAGTTGGTTGAGCTCATGTCTTGTAATTAGTGGGTGGGCTTGAGGAGACCACTGCGGCTTCCGATCTCTCGGGGAAAGGGAGAAAATAAGCAGGATTAAGGAATTTTGGAAAATTATAGGCATTTTCATTTCACATAAGCTTTGCCAGGAACACCAAGCCCTGGAGAAGGATGGCCACTGCAGGATGCATGGGCAGCACTAAAGGACTTTGTTTCTCATCATCGTCACCCAAATAACTCTGTGTCTGTGTGTGTCTGTGTGTGTCTCTGTGTGTGTGTGCACAAATACAGCGTGGCCTGCCCAGTGGTCCACGGGCCAGCAGTGGCTGTGGGAACACGGTACCTCTGCAAGATTAAAGGGATATATTCCATCTGCAAACACAGTTTTATACAGATTTCTTTTCTATAGCAGGATTGCTGTAACTGGAGGGACCTGAGGGATGCGGAGGGATGTCAGAGCAGGGGGGGCACTGGCTCTTGGTTGTTTTTAACCAAGCCAACCTGTTGAGGTGACAACGCCGTGTGTCCAGAGCAGCCCACCCGGGCCGTTGGACCCCACTTGAGCTAATCCCCTTCTCGCTCACATGGCTTTTGCTGCAACAGAGAGAGAGAGAGACACAAAACCAGCCACAAATTCCCCAGGAAAATGCCAATTGTGAAGCTGCAACAACTGAGCAAGAGCCATAGGAGTGGACATAGCACTCAAAACTGCTTTCACTAGGGTCTCTGGTTGTCCCTGGTTTAAGGACCTGGCAGGGGGCTGGGACCCCAGCTCCCCAGCCTGTCTCAGCCAGTGGGCGTTTGCACTATACATATGCACTCAGCAGCATTTAAAACTCACAAGCAGTCAGTACTTGGTGCTAAATGCACAAAGTAAACGCAAATGCTGTTTCAGGTGGGCATTTCTGCTCCTGCTTCTGCTGCAGGGTGCAGGATCCAACCATCCCATTCCCATCTCAGTGGAAGGAGATTCCACCTCCAGCATCACCAAGCAAGCCCTTGCTGCTATTTTTCCCAAATAACAACTGTTTTCTGGACAGGATTTGGTAAGAAGTTTTGTCTTGAGAGAAGGACTGATCTGACATTCAGAGCAGGAGGGGTCTGATCAGCCAGGCGCTGAGGCACATGCCCAAAACCACAGCTTTTTGAACTACAACAGACACAAAAAACCAATGTCTACTTTATAACTGTAAACATGGCTCCAATCCTGCACATCTTGCTCATGGGAATGGCTCTATCAAGTGCATTTATCTCTATATACACATGTATATGTATATGATATGTTTATGTATTCTGTCTCCCATTCAGTGTAGATATTAATCATGTGCTGTTCCACCCAAACCACGTTAAATGTGGCCGATGTCTCACTGGCGATGACTGCTTCCACCACCACTTGTGTGACTCCTGTTTGCGGGTTTATTGCATCAGAGCTGCCAGTTGCAAGTCCCTGGGTCCTAAAAGAAGGAGCTTGCACTAAAAAAACACTCAGCTTTGGGCAAGAGCCCATTGCTTTTCTACGGCAGGGCTTCAGGCAGCAATCGTCACCCGATGGGGACACCTCGCCCTTGGGATGGTGCCCTTCGCCGGCACCCCTGCCACGCTGCACGCACCCAGCACCGGGGCAGTGCTCTCCTCCAAACCAGCCAAGGACCTCTCTCTCTCCTTATTTCAGCAAAATAATCATCCGATTATTTTTCCACATGAAAGTGCCCCGGTGTTCAGGTGGACAATCTGACTCCGGCTGAGCCGCCTGGAATCCCTGCGGTTTTGATTTTCAGCAGAGAACAATCTTATCAGCCCAGATTGTACACAGAGATAGGGAGCCTTCGGGTAGGGTTGCATAAGCACAGATTGCCTCAGCTGGGATGGGGAAGGCTCCGCTTGCTGTATTTATTTGTTTTCCCCACCTCGGGTTTCAGGTTCTCCTGGTGACCATCATTTCAGCTTTCTTTGCCCGCTCATTGTTTGAGCAGCCGAGCCTTCCTCATGGATCACTGGGCAGGAGGCTCAATTTAAATCTGGCCTCAGCCCTCGGCCGCTTGCATGGTGCCTTGAGAGATTTCTTGCAAATAGGGCTTTTTTTCCCCATCCCACTACGGTTCTTCTCTGGGCGAGGATGGGATGGGCCCCAATTTGGGATGGATGCGATTCCCCCCTCTCTCAGCACACCCGTTTTGGCCTCTTCCCCTCCTGCCAGCTCCTCTTTCAAATCTGGCAACTGCGTGGGCACCTTGTCTCCGATTGCAAAGGCAGGATATACGGTTTCCGCGGAGGCCATCAGCAAATAGCTGTGGCTACGTAAGCCTGGCAGAAGAAGGGGGTGAGGACAGAGAGGCATCCTGAGCAGAGCAAAGCCCCCAAAACATCACCCAGAGGAGCACCGGGGGGTGCAGACTGAGAGACTCGGGCATCCGAGGACAGCACGTGCTGCAGCTGGTGCTGACATGGGGGTCCCATCCCACGCCATATGATGCTCCTCTCCCAGGGCTGTCCCCTCGTGTGCCACCCAAGGGGACGGGGCAGCAGGGACTGAATGCGCCCATGCGACCTCCATGCTGGGGCTCTGGGACGTCACTGGGACTTGGCAGGAAAAGTCACCGTGCAAGTCAGAGTGTGTCTTTTGGAAAATGTTTGAGGCTTGAAGTTAACCCTGCAGTGGCATGGGAGCCATCATGTGCACATTGAACTCCCAGATGTTGAATTACCCTCGCTGTGGGAAAACCTTGTGTCTTGGTCCTATTCACAGCTTTCAGGTGCCAGCTCTCCTTTTGTCTCTTCTCCTCCTGGTTTAGAGAATTTAAAGAAATTTACCTTGTACTGATGTCTTCAGATCATGTTACATCATCTCCTTTCCTTCTCTAGGACAGATTACCAAATTTGACACATCCATAAACCAGAAGGGACCACTGTGACGAGATGGTTGGATGTCTGGTGTGCCATGGGCCCGAATCAAGCCTGCTAAACACCTCCCAGAAAGTCATCACAGGCTTTGTAGAGGATTGATTCTTCTCCCTGCTAAAACGTACACTTTCTTTTTAGGCTTGAATGAGGTCATGAGTGGGTGCAGGCCAGAGTGGGGTAGTGGGAGTGACCAGCTGCTGACCATCCTCACGTCTGCTGTCACAGGCTTTGGCCACATTGCTGTCCCCCACCACCCCAGTACCAAGTTCCCATGGGCTGGTGGCAGCCCAGCAGGCCAGCAGAGCCCCAAAGCCTCTTTGCCGAAGGTCTTCTCCAGCCCTGGCCCTGGCTGTAGGTGGGGAGGTGAGAGGCAGAGCAGAGGTGGGGGTCTCCCAGCAAGCAGCCTGCAGCTCCCCCTTCCCATGCCCTGCTTTGCCTTTGCCCTCCAACCTCATCCCAGGTACCCTTTGGACCTGGAGGCCTCAGAAGCCGATCCTGCATGTGAAGGTCATAGATGGGGCTGGTACAGCCCAAGGTGGCATCAGCTTCTTGGCCAGCGTGTTGCACCAAGTATGTCTGTCCGCTTCATTAGGCACCAAGTCTCCCAGGGACAGCACAGCTCCAGCACCCCCACATCCTTTGCCTGTACTCTTCCCTCCAAGAAATATCCCACCTCCCTGTCAAGCACCTTTGGGGACGTTGGCTTGAGGGGCACTTCTGCCCACAGAGATTCCTCCCAGCTCAAGCTTCAGCATCTTCCCCTCCCATGGAGGCAGCAGCAATGCGTGGCCCCACCTGAGCCATCCCAGTCGATAAAACCCCGCTGTGCACCCAACAGCCACCGAACACCCAAGGCAGCATGGAGCAGGCCAGGGCATCCCCACCTCAGCTCTGCTGCAGAGGGCACGTAGTGCCAACCACCGACAGACCTGTGTGCCAACAGGGTTGGAAGCCACCATGCCAGGAGACAGAAGTGTCCCCTGCAGCCGAGCACTGCTGAGCCCGCACACCATTCCTGGCTCCTGCTTGCTTTTGGTTCTGCTCCGGCAGAGGAGCGAGGCAGGCAAAGCCCTGCCAAGGTGGGCAGAAGGCAGCCTCTAGCTATGGGCAACCAAGCAGCCCATGGCCAAAGGCTTGGGCAAGTTCTGAGGCTTCTTTGTGCCAGTGCCTCTGCCCAGCCCCGGAGGGCTCCCAGGAAGGGAACAGCAGTTTTTAAGATGGTGCTCCCTCCCACTTTTACTCTTTCTTTCCCTGCTTCCCCACCAGCTCCGGGAGATTAGGCATACGAAGATCTTAATTCCCTAAATACATCTCTGATTTGTTCTAGCGTGATGCAGCCCTTCTGTTGAATGAAGCGCACGCCGAGGCCATGCCCATCCGCAGCCCTGGCGCTGCCGCAAAATCCCTCCCGTGCCTGCACGAGCAATCCTGCGGGTCCC
This sequence comes from Theristicus caerulescens, assembly GCA_020745775.1. NCBI lineage: Eukaryota > Metazoa > Chordata > Aves > Pelecaniformes > Threskiornithidae > Theristicus > Theristicus caerulescens. The sequence goes on along the minus strand of CM036564.1, from coordinate 65,195,255 downwards.
CGGGACACCCACCGCCCCGCACCGGGCAGCGGGAGCGGCGGGGGGGACAGGCGTCCTTCGGGGCTCAGGAGAAGCACCCTGATGGCTTGCAGATGTGATTTCATTTTTCAATTGTTTCTAATTTGCTTGGAGTTTTTTTTTTTTCAATTCTAGAAAAGAAACAATTTCTTCAGGGAGTGTTAGCCACAAGCCTCATTTGGCATTGTTTTTTAGTCAATTGGTTTTGTCTTGTATTATTAGGAATATTATATTACATAATGATAAGCCGCGGCGACTTATTATGGGGACTATAAAGGGAGGCAAGCGTGGGCACGCGGAGCACCAGCCGCCGGCGCGGGCAGCCGCCCTCCTCGCTTCGTCCTCTGCCCTTGCTCTGACCTTCGGCAGGTCTGTCGTCTCCCTGGGCCTCAGTTTCCCCTCCTGTAAAACAGGATACACGCACCAGCTATTAGCTTAAAAACTTTTCCATCCTTAAGTCAGAAAAAGATGAGTTTTTCCCCTTTCTTCCATCCTGGCGTGAGGATCTTCTGTATCTTTTCTGTCGTGGCTGGAAGCCATGGTTGTCTGAGCAGGTACGGCACCTGACCAAAGCAGCCCCGATCCCTGCAGAACACGGCTGCGGATGAGAAGCTAAGGCAGAGCTGGGAAGGAGCTACTCTGCCACGGAGGCGTTTTCCAAAAGCACTGGACAAGTGAAAACAGGAAATCGTAATTGAACTAAATCTGCCTCTTTAACCTCATTATTAGGATTGGGATTATATGCTTCGGAGGAAGTTCAACCCGTGTTTAAAATCTGGGGAGGTGGGAGCAAATGGTAGAAACCACGGGGAGAGAGGAAGCGTTCCTGCGCTTGGTGACAAGTCCAGCTGGAAGGAAAGACGGGGCGGCACGGGATGGGGGTTCAGCCTGGTGCCCTCTTTCCAGAGAGCATCAGGCTGCTGTTGGGGTGAGCGCCGACAGCCTCTGGGGAGCCTGGTAATTTCCTCTCTCTGCCTGAAGATTAAAGCAAAATTTCCTCCGTTTCCATATTTAAAATTGTGTCCACGTCCAGTTGGGAAAGATGACGATGTCTCAGGTTGCTTTGTACACTAGAGCTGAACCAAAGCTCCTGTGGATCCGGCCTCTGCCACCGCTGCTCTCCCCACGCAGCACCTGGTGCCCTCAGAAAACCCAAGGGCTTCAGCCCCACCAGGAACAGCAAAATCCACCCTTGAAGATGGATTGATTGCCGCAGCACTGCGTTGGCTGCACCTTTACTGCTTCTGCTGCTGTTAACGACATCCGTGTGCATCGGGCAGGTTAAAGCACCTGCCCCTGAAGGCAGCCTGTACAGAGAGCAGCCCCCAGCAGCATCACCCCATAGGGAGCTCTTCCTCGGGTGCGAAATTACTGACAGCGAAGCGTACAGGGTAGGCAGGGAGGTTTCCACCCGGGCAGTGTCCGTGAGCTGCTCTCCGGAGAAAAGCAGGAGTAAGGGAGAAGCGCAGAGGTGAAAAGTTATCTCGGGGCATGCGCTGTTTTCTTTACAGGCCTGCAGAGTCCGAAGCACTTCAATAATAGTTAAACAATAGTTAAATAGTACTTTATCTTCAGGCTGGATAACAGCGCAAGCAGCTGCTGGCTACCTGGTGACAGGCGGCTCGATAAAACCACCTATGCAGGAGGGAGGCCGTTCGGTTGCCTTGGCCCGATGGTGCCTGTACCGCACACCCTGCCTCCCTTTAGCTGCTGACATTTCCAAACCCGTCTGCTCAACGCGAAGCTCCGACGCCTGGCCGAGCAGGCCTGGTTTGCAAAGAGACAGAGCACAAAGGTCTCCTAACGGCACCGCAGCTCCGGGCTCCTGGCGTTGCAGCTGGGGGGGGATACACAAGCTTTAGGGAGCCAGGCCTGGAAATGTTGCATTTAAATCCATCGGCTGAGCGAGCATCCGCTCCTTGCTGCGGGCCTCCGCGGAGGATTTGCCAGCATGTGGGCCAGGGTTGCGGGGGCCGAGAGCAGGGTCGGACGTGCCCCTCTGCGGGGCCGGGGGGCAGCGGGGAAGGGGAGCAGAGAGGGGCTGGCAGCGGGGCAGGGGCAGAGCGGGCCTGCGGCTCGTGCACGGGACAGCGCTGGCGCAGCGTGACCCGGGAAATGAAACGAGGAGAGAGAGGAGGGGGCTGGCTTTCTCCTTGGGCGTTTGTTTTTATACACTGAATTTCCTGCTCGGGCAATCTAAGCGTAACCCCCCGCTCCGGGCTGCCCCCAACGTGGAGGTAGGCTGGGGAGAAGCGGGCTGCCCGTCCACCTCCGCCGGAGGAAGAGGCGCTTACGGTAGAGGTGACCTTTCTAAATCCCTGCTTTGGACAGACATTTCCAATAAGTGCTGAAGAAAAGCCTGCCAGTTCCAGCTTTCTCAGCCTGCTCTCCATTTTCCTTCCATCCTCTCCAGGCTGAATTTAATCCGAGAAGGTTCCTTTGAGCTTTTGTGTGTTGCTGGGGGAGATGTGGGCGCACAAGGGATCGCGTTACAACTTTCATTTCCTGAAATGTTTGAGGGAACATCCAGGGTTTTATCCACACATCAGGCAAAGTTGAGGGCTCGGATTTCAGGTCTTGTCACTCAGCTGTCACCAAACAAATGAGCCTCTCAGAGCTGGAGACGGAGAGAGCTACCTGCTATTCATGACCCCGAAAGCAGGTGATCACTCATGGGAAAAGCAGGTAGAATTAATCATTCCGCTGTTCTCCATTTCCTCCCCTTTTTTGGCTGACCTGGACACAGTGTGAAATCTGTCCTGGGGGGGTGAAGGGGGTGGGGGGCGAATTAACTCCTTCCTGCCGATGGAAATACAAAGCGAGGTGAGAAACAGCCCCGGGCTGCTTCCCCAGGCTGATTTTGCTGTGAAAAGCTTGCTGCGAGGTCAAGCCTAATGGAGGAGAGCTCAGCAACCTGCGCCTGGCTCAGCTCCGGGGCCTCCCTGGTCCTGCCTGCCCGCCGGCCCCTTCCCCAGCCCGGGGGGGGATATTTCCAGGGAGGGGGGTCCCTCAGCATCCTCCATCCCTCCCTGCCACCATCCGCCTGTTGGCAACCTCCTCCCTCTCCCTGGCAGGGAAATGGGGGGTCGGGGCATAGGCAGGGCTCTGCGGCCGCGGGGGGCGGCGGGGCGCAACCTGCGCGGCGCTGCGCAGTGCTGTGCGGTGCTGCGCGGCCCCGCTCCGCAGCCGCCGGGCCTGAGAGCCGCCCCGGCCCGCAGGTCCGCGCTGGGGAAGGGGGGGTTTGGGCGAGGGGGAGACCCCCCGGCAGCTCCCCCCCCACCCAAAAAAAAAGTCAGCCCTGCTGCTGCCTGCGCGCACGAAGCGCCTCCGCGCTGTTTGCTTTGAAAATAAGCCCTGGTTTGCGAGTCCCGGCTTGGCTTTCCCGCCGCGCAGGGCCGGAGCCCCGGGCAATATTTATCCTTCCTCTTCACCGAGGCCGTGGCTTGGGGGAAAAAAAAAAAAAAACAACGGAGCTGGAGCTTATCCGTCCTCGGGGCGCAGAGCCCGCAGCTGCTCACCCTGAAAATCTCCCTCATTTCCCTGGGGGGTTCCCCCCTTTCTGACCAAGGGGGGGCTGCGCTGCTTCGTGGCGGAGCACGGCGGGGCTGGATGAGTCCCCCGGGGAGGGCGATGAGGGTCCCCGGTGGGGCCGAGGGCGAGGCTGGACCGGGGGTCCCGTCCCCAGGGTCCCCGCGGGGCGCGCAGCGGGGCCCGCTCCAGGCCCCCCCGGGCCGGGGTCGCTGAGCACGGAGGGGGGCTCCGCGCTCCCACCCGACCTCGGGTTTTGCCCCGGCTCCACCCGCGGCCGTGGATGCGCGCAGACACGCGGATGTGCGCAGACACGCGGATGTGCGCCCACCCGCGGGGTTTGCGCGCCCAAGATCTGCGCCCTCCACCTTGCTCCCACGGAGCCGCGCTGGGTCCTGCCCGGGGAGTGGGGGGGTCCCCACTGCCCCGGCCGTGCCCCCCCAGAGGGTGGTGGGCGCAGGAGGCCCGGCCGGACCCGGGCTGGGCGCCCCGAGGGGGCGGCCGGTGCAAGGCCGGGGGGCGGGGGAAACCATCCCCGCCGGCCCCGGGCCCCGGCTCCCCCGCAGCTGGAGCCGAGGAGGGGGGGGGATCCGCCGCCCCGTCCCGGCGCGGGTGGGGGGTCCGCGGGGGGGGCTGTGGAGCGTGTCCCGGTGCCGGGCCCCTTTGGGGAGCCAACGGGAGGGACGCGGAGCGCTCCGGCCGGGCCAGACCCTCCTGCAGAGGGTGACATTTCTCCATGGCCCAAGACCCCGAGAATAAACACGGCAGCGACTTAAATAAACACGCACTTAATGATGCAAAACGCTCACAGGGGGGGACCGGCACCAGCGGCCGGGCCGCAGCGAGGCCCCGACGGGGCGGGCGGCGGGGACGAGCCGCTCCCTCCCGGCCGGGCGCCCGGCTCCCACGGGGAGACCCCACGCAAGCCGCTCCAGTGGGTGCCCTCTCCCCCTCCTTCCTCGCTTACAAAGGCACCGGCTGTGCCCCCCGCCGCAGCCCTAAGCGGGGGGTAAGGGTGGGCAGAGGGACCCGGGCTCGCCCCTGCAAAGAAAAGCGCAGCCTGGGTGTTTCTGCCATCAGCGTTGTTTAATTTAGACTGTTTAGGTACAATAGAAAATAAACCTGAAAGCACATGCGATTTGTGGTAACAAATACTCGAGACAGACAGCGCCGTCCGCGGGCTCTCTGCAAGCCGAAGGGGGCAGGCGGCGAGCGGGGGCAGGCGGCAGAAGGCGGCGTGGAGCTGGCGGGGCAGCCTGGAAACGCTCGTTCGGGAGGAGACGGCCCTCGACGCTTTTTATTATTATTATTATTATTATTATTATTATTATTATTATTATCCTAATTTTTAGCCAGATCGATGCATTTCACCACGGAGGAGAAGGAAGCCGGGGGGCGCGGGCCCACGGGAGCTCGCTCGCTGACCGCCTCGCACAGCCGCGACGAGACATAGGCACTTGTTAAAATTCTAATACTGCAGCTTCCCCCCCCCTTTTTTTTTTTTTAATTTAAACTACATCGAAATCTTTCCGGTAAGGCTAAATATGAAAAATGTAAACGTAGCTTCCCCCGCTCCTCCCGCCGCAGGGCTGGGTACCGCGGGTCGCTCCCTCCGCCTCCGCCCCAGCTCCCCGCCGGCCCCGCGGGGACCCGGCCGGGCAGCAGCGGGGATGCCCCGGACGCCCCTGCCCCACCGCGGGGCTGGGATTTATTTCGATGGAATCGGATCCAGCTGGGGTTGTGTTTTTGTCCTTTTTCTTTTTTTCATTTTTTTCTTTTTTTTTTTCTTTTTGTAATTCCCACTGGGACCAGCTCGTTTGAACTCGAAGGGCTGAGGGTTTCTGCCGCTCTCTGCGTTTGGCTACGTGGGAAAAAAAATAAAAATAAAAATCATGATGATAGTAGGAGACGCTTGGGGGGGAACTGGACCAGGAGCCGATGTGGGGTTGTGTGAAAGAGCCGAGAGTCCCGTCAAGAATCAGCGGGTGAGCTGTAAAACCGGGTGCTGTCCTCTATGTACAACCCAGAGCCTCTGTCCCCGAGCAGAACCTCCTCTCCCGATCCTCCGGCCGCGGGCCCTTAGGATCCCAGATCCACCAGGCTGGACGTGAGGGGTCCCAGCAGCGAGTCCTGGAGCTGGTGGCCTTGGAGGCTGTGAGGGGTCTGGGATGCAGCTAAACCGCTCAGGGAGTAGCCGGAGCTCCTGGCGTGGCTGAGGTTCCCCTGCAAGAGCAGGACCGAGTTCTGATCCGGGCTTTGGGGAGGAGAAAATTCTTCCTCGGAGCTGGACATGAGGGGTTTGCTCCCATCCAGAGGCGAGAGTTGGTTCGGTTTGTTGGTGGCCGCGTTGTTGTTTTCCGTGTTCTCCCTGCGGAAAGGCAAAAAAAAGGAAAAAAAAAAACCCACAACGGGGATGTTACGGCGGGCGGGAGGCGCCGGGGATGGGCGCTGTGCTAATGCCCCCGGTAAACCCTTCGCGTTTTATTTCACCGGCGGAGCAGACGCCTTTCCCCGGGAAAAACAACCAAAAAAAGCGCCTAATATTTTCATAACGGATCGTCCCCGTTTCTTTTTACTCTCCTATAAATAGATGTACACCGCACAGCCCGGTAATTTAGGTGAGGAGAGGGGGGGGAATTTTTTAGGGTGAATTTTCTTTTTTTAATTAAAAATGAAAGCGCGGCCCGGGGACGAGCGGGGTGCGGGGTTTTCTCTAGGAGGCTCGGTGGGGAGGTTGCTGGAGGGGAGAAAAAGTGGGGAGATGCCCTTCGTGGCCGGCTGCTTTGCCGGGCCGAGCCGCTGCCCCGCACCGAGGCCACCCCGGGCGGCGGCGCCGCCCGGGGTGGCCTCGGTGCGGGGCAGCGGCTCGGCCCGGCACCGTGTCCCCATCCCGGTCTCCCTCCGGTTCCTCCCCTCTCCATCCCGGGGTTGCATTTTTCTCCTCCTCCGGGCTTCGGAGCTCCCCTACCCGATCCCCGGCAATACCCGAGCCGGCATCCCGGAGGCTCCGGGACAGCGTCGCTCCCGGTTTGCTCGGGGCAGCAGGCAGCAAACAAAGGCGGCGGAGAAGCCTGGAAAGGCCGGTGAGGGGCTCGCTGCTCCCCCCGGGCAGGTGGGGTCGGGAGGCGAGGAGTGGGGTTCGGTGGGTCTCGAGTGGAAAATCCACTTGGGTTTCCACGGGGGGGGGGCGTGTAAAAATGCAACGCGGTTTAGGAAAAAAAATAAAATAAAAGGGGATTTGGAGGGAGCGAGGTATTTTCGCCGCTCCCATCCCATCCGCCGCCGGGGGAGCGGGGAGAAAAGGGGTACGGGGAGGACTGGGGGGGGACAAGTACCTTTCCTTCGCCTCCGCCGCTCGGTCCCGCTGCCTCCGGTTCTTGAACCAGTTGCTGACCTGGGTGGTGGTGAGACCGGTGGCTTCGGCCAGTTCCCGCTTCTCCCGGGGGGACGGGTAGGGATTGTGGGCGTACCATTCCCGCAGCACGCCCCGGGATTTCTCCTTGAAGCAATAACTGGTTTCCTCGCCGTCCCAGATGGTGCGGGGCAAAGGGAATTTTCGGCGGACGCGGTATTTCCCGACGGCGCCCAAGGGTCTGCCCCGCAGTTTTTCGGCTTCCACGTAGTGAGCCTTCAGCCAGAGCTGCTGCAGCTTGGGGTGGTTGTGGGGGGAGAACTGGTGGCTCTCCAGGATCTTGTAGAGCTCACGGAAGTTGCCGCGGTGGAAGGCCACCACCGCCTTGGCCTTGAGGACGCTCTCGTTCTTGTGCAGGTGGTCGCAGGCCGGCAGCGACCAGAGGAACCGACCCAACCTCTCCAGGTTCCCCCCTTGCTGCAACACCTCGCAGACGCAGGCGACCTGCTCCTGCGTGAAGCCAAACGACGGCAGCATCGACATGGCCGGGCGCGGCGGCGGCGGCGGCGGCGGCGGGAGGAGGAAGAGGAGGAGGAGGAGGAGGAGGCGGCGGCGGCGGGCACCCCGCGGGAGCGCGGCGGCGGAGGGGCGGCGGGGAGCCGCCCGCCGGGCCCGGTCCTGATCCCGGTCCTGATCGCGGTGCCGGTGGCGGAGCGGGGAGGGGCGGGCGAGCGGGGATGCCGGTCGCCGTGCCGGGGGGACTTTGTCCCCGCTCCGCCGCCGCCGCGCTTAAAGCGCCCGAGCCCCCGCGCCGCGCTGATTGGGCGCCCGCGGCTCGGCCCCGGCCCGGCCCGGCCCAGCCCGGCCCAGCCCAGCCCGGCCCAGCCCAGCCCAGCCCGGCCCGGCGGGCAGAGCCTCGGCACGGGCGGGCGGGGCCTGGCGGCGGGGACCCGGCCCCGGACCCGGCCTCGGCCGCCGCCGCGGCTGCGCTTCCCGCCGCCGCCTCTGCGCGGGTGCGGACCGGGCCCCGGCCCCGCCGCCCCCCGGCCGCGTCTCTGGGGAGCCGCTCCCGGCCGACTTTGTCTTTCTTTCTTCCACTCTTCTCTTCCCCCCCCCCCAAAAAAACTCCTACCCCCGCCCCCCCGCCGCCCGCTCGCCGTCCCCTGCCAAGCCAGCCCGTATTTAATTACCTTAATGCTGGGGATGAATAAATAATGCTTTAGCGAGTGGCTAAATACCAGGCGGCCCCCCTGCCCCCCCGCTCGGTCACCGGGGGGGTCCCGGGGGGGGGGCAGCCCCCGGAGCCCCCGAGGAAGCCGCACAGCAAAACTGCCCCGACCGGCGGGGCTTTAATTAACCTCATCCTCATTTGCACACCTCGCTCAAAAGCAATTATTTTTAAAAAAAAAAGAAAGAAAAATTAGAAAACAATTAGGGTCCCTGAGCAAAGATAATCTATTGTCAGTGGGAAGGACGGGCTGGGAGATGAGGACAATGCGGGGAGATAAGGGCAGGGGGGCGGTGGGCAGAGGGTGTCTTTAGGACTGGATTTATCTTTGATGAGATAAGCCGAGCCCAGCGTTTTAAGCACGCTCCAGAGCGCTTTGGAGTCAAGAACGAGTTCGCTCGGCGGGTGCTAATCACCATCGCGGGGCTCTTTAAAACCTGTTGGTCTCCGCCGAAGGCATTCGCATTTATTTGACCCAAAACGCAGAAAGCGAAGCGCAGCGCGGCTGTGGCCGGGCCGGGGCCGGCGGCCCTCCCGCTGCCCGCTCCCTCCGCCCGCGGCGCGATACGGGAAAGGCCGGTCGCGATATTTTCCTAACTCCGGATTGTTGTTTTTCCCCATGTACTTTCGCGTCTCGGGGCTGTTTAAAATAAGCCCCTGCCACCCAGTCTGTACAGTGACTTTACTATGTAGGCTGGAGTCAGGGCGCTTCCATATCCCATGACCATGTGTCTGGTAATTTTCCCTTGCCATTTTATTTTAGTACTTATGATGTTGCAGATGAAGTCTTAAAGAGCTGCAATGTCCTCCCAGAAGGAATGTCTGCTTGGAACAGATCCTTATTGACAAGGCAGCTGTGTGGGGACCGGAACGGAGCCTTAAACCCGGCTCTAAAATCAACTAATACCCTAAAGTCTGGAGCAAGTGCGCAGAATTACAAGGCATGGGCTCGCAGCCGCCCGCGGCCGCGTCCTGGAGGAGCAGTGCCCTGCCCAGCCTGGGAGATGGGCTCCCATCCCTCCTTTTTATCGTTATTAATTTTTTTAGGTTTTTTTGTCTTTCGAATAAGGTGCTCAGCTCGGGAAAAGCACGGACCTGAGGGATTAGACCTTCAGGATGAGGAGGAGAGAAATGCAAAGCGGGGCTGAGGAAGCTCCTTGCCATTTTAACGAGAGCGGTTTTCTCTTGCCCTCACATTTCTCCTCTTTTCTTTTATTTTCTTTTTTTTTTTTTTCCCTTTAAAAGGCCGACCAAACCAAACACCGCTCTTGCTGGGAATAAGCAAATGAGCCCGGCGCGGCCGGCGGCGGAGCGGCCAGGGACGGGCAGGGCTGAGCCGAGGCTTCCCCGCCGTTCCCCAGCGGGATTTGATCCCCCCGTGTCACCCAGATTCCCACGAGGAGGGGACAGACTCGCCGGGTTCTACCTGGGAGCCACACACTGCAGGCGGCAATCGGGCAGCGTCAATGCGAATTATTGCCCGGGATTGGTTTTGCTAAAAATTGGAAACTTTTCATTTTAAACCACGGAAAGAGGTAAATGAATTCCTAAACCACCCCATCCCATTTAGCTCTTGAAAATCACCCAGAAAAAATAGTTTCGAGCCCCTCAAAAAAAAAAACAAACCCTAAACCAAAATAAAGCAGATGCAAATAACTAAATAACTAAATAACAACACGCCGGCGCGGAGCTGCCGCCGGCTGCTTCTCTTTCTTGTATTTTTCGGCAGAAAAGGAGCAGCCCGGCGGGCTCAGCCCGCTTCCACCCGGGGCAGAGCCCTTGGCTTGGCCCCGCCGTGGGCTTCCCCCGCCACTGGGGCCTGGCGGCTCCGCGGCCGCGGGGGCCGGTGCGCGGCCGCGGGGGCCTCGGCGCCTCGCCCCGCTCTGCCGGGGCGGCCAGCGGCTCCCTCCCGGCGGGAAAGTCATTTATCCGCTGCTTTATTCGATGCGGCGTTATCCGGCGCGGAGCGGGGATGAAGAGGGAGCCCACGCAACGCGCTGCGGCTTTTCCTCGATTTCGCCAGCAAACCAAAACAAAGCAGAAAAAAATAACCCCAACACGACTCCCATCTCCCCCCGCCCCCGCCCTTAGAAATAAAGCTCTTCCCCAACCGAAAATAAATTTAATTTTTTTTTTCTTTCAGTGTCAGGGTCTGGGGGAAACAAATAGCGCGACAAAATAAAATCAGCGGCATTTTTTTTTTCCCGAGCCCCGTCTGGGCGCGATGATAAGCGGGGCTGGAGGCTGGGAGCCGGCGGGGCAGTAACACAACGCTGCCGCTTTCCGAACCTTTCGAAGGCGAAATCCAAAACCGACCCATTAAGTCAATGAGGTTTGTGTTGTAGAGGGCTCCTTTCCCATCCACTTGCTGTTCTGAAAAATAGATCGCATTTCGTTATCTCGAGTGAGGATCTGCAACGTGATACCGGATCCGCGCTGCCTTCCCTGCCGAATGCGAGGCGCAGGGGAGACAGCCAGCTTCCCCGGCTTATTCCTAAACAATACAGGAGTTGTATTTGCTTTCTCTCCCTCTCTTCCCCTTCCTTTATTTTTCTATTTTTTAATGAGGAAGGACGAGCCCCTCTCCATATGCATCCCTCTTCTGCGGGAGCCCTTGGCCCGACGCGCCTGCAGCCCGGTGCCACCTTTAATGGCTCGTTCGTAACTCGCCCCCAGACACCTGTAAAAACAAAGCCGGGGCGGCGGGGCGGGGGCCGAGTCCCTGCCCGGGTCCCTGCCCGGGTCCCCCCCCCCCCTCCCCGGGGGTGCCCGGCGGCGGGGGTCCCCCCGCAGCCGGCGGGGTCAGGCCGGGCCGGGGCTGCCGGAGGAGGGACGGGACGGGATAAGGATACGGATAAGGATATGGATACGGATAAGGATATGGATATGGATAAGGATATGGATAAGGATATGGATAAGGATAAGGCCTTCCCGGCGTGGCCCCGGAGGGGGCGATCCCCAGGGCACAAAGGGCTCTTTCTTCGCGCACTTACCGGGACATTTTTCAAAGGATTAGAGGTGATCACGCGTTGGATTTTTTTCCCTCCGAGGGCCGATATGTCTGTCTGTCCCTGTCCCCCTACACCCTCATTTTCCTCTGCTTTTGCCGTGGGACCCCCCCCTCCCCGTCCCCCCCCCCCCTTTCCTGCTCGCTAATGTACCTCCTGGATGGCGATTCTTTTAAGCTACGAAGAATTTCCTTTTGGGAGGTGAAACCCTCCAGCTCCTCCTGTTCAGAGGAAAGTGCTAGTGATGGTAATACGGGGTGACACTAAATAAACAGTTAAAGCAGAGCTGGAAAGATGGAGTTAATTATCCAGTGAGCTACATTTAAACCGAGACCAGGAGGGGCTGATTTGTTTTGGCGCAGGGAACTGAGAAGGAGACGAGCCACCGAGGGCTCCTTGCTCCTCTTTGGAGGCTCCTTAACTTGCCCTTGCTGTCGCCGGCCCGGGGACCACCTTCCCTCGGCCCGGCCCGGCCCCCCGAGCCGCGCCGGGGGCTCCGGTGCGAGCCGCCCACGGGAGCGGGCCATTTCAGGGGGTCCAGAAGTGGTTTGGTTTGGGTTTTTGTCCCATCTTTGTTTGCTTTTTCTTCCCCAGAAGTCAGATAAATTCTCGTCTGTGCGGCTGGCCGGTGCCTGTGCTCCTCAGGTAAGTCTGCATATGAGCAGCAGCCCCGCGATGCGCTTTTGTTTTTTAAATTTTCCCTCCTCCTTCCTTCTTTTTCTCCCTTTTTTTTTTTTTTTTAAGAAGTCTGATATTAATAATCCCCGTATGCCCCTCTTTCCGGGTCATTACGGTACTGCTGGTCTCTAATCAATCCTAATGCGATGGCAATTGGAGTCTCTGATGAATGCATCTCAGGTTTCTTGTAATGGCTCTACCACATTTTCCTGGACCTCCTTCTTTAACCTGAGATGCCAGGGGGACGTCTCCGTTCTCAGCTGCTGATTACTTCAAGATGTTTGGGCTGGTGTGGGGAGAGAGGGAGCGAGCGAGGCAGCCTGCCCCTGAATAATCTGGAACTGAATTGGATGAGCCGTTTCCTAAATCAAAGGACAACGGCGGGGTTTAACTCCTTTTCTGCACGGAAGCCCTGCCGCCTCGCCTTCCAGCCGGCACCGCCCACGCTGCATCTCCCCCCGCCTGGCCGTGTCCGTGTGCGAGGCGCGACCCCCGGGGACCCACGCACCCCCGGAGCCCGCAGCTCCCCCCCAGCACTCGCGGTCCCCCCACGCAAAGTGGGGGACCCCCCCTCCTCCATCCCCTCACACCTCCCCAGGCCCCGCAGTGCTCCCGGGGGGATCCGCGCCCCCCCCCTCCCGCCGCGGGTGGGAGCCCCCCGCGGGCGCGCAGGGACCGCGCAGGGACCGCGCAGCAGCAGCGCGGTGTCAGCGCGGCGAGTCGCGTTTTCGCGGCATTGTTTTCCTCCCCGTTTCTCAGCATAATGGCATTTGCCGTAACCCGAGACAATGATAATTGCAATTTCTGCCCCTTTTTTTTTAAAAAAAAAAAAAAAGAAATAAGATAATAATGCGGCTCGAATGAGGCTGCGGCCAAAGCGGGCGCTGGGCTGCCGCGGGATCGATCGCTGCTCCCCCCCGAGGTGCGGCTCCTCCGTGGGAGAAAAAACACGTCCCGGCTGCCCGGGGGCGAAAGAAGTATTTGAAACGAATAATTTAATTTCTCCGCGCCGGGATGCGATGTAAAAATTAATCCCCAGCAGAAAAGCAGCGAGGGTTAAGGACAGCCCCTTCTCCCGCGGGGTTTGGCCCTGCGTGGGGAGGCAGGAGCGCGGCCGCGGTGGGATAAGTGTGCTGCGTGGGCGTGCGGGTCCTCGCCATCCCTCAGCCGAGGAGCGTATGCCATCACCGAGGCGTTCGCAAAACCGAAACAAGCCGAGGACGCCCTCTCCGCGCCCGCGGTGGCGGCTCCGGCCCCACGCGGGACAAAGCGCAGGCGCGGAGGGGCCCTGCGCAGGCTGCGACACCCACCCGTGTGGGCCCACCCTGGCGTGCAGCCGGCCGCCCCTTGCATGCACCCACCCGTGTGCGCCCACCCTGGCGTGCAGCCGGCCTCCCCTTGCATGCACCCACCCGTGTGCGCCCACCCTGGCGTGCTGCTGGCCGCCCCTCACTCACACCCACATGTATGCACCCACACAGGGGTGCAGCCGGCCGCCCCTTGCTCACACCCACACGTATGCACCCACACAGGGGTGCAGCCGGCCGCCCCTTGCTCACACCCACACGTATGCACCCACACAGGGGTGCAGCCGGCCGCCCCTCACTCACACCCACACGTATGCACCCACACAGGGGTGCAGCCGGCCGCCCCTTGCTCACACCCACACGTATGCACCCACACAGGGGTGCAGCCGGCCGCCCCCTCGCTCGCACCCACACGTATGCACCTACCCTGGCGTGCAGCCATCCGCCCCTTGCACGCACGCACCCGTGTGCACCCACGCGGGCATGCCACCAGCCGCCCCTTGAACGCACCCACCCGTGTGCGCCCACCCTGGCGTGCAGCCAGCTGCCCCCTCGCACACGCCCACCTGTGTGCACCCACCAGCGAGGTGTGCATGCACACCTGCGTGCCTCACGTGTGCTGACACACCAACACCCACCCATGTGCACCCACCCACGCGTGTGCACGCTCACCCACACTCACCCGCTCCCGTGTGCGTACACTCGTGTGCACAGTCCCTCACCTACGCATGCACTTCTCTGCACACCCGTGTGCGCACACCCACTTGCGTGTAGCCGCCCACCCGTGTGCACACACACTGAGCCACGTCAACGCTCCCACCCACGCGTGCACCACCCACCCACGTCAGTGACACCCACCCGCGCACACGGGCCTGCCCCACGCGTGTCCGCGGCCACAAGCTGGGTGCCCAGGAGCGGCGTGCGAGTGGGTCCTCCCCACCCACCCCATCCTCAGGCGATGGCTGGGGCAGGGGGGCGCTGGGCACCGGGAAACCTGCAAAAAAAAAACCCCAACCCCACTATTTTCACAAAAAAAAAAAAAGAAAAGAGTGGGGGGAGTGCGGTGGTTGATTTTTCCTGCAAGGCATTGCAATGGTTTTTTTGCAAAACACTGCAAACAAAATTTAAAAATTACAATTTCAGGGGAAAAAAAGCCAATTTGGAAGGGGGCTGCCAGGCTCCCCCCGCTGCTGCTCCTGCCCCACTGCCCGGCCCAGAGGGGGCAGCCCGGGGTCAGTGCTGCCTCAGGGGGACCGAGGCGGCCCCAGCAGCCACCCCCTCCCCTCTCGCAGGGTCCCCGCCGAGGCCCGGCCACCTCGTCCCCATGGCTGCAAACCCGTCCCTTTTTGGGGTATCTCATCCCCCCTCCCTCTGCTCCATCCTCAAGCCCAGATCCGTATCCCCCACCTGGTTGATGCCCAGGTGGGACCGGGGACAGGATTTATGTGCAGGGCTCTGTTTGCCTATGCGCTTTGCATTCGGGCACTGAATAAATATTTTCATTGCCGGGGGGCTGTGCCGGTTGCGGTTGGGCCAAGGGAAGAGGCACCGTCAACCCCTTGGATGGGGGCACGTGCGATTTCGGGAGGGCGGCCGGGCCCTGCGGCGGGGCAGCGGGTGCCCGCCTGTGGGGATGAGGGGTCGGGGGGCCCGTCCCACGCCCACCGCCTCGGTGGGTTTCTGTGCGAGCTGCAAGAAAGGGACCTTTCACCTCTCATTAGTGATGCCATCAGTGGCTTGGCAGAGCGGAGCTGAGGTCATGTTACATATGGCACACAGTCTGTTCAGCGCCGGCAACGCCAGCTTTGAAATTTTAGAGAGGGGAAAGGTCACCTTGCGTAAGCCGAGGTCTGGGGGTCCCCCGCTCTCTCGGCGCCCTGGGTGGGTCTCCATATGCCGCCATCGTCGCCAGCCTTGCTCTGCCTGGCCCTGGGAGATGCTCAGCCCATCCTCTGGCTCCTGAATTCGCAGGGAATCACTTAAGTGAAGGGAATACTTTCACGCTGCCTTTCCTTTTCCCTTACAGAAAGTCTCTCCCAGCACTGGTTTTCTTTTTTTTTTTCCTTTCTCTTCCCAGCATAAACGTGTCTCTAATGACTGATTATTTTTTCAAACAACATATAACGCAGCTTTCCAGGAGAAAATGAGTTGTCTCTCTTTATCAGCAGATCTGCCCAGATGGATAAGTTTACCCTTCTCAGACCCGAGTGTATAATTTCAAAAGTGTCGTGCTTCCATGGTGATTAAAACTTGTCGCTCCTGAATCTTGCTGGGGTATTTCAGGTTTCATGCCACTGGGTCTTACAAAAGCACATCTGTACAGTCGTATTTCTTTCATCTGAAGAGCCGGAAAAAAGCAAACCCAATATATTTTGTGTTTGGAAATATACAACATATTACATTAAATTAATTCCTGGTGTAATTCACTCCATTGAATGTTGTTAGGATCCTGTCGGGGCTTTATCCAGAATGATTTGGAGGTGCTGACTGCGGGGAAGAAGTTATCGTTTTCCCCCATGTGACGGCTGACAGCGTAAGTCCATGCCCCTTCTCAGCCCCGCTGCAGAATCTTATTTTGCAACCTTTATTTTTTAAATACATGGGCCCTGATTCTTAAGCTCTTAAAGTGACTTGGATGGGAGTTTCTGGCATGCAGCTGTTGCAGAGAGAGCTTCAAAAGGACATTTGCTTCTATGCAGGTCCTCACCGAAAAGGCTCTAAATGAAATAGATGCTTATCTTGGGAATCCCTGAGAAGCTGGAGCGGAACCAGCATGCGGCGGGGATTCGGGATGCACTGCTCTGCCTGCTCCAGCGAGGCACCCAAACAGCCGCATTAAAGGGAGCTCGTTCCGATTTCCTACTAATAGGGCTTCTTGCATGGATTTTAATTTTTAAATAGGAATAGTCTCCCACTGCCTGCCAAAGAGAGGGGTTGGGAGCGGAGGTATGAGATGGCTTCTTTTCAGAAACGGAGATGCTGAGATCTGTCTGTGTTTTTTGTCACAAACGACATTCTCATAGCACGGGGCTGAACTGTGCTCTTAGTTATTGAGCTCAAATCTGTCGATTTAAATGGAGTTCATTGCAAGTGGGAAGGGGGTTTAGCCATAATTTTCCGCTGCTGTCTAATCACTGTAGTCTGAAGAAAGCAACATATGTATAATGGTAGCTGAGATGCGGGAGGGGCAGAAGCTTTCTACCAATGAGAACCACATTAAATAATTAATTCCCAATTGCCTTTCTACATTAGTGCTTTCAACTAAAAAAGCCGGGCGGCTTTGTAAGGCCCCAGGCAATGAAACATTTGGTGCATTGTCAGTCCAAAAGTGGAGGTAATAGATACCCAGGGCGGGCTGGAAAAGCGCTGCTCTCCATCCTGCCATTTGCATATTCCAGCTGCGCAGCCTCATTCCTCATCCCCTCCTTTGCCTGACGTAAGTTTGACAGGACAGCATCCCTCCCAAGGTGGCTGCCGAGGTAGCCAAAAGTGTATTTATTTTACTGAAACCAGGGGAACTTAACATTTGAGTCTAAAAATGGAGTATACAAAGGTTGGTCTCTCTTTTATCAGCAGACCAAATCTGATGGGTTAATAAGGAAAGGAATGAATTTCCCCCTCCTTTCCCTTTTGCCCCCTTTCCCCATCTGCAGGTCCCCCAAGCTCAGCCTGTCATCTCAGGTCAGGCTGGGATCTTTCAGGCTCGTACATCATTCGCAATAAAGATCTTGCCATGAGAAATGAGTTAACAAGCCTTTTGATGTGCAAGGCAGCAGAGACTGCTCCGCTCACCTTCTGAGATAAATATACGTGTGCGTGTGTGTATAAAGCTGAAGAAGAAAAGGAAGCGTTGGAATAAATTGCCTGGGGAGGTGGGAGATTCTCTGTTAAAAACAGGTCTAGACAAACATCTGTCAGAAAATACCGACGTGTATTTGATCCTGTCTTGGAGCTGGGGAAAAGACTGAATGGTGTTGTCGAGTCCTTTCCAGCCCGGAGAGACCGTAGGTATATACATGTATACATGCGTGTGTGTGTAGGTGTATATATTTATGTGTGTGTGTGTATATATGCATATATTTCCAAACTTTCAGTGAAAAGCTCTTGGCTGCTGTGATATTTTGTGGCAGTGAATCATGTCGGCTAATTACACATAGGTTTGCTGTCTCTTGGTTTCACTAAATTTGAGTTTCAGTTCCATTTAATTTAATGTCCTTTGTGCCTCGAGCAGATCAGATCACAGTGTCTAATCTACCAGCTGTATTTTTCTCCCCTTTTCTTCAGCTCTTTTCATACCAAGTGAAGTCCCTTCAATTCTGGGAGCTTTTTGACGATTCCACTTACTCCCAAAGCGCATCTGTGAGCCCGCTTGGGGTTACACTTCTTCAGGTAAGGTCATGATAGTAGAAACTTCTCTTTATTACTAGATGCAATAGATAGGTGCCTAGAGAAGCTGTTTGGCTGAGCAAGAGGACGGCATGAAAGATTTGGGGGGGGTTATTATTATTTTTGGACACGATCATTTTCCAAAGCATCCCTGTGCTTTAAAGACAGCGTGGTCACGGCCACCGCTGGCACCCCTAGAGCTTCTTTCCGAGCATGCAAACCTCAGCAGGGCCGCTGGAGCCGCAGGCTGCGTTTGAGGAGCGCGTTGACAGCTTACTTGTGTTTATGCATGGAGGACAGGCTGTTACCAAGGGCCAGGACTTGCAATTCTTTATGCAGGAGTTAACATTAAATACTTCTGTTAAAATTCATTTGAAAGCGAGTTTTATCGCTGTGACACATGGAGGCTCCCCTGAAGACAGGGTTCTGTGCGACTCAGCATTGGAGATCGAGGAGAGGCTGTTCCATGACAGAAAGCTTATACTTCAGGGAGGTGAAAAAGGGTTTTGCAGTGGAGGAAGCTGTAGAGTAATTCCTCTGTCCCTGCCCCAGAGCACACCTACACCGGGCGATGCTGATATTCCCTGCGACCCTCCAGAAGCTGTGCCCCTGGACCATGAAGCACCACTGCACCTCCCTGGCGAGTGCTGGTGGAAGCCCGGGACGCTGCAGTGAGTCGCAGGAATCAACACCAAACTGTGCAGCAGAAATGGAACCTTGAATTTCTGACGCCAAATGCTAGAATGAGCCAGGCTGCAAAACTCTTTGTGATCTAGGCTTTTAGCCCCCCCCACTAGCCTTCATGAGGCTTAAGAGGTGACTTCTCTTGCCTGTCCATCTTATCCTTCCAAAAGATCTTTGTCCCTCATAGCAAAGGCATGAGAACAAAGTCTAGCAACTGCATTTGTAACCTGACGTACGAGCTGCAATCACCAGCCGCTGCGGAGTATATTGGTACATTAGGATGTATGCCGCGATGACCATGGAGGGGACACACCGCTACTGCTGCTGAGCCCACAGCACGGCAGCAGCCTCCAGCCTGGGGACAGGCAGCAAGCCCTGACACCGCCCCAGCATGAGCAGACGGAGCTCGTAAGTCTGTCCTTGGGCAGGGTTTGAAGAGTAGCTGTGAGATAAGGTCACCTTTCGGCCGTACCCTCCTGGCAGCCGGTGAGCTGAGCTCTCCTGCGTGTTCATTGAAGGGCTGCGAGCAACGGGGAGAAGAAGGTGGCTTGTGAGGTCCTTGGGGAGTGGGCCGTACAAAACCAGCGGGGCTCTTCCAGGGTATGCCGCATCTCAGCTCACAGCGGGACGTGATACAGGTTTTGATGCCAGGACAAGGAACTCTTTGCAAGCCAGCCTCTGGCAGAGCTTGGTTAGGCAGCGCAGTAAAGGCAGAGGCGAGAGAGGGGATGCGACTGTCCCCTGTAAACACGTCGGAGAGGACAAAACGGGTGCAGGACAGACGAGCGCGGGCTGGCTGTGAGCATGCACGAGCTGGACGTTGGAACGAGGTCTCCAGCCATGGGTATGTGATGCTCTGCAGCAAGGGTGACAGAAATCGCCCTGGTTTTACAAAGGAGCTCAGCGCACGTACGAAGGGGCTGAGGTGGGGTGTTCCCCTGCTCTAACCCTTACTATTTCAGCATCACTTTTCACGAGGTCTGCATGCACAGGGTCAGGCAGGCATGACACCAAAGGCAGAACCTCCCGGCCAGCGAGTCCTTATGTGCCCTTCCAGAGCAGCACATTTGAATGCACCGGAGGCATCAGCCATGTCAGATAGTTTTTCAGGGAGAAGGCGGAGGAGGAAGGGGGGTGTCTTCCCCCCATTTTGTTTTCTACATTCCTTTTGCTGGTGAACCATTACCGTTGTGGCTGGGGCGGTTTGTCTGATGCCTCTTGGGTTTGTACTGCAGCCAGCGCTTCTGATTCTGTCTGGCCACATATTGTATTTGGCTGGTTGGCTCTCTCTAAAAATTCCTCTTTTTTTCATGTTTTTTTTTTTTTTTCTCTGTGGCATTTTAATATCTCACAACAGGCACCTTTACAAAGAGATTAAAGGTCTAAAAACAAACAGTTGTTTCATAGGCAAGCTTTAACACAGGTAACAAGTAAGAACCCATTGTAAAAGAGAATTTGGGGAGAATTTCTTAAGTGCGGGTAACACTTTTAAAACCTTTCTTCCACAGCACTGAGGAATTACAAACAATTCCTGAGCTAACGTTCATGTAAACCAGCAGGAATTACTCAGGTAATTAAAGACTTAAAACCATTTTAGGAGAAAATAGGAGAGAGTGAAGCTGTATTGACCTCAAAAAGTTTCTACAGCGATGAGAGAAAATCCATACGCTATTGGATGGGGAGTGGATGCAGTTCAGCTATGGGGAAGGAAAGAGAGGAGCCCCAAATCCTTTATGCTATTCATTCCTTTAACCCTCTGGTAGAAAAACCATTGGAAATGTAATCGGGGCTGTGCTGGAACTGGCCGGGCACCACAGGCCTGGCCTTTTTATTGAGCTTAGAGAAAGCACTTCAGAGCCGTGCTGGGCCCTGGGATGAGGGGGGAGCTGGATGGTTGGGACTGTTCAGCCAACAGCAAGGAGCAGGGATCCCTTGGCAGGGGGATCAGGAGTGGGTTTGTCCTACTGTAGACTTTTGTAAATGCATTTTTAACTCAAACCCCTTCCTTTTGGTGATTTAGAGTAGATTTTTTTCCCTCCCTTGCCTGAGAGGATTTTTTTGGGGGGTAGAGTTCCCATGTTCTCCCGTTCTCCATTAAAGCTTTCCAGCTGGTAAGTCTGGGGAGCTGCTCGCCTGGCGGGGAGTCTTTTCCTCCTGCACCCATCCTCTGCTGCCTGGCACGTGGGGTGGGATGCGTTAGCAGGTGCTGGAAGCCTGCAAGGGGAGGTCAAGAACGACCACAGCACAGAACCCTTCCCAAGGGCTGGTTTTGGCAAATGCCCGCCTGGCCCAAGGGCCAGAGGACTCCTCACCCCAAGGGAACAGCATGGTCCTGGCCATGTGAAGACATCTCGGGACAGGCTGAGGCTGCAACCATGCCGAAAGGTGCTCGGTTACAAGGACTCCGGGACAGTGGTGAAATGAAGCGCAGGGAGACAGCGGCGTGGAGGGGGATTAGCTAATTAATGCACAGCTTGATTAGGAAGTCGGAGCCAGGCGTGCGAGCCCTGCTCTCCTCCTCTCCCGTTCCCGGTGCTGACCCCTCTCGCCGTGACTGCGATGTAGGAAGCTGCTGGAGTCCACTATAGGAAAAGTAAATATTGTCATTTCAAATAGAGAATGGTTTATTCTATAGCAGAACAGAGGGTGCCTTCTCTTTGAGAGGCCACGCTGAGCTTGGGGGGGAGCATAGCCCACACTGCTGCCAGCAAGGCTGCTCTTTCCAATAGTCATGAGCCCTGGTGCCAGGCATGCCACCTTAAACCCAGAGGTGACAAGGGGATGTGCGTGGTGCTGGTGTGAACACGTCCAGCGGCTCCAGAGACTGTCCATCGCCTCCTTCCCGCAGGCAGGTCCTTTGCCTGTGCTTGGGCTGGGGTTGGAGCAAAGTGCCCAGGGCAGGAGGGAGTGCTGTGGTGCGATGGGAGCTGCGCGGGGCGCGTTGCAGCGGGAGCGGGCGCAGAAGCCAGCAGTGCCTGGGGAGAGGAGGGGTACGAGCTCTGCCCTTCCTCACTGAAGCTGTGCAACCCTTTGTATAATCCCTTTAGCTTCGATGGCACCGTGGTGATTTACAGCACTAATGCTTTGATCCAGAATATGTTGGACCACGGGACGTGAATTAAAATATGAGAGATGACTCTAAAGCATAAGTTTCCATTCGTGGCCAGCTATTTTGTGAAGGCATGACTGCAACCAAGTGTGAAGATCTTGCAGGAGATGAGGGAAAACCAACCCAGTCTAAAGAGATTTGTTAGAACGTGAATGGGCGTGCAGCAGCGTAAGTGCTATTAATAGGATTTACACAGATTAGTAAACTAATCTGTGCATTTCAGATTGGATTTCATATTATGGAAAAGAAAATTAAGCCACATACCATGCAGACTTTCCAGGCAGTGATTTGTGAGTGTCATCTATTTGATGGTCGAAGTGGCTGCTCAGAAAAGTTGTGGCAGCTCCGTTGGGTGGGTCGGTGACACCCACTGGGATCCCAGGAGGGGAGAGCACGCTGTGTAGGGCGCAGAGCTGTGCTAGCGGGTTCATGAGGCAGGCAACGAAAGGAGCAGCACTGCAGCCTGTGCAAGCAATGGATCTTAAAATACGCTACCGGGCGGTAAGGCAGCGTCCAGGCTTGGCTCCATCACTGCCGGTGCAGAGCGGTCCTCCTGATTCAGCTAAAATGAATGGGGAAGAGAGATGTGAAGAAGAAGGGCTCATAAATAACTTTCCCTTCTCTGTACGTGGCCTGGAGAGGAGCAGAATTGGGCAAACATTATGGAAATGGGGAGGAGCAGGCCTAAGGACAGTGCTATCTCTGTGCCCTGCTCATGCTCCTCCTGGTGCCAGCGTACAGGAGGTGGGCGGCGTTAGCACAGCTTACGGAGGGACCGAGCACCCAGGCCAATTCTGAGAACTCATCTGCGTCAGGGGTAAGTTTAATGGTATCCTAACAACCCATTATCTATATTATCTTTCTATATTATCTTTATTATAGGTTATATATATTTAAATATGTATTTTTTATATATTGTCTGTTTCATCAGCAGGGTCTAGCCTCAGTGTTTCGACTGTGCCATCCCATCTGGGTGAATCTCAGCCCTGCTGTCACCTCTCCCCACGAGGGAGGGAAGTGCTGTTACTTCAGTTATACTGATGGGGAGATGGAAATCCAGATGTTTAGGAACTGGAGTTTTGGTCCGCAGTGGTTAACATCAGGTAATCTTGGGAGATAGTTACAGTTCAGGTTGCTTGCAAGTCAAGATTGAAAAATAAAGAATAAACCATCTTTCTCTTTGTGCTCCCTCTTATTTTGCAAAAATACAAGCATTTGGAACATTTCAACCCCCATTATAGTCAGGGCCAGAGGAAAAACATCATTACCCTTTCAAATTACTGTTTTAGGCCAAAGCTTTAAAACTCAAAGTGAGCTGAGCAGCCCAGTGATTTTTCTTCTTGCAGCATCTTGTTATTTTGAAGCAAATAAAAATCCTGAAATCGATTTGATTTGTCTGGGAGAACAAACGCTTCAGAGGTTTCCTGGGCCGGGGTTGAAGGCGGTAGCTAATACAACACACGTGATGAATGTTTCTCTCCCTATTAGCCTGCCTTCTTTCCCACAGCCCTTGAGGTTTGTCTTGTCTTTGCTAAAGGTGATAACTCAACAGACAACCATTTGTTACAACTGGGAGCCATTTGCTTATGATAATTATGGCTACAGTGAAACGCAGGCTTGTATGCAGGCATGTACTTAGGTGTGGTGTTGAACTGGGGCCTCCAGTAACCTGGCGTGGGACTGCTTGTGCTGCCAGTCTCGGTGGGAGCTGCCAGGCACGGGATGCTCTGGAAATCCTGCCGGAGTTACACAGGGATGTAAAAAGAATTTGCTTGAATTCCTTAAAAACAAAACTGATCTTACAAGTGCTGATTTAAAGAAATGCATTTGTGTGTTATTTTTGGGGGTTTGTGTTTAGGTCAGGGCAATGTTTCCTTAACTTGAGTTATACAGAATTTTTTTCAAAAATCAGCTATTACCTTCACTGATTAAACTGCAATAGTCTAGTAAATTAACCCAGAAGTCTAATTTTAAGTTTATGGAAATTTGGATCCAAAGACAGCTTCAAGAAGTATTCTCCTGAATTTGTAGACCATTTATTTATTTTATTGCTAAAATGGTACCTTTTTGATACCCTGGTTTGCTCTCTTGAAGTGTCTTGTACACAGTGTTACCAGACCCAAAGGTTTGGAAAGCATGAGGCTGGCCCTAAAATCGCAACACCAGCTTTGAGATAAAATGCTTATATACAGTTAGATAGAGAAATGTGATATACCCATATTTATATGTATTCTGGTTTGGAGACCTTCAGCACCTCCACATTTATTTATTTTTTTTAAAACCAGGAACTTAAGAATGAAGTTCAGCAGGACGCTGTGGCCATAACCCCCCTGCCTACTTCCCCTCTCTCGCCAGCTACTAAATATTGCGAAGCTCATAAATTGTGAAAGATGACAAATCAGAGCATCATTGCTTAAGCTTAAGACTGAGACTTGAGGCCAGGAGATTTCAGTCCTGTATTACCTGGAATATATCATTACTGACAGACTCGCTGGGATTCGGTTTCTACCAGCTATAAAGTGGGATTCTCAAATTATGTCATGCCAGCCTAGTTGCCTTTGATGACATGATACGCTGTTTGGAAAGGGAAGAGTCATTAGATGTGACACAACTTGGCATCCGTCAGCCTTTTGATGCTGTTCCATGCCCTGATGAACTGAGGAAACGCGATCTGGGCAAAGCCCCCGTAGGATGGGTGGGAAATTGTTCTGAAACAGTGATTATCTTGTGGTTCCAGGTCAAAATACCACAATCTATCTATCTCTTGAGCAAGGGTTTCTACTCAGCAGGGTGCTAGTCAGTATTTTCAGGAGCATCTTGGATGCTGGAAGAGGGTGTGTTTTTTAAATACAGAAAATACACCAAGATGAGGAATATTGGAAGATAAACTGGCGATTCTGCATGATTTTCACAGGGTGGAGACCCTTGTCCAGAAACACAGGCTGTGGCATCTATAAGGGAAGCAGAGCTTGCAAGGCAGGAGGCATTTCTTCCACTGGCCTTGGCTCTGGTAAAACCTAAGCAGGAGTATTGTCTAGTTTTGGGCTTAGGTAGGGCTCTCCTATTGCCTTCCAGTCTCATAAGTCTATGTTAAGAGCAGGTGCTTATTTCACAGGGATATTTCATTTATTATGGCTTGTAAAAAGAGCCTAAGAATTGAGAATAGTTAAGAAATGAACAGAAATATGCTCTAAACTGTACTTTAATCTGAGGGGTTAATCCTCCAGTCCATCAGCAAATGACCACTCCTTGTTTGTGTGAGCATCGTTCACCTGAACAAGTCTTGCTTTTGTAACCTAGCCTGTAAAGATTCAGATCTTTGGGGGAATTTGGAAGGAACAGGAGCACTTCTGAGCCGTGTATATGTTAGCAATACTTGCTGCCATTTCTGGGTAACAAACATAAACCAAGAGCAACTGGTCAAGTAGTCGCGTTTGCTGGGACTGACATTTCCAAAGGCACGGGATGAAGTTCTCCTGGCTTGATACTTGGGTTAGCCCTGCCTTTGGTTTGCACAAAAAAAACCCCAGTAGCTATAAGAAGCTATTCCTAGAAGCTAAGGCCAGAAGGGGTTTACTGAGACCGCCAGCTCCGATGCTGTGCGTAGCAGGAGGTGCCAAATGTCCACCTGGCACCTCTCTACCAGGCCAGTGAATTGTTGGCGTTGCCCCGGCCAAGCCCGGGGAGGGCTGGCTGGCACGGCCCAATCTCCGTCCTGGGACCAGGCGTCCTGCAGTGCTGCCGGCCGGTGCAAGGCGACCATGCCCGGTATGTGCAGCATGCCCCGTGCTCCCAGGAGCGCTTCCAGGCAGGCTGGGCTCTTCTTGATAAAGCAATACCTGGAAATAGGCTGCTATCGGCAGCCTGCTTCCAGGTACTGTTGTTTCTGGGAGTCCTGGGTCCCACCTCCCTCGTATTGCAGAGGTTTTCAGGGCTGAGGGGCTTATGGGGAAGACGGCAAATGAGAGCAGCCCCTAAACACCCCCCTGGGAATTTATCTGGGGGGTCCTCAGGGGTCCCAAGCAAAAGAATCTGGGCGGCAGACGCCGTGGGGGCTCAGCTGAAGCACCTCAGTGCTCGCTGACCTGGAGGCTGGA
Source organism: Theristicus caerulescens (assembly GCA_020745775.1). Classification (NCBI taxonomy): domain Eukaryota; kingdom Metazoa; phylum Chordata; class Aves; order Pelecaniformes; family Threskiornithidae; genus Theristicus; species Theristicus caerulescens. The sequence continues at coordinate 65,169,860 of CM036564.1, read as the reverse complement.
CCAGCTGTAGCCCTCCACCCAGCCCTCGTCCTCATGTGCCTTATTTCTTTGGCCTGGTGTTGGCTGCCTTCTTGCCAAATCTGGGGGAGGCCAAGCCCTGCAGGGGACGTAAGAAGCAGAAACACCACGAACAATCAATTTTGAAGCTGTGGGAAGAGAATTATTACATTTATAGTCAGGAGGAGAAGGGCTATAGCAGCCTTCGGGAAGCTAATGTCATTCCCTACATAGGGGCGTTATGTGCGTAAATCCCTCCACATGCAGATGATATCACGCCCCTAGAGTTTGCAGCTCTCTTACCGATATTCCTCGAGCATGCTTCTCCTCCAAGCACGGCACTAATAGGGCAGTAACCCCTGCTGCCTCTGCTGCTCTTCTGCCACAAGCTCTGAGCAAGGGGACCACACACTCTTGCGCTGTTTAGCAACAGGCCAGGAATCTGCACCCATCGAGGGATCGGGCCTGGTTCACTCGCTGAGTTTTGGGACCAGGCTTTATTATATGTTGCCTGCAAGACAGAGCAGAGGCTGCCTCTTCTGCAACTTCATAGTGAACCTCAAAATAAAGACCATTTTTTTTTTGAGTCTTAATCTGGTCAGTGCTCACTTCCACCTGCATGCACACAACACAACAGATGATGTTTTTTTAACACGGGCAACCTATATATTTTTATGTCCGTTGCAAATGTGCTTGGGTTGGTACAGAAAGTGCTGCATTCCAGAACCGCCTTCTGATTCCCCTGCCTGCCCCTGTTTGCTTAGGCAGCAGTAAATAGCAAAACCTCCAGTATCTTCCTAGGACATGCGTAGGCTCTTAGTTGTCATTTGTTCTTGATTTATTATTTTAAGAAACCACTGGCTTAGGACATGCAAGAGCATGCACAGCTCAGGCTGTGGACTAACCCATCCTCACCTCCCGTGAGCATCTCTCTCCCTCAGCTCCTCGGACTTGGTGGGAGATGAGTCAAACCTTTCTCAAATTGCTTTGGTCTGGAAGTGGGTAGCCTTGGTTCAGGGCCCGCGTGTGCATCACCCTGATGGGATGATTCAGGCAGGAGCGGTTTCTCTGGAGCCTGAGTGTTTGCAGGCTCCGTGATCCCAGTCCAGGGCCAGCTTATTTACCGACAGGGCTTTGCCGGAGGTTTACGTTGCTATCGGTCAGCATCAGAAGGGTGGCTGTAAACATAGTAAATAAATGAATAATAAATGAAGCAAAGTCAGCTTTGGCGTAAGCAGCAGGTCCTCCTGCTGCTGTCAGGGGGCACTGCATCAGAGCCGGATCGGGCTCCTGGGGCGCTGGCATGAGCCAGTGGGCAAAGCAACAGGGGGAGTCAGAGACCTGGCTTTGCAACCTCTGCACCCACTGCCAGCATCGCCCTGGGCACATCACCTCTTCTGGCTGTGCTCCGCTCCCCTCCCAGCTTGGATTGGTTTTATTTCTGTATACTGTAAGCTCCTCAGGGGAGGGGCTGCATTTTACAGCTGCAAGCAGTATGAGGGACACCACTAACACTGAAATAATTGGCTGTCAGTTCGCAGAGGAGAAAAGAAAATGGTGCGGTGTAACGTTTTGGAGTCCTTTTGGGTAATAGAAGATCTATTGCAAAGCACTTTGGCTGCAACAACAAAGCTTATTGATTAGCCCGAAGTATTCCAAATTGGGTCTTTCTGCCCGAGAAGTAGCAGGATGAAGAATTAAAGTACTTACACAAGAGAATATTGTACTTGAGTTATTGAGTAACCATCAGCTCTGCTCCAGCACTGCTCAGTTCCTCTGGACCACGTGCAACTTCTGAACATTTTATCTTTTTCCTTCAGCTTTCGCAGGCGTGTGCCAGCTTCTGCAGCATATAAACTAGGTGCTATTTTTATTGAATCTGGCTTTAATGTAGTAGATTTTTCACACGTGTGTTGGTTTTTTATTGTTGGTCTCATTCCTGAACTTTCTGGCACCTCTAAGTGTAAAGTCAGTTATGTGCACATTGTTTGGCAGATGAATGCCTATTTCTGGGAATCATTTTCCTTCTAAAACGTATTTTTATATTAAAAATGTGATCTGTATCCATAACCGAGATATACTGTCCTAACACTCCAGCCCAAAGACTTCTGCAGCCAGAGATCACCACAGCGGGCGACGCAGCCCTGTAAGGAGACCTCCGCTTTCCAAGCCATGAGCATTTATGTTAAGATCTTGTTTTACTCACCCAAACTCTGCCTCTTGGAGCAGGAAAATTCCCTTCTGATCTGGCACTGGGGAAAATCCAGCCAGAAACAGAGGATAAAGCGCTGTCTTCCAACATCGCCTCCCTTCCCAGCTCGTCTCCCTGCTAGATCAAGAGCAACCGCCCGTCTCGCCGAGCCTCCCTACTCTCAGCTTTATCCCAGCTACCGCCTTGGCAGCCCCCCGTCCTCCTTCCAGCATCCCCAGGCTCCTGGTGAAAGGCGGGGGCTCGGGGAGGCAGCTGCCCACCCTCCCGAAGGTGCTGTCCCCCTTTTCTCCATCTGCGCACAAGCTGCCAGGGAAGAAGTAACCGTGGCTGTGTGTGGTTTTCTCGCCCAGGGTGACCTGGAACACATCTGCAAAGCCCTCCGAAGTAGCAGGAATGTGCTCCGTTAGGACATGATTCATCCTGCATACCGCATGGGTGGCTGCTCAGGGAGAATTTTGACATTTGCATACGCCGAGACTTTCCGCTTCTCGGTTGCCCTCAAACCCCTGCACTTTGTTGGGTTGAGCGTGCGGGGGCTGCGCAGCCAGAAACCCCCTCCCGGAGGGGATCTCCCCCAGCCGGAGCCAACCCAGCAGCGGTGCTTCTCCCCCCGGCTGCGTCACGGGGCAGAAACGAGAGGAGAAGCTGCTCACAGCCAGGTTGAAGGATGGCTTTAGACCCTCAGCCCTGCTCCAAGCAAAGCTGGGATGGAGCTGCCATCCAGGGATCGATCAGGAATTTGGTATCTGCAGGGCAGGAAAATATTATCAGAGTCTACTGCTCAGGCAAAACCAAAGCATGGCAAAGGGAAGCGCTACGAACAGGAGGACTGAGTCACACGCGCTGCTTCTGGGAAGGAAAAGGAGTTGGGCAACAAGGCATTTGTCTCTCTCTACCTTAGGGCTGCTCCCGGGTAACTGGATTTACTTCGGCAGCTGCAGAGTGCGAGGCGGCTCACCCCCAGGCAGGGGAGGGAGAGCTGCTCCCAGGGCTGGCAGGCGGCTCGCTGCGCTTTGCCGCCGGGACCACCGTCAGCGGCACTGCGTGGAGTGAGCAGGACGCGGCTGCGATAAATGGGAAAGATGGAGGAATGGTGAGTAACGGCAAGGAAAGGTAATGTCTTAGCGATTAAGAATTTAATAGGTATATACAGCTGGATCTGACTGTTTAAAAAAATTAATCTCACAGACCTCGTCCTGCTTCCTATGGCCTAAATACCATTTATGGGGTGAAAGGGTGTTTTCCTGCTGGCACATGCAGGCTGTTAAATCTCTCTAATGTACATATAGCTTCAGTGAGGGAAACTATTTCACCTGTACACGTTAGTCTGCTTGAACTTACTGTCGTTCATTTTGGCATCAAAACCATAACTAGGCAATCCCGGTACTTGGAGCACAGATCTAAGGTAACATCGTAATGTGTTTTAATCCTTTAATACCAAAGGAACATAAATTTCAGGCTGTTCTCAAAAGTTTGCCAAAACCAGGTCTGATACCAAGTGCAACATTTTAAAGAAAAATTTCAACAAACACAAATTTAGCAAGTAGAAATTTACCTACCCAAAAAAGAAATCCTGACATAAAAAGCGTCCCAATGCCATGGGAGCCGCAAGTAAATACTGACTAGTCCTAACTAGTAGGTGGAAATATATTTCAATAGTATCTATCTAATTATGGTATAAATTTGGTTTGAGACACAGATTTAATAGCTAGGTTCAATATGAAATAGAAGATTTATGGTTTTTAATTTAGTATTTTAGAAGCAAAGTTAGGGTTGGACAAAACCCACTCAAGTCAACAGAAAGTCTCATTCCAGCTTAAGTAGGCTTTAGATCAATTCCCTGGTGAGCACAGGCGTTCACAGTTGTCATCACCTTCACAATGTGTCATTAAAAGCAGAGCTTCTACTTTAGATTGCTTTTCTAACACAAAATTCAAAGCCCTCACATTATATCCAAACAGAAATATTTACACAAGATGTGTATAAATATAAAGTTTATTCAGTATAGTGTTTAGAAAAATAAGTTCACATCATCTCAGAATACAAATAAAACACTTAATTGTCCAGGCACAAACCCCTATTACAGTACAACAAACATACATACTTTAGATCTCTTTGGTTGGGTAATTAAGCACAGATATGTTTGATGATACACTCTGGGGCGGCATCATCTAACAGTGCAGTAAAGACTTCTGATTATTCCCTCCTCTAATGCGTACATTCTGCTTAAGTTTCGTATTTGTTGTAAGGCACAATAAACCCATATCGCAGAAATAACTGGTTAGTTCTGGACAAACAGTACATGCAGCAAAAGAACAAACATCCTCTGAATGCGAATCCTGAAAGTCAGAAGATTCACCCCCTCCTTGAGTTCAGAAATGTAAGAAGCTAGCTTTAAATTATATGAAACATACAAGTAAGGTATAAACTATCCTTCAAGATAATAACTGCTAGGAGATACAGGAAGACGTCAGGCCTCCTTGCTTGTAAAATGTCATTACTTTTGTTTCCAGAGTTACAGAATTACTATTCTTTTTATGATTTGAGATGGTTCTCGACCACAAGCACTAGGCCTTTCATGCCCCGGGGAGTCCTGCACATGCATTTCATACGAGACTGAAGGGATGCACTCTCTTGGTTGTTCATCTGCCCGGGCGAAGGAAAGCGCACAGGCACTGGAAATCCACATACGGGAAAAGCTCCTGTGCACACGGGGCCAAATTCTGCCCCGCTTACTTTAACTGAAAATAGTTATTGAGGTGATTTTGCAGGATTTGAAGTCAGAATCTGTCCATTAACCTCAGACTGATAGTAATAACAATAAAGATGGTTCCAACCTTACTTCTGGGTAAAGTAGCTTTCTAAATGCGTCTTCCTGAATCCACAGGCAGGGTAAAGCAGTAAATGGAAAGAGGTATATGCTTCGATAGACTGTGACCGTTCAGTTATAACTCTCTAAGTGTCAGCCTTGTGCACTGGTTCATGCTGCCACCGTATACCAGGCCAAATCCACCCCTGACCCAACTCCAGTGAAATGAATGGACCATATTCTCAGCTGGTGCGAAAGGACATTAAAGTCAATAGAACTGTGCTAGTTTAGCCCAGCCGAGGACCTGGCCGATAGATGTCCGTGATTTATGTGGCTGAAATGTTCTTTTAGGTAAGACCACAGGAATAATGCTGCAAATAGTCCAGACAGAGCATTCAATTGAATATATTTCTGGTTCTCTGCAAAACTTTGGGCAAAACTTTAACTGAAAGTAGTGAAGAACAAAGGGTTTTTAATATCATACTTTGTAGGAATTTGCTTAAACTTTAAACGTACTTTTCAAAGCTGAGTCCGAGACCAGAAAAGTAGTAGAATTTGGCAATGTTTCCTGTAAGATTTCCAGTGGACTTACAAGTTACAAACATATGGGAAGTTGAAACGATCCTTTATTCTCATCCATAACAGAGAGGGAGGGAGGGAGAAGGAACATGTATGCCAGACATACCTTCCATTTAAACAACAGAATGTGATAATAAGGACTGTCTGTGGGGCTTGGACGCTCACTGCCGTTCACGTGTGTGGGACATGAGCATCCATATCCCCTAAAAACCGTGTAAAATCCTCAGTTTGGGAATCAGTGGAGCGATGCCTTATTTACAGCAGCCGAAGATCCGGCCCCAGACACTTTTCGGGGCTTTGTGTACTGTCTATTTAGAGCAGTTAGCCTGCTTGCTTGAGGGCCACATAATAAAAACTGACCCTTATTTTACAGTAGGAGTAAAACTACTATTTAAATATCTATTTTAAAAACACTGTACCGTGCAATGAGTCTTTATATTGTGCATATGTACCTGCAGAAAACATGAGGTTATAACTACGTTATCTGGAGGGAATGACACTTATTTTCAATGGGAGAAAGAAAGAGTAAAACATAATAATAAAATAAGTTACTTGATATCTGGAAGACTAGAATAGATTAATCTTACTTTGTCCCAAACCACTGCTTTTATGTACATCCTCCGCTCCCACTGAAGAGTGGGAAGTCTCCTATTAGAAGTACCAGACACTCCAAGATACGCGCCACTGTAACAACATACACAGTTTTCACATCAACTGTGCTGCAAAGCCATGGCATTCAGAGCCTCAGTAACACAACAAATGCAAAGGAGGAAAAATTAAAAAAAAAAAGTAACAGGTACTGGCGTAACACCACAGTCTTTTCAGTTATGAGACCTGATCGCGTCAACAACTGAGAGAGTGCTCTGAAATACTCTCTAGCTTGCCTCCAAATATAGTCTGAGCTTCACCGACGAAATGTTAAGCCCCAAACAACTCCTTCAGAGCCACGCACACGTTCTCCGTTAATATGACAATGATGCAAGGTCCTTCTAATTTTCCAAACGCTTCAACAAATTCATGCAAAGCAGATACAGCTACTGTTATCATCATCTTGGTTTTATGGGCGAAGAAGAGGTGAGAAGCAGATCGCTCATGCTGGAGCCCAGCAAACAGATAAACAAGCAGAGCAGAGAGAACTCTGGACTATCCGATTCCCTGCTCACGCGGAGATCCCCTGAATGTCAAGGGACGTTGTGGCAGGGGAACATATAGCCCCACGTTCTGCTTTGTGATAATCTCCACTTTAAAGCGCTTGCCTTAAACACCCTTTTTGCTTAGGAGCATGTGGGGACAGCCAACCGCTTATGGGCTGCTTCTGTTTGCAGAGCATCAGTGACTCGGTACAGCTGCAAAGTGCACGCCTTGCGCACTTGCTCTTCCCTTTCCCTGCACTTTTCCCCTGCAGCCCTAGAGACTCTGGCTCGCAGCGTAGACTCCAGTGCTTACTGACAGAGCTCAGCTTCCAGGTTCCACAGAATACCTTGGAAAACACGCTGTATTCAATATAGTGCAAAACAACAGCGAGAATGCCTATGCCATGCTCACGGCGCGCAGAAAAAAACCTCCATTCCTCAAAGGCTTTCCACAGAACCAGTTAACAACCAAGACAGAAACAGACTGGGATGTGCTACCTCTATTCTCTTTCCTTTCCATTTTTTTGTCCTTTACAAGTGATCTTGTTTTGTCCTGAGCCTGATTCAGAGCCCACAGAAGCTTATGAAAACATTTCCCATTGCCTTCCAAAGGCTTCGAACAAGGCCCCTGATGAGGATGAATACATGCTTCACTTACTGTATATATTCACATTAGAATAAAAAACAACGAAACAAAACCACAAAGATTAAACAGCATGTCATTTTTATACATCTGCATTCTTATTATTATTTTAAAGCTTAAGGATGTGCTTTTCCATGCTACAAAAACTCCTCTGGAGGAAAGGTACGATCTGTTCCACCTGCCCAGAGCCCGCCTGCTTCTGCTGTCCCCGGCACAACACAACGGGGCGAAGGGAGAGGAGACCCATCCCCAGCCAGGCAGAGACCACGGCTGCTCCCACGAGCCATTCGGGCAGCTGCGGTTCCGACCGTTGGCCCCCACGCTGCTTGTTCTGGAAGGATATATAAATACACATTTAAGTGCGCTCCTGGATGGGGGCCTGCCTGCTTGAACAGCAGCTGAAGCCCTCCCACACGGGCTGTTTGGCCAATGGGTCCGTGTAAACATGGGGCTCCCTTCCCAGGCCTGCCCATCCAACCTTTCCTGCTCATCTGCCTGAAGCTGGAGCCAAGACCTTTCCCTCGGCACGACGGCTTTGCCCGTGGTCCCTTCTCTGGACTCCTCCTGCCCTGCTGACGTGGTGCGGAAGGACCTATCTTTGGCTCTCTGCACCGCTAGTAAATGTCACCCACGATGAGCGAAAGACTTAAAACTCTTCTTACTCGTGCAAGTAGGGGCACCGAAGTCAGCGGGTTCTACTTGCAGAAGTAAGGCATCAGGATTTGGCCCTGAGGACGGATATTTGCAAATCAGTGTTTTTATTCCTCCTGCCACTGTGCTTTAGTAACAAAGATAAGGCCACTAGGAAGAAAGGCACATGGAATTCTGTAAAAAATACACAAAAAGGTTCAACTAATTCGCAAATTACTAACAAAACAAACAAAAAAACCCCTGAACACAAGGACAGAGGGGGTAGAGACAGGGACCTCCTGGGTTTGTGAGACTGGGAGTTCATTTTCTAGTTTCAGTGTGATTAACATTTTACTTTTACAGTCTATTGCTTGAAAAACTACAAAAAAGTAAAACCTTGTCAGAAATAACTATGTTTACTTCCTGCTCAAACAATAAAAATAAATTAAACAGCCAGAAAATGTTTTCCTTTTCAATGCATTGTGTCTAAAGTGAAAGGGAACATAAACCATAAATAAAATCCATTGTACTAATTTAAAAAAAGTCTCCTTTATAAGAACTGAAACAATATTTACATTCATACTGGAGAGAAAGCTTCTGAGTTGCATAATTAGAGTTTCAAATGATACTTTTTCTGGTGCACTGACAAAATGCTAGCTGTAGCATTTAGAAACCTGTAACTGTTTGATGCAAGATTTTTGGTTTGAACGCAAGTCTGCTGAAAAAAAGCAAACACACCAGTAACAGTATTACTTATGAGTTTGTTTCGTTTCTTAACCTCAAACAACATAAAAGTAGCCGGTGAGGTATCGTCTAATGAGTTCCTTAAAAATTTTTCAATGCCCATGGACTAGAAGTAAACAGCAAAAATGACTGCATTGTTACTACCTTTTTGGAGCGAGATTTTTGTTTTCTATCTAAAGTTAGGAGTGTATACTTACTGTTGAGAGTATGTTGTACTATGGAGAGTCTAGTTAGATTATCAGGGTAGTATCTCTTAGCCAAACCTGTACCCATTCGCTCGGTACTTGCCCTGGCGTTTCCTTTCTCCTTTAATCTGCTTAAAAGAGAATACTGCATGCAAACCAAGTGTGACAACCTAATTCCATTGCCGGAGATTCCTCTGTACATCGATTCAGACCATTTAAATGTTCTTCTGTTTTCTTTAAATGAAAAAAAAAACCACCAAACAAAAAAAAAACCACTTGGTGCTTGTTAGGGCCTCAACAGGAGACTTATCTATTAAAACAGAAAGCAAGGGGAAAAAAAGTTACAAGTCTTGCATATCTTCATCCATCTGAACTGTCTGCAGTTTGGCAAGTTCTTTTTTGTCCGTTTCCAGCTCTTCACAAACCGTGTCAACCATGTTACTCATAACGTACTTGGATTTCGAATCCAGCATCATTAAATTGCCCGTTGACTTACTCTCAGAATTAGGTAAGAAATTCTCTTTGACGTCAGGTACGGCTTGCAGAACTAACCTGTGCTCTCTGACAAAATCTTGATGTACTTGTGCAGAGGGGTGGCTGACACGGTCTCCGCTTGTAGAAACTATTTCTCCAAGCGCGGGCTGTGCTGTAGAAATGGACAACAGATCTTGACTGGTAATGAGGGAACAGTTCTGAAGGGTTGCATAGTTAGTGTTGCTGATAGATATCACGGTAGAGGTACTGGTCACGGGCGATGACATGGACTGGCTCTCCGAGATACCAGAGTTCAGTTCTGCAGCATTTAAGAGAGTTGGTGGCGTGAGGGAAAAATTATGTGAGGGCGTTACATTCACTAACGAGGAGGCCAAGGACTGGAGTCCTCCGCTGGATATATTTTCGGAAGACATGTTTACATTTAGTTGCGTGTTCTGACTGACTGGCATCAACTGAGAAAACACAAGGCTTCTTTCCAGTCCTTCTTGCTTGACAGAGCCTACTGCCTGGCCTGAATTGGGAACCGTGTACACAACTGCACTCGGAGTGAGGGGGCTGAAGAAAACCTTTCCTTGCTGCACTGTTGAAGACTCAGTTGTAAAAGTTCCTCCATCAGATGTGCTGGGATTTACTGAAACATTACCTAGAGAAAGGGAAGCAAAAGAAAGGAAGACAAGGATTATAGCTGGCAGAGAGTTGTGCAGGCATTTTGTTAAGATGTTTTGGTCTTTTTTATGTTTGCAGTACACACATTGCTAATATTTCATGCAACACAGAACAGCGATGTTTGTAACAGGTGAGAGAAAATTTGGCATGAAGAAACAAAAGCCATTAATAGAAACTGCTTCTAGAAAGAAAAAAAAAACCAAAAAGGTTCTGGTACATTAGGTATCTTTCAGACTCTCATTAAGGGGCAAACAGTCCCTGGCCATGTGATTAAAATGAACACGCTTTGGCCTTCAGTAGTTGCCACCACTCAATTTCTATCTAAGAATAGAAGCATGAAAAGCTATTAAAGATAGTTCAGTGACAGACTACAGCTTGTGTGTGGGAAACGGGAGGCACGTCACATGAAATCCCCCACTGCTGGCCAGAACCTACCTGAGTCAACCCCTGCAGAGAAAGCGTCAAAACCCCATAACTTCTACCAGGTTAACTAGGTAGCCTGCCAAGCGTTCAGATGCGCTGCCTTTCACCTCGCTTTATCACGTATTTCTAAAAGCCTAACACTACCACATCTACCACGCTGTGTCAAGTCACCCAGCAACTGTCTGCCCTCGCTGAAAGCCATGGTGCTGCTTGTGCGATGTTGTAGCTAGCCAGAGCAGTAAGTGGTGGCCAGAGACAACCTGAAGCTGGTTTTACTGGACATGCCATGTCAGTTGTCATAATCATTCCTAAAATAAGATATACTGGGTCTCAGGACCGGGTCCAACTTCAAACCCCTCTCTTTGTCAAAAGCAGTTTAATTATAATTTTAAGAGGCTACAGTTGGAGACACCTCAATTTTTTTAGAGCAGCCCTGAAGGTGCATTTCTCACCTGGGGAATATCTTAGCTCCCTATTAATTTCCATTAATCAATGACAGTTTTTTGGAAGAAGTTACTCCTATGTGTAAATTAGGAAAATAAAGCTAGGCAACTTGAAGTTACCTGGCAATAAGATTTCATTTACTGTAGCTTACTTAAAATAGCCTGCAGCACACTTCACTTGGAACAGGCAGCCAGCTATCCATCCTTCTCGTGTTAAGAAAAACAAGAACAAATCAAAGCAGCAAATATGGATCTTGACTTTCCTCTGCACCAGACTAGACACAGGGGGGATCACCCTCCAGTGGAAACTGGTGTTTTTAACAATGGGGAAAATGTTCAGAGAGGAACTTATTACGAATCTTAGGACTTTCAAATACAATAGTTCCACACTACTCAAGGGACAGAACTTTCTCACCTTTGCTGGCTGTCAGTTTATGCCTTGGAGCATGTGGATTAAACGGCTTTTGTAATTACAGCTGGTATTCAGACTAAATGGCTTCTCTTTTTCATCTTGGTTAAACTGTGTACCGATAACTTCCAGTGACTGCGAGTGCCACATTTTAGGATCTTAAAATTTTGCACCTATTTCGAATGTACCTGTATGGCTTCAGTGTTCCTCCCCATATTTAACATCAATAATAGTTCACTCCCTACACACGTTTAATTCAAATACGCTAACAGGAGCACAGTTTGATGTTCATTATAGTACTCAAGGCTCCTGAAACTAGAGAGATTCACTCAAGTTTAATCATTTTCATAACCAAAGATGCAGTGGCTAATGAGTAACAAAGCTGTTTGGTTGTGCTTTGTAACTGACCTGCTTCGAAACAAGGATCCAGAACTAGGCCTGCGCTCCCTGGGATTCTTCCTGGCTGGCCGCAAGTTTCAGTCTATGGTATGTTAAGACAAACTCTAAAGCAAACTTGGGGAGGAGCCTGCACACTTGGCACGTGAACCTGCGATGACATATTTCCCTTGGACCGAGGGCAGTTTATCCAAATACCCTCACGCTTTCTATCTACGAGCTATTGCATATTTCTATTGTTTCCCTGCAGTTTAATCTTTCCTAATCATAGGACAGAAAATGTATGAGCATAACTGCTTGGTCTTGTTGCATCTACAGCAATTTAAAATTTATTTTTATGAAATGCTTTGGTGAAAAAACCCGAAAAAACAAAACAACCACCACAAGAACAACAACAGTAACAATTTCCAGCTGCCACAATTTTCATTTTTATGAACCTTCTCATTAAAATAATTCAATGGCAAATGGGGAATATTTTGAATTACCGAAGTGTGTAAAATTTACAGATATTCGTGAAGACTAGTCTCACAGACTTCTGAGAAAGCATGAGATGAAAGGGGTGTAAAATACCAGACCTCCTTCTCTGCTCTTAGCAGAGGAGCTCAGCCTCTGCCCATGCGCATAACCCATTAGAAAGGAAGGCAAAAGGTATTATTTGATGTACTGCACGTGGCTGTGGCTGAGATACAATGCTGGTACCTCAGAGGAAAAGTACCACGGCTTCTAAAATGCGAAGTGTGTCTGATCCCAACTTTTCCTCGTACCTCTTACTGTAACAGACAAAACTTTTACCTTGTGAAGCTGCCACAGAAACAGGAGGCAGCTGCAGAGAAGAAAAACCGATGCTTCCGTTCAGCAGCTGGCCATTTGTTCCTGAATTGGGGATCTGGACAATGCCATACTGGTTTATTTGGACAGGAGCAGTAAAAGTAACTACGGAGCCTCCATCTTGGGAAGCAGCAGTTTGTACGCTTTCCCTTTTCACCTCTGAGCTCGGTATCAATCCCGGGAACGAGACCGGGATGTTGCTGGGGCTGAAGGTGGCTGCTGTGGCATTGGGGACCGAAGCCTGAAGACGTTTGAAGTCCTTAACATCTTCTGACAAAGACGACAGTATGTCAGTAATGGACACCCCGTTGCTCACAACGCTCGACGTGGTTTTGGGCGAATTTAAGGTAACAGTCTGCGAAGTCCCCACGCTGAGTCCATTGAGAATGACACCGTTGGGTCCCTGAAGAAAAGAGCTACCATTGAGAAAGACGGGAGAGGTACTGGCAGGCACGAGGTTTCCATTCAACAAGACGCCAGATGAGCTCAAGGCTATTTTAGTGTTTCCGAGCTGCTGCATGTAGACAGGCTCCATGTGGCCGGGAAGGCTGAGGCTGGTAACGCCGTCGGATGAGGTGGAGAGCGGATGAGGAGATAAATCCTCCTGCCCCTTACTGGATTCATCTTCTGTGCTAGGGTTGCCGTCTGACTCGCTATGGGAAAAGACGGAGAGATGACATTGCATTACCACAGCGTGCCAGCGAGCTCTGCACCAAGGGGGACTCCTTGCTTTCACACAGTTCGTGAGAGTCTCGCCGAGTAATTTTTTTCTGTGTTTTGCCTTTACAAGGCACTTTAAACGAGTTTCAAGTCAAGGGGGTGGTTTCTTAGAAAAGGACACATCAAACCAGCCGCTCGCTGAGGAGAAACTTTCCAGGCTGGGTTAAACAAGCCCCCTCTCCCTGGCCCTCTGACCGAAGGGGGCTGCCTGGGCCCCGCTCCGCCGGCCCCGGGTGCCCACACGTGCGAGACCGGCCGCGGCCATTTGGTAAACGGCTGGGGCGGCCGCCGCGGGGGGTGAGAGCAGGCCGGGAAGCGCCGCCCGACCCTGCCGGCCTCTGCCTGCCGCCCCCGGGCCCCCCGCCACCCCGGCCCGGGGGAAGGGAGGCCCCGCCGGGGGCCGGGACCGCGCTGCCCCCAGGTGCCGCCGGAGGCACCTCAGGCTGCGGAGGGCGGGAGGGAAGGAGGGAGGGGGGCGGCCTTTGTGCCGCGCCCCGCGGGGCCGCCCCGGGCCGCCGCCGCCCCGGGCCGGCCGAGCCCCTCCGCCAGGTTTTTTTGCTGACTGGTCCGCCCTCGACTGCATTTTTCGGTCGCTCCCTCCCTCCCCCCTCGGCCGCTCGCCCTTTGATGTGTCCCGCGGAGAGGGGGCCGCGGCGGCACAATCGCGCCCTTGGTTGAGAAATGCCTTGGGGCCCTCCGCCGGCCGCCGCTTTTTTCCCTCCTTTCCTCCTCCTCTTCCTCCCCCCCCTTCGCCTCTCCCCTCCCTTCCCGTCCCTGCCCCGGGAGGAAGGAGGGGGGGCGGCAGCGGGGAGGTCACCTCCACCTGCCCGCCTCACGGCGCCGAGCCCCCGCCGCGGCCCCTCCGCCCGCGGGGAGGGAGGCGAGGCAGAGCCCCGGGCGGAGCGGAGCGGGGCCGGGCGGGGAAAGGCTCCCTCGCCCCGCGGGGAGCGAGCGGCGGCGGAGGCCTGCGGCGGGCCGAGCCCGGCGGTGCCGCCGTTGAGGCCCGGCGCGGCCGGCCCCGCTCCCCCGCTGCAACCCGAGCCCGGCCCGCTCCCGAGTCAGGTTTCACAACAGAGCGAGCGGCGGGACCCCGCACCCCCGCGCGTCCTCCGGCCGCCGTCAATGATTAACTCTGTCAGGCGCGGCAATTAAATAAAAACAAGGGGAACAACACCCCCCCCTTCCCTTCCCTCCCGTCCCGTCCCGGGGGAAGGGTGGCGGCGCGGCGGGAGCGGGGAAGGGGGCGGCGGGGGCCGGGCCGTTTCCCGGCGCTGCCTCGCATGCCTGCGTGCCCGGGCCGGGCGGGCGGGGGGTGTGTGTGTGTGTGGGAGCGGGGAGGGGGAAGGAGGGGAGGACGAGGCGCAGCGAAGGTAAGCGCCATGTTTGCAAGGGAAGAAAGAGCCGGAGAGGGAAGGCAGGCAGGCGGGAGAGGGGGGCGGGGAGGAAAGTTTGCTCTCACCTTTTGGACTGGGTCTCGGAGGGGTTGCGGTCCCGCTGCCTGCGGTTCTTGAACCAGTTGCTGACCTGGGTGAGGGACAGCCCGGTGATCTTGGCCAGGTTGCGCTTCTCGGCCGGCGAGGGGTACCGGTTCTGCTTGTAGAGCTCCTTCAGCGCGTTGCGGGACTTCTCCTTGAAGCAGTAAACCGTCTCCTCGCCGTCCCAGATCGTCCTGGGCAGAGGGTATTTCCTCCGCAGCCGGTACTTGTCCACCGCCCCCAGGGGTCTGCCCCGGGCTCGCTCCGCCTCGGTGTAGCGAGCCTTGTACCAGAGCTCCTGCAGCAGCGGGTGGTTGGAGGAGTCGAAGTTGTGGCTCTCCAGGATGCTGTAGAGCTCGGCGTAGATGCCCTGGTGGAAAGCCACCAGCGCCCGGGCTTTCATCAGGCTCTCGTTGCCACGTAGCAGATCGCTCGGGGGCAAAGACCACAGGAACCTGGCCAGGCGGTCCAGGTTCCCACCTTGCTGCAGCGCCTCGCAGACGCAGGCGACGTGGTCCGGGGAGAAAGCCAGGGGGGTCTGCGAGGAGGAGGAGGAGGAGGAAGAAGAAGAGGAGGAGGAGGGAGAGGAGGCAGCGTGGTGATTCCTGGCCAGGAGTTCCGTGTGGAGCAGTACCTGGTCGGCGGCTCCCTCCTCCCCGGCGGCGGCGGAGCCTGCGTGCTCCATGGGGAACGGGGCCGCGGCGGGAGGGGGCGGCGGCGGCGCGGGGTTGAGGGCTCCCGCCGCGGCCCCGTCGGGGGGCACCTTGCTGGCTTCAGAGAGGATTTCCATCACATTTTCCTGCTTGATCTCCACCGCGCTCGTAATCTCGTCCGTGGGGGAGGCAGAAGACATGTTTCGGTTTGTTTTCCTTGTTTTTTTTTTTTTTCTTTTTTTTTTTCCCCCCCTTCCCCCCGTCCCCTTCTCCTCCTCTCCCCCCTTCCTATCTCTCTGGAAAGTCCACTCCTCCTCCTCCTGCTCTCGGCCGGCTCTAGCCGATCAGGTTTCCTCCCGGCCACGCAATAACCATTAAAGATCGCTGCTGTGGCCAGGCAGTGTAAACGGGCTCCTCTCCGCCGCTCCCCCCCAACGTGACTCCCGGCCCCGCTGCAATACTATATGGCACCGCAGCCTGCTGGCCCGGCCGCGCCCGCCCATTGGCTGCGCCGCGCCGGGGGGGCGGGGGCTCCCGCGTCTCCAGGGCAACCGTCAATCAAGCGGCCCCGCTCCGCTCCTCTCTTCTCCCCCCCCGCTCCTCAGCTCCACCTGGAGCGCGGGGACGGGAGGGAGGGAGGCGGCGG
This sequence comes from Theristicus caerulescens, assembly GCA_020745775.1. Lineage (NCBI taxonomy): Eukaryota > Metazoa > Chordata > Aves > Pelecaniformes > Threskiornithidae > Theristicus > Theristicus caerulescens. The sequence goes on along the minus strand of CM036564.1, from coordinate 65,153,774 downwards.
CTCCCCCCCCTCACCTGCGCCGCCGCCAAGCGCCTTTCCCCGGGCGCGGAGGGAGGAATGAAACCCTCGCGGGGTGTGAAGCGGTGCCGCGGTAGTTGCCCGGGGTGAGGTACGGCGCCGGCCGGGAGCGGGGAGCCCCGCCTGGGAGCTACCGCCCCGCAGCGGCCTGCTGTTGGTTATTCATTAGGCGGGAGTGCCCCCCCCACACCCCCCCCGTTACAACCTGGGGACAGCCTGCCCCCTCCCGCCCCAACGCCAGGCAGGTGCTGCCCGGGGGCGGCTCGTACCTGCTCGGCCCGACCGCCCCGGCCTTCCCCGCCGCCGGCCGGTTCTGCCTGGTGGTGGGTCGGGGCCGGGAGGGGTGAGGAGAGAACCGGGCCCGGTCCCCGCGGCGGGCGGAACGCGCGGGGCGGCGGGCGGTGCCGGCGGGCCCCTTTGGCGGCGGCACCGCGCGGCGGAAGGCGGAATGCGCGGGGGGAGGGGGGAGGGAAGGAGGAAGGGAGGCCGGCGGAGGCGGCGGCCATGGATGACCAGGGCTGCCCGCGCTGCAAGACCACCAAGTACCGCAACCCCTCCTTGAAGCTGATGGTCAACGTCTGCGGGCACACGCTGTGAGTGGGGCCGGGGACGGACGGACGCGGTGAGAGGAGAGGCGCCCCGGCCCGGGGCTGCTCCTCTGTGGGGGGACCGGGCGGCGGGGCCTGAGGGGACCGGTCGCTCCCCCGACCGCTCTGGGGGTGGGGAGGACCCCAGCCGCCCAGCTCGGCCCGGCGGGGCTCCGCCAGACCCCTGCGGGCGTTTGCGAGGCGGCCGCGGGCCCACGCGTGTCCCCCGGGTGCCTCTCCCGGCGGCAGCGCCGCAGCAGCGGTTCCGTGTCAGGCCGTGGTGGGGGCCTGGAGAGCGGCTTTCGGCTGCTCCTTTGCAGCGGGGTGTTCGGGGGGAAGCACAGGGGGCTTGGCGTGTTCGGTGTGGTGGTGGTGGTCGGTACCGGCTCCTGTCCCCAAGGGGTGCGAGGCTCCGGGGTATGAAACGGGGAACGCAGAGGAAAACACAGTTCTCATCGACTTAAACACCTCTCGCTTGTATTTAATACTGTGCTTCGATAATTAAGGGGAGGGGGGAAGTGATTGGTTTTATTTTTTGTCGTGTTAATTCTGAATGAGGAATGCTTTGTCTGAAGGCTTGATGCTGGTTTAAATGTTGGAAAATCCTCTTCTGAACCTGTGCTGATTGTGTTGTTTACTCATTTGGTATTTTTTTGCAACAAGAGTCATGCCTTTTTTTCTTTTTCTCCAAAGATGACCACTTAGATAATTCCCACTGCTGTCTCTAGCTGATTTAAGTCATACATAGTCTGAACTCATTCGCTTTCAGGTCTGGAGATCTTCCTTAGTGTGAAGTTTTTAAAGGCTCTACCCTAAATTCTTTCTAGATGCACGTGATAGAAACCTTATACTGCAGCAGCAGCCCTTTCTGTTTTATCTTTTTGTTTGTTTTTTTTTGTGTCTTTTCCTCTTTCCTGTGATGTGTGTATTGAGCTGTTTATATTTTTAAACTACCTGTGAATTGTATTCAAAAGACACAGCCTGAAAGCTTTACTTAACTTGATATAGTGTTGTAAGTGAACAGGATGAAGGAACTCGATTGCAAAAAAGGATTTACGTTTTTTTTATTTTTTATTTTATTTTTTTCTTAGAAAAAAGCATTAGCTTTCATCTGCTTCCCTGATCCTGTTCTCTGTAGCCATGTAAACACTTCTGTTGCCACGAGGGAAGGCGTGTGGGAGAGCAGCAGATGATCTCCTGGTAGTGGTGGTGTAGGAGAGCCAGGCAGCAGGAGTGCCCCTTTGGTGACAGTGATGCTGGCTGCGGAAAAGTGCAGTGTTAGCTGGAGTTCAAAAGGTAACAGCCACATTTAGGCAAGGCTGTGCAGCTTCAAAATGATGTTTCTATCTTCTATTCTAGTGAAGATCAAAGGACTAGTGGTCTTGATCATCTTCTGCTTTCAGGCTCCTCCAGAGCCACTTCCAGCAGAGGACAGCATGTTTCAGTTTGCTCTCCTGCTTTGCTTCTCAATGTTTTTTTTTGTAGCTGAGCTTTCCATGAGAAAATTAGTCATGTTTTGTGCTTTACTGGGCCCAGCTGCTGACGCCTTATTTGGGGTGTCTTGCTTTCCTTGTTTCTTCCCAGCTGCACAAGGACTGCCCCTGCTTCCCCCAGCTCTTGTTTTTTGCACTTCTGCATTTGGCAAGTGTTTTATCCGAGAGCAGATCAGTAGTCTGAATCCGTGTGGCCCTGGGTTGAGCCCGCTGGGTATCTCTGCAGGGCGCTTGCCAGGAGAGGGCTATGCAGACCCACCCAGACTGACCTCACCTGGACCCAGCCAGGTCTGTTAGTCCCTCCTTTACCTTCCCAGCAAAGGGTGTCTCTGCAGCTGGGCACCGCTGCTTTAAAGCATATGCATATGGGGGTAAAGTTGAAGTCACTGTGTAAGTAGGATCTCTAGATTTTTCTTTTTGTTGTAATTAAGGACTCTCCATCTTGATGTGGTTCATGTGGGTCACTTTTCCTCTGTAATATCCTTCCAATAACCCCTTTAAGGTTGTGTTTTTATTATTATTTCCATATGATGTTACAAAGCCTTCATGCTGGAAGTCGTTACTTAGTAATGGTTAATAAATTCTTGTAATAACTGATGTAGAAGCTGGAAGCTCAGATGAGGCACCTGTGAATGAAGTATGAGGGGAAAAAGGGGAGGTAATTGACATTTGTTCTTTCATAAATTCACTGTGTTTCAGGCACAAGTAAGGAATGTCGAACTAGTTCTCAAAGCAAATGAGCTAAAATAAGTTTCTGATGGAGATTTACCCTGCTTAGGCAATCTATTCCACTAGTTTGCTGTTCTTACCATTGAAAATACTTCTCCTAATTTCTAATCTAAATTTATTTGCTATAATTTAAGCATTTAAGAATTCTAACATGCATTTTATACACCTTGTGAACTCTTTATGCAGGAATGTGTCACATGTTTTGGGGGCTTTCTCTTTGGTGTTTTCCACACTTAAGAAATCTCATGCCTTCAGTCTCCTCTCTTCAGTGATTTTTAATTTTTTTTTTTTAAATATACATCTGTGGGCTATTCTCACTGCTTTTCTTGAGGCATTTTCCACTTGGTTTGCATTTTTCTGGAACACTGTAACTGGACACGGTGCTCCATCTGAGCATCTGCTCCACAGGCAGAGTCAAAATTATTTAATGTGCTTTTCATATGATACCTGCATTTCGTACATCTCAGTAGGATGATAAGTCTTTATGTGTTTTTTATTTTTTGCGGTGATATGTGTGATTTATGTTCAGCATAAACCCCAGATTCTTTAGCACTTTACCACTCAACATATTTAATCTTGCCTTCCATGTTGTGTTATGCAGCTGATTATTCTTACCTATTTGCTCTGTCAAACTGCATATGGTGACTTCAGGTGACTTTTGCCCTTGCTTCAAGTGACTTTGGATCCTGAGGCCCTCCATCAAAGTGCTTGTAACTGCCCCAGCGATCCTCTGAAAACTTAAAAAAATGACCTTTCTGTCCTGATATTTTCCAATGTGTAATTTGTAGACAAGATGTTGTCTGGGAGATCTCCGAAGTTGTTACTTTGTGACCATAAGAAATCAAACTGAGGCAGAGCAAAATAAGGACTGCAGTAAGGTCCTTGCTAAATAGCTGTCACCCTGGTCCCAAGTTACTTTTTGTAGTGGTGGAGAATGCTAAAAGATTAGAGCCATGTGAATGGGCTTGCTACCTATTTTCTCTCTGGCTGAAATAATGATAACTTATCTCTGGATATGGCTTTCTAATCATCTCTCAGTACTTCAGCATGTACCGTATTTGTTTAGATTATATGACTGTCAATTTAAGAGTGTCAATAGCCCAGTTAAACCAAAACCATATTGCCTCTAGTTGCTATTTTGCTACCTACGTTGTTATTGTGTCATTGGAGGTAATTACATTACGTTTGATATGATTTGTTCTTAAGCTCCAACATACAACTTGTTATCTGCTTCGTTATCTGAAATATGCAGGAGATAGGTCGTTTGATTATTTATTTCAGCATCATGCCAGGGACTGACGGTAACCCTGACTGGTCCGTGTTTCCCTGTGTATTTGGGTTCCTGCTCTTTGGAGGCAGGTGCTTTTGCCCTTCTTCAGGCTGCTGGAACTTAATGCAGAGAGCAGAGATGATCTTTGATAATTGCCATTGTCAGTTTTCGAAGGGTAAATAGTATGTCTACCAGATTTGAAAACCTTGAAGTACTCTTTTAATGCTGTAACCCCTGAATATAGTCCATAGGTTTATGGACTACAAGTCCATAGGTTTACGGAAGCTTATTAAGTTGTCTGCAGAAGTATATTGCCTTTATCATGCTTTCTGTTTAAAGTTTGCTGGTAAATATGCATGGGAAATTCAGAATCTTGACTTTGTTGGCTCGGGAGATTTGGAGCAATTGCTCTAATGCGTTTCCTGGTTCTAGCTTGTGTTCCTGCTCCTGTTGCTGCGATATGAGTTACATTAGCTGGTTAATCCGTCTTAGTGAATGAAGATCAATGCAGAAAATGCCCCAAGTGCTTTGGCATCATCTATTAGAGATTTTCCTTCCCATTGAATAGTGGGTTAATGCACTCCTACTTTAACTGCTCTTCCTTTCACTGCAGGCGTTCTGAAGGAATATTTTCATGTTACCTTCAGTGTTGCCTCCCAGTAGTTTCTTCCCTAACGCGTTGACCTTTCCAATTTTGTTAACTGTTTGTGCTGTTCACTTTAAGTGACCTTCAGTGATTTGATTTGCACTTGTGCAAAATCTCTTGAAATTCAGATCATTAAAGAGCCTATGCTTAGCTGAGATGATTTCTCATTAAGCTTCAGATCTTTCTTCTGGGTTTCAGATAGCTCGTGGTTTTACCATTGGTTCATTTTCTTTGTTTTGTGGCTCTCTGTTTTGCCCTTCTGAAGAATTGCGGGAGTTGCCTTCTTATGCCTTTGGTCAGCCAAGCTGTTTTCACTTTCACATTCTTAGCCAGTTCCTTCCCTTTGGTTAGAATGAAACTAGAAGAGCCTTCCTTTTATCGTGGTTTTTTTTTTCTTTTTTCTTTTCACCTCCTATATAAACAAAGTTCATCTCAAAGTATTTGAGAGCTTGTTGGGCAATGTGTGTCCTGTTTGTTCCTTCTTTTTTGACAGATGTCTGCAGTGAAGGTTCCTCTTGCTATGAAGTCCTGTGCTTTTGAGGTTTGGCTGTTCATTCTTCTCCTCTTTCCTACTTCATTAATTTAAATATCTCTCATCTGGGGTAGATACTATGTGTTAGGGTACCTGTGTTGGTTTCCCATCTCTCTCTTACTGTAACCTTGATCCTGCCAACAAATTCATTCTGGATCTTAGCACCAGTGTATGCAGATACGTTGTGCTTTGTGTATCTCCCTGTGTCAGTGTGCTTGACCCTATGTTAGGCTTTCTCCTAACGCTGCATGTTCGCCGCCTTCAGTTCCTCTGTGGTCAGCGGGGCTCTGGAATGTGTTTGTGTCCGCTTGTGGCAGAGCAGGGGTCGGCGTGCTGATAAGCACAGCAGCGCTGCGGCGGAGATAAGGGACAGGCAGATGAGTGCAAGAGGATGAAATCGGACATTGAGTCTCGGCTGTAAACATCTTTCAAGTTGGGCTTCCATTGCAGTTTATTCCAATGGAACCATGCCAAGCCTTACGATTATGGTAATGGTTTTTTGGGGGGGTTATTTCTTAGTATTTTGTTTTCCTTGGTTCTTGCTTCTTGACCAGTATCGCCAAAAGTGTAATACCATGTGTTTTTGGCATTAGAGTAATGTTAAATAAGCCTTTTCCACTATAAATCTTCCCTGTCACCAGGAGGGAGGATGATAAATTAGCAGTTAAAAGTTGTTCTAGGATGGGACTTAGTATGGAAAGGCTCAGTTCAGGAATAATGAATGTCTTTTAAAGTTTATTTTCTTAAGTATAACAGAGGTTAAGGGCATCAGACACATGGCTTTAAAGATGCTTTTGTGCAGGGGAAAGTGTCTAGTTACGGAGCAATACTTGATTAAAGTTCTGCAACACATTAGTTTCTAAGGTGCACTGATGGCTTTGCCTTCTTTTAAGAGTTCACTCTCAAGAATTATATTCAAAAGCCTTTGTGCATGCATGACAATTTTTGATTATTCAGATGTTTCCTAATGTCTTTTCTGAGTGTACAGATGCTGGGTGCGTGCTTGCCAATGGAGCTGTAATGCACCTGGCTCCATTTGAGACCATGAGTTATCTGTTACTCTGCCCGCTTGGATTTCATTGCCTGTGTTGAGTTTTAGGAGGCAGGTTAAGCGTATCCCACTGATTTACTTACATAAAGAGGAAAGGAAACGCATTCACTGAAAACTGCATTAAAAGAACGTTAAGGTTGTTACTGCAAACAGGACTGGGTAAAGACATTCACTGTTGGCTGTAAACTTGGACCATATGGTCTCCAACAATCAGATGCAAAAGTCTTGGGTAAAAAAGGTAGTTAATTGGGGCAGCTGCTTCAGTTGTGTTGTCCCACTGCCTGCTATAGGGAGGAGGAGGGAAACTGGTACGTAAAGCTCTTTCTTAGGAGTCAGTCCTGCTGCTCCAGCTACCTGTGACCCATCTTGACTTGCAGAGAGAGGTTGTCTGCGGACAAACAAAAGCAAAGGAACTCCCTTTCCTCCCCAGTATCACGCCAGCTGTGGTGCTGTCTCTGCAAAGCGTCTTCCCCACGCTTGACATCTCTGGGAGACAGGGGCACAGGTACCAGAGCAGCCTCCAGAGAAAACTGATAGGCTTGATTTCGGGTGCTGCCAGCGTAGTGGTTTTAGGTTAGTTCGTGTACTGCTGCAGTCTTAGATGGTAGTTAATGAACTTGCTCTATTGTAAGCTTTGCTGGTGTCTTTTTCCTGTCTGCAGGAGACTTACGGAAAGGTGTCTAGGCTCCTTATTAAAATTTTTTTTTCTTCTTTTCCCAGAGGGAGATGTGTGTATTTCTCATTTAATTTGTTAATAAGGCTTCAAAATGAAGACAGCATAACAACGCTTACTATCTCTAGGCCCAGCTTTGTGTTGCTCAGGGGAGACATCAATTCACCGAGTTGTGTTGTGGGGATTCTGTAATCTGCCCCTGCACCCTGTTATGGCTGTTCCAGGGATTCATTAGGGGTTAAGTGCATCCTCCGAGAACTCTAATTGCAGTGCTAACGGCTGCTAAAATGAAGAAACAGAGGTTTCAGTATTTGTGTATTTATTTTAATGTTAGAAGCATTTGGAGTTTTGCCGCTGTCGAATTCCCTAGGAGTTGGAAGTAGGAACATCCCTGGTGAATTCAGGGGAGTGGGGTCTCATGCCAGCATGTGGGGCTGGAGTCATTGCAAAAAAGTTTGGAGTCTTCTTGTTTAAACTCCTTCCAAGTGAAAGGATCGCTTGGCTTCCTGCTGCATTTTTCTCTGCAGCGTGGTTCAAGAAAATGCCTTTCTTCTGAGATGGGGGGGAAGCCCTGGAGATTGTGGAAAATAACATAAAACTGTATTTCAGCAAAGTGAGTTTGAGTGAAGAACTCTAGTTAGAGGTAGGCAGTGAGGATTTGTCAGATCTGTAACTTTTACCTTGAGCACGTGGGAATTAGGTGCTTAAATTCATATTTGTATTTTATTCAGCAAGCTTTTTTCCTAAAGGAAGCATCTGAAATGCAAGATATACAAGGACAATGATACTTTGTTCAGGGCTGTCATTTCTAACATAAAGGTTGGCTATGATGTCTGTGATTTTTTTTAGGCCTCCAGATTTCTATTCATACAGAAGCTGAGGTGCAGGCTCCTGAGTGCAAACGATATGAGTAGTGCTGGTTGAACCATCGAAACGCGCACGTGGATGCAGGACTCGTGAATAGGCAGCAGGCACAAGGAAAAGAGCCACCAGACTCTGGTACTTACTGGACCCTTGTAGGAGTTGATCCAGTTTGGTAATGTGGCAGAAAATGAGAAGCTTTTTTGATAGGTTAATGCAGTGGTGTTTGTACAGGATTAGTGAGTTGACATGGCTTGTGGATGGGTAGAGAGGCATCAGATGTGGTGCAAGGCAATCTGTAGGAACGTGTGTCCACAAGTAAGGTAGGAATATGGTTGAAGGAAGGTCCTTTTTGTGGCAACATTAATTTAGCTTGTGCCATTTTGTGAAGCTGCATGCTTAAAAACCTGGCTTATCTGGGACAGCAAGTGCTCCATTTTGTCTCTGAGGCTTGTTTTCTTGCTACTCTTGCCATATCACATCTCAAATTAGATTCCTGAGTGGTAGATCCTTACTTGCATGAAAAGCATAAGTAGTCTTGGTGGACTAAAGCAGATGGGGACTACATATAGCTAAAGATCTCAACGAGAACAGGAACTTTGTGTGGTCCTAAAAATGCCTGTGTTGCTTTAAGGAGATAAGTAATGAAGACTAGGTAATGTCTTTCATTCTCAACAATTTACATCTCAGAGTTTTCTTAGTTTTTTCTGGGTGAGTTGGGAGACACATCAGGGGAGGTTTTAACTCACGTTTGTCAGATGTACCGTGGGACATTAGGTTAGCCGGTGCTTGTTTGAAATAGTTACACAATCATAGCCTGTCTGCATCCTCAAAGGAAGAAGCAAAATTACTTTTTTTTTTTTCAAGTGGAATGTATTTCTTCAGAAAGAAAGCTTTTTTTTTTTCCCCCCCGACTTCTTAGGGAATAAAAATCTAGGTCATCTTTCTTCTTTCTTTTTGGAGTTATTCCTGGGTTTATTAATTGGGATTAGTTGCTCTCTGGACTCTGTTCCGTCCCGTTACTCTTCCAAAGTCTCTCCGAGTTAGTCATGGGAGGTGATTAAATCATTGCTGAAATACCCAAGAGGTTATTTCCTTCTGCCATCCAGTTTTGACAATGAATGTTTGCTTTTAAATTTGGCTCTGAATCATGGTCTTAATACTTCTGATGCAGTGGTATTAATGCTTCAGTTTTATTATTATTTTGTTTTAAAACTGACATATTTAGAAAATCTTCTCTTTTCTCTGTTGAGCTGTCAATTGGCCTGTCTGCTTAGCAAAGCTTGCAGAGCTCTACTCTTTATTCCTTGTAAGTACTTTTTGGAAATTTAAGTCATGGTTCTGCTCTGAGATGTAGCCTTGGCAAAAGTAAAGCTATTGTTTATAACCTGGGTCTCCAGTCAGTCAACTGAAAAGTAAATTCTTTTTCCTTGGTTCTGAAAATTGTCTGGCTGAATCTGCAGCCTGGGATCCTGAAAACAGCTAATGGGTTTGGGTGCCCAGCTTGAGGAGTCCTCAAATGTGCTTGACCCTTTTTGTTGGGTAAACGTTTACCATGGTAAAGTTGAACGTGGTAATGTCCAGTATGGTAATGGTCCAACACAGGTGTGGTAAATCTCTATGGTTAAAATAAGTGCTTCTCAAAAAGAAGGCAAACACAATAACCTTTTAAACAATTTGATATTAGGCTTTTTTTTTAATTGCATCTACGGCATTATAATTCAAGCTAATAATTCTGTGGGTTTGTGAGGAAGAAGGACATTTGACTTGCTTCTACGTGGTTGCTTTAGCTCCCAAAGGCTAATAAGTGATATGCATAGGTTTAATATTTATGAAATTAAGCAAACATATTCCGGAGTAATTTTAAAAAGCATGTCTCGGTAATTGTAAATTCTCTGCAGAGCAGATCTGAAAGTGCCCTCTTGGAGTACTCAGAAGTCGCATTTGTGTGTGTGCTTTTTGTTTGGGGCTTTGGTGGTTGTTTTTTTTTTTTCCCCAGGACAACTGAAGGTGAAGTTTGAAGAAAAGCTGGGTCAGCATTTTGGAAACTGAATTGAGTACTCTGCTCTTCAGATCTGGTTAGTAAATTAAGAAATAAAAAAATCTTCCTTGATAGTAACAGGCTATGGGACAGGCAGGGTGCTGAGCTTGCCTTGTGGACACTTAAGTTTCATGTTGCCCCTTCCCTCTTTGGTTTAATGATATGCAGGGAACTGGTGGATGTTTCTTCTCAGAAAGGCCACTCTGGCTGTAATAAGTCATAAGTATTAGTCCTAAGAGTGAACTGGATTTTGTAATGACATCTGCTTGGTTTTTCTTTTTTAAAAAATGTTTTGCAAGAATTATATTTGACAAGACCGGATCTGAGAAAAGAACTTAGCAGAACTGCTGCTGTATATGACAAAGTTAGACTTTAATTGTCATAGCTAAGAACATTTTTGATGCTCTGAACATGGTATTCTAAGTTGTTCTTCCTTTGAATATAACACATAGCAGGGGAGAGAATGTATTAGGAAAGTCTTGCAGGTTTTTTCATGTGGAATACAGGTAAGTTGAGAGAAGTGAGAACAGGATGCCTTTGCCACAAACGAACAATGAGCAAGTCATCTGGTCTGATAAATATTTTGGCTCTGAATTGGGCAATATGTAGATAATGATTTTTGCTGTTCCCACAGTCCTGCCTCAGTGAGTGGCACTGAGGTTAAACATATGTCTAAGCATTTGCAGAATCCTGGGCTTAATGTGAGCATGACGACTTCTTTAACATTACAGAGGAAGTTCAGTGGCTCTGCTGAGAGTTAAGAAGCAGTGGGATGGGGCAGAGTGAGGAACAGTTTGGGTTTGTGTTTGGTTTTGGGTTTTTGTTTGTTTGTTTTGTTTTTTTTTTTTTTAAGAAGAAATGTTGAGTTAAAAGTACCTAAGCCCTAAGAATGTTCTGCTCCCCAGTTTTTATTAATGCCAAGCAATGCGGCCAGGCTGTCAGTTTCTCTGCCAGGGTGGCAAAGAAGGACTGATGTTCCTAGACAGCAAAAGGCAAGGGAGTGGTTCGGCTAATGTTGACACCTTCAGGCTGCTGAGCCAGAATGGAAGTGTTAGGTCTAATTGGGCAGGGAAGTTTGGCACTGGGGTTAGATGTATCGCAAGGGCTGCTGGCAAAGCCGGCGTGAAGAAGGAAGACCTCTGGTCCCAGACAAGTACAGGCAGACAAACGTTTAATGTCTTTGTCATCCTTACTCACAATGTGTTGTGTGTTTTCTGTTAAAAAAAAAAAAAGAATTAGATCTTCGTGGGGATTAGGAGCTGAACAATCTGTAGGTGTAACTAATGACTAGGTAATCTTTAGTGTGAGTGTACGAATAGCCTTGTGTAAATAGAAGAGTTCAGGTTTTTCTGGGATTAGCTGTCTGTAGGCTTAAAAAGACCAAAAAAATAGTCCTTACACAGCCTGGGTGGTGTCAGGGAGGACTGTCCGTGACAGTTGTGTTGATAAGCCTGTGACTGACATGCTATGAACTGGAGATGGGAGGCTGCCTTTAAACCCCCAAGATCCCCTTATTCTAGGAAAAAAATGAAAAGTTATCTTTAGTTTTGGGATATGATTGTATACTGTAAAGGGAGGAGGGAGGTTAACAGGCCTGGGGGCAATGCCAGTATGATGTGATGTTGCTGTGAACATTGTCAGCTGGGCAGGGTTGGAGGAATTTAGGAGCTGGAGAAATATTTGTCTGTTGAGCTTAGTCTAGAATTGCTGTATTTGTTTGAACCTTTTTGTTTCCAGTCTTGCAACAAAACCGGGCCTAAAATTTTGCTAAATAAATCCTTGATTTCTATTCTATCTGCTTGGTTTGGGGGAAAGGACAGAGCAGCAGATGTGGCCAGAGTTAGCTGTCTCCATGTGGGCAGCATCTCCGTGATGTACGAGTGGAACAGGCCTCCTTGGAGATTTGTTCTTTGGGATGAGGTTAGGGAACTCAAATTGCATGAGGTTCGTGTGGGAACCTTTGCTGCCAACTGATATTTTCGAAAGGAGCCTTCTGTTTTGCAAGGAGCGTGTGACTGGGAAACATCTCGTGGCTCTGGGGAAACTGAAATGCTGTCATGGAGTCGAAAGGGGAGGTGGACTCCCAGGCTTATTGTGTGGCAGTAAACAAAACAGCAAAGGTCATGAGGGGGCCTCGCTTGGAGAAAGGGGCATGACTACATGAGGACTTGAGAGAAGGAGTGATGACTGGGCTAGAGAAGCATTTAGGACTATCTGGGAAGACTGAGGAAAAACTGGAGCTAAAGAGCCATAGAGGAAGATGTGAGCTCCTGGGAGGATGAATGCAGGGCGAACCGGTGGCTGTAGGAAGATCAGAGGTAAGGATAGCGAGCACCTGTGTTTCTGTGCGTGCATGTGTGTGTGATGAAGGGGTATAGATGTCTGAATGGAAATCAGCTGAGCAAGGAGTCTGTGCCTGGGTCAAAAAGTCTTGGTCAGGGGAGAAAGGAAGGATGCAGAAGGGGTTGGCACTCTTGTATCTTGCCTCCAGCACCCAGGGTGTCTGAGTTGCTTTACAGAGCCCTGGGGTGGAGTTGGCCAGGTTCCTGGAGGCCAGCGTTTCACAGGGGCTTCCGGCTGCGCCCATCGGACTTGGCTGCAGGAGCGCAGGCTGCGTGCAACTGCTGCCGTGCTCCCCAGGAGCTGTGCTTTGAGCAGAGGAAATCCTATATAGCGCTAATGCTAATCACTCTCGAATCAGGAATGTGAAATTTGGGCATGCTTCAGGCATTAATTATAGTGGCTTAATTTCCTTCTCTGGTAATGTGGGGATAATACGGTGGTTTTGAGAAGGTCAGTTATTTAATGCTGACTATGCATGCCAAAGAAAACTGGAAGCGGGGGGGGGGGGAGTAAACTTGTCGAAGCAGGATTTGAACAGGGCAGAATAAACAAGATCTGAGGATAAACCGGCATTGTCTGCGTGCATGTTAGTTGGGCATTGCCTATCCAGAGGGCTGAAGGAGGTGGCAGTCCTAACAAGTTGGAAAGAGCAACCCTGCACCTCAGCTCCTGGCAGGCCATGCACATTAACTGTAAGGAAAACATGTAAAGCCTGGGCCATATATTGTGCAGGCTGCTTAGAGGAATAACATGGCATTGAGGCCTCTACCCCGCTGCCTGACTTGGTCGATGTAAAGTAATGGATATCAAGGGGAGTGGATGGGGAGGAGCTGAGTAGCAGCCTGATTGCATAAGCCTTTTTTCCGAAAGAAACTGGGCTAACATAATGTGGCAATATAACAAATTTATATCGTCGTGCATGACCACAAGAGGGATCAGACCACTTGAATTTTCCCCCTTGCATTTTTGATTCTGCGTTCTTTCATGTAGCTTGGTTATGAGCGTTTTACATATGGAGGTTTTAATTGTCTGACTTGCTGATAACAATGCTAGAAGTCTAGTTGAATAGTGGGCTTGTGTCTAGTTTTTCTCTGTCACAGGTCTTTTTCTTGGTTTCAGCCTCTGCAGTAAAAATAAGGCTGTATTACTTCATGACTTTGATAGCTTTATATTTCCACTTGCACAGAAAGTTGTGTGTTATTGTTTGCTAGGTAAGACTTTATTTCCAATACTCTTGTTCTGTCTTTTTAAGTGAATATTTGAAAAAGATGACTGTCATTAAGTGAGTTCAGAACTCCTATAGAGTCTGTATTTTCTGTGAGCTTGATCGTTCAAACCTCATTTCTAGCTTTCTACCAATTCTCTTCTGGAGCATCAATTGTGTAATTGGCAAACACATGCAAGACAAATGCTGATCTGAAAGTAATCATTCATTGAATACAATGGACCCTAATCACTTTCTCTTACACCTAATTAATCCAACATTTTATTTTAAAATCCATGTTTTTTAGAGTTAGTAAAAAGAAGCAAAGTTGCCTGAAGGAGAATTGCCCCAACTTATTTCTACCTTACATCTTGCCTTCACAAATATAGAAGCAGTTATATCACTGAAAATTTAATGAAGCTTTCATCAATATAATGCAGTGCCTCTACATTCTCTGAAACGTATTCATATTTAATGAGCTTCTAATTCTAATTTCAGGTAACAGGAACAACTGAATATAACCATAAATCTGATTTGTTTGTGAACAGTGTGTCCCGTGTCATTTACAATCTGTAAAGTAGTCATTGATGACCAGTGTGGTAAAGCATGGGAAGAGTTGTACATCTGAACACGAAGCAGCTGCTATTTAAATCAGCTTTTGACTGCATTTGCTAGTTTGTTAAAAATGTTTTGTCTCAGACCTTTTTTTTTTCCTTCCATAAAAATCAGCCTCAGGAAACAGAAGCAATGACCTTAACGCAATGAGGTTGTTGTCTGAGTGTCATATTTGAGTATTTCTGTTTTGTGGCTTGTGTTTTTTTTTTTTTTTTAATTCTTAGCAAGCCTAAGGTTAATTCCTCAGTTAAAAAGTACAATAGTGGGAAAATATTTTGGATGTGTGGAAGAGCTGGTAATACTGAACAACATATAGAATTGTGTATAATTAATTACAGAAGATGGAAATAGTCTAGGAATAACTGTGAAAATATCCTACTGCATTCTGGACAGTCTCAAACTGAAGATTTCTGTGAAGCTTCAAATAATGTTGCACCACTAGGCTTGGCTGGAAGAAGCAGCAAGGCTTGTTTTGCTCCTTCTTACCAGGAGTGAATCTTAATGCTGAAAAGGTGGTATTGTTTACCAAATTTTATGCAATAACAACACCTATAAGTACATAATTACATTTTCAATTAGAATAAGAAAACATTAACACTAAAATGTTGTTTTGATCATGTGAAAATACTTTATTTTTCTATCGGCATTTTTTAATTTATGGTCCTTTTATTCTTTCTCATAATCATAATTGACATTTATCCATTAATATTTAATATGTGTTTTGTAGGTTAATTGCAGAAAAAGGCCATATATAATGTGATGCCATTGAATATAGAAACAGAAAATTTAATAACCAGAAAGCTTCTCTGCTACACATAGTATTGCCTTTGTAATAATATAAAAGGCAATGTAGAGAATGGTATTCATTCCACCCCCTTTCTTGGCAGTATGTAATTTTCTGTTTAATATAGTAAGAGGTTTTTTAAAAAGAAATCTTAATATAGTACCAAGGGAAAGCTCCACTTGCATGGCACATGTTAGTATCCTGATTGCTTTTGACCGTTCTTATTTTCTTGCATTAATTTACTTGGAGCATTACACTAGCAGGGCTAATCAGGATGTTTGCCCACGTATTTTTTTAATCCAACTTTTTATGCACATTTTAGCAGCCCCAGAATTTTATTCAGTCTTTAGCAAGACTTAACACTTGACCTTCATGGTCTCCTCTCAAAGCTGTCAGACTGGCATCGCTTGGGAGGTGCAGCTCTGGAGCCGGCGTCCCTGGAGCTGCCGGTGTGCAGCCTTCCGAGTGCCACCGGCACTGGCTTGCGGTCATAGGCAGCCAGCTAGGATGGGGCAGGAGTGATCTGCCTTTTTGTCTCCTCAGTCAGCTCTGTCCTGCTGCGACTGGAGCCCTTGCCCTGGGAAAGCTGTAGCAAATGCAGTCCTAGCTGCAGGCTGGGTTGTAATCTCTGGTCCTGATGGTTCCCCAGTCCCTAGCACATGTCCCTGCAAGAACACTGCTTTTTTTTACCTTGGAATTCTTCCCTACCTGATTTTTAAGGCTTTCAGAAACTCTTTCCTTACTAGAAAAGATCTGGTGTGGGCAAGATCTGCCATCTCCTAAAGTAGGAAAGTGAATTCATTTGCTCTACCAGTCTGTTCTAGGCATTTCATGCTGGGCAATGTCAGATATGTATCAGTGATAGATACTTCCACTGTGTACTGACTTCTGTATTTACTGAATTTATGATAGCTAATTAAAAAAATACAAATTTCTAATTAAATTTCTTGTTTCCTAACCATTTCGGATGCCGAGCACTACAACAGTGGAACGGATGAAAGAACCGTGTTAACAAGACTGTTGTTTCAGAAGACTAGCTCGGTTCATCAGGTGCTTGAATGCTAGCGTAGCCTCGCTCATGCAAGTAGCCCATAGAAACAGTGAGACTCCTCATGTGATGATTATTTTTAGGATCAAAACCATGCTATTTATTTTCACTTCTAAAAAATGTACATCAATTTTTCCTGACAGTCGTTTTTCTGTCAAATAGTTTACTTAACACAGACAAACAGTTTATTTAAGATAAGTTGATAGCAGTAGATTTGGAGTTTGTCCTTATGCAGTCACTTTTCATACTCGGCTTGGACTATTTACAGTAGAAGCTGCTGTGGTTGAGATGAGGGAGAGGTGTGGTTTGTTTGTTTGTTTTTTTTTTTTCTTTACATATTACCAGTTCAAAGGTCTTAAATGGCTGTACCTCTTCATCTCCTGAGTGACATCAGGTATTTTACTTGCCAGTCTTAAGCATTCACCTCTTTTGACTAGGTCAGCTTTCGACTAGGGATTGTAATAAATATACCAGTCCAACTTCATTTCATGATGAGAGAGCGTTTTTTTTTTTTTTTTTTTAAGTTTGGAGGGACTACTTTACTAAAATTCTGTTTATTTTCCTTTCGTAGTTTCTGCAGGTTTTCTTCAGATTCTTTAAAGATAATTCGAGTATTTTTACCTGGAGTCTCTTGAGGTATGTATAAATTGCACATAAAGGCTACATTTGGAGCTTTGTTTTAGAGTTAGCACTCAGAAGTTAGAAAGTGCCAAAAAAAGGAATCCTTCTTCAGTCTTGGCTTGGTTCCTCTGTATATATGGTAGCGTACTATTATTGATGTAGAATGGTATTTTTCATCTTGCAGGACCTATTTTGTACTATATTGAGAGAATATTTTCATCAGTTATTTTCTGGACATTACCAAGCATATGTAATGAATAAGAGGATCATTGGTTTCTTCCTTTTCTATAGTGCTCAGTGTCTCTGGATATAAAACCTTTTCTGCCTATGCATTTCTCCCGTGATACAAAGGCATTGCCACCTCTATCTTACTGATGAGAAAAATCACGATGTTCCAGGGATCTCTAAATTTCTAAGTGTGCTATAAAAGGAATGTTAGAACTTCTTTTCCCATCTACCCTTCATCTTCAAACACACAACCTGCTTGCACAGCAAACAAAAATAGCCTTTTGAGAGCCTCATAATGAAAAAGTGTTAAACTTAGACTGTGTTGATGCTATGAATAGCTGTTGGGCATTCCAGAAAATGGTATTTGTGTTAGTTAAGGTAATTATATTTCAGCTTTGCTCTGCAGTATAGTTTTAAGAGTTTTTTAGAGGTTTTCTTTTGTGTTACAACATTGAGCTCACAGACAACTGGTGATTTGTGCAACCTGGTGTTTGGGCAGGTAATCCACTGGATCATCTCTGTGCGACTGAGCAAGATTAAAACTGAAGTTTTAGTCCTGGGGGAAAGGAAACTGCGTATAAAAAGAAACAGTAGAGTTTCAAAAGGAGTGGGGATATTAGGGGCATGGGGTTTTTTCTTTGTTTTTTTCCCCGTTGATTCATTTTTCTGTTATGCATTATTGCCCAGCCTCACGCAGAGTTGTATCGGCACATCTGAGGGGCAGCAAGCTGCCATGCCAGTGCAGGTACAGGGAGGAGACGGGGATACGCAGCAGCAAGGCCTGTTTTGACACCAGAGAAAACCTGTTGTGTAACTGCCCCCTCTGTGTGTCTCTTCTGTGGGTCCTCTGTGTGTTTTCTGAGACACTTTGGCAGCCATGCCCCTTCATGCAGGTTTTATCTATGCATTTTTAAGCTGAATCATGAACAGGAGGGCTGCACTTTGCCAAGCACCTGTGATTGTACCCTTTCAATGGTGGTGTTATTGCTTACGCTTAAAACATTGACTCTTCCTGCACTCTGCTTCTAGCACGTATGAACTTTGTGACTGGCATTGTTGGTGTAAAATATTTTTATGCTTTGTATATGAAGACATCAAACATCGCTGGTTGTGCCCTTTATGTATAAAGGCAACAGGAAGAAAAGATGAGCAGTGGTATGGTTAAAAAAAAAAATTACTGGCTACATGTGTGTGTTGACTTCCACTTGAGTCTTCATGGTCACTCCAGCTAATTGAAGTCCAGATATTCCCCGTGTCATGTGCCTGTCCCATCCTTGTGTTCCTACCCCTTTTTTTTGGCACTGAATGGTGAGTTCAGGGAGGTGATCCATTTTAGGGTTTTAGACTAGTTATCAGCTGAATTAGCTCCTTGTCCTGCTCCTGGGCACGCGTGCTGTTGTACAGGCATTAGGGCTTGTGTGTGGGGTGGGAAACTGTGGCAGCCCAGATTTAAAAGTAGGACAAGCTACTGCAGGCCTAGACTCTATCTTGCACTTGTAGTAGCCATGTGTGATGCCAGTACAAATAATTAAAGAAATACATCTCGGTACTAGGTGCTTGTATGCTACTTCGTTGATAGCTTCAGCGCTGTGCCAGGAGAGCAGCTGTTTTGGTAGCATTCCTACAGCATAAAGTGGCCGTATAGGTGTGTGGCAGGCATGCAGAAAAAAACGTTTGATCTCGGATGATCCTATGTAATTTCCCCAATACATACTGTGGGAGCTAATATGTTTGTTTTAGTTGACAGCCTGAGCATGCAGAGGCTCCGTTTTTCTTTTGCCTCAACACCGTATAGCTTGGATTTGGATTTAGCTTAAACAAATTGCAAGGAACTGTCTCTTCATGTTATGTAAAGTTTATGTTCCTGAGAATAAAAGGATCACTTGTGGATTACTGGAAGTGTTGCAATTTGAAAAGAGTTGTGCTGGGGAGGATACAACTTTCTCCTTGAAGTGGGGAGAGTTTTCAGATCTCTTCTCATTCAGATCTTTTGATAGTCCTTTCAAAGCTTGCGCAGGGGGATTTGGTTTGCAGTGGCCTTCTAGCATTGTCACCAGGGTGAATGAAAAGCTGGTACGAGATATTACTCAGGAGGATGATAGCTGCACAATACGGTGCTTTGTAAGAGTGATGGTTTTCATTTTGCATATTTTTCTTCTCTAAAGAAATGAAAGTGAAGATAATACAAAGCAAAATCTGTTTGGACAGTAGTGGGAATGACAATGAAGCAAGTTTGATATTTGATGCATCCCAACTGTTGTTGCCAAGCCGCTTTTTCTATTCTCTCTCTTTTTGAGCAGTGTTCACATTGGTAGTAGCCAGAAGAACTTTTATGAGTCCCAACTCATAGTTCTGTGCAGGGAAAGGAAAAGTCCTTGAATTAGCTGTAGTCTAATAGCAAACAAATATGAGCAGGGGGAGGTGAGGCTATAGTGGGAACAAGAAAAGCACGGTTTCCTTCTGCCTTAGTTGCTGGAGTATCTTGTGCTGAAGTGCTTGCTCAGTTTTATGCGTTATTTTTCAGTGGGGCTGCAGGATGGGATGAGGAGTAACATTGATGTTAGAGCTTCATGGAATATAGGTTTAAACAATTGGTGATTGTATTTGTGGCTCTTAATCTCTATGCTGTTTTTCTTTCCTTTCCCTCTTGGAGTAGGTAGGCTGGTGTCAGGGGGTGTTTGTGCAGTATCAGAAAGCCATCGCACGTATGCAAGTCATCTTTGTCCCCTGGCTTGGGAAGCCATCCCGCAACTTTGATCTGCCGTGTGTGCAGGTGGAGAGAAGGACGAGGAAAAGTCGTGCTCCCGTTAGCCTCCTGAAAGTACTTTGTGTCCCTGGAGTGCTAAACCTGGGGTCTTTTCAAAGGATAATAGATGCTGTACAGGTGAGTCAGCCTTTTGTGCCGAGGGCCAGGTGCTTGACTTATTTTCAAGCTGGCATGCTAGGACACACTCTGGCATTCATCACATTTGTAAACACTCCTCAAAGTTGAGGAAGGCTTTTGTCTTGTAACCGGTTTTCCTTAATGCTTTGGGAGTGACTGGCTTGATGCATTTTCCCCAGGTGGCATCAGCAGCCTATGAAGTACAGAGGAAGCATTTCTGCTGTGTGACCTTTACAGCAGGGTGATCTTCAGGAAGGACAACCAAGAGTGAGTGTCTTTGGGCAGAGTACCAAAAATACAAATATGTACACTTTCGACTCCAGAACAGGGAATGAAAGGCTCCATGTCTTGGACCAGTCCTTTGGGCAATGCAGTTCTTGTCCTCGTTTTTCTGCTATATATGAATGTGATGGTTGACAAGTCATTCCTGCAGAATGGGAAAAAGATAACTTTTTTTTAGTGGTGGAAAGATCCTTGCTGGTGTTGCCGAGTGGAACAGAGCAGAGTCGTACTCTGTTGTGCTGAGTTTTATGTCAAGTTTAGGCTCTCACTTTTCTGAAAGAGCATTCAAGTTTCCCTTTAATACTCTATTACTCCTTTATAGCCTTTGTTTTTGAACAAAGACTCGAGAATATTTGTCTGTAGCAAGGAACAAGTGAAAAGTAGTTCCTGATGAGTTTTCCGCAATACTTGGTGTAAGTATGGCCTCGCTGCTAGGGCTGCTTGCAGAGGGGAACGTTGGGCAGTCCTACCTCCATCTTGTGTTGCTAGGGAAAGCAAAAACTCCAGTTATACGGGAATTATCCAATGCATGCGGTAAGCATTTTCTCAGGTGTCTGGATCTGTCTCTTGATTTTCTTTTCTCCTTTCTGTGTAGTGTTTTTTTTTGTTTGCTTTCAATAGGCCATTGTCTTGAGGGGCCTGATCTTGCAAACAGTAATGAACAGAGTTTTTGTTTACTGGTGATACCTGTGGGACTGTTCAAATAAGTATATGGAGCGGGATCCAAGACCTCCTTGAAGCCCATCAAATATTGAGGTTTTGTTTCCCCTCCTTCCTCGAGACCTCTATTCCCGGAGGGCCGTGAAGCCAGCTCGCCTCTCCAGCAGTAGCTGCCTGAAGGATTAGGCCAGATCTTTTTCATAGTAGAAAAGACCTGAACATATTCACATTTTGACATGTTATGTCTGAGAACGGCTAAGCAACAGTTTACAGCTTATACCCACGTTTTTAACTTAACTATGATGAAGTATTGAGTTTTAACATGCCTCTTAAATGGGTATCTTGGGGATGGAAAAAGTGACTTAATTGTATATTGTCAAAAACAAACTTCTTTTGGCATGGCCATTTAATGGACCATTTAGCTTCACTTGACTCTGGTTCTGCTAAAAGCTGCTGAGCAGAAATCACATGGGCTTGTCTTTCACTGTCAACTGTTTGCTGTGTAGGTGGGGGTACGATGCAGGTGCTGGTGACAGTTTGAGCTATTTGACTCGGTGCCCAGAGTGAGAATTGCTGCCTAGCTAGCAGAACCAAAACATGCTATTATCTTATTAGTGCATTCACATCTTTATGCAATTAAACCACATTATATTTAAGCTACCTCTACTATGCGCGTTCCCACAGTTTTAACACTTTATCATTTAAAGCCTCTGAGAATTTGACTGAGATTTAATTCCAGGGATCCAGTCTGGGTAGCAGTTGAGTGTGATGGTATCTGTGTGGTTGAGGGCGGCTGACCTGAGAAGTGAGAGTGTGCAAATCAGTGCTGTCAAGGTCTTCGGCAACCAGATAAGAGGGAATGACCAGCAGGAAATACCCCGTTGTGGGGGAGAGAGTCTTTCTTCCATGGGAGCACTTTCAGATAAAAGGTGAAAATTGATTGTCTTGCTATTCGGTTGCATTAAATTTACATAAGGGCCAATCAGCAAGGAAGTTCCCTCGGCGTGTTTAATAATGCTGATTTCTGCAGTTCTTAAAGAAAACCCAGTGTTTCACAGGTGCCTCAGTTCCATTGCTTGAAAGTTTTGCAGCCAAGTACTTGGCAGTTCTGGAAACTATAATATAAATTGCTATTAGAGGTGATATTTTGGGGTGGAGTATTTTCTTGAGTAAGCATATACATCTTTAAACCATCTGAGTCATGTATTCTATTTTTTAATACAAAACGGTTTTGAAGACTCAGCATGTCGTGCGGGTGGTGATACGGCACAAAGCATAAGGTGACATGCAAAGGTCTCCCAAAAGGAGGGAAAAGAGGGGAGAATCTTATGTGCATCCCTAGGATCACTGAACTTATTTACACATTTATTTATTTCTAATGATGCTGTCAATCCCTGTTGGCAAGCTAAACAGGGTAGGGTGATGGTTCCAGTTCTGGGGCTGACACCCCCTGCCCCAGTTAACTAGATTGCTGAGGGAAGATGGTAATGGTAAGGCAGCAGGTAGTGGTTATGCTTTGCCAGTACAGACAGAGGTGTGTTTCTTTCTGTTGGGTTCAGTCATCTTGGGAATGTGGCTTGATCTTTGTGATTTTCATGACCAACCATAGCATGTTTTTTAACTGGGGAATTTTGTTAGACTGGTTAACTTCGTACATTGGACTCGGGTCATGCTGCAGTGGATGTCACCAAACTTGTTTTACAGGGTTTTCCAAGGAAAACACCCGGTATGGTGTTTTCTGCCCTGGGTAGGCTGGTAGGGTGTAAATGCAAAAGGCTGTAGCTGCTTTTCAAATACTGTTGTGCAATGGCACCATCAGTCATGAACGTCAGCCTGTGCTGGTAACTGGATTCTTTTCAGGGTTTAGTTGTTGAGTGCATGATAGCTGCAATAGCCAGGGTGCAATCTTCAGTATCTACAAACAACCCATCTCTTCCTTATCTTTGGATCCCTTTTTTTATTTTTGACTAGTAAACCTGGCTTACGTCCTTTGTGGAAGTAGGTAAGATGATCACTTTTCTGTAGGATCACTTTTCTGTAGCATCGTAATTTTTCTTGGGGAAGATGCTGGTAAACAGTAGAACACCTTATACCTCTATCCAAAATGTTGCATGTGGTTTTAGGGAGTGGAAGCAGCTTGGATTGCCCTTTAGGTTAAAGTTGCAAAGTTAAGGAAGTGGCTTAAGTTCATGGGGATCCGAGAGCTTTAGGGAACTTAGTGAAATTGTATTATAAATAGCAGGAGTGTGGATTTAAATGAAGTAGAGTGCTAATCATAGGTATTGGTGATGAGTTGAAGGACTCTGTCTTGCAAGGACGGACTGTGGCAAAAGGTCGGTCTTGCATTTGTGAGTAACAGCAGTTAAACTGAATCAGAGAAGGACCTTCACTTTTTTAGATGCTAGCTTTATCTATAAAGGGGGGAGTGAACCCTTACATGGGAAAGTTGTCTGTGTAAGCATGTTAACAGCAGTCACGGTCCTCAGCACACAAGTAACCATCTACCTAAATGTGTGCCACCACGCTGAGCTCATGCCTTCAAATCTGAAAAATTCAGATTTCACTCAGCCGTTCTGAAAACTACTCCCTAAGCCCTGGTGGAAAGAGCCTTGTTTGTCCAGGTTGTCCCTGTTGGACATCAAGGACAGTTTGTGCATTAAGCTTGCAGGATGGAGCCCAATAATTCATAGTAATACATAATTCCATAAAATGGTGAGAGAAGATAATTCACGGTCTGGGATCTCCTTAGAGGTTCATTTTTGAGCAGAGAGAATTTTCTTTTGTGCATATGCAGTTTGCTTTGACCAAGAAGGTTAAAGGTTGTCAGTGTTAAGGGGGCACCTCCAAAATGTCAGCAATTGGAGGGATCATTGCTTTCTGAAAAACCAACCCTTTGCTTTTTTGGGTTTCTTTACTGGGTCCCCCAATCTGTTGGTCATCACGGAATTTGCTAGTGGCTATTGCTTTCTTGGAGGGTCTGCAGAATCAAAAATTCACGTGTAAAATAGATGTGTTGATTCTTTTTTTTTTCTTTTTTTTTTTGGGGGGGGGGGTGGGTGATGGTGGATGAAGGAAATCCTTTTCATTATTGTGTATAAGCTGATTATTTGAATGAGGGTAGGAGCCTATAAAAAGCATAAAATTCTGTGTTCAAAGACTTTCAGTCTTCCTAGGGTTACGTGCTCAGACTTTCAGTCTTCCTAGGGTTATGCGCTCAAGGGTACGCTCTCCTGATTTGTTTTAATTTGACTGCTTTAGTGGCAGTAGATAATATCAAGCGTTTATTGTGTATGATTTATATGGATAAGGAAAATACTATTCACTGTTTGTCAGAGCAGGAACAATATTCTTTACACATGGCTTTAATACAGCTGTTGGGAACCTAAATAAATGCTGCTTTTGAATACGCATGCAGATCCCGTATAATTATGGAGCAGTGTGATGTTTATGAGAGAACCTGCAGCATTGTTGAATGCTTCTCAGCTGATGCTTGGATAAAACAGATCCCCTCAAATATTGTCTGGAACTGACCGTCTGAATCTGGGGCCAGATTTCCATTTCCTTACTTGTTTTCAGTGCCTCTTTACTTAATTAATGGGACTAGTGGGCTATGGTGCCATGCAGCATCAGGCTGTAGCCATGGATAATGGTGGGTTTTGGTTGTCTGCATGGTATTTACAGCTGAAGTAGTGAATGGAAATTTTGAGAACTTTTTTTTTTCAGTTAACATTATCCAGAGATAAGAATGAACAAAAATATTCTGCAAAGCAAGTAAGTTAGACCAGTTCTACCGAGGGTGGCAGGTGGGGTTTATGCTAAAACAGGCATTCAAAAATACTTCTTCCAAGCTATTTCCACACACAAATAACAAGGCACACACAAACGCCCAACAAATCTGTGCTCCGAGTCTAGTGTTTATACATGGGAGGGACTCCACATAATGAAGAAACAAGAATATAATGTATTTTGCTAAAATATAATTTTTTTTGCTTTTGTCTTTTTCATCCTCCATTAATACATGTCGTCTTGCTTCTTGCTCCCACATTCTGCAACTGATTCTCCTTGTTGTCTCTCCTACTAACAAATATTAAAAGATTAAAAAAAATTTTTATCATGATAAAATTGTTTGAAATGTGCTGCAACTTTGAGAGAACAATTTGTGTTACCTCTTTGGTATGGTGAGTAGTGTATTTGCTTTAAGCTACCTCCAACTTCACTGAAATAGGGCTGGGTTTTTATTCCCTACAATCTGTAGGAAATGGTTGAGATGCCAGCATAGCTAATGAAGGTCTGACACGTCCTCCTTATTTGTGTTTAATACCTTCCTCTAAAAGTAGTCGCATTGAATGACCTTCCAATTTAACTTCAAAAAGTTTGCGTGATGTTCACCAGCTGGTTTAATGTACTAAAATAGCAATGGCCGTTTATTTTTAAGCTTGAGGAAAAAGTGGTTTTTTTGAATGATTAAATTTACAATGCAAAAAAATGTTCCCTACCAGGCTTTATGTAGGTCAGGATCTCTGCCACCCTTAAAAAGGAAATTGCAATCTGACCTGCTCAGTGGCCAGCGTGGGATGGGGGGGGAGGAGGTTTGGTGCGTTTTTCCTTTCTTTTTTTTTAATAAGTCAAAACATATTTGGTTTTGAGATTCACTGGCCACATGTTGTATATTGTAGGGTATTTCAAGACATCCCTGAAATATTTATCATGCTGTGTCCCACCAAGAATGTAATCTTAAGGTCTCCACTGTTTATGAAGCACAGTCTATATTTTATCTCATGCTGAGAAAAGATGTGATAATGGTTGTTTAGGGATTATGTGAAAATGGAGTGAGGAATGACCCTTAAAAATTGGTAGGAAGTAGGAGATTCCCAAATGAGACTAGGGAGGCGGGGAAGCCGTTTGAATTGCTACTGTTGGGATTTTTCTAATGAATATCTCCTTTGCACTTATATTGGTGAAGATGAAGATTGGTGAGATAAAGAAGCTTTTTCAAGAAAATGCAATAAAATCTGTTGGGTTACAGAAACTAAAACTAAACCTGTAACTCTGGTAACTTGCCTTTGTTAGTGCTGCAGTTTTCAGAGACTGCAGCGGCAGAGCGTGGTAAGGTACTTGGGATGCTAAGGATCATTAGTGGATCCAAAGTGCCAGCTCTGGGAAGCGATACGACGCAAACGAGCTTTAGGCACAAGGCTAGCACGGACTCTCCTAAAGAAGCGATCCATTGCCACAAGAGATACCTTACTTGGTTTTGGGTTCATTCTTTACATCTCCTTTAACTTTTTTAGGTTACAAAGCCAGTTGATTTGTCAAAACCTCAGTGCTGGGTTGCAGAGCTCTGTGTGGCCAGTGGCACGTTCAGGGGCAACTGTTCTGCAGATTTCTCTAGACAGTCTAACGCATGGCTATGTAGTAATGCAGGGAATGGCCCCGGGGGTCCCTTGCACCCCTCTTTTTGTGTGTGATTACATTGAATGACCTTGTGCAGCAAGCCCTGAACTGTTTGTTAGATTTTTTTTTTTTAATTATATGTATCTTGCGTGTCAAAGATATTTCTCTTTATATTTTTCTTGTGTTTTCAAAAATAAAAATATACAAATCTTTCACTCTTTGCAAGTCAATTTTTCTTTTTTTAAAATGCCAGTCTTTCTTTTTAAAAGATACTTGCCCAGGTTTATTTCTTTAAGGATTAAGTCTGTATTTGGATGAAAGATGGCAATAAAATGTTATTGAGTTGTTTTTTTTGTTTTTCTTTCTTCTGATGAGATTTTCTGCAACTTAAGAATAATTTAGACTCGGCTCTGTAAGGTATTTAAGGACTGCATAGAGATCATTCTTCCTTCTCTGACATCCAGCTATTCAAATTGTAATAGTAAAGGCAACAGAGATTTAGCAAGTCATTCTAAATGGTGCTTTAGGGCAGGAAATAAAGAATGCCCCCATCAATTGAAATTCCAGTGGGGAATTGGGATATGATGTAAAATTACCTACACTACTCTGGGAAACCGGAGTGCTCTCAACGACAAAAGTACTACTGAGTCCTTAGTATTCAAAGGCTACTGGTGCTTTTGGTCTCTCTCACTGAAAAGGCAGCAGTCCTGGGAAGCAGGTTGTTCCCTAAGGCCGTATCGGACTGATGAAGAGGCGGGAATGATGATTTGTTGAGTCAGGACCACTGCCTTTTACTGCACAGAAGTCGTTCATCTAAACTTGTTTTACTTGAGAGCTAAGGCATGGCATAGTGCAAGGTGTACAGCAGTACACATCAGCTAATGTGTACTTGCTACCAGAAGACTTTTTACATGCTAGTAGAATATATATCCATATTAAATTACAGGTACTCTCTGAAATAAGCTGAGAATGCTTACTCTCTAGTTTTCTTCTGTGCTATTGTATCAGCTATCAAAGACAAGCAGAATGGTATAATCTTATCTTCTCTCTTTTTCCACAAGGTGAAAAAAATCAGATTTTCATCTCTGAGATATATACATATTGTGATTTACGCCAGATGTGATAAATGAGTTGGTTATTGAGAAAGTCATACAAATCTGTGTAATTTATGACAGACTGCTTTAGACTGATGGGTAGGAGTTATTTCTGGTAACGAGCAGAAGGAGCAGATGCTAGAACATCTGTGCCATGCATGTCATCCTTTGAAAAAATTTTCAGTATTTAAAGATGCATGCAATATTTCAATATCTTCACCAAAATGAGCTTTTCTCTCTCCTCTTTTATTTTTCTTCCTGAGTTGTTGTTGTCTCGGGGGTTTCAGAATTTAGAGCCCGTAGCTAGGACCTTGGGTAGGACTGGAGGCACTTTCTTGGTTATCAAATCTAGTTACCTGTTGAAGACAATCGGATCATCACATCCTCCTTGTGAGCTTATAAAACTTCATTTTGAAACTAATTTCAAAATGGCTGGCTGGTGAAAACTACAATTTCCAGTATAAATTTTGTACTCTACTGATTGGACCTGTTTGCTTTAGTTTAAGTAGCTTTTTCTGCTGTTTCTCCTCTGACAAGCCAATCTTCCCAATCTTGTGATCATCCTAGTTGCCCTTTTCTGCATTTATATGGTGAGCTCATGTTCTGAGTGTGAGTGACCAGAAGTGCACATGTTGTTTCAGGTGAAGTCTTCTCACATCCTGCTGGTGATTCTGTCTTTCTGACAGTAGCAGCTCTTCTGACACATCCCTGGGTTGTGTGTGCCTTTTCATGACTGCATTGCATTGCAGAGGGACCATGAGCTACTATTTAACTGGTATCGGGGTGCGTCTTCCTCTCTCTGGTGCTCTTTAAATGAAGAGCTCCCAGTGACTTCGACTTGTTTCAAATGCATGAATTTGTTCTGTTCAGTTGTGTTGCCTTCTGTTTCTATTGTGGAAGGACTTGCCTGTAATGTAATCTTGTATGCTCTGTTTAAAATATTCTGAAATAATGTGACATGCTTTTTGGCTCTTTAGTTTTAGCAATTCTGAAAAATACTTCTTATCCTCTGCCTGCTACCCCACCCGTTCTTGTATTGCTTGTGCTGTAACTGTGCTTTGACTCACCTTTCTAGAAGTGTGTTGATCAAGCAGCTTTTAGGGTACCCTGAAATAATGATGGACACTTTTTGGGTTGTGTTCTCTCTCCTTATACTTTTGGATCAAGCTGAAATAGCTGGGTATGCCATAAAAGCTTTGTAAGAGGGAAGGGAAGGACAGATTTTAATAAACAGCATGGGGTGCTGTTGAATTCAGAGCTTGGGAAGAGAGGAACAGCTTTTTATGCTCTCCCACGCAGTGGCTGTCCCTAGTGACTTAGTTCTGGGGTCTTGTTCAGACCAAAAGGACCTTTCTGGGGCTCCCTGGCCATGGTGGGCATCCCCACAGGTTTGATTGACTGTGGTTACTTCCATTGACACTGGTGAGGAGCCCTCTTCCAGGAGAAGTATTTCTCCTAGAGTTGAGTAGTCTTGCCTCAGGTGTTATTACACAGTTTGTAAAGAGTGTGCTGAATGCTGGGGAGGGTGTTTTATTACAGGAGGTTTTTTTTTTTTGAGGATGTGATCCTACATCAGCCTAAGCTCTTCAGAGGTTGCCTGCTGTGGTGCTGTCCTCTCCCCTTGCTTTGCAGCCCAGCTGCGCTGGCGCTGGTGTCACAGGCATGTCGGCAGTTGGGATACCTCCCTTTGTCAAAGCCCTTTCAGTGTCAATACCTGGGTGGAAGCTGCCTGAATGGGAGCATTGTTTGTGGGGTGCCCTAACCTGCCTGAAGTCTGCAGTTGGGCTGCTCAACTTGTTGGAACCTGGAGGTCACTTGAGGGTTCTCCTAGTTCCGCTTTGAGAGCAGATCTGCAAAGCTGTGTAGGTATGTGGTGGTGTTTACAAAAGTGCCTACCTGTGTTTCTGGGCACCAAACTGCATTGTTCCATGCAAAACACAGTCCCCGTTCCCTGTTCACTTCATGCTTCAGCTTCTCTAATGAGTGAGTCTTAAACACGTCTGGCTTTGAAGACTGTAATGACAGTGGTATGATACGCTTGCCTTGCCTGGGATTTTATATTTGACAACATCTCGCTTCAGTTTTCTCACCATGGTTGCTCATTTCTACCTTCACTTTGCCCGTTGCTATGTGCTGGTTCAAGCATTTGTGAACTATGTGGTGAACCAAATGCGAGAGTTCATCTGGCTGAAAAATAACCCAGCAAATAACCATGTGTCTGCACAGATGTTTGTTTCTGGCCTGCTGGAGAGGACAGCAGGGGAAGGACAGCGTACAGCAGCGAGAAGGCAGATCACAGCAGCTTCCTTAGCACTGGTGCTGACTTCGCATGTAGTAATACAATTTTGGTGTTCCTAGGCTGCATATATAAATTCAAGGTTGTTAGGACTTCTGCTGCTCATGAGAATGGGACTTGGTGTCCTAACCTTTGAGTTTGGTCACTCATTTCTGATGAATTACATAAAAGGAAATGGTTGACTTTCTTGTATCATAAAACAAGATTTATGCAGGAGCTCCCACCCAGGTAACATTTTGTTATGGCGGATTGTTCTTTCAGTCTTTCCAAACCAAGCAAGCTTAATGGTAGAGAGGACAGCTCTTTGTTACACATTGCTTTCTGAGCACTGAAAGTGTTTTCAGAGCCATCCAGAACATGGACGATACAGTTACTGCTCCAACAGGCTGTTTTTTTTCAGTTGTTTTTAAGTGTGTGTACACACACCCATACTGTCTCTCTGTATTTGAATAGCTTAAGGAAACTGGACTGTGTACTTTTTATGCTTCGAGTGAGATACAAGCCTGTACTCTTGGCAGAAATTTGGCTTAGTTCCTCCCAAAAGCTGGGAGAGATGAGCCAACATCTGAAGGTCATTCAACAGGTATGTTTGCAAGAGATTGGTAAAGGTTTTGATTTTTGAGAGAGTTTTATAAACACTTGCATGTTTCCCATTGAGACCCTAAACCACTGTTGTTTTTATGGAAAACCTTGGTCATATGTCTGGTTCTCTTACAGATGTGTGTCTTATCAGCTTTATCTTCTTACTTTCAGAGATTAGACATGAAATATGGGAGTGTCTTGTGACAAGCCCTCAGTAATGTGGTCAGGTTATCCCATCATGCCACAAATACCTTTTAGTGTTTTTTCCCTTTTACCATGTAGCCGTATTTCCTTGTCTTGCTTTCACATGCCATTCTTGCACTGTGAAATGCGTTGGAAGTACAGAACAGAAGGTAGAAGCCTTGTTTTGGATCAAGTAAAAGATTTGTCGTGACTATTTTGGGACCCCAAAGTGTTTATTTTCTGTTGTCTGTGTTTTAGTTTTTTTCAGTGTGATTTCTGGTGTATGCAGGTGTTTGGTAAGACTGAGTAAGTGAATGCTCAAAATACTTCAGTTAGTAAGACCTGTCAGCTCTGGGGGCAGTTCAGCCCACACCATGGCGCAGGGCTTTCTGACGAGGTAGCAAACGGATACGGAAGGAGAAGGGAGCGATGTGTCTTGTATGGAGTTTGGTGTGAGATCTTAAACTTGTTGATGATAAGTATGTTTGTCTTGCGAGACAATGGACAATGTTGAGCTGGATTACGTCTAAAAAAGTGCAGTTTGTGCATTTTAGGCAGACGTGGAAAATTTCGTAATTGTGTTTTAAGTTCAGGTGTGCTGCGGGCAGCTGCTAATCCTGATAGCTACCCAATTTGATGTTTGTTGAGAACGCTGAAGACTTGCAATGGTTCTTATTCAAAGAGAATAAAGCATAATAAAAGGGTTATTGACATAGTTGAATTATTATTTTAGTGCATGTGTTTGCCCAGTACACTGTAATGGATTTGAAGTAGTTGTTCTGGTACATTGGGTAAATTCTTGGTCGATTTTGGTATGCCTAGTCATTGTGAAAACACTTATTTCTCAATGCCACACAGCTGCTCTTGAAGTGTCAAGAATTGGCCTGTCAAGTATTGGGCTGTTGTTTGACCAAACTGACATAATTGTGCTCTAAGACATGTTTTTTATGATGATGTGCTTAATTGACTAGGCAGCAGTATCTCATAAAGAACCACTTTTATTTAAATACCTATAGAAATATTTTCTTTATACTATGCAGAGTTAATCCCACAAAAGGTTCTTCTCTGATTTTTTTTTCCTAGGGAAAAAGAAAAGGCTCCTCTGTACTGGATAAATGTGAGTTAAGTTTCAGCTTGCTGCAAACTCTCTTGTCAGGTCCAAGCCACTTGAAATGGTTTTGTAATGGAGATGTTGAAACACAGTGGGTGGTGGAAATGTTTCTGTTTATTATTAATTGACTCAGGATGTCTTTTTTTTTGCTTAAAATGCCAGTCATTCAGGGCTGTAGTTCAACCACTACCTGGTCTGCTTTCTTTCTGGTGAGTGCAGTTGAGATGAACTGGTCTGTATCTCAGGGTATGTATACGGGTGTTTGGAAAATAGGGTTAACTGTGGCTGAGTGTCTCCTAAATTTTTGAGATGTCTGGGCTCATTTAACCTCCTCCTTTCTGCAATATGGAGCAGAACTCGTCTGACAACAAAAATGAAACAAAAGTGTGTGCATGCATCCTTTTCCCAAAAGATATAAATAGTCTAAAAGAAGGATTGTATGCTCAGCGGCTTGGCAGGTGATGCTGAGAATTGACATAATACAGATATAGGCAGAGTACCGGAGTCTTTTTTTGGTTTTGCTTTGTTATTTCAAGGAGGGGTTAAGATCAGCTCTCGGGAGTCTCGATACTTTTGAAAAAAAAATTAAATGTTAGCAAAGTAATCCCTGAGATTTTGTCTCACAGTGCATGTTACTGTGGGCTGAACAGAGGGGAGCTGCAGGCAACTGAAGATAGGTTATCAACAGTGTTTAAACAACAAAAATTCTCATCTGTTGATTGATAAAGTTGTGATTTCTGCCTGAAACCCGAGATGTGTCTCATTGCCATAATGAGCTGTATTCTCTCCATGGTGCGTGGGCTGCTTGTGAGACCTGTTTATTTACTAGTTGAAGACAGACCTGTCATGGTTTTTTTGGCCAAATGAGGTTTTGAGAGCATCCTGAAGTTGTCTCCTTACAAGGTGAGAACAACAAAATCCCCATCGGTAGGACTTCACAGAATCTGAACAGAGGAAGAGGGAAGGAGTAATTGGTATTTTCTTCTCCCAACTCCCTCTTGTATTTGGCGGACAGGGAAGAGGTGGCCCAAAACACATAGGCAGCTGCTTGTGCAGGTACTTGAATAAGGATTTCTGAATTCCTGAAGCTGCGGTGTGAAAAGGAAAAGTCTTATTTTTGTCCCCAACTCCCTACTCATCTGGGAGCTGCTGATCTCGTAAGCTCCTTTATTCCGAGGCTCTCAGAAGCGTTTGGTGTCATTGCAGTCACGCTTCTTTCTCTTTCCTCAGCTTTTGACCTGTAACATGGGAAAAAAATTGCTTTTGCTGAGTTCCCTTAGCTTTTTGGATCACAGAGATCATCATTGCTGCAGGCTCTAGGAAGAACCTGCCTTCCAGGCTGTGCCTATTAGTCCACTAGCCTAGAAAATAAACCTGCAATGGCCACCTCTAAGTAGTAGATGAACTCTTGGCTACGTAGTAGAAACCACTGTGGGTTATGAGGACTTGCTAAATGTACTTAAGGTTGTGAAATAAACAGGTTTGACAGCTGCTCGCTCCAAATTGGGCCATTCTTGTCTCAGTTCAAGAATGTCTTCACAAGAACACAAAATTGTCTAACCCAAGCTTAAGCAAAAAGCCTGTGTATGTTTCTAGAAGCATCTTTGATTTAAAATTCTAGATGTCTTTCTGTAAGCTTTCTCATGTGTGTGTTTTTTCCGTTGATTTTTAATGTTCCCTCGCCATAAATCAGGAGTCATTCCATATCTGTAAGTAAATTCCCCTCTGACATCAGAATCGAGGAACAAGTGAAAACATATCTTTTTTGCTGATTCTTTCCATTCCATTTGTTTGTTGTTCAGGCCTTGGCTATATGTTGAAGGCTGTATTATTGTTTTTTTAATCTAAACTGTTTTTTCCATGGTAGAGAGGATCATTTGTTTTGCGTGTTACTTTAAATAACAGAAACATCTTGGTTATAAAAGCTGAAGAAGAGGGGCTTAGAGATTCTGAATATTTGATACTGCTTAATAAGTATATCTACTAAAAATAGCCTTTGTAAAGAAGAGTAGTAACTCATTCTGCAATATTCTTAGTCAAAAGCAAAAGCCATAAAGATTTTTTTTTTCTGAAATGATTAATGGCTGCGTATCTGAATTCCTACAAATTTTTGCTATGCTCAGCCAAATCTAAAATTTTAAAA
The DNA here is from genome assembly GCA_020745775.1 of Theristicus caerulescens. NCBI lineage: Eukaryota > Metazoa > Chordata > Aves > Pelecaniformes > Threskiornithidae > Theristicus > Theristicus caerulescens. Next base: position 65,120,401 of record CM036564.1, on the reverse strand, counting down.
GAAAGAATATCTTGTCCTCCTGCTTGTGAAAATAGCTCTTCCTTTATTCTGTTTTGTTTGCTGTCTTGCCAGCCAAGCTAGAAAAGTAAGCAGCACCATCAAGCTATGCTAATGTTCTGAGCCATTTTCATCTGCTCAGTGTCCAAGAGGCTTCATTCCTTATCTGCCATCATCCCTCCATGAAGTGTACGTGTGCTCATGTGGGGAATGCAGGATTGGGCACAAATCTTGTACCCTTTGAAGACTTTGTCCAAAACAAACACTCAGTTCCAGTAAGTGTAATTTAGTTGATAAATATCTAACAGTTTTCTGGAGAGGAACCTCTGCTTGTTTTCTGCAGTGCACCAAAAGCATTCTTAGTACGATCCTGATCCTGAAGTCCTTAAATGCTGACATGAGGGCATGTACTGCTATTTGTGCATTGATGGTGCCAAACCATCTAGATGCTTTTATTATTTGCTTTCCTCAAAAATGTGGCGTCGTTCTAGACTGCTTAGAGACTGAGCCATTTGTTTAATATTTCATGGGGATGAAAGAGAAGAATGAGAGAGATCAAGCCAGTGTCCATGGAAATGAAAATGAGCATACTGATGTTTATTATCCTGGTGTGGAAGACCAGGAGACTTTACTGTTCCTGGAGGTGTTGTGATTGCTTTTGTTGGTGACATTACTAATAGTCTTCCCCTGTCATCCGCACACATGTAACTTCCTGGGCATTTTCTATTGATATCTTCGTCTAGATTACCTATTCTCAGGATACAAACTTAAATCCAAAAGGTAATGAAAGATTTTAGTGAATGTGTGAAATAGAATCGCAGAGGCCGTACAACCTCAGTGTGAAGAGGAGAATCGGCAATATCACACCCTGAGTGTTTGTTTAGACCTCATGCGAAGCTGTTCTCTTCAGACAAATTAAGTTTAGAACAAATGTATAGACGTGATTTTTAAGCATGAATTTTTGTCATTGTTAGTTTATATATGCAGCATGTATGCATACATAATACATATATGCATATTAAAAATCACTGATTTAAGGCTCCTAATTTAAGAAAACATGTGGCCACCTGTTGTGGCCATGATTTGAAGGGGAGTTAAGCAGGTGTTTCAGTGCTTTGCTCATTTGGGGAAAGCTGCGTATGATGTGTTGCCCAATAAAAGATGCACTGAATGATGTCCTGCTTCCCTAGTCGTTCTGTTGTTACACTAAGGCAAATGGTGAAGAGTTGGACTTGCAAAGAAATGGAAGAATCACCTGAATTGATGTGGTCCGTGTGCCATGAGGGAGCTCTGTAATGCCAGCTGTGGTGGTGGTGTCCCCCGGTGCTGCCCGGGTGTCTGGCTGTTGCATGGGTTGGGGACCTTTGGTGAAGTCACATAAATTGCTGCATCTCTTTTTTTAAAAAAAAAAAAAAAAAAAGGCAAGCTGTATTTTTACATTTTACAGTGTGAGATAAAATTTTGTCAAGTCAGGTTTTGAAATCTTTATTTCAAGATGTGAAATAATTTATTAAATCCACCTTTATTGAAATCCGCCTTCCTGGCATTTGCATGCGCTCTGACTTCAGCGGTCTGCAGCGAAACCAAAAGGAACTCATTTGAGAGGGATTTGGGAGATGGCTTTTTTCCTTCGTCAAGAATGAGATGGAAATGTGTGACCAAACGTATTTGCCGTCGTGGGGAAAGCGGCTGCGGTTTGTGGGGGCTGGAATGACAGACCTGCTAGGAAGTAAGCTTGGGATCTAACTGTGTATATTAAATCTATCCGGAGATGGAGAGGAGGCAGGATTTGGACAGAGTCCAGGCCTGCCCTTGACTTGTCCTATATAACCCCTTTTGAATTCAGAAGGAATTATCTGTGAACAAATATAAGGGTGGACATGCATGAGTGAGTGAGAGAACTTGATCACCCGATGTGGGATTCCCATAGTGAGGTGTTGACTCGTCTTTTTTTGCACGGAAAGCTATTTTCCAGCCTTGGGAACACTGGTTCCAGTTTGGGAAGGCATTGGAGCACTTGTATGAAGTGCTTTTCCAAGGAGGGATTTTTTTCCATGGTCAAGTCCTGTGTAAACTTGAAATGCCTTTGATTTAGGGAAGGGGGGAAGTGAAGTAGTTTCAGGTGCTACTGTCTGTGCATAATATCTTGCACATAGAGACCCTGTTCTGTCGGTCCTTAGGCAATACCAAGATAAAAAAACAATACAAACACCTGCACTTGGATCCACCTGCCAAGTTCTGTAGCTTTACACTCCCTTTTCTATAATTTAAAAATAGGAAAGAGGAGGCAGGTTTTTTTTGCTGTGCTTCGGTTGCTGTGTTGAGAGAGACGTACAAACAGCACGAGCTGCCAAAACGAAGGAGACAGTGAAACTGTCCTTACGTACTGGGCTGATGCATGCACAGACAGGTTGGGGGAGGACGGAGAAAACCCATTCCCTGCCTTGCCTTCTCTTGTGTATTTAGTGTTCCTTCTACCAACGTAGGGACCTAAAATCTTTTCATAAAGAAGCGTACTTCTTGAGTTGATGCCCCAGTAACTTCTGAATTTCAGGCCTAGTGTGCTAAAAGGTTTGATCCAGATAAATTGTGTTTAAACGTGCTTCCTTTTCTAACTAGAGGGAATCTGGGGCAGGAAAATGTCCAAGTAAATTCGAGGTTTGCTTTTTAATGTTGGCAGCTGCTGTGCAAGATGCATTTTGAAACTGTAGTTCTACTTGTGTTAACCAAAAAAAAAAATTGCTTCAATTTTTTTTTTTTAATTGTAAGATACAATTGCATTTGTTTTGCACTTTCTAATCTTGAAAACAGAAGCTGGGTAAAACTGGTTGGCCCTAGCCAGCTCTGCCTCTCTTAAGTACTGGAACCAGTTTAGTTGGGGGGAGGTCAGCAGAGTGAAAGTGTTTTGTTTAAGATTCTTTGCAACCAAGTCAGTATTGTTTCTCTTAACTTGTTTAGCTTTTGTGCTGGGTTTGTGAAGGTACAATACCGCTTATGCCTTAATGTACAACTGGTTTGGCTTCAATATAGCAAAGCTATAAATAGGCACCCCTTTGCCTCCCCAGCAGTAGGAAATGACTGCAGCAGGTGTTGTCCTCTGCTAGAAATTTGCACATTATTAGTACCCAAAATTAGTAATTTTTTTTAATTGGCTTTCTTGTTGTGTGTTCTTCCTTTATGAAATGCCAGCTGACTGGTCAGCAAGCATCTTGTTAAAATCTGAAATCTTCATTAAGACAAAAGAAATAAAACCAGAAAGGTATTTCTGGTTTATTTCTGCGCAGCTTCTGTGTAAAGTATATTTTATGTCCAATTTTAAAAGTATTAACAGAAGGCACAGGAGAGCTGCATAATGCTGGTTAAAGTGGTATTTCGATTCTTTTAGCTGTGTTCGGCTGGAGTTTAGCTCAGGCTCGTTATAGCAGTTTCTCCATGGTAGTACTGGTACATGCTTGGAAGGCTGCGGGCAAGATTTGTATCCCTGCTCGTGCTGAATAGTACCTTGCACCATGAATGGCATCAAGAAAATAACCGGGGCTTTCTGTGCAGCGAGGTAGTGCTCAGAGTAAATAAGGATATTGCAGTCCACACGAAATGAGTTTGATGGTGTCAGTAAACAAGCTGCCCCTTGACACAAACCCCATCATTGCGTTTAGATTAACTTTCAGTCTCAGCAAAGAGGCCGAGTTGTTTGGGCAGGGAGAATAAATGCATTTGTACTGCTGAGATTGTTTCCTTTCGGTCATGGTGGAGAGCCCTTGCCTCCTTGCCACTGTTGGGTGCTGAAGAAATAGTGAAATCAAGGGGAGATGCGCTGTGTATTTATAGTGAGTGTGTGTGTGTGTGGCAACAACAAAAAAGGGGGACAATCCTGTGTTTCAGTTACTGTTTAATGTGTATCTGCCTTTATACCCCTTCCTTTCTCCTGCAGATGCGAGAGCTGTGTGGAACTGCTGTTTGTGAGAGGGGCTGGGAATTGCCAGGAGTGCGATACCCCCCTGCGGAAGAGTAACTTCAGGGTACAGCTCTTTGAGGATCCTGCTGTCGACAAGGAAGTGGAAATTCGGAAGAAAGTGCTGAAAATGTGAGTGTCACCAGTTAAATGACAGAAAGTGGATGTATTTCATGGATCACCATTTAAAAAATTACTTATTCCTCCATTAGTAGAGAGGAGAGATTTTTTTTGTTTTCAAGAGAAAACCCATAAAACTTGATGCCATTTAATGTGGAGAAGTTTCAGAGAATCTGATTTTATGCAACAACTGAGGGCTGAATCCTCAAATTTAGCCTTGAGGGATTCCTGCTTAGCATTAGAAAATGTTGGGTGTTTCTATGTGGCCTCCTTTGGCAAAGGCTTGCCTCCTAAATGGAGATGATTAGATGTTGAGGCCTACAGCTGCTTTCCCTTTGAGGGGGTGAACATGGGAGTGGGGCAAGAAACAGGACCTTGATTGTTTTGTTCCCAGGGGACCTGCTCTGCAACTTGAAGGCCAGTTCCCCTCAAAATGAAAATGGACAAAAGAGAAGCTATGTTCACATTGTTTTCTACTTCACACAGCAATTGTTAGTGGAAATGCTTCCTTACAAGCCTTGTGTTACTAGTCTGTCCTGCGGATTTGAGAGCTTTTGGAATTGTGATAAATGAGGTCTAAAATTGCATCTCACTCCTTGTGGCCAAGAAACAACATTTTTAAAGGAAAATAAGTGAGCCAGTTGATGTTTTGGTAGAAGAGGGTCTGATGGAACGTAACAAACCTGGAGGGAGTTGTGTGTGCAAAAATGAACGTACAGGTAAATGGTACGCTTGGCAGCCTTTATCTAAGACTTAGTACAGTACTAAACGAATCATACGATGTTGCTGAGATGTGGGGAAATTGCGTTGTTGAATACCAAGATGCTGATGTGGAAAGTAGTAATAATTTTGATGTTCGATTATCAAGGCCACTGAATTTAACAAAAGTCAAACTGGAATGAAGTCAACTTAGTTGACTAAACACGGAACGAAGTGTAGTTAGAACAGAGAATGTTGTAAAATGCTTGACCCACTTGGATTTGCCAGATTAGTTTTTGGGAGGCAGAAAAAATGTGCCCAAATTGGAATTTGGCCTGAGTTCTCGCGATTAGATTTTTATACTCCTGGCTGTCACGTATCTTGGTCCACAGAGCAGGCAGAATCTCAGCTTTATATTTTCTGGAGAAGGCTGCCTGTATGTCTTGACTTTCAGCGGCTGTCCACGTTCTAGCCAGTTGTCCCTTCATCTTTTTACTTTTTCCAGCTATCAGGAGTTGGATAAATGAGTTCTGGAATGGTCTATTGATATGAAATAAGATAATTGTGTAGCATTTTCATTTTGCTGCTGACGTGTGCTTTCTGTTGGCACAAAGCCAAACTCCCTTTTCTGATAACTTCTAGAAAAGCTTTTCTTGTGGGCGTTACTGTTGTCTCTGCCTTTAACAGGTTTCTCATGCTGAAGGCCTGGCTTGGAATTAGTGTATCCTAGCCTCTGTGCTCCTGTTTACCTGTAACCCTGGTAAAGGAATCGGCAAACAGTAGGCAAAGATAGCACCGATTTATGCTGGGCTGGCTCCTTTCCTTTGAAACAAGTGCTTCTGTCTCCTTTTAAAGATTCTGTACGTTGATCAGTTGTGGGAGCCACAAAGCACACAGTTGATAAAACTAGGTCAATACTTAATACGCTTGCAGCAAGAGCCTTGTTGAATTGGAATTACATCTTTGTATGTTATATAAATACTTGTTTCTCTTCTCTCAAAGATACAATAAAAGAGAGGATGACTTTTCCAGTCTAAGTGAATATAATGATTTCCTGGAAGAAATAGAAGAAATTGGTAAGTCTTAATGCTTGCATTTTTCATGTGCTGTGCTCGTGAGACCATAGGCTTTTATCTTCTGACTCAGCTGCCTATGAGAATGTCTAAGTTGAGTTTCTGTAATAGGGTTTATCATAGTATCAGATGTTTATCTAATTACTTTTTTCTGTACATTTTTAATTATATTTGCTGAACTGTATTACATTGTTAAGTAAAACATTTTATCTGCCAGAGAAAAAAAACATGATTCAAAGAGGAAGTAGTGCTTTACTGCTGGAAAAGAAAGGCTTGCAGGGGATTGTTGGTGCTGCACTGGGAAAGATTAAACAAAGAGAGGAGAAATTGAAATTTTCATTATATGCCTCCATTAGCTTTATCTACCATGACAGAAGCCATATGGTGTCTTTCATCATTTTTGCTTCTGCAAGTACAGTAGTTGAAGCTGCTTTGAAGCTGATGACCTTACATACCACTATGGTAGCATTTTATGTTGCTTTGCAGAAGGAGAAGGTTTAGGAACAGGCATTGATTTCTTTCTCTTTGGATTAGTTGAAGCAGAACTTTGCCCTTTGGGAAAGCACTATGTTATCAACTGAGTTTATTTTCTTCTTGGTTAGGGTGACTTGTGATTTATGGTGGAGTGATGGATTTTGCTTAGAAAAACAAGGATGTGTTCAAAGGAGTGACTCCTAAATGGTTTGTTTCTTGGGTTTTATGAGCTTCTGAGGCTTTTCTTTTTTTGTCCCGGAGGAAGCAGAGGTGGCTTAGAACATGCAGGAGGGGCAGTGAATGTGATTTGAAGGAAAACATGGAGACGCTACTCCCCTTCGGTTTCTCAAAGGAGCCCTTGCTCCTCTTTGCACTGTGGTGTTTTGTAGAAATTTATCCAGTACACTTACGCTGTAAGTAATGTATCGTGTTTTTGTTGGCATTAGGAAGCTGAGGCTGGAGAGCTAAACTGGCTGGGAAACACCAGGCACACTCATAAAGGTCCAAATATCTGGAGGAGACAATGTGGGTGTAGTTCTGTTTGTATATTTTTTGGATGGTGTGGGGGAAGGAGGGAATGAGTAGAAAGAATGGTTGCATCTTAGCCAGAGGATCCTGGAAGAATCTATGTGCTTATGGAAAGGAAAACTGCTTTTTATTTATGTAGCATTAAGTACAGGTTTCCTACTTACTGCTGTTACAGGGGTTTTTGGCATCTGCAACAAGGGAGCTGAAGTTTTGCCTGAAGTTGTCTGAATCTCATCAATTTCTGCAGAATGTTATGATTCTCCAGCTCTTGGGATTAGGTTGTTAAATTTCAAATGTTTCCAGAGCCTGCACTGGTAACTTGGTTTAGAAGCAGCAGAGTTCATGGCTGGTCTTCATAACCCTGTGAAGAAGAGTGAATTTGTCTGTAATTGTGCTGGTCCTGCAAACGTATAATGTCGAAGCTCAATAGATAGAGTTGTTAGGAATTGGAGTTAGTTGCCCAAAAGGGACACCTAAAATACTAAAAGGAATAGAAAGTACAGCTACCTCCTAATTTCTTCATGTAGCAGCCAGGGTGGTAAGAGGAAAGTAGGAGTGCAGTCAGAAGGCTCTTAATTTTTACCATCAAGGGGGTCATTTATGACCTACTAACTTTAGGCAGATCCAGAAGCTGGAGGGCTGGTTAGATTCAAGAACAACACCTTGCGTAAGAATTCAAGCCCTCTTCTCCTTTCCCTGATGACAAAGCTTCTTGCACACATCTTGCTTTCAAACTTAGTAGACTGTTCCCATCTCCCCAAGCCCTTCCCTGCCTGCGCTCCTGGGCAGAGTTCTCCACCTGACAGTTGGCTGGTACGTAGCGGTCGTGTGACTTCTTCCAGTGCTTTTGCTGTGCATGTTGTGTGTGGCATGGCTGAACAATGGGTTAAAGGTGTCTTCAACTCTGGTTACTTAGCATTTTACTGCTGAGAGTAGTTCTTTCTTTTTTTTTTTGTGTGTGTGTGCATGTGAATTCCCTGTTCGCTTGTGCATGTGGAAAAACGAGGCTGGAAGAAGGGAAAGAAAGGGTGTAGTCATGCAGAGCAAAGTTTTGCCTTGTGGGATCAACGTACAGCAGCCTGGCAGCAGCTGGTGGTAGTTGTTCAAGCTGCCAGGCTAGGAAGCCAGGGAGCCAGAGAACTGGATTTCCCCTTTCTCCCTCCACCCCAAATTTTCAGTTTTTCTGTGGGAGGGTCAAAGTGTGGCTTTACCCTGTTTTCTTTTTGCTGGTAAGTTTTGTTTTCTAAGTTGTGGGGATTAAATGAAGTAGTTGCTTGGCAGAGACAAAATGTAAACATCCTGTAGAAGTATACTTCATGTGATCCTGGCACAATTCTGATAGTTTTTTCCAAATGTTTTGGGTAGGTCATCTCCAACACTTGCAGCAATTGCACTGTCTTATTCCGTTGATGTGATATATGACCTCACTTGAAACACATTTTCCCCCTTCATATCAGGATTGTTATACCTACAGACTTTTTCTATTTAAAGAAAAGAGTTGGGTGGTACAGCAACAGTGTGAGAGGGGAAGGTCAAACAAACATGAGGGTATTCACCTCTTAAGATTTCTTTTATAAAAAACACATTTTTGAAGTGGTTTAGAATGTAGCCACTAAATAATGCTTTGGGCTAAAATGCGTTATACAAGGTTTTAAATAGAAACCACATTTTAAAGCAAGTTTTCCCCAGAAGAAAAATCAGTTGGACAATTTGAGAACATTGTAAACGCAGTTTGTCATTAACACTAGGAAGAAAAATAAAGTGAAAGGGTTAAAACCTGCCTTTGGGAACAGTGTGGACAACATCTATTGGAATAAGTCAGGCCTATGCTCCTGTGAGGAGAGGGGCAAGGTTAAAGCTTAGAGTGTTGCTACAGGATACAATTTCTGGACATCAGGCAAATTTTGCTCACTCTTTCTACAAGGTTTTCTTCTTCCCCGAAGATTTTCTTCTTCCCTAGAGTATCTCTGTAGCTGGTGTTTCAAAACCCGGTGTGCAAGCTCTCCAGAGCAGGGCCCGCCTCCTGGCACATGTATACACACTGCCTGGCACCGTTCTCCTGATACCTGAATGAGGCCTCTAGGCATTACCGCAACACAATTGTTAATAGTAATTATTGCTTTTTAAAAACAGTCAGTACATTCAACTGGGAAGGAGAATAATTTATTTGTGCCCTTCGGATTCCTGTATCTTCTCACTCCTCTAGGACTTTATGCAATACCAGCCGCCTAGTGACTTGTCTTGCTCAGAACATTTATCTCACAAGTTATCTCTGGATAGAAAGGATTTCGGTATCTATGATCACTTGTGGGTTGTGTTGTTTATTGTTTTGTGGTTTTTTCCTGTGTGTGTGTGCATGAGGATGGTATTGCTGATCCTGACAATGGGAATAACCCAACTGGAAATTGGGCAGCTTAATCAAAGATCCATTTCAGTCATCTCATCTGAACAAATTTTCAGTACCACACTGTTCCAGCCAAAATGATCTTTCTTAGACCAATGGGACTGAGTAATTTCAATCGTTTATTACTGTGCTAAGGTATTTTTCTGGAAAATTATTGTCCCAATAAAAGACAACTGAGGATGAACAGGAGTAATTATTAATACCTAACTAGATTTTTCTGGCTTAGCTGTGGGTTTTCTTTTGTTTCTGATAATTATTTTATTATAATCACGGCAATGTTGGTTGGAAGGGACCTGTTCAGATCTGTTCTATCTTTTCTCACCCTGCTCCTACCCCTCTTAAAAGTACAGGGGCAGAGGCTGGCCCAGGCATCGAAAGTACCATCGGAAGGTGCCGCAGTAGCTTTGGGCTCCCTGGCCAGACTAAGGATGTGGTTGTGTCTCCCTTCATAGCGCTCTGCCCGAAGCAGTCGCTCTGCTGCCATTCCTGGTCTCTAGCTGGTGATTTATGAAGATGATGATCAAGGAGTTGTTTGTAGCAGGGTGGGAGGGTTATTGTTTATAACAAACTAATACTTACTAATTTAAAAATTTTCAGTGGGCTCATACCAGCAATGCAGATCAAACACTGTTATCAGAGTAATCATCTGCTGTCTTGCCAGAGAGGGAATGTTCCTAATAGTTGAATAGCAAATATTTTTACATGGTAACATTACTGTCTTTTAAGGAACTAGGAGGAGAAGTCTCAGAAAATTTGCAGTATCTCAGACTACACCAGGGAGATTTTGATGGACTTAAAGTCCTTCAGTGGAGTGACATTCATAGTGCTGTGTCTCTGGACAAGTTATTGTGCCATATAATGAAAATTTTTGTCTCATTTTCTTTTTTCTTTTATAACTAGGAAAATGTTTTTCCATTTGTTGTACAATTGCATAATGAATGTTGTTGTTTTGAAAAGCAGTGAAAGTCTCCCTGTAGAGGCTGAATTTCAGAAGGAGGGAGTTTTACCTAAATAGAATGAAATGTTTCAGAAAAACACAATAGTCTTCCTGTTATACTTCAACAGATGTCTCAAGGCAAGTCATTTTATAAACCAACCAATGTGAGATGGATAAGTAGATAAAGAATTGTTGCATACAAAACAGCTTCTGTTTCTTTTCCCTGAAGGGTTTCAGGCCTCTTATATCGGCTTATGCTATATTTCAACATGGACAAAAATAAGTCTGGCTTGTCTTTGAAACCTTTTCAAACTAGCCATCTGCCAGTCATATTCAGTTCTATACCAATATTTTTTCAGGATAGGTGTAGCATATGAGTTAGGTTTTCTTAACTCTTTCTGGTTCTTCTAGTTTTATAATTTGTTTTGTTGTATTTTTTAAAAAAGGGAACATTTGGAAGAATTTTTTATTTAAAATAAATTGCTGGCAAAGCTCAAAGCAGACCAACTTAAAAAAATACTACATAGTCCTAGCTATGTAAAAGGTAAGACGTTGAGTATGAGCTGTGTTCTTTGATTTGGTACTTGTTGGTTTTTTGGATGCCAAGTAACTTGCGGAGGGGACAAGGGAGAAGAGAAAGAAATACTCTTCATTATTTTTTGTGGCCTAGTGTCCCTTACAAAATGGACTTGTCAGCTGTAATTGGGAGGATACAATGGCAAGAATTTGTGTTCTCTGAATATTGATGAAAAGATGTTTGAAGCTCATGAAAAATATATTAGAAAATATGTTGGAAGATGTTTTGGCTGGGTGGTTGGCCACTGATAACCATGCAGTGTCAAAGAGCATAGTTTGTTTTGCTGGTAGGGTGTTTACTGTAGGAGGGAAGATATTCTTTTAATTTATTAAAGGACAACTGTTGACACTGATGTTGATACAGAGACATCCAGGTCTTAACACTGCTACAACAAAATGTAGCTCTTCAGTATTTTAGGTCTTGAAATGTGGACAACTTAGTGTTGAGGAGCAGATGCTTAGGACCAAGATAATGTTCCTCTTCAAAGGCTATGAATCAATATTCCATGGGAGAAATCTGCTCTGGCCTTTGAGGGTGCTGGAAGTATGAATCTTTCTGATTGCTGGTGTCCTACCATATCCTCAAGTGACAGAGTAGAGCAAGACTGACAGCAGAATCAGCATGGTATGAGCGGATCTGACCATTGAGAAGGTTTTACCTGTGGTTTGGTTCCAGCCACAGCAGGAAAACAGAAGGGGAAATAAACCATCTTTTCACCTTGCTGCGAGCAGAACAGTGGGCGTTCAAGGTGGCTATGCAGGTGGATACTGAAGATTTCTTAAACATTGATGCAGAAACAGATCTCTCACATCGAAATGTTACTTCATATCAAGTAGCAAAATAAACCAGCTTTTGTAAGTAGTTCTAAATAAAGGCAGGCATCTGCATATGTCTAAAATTTGCCTACTTTCCCCAGTATGAGTTTTAAATCTTGTGGGTTTTGTTTTACAAAGCTAGTCTGTGACTAGTTGAACCTATTAAAGGTAACTGAGAAAAGAAAAAAAAAAATAAAACAACTCTGAACCTTTCAAGCAGCAAGAGTTGCAAAACCTACATCATCAGCTTATTGCTGGATTATTTTTAGAGAAATACCCAAGATGTTCAGGAGCCTAAAGGCATTTGGCATCTCATCTTGCTCCTCCTCTTGCACCTGAAGGTGGCATCTGGGCATCTTGCTAGCACAGCATGTCTCATATGCTATTTCTTTCTTGTGTCGTCATTGAAGAGTTTAGAGAGCTGGTGTGTGGATTTAAGTTGTAGGAAGTGCTGACATTCCCATGCAGCTGCTGTCATTGCAGAGCCCTGATCTGATTGTATGCCAGCATTTTCACATGACAATTCTTCTCTGCTGTAATACTCAAATATTAAGCTGCTTGTCAGCAGGGAACTGCAGGCTGGAAATCTGGAGGTCAAATCTCCATTAAAATACTAAAAATTCAGACTAATGTGTTTTACTAAGGAAATGTCGCTACAACCAGAAAGCGTACGTTTGTCACAATATGAAATTGAAAAATTGTTGTTATGCCTTTTGGAGAGGAAAAAAAAATAAATACATTTGAAATGGGTAACTTGCTTCCAAAACCCAAGGAGCTGAACTTTGGCTTGTTTGGGTTATAGCAGTGCCCAGAGGTTCCACCGGAGATGAGATCAAGACTACGGAGATAGGTGCTGCATATAGCTATAGTACGGAGATGCAGCAGACGATGTATAGGAGAAAGGAAGCTTTATTCCCCTACTCCTGGTTCTTACTGGTGGGAGTCTTCCAGTACAGAGGCCTAGCTATCTGCCCAGGAACAGCAGCAAAGTTGGAAATTGAACTCAGGTGTTGATTCCCAATCAAATGCTTAAACCACAAAACCAGCCCCCATCTCTGATCTTCCTTCTGAAGTGAGGGTGCTGGGGTGGGCGTGGAAGAGTTCAGATGATTTAAGAGCTAGGCTGAATGAAAATGTCAGTCCTCTTGATATTGCTTGTTATTTGGAAAAGAGGGGGAAAAATACATACAGTGTTTTGCTTGTTTGCTTAAGGTTAGGAATTTCTTCAGCTGTATCATGCCTAGCCCTTTCTGTTGCAGTTCAAGGAAGGACTGAATACTTTTGATAAGAGTAAGATGATGTGGTGGTTCAGTACTCCTGGAAAGAGAGTATTCCTGTTCTCATCTATACACTTTTATTCCTTCCTTGTACCATCTCTGGCACTTGTCCGGCCCCTTTTTTGAGCCAGTTCAGGTTACTGGAGGGTTTCTGTTGACACTGCAAAGCATCTAGGGAGTCATGGAGTCAGAGCAAGGAAAGGGCAAGACCTGTGCCTGGGAAGAGGGATGTAAGAGCAGGACTGCCCCTTTTGGGCAGTAGTGGGCTGCTCTACAGCTGGGTTTGTAGAGCTGAGATGTATCCCACAAATCTAGCATTTTGGACCTTCCCTGTTTTCTCCCCCTGCCCACATTTGCTCCCTGCTTTGATTTCTTGCTGTTTCCTTTGCTGCTCTCAACTGGTTTGCCAGTCTAGGCTATTCATGGTTCGGTTTACCTAACCCCCCACTAAAAGCTCATTTCTGCCATGTTACCTGTGGCGAGGATGAAAGAAGGGATATAATCTTTACCAAACCAAGATGTGTGCTATCCTGATGAGTAACAACAGGCTTCATGCTTCTGCCTTCTCTTTCTCTCTAGCAGCATCTCTTAGACAAATGACTAAAATTGCAGTGGTGCATGACACAAATTGGCAGTGGTGCATGTGCCCAGGGTTCACTTGGCCCTAGTCGCTTGAGAACCTAGGAAGAGAGAACTGAACCAAAACCTTCCAAGTCCTGTGCTGGCATTTCCACTAGAACCTCCTTCCCTTCCTCAGGGTCTGACTTGGTGCAATCACTATGCTGTTGTTTTCTCGCAAAGGATTTATCAATGGCAGTGAAAATTTCTCTGCTGCTCTTGTAAATTTACTGTAGCCATGTGACAAAGCTCTTCAAGGCTTTGAGTGCTGTACGTTGGCAATCTTCAATAGCTTTAAGGCCATGGGCATGAGCCCAGCATCCACTCTGGATGGCGATCACCAAGCGACTTCCCAGTGATAATGGCTTTCAGTTGGAATTCACTTGACCCACAATTGAACCAGTGCCCTAGAGGTGAAAGGCTCAAGCATTGTATCAGATTACTAATCATCCAAAGGGTCTACATCTTTCAAGCTGTTGATTATAGAAACTGTTCAATTTCTTGAGGTATCTTCCATGCCATGTGTAGGTAATTGGGAATGTTGTGCTAAACTGTGGAGCTTGCTGGCTGATGCTGCTTGCTCATAGTTACGTGAGATATAGTCTGTCACCATTGAGAGACATCAAAAGAATGTCACTTAACCTATTAATCTGGATGCATTTGCAGATTCCTCATAATAAAGGTAATTGTACATTGGTGCCTTTTAAGTTATCAAATGATGTGAAAATTTTTTGTGTACCTGAGAATTTGAACAGTCTCTGTAGTCTGCGCATTAGATACTCTTATGAAATGGAATGACTTAATTTCTAACCTTATCTTATGATGTGTGTGTTTAGTCTAATTTAATTTTACAGGAATCACTGTGTTCTTTGCTGTAACTGCTACTTGAAAAGGTCAATGTTTTATGAATAATATTATGATTACTCATATGTATCGTTATCAATATCACAAAATAGGATGCAAAAATCAAATATTCATCTCCTACAGATGTATAAACCTAAAGGAACTCTGCTGGCTTCTGTTGAAGTTTGCAGTGATTTAGCAGATTGTGTCTTGCTTTATAGGGCATATTTACATAAATTCTGTTATTGTGATGTTTGTATCTGGTGCTAGAAGGGGTAGAGAACATAAGAGTAGTGTTTCTTTGTCATAGTCATGCATGCCAACCTAATACTTTTCCTTTCTGTCTTTCTAATATTCGTGCAGTATTTAACTTGACCAACAATGTGGATTTGGAGAACACCAAAAGGAAAATGGAGCTGTACCAGAAGGATAACAAAGAAGTCATTCAGAAAAATAAGATAAAACTGGTTAGTTAACTTCTACTCTCCCCTGCAATTTTTATTCATTAGTTAAAGAATTAAAGGATTTTCAAAGTGGAGTGCTTTCTGTAATATCTTAAAAACCAGTCAGAGCTGAAGGCACTATGCAGATTTCACTTTGTATTCAAAAACCATAATATGCTAACATTCTGCAATACTGACATTTAGTGCTGCTTAAAGAGATTAAACTGGTAGTTGAAATGTAGTTATGCTTTATTTTGGGAAGGGTTTAAAAAGAGGGACAGGCAGTGAAGTCTGCATATAATACATCACCACTGCATGCGTGCTGGCAGTGTCGTTGGACAATATCCAAGAGAGACCAAGTCCATTCCTATACCAGGACAATCATTCCTTTCTCATCCAAAGGAAAAAAGGAATCCAGACACAGACATTATGAAGCTCCCAGGGGAGAGCTGTAAAATTGAGGGAAAGCACAGGTCTGGTTTATGCAAGATATAAAATGAAGGATGTTGAAACAAACATTAAAACTTTTGTTCAAGAGCTGATAACAATAACATCAGGAGTATTGTATACATAATCTGCATGCAAAACGCGTGGTTCTTTTGAAGGTTTATTAATTTAAAATACGGCTCGGATATCGTTTTGTTCTTTAAAAATAAACTTGCAAGCATTTCTTTCTGTAAGAAAAATTTAATCTGTTAAATATTTTTTCAGTATGAAAATACACATTGTTACTGGTTCTTGAAGGAAAATGTCTGCCCAGAGTGTGACATGACAAGGTTTTGTGTTTGTATTCCAGTTGCACTAAGGACTTGCTTTCAAATCAGTAGGGGTGAAATCCTCACTCCCCTGAAGTCTGTGGCAAAACTCCCAGTGATTTCTTTAGCTCTAGGATTTCACAGGAGGAGATTGGAATCTGAAAAATGTTTGTTTGAACCTCTTCCTTTTAAAGGCAAGGAAATTTCCCTAGGGGTCCATCTCTGATCTGTTATCCTGTCTCTGACACTGTGCAATATCCGATGCTGCAGAGCTTGAAGAGACCTGCCAAATCTTTGGCTACATGTCTTATTTTACAATGTAGGTGCAACCTCTAGGGTCACCAGGAGAATAGTGTGCTTTGCCTGCAGCCCACCTTCCGTTCATGTACGTGACTCGCAGACAGCCTGCGCACAAGCTGTGTGATCACATCAAGCATCACAGTAATGCTCAGTACCCACCCAAGCCCCCTGGGCCTTCTGTTTTCTGTACTGTATGGTCTTGCTGTGCTAGAGGCTGTCTGGTGGAAGCTGGACGAGCCTGCGTGAATCCAGACTTACTGGAGATCTGGAGACCTTTCTTTTTTATTTGTTTCAACATTTGAAGCATTCAACATGTCTTTTTCAACAATTGAAACATAATAATAGACTTGACGCAGTTGCTATTACAAAAACTGCATGATCTTGCCCATAAATTTACCACTCTCCCAAAAGGTGAAAGGGTGCTTTCTCTCTTTAGCTCTTTTCGGCAGGTTTTGGAATGTCTTTACTCCTTAAAAGGTAAAAGGTGTCTTAATTTCTCACCTAAACTTCTTATGGCCAGTCGTTGTCCCTTCATTCTTGATGACATAAATTTTTCTGTCCACTGCAATAGTTTGCTTCTGAGGAATATAGATACTCTCTGTCCCTCTTGGTGTTTTTGTTACCCTTTCCCTGTTTCAGTTTCAATTTGTGTTTGGCAAGCAGAAGGGACCAGAATTGAATGCAGTATTGTAGCAGAGATCTTAACAGCCTCTTATAAAAGAACACTGGTTTTCCACATTGAGATGCGTGGTCCTAAGACTGTTCTTCTCTTGTAGCACTGTCATTTGGGAGGTTCAAAATCAGGAGTGATCTAGTAGTGCATCATGTTTTGTCCTTTTTGGTTTCTAACTGACTAATTAATGTCTCCAAATCCATGGTCTTGTAAGCTATTTTCTTCTCACTTCTGTCTTCATGAGTATGTCATTTTTTCTTACAAATCAAAATATTAAGTTACTGAACCTGTCACCTCAGGATTTGAATAACTGCCTGTTGTTCTGTCAATGCAAGCCATATTTTTCATCTTTGTAGCCAGTTCCTGGTGATCTTGCTACTCGTGTACTAACCCATCTGTTATATCTCTGGATTTGATGCAGGATGCACAGAAAAAGTTTAAGTACACGGGTTTGGATAAAAAAGGTGAAGAACTCTTGGAGAAGGAGTTCTTGTCATTATAAATTTATTTTTATTATGGTTAGTTCAGTCAGCATATAGCCTTGCATTCTGAGTGGACTACAGTTTTCCCGAACGTGCCTTTTTTCCTTAAATGTCTGCTATTCTCCAGTCATAGGGTGACTCATTACTTCCCACTTTGTTACTAGATGTTTAGTTTCACTTGCTGCTTTGTTCAGTCTTGAAATAGTTTTGTCTGAACTCTGTGATGTGACTGTGTTTAAGTTTTGTTTAAGTTTTCTTGATTGTCCTTTCCTGAATCTGGCAAAACATTATTACACTTTCTATTTACTTCTTCCACTTGTCTGCTTGATCCCTCCCGAAATCATGGCCCCCCTGTACGATCTTTTGAAAGGAAAAAACCCGTGGGAACAGAAAACTCTGACGACAGAAGCAATGAACTCTCTCGATTTTATCGAGCAACAGATGTCATCAAGCACGCTCGCCAGGTGGAACCCAAATATACCACTTGATCTGTATGTGCACTTCACGGAAGGGGGGGGAGTAGGAGCACTAGCGCAGGGCCCTCCTGAAAAAGCTCAACCAATACAATGGATAGTCCTAGGAAAACCGTCACGTGCGTTCTCTCCGGGAGTCGAGTGCCTTGGCGATCTCATCATGAAAGGCAGAAAACTCGCCCTAAGATACCTAGGCATTGAACCTGCCAGGATATACCTACCCTTCCGCAAACAGCTTCCAATGCAATCAGTGGCAATGTCAGAGTATTTGGCCATAGCTCTTGTTGGATTTGGTGGAGAAGTCCGGTACGCCACAAAGCCCCCCTGGATCCAAATGCTGGCAATTGTCAACATCGACCTCCCACAGAAGATCATGGACCGGCCCCAACAGGGACCAACGGTCTTCACAGACGCATCCTCAGCGACCTCAACTGCGGCGGCGGTATGGCAATCGGGAGAAGAATGGCATTGCATCAAAATGACCGATTACACGCTTTCAGTCCAGCAGTTAGAAGCGATGGCCGCGACACTAGCGTGTGGACTGTTCCCAACGGAACACCTCAACATAGTGACCGATTCGATGTTTGTGGCCAAACTTTGCTTGGCCATGTCGGGACCCGGCGTGCCAACATCTACAACAGCCCTAATGCTGGAAGAAGCACTTTTGTCTCGAAAGGGCACTATATCGGTCATCCACGTCAACAGCCACAGCCCAATTAAGGGGTTTTTCCAAATCGGTAACGATAAAGCAGACGCCGCTGCAAAGGGATTGTGGACACTAAGAGATGCCCGTCAGCTACATGAGTCTCTCCACATTGGAGCTAAAGCGCTAGCGAAGAAATGCGGGATTTCAGTTGCTGACGCGAAACACATAGTAGCTACATGTCCCCACTGTCAGAGAGCACCACTGTGGTCCAGCGGGGTAAACCCCAGAGGTCTTAAAGCCTCCGAAGTATGTGAAACGGATTTTACACTCTGCCAGTTGTTGAAACCTCGAGCGTGGCTAGCGGTGACTGTAGACACATATAGTGGAGTGATCGTAGCCACTCAACACCTTAAAACCGACTCCAAAGCAACCATCCAACATTGGCTGACAGCCATGGCGTGGCTTGGCGTCCCTAATCAGATCAAAACGGACAACGGTCCGAATTTTGTCTCTAAATCAGTCCAGGCATTTGCTCTGAAATGGGGTATTGCCCTAACACACGGCATCCTGTATAATAGCACGGGACAAGCCATAGTAGAACGAGCGAATCAAACTCTGGAATCTAAACTAGAGGTGTTGGCAAAAACAGAAGGTTTTGTCAATGCCATCCCCCCAGGAGACCAAACACGCCTACTAGCGACTGCTTTGCTAGCACTGAATCAATTCCCCAGGGGGGAGGAGGTGAACAGCCCCACTCAAAAACACTGGGCCACTCGAGCACTAGAAGAAGGCCCATTGGTTATAATTAGAAATGAGCTGGGAGAATGGGAACAAGGGTGGAGGCTAGTCCTTACAGGGCGGGGGTACGCCGCTGTCAAAAAAGATAATAGAGTTAAGTGGTGTCCGCTTAGGTCTATTAAGCCAGACCTTCAGAATAAAACTCATGAAAACTGAGTTTTTGTTCACAGGATCGGATCATCGGACACCCCCGTAACCCGTACGCCCCGGTGGCAAGCGTCCCGTCCAGGCCTGGGAGTTCCGTGCTGACAGAATCCAGACAACAGCAAAATAGCCTCTGCAGGAGGGGGCTGCGATGCTTTTGTGTGATTTTGATTTTGGAGCTTGTCACTATAGGACAGGTAGAATCACGTCAGCCCTTTAAATGGGCACTTGAACAGGTCGAACAATCTCGAGTAATTAGTACAAAAATAACTACAGAGTCACCAGTTTTCAGTGTTTCTCCTTGCCAACTAGCACCCGTTGAACCTTGTCTGGATTGGGTTGGAAATTATTTCTGTCCAGCATCCAACCCCGGAAAACCCTACTGTAATTACCCCAGGGAATATTATTGTGCGTATTGGGGCTGTGAAACTATTGCCACAGCATGGGAACTGCAAACAGACAAATTTTTAAATATTACATTAGGACCTAGCGGTTGTAAACTTCCCCCACGAGATATGCAATTGGGCTACCGCGGAACATTTGATAAAGGAACTTGTAAATATCTAGACCTCGTCGTGAAATTACCAGAGGATAATGGGTGGATAATAGGACGAACCTGGGGTATAAGATTTTACGAACCAGGAACGGATAAGGGTGGATTATTCCGCATTAGAAAAGAAATAGCTCCATTTGATAGGGAGCCCGTAGGGCCCAATACGGTATTAACCGGCGAAATACAGATCAAAAGACCAGAAACCAATTTGGCTCTAAATAAAACCGGGGAAATACAGACTAAAAGATCAAAAACCAACTTGACTCTAAATAAAGCACAAATTGGGAGAGATGAGACAAATGAAGTTTTTACAAGTGAGACTTTGAGAGATACTTCGAGAGATAATCTCCTCTGGAATTTGATGAAAACCACCTATCAGGTGTTAAATCGAACTCACCCAGATTTAACCCAACATTGTTGGCTTTGTTATGATGCTAAACCACCATATTATGAAGCTATTGGAATTGAAAGTCGACCTAGCATTACTAAGGGAGGTAACCCATTACAATGTAAATGGGAAAATAATAGACAAGGGATCTCCCTTAGTCAAGTGACAGGAAAAGGGAGATGTGTTGGGAAAATCCCGGAAGGGAAAAAGCATATTTGTGCAAACAAAAATGGTGCAGTACAAAGAAAAGGTGATTGGCTAATTCCTATTAAGGATGCCAAATGGGTGTGTTCCAAAACAGGAGTAACACCTTGTGTTTCTATCAGTCACTTACAAATAATTGATGAATTTTGTGTACAAGTAATTATAATCCCTAGGGTAGTCTATCACCCAGAAAGTTATGTATATGAGCTTAAAGAAATTTGGTCAGAACGTTACCTAATGAAAAGGGAACCAATCACAGCCTTAATGATAGCCGCTCTATTAACTTTAGGAGGAGCGGGAGCTGGAACAGGGATAGCTGCATTGATAAAAGGGAATCAAGATTTTACAAACCTGCGAATGACTGTTGATGAAGACCTGGCTAAAATAGAACAATCAATTAGCGCTTTAGAAAAATCAATGCGATCCCTCTCAGAAGTAGTACTACAGAATCGAAGGGGTCTAGACTTGCTTTTTCTTAAAGAGGGAGGGTTGTGTGCTGCTTTGAAGGAGGAATGCCGTGTTTATGCGGACCGTACGGGATTAGTAAGAGATACTATGACAAAATTGAGAGAAAACCTAGAAAAAGAGAATCGCAACGCAGCTGGTACGAAAATTGATTCACCAGTTCGCCGTGGTTAAGCACCCTGATATCTACCTTAATAGGGCCGATCGCAGTGATCATGATGGCACTGATCTTGGGACCCTGTATACTGAATAGGCTCGTGTCGTTTGTCAAAAGCCGGCTAGAGAAGGTTAACATCATGTTGGTAGAACACCAGCAACTGCTTTAAGAATATATCTACTCAGTATTACCCCCAGTTATCCCCAAGTTACACCCCATTATTACCAGTTACCTCCCAACTCCAACCTGTTTACTGTGCCTTATTTTTTATTTCAAGTTTATGACATATATTTCTAAGATTGTTATAAAGTATGGAGTAAGAATAAGAATAAAATTTTTTAAGATTGTTGTATTTTAGCTAGTTTAGTTATGCATAGGGAGGGGGGAAATGTAGGTAATTAGGGTCTGGCGGCCGGAAGATGTCGCGCTGTACGGAAAGATAGGGCCCCTCTCCTGATAGCCAGTAGCGTTTAGTTTATGATGTAAGCAGGCGGATGTGACGTTGTGAACCTTAGCTATATAACGCTGTGTCACTCATCAATAAACGCCATTTGCCATCCACCACATTGGTGTCTGTGAGCTGATGGCCCGAGTGGCCTGGGGTTGGCCGCCGTGCCGTTCCTGAACCAGGTCGCCATGCCTCGCGAAGGCAACAGCTTGAGTTTACTCCAGGCTTCACCATGATCATTTTTATTTCTTTAGATGTTGGGGCTGTGTCTAGGTTATCTTTAAGCTTGACACAACCCTCACTGCCTACTGAGCTCGTTTCTCTTCTGTTTTACTGTTTTGTTTGGTCTTCCTTTCAGAAAGAATTTCATCTGACTTGTGATATTCTTCCTTTTTCCTGTAGTCTGATCTGGTTTAGGTTTGTACGTCAGTTTACTTATTTATGACTGTAATTTTTCTGGCCTGGTTCTTCAGACTAGGTCTGTCAGCACTTCCTTACAAGTTTTCCTCTGTTTCAGTGCAAATTCCAGGCTGTCTTTATACATAAACGTGGAAGAGGATTGGAATGTCTTAAAGACCCTGAGCTCTTCAGTTCTGTTGACTGAACTAACTAGATCCCTTAATTCTCAGAAATTACCTCAATTAGCACCTTGGGGATTTTGTTTGTTTGTTTCCTTTCATTAAATGCAAAGAGAATCCAGTTTCAGGTGGTCACTGGTTGGTGACCAGCTCTTTACTAGTGTCACTGCTAGTTACAAAATGAAAGCAGCTTCTGGTGGTTTGGTGGCAGTTGATGAGACCTGTCAGCTCTTCTGTCCAGGAGTAACTGGCTCTCACTGGGACCCTTTGGCTTGATCTGTCTGGTAAAGGGATGTTTTTCAGCATATTCTGGCATATATCAGATTGCTATATGATTAACTTTAGGTCTTTTTGTTACAAAACCAGATTTTACTGAGCTCTTGGCTGCAATAATGTTTTGCTGAAATGGCTTCTGTGGATTAATCATCAGATAATTATAATTATCTCTGTGTTTTTACTGAATCTCTCTTTGCTTTAGTATTTTTGGTGGGGAAGATTTGGAAAATGTTTTCTGTATGTTATTGTCCTATATCTTCTTACCACCAAACTAGCGTTCTTTTGATTCCCTCTTGTGTATAAAGTTGTTTAGCTGTAATCCTTTTCCCCACCCCTGTCTTTGAGCCCTCCTCTTTTATTCTTCTTCTACGATTTTCAAACACAGATGACTTAATAGTTTACAGGTTAAAAAAACTTCTCAAGAAGTAAATCCTGAAACAAAAACTAGTCACTATGTACTAGTTATTTCTTTCTTTTCTGCTCTTGTGGCATATGACTTCAATCCAAGTTATAGGAAAAATTCCTCATTTTCTGGGAATGTGACTTTTTTACAGTTCATGCTTAAATATGTTTTAGCTTATAAACTTCTCTGTTAATATTCACAGATTTGTAATTACTTATTTTTCTTCTGCGCCACTGTTAAGAAGCACACAGTGTACTTTGCACACAAGATGCAGCTCATCAGGGGGGTGATCAGAAACAGTGTTGTGGGATGACATTTTTGGTCACCCACTTACATCACTCGAGAAGTAGGATGTGTGGGAGCAGAGAGGGGTGCCTTCATTTTAGAGTGAAGGTGTAAGGAAAACCCATAGTCATTCTCTAACAGTTAAAGAGCCAAGATCCAAATGGTTACTTCCTACTGCAGAGAGCAGCAAGGAAAAAAATTGAACTTTGCACTGGACAGTAAGAGGAGGTAGAATCATCATAATCACCTCAAAATTCTACCTAAAATTGCACCTTAAAAGGTAGAATTTGGCTGTGTTCCCATTGCTTGGTCTGCCCTAGGTCCTTTGGTAGGCAGTAGAGCTGTGGGCGAGCTCTGTCCACCCAAGGAGGAAGATTGCTATGAGTTGATTTCTAATTTCCATTTCAGACGCGAGAGCAGGAAGAGCTGGAGGAAGCTTTAGAGGTAGAGCGACAGGAAAATGAACAAAGACGACTGCTCATACAGAAAGAAGAACAACTACAACAGATGATAAAAAGGAAGAATAAGCAGGCACTCTTGGATGATCTGGTGAGTAACAAAAGCTCAGTAGCAGAGCAAACAGCAAGTACATTGACATTCACCTCTGCCATGGTTAACTGTGTGGAATTAACACATCTGCCCCCCTTTCCGTTTCCCTGTGTTGCATGTTTTGTGTTATTGTTCTCTTGCCTATCCTTCATTTCAGTGTCACAAACGGTTCTGGTTTTGGTAAGCTACGGACTGGAGGAAGAGTGCTTGTGGGATTCATAGATGTAATTGGACTTATTGTCCAGAACGCCCGGTGCTGGTTAGAAATTAATTCTAGGAAAGCATTCTTGGCTGTTTCAAAACAAAATTAATCCTGGATAGGGTTCTAGCAAAGAAAAATGCAGAAGGTTTTTTGGGTATTTGAAGAAGGCTATTTTCCTGGTTCTACCTGTTTTGATTTTTTTGTTCATGCCTTTTCCTAGTGAGCTTCCATGGAAAGCTCTTTTGTTGCTAATTGACACGTGGAAGTGTATTTCAGAAATTGCTTTAGTGAGTCCAGCCACTCTACCAGTTTACTTATTAGTTGGCATTTGACTGCATATCTGAAGAAGAGCTAGTATAATAGTCTGAATTTCTACTTAATTCATTGACAGTATGAAAGCCACAAGCTTTGACTGTGATCAAGGATGGCTTGCATTAGCATAGCTGATATGGTGACTCTTCCACCTTGAGCCTGAGGTATGATGGGTGAGGTTCTGTTGTGTCTGCGGCCATGTAACTGCCTGCTTGTTTTGCCTTTGGCTGATGACAGTTGCATCTGCTTTGGTGCATGGCTGATCATGCAATTTGTGAGGGGGGTAGAGAGAAGCTACTAAGTTGGTTCAGCCATAATGTGAACTCTTACCACTGTTGGCTTGTTAAGCAGTCCCGAATAGTGGTTGGTAATCTGGTGTCTTGAAGCAAAATGGTAATCGGGAGCTACTTCATGAGCTCAGCCACCTCTGCAATGGGGAGATGGTGGAGAACAGGGGACAGTAACCTCATGAATTATTTGAGCATTAGTCAACCCTTTTTGAGTCAGAGCACCTAAATGATAGGTGCTCCCTTTGTATTCAAAAACTACTAAAAGAAAAAGATTGCTTGCCTTGAAGTGTATCATGTTCTCTTACTGCAAACTTGTTGTGTATGAATTGCTCCTTTTGAAGTGAATGAAGCTTGGATTCGAGGGGCCCATAGACAACTGACGGAAAACGCAGGCTACTTCTGGAAATTGTGTTAATCTTGTCTTTGGCTGAATTTACTACTGATTCTGCATCTGAAATACAATGATGATGTGTGGGCATAGAGAAGCTCAAAAATGTATTATTTAAGCAAGATTCACATCTCAATTTTTTTAATACACGTATGTGTACAGACATGCATGCACACATGGTCTAACACCCATGAGAACAGTCCATGTGTAACCTTGAAAGAAATCAGTAAAAAGGAGAAGTATGTGTGCAGCTATGTCAATGTGGTTTAAAGCTGCCTGGCAGATTTAAATCAGAATTTCTCTCTTATTCCTGTTTATCTCACATTAATATAGCATTAATTCCTGCTTTGTATTCTCAGTTCTTATTCAAGATACAGATGCTTTTCTACTTTTCCTGGAAAAGCAGAGTCCCTCTTTGAAGCAGTACAGAAGGCACTGACATGAGAAAAGAGGATCGATGTGCAATTTAGGAGTTTCAGGGGCTCTCCTGAAGAGCTGCCTTTTCCTAAGCCAGGAGTCCTGGCAACCTGTCATTGGTTTTGCTGAAAGGAGCTGGTGTTTCATTTTTGGTTGACAAAGGCAGGGATGAGCAGAAATGTTCCTTGAAAATCCCTCAAGTCTGTAACTTTGCATCCAGCACTCTTTTCACTGTAAAGGTAAAAGTGCTTACAGTTCACACAATTAGGAATAGTTTGAGTGGTGGATCAATAAAAACTCCACTATGAACTTGAATTTAATGGCTCAGAATAGGGATTTTGAACTGCTTTCTGACTTACTGCAATCCTGTTCTACAACACACTCTTAACTTACTAGAGACCAGTAGTGGTGTGTGTTTGTTTTGGTTTTTTTTTTTTGGGGGGTGGGGGTGGGGGGGTGTTGTTTTGGTAGTGTTTTTTTTTTTTTTTAACACAGCAGTCAGTTTTGCTGGAAGCCTACTTCACCAGATGGCTTGAGGAAAGAATGGTTATAAATAATCTTTAAAACATGACCAAAATAGGTAAGTTTAACTGTGATTGCATATGTATTGCTATTAAAATGTATCTTAATATTCTAAAAACAACAGAAAGGTGACTTTTAAAGGCTGAGGAAGGAAACCAGGCAATTTAAAGTTGTGTCTGTGTTTATAGAGGGGCACTGTCAACTTAAATTTGAGCCAAAACTTGTTTTGTAATACTAAAGGTTTATAAAACCAGCACTGAAGTGTTTGTATAATGACTTACAAAGTCTGTGGAAAACCAGCAGTTGTTAAACAAATAAACATTTCCTATGGTTTCTGAAATCCTTCTAATGCTGTGCTGAAAATCTGAAAACGAAGCTGATCATAAGTAAAACTTAACTGAGAAATGCAGCAAAAGCAAGCATAAGCAGTAGCAGTGTAAGGAATTACATTAAAAAATAATCTTACATCTATGGTTGCTGGTACTGTGCTAAAACAACAAGGATTAAGTTCTGGATACAGTGATACTAGTGGCAAAACTACTGACATGTCAGGGTTGTGAGTATAGAGGATGGTGGGAAGCCAACATTTCACCTGTTGGTTTTGAATCATCTCTTTTGGATGCATCACCTGGCGCTGGGAACCTACAGCCCACTTGACCTGGGTCTTGGTCACTTTTCTCAAGTCTTCCCCCCCCTGCCCCTGTGCTGGCAGCAAGAGAAAATTTAAGACAAATCTTTTGCGTGGTGCAGGTAGAGATGTCAGGACTTTCCTCTTCCAAGAAGAGAATTTTACCTTTGGTGCTTAAATCCTAATGACTGAGGAGATTCACAGTTTCTTATATGTATTATTTAGGGCATTATCATATTGAATAAAGGTCTCAGTTGTTTACAAAAGGGTACAAGAATACTGTCCTGTCTCCAAAGAGCTTATGGTTTAGATAGTCCAGGCAGGGAAAAAGGCGCAGTGTTTAAAGTATCTTCATAAGTGATCTGGACAACGGGATCAAGTGTAGCCTGATGAAGTTTGATGACACCAAATTGAGTGGGGAAGCAGACACTCTGGAAGGGAGAGCCACCCTGCAGGAAGATCTGGATAGGCTGGAAGAGTGGGCTAACATGAACCTTATGAAGTTTAACAAAGACAAGTGTAAGGTCTTGCACCTGGGAAAACATAATCCAGGGGTGCAGCTCAGACTGGGATCCCCCTGGCTGGAGAGCAGCTCTGTGGAAAGGGACCTGGGGGTCCTGGTGGACAGGAAGCTCAACATGAGTGAACAGCGCGCTGCTGCGGCCAAGAAGGCCAATAGGATGCTGGGTTGCATCAAAAAGGGCATCACCAGCAGGGACAAAGAAGTCATTATCCCACTCTACTCAGTGCTTGTCAGGCCACACCTGGAATACTGTGTACAGTTCTGGTCCCTGTTATACAAAAAAGATGTGGACAGGCTGGAGGGGGCCCAGAGAAGGGCCACCAGGATGATCAAGGGTCTGGGAAGCCTGCCGTACGAGGATAGGCTGGGAGAGCTGGGTTTGTTCAGCCTTGAGAAAAGGAGGCTTGGAGGTGATCTCATCACCATGTACCAGTACTTAAAGGGGAGCTACAAAGAAGATGGAGACTCCCTTTTTACAAGGAGTCCCATGGTGAGGACAAGGGGTAACGGGTACAAGTTACTCCCAGGGAGATTCCGATTGGACACGAGAGGTAAATTTTTCCCAATGAGAACAGTCAATATTGGAATAATCTCCCCAGGGAAGTGGTTGACTCCGCTATGCTGAACATGTTTAAGACTCAGCTGGACATGGTGCTGGGCCATCTCGTCTAGATTGTGCAAATTCTTGCCTAGAAAGGTTGGACCAGATGATCCTTGAGGTCCCTTCCAACCTGGTATTCTATGATTCTATAAAATGTCGTGCAGCAGGCTCTGGTTCCTGGTCAGCTTGAGGAGCTCTGGGTCATGCAGAAAGGACCGGACCTGGGGCCAAGGCTCCATGAATCCGTCCTTCGCTGGGAGCAGGCAGGGAAAGACCAGTGTCACTTGCTGGAAAGGTGAGCAAGGCGTTGTGGGCTACTGGAAGAGCAATCGGATGCTTTGCCTAGGCTGTTCCCTGTTGCCTGTTTTGCCTCCCAGTACTAAATTAGGCAGATTTTATATTGCCTTCATTCTAAGTGACCTCTTTTACAATAAAACCTCTCACTTTAAAAGCACAACACCGTGTTGTAATTTAGACTTGTAGTCTTAAATGCATATTACATATTATTGGAAGAGTTGTATGTGTGGGTTTTTTTTAACCTTCTAGACTTGGATAATTGAGGCTCATTAAAATATTAAAGCACTTTATTTACTGTATAAACTCTCTCGCCTGTATACAGAGGATTACAGCTCTGCTCTTAGATGTCGTCTGTGTTGTGGGACTCGGCACTGTCCTCTTCAGGAGCCCATGGTTCCCAGGCATGAGCAAGATGGCATTGCAGCACATGGCAAAGAGGCAGGTTTTCCCTGGGCCATGGCATAGCTTGGAGTCCAGCAAAGGGCCAGGTGCCTTAAAGACATCAAGTGTCCCTGCTTTTACCCAAACCTCAGGGTTTCTGAGACAAATCTTTAAGAAATTTTTGGATATGACTAACTTTGTTCATACTGTTAGGCAGCTTGTTTTCCCATACAGAAAATTGCTGGTATGGATAAATGCTTACAGGATTGGACCTTTCATGTGTGTTAATAGTTAACAGAAGGGCTGTGTGCGTATTAGAAAGGACAATCAATCGTGGATGTGGTGGCTCGCTGGCACGCTGTGGGTTTCCCACAGTTGTGTAATCTGGTTACTGGTCACTGTGCGAACTCTTGAAAAGCTGGTACAAAAATTGGCTTCCTTCAGTTATTGTATTAGAAATGCAGTGAACGTTTAAGGAATATGAGAGGGCAAAATGGACCAGAGAAGGCTTCACACTGTTCCCTTCTCCCACAGCATGTTAAATCTGATGAGTAAAAGAATCCAACATCCTTAAACTCTGCTGACAGCTAGCAGCACATGCTGCTGCATGGTGCTTACAGACATGTACCACACTTTGAAGTTGCATGGTCCAAATTTTCTCCCAGTTGTACAGAAATTAGATGTCTCTTATTATTACAGTTCAGGTTTTTAACCTCTTCCCTCCCCTCCTCCCAGTTAATGACAGAAATGTGAGTAGGATCCTGTGCCTTAGTTGTTGTATTTGTGACTCTGGACCAGATCTCGTCGTGAGATTTTTCTGCTTTTAGCACTTGCAATCTAGTCCTAAGACAAAGTAAGTGTAACAAAAAATAGAGAGGAAAGAGGACTGGAGAGTGATGTGAAAAGTCAGTGTACAACACGACTGTTCCTCATGATGACTTCAGAAGATTCCTCTAGGATACCGTGAACAGCAAGGCATCTGCGGCATTAAAAACTTCCCACTTCTTACCCTGAACTGTTATAAGTAAAAAAAACCACAGCCCTGTTTATTAAAGTTTGTTTGGTTTTGTGCGTAACAAATATGGTTCACAGTTCAGTATTTGCTTGGTTCTGTAAAACAGAAGTATATGTGACGTTTGAGGGCCTTAGGAATAAAATACCGCGCTAGAGCAGTCAGGGAAGAATTCGTCTGAGCTTCTTCCCTCCACTCAACTTCTCGGTTGTTCTAGCTGGGAAGTCTCAAGGATTTGGTGTGCATGTGGATAGTCACATTAGTTTATTAGAAAATTACTTGGCCACTAATTTTCTGACTCTCTCAAGAATGCAGTTACATATATGTATGTTAATAATCATTCTGTTCTGAGAGTTTAAGTAGTTCATTTGCTTAACTATTCATTTTATTACTTTATATATATATATACATATATATTTTTAAAATTGGCTGGCTTCCCTAAAAATAAGTTGGTGAAGGAGAAAATAAATATGCTGTTGGTTGCACTTACAATAGTGCCATTGTGCAAAGCAGAGCAAGGATCATTTCCAAACGGCCTCAGGTGAAATCTAATGGGAAACAATTTCAAACTGGTCTGAGTTCATTGGCAGAAAGAATGCGTCTTAGATAAACATCTGATCCAAGTTATACTGCTTGGTATTATTCCTTCTCTGATTAAGTTCTAATTTTTTTTTATTTTAATAAATATAGTTGCATTGGCCAGTTGGAATAAGGAGCCTGTTATATTGTCTTTAATGTGGATTCTATAAAAATGGTTGTTTGCAGGTTACTCTGATTTATGAAGTTGCTGCAGCTTTTTCTTGTTACTGAAAATGATCGTTTACTGTAAACTGTCTCTGAGAGGATACTTAGCATTACGCTGCTCTGCCAGCGATGGCCTTTCAGACACAGCTTGCAGTTTTGAAGAGTATGCAGTGTTAATTAATGTTTGTTTGGTTTTAGTGTTCAAATTTGTTCCTCATGTTTACAGGAGAGCTCCAATCTTCCTGCTTCACTGCTTTTAGCTCAGCATAAGGACAGATCTACTCAGCTAGAAATGCATCTGGAAAAACCCAAACCTGTCAAACCAGTCACGTTTTCTACTGGCATCAAAATGGTAAGACTTGCTTGTTTCTTTTTTTTTAATGCCTTTCAAAAGACCGAGGATTTCCTCATATGAAATTTAGCTTATTTAAACCAGAGTTGCACATTATATGAAATAGACTGTTCTCTTCCAATTAAATAAGTAATTAGGAATTAATCTAAGAATGTCATCATTCTGCTAGTTGGAATATATGAAATATTTTCATTGCATAGTTGTCAAAAAACAAGCTATACCTCTTTCCCTGACAAGTTGTGGTGTACTTTGAATTATTTTTGTCTCATTTGTGTACCAGTTCTGGAAGTTGAAATTTTGGGAGTTCAAGAATTGGCTGCACTTTCTTCAGATTTACTTTAAGCGCTGCAATAATCTATGAGTATGAGATGGACAACTTAGAAAATGGTGCTGAGTGGTTAAGGATGCTGTTTTCATTGTTATTGAACTCTAGGAAGCAACAAGTATTTTTGCAAATGTGTTACTGCTACGGTGACAGCTAAAGATCTGTCAGCATTCCTGTTCTTTATCACGACACAGTACAAGTATGCATCAGCCTGTGTGTGGAAATGTAAAGCTGGGGGGGGGGTTAGGGGTGGGAGCATGAGTTACTGATCTTTTTTGCACCTAACTGGTTTCCTGTTTTGTTTTAAATCTCTGCATTTTTTTAGACTTTGTATTTTAGAACTGATAATGGTAAACCATGTCTTGAAAATAACCAACACACTCTACACCCTCCTCAACAAACCAAGAAGTCAGCAAAGGAAAAACTTTTGCATCAAACTAGTCTCCCATCAATTAATCTATTTTGTCAGGGATGTCTGTGCTGTGTTCCTTATCTCTAAGAGTTCACAATGTTGAAGCATTTGCAGCTTAATATTCCAAAATTAGTGTCAGCTTTTGCAAAGCTGTGCAGATTGTTTTCTTGTTTTCCTGTAGTGTAAACTGTATCTTCTTCCTTTTTCTTTTAAAATCTTAAGAGTCTGGGGGAGATTGATATGCTTCGTGAAAAATGGTTTTTCTTTGTGTAGAAAAGCTACTGGACAGAAAATATTTGTTGTTCTGTTTAAAAAATATTCTAACTGAATGCCTGTACTTTTTCTTGCTGTTAAAATATATTGCCAGAGTTTCTTAAAGCTCTTAGCCTTTCTTCTGGGAAAAGGAAGAAGATAAGCTTATGCTACATGATGAGGACAATGGAAGTACTTTCTAATGCATTTGTGAATGTACATTAAGTGCGGTATGTGGTAGTGGACATTTCAAATCTGCAGCCCTAAGTAAACTTCATCCAGGAATGGTGAAGGACTTGGATGAGGAGATTTCTAGCATCACGACATTTAAATCTTAACGTTTGGAATAATAGGGGATACTCCAGATAACTGATTGTTACTTTATCAGTGTTCAGAAAGTGTGATGACTAATTTAATTCGTTCAGTCCCAGACAAACAAAAAATCTCCCCGTGACTGACCTTAGTCCTAGATTAAAAGAACAACTTAAAAAAAAATTAGGATTAAGTGCAGTTAACAATGAAGTTAAGGACAGGAATATTTGAAGCTGGTGACTATTATTTATGGAAAATGGATTACATCAAGTAAAACAGATTTTACACCGATAAAATTACAGGTTTTGTTGAGAAAGATGAATGTTTCCATGTTTTCTTTACAGGGTGCTTGATTTAGTTATTACTTGACATTGATTTTTAGAATTATAGAGAAATTACATTACACAATAATAACAATATTGAGATTCTGCACAATAAATGAATTAACTGGCTAACTTGTAATTTCGAAAGTAGTTTTTGGTTACCACAGCATGGGAATATTTCCGCGGGTGTTCTGCTAGGGCACAGTTCAGTGTTTGGAAGCAAATGTTGAATTTCTATGGATGACATGCAAGTTGGCAGTTTACAGGGCCACTTTGACAAGCTGGCCTCATTTGAATGACATGTGTTTTGGTATGGCTAAATGCAAAATTATAAATAGAGTAAATAACAGGCTCTGTGAAGAGGGTTTGGAAGTTTAGCTAAGCAAGTAAACCAATTTGACCTTGGCCACAGCATGTGTGTTTGGGGGGGCCTTGGTATGTGAATAGTGAAGCAATAAATAGGAAAGGACTTTTCCTTCTGAATGCAGTATTGGGAAGACTCATGGAATGAAGAGTTCTGCTGACTGCATTTTGAGTGCAAAAATCAGAAAGAACAGAAAGAGGAGCCACAAAGGTCCATCCAAAGGCAGAAAGATATGCTTCGTACTGCGTTCTGCCTCTAGTTTAAGAGAGGGTTAAGATATGACTCAATTTACAGTAAGTATCTCCTTAACACAGAACATGCCAAATCTGAACAGTGCAACAGTAAATGCAGCAAGAACCAGTAGCCTTAGTTAAACAAATAGGAACTGAAGGAAAAAATAAGACCTAAAGTTCACAATGTTCCACTGGTTAGTTGGCCTCTCTGTTAAAACTGACTCTGGAATGCAATGAAATCTCTAATTCTTGATGTTTTCAGATTAGGATGGGGATGCATCTTGGAAAGTTGCTGTAGTCAAATGCAAATTGTTCGGCTCAGAATGGAGTTAGTTTTGTAAAAAGCAGTGCTGCTCATTGTACACGATCTGGTGCAGTTGATGACCTGTGACAGGGTATTCTAGTGACAGCGTAAGGTGAATTCCCACCTGGGCACTCACCTTATGACATGCTTATTTTCCAGGTTGAGTGTTTACCTAAAAACCCGAGATGCTCAGCCCATTTGTTTTGCATAGGTGTACACTTGAAATAGGTAGAGCTTTTGTTGCGCTGCCCTTCAAGGGCAGCACTCTGTATAGTTGCTGTAGCGTTGTTCCTCTCTAAGCCGTGGGGTTCACACCACTTATGGGGGGGGGGGGGGGGGGCAGCTCTAGGGGAAGTACTGAGAATTTGTTAAAAAATACAATTCTAATGAATGCTCTGTTTGGCTGATCAGTTCTGCAAATTAAGTATATTTTCTGTGAAAAGTCTGTTTTATGCTCACTGTTAGAGTTTTGGCAGCACACATTTAATGAATCATTATGGACGTTCTTCCCCTGTGCTTTTATTTTTTCCTAATAGTTTGGCCATTGACCTTTTCTGGAGGGTGTTTTCCTTAATTTTGTTTCAAAAAAAGGGAATCCAGATATTGCTGGCTGAGATGCTGGCTAATACAGAGCTTGTATTTACACAAAGGCTATAAAAATATGCCTGTTGTGGCAATCCATGTTTTTTTTTTTTCAGCTTGAACATGAGTGTTTTTCCTGGGATGGTCTTGGTCGGAGATGTTCTTCAGCCTGAATGATAATTGGACATGTTTCTGGGTTTCTGAATCAAGAGGCATGCCTATTCTGGTCTCCTGGGCAATGCTGAAGGAAGTTGGCTCATTTAAGGTGTCCTGTCGGTGCTGTGCAGTCCCGACGCTTGCAGGGGGAGGAGGGAATGCCTTGTAAGCTAAGCAAGAGCATCCCCTATAGCACAAGACAGACAATTAGCTCATGGGGATAGGGTCTCCTTCACTTTTCCTTTTGTTACATTGTTTTTTGTTTTTCTCCTTTCAAGTGGAAGCTTTTTTTCCTTTGCATTCTGCTCATTAACTTTTAAATTTTATTTCAGTAAATTATATCTTCTGTGCACGAAGCATAACTTCCTAATCAATCAGTTTGATTTACCTCTAAGTGGGGGGAGAAAGTGTTTCAGAGTTTTCTGCTTATCATGCTTATCATACTAAGAAATAGGCTTTCAGCATATCTGAATATTTAAAGCAGTCTTATTAAATCTAATCTCAAATCAGTGTAAAGCTACAAAAGCAACTGTAGCAATCTTAGTTGTTGCAGTAGTGCTAAAAATACCATTTCCTGTCAATGCTTGTACTTTAGATTTTAGTAGCTGTCAAAAAGAGCAAAGGTTGTCAGAAGTGAATGACGTTTCTAGCATGTCTAGGGCCTATCGGGGTGTGCAAAACAAATCTAAGCTCTGGCAATAGAACCGTTCTTCTGTTTCTTGGTGAATATAGTGACCATTTCTGACTGGGAGGTGGCTTTAATGCGAAGCTAATTTTAATGTGTAAAAGAAGCGCTAATATGCATCGCACATGAATGGCAGTTTGCAAATGCAGCAAGAATTCATTTCGTTACAATAATTTAGTTTTCTTTTTGTGTCTCTGGTGTTTACAGGACTGTAGGAGCCTTTTGGTGCTTGTAG
This sequence comes from Theristicus caerulescens, assembly GCA_020745775.1. Classification (NCBI taxonomy): domain Eukaryota; kingdom Metazoa; phylum Chordata; class Aves; order Pelecaniformes; family Threskiornithidae; genus Theristicus; species Theristicus caerulescens. The sequence continues at coordinate 65,086,215 of CM036564.1, read as the reverse complement.
ATTTGTGCTTTCCGTTATCGTTGCGGTTAAAAACGCATAGAAGTGTGGATGTATTTAACTTGTCTTTAATTCATTGAACTGGGAACATGCAAACCTTTGAGTCTGCGGCCCAGCTATTTACATGTTTGTAAAAAATATGAATGCCTTAGAGTGGCTCAGCGGCGTGCTCCCTTCAGCACGTTTCAGGCTGCATGCCCTGTCCCTTTTCTGTTCCTTCCAGTTTTATCATGTTTCTTTGCTCCCTTCCCCCAGTCTCCCAGGAGACTTAGCCTCTAGTGATGGTATTCTTGAAGTAATTTCATGTAGTTAAAAACTCAATTACCTCTAATTGGATTGCCAAATATGCAGGAAAAGAACATAGGTGTCCTCTGGCCTGCTACCACTCGGGAGAGTTTGCCTTTTACGTTTCATACCCAAATACCTCAAAACTAATGTAATGCATCATTGACCATTCAATTTCTATCATGGTTGTTGTTTTATTATTTAATAGCAGTGGGAATATTTATTAATAGAAATATTAGCGCAGAATGTTGTACATGCTTCGTCATTACCGAGATGGTCACTACCCCTCTGAATTTGCAGTTTAAATAGATGTGTCAGGGAGGGAGGGGAACCAGATGCCCGGAGGGGATGTACTCGCCCAGGATTAGACAGCCAGGCAGCGGTGGAAGGAGGAATAGGATCCAGCCCTACTAAATTCCTAACCTCGTGTCTCTTCCGCTAAGCCAGGCTCCATCTCCTGTCAACAGCACCCCTGAATGGCAGTGAATTAGAGTGAAATATCTGCTTCAGCTTCTGCTTCCCTGTCCAAATCACAGCAGCAACGTTATGTTTAACTTTCTGTGTGTCTGAATATTACCAGGATTTTATTCCAGTCCTTGTAGTTTCAGGCCATTAGGAGCTGACTGCTGGGGAGAGCAATGTGCAGGCTGAAGCAGCTGGAGGGAGGAGTCGAATCAATATTCCAGAGGAATGGATCTGTGTCAGACACAGGATGTCTAGGACACCTCAGGAATGCACGTTACCACTAAGCTGAGCGTAACAACTGTTAGGGAATAGATTTCATGCAGCGTTATGCTTGCAGTATTATTCTAATGGGAAATAATGTTTTTATTTTACGTTATGTGGAGCTATTTCTTTTTAAAACGTTGCCCTCATCAGCTCAGGTCAAATTAACTGTTCTTCATTATTGCCTTTTCCTACAATATTGCTTCCTGTGCCAACAACTGCTCAGCGGCTGCTCCTGTTTTTCAGTCTGTTTCTTTTATAGCTTGTGGAGCAATTATCCAAAATCCTGTTCCAAACGCAAAAAAGTCTGTCAAAATACCTTTTTAATCAATTGTGCTCCTTCAAAGTTGCTTAGACATATGCCAGGTACTCTGGGGTACATGAAGTGCACGTCGCACTACGGTTTAGGCTACAACTGCTCTGCAGCTCCCGAGAGTGCTTTGCCACCCCATCTGTGTCACTGGGAACCGTTTCAGCCTTCCAGCCTTGCTTTGCCACTTCTTACTGCTCTGGTTTGGTTGGTTTGTTTGTTGGTTTTGGTGTGGTGTTGTGTATGGTGGTTTTTGTTTTGTTTTTTTTTTTTAAGTGCTTTTAGTATTTGCCTAAAGTTAATAAATAAGTAAATAAATAAATCAAGCCTATTTCCTTCACTGTTAGCTCAGCTGGTCTATCTTCAGGCTGAAACACTTCAGATGGAATTGATTTCTTTGAGACATATGCCAGTCTGAGTTTAACTGGTGTTTTGTTTTTTGTCTGCGTTTGGTTCATACTATGCACATTTCTTTTTTGCAGCTGGGTGCAATATTTCCCTTTTCACAACACTTCGTAGTTTAGAACCACAACAAAATCACAACACTTGTTTTCAAGAGGAAGTAGTGTATTTAGGCGTATAGATCCTCTCGGAATAGATGTATTTATTTTAGAGAGCATGCATGTAAAGGTAAAATTTTCGGTGGCCCTGAGCGTTATCTAGACCTCCAGCAGGAGTCTGCCTGAATCCGTACTGCGAGGCTGCTGCGTTGCCCTCGCAGCCTTGGTGTCTGTGGGCGTGATGGCTGTGTCCCAGCTCAGCGCTCTGACACGCTGGGCTGGGTGTCGGTCCCATGAAGCAGAGTCCCATTGCAGAGGAAACCCAAATGTGCCGGTGAGAGGGGAGTCGCAGCGCTTTCCAGCAGCTCTCTGGATGGAGATGCTCAGAGAACTAGCACTGGTGACCACGCAGCTTCCCTGGCGTGGAGATCACCGGGGGTGCGTGTTTGGAGAGCAGGTGCAGGTAGCCCTGGAACACCAGCTCTGCTAGCGGGATTCTGCAGTTGCTAAGCACCCTCTCGTGATTCCTAGTAAGAATATATTTCCTAGTAAGAACTGCATTTTGCTTTAGCTTTGACTTTTTGCCATCAATAACAATATCTTGTTTTTAACAATGAACATTGCATTGATCCGCTGAGAAGGATACCTGTTTCTGAAAAGCAAAAAGGGAAAAGAAATGGCGGCTGCTGGATCTCCACCATCTCTGACAATACATGGATACGGAATTCAAATGTATGAACTAAGGGACACCAAAAATGCTGAATGATAGAGTTCAGTTTAGGGCTAACATGCTGGATTTTAACAGTGATCTGGAGTCCTGTGATCTACATAGTGCTCGCTTAAATCTCACAGGATTATATATACAATATGCTTGCAACTTCCGAGTAGCGTGATGGAGAACGATTAGCAATAGTAAGTATATTTGTTGTGTTAAATCTCTAGCCCTCTATTTAAATAAAGATATTTTGTTAAAAGTCAAGCACATACATGCAGAACTGTGCTTGAAGTTTTTGAACTCTGGTTTTGAAGTGTATGCCAGATAAACTTTATTTAAGTGATCTATCATCGGAACACTTCCTGTGCGTTCCAGCCCACAGACTGAAGTCTAAAACATTTAATTGGGTTCTGGCCTTACTAAGTAATTACTATTATATCAAAGCACATAAACATTATGCACATTATGTTGACTTAATGAATTTTTTTCCTAATGTAGGTAAGAAATGTTTTGCGGGGAAAAAAACAAAGTAAATTACAGTATTTGTCATTTCTCCCCCCCTCATTTACACAATGTTGACCTTGGGAAAGGAGACTGGATTTTGAAAATGCAGTTCTACGTCTCCCCGTATCTCTTTGCAGGATTTCTGTTTGGAATGCCTTAGGAAAGATACCATCGTTGAAATTAAACTGTTTGGTGGACAGACATAATCAGAACTGCTTGACCTGATTCTGTTTTATGGTTGGGCTCTCTTATACTGCTCTGTTAGAATAAATATTTGTTCATTTGCTTTAAGGCTCCTTTACATGGCTAAAGCAGTGCATGTTTATATACACATATTAGTATAAATACAAATTAGGCCCATAAGTTTGCACAGCTGTAATGACTGGAATTTAGTAAATGAAATAGTGCCAACGCTGTTAATTGTACAGGAGTGAACAGCAAGACAAATGGACTTGTTAGTAAAGTGGCTGTCGCCAGTGGTGGAGCAGATCTACCCTGTAGTTGTCCACTTTTTGGAATATAACTGTTCTTAGGGTTTGAGTTTTTTGGGGTTTTCTTTTGTTTTTTTTTTTTTTAAGAGCTTTTTTTTTTGTTTGGGTTTTTTTAATCTCCTCTTTGATTTATGGAGTTGCCCAAGAGCCTGCTTGCCTGACTCTTTGCCATCAAATTTCGGAAGTACATCTGTGTCTCATGCAGCACGTTGTTTTGGTCCCATGAAAAGATGCTGCATAGGACGAGGCTCAGCGGGGGAAGGCTGCTGGGAGGGTTCAGCCAGGCTGCCGTCTGCTCCCCTGCAGGTATGGCAGCAGGTACTGGGCTTTACGTCCTAATGTAGGATGCTCAAATTCCATCCTAAGCAACAGCCAGACCTGCCACTAGCTACGATAGCACAAAGACACGTTGTAAAGTGATCTAAGGAAAATGCCATTTAAATCAGCCTGAGATCTTCCTATTTCTGAGTGTTATAGCTCTGAATATGCTATTGCTTGAGTAGGTGTTACTGTGAGCAATAAGGAGAGATCTGACTGTAAGAAAGAAGGTGGCTGAGAGGAGAGTCCAAAAAAACAGCTGGCAGGGAAATAAAGAATAATAAAAAATTTCTCAATCATTGTTTGTTTTGGAAAGATCATGCTTTAAGCACATGGAAATACTTTACACATTTGAGAAGTGCTGACTTCCTACATGCCTTGTGAAGGAACAGCAAATCATTCATATAATGTAAACACATTTATAGATTGTTCCAATATAACTTTTTTCAGTGCCGCTGTTCTTTTTAACAAGATACAATTTAGTGCATATATGCTCTTTTGATGCTATGCTTTGGCCAAGAGTTGCAAACATCATAAATGTTAAATACTAGAGTTTGTGCTAAATGAGCAGTGCAAAGTTATTGAACCACATTTTAAATGCAAAAAGTTGTTAAATAGTGCTGCTTGATGCACTGTTTAAAAGTAAACATACCATAAAGTAGTGCTAGGGTGAAACAGAAATAAATAGCTTGTCTAAAAGTTTGAGTATAAGCGGTCTCATTGTGTCTTGATAGAGATGATATAAAAAATTTGAGAGTGGACAAAGTTCCTCTGTAAGGGTGGAATTTTAAGTTGGGGAAGAAAAATGAATAAAATGGTGCCAAAATTGCAGCGGGTATTTGTGAAATTGTATAATCATAGTGCTGGGCAGGGGTCTCGAGAGGTTGTGGGGTCCTTCCCCCTGCCGTGAGGCAGAGTCGGGGGCACTTCATCACAGGTACCAGTCTAACCTGTTCTTAAAGACCTTTGGAGACGGAGACTCTGCAGTCTCCCGGGCAGCCTCTGGTAGCACTTACTGCCCTTGCTTTTACATTTTGGGGGAAACTTCGTAACTCTGCCTTGCCTTGACCCGATGCAAGTTCATTTTCTGTCTTGGTAGCTGCCAAAAGCAGGTTGTTCTCTGTCTCTTTGTAGGAGCTTTTTATGTACTTGAAGATGACTATGTAAAGAGGACTTCACAGAACTAAATATTTTAGAATTTAGATCTTAAAAAAAAATTAGTTCAGACGCCTTAATTGTTACTTAACAATAAAAGCATTGATTTCTTCTGCAAATGGTTGATAGCCTGTCTCCACTCTACAGACTAGATGTGAAATGACATTCATCAGCTGAGAAGAGGACTCTTCAGAGAGGAAAATTCTTTTAAAGAGAGCAGTAAGAACATCTAAAGAATTGTAGTAAGAGCAATGAAGGATTTGAAGCCATTTAGGCAAGCTAAAGTAGTAAATTTGTGTATGTGCATAGAAGAATGTGTGATCTTTCTGCCATGGTCCCTTTTTCTTAGCACTTGTCTACATTTGTGAGAACATTATGTGTTTTCTTCTAATCCTTTCTTCTCTTGCGGCTGATCGAAGTCGTTTTGTGTCGTTCCTTCATCTTCTCTGTTGTTAACCTGGCGGAGGGCTGGCGACTGGTAATGGCAGAGCTGGGCTAATGGCTTCTCAGATTCCCCCGAGTCAGCAGTCAGTTGGGCTGTATCTGTCTGGGTTTGAGGGACTCGCCTGTTAGGCACGTGTGTGCAGGCTGATGTCACAGACTAGTTTTATTCCTGGTTATTCCATTTCTCAATGAACTAGAGTCTATTTGCCGATGCTGTGGAGTAGATCCACCTTGCAGCACAGGGCTGCCTTCAGACAAATTTGCGGTAAGTACAGCCTAGATCTGGCTTTTCTGAAATTCTTACCAGATGTAAAAAGTCAGGCAAGGGGAGCCAAGAGGAGGACAAGAGGGATGGCCGTAGTGGGAAGTAGTTACTGGAAGAAACGTGGTGGAGAAGTTGGTATCGCATGCTGGCAGCAGCAGCAGCGGTGTCATGGTGGAGCATGGCGTTGTAGGGATGGGGACGCGCAGGGGAGCAGGCGAGATGGATGGGGGAGGAGGTGGGGGCTTGGATGTGAGGTGCTGTGAAGAGAACATGGGGGGACATGGGCCATCACCCGGAGGGGGAGATTTGGGGCAGAGTTTGGCAGAAAGGTGGGAATGAGCGGGACAGGAGTTTCTAGGAAGAACGGCTAAGAGGCTCCCGCATGGGATTGGGAATTGTAGGAGAGCTCTGGGACAGAAGGATTTGGGGAACTGGGGGTTCTGGTACTCACCTGTCTGGATCAGTTCCTGTGTAAGAAGTCTGGTCTCCGAGGGCAGCAGGGGATGGTGTGTGCACTTTTGGGTGGTTTCAAACCTAACGCCCCCCCACTTGTTAACAAGGGTTCTGGCTGTAGGCAGGGGTGTGCATGCAGGACTTGTGTTTCCCACAGCATCTTTGGTTTTGCGTTAATCTCTGTTACAAGGCACACCAGCCTTACTAATCTGTGCATTCCCTACACGGGGAAAAAATCTTCAGTGTGTTGATTGAGGCCATGCTGTGTGTGTGCGTACCACCTTTCCGCACCTTAACCCGTGCCAAGTGAACACAGCAGATAAAGGAATGCTTGCTACAGGGTCTTAGGGGAGTAGACTTTTGAGCTTTAAAAGAGCACATTTGTAAATTAAAAATACATTTAACAATAAAGATATCTTTCAAAGGAGCTGTTGGGGGCCTTAGTTTTCAATAGTCAGTACTCATCCAAGATGCACTCGTATTGTGCTAGGGTACTTGCAGCAAAAGATGTTTTGGATCAAAGAGACAATGTCCTGCACCAAGGAGACTTCAAAAGTGATTTTCCTCGAGAATGTTTGTTCAGGTGCAGAGGGTGGGAGAACGGAATATTGTTTTAGGCAATCGGGGTTGGACATCAAAAGGTGAATTTCCCCATATATACCTAGTCTGGACTTGGTGTGTCAGTTAAGGTGTCACTGGAAAGGAATATTGACAGCATTAGCTACTAATGAGAGAGGAATTATCCTCATGAAGAAGTGCCTTGGTCTCTGAAAGTTTGGCTCATCTTTATTCCTCTTGAATGTACGTGTTGTGTGATTTTTTTTGTTGTTGTTTTTTTTTTTTAAAGAAGAAAAACCTGGATAATGGAGTATATCAAAGTGGAGAATTGACTATTTTAGTTTATTTTTCTGCTTTGCCTGAACATAGCTGCCACACAGGTAACTCTCTTGTATTTTGGGGACACGCGAGGCTCAGGTGTAGTTTGTGACATGCGTTATAGTTCAGCAGAATGTGTGGCAGAGCAGTAAAATCCTCTGCCTCTTGCGAAGCGTATAATAGCACGGTAATAAGTTGTATTTTATGCAGGCTCTTTTTAAAAAATATAAAATATGTAAGAATGTTATGACTACAAAGAAATCTGCTTTGACTCACTTAGACAAATGTGCGTAGCGGTATGGGCAGGAAACAGAGGGACGGAGAGCACATGTGGAACCATCTATCCAAATTAGCTGGATGGGGGCCAGGAAAGGGGAACCTGCAACATTTGCAGTGATTAGCAGAAAATGAAATGATGGGTTTGTGTAAGAATACTGATTCTTGTATTATTCTGGGACGGTGAGGTCGATGCTGCAGGAGGCAGACGGTACGTTTAAAGGTGGAGCATGTGGAACTGGAAGACGGGAAAGGTAAGTAGGTTGGAGGGAGGAACAATTTAAAACTCTGAGGGCTGTGCACAGGAGGAAAGCAGCGTATATTTTTAGGTCTGAGGTCCATTCTCCTGTTTCATCTCTTGAAAGAGAGGCATAAATAAATACAGCACTGCTCTCTTCTCCAAAGCATAGAAAGAGAATCACAGAAATGCGATCCTCTGCAAGACTGTCAGAGGCAGTGCTCAAGTAAACAAGCGCTGCTGCTCTGTGCTGTGTGTAGATGTGCTGACAGATCTAAAAGGGATGGATGTAGGCATCTGATCCTTGCCGTCGTTAGGCAGTCTTTGGCACCCGGGCTTAGGGCTGCCTGTGTCTGTGTACCTGTGGGTGCGTGTACATGGCTAGCATAAAAAAATAAAAGCCACATACATCCAAGAATATATATAAAGATGTCCAGTTTATAATCCTTCCCTGCGATAGGCCCTTTGAGTTCGGACAAGCAAAGTTTGACTAATTGATTAGTAAATATTTGAAGAATTTTCTGCCTTTCCAAAGAGGTGGCAGTTTCTGTAAGAGCGTGATGGTAATAGCACTGGGAGTGGCAGCATTTTTCTCCACTTTGATCTGGAGTGGGATTTGAGCCAAATCATGACTACAAGTTCAGAAAACCAGCCACCAGCCGTACACAAACTCTAATATGGATAGAGTTGGAAGGCTTCAGTGTTGCCTGCTTGAGAGAGGAGATCTTGGCATAGGTCTTCAACATCGAGATCCTGGTGCTCAAGGTCTGTTGGCCCTATCTTGGCCGTGCCTGCACACCAAGGATTCCCCTTTGTGGTTGTTCCCAGTAAAACGTGATTAGGGTTTTCTTTTGTTGTGGGGGGAGAGGAAGAGGGCTTGGCTTGAGAGCTGATGGGAGGAGGTAGAGGGGATTGCAGTGGGAACGTCATGCTTGCTTTGTCTTCACCCATTCAGTTTTCACTTATTCACCTTAGTCTGCCTCTTTGTGGGATGATGCCTTGAGCTTGAATTCCCATTTTAAGTTCTGTAGGATCTGAAGCCTCAACAGGATTAGACCAAGAATTTATCTCAAATCAAGCAATTCTAAAATCTGCTTGAAATAAGGGGTAAAAAAACCAAACCAAAACAAACCCTTAAGGTGCAGTTTATACGAAAGCTTAATGTTGTATCAGTTTAGTTTCATTGATAGTGGTGTGTACAGCATCTGTTTTATGCTAATTTTTAACTTGTTTTGTCTCTGGTTAGTTAAGGGAATTTGAAATACAAAATTAAACAGATATGTCACTTTTAAAGTAACAGAAATATTCTTGAAGAGTGCTGTACCCATTTAGCTGTTGGTTGCTTTTAAACTCTGTGTAACTTCAGCTGTAGCTGAGGTGCCAGGTATAACTTTGGCATTAAGTCTGTTTATCTTCTAACTGAAAACCTTTGGAAGTTTTTTTTAAAAAAAGGACCCTGAATAAAATAGTGGTGGTATCTGGGTTATTTTGTTTGTCATGAAGAACAAAGTATAAATGTGGCTGCACTTTTCATTTTTATTTAGTTTATTTTTATTTATGAAGAGGCGAATTGCACAGCAACTGCAGCTTTTCAAAATGTGAAATTGATTCTGTAGGAAGAACCCCACTTTAGAACTCAGGGTACTTTATCTTTGTTGTTAAATATACCACTACATGACCGTGCTGGTTTACCTTCTGTTATCTTCAGCCCATCTCTGCTCCATCTCACTGGTAGCATCAGGCTTAGAAATGACGGAGTGGGCTGTGCTGGAGGTAGCAGAGGAGGGCCTACAGGTGGGAAGTGAATTGAGACGGTAGAAACCACTGCTGCATATTCAGTTTGGGGAAAGCTCTGCAGCTCTGGAGCTGTGAAAGTGCAGCATGGACCTGGGAAAAGTGGGAGGAGAGTGTATTTTGTTGTATTTTTGTACGGGGAAATTTTTGCTCTTGTGCATTCTGTTGTCTTTGATTTTGCTGGCAGAAAAGGAGGAGCAGGAAAGCTAAGGAATGGCCAGATGAGACTTTTAGGAAGGGGAGAGAGAACCCATACCTGACATCGCCTGTGGGTGACAGGGAGAGACACACACAGCAGTTCTTTATTTTTGCAGTTGGAGGTATGTGTGTGTGCATTGTCAATTGTCCGTGACAGCTGACGTTGGGGGGAGGGAGCTTTTTAGGGGAATTCAGAGATTTAGATCAGGGAATATCTGCGTCAATCAAAATACTTCATTTCTGGTTAATACCAAGCGACTATCAGATCAAGCCAGTTTGAACATGATTTTTGGGCTGGAGTGTCAATGCAACTTTGTTTGGGTGTTTTTTGTTTTGGTTTCCCCACCTTCCCTAGCAGGACACGTTTTGCTGAAGGATCACTTAGAAAACCCGAAGGAATGTGGCTAATGTGGATGATAGGGTCACTACTCTGACCACTTTGGCAGATTCATTGAATTTATAAAATCTGCCCCTTTCACAGTTCTTTCATGCTTTTATACTTTTTGATTCAATTAATCTTGAATATTTTTTTTTTTAAATTATTTGCGTAAGGGCACACAAAGTATTAAACTAAGGCCACGGAAAATAACCTTGTAAATACTTTCTTACTGTTCTGAAATCTAATTAAAAATCTGTAAACTTGGTCATTCATCATTTTACCATAGGAGTGTATTTTTTTACGGAGACAGTCTTAATATCCTGCAGCAACTTCATGGCATTACAAAAATAATTAATGGACCCTTTTAGGGCAGTGTGTGTTGCTACAATGTGGAATAATACTTCAGTGTTGTAAGTGAATGGCGTGCTAGGAAACACTAATCCCTCGTGTATAGTAACAGGAAGTATGAATATTACTTATTAATAATAACATAAAACACTTTAGCACACGTGCTTTTTGCTGGGCATGTCTACCTTTTCGTAAATAACAGTGAATTTTAATTACAGAAAATTGGTGAGAAGCAAAGAACGATTTGTGTAATTAAGAAGATCTGTTTATTTAAAAGCCTTCAGAAGTTGCAGAAGATGGAACTTAGCCGTATGTGAGGGATGAATGTTGTGCAATAATGCCCCTTCATTCCCCTTTCATAATAAATCTCCGCAGAGTATTCATCTGAAGGGCTGGATGCCAAAAAGAACAGGTTCGACTTGTCTGTGAGGATTTACACCACAGTAAAATGCACAACTGCTTTTGTAGAGGTCATTGTGAAGGTCACGGAGCCAGCGTGCACCGCTGAATGCGAGCAGCCTGTAACAATGGTGTGAGAGGTTGGACTGGGTGAAATCAATATTTAAAACCTCCTATGAAATGTAGCAATAAGCTGGAATCGTTAAAACACATGACTTCAAAGGATGTATGCTGTTTTGCGAGAAATGAATGGTCTCTTTTCCAGAAGTTTGCATCTCATACCCTCTGCTGAATGTAGCTGCTAGGTCAAAATGCAAGTGTTTGCTTGATTCCTGACAATTAACATTGAAATAAGTTGGTATGTCTAATATAAACACTCTTAAACCGTTAACGATTGCCCCTCTATCCAGTTTAGAAAAAACCCTCGTTGATACTGAAGTGGATTTAATTACCTGAAATTTGGCACACCTTTTACAAATAAGGTCTGAGTTTGACCATAGGGTCACTATGTCTTTAAATAAAAGATGATGACCATTTCAAATGGCAACCGGCCATCGGTGGGGTTTAGTGCAGAGATTAATTAGTAAACTTTGGAATGCGCTACAGCAAATGCAGCTGATTGGCAATAGCATGTGGAGCAGCAACTGGTGGAAAGCTAGTGCTGCTGAGCAGCAGAGGCATTTCCAAAAAGACTTAGGAGTGCTGTGATGTGCTGTGCTTTAAATGGCACTGCGCTGATTGCATCAAACCACCAGTTTTCTATTTATGCAGTTTAGTAAATGCGCGGATTAAAGAAATCTGATGTGCATTTGGAAAGAAAGCATGTTTTCTTTTATTCTTTTGATGTGATTAGGTGCACCCCATCAATAACCGGTGACGCCCCTGAACGTCGGTTTACAGAGGATTGTGCTTTGTCTGCAGTGCATTTTGCATTTTTTTAACAAGGAAGACAAATATCAAGTGTACGGTCGAATGCTGAGATAGGAATTATTTGAAAAAGACGTTGAAGTAAATGATTAATTCAATGGCTATTGGAGTAAGCCATTTCTTAGAATTCTATTCTACTTTTTAAAAATGATATGGATTACTGAGTGTGTGTGTTTGCATGATTTATAATTGCTTACTGTCTTCCTTTTAAGGTTTTAAAGACGTGGTTAGAGAAATTTGGAAACTTTCTCTGTAAATTAGCTTTCTAAGAATGCTTGATCTGTTTGGTATGAGTAATGGACCCCATTACACATAGTCCCTACTGAGACTGTTTTCTCAATTTGTGTAGGTCATGGGATTGGGGCCCAGATAATAAAATTAAGATGATTTATGTAATAAATAACTACTCTTGAGAGATTACTTGGAAGCCCTATGTACTTCTTAAACTCTCTCTTAATATTCTTGTATTAGTCTCTTGATGCCCACCTTCAGTTAGAGAGGCATGGTCAAGCATCCGTTTAAATCAGTAAGAAAACTCACACCAATACCAGTGGGCCTTTGCTTCAAAAACGGCCCATGCAACTTGACTAGCCTGGTAAAACTTGTCTTACTATACGTATCCTGAGTATTGAGCAAAAGTCTGCCCTCGTGGACTAGTTAATGGTGTCACTGAAATAGTCATATAAAATTTTTGATTTAAAACTGGCAGAGGTGCTTGATATCATAAGATATGGATTATCCTGGCTTCGACCCAGGACACCTTTAAGCATGTGCTTTAAACTCAAGCAAGCGTGTACACCTCTTGGCTCAACTCTCAGCTCTGTTACTCTGTCCTCGTTGCATTTCAGTCCCTAGGGCCCATCGATGGATCGTGGCGGATCTGTGGACCAGGCAATAGCAGATACTGGGGTGTCATACCTGGTTGTGAGCTGCTTGATGTCCAAGCTGTTGGAATGGTCTACAGAGGGCCGAGGAGCGGAGCCCGGAGTCGTCAGGGTGCTGGTTGTTTCTCTGGAGGCCTGTTTCTGCAAGCCCCTGCTTCCTAGACTGTTGTGTTTATTGCCATAGGTAATTGCAGGGAAGCGGATGGGCTCAGTTTACGCCATCAGGTTTAGGCTTGCTTGGCTTTGTTGGACTGGACTTGTAGGCCACAAGCCAGACGAAGTAATTGGTATGCAACTGCTGCTTTGACTTTGTGAGGCTCTTTGTGTGCTTAAAGCTGAATCATTTGTAGTTTTCTAAGCTGAATCAGTGTTGCTGAATCTGGGTCTAAGCCCCAAGTATGTGTATGATAAAATTTCCTGATAGCAAATAGATTTGTTAGCTTGATGTGCCTTCAAATGAATCCTGCGTGTAAATCTGCACAGGATCGGGCCATTACAGGGTCTTGCAAGATGTTCAGTGATAGTATTTGTTAAAAACTGTTTAACTCATGCCTTTGATTATTTGTATGTGTGTATCTGTGTGTATACATACATAACACAAACACCCATGCACACAAAAAGCATCTTATTTGAAAACACGGTATCTGAGCACAGCAATCAGCTCTCTGATTACTGAGGCTCGGTTAGTTTTTTAAAAGGAAATCTGTTGTGTGTATGTACAATGTATGCAGCCAAGTACATTACAAAGCATTATGAATAATTAAAAGCAAACTGTATTTTGACAGAAACAAATGTAGGTACATTCAGCGATGCATTATCCTGGCTGGGCTGCTGGTTTGCTGTGACTCAACTACTTGTGTGCATTACAGAGTGCTCTTTGTAGCACTTGGGGGTTGCCTTTTAGTATTGGTCTAAATCTAAGATAGGAAAGATTAAACCAAGTCTGCATTTCCTTGACTTGCAGCAAACAGTCACTGCAACTCCCCAATTTTTGGGAATGCCCCGGAGCGGACCAGCATAGCTGCTGGGGTAGCTGAGGCTGGGGCTTAGGTGATTTTATAAGGCGAGCTGCTTTTAGGCTCTGGCAGGCTTTTTTCCTTGTAGGTCTCTTTAGACATGCCAGCTATCAATGCTCAGTCCTAGCAGTGAATGTTTCAGCTGACACAGCAGTGGATGTGAAAAGGAGATGGGGGGAGAAAAGTTGATGCAGTGTTGTGTTTTAACTGTGACCCAAGATTAATGTGAAACCAAGGGAGAAAACATGGTTTTCTCAGTATATTACCAGTTGATAAAAGTTTATGTCCAGAGCTAGGACAAAGCTATTTAGGCTGGTGGTGATTTAAAGTGTGTGGTTGATTGTTAAAGCTTTTAGATATGGCCTTGCCGTCTTTTACTGAAAATATAATTTTCCTGAGAGTTATATATCTTACCTTCATTTTCTTTTTCTTGTTAAATCTTGGACAGTTCAAAACAAAACCCAAAAACCCCACCCTGGATTATTAAGCCAAACGTGCTGTGAAAGCTTCTTGAACAGCTTGCCTTGGCACAATGAAATTAATGTGATTATAGTCCAGCAATGGGGGAGGTGAGGGGGGATAACCCTCCAAACTGTCAGCACTTGCGAAAGGAAACACAAAAACCTATTATTACTCATATATACTGTAGAGTTTCTGATTTGCTCCCATTGACTTCAGTGATCCGGTATCAGTTACCCCCATGCCTGTAGCGACGGGTTTGTGTTTCATGTAACGAAGTGGAACGGCAATGCAGATGCACAGTAGCCCAGTGTTGCTGGATGGATGGCTTCCAGGTAGATGGAGACTTGGGCTGACCGGCTTAGAGGGCAACTCTTCGTGGTCGGCCGAAAATCAGCTCTTGCTGGTGAGTCTAGAAGTGTGTGTGCGCGCGCATGTGCTCAGTCAGTCCCTTGTATACCTGTACGATTGTACCACTGGTTAGACTCAAAAGACTTGGCAAGTCCTATGTGTGAGAAGCTTGAGTGCAAAAACTTGCCTAATTTACTTTATTTAAATCAATATAATCCTGCTTAAGGCCTTTTGGAAAGCACATCTAAGTGAACGGCGTTTTAAGTTAACACGGTGTCTTTCGTGTTCATAATAAAAGCTAGTTTCATTTTAAAAGGGTGTGCTTATGGTTACCTTATACAAACTTTTTGTCATATTAAACGTGGAAAGACTCAATTCTCCTGCACGCACACATTGTCTTTTGTGAAATTTGTACTTAGAAGATGTAATATCTTCAGGTTTGCTTTATGATCAGCAATTCTTTGAACTTGCAAACAAGAAAGTGTGGATAACTTCAAATATCTATTTGAAGTCTGATTCTGAGGAATGCTTATGTTGGTTTTGACCTTACAATGTGAAGTTTGATCTCTGTCTCAAAATGGTAGTATTCTAGCGGAAATGTAAATACAGTCCTAACTTTTTTTAGATATCTTTAAAATACGCTCTGTCTCTTAAAGACAGGGTCTTTATTCCAGAGATCCTGGATATTCAAACCATGGAAATGTATTTCTGTTCACAAGGGCCCTGATTCAGCAGCTGATCTCTAATAAGCAAAGCTCACTTGCATGTGCTTTCGTTCGGAAGACACCGATCTGTGGTGGTTTAGGCTTGAATATAACATTTTTGGTAATTGTGAAGCTCCATAGAATAGAGAAGGGCTAAGGGTGGAAGCTGACTGAGATGATTTAGAGTTTTATATAAGCACATAAAGCTGCAAGTTGTCTTGTTGTGTTTGGTTTTGAAAAGCTCTTATTAACTACTTTGACATCTCGCTTTTATTCTCCAACATCTGCTTTAGATTGTTTGCCATAAAAGTGTAAGAATTAATTTTGCCCTCATTTTTGTTATTGCTACCAGAAACCAAACTATTTTTATTACTTCTTGGATAGAGATTTGGACCCTGAACTATTTTCAGAGTTGAGGAGAAAATGAGTTTGTACTTTATTTTTTTTTTCCTCCCTCACACTCCCCCCGAGCTTACAGGTAGAGTTAATTAAATCATAATTTTTAAGTGCACAAAGATGTTGGGCATGGCTTGTTAAACTGTATAGTAAGCTCTGCTTTGCTTTATTTGGCCCAATATTATGAGTTTTAAGGGAATTCAAATAATCAGCTCTTGTTGGTTTGTTTCTCAGAAGAGCAGCTGCCCTGAGCCAGGGTAAGACATTTGCATCATCTGTGGAGAGCCTAGTACAGATTTTACTGTATGGAAATAACATATGAAAGTCAAAGGAATGAAAACCTTGCTATATGTTTAGTCCTTTGATTAACAAAAGTTCTTACTACTTCTTGGGGCTTCCTGTTTCTTGGATTACAGCTTGTTCGTGTTGTTGCCCAAGAAGCAGTAAGTAGCTGTGGCACGCGATGTCAGTATGAGCCCTGGTCTTCAGCACACGGCGTTTGAGTGATTTCTTTCCCTGTGTTGTGTATTATTAAATAATTTTGTGTATTATTACATTTCAGGGCATTCTGCTGATGTGGGTTCATCCAGTACTAATGTCAGAGCACATGGTAATCTTCCTTTCTACAATGGAAGTGTTGTTTTTAAGGCAAAACTGTCTTGTTATAAGCCTATACCAGGAAATACTCAGGCAGCCTCTCTTAACTTGCTCGAAATCTGATGGTTGTGCTGCAGTTGCTTTCACAGCAGTCTCCTCTTTCAGAATCTGTGGCGACACTTGCTTTTTTTTTTTTATTTGAATGCAAGTGTTTTAGCAAGAGGGTTCACAAAGGAGCCAGTGAACAAGATAAAACAGATGAGGCAGCTCTTTATTTTATAAATAGATAAATAGGATTTTTCTGAGACTAAGTGAAATTACCTTGTGATTGTATCACTGTTTCGGTGCCAGCTTCTATTTTCTCTAAGTCAGATGGTAGATTTTTTTTCATGGCAGGAACCATTCCTTTTTCTTTGTGCTGAGGATGCCTTAGATGTTTCTGGTTATTGTGCTTCAAGGAGCTGCAAAGCTGTAGCCGCTGAAACCAGAGTAACGCAGTAGGCCATGGTGGTTCTTGGGTACGTGGAGGAACTCCTTCTGCAATGCTATCCGGATCAGCCAGGGCTTACAAATAGGCTTTCTGATCCTGTGAAGTTCTGTGAATCCTGTCCCAAAGTACTGCTAAAATTCAGGTGCCGTTGTACACTACTTTGAAAGCCGTCGCATGTCTGTGGGTTTAAGCATCATTTTGATGCAGACATTTAAAAACATAGATGGAAACTTGCATGGAAAGAAGCTAAACATCTCTGGAAGGACAAAACAGTATGTTTTACGCAGATTAAAAATACACTTGCTTCTGCTCCAGGGAGTGTTTTTGTTTAGTTTGACAAAATTAATACGCATTTTCAAAGCAGTGCTGTGAACCGCATGTTACGTTTGCAGTGTCTCTTCCTGTCCCCATACTCATCAGCTAATGTCTACTTGCGTGGTCTGCAGGCAAATGAGGAAAAAAGCCTAGAAATAAACTACTTTCCACTTTGTTAAAAGCAGTAATTTCTAAATATATTGCAAACAGGTTTCGGTTTTCATTTTAAATTTGTCCACAAATGTAAATGTAATCCACAAATATCGTGAAGGTGTCTCAAGTACTGCTAATGCTTGATGACACCTTCTTCACTTTTCTACTTTAAACTTCAGTTTTTCTAAATTCCTCCTTTTTATCTTTTTGCCTGTTTCTAATAATTCACTCTGATGTTCCTTCTTCCTGTTTTTCCTATTCTGTTCATACTCTTCCTTTCATCTGCCTTTATTGTCCTTTTCTTCATGTTTTATTCCTTTTTTTCATCCCTGTTGCTATAAAAACTTACCTGCTTTCTTTTGCCAGACAGTTATCAACCTTTAGCAGTCCTCCTTAAAATCTAGCTATTCAAGGAATCTCACTTTATTTCTTCTCTTTATCAGGCAGACATAAGCCATGCTGAAGGTGGTGTTCTACATCTTTATTGACATTATCTAGGCTGTATGCTGAGTAAAACAGGGAATACGTCTCTGATTTTCTCACACACACACACACACACACACACACACACACACACACTTTCTCATCTTCTGCAGACTGAGGTCAGCTTTCTGTTCGGTTTTGTTCTTTTAAGCAGTCTTTATCTTTAAATCATCCATCAGACTCTACATTCCTTAAAAATGATACTGAAAAGCTGTGGCTATTTGGAGGGGGGGGAGCTGCTTTAGGGGATCCCAGGAAAGAGGAGATAGCGGAGTACAGTGATGCATGGTTCTTTATGAGCTTCTATTCTACTAATAAAGTAGCTAATTTTTGCAGGTTCCACTGTTCCTCAAGAAATCCTACATAATTTTCTTGCGTAATGGAGGGATCATATCAATGGAACACTCAGCTTTATTGCAACAAAATCAGAGCACCGGTAGATTCGGCTGTACCAAGACTCAAACAATCATCGCTGGTCGGCAAGCAATGCGCAGCTATCGCTGTGCTCTGACCTCCGCTGGTGCGTCCGTCCCTCTCTTAATGTTATGCGTCATGATAGACAAAGTGGCATTTGTCAAATTGACTTGTACTTCACATCCCTTGAAAAATTAGGCCCTTAATGTGGGTATTTAAAACAATATTATATTAAAGCCTTTAATCCTGTAATTGGACTGGCTACTGCAGAGTTTGTGCTTTGTTGATAGCCAGATCAAAATGATCAAGGCTCCAGAAGTCTGATGGTAGAGACGCAACAAAAGTTTGCTTAATTCTGCTTAATGCTGCATTACTAACATAGCACATTGGGAACTGGCGTAACAAACTGAACAGAGCATCGACTTTGAGTCACGTTGTCTCTGAAAAATGGGAAGAACCTGCGGCTGTACCCCGAGAAGGGCCACGTCGAGCCCTGTGAAAGCCACAGTAGGAAAAGGAATGCGTGAGCTGATAGTGAGGTTTGCAAATGCAATTGGCACTCCCAGGGTGTCCGAATACCACGCAGCAGCCAGTTCATGGCATGCTCTTCAATCTAGCTGAAAGTGGCCAAGCAGATATCGCGTGCAGGGTAGAGGTCCTGGGAACCAGAGCAAAAGGTGCAGAAGCAGTTGAACTTGTGCGTGCAGCACAGTGGATTGCACAAAACGGAGTTAAGTGCTTAGGAGCTGAGACCGAGTTGGGAGCAAGATTGAGAAATGAGTGCTGAAAACCAGGAGGGTGACCTGTGGGCTTATTAAGTTACATGAAGATGCTGTTGTGTTTTAATTGTTTCCCAAACCAATGCTGTCTTGTGTACCGGGCTGTCCTTTGAACAGTGCCGGAGATTTTGAGGAAAGCTTGGCGGTTCCTGCCAGAACCCTGGAGTCTCCGCTGAAAACAAGCGAGTGACTCGTTGCAGCAAACATCCCGACTATCCCCTGGATCCTAACGGGGCTTCAGCAGCCAGCGCTGGAGAGGACAGTACCAACCAGGCGCTCCGATCCATTGATGTGAAGAAAGGGCACCAGGCTTTTCTGTAAAAGAGCAGGCACTAATTCCTGGTACTGGCACTGACCCAGAAGAATTGTATTTCGGCATGTTAGATGGACACGGGCTTTCTTCTGGGAGATTAGAGAAATGAGGCTTTTTGGCAGGAGCTTAAAGATAAGTCTGGTCAGGTAATTACTGATGCCAGAAAGTTGTAAAGGAAAAATTTTGGAGGCAAGTAGAACTGATAGTGTGATTTAGCCCGTGTCGCTCCATGGTTAATTTCCCAGGTACCTCTGTGTGTGTAACAAATCACATATATGTGACCGTCTTTGTTAATAGCTTCTTCGGTGGTGTGGATCTCTTGCTATATTTCTGTCATTCCTAAAGAAAGCACATCTTTTAAATCTGTTTTGGCATTCAAAAATCAAATTAAGGTACTGTGGAGGGGGAAAAAAACAGTCTAAATTTAGTCAGACTGTTACTAGGCATCTGAAATCATCTACCCCAGAGAGAAGGGGGGGTGTCAATCTTACATCTCTTGGCCTGCCACGTGTGGTCAGATTCTGTTTTTGAGATCAACAGGAAAACTTACATTGATTTTGTTGGTTTCTGTCAGATCATTTGTTCTCTTTCTGTTTTGCTACTGGGATATCCCCACAGCACTTTTTATAATTGGGTAAAGAAATCGCATTTATTGTTTGTTTTCAAGAGCAGACGAAAGCAGTTGGTTTCAGATATTTAAGTTTTTGGAGAAGCCTCACTGGCATTGGAATTTCAGGCTAAGGAATGGAATTATGCATTTTAGTTTGACATTCTTTGTGTTTATTTAAAAAAGCTGTGGAAGACAGGGAAGGTAAAGGTTACAATAATATTAACTGAGCCCTCCAAATCTATCAGTTTCGTTCTCCTTTTCCTGAGTCTTACTGTAGTCAAAGTAAGTAGTTAATCAGAATCAGAAAGCTGTATTAGTATTGCTGACATGCGTTTGTCAGTAGTAAATTGGGAGGGTGGAAACTGGGAAAAAAACAACCCAGCTTTTGGCTCAGACCACATTGCCTAAGATATTTGCATTAATATTGTTCTGTAAGAAATTCTGTTGACATGAAATCTTTCCAAAAGCTGAATTCTGTTGTGAGCTTAACAGTAAAATCGTTTCCTAAGACTGCTTATACTGAAAAATTCAAGAAATTTGTAGTTTTGCTTTAACATTCACTTGAAAGCATTTGGATAATGACACCCTCAGATGATGGTGTATCAGAAAGGGTCTTTGTTAACCTTTCCGCCGTGCCGCGTACAATCGAAGCGATGCTCGGGACGTGTCTTAGCAGCATCGTGCCCTGGCATCCCACAGTGCTCGGTTTCTTTTTGACTAGCCGTGTGCTCCTTACGCCAGGCTGGGGAGGGTGACCTGAGGGTGAAAAGAGTTAAATAAAAATAACATTGCTGCAAACTGACTGAATGAGACTTAGCACATAAATACTACTATTTCTGTTATCTGACAAGTGCTGTGTTCTGGTAGTATGGTGATAGCAGACCTGAGTAAGTTCCTAAAAGAAAAAAATTAAAAAAGCAGAAAGATTGGCTAGATCATCTAGTCCAGCCGCTTCCAGTACAGAAACATGCTTTGTCTGGACAAGTTTTACTGACCCCAATCTCTGGCTTCTGTCTCTTGCCTCGGGTTGTTTTTGTGGAATAGCTGTTCCTCCTCTTTCCCCTACTAGTGCATTTTTGGTGTCAGTCTCCTTTCTCCTCCTCCTTGGCACTTGAGAGATTTCTGAGAAGACTGTCAGTTGTTATTTTCTTTTTGCTGCCGAGGGAGGGAGGTGAAGGAAGGCAATGTCATTTTGGAGACAGGGAAGGGGGGAGACGACAGGATGGGAAGAAGTGTGAGCGCTGCACCTTGAGCTGATATTTCTGGACTCTCTGCTAAAATAACCTCTTTCTGCTAGCAGGCAAATACTGATATACCTGGTGCTTGCCAAGAGTCCCTCCCCAAACCCCTGTGTGAAAGGTGCACTGATGCACTATAATTTTGATGCTCTAATAGCTGCGACTTTTCCTAAAAGGACATTTTGTTTAAAATAAGCCCCTTGTCACTGCAAAGGCAGCTCTTCTCTGTATATAATCCATGGCTTTTTTTTTTCCTTAATGCCATGTTGTATTACAGTCTGATACAAAAATTGGCTACTGCTTTTGTTTCTTATTATTTAAACTGAGACATGTGTCCAACAGTATATCTAGGATAGTGAAAAGTAAATCAGCCAGTCAGTTTTATTTGTAATGCAAAGACATTATTTTAACACACACACACCACACCCCCCCCATTTAATCTTGTATTTCTCTCATCTAAAACCATACAGTACATGAATGGAAAGTCAGTTGCTCACAAATCCATTGCTGCGCAGTCTTTTACATAAACAAAGCCATAAGGATAAGCAAATGCCTTCCTTCTAATTAGCAGTGTGTTTTGTGGTTCCATACATTCCAAAACGTAATAGAGAGCTACAGTGCCTAAAACAATCCCAGAGAAAAAACTCATATGCCACGAAGATAGGGGTGGGAGGGCGAGGAGGCAGGAAAATGTGTTGTTTCTGTTCTTGGAAGCCTTTTCTATCTCCATTTGGATACTGTCAGCTTCTTTTACACAAACATTACAGCATCCAAGGGGAATTAGAAATACTTACCCATGACCACAACGTCAGATCCTAGGTTTGTCAGGAGAAAGCAATGCAAAAGCAGGATCTTGGACCCGCTGCTTTCAGTTGGGTTTTAGCCCGCTGATAAATGCCTCCCAATGCTGGAGAGAGGTAAGGCTGGCTGTCTAGGTGGAATACAGGAAATTTAAAAAAATCTTACCTCATAGACGTGAAATGTTTTTTGGATTGTAAAAGTGCTGTGTAAGTCCTAAGTAACAGTTATTGTCTCTTGTGATGTCTCTGAAGTTACACAATGGCTTCCCTTTTATACCAGTCTTTTATGAAATGGCTAGGGACCCCTCAGGACAGAGAGCCAAAACTGAGATACTACTGGTCAGATGGCTTTTAACTGAGATAATATTTGTCAAATTGAGCCTTTTAACTTCAATAAGATTTTTTGTAAATGCACCTTGTCCCAACAGCAGTGGAAATAGGAAAGGCAACACTTTTCACTGGTAAGTTTTCCTAGGTTTCCATCCCAGCCTTTTTGCACCGATGTGTGCCGTACTCAGTGTTGTGACCGCACTGTAATCGGCACAGGGCTAAACAAGTTGGAAGCCCATGAGCTCAGGAGCCTGCGTGGCCACGCCGCTGTACTTGCACTGCAAGGAGTCACCGGTGTAGATACAGCCTGTTCATATCCAAAACATCTCCAGAGTTGATGTGGTTGCAGGGCTTGACCAAGCTTCAGCCCCTTTCAGGTGGGAATGTATATTCTAACTCCTACGCTTCCATCTAACCCTCTCCCAAATCAAGGCAGACTAAAATCCAGTTTATAGGAAAAAGCCTTGACTTAAAGGCCAGACAGCTATAGGGCAGAAACAACAGCCACTTGTGTTGTTCCCCCCCGCCCCCCCCCCCCCCATTGCTAAGTGGAATGTAATCCATGTTACCAAAGCCCATCAACTAAAGTTGTGATTTTGGGGAAATGAAAACAAATGACCTGTGTCGTACAGCTGCGCAATCTCCTTGAGGTGCAGATCTGCTGGCTGGACACAAACCAGTGTGGTCATTTTGCCATGCAAAAGTATGTACTGGCTCCTAACGCTTGCACCTTGGCCCAGTATATAGGTGAGAAAGATGCAGGAGAGAGCCAGTGCTTTGAAGCTGATCTCGATGAACCAGAAGCGAGCTGCCAATATTTAATGGTGAAGATAACTAACTATTGGAACAACTTACCTAGGGGATGTGCCTGGACCTTTATGATCTGAAATCTTTAAGTCTAGATTGGACGCCTTTCAAAAGGAGGTGCTTTGGCTGAACTGCCAGTCCCTGGGCCTCGTACAGGAACACAAAATGTCCTGGCCTATGCTGGACATGAGGTCAGACCAGCTCAAGGATGGACAGTTTCTATATGCTGCTCCTCTTCTGATGTTATGCTCTCTGGGCCACCACAGTGCGCTGTTCTTGCAGTACAGAAATGCCTCACAGCAAGGTCTTGGCCTGGCTTCGTGGCTTCCCCATGACTCATTCACCAGTGCCCACCAGACTGCTGGCGTGCTGACCAGTCAGCCTCCGCACCGTTCATAGGCAGCTCCCTTGACCATCTGAGAGTAAATGACTATCATGATCCCTTCTGGCACCTTGGGAACCCCACAGAGAGAGGAAGACAACAAAACATTTTCATCCTATCCTCCCAGGAGCCCCCAGACAGAGGGGGGCATCTGTAGCGGCAAAAATGGTGATGGGGAAAGAGGCTTGTGATGACCCCAGTCCATTTGTCGGGAGCCTTCCCGTGTCTCTTGGCCAACGTTGGCAGAAGTCACTCTTGTTAAAAAAGTGTTAGGAATGCACCAGTGGCAACTCTGCTAACAGCGAGCAGCTGTTCTGGTGGTGCCCTCCAGAGATGTGGCTTCTGCAATCTGAGCTGCTCCTTTTTTCCGTGCACAAGTAATTTCCCAAAATATTTATCATGGTTTTGATCTTTGCCTGAAACTGAATTTTCTTTTCTATGGCTAGAATAAAATTGCTCTGGATTTGGAAAGACTGAGACTTTGCACTCACCAGATGAGGGTGTACACATGTGAAATATTGATGTGTCTTTCCCTTCGGTTTGGTTAGAGACAAAGAAATTGTTAAAAATATAAATCTAAAAGTCTTATTTAAACATTAATCTCTTACAATGGGTGTAACATGCCCACATGAATGTAGCTCCAAAGTATAATATTTTCATGAACCTGAATAGATTGTAAATTGACAACTTCTAGCAATATAAAAAGACCCTGCATTTGTATCTTAAAATATCATCAAGTGGGATTAAAGCTGAATTTTTGACTTTCTTTCCCTACTCTTTTTTTTTTTTTAAATGTGTGGTTGCCTGGTTTTAATGTTGCAGCAATAGTTTGTGGCACAGAAATAACAGTACGCTAACTGTGAAAGTTGGAGCGACTCATGGCTGACTCGAGAACTTTCTTCACCGCGTTTCTCCTTCAGGACACTGTCACTGTAACAGCGTTAGCAGCAGCCCCGCCAGGCGCCCGGGCAGCGCAGAAGAAGCCCAGAGCTATCTGTTCTCATCACACTGAGCTGTTTCGATGGAAAACTTGAGCTGCTGCTATTTCCATAGAGATCGGCCTAGATCCATGATAGCACCTCTCAAGGACTGACGTCTTCAATTTTCTTAGCCATTTTCTGCAACTCTAAACAAAAATATCCATGCTCCAAATTCAGAAAGGTCACTGTCCTCAACCACAAATTTAATTAACAGCTTTCCCCTTCTACTGACTTTTTTTTTTTTAATCTCTTTAGTTAATTTTAACCCAGTGTCCCAGATCGGGAGCCTTTACTTTCCACTTGAGGGAGCAGACGCTTACATGAGCGGCCCTGGGGAAGTGAAGCTCAGTAAGTGATCACCAGTGGGAGCCAGGGTTATACACGGCATTACACCGTGGAAAGCTTCCCATCTCCTGTTGCAGACAAAATGTCTACAAAAACAATACTACTTCTTTCCTAAATTCTTGCATTTTGCAGATGTGAAGCTCAGTTTCTGCAGGGGAAGCCAGGCTGTTTTGGGGGAGCTCATAGTGCTGTCTTTTTGCTGCTGCTGCTAATTTTTGTGAGCACCATAGAATACAGTAGAAAATTGAAACTGTGTGAAAGATCAACAAATCAGTGTAGAATGTCACGCAGCAACATCTGTTAACTTTGGCTCTATCTCATATCCTCCCGACCCCTCCTTTCCAGCCACAAGTCTCCTGTTTTGTGAGAGCTCAGAGTGATAGGGACTTGGGGGGTGGGGGGGAAATGTCTAGCTGTTTCTCAGTCGTCTGAAGGGCTTGCAAAAGTACCATCTGGAATGAAAATTTGATGTTTGTGTGTTTCTATATTTTTAGTTATGAAACAAATGGGAATTTGCTGAATGAATTAATTGTATTGCTCTGTAAAAGTCTATCTTGAGAGCCATTATATATGGGAGCTTACAAAGCCTGCAGAGAGAAATGAAAGCGGCTTCCCTTTCTAATTAGGGCTTTCAGGAAATCGATTACAGAATCAAATAGGTTTGCTCAGAGACATTTGTTTGATATTCCTTCTGATAAACGAAATTTTTACCTAATAATAATTTTACTAGTGACACTGGAAGCAGCTGCACTCTCTAACAGTAAGCCTGCCTTCAATAAAACTTTCCCCTTTCCTTCCTACCTTGTCCAAACAGTTGTAGCTAATGAAACATTACTTCCAAACTGTAGATCCCAGTAAAAAATTTAAATCGTGAAGAAATGAGTGATATAGTAGATAGCATGTTCGTAATGGGATGGTCTTTGTCTGGACCAGGTTAATGGTATAAGCTTGTTCTTGCATTGCATTTAAAAAAAGTCAAAACAAAACCTTGACCTCATATGTAGAAATGTTTTACTTTTTTTTTTTTTTTTTTTTTAAACAGGGTCAGCATATTTCACTAGCTCCCATTCAAAAGCTAGAGGAAGCTTTGTATGAGTATCAGCCTCTGCAAGTGGAGACATATGGACCACAAGTTCCAGAGCTTGAAATGCTGGGAAGGCTGGGGTAAGTAACATAGCAAGTTTTAATTCCCATTTCATGGCATTATAGCTGGGACTGTTACCATCTTCAGTTTGCCAGCACGTAGGGTTTTTTTTCTTTCTTTTTTTTTTTTTTTAAGGATCTTAACGAAATATTAGACTTCCTGCCCAACCAACATTTTGTTTGGGTGGATAAGCTGAAATTTTTGGTCCTCTAGCCTTTATAGATCTATTGAGAGCTGGACTGGATTGCATTAGTGTTTTTAAGGTTGTCCTTGGCAGTCGTAGTGAAGTAGCTGTTCATTTTCAGTTGCACGGTATTAAAAAATAAATAAATAAAAATCTGGGGCTTAATTTACCCAGCTGTAAGCCAGTAAAAATATTAAAGTTGGGCTGTTTGCCATGGAAAAGGGTAGATTTACTTGTCGACTGCTGTCTACAGTCAAACTGCGTTTGTGAGAAATGAAGCACAGAGCTTAACTTTGTCAAAAAAATATAATACAGGGCTGGTCCGGCAGCTTGGCGGCATCGTGGTGTGCAGCCATGTTTGGAAGGGAGTTTGGGAGCCTGCTGTGTCCGGGTAATGGAGGCTGGGAAGTCCAGAAGTGATGTGTCTGCTCTCTGGAGACGTGTTTGTGGCTGAAATGCCACCTGAAAACGCATAGCTACTGGGATAGCGAGTGTCACCCAACTCGTCGTGGCCCAACTTTCAAGGTCACCAGCACTTAGTGGCTGGAAAATTACGTGGCAGAATGAATGTGCAGACTGGCAAGGCAAGAAAGAGTTTAAAAGATAACAGTTTAGGTTTGACTGTGCAATATGGGAAAACTGAAGCCACAAAGTGCTGAACAAAGTTGAGACACTTTAGTATGCAGTTTCAGAGACCACTGAAATCCAAACAGGAATCCCATCTAGTTCACTGGCACAGGAGAAATTGTATCTCATCCAGAAAATGATAGAGGTAGATAGACTTTTTAAAGTAAATAAGCAACCTAATGGTGCTTCAGAAAATTCAAGGCTGTCTGGAATTGAGGTTGTCTCCATTTTTATTGTTTCTATGTCCTCCTGATGCCTGTAATTTTTATTACCTGATATCAAGCTTCTGAGACCAAATATTAATTAGCAGTTTAAACTTGGGCAGAGCCAGACTCGGCCTTCGCTGCCTGTTTGGATGGAGCACAGCTGTGAGGGACCTCCCATGTGAGGGGAGCTTTGAGGCCCTCTCAGCCCTAAGCCTCATCACAAATGAAAATGCTTGGGGGGAAAAAAAAAGATGACTTGTGTAGGGAGGACTCCCTGTCCCTTCGCGTGTGCTCCCGTAACGCAAGTGCTGGTGTCCAGATCCGGCAGGAACCCTGTGCTCCATCCCACCTAACCTCCTGTGACACTGGTTCGATGGCAACCCAACACCTTGAAAAACAAAATCCTTTAAATACTACAGTTGCATTGCAATGTCTGCGTGCGAGCGTATTTGGAGCAGGGTTTGCAAACAACGCTCACAGTCTTTTCTTGGAGACACTTGGACATGTGCATCATTTTACTGCTCCAAGCATGACTGGCCAGGGTTGTTTGGCTTGGCTCTGGAGGCGATGAAAGGGTTAAGAGCGGCAGGGGTAGTGGGTGGCTGTGGTAGCAAGGGGAGGTGCGTGGGTGGGTGGTGGTGCCCACCAGAAGAGTTCTTCTGAGTCCTGAGGCTGTTTGCAATTCCAAAACAAATACATCGATGCTGTGGGTTCCCAGCCGGTACAGCTCTAACCCTATTCCATGGGGCGCCTGAAATACCTTAAACTAGGCAAGGCTATTTGCTTATGTATTTGTGTTGCTGTGTTTATATGAACTCATGCGCATTTCCTGTTGATGATGAATGCTTAACTAATGTGCCTCAGGCCCTGCTGTGGGTTTTCAGGCAGCTGCGTACAGCTGCATACAGCTGCCTGCGTGAGGCAGAAGAGCTGGGCACAACGTTAGCCACTCCTGCGATGGACTCATATAAGGACGGGTTAAATCTAAAATTTTTTTTTCTCCCTCTTTTCATGTTCTTGTTTATCATTTTGCAGTCTGGCTATTTATTGCTGCTAAATAGTTCCCTCAAATGTGCAGGCAATTATCATCTGAGTTTCTGGAGGCAGAATTATTGCAAAGACGCTGCCAACCTGGAGACTTTGAATTCACTTCTGGTAGTGTAATCTATTGACTTTTTTTTTAAAAAAAAGATACAGTTTATTATCTTCAAAACACTCAGTAGAATGGGCTTTTTGAATGTTCAGTTCTTAAGCTCTTACCTTTTGCAAGACCCACTTTAGGTTTCAGCATCAGTATAGCTTTTCTTAGTAAACTGCTGTAATGAAGGAGACAGCTGGCAAAAAGGTTTCTAGCAGAGAGCAAGAAAAAGGGTGAATCTTCAAGGGATCATTTAGAACATTTGTTAGGGATCTTTTATAATTAAAAAAAATTGCTTTTTAAGATGACTTGTTTTATTTGTTCAGTAGGCTTTACAAAAAACTTTGTGTGCAGTCCAGTAAACTTGATTCTGCATCATCCCCCTGCTCTTCTGTATGGATTTTGCATGTTTTGCAAAAAAAGGAAATTTATGTTCAAACTGTTCTTAGAAATTTGTTTTCAGTTTCTCTTGGGGCTGTAAATTTTCTTTTTTCTGTGTACTGCAGAAAAGCATTTACATCCTTATGATGCATTTTTTGCTATTGTGTTGGAAATCTGAGAATGATGAAGAAATAGATTTTTTTTTTCAACATAAACAATTGGGATAATGTGTAGGGATTTGTGTCCTTCAGCCCCCCCAGTTTTTTTTACTTTAGGAAAATTTTATGGAGGTAATGAAACATAGGCAATAATCCTGAATTATATGGCTTTCTGGGAGCAATATGTATTACACTAACTTGCAGACAATATTTAACCTTCTGGCAGGGGGAGTGAAGCTTTCTCAGAGCCAGCCTCTGATCGAGGTTCTCTTGACTGCACACCTGTGGGGTTCCTGCAAGGAAGCCTCAGTGGCTGATGGTCCCATGAACCACACTGAACACGCCAGGTTGGTGATGGTTTGATCTGGGTGACAAAGGTCACTTTGGGTGTTCAGCCTGTGCGGCCAGCTCATGTCTGTCTCAGCCATCAAATGGAAATGTGTCTTGGAAGGAAGAAGGGGAGAAGACATGTATGAGAGCGTCTCCTAAACCTGTGGTGCTGTCCTTGGAGAAAAGTGGCTGTTGGATCGGTACCCATCCTGGAGGCAGGCTCTGCAGCTGCCTGTCCCTCCATGATGACTGATAGTCCTGGGTCTGTGTGACTTGGTCACTACTCTAAATTATGAAAGTGTTCAGTGACGTGCATTGGGATATTAGTGGTTTCTGGGTGGAGTTGAAGGCAACCTGCTGATGGGAGTCGTGTTTGGAGAGCCCTGTCTTGTCAAAGGCCCTACTAGCATTTCTGTGGTCACCAGAAACGGTTAGGTTGGTGTAGTTTGAGTAAAGTGGGGCATCTCATCTTTTGGTTCAAATCAGTCCAAATCTGTTGAACTGCCAACGTCATTGCAAGGCTGTGTGACCTACCATAGCTTTCGGGGACACGAGGTGTGTGGTTCAGAGAGCGAGCATGAGTGCCTGGATGCTCAGGCACTCGCTGCCATTACTTTACTTCCAGGTTTTCTTAGAGGGGTAAAAAAGGCCTGTCTTTTTTCTTTTTCTTCCTTTTTTTTTTTTTTTAAATTTTATTTTCTCTGATGTTTTAGCTGAGCAGACTGAATTTGTGTGGTTGGAGGTCTGGATTTTTCTTACTGCAAAACAAAAGAAATGAAAAATATAACAAACTCTGACATGCCAAGTAGTGAAAGACCAAAACAGGATGGGGGTGGAAATGAGTTTGTTGTTTTAAAAATGCATGTTTGTTATGTAGTTTTGATTTCAAAAAAAAAAAAAACACAACCCAAAACAAAAACAACCCCAAAACCAAAACAAAAAACCCTGAGGATCAAAATTACGTTTGTTTGAGGTCCTGAAAAATACAAAGACATTCTTGGCATTAATTGTAAGCATGTATGGCTAGCAGGAGCGGCCACACAGCATTCTCACACCAAGTATTTACAGCTGTGGAAGAGCCATACACAAGCTACTTAAAAACTGAATATAAATCGAAAATCTGCTTATGTGATTAACATTTTGGGTAAAGATGTGAGAACTTCATGTCTCAAAGTTTAGAAAGTCTCTTATAATCCAAAGTGGATCGTGCTCTTAACACAGCGCCAGTCCTATTCTCGCCATTCTCACAAAATAGAGGTAATTTACAAGTAAGATTAAAAATTTCTGTTTGCACTCCACTTGAAAAATTCTCTGCCTTAACAGAGAACTTTTGTGCAGACCTTGTAATCAAGTCAAACCTGGGCTGCTTAAAATAAAATTGTGTTTGCCTATTAAACTTTGTCTGGAGAGATATATCCTGAATATACACATGTGTATAAAAAATGGAGTTTGCTCCAAAAATCTTTGCTTTTCTTTAGGGGAGAAACGTGACTTCCCTTTGATCTATCAACTTGTTTTCATGTATAACCACAGTTAGGAGCACTCCGGTTAATTAGCGTTTTGTTTAAATATGATGCAAAAATAAAGTTCAATGGTGAGTACTAATCTAATGTGGACAGGTAATATACTTTGATAATTTAAAAGTTAAATCTAAGCAAAATGTCATTTTAAGAGTTGAGGGTAAGTACTGAAGCAAAATCAGCGTGCTGTGGAAGTCTGTACATACAACGAACGTGTTTTAGCCCACTATGCTTTTTATAACGAACAACTGGATTGATTCATTCCTTTTTTTTCCTAGTGTAGGACAGCTCAGTCATTTTAAATTTTGAATTAAGATGAGGAGGTTGGATTTCATGTCTGTTAGAGTTTTGCTAGCATTTAATTTTTAACTTTCATTTCAAGTGGAAAATTTCTGCATATTTCTTTGTTGTACAGTGTTGTAGTGTAATTTGAAACACATGTAGAGTTCTGGCACTTAATCTAGAAATGACTCGTCTAACTTCTTTGCTGTCAGTCATAGTGTGGTTTTGGTTTTTTTTTTAAGTGAGGCAATAGTAAGGATGCTCTCTAAACTATTCTTAAACCATAGTTGATCTGGACTTTGGCCGGATTAGTTTTTCTAAAATGCTGTCAGTGTCTGTGTTGGGTTCAAGACAGTGAAATAACTGAGAATTGATTTTGAATGGGTGACAGGGCCGCTGGGCTTTAAGAGTTGTAGCAGGTGATTTTTCACATCTGCTCTCTTTGTCATTGGGGTATGCAGATATTTCTTGAATCTTGGAAAAGGAGAAAAGCCACAAATGACGGACTTATTTGATCTGCTTTGGCCCATTGATTTTGAACACTGAATTCATTCTGCTCCTTTGAATAGAATAGAGTTTCTCAATAAGCTCAGTAGTCAGAGTCAAAAGATTGAGTAAGAGCAAGGAAAGCTTGTCTTGCTTTGGAGAGCGTGTAGCAGGCTGCACTCCTTCTTGCAGGAATTTTCTTGGCTACCGAGGCATATGGTCTGAATTTCCCAGTGTCTCCTGTTGCAGGGCCTGATCCCCAGTAGAAAGATTTCTGTTGGCTGCAATGCGTTTTGAATCAGGCACCTAATGAATGAGAATTGGCAGGTAAGAAGTGATTATTGCTTTCAAGACACAGCTACATTTGCATACAGCCTTCTGAAGTGAAGTATTCTTCATTTTATCACGAATAAGTGAACAAAAACCTATGAATGACAGTAGAAGTACTAGGTGGGTACACTTTTTTGGAATAGTCAATATGTCCAAGTGTGCTGTCTTTTTCAAGAGACGATGGAACAAGGAAACAGAACTGTGTGTAAACCATCTTAATTTGATTTGATGTAGAAACTGTCTTTTATTGCTTTAGTGTACCACAGAAATCCTACAGCTTTCGTCGTAGGATTTTGGAACGGTGCAAATTTAATGTAGAGGAGGTAGATCAGCACCAATTTTTCCAGCTGAATGGCAATCGAGGAAAGGAGTGCAGCCTTTAGTAAGTCTGAAATCTTACTGTTTAAGAAATCAGCTTTCTGGCAAAAATGTCTATGAACATTTCAAACGACACCCTGTAGTATATGGTGTTTTGCATGGAGCTCTTCTGTCAAGGTCATTAGCAATTGAATATATTAAAAGTGGACTGCTTATGAAATGGAGAGTTTTGCTTCCTGCCCGCCCACCTGTGGGTATAGTGTGGGTTCTGTAACTGTAAAAGGTCTCGGGAGGGTTATAAAAGCAGAGAATATGGAAAATATATAAAGAAACAAAGAAGGAAGCCTGCATACACCATGTAGTTTCTTATGTGTAGAGTTGGCTGTAGTTGTATATGTACCACTAAATTAACCTCAAAAGCTGGCCGTGACAGCAGAATGTCCATAGTAATTGTTTTTGTTGGCGTTTGGCTTCAAAATTAACTCATCGATCTAACATGAGTCTCTGTACTCAGAATACTGGTCTGGTAATGTTTTTTTACTTTTTCATGCAATCATGGAAAAAATATGTTTCTGCTCGAAGCAGTTGTCAAACAAGCTTCTTTCATCGACAATCAGACACAGGGCAGCTGAGTAAGGCTGTTTAGTCTAGAATAAATACTCGAGAGATTACAAGGTCGCTGTAGGAAATGTAATTATACCATTTATTCCAGAATAGTCTTTTTGTAGTGTGGGCTTGCAGAATACTAAATCATGCATTTATTAAAAAACATATAATATGAAGAAAAAAAATCAGAGTCTTAACATAAGGAATGGAGAATTGTCTGGCAAACTGCACTACAGGATTAGGTAGTAGATATTTAAAATTGCTTCAAAAAATCAGGATGGTAATATTGGCTTTATTGAAACATGGGTAGGAGGTGAACCCTGAACTGTCTCCGCAGGTGTAGAGGCAATGCTGCGAAGTAGGCAGCTGAAACAGCGTCAGGCAAAGCTGTCTGCTGATGGATTATAACGTGGCAGGAGGCATCCAGCAATTGTGTGGGCCAAATGCCCTATTTTCTGCACCCTTGTGTCTCACCAAATCAAAGCCTTGTTACTACCAGCCACTTAAAAATATCTGATTGTCTGTGATAGTTCTTATCCATTATTGAAAGTGTTTCTTAGCTTTCATCCTTCCCTTCATCCCCTACATTGATGTAACTATTGATGCATGCTTCTCCTCTGACTTTATATCTCCACAGACTTTACTCCTTAGCTGTCCTCCATTAGCATAGAAAAATACATTTTTGTAGCAGTTAAGTTTTAGATCTTCCGTTGCTTCTCTGAAATTATGTGCTAAGTTTGAGGTCAGTATTTTTTGTGCTCAGTGTTTTCCTTTACTTCTTTTTCCCCTTCCTTGCTGCTCCTGTACTCCGTTGTGTTGCCCTTTTTGGGTCTTTCTGTGTTTCCTCAGCCCAGATGCATAATTGCACTGGAAATTGTGTAGTTGCCACAAGAAAAACGATATGTTTTGCACGTGCAGGAGTGACCTTTCCTGCTTCTCTCTCAGTTCAGCAACAGAAGGGCCTCAGTGTCCTCAGTCTTTGTAGTTCTTCCCGAGACAGAGCCCCAAAATGCTTTCTTTAAGCCCGGTCTTAGACTACAGAGACAGGAACACCTTAGCGATGAGGAGCAAAGTCTGATGACAGTCAAGGAGAATATGGGAGCTCACTGAGGACCACTGCTGAGAGGAAGAGCTCCTCCTCTTGATCAGCCTCTGAGCACCACTCATGCTTTGTACTCGGCTGTAAGGAATGGCAGAGAGATGTCATGGCAAGGCGTTGCTCTGGAGCAGTCTAGGCAAACGTTATCATGGCTTTCTGAAGGGTCTTGCTTGGATGGACTAATCTTTTAAATTATTTATTTAGTCTCAGAGGTAGTTGAAGTAGAAAGGTGAGGAGCATCCTGTTTTGAATTTGCCCTCTAAGGCATTTGTAAAAATCCATTGTAATAAAAATTCGAGAATGAAGTCTGAAAAGAGGAAGAGAGAGTGGCTTCCTAGACCCTTCCACACTATTGTTTCAAGAAAGGAGAGTTATGTATAATGAAAATATTTAGACTGAGTGGGACAGCCAGCAAAATAGATCCCTGAAGAGGAAAATAAAGCCAGAAATGATGCATCTTCTTGACTCTGACACTGACAAACATAGTCGTAAAGCAGCCTTCCAAACGAACATTGTTCAAATTGCTGAAAAGGTGAATTACAAGTTTCCTGAAATGGCAGAGGGAGGCATGGGGGAGTCTCGCTTGAAGCTTTGTGCACCTTATCAAGCTGTTGCTCGTGATTCTTTACCCCCTTCAGATAGCTTTGTTGCAGCTTTATTCTTGATGAGTAGTATTTCTCACAGCGATCAAAAGTCAACAATGTTTAAAGCTTCTCTGAAGAGTGCTAAGTGGTAGGAGTGAGGGATCTCTTCCCGGAGGAGCATGTCATTTGCCGAAGTCGGTAATTCCGTTCATAAATTTGATCCTATGTATGTAACTGATCTCACACCTGATATGATGGATGGCAAGATTTTTAAGGGTTGGGCTGGTAGTCTCTGTTTTCTTATCTTGATAATGACCCTGATGTCCCCCAGATTAGATCACACTGGAGGAACTTTTTGGAAAACTGGAACTGGAGAACTTTCCTTAGAGTTAATGGTATCTGATCACATCTGTTCACTACTTTATTTTTTTCTAGTTTCCTTTAAAAAAAACCCAAACATGCAAGTCTTACACACCCACAAGAACTGGAGTTTATAGCTCCTTCCATTCCAGCAGTTTGTGCATCTGTTCACTGATTGCAGTCCCACTTTGTGGAGTGGCAGAGATTTTTAAGGGTAACTAAGACCCTAGCTGCTGCATGAAGAAGAGTGGTTGGATATGGAGGGGGACCCGACAAGTACCTTGACTGACAAAAAAGGCTGCCTGGTAAGCTTATAACAAATTAGCCACCGGAGAAGCTGCATGGGAGTGAGACACCTCATACACGTCCTAACCGCCAGAGAAAAGCTTCAGTCGGAGCTTGCAAGCACCTGCAAGACCAAGCCGTGGGAAGCCAGGCTGCATTATAGTTTTGGTGCTTGTGGCACTACTTAAAAAGAAAGGAGAGGAAAACTGAATACTCTTTTGATGTTGGAAATTGGAAGATGTCCAAGGACAGGTAAAAGGTTATTAGCTCAGGCGTGTTTTGTAGTTAGAGACTTGTGCGTGTTGGGTCAAGGGGGCAAAACAGGAACCCAAGCCTTTTAAAAACAAACAAACAAAACCCCAAAAAGCACAGCTGTTCTTCTGTTTGTGTGCTTCAGACACCTTTTATTCATCATGAACACTAATGACATGGGGTGCTTTTATTTCAGAGTCTCTTAAATGCCAGGATAGGGGTATAACAATGAGTTCCGTAATCCTAGTCATTTATAAGCATCTAATGCTTTCATTTCACATCAACCTCTGTATCAAATGAGTGAGATGTTACCCAATTGCTTGACACCCACAATAAGGTCGCTGGCAATGCCGAAGCTGGCTTGTGGTGCTTTGCCTCAACCAGTGCAGCCCACGGCAAGGCCAGTAAACCTGGCCATTTACACACGCAGAGCTCAAGCACCCGCTTGAGCCGAGAAAGGGAGGACTGGCCCCTGAACGGACAGTGGTCTTGTGAAGATTAGTGGCACTAAATGTACAGCTACAGAGGCGATTATTAATTTAGCATTGTTTAAAATATGCCCTTTTTTTCTCCTCCCTTGGGTTAGGGACATAATATGTATTTCGTATCATGCTCTATGGCTTTAATTTTTCTGATTTTTTTTTTTTTTTTTTTGAGTGGGGCTGCTTACAGGGGCTTGAAGAAAGTACCTGCAATTAAGTTGGTTGGCTGGAGATTATATATACACATTTAGGAACAGATTTTCATGGCTTTGGTTTTAAAGCCTTGCTAATAGTTAGTTGAAAACTGTTCTAGGTAAACAACTGTGTAGTGCCAGGCTTCTAGAAAGAATTGAGTTGTTCACTTCTCTCTCTTCCAAATTGGGGCCTTTGAGTTAGGCCACATTTCTAATAACCAAATAGGGGTTTGAACATAATCGAACTTTACAGATGAGCTATTGCTTAGGCTCGAAGGTAACGCCACCATATTTTTGTTTCTTTACCTAACTGGTATTAAATGTAAAAACATAAATCCTTTTCAGTGGGAGAGGAGAAGGGGAGATGGTTTTCATTTGGCATAATTTCCTGTGAGACGTAGTTCTAAACAAGGCCCATATTTACACAAGACAACACAGTTTTACATGTACTAGTATATCCAGCACATTTTTAAATTGTTTAGCCAGCCCCGGGTATTAAATACCTTCACAATAAATGTGTTTAATAAAAGTAGATGAAGTTTGAAATAATTTTTGAATAATTTTACAGTAGAAACACCAGTTAAATCAACCCCATTGCAGTAATAAATGTCACAAAAACAATTAATTATACTTGCTTGCCACTGCAAAATCAATTGTGTAACTGTTCTTCTAAAACTGACTTTTACATTACTAAATCCTAAACACTACACTTCTGTAACTTGTCAGAATCAGGTTTTGGTTAATAGATATTTTCAGTGATGTAATAGGAACTTCTGGCATGGAGTCAGAGTATAATGGACTGTGATTAATGTTTTAATAAGCACTTTTCTTCTACTTATGATGCAGCAGTGAAATGGTTTCCTGCTTAGATTGATAGAACAGCAGGTGTGCGTACATACTTTTTTCTTCAAGTAAGAATAAGTTTTTCAGTTCTTCTGCTTGAAAATATTTAATGTTTTTTCCCTTGAGTCAAACACTGCTGATTTGGGGTTTTCAGTTTGTTTCTTTTATATCCAGCTATTGCCGATATTTGTCATTTGGAAGCGGAGGGTGCCATGGAAACCTTTTCAGTGCTTAAAATAATTGCTTTGCAAAAGAGGAAACTCATTAGTTTAAAGAATAGTTGTGATATATTGATGTTTTCTTCAGTGAAAGGATTTGTTTAAAAATAGTGTTAGAGTAATTCAAAAGTATGCGAGAACAAAGTATGGTGTTGAAAATATTAGCAAGTTAGATTTATTATTTAAGTTGATGTAATACACTTGCTACATGCTTGGTTACTCTTGTACTGGAAGAAGTTGTATTTTTCTGTATTTTAAATATTTCTACCAAAAAAAAAAAAGTCTATTTTAGTCACTCTTTTTATTGACCAGATTTGTTGCAGGGATAGTTTTTTTGCTTAGGGATCCAGTCAGCTGCTGTCCTGATGGAGAGGTGGTGTTTCTTCTAAGGTGCTGCTTAAGGTGAGCACATTCCCTATGCTCTTAATGCCCTGCTAATATCAGGTGGTGGTTGCTCACTCGCTCTCAGCTATTCCTCTGCGTAACTGCAGGGCACGAGGACTACCTTCTGTTGAAAACCAAATACTCTCTTTTCTTCTCCTCTGTCCTTGTAGGCTGGATAGTAGCAATGCATATACCTGTGAGGAGGAGAAGAGGGCAAACCCTGTAGAAAGAGGAGGTCCCATGTCTTGGCTAGTGCTGGCATTAGTCCACTACGCCTGTGTCCAGGCACCTCTGCTCTGTCATTACAAGAAGTCAGGGGAGCCTTTCTGGAAGGATAGAAAAGGTGCTGTGGTCCTGGCTCCAGTGCAGGTACTCTTCTCTCTTCTCTGGAGTCTGTTGACATTAATAGAGATTCAAGATAACAGGTAATTTCTCTGTCTCTTTGTTCTTTCCCCTAAACCTGGGACTCATACTGACTCCTTCATTCTCAAGAACATCAACCTATACTTTAATTTTTCCATCAACTTTGGAAAAAATGCAGATATCAGCATAGTCATGTTTTTAATATGTATTGAGAATGTCCCAAACAACCTCTATACCATGATTTTATGCCAACTCTGTGTACTGGGGTAGCATCTGCCTTGCATAGAGAAGGTTACTTGTGTATTTCCTTTATTTGCTACTGCTGCATTTGTCTAGTTCTCCCTTAAAAAGATGCAGAAGGTGAGTTCTGGCTGCTATCTTTATTTCCTGAGTCTCTTCCAGCATTCATGAGGAAATGCTCATGAATAAAGCCAAAAAAAATCTACACCTCTTCTCCCCTTCCTGTCATTAGAAGGTTCCCTCTCTCCTCCTCCTCTTTTCACATTTAGGCCCTGATGGATTGGGCAGACTTCTTGCTCTGTGGTCATTGATTCTGTTAATTGTCAAAAAGTATTCCAGAAATGAGAGAGAAGAGGAGGTTTGCACTCTGAGGCCATCTCAAAACTTGGAAGCATAAAGGCTCCGCTGTTCCAGATTCTCTTCAGCACACAGTTAATTTTGTAATGAAAAGTCCCACAGATGCAGAGTCTGCAACCAGTCTGAAATATGGGAAAAAAAATCTTGCCTTTTTTTTTCTTATTCCATGATGTAGGTGCATCCTGCTTTTTTTCCTTACTGGAAAGAGAAGCAAGTATTGTTGGGAAGGTGTGAATACAGTAGGGGAGTTTGCTTTCAAGAGCCTGCTGTGAATGAGTTCTACTCTGCCTCGAGGAGTCTAGGCCATAGGATCCTCCTTCTTGATCTTTTGAGTTTTGTCTAAGAACAGGCACTGAGGTGATTTTTCATAGAATCATAGAATTGTTTAGGTTGGAAAAGACTTTGTGAGACTGCTCTCTCATTCTTGCTCACCCAGAAGTGATCTGTAGACTTCTTAGATCTAATGAATTAATTCAATTTATCCAGTCCTTAAATCTGCTTGGAAAAGCATGGGTTAGCAGAAGAACATATAAAACTGGTGTCCAATTCTACAAGCATCTGGGCAATCAATAGTGTCGTAATAGCTGGTACTGACCCTGGAGATGTCAGCGGTGATAATTCAGTGCAACCGCCCTCCTCACCGTTTTCATGAGGTCTTGCAGCCAGTGCTCTCAGCTAACGCTGCCAGACTCCTTCCCTGCCTTCTCCTAAGAGCTGTAGGAGTTAAACACCTGACTTGTTTTTGGCTCTAGTGTCAAAACATTATTCAGAAAAATTCCCATTGAACTTGCTTGGATGCTGAGGGCAGCGTGTTTAAAAATAAATAAAAGCTCAACATAGGTCCAGTTCTGCTCCTGGCCCTGGCAGAGGGGATTTGTAGTGGCTTCGGTGGGAAAGGATTAGGCCTACAGATGTGCCTTTAATTTTCCTACCCTTGGGCAGCATGTGTGGACAGTACTTTCTTTTGCAACACAGTGGATGAACTGTGTGTGCTCACAGGCACTTTCATATAATTGAGGAGTGTGCTCGACATGGCTCAGGGATGTTTGCAAATGGAGCAAAGGAATGCAGCTACCTGTTTGACAGAGCCGCGGCAGCGAAGCAGCGTGCTAGTGCTGCCGGCTGTTCGTCGGAGTAATAGCTTGGCTGAGTTAGCAGGTATTTGGCTTTATTGGGAGCTACTGGCTGCGAGTTGACTTTCCTGTATTTCGAAACAGAAATGCTGAAAAACCGTCTGGAGCTATCTGCTAAGATCAACTGCCCATATGTACTACGGTAGCAGGTTTTATAGGCTGTCTGCCCTGAGAATTAAAGATCAGAAAAGAAAATCAATGTCTTTTCTTTTAATGCTATTTTTATCCTCTTAGAAAAATACTTTGTGAATGGGGATAGCAAATACATGAGATTTCAGTACTCCTGTATGGGTCTGTTTCATGCCTTCCTCATGCACGTGTGCCCCTCTTGTTTCCATGGGGCAGTGGAGCAGTAGTGGAGTTGAATGTAAGCATCAGCATCTGCCTGGCAGCCTGCGGAGGGATGGCAGGTAAGTACAGCAGGGCTCTACTCTAGACCTCTGGAGAGGAGCTGGTTTCCCCACTACATTGCTGTCTTCAGGTGAGCTTGGGAAGGCTAGTAAGGTCAGATTTCTGAAATCTATGGTAGTTACACATCTAAGCTCCTTATGAGCCTGTCCTTATTTATTTTTTCTTTCTTCTTCCTTCTTTTATTTTTTTTTCCCATTGGTGCTTTAGTTCATTATCTACAAAGTGGGTTTATCTGTTTTGAAATATCAATGTTGGGCACTGGGAAGTACTTGCTACTTAGAGAGGACCGCATAGCTGGAATGGCTGTGTGGAGGTAATAATGCAGGCTACTGTTATTTTCAAAGAATAGTGCATCCTCTATTCTGGGCTGCTTTGAAGGATAGTTATTTGCAACAAATCCCAGAGTTTTTGTTGACTCATGACTTATATTTTGGTTTTATTCAGCATTTTCTGCCCTTTCTGAGGGCTCCAACAGCTGAAACAGCATCGTCTTGCCACACAGCAGTTTTAGCTGAGTCTGGTGTTTGAAATGGCAACACTGCTAAATGTTTGTGACTTGTTTTTAGAACAGCATTTCTGCTGCCAGTTTCCTTAAGAAAGCAAAAACAATATGAAAAGCAAAAAATACAAATAAAGGAGAGGCTTTAAAATACTTCTGATGTAAAAAAAAAAAAAAAAACTAAGCAAAAACGGTTCAGAAGACATGCTAAATTTAGCAAAATTTCTAGGAAAAAGACATCGAAATAAGCATGTGTACTCCTTGAGTCCCTTCACCTTCTTTCCTCCCCCTTTTCTCCAACCTACACATAAACTCATTGATTACACTTTCTCTTAATGAGCTGTTTCAAAAAATTTTGCTTTTCCTCTGGTAAAAGGATTGGATGCTCCCAGAAGAAGAGCTGCCACATGGTGGGGGTAAATGTAGGGGGAATGAGAGCTCCCCAAAACTCTCTATTTCCTTGCAAGGTGGTGAAAAAACTGCAGTGGTACCATTAATTCTGCCAAGAAGAGGGTAGGACTTAGGGCATCAAGAATAACTGCTTTGAGGGCATGCTCTGTGTGCCCAGAAAAGCTGTAATTTCTATTGGAATGATTTTATTGACATATACGTTTGTGTGTGCGCATATGTGTATATGCATATATCATTATATATCATTTTACATTTACAATGTAATAACTCCTTGTTGTTATTGCTGTCGTATTATTAGGTGTTTCTGTAGGCACGTCAATGCATTGATTGTTTTAGCAACTGCAGCTGAAGATAGGTGTTTTGCCCCAGAAGAGAGAACTTCCTGCAGAAAAACAGGTTGAATACTGAATAGACAAAGGTAACATTTTCTAGAGCAGCTAATTGAATGAAGAGTCTGTCTTGCTAGTTTTAATGAACTGGAGGCTCTGACTTGATTAAAACCACATACTAGCTTAGGATAATCAGACTAGAGAAGGAAAGGTGTTGGAAACACGGCGTTAGTGTAAAAGGACGTATCGGC
Organism: Theristicus caerulescens; assembly: GCA_020745775.1. NCBI lineage: Eukaryota > Metazoa > Chordata > Aves > Pelecaniformes > Threskiornithidae > Theristicus > Theristicus caerulescens. Next base: position 65,045,366 of record CM036564.1, on the reverse strand, counting down.
GCATGGGGCAGTGGGTGCTGCTTGGAAAGGGGCTGGCAGAGCCGCAGAGGAGGAGACCGACCATGCAGAGAGATGGATCAGATCTGATCCTATCACAGATTCCTCTGTAGCCTTTGTTAAATCAGGTAGACTAAAATCCTGAAAGGCAATTAAGCACAAAAATACCTTTGGAGTTTGGCCTCAGTCCATATGTAAATCCTTTTTTTCCCCTCCCCATTCCCCTGGTTGATATTACTTTTGTGTATGTATCCACCTCCTTAGCTACAGAAGTAACCAGAGCTCACGTTTTGTAAGCTGACCACCATTATCTCTATGTTTTTTCCAGTATTAATTTATATAGTGCTGTGTCTTGCGTGACCTGTGTTCTTTGCTCCTAGCTGCATGACCTTTGCTATTAAGCTGTCTCTAGTTGGAAGAAGTCCGTATGAGTAAGTGCTACAGATTAACCTGAATAATTTATCTATTTTCCCAGCCCCCTCAGATTTTTTGACAGCTGTGCATTTTACAAGGAGTGACTTTTATATTTTCTTTTAAATCGTAGATGAAAGTTGTTTGAGTATCACTGGGATAAAATGAGATCCCTGCAGGGAAGGAAAATACCTCATCTGATGATGAATTGTCATTTACACTTATTTCTTGAGATCTATCAGTGTAAATCGTGCTTAAATATTTGTTGGTGTAGCTCCTATGAAACTAATTTGAATGTCATACTTTAAGAAAAAAAAATTACTGCCTGTTTTTGTTATAAACCTAAAGATGAGCTTGATCTTTTCATTGAAGTGAGTTACTGAGGGATATGGTAGTTCTTGGGATGAAGAAATTTGAGGCCAGTGTTGGTTAAACAAGTCCATAGGTCAGTGTGGAATATATTCAGCAGCAGTGCATTAAATGGACAGAGCATATAGTGGGAGCTTTAGCACTCTAGTGGGATTAAAGGATAATAACTCTGATGCAAAAAGATAACTAACTCAGGAAGAAGACTCACAGCATTCCTGTGGAAATCTTACCAAATCTTTTTTTCTGTGAAAAAAATGGAATCCACTTTTTGTACAAAAAGTGAGGAATTTGCATTGATACAGCTTTAACCTCCGTAAAGAGTTATAGGGGAATTGTGTAAAGCTGCACTCGTGGCAAAGCGTGTGTGGGGGCTGCGTTTGAGATGGCTTCTAGGGCAGCTTGGGCTTGGGTGTGCTCCGGTGTGCGTTGGAATAGCACGGAGGTCGTCTGGGAAGAGCCGGCTCTCCTTCTGCTGTGGTATTTGCTCTCCGTGGCTCCAGCCTATAGAGCCTTTGTAGTACAAGACGTTCTCAGCCACAAAGGGCGTCTCGTTAGCCCATAGTAGATTTATATGCCAAAATATTATTTAAGTCTTTGAAAACCTCCTTAGCAGTTGTGTGGCAGATAATGCAATACTACTATGTAGCTACTTTAAAGTCAACTTATTAGAGTGCTTGTCCTACTGATGGGAGAAATCAATACGGTCCTTTGCTCTCTTCCCTTAAATCACATCAGCAACCTGTCAGATGTGATGCACTGTGCTTGACCAACTCACTAGAAATTATTAGCTTTATTTTAGTTAGTAAAGCAATTTTATTTGACCAAACCCTCTTTCTCACCGGAATGTCAGAGTGCCTTTGGTGAGTAGAATATAGCTTTTTACTTCAGAATAGATCCATGCCCCAAAAAAGTGACTTTTTCTTCTGTGATACGCTCTTCCGTGCTGCTCAGGGACTTAAAAGCTGAGAAGTATAGGTCCGCAGAGACCCTAACGTTGTTTCCCCGTTATGCATCCAGTGAGTGCTCCCAGTTCCTGGCTGCCATCTGGGAGACCTGGAGTACTGGTCCAGTTGCTTTTAATGGTCAGTTACAAGGAAATGCATTTCGATAGAGAAGTTTTTTCAACACCTGCATTACCCGCCATGTTGCTATGTATTCATTCACGTTTTAACTGAAGCACTGCGTTAAGTACATTGTATGCGCTAGCTTTCTCTGCTCTGCTGCCTTTAATTAGGAGGTTTATACACTGATGCACAACAAACACGAACATTAAATTGGGGCTAATGGGAAATGAGTTTGGACTTGAGTTATAGTGACCATAAAATGTGATGAGATCTGGCACTTGGTTTAATGATGCCAAAGAGTGGCATGACATGTAATCTAATGACATCACACGGTACGGTGTTGCATAAAGCACTAATATTTTATGTAGTCTTAAAAACAGAAAAAAATCTCGGTTATAACATTCAGCGCATGTTTGTGCACAAACATGCATATACCTGTTTATGGCTGTATGTTAAAGCAGTGGCCCACACCGTTTCTTAAATTTGTTGTTACAGCAAGGAGTTTTTATATCTTAATATGAGAAATTAAGCTGTTCAAGAACACAAAGCACAAAATTACCTTCTTTAATTGTCTGCAGATGTTTATGATGATTGAAGACTAAAGGAGTTTCATAATGAAATAGCAAATTGCATGAAAGAAGTTAAACTTCAGTACAAAGATACACTGTATTTCAATATTCTAGGGGAGTTTATCATGTACTAATATAATAATCACTCACCTCTTGTTTTGCAGCTTTTTTACTTGACGTAGCCATGGAACTTCCCTTTAAAGCAGAGTAATTTCTTTAAAACCCGTTTGATCTGTCAAGTAGGTGTAGAAGCTTGTGTCAGACATGAAGAAGACAGCAGATTCGGCTCTGACAGATGATACAAACACAGTGGAGTTAATTGACTTCGCCAGGGGAGAAAATTCTTCCTCCCAATTATGTTAAATGCCAGACAACTTTTCAGAGGTGGGGAGGGAAACATGCCTAAACGACAATACTGACAGTGCTTTTCTAGTAGGTGCTTTCTGTGCTTTATTTTTATTCTTACTTTTATGTAAGCTTTCAGGGACAAAATAATAAAATCAGCTAGCTCAATTGCATTTTTGTTTTGGGATTCTCAGACCTCATAAATCCGTTGCCCTTCTGTGGTCCTCTAGGATTTTCTGCCTATTTTTGTGACTATAGAAACGACTCTGTGAGGCAGTGAAGTCATAGACTTTTTATTTTTCTGCCAGTTTTAGCGGTTCTGCTTCTTTGACTTTATATTGGTATAACTTAAATCCTGTCAAAGTCAACAGGTTTCTGTCACATTCTAAGTTTTTAGTATTTGGAAGGCAAAGGAGAGAGGACTGGGCTTTTTACTTTGTTCGTTAATCCCTGGTCAGGACTATAGCCTGTCTCATATATGAAGCTCTGCAGTTTTGTGTTCCAGCACCACATGATTCTTTTACAGAAATTTCCTGTCAGTGGAGAAGGAGCCAGCAGGGCTGTCATGGTAGGGGTTATTGTTTTGAGGAATAGAACTCCATTTTCTCCACTCCGATACCTTTTCCTCCCTCAGCTCAGTTTTTGTTTTTAGTTCGTGGGTTTTTCCACTGCAACTCATGATAAGTACTGTTGCCAAGAAATGATAAAGACAATGAAAAGGGATTGTGGTAGGCAACTTTTTATTCTATATCACCTGCTTCTGAGATTGGGATGCATGGCAGAGCACAGTGGTGGCCAGTACACACACATGCATGTTTGTGTATGCACACATTTATACAATCACTTAACATGCCCAGCAGGGTATCTATACTACGATTAAAAGGGTTTATGTCTCTATGATATATTAAAGTTCATCTGTAGTGAGACTGGGTAACCAGACTGCATTCCCTCTCTCCGGTAGTTGCAGGAGAACAAAGATAAAACTGACCCAGGAGTTAGTTTTTACAGGCTAGGAAGGCCTACCTGGCTGGGAAATGTTAGGTTTCTGCCCACTGGAGGGGTTTCTTTCTCACTGGATGAGCCCTTTAAGTCATCAAGGCTGAGGATGGCTGCTGTTAATTAAGGCTGCAAGGTGATCAGCATTTTTTTGGGAAAAAAGAACAAAAGAAATCACAACCCTGCCTTCAGGTTTTTTTTACACAGTGGAGGTAGAATCTGTTTCCGATGTCCTTTTCTTTTGTAGCACAACTCTACTATATATAGCTGGCCTTTTTGCCTACTTACTTTGTTCAGTAACTCTTACAGCTTTTTCAAAAGTATGTTGGTAAATCTGACTGTTTATATTTTATGTGGTTGGGGTTTTTGTTATTGATTGCTGCTGTTTGCTTTACAAAAGTGCCTAGGAACATACCATGCAAGTCCATCATACTAGACACTGTACAGTCATTTAGAGGTGCATGGAGGAACAGTCCATGCCCCAAACTGCCTAAAAGTGGAGGATGCCATCTTTAAAAGAAAAAAATTAAATAACACACAACAGTAACAAACTAGCTGCCTTTTATTTCTTGTGCACTTGACTCTCTTCCTGCTAAATGTGGCAATACTATCAAAACTTTTAATTCCTTTGGCTTCTCCCTGTCAGTATAACTGTTCCAGACCTTTCAGTGGCAAAGAACTCCATTCAGTTTGTGGATTCCAACTTTTTACTCATCCTTGCATCTGGTTTTGTTGCCTTAAACCCCAGATATTTTCAGATTGACACAATATTGATCACAGTTGCATTTGGTTAAATTTGAGGTTAGTTTTACATGAGTCAGTGATGAAATATCATGTGACACTCTTTTGGACATCAGGCATTCATTATCTTTAAAATCATTTTTTTGAGAAACTTTATTCAGCCACTACATGTACTTTTATTAAAGCAAGCCCTTAGTATATATAATTTAGATTTGGAATCATGGTAAGTTTGTTTTTTCACATTTCTTGGAATGTGCTTTCAGTTTAGCTAAACAACATTCTATTTAGGGCATAATTTTAAGAATAATTTTTGTAATTCTGGCAGCAAATGTTGTAACATTATAATTATGCCATAAGCATTCAATGTTTTTCAATCATAAACTCGCTATAATCCCAGTTCTGGAATACAGCTTTCTTGTTGCTCTCGTCTCTTCAAGTGAAGGTGCAATTTTGTCCACACAGATGATTTCTTAATAAAGTTGACCATTTGGGTTAGTTACCTACTAAAGCAGTTAAAGAAAAGTCTGTCTTTCCCTCTGAGGTCATAAATGATTTTTGAACTTTTCTTAAAGGAAATTCACTTTTAAGAATGAGTTAAGCCAGCAGATACTGTTCAGAAACAGACTTGATTCTTGCATGTATTAAAATATTGCTCTCATTTAACTATCTTAATTTAAAAATGGGAACTCGTTAAACCAATACAATCTAGTGACGTTAACATACCTGTTATGTGTTGTGGATTATAAAGCAAAACAGGAGCTAGTGGTATGCCCCAGGGGTCAGTGTTGGGACCAGTACTGCTTAGTCTCGTCACTACTGCCTGGCTGATGGGAAAGAGTGCACCCTCAGCAAGTTTGCAGGTGATACAAAGTTCAGAGGAGCAGCTCGTGCACCAGATGGTTGTGCTTGCCCTTCAAAGGGACCTTGACAAGCTGGAGAAATGGTCTGACAAAGTTCAACAAAGAGAAATGCAAAGTCCTACACCTGGGGAGGAGTAACCCCATGCACCAGTGCAGGCTGGGGACCAACCGGCTGGAAAGCAGCTTTGCACAGAAGGCCTTGGAGCACGCCAAGTTGACCATGAGCCAGCGATGTGTCCTTGTGGGAAAGAAGGCCAACAGCCTCCTGGGCTGCAATAGGCAGAGCGTTACCAGCAGGTCAAGGGAGGTGATCCTTCCCCTCTGCTCAGCACTGGTGGGACACATCTGGTGTGCTGGGTCCAGTCCTGGGCCCCCCAGTGCAAGAGACATGGACGCACTGGAGTGAGTAAGGACTTGGGGTGTCTGTCATGTGAGGTGAGATTGGGGGAGGTGGAACTGTTTAATCTGGAGAAGGGAAGGCTCAGAAGGATCTCGTCAATGTGTGTAAATATCTGATGGAGGGCAGGGAGTAAAGCAGACAGAGCCAGACTCTTCTCAGTGGTGCCCAGTGAGAGGACAAGGGGCAGTGGGCACAAACTGAAATACAGGGAATTCCATTAAAACATGTTTACTGCAAGGGAGGTCAATCACTGGAACAGGTTGTCCAGAGAGTTTGCGAAGTCTTCTTCCCTCCTTGGAAATACTCAAAACCTGACTGGACACAGCCCTGAGCAACCTGCTTGAGCTGCCCCTGCTTTGAGCAGGGGGGCTGGACTGCACAGTCTCCAGATGTGCCTTCCAGCCTCAACGCTTCTCTGCTTTATGGCCTTTGTGTCCATTTGCTCTGACTCTGCATGACAGGATGATAAAAGTTCAGCAAATAATCTCAGCATCAAGATATGTAAAATAACTCTCTCTATAAAAAAAGAGAGATTATTTCTTTCAAATTGAGGACTTCTAAACCAGCATGCACTAGAAAGTGTCTGTTTGTCAGCAGGCTACCTTTATCATCTTAGTTACTTTTTGCAGAGGTCTCAGAGATTGTCCATGAGGGTAGCCCACCAGTTTCTAAAGTGGTGTCTTAGATGCTGAGGCTTGAGTCGCCATGAGGTTTGGGCTTGCTAACATGAAATCAGTGGAGTTGCATTGGTGTAAGGCACGATGAGCAATACAGCTGTGAGTCAACCTGAGGTTTCAAAGAGATGATCTGGTTTTAAATTGGCTTTCTGTTCATATATTGCCCTGTCAATTACGTACTTTCACTACTAAGTTTAAACATTTCAGGAAGAAACAAGTACTGAAATGAAAAGCTACATCTGCTTGTAAAATAGGAGCAAATTGTCATATTGTGCTGCTGGTCTCACTGGTGTGGTCAGGCTCCCATGCGCTCCCTTTTCTGCTCCTGGGGTGGAGGGAGTGTTGGTGGGACCCAGTACAGCTTTCCTTATGTTAAACACCTTTTTCTAGTTCTTATTCAGGGTACGATACTGAACTTGGATAATGCCAACCAGATAATTAATCCAGTTGTCTGTAGCAAAGCGAATGGCTTTTGCTTCTTTGTAGTAAAAAGCAGTAGTGTTTGTTGTGCTTTTGATCTCTCTAAGGTGCTCTGATGTGGTGAGATCATCTTGAGGAAACACTAACAGGTCTTTCCTCGAATTTTGTATTCAACTCCATGTAAAAGGAAGAAGGAAAAACGGAATTGAATATGTGCTTATTGTGATAATTCATTTCAGTCAACAATTAGCTTGTTTTTCAAAGTTGCTGTACAGGACTTGGTATTGGAATGGGATATTGGCAAATGACTTTATTAGTTTTCACTGAAAATTCATATGTCTGTCAGCTTTTCAGTATGGGGCTAGTTTTGCTTTCCAAATTAGTGAGACTGCTGGCTTCCCTTTCAAAACTAATTTTCTTTATTGGTGTGTTTGCTTATGTGTCTTGATAATCTTTCCAGTTACTGCTTCAGAAGATGTGGGAAGGGGAAGAAGACTTGTTTGCTGAAGGTTGCTGTAACCGGTCATTGCTCGTGTGATACTCGATGAATGAAATATTTCCATACACCGTAAAACTTTATCTCAAAGAAAGTCTTGAGAAGTTAAAATAATGGCAAATATTCTGTAGACTAACTCTTGCAACGGCTAAATAGCCTGGCCTTGATCCAGGAAGGCACTTAACAATGTGCTTAACTTTAAGCGCATTGAATATTCTTACTGGCATGAGTGAAAAATCAATGAGACTACTCACATGCTTAAAATAAGACATGTGCTTAAGTGTCTTTCTGGACCTCAGCCAGGGCGTTCAGCCTGCGAGATGGGCTGAATTCTAATTGTGGGCAAAAGCCAGTAGTGTTTCATTTTGCTTGTCTTGTGCGTTTCTGAAGAATTCATTGATATTGTCTGTGTTTATTTTAATTGGCCTCCATTTCCCATCTAAGCCCTACTAACTCCAAAGCTCTGGGAGTAAAATAGATGTGCAACTTAGGGTTGTCAAACAGCTTGTCAGGGATAGTACTTAGACTGTATATATTGCTCTAGAGCAGGAACTGAACTTCAGAAAAGCTGGGAAAAGATGAGGTGAAACATGATTGTTTTCTTTGGTAGCCAAGGTTTTAATATAGAGAGAAAATGAAGAGGAGAGAAGAGAAGGGCTGGTGACACATCGCACCTTTTCAGTTAACATAGTTGCTTCTTAGGAAACATTAAAGAATGCAGACAGATGCATTAATAATCTGCTGGCAGTGGCTGTAGCCTTGGCAAGTAGGCTTTCCTACCTACTATTGATTTTTCTGACTCGCAGGCAGCAATTTGCAAGGGGTGGCTTGATCCCTTACCCTCCAAATGGGCAGTGAGATGAGTTGTCACGGCCAAAGTAATTTTTACTTTCTAACCAATCCCTCCTGTTTCTTCAACAGCATCTTTTACTGCTTAGATGACAATTTCCACTGCTGACAACTGTGAATGATAAAATATACTATATTTAAACACAAAGAGCCTCCATGTCTAGAGGTGCAAAATAACCTGCCACAAGGCTACTGAGCTCTTTGTTGGCACCAGCTACGCCGGTAGAGCCCAACCCTCAAGCGCTGTAAATCTGCGACGTTACCGGTTGGCAAGTGTAAAAGCAGTGGAGCCACAGTGATCTAGAAGAAATCTTTGCTGTCAACTCTAACGTATTTGTCTAAGGAAATAGCATGTCGTTCTCCCCCCACCCCTTTTGTTTTTCGACATCTAGACATTGCTTGCCTTCTACTTTTCCTCTCCGTTTATGGCTTCCTCCTTACATCTGACATTGCTGTTTGCTTTCTTTTCTGTCCAGGTTGTTAGAGCCTGTGCAGCAAATTCTTCTTTGTATACTGCCTTTGAGTTGTTTTTACTGGAAGTTAAATGTTTTGTTTCCTTATTTTAATTTGATACAGACTAGATGGGAGAGAAACTCAAGTAGTTGAAAATAGAGCACCCAAACTCAAAGAAAATCAAGCATAAACACTTTTTAAAGGGTTAAATATGTAAAACTAGAAGAAACCAGTTGACACCATGGAATTTTATATGTAATTACAAAAGTATCTCCTGAAAATGCATCTCCATGAAGGAGCAGCTGCCATTTTTAGGAGACCCTGTCCACAGTGAGTCTTGAGGAGTTTTGAATGAGTTTTGCTTGCAGGTTGTTGGTTTTCTTTCAGCTGTAGAAGTGTGCTTGCTACAGCACTCCAAGCTCAGTTTCAAGTATCTTTGAAGGTAACTAGCAGTCTATGTTTCTACTGTGTACTTGCCCTAATGGCCATTTATTTCTTTAAACTGTGAATTCCTCTTTTACTTAAATAAAAGCTTAATAGAATCACCTGTCACATACAGAGTTTCACCTGAATTGAATAAGAGGTGATTTAAGGTTCAAGTTTAGAAGGTGTATTCAGATTCAGGGATAGCCAATGATCTTTTAAACAGTGAAATGATGTGTGCTAAAGATGTCAGAGCCAGAATCAGAACTGGAAGAGTGGATGGAAAATGGTATTCTATAGCTATTTTGCTTTCAGCTGTTTTTCCCTTAGCTTTTCTAAAATTGGCTATCAAGTCTAAGTCTAGGTCTATGAGTCTATCTGTTTGCAGGTGTCTTCAATGTGACAGAGCCTTCTGCCACCTAGTGTTAATGTGAGTTCTCTCCTCAGCAGGGTATCACCAGATAATTTATTAAATGTCATTATTTATTAATGATAATCCCTCCCCCCCCAATTGCTAGGCATTCTCCGTGAATGTTTAAAAATGCAGTTTCTGCACCAGAGGGTTTCGGAATCAATTCAATCAGTAGGCACAACTTCTTTGGATATGTTTATTGAAGGTGCAGTTTGCAAGGTGGGTCAAGTTGTTACACAGATAATCCATGGAGAATTTCAGTAATTGTGAATGTCACTCTGCTGCAACAACTCTGTTAGCACTTTTCTCCCCCAGGTGAGACCAAGGGATTCTGCCTAACTCAGCACACTTCTGCTTTGATATCTGTGCTCCTGCTGGTTCAGGAAATTGTATTAGACTGAAAGCAGCAGAGGATAAAAATTAATTCAACAGAAATTATATACAATAAAGAATGATTGCATTTCGACACTGAACTCATTGTCTTTTTGGAAGAGTAAAATGAAAATTTCCCATCATCGCTGCTTTTTCCCTTCTAGAGATTCCACCAGGGCACAACAGAGAAGGACAATAAAATCCAGAGAATTACACCCAGATTTCACAATAGAAATGTCAAACTACTAAAACAGAAAAATAGGCTTAAAATGATACTTTATATTTAAGCCAAATAATAATAGCTTCTACCATATGTTGACAGATAGGAGGAAAATTCTTAGGATTGAAGGAGTTTGGTTTTTTCCTTCATTCCCCTATAAAAATATTTTCAAGGGAATAGAGCAACTCTTTCCCCTTCTCCCCTCCACCTCTGTGAGCTGTCTTTGACTGCTCTGTGATACAGAGTGGGGCTGAAGGGTTCCCTTGCAGGTTGGCGTTGGAGGGCTCAGCCAAAAGGCCACACAAGACTTGGGCAGATGCTTCTAATTCTTAGCCCAGCCGTGGTTTGAGGAGATGCCCTCACTCCTAGCTCCTGCCCTCCTCTCTTTTCTCCCTCCCACCTCTTCCAGGCCTTCCTGAGGAGTAAATGCCAGCACGGCTGAGAGCTGTAAACTTGATCCTCAACATCAGACTGAAATGCTGGCCTGATCAGCAGCAACCAGAACCTGAAGAAGCAGAGGTTCTAATGCATTAGAGCATTAGTCAGCTGCAATACCAAGCAGGCTGGTTTTTTCGTGTTGTTTTGACCTGAGCAGTCTCATCTTCTTTAAATAGTGTTGTTCAAACTGCAATCTTTTTGCTTTTGACAATTATGGTGTTCAAATACTGCCTAAAGAAAATAACTTCATGTTCTTATTATCTCGAGTGAAGTTTTTAACTTGCTCTGTTATACATTTGAGATAATGATTAGGTTTGGCAGCTTACTTATCTGATCAGTATCAGAGGTTAAAAACCCTCTAGAAATTCTTGTGCATCTTGTGCTGTTTTGTTTCTGAGTCATATTAAACTGAAATTACCGTACGACATGAATTCATTGCTGCTCTGTCAGAGCAGAGGATGCTGCGTCCCGGTGAAAACAGAATGAACCAGCTGACCTGGGGAGACAGCATTTTCAAAGCCGAGGTTATATACAGCTTTTGCTGTGTTCATACGATGTGTTTTTTTTTTTTCCTCAGCAGTGATTTGGGGGCAAAGCCTGTGGCTGTGGTAGATGCATTTCTGGTGTTATTTTCCTGCTTTCAGTCCTTTATGCTGGCAGGGGGGAGGAGGTGATGTTTCTTTCCCCTTGGGTCCAGCCTCATCGTTCTTAGGGAGATCGGTGCCCTGCAGCGGCATTTCAGAGCTGTGCAACAGGGCAGGTAGATGGGGGAGGCCGTAGGATGAAGGAGACTGCTGACCTCCATTAGTCTGCAGCATGACTGTGACCATGCCTGACACCCGAGTCACCCAGGGGCTCTGTCCTCCTTGCTGGGACTAAAACAAAGTCCTTCAATGCAAAAAAACCTCTAAAAGTGTGCCGGCCAGTCCATTTCCAGCCTTGGGCCCAAAGTCAAGGTCCTTACCAGAGTTGCTGGGGCAAAAACATCTCCTGTCTGCTTGTGACAGGCCATCCTCTACTCTGCAGTTGCGGTACAGCCATGACCATCCTCGTGGTCTGTTGCCACAGAACTGCACATCAAGCAACATGTACTGAAAAAAGGGGGGGGGGAGTCTCTGTGCATCTCCATCCTCTTTCTGTAGGTGTTCCTGCCCGAGCGCTCTGTTTAGAAAGGGCTCAGTTTGCTTCATAGCTACATAATTTACATGGAAGCTGGTCCAGGAGGGATCTCTTTCGTGTAGCTCGCTCAAAGCCCCAGTTCATCAATATGGATCGCTTGGTGTGCACTGGGGGATTTATGGTACGCGGTGGGGTGTGCAGAAGTCGGAGAAAAAGGCAGAGCGCGAGGAACTGTAGGGAATTTTTATCCTAAAGGAAGAATTTGTGTGTCCAAAAGAACTGCCTTTCAGAATAAAAGTTGTGTTCTGTCTTTTTGCCTACAGAAGAGGTGCTGTATTCCTGGAGTCGAACCCAGGGAAACGTTCCCCTAGCCGTGGGGAAAGACCCAGTGATGTCTTTAAGACTGAACTTGCCCTATCCTTAAAAAAAGATAAGCCTGTGAAAATAATCCTGACTCAGGTAGTAAGATACAAAAAAATGGTTAACTTCCTCAGAGTAATAATAATTATTTAAACATGTCCACGTTCTTCTGGTGACCTTTGTGCGAAACGTAGTGTGCGGGAGGAAGAGTGGAGTCGGAGGGCAGGGGGAAAGATGAAAAATTTGAAGATCAACATTTCCACAGCATGTTAACAAGAGAGCTACTTTGCTCTCTACTTTTGCTACAGAAACGATGGCTTAATTGTCTTTTTAGCCACTGAAAAGAAAAAAAAAATACAAGATCGTAGCTGAGAAAAGGCCCTTGCGTTCAATGACATTCCTCTCGGGGTCAAGTACGAGTGGAGCCTGATTTAGTCATAGACTAAATGTAGCTGCAGTTCTGCAGTCCTCCGAAGTGTAATCTATACTAGTCATGCAGAGCGAGTGCTTTGCTGGATTCCAGCTAGGACTGCAGTGTCCTTGCTACGCAGCGAGGCTGCTCAAGGGTGCTAAAATGCTTACTTGCAGTTGCTTGAGCAGTTTCTGCGATGGTTGATTGATTTACTGTATCTGGAAGTTCAGAGCTGGAAACCTGAGCGAGGGAGAATGCCTTGGCCGCGGTGGCGAGGCTGGGTGTTGAGAGGACAGACAGCTGGCGGGCGACCTCGGGAAGATGACAAATGGGGGACCAGGTGCCTCCGCTCATCCAAGAGCACTCCCAACCCCTCCGCTCGCAGAGGCGCGCGTTACGGAAGTCCCTCGCGCTGAAGGAAGGCTTCCTGCGAGCAAGGCTTCTAGAAATAAACGTTAACCTTTTGTTACCAGCTACGTACGTGGGGATAATGAATTCAAGCAGCCACGTGGGAAAGAGTTTAAACAGAAATCCTTTCAGTTTGAAAGGAAAAAAAAAATCATCCAAATGGTAATGGTTGCGCGTATTTTGGAGACGGCGTCTGGAACGCCGTCAGGAATGCGTGGCGCAGGGATGTGCGGTGAGCAACAAGAAGCAAACTGTTTACCCAGCGTAATTGGTGATGGTTCTTGACTGACATGTATGGAGCCATTAAATATATTCCTGGGAGTAAAGTGGGACGTGAGGAAGCCCCCCAACAACTGAAGAAAGAAAAATCAGCATAGAACTTGTATCCTTTGTAGAGTTGAAACACGTGAGCGAAAAGAAATTGGGTAGCCTTTAGTTTTCCTTTGCTTGCAAAGGATTAATGTGTTTGCAGGTTCTGCTTTCCACTTCCCATTTTTATTTTAAAACAGTCATTTGCGTGCTAAAATGAGGAGAACTTTCAGATAATCATTGTCTTGAATCTGCCCTGTAACAGCCCAGAAATTTATAAACCGTGTTGACTTAGACCAGCTGAGAATATGCCTCCTTTCTCTGAAGTTTGATTATTGGGGATTATGGTGTACTCTAGCAGCTTTGGGGTTTTCTTTTCTTTCTTTTCTTTTTTTTTTTTTTAAACTAAAAAAAAAAAACCCAACAAAACAACGACAAAAAGTCATTGCTTTAACTTTTGAAAATGCATTCAAGATTTTCTGCATTAGCTCAGATGATGGCATCTACTGCCAAGGCAGGAATGGCTGCTGTCTCACACTGGTATTTACATTTTCTAAGGTTGAAACTGTTACACCTCATCTGAAGTGATGCTGCCTGGTCAAATGTTAGGAGAACCTGATTAAATGTAGCATGTGATTATTATCAAAGGAAATATGCAGACACCCATGGTGAATTCTGGGTGCACATGAGGTGCAAAATGTGTTTATCAAACATGCACTGGATTTACACATGTGAAGTCTTGTTGAATGTAAATCTCTAGCTTGCATAACTCCTCAGTGGAAAGAGGAGGTTTATTTAACTTGTTAACATTTTTAACATATTGTCTACAGGTGTAATTGGATTTGCAGTTCCTTTGAAGATGGATATAGGTCAGCTTGCACCTTTTAAGGGATTTATGTCCCATTTCAGAGTTCTTTAAGTCTATAGTCTTTACGGCTATAGTCTACAGCGCTTTAAGTCAATAGTCTTTAAGTCTATAGTGCATAGTACTTTGAGTCTATAGCCTTTCTCCGCGTGAAATAATTGTACCAAGGCTGGTGCCTTCTTGGGTAGGACCCTGCAGCGGGACTGGAGTTGTCTAAAAATGGTTGTTAGGGCAGTACCTGCAGAAACCTGTGTGCACAGCCTGCAAGTGCTATCCCAGGACTGTCATTCAGCCCGCAGCAGAGAAAATGTAGAAAATGCATATTAGGTCAGAGTAATACAAAGCTTCCTTTATTCTGTAAAACCTTTTTCATCCTTAGTTTCCTGTCTTTACATTTTAAAACATCCACTTCTTTTAAAATTCTATCAGACAGTTTCTGTGGGGCAGAAGGCATTTCTCCTTGTTCTTTGATCTTCATTTCTCCATGCTTTTTCATCTTACCTTTAGGCAATAGCATTGGCTTCTCAGTTACTCCAAAGGCAAATGTTTGTCTATGTGTTAAATAAATGTGGGTACCTGCTTCTGGTCTCATGTCTATTTAAAAACTAGAGCAGCAGTAGAATTGCAGTGCTAGGAAAATGCTGGAGAACCAGGTGCTCTCTAAAACTTTTCTTCCTTTAAACTTTTTTTTAGCAGTGGAAGAGTTGGTTTTTTTTATGACGCATTCACTTAGGAGCACTGAAGATGTATTTTGAGATAGCTGTCACAAGAAAATTTCCCTCCATTCCATCCCCCGATGTACTCGCTTTTCAGTGGAAATGTTTGGTCTCTGGAGCCTGGATTTCATCTCAAAAAGAGGAAGTTTTCAGGGAAAGTGGTATGGGAAAATTTGATTCTGTTCTCTTCCCCCCACCAAGGATGGCTTCTTTGCCTTTGTGTCTTTGCATTTAAAGATTTTTCTACTGCAAGGTTCACAACTCTACTCACCAATGTCATGGGTAATTTGTAATAAAATCTCTGATATAGGTAATTAGATATATCTTACAGTTTATGTATGTGTTTCACCATTAAACGAGGAAACAGTTTATGTGAAACATCAAATAAAAGTGCCTTGGTTTTTACATTAAACACTCCGGAGATTGTTTTATTGGTCACTGCAGTAGCTGAATGGCAAGGAGTGGAGCTGCTGCTTTGGAGCAGGAGCACTGAGCCCCAAGACGCTGCCGGGTTGCTGTTGCAGCAGGGCACGAGTGGCTTTGGGCTGCCGGGATCCAAAACGTTTGCCCTCTATCAGGGAGGAGAGGAACGGGGGACGAGAGGGAGGAATAACTCATCACTGATTTCTACCTTTGGAGTCAGAAATGGCTTTATCAGAGACAGCTGTTTCACAGCTAACATTACTTTTCTGGGCTTTGTTTTTCCTTCTCCAGTGTCTGGTAGCAGACCTCTGTGCTGTTCCATCCTAGCTGAGGCGTGCTGTGGCAGACCTGTTTTATTTTAATTTTTGCTTCACCGCATGCCGTTGACGTGTACTCCTGCCCAGAGACACTCTGACAGCGTTTGAAACAAATTGCTATTTAGAAAAAGCAGATGGAAGAGGCTAAAAAGAATTGCTAGAGGTCCTAGATGTCTTTTATTGATTTGGTGGGTTGGGGTTTTCTTGGCTTTTCTACTGGGAAAAGTTATTTCTGATAGAACAGAGTTCTTCACTTAGAAGACCAAGAAATAAAAGTTGTAGGAGCTGTGAACTCAAACTCCCAATTAGGTTTTTTTCTTAAATCTTCATTGTGATAGAGACCCTTTAGAGTCAGTCGGCATCTGATTTTGAAGAATGTATTGCAAAGTGAAGACTTTAACTTTTCCTTATTGGAAAGTTGGTTACGTTTCCCTCTGAAGTAAAGGGGGGAAAAATACTCAAACATCATCTAAGGATAGATATGTTTATTTCCAAGCAATTCAAGCGAGCCCCTGGAAATGCCATCAAAGGTAAAGTCAGTTGGAACCAAAGGGTTTGTTGGTGATACCAGCTCTACATTCAACAGGCAATTCCGGCAGCTTCAGGCCCTAAGTAAGAGAACCAGCACTGCGTGTCCTGCGTTGGAGGCATAGGTGGTGGTTGTACAAGCATGCCGTAAGCTTCTACACCTGAGCACGTGCTGGTTTGAATGCGAGGAACTGCGGGCACGGCTCTGCGAATCGCGATGGGTAAGGGACAGCTCTGCGGCAGTGTCCTGGAGCGTGAGTGCGTGAAATGGGCCGAGCAAGTTTGTGGCATGGGAAAGGCTGGGGTCTGGCACTCGTCTGACACCTTGGTGAGCAATTTCTGCTCACTAAGCCTTCAGAAAACTAGCATAGCTAAATAGTATCATTAATAATAAAAAAATAGAGTGGCTTACTAAGCTGAATCTGAACTGGTGGATCTGCTGTCTGCGAGTGGGATTGCTGGGCCTTCAAGGGTGATGGTTATGGTAGCTCTCATTGTCTTCGGCAGGATTTTTCGGTAGCCAAAACTGTATTGTGGTATTTAGGGTGACTGTTCCTTGTACCCCTGCACTATGGGCTGTATTGGGTCTTGTCCTGCCGCAAGACTAACAGGTGATACAATCTGGTTGAAAATATATTCTTTTCATCTGTCTTGGGGTCTGTCCTATTTGGGCCTCATCATACTTAGCAGTTTTTTGACATTCACCCTGATTGCTGCAATTGTATATACAGAGGCGTAATATCCAGAGGCATTAAAAAAAACCCCAAAACCAAATAACAACCCTCCCTTAGCTATTGCAGTGGGTAGCTGCCTGTCCATTTGCTGGTGCTTGCAGCAAACCCCACACCGCAATCATTTGTTGTCCTTTTTTTTTTTTTTTTGGACTTTCTGGTCACATTAAAATTAAAGTAATTAAAACTGTTGCGCTGTATTTATCAACCAAATGATCTCCTCGTTCCTTGAGGCAGCCATGGACCTGTTCCGTTCCAGGGAACAATTTTCCCCATTCAGCTATTAAAGAGATTTCTCCCATTTAGTCCTTGTTGTCCTGGAGGGTGGAGGAGAGCGGCTGATGGTAGGTGCCTCGCTGCCGTCAGGGCTGGAAGCCTCACCTTGGCCATGGTGCAAAGGCTGCAGAAGGTACTGAGCTGGGCTCGTGAGGGGCCTTTGCTGAGTTCATGGTTGTGTAGAAGTTGCATTGTATGTTGGAACAGGCTGTGCTGGCTGCTGTTCGGCAGGAATTTCTGACACCGGCAATAGTTGGTTTATTTGTTAAGATCTAAATACGATGGCAGTGCCCAAAGAGCGTCTGCTAAAATAGATGAAAGACCGCTTTTTGACTTTTGAGGACCTGGGATCAGGCTTGTACCTAGTCTGTGGAAGGATGAATTGCTATTTTGGACTTCTTTGAGTACCAGCTTTATGCGCTGTGTTTCTGTCCTACCTTAGACATTACAGTCTCCGAGACAGGGAGAACCACACAATATTTGAATAATACCTAGCGAAGGCCTGTTCCCAAATGAATTTCCCGGGGCTATTTAATGAAGAACAGCAATGAACTCAGCTCATTTTATAAGCAAATTCTGCTTTAGCTGCATGGACCAACACTGTGGTAGAACTGGTTCAAACAAAAATAGAGTTGCTTGGAGGAGCTCAGTTTTTACCTGCTCAGGGGCTGTAGAGTAACCCAGGCCACACATTCCTCAATCAAAAACAGGCCAGAGAAAATCCAGTTTCTTATGTGCATCTCTCATCCGATAAGACCCAGTCTCTGCAAGGATACTCTGAAAAATGCATCGATAGCTCATCTTAGAGATTTGGTAAATCTAATGAAAATATTGTCTCCAGAAAGGCTCAGGAATGCAGCGCATGCTACTGCGTTACTAATGCTTTGCACAGTTTTCCAGACTGGAGTATTTTGCTTGCTTTCATGCAACCACTATTTATTATTTAAATGATGAATCTGGAAAATTTCCCAGATCTAATGTCTGCCCCATTACTTTGTCTTGGATACTACGGATAATCAGATGAGCAGTAAGTCTATTCTGGGGAATAGAATTACATTATCTTTTTTTTTTTTCTTCTCTGTCAAGCAGCTTGTGAGTGATTTTTCTTTTCTTCACCCTCATAAAATACCTAATAGATCAAAAAAGTAAAATCTGTATGCCAAATACAGAGTATTCCACACGTACCTCCAGTGATGCATCTGCAGAAACACCAGTGGGAGTACATTTATCTTGGGTAGATGGGGGAAGATTGCGTGAAATAATCTTGAGCACTGATACTTTCAGTTGGGTGGGTGAAGTACTGTGGGGTTTTTTTGGCTTGTTGGTTGGATGTTTTGGGGTTTGTTTGGTGGTTTTTGGTATGTTCCCCCCCCCCCCCCCCCCCCGGTTTGGTTGTGCTGTTTCTCCATCCTCTCTGATTGTTTCTGAAGTCTTTCCTGAATTTCTCTGAGACGAGCCTGCCCAGCTGAGCAGCGAGGGGACATTTGCCAGTGGTCTCGTCTGTCGAGCTGGCGTTGGGTCCTCTGGCTCTTAGGGACGGCGCTGCCGCGCGGTGCTGCGGCTGCCTGGGCGCGGGGGATCGCGCCTGCTGCTGCGCTGGACGCCGCTGCGTGGTTCTCCGGCGGTCCCGGTTGTTCCTGATGAAGTGATGGTGACACGGCCTTCGGAAAAGAGAAACCCACCCCCAGGAATGACCAGCTTGATTCTCAGCCTCTGCACCAGGTGTGAATTACACCTCCTTCCTTGAAAACAGGAGGCTTTTTTTGTTTTTGTTTTTTTCACATGGTGATGAGAAACTAAAGGCCAGGAATGAGCCCCCTGAAGGCCCATGAAGAACAAAATACGATGTGTTTTAACTGACGTGAAAGGTTAATGGGGAAGATCAACATGCAATGGCTGCAGCGAAGGGAAGGGGGCTTGTTTGGGCAGGGCCTGAAGCGGAGCGTAGGCATTACGGTGCAGGGGAAGTGTGAAACCGTGGGGCAGAGAACACACAGCCCTTCAGCCCTGCTCAAAAATAATAGTGCAGGTTTTTTTTAACTTCAGAGTTTAGTCTGCCCTCAGTAAAAACAAGTTACATTAAAAAACCCTGCACCAGAAAAAGCAAACCTCTTTTTCCTGGTTTCTGCTTATAAGATTTACAGGTACTTAAAATAAACCTATGAAAAACAGACCTAGTGTGCTGGAATTTGCTAACTAGTGAGAGCAATTACCTCCAGGTCCCAAGACCTAACGGAGCTTGGCTTTTTGGAAATAAGACTTGGCAAGCGCTTCTTCCTGCTGCTGTTGTAAAGGTGTACATGAAAAGATGTGCTGACCTCTGCCAGAAACCCCAGGAATCCAGTTCGGAGAGCGACTCCTGCGAAGGGCACGGCCAGATTCAGGCGGCACAGATGGGGATCGGTGCGGAAAAGCCGGCGAAACATTCGCTTCTCATTGCGCGGCTTCAGCGTGGCAGATTCTTTGCAATTGCCTGGTGTACCACAGTCATTAAATGGGTCAAGAACAGTAAGTTTAGATACTTAACGAGAAAATAAAGACCTCGCTTGACAACCAGCAGCGTGTCGTGCTTGTTTCACAGGAGTAAGGAGAATTAATGCAGGTTGCCGTAGTAAAAGTTGATCCGAGCCTTTTTGGCAATGACTTCGTACTGCTTCAGAGATCACATACTAATTAACTATAAATGCTGTAATAGCTGTAAATCAGGCCGTCTAATGAAACTAATGCCTCAATTTCAGATGACCTAAAAAAAGGGAAACAATAGACTCTTCCTCTCTCCTTTAGTGATATAAGAAAAGTAACAAAAGTTAAGTAATGAAAAACACACCACCAACCTTTGTTAATACAGAAAGGTAAAATAATCCCGTTTTCTCCAGACTGTTCCATGCATGAGTGGAAAATGAAGTTTGTGCAAGGAAATAAAC
The DNA here is from genome assembly GCA_020745775.1 of Theristicus caerulescens. Classification (NCBI taxonomy): domain Eukaryota; kingdom Metazoa; phylum Chordata; class Aves; order Pelecaniformes; family Threskiornithidae; genus Theristicus; species Theristicus caerulescens. The sequence continues at coordinate 65,025,466 of CM036564.1, read as the reverse complement.
ATCACAGAAGTAAAATCCGAGATGGGAATTGATTTTTATAAGACTCTCTGGTTTGGAGGGTGGAGGTAGTGTCCCACCAGCGTTTTGAAGGAAATGATTTGTCGGTGTCGGCATCCCTTCATCATTCCTGGCTGGGGGAAGGAGCTCCTCTCTCCCACAGCAGTTGTAACAGGCCTTTGGGAAGGATGAGATTTTCCTCCTAAAATATTAAGGGACAAGTAACAAGAATATTTAAAAAAAAAGTCTATTAAATGCATTCTCCCACAAAACAGGAGCTCTCTGCAGACCATCTTCCCTTCCAGATTAAGAGCCGGGACCAGCTTTGCTGCTGTGGTTGTAGATTCCCTTTGGACTAAGCCCTGTTAAAAGGGTTTGTGCCCTAACGTCTGTGCCTGTGCTGATGAGAGCTGGTGTCCAGCAGGGAGGACCGGACTCCATCGCCAGTCGGTACAGAGCGGCAGAGCTCACCGCAGCCCGGCCGCAGGAGGCAAATTCAGTCTCTTAACTCCAGCATCTCACCGACAATGGCTCAGAAATGTTGCTTGTGTCTGTGCGCTGTAGTTATTAGGTGCAAGAAATACAGTTTTAAAACTGTAATTAGTAATTTCTAAGTAACCTCTTTTTCTACACATTTATGGCATCAATGGGTATGACTGTTTATTATGTCTTACCTATAAAATCTGACCGGTTTTATATACTCTTTATGGAAACAGTGTACAGTCATAAATTAAAAGATGCAACTGTTTTGGATATTTTACTGGTGGTCCTGTATTTTCCTGCCAAAAGTGCAGCTGTTTTAGGTTTCTCGGGATAACATTATAAAAGGCTGTATGCGTTTTGCAAGTTTATGCTTGAATTGCCAAGCCAGAGGTGGAATGACTCAACCTTCCCAGGAGCAACATGTACCAAGCGATGAATCAAAACAGCTAGCTGAAGCTCAGGGGCTTACAGGGAAAAGCAGCTCTCATTTATGGTATTTTATCTGGCGGTCAGAATTTGAGACGGTCGTTGTGCCGATCGTGCTAGGCTACGGCCTGCGTCTGTCCTTGTATTTGATGGGGTTTGGGTGCAAAACTAGCTGAGAATCGGGTCTTGTATTGGTCTTATGTGGGGTGCAAGAGCTATAGGGTTACAGCGTGGGAGGAAACCATTCAAGCCCCACCGAGCAGACGCCTTTAATGGGGGCTCGTGGCGCGCGGAGCTGGGTTTGAGCCCTCGAGGGGAGCCAAGGGCTGGCGGCAGCGCCAGCACAGGTAGCGTGGTTCAACAACTCATCGGTCTGGCTGGTGCGGTGTGAAATTGGATGGCTCTGCAAACGGGTGATGTTGCTTAATTAACGGTGAAGTTCAGAGGCTGCTTTAGCCCAAATGTTGATGACGGCCTCCTACAGATCTAATTCCCTGCTGTCAGTGGGCTTATTCCAGATACAGATAGGTCTGAGAGCACCAAGTTCAGCCCCGGTGTCATCAGAGCAACCGGCACGGTCGGCTCTTGGGAGCGCCCAGCCTTAACTGGGCAGAGCTGAAACCCTCCTGTGATTCCCATGGGAGCGCAGGAAAGCTGTGCTGTCCTCGTCCCAGAAGGGACTGCCGAAGGGGTAACGCAGCCCTCCCCCCAGAGCGAGCACAGGAGTGTACTTAACCCTGCGTGGCCGATTGCAAAGATCCAAGGTTTTTCAGCGCGCTGGCGGGGCAGCTTGTCTGAAGGTGCGTCGGCGTCAGCAGTGTTTTAACTAACGGAAGTTTTTATACCGATACGTTCGTAGGTGGCGAGCAGCGGGCAGCTTGCGTCTCCTTGCTTTCTTCAAAAATCAGCCTCAGCCTCTCTGTACCATGAGCTACGCAGGTGTTTGATGTGTTGGTTTCTGCTCTAAAATAGCGCTTCTCTTTGTTTTAGGTATCTCAACCACGTACGAGCTGCCTCTCCGCAGGATCTTGCTGGGGGCTACACTTCTTCTCTTGCTTGTCACCGAGCCTTACAGGATGCTTTCAGTGGTCTTTTCTGGCACCCCAGTTAGCCGGTGCGCATCAGCCTGTCATCGAGGGGCACCGAACGGAGCGAGAAGCAAATCAGGCCAGCAAAGGTGGGGTGAAATTGCTGCCATCTGCACGACGGCTAAGCTGCAGTCACTTTTCTGTGTCAGACCAGCTGTGTTTAAGTGTTAAAGGGGGGGAAAAAAAAAACCCATGTCTGCACGAGAGCTTTGTAAAATGGTAGATACATTTTTGTGGAGGGGGAAACTCGTTAGTCATGTGGCACTTTGCTGAGGGAGGCTGAAGCAATAAGCCACATCTAATGGAAGATGTGAATAACTCAGCTGTGTATGTTTGAGGTTTAAAGAAATACACTTGTAAATTTTTTTTAAATAAAGCCAGACTATTTTATTAAAGTTTGTGGTTTTACTCTTATTGCAGGGTTTTATTTGCACAAGCATTTAAATGCCATTTTGATTATAACATTTAGTGTCAATATTCAAGCCTACATTTTCTTCCCATAAAACTCGTTTCCTCAGTTCAGACAAGTGGGTTTTTCCTCCTGCCAGCTGGACGAGCTGAGAAACCCTGGAACTGTGCTGACACAACTCTTGTGCAGGATCCTTCCTGATGTCACTGGGTTCTTACCTTTGTCTGGAAAACAAATCTTTAGCTGAAAGTCTTTCAGCTGAGTTCCTCTAGCAGCAATCTAAGAAGCCTTGCTACCAAGCTAGGTCATTAAAGTACTCAAAATTGGGGTTGGTTTTTTCCTCTTCAGCTCCGTTCTCAACTTTTCTGTTGCGTGTTCAGGAGCTGCTTTTGGCAGGAGCATCCCTTTGCCTGGCTTTTGGGATGACCCTTGCCGCTTGATCTGCTGCTTTTACCCATTCCTTCCCCTCGCCGTGTGGGGGAACGCAGAGGAACGGCGGCAGAGACAGGCTTCCTGCGGCGGGACGGGTCTTTGCCGGGAGCGTGTGTAAACTGCAGGAGACTGGAAACTGCTCGGGACAGCGAGCGCCTCCAGAGCAAAGCATTTTCTCTGAATTCCTGTTGTTTGTGCCCAGAAGAGTTGCCGACAGGTAACGTTAGACGCAAGGCGGAGGTGTGGGAAAGGTGGTCGCTTGCGGAGGACTGCTGCCTGCGGTGGCCTGGCCTCAGACAGAAAGGCTGGGTGCGGTAGGACTCAGCCGCACAGCGCACGCTCGAGACCGCTCGTACGCTTGCAGTCGTGTTGCAGTGCAGCCCCGAGATGAGTGCTGCTTTCCGCCTTCCTCCTCCCCTCTCAGCTCTAAGGCCTGAAAGTTGACGTGCCCTTGCTTTATCCATTCCCTCGCTTGCGGCAGATGGCTGCCACCACCGCCAGGCCAAGCTCATTGCTTTCCTAGCAGCCAGACGCCGTGGGAGGTCGTTCCCTCTGTGGCGGGTGCCTGACGGGCTGCCTCCTGTTTGCAGGACAGATAAACAGCAGCGGTCCTGGGATTCAGCTCGGGACCCTGGGAGGGAGCAGCACAACCAGGGGCAGTCCGTGCTATGCCGGGCTCGCCCAGACCAGTACGGATACACCTCGCCGATGATCTGCTCTACGTTCGGTTTGTAAAGCCTCAGGTCATTGCCCTGGTGAATGCAGAACTGCGTACACATTTTAATATGTATCATTTAAATACACTCACGCAACCGGTGCGTAGATGGGCTGTCGTTTGCCGTTTCATGTGGAAGGGCTATATGCAACAGTGGCAACTGCACAGAAATACGAAAAAACCCCCGGTTCCAAGTGTAGCTGCGTAGAATCCATTGACTTGTGTCTAAAGTTATGCTGCTGAAGTAACACTGGCATTTAATCCTTCAGTGAACAAAACTTCTAAGAACTAAAATGCTTCCCTGCCCTGTCCAGCGCTTGCTCTTGGAGGAGCAGCGACTGCCAGGGAGAGGATACGATGCGCCTGTCATCGACAGCGAGGACAAAGAGGTTAAAGCCGCTGCAATACCATTTGAAAGGCTGGCGGAGGAACGCTCGGGCTGGAGCGGCAGCCGGGGCAGTCATCTGTACAGCAGCTTTCAGGACAGCGCGAGCGAGTCAGGATGATTTTTTTTTTTTTAACCCTGGTTTGATAAATGCAATCTCACGGTAACCAAGCTGCGGAGGCTTGCTCAAAAGCACTGGCCGCGTAGCCAAGGGAAAGGCTGCAGCGTAGAGCCACCGAGCAGAACAAATCTACGGGCCTTAGCGGCTGCTTGGGCGAGAACCAAGCCATCAGGTTGCAGGCCCCGGAGGTGGAGCCACGGCAGCAGAGCCAGCGAGGGCGAGGGACATCTGGGAATGGAGTGGCTGGATGTGAGCCCTGAGCTGGGACTGAAGGAAAGCATCTGAAACCGAGAGGGTGATGCGAGTTCCTCTCTCCAGATGAACTATCTGTGCCTGACATTGCCCAACAATAGCTTGGACGGGTAAGAAAAGGCAATCAAAGGCAGAGGCTTCTTGAATCCCTGCAGAACAGAGGCAGCCAGGCAGAGCTCGGCCGGGGACTGCAGCAGAGGAGCAGCGGGAGAGGCAGGGGAGCGCTGGGCGACGGCAGGGGCACAAAAGCCACGGGAGGACGCGGTTGCAAGACGAGAGGAGCGCTCAGCCAGGTACTGGCTTTTGGTCTGGTGCTTTAACGCATGCGGGTACTTAATCTGCAGCTGTGTGAACAGCATTAGAGTCTTTCCTGCTTTAACGGTGGGCAAACACTAAGTTAGGAGTCAACTAATCCCTAACTAAATCGCAGTGTTAAACAGCATTTATTACTCAAAAGCCTCGGACCAATTATATATGGCTATTTTTGTACCTTGGGTTAAGTTTTTGAAAGGTTATCTTGCTTACCCAAGAGCTGTTTGTGCATCTGCTAACAGCAATCCAATATTCTTAAACACCAAAACCATTTTCAAAGAGAATCTAATGCAAAGATTATGCAAGTCAGCTCACTAGACCTGACAAAATACAAAGATCTGGTTTTGCCACAAACCGCACATTATCAAAATGACACAGCAGAAAGCTATCCCAGTCTGCGTCACTGAATTATCACAGGGTGTGAAAAAAATAGAGAGCAGAAAAGTACCAAACCGCAGTTATTACAAAAAAGTGAAGTTTTATTTTTTTATAGCAACAATAATTTCAATCTGCTTATTGATCCCACAATTAAAAAGGTAAACGCAGGAAGCAAGGCTGACAAAGGAAAGCTGCAACGTGTTATGCGTCGGCACCTGAGATGGGTAACACAGGTATGCTTCAAATAACTCAAGGGGTAAACTGGAGGTAACCTAAGTATACCTTACACAACCTACTAGGGTAGTTTAGTTACCAGAACTCTAGTCTTCAACTCTTCTTCAACTCCAGCTTTTCTTCAGAAAAATCTTTGCTGGTACACAGACGTTTAGAGGCTGGTTTTGCTGGAAGAAGGTTAGAAAAAGTGAGTTATTTAATGCACAGTAAACAGACTGAGCTGAACCACAAGCCTTGTAGCACTTAAGGGATTTAACAGGAAGAGATGAGAGTTAAAATCAGGATTAACGGTCACAAATGAAAACTGTTACAGCAATAATGGGGGCTCTTTACTCAACGCCAAAAAGGACTTTCAAAAAACCAGCATTGAGCTACATTTTCACCTACATCTCAGTGCTACCCAACAACAGTGTAAAAATAAGTTTCAGGGCGTTAAAGCTTCATCAAAACCTCCTTTCCTCCAGTTCGAGTAACTGCAGACTGAAAGCCTCCCCTCTCCCCCCCCTTGTCATGTAGCGCCAAGCCCAAGATCACTGAAACCAAGTAGCTGCTGTGAGTACTTCAAGAAACGAATGACCAATTATAAACAAAATAAAAATCAAATTCAACATTAAAGATCTCTAAGGATATTTATTTCTCAATTAAATTGTACAGAATGGGATTCTGCTGATGTAGTGGCTCCAGCCCTAAACTGAGCCCGTGCAAGCACAAGGGAGGTCAGAACTGGGACCAGCCACGCGGAAGGACGCCGTTCTGCCCTGGGTGAAAATGAAGCTCCAGTTCTCAAGCATTCAGCTAACAGAATCGTGTGCTTGGCGTCAGATACCCCGTCCTCCCCCAGCACGCAACCCAAGGCACAAGGGTCTGGTTTATGGCCCATGGGATGATCCCACCCAGCCCACCGTTCTTCCACGGAGGCTCACACTGGGATGTGAGGAGCGGACCGCTGCTCCCGAGAGCGCACAAAGCCCTGCAGCTGCTGCACATGTGCAGGCGCTCGGTCCTGCCGGCCACCCTCGCACCGGAGCGCGGCATCGCTGCCACGTGGCTGACGCGGCCCACAAGGCTGACGAGGTGGGGCCAGCCTGAGACAGCAAAAGGTGTGGCCTGAAATCCCAGCGCCGCGTAGGAGGCTGGTTCCTTACCTTCGTCAGGGCAGGGCCTCTTGTACAGCACGTCCGCCGGAATCTGGAAACTAATGCACAGCATCTCCTTGCTCGGTGCAACATTTCTAACCAGGTAAGTAGAACAGCGGCCATCTAGGGAGGTTCCCAGCGAAGCTTCAGCTCGTTCTTGAATATCTTTGGCGGGGTCGTCATGTTTGGAGAATCCATAGCAGTGCACCGTGGGAAGGCCAGCCGTGCTGCACGGCTCTCCCACTAGGAAATGCCTGAAAACATCTAGAAATTCAATAGCTAAAGCTGGCAAATTCATGACTATATGAAAAGAGGTTTTCTGTTCTTTCAGAAGCGGGAGCTCTTTACTTAGTTCTTCTCTCACTGGCCCCAGGAGGAAGTCCCTGCCGTCCATGTTGAACGCTTTTACTTTGTTGTCTACTTTGTTTAGTTTGCAGTTGTGCAGGAGCCAGTTGTAGGATTCAGGATTGAGATCGTTTGCAAATACGCGGCACTTTTTCTTTGCTGCTGGAATAGCAAAAGGTCCAATCCCAGCAAAGACATCGAAAAGGACGTCACCCGGCTTTAAAAGCTCAACGATACGGCCGTGTTCTGTGGAAAGACGTGGGTTCCAGTAGACTTTAGAAAAGTCCAATTCATACGCGATATTATTTTCTTTGACCTGAAAGTCCAGAACGCTTGGTTAAGCCTCTGTGTTCAAATTCCAGACATGTTTAAGCATTATCAGTAATTAAGACAGCTAAAAAACAAGGTGCTTTATCAAAAGGTAACGTGTACATTGACATTTGTCCCATGAGTAGTACACACGAATCTTGTATAAACAGATCTACTCATCAGAAAGAGCCATAAGGAATGTTCCAACTGTCAGTCCAGATGGCTGGCTGATGCATGTCTCAATCGCCAGGTGGAAATAAAGCAGCAACTTAAAATGACCAAAAAAAAAAAAAAAATCTGAGCTTTGTGGCTGGCTGACAACTCCTTTATTGAAAGCAGACCTTGGGAAGATGCCTCAAGCCCCCTTAGCAGAGTCCACACAGTAAATAAGCGTCTGAGAATGATACAGCACAAGAATGGCAACAGTCAGCCAAACTCAAAGCCACTGGGAGCCAATTCTGCAGTTTGTAAAAATACTGTATTTTATCTCTCAAGGTGACAGCCCGGAAGCTGATCCAAACCCAGACTTTGGGATGACCACTGTCTTAAGAACAGCCTTAAAAACGAACAGTATTTATTCAGATGAGAGCGGGATGCAAGATACTACTCACTTTGCACCACCACACTCGAATGGCGTGGCTCCGAAGTAAAGCCACTTCGGATCCAAAGCACTGCATCGTTTGCTTTGCCAGCAAGAAACACACCGAAGCGCATCTGCGCTCCTCAGCGTGCAGCTCAGCGGTATGCGAGATGGATGCTTAATGAGCTAATACCAGCTGCGTAACGTTTGACTGTCACTTCTCCCTTGACGATTCAAATGCCTTCTCTCTGCACGTACAGGATGTTCTACCAAGCTATTCAACTTTTTTATTTGGTAATCTAATGTTTTCTCTCTGAAAGTATAAAACTGCTAACAGTTAGGAAAAATATTTTTTGGTCAAACCAGCGGCCAAGTTTCCAGCTAAAGAGAGGAAACCCTGCGTGAAGAATACTTGGCAGTTACATAGCGCTTTACACCTGAAAAATGTCAAAACAGAGGAGAGATGAGATTTGTCTTGCTGCTGACAGAAAAGGAAAAAGGCATAGGCAAAATATTGCCTACGTTGCAAAGACAGTGAGATTTAAAAACACGGTCTTATGCTCGGTACCAGCCACTGTACAAGGCTTGGTGAAATTAAGAAACAGCATTTTCTCCGATCAAATCCACTAACTATTTTGGCTTTAGAGTGAGAAACACCCCTCGCTACAAGTTTGTAATTAGCATCTCTGTAAGAAACCTTTACTTCAGCTGCTTTTGCGTATCCTTAAAATCTAGGCTGTGAACTTGAAAGAATACCTATCGTCACGATCCCTGTGGTTGTGAGTTTGCTCTTGGCAGACCAGGACAAATGAGCGTAGACGTAACTGCCAACTCTTACACTCTAAAACAAGTGTCAGGAAGGGCACTGTGCAAAGGAATGGTCTTAACAGCACCTCTTCATCACATCTTTCCAGTAGATGTCTTTGGGTTTTAGCATATTAAATTTAAAACAACAGGGGAAAAAAAACCTGTACCTTGGTTACTAGTTTGCTCTCTCCGGCAAGCACTTCCATTTGAAAATTTCTGTATGTGCTGTCAATAATATTGGTTTTATTCACTACACAGGTGATTCCCGGATTCTTGTCAATTATAACCTGGCCTGAAAGACATGGCAAAAGATATTCCGGTTAAGGGACTACAACCTCTTAATGCCCTACACAAGATACAAACACCACTGTTTAAATTAACAGAACTGCTGTTTAAATTAACTGCAGTTTAATTAACAGAAGCAAGCACGTATTAGAACAACGTTCCTCTAATGATTCAGGGCTGCAGATGTGACATCTTTGTAAGGCAGCTATTTACCCTGACGCAGCGCTCAGTGAAGTGAGACCACAATTGCTGTAAGAGGAGAGAACTCTGCCTTCTGTGCGCAGCTACAGCATCAGCACAAGCCTACTTAAGCCAAAATATAAAGCAATGAAAAGCGCTCAAAAGTCTTCCTTGGACACGTAATAATTTATGGGTAGAATAATTGTTAAAATAGCTTTTTAACAACATACAAAATGTACGAATTACTTTTTTGAGAAGAGCTGTTTTACCTACCAATCAAATGCCTGTACGGTAGCTGATGATCTCTAAGATTCAAATGAGCTATGTGACCAACGCGGCTAAATCCAGAGGTGACATCTTGCCCTTCAGGAAGGACTGCTCGTAGGATCTCCTCCGACTTGAAATTCTCATAAGTCAGCTCTAAGTTATACTTGGACACCTCAGGATGAACATTAAGCCGTTTTAATACCTCTTGCTCCGATTCTCCCAATGAGAATTCTGGTATTTTATGAGGATCCAAAATAACAAGCCTACTGTCCTCATCTTCGGGATCCTCTACCACTCGCTTTAGACCAGGACGCTGTAGTACTGTATGTTTTAGGGACTTTAGCAAAGTGTTTACAATTTCTTTCTTGACTTTAAGAACTGGAACAACAACTGTCCTTTTAAAAGCTTCTCTGTCGAGTAGTGTCATCCCACGCACTTCAGGATGCGGCGAATACAGTTCTAAATTAGCTTTATCCTCCACAGTTTCGGGCATTGTAAAAAACCTATTTTTTTTAACTACTACAAAGAGCCCAGGTATTCTGCCAGAATATTGCGCCAATAGCATCCAAACTGCTGGAAATGATGTATTTGATGCAGCTGTCCTAAAATGATTAGTTTTCAGTAGTCTGGCAGAGTATCCAAATCTCCATAAAGTCCTAGAAGAGAAATTATTCATTTTATAGACGTTATGTAATCATTCCATTAAAAAGGCTGCAAATCACATGGATTTGCTGTTCTCTTAAAGTAGAATTTCCATCTGCACCAAACAATCCACAATAGTTTAGTAAAGCTCTTTATTATGAATTAGGTACTACAAATTTCTGTCCTTTTGCAAATGTAGTTCTAGACTTAAACATTAACTGACTTTAAGCAGTGAGATAATCCTCCCCCTGCCAAAATACAATGACCTCTCTTTGTTCTAATAAACTTGATATTAATCCCAGTAAGCCAAATGGAAAAATTTCTACCGTCTTGATCCTACTGTTGGATCCCTTCTGTCTCTGATAAAATTCATTACCAAGCAGTGGTTGCTAGAAAACAGTTATTAGCAATTGTGGTCATAATCACTCTTCAGCAATTTCTGCCTCCTATACTCCAGTGGTAAGGGGTTACACACTCCGTAGTGTCTTTGCTCCACACGCTGTGTGCCAGAAAGACCACGAATTAAACGCAGAATTCCCCTAAAGGTAGAGGGAAGCATTAGTAATGTCTGCTCAAGCGACTGAACCCCTCTCCACAGTTCATTCGTAGGATGGGGACTTGAAAAGTAGCCTTATGCTTCTCTAAATGGTTTCCTCCACTAAAGACAGACCGAAGAGGCCCAACTTTTCTGACTCTGCGTTAGCTGCTCCTAGGCAGGAACCAGTGGTTTCAGTCGTGCGAGGCTGACATTTCTCCTGCCTTCTTGGGAAGTTTGTTTTAAGACTGGGGGTTGAGCGGAGAGATGCAAACCAGCTCTGAAAGGAAACCGGTTCTCTTGCCTGCCTCAGACACCTACACCCCGACGCACAGGGCTGCTGCCCTCGCCCAGGGTAAGAAGCCACGTGGTCTCGTCTTCAAAACCGGAGCTGCGCCCAAGGCCTAGCAAAGCACCCTCCTGCCTCCCCCACACCCCGGCTCCTCGCGGGGACTCCCCCCGTCCCCCAGCCAGCTCGCTTCCCTAAGCCAAGCTTTTGGCACAGCACCCCTCCTTTCCCCGGTGACTCAAAAATACATGTTACATTCTTCACGCCTGCTACAGAGCAGAAAGACTTCATCCAGAGACCAGAGCACCCCAGGGCTTTTTCTTTAGTCTTCCTTCTCTCCTTGCTCCCTGCTGCTGGCCCCGTTTGCCTGGGCTCCTCGGCGTGAGGCCAGCCCGCAAGATCAAACCCCCCAGGCTGGGTCTGGCTGGAGGCCGCCGCAGCCGCCCTGTCGCGATAGGTCTGACATCCTCCCCAGGCTGCCTCTGGGAAGAGCTGCCTCTTCCCGTGTGCCCCGTTCTTCCCTCAGAGCACCCTGAGGTGAATCGGGGCTGGGGGGTGCCGCCACCCGCCGCGCCCGGCCCCAGCTCCTCCGGGCACCGAGCGCAGCGAACCCCGGGCGGCTCGGAGAGGCGCCGGCCAGGCCTCACCCGCCGAAGGGACCCTCGCCGGGGCGGGCTCCCCGCCTCTCCCTGCGGGGAGCCCCGCCGCCAGCCGCCGCCTCGGGCCCAGCGGGCGGAGGGGTGCAGGGGAGCAGGCCCGGCCGGGGCCGCGGCCGCCGCGGGGACCCGCAGGCCGCAGGCGGGGCCGCGCCGTTGCCGGGGCTACCGCTCCGCCAGCCCTCACCTCATGCCGAGCCCCGCCGCGCAGGCCGGCGCCCTCCCACGTCATCACCACCACCGCCGCCGCCGTGACGCCACGCCGCCGCGCCGCTCCCCGTGGCCGCGCCGAGGGGGAGGGCGGGGCCGGGGCGGAGGCCCCGCCCCCGGGGCGGTTCCCGGGCCGCCCCCCGGCGCCGCTCCCCTCAGAGGCGAGGCGGCGGGGCGCGGGTGGCATGGCGCCGCCGCCGCGGGGGGCCCGGCGGCTGCTGGCCGAGCGGGGCTGGTACCTGTCCGCCCGCCAGCGGCGAGAGGAGGAGGAGGAGGAGGAGGAGGAGGAGGAGGAGGACGGGGAGTCCGCCCCGCTGCTGCCGCCGCCGTCGGGCAGCGTGCGTGTGAGGGGGCGGCTGGGCGGTGGGGAGGCTCCCGGGCCGGGAGGCTGCGGGGGCGGCGGCTGCCTCCCCCCTCCGGCCGCGCTTGGTTTTGAGGAGAAGATCGGGGAGCGCGGCCCGGGCCGGGGAGGGAGCGGGACGGCGGGCTCAAAGGCTGGGCGGATCGATGCGGCTGGGCGGAGGGGCCGGGGTCCCGGGGGCCGGCACCCGGCGGGGGGGCGGGCAGGGCCGGGCCTGTGAAGCTGAGCAGGTCCTGGCCCTTCTGCTGGTCCCTTTGATGCTTTGGTTGCCCAGCGCTTCGGGGAGGTGCTGCCGTTTGCGCTGCCCCTGTTGCCAGCGCGCAGGAGCAGCCCGCTTCTCGGCACGAGTCTGCTGCGCTCCCCTTGCGCTCTGGCATCGCCCTACTCAAAGGTTGTCGTCGTCTTGACGTCCTTACGGGACAGCATCATGTCACTGCATACGCACGAGGGTTTGCGTGGTCTTAGAATAAGAAAAGAGAAGTTGACTGGCTCCCCCCCTTAAATTTACTCCTATGAAAGACCAAAACACCTCTTGCATTAACTGTACTTTGCTTTGCCCTTTTCACAGAATCCTCCAAACCGTGGCTCTTCCTTTGCTTTCTCGGTATTTAATTTAATGAATGCAATCATGGGCAGTGGCATACTTGGCTTGTCCTATGCTATGGCCAACACAGGGATCATGGGGTTTAGGTAAGTTTTCAGTTTTTATGTACACTTATTTTGAAACTCAGCTTGCAGTTTTAATGGAACAAAACTTGATTACTAAGACTCCTGTGCAAAAACTGAGGAAGAAATAAATAGCTTGTGCTTCTCAGCATTGTTGAATAAGATCTTCCTTCTTTGGTTTAGTCATTCAAATCTGGCCTAACATAAGTACTGCCCAGAAATTGCATTAAATTGCCACATGGTGGCAGTTTCTTGGCCATTACTCCTAATAGATTGATATTTACATTTTAAAGCTGCTGTCTCCTTTAGTTCCAGAAATGGGCCTTCTGGAGTAGGATGGCTACGTATCTGAAAATGTGAATCAGCTTGTGCTTTTGTTGGCACTTCTGCTTGTTGTGCATACTAACCTATGGATAAGGGGGCCAAACTCGCCAGAATTATCACTTTTACCATTGCCTAAGGATTAGGTTCACTTCATTAGAAGATACATATTTGTCTGTGTACGGACACTCTGATGTTTATGTCCTCTTTGTAATTCATATGTCGGGTCTTTACCCTGTATAGTACGTGACCTTCTTTGGTGGACAACATAAGCAGCGGTGGAGGTTAGCAAGAACTGGGAAGGTCAGAGACCATATGAACCATAGTCAGCAGATAGCAGCCATAAAATGAGGAAATCGGGTCTTGTGGTAGCTTACTTGCAAAAGTAGCATTCTTAAAGATAGAAAGTGCGTTGTACGCCAGAAGTGCTTTAATCGTAAATATTTTGTGTTTTTTAGTATCTTGTTGCTGATTGTTGCCAGCTTGGCTTCTTACTCAGTATTTCTTCTGCTCAGTATGTGCACTCAGACGGGTAAGTGAAAAGGATTTATCTAACAGTGATCTCTGAAATACTTCCTTACCTGTATCACAAAGGCATGATCCAGTCTAATTATTATAATTAACAGCATGTTAACAGATAGCTGTGTCTGATTCAGTGATGTTTAAAAACGTTAAACATTTCATGATTACTATTTGCCATTTAAAAATACAATTTTGAAACTTCTTACAAAAAGTAAATGCCAAACTGACTGGTTTCTAGATTTTCAGTTTTAATTTTTTCAAAATGCCTCTCTAATCTTTCCAAAAAGATAGATCCTGTATTTCTGTAGCAAAATTATTTTGGTGCTGGCTGGACCGTGCTACTTCAGTGTGTACTGTTGCTTTCAGTGGACTTGCATTCTTCTACTTGTAATATATATTTTGTTTATGGTTTGAAACGGATACCTTTCACGTTTTGTAATCATACTGGATTATCATAATTCTCAAGGCACTTTATAGATGGAGGTAGGTACAGCGTTTTTGATAATGAATGAGAAGTCACATTGCGGTCCTTAGAAATTACACTGCTTTGAGAATGTTCAAACAGTAGATTCTAGTATCTGCAATCTATTCTGCTAATGTTTTAATTCTTGCCGCTTTCAATTGTTACTGAAACAACTGCCTAGTTCCTTGAGTTCTCGTACACAAAGATCACGTTATAGCGGGAAGTCTCCATCTCTTTCGGTCACCTGTTTCCCTCTCATCTGTTTTCCTCTCTTTTCAAAGGTGGTGGGCGAAAGCTTCCGTTTCTTTCCTTACTGGCTTTGTTTTCTCTAGCTAGCTTTGGTCTCTCAGATGATTGCTTCCTGATTCTTCTTAGATCTGCTGCTCCTGTCTTCACCTGTTGAGTGATCTTCTTCATTCATTCTTAAAAAAACGTTCTTCAGAGGTAGGGTTACTTTTATGGTTGATATTGTTGGCTGCTTGATGATGTAGGACTAAGTCTTTGGTAATTTTTTTCTCTTCTTGGAGCTCTGCTTATTGGAAAAGAATCAGAACCTGAAATAAGTAGCTAGAGCGATACATAAGAAGCAAAAAAGGGGGAACTTGAGATAATTTTTTTATGATCTGTGTTTACCTCTTATTTGAGGTTGAAAAGTTCTGTATTACGTAGGCACTAGGTGGTATTATGTTGTTGTCTGGTAAAATAATAATTAAAGAGATCCTTGCAAAAAGAACTGCTGGGGAGGGGGGGAAAACTAAGGATTTAAGCTTTTTGAAGTAAGAAAACTTTCCATGTTATGAACTTAGAGACCTTAATGTACAAGAAGGGTTTAACTCCTCAGTTATTGTTCAAAGGCAACATTCCACCTCAAGAAAGCATTTTTTAAATACACACAACGGAAAGTAAGGACTACCACTGAAATGACAGGATGAACTATTTCTCTTGTCTGAAACTAGCACTTTATGGTTAATAATTAATTATCGCATGATGTTGACAGATAATACTAGCACCAGATCTATGTCTAGATAAGTTTGCTGGATTTACGGCCTTCTGTGTCTTGATTTTCTAAATTTTATTTTAAATAAGATTTCTCTCAGATTGTATTTACCATAATTCTTGTAAACTATTGAAGTAATTTCATGTTAGATAGCATTCTGAGTTTTTCCTTGGAAAGTTGTCTTTAAAAAGTGAGAAATACGACCTGTCGTGCCTTGACCAATTTAAATCTGTGTACATGTTTGCTTCCAAAGTAGATAATTGAACATTTTTCTTTATAAAACCTACATGAATTTGTGAACAAAGTTATAGCATTAAGTTTAATCCATGGCAAGGAATTGGAAAGAAATTTTAGTAGTTTTATATTAAAAAAATGAGCTAGAAGAATTTAAAGGCTGGAGAAGAAAAACCTTTGAAAGTGTTTGTAAACTATTCATTCAGATATTCAAATCATAAAAGTAATCCTAGGAAAGAGCTGACCTAGAAAATGCCTTCTGAAAAGGAAGCTCTAGTATTAATTCAATTTTAAACAGAGACCAGGATTTATTATGCACAGGCTTTTTAGTTGCATTTTAAAAATAAAGAACTGTCTTTGGTTTTTAAATTACATTGGTCTAGACTTGACAAAATGAAATGTTTTGTGTAGACCAGAAGGCTTAGCAAAAAAAAAAAATTGCTAAGTGTCAAGTGTTAGATTTGGATTAGTTTAGTCAATGTTTTCTCCCGGTGTTGATTCAGTACGACCTCCGTTGTTTTGGGGTTTGGGCTGACAAAGGCTAAGCTTACTCTGTAAAGCAGAGGAATTGGGAGTTTAAGTGGGATGTACTTTGAAGTTTTGTGGCTTTCTTTCTTTTCATTTTATGAGTTAGTCATGAGTATTACTCGTATTATACTTGCCAATTTCACTTTGCATTTAAATGGATAATCTCCATTTAGTGTTAATAACATAATAGAAATCAAGCCAATCAGGCAGAACTGGTTTATCTTAATCGTGCTTAATATTTTGTTCCATATATTCTTGAAATTACAAAAGTAATGTGATTAAGTATTACGGTTTCCCAGTGTTCACAGGACTAAATTGATTACAGAAACAGAGTTACTATAGAAAATATTCTAAGGTTTCATATTGCTGTTTTGGAATTGCGTGGAAAAATTTGTTCTCTTTGCTGGTAACTCCTCATACGTGTGTGCTGTCTATTTGTTCCCATGTGGTAAAAACAACTCGCTCCTAAATATATTTAACATTTTACTGTTGGTTTTTTTTTTTTCATGCCTTTGGAGAAGGCCTTATAAAATGCTATTTTTTTTTTTCTTGTGATCAACAACTTCATAAATAGAAATCTAAGAAGAATACAGCGTAAAACCTAGTAAGACATACTTGGCGTTTAATTATGTCTGTATATAACTTGTATCAGTGTAACAGCAGATGCAAGAGATTAGTCCAGGTTTATGCCGAGAACTGGCTCTGGCTCATTTAATTTTGTCGTTTCATTTATTTTGTCATAGCATATTGGTGTCAGTAGTAGTGCAGAATGTGAAACATCGCCCTTGAGAAAATCATAGGAGAAAATTAATGAAGTTTTTTGGGGGGTTTTCTCCCTGCCCCGAGGGGAAAAAAAATCTGATGTGATTGTGTGCAGAACTTCAATGAAATATAAACACCTGAGCTTGGGCAGTTGGCGGTCTGAGGCTCCAGTCCCGTCATCGGATCTCTGTGAACCCCCTGCGTCCCCCACGTTTTCTTTCATTTACTTCAGTGGGACTTCACTCAGGTGGGAAGCTCTGCCCCCAGCAGCTCAAATTGCAGGGCTGGGCCCGAAATTAAGACGTGAGAGGAGGAGAAGCAATAGTGTACCAAGTAGAACCACGGAAGAGAAAGCAAGTGTTGTGACAATAAAATTACGTGGGTTTGAGATTAATTTTACCCTCTGAGGCATTTACAGCTGTGGACTGTTTTATTATATACCAAGAAAGTGAGTGGTATTTCTCAGAAAACTTTCATCTTTTTGATATCGCTCGAGTTTCTAATAACAAAATACAGAGCAACAATGAAAGCACTTTAATATGACTTCCTTCTTTCTGAGAAGGGATTGGTTTGAGTTACCAGCAATATTAGAAGTGAGCTTCAGCTAAAACTCAACAAAAGCATGCAGGAAACCGCAGCCTATTTTAATGTGATTATGTAAGTCAGGTGCAGGTAAGGGCAGGATTTTTGTTTTGTTTTTGGTTTTGCTTTGCTGTGTTTTGTTTTGGTTTTTTAATAACAGATTTCAACCAAGGAAGGTGTTTACCTTCAGCTTTCTTGAAAATAAATAGTGCCGAGTTTTTAAAAGCTGGCGAGATGGTGATTGATGTTTATATTCGTAGAAAGATGAAAACGGATCCTCTGTTCTTGTCTTGATTTAAATAAAAAATCTACCCTTTTAACAAATAAAATCTGGGCATATCTTATATCTAATTGTTGAGGCTAATTTGCAAATTCTTCACCTATAGTATCACTTGCAAAAATCTTTGGGAGAAGGCAATTTGCCATTAATGCATTATTGTTATTTTTTAAATATTACTATTTTAAATATTAAATTGCGCTTCTGGAGAGTCTCTGAATGGTCAGACATATAGCTGTATTTTGTAGCAGGAGTACAGGTGTATATAAAAGCTATTTTGTAAATAAAAACACTATAAAATACTCTTTTAATTCTGTCCTGAATTATGTTCATTTAAAAAGGGAAAAAAGGCAAAGCTAGAGCTTTCAAGTGATTTTGAAGTTAGAAATGTTTCAGCTTTTTTTTTTTTCCTTACTAACAGCTGTCACTTCTTATGAAGACCTTGGCCTGTTTGCATTTGGATCAACTGGAAAGGTGAGCATTTGGTTTTACTTGTGTATTTTTCTTTTTCGTTTCATGCTTCTGATACACAACTGTTCTAGGACAGAGATATAAATGAAATCAGTAGTATAATTACTGATGTCCTAGTATACTGAAAAATCCGTTACGTCCTGAAGCTTTTCACTACGTTTCAGTTAGTGTGTCTGGGCTGCGGAAGCCCAAACTTTAGTTAACTGTAAAATAGACGTTCCTTAAATGTAAGATTTTGCGCTGCTTTCCTGTCAGCGTGTTCATTTTTTAGTTGTATGTACAAATATTTGCGCACTGGCGTTGTTGTCAAGTTGGCTCAGCAATCCGTTTCAGGTTTGTTACAGTCCCATCGTACCTCTGCTGTAAACTGTTAAGAGACAGGTAAGTGATTTACTGTTGGTGTTCTAGCATTTAATAGAGATCTAAGATAAATGTTTGCCTTTTATGTAGTTTCCCCAATGGGAACAAATAAGAGTACGTTTAATGCATGTTATTTTTTTTCCTTTGTTTAATAAACTCTTCAGATGAATGTTTGTTGTTTTAATCTCATGATTTTAAAAAAACCACACCAGCAAACTAACCATTTTTGGTATAGGAGCAATCAACATGTAAGCCATGCCTTTTTAGTACAGTGTACTGAGTCTGTGTTTCCTAATAGACAATGTTGTCCAGTAATACTGGGTGCACGGGAAATGTTACTTGTGAATACTGCACGTTTAATATTCTGATTTCTATGCTCCGTGTTTCAGTTACACAATACTAAAAGCAGATTTTACCACACAGAAGTGTGATTTTAATGGTTTACTAAACAATGTAATTTTTTTTAAAATGAGTTCTACTTAACAGACTAGAGTCCAATTTCTTCTGTTTTAATGTAACTGAGAATTAAATCTGAGCTATTAGGTGTTTGTAAGACTGCCGTTAGCATTAATAAGCAGATATGAGTGTAGTCTGTGAGGATCAATATTTATCGATCAAAGTTAAGATGTGATCAACCTCAGGAGATACCTTGATATTAGCAAGGCATGGAATAGAATTATTGTTTACAGGAGCTGTTCTGTACACATTAACCACAAGCCATTAGATGCAGAAGTCATAGAAATGTAGAGCTTGAGGAGATATTAAAATGTGACTTAGGCTGCCTTTGCTCTGAAGCAGGGCTAAACATACATAAACCGTTCTTGGCAGATGTTTGTCTAATCTGATATTTAAAAGCTTAAATGAAGGAGATGTCACAGCTTCACTATGTAGTCAACATCAGTAATTTTTTTTTATTCTCCCTAATATATTTTTTCATAATTTTCAGTTTAAATAATTTGTGCTAAAAATCATCTGGTCTTTTATTTTCAGTGTGCGTGGAGAGCACTGGAATATTTCTAGGTTGGGAAGCTGTTGTTTTGATAAAATAATTAACCAAAGTTCACCAAGCTTTCCTGATGAACTGATGTTTTCTGGAACACTTATCTTTCTCTCTTGAAGTATCTTTGATATTTATACACCCTTCTTAAAACTTGCCTGCAAAACAGAACACAGTAAGCTGGCTGAGAACTTGACAGTGACAAGAAATGTAATTATTACCTATATTTTAGATAGAACGTGGCCGGTACTACGTCCCAAAACAAGATTTGCTGTTTGTGTGGGTGCTTCATGCTATTGATTGTGTTATCTCAGACTATTTATTTTCTTTATTTGCAATCTAATAACTCTTAAGTCATATATTTGAGATCTACTTCCTGAATGCATTGCTTTTAACTGATCTTGGTGATTTTTAGACTTCTCTAGTTTACCACAAGCATTCTGAATTCTAATCTTGTCCCTGTCTCCTCACTTCAGTCAGGCACAGGTGGTTTTTTTGTTTGGTTTTTTTTTGTTTGTTTTTTTTTTCTTTTTTTCTTTGAAGTAATACTCTTCCGTCACCCAGGTCATTTGCTCATGATACAAACAGACCGTTGTAGGGCCTTGCTTGAACTGGCATCTTGGGTTGACAGTAAAGTACTGGTTAACTGCTCTTGAAGTAGAGCAGTTATTTAACCTTATGGTGATTTCCCGTCAAACATATTTTTCTGAGATTTGTGAGACTGGAGATTTTCTGCTATTGGAAGATTGCTGATGCTCCCTTTCCAAAGGCATGAAGTATTTGTTTCCATCTATGGCAAATTCCAAGATACCATACTTTTTTTTTTTTTCCCCTCTTCCTTCCTTCCCCTGGTGACTTTTGAACTGATTTTGAATTCGTTTAAAATCTGGTATGATTTTCTAGCTGATCAACTGAAAAAATAGCAACGCTGCTTTCAGATTTTATTCAAAAGTACAAATTTTTCATCTCGTAACTATGGTTTAATTTTTTCCAAGTTGATTTAATGGTAGCACTCATGTAGGAAGGTCCTGCTTGTCAAGAAGAGCAGTGGGTAAAAAGAAAAACTGTACTAGGTGATTGTACTATTTTAGAACTGAATTGAAAAGAAAACACTGGGAAAACTCTTAGATTTCTTTTTTTCAGTTGGAAGTTAATTCTGTGGATTCAGACAAATATTTTAATAGCCTGTGATCATTTCTACTTCCATATCAGTCCGGTATGAATAATCACAAATGCTAAAGAAAAGTCTATCTAGTTTACAAGTTTAAAAGAATAATGACATTCATGACAGTTAAAAATATTCAGTTTTTTGGAGTGAGGAAGTAGCTTGTACAAATCTCTGCTGTCTGATTGTCTTTTCAGAGGTGAATGATCGTTTTCGTTCGTACTCACCTGATGTCAATTAGAATGCACTTACATGTTTTCAGTGATTTAAAAACCTCATCTTCTGCAGAACAGGCTTCAGTCTCTGACTTCTCTTGTTTTGTCATCTCAGAATGAAAATGCAGTATTTTCAGGGAGACATTTTGCTTTTATATTCATTTTAGATTGCGTTGGTTTCCATGTGTTAAACTCTTCAGTAAAGAGAAGATGGCCTTCCCTTCAGTACTAGTTATCGCTTCTACATCTGGTCTGTTTAAGATAATACATATGTGTTTTATGGCTGCTATAGACATACGATTTTAGTTATCCTTGCCCTTTCTAAAGAAATCAATTTTTTTTTATAGGTCCTTGTTGCAACTACAATAATTATCCAGAATATTGGAGGTAAGAAACTTCATATGCTCAATATCAACCGAGTGGAGTATAACCTCTACAAAGCTCCACAAACACCAAAGGCAATAATTACATGAAAGCGTTCTTAGCAGACTGGTTAAAAGGAGAAAACTTAAAGAAAAGGCTTATGTGATCACGCTAAGCGGCAGTGCCGTAGTCGTGGGGTAGACGGGGGGGACTTACGGGGGTTGGATTGTATGCCTGATACGGCATCGCAGGATGTGGAGCACATCCATTATAGCTGACACTGCTAACGGGAAGGGGCTGAGGAAGCATAATCTCCTCTCCGCTCTTCCGTACATTGCATCTGGTAGCTACATTTTATCATATCATGTGTTTTAGTTTTTGCTGTTGGAACTTGCTTAGGCATTTTAGTGATTTGTGTAACAACTGAATGTTTACTTAGCCATGAAGTTTTCATATGTTCTTTATTAATGGTAGCTTTTTTTTCAGTTAGTTCAATACCTTCTTTTTTGGGAGAGTTGTTTAGTTTGCTGACTTTCATCATGTGGTCTGATAATCTACGTTGTCATATGCTGGGCTGTCCAGCTACATTATTCTTATTTCGCCTTCCTTGGTGCATGACATAATGAAATAACACTAGCTGTCTTTGTATTAAAATAATCGCCTAAGCATTTAAACTCTTACTCGGGTGCGTTCACATACTTGACAGTTACTAAGTAGTAGTGCCCTTAGAAATTAATTGTCTGAAAGTAGACAGTGCTTAACAGAACAATTTTAAATTTTTTTGGCCATAAATGTTTTGGATACCTTGATGAGGGAATTATGTGAAAGCTCCCTCCTTTCAGTCCCCGACCGTGAAGAAGGCAGACATGTTCACGTACACTGACAGAAGGAAATAGCATTCCAGCGCTGTTCTTCTTTCCTTTAGGATTACCTGTCGCGTCCAGACAATTCAATGATTGCTGTTTTTTCTTACTATGTAGAGACCTAGAACTAGACCAAGTAACTGCTTCTATGATAAAATTGGAATCTTTTCTTATATTAAAAGCTCCAGTAATAAAAACTGCCTAATTGAAATGGCTATAAAAACCCCAGCATTAATTTCAGGCAGGAGTGAACATACTAATTCCAACATTAAGGATTATTTATTCGTACAGGTCTTAGAGGATGTTCGGTAGCAATTTTTAATTTCCTTTCCCGTTTGAGTGGACCTCTAAATAAACAGTACTAGAGAAGGAGGGATACACAGCACAGGTTCTGGAGACACTGAGATCGTGTGCACGACTCTGTGGCCAAAGGAAATATGACTCTCATTTTTTCCGCATGGCAGTTCATAACCTTCTCTGTGTCATTTTTAATAAAATTCATCTCAGTAACTCTAGAGCCCCAAACTATTGCATACTGAATATTATCAAACTGCTTATTCTGTCTTCTGCAGTGGCCTTCTCTGCCAACAACTTGGGCTTGGTTTGCCAACCAGTGGTTTTCTGTTTAACTAGCTAAAAAGTAGGTTTTTGCAAGTTGAAACTCTTCTTTCAAATATTTTTAGTGACCTCATTTTGATGGAAGCTTTTGAAACTCTGTTTTGGTTCTTCTGGTTCCAAGGGCAATATCTTTCATGTAAGAGAATGGTAGTAGTTCATGCATCCGGTACGTTGGTTTGCAAAGATCACTTAGGTTCAAATGCACTGAAAAGAGAAAGCTGACTTTCCCTCTCAGCATCGGTTAGTGGGAGTAGTGCCCAAGCGTGCCCCAGTCTGTGAGGAACGGTGATCTGTGGAAACATGGGCTGCAAGCTGGGCCTCCTTGGCACCTTCTTCCATGCAGAAGATGTATTGTGCTGTCACTGCAAGGAGCTATCGCAGCTTCTGTTTAGTATTTAGATTTCTAGTTGGGAACAGAGGTCCCAGCTGCGTTCTTTCTCTCCTGAACAACTGCCTCTGGCAGAGTCCTGGGATGCTGCAGTCCAAGTCAGCAGAGCAGCACTGTGTCAGGAATCATCTTTGGAGATGACTATACTGCCAGCTAACAGGCCCTTAAAACCAGGAGGGATGAAGAGCCCTCTTCACCTCTCACTGAGCCTTGACTCTTGAAGAAATGCATAGAAAGAAAGGAAATTTTCGTGTCTTTCTGGTCCATCTACAGGTTTTAAATGGGAGCGATGAAACGTTTAAGACTCAGCTGGACATGGTGCTGGGCCATCTCGTCTAGATTGTGCTAGAATGGTTCTAGCACAATCCCTGAGGTCCCTTCCAACCTGGTATTCTATGAAACTGTGTGCTGTAGTTTGTGCTGAATGGGAGCCATGCTGGAATTAAGTGTAAAACTTACCCTTTCCCCTTGGTGCACTGTGGTAGGTGTTCCCCTCTTTTTGTTCTTTTTTTTTTTGCCCATTTGAAGGAACCGGCAGCACCGTGCCTGTTGGGCAGACATCCAGCCTCTGTCAACATCTTTAATTTCAGAGTAAGGCTAAAAATAAAATTGTTTTCTATTATCTCCTCCAGCATCAGACCTGGGTACATTGCATCATACAGTATCTGATTTCAAAAGTGATTGGAGAGCATGAGATAATGAATGATGGTTTGTGATTAAAATAAGCAGCTTTACTAGGGTTATTGTCACTATCAGCATGTAGTCTGGGCTTTTTTAAAGTTTGGTCTGATCGCTTCTAAAAATAATTGAAGTGCGGAAGTGGTTTACATTCATTTGCGGTGGAGAGAGCTTTTTAGTAGTCATTTTAATATAATTATGCTTTCTAGTTTGTCATCTTCACTTTGTTAAAAAGAAAGCTTAAGGTGCAAATTTGAACTTGACGTCCTAATTGCATGTGCTTACGGATTTATGTAGATAGGGGAGCTGATTTTTCTACTAGCAGGATACCCAAAGGAAAAAAAAAAAAGGTTTTTGTACAGCTACAGGAAGGCACTGGTTGGTCAAATTTGAAATTTGAAAGGTTAAAAAATTTCGATTTCGAGTACATTGCTTGGAATTTTAACATGTATCTCTAACATGAGTGCTCAGCTTTCCTGCAGATTTTTAATCGTCTCTTGGAACGCTTTGTTATGTTAATCCAAGTAACACAAATCAAATAGCAAAATCCATTTAAGTACCAAGGATTAACTAAGGATGCATCAGGAGAATGTGTTAGCTTTGCAATATCCAAAAGTAAATTAAGGTTATCTTAAATACGGTGGCTTAAAGACTTTATAGAGCATATACAAATTCTTAGCTTGGAGTAATTAAATGCTGAGAATATTTGCTTAGCTTTCCTTGTATCAATATGTACTTGTTCTTGCAATATAGGTATTTGTTAATGAAGTGAAACCAAAAGGTTGAATGGAATGGCCAGAGCTACTCATTTTTATATTGTTCTGTTTGCCGGTATTTTGGCCCAATCCAGCAGCCCTTTAATCTAAATAACTAGTGATTAGTTACGTGGGAACTGCCTTGTTCTTGAAAGAGCTGGTTAGTCTGTCTGTGGGGTTGCAAAGTGGATACTAGAAAGGAAACTATCAAATTGCATGCTGCCAGGCTGTTACTTTGTTCCTCCATTCCTCCCGACCCTTTCCTTTCACCCCACATCCTTAAGTGGAGCGATCTTCTACCTGGCAGGCAAGAAATGGACATTTGGAAGAAGATCTTGAAGGATTTCGGAGCTTGTCCCGTGCCCTCCGAGATGAGAGAGGGCCCGTGGGGCAGTCGCACGCCTGGAGGTGTAGAAGGAGCGAGGGAGGCTGCTATGGAAAAGGCTGAGTTCCGTGGCTCCGATGGCTCTTTATGCAACCCTTCCCAGGAGCGACTGGAGTTGGACGGCGTCCCCGCTATTGTTTTAATAGCCTTGTGCTTCTAGGAAGTGATGGATGAGGCACGGTGGGCCAAAGCCGTGGCTCGGCGTCACGCAGCCCTTCCCCCTCTCCTGCCCGGGAGCTTCGGCGAGCTCCCCAGATGCTTGCCGAAAGGGGGGAAGGAAGACGGGAATTTCTCCTCCTGGAATTGTCCTCCCTGCGGATGTGACTGAAAAGGACAGTCCACAGCCGTGTGTCTGAGAGAAAATGGGTAGGAATCTTAAAGCATATGTAATGAAGTTAGAGAAGGAATTATTTTAGCAAGGCTGGTGGAAAAATGGAGACAAACACAATAAAGCATTGCACAAGAGCAGCTCTCAGTCTGTTGCCAACACTAACAAATCTTCAGCATTGAGGTCTAGCAGGAAGCATGCGGAGAGTTTTACAGCATACTTCTCTGGGCTGCGGGCTGGTATCAGCTGAAGGTCACCGCTGCAGGGAGATAGGAGCGGTCCCAGAGGGCCTGGTAGCTGTGATACACAGAAACCTAAATTGCAACTGCTGAGGGCGTGAGTTTAATTATTTAAAATTTATTAGCAGTGGGATTAAGTGCAACCATAGAACCTGCAGTACAGCCGTGCAGCAGAGGTGGTCTGTATGAAGATTTTTCGCAGCAGACTTTTCCTATTTTTTCAATTCCTTTCGATAGGCTGAGATACACAGGGGAATTCTCGTGCTGAGGATCAGTGTGAGTAACTAGCCTGTCTTGGCTTGTCCCCAAATGATCATTGCAGTCACCCGTTGGAACTAAGCTTTCCAGACAGCTATCTTAATTTTGCAAAGAATTATTTGCTTTCTAGTATAAATACAATTTAACTAATTAATTACAGTGCAATTTCAGTAACTGGTGCTTGCGGATTTTCTTTCAATATTCTGCAATTAACGTGTCCTCAAAGGTACACGGTTTTCTTCTTTGGGAGAATAAGTAATGAGGAAAAAAGATTGTTCCGTATTCCTGGAGCGCTGTTTTACCCTTGGCTCTGCCTGACTGCTGCAGGCAGCGAATAGCAGTTACGGGCTTCGTTCTGATGGGAGATGCAGTTCTCCCTTCAGTTCAAGGTGATGGACAATACACAGAAACCCTGCTATGTATGTAATCCATGATAAATATGTATTTACATTTGGATAGTTCATATTTTTCCAAGCTTCCCGAAGTAAATCCAGAGGCGTAACCCCTGGAAAAAGCATCGATTTGAATAACGGTGAGAGTGCGCGGGCGATGGGGCTGGTGGCCAGCCGTGGCCGGCGGCTGGCAAGCGGAGCCGAGCCTCAGCAGTGCTCTCGCACCACCATCTGCTGGCCTCGCCCGGCCTCGCACGCCCCGGGAACCTCCAGCCTTCTGCTTTATTCCTTCCTTTTTTTTTTTTTTTTAGTGAGGTAAACAAGGAAATATTTAACGTATGAATTTGCTCGGGGAGAGGGGGGTATGTCCGTGTTCTCTGTGTGTCGGTACTTATAAATGCTGTGCACGGATTAAAAAACCCTGAAAACAAAATACCTTTTCTTACCAAGTTAATTGGGCATTTTTGTTTTGCAAATTATTTTTTTTTCCCCAGAGTTCCTCCATTCTGAAATTTAGTTTTAAAAGTGTTTACAAAATTTGTCTCGAATTTAAATGGAGCAAATATTTTTTTGAGAATAGGGGGTGGGTGAGAATATCCTCCTTTTTGTAATCAGAATACAGTACTCTACAAACTTTGAAAATAAATGAATGGTGCAAATCACGGAAGAATAAAATACAGCTTGTTAAGTGCTGAGACCTGCATCGTTAATACCTTAAGAAATTATTGAGCTTCCTTTAAGTATGGGAAATCTAAATCTGTTTTCAAACAAACTTGAATGTTTGTTTTCACAGTGCCGTTTGCTTTTGACCTGAAAGCCTAATTATCCTTACTGATTCAAAGTGAGGATTTCCAGTGCAGAGCTGCCTTAATTAAGGGCAGGTTTGTCAGCTCCTGTACTAATTTAACAATTGATGACCCATGCTCTTGTGTTTTCATTGCAGTGAATGGTGGCTGGAAGGTTTGATACTGTAAAGAGTATGAAGCCTGCTTTAAATAAAAAATCTGACAAAAATCCCGACCTGCAGCTATGCTTCAGAATGGAGTATATGATGAGCTATGTAGAAAAATTTCAATTTTATTAGCATAACTACATAAATACAATTAAACTAATGAAGTTTTACCAAAATAAATCTGCTGCCCACGTGTTCCCTCTGGGATAAGAAGGACTTTTTTTTTTTTTTTTTTTTTTTTTTTTAAAGCTTGCCATAGATAAGTTCCAGAATAATTCAGATAAAAGCTAAAGTTAGAAGGAAAGGGAAGCAAGGGTTTGGAAATTCATTGGGATGAGTGTCCCTAACATGACAACTAGCAAAGAAGTTGACAACCTATTTCTGTTCTCTGAACTTTTCCATATGAACAAGCATCCCATCTCCTTTCACGCACTCCAGTCTACATCTGTATTTAAAAACAAACAAATTATCCCAACAAATTTTTTCAGTTTTTAAGCTTCCACCAAGAGGAAATATTAAAAACAGTAGGTCAGGTAATTGGGAGACTTCTTAAAATCGAATATGTGGGGGATTCACTGCAAAATGAAAACAAAAGAGCATGCTCTTAAGGCCATATGATGTGAGGGCTGAAATAGTTGATGGTTTTCCGTGGCATCCATGCATCATTCCTGATGTTTCCGCAATTCAAATTACTTACAGGGAGCTCCACGCAATACTGAAGCGCTTCCTATCTTGCTCTTCCAGTGTAATTCTTTGACAGGAAAAATGGGAGCTTGCCCAAAATCCTCTCTAGTTTCACTTTCTTTCTTGAAATCCTCCCCTGCTTTCCTTTTTAACTTTGTCGCGTTGTTTGGATTAGGACAGATTCGATTTTAAACAACCTCTGTACCAGCAAAGGGAGACACAAGCCCAAAGGGGTTCATCACACGCAGTGGCTGTGAAAGACCCAGCTCGGTCGGTCTGGGTATGCAGTGACTGGTAGTGTTTATTCTGCTATTTCTGCCTTGGTAGTATTTATTCTGCTATTTCTGCCTTTCAGCCTCTAATATTTTCAGTATTTTGCGAAAAATAGGGATCTTAGCGACTGAACTCTTTAGGGGATGAGAGTTACAAGCATTTTCATTTATCTTCATTACCTGTAGGTATTCGTGAGGAATCTCTGTATTGTCTGGTATTCCCCCAGATGAGAATCAAGATCGCTCTGTCTACTTGTCCTGACTCCCAAATCAGCACCCCTTTTTTTTAGGTATGAGCCGAAGAGCCAGTGTGGCTGTACTGATACAGTCTATTTTTCCCCAGCCCCCTGTCTTCTCCTGTGTGAAGTTGGGAGGGCAGCTTGGTTCCATTTTTGCACAGTGCTTAATAACGTAAGACATCTTTATAGCGCTCTAATGTGAACAGCTACAGTGGTAGATTAGGAAAAACTAACCAGAGGAGTTAGATTCAGTCCCTTCAATAAAGTGATTTGAAAGGATTTATCACCAGCCATTTTTTAAGGAAGGAATAAATTATGTGTTCACACGTAAGTTTAATGTACGTATTCTCTCGCATCATTGCTGTGAACTTCAGCAACTGATCTTTTTTGGGTAAGATAGTAAGGAAAAGTGACGCTTCCCTTTCTGGTAACCAAAAAGCCACTCACATATTTGATTTTAAGATTGAGCCACCTCAGAAGAGGTATTTTGGGGACTATTTTAAAAACATAGCCTTGGTTTCCCTTTTCTCCAGCAACTGATTTTTTTCAGGTAGGAGCACATGTGCTCAGCGTTAAACAATATTGTAGCACAATAAGGACATTCTGAATACTGTATGCATGGTATGTGTATTTATAGAGAGCCGTATCTCATGGTGGCACTGCAGGTTATAGTAATGAAATTGTAAAGCATTTACCCTATTTTATATTTTACAAACCTTTTTTTTCTATCAAAGAGCTAATAACAAGTTTTCAGAACATGGCAAAGTGATATGTGTTTATGAATGTAATTTCTTGCTGCTTTCAAGGCAGTGATAAACCTATTGAATAATGAAGTAGTAATATAATTTTGATTTCTGCTGAATACTGTTTTATGGCATTTCTGTGTCAAGGCCTATTGAGAAGTTCAGACCTGCTTAGTTTTCCATCAGGTACCTCTTGGTGCATATTGAAAATTATTTAAATATAACATAATATATGCAGATGTAGGACCTAAAAATTGAGAAGCGACTGTGTGAAGGTTGCTCACACGGTTATAATTCATTACTCATTGCATCTGCATATTGCTAAAGCTTCAAACTACGTCATTGTACACCATTCGTTCTGCAGGGAACCTGTCTCATGATAGATGATATGAGATGGATGTCTCATGTTGCAAAGAGAAGGTGACATGAAGAAAACAACATTATTTTTTAATTTAGGGGATGAGACTGGCTTGCAAGAGCAGTAAGTTCTGCTCTCTCATACTATGTGCATGCAAGGGGGTGAACTCCGAGGGGAATGTTGCTTCTGACATTTGATAATTTTTTTTGAACAGTTGACTTCTAAAGATGTATGGTTACTGTAATTTTTGTATGTGATAAAAGGTGCCTTAAAAGTTTGCCGTTAAAACATTGAATTCTTTTCAAAATAACAGAGGAAGTCAATACTTCCAAAGTGGAATAAATCAAAGCACAAGGTATGCTTTTTGTCGTGTTCACTTGTGTCGCAGTTTAGCCCTGTGAGTGTGTAATCTCTTCCTTCCGTTGCACACGAAGACTGCCAAGGATCGCTGACATTTCATTTGTACGATATAACTTGACATGTCTTCGGTCGTGGTGGGCGTCGGGGGAGTTAAGGAAAAGTTCTTACTTGGAGCAAAGGATACGTGACTTTTTGTCTGTCATACTGTATGCACTCTATTCCTACTTGAGATAATTTTTCCAAGTTGCTGTGCCCTTTTTGAAGACACTTTGCTGTTTTGGTTTCAGCTTTAAAAAACAGTGTCCTTTGCTCACTCTGTAGTGCGTTTCAGAGTTATACAGTGGTTAGCGTCTCTTCTTTCACGCTGAGTAAAGCTACAAGGAGCTGTTGCTCATGAGGAGAATTACAACTGTGTTTCTAAGTGAAGAAAAAGCAGGATTTGACTTTTTAAACTGTTTTTAGTGTGGGTGTCCTTCTCAGGTATACGTACGAGATTCATCGTCTTCTCTAAGCATCAGGATATAAATAAAAGTATTTATTTTCTTTGACTGCTAGAACAAACAAGAGAATATAAACTGGGGGGGAAGTCCTACTATGTGAGATTGTTTCCCATATGCCCAGGGAAAGGAAGAAAGATGCATACAAATGTTCAGCATGTGCAAGTTTCTTGGTGCACAATTGGTTCCCTGCTTAGGAGTGGAATTCAGTGAAATAGGACTCCTCTTTTAAAAACAAAGAGTAAGCACACAACAAAGGGTGAGTGATCAAATGATTAGCCAGAGGCTAATAGGAATGCAAGGGAAGAGTGACAGATTGCATATTAGGAGGAAATCTGATCTGGAAATTAATTTGAAGCTTTCTGCAGCTGAGGCTGCAAAAGAAGTAATTTTGAAGTCTTTCTGAAGGACAAATATATGAAAATTCTGACTTGCTTGTGTATGAAGTGTTGTATAATACAAGAAAGAAGGCTAATGGATAAATAAAGTTGAATTATAATTTAGAGGAATCCCCCCCAATTTTTTAAAAAAGAAATCTGTCTTTGCTCAGGGTGAAATATGCATCTGCCTGTAGCTTAGCATGAGAAATTATGTTAATTTAGTTACAAATTCTGGTGATTTAGAAATTATGCATGCTGTAAGGTTCTCTGTGGTTGAATCTGCATTCTGTTGTATGCAAATAGGAGAGTAAAATCAGGACAGCAGATAAATACCTCACCAGACACAATCAACAGCTACGTGTCAACAGAGAAATACACTTGAATGTTGGAAAAAACAGAGCTTTTAATTATGAAGAACTGACTATTTCCTTATTTAGTGACCTACCAAATGGTTTTAATTTAACCTTGCGGTAGGTAGATGTCACTTTGTATTAATAGAATTTGCTCTCTTTATAGAGACCACATTACCTTTCCCCAAAATTTAACATTAACTGCTGTAGTGGAGCAGTGTCTGAGTCCACACGTTTTTTTTAAGGTTCAAAACATTCCTTTAAAAAAAACCCCACAAACTTACTAAAAATCAGCTTATGGAAGTTTTCTGGTTTACCTTTTTAAACTTTATGTTTTAATTTTAAAGCATTAATAAATACACCATGGTAAAAGTCTAAAGAATTAATAAATACAGAACAGTAAAATTTGAATACAACAGATGAATTTTTGTCAAGCTTTAAATGTAACTGAACTTTTGTCGGCACGTTACTAAAATTATTTGCTGCTGAAGGATAGAAATTAGTTTCATGTAGGCTTTGATATTTGTTGAAGCTGTTTGTAAAGTTTGATTTTTCTGAGTAATTCCCTGCTGTTTTTTGATTCATATAAATACTTGCTGCTTATGTAAAAGAAAAAAGTGACATGATCAGTATGTGAAGGTATCAGGTTAGCGTAAGTTGTAATTTAAAAAAACCTCTCATTTATGCCTTTCATCATTTTATATAGTAAAGGAGAAAAGTGATACAGTGAAGTAGCTTTTGGATTTATGTGTGTGCATCATTGCTTTCTTCTGAACAGAATTATACATGCTTAATTTCAAGTCGACATTCCTATAAGAGTAGCTAACAATTTCTCTTCCGATGCGCAGTTCCTGGATAGTTTTGCACTTTACGTCGTTGTTGGGATCTTCTTGGTGGTGGGTTTAGCATGAGAAGTGGAGATCAGTTACTGATAATCCTCTTGCCTCCGAGGGTCAAACCATCCAGTATATAAAGGACCTTTCAAGTCCTATTCTGGTCTTTAAATTTCTGTCATAGATGTATTTAGTGCAGCAGTAAAACCTGAGTCTTTAAAAAAACACCAAACTATTGTATTGATAGAAACAAATCTTGTTATTTACTCTCGTCATTAACAATGTCTTACAAAGAGTAAAGAGGAAGGAGAAGTGCTGCAGCCTTGTAGTCTCTCTCAAGCCCGTAGGTCTGTATTCCCAGGTAAAAGGTCAGGCCTATATTTTATATTGTTTTGCTTTTTAGTCCTTTGGATTATGCTTTCCTTGTTTCAAGACTCACATCGTAACAGTCTCTTTGGAGGCATTAGCTAACATCAGTACAATACTCAGGGATTTGCAGCTATTTTTAAAGGAAGCATATGAGAAAATAAATTCTCATTCTGGTGCCATGGTGTCTAATACATAGCTGAGATGTTCCAGTTGTAGCGACTCTGGTTAAGTCGTGCTAATTGTTACAACCAGAGATATTGATATTCCTCTACTAAATCTGTTCTGCTTCTGTTTGCAGCTATGTCATCTTATCTTCTAATTGTTAAGTCTGAACTTCCCGGTGCTGTTGCGGGGTTCTTAAGTGGAGACGAGAGTGGGTAAGGAAAAATCCTTCGTACATTCTGTATTTGTCTTGAAGAAGAAAGTGGTTCAGAACTGCTGAAGGAGATGGGTACTGATGCTTCCCTCTGATCTCACATGCTAAAAAAATTAGTTATTTACAGGAGTTCTTGGAATATGAAATGTATTTGGCATGTGCAAGCCTTCTGCAGCACACACACACAGAGCGTGATTCTTTTCCTCATAGCAATTTCCCATCAGACGACCTTAAAGTCAGTGGCAAAACTCCATCTACAGAAATCTCCCTTCTGTAAAAATTTAAAAGGGGAAGCAGGAGGGGACAGGAGGGAGAGGAGGAGAAACATTTAAACTGCTGTCTTGTTATCACTTCCCATATTTCAAAACCACAGTACAAAAACCGGCAGACATTTAAATTTAAATATTTTGTTGTCTTGCTCCAGTAATTGGGCTTGTCTTGGGAAAACTGCCAGGTTTCCCAGCTTTGTTTATGATTCTGTAACTTGGCTCCCAGTAAAGAAATTACTCTTCGCAATTGGGCTATAAAGCTGTGTGTAAAGAGTGCGTCCCTCAGATTTCTATCAGAACTGTCGCAAGAAATCTGTGCCTGTGCTAAGACAAACATTGCAGCTTCAGCACCAAAATGTCTTGCTCAGGTTGTTCCAGCGCTGCTGTCATTCATAACAGTGTATCTTAGGTTCTGTGTTACGGCTGTTTTTCCAAACTGCTATTTTCAGATTGTTTTGAGCTCAAAACTTTCTCTGGATTGAAAGGTGGTGAAATTGTCTCAATGCTGTGTGATGCTTGTATTATTTTAAGTTCAAAATTCGTTTTTTAAAAGGTGCTTTAGTTCATTTTACATTTTGTCATTTATAACTTTTCCATTTTATAACGAACATTTTGAGAAATGAAGTGTGGTCATAATCCCGCTTTCTGTCTTTCTGCCCTCCTGCCCTTGCAATAATATGTTTTTAGTAAGGGCCTTTTTTTTTTTAAACTGTTACGTTTTATGTGTATATGTCAGTTTTAGTCTGCTAATGTATCTTTTCCAGCTGTGATAATCATCAGCTTTCCATTTGAGTGCTATCACCTTCTCCTTCAACATCGTACTTTCAACTCCGTTCTTCATACGCCCTGGCGCTGAGCCTGCTACTGTATCTGCTGCATGTGTGTTCCAGTCTGTCTGTCCCCAAATTTAGCATATAATGTCATTTACTACTGTTTTTAATTTTATGTCAGCTCTGTTTATGCAAAGTGGCTTTTCCCAACCAAGATACGCAGTTAAACAAACAGCTTATGAAAACTCATAACAGGTAGAACCTGGAGGTCCTGCGCGCATGCATACCGCCCAAAGGATTGTTCTGTCTAAAAAAGGCACTATAAACAACCTATTTATTAAGCTGCCTATTTGATAACGCTCCCACCAGCTTTAGCTGTTTCTCAAGGTCCCAGCGCAGATCTTCTGGCTGCGAACGCTGGTGAACACGCAGACAGGTTGCAGTGGTTGAACTGGTTATTACAAATCATCTGAGCCGCGGTCGCTCTCGGTGCGCCGTCAGCAATGCCACCATCCATGCCTCTTCCTTAGCTGAAATTACAGCTTGAGATGGGAGGGAAGTTCAATTTTGCATTTAGAAAGAGCTGAAATTGTCCATAGGCATACTAACCGCAGCTGAAGCGGTAAGGTGATTGTCAGCCTGAGTCTTGGCCTGTTTCTGCCTCTTACTGGGAGTTCTTCCATTGATAAATGTTTATTTGCCACAATTTGACTCCTCTATTCTCTGCCCAAGCAAATATTTCAGATGCAGTGGTCAAGCAGTATTCCAGGTGCACGCACATAGCCGACCTTCTCTGTACGCCTACATCTGTATTTCATCTATTTTGCCATGTTAATTGCCGTGCTAGATTGTCATCTTTTGTTTCTGTGTATTTCTTCGCAGATGCTAAGAGCAGTTTTTTACTAACAGTTTTTAAATTGTAGGAAATTGTTGAACAGAACTAGGTAATCAAATATCAAGCCTAAGTAGCAACTTATTTGGGCATAAAGACTGACTAGTTTGATTAAGCCCTTTTAACTGGACCGCTTGTTTCCAGATGTGCTTGCACGGCTGTTCTGTTTTTGTTAAGTCGTCGTAGCATCTGATACCCTTTCATCTGGGTGCAGAATTTATCTTTAACTGTAGTTAGAATGTATCAAAAGTGTCAGTTAAACTATCTGTGAAAAACATTTTATGTGCATAGACCATCCCAAAGCATACTTCTGGGAAAGCCATTTAAAGAATGTTTTGTGCATTGAATTATTTTTATAGATAAAGGTTAGCAGGTGTGCGTGTGTTTGAAAGGCTGGGAGCCAGTGTGTATTACATCTTCATGTCTTTATTAAAAACCAAAACCATACAGTATGAACACTTGTTAATTGCAGGTTGAGATGTTTCGGTCTATCCGCGTAACCGGAATTCCACATAGTTTTGAGGATGTGAACATAGTTTCAAATGAGGATTGTGTTAAAAAGTTGTAATTTGTGAGCCCTCTGTTAACATTTAACGACCCTGTCAGGAGGATATGATTGATGCAATTAAGTTGTCTTTCTTGTGTGTTATATAATTGATATGGACTGAGAGTAAGATCCTAATTTAGAACACATGAATCTCTTGTCCTGTTGCATTCAGGAATGAAATTAAAGCGATTTATAAATGTCTGCTTTTAGTTAAAATATGGGGGAGGGAGGAGGAACATCTGCATGCCAAAGCATTTTCAGTAGAGTCAAGTATTTATTTTTCCTATTTCATACTTGGAACGCGTTTATCATACAGGATTAAATTTGCAGATCAAACTGATTTTAAAGGCAATATCAAAACATTTATTCTGCCTTTGGAAAATAAGTGTATTTCTACAACAGTATTTGGGGAAAAAAATGGACACATTTTTTGATAACCAGTAAATGGTCCGGCATTCAGATTTTTGAGATCTTTTTCGATAAAACAATTGGTATTCCAAAATTAAGCCATTTACAAAATTATTTTTTCTCCTTCCCATCACCTCGTTGCAGTTTTCCTCTCTCTTTCCCCCCAAATGGTTTTTCATTTACCATAAAGTAACCAAAATAACTTTTTCTCTGGCCTGCTGAGCTTGTGAGCTACGATGGCAACTGTGGATTCGCTGCATGCGTAGAATGGGGAGACTTAAAGCAGAGGGCCCGCATGTACGCGTGGTGCAGCATTCATTGTACTTTTGCCTGCTGCTGTGATAGCGTTCCTCCTAATCTCAACATCCACCATACTAGAAAGAAAGAAAAAGTTTAAAAATATGTGAAAGCTGAATGATAACAACATGAAGAATACCACAGCAGGGAGCTGATCTTGGCAAAATTGCTCTTTCACTGTAGCAGTAGCAGACCTAGGCTAGTAATACATTTTTTTGAAGAGTGATGTATTTTGAGTAATTTTTAATATAGACATTGTTACTTAAGGGTTACTTCGATTTTTGATATGGCCTTCAACCTTGAAATTTCTCTGTTCATTTACATTACATATTTTTTCAAAGGAGTGACAGAAGTCCATGATGTATGACAGTAGTTAATATATGTATATGGTTATTTTTCTTTAACACAGGTGTTATGCTACTTTCCTTATGATAATTTGAGGTGCTGCCTGTTTATTAGGTGCTAACCATATCCTGGACTAAATAAACGTGAAGGTCAAAGGCCAAGGTGTTTATAGGTAGTAAAGTCGGAGGCTGATGTGCAAGATGTTTATCAGTACAGGATATGGCTATTACCAACTTAGGGGGAGCCACCCCCAAGATGTTTCTTAACAATTTGTACATCTGTACTTTCGTCAGCTTGGAGATGAGATTTTGATACTTTGAATAGATTTTAAATGCATTAAGACTTCATATGCCTCCACAATGCTTTTTTTTATATATATAGTTTTATGTATAAACATTATAGCAGATTTCATTTGCATAATTTCCATCCCTTCTGTCCTTTAATTTTTGCGTGGATGTATGCGAAGAATGAGTGATGGCTTTGTGCAAAGTTAAAGATAAGAAAGTTCTCTTTATCGCTGTTCTTTCTTACATCACCTCTGGACAGCAAACGTCATTTCAAGTTAACTGGAAGCTGATTTACTTACTGTTTTCTTCTATTATTTGAGCGCTGTGATGATAACTGTAATGAAACTTGGGCAGAAGAGAAAGTTCCTATGTCTAGAAAATAAAACTCAGTTTCCAAACAAATAGGTTGGGTAGCTTAGTTTTCTGTTTCACACCTCTTGGAAATGGTAAGGAACTAAGGTCATGGAGGAGTAATGAACTGGAAGGGAAGTTCAGCAGTGGGAATTGATGTTGCTGTTTCTTCCAGTTGTGTAAATATGCAACTCAGAGTAATCCAATTCAAGATATATGTAGCGTACTATATAAGTACTTCTACTGGAAATCTGTAGAGTACAAAATACCCTTCCCTCTGATCATTGCTTTGAATAAAGGCAGGGATTTGCATATTGTGCTGCTGAGAAACAACTTTACACACGTCAGACCTCTGATCCATGCAGACGCTTGCCTATGGAACGTTGCCTGCAATGCTGGTTCGTTACGGGATGGTGCTCTGCTTCCTCGTGACCTGGGAGCTCGATCTTATACCGCAATATAGAAACTAGGAATACAAATTCATGTAAATAGCATGTGAGACTGGAAGTTATTTATTTTTCTTGTCCTAGTGGTTATTTTGTCTAAGGTCACGGTTTTAAAGTAGAACATATATTTTAGGAGTCTTGAGCTTTGTATCAGTCCTAACTAGATATTCCAACAGGTCTTGGTACCTTGATGGGAGACTGCTGCTACTGATTACTTCAGTCTGCATTGTTTTTCCTCTTGCACTTCTTCCTAAAATTGGTGAGTAATTAAAGGAGAGAAGCGAATATTATTCTACTTTAGTAGCAATTACAATTGAAGACTTTAAAACCTTAATGGGTTATTTATTTATTTTAACTGGCAGGGGGCTGGTGGTGGTGGGGATTACTTAAGTTGTTGCAGTGTGTTCTGCCTTCCAGCCCTGCCTAGTTAACCTATTACTTGGGTTGCAGTAGTATTTTGTCTGCAATACTAAAATAAAATCTTTACAGCAGAACATTAAAGAGCTGCATTTACTTACAGCGTGCCATTAGTGGTAAGCCAGTTCTAATTCTGCCCTACAAAACTACATAAATGATCTGTGACAGGCAGTTGGAATGTTGTTATTCTGAGTCCTAAGCCCCAGATACCAAGCACTGTAATAGAAAACATGCCTAAAATGTAAAGCTTTAGCTGTACATTAGGATCACTTTCCTTATAAATTCTCTTTTATTTTTACTGTTATTTTACAGGCTTTCTTGGCTACACAAGTAGTTTATCATTTTTCTTTATGGTGTACTTTGCTCTTGTGGTAAGTTAAAAATCTATGCACAGCTTATCTGTTTTTTTCCTTATTGTTTGAATGTTTTCCTAAGCCTGTTTTGAAATGAATTGTCTTCCCCTCCCCCCTTAACATTTTATGTGAAACGTAGAGTTTTCCTTAAGTTCAGTATGTGCTTGCTCGGACAGATTATATTTGTTTTGCTGAGGCATGGAAATGTATACGAACTTTCAAGCATGTGAAAAGATTTAAAATAATTATATTTTGGACTGGTAAATGCAACAATATTTTTGTTTTGCTGACGGCGCGGTGAAGGGAGCTGGCACGTATACTTTTGTTTCTCTACTAGTAGTGGAATGGAATTCTGTTTTCTTAGCTTCTAATTATTACTTACTGCAACTAGTGCAGAAGAAAATTTAATATACTCCAAATAAATTAAATTTACATGTATAATGGAGTGACAGAGTTCAAAAAAAGGCAAAGAAAACTAGGACTTCATTAAGGCAGTTTACAAGATTCATTAATACGTCAATGACCTTATTCTTCTTTCCCGCTGAAAGGAAAAGTTCTTCTCTCTGAGCCGTATGGGGGTTTTTGACCCTGATGGTCACCCTCCCAAGGCCCCTGTGAGGTAGATGTTTCCAAATACCACAAGTGAGACCCGCTAGGCAGATCTAAGAGGGAAAACATGCCTCTAAGTTGCACCATTTTTCTTTTTACAGGGAAAAACTATGTTAATGCACATGTGTAATATGTAGTACAAGCAAGCAACTCGCACTCTGTCATCTAAGTATAGAAACGAGAATCTTACTTGGGAGCCCGGAAAAACGTTCCCCCTCTCCCCTGTCTTTCTGGCTTGCATTGACTTGCATTTAATACCTGTTTTGCAAAGGGATAAACAGAGTTGAAGGCAAGTTGAACAAACATGCCATCCAGGAGACCAAGGCAATCCATTAGGAACTAAACCATGTGATAAAACCAAACTTCAAAGCTGTCAAAACATCTCCCTAGGGTATCCCTGGAGAATTGCAGTGTTTGTAGGACCTCGGGAAGTATTCTTCCTAAGCTGAGCATTGAGGAACAGCTACAGCCTCTCCAGAGCTAATGGAAATTCATTTGTAATATTTATAAATTACCTTAACTTTTGACCTCTCTCCTAAAATTTATCTTAAAAGGAAAAAAAAAAGAAAAAGCACTAACGGTAATGCTGAAATAGGCCTTTGGCTGAAGCTAGTTGCAAGAGTTTTAAAACAAGTTCAGCTCCTGGATTCCAACGGGAATGTGTATGCATCTCAGAAGAAAGCTGTTGTAATGGGTGGGTGCATTTGAAAACAATTTTGGGCTCAGAAAAGGCAAGTGTGTAAGCAAAACTTGTGTGCAGACGTGTCAAGCTGGGATGATTTAAGCTAGGGTTTAGTTTTGATTATCAAAAAAGTAGGTAGGAAGTACTAATGAAGGAGTATGCAGACTACTGGATTTCTTATGAAATGGTTAAATTTGTATGTTTACTCTTTGTTGTTAAATGACAAAGAAGCAGCTACAGTAAATCTAATTGAGGTCAAAATTTTTAAAAGCCTTTATGGGTATTTATGGGTATTTAAAGAAAACTAATACTCTCCACAGAATATTCTCTGACTTCTTTAGGCACTGAAACTTAAAGGCATTAACTGCGGTTCAGTTTTCATATCTAATGCTTTGAAGTGGGTGATATGTGCTGTTGAAATGGTATTTTAGTTTGCACAATGTTAATTTCTGTATGGCAGATATGTTTTAATTGGTTCCAGAAGAAAACCGTGTTAGTCATATGGAAGTAATACATTCATATTTTGCATATACAATAATTCTGTGCATTTTCAAGTGCATACCATCTGTTCAGCTTTTTGCCAGCAAGCCGCAGTTTTAATACAGCCCCCAGAAAAGATAGGTGCAATAGACAGCATATGTCTTGGTCAGTGTGCTCTAGCGAGTGCACGGAGCAAAAGGTCTAGGGACTGCTCTTTGTCCTCTGTGCTCTGCTGCGGGGCTTCGGCAGGTCCCGCATCTCCTCCCTGTGCTTCAGCATCTTTTCCTTTAAAGTTAAGATACTGGTTAGAGTCCTCACTTGGAAAAAAGGGAAAACACTGAGATGAGCTGATCTGGGAGAAAAACAAATATATGTAACTATTAATTCAAAGCCAGCTTGTGTGAGGTCCTGAGCGCTTTGGTTTCTGATTGTTGAATACTTTCCTGACTTGAATCCTAAGTGAAAAGAAATTAAATGCGATCGTTAAACTTTTTTTTTTTTATTGCCTCCTCTCTTGCTAGATTGAATATTGGTAAAGAATAAAGACAGATTTTTCTTTTTTTGTGGAGGCAGCCCTATTGGTAGCTTGTTCAACAAAGGTGTTAATGATTCCTGATGGTATTTTTCTAAATTTGTTGTTTATGTTCCCAGAACAAAATGTGATGCAGATTTGGAACCTGCCATATGTAATGAATGATGTTATGCACAGAGAGCCTCTCTTGGCTGAGTGCTGTCAGTACTGCTGGAATAAAGGGATTCCTGTTTTCCCTCCGCAGGATACGAAAAAGCAACATCACTGAGAATATTAGAACATTTTGAGCCTCTAACTTTAGTTTTTAGCAGTGTTTTTGGTGTGGATTTAAGATACCCTATTTCCACTAGAGTCTCTCTTTAGGTTTTAGGGTTTTTTCACTTAAAACCGAATATTTATTACACTCAAAAGACAATGTTTATATGAAATAGGCTTCAAGTGCCAGAGGCAGATTGTCTGTGCGGCCTGCGTGACTGCTCAGCTAACTGGGCTGTGCTGCCAACTTAAAAATCTCTTCCTCTTGGGGGGGGGGGCTCATTAGAAATACCGAGTAGACTACAATTGGAAACCCAAACAGATTTGAACAATTAAGCAGGTGGGCAAATATAATTACAGATTTTAAATGCACCTAGTGTGTTTTATTTTGTCTCCTTTTATTTCCCTTTCAATCTGTTCTTAATCTGTATTAATTTCATATTAGAAAAATGTTCTTCAGCTTTTTATGTTTGGCTTGGCTTGTCCTCCCTCCGCAATGTTTATATATATCTTTGCTCTTTAGCTTGCAGGAAGCCCTGCCGCCACCGCTGCCAGGCACACTGTACCTTCCCCACAGCTTGCCCTTCAGCTTCATGCCCCTTTTCGCTGCTCAGGAAGCCTATGCCAGCCTTAGCCAGAGCTCCCACAAAGCCGCCTGCTTTGCAGCCTTCAAAGCGTCTCCTTTATTTCTCGTATCTGGGTGCCTTTAAATACACAGAGATCTCCTTGAGAAAATATTTTGCCTTCTTGCTCAGCCTCATACGTGGCTTCAGCTAGCCAACAAGCCTGGGCTTCCTGGGGAGGTAGCACAGCCGTGCATCCACGGTTGCGGTACTGCTGCAGCAGCAGTCTGCGTCTCTGTCTCGGCTCGGAGCTTCTCGCTGCTTCGTGCACAAGAAGGAGATGAAGCAGGGGTGACCCATGTAACAGAGTCATGCATATATATGTACGATACAGGCCCAAGTTATATTTTAGTGCGTGGTCCTGTCCTCCTCCTCCCTTGCTTGCTCTTCGGTTGAACTTCTTGATGTACTACCAGCATGTTCTTGTCCCTTCTTACACCCTTCCTCAGATGAGGTTGCAGTTCACATTGCACGGAGGAGGCAGTTTAGCCAATCAATAAGCAGGTAAAAACAGATCTCCTGGTGTAAAGCAGCGCCAGTTTAGCGTCAGAAACATGGTAGGAGGATTTCCATTGGCAATCCTTTTTCACAAAGTTTGCAGACTGATGTTGAGCAAGCTGCTACCTGGTTCCATACCTTCAGTTGTTGTGAGTTATTCTTAGTCGTGCAATTTAAGATGTGTTATTGCCACAACGGGCTCAGCATGCTGTGTACCTGCAGTTTCCACTCCCCACATTTTGTCCGGAGGTAGCAGTTGTTTGCTTCTCCTGGCACTGGTGACAAGAGGGAGCATCTAATCCTTATCCTCAGGAAACACCACTTGGCTGCAAGCAAAAGTAGTACTCTGAGCCAGGAGAAGCGCTCTCTCCCATGTTATTCTTCTCGTGAATCTGAGTCTTTAATTAAGTTTTTAATTATTTGTGGTAGGCTTCAAAAGAATTATAACCTCTAAAGCCAGGCAACTACAATGGGAAATTAATTAGGGTGAGGAGAGCAGTGCAACTATCATTTTAAACTAGGCTCCTGAAAAAGGAGGTAACATTTCTTATTTTAATTTCCCTTTGATTTTCAGCCCTGTTACTTGGCAGTCCCTAACCAGCAGGGTGTAGCTAAAGCCCCAATGACATTCTGGGACAATAATTGCATTTATTGTTTTTCCTTTGCTTTCTAGTCCAAACCATATGTTTCTGCCTTTTAAGATTAGCCCTAGGCTCTGCTCTATCTCTGTTAAGGGCTTGTCTACTTAGGGAAAGAGCCTGGGATAGCTAACACAGCAGCTATTCTGTACGGGAGGCAGTTAGTGTGGAGCACAGAGAGAGTGAATGTGGAGTGCTGGTTGTATTTCAGTTAATGTCAGAGCTCGTTTCAGTTCACCACCTCCAGATAGGCACGCCATAAGGCTGCCAGCTGTGCATGGTAAGCAGCTGTATGGAATGGCACTGACAAGTTTTTCTGTCAAGTTTCCTTCTTGTGGCCTAACTATCTACCAGTCAAGCCTGCTAATTTATTATGGGTATTGCTCCCTGCTTTGTATAGCAACAGTCTGATATTTTAGCTATGTATATCTGAATTTAAACTGATTTTTTTAGGGTATGATTCATACATTAAATATGCTGTCTTTGCAGGTTATGATAAAAAAAATGGTCGATCCCTTGTCCACTACCTCTAAGTAGTGCCATAGAGACTTTACAGGTAAAGTGCATGCTGATTTGAAGTTCTTCTAATTTTATTAGTAACTGTAATGCTTTTTTCACATTAACACTTTCAGAATTACTTGTAATTTAAATTCCTTCTTTTCTTAATCATCACAGAAACTAAAAAGTTTCATATCTGTGGTTTGGGCTTATTCTTTCATTATGCTATTTTTTTGCATGCATGTCTTCCAGGTTTCAAATTCTACTGAGGATTGTAAAGCAAAGCTCTTTCATCTTTCAAAAGAGGTAATCTCTATTAACAATACGTGAACTTAAAGGGGGTGGTGGTTTTTAAAGAATTGGGGTTTAAACTCTATCTGGGGTAAGCTATTCTTCTGTAAAACTAGTTATAGGCTGCTGAAATATTTCCTATACCTGCTGCCAAGTGTTATGCAGTCTCACTCTTTCTTTTTTATATGAAGGCTGGCTGTCCAAGTTAGCATTTATGAAAACATTTTGCAAATATGACCAAAGTATAAAGTATACCAGATGCAGCAGTGGTCAGCCTCATGATGCAGTCGTATCAAGCCAACTTAATATGCCCTCAGCTGGAAGTCAGTGCTGCTTGGCTGTATGCACACTTTTAGTTCCTGGTGAGGTAGAACAGGTTTCCTGAAACTGCCTGGACTTAACCTTAGTTCTTTCTTACCTGATGCTAATTCTTCAGGCCTAATGCAATCTTGTGCATTTCATTGGATGCCAGCTGTGGTATTTGTTAATTACTGTGGCATTTAAATCATGTCACCACATATCAAGGCTTGCAGGAGAGGAAATACCATGCAGAACTCCAGTCTGTGTGGGGTGAAGAGGAAGGGAAAAAGAGAAGAATAAATCTGGGATAGGCCTGTAGCGTAGTGGAGTTTAGGAGGGACACAGTTGGTTGCATTTGTCTGAAAAAACAAAATCCACCCCCACCCTCCCAGGAAAAAGAAGGGGGGGAGTTTGGGCAATGCAAACATGAGACAAATGTTATCTGCAGATCAAAGAAGAAATTTTGCTTTGACCAGAAACATCTACCGTGAGATTCTGGCCTTTTGTCTGGCCTTTTGTGCTTTGAAGAATCTTGGGACTCATCTCTACTTCTTTTTTAATTTTAACCTTATCAATAGGAAGTGGCATATTTTTACCAGTATGGGCCTGATTGTGTCAGCACAAAAGTGTTTGTTATAGTTCAGCTTATTCCACTTGGCAATTGAAGTAAGCTATACTAGATGATTCATCTCTCTATTATGAGTTTTTGGAATAATATACCACTAATTGTGTGGTTGCAACTTTAATTATATAACTATCTTAAAACTTTAGATGCCAAAGCATGTTATATTTTCTGGATGCTGTATCCAAATTTTTGTGAAAGAGTAATGAGAAAATGGTGAAGTCAGGATGAAGGAATCAGTAATTTGACAAGTAGCTATGGATATTAGAATTTGGAAAACTTCTTAGAAAATGTCATGAATGATACACTGACTCTGAGGCAAATCCTGCTCTATTTACCTAAGTACTTGACCTCAATATAGCTAAAAAAGAATCTTTCAGTTGCTGGCTTATAGACAGTATGACCTCTCCTGATCATGAAATAGTAAGCTGTGACCACCACTTAAAGAGATACTAGTTGAAAAGGTCCATTTTTTGTGGAATGATTCAGAGATGCCATTCTGTGTTGGGGAGATTGCTCTCAAAGCATTAATGTGGAAAGATTTCCACTGACTTCCAACGCTTGAACTGAATTCTGAATTCATCCAGATATTTTTCCAACCATCTGTAATAACAAACAACCTACAAGATGTTTTTCTTCTATTTCAGAGTGCTTATGCAATACCAACTATGGCCTTCTCTTTTCTCTGCCATACCTCAGTCTTACCCATCTATTGTGAGCTCCGAAGGTAATGTATGAAAACACATGCAATATTAAAATATAATGATAGTATTTCTGTAATATTTTCCCTAAATTAATCTTGAATAATTTTCATTTTCATAGCATCATAGAATACAATCATAGAATCGTTT
The DNA here is from genome assembly GCA_020745775.1 of Theristicus caerulescens. Taxonomy (NCBI): domain Eukaryota; kingdom Metazoa; phylum Chordata; class Aves; order Pelecaniformes; family Threskiornithidae; genus Theristicus; species Theristicus caerulescens. The sequence continues at coordinate 64,981,131 of CM036564.1, read as the reverse complement.
AGGTTGGAAAAGACCTTTAAGATCATCAAGTCCAACCATTAACCTGGCACTGCCAAGTCCGCCACTAAACCATGTCCCTAAGCACCACATCTACCCGTCTTTTAAATACCTCCAGGGATGGAGACTCAACCACTTCCCTGGGCAGCCTGTGCCAGTGCCTGACTACTCTTTCAGTGAAGAAGTTTTTCCTAATATCCAAATCTAACCCTGCCCTGGTGCAACTTGAGGCCATTTTCTCTTGTCCTGTCGCTTGTTACTTGGGAGAAGAGACCGACCCCCACCTCGCTCCAACCTCCTTTCAGGTAGCTGTAGCGAGCAATAAGGTCCCCCCTCAGCCTCCTTTTCTCCAGGCTAAATAACCCCAGCTCCCTTAGCCGCTCCTCACAACACTTGTGCTCTACACCCTTCACCAGCTTCGTTGCCCTTCTCTGGCCATGCTCCAGCACCTCAATGTCCTTCTTGTAGCGAGGGGCCCAAAACTCAACACAGTAGTCGAGGTGTGGCCTCGCCAGTGCCGAGTACAGGGGGACCATCACTTCCCTAGTCCTGCTGGCCACACTATTCCTGATACAAGCCAGGATGTTAGGTTGTTAAGTTGGATATTAGGAAAAACTTCTTTACTGAAAGAGTGGTCAGGCATTGGAACAGGCTGCCCAGGGAAGTGGTTGAGTCCCCATCCCTGGAGGTGTTTAAAAGACGGGTAGATGCGGTGCTTGAGGACATGGTTTAGTGGCGGACTTGGCAGTGGTAGGTTAACGGTTGGACTTGATGATCTTAAGGGTCTTTTCTAACCTTAACAATTCTATGATTCCATGTTCTTGGTCTTCTTGGCCACCTGGGCACATTGCTGGCTCATGTTCAGGCGGCTGTTGACCAACACCCCAGGTCCTTTCTGCTGGGCAGCTCTCCAGCCACTCTTCCCCACGCCTGTAGTGTTGCCTGGGGTTGTTGTGACCCAAGTGCAGGACCCGGCACTGAGCCTTGTTGAACCTCACACAGTTGGCCCCGGCCCATCGACCCAGCCTGTCCAGGTCCCTCTGTAGAGCCTTCCTACCCTCCAGCAGATCGACATTTCCACCCAACTTGGTGGTGTTTGCAAACTTACTGAGGGTGCCCTAGATCCCCTTGTCCAGATCATTGGTAAAGATATTAAACAGAACCGGCCCCAATACTGAGCCCTGGGGAACACCACTTGTGACCAGCTGCCCACTGGATTTAACTCCATTCACCACCACTCTTTGGGCCCAGCCATCCAGCCAGTTCTTTACCCAGCAAAGAGTACGCCCGTCCAAGCCATGAGCAGCCAGTTTCTCCAGGAGAATGCTGTGGGAAACAGTTGTCAAATACTAAAGTCCAGCTAGACAACATCCACAGCCTTTCCCTCATCCACTAAGCGGATCACCTTGTCATAGAAGGAGACCAGGTTAGTCAAACAAGACCTGCCTTTCGTAAACCCATGCGGACTGCGCCCAATCACCTGGTTGTCCAGTATGTGCCGCATGATGGCACTCAGGATGATCTGCTCCATAACCTTCCCCAGCACTGAGGTCAGGCTGACAGGCCTGTAGTTCCCCAGATCTTCCTTCCAGCCCTTCTTGTAGTCAGTGCCATCAAACAATGCAAACTTAAGTAGCTTTCATGTTTTTGGGAAATGTACAGTTTTAGTCTGTACTGGCTTTTCCTCTCTTACAGGAGAGAAAAGTAGCAAATATGATTCCATCATGAATGTCAGTACATTGTCCTGGCTTGGACAATCTGGAGAAAAAAGGTCATTTGCTAAGGTACTTACCAGTTAATTTTTATTGCCGTAACTGAATCTGCATTTGGCCACATCTGACTCAGTGGGTTTTTTTGACCCAGATGCTGTTCCTGTCTCTGAATATGTATCATCCTGTATAAATCAAAATTTTTATTTTAAAAATACTCTGGTATGTCTAAATTACCTACAAGATGGGGACAGTGTTAGTTGTCTGCACAAAAAGTGCCCTTTAATTACCAGATTAAGAATACTTTTAAAAACCCTAAATGTTACTGACAGCACAGACCTAAACAATTACTCTGTGGCCATAAATTAAGAGGATGCTTTCTTATGAAAGGCAAGCTGCTATTTTTTTTTAATGTAGATTGCATTGTGTTTAATAATCTACAATACAGATTAAGTAACACTAATTTTCTGGGTTTTTTTTGCATTTTAGTCCATCCAAAAGTAGAATGCAGAATGTAACTGTGACAGGAATTGGTCTGAGTTTCCTAATTTACTTTATGTCTGCTCTGTTTGGGTACCTGACATTTTATGGTAAGTATATTCTTCAAATATTCTTCAGAACGAAGGCTAATAATAAATGATAAATGCATTCTGTTTGGAGTACTTCAGGCTTGTTTGTGCATTGATACACTTGAATCCTCAGAAATCTTGTTCCTGTGAAGACTTAAGAATGTGTTTAACACTGCAAAGTATTAACAGTCTCATTGACTTCTCAATGTGTAAGGTAGCTAAACTTTGCAGGGTTTATGCCCTAAAATGCTATACAGACAAGATACTGGTCCCTAAACTGTAGCTGCTGGTCTGTTGATGCTCTCTAATGCTGTGTAATTAGACTACTGATTGCCACTATGTGTTGGACTGTATAATGTTTTCACCTAAAAACTGGGAATGGATTTATCATGGTCTGTGAGAAATTTTGAGATCTGATAATAGTCTGCTCTCCAACAAGTTTGAAAGGTCTGTTCTAAGGCTGTATCTTCTAGCAGCACTCATCACTTACTAACCCTGTGATATCCCAGCACATTTGTAGTCTCTAAGTAGCACTGAGGCTGTTGCCTTTTCTGAGGGGAATTTGGCCCACAGCGAGGTAGCCCTAATGTTAGGTAGGCATGAAGGTTTGCAGCATGTTTTCCCTGTCCGATACAGCATGTATGTACAGTACAAAGCATGTATGGCTTCTTTGTTTTGTTTTTGTATTTTTACAAATTAATTGGAACTAACACTAGGTATTTCACTAGAAATCTGCTGGAAGTGGGAAAAAAAAAAATCCCATGAGTCATTCAATTTAGGAAAGCTTTATTTTAAAGGATTGCACAAAGTGACTTCTTCATGATACCTTTGTTTATATGTAATGTAAAGACAAAATAGAGGACTCTGGAAAAAAATTGACAAGGAACATAAGAAAATTAGAAGGTCTGAATCAGAGAAAGCCCATCTAGTTTTGTGTTTTGACTTGAGTGGAGGGCAATGACAAAAGGCTAAGGAAGGATTTAAAAATTTAGAAGGAAAAGCTTTGAGTTGGGCTTCCTAGCACATGCTTCAGGTCTTCAATAATTTGTGTTGCATGCGGTTCCTGAGCCAGAGGTGATATCTGTGTGGTACGTGAACTGAACCAAGAAACGCACATTTCGTAGAGATGTTGTCGACATGGTGCTTGATGGATTAAATATACCTTTTTATTTACCAAACAGAAGAGCAGGGTATGACACTTGCCCTACCAAATTCTACAGACATCTTCATTTGCTGTAGAGTTCACGTGGCAATGTGCTTCAGTACCAATTTAATTACTCTGCATTTGGACTCTTGAATACTTTTGGGTACAGTTTTTCAGTTGAGTTTAAACATAGATGACTTTGTCTGGTATTCTTGCATTTCCCAAATACACAGAAAGATTTCAGAACCCTTATTTACATAGTGGCTTTTTTTTAAAGGTCCATCATAACGTTGGCAGAGGTGGGTGAGTGTCTATTTCATACAGCAATTTTAGTATCCTGTCATAGAATGCCACAGTGTGATGCCTTTTCTAAGAAATGTCATTTGGCCCTATGTATCCTGCTTGAAATTTGTGTTATGGTGTGTTTTGCTCACTTAGCATGCGTTGTCAAATTGAATCACCTCTACTTGGTGATCTAACTGTCTTCTGGAGTAGTGTCATACAAATGCCATCACATAAATGCATCGCAGTCACCTGTGAGGACTCTTCTACTGTCTTCTGAAAACTCACCCTTTTTATGAGATGACCACATGCTAACCTGTGTTGATTGGAATGAATAAAAATTCTTACAAGGGACAGTAAGGCAGTAAGACAAAAGTGTTCTGATGAGGTTTTCCTCGCCTTTCAGAATGTTTTGTATTTCTTGATTGTGGGGTTGAGGTAGTGTCTGACAAAGCACCAAGAATGTTGGCTTTCAGCAGCTAATAATTCCAAATTTCTGGGGAATTTTGCACCCTTTTTCCCCAAGTATAAGTGTATGTCTGGCTGAAAATGTTCCCTTGACACTCAGAATCCTTTGAAAAATTATATGGGGAGTCATGAAACCCCTAATAGCGTATAGGCCACTATTACTGTTTCCTAACTGTCTCCATGTGGTTTATAGGAAAATATAGTTTTGAGTGCCACTCTGAGAGTCTGAGAGATCCAGTAAGCAGTGCGGGATAACCATCTGTCTCCAGATGAGATCTCAACCAGAAGTAAAAAAAAAAAAGTCGTCCTAGAAATCATCCCAGTTCCTGTTACCTTCACTGCCATGATTTCTTTGGGACAAGACTTTGTCTTTACCGTAGTCTTTTCTGGTTTTCTGCAAGCCTGATTTCTTTTAGTAACTCTTAGACTCGAGAGCCTAAAATACTGGAACCAACAGTGGATGTCTGTAGGAGATTCCTCCCCCCCCTCCACTTGCAAGCTGCTTCTCCTTTTTTCACTTTTCGGTTGTCTTGTTTAATTAACTTATTTCTTTATTTAAAGAGAATCTGTTCCCCTTCCTAGAACACCAGTCCGAGAAAATGTAAAACATTTTATTTTAAATTGAAAACAAAAAAAGAGTTCCCTCTTTGAAATGAGACATGCTTCATCTTTCTGTGGTTCAGATGGTTTATTCTGTTTTCTGTGAGTTTGAAACTTCATACAGCGACTGGACTTGGGTGGAAGTTTTGGTCCACTCTGAAGTCCAAAAAAGCGTAGAGTCAGGGTATGCTGAAAAAAAAAAAAAGAGGGCAGCAGACAGCTTTCAGGGCTCTGACTTTTGCTGTTAACTTAGTGAAACTTTCTACCCTAAAAGGCCAGAAGTCCAAGGTGAAGGATTCATCACTGATTCATCACTTTTTGGCTGAAAAGGACCTGGGGGTGATGGTTGACAGCCGCCTAAACATGAGCCAGCAGTGTGCCCAGGTGGCCAAGAGGGCCAATGGCATCCTGGCTTGTATCAGGAACAGTGGGGCCAGCAGGACCAGGGAGGTGATAGTGCCCCTGTATTCGGCACTGGTGAGGCCGCACCTCGAGTACTGTGTCCAGTTTTGGGCCCCTCACTTCAAAAGGACATCGAGGTGCTGGAGCGTGTCCAGAGAAGGGCAACGAGGTTGGTGAAGGGTCTAGAGAACAAGTCTTATGAGGAGCGGCTGAGGGAGCTGGGGTTGTTTAGTTTGGAGGAGGCTGAGGGGAGACCTTATTGCCCTCTACAACTACCTGAAAGGAGGTTGTAGCGAGGTGGGGGTCGGTCTCTTCACCCCAGTAACAAGTGATAGGACGAGAGGAAATGGCCTCAAGTTGCACCAGGGCAGGTTTAGGTTGGATATTAGGAAAAACTTCTTCACTGAAAGAGTAGTCAGGCACTGGAACAGGCTGCCCAGGGAAGTGGTTGAGTCCCCATCCCTGGAGGTATTTAAAAGACGGGTAGATGCAGTGCTTGAGGACATGGTTTAGTGGTGGACTTGGCAGTGGTAGGTTAACGGTTGGACTTGATGATCTTAAGCGTCTTTTCCAACCTTAACAATTCTGTGATTCTATGATTTTGCCCCACTTCTCCCTTGAATAGTACAAAAGTAACACTCATGATGGTGTATCCATGGTATATGATACTATAGTAGTTCCACAGTAGAGTTGTTTTTGCGAAGCTAAATAGGCATGTGGTGGATAGCACATGAGATTCTTACTGCTGAAGAAAACAGAGCTGTCATTTGAAAGTGTTTGGCCTGGTTGGGTGCACTGCCAGTGCCGTTCTCGATTGTTCTCTGGGTGCTATAAGAATCCAAAATTACAGCTGTCAGGTCTCCTCCTGTTGCACTTGTGTACTTCTTTGGCACAGGGAAGAATCAGTGTCAAGTGTCAATAGTTTTGTTCTTTCTTTTTTTTTTAAAATAAGAAATATCTTTTAGAAGTATAATTGATGCTAGTCACCCTTGCTAACTATAGCCAGTAAAAGCACATACCCTAGCATAGTTTTGAACATTTCTGTCGTCCTTTAAATTAGAACTGTAGCTTTTCTTTCAAATAATGAAATTTTACCTTGAGTATCACCTAATGTTTCAGGGAAAAAAAAGGAAATGCAATTCAGCCAATTTAGCAAAATTAATTTGTTTCTGGCTTCTAGTTGCACCGAAAGAATTTGGTGTTGACTGTTTCAGACACACAGAACAAGTTTTACAGTCCTGTATACTTGGCATCAAGTCAGGCCAGCTTTCTTCTAATGCTTTCTCTTCTCTATCTGTATCTTCTCTTTCGGTAGCTTTGGCTTCAGCAGAGGCTCTACAGGGACTTGCCTCTTCAAGTTGGGTTTTTTTCAGTTTTTCTCAAGGTTGCGTATCTGTTAGAGCGAGTGTATCAGTAACGCCAAAGCGACGCGTATCTGCCACCCCCCTCCACTCTGCATTAGTCACAAGCAAATTGATGAATTTGATTGTAAGCTTAATCGGCATTGCTAATTATCTTTGTTCTGAAATGATTAACAAAGCAATTAATTTTTCTGGTTTTCAGACAAAGTGGACTCTGAATTGCTACAAGGTTACAGCAGGTACCTGCCACATGATATTGTCATCATGACTGTTAAAGTAGCCATACTGTTTGCTGTGCTTTTGACAGTCCCTCTAATCCATTTCCCCGTAAGTACTCCTAAACGTTTTGAAGCTGGCATAAGCAATGGTAACGCTAATGCTTTGCAGACTGCAATATTTGAGTCACATCTAGTATTGTGTATCTTATTCACTTGTCAAGTGATTGATCAAAGACCACATATTTGCATATGTTCCATGAGAGCTCCAAAATAACAACTAACCACTAAGCTAATTTGTGCTCTTGAGACAGATTTCAGATTAAAACTAGCCCACAGCATTGTTTTTAATTTAGAGAATTCAGAACTTCTAAAGTTTATTTAGTTGGATTTTTTCCCCCCCCATCTTAAATTGAGTTTTGCTGACTTGGTTTTTCCTTTCTACACGCACGCACCCACACACAAACACACTTATACTTGAAAACTCAATTTAATTGTAAATTAAAAACACATATTGACCTATTTCACCAAAAACCCCTACTTTAGTTTATCAGTATCATGGCAAAACTGAAAATTCACTCAGTTATGGCTAAAAAAACTTGTGCATGCAAAACTGTGTATATAGAAGTAGTGTATAGATTACATATCAGTTGGCAACATGCTGACATTTGCTCCCAAGCATGCTCAAAGAGACAAAGCATGATCCCCCAGACCCTCTTTTGTCCCTGCATAAAAAGAGTACTTCCTTAAGAGTAATGCCACGTGATAAATACTGCTTTAATACTAAAGTAAGCTCCATGCTAAAGAAAGACAAAACATTGAACTCTTACTAAATTGTTTGCATTTTGATTTTTAAAATGTTCTTTCACATCTGGAATGATGTAATTCTTAAGTTTATGAAACTGAGATAAGATTAAAAGATATGTATGTATAAGTATTTACCCATGCAATGTTTCTCTTCATATTATGTAGGCAAGGAAAGCTGTATTGATGGTATTTTTCTCTCATCTTCCTGTGTCGTGGATTTGCCATATCCTTGTCACTTTAACACTGAATACAATTGTTGTTTTGTTTGCAATGTACGTGCCAGACATTAAAAATGTATTTGGAGTAGTTGGTAAGTTGTTGTTTTGTTGTTTTTTTTTTTCTTTAACTTAAAACAATTCAGTATTATGATAAGCTAATATACTTTAATCTTGCTCTTAAGTAAAATCTTACTTTCTGTTTTTTAAAGGTTCAACCACCTCAACGTGTTTGCTTTTTGTATATCCTGGACTATTTTATCTTAAACTTAGCAGAGAGGACTTTTTATCACCGCAGAAACTTGGGGTATGCTTTTTTGCCACGTGTGCTAATTATATTAAAACAGGCTCATTTGAGATGCAGCTTAATACACTGTAGAACACATAATCCAAGGGGCAAAGTTCTTGTTTTCATCGCAGTTCCCCAAATCTGTGAGCATTTTCTTTTATCCTTCGTGATAGCTCTAGTCTTTCTGAAACGCCTTCTTCACAAGAGATTTTTGACTAGCACTCTGTCCATATGCTGGACCGTTGATCTGAATACATGCTTTTCCTTATAGTTTTCAGATGTTGACTTTTAATCCAATTTCTCCTCAGTTTTTACGCATTACTCTGATGTTGTCTGGGCAGCTGGGACAAAGCCAAACTGCATTTAAGTGAAACAGTGTTTATGCTTGTTTTCTATGTAAGCCTTCTCAAAAGCATTTTTTTTTCCCTCTTCCTTTTTTTTTTTCTCCTCTTTATGGTTTTTCTTTTGGTGTAGTAGGTTGAGTTCTAGTTGGAATTTGTGCAGCAGCCTGCTTTTTGCACGGTAACTGTTTGTCTTCATTTTAACCGCTGCAGAGCAACTTCATGACAGTGGCCAAAATGCTGACAGAGTGTTCATGCATAGTCCTTCTGCCATTCTTATGATTCACAGGGCTGCTCTTGTATTGACAAAATAGGGAATCTGAAAGAAAATCTGGTAACGATGCTCTCTGACCATTTAAAGTCTTGACTAGTTCCAACAGATTTGGGGCCTTGTTATAAATTAGCAATCTACTGTCTCTTGAACTGTGGGTTTATTATCATCTGGCTATTAAATGAAAGAATCCATTGTAACTTGAATTATATTTTGAGTAAAATACAAATTCAGTTTCTTAATTTGTTCAGAGTTGTAAAGGACAAATGATTTTTTTTTTTTTTTTTTTTTGTGGATGGATAGTGTGAGCAAGCAAACCAGCCAGCTCTGAGAGTTCCCGATGAAACTATCCCAGAGCAGGCTTAGTTCAGTTTCCCCCTAAGCAGATACCTTGTGTTTGAAGACTGAGTAATTTGAAACATTAAAGATTATTTTAAAAGACACTATTTAAACCTGTTCTTACAGGTTTTTTCATCATTAGTTATAAGCCTTAGAAATGTAAAATACTTCCTTCAGCAAAGCATTAATTTTTGCTTTTCTTTGTTCACAGGCATGTGCATTGGTTATTTTTGGCATTTGTGTTGGCCTTCTCAGTTTAGTTCTAATAATTTTCAATTGGATTGATCAATAACAGCCTATTGTCAGTGTCCGAACTGAGCTTCAGAAGGACAGCAAGAACCAGAGAGGTGTTGAAACTACTGAAATGAATGCAGGACATCCTAAAGAAAACACTGACCAAAGCTGTCTATGGAAGAAATAATGCTCTTTTTCACTGCGTTACTGATGTTCCTTCTTTAATCTTGAGTCACTCTCTTCCGTTATTGGACAATTAGTCTTTGCCATTCTAAAATACTAGTTTTTAATGATGTAATTATGACAGGTAAAAAGATCTCTTGAGAATTTCTCAATGCAGAAATGGTTTAGTGCACATGGTGAACAAAAGCAGAACCTTGAAATAACTTCTCTTTTAAAGACCATGAGATGGATAGGTATTACATCAGTCATGATGTGCATATCGTGATGTGTGCATTTATGATAATTATCCTAAACAGTGAAAGACTTCTATTGCTTGAATAATTTCCCAAATTTAAGCCAGTTCATATTAAGAACTGCCTGATTCCAAATGTTTACCCTAATTTATCCAGAAGCCAACTGCCTTAGCCCAGTTCAATGGGCAAATCATGATAATATTTGTTAATTGTTTTTTTAAATATGGTTTTTATACCTCAGTGTACTTGAATCATACTGAAGTAATTTTTAAATTAGAAGGCTTTGCCCATCTAGCATAATAGCTTTTAGTAGCATTAGGAAGTATTTCCATTTTGCAGTTCATAATTGACATTTTTCAATTAATATCTCCTTTTGAGTATTATTCAATGTACCTCAGTATTCCTCCCAGTGAAAAACTTTTTTCTTTTCCTCTCTCATTCTTTCTCTCTCCCATTTTTACAAGTGTTTCATATTTGAAATAGAGTGTTTCTATATTTTATGTACTGTTGTGTGTCAGAGAAGTTTTGGGCTTGAAAGGTGAAATTCTGCCTCTGTTGAAGACAAAGGAAATTTTACGTTTATGGAACCTTAATTTTACCTCAGATCTCTATAAACTTCCACGTACCCTTTTATAATTCCCTTTTTTTTTTTTTTTCCTAAATGAAATGTGAATGCAATTTCCAACACCACCTGGGCTCTATTAAGTATGGTATTGAGTGCCCACCACAAAAGCTCCTCACATTAGTAGAATGAAAGCAGTGGCTGATACAGTGGTAAGGTTTGTAACATTTGTTTCTATCAGATGGGATCTGATGTCTTTAAAATAGCCTAATCTCTTCAGAGGCTTCATGCCCTGAGGAGGCTAAGCCTCCACAGAAATGGCTTGTGTAAAGGTAAGAAATTAGACCTCAGCCTCCAATGGCAAGATTTAGAGAGTGGGAAAGTTCTTCATTATTTCCAGATGCAATATTTCTTTTAATTTGGCTTAGCACTTCTATATCTGAAAAGTGAAATAATACACAAGTGAATCATAGCGAAGTAATACATTTATGTAATATGAAAGCAGCTAGTAAGTGACATTTAAATAAATTTTTCTGTCCATAAGGTGCACAGTTAGCAAATTAGTTGACTGTTGCTAGAAAGTCCCGCTGAGACAGTTCTGTTAATATGTTGACTGACGTTTTATCAGTTGAGGTAGGGGAGATGCCCCAGAGCCTGGCATTTCGAACTTCTTAGCGGTGGGTCCGTGCTGTTAACCTTTTTAATTATGTCACATTGGATTTGGAAAACGCTGATTGATGTGCCAACTTTAACATAACCCTGATGGAACGTGCCTGATCCTCACCTGTCTAATGGGGAGGAACAGCAAATAGCAGAGTTGGAATCTCCTCCTCTACTCCTGAGCTGACAGACTAGGATTTCTCGTGCCAACAGATCACTTGGCGCTCTCAGGATCCGCAAGATCCTTTTCATTTTTGATAGATGGCCTGAAGGCACCCAGGTGGTGCAGCTGGGTACGGCTTCAGGAATCCTTTTTGCCTGGGGAATATCTTGTGAGTTTAATGTAGAAATAGACATGTGTGGTGAGGCCTGGGAACGAACTCAGAAGTTTTGGTAGGATCCCAGAGAAAAGCATCCCTGGAAAAGACTGCAGTGATTTTTATTTTTATTATTTTAGTTTCTAGCAGAGGTTTCACGACACAAGGTGAGCCATCCAGTAGTTTGTCCGTAGCAGAAACAGCGCATCCGCTCTTGGCCAGAAGTTCACAACTACTTCTGTGGCACTGGCAGTGGCTCCTGGTCAGCGGAAGATCAGTGGGACCGCGAGATGTGACACATTATCTGCCAAAAAATGAACGGAGTGAGCTCACTTAGGGGACGAGAAAAGCGAGGGGGGTGGTAGGAGTGGGGCGGCCTTCTTGAGCAGGAGCAGCCATTAGATAGCACATTTTTCTCATAGAACCTCACACTTTGCCCAGCAGTTTTGCTTCAGCAGGTTAAAGTGTGCGTGCACATAGGGGATGCCTCTGACTTCAGAGGTCTCTGCCCTGCTTTGATCAAGGGATCGATCAGACTTTCTCAGCATTGTGTGAGTACTCATGGGTGATGCTCCCCATCTTGCCTTAATCTTGCAGCTCTCCCAGCTTCACTCTTGATAACCAGATGTAGCTGCCTTCCCGCCTGTGGCTGCCCTCCGATAGCTGTGTTTCACAGGCTTTGTTGTACTATAGGGATTCAGGCACTCAGGGTATCTCTGGCAGTAGTGTAAAACACTAAATATTTACTTTATAAAAGTGTACCCTGAGAAAGCAATGACAGCTGTACATCAGGAAGCGATTTTCTATCTGACTGAACCAAAAACTCTTTAGGAAAACGGGAGACCTTACATTCATGTGAATGAACTGTAGGGTTTTTTCAGATGCTAGAATTGAGGAGGAATATTTACTAGAAAATGTATGGAAATTGTTTCTCATTTATCATACGCTCTTATAGCACACTATTGAGTAATACTCGTAATCACTGCAGCCACTTTATTTTAAACTCTACCCAGCCAGACCTAACACTGAAGACAGATTATCTGTGAAGGTGCAGAAAGTTGGCAAAGTTTTGCTAAGCTTTTGCTCTTTCCTCCTCCCTGTGAAAAAGCTGAGTCTTGCCGTGCACTGTAATAGTCTGCTCCTACACAGGCAGTTGGGTTTGTGTGCATCATCTTAAAAAACGTGACTGAGAAAATACCTGAAATACAGTGTTAATTTTACAGTTGATTCCTGTAATGCTACGGAAATCACTACGTTATTGTTTTTAATCCCTGAGTATTATCCTAACGAGCCTGGCTATTAACTAACTATCCTGATAGGTAGACTTTGGAATGATGAATACCAGTGTATGAAGTTAATACTCGGTGAGGATGAATGGGAGCAATTCACACCTCTGCTGGAGATCTGTTATTACATTTTGGCTGCGGTGCAGAAGGGATAGCAGCACGGGGGGTTACAGAATGGGCGTTATCTCCCATCTGAAAAAGAGTTAGAAATGCTGCTACTTTTAAGTTTCTAGGATACGTAACTTAAAATACAGAGAGAGGGAGGGGGCAGAAAGAGAAAGTTCTATTTCCAAATTTAGAAAAAGGTACAAGCATTTTCCACAATGAAAAAGCAGGGTAAGGACGCTATTTGTATCCTTCGCATCTCCCACAGGCTGTTCTGTTCATCGTGTCTGTGTAAGGGTTTCACTACAATTGTGCACTAGCATGAGTTTTTTGAGCAAACCTGCCCTCCAATCTGGAACTCTCTGCTCACTCACATGTTGCTAAATATATTTTTTCTTTATTCTTGTGTACAGATTTTTTTCCCCGACTTCCCAGATGGATAAATTTCAGTGGTTCTGCTTTATTAGCTGTAGTTATCATTTTCCAACCTTCTTTTCTGAGGACTTGGCAGAAATGGATGAAGGGTCCTACAGCATTTCTGAACTCACTTGGAAAGGTTGCCTTGCCCTAGCTGAACCAGAACGATGTAAGAGATGAAAATTAATTGGTAGCCGTTGATTTGTTTTCTCTCATTCTCCCGTTTCCATGCCCTGTCCATTTGAAGGCTGCTCAAACGGCAGAGAGACTGTGGTAAGCTGGCTGTGGAGAGCGTCTCTTGTAAACCGCATTGCAGGAACGCGTGCTGCAGAACAAAAGCGCCCTAAACCTGCCTTTGTATCGTGGCAAATGCTCGTGGGTTATTCCCATGTTTCTAAGCAGTTCGTATCTTAATATCATGGCAATAAGTTTGTTTAAAATTCTCTTGTGTCGCTGTATAATGAAAAGTGAGACACTGTGATGCTGTCCTGTCCTCTGTCTGTCCCTCCTCTCGCCTTCCCCTTCACTTGAGTTTTGCATTAATACCAGTGACATGGCGCTGAGCAGCAATGTGCCATTAGCCGAACAGTCCGAGTAGGGAGATTTAGGTTAGGTATTAGGAAAAATTGCTTCATGGAGAGAGTGGCCAGGCATTGGAACGGACTGCCCAGGGAAGTGGTGCAATCACAGTCCCTGGAAGTGGTCAAAAAACGTGTGGATGTGGTGCCTAGGGACGTGGTTTAGAGGTGGACCAGGCAGTTGGGTTAACGGTTGGGCTCGGTGATCTCAGAGGTCCTTTCCAACCTTAACGATTCTATGATTCTGTGATCATTAGGGGGAGCACAGCCTGGGTGAGAGGGTATGGATCAGGGAAAGCACCGCTTTATCTGTGCCCTGCAGGCTTGATTTTCACTGTGTCCACCGCTGGGCGTTGTTGAAGATGAATGTTGCATGTAGACAGACCTTTATGGTCTGCCCATCACGTCTGTGCTTGTAAGAATTTGTCTTTTTGAAACATGGAGACATCTTAACTTTGTAACATGGGAAGACTGTGCTGGTTTGGAGTTGCTCAACCATTTGTGTCACGTGTAATGTACTCAAGATGCCATATTTCCTACCCTTGCAATCCTCCTAATGAGGATGAAAACACGATGGTGCAATGGGGTCTCTCCAATTGAGCTGCTAGGGCAAATGCTAAATCCTTGAGCAGCTCGTAAGCGCGTTGTTTGTGTGAGAGAGAATATGGGCTTGTACTGTATCACTGCATTTCTCATGCTGCACAAAGTGTCATTTTGGTGTGGACCTGGAAGTCAGTGCTCCAGCTGCTGTAGTCGGTGGAGGCTGCGAGGACGCAGAGGAGCCGTTGGTCCACGCTTGCCTGTTTTGAGGCTCCATAGGCATCTCCTTTGGACAGGGTTATGCACCTATGTGGGTGTTTTTTCTGACCCAATATGGCCAGTCTCATTTCAAATAAATTCCTAAGATTAATTTTGAGGATTATTTGTGAAGAGCATGAAACGCTTTCATTGGCATCAGCCGATGCGCATTCAGCACTACCTGCGATAGGTGAGGACAGACGTCCGTCCGTTGTGGATGGCATCGGTGATGTCCCCAGCACCGCGCAGGCGTACCTCTGCTGCAGGCCAGCGCCAGCCCTTACTGAGCCGAAGTTGAGCCTGGGAGCTCAGAGTCCTGCCAGTTCAGCACCTGGGGTCTTCCCGTGGCTTACACTGGTATTCCTACAAAAAACAGAAAGAGGGACATACTTACCTACGCATCACTACAAACACTTCAAGATTAATCAAGTTGTTTCCAAATGTCCCTACTTAAAGAGATAAAAATTAATATTCTTATTTCTATAGTGGGCATCCTAATGTGCTCTCTAATTAAAGATTGAAATTCAGATCAGCCCAGGAGCTAAAGTAACATTGATTGTTGTAGAACTCCTTTCCCAATTAGATTTAATTGAACACTTTTCCTGAAATTGTTGTTTTACAGTTGACTTTCATGTTGAAAGCGTTAGTTGTAGTTGCTCTGCATGCTGAAAAGCCTTTGGACACGTTTACTGCTGCTTCCTAATGCCTGCCGGTGGCAGAGAATTTTCAGTATTACAAAAGTGCTGCCTAATTTCTGCAGTTTGTGGTGGTGTTTTTTGTGTTTGTGTTTCAGTAGCGATCATCCAACTATGTTTCATGTGGAGCTGGAATTCTTAAAAAAATTATCTGTGTGTAAAAATTGCCTGGTTTATGTCAAACCTGTGTGTTGTACAACAGATTTCCTATTGTGAGTTCTCCCTCCCTCCGATTCCCTGTGGAACAGCCAGGGCATGTTCCACAACCCCCAGAAAATAAAGAACAGTTTTTGCGTAACTCATTCGATTGTCACCTTTGCTTTGTGCGTAACGTGCCTGCTTCGTGAAATAACCAAGCGTTGTCTCCGCAGTGGGTTCCTGGCGTGCCGCGGTGATGCTGCCAGCCCCGGCTCGGGCTGCGGCATCACTTTCGCCAGGGAAAAAATGAGGGAAGTGAATGGTATTTCGTTCTTGAATACCATTCCTGGTTTGGTGGTGGTAGCACAGTTGTGCACTTACTTGTGTCCTCCTCCATCTGCGTAGCCGTGTGTGGTCCCCGCTCTGTTCTGCGGGCGATGTCTTGCAGCACCCAGCTTGAAATGGATGTGAGACATGGTCCGGGAAGCTGTTGGGAATTGCTCCTCCCGGACTTGCCTGCTCTCAGTGCTTGATTTTACGCTTTGAACTATGCTCTCCAAAACACAAAGGATGCAGAAAATAACTTGTCCAGCGAGAACTGCAGTTGACGTCCTCTCAGGTATTAGTTTCATGGACAGCAAACCCGCCTCTCCGTGCTCCCCTCTATAAAACAAGAGGCGGCAGAAGAGATCCCGGCGGCCGTGGCCGTCCAGCGTGCCGCCCCGTGCCGGCGGTGCCTCCAGGCCACCGACAGTGGGTGCCCAGCTGGCCTGGCAGTGCAAAGCGGGGTGAAAAACTCATGGAAACCCCTTTGGGAAGGGCCGCCTTGTGCAGCAGGGTGAGGCTCCGCCAGGGAAGGCAGGCCATCTCCTTACGGGGTAGTAGCGAGAGGGATGATGGCTGCCCTGGAAGGGCCCGGGAGCAGGGACGTGCTTTTTGGCTGTGAATCACCTCGAGTCCTGTGTTCAGTTTTGGGCCCCTCACTACAAGAAGGACATCGAGGTGCTGGAGCGTGGCCAGAGCAGGGCAGCGAGGTTGGTGAAGGGTGTAGAGCACAAGTGTTGTGAGGAGCGGCTGAGGGAGCTGGGGTTGTTTAGTTTGGAGAAGAGGAGGCTGAGGGGAGACCTTATCGCTCTCTGCAACTACCTGAAAGGAGGCTGTAGCGAGGTGGGGGTCGGTCTCTTCTCCCAAGTAGCAAGCGATAGGACAAGAGGAAACGGCCTCAAGTTGTGCTGGGATAGGTTTAGGTTGGATATTAGGAAAAACTTCTTCACCGAAAGGGTAGTCAGGCACTGGCACAGGCTGCCCAGGGAAGTGGTTGAGTCCCCATCCCTGGAGGTATTTAAAAGCCGGGTAGATGTGGTGCTTAGGGACATGGTTTAATGGCGGACTTGGCAGTGCTGGGTTAACAGTTGGACTTGATGGTCTTAAAGGTCCAACCTTAACAATTCTATGATTCTGTGATTCTATGAAATCGTGGTGCTTTCTAGCAGCTGTGACTGACAACCTGCGAGCATGGCTCCAAGCGCTTTGCAAGGTCTAAGGGAGTCCTGAATAGAAGCGAAAAATGGAAAAACCCCATCATTGTGCTGCTGGCTTGATTCCAGAGCTGTATGAATGCTCACACACATGGAAATGAATATCAGCAAATTTGTGCTTACTTAATAACGTTTGCCCCAACTATAACTGGTACCAAAACGCACAAACCCCGGCTTTCTCAAGTGCGATGCAGAATTTGGTCTTGCCCCGCACCGGCTGCCCGTACCTTGTTTTGTTGCCGAGTGGGTCCTGTCCGTGCTTGCCGTTTCTCTCGCCTCCAGCATCGCTGCTCGCATGTTCATGGTTTGTACGGCAGCCGCCCGACGCCAGGCAGCTCTCTGCACCTGGTTTAAATTTAAAGCTCGTTTGCACATGATGTCACACTTTTATTGTCAGCCCGGCGAAGGTCAAGACAGTTCATTTTGGGAAGGTTTGCATTGTTGAGCCTTTACAGTGCTGCCATTAATGCCTTCGCCATCTGACTTACATTTCAGTTTTCTGGCATGATGTAATCGAAGGCACTAGATTTATACGACGAGTGGGGAGGCTGGTGCGGTGGCTAATCAGCCCGGGTTGCAGAACTACTTTTCTGGAGATCGAGGGTGGAAATTATTGCTCCATGCATCAAGTAGCAAATCACAGATCTGGCCAGAGGAGAGTTAACGAGCCCTGGAAGCTCGGGGTGGTTGTTACAGGCTGTTGCCTCTCAGGAGCCCGGTCTCGCCGCTCCATCAGCCGGAGTGGGACAGTGTTCCCGGGAGCCCGCTCTCTCCACCCTCCCAGGTAGCTCTGCCTGATAATGGGATTTACACGCAGGGATGGAGAAAAGATTTGGGATGTGGTTATGACGGCGCAGAACCCGTAGGGCTGGAGTCAAGGGCCATGAGAATCTCAGGCCCTATTCTCAGTTTCTCCAGTCATGCTCTGCTGTTTCATTTTGTACGTCGGTCACAAGTGGGGCTTTTGCGTAGCGTTCCCCAGCTGGGTTTGTGCAGCTCATGGCTGTATATCTCCTGTAGGAAGGGTTTAAGTAGCCTGTGCAATTTATAGCTTCTTACAGGCCTGGCACTGGGTATAGCTCGTGGGATGCGTGTTTAGATTTTTGCTTCGGGATTTTGATGAACAGGTTCCATCCCTGTTAAAGGGAGAAAGGGCTGAATTCATGCTTTTTATTGTCTACAATTCAATTCTCTTTCTCCAAATACATAAATCGATATTCGATCCTTCAGGCCTAAGCTTTGAAGAGCCTGAGCTGTGAGACAGAATCAGGTTCATGTTGGTGGGTACCAAATGCGGACGCAGAGAGTCTGGGCAGAAGCTGTGCCAGGGGGTACCTGCTAACCCGCGTCTGTACGGCATTGGGGTGAAATTCTGAAATAACACTGACCTCCTCCTCCTCTCACTCCATTTTTATTGCCAGTCATTGCACGGTCACAGGAGCCTGTCTGGAGGCTCACTCACCCCTGAGATCTGGGTAGGGGCACGGGAATTTCCACTATTGCTCCCTGACCGGGTGCTCACCACATTCTTCAAGGCTTGGAGTTCAGCGGTGCGGAGAGCCACAGGCGGAATCACATGTGGCAGGTAAGGGATGCAGATGGAAGGTCTGTCTGGAGGTGACTTCACTCAGATGGGGAGAGCTGAGGTCACTAGAAAGTGTCTGAGACTCAACATTTCCATAGGCCATTCCTCTGCCTGGACTCCAGAGGTGGTTATAGCCTTCACTGCCCTTTTCATGTTGTCTACATGTTTGAGTACGGGGTCACCGTGCATATTTTTCTCAACAAAGATACGTGGAATTTATGCCCCAAACATTGCTGCATCTTCAGGATGTTGGTCCTTCTACCCCTCATGGACATCTGCTCTCCTCAGGGGCGATGCAGCACAGCGGGGTCCTGCTTGCAGACTGCAACTCACCAGGCACTAGCAGTAAGGAAAGAAGTGCTAAAAGTGAAGAGCTAAAAGCCCTTTTATTGTATCAACGGATATTTATCCATAAACTCTGTTGTATGAAAGTGGGCTGCTTCAGATTTGGTGGGTGCTGAGACCAACGGAGTCATTCCCATGGCACTTTGGGGTTGCCGGCTGTTATTGCAGCACATCCCATCCCAAGGGTCAGAAAGGCTTCGAGGTGGGGATGGGTAAGAACAGCTTCGGCTGCTTCGCAAGCAGTGATACCGTCAAGGGCAACCAGACCTCTTGCACATCGTGAGCACCAGGTGGGGTTAGGGGGAAAGGTCCACGTCTCGGGGGATGGCACTGCACAATGAGGTGCACCCTGCGAGGTCCATGATGCTCCCTGGCAGCCGCGGCAGGACAGGGATCTGCATGGATATGGCCATTTTTAATACTTATCGGAGCATCGCTGCTGGAGCCAGCTCCAAAATTGTTGAAATGGTATGGTTTTCCTTTTGGTATTTGCTGGCACGGTTTCCACTGCTGTTTACAAGTCATTTCTTCTGGAACCATCTGAGCAACGGGAACATTCGTCTGGTCCTTTTCCAAGGGGAGATTACTCAAATGATGGTGGAGAGACATTGTCTTGGCCTGGCTGCCAAATGTGAGTCGAAGACGTCTGTCTTGCCATTCCTTAATCTGACAGTTCAATTTGGTGGGTCGGAAGCCAAGGAATGATGTTTCCCCAGGGGATGCAAAGCCTCAGGCTGGAGATACATGGAAACCATGGGCAGATTTATTTTTTCCCCCCACAAATTTCAATGTTCTGAAAGTCGATATTCGACCTTCTTCCAGCCACTGAAGCTGTTCCACCAGGGCAGGGGCCTCGTGTTTGCCACGTCTTGTCTAAACAAGGCCTTTCCCTTTGAGCAGAGGTGTCACCGCACATTCTCCAGCACGCTGCGAAGGGGGAAATATTTGGCTTGAGCACTTCCCCGCCGCCCCTCGCTCCCTCTGCGGGGGTGGAATACAAACACAAGGGCTTTAGGGGTCCCGGGAGAGACTGAGTGAAATTCCTTGCTTTGAAATGAACCTTAATGCCGAGAAATTGAGTCTTTTAAAAATGTAATGCTGAGCACGGCGTTTCACTAGGCATAAAGAAACTCCACGTACATTAGTGTTTTGATAGCTCAGCGTTATCCGTTAGGCTCCGGCATCTGGAATTCAGGGGTGGCTGAAGCCATCTATCACATGGAGATTTGGAGGGGTTTGGGGTTTTCGTGCACATTTTAGCCCCAGCTTTGACTTGCAGGATTTGCCTCTCCTGACTTTGAGGAGAGTTGGGTCAGTCCTTTGAAGGTGTTTGCTTTAGGGATCTTTCCCTAAACAAAAAGGATCCCTTTTCCTTTTTCCTCTGTGAAAGGGTAGCAGAGCAGCCTTGGCCATATAAATCAATTTGGAAGTGAGTTATAAAGTGCTTAATTTGCCTTCTATTAAAATTCCTTGTCGTCCCCCCAGTCCCTATAGCTTGCTGTTAAATGAGCTCTCGGGAAGCTGGGGATTGAAGTCCCTTTCTGCGCTGCAGAGGGAACGCACTTGGCTGGGAAGATCTAAAAAGCAGAGCCCGATGGATGTTGCTTGTAAAAACAGGTGAGGTTTTATTGGTAATGTGGTGAATTTAAAAGCTTTTTGTTGTCCCCTGCCAGCCCGGGTGCTTTGAGCGATGACAAAGGGCACGACCGGGTGACATGGGTGTCCAAGGTCAGTCCCCTTTTCTGGTGTCATCCTGCTGCTGGGGAAGTGTTTAGGAGCCTAAATGCTGGAGGCTTTCAACGAAACCTGAATCTTCAGGATCCAGCCCCTAAAGAGGGGCTCCCTTTGCCCAGGCTGGGCTCTGGCACAACCAGGCTGGTGCTGGAGTGGCCACAGGACTGCTGGAGGTTGCTCCAGCTGCAGAGAGCCAAAGGCTAAAGACCACCACGGCTAAAGATCACCAAGGCCAAAGAGATTCCCCGTCCCTGCCGTCCCCGGGGCAGGAGGAAGGTGGCCGAGAGCGGAGGGGAGGGGGGAGGATTTGCTGGGCTGCCTCCTGCAGCTGTGGTGTTTTGCCAGCCCAGAGCAGAGCGTGTGACCAAAAGCCCATGGCACCGGCCCCGCTGCGCAGGGGGTCTGTGGGGCTGGGATGGGGACATCAGCCCTGCTGCTTCTGTCACCCTCCGTGCCTCAGCTGCCTGCGCCTCCCTGCCACAGTTGCCCGGTCTGCCCTCACCCTCCGTGACGGTCCTATTGTGGTGACCCATCTTGTAGCCTCATCCTCCGCCTTCAAGGAAACCAGAGAAGAGCCTGAAGTCAAAGCCTGTCACTCTGCCTCTTCTGAGCTGGCCATAAACACGCTCGCCTGTCCCCGAGGGTCTAAAAAAGCCACAACGGGTGGCTCAGCGGGTGGGAGACGCTCCCAGCGCCAGCGTGGCACCTCCCAGGCTGCTCCACCAACACGACTCTGCCGGCATCAACGCCGGGATTATTTAACCACTGTCACTTCTCTGGGGGCCAGGCCTCGGCCTTGGGACGCGTGTGGGGCTCGGGGTCGGGGTGGCGAGAGCATGAGGGGCTGGGGCCGGTGCCCAGGACGGCTCTGCAGGCTGCTCACCCCCGGGCAAGAGGTCTTGGAGCCAAGTAAACCTTATTTCTAACTTTCTTTGCCATGTGGTTAACATTAGTTGCTGCCAATAGTGATAAGCAAAACTTAGCTTCAACTGGGGCCATTGCAGCAAACGTTTTGACACTTCCCACCCAGGCTGATTGGTTTAAAGACCCATCTTTTCTGGTTTAGAGAGAACCGCAGAAATGCCCAGGTTGCTGGAAGCATTCTTAGAATGAGCTCAGAAAGCAGCGAGCGTCGTTATCAGGAGCTGCTGAGCAAACACACAGAGTTTAACAAACAGGGTAGTGCGACTCTCTTTGCTTCTATTCTCTGGAAAAAAAGGTGGAAACACAAGGAGTGGAGAGAGCCATTTGCTGAACCTGCATATCTATTTTTACTCCCCTGCTCCATAATGTTCCTAGAATAAATTTTTTAGTGCGCAGCAGGGTAGGAAAAAAATAGTGCTGATGGCATCTCTGCTATCCCCATTGTGCTGCGAGGAAAGAGGGCAGCTGCTTGCTGACCTGTCACTTGCATAAAGCCACATTCCAGGTACAGAGGCCATTTGCTCATTGGGGTTTGTTTGACGAAATGGCCACTGGGGTTTATATATAGACCCTGCCTGTCCTGCCAAGTTGTCTTAAATTCTTGTAAGTTGAATGAAAGTTGGAGGGGGTGGGAGACGATCAGCTTGAAAAATAGAGCTGCTAATCTGCCGGTGTCTCTGGGAGAGCCTGCCGGGATGTCCCGTCCCTCCCGGGGCTTCGAGCATCCGTGGGCATCCCGCTGGGAGGGGGAAGCAGATGGTGGCCCCGCGCCGGCCCGGGGCTGCGGGTTGCGCCGTGGGCTGCTGCAGCCACCGCCAGGGTGCCAGGGTCTTGAGTGATGAGGGAGGGTTGGGAGGAATATTTATAGCTTGCCTCAGTGCCGGGTCTGCGGGGTGATCGCCATCCCGGGGAGGTGAAGGGCACAAGTGTTCAGGGCAGCTCCCTGAGGACAGTAGGATGCAGTGACCGGCAGCACAAATGCCCCGAGGGTAAGGGCAAGGGGTCTGCAGCACGGTCCCCATGTGCCTTGCCGGGGCGAGCCCCCAGCCTGTCCATCAACATGTTTCGAGCAGAGCAGGAGGAAACACCTGGGGCTGGGCTGGGGGGACAGCTCATGCCCAACGATGGCCCCATGGGCGACCCCAGCCCAGCCCAAAGCCATCCCCTAGCTCAGGCCAGGCTTGCCGTGCCCTGGGCACTCGTGGAACACAGTTATATGCTGAGCAGCCGCCCTCTTGTTTATATCTAACCCATTTTTGAGGATTGCACGGTTTGCCTCGGATTGTGCTGCTTTGATTATGCCAAAAAACCTGAGCAAAACAAAGGTTGAAAACGTTGCCCTTGCCCCCAGCATCCTCGTGGTGTAAAAAGCCCAAAGTAGTCCCAGCCTCACAGCCAGGCCCACGTCTGCACCCGGACACCCGCTGTCTTCCCCTGCAGATTTTGGGAAGTGACCAACAGGGACTGGACTTGATGTTAGTTCCTGTGTCTGCCTCACCTAAATAATTATTTTTTCTTTCTGAAAATGCTACGAACATTGAGGGTGTTTTTCACTTTTCCTTGAATAAGTTATGTTTATCTCCATCAGAGTTCAAGTATCTGCTTGATACTTCATTAATGGCACTGATGTGGATTTTTTTTTTTTTAAGTGATCCCATGTCTGTGCCGAAATCTGACTCTGGAGGCCCGGAGTAAACAGAACTGTGCCACGTTGCTGATTTTCACCACTTTGGTATGAATTAGCAATACCTGATACTCGTACAGAGGCTTTAGGCTCAGAGGTCGTGCCAGCAGACAGAATTTCATCTTTGAAAAGAAAAATCCTTTTACTTCTTGTGACTGTAGAGCAGATCTGGGGCATAGAAAGCACAGCGAAGGCATGCTCAATGTCTCGTTGTCGAAAGCCTCATGGTGTTCAAGGCCAGTTCACGAGCAGGGCGTGGGGCTGACGCAGGGGCTTGAATGCTTGGATTTGGCGATGCCCTTAGCGGGTCTTTCAGCTTCATTTACAGATGAGCTTTTGAACGATGAGCCAGTGGGGGCAAGAGGGTGGATGGCCTCAGCCCACGGTGCAGGGCAGGGAATCGCAGCAGGTCCTTTAGTAAAGAAGGGAGCGAGCTCCTGGGCAGAGCTAAGTGCATCCCTTCTGCTGCTTGCACTGGTGGGTTGTGCGTGTGTGTGGCTCCTCTGGCAGAGGAAAGATACTGAGGCTGCCTCTCCATGGTGATGCCAGGGGATTTGGGGTGGTTATTTTGGGGTTTAGGGAAGATGAACACCAGATGACTTTCCAGGGGCTGGTTCCACAGCACACATGCCCTCGGCAGCCACTGCCTGCACGCAGTGAGGTTTCATTCCTGAAACTTGTCTTCGTTTGCCGCACAGGGATTATTTGACTTTCCAGTGATACATGCCTTGTTTGCTTTGTTTGTCAGCCAGCCCGGCTGGCAACTTTTCATTCCTCCCAAGGGTATTGGTACTGGAGACATTCAACTGACAAAATTCCTGGTCCGTCCCTGCGAGCCGACGCTGGCCAGGCACCTGTCTGCCCCCAGATTCCCCCGGCATACGTGTGTCCAGGAGCCGTGGCTTTGTTCCTCGGGGAAGTCTGACTTTGGTTTCAGCTCGGACAAATTCCTCCCTTCCTCCTCCTCAGGCTGCCAGGCCCAGCACTGGGACCGGCCGGGGCTGGAAGCCCTGGGCAGAGCATGCCTGAGCTGTCAAAATCCACACCTAACTCTGAATCCTGTTGCCCTTGCTGCCTTCAGCAGTGAAATTTATTGATATCTATATGCACCAACGGGCCACTTCAGTGTTCTCCTGCAGCAGAGACTTAGTACCTGCTGAAGTGGGCACACAGTTCCCTTGCGTTTGGCCATGGTTGGTCTTCATCCTGGAAGAGGTAGGTTGCCACACTGTGGATGTATCTTGCTTTTCTCCAATCTGCTCAGCCTTTCAATGAACTCTGATATTGTTAAAAATGTGGCTAAAAAGTTCGTGTTCTAATTTTTTTTAAGCCTCATAACTTGCTCAGATTCCTGCAGTGTATTCAGAGGTCCTTCCATGGGCACTTTTCATGTTGATCCAAGCTGATCAATAAAAGACCTCTGTAAGATCTCCTTGTTGGTGGGGAGAGTCCTCCGCCATTCTGCTTGCACCCCAGGATTCAAGGAAACATTACCCAGATCTTTCTGGAAGGTTTGGCTTTTTGTAAAGACTTACATCAAAAAACTTCAAACCCAGATGCAAAATTTCCCAAATATCCCAGGTAATTGAAATCCATGGGAGATGGTGGAAGTTTATCTTGAACCAGTACACTATTTATTGGGTATTGCTGCTCCTGTAATGCCAAAAGTAGCTGGTAGCACTGCTGGGACACTAAGACCAGGGTATCCTTGATAATTCTGCTTTGTTCATTATCCCTTAGATGTCTGCACTGGTATCTGCATCATAAATTATTTTGAGGGATCCCCAGTAAATTTCATAAAAGTTGTCATTTTAATAGTTAAAATACAACTAAGTAATAAGCTTTCATGAGGTGGCCTCAGGTAAAACCACTGCTGTAGTTTGCCTGGCTAAGCTAATACACCTGCAAGAAATGCCCAGGTTTGCATTCCATTTTTAGTAGATTTTCTATCAACCAATATCGTGAAGCCAGAAGCACCAACTGCACAAGTGTCTGCTCACAGCACAAGTGAGTCTTGGTAGGAAACAGGATTCAAGGATGGCTTTGAGGCACATTTCAGCCCTCGGTGACTATGACTAAAGTTGTTCTCTGACCACTCCGTCCTGACGTGGCTCATGCAGAGCACAGCACATATCATCTCAGCCTGGCCAATTCTGCCTCTTAGCCTGGCATGGGAGGTTAGGCACCGAAACCCTTGGAGACCCCCACACCTCCATCCCTTTGTACATCCAGGATGGAGTATGGCCGTACCTGCATATTCCCATCAATAACACGGGAATGAGAGCAGGTCTTCCTCTCACAGCATCCCTTTCCTTGAAGGAGGTTGTGCTCGTGGGCTGCAGCAGCCTTCAGAGCCCTGGGAAGGGACCCCCCTCTTCAAGGTCCTCCTGCATCGAGGATGGGGAACATACACCACTGAGAAATACTGCAAATGTGGCTGAATACTGCCGGTGATGTCTGTGCTGTTTGGTGGGGTTCTGCTGCTGCAATGTCAACGTGAACCATCATTAGCTTTATCTTAAAAATGCATGTATATACTTCTATATCTTCTAGTTCAAACATCACTTTCTGAACTGTCCACCTAGAAAAAAAAAATCTGGTTTGTTCTTCAGTGCTCTTGCTTTGTCCAGCCATGAGCAGCAGCACATCCCACGTACGCTGCTGGGGCAAGAAGGCTGAAGTTTGCTTTTATTCCAGGTCAGGCACATGTACCATGTAACCTTGATGGGGTAACAGCTTCTCTGAAATCGCAGAGTTTGCTAATAGATGAACACTTTGTACATAGGTGGTGGGGTGAAGTTGGTGCCCCGCAACTGGCTTGTTTAGCGCAATAAAAATATATTGGGTTCCTAAGATGTTGACCAATGGGTTTGGGAAACAGATGATTGATTCACACAGCTGAGAAACAGGGATTGTAATATGTTTTGCCAGAGGAGACCAGTTTGACGGATGAGTTCATTTAAGGATTATGCTATAGATAGAGCTGTTGACAGAATGAATTTGTTTTTATTTTTCATCAGTAGGTATAACACAAAGCAGAACTAATTGAAAGTAGTTTCCTTGTGGCATCTGGTTGTGTTTCTTGCTTTAAGTCTTTCACACGCTGTAAAATTACACCAAAGGCTTTTCTTCACTTCCATTTGCTTTCCAAGTTTTCCATCACTGCTTTTCGAATGGGTTCCCAGTGTGTCGGACACATTAAGAAACTGCAGACTACACAAGAAATGGAGCTGGGCCGTCATTTCTGCTTATTGCACAAATGTTCTGGTGCACATCACAAATCCATGCCTTGAGCAGACACACTGAGGTGTCCTCACCTTAGGGCTAATGGCAGAGCTGAAACATGAACGCCCTTCCAGATATTTTTGATGGCATTTTAAACTGTGACCTGTGCTAAATATCATTCCTATGTGGACTGATCTCTTTCTGTGTAAGGCCCAAACCTGGAAGGTGATTATGTTTACCCAAGGAGGTGTTCTGAGGTTGAAGGAAGGTGTTGAGTTAAGTTCTGGAAATAGCTTTTCCAAGCAGCCGGAGAGAACAAATCCCGGTGTTTCTTCAGGGATTTGGCTGGCTGAGTTCATTGCTCTCCCGGTTGGACTGCTATTGCCTGCCTGGCTCAGGTTGGGTGATTGCAGCGGGGTCTCAGCTCCGTGAACGCTTCTTTCGGCTGTTTGTGGCTGTTGCGGGGACTGCACCGGGATCTCTGAGCTGAGATCATGCAGGCTGTCAGGGAAGAAAACTGGACTTTGTGGTTCAAACCCGTCTTACATATTTGATCTGTGGGTTTTGGCTCAGGTTTTTTTTCTCTCTTTCCTTTCCAGTTGTGGTCAAGTAAGAGTTTTCCAGAACTGACTCACACAGGGCCAAAGAACAGGAATGCAGCAAGCACAGCGGTGCCTGCCAAACTGACGGACTTGCAATCACAAGTGAGCAAATACCCCCAGGTTTCTGCCACTGAGTCCAATACCTGAGGAGAAGAGTCCATGTGATTTCAGGATTACATTGCAGGCTAAATTCTAGCCTTCGCTTGGCCTCAGACCTGAACTTTAAGCACCAGCCAAAACATAATCCAAATTTGAGCACTGGCTATTGGTCTATCTCGTCTTCTGCTCATCATATGTGCAGTCATTCAACAGAAGCTGAAATGTATTTTCTCTGCCAAGAGCCATTGGTTCCAAACAACTACATCAGCGCTGTGAGTGATGGAGTTTCCATCAACTGCTGTAGGCCAAATGCAGTCATCTGAATTCAGGTCTTGGCAGGTATAGAAACTTGGAGATGTCAATGATTTTTATATGAAATTGTACTTAATTACAATTTCTCATTCTGTGCTTTTGTTCTGTTAAAGCTCTTGGAATTGCAGATGAATGGGAGCTTTTTATCTCTTAGCTAGTGAGATTCTCTGTTCTTTAATTGACCTTTAAAATAATTTAGTCTGGGCTTGGATCTGGGTTAAATATAGCTGGTTATTTTCACTCCGAGTATGTAATACGAAAGAACCTAGGTATCCTTTGAATGTGTTTTGACAAGCACCGTGTCTGTGTGCAGGTATGTATTTATAAACATTTGCGCTGTGTGTATTAAAATGACACTTCCAAAATCAAGTATTTTCTCTCCTGTAGCACAATATTTTTACAAAATGCAGTGTTAAGTTTCCAAAAAATGGGCAGTTCAAAGAGAGTAAGACACTTCTTGGAAAGAAGCTAGCGAGGAGGGGGCATGGATTGAGCCCTCAGTAGTTAGGAAGTGAACATGGAGCCGTTATTCACTTTTTATCCCATAAAACCAGGACTGGATGGTGCCTCAAGCAGTTGCCCAACAGCAAGGTTAAAGAAGCAAAAGGAACTGCTTTTCTAAGAGGCTTCAGGGCACTGCAGAACGCCTCGCTAGTGATGCTGTGGTCACTAAAGCTTTCAAAGGACAGGATTAAACAAACTCATGGACAACAGCACAAACTGTGCCTGTTCACTGTAGAAGCCATACGGGTACAACATCTGTCTTCAGAAGACCCTAAACTACTGTGGGCTAGAAGCTGGCTGGGTGTGGGACAACTGCTCTTCCCTTTCTGGTACTTGTTTCCAAAGCATTTGTTACTGACTACTGGCAGAGATGAGATGCTGAGCTCCTGTTCTTATTAAACATGATCATTCTTATCTCCCTAATTTATATGAAAAGCCCATGAATTCAAAGGAACTACTGCCTGCAAAACAGAAGCAAGATCCCAACAGCTTCTTGCCTCCAATCCCTTGCCTAAGGCTGGCTTCAGTTCAAAAAAAGAACAACAAAAAAAAGGGATAATAAATTCAAAGTATTTGGCAGCAGTTTCCTCTGTATTCTCCAGACACAAAGTCCCTCGCCCTTGACCTTCTCTTCCCTTTTCTTCCTGATAGCAGAGACACCCCATCCGACCTGGGAGCCCCTCATCTTTCCATATTCCAGAGATGGGAAATATTTAGCTGATTTCTTTTTTTCCTGTGCCTGTTACTTTAGCTTCCAGTTTTAGAGACCACAGGCCAAACCAGCGTGAAGAGGAGTCATGAATACCAGTCTCCGGCAATGCCAACCCTCAATGTTTTGAATGCGCTGACTAAAGCGATGCCACGAGTTCTGGGGACAGCGCTTTGAGTGTGACTGAGGTCTTCACTCCAGTGATGCTCGTTGTCCTGCAGATTGCTCTGCTGGAAGGTTTGTTCAAGCAGATACTTCTTCTGACAGCACTGCATGCAAGTATGTATCTTTGTGGCATTAAAATGGGAGGCCTAGAGCTGGGTGGGGAGATTGAGATATTTTTGCCTCTTTGAAAGACGTTGCTGGGATAGCAGGGTACTATAATAAAACCCGAGATTAGCTAGTGAGACTTTAGGCACAGTCACACTTGTACAGTCTTGTAGTTCATAGGAACAGGGCCAGATTCCTGTAAGCAGATGGATCCTCTGCTGGTGTTCACCATTTCTGATGTTCTAGGAGCCACCAGGAAAGCACCTGGGTAGCAGCATGTCAATACTCAGCCAGTGCATATTTGCATACTGTGTAAATGCAATTATTTGGAACCAATTCTTCCCTTGCAGGCCTTCGCTCCCTGGAGAAAAAAGAAAAAAAGAAGCTGTTGAATCTAATCTATAAAATGAAAAACTGTCTGGAGGAACCAAGTCCTACATAGTGGAGGAATCCTCTGGTTCTGAAAGGGCCAATGGGTTTGAGTGGTGTCAGTGCCAGGACTGAGGACTTTCTCACTCCTCTAAAAGCCAGTACAAGAGGCAATCTGGCTAACACAGGAGGAGATACCCACCAAGGAAGCTGGTCCTTCTGAGCTGGCCCTTCTGAGCTGGCCCACTATCTCCTTGGGCAGGAACAGCTTGGAAAGAACTTGAGACTCGAGCAGGATCAGATTGAATGTAATTTCATATACTCATGTTCTTCCTATCTGCCTTTTATCTCCCAGCCATCACTTCTCATCTCATGTTTGATACTGGAACAAGGCCCCGTCTTTGCTTGTTCCAGGCTAATGCCCAAAGCTGCAACCTCCCCGAGGAGCTGGCTCTGGTTCATCTTTACGCTGCTGTTTATGTAGCAATTTACATTCAGATTCCTACTCAATTGCACGATGCATATGTCTCTGATATAAATGAGTATGTGGAGTAGACCAGCATCATGTCTGCTCTGCTTCCTACTGCCTGCTCTTCTCCAGAACGAAAGACTTGGTAGGCAGAGCTCCAGGGGACTTCCACTGCTCTTATCTTTCCCCTTGCCATCAGGGTGGGACAGTGCAAAAAGAACAACCCAAGTCCAGAAAGTCTGGCTGCAGCAGTGAGAGCAAAGATGGGTGCATCGTCTGCATTCTTTGGGAGGGAAAAGGGATGGAGGGAAAAGGTAAACACAATCCATTCTCAGATAGAAAAACATAACCTCTGGTCCTCTCACCTGACAGTCTATGATCTGAGTCATCAAATTCCCTTCTCCTATAACTGCTGCTGCCACTTTTCAGGGGGTGGAAAGCCCCATTACCTCAGACCTACCAGTGCCACTTGGCAGCGGTGGTGATTTACAGCAGACTCATCGTCTGCAACTGTCAAGGCAGGATCTCCAACTTCATTTGAAATGCTTCTACTCCTCCAGATGATTTACTGCTCAAGCACAAGGTGGTCATTTTCTCTCTCTTTTCTTCCCCCTTTGCCCACGACAGACTGGATCCCACTCACAATCCCCTTCCAGAGCTGCGGTGTCAAATGAGCGAGATGAAAGCCGTTCCATTTTTCACGAGCCCTCCTGAGCGGTCTGCTGGAAGATGACTGCATAGCCAATTGCCGTGTCCATTTTGCTGGCACCTCCAGCATTTTATGCGGTGTCTGAATCTCAGCAGGCACCTCACGCCTGCTAATGGCTTTGCGAGTCAGCCAATCAATTGGTTATTTACGGCAGGCATGTCTCAAAACTGTCGGGTCAAGTTTTCCTACCCTGACGTATTTTGTTCAGAGGAACACATAAATCCTCTCCTGCCATTTGCAGCTTAAACCTTCCGAGTGTGAAGCCAGTGGGTTAAAGTTTCCAGCGATAGTAGTGAACAGTATTTTAAAGGGTTGTTCTCCTGACTCTCCGGGGCTTGGGCACTTTGTCTGAGTCATGAATCAGTTCACATTGCAAGATTTATAGGCATTAAGCTCTCTTTTTGGTGTCCTTCAGCTCTGGAGTTTGAAGTCATAACCAAGGAAATTGAGACCTCTCCACTGTTTCAGTGTTTTTCTATTTAAGGTGCTCTTCTGCAAAGTCATGTTGACATCTTAATTAGGTGCTCTGAAGCGAGATACAAGAAGGGGTGTGGAATTCCTGCACTTGCAGAGTTTGATCCTGCAGCTCCAAAATTCATAAGCTCATGAACGGGAGGATGAAGCACTTGGATGAAGTGAACTCTGGATTTTGTAATCAAGTCTCTAAAGACCGTAATGCTCCAGTTATTTGGAGCTGCATATATTTAGGTGTTACAGCAATATGATTCAGAGTTAACCAGAAGACTTCACAATCTTCAAGACTTCCCAGTCTTGAAGACTTAAACACTAACCACCAAGAAACAACTATTTATAGCAGCACCTACTATGCATGAAGGGCATCTCAGTCAATCAGAAAACATGGGGTAATTTGTGGGCACGCTGTTCATAAGTGGATGAGACAGGATCACAGTCATCTTTCTGTTCAGCCTACACTGGTATCTTTTCAACATACGTGCATGTTTAGAAGTGAAAAAATGTCTATTGTGAAATCAAGTGAGGGAAATTAAAATAAGCACAGTTTCTAATGCCATTTTAGAAAGCTAAAGCTACATTTCAGTGATTTGAACAATAAATTACTTACAAAAGGAAACTAACTGTTAATGACACAAAGAGGAGATTTTGTTTGGTCTCCTGTCAGAAAATAAGATATCCCCATGAGGATGTAAGCAATCTTGTAACTGGTAACATAATGCAAACACACCTTCAGCTTTCATCTTTTCTAGAATTTGGAAAAGATAATCTTATAAATCAAAGCTTTTCAAGTGGCCTTGCCCCCAACACTTAAAATTAAATCTAATTCAACTGATGGTAAAAAATACCTGTCCATCAAAATTTGGACTGACACACAAAATTCCGTGTAGATAAAACCAGGAGTACCTCTCTCTGTCTGTGGCAGGGAGCCTGTGAAGAACAGTATGGGATTCATCGTCTTCCTTTTCCCAGAGCTCTCAGAAGAAGTGACTCGACCTGCTGAATGGTGATGAACCAGTTGTAAAGGTAAGGACAAACATGACAACATGAATCCAACCCTACAGTTAATGTTTCTTCTTTCAGCCTTTCATGGAAATGAACTCCATATCTGGCAGAGCACCTTGAACTTTCTCAGTGCTACAGCCCATGCAAAGTGACCTCTCTCATTCTCAGACCTCATTGACTTTTCCAGCCCTTTCCAACCCTCCAAGGTGGTGATTTATGGACCTTGTCCCCCAAGGAACAAGTTCAAATCTTGACATTGGGTGTTCAAGCCCACATGGGACTATTTGGGTGACAAGAGCACAGGAGAACAGGTCTAAGGGCCCCAGCCTTGCCCCAGGGAGGGTCTGCACGCAGCCTGCTCTGAAGGGACCATCAGTTCTGGGTTTTCTCTGGAGGAGAGGAGGAGGACTGACTTTTTGGAACTAGCTTAAAATGTACTGAAATTGTGCGGACTACCAGTTGCCACGTGATGGACTTACATGCGTTCATTTAGGTCCATGCTCTGGAAATGAGGAAGGCCCATGTCCTTCATGGCATTGAAGATGACTTCTGCTGACAAGAGGAACAATTTCCACCTAAGATGACTCAGTATTTGCAAGGTATTGTGGCATTTCTCTGTTTACAAATGGAGACCACTTAAGATCTGCAAATTTTTAAGGCATGGGCATTTGAGAGCACAAACAGAAACTAATGAGAAGATATAAACACTGACGTGTTAACCCTTGAGTGACCTCTGAAACAGCTGCATGGGGAATGTGGAGCTTAAAAAAAAAATTCCTTTTGTGGCACTTCTATAGGTGATTTGATGAGTATTTTCAAAGATGAACGGGTCCTTGTTAGAGGGTGGCATGAAAGTCAAAGCCGGCACCTGGAGACGCTCTGGAAAACGGAGATGCCTTGGCTGTGATGTTGTGTTATCAGCTCCACGGCTGCACAGGGAACAGCACTGTGTGTGGTGGAAGTTTTTAAAATGATTTTCATCAGCATGATTAAATACTTATTACATGAGTCAGCCATACGGGCTTCATTAAACCAGTGAACTCAGAGGAGCCTCCTCATCTGTTTATGAAAGCCATCTGGAATTACGGATGGCTCAAGAGAAGGAGGATGAATGCAGCTCAGTCTGACAGAAGCCCAGTTCCCCTCTCAGGAGCCTGCCTGCACCAACCCGCGTTGCACTCCTCGCCCCGCACTCAGGGAAAGGGCCTTTTATTTTTCTTTCTGCACATTTCTGGGCAAAGAACCAAGGCCTGACATGACTTTGACAGTGAGACTTTAAATATACCCTGTCGGGATGTGACACAGGCACCTTTTTCTGGTGGCAGGATATAACACAGCTTTAAAAAAAAAAAAAATAGACGCAAGCTTTTGCACTGGAGGGAAGTGTACCTTGAAAGGAAAGGCTTAATGAACTTTAACCAGCCTTCCAAGATCTTTATTAGTTGCCCCTTTATCAAATTAAATTCACACTGTGCTAGGCAGCTTAAGTACTGCAAGTTGATGTCATGTGCTAAGTGCCAAAGTAGGCTTTAATTGGCTGTTTAAATGAGAAAAGGGGTCCTGCTGCGCAGCACATGCACGTACACACACATATAGCGAGGGGGGCAGGCGGGAAGGAGCCTGGCTCGCGCTCTCCCCCTGCTAAAATAGCAAAACAAGGTACCAGATTTTTCTTGCACTAGCTGGAAAGGTTTTGCTCCATGTTGGCTTGTGGCTCTTCTCTACCAGGCCAAATAACTGAAGGAAAATTTGCATGAAGGTCCCTAAGCCCTGTCCCCAGGGTTATAGGTGAAGCGAGGTAGCTTGTCCACGGTTGCAAGCTGATGTGCTTCAAGGCAAACTGGGATGAGATGCTTGTTCCAGAAATGTTGTCCTGTGGAGTTACTCAGAGCTGGCTCTTCTTGAGGAGCTTTCTTGAGAAATGCCTGCTGATCAACCTGGCAGGGTTTTAATAAAGATTTTTTGTATTGGTCACAGCTTGGTTTCATAGATCACAAATTAGTCACAGACATCAACAAGAGTAGCCAGAGCAGTAAAGGCCAGACAAAGATGAACGAGTCACTTGTCCTGCAGAAGAATTTTGATCTTAAAAATACATTACAGGGGCAGCAGCACTTGACTGTGGAGTTAAGATTACAGACAGCTCTGCCGCTAAAATGGGGAGTCCTTTGCCTTCCCAATGGGAAGCTCCGGCCTCCCGGGAGGAGCAGTTAGTCACACATGGAGAAATCCTGCTGGGATTGCTTGCGTGGGATCATCCAAGGCAACCACTCGCATGACTAACTGCTCTAACCCTTTGCGAGAGGAATGAAAAATTAAGTGGCAGTGGTGTTTCTTATTCCTGCGGCCCAGACGTAACAAGGGTGAAAATGGTGCTGGAACTTGCTAAATTTGAACAGTTGTTTTCTGTTAACACATGGCCTTAAAAAATGTGATTTGAGAAGCTTGTTAGAGAGCTAGTATTAACATCTAGTCCCCGTGCAATTGGGCCCATCTGGGTGGCAAGCTTCCCGAGCATCCTGCTTTCCCCACGCAGCTGCATCCTCCCGGCCCGCTCATCTTCCTCGCTCCCGAGCGCCGATGCTCACCCTTTGGTTGAGCTGCCATGGTGGCAAGCTCTGGTGCTGCCTGAAAACACCCTCCCCGCTCATCCTGACCCATGGGGCTGAGCAGCCATGGCAGTGAGCCCTCAGCTTGCTTTCCGCAAGACCCAGGACTGAGGAGCAATGGCTTTTGAGCACCCTCACTGCCGCCCTGCTGCTCTCCCGCAGCGATGCTGGTGGTGCCTCGGGGACTTTGCAGCAGGGAACAACAACGTCACAGCAGCATCATGGACCACAAATCTCTTTCTATTCCTCCTTTGTTACGCATGCAAAAAGCATTTCTCCACTGCTAAGAAGCCTTGAGGCAGATCTGTCGTGCTCCCTTCCTCTCCTTCTCTCTTCTCCTTCCCCTGCCTTCAGCCCTTCTCTGGTTTCCTCCCAGCCCCTCACGTCCCCCTCCCTGAGACGACCTTCTCCTTCTCTCTTTCCTACAGACGGGCGAGACACTCACTTCCCTCGTTAAGCCGGACACTTTGGGGGACTCCTGTCTCCTCTCTGCAACTTGCAGCTGATTTCATCTGCCCCCGGGGGATGGTTTTCATAAGGCAGCAGTCAGCGCGGAGGTGCGGAGGCTTCCGGCCCTCGCGCTAACTTGCATTCCAGCATTAAAGATAATGGATACAATGGAAAATCAATGGAGAATATGTAACTTTATCCCATTCATAGCTTCATATTGCATTACACTGTGGCCTTCAGATACATAAAAGTGATCTATGGCTGAACTTGGCAGGAAAAAAGAACACAGGAAACAAATAGCTTTGGTAAGAATCACAGTCTAGGTATAACCTATATAGCAAATAGGCCTGAATATCTTCTGTTTTTCATGACATTTCACTGCGTAATTGTTTTCCAGTAATTTGTGGGAGTGTAAAAAATAAATCAAGGCTTTGCACATATTACAGATTTCCCTTGAGTGAGATAAGAGAGAGAAAGAAAATGACTGCTTGAGTTTCCAGCCTCAGCCAGATGCCAAATCTGTCAGAAATACTGCTTTTTTATATTATATCAGTGGAAGGAAATTATTGCTGCTATTATCTGCCCTTTGGTCAGAAGCATATTCTGCACCTTGGCTAATATGCCTTTGTGGGGCAGCCACCTGCACTTTTTCGAGGAGTTCATCTAATTACAGGGTAGATGAGTCAGGCTGCATTTCCTATGGGCTGTCTTCAAACATAGGAAGTTATTAATACCGATTAGCTGAAAAAGTCCAGGTCTTCACCGCGACGTTTCCTGGCTAATATTAGACACACCTTCTATACTTTAAGGTGTGATGGCTGATAAGAACCAGTAGTACGGCAGCTGAGGTTTTACGGCGGTGGGTGCAGCGTGGGACAGACTGTCCCAAGAGGTTTTTTTTCTTACACCTTTGTGTGAATTCAAGCAGACAGGCTGGAACGAGAATGGGAAACTAAAGGTAGAGGGCACAGCCTGGGATGTGTGAGTCCCTTAGGAAATGATGAGGGAGCGGCACGGCGCTGCCTCTGGTCACGGTGTCTGGCAGCAGAAGACAGTTATTGGGAAATTTTCCCTTCAACAGAAAGAAATATCTCCCCAAAGGAGAGCTGAAAGTTCTTAGGAGATGTTGTTGTAAGGCTTAAGCGACTTGTTTTGGAAGAAGATCAAAAGAAACTTGGCTATTTAATGAGAATTAAGCAGCCATAGCTAAGATCTAACAACGGGCACGATGGAGACCTACTGGGGGCAGAGATCCCTGCACGACCCCTGGGATAACCAGAATTTGGAGACAGAGAGGAGTCCATGTAGGACTGCATAAGGCAAGGCAGCAGGGTCTATTTTGAGGTCTTCCACCAATTTGCAAATACCCACTGGGCTGTTTGCCAACCCCTCTTTCATGCTTTGCTTGCCTCCTCTGTGCAGACTGCCAGGGCCAGGGGCTGTTGGTAAAATCTCAGCTTCATGCTGGGGATGTGATGGCTCCCCAGGTCTCCCACGCTAACCTAAGCTATGCCACTTGTCGTCGGTCTGGGTGAAGAGATGGAAAAGGGGATGTACAATGGCACAGTGGGTGGATGGACAAGACCATGGTGGCAATGGTAAGCTCACCTCATTCCCCTTGGACATGGGGGGATATGGGGGTGCCCATCTGCCTGAGCAGAGCGACTGTGGCTCAGATAGAGATGCCTGGCCTAGCTCTGACGAGGCAGCAAAGGGGTGCAAATAATGAGGGGGCACAGCTGGCCCCACTGGTGACAACGGGGACCTCACTGGTGTCACATGGAAAATTTTCAGATGATAAATCAGAAGGCAGAAAAGAGGGACAGATGGACAGCGTTATGGAGATTTACCCAAGTCATGCAAAGGGGAATATGGAACACAGTCAGAAAATTCTTGAGATATAAGTGATTATACCTTACAAAACAGGTAAAATAATAAAGTCTCAGCAACCAGAATTGGAAGCCAGAGAAACAGAGATTAAATGCTTTAAACATTCACGAACCAAATCTTGTATCACAGATGCCTTGCTATTTTATCTCTTGATTTATTTCAATTTTGCAAGCCACAGAAAAATTGTATGTGATGGTTTTTCCTTTTCAGTTCCCACTACTGAGTTTACAAAGCTTGCCAAACGTGGAGAACTTCACAGAAATCAAGAAGAAAAAGCTTCCTGGCTGGCTGGATTTTCCATTGCTTTCTCAGCTGTAGCGTGGTGGCTCCTCTAATTTATTCTGCAACCAGAGGGGACAACTGCACACAG
Organism: Theristicus caerulescens; assembly: GCA_020745775.1. NCBI lineage: Eukaryota > Metazoa > Chordata > Aves > Pelecaniformes > Threskiornithidae > Theristicus > Theristicus caerulescens. Next base: position 64,944,043 of record CM036564.1, on the reverse strand, counting down.
GACGGGCATGCAAGATAGGAGAGAATCGCTGGCATATAGCACCATAGCTGCTCTGGAATCTAAGGAAAATTGATTTCAGGTGGAAGGGCTGGGTTCTCCTCGCACACTGGGTAAATGAGGAATGCCTTTACTGAGGACCGAGGCATTGCATGAGCACAACTTGGTGAAAGGGGGGAAAGCAGGCTGAAAAAACCTTTTCTCACAAGGTCCCTCGGTTTCGTATTCTTAGTCGCACTTGCCGAGTACATCATACCGACAGGAAATTATGCTTCCTTTCTCCCTCACTTTCCTGGTTTAGATTTCAGCTCCTCCTGTGTAGTACCAGCTAGCACAGATAAACTTATTTTACAGTATGAAGTCAGTGCTTCTCCAAATAATTTAACTAATGTTTATAACACTATCCCCTGTAAAAGGGGTAAGTATTATCCCCATTTTACAGGTGTGAAAATCAAGGCAATTTGATCATGGTGTTGAAAGGAAATTATGTTGAATTGGCAGCACTGAATTAATGTAACTTATCCCGCTTCTTGACTGTAGCTCAGAGTTCATACAGTCATGCTCTATAAATATCTGCCAGCAAGTGTATGTGGGCTTCATATGAATGTAAAAAACCTACCTTTCCCTCTAACTTTGATTCAGTGTCTGAACATATCCTCCTCGTACCTAGTTTTACTGTATTTGGTCTAAAAGCCCATAACTTGAGTCACACGCACAAACTTTGGGAAGAAGATTGCCAGAAATAGGGCTTCTGCTGTTGGAGGCTGCTGCCCAGTCCTAACCTGTGCTTTTCATGTCTCAGTTGCAGATGAGATGGAAAACCTGAGCTGCTTTGGCCAGAAGCCTATCCTGGATTTGGATTCTCCTTTTTTTTTTTTTTTTTTCTCAAACAGTGTATGCAATTACTGCTCTACTCCGCAATACAGAAAAGCAAGATACTCCCATTTTCGATCACTGGAACTGGGATGGAGCTGATTTATAAAGTAAAATGGCATGCACAGAAGTAGGCAAGAAAGGGGGGAAAAAATCAGTGAGAAGCTACTTCTAGGGAATCAGGAAAAAAACCCCAGAGGACAGGATTTCTTCCTTAGTGAATTGTTTTTGCCCAGGAACATTTTAGTCCTAAAGCAAATCCAGAAACTGTTGTCAGTTTATGACATATGACCAGTGTCTTGAAAGTTTACAGCAGATTGCAACAGACTTAGATGACATTTAGGCAGCTGAAGCCACATTCGCTAAGTTATGTTTTGCAGGGAAAAATATACTGCCTAGTGGAAATGTTATGCTGTTGTTGGGCGGCAGCTTGCATTATTATTAAAGATGGCAAGGATCTATGTGGCATTTGTACTTGAAATAAGAAATTTTGAGCAACTTGGGGCTTATGGGCTGGGTACTTCTTTGTTTGCTTGCTTTTGTATCGCCTGGGTTTCTGTGTGTGCATATTTTAGCTAATACAAAAATAGAGCCTCTTTTATTGCAACATTTCACAGAATTTTCCAGCTTAAATGAGCTAGTTTCCAAATCAAAAGGATAAACCCTGATGAAAAGTTGGCTTCTAAATGTGAAATTGTTCATTGTCCACATTCCATTGGCTTTTAAAGGAAAAAAAAGTATTTCTATAATGAAGGAAACTCACATTTTAAGGGGGGGGTGTAGCCATCCTCTAGCAAATGGTAAAAAATTTGTGTCAAATTGAGGAGGGTAGTTTTTCCACCATTTTTACACACTTCTGGTTGTCTTATTCTCTTTGCAGAATACAGTCAAAGAGACCCAGTGGGTATAATGGAAATGCTCGGGAATGAAAAATATCTTTGATTTCCAAACCTCTGCTCATCTTTGAGGAGCTGCCAGGTCTTGTGTTACTGGGACTATGTAAATGTAAGTGATATGTTGCCGGTGTTCTGGATGCAGAGCTACTACGCACACCCCGCCGGCTCCTGTGAGCACAGTCAGCTCCCGTCTCCCAGTCCCGGCTGCCCACGGTGGCTTTTCTGCTGTCACAGCACAGTGCCCCGGGGTCTATTCGAGTGGCTGAGGGAGCTGGGGTTGTTTAGCCTAGAGAAAAGGAGGCTGAGGGGAGACCTTATCGCTCGCTACAGCTACCTGAAAGGAGATTTAGCAAGGTGGGGGTCGGTCTCTTCTCCCAAGTAACAAGTGACAGGCCAAGAGGAAACGGCCTCAAGTTGCGCCAGGGCAGGGTTAGGTTGGATATTAGGAAAAATTTATTCACTGAAAGGGTTGTCAAGCACTGGCACAGGCTGCCCAGGGACAAGGTTGAGTCTCCATCCCTGGAGGTATTTAAAAGACGGGTAGATGTGGTGCTTAGGGACATGGTTTAGTGGTGGACTTGGCAGTGCTAGGTTAATGGTTGGACTTGATGATCTTAAAGGTCTTTTCCAACCTAAACGGTTCTATGATTCTATGATTCTATTCTGCCCCATGAACCCAGCACCATAATCCTGCTGGCACCTCATGCTGCTGGGGGACCACTGGTGTTTGGGGTCCCCAGCAAAGAGCAGGGTGGTGGCACTGTGTGGCTACAGAGGATGAGGTCATGCCACCAACAAAACCCTTCTGGTCAAAGGTGTCCCAGGAGAAGGCACACTGCCCCACTCCAGCCCTGTCCCTGCTAGAAGACCCAAAGTGTCCTTTATCGCTGCCTGTGACCTGCCAGTCCAGCTCTCAGCCTCTCCTGTGTGCTGGAGACTGAGACATCGGAGCATGCTGGCTATAGGGTAGTGACACCTATGGCTGGTAAGGGGAGCATCTGTGTTCCCTCCCTCCCTCTCACAGCCTCAACCCAGCACTGTGGCCCTGGTCCCGGAGGGGGGCCATGGGAGAAGGGCTGTGCATCCATGCGTACATCACTGCTGTAGGACCATGTGTTACATGGTCTTGCATTAATAGGGGAAAGAGGGGTTTTGCCCTTGGGGAGTTGCCTGGGACGTTGTGGGGTGCTCTGGAAACAAGTATGAGATGTCTGAGGTGCCAGCAGCCCCACAGGGTGCCACAGAGACAGAGCAGGAGTTCATCTGGAGGGCAAAGGTGTTTAGGACCCTTCTCTCAATAAATCAAGGCCTTGGTTATCACGGCAGATTTCACTTTTCCAAATAAGGCTGAGAGTTTTCCTAAGTATTTCAAAGGCAGATAATATCTCTGCAGGTTTGAACACTGATTCCTCCCAACTTGAGCCAGGGTGACTCAGATTTTGTAAAATGGAGCCAGGAAAACTATTTAAGGGGTCTTAATTATAAAGTGCTCATTTCCCTTTGAACTGATTTTTTTTTTTTTGTGATATGTAATAGGCTATCTGTGACAGGAACGAGGAGAGCCCCAACACCCCACAATGCTTTTACAGGGTCATATGTTCTCTGCCATGTTCTCAAAAAGAAAAGAGCAAAGTGGACAAGTTCAGATTAGCGGTGTTTGGGTTGTGTCCCAAAGGTGTAAAAGATCCAAAAGATTTTCAAGCAAGGTGCTCCACTGGAAAAACTGGCTCTAACCCAGAAAATCCTTGACTATATATGAACAGAGAGGCTGAAGTCCAGAGGGACTTTAACATCTACTCTAATGTCTTGGATATTAAATTTCATCCACTTTTACCTCCTTTCTGAGTTAAATAGCTTATGTTTGACTGAAGCTTATGTTGTGTTTGCCTAAGACGTAACTGTCCCCTACCCCCCTGCCCCAAGCTCCATCCCTTCATCTGAAGAGATGACAAGATAGAAACCAATCCACCTCTGCCCTCAGGGGATTGCTCCAATGATTAAGGGCCCCCACTTAAACCTGTGTGCAGAGCTGCTCCTGCGGATTTGCCTGGCTTTCATGCCTAGTCCCTGCTTCTCACTATGGGTTTTTCTATGTTAAAGTACCATTTCATATGCCATCACTTCATCTGCTCAGACATTTTACACCATATAACAAAGCTGCATCACTGACTTCTTCAGAGTGTTGGGTTTTTTTTCCTTTCCAAAAAACAAACTCAAACTTTGAACCAAAACTCAATCTCATCTCAGATCATAGTGCATTACGGGAACTACCATTTCTTATGAAGCACTGGGGACCTTCTTGACAAGTGAATGGCAGCACACGTTTAAACTCACCTATCTATCTGCTACGTTTTTGACTTTATGTAGAAGGAAATGTGGTGGTTGCTGGTCCTCTCCTCCCTTTGCTATGGCCAGATACACTTTTTCCAGTATGCCCTTTCCCCATACACAGCTTCGGCACGAAGAGTACTGGCAGCTGGAACGGAGGACGAGAGGCTGCCCCGTACACTCACTTCTCAACATAGATTATACACATCTCCCTCGACAATCCTCCTCCTGTCAGGACTAACCAGCAGAAGGTGAGTAAAGAGGTTAGTTATTTAGTCTAAAAATAGATTGATGTAACCTGAAAAAGCCTAAAAATATAGTCTAAAGAAAGACTGATGTATTTTCTTATATTCTTCCAGTTATATAGCGCTTGATGATGCAGAAGATGATGATGCAGCAAATTAATTCCTGATTCTGCAATTGCCTTTTGGGAGCTGTAAAATTGCCTGACGAAGGTGACAGAAGGGTCACAGAGGACAGTGAAAGTCAGCTTTCCTGATGTGGGAGCTGGGCCAGCTAGAGAATTTGGCTAAAACAAGACATTTGTAGCACTTTTCTGTACCCATCAGTAACTCTGAGAAGTGTGAATGAGGGAGGTTTTATTTTCTCAAATAATGCGAAGTTGCACGGAGAGGGGAAGACTCCTCAAAGGTTTTTCAGCTTAGCTCAACATTATGGTCTAAGAGGCTGACAGGGAAGGATGAACACAGATGGGTTTGTAAGCATGAACCCGAGTAGCCCAGTTTTGATGCTGCTGCAAGATTTACTGCCAGATTGAGGGAAAGAAAAAAAAAAGAAAAAGAAGCTGAATTATCTAGACTTTGTGGAAGTCCTTAGTATACAGTTTGGCACCAGCCGCTAACCTAAGCTGGCCTGGGAAGAGTCAAAAGCGTGAAGTGGAGGGAAGGGAGATGCCCTACTTGAAAGGGTAGAGAAGCAGAGGAAATGTGTGTTCCTGGCACACTGAGGTCTTCCAGGATGAATTGGCAATGGATCTATTTATAAATTCACAAGTGGGCTTTGACATTCAGTATCAGCAAAAGAAAAAAAGCCACTCCAGGAGGCTGTGAAAATGGTTTACAGAACATGACTTGGTCTTTGCAGCTATTCATTAGAAGCAGCAGCAGCTTTTACAGAGGAATATGCAAGTAGATCATTCCAAATGTAGTGCTGCTGAGAGGGTATACTTGGTGGCTTGTGACTTGAGACACTGTTCAATCCCCGTGAAACAGGAAAAATTGCACTGGCATAAAAAGGAGGAAAAATAGTTCTGTTACACTCTTTCACTTTGCAATTAAAGAAAAAAAAAATCCTGGCTGCAGAAAAAGCCTTTAACCATACAAAATAATCCAGAACAGAATTTCAGAGGTGCCCAGTACAAGCCTCTCCCCCAACATGGGCTAGAGAAGGAGGTGACACAAAGCTGCAGAGTCAGCTCATGGGGGTTTAGGTCATGGCAGCAGGAGAGGAGGAACGCTGGCAACTGTGCGCAACCGTTGGGAGCACGCACAGGCAGTGGATGTAGGCATGTGAAAACAGGTAGAGAACAAGGGATCCAAGACTGAGTCTTTGATTGGTGTCAGTGATGGGGGAATCCATCCAAAAAGGGCTTAAACAGGGATTAAAAACTGAATCTCTGGGGTTTGAGCCCAAAGACTGATTAGCCAAGGTAGCAAAGGAATTATGACCGCTCTGAATTTCATTAGGCCAGAGTGAGGAAAGGTGTTCACAACAATTTGGTGGAAATTCCCTTTTTAAGATGTGGTTCAGGGTTGGGAGAGCAGGTATAAGCACCTCATTTGCCGTGCATGACTCCTTTCGCCTCCAGGGACAGAAACAACCATAACAGCTTCCTCTGTGATAGGTTTCCAAGAGAGGAAAAGTGCAGCACGGTTGAGACCTGCACGGAGGTTCGGGGAATCTGGGCTTTTGTGGAGCAAGTATGGATTCCTGCTTGCCTACTGACCATTTCTGATAAACAGCCGAATATTATAAAATGAGGAATGACTGCAAAACATGGCTATCATAGGGGTGTGTGTGGAGGGGCAAAGGGCTGAAGACAAAGGTGGACTGCAAGTAAGTTCTCAGAAGTGTCCTTGGACTAGTGCCAGCACAGGGCAGTACCTCCAAATGGGGGAAAACAACAGTTTAAGACACTTTCTGAAAAGGAATCAGGATTTATTTTCCAGACCTCATAGAGGTATAGGTGTTAAAACTGGTCCAGGTACTAGCAGAAACAGGCTCATTAAGCAATCACTCTCCCACTTACTAGTAACAAAAGGAGAAGAGGCTTTATGCACTACTGAGAAAATGGATTAACTAAGCATAATTAAACCTGCAGTCAAGCCCTGACCTTCATCCAGTTCTTACTAGGAAATAAGATGACAGCACCAGTTTCTGAGCGAACGCTGGAAAGTTAAATTCAATCATTTTCAAAGATGGGTATTGCTTGCATGAAGAGATGGCATTCAGAAAGCTGTAGCAGATGCAGCCGGGCTTTCCTTATTAGATCTGGAAAATAGTGGTGGATACAAAAGACAGGAAGAGAAAAGCCCTGCCCTTAGTGCAAGACAAGGCTTGTACTTTAAAGAGATGGCCTTCAGCTTGAAAATGCACCATCCACTAACAAAGAGGTTGCTGTGTGGTACGTGTCTTTTGTCCAGTGTGCTGTATCTAGCTGATATCCTGACGCATGCCGAAGTCTTTGAAGGGGAATCTCATAAACTGTTTATAAGTAGTCTGTGATAAGCTCAAGGCAGCCCATCTGAAACAAAAAGAAATGTGAGTAGCCCTGAAAAGAAATAATTTACCTTTTGCACATTGCGGGGGAGAACACCAGGGATGGAAAAGAGCTACTCAAGTTAAGGCACAACCACAGCACGGAAACAACTGGGTATAAACTGCCCAGGAATAAAATTAAATTGGAAACTGGAAGGAGTTCTGTCCTGGATATGTTTTTATAGGAGAAGTGAGAAAGAGTTTATGAAAGAGACGGCAGATTCCAAAGAAAGAATAAATATTCCTCAGGGACTCTCTGAAAAGACAGATGGAACAAAAACAAGCAGGAAGATTAAAAATCCCCCAGGAGGTTTGTATAGGAGAGAGCTCAGACTGAGCTCACTGTATGAAAACATCATGACAAAAAATAGTGGCTGCCTGATTATGCTTGCGCCATTTGTAATCTGTCCACGGTCCTTTTCTCTGCTTCGTGTGGACCCAGCAAGAGGCAGGAGAAGATGGGCAGAGCATGCTGTTCCCCTGGAGAACAGGCTCCCACAGAGTGTGTTTGGTCACAGGTTAGTGGTGGTGTAACTGCTGTCTTTCCTTCTCCTGTGAAACAGCTCCTTTATTTAGTGGCAGCTGAAAAAAATCAGAGCAGAACACAGGGCAAATGGTTAAAAACCAAGCTGTGAGGCTAGAGGGATATCAAGACATTCCCAGGACATTTCTATATCCTATAATAAAGGGGCTGATGCTATTTGATAGAGCAGAGTGGGCAAGAACAGCAAGGGATAAAGCAAACATAAGGCACATCCTGAAAAAGAGCAAAGAACAAAAGCTTTGGGGCAGCGTGGTAGCGAGCACAGGGCCTGAAGGGTGAGCAAAGACTCGGCCTCCTGCTGTTTGATCCCACCGTGTCCTGGCACATGGCGATCAGTTGGCGTTTCCTAAAAATAAACAGAACGGCAGCGAAGTGGCATCTGACTACAACTCAGCATATGTACTCGCCTCGCGGAAACACTCTGAAACCATCCGGGTCGAGGGAGGTGACAAGACACCCACGGGTACCTACACTAGCAGTTACAAGTCTCCATATATTTATTAAAAAAGTTATATGCTACGGCATTGTCCTGTAACTGCACCAAAAGCAAAAACCATTTGCTTTCAGCTCCTCTCCAAAGAGCTTAAAAATCCATCACCTCTTGGGCCTGATCTGACCTGCTGTGTGCACAAGGTGCCCCTTATATCACAAAGAGGGTGCTAACATAATGGTTTCTTTTATGGTAAGGCAGGTTCGCAGTTGTAAAGGAGGAACATGAATTTCAGATATGCCAAACAGCCTGGAATTCCTTTGGTTTCAATACTCCTGCTCTTTCCTTCTTTGAACAGTCATTTCTTTTGATCCTTTTCTGTACCTCCTTGTTGCATTACAGCTTTTGATACCAGAGGACAACTTTGGTGAAAAAGGTCAATTTTGAAGTAGAGTCTGAATACTTTGAATTTCTTCACCGTAAAATTCATGGGGGGACATTTGCATCCTCGGTCCATGCTGGTTTGAGGGAATCTTCTGCAATCTGAATGAGAACTCCCCAGGAAGTATTTGTCTATGCCCACCCAAAATTTTGGCCCCAGGCATGTCTGCAAAACCTTTAGTTTCTGGGTAAATTTGGGATCAGCCTATACTGAATCTTGTCCTGGGTGTTCCCTGGGTGTGGAAAGGCTTATAATTGCTTCTTGGGACAAAACCCAAACATTGCACATGCAACATTAAAAAATGCGTGATGTATCTGATTTTAGAAACCAGTAGAGCATGCAGCATGAACTAATAACCTTCTTTCATAACATATTCCTGTATGTCGAAGCACAGAATACTGGTGTAGCTTTTTTTTTTTTTTCCAGAAACGAGATTTTTTCTGATAATCCAAGAGTCTAGCTCTCACTGGCATAAATTACTACTTCACCTTAGAAATCACTGTGACCCTCAAGGTTCATATGTCCTGAGAAACCGGCTTAAAATAAAGAGCTGTTAAATAGCTGTAAACCTTAACACAGTCACAGTAGCCCTCAAGTCAGTGCTCTGGAGAAGAATTCGAGCACATTTCACGATGAAGCGGAGTGTTTGTCACTAACTAAAACCCCAGAATATCTTAAAACATCAGAGGGCAGTTGTTCAAGAGGGTGTGACTCCCACTAGCTGCCTTGCCAGCCTCAGGAAAGAATGTGTGTTTGGGTTTGCTTTTTAAATGCCTACTGGGTTTAGCTGCTGAATGCTCTTCTAATCTGCAAGCAAGTTCTCCACTTTGGGGTTATTTTAAAGCCGACATGTAGCAAGCCACTAAAGTGAACCGAGTTAAACTTTTCCACGGGATCAAACCTTTTTCTCCTCCTTCAAAACATTTAGGGAAACAACCCTAAACTGTTAACTGTGGATTAAAATGTGGAGTCTGGATTTTTTCAGCATCGCAGGCCTGCAGCTCAGATGGGAGCGTGGCGGATGCAGGGTCCCCATTGCTTTTCCTCAGTCAGTGCCTAAGGGCTCAGACCACCTGCACAGCACCTGCAGGCAAATTATTGAAGGTAATTAGCCTGAAGATCTCCACCTGCTGTCAGCTTCCTCCCTCATTCATATCAAATGCTGAGCTGTCACGGAGAGGCTGTGACAAGCATTCTCCTTGAATGCGAGGGCCTCTTGTTTTCTCTGGAGATGTACCGGAGGGTTTACCCACGCTTCAGTTGTTGCTGTTTGCAAGATGGACAGAAGGCTTAGGAATCCCACCAGCAACTACAAATGATGTATCTCAGGTAACACCAAAGTGCAGATATTCTGAGTTGGCCCTTGATTTCTGCTGAGCTACCTTTGCTGTGTCCTGCAGGACAACCCCTAATTTTGGTCTGTTCCCATCTCTGATGCCATTCATGCTCACAGGGAGTGAATGCATTAAAATGGAGGCAGAGGGAGCAAAGTACTATGTTATATGGGGTCAGCAAAGATGGGGCACTGCTGGCCCTGAGATCCCAGTGAGGGCAGGAAAATGTGGCAGAAACATGTGATAAGGGACAGCCCCTGCCCGCATGTGTTTGGGATAAAAGCAAGCTGGGCTAAGAGCCAGCTGAGGTTGCTGCTTGGAGGGAGAGTGCTGTCTGTGGATGGATGGATGGATGGATGGATGAATTCCTGCTCTACGAGACACCGCACGAGCAGCACAGCGGGACGGCGGCGGGGTGCCCCGTTCCACTGGTCGGGCAAAGGGACTCGCCTGATCCCACTCTGGTAGGGGACTGGTGGCAAACTAGGACTCAGGCCTCCAGTCTTGCTGTGCCAGAGAATTGTACTGATCCCCTGGGCAGAGCTGAGCTGCTGCTTCTTCCCGCGAGTTGTATGTGAGCCTGGGGAAAGGAGGGGGCAGCCATGGAGGAGGCTCCTGCAGGACAGGTTCTGCCAGTAGCTGCAGAGGCTGGACAAGCCCATGGGCAAGGTTAGCAGCATGTCTGGAGACTAAGTGATGCAAGAGGCTGGGTTTAGCGTTGGGAGAGGCAGAGGCACTAAGCCTTGCCGTGCCCTGCTTGCTCAGGTGCTCAAGGGACTAAACCCACAGGTTTAGTCCATCTCCCTGCTGCAGGAGTAACAAACTGGCTCAGAGGGTTGTATATAGCACACAATGCCTGGCAGGGCTGCTAACCCCCCCTAAAACATGGGCCTTCTCGTATTGCAGGTTGAAATCCCTGTGCCGTGTTTTCCTCCATTGACCCCTCTCTCAAGCTCTGGCCTGGGGAGCTCTCACAATCCCCTGGCTGCCTCAGGGGACAAGTTTTAATCCTGATATGTGCACTGTGTGATAAACCTTGAAATAAGGGGCATCCCCGTGACTACCTGAGCCAACCAAGCCCTCTCACGAGACCTGGGCTGGCTCAGGTGATGTTTGTCCTGTGCCAGCCCACACGATGGGGACTGCCCCTTCTCATGAGACCTGCTATGAACTGAGGCATGGGTATTGTGTCTTGGGCCTTATTATTTTGGAGGTGGTGACCACAACAGGCCAATATGGTGCAGGTTGGTAGCTGCTGGGGAAGAACTGCTTCCCTGAGCTGCGAGGGAAGAGGCTGCAGCCAGATGGCATCTTCTGACATGGTCTGCATGGAGGTGCGTGCTCCGCATGTCAGGGGTCTTCACGCAGAGGAGCTGGGAACTGTGCCGGTGTATCATTTAGAAGCGGTTTGTGCATCAGTGTTTGAGAACATTGGATTTCCCAATTTTTCTGACTTTCAGTCTTGTATCTAGCAACCACACCACACCTCTTGGAAGGGAAGGCATGCCAAGGTAGCTTCCTGTAAGCAAGCAGAGCTCCAGTGTTTTTCTACAGTAGCTTACTATATGATGCCTTTTATTTTCTGCAAGAAAAAGAAATGTTTAGAAACAAGCCCAAGCCACAGATTTCAGATCAGGATCCAAATTTTTTTTTAAATACCCTAAAGTTGGGAAGTGCTTGCCCTAGAACAACAGTTGGACCGTGTTCAGCTTTCTAAAATAACCCTGCCCAAAATCCAGACTCCGGACCCCACCCTCCAGGCTCATGCCTCTTTCTTTAGCAAAAGTGGAAATAGAAGATGAATCTCATTTTGTCTGAAATTTTCACTTCACAACACATTCCGTTCTTTACTTTTGCTTTCTTAATAATTCCTGGCTGCTACAAAACTGGTCTTTTGACCTCTCTTGCCCTCTCAACCAGCAGTTTTCCAGGCCTTGTCCTTCAGGGGTTAAGCAAAGGAGGCCCGAGAGAAACTGCCACTAATTAACTGTGACAGCTGAAATCCTTGAAATTGCTATTGAACTTGGAACCTTGTGCGCTATTGTTCTTAGCTCCTCTGCTGGAGTCTTGCGTGATGGTGGTTTGGATGGAAACATTTTTGGGCAGGTCCTTGGAAAAACAATGGGAAAAAGCCCTTTTAAACAACCCTGTGAAAGCCAGCAGTGGCAATACTGACCAGAACTTACAGATTTAATTTCATGCATCTGGAATTGAAGGGGAGCTTCCCCCTAGGTTGATGGCAAAAGTCCACCTGTCTGTCAGGGCTTAGGGAAAGAGGGACCAAACTCTTTCCAGGCATAAGGACTAACTGATGGCACAGTATATCTATCCAGGTGACAACTGGGGGTCAAAAACACAGTTTGGGTAAAACAGGTTGTTGTTTTCAGCCTGCCAGTCAACTGCTGCTTATAATCATGAAAACATCACTTATTGCAAGGTATCTTGAGATACTTTTCAAAGTATCAAAATTATCTTGAGAAATGAGCACAACTGATCCGCAAAAAGGCTGCAGAACTCAGTCTGAGCATTGAAATCTTCTGCTGGATGGCTGTCTGTAGCTGCTCTGAAGATGGCACAGAGAGAGAAAGAGAAGAAAAAAGGAGTCAAAACCCTATCTTCTCTGGTTCTCAGCCACTGGCAAGCAATATTGGTTTTGGTTGTGTACATTTATTCCCTAACTGCATACAGTGGGGCAGCCTGTAAAACTACTTTGCCATATTATTTCAGCTTTGCTAAGGGATACGGCTTGTGATCCCTCGATAGACATTCTCTTTGTCTTTGTGGAATAGTTGTGAGCAAAGAGGACTCTTGAATTTGGCCCAATATTTTTCTTCTGGGGAATTATGGTTTTCTGGCCTTTCTAAATGAGAATACTATATCCATGTGTGTACTTGTGTCACCCGGTCCTTCTTTTTTTAATTAAGATGATCACCAGATTCATATGAACCCAAGCAGAAATGTGGGACAACATCCACAAGCTGTCCTCTAGCTTACAGAGGATTATTTTCTGTTACCACAGAGGAGTACCTCAGGAACCAAGCAAGATGTACTTGTTAAGAGTGTTTTATGCTGCTGAAAACAGTTCTGTTTGGGCAACCTCAGTGCTCCTGTTGGGACCCACGAAGTTTGCTCTGCTCTAGAGAAGTTATCCCCAGGCCTGCCTGCCTGCAGCACCGTGCTACACCCTCTTCCCCACCAAGCAGCACCCCACTCCCCAGCATAAATGTGTGCCCCGGCACAGGACAGACAGAAATGGCTTCCCTTCCTCAGTATTAGGTCTTGTATTAGCCACTGCAACAGGCACAGCTCAGCTTCGGAGAGCTCTGGAGTCTCAATTGACCCTGGATGAACTGTGTAATAAAATAATAATAAAAATAATACAGGAATATGAATCCTGTAAATCACTGCCTATTTCTGAAAGTAAATTGGATCTCTTTAAAAGTTTTTAAGATTCATTTAATGCTGTCTTTATGGCCAGCTTGTATTCTGTAATGATACGGCCCACTCTTCAGCTGATATAACTCCCAGAGGCTCCGCTAAAACTGTTGTTTCATTTTTGATTTACAGTCACCTTAGTGAGACAGTCCCTGTGCTATTTCTGTTCAGATAAGGAAATTGTGAAAATTGTTATCAGAGCATATCACACTCAATTTTTTCTGACTTTGGAGGCAGATAAGAAAGCAGGTCTTTGGAAGCCTCTTGAATTAGGCTGATACATTTTGATTTTTAAATAACTTCTGATTTGCAACTGTGATTGCTCTTGCAAATTTAGCAGGCCCTTAAAGCTATTTTGGCGTGTCTAAATGGCTGATTTTATTTGCTTGCTTTGTGAATAAAACTAATAAGAACAGACCACAAATTCATGGTGTGTTTCTATATAGCCAAGTAATTACAGAACAGGCTTTGAAAATATATTTGCAATGCAGCTTCTCAATCAGATTTTTACTAGGGGATATGCCCATTTTTTTACGTGTATATTTACTTTCCATGTGTTTGGAGCGTTGATGGGGTTTGTTCATCCTTTAAAGCCTGGCAAGAACACTTGTTAATATCCATGTCATGTACTTGATATGGGCATATGTGTAACTGGAGAATTCAAATTTCCATGAAAAACTTAAAAGCATTTCTGATAATAGAGGCAGGACAGCGTATAGCTCTGATTGTGACCATGTGTTGGTATGTGAGAGGAGCAGCAGAGTAGGCAAGGGAGCAAACAGAAAAGGCAGCAAGGGACCTGAGCTGCAGCCGGAGGTGTGCTTAGGGCCCAACCTTGAGAAAATAACAGAGAAAGGGAGAGAGAATGTAGGTGAGCAGTTGTTTGCAATAGGACCAGGTGTTGCCCCATGTTATTTGATTCCTGCTCTGCTCAGAGAAACTAGATTTGGTTAATAAAGAGGATTTGAGTTCATAGAGAGGTTTTGATTATAGAGTAAAAAAAAATTAAAGTGGATTTTTTCTCTTAATGGAAACAACTAGTGAGATCCCAAATACTATTGAACTGCTGGAAGATAATACTGCAAGGACCAGCTATAGGACTTCAGCAGCACAGAACAATAGCGTCATTTCTGTAGCACGCAATGACTTCATCCCTGTCCTCTTGGACCTCTTTTGTAAGAGCAGAATGGCCGAGGGGAGGCTGAGGGAAAACAGCCTCTTCCCTCTTCACAGAGCTCCTGCGTGGTGCATCAGAAAGCACAAAATTGAACCAAGAGGCCAGCTGCCTGGAGTCACCAGCACTGCCGAGCCAGCATGCAGCTGAGCCAGCCTGCTGCCAAGCCTGCTGAGGTTTTACGTACCCCCTCGTGCAAAATGTGGCTGACCAGCATCACCCAGGGCACATGTCCTACCACCAAACTGGTCAGGTTATCAGTCCTTGCACGGACTGGACAGCAAGGTGTCCAAACCCATGGAAAAGGAGCATCAGCCTTTGGTCCATGGTTGTTGATAATGGCTAGAAAGGTTCATTTTAGAAAATGAGGTAAGTGTAATGTTACTATAAGGTGGAAAGCTTCCAAGCCTGATCCTGCCTCATGCCCCTGCTGCTCTTAGGCCTGAGACCAGACCTTAGTGGCAAGCTTTACCCTGCAGCAAATATTTACTGTGACGTTGTAGTCCCTCAAGGGAAAAAAGGGTTTATGATGGAAATGACGATGGAGTATTAAGTGCAGTGGTGCTCGTGAGCTGCTCAGCTATAACAACAACCCCAAAACCGGTAAATAGGAAAAAGGCCTTCTCTCACCAGATGGTGAGGCAGGCAATATAGCCCTACTGTACGCAACACCAGAGACTTTCCAAATCCTACTCCAAATCTTTTAATCCCTTCAGTCCTTAACGGTTCAAAATTACATCATCATTTCCTCCATTTCAGACAGAGCTTTACCCCTTCTGCTTCCTAGCTGCAATGAAGTCTAATAGGGCTCATACTTCTTAATCTTAAATGGAAAAATGTATGTCAAGTCAAAACAAAGCACAGTTTCTAGATCTCCACGGGGGGTACGCGGGGTGTCTCATAAATCTGTATATGATTAAAGGCAGCTGCAGATTGGCATGGACATTTTGAGCTTGTCAGTCCTTTGTGTGATGTATAGCTATTGGAGCAAGCCAGCGGTGGCAAGCTGAAGACAACAGATTTCCTGCACTTCCTAGTCTCCTTGCCGGGGACCGGGAAATAGATGCCTCATCAGCCCTGAATCTGTAAAGTCCCTAACCCAAACCTCGGCACAAGTGCTGCTAGTTTTCAGCCTGGCCATTTATTCTAAAATCTTTCGATCTCTTGTTTCACTAGCAGTGGATGTGGAGAAGTACAAAGAATTCCTTTCTGGTAACCTGAGAATATCAGCTAATGGAAAAAACAAAAAGTGCTCTGCAAGTATATTAAATTTTCAGGGTTTTTTCACTCCCGCCCCCAACTGGCTGATGTTAACATTTTTCTAATGTCCTTGAGATTACGGTAAACAGCTTGCAGGAGAAAAAAAACCCAAACCTAAACTCCCCAAACAGCTTGAACCACATCCTCAGCTGGCATAAACTGATGCAGCTCTCCTTTTTATACCAGTTGAGAAGCCAGGGTACCGCTGCTTTTATTTTCAGCTTTGCAATACAGTTACCGTAATAAAAGTAAGGTATTGAGATGAGTTTTGCTCCAAGTGACATCATAAGTTAGCGGGGAGCAAGAAATGTGTTGGCAGAGCTGAACGGGGTGCTGTGCACAGGGTCCATTTGACACCAGCAGCCAGACTCCAGGATCCACGGAGATGCATCCAAGACAACAGTCTTGCATTTTGTCTCCTGTTTTTATGAGCATCAAACTGATCAGTGTATGTAGAAATGGAAGAAGGAAAAATAATGATGAAAACATACATCTGTAGCATGGTGCCATTTCTGATTATTTAGCATGTTTCACTATAAAAGTTGAGTGATTTAAGAATTATCTCACTGTTTGTGAAGTCCTACCCATGCTGGTATTTCTAGGCAAGCAGTTCCCGACCGATGTTGGAGACAAGTAACATGTACATGAGGAAAGGAAAAAGATGTAGCTGGTGAAAATGATCATGTTAGACCTCCAGGGTTAGACCTCCAGGGTCAGCTCCACTATTGCATTCAGATCTTAAAGCTTTGGCTTAGACACGAGCAGTTCAGATGTTTTCAGTCCCCTGTGGACATTTGAGCAGCTGAGAATTAGGATAAAACACAAGTTATCCCTAATGAGCAGTGAATGTCGTGGCTGAAAGATGTCTCAGGACATCATCTTTCACCCCGATGGAGAAATCTTCTAGCTGGGCAGATTTGACCAACTCTTGGCAACTTGGAGCCTTCACTGCAGCATAAAGAAGAGAACATCTGGCTTACACCCATTTTTAGTTTTCCATGCTTTTGGGAAAGTCACAGTACCAGCTCACCCTCATCTATACCCTCTGCAGGATAATTCCATATCAAAGGTATCTAACAGAGGAATTATTGGCTTTGGCCTTTATCAACATGGTATTAATATTTGAAAGATGGATCAACATTTGTCCATATTTCTCCTTCATTTCAGGGAGGCAGTAAAGCTTAGGTTGACATTACAATACTTTGAAGTACACGGAAAAAGCCACAAAGCAAAGTTAGTTATGAACTTTTTTCCTTGACAACTCGTAATAAACCATATGCACCTGCAAATGGGATGCACAAAGCAAAGAGTTTATCAAGCTGGAAGTTGCATAGACTGGTCAACAGGAGAACCTGAGATGAGGTTGCAGCAGTAATCTCTCCTCCGATTTGATAATTAATTTGGCCCCTAAACCTGGTTTCAGAGAAGCACCTTCCCCTGTCTACCATTCCCAGTTCAGATTGTGTTCCTTTGGTGATGCTGGTCATGTCTAACACCACCTGGAAGGAGGAGGTGGCACCTAATCTGAGGCGTGAATTTTAGGTGTCCAGGGAATTTTGCTGGTGGGCACTAGGGATCCTAGGCACTTGCAGGGTGCAAAGTTCATGAACAGGAGTTTGTGGATCTCAAGTTTGGATTTAGATACAACTGCCAAATCTCTCAAAAGTCTTAGTAAGTATTCATATTTTACCTGGGAAAAGAGATATTTAGAGAACTGCAAGTCCAGGGCTTAAAAGGAGAAGAGATCCCAAGTTACTAGGGACATACTGATGTCAATAAAGGCTAAAACAAAAGGCCCTGTTAAAGTCAGGAGGACTCTAATGTGCTCCAGAAGACCTTTTGGAAAAGCTGACTCCAGAATTTAGTATCTTCTAACTGGAAGACCTCTCACTTTGTGTTTTGGGGACTGAAAATTACTGCATGGCATTTGGAAGCAATCTTTTCAGAGGTGAATTTTTCAAAGATGTAAGAAAGGTAAAGAACCTGAAGCCCACTCTCGTCTTGTATAAACCGGGTAGTAATTGCTTTTTTTTGGGCAGTCTCTCTGTATTTTAACAAAGCTGCAATACATATTCCAAATGTCTGTAGTATAAAAAACTTCACCTGGCCCCAGATACCAGGCTTGGCAGCAACTTGTTTCAGAATTTTGGAAGTGAGATTAATGAGGAAGAAGGTGTTGAAAAAGGGAGCCTGAGAAGATGGGGATTGATGTTTTTGTAGCACGGACATCCTTGTAGCACTTAGCAGGATTTCCTGCTTTTAATTTATTCTTGCATTATCTACCTGGAAAGAAAAAAAATCCTTAAGTTCATGCACTTCATTGGAACATGCCTGTCTCCAAGATGTGTTAGCTATTTTCACATGGGAATGGTTACTACTTGGCATCTATTCTAAATTCAAAGTGCATTGAGTCAAATTCATCTGTGTTGTAGCCTTCTGAAATCACAGGATTTCCAGTCAGGATGCATTTGGCCCAGTGTGCTCTGCCTGTTTTGGCTCCAATACATTATGAGATTGTTAGTTCCATATCCCTTGAAGGATAATATTCTTCCTTGGGCACAAGGCCCACTCAGGTCTCTGTGTACCACTAAACTTGACTGTAAAGAATTGGTGCGAACTCTGCACAGGAACTTCACTGATCATGTCAATACCTTTTTGAGTTGCCCTTTGAAATAACATATTTAGTGATAGGCGTGGTGTGCCCTGCCCAGTTATGAACGCTCTGAGGATTGAGTCCTTCTACACAGCTACCCTTAATTTTGGGAAAATAATTTTTCAAAAACAATAAAAACCTGCCAATCCCTTCACCACATTGCCCGTGATAAAAGTGCACGTTCAGCCAGTGCAGTTACAACACCTGCACTGTTCTGCTGTCTGGGAAATGTCCTGCATGTCTGCACCTCCAGCTTTCCCAGTATTCAGCTTCTGTTGGGAATTCTCCAAAGTAAACTTCTCCCATCCCCTACCCAGGTGCCATGCATTCCTTGTTCCTGAGCCACACAGAGCTCAGACAGCGCCCTCCCCATAGCAGCTGACAGAGCCGCTTACGGACAGATGGACAGATGTGAGGCACTCAATGGGCACTTTGGCTAATGTGATGTGGGTCCCACGTAGCAGATTCAAACATGAGGCTGAACATTGCCACGGAGGTCTTGCAGCAGCACAATGCTACAGATGCTTGAAATACAGTCCTTGCCAAGGAGGAGAAGATGCTGGGTTGCATCAAAAAGGGCATCACCAGCAGGGACAAAGAAGTCATTATCCCACTCTACTCGGCACTTGTCAGGCCACACCTGGAATACTGGGTACAGTTCTGGTCCCTGTTATACAAAAAAGATGTGGACAGGCTGGAGCGGGTCCAGAGAAGGGCCACCAGGATGATCAAGGGTCTGGGAAGCCTGCCGTACGAGGATAGGCTGAGAGAGCTGGGTTTGTTCAGCCTTGAGAAAAGGAGGCTTGGAGGTGATCTCATCACCATGTACCAGTACTTAAAGGGGAGCTAGAAAGAATATGGAGACTCCCTTTTTACAAGGAGTCCCATGGTGAGGACAAGGGGTAATGGGTACAAGTTACTCCCAGGGAGATTCCGATTGGACACGAGAGGTAAATTTTTCACAATGAGAACAGTCAATATTGGAATAATCTCCCCAGGGAAGTGGTTGACTCCGCTACGCTGAACACGTTTAAGACTCAGCTGGACATGGTGCTGGGCCATCTCGTCTAGATTGTGCAAATTCTTGCCTAGAAAGGTTGGACCAGATGATCCTTGAGGTCCCTTCCAACCTGGTATTCTATGATTCTATGAAGAGTATGAGATAGGGCCAGGGGTGTGTATCTCACACTCAGGGCACAAGACTTGACTGAGCTCAGTCTGTGGGTTACAGAAATCACCCTCAGCCCAGAAAGTCTGGAATGATCCTCTACATCTAACTCCACAAAAATCTCCCTTAGTCATGCAAGTCTGAAATGACTCTGTGCAGGTGGGAAAGGAGAAGTAACAGATGAGAGCTTTGCTGTCATGGTTTGCTGCTGTTTGATGAGAAGTCTTCACCAGGACCAGAAACTGAACCTGCTGTGATTGGGGCTCTAGGCTAGGATGTAAGAAGTGTGGATAAAGTTTCCAGGCGTAGTTTTCCTACAGTTTTGAGTAAATAATTCATTTCTCATTTGCAGAAAGGGATTGTAGGCCTGTCTGTATCTGTCTTGTCCTGGTAGACTCGAAGGTGCTTTGTCAAGACCGTGGTTTGGAAAGTGCTAGGGAAGTTTGGTCGAGGCCCGTAGATGCTACTGTAATACAAGGCAGGAAGAGCAGCAAAATTTAATGAGATTCTCCCTCAGGAGAGAGGGAGGGAAAGCCTTTCTAGGTCTGAATACTGCCGTAGTCTGTATTGCCTGCAAAACTAGACAGAAGTTCAAGGTACAAGACAGTTTCTTTTGCTGTTGTCTTTACTAAAGGCAAAAATCTGATAACTTCTGATAAATATAAAATGTAAATCTAAATGACTTAAGATTCATAAGAAAACTGGCCTCCCATCTGAGAGTAGCCTGTGCAGATTTCAGTGTAAGAAACAGGCCATAACCCCTCCATGGGCAACACAATTAATCAAATAATAAAATTATGCTAAGCCAGTGCTGATGATCATTTCAAGGGATAAGTATAGTTATTCTGGCTTGCAAATAAAAAACAAAAGTAGTTGAAAGTTAGAACACAGAGAAAATGGATGATTTTGAATCCTCCCTCTATTGTTAAACTGTACAAATCTATTGCTTTTCTAATAAATAATCCCAGCACAGAGCATTTTCTTGCCAATATTTTCAGCAGCGGAAGCCAAGCCAGAAAGTTCTGAAACCAACATATTGGCATGGGTGTTTTTTTTCTCCTTCTCCTAATATACCATGGAATCTAGTTAAATATTTTTCCACTCCTTACTTCTCTCTGCGTCTTCTGGAGAAAATGTGAGTCCTATTTCCTCATAAAAATATCTTAGCATTTGACAGGTTGGGTGTCTTTGATCCTGAAATGTTTTTGGATGATTTTTCTCCCCCACTTTGACTTTGTAATATAACGCTCCATAAAAAGTATATGCATATATGCAACTTTAAAAGGGGATCCTTATTTGAAATTAAACTTTTACACCAATTAACCTCCTCCCAGTGCGCTATAAAGTGCAGTAAAAACAGTGCTCTTACAGAGACCCTTGCAATTCTCAGATTGATGCCTCCCTGGCTGTGGAACCCAGAACATCTGCTTTAAATTATCCCTGATGGAAGGTCTACTTGTAAATGCATGACTTAATCAGCCTTACTAAAGTAAATGGCACATACTGTAGCAGAGGGTGCTTCAGAGTCAGACTCAAACCTGTCTTTCTTTTGAAGCAGAGAGGGGAAAAAAAAGGGGGGCACAGAGGGGGCAGACTTTAAACCAAAGGCGATTTCTTTTTTTTTTTCTTTTATGAGCTGACATTAGCAGACGTGTGGCTGTACCATAGCCAGTCTAACTCCCAAGAAGCATGTGCAGCTGTACAAGGTAAGCCTGCCTTGCTCCTCCCCGTGCTCACATACCCGTGCTTTCAGGCCCTGCTTAGGCCAAGACCGCAGTGCATTCGTGGTGGCGTGCTAGGTAGTCGTCTTGTTTGCCAGCAGACTCTTGCCCAGCCTCCCTGAGAGTGCCCGGTTTGTCCTGAGAAAAGCGTGACAGCAGCTCATCCAGGCGGCTTTGCACAAAGATGAGTCCCTCCGCGTTGCTCAGGCCCTGCTAACCTTCCTGGGAAAAAGGAGCCACAGGCTTCCTGTTGGTTTTTAACAGTGGGATTGTGAAGGGTGAAGAATTGCAGAAGGTCCTTATGAGGCTGAGTGACTGGGCAATAAAATGACAGATGAAATTCAGTGTATATAAACATAAAGCGATGCACGTGGGGAAAAACAGTCCTAGATTCACTATAAAATGATGAGCTCTGAGCTGACTATTACCACTAAGAAGTGAACCTTGAATGAAAACACCAGCACAGGGCTCAGAAGTGATCAAAAAAAAGCAAATCAAATGTTAGGAATGGTTAGAAAAGGAATAGAAAGCAAAACAAAAATCACTTCATCACTCTCTACAGCCATGGTTCATCCACACCTCGAATAATGTGTGTTGTTCTGTTCCCTCATCTGAAAAAAAGGATATAGTAAACTGGAAAAGGTTCAAAAAAGGGCAAAAAGGATGATTAAAGATTTGGAATGACTTCCATATGAGAAATGATTGAATCTGGAAAAGAGACAGGTTGGGGGTGGGGGTATGACAGAGGTCTACAGCACCACAAATGGTAAGGAGAGGTTGAGCAGGGATCAACTGTTCACTGTCTTTTCTGATACAAGAACTAGTGGGCATGGCATGGAGCGAGTAGGAGCCAGGTTAAAACCAACAGGGAGCATTTCTTCACACGGTGGTAACAGAGCTGTGGAGATCCCTACCAGAGGATGTCATGGATGCAAGAAGTTCAGTGGTTTCAAGGGGAGAATGGATGATAACTTTGAAGAGAATAATAGATTAGGGAATCAGGAGATAGGAACTAGAGAAAATACTGCCAGAGAAAAGAAAAACTAGAAAAATTAGAAAAAAAGATCTAGAGAGGAAGAGAATAGGAAAGGAAAAGGGCAAGTGAAATGAGAGAAGACATTGGGGAGACAGAAGAACTGGTCTGGAAAGGGACTACTCGCACTTGCAAACCGCATAAGAAGGGTTGTAAAATACACATGGAAGGTACAAGGACAGAGACCAAAGAAGATGTAAAGAAAAAGGGGGAGAAAGCCACAAAGGTGCATACAGGTGGGGATGAGGACCATCAGGACTGGAAACTGCTGGAGAGAAAAAAAAAGTAAAGTAAAATGAGAGGGAAAATCCTCAGGGAAGTAAGGTCTGCTGTTTGTCTGCAAGGAGAGCGAGCTATATGTTGGGCATAGCAGAATGAGACCGCTTTGGGACAGTCCATTACGGCATACTGGTTGTGCTTAGGCATTACACATCTCATATCAAAATAGAGGGGAGGAACAACATCCTAGATGCAAAACGGGGTCCACAAAACTCAGAAACTACCCAAACCAGGGCTGCCTGTGCAATCTTAATTCAGCCCTGGTGTTCTTTACAGTTTAATTACTCAAGTATATCCTTTTCACAAAATTAACCCACACATCTCGTTTCCTCTGCCCTTGCCCAGAGCAGCTTTCATCCCCTCTCCATTTGAATAAGGCTGCTCTCTACTTTGTGCTGGTTGAACAGCAGGGGAGAAGCCACAGAAGAGACAAAGACCTGTTCCCAGTGCCCATGTCCTCATACCCAAATGACAGAGCAATAATTACAGAGACGGTCCTTCTGAGTCCCCACAGGCATCCACAACTGCCCTGGGGGGAAGCCCCAGTCCAGCCTGAGCAGCACTAGGAGCTGTAAGGCAGCTGAACAAGCTCAGTAAAAGTGTTTTTTGTGTTTTTTGGGTTTTTTTTTAGCAGACGTATACAAAGGTTTTTCTGAGCATGTGGGAACTGTGAGTTTTTCAGAAGCTTTTTGCTTGTGCTGTATGGGGAGATTTTCACAGGCACAGCAAAAGTCACCTTTGAACAACTTACCAGCTCTCGAGTTCTTCACTCAGAAGGTAAGAAGCACAACAGCTATTCATAGAAAAGGCACTAGAATTGTTTTAACATAGATGAAACAGTGTGTTCCTCCCAACCCTATTTTTTTGAAAGAGACAACTCCTTTGTTTTGAATAAATGCTTCTTTTAAAGAGTCCCAAACATTCAACCTGAGGCTTCTGGAACACATGAGAAATCTCAGTGCTTGCAATTGCATTTTCATAAATTATAAGCAATCAAAATCAGGACGTTACAATGGCAAATGCTGAGCAATTGTAATAAAAGGCAATGCAATTGGTCCCACATGTACCACAATTAACATCATTATGCCTTTTTTTTTTTCTTATTTTGGAACTACCTGTACTTGGGAAAAGAGCAGTTTTAAAATAACAAGTGTATACACCAAGAATACTGGAAAAGTGGAAAACATGGATGCTATGTTACCAAGCATTATGTATTTCACTTTACATAGATATCTTTATTTTCTGCAGTGCGCTTCAGGAATGCACATTAGGGCGTGAGATTGGGTCCTGATGGATTCAGTGGAACTTTAATATATGCTTAAGTGCTCCCTTAAACCGGATTGAGGCTTTTCCAACCCAGAAATCATATGCTAATACAAATCTCAATAGGCATGTTAATTTAACATTACTGTTTGTATCCACACTCACCGAAGTGGGTAGATAAAGACTTAAAGACTGAGATAATTTAGGGTCAGAGCGGACCATTAGATTATCTAGTCTAGTTTAGCAAAGAATAATCCACTTACTAAGGGTTACTGTCTTTTGAGACCAGTAATTTGAGTCTGGCACAAGATTAAACTGGGTTTGGCTGAAACCTCTTTTCCAGAAAGGCATCATGTCCTGATCTGAACACATAAAATGAGACGGAAAGCCTCTCACTTTCCTTGGTGATGAGTCCCTGCAACTAACTACTCTAGCTGTTCCATATTTCCTTCCAAGAGTTAAAACTCTTTCTTCCACCTATGGGTTTTTGTGACGCCACTGCTCTTTGGGTTAGAGAGCCTTCAGTACTTGGCATTTTGATGGAGAGACTTATATACTGTCATTAAGTCACTTCTCAGTCTTCTGTTTGTTTGGTTTTGATGAGCGAAACAGTCTGAGCTGTTTAAGTGTCTATCCATCATTTTCTCCAGCCTTTGATCAGCATTTTTGGTGCACAAAAACTCAACATCCAAAACATTGAGTGACTACTCCCGTTCATGTGGCTTACTGTATTATAGATCACACTTCCCACCCCACATATGGATGCTTGTTCAGAAAACCTTCTGATAAGCCATGCTACCAAAAGGCTTACATCTTATTTTTGTGAAAGGAAAGCTCTGCAAACATAGCTAGTGCATGTTTGGCAAGCAGTTTCGTCTTCCATTTCCTCTGTTGAGATGCTTGGGAATCTTTGTCTGAATTGCTCTACACTTTACAATATAAAAATATGGTTTCTGGGAAAAGCCTCCTCTCCCTCTGCTGGTTCCACTCAAAACAGAATTAAACCAGAGTTAAATGGGAGCTTTCAAACCCCAGCATTTCCTGGGGGCCTGCTCTTTGCTATCAATCCATCATTTCTTTACAGCTCATTTTTAGATGCATTTGTTAGAAGTTATTCTCTGGCTACACCCTTCTTTATGTCGTAAATCAGTCGCTTCTGGCCTGCCTGGGCACTGCTCAGTACTCCCAGTGCCATTCCTGTCAGCCCTCACAAAACGCAGCAGGCTGAGTCATACCTCAGCAAAAGGTCTGTAATTGCCCAATTTTATGTTATTTCTTTTCCATTAGAGAGCCAAACTAGGGGTGACCATTCACATTTTTGGGGTAATACATATTCTAAATAATGCCTTGTTGCTGTTTTCTTCCTCTTCTACTTTCTTTCTGTTTTATTCATTATATGTGATTCTAAAAAGCCTTTATTTAGCATTGGTCTTTTAGTGTTAGAAAACAGGAGACATATTGATTGGTAGTTGCTCATGTGAAGTTGTTTAAATAGTACTTTAAAAGACATTAAGCAGCATTTCACATCAAAAACCACTCAGACACATGTATTTGGAAAGATACTGACTAGACTCATATTTCCTGTATTAAAATACTTGTATAAAAATGTGTTCTTTTCTGATTTATCAAACAAGCAAATGACCCTCTGGAGAGTTTCTGGTTCAGACATGAATACCTAAACAAAATCTTAGTGAATCATTTGAACTTGCTAGAATTTTCCATATGCAGACCATTATAAATGTATCAATATTATGGTGTGTGCATATTCAATACATGCCTGAAATCTGTATCACTACAATGTTAGCGCTGGAGATGTACAAGCAAAAATGCATGCAAGAACACCAAGAAGACGGACAGAGAGTATCAATTCCTTATTCACGTTTTGTTTGCTACATGCTGACAAAATGTTTAGCTGAACTTATCTCCTCAGCTCAGCACCATAAATTTAAGCTTTAACTATAATTTAATTATAAGTTAGGCTTTTTTTCCTTTTCACATGATTGTTTTGCACATTTAGGGACAAGAAAACACTACAGTGAGACCCACTGAGCAGATCTTAGCAAATAATTTGACCCATCTGTAGGATTTAGGAGTAGGTTGGAAGATGTCAAAATATTTTAAGCAATTTAGAAGTCATGTGTTTAATTCAGCCTTCCGATATAGATGCATAAAAAACTCTACCAGATGTTGTAAAAAAGACAGGGAATTGTGGCAGACATGGGAAAATCAGAGTGAAAAGAGAGAGGACAATGTGCAGATTTTGGCTTAGACCAGGAGTTCAGGTCCTGATCTGAAACCCAAGGGGGCTGATGAAAGATTCCTGTTGTTCTCAAAGGCTTTTAGCTAATATTTCCTAATATTAGCTAAAAAACATTAGAGGCAGTGAGGCACTGAAATATCTCAGGGATGACAGCCATAGTGCCTGATATGGATCAGAAGGATTTTTGCTTAGGCCTGAATGAAGCTGAGAGACAGATGTACAGATGATAAATGTGTGTGTGCGTAAGTGTGCACATCTCTGTCTATATATGTTAAGCGTAGGTTTTATGGACTTTCTGGCTTTTCCAGTTTGGATGAAGTTCATTTTCTGTCAATCACCTCACCATCCCTTTCAATGAACTCCCATTGCTTGATTTTTTAGCTCTGATTTTATGTGACCAGAGACTCTATTTCAGAAATGAAGCCTGGGAGAAGTGTGCTCCAGCCCCAAGTAAGGGTGATGGGCTGGCGTACTTCTGGTCTCCAGGCTGCCGAGGAGGAGCTAAATGCCCATTTAGGCAGAGGGGAGGAAAGCTGCCTGAACTGGTGGTACTATGATGAGGAGCTGTGGCTTGTTTGGCTTCTCAGGTGTGGGACCTCTTAAAGTGTAAAAGAAAAAAAAAGTCCCTCTATAGGGTATAAAACCCCTGAAAAATGGTTCATGAGAAGGAGAGGAGCTGGATTTCCCTTTCTACCACAGGAAAAGCCTGGCGCAAACTGTGCCCAGAGAAGAACAGAAACTAAAGGTTTATTTGCTCATGTTCTCAAAGATTAGAAGCTAAAGCTTAGTAATGAGAACAGT
The DNA here is from genome assembly GCA_020745775.1 of Theristicus caerulescens. NCBI lineage: Eukaryota > Metazoa > Chordata > Aves > Pelecaniformes > Threskiornithidae > Theristicus > Theristicus caerulescens. The sequence continues at coordinate 64,917,374 of CM036564.1, read as the reverse complement.
GAGATTTGAACTGTTGTTGTGGAAAAGAAAGATTAATTAGGCACTAATGAAGGAGGACATTGAGGTGCTGGAGCAGGTCCAAAGAAGGGCAACGAGGCTGGTGAAGGGTCTGGAGCACAAGTCTGATGAGGAGCGGCTGAGGGAGCTGGGGGTGCTCAGCCTGGAGAAGAGGAGGCTGAGGGGAGACCTTATCGCTCTCTACAGCTACCTGAAAGGAGGTTGTAATGAGGTAGGGGTCGGTCTCTTTTCCAAATAACAAGCGATACGAGGAGAAGAAATGGCCTCAAGCTGCGCCAGGGAAAGTTTAGGTTGGATATTAGGAAAAATTTCTTCACCGAAAGGGCAGTCAGGCATTGGAACAGGCTGCCCAGGGAAGTGGTTGAGTCTCCATCCCTGGAAGTATTTAAAAGCCGGGTAGATGTGGTGCTTGAGGACATGGTTTAGTGGTGGACTTGGCAGTGTTAGGTTAATCGTTGGATTTGATGATCTTAAAGGTCTTTTCCAACCTAAACAATTCTATGATTCTATGAGAGAAAGCTATGGCTGACTGGCAGACTGAGGGCTCGGCTAATGTATGTAGGAATCAGTGTTAGTCCTGCTAACAGAAATCTCCTGTGAGTAAACTGAAATGCTTTTGGAGCAGGGGAAGAGCCTGGACAGAGAATACAGCTGGGTCTGGTTACCCTTCAGGTGCACACCACCCAGTAATGCTGAGCTGTGATCACCAGTATAGGTGCCTGAGAAATCCTGGAGGTTGCTTGGGGGAAGAATTCACCACAAGGTCCAAATGGGTCCAGCATCAGCCTTATAATAAGGCCGAGAGAGGGAGGAAAATCTCCTAGTATATGTTCCCTGTGGTTTATGTTTTTATACAGTTAAATTTTTTCCATAATCCAAGTGTTTGAACACCAGTTGATTTTGGACATTTTTATGAAATATCTCCTTTAAAAGTGATTTATTTTAGGATGGTGAACCAGACAGCACAGGAAACAACCAGCGAGCAGCTGAAGCAGCAAAATTAGATGCAGTTATAGCCCTACTTCCACAGCAAGACTCAGTGCAGAAGGAATCTCTGAATTCAGGATGCCCCTGTCCCGGCGTGGATGGAGCTCCACCTCCACTTTCAGCCCCTCTCAGTTCTTAAACGGAGCAAAAAGGATTAAACCCTGCTGCCATGGTTAACAACACGAAGAGGCTAAGGGAGAAAAAGGGCTATATGGCCTCCTACAGCTTGTCTAGCTTGGGGTTTGGGAGCGGATGGGCTTCAGGGACAAAGAGGAGACTCTCCCCTGCGGAGAGCCATGGTGATTTGTTCCTTCTCCTCAACTGGTGTGCAGCTCTTGCCAGTTCTTCCCAACGGCAGCTTTGCAGCCATTACATGGCTTTAACGGGATGCGCAAAGTCATGGCCTCCCGCTGCCATCTTGTCTGCCCCAGGTGCTGGGGGAGCTTCGTGCCTCGCAGCACAGCCAGACCCCTTGCCTTGTGTACACCTGCTGGGAGGATTCAGAAATGAGATGAGAGACTGCACATCACACTTCTGTCTCGCTTAAACTCTCTCGGGCTCAGGAATTTGCCTCACGGTCTGTGCGGCTTTCTTAAGTCAGCGTTACAAGCTCAGCTGTGTGGTAATGTGGGGGAAGGGGTTGGGTTGTCACGATTTCATTCAATCAGTTCGTTTTTGCTCTCCAAATAAAGGTAGCCACGTTTTGTTACCTTATGTTAAAACTGACTTTTAACAGACACAGCTGAATCGAAGCTAACCCATACGCAAGTCAGATGGGATCGTTGTTTCTCTTCCTTCAGGTTGTAGGGGCAGGGAGGTCCTCCCTTGTGATAAACTCAGGGCAACTTGTGACAGCTAACAGCAGTAGAACCCCCCTGCCATCAACATGGGTCTCTTACGACGGGATTCACATCTCAAACTTGTTTGGTAAGCGCCTGTCCCATCACAACAGGCCTAAATATACCGATTGTACTGGGGTGGCTTCCCCCATTTGTGTAGGGACACTGTTAATGCTTTTGCAGATCCCCGCTTCATACAAGTGTCCACCTTGAGTTAGCTAGGAAAATAGTGCCAGGAATTGCGTATATTTTTCTAGTCAGTAGTGAAAAATACTCCCTTATGGACCCTTGGATTTCTAGACCTCTGCAAAGGCAAGGCTGATCGGCCACTTCTGGAATGACTGTTAACCACAGGATTTCGCTCAGACTATTTGTAATGGAGAGGCATCGTAGGCCAAATATCACATGAAGTGCCTCTGTGCAAAAGATTGTCTTTAGTAATTGCTAGTGCTAGCATGTGAAAAGCTTAGATGATGTATTCTGTGGTTCTGCATCAGAGATGGGCGTTGCTAGATCTCCTCCATAAACTGATACCTGATCATAACAATCAGCACAGTGATCTCCAGTGTGGCTGTTTTGCCCTGTTACTGAAATAGGAGCACATCCAAGTTCATGTGGGTGTGTGTCTAACCATGTACTTCTGCAAGTGCAAGAATTAACTCCATTTCTCTATTTCATTTCATAGGAAGGGCCAATTTCTTTCACTTAATGCCCATCAAGAGTTTGTCTGCCTCTGCAGCACAAGAACTTCGGAATTATGCCTTGTAATTCAGGAACTTAAAGGTTTGTAAACCCTCAAATGTTTCATTATTGCCTTTGTTGTTCCATATTTGCCTTCCCTTATATATCCCACTGCTTTCTTTTAGTTAAAATGTATGCTATGATGGCCTGGGATAAAGTATGTATGTAGACTGTATCTGTGTATGGGGTAAACTAGTAGAAGCTACTCCAGAGTTTCCCTTTCAGTAAGAGGGCTTTGCGACGTGAACATAAATCTTTGAAGTATGTGTTGAGCCAGCTGCTACATCATTTAAAAATAGTCAGGTTGGTGCCAACAAGACAGATCACTCAACTTGGGGGCCATAAACAGAAATCAAAGGCATGCATTAGCAATGCCCCAGTGTTCGTATGGTTCCACAACGAACCCTCTGCCCCTTCTAGCACGTATGTGATGGTGTTACAGAATAGTCTGCTGTCACTTCTATAATGCATCAATGTCACCCAGCATGGGAAGGTGCCGTATGTTGAAGGTTGTATGAAGGTGGGAGACATGTTCTAACTTTTTATCTTAGATTGCAGTCAGTTTTCTCAACTTCACAATAAAGGAGAGGTTTTAAGAGTTCTTGTTCTTATATCCCCAGCAGCTTGGGTGACATGCCATTTGGGTATTAAATACTTGAAAGGGGTCAAAACCTATGAAGTGGTCAAAGGGAAAAGAAACAAGGTCAAAAGTTTAAGCCATGATACATGGTAGGCAAGGAGAACTCATATTTTAAGCAGTCTAGACAGCATATTAGCAGAGAAAGCTTACTGTGTTGTACTCTGTTTATGGGAGTTTTCCATAAACTGCAAAAATTATTAAGAATGCAGCAAAACCAAAGCTTTGCATTTTCCTGTTGAGAATAAACTGTTGTGCAGTTTATGTTCAAAGAGCATGGCACCTATACACACTTAATTCAAGTAAAAGGGCCACAGGGCCTTAGGGGAAAAGATGCAAAAAAAATGCTTATTTAAGATGATTTTTCCCCCTCCAAAAAAAAAAAAAAGTAATTTATGTATCTGTCTGGAGACAGGTATAACATAGCCATTTGTGCTTTATAGTAGATTTAGGAGGCAACTGCAGTATTTGGGCACCTGTGTTTTTTATGTTCACATGTATATATTTTCTTGTTTGCAGAATGAAAAATATGCAGTCTTGATTCATTTACTTTGCTCGGCTTGTTTCAAGCTTTTTTTTTCTCACTGAATAAAAAGCAAAGTATGTGGCATTTTCAGTCCATAAATCTTGCTTGCTGTGGGCTAAGTTCTGCTCATAGCTCTTATTTAGAGTAAGTTAATGAGGCCAACACGTAGCCCAGGGCAGAATTTGGACCTCTGAGGCTACCTGGGTAAAGCTGCCTAAGTGGAAGGATGGTTAAAGCACTGGCTTGGGACTTGACAGACTTGGTTCAGTTCAGCTCAGCTCTGCGATGTGACCTGTGAGCTCTTGGGGCAAGTTGCTTACACTCTCACAGGCTCCATGGCTGTGCTCCACAACCGTCCTGGATTGCAACACTTACACTCCTTTCCTCCGGTTTTGTGCTAAAAAGCACGCCCTCATCTGCCCCTTTGCATAACTACAGAAGTGGAAATGATCATTATTTTGGCATGACAGGAATGCCAGTTCTCTGGGGCAGGGACCACTTTTTCATTTGATTCCTTTCTACAAGAAAGTAAAATTGTCTGAAAGGTTCTGTCAACCGCAGCACCATCAAAAAATCTGATTATTGATGTACCATACAGTTAAGATCTATTAGCTCTAATCAAGGCATTCTTGCCAAAACTCACTTGAGAAACACTGCTCTTACCTTCTAAGGTTACCTGCAGATACTTAACTAAGAGGAGGGCACCGAAATAGCTGCCCACATGGGTGCATATCTAAAATACAACTGTCAAGATGGTTTTATGCAGAACACCTCAGCTATTCCAGTTCCGTCTTTTGCTCGGACAGACTGACAGTCTAAATTGTGACCACGTTCATAGTGCTCATGAAGAAGAACCCCCTGTCTGGACTCAGAACTATAAACCACCACCATCCGTAATTTTAGAAAGAAAAGGAACAACTTGGTCATTTGCAGTTATTACGCTATGTTTTTAGTATTCTTTAGGAATTGTTTCTGAACTTTAGATCAGGAGTTTAAAATATTGCAGTGGGGTTTTCAAAAGCCCTCTGTGTTGGGCCAATGCAGAGCAGTTTTGTAAAGCCCACCATAAGTAGTCTGAGTCATGCTGCCCACTTACCTGTAGGCGTTTACATATACTGAGCTTTTGCATACATCTTGTATGTATGCAAACACTGTAAGGTTATCAGAGTCAGTTTGATTGTGGCTAGATTTGTATTTTGTAAAGGTGAAGCCATGAGAAGAAAGAACAGGGAGAAAAATTAAGTGGGACTGAGAAAGCAGAAGGCAGGAAGACTGGGAAAAAACAAAGATGTGGGAGCTATGTGAAAAAGCAAAATGGGGATAGAGAAAAACTATTAATAAACAAATATTATCTATATGAATTATATAACAGTCCAGCCAGCTCCAGCCTTATGAGATATACCTAATCTTATACAAATGTTATGATACTGCAAAAGGGTTTCAAATTTGAATGGTACATTCTTATTGCTTGTATGCGTGCGTGGTCTTAAAGCATCACGGAACAAGGACCAAGAGATAGCAGAGCGAGCGGCTGTTCTCTGCCAAGAAGATAGCTGGGATTTGAATGCCAAATAGGATTATCGTTTACAGTGGCCCTTGCAACAAAGCCAAGGTGCTGCAGGTCTGGTCACTGGGATGGAAGGCTGGGTGCCTGCCATCTCCGAAAGAAAACCGAACTTTTCTTCCCAAGAGAGTAAGGATGTATGAACCTCTAGCAAGGTAAGCTGAGGAAATTCACATGGAACAGAAAGCTCGCTGTGAAGACGAGATGAGGGAGGATTTTTAGCAATGTGCAGTGATGAGTCATTGCAACTTCTATTAATATAATTGGCACGTATGTAAATAAATTCACATGTGCTCCTCTGAAAAGTTAGCTCGTGAGGTCAGTCAGCAATAATAAACCAAGAAGAAATGCAGTTTCATAAAAACAGTGAGCCATGGCATTATTTTCTGGGCATTTTAGAAAGAAAAGGAACAACTTGGTCATTTGCAGTGGAACAAATGACTATGTGTATCTCAGAAATTGTCTTTTAGCTCTGCACAGGTACGATTCATGCACTTCAGAAACCACATTCATTTGCATGTGGTTTCATAGAAAAGTTTGCTGAAGAAATCTGTGCATTCTCTGATTGCTTAAGGACAACATATGGTGTGTAGATATATGGCCAGATCTGGGAACGTAAATCAGCACCGCTCCCTGGAGATCAATGGAGCTTCATTATGTTATACCCGTTGAGGATCTGACCACATATAACAGGAGCTGGATGAAGCCCTTTCATGTTTCAGGTAGTGTTATACATTAGCACCACAATGTAGGGCTGCCTTTCTCCCCCCTCCTCATAAAAGCCTGAAACCTGTTGCCTATTATGCCCTCAGCCACCCATTCATAGTTCAGACACCCTTGAGTCCAACATTCTACAAGAAGAAACTTGTGTTCTCTGAACAAAAGCTGCTGCTGCTCTTAGGGTGGGACTTTCCAGACTTATGGGTTATCCTAATAAAACCCAGGAATGTTTTAAAGGCAGTAGCATTAGAGACCACCAACTATTTTATTGTTGAAGCCTAAAAGAAAAATCTATTATACCTGAGATTGACCCTGTAGCTGTTTCTTTTAGCAGGCTCCTTAGAAAAGTAGAAGGGCTGAATTTTTACAAGGGCATTAATGCATTATTTTAGATTGCATGAGTCTGGATATTTACACACAACTATATAATAAGCGTGTGAGAAAATAAACTGGATTTGGCCCCTTCACATCTCCCTTCTAACACAGACCGCAGAAGAATCAGTATAAACAAAGAGGAGCAAATCTTGCCTGTTCAGTATGGCTATTGTTACTTTTCTAGATGTTTGTCTGTCCTGGCCTCATCAGTGTAACATATGGGCAAAACATACTGACATGAAATATGTCAAATCATACATTCATCCTCACAATCTGCCCATGAAAACAGATCACAGTCAATAAGCAAACAGGGAATTTTATAAGTTGAAAACTGAATCACCAAAACCCAAAAACTGAAAAACTGAATCACCTCAGAATAGTTCAGTGCACAATTTCTATTGACATAAATGGACCAACTAACTGTATCTGATGGATCTGGGCTTCCCATGCCCAGGGCTGTGTGAGAAGCTATCAGGTAATGAGTCGAGTTCTCTTGAGAGTCAAACCAATACTGTGCACACAAAGCAGCATTTATTTTAACACTTGTCCTGCTAAAGGTAACAAAGCAGATGATGTGAAAGCAAGCCATGCTCCATAGTTAATGAAAGTGGCTAGTGGCTGTTAACCTGGGCACATAGCTTTTCATTTTTGGAAAAGTTGATGACAGGTTGCTTCTGGTACCCCAAATTAGACTCAGTGATCCAAATGCCTCACCCAGGTTCCTAGCTGGTCATATGGTTATGCAGAACCTCCTTCACTAGCTATCGCATTTGCCATTAATTCTAGCTTTGTTGCTTGCTATGTTAATATTTCTGCTATGAAGCATCATCTATGGAGGATGTGAATATATAATGCAGATTGTCAGAGGTGAGGAGTTAATTATGCAAGTGTCGCTTGCCTTCTCAAAAGAGCCATGTCCAACTGTCTCTCTCAATACAGGATGATATATGTAACTGAGAAGATCTGAGCCCAGCCATAAAACTTGCTGTAGCCCTGACACTTGAGACATAGGGCCAGGTTGTCAAACTCTCAGACAAAGAACAGTTGTTCAAAGTACACTGAGGGAACCTGCATCTCCGCATGTGGATGTCTGCCACAGCATATGTGGTAGCCTAATTTACACCTACAAATACCCATAAGGATTTGTACTGCCTGCTGATAGTGAAGGTTACAGGAACTGATATGAAAGAAGGCCTACAGAGCTGGCTCCCTGCCTTACTAGTTTCGAGGAAAATTCCTGCCAATTTGGCTGTTTTAAACTTATACTTCAAATGACAGAACCACAGAAATTAAAAGTGTTACATACATTTTGGCCTTATCTTAAGGTAGTTTGTTTTAAATTAAAATGTGATACTCAACATGGGATTACCTCTTAAAATGTCCTTGTTTGATTCCCCGTCTAAGTAAGAGGGGGGAAAAACAGGCACAAAGAAACAGTGATCAAGATCTAGAGATTTAAAAATCAGCTGCTGTGCTTAGTCCAATGTATTCCCTGATCTACCCACACATTTATCCTCTTGCTCACACACAGACAGAATTAATTCATCCCAAGATGCAATTGTGCATCTGTTTTATATATTTGACTAGTCACTCCAGAAATATTTTTAACTTGTGGGGAGCATTTACAAGTGTAAGAGCAGGAAAGGTGACAAATAAAGGTGAGAGTATACATTTGCCAGACAAGAATAATGAGACGTAATAATTATGGACAAAAATCTACTTCTCTGTGATCCATCCTATACGTAATTCCCAGTAGAGATTCAGTGATTTCACCTGGAAAGTATTGAGAGTTTTTAAGGAAATCCTGCCTGTTAATAGAATAGGTAGAATAGGCATAGGTAGGAGTCAGGTCGTCTACATCCACACCTACAGTAGCACAGATTTCTACTGCTTGGTTTGAAGGTAATCTCAAGCTGTTGGCTAAATCAGGCCAGCTGCTATTAGCTGCTCATCCAAACCAGCACATGACAATATGAAGCAATAGATAGGAATGCACGAGGCAGGATAAAGTCTAAATAAAGGCCTCTGCCGCCTTCCAGACAACCCCCTTGTTTCCTCAGGTGAACTTTTGCCTTCATTCCTACTCACGAATTCTTAATCTTTCTACTAAAAAGCAAAGACGCTGTCCTCTCTCTGACAGCAAGTGCGTCTTAAACAAGTTTCTGGACTTAATTGGCCCTCACACAAATGAAAGCTGAAGATCTGTCTCTGTTCTCAGCCCCTGCTTCTTTCCAGGTTACTTAAGCTGGCAGGGATTTCTCTTCCCTTCTAATCTGAGGATCCCTCCTGACAGGGCTGCAGATGAGGAAAGGAGGCTGACCACAAAACGCTGAAAAGTGAACTACCTCCGGCTTCCTTCAAATCCCTTTCCTGGTCCCAAAGGAATGCATTCAGGAGGCCAAATGTCTCAGGAAGCAGCTGCCACACTAAATACTTCTAGCAGGGGATCGGTCCTGAGGTGGTGGGAAAGTTGAATTGGTTTGGGAAAATGTTAGTGAAATCAACTTCGAAACCAGCTTAGCAGAGAGCTGCCACTCAGCTCCTGTTTCAGTGGCACAGAGGAGATAAGAAACCCTCCTCACAGGGCAGAGGCAAGGAGCTTTTAGCACTTGATACGTCAAACCCTGTGTAAGGTAAATAAGCAAAATTGCAGTGCTACATTGCTTTGGAACCGGGATGTTTTTTTTTTTCTCCTCCTGAAGGATGATAGTCCATTTTGTGCAGTATACCCAAGGGGTGCAATAAGGAAAAGATGTCTGCAGTCATACATTGAGAATTTGGAGGTAGAGTGGGACTTAAAGCATGCTGTAGTTGCCGAGATTGTGTTCTGGTACCACTTCAGGAGCAAGGCTACATCCCAACGTGGAGAACATGTGTGTTCATTACAAGGGAAGAAAAGCTGATCGCATTAGGGGCTTGCTCTACTTCGTATCTTATGTCCAGAGACCTTGGTTAGTGCAAGTGCGAATGCTGGGCTGCAAAAGGCAATAAAAAGCCTTGATTCAGCATACTTATATCAAAACTCATCAACTGTGACTAGTTTATTCTCCAGTTACCAGAGTTTTGGGGGAAATAAGATTTATCCTTTGCTTTTTGCTTTTCTTGGGATAGATGATATAGTTTAGGAGGATCATCATCACTTTTTTTGGGGGGGGGAACATAAGTTCTTGTAAAAACAACGCATCTCTGTTGTACAGAGAAAGTCCAACAAAGCTTTTTTTGGGGAGGAAACCTTCCCAAATTTTGATTCTCCTAATGCCTGAAGCGTTTTAGGAGAGTGGAACAGACCTGCTGTTTGCAGAGCGAGAGCGCTTTGCTACTTTGCAGAGTGTTGCAGGCAAGACCGACCTCTGCAGGACAAAGTAAAACAAGTCGAAGGAAAACTGGAGAGAATGAAACCGTGGCTTGCAGTAGTAGCAATAAAAAGTAAGGGTTCTCCCATATTTTGCAGAAAGTCTTTCCTCTTTCCGTATTTTCTTGAGTCAAACTCATAGTGCATGCTTACAGCAGAGGGCAGGTGAAATTGCTGTGTGAGCTCCGGCCCTCCTCAAAGAGGGTTTCGTTTGCTCCCGCTGATGCGCAGAATGGTTGCGAAGACTAATAAACTCTTGCCACCAGTTTTATTCAGGGTGAAAAGCTCCCTGCAAAGCGGTTGTCGGGCCCTAGGACAGGCCACGCTTTGCTATGAATTTGCAAGGTTACACGATGGTGAAACTCAGCCTAACACTGAAAAGGGTATTAACATTTTCCAAGCCCCCTAGGACCAACCCTGAGATGGGGGACAGGGCGGGTGTGTGTGGCAGACTGGGAAGTGTTTCTCCTCCGACATGCTGAAATGTCGTTTAAGTCTTTTTTCTTCTCTCTCTCTTTTTTTTTTTTTTTTAAGGGTCCTGGATCAAAAAGTTGCCTGGACTGTTTTAATGGCTGTTCTGGTTCTTTTCCTTCTAATTACTTGCCAGTGCCAGAGTGAGTTGTTCTTGTACAGTCAGCACTGCAGATTCTTTGGAGACCCCAAGACAGTTGAATAAAAGCCAGTAAATCTAACAAGTTGCTCAGTGAGCAGTGGAACTTGTGAAGCCAGGCTTCCTGTGCCTCCCCAGTGTGGATGCTTTGGTGTCTAGTTAACATCAGTGTCTCTGAAGTGGTTGCACATGTGGATTCTCTGATGGCTGAGAAGAGGTGAGCTCACACTGTGGTTTTTCTCCTCTGAGGAGTTTCTGACTTCGACCTCTTCCCTTTTCCGATGTCTATGTAAGAAGTGGGAACTTGGTGTATTTGAGTCCTCGGCCCTGCTGTAAGGTTTGGTTGAGATTGCCAGACAGATTTAAGAGCTATACAGGGAGGGGGAGGGAATAGCAAAGACTGATGAACACATGTGCACGCACACACATGCACACATGGAGTAGTTTGGTGACCCTTTAAGCTGGCCACCGAAAAATGCAGTGCCCTCTCCCTCTGTGCTCACTGCAGGCTGCCCATTGCTCCTCTCTGAGCGTTCTCGGCACAGGCATTTACACAGCTGGGTGGTGAACCGATCGCACTTAAAAATGTGTGAATGATTGGGTTTGGATATTAGGTTTGGGTTAATAAGACTGCACGGCTCATCCTTTTTCAGCCAGCACCATTCCCTCATCTGATGTGCTGCGAGGCTGCACAAACACCTCCTGCAGAGGCAGAAGTGGGTGGCCAGGAGGAGTGGGGTGAGGGGGTGCAAGGATTTTTTCTTTACACTGGCAGCGCCTGCTTTAAATGCACACTGAACTACAGCCACAGACACCATGAGAGCACGACCCTTCTTTCTTAAGGAAATAAAGCTAAAATTATCTATAAAAAAAGTGGTGGGTTTGATACCTAGCAAAGGAAGAATAAATATAAAACCAATGGTCAACACATGAAGATTTGTTTTTCCAGCAGCCCTAACTTACACAACGAGATATTTCTTTTTGCAAGAACAACAAAAGGGGGCAGACAGAGCAAAGAGGTTTTGCAACACATCAAGCTCTGAAATGTAGAGCCAGAATTTTAACAAAAAAATCAAATTACCATGCAAAAAATAGCAGCGGGGAAGTCATGCAAAGAATACAATAGTCCTGCAGAGATAATCACGCCACAAGCATTGCCTAAGGATGCTTAAACCTCTGTCACTTGGACTCTTACAGTTGGTACTGGATACTGTTCCATGGAAGAGGTAGTGTTTCTATGAACACTTAACAGCTTTACTATATGTCCAACTTGCTTTTCAATAGATTTGTGTGCCCTTCTCACTTTTTAAAATGGCAAAATAACATTACTGAAATTACATCCGAGAGCTATGCGAAGCGCATGTCTTTGTTCTGGATATGGGAGTGTCAGGGAAACGTTCTGTGCTTGTGTTATGCAAGAGAGCTAATTTGGTTATCATAATGATTCCTCATGGCCTAAAAATCTGTTAACGTATCACTGCCTGGGCTTTGGCTACTGAAAAAACAGGTTATTGTTGAAATGGAGCTTTTGAGACCTGGTTTCTAAGTGCCAGAAAGTTCTTGGTTTTCAGATGTATTTTGTATGTGGTTCTTTCTCTTTGGCATTGAGAAACATAGCCTTCATTCCTGCTTCTGTTGCGATGGACCGGTAAGCTTCAGTTCTTACTGAAGATGTCTGAAGCAATTCAGATGAACTAGATGTGGAAGCGCTCTAGTTCATTGTCCTTCTGCCCAGCAATTAAAGGGAGCATAAAGTGATTACAAAACAGAATTTTAGTGCAAAATCCACTCTAACTCCTCAGAGAAATAAGATGTCAGGATGCAAATTTGTTGGTTATTGCATTTTTTTCACCCTGTTTAGGCCGAGCACCTAGTGGTCATGAATGTCTTAGGGTGATTCTAACAATCAGGTGTTGCAGCTGTGACACTATTACTGTAAGCTGTAGCTCAGCAATACCCCCAGATTAGCTGAAATGTGCTTTCCATCGAGATCAGGTAGGGACATGTCTCTTTCCCTTCCTTTTTTGTTTGCAGTTCCAACTGATTGTTTCTCAGAGCCACAGCTGGCAACAAAGACACTCTGATGCTGGGTTGGATGGCATGTTTCTGGACCTCTGCGGAGTTTCAGGACTTGCATCTTGGATGGCCAGGAAGATCTTAAGTCCCTGCTATTATTTCTTGTTCACTGTCCCTGTTACCGTCTGTTGTTGTCCTTATTCCTCCCATTGTTGACACTGCACAAACCCAGAAGAGGAAGACAAGCCCTCTCCCCCAAAGTACTGGTTGTTTCCACTTTATGTTATATTCATCTTATGGCCATCAGCATACTGCTTTCTTTCTCCCAACTCTGCACTATGCTATGGGATGTAGCTAAGGCAGAACTTATGCTTAAAATACTATTTTGGGAAGAAGTGTTACTTCAGGTAGAAAAAAATGACAAACGATGAGCACACGGATTTCCCCTTCCATCGACAGTATAACTGTGATTACTGTCGGGCAAGCTGTTCTTGAGTTAGAAATCAGGAAACCCGACAATGTCATGGTTGGTAATCATCTGACAACGGACCGCTGTTCTGCTTACTGCCAACTGGCAAACACCTACCGTAACCAATGCAATGGAAAAACACAGCAATGCAGTGTCCACCAATACCTACATTATTCTTCATATTTCTGCTTTAGCCTTTTACTGAAAATTTAATTATGGTCTTAATTACTCTTTTGTAGTCCATGTGCTGCAGAAATACACTGGAATTGATTAAAATGCCTATATTTTTTGCCCAAGGCAAAGTACTTAAGTAATTGATTTGAAGCAGGATTTCGTTTTGATTATACCACAGTCACTGGGCTCTTGAGCTGCTTCAGTTCCCTGCTTGCTTCCAGGAGGCTTTCTTTTTGAATAAGCTCAATTTCTGCTCCTCAGCCATCTGGCTTCCAGTTCTTCAGCATTTTCATCTCAATTCCCTTCATATGCAAGCCCAGATTACAGGAGTTTGTTCCAGCTCCAGATAAGTAGTAGCTGGATTTTTCTCTCCCGGTTGCCAAAACTGCCACAGTCCATCACAGCAAACACAGTCCAGCTACGCATCGCAGCCTACAGGACCTTGAGGTACTTGGCCTACAGCCCCTATTTTGGTGACTCACGTGTGTGCAAAAATTAATATTGACCAAAGGTAAATATCCCAGGCTCCCAATGGGAAAATAAAAATGTGTCTGCAAAGCTGATTACAGAAATGGATGTTTTCTTTGCTGAAGACATTGCATTTTTGCTATTCCACCAGCAAGTTTGAACCAGCACTAGTTCAACATGAGGGGTGGGTTTCATTTGTCCAAATGGAGGTGCCTACAGTGTTGTCCTCTGCACTGTGCTAATATTCTGCGTTTCTTTATAGTCCATGGAGAGAGAGGCACATGGAGCGTGTGATTTATCTTACTGAAGATGTCTGAGGCAATTCAGATGAACTAGATGTGGAAGCGCTCTAGTTCATTGTCCTTCTGCCCAGCGATTAAAGGGAGCATAAAGTGATTACAAAACAGAACTTTAGTGCAAAATCCACTCTAACTCCTCAGAGAAATAAGATGTCAGAATGCAAATTTGTTGGTTATTGCATTTTTTCCACCCTGTTTAGGCCGAGCACCTAGTGGTCATGAATATCTTAGGGTGATTCTAACAATCAGGTGTTGCAGCTGTGACACTATTACTGTAAGCCGTAGCTCAGCAATACCCCCAGATTAGCTGAAATGTGCTTTCCATCGAGATCAGGTAGGGACATGTCTCTTTCCCTTCCTTTTTTGTTTGCAGGGAGGGGGAAGGGGAGCAAACCATGTCTTTTGCAATTCAAAACTTAAGTCTCCACTTGTGTCAGAGCTCCCGTATGACTTTCTTATAGTGCACCGGGATCTTATGGAACGGAGGATCTTGTTTCACACACATCTGTCTTTTTCGAACCCACATCACCACAACAGCAAACACTTGGTTTTAGTGACCTCCTGTGCCAATACTTGTGTCTCATTGGGAAGGGAAAGGATTTTCCTCACTTGGCAGGTGAACATCTAGATTGTGTCTCATATTCCGATTTCTCAGAGCCAAGGTCTGCAGAACATGCGTTATAAAGGCAGCAGTCTCAAGGCCTCAGGAGAATGAGCCAATGTTATTAAACCTGTGCTTTATTTTCCTTTGCAACAGTGTTTTTCAGCCTGTGGTCTGTGTACCTCTGGGAGTCTGGAGCATGCTCCAAGAGGTCCATGAAAAACAACTAGCAGAAGCAAGCTGATTGTCAGTTGGTTTAAATTCTCTGTACAAGCATACAGACCTCTTTTGGAAAAAAAAATAGAGGGCTTGTAAATTGAAAACCGTTGAAAACTGCAGCTCCATAATGTTACAAGGAGTAATTTTTCTACACACTTAGGTGCATGAAGGGTCAGAGGGTGAATTATTCTCGCTTGGTGGTTAGCACAATCACTCAGCCAACAGCAGTTGCTCCAATAAGCATTTAATTACTTTGTACAAACAGGAGAGACCGAAAAAGGCCTACCTCCAAATATCCTATAGTGCAGTAATTAGGAAAATCTCTAGGAAGGTGAGAGGCTTGAATTGCGCAGGAAAAATTGTGAAGCTTAGCACATCTGTGGGGAAAGCTCCCACCTTCTCTACACTGGATATATAAAAGCAACACCTTTCCACACATCTCTTCTTGATGTTTTGTGCTGTGTGGGATCTGGTAAATGTTTCCTTGTGGCGGAAAAGTTGGAGTTTTTGTACACGTGCTCAGTGTTGGAGTAGTTATACAGATGCCCAGCAACAAGAGACTGTGAGGGTGGTAATCTGGATGTATAGGCGCAAGAAGCACTGCACCAGGGTGCCAAAGATATGTTTGTGAGTTGGGCACCAAAAGATGCCTTATGATTAAGCCTTTCATGATTCACCCAAGGCCACACTGGAGGTCCTTGGTAGAGAAAGGACGTGAGCCCAAATTTGCCAAATATGAGGCCAGTACCTTCACCACAGGGCTGTGATGTCTCTGTTAATATAAGAGAGTGTTAACAACCAGTGACCAGATTAAGGGTAAGCAAGAGAAGCTTTTTTTTCCCACAGAGAGTTTTAAAAGGGAACCAGTAACATGGGAGTGCTACCAAGCAAGTAGTGCCAAGGGGGAGAGGATAAAGCCCCAGGTTGGATGTGCAAAGTACAGAGGTGGTGCAGAAAGAAATCTAAGGTTAGATTCACAAATCCGTGGGGGCTTACAAAGAAAGAGGATTACTGCTGTTCCATGATGCGCTTCCTCTTCGATTTCCACAGAGTTCATCGCATCCTAATGAGAGGCAAAGATGGGCTCACGGTTCTAGTAGAAACAATATTTAGTTTAAAAAAATGGATCAACTTCAAGGATGAACAGCTTCTTATTCCTCGAAAGAGCTGTAACTGAAATCAAGACAATCTACTACTTCCCAAGGGCTTTGCCATACTGTTCAGACATCCTGAGGAACTGTAATTGGATTTTTACCATAAACAAGCATTGAGAAACATGTTTCTTATTTAGGTTGGTTCATGTGTTCATGTCCATTTTTGCTTCCCTGTTAGTCAACAGAATTTCTGTTGCCACAAGTGGGAAGAGGAGGCAAATATTTCAAGTGGGGAAGGGTAAACCTCCTGAAGTTCACAGAACGCAAAACTATTAACCTATTCGGGGGATTTAGAAAACAAAATGTTTACCTTCACAAACTTGTTTTGCCTGTAATTTAAACTCATTTTCTCTCCCATGCCATTTAAGGCGATCACATTTCAAAACCAAACATTTTCTAGGGAGCCAGTTTATGTATTAAAGAAGGCTGACAAAAGCAAAGCAGCCAGAGATCAGTCCTCTGTAAAGGATTTGTGTATGTCCTTTTGTCACACTTCCTAATGTTCCCTCTGTTGGAAATTATTTTATATTTTTATGTTACATTAAATATCAAATTATAGGTTATATAAATTTAAGAGTGAACATTAAATAATTATATTTTTATATTTATTACTTTTATTTTTTATTTATTTGTATTTTTTGTTTGCATTTATTATGTTTATTGAAGCCTCTGTTTGTTTCTCTCCCTTTTCAGTTGTTGTGTCTCTGTCACCTTCTGGTGCCCACAGGTGTGGGTGTGCTTTGCATTTTCTAGTGGGAGGTTACACTCTGTTTAGAAAACATGAATCCAATAATGCGGAAAATAACTTTCAAACCTAATTTATTGGCATTGTCAAAGAATTTGGAAAATTTCAAACTTTAAAGTAAAGACAGCTGAGAAAGCAAATGTTTAAATACGCTAAAGCTTGGATGATCGTGAGTATTCTTCAAACTCACCTTTCTTGTCCATCTCATTTTGATGCTTAAAACTGAGTCCATTTTGCAGGCAGGGTACTGTGAATGTGAGTGAATATGATTCTTGTTTGTATTACAGTAACACCCAAACACCTGGTAATGATATGGAGGTTTTCTTTTTTGAGCCATGAGGTACTGAAGGGAAGAGCAAAAGTTGAGCTTTCAGTTTTGACTTTCCATGTTCTGACAGTTGTGTATTTGATTTCTCACCATTACGGTTATCTGCTGACTCAGAAAGACTATAAGGAGGGTTTAGAAGCACAGTGAGAAGATTGGTTTGTACTGTGGTCCCTGGAAGTAAACAGCGTGAAAACAGTTTGGCTGCAATATTTTAAACAGTGGCTTGAATTGAAAGACTTTTTTATTTATTAAAGAACAGGAATATTTCTAACTCTTCTGTTTTTTTAACCTACATGCAGTGGTTTTGTGTTTGTTGTGGCTTCTCAGGAGTTAGTTACACTTTATTCTTTTACCTATTCAGAAAGTTTTTGAACATATCAGTAGCAAGAAAAGAAGGGTGGGTGGTTTCTGAATGCAATGCTGAAGAGCCAGACCCAAGTCCCTTGGAAATCTGTGGATATATACTCACCCCATCGACATGAAAAGTAGGTCTGGATTCACAGTGGGTCTGAGTCAAAACCTCGTGAAATCATTCTGAGCTTTCCCTTTGACTCCAGTTGTCTTTGGCTCATGTTCAGTGAATGGGGAGCCAGTTGACTTGTATTTCTGACCCCAACTTATTTTTATTTATTATGAGTGGACACCAGCTGCTTCTTTGTTGTCTAAAATATACTGTCTGCCCTTGAACTTCGACATTTTCCTTCCAGGAGGATGATTTAGACTTTGTCCAGGGTTTGCCAGACCAGCAGGGTACATCATACTTTTGGACTTCCGACAGACCATGAGCGGCTAAGCCCCCACCTACCTTTGGAGAGATACATAAAGTAATGTATGAAAAACATATACAAGGCCATATAAAATCAAAGTATTGATCGACAGGGTCACAGTTTCTGTGATTACCTTTGCTGATATGTTCAATTAACAGCCTTGTCAAGGAGAAGCTGGTTTTGGTCACTCAACCTTACTTCATTTAAGTTGATAGTCCTCGGTATCCAACGGTGGGATAAACCAGATTCCTTAGCTTTGTTTGTTTTGGCCTACCGTGTCTCTTTATGAGGAAAATGGTCAAAGTAAAGTGCTTCCTCTGTGTATTTTGACAGGAAACAGTACTAATATGCTTTCCTTTTGTCGTATGCCTTGCTCTTTTCTCCCGGTGTTGTTTAAATATTTTCAGTCCAATGACATATTTATTAACCCACCACTCTCTGCATGGGGTAAGACTTTGATTGGCCCATCTGTAAAGACTCTCAGTTAAGGTGGTTTTTTCAGCGAGAGTTAATAATATTACTACTATTCACGTAAAACTCTGAGACAATCTCTTTAAAAATGGAGCACATTTATCTAAAACAGCTGGTTAAGAGAGCATGAGGGCCCAGCTAGAGTCGGTGAGGTCAGGGGTCAGGGTTAACACCAATCTCTGTGGAACTTTGAAGCTGACATTTTACAGATTATATGTGTCTCAGTGCACAGTGGGCATGGCATATAAATTGGTCTTAGAGGCCCCTATTTGTTCTCTGCATTTTTATGAGCCCACAGAGTTGTTCTTTGAAGCAGCACACACAGAAAATAAAAACTCATTTTAATGTTGTGGAACTATTTGCAGTAAATCATGTTAACATCCTGGCTTTTCTTTAGAGAGATGCAGCGTGTTTTTCCATATTCTTGGGTGCTGTGATTGCCTCTGATTTAATCGTCTATTTTCCCTTTTCATCTCACTTCATACATCTTGTCTGCTCTCCTGTTCCCCACTTTGGTATTTGCACAGTTATCCTGTATGCGCGGCTGATTTTAAGCTAGCAAGGACACCTTCATTTTGCTTCATGCAGTGACTTAGCTGTTGTAAGTGCTTACTCTCTCCTCTATCGAAAATCCCCTGGCACTATAAACCCCTTGCTATTGCATGGCACTGTAGCCTTAGAAGAAAGCATCTGATTTCAAAGAGACTAAGTTCCATTCTGGAACTAATTATATCATTTACTTTATGGATTTTTTTTAATTGCTAGGTGTTTTAACTGGAAAATGCTGAATTCTGGAGAACCACAAGGAACAGACACTGTTAACAGAATCTGCTGGAGGTATTTTAGCCACCTAATTAATTTTCAATAAATGCTTCCAATAGGTAATTTGCTTCTGGCCAAATGTAAATCAACTGGAGACAAATAGGGTTAAAATTAGAAATGTGTGATGGGGACAATGTTTATGGACAAAATAACCTGGCACTCCTAGAAATAACTTGCTGACAGTAATAGAAAATTAGACCACACAGATGTTTAAAAAAACCTGAACATTGCATGTCACATGGCCCCGGTAGAGTTTCTCCATCTGGGCACACAACCGGCTCCTATGTGTGGGTCTCACCACGCAAGGCCTACTTATCCTTAATCTTCCCTTGGTATGGATTGGGCATAACATGACCTCAGCCCTCCTCTATCTGGCATGCTTCCTAAGATGCCTTTTCTCTGTTCTCTTTTGCAGAAATGGCCCTTACTGTCCACTTGAAACCTCCACAAAGCCTCAAAGGCACTCCAGCTAGTACAAATATCCTCTGCAGAGCTCCAAGCTTTTATGTTCTCTAGTTTTAGAGGTCATATTTTCAGAGGCACACAATAGCTGAAATAGAGACAATTGATGAACAAAGTTTTCAAATATTGTTAAATAATTATGGTACTAATCTACATCAGCTTCTGAGAGAAATATACAGATTTAAAAAAAAAATAAACACTTCTTGCATATTTGCTTTTTTAAGTTTCTTCACCCCTCTCTTATGCTTTTCACTCAGAGCCTTCTAATTCTAGGATAAATCCCCTTGTCTTCTCCTCCAGAAAATGAAGTCAGTATCTGTCCTTCCCTAAAAGGGCTGGTAAGAGATTCTTCCAGTCTCCCATGCTGGGTGGCCCTTGGACAGGTCTGTCAAATGGCCAAGGTCCCCCACGAGGCAGCACGCTGCGTAAGGCCCTTCCTGCCCTTAAATTCAAACTATGAAAAGTTAGGCTGACCTGGGCAGAAGCAGACTCTTTATCCACGGAAACTTTCATATGAAAAGAGGATCATTAGGGTTTGATGCCTCTTTATTATGGGTCTTGAGTCACTTACCTTTACAATTTAGAATAAATTAGACAACTTGGTTCAGAGAAAATGACAGGATTGGTGTTACTGGCTACTGAGTGTGCCTGTGAGCTGGGGATACTGGAAGAGCCTTCAGAGCAGATACCAGCTGCTGTATAAATAGGGAAATCTCTCAAAGCTGGCATTGATGGGCAGCCCAGCAGCAGTACTAATCAGACATGGTGGAGTTGCAGTGACGTTGCTGGCCTGAAAAACAGGCCACAGCTAACTGTGTGGTACGGGACATGAAAAACATAGGCTGCTGTGAAATAAACGTAAGGACAAATGACCTTTGGAGGCATGTGATTACCCTCCTAGAAGGAAGCTTGTTTAAACCTTTAGCATTATCTGAAAGCAAAAGTCAATGACACAGGCTTGCAACTTGTATAAACTTCTCTAAACATAAAGGTGGCAAAGCAAACCATGACAATTCTCCTGGCATTTTCCTAGTCTCTGTTACTGAAAAGATCCTCACATGGTCTCAACATTTTCCTAAGTTTTAGTGGATTTAGGTTTGGTCATACTCTATAGATAGGATCTCTGTCAACTTCAGGAAAAGGGCTTGGGAGCAAATTTGTTGGTTGATCCAGCAATAGCTTTTAACACTGTAAAATCATGAGGGGGTCTGGAAAATTTTGTTCATCTTTTTGAAGTCCCACAAAGTTTATTTCTGTCACTTTATTTTTCCGTGATGGCCAGTGTATGGAAAATGGCAACATATCAGAGTCCATTCCTGTCTCAAGCAGCCCCAAACAAGGTTGTGTGCTGGCTCCCACGCTGGTTTCCTTCTTTTTCTTGGCTGTGCTGGCGGAGGCATTTTGCTGACATTGAGAGCAGAATATTTATTTAGTTCTATACCAATGGAAAGTTTCTCCATCTGCAGTGCTGCTCATCAGAGATCTTCTTTTTTCAAATGACTTAATGCTGGTAACCTCTTCATTTGAAGACATTTGCTTATGCAGTGACCGTTTTGCTGAGCAGCCTGTCGAGTGGGTTTCATGACTGAACACCAGGACGTGCACGTCCATCCCGCTCCTGCTTCTCTCCAGTTGGGGAGAGCTTTGCTATTTAGTACGAATGCCCTCACAGAAGCTGCTGCTGAGATTAGCCATTGCATGGCCTTGCATTTTGGCTGGGGTCACACCTCTGTAGAACAACGTTGTGAAACTGAGGAGTAATAATAATGTCTGTCAAAATGTCCAGCTCATACTATTCCTTCCTGGTTATAAGCCATGGGTAACATACTGTTGCTCCATTAAAATACCTAACCTGTACAGCCTATACGCTTTGGTTTGGCCTATTCCTAAGATTAGATGGTGGGGTGAAATACCTAATATGCAAATTCTTGTATATTGACAAATTTTCCTCATCGAGAGCTGAAAATGCCTGGACACCTTACTATATGAATCATAGAATCATAGAATCATAGAATTGTTAAGGTTGGAAAAGACCCTTAAGATCATCAAGTCCAACCGTTAACCTACCACTGCCAAGTCCAACACTAAACCATGTCCTCATCTACCCGGCTTTTAAGTACTTCCAGGGATGGAGACTCAACCACTTCCCTGGGCAGCCTGTTCCAGGGCCTGACTGCCCTTTCGGTGAAGAAGTTTTTCCTAATATCCAACCTAAACCTCCCCTGGTGCAGCTTGAGGCCATTTCTTCTCCTCGTATCGCTTGTTATTTGGAAAAGAGACCGACCCCCACCTCATTACAACCTCCTTTCAGGTAGCTGTAGAGAGCGATACGGTCTCCCCTCAGCCTCCTCTTCTCCAAACTAAACAACCCCAGCTCCCTCAGCCGCTCCTCGTAAAACTTATTCTCTAGACCCTTCACCAACCTCGTTGCCCTTCTCTGGACACGCTCCAGCACCTCGATGTCCTTCTTGAAGTGAGGGGCCCAAAACTGGACACAGGATTCGAGGTGCGGCCTCACCAGTGCCGAATACAGGGGCACTATCACCTCCCTGGTCCTGCTGGCCACACTATTCCTGATACAAGCCAGGATGCCATTGGCCCTCTTGGCCACCTGGGCACACTGCTGGCTCATGTTTAGGTGGCTGTCAACCATCACCCCCAGGTCCTTTTCAGCCAGGCCGCTTCCAGCCACTCCTCCCCAAGCCTGCAGCATTGCCTGGGGTTGTTGTGACCCAAGTGCAGGACCCATATGGCTTGAAAATTCTTAAGGAAATACTTTATGATCAACAAAACCAAACCAGTTGTTCCATTTTGCTGGGATAATGCAAATCCAGTTGGAAAGTGAGCTGGATTGACCCCCCAGCCCCTGGGGAGGCAGCAGCCCACAACAGAGCGGGGTGGTGGCAACAGGGCTGTAAGCATCTTGGAAAGAAATTGTGAATTGTACAAAAAAAGAGCACCATTCCTTGATGGCCTTGATAATTCCACTTATTCCACATCCAGCTATTCTTAAGACTTTTGCATAGCTCCAGTTTCCAACCTGTCCAAGTTGCCTATTTTCTGGATTCACGTATGCTGAAATCAGCATGAGTCTTCATCATTTTTGATGAGGTAACAAGAAAGGCAGGTAAGAGCTGAATTCAACAGGATTGTGCAGCTTGACACAGAATCCCAGGATAAACAGATATTTTAGATGGGTTCCCCAGAGCAATGTTCTAAAGTAGTTTAAAAGTGGATAAAGGAAATAACTGGTTAAAAAAGATTTTGTAAAGATGAGAACAGATCCTCAGCTGGCATAAATTTCTGTAGCTCTGCTGAAGCCAATGGAGCCAGGCCTTTTTATACTAGCTGGTGTTTCAGCCCATAAAGTTGTCCTTTTAATTCCATCATTAATTATGAGCCGTATTTTTGAAATTCACAGTCAGACGAATAATTCTGTACTTAACATTGTGAGTAATCATGCATTTAAGGGCTGCAGGAAGAGGGATCAGTAAATCTAAAGACCAATATGAGAGCAATACCCCTCAGGCAAGAGAATCTGATTCTGTATGGCATTTTAAGCATATTTTTCTGCTGTATCATGGAGTGGATTGGTTAACCTTGAATCACATTTAATAATCAAGATGCAAACAATCAATGATGTGTTCCAGGAATTCTGATTTTATGACCCATCTACCTATAACAGCAAATTACGTTTGCTAACGGTGTTTTAGATTAAATTATTATGAGCTCTTTTCACTGCTAAAAGAACTGATGGTCATAACAACAGAGAGGTGAATCAGTTTTGGATCAGAGAGCCTGACTTTTGGAGAAGGACAGTTTTTCTGTTCCTAGAATTCTGTTAAGATAAATGATAGCAAGTTTTTCTTAAGCTCGGTACTACCCAGTAGTACAAGCTAGCTAATAAGGGACTTCTTAGAAATTGCTGGAAATACTTTATTTTTGAATTTATGGACATTTGATACAGCGCTGAATCCATATATTGCCTTTAAATCTAAAAAGCATAACAAAACTCTCTACATTTTCTGCATTAAGCTAGATGTATTTAATTAGCAGTAAAGCACAAGGCTGGGAGCCAGGAGGTCTGGGTTGTAACTGCTGTGGGATCCTTTGCGAGCCTCGCCTTGCCTGTCACCTGGGAATAAAAGTCTCTCCAGGGAAGGTTTGCCACAATGGAACTTAATTTACTGATGTTTTTAAAGCACTTTAAAGGACTGAAATGGCAGGCACAGGAGAAATGAGAATTGTGTGGAACTATTGTGCATCCTAATACCCTGGTAACTGTTAATGATGGGCACATTTCAGAAAGTTTACAAAATAGCTTAGATAGATAGTCATGCATTTGGGTATCTACCAAACTTAAAGCCTGTTCCTGATGAAATCAATAGAAGTCCTATGCTAAACCTAATGAAAGCAAGACCAGTCCTTGTTATGGATCTGTGTCAAAAAAATGGTGCAAGGACACATTCTCATAAAATTTTCTCACCAGGACTGCCTGTATCACATTGAACTAGAAAGAGGAAAAGAAGAGGGAAGCAAAAAATATATCTTTTTAAATTAGATGGGATTTTATTTTTAATCTCAAGACAGGCTTTTCTTGAACGCTGTGCACAGATTTGTTTTCCTTTGCTATTGCCAAAGTTCTTGAGCTACTGCCAGTCATAATTAATTTGAGCTCTCATGTTGTGATTAAACACGTTGAGTGAATGAATGAAGATGGGAAATGCCAGTGTATATAAATCACAGCAGCCTGCCAGTTGTTCTCCATTTGCTTCCTCCTCCTCCTCTCCCACACCCATGATCAATGCTGTTTCCTCTTTGCTTCAATCAAATGGAGATGTGGCCTGATCCTGCCTTTCTTACCACTTAGGTTATAAAAGCCTCCCTCTTGTTCTGCTAAGGAGCCCTTGTTTCTGGGGAAAGCCTGAGTGATGCCTGCTGTAACGCTCAGGTGAGTCAAATCCAATGATCTCCATTCAAACTGCAGGGGTATGTCCACATCAGGGTGAAACACCACCTGAAAAAAATTTAACTCAACATTTTAGCCTTCAGTTCCATGAGAAATGCCATTACCTTACATATATCTGTTCTCATGTGTCCGCCCCAGCAACGGCTCCTACCCCAGGAGTCTTTAACCTCATAGCTGGTGGAGAAAAACGGACAGAAAGCTGGTGCTGCATTTCAGCCCTGGTTGATGACAATAAATATGCTCTGGGCTGCCGGCAGCTGTTTCTTTCTTTGGACGAAGGTCACAAAAATGATAAGCGAAACACCGAAAAAATGGTAAATCACTCAAGGAAAACTAGATCTATTTTGTTTTGTCCCAAAGTGTTTCATTATAATCATAAACTATAAGGTGTTAAAGGGGTTAACAGGCTCTCAACTCATTGTCAACTAATTATCTTTAAGGTGTTGTCATCACATACTAATCGCTGGGTTAATGCCAGTTCCACCACTGGGAGGTGCCCAACCCCAGGGTGACCTTCTCTCACCTAACAGATGCTTACTTCATTAACTTCAACCATCACTTGCACAAAAAAAGCTTTTAGGAACTTTCATCTTTTTAAAAGGGCAGGGAAAAAAAACCCTAATAAACTGGTAGCCTGGTTAGCAGTAGGGGATAGCTTTAGCTTAAGGCACCATGGGTGGCTAAGATGTATGAGAAACAGATGTAAGGCCTTTGGTGATAGGTCTGCACTTTCTATTTATTGACAAATGAAACAGGCAATAGAAGGCAATTAAAAGCCAATGATTGCACACAAACAGTGCAAACCATAACAGCAGAGAGGAAAGAAAAGCAACAACACTGTGCAGCTCAGCTCGTTCAGGGCCAAGGGACATTGATTTGTGAAGCAAAACTGTGATTTCTTTGTAAAGAAAATGTTTTGAGTTTAAAGCTGAAGAGGCTTGCTAGCTGTTTTTGCTTTTGTGTTCTGTTTTTCCCCAAGTGCTGCCTGGTTACAAGGCACTTTCCATCTGCTTGACTCTGGCTTTCTTTTGGGGGTTCAAAGAGGAGGTTTAGTATTGGTTTTAATCGGTGGAATGAGTAAGAAAGATAATCAAATGTGAATAGGCAGCAAAGGGACAGTCCTTTCTTGCTGTGACTGAGGGCGTCAGTGATTTGACATCAAACTGCAAGTCTGATAACATCTTTACATTTTAACGTTTTCTTAACAGGCAGTTGAGACCTGGACATGAAAAGATAAATTCAAATGCCTGTACTCAGCTTCTCTAAAGAGAGAGATTTATCCCTTTTTTAACTAATCTTCTGTCCTCAGGAAATAAGCTTGCAAGATAATTTATCTCCTGAAGAACTCGAGGAGTGTGTGTTCTGCCTGTGGGCTGACCTCCCGGTCCCAGAACGGACAGATAGGTAATGTGGGGAAGAGATCTTTTTTGTAGGCATTTTAACAACCATTTTATACTCAGACCTGGGATAACACCTACTTTTCACTTAATATGATGAAGGTGCAAATCCATAGGCCTAATTTAAATGTGTCTTTATTCCGCAAACTATAATTTTGCACCAGAGGCAAGGGGAAAACCAGCTCACCCTCCCAGGATGATGTTATGGCCAAGCAGAATCTCATTAAAAATCAATTCCTCATGTCCATAAAACAAGTTTATTTTATCTTGTGGGAGCCTGCTGTTAGCACTCACACAGTCCCATTGTGTGGAATTCTTGCCTGTAGTTGTATGCCAAACTGCACAGTGTACCATTAACGAGTTTCAATTTTATGCTAAGCTTTTCAATATTTTTGGTGTCATTTACTGCAGGTTATTTTGCCAGCATGTGGTGTCTTATAACATATGTTATTAGTAGTGATGACATGTTTAGGTTCTGAAAGTTTAAACAAGACCTCCAATATTTACATTTATAAAACCGGGAAATGATGAGCACAGGACTGGGATTGGCCACCGAAGGCTCCAGCTGTGCAGGTATTCGTCCTAACCCTTGCAGGTCAAGGCTTGCTGGCCAACTGTTACAAAAACATAATGCAAAACACATTTTATAAGCACCACAAGACAAGCCAATATATGTTAATTATCTCTTAATCTGCCCTTTTTGCAGAGGGTTGTAGGAAGCGCATGTGTTGGGCCTTGTGCTTCGCAGTACCCCAGGTACCCGCGGTCCGCAGGGATGATGGCACCCTTGCCTGGGCGATACAGGGAGTGCCATGAAAAGCAAGGTAAAACACGTTCGCTCACATCTCAAAAAAAAAAAGAGGTTGGAGTTAATGCATTTTACATCTTATCTGCAACAGATTAAGAATAGGCACATGCTCAGTAACTGTGTTTTTGTTGACCTGTGGTAATTTAAACTGCTGTAGCTTGATTGTGTCTCTGAGCTTTTCATCTGCAGGGCTTTTACATCTCTCCCTATCTATGTTCTGTTTGAAAAATAGTATTTAGAATTTTTAGACACTATTATAATTAATAAATAATGATCTCAGTAATTTAGAAATGCCACTTTTGAAAGCTGTGAAGAAAACATGATACATTCAAAGTATTGCTAATCTTGCGTGTGTATATCTGGGGGGAAAGGGGTGTGCTGCAGTCCTAAGTACCAGACATAATTAGGATGATTATTCAAGGCTGACTACACTGTAAATTATAGGGAGCAAAGAATGGTGCTTGAATGATGCTTTCTGGCGCTAGGAAATGATTCATGTCTAGAAAGGATAAATACAGGATCTTAAATGGATTATCATATATTGTGTTCAGTAATAGCGGCAGAAAGAGTCTCATTTTGTATTTCTGGCGCACCTAGAATTCCAGGGCTAGGATTTTCAAAAGGACACTTCCAGTTTTATTTAGGCAACCAACAGCTATTGACTTTGCTTGCTTGACTAAGCTTCTCTTAGAAATTCCAGTGACACCAGTGGAGGTTTTCAGTTCACCAAAAAGTGCAGGCATGGAAAACTGCAGCTTAAAGTGATGTCTCCTGCGAACAGCACAGAGTTGCTGTGTTTATAACAGGTAGTTGTAGGCAGCAGGGAACTGATGGTCACCAATGTGCCTACGGGCCCAGATGCCGAACGTCCCCTGTGTTTAACAGAACTAGGCACGGGCATGAGAGCTCTTGGGAAAACACAACCATTCTTCATTCTTTACTTGTACGTCGCTTGGGACAATAGCATCCTTGAGGGCATCATCTCTTTATTCAAAGAATTGCATAAATACAATGTATTGAGTAAGTAATAAGCTGATGTTTCCTTCTGATCAGACAATTATGTCAGGTTTTAAAATGCCTTGTTTTGTAAATGTCCTCTTTACCAGAATGAAACAAAA
This sequence comes from Theristicus caerulescens, assembly GCA_020745775.1. Taxonomy (NCBI): domain Eukaryota; kingdom Metazoa; phylum Chordata; class Aves; order Pelecaniformes; family Threskiornithidae; genus Theristicus; species Theristicus caerulescens. The sequence continues at coordinate 64,889,718 of CM036564.1, read as the reverse complement.
TGTATTGCACTGAGAAAACAAGCACAAGATCTTCATGCATTAAAATCACAGTCCCATTTGCTGTATAAGCCCTAGCAATATAGGAACGTCACTACATATCTTATGTCCAGTTGAGGGCAATGGCACATATGTATAAAGAGGCCTTGAAAACCGATAATCTTTATACTACATTGTTTTGTGAGGTTACACTACCTAGGAAATATCTATGAACCTTTTTATATCCCAGTGGTGGCTGAGGGTGGCAAGTAAAGGACTGAGCAATTATTGTGCTTTATGTAACAGTGATGTTATTCGCTGTAATCACAAATGCCTGAATGAAAATACAGATAATAACCAATGCAACGTGACCTCATGCTGGTATCTCTGAAGCGGATGGTCACAGCGCACAGCCAGGAGCTTTGTGACACGTCACTGGTTTGGATCACCAGGGAGCCCGAGGTCTCTGTTCCTGAAACTTCTCTGGGCATAGGAGATGTTATGGTTAGTCAGTTTATTTTATTTCCCATTATTTTGAATTGAAATTTCAGAGTAAATAAACACAGTGATAACTGAAATTATCCTTATGGTTAGGGGTAAGGAAACAACCCAAATTACCTAATACATTACATTTTTCCCACGCCTGTATTTTTGGCTTCTTTTTACCCAAGAAAAGTTTTGAAATTTTTAGGGAATTTCAACCAAATCTGACAAACAGGAAGAGCATTCGAAGTAAGGATTCAGAGAGGATTCCTACAGGTTTATGGAAACAGGTGTCTGTGTAGAAGAGAAAGATGCAAATGAATGCCCCTGCTGAGAGAAAGGCTGCAGCACAGCCTCTGCTGCGTTAATAGAATTCTCGGGGAATACCCGAGAAACAGTCATAGTGAAGACCCCAAGAAGGGGAGAAGCCTCTGCTGGAGTTCATGCTATGTTAGACACAGGCATTAGATCCAAGGATGAGACACAGCCACAGAAAACCAGGTTTCACAAGTGACGCAGTTCACGGAAGCCCCTCGGTTTAGGCCCTCATCCCCACAAATTACAAAATTACAATTCAATTTTCATTCAGCATCGTAAGAAAATGCCTATGAACTGGCATTGCAGTCAGGACACTTCAGAGTGTTTTTATTTTGTTTTAAAGACTTGTTTTTATCAGTTCCACAAAGTTCCCTCAAAGGTTACACACAGAAGAAATAATTTGCTCTTAAATTTCTTAAAGTCAAGAAAAATCACCCAAATTTTATTTTCTTTTTAATAGGTAATGAATTTCAAAGTAGTATTCATTGGAGTTTTTCAAGGCAGATGAACAAGTCAGGCATGCATCTCCTGCTGGCTTTCAGTGGGAACTCAACAATTCAGTCATATTTTTACTTTAATAATCTCCCCCACCGGTATGCAAGTATTCATTTAGGCAGGACAGATTTTGTATAGGAGGAAGTGCCAGAACATTAACACGACTTGCAAAGAACAGAGGGCTCAGCTGGGTGGTGAACGAGGTCCTGTCTCACCATGCCACAGCACTCTCACAACAGCTAATCCTGGATTTAGGCACCCAGCACTAGGAGTGCAAACTTGGGAAATGCAGCTGGCGACTTTTTGCTTTCTTTTTATTTATCTCCTCTTCTTAAAAGTCTCCAGGCCGGCTAGAATTTCACAGCAAGGCTCCCTGCGGTCAGTGGGAGCAAAGTAGTTGGTTGGAGTCAGAAAATTTTGGAGAACCAGAATGATCCGATCTTCATTATTGATCCTCTTGGCTCATACTTTATTTCTGTTTTGGGAAGTTGTAACCGCCTCAGTAAAACATCCCTTAAAGGTCACCCATGACACTTTTCAGATTTTTAGGTGCTCTTGGTCTTCTCCAGTTCAACTGGTACCGAAAAGGAGGGGACAGCACAGTGCCGTACCTGCCACAGGCCCCGGGGAAGGGAAGCGTGGCAGGCACCCGAGCGTGCGAGCTGCCGCTGGGGCCGCGAGCGTGGGCCCCTCCGCAGTGAGCTGGCTCTCCCCGTCCCTTCGTCAGATTAGCTGGCAGCGGGGGCTCTGTCCTGGGCATAACCCCAGCACAGCATCCCTTACCTCTTCCCTGAAGTGAGAGTTGTCGTGCAGCACCTGAACAGCCTCAGGAGCAGTGTTTTGCTTTCTCCTTGCCTAAAACCACCTTTTCCTAGGGCTCTAACCTTGCAGTTCACTGCTTTGGGGACACGGGATGGTGGAAGCACACAGAAACTCCGGTTTCGCAGCAGGTTCTCAATTCAGTTTTTGCTTTGAAGTCATTACTATGATCAACACCAAAACCATACAGACTCAGATGCCCTTCCCTGCTGTCCTCGTTTTTGTGTGTTCTTTGGGATCACGGCAGAGTTCTTGCAGGTCTGGCTCTTTCTCACTCTCCCTGCCTATGTCTTCTCTTCAGGACCTGGGAGCCTTTTCCGCTCCTATTTGGCTGGATTTCTTTATCTCAGCTGGTCTTGCAATTAACGCATGCCCTTCTGTTAGAAAAGCATGCCCCCATCTCCTGTTTCCAGCACACGGCCTCTTTCACAGAATGTACGGTCCCTTTGCTCTCTTCATTTTCAATTCCCCGCCACCACTTTCTGCTATACCCTCCATTGTCAGGCGACCCCCCGCAGCCTCCGAAGTGATCAAAGTCCCTACCTGATGATCAGCAGCTTAGTTCTCTTCCCTCCCTGCCCCTTATTTGTTTATCAGACTTAATAAATGAGGTAGCAGCCTTCTCTTTGCCCAAGGCTGTTGCAGTCGAACAGACTATCGGCAATGTTTAACAACCCCTTTATTTATTAGCCCTATGCAAAGGCACAAAAGTTTCTCTCATCACCTCCTGTGGATTCGGGGACACCGTAAGCCAAAGGGAGCCAAGAAAAGAAAAAAGATTGCCTGCTCAGAATGGAGTTTGCAGCCTCGCAGACATGCAGAGAGAGTCCCCTGTAGCAAGCAGAATTCACAAGCTCTATGTGGAGAGATTGCCCAAATTGTCACTTAAGTTAACATGAATTTTTATAGTCTTTCCCTAGGAACATATATTACTTTAAAAAAAATGAAAAGACTTTCCCCTTATCAAGCATTATTCTTTTACATTTACAGTTTGCCTGACATACAGGAGTAATATTCCATGGTTTGCTACAACTTATAAGTTTATGACTCTTCTGTGGCAGATCAGACTAAACATAATTCATTCACAGCTACTTAGCGTTCTGGGAAATAAACCCCTGAACTTAAATAACTATAGTGTGACCTCTGTAAAATATTATTTATGGGTTAAGAACTATTATTATGTACATATCAAGATGTGCCAAAGGTTATAAAACAAACACTAGTCAGCAAACTGCACTGTTTACTGGGCTAGTCGCTCATGGCTTGCTTTCTGGTTATAGTCGTATAAGTATCTGTAAATGGAGAAAACTGTTACTTAGCTGCCTTGGTAATTAGAATGAAGTTGATGCTATGGGCCATTAAGGATTCAGTCACAAATAATTCTCTGTCATAAACAGAATGCCAAAATATAGCTATGCAATCCGGTGGAAAAACATGGTGTTTTTAATTAAAAAACAGTGATTGCCACAAAGGTGCAGCCACTGTCAAAATCAGCAGGGAAAGGACAGCCATTCATCTGCTATTCATTTGGTAAATCAGTTGATCGAATGCAGGGAGAGAGCTTCAAGCATGCACGTAAGGCTTCCAAAAGGGAATTTCAGGTTCTGTTTTTGATATCTACCAACCCACAGGGGTTCTGGGGAGCGTGTGAGCGTGCATTCATTGCACTGCTTGTTCGTGTGTAATCCACCTATATCAGAACACATCTTGTGCACGAGGCTCCTAAAATGTTTTACAGGCAGAGCTGTATAGACACATACATCAGAAATGCTCATATCAATCAAAACCACATCATATAATTTTATGTGAGAAATCTGTCGTGGTTTATTCCCCTCTCCCCGCCCTCCCCCAAAAACCAAACAAACCCCCAAAAGTTTGAATGAAAAATGAACCAACTCTATCTGGACAAGTTTTATAACAGTCACATTTAATGTTGCAGGACAGATCCTTATATCCCTTTTTCAGACAGGAAAGTTCCCCAGCGATGTCAATGGGGTTTCAATCATTTCTGCAGTAAGGACAGATGTAAGTACCTGCATACAGCTTTTCCCGGCTCTCAAATCAAGTCCAGTAGTGCTGAGCTCCCAAAAATCCAGCTTGCTCTTTAGACATCAGAGACAGTTTCAGGCATGTAAGGTAGATGCTAAGTAATTAGTATGGGGAAGCAAATAATTTTTCAGTGCTCTGAAGAAAACTTTTTTCTGCTATTAATTCAGGCTTTTTTTCTTTTCTCCTTTTACTACAAAAATGCTGCGTGAATAAGACAGCTGGTACCAAAATAGCGAACAGCCCTGTGGTTAGGGCAATCCCTAGAGAGGTTGAAGACCCAAGCTCAAGTCCTTTTGCAAACCTAGGATTTACACCTTGGCGTGCCCCTGAGAGTGCCTTGTCTGCTGACCTGTCTCTAATGCTGACCAAAATCCCATCCTGGGCCAAGCCAGCCTTGCCTCTGGGAGCTGGGTGGAAACCAGCACCTTTCCCATCAGAGGCCTTTGTTTCGGTGAAATGTTTCAATCCATTTTGCTGGACAATTCCCTGCTGCCCTACCAGTTGATGATTCTTCTACTATATTTGCTGTGAAGGACCTCAGGCTATTACATATCTTAACATTTCCTTCATAATTTCATCATCAGTGACACCCCTGCAGCAATTCCAAATATTCAGGTAAGCGGTCATTTTCATTTGTTTGAGGCTGTTGGGTATCTTTAGGATATACAAAGTTGTTTATTCTTCCCCCCGATCTATTCTATCCAGAGGATATACTGTCCGATCTGATCCACCTAGCGTCCACCTTCCATATTCCACCTTCACTGGCATCTAAAGAGCTGTGGGTAGAATCACAGAATCATAGAATGTCCCAAGTTGGAAGGGACCCACAAGGATCATTGAGTCCAACTCCTGTCCCTGCATAGGACAACCCCAAAATTCACACCATATGTCTGAGGGCATTGTCCAAATGTTTCTTGAATATTGTCAGGCTTGGCACTGTGACTACCTCCTGGGGGAGCCTGTTGCAGTGCTCCACCACCCTCTGGGTGAAGAACCTTTTCCTAATGTCCGACCTAAATTTCAAAGGCACCTGAAGTAGGGAAGGAACTGTTGGAAAGTGGGTGCTAATGGAACGAATCCAAGAGGAAATTTTTCCTGCAGTTTCCAGTGGAAGAATGTAAATGAAATATCGCGGTTTAGCAGAAAGCAAACCAGGCAAACCAGGTCTTGCACCAATATGGAGCAGAACGAGGATAGGGAGTTTGCTCGCTGTAGCCAAGAGTTGTCTCTTCCCATTGAAGTGAGATGGAGTTGCATGAATTCCAGGACAATACCCCTAATCTGGATGAAACACTGACCGTTAGCATAGCCAGTTATGTGAGCTAAACTGCTCACTAAGGCCTTCTGAGCTTCCCTTAGAATATGCCAGGTGCAGACTCAGCCACCAGTCTCCAGGGATATGGGAGGTACTGGAGCAGGCAGAGCTTGAAGTGCTGGGTGCGTTTTCCATTGACATGAAAATAGGTGGCGTTTCCAAATATTTGGTTCTTTTTGCTAGGTCACAGTTTAGGCTAATGTTTACTCATGCTAGGTCTTTCCCGTGACCTGCTTTAGTCGAGCTGAAGCTGGACTGCAGGGGACCTGGCTTTCAGAAGAGCTGTGCATCCATGTTTGTAACCTAGCTGGAAAAACAAACCACAGTGAAACCAGGGCACGCTGTGAACATACGGCATTTGGGATAGTGTGAGCCAAGGAGGAGGACCCTGGTAGGGGAACTGGGTGACCTAGGTCCTACTCCTGGCTCTGTCCCATCTGCAGGGTAGTCTCGGGCCACCACTCTTCTGTTTTCCTTCTTCCCTGTTTTCCTTCTTCCCTTATGCCTTGTCTGTTTTGATTGTAAGTTATGTGGGACAAGCTGTGTGTTTCTTACTAGGTGTTTGTCCAGTTCCTAGCACAGGGCAGTCCTATGCTTATATGACTCCCCTCTGGCACTGCTAGAATGCAAATAATATTAGAGATCGGAACATTTTTGCTCTTATCCCTTTAATAAGATTAAATATGTATTTTAAATGTGAGCTCCTGTGGGCCTCCTGTTGTTTTTTTTTCATTTACTCCCCAGAGTCATTTTCAGCTTTGATTGCACAGAAGGCTTTAACATTTATGTCCTTGGGAGAGGCTGGAGCTGTTAGTTGAAAGCACAGCCATACGCTGCACGGTGCGGTCCCAGCCTGCCCAGAGGGCTGCTCTAACTAAACAGAATCAAATTAAAGCGCATCATAAAATTACAGCATGCTTTTCTGTAAAGTTTGATTTTTCCTTTCCTGGGCCTGCCCTTCAGGTTTCATTAGGAGCAGCACTCAGCAGAGCTCCCTGCGCCGCACCACCGCGGGGTGAGGGTACCCTCCAGCGGGACAGGCGCCGGCAGCGGTGAAAGACAGCGGCTGCCAAGGGAGTTATTCCGTGAGAAATTTTTCCTAACATCTAATCTAAATCTCCCCACGAGGAGGGCAGGGATGCCCTGCCATCCCAGGGGCCTTTTTAGGGCCGATGAGAAATAAGGGGAAGTGAAATGCTGACTCTGGACCCTGCCCATCTGTGCTCTTCACCCTGTGCAAGGGTGACAGGGTGTGGGCGGGTTTTGGGGTGATGTTTAAAGGCAGATGTGTGTTGCCTTAATCCTTCCAAAATAAGGGCTTCTCAGGCTTGGTGGGAATAGTGCTGTGCCAAGAGGGACAAAACATCGTTAGTATTTCCTCCTGTCTGCCCATAGTGCTGGCACGGTGGTACCCTCCAGGCTTGCTCTCCAGGCTTACGGGATCACGCAGGCTGAGCGTGACACTTGCACAGTCTCTTCCGACTGACTGGCTCTGCTGGGATAATTGCTACCATTGCCCACGGAAGGGGTAGGCCTTCCAAAAATGAAGCCCCCCCCATCATGGGAGGCACAGGAATTCTTTGGTGTCTCAATTTTTGCAGTCTTTCCCACTTTAAAGGACCTAGTCCAGCACTGAGCTCAGCTCCCAGGCTTCTCTACATCAGTGCCACACCACTGAGATAAATTAATCTGGCTGATCCCTGTCCAGCTGGGGATCTGGCATGTTGTTTACATTCAGGTCTCAGCACTCTGCAGTCCAGTTTGACTCTCTTCAATACCAAACATTACTCTTTTGGAAGGGCTGACTTTTTAAAGCAATACAAGGACATTGGCAACACAGCCGGTTTCTCGAAGGATTATGAAAAAGCTTAGAATATCTAACGACAGCACAACATGCATGCAAAAGGATGCTCTCATGCTGCAAATACCTAAGCTTCCTTCCCTTACATAGCATTATACTTCTCTCGCCTTGCCTTAGGGCTGGCAGTACTTCACTAGCTGTTCCTTGGTTTGAAAACAAAAGGGGTGGCTCCATCTAGAGGTCTTGGACAGAGAAGAAAACCTGGTTTTCATAGCTCTGCACTTAGAGAGTTTCTGTCTGGTGCAGCGTTGTGTACATGGGGGTGCTTTCCCTTGTGCAGTGTAGCTACACCTTCTGGTTTCTAAATGTTTTATAAGTTCTAAGATTTTGGAGCAGGGCCTCGAAGTTTTAGAGAATTCCTGAGATATTCCTTTTTTCCCCTGCTTATGACTCAGAGCGAGTTGCAGCTCAGCAAGAGCATCTGTATGTGTCCAGTCTGCTGCCTGTGCGCACAGTTTGGGGCTTCCCAGCAGAAATGGGATGGACGGGCAGGTCCTGACTGCTGTTTCTCCCTGTTTCTTCACAGACATTTCAAAATTTCTCTGTGCGATATGTGAGAGAGGGCTGCGCTCGAGCCTACACTGATATTTAGTGGCTAAGCCTATACTCTTAATTCAAAAGAAGGGGAGAGTATCGCTGTGGTAACCACCATGGAGTGGGGATGCTACTACATGCAAGTAGCTTTTACTCATAGGTGTGCACCCACAGAGGTGTTATTTTAAGTAATTAGGAAGTTAACAGTTTGTCTCAATGAGTACTTGGGATGGCATCTTGGTATCAAAGAGTTCTTATGATTTACTGGAATTTTAAAGATCTCAGTACTAAGTGCATACACAGCATGTTTTCTTCCTATCAGTAATGATTAAAGCAAACATAGACAGACATCAGCTGATGCACAGCGTATCCCAGAAGTGCAGCCCTGCCACAGCGTTTTAATCGTGTGCTGGGGGATGTTTTGGGGTTTGGTTCTGAACCAAGAGGAGAGTTCTTTGTCATGGACTGAGGAAAAAAAATCTATATTCCTCATGTAGAATTTAAAGGTTAATAATGCCCAGTAACTCCTATGTGTTTCTTTTTCTTCTAGTCACCTAGTCCAGGTAATTGTTCCCTTCTTCCTTTGACCATTCTTCGTCATCATTATATTCTCTACAGTGCACTCACCTCAGTATATTTTTAACTCCATTCATTCTAAGCCTTTTCTGCTGGCTTTTCAACTTCCATCTGCTCTATGGGCATTAAAGCTCTTGTGGTTACTAGAAAAAGTAGAGATAAATAGAGATTATTGGTGAACTCCTGCATTTCAGTGGAACAGAGTTCAACACTTGAGATGAAGAAAAGAATGTACAGTTCTTGGCAGATGGGATTTTATGAGAAAAGGGAATTTAATGAGAGACATGGCAGGAAACTGATAGATCAGGCTAAGTCTTGACCGAAAAAAGAACTTTGAGGGCTTGCTGATCCTTTGCCAGCATTCAAGGAGTCAACTCAGTTAGGTATTATTAGCTAATATAATGAGTCTGCAACATGTAGTCATAATAGTCCCATAACATTAATACAGTTCTTTTTAAGAATTTTTTTTTTTTACATTTCCTCTTTAGCCTACTTACTGTTAAACTACATCTACTATTGTTTTAGCGCAGGTCATAGTTCAGTCTTTGGAGGACTTAAATGAAATGCAAAGTTAAACTACTCAGGAAAAGAAAAACATCCTACTTCTTAAGGAATACTATTCATATTAGATAAACATTTCTGGGGAACATTTGGAGTGGTAGTTCTTAAATAGATCTCTGGCAACCACTGCAGTGGCTTTGCTTACCAAGCTCTCATAATTTGCTGTTTCACCTATTTCAGTTTCAGACTCTTCCACGAGGACCAGGCAGTTGGGCACAGTTCATGCTGGTTTCTCACAGAGGTTATTCCTCGCTCAATGCCACCAGACAGGGCGGTCACTTCGTATTCTCAGGACCACAGCACGGCAGCCCTTGGAGCTGCCTGCCAAACTTCTCCAAATCTCCTCAGCAACGCGGCGCCCAGCTCTCCATAGCCAGCAGAGTTCCTCTCCCAGAGACATCGTGTTGACACCTGCACAAGGTCTAGTGCAGTCGGGAGTCTGTCCTGTTGATCCAGAAGCATGCAAGCTTTATTTGGCTGTGGCAGGTACCTGCTTCCTCCAGGGTATCTTGGCATCTTTTACCTCAGAGATGTGCATCTGTGCCTGATCGGGTGTGTGCTGCAGAGCCAAGGGAACCACAGGTTTGAAAGCTGAGTGCCAGTCCTCACTAAAATCTTGCTTCTCTGATTGGGAACACTGGGGCTAAGTCTCCTTGATCTGAAATAAAGCTACATACATAAAGGACATGGACCTGTTGGAGTGGGTCCACAAAATGATCCAAGGGATGGAGCACCTCTGCTATGAGGAAAGGCTGAGAGAGTTGGGGTTGTTCAGCCTGGAGAAGAGAAGGCTGCAGGGAGACCTTATTGCGGCCTTTCAGTACTTAAAGGGGGCTTATAGGAAAGATGGGGACAGACTTTTTAGCAGGGCCAGTAGTGATAGGACAAGGGGCAATGGTTTCAAACTAAAAGAGGGTAGATTCAGACTGGATATAAGGAAGAGATTTTTTACAATGAAGGTAGTGAAACACTGGAACGGGTTGCCCAGAGAGGTGGTAGATGCCCCATCCTTGGAAACATTCAAGGCCAGGCTGGATGAGGCTCTGAGCAACCTGATCTGGTTGTAGATGTCCCTGCCCATTGCAGGGGGGACAGACTAGATGGCCTTTAAAGGTCCCTTCCAACCCAAACCATTCTGTGATTCTATGGTACTGTTGCAGTGAGGGGCCCTGGCCTGACTCCGTCCTCTGAATTTTAACGTAATTTCCTAATTCACTTTCTTTTAAAATGAGCTGAATGTGAAGCTCTTACCACATGCATCTAGGGCTCATCAACTTGGCTTAGGCAGCAGCTCCTGACCAAAGCAGTATGGAGAGTATGCACAAAGGTGTCCCACAGATGGAAGGATCAGGCGTTGGTGTGCTGTGGCTGTGGGAGCGCTGGCAAATCATAATGTGCTCTTCAGTCGCTGCGGCAGGATCTCTTCCTTTGCTGAGCTGACACCCGGATCCTTGGAGACAGAAAAGTGATCCAGCAAAAAGAAGGAATAACATGCTGCACGAAGCGCACAGTGACTTTGTTGGAAAGACGCATTTCTGCAAGAGGAGCTCAAGGGAGAAGGAGAGGAAACAGGAGAGGGAGGCTGGTACGACGGCACAGTATCTCACGCAAGAGCAGGGACTGGGGCACTCAGCCTTTTTGTAACAAGGCTCTGGCACCTACTTTCTGTATGTAAAGCAAGGACTGCGGGGTCTCCTCTGTGTTTGAACAGTCCTGCTGTTCATGGAAAATCCTGGGATTTAATATGTTCTGAGCTGTACCAGGAGCTGAAAGAGGCAGAGACGCTCTTTTTATTCTACCCTGTCACCTCAAGGTAAGGAAAACGCATACGTGCCCGACGATTTGGGGCCATTCCTAGCAAGTCTCTGCTGACATCAGCTTCTTACTGGCATAATGCGCACATCCTTGGGCTTCTTAAATACTTCTTAAATTTCTTGTCCGACTGGTTTTGTTGCACAATGTTAGCACGTGCTAGCTTGGGAAAGAGGGTAGGAAGGAAGTTGTTATCAGAAGCTGACAGGAGCGAAGCTGTATCAGAAGTACCTTGGTTAATAGGCAGGAGCAGATAAGCTGACTCATATCTTTCAGTCCCCAGCACCACAACACTACACATCCCCATGCACACACCACGTGAGACACAGGCATGGGCATACAGAAGAGGCTTTAACTGCTGCCCCAGGGATAGTAGAAGCACTTTCTAATCACCTGTGCTGGTCGTACAAACTAGCAGTGTCTTGAGCCGGTTCTCAGGAAAATCTCTCACCTTTTTCCTCTTGATGCTGTGTTGGATCCATTGGCTGCCATAGCATCCAAATGGGCTTGCAGATAGCGCTGGGCTGATATAATTTGGCCAAATTTGCACTCCATGACCATCCTCTGACTGCTTTGTGTGTAATCAAACCACGATAAGACCCTATTTCACAAGCCAAATGAGAAGAGGATTGGTGGGGCATCTCCAACGCAACGTGTTCAGATACCGCACTGTGAATCACTTTATTTGGAGGAATGTGGCCTTCCTTCTGCAGAGGGTTAAGCACCACGTGTGCCACTGATACGCCGTGCCACCGTGCTGGTTGTGGCCCTGTCTTTCTGATTGACCCAAGCCTTTAGTGAACAGGTAGGATCATTTATACCAGGTGTACGCTTGTGCCTTTGTAGGAGGAGAACTTATAAGTACCATTAATAACTGCAGTGCAGTAGAAAAAGACCAATAGCTCAGAAATTAAATTATTTCAATCTCATTAAATATATCCATCCCCACAGAGGGTAAACCACAGTCACGTCACATAACTCCACCTCTGAAGCACTGATAGTTGTCTTGCAACACCAGTCAGGTCTAACACTGACTGGTGGAAGTCTGGAAGATCCTGTTTCCAAAGAGCACTAACAACACATTTCGAGGTGTCTCCTCCCTCATTTGTTTATCATGGCACTTCAGATTGAAGAAAACTGCTCAGACTGCTTGATGAAAGCCACTTCCATGACAAGCCGTTGCCGGTCCTTCATGACAATTTGACACTGGTATTGTTTTTCCATTGCTTTGAACTGAATCAGGGTGAAGAAAGCAGAGCAAGTAAGGTGTGCATCAGGGGTCTTCAGCATTCAGAATGTGGAAGGTCTTTCAGATCTTGATAATATGGTAATATGCCTCACATACAAGCGTTTGCAAGGTCATGGCTCTAAGCTTATTTGTAAACCACAAGGCCAGAAGAAACCTCTACAATTATCTGGACTAAATGTTTGTGCAAGACAGAAGGAGATCACCCTTACTTGATGCGTCAGTCCCGACGAAGAGGAAGTAAAAGATATTTTGAAACTTGAATGTTGGATTTCAGTGAATTAGAGAGAGAGAACCATGAATGAAGCAGATTTTACAGCCTCCTGGATACACATTAACATATCTTTTACTTAAATCCCATTATTATCTATGTGGGTGGAAGCTGCTGCCCAACAAAAAGATACTGAAAAATCAGAAAAGCAGAGGCCACTCCAGGTGCCTGGTGCCTCAGAGCTCTCTGGTTTGAAGGAGAGGTTTGTTGGGCTAGGTGGGGCTGGCAGGCGGACTGACTGTCTACACGGATGGCTTGGACCCATTTCTGAGTGTGGCACTCATGTTTGGGAATAAGTGAGAAGCTAAATTATAAATAATAGGGCAAGACGTCTGGGAAAGAAAGAAACCCCAGTAAACCAAAACAATCAGTTTGTTCTCCGGTGTTTCCTGTACAAGTAATAAAATCTAATAACTGAGTTGCTGTTAACAGTTAATGACCACTGCATTTGTTAATGGACCCAGACAAATGAGAGCAGTTTAATACAACAAACAGGCCATTAGTTGTATTAATGGTTGACTTGTAGGAGTTAGTGCTCTTATAAACTATATTCTGCAGTTTATAATACCAGCACTTTATAAAATGACCTGGTGTTTTCCAAAAAATAAAAAATAATAAGGATCAGGTGAGCTCCAATTTAGTAGTGGAAAATAAGTATGCATGCTAACTAAGAAAAGCTGATATTAGGCTAAATCTCTCTTTCTAGTTTGCACTGGAATAAATCAGGAGCAACAGCAAACATACAAACCAGGGCTGATTCTTGTAGAGCTTAAATCAGTGGCAGCTTTGCTTTTGACTTCAGTGAGTTGTGGATTGATCCCGTAATTATTATCATTAGAGAGGAATCTGATCTTTTTTCTTTTTTTTTTTTTCCCCAGACCACAAATGATTCCACACATGGGATATTCAGTTTTTAGCAGCTGTCATTATTTAAAGGTTTAACAAGCACTCTTATAGAAAGAACTATAAAAAGGAAGTTGTATAAATAGACTAAAATTAATAGAGGAACCAAATAGAGTTAGTTCCTGCTTCACTAGCCTCTACAGCTCTTTTAATTTTTGTATTTTTAAAGTGTATTTAACTGCAGTTCCATTTACAAGAAATGTCAGTAGCATTTTTGCAATGGTAGTTGTGAAAGCCAAAGTTTTTCCATCGCTTTACAGACTCACTTCTGAATGTAACCAGTGTTCGGTAGAAATTTAAAGTGGAGCAATTTAAGCATTTGCCCTTAACTTGCCAAATGGGGACGATAGTAAATTATTACAGAATTATAGGTTACTGGTGAAGGGAATAATGCACACTTTGGTAGGAAAAAGAAGTGGAGGTTTTTACATGGTGCATGAATGGGCTCTAATTTGCGTATAGCTGTAGTGTGAGATGAGGCCAGACTTAAATCATAAACTTACAACGGGGCTTAGCCAAGCTCTTTGGCTTTGTTTGTGGAGCCGAATTGCAAGCTTTCCAGATAGACTCCCAAAACCATAAGAGAGAACTTGCATAAACTTATCCTTAAGGTTACTGTGACCTGAAGGAAGAATGCAAGAGGAAACTCAGAGAGTTGTTCCCGTCTTTGGCCATTCACCCACCTGCAGGCAATGGTGCATAAACCAGCCTAAAGAGGTGTCACTCCTGAGTTTTCTTACTTCGATATGGAAATTACAATCCAGAGGAACATAACAGGCACACTGGGTCCCTCCCAGATTCACCATACCTCAGCCACGCTCTTCCAAAGAGTGGCCAGTAACTGAGGCTTCAGAGTAAGAAATAAGATGCTTAAGCAGAAAAGGGTAAGAAATAAGAGAACCACAGAGTGGTCCTTCCTCTGTTGTATCCTCTCAGCTGGCAATTTGTGGTTTAAGAAGTTCCTGGCCAGGGTTTATCTCATGGTCAGTAGCCTCTAGTAAGTCTATCCTCCATAAATATCTAGCCCTTTACAAGGCTATTTATATCTCTGGCCTCCATTTTTGGCAATGAATTCTATATGATAACTATGCATTCTGTGAAAAGGTGTTTGCTTCTGTATGTTTTAAACCTGCTACCTCAACATTTCAGCAAGTGCCCTCTCGGTCTTGTCTGGGAAAGAATGAAAAATCCTTTCCCATTCATCCAGCTCATATGGTTTATGATTGTACAGATCTCACTCACATTTTCCTCTTCAGTCATTCTTTCCCAGACCCAGAAATCTTAAGCTAGGCAGTCTCTCTCCCTTCACAACCATGTTTCATGCCTTTGATCACCTTTGTCATCTTTTTTCTGTGCCTTTTCTAGTTCTACTCCGCATTTTTTGAGATGGAGGGAGAAGCAATCTTGTGCACAATATGAATGGTAGGAGTGTATAATTTATACAGTGCCTGAGTGACGGTTTTGGCTTTGCTCTCAGTTCTGTTTCTAATAATTACTGATAGTCTATTTGTCTTTTTGATAGTCGGTGAGCACTAAGCTGTTTTTTTCCAGGGGGTTCTCCATCACTACACTAAAATCTTCTCCTAGAGTGGTAGAAGGTTAGTGAGAAAGATTGCCAATTACCTGTTTGTTTATCCTGTCATTTACCTATAATTCATGTTGTACTGCCTCATGTGCTTTATTTTGTATTTGTTGACACCATGCTGCTGCTCAGGCACAACATCAGCAGATCTGTTCGTTCTTCTCCGTCGATTTGTTGACCAACTATGTGTCATCGGCCGAGGGCTCAGGAAGCCAGGCAGTGTGGCAGGAAGAGCTCAGCCTCCCTGAACACTTGAGGCCACAAAATGAATCAACTTGCCTCATCTGGAGCCTGGTCTCCGAGCTCCTGCTGGGGACGAGAAGAGAAGCCATGCTCCTGCAGACCTGCCTGGCACGGAGAGCTGTGCAGGGAGGTTCAACGCAGCCATCACCAGATGGTGCTGCTGCATTCAGCCTCGCAAGGTCATTGCGTGCAGGGATGTTTTGATTCTTGGACGAAAATACTGAACTGGGGATGTTTTTCCGCTGCTTGGATGTCTGGAGAGTAGGCAGGGTATGTTCTGACTTCATGTCGCTACTCAGTTCTCTTTGAGAACAGGACATTTGGGCTTTGGCTGGGAGTTCAGAATAGGGGTGTGTTCAGATGCTGTTTGAGATGATCTTTTCCAGACTGGTTCAAGTGGATAAACAAAATTAATTAGAGTCACATCATATGAGTCCACAGGATTGATTTTTTCCTCCAATGGAAAACTGCCTAGCAATGGCTACTGCTGCTCATCAGATATATTTATAACTAGAGCTCACCTGTTTTTTCCGTAAGTTTTACAATACTTGCTGGTTTTTTTAAAGGCCCAGGTACAGCAATCATGTTACCACATGAGACTCCAGTGAGCCACCGTATAGAAAAAGTTCTTGGAGTCCCCTTTCCTATTGTTATTATGTATGAAACTCCAGTGCAGCAAAGTACTTCACCTCCTGTGATTAAGCAGAGGAAATGGCACCCTCTGAACCTTTCAGGAGCAGATTTTGGTCTTCTCCTTGTTTGTGCCGGTAAATATGTGAGCCAGTCATTACTTCTAACAAGTTGCTTGGGAAGGCTTTCATCTCTGCTTCATCAGAAAACTGAGGAACAGGCAAAGAGAAAAATTTTGACAGTATTATAGCAGTTAGCGATTGTTATTCATGTTTATCTATTAACTATAGTCTCCAACCTCCACGAGCTCTTGTGAATCTGATATTCAGACTTCTAAAAAGGGTTTATCTGCACTGTTGGGGGAGCCTACAGACATTTTAATTTCCATAAGGCAAATAGGTCCAGCACAAGAAACTTAGAGGCAAACTGGACATGCTGCCCTAAGCCAAAACTTGTTCTTTTTAAATCAACATTCTTCACTGCTATTGCGCTGAGCTCTTTGAAGGCCTCTAAGCAAAGTAAAATCTATGTTTGATGATTTGGAGTTCAGAGAGTGAGCGCTCCAGCCTGTATAAGGCCTTCAGCCTCATCCTGTGGACATTCATGCTGGGTGCTTTAAAGTTCAGGCCGTCTTTAAGTCTTGTCTGCAGTTATTACAGAGAGTCCTGGTGAAGTCTTCTAAGAGCTGTGGGTTGCCCATGATGGTCAGTATGGACTCTGTCCTGGCTCATAGGGACTCCAAGGGACGGCTCATGACTAGGAAGGATAGAGGTGATCAAAGTGCAAAATGACAAATAATGATGCTCTTGAGAAGGTCAATAAGGGGCTTTTTTATTTTATGGTGTCATGAAAGAAGAACAGTGGTGAATCGAGAAATTAAAGTGATAGCAGATACATAGCTGATAAAAAAAAAAATGTTTATTTCTGACCACCTCACTGCTGTGGGATGGAAGAATCCAAGAAAGTATGAAGACTAAAACAGGATATCTGTAGGGAAAACTACCCAGAATGATCATAGCTAATGCTAAAATGCATTTCGGAAGGAACATCAACCCAACAAAAAAATTCCTAAATCTTTAAGTCTTTTATAGGAACAGACTACTCTGTGTTTGCTTGGCCATACCTTCTGTTAAAGACCAGAAGTGCTGGTCACTCCTGGAGACAAGATCCCAGCCCTGTGGCGGATGGATTTCACGCAGTTTGGCAATTTCTGAGATTAAGCCCACGTTCCTCCCCAGGATGAACTGTCCTAACCAAGCTCAAAAAACTCTTAAACGCTTCTTTTCTCCAGCTAATAGTGACAGATCAAGGAACTCAACTTAAAAGCCTTGCAAGGAGACCTGTCAAACTCTGATTTAAGGGTCTACGAGTTTTTCTGGCAGAATTGTTGCTTCCATGTGAGGAATGATGACATTACTGAACCTGTTCCACCTGCTCTCTCCTGAGGAGGCAACAGGAGCCCTGCTCTGTCTGGGGCTGGAAGGAGCCTTGGCTTGGTGCTCCTGCAAACCGTGGAGCGTCTGGAAGGGGAAAAGGGTGTGGGGAGGAGGAAAGGGGTGGGAACCAGAGGCAGTCTGCTAGGGAATGGGTAGAAGGTGAAAGATGAAGGGCTGAGGGTGAGAGGAACAGGCTGGAAAAGTAAAAGAAAAGAAAAAAATGAAAGAAACGCACACACAAAAAAGAGGCTGCATGCTCTCAGCCAGCCTTGGCACCATCCAGCTGCGGTGGGGACATTCAAATGACCCCATCTTCTTCTGCTGCGGGTACAGCAGCCCAATTCGGACAACGCGGGCCAAACAGCGTCGCTGGCAAGGCAGGATTTCACTGTTCCCCTGCCCAGCCCACACCATTTCGCTGTGAACTTTGGAAAGCAATTAAAAGTATTTAAATTCCGACTTTATTAAGTGCAATGAAAAACCGAAAGAAATCCACCCCAAAACAAACCCTGCACGCCGAGTGCCAAGAACCTGAATCATATGCAATTAATCCCAAACGGCAGGGTCGTAACAATAAACTTTTTTCCAATAGCAAAAGCAACATATCTTTATATTCTCCGTACAGGTTCTCCTAGTTAAACGCGCCGCTCCAGCATTGGGATGCTGTAAAAGAAAAGCAGAGAGCAGCTGCGATAACGCTGCGCTGCTCAGCTCCGCTCCCCGCGCAGCTGCACCGCCGCTACGCCCCAGGTGCGACCAGGCGCGGCCTCAGCCCTTCCCCAGGAGGGGCGGGAAGGGGCGGCGGCAGCCGGGGGGGGTGTGGGAGACCCGGGCCCCGCGCTGGCAGTCGGTCTGTCCGCGCTGCAGCCTGGCGGGGCGGCTCCCCCCGCACCTGTGCTGAGGGCGCCCGGGCCGAGAGAAGCTCCGCGCCCGGGCCCGCCCTCGCACCGCGGGTTCGCGGCTCCTCCCCGCCCGGCGCCGTCCCACGCCCCAGGTGATCCCCGCCGAGCCGCGCCGAGCCGAGCCGCTCCCCCTCGGCAGGAGAGGCCCGGGCCGGGCGCTGCGGCGTGGGGCTGGGCGGCGGAGCGGCTGCCCGCTGCCGGGGGAGGTGGGCGGTGCGCGGGGGGCGGCGGTTCCGGGGCCCCGGCATGGCCCGGGGGCGGGCGCGCCGCCGCCGCCCGGCCCCCTGAAGAGGCGCGGCGGGGCTGGCTGCCGGCCCGGCTCGGCGGGAGAGGGGTCTGGCTCTCCTCCGGGCTGCCGGGCGCCCCGCGGGGGCGGCCATGTCCGGAGCCATGAAGTTCAACGGGTACCTGAAGGTGCGGATTGGGGAGGCGGTGGGCCTGCAGCCCACCCGCTGGTCCCTCCGGCACTCGCTCTTCCGCAAGGGCTACCAGCTCCTGGACCCTTATGTCACCGTCAGCGTGGACCAGGTGCGGGTTGGGCAGACCAGCACCAAGCAGAAGACCAACAAACCCACCTACAACGAGGAGTTCTCCGCCACGGTTACCGACGGCCATCAGATCGAGCTGTCCGTCTTCCACGACACCCCCATCGGCTACGATGACTTCGTGGCCAACTGCACCTTGTGCTTCCAGGACCTCCTGCGCTCTTCGGGCCCCAGCGACAGCTTCGAAGGCTGGGTGAGTAGCCATCTCGAGGAGAAATTCGTTCTCTGAATGAATGAAGGCGCTCGAAGGGCACTTGCAGAGCTGGGGCTTGTCCTTGCACGCCTGCGCCGCAGATGCGCGCAGCCTGGCGTGTGTGCCTGCGTTCGCACAGGTGTACCTTCCTGCGTCGGTTTGTGCTCCTGTGCTTCAGGTTTGCTCAGAATGCTATTCAGGCTGCTGTTTCAGCCGATGCGTTTTGGGACCCTGGGAACAAAAAGTCTCAGCTGTCATAGCTTGAGGGTCAAGACACAGCTGAGGGCCGTGAAGTCTCTGCTCTTTGTCGGCTAGCAGAGAAGAGGCTTGTCATACATAACCAGGAAAGTGCACCTGCAGCCTCACACAGTCACGTACCTTCCCTCTTCTGCACGCAGAGACGTACTTGGAAACTTGGGTACCCGGATCCTAGATCTGCTCAGATCTACACATGCTTGCACAATTGTTTGATGCGTGCATGCGAATTTCTTTGACTCCTTAACAGAATGGCAGGACTAGTCTTGCGTCTGTTATGCGCGCTGCCGCGCTGGTTGAACACAGTTTCGCTTACAGCTAATTCTAGGTTATTTCCAAGTAGATGTCGCTTGCATCCGGCCCAGAGAACCTCATGTATGTCTTAGTCCTAATGGTGAGCGAAAGGAATCGTACAGGCTCTAAAGTTGTGCCTTTGCTTCCAGTACTGTAAAGGAGGAGGGAGTGGCTGTATCGATCCAGACAGTAGTCTGCTTGGAAATGTTAGGTTAAAAAAGAGAAAAAAAGAAAGGGGCCCTTCTTCTGGGTAGAGAAGGTGCAGAGGAGCTGAGAATTTCTGAGGTTAAGATAAGTATTAGCTTTTTGAGGCCAGGAAGTTCAGCACCCGTGGTCAGGTAACCACCACAATAAAATCAGCCGTGGAGGAAAGGGAGCTGACAGTGTAGAGAGCAGATAGGCATCTCGATCGTATCGCTGGGGAGAGCGCTGCTGCTTTCTGTTCTCAGCCCGTCGCTGCGACTGAGGTGTGATGCTACACCTCTGGGGGGGTTACAGGGAAATGCCAGTCGCAGGATTGATTAATAGGTGTATATTGGTACTTTTTTTTTTGTTTCTTCTCGTGGTGTACTTGTGTACCCTCTGGATAGGCTTGAGGTTCATGCACTAAAGGTGGCCTCTCTCAGAGAGTCAGGGATGTGATTTTGTGTTGGGCAGAGGGATCCCAGCTAGCCTTGAACGAGTTAGCTCAGGTCTTGCTCCTGAGCAGAGCTCCTGGGGGTTTGCTCGGTGGGTGCATACCCGGCGTCCCAGGCCAGCCGTGCTGCTGGAGAGAAACCGCTCCTGGGACTTGTGCTAAAGCAGTTTTAAATACAGAACAGACCCCTGTGGGCCGGGGTGAGGAGTGAGCTCAGGATAGAGAGCTGTGGTTTTGAGGGTTTTCTTCGTGTTTGTTTTGCTGGGGGTGTTTCCTCTTTGCTGTTGAGAGAGGCCCTGTCCTCTCGGGATGCTGGGATCCCGGTCGCACTGGGTCTGGCTACGCGTGGGGCTGGACTGCTCTCTTGCAAAGGTGGTGGCCTTATTTACGTTACTAAAATATCTATAATAATATTGCCCCCGGCGTGGATGCATGCACGTCCAGGGGCCCGCTGTTTCTTTCATTTCATCCATACTGCAGTGCTGATTTTTAGGACAGATGCAGTCTGTGGCCTGAAATGCTTGTCTGGTCTTTGGTCAGGGAAAAGTTTCTTATCCCTGCTGGATAGGCACGTGCTTTATTAACTCCTGTACCTGTGAGTCGATGAGTGCAATGGGGTGGGAAATCAGTGAGTTTTTTTAACTAGACTGATGTAAACTGATGTTATATCTGGACATGTAGAAAGAGGCTAAGAGCTGCTGCTCTCCTTTTCCGTTAATGTCTAAAAATTACAACTGGGGTGGATTTAGTGGGGAGTGAGCAAGCGTTCATCTTCTGTTCCCTTTCTCCCCTCCCTTCGACTTGCTTCGTTAGCATCTCGCATAGCGTGCAGCCAGGATCACATGATGACAGGGAACAGCATCTTCTCTTGATAATTCAATATGTCTTGATAAATCCAGCAAGGCTGTCACGGGGTTTTGTGTAATCAGGAGGATAGGAAATGCTGGTTTGTACTAACCCAAGGTCTGTGAGCTGCTGGCACGACAGAAGACACCACAAGGGATTTGTAGATGATTTGCAACACCTCCACTCTGAAGTCCTTCCTGCTGCCCTTTTTCCATCCCCAAAGCAGAAGCATATACAGGCAAGGAAGGAGCGAAGGGAAAATTGGTGAATCCTCAAAGTTTAACCTGGCTTGCACTTACTTGGCTGTGCATGATTTCTTGTTTTGATTTGAAATAGAATTTTTGTGTTCACTTTTCAGAGACAAGGACAACAATATTTTGGTCAATTCCAAATGCTCCTTGGATTGATAACAGCCAAGCAGGACAGGGCAGCTGGCTGCCTCTGCTCCCTGGGCTCTCCTGGAGAGCCAGGGATCACCTGGGACAGTCCCTCGCTCACGTGCTGGCCCCAAAGTTTTGGCGTGAGCTCTCAGGCCCATGCTGCTCTGTTTATAAATGTGGATTTTTCTCCTGCTGAAAAGAAAAAAGCAATTAGTTTTAACACTGGTCACCACCTCTTGTGAAAACGGTAGGAAGTGTCAGCGAGAGGCAAGTAGGAGCAGCTGGAGTGTAAGTGCTGGGGCTTCCCAGATGACTTGCAGGTACATCACTGCAATTATGACCCCAAACACTTAGGCAGATGAGTAAGTGTATGGACATGAGCTGTCTCATCAGTAATGCTTGTACACCTGAGTCATCCCACTGGGTACTGGGACAGAGTTCCCTGTTCGTGGTTTGCATTAAAATCCACGTGCCAGAGACTCTTCAAAAATGACCCTTTTTCTTCTAACCATTTTGATTGTTTTCTGAAGTCTGTCTAGTAAACACATTAGCATGGTCTGGATATTTTTTAATTTGCATATTAGTTATTAAACACATTTGACTAATGTTACACAGATCAAATCTGTTAGAGAAGGATCTTGAAGTTAATAAGCTGTTTCCCGTTTTGTATATTTACTTGTCAAGTTGCAGAGCAGTTTTTATTAATATTGTCAATTAAATGCCATCTTCCCCTCAACATGCTTTAATGTAGTTAAAACCAGGAGTGATCTCTCCGGTACCATGTTCTTTCTGGTAGGCATTTTCCTGTGTGGGTGTGAAATTGTGCAAACCTGAATGGTAGCATTTTACACAGGTGCGCATGACCCTGCCCGGTGCAACGCAGTAGAGAATTAAGCTGGCTGCTATCCGAAAGCTCTTATATTGTGATTTACATCAGGGTTGAAACTTGTCTTTTAAAGCGTTTGATTTTGCACTAGCATGTGCTAAGATCTTTTTACTCGGCAAAAGCATCTTTAAAAAGTAGTCTCTCCTTTTTAACGGTCTCTGAGTGCAGTATAGGAAGCAGTCATATGTCAGTGGAACAACGTAAATAATTTGGTGTACTAAGTTGTAACTGAAAAGGGAGATGTTTACAATAGATAGGATTATTCCTATGAGTTTTATGTAGTAGCTGAAGTAATTTTTAAGCTTGGGGAAACACTATTTACAGATACTGAATTGCATTGTTGCTAGGGAATTATTTAATTACGATTGTAAAAATTATTAGTCCCTGGGTAGAGATGTCATAATTTCTAGGACTTTAACAAGGAGTTAAAATTAAACCTTGATCTTGAAGTAGGAAATTATCAGAGTATACCGAAGGAAATTAGATAACAGATGCACTATAAGATTAATGAGCCAGTCGCAGCTTCCTGATGAGTTTGTTACCATTTGCTCATGTGTGCAGGAAGAGATTAAGACAAATAATTCTCATGCATTCCTCAACTCGAGCTCTTTCGCCTGTATCCTTTCCTGTGTTTGTTTTTATTTCTTAAGGCAAAAAGAATTGTATTTTACCCATGTTTATATGCAATAGTATTTATTGAACACTGAATTGAAGAGTTAAAGGAGAATGCAACTTCTTCCCCAGAGCATCATGACCTTGGCAGAGAGCCAGGGTCCTGCAGGTCAAATACGATATGGTTGCTTCTTATTTTAACTCCTGCTTTGCTGCAGAGTGTTCTCCAGGTGGGCAACACTTGCGTCAGGAAGCCAAAAATACTTTATAGCTGTTGACGGAGGATTTTGCGATGTGGTATTTGGTGTCTGCATCAGCCTGTGCCCACCTGTAGAGAGGGACTGCAGCTTGTAGAGCGGGAGTAAATGGTGTCTCCTTCTACAGCTCCGTAGCAGGCTGAGAGAAAGAGCAACAGCGATCTGTCCGTCTGATTTCTGTTTCCATCCACATGACAACCATGTACATAGTGCAGATCTCTGATCTGTGGGACAGTCACACTGCACATTAATTGCAAACTAGGCTTGAGTAAACTAAGCTCCTTCCCTATTTCTTGATAAGTTTTAAGTTGTTTCTGTAATTGTTATTACTGATGGGCAGTTATTACGTTGAATGGGAATAGTGGAGAGAAACACCCACTGCAGAAGGTAAGATGGTTTTTGAAAGCTACCAGAATTTCAGCTTCTGTTTCTTTCCTTTAGCATATGGCTGTCCTTTGGCCCTACGAACAAACCCTTCAAAATGCCAGCAGAGTCCTGTGCACCCAGGCTACCTGAGAGTGCCCTGCAGCCTAAAACAAAGGCTGTAATAAATAAAGAAAGAAAAGGTTGTTGCTATTTGTCAGGTATTAAATAATCCTGGGAAGTGTGATGCTAATAACAGTTTTACTGATCAAGGCAGATGAGGACGACTGGAGCTGACTGTCACGAAGAGCTGCACGCTTACTGCCCTGTTTCAGCATCAGAAGCTGAGCTAGTTAGGGGTCCTATTTCTCGCTCATCCACGAGCTCCTCCCCAATAAACGACCTGTCTGGCAACTGTGAGCATCCTTAGAGAACGGAGGCATTTTGCTTGAGAGTGTGTTAGGCTGGAAAGGTTTGGTCAAAGCATGAGAAGAGCCAGTTTCCAGTGGTCGGAGCCACTGGGACGCCAGTTACAGGTCTGTGGGACTGGAGTTCATGCCCTGGGCTTGGACTGGGTGCAGCAGGATACGAGCCTGGCTGTCCTTCGTGCAGCTGGGCGCCTGGTCCTGCTGTGGTACCGGCTTTCTAGTCTGTTCCTTAGTCTGTTTTTCCACAGCCATGTCTTGAGAACTGTTGCTTGGATGCTGTTGGAGTTGGGAAGGGCTCTGGGAATGCGGGAGAGGAGCACGCTTTCCCACCCAGTGCAGTTTGGCTGGGATGGGCTGTGCGAGTATCACCACATTGCTTTCCATGGCTGGGAGCAGCTGCCGAGCTGAAAGCTCAACCTAAACCTCACTGCAAGGTCCTCAGGCCCTTAGTTTCTAGATGGAGCCGCGTCCGCTCCCTACACAGCTGGCTTGTCAGCCCGCGCTGCCTTTGCCTGCCAGCCCACGCACCGGCGCTTCGGCTTGGTGGCAGCTTCTCGGCGTGGGGTGGAGCGGACGGCTGGGAGAGGCCCCAGCCCGCGTAGTCACACAAGGTTTTCTGGAGCTGTTTGTGGAAGCCCTTGCTAATGTGGTTGCTGGGGTGCGGAGCCGACTTTGATGCCAGGGTTAGCTTTCTATTTCTGCTGCTGCCTGTTGCTCCGCTGGTGGTGTTGCCACCAGATTCCCTGCAAGCCCCGGTTAGAGGGAGTGGAGGCAGGCCAAGGGCTGATGCCCGTGTCCCCTTCAGCAGCGTTGGTCATGGCAGAAGCAGCTCCCGAGGGGGTTTGCAGACCCGTGCCCCCAGCCCTGGGGTTGCTCTGTCAGAGCGGCGGTGTGCAGAGGAGGGGGCCAGCACGGTGACTGCGGCACAAGCGAGCCCCGCGCCCCAGGGAGCTCTGTCCCCAGCCCTGCTCTCTGCACCCCGCGGGCCTTGCCTCACCCTGTTCAAGTTTTATATTTAGCCTTTACCGCAGGTCTTTCTGTAAAAATGCATTTCATCCAGGCCGTCTGAGGCTTTCTGTTTGGAGTATTTTCTGAGTAATGATTTGGTTTCTGGCCATTTTGAGCTTATAGGCAATAAACCCCGCAGAAAAGATTGTCGAGGGGGCTGTTTAAGCTATTGAAATGCCATTAGAAAGTCTACCGATTTACAGTGTAATTCAATATCAAAGCATATCCCTCACTGAAGTGAATAAGACTCCCACCCTTTCTTTGCAAGCTATTAAAGCTCCTTTGATGTTTTAGGCTTGATTGTAGCTATTGTGCTTTGCGAATACAATCAAGAAATCGGGGACCTTTTGTGTAACCATGGAGAAAAAGATGAGCAGAAGAGTTATCAAATGAAATGAGTTGCTGGCAGCTTTTGTAAAGGATTCTGGATCAGGCATCGCGCCTTCTTGCCTCCCAAATCTCAGCCTATTTAGGCACTCAGTTAATATATGTCAAACCATGCTGCAGACTTAATTTCTTCTGGAGACAGCGAGCAATCTTTGTTCTGATCACTTATTCCACCCCTGTGTTATTTGTGGGGCCGTGGAGTGAACCAGGCTGGAGTCCTGGCTAACTAACCTGGCGTCGTGTCCTGGTGGAGCTCGCCAGGCGGTCGTTCCTCTCCCGAGCCATGCCCTTGGTTGTGCTGGTACAAGAAGCCCTGGCTGGTTGCAAGGGAAAGATTTGCTTTATAATTATATCAAAGATAGCAAATGTATGTCTAAAACAAAGTGCATCCTGAAGCTTCCAATTAATGTTGCTAAGCCACTTAGGGTAGGCCAGACAAATGACTTAAATTTCTGCAACGCCAGTGGCATTTTTTATTCTTTGACATCATGAGATGTTCTCATCGCTCAGGGAAGTCAACTGCTGGGGAAACCATGCTGCTTTATTTTGAAAGCCAGCGCCATGAACAGATGTAAGCCAGGTTTTGCTGCATTAGCGCGATGCTGTGCGAGAGCAAGCGTTCCTTGGCAATTCTGGCGCTACCGATATTCAGCGCTAAAATCTCAGCGTCGGTACTGGGCCCAAGCTGATGAAAAAATTGCTTTTCTCACTGCCCCTGCGAGACCTTGTGTGCCCTTGTGCCCTTGTTACGCTAGACCAGAGGCATCTAATCGATGGCCAGATCTATCCCACAGGACTGCCAGAGCTGTTTTACCGGCTGACGGCCTGCTCCCTGCTTTGTTCTTTCCTGGGGCTCCTCAGATGTGGGGTGGGGGCAGGTTTCAGGCAGAAGAGTTGCTCTGGCAGCCGCCAGCGTGTTTTCAGCCACTGTTTTCCTTGTGGGACCCACTGCATCTCCAGAAAGCCTCGTGCTCTGTAGCCCACTGGTGATCCGGGTCCTGATGGAGGGATGCAGCCCTCAAGATGGAGAGGTGCACCCATTGCAGACAGGGGATGCCTGTGTCTTGTCTGTGTGACGGATGGATGTCAGTCACATCCAGGGTTGTCTCCTCTGAGTGCCACCTTGCAAACCAAGGAAGCCCAGCCTGGGAGGGACGGCAGCCCTGGACTGCACAGACACGGGGCATTTGGGACTTCAGGTCTGTGATAAGATTTCAGCTTGCCTGCTGGCTCTCCTTGTTGCTGGATGGGAATTTCTATGCTCCATTAGACGGTGTAGACCTGCCGTTTGGGTTAGCGCAGCTTGCACTGGAGTAAGAGCATGCTGCTATGACTGTAGTTACTCAAGAGCTTTGTCAATACAAAAAAATGTTGGTAGGGGAGGAGGGAGGGGAGTGTGAACCTGTAGATGACATTACATAAAGACTTTTTCTTGGTGTTCACCTGCCAAGTTTCGTAAGTATTGAGTTTCATGAGTGAGTTGATTGTGTTTGTATCAGTGATACGGTGGCAGCTCTCCAGACTCCTTCCAGGAGAGGTCTCCTTGCTGTTGAACAGACAGGAGACGAAGTACTGGTGCAGAAACAACAGCTGGGCAGCTTTGGTAGCTGACTTTCAGGTTGTGAGATGTGCGATAGAGTATTTATTCTCTTTTTTTTTTTTTTTTTAACCAATGTGACAATGCTGTGTAGGCCTTAGTGGAATTTTTTTGACTTTTTTTTAATTTTTGTTGCAGTACAGATATTTCTGTCAGAAGGAGGAAAATACATCCGTGCAAGACATCTTTCTAAACATGTGATTTGGTGTATGAGTGTTACATGTCTGCTGTGCGTTTTTTAAAAAAAAATAAATTGATAAAATCATTTGCAGTGTGAAATCACTTGACAGATCAGCAGAGCCCTGTAACCTCTCAAATGGAGGCGAGGGAGGGAGAGGATGTGAGACACAGCCTGCGTGTCTGTGCTGTCCCAGGACATTACACCTAATAGTAAGAATTACACTGACAGATAGTCTGACAGTGTGTATCTAGGGGCCGAGGAGAGGTTTGAGATGGTAGTTCCATATCTGAACGCTGAGATGTTTTTCCTACCTTTGTCTTGTGTTTAGTATCAGCCAGCCTCAGAGGCAGGATTTTGACTTATCAGCTGGTCTGATTTGGTCTGCAAAAGCAGCTCATACCTTCATACAGCACTTCTGGTTTCTAGCCCTCTCTCTGGCCTGCTCTGTGGTTTCTGTTTTTCCTTTACTTGTTTCTTATTTTTTTTCCTTAGGTCTTTGTCATTAGTCTCCATTTTAGCAAAGTACTGTATTTTGTGTTTTTCTCTTGAGTGAATTTAATTTTACTCTGTCATGTAAGCAGGACAACGCTTGTAAATTAAAGTCTTCATATACATCTCCACTTGGTTTAGTATCTCAAAGCTCCTGCGGTAGCAAAGCGGTCTTAGTTTGGGAATCCTTTTATTGCTTTTGGATAGAAAATATTTGCCATCATCCACAGTTTTAGAGATGCTGTAGTAGGTTCAAGCAGGGACCAGTCATAGCTATGCTGAGTGCTGTAGGTATGTGTCAGAGAGACGTGTGCTCTCAGAAAGATCATTGAGGGTTGTGTCAGTTCACTGGAGCTGGCTGTATGGTCTGGATGGGAAGGAGGGCAACAGTTTTGCTATGACAGTAAACATCAGCACGGGATGTCTGTACTTCTAAGTGCTTTTATCTGACAAATTAGTTGCAAATAAATGCTGTCTCTGATAGCATTGGAGTTGGCTTGTCTACGTGTGATTTAGTTTCTAGAGTGATTTTTTTCTACCTAGAGTGGTCAGTGTGCACATCCTGCACTAAATGTATTCAATTCTGGGCTAAATTCCTTCAGAATAACGAAGGTTTCCTAGATCAAGAATGACTAATGAAAGACTAGCTTATCCTGTTTGAACTCCTACTTTGTCCTGCATTTATTTTCCTTGGTAAACAAGGCTGTATAGCTTGTTGGGTTTTTTCCCAGGATTGAAGAGCAGAGGAAAAATATCTTGTTCTAAGTGGTGAAATCTGGGGATTGACTTCCTGAAAGTTTTCTTCTATCTCGTATCCTTTAATTCTTTTAAAATTTAAATGCTTTAAATCTGAAGAAGAGAGGGAGAAACCTTTCAAGCAGTGGGGCCCAATTCTTATCCTTCCCTAGTATGTAAACTCTGGCACGCTCCATGAGAAGCTGCTCTTCATACCTCACTTCTTTCTGGCATCTATTTTTAATGACATTGACGTGGAAGTCGTCTTCCTCCTTTCTTACTACTTGTAAAATGTCACTCTGCAAAAAGTTTGCCTGTGTATTCTCTGAGATTTCAGCAGAACAGGAGCCCAGTGCTTGCCAGGTTTATATCGGTGGATTCCCAATGGCATCAATGGAGTTACGCTCCCAGCTTTGCACCAGTCTAATTGGGAGAAGAACTGGACGCATTTCTTTCCTCCTTCTTGCATGCAACATGGGTTTATAGTGATGGCTGGGTTGTACATTATTTATTGAGCACAGTGAGTGCTCATGGAGCTCTGAGAAAGAGGAAGGAATTGGCTTCCGTGCAATGAGTTTATTATCTAGGTCATTCACAGACTGAGGCATCTAACATTAATATATTCAATGAAAATTTATTCTGTAAGGCACCCTGCTGCTGAGCCTGGAAGAAAATATAACCATGTGAGGAAAACGTTCCATTTCTTGTCAAAGCTACTCGATTGGAACATGCTATTTAATAGTGTGTCAAATGTGTAGGGTGATCCTCCATCTCCTAACAGGGCTTTGTGGGAGTATTGCTGGTGATAATCAGTTTGTAAGATGGATCCCCACACCTATCACTTTGTTATCTGTTTACTTAACAACAGTAAAAAGTCCGGTGTAGGAGCTTTGGGTACTCCCACCAGAATTGCTCACAAGACTGGCTTGTGAGGGAGGTGGTTGGAAATGACCCTGCAGTCAGTGTCCTTTCTTAGAAATTTCAGCCTCTTGTTTCTGCAAGGGACTCATGATGTGGCAGCTTACAGACCTATGCTAGGAAAAAATGCTATTTTAAGTTTTCTTTAACGTAATGGGGCATAATTGTGGTGGTTTAGTAGTACTATATAAGCAACTTAAGCTGTTCTCGGTTTGGTGTGGAGTAAAACTGGGTAGAAACCCAGCTGCGCTAGGATAAGCCATCTTCCTCTCAAAAATTAGCCCCTATTATAATAATCCTATCAGTACTTAATGATAGTGGCTCATTTTGATCACATTTTCAAATAATTAGCTCAAGTAATATTTAGCCTGTCTTGCCAATTAAGATGATAAAGGTTTTTCCCCGTCTTCTTGATTCTAGAAAGAAACACGTTTCGCTTTCTGTTGCAAAAAATCTTGCTGAATGGTTTTTGGCGTGAGCCTAGAAGAGCATCAAGTTCATTGTGCTCATACCCATGAAAGGAGCAAGTTCTAAAGCTGGGCTAGCGAGCCCAGACAGCAGGGCTCTGTCCTTTCCATTTGAAGGACAAAAGGGGTGTGATGCAGACAAAAGAAGTGGGCAGCAATGTTACAGAAGCAGATATGGTTTCTCTTGCATGTTCCAGATCTGTATAGGTTGAGGCTAAGACCTCTAGCTCTACCTGAAGGACAGTGGGACCCCCGCATTTACTGTTATGGTGCTGTCTCTGCAGGTGAGGACTCGCTATATCCAAATCCTTCGGGCTTGTCGTTGTCTTGGAGTGACAGTGTTGAAACGGAGGGCAAACTCTGGAATTCTGGAGTATCTGGCGGGCTCAGGAATAAAGCATCAAAAATTCAGGCTATGCTGTGCATCCTCACAGAACGGTTTTCAGCCTCTTGTAGACAAAATACATTCGTGTGCTAGTATGGATGAAACCCTTTTCATTTGGGTGAACGCTTACAAAGTCATCCAGACTAGGAATGGGGTTTGTGTTTAACCATGATGGAGCACTTTTTCAGCAGGCTTGTGACTTGTGAGCTCTGGCAGTTCATACAGGGCAGATCTAGGAGGAGACCCAGCAGGTTTTTGTCCTCCCCTGCCCCATGGGCAGTCTCCGTGCAGCAGGAGAGGCGAGTGCTTCCTGCCCGTGCCTCTGCTTCTTGCCTACCCCATTTCACAGCCGAGCTGTGAACATCAGTCAAAGGCCAAATGAGTTAATGTAGTGGGCTGTGAACTGTGGTTTTGGAGTCGTACGAAAGTAGCGTCCATTCCGCTGCCTCTGCGGAGGAGTGGTGACAGCACGAAGGAAAAGGCAGGGGGAGAGCTTTGGGGAGGCTGGGGACGGTAATCTCCTTTTGATCAAAGCTTGATACCATGATGGCTTTTCCCCTTATTTTGCATCTACTGAAGAACTCTGGTAATGATTTATCAGTTCATAATCAACCCTGTGCTCTTCCCAGCTACAACCACCGTTGGACATGTGCAAAACCCCCCTCTGATGCTACCTAAGCTCCACCGAAGGGGTGTTGAAAGCCACGTCTTTTAGCTTGTCTTGGGCGAGCAATTGCCGCGCGTGGCTGCAGCTCTGCCGGAGCACAGATGTCAGCGCTTGCGGTGTGGAAGTGCCTGTGAACACGTGCGTGTGGCGGGGCAGGCAGGACACCACGCACACTCATTTCGGTTCTCGCTTAGTGCTGCATGTAACGAGGAGAAATCCCTCGGACTGGGTGTGTTCCCCTGGTTACCGCTTTGTTGGGTAAAACTCTTAGAGTGAAGAACTTTAGAACTCCAGAACTTTAGAAAAACTTTAGAATGGAGAATTGAAGCGATATCCAGAATCATCGGGTGGTTCATTTTAGACTTGCACTTTTCTGATTTTTGTCAAGTATAAAATTTTAGGGTCTGGGTGGATTTCTCGAAGAGAAGCAATGATCATTCAAGTTGTCACGTGTTTTGGCTTATGTGGATGCAATCTCAGAAGGTTTCTGCTGTGTCCTTGCAAGTTTGTCATTTCCCTTTGTCATAGAGAAAGGAGCGTTTGTGATTAATACGAGGTCACTGGATTTATGTCTATATATAAATAAGCTTACTGCAAAGAAACTTGCCTCAGCAATGGATATGCAGTACTCATTGTTTTTAAGCAATGCCGCTTCTTATTTTAGTAATGTTTTGGAAGCGCCTGTTCCTGTTTTGAACATGAACATTAGGTGAGAGAAGAGTAACTGAGGCTTGCTGGTTTTAAACAACCTTCGGTGCCCCTGTGCTTGGCTCCTGACAGATTGTTCTGAAAGAATCCTCCCGACCTCGAAAAAGCTCATCAACGTTTTCACAGTATAAGTTTTGTGGTTCATTTCTAGGTTGACTAAACAGTCTCCTTATGTTAATAGTCCTAGGCATATGACATGTTATTTGCAGAGAAATGTGGGTCTGTGTTTTTTTTAATTACTTCAGCTGCACAAAAATGCTCTTTATCCGTGCCTGATAATATTTTTTCACTGTCAATGATAAGAACAGGACTACTTTTTTTTTTTTCTTTTAAATATATATATTTTTAGCTGGTAAATGGATAGTTGCAAAATTCTGTACACCTATAGTATTCATTCTTACTCCATCTTTAACAATATTAAGCAACTGTTTCCACAGGAACGGTGCTCTTTACAATAGACAGTGTTGTGGCTTGCTTCAAAGCCGCAGTCAGAACATGTAGGTGTTTGAAGAGTGCTAGATCTTTCCGTGCCTCACTGTGAATTTTCCAGTGGGTCATTACTTGTGCAGACTTTCTATCTCAGTATCCGAAACCACCCCACTGCTTCATATTACTGCGTGTGGTAATGTCCCAGAAGCCTTTCAAGCGCTGCTGGGCTGCAAGAGGAATCTTTTTAGATTCATGGAAAGCCGTAACTCATGGTGCAGCGGTGGTAAGGATCCAATGCGGCTAGTTTAGGATCGAACTCTTCACTTCTGTAATCTTATCTAGGGCTCCTTCAATATTGTGCACGTTAGGAGTTGAATGGTGTTAACTGTTTTATTGTCTTTCTTAGGGGACTGCGTTTGTAATGGTTCACTTCATTGGATGTATGGCAGTTATTAGAGGGACCGTATCTTTCCTTTTTTTCCCCCTAAGGTCGTTACTGAGCATCCTGCTCGTACAGAGGAGAGGAACTGTTCGACTGGCTTCTCGGCTTTATATTACAGGGCTTGGTAAACCTTAAAGAAGGGAAATTATTTGATTTTTATTTGGACAGAAGATAAATGCTGTCCAAGGGATTTCTGTCCTCAGCTGGTGAAAGCTCTCTGGTTAAGGTTATAAGACTAAAATTGATGTGACTTTTCCTGGAGTGAATAAAATTTTGCTTTGGGAATTAAGGTAGCATGTCCCCCCTCAGCAAGGGCTGTTTGTCAAGGGGGAAAGGAGCATAAGGTCCACATTAGCAGTGCCACCTGGGTAGGGGAGTACTTTTCTCCAGAAGGGAATTTATACTTTTAAACATATTAGCTAGTAGGCTGGAGTTAAAAGCATCTGTGTGTTTAATATAAAGCAGATGCAACACTGGCTGTGGCACAGATAAAATGCCAGGCCTTCCATTCACAAAGAAACTAAATATTTATCAAGGAGGGAAGATGACAGCAGTTGTCCTAAATATAATGGCATTGTAAGGGAGCCTGCCCTGCTCTTGGCTTACCTAGGATTGCCGTGTGCTTGCACTTGCAGTGATCCCCAGCAAAAGCTCTGTTTGAAGAGGAGAACATGTATCTGCAGCTTTGCAGGTGATGTTGAGCTTTGGATGGGAAATGTGGTCAGCCTCATGTCACGTTCTCGATTGACGTGAGCAAAACCACTCCAACCATGTTCTGACCTTTTCCTCTACAGACCCTTTCGTGTCATTCCTGTGTCGTTCCCCCCCACTTTTTTTAATCCAAGGTACATCTTGGTCACATTGGTTGAGACGCGCTTCCTCATCTTGAAACCATGCTTTGGAAAGGGAAAAAGAAATATTAAAAAGGGGAAATACGTGACAAGATGCTGTTGGTAGATGCCAGCACGCTGTCTGACAGCTTGCCATTGCATGCAAACCCCAGAAGTGCCTCCTCCTTCAGATGGAGGCAGATGGCTAGGTCAGCTGAACAGCATATCCCAGTGACACGGCACCTCGTCACCCATCCGGTGGCCTGCGGAAGGCTGGAGGCCGATGCTTTTCAGCTCCTTCCCATCTCAACTCAATTGCTGGAGTCACAGCTATGACTGTATGGTCACAAGCGCCTGGTGAGATCATCTCTCTCATGAGGTAGATGAGGAAAACTGTAATCACAGACTTGATGGGACTAAAAATTGCTTGGTCTTGGACAGTCTGTCTCTTATTGCAGTGCTTGGCTTCAGGATTTCGGGACTTTGTTTTTCTCCCCCCCCCCCCCCCCCCCCCCCCCCCATAATCCTTGCAGTACAAATATACTACCCAGGGCCCTTTAGTACGAAGAACCTCATCTACCCACTTTTTTTTTTTTAACTCTTGTTTTAAAGCAATATTTTTATTGTATTCCTCCCCTCGCCTTTCCCCCACCCAAAAAAACCCAAACAGAAAACCAAACCCACAAACAAAAACCACTATACAAATGATCTAACTTGGCAAAGCAACTGTTGGCAATGGCATGTCCTTTCTGGGTGTTGTCAGCTGCGTACTGGATCCCAACCTACATTCTTTTTGCTGCATGAAGACTGGACTGTGACTCCCAGCGCTGGACCTTGTGGGATTAGAGCGCAGACGTGAGCGGTAACGTCTGGACACCAGGAGGGAGCATCATACCTTCAGGAATGCTGGGGGAGTGCGTGCCTTGGTGCTCCTTTTTTTGTACCTTCAGAAATATCTAATTGGCTATGTGGCCAGGAACTGCTACTGCTTTTACGTGATGTTCTGGGATGTGTGTACCGGGGATGTTAAAGAATCCCATAAGCTGTTGGCAGGGAATGGGAAAGGGGTTAGTGTGTGGGCTAAAGTACTTTTAACCTTCCTCTCTGTCTTTCCTTGTGTCCCAAGCAGATTCTGTCTTGTGAGACAACACCCATATTTGATAGTTTGCTTTTCGTCCTTCCATCTCAAATCACTTGGCAAATCATCTTGCAACACAGAGCGTGAGAGGAGATGTGGTGGATTACTGCTAGCTGGATATAAATGTTAGTCCTTAGTAGTTTCAGTATTAAGAAACTGCCAGGTGAGGATGGGAGAGGAGGAAGGAACAAGTCACGGTGATTAATTTAAGATCTGAAAAGAATGGTTAGAGCATAGGTGGTTGGGCTTCTCCATGATGTTATAACCCATGCCAGGATCTGAGTTTCATAAGTTGCTGGAATTAATCCCTCCTTTTTATATCCTCACTAAGGATGAGTAATGCAGTTATGGCTTTAAATGGGGATATCTGTGATGGGAGCTGTAGTTCTAAAGATTTGTCATGCCACTGAGACATGTTGTTTGAAGCCACACTTTTTGTCAGAAATATTGCTGATAAATTGATTTTGCACATAAATTAATCCATTGTGATACTGACAGAGGTGGTGGTGGTGTCATCCCGTTGTTCCCTGCCCTGCAATGCACTTAGAGCAAGGCCTTATAGTCACTGAAAAGAACGATGGGTTCTGGTGCCATGGAGCAGTTGGCTCTTGATGTCTAAACCTGTGCAGTCCAGGCACACGTTGCTTTCAGGGGTACTGCAGAGTCTTCCTTGCACTAGGTCAGGCTTTTGAAGACCACAAGCACTGTTTCTAGCTCTGCTCCTGCCATCCCCGTACGTTGCTTTCCTTGTCTATAAAAGTGATGGTGTAAGGTTTCCCTCAGCACCCCAAGGGGCTTTGCGGTCTTTGGCTGAGAAGGTGGAGATGTGTATGATCTCATATACGCAGCTCCTTTCACACAGCACATTGCCTTTAGGAGAGATACAGCAACACCGCTGTAGGAATGCAATACCAGGGTTGCAACAAGGAGATGGCAGCCCGTGTGGGGAGCTTCCTTGGGTGAAAACAAGCACTGTGGGCCTACCTGGCACGGAGGTTCCCTTAGCCCTACCATCCATGTTTTGGGGTTCCAGCTATCCCCAGGGTAGTGCTGCAACAGCTCGGGAAGTCAGGCTGAATAGGTGAGCGATGATCAGGTCAGATAGCTGTTGGCCCCTCATGCAGCAAACAAAACATTTGCCAACCAAACAGCATAACATTGGGTATCGCAAGGCTCTCTACAGATCTTTTTGACACTTGGTGTCGAAGGGAAGAGGGTAGGTGCCTGCAAATCAAGCCCTCTGCAGAGTTTTTGGTTTGCATTTGAATCTCTGTATCGCAGAACCCCAGCTTCCTGCTGTCAAGCTGCAGGCATTGAGATGCTTATCGCATCTCACTCCGGGATCCTTTTTTTTTTTTTTTTTATTTTACAGCACCCATTAGTACTGATCAAGTACCATAAATAGCTGGACTTTTCCACCAGATTGCCTTTTGCTATACCGCCAGCACTTAACTTTTTAACTGTTATTAGAAAGATGGGATTTGGCTCTTCAAAAGTGAGCCTTTGACAGAAGTGGTTGGAGTAGCGGAAAGTTGTGACCTTTCCCCTTTCTACCTGGGGTGTTGACAAATTTGATGGATTATATCTGGAGGACTAATGGATTTTAATGGTTCATGATCTCATCAGCTGTGGCCTGGTTTTATAAAGAAGAAAGAGCTATTGGACAAAAATGGAAAAGCAGCAGTCCACCAAATGAATTATATGTAGTAGGAAGATATTTTAGAAATAGTGACACACCTAATGGAGACTCGAATGAGAAGAATTTCACGGAAGGTTGATTATGCAATAAAACCTATGAATAACAAGAAAATATTTTTCCAGCACTGAATACTGGAGAACAACACAAGTATGTAAATGAGGAAGGTGCTGGGGAGACAACTGCAGAGGGGTTCTTTGCAGAGTATTGCAGCTGGTTTGGGGGCCACAGCTCCTGGGGCTGGATCCATGAACGGGATATTGAGGCCCCTGTCTGACGTTGTACAACCCAGCGGATTTCCCCTAAGTTGCGCAGCGCTCTCCTGCTGTAGCTGTGCAGTGACGCCCCTTGGGCGACCAACAAGGGTGCCTTGAACACATGGACCTCAGCCCATGATGCAGGCTTTGCTGCTTAATGTAAAGTCGTGAATGATTCATAAGCCTGCCTAGATTTGTTAATAAAGTTAATTAAAACTGTAGGTGAATGCCATGCCTTGGAAGACTTCTCCCCAAGACCGAGAGCATCGTTATTGCTTCTCTGCCCAATCTTTTTGTTTCTCCTTCTGTATTACCGCCTGGTGCCTGTTCTGTTCCTTTCTGGGCAAAACCCAGGGCTCTGGTGTGCGCTGGCTGGTGCATGGGCTACCTGGGCTTGCTCCCTGGCTAGCACTCACCTGCCCTTTCCTTGTCAGGAGCCATTGCATCAGTGCTAAGCTCAGCTATGTCAGTGTTCTACTTTGAGGAAATTCCACTCACCAACTCATTGCTATGGCCCTTGGAGCGTTTCCAAATGGGAAGTGCCACCGACTTGCCTGCTTGGCACCCGTCAGTGATTTATTTTTTTATTACTGTAAACAGCAAAACTGGCATAACTTCCTGGTTTTTCTGCCAAGTTATATTGAGTTAATATATGTGAGGGAAAATATGTTTGTGGAGCATCTCTGGAACTTGGAGGTAGAAAACGGCATTGCCTGCATCGTGTACCCCGTGAGAGACCTAAAACATGAGCTGTCAGCATCATCCCTTCGCAACTCATGTGTCCAGAGCGTAATAGCTAAAGCGGTGTCCCAGGGCTCCATAGCTGTTGAAAGATTTTTGTTTTGTTGATAATGACTGGTTGTTGAAGTTTATTGACTTGTTATTGTTCATTGAATGGAAATAGGAGATTTTTGTTTGTTTGCTTGTCAAAGCTCCAAAGTCCTCTCAAGAGCAGAGACCCTGTCCCACTTTCAGCCTCTTTTACCTCCAGTTGCATATATAGGTGTTTGCAGGCAGGCTTCCATGCATTGCATATGCAAAGCCAGTAGCCTGATACCAGCTACTGAATGTGTGCATGGGTGTATTTGCTGCAATCAAGTGTTCAAACAGCTGAAAATGAAGCCCTGCATTTGCCATCCTTTTAATTTAGTGATCCTGCATTGATGTCAGTATCTGCCTGTTAGGAAATGAAAGTAATCTGTGATTTTTCCCTTAAAAAAAAAAAAAAAAAAAATAGCTGTAGGAGGAAGGCAAGAGGAGTTGGGAGGAAAATCCAGTGATGGACTGGATATGGTGGTATTTTGCATGGTGTTACAAAGCAAGATGTGTGTTTAATTTGCACACGGCAGAGCTAAAGCTCTGCTTGTATGTGCATGTGGCAGGGAAAGGCAGAATGCGTCCTGCCCACGCGATTTTGGTTTCGCATGGTCTATGGTTGCACAGGCTGTGGGAGGGAGCCGGGGGAGGCAGCACGAAGGTGTCGAGAGCCTGCGCGGGCAGCGGTGTCCTGGCCCTGCTCTCTGCAGCCAGCTGGCTTGCAGGGGCTGTTCAGGGGGGCACAGAGCAGCCTTTGCTCTCTGCCTGACATCGCCCCGGGCCGCCATGTCCAGTCACTAGAGCAAATGAGATGCTGTTTGTCAGCCAGGTGGGAAAGCAGAGCAGAGTTGCTTGCAACTTGATGTCTCCTGGGTGCAAGGTTGGTTCAGAGCAGGCTTTTTGCCACCTTGCTCCTGTCCATTCCCCAAGGCTTCACCCAGAAGGGAGACCTTGGCCTTCCAGGGCTCTGTATCCCCGCGGTGCTGCTGCACCAGCTTGCCCCATCTCGCCGTAGAGGAGCTCTCCGGCCGCAGGAGCCGCGTATGACAGGAAGCCAGGTGCCGCAGCGTGGCTGCGCCCCGGCGATCGCAGGGCCGCCTGCGGTGAGCTCGGGCTGCGCGCGCCGCTCCGAGAGCTGCCGACGGCGAGCTGGCAGCAGCGTGGGAGACCACCTTCCTCCCCTGACCCACGGGCCCGGCGGGGGAGGGCTGACAGCAAACCGCCCCGGTGAAGCGAGAGGGGAAGGCTCTCGGGCGGGAGTTTCAGCACCCGCTTTGCTGTTTGCAGGCAGTTTGCAGAGTTGTCCCACGCTTGGCGCATGTCCTGTGCCCTCAGAAATTGGACCCTCGCTGCTAGGGTCTGGTCATCTTCCATGTTTTCTTCTCGGCCTGTTTACCACCCTGGTCATTTCTAGCCCCACGGTTGTCCTGGGGTTGTGGGTGAAAGCCCTCCTCTGTTGCAGACTCCAGTGTGTGCATGGGACTCTCAGACTTTCCCCCGTCCCCCATAGCATTTTGAGTTTCACTTAAATTTCTGAAGGAACGGGGTCTTGCTCAGCAGTGGTACTGTTGGGGTCAATGCCCAGTCTTTGAGAAACTTCGGTACTGTGGGACTGATAAACAGGCAATTGGATTCCCTCCCCATGCCACATAACTCAGGAAAAAGAGATCAGAAATCCCTCCAGAGAGTCGTCGTTGTTTTTCCTTAAAAATATAAGGAGGACAAAAATATAATAGGCCCTGAACCAATTGTTTCTCTCCCCCCCCCCCCCTCTCTCTCTCTCACTTTATAAACCTACACCTTTTTTCAAATATACTAAAGAGCAGCCACCTGCAACTATTACTCATAAATCATACATTGCTTTTGAGAAATCCCACCTCTAAAACAATGAAAGTTGGTGTAACTCTATTAGAAGCAGGCTTTGGCTCATGCTTTTGAAAATTTTATTTTTTTGAAGATTTGAAACGTCCTTTTTTATCTATATTTTATTTGTAGCCCTTCAAGCAGGGTTTCTTGGCAGGAATTTTCATAGGATAGATAAATCTTGTTGCAGCCCTTGCTCTTCCTACCCGAGCAAGCCTCCTGTTGAGGTGGGGAATCTCTTGGATGAAACCAGACGAAAATTGATTAAAGAGTCCAGGATTGGCTAAGAGTCATTAGTTATGCATGATTGTTCACGGCTGGTGCACAGCTTATAATTATGCAGCTTGACTGAAAACAAAAGTAATATTTTAAACAGCTGTCCTGGAACAAAAAATTAGAATGACAATATTACAGTAATAGCTGGAATAACTGGTTATAGGAGTTATGAGAGAGACTAACTTTCCACCCATTTGTGGGTTTACCTTCAGAGTGTTAAGTGTTGGAAAGGTTTCTTTTTCCCCCTGAAACGTTGACAGTTACCGTCACTTGCAGGAGGCAGAAGTTTTGAGCCTTCGTCCCCTACCAGGGGATGGCCAGGCTGACCCCCAGGGGACCAAGTATCATCTCTAGGTGTAATGGTGCATCTACTGCAGCTGGAATCGGTGAGCTGCGAGGGCTTTGACGCTCTGTGAATTCACCACAGTGCGTGGA
Organism: Theristicus caerulescens; assembly: GCA_020745775.1. NCBI lineage: Eukaryota > Metazoa > Chordata > Aves > Pelecaniformes > Threskiornithidae > Theristicus > Theristicus caerulescens. Next base: position 64,850,286 of record CM036564.1, on the reverse strand, counting down.
CCTACCAGTTAGAGGTGGGGTTGGCAGCTTTTCCGCAGCGCTGTGTCACCCTGTGCTCGCTCTTTGTTTTGAGACCTGGCATCAACATGAAATCTTGGTGGGAGCAAGGAGACGCTGCTGTTCGGCAGCACCAGATTCAAAGCTCGGGTGGAACAAGAGCTGGGGTCGCTGCTGTTCACCAAATGGCATCTCCTAGGGCCTCCCCCGCATGGAGCTTGCCGTGGGTTGTTGAGAAACTGTCCACGTCCGCCCTTGGTACCTGCAGTGGGAATTACTGCCCTAAGCACTTGCCAGCCTTTGCAGGAATGAGAAGATAGTTGGCACCCCATTATTTTTTAGGCACACTGATTTGAATCTTAAAAATTGCATGCTGTGCATTTGTAGGAAAAATACTTAAATCTGTTGGTCTGGAAATGCAAAATCTCCTTTGTACTAGAGAGCCCTAAGGATTTTTTCAAAGGTGCTTGACTTGATAGACAGGTGTCTGTCAGCCTCAAAAGGTACAAGAGGGACTGATTAATCCAGACACCGTGTATTTGGCTGAGAAAATTGCTACTTGACCTGTCCAACAAAGGCATGCTCAGGTGGAGGTGCTACATTATTAAAATACAGAAAGATCTGACATTCCATAAGCATGATCTGTTAGGAGCTTAAACAAGAAAAAATAAAAGAAATAACTAGAGGCATGTGAAAAACCAGCTTTAGCCTAACCCAGACTTTCAGCTCTTTCGGCTGAACAGAGCCTTGGGAATTGCCTCTACAAATGACTGATTATATATGCAGTTCTGTTAATTAAATTTAAAAATTGTGTAGGAAGTCAAAAGATACAGCTACTTGTTTAATTAAGCTAATTAAGTCCCCAGGTAGCTTTTATATTTGCTTTATTCACTGCAAGTGTCTGGCTTGTTCTGTTTTTGAAGCCACGTCAGCATTGACATGGCTTAGAAAAAGGTTGTACTTCTGGGATGCTTACTAATTGTGCCTGTGGGGAAGAAAGGACGGAACAGCAATGGGAGAAAGGATGTTCTGGGCTCCAGGGTAAACGCAGTCGTCTTTTGTGTCAGATCCAAAGACAATAAAAAGATTCCCACTGATTTCAGTGTACTTCAGATCAGTCTTCCCAGACTGTTGTGGGGAGGGGAGGAAAAAAATATCCTGATCTTGTGTTTGCAAGAATTAATGTTCGTGCCAGATGCAGCGTTGAAGATGTCTCTTCACCCTGGAGGCCCACCTCGTCTCCGTTCCGGAGGGCGAGCGAGCGACTGGCAGGCAGACAGGCAGCCACCCTTCGAATCTGCCTCTTCCCGTCCGCGGTGAGTTTTTCACGGAGGCATGCCAGGCGCTCTCGGAGGCCGACTGACTATACCTGCTCTTCGAGTTCAGTGGATGCTTCAGCTGGGTGTTGATATGTTGCCTGAGAGATTACCCTCCTTCTGAATTTGTTTTCCAAACCTCTTCCATTGATGAATCACGCGCGACCAGTTTTTATTACGTGTGTGAAGGCATAGGATTAGAGAGTCCTGTTTCCGTCTCCTTGCATCTGTTTGCTCCCGAACTAGTTTTTTTTTTGTAACGCAGAGAAGGGAAGTAAATAACACCTGCCTAGTTGTCGGGAACAACGTTAGCAGAGTCCTTTTCTGGAGAAGGCATGTGGGACGGTTGACTGGGGCCCCTCCTTGTGGGAAACCCATCCCTTGCAGCTCCCTTTGAAGTCACGCGGAGCTGCGCGATCTCGGCAAGTTCAGGCATGGGGCATCGTGTGAGTGGTTTGAATTAGGAGCGAAGTCCTCCTCGGTCCCGTGTTCAGCCTCGCTGCCAAAGTGTTGCTTCTCGCAATGGAAGCGTAATGAAACCGTGGCTGAACTCATCGGTCCTTACCTGCTCATTTCCAGCTCGCTTGCCAAAATCCTCCAGCGCTTGTTTTCTCTTAGGTACGGCTGTGAAGTTCAACAGAAGTTAAAGTGTATGCTTAGCTCTGGGCCAAAATCCTGTGTTGTTTTTACAGATCCAAAGGGGGTTCCTGAGCTCCAACAGCTGATCTTATCCACCCTTTGTGCTATGGAGGAACACACTGTCTTCCATTTCCTTGAACTAGAAGAGAGTGGCGATTAAAGGCTTTACCACACTGATAAGCACGCTTTCCTCTCCTGCTTAGCTAAAACTTGGCCAAGTTACCTCTAAAACAGCCAGAAAGACATTGTTTTCCCTCCCAGCTTTTCTCTGGGGGACCAGGCTGGGGATGAAAGCGCTGGAGAGAGGGGAGGGTGACTACTGTTTGCAGCTATGCGTGCCAGTGGTGTGACGCTGCACGCCACCAGTTCAGTTTGATTTATTCAGAGACCACCATACCTCATAGCATTCACGATATCATGCATGCATAAAAATTCAGACTTCTCCTTTGCTTCTCCCAATACAACAAGACTTTTCCCACTGCGGTGCATCTCCTGCTCTGATAATAAACCTTCCAGGCAGAATTCTGCAATTCCCTAAAAGAAGTTATCCTGTGCCAAATAGATCTTGGCATTAGGAAACTTTTCTCTGTACTTATTAGGCCTTGAATATTGTTGTCAAATACATACAGGCAGTTACATTCCTGTATCACTTATCTCCTATAAGAGTTTCCCCTTAGCATCATCTGTGCTGCCTTCAGGCTTTTGAGTTTCTCCGAGCCTCTACTGCTTTCTTTGAGAAAGAAGATCAGCATCAGCTGCATTGTTGACCCAAACTGATTGCATGGTCTGCTTTGGACTTCACTAATTCTGTCTAGAATAATACTGTGGCCCCTGCTTCTCTGTAAAAACATAGTTTTTTGCCTTTAAGCAGCCATGGTCAATGCTGGGAAGAAAAGTGAGAAGCAAAAGTTGGCGTATCCATGGTGCTTGTTACGCCCGCACTGCTGTTGTGAGGCTGGATCCCGGGGGTGTTCGCTGATGCTGGGAGGTACCGACATCGCCGGAGCCTTGCCGGCGCGCAGTCAGGGCCTGGGCCGCCAGCCAGCCGTCGCTAGATAGGGTTATCCCTTCCATGGCTGGAGGGCCAGTCCTTTGGCAGCTGCTTCCTTTTGAAGTGCTCGAATCTTATTAAATAACAGAGCATAGTGAGAAGTCCTCTCAGTCTGTGAAAGGAGGTGCTAGTGATAAAAGTACTTTAGTGACTAAAGAGACTGAAGGAGGGCTTATGTTAGGAGTTCCTCCTTTTGGGGGAGAAGTAGGGTACCACACTCCTCATCTGTGGGCATCTGGTTTCAGATAGTTATGGGCGTATTTCTGCATGCCCAAATGTGGCTGCAGTTGCTTGCTGGGTCGGTAAAGCTACCCCGAAGCATCTCTTATTTCTGTAGCTGCACTGCAAAGCATGAAGGCAGTAATGAAGGTGTAAAGCAGGGGCAGGAACATGGCGAACCATGCTGCAAGGATGGCTGAGGTTAGCCCCGGGGCTCGGGCTTAGCAAGCTGCTCGCTGTGCACGCTGGCTCAGCGTGTGAGCATCCGTCCTGCTGCACGGGCGTCGCGGGTTGTGGTCCAGCAGGTGTGAGGAGCTCACAGGAGTTAACTGCCGCCGGCACGAGGCCCCTCCGCGTTGTGCGGCCGTGGCACGGGGGGTCTGTGCGATGGCGAGAGGAAGCACGTCCCGTCAGGTGGGCGTTGCTGTCCGGGAGCTGCTCGATCGTCTGATCTCGGGCAGGGCTGCAGTCAGACGTTTTCCTTGCAGTCTTCTAGGTCAGAAATTATTTTCTGTTTCAGGCACATTCCACATATCTGGGAGTTGATCTCAGATACTGCATTGGCTGCTACTTAGCTGGTCAAATTTCATCTTTAAGGGAGATCACAGCAGGCCCAAAAGCAAGACTTTCACCAGTGGTCTAATAATTTTAATTATTTAATTTCATTGTGTCTTGTCTTTTGATGCTGCTGTTGCTGTCAATTTAAGACCAGAGAAACTCTTCAGACTGTCTAGTTTAACCTTTTGTATAGGAAAAGATTTTGCTATCGCTCCTGCATCCAGTGGGGTGCCGGTGTGCCAAAGTTTCAGCAGCTCCTGGCATGCTGGGACTTCAGTCCTTGTTTTGGAGCCTTTCAGCTGTAATTTTTCATTAGATCCTGCTAACACGTGCCGTGAGAAGATCCTGAGTGTAGCTAGGTGCTCTTTATTGAGTGCTCTTGAGCTGCGCTCTAATATGCTTAGTTGGTGTAGGGGATTTGACTGGTCTTTGATCTTGAGTCTGGAGGGGGGAGAGGTTGTTTTGTAACTCTCATAAATCTCCTGCTACTACTTCCAGAATTATTTTGTTTCTGTTTTGTAAGACTATGCTACCCTGGGCAGAGGAATCCCATTTGCAGTGATGGAGAGCAAGGTGTGTCACAGAGTTTGGACCAATTTTTGCTTGTGCCCTGTGTCGAAGGTGGATCATGCTTTTGTTGCATCTCCTGGCCTCAGCCCAGCTGCTTGTGTCTTGACAAGCTTTTGCTTTTAAGACTAAACAAGGAGCGCAGGATTTGCTCTGGATCCCGCCGGAGACGATGTATGTCAGAAAAAGGGAGGAGGGATCCTCTTTGTGAATGTGAAAGCAGGAGTCTAATGTATTGCTGTGTATGGAGACTGGCAGAAAAATGATAAGCACTGAAGAATGATTTTGGAAACCTAAGTAAGGATTTTCCCATAAAATCTGAATTCTTGATATCCCATAAATCAATTTGGCTGAATATATATATATATATAAATATAAAATAGATATATATTTTTGAAAGAACCATTTCTTTGTAAAGCTGCGTATCTCCCCAGTGAACTGAAATTTAGGCAAAAATGATGCATGATATTGCTGGAGTTGAAGTTTATTTGGGGAATGTCTTCCATATTAATGGAGAGAGAGGGCTGTTCAAACACGCCTTCCTAAAGCCAGTGTAGTAAGCAGCCCAAGCAAACATGAAAATTGATATTGAGTTAAAGCTATATATTTAATTTAAATTTTCCCTGAGAGATTGATTTTTTTTTTTTTTAAGTGGAGAATATAGTGTCCCTGAAATCAACGTTTTGATAGGATTTTCCCAAGCAGTTCCAGCTTCCCTGTTTAGTGTCCCACTGATGGAGATGTGTCACTTCTGGACTGTAGCTGGAGTTGTGCGAATAGGATGTTCTCTCATCCTTTCTCTGAAAATATTTGCTCTGCTCATCCTAAAAAATTCCCAATAGTTTAAAAAAAGATATCTCTACTTCTGCAACAAATTGTAGGCTAGGGAAATGTATGGTGATGGTGTGTGCTGTCTCTGCTTCCCCCTCACTTACCCCAGCAGATTATTTTTTTCTCGGCTCGTGTTAGTGAAGCTGCAGGTAGCATCCCCAGGAGTGGATGTGCCAGGAGAAAGCCCTGCTATACCTTAACGCTGCAGAGTCAGTCTGGGTTGGACACCTTCTTCCCCCACTTACAGCCGTGCAGATACTTTCTGTCCATTTGTAGCATGGCTGTTTGGCTCCTCTGCTAGATATATAGAGTTTAACTTTCTCTTTTACCTGTATCTTAATGTTATTCCCTTAAAAGGACCGGTTGGTGCATGGCAGGGTTTTGCAAACTACGGGCAAATGTCGTCTGGATTAGTGGTGGTCCATACGCCGTTGCTCTGGGAGCTTAGGCTTATGGTTACAGGTTTATTTGAACGATGTGATATGTGTTAACACTGGAGAGGAATCAAAGTGTTGGCAGGGTACATCGTGTGTTAGCCGAGAAAAAAGAGGGAGCCTGGGCTCATCATCCTTTCTTGCAGGACCGGGATGTATTTTTCTACTCCACAGTGTGCACACCAAGGTGTATTAGATTGTGGGCACCTCCGTGATGAAATTCGGTGCTGCTGACGTAGAAGACGTGCTTCTGTTTCTGCCAGACCAAGGAAAGGTGGCTGTACGAGAGCAGAGAGGGTTTGAACGATCATGTTTAGTCATTCCTCCAGAGAGCTCTATTTTCAGAATTGCTGTTCTGCACAGATTATCGATACCCACGAGGTGTGAAGCTGCTCTTTGCTAATTTTAACCTTGCAATTTAGGGGTGTATGGGGGGGTGTCTTGTGGGTTTTTTTGTTTGTTTTTGGTTTTTTTTTTTTAAGGTGAGATTTCTGTCATGCACACCCTTGACTCAAACTTCAGGGATCCTTAGCTGTGATTTTTGCTAAAAACTAGCTGGTGAACCAAAAAAACAAAAGCAAGACCTTAATTAAAAATGTAACTAAAAATGAAAAATCTACTTACCAAAAAATAAATACCTTCTTTCAAGGACAGGCTGACCGACACTGGGATTGAATCTCTGATCCCTAAAATTATATTCTGTATTTCTATCTAATTTAGATTAAACGACAACAAGTTCTTAGGTAACAGCGCTAACAGTTTCCTGTTTTCTATGGTTTAAGGCCAAAAGGTGACTTATGTAAGAAATCAGCATTTATCTCAGCGCTGATGGCATTTTGAATGAAACAATTTCAATGGGATAAGGTATAATAGGGAGGAAATATCCATATAATTCACTGAACAGATATGCTTGGATCTTTTCAGAGAGTTGTGTGTGTTTAATGTTACTCCTGCTTCGTTTATCTGACAAATTGGAACACTATTAACCATTTTTTTTCTTTAATCTGTATTTCTTCTAGCAAGGTTGAGATTGTTCAGCACTTCTAGGAAAAAGAAGGAATCAAGTTCCTTATTTTTTATGGAGCCCTGAATGATAACAATTTGAGCTGTGGATGCTTGATTTTTTTGTAAAATTAAGGGTGTGCATGACAATATATAGCTTCAAATATTATCAAATACTGGCAAGATTGATCATGCAAAATCCCGAAAAGAGTCTTTGCCTTGAAAAACAATCTTCTAACGTTTCCTTTAATTTTTCAGGTGGATTTGGAGCCAGAAGGCAAAGTGTTTGTTGTCATAACTCTTACGGGCAGCTTCACGGAAGGTAAGGGAATTATTTTGGCTTGTTTCCATTAAGAGCTGGGCTCTGGTGTATGCTCTTGCCATCAGTTACCACGCAGTATATAGGGGGATGGCATTCTTCACGCGGGCCATGTGCTGTTGTGCGCTGGAGACGTCTTGGGCGATGGGGGAAATCTGGAAGGGGCTGTTGGTAATGGGTCCCGCTGTGTGTGCCCTCCGCTCTGCTGCTGGTCTGATCTCGGACCCAGGGAGCCGATCCGTGCTTGATCTGGTTTATTTATCTGAAGTTGTCCTTCAAACGGATTGTTTTTGTCACTTGTACTTTTCACCTGGGTGCCTCTTGAAGGGCAAGCTAAGGAGCATGTAGAGCATGCTTAAAATAGAACACGTTTAAAACATCTGGGTGATTTTTATTCCATAATGATTCCCATCTACTTCATGTGTGTGTCTGTTTCCTCAAGTTCACTTTGCACGGGAAACTTAGAAGTTTTTTAGTGCGGCAGCAGCCCTGAAAAAGTATCTGGGTGGATTTTTTTTCTATAACTATCTTTTACAGTGTGATGTTTTTAATTTCCCTGTTGTTTTACTGTGATACCAGCTATGAGCATGGATGTGAGCTCTGCTGGAGGAACCCAGGAAATCTGGGATGGGGCTCAAAAAAAGGTTATTTTCTTCAGACCTACACCATGGTTCTTATTTGTTTTAGCTGCGGCCTCAAACTGCATTTGTTGGGGGACATTTTCTGTACTGAAGCCAAGAATTGAGGCAGGATCTGCTCCGCTATCTGTTACCTGCAGCCTGGGAGAGCTGGATTTTTAATGCTTTCTCTTGTTCTGCCCCAGAAACTGATTGCTTGGCCCAAAGGCTGTGCTGGCGGCTGTGGCATGGGCAGCCCACCCTGCCGTGCTCCGTTTTGGATGCGAGGAGGGTGCAAGCTGGAGGGGTGCTTGCTTCGAGGGTTACGGGGGAGCTCTGCTCTCCTGCCGAGCAGTTCCCCTAGCTCACACCTTGTGCCCAGGCCTGTCAGTGCCCCTGCATTGTTTTCCAAATGCAAGTTTGAATTCAAGTTTGTGCTTTACTTGGAAGCTTCTGGGGGGCTGTCTCACTCTTGCTAAGCCAGCAGCCTGATGTGTGCTGGGGCCTGGGGAGCTGCTGCATCAGAGGAGCTGGGGAAGCTTTTGGTTTTCTTTGGGTGGTTTACACCCCAGGAGTGCTCTGTTCCTGGCAGGACAGCTGTGGCCTTTCAAAGTGTTTGAGCCCAATCCAGTCTGTAACCAGCTGAGCCACACCTGAGGGCCCAGCAAGGGTTTGCAGGGAGATGGTGTCCTCCTCTGCAGCAGCACCCCCAGCCCCGTGGCGTGGAAACGGTGGCAGGGTTTGCAGACATCCCTCCTCTTACTCCCAGGGACCATGGGCAGGGCGTAATCCTGCTTGCAGGAGGGAGACATGAACAGAAAGCCTGGCTGGCTTTGGCTCCTAAAGAAATGTATGGTCTCGGAGTGACGGAGAAGACGAGGAGTATCACACCCTGGCACTGCAGCAGGGCAGAGGACCAGAATTCACTTTTCCAGTGAAGTTCCCTTTCCATGTCAAGCTGGGCAGGCCACATAGCATCACTGCAACTTTCAGTTCTTCATCTGTCAAGTAGCAATGCATGCTTTACTCTGCCCAGGTGTTAACTCGGGGGTCTGGGAACTGCTCTCACATTTATCCATGCATAAAATGTTAACAGATCATTTACACTTGCTCCTCTAGGGAGATGCTCAACTGTGTTTTGACAGGGAGACATGAAGGTTACTTTTTCAAGTTAATTTGGGAAGAGCTTTCTATTTGTAAGCAGAGAACAGGGAGAGTGCGAAGGTGTGCTAGGGAGACGTGGAGGACTTTTTTTGCAGGTCCAAGGCAATGGCTCTTGGGCAGCAATAGGGGTGAAAAGGACATTAGAAATTGGCTTTAATTGCCTGTGATACAGCTGATGCTGGAGAGAGAGTTGTATTGAGATCAAGAAACTTTTACTGACCAGCATGCCAGTTTGGATCCATACGCAAGCATGTCACGCTTGGCCATATAGAGCAGGGTTGAGCAGGGATGGTGGGCTTGAGCATAAATCCAAAATGAGGTTCAGACTCATGCTGGTGGCTAAGCTACTAAGGCATGTTGCTAACAAGGTCTCAAAGACGAGAGATGGAGAACTCAAATGTTTGTATCGCTACTGCTTTCGGAGGAAAATGGGAAACATTGGAAATGGTTTACTTCTCTTTCCTCTGTCGTTATTGAGGATGTGTGGACTTACCGAACAGGAAGATTGAAGGTGGCTCTTGGGGCTTTTCTTGACTGGTTAGTCCCATGTGTGGTCACCTTCGGAGTTTCCAAGAATAGACATAATCCAGGGCAAGCTTAAGTGCAGGTACTGACTTCTCCCCATCGTTGGATAGTGGAGGCATCCATCAGGGAGGGGTTTCCTTCTGAAAAATGGTGAGGTCTCTCTTATAACATCATGTTTTATTCTGTTTTTTCCTGTCATTTTTTCCTGGAAATGTGAAGGCTCAGAATTGTATTTGAAATTTAAGTTCATGGAAAGAAGTCTGAGAATAGCTAACAACTTGTAACGCGAAAAGGGACTTCCCACTTGTTTGCCCTGATCTGGAGGGCAGCCGCTACCACATCCTCACTGCTAGTTACGGCTAATGTGTCAGAGACTGCTTGAAGGCTGTGTGTGTGGCTATGGGTACACAGAAAACCCAGCGTTAGTTCGCATTAGACCCCCTCTGGAGTTTCAAGCAATATGACGTTTAATACTTTTGATCATTTTCTTGTGACTTACAAATGGTTAAGCGTGTAACTTGATGTGTTTCCTGCTCTGAAAAGGATCCAGCAATGGTGATGTGGTGCTGCAAAAAAAGCCAGACTCCAGCAGGTAAAAAGAGCGACAGGGCAGTGTCTGTAGACCAACTCTTCAAGCCACTCACAAGCTTTTTCAGCAGCTCTTGCCTCACCAATTTCAGTAGACCGTGGGGACAAAAGGATAACGTAGTGGAGTCAGTCTGAACTGTGGGAGCATCTTCCCTTGAAAGCCTCTGAGAGCTGCACTAAGCAAAGGTTGGAGGGTCAGTGCCCACTGCTGGTCCTCACGCTGCCAACACATGATTCATCTCAGAGAGGTTTTATGTCAAGCTAGTTGTTTTGTTTATGGAAACAGCCAAATTCAGAGTCTCTCAGCTGCCATCGTCTAACTCCAGTAAAGTAAAAGCCCAAAAAATGGCTGAAGAGAGGGGTGAGGAGGGGAAGAAGGGGAAAAAAAAAAACCCAAACCCAAACTAAGCAAACAAAAAAGCCTGAGATGTTAGGTCCGCCTGAGACTGAATTATTTTGTTGTCCTAGAAAGCTTACCCAAAATAGACAGTCCTGGTGGTGTTGGCAGCATGTACTTTCTTAAGCTTCAGGAGTGGTTGGGTTTTTTGTTTGATCAAAAGTTCTTTTGAGCGCAAGTTTAATTTGGTTCTGCTTCACCTGTGGCAGGGATGGGGAAGAAGGGTGGCACTCCTGCCAGGGGCACAGCGTGTCTGACAGAAGCATTTGTGTACCGTCAGGATGAGGGCAGTATGAAAAACATACAGCTGGAAGGAGGTTAGTCCTTTTGTAGGTTCCCATATGGCTCTCCTGTCCATCAGTGTTAACCTGCTGTTTTGAGGCAGGGAAATACGCCTGTTTCATGTGTTAAAAATACGTGTAATTTTTCAGGAAGAGAAAGGAAAGGAGCAATAGGAAGCGAGGGAGGTCTAGTGAAATTATCCCTGCTTATCTTTATTTTCTCTGCTGGATGTATTTGTTGCTGTGCTAAGCTATATCTGATTGTATTAACTCCCCTCATTCAGCTGACATTTCCTGTGTAAAGCGACTGGTGCAAAATTAAAATGAAAATCTCCTTACCTCAGGAGCAGATTGCCTCTCCAAGCATGACCGTGTCTCTGCTGGCGGTGCTGGGTCCTGGTGGCCCCAGCACCCTGCTGGGGTGGAGGGAAGCACCCTTTCCAGCCATCTCCCTCACTGACCCCAGACATGTTTCACTCCAGGCTGTTTTATAGAGAAGGTGAGGACTGACTTCTGCCTGCCAAATTTCAGGCATTGCTTAGGAATTGATTCCCCCCCGACCTCCCTCCTTCAAAGAGTTTTATTTAATCTTTTCTGGGGTTTCTTTATTTAACCTGCCTGATAATGGAAATTTTTTCAAGTCATCAAAATTATGATTTCTTTTTAAATTTCCTTATTCTTTTTACTCTGGATATTATTTTTTTTTCCAATGATGTTTTTAGCATTTCTCACATCTCTCTTCCTCTTTGTGTCTCCTTGCCCCTTTCTCCTTTTAAAATAATGGAAGTGGCTTCTCTGAGGGGTCTGTCTTTGCCGTGGACATCCTCATCCATGGACGTGAGGCACGCTGTCAGCTGCGGAGCTGGGGATGGGAGCAGGGCGCAGCATGCTGTGTGTGGGCCCAAGCAAAGCCGTAGCTGTCAGAAGGCAGTCCACCTCTGCCCAGCCCTGAGGACCACAGGAGCTGTGGTTTAGCTGAACCGTTACTGTCCTGCCTCCCTCCTTGTGAAAACCCATGCGTGTGCCGGGATCTCTGAGATAACCCACAAGATCTCAACTCTGTTTTAAGTCTCCTTTAAAGGAAAATTTCTTCTTTATTGCTGTCTAAAACAGGTAGTGCTGTGTAGGGTGTAAAGCTCCCTAATGTTGTTCCTCTTCTCCTTGGCCATAACCGTTTCCAGGTGAGCAGCTTCCGAGTAGGGTCGTCTTCCTCACCACTCCTGGAAAGCACCTGGGAGCACCCTGGCAGGAAGACGCCATTGACTGGGGGCTGTCGCGGTTCTCCGGTGCGGTGTGCCCGAGTACCGTTTCTCTGTGCTCTCCTGGGGTGTCATCTAGGTCTCCCTGGCTCTGGTAGAAGGTGACATGGTGCCTCTGAGGAGGCTCTGTCTTTGGGGCTTGTGGTGTTCATAGCAAGTGACTCTGATGCTATTGGGGTGCCCCATTGAGTGTTGCACAGTCGGTGTCGGCATGAATTCAGACCTGCTCTCCATTACTTGTCTCTCTTTGCTACTGAATGCCAGTTGCAGCTGTGAATGGGCAAGCCACAAATCAGTTTCTTCTTGCACAGGGGGTGATTGATTTGAAATAAAAAACCTTGCAATGAGAGTGGGTGAATTACGTGTGTTGATGGTGTTTCTGGACACCTGTGAGAAGTTAGTAGAGATGCCCAAGAGCAGGTGACCGTGCATGGGTCAGGGTGTTCTGCTGCAGCAGGGCCAGACTGGACACCGAGAGGCCCCAGGTATGCGCCTGAAGGATGGCATGAACCTCTCCCCTTGCAATACTGGAGTCCTAGAGCAAGCTGAGTCCCCTCGCAGCTTTGCATGCAAGGTGTGTTGCTGTGCCCTCAGTTTGCCACCTCTCTTGCTATTTGCTCTTTTTAATTTTGAGCAAAGCTAATGAAATTAATACAAAGTAATTATTTGACTGAATTAATGAATGAAGCAAGCCCTGTAGGAAATAAAGTGCTTCTATTTTAGTGCTTTGAACTCTTGCAATTTGCCTTTTTTTTTTTGCTTTTTTTTTTTAAATTGTCACTCAAAGTGATAATTCTGGCTTGAAGTTTAATTTTGATTTCATCATTGTGAGGTAAGTAATGGTTGTTTCTTTTCTTTCGGTGTCAGGAAAGACAAAGACAAATTTGAGTTCTGGGCAAGAAATAGAACAATGAGAATATTGAAAAGCCAAGTGACTTGGTAGAGCAGATATAGCACCCATTGCTAAATATTTAATGTTGGTAGGCTTTGCAGCAGCAAGGAAGCCTGAACCTGCCTCTAGAGCAGGAAATGCTTCTTTAGTTTGCAGCTCTCACATCATGGGTTTGTTCTCAGACACAAAGACTCGGGCTTTTGCTGTTGTTTTTCTTAGAACACATTTTTCTAACGTGAAGTGGTTTTTTGTCTTAAGAAATAGCATTTCCTCAGACAGGCACCAGTAAAGATCAGCAACCTTAGTCTCAAATGGTATATAGGCGTTGTGCTAAGAAGGTCCTTGCTCTGTGCTGTGATGTAGCTGCTCAGCCCCACAAAACTTCTGTTGCAGATACGTTACTGACCTCTTGCAGAAGAGGGAGAAAAAAGATGTTTACCGGTCCTCTGTGAACTGCAATGATGACTGTTTTCAGCCTGTTTTTATAGTCAAGGGAATAATTATTGGACAGTAGGAACCAGGAATGAAAAAAGCCCCGTTCTCAGCCCCTGGCTAGTTGGGCCACTCTTCTGTTTTGGGTTACTAGCCCAAGCAGGAGAATTTTAAGACACGTAGTAGACACTGTCTAGAGAACTTCCTGATCTCAATAGGCAATATCAATGCAGCATAGGTTAAAGAAAGTTTTGCTATCTTTTGTTCACAGTCTGAGAATATGGAGGTCTTTAATGTCTAGCCCAAAGTCTTATGTGACAGAGAGCAGCACGACATGTCTTTTTCTATACCTCTGTATTTTTTTCCAATGCCTACACTTTTCCCAGTGTTTTACACTTGTCACATACATGCATGCTGCAGGCAAGGGATTTCCAGGTGCAGTCCATGTTGGTTCAATGCTGCATTTCCAGATGGAAACGGGTCAGAACAATGTCAAGTCCCATGGGCAAGAAAATCCACCTTAAGTGCACTCTGGAGAAGATTGAACCCTTGCAGAGACTAGGAATGTCATCCGCAGATGCTGTGCGTCTCTGCATGGGAGGCAGGTGAACTTCACTGGATCCCCAACCTTGCTGGCAGATGACAATAAGGTTAAAAAATAAAAGGCAATTCCAGAGGCTGATCTTGAAGTCCTGAGCAGGTATTGATCTCCTGGAGGTCAGACTCTGCAAGCCCGCACTCTGATGGAGATGTGTCAGCCAAGCCAACGGGAGCAAGAGCAGCTCTATCCTTGTCATGAAGCCTCTGTCAGTTAAACACAAGGGTGTCAAAGCTTCTCAGCAACACTGAAGATCTCAGGAGAGAATTTCAAAGTCAGAGAGACCATGAAGAACCTCTTGGAGATCCTTTTCACAGGGAGGAGCCTTTGGGTGTTCTGAGAAATGTCCTTTGGGCTATGAGTTGCCATGAGGAGAAGGGGCTGTACTGCATCTTCCCGAGCTCTGCCTATCACTTGTCCTGTTCAAGCTGACAGTGGCATGAGAAGGGGTCACTGTAATGAGACACAGCCCAGCCTTGGAAGTTAGAGAAAGTGGACGAACTTGGGGACGATGAATAATTATTACTGTTTATGGTGGGAGGATAGTGTGAGCAATTTTTTTTTTAAAGTGAAGCCTTCAAAATTCACATATTGCATTTCACATTTAAATAGTGCAGAGAGAACCCAAGTATATTTGCACCCTGGCACTCTTATATCTCACATATGCCTCTCCTTCATTGAAAAAAAGAAAAAGGGAAAGAAAAGGCAAGTTTGGTAAATACTGAATTTTCACAGGAAAAAAGGATTTCAACAGGGAGGGAAAAAAAAAAAAACCCACCCCAAAACTGTTTGTTCCTGATTGCTGAAAGATCTCGGCCCTCGGAAATGATGTGCTTTGCTCAGCGTTGTGGAAGGACTCTAATGCGGAGCCAGGAGGTGAACAGCAACCCCAGCCCGCTGCGTAGCCACAAGACCACCTTTATTTCTTGGAAAATGATCCATTTGAGCTCCGCAGCCATTGCAGTACGTCTAATGCTGAGAGGTTTTCAGCAGTAATTCATGACTTGCCAAGATCTGCCAACTGCTTAGATATCCAGACATGCAACAAACAGCAATATCAGGGTTAACTTTACTTCCTCAGTGGGCTGTGTTTTGTCTGGGCTCTGAAACCTAGATATAAATATGCAAGCTTGCAATCTGCTCTGGGATTTCAGTGGTCCTGGCGGTAATGAGGAACAGAGAATTTTGCTTTATTTTAATGTGATTCCTGGAAGAAGTGACGGTGGTTCCCAGAGGAGCTTAAATCTCTCTGCTTGGCCTTGGAGGACAGTGCTGTGCTGGAGCGGGTGTTGGAGCTGCAGTGAAGCAGGGTGGCAAATGTGGGCTGGAAGGAGCAAAGCACGGAGCCGTCGGAGGTCGGGACTGCGATCCTGTGGCCAGGGATGATGACAGCAACTGTGTCCCCAGCTGCTGCGCCCTGCGCTGGGGGATGCTGTTTCATGGCCATCTCCTTCTGCACCCGTTGCGGTCAAGGGCCATTGGATGATGCCCTGGACTGGGATGAAGGGGGGTGCCCCATACACCAGCACACATTAAGGCTGGGCCTGAATTCCCCTAGACCACAATTTCAAGGTACTTGACTGATGAAAGAGGTGAATGGCTATCCAAAAGCCCAGTAGTTTACTTAGGGTCACCCTGTAAATCTGTAGCAGAAACTGGAGAAAAAAAATACTAACAAAACCACACTGTTGTTTTTAACCTCACCTCCACCAACTACTAAATTAGGCTGTGTCCCGTTTAATACCCAGGTCTGTCAACTCTGGCTGCTGGAGGAGACTCCTAATCTAGGTGGTACCACCACAGGCAAGGGTTTTCCTTGTGTCTGGATGTCTGGCAGCCCAGTCTGTCAGGCGTCCAGAAGTCCCTGTCACCCGGCTGCTGTATGGGGCAGTGCTGGACTCGGTGCGTGAGTGGATCTGCTGGGCCATGCGTGAGGTGACAAGATGCTGTTGTGCCACAGTGCTTAATTACCTCAATTTACCTGGAGGGTATTCAAGCATCGTTAGTGCTTGCAGGGGGCAAGGTTCCCTCTGGCCCTGCAGACGCCAGGAGGACCAGCAGCATCAGTCTGCTGGGTGTTGTGGCAGTCGATTCCTGCACCTTGCTGGAGCGGGGCAAGATCTTGCTAATAGCCAAGCAGAACGGGGTCTTCAGCCTTAAGCGAGCTGGCATGGAGCTGTAGGAAGCAGAGTTCATCTTCTAGTGGTCCTTTTGGAGGCAAATACTCATGCTTGCAATTTATACGCACCGGTTTTGGGTTGTTCCTGAGTGTGCCCAGCATAAAATGCTGAGTTTCCTGCTCTTCAGTGCCAGCTGTTTTTTGTTTTCTGGAGTGCTTCAGCAGAAATGATTCAGTTGTTTTCCAGAATGAGATGCTGAATCAAAATAGAGTTTTCAGCAAAGAGATCCTGATGTTGTTTTGCCAGGGTGACCTCAAGCTTGGCAGAGGAGAGAGTGGGAGGGCTGGAGAGTTGAGAGCCTCCGCCGTTTCTGTCTGCGTTCTGCTGTCTTTGGGAAAATCTACCCATTTGTGATCTTCTGGGAGAAACTGCATGAGATCAGCATGGTTTTGAGGGCTGCAGACACCACCTGCACTGAGCAGATTCCCACCACGGTGACTGTTCCTCCTGGCAATGCTGACACTGCTGGTAGTTGCAGATAGGGGACTGAGGCAGTTTCATAATTGAGGGTAAATCTGTCTGTCTGAAAAGGATGCTCTTGGGTTTCCCTTGGGCTGACCTTGCACGGGGCTGGTTCTGCACCAGCTGGCTGGACTGGGGAGCTGAGCAAATCTGCAGCAGGGGTGTGGGTTGGTTGTGGGCCAGATCCATCCTCTGGTTGAGCTCACTGCTGGCCTGGGGTGCTGCGGTGGGGCGGGAGGGGGATCCCCAGTGGTGGCACGGAGGAGGGAGGAGGGCAGGTCTGGCTGAGCAGGTGTCCTGCTCTCCATGTCCCATCTGCTGGGACACAGGGCAAGGACAGTGAACGGTGGCAATGCTGGGAAAAATCATTCAGAGAAGAAACAGAGCCATAAAAGTCTGGAAGAAGGACAGAGAAGAAATATAAGGAGAGACAGAAGGAATTAGGAGACTGGTCTGGGGAGTGGTGGTGGATGGGTATGGGCAGGAGCTGTAAGGAAGAGGAAGCTTAAAGAAACTCAAAGCATTAAAGAAAGTGGGAAGGGGAAAATATGAACGGACGGATGGTAGCAGAGGACAAGGAGAGGCTGCAGCAAAAGAGTTGTGACCAGCAAAGCCCATTTCTTGCTAGAATCTGGAACCAAGTTTTTAATCCTGGAATCTCAGCTCTTTTCTGCCGTCTAGCTGTCGAACTTGTTGAGCGAGCGTGTCTGTCCGTCGCTAGTGCTGGATCTGCACAGCAGAGCATGCTCCTTTTCTGTGAAGCACTCCCCCGTTAGTGCTGTCCTCCCTCCCTGGAGCTGTGTGTTTGAGACCACAGCCGTGCTGGCAAAGCAGGACCGTGGAGAGGGAAGGCTGCTCCAGGTCCAGTGCATGAACTTATTTCCAATGATAGTTTTCTTTGTTTAGAAAACTTAGGAAATCATCTTAAAAACAGAAACCTTTTCATTTGAAGGGTATCACTAATGTTAGAAAATCAAACTCTCAGAAGTCAGGAAATGCTAAATTTTTGTGTCTAATATTTGTCCTTCCTATATGTTCATGACACAAACTTGCAGATCAGCAAGAACAAAGGCAGAAAGATGTTTCTTTTCCAGCCTGCCCAGCTCAGAGTACTTAAGTGGTGGGTGAGGAATCATAGAATCACAGAATGGTTTGGGTTGGAAGGGACCTTTCAAGGCCATCTGGTCCGTCCCCCCTGCAATGGGCAGGGACATCTACAACCAGATCAGGTTGCTCAGAGCCCCATCCAGCCTGGCCTTGAATGTTTCCAAGGATGGGGCATCCACCACCTCCCTGGGCAACCTCCAGTGTTTCACCACCCTCATTGTAAAGAATTTCTTCCTGTATCCAGTCTGAATCTACCCTCTTTTAGTTTAAAACCATCTGGGGCCTCAGTCTGGTCCTATGCATGTTTTTTACCTGCATTGTCTCTGGTCCTGTATTTCACTTATGAATGCAAAGTAAGGCGAGAAAAACAAGTCCTTCAGAGAAAGGCTCCAATGTTGCATCCAGAAGGGCTGATGATAACTTGCAGATGAGGGCCATCGCACACCTTGGCTCTAGAGGCAGCCTGTGTCCCATGGGGTGGGCACGCAGGGCTGAGTCCAGCAGCACGCGCGGCTTGGGGCTGTGCTGTGAGGAGGAGTGCAGAGCCTGGGTGCTCGGGACATGGACCCTACAGAAAGGCACAATGAAGTCTGGCTGATTTTCCCCCCAGGTTGCTTTCACACCCCACATCGTGCCGGTGTTTGTGGGGTGCATGGCAAACCAGGTTTGGGAACTGATCTGGCGGGAAAATGGCTATGTGGAAAGGAGTGCTGGAAGGAAGGCAGGGTGCCATATGGGGGGAGAACTGCTTAAATCTGTGTAAGGGCTGTTGTGAGCATCAAACTGCAGGCTGGCTTTCATCTCCTGTCACTTGAGCCAAAACAAATTCCCTCCCCATGTGTTCCTTCCCCATTGAGGAACTGGGGGAAAAAGATGCAAAGAGGTGCAGGTTTTGGGTGTCTCTCACAAGCTGTTGGAGAAAGTGACTGTCTTCCCACTCACCCACCTCTGCTTGTTCGTTAATTGAGAGGAGTGAGATGGGACCGCCCGCGGGGAGGCAGAATACGTATTTATTACTGCTGCTCTTACACCTGGTGGAAAGGGCCACCCATTTGTGAGAATAAAATTGGTTGGTGGCACTGGTGGCCATTACGGAGCTGGTGAAACCAGCAGGGTCCTTCCCTCTCTCTACATACAAGGAGATCCTGAGCCAAGGCAAGCAACACCCTCTGAATGTGGCATCCAGCATTGTTAAAGCTGTATTTGTGTGGATTTGGGACATCTGCTTTTGAAATCTCAGAAATGTATTTCAGAAATGGAGAAATGTGTATTGCAGGGTGAAAACCCCGGTGGGGAGGAGATGGGGAAGGGGGATAGATCAGGTCTAGCTGCGTTAGCTGCATGGGAAGCTGTTGGGGGCAGCTGCGTTTTCTGAACGCGCTGCTCCTCCTGGTCTGCAGCCCTTGGGAAATCCCTTTGGGAAATAATAATGAGAGGGAAGTAAACTAGGAGGAGTGCAGTGCGTGGCAGAGCAGTCGTGGTCCATGCCATCTGCAGAAGCATTTTAGGACAGGCTAATGAAGCCAAGCGCGATTGCTAGCCTGAGCGCTTGAGCACCGAGTATTTCCTTGCTCGATTACCAAGGTGGGGACTGTCTGGATGAGAAGAGGTGCTGCTTTTTTGGCAGATATCTTCGTGGTAGCAATAAGCTTGGAATGCAAGAGGCTGAATGTATTTTTTTTGACAGATGCTTTGCTGTGGCAGCGTCTTGCTCAGCCCATGGTGTGTGGGAATCTGCGTGGGAGAGCGACATGGTAAACAACCTGCTTTTTAAGGCTGTTGCAATTAGACAACTTATTAGCAAGCTGCCACATGGAAATCTCAAGAGTACTGAGGATTGGCTGTGTAATCAGGGCTGAGTATGCGGCCGGACCACTTGGGCTGGGTCTGTGCAGCTGCGGGGTGACCAGTTGACCAGGAGAATCCAGGTGTTGCAGGGAGGTGATTCAGGTGTTGGTCATCCTCCCACGGGAGCACAAGACCAGTGCAGGGACTGGGGAAAGGCTGAGACATTGCACAACAGCAGCTGGGGGCCCCAACGGCAGAAAAAGGGGAGTGTTTAACTTTTCCTACTTAATCAGCTCTCCCAATTAATTTGTTCTTGACTAGATTCCAGTTGTGCTTCGTGCTACAATTTGCTTTCCCACTGAAAGGTGCAGTGCCCCTGGTGAGGAGGGCTTGAGGTTTGGTCCTAGGGATGGCTGCCGTGTTGAGGAACATGGTTGCCATTTGTGGAATTGCTGCAAAACTGTGGGTGCTTCTGGATACAAGCTGCTTGATAGCCCCATTTCAACTGGTTTTCTGTTGATCCTGGTTTCTTTGTGCATTTTGTCTCATGTTACATAAAGAATATTTTCCTGATGCTCCTTCTTTGAGACAGATGTTAAGCCTGTGTCTCTGGCAAAGTTGTACTGGTTAAACTTAAAGGCATGATTTTTAAGCAGATTTAGCTGATGGTAAAACCTTCTGTGGACACTCTTGTTTTAATACCGAAGCGGACATTTTTAATTCTGAAGCTGGCCATGTAGCCCCAAAGAAGGATGTCCCTAGAGCATCTACTTAAAAATAGCTTTAAACTGCATCTAGTTAAAAATAGGTTTAACTTGGAGCTCGTGCTTCCCTGTGTGGGTAGGGCCTCCTAATAGCATGTTGTGATACCTACTACGCAGCCACCTACAAGCGTGCGAGTTGCTGATGGTTACAACATGCACGAGCCCCGAGGCGTCAGGAGCACGGGAAGGTTCAGGATCTCCTTGCTGTTCGCCCAGCCTGCCAATTCTGCTTTTCTCCAGGATTTTGCACAAGTGCTGGTAGCTTTGACCTATAAATGCTGTCACTCCGTTGACGCTACTTCTGCTCTGTAGCCAGCATAGTTTGAAATCTTCTAAAACTTACGGTGCAGAGGGCTTCTGGCGCATGAATTAATCATGGAAAAGATCAAAGTTGCTTTGTTAGTTTTATTTTCCTGTTTTTAATGAATAATGTATTTAAATGGTTTCCTTCCCTAATAAATCACATCTCAACATTTTTGTCTTGAGTTTAATAGGTGGGAAGGACTAACAGGAGGTTTTACAATGGAAATTCACTTGCCGAAGCACAAGGAAATAATAATGATTATAATTGGCGAGGGGAGGAGGGAGAGGAATCAGTTCGTTAAGGCTTTAATGAGCAATGCAGTAAGAAGTAAGAGGTACTAGTATGATTTGCACATCTTAAAGTAAGGAGGAGGATTGTCCCCATCTTATGATAAAATTGAGACTGCCCGCAGATGTGCCGTTCTGCCTACAGCTGAGGAGGGGAGGTGGTTATTACTGCCTGTTTCTCACTGTTTGTGTGGGTCAACTTAAATTTTTAATAATAGGGTTTGCTGGGTTTATTTTGTTGCCTGTTCTCGCCCCAGATCAATGTGGCAGGAGTGGGTTAGGGAGCTGTTGCAGATGGAGTCATGCCAGCAGGTCTGAGATGGTGGGGAGGGGACTCCATCATGAGGAGGGAGCAGTGGGGCTGGGGTGTCTTTTTGGACCTCTACTGCTGCTGGAAGACCATGTTCAACTACAGCCAGGGGGAAGCATGTATCTGCTATCTCACTAGATACGACCTGACTAATTATCTTGCTTTTCCAAACTGCGTGGGTATCGTGTGTCTCCTGCTGGGTATGGGACAGATGCGAGGTGGCCTTCCAGTTACAGTGCCAGCCTGCGGCTCTGAAGTTCTCAGTTTGGTGCTCAGCTGTCTCCCTCAAGTCCCTCCTCTAATTTTAAATGAAATCCTTCCCTCCTGGCATCTCCTGTTTGTGCAAGCTGAGACAGTTCTCCTCCATTATCACCCCAGCCTGGTCTCTCTTGCAAACAGAAGTATCATGAGGTTACCATCTCCAAATGAATGCAAAAACCTGATGAAGTGGAATGATAAAATGGGGCGCAGGTAAAACCTTTCTTGCTCTTGGCAGAGAAACAAGCACAGGGTGAAAAATGGGGCTGTCCCCTTCCTTCTCTCACAGTGGTGTGGCTGTAAAGGGAAGGGAGAGGGAAGTGCAGGGAAGCGGCTGTTGCCTTCAAACGCATCCTCCTTGGCAGCCAGCAGCATTTCTGTAGCCTGGAAAGCACAAATGGGCTGGCACGCAACGATCTCTGTTGGAGAACCTGGTCTCTTATGGCATGGGGTTGCTCATGTTCGCTGAAATCTTTTTTTATCCTCAGTATCCCATTTGCTCATTTCATCGTTACTCATTACAGAAATGAATGGAAAGGCTTTTCCATTCATATTTTTCAGCCTTGTGCAATGTCCTGCAGTGCATTGCTTCGTGGCTGTCAACATCTATAAGCAGCTGTCTGAAAAAAATTTCCCAGAAATAACTTGTAAAAGCAGATGTGGAGAATTGATATTTTTGAGCTGCCCTGTGCATGTCTGAAAACCTGTGTGGCAATCATGATTAAAACTCTACGCAAAATAACCTGTATGGTATTCATAACTGGTCGGTAGACTCGAAGCAGCAGCAGAATACTTGTTTTAAGAGTTTCTCAAGCCACCTTCTTCCTCCTCTCTCATGTTCTCACAGACCTTATGCAAACAGATAAAAAGCAGCTATTCCTCCTTCAGCTCCAGCACTAGGCTCTACCCTCTGCTTTGCAGCCCTTTCCCCTCCTGCACATGGGGATGGCTCCCAGCAGCCACGTACTGGTCCCTCCAGCTCTGCAGAGCTGTCCTGCTGTCCCTGGCACTGCTACATCCAAGTGCAAGAGACTTGAACCCCCCAAAAGGTCCCGGACCCCAGTTCTGCACCGGTGAGGTGAACGGTAAGGTTAGCAGTGATGGATGGAGCAGAGCTGTAGCTGGTAAGCCTGGGAAACATGGAGATGTGTCCTCTCAGCTTTGCTGTCTCACCTACTGGTGCCACCAGAGCTTTGGCATCATTGTGTAGTTCTAGAAATAAGCCTGTGATGGACTTCTGTAGCAGTAGCTGAGCCCTGTCATACTCACTAATATTGTTGTGTGAACTGCATTGATCCTGTTCTCACTGCTGCTACACTGAAACATCATCATTCAGCCTCAGTACTCAAATGCTGCTAATCACCGAGAGCTGAGGGTGAGAGCTGAGATAAATTTATGTCCTAGCCCTGGCAGGAAAACAAGGAAGAGGGATCTGCCCTACTGCAGCACTCAGACAAGAAATAGAGACCTTGCCTCAAGTGCAAAGTCCTGTGGGATTTGATGCAGGGATGATTACATGGTTTTTGCATTTCTAAGACTGCCGATAATGCTGTTTCATACTCAGGAGTGGGAAAACTCTTATTTTTTTTTGGAGTCAGAGCATCATTGTTCCTGTTCCATTGATGGGTTGGCATCTTAAAAGATGAACTGCCCGTTAACGTGGATTTTCTGTCAAGTCCTAGTAGAAGGCGACCTAGACTTGCCAGCATTAGCTGGCTCTTTCTGTGGTCTTCATACAAAACTTTACCCAGTTTCAGAGGGGAAAAGGGCAGCTGGATCAAACATAAGTCCCAGCCTGTGTTTGATGTGCCACATGTTTGCTTTGCAATAAGCCTCTCCTGGGATTTGAACCAATCTGTTTTCGTGCACAGACTGGCCAAAGTAGCAGAAGGACAGAAACTTTGACGGACGTGAAGCGGAGGAGAAACCCCGTGTGGTTAACACAATCTCTGCGGATGTGGCTGTTTTCCAGCTGGCCAATTCACATGTCCGAGTGGCTTTTGGGGGAACTGAAGAGAAAACTTTGCAGTAGTTAGGAAAAGAAAAGTTTTCATTCTGCAGCACTAATACTAGGGAAGCAGAACAGTCAGCAATGGAAATACCACTTCGGGTCGTAGCCTTTAAATCCTTTTCCCTTTCCAGAGTCAGGCTGTCAGCCTCTTCTTCAGCACTGTGTTGTGTTTATAATGTTTTCATTAGTAAGGCTTCCTGTGGTTTTGACCATCCATGGGATTATGATGATAAACCTCCTGGTTAAAAGATACCAAGCCTTTGTAAGGGAATTTTGTCATATGTGTTTTCTGGCTTGGAAAATAAACATCTTGGTTCATTTTGGTTTAGCCTCTGTTTATATTCAGTAGATGTGAGGAAGCCTGCTGGGAAGTAAATACTGAGAGAACACCTCCATTCTGATGGCTAGAAGGGGTGGGTGTGTATTCATTCCCCCTCATTTACTTGATTTGGTTTTATATTCTTTTCCTAAAGCACCCATTAAAGCACCATAAGGGCATGGGCTAGCTGATCCGACCTGGTTGTTCAGTGCTGCAGTGCTTGTGGGAGGCGAGGGCTCTGTCAATCCGCTGCCTTCCTTTTTACAGTCCAGTGAGTTCAGTGGTTGGTCTCCGCTCCGCGCTTGTGCGTTGCTCAGCACAACGGGATCTTGCAGTGCTCCCAGGGGGGCACAGGAAAACATGTATGCTGTTACTGCTACTAATAAAAAAAGGCTTAATTAAGTTCTAATCTGTTAGCGTTATTGCCTTAAGGCTTTTTACATTGCTTTTTGAATATCTTTATTTCTTTCAAAGGAAAATTCCATTGATGTATAGAGGAGTGTAATGCTAGAAAATGTCATGTATTGGGATGTACCCGAATGACCTTTGTCCTGCCAGTGTTATGGCAGCGGTTGATAGCACGACGGTGAGATTGATTTCCGATGGATGAGACCTGACAGGCTTTAACTACTTGAGGCAAAGTTACACACACAACACTTCATCCCGCAGCTCTTCCTCTTGTCTTACTGCTGCGGTTACGCCACCGCTGTAAGGACTTAACTGAAATTACCCCCAGAATAAAAAATGGGAGGGGAGAAAAGGGGGATCTCTGGCTGGGAAGGAGAGGGTCAGGTGAGCTCAGGGGGCAGGCAGGGCAGCGCAACGAGGCTGTCGAGCGGTGTGCTAGTGCGTGCAGATGTCCTCAGATGACTTGGTGGGTTATTATATACTCCTCTCCCTCCGCGTGCATAATTTCCACTGCCATAAACACGTGTTAGGCATGAGTAGAGAGGAGGAAAGGGGAAGAGGCTTTTTAGTATTTAACTTTGTAGTTACTTTTGCACATAGCCAGGCACAGTAAATACCCCATAGTTACGGATGTCCAAATTTAACCATGGATGTGGACAACTCCCTTCACTGAGCAATTACTTGCCTGTTTTTATAGCAGTATTTGGACATTTGAACCATTCATGGTGGTTGTTGCTTTACCAGAGATTAGAGGCTTTTAAAAGCCTGGGTCTCCTAAAGTGGTCTAGAGCTGCTTTGTTTTGTAAAATGTTCTCCGTGTGCAGAAGGAAAATATATATATTCTGTAGGAAACTGGCCAGAACGCAGAACGTGAGCAGGGAAAATGTTTATGATGACTTCACATCCTCTGACGCTAAAGGTGAGAGGCACGAGGGGCTGCTGCGTTGGCCACCCTGTCCACTAGCAGACTTCAGCGCTGTGTTGATGGTTTCTGCACGCAAGCTCTTGGCCAGCGGCGCTGGGAGCCGTTTAGCAGATGTGATGGGTGTGAGCTGAGGAGCTGCCATCTTGGTGGCTGGGGAGGCTGATCGTTAGGAGGAAGGTGGTTTGGGGAGCGATACGTTCCACCACTTAAATCACTTGCGCCCTGTTGGAGAGTTTAACTTGCCTGCTCCATGGTGTGGTGCATGGGATGGGTGAGTGCCTAAGCCCTCTGAAAGAAGGATTTATTCTGTGGGACGTGGTTGTGTATGTATATCCACTAGACCACGTGGTAGATGGTCTCCTGCAGATAAGCCTGGGCATGAGGTGTGGCTGAAGTTGTGCTGTGCTCTCCCTCTCCTTTTCGCTCGAGACGGCATCAGGAAATAGGAAGAGCGGTACCCAAAAGAGCTGATTGCGTATGAAAAGTAATCCAGGCCTTGCTGAAGTCAGTCTCCTGCTTAGTAACACTTAGATTTGTTACAATGTCAAGTGAGGTGAATGTAAGCATGGGTGAGGATCACCTGGAAGATATGCAGCATCTGAAGAAATTGGCAGAGTAATGCAGCAAAGTAGCGTGGGAAAATGTGAGATTTGAGGAAAGTTTTAAATATGAATGATGCTTAAAAAAAAAAAAAACCAACAAAAAAAAACCAAACCAAAGAACTTGTGGCATGTGTTTTAATGAAAACTGGGTCTGTAAGATGGAAGCTGTTACGCTGCATATAAGATACCAGTGGCTGGAGAACAGGAGATGGAGGCCAAGTACAGCTCAGAGGAGAAGGCTCCAGGCTGGCCATGGATGCGATCATAGAATCATTAAGGTTGGAAAAGACCTCCGAGATCATTGAGTCCAAGTGATCCATCCATCGTGATCCACCAGTGCAGGCAGCATGGAGACTTCCTCTACCACCCATGAAAAAGCAAATGCCTGTCATTATTTGGCCTTCCTGAGCCATTTCAAAATTGCAGCCTCTCTGAAGGTAGGCAAACCACAGGGATGCACAGCGGTGTCCCACTTGGTGGCTTTGCGGGCAGCCTTCGAGTGTCCCCTATTCCTGGTGCAAAGGGCTGGTTTGCTCTTGGCTGCGTGTGGGCTTCTTGCTGCATGGGAAAGCACCAGGGGAGCAATTACCCCATACTGATCCTTGAGGGGAACTGTAACAGAACCAGAAATTATGCGAGCTAAATTGGGAACATATTCTCTCAAACTCTGGTAAATGCGAGTGCATGAACTTAAAGGGCATCAGCTGTCAGGCTTCTAATGGAGCAGCTGGTATGAAGCAAGCTGGTAACTGGATTGCTTCTTTAGGTGATGTGCTTAGGTGCTCACCACCCACTTACAAACCCTGCTCTTCCCTTTCCATGCCTTGGAAGTTCTCCTGTACCTGCTGAATGCCAAGACAAGATACTTTGCCAGTTGAGGTGTTTGGCCCTGATCCAGGAAAACACTTAAGCATACGCTTAAACCTAGATCAAGGAGATGTTCTCTTGAATTTAAAGGTGGGCAAACTCTGTAATATTATAAGGAAATTTTATTTTTTTCTTTTAATTCTCACTTGAAGCTGCAGGAGAGTTGGGCTCAGCAAAGCAGCTGGCTCTTGATCTTTCTTTTTGGGGAAGAGGGATGAAGTGGTTGGCCTCTTGAAGTTCTTCTTGGCCATGTTTCCTATGGTGTATAATGAGGCTATTGAAATTGTGCAATGATGATTGAACGTTTGGAAGGGATATTAAACCTCTGCACACCAGCTCTCGCTTCTGGAGATCAAAATGACATCTTGTGTGTGGGAAGGAGGCAAATTATCTCCCAACTGCAGAGCTCCTCCATCTTGCGGTCATGTGTTTCTGGTTGCCCACTGACAGAGGCAGGATGCTGGTCTGGATGGACCAATGTTCTGATTCAGTCTGGCAATTCCTGTGGTCCCTTGAGTCCTGTTGACTTCAGTGAGAATTAAACACATATTTAAGCACTTTGCTAGAAAGGCAGGCTTTTCTGTGCCAGTCTCTGCCCAGCTGTTTGAAGCTCTGGTGAAGAAAGCAGGTTTCTGTTTAGTGCTTGGATCACGCTACCACATTTGTGTTTTAATGGGAAAATCCTAATGTATAGCGTGCACTTCCATTTTAAAAATAAATCCAAGCTGTCTTAAAGTCAAACTGTGCTCCGTGTTGCAGTTACGCCATTGGGTAGGAGGTTTCCATTAGTGCCTGTGGAGGGGATGCATGCACAAATGGCTGGGAGAACACAGCAGAAAAAAACCCCTTAAGCTTCATGGCCAGCTTTGCTTCTAAACCTGTGTGGCAAGAGTACTGAGAGGAATACATCGTGTGGCTTGCGGCCCTTTGAAGTGGCTGGGTTCAGTACTGACAGGATGGCTTCCCTTATCTCCACTCCTACAAAGAGGACTGGGAAATATGCCTGTGATGTGGGACTCTTACATTTCAAGCCTTGATCAGGTTGACGGCTTTTTCCCTTTTTGTTTCCCCCAGCGGTTAATCAACAAAGCTAGTTGAAAGCCAGGAAATGCTCTGCCCCCTTTTTATGGGTAGATGAAGTGGTAGGGTAACAGCTGTGTTTGGGTACTGCTGCTGATCCACTGCTCCGGGATGATCAGATGGGTGGGAAGTTTACAGACTGCTTGTCCCTTTCTGTGTCATGACATCCGTGCAGAGGGCTTGGCAAGAGCTGGTGTTTGTCTTGCATCCAGCCTGTGCTCAAAATGAGTCCTGAGTACGTACGTCGGTGCGCAGCCACCTCTAGCAGACTCCATTGCTTGTCCCCAAAATGCACTTGTTAGCAGGACCTGATCCTGTCCTTTGGAAAGCAACTAACTTGAAAACTTCAAATTTCATTTCTTTCTTCTGAAGCGAGTGTGCCCCAGATGAGGCTTTGATCTGGGAAGCTCAGCTGAGCCTGCCCGGGTCTGTGCAAGGATCCCAGAGAGCAGCTGGCTGTGATTTGCAAGTCAGATGGCTGCTGCTGTGTGGGAATGGCTTTCTTGATCTAGAGCTTGGTTCTGCCTTTTAAGAGTGACTTGTTTTGTGTAAATTGAGCTTTGCTAGGAAATGGTTATATGGCTGAACTAAACCCAGTAAAAAAAAAAAATTAAGTTAAATTTTGGGGCAATTCAGGTTTGAATGCCAGCAGTTCCTGGGTTTCTGCTTCCCAGAACTTTAAAATATTATCTCCCCTTTGGAAAATGAGCCCTGTAAAGAAAGCTGAGAGTGGCACAGGAAGCCAAATGCTGCAAATGGTGATTCTGAAGCGTAGCATGAGAAAGTGGATAAGCACCGTTCACCCGGCAAGGCATGGCTTTGGCTTGGCCAGCGGGGCACTGCCCTGCGGGGCCGGTCAGTTGGTTGCACACAGTCATGTTTTCAGGAGTTATTGCCCAAAAAGCTGTGAGTTATAATAACTCATTAGCCTTGAGCTTCTGGTCTGTTTACAGCTTGTGAACTAATGGGTTAGGGACATGTCTCAACATGGGAGAGGAGTGAGAGGAAGATGGGAAGAGGCAGTTATTTCTAGATGAAGAATATAATTTTGAGCTAAAGGGGCCTTTGCAATTAACTTCCTCTGTTGCCTGTCCCAGATACTTTCCTTATTCTAGAGCATGGTCCCCTGACTTCTAAACTAGGGATGTAATTGTAGTCTTTGAAAGCATTTTGTGCCACAGAAAAACCAGGAGCAATAACTGTGCGTGACCATGTAAATTTTTTTTTTCCTTTTTCCTCTGCACAGGGACCCTCCAGAGGGATCGAATTTTTAAGAACCTCACTCGGAAACGCCAGCGGGCGATGCGAAGGCGAGTGCATCAGGTGAACGGGCACAAATTCATGGCTACCTACCTGCGACAGCCTACGTACTGCTCACACTGCAGGGAGTTCATCTGGTAAGAACGGCTCGAACGCTGTGGTGTGGAGCTTCCTGTCCCTTCGTGTTTTGGCAACCAACGTGTCACCCCCGATCATGAATCGGTCACCCAACACTTTACCAAGGGCCACCGATGTGGCTCCCCTTGGCCATCACGTTTAGCAGGGTATGTTTATGCTGCAGACTGGAGTCTACTGCAGAGAGGCCAGAGATGATGCTGGAAGCAAACTGGGAGGGTGTGGGGATGGGGCAGTGTTCCTCACTTGTGAGCGCAGATATTATTTCGGGGGGGGGGGAAGTAACCCAAGCAATCTGAAGAAAGACCCCAGATATTAACGTGAGTTGGAGCTTTGAGGTTACACTGAGAAAAAAACAGTTGCTTGAAAGACTAGAGAAAATGCCTGGGAACAGAAAAGCCATCAGAGGTGTGAGGTGTGGGGTGATACATGTGGGGGAGTAGGCAGAGTAGGGAGAAAAACTTAGATATGTCTCAAAAGAGCATGGAGTGGGAGAGATAATAACAGGGTGTGGGCTGCTGGGATCAGTCTAATAGTGTGGTGTGTGTTGTAATAAAGTGAGGTATTTCAGAAACTAGAGCGAGGGGGGGAATATGGGGAATAACACACATGTTGCCAGCCTGTCCTGTAAGCTATGGCCCTCGAAGTGCTCTGTTACGTTCTCACACCCCTGTGCTGAATTGCACCATTATTGCTGGGCAGTTTTGCCCCGGGGATCTGGTCATTTGGGGTCCTCTTGCATTTTGGCACTCTCTCCTGTAAACGATCTGTAAGAAGACTGGCTTTCTGATGTGAAATTATGTTCCTGTTTTGTTTTGAACAGGGGCGTGTTTGGGAAGCAGGGCTACCAGTGCCAAGGTAAGGTGCTCTGCTCATGCACGGCGTGTGTGTGTGTAGGATGTGCTGTCTCAGGAGCGCTCTCCTGTGCTGCTGGGACACCCTGCGGTTACAAGCTTCTCTGAAGTCACCACTCCTCTTCCTCCCCGCCAGCTAAAACTGAGCATTTGAGCAGCCGTCAGGCTGACGGCTTGCATGCACGCAGGAGCAACCACCTAACATTCATGCAAACACCGAGGGGTCCGGTTGCTGCGTTTCACCCGTGATTTTCCTCCTGTGCAGATCCACTGAGTTGCTGAGTACGTGCAACACCCAGCTAGGCTTGAGAGATCCAGGGTCCCTTCAGGACAGTGTTCAGCTGGTATTGGGACACAGAGTCTCCTACTGGGATGGCCACCCTCTTCCTTTCTCCACCTGTGTAGTTCAACAAAGTGAAACTGGGGATGTGACTTCAAAGGGCAGCCTTGTGGGCTTTTGTCTGAATGCACGTTTTGGCTGAATGGCTGTATAGATGTATGTGGTGCTTGTTTGCACTTAATTATTGTTCTTCCTTCCCCTTTTTCTTTGGTAAGATTTTTGTTTTTTAATTTTATTTTATTACTTGCCTCACAGGTCACTCAGTATAGCCTTCTAACACAGCCTGTTTCTTGTGCAATATAATAGGGCACTGGTGTCCTCATGTGAAAGGAAGCTACATGTAAACAAAATGGATAACCTGCATAAAATTTCTGGGTGAAAGTGAATGTTATTGATAGACCCTTATGAGTACAAGCTCGAGTCAGCAACAAACAGGATAGTGTGGGACCCTGCAACACATCTGCAAATCCAAGCCAGCTTTAGACCTGGAGAGAACCCAGCTCTGCTTTAGGGCTGATGAGCCCTCTTGATGAGGACTAGCTAATTAGCCCAGACACAGCACCATTCTGCTGCAGTTACCCAGCTCCCCAGATCCAAGCATTGCACTGAGCCTTAATGACAAACCAACCTGGGCAGGACTCACTCGGGTATGCAGTGTAAGAGATGCTATGCCACTGAATGTAAGGATGGCTTTTGATATCTCAGACCTGTGTTCTCTAATACTGTTTGTGTATGTTGTGAGAAATACTCTCCACTGGATAATTTCAACAACATTTTTTTTACTTCATTTGTGAAGTTACGCTGTTATTTCTGTGGGCATCACCCATATTTTGTACGGGCAGCTGTTTCCTAGTCTGTATGATCCAGTGCAGAATTTCTGTTGCAATGGGTTGGAGATACATCTCCAGATCTGTTATGAGATTTTTGGAAATTCCAAGCCACTGATTTATTTTTCACAACTTTACTGTGTCCTGATGGGTTGATGTGTTCCGAGTCTTTCAACAGCTCTTTTCAGCATGCCTCTTTTATTTCCTAGTATGCACCTGTGTTGTACACAAGCGCTGCCATCATCTAATTGTTACAGCTTGCACGTGCCAAAACAATACTAACAAGACCGATCTCAAGGTAAAGTCATGGGGGTTGTTTTGGGTCATCATAACTCGTGAATCCTGAGGTTTTCTGGGGTGCTGGGGGTTGTCCTGTAATAGAATTTACTCTGTGTTATCTTTATTCATAGATTTTAAAGTGAGGAAGAGTGATAGGGTCATGCATAAATGCCATGCAATGTCATCTGGTTGTTATTCTGTTAATTCCAGTAACTGGCTGGACTAGCAGATAGTTTAGGAAGGCATGGTGTCTTCATTGGAAGACATCAAGAAATAGCAAATCCACTGTTTTCCTGGGTAATTTTCTTTCATGATTAACTGTGTTGTCATCAAAATTTGGTGCCCAGTTCTTAATGTAGATTTCTCTGGCTTTAAAATCTAACCACTGGTCTTTGTTATGCCTCTTTTTTCTTTTCTAGTAATTTAAAGTGCTCGTTTAGTCATTGCTCCACACCTTCACTCTATGAAATTATTTATGTTGTAATAAAGAACCCTTGCATAATGTGTGTTTCTGAAGGTTTTCTTTCTTGCTAGTTTTGGCTGTATTTGACAGGAGTAACATCCCCACCTAAAACTGCCCTGTGCATTGCATGTCTCATTTCTGTAACTGGAAATTGTTTAATAACTGTTTGAGGGAAAATTCAATTGAAATATTTTTAATCAGGAGGTAGCTCTGTGTTGTGTGCCATGCAGAAACCTTCTTTCCACTGCAGATAAGCAATTGCCTTTGCTCCTTATTTCTGGCCTCTAGACTTCTTAAAATGACCCCTTGCCAAACCAGATGAAAATAAGTTAAAATGCTTAAGGCTAAAGTGCAAGTTAAATGCTGAGTCTCCTCACCACTCTTTTAGGATTGTGAAGGGTTTGTAACACCTCTAAGTTACTTTAAAAGAAGAGAAAGGTGAGGAGGCCCCGCTCACTTTAAACTCATTGTGTCAGTCCACCCCTGACTTTTCTTTGTGAAGTTGTGGGTTGCCCCTCAGTCTTCCAGGATCTGCACGTTGAGACACCAAATGGAAAGCAATGAAGAGGTTCAGTGGGGATGGGTTTCTTCAGCTGATCTGACATTTTCTAAGGTGTCTTTGAGATCATGCATGATTCACAGTTAGAAAAGAACAAGGTTAAAAAGGGGATGAGAGCAAGCGATAAGGCGAAATGTGGGCCTGAAATGAAAGACTGTTAATAACAAGGAGGGTGAGAAGAAGAATGAGAATTTTAGGAGGAGCTGGGAAAACTATTCTATATTAAATTTAATAAAATCAACAGTTTGACCTAACATTACATGTTTGCACATAGTATGCAAGTTAGTAATTTGAAAACTGTTTAGCTACAAAATGCTGTAGCTAACATAATTTATATGTGGCACTTCAGCGTGATAGGTTTGTGATGAGGTAATCCACACTTCTAATTCTAACTTGGTTTTAAGAATTTAAAATTGGCTAGGCAGCCCTTTTTAAAATCTGGTTTGTCGGGTAGTCCAGCCCGATCGGCAAGGAAACCGGAGCAGGTGAGGTTGGTCACTCAGCGTTTGCTGGCAGTAAACCTCAGTGAGGTGATGGATTGGGACGTTTTCTGAGTTGGAATTATTTTTGTAGTTTTGCACTTAAATGCCTGTATGTAAATGAACGTCAGCTTCTATGTACGTATTTGAATTTTAAATCTGTGCTTTTCTTTTGGTGCCTCAGGTGACTGAACAGAGGTTTGGAATCAATATTCCTCATAAGTTCAGCGTCCACAACTACAAAGTCCCGACTTTCTGTGACCACTGCGGTTCCTTGCTCTGGGGCATCATGCGGCAGGGCCTACAGTGTAAAAGTGAGCGGCTTCTTACTGTAGCCTTTTCACAAAATACATATATTTTTAGATTCTCGATGCACTGTGTAGGCTTGATTTGTGCAACCTTCAAGAGAAAGCTGAGCAATGAATATTCATCTTTGCAAGAGTTAACAAAAACGCTGATCTATTTTTTTAATCTCAGGCTTCCAGAAGGACTCTACTTTGCAGTTTCAGCACAGCTTTGTTTAACTGGCATTACTGAAAATATTCTTGGCTTATTGCTGCTTCCTGCATTCATTTTTGCCTTTACCTGAAGGCTTTTCCTCAGCTAATGAGATAAAGCAATGAAAAGGCATCCAAGGGGGAAAAAAAAAGGTCATTGCTTTAGGTTGACTACCCTGTCTGTCACACTGTTAGTTGATGACAAAGCATGTCCTGGTGTTACGTTTTTGTTTCAGTGATCCAGACTGTAAAATCGTATGGGTAACCCACAGTTTCCATTTGCCTCCATCTCCCACAAGAGGGCGTATGTGAGTCCCTGCCTGAGAGCAAGGAAGATTTTAGTTTCCCACTGAACCGTATATCTTTAAAATTAGATACCTGCAAATGCAGGGGAAGTTTTTTGCGAATTCTGTGGCATTATAAATCCTAATTTTACCTGCAGGTATAGCTGCAATGGTATTTATATACCTAACAAACATGTGCTTATGAATAGCTTCGGGCAATGTGGCATCCTACTTGGAGAGTTTGGGATATATTCCTGATTTTCAGGACTTTATTCTCTTATGAGAGTCCTAATCTTATTTCTGCTGAGATCAGTGGCAAAAATCCTTTTAGTTTAAAGACACAGAGTAGGTCCAGATGGGTGTATTTCCTGAAGCGGAATTGCTAAATTATTTCTCAGCAATAAATCCCTCCAAGTTATTTTAATTGTTCCTTTGCTTTTAATTTCTATCCCTACCATTGTCAGTCTGTAAAATGAACGTCCACATCCGATGCCAAGCAAACGTTGCACCAAACTGTGGGGTGAACTCAGCAGAGCTTGCTAAAACCTTGGCATGCATGGGTCTGCAACCAGGAAGCATTTCCCCAAATTCGGTGAGTCTTTTTCTCTTTCTTTTTCTTTTTTTCCTCCTCTGTTGAAAACATTTACAACTGAGGCTTTGTATGGGTGGAGGAGAAGTCGGAGACTTCAGTTGCGGCAGATGGCGTTGGGTGGTGGACTGCACGAGTAGGGTGTTACTGTCTGTGGCTTATGGCAAAGACTTCACCTGGGAAATTGATGTCCAGGTTTACCCTGATGGAGGCTTTAGTCTATAGGAGTTGCTTTGTTGTCTGCTTATGTTTCACAGTGGTGTGACTCCATTGACTCTTATCTCTTTGGCCTGAATGAGAGGAGAAGACCACCCCAACCTAATTAATAGTCAATATAATTCATGCCATACCTTTTTTTTTTACCTTTCCTGCAAACACAAATGCACTGTCTGCATATGTGGCTTGGAAGAGAGCATAAGAGGAGCTCAGCAAGAGGCCTGGGTTCTCTTCCCTGCTTTGTCACTGTTTTTCTGAGGGGTTTGGGGGGCACAGTTTCACTCTTCGCTATAGTTTCCCCAGGCAAAATCCATGGACCCTGTCAACACACCGTCGTCTCTGCTTTTTGCTGTCCAAGTCAGGGTCCTAGTGAGCTTGTTGCCAGGGTTGGGACATGTGTACAATTTCTGCTTGTTAGTACTTAAGGGATCCTAAAAATCCCACTCTTGTATATCTGAGTCTATTCAGAGTTTAAAACAACTGTAAGAGCTTGAGTGAAAATGCCCATAAAGGGTCATGGAAATCAGAGCTGTCATTTGTTAACAAGTTTTCATCGTGTTTCCTCTGCTAGCACTTTTGAAAAGTGAGTTTGCTTGAAAACACAATAACCCATAATAAAACCTTGGTCTATTTATTTTTATTTGACCAAAAAGAAAATATTAAACCCCAAAACATACTTGCCAGGCCTGGTAAATCATGTCATACAGTTAGTCAGCTACACCGGTTGACCACATGGTACTGTATCAGCCTAGCCTGCTCGTTAGGCTGTGCTGCCCCTTTTGATTTCAGCTGGTTTATAGCAAATGAGACTTTCTTATCTTTGCTCTTCATGCTGTAGCAGTTCAGGGGGACAGTTATCATCCTGGGAGTTACAGGGAAACACAAGTCCCACGCTCCCTTCCCAGTTCTGTAAAAATCAGCACTCGTTAGCATTTGTTGTTTGCTTAATCTGCACATCAAAAGGAGACGAAAACCAGGAAAATAAAAATCTGTGCTTGGTGTTTATCAATCTCTTTATTTGTGAGCTAAAGGCTCTAGGTAAGTGTTGAGACTGTACTGTAAGCTTAACCCTGTTGGGAGTTTTGCTGGGTGCTGTCGTGAATGCTCTTGGTTCTTTCCCCGTAGCCGGAGTTGCCATTTCTGTGGCAGCGAGACAAGTCGTCTGCGCAGGAAGAATTTTGCTTTACACCAAAGTAGTCACAAGGTGGAGCTCAAGAAGTCTGTGTGACTTTGTTTGGGCTAATAAACTGAATAAAAGCGCTCGTGGTTTATATGCGTACTCATACCTGGAGAGCTGTGAACAGAGGGTACTGGAGGTCGACTTGATCTTTGTATACTGCAAAAACAGAAGCTCTAGAAATGTGTGCTAATACTGGTACAATTCTGGAAAATGCGGACACCTCACTGCTGGCGTGGGAATGAACAGCCTTCCATTGAATTTACAGCAGTGGAAGAAGCCAGCAGCCCAGCTGTGGGAAAGAAAAATATTTTGAAGTTTGGGTCCCACTGAACTGGGCTTTGAGTAAGAGTCTTAAAATCAGGTAGAGACCTAGAAGATTCAGATGGAATCTTCTCAGGTTCTAGATTTCACCAGCACTTTGCATATTGTAGAAATTACGCAGTCCTCCTTATATGTTAGATAGGAGACTTGGATTTCCACACTTATTGTCTTTATTTTTTGGGGGAGTGAGGATGGCAGGCTTGCCTCTTGGATCTGCTGGGTTTACAACTTAAAATTCCCAGGTCAGGAACCAGAGTTGACATCTCAGCACAGCTCTGGGCAGTGCTGAGGTTGGCCCATCACACCTAACAGCTACGTGGGGTGGTGGTACCAACGTGCTTTCTGTTCCAGTGGCCATACAGCACATCTGAACAGGTCCTAAATGCCCAGGTTGGTAGGTTGACTACTTGTGTACACCTCTGAGGCAAAAGTACAATTTCTATGCAGACTGATTCTTATTTACTTTCCTCTGCAGAAGCTGGTTTCAAGGTCTACTTTGAGACATCAGGGAAAAGGCAGCCTGAAAGACGGCAACAACGTTAGTGAAAGTTCAGTGAGCAAACTTGGGATCAAAGACTTAACCTTCCTTCGTGTATTGGGAAAGGGCAGTTTTGGAAAGGTGAGTTATTCGTGGCTCTTTCGGGGAAACCCACATTCCTTATTTAAGAAGCTCCGAGGTAGATGAAGTTATTTCATAATGTGGCACACAGGCTGTCCAGTGGAGTATGCTTTGTGCAACAAGGTTGGTTACAGAGAGCAGGGAGAAGAGGGAAGAGAAAGCAAGCTGATGGCAAAGGGAAGAATTGGATATCACAAAAAAGAAAAAAGTTAGCAACCAAGGGAACAGCTGCATGCCAGGGCCCATACCAGAAATTGCAAGTGTGTGCATTAGCAATCGTTTGGGCAGCATTTCTTGGAGCATGTAAAGACTTTTCCTTTAAAGGAAACAAGGCAGTGGTTTCAAATGCAGTGAGATGGGGGTTTCATTTCTCGGCTTTGCCACAAAGCCAATGTGAAATGGTGCATTTGAATTTGATAACTGAGGAGGGAAGTGGGATGGATGTGACACTGCTCAGGGGGTTTGCCCTGGCACGGTGAATGAGCTTCGACCAGCTAGCCCCGCGCCAGACATTGGAGCAACGTGTGTGGGCATTTCTCTGCAGAGAAGCCTGCTGCAGGCAGTAGCATATGTGTCATTGATCGTACACTGATGCCCATACTAACGGGCTGACTCACTTGCATCCACAAGCCTGGTCATGAGATAACTGACCTTTCTAATGCAAGAAGGTGCGAGAGGCTCTGTGTTGCTCATAGAGACTGAGGGCTCAGCCCTTGCGATTCTCCCTTCCCTTTGGTTTAGGTGATGCTTGCCAAGATGAAAGAGAGTGGGCAGCTCTATGCAGTGAAGGTGTTGAAGAAGGACGTCATTCTCCAAGATGACGATGTTGAATGCACCATGACCGAGAAACGCATCCTTTCCTTGGCAAGGAACCACCCATTCCTCACCAAGCTCTACTGTTGCTTCCAGACTCCTGTAAGTATAGCCCGGGCAGTGGACAGCCTTCCTCCTGACACTGGCTGGCATGTTCAGGACAGAGGCACTCTCCTGTGTATTTGGTCCCTGGCCTGTTATAATTGTCCACCTTAGATCCATGAGAAACCTCTCTGCTCAAGAGTGAACAGAGCACTCTGCTATATTCCACGTCTAACATCTGCTGGGCATTTGGCAAACAAAATCCTGATGTATTCTAGGCTCCTTAACAAAATGGTAATAACAGGGAAGCCTTTCTTTTTGTCTTCCCTAGAAATATCCCTGTGCCACTGAATATTTCCAAATGCATATGAGCAAATGTCTACAGACCTGCAGTGTCCTCCAGTTGCTGTGGGATCTCAGGCTCTGCTGTCTGGCTACCCGAATTCTAACAGGACTGTATTTGCATTGAATTATCTGCAAACTCAATGAATTGTACTTGGAAGCAGGGGTAGCCTCCTGTATCTACCAACCTTTGTATACTGCTCAGAACTGGATGAAAGATCCTTCTGGGGTCACTGGAAAGGATCTTACTGATATGGGTGGACACTGAATCAGATCCCTATACAGTTGGTATTTCTTTTTGTGTAGGTAATACAAATGATAGCATTGCTGTCACTTGTGGTATGTGTACCTCAGCGGAGGACTGCACGTGTGCTGCCTGGCCAGCTTAGAGCCTCCTCTGGTGTGTGCGTGTGGGTGGGAGCTTGTTGCTGATGGGGGTGGTGGAGGGAGGAGCGGCTGTGATGGAGGCAGTGGCCACAGCTCTGTCCCAGCAAGGTAAGTTTGGGAGTCCCTGAGCTAAGCTGTTATTAGGACCAAAGCATTTTCTGCAGTGTAACTCTTCCAGACTGACTGGGCTCCTTTCCAGTTGCTTTTTGTCCATTGCTAAATGGTAGTAGAGCTTGTTTTCCTCTTAGAAGAGGCAGGAGAAACTTGCCCTTTTAATTGTGGCTTCAATCCTCCTACATAACCCCAAAATACTAAAAAAAAAAAAAAAAAAAAAAAAGGCATTCTGCCACCCACCCATTTCTCTTCTCACTGGGGTGATGCAACAGCCAGCTATGGAGTTTTGACTTGTGCTCGTTTAGGGTGGAGCCCTTGGGTAGACTCATGCAATAGAAATGAGGTGGTTTCTTCTTGTTTTGTTTTGTTTGGGGTTTTTTTTGTGCTGTATAGCAGAAGCAAAACTTAAAGCTCACTGTTGTCACTAGTAACTGAGGAAACTCCTCTTTTATTTCATAATATGAAGATAGAGGGCCCAAATTTTGATGGCTTTCCTGAAGTTCTCATGTAAAATCTCAGAAAAGTCCAGTACTGATGTGTGCTGTTTGAGGTCAGATGTGGGATAGCAGTGGGTTTTACCAGTCATTGCTACGCTCTTTGCTATGGCTTTGCTTACTGAATTGCAGTGTAGATGTGAAAATAGCAAGTGTGCTCCTGGGCTGTGTAGAGTATTTCCCATGAACTTACGAAAGATTTAAGGTCACTGTGCTGGTACCATTCATCATGTTCAAAAAATGAATGCAATCTGCTGTGGGTGCAGACAAGGTCTTCTGGGCTGATGAAGTAATTGCAGTGTCTTTTGCAAAGGGGAAAAAAAAGGGAAGAACTCAGCCTGTTTAGACTAGCAAATTGAAAGCAAAAAGAGGATCTGATTGATGTCTACAGATGTCGAACACTGAGGAGGGAAACAAAGCTGTCAAGATGCTGGCTAAGATTAAATGAGTCTAGACTGGCCATGGATACAGTTAGACTGGAAATGAAAAGGAGGTTGCTAAACAGTAAAGCAGCCTGGAACAGGAATTTCTGGACCAGCTTCTTGTCCGAGGAGCAGAGGGAAGAGCCCCTCAGCCCTCGCTGCCCTGAGCGCAGAGCTGGTCAGTCTCTGAAAGGGTGCCAAGGGAGCGGTGCTTGTCATGGCAGGACCCTGCTATTGCCAGTCTTTCCCAGGTTCCTCTTTTACTTGAATCCCCCTTTGCTTCGTTATCTGGATTGTCAGTAACAGAAAACCACTTCCCTCCAATAATTAACAAAACCAAAAAGGGAAGCGTTTGCAAAAGAAAATGTAGATTTCAGACTAATGTGGTTCATCGCGTCTTCTGTCCGTGTTCTGCACTCAGTGACACCCACCTCAATCCAGAATAACCAGATGTAAATTGCTTATAAAAGCATAATTAAATGCCTTTGCTGTAATAGAGAAATGATTGCAACAGCAGGGTATTCATTGGACAGAGTCCTTCCAGGAGGGCTTAACCGGGCTGATACC
Source organism: Theristicus caerulescens (assembly GCA_020745775.1). Classification (NCBI taxonomy): domain Eukaryota; kingdom Metazoa; phylum Chordata; class Aves; order Pelecaniformes; family Threskiornithidae; genus Theristicus; species Theristicus caerulescens. The sequence continues at coordinate 64,810,845 of CM036564.1, read as the reverse complement.
GTACTTAGGGTTTCTGCTTATTCTTTACATGGCATTGGGTTAGCCCCTCCATTAACACGAACCTGGCAGAAAAGAATACATATATCTCTGTATTAAAATAAAACAGTAACCACTTATTCAAAATGTCGGCCTGCAGCCATATTTAAAAATACCAAAGCACTTTCTTGTGTTTAGATTTGGGGAAGGGTTACACCAAACAATACCTAGTTTCACTTGCAATTACATGGAAACCACATCACATGTATCACACTTACAGCCCAAACTCTGAAAATGTGGTATTAACAGTTCATGTTATGAAAAACAAAGCGTGACTCCAGTCTGCCGTGGAGATCCTGGGTAAATGGTGACCTACTGGGCCTGCCTTTAGGGATTTTTCAAGAACTAGCCATTTTGAGGCTTCTTACCATTTGTCAAAGCAAAGTCAGAGCCTGATCCCGTAAGATGCATCAAGACAGGCTGGGACTAACTGGCAGGGTAGTACCCCAGCTGGAAGGTAGCTGGGGCTTATGGTGGGTGCCAAGTTCAGTATGAGCCAGCAGTGCAGTCTTATTGCACATAAGTTAAATTATGTACTGGGCTGCTTCAGGGGCTCAGGGGACGTCATTATCCCCTCTGCTTGGCACTGGTGAGGCCGCACGTAGAATAGGGGTGTCCAGTTATGCCCCCCCCCAGTTCAAGAGGAAATTGTGGAAACTGGAAAGGAAGGACCTTGGTAGCACCTGAAATGCTGCAGCAGTTTGAGGACAGAGCGCTCAAAGGGTTTGAGGGTTTGGCTGGATCTAGGGCCATTTGAATTCTGACTCTTGTGTAGTATTCCACCCAAACCAGCAAATTCTTGTCCTGACTTACGCAGCCTAGGGCTGACTTAAACAGCCTGGGGCATGTCTGTGCTGCACAGTACGATGCCATGTAGTGCCGGTAATCCCGCATTAGCTCAGCTGGCACAAGTACCAGAAACAGCAATGCATTGCCTGAGTTCATCTATATTGCTGCTACTTTTGTTCCCCTGTTTTAGAACTAACTGAGGTTTTTCTGTGCTTACATTAGCTGCTGATGGTTTTCAGAAAGGTTTTCTGTTCTCTTGTGCTGCCTCTGTGCTCAGCGTGGTCCTAATTTAGTTTCAGCTGCAGCACAAGCGATACCCGCTAGCAAGGGCTGCTTTATTTGCTCAGGGTGGGCTGAGGCCGCCTGACCTCCAAACAGCCTCTCTGCTCTGTCACAGAGAAATACCGCAGCCACTAGGTGGTAGGAGCTGCAAGTGTTGTCTCTGCCTGGTACAGGTCACAGTTTTCGGAGCCTACAGAGGAAATATTAGCTGCACAGCAGGCTGGCAGAGGCTGGACATGGCCCTCTGCATGCCCAGCGCTGGGCTGGGCACTTTGGGACTTGCACCTCCAGATTCCTTTCCTGTGAAAGGCAAGGCAGGAGTCCTGCTGGTCCCTTGCAGGGGGGGCAGTTTACGTCCTGCTCCAGCTACATCTATGTGAGGTCTTCCTTGCTCACCACATCTCTGTTTTTTTAATGATTATTTTTGTTTTAATTGAAAGCTGTGCCTTGGGAACTTTCCACCTTGCCTAAGCCATCTACCTCTGCTTTTTCTAGGGCCTTAGAATCATCCTTTAGTGTCAGAGAGGATTATACTCCTGCTGCAGTAATCTGAGTTGCTGACAGGTGCTGGGGCTGACCTGTGGATAATTGTGGATTCTGCGTTAGGGGTCACAAGCACCAAAAAATGCTCGTTTCTGTTTACCTGCTGCTGGTGTCATCCAACACCTCAACAATACTGTCCTGGAATGGGTGAAAGAGGCTATATGTATAAATAGCTAAGTCAGTAATTTAATCCTGGGGAATGCGGATCCTGGAATGTTTTAATTAAAATGAGTTTGCAGTAAGTAGGTCCTGTCTTCTTTGGGGTTTAGGAACCATCCTTCCTGCACAGGTGGTTTGCTTTTGAATCCTTTTGTCTCCACTCATATGCATGAGAATGAAAAGGGCTGGGGGAGATCAGCTTCCCATGCAAATAGTGTCAAATAGCTTCTGGGTTTTATGCTTATTGCCCTTATCCCTTTTCTCATGACCACAGGGTGCTTCCAGGGGATGGTCCCCCAGGCGATGCTGTTTCCAGCGCTGTCCCTGCTAGCCTGATCGTTATATGGATTTGCTCTCCGTGTGGCTCTGCTGACAGTTGCTGAGGCACAGAGCCTGCCCCCGTCATTCCAAAAATAGTGAGACACGAGAACTTGGCAGAGGGATGTGATTTTCTATAACAAGCGTCCTTCTGAGATAATAGCTAGCAGGGGTGCTATTGAAGCTGGTAGGGACTGACCCAGGGACTCCAGGGCAGCTAATCATTGAACTGGTCCCATTTTACAAGGGCAGCCTGCTGTCTGGCACGCAGCTTTCCGCCCCCTTTACAAGCTGTGGGCTGATGTCATGCTCTCGACATGGAAGGGGAGGGTTTCTCCACGTCTCCACTGGCTCCCAGGGTGCTCAAACAGTTCTCCCAGGGTCAGTGTGGGCATCGTGGCATGGATCACCCAGGTGTTTAGAGAGATGAGCCTGTATTTCATCTCCTAGAAGTGTTAGAGCTAACCTGGAGCCTTTGATGGGGGCATAATTTTCAAGTGAGGGCCCACCAGCCACCAGAAAAAGTGGTGGGACTGAGCAATGGCAGCTGGCTGGCTGCTTGCCCACCCGTTGGTCCTGGGATGCCACAGGAGAGGTGCAGGTGCCCTTGTATGTCCTTGGAGTCCTTCAGTCATCGTCCCTGCAGGGGAGTTCCTTGGTTATGATCCCTCCAGGGGATCTCCAGCATCAGCCTGGTTGCTCACCAGCCACTCCACTGTCACCAAGTGGGTAGAGCACAGGGCAGCCCTGGGGCAGAGCCTGGCGTGGTAGAGGTGAGGAAGGCTGGAAAGGCAGCGGCAGCCTTCCCGGGGCGCTGGTTAGATGAACAAGCGTCCTGACACAGGCCTTGGAGCGTGCTGGTGGGTGGTAAGGAATGATGTTGTCTTTGAAAGGTGCTGAGAGGGAGCCCTTTGGGAGCAGAGAGGACAACTTTGATCATCTCCAAGGCTCTAAACCCCCAGCCTTCCCTCTCTGCCATGTCGGGGAGGCACGACTCGATGTGTGCGTATATCCAACAGCCAAGTGCACTTATTGAATGCTTTTCTGTGAGCGCTGAGACTTCTTCCCGTTCTTGAGCGCTGAGACTGTTGTTAGCCCCAAGCCACTGTGCTGGAAGATCAGCGCATGCTTCAATTTTGTTGCTGCCAGCCAAAATCAAGTGAAGATGGTGATGGGGACATCCTGTTCATAGGCCTGGCGTTTTCCAGAAGGCTTGGTACGGCCTCGCATGCCTTGTGGCCATAAACACAGGCAAGAAAGGGGAGGCAGCCCACTGGGGGTTTGCTGCAGAGTCCTTCTGAAGTCAGGCTTGAAGGAGCTTGAGTTGTGCTTTACCTGGGGCAGCAAGTTAGGGTTTGGGGGGGGCTGTTGGACAGGGAGGTACAGGGGAATTTCCTCTCTCCACCTTTGTTCCCCGGCACAGCTTCTGCGGGCATGTGTGCCATGGTGTCCTCACGTTGGCTTTGTGACCACGGGAGAGGCAGTAGATTTCTGCCTTTCTCTGGCTCCTGTCCTGTCTAGCACCGAATAAAGGCAGACTGGTCAAAACTCTATCTTTTTGTAGTTTTACAGTGTTCACATCCATCAAAAACCCATGACATCTTTGCTGGCATGCTGACCCAAGTTGCTGGTAAGTCAGATGTGTGAGGCCTCCAAAGCCTGGTCCGAAAGGCTCGTCTTTCTCTGACGTGCACAGTAGCACCTTGCAGTGGTCTCTTTGTTGCAGGAACATATGGGGTTGGTTTTTTTTTTTTGGTAGGCAAAGCGGTTTTACTTGCAGAAGATGAAGCAAGATCAGACTGACATTTCTGATTTTTATCTGTGAACTTTGCTGGGTGTCCACACTTCAGCTGCACATTGAGGTGATAGAGCTGAAGTGAAAACATGAACTGAAGGGTTAGCTGCCATCATCGTGCTGTAGCTCCTGAGTGTAACTTTCCCAGCCCTGGTTGTTGAGGGATTTTGGATACTTGCATTTTTATGAAGCTGAGAAAGTACCTGTCTCCATCTGCAGTGGCTTATCGGACAGATTGCAACTTCGAGAAATTATCAAGCTTAGTGTGAGGGTAGCTGAAGGAGATGCTGTTACCTATGGTTAGCCACAGTATGTGAAACTAATATATTTTTTTTGGCCTTAAAATCAAGGAAGTTGTGGCATAAAAAGGGATCAAAATGGAAGCAGCTCACAAGCAGCCTGAGCAAGCAGGTGCCAGTCAGTATTGAGGAGGAAGGGAAAGAAAAAACCAAAAAGGCAATTGAAGCTCAGAGAAGAGGTAACTAGCTGAGGTGTGACCCAGCAGTGCTTTAGGTTTCAGTTTCTTTGAATCCATATTGCTTTCCAGGTGATGTTTAAGGTGAGAGGTTGGATCCACAAAGCCCTCGTAGCAAGCCGTTTCCAAGTGGCCTTCGGGTGTTTTGGCACTCTTAATTTTCCTGAAGACCTTTGGCCAAGCTTGTAGAGGTCTCTAGCATTCCCCAGCACAGTCTGAGGCCAGCAGATATTGCCGAGTTCAGTATTTTTAAAAACAGGCCAGGGCTGTCTCAGGTTGGTCACTCCAAATTGGAAACACCAATTCCAGAGGCTTTTTTTCTGAACTGAGGGCTTTAAAAAGAGCATGATCTTTACAGAGCTAGCCTTCTGAGACACCATGATACCAGCAACCAGCTGAGGGGTGCACATGTCCTATAAATCTTTGATTAAAGGCTGATGTCTATAGCTTGATACATTCTAGTTTCTTATTCCTCAGTTTATTCCCCTGTAAGTTCAGCCAGCACTTTGTTTTTTGATCTTTTGGGGGAAGGAGTGTTTATGTAGTTTTCTGTGCCATTTTAAAAGGTCTGGAGGAGAAGATTAATTTTATTTCTTCTTTCAATTTGTTTTGTGTTTTTTGGATATTTTGTTTCAATGGTGTCCAAGCTGGCTTTTTTTTTTTTTAATTGAGATTACACAGGCATTTTTTTGTTTGTGATTTAATTGGTTGACCTAGTATCTGAGACTTTTTTTTTTCTGGTTAGGGTTTTTGTTTTGTTTCTAATGGAACAGGTACAGATGAAAAAGAGTGATAAAAATCATCCTTTTGCGTGTATGTTGAGTAAAAGTTTCTAGTCAAAAGATGAGTTAATCACGTAATCCTGCTGTGAATTAGACAGCCTTGAGAGGAGGGGATGAAGAGGAAGGATGTGCGTATGGTTCGCTCGCGTATCCCAAAGGATGCATTGTTCCAGAGAAATGTCTGAATTTGTGTGTTACAAAAGCTCTCCAGCATGTGAGCTTGAAGTTTCAGCCAGGGAGTTAAGAAAACAGGGGCAGAAACTTGGAGGGTATAGTTAGATCTGTGATTTTTTTTTTTTTTTTTTTTTTTTTTTTTCCGGGGCAGGTGGGAACCCACAACTTCCATCAGCTCGCCCTGGGTTGTGGTTGTCGCTGTTCAGCTCTTCTGGAATGAGCTCAGCGTTAACACTGTGCTGTGCACACATGCGCGCGGGAGGCAGCCTTTACCCCGAGGGACCCCGCAGAGTTTATTTATGCAAATGGCAAGAGCCAATTTGTTATTCTCTAGGCGATGTTTATGTGCCTGGCTGCCACGGCGCAGGAAAGCCTGCGTTGTGCCCATTATCAGCAGCGTCGGATAGCAGAGCGCGGGTTTAGGTGATAACTGCCCCCTTCCCGCAGCTGTGACAGTGACGCCAGTGGCTCTTTGTTAAAGGGGCTAAAAATGAGCCCGGTGTGGGGAAGCGACCCGTGCTTCTCAGAAGCGCGCTCACCAGCTGCCCAGGCTGGAGGAGACGCCGCGTGCGCCTTACCCCCTTTCTGAATTTGCTGAATTTTCACTTCACCTTCTTCTGGCTAAAAAACACCCCAAAACCAGCAGAAGAAAGAAACTTTGCCTTTCGAATGCAGCACGGCGCACAGTCGTCTTCCCCATCTCGATAGCCCCAGGGCTGTGTGTGCCATCTGTGGCACGCTCCCTTGCCGTGGCTTGATTTCTCCTAGGCAGAAGTGGTTCCTGAGGCTGGCGTGTACTTCTGCAGTCACTGAAGCAGAGAGGTAAAAGGGCTAACAGAGCACCAAAAATCAGCTAGCAGATGGCTGTAAAACCTGCTGCCTTTCTGCCGCCGCCTTGTTCGTCTGGGAGTCTTGGGCCGTGGCGGCGAGGGAGCGGCGGCAGGTGCCGTGGCAGCCATCGCTGCGGCCGTGTTTAAGAAGCATCACTAATGTGTGCAAATAATTCTGTCTGAGCAAGCATAGTGCGGAGTATTTCTTCTCCTCTGCTTAATGTAGTCATTCTGATTTGAAATCAAAGGGCCAAATCTTCGCCTAGCGAAAGGCGTTGTCTTGCTCTGTCGCAGTCAAGTGAGCGCGGCTTTGACGCTGTCCGGAAATTTGGGGCTGAGCTCATTACATCTGCTTCAGCTCTTGTGCACACCTCTGTGTGTGCAAAGGTGGTTTTGGCAGTTCCCTCTTGGTGAGCCTGTTCTGATGACACCTACTATCCTCTCTGATTTTGAAACCCTGCCACGTACAACCCCCCTGAACAGCCTGCCCTCCTGTACACCTCTTAGCTGGGAGCAGCAGGCAGCTCGCGAGGATGCGGGGCTGCCTTGTCAAAGGACCGGGGATAGAGGGGAGGCATTTCGGTGCAGAGCAGCATCCGAGCGTGGTTCATGTTTGTGCTACTCCTAGGAAGATAAATATTGAGAAACCTGTTTATTATTCCTCCTCCGGGTCCTGTGCTTCGGCGTGACTTGACCCAGATACGGATGGCCACTCGCGCTGCTGGGGGAGTTGGACATGTGGCTTTCCGAAGCCTGGTACTGAGACAGCACGCTTTATTTGCACGCTCCCAGCAAGACCTGAGGCAGATTGCTTTGTGTGGGGGTTGTGGACCACGGAGGGAGAACAGGAACATTGGGAGTGCTGAGGGAGCCTGCCAGCTCTTGTAATTATCTTGTAATAATTTGCTTGCAAGCTCCCTAAGCCCTGCTACTCTTTTTGGAAACAATAAACTTTTGCTGGGAAGCAGTGACATAGCTGTCTCTGTATGGAGATAATTTTAAAAGCCTGCTCCCTGCTCTGCAAAGCATAAACTGCCAAAACAGTGAAAAATGACTGTTTTCTTGGGGAAGCCCTTTGGCTTCAATGAACTCAGATTGAGCCCAAAGCTGATTTTCTAAGGAGTTGCGTGCGTGAATTATTTCCAAAAAGATGAAATGCAAACTTAGCAGAATTCCTGAGCCAGACCAATTTTTTTTTGGAGTGGGGCAGGAATTGGACCATTGCTTTAAACAGCATTTGACCAGGGCTCCATATCCTCCAGATGCTGCCTTATATGGCAGCTGTCAGCTAAAGAGGAGGCTTGGGTGAAATCACTGCCGGGATGTGTCCTTGGTGGGGTGGCTCAGCCCCTTGTCCTGCAGAGGAGTCAGTGCGGGCAGGAACAGCGGTTGGGAGAGCTCCGCTGCAGCGGGGATGTGCAGAGCTTGTCCAAGCCTATTCCTGGCGGATCTGGAGGCTGGAGAGGCCCCGTTGGTGTTTTCCAGCGGGTCTCCTGAACCTCCACCGATGACTCTCAAGAGAAGTCCCCTCTGGCCTCCACGCTGCCCTTGGCACAGCAGCTCTTGTCGGGTGGCAGGTAGAGGAGGCAGCTTTGCTATTACCTTCTTCCACGCCTGCAGTAGGAGATGCTTGTCTTTGCCCATCTCCTCCCTCTGCGCTGCCTGAACTGGGGCAGCAGTGCTGCCCTGTCTGATTTACTTAGCCTGGAAGCCTGTGATCAGGGATAAGCCTCTCACCCCAGCTCTTCAGAGGTCTTTGGTCTTGTGTGAGTTGTACGTGGACATCAGCTGTGACTCTTAACTGGAAGGGGGTGGGCGTTAGCCATCACACTGGCCTTTTTTGGGCACGAGGAGGGAAAGGATGCTCTTTTAATAAAATCTGGATTTATCCCCCTCCCACCCCTACCCCGTGATGATGAAGAGGAAAGGTATGAGGGTTCAAAACAGCTTTCTAGTAGAGCTGGTGAGGACAAAGGGCTAAAGTGATGTTTGAGTTGGATTTCGGGTGCTTGTGTTTGCAAGGGGCAGTAACCAGTGTGTGGTTTGTCCTGCCCAGTGGCTTTTGCAATCAGGGACTCTCTTTAAGCCCCACCAACACCCCGCTAAGACAACAAACAAATAAAGCTGGTATTTGTAATTGCTGTCAAACACTGTCCTTAGGACACAGTATGTGCTTCCAGCAGCCTTTGCCCTGCTAACAGGCAAACAAATACAAATGGCAAACTGAAATTGAAACAAATAGAAAACCTCCAAACAGCTTTCTTGCACTGAATTTGGCAGTGCTGTCTCTATGTGTAGGCCAGCCTGGAAATGAGCCCACCTGATCCCACGGACTTTATTTGTTTCCTCCAAGCGTTTCTTTAATTTACAGTAACAATCGCTCTGCGGCTTCATTGATCTCGATCCCAGTCCAGAAATGGTGCAACATGGTTTCCTCATGCGGCTGCCGCTGCTGCGCAGGCTTTCGCGTCACCCCTTCCTGTTGACTCAAATGCTCTTTTCTTACTTTTGCTGATGTCAAACAGAGATAGCAGATCAGGGAAGACTTCTGAGCAATGCAAAACAGAAGAATAGAAATGTGAGGATTTCAGCATTAAAGCCCTGTCAAAAAACACTCCAGTTTTCAACTCCTCCTAATTCCCGCTGGGAGACCCCAAGAAAAGGAGGCACGTAACTCTAAGTCAGGTCAAATTTGCAACTATCTGAACTATCTGCTGGTTTAAGTTTTCCTTTTGCTGGCCCCCATTTTAAGCTATTTATTCGCTCTTACTCTGCCTGTTGCAAATTGCTGCTTCTTTTTTTTTTTTTCCTCCCCATAAAATACCACTGTTTATTTTATTCCCAGTGATTCCTGGGAGAGTGGTTGGTCTTTGCAGTTTGGCAAGCTGATGGCCTTGCTTAAAAGTAGAAATGGAAGACCTTGCTTGGCTTTTAGATCCTGGTCCCCAAAGGGTAGTCATTAATGTTGATTTTTCTGATATTGTTGCCAGGTATGTAGTGGACCAGTGCACAAATGCTGTATTATAAACAGATTGTAATACTTATCCTGCTCTTTTCTTTAGCAACCTCATGGGATTTCTAGGTGTTAGAAAACTGGACAGACAATTAGCTGGACCTCTTTTAAAAAAAAAAAAAAATTGGGTAGTCCAAAGTTTTGTTAGTCCTAAATGGGAGAGCTTCAGTAATTAAATAATCCATATTTATGCTTGACCTGTGAAATGAGAGCACGGGTGGAGGTGAGGCGTTAACCGTTAACACTTGTGAGCACCACGTAACACATGCAATGATACTTGCTCGGGTTTGCAGTTAGTCTGAAGCAAGAGCTTTGTAACAAAAGGATGCTAATTCCATGTCAGCAGTGATGTGAATTTTAAACCCGGCTGATTCTGTGCTCACCTGAACATTTGAGAAAGAAGAAGTAGTATCTTCCTTTAAACGTCATAGTACAGATGTGGACATCCAGATGGGCCGGGGAGTTTTGCCAGCACTGGAGAAGCAGGATGTGTATATTTTAAGATAGGAAGAGTTAACTTTGTTTCCCTGAAGCTCACCTTTAAGGAAAGAGTACAAAACCTGTGCTTGTTCACCTATATATGCATGTTTATACAAGCATATATATTACTTACATAAATACACACACACACATCCCTCGTCGGGTTGCTGGTAAATTAAATTACTTCCCTTTGGAGATCTGGCAAGAGGGATTTCTTTTTTAAGTACGGGCTTGAAGAGATGCCTGGACAAGCTGGGCTAGATAAGCATGTGGCATGTAGAGAGATCAGCGAGGAAGGAAGCGGAAAAGAATAACAAGGAGATGTAAAAGCTGACCCGACTGGCAAGGCAGAGGTGATATCTGCGCTGCAGCTGGAGGAAGGGTTGCCGAACAGGTAGGCACAGCATAGCCAGCCTCCGTTTAACCAGCTGCAGCGAGGACGTGGCATTAGAGAGCTGATGTGGGCTGAAGAGCCAAGGTTGATGGTGGGTTTGCACGGTTTGTGCTGCTCTGGCTTAGACTGCTGCTACAGACAAGCCAGCTTGAGCGTCTTTCAGCAGCTCTGTAATAAAGGCAGAGTGAAACAATGAAGTATTGCTGTTTATACAGACTGGAGATAGCACTTAACACGTAGCCTTGGTGCTAGGCGCAGTAGTATTGTGAGATTGCTGGGAACACATCTATCTTAGCTTCTGGAAGGAGCCCAGAAGGAGCTGTTGAGCAGAGCCCAGGATGGTGACATCTCTCACGAGCTGTTTGCTGTCCTGCTCGTGTCCAGAGAGGAATGAAAGGATTCCTGGTTGCTTTTCTTCTGCTGTGTGCATCTCAAGATGTTAATACCAGTAGTCATTTCAAGCTGGCTGGCTGCCAGAACGTGGAGCATAACAATGCTTATCCTCTTAAACTTAGAGAGGGTTTAAAACTAGCTTGTAGATGATTAACATCAGACCTGGGAAGGGGCTTGTGGGGAAGGAAGGGCAAATAGTACCATTAAAAGGCTGACTGGTCTTAACTGAATTGTATGCTTCTCTTTTCCAGTCTGCTTGTTCCTGATATTCAGAGTAAAACTGAAACAATCAATATTGAAAGCCCTAAAACAATTACTAGGGGAAATTTTTGAACCAGACTGCAACAATTCTAGGGTTTAGTTTTGTGACAAATCACTGTGTCCTTCCTCTCACAACTAAGCGAGCCCTTTTTGCACACCCTAAACCCATGTCCAGCCTGTTGAGCATGCAGCAAGTGCCTCCCAATTTGTAGACTCTTGCAAAAACCAGAACAAAGCCAAAAAAGAAACCCAAGAGACCAGCAGCTGTGGTTAATGAGCTGAACCTCACTGAACAGCTTGCTTTTCTGCCCAGCAGAAACTTTGGTTTATACTTTGTCCTTTATCAGTTCCTTCATCACCCAGAGGTCTCTGCAGGTTAATCAGAGCCATGAGGAAAGATGAAATCTGAGGGCCAGGCAAGTGTATGGCAGGAAACCCCATTCTGGAAGGCAACACACATTCCCCAGAAATAGTGTCGAGATACCCTGGAGTTAATATCGTCATTGCTGTTCCCGAGCCCCTGCGCTGTTGTGGCGAAGCTGCAGTCTGTGAGCAGTCTGGTTACGCACATTATATTGTGGAGCATCTTTCGCCAGAGAGCTGAGGTGTTCAGTGGGGAGCAAGTGATGTTTTACAGATTTCTCTTGTGCCCGCTCAGCTCAGAGAGTGCTGTTGAAGGGATATCATCTCTGCTGATTCAGGCTGAGGACAGGTCGGGGAAACCTGACGGGAGCTGGTTAGTGATGAGCACACGCCTACTGATAAGCTTAATCCACGTGTGAACAGGAATTCATTTCATGACTGGGGACAAAATTTTTGTGAGGAGTGCAGGGCATGGAGGTACTAACAGATCTTCCTAGGATTGACTTAATCTTTCCTGAAAAAATCAGGATTTTTTTTTTTTTTCCCTCAATGTCTCATGGGTGCTTAATCTGGTTTTGTTTGGGAGATAATAGTTTTACGTAGAATTTTCTAAGCCTGACAGAGGATATGATTAATGCTGTTCATATCTGTTGTGTTTGCGTGTGTGAAGGATCGCCTGTTCTTTGTGATGGAGTTCGTAAATGGCGGGGACTTGATGTTCCATATTCAGAAGTCGCGTCGCTTCGATGAAGATCGGGCCCGGTTCTATGCTGCAGAAATTATTTCAGCCCTTATGTTTCTCCATGAAAGAGGCATCATTTATCGGTGAGCTCTGCATTCATTCATTCTCTTTGTCTGAACCCCACGGCTGAGATGATAGCTTGAGTTTTCTGCTTGAATAAATAACTGTCACTTGCTGCCCACCAGGAACAAGTTGTCAGCTGGGATAACAGTACCTCCACTTTCCCCCCTGCACGTTGCCCAAGGTGCACCAGCTTCCAGGATGGAGTGAAGTTTCTGGCTGCAGCATTGACTACAGGGAGGGTCTTCCTATGATGTAGAAAACCAGGTTTTCCTTCCGAGGCACAGGGGCTAGATTTTGTGTTGGTGTCAATTCACATTGCTCTGCAGATGTAGCTGGTTTATATCAGCCCCAGAACTGCCCCTTGTCTGCAACTCGGGTGCCTGTGTGGCTGCTGGGCGTTAGCTGCTGACCCGCAGAAGCCTCCGCCGTGCTGCTCTGGGCCTGTCCTGCCGCCGTAGAGCACATGTCAAACTGATGACAAAGGGAGAGGCATTAAGTGAAACCTTCCTAGATTTTCCGGGAGGTAAACACAAGGAGCTGTTGCTTTTGCCACTGTGTGCCTTGTTATTTAAAGGCTAATATGTGCTGGTTACACCCAAGCCTCTTTGTTTCCCTGCATCAGCTACGGGCCTGTGTTTAAACCATATCTGTTTGACGTACCTATCCAGTGCCTCTCAGCTCAGCTACTAAAAGTCTTTTCATTCCTGCCATGATCCTACAGCAGGAGTTTTTCCTTCGTGTCCATGTCTGGCATCTTTGTGTTTGCAACAGGATCAGAGCATCATTGCCTCCCAGCGTCAGCCTCCGCTCCCAGGTCTCAAGGCTGTTCTCAGGAAGCTGTTTCCCATACGCAGTGCTCTTTTTTTTTTTTTGTCATTCCTCTGTACCCGGGGGGGCAGTTTGGTTATATTTGTTCCCTTCTATACTAACAAAGTGCTCCACTGTCGGCTCAAGCATCAAGGCATGGACCAGCCAGCATGGATCAGGCAGCCAGTCTGCTTTGCAGAGGCCTCCCTGACCAAGATGACCATTTGACCAGAGTCCTCCCGTGTAAGCCAGGGCAGAGCCAGACCTCTTCTGGGGTGGAACAGGACAGCTAGAGCAGGGAAATGTCAGCACCGAGTCTGGTTATACAGAAAGGTTTCTTTCTGACATGCTTTGCAGAACACTTCTGGCATCTTCTTGCCCAGAGCACTGGAAAGGAGGAACAGTCAGTTGTTTTCTTTGGAGACTGTTACCTGGGTTCCAGCGGCAAAGCGTGCATATTTGGGTATGGTCTGCTCTAGCCCTGCTCAGTCCCACTTGTGGCGTGCCAGCCCTGCAAATAACAACATCAACTCTCTCTTTGCTGTTGGTTACGGTTGTACAGCTGGAACCCACAGCTGGGTCCAGGGTGGGACCAGTTCCAATCCCAGTCAGGCTCCGTTAGTACCATTCAGACTGTGGATTGGGCCAGATGCCGTTTGGTTTGGGGCTTTGCATTATTTAACCCAGGCGATGCAGTCCTGTGTTTAGTAGTGCGTCCTCCCGTATCAGATAAACACCAGTTTGAACACACTAAAACCAGAATAGCTGAGGGCTAAAGTGGTCAAAGGGGGGGCTGTGTGGGGAAAACTTTCCTATCTGATGGTGAGGTGACAGGATAAATGAAGTAAAAGCAACTTCTCTCTCTCTTCCTAGCTTGAGCTGCAGTAAGAAACAGATGGTCAGGTGAGGACAGAGAATATTAAATTATTTTTAAGTATGGAATCATATGATATATGTAGCATAGTGAAATAGAGAGGGAGTGTCATCTTAATATTCTCTGGGTCCTGAGAGTATGAAAATTACTAGTGACATATACCATATATATCGAGCTTCTAAAGCACTGTGATTGTCTGCATAGAATAGCAAATCTACTTACTCTACAACTGGATTTCAGTCTAATTCTTCCCTTGTGAATAATGCCAGCCGCTGAAGAAAGACCCTGCCAGATGATTACACAAATGACATTATCCTTAAAATAGTGACATCCAGTAGTTATTGTCAATCATTCAGCAGCAAAACTGTGTCTGTGCATAATGTAATGCCACTGTGCTTCCAGCTTGTCCTGTCCCCCCCAGCCTGCTGCCTGTCACAGGGCAGGAGTAATCGATCCCTCTGGGTTTTGGCACTCTTCAAGTGCTGCCGTAATTCATGATAGAAACTGGAGGAGTAATTGAAAAACTCCTTGAACAACTGCACGGGCTTTGATCTTGTTGAGAAACTGGTTGAGCTGTGGAGTCAGGTAGCTTCAGCTGCATGGGGCAGATTTGCACGGGGATGACTTGGTTTTTTAAAATTAGTCGGGGTGACTCCGTTCTGGAAGATGTAAGAGGAGAGAGCTGCTGGCTGCGGCTGTACTGACCTGAGATTGCTTCTGTCAGGTCACAAACAGCGGGCTCCAGGAGAGGGAGTCTGCAGGATGGAAGGAGATGCTCAGAAGGGAATCACTGCACTTATGTAAGAGAGTTTGGCGATTTTATGATCCGAATGTGAGTGCTTGCTTAGGGAGCTGGGAGCAGCGGGGACAGACACCAGGAAAAGCCTGACCAGAAAGCGTTTTGCCACAAGATGTTCAATGTGCCTCTTCTTTCTGGATTCCCAGGGTCAGTGGAGTAAGACAGTTGCTGGCCTAGAATACCCTGGGTCATTTGTTTTTCTTCTGGGCTAAACTTAAACATAGTAATACTGTATTTTTCCTTGCCCCCTTCAAGATTAAGCAGTTCAGGAGAGAGTCTGCATGTTCCAACACAATGCGCGTTCTCCCGGTAAGTCAAGCTGCTTTTGCCACAAGTGCTGCACTGAAAGTGCCAGCACTGAAAGTTCATCGAGAAGTAGCTGAAATGCGTCACTTTGGCCTGGGGTAGCAATGCTGGTAACAGCTAAAAATCAGGTGTTTGTTGATTCCTTTTCTGGCCACATATACGCAATTTGAAATAGCCATAGTGCAGGATTTCTGCAGTTGCTACTGTGAGTCCATGAGAATGGAGTTCCTGAGGCAGATGGTGTATTTTGCTTATATGCGACTTTTTAACATCAAAACCAGGCTTACTGCTGGATTGGTGCTCTCGTAGGGTGGCTTTCGTGATGCAACTGAAATTTTCAGTAAGTCTGCTTCTCACTTCGAGGAAAGTCTACTTTCTGTTACTACGCCCTGGCCAGAATAGAAGTCACATAAACGTATGTGTGTGTATTTGGGTTCTTTTAAAAGAGGGGTTTCAGTTTCACAGATATCTTTTTTTTTATTTTTTCATTTGCAACACTGCAAAGGAAAGATGGCTTTCTGGCCTTATCAAGGAAACATCTCCGTCTTGCCCTAAGCTGAGGTTTAGCTGTCAACTCAGCAGTGCCTATTTATAGTTGCTTCCTGAAAAAAACGTTGACAAGTACAGCGTGGTTCCTTATCCCATCATAGAGGGGGTAGGACTAGAATGAATCCAGGCATGAAAGCACGCTTTTCAACACGTCAAATCATAGTATATTGTGCACCCCCACAGAGGAGTAGGACAAGGACATATTTGGGATCAGCTCCTGCTGTATGTTGCCAGGAAAAAGTTAGGCGATAATCAAAGTTATTGTAGATAAAATCTTTGCTCACAGGGCAGTATTCTTGCACTGCTGCTTTCTTTAAGCTCACTTCTAAAGGAAAATAGTATGCTGGGTCCTGTTGCAGGTAGGTAGGTTGGTTTGTGATTTTTATCTAAAGACTGTATGTGCTATTTTTCTTGAGGCAGCTCTTCCCGACTTTCACTTTCCAGTTCAGCAATTCCCAGGGTAGGGGAAGCATATTTTGGCTTCTGTGCGTGCCAGAAACAAAACAACCCAGCGTGCGCATCTGAGCAGCATTAGATTGCACAGTGGCTTACTCAGTGCAAGTGAGCTGGTCCACTCATAGTCTTCTAAAAACCAAAGAGATAGTAAATGATTATAAGGGGTCATTTTAAAAGCAGGACTTTTCATTCCATGCAGCATTACTGTAAGAATGGCTGATCTGCCCTGCTGCCCTCAAATTCAAGCCGTTGCATAGGCTGGTGTACAGCTTTGCTAGTGGATAGGTCCACTTGCCGGGGTCACCTACATGGTGTCCCTCAATAGAGGCGTCATACCTGCGTACTGAGGGCAAATGGAAATATTTTCTTAAACTTGGTTGTTGTGGGATTTTTTTTTTGGAGGAGGGGGCTTAGGGCTTTGCCCTGCAGGCTTTTTCAATTTCAGAAAGATAACAGCCTTTTTACAGGCAACATAAAGCAATCAACCCAACCTAGTGGCATGATCTTGATTTTTATGACAAACCTTCCTTCTCTCCCTCTGCAAATGTGTCTCACTGGGAGGATGTATGGGCGATGAGGCGGTCACTTTTCAGAACATGCCTTCACTACCCGCAGAGGCGATACAGCATGCGGTACATGGTGACACACCTGAACTGGCCTTGGGTTAGCTGTATCTGGAAGCAGAGGCAGTGTCACCTTTGTACCCTGCACTTCAATGCTGGTTTTGCCAGCCCTGGGTATGGAGTTGGATAGTAGAGAGAGATACATGACCCGGCCCGCTGCTTGGCACAGCACAGGGGCAGATATATTGTTAAGGGTATCAGTAGTGTAGCATGTAGGTAACGTAGCTGATCAAGAGCCAGAGGAGCTAAAAGGCTGGGCTAGAGAGCTTGGGAGAAGGACTGGTTGTTGGCTGGCTGAAGAACCTTAGTTTTATCCTGAGGGCTCATTCTAGGTCACTTATTCCACTGCCTTTGTGTCTGTATTGATATTTCTAAAGCACCTGCCCCTTCCAGAGATGCTCGGGGTCTGCTTGTGCTCCATCACGCCTCTGAACGTGGGATGGTGTGCACAGAGGCCCCATGCTCTGATGTGGCACCAGCCACTGAGATAAAAGGCAGCAAACCATTAAGTAGGTCCTGTGACTTGACTGTGTTCAATAGGATGCGTGATCCCTTTAGAAGGCAAAAGATAATTATGCAGTTACCCAGATGAGAACATGGTCTTACCTTGGGGCTGAACACCAGCTCTTGGGGAAAATATGATGGGCTCATTAACAACAAATGTTTACTTTTCTGTGTGTTATCTGAAAGCATCACTTTCGTATGTGTGGTGCTCCTTATGACAGGGAGAAGCTCCGTCTCCTCTGGGATCTGGAAAGATTGCTGGATACTGGCCAGGTCTCTGAAATCATCACCTTTCCTTAGTGTAGGAGACCCGTCAGGTCTGCAGCAGTATGTCTCATGACTGTTGGCTTTTATAGGGAGCGAGTTTTTTTGCAACAGGTGAATTCCCTGCCAATTCAAACAATAAGCCTGTGACACTTGGAGGAAGGTTTACATAAGCCTTTTACAGAGACCAGTTTTGCTGGAAAGACTCTTATTAACTGAAACAACACTAAAGTTTCTTTCAGCAAAATCAATTAAAAATTACGTGCTGAAAACAGGAGCTGAATGCCTTTCCTAATTACATAGAGCTACTCTTAACGCAGCAGCTCTTACTAGTGTGCTGTTTGCTTTTTCCATGGGTCAAGACATTGTAGACATGGGACCCCTCGTGTTCTCTCTCTGTTGTTTTCCTGTGGGTTTTTTTGGCAACTGGTGACTTTGTATATTCTCATCTCATGCCCTTTTTCACATCTGGAGCCAGATCTTGTTTCCCCTGAAGTCAAGGGTCTTTCCCCAGGGAGGTAAATTAGCAGTTGAACTGGATCTGTGACTGATACCAGCCGTGCCCTGCAAGGCAAACTGGCTGGCTGGGGGGCTATCCAGGGATTACCACTGATTTGCTTAGGTGCTATGCAGAGCTTTGTTTTCTTAGCAAATAAAGATAAATCTTTTGTTTAATGAGGGTATTTTTAAGCTTTTCTGAAAGTTTTTGCTTGAATGTGCTACGGTAGATGCGTCTGTAGGTGGTCTTTGCTGTGTTTGATGCCTCTTTCTTGCCCACCCTGGTTCGGCTGCATGGAGGTAGAGGCATATTGTTTGCATCCGAGAGGAGAGGGTGGGAAACAGCTCAGCCAGTGCCAAAATGGATGTGAGTCTCCACTCTGTGAAGCACCATAACCTCAGCTGTGGGATCCGGTCCCTATCGCTTCGAGACCTCGATTCAGGAGAGCTCCTAAACTCGGCGCTTTCCCGGGTTGGGGCCCTGAAGGCAAGAGTAGATATGTATAAGCAGGGCAAAATGAAGGATGTGCTATGTTATGAGAACAGCGGAAAGAACGAAATATAAGCTGATTTTACGGTGAACGAGTGAAGCAAATCAGCTAAAAGCTGCAAATTGGCACAGAATAGCATACCAATGGCCCCGTCCCTACAACAACTGCTTAGTGCAGAAGAGAAATTTTCATGCTGGAAGCACTTCATTCAGCTTTAGAACATATAAAGGAATGTCTCCTAGGGTCAGGAGTGTAGTAATGTCTGTGGCTATCTTATCTGACAGTCAACAGCTCGTGTAGACTGATTTGTGCTTCTAGACAGTGCATCTTCCACATTGTTTTCCACTCAGATGTGGCTGTTGCATGCTTGCAAGCTGGGCTCTTTTACAGCCTCTGGCATGCAGTGTTTAAAGTGTTGTTTCTCTGCACTTGATCAAATGGAAAGTGCAGAGAAAAAAACCCAGCCTCTCACGTTTCCATGTCATGTTTAATCAGTCACTGTGCGGGACAGTTTAGGCCTGATTTACAGTTATGCTTACGAAGAGCAGTCCTGTTTTGAGATCCACATATCAGATCTCTGTGCCCCATTGACTCCACTGTATATAGTCTGTGAACTTTAATGCAACTTTCCACATGACTAAGGACTACTGAATAGCCTACAGAAGTTATTGGCTCTGCTAGCGTCTACTTTTCCTTTATGGTTATTAAAGGGATTGATTTGAAACCTGCAAACCCTGCACATAATGAGTTTGTATAAAGCATTGAAAACCAGAGCTCGAAGGGGCCTCAAGAGTTTGGCTAGTTCATCCACCCGCCCCAAGGCTGGATAACCTTTACCTAAGTGCAAGTCCCTTGTGCTTTCACTCTTCTTCTCCTTTGGTGTAGTTACATTTGCATGTAATAGCTTGTGTACTACACTCTTACAGGCACGGACTGTCATTTACTGAATGTTTGAAATGAGAGCTTGGTCTTTGTTGGGAATTCTGGTATGGGTGCAATAAAAATAAGCAATACTGCTCATCGGTGGAGGGGATAAGTGATTACACATGACTTGTATTCTGTCCTTTTCATGACTAATACATCCTTACAAAGGCATTTCACAATTAAAAAGCATGCAGATGCAATATATGAAATAGCTACGTGTAACAATTACAGCCAAGTTCTTAAAGAAAGGAGTCCAGAATTAGACTCAATCTTTAAATCCCAGAGCACCTGGGAATATTTAGATTGAACCTCTGAAACTGAGAAACAGTCTTTTCTACAAAAAGACCGTTTTTCTGCCTTTCCTGCCCGCTTCATTCTTTTCTAAAGGTGTGAAAGTCATGAGAAGGAGAAAAAAATTGAAATAAATTTTAAGATATAATGTAAAATCTATTTTTAAAAACTGCCCCTAAATATTATTGCTACCTTTTTAGCCAGAACTGCTCATCTGACTTTTAACATATTCCCTGATATCAAGGGCATTCAGGCTTATGATTTTAAGGACCCAATTTCGAAAACTTTTCCTCTGAGATCTCCAGAATTACCCAGCATTAATCTAATCATTTTGTTGATCTTTGTACCCACCTCGAATCGAGGAAACTTTCCATATTACTGTCAGAGAATATGACCCCTGAGTTAGCATGAGGGAGGCTGATATATATAGTTGAGGAAAAGGTCTCTGTCAACCTTAATAAATGTTTTGTACAATTTTTTAAAACAAAGATTATGCCAACAAAATGCTGTTGCATCTGCTCCCTCCAACTTGCTGAAGTGGAAGATTTCTTGCAACATGGCGCGTTGCAGCGGGTGAAGCTACTATATATGTAAGGGAGACAATGAGAAAATCAGTATTGTTGACATACTTGGCCTGCAGCAACTGCTGTAGCTATTCAGGGAGAATTTGACTTACTCTTTTAGCTGTAGCAAGATCAGTGCCTGATGTTTCCTTGGTCAGTAATCCCAGTGTTTAGATTTTGTTCTTTATGCCAGTGAGCACGTAGGTACTCTGGTTTTATGCAAACAGAGGAATTTTGTAAAGTCACCCAGCAACTTTTAATATCAGTGGTGCAATTGTAGCACCTTGTCTTGAGATTCTAGTTCAGACCCATCAGCTGCCTGTAATGATACAGAAATAAACTAAAAATAATAAGGCAGTGGAAAATTTCAACTATTACACAGCAACACTGCAGTAATAGTTGTCTATTTTACAATTCAGTATTTCTGTGGGAGAAAGTTCCATCTTCTGCTGGCGGTACCCTGGGCAGGACGCCGGGCACAGCTTTGCTTCTGCCCTCTGCGTGCCAGCCGAGCGGGTGCTGGGGCTTGTAGTTAGCCGCTGGTGCGGGCCAGGGTGCAGGTTGCAGAGCCTATTCCCATAGAGCGAGGGGAAAGCATTACTCATCATTTGGCCTCTGAGTCATAACACCTTTGCTGTTAATAGGATCGAGAACCTCCCCTTTTATGAGGCTGTGCCTAAAGGCACAATTTAGTCTCAGAATTGTATTACCCGATTATTATTCCACTAGAGCAGGTGGCGGTATTCCAGCTGACAACAATGGAAACAGGAGCAAGCCTTCAAGTCTCAACCGCGTACAAGGTGCGATATATTCATAACCTCAGAGATCCTCCCTCCACACTCTGAGCTGATTTCTTCTGAATCAATTAAAGTTTCACAAGCATGATTTATTATTAACATCTAGAGCCGCTTTCACAAATCTCTCGGCAGCATAGTAGAGAAGCACTCCTGAATCAGGAAAATGACTTCCAGCTAGAAGAGGTTATTTACTAGCTAAAGCTCCGATCCAGGCATACTGCCGTGGCAAAGTCCATTCAATACGGATATGAATGTATGCATCCGAATCATTTCTGATATACACTGTTTCGGGGAAGGCAGCAGTGTCATGGTGCCTTGCCAAAGTGGGTGATGGCTTTTTTGTATATTGGGCTGGAAAAGGAAGGGGGCTGGAGGAGGGGACGGGACGGGAACTGGGAAAAGCAGGGTTAGCTGTGCAAGGTAGCAGGGGGAAATTATTCCATGTGCAAACCTGTATGGTAGAAGGGGTGGTAGGAGGTGATCCCTTCAGATTCTTCATAGGCTTTCAAATAAGCCTGCGTGTGCTGTTGTAGCAAGGCTGCGGCACGTTTCAGCGCGCAGGCTCTGTGGCACCCGTGTTAGAGGCTGAGCTGGTGACATTTAGCATGCAGGCTTCAGGTTTTCTTCTCCCTTCTCTGGATCTGGTTACGTTCCTTTTGACATTTACCTGAGTCTGAAAATGTAGCAAGGTCCTGTGTCCTTGTTGACTGGTGCCTAAAAGCTGAATTAGAGTGCTTTACATTTCTGTTTGTCAGTATATCTTGACCATAAGTTGAGGAATTGTATGCTTATCTATGTTTTGGGGATTTTGACACAATCTTGTCAAGTTAATTTAGCCTTTGCCGTTGCCTGCACCTTCTCTTAAGTTTTCCCTCTTCTTTTATAACCATTCTTGCTAGCTGGAGCTCCCCATTTCAGTACTTCTCATATCACTAGTTCAAAACCTGGTGCCCAAACAGCAGCTTTACAGCCAGAATTTCTACCTTTAGCCACCGTTGAGCACAGAAGGGAGCAAAAATCTTGGCAGCTGGCTCCTGCTTCTTGCTTCTCTGCCCAGCCTTGATAAATGAGAAAGCCAAGGAGCTGCTCTGACTCCTGCCAGCTGGCTAAGCTCCCAAAGAGACAGCCCACCCACCGCAAAGGTCAGAGCGTGGCACTGCCCGCCGCTCTACCCTTGCATCAGCACGGAGCACAGAGCAAGGGCTGGTCCTGCTCCTGCTGGGGTCTCTTCAGGGCCAGGGCCACCCCCCGCGGGAGGGTTACAGCTCTCAGTCTCCTTTGTGCTGCTTGGGATGCAGCAAGCCAGTGAAGATTCAACCAGTCCAACTCACGCCTTGAACTGCAGAGTTAATTTCAAAGTTGTGATGGCCGATGGATGGCAGCCGATCTGCTGGTGGTAGCTTTGAGATGGGACTAGTGTAACTCATACCTGAAATCGCGATTTTTTTTTTTTTCCCCCTATCCCTACACAAAGAGAAAATGCCTAAATAAGCCTTTATGGCACCATATCTGTTAAATAGATAGCTTTTATCTGTGACTGAGCCACTTGAAACATACTTTCCTGTCTGCTTTCAGAAAGGCAATACTAACCTGTGCTTCTTGTTGGAAATTATGATGTTTTGGAAAGGAGTTCAGAGCAAAGTGAGACGGGCTTTCGAACCTCTAAAGCCACAAGACGTCTGCGGCGCGAGTGGGCTGAAGTCTGATTCATGAGTGGAGACTCTCCGTGTTGCACGTCCCCCTACGCTCTTTTGATCTAGCGAAATTGCCCTGCTCGCTCAAATTGGTGACTACCCTGACAGGGGTAGCCCCAGGGGGAAAGAAAGGTATTTTGTGTGATGAAATTAACGGAAAACTGTCTTGCATGCAGCCTGCCCTATTTACTGCACCTCATCATCTCCAGTCACAGCTGCCTTTGGGGTCCTTCAGGCTTTCCCCAAGCCACAGGGCAGTCAGGAGAAGTTCCTGCCAGAGCTGTTGGATGCTGCTTCCCAGCATCAGCTGGTGGCATCTCTGGATCCCTGCTGGCCAGGAAGCAAGACAGCAAATTCCAACTGTTTCCATGAACCAGTAAGCCGACATTGGACTGGGGACGTGTGAAAGGGAGGGGATGCCAAATGATGGTTTCTGGAGGCCTGGCTGTTACCTCTGCATGAGTTAAATGTGGCATGGAGTATCAGGTATCTCCATGTTCTGTCATGTCTAGGACAGGTTAATTGAAGTCATTGTTTGACTGAGAGCCTTCCCTACTCTCTCTTCACTCTATTACAACCAGGCTCGTGCTGAAATTCTCCACCTCTTCTCCAGGGAAGCTCCTAATATTTACAAGTCTTTGCTCTGCTTGTGTCTTCCTTGAGACCTTGCTGTGCTTTGGGGTGGGTCAAGCTGTTCTCCTGTTCCCGGAGGGGTGCGTCCAGTTAGAAGATGGCTGTCCCTCAACAGAGTTGGCTTATAGATGTGAGCACATAATTCCCATAGGCTCCTGATCCCTAATTCCTTGAAGCCCACACTGAGTATGTAAGGATGCCTGTAGCCACGGGCTATAACAGGCATCGCTCGCTCGCTTGCAGGCCTTTCTCGGCCTGTGCTGGCAGGGCCGTTGGCGGCATTGGCCAAGAGAGTGGCTGCGTCCCAGGCGCTGTTATGTAAGGAAGAATTTCAACATTAATTACGTGTCTTGGCTTTAGGTTTCATTCTGTCTCTCTGGACACCAGAAGTAGTCTCAGAAGATTCAGTGTGGCTTCTGCAAACAAAACAAACAAACTTTAGTTTACAGGCTTTGGGCTCTACCGCTTTCTCCTGGAGCGGATGCTTTTGGGACGTTTTCCCTTTGTTTCCCTGCCACTGAGAAGGGACAGCAGTTTTTCTGGAGACAACTGCTGAGCGTAGCTAACATGCTGAAGTATTTGAGCTGTGGGAAGGCTGGCACTCCCAGTCAGACAGATTAAAAAGGAAAACTTAACGTTTCCCTTTGCTCTCAGCCACCTTCCTCATTCTGTTGAGCGGGAGGAAGGAGGGACAGACAGACGGACACAATGCCCTGTTGCCATCAGGGCTGCAGAGGTTATCTGGGGCAGAAGTGTGTGCTGGGCGAGAGATGTCTGTGTGGATCATGTCCTCATCCTAATGGATTCCCCCCCCCCTGCAACTGAAGTCATTAATGCTCGTTAAGCCAGGATGGAAACAAACCCAAACAACAACAGCCTACAGAATAATTTGGTCACTCCAGACTGGTTTGTTTTTTTCTCCAGTGAAGCAATTAGTCTCCTGTCATCCCATTTTTAGCCGGACTGGAAACAATCGGCCGGACAATAGCGATTCCCCTCCTGGCAGGGCAGCCACCGGATCCGCTCCGTGATGGGAAAGGTGAGGCGCCTTCCCTCGCCTGGCTCTGGGGGAAGAATGTCCCTAAAGAAATTAATTCCTCTGGGTCTCGCTGAAAGCCCTGTTTTTGCACAGCCCCTCCCGGTGAGTCACAGCCTCTGGCTCCTCTGAGAGCCCTCTGTACCGGTTGCGTTTTCTCTCAGCCCGCTGCAGGGTTAACCCTTCTGTGGTTTCGCCCAGGCGCTCTCATGCGTATATGACCCATCCCACTCTCTGGCTGATGATGTAGATTGTGGGTGCCAAAAAAGCCATGAAATAATCTGTGGTTTATACCAACAACAGGGCAATATAGGACTCACACAGAGGGGGGGGGAAGATTTTTCCAGTCTTGCTCATCTGAGTGGTATGTGATCCTAGGAATGGCTGTGTAAGGGGACAGTGCTGCCGAGCAGGGGACTGCGTGATGCGAGCAAATGTATTGGAGTTTGGCAAAAAGCAGGGAGTGCGATGGGGAGGATGGGGACCCG
This sequence comes from Theristicus caerulescens, assembly GCA_020745775.1. Taxonomy (NCBI): domain Eukaryota; kingdom Metazoa; phylum Chordata; class Aves; order Pelecaniformes; family Threskiornithidae; genus Theristicus; species Theristicus caerulescens. Next base: position 64,786,356 of record CM036564.1, on the reverse strand, counting down.
CTGAAGTCCTGTGGCAGCACCGCAGAGAGCCACGACGCAGCTTGCCCACAGCCACCCGGGAAATCTCTCAATTCCTGTAACCGCTTGTGACACAAGTACCGCGAAGCGCTGTCCTCTGCCGAGGGCGAAGCCTGCACCGGTGCCATGTGCAGGGCCTTCCTCTTGCTGCTGAGGCTGGGGGTAGCACGTGGGGAAGCGCTGGATTCCCCTGCCATTGCTGCACCTCCCTGCCGGGCACCGTGCCGACCCGGCACGCAGCACTCTTGCTGCCCCGAAAAGCATGGATGGGATAGGGCATGGAAGGGCAGGTTCAGGTAGGAAAGTAATGTGGCCATGTTGCTGGAGGAGAAGGCTTAAATCACCAGAAAGAGAGACCTCACTGTCTTTAGCTTCTCAAAAGCAGCCCTGCTGGCACCTTAGCGGCTGGCCGGTGCTAAACCTGAATGCTTTCCTTTAAAGATGCAGGAAGAAGCTAAGCCTGAATCCATGTTCTGTCTCGTTTCTGCACATGAGGTAAAAGCCACAGGGTTGCTAGTCAGGTGCCAGAAAAAGCTCCAGCTGCCCAGGGCAGCCGAGGACAAAGGGGACCTCTGCTTGCTCGGCTGCTGGGTTTAACAGCAAGCCACCACATGTTTGAGTAATGCGTCACTAGTGCCGGAGCTATGACGTCTGTGGTGTGAAGGTCCCGTGTGGGCAGCGGAGCTGTCGGGCTGTGGAGCGCTTTGCCTTGAGATAGAAAGCTGGGGTGGAGAAGCACTTGGCGAAGAAATCTGCCATACAGGCTCGTCTGGGGATGCGCAGCAGAAAGTGTTTCTGCCTGATCCCTGAAGCTTGGATTAGCTCTGGGGCAGAGCCTGCGACATCCAGACATCGTACTGGGTGTCAGCTGCACCCGCTCCGTGTCTGGGCAGAGCTGCTCTGGGAGCATGCTTTGGTTGCTGTGGGGGAATGAAAGGCTGTTGATAAGGGTTGTCTTCTTGTTGGGCGTTTTCTGTTTTGAGTCATTCCAGCCACGGTGAAGGTTGCTGGCGGTGCCAGGAGTGACAGCAAGCGCTTGGTCTGGGGGCAGAGAACCATGCCCAAGGGTGGAGTTCCAGGTAGCAGGGGTGGCTGTGGAGACACAGGCATGCGTGATGGAAACGCAGAGATTCAAAACCAGTAGTACAAAATTAAGGAATTGGCTGGAGAGGGAGCAAGCTGGGTTTGCATTCGCATCACTGTGGCGCTTCCCAAGTCACCACAGGGACAATGTGGGGTGGGAAGCGAAAGTAACCCTGTGTTTAAAAGTTGATTCCCAATGCACGCGGACGTAATCTTGATGTGAAAGTGGCTGCTATGTCATGGTGTGGTTGCATTCCTGTTACAGTCTAGCACGAAGTATGCTGCAGCACCCACACCACCGTCTTCCACCCAGCATTCTCTGCTTTCACAGCCCTACCGTGAAATCGTTTCTCATGTAAAATCATGAAGAGGTTTGCAAACCATTTGTAAGGCAAAAGCACTGTAAAGTCTGCTAGGGAACAGAAATGGGGGACGAGTAAGCCACACGTGTATGGTGTCCCCAAAGTGCAGAGAGGACACAGGTCAGGTATTGCTACTTGTCTGCATAGCCTATCTAGAACAGTTCCAGAAATACATTAGCTTTAATGTATCTTTTGTGGGCGATGCATTTCAGCATGTTAAAATTAAAATAATTCACTTTTTGTTCCTTTTTCTCAGGGCAGTAAAGAGTTGTTCTGCTTCCCCTGGGCCTCTATGGTCTTCCATTAGTCCTCAATCGATTATTTATTCATGGGGAGAGCATCTGAAAACAGCAGTCCAGTCTAAGAGTAGCGGCACTTGACTGTGTAGATGAGTTTGAAGTATTTGATGACCGAACCCACTGGAATTGTCAATAACATTAAGAACTGCTTTCCTGCCACAAAACAAAAATATAGCCTTGTAGGTGGAGTATGCTAAACTTCGATGAGGACATGAGCTAAAAACCAATGCATTTTAGGTGTCGCCTGAGTGTACCTTTAGCAAGCAGAGACAAGGAGTTTTTTGAAAAACATCTTGCCTTCCAGTTGACTAACTTTTGTATTGTGATAGAAAATGTGTATTTTTGTGCAGTTCTGGCCTGTGTAAACATGGGAGGTTTAGATACAAAATCTTTGAATTCTGAGTTTTGGTCTGGTGTGGTGTCATCACACCTCTCAGCAAAGATTTCTGTCTGTTTTGCCTGTTGTTTCTTGTCTCCCTAGGTTAGAAATAAGTTTCAGTGAGGATCTGTGGTGTCTTCTTCCTGCAGAAAGGGATTTATAATCAAGGGATTTATACTCATAGAATCATAGAATATCCTGAGTTGGAAGGGACCCAGAAGGATCATTGAGTCCAACTCAAGCATGTAGTCAAGGCCTGCGTGAGAGGGACCTGACAGCTTCAGATCTTCCTCATTTAAAATAGTAAAATCCGAGAGTCCTGTAGTCTGTGGTGTTGGCCTGAAAAAGGGTGAGTTAAAAACGGTTGTCGCAGCTGCCTTCCAGTAAGCAAGGCGTCCTGGTCCTGGAAAGAAGAGTGAGCACACAGAGTCACAGCATGAATTGACTCTGAATCAGCCAGCTGAAAGGCACATGCTACTCGTGGGTAACACCCCCAAATTTCCATCTTAGCTGGAGCTTGCTGCACGCTGAAGTTAGTCATTATTCCCATTCCTGTCCTTAAAATGCCCCTTTAGCTTCCCTTACACACACTTCCCAGTTCCGCCCCTGGAGTTGATACTCTGTGTATTGGGTGATGAAAGGAAAGGGGGGGTGCTGATTCTTCATCTTGCAAGGATGTAACTGTAGATGCCCATGGAGGGGCTGGCTTGTTTATTGGGGGAAGGACTGTAATATTTGGGCTGGAAAGCAGTCTTTTAGTGTGGTGCCACAGAAAGCCAAGCCATGCCAGGAGGAGTATTCCCAGAGACACACAGTAGCAGTGGGTATCCTCCTCCATGGTCCAAAGCGCTCTGCTGCAGAGTGGGGTGATGCCACTGGGGTTGCAGTGAATCTCATGCAGGGACTTGACAGATCTGTGGGCTAAAAACTCAAGAGGTGAGCAGTGTAAAGAGAGACCTTCCTCATTCAGGTCCTATTTCTATCCTTTTTCTAGATGAGGTCAGTTAAGACAGGGCTTATTTTCGTTTTCTGATGAATTTGTTTCATATATTACGGGAACAAGGGAGTTGGCAGCTTTCTGTGCGTGGTAGCCATGTCAGCTGAGCATTGATTGACTCCTGCTCTAAGTTACTTCTGCTTTGCTTGCAGTCGGGCAACTAGCTAAGGCACCTAATTTGGGAACCTGAATAGCCTTGCCAGCTGGTGAGTCAAATTTTAGAGGGGCTGAACTGCCTTGGGAAAGCACCTGTCTCCCTCTGCTAGCTGGAGAGGGAGCCCTGACCAAAGAGACTCAGTTTGGGGTCTCTTTGCTGCCCGTATGGCTTTTGGGGTGGCACACGGGGTCTAGTCTGTCCCTGTTGGCCTGGCACAAAGCTCAGTGTGTGAGCGGGATTGCAGAGAGCTCGGCATGCCCAGCCAGGAATTTTACCTGGCTCTGCCTTGCTTATCCAGGGTACTTGGGCTTCACACAGCCCTGGGTGAATCACCTGTAATGAGTGAATAGCAACAGTAATCCACATGAAATGAGAAACTAAATCTTGGGATAATGACCCATTTGCTAGGCTCCTACAAATACCTCTTCCATCTGATTGCACTGCTGCTATTTAAGTGATTGTTGTGGTGAGAAGCAGAGAGATCAGAGCAGTCAGGAAAGCACTTTGTTTGCCCTCCGGAGTCTTAGAAAAAAGAGAATCAATGATATCAGTGATGATCTCAGGTTTTTTTAAGAAACAACTCTCAAGATAGCATCTCCTACAGAAATATATTCAAACTTTGTTCCAAGGGGGGGCTAGGCAGTACCCCCTCCTGCGCAGCACGGGGATGCCTGTGTGCTTTGTGCCCACAATGTGTCACTAGCACAGAGACTGCTCTTTTTCTGTGTGCATAAAAATTCAGTGCAGATGGTGAGATCTTCAAAAGCATCCGTGCTGGCCCAGTGTTGCTTCTTCAAAAGTTAATAGTAAATTTGGCAGTGGAAATCTACAGGCCAAAGCAAAGTGCTTTTAAAAATCCTATCTAAAAATACAGTACTTTTGCTTTCAGCTTTGTTCATTCCATTATAGAAAGGAGATTAGCGCCTATAGCCTTAGCTTTATAAATCTGGATCTGTAATTCAGAGCCTTAATAAGGTTAAGTAATTTTTTTTTTCTAAGGGCCTAATCCAAAATTGACTGAACCTGACAGGACTTTTTCAGCTGATTTCCCTGGATCCAGGATCCAGGCTCAGAGTAAAGTGAATCTTATCCATATCGGATGAACATGGAGAAGTCTGCCTGACTAGATATACAGGTTCAATGCAGGAGTGTCTTCTTCCCCACAGAGCCCTGCTGGCATTACCAATACTAGCACAGGTTTGTTCGCTGCCCGAGCCGTTGCCAGAGGCAGTCTGCACACATGATTGTGATGGATAGGGCCACCTTTATTGTTATTTTTTTTTCCTTTGATATTTGCTGGAGTGAAACACTCCTCCTAAGACTCTAGTGTGGGATGGGTGGATTTCACAGCAGCTGTGAGATTAGCAGTGATAGCGCAGGAGAGTCACTTTGGTGTGAGCTACTGTCTAATTCCCCCAGGGCAGGCTTAGCGGCATGCAGTGGTGAAGTGGGGACGTGTCACCCTGTGCAGGTGGAATGAGAAGCCTTTTCAGCAACACAGTCCTGCCCTGATCCTACCAGGACAGCTTGGAGCTGGGACAGGGTCTTCGAGCAGCTCTACGGTGGGCAGTGGGCAGTCGGTGATGGTTAATCTTGGGTAACTCTTTCATTCCATCTTGAACCATTGAGACCATGTTGTACTGCGGGCAGAAGCCTGATTTAATTTTAATTTCTGTATCAGGCTTTGAATCAACGTTAGTCTATTTTTGTCAAGGTGACATAACAGGCTTACGCTTTTTAACCTCTCTTGGCACCGTCAGTCATAAGTCCACACCTGATTCTTGTGTGTGCATTTGGGTCTCAAGTCTGTTGTATGCCTCCTCTGAAGACTTCAGGCAAGGGGACTCACAGAAAGAAGCGTTGTGGTTTGTTTTTTTTTTTTTCCTCTTTCCCTCTTTTTCTGGCAAGGGTAAAATAGAAGCTCTGTTGGGAGCAACTCAGTAAGTGATGTTTCAGGGCCAACAAATTCCAGTGTCGCTGCCCAGTGGGACCGAGGAGTCTATCACAGGACTAGGCTGGCGGCTCATCCGGAGAGGGAGTGCGTGGCGTGCATACCAAGGGCTGGACACGAAGCCTTTTTCTGTCCACCTCTTGCCTTCCCGCATTAAATGGGAGGACGTTTGCTCTGGGATTCGGGGAAATACCTCAAGTGTAACTCCTCCTTCCTGACTAGAGTCCCACATAAAAGTGCAGCAAATAATATATATATTAGATATACACATATGTAAAAAAATGTACGCACACAAATGTGGACATATAAATATATATGGATTGCGCCATCTTTGGGATTACTCCAACGTAGCAATCTCCAGCGCGTCTGTGTTTCAGCAGTAATGGCTCCGGCTCTCGGCTGCCCCATTTCACAAGAGTGTCTTTTTGCCCTTGTAAAGCTGCCTTTGGAAACTGGCATTAGCTCTCTTACAGCTGCTGTGCATATAATGAAGGGGAAACTTATAGGTGCGCCTGACCCCGAAGGGACTCAGGGCACCCGTGGGGTCCCGCTGGATGTGTACCACTTGGGTGCAGGCCCACTAACGTGGTGGAAGCTTTGTGATTATTGTGGTATGTCAAGGGTTTTTTTTAGTCTATGCCTGTATACTTTAGCCTACCACTCTAATTTAACTGGAGGATGAATCATGCTTGTTCATCTCAATAGCAATGAAATCATGTTGGTAATTGTGTTAGCTTCCACAGATGCTTTTCTGAAGTGCCCAGAGGGAGGGGAGGTGGGACTGCTGGCGCTTCAAACCATCAGAGAGGTCTTGGATCCCAGGTAATGCCAGCTCCTTTGCTGTAAGAGAAGTCAACGCCTTGGGCACTGCTTCGTCTCTGGAGCAGCAGCCCGGGGAGCGCCGGGAGGGGACCGATGCTCTGATGTGGTCTGGGGAACCGGCTTCCAGAGAGACCCCGCCAGCAGGAAGGGGTCGGGCAGATGGGGAGCTGGCAGCGCCGGGTTGCAGCCCATCTCCACCAAAAAACCCATGGTGCTGCCTTAACCCGGGCAGGTGGCTTGCAGAAACTTGTCCTTATGCTTGAAGGGCTGCTTGACTTGAAGATTAAAATGTAATAACAGAGCGCTTCTGGATACAAGTGCTTGCCAATCAGAGTTTAGTCTGAAGCCCACACAACAGAGCAAGAATGTATTTTAAAGCCTAGTCAAATTTATCGCTGTGAGGGTGTAAGACTTCTAGAGAGTGCCTTTGGACATACTGAAGAGCACAGACGCAGGTGGGTTTGAGGGTCTCCCTCTGCCTTGCACAAATTCAAACCCCAGTGACCTTGCCCTCCAGAGCGGCCCTTGGCCACGTGCTCTGCTGGGACTTTTCAGAGAAGTTCAGCTGTGCATCCTGGCGTTTTATCTGACCCCATACACGAGTCGGTATTGCATCACTCTGTACCATCCTAGTGTCTGCAGGAGAGGTGGAGCCTGCTTTGGAGGCTGCGTGGCCATAATCCATCATTCCTAACACACAGGTGCAGAGCATTTCAAAAGGTTTGTGCTCTGCGTGCCAGTGTGGGTGGGTTGGGTGAAGCAGAGAAAAGCCATGAGGCTCTCTTATATTCTGCCACGTTCCCCCTCTGCAGCCCTCTGTGGAGTCTGTAGGATGTGCTGTGGTGGGATGAGGCCGTAAAATCCCCAGGAGTGGTGCTGGGCTCCTGGCTGGAGAACTACTCAGGTACTGAGATGCCTGGGGGATCAACCTTCCCCACGAGCCTCCTCTGCCTCCCACGGCTGCACAAAGCAGCCGGCAAGGACGGCTTTTTCTCCTGTTGTATTGCTTAGCAATGAGTGTTAATTTTCAGTGGAGTTTCACTCGCTCATACCACTTATCCTGGGGTCTGAGTTGGATTCTTGTATCATTATGTCACATTTCTGCTTTTGCTTTGTTTCTGAGAAATGCGGTTCGGTCTGGAGCCGTTGTGGCTGTATTTACGGTCCCTAAACACTTAAGCGTGGTCAGCTTTTGAAAACAGCTTCTGGTTGTTAGGGCAGTGCAGAAGGGCACCTTGCTATGTTTCGTTCGTAGTTTCTGGTAATGATGAGTTACAAGTATCTGGCGAGATCTTCCCTTCATTTCTGTCCCGGTACGTTGCACTGTAAGTTGCAGTACGCCTGCTGTACTTGGGCTGTCTGCATGCATGCTGGTGGTCTGAACGGGTTTGCACCTCAGAAGTTGACTGGAAACTAGAAGGAAGGTTTTCTTTACCCAAGACAACGTTTTTCAAGAAAACAAGGAGTTGAAGTTATGTTTTGCAGTCCCCACGCTGTATTCAATGTTACTTCGTGCAGTGCCTGGAAGGACAAGAGCGCATGGACTAAACCCCCCAGGGTTTAGGGATTGGGTTGGGAAGCCGTGGGCACATAAAGCAACACTTTCCATCTCAGCCCATCAGCCCCAAGTGGTGGTGTGCGTAAGTGGCTACGCACTGGTTACGTGCTGTGTAACAGCACTGAGCCTTACCTCCGGTTCTTGGCTTGGTTCTGCGCCCAAGAGGGTGCCCTCTGGAAGCTCTAGCTATCCTGATTTTCCCCTTTAAAGTAGGAGAGGTGTCACATTAGCGGAAGCCTCCGAGGCTGGAAGGCAACAACAGCTTGTCCTCTTATTTGGCAGCAAAACTCGGGATTTCAAACTTTTTCTCCAGCTCGGTGCAGCTCCATCTTTTTCTGATAAAGATCAGAGAAAGATGTGGCTTTGTGGCTCCTTTTTTCAAAAGGCCAGTAACCTGGTTTTTCATTTGTGATTTCTACATTTCCCCCGACCCTAAAGATGTGGTAGCAACTAAGCGAATATCAGCAGCTCAGCCTGGGTTTTTATGTCTTAATTCTGGTAGGATATATTGCAGGTGTCTTCTTTAGCCTGTATTTACTGCTGCCTGCTGACACTCAGCTTTACCACTGCTTAGGAACTTTTCCTTGATGCTGTCAGAATATGAGTTTCTGGTTATAAAAACTTACTTGACCATAAAAATAAATGATGTTTGGTTGCTATAAGAAAAATGTGGGACATGTGAATCATTTTCTGTGAAGGAATTTTTAAGCGAGTTCTCTACAACCCAAGGCACATGGGACTGGAAATAGCCTTAATTCCCAAAGTGGTATGAAATCTTGGGAGCAAAATGTGGAGGTCCCTAGTCCAAAGCTGGTGGGAATGGAATTGTGAAAATAATTATGTGCTTTGAGTTTGGTAACTGAATCTACAAAATTTGGTGTGGAAAGAAAGGCAGAAAATTGTTTCAGATTTTGTGGGCCCAAAATAATTGTTAGGGCTTTTTTAAAGCAACAATATTTTTTTGTAACTCAAGAGAGTGTTGGTTTCAAGTAAAATAGAATATTTTGGTCTGGATGTTATTAATGAATGCAAAGGAAAATGGGAAATTATATTAGCTTCACATGAGTATTTAGGGCTTTACATAAAACTGAGACCTCCATCTGTTCTCCTCCTTATTTAATCAAAATACTGGTTTAAATCTGTTGTCCACTGTATTTGGAGCAAGGCCTCCAAATTCAAAAATCCTACCTCTCTGACGAGTATCTTACCAACTGTGCTATTCCTCAGGTTGTGTGTCTTTCCTTCTCCTCTGTTGCTTCATTTTGAAAAAAAATAATTACAATTTCACTGGAGCAGGAGTTGGAAACCTGTATTGCTTTGGTTACCAGAGCAGGCAACAGAAACACATTTTTCTCCATCGTGATGGAGATTTCAGTATTTCTATGAGGTAAAATGACTTCAGCAGAAGAGGTGGAGAAAAATCCAAATCTACTCCCTGCTTGCAAAGGGGGTTTGAGTGCACATTTGCTCACCCCAAAGGTGTTTCCAAAAGAGTGTCTAAATGGCCTTATGTGCTGAAGACTTGGAAAAGCAAAATTTTCCCTTTCAGAAGTGCTGAAATTATTAATTTAGCTAATTCCAGGTTTGGGGATTTTGTTTTTAATTGTGTGTACATATATATTTTTTTAACATTTGGCTGGATTCTTACACTAGTCGCACCTGTGTTCGTGGCTAGCTCCCACTGCTCTGTACCTACATCTTTCATGACTAAGTGATTTGCATCGAGATGGGAGCAGCAGGCTTTTATGAGCTTTAAACTGGATCTTTGGAATTGCCAAACCTGGGAGAACCTCGAACCGAGGCACTGAAACTGGAAGCTAGTTTCTGTCACCGCTACTACTGCAAAGAAGATCCTTACTACATGCGCAGCCCTTACAACACAGGGTGGTGAAACCAAAAGAGGAAAAAAACCCCAAGCCTCATCTTTTCAAATATAGTTTCTAAATCACGAGTGAGATGATCTGAGCAGAGCGAGTGGCAGGTATGCGTATAACACCTATTCACTGGCAAAACTCCCTGGTGCAGGGAAATCGCATTTGACAGATGCTTCAGAAAAGGACTGGATCATCTGCAATTGTAATTTTTTTATTTTTTTTTTTTTTTTTAACAAATGTTAAACTCAAGCGGCAGATGTATAAAGAACACCTCTTCCAGCAAGTGACGCTGAAGCAGCTCATTTTGTCATTTCTTCTGGGTCTAGACTAAACGGAGGCCGTTAAGCCGATGTGCCGTAGCTGCCTGCGAGGACAAAGGCTGCCTTTCTGAGTCGGGATGAAGCCTGTTTTCCAGTGGAGGTTTGCCAGTGAAAGGCAGAACCTCAGCAGGACCTTAGAAATGCAGCCCTCAGAAAACCTCTCTGCCGTTATTGCTTCATCGAACTGCTAAAAATATTGACTGGAAAATGCAAGTATTAAGGAAATGAGGTAGATTTGGGCTTTCTGAGCTGGATGACTTCCAGTTTCATCAGCTTCCCGGAATCCTTGCTGCGAAAATGAAGAGCTCCTTGTAAATCTCAGAAAACTGTCAGTGTTTTTCCTCTCATGTGGCCGTGCTGGTTCATGGGATACGACGCGCGGGGAGACCTGTCAACGTCAAGCAGCGAGTACAGCGCTTACGACTGCTGGGATCGCTTGAGACAAATGCTCAAACATGAGACCAAACCGTGACTTTCCCAGAGAATTATCCTATGGGGCTGCCGGAGAGGAGCCACGTGGCTGAGCCTGCTGCTGTGCTGGCCCATGAGACCCACTCCAAGGGGGATGTGTGGGGCCATCTTCTCTGGCCTTGCCAAGTGAAGAGCATTGAGAAGTCTTGTTTGGTCACAGGAGGTCCTCTTCTAAAATGATCCGCACATAGCCAGAGCGCCTGAGCAAGTGAGAGCAGATTAATGTTACGTTACAGGTTATGTAAAAATAGAAAATGCAAGTTTTGGATTTCACGTTGCTGGAAAGAAGTCAGGAGAAGCCAGTATCGCAGCTGCAGAAGGAGACAACAGGCGCTCTTAATGGGTTTAATGTGCAATGTAGGGAAGCCAAAGGGCTGGAGGTTTGCCTAGGGTGGTTAAAACTGTACTCGCTCAGCGAGAGGCAGACAGTTTAAATTTAATGGCTATTACATATATAGAGGCTCTCTGGGAGGACGCAGCAAGTGCAGAGTGCTCTTGCACCTGCAGAAGCTCCTGCCATCTTGACGATGAGCATCATGCATTACGCAGCTAGCAGGGATTTTGGGCTTTCTGCAGCGTGTCCTGTGGGGCAGAGGCTGAGAAGTGGCAGAGTGGCTGGTCATCTGGTCTGCAGAGCCGGCCCTGCCTCGTAGCCGTGTCTTGCCTCTGCTCCTCAGGCTCTCCATGAGGGACTGTAACCTGCTCAGTCAATGTACGTGACTGTGTTTCTGCTGGCTCAGATACAAGGAAGGTGTATTTTGAGGTATTCCCAAAGCAGGCCAGGATGTGGCGGATGTTTTGGGGGGCGAGGGGAGGTTTGGAATGGGGATCTCCAAGCAGGCTCACCAAAATTCCCCTTCCAGTCGCACCTTTAGGGGCACCCTCCAACAGTCAGGCCTGTCCAGGACCAAAAAGGTGTTTGCTGCATTTAAAATGGAGCCAAGAATAAACTGCGCATTTCAACCACATTATTGTAGATTCCTGGAAACAAGGCCTGCCTTCATGCTTGGAGGGCTGCCCTGCTCTGCCAGGAACCACAGGGAAGAGCAACAGGAGCTTTGGCTGTAAACTGCTGCTGAAGGCATACTGTCATGGGCGAGCACGTACAATACCTCTCACTGTGCTCGCCTAAAGCCTTTCCAGGACAAGCCTTTGCCCACATGCCTTAGCAGCCATTTTTGATTCTCAGAAGGGGAAAAATAAGTGTCTTCTGCTGAGCATCCCACCCAGAGCAAACACTGCAGCATGAGACAGGCATGGGCACTGTCCTCGGCATCCAAATTTCACTGGCCACCGGATAGCTGGTGGGCCTGCTGGGAAGGGCAGCATCATTGCAGAGGGCTTTTTGCTGGCTTGTGTTGCCATGCCACGTGTTAAACTTGGAGAGAGAGGATGTATGATCTTGCGATCAAGATCCGGAGCTGGAATTCAGGAAGCTGGTGTTCAGTCTTGGCTCTGGGGGACATGGGCAAATTTCTTAACCTTTACCCCTTGCTTTCCCATCCATTCACAAGAGGATAATAATACTTTTTCTTATCTCCTTAGGACAGATTGTGGCTCTGATTGTCTAGCACAATGCGTCACAGATCTTTCCACTGCAACAGTGTAGTTGAGGGAGACCTGTCTCAAGCTCCAGAGAGGCTTCTGGTGGTGGTGTGGGCTGTAGAAATGCCGATGCACGACACAGCAATCAACCACCTGATTTTCACTTTAAGATCATAGACAGAGGATGAACAGGATCAAGCTGGATTCAGATTTCAGCTCACCCATAGGTTTTCATATTGATATGGAGATGCCACCACCTCTGTTACCACCCTCCCCATTGCTCCCCCTTCCCAGGGAAAGAGATGTCCAACCAGAGGGAAAAATGGATTAAGTTCCAGCATGGATTTCATGAAGGGGCCCTGAGACCCCCAAATGTATTCAGTTATTTGATCCTTATCTGGGCATCTGAATGACTTTGAAAGTGGCTTTGTCTAGGCCTGTAAGGTGTCCTCCATCTCAGCAAAATGGCGATGGTAGCACTTCCCTGCCTCAGAGCTGCTGTGAGGGCTCTGTGCAACTCTTGGGCCAATACCTGAGACAGTTCAAAAAATGAACTGTGACCTATTTGTACTGCACAGAGCTGCCATCGTAGCTCCTTTCCTCCATCTGTGACTGTGCCCAGAGCTTGTCTGGCAGCTGAAAAGCAGAGGTGCTACGAGCTGGTATGTGTTTTTAGGAAGTCATTGCCTAAGCCTGCAGATAACCCCGTGCTTTCTGGTTGTGTTCCTGACGGCGCTTCTGACTGCGGGCTCTTCCCTCAGGCAATCTCAAGGTCAGGCAAGCTGATAAGCTTTGTTAGGGCTCTGTCATTTTAGCAGCTCTGCTTTTGATGAGGAGCTCCCAGGCTGTTAGAGGTGACGTATTGGAAAATGTGCCTTTCTGCAGCTTGTTTGGCTGCAGGTCTCTTGTGACAGTGACAAGGAGGTCCCCACCCCATGAGCACTACGGGGGACATTCACTTCTTACATTAGTGCAGTCCTGCTGGAATCAGTACATCTGGGAGGACTTTAAGACTTTGCCTTATGATGGAGGCACCCCATGCTGGCCAAAGATTCCCCCTGCCCATGTGGTGTGGTTTCAGCAGGGAGTTTCATTGCTTCTCAGCTTGGATAACACTCCAGGTGGGGTTTATCAGTCAGGCTTGCCCCGATACAGGGAAATCTGGGGCTTAACCCCCCACACATCAGGAGAAGAGGGGATCTGCTGCCCCTCTAAAGAGGCCCTGAATGCCTCCCCGGCTTCAGCTGTGTGCTCCCGGCGCGGCGCTTTGCTGAATCAGAGCACGTCCTGTGCGGTGCGTTTTGCTGCATCATAACATCATTACGCAATTTGACAGCTCTGGCAACCTCTGCTCCAGTGAGTCCCAGAGCTAAATGAGCAGGAGCTCTGCCAGCCAGGCTTGTGGTGTGTTTGGAAAGCCATGTGGGCGAACTCGTATAGCACCTGCCCGTATTAAATGCACTTTGGAAGAATGATGTTTGTTCCTCCCTCCCTTTTGTAAGAGGTGAAGCAAAAGAAAACCCCTCCTGCATGACTTCTGTTTATTTTTTTATGATGATGAGGCTTGTCCAGTTTACAGGTTAAGCTTCTGAGGCCTGGGACGCTGCCTCCATTCATGCTGGGGCTGCTCCAAGCACGTAGCAACTCGGTGAACGATTCTTGTTGCAGGGACTTGAAGCTGGACAACGTGCTGCTGGACTACGAGGGTCACTGCAAGCTGGCAGACTTTGGGATGTGCAAAGAGGGCATTCACGATGGCATTACCACAGCCACCTTCTGTGGTACACCAGACTACATCGCTCCAGAGGTATAGGAAACCTTTCTTTGGCCAGGAAAACTTGGTTACAATATGAAAAGCGTAGGTTAGCTTTGGAACAGCAAGTGTACTCTCTGGTGTCTTTAGCTACACCTTATTTGACTGCCGGGTGCAAGATTTCCTCTTAGGTGTATGCTTGTATTATCAGTCCCTGGTGCAAGCAAAGCATGAGTAAACCTTCAGGCTGCTGTAGGCACCAGGATAAGCCCATATTTTTCTTTAGGAAACATGAGGTGAAAAATGGAGGCACAGCTGCAAAAATCTTGAGGCACATACAGATACTGGCCCAGTTTGAAAGGAGATTGAATTCTCCCCCATTTCCCAGTTCCTTTTTCTACCTCCTCCTGTTCCCTGTCATTCCCCAATCTCACTACAAAATTAATAAACACCTCTTTAAGGAACAGCTGCCCTCCAGATGCTGCCAGATGTTCTGACAGGGTTTCAGATCCTTCTTCAACACAATCGAATTTTTGTCTGTGGTTGGTGTTTGTGCCTTTCTCACATACTTGCACTTCTTCCCCTCTCCGGCTGAAAGCCTTGCCGTCGGAGCCGGGTGAGTATTTCCTTCCCAGGGGCAAGAAAAAGGTGACGTCAACCCGCGCACATGGCAGCTCTGCTGCTGAGGCTCAGCCAGTTTTGCTGAAATGCCCCTTCTCCTCCTGCTAAGCCCTAGCATCATTTCTAAGGGCTTGTTTCCCAGGTGACCCTGTGAGCAGCCAAGCTAGTTCAGCCCTTGTTTAAAGCATCTGAGGTACCTTTGTGCTGATCTGGGGGTTCCCAGCTTGAGATCACCTATATGTTCCTGCACATACAGCCAGCCTAGCAGAGAGTGCTGTTAGGACGTAGCGAGAACTTCTGCGTTAATGTTTCCAAATCCTTTTTCCTTCCCTGCTCAGTTTAAGAAGCTTCAGAGTTGATATTTGTTTCCCATCCCTTCTTCAGATCCTGCAGGAGATGCTATACGGCCCTGACGTAGACTGGTGGGCCATGGGCGTGCTGCTGTACGAGATGCTGTGCGGCCACGCGCCCTTTGAGGCGGAGAACGAGGACGACCTCTTCGAGGCCATTCTGAACGATGAAGTCGTCTACCCAACGTGGCTCCAGCAGGACGCAGTGGCAATCCTCAAAGCAGTGAGTTCCTTTGGCTGTTTGCATGCTCTCCGTCCTGGCTTTTGCCAACCTAAACCTAGCAAAAGAAAACATGGCTGGGGTAATGGGCACTCAGAAATCATGGTTACCCTGACCCTGACCCTTTTCTTATCTTGGATTGAAGGGTAAACAAACAAACAAAAAAATCCTGCCACACTTAGGTGTGTTTGCATAGTTATGTCCTTTATACGGTTCAGCAGCCAACTTGGCAAGCAAAGTGTGTTCATGTTTGTGTGTCTGGGCATTCCCCTGCTGACTTAATGATTTACAATGTATGGTCATCTTCCAGAACAGAAGCAGCAGGTATACACAGGATTTAATCAGTAGCAAACATATGATTTCCATGCGGCTGGAGTGGCGAAGAAGTGAAGCCTTCATGATAATCCTTTGTTCTGACTGTAGGTAATACCAGCCATCCCCCAGGGATTGCTGTCTACCTGCATGCAAACACAGGTTTTTGATTTTTTTTGTGTTTGGGAGAAAAAAAATGGGGCTGTACAGCAAACAGTTTGAGGAGAGCTGTTGCTGGCCACACTTAGCCGTTGTTCTACCGTGTATCCATGAATTTTCCCAGGAGCTTTCTTATCTGCATGCCTCACATCTTTGCCTGTGACATGGGAATGAAGCATTTTAAGATTTCAGGCTGTGCGTGTAGAAACGGTGCCTAGTGCACTGGAATTGCCTGGCTTTACTGTAATGAATCAAAAGGTGATTAAATAACGAGGGTATTAACCTGGGAGTCAGGAGACCTAACTTGGCTGTTCTGCTGCTGACTTCTTCCTGCCCCTGATCAAATCACTTAATATCTCTAAGCACCCTTTGGAGAGAGAAGGATCAGAGTATTCCCTTTCCTTGCAAAAGCGCTGTGAACAAAGATGTATTTAAGACTGGATACTACTAAATATTGTGATAATAGAGGATCTAAGAAATAGTTGGATAAGACAGTAATTCATAGTAACTTGTGGAGCACTGACTCAAAGAAATGGGGCAATGAATGATGGGACCATTTAAAGGAAAGAGGAGAGTTTGTTTTCATCAGATCTTTAGTAGCAAGAATCTGGAAGTTTTCTGCTGAAATGTTTCTGTTGTATATGAACTGAGCAACTACTTTCCATACCTGAAAATGCATCTAATAAATTCCACAGAAATCAACTGAGAATAAAAGCCATTACTTGAGGAGGCAAGGGCTTGTGCTTTGAAATCACAGGTTGTGCTCGGGAGTGATCGTTTGTCGTGCTGAAGGCCCTCTTGGGTTTTGGAAATAACCTGCAATGTACTGAAAATTAAAAAAAAAAAAAAAAAAAGTGAAGTTCAGACTCATTGCAGCTTCTGGAGCAACATTCATGTTGTTGGATTGGGACTCTTGAATGCCTTAGCCAATTCCTCTTCTGCAGTGACAAGTAATAGCAGAGTGGATTTGTTGCAGGTATCTTGCGTAAGTATGAGATGAAGGTAAAATGTGATCAGATAGACGCTCATCACAACAGGAATTTCAGGGTATAATATGATTTGTGTTTTAGCCTCTTGATGAAATGCTTATTTTCCTAATTCCGATAGGAACCTCACAGAAACAGCCAGTGCAAGCTGCAGTCACTGCAGGCTGCTCTAGCCCATGTTCAGAGCCCAATTTTTAACAGTGGGTCCCTTCTGTGATGAACAGGCAAGCAGCATGATGAGAGGCACTGGAGAAAGAGGGCCAGAATTGAGGAGGGAGCTAAGAATTTAAATAGAGATCGACCGAGCATGTCCAAAACTGCACAGTCCACTTAGCAATTGCTGGTTACTTGCCTGAAAAAGTAATCGCGGCTCTGCGTGGCTGCTGTATCATGTGCTGCTGGTGAAACCCAAGTGAAAGCAAAACTGCCTTTCTGAAACGCATGTGTGTTGCTCGAGAGAAGCACTACGCTATGTCTGCTTTGGGAAAAAGGCTGAAATTTAGGGCATTAACCAGGAGCCTTGTGATTAACTAGTGGGAAGTTGCAACCGAAATTTTTACTGGACTTTCAGTTCTTCAGTTTTTCTGTTCCCTGGGTGGCTGCTACCTGCAGGTGACTTTTGCATCTTATTTTACATCACTGATGATGTTGGCTACAGCCTGAATTTCTGCAATTTCACCGTAGGTGCTTTTGGGATCAAGAGCTGCTCGCTAGAAGAGCTCCTCATTCCCCCCTCCCTTTCTTATGCTGAGTTTTAGAGGCATCAGAGCATGTTGGCTTTAACAGGAAGGAAACATCCTGTCATGAGATTGTCTGGGGCTCTAGACTGTAATGAAAAAACCCACACACTTTGATTTCTTTTGAATGATAACAAATGTGATCACTGCTGAGGTATTGTATTTGCAGCGTACTGATAATGTTTGGTCAGTATTTTTAGGTGTGAGTATAACAGAGTGGTGAACGTGGCTTTTTTGTTCCCTTGTGACTATCTTATGAAGGAAGACAGTAGATTTTCTAGCTGCTAAATATGTAGATTTTTTTTTTCTCACAGACTTCTGATGCTAATGTGAGCATCTTCTAATCATTAGCGTGTTTACCTCCAACAAAAAGTGAACTCGAGCTCCCTGATTTACAGCTGTGACAGTGCTTTCTAACCCATGATGTTAAGAGCTCTGGAAAATCAGAGCACTCAGCGACTGCAGTGACATAAATGATTGTAAGTAATTAAGTGGCATGGGAAGCCTATGGAAGACCAGGGAATTAAACCTGGGGTCTCTTGTATTGCAGGCTAAGGCCTTAATAGCCTTAATAACTGGATTATCCCCTCACTAAAAGTTCTGGCCTCTAACATTGAATAAGACTAGTGAGAATTCGCTCAGTTGTGAGTGGTACAAAGCTCTGAAACGAAAATCAAATTCTTTTGCCAGGAAGATGCAATTAGGTGTAGGTGCTTAGAGATGCTCTACAAATGGATATATCTAGGTTTACAAAGCACTTGATCTGTTTGCCTTCATGAAGAGCTTCATTGTAAAGAAGGATAATAGGTTTTAGGACCCATTTCACGGATGCTGTTATTTTTGTTTTGCTTTTGTTTACCATAATTGTGCTTCACTAATTTCTCGCCATCAGAAACCACCTGATTTCTGAAGGTTGCATCCTGTTCATCTTTGCAGTTTCCTGATAATAACCAAAATAAGTCCTTAGGACCTCCTTTAGGTCACTGGGTGTTTCTGGTGTGGTTTTGAGCACTGGTATCAAGGAAGACAAAACCAACCTCAATTCCGTGGGACCTTGTTTAGAATTGAAAGCAGAAATATTTGTGCTCTAGAAAAAGGAGTTTTTATCTATTTCCCCTTTTAATGTTTTTTTTTTTTTTTTTTTTTTGTCCTTGATATTTTCCCTCAAGAGCTGGGGAGAGCTAAATCAGTGTAAATCAGCAGGATTTTGCTGGAGTCAGTACTCCAGAGGAGGGAAGTAGAAAATCTCACTCGTGTACCCTGCCCCGTCTGAGTGTGCCACTGGGGAATTTAGGTATTGATGGTTCAAGTCAGGCAGAGAGGACTCAAACTGAGGTCTGCCCTGCTTGTGTTAGGCAGTAAAAAAAGTGCAAAAAAGGAGGATTGCTGCTGAATGGATTCAGACTACTTCAGCTCATTCTAAATGTAAGTTTTGCTTTGATTTTTATTCCCCCCCAAAAAGGTTTCTCTGTAGCCCTACCTGAATGCAGTCACAAGTTGTTTATGCCAGAGGAGCTATTGGATTTGTGTCTGTAAAAGAAATTCTTTCAAATACTCTTTGCCATCAGCTGACAGAGTAGTCACCAGCGTCTGATGACGAAGAAACTGTGAAAGAGAAACTTTGTGAGCATGTGGTGAGCAGAGACTGCCGCACCAGATCTTTTATGGCGAGAGTGCAGCTGGAGTTTGCTTTGTTACAGCATGTCGATGCTCTGAATTTGTAAATTGTCACTAGCAAAAAGTGCTTGAGCCAAGAGGGTGGCTTTTCAGGCAGCCAGAGGCTTTGGGATTCAGCTGAGTGAACTGCAAAATGAAATACAATCCTCTCGTTTCCCATAAGCGGGGTGGTATTTTGGCAGCATGTTTCGCTCGCTTCACGTATGACTTTCTCAAATGCAATTCAATCATGCTGTCTTGCTAACAGTCAGGCTTAGTTGGAGGGGAGAATGAAGGGACACAGTGCACATCGGGTCTCAAAAGTCGATGGCGTAATGGGAAGCAAATTCACAGGGAAAGCTGCAGGGATTTTCTTTTCCGCGTCTGGTTTCAGATGAGGAGAGAAGGGCTAAGCCTATTGAGTTGCTCCGTGGACTGATGATCTGAAGTAGCAGTGGTTGGCCCAGAGGCTTGGAAACTTGGGTGAGCAATTGCAGCTTAGATGTTTTCACTCTCAGAGCCAGGGAACTGCAAGGGCTAGAAAGCAGCATCTCTCCAGGGAAGCGTTAGCATTGCTCTGCCTTCTGCACCCCGGATTTCTGAACTCCTGTCACAGCTGAGTCTGCTGAAGCTGAGGGTATCTCTTGGCATTTGTGTGCCAACCTCCAGTCTTAACGTGAGCACTGAAATACTTCTGGCCTAGCAGAAATGCTCCTTCCAAAAGTGAGGCTTGGGCAGCCTTGCCTGTAGCTGTATATTTTGGGGACACAAATGAGACTAAAGCCTGTTCTCCCTCCAGCTGGTTAAAAACATGCATTTTGAAGAAAACACTACTGCAGTTAAGAGACTGGGCAAAAATGGTTATGTCCCCCTCCAACTGGTTTTCACGTGAAAAATAAACACTAGGCAAGAAAAGGGGAAGGTGCAGAGGAAATTGGCTGTGGTTTTAGCAGCCTGCACCTCCCACCCAGCGCACGTGGAACAGGACGGGGGGAATCCAAATGCTGATGGCTTAGTGCGAAGAGTGAGAGGGATTGAAAGGTGAGGGAGCTCAGCTGAGAGCAAGCATGACCCAT
This sequence comes from Theristicus caerulescens, assembly GCA_020745775.1. Lineage (NCBI taxonomy): Eukaryota > Metazoa > Chordata > Aves > Pelecaniformes > Threskiornithidae > Theristicus > Theristicus caerulescens. The sequence continues at coordinate 64,766,650 of CM036564.1, read as the reverse complement.
ATCTCAGAGAAAAATTATGCCAGCAATACAGTGCCAAGGAAGCAAAAGAAAAACTTGAAGTTGATCTGTTTTTCTAGAGAACAATAGCCTGGAAGTGATGGTGACTCAAAAGGCAAATACTCTGGTTTAGTGAACTCTCTGCTGCTTTGTGCCACTGAGTTCACTTCCCCCCCACAGATACCCCAGTGCTCTCTGCACCCCGACTACGCCACTAAAGTCTAACACACACACGCACCACCACCTCCCCATCCTCCATTGGACTCCGCTCTTGCAGACTTGCTTAAAATCCCCTTTGCTCTGCCACGTTAACATCAAGGGGCTGTTGTGTTTGGGAATTAGTGCTTCACACTCAGCCGCAGCAATAATGATGCTGTGTGGGTCAGCAGGAGCCAGGTCCTGCTCTGATGACCTGTGCTTTACAGACTCATTTTTGGCTGTCGGTGTACAAGGTGAGGGAGTTGGGATTTCCTTCCCAGCTTCTGCCAGCAGCCAGGAGAGAGCTTACATGGCTCTTGGGAGCAGCAGGAGGGGGAATGGCTAAATGGGCCACAGTTTAAATCCAACCCCTTTGCCTCCAGACAGCCTTGAAGCCTGATGAAGAAGTCAAAAAAGCCCAGATCTAGAAAGGACAAGTCTCTTCTCCCATTCCTGTGAGCCCATGTCACAGACTGAAACCCAAAAACTAGGGCTTTTCACTTAGTTCCTTAGGTTTTTTGGCTTGTTTGGACAGCTAGCACACACAGCAATATTTGCTACTGAGGGCTTGCCGGCCGTGTAACTTATCCCCCTTTGCTAGGAGGCAGCACACACAGGTTTTTCTGGAGAGCAAGAAAAGGGCTCAGGAATGTTGTAGTGCAGACGGCAACCAGCCACTTCATCTTCAGCGGCAGAGAGGTATGGGGGCCCTTCCGCAACAGCTCGGCCAATTTTCATCTTGTTAATTAAAAAAGCCACTCAAAACTTTCTACAGAAGTTTGTCATTCCTTTGCTGCCTAGAAGAGTGAATATGAGGCCGCCTTAGGTCCCTCAGTCACTCGGGTAACCATCAGACACAAGAGACTTCCCCACAAGGTACTATAATGAGTAGTGTATTGCTCCACCAGCAATTTCTCTTGAGTCGATGGGAGGAAGCCTGTGGATATTATTTCAAAATGTGGCCCAGTTCTACCTTAAAACAAGAGGTTGAGTTAGAGGGCACTGATTGTGAATCGTAGAAATGCTTTGTGTATCGATATACTTATGTAGAAATAAGTTAGGTAGCAGTGGGGAAAGTGTGTGTGTGTGTGTATGTTAGGGTTTTATTCTCTAAATTTCCAGGTGATACTAGATGAGGAAAAACTAAATCTGAAGGGTACCTTCCTCTGCCTCTCCTTCCAGTGAAAATGAGCCCATCGTTTCTCAGGAATTCTAAGTAATGGCTCCTAACGTGAGATAAATTTTATTATTATGTTTGTGTGTGTGTGTGAGTTAAATCTAGGATTCCCTGGGGAGTACAGGGTTCGGGTGGTTATTTCTTGTCGTTCCAAAGATAATTCTGAGGAACTTCTAATATCCTGCGTGGTCAGAGCACAGGGTGTTCCAGTCTGGCTGGATGCAGGATAACAGCTCCAGCAGAGCCCTTGGACACTCAGGCTGCGCTGCGTGCACTTACCATGTGAAGAGAAAGAAGATTGGAGAGATGCAGGAAAGAAATTTCCCTCGGGCACTCCACCCAGGCCCAGCTGAAGGAGAGAAAGCAAAGTGAAGACTGAGCTGTGCTGTGGGAGGATTAAGCTACCCATCCTAAGGGGATGGTTTTGGACTGCTGGCAAGGACATCTAAGTTCAGGATGGTCCTGATGATCATCTCATGGATGGTCCAAGCTGCCTACTCACTGCAGCTGCTCACCCTGAACATGAGCACGGAGGGCGAGATCTTCTGAACTGTTCTTTGGATAAGTTTATTCTTTGCATACACTGTACTTGCTCAGGTTCCAGCACCTCTGGATAGTGGGAGGTCAGAACGAGCTGTCATCAGCTCAGATACCACGGTGGGTGTCTGCATCCTCCCTGCACGCTACAGCAAGCAACACATGACTCAGAATACCTGGGCTGTGCTTTGCTTGGCACATCCAAGTGCAATGCGTTTGTGCTTCCCGCTGCCTTTGTGCCTCGCCTTTTCCCTGAGTCCTGGGTGGTCAGTTTGGCCACTGTTAGAGCTAGACCAAACCCCCCCCTTTTTGTGCTCCCCGGGCCTCTCCTGAACTCTTAGGAGGTGTGAAACGAGGCAGCCAGGTGCTGATGGTGCAAGGTTGCCTACGTTCCCTTTACATCACTTTGCACAAGGCATATGTCTCTCCTTTGCACTTGAATCCTACAGATCCGGGCCAGGTTCTTTCTTTCCAACAGAGAGAAAAAGGCAGATAATCTGTTTCATGTGCAGTGCTGGAACAGCCAGAATGAACTTGTTTCTGAATGAACCAGATGCCGGGAGTATTTTTTAGACAAAGATTAAAAGGAACAACACAATGGTAGACCCACTGAAATCAGAGGGAACTAGATGAGCTCATTGCTTTATCCTCAGAGCTGAGAGGCCTGCTAACAAAGGCAGATATTAAAAATGCCTCCAAATATGCCAATAAATTATTCTCCTTGGCATCTCTTCAGAGTTGGCAGGCTCCATAAATCCTCTTGCACAGTTTGATTAAGCTTTGGCTGTCAGAGTCAGGCCAATATTTGAATCTCTGTGAAACCCTATGCTGGATCTCCGTAAACCTTTTTTTCTTTATTTTGTGTTTTAGAAATGCTTTCATCTTGCATTTCCTGGTTGGCTCCAGAGCCTCTGCAGCAAAAGCAGGACTCCGGAGCCTGTCGTTTCCCAGCTGGGAAGGAGTTCTGCAGTTTTCAATGGTCTCTCATCTAGACCATTTTTGCCATAAACACGGACTGTGGTGAAGTGACAAGGCTGTGCTCCACCACAGATTGCCGCCTTGCCTCTTTTGCCTGAATGCGCAGATCCAGCTCTGTAACGTGCTGTCTCTTACTCTTTGCCTCCTAGTTCTCGAACAGCAAACAGCTTTCCCCAGTGATTTTAATCTCTTCTGTCGATCGATCACACCCCTTTCTGATATGCTCCTCTTCCCCACAGTAACAGTCCCATGCTTCTGAATAATTCACTGCGAAAGAAAACTAAAGCTGTCCCTGTATAGCTTGCCAAGGCCAAATGCACCTTGAAGTAGTCATTAGGTCTTTTACCTTTCCCTTTCCAATTAGGCTGAAATTAGCTTTTTGTTTAAGTCCATGGCGTGCAGGCTCGGATTTGCTTCATAACAAAAGCTCCTAACCCTGCCTATTGTAATGTCAGGTGTGACTCGTCCTTCTCTTTCCTGCCAGGGATGGGAAAAAAGTGAAGGAGCATTCATTGTGCCGGCTTTGTCTTCCCCCTCTTCTTTTTCTGCTTGCTCCTGCATGCTCGGGAAGAAGCAATTCCCGTGGCCAAGCCTAAGAATCATAGAATTGTTTAGGTTGGGAAAGACCTTTAAGACCATCAAGTCCAACCATTAAGACTTGTGGCCTGGGCTCCCTTCTCAGCTCTGCCACAGTTAAACAGTGCGGGTATAGACCCTCAAAGGCATTTTGAAGTCCATTAAAATCCAGTCTTGGGGGAAGGCTCAAGGATTCCCTTGAGAACCTGGGTCCAACCTGGAGATGGGAATGATTGATGAACGATGGGACCAGCTCTTGCCGTGCAGCCCCCAGCGCAGGGGGCCAGTCCATCTAACTGGGAGGTCTCAGCACCGCTATAGGGGTAACAAATCTCCGACTGTCCGAGCTATTCAGGGCTGTAGGTCTCACTCATCCTTCCAGCTTTGAACTTTCTGACCTGCTGTGTCTTTTCAGGAACTTTAAAATTAAAAGAATCGAAATATAACCAAGACCACAAAAAAGCTCCTTTGAAGTATTTTCCTGTGAGGGTTTTTTTTTTTTCTTAATTGGCCTTTACAGGTTTGTCTGGGGCACTTTAGTCCCCTTTGTACTTGACCCTATGTAAATAGGCCACCCAGGGTTGTGTAAGGGATTCCCAGTTCCTCCTGACAAGACTATCAGAAAAGGATTAATTGTTTTCCCGTGCAACCCTAGGGAGATTTTACCATTGCTTAAAATGAGAGTGGGATCATGCCCCCAGTCTGTAAGTGCGATGCTCATTCTCCCTCCGTGTTTGTGTTACTCTGATTGATGGATTGATTTAGTAATTGACCTGCATATCCCCATGTTGTACCTATAGTCCAATTGGGGTAACTTAAAAGCAGCAGCCAGAGTTGGATACTGTCTGAGCAGCCTGTGCAGCGGGTGACCCATGAGGGAACTGGGGTCGACTCATCAGTTCTGAAAACACAGGTTTCTGGAGTGACATCTTGACCAAAACCTATGTTAAATATTCCATATATCTAATGACTAAAGTTAATTTCTGTTTATTATTGTTTATTACAGTAGTACCGAACAGAAGTGTTGACAATCACTAGCTATCATCAGGGGCTAATATGCATTTGATACTTGTGGCCTTTTCATTCTGCATTAGTGTTGATGAGTTATTTGTTGATGAGTGGGGAGAGGCAGGGAAACAGGTACATTTCACCACAGCAAGGAAGTTTGTAGCTATTCAGACAAGATTTAATTCCCATATTTTGGGCCAAGTTCTCTCCTGGTGATAGTCAGCAAAGTTACATCAGTTTACACCACTAGGAGATTTGGAGCCAGACGTGTCTATCCCACACGTGAATTGCTCTGTCTACCTTGGTTTATTTTGCTAGTCTCTCTTGCTCAGCGCTGTTTGCAATACAGTTAATCCTTCTTCTTCCCTCGAGCTTTGACTGGGCAGCATCGAGCAGCCATTTCTGCACTGGGGGAAAGCGAGATCAAATTTATCTGCTTAATATCCACTGCACTGACATTTTGTCCTTCTTGCCTGTGGCTGGTGCATTAAACATGTGACTGCTGTCGTGCTTAGTGTTACAGTCTTCTGGCTTTTAGGAGCAGGGCTGAAGACTGGTTGTTACCTCCCTTCCCATTCCATTTTTTATCTCAAAAAGGAAATAACTGAGATCTCTCTCTCTCTCTCTCTTCCGCCCCCCCGCTCCTTAAAATGCTTTCAGGGCAGCCTTGTACTTCTGATCCCTGGCACTGCGCTCACCAGACCTTCTCTGCACTGAAGGATTCACCTGCTCACAGTTTTCTGCAGCCAGGACCCAGCATGGGGGTAGAAGCACGCTGTGCATGCATGGGCCCTATTCTGGCTCAGCACCACGATGAATTGCACTGGTACGAATCAGGGCTTTTAGCAATCAATCCTGCTGTGTGTAGGGTAGGAAGCCGAAATGCCACGTGGTCTCTAATGGCTGCAGTCAAAGCAAATCCATAGTGTAACATAGAGGTAGCACTTGAGAGAGCCGCAATGACTCCAAGTCTATTCTCAGCAGCACAATCCTCACTGAAGGTCAGTAGGACTCGGGCTCCCAAGCGCCTGGCTCACACCTGCAGCCGAATTGCTGCAGTTTAAGTTACCAGGCACCAGCTGAGCTGCCGTAAGTACGAGGACTTCCATGGGAGAGCTCTCCAACCACCCTGCTCCCGGGGCCATGGAGCTTCAGCAGCCATCATTTAGTGAAATCAGGCTGTGCCGACTCCCTTGCTCCCCGTAACCCGCTTGCGTGTCTGAGCCCTGCCTTGCTCTTGTATGGGGATGTGAGATATGCTTGCGAGCATCGCCCCGGCAGGACTGTGATGGAGGGTGATGGGAGCCTTGCCCAAGAGAGCAAAAGACAAGACTGGCTTAAAAGAACAGCTTTATATTTGGAGAAAAAAAAAGTAAGAAAGGGGAAAAAAAAAGTGTCTCTGCTATGCTAATGCCTCCTGGCTTCCAATCATTAAAAATAATACAGACATTAACAGACGGAGCCATAGAGCCATCTTTCTTCTCCTTTGTTTAGGGGTGGATGAAGGCTAATGAAACCCCAGACTGTGGGTTTGTTTGCCTTACATAATAGGCGGCCAAACTGTTTTCAGCAACTGCAGCATTCAGTGGAGAGATTCATGGAGGGAAGCCTTAATTAGAGTAATTGCTCTATTTATATAACTATTCCCTTTTGTCTGAGATCAAATAGATCTTTGAGAAATCTTATTTCCTTTCGAGTTAATTTCTGCCCTGTTAGTTTAGCTCATGAATCTTAATGAAGATGAGTGTGTTGGGTATCTCCCGATCTCCCCGCTCTCCCTCGTTACTAGAGGGGAGACTGTGGGGTGTTAATCTCCTGTGCTGCTGCTGCTGCTGCTGCTGCTTTTCACTTTGGTAGCTACATGAGAGAAGCACCAACAGGCAGAAAATGTTAATATCATGAACAGGGAAATCTTTCTTTCCTTTAACGGAAGGGGCTGGGGTTGACTGTTGCATTGGCACAGTCCTGAATAGGGGCCCGTTGAGGCACGTGGAAGCTGTGATGGAGAGGAGGTGGGACTGAGGGTCTGCCATCGTATTTGCGATGGGCTGCCCTTGAGCTCCTGGCAAAATAAAGTGATGAATTTCTCTGGTCCTCTGTTCCCTGCCTGGAAGATGGGGGACAGCCTCCGTCTCTGCCATGCACTTGCATTTGAAAGATGAGCTGCTCAGGGGCATGGGCTTTGTCTTATAAGGTAAACGCACCCTGCCCAGGGCAACAGAGTCCTGATGGGAGCTGGTGCATCTAAGACTTTCTTTCGTACAAGAAATAACAATTTCTTCGTCGTCCAGATGGCTGTCAATGTGAAGGGAATGGCTGAGCAGAAAGCTGTATTCCCCTTCCTGAAGTGCTTTACTTGTGTGAAGGGGTCTGGGCTTGTTAGTGTTTTCCTACAATGTGACGCAATTTCACGTAATCTAGTCACTGTAATATTACTCATTAAATGAATTATGTTGATGCAAATAGCACATACATGAGTTACGTAAAAACCTATCAGGGATTCCCGTATTGAGAAAGGGAACTTGTTAATTCAAGGAAATTAATGCTTGGAAACATCTGTTTTATGCAAACTTCCCTTCACCAACTTCCAGGCCATTAGGCTGATTTGCAAACTCATCCTCTTGAGACAGAAGTTGCAATGTTGCATGTGAGCGGCACCGGAGAAGTCCAGTACAGCCTTGCCCAGCAGACTGGGAGAACTGGAGCCCTTCCCATCACGGTCTGAGCCACGTAGTGGGTGAAGGGGAGGACCAGCGTGAGTCCCCTGCTCTCCCTCACCTGCTCATGGGCTGAGCTCCCAGGGCTGATGCAGATTTTTCCTAATGGCTGGCACTGCTATGTCTGCATTTTTTCCTTGTAACTTCACGGGCCCTCCTTCAGCTTTTAGTTTCTTGTCATGGCTTGCTGCATTTTCTTTCAGTAAATGTTTTCAAACGATCTCGTGAAGTCATGTTTTTGGCTCATTCCAGCTGCTGCTTTTGGCTGCGATGCTGCTGAGAGGGTTAGCTGAGGTCGGTGAGAGCCTCGCCTGGGTTTGCTGCTCAGCAAACTGGTGTAGCCCAAAGGGACCCAGTCTGAGGATGCTCCCAAGGGGCTCTTTACACCAGGAATGGGATAATTCCCCATGGCTGGATGTGATCGCAGAGCGAGGGCTTGACATCCCGGTTCAGGTTTAAGATTGCTAGTCTTGCTATTGGTTTTGCTGGGAGGCATCTTGGATTTGGGTGATTACATTTTTCTTTTTGCTCAGGAACACCTCCGGTTTGCCTTGTTGTTACTGTTGAATTTTTTTTCTGTGTTTCTTCACTGGGCTCTGTGTGCCAAAGGCTGAGATTCATGCTGGATTCTGGATTATCATGCAAAATTAGAGATACTCAGGAAACATTAGGAGATGACATTTTGCCACAAAAAACTTTCTGCTGAACATCTTCTCTCGTCACCTGCAAAAACATTGGAGGGTTGTACTTGGAAGGACATTTAGGGCTGTCCAACTTGTGAAGCAAGAGTCTAACTCTGGCCTTCCCATGGGTGCCAGGAACAGCCAACGCTTCGTAAGACATTTTCTAGCTCTTTCTGAATGCAGCCGAAGGGATCAGGTGGAAGATTAGCTGCGCTTCCAAAAGCCTTTCCCCTGCACAGCCTGCGTGTGTGCAGAGGGCAGCGTCTGTGCGCTCTGGGCACACAGCTTTACCCCTCCTGCTGCTGTTCGGTTCAGAAGTCCTTCTTACATGGTCAGAGACATGGGTGTAGGCTCCAGCTGCTTATTTCAGAGATGAAGGCTGGGCTTCTAATTAAGTTCCTCAGAAACCCCAAGTTCTTTGTTTGCTTTGCTAGAAGTGCCATCAGATAGCAGAGGCGGCATGAGACTGGCCATCAGATGCTGCTCTATCGCAGCAGAGAAATGTCAGTACTGCCTAAGGCAGGGAGAGAGAAAGGGAAGGATTCATGGGCTTTGAGCCTTTGAGAGGTCATTATAGTCTTTTGGTTTTTCCTGATATACTGGACAACACAAACTAAAACTTCATCTACTTCTTTGTCAGTGCACTGATTTCTGGTGAGTTCAAATAGTGTTTGAGAGGGTTAGTTATTCATTTTAGTGGAAACTGGCTTCAAAATTTTCATGCTTTAATTTTATATACCTCTTACAGTAAGGCAGATAACTGTGTTCCAGTGCAGAGCATCAGTACTGTCTCTGTTGGAGTCACAGTTTGCTTTGCAGCCCAATTGTCAAATAAAGACTGGAGCTGCTTCCCAGAAAAAACACCCCACCTTCACCGGGCTGTGACGGACCGGCTGTTTCCAAAATTCACGAGGAGATTTTACGTAAGGGAAGGGCAGCAATAGCCAATCTCTCATTTTCTGTCACAGCCCCTGGGTGTGGAGGCGGGCGTACATCCACAGGCTGAGTAACCTGCAGGGATGCTGCGGCTGCCCAGAATGCAGGAACGTATGCCACATACTGCCTGATGATGTTTAAAGAAAACATTTTCAGTGCCGGTTCCCACACGCAGATGCAATTGAGAGGTCTCAGTGCAGCATACAATCTGTTTATCAGTGATGTAAGTTAACGATAAGAGACTGACAGTCCTTTGAAATGATATCCCACCCTTTTGTTGGAGCAGATCACTATGAGTTTGACTGCCATGAAAGGGAGGCCTCTTCACGCTGTACTGATACTCCTTTTAGAGTGCATGACTTATATTCACTTTCAAGGTCCTGCTAGCCTCCATTAGAGGGTTTCAATATCTGGGAAACAAGGTTAGAGAAACCTGTCCAGAGTGGTTTATGGTGCTGGTGGATCACTCCAGCCCTTGGTACCCTTGTGCGTCAAAGCCCTGTTTTTACAGAGCAGGAGAGGCAGCGGCACTGAGCTCATGCCTGACAGCTGGGGAGGGTGCTGTTTGATCGGGTGCCCCATGGGTCAGCTCGCTCCTGTCAGAGGCAAGGATTAATTCAGAGGGGTTTTGTGGCAGCCCGGCATCGCTCTCAGCAGCCAGACGGGGGGCCATGTTCCAGCAGTGGGTGAATTTGAAGCCTTCGCTCTCCTGCCCTCTTTGAGCTACCCAACCAGGTAGATGGTGCCTACAGTTACCCAACTGAGGTTTCTCAATCTGCGGGTCCGATGCACAAATCGGAGCTGGCGGGTCAAATTTTGAACAGTCATTGTGGTTTGAATGTTACGTTTTGCTTTTTCAGAGCTCAAAACAGCCCACCTCAAGGGATGGCCCTTGGCTAATCCTCATTGTCCTAACGAAAGGGGTGTTTTAAGCAGCCAGGAATGCATTTACATTGGCTCTCAACTTGTTGCATTGGATGCCTTCGCTTGGTGCAATTTTGGCATCATATGGAATAAAGCAAGCAAATAGGAATGTAAACACACTTTTATATCCCAGGGCTCTGGACTGGTCTGGGAATGGGCGGTCCGGTTTTGGGTTTTGGTCTTATATGGTTGAGCATGAATGGAACCCAAGCAAAGCATGTTACCAGCCCTTTTCAGAGATTGTCTGCTTTCATGATTTTTTTTTTCTCCTCCAGATTTAGCAGAAGCTTCCTGGTGTAATGGAGGCGGCGGTAGGTGAAGAGCCAGGAGACATGGGACTTATTCCCAGCTCTCCTTCTCTCCTCTTTATCTTGTTATTTCGGACTGGTTTGGTCTATACCACTTCCAGCACCAGCGAGCTCTGATCTTGTTTGAGCTTTCTAGGTGTTCCAGCAATGCAAATAAGAGGTAGTGAGGTGCAGATATCCATCTGTGGGGACAAAGAAGCTGGGCAGAGAATTTCTAGAAAAAGATGGGGCTGCCAGGAGGTTCCTGGCCTGTTTTGCAAACCAAAGAAGTTTAGTTTAAGACTTGCAAAGGCTTGTCTGAACCAGGTCTCTGAGAACTTTTGGCTTGACCCATTTCTGGTTTGGAAACCAAGCTATTGTCTGGAGATCAGTATCCCATAGAGATTTTGGGGCAGAGTCTCTTGGGAAACAAATAGTGTTTGGGTTCTGCGGTAGAAAGGGAGAAAAACAGGTTGAAAGGGTTAGGGAGATGAAGAAGTTGTGCGTGGGCCTGGCCATGGAAATGCTGCCTAACCAAAGGCTGAAGAATCCAGAGAGAGCCTGGGAAGACCCCAGCTGCAGAGAGCCATGTTGCCTTTGATCGTGTCCTGGTGACTGCTCTTACAAATCTGGGTGCACTCAGCAGCACTTTCTGCTGATGTTTTGGGGTGGGATGGTGGAAAACAGTTCTGCTGTAGGGAATCCCATGGTAGCACACGTCCTCAAAGGGCTCAGGAGGTCAGGCTGGAGCTGGGGTTTTGTGCTAATGTCAGCAGAGTCCGGGGTCCTGCAAGGTCTCAGCTGCAGATGCCCCATCTACTTTGGCTCTGAAGCCCCCTCAGGATGGGGTATTGAGGAGACTTCTAAAATAAATCTGTCAGTCGTCTTTCTTCTCCCCGTCTTCTCTCTAGGTAGGGAATGACTAGACCTTTTATCCACTCGTCCTAGGAGAATTTGTAGCTTCTGAAAAGCTCCTACAGTGAGAATGAAGTTGGTCTCTCACTGCACCTCCCCTTCTTTTCATTTCCCCATTGCCGAGATGCAGCAGACTTGGTCATTCCCGAAACAGTGACCGATTGTCTGGTTTGGCTGGTTCAGCTATTTGCTAAACATAATGCTCTTTCATCTTCGAGGAAATCGTCTGGACACCTCCACCGGAGTGGAGCTTGCTTTATGCTGCTGTTTCAATAGGCAAATAAAAGCAGCTATTTTCCCAGTTTAAACATAACCTGATTTCTCTAATGAATTAGAAATACTTGAGGGGAGGGGAAAGATTGGTTTTTACTGAATTTTTAAGAACTATAATCCTAAATTAACAAGCCAACTAGCTCTTTTCCTGCCTGGGAAAAGGATTCCCCTCCTCCCCTGATATTCCCCCTTAAGAAATACCCGCAGCACTCGCACTTCATCATTCTTGTCGGGACCTAAAGGGCACCCGCCAGGGCCCTCTCGCGCTGTGTGCATGATGTACGGCTTTTCTCATTGCTCCCTGGCAAATCAGGGCACTTTGGCTGAGGTTTGAGATTTCTTTTCACTGGTAGCAGAGTAAAAATGTTACAAAAAGCAATCCTCTCTTAGAGTTTCACCATCGAGAGAGGAGATGGTCACCTGTCTGCTCTCAAAGCCAGCGCCTTGCTCATTTTCCTGTTTCCTGAGATGACAGGAAGGAAAGCGTAGGCTTCTGGCTGCGCTTCAGCAGGCTGAGGTTTAGGAAAAAGACACAGCTCAGGACTGACTGCAGTCCAAAGCCCAGCTGGCTGGTGAGCAGCGTTGGAGAGCGAGCTTGTATTCCTGAGAAATTAATAAATAGCCACCAAAACCACTGTGCAACATTTATAATGTTGCAAAAACGATGCAATTCAACTTTCTTATTGTGGTAACCAAGGATTTGACCAAAAGAAAAGGGACCAAGGAGAAATACACCCCGAATTCTTCCTCTAGAGAATGAGTCAAGTGCCTTGCATGCGGTTCCAGTACAACGAAATTGAGAAGCCTGGCCAGCAACTGGGTTCAACAGGAAAGCTGAGGACAAGCTTTTGTGCGACTGCTAATAGGTCCCTCTCCCGTGGCCCTGCCGGATGGGAGGAAACAAACAGCCCTTTTTGTTTTGCAGTTCATGACTAAGAACCCCAACATGCGGCTGGGCAGCCCGGGGCTGGGCGGCGAGAGCGCGATTCTGCGGCACCCCTACTTCAAAGATCTGGACTGGGACCTGCTGAACCAGCGTCAGATGGAGCCACCGTTCAGGCCCCGAATTGTACGTGGGAAAGTGGGGTGGGGTAAAGGGATCCCTGGTGGTTTTTTCTCTTCTGGGCTCTATAAGCAGGTTTTTTCCCGTGAGACAGGAAAGGAGGTGAAGGAAGGGCAACCTTGACACAAAAGCCCTGGCCCAGGAGCTGGGAAGTGAGGTCTCCGGTCTTGGCTTGGCTGCTGGTTGGCCACCTGATGTTGTACAGGTCATTTTTCCCCTCCATGCTGGATTTTCAAAGGCAGTTCAGCCAAAAGATGGAGGTTTGTCAAAGCAGCTGCAGCAGATTAGGCACCTAACTACCCTCTGCCTTGCCCCAAGTATAAAACAGGGTAAGTAATCCTCATCCTGCCCGCTCCAGCTACCCCTTCACAACTGGGCTGTCTCTCTCTTATCTCTCACTGTCTGTACAGCACCAAGCACAGTGTTCCCTGCTCAGGCCACTGTCAGCTGAGTGGTTTGCATGGCAGACAGGCTGCAGAGGACACAGTGCTGCCCCTTTTCCCAATGGTGCCACACAGCCCTAAGGATGCTCGGTGATAGAAGAGTGCTGCTCTCCATGGAGAGCCTTTCCAAGGTTGTGGCTTCCTTGCCTTTGAAATTGTCACCTGGAGTGGCTTTGTCTCATGCTGTGGTCACTCTGCAAGCTCTTAGTGGCAATGGTCAACCCAGTCCTGCTCCAGGGAGATCACTGGGTGCAGGATCAGGCACGCGGGGGAGCTGTGGCAGCTCAAGATCAGGCTCTTGAATTGTTTCTTGACCTGAATCAAAGGCTAAGGGAGCCTCCTCAGTCCGCCATGAGCTGGACAGGATCTGGGAACATTAGGCTTCATTGTCAATAAAACGTCTTGTTCTGGATGCAGGAAAAACACACGCCTTGTCAAAATGTGCCACAAACCCAGTTTGTGTGTGTGCATTGTAGACAGCCCCACTTTGTGGCACGCAGCAAGGAATCCAGCACCTGGAGGCAAGCCATTTGTCTTCCCACAGCCCAGTAATTCATTCTTGTGCAAGTTTAATGGCTTGCACATAGAGGAGTGTACCCCCCCGCCCAAAACCCAGCTGAGACACTCTGCAGATAAGGAGGGACTGTGCGGAGTCAGCTAATTGGAAACACGGCTGATAACTGCTTCGAATGGCTGGGTCTGTGCTGCCACTTGGGGAAAGGAACTGATTTATGTGCCCTGCCCTGCCGTGTCCAGGCAGGCAACCCATCAGAGGTGGTGTCAGTTAAATCAGCGAGGGGTTTCCCGGTCAGAAGCCTGCAGAGGCTCTAAAAGGCTTTGCATGGTGAGAGGCTCTGTGGGGGCACCTGGCTGCTCCCAGTTCAACCCCAGAAAAAGCTTTCAGTAAGCTCAGCCTGGGTTGTGGAGGCAATGGTTCATTGCACTCAAGACCAGAATAAAGATGCAGAGCAAGTATTAAGCAGATGATACGTATTTTTGACATTTCTTTCCTTTGTCTTTTCCATTTGACAGAAATCCAAAGATGACGTGAGCAACTTTGATCCAGATTTTATAAAAGAGGAGCCCATTCTGACTCCCATTGAAGAAGGAATTCTTCCGATGATAAACCAAGATGAATTTAGAAACTTTTCATTCACAAGCCCAGAACTGCAGCAATAGCTACGGCTCTGGGGAAGGGCTGCTGAGAGGACTGGGGGGAAATGAAATGAAAACCAAGTTTACCAGAAATTTCATTCTCAAGGCGTAACAGTGCACTGACTTTATGCGATACAGCAGCACCACTGTCAACGTTACCTTAATGTGAAATTGAAACCTTCCTGTGTTTGTAGGGTTTATGCAGCTCTTGGATCAAATATTGACAGGGGTGGAACAAACATGATATTGTAAATAGCTGATGCAGACGGAGAATTGAATGCTGAGCTTGTTGGCTCAGCCTGAATGTCACCACTTGCAGTGGATTCGAGCAGTCAGCGTGAGCATGAAACAAGCGTCTTGCAGCTCTGAGCCAAACAGACTTGTTACAATTCTGATTGTTTGCAAGACTATTTTGATGAGTCCCAGCACTGTCCGGCGTTTTGGAGCCAGGATCCAGCATCCCGTGGCCTGACTGAACCAGACATTCCTACTGACTTTACCTGTTTCTGCAGTATTTATTTCTTTCCGAAGGACAAACGGCTCTCTTTGCCACTGTTTGGGTTTCCATGTGAAATATTTCATTGTGCTGACTGGTAGAAGGAAAAAAACAAATGCCCCGTACCCCACACAGATTCTTCCAAATCAAAGGGAAGTCATGTGCTAGTAGTGTTTTACTGTTTGTGCGATATGAAAAGTTCTAGTGTTTGCATTCTGTGAAATGCCTTTTTACATCATGCATCTTCAATGCTCCTTTCTTTGCCTCCCAGCTGTTTTCAACTATAACGTAACTTGTAAAACCTTACTGTTTATTGAGGCCCATTCTATTTAATGATGTTATACAGAGCCCCTTTTGTGGGTCTAGTGCCTCATTAAAATTTTGATCCGAAGTGGTAGCGCTTAAATTATTTGTAGTGTTATTGCGATGGGAGCTGCAGAGCTGGCAAACCGCTTGAAAGCAGAGTCATCGACCAACAGGTAACACAAAAGGACAACTTTCTCCCATGAGAATGATAAAACTTATCTAAGAAACGGGGTGACTTGATTTGGGTTGGGTTTAAGGGCTTATTACTCACAGGGCACTTCTTATCAATTGCAGCCTCAAGCCTCTACTACAGGCAGACTGAGACAGTTTTTCAGTGTGGTTTGTAGAAACCAGACACTCTGGGAGATGGGTCTGGGCTTTCCCTGCTCTTCTGGACGTTGGATGATTTTTCTGTAGCTCCTTGGCACACCTTTGCACTCATTGCTGGGCTTGAAGCGGTATGTCAGGATTATAGTCTCTTCCTTGGGCAGATATGAATTACTGGAGAAGGAGAAAGATTTCGAACCTCTTGCAAAACTGATGATGTTTGAATAGGGCTGATCACACGCTTTAAATTGAGAGAAGGTGGAGGTGCAGCAGAGAGGGACACTTCAGCCCAGGCCTCGCATCACTGCTGCTGTGGAGGTGGCACAGCAGAGCAGAAGCCTGTTGAGGAAATAGCCCGGATACAACCCCCGTTACAGCACAGACCCACCAGTATGTACGTGCTCACCTGCTCTGAGGCCAAGTTAGAAATAAGCAATCAAAGCTGAGCTCTACATACATTACCCCTTCCCTTGACTGAGTCCCTTTTACTTCTACCCCTAAACCATCTGCTGAACGGTTTGACAGGTGGGGCAGAGGTTCAGTTGCCCTTGGACTCTTCTTGCCTTTGTGCTTGTGTGTTATACCAGTTCTCCCTCTTTCTTTCCCACATCTCCTCTTTCATGTAAGCACAGCTTCATCCTCTGGTCTTCCCTCCCTTCCATTGGCATCTTCTGGCCACATTGCCAGCCTCTCGTCCCTTTGCTGGTCTATAGATACTGAGCTCCTTCAGAGTGGGGCAGGAGAGAAGGAAATACAGGTTGTACAGTGTAAGTGGGAGAAGGAAGAGTGGATATCCAGAAAAATGATCCAAGAACCAGTCATGCAGGCTGGCTTGAATTGCTTTCCCATATAGGAAGAAATGGTACAGGGACGAATGCATTTGCATGAAGGGGCTACTGTGGCATCTTGTTCACGTGTGAATTAAGCGTAGCGTTCACCTGTCTGGTGCAGACATGACCCTAGGCAACTCCTCACTCAGTTTCCCAGCGTTACGACTGCAGCAGTGCTCGCTTGGCAAGGGGTAAGTGCAGCTAAGCTGGCCACCGAGAGTGGGAGCACCAAAACTTTTTATGAATTTTGTGTTGACAGCTTTTTGACTCTCCCACTGTTGAGGATTATGAACAACCTCTCCTTCCCTGGAGATCAGTGCAGGAGAACAGTAAGTGATACGCTTTTTTGCTAGCGTGTTGGTATCATCCGAGGGTTTCATTGGTTCTGTTATTCCTTGGGGCTCTGGAGACCTCCTGGACTGGTTCCGGTTGTCTTCAACATCAAAATGTGATCCTGTCTCCATGGCCTCAGGATCCGAGCAGCTTTGCTTACACCACTGACAGTATGAAGAATGTGGAATATTCACCTTTGGAGGCTTTTACTGGCGTGCAATACCCACTAATCTGTGTCCTGAAAGCTTGGGGAATGGAAACTAAGACACCTCTGTAGGTGCTCCATTAGGATTTTTGTGAACTGTGAATCAGAAAGCTTGTAGATCTCTGGAAGATGTAAAATGGTGTCTAAGGCCACCCTGGGGAGCAGGAAAAGCTCCTGCCCTGGCCAGCCAGTACCTGCTTTGGCCCAGGGCTTGTGGGCTTGGTGGGGCAGGGATCAAATATCAAAGGGAGATTCTTCCCCAGCTTCGCTTTTCATTGATTTCAAGTGGCGTCAGGGTCACTCCACCCCACCATCCCCCTCGCTGCAAAGCCCATGTGCAGATCTGTGTTTGGACTAGAAGCCTAATGTTCTGCTATAAAGTAATTTCCTTGATTTTTCACAATTTCACCTGGATCTTGCTTCATAATTCAGGGCAGCTCTTCCCCTCCATTGCCTGTCTGGAACTCACATGTCTACGTAATGATTTCAGCCACTCGAGTCAGCAGATCCTGAGTCAGCCACGTTTGGCCGAGATCCCTGAACTCTCCCATACTTCTTACGAGGAGCTGCCATTTCAGTCGTGTTCCCTCCAGACTCTGTCGGCAGTATGGATGGAGATCAGCTCAATAAAAAGTATCTATGGAATAGCTTTGCTTTTGAAAAAGCTGAAGTAGTGTTTACACTGCCATTGAATACTATGTAAAGAAATATTGATTTTTTTTTTTAAAAACAAAGCAGGAATACAAAAAAAAAGAAAGTTTTTTCCATGAGCTAGCCTGCCAGCTCTTTTGGCTTCATTGCTTGCCTGAGTGGATACAAGATGGTTTTAGTCTATTAATTTGGTCCCGACTTTAGGAGTGTATTAAGCTGGCAGCCACGGGTTTATAAGGTTTAAAGCATAAAATGCTTGTATTTGCTCCAGTGTGAAAACTGGCAATAGAGCAAGTTATAATTAGTTCCCTTTGCACTGCTTTTAATGCTTGCATGAACAGGGAAGGTCCCTTTGATGTCTCTAAATTTGTGTTCTGTGCAATCCTTTCATTTTCAAAGAGGTTCATGAAATTTAGCTATAAAATTCAGTGGCCTACGTCTCGTTCAAGGCCTTTGAAAGTTGAAGGTAAGAAGCAGATGGTCTAGAATGAAAATCATCTCACATCTACTCAGGCTGGCTGTACTGCCAAAGACATCATTTTTAATACCACTGCTTGATAAGCAATGGAAAAAAAAAATCTCACAGACTCCCAAGTGCCTAAGGGATTTTAATGTTAAAAATGCAATTCTGACTGCTGGATGAAGATGCTTTGAATGCATTCTCAGAGACTGGCACAGGTTCCTTACTCCTTGTGAAGTCCTAAATGGTTTGCAACAGCATTTTCCCTTGAAGCTGTGTGCTCCTCCTGCAGAAGTTGCTGTTTCTCCAGTTGGATATGAGAGAGGCTCCAGTAGCTGTGGTATGAGGACCTGATTAGCAATACCCAGAGCCAGGAGAAATGAAGAGGAAAACGTGTCTGGGATCATCTGCTCTGTCCCTTGGCCAGAAAGTAAAGAGCCATTCGCTGCTGCCTGCTCTCTCTTGGTTTGTTCAGCTGTTCAAGTGTGTGGTCGGGAGGTTTCTGCTCCTCCCCAGGGAGACTGTTTCACAGCTTTTACAACTCTTGCAGTTAAGTAAATTTCCTGATATTTAGAAATGACGTGAAGGAGATGAAAATCTGTCTTATCATGCCATTAGGATCCTCATTGGAAGCTGCAAGTCAGGGTTTGTATTACTAAATATATACAGGGCTGCCAAACCGAAGCATTCAACAATGATGAGTCAGGTTGCCTGAAAATCACGGCTCACTCAGAAATCAAGAGCTTTCCAAAATAATGAATGTCAAAGTCTTTTTTTTTTTTTTTTTAACGTCTAGGTTATGAATATTTTGGATTCTTACTTGCACTTCTTCTCCACATCAATAGTAGCTGGAATGTTGTGTAATTATAATTCTTTTAGATGAAAGCTGGGGTCCACAAATTGATGTGAGGCCAGGCACTGGAGCTTGGAGGAAAATGCCAAACTCCGAGAGACGGGTGATAAAACCGTGAGAACAGAGGGCATGGGGTTTATGTATTTTTCCACCTCTTCCTATTCTTTATGTATAGTCACCACAGTGCGGTCCCTTGCCTCCCTGTCTCAAAACCCACATAACAGGGCACGCAGCGTACAGGAGGCACAGGAGTGAAAAAAGAGAAGGGGAAGGCGTTTACATGCTGTATGGTTGCTGTGCGTAGGGCTTGTTCAGCAGCATTTCTGAACTCGTGCATCAGTCCTTGCACAAGCATGTCATCTTTTGCCTCCTGCGGCCCGTGCTGCCATTCCCCGCCCGCCCCGCTGCCCGTCCTGCCTTCCGCTGGGCACAGTGCTCTGCATCGCTCCTCGGGACATCATCGGCTGGAAGTGTCCTGCTGATGGAGCCAAGCCTGCAGGAAGAACAGGAGGTTAAAAAGTGTGGAGGAATGATAAGTTGTGTTGGCGGTTGGCTACCTGGGTGTCTTCTGGTCCTGAACAAGGTGGTGGGGCTCTGGTACAGCCAGTGTCCCAGTGATGTCCATATATGACTGGAAGCTGTGGGACAAGGCCAGGCTATCTTCCCTCTCACGCCTTGTATTAGAAGCTAGGAAAGAGAGGGGATGGGAGGGTGTCCTCTAAAAAATGGGGTCACAACTCTGACCAAGAAGGTGGAGTATGTTTTAGAAGTACCTAAGGACACTTGTAAGCAATTAATGAAGACATGTGAGAAAGTCACCCTTTCATCTCTGCCCCCATCCACACTAGGGAAGGCAGATGCCTTTGCCTCAATGAGGGCGGTTTGATCAAGGAGACTTGGGGACCACAGGTCTCGGGGATGGTGGGAGTTAGAAGCCTTGTGGCAAAAGGCCGCCAGGCAGAATTGCTGGGGAACATCCCCAAACCCTTTCATCCCAAGAAGGAAGCTTGAAACGAGCTTGGGTCAGAGACAGAGGCTTCGCTGTGTGGGCTCCCACAGGTAACATGTCAGCGTGAAGGTTTTAGCCCTGAAACAGTTTTAACTTGTCTATCGTGTCAGCTCTCCTGCTTCAGCTCTGAGCTCCCACGGCTGTTGTTGGCAACAGGTCTTATGAAAGTGGAGATGAGAGATTTTAGCAGTGAGTTCGGGATTGCTCAAAACTAGTGACTCAGTTCCTCCAGTGCTTCCTTCCCCCCCTCCTTCAAAAGAGAGGTTTATTAATCACCTGGTTTCTCATTTCCAAATGTTTAATGTGGACTGGGGTCAGAGCCTCAGTTTTTCTATAACAGTGAGAAGTAAAACTGTGTTTCTTCTTAAATGAAACCTGTTTCACTTTCATCTCACTTGATTCCAGGGACAGGATCTCAAGATCTTCAAACCACTGCAACAACAGCAACACCACCACCATAGCCACCACATATGCCAAGATAGAAGAACATTGCAAGAGTTGTCAATAAAGCTGTTTTTGGAGACTAGCCAAGGTGTGCTGTGGTTGGAATGCGAGTGAGAGGCAATTTTATCTATCATCTTCATCATATCTGCTTCTAGACTCAGATGGGAAACAGTTCCAGGCCTCCTAGTCATTACAGGCCTGTCTACTGCCCAGAGATACCTTCTGTAGTAAAGTTTGTCTTTCTTTTCCCAAATGCAGAGTCTAGAAGAAAGAAGGTGTTAAGAACCTTTATTAAGAGTTTGGTGCTAACCACAGATTTCTTCTGAACTGAGAGACGGTGCCATGTTCACCCCAAGGACTGGATCATTGGGTTTGCAAATGCCAACAAGACTCTGGCCAAAGTTCTGGGATGGTTCTGGGATGTTGGTGTCTCCCAAACTTGCAGTGAAGGCAGCACCATCGGTAGCTCAAATCTTCTGACATGAGGCTGGAGGACGGTATTACGGGTGAGTAAGTATTTCACCTAGAGCTGAGTCACCATTATTTTTAAGCTCTGTGAACACACTCTGGGGCTTGAGCTTAAGTATTGTTATCTGATAGACATATCTGAACATGTTGCTCTCCTTGGGGCAACCTTTCTGTTTGCCACTTCTCAGGCCCTTTATTCTGGCTCGTTGCTAAGCCTTTCTCCAAGGGGAAGGCAGGGTGGTGGTTTTGTTCAGCTTGGTGCTTCTACCACTTCCCTGGACACTGGAGAAAACCAGCCTCCGACTGCCTAAGGAAACTGGTCAAGTGAGCCTTATGTCACAGGATAATGTTCCCTTTCAAATACTAATCTCAGTAGCTTAAAACTCAATTTTAACTGGGGAAAAAAAGCAAGTGTGACCTTTCAACCTGCTCAGCTAGGCCTGGGCTTTAGCAAAATCCTTCCACTTGTGGGAGTCTTCATCACCGAGTTTCACCGGGGCTCCCTGCAGACCCATGAAAATTGCCACGTAGAGCCTGGGTCTAAATTACACCCTGGCAATTGGAGGCTGCCTTTTGTTTTTGCTTCTAATGAGCAAGAATTTCCGCTGCCAGCTTGGGATGCCTTCTCTAATCTGTTACCGTGACTCCTTTAATTTTCCTTGCACTGCAACAATTTACCATGGCCCCGAGTCTCCTGCCCACAGCAGGCCTTTCCCTCATGCATGCAGAACGGAGCTCTGCTAGTGCCGATCTGGTGAAGATGTAACCCAAAATGGGGCTGTCTTTCAGCTATTTTGGTGGAGCCTGGTAATTTGTCTGAGGTGGAAAAATCCCTAAACTGCAATCAGTGCCTAGGACACTTGAGTGGAAAATGACAAATTATATAACATGGCTCATCTCCCCGTGGTGAATTACTCTGTGTCTGCATATAGACCTATTGGCGTTGGTCTGGACCAGCCAGCACGACTGTAAAGGTACTCTGGACCTTTTTTTTGGCTCTGTAGCCTCTGTATTGGGTTCAACATGGAGGAAGCAAAGCACGCATGGCCATGCTAATAGCAGAGGTTTGTTAGACATGGGTGATCCTCGGTTCCTCTGAAAGCATCTTGGGCAAGAAGCCAGGGACCTCGTCTTGTCTCCCATTTCGCCAGACCCAGGCAGAGGGGCTGGGAGGGACGGATGCATGTTCTCCCCTCCCAGCAGGAAGGGACGTGCCTCCTGGGCCAGAGGGAGGTCTCCAGGGGGCCTGTTGATGGTGGCCAAATTTTGAAGGTGACCTCATGTAGATGTCTTTTGGTTTTGGTGGAGCACGAGTGTATCTTGGGGGGTCCTGAGCCCTAGCAAATGGCTTAGGAGTCCCCAGCAGCAACTGGAGTTCAACACCAGGCTGCTGGCCCATGGCATCTTGCTTTGGAGACTGCTTCCTAGGTATGAACAAGGAGGTGCCTGGAGCTACCCAGACCTGGAGTGAAAGCCTAAATGCAGCAAGCTTATTAGTGCTCAGCAGGGCTGGAAGATGCACATGAGGTCACTCAGGGACATTGCCTTAGTCCTCCACCCACCTGTGTCCTCAGGCTGGGGCCATGGTGAGCAGCTCCTAGGGGAGCAGAGCCTGCCTGGTGTGCAGGACCTTGCAGCTGGGCATGGTGACCGCAGGAAAAGGCAGCCCGGACAGCTGGTTGCTGGAATCAGGAAACTTCTTTTAGACAATATCTAAATGAGTGTCCTCGTTGAGAATTGGCAATTGAAGTCTAAGCTGCTGTTTGTGCCAAGACCCTCCCCTGCTTCTTGCTCCCAGCCTTTCCTGCTGGGCACTGGTGCCCGTGAGCCAGTTTTTTATGGGGCAATGACCACAGGCAGTAAGAGCCCCGCACCGATTTAGGGTCATCAGGCAAAGGTCCCACAGGCAACACCTATAAGTTTATAAACTTTGGTGTCTACATAGAAGCAGGATTCTGTAGCTTATTTTTATTACCATCATAAAGTGAATCTGGCAGCTTTCTGAGATGAGGTACAAGATAAGCCTGCAACAAACCCGAGTAGACAAGTAATTTTCTTTTAATTGCTGTTGTAGGACAGTAGAAATGAAAAACCATGTGTCCAAGGGTATACACACCCTCATCCCGTGATTAGATACATATAATGAGATGGAAAGCTAATCTATCATATTTAGAATCAGTCAATTAGAGGGTTAGGGCTATAGATGCATTTAGCTTTAGCATTAGGGAGATATTTAAACCACATGCTGTACTTAGTCATTACCATGCTAAGTGATAGTAGATGCAGGTCACCCTATATATGGGCCATAGTAATCAGCTTGAAGTATTACTAATTAAGACTTTTCACCTTTGGGCTCCCTTCTGTGCCACCACGCATAAAGTGGGCCATCGAGGTCATGGTGAGATGCTCTTTAAAACCCAACACCCACTGTTTATTGTGGACCGGAGAGTGATTTGGATTTCTAGTTCAGCCTCTGCTGCGTGGAGAGAGTTGTAAACAGACAGCTTGCTTTCTTTATCCAATACTTGGCTTCTTAGTTGCCAGGAAAACAAGCGGTGGCAGATGCCAGCCAGGCACTGCTAGCCCTTCGCTCGCCCTGCTGCCTGCCTGCTTGCCCACCTGGCGTTACTTGAAGCCCATGGACCATCCAGGTGAATAAACCACGTCACAGCGAGCGCGGCTCTGGCATCTCCCTCCTGGCAATCCTCCCTCTCATTTTTGGAGGCAGTCAATGAAAGCTGCAAATGCTGTAGTTACTCTGGAAAGCGGCTTATGCGATTAGACGGAAGGTCAAAAATAGAAAAGCCCACATGGAAGGCCTAAAAAATCATGGGTGCGATACAGCGATGCCCAGCGATGGCTTAGCTGCCCCCTCTGCACCCCCTGAGGTGCAGCTGGGTGTCCCAGGGTCCTCAGCTGGCTCTGGTACCAGCCCATTCATCCACAGGAGTTCATGGACTCCCTCAGGCCAAAAGCTCTTGATGATAACTTTATTTTTATGTGAACAGGGTTTGCATCTGCTTTTAAGACTCTGCTGTGTTGGGCTGGGAGCAGAGCCACAGGCCACCCTGCCGCAGGTGGCCAGGAGAACGGAGAGTTTTGCAATGCCTCCCAGCCCAGGAGAAAGGCCGTGGAGAAGGAGGTGCAGCATCTCTGGGTGCTCTCCACCCCAAGGGGAGCTATGTTTTTGGATCAGTTTCTCTCTCACAGTATTATTGAGGCATTCCCGGCAGCACCCAGGTACCACCTTGCTGAGAAACAGCCACCCTGCCCTTAAACCTTCACCTCTCCATCCCTTCCTCAGAGGCTAATTGCTCCACTTCTGCCCTCATTTCTGGTCTCCCAGGAATCTGAGTAAAATCATCTCACTTGTAATGGGTGAATCTGAATACATGCCCTTAACAACCCTTTCCAGGCGCTTGAAAACCCATCAACCCTGTCCCTCTTGGGCAAGTCTTTGCAAGCAGGCAGGAGCTGGCACGGAGGTCTTGGAGGAGGGTGTTCCCTCACTGTCTCAGGAGATCACCAGGAACTGGTGCTGCTCACCAGGAACTGGGAAAAGTCTCGGCTTTGGCATGACCTGGGACCAGGAAACGATTCAAAATACTGGGTATTTTCCGGGGCATGGGGCAAGCGTTGCCCCAGCTGCTCTTGGCTGGCTGGGGTCGGCTGGCACAGTTCCCCCAGGGAAAGCTGCCAGGTTTGGGACTGATGAAGACCTGCCCCGGGGAGGTGGAGCGAGGATGATGCAATGGGCCACAGCTCTTGCACCACCGAGGAGCCCGGGTGGCCGGTTGGGGCTGGGGCACAGGCAGGGAAAGTGGCCACGGTGGCCAGAGCAGCCACTGGGTGGTCTTGGGGCGATGCGCAACGTGGGAGCAGCTCTTCACTGAGCTCTGGGTGCCTGCCAGACCTATTGGCTCTCTTGGCAGGTCCCCGGTGTTTCACTACCTGCCTGTTGTGAAACTATGTGTTTCACTACTTCACTGCCCTTGGACCCTATAGATGAAGCACAAAATCTCAATGCAAAGTCAATTTAGCAGCAAGCTCCCGTGGCAAGAAGCCTGTGACGGATATTTTGTGTTCTCCCCATATGCTGACCAGTGCATTGGTAACACGTCCCCAGACTCGCCCCGTGTCCCACTTATCGCTCTCCCTTTTTGCTGGCAAAGCCACTGAAGGCGGCTGAGGAGGTACGGTGGGGTGGGAAGCGCGGGGCTGGAGCAGCAGTGACGACCCTCGGCCACAAAGCAGCACGGTGCATTGCCAGCTGCAGGAACCGCAGTCGGTGGTGGCTGCTGTGACGCCAATGATACTTGACTTAAGCTGACGGGGAAGCTCGAACGGTCAGACAGCAGCGAGGCCGTGCATTTTTGTCCCATGAGCTGTGCTCTTCAGGGGGGTAAACTCCTCTGCTTGATTTGTTTCCCCTACTAGCCAGTAACCACAGGTCCTGTAGGGACTTTCCATCTCCCAGTAATCTGGTTAGCAGGTCAGGGTCAGTTGCATCTCAGCACTCGTAGGTTGGTCAATCACTGGACAAGTCTTTGCAAATCCACGTTAAGTCATGCCAGCCCGTAGACACGTCTCGCTCAGTACCTGCATGATCTTCATGTTGTTTCATTTATCCTCCTCCCTCTCCTTCTGTGTTTTTGCCCATCTGTGATCCTCCGGTGAAATTTCAGCTCCCTGTTTGGGAGGAGCAGCGTTGTACCAAGGAGAAAGTATAAATTTGATCTCTGAAAAGTTGATTTTATCACAATTTGTGCCTGTGCTTTGTTTTGGAGGGTGGTGTTTGTTGTTCATTTACCCAGTTTGCCAAGTTACTCCTGTGCTCAGTCAGCACTTGAAGCTGGCGTAAATAATCACGGCTCTGCCCATCTGGGTAGGGATGTGTCTGCTGTGGGTCCGCGTTGTGTGAGTAGTGTTGCCACGGTTTTGAAATGCCAGCTTTGGTGATGGTGTGGACGGGAGCCCCCTCTGACACCGGCAGGGGGGGTGGGTGCTGCCCCTCGCTCAGCACCGTAGTGGGACTGGAGATGCAACCTCCTCAGCCTCCACCCTGTCATGGTGCAGGCATCCGTACAACCCATCACCAGTTTTTTTGTTGCTGTTTTGGCTCTTTTCCTCCCTGAACTTTGCTGGTTTTCCATAGGCACCAGAGGCGTCCCACCAGCCTTCCTCCGAGCCATGGCCCATCTGTGATAGCCAAGAGCAAAGGGGAGGAAGGTGTGGGGGTGCTGCACGTTGGAGACCCCCAGCTTGCGTCTGTCTCTGCTAGGAAAGATGATTTCTTTCCGAGTATTGTGAAACGACACCGTGCCATAAGCAAGAGGGTAGGGCCAGCAGGAAGCGTGTGTGTGTCTCGTTTATGGGGTGAGAGCCCAGATTTTCAGAAGTAAACTTTGGGTCATGGTTTTGGGAGGTGCTGGGGTGGGGTTGTTTTTTTCTCCTGTTTCCTTGCTTCCATTGCAGCTCTAGGTCTCATTCAAGAGGTCTGAATTTCTGAAGGGGGGTGCTTAGCCTGGGCTCCAAGCCTGTATTCCTGGCGTTGGCGATGGAAAGCCCACCTGTGACCTGGAGCACCATCGGCTTTTCAAAGCCTGAGCCCAGCAAAGCCTGATGTGGAGCATTATGCAACACCTCCCAGCGCCTCCCCAGGGAAGAGAGCGAGTGAGCGTTCTCCTACCTACCTGCTGCAGGGATCTGGGGGAAATAAAAGGCAATAGCCATGCTGGGCACTGAGCCAGCTGCCGAGCCCAGAGCCGAGGTGGTGTGAGCGTTGTGGGGACCGCGTCCCAGCACTGTGAAATGAGGGCTAAAGGCAGACCTGCCCCGCGTGAGCAAATAACGCAGGCGGTCGGGACATTTAGTTGCCGCTTGGCCATTTGGCCCTGTTACAAGGCTTGGCTAGGAGGGGACTGCATTTCTTGCAATATCCCCCGGTGAGGTAACGTGGGTTGCCAGCAGTATTTATCTACCGGGACACACAGCAAACAACCTGGCTGTTTGTCCTGGCCTCCTGCCCAGTGGCCGGGGCCGAGCACTGCTGCTGACCCTGCGTGACAGAGACCTGTGCTTGCTGCAGGAGGAGGCATCATTTGCAGTTGAAGGAAGCCCAGAGGCCAGTTTTTTGGGGTCCCTGCTGCAGAAGCCGAGCAGATGCCACAGCGATGGGAGGAGCCACCTGCTCAATGCATTCGCTGCTTTGCTTGGTCCGAGGCTGTTGCGCCATTGCAGCCGACACGTCAAACATTGCAAGAAGTATACTTTACTCCTTCCTTGATCAGCTGCTGCTGAATCACTCAATATTTGTTCTGATTACAGGACTTTTCTTATCAGAGCTTTTTACTACTTAGCCCCTCCATTTCGCTCTTCCCGGCACACCGTGGCTCATCTCCTGACCCACTGGGCGTTTCCAAGCTCTGTTTGCAAACTGCCGGGGATTCCATCCTGGGCCTGTTAGCCGGGCAGGCTCGGCATCCCCACCGCCTTCCCGAGGCGCGTGTCAGAGCTGACTAATTGCTGTCCCGGGGGATTTAACCACAGCACCCAGCGTGTTTCTGGCTCCTGCCCACCCACCCTGTGTGTTGGCATTGCCGCTCTGCTCCTTCTCGCCCCTGGTTTGCAGATCCAGGTTATTAATGCAAAAATGCTGCTGATCCCAATGGCATCGCCTTGCCAATGGGGAGGCTGGCAGCTGAGCGGTGGCTGCCCACCATGGAGCCAGCGCCTTCGGCATCGCAGCGGGCAGGCAGCGAGGCAGTGAGGGCTCGAGTGAAATCGTCCCTCCGGTGTGAGTCACAGCCCTCTGCGCCCGCTGAGTCAGCCCGGCCTCTTCAACACCCCTGTCAGCTTGGACTGGGAAATCAATCCCCGTTGTTTTGGAACAGGAATAGGGCAAATCGGGCAAGTAGAGTTGCCCAAGAAGCCAAGGATGGGTGCGGATGGGAGACTGCAGAATATACAGGTTTTGCCCAGGTTAATCTCTCCTGGGACATCTCTGCCCATCCTGGATGCTCCCCAGCATGCTCTGCTAGCAAAATGTGTCTGGGGAGTGAGGGGAGAGTATCCCAGAGACCCAAACCACCCTGAAATGGGCCCGAACGCCATGCACGTGGACGTGCCCAGTGTCTTGTTTACTCCCCTCCACAGGGTGAGAGGGATGGGATCCTCAGGAGCACGATTCATGGCTGTCCTCCTCGGGATGGAGGTCCTCAGACAGCTCATGGGCCAACCCAGCAGGAGTGTGCCCGAATTTCGGACATGGCCCTAACCCTAATCACACGGGGAGTTTCCAGCGGCCCTTGGGGATGGCGGGTGGGTACAGCCATTGCCGTACGCTGGCGAGGCTGGAGTGCGGAGCAGACATTTTGAGAGCTGCGGTCGCACCCCTGCAGCATCCAAGAGCTGCCATCAGGGCCTGGGTCTGATGGGGGGGTTGCAATTCTTTCCCCCCGCCCCGCACCATGGTGCTGGCTACCCTACACAGCCCCTTTTTCTCTCCCCTGCCATCAGGGAGCCTGAGCAAGGGGAGGCTGCCTCCCTGCTGGCATCAGTTTACTGTGCCCGTGTATTTATGCTGCAGCTGATTAAAGCACCAGGCGAGGCAATTACGGGGTGCAGGGTGTATAAATAGGAGGTGCTGGGGTGTCGCAGGCTGGGGAGAGGAGCTGCTAGACCTTGTAGGAGAGTGTCTGGGGTGTATTTGGGGCTTGCTTCTGCCTTTCTCACACGGCCTCGTACCCAGCCTGAGCCACAGGGTCGCCTTCATGGGACGGCGATTTCCAGTAGCAGTTCATGGTGGTCAGCACTGGACCTGAGGGATTTTTTGTGTCCCTGACTTAGTGGTGTCTTCCCTCCCTGGCAAGGGTGCTTGAAGCCTCCGGAGAGCCTGGCCCTCCTCCTGTAGGCGTCCAGGCAAAAGCGGACCCTGGAAAACCATGGCCAAGTGGGCTCTGCTCTTACAGTTTAAAATTTCACTCCAATTTTATTTTCAAGGTCTTTTTCTCAAATTATAACAGTAAACTAGTAAAAGATAATCTCAAACAAGGAAAGGCAAACCCAGCCCGGCACCAGGGCACTGAGCATCCCTCTCACATCTCAGGGCTTTTTTTCTTTTTGATCTTGGTTTTATTTGGATTTTTCTTTCTTTTCTCCTCAGAAGTCAGCTGTCTGTGTGCCGTGCCGGCTTCCATCTGGATGAATCCAGCTTTTTTTACTGCTGCCCCACCTTCCTATCTCCTGGAGCTAGAGAGAGGTTGAGACATGGTATTCATGTGCATATACATGTCGTATATGGGGAGACTCTCGATTAATCTCAAACTGGCTTTGATCAGAAAAGCAATAACTTGCTGGTATGAATTACTTTACAAATTTTACTTTTGTGGAGAGAAGCTCCTTGGCTTGAGCTTTTCCTTCCTAACAGAAACAAGTTATATCTGACGAACTAACCTTGCTGCTTTTGCTCCCAAAGCAGTAATTTACTCTTCAAGCAGCGGCATAACAACTTATCATCCCCGCAGCACCATTTATTCGGCGGAGCAGTCAGCCAGGAGGATAACGCGGGGTGCAAGCGATGGGGTTACTATCTGCTCTGCACCGTCTGGCTTGACTTTCCTCTTTTTGGTATATTTTAGGACACACTAACTCGCGAGGAAATGTTTTTCTTCATGTGAGGAAACTCAAGTCACCACAGGACCAAATTTATCCCACAGAGTAGCAGCTACAGCTCCCAGTAGATCCAGTGGAAAATAGTTGTAGCCCAGCGAATTCCACTTCGGCCCATACAGCTGCGGAGACGTAAAACACTTGGATGTTTCCCTGCCCAAAGCTCCTGTAAAGGCTTCCTGCAGCCCTGACTCCTCGCCAGCCCAGCCTCCAGAGCCGCCTGAGCCCAGCCAGGTCTTTCCAAAGAAAATCCTGTCAAAACCTCCCCATTTTCTCTGGTTTGCATTTTGTGCAGCGCTCTGATGTGAAAATATTGATTTTGGACTTTAAAGCAGCTGCTTTGTATATTCAACCAATTCAGCGACACCAAAGTTTGGCCTGAACTGTCCTTGGCTGGTTCCTTTTTTATCTTTTTTAATGCAGCCTTAAAAGTACAATAGTTATTGACATTAGGAAGAGCCAAATATAACAATGATGCAGCATAAATCCTATAGCCAGCCAATATTGTCTGTCTCGGCTACACGCAGCTTTTTTTTTTTTTTTCCCCTTTTAAAATGGAAAATTTTAAGAGGCCATTTCAGGAGAATTTTAAGCATTTATGCAGAAACAGGGAAAAGTCAGGCTGAGGCGTTTGCTGATTGAAAAAATACAAAACCCCAAGGAGTGTTTGCAGTACTGCGGTGTTTCTGTAGGCAGTCTGGGGGGGTGCTGAGCTCTGCTCAAACCGGAGCCGATGCTGACGGAGCTTTGCCCCAGGCCAGGACCCTGCCTCACCCCCCGGTGCCGATGCACCGCCGCTACATCTGCAGCCCACGGTGAGGGATTCGGTACAGCGGCTTCACATACACAGGGCCAAATTCCTGTTAGTGTGAATTAACACTGTGAGCACTGGCCCCTCTCTAGCAAAGCATAACTCATCCCGTGGCAGGGGGCTGCAGCGCCAGCGCCAGCTCTTGCTTTGGTCTCTTCCAGGATGATTGCAAAGGGCACATCCCGCTCTCTGTTATCTCGTAGGGACCCAGGACTCGGTGCTGCCCAGCACCATCAGGCTGTGGTTTTCAGTCTGTCCCCAGAGGTCTCGGAGGCCTGGGGTGCGACAGGCCAGCCGGGAGGCTGGGGAACTGCATCTCTGCTTTGCATCTCTGACAACAACCTTTAGCTGCTTTAATTGTACTGTCTGCCTCCCTCCTTCCCGGCCTTGTAATCAGCAGATGAAGGCGAGTGAAAGGCATAATCAGCTGCGTGTGGCTTTATAGTCTTCTGCTCTGCCTTTCGGGCTGGCTGCAGCTCAGCAGCCATGCCCAGGGAGACGGGAGCCTGCTCCTGCACCCTCGCCGCCTCTGCCTTTCTCAGGGTCTGATCCAGCCAGGGCACGGTTTCACTCCCAAATTCCCCATAGGAAGGAGGTATTTTTAATATTCTCATTATATCTGCTAATAACTTGAAGCAATGAGACTCAAAGCACGCTGGTCGCAGATGGACCTGCCCATGAATTTCTGTGCCTTGTTTTTTTCAGCAATTTCTGCAAGAGCAAACCTTTCCATGGGGTTGAAGCTGCAATGATTTGTTACGGGGAGCTGAAGTGCATCTCCCACTCGCCATTCACTGGCCTCAGTCAAAACTCTCTTTCGTTTGGTTAACATTGGCTCAGCTCGTGCCTGTGCCTGCTCCGACTGAGATTTGGGTGGGAGCAGTGTTTGGAGGCGGTCTGGCCCCATTCCCTGCACCCCACGCCCCCCGGCCCGGCGCTGCCTCCTGCCAGGCGGCCCCGAGAGGGACTCTGGTGATGAACTGTTTCGGCAAAGCTGCAAATGATCCCACCTGCAGCTCTAAAGCCCTGCAGCAAAGGGATCTGTGCACCAAAACCCACTTTGCCCTCACTGAGTGGTGTCCAAGTGAGGGGCCATGCTGAGCCAAGCTAAAAATGTAACCCTTGGATGAGGGAGCAGCAAAGACACATTTGCTTTAACTTTGAAGTAGTTTGGCATCTCTGAATCAAAACCTTTCCAGAACTTGGTCCCACTTGAAACTGGGCACATATTGTGTAAATTTTCCCAAGAACTGGGTGACCATGCTGAACCATGGGCATCTCCCACCATTGCATCTCCCACCGTTGCTCTGCACTGGTAAAGGAGACACGCTGCACGAGGGCAGATGAAGAGCCAATGTGCATTTTCTCTTCCAGCTCTCCACATGCCATATCAGCACAAGCCAGCCCATAATTTTGCAGCCAGCCTTGAGAACAAGGTGTCCACAGTGCCTGCCATGGGGGCCGCTGGGGACTGAACATCACCTCTCCCCGGAGCAGGACCGCTCGTGTCCGGGCGGTGCGGGAAGGCAGCCTGACCTGCCCCACCAGCTCCGTGCCTGCTTGATACTAGAGGAAAAAGTATTGTTCCTTGCCACCTGCAGCCTGCTCTTATCTCTGCTTGCCAATATCCTGTCCCCTTACGTGGTCCAAGTCTTTTTAAAAGTCCAAAAGGCAAAGCAGGAGGCTAAAGGGTGGAGGATTTCCTCCTGGGCATGGCTCGGTGACTGTGCATTGAGTGCCTGAGCGTGGCTATTTTGGCCACAAAGCAGACAAAGCGAGCGGTAAGGGCATGGGTCCTTTCCGTGACATGGCCACCTATGCCTGGGCCCAGTAAGGGGGACTGGGGATCTCTCTGCTGCCATCAATGGGTTCATGGGGATGCACGAGGGCTGTGCCAGCCCCCCTCATCAGTATTAGATGGTGAAATCCAGAAACTTTCTGGACCATATGCCAGTGTCCAGCTCTGTAGGACGGCAGGACCGAGGAAGAACCGAAGGCAGATGGCAGGCTTCCCGCTGAGCCCGGCAGCCGCTTCATGGAGAAGCCAGTGGGTCTTGCAAGGCTGCACCCCACCTCTGCATTTCAGGGAGAGGGAGAGAAAACCAGCCAGCTTTCTGTTTCCAGCCTCTTAGGCTCTCTCACAGAGCTGGAAAACACTGAAAAGAAAGTGTAGGGAGAGGGAAGGAAAACCTTGTGTAAGTAAGTGAGACACACAGCATGGCCTCCGAAACTGGGAGCTGTTGTCTTGGTGTCTTGGGAAGCTGCTGGATGCAGTGGGGCTGGGTCTGATGCACGCCAGGCAGCTTTGCAAAGTGTCCTCAGGAGCATCACAGGACATCTTTACTCTCTCCAGCTTGTCTTAAAAGGCGAGGAGCTGACAGGAACCTGCCTAGCAGGGCTTTTCACAAGCAGCAGGATGGTGTGCTGCGGGCAGCCTGGCGCAGCTGCGATTCAGGGCAGATACCACGCTCTGTTCAGCTCACACAGGGGCAGCGGGGGAGCGCTGAACTTCAGATAACCTGGCAAGACTAAAGCAAGATCAGCTGAGAAAACTAGCCTGGCTTTCGACTGCTGCCAGTCCCGGCAAAAGCCGGAGATGGAGCAGTCTGGGCTCAGACAAAACAGCTCGCTGGGTTTTGTTGCCAGCCTTTGTCTGCCTGCGGGTGGTTTTCCGCAAGGCTGGTTTCCCCCTCGCCCTGTAAAGCTGTGCAAAACTTGCATATCACAGCAAAACACGAAGGGGCGAGCTAAGAACCAGAGCTCACAGGTGACTTGAACTCAACTTAAAGCAAAGGTGAGGGTTGTTCCTTTCCCTGCAGGGGGATTCACCCTCCTGGGGCTACACGAAATACCCTAAAGTGATGAGACGGGGAAAAAATCTTCAAATTGAAGAGTTTCTGGAGAAATCCCAGAGGCTCCAGGCTGCTTGCTTGGGGCAGAGGAGCAGGAGAGGGCTAGGGGGGACTTACACTCAGGAGAGAGGCAAGAAAGGAAACTCATCTCAGTATTTGAAGCTATTTGTGCCTTGTCTGCGTTAGTGCTCTTGATGAGTGTCTTCCTTATGGCATTTGGTGAAAGAAAGTCGGATGCTTGTTTAGGCTGCCAGTCTATGCCAGCAGTTTATTTTTAGTTGAGATGGCTTGTGACAGCCTGATGGTGTTGCAACATTACAGCCCTTGTTTGTGGTTCCCCTGTACTTTGGTGCTGGATTAAGTGAAGGATCCTGACAGGGGGTCATTGTGCTAGAAAATGCAGAGATGTTGCAAGAGGCGGTTCCCTCCCAAGGAGGCAGCGTCTAAGAGAAAAGACCTGCAAAAGCAGAAAGGGGTTGGCCTCATGTGCAGCCTGCTGCAAAGCGACGCTGCCGTGGATCCAGGTCCCCGTTCCAGCCCTGTAGACCCACTGTGGCACAAACCATCTACCCCAACCCCACGTGCCCTAGCACTGCCGCATGCTGCCCAAGCGACCCATGGACCTTCTCCATCGAGGGGACGGTGATGAGAGGCTCCTGCCATGGGTTACACCTCCTTCCAGCTCGCCTTCCAGCCTTGCTGTTTTTTTGCAACCACTAAAGGCTTGCACAACTGCTTAGCTTTCCCCTCCATCCCCTCCATGAGCGTGAACCACACCTCTAAAATAGTTTTTCTAACTCCAGCAGTGTTGCCGCAACTCTATGAAGTGACAGCAAGGGGAGTCAACACAGGACCAGGGAGGAGACAAAGATGAGATCTGAGGGCCAAAAGGAAATCTAAACCTACAACTCAACACTGTAACTAAACCTGTCTGCAAAAAGCAGACTTCACAGTCCAGGTTCTTACCTGGTGTAAGAGATGAAACATCAAAGGAATAAGGATCTGGTCTCCTTGGTTACTCTCCCTTTGTTTGCATGTGCTTTATGCCATGTAAGTCCATTGACTTCTGCCCAGGGTAGTACAGAGCGGAATGAGGTACCTGATCTGCCTCTTTTTAGGCAACACAACCCGAGATTATAGCTGCGCTAGCCCTGTACGCCGCGCTGTAAATTCCTACGTGTTGGTTCCCTGTCTCCTCCTCAAGTTTTACAGGATGCCGACAGCTTTCTGCTTGCTTTATGATTTCATGGCAGTTGCTCGACACATCAATATGAGAATTAATTAATCTTGGCTACAGGGTAGGCAGCAGCTCAGGCAGCCCAAGAGCAAACAAGGTCAGGATTTCAGCAACAGCCCATTTGGAGAACTTGCTGGGGCTCAAGCAGAGCAGCCTCATCTCTCTGATT
The DNA here is from genome assembly GCA_020745775.1 of Theristicus caerulescens. NCBI lineage: Eukaryota > Metazoa > Chordata > Aves > Pelecaniformes > Threskiornithidae > Theristicus > Theristicus caerulescens. Next base: position 64,732,662 of record CM036564.1, on the reverse strand, counting down.
TTTATTTGGCTCGCTGCTTTCTTGCCTTGTTGGCAAGTTCTGTCCTGTTGGTGAGGCTGATGTAAAGCCAAACCCAGAAGACTACGGCAGATGACTCTGCTCCATACAGGGAGCAAGGATTAGGGCAGGGGCAGCGTTTGGTTCACAAAAATACAGTCACTACAAAACAATTATTGACTTAAAATTCCTTTACTGAAGTCCCAACTTTCATTTGATGATGTTAAAAGGTCAGAAGAAAAATTAGAGCTTTTTTTGCCCTAATCCCTTTAAGTGCTAAATTCATGGAAAGCAACTGAACCAACAATTTAGATTAAGGCAATAGCTTCAGATGATGGAGAAACTCTGATCCTCAAAGGATGCCTGAATGAAATGCAGCCTTTCAGAATGAGATTGGAATTGCCCTTGGCCTCCTGTTACAAAGATCCTCCCTGTTGGCTCAGTAAGTGAATAATCCAAGACTACGGTGGTTATTGCAGCGCTCAGCTCTGCAACATGCCCTTAGATCACAGCGAAAGACTCCAAGTGGCAACAATAAATACAGGGGAAAAGAAAGACCGATGTCAGACTGGCTCCAAATTGATCTGTTTCCCAAACAAATCATTACTGCTACTGGTGAATAGCATTTATCAAGTTGATGCTGCTCCTTACAGTCCTTGGTAGGGCTGAAATACCTTTTTTTTTTCTTTTTCCCCTCCCTGTCTACCCTTTTTCCAAACTTTCTCTGGATCTTCAGGGCACAGAGTGAGGCTGCCCTGATGGAAAGGAGGGATGCCCTCCCTCCATGGAAAGGAGCCCAGCGAGTACCAAGCACGGCAAGACGGCAGATGCAAGGGCAATGCCAGGAGAGGGCTCGAGGGCAGCGAGGCTCCTTTCTCCCCTGAGCCCCGGTCCCAGACCCTGCTCCAGCTGGATGCCCTCAGTGCAAGCAGGCAATAATCCAACAGGCTGCGAGATGACAGATAGGATCTTGTACAGTTTAGCTGGTTTTCAGCCAGCTTGTTTCCTTGGTGCCTGTGTTGATAGAAGAGCTTTTACTGCACATACAAGCCTTAGCAGAGACAAAACTCATGTCTCCTCTTTTAATAGGAGAATTGACAGATATGACGCTGTCAGCAAAATATATTTTCCATGTATGGCTCTGGGTAGGAAAAGAGCCCGTCCCTGCAGCTATGCTTAGGGAGCAAGGGGAGGTCCCGGGGACAGGAGCCCGCCGCAGCAGGGAGCAGCCAGCCCACACAGGGGCTGGATGTCGAGGGAGGTGCCTGGCTGTACCCCGAAAACCAGAGCACCCCTAAGGGCTAAGCTGGTAACATGTCCCGTTAGCTTTCCGGAGAGGTGCCTGTGCCGCTGGCCGGGACACCTCTGCCCACCTGGCCGGAGCAGAAGGCACTGGGACGGAGAGGCGGTTTCTCCTGCAAAGCCCTGCTCAGGACCAGAGAGGAGACCATGCAGAGAGAAAGGCATCCTGGGCTTTCACACCAAGCCCAAGGGGTGGGGGATAGGGGTGTGTGGATTTCTGTGGCATGACCCCTATAAACTGATAGTTTTACTGTTGTTATTCCCATGTGAGACGGCCCTTTGTAATCTAAAGCACAACAGTTAGCCGTCCTGGTGAAGGAGGAAAAACCCTCTTATTAGCAACAGCAACATTAAATCCCCACGTACCACTCCTGCACAGCGGCTCCAGCTCTATCCTGAGCCCCTCGGTTTCAATTTTCCTTTTTTTTTTTGAGTTTTAGATTTTCCTAGGAAATTTCTTGTCCTGAGAACAGTTCTGAGAAACATGTTTTCCATGACTGGTTCCTTCAGAAATGTTATTACTGGCCTGGGATAATTCTTATACAATAAGATTAAGTTTCTCTTGCTGGAAAATTCAGACACTCCAGATTTTTAATATCAAAAACCAAACAAGTAATAACAAGTAATTTCCTAAGAACTTACACAATCTGCCATTGGTAGTCTTTCATGGGAAAATGCTTCTTTCCAGTGTGTGTGTCTATTTTTAAGGAAACTGATGGCAAATGGGGTGAAAGGAAAAACACACAGGATAATTACAACCCCCACTTATCAACCTGCTTCTAAACCATTCTTTGGAGTGGTAGGTAAACATGCAAAACACTGAACCGCTCTGTATTTTTATGCTGCTTTGAAGTGTGAGTGCCAAAGAAATTTTAACTCGCATCCCTTCAGCATTTCCATAACTGAGTAGTGCCGGTGTCTTTGGGCGGCAGCCACCATTTGGCTTTCGAGAAAGAAGTCCAAAACAGATGACCTGGTTGGAGATACCACGTCCTTAACCAAGAGAAGAGATGGGCAAAGGAGGGAGCTGTCAAAGTCTTGCTGAGCAAGTCCCACCTCGGTCCTTCTTGTGCGCTACGGGGTATTCCCACCATGCAACCCCCGGTGCTCCAGGGTGGCATCTTCGAAGCACAAACACAGTCTTGGTTTGCAGAAGGGGAACCAAGGTCCTTGAAGTTTTTCAGAGGATGCTTTAGTTGGGGTACACTCCCTTTTCTTCTGGCTGTAGCAGATAATCTTGTATCAATCCGGAGCGGTGTGGCAATGAGAAGTGCTGGGTGTCGACGGTCGGGAGCCTCTGCCATCAGCAGATGCAGGTGTTGGCAAGTGCAGGCGGGCTTCTAAAAATATCTTACGTGCTTTATTCTTGTTTCAAAGGCCATTAAGTATTTCTACGAGAGTCCTTTTCATCTTCAGCATGGAGAACTGCCTAATACTCCCACGCATCCTTTATAATCCCCTGAATCTCAGGTTCTTCCAAATGGGAATATCTGGGCTGCAGATCTGTGCAACAAAACCTTTAGTGGTGTGCAGCAGCACCAAGTAATACAGGCAACGGACCTGAACTACTTCTCATTTCAGCTGTCCTTACAACATTGTAATTCTACTGAGTGCAGGCTGTGGGTTTACTTCCCATATCTGTAAAGAGCACAATCAAATCCAATTACTCTTCTCATGAGCATAATCCACACACGCGACTTTTTAATGCAGAATATTTACGTTTGCTTCATAAACAGCACTGAAGTGTTGCAAGCAACTATCGCCTCACCCATAGGCACCTTACCAAATGCAACTTAAAAGCGTACAAAGGCAGGAGAGACCAAGGGCCAGCCTTAAAAACAAAAGCACGTTGCTTTTCTCTTGCGCTGGGTCTGCCGCTGCGTTTGCAGCATGTGCTCTGTGATTCCTAGCAGTCCGGGTGTTTTAGTCATCCTAATGTGTTTGCTTAGGCTCCAACATTAGTGTCAAAAGCACTTAATGCAAAGGAAACTTCCCAGGAGCGCACCGGTTGCCGCCAGAGCAATCAGTCTTGTGTTGGGCGCGTATACACTGCACGACATTTACTACTACGGGCTGGATAATGAATTACCCACAAATTCTGAGTGTAACTCGGAGGTCTGCTTCCCACCAGGCCATCTGTGGAAAAGCTGCTGTTTCCCATATCAGGTGCCCCTGGGTATTCCCGTGCTCGCGCCAGCCTCCGATGACAACAAATCCGAGCCGAGGATGGAAATATTTATTCTTGGCTGATGCTGCTATCTTGTTTTGAGCTGGTGATTCAAACCGCTATCACTGAAGCTGTGATACGGTGATACCCTCCCACCCTGGACTCTGGTAATGAAAAATCATGTTTCCCATCAGGCTAATCAATCAGGGCTGGGTAACTGCGGGTGAGGTTTGGCCACTGGGAGCCCCTGGCGAGGTCTCTGACCCCTTTCCTAGCCCCTGGCACACACTCTGCCCTGCTGCCTCCGGGGCTGGCTGGCATTTCTCCTGTGCCCCCAGCTTTTTTTCAGTGCAAGCAGCTCGATTTGGAAGCACGGCTTTAAACCAGGCTCACCTGAGCCTAGCTGTGGGCTTTGGGGCAGAGGATTTAGCCAAGAGCCTTCCCATGCGACCCCACCTTTTAGTAAGCAACTGCAAGGCTCTGCCTTTGGGCTCTCCTTAGGCAAATGAGGAGACACCTGGCTCGCTCGCTGCTTTAAGAAGCCCTTTTTCCTTCATGATTTTTTAGCTGCTTTGATTTTTTTTTTCAAGTTTCTGTGTCTTTGATGTAAAGGAAACAGTTATGAGGAATTTGAGCTGAGCTGTGGAGGTGAAGAAGTAGTAGGAGATTACATTTAAATCTGCTGCCGGAGTTTTAAAGACAACTCTTAGAGTGATTTGTGTTTTCTAATCCCTTCTTTCCCCTTTGTAGCAGAGAATGAGCTTTCTGGGGATTCCTGGCCATCGCATCTTGCCAGAGATGGGCGAAGCCTCTCCGTGTCCATCCGGTACCTATCGGGAGGCACTGCTTTGCTTTTGTTCACCTTCTGCAGATTGGCTTTGCCTCTGGTGCCCGCGTGCTCCCTTCCCCGGGGGCAAATACTCATTAGCTGTAAAAAGGAAAACACAACAACAACAACAACAACAACAATAATAATAATAATAATAAGAAGAAGAAGAAGAAGAAGAAGAAGATTTTAAAACCCCATTGGTGTAGCTCAAGTGTTTTTTTCTATGGGTTCCAGTGCCAAACCCTTACGCCTGGAAATAACTTTATAGATGCCAGACTCACCCTAATAGCAGCTGAATCAAAAATACGCTTCCCTGCCCCTGCTTTGTACCTATATGTGGTGCTTATGGGCCCTTCAGAGCCTGGCAATGACTGGCTCCGACTCGCAGGGCACAGTCCCAGTTTCCTTGAAGATGGAGGGCGGAGGATCCCACGCCTGCGCGGGAGCTTCCCGGGAGCTTTCCGGAGGCAGGGGGGAAGCGGCGAGGCTGGTTTGCTCTTCCCACATGCCAATTTATTGTAACGCAAGGCAAGTCACCTCATACGCTATCATCAAAGTGGAGGTGTTTATTCCAGGGGATTTTTGGGGTGGATTTGCCTAAGGCTGGTGCCTGAGCTGGAGAGGCCATTAATTAGAGCAAACACTATTGACTTTCAGCCTCTTTTGAGAAACTGAGGATCATTTCAAAGAGACAGATCCCTCAAAGGGCCCTGTGCCAGTCTCCTCGCCGTGCCAGGAGGGTCTGAGCCAGCCTGGCTCATCCCATCCCAGGCTGCACCTCCTGCACTAACGAGGATTAGTTAACGAGGATCCCTGCTACAAATCTGCAGTTTCAGGACTAGGGGAACTGACTTTCTTTCCATATATATCTATCTCCGAGGAAGAGGGAGATCTTTACGAACAATGCAACTATGAACAATTACTTGCAATGTGAATATTGCAAATACTATTTAAATCCCAAATCCTAGAATTTTTCATCTCACGGAGAAAGGCTGCGAGCTCCCATTCCCCCAGCCAGCTGCCTGGGTTGAAGCCAGTGGTTTTATGCTGCCAGGGAGCAGAATTTGGAGTATTTGGGTGCAGAAGGGATTTCTGCAGCGGATGCATCTATGTCACCACGTGCTGCTGCAGCTGGACCGCGCAGCTCCTCAAAGGGCACCGCCATCAGATTTCCTGGCATGGTGCAATTCCCTGGACCCTTGGCATTTTGCAGCCCTTAGAAAAGGTTTCTTGCTTGGGGCTTTGTTAGTGTTTGATGTTTTAAAAACACTAAGCAGACACTACTCTTCTAATCCTGCCAGAGCTGCAGTGAAGCAGATATGTAATCCTTCATGGGTATTAAATTTAATAGTAATAAAGTATATTTAAGAATTACGCTGTCAAATGCCTGCCTAAGCAGAGGAAAATACTCTTAATTTAAACTTCTTCAGAAATCTATTTCTAGTTGTTATTGCCTGTGAAAGCCTCTGCTGCATGTGTGGGAGTAAAGATGAGAAAAATCAGCAACAGGCGGTCCCAGATCGCTCTTTTCTGGACATTTGTGGGAGAAACATTTCCCTGTAATTTATGACTATACACACGTGCTTGCACATACTTCTGTACAACTGCTTTTTTATGCGTAACAGCAGGCGTAGATGTATGTTCGGGGCACCCCTGGGCACAAGGAACAGCCCCGAGCTGCAGGGTACGTGGTCATGCCTGAAGGATGTGGGGGGCGGGAGGGAGGGTGTGCTGGGGGCTACGAGAGGGAGGCGGTGGGAGCCCTGCTAGAGGCAGGATCAGGCAGCCCTGGGAGCCATCCCTACGGAGCTGTGAGCAACAGATGGGGGGGATTGAATAAGGAATGGGGGGCACAACCCTGAGGAGGGGGGCAGCGAGGAGAAGTCTCTGAGCCTCTGGTTTTGGATCCCCTTCTAACTCGGGAACTGTAGCTTGGCTTTGCTTGGGGTTTGGCCCAAACGTGGGGGCAAGCAGCTTGGTGTCCCAGCTGAAAAGCAGGTTTCTCAGCTGAGTAAACAGCTGAGTTAACTACCTAATTTACCAATAATTTTAGCAAGTGATTAAAAGCTTTAACTCAGTCTCTACTATCGGCATGAAACGGATGACAGGTCCTTTTCCGACCCTTGGTCCCCCAGTGCCGTGGCCGGGAGCCCCGGTGCAGGCACGGGGGTGAGGTGGAGCTGCTGGGGTGGTGGTACCCGAGGCTCATGGTGGGGCGGGGTTGTGCAAAAAAAGGCTTTTGTGAGACTTCAGGTCAAAAAAAAAAAAAGAGGAAAACCCCAGCTACGCTGGCCATGAGCTATGCAGCAGGATGTGGTGGGCAAAACATGAAATGGTTGCTTCAGATGCTGAGCAACTTTTCTCTGAGAAGCAACCAGCCGTGGCACAAGGTACCGGGAGTCGAGAGTGGAGAAGCACTTCAGAGGTGAGACTTGCTGAAATCCAGCTCATCTAGAGCCTGTCGCTTCCTATCAGGACATGGCACAGACAAATCCCGTCTGACGTGCCTGCCCCTTCTCACCTCCGCTCGCTGCCTCCCCCAGCCTGCCTGATTGATAGTCAGGCAAACACACGGGTTTAACTGCGGTTTAATATGAAAACCTTTGCCATCTGACAAACTGAACCCTGTGGTATCGCCCAGACCCATCTAGCAGTCAGCACAGGAACTGCCTGAGACCAGAGGCTAATTAAGGAGCCTTTAAATAGTTTCCGCCAGCGATATGATAAAGTGCTGACTCTCATGATGAGGAAACCTGGAGAAAGGTGACAGGGTTTTCCATGCCACCACCCTCCTCTTTCCTCTCCTACAACCAGCTATTGGCGGCTGCCTTCCCAGGAAAGCCGCTTAATGCCGAGGTAGTGCTGGAAGATGCTCCTTCCCTATCAAATGCACTGATCAGCCCCCATGGGCTCGGGATGCTGCAAAAAGGGGACCGTTGGCGGCACAGGGCTGACCCGTTTGGGGTCGGAGGCAGCTCAGCTGGGTTTGCTTAGTGCCGCAGCCTGGTCCCTTCATCTCAACAGGGTTTATTCGCATCTGACCTGTGCCCAGCCAGCATGGGCATCTCCAGGCTGCTCCCATCACTCCCAGCTCCAGCCTGCTGGGTCTCAGCCAGCTGAGCCTGCTCAAACATGCTCCGCATGGAGAGCCAGGGTGAGAGCTGGAGTTTGCAGATGTCTCCCCTTAAAAACCCAGCGAAGTGGGTGGGACCCCCCCCACCCCCACCCCCACCCAGGCTGAAGTAGGGGGCCAGGCCCAGCACTGAAATGAGTTTTGGTTTGATCCTGATGAGAAGAGGGCAGGAACTGTTGAAGCAAATGCAGCCCCGCCTTGCTCTTAACCTCAGATGACCCCATGTAAAAGGCCGAGCACCAAAGCTCTGCCAGCTGCTGGCAGCGTTCCTCCATACCGACCCGCATAAAACTCCTCCGGAAAGAGTCTGGGATCCCAGCGAGGAGTTTTCATTCCTGAGGATGGGGCACTGGATGTATAATAAGTCTTTTGCTTTAAAGTGAGACTTTATGGGGACAAATCTGTGCAGGATTTGCAGGGCTCTCATCGTTGTTCAGGCATGTGCTGGAAAACCATCACCTGGATAACAATGCTGGGTCCTTCTTAAAGCAACACAGGTATTGTATTTCGTACACAGAATACATACGCCTTGGAAAGCACTTTTAGTCTATACAGTTTGACAGCTAAAACCTGTGAGATAAACATCTTCTGAATGGAGCATTTGAGCTGAGTTCCACCATGGAATAAGCAGACTGAAGTCCCCTAAAGTTGCTTTTTACAGAGTTTGAAATGTGTGATAAAAGGCACATATTTCTGTGGGTGAGTCACCCCTTCACACCTTCACACAGAGTGTCACATTAGTGTTTGCCTAGAAACACCTTCCCTCGGAGCAGCCAGCCTTGACCCTTTCAGACAGCATGAAAAAATATATATATATGTATGTAATTTCAGTGGCTTTTCATACTGTCTGACCAGCTGCCAGAAGCCACTTAGGAGCTGCCTTCCTCTTGAGGCAAGGACACAAACAGGAATTTGAATTATGTCCTCAATTTTCTCTTAAAAGGTAAAATTGACTTTTTAACAAATTAGAGAGACCGGCTGATCGGGGACTGTTCTGTGATGGATGCTGTGTACTGGTGAAGGCTGTAAATCTGCAGTTCACCCAATGGAGCGATGCTGATTTACAAGGGCTGATGATTGGGACCATCGGATTTATGTTAGACAGCATGACTTCTGGCTCCTGGTTATGTCCCAGGGAGTGAGGAGAGGAAAACTCACCTGAGCAAAGGTGGCTGTGTGCCTCCACGTCTGTGGCAGCACAATATCGGCCTCTTAATTTCCTGCTGATTACACTGTAGGAAAACAAAATCTGCTTTGCCTGGAGTGATTTGGCTTCTGCTCAAAAGCTTTCTCATCAAAATGAAATATCATTTGCTGTGAAACCGTTAGCAGGAGGATAAATGTAGTTATAAAAGCAGCTATTTGTAAAACCCAAGTGGAGAGCAGCAAAATGCTGTAATTTAGGGGGAAATCTCCACAAGGGCTCTGGAGGGCAAAACGTCTTATAAAGCCTGTGTTTTGTCAGGATTGCCTAGTTAGTGGGTTTGTTCAGCTGCCCATCCTGCAGGTACAGAAGCATTTGCTCTGCTAACGTCTCAGCCTGTCTAAAGGATGAGCTGGTTGGCGTGGGGCTGGCGGGACCCTCCAGTTCGACACCGGTGTCCCCAAGCCCAGGGGTGCGGTTGGTGGCATCTTGTTGGGAAGCACAAGGCAAGCCCGGGTGGTGTAGCCTCTCGGGCACCTACGTGCTGTCGTCAGCAGGGCTTCAGGCTGGAAAATGAAGTGCTAGCGAAAGAAGCAACCTATATAATCCCATATAATGCCGAGTAAACAGCAGGTTGGTTTAGTCCTGGGAAGTAGCCACAAGAGGGAGATGTGATTGGATGTACCAAATCTATGTCTTTAATATGCAGAGATATCGAGGAATTTAATACTAATTCAGAGATCGCTAGAAGCCCAGGAAGAAATTTCCCCACATGATCCTGCAGTTTTGGAGTGACCAAGTACCTGAGTTGAATTTAGGACGTACTGTTACAATGCTAAAAATATTCATGGTGATTTTTTTCCCCCTAAAATATCCTTAGTCCTAATGAAAAATCATTTTCTTGAATATTGTCTGAATTACATTAATAATTTTGAGTGAAAAGAGGGAAAATGTCAACTTCCCCAAACCCCTAACAAAAGAAGGAGTGAAATTTTCATTTCAAGTTGATTTAAAATAAATTTTTGATCAGTGAACCAAAAAATCCCTCATTCAGACAGCACAGCCGTAATTGTCTCCCCCTTAAGGGCAGACTGACCGGGTGATGTTGAAGCATTTTGGAGCATGCTATAGAGATGACTTGAATCTGCTTCCCACAGCCTGTGCTTTAGGTTTAAACAAAATGTTTCCCGAAAGCTATCAGTCTATCACCTTTCCCCTGTCTGAGAGTCATTTCTACTAAAAATAAACCTCCTTATTTCTCCTCTCCCTCTTTTTTCCCCCGTCCCCTACAAACCCAGACTTTCATATCAAGGCTTTTGGGGGCTGAAGATTTAGGAAGGGACTTGTAAGCATAGCCAGTGCTGTGGATGCTCCCTTTAAAATCACCCCCATGGCCTTTAAATCATCTGACTCTGGCCTGTCATTGTGACAATGGGGAAAAAACAGCTTTTTTTCCTCTTATTGCCGCTTCTGTTACGTAACTGCTAATACAGTATCTGGCTCATCCAGCCCGTCGGTCCTTGGGGCTTTTAGACCTATTTACACACAAACAGACTAACATCCATCTGAAAGTCATCTCGGGCACAAAGAAGCGATCCTTTTGCCTCCCTAAAATAACAATCCGTTTTTGCAGGGCCCTGAATAACTGTTTGGCAAAGCGAGTACCAGGTTGGTGCTTAGATTAATCTGCTTAGATCGACTAACACAGTTGTGCAAGAGTAGAAAATACCCAGTCAAGTGAATTACATCACCCAGGGAAAAGCTATTCTAAAGAAAGCACACTTTATAAGCCTGAGCAAAATCCTGCTCAGCTGAACGTTTACATATATTTACAAGCAGGAGCAGAAGCTCATTTCTTTCCTTGTGACAAAAAAAAATGGGATCTTTGAAGTTTTGGCTAAGAGAAAAGCATCTGACTAAATTAATCACTGGCCAAGATCCAGAAAGAATTAAAAACCCATTATAATTTTTCTCACATTACTAGTACCGAGTAGGTAAAGCCCCCAGTCCTGAAGAAAGGAGGTTAAGGTGTTGCATAGCATTCTGTACAAGAAATGGCAAGTCCCTGGCTAAACTTGGGGCTGTCTGTGAAATGTTGTAACTTCTTCTACTGTCAGACCATCTTTTATCAACCTCCATCACTTGATGCTTCATTAAAATCTGTTGTTCTCTCTGCAATCTTAAATATGAGAGAAAAAAATTGAAATTCGAAGGGATGAGGGAATTTAGAGGCCATAACTGCATCTGGATTTAAATGCTTAATTCCTGCTGGCTTGTTTTTTATTGTCCTGCTTAGAAATATTCTTAGTGGAAGATCTGTTGTCAACGGTGAGACCTGAAAACGGCTGATGGTGCAGCGCCTGGCTGCGAGCAGCTCTTAGGTTCAACTTTCTAGGTTGGTCCCCTAAAAACATTCACCAGAGGAAGTGTTCAGGATGTAGCAAAATAAAAGATGGGATCAAAACATAACGTTTTGCCTTGTGATGGGGCCTGGGCTGTTCCCGTCATCCCCGGTTGCAGCATAGAGATGAGCTCTGGCTCACAGCATCCCACTCAGGCGTGCCTCGGGAATGACAACCCAGCGGGCAAGCACCACAATGGTCCCAAAAAAGTGGAAAAACTGCCACCACGAATATGTGGAAGGGTAGCAGAGGGCACTGGAGACAGACCAGATCTTGGGGTCTCTGTTACATTCCCTGGACCAGAGCCCGTTCCAGCCACCTTACACCCCTTGCTGGCAAACCCCAGCGTGATAAGGCAGCGTGCTGGGATGAAGCGGTGGTTGTGCAATAACAGCTAAATACAACACACAGCCGGGTCCACAGGGGTCACGCTCCGTGCACAGACCCCTGAACCCAGCCTTGGCGGCCGCATCATGCCTCTGTTTTGGTTTTACTTTTGCAGAAAGTACTGCATTACACCAGGAGCTCTGCTTCGGCTTCATGAGGTTTTCTTGAAAGCTCTTCTCTAGCAAAGCTTCTTGCTGTGGTTTGAGCCTTAGATTACAGTTTGGACCCAAATATGCAAGTGTGTCATATGGGGAATTCCCACAGAACGGAATAAATGTATATAATGTGGTCGGACTAAGACCATATTTAAACTTGGTGGCTTTTTTTAGCCCTGGTTGTACTTCAGCTTTATAGAAAATTAGGTTTGGGTTCAAATTATTCTTTCTTTCTCTTCTTCCTCCCAAATTCATCTGATCAAGCACCCTTCAGTTTTAAGAACACCTAGATATTCATTTTATTTTGGAATAACCTTTGCTTGCTACCTTTCCCTCCCATCCCTTTTCATCCTCTTTTTCCTGCGGTCTTGATTCACTTTAGCTTAAACTCACATGAAATAAGAACAGCCACATTAGTAATAAAAAAGGATAAAATCTCGACAAGTGTAATTGAGCCTTGTAGGATTTTATCTGCCTGATCGTGTTAGCAGATGGACTATTAAGCTAATGTGAATTTTAAAACTAGGTATTGTATATTATATGTAGGCTTCTACAGTGTGTGCACGTGATCGGCTGGGAGCTGGATGGGTGATTCATCATTACAAGACTTAATATTGCTCAAGAGTTGAACTGGGCAGCATTAATCAGGTTCTTCACACTGATTGCCCTGCCCTGGCCTGCTTCTCTCCGGTTCTCCTCTAGCTCCTCCTTTCTGCTTATTCACCAGTTTGATCTCCCAGGTACTCTCAGATTTAACTTCATAGCAGCGCTGCAGATATAACCACGTCTATCCAACGTGTAAATACAACCATATACCTGTCTTTGCGGGGTGACGGTCATAACGTCAGGTACATATTATTATGTGTATCACACAGAGTCCTTCTGTTCGTAAGAATGAGGAAAGTCTCCTTAATAAGCATTATTACTATTATTGGTATTTAGTGACAGTCTTGTCACTGGCATAAGCGTTCCTATGTAAATGTATATTAAACATATATTTAAAATCCTCTGTCTATTTTTTTCTATGCTGCAAATGAGCTGATAAATGATTGCAGCCTGTTGGGATTATAATATGAATTGACATTAAAAAAAAAAAAGTTCCATCTCCATCTGTTTGCGTTACATAACTTGTGATCTCAAGCAATCTCAGAGGCAGGATTTTCTGCATAAATAGTACAATTTCCAGTAAGGAGATTAAGGCTTCTTTGCTGGGAAAGGAAGAAATTACCAGAAAAGCTGTCATTTCAATGAACACAAATAAATCATGTTCCAAAATACACAGGAAGACAAATTTATGTCATTGACTCCCTCTGCCCCAGATGCTCCCTCCCCACCTGTCACAGAGAGCAGTATTTTGCCACAAAATACCACTCATCCTCTAAACATTTCTGAAGTGCGGTCAGCTATATTTTCTATGTATGTTAACTCTTTCAAAAAATCAGTGCTGCTATTAATATTGTACATTTTTACGGTTTTAATCCTAGTGCCTTTTTTTAATATCCGGTGGCTGTTTTAAGTGCCGGACTTCAGTAAATCCAGGCGTTGGGAAGAATAAAATATATTCCACGAGTATAAACAGAGGCACTCAGAGCAGCTACTATACGGCAGCCTGGCAGCAGATCCCACTGTCTGTGATGGAGAGAAAAACTCTCCCTCAGCGGCTGACAGCGCCGTGTCTGCGCTCTGTGAAAGCACGCGAGTTTTTAAGTTAAAAAAATACCTTTTTTTTTTTTTTTTGGTGTGAATGAGGAGAAAACTCCATGTTTGGCCTATTTCTGCAGACAGACGGGCAAGTGTTTCTGCAGACAGACTGTTACTGCACGTCACATCCTCCAGAGGCAAAAGATCCCACTAAGAGGCTGCTTGCAGAAAGCATTTATTAAAGCAACCCGCAACGCCAGCTTTCCTGATGGCAGCGACGGCAGCGCTGCTGCAAAACCAGCAGCACACAGCAAGCGGCTCTGGATACCTGCCCCGACACAAATTCTCTTTTCTAGAGAGGGAAAACAAGCAGAGCCCACCCGGGACAGCCCCACGTTGTGCGTCCTGGGGAGTCGACCTGCCAGTCCCACGCAGAGCCCGAGCCGGGCGGCTGCGCTTCCCCGGTGCTGCCCAGCCCTCTGCCAGGCTGCGGGCTTTCACCCGGCTCTCTCCACCGCTAACCCCCTTTCTGCCCCTGATTTATTTCTTATTGCCTGCTGCAGCTCTCATGCATACCCGGACCCCTCTGGGTCGTGATGGGAGTTTCTCATCTTTCACATTTAGGGTGACATTTTGGCACGGACCCAGACATGGCTCCTCGGCAGATCCCTCCTTCCTCTCCCTGGTGTCTTCTCCTTGGAAAGCCGAGCGAGTCTGGTATGTGGTTAACAGGAAACGTTGTGCTCGTAGCTCCCATTTTATTGCTTGTGCATTACCATCCCTCTGCTGAAACCACTTCATGCCTGAGTCATGTGTTTACCATCGCTGTGCTCTCCGGCCACCTCCATCCTTTTCCCCGTCCCGTGTGTGGTTTAGGAGCTCGGGGACCTCCACGGACAGCTCAGCAGGATGCCCTGGGAAAGCCTCCCTCTTCCCACTCTCACCTCTTCATTTTTCCACCAAAACAGTGTGTAAACAAGCGAGGAGCCCCTCACCCTGCTCTCACACATGTCTCCAGGACTTTAAAATAACTCTTTATCTCCTAGTTTCACCACAGGGGAAATGAACTTGGCCATGCTGATACGCAGAAGAAATGGAGCAGCAAAGGGGAACGGCTGGCCTGGAAGCTCGTGCACTCAGCAGCACTGGCGAACTGAGTCAAACTCAATGTGCTTTCGAGAAGTGTCCTGTTTCATACCTGGGGAACCGCTGCTTACGATCTGCCGCAGCAAAATGTCACAGAGGCGACTCAGGCGAGCAGAGATTATGTGTGTACGGGAGGGATTACAGAGCCAGCTCCTTCTCGCTGCCCGTCCTCCCCTCTTCCATGCGCATCCCCTCGACTCGGCAGCAATAGAGTCCCCGCTCTGCAAGGGTTCTCATACCCGGTTCCCTCCCCAGGCACCGCAGACGATGGTTTCCCATCAAAACCCCTGTGCCTCAGCTTCACAAAACCCTCACTCCAAACTGCTGCACACCCAGCGAGGTAAACGGAGCCACAGGTTTCCATGGCTGGGCTCTGTGTTCCTGGAGATAAGCAGAATATTTAAGCAGAAAGCCCTGGGTTTCCCTGCCAGGCTCTGCAGGCTGTGCATCGAGCGCCTGCATGGGTGCCGTCGCAAGCGCTAACCGGAGAGTTGCAATACACCATTGCACGTATGATGGACTACGAATGCTTCCCATCATCTGAAAGGAGAAAGGACAACTTCTGGCCCGGTGACGCAGAGAAGAAAGTGGTTGCTGGGGCAGGAGCTGCCTGGCAGCAGGGAACAGGGACGGTCCCCTGAACCCGGCCCCGTTTAACACCACACGCCCCGCAGAGGCTGCAGTCACTTCGTCAAGGTCAAAATCATGTTATAACGGGACGTGAACTCTGGCGTCGTTTCAGAGTGACTGATCGATATTCCTGGCATGGGAAAGCAGCCAGCGATGAGGCAGAGTCCCACTGTCACAGCCAGGCTTGGCAGCACCATGTGGCTTGCGAGTGAGTTTATAATACGGAGTTGCTAATGTATTTATGCTTTAATTGCTATTTAGCAATGAGGCGTTTGGGAGGAGTCGCCCAGGCAGGAGAGATTAGAGAGGGCCAACAGAAGAAGAGATACTGATCGAAGAGATGATTGACTTTCTCTGGTCAGATGTGTTAGCTAACTCCAGGAAATCATCTTTTCCTCATATCCCTCCTGTGAGTCTGCAAGAGCTCGGCCTGATTTCACTTCAAAGCTGGCCACATCCAATCTTGTGAAGCATACCTGTGTCTGACACAGGCCATAACCCTGTGACCAGCAGCTACCTCTGCTTAGCAGCATTTTTTAGGTGAGCATGCATATTCACCAATTAAGTACTTGCACCAAGATGTGCAGTTTTATAATTTATTTTAAAAAATAAACTGGTTGTGCTGTCTCAGACACGATGGATGGAACTTTCTGACTCTTTCCACGGGGCTGCAGTAGCAATTTCTTTACCACCGTATGCAGCAGAGGCTGCAGGACGCTCACACATGCCACAGAAACTCTGAGGTCATGTGGAAACTTTTCAAATTAATGAGGGCTCCTGGACATGAGATAACTATGTTTTGCAAAATACACATTGCTCCTGGGTAGTTTTCAGCTCATTTAAGTAATTTTCAGCCCATTTTTTAAGACGAGTTTGCTTTGCAGGGAAAAATAATAAAAGTTGTATGATGCAAGCTACTTGTCTTTTCTTGATGCGGTAAAAACATGTGAGGGACTTTTTGTCTGTAAAAAATCCCTGCCAGGAAGTTTAGTGGTTACCACACAGATCTGTGAATTTGGAAACTTGGGATGTATCCCTGAGAAGCTGACTGGCTGGCTACGTGATCTTGAAGAAGTCAATGGACTGGCAATGAGTTGACCTTTGGGTTGAGCCAAGCCTGCGTGTTTGTATTTTGAGGGAGGAGGGGGTGTTTTCTGTTGGGTTTTCTTATTGTGGCTATGTTTCTACGTTTCCGATTTTCCACTGCGAAGGCACACAGCCGTAGCAGCCTGCCTGCCCCTGCCTGTCCTGAGCACGGGGGGCACCTCGCACGGGCTCTCCTCTGCCCCCTCCTCTGCACGTACCTGCGGGGAAGCAAGGTCACACCGAGACACAACCTAAGAGGCATTGCTCCGTCAGCGAGGCTGGCCATAGAGGAGCCTGAGGTGTCACCGAGGTGTTTCTTTCCCCCTAACTCTACCACTTGCAGGCCTTATTCTGTCTGTCTGAGCCTTAGGGATACTTGGCAGATGGGTGAGGGTGCGGTGCTCCGGACATGTCAGACTGTGCGTTCCTGCCCAATAAGTCAGTTATAGGGATACATACGCCTCTAACAGCTACTGAGACTCTTTGGCTTGTGAATTCCTGGCCCAGTTCACCTCAATGATGTCTCCTACAGATCTTGGTACCTAATGGTTGATTTTTGTTTGTTTGTTTTCAAGCTTAAATCAATTTAAAACCTTGCAGAAGTGTTCCTGCTACACCAGAATGAATTCTTCCTTCTCCAGAAACCATGCTCTACTCCTCCAATTAGATTTCTTTTGCTGCTGCTTTGGGAGAAGATGGTTTAATGTTCAGCTCCTAGTCCTATCAATAATCCACGAGCTGCTGTACCCAGGCCTACGCTTGCTTTTACCTGGGGGAGATTGCGGGCAGTACTTTCTTCTTTGTTTTGTGTAACCGTTCTAGTAATATAAATGAGTCATGGAGATGATATTACTATACTCCTCTTGCATTATTTTTTTCAATAAAGGCAGCAGCCATGAAATAGTGACAAAATTTAACTGGTTTCTGACCTTGCTGTCTAGTTTTTTGGTGAGGTATTTTGTTCAAGATGAACTGAGGGCTTCTCAACTGTCTAAAAATGAAAATTACATCCATGAACTAACTTTTTTTCTCCTTTCCAAGACAATAGGAAAAAGAAAACTTGATTAGCCTGGGTGTATCTCTCTCTGTTGGGTGCATGAATACCTATATGTACTAAAGGCTTGCACTGAGGAAAAGCTGGCGGCATAAACAAATTTTCATTTGGTTCTGAAAATGGTGAGGTCTGTGGTCATTCTTATCTAGATCCAGTTCCTACAAGATCTTTGTTTCCCACGCTCATGAGTTGCCTTTTACTGATAGACAGTTTCATTACTTAGCATGTGATCTGAGATAGCAAAGAGGTTTGATGCACCAACTTTGTCATTATGGTTCTGAATTTTGCTTACTTGGTTCCTTGGCAAACTCCTTCCATCCTGTGTTGATATCTTTTGACATATGAACCCAGGGTTTTCCTGGGCTCTGAAATGCTGTGCTTATTAGCTCCTAGCATGCCGAATTCTTCATTAACAATATAGAAATGCCCCCAGACCATTCTATGCCTCAACTAGTTGGGTTTTGGTTTTTTTTTTAAATTTTCCCACTTGCCAAAGCCCTGACAATCCAGCAGTGCCGGTCCTTGTTTCACCGCCCTGCACTTTGCCCTTCCTGCACTCCACAGTGTCTCCAGCTGAACTCCTTGGGAATAAAGAGTTTGAACCACGAAACGGCTGGAAAGCGATCAAAGGGGACGTGGGTCTCTGTTACTGCTGGCCAAGGTGGGCAGCACTAAGGAGAAGACACCGGGCAGAGTGCTCAGATGCTGCTTTGTGGTTGAATACCCTGGAGCTGTTCAGTCTCTGCCTTTCCTCAGGTCTTACTTGGCCTTTGTCTTCCGTGAGGGGGGTTGTTGCAGTTCTGCTGGAAAGTACCTATTATCCCATTCGTAAGTGGAGAACTCCGTCTCCTTTCCAAAGGACCAGATCCACAAACTATTTATGTATCTAAGTACAACTGATTTTTATCTCAGTTGTCTGAATATCTTCGCGTATCTGGACCTAAGTGTTTTGTCTGTGGTCATGCAGGAAGTCTATGGTAAGCAGAGAAGTGAAAACACAACCCAACCTAAAGCTGTAACTACGTGTGCCATTCTTCCCTTCATTGGGATTTTTTTGGGGGGGAGAAGATCTCAGTTTGCTGTGAATAACAGCAGTATTTTGCCTCTGCATTTTGATATTTGGCTTTAAAATAAAAACCCGTATCACTGCTGCAAATGGTGCCTATTGATTAGCCTCTCATAAACTGGAGAGCTCATTTCAGCTGGCATTGCCATGGCTGAAAGCCAATGCTGCAATTGATCATTTAATTAACTGGAAGAAAATTAAAGGAACTGTAATCTGCGTCTCAGCTCTGTTGTTATCAAGCTGGCAAAGTGCTTATTTCTGCCTACAGCAATGATCAGCTCCTTGACCCTGCAATTTAGAAACACTGGTTTAGGCATCCCCCCTCACCTACCCACCTGGCTTTCTGCGAGGCAGGAAGCAACGCGACCTGATCCTTCCTTCGCCTGCTTGTGGGTCCCAGGCTCTGGGGTACCCGACACTTCTCACAGCTGGCTGGATCAGCTCAACTCACATCACCTCACTGCATCTGGGAAGGCTGTGGCTCTAGCTTAATAGGTGGAAAAAATGAGTCTGGAGGAGAAATGGATGTACTATAAAAGTCATTTTTTAGAGGCTGAAGTGAGAACATGGGAGCTCTTGACTGTACTTGAATACCAACATTTCCTTAAAGGGATTGTGATACTGATTTTCATTTTGTTACTTCAAATAAGTGAGAGGGGACAGTGCGTTTGAGAGAAATTATGGGTCCTGAAAACACGGTGAGCTCTTAAAGCTTTGACTTAAACAAGCGACTTGAGTGGTCTGTGAACACAGAGAGGAAAAATAAAGATATAAGAAGCCATTGTTTTAACAATTGTGTTGCCATATCAAGAGAAGAAAGACAGCTGCTTCCAACTTGTCTTTGCATGCCTAAGTAATATATTAATTACCTCATTCCCCCATAAATGCCTACAGTCCTCCGAAAGGCATGTTAAAACAGACATAGTCATTAAAGCTTGCACTGCATTTTCTAACGTGTTGCGGGACAACAAAAAAACAAACAAACAAATAAAACCTCAAGCCCTTTGTGTTTTAGCTAGATCCAAGTTGGGGAAATGTTAAGTAGAAACACTTAGGAAACTGTATCATTGGAAAGAAAGTGTGTTTTAATGCCAAAACAGGAAAAACCCCAGAATTTTAAACAGTTCTCAATTTTGGATCAGGTAAAACAGTTTGGTCTCCTTTACATTTTAATTACAAGGGAAACCCATTCAATTTCATCTTTTGATTTCTTTCTGAATCTTTCTTGCTCTGTGTGAGAAACTTGCGGTCCAGGCTGTAAAATAACAAAGGGCTTGGTAGAAGGGATGAAAAGGATCAAAAAAAAGCAAAAAGAAACCTCTTTCAGAACGCTCCTGTGGATCATAACTAGCTGTAGGAGTCAGAAATCTGCATGAAATTGAAACCACGTCTCCTTCTGAGAAACGCATTTTCCCTCTGCGCTAGGTTATAACTTATGCAAAGACTGTCGCGCAGTTCACGCTGCATCTGCTGACTGCTCGTCTGGTTTCCCTTACGTGTCCTCAAAGCATTTCACTTGTGTTTATAGTACCTTCAAAAGGGAAGCTGGGCGAAGAAGAAAGTAAAACTAGCCTGGTAGGTATGAGGTGTTATGGGCTGATTGGCATATTGGGAGTGTCTTGCTGGCTCCAGGGATGTAGGTTAAAAACACTTTGTTGGTCACAAGCAAAACCAGCCGGTGTCCTGCTCACCGGTGTGACGACAGACCGTGCTGCGCTGGTCACTGTGGCCTCGCGAGAAGGTTGTGCTCGGCGTGCGTGAGCAGAGGCAAGGCGGGGGGAAGGAGGCGTTTGTGTCTCCATCTTCATCATAGAATCATCATAGAATGCTTTGGGATGGAAGAGACCTTTAAAGGCCATCTAGTCCTTCCCCCCTGCAATGGGCAGGGACATCTACAACCAGATCAGGTTGCTCAGAGCCCCATCCAGCCTGGCCTTGAACGTTTCCAAGGATGGGGCATCTACCACCTCCCTGGGCAACCTCCAGTGTTTCACCACCCTCATTGTAAAAAATCTCTTCCTTATATCCAGTCTGAATCTACCCTCTTTTAGTTTGAAACCATTACCCCTTGTCTTATCACTACTGGCCCTGCTAAAAAGTCTGTCCCCAACTTACACCTGTCCCCGGTCTTATGCAGTAAGACTGATGGCCGTGAAAACAGTGCTCGGTATTCTCAAGTGTGCTCAGGACTGAGCTGAGGAGCACCAAACCCGCTGTTTAGGCATCCCTGCACCTTCCAAAAGCTGAGTGGGACACATTTGTGCCCAAATCTCTCTTGTGCCTGATTTGGAGCAAGGATTTAAACCCAGCCCCCCCCCATGTCCCCAAGTGCCTCTCTGTACACAGCAGTTTAGAGGCTAAAGTGAAACAGCTCCCAGAGGAGAGAAGTGAGGCTTTGCCCATGTGGGAACCAAACCCAAACTGAGCTGGACAGGACAGAGGCTGAACAGGCATCTCTGACCTCCAAGACAGTGCTTTACCCCCCAGACTTTGGCTACTCTTTCCAAGCCCCATCGCTGTGCCTAGCTCCAGGGCAGAGTTACCAGCTGAGGATCCTGAGCACAGAGAATTATCTTGAAGGCCAAAAACTGGACCTGGCCTTGGCAAGGCCGTGGGTCCAAGCAGCACTCTTTTTTTTTTGTCTTCCCATTGTGGTTATCTCAGTTGTTCCCTCCTCAACTGGTTTCTGAGGCTCCCGTGCAGGTCCCAGATCTCCCGGTGCACGGCATGGGGAGCCAGACTCCACTCCCGGCGCGCAGTGAACTCCTCCACTCGGCGCTGTGGCAAAGGATTGCAGCACTGAAATCCGAAAGCCTCTCTCCAAGTGATTTGTGTAATGTCCCACAGGAAGCCTGGAACCGAACCTCAGCTCCCCGAGTCTTCGTTCAGGGCTTTGACCACAAACCCATCTTTTCTGTAAGGACAATTTTAAAATTCCATCCTGCTTTTTGTCCACATCAGGAAAACCACCGTACAATTGGCAATATCTGCTCAGGAGTGGCCTGGGTTTGGCAGGATGCAGCCGACTGGTGAAATTGTACGGCGTAGCCTGCTGAGTGCCTGCTTGCCATATGCTTTCATCTGGTAAATTCCTTTCATGGGTAGAAAATCCTTCCCCTAAATCTAATTACACTGAATTGGACATAGTGCTTTTATTATACTGCAGAATTTCTTACCCACATTGGTGTACGTCTCTGTGCAGAAATCACAGTTAAGAGAGTATTTCCAAATGCCTAAATGTGCCCTGAGTCAAGCAGGCTTTAAGAGGTGGTCATAGTTTAAAAAATGTGGATTGTGCAAATGCGAAAAGAAAAATAAATAAGATCCTGGCACAAGAAGGAGAAGAGAAGCGCTAAGGTTAGAAAAGACCTGTGGAAATAACAGTTGCCAAAGAGAGATTGTGTCTCCCATCACGTACTCTTGTTTCAGACAATATTTCATATTTGAGAAACAGCAGCATCAGGCTTTCACTACCAATGGTTTGGTTTGAATTTGATTCAAACTTCAATTCACTTTTCTATCGTGAAATGAGTTGACCACCAGAGATCTCAGGTTCTGTAAGCACAGTAAGTCGCAGTAACGAGCATTAGATCATTAGCAGCCTGTGTAGCAGAGCCACGGGTCTGCACAGCCCTAGAGACCCTGTGGCACTTCTCTTTCACATAAACGCTCCCACAGGGCTGCTGTGGGTAAGGGAGGTTTTCTGGTCACATATCCATAGATTAGCATGTGCCCTTCCTTATAGCACTGTGCCTGTTTACTGAATCAATGAATCCCTAAATGTCAGGGGCTGTACTACGAAGCGAAAACCCAGGAAAGCCAGTGCTGTTGCTGGATGACATCCCAGGTGATGTGAGTTGCCAGCTCCAGCAAGATAAATGGAGGGAGTCCTTACTTCTCTTCAACACCTCCCACCTGGTAAGTCCATGCTCAGAAATGGTAAGTGTTCTTCAGAGGGAAGATGCCTGAGAAAATTAAGCCCCTGATCTTCTTCCCACTGAAGTCAGCAGATGTTTTGCCAATCGATATTGACAGGGATGCGTTTGGGTCCTGAGAGTTAATGCATACAGAACCCATCGTGGTGAGGTCTGACCCATCGGCAGACGGATCTGAAGCCACAGACAGGAGCATATCTCCCATCTTCACGTTGATTTGTGCTGCTGCTGAGTCCCTGCCACTGTCCTCACCAAGCCGTTTGCTGACTCATCAGCTTGTGCATTTGCCCTAATTAGTCATATGCAAACATTATGTTATTCAGGAAGTTCTCTTAACGTAAGTTGGAATATGAACTTAGCACAGCAATAAAGGTCAAGAAAAGTGACTAAGGCATTATATACTGCAATAAGTTTCTGTTATCAGCCACTGGCAAAGCGGGAAAGAAAATGTATATGCAGAATTTTAGTGGAGTGACACAGAAGTTTAATAAGGGGGAGGATGCTGGGGGAAGAGAGTTTGCTTAACGTCTCTCTAGAGCTGCTATAGTATGAAATGCTTAATTGCTGAACAAGTTTCCACTAACATCCTCTTGAAATACAGCTGGGTTTTGATGCAGTATTCTTTATTATGAGCTTGGGGTAAGCATGCTTGGCATGAGAGAAATGTGTCTAGTAAGGAGACCACAACACTTACTCACAGCTCCTCAGCCAGTTCGTGCTGGGAAGTCTGACATCTTTGAACAATTAACTTGAGCAGTGCTAGTAATTTGTAGATTGAGATTTTTCTGCAGTGTCTTTTACTCAGGGCTTGCTAACACACCTCGAGCCTTTGTGCCTGAATGATTTAAAATGATCAGCACCTCATGTGAGAATACTCAATGAGGAACCCTTTCAATGCATTGCACAGTGTGTGAATTTGGGTAATGATAATAAAGGTGCACAAGTGGATCCTAAGACATCCGTGCTTATGGGCACCAAAACTGCCATTCAAAGGAGTGACAGTTGTAGGATTGAAAATAAGAGCTTACTGGGTAGGATAAGCCGGGTTCTGTAGCGTTACAGCTAGGCAGTCCCCGGTCTGGACCATATCGGTGCTACTTGGTCTTTGAAGGGAGCGTGAGCACCGAGATGGCAGTCAAAGTGCAGAAGAGGCTTTCACTTCTGAGTCTGGCCGGCTCACCAGGAACCTTCTGATCCTCACGCTCAGATTAGAGAAGCTGCAACGGCTGCTCCGAGTGGCACCAGCCTCCTCTACGGCACGGGAAGTACCTCTGGTAGCACCACTTCACTACTGAAACTCTCCCGATGCGTTCCCTGTGGCGGGGGGCTCTGGTGGGGAAGGCGGCACTCAGCCGGGTATGTCATTTCTGCACCTGCCAGGAGATCCCCCCATTTCACCAAGGAAGTTCCTTAGGGGCTGTTACGGTGACTCTGTGACTGTACTAAAGTAGTGCACGGCTGCCGTGCATGAGTGAATTTGTCCCTCTGTTTAAACTGCCTATACCTCATTTTGAAAGATGAAGCTGTCCGTGAGTTCTTGTGTGGGGCTTGTTGGCACTTATGCAGGAGACCTGAGTTTAAGTCTCGCTTTGATTATTCCTCCTCTTGAGTAAGTACAGTACAGAAATATCAGTAGTCCACAGCCACACTGCCATGGGCTGTCGTGTTGTCACATCTCATAAGCTAAGCAAAGCCAGGCTTTGTCAGGGTTTGGATGAGAAACCTTAAAGAAATAAAAGGAGTCTATAGCAGCTGTGAATCTTCTGTATGTCTGACTGCTGTGGGCAGAAGCAATTCACTTCATACAGAAACTCCTTGTGATTTCTATTAAATGTCACAGTCACTGCTTTTTCTTCAACAGAAATTAAAAAAAACAACACACAAAACACCCACGGGTTGTATGCAAAAACGACCGCTCATTACCTGGCAGTTCGGAACTGCCGAAGTGTCAGGAAGGTGCAGTACCGAAATGACACCCCTTCGCCCTGCAGGTGTTCCTTACAACATCACATGTGCACGCAGCAGCGCAAGGATGTCACTTGTGCCTGTCAAAGCTGCTTTTTTTAAAGGTGTCATTACCTCTGAGCTGCGAATGGAGTAGTCTCGTAAGGTTCAGCTCCGCATGATCACTTAAAGCCCTGGCTGGAGGAAGCCTACAAGATGTAAGGAGCCGCTGAGCTCTGTGGAGTCCCTCCAACTGGGGCTGCACCTTTCCCACCTCCCCACGGCGCTCAGACACGCGTGACTACCTAGCAAAGTCCGCTGTGCAGCCTTTAATTTTAAATACGTGGGCTCTGGCCCCACTTTTCCTCTCTGCACTCCCACGGCTCTGGCCTGGCTCCCGATCCCAGGGGCCACTCATGAGCGTCCGTGTGACCGTGTCAATGCCAGGCCTGCCGGTCAGGCCCGGGCCGGCACAGGCCCTGTCCCCTCTACAGCCCCTCCAGAGCCAGCCAAGGTTTGTAGGAGACCTCAGAGCCCTCGGGTCCCCGACACAGCCCTCGCAGGGGGCGCTTGGGGCTGCGGGGCGAGGCCCGGCCCCGCCGTGAGGGGCCCCGCCGTGAGGGGCCCCGCCGTGAGGGGCCCGCGGCCCGCCCGCCCCCCGCTGCTCTCTGGCGCCCCCTGGCGGCGCGGGTGGAGCAGGGGCAGCGCGGGGCAACGCCGCCGCGGGGCCGCGCTGGTCCTAGCGCCGCCCGCCCGCCGCCCCCGGGGTACGGCGAGGGACCGGGACGCTCCCGCACCCCGGCAGAGCCCGCGAAGCTGAACCGGTGCTTGGCCGGCGGGGTTCGGGCCTGCCTGGCTGGGAGGGGAGGCAGCGGGGGCGCGGTGCCTGCGCGCACCCCCCATCCAGCCTCCCGGCTCTGCCTTCAGGCGTCGGGGTGTTTGAAGTTGTAAAACTTGCTCGAAACGCGCTTAATTATGCGTGTGTTATCGCCCGGCGATGCAGCCGTCTATTCCCTTTAATTAACGTGAGGTTTTGAACTCTTTAACTGGAAATGTCCTGGTTCGGGGACTACGAAACCTTTGGGAAAGAGAAAGGAGTACAGAATTTGAAGAAAAGTTCCTTACAAGAAAAATACTAAAACCACGCGATATGCCCGTAAACGCGCGGCCCTGCCGGCGGGCTCTCGGGGGCGGCGGTCTGCCTCTGGCCATGTTTTAACGACCCGCACTTCGTTGCTTGGCGTGGAAGCAGGGGACCCTGGCTGGGGGGAGGCACCCCCGCCCCCCGCTGCCGGCCGCTCCCCGGGGTGCGGGGGGTGCCGGGGTGCGGGGGTTCCGGGGTGCCCGGCGCGGGGTGCGGGGGGTGCAGGGGTGCCCGCCGGGGCCGGTAGCGGCGGTCCTGCCCCGCACACAGCCCCACACGTGAGCGCCGGCCCCCTCGCAGCTGAGCGCTCAGCTGACCCCGCCGGCCGAGGGGCCGGGCCGCGCCGCCGCTCCTCACTGGCGCAGCGCGGGGCCCGGCCCGGCCGCGCCCGCCCTCGCCGCCGCCTCCTCCGCCTCCGCGCCCGGCCCCGCGCCGCCCCTGCTGCGCCCGCCGCCGCCCGCACCTCCCCGCAGCCTGCCCCGATGCTCTGAGCCCACGCGGCCCTCAGACCCGGCCCCTTCCCGGCCGCGCCGCCATCTCCCCCGCGCCCCGCGGCGGCCATTGGAGCCGCCCGCCTCGCATCCAGGGAACCGGCGGGAGGAGAAGCCGACCCGCCGCCATGGAGAGCCCCGGCGGCGTCACCGACAAGAAGAGGTACCGACGCCGCGGCCTCCCGCGCTGCCCGCCCGCCGTGCCGGGGGCTCGGACCGCGCCGGCAGCGCGCTGCCCGCCCGCCCGCTGCCCGGCCCGGGGGCCGCTTCCCCCCCGCCGCCCCCCGCTTTGTTACCGCCGCCCCGTCCTCCGTCCCCCCCCTTCCCTCCCCGCGCTTCCCCGGCCCGCGGAGCGCTTCGCTCTTTCATTCCTCCTCCGCCTCCTCCCCGCCGTCCACGTCGCCATTTTGTCGGCGGGGGGAGCGGGCCGGGGCCCCGCAGCCGGGCGCGGGGGGGGCTCGGTGCGGCGCGGCGCCTCTCCCGCGGCGGGAGCTGTCCCGCCGGCCCGGCCCGGCCCTGGGATCCGCGGGGGGGAGCGCCCGGCGTGTTTTCTCCCCGCGGGGCCCTCGCCATCAGCCGCCGCTCCCGGGCGGCCTGCGCGCCCAAAGCGAGACGAGCGGGGCGGGCGGCGGGGCCGAGGGGCGTCCGCGGGGGCCGTGAGGGAGCCGGGGCGGGGAGGGCGCCGGGCTGCGGCGGGGCCGGGGTGCGCCCCGCGGGGAGCCAGCCGGGGGCTTGGTGGTGCTTTATTCCAGGCGGCCCCCGAGCCTGGGGTGGTCGGGTTTTGTGCAGAACAGAGCCGTTCTGGAGTCTGGAAATATTAAGCTTAAAAAAAAAAAAAAAAAAAAAGCCCCATCTCAAAACCCGCGGGGGGGGATGGCGGCTGGACAATGTGAGTTGAGGAGTATGAATAATTCACCAAGGGTTGTTAGCTCAAATTAGGAGGGGGAAATAAAAGCCTTAAAAGCCTTTGTTACGTGGTGAAGTTAGGGAGTTGGAGTATTTGGGTGACCGGATTCCTGCCTTGGTGCTCCACCGGCGCGCTTTGTGGAGGGATTAATTGCCGTAATCGCCATCTGCAGAAGACGCCGTTTGTTTATATTGATATCGATACCTTTTTTTTTTTTAAGAAGATGGATTTTCTCTGCTCTTGTATCAAAGGGTCATCCGAGTAGGTTAAACGCAATAAGTATTAAAAGCGTGTAAGTTGTGTTGGAAAGGAGACTGGCTGGCTTTTAAAATGGATGGTGAGCTTTGTGCGGGGCTGGCGAGCGGGGGGAGCGCTTCGCCTCCGGGACGGGACCGTCGGGGCGAGAATTTGGGGCTGTTGGGGGGTGTGGGGGGGGAGAAGCAGCTTTCAGGCTCATGAAAGCCGCACGGTGGGCACCTGGGGCTGGCACCGGCTCTGTAACTCAAGGCTAATGGCCATTGAGAAGCCTGGGAGAAAATGTTGCAACAGAAGTGATTGTTCTGTGCTTTGCTCTGCTGCCCTAATTTAGTGGCAGGTCTAGAAAGGGGGTTTGAGACTTGAGTTGTTCTCTGTTGCTGGTTTTTGGTTTTGTTTGGTTTTTTTTTTTTTCCCCTTCCCCCTTGAGCATTTATTTATTTATTTTTAACTTACCGTTCTGTTTCACTTGGGTACTTCTTTTTGCAATTTCCTTATCCTGGATGTAATCTGCTTTCTTCAGAATGTAAGAATCAGTATGCAAAGCTTATCCTTCCTTCCTAAAGGCAGGGCTTAAGAAATAGAATTGGTTGTTTTCTGTTTCCTGTAGACCGAGTTCAAAGTTGGGAATGTTTCTGATAAAACAGTAAGGAATATTCAGATTACTTCTGTTGTAGGGTACGTTTTAATCGAAAACATAAAGCTGTATCTGTGGTATGCTCATCCTGGGGGCTGTGAATGTGCAGTTGAGCAAAGATGGCCAAGCAAAAAAGGAAGGATATGAGCTCACCAGAGAACTTAGTGAAAATCTCAAGTGTTTCACAAGAACCTGGGTTGTTTTAGAAGGGTTCAGGTTTGACGGTGTCCATGTTCAGAATACCTTTAAGGGAGAAGACCTTCCAGTCCTGTTCTTTGGTGATAAAACTTTGGCTGATTGTATATATAAGTGCGCATCAACTTTGGCATGTGTTAAGATCCTTTTATTCCTTGTCCCTCCCTGTGCTTGTCTTTGGATGGTGTTCAGCTCTTGATAGTTAAAGTGAAGCTTGGTTTGCTTAATTACGTGCTGTGAGGTGCAGAAATTATGGAATTTGACCAAGTGTGTATCTCGGTCTTACATAAGTGAAATTTAATCACAACAGTACCTGGGAGCGTGGATTCCTTTACTGATCTGTTGAATCCATTCTTTGATGTAGTCCTGAGCTTCTCATATACACACAAGATTCCATAAGAAACCAAGTATCAGCAACGTGATTAGGTGTTGAGTTATGTGGATTTTAGCTGTTCTTCAGTAGTTGCATCATTTTCATGTGCTCCTGGGTTTTCCCCCATGTGCTGCAAGGAGTGAGTTTATCTCAGTGCATAGAGTGGGTAAAACAGCGTTGTTGGGAGCTTTGGTTGCTTATTGACTTCGATTTGATTAAAAATGATTTTTCTCAATATTCCTTCAACAAACTCTAGTGCGCAGATGGCTGATTTTTTTCCCCAGGTCTGTGGTGTGACGCTGCACTATTAGCAGAGTAATTCTTGCACCGTTTTAAGTAAATGAGCCATTTAGGGTTACTGGTTACTTTGGTAGTGGCTTGCTGCTTACACTAGAAAAAAGAACCTTGGATTGTTTTAAGTCCTTACTTGTAGCATAAAATATATATTTTTTTAATGGTATGGGTGCTAAATAAAAATGAGATGTAAGGATTTACAAAAGTGATTTCTTGAGTGCTCA
Organism: Theristicus caerulescens; assembly: GCA_020745775.1. Taxonomy (NCBI): domain Eukaryota; kingdom Metazoa; phylum Chordata; class Aves; order Pelecaniformes; family Threskiornithidae; genus Theristicus; species Theristicus caerulescens. Next base: position 64,704,124 of record CM036564.1, on the reverse strand, counting down.
GTCTGAGTCTTAAGATGCTATAAAACAGTGGAATTGAACATCCCGACTTGAGTGTCTTGCAGAAAAACTTCAGCTTTTCAGTTTCTCAGAGTTGGGACTTGAAACTTAACATCTAGTGTCCAAGAGGATGATCGGAAAGACTGGGGTTTGCTGCTGGATCTCTGCCACTGAGGTCCATCTCCAAAATCTGTTTGAGCAGCCCGGGTCCTGTGCTGCTGGCTATGAGGGGCACTGGCTACTGCTGGTTTATCTTAAACCTCTGTGAGGTCTTTAGGATTGTGCGTGCCATTGCTTTTTGTCTGTTAATTTCTTTCAACGCTGGTGGAACTGAGCCACCATTACTGGAGTCAAAAGCGAATACAAAAACCTTTTGTATATACTCTAACTGTACCTCTCTACGTGTTGTAAGAAGAGGAGAAATCTTTCAGTAAATCTCCTGTAGAGTCTCCCCGCAGGTACGAGGAGGGCAGAGTGGTTTCTGGCTTACAGAAGGGTGTTTTTACTGCTTTCTGGATTTTTCTGGATTGTTTGCCTTGCCATAGGGCTTACCTGGTGGTGGTGCCTGTGTTGTCTGTTGTTTGCCATTTCTTCAAACATGCAACAGTTTTGAATTCCTTCAATGAAAGTGATCAGAAATTACTTTCCAGCGCCCACTAAAGAAGAAGGCAACAGTGTAGTGCTGCTGCCCTTCCTCCTTATTATCAAGGCACTGAAAATCAGGGAAGAATAGCTGTGGAGGATTTGCCTACTGCAGGTATCTTCCATAATTTTGCACTGTTGGTGCTTTAGTTTCCTTTTATCAGTGAAGGTCTGAGCATTTGGCAGTATGTTGATGGAAGCAGTGGGAGGATTTTCTGGGGTTTCTTTACAGTTATACTTGCTTTGCGCTTTTAAAATCTAGTGTCTCCAGTCCGCAGCCAGGGTCTCTTGGTTGGCATGCCTGAAATACCAACAACTGGGCCACGCTTAGCGGAGAGGTCTAGTGTAGATATGATCAGATGGTCCAGGTTGTCAGGTGGTCTGTAACAGGGTGGTGGGATGGTAAGAGGCTTTTATTTCAAGTACTTTCAAGCTTTTTTAGCAACTCTGCCTTCTGTATAAGTGCTTTTCCTATCTGACGTCTCTGAAGGCACATCCTGGAGCATTTTTGGGAGGGGGGGAAGAACAAATGTGGCTGCATACTGTTATCAGCAACTTAAGTCTGGCAATTAAGTCAACTATTGGTTAAAAGGAGGAGGTGTGAAGTGGATAATCCATCTTATTCCCTCATTTAATTGCCATCCCCATTTTCTGGTTGATTTCTCTGTTCTTGGAAATGTGCATCAAGGGCTCATTTAGGTTAGGCTAAGATCATGCTGAAGTATGTCCTTCGTAAGCCTGGAGAAGCCGAGAAGCACAGTTGCAGGCTGTGTTTCTACTGCCACCAGAAGAGAGGCCAGAGAAGACCATCCTGCTATCATGTGTAGACTTCAGTCAGCAGTGTAACAACATGCATTTACTTATAGGTGCTTGCTTCCTCCTCTGCACATTGTGAAAGCAACCATAGATCTTTGTTCCTCCCTATCCTTGAACTGTAATGCCTGGAGTTTATAAGGCTGTCTCCAGGACTCTGATTGCTGATGGTGAAGTGGAAAAAAAAATAGTCAATAAATATTAATAACACTAGTAAATGTCAGCAGTGTTGCTGTGTACAAACCCTTCTGAGGCTCTTACGAGTGTGCGTGTTCACTTTGGTGTGCTTCTGCCCTGAAAGCCTTGGATGCTCTTGCTGAGCCTATGTAACACAAGGGAGCGTGTTCATGTTGTTCAGTAGTAGTATTGCACCAATTTATGTTAGAAGGCTGGGATTCAAGTAGGCTTGTGTGAGATTTTTGGTATTAAAGAGGACATAGTATGACAGAAACCGCTGATTTTTGAGGATTCTTTTTTTTTTTGTACCGCAGAAGAGACTTTGGCAGTACTATCTCAATTTATTCTTGAAGAGCTTGGTGTTATGATATGCCAACAAAATAATTCTTGTATGATTGTAGAGTATGCATTGTTAAGTAAACCCAGGGGGGTTGTTCAGTGGTGGTATAGGAGAGCATCTAGATTTTCCTGATGATACTGTTCTTTCAAGGAGATGCAAATACTGATCCGATTACAAGATGTGTTCCTTGAAAAACAAACAGCTTCAAAACAAAAACAAATCTTGCAAGAAACTTAGCAAGAAGGTGCAGTAACCCGTTCCTAGTAAGCTGATGTCCAAGAGGAAGGAATGTTCCAGATCACAAGTCATCAGCTCAAATGCTCCTTTTATCTTCACATACACGGTTATATAGGCAGGTGTTCACATGCCTCAAAAAAACCACCTAGGTAATGCATGGAAAGAACTTGGACCTTAATCATCTTTTCATGTTATAACAGCCCTTTCTCTTTTGAATTTGAGAAAGTTTGAGCATTTTGAGCCTCTCTTGAGAAACCACCTTTGTATTAGAGCAGGCGGAGGAGCATGCGGGAGAATCTGAGTTTTCCACTGAGTACTGCTCCAAAATGGGAGATGCTTGGGGGTTTTATGGGATTGGGAACTACAGAAATGGCCCAGGAGAGAAGGTGAGCCTTTCTACCTTAACTACTGACTGAAAATTCAGGAAAGATACAAGTGTCTAAATTACTATTGGATATGAAGGCTCTTAAGGTTTCCCTCTACTGATATCTCTGCTATTTAGCTTAAAATAAAAGTCTATGAAAATTAAGTTCTGAAATTATTAGAAACATGAACATGAAATCAAGTGAATACACGCCAGCATATATATATATTTTTTAAATACAGTTTATGTAGGTGACGAACACTTTAGGGTTCTTTGATGTGGAGCCATAGCCTCAGTTGATGTAAATTAGCACAGGTTCATTGAAGCTACGCCTGTTCGTACCAGCCTGGGGGTTTGGTCCGAGATCTCAGAGTGAGTGCATTGATAAAGAGGAGTTTCATCGTATGCATAACTTGTCGTTTCTTTCTGTTGAAGCCCGATAATACTGGGACTTGTACAACATTTAAAACACTGAGATATTTTAGTACCCAGACGTTCGAAATGGCTCTGCTGGCACCTAAGAACTGGTGCTTCAAGATGATCCATTAGTTGTTTCTATAAAGATATCCAATACATAATGAACTTTTTGTGTGTTAGGAGAGACACTGTGCAGCTTCTGTTTAATTTGGTGTGGTGTGAATGAATACTTGTTAAGTGTTTGGAGGAAAAAATGTTACAACAGATCTTGTAACTCACTACAATAAAATAGAGCCTAAAGTTCAAGAATTATGGAAACTGAATCAGCAGCACTGAACTGTGCTATTATATTTTCAACAGTGGAAGGTTTTACCAAGTAACTTTATTAAATAACCTTTTCAGATCAATGTGTAATAATCCTGGAAGTGTCACCTGAAAAAGACGACCCATTTTGTTTACCAGAATGAGTCGTTTCACTGTCAATCCTAAACCAAAACCAGATTGGTGTTACTTTATGAAAATTCTTGCATTTCAGGAAGCAAAAGAATTTGAGGCCAAGGCTCCCATTTTTGTGAAGTTATTTCATGCTGCTTGCAAGTGAGAATAGTAAATGGCCTGTTATGCTGGAAAGGGAGTCACTAGAGGCGTACCTCCTTATGTTTGCCCCCTGCTCACATCCATTGGAAGAGATGGGAATATGCTTCAAGGAACAGAAGACTTGAAGTAATCCACATCAGATATAAAGGCTGCAGCCTCTACTAGCTAAGCTAAAGCGATGAGAAGCTCTACATGGTTTAGCTGGGGACGGGAGTATTTGGTGCTCAGTCCTTCAGAAAGGGCTTTTTCCTTGCACCCTATTGAATCTGCTGGATGTTCAGCTGACATTGCTGCAGGCTCCTTGTCCTAGCTATCGTTGTGAGCGTTTTTCTTGACTGCTCAGTGGATCTGCTTGTTCTTTATTCATACAGAAAAATAAAATTTTATATCTCTTAGGTCTGTTCTGGTTTTTTTTTTTTTTAGTTCTTAAAATCTTTGATCATGAAATACCCTGTTATCTGAAAGCAGTTGAGGAGTGTGAGGTGAAGAGATGAGAACTTGGGTGGAAGCAATGAGAGAAAATATCCAGCCTCAGGTCTGAAAAATCTGAATGCAATGACATAAAATAAATTGTGTATTTTAAAGCCATGATTTACACTAAAATTAGTTACTTCATCAAGAGTCTGCATCTGTCTGAAGACAGACCAGTTTGTGGCTAAAACATAGTTAACTGAGAGCCTGACATATCTTGGGGATGTGTTTTGCATCTTTTTTGTGAGCTTGGTAGAAGCAAAAGCAGGAGGGCTGAAGGGAGGGGAGCACTTAGTGGCTAGTCCTGTCGAGCCCATGTCCGGATCTCTCTTTTGAACAGCTGTGGTTTTTCTGTAATAATAAACACAATTTAACTACTATGTATCTTTCATCCTGAAGGGCAGAGCACAGCTAATTAGAAGAAAAAAAAAAATGCTGTATTCAAGGAAAAAGCCAATAACCTAGTTGAAAAAAATTAGAATTTTCTTACAACCAACCACTGTATGCCGCGTGGTTATTTTAAACCAGTAAATTACTACGCAAAGGTGAAATATCAGTGGGTTACATTGTGTAGTAAGACACAGCAGAATCACTTCACTGCGTTCTGAATTAGAAATACTAATTTTGGAAACTTTTAGCTTCTTACTCACACTTTCTAAGCGAGGAGGTAGTTGGGGTTTCAGGTCAGTTCAAGGCCAAATCCAGGTGACGGATAATCTTGGCAGTGTGGTCCTGTGCTGGTTTCAGGAGTTTCAGGCTCTGCTGCTGGCTCTTATGTGCCATAATTTACCTGTCTGTAAAATGGCTCTTCATGTAGACTTCATGGTCTTGATAGTAAGACTTGACTTTGTAAGTTAACATGTAGCTCAGTGGACTCTCCTCTTGCTGCCTCTCCCCGCTATCATTTTGCAAACGGCAGTGGGTTTCAGTGTTCACTCAGAACATTTATGCTGCTGTAGCTAATTCAGTCTGAACTGCCTGCTTGCTCTCTTAATTTGTTATGGTTTTTTTCAGTTAGGGTTTTTTTGGTGGTAGTCAAGTTATAGTAAGCACCTGTAACTACCCTCGTGTAAAGAAAATGGTTTAAATTGCTGTGTTAGAAGGTAATATACAAAGGAATGAATTTTAATAGTTTACATACAGAGGTGTTGTCTCTGCTTGGATATTATGCTAGTTTCTGCAGTTAAATCTCTTTTAAATCTTTCTTACTGTATGTAAAGAACTTCTGATTTCTTTTCCTGAATTGGATTACTAGGCTGTAATGTTCATTAATTCATAATGAGCAAGACTTTCTTCTAGAAAATCACATCCTTATGATTACACATGAGATACGGGTGTGGGTTTTTTTGTTTGGCATTTTCCTCACAAGAACTCTCTACACAGACTGTAAAATAAGGAGAATTGGTAAATAAAATTGGCCATAATGGCAAAAGCAATAATACTTAAAAAGAAAAATTATGTCAAAGCAAGAAGAGGCAAAGCTGTAACCCCGAGTTCATTGTGAACTGGTAGCTGAGCGATCGCACCAATTCTGTAATGCAGCTATAGAAGGAAGAAGCACCCCTCCAACCTATTTGGAAGAAATAAAACTTATGGTGAATTTGCAAATATATTACAGTTCCTGGAAAGCCTGCCTATTCAACTGAAAATTCAGACTTTGCAGTAAGTGAGAGCGCTGTCTGAAATGTGTTTCCCCCGCCATTGGGAGGAGTGTTTGGTTACCAGGAATGAGTACCCTGTAAGCCGGCTCACAAGATGAAGCTGGTCCTCTGGCCCCTTTCCTCCCTACCCCATTGCCTGGGTTTCTCATCTTTAAACAGCAAAGATTGGGGCTCCCCCGCAAGACTGACTGTAGTAGACCCAGTTGCCCTTACTTGTAACCTGCTTTATTGCTTGCCTGCTGAGCGATGAACAGTCTGGGCTGCTGGTCAGGCCTGACAAGGACGCTACTGCCGGGCTGGGAGGCGAGGAGGAACGGGGCTTTCGGGTCTGCCTGCGGCTCTGGGCAAACTTTGTGCGGGTCTGTCTCAAGACTTGATAGTGTTAACACTATGGCTCTGTCGCTGCTAGTTGATCAACTTCAATTAGAAAGTGTTTTTAAGGGGATAAGGTGGCTAACTGGCATGTTCTCCATCTATGCTAGGTAGAAGATGAGAGGCTTTTTTTTGGGGGGGGGGGGGTGTTGGGTGGGTTGTTTTGTTTTTGTTTTTCTTTGGAAGAATACTTGCATCATTAGCTCACCATATATTTAAATAACTGGATTTGAGCAGTTTTCTCTTACATTATAAACCCATTTTTCATATAAAGCCGTCTCTAGGGAAGTTGAGTTACACTGTTTTAGTTTCTCTAGGCTAAGCGCTGGGCTTGCCTGGGACTTCTTTCCATGGAAGAATAATCTCTTAAGTATTGTGGCTAGCAGTTCTGGACAAAATGAAGAACTAACAAACAGTGAAGAAAAACGAATGGTTGCATATTCAGCACAGTCAAAAGAGTAGAGCTCTGTTGTAACACACTCTTTGGCAGTCTGCGCCTTTTAAGTGAGCTTGTGTCTGGTTGGTGTTCTCTTGGTGTGCTCTTGTGCTGTAGGTGAGAGCGGTTGGCATGGACGTGCCTAGGGTTGAGCTTTTCAGACAGTCCGCACGAACACAGCTAGTTATGCTGGTGTGACGATACCAGCGTTAGGGTGTTCTGCTGGGGTATGGCTGCAAACTGGGAGTTGCACCTCTGTCCCATACAGCTGTGCTGGCAGAAATATCTGCTTTAGGCTAGGCATGAAAAGATGAACAAGTTTTGTACCAACTGCAGGAATGAGTTCAACCTTAAAAAGCTAAATATGAGGCCACCTACAGGTCTATTTTCTAAGTTCCAATACCATCATGATGACATATACTGTTAATGTGTAATGTAATAGCTGCATCTCTTTTTTTGTGTAATGAAAAATTGAAGCTGTTATAGTGGATATGACTCCATTTGTGACTCCATTTCTAAGCCAGGTGTTTCCCATACTAGTTTTACAGTCTGAGCAGAGGCTGTATCTAACATGGAAGTATTGAGTGTGAATCTTGTACTGGCAAATGGTGGGAATTAATGGCAGAACTGAAAACTAGTTAAAGTTCAGTAATGAGATGTTACCAGATTTGAGGCACGTTATTCATTTGGATTATATTGTTTCCACATGGTATACTTCTCTGAAACTGTTTAAGAACAGATACCATGATAAATACAAAGCCACTCGATTGTAGAAAACAATTCTAAAGAGAAAAATGTGAATTGCTATCAGAAGATGGTTGGAATTTTTTTACAATGTTCTCAAAATCTGGATCAAGAAAGATGAGCCTGGATTAATTAATATGCACAATAGCTATTTTACGTGGGAATTGAAAACACCTACAGGGCAAAATCTACCTGATTAGAGAAATAGTAAGTGAGAATGGGAGAAAGGCTCGAAAATAGATAACAGCGGTAAAGCAACGTACAGGAAAACCCCTGATTTCTTGTGTTAATGTAATATTGTGTACACAATGTAAAATTTTCCTTAACGCTGCGCGGTGATTTAAAAATCTAGAAGGAGACAAAGTTGACATGCTACATGTTCTAAGATCTGTCCATTGACCATTTTTAATCTAGTTATTTTCAATTGAAATTTATCAGTTACTGATGGTATTTTCCAGGGTTTGTTTTGGTCTTATTTGCCGGTAGTAAATAAGCAGGAACAAGTCAGCTTTAAATGGGGCCATTGATTAATTTTACACTCAAGGAGATGAAAACTGTGGGCTGTATTTAGACAATTGGGGAATCACTTGTAGAAATATGCAGTGGTGGGCGGAGAGGTCTTTGGGATGGTATGGGGAACAATATATTGTTTGAGACACGCTCTGGCCCAAATGGTTCGTATGGCCATAATGACAGGAGTTGCACATTGGAGCAGAGGGGCTGTGTTAACATCTGTAACTGTTGCGCATGGGATTGCTGCTGGCATGCTTTGTTCTGAAGGCTGTTGGGCCAATTCTTGCTACCTGTAAAACTTTGTTTATATTCACCTTGCTGTATTTTAAAGCCAGAAAGATTTGAGGCAGTGAGTGGGAGCCTGGGTGATATCCTTCAGCCGAGCTCTCGGTTCAGCTGCAGTGAATCCTGGTGTGAAATACCTTTTTGCTCTGGGTCTCTAACTCAAGTATCTTTTGGAACTCAGATGTTTATTCAACTATTGCATGTAAAGATCTCTTACATATAAAAAGTGCCTAGCATTGGGTTTAACACTGTCAGTGAAACACTGATTTCTGTGAGCTATGATGCATAACCTGCTTTGGATTGCTCTCTGCTTCTGTATTCTGGTGGCAGAAATAAAATATGGAAATGAATGCCTGGCACTGAAATTGTGCAGGAAACATCATACCTGAAAATGCATGCAATTTCCTGTCTAGCGCCGGCATTTCTGATATTTTCATTGCATGTATAATCCATTCTTCAGCTGAGATTTTCTTCTGGGTCTTTAGGTGTTTTTCTTTCATGCAAGACTGAGAAAGTTGCAATACAGCTCTTAAGTTTGGGGTTTGTTTTAAATGGAGCTTGGGTTCCTGTTGTCTCTACAGAATGGTATTTCTGTTGTGAAGACCATGAGTTTTACACATGGGCAGTTCTGAAAATCTCTCTTAAATGATACGATTTATTTAAGCTGATTTTGTGGTAGTTCACATCTCGCTGTTCAAAGTCCTCTTCCTTGAGCTCCCCCTTTTTTTTTTTCCCCCCTAGTTGAGAGAGAGCTCACTTAGGAGTGAATTCAACATCCTTTAATTGACTACACAGAAATTTGTGGGCAGCCACACATGCCGATTGTGTTTTTTCATTTACTTTATGCAACTGTAAGTAACAAAGCTTAAGAGCAGTTGCAACAGTAAAGGATTTTAATTTTTTTTGCTTTTTTTTTTTATTTGGTGGCATCCCATGTTGAGGCAACTCTGACTTCACTTGGTAATTAAACCTCATTTGTGAAAGACCTTTTCCCCATTAATTTGATCCATTAAAGAAACGCTCTTTGAAGCTTGTAGTTAATCTTCCTATTTAAATTGCTGGGTTTTACTCAGATTGGTTACAGCTTAGTTTTAAACAGCAGCTAAAAATAGCAAACTGTTGTGCTGTACAGTTTAAATATGTATCTACAGTAGTAGGCTTTCTAGAAAGGAAATACCTAGTAAGAGGGAGAGGAGACTCTGCCACTCGGATAGCACCGGTTCGTACCAACATCCCACTTTTCCTTGAGTTTTGCCCATTGCAAAGTCAGTCACCGCTCCAGCAGGCAGCACTTGGTTCTCTTACTCCAGGATTGATTTTTAACGGAGGTGCTATGAGCTTGATTTCAGCAGCATTTCAGTCAGTAGTGAATAATTCAATGGTTGTGAGAAGTTTTGACTGTTTATGTTGAAGTCTGCTGCTAAGTGTGCTAAAACCAGGCAAAAATCTAGAAACTAGCTGAAATATTTTCACGAACATTAAGCTTTCAGAAAGAAAATACAAGGGAAAGGGCTGAAATTGCAACTTGTGAGGTTAGCGTTTATTTTCATTTCTTACTTGAAGTGCACAGCATTATTGCCAAAGTGTGGGGTTTTTAACTTAAAGAGTGTCTGCCGTTGAAAAGGAAGCTGTGACAAAACTGCAGGCATCTAGGCAGATGGAAACCAATTACTTCCAGTAAGCCTCCCTTGGGTTTCTATGGTAGGAGGAAATTTCTGCAGGTGAAGGGATCTTGAATGAGTAGCTAAAAAAGAAAAATCAGAGGTATAAAGGTGAAGCTGTCTAAGGCAGCATAATTACTTGTTTTACCTTTGTCAGTGAAATCTGTGGTCCAAGAAAGAGGACAAAGAGAATCCAGATGGTTTTTCACCTCCACCCTTAGTTTTCCACCAAGAGAAAGGTACTTGACGCCTGTCTTCACAGTAAGAAATGTTGAATCAATCAGGTTATATAGCTAAAATATTTTTTCAGTGCTGTTAATGGTCAGACTTCTCATAATGGCTTTTTCTGGATATACCTGTATGTCAGGAGTCTCAAGCTTCTCAGACCAAGGTATCCATGACTAGAGCAGGAACATCTGTTGTCACAGGGAAATTGAATGTGGAAAAAATCTGCAAGATGGGAAGTATTATCAGATATTTTAGGCCACTCTTCTGAGGAACACAAGCTTATATTCACAGAAGCAGATAGAACTATTGTATATTTGGAATATTTTACTACTATAATACGCATAAGTTAGTTTTCCAAAGATCCCCATTAGTATTATGTTGATTTATTAATGTTTCTCATTACATAGAAATAGTATTTCTGTGACCTAGTAGCCTGATTTTGCCGCCAAAGGAGAGAACATAATCCTATTCTTAGCTCTTATAAAACTTACGATTCTGAAAATCAAGCTTCTAGTGTCATCTTCTGCTGGCAGTGGCAGGGGGTAGGAGGAGAGGATGGTGGGAGTGGAGATGGATGGGGATGCCGCACAGTTTTTATGCAGTTGGAAAAAATGAAGGTAATCAAGGAACAAATTCTGATGGCTTACTTGTCTTTATCAGAGCTTATTAAACTTCTTCCGTGTTTCGAGGCATTCCTGCTTCCAGTGTCAGTCTTAATAGTATTGTCGCTTGCATGTTTCTGCACAAACTAAGCAGGTTTTTGGCTATTGTGGGTAGCACACCAGGTAAAGGACTGAAAACGTGTTCCTTTAGGTAGGTATTTGACTGCTTACTTTGAATCTGGTTTGGTATTTCCCAGGCAGTATCAGCTTGTGAACAGCTTTCCTCTATCATTTGTGGAACCTCTCACAAGGTGTGTGCTAATTAAAAAGTGTTTTTGCACAGATCCACAGACTTAGCAGTGTGAATTTGGCAGTGGTAGTATGTGAGTTTTCAGTCTAGTGAAATTTGAAAAAAATAATTCCAAAACTGTTGGTAGTAAATAATGAAGTGGTTTGTTTTCTGTCTTTTTCAACTAATGACACTTAATCTCTTTATGATAACATTAAAAGGCATGCAACTTTGAATTATAAAAGCAGTGTTTACAGGCATATGTGTTTACCTTACAACTTTCATGTTAGTCAGCGATAAAAAGGGGATCCTACAGATTAGTGCAACTGCCTTTTGTATCTCAGGTGTATGCAAAATGAAGATAGGGTGCCTTCGGAAGACATAAATGTAGAAAAATGGACAATAATACCATATGCTTTTGTATCATCCATTTAAAAATAAAAGCACATTTAACTGCAGTGACATAATTTCCTTGGGGAACCACAGCAGCATTGAGTTCTTGTTCAAATGGAAGAAAAATTTGGAGCTCCCGTCTCAAAATGCTTGGTTCAAAACTCATATGACAGATGCATGAGACAAACGTGAACCAGTGTGGGTACTGGGAAAAGGGGGAATTATCTGTGTTACCGACTGACGGAGAGTCTCAGTTCTTTTGGTGCTTGCTCTTAGTGACCTGTCCTTTATTTCATGCGTCCTGGGGGAAGCGAGTCTAACAGAGGCAATGGAAGGAGAATGAGGCAACTGCTTAACAGGTGGAGTCTTCCCATATAGGGGAAACTATGGAAGGGGCTACGCTGGACAAAGAGAGCTGGGAAAGGGACTTCTTGGATCACTTGAAAAGCAGGACACCGTATGCTAAATCAATATCCTTGCTTATCTGACCTGTTAGGTGGGCTTTGTAAGGCTGGTAAAAAGGGAAGAATTTGGAGAGTGTACACGATAGTACTCGAGCATCGAGCTGGAAATAACTTACGCTGCAGTATTCTGAATGGACTTAAGGGGTTAGGAAAGAGGAAGGAAACAGGATTTGGAGGCTAGAGAGGCGGCAGTCAAGATACGAGATAAGCACTTCAGGAACTGTTCTGAGTACGTACGTGTCTGTCTGGAGAACTGACCTTGTTGGAAGACTCTGAATTCTGGCAGAGCCCAGCCACGGCAGAACTCTATACACAGAATTATATTTACACTTTTAAACTGAGGTTTTAAATTATTCAATTTTGATAACTGGTTAATTGGCTACTGGGCAGCTTAGCTTCAAATTTAACTTGCACAGAAAACTGTTTCTTATATTAACCCCAAACTTCGTTTATACAGGATTAGCTCGGAACGCAGAAAAGAGAAGTCAAGAGATGCAGCCCGGTGCCGAAGGAGCAAGGAATCGGAGGTATTCTATGAGCTTGCTCATCAGCTGCCCCTGCCGCAGACCGTGAGCGCACACCTGGACAAGGCATCCATTATGAGACTGACCATCAGCTACTTGCGCATGAGAAAGCTGCTAGATGCTGGTAAGTGAATAACGCAGCAGAAGCTGGAAGAGGGTCTGGAGGTATATTGGGGAAGAAGCTACTTCTCAAACCTATCAGCAGTTAAATAAATACATTAATAGTTGCATTGTCTCTGTGGAAAAGTGGAAGACTTTACTGTGGAAACAGGCTATTGGTGATGGCATAGGAAAAATATGGCCACTATTCAGTGGACTTTGTTTTTCCCTTTCTGTTCTGATTATCCCAGTTGGCTCATCCCAGCCATAGTGCCATTTTCAGTCTCAGCTATTTGACCCTTCTCCCAAAGTTAATTTCTTTCATTTAACCCTATTTTTTTCCCCTGGAGTTGGTTTCTACAGCTGTGCTTTACTAAACTGTAGGTGGTTGGTGCAAGGCTGGCTTAGCTAACTGGAGGTGGTGTTTCTCCTTAATATAAACTGCAAGGAATCTTTTTGTAATTTGTACTCCACTGAAGGTGAAGTTAGCTGAGGATATGTCTGTCTCTGCAGTACACCTTCCCATGCAACTACAGGAGTATCTGAGTTAGCTTATGAACCAGTGTCTGTATAGCATGCCATGGATGCTGTACTGGTTATTTGTACTCATGTGTGCCTACCTATACCGTATCGAGGAGTAACTTTGGTAGCCATACGCTGAAATGCCTCCTAGGAAGTCCCTGAGAAATGTTTGTAATGCCTTTTTGAAATAAATGCCACGTAGACTTTTTCCTTAAGGTTTGTTGGTTTATGCGTAAAAACACAGAGGTTTAACCTTGCTCTGATTTTCTGTGATTTGTGATACCATTACTAGAGCTTGAAGAATTTAATTGATCACTTGGATAAGTGAATTATACTGATTTTGAATACTCCTGCGAGATTGACTCCTTGCAGACTGGTGCCAGAAGTCATTCCTGATGGTAAGTGAAGAATGGCTGATGTTTACTTAAATGAAAATGTGTGGCTGCTTGTAGGTGAGCTGGAGACAGAAGCCAAAATGGAGAAGGAACTGAACTGTTTCTACTTGAAAGCTCTTGATGGATTTGTCATGGTTCTGTCTGAAGATGGGGACATGATTTACATGTCTGAAAACGTGAACAAGTGTATGGGACTCACTCAGGTGAAATACTGACATTTCCTAAGACTGTTTCAAATCTGTAAAAGTTGTTCCATTTTTGTATGTGTAAAGTTAGACACCCATATACCTCTTATTTTTTGCAGTTTGAGTTGACTGGGCACAGTGTATTTGATTTCACTCATCCATGTGACCATGAAGAGCTGAGAGAAATGCTTATACACAGAAATGGTGAGAAGAAAGAAAAAATTGATTTAATTTACTTATGGATAGTTCCTGTTGGCATTAGTACAGTTGGATATCTGCCAGAAAAAGGTGTTGAGAGAACAAACTAGTATGTTTTGCTGCTTAAATCTCAAAATAAACCTTGTTCAGAGATACTAACAACAGAAATAACCAGAATGTTTAGGCAATATCCTAATTGTAGGAGACATGAGACTTCATTAGTACTCTTTAATCTAAAACAAAATTAATGACTGAAACGGAATTATTGAGGGTGGAAAGAATTAGCGTGCCTACAGGAATAAAATTAGAGGTAAGTTGAATGAGAATGATGTTAAGTGATTGCTATAGAAGGATATGGAGAAGTTAAATTGGTGCATTTGTCTTTGTCTGGGCTTGCCTTTACAGGACAACTTAAAAGCAAATGCTTTCTTCCAGAAATCTGTGGTGGTACGCTTAAGACACAAAAAAGATACTCTATTTAGGACACGGAAAAACTAATCGGGGAATACTTGGACAGCCCCAAAAAGGGCTTTGGGATTGATGGTTCTCTGCACCTTTTAATTGGTGCATGAAATTGGTATCTTTTCACAGATTTCTGACTCTTCTTGTCTCCGTCCGAGGGAGTAGAACACCATGTTCGCATATTCTGTATGCTTTTGAATTTAACAAATACCCATGAATTACTGCTTTTATGTCTTCTAAAGGTTTGTTAATGACTATAAAGGCTTGGCAGCCTGTATGCCTCCGAACAAATCTGCTGTACTCGGTTATTAGAAGCCTAAAATCCAACCTCTCTAATTCCTGTTTCATCAAGCAAGGGCTATATGGACTCTGCATCTAGATAGTGATAAATTACCAAGCCTGACCTCTGCTTTCATGTAGCACTGTAAATCAGAAGTCTTTTGTCATTTGATTTAATTCGGTGAAAGAGACCTGATAAGATATCATAGCATGAAGGGCCCTGACTTTGATTTTGTAAGCATTTTCTAAACTTGTCTGCCCTTGGTATTGAAGTATATTTCTAAGGCTAGATTAGACTTCCCCCCTGCTCTGGAATACAGTAATGCACCTGGGGGTGGGTGGGGAAACAACTTCACTAAGGCAGTGTAAAAACTGGTCTTGTTGCAGAAGCTTATTCTTAAAAATGTCATATTACTGAGTTTCATGCAAACCAACTCTAGCGTGTCTAAATTGACCAGACTGGAATAAGATGTCTGGAAAGCATTATTACAAAATCTGTTTCGCAAATGAAATTGGCAGACAAAAGTTTAAATTACAGTAATAATAGTACATTTTTATATTTATTAATATTCCCAGGTTGCATTCTACTGCAGCTCTTACATCAGTGGAATTATTTTGGTTTTGAATTGAGTATTAAATACTCCCCTTTGGGATTGTACAGGTGCAAACGAATATAAAAGTGATTGGCAGAAACTGAACTGCATTCTGATTTTACGAAGTTGCTTTTTGAACTTTCAAAGCTGGCAGTTTTCAAAATAATGTCCAATGCTGAATCAGACTTGAGAAAGTGGCTCCATCTTTTACAGTTGCTTCTTAAAGCAGAGCCTTAAGCATCAGGACTTAGTAATAATAACGTTGTGTGATCTTCAACTATGAATTTCTAGATTGGTTTAACTCTTTTAAAAACATACTCAATTAAGTAAGTTTTGGCTGCTTCTCTCAACTCTGCTTTTTTTTTTTCTTTCCCTGCCCCCCCCCGTGGATATTTTGATGTGGCATAAAGTAGGCTTGTCCCTGTTAGTCTTTGCCTCTGCTAGAAGCAACAGACAATGTAGCATAGGGGCTTTAACGTTTTTCTAATGTATTTTGTCAAACTAGTAGTTGCAGTGCAAGCCACCATGAAGAATTTCATGGCTACTATTGTTTGTGGAGGGTGGGAGCAAATTATTGTATGAACTTGTATCGGAAGTAAGCTCACCTGTTCTGAACTTCCACCCTCTGCCATGATTTGGTCCTCGCTCCTTAGCACGCCTCAGCAAACCGAGTCTTCCACTGCTCCTTATCCTAGGTGCTTTATTTCCTCCTTCCATGCACAGCAAGCTGCTCGCAGCTCTCCTGATAGGATCAGTTTGCATTTTCTTTGCCCAGAATAGCCTAGCTAGTAATCAGCTCTGAAAGGTTCTCCCCTGTAAAGGCAAAAACTTAACTTAAAGCCTGCTGTTACTAAGTAAGGCTAAAAAAATTAGTGCTGCTAATATTAATTTTTATTAGGATTTCTTGACTTTTATTTTCCCCCAAGAATGCTAATAATGTGTTTAAAAACTTGGTCCTTGTTTACTCAAGAGTGTAAATCACTGTGGAAATATTCAGATGCATGTAAACAGAGTTGTTAATTCTGAATTGAAAAACTTAAAATACTGCAGTCCTGAAGAGCTATGGGCCAAAAACGTGTTTGATTTGAACCTTCCTAGCAGTGAGTTACTGATGCATTTCAATGGAAACCAACTCAACAGTACTTCTCATTCTGCACATGCTTTTCTTGTCCTCTGTCACAATTTTAAAATATATTACATTTTCAATCAGTCTCTCTTTCTCCCCACCCCTTTTTGCTGAAATCTGGGAGTGTGGAGTTGGCTACAAATTCAATACTGATCTTAAAACATTGAAACTTCAGTTTTTTGCCTACCTCACAGTAAAACTCACTCTGAAAAGTGTTATTATTGAAAGTCCTGTTAGGTCTTCCCCTAGTCGTAGAGTTCTATAACATGGGTTTGTGGTTTTTTTTTTTTTTTTGATGCCTTTGGAAGATGATCCAAGAGCTTAAGAATTGGTTTACTATTTGCTTTTGCTAGGTCCTGTGAAAAAGGGCAAAGAGCAAAACACGGAGCGCAGCTTTTTTCTCAGAATGAAGTGTACACTGACTAGCAGGGGAAGAACAGTGAATATAAAGTCTGCTACGTGGAAGGTAACTAATGCGAAGAAATATTTATGTAGTTTGGCAGCTTCCTCTTTAGATGTCATAACACTATATTTCAAAATTTTTACTTCATGTAACGAGCTTGAGTTTCACTAAGTAACTAATTAAATGATTGTGCTTCAATATGCTGAATTTTAATGCTGAATACATCACGGAGGTAACTGAAACAATGTTTTAAAATTAGTTTTTCAAAACTCTTTAATAAATTCTCCATTTTAAATTAGAGGTCATTTACTTGCTAGAAATTATAATTACTAAATATGTTTGCATAAAGCCTTCTCCTCTGAGAAAAAAATACTTGACACCACTTATGCTGATACCTGATTTCTTTTGATCTGACACTGTAAGTGTGACAGTTGAGGTCTCTCTGAAGGACTTCAATACCATTCCTTCCGAAGCTGCTGGCTATCCCTTTTGTAACAGTTGGAACAAAAAGAGCCCAGCCTGATAACTTTCTGCAGTGAATCCATTTTCTCCTCTGGACAAAAAGTAACCTTTTACTGTACTGAGTGGTATTATGGCTCACAGTTCTCTTTTATAACTTAAATTTAGTTATTCTGGATCAAATGACTTCTTTTTTCTTTGCTGCTGTCTGTGAACAGTTTCTACTTAGGAATGGTTAAAAAAACCCCACCAAACCACAAAATGCAAAACTTCTTGTCTCTTGAAGAATATATTTGATCTGTCACTTCTGCAGAAGATCTAAAATGGAGGTTGCTACTATTACCATAACTTTCAAATTTAAATAGTAAGATACCTTTTGCTGAGGCAATTGCTTATCAGTGTCGTCATTAATGTAACTTTCAAAGAAGAACAGTTCACAGAAATGTCTAGCGTTGCTTCAGCCAGTGCCTGAGAGGAAAGAGTTGGCAGCCTGCGTACTCGTCGCAGTCTGTGTAGCGTGAGGAGAGCTGCCGCTCTCCTTTAGCCATCTGTTTGAAAGCACTACTGCCTTTCTGTTGTTGCTATCGCATCGAGGGGTGGGGAGGGGAAGGACTTCGCTCTGGGTGTGCTAATGGAAATACGATTGTGTTGTCTGACAGACAAGAACCTGGTCTCTTTTTAAAATGCAACTTTCCCCGCAGGTACTGCACTGCACTGGACACATTCGTGTATATGACACAAGCGGTAATCAAACTCACTGTGGCTACGCAAAGCCTCCCATGACGTGTCTGGTGTTGATCTGTGAACCTATTCCTCATCCATCAAACATTGAGGTCCCCTTGGACAGTAAAACGTTCCTCAGTCGTCACAGTCTTGATATGAAATTTTCCTATTGTGATGAAAGGTAACACATATTTTGTACTTAACAAACAAATTCATTAGAAGGATTTGCAGGGTTGGTACATGTTAGCTAATGTTGGCCTTATATGTTTATGTAGTCTTACGTGTTAACTTGATCCACCTGTGCAATGGAATCATTCCTGGGATGCTTTGGCTTTTACTAAATGATGAGGTTGTCTTATTTAAAAGCCAGATTTTTAAATCTAAGGAAGGTGCAGGGCTATTACTTTGGAATAAATCCTTTGCCTGCAGTTAACTGCCTATTCAAACTGGTCTTTAGTGGCAGCAGTTAAACTGAAATGAGAAGATATGTCTGGACACTTGAAAAACACGAAGAATTTTAGGTTTGTCAAAGATGGCGGTGCATTTTGGTGACTGGAAAGAGTGTGTGTGTAATACTTGTCAGATGCATTTTATTGCTACCACTTCCCCCCCTCTCCCTTCCTCAGGAGACCAGCGTCTGCTTTCTCTAGTCCAAAAAAACCCCTAAAAGGTCAACTTTTAATACAATACATCTGCTGTTGAAAATGAGATTTTGTGTTCTGGTACAAATCATGAATGTGGTCAAATACGTAAGACTGCTCTTAATATCCTCTGGAAACTTAGCATGACAAATTTGAAAAACAGAAATGAAGGAAATCATTGGCCTGAGGTTTTCTGTTGTTTGGGGTTGGTTGGTTGGTTTGTTTGGGTTTTTTTGTGTTTTAAATTTGGTATTATTTGTTACTGCCTGTTTCCTTTTCTTTATAACAAAACCGAACTTCTAATTAGTTGCTGCAGTTAGATGCAAAGAGGTGTTAGTGCAGGTTGTTTTCTGTCCTCTGCAGTAACTTTACCTTTCTAGGACTGATGGTGTCACATAAAAGGTACTTATTTGGTCACATTCTGCATGTAGAATAAAGGCAAAATAAAGGCATTCCCCTGGTTAGCACTGCCCTCTGGGGGCTGAAGAAAATACTGTTTTCTTTAAAAGCTGGCAGTGGAAGAATAAATCTGATTCCTAATTTCTCTTAGTTGCAGGTTTAAAACTGTTGACACATGTCTTTTATTAAATTCTCATATTTGCCTAAGCTGGATATGCTAGTCCATAAGTAGCTGGTCTACCTTTAAGCAAAAAAAAAAAAAAGTCTAGAAAGCAGGGATTTACTTAATCCTGTCCACCATAGGACATGTGTCATGGAGGTACACTAAAAGTAACCCAAACGAAGGACAAGCTCAAACGACTTTATTTCACAAAACAGCCAAAACCACATGACAGAAAGCAATGATAAACAGGGGTAAACTGAAATCAGTCAACACTCTGGTAACATTTAACACATAACAGGTTCGAGGGGTCAGTGGGGTATCGTTGCTACACGTCAATACACAGGAGAATGATGACCCAAAGCGCGCACACACGCTCGCTCGCTCACAAGGGGGAAACTCTCCCTCCCGTGGGTTCCCAGAAGATGGAATCACTCACCCGGGGCGGGGGGGCTCACTCAAGGCCATCTCCAGAAGAAATCACTCACCCGAAGAAGGGGAGGGCACTCATCCCGGGAAGTCTCCTCAGGCGGCACCCCAGCCCCAGGGCAGAGGTGTGGAAGGCAGGCCCGCTGCCCCGAGGCCGCTCCCAGGGGGTCTCCTCTCGGCGGCGCCACATTTACGCCCTGGGCCGGATCCCAGCTATGGCACCGTTGGTCGTGATCCAGAAGCTTCTCTGAGCCGAGGCGCCTGATTGGCTGTGGGCCCTGTCTGTTGGCCGCGGGGCCCCGCCTCCGCGGCTCCCCCTACCGAGGGCTGCACATGGAGGGCATAAAAGGCGGGAAAGCGGAAGCCGGTGGTCACCATGTTAAAAGCCCCGGCCTTCAGGAGGGGGTGGTGGGCGTAGGGTACCTATTGCAACATGATTTATAAATATTCCATGAGAAGTAAAATCCTATGCCTGCTGAAATTTCTCTTTTAAAGAATAAAAAAAAAAAATAGCAATTTATTTCAAAATGAAAACTCCCAGTAAAACTGCTGCTAATGTGTGTGGAAGTGACTCTTAGGATTTTTCTAGATGTGCAAGCATTTGTGCTACTCCATGTCTGCTCTTCCTTAGCCATGTTTTCCCCTTGTTTTAAAGAATTACAGAGTTGATGGGGTACGAGCCAGAGGAACTCCTGGGTCGCTCAATCTACGAGTACTATCACGCGCTGGATTCCGATCATCTGACCAAAACGCACCACGATAGTAAGTGAAAAGATGCATTTAAATCCCTCCAACTACAAGAGATGAGATACAGCACCGGGGGAAAGCAGCAGAAGAATGAGGGCTTTCTTTTAATTGCAGATACGAATCTGCAGTGAATACTTATCTTAAGCGGTGTCTTTTTTTTCTGCCTGTAATTAAAGCTGCTGTCTTTTCTGCTTTTAGTGTTCACAAAAGGGCAGGTGACAACAGGACAGTACAGAATGCTTGCTAAACAAGGTGGCTACGTCTGGGTTGAAACTCAAGCAACCGTTATATACAACACTAAGAATTCTCAGCCACAGTGCATAGTGTGCGTAAACTACGTGCTGAGGTAAGTTGAGTGGACATCGCTATTCTTTGTATTCATTTTTATTGGAGATGAAGTCAGATACTGATGGCACTATGTCTTTTTTTTTTTTTTTCAACTGAGAATGTGGTCCCCTGTTGAATGTGTTATGATGTTACTATTTTTCCTACGAGTGAAATTTTTGCTTAGAATACTGCCAGTCCTCAGATTAGGAATTGTATTTGAAAACAAAACACTTTTTTGATCTAGTGAAGTCAGTGGGAAGATCTCTTGCAGGCAAATGAGTATAGGACCAGCCTGTTCTGGACTGTCATGATGGAAGCATTTGAGAATTCGTGTGCATTCTAGACAACTCTCTAATCTTTGTCCGCAGTTTGGAGCAGTTAATTTTACTAATAACTTCTAGTTATGGAGTCAGAGCAGCAGTAAGGGTGTCTTTCTTAATCCCATTTATCTTTTTCTTCATTAGAATTCCTCTTTTAATTGAAAGCTTCAACTGAAGACAGACTTGTTGACTATTTTTCTACAGCTGTATAGTAGTCCTAAATTAGTTTTTCAAAAGTTTAGTGAACGTACCAGTATCAGTCTATCAACATACAGTACATTCATTTAAAACAAATAAAAGTGTTTTGGGAAATACCTAACTTTTTTATTTTATCTGTCTTTATGCATTCAGAAAAGCATATTTATTTTTGTTACTTTTTTTGGTGGCACCACAATTAGTACTTGCTTTGTCTATTACATTTGAGGAAAGAATGAGTAAGAAAAAAAGAATCCTTAAAGCTTCCATCCTGGTAATTTTGTGTTGTGGTGTGTGTAGTGGTTGGGTTTTTTTTGTTTGTTTTTTTTTTTTTAAATCACTTGGCAACTTACAAAACCGTTAAGCCCAAATTTATTCCTTTTAGCTGTTCTTTAAACAGTCATCTTCCTCTCTGTCTGACAGTGGAATTGTTCAGAAGGACTTGATTTTTTCCCTTGGACAAACTGAGTGTATGCTGAAACCAGTGGAGTCTCCTGATATGAAAATGACCAAAATATTCAGCAAAGATGACCTGGATGATACCAACAGCCTTTTTGAAAAACTTAAACAGGAACCAGATGCTTTAACTGTGCTGGCCCCAGCTGCCGGAGACACAATTATCTCTCTAGATTTCAGCAGTAATGGTGGGTGTGTGTTTATGTTGGAGAGCATGCTAATTAGTGAAGTTAGTATTTTACAGTAAATTTTGAAAAATAACCTCATAATATCACTTGCCTAGTGGTATTTCAGCCGCTGTTTAAATTTAATGAGGTCCGTAGACACGCTCAGTATTGTTACTTAGGTTGATGGTTTCTTTTAATTTTTATAGAGTCTGATGAACAACAATGTGATGAAGTTCCTTTGTATAACGATGTAATGCTCCCCTCATCCAGTGAGAAATTGCAGAATATAAATATGGCAATGTCCCCACTACCTGCCTCTGAAACTACAAAGCCACTTCGTAGCAATGCTGATCCTGCACTCAATAGAGAGGTTGTATCAAAGCTGGAGCCAAACACAGAGCCACTTGAACTTTCTTTTACCATGCCTCAGGTGCAAGAGCAACCAACCAGCCCTTCTGATGCAAGTACCAGCCAAAGTTCACCTGAGGTTAGTTACGTAATCTGGATACACTGTCATTAAAATGTATGTGCTGTTGGGGCTTGTGGAGCAAATCTGGGTAAGCATGCAGCAAAGACAGGAATTTAAAATGATTTCTGAGTTGTGACTTAGTTAAGCTCACACCATGATCTGAGGAAAAAGATACATTTTCATACTGAGAATTGTCTTTTCATTAAAGTGAGTCTTGCAAATGCATGCAATACCACCTGATAAAAATAAGAAGAGCTTGGGATTGGTCGTTCTAGGAAGGAATGGTTCAGAGACAACGTCTGTGAACAGCAAATTAGTTGCAATAAATTACTACAGAGGCTACTTCCAGGTTCCAACGAATCCTGTGCTTCCCAAGTGGGGTAAATTTGAAAGTATACCGATAAATGTGTTTTCCTTTCCCATTTTAGTTTTGTGCAACTATAGCTTGGACTTAGTTTTTACATCAGAACATTTTTCAGAGAATCTGTAGATACAGTGCAAAATGATGTAATGACAGAACCTTAAAACTGCACTCAAACTGTTTTCACAGCCCAGTAGTCCCAACGACTACTGCTTTCATGTGGATAATGATATGGCTAATGAATTCAAACTGGAATTAGTGGAGAAACTCTTTGCAATAGATACAGAAGCAAAAAATCCATTCTCTACTCAGGTAATGTACATTAGTTTAAAATTCTGTATCATCTTAATATGTATTCTCAATGTGCTTCTCTTTCTCTAAGAATGTCTTCAGGAACCTCCTTCCTCTTATGTAATATTTTTATTAAAATAAATTGCAAAAAAATATTGTAAGGATTTGGTAAAAGGAAGAGCCTTAATGAAGCCGTGAAGTCATAGCTGAGATGTTCTGACATATATATAATTTTTACCTCTTGTGTTTTTCAGGAAACTGATTTAGATTTGGAGATGTTGGCTCCTTACATCCCAATGGATGATGACTTCCAGTTGCGGTCCTTTGATCAGCTATCTCCGCTGGAAAGCAGTTCTTCTGGCTCTCAAAATGCAGCCACCATTACCATATTTCAGCAGACTCAGACACCATCAAATACTGCTGATGAAATAAAACCAGTGACAGAGCGTGTGGATGACGTGAAGACGCTAATCGTTCCTTCATCTCCTGTCCACATAATCAGTGAAACGAGTAGTGCCCCAGCATCACCTTACGGTGGGAACAGGAGTCGAACTGCATCTCCGATCAGAGCAGGAAAAGGAACGTTGGATCAGACGGAAAAATCTTGTCCGGGAGCACCCAGTTTGCTAACAGTCACTCTGAATAAAAGGTATTTTAAAAGTGAAGCTTAAGCCCTAGTATCTGTTGAAGAAATTAAATACAATATACTTTTAAATACTGGCAACTGTTGTATGTTGTCTTCAGCATCCTACTTCAGAGTAGGAATTGATACATTTAAATTTGGACATTGCAAACAAATTTTTTTGATATAGTAAGCTTCCCTTAAGTTGATTTCGCAGTAGCTTTTACATAAACATCTTATGTAATAGGCGGCTGCTATGTGCAAACTGTGTTTGTAATTTTGTTCTGCTCTTGTATCTGACATGCAGCCTTTTTAAAAGAATGCAGTAGGCCATTTACAAGTAGTTATACCCACACAATATTTCTGGTGCTTTTCTTGTCCACTTCCTTACGAGGTAAGAGGTGACTGCAGTCTGTATGTTACATGTATTGCTTTTAAAGCGAGCTGTATTTCATAATGATGGACTGTGGAATTTGTAGGATTTTCTATCACGATAAGTATCTGCTACAAAGTCAAACATCAGACCTTTGATACATAGAAGCTGTATCTGTACATAGAAATATTCAGAATAGACTTTTCCTCACCCTTCCCTCCCTTCTTTCTGTTGAAAGTGAATTGCTGAACTTTTATGCTTTGGTTTTTTTTCTGCAAAGACTTTAAAATTTTTGTTATAACTCATTCTGAGCTTCACAGCAAGATTAAAAGCTAACATTTGCTATGCTCATAGACAATGATTGTTGAAATGAGTCAATTATGAAAGAAAAGTAGCATAGTTCATAAATTCAGTTCTGTGATATTGTATATAAGTGTCCACAACAGAAGAATGGCTTGAGGATAGTAGAAACGTCTTAACAGCCTGAATCAATTTTTCTTAGATCTACTGCAATGGATGAAGAACTAAATCCAAAGATGCTAGCTTTGCATAATGCTCAGAGAAAACGAAAAATGGAACATGATGGTTCACTTTTTCAGGCAGTTGGAATTGTGAGTTTTGTTTTACCATTTTAAAATATTCACTTTTAACCTTTAACCAACTTCTGAAATGAGGCATCAGTGCAGACTCCTGAGTTTAGCTGTTGGTATGCAGTGGAATCTTGGGATCAGAGATAACTGTTCGATAGTGAAATTCCCACATATATGCACATGCTCCGATTTTAGTTCTCTTTTACTGTCAGCTGTTTCAAAAGTGCCTTCTATACCCAAGCACATTTCTTGATGAGGTAGAAGATACTCTTTTGTGAACATGTATGTTCTTCAGTAGAATATGCACAAATGTAAGACATCACATTTAAATTTATAATTTCCATATTTATTTCACTTTTTAATTCAAACTCAGTTTTAGGATTTGTCAATACTGGAGAATAGTGTTCTTATGCTTCTTTCTATGCTTTCATTTTTCCATCAAGTCTGAGATTCCTCTGTTTGATCAGATAACAAGACCATCTGAACCATAAGGGCATAGAATCCATATAACCTAGCAAATGTATATTACTACCACTTTCATTTCATGCACACTCTAGTATTAGCATGTGTGATTGTGAGTAGCTCGTCATCATCTGTCCTAGCTATTCAAAAGAAACCTTTTAGGTATTCCTAGATTTGTGTCACTTAATTGGGGCTATCCAGCTTGTTATTTTCTGCAAGGGTATTTTGTCTCCATAGTCTTTGTCTCTTACTGTCAGTTCTTAGTATTTCGAAATCTTCAGCTTTGCCATTACATAGTTATCTCTTCTTGCCTTCATTGCAAATTCCCTTCTAAGTTTTGCACAGTTAATTCTTAGTTCCTCTACTGCAATGTGGCCTTTGAGATTCTTTGTTTCTCTAGTGGTCCATCTCCTAGGTGTACTCATTCATCATGTCTTACAGTGCAGGATTATTTTTCTTCTGAACTATGGATTATTCCTGTATTAGTATTCTGGTTTGGGCATGAGACAAATCACTGTGTGCTGTCTTTATCATTGCTCTCCTCTAGAAGACCTGAGAAAGCTTTTATATGTCCACTTTTTTCTATGAGGCAAGCAGACTTTATTTTAAAAAATAAATAATCATACTTACACCATTGTTTTCATTTGCTAAATGCTTTGCACTTTCATGCATGTTGTTCTGTTGCTTCTAGTAGCCCTGTAAGAATTCACAGCTCTGCAAGAAATTTTATTGCCTTCCATTGCCTTTTTCTCATGCGCCAGTGCTACAGCTGTCATATAGTGTTGCTGGCAAAATATTCAAAATAGCATGGGATGTCATTAAATACACAGAACACAAGCAGTTCTGTATTGCCTGCTGTGGTAGCGTTCAGGCTTCTATGCTTAGTGCCTTTTTAATGCTTATAGGTTCAAACTTTATCCTTTGCTAAACCTTTTTCTTTTTTCTGTATCTGACAAAAGTATTATAAATGCTTTTGATGGTTTCTGCGCAGTCAGAAGCTGAACTTTCCATGTAGCTGGGTCTTACTGATGTTATTTCAAGCAAGTGCTTTTGTTGTTTGGCTTCTTTCTCCACAATGGGTTTCTGAGAGGATGAACTAGGCCTTGCACACGCACAGAAGAAAAATGATGTTAAATCCAGGCTTATAACACATGGTATTCTGGAATTGTGCAAAAACTTGCCACAACTTGTTAGCTGTAAGGAAGCAGGACTTACTTTGCAAAGAGTGAAAATAAGTGAAGACCGAAGTAAAATACTACTTTAGTTTTCTAGAAAACAGGAGAATTAGACAAGGTCAAGATGTGTTCTAGTAAGATTATGAAATAATGATCCAAATCATTAAATTGAAAAAGATAGGAGCTATATCTTTCTTAATATGAAGGGCTGTATTGCATTCACAGTAAAAAAAAATAAACCAGCAACAATGTAGGTGACTGACCTTACTACGAAATGCAGCTTCTAAGTCCGAGTTGTTTAACTATAACTTCTATTATACAACTGTCCTTTTGACTTGCATGGATGTTTCATAACCTGAAAACATATGTTCTTTACTATTTTAAGCGTTCAGGATAGCGGCAGCGTTCTGAAATACCTTTTCCTCTTTTTGCAGCAGGCAGCACTACTAACAAGACAAAACTTTGCAGATTCAACTACTTCTGCTAGCAAACTTGATACTAAGATGGCTTTTTTTCCTTCCATCCCATCTGTTTCAGTGGCAGCTTCCTCTTGCTTATCCTAATTATACGGAGCCCTTAAAAGCTTTCTAATCTCCATATCTTCTGTGCTGCTGTCAAAACAATATGCTAAGGAGCCATATCTGCAATAGAATGGCTTAGGACTGCATTCCCCACAAGGCTTGGGTCAGATGGCTTGGTGGCAATAACTGGAGTGCAAGCAGAATTTACATCTTAAATTTAGATAGAATCAACAAACCGAGGTTCCTGAATCTCCTGCCTACACTATTAATTCCAGCGCAGAAAACCATTAGCGACTTCAGTGAAAACCTGATGCTTACTCACACAAGAGCAGTGGTAATTAAATGGGTGTGTATGTGTACATGTACATGCTGATCTTGAGCATGGTAACTGATGATAACCAGGACTTAGTAATTGTTTTCTCTAAGGGAAGTAAGGTCTTGAAATCTGATTCGGTTTTCTTTTAAATAATTGTCAAGGCTAGTGTACTTGGAAATATGTTTCTCCCCAAGTTCTGAATGAAATCCACTTTAAATTGTAACAATGCCTACGTTAGTAATTAGTGACAGGAGCTGTTAGTTTGGAAGAGGGACGTGGAGGGCTAGAAAGATACAGTATTCAATAAAGAAGATCTCTTTCTTTCTAGGGGTCTTTATTCCAGCAGACAGGTGACCGTGGAGGAAATGCATCACTTGCTTGGAAACGTGTAAAGGGATGCAAAACAAATGGGCATAATGGAGTGGAGCAAAAGACAATCATTCTACTATCAACTGGTTGGTATCTTCGTTTAGTATGTAGAGGGGGTGGAGGGGGGGCTGTGTGAAAGAGAACCGAGTGATGAAAACGCATCCAAACTTGCCTCCTTTATGAACAGTTTTGGAGGAAAGGTTAAGCGTGGTGAATAAAGTGCACTTTTTCTCCTTCCCCTCCCTCTTCAGACATAGCAAGTAAACTTCTAGGGCAGTCGATGGATCAAAGTGGACTACCCCAACTCACGAGTTACGATTGCGAAGTAAACGCTCCCATACAAGGCAACAGAAACCTGCTACAGGGCGAAGAACTGCTCAGAGCTCTGGATCAAGTTAACTGAGCTTTCACAGTACTTGTTCCTTTTTTGGACACTGGTGAATCATCACCTAAAGCAGTCTATTTATATTTTCTATATCTGATTTTAGAAGCCTGGCTACAGTACTGCACTAATTCAGTTAGTTCAGTTTTGATCCCCTTTCTACTTATTTTGACAGTCTTTTTAATATGTTCTTTATGTAACAATAACTCAAACTATAGTGCATTTTTATAATTCTTTGGTACATACACTTTTAAGTCCATTACATTTAAAACACACTTGCAATAGCAGCTTTGAAATATGCACCTGATTTTAAAAAAATATTTATTTTTTGGCTGGGGAGTTGGTCACCAAAACTTATCATTAGTAAAATGTCAACACAGGAAAAACTGGCAATACTTCCATCCTGCTCTTCATAGGTAGTTGGAAGACTTGTGCTCTCTTACTCTTTATGTTCAAATAAGTTTTTTATTTTAATAGTTTTTATAAGAAACAACAATGCTTTGCAGCAGTGCATTGTAGCCACAATCGCACAATATATTTTCTTAAAAAATACCAGCAGTTCCTCATGCAATATATTCTGCATTTATAAAAACTAGTTTTTAAGAAGAATCTTCTTTTGTTTGCCTATGAAATCATGTTTAAACCTGGATTATGTCATTATTTTAGTCACGCTGTAATATAAATTGTTCTTAAATGCTGTCTTACGCTTTTGACTTAAATGAGTGTGGTTAGTCAAAGGAAAGGCTTTATCTGGAAAGGGCTAGCAGCATTTTATTTGGATATGTTCTCAATTTAGAGAGAGTTTGATGTTCTTAAAGTAGTCACTTTGCCAGCTTAAAAAAAAAAAATTCCCTGCCTGTAGTTGTTGAAGTTAATGCTAATATTGTGTATGATCTTAAATCTAAATGTTCAGCTTACCCTGTGTGGTATAGGTGATATTTCAAGCAGATTGTAAAACATCTTGCATTGTTAGCAGAGTTTTATCTAGTACTTCATTGAGTTGCGCAATATTTTGATGTTTTGGTTTTATGCACCTTGTTGCTATTAACATCCATATGTTTTCATGTAGATTTCAATAACTTGAATATATTTAGAAGCCTTTTTATTTAGAAATATATAGTTGTCACAAACATCTTATTTTCCTATATGTACTGTACAAAACCTTCATTCACTCATTCTTTTGCTCTTTGTGGTTGGATCTAACACTAACTGTATTGTTTTCTTACATCAATAAACTATATGTGGACCAGGCCCCCTTGGGGAGTGTGTTATCTGAGAGAAATGAGATAATTTATATTTTTGTTAGTGGTAATTGTTCATCCGTGTTCCCTTTTTAACTTAGAGTTGATTGGAAATCACTGCTTCCTTATTCCGACTGTAACATCTCTGTGTTAATTATTTGAGCCTACTCAGTACTGAAGTATCATAGACGGTGTTGTACTACCGCTCGCCAAAGATGTTAAATTTTTAAATCTGTTATCATGCCAGTTAGCAAACTTGAAAGACAGTGTATTTGTGTTACTCTAGAGTGGAAAGATTCTTCCTTATGAACAGCTTAAAGGCTTGTCTCTGGAAGCTTTATCAAGGTAACACTGGAAAGCAGGAAAAAGTAAAATTCACAGAAGTGATCAATTAAAGATGGATTTTTATCACAAAACTGCATTATTAAAAAATTAAGCTGGTACTTGATGATAAAGCTTGTTCTACATTCTTGTGCTGTTGACTCAGTAACTTTGACTAGGTGACTTCTCATTTTGCTGTCATAAAATACGGTGCTACTGATACAACCTTGTCATGTGTAAATACGGTCAGATATTCTGTGCATTCTTCAAACTATTTTGGTTTCTTACATTGAAATAATTTTAAATGTGGAGCATCACAAGAATTATTTTGGTTTTATTTTGGAAACTTTGGTTTCATTGCACTCTCTTGAGTCTTCTGAAGTCAATATAATGGTACATAAGCTTAAACTGTTTTCTAAAATTACTGTTACTGTTTCACTGAAAAGTGCTTGTTTCAAACTGACACAACTGTATTAAACTAAGTGGAGACTGTTAGCTACCAACTAAAAAAAAAGATAAGGCCGTCGTAGTTTAGACGGTTGCGTACTTCTTAAAAGTTTGAGTAGAAGTTGCACAAAGAGAGGAGGGAACACGTGGGTGCACTAACCTGGACTTGAAGCTTTGTGCAGAGAACATTTTGAATATATACACCTGCTGCTGAATAGTAAAGATTTTTAATGCAGCCTTTACGTGTACAAAGCTTACAAAGCTCTCTGGATAAAAGCAGCAGAGCTGCTGCCTACCTGCTGGGTGAGAGCTTCTTGGATGGCATTCCTTCCATGGCATCTCCTTCTCTGTCAGCAGTTAAAAGGTTTAATAGCGAGGTTGCTCAAGGCTTAGGTGAAGCAGCAGCTGGCAGGGTCATCCCTTACGCTCAGCTCCGCATGGATTGACATCATGCTTATGTGAGGTAGTGAGGAGAGTCTGGTAGACGTGTGAAAGGTAGGAGCGGGTTCTGCTTTCCTTACTGCCCTGGCGAGCTTTGAGCTGGCCTGCTGGGTTACCCTGTTCCATCTGCCAAGAGAAACTTCGTACCTTCCTGCTTGATGTTGTTCTGCTGCTCTCTTGACCTTATTTTGGAGGAACCTGACCTGTTTGAATCTCTCAGTTCCTCTTCAGTATACTTTAATAAGGCAGTAAATTTTAGAGAAAAATCCATGTTAGAGAGAGGCAGAACACTCTAAGTGACCCACATGATTTATGATGAGCCTGCTGGAGTCATCTCTGGTCTTAATGACAGCAGCTGTGGATTTAAATGAGCCATGTTTCATCTAAGAATCTTCCCAACTATCACATTTTTTATTATACATAATAACAAGGCATAGCATTTTGTTTTCTGTCCTGGTAAAAGTGACTGAAACAGGCAGTTAATGGAATGAACTGCAGTAGCTGTACTGGTTTACTCTAGGAAAAAAAAAAAAATTAAAAAAAACCCCCACCACCAAACCTCCTAGAGACACTGAAGAAAGCATAGAAAAGTAACAGTAATTGTTCTGGCCTTGTAAGAGCTTTGCTAAATGCAGATGTAAGTTTGCAAAATCTAGAAGTACACCTTTTAGCTGCTTTTTTTGTTTGTTTTTTACTCCCTGCCCCGCTTAGACTCTAGGAATGCATAGCCTGGTTGTAAACCTACTTTGGAGGACAAGCTTCTGGAATACATTAATTTCTAAATGTTTTCTTAGTGATTTGAATAATTTCTTTGACTTGCTACCTTTAAAATGTTGAGGCACTACATTATTTATTCTTCACCAGTAGTAAGGAAGAAACTGTAGGTAGATACAGTGTTTCCTTCTGCAAATGAAATGTGCTAGATCACGTGGAAATGATAAACTGAGGAGAATAACAAAGTTCACTTCCAGAAGGTTCTCGTGACTACAGCAGTAGTCAAGCTACTCCTTCTTCATAGCACAATCATTGTTTTTACATATGGATTCTAACATGTTTTTATCAACAAGAGTGATGGTTTTGTTAAAAGGTAAAGGCATTTTTAAACTAGTATTTATGATGACATCATTCATTCCTTTACCTGAAAGCAGTTATAATTAACTACAGCTGTAGCTCCCAAGAAGTCACTTAAGTCTCCTGTCCAGTGAGTTGATCTTGAGTGTACAATACTGAGTAAATTAAGGTAGCCTGGAGTCCAAAGTAAACCTTTCTAATGTACCTTCCTCCCCTGTAGCGCGATAGGTTTGGACTGTATGTTGATCTTTGAAAACCTTTGGGTGAAATGGAAACAATTTGCCATTAAGGTTTCTTTCCTGTGTGTCTGTGTACACACATTAAACTCTCCGTAAGTAACTACTGAATTAAAGAATCACAGATTAAGGCCAGAAAGGACAATTAAAACTTTACACATAACACTGGTGACAACTCAAAGACTTCAAAGCTTATTTTGGATGAATTGATCAGCTCTGCCTCCAATGAAATACAACTATAGGAATCAAAGTCTGATGATTAAATATGCAGTAGTTTAACCTGTAATAGTAATTTTTTGTTATTTAAAAAGCTGTTTAATTAAACAGCTAAACCCAGAAACATGGGCTGTTTCACCAGTATCTGTTGACAAGCTTTCTCCACTGTTACGCTGCTGAATGAACGGTTTCCTTTGACGAGGAGTGCTGTGGAAGGGGTGAGTACCTGACCGCTGTGAACCAGGCTATAGCTGGATGTGCCCGAGGTCGACCATCGGTTCCCGTCCCCACTGATGAGCTGCTACTAAACGGAACACACATCTCTCTCGAATGTCACTGCACGTACGCACATTATTCAAACCGTAATGGTCCAGCATGAAAATAAACATTTCACAGGCCAGGAGTGCTCTGTAGGAAGACCATTTTCATAGGAATTCATGTCATTTGGGTATCCAGCTTTCATTGAAAATACTGTTAGCAATTAGGCACTTGACTCCCTGGAAAGCTCCATTCTGGAGAACTCTAATTTTTGATCCAAATTCTAGAAATGAGTTGTCATTTTCCTTCTGCTTCCCTGTTTACCTTGAGCAAGGCTTGCCAAGTTACCAAAAAGTTAAAGAGTTTGCTACTGGGTTTATACAGTATGGTAGATTTTGTGAATAATAGCAGTATTCTCTCATGAAGAAGTGGTATATTTTAATGGAATTCTTTTCTGGAACCAAGTACAATGTATTGCAATTGATATTTCTCTTGAAACATTTTGACATACTTGTGACTGTATTTCTTTTTGATTGTGTAACAGTATAAAATCCAATAAAAGAGAGGGTTTGTTTCTAATTTGTGCCATTTGTGATCTTTCTGTTCATCCATTATCCCCGTTCTAAATGATGGAGATGGCAAAACCACTTTTTAAGGCGAACTAAATAATCACTGTGCAGCATAACTAAAACTCCTTGTGTGTTTGAGGTCTGACTTACTTTAACTTTGACGCTAAGCATACATGTGGCCTATTTTCCATAAGCATTTATAAATTCTGTCTTGCCCTTACAGCTGAATCCTGTTCACCTTAGACACAATGGTTATCCCACCTGAATTAAGCAGATCACATGCATGAAAACAGAGGCTAAGCACATACAATTTTAACAAATCGGACATTAGGGACCACGCAGGCTTTCCTGTGGGAAGGTAAAGAGAGAAGAGAGCAACAGCTGCGGAGCCAGAGGGACAGAGAACATTTATGAAACCTCTTTGAGTAATCACATCAAGAATACCCTTAGTAACAAAGCAGAAACTAGCCTGAATCTCAGGTGACACCTCCAGGTAATTTCAGTTGCTCTCAGTACATACAAATAACTCGACAGGATCTCGTGACTCTTGCTGTCTTGTGAAATCAATACCACTTCCTATTGCACAGATAAAAATCTTTTGCAACGTTTTTGCTTTGTTGGGAAGTCTGAAAGCAGGAGTCTCATGGAAGTGCTGTCACGGTAGAATATGATCTTGTTATTGGTATTAGTAATACATTTGTACGCATACAAGTTTGAATACACTAACAAAATATGTCAATGATTTATTTTCATAAAAATCCATGAAAACATGACTTTTATTCATGTTTTCAATTTGAAAATGCGTTCTAATACAGTCAGACAAGGTATTTAAAAAAAAAATAGTTGCCATGTGCAATTGGAGAACCCCCTGTTATTTATATCTATGCAGGATAAATGGCTTTTTAACCTGCAACTTACAAGCAAGGAATTAATAGGGCAATCAGGACTTCATCCTTTTATTTAGAAGTTAAATAAGAATATGAAGAAGATGCAGTAACCAGCACACTCTTCCTTATATCATCTAATTATTTTTTAATTTTTTTTTTTAGTTTGGAAGGCAGTCTTCAGAATTAAAACGTACTCATGAAAAATCTGAAGGAGCGCTAGATAAAAATACATAATTTATCAAGAAGAGTAGAGTATTAATTAGCCTAAAAATTACCCTAAAAATAATTAGCCTAGAAATCACCGTATTTCATTGTATACACCACAAAAGGGGAATTCTACAAAGAGACACTTGCTTTTTTTTATTCCTCTGCATTTTCATTCTTTACGCTGTAGCCAAACTTTCTGCAAGGAAAGACTTAGCACATGTTAACATCTGGGCACAACAGCCTCACCCTCACTACATCCTACATCATCTTACACAATGAAAGTGTCATGATATGCAGCCCCATCTGCATGAGGGGAAAAAAAAGAAATTTCCATCTAGCGTTTCTTGAAACACTGTCTCTGAGAAATCACAACACTCGCTGCACGCTTAATGTACAAAAATCAGAAAACAAACTCAAGCTTTACAAATTCTACACCACTCCTCCGCTCCTTTTAAATGAAGGGATAACTCCTGTAACTAAGTAGGGCTTGGCTTGTAAGTAATGACGAACTTGCTCCGTGATGTGTCAATTATTAACTTGCTTGTGCTTTGAATCCGTAAGTCCATTGGGGAGAGCACATTATAACTGTTTTCCCAACAGTGTTGGCATTCTGTTTCAAAATCGGTACAATCTGTTGAAGGCAGGGTCTCACACTGCCTGAACGGGGTCACTGCCCTATGTCTCTAAACATGAATCCAAATGATAGATGAAAATGTCTTTTCGGGGGAAAAAAAAAAAAAGCCAAACCAAAGCCAGCAGGTGCAGCTCTTCCCCTGCCGCTGCTAAAACCTGCCCAGTTCAGATGCAACAGCTCTGCTAAAGCTTCTGTTCCTGTCACCAATGGAAGTGGCAATCGGCGGTGCTTAGGGACAGCAGCTGCTTAGCTGATGGCCATTCATTTCCTACTCATCCGCACAGGCAACTAAAGGGTGGATTCCAGCAACCTTTGGGGAAATATAATAAATATGGGAAGATGCTTTTGTGCCCGAAGCATTGTGGAAGCTACCGTCACCGTAGGAGCTGATGGCTTCAAGTGCCTAGCGACCTTTAGACCAGTTTTAGTTGATGCTAACGGTGAACCGGAGAACATCGCAGTACCAGAGCCAGCAGAATTAAAAATTCATTCTGTGGTGCACGATTATTAAAGAAAGCGAAACGCCAATCTTTAACCCGATGCCGGTGCGAAGCTCCCGCAGGTTTACGCACCCGAAAGGCACCACGCCAGGCACCATCCCACGCCTGTCGGGCCTTTTTCCACCCGCGAGGTTCCCCGAGGGCAGGGCCCGTCCCCGCCAGCCGAGCAGACAGCCCCCGGGACGGGGAAGCCTGCGGGCGCCCTCCCGCCCGCTCGCCGGGGTCCCGCTCGCCGGGGTCCCGCTCGCCGGGGTCCCGCTCGCCGGGGTCCCGCTCGCCGGCGCGGGGGCCGCTGCTGCCGCCCAGCCCCGCTCCCGCACGGCCGCCGCCTGCCCGCAGCCCGCCTCCGGCCGCGGGGGCGATCCCGCCCGCCGGCACCGGCACCCAGAGCCCCGTCCCTGGGCCCCGCCGGAGGGCTGCCCCGCTTCCCGGGCAAGACAGCGCCAAAAACCCGACTCCTCCAAAAAAAAACCAAAACCACCTTGCGGCCGCCCCGAGCCGGTCCCCGCCGCTCGCCCGCCTCCCCCGCTGCCGCAGGTCCGTACTCACTCGGGGCGCGGGGGCTCTCCGACGCCAGCGCTCCTCTCCCCAGCCGCCTCGGTCGCTGCTCGCCCCTACGTGCGCGGGGCAGCAGAGCCCCCTCCGCCCGGCTCCGCGCCGCCGGCGAGGCCGCGCCCACCCACCCTACGTGCGGCTCGGCAGCCGCGGCCCCCTCCCCGCCCGCCCGGCTCGCCCCGGCCGCCTACGTGTGGCCGTGCATGCGGGGAGCGGGCGGCCGCCGCCTCGTCCCCTGCCCGCCCAGGCGGAAACAGCGCTCCCCGCCGCCGGGCCCCGCTCCCCGCCGCCGGGAGGGGGGCAGCCGCCCCGCCGGCCCCGGGCCTTTCGCGGGGCACGGCCTGGCCGGCAGCGTGGCGGCGCGACACGTCCACGGCGCTGCCGAGCCCCCCCGTTGCCTCAGGGGACCCCACCGTTCTGCGGGGAGCTTCTGCGGGGACAGGGGCAGGGAACGCCGCCGCCCCGCCGGCACCCTCAGGCTGCCGGGGGCTGTGGTACGGCGGCCGCTCCTTCCCGCCCAAACCCCCTCCTCCCCCCGGGGCCGGCCGAGGGGTACGCTGGCCTCCGCACCTGCGGGGCAGGGAGGACAGCCGCCCCCGGGGCAGAGGGACGCAGCTCCCGTCAGCGCCGGGGCCTCGCCCGGTGCCGGGTCCGTGCTCGGGCAGGGCGGCAGCGCGGTCCCGCTCCCTCACGGAGGAGCCCCCGCTGCGCCGGGAGTGCGCATGGGCGGGGGAGCCGCGCAGGCGCCCCGGGGGTGCGGTGGGGCGGCTGCGCAGGCGGACGGGGCCGGGAGCGGAGCGGCGGCGGGATGAGCGCCGTGCCGGGGCTGCAGGCCGACTGCGAGGAGCTGCTGGGCGCCTTCCAGGAGGCCGACACCGTCCGGTTCGAGCGCTTCGCCGAGCTGTGGCGGGAGCGCCGCTTCCACACCATCTTCTAGTGAGTGGGGAGACCCCGCCGGCCCGCCCGACCCCGGGCCGCCTCCTCGGCGGCCTGCCCGCTGCCGGCCGCCCTCAGCGGCACCGGCCCGAACCACACCGGGTCCAGCCGCCCTTTCGCGCCTCTCTGCGCCGTGCACGGCGGCTGAGCCTCGCCTCGCCTCGCCTCGCCTCATGGAGCCTGCCTTCCCCCTCCCAAAGCCCACAGCTCCCCGCGGCTGAGCCTCGCCTCGCCTCATGGAGCCTGCCTTCCCCCCCCCAAAGCCCACAGCTCCCCGCGGCTGAGCTCGCCCCTTGGTAGTGCGGGGGGGGCCTTGAAGGGGGGTGTTGGTGAGCCGTGTTTCCCTTCAGGCCTGTTTTTTGGGAAAGGTTTGCCTGGCTGGTGTGTGGGTAAATGGTAATGAAGCATCGGTTCCCGTGTAATACCGAAAAACGGTTATTAGTTCAATTTATTTTATACATTAGTGATGCATGTGGTTTGAACACTGATGCTTCAGGGAGTTTGATGCAATGCTCATGATATGAGGCTAAAACTATGACTGTAGGGTGTTTAATTTTTCACTTTACATCTAATTTAATACAAGGAATTACATGCAGTGTTGTGTGAGAGCATAAGGTCTAGCCATCTTTGAAGACTTCTCACAACTTGAGCCCTATGGTAATATGTTTTAAAATACCTAAAACTTGTTTCTGCGTTATGGATTTTCTAAAGCCTGCACTTTCATAGCTACTTGCTTTAACATGCTTCCTTTTTGTTTACTTTAGTGGTAGAATAAGAGCTTTGGAGAGGAATAAGCTCACAAAGAAGACTTTAGAACTGGCACAGCAATACTTCTTGCCCCCGTACGCTTTCCAGATTCGAGTTGGTGCTCTGTACCTTTTGTATGGGCTCTATAATACACAGCTTTGCCAGCCAAAACAAAAGGTAACTGTTCTTGAGGTTTTATTCTCAGGAGATACTAGAAGTAAGAGATACGGTGTAACTCTGTCTGCTTTGTCATCATAAATGGGTAGCGCATTTTCTCTCACTTTCTTAAAATATTTACAACTAGATGGTCCCTTTGGAAAAGGTAGCCTTTCAGACACCTTTGGGTTTGAGAACTTAACATGGTGGTGACTAAAATATTGTGTATGCCTCCTGAATTGTAGCTGTGATCTCAGAAATCTTGTTTGCCAGATAGGAAGCTCTTCTCTGTTCAAAAATGAAAAGGAGGAGCTTTCAGAATCGGAACGGAGGATGTGCTCATCAGCCCTGTGGAGAACTCCATTACAGCCCCAGTTATTCCTTAGAATTTCAACAGAATGAAGACAGGCTGAATTATTTCCAGTTCCTGTTAACCAGAAGTGGAAGTGGAATTCATAAATAGGTTGAAAGGGTGAATGCTTGAATGACGTGTCTCCTTGCTGCTTCTAGGACAGGAGACCAGTATATAAAGGAGCTGGAAACTCAGTGCAAGGAGAAGTGGTTTACTTGGAAACTGTGTGATGTGTGTTGTGTGCGTACGCACAATAGAGTCCAAATTCCTTAAATATGAAACTGAAGTTTAAGTATTCTACAATGATGCCCTTACATCTCGTATCTTAACTTCGAAGAGGTCAATAGCTTTTATGGAGATTAATGTAGGGAATTTTAAAACCACTGCTATATAGCGACTGTTAGAGAGTCCAGGAATTATCAGAGAAGCTAACGAGGTAGAGAGAAAATGAAGTGGGCAGAGTACATGGGAGAGGAAGGAAAGCAAGGAGACAGGGATACTTTTATAAGCATTTCACTGGCAGCAAATCCTGGTACAAGTATTATTTCCTAATCATCTAGCGAGTGAGAGTCTCCTAGGTGTGTATTGTTTCAGGCAATTCGGAATGTGAGGAGTTAACTTTTTCAAATGTCACACAGGGCTTGTGTTCCATGTCACTGTCCATGAAAGCAACTGCAGTGAGAATATTTAACCCAGCAGTATAATTAGCTTATCTGCATAAAATTTTGATAGTAGTAACAAATGTCATAGTAGGATCCTTTCTGTAGTTCTGTGATCATGTGACCCGTTACACCGTAGACATCCAAGTATCGTGCATAGTATAACATGATCACAGTAGGCAGCTGAATTAATTTTTATTTGTTCAAATATGCAGGTTGGTATGACGCTATACAGCTGTTTTGTTGCAGATCAGAATTGCACTCAAGGATTGGCCTGAAATCCAGAAATTTCAACAGGATCTGATAGACTCCCAGCATTATGATGCAGCATACATCTTTAGGACACTGCGACTTGCCAGAGCATTCCATTTCACAGCGATGCCAAAGCTAGTGAGTTGTTACATTAATGACTTACCTTTTTTAATAAAATATCTTCAGCTTTCAGTAGTTGACAGTTCAACAGCACTCGTGTGTGTAGTTTAGCTTTGATGCCGTGTTGAAATGTAGTATGTCTTGCTTTACGTAGCTAGGTATGTGACGTAAAGCTTAGAGGACGTTTGAATGTAGCATGCTTCTCACCTGAAAATATTTTTTTCAGTATCTAATGTTCTTACTAGATTTGAGGTGTCTTATAATTTGTGGAAATGTCAAACTCTTGAGTCTGGATGCTGGATTAAATTCTTGATTAGGGAATAATTTGAAAAGTGCTGACTGAGCACTTGACAGTAAAGCTGCATGCTGTTGTTGATGAGATGGTTTTATGCCTTTTGGCATCTCGTGATGGTTGTATATGCAGTTCGAATTTTCAAGAGGAGGTGCCATTTTAAGTTTGCTGTTTCAGTTACAAAGCTTTGTCTCTTGCTTTAGCTAAACTACAGAACTAAGAAGAAGATTGAGGAAAATGAATTTAAAGAGGAATTTAAGGACCCAACTAACAGAGTAAACAGCCTCATCACTAATGATGTATTGGAGGTACAGGAACTTTTAAACTACAGATTAATCACTGGGGGTTTTCTTTGTTTTGTTTTGTTTTTCTTCTTCTGTTGTCCACGAGCTATAACTTCTCTAATTAGCACAGTCTTGTCCTTTGTAAGTCTTCTTATGGAAGGCAGATAAGGGTAATAGTCTGTGCCAGCAATTTTACTGAACGCTCAGAAACACAGCATTTATTTTGGAAGAATTGTGGTACCTTTTTCAATACTGAAATATGCTCTAATGTTTTGTGGTTTTGCCTCAGTAAGGTGTAAAAGGGGAAGGGTATAAGTGGTCAGCTGTCACTTGGGCAGAGAAAAATGGAAAATGGGGGGTGGGGGGAAGCATGTTTGTTTTGATACGTCTGCAGGTTGCAGCTGGAGGCTTGATACTTGCAGTAATATAAATTTACTTATCTGCAAGTTTGTAGCCTTCTTTAACCTTTATTTCTGCTTTTAAAACTTGGTTTTGTTTAATATATAATACATTTTATAAAAAATGGCATAGTTCAAGCCAAGTATAGGTTCTTATATTGTTCATTATGACTCAGTATTAGATCTTAGTTTACAGGTTTTTCCAGTTGCTACTAGCAAATATGTATCATCAGTAAGGTTGACTACCGTGGTACAAAAATCAGTAATCTGTGAACAGACAGGGTGAGAAGACCTTCCTCAAAGGGAGGAATTAAAATGCTTCCTCCAAAGAGATGAAAATAGACAACCATATCAGAATGAAACCTCTGTGAACACTGATCCTGAGTATCACTGAGACTTCCTTCTTAGTTTAAATAATGAAAGATACTCTTTCTTCTTTTCCTTATTTGATGGACTGATGGGACAGTGCTAGGTAGCAGCATTGCTAGACTCCCTAAAACTGCACTGATACAAACAGAATCCATTTCTAACACTCCTGTTAGTTCAATGGTCTCCTTAGAATGGTTTGTATAACCCTGCTTTTGTTCATTGAGGACTGATATTGCTTTACTGCTGGAATCTTTTTTTTTCCTGAAAGAGAGTCTCTTTTTTATTTTAGGAACTGATGAATATTCATGACCACTATCAGAAAATGAAGTGTGTCATTTCAGCTGACAAATCTCAGCCAGACAAGGCCCTGAGCTTGATAAAAGATGAATTTGTAGTTACTCTTAAAGACATAACCTTGGAACATCAGGAATGGCAGCAGAACAGAATGGTAGGTAATATCAACCATTGTGATGTGGCAACTTAACAGATTGCGTGAATATGTAAAAACCGACTGTCTTAGTGTAATTACCTCTGTGCATACTTCATAAATCTCAGACTTAAGTAGAAGGAACCATAACGCTGAAGACATGGAATGAGTAAAACCCTAGGCAGAGTTATGGTGTGGGGAGAAGGACATGGACTTGTATGTGGTACTGCCTCTGGGATACCATAAGTGATCGCTGAGAGGTAGGCCCTGGAAGATGTGACCTATGGGCAGTATTAGAATGACCATATGAAATACCTCTGTAACGCTTATTCTTGGATCAAGGAAAGGCCATAGTGTAAGATCGATGAAGAAAATGGGCATATGTGTAAATTCTTGTTTTGTTTTTCACAATTCTTGGATTTTGGCTGCCTTGTATATGACAGTTGTTTTAAAAAATTATTTTGGTTTTTTTGTTGTTTTTTTTTTCCCCAGAAATTATTCCTAAATGCTAAAGAAACTGATGAAATATCAAAAAAAAAGGAAGAAGGGACTTTGTTAGAGTCAGAGGTAAGAAAAATGAACTAGTTTGCTGTGTTGCACATGCCAAATCCATTAGTTTCTTGACTTCAGATCACAGGCTAAGCAGTGTATGTCAAGGCTTGATAGTGTCAAAGTAAGTTCCAGGAATAGCTAGTGGGGCTGATTGGGTTGTTTTGTTTTGTTTGGTTTTGTTTTTATATTGCATTGTTTTCTGTTAAGCTGTGAGCATTCACTGCTGTGGTAGCTTTTGGATGCTTGTAATAAAAAGTCTGTTTCAGGTAAGGAAGGGAAAGAGCTGTATTTTCTTGACCAAACTCCTTTATGGTTCCTGTTAGAGTTTCTACTAAATGCAATACGCATTTTTTGTGCTACAAAATTATCTCATGATGTACTTACCTGCTTATTTCAACTTTGAATTTGAGTAAGATGTGAAGTTTTCAAATTTGATTTTCTCCTCCTGGGCTTTGTAATAGTGAAGGCAACCAAAATTATGGTCTGCCTTTTTAATGAAATTTGAACTTTTTTTTTCTTTAAGTAACAGTTTGGCGACATTTCAATTATATAGAACTAATTATAATTATAGAATTACAGCTGTAGTGAGATACTGTTCAAGTGATTATCTGATGCGATTTTTCATTTCAATACTGCTGTAGTAGAACATGAAAACTTTTTCCAACTGATCTCTGTTTCTTTGCAGGGTTCTGAAAGAGCAAATGCATTGGCTAAAATCAAATACAAGTCTTACTCTGCAGTTGTTGAGGTAGGTATACAATTTGATCATAGGGATGTATTTATTTTTAAAGAACAGTTTTAAATACCAGTTTAATGTAAATTCTGGGTCAGAAAGGAATGAGTTAAAATTGCACTCTGTAGTTCAACCTTTGAATGTTCTGGTTTGCCTAACACGTTGGGGAAACCCGAAGCTCTTATTATTCTTGTTAGATTTATGGAAACAGTGCAGATATGGTCTATGCTTGGGGGATTTTAATTTACAAGGTAACTTTTAATGTCTACGCTCTGTTTAAGTAGATGGAATTTTAAGTAGATGGAGTAAAAATACTTGTGAGTTTAATTGGTCAAATTCCTTGAAGCTTAGGTATTGGAATCTCTGAAGATGCTTGCGAAAACGGAATTTGGGTGTTTAAAGTCAGTTAGAAGTTTTTGGAAACATTGTTTCAATAACTGCTACTTTTGAAATAGTGTTGATTTGCCTTTTTTATAGCAGGCCTATGAGAAACATCACAACTTTCCTTGTTTATTAAAATCTCTTATTGAAAAATGCATTATTAAATGAAACAGAGCTCTGGAATGTACAACAGTCCAGACTTGTGAATATGCAGTGATACTGTTTTCTAGGCATCTAAGCAAAACATGACACTAAGGAGGCTTATGGTGCAACAGTTTTTGGAAGTGTTCCTTTTGCTTGCACGCAGCAGTGTGCAACATGGTGTAGGTTGATGAGAG
This sequence comes from Theristicus caerulescens, assembly GCA_020745775.1. Lineage (NCBI taxonomy): Eukaryota > Metazoa > Chordata > Aves > Pelecaniformes > Threskiornithidae > Theristicus > Theristicus caerulescens. The sequence goes on along the minus strand of CM036564.1, from coordinate 64,662,102 downwards.
AATGGTTGGAAAATAAATGAATGTTTCATTACCTGAATTTTAAGTGATACACCCATTAAATCACAGAAGGGCGTTGTCCTGTTAAAACTGAAGAACAGTAACTAGTAGGAATCCTCCCTCCCCTTCCATCCCTTCTCCACCCTGATGTGGAAGTTGATGCCATGGTCCTTGCTGACTTGTAAAGTATTGGGTGACACACAGTAATATTTAGCTGTAGAAGTTTAGCTTTTTTGTATCATTCATATGTCTGTTTGGGTTCTAGGCTTCCAAATCCAGAAGACATCGTCAAGTAAAATTAGAATCTTCTGAATTGGGATCAAATTATGGGAAATCTCCAAACCGAAGTAAAAAAAACAGTAGGAGACCACAGCCAGGAAGGAGGAGAGATTCTTTGGAAACCAAAGGTATTTGTCCATTGCATTCATGAACCTGGAGAGACTGCAAAAGTTTATCCATTTCTTTGCTAGATGAGGCAGCTGGGTTAAATTTTCCTGTTGTTCAGCGGAGGTAGAAGATTAAAGAAATGTTTTGTGATACCCCTATCGTAATTGAACCTTTCTGTCTGATTTCCACACTCTGGTCAGGTAGCAAGACAACGTGAGCGCATGCAGTTTATTGTTAATCTGAAGTCTTGTATATAGTCCTGCTACTTTTTGTCTGGAAAGGCATGACCTTGGAAAAGCATGTCCTGTGTGGCAGTGTCTTAATTTTTCCTACTGCCATATAACAAACATACTGGAGATTGATATGTGTCTGTTTCTTCTTCTGACAGATAGCTTCTACTTTTGAAGCTATCTTTTTGATGAAAATTCGCCTATCTGATAATTTTGGTAGTTCATACTATCTTCATGAAATCCAAAGTAAACCTTGCCTGTCTCTATTCTGTTCCTGAGCATTTGAAGGAATATCCTTTAATATTTCTGAAGAGAAAATGATACTGATGTCTTAACAATGATGATTACTTTTTAAGACTAGTACCTGCACTATCACATCAGTCGTTCTCTTTCCATCTGATACTCGTTATTTATTTTGTTCTTTTTTTACTGAAATTTTTAGTACTTCCATCTGAATTCAAATCTTTTGTCAACAACTGATGTAGTTTCAAAACGCTTATCAAATTTTTTCCTTAATCTCAGTATTGCAATTATTACATTATGGCAGTTCTAGATTTGTTTAGTTTATAGCTAGACTTAACTTTTCCCTTCTTGACAGGGGGGTTTTTTATATACCTGTGACTTGCTTTTTGTGGTTCTGTTCTGTAATTCTATTTTATTTCTCCTGAGCATTGTAATTTTAGCTAGCAATAAAAACAATTTTAAGGAGCAAACTTTTATAAAACAGGTACAGAGTACTTATGTCCCGTCTCTGGGACCTTTTTTCTTACTTTGAAATGCACCCTGGAAGGGAATACTTTTAACTACTTGTATTTGATATCATTCTGGTTTATCTATACTGATATAAGACGCATTGGGATGTCTCTGTATGTGCTCAGTGAAGGCCCTTGCTTAATGTAGTCAGAAAAAGACTTCAAACTTTTAACAAGAAATATTATGGAATGTTAAATCTTCCCTTGAATGTTGTGGAGAGGATAGAATTTTGTGGGTGACAAGAACGGCTGCCTGCAGAGTGAAAATGCCTATAGAGAGAGTAAGTACAAACAGAATGTAATGGAGTAAGCGAGGATATAGTGAATGTTTTTAAAAGTAAAAAATTGGACTGGGATCCCCTTTTTGCCTCAGACCAGAAATTTTTTTCAAAAAAAATAGACTTACCTGAGCCAAAGCTGCTAAGTTAATATCTTTTTCATTTCTTTTATTTGTGAAGTTTGTTGAAAGCATGATGCTGAGACCAAGAACTTAAAGGATTAACCATTTATATGGATTCTTGTTGTATGGTGTCATCATGTATGTTAATATATTCTGAAAGAGATCAAGTCTCAGAACTTGAGGACTGACTCATTTTGATGTGAGATAAGTATGAGACCTGGTGTGATGGTACTTTGTTAGATCAAAAGAGGAAGTGAGGAAGGAGTGGGAGATCAGCTGTCTATTTCAGGTCTCTGTTGGAGAGATCATATCTGGTGTTGCTGATTTTTGGCATATCTGAACTGACCAGTGACTGATTTAGTCAGCTGTTTTACTATCAGCATTCACATCATCTGGATTGGTGCAGTTTTACTTTCTAGGTATTTGCACATGCCTGCTTATACATCTTTTTTTTTTTTTTGTCTTCCAAGACTTTTAGATCTCTTTGTCTCCCAGTTCTGAAAACCTGGGAAATGACTTCTCCAAAGGAAATCGTCTTTCTGATATCCAACTTTTAAACTGATAGAAGTTGCTCTCCTATTTAAGTTTTTTATTTACTTATTTATTAAAGGTTAAATGAAACTGAACAGCAAAATAGTTTTGAATGAACTTTATTTTGAAGACAGGGACTTCATTTCAAAGTTCCAAACTCTGTTTTCTGACTTACTTAGATTCTGCCAGGAAGAAAGTTGCTGAGAAAATTCCACCGTCTTCAGAGGTGGCCATTAGACAATGTTGCCTTTGCTTCACTTTAAAAGAGTAGATGAAGTGTTGGAGAGGAATAAGGATTTGGAATTTTCTCTGGATGGAGTTGGTGATCAGTATGCTTTAAACTTGTAGCGTTAATTACTTTTTATTGAAGGTTTCTTTAGTGAGCCATATAAAGGTACTGTGAAACGCAGGTGTTTCTCCACAGCCTTTGACTAGAAAGTCAAGAGAGCAGCAGGTGAATGATCTTTTAACTGCTGGACCTGAGATGCAGAAGCAAAAAAAAAAAAAAGCTGACAGTTTTTCCTAAAAAAAATCTATCTGCAGGTGAAATGCAAGTGGCAAAGGAAACTGTTACTCGGCATATTGGGATGCCTATAATCACAGAAGGAGATGAAGAAGGTACAATGATTGAAATTCTAGCAAACCGGTGACTTGTTTTTCTGCTATGCTGTAGTTTTCTGAAACTAAAGCTGATAATTTTGGCCCATGTGTTGCTGCCTTGCAAAAGCTACATCAGCTTTTAGCCTGTAAATTGTTGCATGAAAATTGAAGCTTTGCTCTGAGACTCTGTTACGAGCACACATGTGGTGGCAAAATCCTGTGAGTCAGGTTTTTTCTACATAGATTTCATTATAGTGTTCAAAGTTAAAATTGGTCCAGTTTAAAGGAGACTTACTCTTCTGTAATACAAATCTGGCTTGAAGAGCTCCAATGTATAGGGAAAAGTGATTTTTTTGGTCATTCTCCCACTTACAGAAGATACCTGTTCTAGTAGCTCTAGGAACTTATGTAACGTGCGCTCGAGGTCAGAATAGCCCTTGCTGCCTTCATCTTTGTGGAAGTGAGGGGACATAGAAGTTTCCCTATAGCCTTACTTTCAGCTGGGCAATGCTTCAAGGATTAAGTTTCAGTATATATGTACAGTAATAGTGTTCTCTGTTATCTTAGAAGTTGTCCGACATAGTTGGGGTAGGATTCCGGGAACTGCAGCAGAAGAGTGGATGACTTTGCTATCACTCACATTACTGGAAATAATGTAATTTTTATTTGGAACCAGTGGTAAAGGAGGTTTCTTAAAGCTGGTGGTGGAGTTACTCTACGGAAGCATCAAATACATAGAGTACAAATTGAGATGTTAGATGATCTTGAACTGGTCTGCAACTCGGAAGGTTCAGGGTCTGTTCTCAGTATTGCTAGTGGAGAATATAAGCACCACAGAACAGACACTGTACAAAGAAAATTACATCCTCTTCATCTTGAGGTACTGCTTTGCTGCCATGTCTGAAACGTGGGTAGCGTTCCTGGGAGAGGAGCTGGCCAGCTAAAGGCGTGATTTCCACTGGCAGTTCTAGCTAGTCTAAGACTGGTGGGTCTTGCTTATGTAGTGGAAGGCAGACTTGATAGACCAGAGGTACTGGTTCTTAACCTGAAAGAGTAGGATTTAATTAGCTTGCTTAAAGGGGCAGCAAAGGGTTAAGTACAACTTAGGGAAAGCTTTAATGACATAGATGAGTGTGAGGCGTATATCTTTCGGAGTTAATTTACGATCCAAAATTGTATGTAATGGAAGGGTATTTCATACAAGGGAGCATAATACCTATTAAAATACATTTGTAGTCAGGTAGCACATTTATATTTGCTCTTTTTAAAAGCAAACGAGCATCTTGTAGTACTGCAATGAGATTACATCCTCCAATCACCTTAGTTGTAGACAATGTAAATTCATTCAATTTTAAATGGTCAGACTGAAGGCACAATGGTGCATTTAATATTGTACTTTATTTACTTACTTTTCCTTCAAGTTATTGTGGACAAAAAGTTTCTTTCTCAATCAGGAACATTCTCCATTTCTCAGAATTTGCCAGCAAATTCTGAAGTGTTAAAAATACCCATAAGCAATCTCTTCAGGTATTTTGTGCTTAATTTTGTGAGTATTCCATTTGTCAAATTCACAATGAAATCTTAAAGGTGTTCATGAGGAGCAGAAAGCTCTCAAGATTGAATAAGTGTTGAAGCACAGTATTTTGTTCATCAATGGAATTTTAATTGATATTGTGAATGATAGTGTGCTGTAGAATCTATAAAGATTTTTTTCATATTTAAAACCATGGGGAGAGGGATTGGGAGGGGATCTCAAGAGCTCATCTAATTCATTTCCTTTTCTGGGCAGAATTAATTCTACTTTAATCATTCCCATGAGGGAAGATAGATTGAAAAGCTTGTCAGAAAAATCTCTTTATTTCCTTTCAGAAGTATCTCTCCCCAAGAGGAAAAGAAGATGTTAGAGGATCCAGTTGGAGAGGCACTAATGTTAATTTTAATGACAAAATGTAAATGTCAGAGGTAACATGAAGTGCTTGTTTTGGATGCCTTTGAATGTACAACAAGAAGTGTCTGGGACCAGAACTACAGGTGACACTGGGATACTGGTAGTGACTGGTATACCTTAGCTGTCTCATGGTACAGCACGTGGGCCTTTATTCACCTGGTGAATGCTTCTTGCGGGAGACAAAGTTGCTGTGCCCTGTTTGAGATGGGAAGAGAAGATGGTTGCTTGTTGTATTTAGTTTGTACAATGTGAGTTATCGCTTGGAACTCATGTTGATCTGCAACGATGTTTTTAGCTGAGACTGTTAAAAGAACAGCTCACAAAGTATTTGCCTGTATGAGACGTTTGGAATCATTTATCTCTGAACATAAAATTAAGGTTACTGACTGTTTAAAATTAGTATAATAAATTATTTTTCACAGTTTACTTGCTCCATTTTCTAGTGTGCAATTTCAGTGTTTATCATGGTTTGATCCCACAGATGTGGGAAATGAACTTGGTGCTAAGCCTTTTATTGTACTCTGTCACCAGCAGATCTGGTATCGTTGGCTACTTGAATGAAGAAATATAATATGCATTTATTAATTCTGCAGATGACCCGAAGCTGTACAAGGGCAGGACTAGAATTCAAAATGATGGTTATAAATTGGAGAGGTGATGTGGAAGAAGTGGGTGTGGAAATAAACGTGAAGCTCAGTACTGAGAACAGGTACAGAATGGGGAAATGATTGCTAGGCAACAGTACTGCAGAAAAAGCAAACAGACTGAGAATCTTAAGGTGGAGTGTTTTCTGTAAACAATAACAAGCACTAGAATTGGTGTCATCATTCAGCCCTGTAAGGCTATAGCCTTAAATGCCCCCTTCTGACCACGACAATTCAAGAAGAATGTGGATAGTTATTCTCCTTGGTATTTGCTCCAGCTGATCATAGCTGTACTATCAAGAAAGACCAAGGGATTTGAGATGTCCTCTCCTACAAGAAGAAATACAAAATAGAAATCTGAAAGATTTTAAATATAAAAGGGGCCTAAACTGAGTGAATTAGTTTGGTAGTACGACTCTCTAAGGCCAGAGGAATTGAAGTGCCCTTACCTAGAAGGCAAAACACTAAGTGGAAATATAAATGATTTGAATATATAATGGGCCTTTATTAAATGTATTCGTTGGTAAGAAGGAAGGGGGCCTGAATGACAAACAGGTTGGACACTGGAAAAACTAATAAGCACCAGTGTTGCACTCAAAACCTTGTTAATGGGAAAAGAGAAACACTATAATAAAGCCAAAAGCTTACTGTGTAGTAAACCGACCAATTGAATATTCTGTTACCAGCATAAACTCATTCTGCCTCTATGTATTTCTGCTCCTAATTTTTGATAAGCAGATACAAGAGACAAAGAGACCTCTTAAGGAAAGTTTAGCCAGACTTTTGTGGTCAAAATTATCTGCTCATCATTATGCAATTAGGGATCCTGTTGGTAGTACTGCATTTGCCAGTTTTGTCAATTCCCGCTGCTGCTTTGGGCGTGGGCGTGCAGGCTGATGGAGAAGCTTTCTGGTATCCTCACGTTGCAGGGGATGGATAGCAGTATAGGTGTAATAGGGTAGGAATTTGTAGATGAGGTACATTGAGTACTTGAATCTCTTCTTGGGAAACCCCTGGATGGCTAAGAAAGATATACATGGAGAGGGAGAGTTCTTTCTAGCAGATATTGGGAATACAGCTTCAAATTCATCCTTTGTTATGAGTTCCTTCACTTCAGAAGTTGCTTAAGGATGAACTTTACTCTGCTGCTGTTCCTAGGCACCGAGGTTAAGCTAGGTCTTCCAGCTATGTGGCATTGGGTTCTTCTCTTGAAGGGAAACTTGAAAGAGATTTCTCTGTTTCCCTCTGCCTTGCAGGTATCTTTCTCAAGGAAGCTAAAGATCAAACACAGCTACAAAAGCTTATTTTTCACTTTCTTGACAGGCTGTTTTCAGCTAAATTACTATGATTCCATATATATGGAATAAGTTTATTTTAACATATTTAAGGAATATGTTTAATGTTGTTCCCTGCAGTCGCACTTTTTCATAACGTGACCATCTTGCTTGCCTCTTCTTGTATCTTTGAATCATCCCAAGAGCCGAGTAGGAGAATTTTTCAGAATTTTTGATATTCAGTGACGTGAGTCTTCCTGCACGCACATCTGAAAATGATTTGCAAATCAACATTGGAAGCATGCAAAGACTTGACTGGGCACAAAGATGGGTGCATTCAACTAACAATTATTTTAATATTTTATTTATGAAAACAAGTGTTCTTTAATTTGTTTATAAAATTACATAGATGTAAAATGGAAGTTATGCTTAAGGATGAACTTAGAACTGCTGACTATATGCAGTGGTAATATTTCAAAGCAGTAATCCTGAGAATTTAGAGGCAGCTGTAAGCAAAGTTTCATAATGCTGGTGTAATCTCTTTTAAAAAGGAAAAAAAATCCCTTGGTGCAGTCTGATGGGCAATTACAGGCTTTTAAAAACAGGAGAGGGATTTCCTAAAATGCTTCATTGAAGCAAGCAGCTGTCATTAAAAAAAACAAACAAACAAACAAACCTCCCCCTGCCAACAACAGTAAATGTAGACTTCAAGAATATTGTTTTCTAGTATCTAACTTCTCTCCTGGCTATAGCTTCAGCTAATGCAGTAGTTAAAGGCTGCAAGGAAACTTCATCTCTGTAACACCAGCCTAACCTCCAGCTGGCCTGGTGGATAGGAGTGAGGCAACAGGACAGTGTGTATCTGGATGCTGTTGTAGTTTTCGTAAATGAATTAGAGCAATACGGTTGGGCTGAAACTTCTGTAAGATGGATATACAACTGACTGAAGAACTGCATTCATACAGTAGTAGTCACCATTTCTTTGGCAAAGCTAAATGATCCGCAGGGTGGAGGTCTGAACTAGTGCTATGCAATGTTTACAAGTATAATGTGGGTGATGAAAAGCAGAATAAACTTAAAACCCTTACAGGTGACAGCAGTTTAGAAACTGTTTAAGTGGAAGACATTTTCCAATATAATTTTTATTCTTATAATGGGAGAAATCAACAAGGTCTAATTAATTAAAGGTAGGTGCAAAAGGCTGCACTTGTAAGGACTGATTAAATGCAAATACCAGGTCGGGGATGCTGTGTAAGCAGCTGTTCTCAATCTGGAGGTTTCCGCAGCCCTCAAACTGAAGGTGGATCAGCAATATGGGGGTGATGTGAAAAATTCCAAATGCCATGGATGGCAGTGGTGATCTGTGTCGTGTACAGTTTGGGGAGTGTGTAGACATCACCTCTAGAATAATTAAAGAATGCTAAAAAAAAGGGCAACAAAAAGCAAACAGACTGCAGGAGAGTTTAGTCTGGAAAAGAAAGGGTTTGAGACTGAATGTAACAGTCTTCCCAGTAATGGTCTTTACAGCTTTGTAATATGCGTTTATGCAAATAGTGATTAATTGTTCTCCATGTTCACTGAGGTAGAGCTATACAATTTGCAGCAACATGAATTTACTTAATAAGAGATTTTTGCAGTTAAGTAAACAGTTCGGCCTTATAACAAACAGCAGAATCACTTTTACTGTAGGAGTTCAAAACAATGTTGGAAAAACATCAGTCATGGTTGTCTGAGGTAGACCTAATCCTGCTCTGGGGACAGGAGATGGACTAGAGGATACCTTGAGGTTTATTCTACTGTTATACTTACACGTTTTACATAACAGGACACTATGCAGAGAGTTTATAGTCTCTCGTCACACATGCCTAGCAAGTTCTTCAAATGACAGAGATACTTTATCCCTTCTTTTCTGGAGTGTTTCATTTGGAAGTTCATTCTCCTTCTGGAGTTGCCCATTCACATTTTACAAAGCTTGCTGTGTGGACCTGGCTTCTTCACCCCATTCTCATCTTTGTCCTCAGATCTGGGCACCACATTAAGCCTGGTAGCTGAATCCTTCCCTCATCCATCTGTATGCGGCCCAACACTTGGAAATGGGACTGCATGAGCTACAAAGGGGCTGAGATGTGCTAAAACTCACTTGCTCCTAGGACTTCAGGGCTTGGGTCAGTCTTCTTAATGCTGCGCCGTATTTTGGCTGCAATAGAAACATGCAAAGCAAAACGATCTTGCGACAGCTTGAGCTTTCTGCAACAGACACCAAAATGCTGCTTCTTTAGTCATAGAAATGTAAACCTGGATATGGAAAATAAAGAAGGACGTAAGGGCCAGCCATCAGCTATTAAAGGTTATGAGAGATGGGGAGTAACTTGTTTCTTTAGAAGAGAGTTCTGTATGTGTGATGAAAAGTGAGGTAGCATTTAAATCTTAAGAGACAGGCTCAGTGCGACCTGCTGTGGCTCCAGGTTAGCTTTTGACACAGGGCTGCGGGTTGACAAAGTCCACCTGAGCGAGGGTGGAGTCGGCTGTTGCATGAGGACTCCTGAAAAGAGACGGCACGAAATTTTGGAAGAGGGTGTGCAGCTGCGTGCCCTCCCGAGCTGGATTTTTCTGCGAAATTTCACGGAGTCCCGCCTGCGCCGCGCACAGCCCCGCTGGGGCGATGGGGCGCAGCCGGGGTGCGCCGCTTACCCGCGGCCGGGCCGCCCCGGGCCGCGCTCCTCGCACCGCGCCCCTTGCGCCGCTGCTGCCCCGGGGGCGGGAGCCGGCAGCGCGGCTCTCTCCCGCAGCCCCGGGGGCTCCCCCCCCGCCGCCGCCTCCCGGCGCCGAGGCGGGCAGGCGCCGTGCGGGTCAGCGCGCCCCCTCCCCGCTGGCGGCGGCGGCCCGGGCCGCCTCCCCGCCGGGCTCCGCCGCCATCGGGCAGCCAGCGCGGGAGGCCGGGCCGCCGCCGCGGCCATGGCGACGGAGGGTGAGTGCGGGCGGCGCCCGGGGCGGGGGCGTCCTCCCCGGGGAGGGGGCTCAGGCAGCGGCCGCCGGCCGCGCCCTTCCCTGGCCGGCGCTGAGGGCGAGGGGTTTTCCCTCTGCCGGCCCGGGCTGAGGGGAGCGGGGCGCTGAGGGCGAGCCGCGGGGGACGGGCACGGCGGGGTGAAACCGGGCCCCGCTCCGGCGGTGCTGCCCCGGGGACCGGCGGGGACCCTCCGCAGCGGGGGCCGGGGCGGCCGGGCTGGGCTGGGCGGGAAAAGCGGGTGTGGGGGTGTCCTCCGCCGCCGCCTCTCCGTCAGGAGGCCTGGCTGCGCCGCCCGGGCCGGCTGCGGGCGGTGCCCCCTCCTCCCGCCGCCGGGGTCTCACAGGGGTGATGGCGGGGTGATGGTGTGGGGGTGTTGGTGTGGTGATGGCGGGTGTGTGTGTGTGTGTTCCCTGAGCCCTCCACACGGGAAGAGATGGGCAGGTGGGTGCACAGGGACACGAATTTTAGGGAGAATAAGGGAATAGGAAAGCCTGCTTTCAAGATGCTAATGAAGAACAGGTGTTTTTGTAGTTATGGGAGACTTGTCTGTGTCTGAGAGACTCAGAGTTGTTGGGTTTTCTGACCGCACTATAACACAAATGATTTTAGGGATGATCGCCTCCTGTTTTTTTGATTGATTATGTTGCTGCCCGATGACACGGGCACTGGCACAGGCTGCCCAGGGAAGTGGTTGAGTCCCCATCCCTGGAGGTATTTAAAAGATGGGTAGACATGGTGCTTGAGGGCACGGTTTAGTGGTGGGCTTGGCAGTGCTGGGTTAACGGTTGGACTTGATGATCTTAGAGGTCTTTTCCAACCTTAACGATTCTATGATTCTATGACATGTACTGCCCTGGCCTAGGTCTTGGCTGCAGAAGTGGTGCTGCCGCACGGAGGGCAGGTATTCCTCTTAATATTTCAGGTCACAGCACCATTGACTTAAAACCTGAATGGCTACTGTTACCCACAGTCCCGGTGGCCTGCTCCTGATTTACTGTAGAAACATCAACACTTACTGAAGATTGCTGGGTTGATTTTGATGTATCTCTTGCCAGGTTGGGGGAAAATAATCACATGAGCCTTTAGAAGATGTCAGGATGGCACGTGGCGGTTTATAAGCTCTCGGGAACAAAACCCTAGGCTTGAACTTTTCAAAAAGATTGGGCTTGATGGGGAATCTGATTTCTCTCTTCCTTTTGCCATTTGGTGATGTTCATTTGTTTGCTGTTCCTTGCTTTCTTTGGAGGCTCTGTCCCTAAGGAAAGGTCATCTCAGGCCAGGCCCAGGCAGAGTCGTTCAGTGCTTTAAGGTGGCCTTAGGAGAACTGGGAACTGACCTGGTTTGTTCAGAGTAGTGGTACGCCTTTACCTAGCAGAATCTGTCCTTTTATTAGTTAGATCCTCAAAGCAGAGATCCAAAGGCACTGATAGTGGTCAGTACATAATTGAATTATCATTAGTTTATATTTTATAGCATTTTACAAATTAATAAAAACATTGTGGGTTGGCTTCTCATGGCTATTCCTGCTGCACAAACATGAAATGGATAATTATATAATAATTAATTAGATATCCTTCTGACCCAAAAGTCAGCAGAGCTGTTGCTTTGTTCCTTAAACAAGAACAACTCTGCATCCTTCAAATACTTACAAGAGGTATAATTTGTTTAATGTACCTCTTCTTCTGGTAGTAGGCTCAGTCTTTGGGCTGAGGTAGCTGGTGAGTGTCTGGTTAAGGTGTGGGGACAGCTGAGCTCCCACCACCCTGACCCCGTGCTGTTGGTTTCGGGTGTGCAGGGCGCTTGGATCAGCTGTGTGGGCAGGCTCTCCCAGCCTGAGATTGTAGCAGGGATGAGAAGAGCCGCAAGTGAGACTTCATTTCGTAGGTTGTAGCTCTGAGATCAGACCTGGGCACCCAGAATGTTGGTGTTATTTCTAATGAAGGGGAATTCGGGGAATTTTTTTTCTTGAATTTTAATTTAAGTCACATTATGCTTTTTTTTCTCTTATTGTAAGTGTGAGGAGATTGAACTAAGAGAGCAGCAAACGGAACATTAAGCCGTTACTTATGATGCTGTAAGTTAACTCCTCATAAACCTAACAAGTACAAGGGATGGGATTCACCATGAAGTATGATCAGTGCGTTGATCACTGCAATGGTGAAGTGTTGATACAGTGATTTTAAGTGTAAGAAGGCAGCCTGGAGACACACACATTGTCTTACAGTTCAGCTGCTGAAGCTTTGGTGCGGATCATCATTTCCCAACCTGCTTTTAGCTGAGCTTTGCTTGAGAACATTGGAAATGTTTGTGCTTCGTTGGTTGCTGTTCCTTGTGGTTCCTTCCATGCGTTGCTGTCCTGGGGCTGCCGCCGCCTCTCGCTGGTGCTGCAGTGAGACCCAAGCTAATGAACCTTGTTAAACTCATCTGACTTTTTCCAGAGCCATTGGAGTATCTTACACTGCCCGTTGTTTGTGTGCCAGTCTGGATCTGGCAAACGTCTTTCCTCCCCGCTCTGTCTCTCACTCAGCCCTAGTCATCTTGTCCTTTAGAGCTGAGATACTTGCTCTGGGGTGTATTGCTTTCAAGGCTAGCCGGGTGCTCTGTGTTCATTAAGTTATTTGGTGGCTTGTGATATCTAATCTTGTTAAGCACATCTAACAGTTAATTCCTCATCTGCTTGAAAATTACTAAGTGTTTTGATTGAGAAATAATAACTTGAAGTAAAAAAGACCTGAGGGAAGCCTAGTATTAAAATGAATAAGCTGGCATTCCTTGGACTTGGTGTACTTGTATTAAATTCCACTCAGATATAAACTGATTTTTATTGAAGTGGGCAAATCTGGATTGTTCTGTTTAGCTTTCTATCCAACAGACACCTTAGCAGATGCCAACCCTGCCTGTACTTGCATGGAGCAGTGGCACCAGCAGCAGAACTGGGGGCTCTTGTTGATCATGGAGCTTTGGGAGGTGCAGGGGCGTCCTGGTAGCTCAGGTTGTGTCGACTTCTGTCCTTGTATCAGAGCTGTTCCTCAGAGAAGGGAATAACAGCCAGAGGGTCTCTCTTCCTCTGTGATTCTGGGCTGCCAGAAGAGGTGGTGGTGATGACTTGAGGTGATCAGAGATACGTGTTACAGCAGTCCGCTCTGATTTTTATTGTTAAATAATTCATTGTTCCTGCTGGCTGAAGGACCAAAAGTGAGGGAAGTTTGGTCTCCAGTAACTTTGGCTTCAACCCAATTTGAAATGACTACAGCTTGGACACAGTTCAGGTCAGTCTTAAAGAGAGCAAAATACTGTGGATCATTTGAATACACTTCTAATGGTATTAAATATGGCATCCTCGCAGTATTAAGTATGTACTATACATTTTTAAATTAAAAACCTCCCAAGAGAATATATTTAAAAGAGTGGATATACATGTGACTGTTCAGAGTAGTTTTTAAATACTGGAAATAGATTGGCTTTCATTTGTAAGGTCACGTCATTGTATCTGGGTTTTGTTTTTCCTGGCTTAGGATGTGTAGAGAAACCAGCAGTGTTATGGGAATGCCCAAGTTCTCTACCACAGGTCTGTGGCATCGGGGTTTAACCATATTTCACATCAGCAACCCTGTTCGTTGTGTGGATGAGTGCATTTCACTCTGCTAAAGGTCTGTTGGTCATTTGAACAAGCTCTTAATTAAACAATCTATACTTATGTATTTGTATGTGGGTATCGCGGTGACGTAATGTGGCACTAATAATTATTAGTGCAATGATAAGATCCCAGGCACAGTAACTGAATCCTGATTGAATTATTCCCCTTAAAGAAGATGCTAGGAAGAGGATGCAGGTCTGGTATAGCAATCCAGAGGAGGATACTCTTGTTCTCTTGGCTCTTAAGATCCTTGTTAATATGAAAATATAGGCAAGGCTGGTAGATGCTTCTTTAAAAAATATAAGTGGATAAACTGCCAACAACGATCCAGAATCTTGTTGATTAAGCTTCCCATGTCTTTCTGGATGGCATGAAGAGGTGGGTCTTGAATTTTTATGGTGGCATTAGGAGTTAGCATGCCTGATGTGCAGTCTGGGAAGATATGTACCTATTGCAGCTCAGCGTCTCTCAGGTGCGGGTAAAACTCCGTTTTGTGGCAAGAATGATCCCTCAGTACTGTGTTTCCTCAGGGCATCATAGCAGAGTGAGCTCTGTCTCCTGTAACATGTGGTCCCGAGTTGCATGGGGAGGAAGGAGCCTGGAGGAGTTGTTCTGACGATAAGCTGTGGCAGTCGGGATCTCTTGTCACAGGCCAGGACTCAGTTGCCCTTGTGAGCTGGTTGCCCTAGGAAATTGCCTCCTGCACCTGTATGCCTGGCGCCTGACTGCAGAACTGCATATAACTGTGGAAGGCTTTCTTGGGTACTGCCACACTGGTGTGTATGAAAAACCTGCTACTGGAAAATAATCAGAACTGTTAGATTATTTTTTTAAATTATTTTTCTGTGTGCTCTCTCTCTTGTTTCATTTTGACATAGCATTGCTTAAATTCTTGCTAATAATGTGCATCACATCTGGCTGTGTTGAAAGCAGATCTTGAACAATGCCTGCTTTGTGGAAGATATTGATTGCAATTGTATGTTCTTTTCTAAATATGTTACTTCTATAAAGATCTTGTATTTGTGCGTATGCACCTGTCCCCATGAGAAAACATTAAAATACATAGTCAGACTTCAAAATGGCTTGCAAAATAAGTTGGAGAACATTTTAAATCTGTTTCATTCCCATTCTGATTCAAGTGGGGGGTATTCTCCAGGGACACTGCCTCTGAGGAGAGTTTGTTTTGGGCATTATTATTTGCAAAGATAGGCAACTTTATGTGCTCTAGGAGAGGATGGGGAGTGCTTCAGCTGAAGAACTGGGATGCAGTTGCAGGGGTGTAGGCAGCGTTCCTTCTTTGACACAATAAGAGCTAAAGGGCCACTGTGCTTGTGGACCCTAGAGCCAGGCTTTTTAAAAATGTTTTTAGAGGTTTGAAGACACAAGTGAGGTACCAAACCAAACATTTTTGAGCATGTAGGACACCTTAAATCAAATCTGGCCCCAGAGCCTTGCTGATAATGGCTGTAGCACTGATTTAGTATGCTTAGGTCACTCTGAAATGGGTCCCATTCAGTGCAGACAGCAATTAAGGAGGAATTCTTGTGAGTGTGGTGGTGCGTCTGTGGATGAGCTGCGGCCCCGTGCTGGAAGCACTGCGGCAGCGAGAGCGCTGTGAGCTGTGTCAGGGTTTGTAAAATGAAGCGCTGTGGCTTGCCTTTGCTCTAAGTAATGATGCCAGCAGTTCCTGAGGGACCCATCTGCAGCAGTCCGTAACGTTTATTGCGCCTTAGTTTCTCGAAGTGTTCTTTTGGTTCCCCTGCACGTGGAAAACAAGTGTGCGCCATCTGGCCTGGTTAAGCCCTTCCATGGTGCTGCTCAGCTGTAGAGATGACTCTTATGTAAATAGGAGTAGTCATAATTATCAGGGGAGGTTATCTAAAAACATCAGGCAGCTTTATTTTGGAAAGCAGCCTTTTATGTGCCTCAGATAGGTTGACGTCATGATTGGTGGGGTTAAGTAGTCATTAAGGAGACCTTGTGTTCACTTTCCATTTGTGTGATCTATTGCTGATTGCTTTGATTGTGCATTGAGAAAGTTTGATCAATTATTCAGCAAGGGCTTGAGTCTAATCTCTCGGGGCTGGGAAGACACTAACTTTACAAACTGGCGCTGTTAGTTGCTATTTAGGCACTCAGACTTTGCACTGGCTCTTCTTCATGTAGTTTTGGGAGATGAATTCCCACTTAGAGGAGGATATAGTTATCAACCGTTTATCTGATATGTATGTACTCAACCTATTAAGTGGCTGTAAACAAATCCTATTAGGCATGTTTTAATCAGTCATGGATACTATGTTGGCTGTGCTATCCCGAATGGCCTTCTTGGATATCTTCCTTTTTATGTGTAAGATAGACTGGTCTTGTGTTGAAGGGTTAAACAAGGGTAAACAGTCAGTTAAAGTTGCCAACACCAATGTTGTCCATCAGCAGTGTGACCAGATGCAGGACTGGTTAAAGCAATGAAAAGTGACCTTTGTGGCAGCCTTCTCAGTGGATATGAAGAAGACAAGATGCCATTTGTGAAGTCCCGAGAAGAGCAGCTCACAGGAATCAAAATGGAAAAGGCTAGGAAGGGAGTTGAAAGCATATGGGTAGATTGCAACGTGCATAACCATACAGACATTGTACAAAAACCAGGATGCTTCCTCTGTGTGAAACCCCAGAGCAAGTTCTGAGTCAGGAAGATGTCCTGATTTTAGGCCAAACAAAATTAGGAGCTGTGCTTTTAGCCATGAAGTTTCAGCTGATTGACAAGATGTGCAGCAAGAGCACTGGAAAGGCTTGCCAGGATCTAGTGTGGACGGAAAGGTATGCCTGGAGTGGAGGCAGAGCTGTGGGTCATGAACAAACATGAGAGGCTGAGACTGGAAATAAGGCGGAAAGGAGAAAAAGAAAGAATAGGTCTCCTGGGAACCGCAGGGAGATGGGGAGGGCGTAGAGGAGGATGGGAAGATCACGCAAAGGAACAGTTGGGGGTGTGAAAAGGGGGGTTGCATAAGCCAAGAGAGGATATGATTTCAAGAACAAAGTGTGTGGTTGCATCAGAAGCAACTGACAGGTTGAGGAGGATGTATACGGAGTGTTGGCCAAGGAAGGGTATCACTCTCCATATACAAAGAAACTTGCACTTCTTCCTCTACTTGTGGAATCACAGCTGCATCACGTGCACGTGTGGAACAGCTGGATGGCATCCTTTCATTAACACAGTCCTGATTTCTGGCTTGGAATAAATGGTACGATGCTTCCTGGTGAAAGCTCCTAGTGAGAGGAGTGCAGGGGGTCTGAGTGGCACTGGGGAAGGGCGAAGATGGAACGGGGCTGGCTTATTTTCTTTTGTAGAGTACCTCTCACCATTCTGACTCCTCTGTTTCGCAGGTACTTTTCACGTGTCTCTTGGCCCCATGCAGGAGACACGGCTGGGACTTGTGTTGGGCATCAATCCTTGCTCTGCTGCTGACTGCTTCAGAGACTGTGGCATTTTGCTGCCCCTCCCTGCACCTGTTTCCCTTTGCTGTTTCTGTAGTGCTCTGTAATGAAATGTGTCATATATAAGCTAGGTATTATTATTACCTATATTATTACTATTGAGCTATTGTGACTCAAATGGACAAGATACTGGGTGCCTCCAAGGAGTGGGGGTCAGCCTTAATTAGCCTTCATTGGCTTTGATAGGGTTTGAAAGCATCTGGGAACTTGCAGATAATGTTTATTCCTACAGCTGGCAGACATGTTTCAGATGGCTGTTATTTTAAAAAATACCATTTTGTGGATACCAGAGCTATTTTTTTTGGTCAACAAAGAGAGTTTTGAAACACTTAAGCACTTCTTATGAAAATGTGGAAAATCAGAACGTGGTTTACATCTCAGAAGTGTCTAGAGAGCATATTCAAATAATGTATACAAATTCTAAAAACACCCCCCAAACATCTCCTATCACATCCTGCTGAGAACCAAGTGCTTGCCTAGTTGAAAGAAAAATGTTTGGTGACTGAACCAGAACTCAGTGATTTTCACACAGATCTACTCAGCCCTTTGTGGTATCTCACTGTGATTGAAATAAAACAGCTTTTGAAAATAACATATTGTTCCTTGGTGTGGTACTTTCTCTTTTTCTAAGCATTAGCTCTTCAAGTGGGGGGCTTCTGCAGATAGAGGGCATCTGTACACCACTGCTTCCTGCTGGCATTGTGAATTTGGTCAGAAGATAAGCACTTGAGCCACTGTTCAAAGGTAATTATTGGGATCTTGCGGTTGTCGTCTGCAGCAAGCAATTTGTAATAGTTTTTTCTCTTTCTCAGTACTTAATTTTGCTCTGAGAGAGACAAGGAAGTGAGGCTTGCAGCAAAGAGTACATCTCAGGAGCACCCACAAACCCCGCCACAGACCTGGGAGGAGGTGGCATTGCCCTGGCCTGGTACACAGAGGTCTGTGGCTGCCTTGTGGGCACTCCCTTTCTGCAGCATTTGCCTGGTTTGCTCATTGCAGGCTGTTCCAGTAGTTTGTGCTGTTTAACCTGCTAAAGGGAATTATGAATTAACTAATTAACACACATCCCGGTTAACAGACGCATGTGCGCCGCAGGTATTTGTGTGCTGGCCAGATGTGCATGGCTTGCCTGGGAAGTCAAGAGGGGGCCAGTGGCCTGCCGTGCTCTACACTGTCACGTGGCTGCCTGAAAGAGGTTGCAGCATCCAAAGGGATTTTGCAGTGTTTGCTCTTCACCTCTGTGTTTCGTGATTTCAGGTGGGATTGCAGTTCCTGATGCAAAGATCTCTGAAGCTTTGCAGGGTCTACTTTTTGCTAAGATAAGGTGACCCTTCCTTTTTAATGGACCGTTTTAAGGATCAAAAGCGTGACTAAGATACCTTATTGTCTGTGGTGTCTGTATGTTGGCTGCCGCTACGATACACCTGCTTCCTTAAACCTGTGTCTCAAAGACTTTAGTGGTGCTTTAGTGGTTTTAGACCTGGTTTTGCACTGAGTTGTCACTGAAGTTACAGTGACTTCTCTTGAGAGCTAACAGTGAACTACATGCAGCCTCTCTTAGCCGTCGGTATAAATCGCTGCTTGTACATGGGATGTTTAGATGAGGTGTGCTTTGCAGTGCAGAAGGAGGTTAGGCACTGATGTTGCTGGCCTGATGGGTGGAGGGGAAAGGCTTTTTTCACAATGGGTTGACAAACTATTAGTAACTAAGAGGCAGGACAGTCATTGGTAGAAGACTCTGGCTAGTCATGCTCAAGAAACGCAAGTTTTAATAAAACTAAGTGCAGGTAGAGAGTTCCCCTTTGGGAAAAGTATTGTAATGCGGTTTCTGAAGTTCTGACATTATAAATTGGAGAAAAGCATGGGAAGAAGCATCGGGGAGAGAGGACAGACACTGAGCTGAAGAGAGGCCTTTGGGGAAGACATTTGCTTCTGCCAGCGAAGATCTCTTCCAGTGAAATTAGGGTGAGGCTCCTGCCTATAGGCTGGAATAAAACACGTGTGGTTATAAAAGTGGTTTTCCATTATATTTTCACATGCGTCTCCAAACCAAGTAACTGTGTTGTTTAATGTTTGAATTGTAGTAAATAAATGGCACAACTCACTTGGCCCAGTTTCTGAGAATCATTTCAGAGAACTCAATCATGAGGCTTTCTGCCCCCAAGGACAGGGCAAGCCTTAAAATTGGAGAGTGGGATTCTCTGGCGTCATGAAGCATCCCAGGAAAGTTAAACAATACCCACACAGTAGCAAAGGCATTGCTCAAGTTGATTTGGGAGATGTTAGTGCAGGACTCCTGTCTGAAGGAGGCTTGTCTTTCGATGATAAGTGCTAGCTGGAATATTTTTGGCACTTATCAGAACTGTGGGTAGAGTATCTTGATGTCAGGAGTTTCCAGTGAATTTCTGAGGGGATGTAGTGGTTTTCCTATATTGAGGCTGGTGGGTTTTTTTTGTTTGGTTGGTTTGGATTTGGTTGGGTTTTATTTTTCGTACTCTTTTGTACTGGACAAAATGAGCCTAAAACTTTTTATCAGACAGCGGCAGAGGGGGATGAAACACTGCCTGTTCTAGAGTGGGTGTTTCTTCTCTCTTGTTTCCTAGTGACTCTTTGGAACCAACATTTTCTATCAATAACTTTTGCTGAAAATACTTAAGAAGCTTTGCTGTTTGAAGCCCGTTTTGCATAACATGCTATGGTTATGCTTTGTGCTTAAAAACTTTGAGTCAACCCTGAAGAACAACGCAGTCACTGTAAAAATCATACATAAAATGTTTGATGCGTGGGAGGTTTTTGTCCTTTTTCTTGTTTTGCAGCAGTTGAAATCCTCTTGAGTTTCTTTCCAGAGGAGCAGATGAAAGGAAAGAAGGCATTTTTTTCATTGCCACAAGGACTAGAAAGTTATTTGTTATAACAGCTGAGGTTCTCACCTCATCATTTGCTTCAGGATCCACACATTTAGGTAAAATACCTGTTATTGTTTGACAAAGGCTTAGATTTTAGTTGGTAAAGTTGTGATACCTTCATATAAACAGTCCTTTAAAAAAAAGGGCATGCTCCATGAAGCATTGGTATAGTTACAAGTTATTTTGTTTTCCAGTTGCAAAAATGACTTTAGAAGTTCTGTACCTTTGACCCTGCAATTATATTAATCAGTCCTCGTGTGGGTGATACAGCTGTGCAGGGAGCCCTGCTGAGAAATGAGTCCAGGCAGTTCTGCTGCTGTACTTCAAAGTAAATGCTTGTTAAGGTTTTACTGAAGCTGTAATAGATGAGATGTACAAATGCTCACAGCATTTTGCAGCAGTGCTTTGGTTTTTGTTCTGCAGTTTGAATTACTTGATTTGTTACCTGCATTTCAGTATAAAGTTAATAAGCATTCCCTCCTTAACATGGATTTTGTATGGTTTTATATGGTGTATCATAGGCTTTTCAGTGGAAGCAGAGTGCATTTCATGATGCTGAAGTCAGAAGACAGCCTGTAAACAAATTAAAGTGTATTCCTATTGCTGTAATTTATGTTGCGAAGTTCTGACGTGTTTTTTAAGGCAGTCCGAATGAGGGATCTGACAGCCTGCAGGCTTTTCTGTCTATGCTCTTCCTGATGCTGTGTATCAAGGGTGATCAACCTGCCTGGCTCCAAGAGCCACATGCCAACGTTTTCATGCCACTGAGAACCATATGATGTGCACCTAATGTCCTGGAGAGCCATAGGAAGGGACACTTCATGGATGGGAAAATATAGTGATCCCATCGCTCAGTTACAGAGTCTTGACTGTTTCTATATGATGATCCTCCCACTTTAGCCCAAATACTGGCAACCTCCCTCCTTTTTGATTACCCAGGAACCCTGTGGCTGGCCACATGATCTGGTCTCTCCAAAATGACAAAATGCTCCAAAATGACCAGAGAGTCGTAATTTAGTAAAGACAAATGGAAAGTGCTACCCTGAAGGAGGAGTCCTCAAACTGATGGTTGTACTGGCTATGCTGATACAACTCAAGGTGTCCTGTTTTGGTGCTGCTCATGGATTCCCTCTTTATCACGGGGGCATGCTGTAGTGTGTGCTGCGATGGTCAGGAGGGGCAGAGGAGGCAGGAGATGTGCTGTTCCCTGCCACTCTGAAAATTGGTTTAGGTGTGTCTGGATGATATCCTTCAGGCCCTGTGAGGAGGTCAAGGTGACAGTGTTGCCACATGCTCCAAAACCATGACCCAGGCCTCCCAAGTCTGTAAGCTAATGTTGAAAAATCAGTAGTTTCAAGTCTCAAAAAGAGCATACATCCTGACTGACTCTTTGACCTTTAGTCTGCCTACCTCTCGTTTTCAGATATTTCTTCTGCAAACATGTAAGCTAGAAACAAAAACATAAAACAAAGCTGAGTTTCTCTTTTGTGATGACATGGTTCCAAGTGTTACAGAGTTAAGAAAAACACCAAATAACTTAAATCTGACAGCAACTCTGGCAACAGAGCTGCAGGTCCCCCTTTTAGGGGAAAAGGAGTGGATTAAAGGTTTCCCAGTAGGCAGTCTCGGGGCGGGGGGAGGTGTGATTCTTGCGAGCACATTTGTTTTCAGTGCTTCCTCAGCAAGAACTGTGCAGGACACGTAGTCGCGTATTTGCCCTGCTGAAGGCACAAGGACAGACCTCCAGAGCTGCTCTTCTCTCCATTTGCTTTCCCAGTCTTTTCTTGCATCTTCCCGGTTCAGTTCTTTACTCTCCTTAACTTTCCCTGTCTCTTGCCTGGCAGAGGGACGCCATCAGAGCTTCTGCTGTTGCCTTGGTTTGTGTTTTGTTCTCCCTTGAGACCAGGAGAAGGAGATCCGTGTAGAGCTGGCTCCTTGGGAAGGAGAAGGAGCACTTGCTCATGTGGTGTTGCTCAGCAGCCCTTGCCTGCTGGGAGTCACCGAGCACCGTTCATGAGCGTTCCTTGCTGAAACCAGTAGATGAGTCATAGGCAGTCTGGGACTTCTCAAGTTCATTTGGAGCATTAAATCCATGACTAGGGGGTTCCAGAGTTGGGGCAATGGAAAATTAGGAGTTGTGCTTGGCATACTCGCTCACGAGTTGGAGACACTGGAGGAATGTTTCCTTCCTAGACACTGCAGCAGGATCCATGATGAGCTCTTGTCAGACCATGAACAGAAGAGTCACACAGATCCAGTGGTCAGGTGTCACCGTGGGAAGCCCTACAGCCAGCAGCCTGAGTGTGAGTCGCTTTAAGTCAGTCAAGACAAAATGCAGAGCAGCATAGTGTGGAGATGTGCCCCTTTCTGCGACTGGAAAGAGGAGCCGTCAGGCTCCTGAACCCATGTTCTCAGCAGTTAGTATCAGTAACCACTGGAGCATGAGCAAGGAGTCAGGATTGCCTTGGGTCAGGTAACTTGCTAGTGCACGATGGAGTTGCGCTCCTTTGGTGTTTCTCTTTGGTCCGTTGAGCATTTAAATGTAGCAGCTTCCGCAGGGTGTACTGAGAGTTACTGTGCTCCAGGAGGACTCCACAGGCTAGGGCAGCGTGGATGCTGGGGTTCAGATCTTTCTAGGCAAACCCAGGACTTCCACTCAGGGCTGTCCTGTCTTGTAGCTGTAGCCACACGACTGCTGGAGGCAAGGTGCTGCCCACTTGATCTTATACGGTGCTTCAGCTCTTTGGTAATAGATAAGCTCATAAGGAAACGTAGGCAGAAGTTTCTGTGTTATGGGTTACGGGAAGGATTAGGTATGAGGGAGTTCTGCTGATTTTGTTAATGCTGTCATGGTTTCTGTGAGCAGGTGGGCGCTTGGGGAATTGTAATGCAAAAAATGTCAGATCCCCTGGGATTAGGTGTCAACTGACTGATGATTTTGAGGACTGCGGTTTTGAATCTGGCACCTAAAAATAGCAATTGCGTGGGACTTTTTCACTGATTTCCTTCGAGAATCAACCCTTTTCTGAGAACTTTAACTTTGGGATTCTGTTGGCATTCAATTCTCGTATGTAAATACTCATTCACCAAACCTTTCTCTTTTGCGCTCTAACCCCTGTGCCTCCCTGTAGCATATACTGTATAGCTTCAGCTAATGGGATGGCAATAGGTTACATGATGCATAGCAGGGTGAGGAGCGGAAGGCCTAAACTGCACATGGTTAGCGACGTGTTTGTACTGTGATAATCACAAGGTAGCAGCTGTCTTGCCCTCTCTTTTTCTTTTTCTTTTTGAAACCTACTCCGCTTGTTTTATAATTACTTGGGCTCATCATGAAGGTAAAAATAGCTTCTCTATTTAAAGAGAACAGATGGTTTTTCTAATGGTTTTTCCTTAACATTGAATGAATTGTGGTTGAGTCAGAAACTGCCAGCCCAGGAACGTATGTTTTCATTAGAGAAATACTTGATTAGGTTAATTGAGTGTGATTCAATGTGATGTACATTTGGCCAACTTAAAAGCTTTCCAACTTTGTCTTGGACGAAGATAACAGTATCTGTGTTTGCAGTTAGCTCAGTAGCTTCCAAAACCACTGCCTAAGGAGTAACAAAACAATGAGGGGACACTACTGAATTAGCGGAGGGAATATAATCTTTTGTAAAAAAACCAAAAACAAACAAACAAAACCCACAAAACCAAAAAAACCCACAAAACCCCAAACCACAAAACAACCCCCCTCCCCCTTTTTTTAGAATGATGCAAACAGCGAATGTATACTAAAGTCATGTCCAGACATAAAACTTGCACTGGTTTAATTATGGTGATGTTGCATATGCAACATGTTAAGCAAGGTGTGTGGCTTCCCAAAGAGCACACACCTGTATGTCATTGTGATGGGTCTGAGAACAGAGGTGAGATTCAGTGTGAGATAAAAGCAACGTGAAGGTGTGTGGTAGGCATCTAAGCTCGCGTAACAGTTAATGGAGATCTTGTTGGGACAGTCCGTGAAGCTGCAGAGTGATTCAGCTCACTTTGAAGTGGACTCGTAGTGAGTGCTCAGCTGAGTGGCTCTCTGAGCTCCGGGGCGAACCACTGACTGTGATGGGAGCTGGGATGCCCAGCACACACCTACCTACAGGAGACTGGGTTTTGGTGTCTTCATTTTGAACTGAGGCTCACCCTTGGTGTAACATCCATGTGGCAGCTGTGTGCCTGTAGCTCCAAGGAGCTGCTGCTGGAAAGACAAAATTCAGCATGTCTGGATATCCCTGCAGACAGAGGGGTGGGAAGGAGGGTGCAAGTGAAGATGGATAAGCCAAAAGAACGTAGCACTTTCAGAAGGACTGGGAAGCATTTAAAACACCAGGACATGTTTGTCCATTCACATCTTGTTCCTGACAGCGAGGTCTGCCATCATTACTAAACAGCACACTCCTTCCAGTTTCCATCTGAGAGGCGTCAGAAGAATGAGCCAAGTTCAAACCCAAACCGAGAGACAGCTAAAGGACCCAGCCTGGAGGAGAGAGGCAGAGAAAGTAAACAGTAGAGTAAGTTTGCCTTTGAGAAGTCCCTGTGTCATGAGATGGAGCAGGAATTTGGTTACGCTCAGCCTTGCTAAGCTAAAGACTTCAAGGTTGTGTTTGTGATATCCAGGATAGTGTGCCTTGTAGCAGATGAGTCATCTTTTCTGACTTTAATAGAAAAGGTGATAGAAGATCCCCTGGGCAGCCCCAGTTGTTGCCCAAGGTGCTTTAGTTGGGCCGTGGAGTGAGTTTAATGTGCTGTAATTTCCTTGCAAGCTCAAGCCTCGCAATACAGGGTACAGCAGAGATGATGTGGAGCTTGGGGAAACAGGCAAACTTCAGGGAACAACCCTAAAACCCCAACCTCTTGACTCTTTTATGATGTTTGCTGGAGTCTAAGGGATCATGAGGTCTCCTGGAGGCTTCAGTCCTCTTCCAGATGCTGGCATGTAGCCAGAGAAACTCTAAGAGCCGTGTTCTATGCCCCTATCCTCTGTGCCTGGAAATGACACGCACAAAATGCAGTCCTTGATGCTCCTGCTGCCATCCAGCAGTTGTTCTGGGCAGTATCCAGGACCATCTTCTAGTGATGCTTCATTTCCCATGGCCGCAGAAGACTTAATATAAACTCCAAGCTCTTTGAGAGGGGTCCTGACAGTACTGGTTTCGCAATTTGCAACATGTCTTTTAGCAACTGGGCAGTCTGTCTTTTTTTTTTTTTCTTTTTCCCCAGAGCTCCTTATCCCTGCTCCCTTTCTCCCATCTGGTTCATGAGACTGAGACCGAGACCTTCTTCTCCAGAGCTGAACTCACTATTACTACTGTGATGCTGAGAAGGCCAGCAGGTCAGCTGATAATGGACAGCGGGAGGCTGGCTCAGCCATGTCTCTGTGTTCTTTCAAGGGTACTTTGTGTGTGTGTACCTTCAGGTGTGTATCTATTACATATTTGAAATTCATCATCTACCACAGCATTTCTGCAATTTGATGTGGACAGTGACAAATCAAACAAAATGGGTTCTGTCCTTATTTCATCCCCTTTTTGTTCCTTCTTTAGGCTCCAAGTGATTTTTAGGGTGTAAGCCATCTCTTACTGGGAGCTTATCAGGGAATCCTGAAATCAGCAACAGCCTTTGAGCACTGTTCAAATACAAAGAACATATTTATGTATTTCAAAACAGAAAGGCAGATGTCACCTGTTGGGACAGTATATGGGCTGCTCAGATGCATAACTAGTAGGGGGGAAGCAAGAGGTCTGAAACGATGTCTAGAAGATGCTCTACCAATCCCAGTGCAGAAGGATGAATGTGTCTAGACCACCTCCTGCTACAAGGGCGATGCAAATGTCTGCGTGTGGTTGTTAGGATATGGTATTGGTGGAAGATACTTGAGGTAGCTTTGATATGCTAGGGTTAAGGTATGCTTTGTCCTCTCCTTGCCAGCTTACGAATGGAAAAAATTGATGGTGGTTAGCTGCATGCAGATGGATATGTATGTATAGTAGTGAGCTGTGATGGGGAATCTTTCATTATGAATATGAGAGAAAAGAACTGAAACTAATTTAAAATCAAAACAAAGCACTCATAGGAGCAATATCCATCTTCCTGTAGCGCTGCACAGAGTTTGAACGCAGCAGGTCTGAGTGCAGCAATTTTCCATCTTGGAAGGAGCCAAGTAGATTCTTCATCCTGTGACCTGAGTTACAGGAATAGTTGTGGCTCTTGGGAAGGGAGCAAGTAAGAAAAAATACAATATTTGTTTTTACCTTCGTTACATCTTTATTTCTGTAGGATATAGAGATACTGATACTGAAAGTCCTCCCTAAAACACAATGTCTTATTTTATAGATATGCCTTTCTAAATAGAGGCGGGGGGAGATACTGTCCAAAATAACACTGAGGACCACTTGAAGAGTCTGAATCTGAACTCTTGTCTTAATTATTGGCCGTGCTTTCATATCTGTTAGACAGCACTCCCCTCTGTGGTGTCTTTAGAGCCAATTTTGTAAGAATCTGCATCTAGATGCTGGAATGAGAAAGTGACAGCGACTCTAGAGGGCAGTGCAGCATCCCTGTGATATGAGTACCTCCAGGGTTTTTTTCATAGCAGTATTACTCTGCAGGATAATTGCTTAAAATAGTTGAAAATAATACAGAATTAAGTAAAAGTTTTTGTTATTATTATTTCACAGGAAGTCTTGATGAATGAAAATTTTTGTACCAAGAAGACTTGACCCTCTTTTTAGAGGAACTTTGAGCATTAGACTGACTGTACTCATGATGAAAAGGTTTTAATCTCTTGAAAAAACTTGTAGGATATTTGTTTATGATTTAAGGAAACAAACAAACGAAAACTCATTCTTTCTGCTCATCTAGGAGAGTCCACAAAAGAACTATTTGTTTTCACATTGCTTCCCCCCCTTCTCCAGGACAGTCTCATAATGTAACATATCCTTTGACTGGAGGTGCTCTCTATTTTTCTTGTAGAGACATAAATCAATAAATCATCGTGTCAGCAGAGCACAGCTTGAAGCGAAATTTCCCTGTGCTGGAAGGTTTCAAATTAATTTTAGGTGGGAGCTCAGATGTGCCATACACGCATGTCTACAGATAATATTACAAGGCTGCACTCAAAGTGACAGGGTGTTGATTCAGTATGTCAAGCTGTTCTTAAGGATGGTGAGCCACAACCTAGAGGCTGCTTATGCTGTCAGAAGGCGTCGGTAGCTCCTTGCTACCCAGTAAACAGTTTGTGTGCAGCTGGCCGATTATCTAATGAGCATTTGGCGTCAGTTTTTGCTTTATGAGAGAGTTCACATCTCCAGCCTTTGACCTTATATGTCTCTCCAAAGTGAACCGAAATCCAGATCTTGCAGCACACGAGACCTGTGGAACCTGTCGTCCTCTGAGGACTTGCTTGCTGTGAGTTAAATTGGGGAATCAAGCTCAGATGCCTCCACTTCTATTGGGAAAGGTGCGTGTGCATGTGTGCACATGTGTGCACACTTATCTCGAAGGGTGTTTTGGAGGGCATGCTTGGCTTACATGACCCTCTTCCCCTGATGGCTCTGAAGCGAATAATAGGCACATACAGTAACATCTGCTGTTTTATAGCCATCAGCAAGGGTTGTTGCTTTGTCTTCACTGTCCTTCCGGAGCTGCCATAGGCTGCCTTTCACTGCCGGCGTGTGCAGCACCTGCACGCTGCTCACACAGGTGCACGTACTGGGGACGTGCACAGTCAGGGCGCCGTTCACGTTGCAGGCACCTTCGGTGATGGACATTGAGGAGTCCGTGCTGAAATCCAACAGAGAGGTGCTTGAGCAAGGATCGTGCTACCGACATTGCTCTGTAAGTCAGTGGATGATAGATTTCTACTAACTTTCACAGTAGTAATGCTTCTTCCAAATTAAAATTGACTGCCTCTCACAGCATGAAAGAGAAGATTATCCCAAATAGTTGCACTGGGTGCATGCAAAAAATCTGCGTGTGGACTCAGCATTAAACAACTGACTCTCCTTTGCCATAGGTCGTTTCTGTTTAGGGACTCTTTCTTCCAATAATGTAATGAAATACAGGTGCTACCTTATATATGTTATGAAAATCCCTATGCATAACATTTCTAACTCTCTTTGATACTTTTGAAATACATGTATGTTTGTTTTCTAAGTAGAGTGTACACCTTGTTCATCTGTGCAAATTAGGGATAATGATAGGAAAAGGAGAGCTGTAGATAACAGAGACAGGACTTCACATGACTGAGCTGAAAAATAAGATGCAACATGCTCTCATTTCAACCCAAGTGAAGGCAAATTGCTTATACCTACTCCCAGAATAATAATTTTTAAAAAGTAGTGTTTTTTCTCTCACTTCTATCTGCTTTCTTTATTGTCTTCAGTTCTGCTCTGCCTCCTGCAGGGAAGATGCTGTAGTTGGGAAGGGTGACTGCAGGCTGATGGTTGAACAGCACAGTGATACCAAGAACGTGTTGTGCTGCAGAGAGCAGGATGAAAGTACCTTCATCGTCAATGTACATACAATATAGTTACATTTTTTTTGATATGGTCTCTTCCAGACCATTGCAAATGCACTGCCTTCTTTCATTTTCTTCCCCTCAGATGTTGTTCTTGGCCTTCTCTGAGCCTGGCGGACTTTTCCCGTTAGGTTTCCTTCCTTCAAATTCCAGGTCTGCCTGAGTTTGAAGTCATGCATCGGTCTGACTGATTTTTCCCCCCTAGGAAGTGTGAAGCATTTTTCAGGGCTGGTGGTGGCGTTCGTTTGTTCAGCTGGCCAGGTGAATTGAACAAACTGCCTGTCGCACTACCCTGTTTTTCAGACACTGAGGTGTAGCGTTGTCAAGTAGGAGACCTGTTGGTAAGATTCTTTTTGAATCTGATTGACTACTGCCTGATGAATGTTGCATAGGTATTACATAGAGATCAGTATTAATTTATGTTTGTACCAATTAATTTCCCTATGTGTCTTCTAAGGTGTGACTGTGAAGTGGATTAACAGAATGATGCCAAATCCCTGTCTACACAGTCTCCTTCTGAATGAAGGTTGTTATTTCCTCTGGTGTAAAACTGAGCCACGTGTGCTGTCATACTTGATTTAAAGAGTATGAAATCAGCTTGATTTTATACTGTTATTATTTAAGACTGCTTAGATATTTGAAGAAGAGAGATAGCCAAAGGGCTTAATGCCATTGAACTGATATGCTGCAAGTTCTTGTCTGTTGCATTTCTTTTGTGTGCACATCTCTGTCAACCCCTTTAAAATAAGGGACCTCTTCTCTACTCCCACTTCTACCCGCAGTATCTGCTTGGCATTCTCACACTGTTCCTTTGACTGCCTGATGCACCAGGTGTTCAGAAGTGGATGAATAACAGGGTGGGGAAATGCTTTTTTTCCTAAAATTTGAGAGTCAAAGTGTGGTTGTCATTTTTTAAACACAGTGGGGCTTTTTATTGCCCTTTTTTCCCAAGTGATTTGGTCTCCTGTTAATGGGAGCGATCTGCAGTGAACTGAGTTCTGCCTGTTTTGACAACAAGAGATAAAAACCCCAACTCCCTCTAAGCAAAAGTTCAAAAACTTAAAATAGCTTCAGTATGAGCAGTTTGGCTATGAATGAAGAAATCTCCCATGCAGTGCCTGAACTTGTATCTACTGGACACACAAAAAGTTAATTGTTTTACTAATGAGAGATACTTCTGCCTCACTCAGCTGAGTCAGTCAGGATCTTAGAGAATTAAGCATGATGACTCTGGGCCCTAAAGCTTCTGCTAGTGTCACTGTTTTTGTAATTCTTGCTCTTGCAACCAGCAGAGAGAATGATGACCATTGGGTGTTTAATATTCTCTCTCTTTATATACTCTTATTAAAGGTGTGCTCATGGCTTACAGGCTGGATCTGATGTAATCATCACAGCTCCCTGACTTCACTGGAATTAGCCTTCTACACTGGAAGATCTTACCAAGGTTTTAAAATGTAATGCAGTTCTCTTGAGCTAGTTGTGAAGGCTGTTCCTCACCTGCTGGGGCTACAGGCACCTGTCAACTTCACATAAAATCTGGACAAACAGATGAATTGGAAAGGCTAAGTTGACAGCAGTGCCAGGGAAGGCACAGCACTCTTGCATGGTCTTGTTCAACACACTTGTTCCTCAAATACTGCTGCCTGTTTTAGTGCTGAGTGAAACACTTCCCTGCCCAAATGTGAGAAAGCAAGCACCAAGTCGTGCGATGGCAGGACACATCCGTGTGTCAGTCATAGCGTGGCAGGAAACCTCCTTTTCATTGCTGAGCTGGTGATGACATGGGAGAGAGAGAGTGTGTGATGCTGAGGCTGGGGAGGCTGCGCCTCCTGGGAGGTCCTTTGATGGTGGGTCCTTTCCAGGGAGCACAGACTCATGGGTGCTTTGCTAGGAAGGTGTGAATTGCTGCTGCTAGAAGAAGAAAGTGCAAGACAGGGACTGGTGGGCGTCATGAACATAAACCACTCGGAGACTTGACAAGTCTGTCGCAGTTTTGCCAAGAGAAAAGGGCTGGTTCCTGGCTCATCCCATGAACCTGTCTTGCCAGTAGCATGGAGTGGGGGAGCCATCCAAGCATGCTCTGTATTTTTGTGCCCAGTGTCCTGATTGCACCCAGGAAGGATGCAGCATTATTCAAGAGAAGGAAACTAGGGCAGCCGAGCAAAAAGCGATCATGGCGTGCTCCAGACAATTACTGTAACAGGAGCTTGCAGGTGCTTCAGTGTATGCCTGCCCTGGAGTTTAAACATAGTTGTTGCTAGCCCAGTGTGTAGGAGTGGGAAGAGACAGAAGGACCAGCCTGGTGCACTGGCAGAGAGTGGATGCAGGGCCCATCCTTGAAGCACTGTCAAACATGGAGAGAGATAATGAAGTTTTCCAGTCTGCCCCTGGGGCTGCAGAGGGAAGCATGACTGCAGTGGTTAGAAGAAAGATCTGTCTAGCCAGCCTCTTATCTCTGACAGCAAGCAATGTCTGGTAGGAGCACAGTAGCGGGACTGACATGAGAGCTGCTTCTGCTTTCATGATTTCTCCCAGCTTTCACAATTTGCGGTTCAGGTACTCCCTGAGCCAGGGATGGCTATCTCTGCTGCAAGCTCCTGCCGCGTTGCTTCACCAGGTTGCAGAGATGCGAACTTCAGGCCGGCAAGGTCACACGGCTTTCCTGTAAATGGCAGGCATGTGCAAAGTGTAATGGATAATTCCATGATGTCAATGACCAAAAGCAAACGTCTTGCAGGGTGTAATTGGTTTTTCTATAGTGTCAAGAGCTTTTATGTGTTCAGCATAAATATCTTTGCATTGATTGGGAGAAGGAGATAAAAATCGATGATTTACAATGCAGAAGTGCTTAGAACATGACATTAAAATGACTCTGGAAGTCTTGGCTCATAGGGGATATAGTAAATACTCAAGAGGTACAGGAAATGAAGAGACTCTTCCCAAGTCCTGAAACCAAGCAATAAATTTAATAGAGTCTGTGTTTCTCTGCCTAATGAATTTTAATACTGACTTTCCTTTTGTAGAATTACTTTCTTTTTCGTGGTTTAGTTGTGGTTATTTTTTACTCTTTTTTTGATGTTTAGGACCCAAGGCTAAATGGAGACATTGTTTTCTGAGGAAACTCTCTAGCTTGAACAAAATGGGAACCAAACGCTGTTTTGGCTGGCCTTGTACACTAATCAGCAGGAGGGTGTCTTGACCCACGAGTGCTGAGGAGCACAGATAATCATAGAAAATAAAGCTGGAAAGGACCACAGGTCCGTTCCCTTGCCCCACATCCAGATGAACTGTATCTAACTCACTCCTGACAGGTTTTCTTGCTGCAGTTTAAGTATTGTATCTAAGAGATACAGAGATCAGATAATCCCCCTTCTATCCATAGTGATTTTTTTATCCCTGCCCCCCCCCTTTCAGCCTAAGTGGTCCCCCTTTCTTTCTCTCCTTGTGTGTCATGTTTTCCACAACTTTTCTTTTTTGTATTTTTTTATGGGCATTTAAATTGGCCTTTTCTTTACGCCCAGTATGCTACCAGACACTAGATGCAGTATGCAGCAGTACTGAGAAAAGAGGAAGAACTGCTTCTCGTGCCTCATGCAGGGATGGTCACAGCTCCAAACTGGGAAAGGCAACCAACCATATGGGAAGCCCCCATGTAAAATTTCACCTCGGTGGAAGAGCAAGAATGTACAGCCCAGTGGTGTCAGCTGGACGTGGCACTGGTGTCTCTTGGCTGTAAGTGCACTGTGGTTGTAGGGGACTCTTTACAGATGAAAGGGCTAAATCCCAGAGAAGCTTACAGGCTTTTCTGTGCCTATCCTGCAAACTAATCCTTGGCAAGATTAATTAGCTGTGCATTTCTGCCAAGGCTAGACTGTCTCCACTGCTTGTGCAAACTAGCTTGAAGCCAGCTGAAATCTGTGCTGCATCATCTAATGCAATGCCATGTATGAAGCAGACAGACAGCAAGCCAATCTTTTGATCCTCTTTTGCAGAGATTGTTCCACGTCAGGCCAGGGGTGCCTTGCTAGAGCTCTGCTGCAGCTGAAGGCTTTTGCTGAGAAGAGCATTTGGTTCCCAGTACTGCCCCAAGCCTAATGTGTTCACTTTACACAAGAGGTTCCTGAACTTTTTTGCAAGTATGATCATCTTGGGGCTCATCTGGGTTTTTTTGGGGATCCTTTCACTTCCACCTTCTTTTCATATGAGGGAGTTTGATTCCTCTGGGGCTGGAGAATGAGGCACAATTGTAATGGCTTTTGTTGGAAGTATTTATATACTATTTTTATATTAATCGGGAAAATCCTAACTGCCTTTCATTGCTGGCAGCAACTTGTGTGATGAGCTGTTCCCTGGAGAGATAAATGTTTTGAGCTTCCTGAGGACTTGCAGCCCCTTGTCTGAGAATCTCAACTTGAGTTTGGACTTTAAAGTAGAAGAAAAATTGACAACTTAGGGATAAAGGATCCTAGATTTGGCTGGTGCAGGAGCCCATGTGATGAAGTATGCAAATGGCTTGCTGGTCTGTTTAGCTGAAAGTCAGATGTTGTGTGCTTGTATTTATGTGAGAGGTACAAAGCAGGATGACCCTGAAGTACTCTGCTGGCATTGTGCATCAATATTAGCAAAAGACAGCATAAAGCTTTATGAAAGTATCTTGAAATATCTGTAAGTAACAAGGGCAGGAAATCATCTGAAGGCAATTGTCAATGATATTTTCAAGAATTTGCACTATGATTGCATGCAGCTACCTGCAGACACAAGGTAAAATGTCACCTAGATCTAGCGTCTCTTTCTGTCTTCCTCAAACCTATACTGGGGAAGGAAAAACTGTTTGCTCAGGACTTTCTGCCTCTTCACCGCACATGTCTAGTTTGACTTTGGCTGCCTGCTTTAATTGCTGTTTAATGAAAAAGCTGTAAAAAGCCTGTGGAACAACCAATAAATCAGTAATATATATGGAAAAATAAAAAAGCGTGTGCGTTCCCAAAGTGACATGAGACAACAGGGGATGTGATCTTCTGAGATCTTCTGACCGTTTTTCCCCAAAAGCTCTGAGGGAGCTCCTGTTTTTCCACCTGGCTGTTGTCAGAATTGATGATTTATGTCTCACCATCTCCCCAGCCGTGAGCTGCCTTTGAATCCAGTCCAGCCCAGCTCCTCTGCCAGGCAGACTGGTGTGGGTGGTGCTGACTGTACACTTTATCTAGCACTGCCAGTAAACTGCTGCCCTAGGGTGAGGCCAGGAATACTTTTATTGTTAAGTTTTTAAGGAACAAGTCAAGGCTACTGCTGAACTGAGGATAGAAACATGCTGTGAGTCGAAATAATTAACGCTGCTTTGATCACAGAAATATGGATTGCTTTGTGTATGGCTATATAAGTATTACAGAGTTACAGGAAAGAGTGAAAGGTGTTACTGACACCTCTTCATTAACCTAATCCTTCAGATTGGCATTTTGGGCACTAGGACCTGGTTTCTGTCCCTGGCACCAATGCTGGTGTGGTCTGTGTTTTACCCCTTCCCCACTGTGCCTGCAGCTCTCCTGTGCACCCTGAACTGCGGTGTCTGTCTTGGTTGGCATCTTGAAAGTGCTAATGCAATGCAAGTTATCATTTTATCAAAATTGGGTTTATTAAAGTGTTCACATTCATTTGTCACAGAACTCCAGCTAAATGAAGCGAGTCTGTCTGTGAGAGGGCAGGCTGCCTCCTCTGTGCCTGCAAGGGACCCTGGCTTTTTGGTTACCTGTTTCTCACTGCGGGATGCCTGTAATGTCGTGGGAGCTCTGGTTTCTGGATTACTTCTGCAGACAGGATGACTGGATTTGCTGTGTTGACTTGTTTATTCTTGCAAAACCGTGAAAGATGCGAGGTTGCCTTCTATTTGGTTCTTTGGCAAAAAGCAATTCTGAACAAAGAGTTGATGCCTTTTGTTAAGTGATTAAATCTATTTTTCTCCCTCCTTAGTGCTGCTCCTCTTCCATGCCTTTCCCATTGCTCTCCCTACCTTGTGGTTTGATGAAGAGTGATGCTGGATCACTGGGTGGAATAAATTTATGAAAGTTCGAAGCACAGTTTAGGTGGTCCGACCATGTGGTTGCCACTGGTGAATTAAAATCAGGCAATAGTGACCTTGTGCTGGATGAGCATCTGGCATGCTACGTGCTATCCCAGCCTGCTCTGTCTAGCCATTGCTTGTTTTACACTTGGGTTGCCAAATGCCAGTCCAGCTCTGCGCTGAGCCCACATGTTAATTTTATCATGTCAAGGGATGATTATACAAGACCATGGAGGAGGTGGGTTGCAGATGTCATCTGAAAGCAGCCAAACCCCATGTTCTCTCTACTCCCATCCCAGCCAGCTCAAGACTGGGAAGGTGATGGCTGTGCACACAGCTGGAAGGTCATATTGACTGTTAGGAAAGCTGCAGATGTGTGATGCTGCCGAGGGATGAGCAGGTACCTTCTGCCCCCAGTCCAGGCACAGATCCTCAGCAGGAGGAGTGGTGTGGGCTCTGCAGTGCTCCCGGCTGTGGCAGGCTGATCTGGGAAGGCACAGGCCTGCTGAGCCTTGTGCAGAACCTGCTGACGTTAGCGGAGATGCTGTATGTGCCACTATTTCCCCTTGGCAAGCCTGCCCGTGTTGTGCCGCCCTGGCCTGGGGAGCAATTCATGCCCAATTCGAGCGGTAATCTGGCATGTCGCTGCTGTTGCAGCTCCTGGTGCCAGTGGGGAAATGTGCTTTTGGCTCTCTGGAGGGGAACGAGAGGGGACATGCTGGTTCCCCCTCCTCTGCCCCCCAAGGGAGCTGGAAGGCCCATTCCTGGTGGATGCTTTGACCGTTTTATGGAGCAGTGTGTGCATTGGGTTGGCTTCTGTGTACTTGATTTACTCTGAAGAGAAGAAGAAATCCTTCTTTATCCTGTACTCCATTTTTATTCTTGCATGGCTGTCATCACCTGCTGCTTGCTCCTCCTGACTTTTCAAGGTGTGGGTGGCCAGGCTGGGACAAATGACAAGCCTCGTGGTGCTTTCCCTTCTCCCTCTCCTGCATGCCCTTGTAAGAGCCCTAGAGAGGGAGAATCACTGTGTGAGCACACAGCAGTGACTGGGACCATCTGTTCAAGCCAAAGAATAAGCAGAAGTAGTAATTTTTGCAAAGCTGCTGAGGGTTTGCGAGTATAGGAGTGACAGATGAGGACTTTGCTGTCCAAGTCCTAGTGGTGGACTGTGTGTGGTGGCATGCATTGGGGTGTACTGCTGCCGGGTGTTGCTGCCCCAGGCAGAGCAGCCCCAGCAGCAGCAGGCAGGGAAGGGGAAGCAGCAAGCAGAACCAGCGTCTGCCCCGGTTCCCTGCCAGCACTTGCCAAGGGCAGAGGCAGCACAGATGCTGCTGGTCGAGGGCATCTGCCTTGGAAGGGCACAGAGATCCTGTGCAGGGAGTCAGCATCCACTGAGCCTGTCTGGAAGGCTTGGCTGGAGGAAATGAGGTTAGCAGAAGCAGAAGTTTCTACAGCATGCCTACCAAGTGGCGGCTCAAGTTGGCCCAGGATGCTGGAAACCACTTTTTAGCCTGGGCATGTCTCCATGTACATCCAATCTGTGCAGCAACCAGCCATGCTAAAGAGCAGGGATGTGACTCTCCTTGGGCCTGTCTTGTAGAAGATAAAGCACCATATGGAAGCTGATGGCTCAACCTGACTGCAACAGGTATCTAAAGAGAGAGAGGCAACACAGGGCCTGCACCTTTAAAGATAAAGAAGGGTGCGTGGGTGCCATTTCCTCAGCAATTGAAGCTGTTGCAGTGTCTGATCTATCTGTGGTTTCAGTCTCTCTTCAATACCATTTCTGCTAAGGGGACAGTTGAGAAGAACTTTTACTCCATAATAAACTTTCAGGGGAGATCAGATTTGAGATCAGAATGTGATTTTTCTTGTTTAGTTCATATTTTCTCAGCAAGTGCTGATTTTTTTTTAGATTTGATATTTTTGGTTTTGGCCATGAGATTTCTGTTTTGAACTCTGATGGCAGTGCATTCCCAATATATCCTTGCGGGTTTTATTTTTTAATTTTCATCACTCTCTCTTCTTTCTTGTTGTCATGGTTTAACCCCAGCTGGCAACTAAGCATCACTCAGCCAGTCGCTCACTCCCGCCCCAGTGGGATGGAGGAGAGAATCGGAAGAGTAAAAGTGAGAAAACTCATGGGTTGAGATAAAGACAGTTTAATAGGTAAAGCAAAAGCCACAAGCAAAGCAAAACAAGGAATTCACTCACTACTTCCCATGGGCAGGCAGGTGTTCAGCCATCTCCACGAAAGCAGGGCTCCATCATGTGTAACGGTTGCTTGGGAAGACAAACGCCATCGCTCTGAACGTCCCCCCCTTCCTTCTCCTTCCCCCAGCTTTATACGCTGAGCATGACATCACATGGTGTGGGATATCCCTTTGGCCAGTTGGGGTCAGCTGTCCCAGCTGTGTCCCCTCCCAGCTTCTTGAGCACCCCCAGCCTGCTCGCTGGTGGGGTGGGGTGAGAAGCAGAAAAGGCCTTGACTCTGTGTAAGCACTGCTCAGCAATAATGAAAATATCTCTATTATCAACACTGTTTTCAGCACAAATCCAAAACATAGCCCCGTACTAGCTATGATAAAGAAAATTAACTATCCCAGCCAAAACCAGCACACCTCCTTATTGTTTTATTGTAATCCCCCTTCTATTTTAGGTATGTCCCCTCCTTCTTTTCTCAGAAGTTAAGCACTGGATTTTTTTCACTGCTGAACCCAAGCTTTATTTCTGCTACAGTGTCTTTTTTTAATATCCTGGTAGTTGCTTAGTCCCAGATTTCTAGGCATGTCTCATTTGCAGTACCTAAATTCGATGCTCTTTAGACTCAGCTTCCTAACATAGAAAGTTTTCTGCAGGCAGAAACCTGTGGAAAGTACGGGCACTTAGCACTTATGAAAATTGAGTTCCTTGTGTCTCGAGATGGACAGACAGAAATTGAAGTGCTGTTAAGTCTGGAGAACTTTTGGAAAATGTTTCCTCTCTCCCTAGCTATCTTTTTAGGATTTGCAAGATTGGGGTAATTCCACTATGGAAGGTAGCTGTGAACCTAGTAAGTAGGTGGTTATTTTTTGTACTCTTGCAATTCAGACTGACAATCCACATCATTAAAACTCAGTGCATGTGTACTTAATATTAAACAAATTGGATAGCTCTGAGATTGCTTATTTCTTCCAGAGATACAAGGATGAATTGAACCAAAGCAGTTTGCAGCCTGGCGTGTTTCAGCTCAAGGCTGCTAATGACGCATCCTAGAAACACAGAGCATCAGCAAGTCCTTTGTACTTTGCTAATGTTTTTCCTGCAGTAACATGAGAGCAGTTACAGCTTGGAAGGATGGGAGCTGGAAGGCTGGAGGAGATGAAAAAATTCAAAGAGGAAAACAGGATTTCATGAAGCGAAGGCAGGGGGTGTATGTGGGTGGGTGAGGGAGCAAGCATCTGTAAATAGTTGGCACTGAGAGCTGCTTTTGAAATATATAGGAACTTGGAAAGAGAGAGGTAGAACAGCTGCAAAGTGTGTCTATGTTTTATGGAAAGAGAAGGAGAGCAATGTGCAGCTTGTGAGGGAAGGAGCAAAAGAGCAGAGCTGGGCAGGAATCCATGGAAGGGGTGGGAGAAAGTGGAGCAAAACCAGAGTGAAGTTGGGGAAGAGATTAATTCATAGAGATTTTCAGGAATGGGTATAAACTATAGCACAGCCGATGTAAAATTCACTGTCTTGCTCGTGACCGCCAGGAAGGGGAAAATTGCTGTTGCCGCCTGCCTGCGGTTCCAGCCTGTCCTCCCTCCCCCTATTTTATCTTTTGATTTATAGTAATAAGAAATTGGCCTTCCTAAGAGCAGGTCATGGGACTCGGCTGAGGGATTAAAGCCGAGTCTGTGACCTCTGAGCGTATTGTAATGCTTGTGAGTCATTGACTCATCCTCTGTATTGGCAGGTTGATGGATTCCTAACTAGGCTGTTAGTGGCATCTCAGCATTGCTGCCCGAGATGTGCCTTTTGTGTTTCAACTCTGACTTGGAGAAACAAGTTCATTTCAGGCTCTTTGTGCTTCTCTCCTCCTCCTTTTCTCAGCTTTTACTTCTTTAAATGTAGACTTCTTTTGACAGATCATCTCCATGGTAACTAACAGGACCGGGCTGCCTACAGAAATTGTAGTAATAAAGTGGTTGGTTTTTACACATGATGAAAAGATGATGAAGCACAATGATAGGTGATAAAGACACAGGTAATTGCTCTAGAATAATATTGCTGCCAAGAAGATGACTGAACTCCCACACAGAAGATGAACAGATGGTGTATTTATTGAAATTCATAGGCTGCGAGAAGAAAAATGTAATTGATGGCTGTGTAGGTTTTGTTTCAGTTTACTATATACTGAGCAGAGCCGGGAGAGCGCGGTGCCGGCAGATGGAGCCCGTATGCAGAGCCACCGTATTTCCTCACTGGAGAACTGGCTTTGCGCTTGAGATCAGAATTCCAATCAGAGCCATAAAAGCAGCAGAACCGCTAATTGCTCTGATGCATTTAGCTGTTTTAGATCTGTCACATAGCCCTGTTTTATTTTAGAAAGGGTGTAACACTTTTGTAGGAACAGTGGTGGTAAATTATACTAGCATACCGGGAACGTCGAAGTAGAAAGTGCAAAAGCAAATACTTGCAAAACTTGTGCTCAGTAGAGGTTTTCCAAGACCAGGTGCGTGTTTCTGTTAGTAAATGGCAGCTGTAGCTTGTTTGCTAACCTTGTTGCTGGAGTCTCTCTTCTGGTAGGGCAGTCTGTTGTGCAGAATCCATGGGAAGGCAAAGGCAGGGTGTTTTCCTCTGGTTGCTCTCTCTGCGTTTTCAAGTATAAGATAAAAGCGGTCAGTTTGATGTTGAGGCTCTTGTCAAAGAGTGGACTTGGCAGTGTTAGGTTAACGGTTGGACTCGATGATCTTAAGGGTCTTGTCCAACCTTAACAATTCTGTGATTCTATGAAAATGTTGTCTGCCTGTGCGTGGCAGTCCTATGGATCTGGTTTGAACGGCTACTTTGCTGCTTTGTGGTGTGGTGCAGTGGTCCTAAGCACGGAGTGCTGTGGCTTCCCCTGCCACAGGGCTCGGTGCATTCAGGTTCCCAAAAAGATTACTTCAGTGCTGCCAGAAGAACATAAATGTCCGTGGGAATCATTGTCTGAAAGGTCTTTCTCTGAGAGGTGCAAATAACTCTACTCACGACAAGGAGTGCCAGCTCTGGAGCGTAAAGATTTTTTTCTCATGTGTAACAAATGCTAACTGTTGGGAGAAATACTGTTGGGAGGAACGGGTTGAGCTGAAGTGCTGGTGGCAGACTGCTGCCTTCCCTGCGGTGCTTGCGGCTCCTCTGTTCTCAGCAGCTTTAGCACCCCTGTTGTGCCTCTGCTAACTCCCAAAGTACCATGATTTATTGGTGATAATGACTGGGTGCTGTTTAGTACATCATATGATTCTCTCTTCCTCTACAGTCTGGTGCTACTTTATTGATCGTATAACTCATTTTCTCATCAAGTTCGGTAAGGAAACCACTTCCCACTTGGGCTTACATCCAGCTGCACCTACTCACATATTGACTACATTTGTAGGACTTGCATGCAAGGGGCTTTCAGAAGGCATATAGATAAAAGAAGAAACAGGTTCTTTGTCTTACAATGGTAGTGTCAATGAGTGAAAATAAATGTTTAGGTAGTACAGAAGAGACTCTCTCCCCAGGACACTTTGGCCTAGGGAAGAAACTAAAAGTTGTGGGTTCGTCACTTGACAGTGTTTGTGTCAAATTCACCCTCCTTTTTATTTCCTCCCTCCAGATTGGCAGGGCCCCCACATCTTCTGCGGCACCTGAAAAATCTGATTTGCATGCAAATTGCTCCCGTTTAGGTTAAAACATTGCTGTCATTCTTTTTTGAAACTGCTTTCCTTTTTCCTGCAGAAAAGGAGGGGGAGAAAAAGTTACTTAAGTGATATACCTTTTCCATACAAGATTAAACAGAATTGCGCTGGCAGTGGAAAGACGTGCTTTTTTGAGACCTGTCAGCCAGCCAACAAGTGGAGTGTTAAGTTGGAGACGCCAGAGAGATGTACTATATTAATAAAAGAAAGAATAGGAAAGGAAAGGAAGAGCATGAATCTGGG
Organism: Theristicus caerulescens; assembly: GCA_020745775.1. Taxonomy (NCBI): domain Eukaryota; kingdom Metazoa; phylum Chordata; class Aves; order Pelecaniformes; family Threskiornithidae; genus Theristicus; species Theristicus caerulescens. The sequence continues at coordinate 64,621,536 of CM036564.1, read as the reverse complement.
CACTGAAAGGAGACTGGCCTACCAGCTGTATTTGAGCAGTTACTCGAGTGCATGAAGCGTGGTTGGAGTCATATTAACCCAGATTGGTGACTGTCATTGTGGTGACTGGTTCCTAACGAGCCTCCTGATTTATTTTCAGTGCCAGCCATTCCTGTTGCTAGATCCAGGCACCTGAGAGGCCCTACAGACCTTGTCGGGGAGCTGGCAGGGTCCGAGGGACCTAGGCAGCCTGGTGGGGTTCTCTGGAGAAGATGGTACAGGGCATCCTTCAAAGGATGTGCCTTGCTTGAGATAAAGGGCTGGATGTGTTAGCTTGAACACAGATTTTTTTCAGGTGCTTGGTGGCCTGGGTGCTGGCAGCTTCTCTCTGTCCGGCTGGCTTTGTTTGCTGCCCGGCTGCTGGCCTCTTTTCTCCGCTCCCCCCCCGCCATTCCTGCTCTGCCTTTCACTGCTAATTGAGTGTTTCAGGCAAAGCTGGTCAAAACATTTTTATTCAAAACTTATTTTCCTGGCAGCTGAGCTTGGCAGCATCAAAGAAAAAGGTAAATAAAAAGATACTGTCATTTTTCCGGGAGAAATTCCCATTTTCAAAGTTGGAATCTGAACTGTTTTGTCATTCAGCTGGGGGGGACCTTTCCTATTGCTTTTTTTCTTTTCTATTTTACCTTCTCTCCCTTCTTCCTTCCATCTCCATTCCCCCTCCCCATCTCTTTTTTCCCTACTTGGCTGTGTAAAAACTGCCAGAAAGGTCGAGGGAGTCTAGGCTGATGTGAGGATTTCCTCTCCAAGTTGAATGTTTTTCATTCAAAAAATAATTGGATGTTTTTCAATCTCCCTTCCCCCCCCAAAAGTAATGGTTATTCTTGGACTGGTTTCTGCCTCAGATGGGCTAAGGCTTCTCTGGTTTCCTTGCCCATCAGGGCCGAGCTGGGCTGGTGGTCTGGGCATGGTTCCCAGACTTCTCCATCAGGCAGCAAAGCCCATCCGTGAAACTGTGTCTGAGTATCCCACCGATTACGTGCACATGGCTGAGGCTGAAAGAAGGGTGCTGTTTTGCCATTGCTGGGATGACGTTACCTGGCCAGGAGAACTACGGCCTGTAAGTGTTTGTCCTTGTGGCAGAGGAGACTCCATGCTGGAGGAGATCATGGCCTGGTAGAGGATTCATTACCAGAGCCGTGACCTTTCCCTGTGCTGCTTGGCATGAATTGAGAGCACCTCAGTAAAACAAACATGAATAAAGATAAGGCTCCAGATTAATGCCTAGCCCTAGTTTAGGGGAGAGCTTGGATTATGCAATATCCACGATACTTTTGTACAGTTGAGTTGCAGGACCAGGGCACTGGTATTGACTGGTGTGTACATAGCACATGAGTTGGGCTGGCGTGGTGTGCTGTTAGTTGCTGGGTGATTAGCAGCGTGACTAGCTTTCAGATACCGTTTCTGCTGGGACTCCTGCCCCTGAGCTTAAAGCAAATGATCAGAAAGGTTTATTTGACAGGTAGAGGTACTGGAGCGGGTTATTTGTTTGATCTACTGAGTGAAAGCTGCAAACCAAGCGGTTAATTTTTCATCTTTTGTTAACAGCTTGCAATCTCATGGGTTCAGATTATTTTTAAATTTAAAAATAATTTTAAAAGTTAAACGAAAAAAGCAATCTGTGGTGCATTGCCAGAAGAATGGTTGTGCTGTGTGAAAGCAAAGATCTCTGATGCTGACTGGTAGCAAGTACCTGGGGAGAATGAGGGCAGAGTTAGGCTACATGTTCCCAGCTTCTGACAATCAGCAGTTTGGGGACTTTCTAACCCAGAGGTTTCAGTATGGCTTTTATGTTTGATAGCCCGTGATGAACCCATACTCCATTTATCTGTTTGCTTTTTGAACCCAGCTATGCTTCCAGCCCCTGCAACATCCTGCAGCAGTGAGTTCCATAGTCTTCTGTTGCATTAAACGTTATTTCTGTGCATTGTGTTTTGTACCTGATACCTGCTCATTTTGTTGTGTCCCCTCTAGTTGTTTTCTAGAAAGGAGTAGTTACAATTTATTCCTTATTTGCCATCTCTGTACCACTTACCATTTTATTACCCCTCCATCCCTGCCCTGATCTCATAATTACCTCTTTCTCTGTCTGAAAAAGTCAAGTTTTTTTCCTTGCGTGGAAGCCATCTCAGACCCCTCATTATCCAAGTTGCCTGTCTCCCTGTGGCTCTATTATAACCTTTTCAAGACTTCTGCGCTGTAGTGAAGAAAGGGGGTGCAGTGTGGATTTGTAGTGGCAATACTGTTTCTGTGGTCTTACTCACTAGTTTTCATAATATTTATTTGCCTTGCTACTGACCAGTGAGCTATTTTCAAAGAACTATTTGGACAGTCACCAAGATCCCTTTTCTGAGTGAAAATAGCTGAATTACGTCCTTCAGATTCTCTGCAGGTAACACTGGTGCAAAATTTGCCTTACTTACTCTAGGCCTATCATCACGAGCGTTCCTTGTACACCTTCATCATCTCTGACCCCACCAGCTCTCAGAAAGGCGTCCTATTTCTGCAACACTTGAAAAAGAGTTGTAATTAAATTTTTATGACGTTAGGAAGTTGCTTACCACAGTTGTTTTTTGGTCTGCCCTCCTATGCTCTGCATTTAACTTGCCAGAAGTTTACGATCTTTTTTTCTTTTCCTCCTCTGAACATGATATTCACATTCTGAAGGATATTCTTTTTCCCCTTTTTGTCTTTACTGCCAGTAATTGCCTTAATCTGCTGTTCAACCCCAAGCAACAAATTGATTTTTTGGGTCCTTTTAAAGTATTTTGAATTGATGATATAAGTATCCTGATGCTTTCCTATAGTACCTATACATGGTCTCCTGGAAGTATTTCCTTCTTTCTGGCTATTTCTTTTTACTGCTACATTGATTTTTATGTAGTACTCCTTTTTTTTAAAGCCAAGTTTATTGCTTAGATTTCTGTGGACTTTTTTCCTTCTACAGGGTGTTGGAGAATAGCCGTTCTCGTGTGTCGCTGGGGACTAGCTGCTTTTCTATTACAGGTTTTTAACTAGTTATTTATAATGTCTAAAAATACAGTGTTTTCATCACCTTGTCAAGATAGTTTCCCAGTCTGTGTGGGGTAACTGTAATTTCAAATCATTCCTGTTTTCTGTCTACGTAGCCCGTCTCCTGTAGCCCTGTGGACAGTGTCGCAATCTGGTTGGTTTTAAACTAATCTTAATCTGTGCTTTTATTAACACATCGCACCATTTCCCCACTGGCCTCGCTCGCTCTGATGTTCTCCTGCTTCTCGTATTCCGGGAGTTACAGCTTCCCACTGGGTAATCATAGAATCATAGAATTGTTAAGGTTGGAAAAGACCCTTAGGATCATCAGGTCCAACCGTTAACCTACCACTGCCAAGTCCACCACTAAACCATGTCCTCAAGCACCACATCTACCCGTCTTTTAAATACCTCCAGGGATGGGGACTCAACCACTTCCCTGGGCAACCTGTTCCAGTGCCTGACTACTCTTTCAGTAAAGAAGTTTTTCCTAATATCCAACCTAAACCTCCCCTGGCGCAGCTTGAGGCCATTTCCTCTCATCCTATCGCTTGTTACTGGGGTGAAGAGACCGACCCCCACCTCTCTACAACCTCCTTTCAGGTAGTTGTAGAGGGCAATAAGGTCTCCCTTCAGCCTCCTCTTCTCCAAACTAAACAACCCCAGCTCCCTCAGCCGCTCCTCGTAAGACTTGTGCTCTAGACCCTTCACCAACCTCGTTGCCCTTCTCTGGACACGCTCCAGCACCTCAATGTCCTTCTCCTAGTGAGGGGCCCAAAACTGAACACAGTACTCGAGGTGCGGCCTCACCAGTGCCGAATACAGGGGCACTATCACCTCCCTGGTCCTGCTGGTCACGCTATTCCTGATACAAGCCAGGATGCCATTGGCCTTCTTGGCCACCTGGGCACACTGCTGGCTCATGTTTAGGCGGCTGTCAACCATCACCCCCAGGTCCTTTTCAGCCAGGCTGCTTTCCAGCCACTCCTCCCCAAGCCTGTAGCGTTGCCTGGGGTTGTTATGACCGAAGTGCAGGACCGAAGTGCAGGACCTGGCACTTGGCCTTGTTGAACCTCATACAGTTGGCCCCAGCCCAACAATCCAGCCTGTCCAGGTCCCTCTGCAGGGCCTTCCTACCCTCCAGCAGATCGACACTCCCACCCAACTTGGTGTCATCTGCAAACTTACTGAGGGTGCACTCGATCCCCTCATCCAGATCATCGATAAAGATATTGAACAGGACCGGTCCCAACACTGAGCCCCGGGGAACACCACTCGTGACCGGTCGCCAACTGGATTTGGCTCCATTCACCACCACTCTCTGGGCTCGGCCGTCCAGCCAGTTTTTAACCCAGCGCAGAGTGCACTTGTCCAAGCCGTGAGCAGCCAGCTTCTGCAGGAGAATGCTGTGGGAGACAGTGCCAAAGGCCTTACTAAAGTCCAAGTAGACAACATCCACAGCCTTCCCCTCATCCACTAAGCGGGTCACCTTGTCATAGAAGGAGACCAGGTTAGTGAAGCAGGACCTGCCTTTCATAAACCCATGCTGGCTGAGCCTGATCCCCTGGTTGTCCTGCACATGCCGCATAATGGCACTCAAGATGATCTGTTCCATGACCTTCCCCGGCACCGAGGTCAGGCTGACAGGCCTGTAGTTCCCCGGATCTTCCTTCCAACCCTTCTTGTAGATGGGTGTCACATTAGCTAACTTCCAGTCATCTGGGACCTCCCCGGTTGACCAGGACTGCTGATAAATGATGGAGAGTGGCTTGGCAAGCTCCTCCGCCAGCTCCCTCAGTATCCTCGGGTGGATCCCGTCTGGCCCCATAGACTTGTGGGCATCCAGGTGGAGGAGCAGGTCAGTGACTGCCACCACTTCGACAGCTGGGACTACATTCTGTGTCCTATCTCCATCTCCCAGCTCAGGGGCATGAAAACCTTGAGGATGATGTTTTGTCTTCCCTTGAGCCTTATCTTGCGCTGTCGCCTTACGCGAGTCCCTCCTCTCCCGCAGCAGCATGGGGCTTGCCCATGGAGAGGTGTGACCACCTGGGGACCACAGTGGATGCAGCCCGTGCCCCTGCACTCCTCGGCACAGTGCTTTTTGTCTCTGAAGATGGGGAATTGCTGATCTCGTAAGCAAGCTGTCCTTTATTGTAGGAAACGCCACTGCTGTTGCTTAAACCTAGAGTTTACCTTGAGTGCTGTGTGCAGTTTTGGTTCCCTCATTTCCAAAAGGATGTAGCAGAACTGGAAGAGGTCCCGCATAGGCGGCTAGGTCAACAGTGTGGACATTTCTGGTACTGGGCATGACTGATTGACAAAGACTCATAAACCAGGAAAAGAGATTAACTTTGGGGGATCACCAGATACACAGACTTATGTGAGTAGTAATGGAGAGGGGGGCATGGAGTGCTTGTTCACTGCCTCACAAGGCCTGAGGGGTATCAAAGGGAGCTGGCTTCAGGAGGAACAGAAGGAGCTGGACCTTCATGCCGTGGGTGGTAGATCTGCAGAGATCTCTTCTGAAGGGTGTGTTGGGTGCAGAAAGTTTACCTGGGTTTAATGCGAGGCTGGTTAAGTACCTGGAAGAAAACAAGCCATGTCAGGCTCAAAAAATCCTTGGCGATGAACATGGTTGGAGGTGGGAGGGCTACTCAGGAGAAGGCACACGCGGGTGTCCCGCTCTTGCTCTTTCCTGGGCATCCACTTACGGCTGTGCTTGGAGAGCAGGCTGCCTGGGGAGAGGGGTCCTTGCAGGGAAGAAAGGCTGCTGGTACGGTCTCATCTTGTGCTGAAGCTTTTGCTGTAGGTTTTGATTTACATCTCTGATCTCCACCAGACCTTCACCTAATTGAGTAGATTGACCCTGGCTCTTACACAGCAGGCAATTAATCAAAGACTGACTAATCGGCTCTCTCAATGGCTGGCACCTTGCAGAAAGTCTGGGAATCACTTACATGCTACCTCTGCAAACCAGTTTTGTGCTCTGAGATTTATAACCAGTTAATTCTATTGAATTCTGTGGATTTACTGTAAACTTTAATTGTTATAAACTCTGAAATGTAGTAAAAGTTACTTTACTTAGCTACCTTAAGTGGGAATTTAAAAACTAAGTTCTGTAGATGCTTTAACTAATTACACTCAGTAGTTTTACCACACTATTAAAATTTAGCTGAAATCTGTCATCTGTCCCTGAAATTAAATACCTTGAAAACTGACTGGCTGAGCAATAGAGTCTAAACTTATTCTTTAGGGTTTAAAAGTAATTTTATTCAAACGTGTTAATTTTCATCTAAATCACTTCCTAAGGTAACGTTTGACACTGCTAAAATCTAGAACTTGACTTTCGAGCTAAGGTTCTCATTTACCAAGCTGCAGTAGTTAATAGTCACTCAGTGATGTTAACTGCCATCTATTAGGAGTTTTAAATTAAAGATGCACTGTGCAATAAGATAAAATTAAGCAAAGCAGAATAAATCTGTACAAACACTTAGTCTTCCCGCACAGCCAAATTCGTTTATGTTAGCGCGGCCTGTGCCAGGGCTGAAGCAAAGGGCAGCGAAGGGATCCAGTTGGAGCCTGGGGCACTGTCCCGAGGGGAGCAAGCCACTGCTGACATCCTCGTCTAGAATGACATGAAGGGTGATTTGTTTTGTTTTTTTGTTTTTTTTTTTTTCAGGCAGGCCTATGTACGAGCTCCCAGGTGGTCCTCTGAGCCCCCTTCTAACTTCATTTTTCTGCAGGAAAGGGGTAAGCGGACTGTACTTTGCTTGTTTTGTTGATGCTGAGTTTTGCTATGACGCTTCAGAAAATCACATCTATTCCCTTTCTGGTAACAAATGTTCAAATCTCTGATTTACCAGCGTTAATACACTTAATTAAATAAACTAAATTGCCATGGGCAATTACGTAGGCTGTCTCTTAACGTACCACAACTTTCTTTTGGTTCATCTTCTCACCACCCTGAACCCTGGAGGTCCTCCACTGACTTTTTCTATTGCTTCCCACAACTGATTGACAGGTAGAGCCCAGACATGCTCATCTCTGCTATGTTGTTTATGGTCCTTGGTGCCTGTGTTATAGAAGCTGCCTGCTTCGCTTGGCATTCCCTTAATGACTTTTGTGTCCTTTTTGTCACTTATATGATCTAAAGCATGTTACTATCACTGAAAGCACAATCTTTTTTTGCCCTTCAGTGAAATCCTGGGCTGGACTACCCTTGCAACCATGTCTTTATTGATGGTGAATCCTTCCTGTATGTTTTGCTTGCACTGTTAGTCTTGTGGTTATCTTTTCATTGTTTGATTTTCTTTTCATCGCTGGTAGATAACTATATTGCATTCAAGTGGAGCTGCACAGACTCTGGAAGCATAGTTGATCTGTTTAAAGTGTGGATTCCCTGCGTGTTCTGGGGCATGAGCATTCCCCAATGCATTTGAGTTTCTCTTCAGTTACTGAAAGTTTTTGAGGACCATTGTTTGATATCCTTTGTTAAAGTATTCATTTTTTCCCCTTTCCGTCCCCTACATGCAGACAAATCTTTGTTTCAAGGCACGGCTGGAGCTGGGCTGGGTTGGCAGCACAGCCCTGGCGTCCTCCTTTCCCCTGCTTGCGATGGTGCGCTCCAGGCAGATCCCTGGCTGTCATTCACGTGTGCTGAGCACGGACAGATGACAGTGCTGGTGCGTCAAGTACTGTGAAGGTTTTGTGATAACATTCCTGGGGTTTTGGGCTCCTTATTGGCTGCCTGCATTTGCTCATGCATCTCCAAATGGTTTTACTGTGTATCACGAGCAGCTGGTCCCTTTCCTTCAGTCTGATACTGCTGCTTATCAGTGTCGCTGGGATTAGATTGTAGTGTTTGTACATGGCAAGTGTTTGAATTAGCTAAAGCCGCTCTAGAGGCATCTTCCTCTTATTTGGCAGTGTTCTCAATCACTGCACATTGTTGCTGTTTGCTGTTTTTTTTCCTTTTTTTTTTTTTTTTTGTCTTCTTGGGGTATGTGGTTCTGTCTCCCTCATTTCTGTCAAGATAGCTGTTAGGGTGCGTATCTTCGTCTCTGCCTCTCCTATCACTTTCCATGGTAGAGTGGTTGCTGTTGCCTGTATTCCAGGTCTCTTTGTCTCGTCTGTCCAGCTACGTTGCTTTAGCCTATGTGCTGACTTGGTATTTGTGTTCTTGTTTTAGTTCCCTCCCTGGACAGAGCCATTGCTTGTGGCTCTCTGCTTGCGTTTTTGGAGATTTAGGTCTGCTCTTCTCCGTATTCTTCACTGTCACAGTAGAAGACACGTGGGTTGCAAGCTGGACTCATGTAACCCACAAGCTCTCTATTTAGTTTGATGTTTCCAAAGTACTATGTGGACTCAGTTGCAAGGTGAAGAACACGGATCATCTGTTTCTTGATTTCTGATCAAAACCTGCCATTTTTCTGGGGAATTCCAGCCTCCCTTCATCTCATCTGCAATTGTAATGGTTTTGGTTGTATTTCTGGCAATATCTCTCTTTCAATGCTGGAATATTATTTTAAAAAAAAACCCCACCCACTTTTAATTAGAAAAAGAAAATCCTTGCCATTGATTTTCAGGTCTCTAAATAGACTTGAACCACCCTTGTGTACATAAACTTTTTCTTTGGAAATCCACCTCTTGTGGAGTTTGAGTTGGCCTGTCTGCTTGCTTTGTTTCTAGGAGCTGATGTGCCTGCCAGCTTGTCTTTGTTGGGCATCCCTCTAGACTGAGCGCTGCTCCAGGCTCTCCTTCCTCCCACCTTCACTGTCACAGTAGAAGGCACGTGGGTTGCAACAGAGACCAGAGACCCTGGGGTTCCCCTGAAACTGCTGCGAATTTCTGTGAACTGGACCATTCAGATCCACTTCAGAGACTATGAAATTAGCGGCAAACTTTTTCACTGGCATAAGTGAGCCCCAGAGTCTAAGCTTGGGGTAGAAGTCAGGATTGGATCCGACAACCCATCTGTGAAGTGTGCAGGTACACAGGATTGTAGTGAGCCCGGCCATCAAGCAGCACATACTGGAATAGCCCCAGGGAAACTCTTTGATCAAATTACTGCTGACTTAATAAACAGACACAATTTCTCTCTTTGCATATTTCAGCAAACCAGGTCAGATTTCTCTACTACAGGCTTAGTGGGCATGTGGATTTTGGTGATATTTTGGACTATAAGTGAAGCTAACCTTTTTGTTAGCGGGTAATGGCTTACCGCCTCATTCCAGTTAGTTTTCTAGTGTGGTTTCAGGTAAACAAGGCCATGCATTTGGTCTGTGCCGCTTCATAGAAATTTTTGTGAGGAAATGCTGTGGAGTCCAGACACGTGTTTAATTGAAACAGTGCTTCTGCTGAGACAGTTTCTTCCTCTTGAGTTCGGGACCCTGTTACCTATACGTGCCAGCAAACAGCAGGTGAATATGACTTAGGCAGAAATGTGTGTAAATATTTCTGACTTCACGCTTCACTAGCGCAGGCATCTTCCTTCCAGCATGGTCTGCTGCTGTGCTCTGTTAGCCCAGAGGAGTGGAGTACCGGGCAGATGCTGGGTGAGTTCAGCGAGACATGCCAGAGATATTTCACTTGTGTATTCATACCTTGGTAAGAGGAGCGAGAAATGCACTGACCTGAAGTCTGTTTCATAAGGTTTTCCAGTTTTGGGGTGCTTGATTCAGAGGCCTGACTGTTGTACGCAGTTCTCTTTTGTCTTAGATTTCTTTTGAATAAGGGTTGGGGCAGTGGGGGAAGAGTAATTTTACTTTGAGCCCAAGAAGTGGGAGATGTATTTGGTTTTGCAAGTCTAGAGAATGTTGAGGAAGGCTTAATGTAGTGAACAAAGGGAAAGCATGAGTTGTTGCTGCTTGTATACAGTTTTATTGCTGTCCTGCTTTTTCAGCACATTAATGGCTTTATTCAGCCAAGTTTACCTCTAGGCAATGCTGCATGCAGTGATAATTGTTTTGCAAAGGAACTAAAATGACAGTGGTGCATGTTAAATACTGGTGGAGCATCGTGGCAGGTATCCCATGGCTGCTGTTCTGTGAAGGGATGAAATCAGCCACGCCAATGTAAAGTCTCTTTTTCTTGGCATAACTGGGCTGTGCCGGGGTTGATCTCTTGCCCGGGCCCGGGGCGCTCGCGCTGTCGGGGTCCCTGTGAGTCCTTCGCTCTTGTCGTGGTTTAATTATCACTGCAGGGGCAGCCGGCGGCAGGAGCGGGGCTCCTGGGAGCCCTCCGGAGCCCTGGGGTACCCCCTGGCTCCCTCCTCCTCCCAGGATTTGCAAAGCCTCCTCTCTCCCCTTCCCTCACCCCTTGATAACGGGTCTGGGTCAGTGCAGGTGTTGCCCTGTGGGGTGGCTTTGCCGGTAGTGAACCAAATTAATTAATTAAAGGGAGAGATGACCGGCACCTGCTGGCCTAGTTTTTACTCCAGGTTTGTTACAGGGTGATGTGCGTTATTATCCACATCAGAGCAGGTGGGTCTGACACTCGTGTCAGTTCGGCTCAGCGCGGCAAGCCGCTGCCTGTCTGGGCAGAAGAGCATGGCGTGCGGAGGCAGCAAGGACTTTGTGTGGCTTTAAATTAAACAGGCAAATTCAGATCCATGAAAAAGCTCGGATGAAATACCCTCTCTCCCCCTCTCTGAGATATGTAAGCCTGGTGCACCTTGAAAAAGAAGAATTAGAAATCAATTTATGAGGGGTTCTCTCAGAGGCGCCTTGGCAAAGGGCTGTCGGTGGAGCTTTGCTGGGCGCCAGTTCGGCAGCAGACACCTGGAGGGGATCTCGCTGCTCGGCCGAGCTGGACGCACGTCGCATTGCTGGGGGAACCGGCCGTGCCGTGGCTCCCAGGTGAAAGGAAGTTTGATCTTTAAAATAATGGTGTAAAGGTTTATGTGAAATACATTGTCTGGGTTTTAAAAATATCGGCTTGACATTTAACGGGACAAAAAGGGAATATTTCTACAGTTTAGCTGGTGGTTGACAAATAATAAAAATAGGCTACATCTGAAAATGTATTTGAATTTCTGCCAATTGTGCTCTAGCTCTTTCAGCACAATGGTTCTGAAAAAAAAAAAGGCAGAAAAAGGGCAGTGTTGAATTGACAAGGACGAGAGTTTATTCTCCTAACATTCTTGTGGCATTATTTCTGGATTACTTTTTCCATTGTAACTTTATAGATGATGGATTCAAGAGTAAAGTTTAGAGTGAGAACTTAATGTGGGAGAGCAAGGGAAGCAGCTGAGTGCATGGGAGTCAGAGTGGAAGAGAAATGGTCTCCCATTTTCCATCATAAATATGACAGTCCTGATGAATTCTGGAGAAATTTAAATAAAAGTGAATAAACATCATACTACCATAGAAAAGCTGTTAGGGGCTACAGTGAAAGTTACGAAGGGAAGAGCTCAAAAGTAAGGGAATAGCAGAATAATCAATGGGAAGAAGTTTGGAGTAAGTGACTTGTCTGGTGCAACGCTAACTCAGTGGCAGTGGCATGGATGGAGGATGGTTTTCCTGGGTGCTGGGTAAGCTGTGTTGAACCTGAGACCTTCCTCTCTCTTTGGCAACTCATTTCACTGCCTCCCTTCTGCAGCTGCTACTCGGACACTTATTTTCAATCACACAGCATTGGGACTAAGTGTACGTACAGGGAATGAGGCACCCACAGACCCGCATCCTGATCTGCCCTGGTCCCTTCCTGGTTAGCCCATCTCTGCAAGTCTTCAAGGGATTGGTACTTGCTTCTAAATTAGCAGGGAAATTTCCCACTGGCTTAGCAGATGAGGCAAGTCTCCTGGGCAATGGATGAAACTTGCTCAATCAGTTGGCTTCAGCGACTCGTCTGACATAACCAGACTTTGTGTTTCCTTTGTTGCTCTGCTGCGCCCTTGCATATTTTTAGCACAGTGCCACAGCCGCCACCTCCTGCTCTGGGACCTCGTACGGCTGATCAGCATGATCACTCAGCCATGCCTGATGTTGGCATCACGGAGACAGGGGAGAGGCTGTGAGTCTGGCAAGAGCCCTGCTGAAAGGCACGTGTCCCCACAGTGGCCTCTCACCAGGGCTCTGCCCATCCTGCATCTTTTGCCTGCAGCCATCACACAGCCCAGGGAACCAGACACCCTCTTCACTTGCCCGATCCATGGGGAATCTGGTGTGGCAAGACTGATGTAAGTCAAGGGCCTTGATGTCTGCTCAATAAGGACTCTTTTCCTCCTCTTGAGTTCTTTCTAAGTAGCTTTTATTTTGAAGATGCCAGTCTGGACTACTCTTCAGGGATCTGCCAGGCAGCAGCTTTTATAAACAAGATCATCAGAATGCCTTTTTGGGGGGGGAAAAAGAGTTGCATTAGGAACACCTGCAGAAAATTGCCTCAGGGAGCAGTTTACCTTAGAAAGGCAAGATAGTGCTGATAAGCTGATTAGAGCCAACTTACAAACTGTGGCAGGCAATGGGGCCAGAAGCCCTTTTGGTTGTGAGCAGCCAGGTCTGCAAGCCCCTGCTGCGTGGGGAGCCTACTCCCCTCCTTCCCCCATTTTCTGTCTGCCTTCCCCGGGCGCTCTCATGTTTTGAGCATTGTGAGTAGCTGGGTTCACATGTGTGACTTTATTTTACAGCCTTTCCATGCTGTTTTTGAGGAGCACCAGATATTCTAGAAGCCCAAAACAAAATTTTGCACTAATTAATAAATTGCTGGGAAAGGCTTCAGTTTCACTGCAGAGAGACCTTTTGCAGGCAGAGGCAGTGGGGATGGATTTTCCCTGAATGGTGGGGAAAAATAACCCTTCTACTGGGAATCAAATCTATATCCAAAACACACATTCAAAGCAGAAGTTGTGTGAATAGTGAAAACAGGATGTGATCGCACAGTGAGTATCACAGAGCCTTCCTTAAAATATACATTAAGGTTAAAAAAAAATTTTAAAAAAAGAAAAAAAACCAGGAGTTGAAGTCCATTCTCTATCTTTCTCCCCCCCCCCGAAGTGTGACTTTATAAGAGACAGTCTCCAAGATGGAATCTCCAACTATTCGTGGGTGTGTAGTAGGTATATGACTTGCTATGCATTAGGATCAGTGCTGTGTTTACGCCTTTTGCTCCATGAACAGTTTTTACCTCTGCATATTCAAACCCTATCAGCAAGCACAGAGCTGCTGGGGCAGCTTTGCTCTTCCAGCCTGGGAGCCCACAGCGATGGAGCAGGGCCTGGCCGGAGGCTGGGCAGAGCCGTTCAGGGAAGTAACGGCTGGCTGAGGCCTGGCAAATGCAAGGGGTAGGCTGCTCCCTGGAAATAAAACACTTTGGTTTTGACTGAATGCCCTCTATGATCCTTACTTTACTTTTTCACTGCAAATCTGTGGGATTCCAGTGTGGAAAAGGCACATTTCTAAAGTGGATCCAAAATATTTATGACCAGAGTGTGAATTTAAGCCGAGTAATAAATTATATCTCTGTACAGGAGAGAAAAATCACTTACAATTTCATGATAAATGAATGGCAAATTCTTTTAAGGCAGATTTGTCAGCAAGATAATTGTTCGAATAAAGACCTAGCACTCATAAGGTGAGAGCAGTAGGAAAGCTACAGGTGAGGCAGTAGTATTTAAACAAACCCTGTCGGAAGCAGCATAGGCTGCTTTCTCTGTTGTTTCTCTGGCTAGCATTCCTTTGGTGGCTGTCACATGTTTACTGACCAGCAGCCTTCCTTCTTCCTTGGGACATTAAATCAACAAGCACCTGCAGAGAAAAGAGCAAGAGCACGAGCTCCACTCCTGTTTTTGAAACTCGGGACTGTGCTTCTCTTCAGCTCTGCTGAGCTCGTGTGAACGCCGCAGGTCTCGAGGATTTAGCAACCTGTCCCAGGAAGAAAGCTTGGAAATGTGTTATTTGTGAGAAAAGTGTTCTTGGGAAATTTCATTACTAGTTTGACTTGTTTTGCTGCTTTATGTAAGTGCGATTAGGTAAGTCTAATGTTTTGAATGATTTGTGGCAATTTCTTGGTGGGAAGATAGCTTTCCTAATTTGCTACTTTGGTGACAATTACAGTTTGAAAAGCAAATCCTGTGTTACCAACACTTGTTACTTTGGATTTGCATGCTTCTTTGGTTTTCTTGAAATACAAAGGTCTTGGAAATTGCAAGTAATGAAATAGGAGTTAGCCTTTTCTTCTGTTTGCTGCTTTGACATTGTGCTGTTTCCTGCTGTCATTTTAGATTTTACCGTAAAGCAGTAGTAAGACCATAATTCTAGATCCATAATGAGTAACACAAGTGCAGAGTATTTGCATTCCTGTTAAGCAGAGGGCACATCTGATCACTGTGCAAGGGAAGCCATGGTTATATTTGTGACTGAGGTAGGTTAAAAAAAGGACCTAAATGTAGCATGATGGCTGTGGGAGAAAATAGCTGAAGAGATCCAAATAAAGTAGTAAGTAGACTCCATAGCTGGGCTCAGTGTGTCTGAAAACATCCAAGAAACATGCTGCACTTTATTCTTGTGGTCCTTTATGTCAAGTGTTTTGCAGAATATGTGTGGGGATGTTTGCTCACGTGGGCTGGACTGGAGCATCAGAACTGCAGAAGCCCTTGAAATAATGTGGAATCTATTTTAGTCTGTCTCCATTGCATCTGTTTTGGCTAACTGGTCGCCTCTATCTGCCTCCTCGCTTCTCATTCTTCGTCTGGCTCTGAAGTGGCATGGCTCTCCATTTATCCCTGAGAACCGCCTGACGTCACAGCTTTTGCTTGAAAGAAACTCCGGGCGGACGCTTTGAGACTTGTTAACGTAAATGAATCCTCCAAGGCAGTGTTGTGGTCGCTTTCATCTGGAGGGGGCCTTTCTCACAGGTTTTGTAGTGCTGGGATCCTGCCCTGCATGTCGCTTTTTCAAAGGAATTATGGAGGGTGTCTTGCATCATCAACATTTGTTTTCTCTGAGATCATTCCTGCTCCCCATTAGATCAGTGATGACTCTGCTTTTGATTTCCGTGCTTTTGATTTTCCATGCCCTGTAGAGACAGATATTTTGGGCATGAGTCCCAGGGTCCATCTTTGATTCAGTTCGGCTGAACTGAGATTAAGCAAGGCTGAGGAGTGCCTGGAATAGAAAGAAGGCGCGATACAGGAAAGAGTAAGGTGGGAAAGCACAGGCAGGGAGCCAGCTGTTCTCCTGGCCGTTAAAACCAGCTCTGGTTCCCTCTTCCTTATGCCTGTAGGACTTCATTGCCTTTCCCTTATCACAGAGCCCTCGGTTAGCTGAGTGATGACTTCAGTTCACACCCTTCTCCATGCAGCCCTAGTAACAAGTTAACTGGTTTGATAATACTAACGTGGATAGAGAAATGTTCAGGGTGACATGCTAGTAGGTGGTAGTACTTGCTAAGCTCTTTACTCTATTAAACACATGACTCTAGAAACCACGGGCATTTTTTTCCCTAAGCATTTGTTTTAATGGCTTTTGTTATTGTTAGAACATATTTTCCCAGGGCGTAGGTCACTTGGTCGATACCAGAGGCCTAGAAATCTTCCACAATATGCTCTTTCTTTGAAACCACACCCTGCTTTATGAGCAGCCTTCTTCCGCTTCAGGACTCCCTTTTAAATACCAACAATTTCTCCATCCTGTTCCTCAAGAGCTGGAGCCTGAGCTTGGTAGCTAGCCCAGGTCCCAGGGAGCTGCGCGGTGGGGCAGTATCTCCTGTGCAGATGTCCTCCATACCAGGACAAAAAACATCTAAGGGTCCCCTGCACCAGTTGTGGCAATACCATTAGTTAATCTGGCAGCAAACAACGTGTGTGGAATGAAACTCAGTGTAGTGTAGGGCCTGTGGCTTTGAGGTTCAGAGTGTGGTGGGTTAGTGTCCTCTGAGATGCAGTAAAGAATGATGCTGTTCAAATGCCCTGATTCTCTTTGGCAATTACGTGGAAAGGTCATAGTCAGGGCCATCTTCGGTGATGTAGCGCTGAGGGTTGTTAGATGGTAATTGGTGGCTTTTCATGGACAGGAATCTCATCACCACCAAACAGAATTTCTTGTCTCAGCAGCAGCATGACTGTAGGCAATTCCTCTCCCGTCTGCTGTTCATGCCTCTTTTTGTGGCCCCTTGGTTGTGCTAAATGCCAGACTGATCGTCTGTCTTTGTGGCTGGGCTTAAATGCAGGGGCCGGAAACCTTTAGTGGAGCTGTAGAAAGGTTGGTCTTGTTTCTACTTTAAAAAAAAAAAAAAATCAATTACTGGTTGTGCTTTCAAGGCAAAATTAGCCACCAAAGCTGCCCTTTTAGCCTTGCCAATTAGAAGTTTTAGAAAAAAGCAGATGTTCTGCACTGCAATTTAACAGCAGTCCCCAGTCTCGGAAGGTCGAGAGATACATGGTTGTCCCACTTTTTCTTTTTGGTCAGCAGTTTGCCACTGCTATTACCTGGATGTGTTTAATGGGAGCTAAAAAAGGGACAGAGTGGATTGAGAAGGTTAAAAACTTGTAGCACCAGGCCTGTAGGGTGTGTGTGTTACCAATATGTATGTTAGGCTGTGGATGTTGTCTGCCTGGACTTTAGTAAAGCCTTTGACAACTGTTTCCCACAGCATTCTCATGCAGAAACGGACTGCTCATGGCTTGGACGGGCATGCTCTTCACTGGGTAAAGAACTGGCTGGATGGCTGGGCCCAAATTGTTGTGGTGAAGGGAATTAAATCCAGTTGGTGGCCAGTCACAAGTGGTGTTCCCCAGGGCTCAGTACTGGGGCCAGTTCTGTTTAATATCTTTATCAATGATCTGGACGAGGGGATCGAGTGCACCCTCAGTATGTTTGCAGGCGACGCCAAGTTGGGCAGGAGAGTTGATCTACTGGAGGGTAGGAAGGCTCTACAGAGGGACCTGGACAGGCTGGGTCGATGGGCCGAGGCCAACTGTGTGAGGTTCAACAAGGCTCAGTGCCGGGTCCTGCACTTGGGTCACAACAACCCCTTGCAACGCTACAGGCTTGGGGAGGAGTGGCTGGAGAGCTGCCTGGCAGAAAAGGACCTGGGGGTGCTGGTCGACAGCCAGCTGAATATGAGCCAGCAATGTGCCCAGGTGGCCAAGAAGGCCAAGAGCATCCTGGCTTGTATCAGGAATAGTGTGGCCAGCAGGAGTAGGGAAGCGATGGTCCCCCTGTACTCGGCACTGGCGAGGCTGCACCTCAAATCCTGTGTTGAGTTTTGGGCCCCTCACTAGGAGAAGGACATTGAGGTGCTGGAGCATGGCCAGAGAAGGGCAATGAAGCTGGTGAAGGGTGTAGAGCACAAGTGTTATGAGGAGCAGCTGAGGGAGCTGGGGTTGTTTAGCCTGGAGAAGAGGAGGCTGAGGGGAGACCTTATTGCTCTCTACAACTGCCTGAAAGGAGGTTGTAGCAAGGTGGGGGTCGGTCTCTTCTCCCAAGTAGCAAGTGATAGGACAAGAGGAAACGGCCTCAAATTGCACCAGGGGAGGTTTAGGTTGGATATTAGGAAAAACTTCTTCACTGAAAGGGTAGTCAGGCCCTGGAACAGGCTGCCCAGGGAAGTGGTTGAGTCCCCATCCCTGGAGGTATTTAAAAGATGCGTAGATGTGGTGCTTAGGGACATGGTTTAGTGGTGGACTTGGCAGTGTTAGGTTAACAGTTGGACTTGATGATCTTAAAGGTCTTTTCCAACCTTAACGATTCTATGATTCTATGAATATTGGAAAATGTCAGGTGTTGAGGCATGGACCCTACCAGGGTCCTGCTGCCCGCGGGCAGCTGGTCTCCTCGCTGCCTATTCTCTCTGCAGCCTGCCAGGCATGTGCTGAGTGCAGGCATGGAGCTGCCCTGCAGACAGCAAGCACGTTGTGGCCTCTTGCTGCCCCCTCATCTCCTTCGGTAGCTGTCAGGAGATGTTCGTGGCCTACAAGGAGCCAACAACTAATGGGTCAAAGAGGAGCCAGGGCTGTGTTCGGAGGGTGCCCTGCTTTCTGTGGGCACATGGCCTGCTCTCCGCAGATGGGAAATCGTCTAAGTATTAAGAGATTTGGTTTGATTAGCTGAAATCTCCTGTTGGCAGCACATTTCCATTCCCTGGAGCGATGGAGATCAGACAGGTTGCCAAGGCAACATACAGCCTTCAGCGAGAGGTTTACTGCTGCATCGTCCTTGGTCAATTGATGGAGTAGGGTTTATTTAGGTCTTTGTAAAAAAAAAAAAAAAAAAAAAAAAAAAGCTGCTGTCCAGCCTTTTGTTGTGGTGAGTCATTCTGCCTTGGGTCAAACCAGTGGGACTAAGAACAAGGTTTTGCGAATGAGAAAAATAAGTATGAGAGCACAAAGATCCCAATTAGATTCCTCTTTGAAGAGGTGAGAGCACTTCAGTTCTGAGTGGAGACAACTTATTCTTTGTTATCCCCCCAAATAAGAGAGAAGCAGCAACTAGGATCCTTCTTTCTCCTCCCTCTCCTCCCCTTTCCTCTCTCTCCCAAATGTAAAATACTTATTTTTGTTTGGTAGAGGACTCTGTGCTCACCGTTGAATTCTTGACCCGTACCAGGGATCCTTCTAGGTTGACCTTCTGTCACTGCTTCGCTTGTTGCTCTCTGCTCCCTCCTCTGTTGCAGAAGCCTTGATAAATGCAGCTTATATAAGTTTTCATTTCATTACGTTATTCCTCCTTCTGCACTACCTGGGAGATGAAAAGCTCATCCTGTCACCACTGTGAACGCCACTGCGGCAGCGGTGGTGTGCTGAAAGTCATCGTGTCTGTTGTTGCCTCTTCATTGATCTGGACTCAAAGTCAGGGAGTGTGTTGGGACCTGGGCATCTCTCACTGTGGCTGTTCCCTGGTTTTAGTGAGATAACAGGGTTGCGCCAGTGGCGTGCAGAGCTTTCGGAAGGGATCTGATGCAGTATTCTCATTTGCATGGTCAAGGAGGGAAA
Organism: Theristicus caerulescens; assembly: GCA_020745775.1. Classification (NCBI taxonomy): domain Eukaryota; kingdom Metazoa; phylum Chordata; class Aves; order Pelecaniformes; family Threskiornithidae; genus Theristicus; species Theristicus caerulescens. The sequence goes on along the minus strand of CM036564.1, from coordinate 64,602,554 downwards.
TGCCATTGTGCTGAGTGCAAGGCCTTGATTTGCTGAGTTAGTAAAGGTCTCTCTGAAGTAATTCTAGCGGTGATAGGAAAGACATGCTACAAGGCTAACAAGACCATACCTGGTGAGCTGAAGGTGGTATGGGAGACAGCATCAGAGTGCCCTTTTCGGTTTCTCTTACTGTTGAGATAAATGTGGGTTATGCTCAGCAGTAGATACCTTGTTAGCTCAGGAAGAAATTGTCACCCAAGCAAGAATTACAGAGCAGTCACTGCATGGTTTAACATGGGGAGCCAGGCTGGCATTTTCTGAACATGCAGGTGCCCCTGTTCTCTCGTGAGTGTGTACCTCAGCTGGTATCATGTAGCATGGGGAGAAGAGAAGGAATTAAAAAATAAACCTAGACACTGCTTGCTGAGAGACAATTCTGACCTTCCCTGTCATAAAACCAAGGCATGGCCTTTGCAGACAGCAAATTGTATGTGAGAGGAAGAAATTAAAAAGGGTGGAGGAGCCTTTAAAAGTCTACATTGGCATCCTTACTTATTTACCCTTTTTGAGAGGATGGCAGTTGATAGATGTGTCACTGTGATGATGCACGGTTATCTTCTTTCCCTGTCTCAAAATACTGCATTAGTGATACCATGGCAACGAAGAAGTTGTCTTTAAGGAAAAGGAAAAAAAAAAAAGCGTGACTTCAGCATTTAAGAAAGGTGGCAGACTGACAGCCCTAGTCTTCCCTTTCTACCAGCTATGACAAAATGTATCCGATTATGAACTCTGTGTTGTGCTGTGACTGAAAACAAGCCTGGGACATGATCAAAGGCAAACCTACTACAGTCTTCTGAGAAAATGTGCTCTTGTTGGACAATCAAATTCTGTTTAAATTATAACTTTTTCTAAGAAATACATCATCATGAAAAAACTTTCCTCGACCCAAGTTGTGTCCTTATTCATGATGGAATTCCCCTCTGAGCAGAGCATGGTGATGGTGAGAGAAACCAGCTGTCCCTTGCCACTGCGGTAGGTTTTCTGGAGGTCAGATAGTCAAAGGACACGTGGAAGGGGCAAGTTCAAGTCTCTGTCCTGCTTGATTCAGACTTGCATTTGAGTACAGGTCTCACCTCTAACATGAGGGTCCTAAAGAGCAGGAGACTGGCTTTTAGGGACTAGCTTCTTTCTCTCATTTGATCTAATCCAGATTGTATAGATATCACTACAGCCTTTTTCTTGCTTTCCTACATCTCAGGTGAAAGCTTTGACCACCGAGTTAGTCCCCTCATTGCTTTGTGTGATGGCTGGTTTTACAATAGAAAATAGTTCCAGCATGCAAAACTGAGAATTTGAGCGTAGCTTGGAGATTAGGGTGAGTGTTGAGATAGAGAAGTAATGACAGAGCAAAGGCTTGAGTGTAAGGATTTCTCATAGATTGTGGACCAGGAAAGTAATTTTCTGCCTGGTTCTAATTTTTCTTCACTGGTCTGGAGAAGGACTGAGACAAACAGTTGTGAAGGCTGCGGTTTTCACTTTATCTCAGCTGTTGGCCCAGCTCTGAGAACAATCCCAGCAGGGACCGGTGGTGGTACAGGAGAGCCAAAGCCTGGATGGTACCACAAGGTTCCTCGGGCTGTCCCCATTAAACCTCTTCAGTGCTGACATGGAGGGGACCAGCTTTCAGTTCATGAATGGCAATTCAAGTGCTGTGCTGCTCAAATTCTCAGTCTCCCTGGCCCTGTTAACTTCAATGAGTTTTAAATACCATGCTGAATTGGAACCTTTTCTAAGATTATTACTAAAATTGACAATTAGTCTCTGAATCGCCCCTTAGAGGCTTAAGTTGTTACTTGAGTCACCTCCTTTAGACAGCGTGAGCGCTTCCCTGTCCATTAGGACACTTTTGTTCCCTTATTTCATCTGTGTTTGTGGTGTGTGTACTTACAGATGGAGAAGCAGGGTGAGAGCCAGGACTCTTCTGGATGCAGAAGATCAGGCATCACCATTTGCAAACACTGTTGACTTGCTGTTGACTTGAGCTAGTGCTCCACAGTCGTTTGAAACACATCCAGCAAAACTAATACTTCATCTTTTCTAATTGGAAAATGCCTTTTGTTGAAGGCAGAATATTTCACAGAACTGTATCTGCTTGGTTGCAAATGTCGTCAGGAGCATTGCTCAAGGCCAGAGAGGGATTTCTGCTGCTGGGAAAACAGTGCTGCCACAGGGTCATATATAGCAAGATATATAGCAGCCTTTGTAAGGTGGAAGATCCAGTCTCGGGGAAAGCCTTGAACTTGGGCCTCCTCATTGCTGGCTTATGGCTCTCACAGGTGAGCTGCTGGATGCTCTGAGGTTTGCCTTCCCAGTGTTTACATCCTGATAATTTATCTACAGCACATAGTCTGAAGTCCAGACAGCATCCTGAGAACTCGAGTCTGGGTCTGCCCTTTTTGAACCTCAGTGAGCAGGTTGAAAAAATGAGGTGTACCAGTGCTGGCCCTACTGCTGGCCCCAAAACGGGCTGCACAGTGAGCCAAGCTCAGCCTAAAGGGTAGAGGGTGCCCTCCTCTAGTCATGCACCTGGGACATGGTACTGGGAAAAGGAAAATGTGGGTTTAAGGGAGAGTTTATCTCAGGCCTTCCATTTCTTAGGTGAGTGCCCTCACTTACTGCCACCACCTCCGTGTCCCCTCTTGTGCCTGATGTGCCTTCCCTTGAACTCAGTGTTGCCAGGAGGTGTCAGGCACCTCTACTGGATTGCATCTCCTAAGAAGAATCAAGCTTTGGGGGAAGAAATGCTAGTCTTGTGGTTTCAGGTGACTTGAGGTAACTGAGGAGATGCCTGGAGGCCCGTGACTGTTGCCGTGGTGTCATCTGTAGGAAGGTACTGTAGATGTTCTATTTGGGAGTCTCAGCCTTGGGGGAGAAAGCGAGGTATTTCTAGACACTGAAGTGCCTGTGTAGGTGGATGGGATTTTTCTTATTGTTCTTTTGGCCTAACTTCCACTCTTTTGGGTTGTGTCTGTGCTGTGGCTCCTCTCCTGTGGAGCAGTTGTGTTAACAGTTCCCTGCTTCACAGGGTTGCTGGAGGGATAACTACCTTGAAGCCTACCAGGTGTTTGGGTACTGGGGTTGTGTGGGTTGTAGAAGAAAGGGAGATGAAGTTGCTGTACTGTCTCTGAGACCTTTGAAATTGCATGCCTATGTCATATGCCATAAGGGCACCTTAAATCTTTAAAGGTGACCTGCAAACACATCAGCAACAGCTATGAATGGACCCATTCTTCCACCCTTTGATCAGTAAAATTTTGCAGTCAAAGTTAATAGAAGTATAGTCAGGTCACAAGTGTCTTTCAGTCCTTCATATTCCATATATAAAAGGACTGGAGAGATTCCTCATTCTTGCTATCTGTAAATCAGCACATAAAAATAAAGTGTGTGAAACTGAGCCTTGATGCAGGGCAAGTCCTCCTGCCTTGGGTGGGAATTTCACCCTTCTGCTACAGTGCTGAATGTGGTCTGATTGCGTTTCTGATAATGTATTTGTGGATCACCTTGAGGAGAAGAGGAGGAGTTATACAACTGTTCCCTCACACTGCTGGTAGGAAGGGTCGGGCTTTGTCTCCTTTGAAATAGATATCAGGAGAGAGCTGCAATCCTGTGAAAACACACATTTATTTCTGAAGTGTTTGTGTATTGTGTGTGTGGTGCACATGAATAGAATTGCCACCTGTCCGAGGCTGATAACGATGATCTGGGGATCAGTGGTCATGCGCTCCTCATTCTAGCAGTTTGCTGTGTGAAGAATCGGCGCCTACGGCTTCCCTTGGTCTGAATTTATGAAATGCTGCATGCAATGAGTTGCTTTACCCTTTGTGGCACTTTCTGAGCTTGCATAGATATGGATTTGTTAGAGGTTTTGCTATAATGGAAACAGTGTTAGCTGTGGCTCATGAAAATCCTTTACCTTTTTTCTGTCTTGCGCTCACAGAAAAGATCCCATTGGTTATCCTATTCCTTTAGGAATCCACATATGGCGCTATTTTCCTTTATAACCTTGGCCTCAGCTTGTGGGCCAAGTGACAAGATCCTGATACCCACATGCTTTGGGCACCGAGCAGAGAAAGTGACTGAGAAAAACCTTCTTGGTGTTTCCATTGCACCCAGCAGGGAACTTGTCCTTGCAGTGGGGTTGCTGTCATCGTTTCGCTCCACATAACTTTCCTTCAGTACTTGCTGAGCCTTGCTAAGCACAAGGCTTGTTACAGACGGACTCCTGTGCTTTGCTGGGCTGTGACACTGCTGATAGGGATGAGGATATGTAGGTATGCAAGTAGGTGGAAACTTTCTAATACATCATAATAGTAATAATAATAACGTGCACTTCTACTGCCTTGCAGCTTTCGCTAGAACTTCTGCCCACGCATCAGCCTACTTGGTTCACAATGCAGTGTGCATGCTAGACAATTAGTGGTTGATAATGAAAAATGTCATGGGAACCAGCAGGAAAATCATAGCTTACTCCAAATATATAATGAAATGTAATTAGCACAGACAGTAAAACAGACAATTTATGGGGTTTTTTGTAATTAAAAAGTACCAGTAAACATTCCTTTTGCAGGAAGCTTGATATCAAATGGAATTTAAAGAGCTATTGTCTGGAATAGGATTTTATGCAAAATTTAACCCTTGGAGAGCTGAATGGATTAAGGTTTTGTTAATTGCAGACTCTCCAAGTGAATCTATTGTGGCACTTCTTCCAGTCATTCTCCTGGTCCTGGTCTGTCCGGAGGGGCCAAATCTGCTGGCAGAATTCCTGTGAAACCTACTGCAAGCCAAATACCCAGCTGGATTCAAGGCATGTAATGGTGTGGCCAGTTCTTCCCTCCTGCTCTTCCAGACAGACTCTCTCCTGAAGTCATCTTGTAGTGTGAAGGCAGCTTTGAGGGAGAGGTTGGAGCAGGAACAGGACTGTAATGTCTTCTGCTCCCTGTGTCCTCTGTCAGATGTCTTCTGTTGATCTCACTTCCATCTCTGATCTCCTCTTTCCTAGCTTGGGGCCCTTCACACTGCACCTCTTGTTTGTTCCTAAGCAGTGTACACAAAGGAGTGTGTGCAGTTATGCATGCCCTCAACTGGCCAGGAGCGCAAACACCGTTTCTTGGCTTGCGCACTCACCTGGGGCAGCAGAACGTGCGGACCCACTGTGGCATTGCACAAAGGAATCTATGGCATTCATTTCTTAGCTTAAAAATGGGTGAGTGGGACAGAGTCCTGGCTGAATGGACTGTTCATGTCCCAAAGCATGCGGTGGCCAGCTCCATCCCTGGACTTGGGTGCCCAGGGTTTGAACCAACAGTTGAATGCCTCACTATGTCTCCTCTTCTTGCCCTCAGGTACAGTCTGTCATCTATTGCTGTAAGGCTGGACATTTTATTTGTGTAAGAAACTCTGATGCACTCCACCAATGCTGTAACACAAGTGACGTGTGTGCACTTCTGCTGCTCTTCCTCCTCCACACCTTCCCAGGCCCGGACATCCCACCACGAGCCAGAACAGAGCTCTACTCCAAATCAGTTTTACAATAATTTCCCATGGGTAGTCTTAGCCTAGAGTTTCAAGTCTGCAGAGAAAGCCCTCCAGCGGAGGGTTGAGAGGAGAGCTGGGCCACGTGGTCAGGACCGTTATGCAGGTGCGGCATGTTTTCATCTTGATGATGGAGGAGCAGAGAGCCAGGGTGCCTCCCATCGCAGGGGGGTATGAGCTTCCAGCTGGAGCCAGGTGCACTGACTGTAATGTTTCTACCCATGTATGTGAGACAGTGCTCAGGTGCAAAATCACAGCCCTCCCTCAGAGATGCTGTGGCACAAACCTCTAGTATCTGGCACGGATAACGTGGGGGAGAGAAGAGGAGACTTCTGCTTAAAGCCGTGGGACAGCATGCGCAAGCTCCTTTGCCTTGTACTGCAGAAGTGCCAGCCACCTCCTCGCAGTTGGGCAGACCCTCTTCAGGAGAGGGACTCTGTTTGCTGTGGAAGCCATCTGTGCAGGAGGTGTCAGTCCCTGCCAGAGCTGTGGTGGTCCTTCTGGGGCACCCTTCCTCTTTGCTTGGTGCCTACAGTGAAGGGAGGGGTGGTGCAGGGATCTCAGCCCTTGTTGGTAGCTGGCTGGTAGTCTTTGCTGTTCAGGATGTATGGGGAGGGGTCTGTGCAGTCCCTGCTTACCTGTGCTCCCAAAACCTCTGCTTCTGTGTGGACACTGTTCAGCTTTGAAAGCTTCCTTCTAGAAGTTGCTGCTGGACCTTTTGTGAGCTCTGACAGGAGGTGCCTTTTACATCTCTGCCCCAAGGCGTAGGGGAAGCCTGAAGGGTTGTCCCAAGTCCTACGCTGCTGTGCTACTACTTTCTTATTCCTCTGTAGCTGACCAGGAAAGAAGAATAGATGGGCAGTAATGCTGTTGTGCCAGTCTGAGATCCTTTAGAGCAAGTGGATAGCAGCTGATAATTTGTCTCCAAACTTTCTTTCAGGATGCCTGGTCTAATCGAGGGTCTGCTTTTTTCCTCTGGGATTTTGCAAGGTGCCATGCAGGTCTGTTGGAGAAAGGGGCATTTTGAGGATTTCTGTAGCTGGGCGTCGTGTAGCGTATCGGAGCATGTGTTGGACAATTTGTGTTGAAAAATACTGGTGGCTTGCTAATGCCCTGTGTGAAAAGGGGAAACCTTGGCATCTCCTTGGGGTCAGAGCTGAGACTTTATGAAAGAGCTTAATAAATAGTAACAGCAATGTCCTTGCCACCCCTCTACATCACACTCTCTGCGATGAAATCACTCACATAGAGCCTTCAAAACATGATTGTTTGCTACATACCTGCTCCAACTTCACACACACACAGGCATATGCATGTGAGCTGCTGTGCACACACACATGCATGTGAGCTTGTGTGTACACACACTTGTGTGCTGAGATGTGGTGATCCCAAGCGTTTTATATGTAAGGTAGAGCATAATCCTTCTTCCTGCCTATGCTGTGCTCAAGAAAAGGAGGAGTCAGTGATGGGACCCAGCCAGGCTGTCATGTATATTCTGGGGTTATGGCTACTTTGATTTATACTCAGCGCCTTTGATTTATACTTGGCTCCAGCAGCCACTTAATGTGACTTCCGCAGCTGAAAATAGCCAGAGTAGATTTATCACTCAGCCACTCTCGCATCCCCAGCCCTGCTCCCTGGGTTGAGGTGTGAGGGGAAGATGGGGCCAGTATGTGCCTGCCAAATTATCCAGGGAAGCTGTGGCACCAAATTTCAGTGCTGGCAGGGAGACCCACTGTCTTCATGGACCCTGCTTAGTGCTGGTGTGGCACAAGGGGAACACAGAAGTAATAGCCAGAAAATGACTGTGCCCATGCAGAAGAGCGCCATGGAAATGTAGACTTGATCTTGTTGTCATTTAAGCTGCTGTAATTCAGTGATTATTTCTGTTCCTTCCTTAGGCTGGAGTGAGCAAGGTCAGAGCCACCTCCAGAGTTCCTGTAGCCCATATTCCTCTGGGTTCAGTCCCAAACACTTGTCTGTTTTACATGTGGGCTCCTGCTATGTATTGGTGATTTTTGTTTCCAATTGAGAAACATTGGCTTGTATTAAGTTAGGTTTTTTTTAGTCCCCTAGATTGTAGTCCTATCAAGGCTGTAACTGGAGACAGCCTAGCTCTTCTAGCCTAAGCCTTTCGCTGAGTCAAGTCTTGTAAGCTCCCAGTGGGATGTTTCACAGGCAGGGCTGGCTCTGTTTACATCCTTTCCTCCTGCTCATCTCATCTGTGAGCTGCAGCTCTGCAATCACAGGCATCCCTGGTGTGCCACTGATGCTGCTGATGTTTCATTTTTATGGGGTCTTTGACTTGAATCAAACAACTGAACTTCACCCCTTCCTGGTGAAGTAATAACCAGAATAACAGCCAATTTTTTTTTTTTTTTTTTTGCAGATGGCTCTTACAGCTTTTGACGTGTGTGCCCTTGCCATCCACATTGGATGATGTATGTAGTGTTTGTCCCTTCTTTTGGCATTTTGATATGTGTGAGAGAGGTGAAATGTCTTTAAAAGCTTTTTGCTGGCGCCTGCGGTTTGTTGCAGACCCAGTGGTACAGGCAGAACGTGATAAATTGAAACAAGACTGTTTCTCTACAGTTTCAGAGGGATGTTGACGTATAGGACTAAGTCGTCAGCTGGTGCAAATCCACTGTGCTCGTTACATGTGGCCAAACCTGACACCAAGGGAGCTAAAGTGAATTACCTGAGCTGGAGGCTGGTCTTTTGCAGCAAAGAATGGTAATTATGTAGTAGAGTAATATACTTCTTACTTAAGGGTAAAGTAACAGTTAAATGAGGATCATAGGCTATACATTAACCTGGTTCTTAGTAAATGTAATGAAGTTAATGAGTACCATTATGGTGTAATCTGATGGTTTTAGAGGAAAATACACAAATTGCAAAGGAGGTGTTGGGGCCTTTCACCCCCCTGAGCTAATCCTCCCCGCAGCCTCCCCTGAGAATTTACCGCAAGCTGTGCAGAAATGGTTTATGACCAGCTGCCCTTTCTTGGCTGGATCCTTGTTGCAGTATAGATTGAGAGTCTCTCTCTTGAAGCTGGTGGAATTCTGCATTGATACAAAAGTTTATTAAAATCAGTTGGAGTCTTTCCTGTGTTGGAGTTCATCATGTGACAGAACTGAAGACCTTAATTGGAACCAAGTTTGGTGTGTAACACACCTCATTGTCGATGTCCTCAGTAGACTGGCCCAACACGGACGTTGTATCCATTTAACCCAAGTCCAAGTTCTGCTGAATTTCATTGCTATTATTCTGGGGAGAGGATGGAGAAGCAGAGCCATGGATACAGCTGTGGTTAAACCACGTCTTTCTCTGAGCAGTTTTTCCCACTTGCACTGATGTTTTCTTTCTGACTTTCTGTTCCTAGTTACTCCTGAGGCCATTGGGTTTTTATCTGCAGTTGGAATCTTCGTTACCCTCCCTGCATTCCTCTTCCACTTCATCAACAAGAAGCTCTGCTTTGAAAAGAGAGGTGGGCTCCCATGCCTGGAACAACAAGGGAGAAGAAAACACTACAAAGTCAAGTCCAGAGTTCATGAGGGCCTTGGTAAGTATCATGGTATTATACCACCTTTGATGTACAGAATCTTCTTGAGGTTTTGATTGCTGGGAAGACAGAGCTAGACCCATTTGCTGTGTCTCAGGTTATTTGTGTGGAAAACAGCAGGGTTTTGGATAGACTATAGTAACCTCTAAAACTTGATCAAATGGATATGCAATTGCTACCATGCTCCCATTGTCTTTGTTGTCTGGAGTAATCTCTTGAAAAATGGAGGGCAACACTGGGGAAAAAGCACACTCCCCACTCTCTGTCTGTTGTGGGAGTGTTTTGTTAATCCAGTGGAGAGCAAAATTTGAGCAATTTTGAGTAACGATACTGCCTTTCTGCTCACGAAGGATATGCCTGTCCTGGTTTTCTTGTAGTAGCTATTACACGCGCTTTCATGCATTTGCTCTTGTCTGGAAACATTATGTCTTGGGTAAACCCATGGGTCCTGGAGCCAAAATAACTGGGAATTTTACTGTGTTACAAAAATAACATTTTAATGTTTCTCAGCCATCAAAAATGCATCCATTCTGGTAATGGTGGTAACTGAGAATTTGGTAGTTTCATCATACATTTGTTTGTAAATTTGCCTGTCATAAGTGTATAATCATTAAAATAATCAGCCAAGAAGAGGCCTCAGAAGCTTCCCAATTAACAGGTCTTCTTCTCAGTGGTTCATTCTTAAAGCTAACTGTAGAAGGGCACAATCACAAGGCGCGGAGCCCCTGGAGGTTTTTTTGTTGTACATTTTACCTTATACGCTGAGTTCAGCGTGGCTGTTGCAAAGGGTGTGATCTGGTCATACCTTAAGAGTCCAGGATTTATGGACAGTCGAAAGATTGGATGCCAACATATGATAGGAAGTCAGCGGGACTGACTGCTTCTTGCTAAATGCATTAGTGAGCCAGGGAAAGGCACCAAAAAGTTCAAAGTCCAAATGGTGCTTGAAATTATTCCCACCACCCCCCCTCCATTGAAAGTCCTAACTTTAATGTTTCTAAACAAAGACTATGGGGTTTTTTTTAATAAGTTTCCTTTGTTGATATTATTTTTAAGTCTTTCTTCCCTTCTCTTTGCCTCCCATCAAGTGGTGTAAAAATGTGGTTTTTATTTTGGTTTTTAAGATGACACATCTCCGAGGAGCGTGTGGGTGTTGACATTCTATGGAGCTGTCACAGGCTATCATGTAAACACGTATTTGCAATGCTTTTTAAAATGTGAATTATTAATAAACAGGGTGGCTTGCTTTTTTTGTGTTTTGTTCCTTCCAAATTTTGAAGGACAAAAAATTGCTTCCCAGCTGACACACTCGATGGCAATTTTCATTTCAGACTAAATCTTATGTGTCTCAGTAATAAACCTTTGAAAACATGGGTTTATAATGGAAACACTAATTCAACTTTAACTACAGCTGTGCCGTACAAGCAAAATACCACACACATTAATGAGGTGCTAAATCTGATACGGCAGAGGAATGTGTTGTAATCATTAACTACAATGGAAGCTTAAAGTTGGAGCCTGCTTTTTCCGTTCAAACAAAATCAGCTTGGTGAGTTGGAGCTAAGAGCCATTTAAAAATATCATCCCTATATTTAGTTTAAATTTCACCATAGCGTTTTGATACTTGTAAGGCCAATATGGAATATGTGTGTAGGAAATGCTAATGCTTTTAAAGGACAGCAGCATGAGAGAATAGATTAAACCCTGGGCTAACATAGCATGCATATGGCGAGTGTAGAAACCTGGAGCCTGCGCTTGGGCGGGAAGCCAGGAAAGGCTGCTTCTAGCATGGCAGTTGCCTGGTGAGGGAGCTCTCCCAAGAGGAGTGTTGACAAGCAAGGGTTTGTTTCAAATTCGGAATCTGACTTTGCTGGGCAGAAAGGAGCAGGATGGGAGGGTTTGTAATGTGTAACTTATCGGTTAGCATTCACTTTTCCTCTTCTCAACTTCTTCTGGTGAGCTGTGTTTATTACAAGGAGATCCTGATTCTAAAGACTCTGCTGTTATTTAACATGTAACCCACTTATGATTGTTCTTCCCAGTTCTAAGTGCTCAAATTGGGGAAATCTTTTTGCTTCTCCACATCTGGAATTAAGACTGGTTAGAACATATCCGTCTGCTATGACTGTCAGCTTTGTAACTGTCTAAATAGGAGAGAAGGCATTTTGCATTTTGATCCCTCTGGCCTGACTATAACATCTGCAATAGGATAAACCCCATTTTGCAACAGCATAGGTAAATGCAGGCTGTAGCCTGAGAAGGTGTGTATGGGTTCAGTGCATGAGATGTTTCTCTTGTCCTTGGATCTAGCTGAGTTTTGAGTTATCTACCAATAAAAAAAGAGAGTTGGTACAGAAACATAAGCAAATCTGTCTACTTTGCACTTTGCAGGTCCACAGGCTGACATTCAGAAAATGTACTGTAAAGTGTCAAAGTTTTTTGTTGTTGTTGTGGCTTTTGCTTTTCTGGACTTCAGAACGAGAAAAATGACAGAATGAAATAGGTGTTTCCATCATCATGGCTCTATGATACATCTGGCTGGTTCATTCCTAATTTAATTTTAATTGCACAGTTTGTGTCCTTATGAAAGGAACAAGATAAGGGAAAGATCTTTATGAAAATGAAGAACTAATTGAAAACCTATCAGGAGACTCCAGGACAAAGCCTCTTAATTACGAGGACACAATGGATAACATTTTTGATACTTGTGGCTTTTGTGGATCCTATTCTTGTCTGCTTCATTGACCTTCGTGATGAGCCCATCTCTTGAGCAAGGATGAGCTGCCCTGATTGCCTCTCACTCAGCTGCAGGAGTCCATTCACTGCGGGGGCTGGAGCTCATCTGGACACGGCCAGCCTGTATTTAGCATGGACTTGGCACTGCAAGGGGGAGCCAGGAGCAGGCTGCAAAGCTTGATGGAGAAGCTGGTAAACACTTAACTGATAGGAGGGTAGCACAGAGTTAACTTCACATGTATCAAGCTTGCTTGGCTATGCCCAAGCGTGTGCAGAAGGAAGTTGTGGTGGCATGAAGCAGTCCTGAGCTGACTGGAGCAATGTAGAGCCTTGATGTAGGTCATATGCAGAATTCCTTAGCAAGGGAAATATTAAACACCACACCTTTGGTCTTAATGGAGTCAGCTGGAGTGGTTCCTCACAGCATTGGTGATCTTTCAGGTGGTGGGGGAGTGTGTGTGTGGGTGAAGTTTCCCCTTGGAGCATCCCCCCATGCAAGGAAGGAGGACCTTCCCTTGAACAGAGGCTGACAGATGTCAGTGGGATCTCGTGTGAGACCTCTTCATGCTGTGATGGTTTGGTGTCCCTTCCTGTAGTGTGAATTTCAGGACCAAGAGGTGGTGATGGTGTTCTTACGTATGGTGTTTATAGTGTTGCCGAGCGCTTTGCTTCAAAAGTTTGTGAGTGAAATGAACTTCACAGAAACATGTGACGGTGCTGGGCAAACCCTTGTGTAAAGAGCTGTATCTAACCGTGTGCTTCAGTGCTGTGGCTCGAAAAAGAAAAGGGCCCTCTTTGTTCTATACCCTAATCTTTTTATAATGATGTGACCTGAGACCGGGAAAGAAATTGTAGTTTCCTGACTGTGCTATATACAAAAATATTCCAGTTGTGCCTTGCATTGAATACCTGTCGTGATGTTAAGCATGTACTCCTGATACGTGAGATCAGCTTAAACATCATGAGGTTTGAAGAAACATTGTTTTCCATTTTTTCCCTTCTGTCTTATCAGCCTCAAGAGCACTTGCAGTTCATGTTCTCAAGCTGTTCTGCACAGCCACTACTCTAGCCTTTGGGGCTAGCAGCACACTTAAAATTGTTGTGATTTAATTCCAGCCGGCAACTGAGCACCACACAGCCACTCACTTGCTCCCTCCCCCCCCAGTGGGATGGGGGAGAGAATCAGAAAAGTGGGAAAAAAAAAAAAACCAACCCACCCAACCTCATGGGTTGAAGTAAGAACAGTTTAATAATTGCAATAAAATAAAATAGTAATAATAATAATAAAAGAATATACAAAGCAAGTGATGCATGATGCAATTGCTCACGACCTGCCAACCGATGCCCAGCCAGCCCCCGAGCAGCGGCCCCCCAGCCAGCTTTCCCCCAGTTTCTATACTGAGTGTGACACCACATGGTATGGGATAGCCCTTTGGCCAGTCTGGGCCAGCTGTCCTGGCTGTGCCCTCTCCCAGCTTCTTGTGCATCTCCAGCCTTCTCAGTCGGCAGAGCATGAGAAGCTGAAAAGTCCTTGACTTAGTGTAAGCACTACTTAGCAGCAACTAAAACATCAGTGTGTTATCAACATTATTCTCATCCTAAATCCAAAACACAGCACTATACCAGCTACTAGGAAGAAAATTAACTCTACCACAGCCGAAAACAGGACAAAAATAAATAAATGGAGATGCAGTTCTTGTATAAACCACTCATCTCCTGTAGCTGAGGCTTTAAGGAAAGCATCAACACCTGTAACACTCAACAAAGGCAGGAATGTTAGCTGCGCTGCCTGGATGTCGACCTTGCTTTGTCAATCTGCAACCAGGCACTGGGGACCCGTCACATGCAGCGTGAGGGACCACCATATGCTCGCAGAGGCTTAGCTTCATGTTTAGAAACAAGTAATGTGGGTGAGCGTGACAGTACCAGCCTGGCGTGCGCAATAGACTGGTTTCCTCCAACAGCGTGGTAAGTTGTGGAAGGCACGGGAGTGTCCTTCTCCAAAGCAATACAATCGTTGTTGGTCTTTGTAACCCTGATGCTGAGTACCCAGTAGCTCTGAGGCTCCATTGTCCTCAGCAAGGTACAGATTGAAATTGAGTCTGGGGTTATTCATGTCATCTGGTTGAGGGATGTAGCTCAGCCAGGGTGTTACGTTTCTTGACCGGCTGGTGGCAGTAGGGAGAGGAGCTCTTGAAAGGGAAGTTTCTCCGTGCCCAAATGAAGCCGCTCTTCTAAATTACTTTCTCTCTCAGTTGCCTTTATAGAGGCTCATAGGAAGAGTGGTTGGACATGGGACAGCGTGAACATTGCCACTGATGCCCGCCCTAGACATCAGAGAGCCTGGTTTGTAACAAGAGCGAATTAAAGGAAGGATAAGAGTAGCTGAGGGAGCAGTTGCTGAGTTGATAGGGACAACTGCCTGCTCAGATCTATGGCTCTGAATTCTTTTAAATCATTTGAAACTAGGTCTGGTTTTCCCAGTGATACCTCAGCCTCCCAGCATGTCTGGCTGGACTGGTGGTTGACTTCGCAGAAGTGAAAGGAGGTGGGAGCTACAGACTAGGCCATGCGCGCACACGAAGACGGATAACCGGGAATGGATAATCATCTACTGCATTTGCTGCTCAGGGCTGTGGTTCCCAAACAGTGCTGTCTGCACTGCTCGATGGTGGTCCATACGGAGCAATTTCCATAGGCTCTGTAAGGATGGAGTGTGTGGGGGAAGAAGGAGTAACAGTAACTGGTGACTCCTCAAAATGTTTCTAAAATATCTTCATTGTGTTAAACAGCTAGACATGCTCTCCCACTGCTAATTTCCATGCAAGTAATTGCTCTGATTGACCCTGGCTTGTTCAGTTGCTGCAGACTGGGTAGCATGATTGCAGGCGGGGTGGGGACACGGTCTATTGGGTCTGCTCTAGACAACAGCTTGACAGCACAGGTGGGTGGGTTCGAGTGGTGGTGTAAATTGGTGTTTCTCCAGCCTTTTGAACTTGTGATTTCCTTTCGGCTCTTCTGTCTTCATGTAAGCCGATGAATGAAAGCAGCTCAATTATAGAATGTGCTGTAATTTCTGACTGCAGGTTTCTTCTTTCATTCCCTTAATCCAGTAATTACAGATGTTTCTCACTCCTTTACCTTGAAAGAGCACAGTTGCCACTACTTACACCACTTCTCTAATACTCCAACGATCTGTGACTTTCTCTATGCCCTTTTTGTAACCCTCAGTTTGAGAAATATAAATAATTAACGTTATTCATTGTTGCTTTTTGTACTACCACTTGGCACAGAACTGTTAGGGGGTTTTGTGCCTATGGTGACAAGTGGCTCTTTAAACGCAAAGGACCTTATTTTGACTTGGAGGATGTGACTGGCTTCAGTGGAGTGACTCTGGACTTAGCAGCAGTGCTGGGGCAGAATCTGGCTTTCTGGTATATCCAGGCCAAATATTATGGTCAAGGAAGCTGTTTGCATTTTCTGTTTCCTGAAAATTCCCTCAAGGTTTGTATTAATATTTTGGTGGCAATAGTATCTGTGTGTGCAGTTGCAGATTCCCTGTTCTGTGAGTGCACTGGAGTTACATGAAACGAACACGCTTTGAGTTCAGGAGGTCTTACGGTCTAAGCAAAACCAAAGTTGTGCAGTGGTCAGCATAGGAAATCACCATCGGCTCCTCAGCCCTGTTGCTGGTGGAGCTTCTGAGCATAGTATTTGGATGCTGGTCTTCTAGGAGCATTTTTTTTTGCCTCAATTTATCACCATATACTCTACATGGTGGAGAGACCTGGGTTTTTTGAAAAAGGCTCTACAGTTTTCAAGAATTAATGTCACATTTGCATAATTCCTTTTTTCTTCTATCCCTTTCCACTTCTCCCCATCCCACTGAAACTGTGAGGATCAGTAATTGTTGCCATTATTTTTGACAAAAGGAAAGCATGCAACAAAGGAATGGGAAGAAAGGAGGAAACACCATGGGGCTAAATATCCTGATCAAAACCACTTCTGTCATTTGAGTATCAATTTTTACAACTAATTTGGCACAGCATCACTAGTAGTGAGCTGCCTGCAAAGACAGGAGGTGATTTGGGAGTGAGGAATAAGTCTGCAGGCTGCTTCTGCGTAGGCTAAACCCCGTGCAGCAGGGTGCATCGCTGTCTGTCTGATCTCGTCTTTGTTTTCGCTTCACCCTTTTGGGGCTTGCAGGACCAGTGCGTTGCAGCAGTAGGTTTATTGCCTGTTGATTTGTAACCCATGAATGTTTCCAATGAGATGTGTGTAATTTATTGGTATAAACCATTAGATCTTTCTTGAATGCCCTGGAGTTTCTGAATCACCAGCTGAAAAGTATTATTACAAAGCACATAATCACTTGGAAAGTGCCTCTATCTTCTTTTTTTTTGCTTTAAATTCAGCTACATAAATAGCATTTTTATAGCACGTAGGCCAAAAAGGTAGCAAGATATTCTGTCTTTCTGTTTTGTTTTACCTTAGGGAAACTTGGTTAGCAGTGACGCTCACAGTTGATGTAAACCTTGGGCACTGTCTGTGAACTTTCCTCATAACGCTTCTGCAAGAGGCTCCAATCAACTGATCAGCTTCAAGTGCACAGGCTGTTTTTGGCACTGTGACAATTTTAACTGGAAATACGGTTTCATCGTAGCAATGTTTGGTTATCCTTCACTGTGAGGATGGAAGGGCTTTGCTAGCATCTTGTTAAGCATGATTCTGGCGACTACAGGAGGAGCAAAGAGTGCAGATTGTTCCCAGAACTAGGATAGTGGATTTCTTGGCCCAGTGATGCTGCTGCCTGCCTTCAGCAGAGTACATTTCTAATCTCCTGTCTGCTATTTTACATGTGTGCTAATTGGGCTCCAGTCCGAAAGGAGGATCAGGCTCGTTATAGTTTTCAATAGCTTAAAAAGAGTTATTACATCATCTTACCCCTCCAAGCCTTCCTTACCTCCTCTTTTCACACGAACAGCAAAATGGCCTTGCCTTTTGCACAGACCCTTGATGTTCTGGCCATCAGCTTAGATTCACACCTTTTAAGCTTGGAGGAAGGCTTCATGGTGGGTCTGTAACACTGCTTTTCCTAGGTGTCCACACAAATAAAGCTCCTGTCTATGGACATGATCCGTGGCATGCCAGGTGGGCATGAGGGGCTGATGCTCTCTCTATGAGATCGGGAAATAAGGTATATCATTCTCAATGGCTTAATTAAAATTTCTGAGAAGTGGGGAAGGCAGAAATCATTCCTCTGGGTACATGTAGTGTGGCTGTCTAAACTGGTGACCCAGCACAGTGCTCAGAGTTTCAGTTATGGACAGATGGATTCAACAACTTGCCCAAACTGCTAAAAAAGCTTTTTGGTACAATTTTCTCGGCAGTGGCAAAAGAAGCACATCTTTCTAAAACAGTGATGTGACAAAGATGTCCTCTGATCTTTGGAAGCTGGGAGCGGATTTCCTCTTCTTGTGTCTCTACATGGGACAGTACGTTCCCAGGCAGAGAGGTGAGGCTGTGGATTTCTTCCTCATCTAGTGTTTCAGAAATAAACGCTCACTTGAAAATTGTTCAGTTATTAGATGCTGGGACGCTGTTCTCAACCTGTGGTCTACAAGCCTTCCTCTAAGGGAGGAGTTTGGTAGAAAACTTTTGCAAGGGCCACACAAAAAGTGACTGAAGAAGAGGAAGTTTGTGCCTACGCTCTTCAACAGCTTGAATAAGGGAAATCGTTGTAAGAAACGCACATCTGATGGCAATTTTTTAGGAGCCTGCATATCAAGAAGATTGAAAGACATTTTGCTAATATTACAAACCTCTGCATTGTGGTAGTGTTTGAAATTCTGCTAATAGTTGTCTTTTTTTAGCTATACAGTAATTGCACCTCTCAATGGGAACGCAACTCAGGAATAATGATCCTATCAAGACAAGGGAATATAGATTGTAGTAAAGGTTATGATGGTATCTGTGAGAGGCTTAACATTGATCCTTTTATCTATCTGATTTTCCAAGGGGGAAAAAAAAATACCAACTTTTAGTTAAGCAGGTGATTCAGTGTGAAAATTCTTGTGGCTAGTTTTAGAAGATGGAACTTGAAGTGAATTTGCTAAACTGTCCCCCCCCCCCCCCCTTTTTTTGATGAATGCTTTTAAAAAGAAATGGATTTTTCTTTCCCACACATTTTAAATGCTCTTCTCAGTTCTTTTATTTTTTTTTCTAATGCAAGTAAAAATTGCTAAAGAATTCAAAAGTAAAAACCGTTATGTTGAAAAGGCCATGTTGTGAAATATATCATAAACGCCCTGTTAGAGCAGTGCCTGCTAATTAAGGGAGAGAGCTCCTGGGAAACAGCAAGCCTATAACAGAGCTCAGCCTCCTTTGATCCTCTGTTGAGTTTGTAAAAACGTTGCCCGCCTAAACTTGTCTGCAGCTTGTTACACATTTTATCCATCTGCTGCAAGACCAAAAATAAGCGATTTATAATTCAGTTGAACTCCAGTTGTTCAAGCATATCACTGACTGGAGTCTTAAGAGGGAGATGGCAGGAGGAGAAGCCAAACAAAGGCTAAACAGAGCCAGGCACCCTGGAAATTGCATTGCTTTTGCCTGTAGGGATTATGTAGGCACTGGATTGCAAGTTGTGCAGGTGTGTTACAGGTGTTACTAAAGCGCTTCAGATTTTTTGGCTGAAATATACTTCAGTGTCTATCCATTGTCTATAAACTCAAATCAGACCATTTGTTGGAATTCTCCAGCTTTAATCCAGACAAATTTCCAGGTCTTGGGTAGAATTGTGGACCTGTATATACATATGTGTATGCGTCATGTTTCCCCCCAGCCTACTTATAGCAAGATGATCGGGACAACTACTTGGCATATGAAGCATGCGGGTTCAAGGCTTATCTACCTGTTCAGACAACTGGGTGACCACATCCAAGCCCTGCAGGTGACTGTAGATCACTGCTTTAATTCCATGACTAAAGTCAAATCTTGCTTTGAAAAACTCTCTCCATCTTTCTAGCTGTGATACCAATCTCCCTAATGCGGAGTCTCCTGTGCAGCACCGCGATGTTTGCCCGAGCCGTGGTGCAGTCAACCACAGCATCCGGGAGAAGTGGGATGGCTCTGTTGGACCAATTGAGTGTTAGCTCTGAAATCTAATAACAAGAGGAGCTAATTATTCCCTATGCAAATATCACAAGTCTGTTCTGTTGATTTTTAGAACAGATCAGCGCTTCATTTTAGCACCCATATGTTTTATCTGCATTGGTTAGCTATCACTCTTGGATGCCTGCAGCCCTCCAAGGGCTACTGCTGTCACGTATCTTGCTGCTGAGACGGAGGCAGAGCGTTACGAAGTCCTCCTTTCATGAGAAATCAGAGATTCATTTGCTGTTGCCTGTAAATAAATGACATGTTCCAGCATCCAGTATTTACTCACCCAAATTTACCTCCTTCCACTCCTGGGAGAATCTCACTGTTAGAAGTACCATCTCCTCCCAGTGACTTCTGTGGTGCTGTGACTTGCTAGTAGCAAATGTGCATTATGCTGAAAGGGTGTTGTCTGGAGCGTGTCCTCAGTTTAGGACTATGAGAAAATAAGTTGCACAAAGCAGAAAGGCTTCAACAAGGACAGGGTTGGAAAGAGGAGAGTTGATGAAGGGAACAGCTCACCTGGGAGGTCACGCCATGACATTGTCTGTTCTTTGCCGAAGATTTAATGCGTGGCAGAGAGCGTTACCTGGGGGTCCCAGTGGCTGAGCCAGAGGCCAGCGGTTGACAGGTGGGTACTGGAACAGCGTGTGCCCCGAGCCCAGAGAGTTTGTAACAGCCATCAGCTTTTAAAATGGCTCTAGTAACCTACGTTCATTTACTGCCCTTGTTAGGACTGTAATTCTTAGTACACACTGAAGCTGATAATAAACATGTTGGAAGTGTCTGCACAGTAAGTCAACATCACTGAACAAAATGATTCTGCACAGGTATTTCAAAAGGTAAAAACCTCTTAAGTCACTGATCTCATATGTAAAGAAGCTGCTGCCTAAGCAAGGTGGGATCTCCTTGTCCATGCTCCATTTAAAAATCTAAAACACTGGGATTCCCACTACATTTCTTTGGAGACCATTTCACAAGGTAATACACATTGCTGCTCAGCTTATTTTCTTGCTGCTTATACTGTATTTACCCTTCTATAGTTTGATTGCTCCTAGACCTCTAAATTCAATGAGACACTGGTATGAATTTTTGAAGTTTCTTTTTGCTTCTTTTTAGTTGTCTTTTAGCCTAAAATCTGCAACTATTTAATTCTTTGTTCCTAAACCAATCATCCTATTTGTAGGTTTTTCCTTATTCTCAGAGTTCCTAAAAGAATATGTGTCTTGTGATAATGTGGGAAGATGTATATCAGGCAAAAAGGCACCTTAACTTTCTGCAAGTTATGAAAGCAAAAAAGGCCTGTGTTTTTATTTAGGGTTTATATGAGTTTTGAGAAGACAAGATAGGAACAGCCTGTCTCCATCCCAACTTCAGAAATGTCACATCTCTGAGTTTATCTTGATCCAAAAGGTTAATATTTACAATTCTGCAAATACGTGGTTATTCCAGGTGTGGCAGTACTTAAATAACAGTTAAAATATGCCAGCTTTTATAATACTTTTATCATGATTGCTCTGTACTGAAGAAGTGCTATAAAGATCTGGTCTGTGTCTACTTTTGTAGTGAAGATATGGCTGAAGCAGGTATAACCAGTAGCTTATTCCAGCCACTATGGGTTTTAATGGACATATTGACGTGATACCAATGCTTTTGTTAATTCAATGCTGTTCCCAGTAATTTCATACCTATAATATTCCACCTCCTGTGTTTTGCTCATTTCTGTGAAGGGCAAAACAACTCTGGGTTGTGTTACTCTGTGGACAGAGAGGGCTTCTTCAGATCCTTTCTGGAGCAAAGCGTTTGGGATAGTTGTCTGCCATGGGCTGGTTCTGCACACTTTAGGCCTGTCACTTTAATCAATCAAAACATAATTCTCCCCAGATTCTCCACCCTTCAATTTCCCCATCTGGACATGCTAATGATAAGGGTGTGGTGGAAGTCAGGGCCAGGAGATTATTTGAGATTTTTGACTGCAGGTTGTTTTGTACTTTTTTTACCAGGTCTGTTGACAGCTGTAACCAGAATGTGTGTGCTTCAGAAAAGGTAATTCCCTGATGTTCTATGTTTTTATTTTTGTATAAGGTTTAGCAATTGAATGAAAGCTTTCCAGATCTCTGCAGGAATATGTGTAATTTGTCCATCATTTCTGGATGGTATTTCTAGTGGTATTCTCAATGGGTAGAAGTCCTTTTTCTGTTTCTCCTCTCAGTTCTAGACATCTTATGTAGATACTGTGTCGACAGGTGTTGATGGACAAGCAATTTACAGTAATCTCTTCTGGTGCTTATTCTGTAGCTCCCTGAATTATAAGTGACATGCTGGCAAAGCTGAGCAACTGATCACCAGATACTGGCATAGTGTTAAACATGGCTTCTGAGGCTGCTCAGAATTTCCTTCAGCCACTGTCATCTTGGATGTCTCAAATATACGAAGCTATCCAACAAGCAGGAGACTCTATATCTGCTTCACTGCTGAATTTGAGTGGAGTGGGTCGTAAGTCCGAAGAAGAGAGGAACCAGGACTTGGAGAATAATGGAGGCGTTTATGAGGATTATTCTGAGGAATCAGATGATGAACACCACCTGGACCTCTGGGATGAGGAATACTTGTATCCTAGAGAAGATGGTCACATTGTGGGTCCTGATCTTGCTTCACAAGCCCTTCCTCATGGTTCTAACATGGGTCTGCAGAGGCAAAAAGGGCTTAGAAATACCAGCAGCTTACCAGAGCAGTGTGTTGAAAGCACCAGGTCTTTGACAGCCAATGGATCCTACTGGATGAATGAAGATCTCCAGCCGCTCAATCGGCTTCCTGCCATCGCTGAGGAAGAAGGTGAGCCCTCTATGAGGATGGGAGGCCGTGAGCACAACCTCAGCATGAGTGGCTCCTTAAAAAGTAATAATGGCAAGGCAAGTTTTGCAGGTAAGCAGCTAGCATGCACCCTGACAGTATTATCCAGACCTCTCTTGTCTAGTATTGATTTGATTTAGTTGCTAATCTGCTCATTATGTTCTGTGTTGTCTTTGTTTCCCACAGCTAAAATAAACTCCCCAAATCCCAAAGAAAAATCTAACCTTTCCTCGGCTGTTTCTGATTCTTCTGTTCGTGAAACTAATCTCGTTGAAATAAGTGGAAATCTCCAGGGTGAAATGCTGTGTATTAGACGGCAATCAGGCCATATTGCTGTAGCAAGGAGTATTTTGCTGCCCCCATGTTTTGTTTTTGGTAGCAGGACCCTTCAAAGGGAGTGTTTAGCCTTAAGCCTTTGCTTTGAGAACCATCTGCCTTTGCGTCATTGCTATTAAAGATATATATATAATCTCAAACCTTGTTTCTTTGTGCCAGGAATCTCAAGATGTTACTGTGCCATGTGCTGTGAAATGCTGTACTAAAAAGCCAGCCATATCTCATGATTTTATGGATGAAAGGCTCCCAAATCGCTTTCCTCTCCTCCCACCACCCCCACAGACTTTTCAAATAAGACTGAAGAGGACAGCAGGCAGGAGATTATGGGAAGGAGAACTGAATTTGATATTTTCAGTTTTAAATAGGCCTAACTGAGACTTCTGATCATTAAGTGACATTAACAGCTTTTCAGGCGATTGTACTCAGGACTGAATTTCAGCCATGTGACTTGTACTCACTAAATATCACCATAAATGTGTCCGAAAATTACCTGGGTCACAGAGGACTGATGGAGACCTATGTCCCAGCCACAAGTAGCAAAGCTGCCGTCCTGCTGACATTATCCTTGGGTCTTGCTAGGTTAAAGCCGCTCTTTACGAACATCCTAGGAAGGGGCATAAGGGAGGAAGGGCGGGCGGGGGTCTACAATATTGAACTGATGAAAAACTTGAGACTCACTGAGGATCTTCAGAATTTGGCTTGAAATATCTAAATTCCTTTTTTTTTTTTAATCAGGCAGTAGATGCTCTTGAAAATGTTCGTTTTATGACCAAGAGCTTTTCATCACTCTTGGCTTCTAGGGAAGTCTTACATATTTAGCCATTTCTGTGCAGACTGCGGAAGATCAGCCTGTTTGTTTTCGTATCTAATAGGAATATCAGACTGAGAGGGTATAAACCTTGACGGTGTTCTTTAATGAATATTAAAATTAGCTCTTTTCTTTATTACTATTCCTCACACTGTTACGGCCAGGGAGTAAATAATTAAAAAGAGCTTTTGGTCTAGCTATTCTGTTTCTCAAACTGGGAGTACTTGTTTCGTATTCCAGATGAATGAATGCCACTTCTCAGGTTAAGCACCCCAGAGCTGTATCTCTTGGAGCCCGACTTCTAACCTGTACAGATCCCCTACCTTCTGGTACCCCTATACGCCGCCTGTGCGATATCCTGCCCGCAGGGTTTGTTCATAGGCACCAAGTCAATGCTGCAGGGCTGGATTTACTGTGTGTGCTTGGATCATGTGTCCAGTGTGTGCACAGACACCATGGAGCAGGGCATGCAGTGTCCTTCCAGGGAGTGCCGGGGCCATGGATCCTCCTGGACAAGTGCTATCCAGGGCACAACCTTTGTGCCCCCCCCAGAGGGGCTGTTAGAGCGATTCATGGCAAATGCTGGGGCTTCTCAGAGTGGGCTGGGGAGCAGCCACGTGCTGAACGCATTATTCTGATGGTGGCCTCCAGATCTTTGTCCTGTCTCTGGACTACACCCTTGCTCACGGTGGATGGGAGAAAAGGTGGTGAGCTCTCAGGGAAATGGGGGCCAGGAATGGGCTGCTAACACTGTCAGAGCAGTCTTGTCTGCAGGGACATCTGAGAAGGAGCGTCCTTAGGAGCGTGTGATGGATGAGATGAATTTTCCTGGTGAGAGACACACAGAGTGTGATAGATGCCAGAGTAACCCATCACTGCAGCTAAAGGAGAGAGTCACTCCAAACCTCTCCCAGCTGAGAGCAGGTACTGATCAAGTTGCTGTTGGACTCTCAATATTTATTGGCTTTCCTTCTCAGTCAGGTGTCTGGAGCCATTGTGGACTGGAAGGTTGGCCTTACAGAGTTCCCCAGCACCTACATTGCTGCTGCCTAGAGCTCTCTACTTCCACATGAAGCACTTTAGAGGGTATTGCGTAGCTTTTTTTACACCAGAGGGAATGTCATTGCAAATGCTCTCAAATAGTCTTTTATCTTTTTATTTCTGCAATGCTCTGCAGAAAGAGCCATCCAGTGGTCTCAAGACTTCATAGTCGTGAAGTTGGCTGTTTGAGAGTTGGAGGGCTGGGAGCTGATGCCTTTTTTCTTCGAACTAAGTTGTATAATAGGAGAGAAGGTGCTGAACTGTGATTTGAAAATGTCTTCCGCAAGATCTTTCATGTGGAAGAACTCATTTTGCTCTTCAAAGTGACCCTTCACTTGCAAAACACACACGTGCTCTTGGTATTTCATTTTTCAACTCTTTATTTCCTCTTTTTCCTTTAGATTCATTCTCTAACATCAAGAGTATGAACTCTTCTGATGGTAACCTAGACATGCAGAGAGGCTGTAATACCCTGGGAACTTAAAATTTCAGTCATGGATTAAAATGATCAAGAGAAGATGTTTGAGGTATCCTTATTTCTGTTAGCTTTGTTACCTAACCCCAAGTCACAATGTAAGCGAGCATATGGACTTGCTGACATTCAGCAAAGGCATTCAGTAGCATCAATATTAGCTTTGAATATTTTTCCTTCCATTTGGCATTTTTTTCCCCATTTCTGCAAAATACATGTTTCATGTTTATCCTTATATTCTTTTCAGAACATTGCATCTTGACTTTATTTCACTTAATGTACCGTATTTCTCTCCACAATAGAATATTTTAAAGCTAAATTGGCACAAAACAGTAGCAATGCTGAATGCTTTTTGTTGCCATGGAAATATTTCTGGGCACTTACTGAAGACCTGGTTGCCAATAGTAATGTAACAGAGAAAATAGATATGCTTCATTTAGCAGCCACTGGTGATTAAAGAGCCACAGAAACCCGTTACAAGGTCATTCCAATATATAGTTTATTGGGTTTAGGGGGCAAAAAACCTACCAACCCTAGATGAGAATCATTTTGTTTTAAAAAAGATGCAGAACAAAAATCCAATAGTTGTTCCCCCCTCTTAAACTTACAGCATGCTTCTGAGACGAAATAAAATTGCAGTTAAAAACCATCATTACCCCTTCTCCTTTTTATCAAATATGGTTTTGATCACATTTTTGCCTCCTAGGAAATGTTTCCTAGCTCCCAGGTAGCTTTTTTGAGGCCCCAAAGCAGCACACACATTATTGAAAACCATTTTTAAGCTTAGGGATCTAATAAAGTGTTTGAGCAATGAAATTCTTGGGTTCTTAAGTCAAATGTCTGTTAGACACTGTGAGGCATGCTAATCAGCAGGGTGCAGGTTTGGCTGTCGCTGAGTCCTGGTCTGTACTTAAATGATGCTAGTAATGTTGTGCCAAGGTTTCAGACAAATGCAGGGAAACGTTTTTCACTTTGGATGCTTTTGATCCACAGTTTAAAAATGAGGAGGTAGTTCATCAGGAAATATTGCAGCGCCAGGTGTTTGGTGTAAGAGGTTAATGACGGGAAGGCAGACCCTTCCATACATACAGATCCCTGCCACCATTTGCAAATCATGTAGTTGTAGATTTTTGCAAATACAGATGAACTTGCTCTTGCATCTTCTTTGGGACCCTCATTCATCATCTAACCTCTGTGTTCCTGATAGAGAAACTGTCTTCCATCTCAGAACAGGGAGAGCGCAGCCTTTGCATCCCCCCTGCGGCTAAGATACTGCTGCTCAGCTGACTGGGGGTGGCTGGTGAGAGCGTGGCTGCCAAATCCATCATTGCACATTTGGCTTAAGAATTGAAAAAAAGCAGTGGAGCAATAAGCCACTTCTAAAAGTAGTGCGCTGCAAGCAGAGGGGTAGAGCTGGCCAGTCCATCTGCTTCCAGCCTGAATCTATATAGGGGAAAAAAAAGGTAATAAAGAAAAAGATGAAGAGCAGCAGTAATTGTGCCATGAATGCAATGGCTTTAGCCCACTTCTTCCTCAGGGCCCATGTCCTTTGCAAACAAAAAGTCAAAGTGACCATTAAGTTAGCAGTTTCAGCAGACACTGCTCTGAAAAGGCATGGAGACAGACACACCAGCAGAGCTGAGTCTTCTGAATCAGAGCTGAACTATTTTTGCACCGCGAGTTCTGTGATTGAAGAGTCTCCCAAGCTGTCTGACACTGTGTTCATAACACTAGTGTAATTTATAGGTGAGCACTACACTTAAACTGCATGAAGTCTTTGGAGATGTTTTCCCAGCAATTAGACAATATCAGTGCTAGCTAAAGATTGCATTTCAGTTGCACTAAAATAATTTTTTTGACCTTGGAATACTAGGGAGTTTGGCGTCCTAATAGGAATCTTGTCTAGATGGCTAGATAGTTACCCTCAATACATGTCTAAGGGTAGGCATGCCTCTGAGGCTCTGGGAGTTTTTAAAACTAGAAAGCACTATTGCATTTACTTACCTTGGCCTCCAGCTTAACAGGGGTCATTGATTTTTGCCAGTAATTGCTGTAGTAGAGGAAATTATTCGTTCTGCTGTATATGAGCACTCCTGACCTCAGTAAATGACCCTTCATATGGCCAGGAATTCCTAGGCAAGAAGTGAGTTTTCATTAGGTCCTATAAATCCATATAGCAAAATATACTCATAACAAAAAGATGTTGCTTGTGTGATAAATAAAACCTCTGCTTGAACCTGAGACTAAAATAGATAGATGGCCAGTTTCCATGTAAAGGTCCTAAGTGTTGATGAATTTTATCACCTGTCTGGATATGGAGCCAGGCAGCACTCTGGCCAGAATGTAGCTCTATAAAAATCAGTGCCCGTACTCAAAGCAGGACATCTAAAGAGGCCACACTGAATCAATAGCACCACTAGGACTGAGTGAAGGAAAGCAAAGACAGACAGTGGACAAAAGCACTTCACAGAAAATACTTCTGGCTGCTCGAGTGGGAGAAAGCACTAACATGACTGGGGATATGCATCTGGTCTCTGAAGAAAGCGGTATGAATCCGCAGCTTCTGAAATGAAGTGCAGACGTGAGTTTGCATTGAATGGTTTTTCTCTGGGAAATTCAGAACCACTCAGAAAGTGTTTGTGCACAGACTTTTGTCCTTGCGAAGGTGGTACCACATTCTTTTTTTGTATTTAAAGTACTCCTTTGCAGTTCTGTCCTTTCAAAGTTTCAAATTATAAGGGATCTTCATCCATGATGCCAAAAGTAAGCGCTGATGAGAGTACACGCTAGCCCTGAAAGAAGGGTGGATTGCGGTATGTCAGCTTTACAGTTGGGGGAATGAAGCCAAAGAGAGGTTCAAACCACAAATTTTCAAAGGTGCTACCATCGCAGGCTCTGTCTCAGGCCTGTCAACATTGCTGTTCATCCTCAGCTGGTGATTTTAGACACAGTGTCTTTGTAAGCCCACAGTAGATCAACAGTTTGGGTTTTCACCAAGTTCGTTGTCTGGTGGCAGAGCTTCCTTGTGCCTGGCTCCCTAGGGGGCATGAGGGAGGATGGTCTGTTCAGGAGTACTTGTCATCTGCTCTTGCCATCTAGAAGGTTGCATAAGCTGGATAGAGAAGGATGTATTTGAGAGGGAGAAATGGATTTTGCCATTCAGTGCAGTTACAGAACAAACTGTGTGTGTGAGCGTGCGTGTTTGTGCATGTATTTTCTGATCCACTTTTGCGAAGTGGCATCCTCTTCCCACTCCCCATATGGCAGTTGCGACTCTATCTTCCTCTGGTAAGGTTGTTTAGGCCTCAAGAGGCTTCATTTACCAATAAACAGCATCTTGGTAGCATCTGGGAAGTGCTGCCTCTCTCCTAGAAACCCTGCCTCCTCACCTTCCATCTCCTACTACAGGCGAGGCAGGTGTGAATGATCTCATTGCGTTGTGGTGGAGATTACGTGCAGGCATACTAGCAGCACTCTGTGCAGAGCTGGAACATAGTATTTCTGTGTGCTGATACAAACAGTAGTACTTTTTGTCTTTTCTTTTGGGTGGGTTTTTTTTTTTGTTTGGTTTTGCAGTTGCAGTTGTTGCTAGCTTGGCTGGCTTTGCAGATGGCTACTTATGCAAACCCATGATGTCAGGCAAATGCTTGCAGAAGGGAATGACCATTAGGACTTTTGGAAGCATGGATAGTCCATCTCTGTTTCCTCCTAGCCTCTTTGCATTGCTTAACAGCACAGAAACCACTAATATAAGCTTATATGAGATGGAATCACTCTGCCAAAAGGTGAGCTGGTGTTGGTCCTCACCTCTTGCCAGACGGGGGTATGGATATGACTTCCTTGTGCCCAGTTCATTTTTGGCTGTTGTAATGACCTGTTGGCAGCAGCCATCATTTTGCGTGGCCTCATAGACTCCTGAAACAGTTTTAGTAACCAAGGCAAAAGACTGTAGTGAAAGAAAAGAGAGAGATTGCAGTCATGGAGGGAAAAAATGTGCAGTTTTACAGACAATGAATGGCATTGTTGGGCTGTGTGGGTCTTCCAGGTAATGAGGAAAGTGTGGTTGGGCTGTTCCTCTGCAGATGCTGTTTGCATGACTCATGCAGTTTCCTTAGATTGAGTTAGGGAGGTGTCGTGGTTTATGTTTCCAGCTATCTGGTGGTTGCTTCCACCATTGTAAGCATGTGGCGCTTGCCTTGGGGGGATTGTGAGAGTGTGAAATAATCAACCTGCCAGGCCTCCCCATATTCATTTTTCAGCCATCCTCCTCCATACCAGAGAGGCTTTAACTGCTTGGCTTGCTTGATTGCAGCGCATGTTTCACATTCATGGATAACCTGTGCAATAGTGCCCGTGGTCAAGTCAACCCCTCGATCACAAGCCTATCTATATGTTGCATCTCTTCCTTGATGGCCTGAGGTGTCACGGGCCCACCAAGGTAGAAGTAATTCACCCTTATGTTGCCAGTCCAGATCCACCTGAGCCACTTTGATCTTAGCAGCCTGATCCACTTGCTGGTTGTTTTGATGTTCCTCAGT
The DNA here is from genome assembly GCA_020745775.1 of Theristicus caerulescens. Taxonomy (NCBI): domain Eukaryota; kingdom Metazoa; phylum Chordata; class Aves; order Pelecaniformes; family Threskiornithidae; genus Theristicus; species Theristicus caerulescens. Next base: position 64,573,479 of record CM036564.1, on the reverse strand, counting down.
GGCCCGACTCTTGGGTACGTAAGCATCTACGTGAAGTACTTTTACAACCAGGTTCTGTACCTGGGCAGCAATATCTTGCCACAGTGTGGCAGCCCAGATGGTTTTACCTCTGTGCTGGCAGTTGCTCTGCTTCCATTGCTGTAACCACCCCCACAGGGCATTTGCCACCATCCATGAGTCAGTATAGGGATAAAGCACTGGCCACTTTTCTCATTCAGCAATGTCTAAAGCCAGCTGGATGGCTTTTGCCTCTGCAAACTGACTCAATTCACCTTCTCCTTCAGCACTTTCTGTAATTTGTCTTATAGGACCTCCACACAGCAGCCTTCCACCTCTGATGCTTTCCTGTAATACAACAGGACCCATCAGTGAACAGGGTATATTGCTTCTCATTTTCTGGTAGTTTATTATACAGTGGGGGCTCCTCAGCATGCGCCACCTCCTCCTCTGGCGATATTCTGAAATCTTTGCCTTCTGGCCAGTCCATGATCACTTCCAAGATTCCTGGGTGACTGGGGTTTCCATTCGAGCCCGTTGTATGATCAGTGCAACCCACTTACTCCATGTAGCATCAGTTGCATGACGTGTACAGGGCATCCTCCCTTTGAACATCCAGCACAGCACTGGCAGTCGGGGTGCCAGGAAGAGCTGTGCTTCAGTACCAACCATTTCCAAAGCAGCTCGAACCCCTTCACATGCTGCCAATATCTCTTTCTCGGTTGGAGTATAGCGGGCCTTGGATCCTCTGTATCCCTGGCTCTAAAACCCTAAGGGTCAACCTCGAGTCTCCCCTGGTGCTTTCTGCCAGAGGTAGGGCTGTTCTCCCTGGCTGTGGTGTAGAGCACATTCTTTACATCTCGTCCTGCCCAGACTGGCCAAAGGGCTACTGCATGAACTGTCTCCTGTTTAATTTGTTCAGAGGCTTGTTGTTGCTCAGGGCCCTGTTTGAAATCGTTCTTCTGGGTCACTTGATAGAGAGGGCTTACGAACAGACTGTGATTTGCAATATGCATTCTCCAAAAACCCACAACGCCTAAGAAAGCTTGTGTTTTCCTGTTACTATGTTGATCACATCCACTGGGATCTGATGACATCCATCTTGCCATTTTATTCCTAAAAACTGGATCTCCTGTGCAAGTCCCTTGACCTTACTTTGGTTTATGGCAAAACTGGCTTTCAACAGGATTTGGACTGTTTTCTTCCCTTTCTCAAAAACTTCTGCTGTATTGCCCCACGTTGGGCACCAAAAAGGACTGTTGTGGTTTAACCCCAGTCGGCAACTAAGTACCACACAGCCACTTGCTCACCCTCCTCCCACCCTGGTGGGATGGGGGAGGGAATCAGGGGGGGGAGAAAAGTAAAACCCGTGGGTTGGGATAAAGACAGTTTAATAGGACAGCAAAGGAAGAGAAAATGATAATAATGGTAGAAGAATATACAAAACAATTGATGTGCAATGCAGTTGCTCACCACCTGCTGACTGATGCCCAGCCAGTTCCCAAGCAGTGATCACTGCCCCCCAGCCAACTCCCCCAGTTTCTCTACTGAGCATGACGCCATACGGTATGGCATAGCCCTTTGGCCAGTCTGGGCCAGCTGTCCTGGCTGTGCCCCCTCCCAGCTTCTTGTGCACCGGGCAGAGCACGGGAAGATGAAAAGTCCTTGACTTAGTGTAAGCACTACTTAGCAACAACTAAACCAGCAGTGTGTTATCAACATTATTCTCATCCTAAATCCAAAACACAGCACTATACCAGCTACTAGGAAGAAAATTAACTCTACCCCAGCCGAAACCAAGACAGGAGGCTTCATCAGTACCTATTTGTAGATCAACATGAATGACTTAGGCTGAATCTTAAACCAGCCAATAGCAAAATCTGTAAAAAAAATCCCTTCTAATGACGATGAAAATAGCTGATGCTCTTATGGCTTCATCACCCTACCTAAAAGTTCCCTGGTGTTCAGGCAGGTGCTCCCCTGTCTAGAGAGCTCAGTATCCATGTGAGATGAAGCATCCCTGGAGGGACTCATTGCTCTGGGTGTGAGTGTTTGCCCATGCAAGCTGGGTGCTTGGAGACATTTCTCTCCTCAGGCTGAGAGAGATTCAAGCCCGTACGGTCTATGCATAGGAGCATAATCTGTGTGGGAGTATTTTCCAGCAAATAGTGTGAAAGTTGTGGTGCTGGAGAGAAAGCCCTGAATTTGGATTAATGAGAGCACTGAGGTTTGCTGAAGCTCTGTGTCGCAGGGTCAATTTTGGGGTCTAGACTTACTGCCATAAATAATGTAGCTATAAAACCATTGGGCCTGAGGGTGCAGTTTTGCAATTGTCAGTAGCTGATGTAAAACTGCAGCTGAGAAATATTGTCCTTCCCCAGTCACACACTTGTGCTACTTTCCATGTCTGGCCTCACGAGCATGTGGTGAACTAGACCACCGCGTCGCTTCAGCTGAGCGTTACCAGCCCCTTCCCTAGTACTTTTGAGTGAGGTGAGTTGGCCACATGATTGCTAAAACCAAAACAAGGCGAAGAGGGGAAGGGAAGGAGCACAGGATTGTCCTTTCTGGGTGACAGCTTTGGTCCCGAACGCATGTGAGCCTTGTTGCACCACATCCTCACCCACTGCTGCTGCTGAAGTCTGTGATTTTCCCAGGAGTGCCATGGAAACAGTGGTGTTACAGTGGTGGTAAAGGGGGGGCTGTGGTGAATCAACCCTCTGGTAGCAAACAGAAAGTTTCAATTAGAAAAATCAGTGGGAAAATAAATATCTGCCTTGTTGCAATGCAGTTGTTATCCGTAGCAACCCCAAACAAATATCTTTGCGAGGGAGTTGATTTCCACCCTGTTAATCAGCAAACAAAGACTTGCGGGTGTGAAGCTAATGGTTACAGTGTTGGGTGCTACGAATGGTATGTAATCAGCGTACATACGCTGGGTCTAGCAGGCTGTGAGCGTGGTGTAGCGAAACCGCGCTTTAAGGAGGAGCAGGAGTTAATGTCCTGGGTTTCCTGGGCATTTCCTTGGCCAGTTTGATTTCTGCTAGGTGGAAGGCCATTTTCTGGAAGAAGCTAGTGCCAATTCAGAGAAACTTCCTGAAATGTGGTGGGGAGAGCTTACAAAGTGACTCCCTTGCATTAGAAGAAGTGCGTATCCAAGCCAAGCAAACCAGTAGAAGAGGCGATTGATGGGGAACCTGAAGGAATTCAACCCATTGTGCTATGAAAGCTACCAGGAAAACTGCCATAAAAATAATGCTTATAAAGTGAAAGTTATTTCTTGTTGAAAGGAAAGGACAGTGCTTTCCAACTCGTTGGCCATTGGGATCCAGCAGTTTGTTTAGTTTCTGAATCCATGAGCATTTACAGCCCCACGCCCCAGAGCATACGCAGCTACACCCGTGTCCTGCATAGACACGGCATCTGCTGACAGGAGGTGCTTTTCTGCCTCTGCAGCTGCATGTTTTCTTCAAGCAACCTAACCTGGGTCGGCAAAGGGGGTGTAGGCTGACTCATAGATGTAACTGCATCCACACCAGGGGTTTCCTGGCTTCGAAGTGTCTCCTACAGCGTGTAATCTCTTTTTTCTTCCACTTCTCCACAAATCTTAGGCCTGTGCTAATAAAACCCTGTAGCATTAATGAAGCCTGACTCATGCTTACTCCACATGTAAAATGTAAAGTAGGTGATTGGGAAAAATGAGGGATGATTGTGCTTCTGCTTCTTGGCTGCCATTTCCTTTAGCTGTGGAAGAACCTTAGGCAGCAAAGTGAGAGTCAGTTTGAAGCTGAATCCCATGTTCCTATTTTTAAAATCCAAATTTCGGAGTAGGAGAAAAGCAACAGGAAAAGATGTTGATTTTCATGCTGTTTTCTGTGGGCAGTTCTCTATTTCTTTGCACAGCAGTGTGCAGAATTGGAGTTTATTGCTCTGACTGCTGTATTGTTCAGCTATGGAGGTGCTGGATGGTCAGAGCCAAATAATGACTTGTTTCTGATTACTCTTTGACTTATATTGTTTGCTTTTTTTCCCTTTTGTTGGAAACGTCCCCTGGTATCAAAGCAGCCAAGTTGTGATTCTCTCTGCCTGCATGACATGCAAACACCCAAGTGTGTTTGCCTCGGAGAGCTCCCAGTTGGTTTGGTCATGGGGTGAGGACAGATGAAGAGATAGAGACTGATGTGTTGCAAAAGCAAGATGCTGTCACTTGTCACTCAGCAAAGAGGGGTGGACCTTATGTTTACCGCTGAGCACTAAATGGCTCTCTGGTTGGTATACTTACCAGAAAGGGACAAAACCATATGGGCCTGGGTGCAAGGAGAAAGCCCAGGTGAAGGCTGCCTTCCATTCATTAGTAAATGACCAGTCAGTATTAGTCAATGGTGCACAGTCTCTATGTCCATAATGGCGCGTGTAGAAACATGGGTTTACTGTATCGCAGTGCATTCTCCATCAATTTTAAGTACATTTGAGGTCTAGGTGGATGTTTTGTATTTTGTTTCTGTTTTATAAAAAGAAGGATTTTTGATGATAGGTTTGTATCTCCTAATAGTTTTGAGCATAAATGAAGGCATGGGGTACTCTCCTCCCTAGTCAAACCCATACATCAGGTACCTGCATGACTTTGTACTTCTGTTTGAACTCCCAGTTCAAATGGTTGACAGCAAGAGCGAGAAGACTCTAGATTGAAGACACTGCAGATCAGAGCTGTAGTTGCATGGGAATGGGTAGTAGCAACTCCACGCTCCACGTGTGTTGCTAAATGTTCCCTTTACAAAATATTCCTCCTTTTTTCTGAGAAGCTTTAACATATCCATTGTTTGCAGCAGGCCTTTCCAGTTTTCCAGAAGAAAAGCTCTTTTCTTTCTGTGTGCAGTTCTGGGTTTTGCTGAGTTAGGAGCCATTGCACGTCACTCTTTCTCTATGTCATCCTGATCATGAAAATTTTAGGGCCAGGCCAGTGTGACTGCTTCTATAACAGCAAAGAACATGACACAGAGCGCTCCTGGGATGCTCCAAGTATATGCATTATGTATAGATGTACTGATATTGTCTTTGGTTTTATGATCAAATACATTTTTTTTGTATACTACTTCTGCTTCCTTCAGGGCTCGGTGATGCTCCCATTGAAACTCTCACTGACTTCCATAAAGCAGAATCAAAATCTTTAAGAAGAAAGTGGACACACAAGGGCAACATTAAATGTATAGGAAAGCAGAAATTTGGCATTTGCAAACTTTTTATTGTTCAGCCAAAACGACTGTTGTTTGTTGTTGTTTTTTTTTTAACATGCAGGCAGACAGGACGCATGCAGTACATCTACATTTTACACCTACACTATGTATTTTATTTGGTAATTTTTTTTTCTTGGATAAGCTTTGAGCAAATGATAAGTTATTCTTTGTACTTGGTAACACTGCAGAGAATTCTTGAATTATTTATTTCATGCATTTTAGCTTAGTGTATTTGGATGCCTGTAAGCTAACTATGTAACTGATTGGGTGTTTGAAATTTCTGAGTAAATAGTGGTAGTTTGAAATACCTTGCCAGAAAAAGAGGTCACCCTCCTTCCTCCCCCACTGTCTCCTCTGGGAAAAAAAAAATAAATCCCCACATGCCTCCTTATGAGTGGTGGGAAGTTGATTTGTAAAACAGATGCTGCATAGAAGTAATTGAGTTGAAGTTGCTAGAAATATGTATATGCTGCACAACATCTGCAGATCTCAAGATGTATTCATTATCTTTCCAGAATTTAGATTATAATTATGGGTCCTTTATTTAAGTTTCCATGGTGATACAGAAAACGTTTCCCCCTTGTCCTTTCCTAATCAGGAATGGGGAACATTTTTCTCTCCCCTGGGTAAAGTTAGTTTTATTAATACAGAGATATTAAGTTGACACGGAGCTGTCTGCTGCTCAGGCAGAGATTCAGCAGCAGACATATCAAGCATTTGCTACAGATTCCCCAGTGCCACCACTGAATTAGCCTGTATGCTTCCAAATGCTAGTAAGAAATAGCATCCCGTGTCGTAACAAGTGATGCAGTCGTGCTTTGGGAATTTGTGAAGTTGAAGTCAAAGTCAAACGGCTGATAATATATCAAAGCGGGCCAAACTCCTCCCCTCCATCCCTTCACCCTTCCCCTTCTGTCCTAGAACAAGGGCTCTGCTCTGTTTTGCAGGGAGTTGCACGCAGGTCGCCCAGGGAGTGCCCTTCCAGCAGGAGACCAGGAGACCTGAATCCACGTGGCCTTTGCCAAACTTCTTGTAATAACCAGAATTGTACACTACGCTCATGCGCATTTATTTAAGTATACGGCCTCATGCCCACGGACCCAGGATTTTAATGTTACAGTTGTTTTAGAAAATGGTGAAAGATGTGGCTTAATTGCTAAAGATATTTTACTCAGGATTTTTGGCAAGCTGTTTGAGTGAAAAGTGGACTTTTGTTTAAACTGGAATAATTTTTATTTTTTTTATCTTAAATACCCAAAAGATATACACATATAAACAGAACTTACCAGCATTTGCCAAGCATTTAAATTAATTTTGTAGAGGTTGCATGAGCTGCAGGTAGTGAATTGACAACACAGTTGGCTGAAAAGGAATGGTTAGTTTTATGTGTTTCGATTATTTGAATAAATCGTAGCACTTTTAGGCCATAGGATTGTTACAGCTTGAAATAATTTTTATTTTAAAAAAGTTCAAAGAAACGTTTTTAACAGCTTACATAAAAATAGTCAATTTTCATGTTAGCTGGTCACTGACCATTTACAAACTAATGTCTAAAACTTTTTTCATTTTTATCAGAATAGGATCACTTAGCCTTTTCCTCCAAGTGAGAGCAATTTTCTAGAAGGAACAGCAGGCTTATTGTCAAACTGTGGCAAATCAGACCAGAGGGTCAAATCTGCCAGTGTGGCGGCATGGAAGAAGCCAGCTTCTGCTGGGCTGGTGGTGGGGGCAGTTTGCTTCGGTGCTGCCAGCTTCCTTGCTCTGTCCTCTCTGCCTGAGGACCTGAGTGCTGTCTTCTGTGCAGCAGCAGGTAAATTTATGGAGCAGTGACAGCAGTTGTCATTAAGTTTATACTGCGGATTTTTAATAGACCTAACACAGTGTGTAAAAGCAGGATCTGGTTTCCCCACCTGTAGCTGTGTGATTACTGTAAGTGAGATTTGAGGTGAAAAAAGGTGCTTTCCCCTCCAAACCAGGCAGTGTCACTGAGAAAGCTGCCCTCCACCCGTTTGTCTGCAATGCCCGTTTGTTCAGCTGCTCAGATTTGCCATGGCGATTATCAAAGCGAGTCTTGGCAACCATATCATATACTTCACGCTCAAGAGCAAGCAGTGGACAGACCACACTTTGACAGCTGGCTTGTTCACACGTGTACGCAAACATGCACGTATACACACCGACTGCCCGTCATCCCCACTGCTCCTTTCTCTGTGCACGTTGGTGGGTCAGAACGTCCTGATGTTGTTGTTCTTTGATGCTGATGGCAGGGAGATCAGCAAAATGCCTCTGCATTTTCATCCTGACAAAGCAAGGCCAAGTATATATAGTATGTATTGAACCCTCCTTCCCCCATCTGGCGGATATTCACGCACTAATGAGGGTGCAGTCATCTCATATTCAAAGCACGTGTTGGTAGCAGGAGGGGAAGGCACTCACAGGGACGTGCTCAAACGCGTATCTTCACTTTTAAAGGTTACAATTTACATTGGTCTCCCGAGTTCCTCTGCTGCTGGCAGATGGAGTCAGCAGTGCCTGTTAGGCATGTGCCGTATTTATGTGTTCATGGTATTACCCAGAGCAGGTTACGTCTGACGTGCTTTTTCTGCACAAAAGAAGTTCTGTCTCCACCTTAGCAGGAGCTGAAGGGGAATGGAAGCATGACCAAGTTTTCAAGTCCTTTGCTTACTACTTTGTCTTTGCACATGCTAATGAATTTACAAGTGGTTCTCTATGTGTGTTGTGTCTTACTTCATGTTGTGCTCTGTTAAATATCTTGATTTTTTTAAAAAAATAGGGTAATGTGCAGAGTTGGGCAAGGTCTAATAACATGTAAATGTTGCTGGTACAATATGATGTTCACAGGCTTTCCAGAGGTTGAAGAAGCAGGTGATTCTCAAGTTCCTTCCCTATTCCCCTCCCTAAACCCTTGGTCCCCCTTTTCTCCCCAGAAGGTCCATCTGAGAGCTAGAAGTGTGCCATGTCATCTGGCTTCTTGGCCAAGGGCAGCAGACTGTCTAAAGCCCAAGTTGTGTTTTTCTCCCAGTAAACAGTTACGGGGAGGATGAAGAACAGACAGCAACTTCAGGCAGCGATGATGAGGTGATTAAGCAGCGTGAGATCTCTGTGTCATGCTCACAAAGTTTTCGATCAAAAATATCTGAAAAAGCAACACCAGCAGGCGTGGACTGTAGACCCAAACTCAGCCGTTTGCTCTCCAGCCATGAGGAGCACAGTACAGAGGTATCTGAATGCAAAGGTACTGTTTGCATGAAATAAGATTAAAGAAGTTGGAGTCTTCAAGATCTGTAGCCTCAAGATGGAGATGTTCTTTTGTTGTGGAGAACAAGTCCTGAATCTTGCTTTCTCTCTTACTGAACTTGGTTTCCTTATTGATTACCCGCAGCTCATTTCTAAAATACTTAGAGGGAAGAGTCTGGATCCAAGCCCTGCTGAAGTCCATGAAGATCTTTCCATTAACTGTATATGGCTTTTGAATTCTGGCTCCTAATCCACAGGGATTTTAATAGATTTTGTTGCCAATTTTGCCAAAGTAAAGACTGCAGGACTTCGTTCTAATTATTTTTGGTCTGTGCCACTTAAGTAATTTCTTTAGCAAGCCTTTTAGCAGAAGTCGAACGTCTCCTGTTGTAACAGCTTTGCAAACACAAGGTGAACAGGGAATGAATTATGCTGTGTCATTTGCCAGCACATACACGAAATGTCAGGCAGTGACAGAAACTAAAAATTTATGGCACAGAAGGGAAGAATTTTATGATCTTCTATGGGCTAATGTAATGACTCTTTTATACAAACAGAGATGAAATGCATTTAAAAATGTAGCTACTTAGAAAATTGGCCTGAACGCATTCTAAAATCTGGAGAAGTTCATTAGAGGGAAGAGCCGTGAAAGTGCCCTTTGTTTTTTGTTCCATAGAACGTTTTAATTTTGAAATACAATTGCTTGATTTTGATGCACCCTCTGAGCAGAGTGATCATTTCAAGATATGGCTCTCCATTGAACTCTTCTTCTGGCACAACATGGTGCAGAGCTGCTCTTACTTTTCTTTTCAGAGGTAATATTAATATTTTTTAAATAGCTGTTCAGAAACTAGATGAAACCAGGTGTTGAAGCCTACTTTTCCCTAAGACATTTGGTTCTCTGCCCCATTCCTCACTAAGCTCAAGATCAGACCCTTCGTTACAAACAAACGCCTATAAACTAATCCTTGGGTAGATCGGGTCTTCAAACCCAGGGAGGCTCCTGAGGCATGTAGAGCTGCTGTAACGGGGTGTACAGCGATAGTTACACACACCCATGGCTCCCACTGTGAGATTTTTAGTTGGGAGAAAAGCTGAGTGGTTGGGGTAAATCCTAGATAACCCCACACCCTGCTACCCCCCCAGTTGCTGGTCCAAAAACTCCATGTGCGTGAGGGTCCATTTTGACCCCTAGCTGGTACCGTGATCACAAAACACAGAAAGGTTTGTGCGTGTAAAGCCATCATTGTGCCCCGACGGTGTATCAAACACTGTTTCAGCTGAGCAGATCCTCTGGACCTCTCTGGGTGGGAGGGATGAAGGATCTTTCAAAAGTACTGAGTCCAGATTGGGATCATGGCACTTTCAGACCTTCTTTAGGCTCTGCCCGAGACTTCTCCTTGTGTTCTCTTAACAGACCTTTTACTCATATAGCTGGTAGTTTTCTTTTCTTACAGAATGAGAAATCTATAGCAAACTTAGGCATGCAGCGAAGTTGAGCATCTTGGAGAGCCCTGAATAGCTTCTCTCCCACTCAGCCTTGACATACGGCAAAGCCTTCTCACATCATGTTCTTACATGAGATTTTCCTTGACCTTCTGTTTCTGTTATCAATGTCATGACAGTCTGCACTTTGGACTCGTCTAGCTTTAACTTTTCACCTGTTAAAAATCTTGGTAGTAACCTGAATAGAGCTTGGAAAGAGGACTGCACACTGCAGGAAGGAAGTGTTTGGAGGATGCTCTGGGGAGCTGACTGGCTTGAATGCCAGCTCTGCCCACAGCCTCTCTGCAAATCACCCTGTTAATAAAGAGCCTATTTTAGTTCTGGAAACATGGAGTCTCCTCAGGCTATTACCCAGCATGTGGTAAATTAAACAATCTTGGCCTGATTGCATAATGTCACTTGAAATTTAAGATCCTTTTTCTCTTTAACCCCTAAAATTTACAAGCCATTTTTGTTTAGATTTATTGTAATTAGATAATGATTCTGCTCCTTTGAGGCTCTTCTAGGAAGTTTTTTAGCACTTTTTGATGGCTAATGTCAAAATAACCGGGGGCAGAAGCACTGCTCGGTCTCCCTGCATCTGGTTTGGTTCAGCGTGAAGGAGCACGTGGTGCCGGGGTACTGCGGAGCGATTTGGAACTGGGGCTGTAGCAAGGGCCAGGCAAGAGGATTACTGCTGTATGAAGACAAATATGCCTCAGTCCCACTAACTCATATCTCTGCTGTTGTTATTGTCTTTCAGGAAGAGGGCTTTAAAAATCACCCCTAGTAGGTAGGAGGATTTCAATTCCAGAAGTACCTAGATCCATACTGAAATCCTTTCCTCTTCTGGACCATATTTAAACAGGTTCTTAACTTTCAGCATGTGTTTATATACAGTCTAGAAGAAGGGATCAAATTTCTTTCATTTTGGAAAATCACAAAGACAAGACACGCTTTTTGTTGTAAAAGCACAGTGATTCACTGCAGTCCACAGAGCAAACATCGCCTCGGTCAGCACAGGTAACAAGCACACATTGAACTCTTCATCTCAGTGTTTCTTGCTGGTCAATGAACTATGTAGTGTTAATTTAGCAAAATCTGCTAGGCTCCATCTTTTAACTCTGGCAGTGTGTTTTAGGAACTGATGAGGCCTCTCAGGACATTTCTTTAGCACACCATAATGCTTCATAGAAGTGAGAAATTGTGTATCATTGAAAAAGAAGAAATATACTGTAGGTTAACTAGGCCGTTTACCTGCCAATGTGAGAGAGGACTTCACAGTATTTTCCAGCCTGATTTTCAGTGGTTGATGTGCTGAGCTTTCCCTGTATCTTTGGAGAGATGCTTCCATATCCCAGTACCCATTAGAGTTCTGTTTGGAGGTGATGCTTACCTGACAAAAGTCACAGTTTCTTCATAGCCAGTTCTCCAACCCTGAATACAGACTTTCCTGATTTGTTGGTGATTTCTGTTCCCCAGTATTCCCCTTGCCTCCTTTGCTTGTGGGCACACGTGACACAACAGGGAAGGGTTGGGGACAGGACTGAAAAAAACCAGCACTCTCTGACTGTACAGTGCTATCTGCCCTTAATTTTAGAATTGGCTGCTATTGCTCTGCAGGGACTCTTGGCTAATTAAAATTCAGATAGTTAGATAATGCTGTCTCAACATATATCCCTGATGCTGCGCTGTTTATTCATGTCAGGTATTCATAAGACAGTTGACATTTTCTTCTTTAAAGATCTCTCAGGTATATTACAGGCATTTTACTGCTCTGACCTTTTCCTTTACATGAAGAACTTCTGTTTTGACCATTTTTTTTGTGAATATAATCATAGAATCATTTAGGTTGGAAAAGACCTTTAAGATCATCAAGTCTAACTGTTAATAATGTGAGACCATTAATAATGTTAGAATGGATGTAATTGGAGAGGTGTAGTTGTTCTAGTCTGTATAGTTGGGCTATTACCTGTAATGATCCTCTAATACTGGTATTTATAAGTGATTATCTCTTACCAAACTACTTTAAATTTAAAGAAAAAGCCAGACTGTTTCACTAAATGGTTTTGGTGAATCACCTTTTCCCTTCCTTTCCCTGAATACTACATTTGCTTTCCTAACACATTCATTTTGTGCCTGAGTCTTAGAGAGATGGCTTGCTCTATTAATATATTTCTGGAGTTCTCCTGTTATGAACAGCCTTTTATGGCTTTAATGTAGTTTTTGAAAATTCCTCTATTATTGATCTAGATATTATCCCAGCAGGAGTCAAAACCACAAGACAATTGTGTGAGGATAATTTCTTACTACAGTAGCATTTTATTCTGAAAGCCTGCTGTGTGGTGTGTGCTTTGATGGATGACCCACTGTTTAAAATGTGTATTAGACATTGGCTTGCTAATTAAATGCCTTAAGGAGCGCCTGTACCCATTCAGTCTCAGTAAATTTGTGGAATTTCTGTTATTTTATTTCTTGCTTACGTTCTTATGTTTACTTCTTTCTGTTTTCTGACTTTGTAGAGAAGAATGACAGTAATGGCAAAAAATCAAATTACTTTCTACCCTCAGTCAAGAGTTTCAGCTTAGGGCAGAGGCGAGACGATGAGGGCTCTTGGTTTTAGGACTAGGTCTGCCAGATGGGAGGATGAGGAGGAGAAAAGGTGGGTTTTGCATTTCAGAAGGGAGTGAGAAGAGCACTCACCTGGAATTTGAGAGATCTGAATTTGGATCCCTCTTTCCTCCTGAAGGACCATCTCCCATGTCTCAGAAGAGGACCATAATTATAAAGCTGTGAGGTGCTCTCAGACTTCTCTGTTGAAGTGCCCATGCTTGAAGCATTTTACTGGGAGGGAGAATGTGAGACCATTCATAGTTGAAGAAAGGGGATAAAGTTATTCTTCTAATCTCTGAGCTGTTAAATTGAAAGAACAGCCAAGGAGAGGGGCAAGGACTTCTGCACAGCTCCAGGAAATGTTTCCTGAGTATAATCCCCATTCCCCTTGTTGGATTTTTGGTTTGGGGGGGGGATTTGTTTGGGTTTTGGGGTTTTTTTTTGGGGGGGGGGGGTGGAGCAGGTATGAGTCAGAGACAGCATATTTGCTGCTAAGGCCAAACATAGAATTTCTTCTACTCAGAAAGATTTGGGCTTTTTGTTCTAGACAGAAGGATGTGTAGCAAATTATAGAATGGCTTGGGTTGGAAGGGACCTTTAAAGATCATCTAGTCCAACCTCCCTGCCATGATCAGGTTGCTCAAAGCCCCATCTAACGTGACTTTGAACACTTCCAATGATGGGGCATTCACAACTTCTATGGGCAACCTGTTCCAGTACTAAAGAATTTCTTCCTTATATCCAGTCTAAATCTACCCTTTTTCAGTTTAAAACCATTACGCCTTGCCTTATCACTACAGGCCTTGGTAAAAAGTCTCTCTCCATCCTTCTTGTAAGCCCTCTTTAAGTATTGAAAAGCAGCAATAAGGTCTTCCCGACACCTCCTCTTCTCCAGGCTGAAAAATCCCAACTCTCAGCCTTTCTTCATAGAAAAGGTGTTCCAGCCCTGTGACCATTTTCATGGCCCTCCTTTGGACCTTCTCTAACAGGTCCGTGTCTTTCTTGTGCTGGGAGCCCCATAGCTGGATGCAGTGATCCAGGTGGGGTCTCACAAGAGTGGAGTAGAGGGGGAGAATCACCTCCCTTGACCTACCAGCCATGCTTCTTTTGGTCCAGCCCAGGATACAGTTGGCTTTCTGGGCTGTAAGCACACATTGCTGGCTCATATCCAATTTTTCATCCACCAGTATCCCAAAGTCCTTCTCTGCAGGGCTGCCCTCAAACAATTCATCCCCCAGTCTGTACTGATATTGGGGACCTTGCAGGACCTTGCACTTTGCCTTATTGAACTTCATGAGGTTCACACTGGCCCACTTCTTAAGCCTGTCAAAGTCCCTCTGGCTGGCATCCCTTCCCTCAAGTGTATCAACTGCGCCACTCAGCTTGATGTCATCTGCAAACTTGCTGAGCGTGCCCTCAATCCCACTGTCTATGTCATTAATAGAGATACTGAACAGTACTGGTCCCAGTATGGACCCCTGAGGGACACCACTTGTTACTGATCTCCATTTGGACATTGAGCCATTGACTACAACTTTTCGTATGAGGCCTTGCAGCCAACTCCTTACCCATCAGATAGTCCATCCATCAAATCCATTTCTTTCTGATTTGGAGACAAGGATGTTGTGTGGGGCCATGTCAAAGGCCTTACAGACGTCAAGTTAGATGACATCTGTTGCTCTTCCCTTATCCACCAATGCAGTCACTCCATCGTAGGAGGCCACCAGATTAGTCAGGCAGGGTTTGCCCTTTGTGTAAGCCATATTGACTGTGTCTGATCACCTTCCTGTCATCCATATGCCTTGACATATCTTCCAGGAAGATCTGCTCCATGATCTTACTGGGCACAGAGGTGAGCCTGACTGACTGGTAGTTCCCAGGGTCCTCCTTTTTACCCTTTTAAAGAATGGGTGTGAAGTTCCCCTTTTTCCAGTCACTGGGAGCTTCGCCTGACTGCCATAACTTTTCAAGTATGATGGAGAGCAGCTTAGCAACTACATCAGCCAGCTCCCTTAGGACCCTGGGATGCATCTCATCAGGTCCCATGGACTTGTGTGTGTTCAGGTCCCTAAGAGGGTCTCAGACCTGATCTTCTCCTATGATGGGTGGGACTTTATTCCTCCAGTCCCTGCCTTGAGATACAGGGACTTGAGAGATGTGGGACGAGCACTTGCCAGTGAAAACTGAGGCAAAAAAGTTGTTGCGTACCTCAGCCATCTCCATGTCAGTTGTCACCAGGTTCCCTGTCTCATTTATCAGGCGGGAATGAAAACATTGATTCATCTAAGCCAAAGCAAACTAATCATTTTCTATTAAACACAGTAATTAATACTATTTTTTTAAAGATTTGAGTTGAAGGCCAAATTTGAATGAAATGATTGTTCTATAGTAATGACCTTCTTGAGAACAAACCTGCAGGTTTGAGAACGAGCAAGCAGGTGGCCCTGCTTGGGCAGGGTGGGTGGACAAGATGACCTCCTCATGAGGTCCCTTCCAATCTCAACCATTCTGTGAAACCTTTAAACCCCAAATAGCTGTGTTTGCAAAGGAAGTCATTCTGTTTTCATTACTGTCATCAGCTGTCTGGAAGCACAACTTGTTTTCTTTCACTGTAACTGCTCCTTGCTTATTTGAAAGAGATGGAGGCAGAATCTAGCTCTTTGTGTTCCTAAAGCAAGGCCTGGCGTCAGATGCATTAGGAGGAGGAAGGTCCCTGGTTTTCTTCTGAAAGTGCTTGCAGAACACATTCAAGGCCGAATCATGATGTTATTTTCATCTGTGTCCTTGCACATATAATTATCTGTGTTGCTCCACCCAGAGAGCTCTCACTGATGCCTTCAAGTAGAGAAAAGTGCCCTGTGTTCAAAATAGACTTCAGTGGTGCAGAGAAGGAATCTGTGGTCTGAACCAGAGAAGATTATTTTATTCTCATTAATGAACCTTACTTTAGCCCATGGAGCAAGTGTGTAGGATTAGTGAATTAAAACTAATAAAAGCAGGCAGAAAATTAGGGAACACATCTCCCCTCAGTTGCCCTTGGGACAATTTAGCCCAAACATGGGATTTGGAGATTCCTTGTGGGGCTGGTCATGTGCACCCAGGCTCTCAGGGATGGGTGATAGGGTTGTGGTGGCACTCTGTTATCTCCGTGAAACTCCTTTCCTCACCAGCACCATCCCTTTGAGGGCAATGCTAACTCCTGTCCTTTCCTCCTCTTTCTCCTCCTGCGTAGAAGGAAATTGCTGATACCTGTTCATCAGGCCTATGCTGTGCTTTTCTGTAATTTGTCTGACCTGTGTTTTCATGGAAGAGATTGCTTTGAGGCTGCTTTGCAGCCCCAAGGCACCTGAATATCCCAAACACTCCACTGATAATTGCATTTGGTTGTTAACTTCTTCAAGTAAAGGCAACCGGTTTTGCAGTTCCGGATGCAGTGAGAAACAGCCATGTCCACTCCATCAAATGCTGATTTATACAGGATTTGTTATTTTATGAGTTCAGTGCTGCAGAACTCAGAAGTAGAAACTGTCTCTTGCATACACTGGAGATGAGGGCAAAAAAAAAGAGAAAAGAAAAGAGAGAAAGGCACATTTGGGGAGGTAGAGGGGGAGGAATTTATTCTAATCCCTCTGAAATTATTTTCTTGCTCAAAATTGTTAGATCTGGATGGACTAAGCCAACTGAGTTACCAAGACAACCTGTCCTATCGTGGAGATGACCATGTATCTGTTGATTCAAGAACAACAATTGAGAGTAGGGGCACTGGGCAGCGTAAAGGGCCTAGGATGGAGTCCAGCATTGCCGATGGCGTTAGCCGGCAAGCCACAGAAGGACGTTTGGAAATGGAGACAGCATTTACCAACCAGGGATTTGAAGTAAATGATGCTACTGACAGCTCATCGGCTTGGAGCCCTGAGGTATGGTGAATTGTCATTTATTACACACAGTGTAAGCTTTTGAAGGATATTGGGGGCCAAAAACATTAGGGAAGAAATGAAGGGAAAAATTGACCAGCACAGCATAAGATAATGGTACTCCTGTGTGCATGTGTGCATGAACATACACCTCTCTCTATGTGTTTCCCCTTTTTCTTGTATTTTACCTCTTGCTACTAACACTCATTCAGAGAAGCTGTTTTATTGCTTGATTTCTGACTGCAATCTTTGAACTGAAATCGGAGCCATTAGCTGCCTGACAGCATTTACTGTCATTTAGCAATGGCCCAGGGCTTTGTTACTGGCTGTACGTGCAGGGTGTGTGTCTAGGGACATGGTGTGTGGTCACTGGGTCATATCTCTGCCTCTTTTTCCGAGTGATTTCTATGGCTTAGACAATGGGAAGCATCTGGAAAGCTGGAGGCAACTCGTGGGGGTGGCCTGTCACTTGGCCAAGTAACCATCACTCTGGTCCCCATTGATAGCAGGCATCCTTCCAGGGAAGGAGAGAGCCTGAGAGCTCCTCTGCTTTGCCTTAGTTCTGTACCTTTATTTTGAAGCCTCAAGAAAATATTACAGATATTAAGGCATTGTAAACACCTGATGACTTAGCATGCCCCTTTCCTCTTATAATCTTTCTGTGTGACGTGTTGGTTTTCATTATTATTTTACCACAAGATTAAATTTCTGAAAAAATATCAGCCTGCATCAGACATATTAAAAGACCGGCACAAAGGTCACATCTGCCTGAGTTAAAAGAGACTGTTTTTCAGCTGTGGAAATTAATACCTCCCTCACACTCTGAGCAACAAGGTTTGAGGGAAAGGTTCCTTTCCTCAGAGCATGCTGCCTGCAGCCAGTTAAAGAGATGGAAAGCAGCTCCTTGGTTCATCTGCTCCAGCCCTAAGGGGTGTTTTGAACAGCAGTTTGGTTTGCTGCACAAACCAGTCCCACATAATACTGCACAGCACATGGGAACTCCCCGCGGCAGCAGCCCTGCCCTCTGTTTGCTGTGTGCCTCTGACATACACAGTTTGTCTGCCTGTCTGAGGCTCATTTTTCCTTTTCCACATTTGCTGTACATTGCCATGGTTCACGTGTGCTGCAGTGTCGCCAGTGTCCTTATATTTCTTTGCAATACATCTCTTATTTTGCTCTTGGTATCTACATTTTAAAAATGCAAAGAATGGTTATAGCATCAGGGGGCAGATATGCCTAAGTCCCAGTTTATTTACTACAAGCAGCTTCTCATCCAAAGGTATTGTGTGGATTAATGAAAGACTTTTTATTGCAGGAACTAAGTGTTCTAACATGCCAGAAATGTCCAAGCGCTATTATGCTCCACTCAAAGGACCTCTCTTTAGAGACAAAAATGATCATTTTATGCCCCTGCAGTGGAACCACAAGTACCATTTCAAGCCTTGTCCATAATTAGCTGCTCTTTCAGGTTTCTCTGGCAGAAATGGACTTATTTTACCTAGTGAGGTGGATATTGGCTGTCCTGAATGACCGGGTTAGACATACAGTATCAATCAGTATACTTGGCTTGACATCTCAACAACTGTGCTGGGAAGAGGGAAAGAAAGAAATTCAGATGAAGTATCTAAAACCCACACTTCCCTTGGATTCTGGTTTAAGTATCTGTATAACCAATACATTCACAAAGGGCTCATAGTCCCAGCTGAGCTCCGAAAGCCAAGGGGAATTCTGTCAGTGACTTCCACAGAAAGAAGATTGAGCGTCCGTAAGCTTTGTGTGCTGAAAACCTGTACAGGGTGAGTCCCAGATAGCGCAGTGCTCTCTGAAAGGGCCAGCCCATGAGGTCTCTAAAGCTTGGTTGCCCACGGAAAGGTCACTGCCACAGATTCTGGCATTTCTCTTTCCCTCTCTGTCTCCAGTTCATGCAGTTTTCTCTGCAGTGGACGTGGCCACAGCTATAGTAGCATAATTTGAGATTTCCTGAAATCCACATCCTTTCTAGCTATTCCGTCAAAAAACAGATAGCTGACCTTCAGTCTGCCCTACATGCTGCCAGAAGATGAGATACTCAGCCCTGTTGGGGCATGAAAGTGCCTCTTGGATCTTCGTACCTGTGGGTTTATGATGATGCACGGGAGTTCGCATTCTCCAGCTCAGGCATGTAGATGAAAGCAAAGTTATGCCGCAAGCACAGGTGTCTCCACTCTTTAGCAGCAGTTCTCAAATGTGCCTTGATTCCATCTCTTCAATAGCAAATGCACAGATGAAAGTGGGGAGGGATGAACATGTGGAGGGAAACATGAATCAAGCACAATCCCATTACGTTTCCTTCTTAAATATTATTTCATCAACCAGACAGAAATAACTTGACAGCTACACAGCAGCACTTACATTTGCATAACATCACATTCTCTCCAGGCAACCTGGCCTGCTTTGCGTTTTTGTCTTTGCAGCCTGCTGTTCATACAGAAAGGCACTTCTATGGGCAACCAAGTCATTTCATGTGCTGTCCAAGTGGTGATTTTTCTCTCTTTGACGTTACTTCTGCAAGACGTATGACAGGTCCCCATCGCTAATGTGCACACATGGACTTTTGTATTGATGTGCGTGCATCCCTTAGACACCTATGAAAATAGGAAAAGCCAAAGCTTTGAACGTCATGGCAGATGAATCTGAGCACTTGAAAAGTAGATTGATAGGAAGTAGATATAAATTTTGAGGTTTGTCCGAGGTCTTGTTTGAGACACATACCACCGAAGACACTTCTGAAGGGAATTACATCAGAAGTCCTATGGCCCGTCATCTGCACTCTGAACAGTAAGATTCCGATGTTGAAAAGAAGTGTTACTTGAAATGCGAAAGAAGATAAATGTTTGAGGAGGAGGGTGACTCAGACTGCTAGTGACAGGCCTTAATTCACCTTCTGGCTATTAACTGAAAATCTTTCCCTAATACAGTGTATACTCATGTTTAAATACAAATCATTGATCACTATAGCAACCCCTTTATCACATGAAGCACATTTCTAGCTCTAAGATAAAAAAGCACTTTTGAACAGAAACGCACACACCCACACATCAAAAGATAAGGTGAGCATCCATGTTTTCTGTCTTGTTTTATCAAGATGATTTTTATTTTAAAAGTAGGTAAAAGATTGTGTGTGAATTGGTCTGCACATGTTTTGATTGTTTATTTTGAATTTTTATTCTGAATGTATTGGTATCCAAACTGAACAGAAGGAACAGATGCTTCTCTTGGGAGATTTAAAAGGGGAATAAAGAATCAATATGTATTTAATCAGACTGTTTTTCTCAATTATCATTGCTTTAGCTGTAGGAAAAGTATTGGATTATAGGGTAGCATCTAGAAATGGAATCTCCATTCTGCAAGAAATTCTGACATGGTGATTGCCCCTCCCATCAATATGAACACAGTGCTTAATTTTTTTTTAATTTCAACAGAACAAAATATCCAAAAAGTCATCAGGTTTGACTGAATTGTTTGATTTCAGTACTGTAAAAAGATCCATTTTGAAAAAATTCCAGTGTATGTTCAGAGTAATAGGTTAAGTTGGGTTTTTTTAATCAAATTAAACCAAAAAGTTGTATTAATGCCTCAAAATTGAATGAAATTTAACAAAACCCTTTGTTTAGTTTTTCCCTACGTAGAATTTTTGCAAGTTAAGTCTCCTGCAAAACACTTAAATATTGATGAAACTTTTTGTTGGAAACGTTTCAACAAGTGCTGTTGCTTACTAGATTATATGGGGTATATTAGACAAAATCAGGCAATTAACTACCACTGGCTTTTCAAGAAACAGTGGGATCCTTATTTTGTAGAGCCACTGCCTACACTTGCAAGCAAAAGTGAGGAGAATAATTTTTTTTAAATAGATTTGGGATCACAGAGGCAGTTGAATTCCAATGGAGGTTTTACTTCTTCCTTCTCTTTGCAGGAACATGATAAAGCGAACAGTGTACCAGCTCATGAGCCCATCTGTAAATGTGGCGATCTCGATGTCATCTTCAACTACAAAGCCTCGAGTCAAAAGCTAGTAGTTACTATCTTGGAAGCCAGGGATATTCCAGACAAAGATCGCAGTGGTGTGAACAGCTGGCAAGTGCACACAGTCCTGATGCCTAGCAAGAAACAGAGGGGTAAGACAAGTGTTCAGAGAGGACCCATCCCCATGTTCAAGGATAAAATTACCTTCAGTAAGCTGGAGCCAGAGGACTTAAGCAGCCACGCCATTCGTTTCCGCCTCTATGCGGTGCACAGGATGATTGTAGAGAAGATGATGGGAGAGCAGTTGTTCTACCTGAGCAACATCAGCCAGGAAGGGGAAGCGAAGGTGACGTTGGTCTTGGAGCCAAGGAGTAATTTGAGTGTAAGTTCGATGAAAGAAATATGGAGTCCATAAAATTGTTCATCTGGTGAATGGGGACCAGCTGTACCTGATATCTTTCATTCAGGGCTGTTAGGATGCAACTGGTGGATCTGTCCTGCTGTCACTTAAAAAGTTATCGGTAAGGGGAAGCACAGGGCATCTGTTCCCTACACAAAGCTCTGCCTTGTTAACAACGGCTCAGCTAGTGAGCTTACACAAAATCATGTAGATGTACTACATCTACACAAGTCATCAAATGGTGTGCCACGCAGAAATAGTAGGTTGGTCCCAGAACCACCAAGGCTAATTCCATCTTAATTTCAACAAGGACAGTAGTTCTTATGCACCATTATGTTGGTGGACCTACTACTGCCAGTGCAAGGGCTACCTCATTTGGCACTAATTACCAGCTTGTGGATCTCTGCGTTGTGCAGTTTCCATGTTACCAGAAATGCTTAGTAATGTTCCTTTTCATGACAGATGGAAGTGGAGAGGTGGGTCATGTGAGGAGGGACTGGCTCTGCTGCTTCATAGTCTTCATGCGCATCACAGTTGTATCCAGGTCTGGCTATGCCAATCAATTTGTGTAGATGAGCTCTGTCATGATTCATTGTCTACAAAAAGCTCAGTGAGAGGCTGTGCACATGAAATGAATAAAACATCTCTGGGTGAAGAGGGAGTAGAGAGAGCATCATGGTAGCAAGGAAAGAAAGTAAGAAAATACACAGTACGTGACAAAAAAAACCCAAAACTGCAAAATGCATTCCATCCAAAAGTCATTGTCAAGGAGATTTACTGTGCATTTGATGTGGTAGGATGTATGCTTATCTCAGAGACTTTGATTTACACTAGTGATAACACATTATGCAGCGTTCCTCATCTTTAAAGAGAAAGTTCAGAGATGTGTTTTTGTAAAAGTGATGCTCTGATTCTTCTGGTGCCCCGTAATAATTCATTCTTAGTCATTGTCATGTCTTAAGAGAGATCTTACTAAAGAAGGCTACAAGATACAAATTCAGGGAGGGTGGTGGTGAACGTCCTGATGAGACTTTCGGTGCTCTTTCCCTGCAGAGTGCAGACTCTCAGCTTAGTCTGTCAGCAATCTCTCACAGTGATAGTGCTTCTTCAACACAGTCCCTGTCGCATGGAGGGGTGCCAGAGCTGCTCGTGGGATTGTCGTACAATGCCACTACGGGGCGGCTGTCAGTGGAGATGATCAAAGGCAGTCATTTCCGAAACCTCGCAATTAATAGGCCACCTGGTAAGTACTTTCACTGCTGTTAAATAACACTATTGAGTCAAAATTTGCTTTTTATTTTCTTCCTCAAGATATTCAATTATGTAATTTCTGAGCTGAGTTTCCTTGCAGAGTATCTGATTGAAAATTAAAAGCATTATTTCAAATATGTGTGCTGGTAAATTTTACAGTGTAATTGGAGGCAACCGTATGAAGACGCAGCTGACGGGACAGTAATACCTGAATGTCTCTTTTATTTGCATATACCTTTACATCTGATTATGGCAAAAGTGCTATTATACCCAAAGGACAGAGTAATTCTCTGCAGGTCCATAAAAAGAAAGAAGTGCTTTTCAAGTGATTATATGTTACCTTGTGACCTACAGAGGCCCTGCCTAGTGCCATTAAGTGTTTCCCAGGACTATACTTTGTTTAGTCCCCTTGCTGTGCTGCTGAGCGCTAGGTGACCTGGTGCTTTGGGCCCTCTGGGGATCCTACTGCTGTGAATTCTCCGCTGCCGTACAAAAAAATCTTCTGCAGAAAGAAGATTTGAAAGTTGTTCTTCTGGGTCGCAACAGTTGAGTTCCCTTCCTCCGACACCTGGAGGAAAAAATGGAAATTGCCTTACAGTAGGTTTAGTTAGTCCCTGAGCTGTAGTTAGCCCTTGAGATGGATAGTGGATGGACGGTGCTAATGCCCACAATATAAATGGGGTCATGCAGCCACAGTGCATGGTGTTATCTGCTTTGCTGCTGGCGTGCCTCATTCAGAGTTTGAATGGCAGTGCTGTATTCATCTCGTATTGTCCTTTTGCCTCCTGTCTGAAACCAGCAGCTAATGGCAATGTGAAATAACATTTGTTTGTTTGCTTGTTGGTGTGTTTGCTTTTTGTGATGTTGTTGCTTGCCTGTCAAGGGTAATAACCTTTGACAGTTCCTTGCATTCACTGGATTTGACATACTATCTCCAGCTTGCAAAATGCTAAGATTGCTTTTGCAAGATGCTGTGCTCTTTGGCCCAGAGCTAGCAAAATATTTATGTAATATTTCAGTATATGGACATGAAAACTTAAGTTTCCACTAAACTATCCTTCAGTATATTAAAGAAATAATCTGTGTCATCAGTCAGTCCTTCAAGAATTAAGGGCAAGTATATGCAACAGTAAAACACATGACCCCAGTCTGTGGAGCCCTAGCTAGTCTCATATTAGCTGTGGCAACATAGGTCTCCATGTGAGTTACTTAAAGACATGTTCTTGTTTGCATGTACATGTTTTATTGAAAGATTTCAAGCTGGGACCTTTTTAGTAATTTAAAGCAAAGGTAGACTAAGACAAGAGTATTACCACAAGCCCAAAAAAGCAAGCTCACCTGTGTTTATATATGCTGCAGTATAGATGCATCCTGAAGTTTTATTCTCAGAAATAAAATTAAAGTAGTCCCAATATAGGTCCAAGTTAATTTGCTGCAGTTTTTTCTGGCATGTTTTCATGTATCTACCTGTGGTATTCGAGTTTTGTCTCTTAGCTGCCTGAAGATGAGGACTGTGCAGCACTTCTCTTCTTAAATCAGGTCCTGCACAAGTTGTCTTCTATCTGGCTGGGTCAGGCATCTGTAATGCCCCACTCTTTTCCCATAAATTAAATGTCTTTACAGCAGAGAACTCAAATAATTGCCTTCTAGCTTACTACCTGCAGTATCATGAACAAATTACTGAAGTTTTTTGGTGTTCTTCTAACGAGTGTCTTTCTGGGTGCATGTTGTATAGCTCTGTGTGTTGCAGTAAGCCGAGCAACCCTGTAACTCATTGTCTGTGAGTGCTGGGGAATTGTGTCTGTCCTGGGCCTCTGGTGGGATGGGGTTTGGCAGATTAGCCATGTGTGCACAGGTTAGCTTTTGGCATGGGAAAATTTACCTGCCTTGATTAGACATCCCATTCAGCTTTTTAGCTGGTGGGCGCGCAGGAGTGCAGTAACTCGGTTGGCAGCATCTTTAAACCCGAGAAGCATTTTGTGTTTGTTGATGAGATAAGAACAGGAGCAGGATATGATAAAAAAGGCATTCCTTGAAGGAGCTTTCATTTTAAATTCTGCCTGAATTTTCCATTTCTGTGTTTGTAGGGCTTCAGATAAACCTAGTTAAATCGGTTTGATAAGCTAGCCAAAGCCTCCTGTCAGCCACCTAAACTAATATGACATTGTTTCATAACAGTTCTTCCATCTTTGCTGTTAAGGCTATCCTGAGTTGTTTCTTCTCATCCTTTCTGTATCCAGATCAGCTTTAGCACTGTCAGACCAGCGTCTCTCGGTGTTAGATCAGTTATTAGGTGAAACATGGAAATTCATAAATGATTACAGGCAAATTCCAAACCTATCACAGTCTGCTTCTTTTATTCCACGTCACATTGTTTCTTCTACATTCTGCATTGTTCTTCTGCACCTATAAAGTTCTCAGTAGTGTGGTAAGAAAAGGAAAACCCAGTGAAGCAGAAATTGAAAAAAGTTAAAAAGAAGGAAGAAAACCAGCACTTGTTTCAGATGCTGGAGTAGCAATTCACTGATAAGTCCTGCAGGCACTGCAGAGGAGTGCTGTGAGGTCCAATCGTTATTGTCTGAAACATGCTGGTGGCTGAATGAGATGCTCGATAAGTCCTTCACTAGGTGAAAACTCAAACTGCTATCTCCCTTCCTGGAGGGTAAGCAAATAGCCGTTGTGTTTTCTCAGATACGTCCTATCTGCGGTTCTGTTGTTTGAGGCTCAGAGGGAGTGATTTATTTCTTTAAAGTATCATGGGGATTTCAGACATAATAGCACTTTGGGACACTTAAATACCAAGCCCAAACTGCTATTCAGGGCAGCCATTTATGGTAAGACTGAGAGAAGTCTATGGGCAGAATCCATCTCCATTCCCAGCCCTGCATGCACAGAGCCTATACAGTACCCATATGTGGTCCTGTCGCAGCCCAGTGCCTTTAGTATTGGCTGCTGCTGATAGCTGCAGCTATGGGGAATGACAAGAGAGTCTTGCATGACAGCAAATTCTCCAGCTGTGCTTTTTGCCCACCTTGACCCTCTCCTCTGCCACCTGGGGTCCTGCACAGGTGAGCTCAGCATCTCCTGCAGCGTGCGTGCTCCCTCCTCGGAGATTTTACACAGATTTCATTGTGTGCAGAAGAAAGAATTGGACTGAGGCATTGGTGATTTTAGGTGTTAAAGACTGCAGAGGCTAAACCAGATGGTTTTCTGGACAAGGAAAGGAAGACTGTGCATGTCTCAGTTTTTCCTGCGCACATCTTCTCCTTCACTTAAACCTTTAAATGGGATGCAGAGAGTTAAACTGTCAGGTAAATATCAAAGTCATGGGTGCTTACATAGGTAATAACTGGGTTAGAAAACAGTTGGACAGCTTACAGAGACTTAAATCCTGCAGGCAGTGTCTTCAGGTCATGTACGTGGGATTTGAGGATAGTTTTGTCAAGGATAAGTGTCCAGGTATTGTTCTGGGGAACATGCTGACTTATAGGCCTGAGTCTACAGTCCCTGATCACACAAATAGATCCATTATCACTCAGAGCACTTAAGAGCACTCAAGAGTATGGCTGCAGCATCGGACTGTAAATTATCAGTGTGTGCCAAAAAGCCTCATGCAGAAAAACAGCTACGGTTTTGTCAGATGTGGACACCCTAGGTATTTTAGTGCTAATGGTTTGTGTGCTGTGCACCTCATTCTCTTTGGTTCTTGTAAAAATCGTTAACCCGTGCTAGCATTTTGTAGGGCTTTGTATTTTGGTCTGCGGTATTGTATCTTCTTAGAACAAAACTCAGTGTGTTCATTTAAAGGATTTTTACTATAAAAAAAGTAACAAGAGAAGCCTACACCACTGGCAGACACATCTTTAAAAATTTATAAGCAGTTACATACTATGTGCATGGTAGCAGTACCTTGGGATTGTAGTGATGGACCAGGGATCATCTGTGCTAGTCAGTGTCTAAACACGCAACAGCGAGATGGTCTCTGCCCACATGATGTTTAACCTTCATCAGCTGCTCTGCTGGGTGCAGCTCTCTCTCCTCTAATCCCACCTTCAGTCTTTCCCCTTCTGTATTTCTTTTGGGGTTTAAATCTGTGTGTAATGCAGTTTGAGAATGACTGTTGTAAAGATATTCCCTTGCCTAAGAAAAGTCCTCCAAGCTTTTCAGCAGCTGCAGAATTAATGACATGTAATAATTACATCCGTAGATGATCATTATTACACCAGCAGCATATTAACCCCATTAAACAAATACAATAGCATTAATGCTGGAAAAGACGGGGGGGAGAGAACAAGCTATCAGGATTTCTATTGGGAACAGGAGAAATTCTTAAAGTAAAGACTTGTCTGAAAACAAACACCTACCTGAGCCACAGATAACAACGCCAAGAAGTATGGAAGTTGCTCCCATAGAAAAATTAGGATCCTTACACGGTATTTGTTCCTCTGGTATCAGAATGCTTGAAAGCCATTAGTGGACTCCATTTTATCAACTAGTTTGTGAGGGAAAGAAGGTTATTATCCCTGTTTCGTTCCTGGAGAACTAAGGCACAGGTTAATTTCTTTAATTGCTTCCACTCAGACCAAGAAGCTGAGTAAAAAAATAGCTTTTAACCTGCATATCTGGCACTTCACAGAGAGCTTGCTTGTGCTCCTAAAGCTTTGTAATTCATGCTCCCATCTCATCAGTAATAAAAGGAGGATCTGTACAAGGGGAAGCTGGGGCAGATTCAGTCTGGAGAGCTTGGTTAACAGAGCAGTAGAGGTGCTGGGCAGCTGCTCGCTGCTGAGTACTTGCCGGTCGGTCACAGTAAGCTTGTACAAGGCCACCTCTCCTTCTGTGTCTTTTCATTGCCCATCCTTGAATATAGCTTGAACAAACTTACAATAAGATCAGATGAGAAAGCTTTGTTCAGGGTAGTAAAGATGAGGCCAGCTGCAAGGAGCCCCAGAAGGATGTCTGGTAATGAGCAGCTGGGCAGTGAGGTGGAAGATGAAGTGTGGATGAATTTAAGGTATTGCATGGGGGCAGGGGTGGAATTCAAACTTAATCTGGGTGGACTCAGAGCCACTTGGGAGTGAAATATTAGGCTTATAGTAAATAGCTCCAGGAAAATGGAGGTTCAGCAGCAGTAGTGAAAATGCACATCAAAGATTAGGAATATACAGGGGACAAAATGAAAAATTGGTATTTGACTGTAAATACACAGTCAGCAGTCTGATGAATAGCGTGTACAGTTCTGGCTCCCTCCATTCAAACAGAATATGTCAGAACTGGAAAGATGCATTGAGAAGTGACTGAGACAATCAGGAGTGTGGGAACAGCTTCCAGCGAGCTGCAGCTGAATAGGCTGTGCCTCCTGTGATGCTACGACAAAGGGAGATGGGGGAAGATTTCATGGAGGTCTATGAAATCCTAAGTGTCATTGAGAAAGTGAATTGGCAATGGTTATTCGTTGTCTCTCCTGATACAAAACCAAAGGATCATAAAATGAAGCGAGGAGGTAGCAACTCCTGAAGAGGAGACAGCTCTTCACTTACACTATTGAGTTCCTCGCTGCAGAACATCGTGCATGCTAGAAGTCTGCTTGAGTTTGGTACAGCACAGGACAAGTTCATGAAGAAAGATCTGCTGAGGACCGTTAAATATGCTGGCACTGCCTCTGACTGAGGGAGTTCTTGAGTCACAAATCGCTGGAGACTGGGAGAGTATTTGGAGACAATCAGCATATGCTGTATTTGCTGTATTTTTAGAGACTTACTGAGGCATGTGGTATTGGGTACTGTTGGGTGGATGGACTGGCTTGGTACAGCTCTTCCCGCCTGGGACTGATAAGGCTCAGAGAAGCGAAGTAATGGACTTTTAAGGAGTGATTGTGAGATTTCTGTGGGGGATGTTCCATGATAATTAGACATCCAGTGATAACATGCAGTT
The DNA here is from genome assembly GCA_020745775.1 of Theristicus caerulescens. Classification (NCBI taxonomy): domain Eukaryota; kingdom Metazoa; phylum Chordata; class Aves; order Pelecaniformes; family Threskiornithidae; genus Theristicus; species Theristicus caerulescens. Next base: position 64,545,388 of record CM036564.1, on the reverse strand, counting down.
ATCCAGTAATTTTTTCAATAGTTTAAAATTTCCAAAAAGTCTATGAAAAGTATAATCCGCGTTACACTTGCTGCATATAAAATTAAGATATTTCTGAATCAAAGGAATGCATTTGAAGTGGAATGTATGGTGATGCCTCTCCCATTCCCATAGCTGTGAACAAGAAAAAAAAAATCGTTGTTCCCCACCCACCTCCACCCCCCATCCCAAAACCAGCAGAAGACAAAGCCATTGCTTCCAGGGTAGAACTCTCCTAATTCTAAATTTCAGTTGGAGCTGCACGTTTAGTGCAAATCTGCGGTAACTCTACAGAGCGGTGTTTGCAGGAGATCTGATGACAGGCTGTATAATAAAGCCGTACCTGTGGGCACCACTGCTGGAGGTGAGAAAAGCCAGGCTTAAGCATCCTTACGTCATGCCGCTACCATTGCTGTTGCTGAGAAGCTGTGCATTCATGCTTTCTGATACGCTCTCGGTTAAAGTTCCCACCCCTTCTCTGAGGCAGCAGCAATGCATAAAGCCCGCTGTATGTTGTGGGAAGTGTTGAAATGCCCTTATTAGAGGAGAGTCACCTTGTACATCTGGAGAGGTGTCTGTGTTATGCTTTCCTGCATAAGCCTGGATTAAGGCTGCACCTCCTCAGGGCTGGAGAGTGCAGGGAGGTGGTAAGCTGGCGCCACAGCCTGACGCGTGTCCCAGGTGAGGGCTGGCACTGTAAAATGGAGTGGACATGGGGCATTGTGGCAGCACAGGAGGATCACCAAGGAACAGAGCTTGGAGGCTCCCTGGAAGCAGCCTTCCTTCCTGAGAGACCAGGGCATTGCTTCCAGGGAGCCCTTGTCTCCTGCCGCTCCGCAGCAGCCCATCTCCTTGCACGAAACAAGTCATTGATGCTGGCAACTCCCTCCCCTCAAGCCAAATAGTGCTTCCAGGGAGCAGTGCACACCTTTCTGCTGCATTTTAAATTAAAAGCGCTGCTGGTCTCTTCTCCGATGACTCACACATCGTGAAGGTTGCCAGATCCCAGCCTCTCCCTTGCATGAGAGCTGCCAGCTGAAGGAGAGGGGACCTGAGCAGCAGAGACTTGGTGGGATAGGGGAAGGAAAACTGGCTCCTCACTGACATAGCAAGCAGCTCTCAGCTCTTGTATGGTATATAGAGTAGACCACAAGTTGCCCCTGGCCTAATCCAGACCTTTGCGATGTGGGTTTGGGAACAAAAGCTTGGGTCTAATTCTCCTCCCTGCTCTTTTCCCGGTCCAGCTGCAGTGAGCCAGGTCACAGTGTATCAGCCCCACTGCTGGTTTAATGGGGAGGTAAAGCCACGCACAAATGGAGCGATGGTCTTCTGGGTCTCAAACCAAGACCTCGCGTTGAGCTGTGCTGTACAGAGCAGCACAGAGTTGAGCTCTGGGGCTGCTTTGCCACACGATGCTGCCGTTCGTTATGTAGGCTAGGAGTGTGGGCATGTCAGCTGGGTGAAATTAAGCTCTAGGCCCAAGGCTTTATTTTACTGCGGGTGTTATTAGTCTGGATTGCAGCATGCTGACATGGTTATACTGCTTTTAGAAATGAGCTAGCTTGCCTGGAGCATGGGTGGGAAAGTCCCTACAGCACTGTGTTGTACCCTGCAGTCCACAGACCTAAGGGGTCAGGAGTCTTTAGTTGTTTATTTCCTTTCTAAATATAAATTCAAGCAGGGGGTTGGATGCTTTTGTATTGCAGTGGTTTTGTTCACGGGTCAGCTTTATTAATAATGGTAGAGCTCAGGGTAAATGAAAGCAGAATGCACACTATGGTCCCTGCTCCAAAAATGGGAACGTATAAATTATAGTTGATTATTCCCCTGAGTTGTCATTATCAGTTAGTTCCCTTAGAAGGATGATGACAGAAATGGGTCATTAGAAGAATCGCGGATAAACTGATTGCCTTTGCAGATGAGCTCTCAAGAGATGTTTTATGGTTGGGGCAGTGTTGATGGTGACAGAGCAGTCTGCACAAGGAGAGGTTTGGCCAAACCCCTGGAGTAAGATTATGCAGCGCCAGCCCAAAATGTGTCTGGCTTCTTGCAGCATTCCTTGATTTAGTACTTTTAACTCTGGTATTAAATGCAGAGATGTTGATATTTTATGTATAGGTGAACATTGTTCAGTCCACTCATAGCAGAGATGAAAGATGAGTTTAGAGTAGAAATGATCTGTAGCAAGAACCTCTGTTCCAACACCTGTATGGAAAGGAGAGCCTGGTGTACGCAGTGCTAAAATTGGTCTCGGCAAAATTAGACTTTGTTCCTGCTTCTTCACAGACTTTTGTGTAACCGTGGGCAAGCTGCAGTCTCAGACGCTCCCAGATATTAAGAGGTCTCGCTGTTCTTCATGTCGGTGAGATAGGTGCCTAAATAGAAGGTGAGCACTTAGGCATTTTAAAGAATGTAAGCCTTAATCTCTCTTCTCCTTTTGTGCTTGACAGAGGTGGCATGAACGTAAATAACACTGAAGAGCGTAAAGTGCTGAGATACCACAGTAATGAGGCCATTACTGAATCTGAGCATGTAATTAGATGGAAAATGTTTGCCTTCATAATGAATAGATGCTCTCACTCATACATTCCTCAGTAAACTTTCAAGTTCATCCTTGCTGTAGTTCCACTAATTTCACTGTGTATCTGGGGATGGATTTTCTTTGGCAAAGCCAACCAAAGGGGAGAGCTTTCCATCTCAGAGGACGAGACTGGACCACAAGGAGAACTAGGAAGTGTTTCCTGATGGAACACCTAAAAAAGATGCTACAAGGAGCACAATGCAGTAAGGGCAAACCACAAACTTAAAATGTAGTTAGTGAAGCAGAATAACAGCTCAGCCTCATACGTACCAGCTCTGCAAAGCAAATTTCAGATGCTAAATATATTATCCACACCTACTCTTTTATTTCTGTTCAGGCAAGTTTGATTCTTTTGGCTGGTAAAATACACCCAGTGGAATAAATTTGAGAAGAATTAGCAGCCTGATTTAGTTGTCACTTGTGCTGGTTTTGTGCCTGTGTTTACATGGGGATGCACAGGGCTCCTGGTATTAGCTCTGCCCTGAGCATAGTCTCCTTCCAGCCTGCACATTCTTGCCTGATCCAGATGATAGCTGCGGAATTCCCACCGACCTTGGTACTGTATAGACAGGGCCTTGGTGCAGAATTATGTAGCAGATCTGATGTGTATTAAAGAAAAAGCCTAATTTTCTGACATTGATCTCTGTTGGGTTTAAGTCATTGGTTGTACGATGCTCGGTTTTCTTTAAAGCCAGCTATATTATTCCTCACTTGCACAAGTTGAGGCCTCAGTCAGGGATGTGACATCCTAGAGTTTATGACTGCAAGAAACTCATCCATTCATTGCCTGGAAAATGATCTGGGACATCCTGAAACAGCATCCTACAAGGTGTTTTAGCTGTGGCACTTGCTTTATTGTTATAACCTAAATCATCTGTAATGGTAGTATTGTCTACTAGATCTTTGCTGAATTGTGTCATATGCTGCTTTGATGGTATTGACTATAACTTGGTTGTCTCTGTAGGGGACTGCTTAAACATATATACTTGTGGTTAGGTGTGATGAATCCCACCTGAGCTGCCAATACTGGCAGCAGTCAGAAGGAAGGATGATAGCAAGGTTTACTGAGAGGAAAATCTAGACCTCAATCCTCTCCCCATCTTCTCAGAAAACCAGGTACAGGCATGCGTGGGTGACCTTTCCCTGAAGTAGCACGGGAAGATAGGCTCAAATAGTACTTCATTTGATCTTAGTTATATTTCACATTGCCATGTTCAGGTGGGACAGCAGCGAGGGTGTTTGTAGCAGTCCTTGGCTGCATACTGCTTCTCTGCTCAGCCCGTCCCCTGCCCCAGCACGGCTGGGGAAACCCTCCCAGGAGCTGCCAAGGGGTCCAGGGGCAGGACCTTTCCAGTGCTGCTCCATGCTCCAGCTCTGCCCTTGCTGACCCCAATCAAATGCCCTCACCCTCAGCAAAGCAGTTCTCAGAGGGTAGTGGGGAAAGTGATATGATGCCAGGGACATATCTAGAGAAAAATGGAGGTATTGGGCCAGGAGCAAATAGAGAGGGTCTCAGCACTCACCTCTCTTGCATGTCAGCAGAAACGAGCCCCTTCAGCTTTCTGCCTGTAAATGGGGTTGGTTTGGAAAATGCAATGCAATTATGTAAAAAATGTAAGCTTTCAAATTGAAAGAAAAATTTTAAAATTCAAACAGGGAATTGTACTAATTAGCTGCTCGTTTGTATTTAAAAATCAGCCTGGCGGAGATTTTTCACTATTTTGAAATCCCCTCCTCAGAGAAAAAAGGGTGAATACATTAAAAAAATCCATAAAACCCCTACTCCCCACTTATTTTTATTTCCAGGGAGTTCCCTGCAGCCTCAGACCAGCACCCAGGACTTCCACATGAGGAATGCCTGTTACGGTTTGTCAGTACAAAGCAAAGTGACATCTCTATGAGTACTGCAAGAGATTGTGTCTGGTAGTTATTTTGCATGGTTTCACATTGAGTTGAGCTAGAAGAGTCATCTCTTGGGCTTTGTGTTTCCAATGGGTCTGAAGTTGTTGCAGATTTCAGTCCCTCAGCACCACCAACACTGAATATTACTATGGGAATTAGTCCACCTCTTGATAAAGCAGTTCCTTCCTTCCCAGATACAATCAGGAAACTGTTTCATGTCAGAGCTCTGCTTTTCTGTCTAACGAGTAGGTCCTTTTTGGCAAGATCTACTTCATCTCCAGTGTTACGTTGGGAGCCAAGCTGGCACCCCCAGCTAATGATTGTGCTGAACTTTCCCCGCAGTAACTCGATAGCTGTACAGCTGTGCAGGCTCACAATTTGCTCCTCGATTGTCAGTCTCCTGACAGCTTTTTCAGTGGAACAGTTTGAGAGGAGTGGAGAGCCCTGCTTTGGAGACAGAGAAGTGTTTTCACACCTGAAGTGTAATTTCACACCTTGTGTTGCTCAGTAGATAAGTGCGTAAAATAGCACATCAGACGGGTACAGAAGAGGATAGACATGCTGTAGACAAGAGATGGAGGCTTGTTATTTATTTCCTATCTTCAGCACACTCTGAAATAATACTCACTTGCAGAAACCCAGGCACAGATTACGAAGGGGTTAGGAGGGGACTTTTCTAGCCAAGTGATCTGTTACCGTCACGTGCAGAGCGAGGTGAAAACTTACACTGAGCTGGGTCTGTGGAGCATTGGGGACCACAAAGCTCTGCCTGAGACCACAGTATTAGCAACCACATAACAGAAGTGAACTAATTAATACAGGAGGCAGCAAGAGTTTTAAGGGTGAATTTACAGGAACACGGACTTGGACCATCCCTTCCCTGTATCTACTAAGCATTTTTACTCCTTGTATTGACTTAAATAGTGAATAAAATTGAGCTTGAGTCCATCAAAAAGGTAAGATGAGAATTTGGAACAGGCCTTGATCTCACCATGCGAGAGCAAATCATTTCGCTGTGTATGCAGGTTTCCTCTCCCTCTTTTTCAGGACCCTTTTTGTTTGCTATCTCTAATAACAGGTCATAGAGGCATGCTTCCAAAGGAGAGTGGTGGAGAGGCAAGTGCAGCCAAGGGAAGCCCTGGTAAGACAGCCCCAACACAGCTTGATTGTGAGGGAGGAGAAGAGAAGGTGGAGACACACCATTTGGTGTGGAGAATCCATAGAGATGCTTATAGTTTCAGTTTGTCTTAGACAGGTTTGCTAGGCTTGGGAACCAGATTTCCTGCTCTTTCCAAGAGAGCAGGGCTGAAACACACATCAGTTTCCTTCCTTTTTCTCCCCAGCTGAACATGAGGAAATCCAAGAAGAGGTACTTTCACCTGCTTCTCCTCATTCCATGGATTTTACTAAGGAGAGCAGTCTAGCCCTCATCTGTTATTCACTGCAGACAAAGCTGCTCTACTTGGAGTTTTTTGACTGCTTGGGACTTTCATTTAATCTGTCACCCATGCCAAACATTATTTCCTCTTCTTTGTCCTAGACACCTATGGAAAGCTCTGCCTGCTCAACTCTGTGGGCCAGGAGATGTCTCACTGCAAGACCTCCATCCGTCGAGGACAGCCCAACCCCGTCTACAAGGAAACTTTCGTCTTCCAGGTTGCCCTCTTCCAGCTCTCTGATGTCACGCTAATGATCTCCATATACAACAGACGCAGCATGAAGCGCAAGGAGATGATCGGCTGGATCTCTATGGGTCAGAACAGCAGCGGAGAGGAAGAGCAAAGTCACTGGCAGGAAATGAAGGAGTCGAAGGGGACACAGGTCTGCAGGTGGCACACGCTACTGGAGGCCTAGTGGTTACCAGGGCAGCCTGCGGGTCCTGGGACTATGGGCTGTCTTCCCTTGTCCTCAGTCAGCAGAAAACAGCTATCCCAAGGCAAGCACTGTGCTCTGACAGGTCATGTACACTTTAACCTGACTTTTCAGTGTCAGCAATCATGGGTATTAAAGATGGCAAGGCCTGGGAAGCAAGTTTAGTTCTTGCCTTTCCAGGTTGTCCTGCATTTTCTGCATCCAAATAATTCATCCTAGGGAAATGCAGTGGGAAAACCTACAAAATCCTCTCCTTGGTCATTGTCTTGCTCATTTTGTCATGGACTTAATCATCACAGACTGACTTTGATGCCGTTTTCTTCTGGGGAAACTCTCTTTTCCCACCCTCCCTTTATTTATATTAATGAAGTTTGCAAATATTCTTGACGCAGATAGCTCACAGAAAGGCTAACCTGCATGCAGGTCACATTCCCTCCCTTTTATTATTGTGTTTCTAAGTCCGAGAAATAAGCATTTGATATCACTGTAGACTGGATGATATATTTTTCAGGCAGCATGGAAAAGCACTCTTGAATTCTCTGTCAACTTTTAAGTGCCTAGACATTACTACTGTTCTCCTGTACTAACAATTGATATTAGGACTAAACACTACCAGTATTTTTAATTAGGCATCCTGTGCACTTGTTAGCCTGCATTGCCATAGGTTTACACGAGAGATAACTAGCATCAGTTTTATATTGCAATTATACAATGCATGTTTAGATGCTTACTTGAAGTTCATGGCTTCTGTCATCATGAATACCAAAAAAGACCAGAACAAGCTGCACATATCCACCTTTGTGCCTGAATCACTCTTTTCTGCATCATTGTTTTGCCCGTGTGTTACTTTGTTTTTTAAAAGTGAGGTTCATTCAGAAGAGCATTTCTGTGAGCATTACACAGGAGGGCTTTAGATCTGTGATTTCTCTGCAATTCAGTTAAGCACAAACCAGTTTGCTGAGGGCTCTTCTTCAAATATGCTATCCTGTAATATCTTCTCGGGATCTGAAAGGGGACCGTTTTTGGCACGCTGAGCAGTAGAGGATGCCAGACCATGTCACCTCATCTTCGGGGCGAGCTCTCCTGCAGGCAAGGAATAGGATCCAGGGGACCCCCCAGAGGGGCTGCTGGCTCTGCTGAACTAACACCAGAGAAAAGTATTACGCTTCCTGCCTCTAACTGAAAACAGTGCAAGGAGCAGGCTTGCTGGATGAGGTGATGACACTTTTATGTAGTTACTTTTCAGACTATGTTGTCATTTTCCATTTTAATCTTTTTTCCTGTCCCTGCGAGTTGAAGTCATGGAGGCGACGGATAGGGGACGTGTCTTAGTCTGCTACTTGACTATTGAAAGTTTAGCAGTTGTTAGCTGTTGCGATGCTGCGTGCGACAGCAGAGGATGTTAATCGTCTAGTGTAGTGATGGTACGTAGGCAGTAGGGTGCTGAGATCTTCAAATACTGTCAGCTGCCCAGTCTGCTGTTCCCCACGCGCTCCAAGAGAGGACTGGCATTTCCCCATTCCTGCTGATGATAGCAAGACACGGGAAATATTTTGCTGAAAAGGTTTGTCTGTACTGAATCACTTCATGTTTTGTTTTTCTCATTTACTGAGACCTGGCACCAAATTCTGCCTCCTACTGCACCGCAGCTGTCTCCTTCCCTTCAACGGTGCTGTGCGAATCTAACTAGTGCAAATTTTGGCACTGGCTGTTTGACCAAAATTGAGCCTCGATGCTGGTTTGCATCACATCCAGGCTAGCCGGACCCTGTGGGGCAGTGATGTGATACACACACGTTATCTCTTGGTGTGATACACACAGGCTTTGTCTGTCCTCAGGAGGCAGACAGAATAATCTGCATGTAGAAGGACTTCTGGTATAGGTGATACAAATTGTTCTACAGGCCGTGGGTTTATATATTCTTATCACTTGCCTGTCTAAGCATCATTTTTCTGGTGAGACTGGTGGGTTTCTTGTACAGGAGGGTTGTCCTCCGCTGCCTAGATAAGCCGGCACAATATCTGCTTTGCACTACTGGGGCTTTGTATCACAAAGCAGGATCTAGCCCAGATACAGCTCAGCAAACAAATACATTTTTATGTGCACTGTTAATGCTATTGTATTACCAATGCAAGAGAAAATGAGCATTTGAGTGGTAACCAGCAGAATACAAATTGTTTTTTATCATGTACTTTTCTTCTGGAAAAAAAGTAGAGGAAACAGCCCAATTCAAAAGGTGCATTTGCTGATTTCAGTTCTTTTCCAATCTCTGCATCTTTTTTCCTGAACTGTGTAAAATGTATATACAAGTGTTTATAAGTAATTTTATTATCTGGGATGTGTATGTACAATAAACTTATTGAGATTCTCTTCATAACTTCTTGAACCTGCAAAGTGTTGCTTATGCTTAATGATTAGCTAAGGGAGAAGTATAAGTTGATAATATGTTTCAGCAGCGAACTGGAGATAACCCCGATTTATAATAGTGTGATTAAAAAAAAATTCTTGGAAAAGATAATTTGAAAAAGCAATGAAGTAAACTGGTTTTGGACTTCCATGCTGTTTTCACATCAAGATCTTTTCTGAAGATACAGCATTAAGGGAATTGAATTTTAATATATAATTTCAGTGTAGAGTATTGGGAGTCAGAGGAAAGCAAGTGAAAATAGCTTACTTAGAGTAAGTTAATATCTGAGCACATTTTAAAACTTTTCTCTCAGATGGAAGCAGGTTGCTGCATCCTTGCAACAGCATTTTGGCCTGTCATTTTACCAGAAAAATTTGGAGGGAAGGGAAAAGGGGTGAGGCAAGGGGAGCACTGGGGTTTTAGAGCTGCTGCTAAAGCTGTTGGCACATCCGTGCCTTGAGCAGTGCATTTGTGGGGTTCATGAAGTTCCTACTGAAGCGATGGAGGAATTCAGGAATCTTGGGATGAACACAGTGCTGGGAGTGCTCATGCTTGCTCACTGTAATTTGAGATTTTTGTGGCTTTTGTGGTTTATTTTTCTTTTCAGTATCGACTGTCTGTGAAATGAAGGCTTTGCAGCAGCTCCCCCGTATTCCAGGGCTCCCGTAATTCTTCACATTGACAGATTGAATTAGTCATTGCTAATATTGATACAGGCTGGACTTGTGCTCATGGTCTTTCTTATGTAAATACCACTGCCCTTTCAGTCACTGCTTTAACCCCTTGTTACCTTTGGAAGTGGCTGACGACTAAATTTCCAGAAAGTTTTCCATTCCTTGGGAATCTTGACTTGCAGTTGGCTCTCAGTTGGTGGTGGTCAGTAGAGTTGGGGCCCTGTGCTCTGCCGGCCTCCATCTATGTGGATGCTGATGCCCAGTCTCTGCTTCTTTGGGGCTCCAGGAGGGGAGAAGAGTCATGGGATGTTCAGTGAGCAGGAAAGCAGTGGCTGACCTGGTTCTGGCAATGCTTGGGTGCTTGCAAGTCCTAATGCATGGAGGTTTCCTAATGCACTCATGTTTTCTAAGATAATTCATCCCCTTTTGACACCACTGTCTGGAATCCCCTTGTAGCTTATTTGAATTTTCTTCTCTTGGGAAAAAAAAAAGCCTGAAAACCCACAAAACCATTGTGTGGGAAGGAACTAACTGCACTGGCATAAGCCCAGAATATTGTGGGCAAGTGCTCTGGATGCATCTCTGTATCTCGAACAGCATCGTTCAGCTAGCTGCAGTCTGTTCCTTCCTTGGTCCATCTCCAGCCAGCACGCCCCTGTCCTGCTAGGCTCTGTGCTGTTATTTTATTTTTTTGTTTTTAATGTGTATCGACAACAGAACAGAATGATCTCACCACGTTTATATTCCCTGCAATAATGCTGACTTTCAACTGATGCCCACAGAAATGAGTACCTCTTTTAGCCCACTGAGCTACAGCTACAGCTTACTGAAGTGCCCATTTGTAAAGGCTTTATCTGGATGATCTGCTACTTCGTTTGATTTGTTCGGGTTTCCTTTTTACCAGGGTCTTTAATTACCTGGACCCTGCTGTGGCCTGCTCGCTCCTGTCGCTCTGGCTTGCCTGCGTTTCCCGTGCAGGGCAACGTGGGGTGTGTAGCTCCTGCGGCACACGGACAATACTTGGATATATTTTTAGCGGCTGCAGATCCAGAGAAGTTATTTGGTGCTTTATGTAGTCGACTGATCTTCAGTCATGAATGTCTTTAGATGTTCTTGGACGCACAGAACCAAAGGCTGCCAGCTGCTATTGATCGTTTCTCCAGCATAAAGCCTAAGGTGGCAGCGTGGCGGAGGAGCAGGCATTTCCTCTGGTGGCAGTTCATTTTCTCCTTCGGTTGAAGCTGGCGATGACCTTGGAGCTAGCGTGCCTGCAGAGCTTTCTTTCCACTCCCGTATTTATCATCGTCTTTAATCTGTATGATCACTGCACTTCATCTCTCTGCCTCTCAGCTGCCTTCTGCCCTTCAGCACAAAAGGTGGACAGAAAGGCTGAGCAAAGAATATGGCCTTCCCTATCGCATTATCCCCGGGCTCAAGGGGAGCTGACTCCTGGAGGGGTCATCTTAAAGCGCTCATGATCAAGCCCTTGCCTCCCTGATCTCTAGTCTGCTTGTGGAGTTTGAAGCTTGTTGGTTGGGCTGTGATACTTTCATAATTACAAAGTAGTGACACCCGTTCACCTCAGCGTGGGTTGAGTTAATGACAGAGGAAACAACCTGTTCTGTATTTGCTTTCTTCTTTTTTTTTTCATAAGCATTGTGTTCTGTAAAAGGACAACAGAGCCTGAAGGAATTAGTATGCAGGAGCATCCGCTTTCCATTTAAAATGTACTAAGTGTGATGTTTGTAACTATGGTTTGGGGGGGGGGGGGGGAAAGCAGCCAGGGTTTGTAGAAGAGCTCACACTTTGAATGAGGCAGGTTTTTCCCTTCAGCGAGCGCTACCCCAGCAAATACATTCTCATACCCCAGGCAGTGATGCTGGCTCCCAGCTGATCTGCTTCGGTGATAAAAGCAGCCAGAAGCTGACAGGTCCTAAAGCTTGGAAAGACATACAGGAGAATTCAGCATAGCTGTTTTGGGTGTTTATTTGGAATCTGGTGCAGATTTAACAAGCTGTCGTGCAAGAAATGAAAACCCCAAGCAGTGGCTGGGAAGGCGGTGGGGAGGGAAGGCTCTCGGCGTGCTGGTGCTGCTGTAGAGCTGGGCGTTTGCTCTCTCTGTGCTCCAGAAAGCAGCACAGCCGGGCTGCAGTGCCATCAGGCCTGAGCTGAATCCCGGTTTCTCTGCATGGTTCCTTAGCTCCAGATCTGCTGAAGGCATGCAGCTTTTTTTTTTTTCCTTCAGTGCAGAGTGAGCTCCTGTCTTCCTGCAGCCTACGCTGTAGGCCTTAAGAAATGAATGTGTAAATATTTTGTCTCTCACAGCAGCCCAAGGTCATCTTTCTGGAACAGCAAACAGGCACAGAATCCAAAGAAGATCAGTCTGTCATGTGAGTAAGGTTAGCATCTGCACTTACAAATGACAAAGGCTATTAATCCTCATGCTGTAATCCCCAAGCTGTTTGCCAGCTGGCAGCAGGAAGATGTTCCCGCTCAACCCACACAGCTATCCATGTTTTTTCACCTTTATGAAGCAGATATAGGTCAATACTGCAGCCTGGATAAAGAACTCGGTAGATACCATCATCTCTTCCAGCGTTACAATCTCTCTCTCCTCCACACAAGCCATCTGTACAAACGAGGGTGTAAGAGGAGAGCTGCGGGCTGGGCTCTCCCTATGCTGCTCCCCCAAAATAGAAGGCTGAAGGTGAGATTTTTCCCCCTCCTCTGCTCCTGAGCTTCTCATGGGAGGATAAATTTTGAGATCTCGCTGCAGAGCTGAACAGCCTGAGCAAAGCTCTGTCACTAGAGAGGTCTTTACACAGAGCAGGGAAAACCCGATGCTTGTGTAAGGCTGATACAAGCCCAGTGTTGAGACATTTTCAATCCTAATTTGGGAACCTGCATGGGATTTGGGTATTGCCCATCACAGGGACATAAAATGATGCCCCATCCTTGGAAGCATTCAAGGCCAGGCTGGATGGGGCTCTGAGCAACCTGATCTGGTTGTAGATGTCCCTGCCCATTGCAGGGGGGATGGACCAGATGGCCTTGAAAGGTCCCTTCCATCCCAAAGCATTCTATGGTTCTATGAAAACCTGAATCCTACCAGGTACCACCGGTGGGGGAAGTCTGTGCTGCTTGCCAGCGAGGCAGGTGGGCTGCGGTAGTCCCTATAATCCTGCACAACAAAAAACTGTACGGGCACCATGTTGCATCCTGTGAGCATTAGGCAGCTGAGGCTGGAAAAAGTTGAAGAAGAAACCCAAAAGCCAGATGGGAGCTATGAAGCTCCATTCAGACCTGTTAGTTGCTCATCTCTAGAAAACTGGAAAGCAGATTATTGGTTTTTACTTAACAAAAGTGGTTTAACAGACATTGCAGCTCCTGGGGCAGCTGCAGGTGTGCGGAAGTGAGGACATCACCTCCTGGCTCTTGGGTTTCCTCCTGGCTGTAACGGGTGGCCATCAAATAGACACCAAATACTCCGGAGGTGTCTATCCCCTGTAATGTCATACCCAGCGTGGGCTGATCTCATTGAGTAACAAGACACGAAAAGCTGATCTTGGCCACGGGCGAAGAACAAGAAGGATTCAGGATTCAGACAAAAGCTGAATTCTTTCCTGAGTCTCACGACCATTAATTAGCCTTGACCTCCAGGGAAGGCATTTTATTGGGCCAAATACTTCCCTCTCCCTTAATTTCTCAGACTTAGGAGAACATTGCAAATTTCTCTCCTCATTAGCAGCTGGGAAAAATCATATAATTTTGCCAGCTTTCCTCATCCCTGTTGTGTCTTGTTAACACTTTCCAGGTGCTTTTCCTTTACGCTGTCTCCATCATCACATCTCCCATCCTCTCATTAATATCTGTAGAGATCTGCTCCGAGTCAGGTCTGCGCCTGGTAGCAATATTTTATGTTCATGGTGCTCAGGATAAAACCTGTCCTCTAATCTCTTGCTGTCACTATGTGGCATCTCAAGCACAAGTTTTCCAATTAAACCAGTACCACATCTCTCCCGTAGTCCTCTGCTGGCATGGCTGTGGGTTTTGTCTTGCTGGGCTGTATTCTCAGCTGTAACTTACTGACTTTTTCCCAGCAGAGAGTTTTGTTTGTCAAGAAGAGTAAATGAAGTAATCATTTGGTAGACTTAGCATTTAAATACTGCGCGGCATTTGTACGTGTATATATAAAAATGTTTTTTGTGATAGAGTGCCCCCAGGCATTTGCATGAAGCACATCTCAATGTATATTTGACTGTTGATTTAAATATACTGTATATAATAAGTTATTTTTAGTGGGTATTGGCTTCTTTCTATATTGGAACGATATACCATTTCTGGCAGGTAGGGTTTTTGTAGTCTTGGTGCTGCGCTCACAGCTGGGCACTGGCGATGCGGTGGCCGAGGTGTGTGTGCGCATCTCCTCTCCTCCGCGCGCCCCGGGACGCGGTGGGCCTTCCCCTCCGCCAGCTTTGCAGTGGCCGTCCACTGCTGCCGGAGCGCATTGCCGCAGGACCGCACTGTAAGCCCGCTCACTGCATCTCCCTTGCGGTGTGTAGTAGAATAACCTGCCTTTAAGGTTTTTTTCTATCATTGCTGTCATATACAGACCACAGACCATGGGCGGGTAGCGAGCCGCTTGGTATTTGGAGTAATTCAGCCCTGTGACTGAGGGGGCATCAAGAGTAGTAGAGATCTCAGCTCTCCTTCCCCAACCTGAGATGGACAAGCACAAAATTTATCCGTAAATCGATCACTTTAAATAATAACAATACAGACAAATTAATAAAAATGCCAAGTCCCTAACTTCTGTCAGTGCAAAAGCAGGTCTTCTAGAGCTTGAATTTATCGCTGTATTATTTTTATGATAACTAAATCTATAAAAGGAGAATTGTTCATACTGTGAAGGTTATAAGAAACAAATTCATATACCCTTTTCACTTTTCTAAAGTTCAAAGATTTGCACTGAAAATTGTACCTTCAATCTACTTAATAAATGACTGGTATTGACTGGTGAGGCCACCGGAATGGTATGAGCATCATTTCACTTGCTGTGTGTGTGACTGAGAGAGAGATTTGAAGTGTAAAACTGTGATAAAAAAGATGAAAAATATGATGAAAAAATGTTTGGATATTCAACAGGAAGAGTGGTACGGGTTTATTCTTAGCTTTTCATGTACTTGACAATGAAACATTTTTATTCTACTTAAGTGCTAACGTGCATGATCATACAATATATTGCCTCTCGCTAATTATATGCTGCGTTAGGAATACTAATGTCTAGATGATATCTGACTGAAAAAAAAAAAGCATTAAACCCAGCTTCTGCAGAATTCGGGGCTGACATTATCCGCACACACATACAACCATCCGCACCTTAGAAACACTCTTATTTTGTTATGGTGAATGCTGCTGTTACAGGTTTTTATCAATAAAATAGAAGCAGATGGCTCATGTAGACATGCAAAACTGGTGTATCTTCCTTTTTGTTTGTATTGTGGCAGAACCGAGTGAATATGCATCTAGGAGAGGTGGACGTGTTTTGTTCAGCACAAGGATGCAGGTGTCTGGTGCATAATGCATAACTGGGAGGAATGGGAAATATCCTTCCCCTTGGTCCCCCTGTCCGTCCGCACTGACGGAGGGGCCCTGCGGCAGCAGGCGGAGGCTGCTGGGGGGCTTTGGGGGACTGAAGAGGTTCCCATGTCCCGCCATGTCTCTGCCTCCTCCCTCAGTCCACCGCCTTTCAGCCAGCTCCGTGTGGGGAAGGAAAAGTGCTGGCTATGCGTTTCGTGTCTGGTGTTCCCCCATCTCCCATCCAGCCCCCGGCAGGAGTTGGGGGGAGCAGCCCCTCGCACCCAACTCTGTGGTGGTCCCTCAGCCATCATTTCTCCTATATGCCCATGGATGTGTTGGTACCTGCACGAGGACGCGGTGGGGTCACTGTCACCAATGTGTCTCCTGTGTGTAGATACCAGCTTTGTTGACATCCTGGCCATGTGTACGGGACACTGAGGGATGCCCCCGTAGCGGTCGGGGTGGCCACGGGGCAGATGTGTCTTGCTTTGGAAACAGAGGTAAGAGCTCGAGTGTTGGGCTGGAGAGCTGAAATTGGGCTGATAGGACACGAGGGACATCACCGCAGCGGTGAGGGGTCCATCTTTATCTGGCGGCCACTTAGGCTTGCACATACCTTTGGTAGTGATGTGCTGGAACAGGCTTCCTTGAGGAGTGGTCAATGCCCCAAGCCTGTCAGTGTTTAAGAGGCATTTGGACAATGCCCTTAATAACATGCTTTAACTTGGTCAGCCCTGAACTGGTCAGGCAGGTGGACTAGATGATCATTCTAGGTCCCTTCTAACTGAAATTATCCTATCCTATCCTATCCTATCCTATCCTATCCTATCCTATTTGTGTGTGTGATATACTTCTGCCAGGTCGCAGTTGTGATCCATGCCTACATTAAGACAGAGAAAGACAGAAGCTAAAAAAATTTCCAAATTGATGATTTTGAACCGGGGGTAGTTTGTTCCTCTCAGAATAGCAGTGCCATCTTTGAGGGAGACATGAGAAACCACGACTGCTGAATCCCGGCTGGCATCCGCAGGGCTGGCTTTCCAGGACCAGCCCAGAAATAGAGTTTCTTTTTCTGGCGACGGTTGGTAGCTTCAGTCCCTGGAAGCCTCAGCAACGGCGGCCGATACGAGCCGCGTCTGGGTACGTGGAAAACCCAGCCCAGAGCCCTTCATCTGAAAGATGGTGGGGAAATGGGGTACACTGGGAGACTCAGAGAGATGCGAGGGAGTTCAGAAAAACTTACCTTACTTGGTGCAAATTGGTGATGAAAAATGTGTTTTCCTAAGGACTAATGTTGGTGGGATGACCAGGCTCAGCTGAGAGGGGAGGGGGTGGGAAAGTGCTGGTGAAATTCTGCGGTTTTGGAGACCTCGGCAGCAGGGCTGGCTGCAGAGGAGGGGACGGGGGCTTGCTTGGGGTTGCAGTCGGCCCCCGCCAGCTCCTCTGGGCGCAGAGGAGGATCTGCAGAACCAGATGCTGTCTGTGAGGTGCTCTGGGGTTTGGGAGCTCGGGTGGGCGCTGCTGCCGAGGCAGTGGCATGGCCCGAGTCGGTACCAGGGCAGCGCTTTCCTGGCCTGATTATTCATAACACCCTTTCACCCCATGCACTTTTCTGAAAACCACTTAAAATTGACCCTGCCCATCTCCTGGTCTCAGCTCCCCCACCCACCTCACGCTTTCTCCCGTGTAAATCAAATCCTGAGGGGTACTGGCAATTAGGACTTGGGTACTGCTGGGGACACCACGCTTGCTTCACTGTTCCCACAGCCTCATGATGTCCCTGTGGGGATGTCCTCAGCCGCCGCGTGGTGGCAGAGGAGCTGGTGGTATTGTCACAACAGGTGGGTTTTCTCAGACCGATCACCAGCATGGGGCGAACCGAAGTGGGGTTTGTTTTATTCCTCAGGGCGGCCTTGCCTGTGTCCCCGCGCAAGCTCGGCACACGCTACGGTGAAGCTGCTGGCATTGAACTCGGGATGGGCCATTGGTGCCAAGATTTGGGCAACTTGGCCTAAATGACTGGTCTGAGGCCACCTGTAAAATCGGTAGTAAAATGCTCGGGCTTTCTGTGTGCTTGGTGTACACCACCACCGTACAAATACAATGGTGGGCTTAGCGATCCACTTGCTGCTCTTGCTGGGACGCCTGCTGTTCAGCACGACCACATGTGGGCCTCGCCGGGCCCCCCAGGGGCTCCCGGCTGTGTTTTGTTTTATTGTTCTGATTATCCTGTTCTTCTTCTAGCTGCATTTTAATTCCTTGCTCAGAGCGGCTTCATTCCTTGGCGAAGCACCAAGTACTGTTTTGCCAAGACATCCCTGATGTCACCCTAATTTTGACCAGTTGGAAAAGTCACATTTTTAATGTCGGGAAACTAAGTTTTGAATTTCAACGAAAGAGTGATATCATTTTTCATGAGAGGGTGAAAGCATTCCCACTTCTCAATCAGCTCAGTTGAGGCTAAAGAAGCTGAGCTGTCTGCCATCTGTCTCCTCGCCAGTCTCTCCCCCACCATCGTAATTTTTGAACAGGTTGGCCAACTTCAATCACATTTGAAAGAAGGGGAACTGTCTCAGAGACAATTATGCTTCAACAAATTTTGTCACCTGGCAAAGAATCGTTAACAGAGAAGAAGAAAGAAGTAGGTTTGATGGCCAAAGGTCGGTCAGCTGGTCCCTCACCATGGCGTGCAGCTCTGGACCAGCTGCACTGTGTGCTGCTTCTTGTGCTGTCTCTGTTTGAGCTGGAGGTGTCCAAGGGGATCGGGTGGAATTTGGTTGTTGTTGTGGTGAGGATGTAGGGGATAAAGAGCACAAATGTGTAGGAAAACAGGCTTCATTAGTTCTGCTCTTCCGCAGCTTGTTTCTGACATTTTTTAAAGTTTTTTTAAATGTAAAAAGGTCAAAAAAAATTAACAAATGTTACAATAATGACAAATTGTATTGTAGAATGAATTGGAAGATAGAGCAGAAAAGGAGAGTTCTAGTACAGGAAAAACAGAAAGAGCAAGAGCTGATCTTTTCGGATGAAATGCGAAGGCTGCATTTTAGAGGCAGGCAGGACTAGCCTCCCAAGGCAGCCGGTCCCTCTGAGGTTGGCCAACAGTTGGGAGGCATGGACAGGGTCGGAAACTGGAGCTACTCGCCTCCATTTGCTGTGACAAGCCAAGGGCTGGGAAAGCCTTTGAGGGTCTTTGTCTGTCGGAGGCAGCTGAGCGGGCCAGGCCAGGGATGAAAACTGGTCCAGGATGTAACTCCTGGCATCTGAAACTGCTCAGCGTTTCAGGTACAAATGCTAAACATTTCGGGTATGTTTTATCTTTTGAAAATACCTCCTGCATGCTGTGTTTAGAAATACAGCATGTGTGTAGGTACATGCTGCCTGGGAGGGCTGGTGCTTTTATACACACATCTCCTGAATGTTTGGTGCTTAAATTCAAAAGAGCGTATTAATTTAATTCATTTTTCTTTAACAGTTGGCTTGAGGAGATGTAACTGCTTTGAAATGAAGGAACTGATTTTTCCTAATTCTGTGAGGCAGTTAAAGTAAAGTAAATGCTAATGTTCTGGGGTTTTATATTCCCAATTGCTCTAAACCATCTAAAAACATATATTTATTATAGCACTGACTATGCTAGGCAATCTTGTTTTCAAAAGACTAAAAAAAAGAAAAAAGGAAAAAAAGCTACGCTTTTCTATTGTCTGCCTGTCCAGGTTTTATCTTGTGCAGTACACATTTAAAGTCTTATCTTTTCAAATAATATCACTGTCAATAGAGACTTTGGTCCCAGTTCACGGTTCTGTTTAATTTCCATTGCATGAAAACATTGTGCACTTCAGCTGGGCAGCGATTCCCGACCAGGCATCCCTGGCAGAGGGGAAAGCTCCTCTTCAGACAGGGAGGGGAGGTGATCTCTCGTGTGGCAAGAGGAAGGGGTTGGGATGGGATGGGACGGGGGGGACGGGGTGAGGTGGGATGGGATGGGGCATCTGCTGTTCATCTTGATGGAGGTCCCGTTCAGCCAGCAGAGCAATGATGGTTTCTACTGGCAGGGGATCTGATTCCCCATGCTCTCTACCCCCTCAGAAAGGGGACAAAGAAAAGCAGCTAGACTTGGATTGCAAAAGAATTTGCTCTGGGCTGATCAGGGGATGGAAATGCTTCTTGGAGCCAGCTGGGGAAAGATTAGCTGACCTTTTTCACTGTAAATTATTGCCAGCTAATAAGTCCTGCTTGTGTGCTGACAGGCAGAAATTGCAGCAGAAATTGTGTTGAATGTTAAAAAAAAATACAATCAGTTTCAGGAAGACTGGAGTAACTAAGCCTGTCGTTCATTCAGCTCTTAGATGCAGAGTAGGTGCTTCTGTGTCTTCCTTTTCTATCTCCACTTACAGAAGTGATATTACTGAATTAATTATGACATCTTTCTGAAGAGCTGAAGAATCGCTCCTCTATTCAGCAGCGGAGAAATGCCAGATTCATCTCACAGTAAATTTAAAATTACACCAACCTGAACTATTGCTACTGGCAGCATAATAATAAGGCAGGTAATCAAAATCAATTAAATTCCAGTGCCTTCCTATTGTCCTAGAAAATTCAAATTTGAAATTAGTTTGAGTTCATTTGACTTCTCAATAAAAGAAGCAGAGCTTCAGAGATAATTTGAAATAAGTATATGGCCGTGACTGATCTTTTCTCAGACTGCAAAGGCCAGAGGAGCCGTGTGCGTGCACGTGCGTGTCAGTGCATACTGAGTACCAAATACAACCAGATACTCAGAGTTAATGGAGTGACTGGTTTGAGGCTGCTGTGTTGATGTATGTTAGCTGGGACTGGGGCCTGCCAAGACTTGGTTTGTTAAAATTTGGATGAGATGTTGATCAGGTGAATGCCAAATGAAGTGTGCCTCCATTCCCACCGTGTAAGAGGGAGGAGGACTAAGCATGGTGCCTGCTGCTCTGCAGGACCTTCACAGAGACCCTGGAGCAACCAGAGGGAGGGAAGCTCCCTGTGTCCCACCAGCAGTGACATGCCCAGGTCTGACATGTGTGGGGCACCCATCTTCCAGATCACAAGAGAACAGGATTGCCCAGGAGCTTCAGGTGCTGCCAAAATGGACGTGTTCCCACAGCACCTTGCCTTGGTTTTGGCACTGGCTGAGCCTTTGAGTCACCTTTAGTAATCCGATGGGGCATGGGCTGGAGTGAACGACCGCTCAGACAGGGTGGCTATGGCATGAGCATGAGGGTCTCAGGAGCAGTGGTGGCGTCCATGGTAGTTGTGTTGTGTGGACATAGACACAGCTGGGAGGCACAGAAGAAAATTTATTGTCTAAGGAGGTTTTCTCCTGGAGAAAGGTGCTGAGCAAAGCCCGGGCTGGGTGCTGGGACTGATCTAAGCCAGTGTTGTGCTGGTAACTTCAGTGCAGCCGCTGGCACTGATCTGGTTTTCCAGAAAATCTCATCTTGTACAGCCCCTTTTCCCAAGTCGGGGAGTGGCACACTTCCAGAGAAGACCCCTATACATAGCTGGCTGGAGAAACTGGTTTTTAAAAAAAAACTTTTTTTTTTTTTTATACTCTCCTATCTGCCAGTATCTACCCATAGAGCCAGGATCTTTGGGAAAGTGATTTCCCCCCTTTGTGCACACTGCCTGATACAGGTAAGATTTTACTTACTCCTTCTAAACTTTTTCTGAGCCTTGCTGGCTGGACCCTTGGTAGTGAGGGGAGGCTGAGCCTGATATCCCACCTATTGCCATAAAGAGGGTGCTCAGCAGTAAAATCGCCCCATCTGGCTGAGATGAGGAGTTGCCCCACACCACAGTGACCTGCTGTTTTGTTTGGGAGAAGAGGAGGTTTGGGTTGTTTTGCTGCGTGGCTTTTATTCCTGCAGCAATCCCCATTCCTGCCCATGGGATTTCAGAGTGCTGTGGTGCCTGGCTGGGGTCACGGGTGTGTGTGCCACAGCCGGAGAGACCCAGGGCACCGCGGTGGGGCATCCCAAAGGCTCAGGGAAAAACTGTGCCAGCATCTCGTGGTGGGCATGGGGGAAGGAGAGAGCAACATAAATAGGGAGGGAAGAGGAGCGTGACCCAGAGAGAGTGCAAAAGAGCTCGGCTCCCGGCTCTTACTGCCAGCAGTCCCAGATTGGACTCACTGCTCCCTCCAGTCCTTCCAGGCACCGAGTTATATTTCTCCCAGTCTCGCCCTGAAGCCGGCAGCCGGTACCCCGCGGCTCTCCCCCTGCGGCTGCCGGTCCGCTCCCTGCATCCCTCAGCCTGCCCCGGCGGGAGGTTCTGTGCTCCCCTCCGCCCCGGGCTCGGAGCAGGGCTGGCCCCTCTAGCTCTGGCCTTCCACATCCCCAGCCCCTGCCTCGGCGCCCCAGGCAGCTCCTCACCGCCCCAGGCAGCTCCTCACCGCCTTCCCGGCTCTGAGCCGCGGCCTCTGCTCCATCCCTGCCTCACCCTGCAGCCCGGCAGCCCGCCCGCCCCGGCCCGGTCCGGCCCGGCCCATCCCGCCGCGGAGCATCCCGCTGGCGGGACCTCCTTTTCCTCCCTCCCTTCTTCCTTCCCTCCCTCCTTCCCTCCCCGCGGCCTCGAGTCGCGCCAGTGATGGGGAGAGCGTCACCGTCTCCTAGCAACCCTCCTAGCAACGCTCCTAGCAACCGGGCAACATCTGCTCCCGCTGGACCAATCCGCGCCGGGAACATCTGGGCACCCACCTCCGCGGGCTGCGGCCGGGAGGTGATGCGCTCCTCAGTGGCTGCAGGGACCCGCAGGAGCTGCCACCACCACCACCACCTCCACCACCTCCTCCACCACCTCCTCCAGGAGCGGCAGGCAGCTCCGAGCAGCCAGGGAAGGACGGGGAGCAGCCCTCCCTCTGGAGCCGGGGCTCGCTGGGTGAGTGGCGTTGAGCTGGGGGTGGTTGGGGACAGCAAGCCCTGGGGTTGTCCATGGCAGTGAGCCGGCGTGGGGCTCTGCCGGAGAGATCTGCCCAAATGGCTTTAGCAGGTGGCTGTTGGCGTGGAGTAAGTTTTGTATTTGTTTGTGAGCTCTCGGCTTTGCTGCATCGTGGAAAAGGGCAAAGAGCTGAGAGGGAGGCTCGCCACTCGTCCTGCAGGGCCAGGGGCTGTGGGCAGAGGTGCCTGCTGCTCTGCCGGACCCTAGCATGCTCTCTGAAAGGTCATTTTAATCAGAGTCGTCTTTTTACGGTCAAAGCTGAACTTGGAAAAGTAACCATAGCTACTCTTCCATTGCCTGTTAGCAAAGTATCATCCTCTGGGATGAGACAACTATCTAAATATAGACGTCTTATAGCTGCGAGACATGAATACGCACACATACACGCTCTCTGTTTCTTTCTCTCTTGCAGGATTTAGACCTGTTTATTTTCATTCATGTACTTAAAAAGTGTGAGTCTCTCTGCACACACATGTAAAAGTACAGAGTTTGGGTATGCCCATGCATATCTGTGATCATTTTTCCCCTGGAGTGGGAAATATTCTTACTAGAGCGTGCTAAATCCTCCCCGCAGAAGGCAACACATCAGCCGGATAGTGCTGCATCTACTTGCAGCCTAGAAACTGTACCGTAGGTAAGGCAAACACTGAAACAGGCAAGCTGCAATAACTCTGTTAAATAAAAATGGTAATCTGACTTTGCCCAGACCCGTAGCGTTCTGCAGGCAGTGTGGGTGTGTACGTGCGTGTGTGATAGGAAATTGATGCTACTACTCAAAATAATGGTGTGGTTTTAATAGTACCCCTTTAGCTTTCCTCCGAGGCTGACAAGAATTAATGGAGAAAATAATGTGCCATTTTCAAAGGTGGTGTTGAGGGCAGTAATCATGTTCTAGCTCAGGAAACTTCCGGATATTTAGAGGAGCAATCTGTATTTTTGCAGCATTTGCTCCGAGAGGATTACAGCTATACCACTGAGAGACTGAAATGATTTTTCTTCATGTCTTATTTTACTTTTCTGATGTTTGAAAGGGAGTCCAGGAAGCAAGGTCCAAGTTAGAGAACTGGATCAGAACTCTTATTTTTCCTGTTATTAAGCCCTGTGGGGCTGCTGCAATTGCACTTTCCTCTTTGCGGTCCAGCCACTTGCTGTGTACGTCCTGACTTTGCCACCTGAACCATGCGTGTTTCTCCTTGATCCGCTCCGGCAGGTACCCGGTCAGCAGTGCCGTGCTGCCAGAAATGCTCGCTGAGCCCGTGCAAGGAGGCAATCTGACCAGAACTGCTGAGATTATCCCAGAAAGACCCTTTGCAGATTGACTCCGCATCCTCAGGTAACTAAGTTTGCAGAGTTCAGCTGGTCAGGCTTGCCTTCAGAGTGGGGGAAATTACTTGGGTTAGTGTTGAAAGGGGCTGAAGCTGGAAATATGACTTTATTCTATTGATAAAAGCAGTGGGACTATACGGAATGGGACAGGAATAGTCACCCAGTCATTAAATCTCATGTCTTTATGCACTCATGAGAGCTATTCAGATGCTTGTGCCTTGCACACACGTGTGCCCAGGGAGAATTTGCGATTAGGGAGATCTGCAAAGCAATTAGCAAAGGAGAAGGAAGGCAGTTTTAAAGTGCAAAGCCAACAGCTCCAGCCAGCACGGCTGTGGGTCCCCACCTTTCCGTGGGTCAGTTAAAGGGGGGGTCTCTCTGCCCGAGCAAGGAATAAGACTCGATACTCTGGAGGGACCACAACCGATGGGCAGTCCGTGTGAAATCCTGGGGCTGGCATGTGTTTTCGATCCACATGTTCATCTGCCTGTGGTCTGGTAGCTTTGTATTATCAACTGGGAATCCCACAGTGGGACCAGCTGCTTTTCCTGCCCCTGGAAGAGGGGAAATGCAGCAGCATAGCATGTGAAATCAGAGGAGGGGTTCAGCTGAGCACTCCCTAATTGCGAGTGCTGCTAAGGTTAGAGACGGGGGAATTTATCACTGCAGTTTGACAGCAGACGCAAGGACATGATGATACTTCCTGCCATGTCAAAGTCACGTCTCCTGCTGATAATAAATGCCAGTTTCTGTGGGCTCAGAAGCCTCAGGTTTTCTATTTGTGCATGCAAGGGATGCTCAGAAATGGTTTCCATCTCAGCCAGCTTTAGCTTGCATATTGATTACCCTCCCTTACACTGCGAGAGGCAACCCTGCAGGGCACCGGCACATTTGACTCACCCCCTTCCGCGCCCAGCGTCGGCAGGTCTGGCTCGGCCAGCGAGCCTCTCTGCTTACCCCATGCAGACATCTGCATCGACAAGCCAATAGCACCTGCTCGTACAACCCCTTTCACTGCAGCACCGAGCAGGCAGGGATGAATTTTCTTCCCGAGGAAAGGTAGGAGAGGTGGAGGCACAGGCAGGTGTGGGAATGCTCCCAAGGTCTCACGTACGAGCTCTGCTGTGCAGCCCCGGGGCTTGCAGATCCCTCTCCGGTGCCTGAGATGGAAAAGCACAAGCTTTGTGGTTTTTTTTTTCCTGGCTGTTCAATCATTTGTTAAACTCCGTCTTGCCTCCTGTCTGGGCTAGCTTGCAGCCCTGTGGAAATCACCCGGCACTAATCCGTGCCGAAGAGGGGCTCCTGTCGCTGGGTGATGCGGGAGTGCAGGGGCCAGATGAAGAGAATTTCTTGCCATTTGCAGTTCAACTGTGAAGTTGCCGTGTTATAAATCTATTTCCAATCCAATTTAGATAAGATAACCCTCTGTCCAAACATGCCTAATAACTCTGTGGGTACCACGCCATAGAGCGCTGTAATTATTCCTGGAGAAATAAATAGGAACAGGCACATTTTGCTCTTTTGAAAGTACAATTAAAGCCCTCGCGAAGCTGCGTTTGAGAGAGCCAGGCTTGAGACAGACACATCTATTCCCTCACTGCCATGTGTGGAATTTATGCTTCAAACTTCCATTAGTGTTAATGGCAGCTCCAGCCGCCGTGCTCCGATGTGCCGTGCATTCAGAGCAGGCACGCACCAGCGGGGTGTAAGCACTGGCCAGCGTCAGCAGGCAGCCCCTGCCCCGTGGCTCCCGAGCCCTGGCAGCACTGCCTGCTGTTGCAAATTTTACCGAGTCCTTGGTGACTAGCAGAGGGCTTGCAGCTGAACCCTGGCGGGATGCTGAATGCGCTTTTCCGAGGTTCATCCAGGCTGGAAGGACAAACCTCACACTCAGGACTCAGCGCTACGCTGGTTAGTCCCTGTGGGGAAATTTGGCCCTGTGCCTTGACTTGTGGTGTAGCGCTGAAAAAAATGTAATGTGATTAAGATGTATCTGTCTCTGAGCTTGACTGAGGCAGAGGCAGTGACTCATACCACCTTGCTGTAACTGTCAAAACACTTGGCTCGCGAGAATAGCCTTCTACACAAAAAGCACTGATTCAATATGTTTATATTTAAACAAAACACTAAGGGTCTGATTCACTGCGGCATTACTACAGCCTTGTATGCCTGTAACCCTGGCCAAGCAGCCCTGAGGCATGCACGGAGCCACTCTGCTCTGACTTTCAAGCCAAACATTAGAGAAAGGCTTGGTCCTTGCAAGGCTCCTGCAGGGAGAGGTGTCCCTCATAGGCTTTAGCATCGACGCCGGTGTTGAGGGCGCAGTGCAAGGGCACAGTTCATGCTTTCGTTCCCCTGCACCTGCAGACAAATGTGTGGGCATCACCAGCAGCCACAAAAGGTGACGATGACAACGAGATGGGTGGTGGTGGGATGGCAGCTACACTGAGCACAAGAACAGACCTTGAGCTTCTGTGGAGTAGCCCTGTGATGGGACTCGCTTGCCTTTGGTTCGCTTTCTCATGCTGTTGCAGCAGGCGTGCAGGCAGCACCCCTTCCCTCCCGGGGAGAGGAGGCAGAAGTTGAGCCACCTGTGACAACCCGTGGGAGCTGCTGGGCTGGGGAAGTGGGTGCCACAAGCCCTGCAGATTTGGAATTGTTGGAATTTGCTAACAGCTAGCAGGGTGTCGAGCAGCTTGTGGCTACTTTGCTCTTAGAGTGTAGTCTTTCACTTACAAGTGGGAACACATTTAAAACTAACCTTACAGCCCAGAGGTGCTCTTGGTGTTCGTTTGCTGGTTGTTTCCCTTCCTTGCTACTAAACCAAGTTATGGGGGGTTGTTATAATTTTGCCACTTTGTCTGATGTAAGGTCTTTAGGAATTTAAATACAGCCGACCACTTTGCACCCAAGGGGTATGTCCCAGGCTGGTGCTGAACGTAACCCCAGAAAGGGGGTGCCAGTTGGACGCTCGATGAACCCACTGCCAGGATGGCCATATGCATCCCTCTGCAAAATACAGTTCTTTCTGTCTGCTTCTCCCAGCCAGCATCAGCCCCCAGCCCGCAGCATGTGCTAAAACACAGCCCTCCCTCCCAGGGCCAGGGTGCCAGTGCTCCAGCAGCTCCTTGCCTTGTCCTGGCTCCCTGCTCTTTGCTGGTGTCTCCGGGGCCACCCATGCTCAGGGGATGCTGAATGTCCCACTGTCAGCATCCATCTCTGGGGCAGCGATAGGAATTCCTGTGGCCAGAAGCAGCAAAGGAGAGGTTTGCACGGAGCCGGCGGAGCTGGAGGCCTGAGCTGTGATGCTCTGCACGCTGTGGCTGTCTGTCTTGCCCCTGCACTCGGGCTGGTTTTCAGCTTGCGCTGCACACAGGCAGTGCTAGGTCTGTGCTTCCAGCCTTTTCACTGAAAACCACTAGGGAGCAAGTTTTAGCGTTTAGAGGCTTGGTTTGAAGGGGAAGGATGGGCCCACGGTTGGCTCATCAACCTGTACGCTGGGTTTGGCTCCTTTCCCAGCCCTGACAGCCTGGGTGGCTGCAGGAATGTCGCTTCATCTTTCTGTACCTTTGTCTTCCTCGGAGTAGTGTGAGGAAAACTGTAACGTTCTCCCATCCCACGGCTCTGGGAGGATAAATGCATTTGTGATTGTGCTCAGATAACACAGCAGTGGGGTTTTCACCTAGGAGAACCTAATATCAGAGTAACTAAGAGTCCAGGATGTCCAGGCTCTGGTGTAATTTAAATACTAGAATAAAGCCTGCAGGCAGTGAAGGTTGCTGCATATGAATTTAAACCAGTGTCTGCAGCTGCTCAGTGCTAACAGAGCTGTGAAGACCGCAGCCATACCCTTGCCCTTGAGAGCTGAGGTCGGCGCAGGGAGCGTCTCTGGTGTGTGCGGTGGTCCAGGTTGACTGAAACGTAGTGTTGTCCCGCTGCAAGAGCGATGGGCTCTGATGTCCCAGAGCAGGGCTGGGGGTCTTGGCTCCAAATGAGGTGTTAATTCACCAGTCAAGAGTTTTCTGCCCAGACTTGTAACATGCTTTATGGGAAACCTCCATCCTCACAGACTTGAAATTCAGGGATAAAGCACAAGAAGACTCTCTTATGAGGGGATTTCTTCTTCAGCCCCTTCTTGTGGGTTTTTGACGTAGAGGAAGGAAGGGAGAGCACATTACTCCTTCCTGCCAGTGAAGGAGAGATGCCACCAGTCCCTGAAATAGTTGTGTGGGTATCTTTTCACTCCCACCTGCAGCTAAGACTCAAGGAGCCCCCTATGCCCCAGGGCAGGATCCTTCCAGTGACATGAGGGCTGTGTTTTGGCTGTGCAATACCTTTTGGCTTTTCTGCTATGGCAGAGAAGCAGTCCAGAACCAAGTCCTTTATTTCTTCAGAAAACCTGTTTCAAATGCCCCCATAAAGAGATCTCAATTTGGGGAAGAAAACATATCCCATAGGACTTGACTTTGAGTTATTGATACTTTCTTTCTCTGGACTGCCCCTAAATGTCAGCATAAGAAGCTTTTTTTTTAAAAAAAAGTGCATTTAAAAGCAAACAACAGAAATTTCTTACAAAAGAGAGGGCTTAGGAGGTGCTGATGCCACCCACAAGTGCACATGCCTCCTCCTATTGTCTAGTGAATAGAAAAGTAAAACCGAATCCTGGCTCTCACAGGGACCCAGAGTTCAGCAGACTGAATACCACCGAAGTTACGGATCTCATTAAGATGCTGAATTAGCACCATGTCACCTTTCCATAGAGATGAGCGAGCTCGGAGCAGCCAGCCAGGCCCGGCTGTGGGTGTGCAGCGAGCCCTGCTCCTCTGCAGGGCTCTGCTCTGGGACAGCAGACCTCCACTGGGCTCTTGTCACAGGACAAAAGCCCAACAGTCCTTTGTCTTAGCCCAAAGACTGAGCCTCCGTCCTCTGTGCCCTGAAAAACTGAAGCAACCCAGAGATCAAACCAGCTCCATCACCCTCCCACCGAGCTGGGGCTCTCCTGCTTCTCTGGACGACACTACCATCTAGTGAATACGCTCTGTATCGGTTTTCCAGGGAAGCCACGGAGCTCTGTGCATGTTGTGTGGAAATTAAACCCCATCCTTTGTCCCACCCCCCCCGCAGTGTGGCACAGGGACCCCTGTTCTGCAGACGGGTGGCCCCATCCCTGTCCCTCCTGCAGTGCATGGAGACCTTCCCGGCTTGGGCATCTCCCTCGCCCTGCTCCGCAAGGCTGTGGCTGGCCAGGGGTACCCTGCTTGGCTGTAGGACCTGGGGACCCTGCCTGGCAGCAGCAGCATATGTCCAGCACTGTGGTTGTCACTCCGGAGCAGGGCTTGCTGTGCTGGCAAGCCTCAGGGTGGTGGCTCAGAAATGTCTTCACATGTGCCAGCCTCTCAATTATTTTTCCAGTGGGTTGAGGGCTGCGGGTCGAGGCTGATTGTCGTCCTGGCCGCATCCCACCTGTGGACCCCTCCTTCCCCTACACACCCCGGACCGTGACGTTACAGCCACCACGGCAGCAAGCATTACTGAACCTCTTTTTCTTCTTCTTTTGTGCAGAGCTGATCTGATCGGGGCCTACCAAAGACATTAACGACGTCGAAAGTAGCCTACTTTAAGAGAAAATATGCAGAAGAAGAACATTTACATCAAGATTACCATGAGTATTGTCCAAAAGTGAGTAGCTCCCTCATTCCAGACCCCATCCTCCCTCATTTTCATTGCTTGGTGCTAAAGACCCATTTGCTTGCTCTTTACTCCCCAGCACCTGATATTACCCGAGGACCGGACTTGTATTCTAAAACTTTCTCTCCAGAAACTCCGATTCCTGGATGACCCTGAAGCCTATCTCCGTAGGTCTGTATTAATTAACAATCTGTTGAGGAAGATTCACCTAGAGACAGAGAGGGAGAGCTATGAATACTTTAAGGAGGCTCCATGTTATAGGACTGCTTACTCTGATGCACGAAAACGGCTGAAGTTTATGGTACAGGAGTGCTGTTCCCAGTCGCTCTATTATGAAGAGCTGCATTCGTATCGCATCGTGCCTTACTCTGCAGAGAACGCCGTTTATGGAATGGGCTACTCGAGCAGCCACTTGGAGCAAAATTCTCAATTGCTTATTTATAAAATGAATTAAAGTAGCTGTTAGACCCACTGATGTTTGTTTCTGAATGCTTGAACTGCTTATTGAGATGTTAAGATGAGGCACTAATTGCAGATATACTTGTGATCAAAGGCGGATGCGTTCAGAGCTGAGTGGAAGGTACTTTGAATAATGCTCCGCAGTCCCCGCTGTTAACCCCCTGGTTATGAAGTACGTTGACAGACACACAGAGCTGGTGCAATACGGAGGTCCTTATCCGCAGAGACTGCGTGCAATGTGTTTTGTAGAAACAGCTGCGTTTAAGTTATCTGTGTGTAGATACAGACGTTCAAAATCACTTTGCGGTTAACTTATGCCATCCCCGGTGGAAGGGGAGCCCCAAAGCAGTGGAGCAGTCTCACAGTGAGGAGTAAAATGCAAGTTATTTACTGTAAAGGTATAGATAGAAAGTTTCTTTGAGAACTGCTTTGACCATGGAGGAGTCAGTGCCAAAGGAAAGAGCCTTTTGTTTAGGATTTTCAGAGACTTAACTCGCTTGCTATTTACAAGACACTCTGTACTGAGATTTGCAAGGGTTTGGTTTTTTTTTTTAAATAATTGCATTCACCTTTTACTTATATTATCTCTTAGCTGGTATCTACTTTGCTGTTTTAATACAAACCAGAATGACTCACAGGAAAGATTGTTTCTTCAGCCCGTCATCAGTGTTTCCTTATCTTCATTTGATTCTTTCCCTAGCTGTTTCCCTGATACTTTTTTGCATGCTAATTTGCTGTTTGACCAGAGGTTCACATTGGTGCTAGGGAATAGACAGTAATTTCTTTTTATGTGGAATATAAAAGGCAGAAAAACAGTGATAACTCTTATAGATAGAGGATGAATGTATCTGACAGATGCTAGTAAAACCTCAGAGGTTCTCCTGATGAAACTACTCAGCATTAGTAATAGTGTTTCAGGTTAAGTGAAATGTCTAATTTCAATCTGGGAATTAACCTTAGAATATGTAAATACATATTTCACAAGCTATGACATGAGAGATGTTCAGCAAACTGATGACTACAAGTGGAAAGTTTTATAGCTGCCAAAGCTATGTCATGAAAATACCAAAGAGTAATATAAGGGAAAAGATGACGCTCCAGCAATGGGGTCAAAAGCAAAGATTGCACTATAACCTGGGGAAATGTGATTAACGAGCCTGTAAACTATCCGTTACTGATACACCCGCAGTTCACCTGCGGGTGACTCGCATCCCAGAATTGCTGAACAAATATACGTGATGATCCAAAGCCTGTCAAAGTCCTACAGGTCTGTTGGCTTACAGTGAAGAAACCGGCTTTGCCTCGCTGCTATCACCACTTTAAAGCTTTAAAGCAAAGTAAATAATAGCGCACACTCAGCTGGAGGCAGATATGTATCTAAGAACCTAATTTTTTATTTTGAAAGGCTTTGCTCATGCAGATGTGGCTGATGCTATTTCCGAAGCATTATACAGTAAGAACAAATGCCATTGCTTGCCAGGGACGTGCTTCATGTAGGATTCCTCCCGTAACCCTGCTTCGAGGATCCTCGTCGTGTGTGTTGCATCGCAGCTCTCAGGCACGTGTTAATAGTGCAGGAGAACAGGCAGAAAGGCAGGAGAAGTCTTGTATCAATAGTTAGAAGCCAGTACGGGTTTAGGAGACAGAAGGTAACGGTGAAATCCAGATTTTTTTTTAAAATGAAAATAAAAAGGCAACTGTCTAATTCAAAACAAGGATAACCTGCAAACTGGAGAACATAAACAGCACAGACATTGTGGGAAGGCTGGAAAAACAGGGCAGTGCTGTTTGGGAGGTGCTATTAATCACGATGGATGTTCAGGGTTTTGGTTTTATTTTGAGACAAGGCATATTTACTTGTCTGTTACAAAAGGGTGTCTTTAAACCCTTGATCAGTGTAATTCGGTGTCAGAGCTGCTTGGCTATGTATGGTTATATTCCTGCTGCCCCTGGGCTTGCAGCAGCCCAAAATTACGTGAACGATTAAGCTCGCATTTGGCATAGTTTGAGAAATCTCCAGCTAAAAGTGGTCGTGCCCATCTCGACAGGGGCTGGCTGAGAAAGGCCAGGCTAATTATCAGGTGTGTGGAACAGCCCTAACACCGCCAGTAAAAGCTGGCAACGAAACCCATCTGCTGCGTGGGATGTGGGCTGATGATATGATGGCTGTTGTGAGAGCTGCCATTATCCCCCAAAGAGCTCTCTGGCCTCCACTGGCACCTTGCACGCCTCATGTGGGCTTAGGGGCTGGGGTAGGGACATTAGAAGACTGGTAGGTGGTAAAGGAAAATTACTTCTGTCTTCTGATTTTTCAAACTCTGTAATTTTCCGCTCTGAAGTGATCCGAGTTATGCATTTTTTTTCCTCCGTGTCCATTTTCGCCTGAATTCATAATGATCTAGAAGCTACATGAAATGCTAAAATGCTTTTTTTTTCTCTCACTGACCTACTTTATTATATTCATAAGATGGTTCTGGCCTGAATAAACAAAACTTTTTACATAACATTAATAATGTTTCAATGGAATGGAAAAGCTCAGTAGGATTAAAGCCTTTAACTTCACTGAAAAAACCCATTGCCCCTATCAGATTCATCTTTGAAGAGCAACTTCTTTACCTGCTGGAAGAGGCAGATACTTTCTTGCCCATTGAAAGTTTCTCTGATAAGGTGTTACGATAACTGAACAGACATAACAGACAAAAATCTGGATCAGATAACAAAACTCCTTGGGCTACCTGTGAAAGAGGACGATATTTTACTCATGTTTTTCTCATGTGTTGTTTTCTTGAACAAAAAAACATTGTCTGTTTTTTTTATTTCTACTTGCTCTAGGAGCTGCTAAAATTGATTCTTTCTTTCTAGAAAGCAATTTTTTTTTATGGTTCACTTTTTGATATGAAATTGAATCAAAGGTCCACAATTCTAAACATTTTAAGCCTGCTCAAGTTTTTACTGCCTTCTGCTTTGCGCAGTGATTTGTGCTGTTGAAAAGTGGGTCTGAAATATTCTACTTTAGTGCTTAAAAACCATAGTTTATGGGGTGATAAAGAAGTACAAAGGTGCAATAACATTGCAAGTTACTCCCAAAATATTTAATTTGATTTTTTGAATTATTATACTGATTTTAACATTTAGTTACCAAGTTACTGGGTACCAGCATTTTAATATAGCTACATACAGTGATTTTTCTTTTTTGGGTTTGTAGCTACAATTCAGCTCTTCTGGCTTCTGATGTGCGAATCTGTCTGTAGGTGGTCAACTTTCAGCGAGATATATATATATGTTCTATTATGACTGCAGTAGGAACTCCTACATATGGGCTATGTTTGCACTGGATGTAAAGAAAGTCCTTCCTTCCCTTTGACTCAGTTGCCTTGGAGATAGTATATTCATCAGAGAGAATATAGACGAGCTGGGTGACAAGGACAGACTTGGTAATGATAGCTGATCATTTGGAAAAAGACTGGCTTAGGACAATTCATTTTCGTCTCGGAACAGCAGCACACTTGACTGTAATTAGTGTTTAAATGAGTTAAGTTTTCTTTGTGCCGCTTTTCCCTAACTGGCTGTAAATGCTGGGCCTGGTCCTGGATGCAGAAGGGGCGGTGGTGGCTCCACGGGAGGCCCGGCCTCGGTTCGTGCGTGGGGTCACCTGGAGCTGCACGAGCTGTGGCTGAAGGCAAGAGGGCAAGTACAGATGCTCAGTGGGGCAGCATCTCTGCCTGTACGACCTAGTGCAGACCCCCAAAATATTAGGGCCCTGATCCTGTAAACGCTTCAGTTATCATCTAAGTTTCTTTGCATAGATCCTCTCGCCGAAGCCAGAGAAGCTCCTCGTGTACTCGATGCTCAGCATGTGTATGAGTGTGTGCAGGGCTGGGGCTGCTGTGCACCGCAGAAGTACTCCTCAATTGCCTAATTATTGGTGAAAGTGATTATCGAGCTGCCGCTTGAGTTCTTCAATATGTTTATATTGCACTGTAAATTGAACTTTTGTTTTCAATGAATGTGTTGAGTATATGGACTATTGTGCCTTAAAGTCCCATCCTCATATGAGCCTTTGTATATGTTCTGTAAATCTGCAAACGGTGTATAGCTGATAACTCTGTGCACTCTATACAGATCCAGTTTGGTACTCGGCAGGGCCTTGGGAAACACGACCCTGACCTCAGTTTGCAATGAAAACAGAGGGGATATGGCAATTCACTCTGCTCTTCTTTTTTAGATTGCTTTCCTCTTCGCCGTTCATGAAATTCTGTTTTTCTGGTTTCGGTCGTAAGTGGGTTCTGGGTTGCCTAAATGCCAGATGCCCCTCACGGGAACTCAGAAAGTTTGTAAAAAAGTTGTCTCCAGCTTTTAAATGCCATCTGTACAGCGCGCTCTCAGCAGGGAATCACAATTGCATATAATAACTGTGGCAGGTGTTGTCAAGTATATCATCATATATTTGACATGATTAACAAAGCAGAAAAGGGAACACCTCTTTCTATTGAAATGCATGAGCCTGCATTACGTTAAATACATGGTGATTATACACCACTTAATTGGAGTAATACCTACTGGTTCTATAACAAAAAATGGCTTTTTAATGTTTAAAATTACTTGGGACCTGATTAAAGGTTTTTATGAAATTGTTTTCTAAAGTGAATAGTAGAAAAATGTATATGTATTTTAAATATACATATGATATGCATGTTATTAATAAAGATCTATTTCTATTGAACCAGATGGACTCTCACTGAATATATGCTTTTGGTTAACAAGTTAACATGTAAAGTTACTAAAGAAAGGTTTCTAACACCATCAATCCCCTGAAAAAATTTAAACCCACAGATTCTTTGAGGGGCCTGGATCCCTGGGATGAACCTGGACGCATCTGACATATCTGATGTGCAGAGCTGGGGCAACTCCTCTGGGTGCCATGCAAACCCTGGCATGCCCTTGTCCTGCCTGGATCCCATCATTTGCATCCCAACTTGCCTATGGGCTTGCAAGACTCTTCTCCTTTTCTTTATTTACCTTATTTAAAAATGTGCAAGGAACCATTTTCCTAATGATGTTCTGCAGCGTACCTTCCAGATGCTGCAGAAGGGTGAAAGATAAAATAGGTAGTCATTGGAGTGGTTCAGGAAGATGGGAATTTTTACCAAAAATGCTGGTTATAATGGAAATATTTCCCTCTCCCTCATGCTCAGGGCTTTTCTTTGGGATTCTTTTTCCTGAAGAAACTGAAACAAAACCATGAAAACATTTTAGGGCTGTTGAAAAGGAGAACTATTTACAAAAGGATGAACTTTCCCCACTGCACAGGAGTGTCTCAAAGCAGCCACAGGGAAACATCTTCCAGGACTGGGTACTTCAGTACCCACCTCCAGCCAGGGCTCGGGTACCATCTGGGGGCTGCAGGCCCAGCTCTTTTAAGGACCTGAGCATTGCAACCAGCTGCCGTAGGCCCAGCAGTAAATCAGTCACCTCCTCTGATGGTACTGCCCTAGGAGAGAGCAGCTGCATGTTGTCAACCTGAGGACGGCTCTGCAACCACTGATCCTGAGTCCCTTACATAGCTTGTTTGAATGCCATGTTACCAGGATTAAGCAGTCGCCATCCAAATCCTGAGATGTTCTTCATCAGACACAGCCCTTTACCCATCTCTGAACCTCCTCTTTTTAACCAAAAAGCAACACCTAGACCTTGGCATGGGTACATGCATGATTTATAGGAATGGGCTGCTTAAAAAAGGTAGGCTGCGTGTCTGCAGGTTTGTCCTGTTTGCTCTCCACATTACGTGTGAACGGCCAAGGGCCGCTGGGGTGGCATACCCCTGGCACAGAGAGGTGTATTCAGGTGGCCAAAATTCCTCCTAGATCCTCGGTGGGAGCTGCTGCCTCTAAGGATACACCACACTGGTAGGAGATGCTGAGCTATGGGCTTGGTCCAATCTTGGAGAAAACTCCTTTAGTGTGGAAATGAAAGGCAGTGTAGCAGCTTCCCACCTCCCAGCGCAGCCACACTATGCTGTCCAACCCATGCAAATACTTTCCCACCACAGATATTTTCAAAGCCGTGGGAATCATCCTGCCACAAGACAAATTCTGCTGCAGACTGAAGGCGGGGTCCTCTCTGCCAGTTCCTCTGCTGCTAAAGGAGGTGGTGAAAGCATCATGCCTAGACCACTGTGGGCTTGCTTTGCTCTCAGCTGTATTTTTTTATGCTCTTTATGGCCATTTGCAGCCAGTTTGAATCGAAGCAGCTGCTGGGCTGCCCTACCTTGGCACTGCCAGCCCAGACTCATGGAGCAGCTGGTACAGGACCCAGGGTATCCAGCTGAAAGCTGTAATTCACCATTACATCCCACAATCCATGCATTTCAGGGCTTAATTAATTCAGGCCCTAAGATAAGCAGCGCTGTTCGCCAAACTAGGTGATGCTTCGAGCTCCTGGCTGAAGTGTGCTGCAGAGCATTGCAAACTCCTGGCTTTTCTAGCACAGCGGGACAGTCTACACTGCTTTGCTGCCCGCAGGCTGATGTGCCACTGATGGTAAATTATCCCCAGCTGGGCTGAATGGTGCCAAATTGTAGCTTTTACCGGTGGAAGGTGGCTTTTCCTGAAACAAACTGCTCAGTGGAAATTGTTGTCATTTTGCAGCAAGAAAGGTTGTGTGTAACATCTGCTGTCAGGGAAGAGGAAGCATGGCTGGGAAGGTAAAGGTTTTTCTCCCTGTAAGGTGCCAGAATCTCCTGTTCGTAGTAGGGAGCTGATACTGCTCTCCCACATTACGCTTTGAGGCCCAGGACCACGCAGACTTTCCATCTGCGCTGAGACCATCCCATTACACCATCCTCTATGGTGCCCTCCAACACAAAGGTCCAGTGCTTGCAGCACAGTCTGGGCATCCTGTGAGCCCCTGGCCCTTGCTGGGATGCTGGGGGGAGCCACAGGAGTGTCACAGCATGTCCCTATACACAGCTGGGATCATCGGTGCCTTACCCAGAGAGCATTCCCAAAGGCTGATTGCACCAGGCCCCAGGCATACAGGGTGTCCCCCAAAGCTCTGCAGCCCAGGCAGGGTTGCAGCTCAAGGTGGTGTCATCCAGGGAAATGCTGGGATTTGGTGGGTGCATGGAGCCACAGGGTGGGACTGTGCGAATGTGTCCATCGTGAGAGTGCCATAAGGACTTTGGCGTCCTGTGTTGCAGTAGCATGTATTAATCCAAGTCCTGCATGGCCAGGTCTAGAGGGTGATACCCCCGCATCTGCAGCCTTTGCATCATGGAATCAGAGCGCCAGTACTGATGAACCCAATGAGATGGGCCTCTTGCTTACAGCATTAGTGTAAATAGCTATTTTTCTGCAAAATTTTATGTCTAAGGCTGATGGGAATCTCAGTGTCCTTTGGGGGCACAGGCCCATATGCAGATAGCTGAGGTGAAGACCTGTCTGCTCTGGAGGAGAGCCAGAGCCCAGCTCCCATTGCTGTTCAGACACATGGGCTGCAGAATAAAACCTGCTCAGAATGGAAAGATTTTTGTGGGAGTATCTGAATCAGGAGAAAAATTTGGGCTGGAAGTGGTGGAAGGTCTCAGTTCGCAAAAGCTTTGCGCTACCGAGGAGTTACTCTTCATATGTGGTGGTTTTACCTGGTAATCTGTGTCCTGGGACGTGGGTCTGAGTGAAGCAGCAACCAGGGGCTGATGGACAGGCTTGGTGGTGTCTGCTACGCTTCCACTTTGGATAAAAAAAAATCAATGTCATCAGCGTTGGGTGGCAGACTTGTCATGAGGCTAAAAAAGCTCACATGGATGTGGCATTTGCAGTTCTCAAGGCTGGGGATCAGCTGGAAAGTGAGGGCAAGCTGCAGCTAACATGGGGAAATAGTAAGTTAAATACCAATACCTCTGGGCTCCCTGGCAGGTCCCTACCCCCAGCAGAGGAGTGCAGGGCAGGCTTCTTGCCTGAAGATGGCACTGCTATATTGAAGGATTGCTGGAAAATTGCTGTAATAGAGCTGTGTATAAAAGTAGGCTGGGGGAGCTGTCGACTGAGCTCAGGTATGGGTGCAGTGATAGGTGCTGTCTGGGTTGGGTCTCGAAGGACCCCATTTCCCACGGACAGGCAGCTCCAAACCAAGACTCCCTCCAGACCTGTTTTGCAACATCATTTTTAGTTTTTCCTTAGCAATTGGACCCTGACTGTATCCAAATCTTGCTAGTTTGGTGTAACCTCTTTCTCCTCCACTCTCTTAAGAAGCACTATGGTGTGTGTTAATTGCTGAGTGCTGCAGAGGTCTGACGTGAGCATAACAAAATGCAAGGAGCTGCTCCAACTTATTCACAAGAGACCCTCCTCATGATCTGGTGTCAAGAAGGTGGATGGGAACGTGACCCAGGCTCTGCCCAGGTGCTCACATCAAGTAAAATAGTGGTGGCCAGAGCCACAAGGAGTGAATTAGATTGTCTGTCCTGGGTTTGTGTCCTGCCCCTCCTCCTTTTGCTTCTTGAAGGACCTGAAGTAGCTGCAAATAATCCCTACGCTGTGCAGGTAAGAATTAGCCCATACAGTGGGGGAAATGCCCCTGGATGACCAAGATCTTCCAGGTCTGTTTTCTGAGCGTCAATATTGGCTCTGTTTCAGTGCAAAGGTGATGGGATACCAACTGCAATTATGGTGAAATAGCAGTGATGCCTTCTAGGGATCAGGACTGCGTATGAAGTAGCCCAAAGGCAGTGTCCAATCCAGGCTTGGTGGTTTGGGTGTTACCTGGATGCCAAGAGACTGAACAGGCAGGATTGGGCCTGAATTAGGGTGGGAGGGTGCCCTGATTGCCAGGGTCTGGCCCACTCTGTGTCTGGTTTGAGGGGCTCCTTGGCAGAAGGCCACCCTGCTGGGTCAGATGAGGTTGTACACGGAGAAGCCTCGCTCCTCTGAAAGCGTCACATGGCTCAGCTTTGTGCTTACTGCCGTCTGCCCTCAGCCCCTGGGCCGTGGTCCTTGTGGGATGGAGCCCATGTGCCCACTCGGAGCCGGGGCTGGATTAATGTCTTCTGTGCATTGGCACCCCCAAATGCCATCAGGAGA
Organism: Theristicus caerulescens; assembly: GCA_020745775.1. NCBI lineage: Eukaryota > Metazoa > Chordata > Aves > Pelecaniformes > Threskiornithidae > Theristicus > Theristicus caerulescens. The sequence continues at coordinate 64,506,841 of CM036564.1, read as the reverse complement.
GAGAATAAGAAGCAATCATTTCCCATTATGATAAATCTGTCTCCTATGAACACACAGAAAAAAACGCATAGCTGTGTGTCTTTATTTTCACCACCGGAGGGCTACATCTACCTGCAGCCTTTATTTAGGTTACATTAAACGCAGAGCACCTGTCACCTTGAGAAATGTGTTGTACCAACGTAATTGGGGAAGGCTGAAAAGCAGAAACTGTTTTCTTTGGGGAAAAACCTGGCTGTAAACTTCATCGGTTTGCAGCGAAAGAGCTTTTTTTTCCCTGTTGGAAGCTTTGTGGTTAGTTTTAATAAAGGTGGTGGGTTGGGAGGGAAGGAGGGAAATAGCTTCAGGATAGTGGGGCTGTGAAAATAGGAGCTTTAGTTTGTTTTGAGCTGTGTTCCCTCTTTCATGAATAATCTAAGTACTGGGGCCATGTGTCATCAGAGGCAAAGAGGTCCTTCATCTCCTGGACATATTGCCAGCCATTTATTTATGTGTCGTGCTTGTGCTGGCTGGTGGGACCCTGCAGCTCAGCCCCTCTGGTCTCCAAACCTCAGCTCTCCTCGGCCCCCGTGGGCTTGGCAGGTTTCCGTGGAGGCCAGCCGATGGGTTGAACTCCCATTTTCTGGTTAACTCACCAGAGAGAAACGCAGCAGGCGAGCAGCTCGAGCTTGATAAAGGAAATGTCATATCTGCAGATGTGTTAAAGTATGGTAAAGAGTTGTGCCTCTCTGGGGGTCTCTGCTCAGGCTGTTGCGGTTTTTTCTTTTCAGCTTCACACAGACTTTGCAGACTTGTATTCCAGCTTTGAAATCCTATAGCTTACAGACACAGCAGAGCCACTAGAAACATGAGCAGCAAGCCAGGCTTAGGGGTGTCACCCCAAGCCATGTTTGTCCCCTTTTTAACTGCAGGGTGGTTCCTGTGAAGTTTGATGATTGACTCTTGGGGAGTGCGTCCTTGGTGATGGGAAACCCTTGGGATGGCTCCCCCAGTGACAACATGCACTTGGCAGGGTGACTTTGTTGCTTGCCCAGTTGGACCTGTCATCACTGACTTTTTCTTGTGCCCTCTTGGGCCCACCCTTCTAAGGGCTGGTGGAGGGATTCAGTTAAAAGCAGTAATGTTCCTGCCATGGATTGAATAAAGCTCTGCTTGGACTACAGAGGGCAGCAAATTGTTCAGAATACAGTAGACTTTATCCCATGCTAATTTTAGCAGCTGCAGCTATGTTGGAGAAGTTCACTGCAGCTGAGAAGAAGAATGGGGCTCCAGTGCAAGGACCAAGCGCCAGCCGGCGTGGGCAGAGCGGGCAGGTCTGCCCTGCTCGCTGCTGGTGGCTGCTGTAGCATGTTGCTCTTCTCCACAAACTCCTGTGGAAATGTGTTTGCCAGCTCACGTGCCAGTTAGAAACTCCCTGGGGTGGAAAATTGTTCTTTGTCTCTCTCCTGAAAAGACAGAGGAGCAAGCAAGGAAGGGCTGCCAGGTTAAAACCACAGGCAAGTGCTCCACAGATAAAGTCTTCTGCGTTGCTCACAGCGGGTTGCATGTGCGTTCAAACCCCTCTGCACCTGTATGTTTGGTGCTCTTGGCTAGGTGTTGGGTAGGGAAGTGTGTAACTCTTTCAATAAAAGCTTTTGGGGACTTCTTAAAGAAATCTTCCATGGAACTTCAACTTTTTGAAAAGGCTGTTCTAGATGAGAGCTTTTTGTGCTGCACCTCTCTGTTTCTCTCCCTGTCCCCTCCCAGATGACCATGTTTCCTTTAAACTCCTTTGAAACTATCGGCTTTGATAAATAAATCAAATAGCATTGTACTTCAGAATCACTAATGGGATCTGATGCTGGTCAGTGAGCAAACTGTTTCCTTTGAAATCCTTGCAGAGAGGGAACCAGTTGTATTATATATCTCATGTTCTCGTGGTATTTATATTTTTGGAGTAAGACGTTTTATTTTTCTGGGAATTTGTGGTATGATTTTCTTTTCAGTATGTGGAAGCTGGGTATGACTGTACCAGGAGAAACAGCCATGCAGCCCTGTTGGTTCCTGTTGAACCACTTCTGGATCACTGAGAGCTTTTCTAGCCCTGTAACTGGTGGTAGCATCTCTCTCTCTCTACTAAGTAATGATGGGCGCTGGTATGGGGAAGGCTAGTAGTGCTTGCTATTTAGCACAGTGGGAATGAATGTGCATTAATGGAGTGAAATATATGTCTGTCCATTGTGCGTGCTTCTAGTCAACTCACTTTTGCTTTTCCTGCCTATGGGATGGTGGGTGCAGGACAGTACTATGGAAGGCTGTACTGTAGATGTCTGTAAATGTATTGCTTTCCTACGCAAGGCAGCTTCTGTTCCAATTCAAACTTACACATGAAAGGATGACAGCAGACAAGACCCAGCTGGGGAAAGGCATTAGTGCAGTGAAACAGGCATTGGACTGGCTGTTTTGGGTGGTCTCTTCATTTCAATGATAGCTTTGATAGGGTGGTTCAAGGCACAAACTCTGCTAAAGCCCAGGTAGATTTGGACCAAAATAGCACTGCACTGTCACTGCTAGGAAAGGATATTTCATCTTTTTTATGGAACTATTTTGGGGGCTTAGCTAAGCTCAGAAGGAGCTGCTGGGTGAGATTTTGGTAAATTCCAGCTGGGTTTCCCTCTCGGGCTCCATAAGGGGTGACTGCAGGACACCTCCCAGAAAGCATCCAGTCTTGGTGTGGAGACTCTGTCCTTTCCAAGTAGACTGTCACAACCACTTAAATAGGTGGCATTTTTTAAAATTCCTTTTTATAAGTGTATCGTTTCTAATTGGAACTGGTCTGGACTCAGCTTCTAGCCATGAGCGTTTTGTTAAGCCTCTCTCCTAGATTAAGAATCCCTTTTAAGTGCCCGCTATCTTCCCTATGTGAAGACAGTGTAATCAAGTTGCCTCCCACTCTTTCTCTTTTGAGACTAAACAGATTGATCTCCCTGTCTGTGGCTAAAAGGCCTTTTCTAAACCTTCCATCAGAGCGTCACTTTGGTATCTGGGGCTGAAATGGGACTGTAATCACTAAGTGAGTCTTAGGCTAAAGTGATTTTCTAAAGCATGACATGAAGCATTAAGGATTTCTTAGCCAATACAGAGTGAAGTCTTTTTCATCCAGTTTCTTGACTCTTGCCTTTTTATGTTTGTTTCAGTGGTTTGGACACTAAGATGCAAAATTGATTCTGGATTTATCACCCTACAATGCCAGGAGACAGGTGTGTTGGCTGGGGGTGCAGATCCCTTTGTCAACACCAGAATATTAACTGTTCTCATTAATTTCAGGTCACACTGGAGAAAGAAGATGAAGACAGACATGCCTGCTGGCAGGGGCCAGGGAGACTGCGAGTTCAGCTTTGAACTCGGGAAAGCCTAATGCTCAGGCTGCCTGCTGCAAGTGCCAGTGTGACAGCTATAGGGCAGAAGGTATTAGGCAGAAGGTTATGTTGGTTCCCTACTGGGGATAGGAATGGCTTCTCATTGCCTTACTTGTGCTAGGAAACACTATCCTGAACTCTGACATGAAATTCTCCACAGGGAAGATATCTGTTTTTCCCCCTACCCTAAGGGTATAAAAAAATACTGCATATTAAAAGAAAAAGAAAAAAAAAAAAGAAAAAAAGGTGGACAACTCAGGAAATAAAACAGGCAGGAGAAATAGCCCACATTGTCCCCCCGAGTGATGCTTGAGCTGTTGTCTGTAATCCACCCCGCTGTGTCTTGAGAGCATTGGAGCTCAGTGGATCATGCAAGTCCCAAATGTCTTGGTTCTCGCAGTCAGCACAGGGCCCTTCGAGACAGCTGAGGTGGTAGGGATCAGTGTTAATCGGGAAATCCCAAGCCTGGGGAATCTTACTCTGTCTCTGTAATATGAATTTCAGGAACTCTGAGCATTTCTGTCGTCAGTGCTGGAAGCTGCTACTGCAGAGCAAGAACAGGAGAAATAGCTGTTAAATCAACGTTAGATTAATATTTATAGTGGTATGACTGATGAGGAGACAATCTGCCTTCACACTGATACTTAAATTCTATCTTTATCCCCGATGCAGGACCTGGATCTGCTCCCCCTGCAATACCCTGTGTTACACTAATGCTGTCCAGACCATTCCCACATTAGAAAATCCCCAAGTTGTAAACCTCCTGTGTGTAAAACTCAGATGACTTCAAGCAGCCATTAAGGCACATTGGCTCCTTCTTTTCATAGAATCATAGAATCATAGAATGCTTTGGGATGGAAGGGACCTTTAAAGGCCATCTAGTCCATCCCCCTGCAATTGGCAGGGACATCTACAACCAGATCAGGTTGCTCAGAGCCCCATCTGGCCTTGAATGTTTCCAAGGATGGGGCATCTACCACCTCCCTGGGCAACCTGTGCCAGTGTTTCACTACCCTCATTGTAAAAAATTTCTTCCTTATATCCAGTCTGAATCTACCCTCTTTTAGTTTGAAGCCATCACCCCTTGTCTTATCACTACTGGCCCTGATAAGAAGTCTGTCCCCGTCTTTCTTATAAGCCCCGTTTAAGTACGGAAAGGCCACAATAAGGTCTCCCTGCAGCCTTCTCTTCTCCAGGCTGAACAACCCCAGCTCTTTCAGCCTTTCCTTATAAGAGAGGTGCTTCATCCCTCTGATCATTTTTGTGGCCCTCCTCTGGACCCGCTCCAACAGGTCCATGTCTTTCCTGTGCTGAGGACCCCAGAGCTGGAGGCAGGACTCCAGGTGGGGTCTCACCAGAGCAGACTAGAGGGGCAGAATCACCTCCCTCATCCTGCTGGTCATGCTTTTTTTTATGCAGCCCAGGATACGGTTGGCCTTCTGGGCTGAGAGAGCACATTGCTGGCTCGTGTCCAGCTTTTTGTCTATCAGTTTTGAAGTGAACTTCCACTGAAGCAGTGCAGTCTTAAAGTGTGTGTGGTGGGATGGGGATTGGGACTGGTGTTGGGTAATGCAGGAGCAAGTGAAGACCAGAAACCGGTTTAATGGTGACTTGTCACACAAGTGAGTTTGTGCAGACGGCTTTGCTACTGGCTGATTCATTCCTGGGGATGAAGGAGAAATGCAGGGAGGAAGCAAAACCAAAATATTGCCCTGTGCAGTAAGAATTATGGTGGTACATAACATACATCCACATATGGTGTATGTCTAGTTATGCTCTTGACAGTATCTAAGAGTGCAAGGAAGCATATCACGTACCCTCTTATTACGAGTAGTTTCTTTTTCATCCCAGTTAGTTACTGGTGTATGTTCCTGTTTATCTTTTGTCAAACATAGTAAGAATAAACCTCCAAGATTTTTAATAACTATATCAAGAACATAACAGGCAAATCCTCTTTTTTCCTAGTAGCAACCCTGCCTTCCACTGAAAAAGGAAGATAAACTCTCAAACTTTCCTTGTGTGGGACATAAAAACCTTCAAACTATCTGTGGTTGCCAACTTATTTTTCAAGATCCAAATTAAGGAGAGGTGAAGGACTGAATAACAAGACCCAGAAATATGAAGACTACAAATGAAGCCAAGGGTAGAGCTGTGGGTCTGGCCACTGTTATTGCTTTTTGAGGGGAAAGGAAGCATGTACAGTTGCAGATTTGGTAGTATAAAGACAGGCATGCTTCACCTCTCCAAAAGGATCAATAAAATAGAGAGTTTTCCTTCTGGAGACCATAAAAATAATACAAATTATGAGACGAAAGAGGGTGTTTCAGAAATAGATGCATAAATACTACTGTCTACACTATCAACCCATCTTCTGTTTTGGTGAGTTATATTAATTAGCAAGCTTTGATTTCCTAGTGACAGCCCTTCTAATGAGAGTACCTTGCATCTTCCTGGTGAGCAACTGAAGTCAAACATTCATAACAAGCAAATGTGTTGGCTGTGACATGTCATGGTTAGCATGTGGCCATGAATGTTTTGCAAAACAGAATGTCCCCTAACAACTCATTAAGTATTCTTTTTCTTTCTGTCTCATACATTCTAATTAATTTGTTAGCTCAAAGCACTTTTTTTTTTTTTGTTTTAATTTTATATCCTTGCCCCCTCTGAGAATCTTTTAACTACCTGTCCAATCTCAGCCTGTAGAAAACAAACTTTGTCAGAAAGTTGTTCTGTGAAATCTTCCTGCAACAGTGAAAGGATGACTGGATGACCTGGTTGCTCATATCCCAGCTGAAACCATCACTGGAGGTAAATTTCCAGGAGTGAAAGTTTGTTTTATCCTGATGATGCTGAATGCTCCTGGTACTTTCTGCTCTGATCTCACACCAATGTGACTGTGGCAGTACCCGTGCTGTGGAGCTGCTAAGTAGGACTGTCCAGGAGCCGACAATACCCAGGACACAAAGTAAAAACTACTCATCTGAAAAGTGAAACCTTCGTCCTCTTTGGAGAAGGAAGGAGAAAACATAGATGGACTACATTTGGGAAAGATTGGCTCCTGTCATTCATGGGTGTAAATTCTTCTCCAAGGTGACTGGTGTGTGGCAATGAACAGGGTGACCCTCATCTTAATATGCGATATTACAAGTTTGATTTCTTTCTAATTGATTTAATACTTGCCTATTTTTGAAGCACTTCATGGCTGTACACTTCTGTTTCTCAGTGTTGCCATCAGACCTGAGGAACCACTGTGGTAGTAAATTCCACAGATAACTTTGTCTTGGGGCCAAGTAAACTTTTTTGGGAAAAAATGAAACAAAGCAGAGAATTTAGTGGTAGAAACCTACAGCTCTGTTTATTATATTTTTGGTGAAGGAATTAAGTGCATAAAAGTGCTACTTCCTTTGGGATGTGTGTCTAGTGCTGTGTTATACACAGGAGCCCTAGAACTGCAATTTGTCATTTGCTCATAGTTTGTGCATGGTTCAGTTTTAATCCTCCTTGTCCTGCAGCCTGTAATGAATTCCAGTTGGGTCCAGTTCCAGATATGAACAACCCTACGGTCTCCCAGTAAGCTGGTTGCGCAAATGAACTAGATGCACAAACTGCATTCGTGTAGGAGAAATCACCCTTGTGGGCTAAATTGAGGGTTATTGATGAAGGTTTGATTGTGGAATAAAGAGATTAGGTAGCTGTCTTTGTGCCTAAATGAGGGTGTCAGAAGAATATTTCGTTACCTCTCTTCTTTCTGGAGCGCATCCAAAGAAAGGCAATGAAGCTGGTGAAGGGTCTAGAGAACAAGTCTTGAGAGGAGCGGCTGAGGGAGCTGGGGTTGTTGAGCCTGGAGAAGAGGAGGCTGAGGGGAGACCTTATCGCTCTCTACAACTACCTGAAAGGAGGCTGTAGCGAGGTGGGGGTTGGTCTCTTCTCCCAAGTAACAAGTGATAGGACGAGAGGAAATGCCTCAAGCTGCGCCAGGGGAAGTTTAAGTTGGATATTAGGAAAAATTTCTTCACTGAAAGGGTAGTTAGGCACTGGCACAGGCTGCCCAGGGAAGTGGTTGAGTCCCCGTCCCTGGAGGTATTTAAAAGCCGGGTAGATGTGGTGCTTGAGGACATGGATTAGTGGCGGGCTTGGCAGTGCTGGGTTAACGGTTGGACTCAATGATCTTAAAGGTCTTTTCCAACCTAAATGATTCTATGATTCTTCATTCCTCCTTTTGCTCCCATCTGTCTCCCCGGGCAGCAATGCGCAGGTTGGTTTGTATTTTCAAGCCATGCTCAGGTTCCCGTGGTCTGGGTCCAGGGCACTGTGCTGCCCCGCATCCCCTTGCCAGCCTGGGTCAGTCCCATCCCTCTGGTGGGCTCTTGGCCCTTCTGTATGATGGTGACTGACCCGTCCCCTGCCCAGTGGCAGGGTGTGGATCATGGAAGGGACGTTCCTGCCCAGTGGCAGTAGTACAAGCCATCAATCTGAAATAACAGCCCACAGACGTGTGTGCAAAATGTGATGCTTTCTGCCATGGGAGAGAAATGACTTCCACAAAATGACTGTGGAACAGCATTAAACTCGACTAAAGAGCTGAATTAATCACAGGCTCCATCAGTGCGCTGGGGAGGGTGGCACAGATGAAGGAAAATGAACCACCGCTGAGAGCTGAGCCAGCACCCAGCTGATGAGGTGCTCTTCTCTCTTCCAAGAGACTTGCAAAAGGATTTTTCTCCCCCTTGGAAGTAAGGTGGCTTTTCAAATGCAGGGAGGAAGATGACAGTAAACATATGTTCTGCTTCCCGTTAGCTGCTGTCTGAGATTTTGTTCCTCCTGCGTACAACTGAGTCTTGATTTGTTTCCACACTTCTCTTGCTGTGCCCAAAAACAGGAACAAAAGGGCAGAGGAACAGCAGAAATGTGAAGACCAAGAACAGCATTCACCACCCACAGGGCTTACTTTTGTTTTTTTGGTAATATTTTTATGCCAGGCAGAGCTGCATGTGATGAGAGGATTTATTGATCTAATTCCTTGTTCCTACTTTGTCACCGTATCCTTTGGTCTCCTGCTTCTCCAAAATATTTCTCACAAGCTCATTTCAGCCATCAGCTGGAACTTTTCAGTTTCTGTGTCCGAAGTATTTCTGCCCGTGCTCCCTGATAACTCCCACATCTCTAACAGCATTTATCCATAACAAGAGATATTTCTGGACCAGACACCTCGTTGCTTTCAGAGCTTTGGTGCAACACAGCTTCTGGACTCCTTCCTTCCCCTGGGTACAAATGGGGAATGGGGGTACAAATGGGGAATACCTCCACAAAGGAGGTAGGTAGAAGTTTAGCTAATTCCTGTGTAATCAGAGAGGTGTTTAAACCCCTCCTGCAATACACCCTAGTGAAGAATTACCTCTTGAATGGCAAACAACGTGCAGCATAGTCCACAGATGGGCTGATGCCTTACTGGTTTACTATAAAATGGTACCAACTCCAATAAAGCCTTAGAAGTTTGCAAAGCCTTGGGAGTTGTGGATTCTTCATGACCAGACCTAAACTGAGGGTTCTGGGTTTAAATAGTGTCTCTGGGAGGCACAAGGGAAGAGAAAGCAGAGAACTTGTTTTATAATCCTCTCTTTACAGATCTTGGTCACAGTCTTCTTGAGGCTTTAGTACAACTCAAAGATAGGAGCAGTCCCAATGGGATGTAAAAGCACTTATGCAGGATAGTAGATACTGCTGAAATGTGGCTCTGGGCTGTTGTAAAATATGGTTCTTGAAAGGACTATATGGGACTCTACATATCTGATTTAATCCCTTATCTTGGGTTGGACACTATTTGACTCCTTGCTAATGGTGTTCTGCAGAAGATGGATGCTCCACCGCCTTCTCCAGGTGGTGTATTCCAATGTGTCATTCTACGTAGCATTTGAAAGCTGTCCCTAAGGGTGATCTGAATTACACCTTACTGCATTTTAAGCCTATTGGTCCATCTCCAGTAGATAGAAGAGTTTTACAACCTTAATTTGTGTATTATCTTTTACATGTTGGCAACCTCTTCCCTCCCCTTCTCTTCTTATCCTCTCTAGACTGCAGAAACTGCAGCTGTAAAAATCTGTTTCTCAGCAGGCTGGCCACGGCTCTTAGAAAGGCGTCCTTTGCTCTTTCTGGCTCATGCAGAGCCCCGGCTCTGGGGAAAATGCAGGCTAACTGGCATTTACCTACTTTTAATTGGATTAAATTACCACTTGCACTGGAGAAGCTCCAGCACTACTTTTTGGCATCTTGACAGGGTGCTAAAGCTCCAGCCATCTCTGCTCTGGTGGCGCTGCCACTTGTAGGGACACTGGCAGAGGCATACAGGTGCCTGGACAGATTAGACTGAGCACATTGCCTGTTTGTCTAGGGGCCAGTGTTTTACCTCCTGGCTCTCCGACACCTGGAGAGGCTGATCCACTCTGGAGCAGTCCCTTGTCACCTACAGGTAGAGACCCAATTCCTTGAGCTTTCTCCCTGCAGCTCCTGTTGTGAGATCCCATGGCTCCCCAAGGAGTCACGGTGCAGCTGTCCTGCAAAAAAGGGTCAGAACACATTCTGATTCATCTTTCTCCCTCCTCTATGTTAACAAACCATAAAGAAAAAGAAAATTCCTGGAACCTTGGGACACCTGAGGTCTTCACTATACTACAACCCAGGCTGACATACCAGCCATAGAGGTCCCTCTGCTCAAGGAAAAGAGGAGGCAGATTCAGGTGGTGTTTGCTCACACTCTGCCAGCTCCTCCATCGTAATCATAGGCCAGAATATTTTCCTTGGTGGATGCCAAGGCTGTGCCTACACCAATATGCACCCATGTTACATGTTACATAGCTCGTCTTCAGTTTTGTCCTGGCCTAGGCAGTGTTGGCTCAATGCTGACGTTGCTTCATGTGGCTCTTGGATGTCTCTCTCCTGCAGACCCCTCCTGGAACTTCTCCTTTTTGAGTCAAACAAACAGTGTCAGTGTGTGTCACTTCTGCGAGCAGCTGCAGGACCCAAGTCCTCTTTGGCAGAAATGCCACCTACTTTCTCCCAGCTTAATCTTGCAAAACCATCAAGTTTGCCTCCTTGTCTCATATGTTAACTTTTTTGGACTGCTTCTCCAGCTCATCATGCGTTCCTCTGTGGTGTCTGTGTACCAGAGCTCCAGGGCTGCCATATATAGAAGTATTGGTGCGCTGGAGCAAGGCTAAACATGAGAGCAGTCAGATTTATTTATTTTCTCTGACTGTAACATTTGCCTTCTGGGCAAGCACTGGGGACCTGCCGTGTAAGCAGTTACCAGTTGAGCTCAAGAGCCAAAGTTCTGCAGTTGAAGTTATAAACAGCCTCTTATCTTTGTGCTGGACACAGAGAGTGACCTATTTAACACATTTACCACTCTGTTTTAAAATAGTTTTAAAAATTGCAAGTGCATGATGAAAAGATGTGCAGAAACAGTTCAAACAAATTTTGCTTCTACAGCTTCTGCTAAAATCAGTTGTCTTTTCTTTTTTTTTTTCCCCCAGAAAAGGTTGTCTTGGCTCGTTACTTGCCTGCAGGGTTGGTGCCAGATGGAGTTTAATAGCAGGTACATAGTATCCTGCTGTTTAAGGGTTTTAATTTTTTTTTTTAAACAAAAAACCACCTCTTCTCCCTTTTCTCACTTTTTAGAAGGGTCACACCTATGAATAGGCAAAAGCCTCAGTTTTGCTATATTCTGCTAATTGGTAGTGTTTAAAAATGGCCTTACCCTTATCTGGGATGTTGTATTTTTTTTGCTTGAGTTCCACTTTTCTTTGAAATAACAGAAGTGAAAGTTCCAAATCTCCCTGAGAATTTTATAGCTATTTTCCTACCATTGCAGCTATGTCAGCGGAGTTGTAACTATAGACAATGACCAAAAATCATCCTGGTACTGAAGGACAAGAACCACACTCACCCTGCCCAGCAGGAATACAACTGCAGTATACACTAGAAATTAATTTGAGAGAAAAATATGAGCCATTAAAATCCTGACTCCCAACATAAATTTTCTAATTCTAAGTGTCTTTTTCATATTTAACTTTATGTTAATTTGGCATTTACAGAGTGTCCATGTTTGTTGACGGGATCAGAGGCAAGGAGGGATGGGAAAGATTTTAGGAAGAATGGCCCAGTCCCCCGTCCCTGATGAAGTTTGAGGTTAGTCGGAGGCTGAGGCAGGCTATAGGTCTTTGCATCATTTTTTTCTTAACTAAAACTTCAGGAAAGCTTGTTTCTGCTACCTACAGGACCACTTGATGGAAAACCAGAGCATGACTCTTCCCCGTAGGAGAGAAACTGCTCTTAGACGTGATAGGAGTGTGCAAAAACTCAGCACCTTGCAGCTAAAGCCTGTTTTGTGCTCAGGTCCCCCCTGCTGCCACTCCAAATCAGAGAATAATCGTGTTAAGGCCAGCTGAACCACCAATGGGCTTCATCTAAATTCCTTTGCCAGTAAAGCTTTCTTTGCAGAGACATGTAGGCCAGTTTATTTCAGAGACGCAATGATCAAAGGCACAATACAAAGATTCAGCGTTGCTGTGTGCTGCAGAGGAAGGCTGGAAGTAATTTGGGTCAACTAAAGTTAGAAACCGTCCCCCACCCCACGAGACAGATGTGAGCTTTGAAGTCAGGGAGGTTATCAGCAAGATAATCCAGTAGAGCCAGTTTTTCCCCGATCCAATTTCTAATTTGCTGACTCGATGCCTGTGCAGGATCCTGTTGCTGGATTTGAAGGAGAGTCTGCCCAGTCCTGTGACCTGCCCTTGACAGAGGTCAAAATCCAACATTGGAAAATGTAAAACACTTGAGTGAGCAATCCTGCAGCATGTTCCTGGAAAACAGTCGTTCCCGACCAAAGGAGTTTGTGATCAATTTAGGCTGAAGATCAAAGGAATTTAGGGTCCTTATATTTGCCTGTTGTATCTGATGTGGACTGCAGGAATAATCACAACTCTAACATCTTCTATGTATTCATTTCAGTACTTTGGCTTGTGTCTTTTGGGGCTGCTGGAAGGACGTGGACTCAATACAACCATCCCGTACAGCTGAAGGAACCTTGTTGATGGAATAAATGGTCTTCTATAGCAAGACCTTTATCTCTGCCTTGCACTGTAGATGGTTGATAGCTTGTTTGGGAATAAGACACTGGTCTGTCTCCTGGTTGTCCTCCCCCCACTTCCTTTAGCTCTTCAGAGATAGCAGCTGTGGTTAAAGAGTGCAGCAGAGGCCTGATGACATTCAGATCCCCAGAAACTGGAAAGAGCAGCTTTGATGAAGCCACAGTTTTGCACCTATGCAAGCTCACCACCTCTTTGTCCCTTTTTCTTTTTTCCTGCCTGGGAGAAGACATTCAGTGCAGTTCCTTTGTGCTGTTTAATGAGTAACCCTATTATTGGGGAAATCCCTGACGTATATGTCTGGCTTTTCAGACTGCTCCCTGCTGCAAACTCATAACTCCTAAGTGATAGATGACTGCAACACAGTCTGCAGTCCACGTTATCAGTGAAACAGGCTCTGTTCTAGAGATGCTATCTTACCTTTCCAAATAGTCTCATGGCAACACTTGCTTACAAGTTTCAGCCTAATGGATGGCTGTAACAGCTTGGGCTGTTCTCTCTCTGGAAGTATTTTATGCACCAACTTGTGGACCTAAGCCAAGCACGGCCTGAACCAGGAACCACTGGGCAGTGTGGACCCATTCTGCCATGCCCAAATATCTGTTACAAACCAGCAAATACTTTGATCTTCCTCCTGGTGTATTGACCCAACTAAGGCTACTCAGGAAGTTAAACTCCCTCAAAGAGTCTCTAATGAAGGCTCTTGCAGTGGTTTATGCACCTGGAAGCTAACTTGTGTAGAGAAGGCTTACTACTCCAGATCACCTCCTTAAGTTCATTCCTTCCACATCTGTGTGACACCAGGTGGCATTAACTTGATGGGTTACCTTGACCTTCATAGGCAACCTTGCCTCCTTTCCTGTTACACCATACAGGCAGAAGATAGTACTTATGTGGGGCATGGATACAAGCATGAACCATCTGCTTGTCTGTCTTTTGTTGACGATCCTCACTATTCTTCTGCAAGTGGAAGAGGACAGCAGTTGACAAAATAAGACGTTTTCTGAGTAGAGAAATCAGAAGAAGGGACTACAAGGCAAATATTGAAGCTAAATCTTTTGCACAACAAAATGGTGGGAGATGATACTTGGATTTCTGGATTTTTGCTTTAAAGATGTCAAGTATGAGTTCCCTCATACCCCCACTTGATCTCCCACCTCTCTCTCCAGTTCATTCCTCTTCTTCTCTGCCTCCTGGTTTCACTCTTCCTATTTCCAAACCGATTTATATCCTTGGCTTTATATCCTCATAACTTGTCCCTTTTCATGCGAATCCCTCACTTTTTCCCACCCACCCCTTGCCACTTCTGCATTTGAAAGGCGACGAGGTACTGCCTCTTCTTCCAGCATGCCCAGACCCAGTAGGACATGTTACTAATGAGAGGTCCATCACTCCCATCAGGACCTGGAACTGCCCACAGTGATGTCCAGCTGAAATGGCAGGGAAAATCTCTTCTTTCGTGGGAGCTGAGAACAGGGTCCTTGGGTATTTTAGATGTTGAAGTGCCAAAAATCACAAATGTGAATCTTACTGTGGTAAAGGAAAGAACACACTGTTGGTGAATGCTAACCCCTTTCTACTTGCTGAGGTCCCACAACATGGGTGTGCTAGAGGTTTTCAAATAAAAGCTTAAAAATCCCTTCCTCTCTCCCAGATCTGGCACCAAGGACCAAGCCAATATCTTTCTGTTATTTTCTTTTTTTTTTTTCCTCTCCCTTGGAAGCCACTAACCTGTTTGGCTTTAACTGCTTGCCAAAAATGCTCCCTGAAGCAGCTATACGAACACCTCAGCACAAACACTTAATGTTAAACTGAATAATAGAAAGAGTTGGGCAAGCTTAACACCAAACGGTGTTGTAAATCAGGCCTATAATCTGAGCAGGTTTGGCATGTAATTAATCTTTGGGGAGTCTCTGGGTAGCAACTTGCAGGTCGTTAGTCAGTAAACTCCCACAGCTCTCCGTGGGTTTGGGATTAAGCTCTATGTGTGAAGAATCATCTAATTAATCACCTCAGGCAGGGGTTTTAGAGACCTTCATTCCCTACTCTTGGAACAGGTGTAAGGTTTAAACAGGCTATGCCAAAGTTTCATTATATAGTTCACTGCCAGCTCCCGATATGTCTGCTCAGACCACATCTTACTGGCACTGGGAAATGCAAAACTGATCACCACGAGCCAGGAACAATGCATTTTCCCCATGTTTTGTGTTGCTGTCCTGTGCAGAGAGGGTGGCAGTGCCTGGAGGGATAAATCCCAGTTTCCCATTGTCTGTGCACAGTGTTGTCACAGCAAGTTAACAGGACTCAAGAGAAGTTCAGAGAGAAGGTGGTTTTCATCTCAGGTGATGCAGGAGGGTTTGAAGGTCTCATTTATCAAAAGGCAAACTCTTCTCAACCATGAAATGAACCCAGACACGTTTGCCTTGAGATGGCTCTTGAAAATCATAAAATATTAGAGCCTTTTTCTAGGTTAACTTACACAAAACTTTGTGACAAAGGCTACAGCAGGTCACCTGCGGTCTTACAGACATCTGTAACTCTTTCTGATTCAGATAATCATAGAATGCTTTGGGATGGAAGGGACCTTTAAAGGTCGCCTAGTCCAACCCCCCTGCAATTGACAGGGACATCTTCAACCAGATCAGGTTGCTCAGAGCCCCATCCAGCCTGGCCTTGAATGTTTCCAAGGATGGGGCATCTACCACCTCCCTGGGCAACCTGTGCCAGTGTTTCACCACCCTCAGCGTGAAAAATTTTTTCCTTGTGTCTGGTCTAAATCTACCCTCCTTTAGTTCAAAACCATTACCCCTCAAATAATCTGTATTTGAGAACTCTGTTGCCAGAATTAATGTTGCCTTCTCAGGACCAAGTACAGCTGTGAGCTGAACATGTGCTTCAGCCCCATTTCTGAGGACTTTTGCATCTTGCTAAGGAGATGCAGCCTGCAGGGTAAGGGTGGTGAGGCCATAAGTGATTTCTCCTCTGGGTTGTCTGCTGAATGCAGGCTGTGAAGTGTCACCCAGAGTTGTGACTCTTTGACTTGAGCTCCAGCTCATCTTCTCCCTGGGTGCTCCTCCCTCACCCACATGAGCAGAGAGCACTCCTGTTCATCCCACCCTGATGAGGACAATGCTTAGCAGTGCAGCTGAGCTCTGCAACTGCTGGCCACAGCAAGACCAACAGTTCATGTCATTTGAGAAAGGCAGTTTCTCCTCCTTCATTATAGAAAGCTCTCCAATAGCAATGTTCACCTAGAATATAGTTGAGCCTCTAGATGTGGTTGCATGCTGCAGAGCCCTCAGGGAAGCCCCTGTTTTCTTGGTAAACAACAAAGAGAGAGATGAAGTTAGAGCTGTGGAGATGTATTCTGTCTTCTGTAATTTTGACTGTTCTCTTAAGAAACAGGAAAAAATTTGTCATGCAATTCTGTAAATAGAAGTTTTCCAGGCAAAGGATCTGAAATATGTCTTTGAAACTCTTCAGTAGATAAACTTTAGAAAAAGTGTCTTCTAAAATTGTTCCCTGGAATGAAACCATTGCCCAGTTTCTGCTCTTTCACTCTACTGCATCTTGCTAAAGGCATTTTTAAAGCCCTTACAATGATTTAAGTAAGAAGAAAACTAGCATTAATATTCATAATAGAAGAAAATATCTGTTTTAAAGGTACTGTTCTCCACAACAAGGCCACGGATTTAATAGGCTTTTACTGTATTATCAATAGCACAATGCTGTGGCATTGATCCACAGCTATAGGGAACAATCCAATTACCGTTCAATTGAGTCAAAGCAATTAGTTGGCTTAGGCCAGGGGGTAATGCGATCAGCTGAGAATGTTCAACAATCAGATTTGCAGAGAGCTGAAACTCACATTTTCTTTCTTTCTTTCTTAGCTGACTCAGAGATCTCATCCTAACTAATGAACACAGGCAAAGCAACAATTCAAAATATGGTGGAAACCCCAAAAGTCCCTTTGAAGTTGGTGGCCAAGGTAATGATGGCTTGTAAATGGGCAGGTTATTTTTGAGATGCACAAACTCATGGGACCTCTCTGTACTTGATCCTCCTTTAACATGTGTTAAACTGCTAAAATACATTCAGACTAGTCTTCAGACCCTGATGCTTATTTTCTCTACTCAATTCATTAAAAAAAAGAAAAGCAATTATGAAAATTTATTATTAGATCTAAGGTACAAGGACCTAAGTGGTTGTTTAAGTGGTGGTGGTGGTGGATGTGGATGTAAACTTGGGATCTTGTGGGACTGGCTAAGCAAAAAACTTTAATCAAAGCTTTTTCTGTAAATTGTATATGCTTGTGCCGAGGTCACTAAGAGTTTCCGGAAAGGTTTTTCTCTAAACTTTTGGGTTTTGGTTATTTGATTTTTTTTTGGTTGTTTGGTGTTTTTGGTTTTTTTGGTTTTTTTGGGTTTTTTTTGCCATGGCACTGCATTTTGGTGATTATGTTGCCTGTGTTAAGTAACAGATGAAAAGATTCCAGCTACAACATTATGCCTGAGTATCCTGTGTTCTTCCTTGCAGCTTAATGATCTTTTGAAGGCAGGATTAACATAACTAAAGCATTAAAAACCCAAATACTTTAGTCGCATGCTGAATGAGTAGTTGATACATTATGGGTCTGACTTCTGTTTCACAAGTATTATACTCCCTTTGACTTCTTTTGGGATTGTTGCTACTCAGACTAATGGCGTACAGCATCCAAATGATCTTGTTTCTATTTAAAAGAATTGGAAGGGGGTGCTTCAGAACTCTACAGAGGGTTGCTTTTGCCAACAAAACCTGAATAGAGTACAACTGCTCCTGTCTGAGGATGATCTGCTTACATATACTTTCTGTTAACCTGCTTTAGGATCCTGAAATAATTGACTGAATGGTGCTCTTGCATTTTGTGATGGAGAAGAGCTGACATGTTGCTACTATGTAAGAACTGACAAACCACGATTTGAACAGTTTAACTCTGGAGATCCTAATTTGACACAGGTGTTCTTCAGGCATGGTCTGCTGAAATCTCTGGGGCTTGATTCCATTACACTGAGAAAAGTTAGAAGATAACTTGATTTTTCCAAAGGCTGAACGTAATCTGGGTTTGAGCAGAACAGGCACGGGAGAGTTTGTAGTATTACAAATGTGATTCCTTCTTCACTCAGCCAAAGGAAAGACTGCCCTAAAGCCAACGTCTTTTGAACTCAGCTCATCACTTGATAGGGAGATTATATCATAGTACCCTCTAAGGTGAGGCTGTAACCCAAAACTGCCCTGGCCTCTAAGCTTGCGATGGAAAGGAAGAGTTGGATTTCTCTGAATTCAGTAAAAATGTAGAAATTATGCACACTTTGGGGTTTCTTGAAGGCTGAAGTAAAACTGGGTCATGGCAGCTCTTTTGGAATTCAGCCTTTTGCCCGCATCTTTGTCTGAGGTGTTGTCTGGAGCATGTACTGGGGACTGCTCCTGAGATAGATAGGAAGCCTCACTTGGAACAATCTTTTGTGCAACTCTTTAAAGTTAGCTCAGGAATCTATCAAAGTAAGAGCTTGTCTGGGTAAAGGAGAGTAGTTAGGGTTTTTCCTAACCTGTCTGATTAACAGATTGAAGGCACTGATGTGGAATGGAAGAGCTTGGGCTAACTTCCAGGCTAATATATTGCTGTATGTGAAAATACCTCTGCATTAATAACAAAATGATGGGATTTACAGACTCTCTCTTGCCTCTAGTGTTGGCAAAAAAGCTTAATAAGCCCTTATCTTGTGTCTTCACACCAGAATAGATTTACAGGATGGGGAGGAGGGAGTGGAAAAGAGACCTTGAGGTGTCTCCCTCAGAACACCCCACTGCAATGTCAGCCGTTTTGGTTTATACCACCTCTGCAGCTGGATCTGGTCATTGTGTTCTATTGAAGGGGGAAAAACATCATTATCCTTTGAAATTCTGAGTGAATACAAAGTCTTTAAGTGTGAAAAAGGCTTTTTCTTGCTTCTTAGGTTATCTTGAGGCTGTTTCTGAGTTCTGCCCATTTGTGTTCATGCATTCCAAAGAATTTGGCTCTGGAGTTGTAAGCAACTGTTGTAATGCTAAGTTAGAAATATTTGGGGAAGACATTAAAATAGTATTCTAGAGGGTTTATGACACGCTGTGCCATTATGTACTGCTATATAAAAGTTGAATAAGAAATCAACTGAATGAGCTGCGCTATTCATGTAAGGCTTGCTAACCTATGAATAATGTGATCACCCCAGACACAGCGTTGTAAAGGTTTTCTAAGCATCATTAGAGTATTTTTATCTGTATTTGCATGTCTTAAAAGGAAGAAAAAAAGCTACTAAGGTTGTAGAGTCAAACTTTCAGTGCTAAGGAACTTGGTTCTGGGTTCTGCATTTCTTTCTTCTACTTTTTTTTGTTTGGATGTTGCTTGCCTGTGGTATGAAATGCTGAGTTTTCCTTTAAGAAGAGAGCAAAGAGATTAGGTAATGTTACACTGACTCCATATCTCTTCTGTGGATGAGTCTTCCTATGTTGCATGGAGCCATCAAACACTTGTAGTATATGAGCACCATGAAAGGAACTTGGATCTACTCAAGGCACTGCCCACCTGTCCAGCCACCTCTCTCCTCTCTAGTTACTCAGTGTGTTCCTTAAAGTCTTTCTGCTCTCCACAAAGAGCGAAAGAGGATGATTTCATGACTTAACACAGCTGGAGGGTGCCTTGGTGGCCCAGACTTTCTGTCTGCCTGGTGAATTCCTATCTGATGCTGAGCAAACCCAGCTCTTCCCAAGTAGCCACCAGCTGTCCTCAGCTTTCAGGATCACTGAGAAAACTGCAGTGTGGGAGGGTGCGTGACAGCTTTCTCTTTGTAAGTGAGAAATCTCTCCTACCTTCCCTGCTCACCCTGACTATGCTGTTCTGAAGTTGATGTTGCTGCTCAGCTCTTGAGTTACAGTAAGTGGTAGACAGGCACTCAGGACCATGCTCTGGGGGAGGAAGAAGAAGCCCCAAGGCTTCCCATGCATCCCCTGTAAGCTTCTCTCCTTTTGACGTCCTCCCTGTAATGTGTAGCCACCCTATTTATTTCCTGGCCCATGCTCTCCCATTATTGGCTCAAATCAACCCATTTGCTTTCCCCTCTCTGCAAATTTGTTGTCTGCAATTTGCAGTGGAAGCAAGGGAAAAGCCCTTGACCTTTGCTCAGACTCTGTGAGCAGGTATTAGGAGAGGCAGGCTGACTTGTTGTGTCCATGTATGCCCCTTTCACTACGGCAGGGCAAGTTCATCAGGCTATTACATGTTAGAACCAACTTTACTGCTAAAAATTGCAGACCTTGTTCCTTACGCGAAAGAAGTTTCTGCCATCTTCAGGCCTTGTCTCTGGGAGGTGGGCTGTGTGCTGTGGTAGAGCAGACTGGTTCCTGAAGGATGCATCCATAGGAGGGGAACACGAGAATGATGATTGAACAGACCTTCTGCTCTGGTGTCCTGCCTCCGTTTGTTGCTACTTGTCCATGGGGACTGGGAGGTCTGCTGTTTGCAGAGCAGGTACCAGGGCAGCCAGGAGCATGGCTGGCGGGGATCCAAAAAATGGGTTCCTTTATAAGTTGTCCATCAATGTCGATTTCTTGACTATGCTTCACCTGCTATGTTTGCTAATGGCCACAATCACTAGATTTTATTTATTGTAATTCCTGTGTTGACTGCATCTTTCCAATCCACTTTGCAACAGGTAAAAGCAGAGTCCTTTCCCAGCAGAGAGTGCATTAATATTCTATGGTGGCAAAATTGACTTGGCCCTGCTGTCAGTCACACAGTTACCCTGCTAGCACAGCTTGGGTGGGGAGGGAAGGAAGCTGGGCTCTAACTGGATCCCTGAGCTGAAAAAAGTCTCTGCACAGTGAACATTTCAGCCACATTTCAACACAATTGAGGGAATGATGAACTTCAGGATAGGGATAGGATTGAGCATGTGGGGTAGGAGAAAGTATATGCTTTATCTCTAGAGAAGATGGTAGACTACTACCTTGGATTAAAATTAAATTTTATTGGCTTTCCCAGTAGATCCCAGTCTCTGTTCAGGTACAATTTGTACAATTCCTTTCCTGTGATCTTCTGAAGGGTTGTCTGGAGTCAGACAACTGTTGCAATAGGGGTTTGGCAATAGTAAAGTTATGTGGAGTCTCTGAAAACCTCTCCCTCTGATGCTCTTTGATCTCCACCCTTTAGATAAGACACCGCATGATACAATCGGCTTAGGCTCGGTAGTGCTTATTTAACTAAGTGGAAAGAAGCAGGAGCATGGATCATATTGATGTGTAGCTGCGTATGTTACTCAACCTCTGGACAAAACTGCTGCTGCTTATTCACCTTTGTGATTGATTGCTACTGTATTATGTTCTTTCATGTTGTGAGTCACTTACCGGATAGGACAGCCCTTCTCTGTCTACTAAACATTGCACAAAGGTTGCTAATTGAGTGACTCGCTGCAGTGTATCATTTTTAATGTCAGCACTTTTTTGCTTATTTATCCAGGTCTCACTTTGGATGGGGTTATTGATGCTGTGGGACGCTTAAGCATTTGATTACACTGAAAGCCTCCTTAAAGGCATGACTCACCAAGCTGCTCTGGTAACCAAACCACAGGCATTTCTAACATGAGAAAGGATTCCTTCTCTTGATCCTGAGAGCTGTATTGTTTTCTATTAGCCTGCCTCCTGCTTTGTCGCATCTGGCTAGGTATGTTATGCAATAAACTGATGTGTGTTTGTGCTGTGCAGATTGCCAAGATGGGCAGAGCCATGGAGCCCTTGAAGGCACTGGAGCCAGCCCAACTTTGCTGTCCAGCAGGCTACTTGCATATCTCATGTCCTGGGGCTTTTTGTGCCTATGTGCATGGAGGTATGAGAAGGGGGCTTTGAGAAAAGAGGCAGCAAATGTGTATTAAATGTAGCTAGGTTGTTTGATGTAGCCTATCTGTTGTTTCCTGGGTCCAGAAAACTTTTTTCTTCCGTGGCTGTGATCCTGCTTTATGATCTTGTACTTGAGATGCACTTTATGACCATTCCTTGAGGTGTCGCAGCCCTTGGTGCAGCACAATGTGTAGAGCCCAGGGGAATTCAGAGAGAGCTGATACATCTATGTTGCAAACCTTGGAGCTGGGCAAGGAAACAACTGAGGCCTGGAGGCAGCAAAAGTCTGCTAGGGTATTTATTTGCTGCTGCTAATATAATAGTGCTGGTGTGTCCACATGCTGATCTGGAGCTAGGTCTGTTCATCTCAGATCCCACATGTTAGGGATAGGCCCTTGGTGTCTCAGTGCTCTCTCTGCAAAATTAGGAAGTGCTGTTTAGTCCTCCCTTCCTCGTCCATGTCTTGGAGAAGTGTGATTCATTAAAGATGTTCAAGTCCCAAATACTACAGGGAGAAAAGTCTAGAGCTGTATGGAAATGAATTGTGAGGATACAGAAATAATATCTGCTTTGCAGTGTCTCTGCTGTCATTGTATCTCTTGGGGATTCCCTTTCCCATCTACGGTTCACTAAGTTTATGCCATCTGCTAGGGGATGTTCTTGGGAAGCTTCTAGTGCCCAAGGCTGTGCTGTGCTCCCACAACATGGTGGGAGTTGGTACGTTTAGTTGCATTGCTTGGTTGAGAAATTGCTGATGGGAAGAATCTGCACCAATTACAAGTAATATATGTTGAAGAGTAAAGACTGAGGAGGATGTCAGATTGCTTAAATCTATTCCAGTACAGTTTTGTTGAACACGCATTTCTTGAGGTCTCTGGATTCCTGGTCAGCATCTCTGAGATGATTGTCTGGCCCCTGCCACCCCACCTTTAGCATGACATCAGGCAGTGAAACAGAGCTCTTCTAGGCACTTCTCTATTGCCTGGCATTTTGACTCCTAGACGCATTGAACTCCAGGAGGAGTTCTGTGCTTGGAGATTGGGTCTGAGCAAAGAGACCACTCTGGTCTTTAAGATGAAGAGACATCATACATACGCTTGAAGTGGGAAGCATGCAAAGCTCACGTGAGTGCCAGAATTGTTTTCAATGGATTCCAGTGAATGCGTGTGCGATTAGGGACTTTTAGACCTGAACTATAAGGCATGAGCTCTTGGCATGAGGAGGAAAGACTTTCTTACTCTTCTTCCCAGGTAGGTTCATTTTGTGGTCTTCTGTTATGAGTTTGGCAAAACAACAGTTTGCTCATGTTGCTGCTGGTTCAGTTGCCACAAGAAAACCCATGCAGACAAAGTTGTGTGAGCTTCTGCCAAACTTGGTTTAAGCAGTCAAAACCCATAGCTCTGTGGATGAATTACCTGTACCATAGATAGGGAATACAGCTCTCCGTATATATCCACAGTAATTTGTAAATGCTGCTGTATCTTCTGTTTTTTCATTATTAGCCAATAGCACTGCTGATTTACTTAAAGTCTCCCTGATGCATGATTAAAATATCAGCGAAGTCAAGGGGTCCTCAACAAAGTTAAGATCCTCTAGAACATGGTCTGGAGGAATGAACAAGTGAACTGAAACCCAAAATATAATTTAGCCACAATGCAGGTGCCTCTATATCAGCCAGGAATTTTTCATTTTCTTCTATTATGTTTTGTTATGAGCTTTATTCATATTTGAGTGACATGCAGAAGTTTCAGATCTTTCATGTCAGACTATAAAGAAATTCTTGGAGAAGTAAGGAGAGGGGTCAGCAGAACTGCTCTCTTGCACTTCTGGAGGGCAGACTTTGACCTGTTCAGGAGCCTGCTTGACAGAGTCCCTTGGGAGGCAGTCCTGAAGGGCAAAGGAGTCCAGGAAGGCTGGACATTCTTCAGGAAGGAAATCTTAAAGGTGCAGGAGCAGGCTGTCGCCATGAGCCGAAAGACGACCTGGTGGGAGAGAAGACCAGCCTGGCTGAACAGAGAGCTTTGGCTGGAACTTGGGAAAAAAAGGAGAGTTTATGACCTTTGGAAGAAGGGGCAAGCAACTCAGGAGGACTACAAAGATGTCGTGAGGTTATGCAGGGAGAAAATTAGAAGGGCCAAAGCCCAACTAGAACTGACTACTTCCATAAAAGACAATTAAAAATGTTTCTATAAATACATTAGCAACAAAAGAAGGGCTAAAGAGAATCTCCATCCTTTATTGGATACAGGGGTAAACATAGTGACAGAGGATGAGGAGAAGGCTGAGGTATTTAATGCCTTCTTTGCCTCAGTCTCTAATAGTCAGACCAGTTGTTCTTGGGGTACCCAGCCCCCTGAGCTGGAAGACAGGGACGGGGAGCAGAATGAAGCCCCCATAATCCAAGGGGAAATGGTCAGCAACCTGCTACACCACATAGACACACACAAGTCTATGGGACCAGATGGGATCCACCCAAGGGTACTGAGGGAGCTGGCGGAAGTGCTCACCAAGACACTTTCCATCATCTATCAGCAGTCCTGGCTAATGGGGGAGGTCCCAGTTGACTGGAGGTTAGCAAATGTGACGTCTATCTACAAGAAGGGCTGGAAGGAGGACCTGGGGAACTACAGGTCTGTCAGCCTGACCTTGGTGCTGGGGAAGGTTATGACACAGATCATCCTGAGTGCCATCATGCGGCACGTACAGGACAACCAGGGGACTGGGCCCAGTCAGCATGGGTTTATGAAAGGCAGGTCCTGCTTGACTAACCTGATCTTCTATGACAAGATGACCTGCTTAGTAGATGAGGGAAAGGCTGCGGATGTTGTCTACCTGGACTTTAGTAAGGCCTTTGACATGACTTCCCACAGCATTCTTCTGGAGAAACTGGCTGCTCATGGCTTGGACGGGCATCCTCTTTGCTGGCTAGAAAACTGGCTGGATTGCCGGGCTCAAAGAGTGGTGGTGAAGGGAGTTAAATCCAGTTGGTGGCCGGTCACAAGTGGTGTTCCTCAGGGCTCAGTATTGGGGCCAGTTCTGTTTAATATCTTTATCAATGATCTGGACGAGGGGATTGAGTACACCCTCAGTAAGTTCACAGACGACACCAAATTGGGTGGGAATATTGATCTGCTGGAGTGTAGGAAGGGACTACAGAGGGACCTGGACAGGCTGGATCGATGGGCCAAGGCCAACTGTGTGCGGTTCAACAAGGCTCAGTGCTGGGTCCTGCACTTGGGTCACAACAACCCCATGCAACGCTGCAGGCGTGGGGAGGAGTGGCTGGAGAGCTGCCTGGTGGAAAAGGACCTGGGGGTGTTGGTCAACAGCCAGCTGGATATGAGCCAGCAATATGCCCAGGTGGCCAAGGTGGCCAGCAGCATCCTGGCTTGTATCAGAAATAGTGTGGCCAGCAGGACTAGGGAAGTGATCGTCCCGCTGTACTCAGTACTGGTGAGTCCGCACCTCGACTACTGTGTTCAGGTTTAGGCCCCTCACTAGGAGAAGGACATTGAGGTGCTGGAGCGTGCCCAAAGAAGGGCAACGAAGCTGGTGAAGGGTGTAGAGCACAAGTGTTATGAGGAGCGGCTGAGGGAGCTGGGGTTATTTGGCCTGGAGAAGAGGAGGCTGAGGGGAGATCTTATTGCTCTCTACAGCCACCTGAAAGGAGGCTGTAGTGAGGTGGGGGTCGGTCTCTTTTCCCAAGTAGCAAGTGATAGGACAAGAGGAAATGGCCTCAAATTGCACCAGGGGAGGTTTAGATTGGATATTTGGAAAAATCTCTTCACTGAAAGGGTAGTCAGGCCCTGGAACAGGCTGCCCAGGGAAGTGGTTGAGTCCCCATCCCTGGAGGTATTTAAAAGATGCATAGATGTGGTGCTGAGGGACATGGTTTAGTGGTGGACTTGGCAGTGCTACATTAATAGTTTGACTTGATGATCTTAAAGGTCTTTTCCAACCTAAATGATTCTATGAAATGTAAAAGCAATAACTTGTTCCAAATATTGTATTCTAACCTTCAGGTGGATTGCCTGTTATTATCCCACTGATGGGAAATAGTAATTCTCCCCAATGTATTTACATGCTTCATTGTTTGAACTCAGAGTGATCTGCAAGCATTTTAGTTCCTCATAGAAAGAGTCATTCTCTTGCTGTCTAATAAATAAATTGAAAAACTAATTGTAAACTGAGAGAAAAGGGATGATTTTTTTTCTTTTACAGCTAATATTGTGGAAATATTTTGGGTGGAGGAAGGGTTAAGATGCCCAACAAAAATGTCTCCCCACCTCAGTATTTGGCTCAGGAGTATGTCTCCATTTTTAATTAACCATGAGTGTTTTCAAGTCCAGATTTGCCAGTCTTCTATATTGCAAACTTGTGTGAGTGCCAGAATTTGGCTTTCTCTCTCTGTGTGTGTATTCAAGCACAGTGGCACTGGCCAAAACTCTTCTTTATGTGGTTACTGGCTACCAGGCTTGGCTGGAGCCAACTGAGCTCCACCCCAGCTCCAGCTGCAGAAAGCCTGAATTTTCCCGAGCACAGGAAATCCAAAGGTGGAACGAGACCTTCATGTGGAAGTCCCCCAGCACACACAGGAGTGAAGGGAGAAGGTTGTCTTCTAGCACAGTCCAGACACATTGCAAGTCTCAAAATAGTCCCATCTTCTGAAATTTCCAGCCTGATTAGGAGTCTGACGCATCCCTGATATAATGGTAGTGACAGTCACAAGCAGCTGTGTGCTTGGATGTCCACTCACGTCAAATGCAACAACTAGATTGCATTCTGGCAGAAAGTCTTTAGGAATACTGAGATAGGCAACAATATCAACATTTTACCAGACTTTCAAAACTGCTGCCTTATTCACAACTGCCAGATATTCTTAGAGTAAGACAAGTATTTCGTCTTGTCAGATATTGTTTTCCTAGTTCTAATTATGGGACTCTCTACAGACCTATGGCCTGCATACACCATATTGCAGGACTGATTTTTATTTAAGGGGAGGGAGAGGTTTCAGCCAGCTATGTTCCATATCACAGGGCCTTCAAGGCATCTCCTTGATAAACTAGTAATATTTTTGCAAAGCTGTAGCCAGAGGACAGTACTTGACATCTGTTCAGGTTAACATGCCAAGGACATATAGGCTGTACACCAAGGGTATTTCTTATCCTATGCAGGCAGTGTGTCTGCACTGTTCTCTACAGACTCAAGATGACCCAAGAGAGTTGTGTCCATCTCAGATGGTTTCCAGAAGGCTAACTGTGCTTACCTAGATTTCTGATGTCAGGAAAGGAGAGAACAGCATTAAGCCTTTAGAAAGGAATAAAGCAAATTTATGATTCTTCTGAAACCCCATAAGGAGGAGGAGATGAGGTGAAGGAACAGCGATTAAAGTAAATTTGCAGTCTCATTTAATAAGTTACGACTGGGCTGGGGAAAAGCTGGCAGAAGAACATGTCTGAAGCCTTTAGAAACGAAACAATCCCAGCTTGATGGGAAAAGCTTTGAGCCTTCCAGGAGTAATTCATATGCTAACAAGGATGCTATATTTTGTTTCCTTCCAGGAACATCTATGGGTAAATCAAGAACAGGGCTCACTGTGCCATGTGCTGCATAGACATGTTAGGCTCTTGAGATGGCTCTGAAGAGCCCTCTGGGCAGGGGACACAGGGCAGAGGGGTGACGTGAGACAGGGGAAGAAAGGATGTAGGAGACAAGGAGGAAAAAGAATAGCCTGGGTAACTCTAGAAAGAAAACTAAAGTCAGTTGAAGTTAAGGGTGTTTCCTGAGTTACTGCTGTCTATATATTCTGCATTTACAAATGCTCTTGTTAAAAATGATCCATTTCAAATGGTATGAATCCACTTGTTTTCTGTACTTGGAAAGCTTTGAATGTTTCTCAGCTTCATATTGTTGAAGATCCTCGGACAAGAGGATTCTCATTGTAGAATAATCATATAGTATTGGTAAATACACACTTACCTGGCTTTTTACATAGCTCTCTTTATCAGCATCCTCTTCCCAAGGAGTACTTCATCTTATCTAACAGCAAACTGACATCCAGCGAAGTAAGGCAATTTGCAGGAATGTAGCTTGTCCGTGGAACGAGTCAGGTTCTCTCCATTGCCTGGTTCCTAAAGGGTACATATTTACAGAAAGGATGATGGTGGGATGGGTTGTGATGGCTACCAAGGAAACCCCCTTTCCATTTGGTGGTAGAGAATTTATCCCAGTGTATTACTGGTATTTCTTGCCAAAGGAACCTGTAACACAAAGCTACCTGTGAATAAAAGAAATGGGAATATTCTTGTAATGTGGCCCTTCTGTTCCTAGGAACATTGTGGCAAATGTGTAAAAAGGGTTTGCATGGCACAGAATTTAAACAGCTTTTTAAGAATCCACCTCAAGTTAAAGCTGCAAGACAATCCAGTATTGCGTAGGCTTGAAAAAGTTGGACAGATATGAATTTGGCAAGGTGGTTCCCTTGCCAGGCTGTACTGTCTCTGGGAATAGGCCAGTAGGAGATATGTAGTTGAGAAGGGACTGTCAAAGTTTTCAGAGGATGACGGTGCAGGGGCAGACTTCTTTGCAGGGCCAGCTCCTGGTTCTACACCAGGCCACCTTCTACTTGGCAGAGGTTTGCATAGCACAGCCTGGGTGGGACCCTCTGCAGTAGAGTCAGTTGTTAGGTTTCTTCACTGGGGATCTCTAGCCTGAAATGTTCCAGCATCTGCATTTCCTACAAAAATGTGTGAGCACATACTGTTTTGGGGGAGATACTGGATAGAGTACACTCGTGTGGCTCTCACCTGTCTTAAAAAAGGAATTGTTCTATGACTAATGAATTCTCCTAAATTCCTGTAAATAAAAGATGGGAACAGATTTACTGGTGGAAAGCATCCCGGCTCAGCAACCTTTCTCAGCCCTAGACAACTGCTATTTGGTTGCATTACTTTAATTGATTTGTAAAGATTGCAAAACATGATGAGTTTAAATTTTCATGCTTTAATGTGAGGCTGTGGCTGCACTACAGGCTGGGAGTTTGAACACCAATCTCAGTAATTGCTGAAAACATACAGGAGGGATAGGGCGGGTGGTTTGCTAGGGTGTAAGTGGAGTTCACCAGCTCAGATGATGGTAAGGATCTGAGCCCCTTTGCTTGCTCCATCTAAGAAAAAGGGCTAATGGGTCATAGTTGTCTTCTTTTCCACTTTTATGTGATATCTTACTGATAGGGAACCCTTTGGTTACATATCTCAACGGAGTGCAGAAATAACCTTTGTTCTGGCTAAGCCTATCTCAGGAATGGAGTGCTAAGCTCCCAGATAATGGAGGTGGCCTCTAGCTGTATTAAATGAGTCTAAAGCTGCCAATTGCTAGTTGTGCTGGGCTGGCCAGCCCTAAGCCCATTCACATTCATTCATTTAAGCAACTTAGCCAAATTCCTTGACTTGTAAGAGAAACCCTACACCGTTCATAGTTTTGCTGGCATGGTATAGACCCTTATAATTTGAAGTAAGGATGCTTGCTTGATGCAGACCATTTGCAGTGGTCAAATTATGTTAGCAGTTGTGAGCACCTGGCTCTTTCAGTGTATGGTGTTTGATCATATGATTAGCCTTTTGTGAGCCAAGGAATAATTTCCACATTGACTGTCTTTTTGTGTAGTTTTTCTTTCCTAAATTGCCTGCATAGTGTGTATAAATCACACATCCAAACTGCATGTAAAGCAGACTTGCTTTTTGGTTTGTGAAGATATGAAATATGTAGCCTGTATTTTGCATTCATAGCAGTCCGAAAGAAAGAGTGTATGCTTTTGGAAAGCATCCTGAAGGTACTTTCAGCACCTGCATTTTTAGGTGCCTGGCTTAAGAGCTTTTTAAAGAATTTCTGCTCTGAAAAATTTATTTGAGTAAGCAACAGGATATGGGTGAATTCAGGCAACTGCAGTCTGTAGTGACTTCGGCAATTCTGAGGCCAGAGGCAAGGAGACCTACAAGACCCAGTGTACAGAGAAGGACTGACACATTGGAAGCAGGAAAAGGTGAATCCTGCTACATTAATGCCTCCACCATCATTTGCGAACTGAGAGGTACAAGACCACCCTACTCTTTTTAAGATGGATTTATCGCCCTCAAGCCAGTCATCAGGATCTGTCTTACTCTATTTGGCAGTCATGGCTGTGTCAGATCTAGGTTTCCACTGGTTGTAGGGATTGCTTGCTATCCTCAGGAGTGACTAGACAGGGCACTTGTACCTCCTGCGTGGTCAAAAATAATGTTTTTTCCCCATGTATCCAGTAGTAGTAGGTGAACTGCTCTAATACCATTTTATTTGCATCAGTAATGATAGGTGGGACTTTTACACAGAAAAGGTGTTAGTTGAGAGCAAACCTACATCAGGGTGGCAGTAGATGATGTTGAGTCATCCGTCAATATATGTACCACACTTCCAGGCCTTTCAAAGAGTCATGCACAAGGGGATACAGCTTGGTTTGCTGCAGTTAAACTCAATGACGTGTCAAAGAGCTGTGGGATTGATGCTGGCTCTGTACATCCATCTGTGAATATTTTGGCACGGCACTTGCTCAGGGACTTCTCCAGGATTTGGCCTGTTATTAGCAGTTCTAAACCAATGATTGCTCACAAATCCTTTTTAATAGATACAAAGACTTGTGTGTGTTTCATCTAAAGCCTGATTACTTGAGTTTTAGGCAGCAGGGATGAATTTCACCCCAAATGGTTTGGGATATAAAAAATGATGCTCTCTGACTGGTTCCTTGTATTATTGCATTGGAAATACATAGGGCTGAGAGGTGTGTATAATATGTACCAGTGCAATGATCACAGCTCTTGGGGGCTAAGGTTGCTTTGCTCTGACCATTATACCTCACTGCATACCTAAGTATGCAAAAAATCCCCTGGAAGTGTACTGCCTGTCATGTCTTATTGCTTAATGATGTAGCCAGAGGCAGACCTGACATTAAGGCCATTCTTTCCTCCCTGTCGAGAGTGCATCTTTAATCCCATCAGAGCAGATGCATTTAGAAACTGCAAAGGGAGCTTGCTCAAAGCTGTCACTTTGTTACCTTAATGAGCTCATTCTTCAATCAAGATGGTTTATTCTCTGGGAGCTCAATGGTAGTGTTTGAATACTGGATATTTATAGTGTTAGTCCCAGGCTCTTAACAGCGTAATGGCTGAAGGCACACATCTCTGCTTTCCTAAGATGGGTCAGCTGGGCAAGGGGAGAGACGGGTAGGATGGAGGGGATCGGCTGAGCTTTGCAATTCAGACAGTCTCAAAAAAGGACTCCTCAAAAGCTGAAACCTCATTAATTTCCCTTCCTTCTGGGCAAGACACTACTCAACAAATCATGCCAGGCGAGGAGGGGGGGAAGGAAAATAAAGAGTGTAAAAATTAGTGCAAGCTTAGCACTTGCTCTTGAAGCAAGGACTGCAGCACAGTATTGCGCTGACAGTGCTGGGATTCACCTGCCTCTGTCAGCAGCGCTGCCAGCTCCATTCACTTTGCTTAGCTTGGCTTTGCTTGTCTTGTTTTGCCTGGACTGCTCCTTTAAAGTAATGGGACTTGGCTGCGGCAGAAGTACCAGACTGGTGGCACATAGTGTTTGAGGAAACTCTCTTCTTCTATGACAGTATCTTAGTTTTTCCACACTTCCCCTATTACCTAAACTCCTCAGTTTTCAGGAGTCAGGACTAGACAAGCTAGCGAGTGCGTGTGTGCTTATACTGCATATTGAACCCAAACTGGATCCATCGTGTCAAGCCTTCATGTGTTTTCTGTTAAGACTCGGGACCTGAAACTGCATGTTAGGTCCCCAAATTCAGGCCTTGCTAATTACAGATTTCTCTCAGGTCAACATGAAGAGGCAAGAGTTTTCTTATACCTGTAAGCCATGAAAATGCACTTGACCTGGCTATAGGGTTTCCATAGCCTCCTCCTGAGGTTGCTCAGGCTGCTTGAGGGACAAGATGCCTTGCAGAGGGATCCAGATGGATTGGAGCATTGGACAATGATTAATGGGATGAAATTTAACAACTCCAAATGCCGGATTCTGCGCCTAGGACAGCGTAACACCTGGCATAAGTATAAATTGGGAGAGGAGTGGCTGGAGAGCAGCTCTGCAGAAAGGGATCTGGGGGGTGCTAGTTGAAAGCAGGCTCAATGGGAGCCAGCAGTGTGTCCTGGCAGCCAAGATGGCAAACCGCATTCTGGGGTGCATCAAACACAGTATAACCAGCTGGTCAAAAGAGGTGATTATTCTGCTCTATTCCGTGTTGGTGCAGCCTCACTTTGAGTACTGTGTGCAGTTCTGGGCCTCATAATTTAAGAATGGTGTGAAGGTCCTTGAATGCATCCAGAGGAGGGCAACAAAGCTGGTGAAAGGGCTGGAAGACATGTCCTATGAGGAGCAGCTAAGGACCTTGGGCTTGTCTAGTTTGGAGAAAAGGAGGCTGAGGGGCGACCTCACTGCTCTCTACAGCTTCCTGAGGAGGGGACATGGAGAGGGAGGTGCTGAGCTCTTCTCCCTGGGATCCAGTGATAGGATACATGGGAATGGTTCAAAGCTGCACCAGGGGAGGTTTAGACTGGACATTAGGAAGCGTTTCTTTACCAAGAGGGTGGTCAAACACTGGAACAGACTTCCTAGAGAGGTGGTTGATGCCCCAAGTCTGTTGGTGTTTAAGAGGCATTTGGACAATGTCCTTAACATGCTTTAACTTTTGGTCAGCCCTGAATGGACTAGATGATCATTGTAGGTCCCTTCCAAATGGAATTTTCCTATCCTATCCTATTCTTGTTCTTGCCAGGGAAGTAGAGGGCATTGCCAGCCAGCTCTCTGCAACACTTGGTGCTCAGCCCATCTTGCACACTCACCTGCTATTTTGCAAGCTGCCAAATGCCTGCTTGCATACTAAGAAAAGGTTGCTGTACAGATTTTAGATAAAATATTAATGAGTGGTTGAAAATTATCAATAAAAGCGTCCAACCATGGCTATGCAAAGAGGAGAGTTAGAGCTTTACCACCACCCAACCTTTCTCATCAAGGAAAAGCTCTGCCAGTTGTCCTTCCTGCCACCACCAGCACTTTGAAATCAGAGGGTGGCTGTTAACTTATCCCCTGGTTGGAGAAGAGGCAGCAAGGTTCACAAAATACCAGCAGTGCTTATTAGTTGATCTTGTGGATATTACTAATCTCTTCTAGTTGTGGAGCAGACTTGTGCTTTTCTCCTTTGGGATGCCAACTGTGAATACAATGCTGGATGCAAAATGCTTCTTGCCCAAACTTGTTTGTCGTTTAACCTGGCTAAAGTTACTTTGTGCTGTACTAAAAGGGAAAATTCTCCATCTTGGGTTTTACTGTTCAGTGAATAAGGGCAAACAAACAGTGATGTCCCAGGCATGTAGGCAGTGCTTCCTGCTACTCATTTTGGAGAAAGGGTCAGGGCTCAGAAGTTTGTTTCTGCTCCCTCCAGCTATGCCAGCTGATCTACAAAATGGGGTTTGAGTGTTTAGCCTTGCATAACAGGTAGTTTGGAGGAGCCTGCCCTCATCTCAGTTTAATCATCACACTGTCATAATGCAAATAACTTTGGGTGTTTTTGGAGGAAGGTCACTGGATCACTAACAGTTTCCCCCTGGGAGCTCTGACATACTCGCAAGTGCATGAGAGAGATGTTTGTGCAGCTTCTTTCTTCTTACACTTATTGCTTCTGTCATGAAAGTGCTTGGGTATTATTTTTAAAAACTACATTTCCTTAGGCCTGCTTTTCTTAAAAAAAGAGGTAACGCTCCATAATTGTGTTCAACAAAGCATCATATCAAAATTGCCTCCAGTCCACAGCCTTGTGCTTCAGTTGCTCTCCTCTTCCTGCTTTTAGAAAGCTTTGCTGTTGCTCATGCTCCATTCATGTAGAGCCCCAAATACATGACTCACAGGAAAAAAAACATAAAACCAAATCAAAACAATATGTTTTCATAAA
Source organism: Theristicus caerulescens (assembly GCA_020745775.1). Classification (NCBI taxonomy): domain Eukaryota; kingdom Metazoa; phylum Chordata; class Aves; order Pelecaniformes; family Threskiornithidae; genus Theristicus; species Theristicus caerulescens. The sequence continues at coordinate 64,473,392 of CM036564.1, read as the reverse complement.
TGAAACAAGGCTCTGTGGAAGCTTGGCATCACACATTGATATTGCAATAAATCTTGTATATAATAATCAAATAACCTGTTGAGGTTTCTTTGCCAATAAAGGAGGACACTGCACAGCACTCAGGAGGACAGTGCACAGCAAGCACCACCCGTGTCTGCTCCTACCTGAGATGGGTTATTTCAGAGTCTAAAGCAGTGCCTTGCACGCTGTGGCTGGAGCTCTGAATTTCATTCTTCAAACTGTTTATACTAAGGTGTCCTGCAGGTGATATTCTTTATACTGTGGAGACATGGACAGGGTTTGGACTGGGGTTGTTCAGATCAGGCTTATATGCTATTTATTTCAGGGCTGCTGTCCTCCTTCCATGGAGGGATTCAAGCTGATGCCACCAAGGAAGGGCATCTCCCTCTCACTGCAACTCTGTATAGGAGAAAATGGCAATGACCCTCACTTCTGCCCGCCAGGATTGTCTTTCTGGCTGACTCATGCTGAACTGTGCTCTGCGGTGGTGACACGAGAGCACTAGTGAGCACAAAACATGTCCCTTGTGGGCTTGTGCTGGTTTACTGCTCTGCAGCACAAGAATGAAAGCAAGCTCTGCTGAGGCTTTGTCCTCTCCAGCCATTGGGTTTATGCACAATACACAGCAATTTTGCTTCCCAGGAGAAGTGTGGGAGGAGGAAGGTAGGAACCAAAGCAAATATTTTGCTTCCTTTATCATCTTATTCTCAAAGAAAAGCTCCAGGAACTATATAGAAATATACTTTCTCTTCCTGAATATTTGGGCCAAAACCATGGATTGCAGAGAGCAAGAAACTAAGATTGGTGGTTTTGGGACAGGTGAAGACACATCTTCCCCCATACCTTTCTGACAGGGGTGAAATAAGTATGTAAGTGCTGGAGGAACTAAACCAAGGTTTTATTTGCCAGAGAACTGAGCCGACTTTGCTTTCTTTGTTTTCCCTTCTTTTTTGCACAGAGTGGTAACTTCTCTCTGTCCCATAGACAGACAAACACAACCTACACCCTACACGTGCACCGCACAACAGGTTTCCACAGGGACTCCGTGTAGAAGGTAACGCACTGTCTCCAAGACACTGGACTGTCCATCTATGAATTTGTGTAAGTGTCTGCATTTATAAACCTAATGCTTTATAAATCAGTGAGTATCAAGGCAGGCAAAAAGCTGAGTGGGAGCTCCCTTTGAGTCCTTGAAAAGTTAATGGTAGTGTCATGTGAAAGATCACACATTTAAAGGCCTGGCATGTGAGTTGCCCCTTGCTGATTAGAGTCAAGGGAGGAGAAACTATTGCATCAAAAGTTTAAGTCCAAGTCTTTATGCATTTATTTACTATTTTTTCACTGGCTCTTAAACTATTTGCTAGTACTCATCCCAAATTCATGAAGTACTATAAATACTTACAGAGAAAAACTTCATTATTTTTTCATAAAGGACAAGAAATATAGTTTGGAAATTCAGTTTCGTAATCATGCTCCCAAACAACTGAGGGCTTGCTGGGTTCCCATTAAAAGCTTGTCAGATGGTGCCTATGCTCTAAGCCCTGGGTGGGCTATTCTGACTGTAAGATGGAAAAGTTAAACGTTTCTAATTAGACATATTCCCATATGTGAGAGAGATGATCACCCTCTGATGGTGTACTTTATAAATTCTCTAAAGACTGTTTGAAATGCTCTCTACCTATTACCACTTGCCAAGCTGCATGTTTGATTTTTAATCCCAGGTCCTCTTTTAGGTCCCTTCATGCTGCCAAATGAAATGGTTTTAGTATGAGTAGGAACTGAATTCTGCCCATTTGCTAATCATAGGAAATGGCTGCTCAAAGTCCTTATCTCCCATGATTATCAAACAGCTGTCTAGGGCATCCTTCTCACCCAGGACATAATCAATTCTACTTTTGCCATTCCTGACATACCAATGGCTTGCCACCATGCTTAAAATCCTTCTTCAATACCTCCTCCCTGTCCCATCAGCTTCTTTGCTGAGTGTTACAAATGTTAAAGCTATGCCAGCCTGAATTTTCATCTGTTACAATTTAAGCTTACTACTCCTTGCCCTCCCCACCCTGGACGTGCAGAAGAGTTTTTCACTGTCTTTTTAGCTGCCTTTATATATGTGAACATGACTCTGTGTCCTCTTAGGTTTCTCTTTTCTAGGCTAAACTTTCTCTGTGTTTCTTCAGAGATCACATTTTCTAGATATCTGCATCTCATGGTCTCCTCCAACCTCTCTTCGGCTAGCTGACATCCTGACTATCGTAGTGCTGCATATGGGAAAATCCCAGCTTGGTCTCATCACTGGTGAGTGGAGTGGAAGAAATATTTTACATCCTACAGGCAGTGCTCCTATTTGTGTATCCCAGCATAGTGTCTGCTGTAGTGAGACACAACTGAGTCAAAGTTCTTTTACAGTTGAAAGTGGAGTCTTGTAGCCTAAAAAGTAATTTTTATTGACTCAAGCTCTCAATCTCAGTGCTTATGTGTCCTTAAAATATTTGCACTATGGCAATTTCCCGTACAGATCATAACAAACTTGGGCTGATGGAAAATAGGTGCTTTTGTTTCTTGCTTGTGGTGACTTGGTACTGTTGTGGTCATGGGGGACACTGCTGCTACCCTTAGTAGACTTTTATCTCAGACATAATCTGACTCTGTTTTTCATGAACAGCCTTTTTTTTTATTACTGTACTCATTATACCCCCTTAAATGATATTTTAAACTTTGTTCTGAGTCATCAAGTAGGTTTTCTCCCCTCCCACCCATTTATAATATTTTCTAGATATTCACTCAGGTTAATGCTCATTAATTTAGGTTCCAAAATTAATAATCCCCTGATAAAATACTCCAGTTTAAATTACTCCTTAGGCTTAAGGCAGATGTCATGTGTGAGTCATAATGTATTCCCACCACTTTGAGAGGAATATTGTTCATAATGTCACATCCAGAAACATCAAATTATCTGATGAATATTTAGACATGAGTGTCTATTTGGTAACTAGAAAGAACAGATATAAATGGATGTTCCACTATGCTGTTATTGTAGTGATACTTGTTAGGTGTTTTTGTTTGTTGGCTGCAATGTAGTTGTTTAAAAGTATCTGAATTACTTTCAAAAATCAAATGGATAACACACTCTTAAAGGAATGCTTGTAAACATTTTCTAAACTAATTTTCTTGCAGGCTGGAAGAACACTGATACATCCCTCAGCCATTCCTTTTACAACTTGGTCTGTACTAAGCTTGGCTTTAGTACTAGGCAGTCTGGGAGAGAAGAGGTAAATGTGCTGCTCTGTCACTGTCTCATTACCAGTTTTTGGGATAGGTCTCAATGTCTTTGCTTTCCTAGGCTGCCTTTATTCCAAACTCTTGTATGTACTTCTTTTCTATATCAAGCTTAATGCCTAGCCTGTGCAGTGCTGGATATCAGGTCTGAGTTATGAGCAGACTCCATATTTCACACACGTTGTTTTCATGCATTCGTGGTTTTAGCACTGAAGAGACCCTTACACCATTATCTGATTGCCCCAGTAAAGCATGAGCTGTGCACAGCACCTGATGTGGTTGCTCCTGATCTGAGCAGAGTGAAGCACTTGATATAGAAAGTGTTAAGGCCAAACTTGTATAAATTTAATTTAAAAAACCCCACCAAAATAAACATAAACCCACTGACCTTGGTTTTATTAGCTAGTGTAGCGAAGCAACAGGCTGGAAGGAGTCTTGAGACTAGGGTGTAATCTTGGCAGCTGCTTGTCTATGGTACCAATAAATGCATGCCAATAACCACCCCTATGCTTTCAGCTTCCTTGCAAAGACCCTGTAACACTTCCTCTCTTGGAGAAGAAGGAATAAGGGACTGCTGGGGTGTGCCCAAACCCTCAAAGAAGGTAGCTTTAGCTCCCTGTTTGCTCAACCCCACATCCCACAGGCACATAGAGGGAGAGACTGTGCTGTTGGATCATGGCCAGCGGATCCTACTGTCAAGCTTCTGACATGTCAGCTTCTGCTTGTAGAAAACTCCATCTGCAGGTTTACAGGCTGTGATGCCTAAAGACAGATTGGCATTGAAAGCCAAGTTGTGCCCCTGCCAAAGCGCTGACAGTTGCAGAGCGTTAGCAGCATCCCCCAAGTGTGCCAACGTTTTGAAATTGAAACCAGTTTTACCTAAAGCAGCAATCCAGAGTCTGAAACGTTCTCGTCTCGTTCCCTGGGGATGTCACCCGTCCAAGCTGGCACTGGAACTGAAGGGGTCATGTAACTGCGTTTGTCACTCAATTAATGTGTAAAGGAGTCATAGCAACACTGGAGGTGCATGGGTGTGGGTCATTAAAGAACACAACGGATCTGTCAGGACTAGCGAGGTGTGTTGGTGTGGTGGGAAATGCAGGCATTACCGACACGGTGCCGATGCCCTGTGTGGTACATCAGCAGAGCAGGCGCAGCGGGAAGGACAGGCTCCAAGTTAAAGGCTGAGATCAGGACCCTTCAGCTACATGAATGCAAGGGAGGGAAAGCAGGTAGGAAGCAGGGAAACCCTACAAACCCAAGGGGCACTGCAATTCAAGAGGGATGTGATCAGTGAGACACAGTCTAGATGTGAAGTGTGGTGCTGATGATGGACCTAGGAAGTGGACTTGTTACATGGGAAGATGGAAGGAATGGGGTCTCCAGAAAACAGAGAAAACTGAAGGAGAAGGAAAACAGTCCTTGGTTGTGCTAAGGGTGTAAGTGGCTTCAAAGAGCGGGGGAATAATCTGCTCAAGTACATGGTGGGTAGAATCACTAATAATGAATTTAAATTAAAACAAGGGAGGTTTAAATTAGCATAAGAATTTTGACTCTAAGAATAGCAAAAAACTGGAATAGGAGGTGGAGCCTCTGTTATTCAACCTGTCCTTAAATTCTCCAAACAAAATCAGTCGAGGATGGCTCAGGCAGAGTTAGATTTTCAAATTCCCCCCCGCCCCCCGCCTTATTTTTTGCTGGGGGCTGGTAGGGGAGCAACAAGGCATTTATATCTGTTTTTCCTTTCCTCTTTAAGAGTGGGATTCAGCTTTGCTACCTTGTACTTCTTCAAATAATCTCTGTTTAGGTGGGGTCATGCTCTGAAATGACAGCCTTCAATGGAGGGAAGGCTTTATTTATTTAGGATGAAACTGTAAATTTGGGAGTATTCCTTTGATTTTTGGCAACCAATGTCTAAGCCTTCCCTTATAAGAAGTGGGAAAACATTACCTTCTGTTTAATGGAGACTTGAATCTTGTTCTTGATTCTGCTACAGGCTCCCTGTGTTACCTTGGGTAACTCTCTAATACGCATTAGTATGTCAAGGTGAGGACAGTAATCTTTATCCTTCAGAAAAAAGGGCAGAAGGGAGCCTGTGTGATTGTACTTTCTTAGCGGCAAGGACTATTTCTTCTCTGTACCGCCCCTAATACACAGAGACACAGTCACATTTGAAACCTTAGTGCGGCTGCAATAGGCAGTAATCTTCCTTTGTCAAGATCTGGGATCACCAATGTCATACAAATACAAAAAGCTCCCAGAAAACACATCCTAGATGAAATCCAGTAATAATGTGTTTAAAGAGTTCAGAAAAAATAGAAGAGAGCTCCCTCTGGAAGTAACGCAGATGGACGGGCTGACGTGAGCCCAAGGCTTTGTATCTCCCAGGCAGGTGTTTGCTGGCGAGAACTTGTCAGGCGTTTCAGTGCTGCGCTGTACAGCCTGCTGGTCCTGCAAAGCAGTGGTTTTGAGTCATTAGCAGCTGTGTGGCTTCATTTTGGGAAGTGGTGTCCCCAGAATGGGACATGACACCACTGCAGGGATTTTCATGCTGTAGCAGGTCTGCACTTCTGCAAAAGAGGGACTTCATAAAGCTTGGGGTGGTTGCAGGGGAGAAAGTAGTTCTTCAGACTCAGAAAATGAGACAATCTTTCTCTTCATTGATGTCCCAAAATTTTTTATTTCTCCTTCCTCAAGAAACTGTTTCAATCTACCTATCAGGATCCTGTAGTCCCTCATGTGTCCTCATCAGCATTGCTCCTGGGCACTCCAGAAATGTCACTGGTCATGTCCACGCTGTGAAACGGCACTGTTTGCTCTGCAGTCAGGATATCCTCGGCATGCTAGAGAGGTGTGCAGGCACCCAGAGTCTCTGCTGCCCAGGCAGTCTGACAGTCAGGTGGGGATGTACTGCTTTTTGGAACAGCAGATCCCCAGTCTTGCTCAGTTTCCATCTTCTGGTGTGGTCCTTAGGGTTTTGTACCTTCTCATGTTGGTATTTTTTTGTGTGCTTGCGTTACTGTTAACATTTCAGCAACTTCACTTCTGTGTCCCCCTCCTCTTCTTTCCTTGCATGGTATTAGCATGCGGACTATTGCAGGTCACCAACAGCTTTCCAGGAAAGAAGAGCCAATTTTGCACAGCTGTAAATGAGCACAGGTGGGCAGCTGAATCTTGAGCTGGAGCTACGGAGTTGTTACCTGATGTAGTTTATACCTCGGCCAATACAGTCAGTCTTGCTAATCTGTGTTGAAGATGCTCATGGTAATTTTTATTAGTGAAGTGCTGGATTGCACTTGAATTTCTGGCATTCCCTTCCTTTCCACCTGATAGTCAGTGGATCCCTTTGTCAGCGACTGGAAGCTCTAAGGGAATGTATTTTTTTTTTTTTAGCAAAGTACCATTGCTGAGCAAAATCAGTCCCAGGGACAGACTGTGCCAGGGGCTTTCAAATACTGAAGTAGAAGGTACCTTTTAAAACACACACTCATTAGCCTTGATTCAAAATTCTCCGTGTCTTGAAAGGTGGCAGTGGGAACAGCTTTTTAGCCTGGAGAAGTGTTGGTCTGATCCTGACTTTGTAGTGTCAGTCTGTGTGTGGCGTCAGCATCTGTTTTCCCTGGCGCTGAAGCTTGAGCAATGACGAAGCTGAGATGGGGAGAATGTGCAAAGCGGGATGGGCTGAGCCCCTACAGACAAGCGCTGAAGTATTTCTGTTCTTAGTTGGTCTGTTGCTGTGCAAATCCTTTAATTCCTGTGACATTTCTATAAGTTTATGAACAATTTTTTTTTCCTTTCAGAATTCAAAACCCTGTGACTCTTTTGTTCCAATCTCTTCCCCATCACCAAGCAAATCCCAGGACTTTTCTCAGGGCACTTTAGAAGGCAGCACTTCTGTCTTTACCTGTTTAAAGCAGAAAACTAAAAAGAAAACTCTCCCGCTGCAGGGGAAAAAGAACCCCTGGCACTGACAATACAGAGAAGTGAAATTGTGCATGGAGGGCGGGCACTTTCAAGGTGAGACCCCTTTGGGGAATGATCATATTTCAGTGGGACTGTGCTGAGACAATGATGCTTTCTGAGAGAGGATTCAAAGAGGAGCAGAAGAGCGAGGGACTGAAGCACTCCTGGATTTGCCTGTGGAACCAGCTTCAAGAAGAGAGCAGCTGAGGCAGTGATATAATAACCATGAGAGAAGCCAAAAATCCTTTGATTAAAAGCTGTTCTGCTTGAATGGTATTGCTACCAAGCACCCTTTTTAGGCACAGAAAGCTTTCCCAGGGATAAAGGAAAAAGAGACAAGGGACCCATAAAATCGTACAGCAGTTTGGCTGTCTAGTTCTTAGTACACGGAAAACTTTTGGATGCTGTGGTAGCAGCAGTAGCAAGAAACATGAAGTTGGATAACTCAGTGTCTTCTCCCTCCAATACCTGCTTTTGTGTACTGAGCAAGGGTCGAAGAGCACTTGTGGTTTCTTGTGCTATCTGAAATCCCAGATTTCACCCAACATCTGCTTTTGATCTGGCAGTCCCCTCTGCGGAGAGTTCTCCATTTCATGTCCTGCTCTGCGTGTGAGAGAGGTGTCTGTCTGTCTGAAGGGATAAGATCCCATCTTGTAACACTTGCAAAAACGCTTATCAAGCTATGGGACAAAGCACAAGGAACTGAAGTGAGAAGTGACAATCTGCTTTATGCAGCAGGGAAGCACTTGGCAAAGATGCAATTTATAAATGAAAGAGTTGCCAAGTTTTTGGTTATAATTTGTTCTGCTGACTTTTGCAGAAATGAAACCTGAGAGATTGTAGGATGGTTCCTCTGTAACAGATTTCTGTAGAAAATGTGGTGTGAAAGAACAAGATACAGTGGGACAAATTCCCACCTTCTCAAAGGTCACTTTACCTTCAATGTCAAAGTAAAGAACGTCTGAAGTGAACATAATTGTAAATGATAGAGCTTCAGTAATTAACAAATCGTTTTAAATTCTTGATGTGGCAGAGGGAGCTTGGTGCAGGTCTGTATACAGTTACTCTTGTAAACGGGGACTTAAAAAAAACCCCGAACAGTACAGTATAAAAGATTATGTGGAAACTTTCAGTTTAGCCCTCATTTCTATGAACTCAGCTGGATTATAAGAAAGCTGGTCAGAAGATTTTCTCGGAGATTTTTTTTCCTTCAAAGGAGAACTAAGTTGCCATCAAACAGCAGAAAAGTGCCTATAAGGCTACAGGTTTGTTTCTGTTTGTTTTGGTGGGGAATATAAACAAAATGCTTAGCTTCAGCTTAGATTTGACCTCAACCAAAACACTTCAGGTTGTTTAAACTGATTTGCAGCTTAACGTTGAAATGGTCAGTGCACAGCGAGGGCTGGGGGCTCCCCGGGGTGGCAGGGCATCACAGCCAGGACCTGTCCCGCTGCCCCAGAAGGGATGTGGGGCAGCCGGGGCAGCCCCAGCTCTGGGTGTTGGGCACATCCCTGGGGATGAGCCAAGGTCGGGATGTCAGCCTGCAGGGGTATGTGGTTGCAAGATCAGTGGGACCATGTCCAGACACAGGCATGGTGTTACCATGCTGGGGCTGGAACTCTGCTTTTCTAATGTATTAAGATCTGATTGTATTTTCTATGTTCACTTCAACACCAGACAAATTGTCTTGTACCACTGTCTGCATTTCATTAACTCCAGGGTGGGGTAATCGCACAACAAAGGAAATGTCACACACTGACTGAAGCTTTTGAAGGCAGGCTCAATTATGAGAAGTTCTCACACCGTCAGACACTGCGGACGCCATGAGGAAGCAATTTCTCTGACAAAGACATAAAGAAGAAAGTGCCTTGTTTTGCACAGGGAACAGGATTCAAATATACTTTTATTTTTATTTTAAATGTATATTTCAGTTCACTTCAGAGTCTGTCTCTCCAGTTAGCCTTCCTGACCATGCTTACCTTCCAGGTTTGTGGAATATTTGGGATTCCAGTCTGGCTCAAAAAGGTTTTTAGTTGTTCCTGGATAGGCAGTTGCCTTTTTTGCAGGCTGGTTGAATTCTGTTTGATAATTAGTCCCATGCCAGATATATAAATGAAATAATCTTCTGACCAATTGGAAGTCCCTTGCAATGGCAAAGTAGCTAATTAGAAAACATTAATTTTCCAGTGCTCTGTTCGATCTGCATACTTGCTTAGCACACATTGCTTGGCTTTGCTGATTTGCTGTCCGACTGCAAATCTCATTAGGGCCAATGGTGCAGCAAAAATCACGTCACTTCTTTCTTAATTTCAGACCTCAAGTTTAGGAAAGTCACTAGTAACTGCAACCCCGAACCTTCATAAAAGCCTGCAGAGATGCATGAATCTGCTCATTGTAAATAAGGGAAGAGAGTGCAGAATTTGGATATGAAGGGGGGTAAAAAACAGTGTTTGATATGAATTTCTGCTTTTAGAAAAAGAAAGAAAGATAGATCCTTAATGAACTTAATTCCCTGTGAGGCAGCATGCTACCAGTAAAAAAAAATCTCAAGCAGATTGTATACTGTCAGAAACAAAGGAATAACAGCAAATGAATTTCAGAGCAGAAGCTGTTAAAGGAAAATAAGAGGAGAAACTGGATCCTTTATGAACAAATCCTCAGGAGTTGTTCTTAGACAAGCATGCACTACTTGCTTTTAACTAGCTTTCCCAGTCAAACCTGGGAATCATCTGGAGCTCTCTCCAAAGCCACCACCATTCAGAACATCAGATGCTGTGAAAAAAATACGCATTTTAGCATTTAGTGTTTCTCCTGAGGTGCTTGCCTTAGCCAGAAAAATTGGCTGTGTTTAAGCATGAAAACAAGCTATCTGCATATCTATCTTCAAAAGGCAATTCAGTGAGAAAGAAATTCTATTCAAATCCATTGAAAATGCAAGTTCTTAGCTGACTGGAAGGTAGGACTATTTGCTGGTTTGCATGGCTTGGGGGTCAAGCTGACTGAAGTGGTGAACTTTCCCGTTGCCTTTTCTGAGGGATCTTAATGTGAGAATGAAAAATAAATGCCATCCTAACTGTCAGGAATTGAGCACTGATTGATACTTTTGTTTTCTCATTTCCATTCCTAGAGTTCTGCTCAACAAACAGTGCGTGGAATTAATTCCCCCCAGCAGTTTATTTTTTTTTTAATGAACAATAATTTTATATACTAGAGCATTAGCTGTCACTGCATTACTCTGAGTGCATAGACTGTGAAATTCCTACAGTGCTTGACACAGGTTGTGCACTCAGAGTTCTCATGCTCCATTTTTAATGGTTCACAATTGTATGAAATGGTCTCTTACTGAACTTGACCTCCATTATTTTGTCCCCTACACATCTCTCCTTCTTTATTCAGGCAGATGTTCTGATAAAGCTTATACTTTGACATGTTTATCCACTTTACTTGGCAGATTTACCAGGTGTAGAAGTGTAAAAGGACTTATTTTTCAGTTAGCAGCTCCTGAGGTAGGCTCACTCTGGGCTACATGAGGGCTGACTTCACCGTTTCCCCATCTATGCCATAGCTTCATCAAGTCAGCTGAAGCTCTGCATGACGGCAGTGATGCACATCCTTATTTAAAATAAGATATATGTGTAATACCAAGCATGTGAGGAAGGCCTATGAAAACTGCTGACCTGCATGTAGAAATTGTGTGCCATGTCAAACATAATGCCAACAATGACAATGGTATTACATTATTATTATTTTTGTTTGCCTTCCTTACAATTGCTCACTCCTCCTTGTTAATAAGACAAATCCCGTTAGGTGCCCAGTGTGCGCTTTGCATTGTCAGAGAAGACCTGTTCTAGAGATGTCCCAGCCTTGCCTACATGTCTAGGCACAAGTCCTCAAACTGGCTATGGACTTAAAGCTATTAATTTCTGCAACGCCAGACCAATACTGAAAAAACAGGACTGATGATTGTTTCTTGTCATAGCTAAGAAAAGGTAAGTAGTAAACACCAAAAGCCTAGTAAAGCAAAGGCACAGTTTGTAGCCTTGATATTATTAACAAACAATAATAAATGAGTGAGCAAAGCACACAAGTTTTCACACAGATTTATCACAGTTCAAATTTCTGTCTGTTAAGAGAACCTAGTTGCTGAAGTGAAGTTAGATAATTCATGCTAGCCAGTACATGGCAAGAGGAAACCTTTTCTGGTGAGAAGAGGTTCCCTCTGCCTGAGAATGATCTATGTTTAACCTGCATCTTTGTAAAAAATACGTGCAGCGTAACCATTGCTACTCTTGTTAACTTAAACTGATCTACATCAAAATCCTAGAGAAAACAAGACAACAGCAGCATTTCTGTTCTCTCCCACAAAAATGAAACAAAATGAAATAAAATAAAATAAAGCCACTTTTTAGCCGGGAAGATAATGCCTAAGAACTTAATGGAATGAAAAGTTATACCCTTAAAAGTAAGAGCAGACTACTTAAATACTCTACCTTCATGTGCATCTTTAGTATTAAATCCTAGAAGGCCAAAAGCCCAAGCATAAGAAGTGCAGAGAAAAGAATATAATTTGTAAGCAAGAGAGACAGGATGATTAACAAAATAGGTCATAGTTTCTTGTTTTTAACAACATCTCCAGTATACTCGTTTTCTCTTTTACTCTTAATTTGATTTTGAAGCATACAGATTATGGTAAATTTGTATGCTAATGCCTCAATTAAAGCTAGGTTTTTATTCAGTTTATACGACACCTTAAAGAAAAATTGACTTGAATTAGATGACACTGTCATACTTTAAATTGATATATGATGTCTCAAATATGTTTTAGAGACTGTTACCCACTGAATGTGAATGCTAGAACAATTAACTGGTATTACGTTTTTTCAGTTGTATCAAAAACAAACTAGTTGGGTTGCTAGATTGAAGATAAAATAATCAAAACAATTGCATTTAAAAAAGCAAATACAATCTTCAGTTGTATGATATGGAAACGCTCCATTCTGAATAACTCTAACTGCCTACTTTAAAAAAAAATCCCTTGCTCTAAGGACAGTCCAGTGGCTACTAGAAGTAGTCACTGATGCAAATTCCATCTTGTTCATAAAAATATTTTGAGCAAAACATTGACTGTCTGGTGTTTATAAAAAAATTTAACACCTGTAAAATGTTGGCATCAGTACTATTTGGAGCATGAGAATGACATATGAATTGTAGTTTATTGGAGCAGTCTTTACACACTGCAGGAAGACTTTGCTGAAAACTGAATTAATTGATGTCGTGTATTTCCTCTCTCTTACAGATTTGTTTTAATCTAATCCAAATTGGAACAAAATCTGAAGCAAATCTTAGGCCTAGGCTATAATGGGAATCAAGGAGCACAACAAGTCTTTTATGGCATGAGGTTAACTACTGTAGAGGGCATAATTAGTACACACGTAGGTAGAGTTTGGGGAGATCAGGATGGATGTAAGGGCCTCAGTGCAAAACTTTCCATGCAATCTCCACCACATCTGCCTTAGTCCTAGAGAAAGAGGTCTGTTGCTCTATTTTGTAGGAAAGAGTCCTACGGGTTTTCATAGGAGGACTCTTTCCCTTCCTTCCTACCCACCATGAGGTGGGTGGAAGAAGCCTTTTACGCTGACAGATTTGCCCCTCTAGAGCACAGGATGTTTCTGGCAACATTTTGGCAAACCTTGATCCACAGCCCCTCTAACAAGGACAAGGAGAGCAGTTGCCTGACAGCTCTTGGCCAAGCATCTCAAGCCACCCTTGTGCCTCTTACACCACTGCTTTGCTTGCTCAATGGCTGGTGGAAAGCTAGAAGCTTCTTCCCTGAGGCAAGCCCAGATAAGATGTCATCAGCCCCAGGTCTACGTTTGTACATCCATGCTGAACAAGACTTGGTGGTGTCATTTGCTGTTTGAAAAGGGCATCCTGATGCGAAATAAGTCTTCAGGTCTCACTGTGTGAAGTGGTGGAGTGCCTAATTGGCTTGGGTTTTTTGTGAGTTACCCAGTCTTACCAGCAAGAACATTTCAAAGGTGTTGGTCACCTAATCATTCTAAGTATCCTTTACTTAAAGCATCTGGTTTAAAAAGTTTTACTTCTCTCACAACACGTAGGATAGCTGCGGTGTCGTAAACTCAAAGGATGTGCCCCACTGGATGGTGAGATGAATCAACCACACAAACTACACAGGACCATTCAGGTGCTGAGAACGGAGCACCCCATACTTGCGTTGCTCCAGATCTAGACAACTATGGTGCCACTGAAGTTACACCAGAGTAAAACAAGAGAAACAGCAGCAAACCAACCCAAGAATCCTCCCAGGTAATTCTTTCCTTTTTCTTTTCCAGTTGCAAAATTAGTGCCAGCCACCAGGGATCAGCACTGTAATTAGCCTTGAAGTACTGCACTGAAAAGTAAATGCTTTAGCAATCCAAGTAGTGTTCTGAAACTTTAACAAAAGACTTGAAGGAAATGAAAAATGGTGTTCCAACCCATGCAAAAAAAGCACACTGAAGTTGAAATAAGCATTAAAAAACAAAGATGAGAAATAAACATCAAAGTTTACTGCACCAGAAGTGCCAGCTCTAACAACACAGATATCAAAGCCCAGTTTAGAAACACCTGATCTGCAAGAGAGCCCAGCTAAACAAACACCACAGGCCTCATCAAAATCCCCAAAAAAGAAACAGAAATGAACAACAGACAAAAGAGAAGGAGAAGGTGGAATTCACATAGATGTAATGGATCACATAGCACAAGGATCCATACAGGTAAAAGGTCTGGAAAAAGGCCCTGCTAAAGTAGAATTACACACAGCACCTGACACACTGGAAACAAGAGAAAAACAAACAGCTGATAACACACAAATGCTAAAAAATCAGAAAAGAAAATCTGGACTATTTGGGATGGGGTGAGGGCAATGTCTGTGGAACTATGAAAGCTTAGGAAGGAGTCTTTAGGGGAAGTTCCAGAAGATATGAAACCTGCTTACATATCAGATAATGGCTCCGCTAAGAAAACTGAAAATACTGGACATTTTAAATTGCCCAAACATTGTTTTACCTCTCCTTTCAAGATGGTTAAGGGAAGGTCAGGAAATGAAGATTTGCAGTCAGAATATCTTTCTTATGCAGAAACAGAGGAAACTCCTGCTACTCTTTCAAGGAATGTTGGATCTAAAATTCTTTCTGTCTGCAAGGGACATAGTCTCTACAAATGCTGTATTTAACATTTCTGGTTTGGGTTTGTCCAAAGATGATACTAGTTCTTCTAAAATCGAACGGCATTCTGCATTACCAAAAGCAGATGTAACTGTTTCTAAATATCAAATGAACATTCCAGAATCTGAATCAAAAATATCATCTCTTGCTGATATGAATCTTTCTGCAACAGATTTTGAAATTTTAAATGAAGATAGTTCTTCAGAGCAAAAAAGTCTGAAGCCAGGAGGGAAAACACCAGCTCCTGAAATATCTGTGGGTGACACAGAATGTACAGTTAAAATACATAAATCCTGAAACCCAAAATTCAGAATTTCTTGCTGTAAGGGAAAACTGCCAGAAAGCGACATTCGTTCTAAAGTGGAATCTGAAACTTCCTAGGGAAAAAAAATCAAATTCTGCTGATGAAGGTATCATTCAAAAAACAGGTATTAAATTCCCCAAAGGAGAAGATTCAGCTGAACTGAGGAGCCATGAAATAGGAGCTGAAGCATCATCATTTGTGGATGGAAGAAAGATGAAATTGAAAGGTCTTCAAAGGAAAATTAAAATTCCCAAAATCCAGGACCCAAAGTTTGGAATCTCCCTAAGAAAAGGGACCAGGCCAGAACCTGAGATCAGCTGGGCTACCCCAGCTAAAAATGACAGCAGAAATTGATGACATCTCTGTGCAAGTTCAAGCATCAGAACTTAAATTTTGATATGTCAGTTCCTGGAGAAGAGGGAGCTGTTGATAGCCTGAGGGGAAGGGAATCAAATTAAAAGGAGAACATGAGAGAAAAGCTGAAGAAGTTCAGACCAAAGAACACCAGGGATGTTTTTAAATGCCAAAATACAGAATACCTGTATTGGTGTGGACATCCTTAAAGTGTGGGGGGGTGGGGGGGGACATTAAGGCTGACATTGAAAAAAGTCTGGAAAAGCCTCAGGTAGGCATACCCCCTGCCAAAATACAACCTGAAATAAATATTTCTTAAAATGGCTTTACTATTACCCTATGCCACCACTGAAATTACAAATGGAAAAGGAGGGATTCCAAAATTAGGAGACTGTGTGAAGAGTTCTGGTGTTAGCTTGCCAGAGATGGGAAGAGATATTTCATTACCTGCAAAGTGAACAGGGATTAAAGCGAATATTCCAAAACTGAAATGTGTGCAGATATAGTTAAGCACAGTGCTGAAGGACAAAAATGCATACTTCAGAATTCACTGTGTCTTCGGCAAAATTGTCTGAAACAGAAATAAGTGTTTCAAAAATTGACAAAGCCAGCAGTATACCAAAAAAGTTACCTAGACGTGCTCTGACTCTTCAAGAGCACAAATCGCTGGATACAGAGGTCCCCAAAGTAGAAAGCTCTATGGGGTTAGACACTTCAGTAGCAGAATTTAAATGATCATCACTGAAATTACTGTGGGTGGAAAAAAGGAAAAAATAGATGTTTGTCTTCCAAAGGAAGAGCTGGACATTTAAGGTCAAGAGGCAGCAATTAAAACAGGAATGATTATGGGTGAGATGAAAATTATAAAAGATAGATAGACAAGGAAGTTGATTAAAAAGGCCTAGGTGGGAATGGTCTACAAAAAAGGGATCAGAAGATGGTGTTTATGTTGCAGCTAAGCTGGAGGACATAATGGTAGAAGTTTCAGGAGTGAAAATGGATGTGAAAAGTGCTGGAGTAGATTCTGAAATAGAATTTCAAGTGGAAAGTGTTGAAAAGGACGTGTCTGCAGGAGTGGAAGAGTGTGTAGCAGAGCACAAGAAAGCTTATCACCTAAAGAGACAACAACAGACAGTGAAATTTTGAAGTTGATGGGACCCCATCTAATGTTAGAGTTTCTCAAACTATCGTTACATCTTCAGCAAGAACTGATCTTGTTGGAGGAAGAAAAGGGTAGCCAAACAAATATTCCTGGAGATATCACCAAATGAAGATTGTCTTTTATCAATTTCCAATGAAAATAAAATAATAATCTACCCATATAGAAAAAAAATCTATGTTCTTAATTTTCTGGGAACTGAAAATGAAGCAAAACCTAAACCTGACATTTATGAACACTTCGTTGTTACAGCACTTACCACAGATAAATTTTCAAGTATACGAATGTGTTATACTGTGCACTAATAACTATATTGATTTGTTCATACCTGCCCAAAAGGAAATAAGTCACCACTACTGTCTGCTGAAATGTCCACATAATGACAGCACAGTTTCTAGATGTGGTGGGAATGGTTACAAACAGATCTGAGACTTTTCACCCATTACCATCCTGAATTTTATGGATGTACATGTGCAGACATGCTTCTTTTTGCATCCTGTATTGTTTATCCCCATATTCTTCTACTTAATACAGGGAAAGCAGACACAGCAAAACATTTAGAAATTGGCTCATAAAGGAAGTGTATGTGGTTGTCAGATCATCTCTAACTTAACGCATTCTTCATTCCTACATCTTTGAGAGAGGGCCAAATATTTTAATGAGAACTGCTGGCAGCTTGTGTTCCTCTCATTCTCTCTGAAGAGTCTGTTCATGTAAGTATTAGGCATGTATCGTTTATTTGGATCGTGCAACATTTCTCTGAAGTTGTTCCCTAAGTTTACATGTCATTGTTCAATAGACCCAAAATTACCATGTCAGACAGCAATTGCATACACCAGAACTGAGGAAGAGAATCATGATCAAACCAGGAAAACGGAGGCCAGAGAAATGTAAGGTATGCAAGGAGGACATCCCATTCTAGCAGCAGTTCATGCCTGCTTGCGAGGCAGCCTCTATGTGAAGCTTGCCCAGAAACTCTGCCCCACCAAACAACTTATTCAGCACTTGCAAATTTGAGACGTTTTTTTCTTGTCCTTATTCCTGCAAAATTCACCCCCGAATTTTTTTGCTGATTACAATGAAAATGTAGCTTCGAGTGCCATCTAGAGGAGTACCTACAACGAAAATACTTCTGTTGTTCCAACATGTAACTTCTCAAAAATATTTTAAAATTGACCCACTATTGACATGTTCTTATTGCTAGGCACTATGAAAAATCTGACCAGAGGTTGCTCCTGCATACGATTATTAATACGGTGCATGGTCAGTTGTATTTGTTGGTACAGGATAATAAACCTCTGAAACAGAGCTAATGAAAACCCGCTGGGGGGTGTTTCTGCTTTGCAAGACATTTTAATTAGTGAATGGAAATCTCAAAATACTAAGCAGAATCTGGAGAGGAAAGGGGGGAGGAGAGCACTAAAAGCAACTCCATCTCCGCAGTATGTTCGCATGTATGTAAATACTCATTCAGTGTTATCTGTAGATATAAGTACATGCCTTAAAAATCTGCCTTAATAACAACACTCATTGGTTTGTAAAGATGAATATATCACCCCTGCACTGGCTCAGGGATGGGGACTGCTGGAGCTGGCTGCCGCGAGGGAGGGGATGCCGGTGCTTGGTGTAACAGCACAGTGGCAGGACAGGGGCCAATCTCCCAGTGGGGGGATGCTCTCAGGGCCCTTACAGAAATGAGTTTATCCAGCAATGAGAAACTGACCACTGGAAGCTGCTAGTTGAGGAAAAATATGAGTCCTATATTTAGATACTACAATGCAACGTAGTACAGTGCTACCCAGTGAAGAATCATTGAGGATTTGCATCCTGTAGATATGGATTTGGATGGATGTAATTTGTCCAGAGGAGCCTGCTGTGAAATAATATTGGGTGATCGGAACATCAGCCCCTAACAGGCTGGTGGTGCATGCTAGCAGTTGAAAATGGAGGTTCAGCTGCATGTCTGAGCTGTGGTTTAGTCATGGAAAGTGGCTCACTTTGGGTGAACTCAGAGTTAAAGTATGCATTGAGATTCCTGAATGGAAGAAATGAAAATATAGTTTGGTTTTGAGGTCAGGTTTGTAGGTGAAGTGAGTCAGTTCCTCAGCTGATATTAAGTGACATCATCCCCAATAGATTTAAGGAACATTTGCTAACCTTGGGTTGATGTTACTGTGTCTTCAACTGCAGGGTTTCTTTTCTCTTTGGGTGAATTTTACCTGGGAGGTGAAATTTTGTTTTGAAACCTCTGAGTAGTACAAGTTGGACTGATCATAGTTTTGTTGAAGCATGCCTACAGGCTCCTAAATATCTTACTGGAGATGATTTACAGTCTTGGAAGAGAAAGATATATATAAGGGACAAAAAAAGCATTGCCAGACTGGTCCTTTCACTGTTGAGGAGCAATATTCTTTAAAAAAGAAAGATGATCTGATCAGGCAAGAGAAAAAAACATTAATCAGCCGGGGTGAAAATGAGTTGGTGGTGTGCCTGTGCTTTGATGCATCAGTGAAACCACATTAAAAAAGCCAAATATTCCGAACTGGAGCTGCTGAGCATTGTAAACTCACTCTCCTAAAGGCTGCTGAATGCCACTTCAAATCAAGAAGTAATGAGGTTGACAGGAGCCCATGTCCGTTTCTGGATGGCTTCCTCCATTAGGCTACACCAGAACTGGCACCCCTACCACGAACACTGCGGTGGCATGCATGAAGGGCTGGGTGGAGAAGGAAGAAGTGGGTGTTGCTTTGGCTTGCAGATTAACACTGTGGCTTAAATGCCATATCCCCAGCCAATTTCTACCATTGTCAGCCTCGGTGGGGACTGGAAAGCTTCACAAAGCCTGCCCTGCTCTCCCAGCTCTCCTGCTTGCTAGGAAAGATATTTCACATTGAAAGGGAAGAGCAATTTCTGTCCCCTGCTGCCTCGCATGGCTATGCAGCTTAAGCCATTATCTGCCTCTTTTTTAAAGTTCAGTTTTAAGAGATTAATATTAGCGTACTTAACATCAACATGAGTAGGGACCTGTCGAGGTCTTGTTCTAACTTCCACTCCTCATTGCACACAGCATAATTGATAAAAGTCTTTCCCCCTGAAAATAACGTGAAGATCTGTGCTGGTCCTATCTTTATGTGGGGAAGAAAAGTCCCAGCTCCTATTAACATGAGTGGAAATTGTTAGAGGTCACAGTAGTCACTATCACTGTATTAAATATGAGCATTGCTTGCAGCAATAAATATTAATGTTTGTAATGCCATAGGTTGTGTGGTTTGTGAATTTTAATGTACTCAGCAGAGCTCCCCAAAGGTGAATTACTCCACAGAATCCATAACAATCTAAAGCCTTTTCTTTCTGGTAATTTAGAAAAACAATCTTGCTCTGCTGCTGTAGCTGTTGGTTTTCAAGGCTTTCATTACCTACAGAGAAATCATGTTTGACACAATACTGTAGTTATTGAGAACACTGGTTATATTACACAGTGCACCTAATATATCAAACTCCACATATCCCTGGATGCAGACAAGATAGATAATTTCTTAATCTTTTTCTGAGTCATGCAGGACAGCTACATCATTGGTAGAGACCACCAGAATTACAGTGGACAGGGCAAAAATATAATAGAATAGAACTTGTTTATATATTAAACTAATTTTTTTTTTCTGTAGGTAGGTTATTCTATGACTTTAGCACCGTTGTTTCATCTGTTGAACCAGCTGGTATCTGCTGTTGGTAGCGACAGGATGCTGGAAAATAATCCTCTAGTTTTGATCCAATTTTCTTTCATTCCTAAACCCACTCTCTACTCAGAAATAAAAGCGTGCTCCATTTTGGCCATTATTTTCATATGTGAACCTTCTGTAGCAGTAGCTCTGTTCTTTAGGGGAGAAGCACACTTCAAATTACATGAAAATGTGTAAGATGACAAACATGACAAGTGTTATTGATGGCAACTTAATTCCTGCTGACATCTCCATACTTTTAATTGCTCTGACTCTCCTTCTCTGCCTCTTAGGAGACAGAGGAAGAGTATGTAACATAGTAAAGTATCCTCATCCATCAGGAAATCGCTTTCATTGAAGTGGTAGATTTTACCAAATAAGGCTGCTGCTGGAATGAAGGAAATTCTGTTACCTGTGCCCCAGACTATATATAATTCACTATATATAATGTGAAATAGTTGGGATGAGGGTGGGCATGGGTGGGGGGTTGTCCATGATCTGAATGCTTAAGGGAGAGTAGGACCATCATTTTTTCCTTGAGAGACTGAGCTCCTTATCAAGAAATGCAGTGTGTGTCTAATAAATTACAGATTTATTAAGAATCCCCCTAAGAATATTCAGAATGAGATGAAAATTAATTCATTATTCATTAGTAAAACTGCTTAGATTTGGAAAGTGTTTGTGGTTTGGATTAATGTACAAAGTTATCGAAATAGCGCTCTCAGTTAAACAATCTGCTAAATTGCTGCAGTAAGGAGATCGTCACCTGTCTGCACGCAGTTTTCTGCAGTTATCTGGAGGTAATTGCATCCCAGCTGCTTTGAGTTCTTTGCTGATATCTTATGTTCTAAATGGTCTGTAAGGTAGTTTTATTCAAAGAACAAAGTCTCCTTTCTGCTTTACCAGTCATGTGCTCACACAAAACAAATGCATCTGATACTGGTTAATATTTAAGAGCTCAGGGCTTTGTTTTGTGTGGAGTTTGTAAGTGAGCAAGGCAACTCTTCCTTGCTGAGACTTTTATGCTGCTTAAGGCACCTCCTGTGGTGCGAGAAGCATCTGTTGTCTGGTTTTAATGATGTTTTTCATAACACCCCTGTATGTATCCTTATGTCTAGGGTCCTTCTCTCTCCCTGGTCCCCACTTTCACTATGGCCTATCTTTTGCTACAGTGGTATTGTCTGGTTGTCAAAGCTACACTGGCCTAAGCGTCCTGAGATAGGCTCTGTCGTTTTGAAGTCCCCTTGCAGGGGCTTAGACGATTACCACTTGGTGATTTTTTGCCCACTATAGGTTCAGAGTCTTCTCTCTTTCTTTTCCTTTTTTTGAGTGAAAAGTTTCTGATGTTTCACCATCTGTGTTAGTTTTCTTAGTTTGCCACTGCTGGAGGATTGCCATTTCTACAGCAAAGTCCCATTTTCCCCATTTAGCAAACTATTTTTTTTTTCCCCAAAATAAAAGGAGAAAAAGGTTTCAGTTTTCAGGAAACCTTGGAAATTCTTCTCCTGTCCTTTGTTATTTGCCAGTAGAGAGAGAGATCATTAGATTATTTTAGCCCAACACTCACTCATTTGGATTTCCAGCCCCTGCATTTCTAGGAATTTGTCATTGCCTCTGTGCTGTTGTTCTGGTCTTTTCTGGTCTCCTGACTTTCCCTCAGGGTTTAATAGAACTTACAACTTAATATTTTCTCAACTTCTTGGATGCCCTTAACAATCACTTTTAAGGCATAAGGATATAATAATAATTTTCAATTCTATTTTGTTCCTTTTATAGCCTTCCAGCAGTAAATGGATATGGTCTTGTAAGAATGTTTATATGGAGTTGGCAAGTTTATTGAAACCTATTTTGACTCAAAAGTAGGATATTCTTTGCTGGATATGCTTCTCCCAGGCTATGTGAGTGTTTGCTGCCCCTTAGGCCTAAATTCTGCAAGCATTTATGCATGTGTTTAATTTTATAAATTAATTGCACTGGGACTGTCCCTGTATAAGCTTTTGAGGAATCAAAGCCTAAACTAGCTTTCTGATGCTTTGTCCGTCCTTTTATGCAAATCCTCTCTGCTACGAGGTGATCTAGCAATGTCTTTAAGGAGAGACCCTCTCACCTGTTTAAAGTGTGCTACAGGACAGACAACTGAAGAGACCTCATCTTGTGTTCCCTCAGGAGCAGAGGTGGGCTGGTTGGCTCTCTAGGATACCACCTCGGAACATGGGGCTTTGTGTTGTGCTCCTGTGGTCCAGAGTTACTGGTCAATAAATTAAAAGAGTAGGAGATATATGTGAGGAGTCTGCTACAGGAAACTTCTGCTCAGTGCATATTTGACAGATGTGGTGTGCAACAGAGGTGTTCCCATTCCCTGAGGGAGTGTGAGATTCATCCTTAGAATGAAGATAGCAATTTGCATCTGCAGGAGGTGAAGTCTTCCTGGAGCTGAAGAAACCATGTATGTATGAGGCTAGGGCTCTCTGTTATGACCTACGGAAGCATCTTGCACAAGACTGGGAGGATTCCTAAGATAGAGAGGTATCAGTTGCAAAGGATGAACCAGGAGAGGTGAAGGGGTTGTGATGAGGAAGGGCTTCTAACACCTGGACTTGAAAGCTTGAAAGCATGATCAATGGAGCATGCACAAGGATTCACCTCCCTCTGCTGACGCCCTGAGTTCAAGAGGAGAGAGACCAGGGCAGGCTCTAGGTAGATGGGCCCTGTTCTTTGTAGTCTAAAGAAAAACTGTGATGCAATGCTGTTGCTTGGGAGAGCGGAAAGGTAATTAGTTCCCTATTTTACACATGGAAGGGGATCCCAGTTGTTTTGTGGTTTACTGTAAGAGTGACAACCAAGTTCCTTGATCACTTGGAGGGAGTTAGTTAAACTCTCCATCCTTGAGAGATGGGAGCGACGAGTGAAGAATCTGACCTGTGTGTCTTTGTCATATTCCAGCCTTGGGATAACTATATGTAGGTCTGCTTTCTTTTTTTTTCTTTTTTCTTTTTTTTTTTTTTTCTTTTTCTTCTTAGGAGGGGAGTGCATGATAAGGCAGAGGAGAAAGAAAATGTTAATATTTTCCAAACAGACCTCCAAACATGGGCTTGGAACAAGTTAAGTGCTGTCTATACAGTAAAAATAGTGGTTGGATTTCTCCTTCTCATTCGTTTGCAAGCTGTGGCTGTGTACCCATGCACAGCTGTTGCAACCTCAGCATCACAGTGTGTCACTTTAAAGACAAAAATATTATTTTCCCAATTAAATCAATCAAGAAAACATGACATCTTCTGGGGATGCTTTCAGCCATCCCTCAGCATTAAAAGCTTGAATTTGGCAAGTTTTTTCAAGTGTGCAAGTAATTCTGTTTCTTCTTTGGATGCTATTTAAAGTGGGTTCTTAACCTCTGCAGCATGGGCGTAGTCTTGTCTCATTAATTTTTAGCCCACTTCTACTTCACATGCACAGAAAAAAAGGGCCATAGAAAAGTGATGAATAGCTTGCTTTCTCAGAATACATCCCTCGAGTTTCTGGAGCTGTTCACTTCTGTACCAGTGATAGATCTTGAGCTCTTGCTTTCTACATAAGAAGCAGGATTATTATTATGGGAAAATGACAGTAACTGATGAATAGGTAACTTTATCAAGATTGTTTTCATCATGCTGCTGTGATGAAGAATAATCTGTAATTAGAAAGCTGTGTTGGAGTTTTTAGTCTGGAATCATTCCACATCTTCTCTGACAGGCAGGCTTATTAATGTCTTCATTTCAGTTTTGTGATTGCCCCTTGCTAAATCCATGCCGTACTGTGCAGTACTTAGTCTGATCATTTATTTATGTCCTCCTTGTCAATTAGGAGATGACCAAAGATAAGAGTGTGAGTTCAGTAAACTTCAGAACCTTGAAAAGGTTCAAGTCCTTTATCTCCATTTAGATACATTTTGAAATCCTTTTGGAACTTAAGTAATAGAAGATTTAATTTTTTTTTTTTCAATTTTAGAAATGCCTGAAATCTGATGACTATTGTAAAAAATTGGCTAAAATTTATTGGCTATTGCAGGTTTCATGTCATCAGCAGCAGTGAAAGATTTAAATGTATTTTAGCATCTAAAGTGTCACCATCAGCTATCCCCCTTAGAGACTTCAAATTTCCTTAGGTAATTATTTGAGGCTGTTTACAAGATTAGGAAAACAATGCTTTTCCTTGGTTTACAGGCAAGTTTGTTCTCTAAAATTTTCCCTTTTTAAACGATGGCACCTAGAAACTTGTTTTCCCAATAGATACTGGAGTAGAGCTCTGGTGAAGGCCACAGCAGAGCTGGTAAGCAACTTTTCTGTGTAAGTTGTGCTCGTTCCCCCCTGCCTTTTGACACAGGCTCCTGGCAATCCTGCTGGGTGGCAGATTCCTTTCTGCAGCTTGCTTCCATGTGGGGGATGTGCTGCTCCCTTTCCGCTCTCCCAACAGTAGATGGGGATGCTCCATTGACAGAACAGATCCTCTCTACTGCCTCAAAATGTTATGAAGAATTAATTGTACAGTTATTTAGACTTCAGACAAAAATGTCAGCCCCCATCCCAAAGAATCTAATGCTTATCGAGTATCATCCCAGCTTATCTGAGCTCTGCTGTGTGTGTACTTTGAGGCAGAAACATGACAATTTAGAAATTGCAGCCTGGAGGAACCTTTGCCTTTTTTTTTTTTTTTTTTTGACTTCCATTATTCTGATTGCAGTAATTGTGTGGTGGATAGTGGCTGCTGCAGCTGACTAGAGGAGTCAGGAAGCTGCACTTCTCCCAGGGAGTGTCACCATACATTTGTCAATGCCACCTTTCACATTTGTTGCAGTGATTGCTGCCTTGTTGCTGGATATCCTGGAGGATGGAGTGACAGGCATCACAGGATAAAAGTCCTTTTCCCACATTAGACATAATGAACTTGTATTGGGGGTGACAGGCAGTGCGAGGATTGTGATTACCGGGAGGAGCAGAGTTTAAATGGTCAAAAGTGGCAGGGAATGAGGGCGTGCATGTGGCTGTGGAGGGTATTGACCTGCATAACTGGTGTTTGCAGACTAAGCTAAAAGGCTTCCTGGAGATGTTTCTAGTGAAGTTAGTGCTGATGCTGACAGGAACATCTATGGCTCTGAGACCATCTAAGGCTCTGAAGAATGGATTAGGCTTGCAATAGACAACCTGTTCATCAAGCAGAACTGGGTTTTGATAGACTAGAGATTGTCTTCTGTTTTGGGGTTTGCCCCAGCCCCCCAGCCCTGTGTTGCTCACTTGCTATTCACATACACTGAAGCCTGTGCCTCTGCACCAGAACCGCAGTGTGTTTGGTCCTTGCTGATACAGAAAGCCATTTATCTTCTTGTGACTTGCTGTGCAGAGCAATACGGGTTTCAAGCAGACAGGGCTTCTGGTTTCTGGAAAATAAGCTAACAAACTCCACTTTGCAAGATTACCATTTCCTCTTACTATTTTTGGAAGTGTTTATTTTAGAGCCCAGAAATTAATCTCAGGAATGCCAAGCCACACTTTAAAGGAGGAGGGGTGATGGGGCCTGGAGAGGAGGGAACTAGAGGAGAGCTTATGTCACCGAGTTTTCTTCATGTAATTGAGTTCTTTAATCACAAAAAAACAGTCATCTGGCTCTAAAATAACTGTCACTGCAGTTCACCCTCGTCTCTTCTGATTTCTGCCATTTTTGGCAAATAGTGCATACAGTACAAAGGCCCTTGCAGACTTATTAATCATGTTTGGCAGCCAGGCTGCACTAATCTACTGTCTGGAAGCACAGAAAAGTACTAACTTGTGTGTTTTGAGATGTAGTGATTAAAGCTCTTGATACCTTTCTTGCTGCAATGAGAACTGCAGGAAAAAATGGATGACCATGGAAAAAGCAGAACTCCTTAGCCCGTCCCTCCTGCCCCCAGCCCTGGCCTATACTGTGCTGGGACCAGAGTTGGGGCCAAATTTACACTGGTTTGCAGGGTATAGTTGGCAGCAAAGCACTGGGGAGGTGGTAGCTGTGATGGTGTAATGCAGCTTTTGCATACCAGATGGATGGGAAAGGCAAGACTTCATACACCTTGCCTATGGGACCTAATGATTCAGCAATGGGGAAGGATTCAGAACTTTCCTTGCCTGGTTCTAATCAGGAATTTCGAAACAAGGTTCCCAGTTGAAGGAGGATAACTTGATGGTAAAGGGATCAAAGCCTCTTTCTGTCTTTCTAGCCTGGTGGCAACACCCTTCCTGCCTACATATGTAATGCATAAGCATGGAAAAGTGGTGTTAGTAATTCAGAATTTGCAGCCAGCAGAACCTGACTGTATGTGTGTGCCTTATCCTGTCAATCAAATCTTCACAAATGTCAGGCTAACAGTTCACCTACAAATAAAGTCATTGCTTTGGCTATGAACACTTTCAAGCTTCAACTGTACTCAAAGTTCAAACACTGACATACATTAACTCTTCTGTATTTGACAAATGGCTCCTATCTGTACAGCATGGAGAAGCTGACTGCCAGCTCTGAAAAGACCTGCCATGTCTCAAATCTGGTTGCAGATTTTTGGTCTAATTCTATGATCCAGCATGCTGGGAATAGAAGCCACATCTGTGATTATAAAAGGTCAGACTTCTTGTGGCAGACAGACCTGTAGTGATTTTTTCACTTCATTGATGGCCAGCACATAAATGCTGTGTTGGTTACATGGAGCAGTATAGTGGTACCGGATGCTCTTGGGCAGGAATAGTATGATCCATCCATCAGCTCTATTATTTTCAGTCACTCCTTTTTTGTTCATATACAGTGCCACAGTTCTGTTAGGAACTTCCTGAGCAAGTGGATTTTAAAGGAAGGTTTCATGTTTGCCAAATAATTGAAATGAAAGCTAATGGTGTGTATCACTTCTTGTTTAGCGGAAAAAGTGGTCTAGGTAAAGGTACTTCTGACTGAGAGTGTTTGGCTTCTTACCAATGGTAAAGAGTTTCTTAAAGAGTGTTAGCAATTTGTTCAAGGTCTGCCTAATCCATTTCGGAGAGAGTTAATGCACTTCTTTTTTTTAAAAAATTCAGAAGTTACTATGAAAGTAATAAGTCCATGTGAGCCTCTTATTTTACCTTACAAAGAGAAGCTGAGAGTTTCAGGAAAACCAGTAAGATATGAGCACAGTTTGTCCCAGAAGAAATATTCTTCTTTCTCCTGGCTGGTAATTTATGGATGCTAAAGCTCATCTTCCTGTGGTTAAGGAAGGCCAGCACCAGTGATGTTTCAAGATCATATTTTCTTCATGTGGTATGTCGTGACAAGGACACCTGTTGCAGAGAAGGACACCTATTGCAGGACCGAGCTCTGGTTCTGCAGCACTCCTGCACACCAAGCTTGGAACAGATCTTGTGAAAGCAAAGAGAAGTCCCATAGCAGGTTAGGAAGGATTTCAGTGATCAGTGATGAAACCTTGCATGGCTGAATCTCAAGTGGAGGTAGCAAGTGTTAAGAATGCTGTGCTAAGATCTCTTACTCTTAATTATTCTAGAACAATTTTAATTATATTGGTTTAAGATGGATGTAGGGACTTGCTGAAATTACAAAGAGTATCTGAACAGGGCAACCTGCTTGAGCTGATCCTGCCTGAGCAGGGGCATTGGCTGAGATGGCCTGCAGAGGTGCCTTCCAGCCTCATCCTTCTGCGATCCTGTGGTTCTGTAACAGCAGAGGACCTGAGCTACACAGTGCCTTACACCAGCTGCTTCCATCATAAATACAGAAAAGCCACTGAAAACTCAGAAGCAGGGCTAAGAAAACAACTTAATGCTTCAAGAAATGTGGTCTATCTTCTTATTTTGTCACAACAACCCCAGGCAACGCTACAGGCTTGGGGAGGAGTGGCTGGAAAGCAGCCTGGCTGAAAAAGACCTGGGGGTGATGGTTGACAGCCGCCTAAACATGAGCCAGCAGTGTGCCCAGGTGGCCAAGAGAGTCAATGGCATCCTGGCTTGTATCAGGAATAGCGTGGCCAGCAGGACCAGGGAGGTGATAGTGCCCCTGTATTCGGCACTGGTGAGGCCGCACCTCGAGTACTGTGTTCGGTTTTGGGCCCCTCACTTCAAGAAGGACATCGAGGTGCTGGAGCGTGTCCAGAGAAGGGCAACGAGGTTGGTGAAGGGTCTAGAGAATAAGTCTTATGAGGAGTGGCTGAGGGAGCTGGGGTTGTTTAGTTTGGAGAAGAGGAGGCTGAGGGGAGACATTGCTCTCTACAACTACCTGAAAGGAGGTTGTAGCGAGGTGGGGGTCGGTCTCTTCTCCCCAGTGACAAGTGACAGGACAGGAGGAAACGGCCTCAAGCTGCATCAGGGCAAGTTTAGGTTGGATATTTGGAAAAACTTCTTTACTGAAAGAGTAGTCAGGCACTGGAACAGGCTGCCCAGGGAAGTGGTTGAGTCTCCATCCCTGGAGGTATTTAAAAGACAGGTAGATGTGGTGCTTGAGGACATGGTTTAGTGTCGGACTTGGTGGTGGTAGATTAACAGTTGGACCTGATGATCTTAAGGGTCTTTTCCAACCTTAACAATTCTATGATTCTATGATTTTCAGTCTGAGCTGGTCTTTCATTCAGTTACCTTTTGAGATTTTTCAACACAGTAAGAAATGACATAGGCAGCAGACTTGTTTTCATGGACTTTTTATATAAAGGCTTTAAACTGTATAAATTTGCTGCCCTGAAAACATAATAGAACAGTAATGACTCAGTGATCTGCAGTGGAAATCAAAATTCCCTTTTTTGCTGTACAGGACGACATCGCCTGTTGCACCACACAGCACAGAAATAGGTCTGAGGTACCTCTTGAATTTGGTGTTACACACAGTGAAACTAGTGTATGTGAGATACAGAGAGGTCCAGTCTTAATCTTAGTAGCTGAAAAACCTCCTTTGGAACAGCCAATATTTTTAATAACAAAGCCTTTTCAAGTAAGAAATGATTTAGTGAAAACCAGAATCATTCATGAAATCACATTGATTTCATTTTCCTCCTCAAGATTCCTAAGAGTTTTGGCATCTATTTAGGTTGTATTTCAGATATTTTTCTGGGATTGATTTATTATTTTGTTTAGTTTCCTGTAGTTTCTGTCTTATGCTTTTGTTCTCCAAGTATTTTTTTTTTTGTTCCTGTCCCATCAAACCTGATGGAAAGGCTCTGTTTTGAACTAAAACTGTATTTACAATGTCCATCTATTCACGCTTTTTCTTTAGAAGTGGTCTATGCTCCATAGATCAGGATGGAAAGAAATTTCCTAATTATGATTGTTTTTTTTACAGCGTTGAATTTGTTTTTCATATGTGCCTGCCTGTTATACAGAGTATCATGAGGTGTCACTGGGGATTTTTAGGCCAGCCGTTGGATTTAAATTTTCCATTGCTGAGCATTGGCCTTGAATTTATTGGTATTATTGACCAGACTGGATGTTGCCCCTGATAGAATAACCTGGTCCGCCACTGGTAAAGTGCTGAGCACACCAGCAAAGTGCATCATCGCTTAGAGCACCAAAGGGGTCTGTACAATTGCTTTTCTTGTGGATGCTATCCCATTCCCCATTTCCAAGCAGCCCTGGCCCATTTAGAGGCACAAGCACGGCAATAGTGATGCTGAAATCTTGCTCCACTTTATGCAGGAACAGACGCTGCCAAGTCCCAGGGTCCACATTTATCCGATAGGTTAATGTTGGTGGTGCATTTCCTAAGTTTCCTAAGCCTCGCCAGCTTGCTCTGAATTTTAGGGTGAATTTGTGGGGTCACCTCTAAATTTTGAAGTTTGTGTTTGTGTGTATTTTGGTGAAGAAAATGTGAGTGTTCACCAACTCCATTATCACGTAATGCAGGGGAAGGTGAGAGGGACTAAAATGGCTTTCCTGTGCCTTATGTTTCACCCTTTTGGTGGTGATCTGCACGCCTTTCCATAAAGTTTAGGAAGAAAAATGTGATTCGGTTCCTCCAAAATTGAGTGTTTGCTCAGTGGGGTAAATGCTTGTGTCTGAGGAGGGGGAAGAGGGGAAGCAAATTGTTTACAAAGTCCTCAGTTAAAGCTCGAGCAGCTGAATCTGGTAGAGTTTGAGAAGGAGTGAGTACCAGCTTAACAGCAGTGCAAAGTTACATTTTGTCTCTCTTTCCTTAATCAAACAAACCAGAGGAATTCTAGTGGATGGACAGAAAACATAACTGATGCAGGAACTTCTACTTCTAATGAGGGGGTGAGTTTCGTGCTAAATACTGTTTTTTACTCTCCTGAAGTTGTGCTACTAATTCAATATTTTGCACTGCTGCTCCATTTTTATGACAGTATGTCTTCAACTGCAGTCACGAGCTGTTAAATTCTTTTGGCCAATATATTTTTTTTTCATTTTATAGAGTATTTTTATAACATGTGGAAGCAGCAGTAGCTTCACCTGCCTGAAACTTCTGAGCTCAAAAAGATGAAACTCATAGTTGGGATTCCCTGATGAGGAGCCTGCTTTGAAGAAAGGTGAAGTGGGACTGGAAAGATTCTTCTCAGCCTGGATATATCTGAGCCAGGTACAAGATACTCTACAGCGAGCTGTTCAGTAGGGAGTTCCAGGTGGACAAAGTTATCTGGCTGAAATAATACCATGGAGACTACTCTCCATCTGGTTCCTTCCACTGGTAAAGGCCCCATATATTTAAGCAAGCAGTAACTGTTGCAAAAGGTGCTGCTGCGAAACTTTTTTCCCTGAACATCTTCTGAGCCACGGACACATGAGTTTAGGACGGAGAAAACAAGTTTGCAAAATGCTGACTGTGTATACTAAATGTTTGTGGTCATTATTTACATCCCCATTGCTAGGAATTGTCTTGCTGCATCCATAAACTCACAGCGTAGTGTGGCTGGGATCTGGGTACTTTGGTACTGGGGTCCTTTGATTCATCAGGAGTGTATCTATTCATACAGAAAGCTGCCACTGTGGTCTTACTGTTGCTCCCCAGATGTGAAGCAGAGGTACTGAAGCCAAGACTCCTGTGGGCAGGAGGACTGGGCTGCAGGGAGGGACAGCAATAACTGTCACAGCTGGAGGATGCACAGCCAAATATTGGAAGATCACGCCTGGAAATACAGCAGGGTCTCAAAGCCAGTCTTTTCTGCTTTCCTCTGTGCAGCTGTGCAGAGAACAAAATACAGATGAGAGAAGTAGCGTTGGGGCTTCTGAGCCCAAAAGTGACAAAAGCCATTAAGACCATTGCAGTAAACTGAAAAACCTCAAATAAGAATTTATAGGTGTGATTGCCCTGTCGTGGTTCACTGGAGAGAAGGGAGGCTGGCGCAGAAGGTGCATGGAGCAGCATCTCCTCTCTCCAGAAGGCGTAAAGGGTTGTGATATGCTGGGTCATACTGCTACAGCCCTCTGACAGCACAGCATCCCCTTCCCTCCCATATCCACCCTGCCACGGGACAGCTGGGATCATTTTATCTAACCTGTAGTTGAAACAAGTCCAATACCACTTTACACAGGAAGGGCAGGGATCTGGGAGTGTTGTGTTCAGTTAGTGCTGAATTTTGATTTGTATCTTAATGTCCCTTTCAACCAGTTTACTTGTTGAAATAATAGAAATATCTACAATTGCTTTTGCTTATTTGAAGTCTACAAATATCTTTGGTGCCATGCCTTTATCTAGAAACATTGGCTTTCACATGCAAATCGGATCATTGCCTGAGCAAATAATGACTAAGACTCCTGATTCTCTTGTTTGCACAAATACCACTTGGCATGTGAAAAATTTAGAGTTGTACAATGTATACTGAGCCTTGTCTCCCCAGGCTCAGTATGGCACTGAGTGGCAGAAGTCAGTTTCTGCGAGGCACTGTCATGTAGAAAGTGATTTTTAGTTTCCAGTGTGACTCACTGATATCCTCCATTACAATCTTTCTTGTCTGCTAAATTAGCATATGGGTGATGTGCATTAAGTCATGGAATCTCAAATATTCTGCAGCTGGCTTCCAAGGGAAACTAATTTTAACTCAGACACTTGTGAACAGTGGGAAGAGGCCTCTTGGGTCATCAGGTCTTTCTCACTGACTTCTAGAAGGCAACCAAAATCTGTCTTGGAAGAAGTTAGAATTTCCCTTTGCCTCTGTTCTTGCTGGAAGATTGTCCAGAAGATCCCTGCTCTTTTTTCACACATTGAATATATCTTTATTGTAATGCAGTCACAGAAAAGGGCTGGAAAGTACATTTTCAAGGTGTCGTATCTAATTGTCAGTTTATTTTGCATGTAAATTCCAGTATTTCAAAGAGTGCAATTAAATATTCTGACTATAATTTAAAATATTTACAATTCTCTTAGTCAGATAAGACACAATATTTTTAGTTTAAGATATTCCCTAGACATCTGCTTTTTTCTAGCCCATATGGAGGAATGTGTGCCACATCTCGTCTGTACGTTATGCCGTATAATTGCTGCCAAAAAGGATTCTAAGTTACTATCTAAAGCAAAGCAATTCAGTAATCCAGCGAAAAACCTTTCCAGAACTCTCATGTTTTTCGCAGTCTCTGAGCAATCAGATGTCAGTA
This sequence comes from Theristicus caerulescens, assembly GCA_020745775.1. Classification (NCBI taxonomy): domain Eukaryota; kingdom Metazoa; phylum Chordata; class Aves; order Pelecaniformes; family Threskiornithidae; genus Theristicus; species Theristicus caerulescens. The sequence continues at coordinate 64,440,798 of CM036564.1, read as the reverse complement.
TCATATTCTGCCCTTTGTTTTGAAATAGGTCCTATGGAAACCAAGGAGAACCAGCATATACTTTTTAATGCTGAATTTAGCTCCCTAAGTGTTGTTCAGCTGGTTGGAAGTCTCTGTGGCTGATGCCACTGAGAGAGCTGTTGAGTGTGAGAATCCTCTGGCATTGCTTTTTTTGAACAATGCACATTTATTACACAATTATATCACAAGTCTTCTGTTGGATGACAGAATAAGCATGCAGACACTATTATTTAAAAAGTATTTGGATTACTATCTCTCATGTGAAAAGATAGAATGTCAGTATGGTGCCCTGCACCTAAAATTTCTTGGGATGTTTATTATTAATCAGCATCTCTTAGTAAAGTGGCTGGATCTGACAAACCGCTATGCATAATGTCTGTAGCAATACTTAATGGATACTTAGGCACAAGAAAACTCTGAGCAGAAAGCTTGGGAAGTGAGGGAATCATTAGTGAGGTACTGGCTTAGTCTGAGAGCAGAGAAGTTATTCAGAATCCTCCAGCAGATCTGTACCTGTCCTACTGAGGCCCCATCATCTATGGATTTTTTTCTTTGTTCTTCACGTCAGTGTAATCCAAAGGCTGCAGTCAAACTCTCTTGGTTACTACCTGGAGATCAACAAACGGCAGAAACATATGCTGCTGCCTTTTTGTTGCTAGAGCTGGCAAACTTCACTCTGGATTTAGACTTTATCTGCAACATTTTTCAGGAATTAAGTTTGGTTTAGGCTATTCTCCAATTAAACCATGATTTATAAACCATATTCTGGTATTTCAGCTAGATTAAAGTGGCGGTGCTCTATTACTTCGTGTGTATAGATTTGGCGCCAAGGATTAACGTAATTAAGATTCTGTAATTTGATTAGAGCCATCATGTGACATTCCAGGTTCATATCCTAAGTGTTGGTTGCCTTTTGCTCACACCAGAGGTGTAAGTGTGTAAGTGTGGATGTACATTTTCGCAAGAGCTTAAATCGCTGAAGGCATCATGCTTTAAAACTGCTGTCATATATTGTCTGCTCTGCAACAACAGGAGTCCCTGAGACTCTCATATTGAGCTGTCTCACCTCTCCTTGCTCTGTGAAATGTTTTGAGCAGCCGTGCACTGTTTACATCAAATGAGGAGGATCTACTTTTATACCAATGCATGTTATTCATGAGTTAAACCCAATGTAGGCATCTGGTTGAGTTTAAAATTACTGCTAAAATGTTTCTCTACCTGGTGCTCAAAGGATATCTTCTTACAAGCCTCTTCTTTCTCCTTTCTTAATGATGTCAGCTGCCTCGCCGTCCCTGTGGAGTCAGCTGCAGTTACTGGACAATTAATGTAGAAAGGCATGTGTAGGATATCAGCTCAATAACCCTATTCTTGCTGTGGTGCTTATCAGCTAGGGTCTGCTTAGTTTCATGCATTTATGTTGGAAGCAAAAGATGTTTGCATGCAATCCTCTTACTGTAAGTGATATTTTCCTGTTCTGATGCCTAGCTCAAACATGATGTCTGCTGCAGAAATATTGAAGGGAAGAAATATCGTGCTTTTTGAACAAAGTGGGGAATGTAGGGGATTCTCTCTATTTTCATGTACTGGTCTTGAAAGAGGTGAAATGTAAATGTCACCAACCTGCTAAAAACCCATTCCACTTTTTGCTCACCTTAATGCTTTCCATTTATTTTTCAAGAGTAGCCTGTTCATTTCCCACTGCTGAGGGAGAGGTGTGAAATGCCCCTTAACTTTGTCTGAGTCCTGCAAGTAAATCCTGTTGCTGCATCCTCTCAGTTCAGCTGTACTGTATTGAGAAGACCTTACAGTGTTTCTCGGTTGTTGTCCCTGTTACCCATCTGTGACATTTACTTTCTCTTGCTGTGATTCTTGTTCCTTCCCACACTCCGCAGAGGTGGGTGGTGGGGAATAATTACACCCCTTTTTATTTAGGTTTTGGTGCCTTTCACCAGAATTTTTATAGGCCTTTTGATGTTCTGAGGACCTGTCTTTGCCTTTTCCAAGTGTATAATTATTCTCGTTATATTTAATTAATATGTGCACATAGGTATGCCAAACTACTTCCTTTTCTTTCCGTACCTTATTATAGCTCTTGAATAGGGGCATTTCTGTTATTCTTTCTCTGGTGAAGTTCCTGGGAGTAGTTGTGTAGCTCTGACTGTGTGAGGACCATCAGCATAAACCTAATACTGACTTTCCTGATAGGTGCATCAAAAAACGAGGTGCTTTAGGAACAGCAATGCATACACTTACATTCATCCCACTCCTTGTTTTCCCATTGGGACAAGATGGAGTGAGGCCCTGATGTGTTTGGGGCCTCTCTATTCTTGCTTAAGAGAGCTTGTACTGTGAAGTGGGCTTGCTGTTTTTGGTAGGGTCATCATCCCTCCTAGAGAGCCCTGGTCAGCATGGTTAGATGGTAGGCTGCAATGAGTCACTGTTCTGCTGAAAGCTGGCTTAGAGAATCAAAGTGAAATAATGTATTTTCAACTACCTTTTCTTGTGCTTGTGAGTGACAATGTAAGTTACATTCATTTACATGTGTTCATCAATCTGACCTGTAATCAGTGTGGTATGCCAAGACCCTCTGTGGTGTTAGAGAAAGCTTTTATATGACAAAACATATAAGTATATATGTATGTATAAATATATATTAGGCCCCCAATTTTTGGAGGCTCTTGCAGTGCTATGCTTTAAGGGGCAGCTTATGAGATATTTTGAACTGGAGTGTTCTGAGCATGGTCAAACGTGACAATAAATCGTATAAGTCAGTGCCCATAATAAGCACAACAAAATAATGCAGATTTCAGGAATGCAAGCGTTCTGGGTTTTGCATCTTCTTGGCAGACAAAGGAGCTGGACTGCAAAATTTTGCTGTTGTATATATTTTGTTTCCCTTTAAACTTCTCCACAGGGTGTCAGGAAAGCCACTGGTGACAGAGCTCAAAGCCCTGCTGTTGCTGGGAGGGGGGTCTGCTTTCCTCTTTCTCCCACTACGGAGATGCAGCCAGCAGTCGCCTGTGGGCAAAGGGACTGACCAGAGAGGAGCATCCACAGCTTGGCTAATGAGCACCAATTAAAAACCTGACCTGGTGTACCCTAGCACGGGGAGGAAGGGTAGAAATTACAGGTGAGGAGCAAAAGGAGGGAAGCTTTTGAAGTAGCCTCTTATGCAAACAATGAAAAAGCCTTTTAGTTGCCTATATTAATCTTGAGAAATTAGCATTTAATTTCTGTAATTAGCCTTTCATGCACTCCAAGGAAGCGAGCATACACTTACACACTCATTCTCATTTCTTTTAAATCTTGAAGGTTTGCCGTTCGGTTGCTAAGGGGAAGAAAAGATTTTAGTCGGAGATGAACAAAAAGCAGAACTTGCTCCCAGGTGTTGGTGAATCATCAGGGAATGAAGCTTTTTTAATAATGTCTAGAGGAAGGGAGGGGGGAAGTGTGTGGGTGTAAATTTAGTTTTCCTGAAAGGTGCTGAGCCTGACAGCCCAGGGACTGCAGTCCGGTGAGTGCAGAGGACCGGTGGGGACATGGCTGGCTGCTGCGTGTCTGTCCTCTCTCCCACCACCTGGGTCGTCACCTGGACAGGATGGACCTGAGCATCAGACCAGCACCCTGGGGGCTCATTTGGGAAACAGCCAGCATGGTTTGTAACGTGGATGCTCATCCACAGGCAGATGGACTAAAGCAGCTAATTTGCTGCCCATGAATGATGCTGTCCCCTTCCCATGCATGGGTCAGCACAAAGGATGAATTCAGGGAAATTAGGAGGGGTTCAGTGCAGGGCAGTGAGTGTATTTTAGAGGCAAGGAAGCTTCTTGTGGGGGAGATGGCCTGGAGGGAGGCTGTTTAGCATAGAAAAGAAAGGTTTTTTAAGAAAAGAGAACAGGGCAAGGAGGCATGAAGCCATAAGTCACAAGAAAATTGATCAAGATTTTCTATTTCCTTAATTTCAAAAATAGGGAGATGCTAGGTGGAGCAGAAAGCTAATGAATAAAAAAATGAGAACTGGAATGAATTCTCCCACATAGGTTACTGATCTTAGATACCTGAGTCTGCAGAGTAAACCTAGGGACTTTTATGCCACAATTTTCCAAAATTATTACTATTTCTTAAATGTATACTACGCTTGCAATATTCGCACCATAAATCTTACTGTGAAAGTTGCATTTTTAGTCCTATGGCTGAAATTCCCCTGCCAGCAATTGATGCAGATCAAATTTTGAACTTCAAATATGTGCAGCAATCCACAGATCAAAGATTATGCATGGAAATCTTAGCAAACACCCTTTGAGTAAAATGGAAAAGAATCTGTACGCTGCTTCTAGGTAGCTTGCAAACAAGAAAAGCAGGGGGGTGGAGAATGACTTGAGCAGTTTACTATGAAATATCCACTGGGATGTAGTATGTTATTTGTGGCTGAACATTATAAAGAGCTGCTGCAGCTTTGCCAATAAAATACAGATAGCTGAGTATGAATTGCCGCCCAGCTGGAGTTTTTTCAGAAAACAGATATAATTATTTAGATTCTTTAGTCTTTGGACCTTGATCATGTCAACAAAGACATCCCGCAATTATAAGGTGCCAAGTGATCTGTGTAACCTCTCTATAAGGGGTTCACACTTGTCTGCTGTTCTCTCAGCAGCTTCTGCCATGAGACTGAGATGTGTTGCATCATTTACTTCCAGATTCTTCTTGGTCCAACTTGAACACTTGCTGGTGGATGGACATACCACCTTCCAGGCTGTGTTCAGCCAGCATTGCAGCCTCCTGCTCGATGCATTATGCCATGTATGCTCCTTTCCCCAGGAAGGAGTTTTTCTTCCATCTTACCCGTCCCTCTTGTGTGGATGCTGTGGTTTAGCCTGGCTGCGGGCAGCACTGGTGGTAGCATCCAGCACACGTGTCCTCCTGGGAGTCCTTCTCTGCACCCACCTCCACACAGGAGAGACTGAAGGAAGATGGGAATGGCCGATTAGCAGAACTTGACCTCAGATGCTGCTGAAATTCCACTAGTTAAGCAAGATAAAGGGTAGTGGGCAAATGAGAAACTTTCAGGACTGTCCTTTCTCAACTCACTAAGGAAAAAATGCTGATATTCTGTACTCTCTGGTTGACTGTGCCAAGCCATCACTTGGAGATGGATGTGGTGTCCTTTCACCCAGTAGGAACTATAAGAATTAGATTCTTCGGTAGCCAAATGTCAGCTTGGTTAGTCAATAATATTGCTTCTGACTTTCTCCTGATGCTCAAATACTGCAAAACTTTGCCAAGGAGATTATTTTCTGCCCCCGTTTGTTTGGGGATTTTGGAGCCTTGTTCTTTCACTTGCACACAGTGAATGACCTTGTCTTTGTCCTTCTGTTCTGTAGTGGATAAACTTCACAGCTTTTAATACCTGTTAGAGTTTTAGTGTGGTGCGTAGGCTTTCCTCTTGCTGTATGACTGCTATAAAAAGTGTCTTCCATTTTGAAATATTCTGTTAGATTGAGGTTTTAAAGCCAGAAATTCACATCTTTTTTTTTTTTTCTCCTAAGTTCTTTGGTATGATTTCCTCACCCTACTGCTCCTCTTCTGCCCATCTAGTCAAGACCCCACTGAATCTGTTACTGGTATTTTATCTTGGTTCTGTGAACGTCATTACTGGATGTGATGTACACTCTAGAATGTTGCTGATTATTTTTATTGCTGTCCTGAAGCTCATCAGTGAGCTGCCTAGCTCGGAGCTGGCACTGAAGCCATTCCCAAGCTAAAGAAAACTTTTTAGGGGGGATTGGAGCAGAGTCATTCCTCTGCCTTCTAATATTAGAGATGAGAAGCAGCTTGTCTTGCTTACTCCTGTTTCTAACAGTCTTGCATATTTAGGATAAGTAAGTAATTTAGGACTAGAAATGTTACCTGTTAATTCTATCGGGAATCAATGAGGCAGATTAAAACTGTATAGTTTGGAAACACTGAAAAAAACAAGGAAAGCACTGCAAAGTTAGCAGTGCTTGAAATTTTTTTGTTACTCCCTGCAAACAAACACAAAGTTTGATGATTCAGTACATCTGCAGCTTCAGAGAAATATACTGGAGATCAGAAAGGAAAAACAACATTATATTGCTATGCAAAGCCTGCAGAAGGCAGGAATATACTCTCACACCTTCTGTGGGACATAAACTGGTAAAATCTAAGCAAAACCTCATCCACATTAGCTGAATTTAATTTGTTCAAAACCAAAATGGGTCAATTCAACAACAGGAGAGGGCCAGTTCAAGTTTTTTATGATAAACTCCTCAAAAAAAGGAGTTTATAACCATTCATTTTATTCACTTCAGTCTATGATTTCTCCAATATAATCTCTGCCCATCAGAGGATGTGGCTGGTATTTTGCTTGTTTCTTTCTTCCTTTGCCTTTTAAAAGCAGAGCATGTGGGAGTGTAGGAAGAATACCTTCCAGTTTCTGAAGCATTATTTCCCATCAGATTATTATGACAATACCCTGGCAGTATTTTTGTGTATGTATATATGCACCTTGAAACAAAAAATTCCAATAAAAACAAAAGCCAAGAACTAAAAACAGGATCTAAAACTCCAGGTATGTGTTAAGTTTAAGCTTAATTCCCTGCAGGGCCAGTGCTGGGAAGAGACTTTGTGAAGCGTGGTTTGGAGGGGAGTGTGACAGTCACCTCCACTGTGCAGGGCTGAAGAACGTGTCTGAGAGGAAGAGACCAGAGTGCACTGAGTATCTGCCACCACACCGCCGTGCTTGATGCTAGGGGAAGGAGTTAGCACTAGAAATGGTTCAAACATGCCTCTTAGAGTATTCCACGCTTTTAAAAGCTCTGAGAAAGTGGCAATAATGTGTAGCACAAGCAAGTTTCTGTATGCTTGCTGGTTGTGTTCATGCTGTTCTGTCAGAAGTACCCATCTGTGTCCTAAAAACTAAGATCTCAGGCTGTCTGTGTCATGAATCCTTTGGCATACCCTCCTAGGTGCTTCCCCTGGGAAGGCTGGGAACAAGTTCAGGATACTTAGAGTATCTCAGAGGGGTCCAAGCTTATGTTCTGCAGGACCTCCAGTCCTGCAGTCTTGGTCTGTCAACTGGTATTGTAGCAAGCCACGTGGCATGGCCCTTGCTGCCACAGAGTACCACTCTAGTATGTCTTTTAAAAAGCTCCTGGCCTTTGAATCACATCTACAGGCAGAATTATTATTAGGTGATGCTACCACATGCTCAAGCCCCAAGCCGGTAACCCACAGCACAGTGTGGTCATGGGGCCTGCTCTTGTACCCTCTGTGTCATTTGTAGGGACTGTGAGTTGGGGAAAAGGCTAGCGGTGACAACATCACTCCTGACAGCCCCTCATGGTGAATCTGCAGACCGGCTTTCGAGTGTGCCTGACAGCCACAACAAGGCCAGGGCTGAGGGGCTGGAGGGACATAGTGCTGTTGCAGAGCTGTTTCAAGATAAAAGGATGTTGCTCGAATTGTGGCCCTTCAGCCCGCCAGTTTTGGGGATTAGGGTTATTCGCTCTCTGGCAGGGGCTAACCACTGACTGTGAACATGGAGAATCTTCTTTAAAGGTGTCCCCAGGCAGAAGAGCTCCATAAAGATAAGAACAAAGAACCCCCGCTGCTGCCCCCAGCTGTGAGCTTTTGCTGTAATCTGTAGCAGTCGTGGAGTCAGATTGCATTAATATGAGTGAATTTATCATCTTGGACTCCTTCACAAGGGCTACCTTGCTTAGTTCTGTATAATCAGAGCCCAGAATAAAGACTTCTTGCAATGTTGCTCTGAGAAGGAAATATGCAATAGGGATACGAAAATATTGAGTAGGTGGCTATTGAGTCGATTGCTAAAAGCCCTGTCTTCAGGCTTGGATGCTCAGATATGCCAGCAAAAGTGCCTATCTTGGATCTTTGGCTGCCCCAATGGTATACATGTGGAGACAATTTAGTTAGGACCTCAGCTTTTTTAGCCATATAAGCTTTTGTATTTGGTGTTAGTGCAGTGGTCCATGTAGAAAAAGAACTGATTCTCATCTTGCTCTAAAATTCAGATCAATCAAAATGAAGCCCTTGGGATATTCTTCTGTTTTTTCTTTTTCCTTAGCTCTATTGAGAGGACTTGCAGGATTAACTTCTCCTATGGCTACTTTCTACCCAGGTGCAAATGAGCAAAACCACTGACTGCATTATGTTGCATTCCTTATCATTTGAAGCTGAAGCATCAGGATTGGAAACCTTTCTGGAAGCTGTGTGTTGTGTCAAGCAGAAACCTTGTGGTGATCATGTGAACGACTGGGTGAACTTCTATGAAGTGTTGCCTGGGTGGTTAGAAGTTAGATTAGGCTGAAAGGTCACTCTTTGCTTCATCTGGGGCTCTCTCCAAGGCCTAATGAGAACCAGCTTTTTCATCTTCTTTCCCTGCTTTAATTCAGTGGTGGTTTTGTAAATCTGCATGGCCAGAAAGGAGAATAACTGGCTCTCTATTCTGATCTTCTCCATAATAAAGCCAATAATGCTTCCCAAAATAAATACTTACATGAACTAAAGGAAAACATTATTTAAAAAAAAAAATTAAATAATCCAACCTTCAGTTAAGAATTACTTAAAATGGTGAATTCACTGATTTAAGGCTTGGGAGATAAGTAGTCACTCCCAAATTTTAACATCCTTGGGATTTAAACAGGTTTTTGAAGTTACCTTTTACAAGCCTACTTGGATAGAAAAAACCTGCACACTCCCACCATGAAGTTCTGCTAGACTTACTATCTACTTTCAGTCTTCAAAGCATGCGTAGGTGGTGATTGATGTAGATGTATTGCAGAGTGAATATAAATGCCAAAAATATTAAAGCTCTTCAAGTTCTCTATTTCTACAGAAAAATGTATCTACTCCTTTTCATTGCTGTAAAATATTGAAGTTGGTATTCAGTTGTATTGTTTATGGAGACTAAGAATCAACATGTGTTATTTTGTTTGGGTCTGATTCCCATATTAAATGCATCGCAGTTTGTCCAGAATTGGAATATTGTGTTCCTTGCTGAAAATAAATACATATTCACATCTTGTTCATATCTGTATAGGTGCATTTCTTACACAAATTTTTTATTTGTATTTTAAATGTAATAACTACTGCACATTTAAAATAGACTGTTAATGCTAATTCTGCAGGAGAAAGCTTTACCCTGTTTTTTAATGGGACTTAAAATGATTGTCATTATTTTCCCTTATAGTAAGTGGTGGAAGTTTTTATACTCTACAAAACAGTGGTATATGACACTTCATTTTGGATGCCACATCATTTTGTCACTTACTTTTATGGATACTAAGACTTAAAGCCTTGTTTGTGGTAGGTGCTGCACAGACATCTCCCAGGGACATGGTCTATGCCCTGATTGCAAATAGAGAAGACAGAACCAGTGCAGAGTGAAGCAACTTGTCTCAAGTCACAGAGGAGATCAAGAAGAGAGCTAGGAACAGGAGACAGGTATCCTGCCAGTCTAAGCCAGGCTGTGTGACTTCTTGTGATGTATAAACCTGAGACTTTCCAAAGAACTGGAGAGTATTCTATTAAGAGCAAAGCTTTGCTGGTAAAACAATAAATCAGGTGGTCTCTCAGGGTGGTAGCTAACCAACAACATTATGACAATTAATTACTATTCTAAGTGCAAAAAAGCACCTTTAAATAACATTGTTGTAACTGTTTAAATGCTGACCTTTCACCTATGATTGTGGTAGTTCAGAGTCTGAAAGTATAGAAAAAGTCCATCATCTGCAGTTTGCTGGCTGACAACTGATGATTATTTTTCTTGCAAACTATTTTGTGTGTGAAAATATTGTTTGAGAAAATTGGGAACAACACATTACCTATTTCTTTATGTATCATAGGAAATGTGGCAAAGCATATTAAGTAGCTGATACCAAAGCTTTGCACTCATCCCTCCTTGTTTGTCTCAAGCTTGTGTGGGGATTTAAATGACAATAGGCTTCACCTGCGGTTATCACTGAAGCTTATTTATCTGAAGTGAGACTGATGAACTTGGAAGAGCTGCATCTTTTTGGGGCTCGTTATCTTGACCTGAATGAGACTATGTAACTAATTAGTGAATTACTGTAGCTTCACAGAGAGAAGGAATTTCACTTATCCTGAAATACACCCTTTTTAAGCAAGGTACTTAAATGTATGCTGTTCTTGAAGCATTAAAGAAATTAAGAGAACTAGTGTCTTGTTTTATCAGGTTATAATTGGGTAGAAAATGGAGGATTTTGATAAATTGAGGATACTAGAATTTGAACGGAAGTTACAGAAGAAACAACTGGATACGAGGCAATCCTGCAGATGGCAGGTACTGGGGAAAAGAAGTAGTGAAGGCCATAGGCTTTTGGAAACAGAAATCGCATAACACTTAGATTTGACCTTGTATATTAAGCTGTGGAGGTGAAGGAAAGAGCTAGGCTTCTGCATTTAAAAGACCCAATTTCCCCAGAATGAGGGAATTGATGGGCATATATAATTGGATGTTGTTACTGTAGGGTCATGGTGGAGGCAGGGAGGTTAGCATGAAGGTAAGACTGCAACTAATAATGGCTCAGCAGAACCTGTTCTTTCTGGAAATAAATATTTAGAGGGGCTGGAATGACTGTGCCTAATAAAGAAATTATACATGTAAATTATGAAGGAAAGCAAGGCTTATAAAGAGATTGGGAGGCTTACTAAACATGGATATTGACCACAGACACAAAAAGTGACTTAAAAGACTGAGAAAAAGAGAAAATTTTACATACAGTCCATAAAATCACTTGAAAAAAAATCTTTCTGATAGCACTCTGGAAAAACTGGTGAAAAGGGATATTATGTAGATTGGTTACTGTGTATTTAAATGCAGGTCAAAATATGTTTGCTACAACAATACCTGCTAGAGGAGCCTTTGAAATAATGGAATGGGGAACTCATGAATTTTTCTCTCGCTTGTTTGGAATCGACCACAAGGACACTGGGAAAATGGTTATATGTCGACATCACACCATCTGCTAAGTACGTGGAAAATGCTTTTATACTATGCTGAAGATTTGCCAGCTTACTACAAGGACCTTACATCAATCATGTCTTCAACAGTGTTCAGTGCAAATGAGGTACAGTTATAGTTTGGGTTTTCTCTGAAGCATATTGTCTCTTTTTCTACTTCCCTTTGTGGTTTGTTGTTTGGGTTTTTTTTTTTTAGTGTTTCCTCTTTGATTTTGGTGTTTGCCACAATGTTGTTTCATTAGGAGTCCCTCAATTGTATTTTTTGGTCCACATGCTTGCAATAATGTCTTCTCCAAAGGTGCCTGAAGGAGTGTGCATCCTTACTGAATGTTGTAGTCTATTTAACTTCTTTCATTATGTTATTGTGCCAAATATTATTTGGGGGGGGAGTGGGATGGATTTCAGAAGAACCTTAGACCAGATTTTAATGATCAATGAAACTCATAGGTATTGAAATATATCATAGGGTGATTTGTCATTTAGGCTGGAAAGGACCTCTGGAAGTCCAACTCGCTCCTGTAATTAAGGACAGGTTATTTCAGGTTGCTCAGGGCCCTGTCCAGATCCATTCTGAATATTTACAAGTATGGAGACTCCAGCCTGGGCAACTAATTTCAGAGTTTGACTACCTTCACTGAGGTTCAACCCCCTACCCCCACCATGTGTGTGTGTGTCCCCAATCTCTAATTGGAATTACCACTGTGTCTGTTTCCTCTTGTCCTGTCACTATGTACCTCCAAGAAAATCTGGCTGTATATCTTGCTAGAAACTGTACCTGAACATTTCTACGGTGAGGTACATATCTCGTCCCCCTGTAATTTTAAGTGTGGAAACACCTTGAAATCTGGTCATGATCAGGCAGTAATGGTAGTGGTGGCTTCTCATGGGTTTATTTCTCTTCCCCAGTAAATTGCTGAATCTGGTATTCAGGGTTAAGTTGTGTTATACATTAAAGAACTTAGATTAGAGAAATTAATGCCCTGTGAATGCCTATAGATATAGGATTGTTCTATTCTGCTTGTTTGCGCTCCCCCCACCCCCCCAAGAACAAAGCAAGATAAAATGTGTGTGTAAAACCCTTTCAAATGCACTGGTGAACACAGTTGATTGGGAAGAAATTTTACTTCACCTACAGTGGCTGCTGAGATATCAGGTTTTTATTCTATTTCAAAATGGATCAGTCTTAGGTTTGTCAAATAATCCAGTATTTTTCAGATCAAAGCATCCTAATTTTAAATTGATAACTTCCCTTTAAGTCTCTTTGAGTAAGAGGTGCCTATGTACAATATCCACTATATAATGTCACATAGAATTCCAGTGTAATCTTAGTGTAAGTTATTAATTAGGCTAATGTAATGTTCATAACTGCATAATTTAGACCTGCTAAGCTCTATATGCACATATAAACTTTTTCTTAAAATTGCATTCTAACTTATAATTAGTGTCTTGAAACAACTGGAGGATTTTTTTTTTCTTCCCCTACAAGAATTTTCTCCTCCCCTTCTGCTAATTCGTAAGTGAAGCTTGATAAAAATGGGGCATTTGCAGCCAAATTCTGGGGAAGATGTGGGACATGAGATACGTACTTGGAAAATTCCCAAGAAAGACTACAGGTGAACAATTATCCACAGGGAGATGTCCCTTAAGGCAGTGAAATGGCAGCTGTGTGGGAAATTGTGTATATTTGGATGCATTCACAGGGGAATTGACTGGAAAGATAAGAAATTAAGGAGGTTGCTCTGGTAAGTGGTACTGATGACTACAGTCATCAATACCCTTCTTTCATCAGTACTCCCTTCTTTCTGAAGTTGCTGAAGCAACAGTGCTATTAGCAAAGCTTCCCCACCCCCCCATTTACTTAATCTGTTCTGGTTTTTGTTCTTGAGTAGAAAAAAAAGAGATGTGATTTCAAAGACTCTACTGTGGTAGCTGAGGCATGGGATTGAGATTAAGAAAGTAAACCAGGCAAGAGAGCGTCACATTTCTCCAGCTGCTGATGGGTTTTCCTACTTGCTTTCTCTTTGCTTTGTGCAGTAGCATGAACGAATGGTGGGGTGTTGATTCTGATTTGCAGTCTTCAGCTTCACAACTTTTGTGGGGTTCAGCCATTCCCTCAATGCTCTCCAAACACAACCTCGAAGCTAAATTTATTAAGGAGATTGTTCAGTGTATTGCAACTGGCTGGAAAAATCCGGACATAGTTCACTTGAAATAGGTTTATCTCCTTGTTGTTTGAAGCTGTACTAATCACGAGAAGATAAGGGTATCCAGGAAGGTTCAGTTCAACACTGTTTGAACTAGTATGAAGTTAGAAGCTTTGGTGTCAATGTTTTGCTTTCTGGCCCTTCTCCAGTCATCTCTAGTCACCTGGCTGGCAACAAATTTGTTGTGGGAAAACAAATTTGCTGTGGGAAATGACCCTTTCACTAGTGCTCGTGACAGGAATCTTCTGGTTTATAAAACACTTCCTTTTGCATTCAGAGGGAGGGAAGCTCCAGGTCAAAGATGATCTTCAAGCCTTGATAGGTGACCCTCTTCTTCTTGCAAAATCTTTCTTCAGGCTGTTCCATGCGAGGGAGTGTGTTAGACCCTGAGGCTTCCACACGATTGTAGGCACTTAATGATGAGCAACACAACCAGCTGCAGCCTGGAGTGGTCTCATTCATCATAGCTGCTTTGTGAAGCAACATTGACTTGCACCAGCTGAAGATGTAACCAAGTCATTTCAGGCTTTAACCTCAAAGCCTCCTTGTTAATACAGCAGTAAATGTACTCATTGCAATTAAAATTACTACTTCTTCTCAGGTAAACATATGCTGAGGTTTGTGCTTTATCACTTTGAAATAGGATTTCCCCAACTTTGCTAATTAGCAGTGTTGCCCAAACAGAAAGAAACATATGGCTCATGCCATGCTGACTTGAAGTCTTTGGAATCCCACCAGAGAATAATTAAAGTGATTTTGATTTACCGGCATGATGAAGTACAAGCCATTCTTTCTCATTTGGCCTTATGTCTAGAAGCTCTGAGACAGTAAGGTACCTTAGCAGGAGAGCTGTAATAATTAACATGAGCCAGATTGTTATTATTCAGATAGCTTTGTTGCCGTTAACAATCATTTGTAATTATTAAGAGACTTTACATAATCCATGCAAGATCTTGCGCTTACCCATTTCTGGAACCGCATGGTTAGTTGGGCTTAGTTTAGACTGAACGGTTGAGAGATTCCAGCTTTTCAGTTATTCTTGAAATCAGGTAGTTTATTATAATGGGAAAAAATCTCTGCTGTCGAATAGAATGCTTTTCCTTGTTTTTTACTGATAACACCAAGGAACACGCTGTCCAGTGCAGTTTTGCAGAGGTGTGTATTTATCTTTATTTTTCCCTTTTGGAAACAGTTGATGAAAACAGATGCACATGGAAAGTGCAGATTTCTTCATCAAACAAAAGGAAAATTTTAAAATGAAAGTTTTGACTAAAATATTCAATAACAGCTCAACCTTTTCTCTGGAAAGCAGGCAATAATAGGTGTTCATATGAGTGGAAACTCAGCTTCCTCCCAGGAAAAAGTTTAGGCAGAATTTTTACTCAGCATGGATAATTCACCCTGCCCTCCTGATGCTTACCAAGAACTGGAAATAACAGAACCTGTTTGCACATTACTGTAAATTTTACTCCACAAATGGCTGTTTAACAAAGGTATGTGTCATCTACTGCAGATTACTGAATGTAAACATGAATGCTGCTGAATAAATGGAAATTAAACGGTGTAATGTAGGCAGTGGATGTCATAAATATACACTGCTTAGAAAATGCAGAGTAAATAACTGATGTCAAAAGCCTTGTTCAGAGGCAAATGGTATGAAGACCATGAAACACGAAGAGCTTGAGCTTCTTGATTGAGAGAGTCTTGCCAATTAATTTTCAAAATAGGTTTTTCTGGATTCTATTTAATGTAAGATTCCAGTGATGCTCTAAGATATCAGTATGTGAATCTGCATAAGTTGAAACTAAGGCCAAACCATGGTTTGGTTTAGAGTCAGGTTGAAAACTTAGGTGCTTGGGAGGTTCTGACTGAAGCTTAAAAAGTGGAAGGATGCCTGGGATCAGGTGTACTTGTGAACTCTTGTTTAGATACAGTCTGATGAGAATGGTTCCTCTTGAAGGCTTCATCCTGCACTGGAACACACTCTTTTGTAGATTTGAAGTTAAAACTATTTGCTTTTTTCTCTCAGAAGGTGCATCTCAGTTGTGTTGTCTGAGGTATAGAACTTGGTTTATGCTATAATGGGATTTTTGGGAGGCTTTTGAAAGTTTTAAAAACATTGAGTCTTTAAACTTGGTTTCTTTTAGTTAATAGCCAAAGGTTTCCAGGCTTCAGGTATCAAAACTTCTAAATGGTTTTACAAATCTTACGTCATAAATGAAAAATTGATGTTGGTTCTGTAAATTACTAAATATTCCATGTGCTCCTTTCAGAAAATAGTTGGAAATCTGCACTTTGGGTATTTTCCTTTCTAATGCAGATGGGTGACTTTAAGTAATGTAGAACTGGTTTTTGTTTTTTTGTTTTTTTGAGGGGGGGGAAATATATCCTGCAACTCATATTTTGCTTGTTTTATCTTACCAGGGCCAAATTCTGTGTTGCAAGGAGCTTCTTATGTTTTTCTTGGCCCAACCTACTAGGCACAGAAGTCAAGCTTTCTGTTTTAGACCAGATCATAGAACTCAGGAGAGTAATTTCTTTCTCCTCCTTACTGGCAACTTCAGGAGGCAGGTTTCTTAATATTCGAATGTGAGACAGAAATGGAACAGGATTTTGCTGGTGTGTGATGCTGCATATTTGAGGAAGTCACAGAGGATCTGTGCACGAAGAATGAAGAAACCTTGCATTTTATATAGGAATTTACCATGCAGCTCTCTGCACTAGTGGAGGGCACTATATAGGCTTTGGTGGCTAAGGAATTTACAATTAGTTGAAAACTATTCTTTTTCATTGCTAATATATGTTCTATTCAAACAGAAACTGTAAAACTGAACTGAGCCCATCCTAAGTGTGAATCTTTGCCTCTCTTTCAAAGAACATAGCTCCCTTTCAAAAATGTAATGCTGTGTGTGACGCAGGAGTTGCCATGGAAAAATACATTGAGCCAATCATTCATGATTTATTTATAGCAATTAGAATGCACATCCCAAGATCCAATAGTAACTTTGATTTTAAATAAAAAATAAAAAAAAAATCCAGACAAAGGATTGAAGCACGTAAATTGTTGGGAACATTTGTGAATCTGTATGGTTAATATATTATTTAAAAAATCGACTATGTATGTTCCTGGACAGGGCCTTGAAGTATCACTGCTGCTGGTATTTGCTTCTATATTTCTGCTGCTGCTAATGTTATTACTGCCGTTGTATACTTACCATCTGTTCAGTGACTATCTAGTAGGTATAGTAAATACCAGTTCAAAGTGAGATTTTTCTTCTAATCATCTCTTTTTGAAAACGTTTGTGTAAAAGCAAATGCTCTGGAGAAATCTGTATACCTGTATCTTGCTGGGAACATGGTGCCCAGGGTCCTTAGAGCTGGATGTGCTTGCCTGTGGTGCTTAAACTACAACAAGCAGTGAATATCTTCCTCCTGATGGCTTTAAATTGCATTCAGGCAGAATTTATTTATTTTGATTAAAATTAACTGTATTTCAGTGTTGACCTTTTGTAGGTAACTGCTGAAGCACCAGAACTTCTGCTGATATCCCATATGCACTTTATCTTTGGGCAATGATGAAGAGCAAATGCACAAGTCTTCAAGTTTAAGTATTTATATTTGTTTGTTTAATGGGTGGGCACCCTTTGGAGTTTGCTTTTTTTTCCAGGGATGTGTCTTATGGAGACTTTGACTCCGTTGGAGGCTAAGGAACTCCTCTGGAGTTTATTGCCCTTGTCCTTCTACCATTATGTGGCTTGCCGAGTTTCATTTCAATTTGGCAGTGAGTCGGGAGCGTCAGATCTCTTTGATGTATAGCTCCCTCAGAGGTTAAATCAATAGTGTTTTAAGCATATCGCTTTCTTTCAATGAGGCCGTTGCTGGGGGAATTCTTGCAGTTTTTCAGCTTTCATATTTTGCATTGAAAATTTAATGTTAAGGAACAAAATCTACATAACAAAAATCTGAAAGCAACTACTGCATAGCTGGTTTTAATTACCTGGGGTTAATATGTGGAGCAGAAAACTTAGGTTTCACTGCCTTGGAGCTGGGTATGTAAGAGATTTTTCTGAATATAACTTGAGCCTTCTTTCATTCTCTCCTGGTTCACGGGACTGATGGAGACCTACTTTCCATGAACTGATTTTGTATTTATCTTTTGAGACCTGTTGACTTTCTCAAGTCCTTGTGCAGGGTGGGAAGGAAGATGGGCTTTAGTTGGTCAGGTGCATGCCTGTCAATCACTCAGTAGGCCACATGAAGGCTGCACTTGGACTCCCGATGGGAAAGGCTGTCACACTGCTGCTGGAGCATATAGACTCATGCTCCTCGGCTCATGATCAGTGGGGCTTCCTGAGTGGCTCCTTACTAGGGAACATGCCTCCACCTGCTCCCTCACAGCATCCTTCACTTGATCCATCTCTCCTTGCTACGGGGCTGGAGGGCTGTGGGGCTCCACTGCAAGTGTGTAAGGGGTGAGGTATGGTAGGGAATGAGAGGGAAGAGTCAGAAGGTGAAGGCTTGGGTAGGATGCCTGGGATTGTCAGGAAGCCCTTCTGCAAGAGAGGGCCTTTGAGAATTATGCTGGCCACGCAAGCAGCATGAGACAGTGGCTTCAAGGCTTGTGCATCCTTGAGCATTCACTCTGAGCACTGCTGTTTTAGGTCATGCAATGAGTTCAGCTGGGTGAGGATCTCATCCCTCAACTCTCTCTCGCATCCTTGCTTGATTTGGCAGCAGACTAATAACACCTGCCCCTTGTTGGGTTTTACTGTATCACTTATGCATGCCATAGACAGTATCTCACTTGTGTGGGATTTTCTTTGGGATGTGCAATAATTTTGCCGCCCTAGAGGACTTAAAGAAATCATAGGGTTCTTCTGGAAGTAGCAGTAAAGAGCTGTGTCTCTTGTGAGAATAAAACGTCAACAGTGTTGAAGCTGAGTAAAAGTTCACCTTACCCTATAACTTGTCTGCAAAACCACAACTCCTAAGCTTCACAAAGAAACAAGCTGCCAACCAAGAGATTGCTTTACCTGCTTTGTTACTAGAAATCACAACTGCAGTTAGTTGACTGGAAGCTCCCTTTGTCTGCAGGCTTCAGGTGTAACAAATGTTCTACCATCTTTATTAGTACAGTTTTTTACCTTCAGTACTGTAGAAAAGTGCCTGGAGTTGGGATGACATTTTGAGCTAGGATTCATCAACTTCAACTAGTAGACATCTGCACTGCAAGCAGCTGATATGACTTGTCTAGATTCCCTTCAAATTTGATGGAGAAAAATGGATATTTTTAAGAGATGATTTATTTCATGCCATGGCAGCTATCCAAAATCAGTCAGATGTATTGAACCTTAGAAGTTTGTATTCCTTCATTGGTCAGAAAGGAGTATGGACAGCTAATCTTTCTTTGCCTATTCAAATTTTGTCCAGGTGAATCCAAACCTTAAAATCTGTATTCTTATTCCTCCAAGCAATATTTTGTTCAAAGGAGGCTAACACCTAAGAGTGGATAAACTGCTCTCCACTTGTTGCTTTTGGGACAAAATTTGCTGGCCGCAGATTCTTGCTCTGCATGAATTGCCCTTAGTTTTTCTGGCAATACAGGAACATGGGCTTGCCTGTGAATACTTGCATGGACCAGCTGAGCCCCTGAAAGCTCCTTGAGATTGCTGTGGGAATTAAGTGACCAAATACTTTAAGAAGCTTTGGAAAATACCAACCCATGGCCAGCTTTAGTGTTTGGTAGGAAACAGTGTGCTTTTCCTCCCCCAAAAAAGTCCAGTTAAGAGAAGACAAGGATTCATCTCACTTCTCGAAACTTCTTGCTTCCTCCAGAAACAAATGGTTTCAGAAACTAAGATATTTGGCTGCCTCAGGCCCCAGCAGTTTGCTTGGTGGGTGGGCTGCCTGGACTGGCCGTGTCTGCAGGAGGGCTTCTGGGTAGCTGGAGCTCTTGAGGAAGCTGTCTGCTGCCTGTCAAAGCATCAGTGGCATCAACATGCTCCTATGCAACACTCTTGATCCTTCTGTAGGAGCATTTTTCTGACAGAAATCTCTCCTATCTGAAAATCTCCAGCCTGTTTTGGCAGATAGCTCAGCATGTGAATGCATGCTATCTGGAGAACATGCCACATTAAATAGGGTGAATGTGTAGAGGGAAAATAATCTCCAAGCCTGCCAAGATGGATAATTGATCTTTACATCCTTCAGTGAATTCCTCCTGTCTGTCTTCTCTCTCTGGTGATCTCAATTTAGTTCTTTCTTCAAGCCCCTTGTGTTTGTGTACTTCTCCATCTCCAGTGCCTAGGGTGCTATGCAAAATTGTATTGAATAGCCACCTGCAGACCAGAGATGTTTCCAACCGCCCACACCACACACAGTAGCTGAAATCTGCAGCTCTGCAAAGTACTTAAGGGGCGGGGGGGGGGAAGTGTTAAAGTCCCTTTAATTGAATGTGTCACTCTAACTGATAATTTAGCACCATATGAGATAAAAATTAGCATGTCCATGAGAAATCAGTGACTCATTCTTTGTTATACTTCTGCTTCAGAGTCCAAGGAAAGATTAGAGCACCCCAAGCACAGGGCAAGTAGGGAGAAATGGGTAGTCTCTGTTCTCAGTAACAGGGGGGAAGATACAACAGCTAGGTGCTTTGTGGGTTTTTTTCTTTTTTTTCCTTTAATAAAGCCTATTGCAAGTGGCACTTTGGGGAGTTTTTCCTCAGCTATGAGCAAAAATAGGAGCTGAAAAATAAAGTTTCAGTTCTTCTCTTGCCTTCAGGTCTCTTCTGTGGAGGGTAGCACAGGGTGCTGGGGTGTTTGTGTCCTTGCTGCTTTGTGCAGGAGCTCAGACTCAAACCATAAATTCTTTTTTTTTTTCTCTTCTTTTTTATTTTTTTTTTCCCCCTGCTTTGGTAAGGTAGGCAGGCTTTTCCTAGTCTTTTCATATGAGCTCTGATATTTGAACACCATGGTATTGTCCATTGGTCTCTTGTTTCCACATGGTGCCAACATAATGACATTTCTTTTGAGAGGCTTTAAATTTATGTTTCAGCCAATTTTACAACACAGCTATGCTTGGAGTAGGAAAATAAGAAGGTTTAACTCTGTGCATGGATAGATCTTTTATACCTTCTGGACCTTTATTCAAAGCTATGCTTCCTAGAAGTAGCCATAAGATGCCAGATGTCTCATGTCATGCACTTCTTTCAGCAGAAATTGATTATATGATGCAGTTACAGTCTTGAGATGGATTGTCTTAGTGCTTATATATAGGCATAACTGTGGATTTTCAGCTTGCTGACATTAACTGTATCACAGCGAAGATGCCAATTGAATTAGCTGTCCAGTGAGACTTTTGAGAACTGGGAAAGTAACTCTGCTTCCTGCTCTTTGGCATGTGCATGGAGGTAAAAACTGCCTGTCAGCTCAAAGAAATATTTAGAAGTGATCTTTAATATTAAATGTATTCAGATTGATTTTTAATGGTTGTAAACAGAAATATCGTTCTTCTGTCAAACAGGAATATGGGTGGAGGATGCTTATGGAAGTTCAATAGATTTTTTTTTTTTTTTTTTTAATTCCAGTTCTCCTTGGGAGGACTCAAGTTGCTAGAAATAATTTTTCTCTAAAAGTCAGGTGAAAACTCTCAATGGAGATTCTTTAGGTCTTGGCTGTGAAGACTGGCGCCGGCTTAAGACCTTCTTATGTCCTGTGTTGCTTCTTCCTGCTCCCTCAGTTGTACCGATATGGTCTTTTGGAGCTACGCTGTGTTACAGAAATGATCCAGGCAAAAATATCTTTCTAGAAAAGGAAGAATAGGGAGTTATTTTTAATCTGACTTGACCTCTGACATTATTTTTGTGCAGAATGTAGATATAACTATTAGAAATTAGCCACTGTGGAAATAAAAGCTACAGAAAGCTTCACAAAGTGACCACTCTGCGTGGGAGAGGACATTTTACCTTAAGTCTTGGAATTCAAGGATTGCAAGCTGAAGACATGGTCTCTATTGGAGCAAACACAGACAAAGCACTGCTGTAAATGCAAAGGTAGAAGGTTGCTGGCAAGAGGTTCATCATGCTACTCTTAAAGCCTCTTAAAATATTTCCATAAAAAATGGTTTTGCCAGAAAATTTGTTTTTTATTAAACAAGGTTTTTTCTGTAGAAAGCTGCCCTCCCTGCTCCTCTGTATTTTAATAAAAGAAAAAAAAAATCATTCAACTTCTTGTCCAGAGATTGTGATCTGGCTCTTGCAGAAATACCAATGAGTCAAAAAATACTAGAGTCAGAAGAGGTTGTAGCTTATTTATTTTGAGAGTGTAGTTGAGGAGTCCAGTCCATGTAGGAATGTGAGTCAGTTATGTAGGGTCCAAAATGCACTTCCTATGAGGCACGGAGGGAAAGATCTCTACTGCAGTTTCCTAGATGAAAGCTGTCATGGTTTTGTTTAATTTTTCTGCCCTAGAGTCCACATGTTCCAAGGTAGAGCTGTCAGTTCCCTGCTACAGCTGAAGAGGCAAGAAATGTGTTGACCCAACCATAGCATGAGCCTTGCCTGCATGCCCAAAGGCGCTGTCTCAACATCAGCTCTGAGGGTATCTGCAATTTCCACTCCTCCATTTTTTTTTTTAAGCTCTCTTTGCTTCATGTGACTTTCCAGTCATACTTCTTATGCTCAGGTTTGAAACTTCTAAAGACAAATGTAAACAAATAGCTGGGCTACATGTGCCCTCATGTGAGAGAATGTTCTTGTGCTCTGAACAGCTGTAGCACACGAACATTGTCCATGCCACTTGCTTGTCCTGGGGAGGGCAGAGCGCATGGGCTTGGCTCAGAGCAGCAAAGTGCTGCAGCCAGCATCTCAGAGGCGGTTGTGCTTCTCTGCTGGTCATGGGCAAAAGAAGAAAAATGCAACCTTAAATTATGTGCTTATGCTGGCAAAAGCAAGAGAGCTCAGATGTTTACTCTGGTGTAATTGGCAACTCAAATTGACCTGCAGCCACATACAGCTGAGAGACGTGTGATGGAGAGGGGCTGTTTGTTTCCTGGCTGGATTAGCAAGGTGCTGGTCAGCACTAGGGATGTGCCTATCCCAATATATGTGCTATTGTCCTTTGAGTGGCGGCTGAAGAGACCTTCTTCCCTTAATTCATTCATTCCTTCTCTGCAAGACTAACTCTCCTTGAGAAGGTGAGACTGAAGCACTCCTATCTGTCCCAAATCAGTTTCTACTGATGGGACCTGGAATAGGAAAGGAGTTTCTGTAGCCCAAATGATGCCAAGTGTATGCTCAGTAGTACCACTCTGTTTTTTTCCCCGAACGTGTTGCTTTGAAAGGTCCTAGGATATGAATTGTGAAGGCACTTTTACTTTGTATGGGAGAACTGCGCATGCAGTAAGCAAGCACTTTAATATTTCATGAAGGGTTCATCTCCTAATGGCAGGAGTGTTTCCAAACCTGAGGCTATCACAGGGGTGCCAGTGTTGATGAGAACTAGCAGATTTATGATCCCCTGTCACTGCCAAACAGGGAATCATCAGAAATGAAGGCATAGGTCTTGCAAAAGCTGATGTGGGAGGCAGAAATAAAGCTGTTCAGGAACTGAGCTCGTGCACCTTTGTGCCTCTTGTGAGTTCTCTCTAGTAGGCTGTGGTTGAACAGTAATGGACCGATGCCAACCTCGCATCCTCCATGGGCTGTGCGTATAACATGCTCTTGTTGGTATCCAGATCAACAGTTTATATTTAACCAAATACATGTTTCCACATGTAATTCTGATGTTCCTATATCAGTTAGGAGACAGTCATTACAGGACTCATTTGGTATGTACTTGAGAGTATTACAGACCCCAGTATTCCCTCTCCTGGTGTCAGCACAATGTCTGGCCACTACCGTATTCACAGGCAGCTGCCAGGAACTCTGGCAGGGTGCAGCCTGCCAATGAGTGGGTTGAGTGATTCGTGCCCTTGTGCTGTGAAGTGCTACTGACTGTGTGCTGTGACTGTCTGACGTCTGTCCTGGCTATGCCAGTCTGCAGAGGTGGGACATCTGCTTAGGTCATAATTGTTTGGTACTGGATTTTTTCTTTTATTCTATGCTGGGGTGACTTGTATTTTATTTATTGGCTTGTAATCTTTGACCAGTTACTAGTGCATAAGATTTGGAAACATTGCCTGTTGGACAATTCCTTTCTGCTCTGACTTGCTTCTCGCTGTCTGAAGCCATCCCAGATCCTCCATACTGGTTGTTCTTAAACACTTCTCCATCAGCCTGTGCCTACTTCCTCCTCCCCCTCTCCTCTTTCTGCAACTGGAGGCATCTGACTTCACCTCTTTCCTCCACTAGCTCTGTCTTTCCACATTGCGAGTGGGTTTGGGTTGAGTGCAAATATGAGGAAAGGTTTAGCTGAACCTGGCCCTAGGGTTGAATCAATTTTGGAACATGCAGTACCGCGGTACCTGGAAGAGCAGGGATGAATGCTGCTTGCACTGTGACCAGAAGGAGAATAAACTAATAGCTCCAGCAAAAGAGCTGTTTGCCATAACGTGTGTATTCTCCAAAATCACTGAGGGGAGAGCAGTGCCATGCTCAATTTGATGGTTTCTTAAATGGACAATTTCTTACTATTTTCAAACAGCACAAGCATTTCTGGATGGTGGGAGCCAATGAGCTTGTTTGCATAAATTAAGATATCAGAGAGCTCATCTATCTCTTCTACGCTCACCTGGATTCAGGAGATGCCAGCAAAAGCTGGAAATGAAACCCAGAGGTTTATTTTATTTGTTTATTCAATAGTAGGCCTTGGATCTTCTTTTGTGACTCAGATTTCTGTTCTATTCTATACAAATCCCCAAGACTTTGCCTCTCTTCTTTTCAGCTGCTTACCGTATAGGCTATGTATAATACTTACTTCTGAGACAGAAGATGCACTAGGAATTAAATATTCCCATACGCTATTAAAAAAATCCTCAGTATGTACTAGGTCATCCCAAAACCTACCCCAATCCTGCATGTAAAAAGTTGTGCAAGTTTTACTCTTTTAAAACACAAAGTTTGAGAAGCTAGGTGCTAGGCTTGGAAAACAGACAGAGCAACCAAAGCAACTGCAGCCCCTATGAGCCACTTCTTATTTGGCAGGTGAGACTGCACCTCTCCATTAGGAACCCAATACTGACTCACATGAATGTGAACTTACACCTGGAGACTCCCTCAGAGCCAGAACTTTGGCAAGTTCATATCATAAATAGTATAAATTGCAAGCTAGTGCAAAGCTCTCTGCTAGAGCATTAACTTTCAGTCTGAGATGCTTTTTGTGGGACTGCCAGGCTGAGTCATCAGTTGATGTATGGAGAAGAAATGTACAATGCATATCTATCCTCTCTGGCTAAACATGCTGTGAATTAGAGAAGGAACTTTTGTCTGCAAGTATAAACGTTCTTTATGTTGCTTTACTGCTTAGGTGGTGGTGGGGGAAGGCTTATTACCAGACTTGGATAGACACTAAACTTGATAACGTGGCTCACTTTTTGCTATGACATGGAGTAAAACCAACAGTCCTGCCTCAAAATCTCTGTGGACTAAGCTGAGGTGCTGACTGGCTACAGAAAGAGAGTTTGCAAGTGCTCGTGGCTGTTTTCTGTAACCCTCCCCAGATGATGCAGCATGCAGAAAGAGGGAGGAGAGGCCCGAAGTGGTTCTCTGGAAGACTACAGGGAGCTTCTGTTAGTAATGTGGGAAGGAGCACGGTGGAGGATGTAAGAGGAGCTGGGGTTTGAAATCATAACTACTGTAGACTGGCTCCTGGGTAGTTCTGGGCTTTTGATTAATCTGAGAGAGAATGAGGAGAGCAACAACATGGGTGACTTGGAAACTGAGGACAGATGATTTAGATTTGGTGAGACACAGATGATGACCTGGGTCTAAACTTTTTGTGTCAGGTTTTTGCTCATAAAAGAGGCAAAATGATCTTTTTTGCTCTTGCTTATCTTTCACTTACTTACCTTTATTTTAAATGTTTTATGTCAAAAAGACCTCATATATTAATTTTCACTTAGCATAATAGAGCACGCATCACAGTTGCATTTCTTATTGCTGCTGCAAATGCCGGGAGTGTATTGCTTGCAAAACCTTTTTATTGTACAGTTCGATATCATTATAGAAAAATCAATGGACTCTTCATTACGACTTTAAAAGAAATGTAGGCTAGTACCTTAATCCTAGATCAATTTGCTTTTATTTCATAATAGCATAAAAATTTATCTGCCAAGAACATTATTAACTAGTTCAGTTTTTGGATATCCAGATATAACATTTAAGAAAAAGTACAATGAAATGATTTATTTCACATTCAGCCTGGAACACCTTACATAATAATAGGCTTCATTAAGGGAGAGGACTTGAAGACACTGTGTATTAAAGGGGGTGAAAAAAGGCCCTTGATGGAGAAGATATTTCCTCATCTGACGTTCTCCTGTCCCTGTGGAAATTTAAATAATATATACTATTGGTATATGTTTTTGCTCAGGAATGTTATAAATATTTGAGCAAGATCAAACAGAACAGCAAAGGAGCACTGTTTTAGTTTTGTAGCTTTTTAGAAAAATAAACCAGATCTGTACCCAATGAATATGGACCGGCATCAGACAAAGCTCAGTGCTGGTGGTTTTCGGTCTGGGATATTCTGTTCAGCAGTGTTACAAAAACCATGATTTTGAATACAGAAACCCATTAGGTAATTTCTTCCCTCTAGATGCACTCCCGTGTCCTGTCTTCTGGTTTGTGGAGAAATGGGCATCTGCAAGAGGTGGCAGCCAGAGGGTGGGATTTCTCTAAGCAACATAGTCCTTATGCAAGGTCTGTTCAGTGCAGTGATCGGATGTGGAAACTTTTGGCAGGAACTGGATGTAAAGTTTTTGCTTTGAGTTTTAGGTGTCATATTTTTGAGCCTGATAAAGTTATTTGCAGCTCTCCATTTGGTATTATTTCTGCACTTTGCAGAAGCCTTTGTTTTCCAAGGGTGTTTTTGAGAGCTGAACTTGGCCGTGTGGAGGAGAGGCACTAGTTTGTCCAGTGAATTTTAGTGTCTGGATCCAACTGACAGACAATACCTGAAATCACAAGGTATTTAATTGTTTGCCTTTATTCCTGGTTAGGCTTTGTCTTGGCAGGTTAATGCCAGCTACTGAGAGAGGGAGACTGTTTATATGAAAAGCCAGGAGGTTATCACAGAGAAAGCAAGGCAGTGCTTCATGGTGAAACAGTAACAGTGAGAATCCCAGTGCCCTCTTGGCCCATGTTAACATAGTTTGGCCGTACAAAATAAGCATCCTGCCTCATGTCAAAACTTGGATGTGAGTTAACAAGAACCTCTGTAGGTACTCCCTGCTACATGCATGTCCATACCAGCGTGTTATAGCTAACCTGAAATGAGGCTGTAGTAGATCATCCTCTGGGAACTGGTGCCTTCGGTGAACATTTTGGCTGTGTCTTGGTATTGTGCTGCAACGAGGAGGGAGTGTGGCTTTAGTGTCACAGCAGTCTCTGCCAGTGACAACCTGTTGCACCCAGGCTGCCTGTCTCTCTCTGTCCTGGCAGTTTCTGTGGTCTTTTGTTGCTTTGTCAAGATAAATTCACTGCCTTTCCCCACTCCTGCCTGCCTGCTTTAGCTGTGAAAAATACATGTTTTAGCTCTGAGGTTCCATTTCACTGACTACGGCCAGAGTAGCAATTAATCCAGTAGGAGATAGGAGCAATTTTAATTTTTATTCAGGCTGCTGATGGAATAGTGCAGAGCAACTTACAAGCCTAGATGGACCCAAAATACCTTTCTTTGACAAAAGGCACCGCTAAGCTACTTGCTTATGTTAGGTCACTGTGGTTTGCAAATGTTACCATCAAGTAGCAAGATCAGTGGTTGGGACCAGTGTGTGGAAAGGTATTTGGGCACATAATTTCTTCTGATTACTTGTAGGGGGTGACCTTCAAAACCCAGCCCTAAATTTCCTGCTCAAGGGCTTGAGGTCATCACTGTGATGGCTAACTTAGGGTGTCCTGTTGCCTAGTCAGCAGCTGAGGCAGGAACCTGAGCATGGATTCCCACATCCTCCATATCCAACTAGGAAAGGAGATAGATAGAAACTTAAAAATGAAAAGCCAAGGAAAGAAAAGGATGGTGGCTGTGCTGGACCAAAAGCCTCTGGCAGCAGGTGCTCAGGGGTAAGTTGTCCTGCATCCTTACTGCCCCTTAGCCACCAGTGATGTCTTCATCTTTAATAGCTCAGGGTGGATTTTCCTTCCATGCAATTTTCTAGCAACTTTTTGAAATCTGTGCATCCTTCTGATGTCTGTAGCTCCAGTGGCAGGGCATTACACAGCTTAATTTTTAAGCTGTTTTGAGAACTGTTTCTGCTCATTTTCTTTAGAGTCTGATGCTGGCAAGGTTCATCTGATGCCCTTTGGCTCTTGGATTGAGAGCAGTGGTGACCCTTCTCTGCCCTGCTTGTATCGTACAGAGTGTGGTCTGAAGCAAAGCACATCATCCTCCTTAGTGTCTCCTGCCAGCAAACACCTTGCTACTCTCAGGAAGGTTGGGGTTTTACTCTGGGTGGCAAACAGATGCTGGTCTCCGCTCAGGAGTCAAAACTTTGAATGTGGTGTGGATGTAGGGGCAAAAGCATTTTCCTTCTGTATGTGTAGGTGCATTGATGGCACCCATCCTACCTTTTCAATAGGTCTGTAATTAGAGCTAGTGTCCAGGAGGTGCTCACCTTTGCTTGCTTTATATCTCCTGCCAAAGAGAAATTTAGACCTATTATTTCTTCAAAATGGCGTGAAGGGGAAATATAGAGTTAAAGGGCTATTTTGAGTTAGACTTCTTACTGACTTACAGTGAAATTGTCACCATTTGTGCAGAAGAATTATCAATTGGCCAAGTCCCAAATTAGCCTGTAGTTTCAGAGGGAAGTCTGGGCACCAGTGGGGCAGAGGAAGATCTCTGGATTTGGGTCTGCTCCAGTTAATGTCAGGTTTTATCTCACACAGATTACTCTGCCTGAACGCCTTGCTGCCTTCTGGGTGGCATCAGAACTGAGAAAATATCAGATATCCACAGCAGAGAAAGAACCAGTTTCCTTTTCATTTAGGTTATGATCTAACAGTGGAGAAGCTCAGGATTTTAGGGTAGTCCTGTGGCAAGACTGAACCCAGCTGGACATGGGCTGGTTAACATGCGGACAGTAATGATAACACTTCTGTCTTTCAGAAGCTGAACTTTTTCCTGTGCTGATCTCCACATATAGTGACGATTCAAACAGATGCACAGTGACTTTTATCAAGTGTACTCTCAGTGTATTTCTGGTGTGAATAACGCATCACAGGTAAAGAACCACAATAGTAATGAAAGGAAGGAATTGATTTCCAATGGATAGATGGATAGACAAACAGATAGCTAGCTAGCTTCCCCCTCACTCCTTATGACTATACCTTAAAGCCTCTTGTAATATAGGAAGTGCTTTGGTGGCTAACAAGATAGAAACAGCAGGTGAACTTCTTCATGTTTTAGGAAATATGTCTGATATTCCCCCAAATCAGAGTGTGCCTCTCGGTTTCCTGGTGTCTAATAAGAAGGGAGCTCATGTTAAGGCAGTGCTGTTTTGGGATCTTTCTTCTCTGTAATTGAAACATGTTACTATTGAAACTGTAGGAATCTTAATATGCTTTGAGATATCTTACTCCTGTAACAAATTGACTGATGGGTTCAAAACTTTTTTGGGAGTTATGTATGTACACACACTGCCAAGTGGCATCTGTTGTGTAAGTTTAATTCTGTTTGGAAGTGAAGGCAAAAATGGGCAATGGTGACTGAGAAATGATTGTCTTCCAAAATTGAATGAATGATGAGGTTTGAATTTGAAATATGAAAATTAAATCACTGCTGGAGTAGAGAAGACATTGCTGTCAAAAGCATATGCTTTGGGACCATGTCTAGAGAAAAATTGGCAGTTTTTGTGAATCCCTGCTTGTGCTAACGAAGCCAGTCTATTGTAGATGGATTGAGCTCCTTTACAGGATGTGCTTTGGGGATGATAAAATCTCTTTGAGATCAGAGAAGGAACAGCACAAGACCTTGGTCTGCTCACAAGCAGACAGTTTGGGTGCTGCTGTGTTCTTAAATTGATTTTCTGGCAAGTGAAGAGAAAAAGGATTTTTTTTTTTGTTGGAAACATATTGATATATAAAAATAGTTGTGCCTTGCATTTAGAGATGTAATAAGTTTAAATTCCATAGGTGAGAGATTTCCTCCCCTCATGTTATCTGACATGTTTGGTAATAACCTCCAGTGCTATGCTGTCTGTGTCATACTGTTGGAAAGGTGCAGGATGATAAAATCTGATATTCAGTCACCTGGTTCTGCTCTTCTTTATTAGAACTGATATGATATAGAGACTGCAAGTAACCGAAAGCTTTCCTTTGATTTCAAAAAGCAGAAGATCAGATTTAGTGACGAATACAATACCCTACAAACAGGTCCCTTGCAGAGATGGTGGGGGGGATGGAAATTGATTCACCTATTGCCTGAGCATGGGAGGATCTGGGCTTGAGTTCAGTTTTCAGAATTGAAGATTAGTGTTTTATCAGAAAGCTGCTCAGGATCTGATCTGAGCTCACAACAGGCTATTCGGATCACTGATTGCCTTAATGTTGGAACTGTTTAATATTTCAGCCACTTCTCTATACGGTTCACACAATAACAGCCACTGTGTCAATAATAAAGGCTCCTTCTGGAATCTGCCAAACAAAAATGCTGTGCTTTTTTTGTAGTAACTTCCTGTGGTATAAACAATGGTTTGTACATCTGAACAGTAGTTTTAGAGAGCTGCTGTCTCCAGCTCAGCTTTGGGGTGCTAGGTTCAGAGTTGTTTTTAAAATTTATAGTCCACTTTGACTTGACTACACTTCTGGGATGGCCTTTCTGGCATCCATCAGCATGGGACAGAAATAAAAACATCCCTTCCCCCCCCCACTGATTTCAAATGCTTCGGAACTGCTGATTGCAGCACAGCCTGAACAGCAGGCATTTTTTCTGCATGTTGCTTTTATGCAAGGCTTAGATTAAAAGCACAAAGAGCAGAGAGTAGCTCATGCAGGTACGATGAGCAGAAGTTTACCTGTGTTTCTCTGCTGTGGTGGCCGGTACTTTCGTGTCTTATTTAACTGGTTCCTAGTAGTGGTCCTGACAGAGCCAACAGTGGAAAACATATATGCTTCAGTAAATGCAGTGAGCTTTGCTTTGCTGTCCGTGTTGTTGTCCTGTCCAGAGGGTCTCCTGAGAAAGTCAGCACTGGTGGTGCTAAGGGCATGCCAGGTGATACTTGGAGGAGCAGCAGCTGCTGGAGCAAGCCAGAGCCCTGGCAGGGAAAACCAATGCACAGGTGGCTTCAGGGGAGGGGAAAAGAGCAATGAAATTGGGCACTACTTAGAACACCCAAAGAGACCTCTCAGGCCACAAACAACTCCCACGTCTTCTAGATACTTTGCATTCCTCTGTGTTAGCTTTGTGTCTCGTGGATTTGTGGCCTGGTATTACAGCTTCTCTTCTGCCCATTGGCAATTGCGAGTGATTATCATTGTGTGTGGTTTGAGAAGTAGGAAGAGTGATGCTACCAGCAGAGATACACCATGAACAGGACCTTTGGTTTAACAGAGCCTGACACAGAGAGCTTTCTCCTGCAAGATGGCCCAGTCCTGTCATCTGCTTGGCATGCTGGCATCCTACCTTGTCTCTGTGCACATTACCTGCCCCAACTGGCAGAGGAGACTGCAGCTTGTTTAGGAGTTTTCTTCGGCCACCTGAAAAGCCCTTCAGCAAACCTTGGGGATGTATGTGCTGCTATCTGAAGAGACTGGGCTGCCCTATTTCTGTAAGCCCTACATAGAAAGCGGGTTGCTGAAGGACACTTCTTGCTCTCAGTACTCTACGCGTGACTGATCCAGAAAAGGATCATTTTGTTGAGACTTGAGTATTTCTGAAGGAAGAGGTGCATATGCATGCATGTGGGGAATAAAAAAAGAAACACTAACGTGTTCTGACGGAGTCACGTCCCCGCTTAACTTAATGACAGACACCCACTGACTTCACAGGGGTCAAGATTTCAGTATCCTGCGTGCGGGGGATCTGTCAGTAATGCTATCCTTGTTATAGCAATAGCTGAACTCTTGTTAGCATAACAAGCTACGGGGAACTGCCAGTTAGCAGCTCTGTCACTTACGCTCCCTAATGTGAATGTTTGCATTTGATTGCTATCTTGGTTAGCCAAAAAGTCTTCATGTTCCTGGTATGTCCCTGGAATTATCTTCGTGCTAAAAGACAATGAGGGAAGAGTTCTTTCAAGCTGGGCAGCTGAAGTCTCATGTCCTTGTCTTGAGTCCCATCTCACATGAAGATCACCTTACCTCTGTCACCTCTCCTGCCTTACCTCTCCCCCTAGACCCTGTATGCATGGAGCCACCTCTGACTTTCATGTTGCGGTCCAACCCTCCCAGGCTTGGCTCTGTATTAGAGAGAAGTCTTCTGGTCTCTAGTCCAGTAGAGGAAAATAAGCTTGGGCTGGGAACTTGCCAGCGTGACCCTTGGGAAAGAATGAACATGATGGCAACAGCAGTTTAACACTGACTTCATACTCAATGAATCAAAACTCTAGAGCTGTAAAGACCCTCTGGACAACTAACTTTGCTCAAACCATTTTCTGAAGGTGTCTGTTCAACCTGTTCAGACAAACCTCTAATGAGGATGGTTTCATCTGTGCACAGGTGCTCTGTTGACATCGTACTCTTCAGTGCTTAGTTGGGTTTAGTCCTTCCAGGACCCTCTTTGTGCTTGGTGCCAAACAGACAAAAAGTCTCTGTCTCAGAGTTATCAGTAGGAAATAGATCTAATTCAAGACCAGCTCATCTTCCAAATAACTACAAAATAAAGCATGCTTGAAGTATTACATCCACTGTGGAAGTCTTAATTCCTTCCACAGTGGCTCTCAGACTAACTGATGTCTGCATCCAGGATGTGTTTGGCTGAAGGCTCAGAGTTGTCACTGAAAACAACAAAATCTCTCATGTTTCTGTTCTCAGATACCTGATTCTTGCACTTCCTTCGCAATCTATTTGAAATATGACAGCTGATTTCCTGGGACAATTTACTCTGTTTTCTTACTTTCTAGTCAACATCTTGATAAATTTCCAGATGATGTGATGCATTTTGGGACTCAAAACTGTTTTCTTTTCTGCTTATGGGGAATCTCTTGACTAAACTGTTGTGGCACTGCAAGCTTGAAGAGGACTGGATCTCTTTATTCTTCACATTTATGCACCTTCTGACATTGGTAAAATTCTCCCCATTTTACAAATTCAGAGTGTTGCCAATAAAAAGGTAGTGATTTGAGCCAGAAACTTGCATTTCTTCAGTTGAAAAGATATTGCTGTTCCTGTTGCAAATGCTCTTGTGCTCTATAACTCTTCTGTTCTAAAACCTAGAAAAAATGAAAGCTTTTCAGGTGGTGCTTTTTGGGTCTCAAGTAGGTTACATTTTGTCTTCCATGTTCTTACTTCTGCATTTTCTGTATTCTTTTAATTGACTTTGTATGCATAGCAATACCCCATTGTCATCGCCGGCTTTGCCAAACATGCTACGCGAGTGCTGCAAAGGTTTCTCACCTCCTATTGAAGCTTTAGATCTGTGCTCTAGAGATAGTCTAAAGTCAGCCTTTCCAGGCTCATACAGGCCATTTTCAATTAAAGTCCCTTCCAGTTTCTTTTAATTGGACATCTGGCACACTGTCTGCTCTAACACCCAAGACAGACACAGGCACCTTGGTTCAGGAGAGCAATTCAGATTTCTCACATCCTGGAGATGTCTCCATGGTATTGTTGTCTGTGTGTATTTGTTAGGCTTTTTTTCTGTTCATTCTTTGTGATATACAAATGATACACAAATGATTGCTATGTGATTTTCTCCAATATCTATGTTTTAACCAGAATGGTATTGAAACTTGGGAGCATGTAGCTTTTCTTCTTGATAAGAAGAAATCAAAGCATGATCTTACAGTTGTAGCTTCAGGTTGATGTGGGGAAATATGTGAAGAAGGGATTGTTTCTTAAAATGTTATAAGGCTAATCTTACTCACTGGAGGTTGGGATATGTAATTGAAAACTGGCAAAACATTTGGTGAACAAATTATAACTGTTTCTCTTGGGAGACAGGTGAATTTACAGGGGAGAAACAAGAAGTTATTCACAGCTTAATGATTTTAACCAAAAATCTTTAGAAAGTAAAGAGAAGTAGAGGCTTAATATTGGTATGTCATGGAATACATGCAAAAGTAAGTTGCCTATGACATGGCTAATGTCTGATTAAATAAATAATGTCTGATTTATTAGTTAGGGACTAGAATAAGAGAGACTATGAAGTGACAGGTCTGGAATGCAGATAACTTTTCCAAAGGGCCAGCTTGTTTAAACTGGTGTCCTTTTTGACTAGATGAAGGAACTTGGTAATATACAGGATATTGTGCAATACTTTTAAATTATAGAATATTGCTATAATTAAGTAAACATAATTTAATATTACTGTGACACAAACTAATGCACTTAACCAATTAACTACTCCCTATTTGTCAGATTATGTGTACAATACATAGTTAATAAGTATAAGTGAAGATGAAAAGGGGTTTTGGAGCTGTTTCTAAAGATGATGTGGCATCTTGCCTGCTGCTAATCTTGTTTCTAACACGCTGGGGTTTAGGCTGGAGTTAGTTTAAACAAATTCTTGTGATGATGATTAAGTCAGTTTGTTTGGTTTATGTGAACACACTTCTCAATAACAACTTTGGTCCTTCTTAACAGTCAAGGGGTTATCAGTCTGAGAAATAAGCCAATAAACTGAAGAAATAATTAGATCTTACTAGGCAGACAGATGGCAGGGTCGTGTCCTTTGATACCAAGAATGCCAAAAAGCTTGTCTATTTTTCCAATTAGATTGTTTCATCTCATAATTAAAAAAAAAATACAAAACCAAACCAACAAAGAACAACAAAAACCCCAAACAAAACAATAACCAATATAAGCCTTGGTTTTTGATCTATAGGCAATCCTTGCTGTAGCAACACTTTTACCGTGATATAAAGCCTGATAATGCTATTAGTGGGATCCTAAGCATCAAGCCCAACAGAATACTGGTGTGTTGTTTAAAAAAAGAAAAAAAAAAAAAAAAGAAGAATTCAGGGTTATGACAGCTCCTTTCAAAAGTTAAGCTGTTTAAGCTCATCATTTTTAGGAACTAGGTCTGGTGTTGGAAGGCAAGGAGGAGAATATGGACTGATTGAGCAACCACACAAACTACTAGAATAGCAGCAGAAAGACATTTGCATTTGTACTGGATTTGGGCATTCCAAGTTCATCAGAGGACATCAGCTGAGAGGGTGCCATAGGAAAGTTCAGAGGCACCACTGCCAGTGGAGGAGAGGACAGGAAGATTCCTGGCCTTCTAGGTGTAATGAGAGTTGAATACAAACTGGGTTGGAAAGATCTAAGCAGTACCAAAGAAGTGATACCAATATTCTTATTGCTAAATGGAGAAGGGCAACATATTGGCCTTTAAAATGGGATATTGGCCAGTTGCTTGCAAGTCATTGCCAGCAATGAAATGGTCAGAAGAAGGGCTGTGCAGAAGAAACATTCATCAATGCAGCAATAAGGCTTTTTGCATGTGTCTGCTGAATGACAGATGACATGGTACTGAAGGTTTTTGTCTTTGCCTTGGTAGAAGGTAGCGGACTGCAGCCTAGACCATGGGGGAAAAAAAAAAACAAACAAAAACCCCAACAACCACAAAAAGTGTGGAACAAGGGCCCAAAAATGCCACATCCCAAAGGGGGGGATAAAACAGTGGTACCTAATCCATGGAGTGCTCTTAGTCATTAGATGAGGTTCAGAGGGGAGTAAAAGGCTGCTATTGAGAAAGAAACATGGAAATGTTTAATCCTTCATAGCTGCCATTTATAGCCATAAGAAACTATATTCTGTGTGAATTCAGGAGACTTCAAGCGTTGATAGATGTCTAATCATATGATGTTAGAGCTTTACATATCAAACTGCACCCATTTACAATCTTTGTCATGCTTTGTTCTCTATATAGTAGTAAATTCCTCATTGTAGAACAGCTTATCAAACCTTTCAATCATTAAAATAATTCCCTACTCACTTCTGAAATGTTCTATAATGGCTATAAAGAAGAGAAAATAGAATGAAAAAATCTTTACCATCTTAAAATAACTTAGAATGTAAGAGAAGGCTTCAAGTTCAGTATTGTGATTCCTGTTCTCTACCTTACTTTTGCTAATCCTGTTATTGACTGGGTATAATGGGCTCGCTTTATGCTTTGTCCAAATAGATTCAAGAAGCAATCTGGCTCAAGACTCAGTCTTTTGTTTTACCAGGAGTTCCATTATTGGATCTCACAAAGCTCACAGTCTGCTTATGAAATATGGGAAATGACATTTTTAATTGCTTTGGTCACTACTGTTCTATGGAAAATGAGTATATCAATGGATTTCATCCACTTCATCACAATGCCTCTTTCCATACCAGGTTTTGAAATAATAGTGAAGATCCTAAAATATGTAAGTAGCTATGGAGGGTTGTGGATACCACAAAGTCTGTTTTCTTTCTGGGAAGGTGGCCTCCTTAGGCTTCATTCAGAGTTGACGGTGAGAGACGTGATCCTCTGAAGCTGAATCGTGACATCTGAATCAGGTTCCTGGACTGACTCTTGCTCTCTGCAGGAACCTATTTCTTTTCACTGACTATGGAGGAATCTTGGGAGCCTTGTCTCCTTATGTTAACACGAGCCTTTGAATAACTGCTGAAGACTTTATAACCTTTTTCTCCTAATGAGGTCCATTAGTGTAATTTAAATCTCATTAAGCTAATTGTACTCTGTTAGACTAAGAATCTCTGAAAATATGTTTAAAAAACACAAGGGATGTTTAACATAGTAATGTGCTATACAAAGTACTCAATTAATATTTGAGTATATTTTCCTTGCAGTTATGCTTGTACCTGGAGCAGTTAGGCTAACTGAAGGGATATTCCCCATAGAACATTAGTAAATTATTGTGAAGTAATTGTCTTTTTCTATCAAATATATCAGTATTCTTCCTAGAAAGCTAACCCTTTAAAATGATGGAAAGATGAAATTATGTTCTTAGAATGTTTTTATTCAGGGTATGAATCTGTATATCCAAGTTTTGCCATCTATCGGTACCATTTAAAGTACAAATCAAAGTGCTGTGGCTTCTGGGGTCCCTCCCAGGTGCATTGAGATGAATGCTGATGCCATCCTGTGAAGGAGTGCTTACCACTTCCTTTCTTAAGATTGCATTTCTTTAAGACATCTTCCAAAACAGAGGCATCCCAAACCCCAGCTCAGCCTTGGAAAAATCTTGGCTACTGTCTAAGGCTAAAAGACAGAAATAGCAGCGTCTGCTCTCCTGTGTTAGAAAGCTATTTGACACCTTCATGTTATTGCAAAAACTTCTCAGATCTTTGTTTCCCCAAAGAAACGTCAGGCTCCAGCCTTCAGTGAACGCCTGCTCGAAAAGGTTGGCTTTGCTTGCTGCAGGCAGTTAGGCTTGGTGCAGGACCTGTTTCTGACACCAGGGAAGGAAGGCTCGCAAAGTTGTGGGGCTCTTTGGAGGCTCTTGCCAGCAATATGCTGGTTTTGGCAGGGCAAATCCAGCCAGCTCTGCTGTGCTTGGGGAATGAAGCAATCTCTCAAGTATGGAAATCTTATTTCATGTAGGTTTTTGTAGGTCAGAGCTTACCTCTGGGCCCTCACAAAAGCTGTGGTTCTGACTGGGAGCACACTCGACTGTGTGTTCACAGACTCCATCTGGTGAGTGAATAGGATTCCTCCTTCACCACATTTTACTTCTGGTGCATATCTCTGACCTGGTCCACTGGGACCAGCACATAGAAGTAACACACTCTAGACATGGCAGTGGGTGGAGATCAGGCTAACAGGAGGTGCAAATAAGAATTAGTGTCTTTATTTCTTGGTTACAAACAGAAATTCTTCAGTTTTTCATTTTTAAGTTATCGCTTCCCCATTCCAGCTCACCTGCATTGCTATTAAAACCTCTATGAACATTCATAGGAATCTCAAACATTACCAAAAGAACATCTTTCTTCCTTTCTTTCCTCCATGTGCTGTAGTCACTTGGCTTTCCAGATTTGAAACTTGGTCAATAGTACAAATCTTCCTTGGGCCTGTATCTTACTGGGCTAGTGAAGTCTGTAATGAATGGAAGTGGTGAGTTATAGTGAAAGACTTTAATATCTGAGAGAGAACTGTGAGAGAAGCCTGTACTAATTAGTAGAACTTGTGATTAAAGCAAGTATGGGGTGGGGTATGAGAGTAGAGGGGTTGCTGCAGCAACAAAAGCTGGGCAGGTGCTAAATATGCTGATTATAAGCTTGAACTCCTTGGAGAAAAGGGATGCTAATGTCTTATTTCTGACAAAAAGTGTTTTAGAAGGAAAATTGAAGCATAACATGTTTGGGTATGTAGTAGTGTTACTTGTAGCTTTCAAAGCGGAAGAGTCACTCTCCATTCTGCTTAGCAATGGGGGAATATAATGTTAAATTTGGTGTTTGTAACAGGAGTAAGAATCAGAGAGCAATGAGGATAAATTGGCTTTCAAAATCAGGATGATAGAGTAGGGCAGTGTTTGGTATCAATTCTTGTAATGGTTGGTACACTTCCAGTGGAAAAGTATCTGTAAAATAGTTGTGCATTTCCTGAAATGACACAGGAAATGTAAAGCTGCTCCCTAGGTTGTGGGAACGTACTGAGGAATAGATGAGGGGGATGACCACCACCACTGATGGGGCTGGAGACCAAAGAGCAGCAATATGAAGGTTGCTGTCAGCCAGAATGCTGCCAAAGCTGTTTGCATCTTTAAAGCTTGCTGTATTCCAAGAGCAAGGATGTTGTTGTTATTATTTAAAATAAGATGTTCCTTGAATCATATATCTTTCCTGAGAGGAAGAGGTGAGAATAAACTATTGGCAATGTTGGTCAGGTTACTTGGTATAGTGCCAGAAAACATCACGAATGAGCTCTAATAAAAGAAAAAAGCAGTGAGGGGAAACATGCTCCAACTGGAGGATGCAGAGATCTGGGCAGAAACACCGTAAAAAGAGGGAGGAGAAACATCAAAGCAGTTCTGAGCTGGGAAAACTGAAGGATAACATGAAATTTTTCACAGAACATTAAGAATTAGTAGGAGATATGGTAAGTGTTAGTGAGATTTTTTTGCTCTTGGTATTTTGTCAATGAGAAGATATTCCAACAGGAGAAAAACGGCATATTGGTCAAATTATGAAAGAGAAGTGACCAATTCTTATTGGCTGGACGTTAGCTCAAGAGGTCAGGCACTCATCAGGTTTTCATCTTTAAGCCATAATTCAGGGGAGCACTGAATACGAAAGAACATTCTTTGTGAAATCTGTTTGAGAAAACACTAAGAAAAACATTGATCTACGTCTCTTATGATTCTGTCTGGCATATCTTTGAAGCAATAAATTTCTCCCAAGGAGGTAGAAATTGGTATGCAGCTCTGCCTGTTGTCTGTTGACTCCCTGGCACCGAACAAATGAGTCTTTGTCCTCTTTGCTCTTCTTCTGACCTTACAACTGTTAGGTTCTGGGCTACAGAAAGACTTCATTTTTTTAATTCGGGTACTGTTGTACAGAAGACAGAAATCAGGATGGGCATGTCAGCTGCTAAGTGCAGAAGGCTTCAGCCTGAATTTTGATTTCCCTAATGTTCTTTTCTGCAATCCCAAGATATAGACCTACGTCCAAGAGTGTGGCAGTTTGATACATGTCCTCTTGACTTCAGCAATGGTTGACTTTTAAGTATCACTTATTCAGCGTACTGAAGTGCGAATCCTTGTGCAATGTGTAACTAAGTAGTGTGAATTTTATTCTTTGAACAGTGTTTTTACATACTGCAGACCTTAACATCATGCCTGTGTCCTTTGGATTCTGGCCTCAAAATGCTAGAGCTCTGACTGGTGCAATGTTTGAGTTCAGCTCAGACATTTCTGAGGCTTTTAAAAATGTGGCTTGGGTTCTCTTTCAAATATTCTTCTACCTTTTTCTGCTAAAGCTCTAAAGAAAAACATATCTTTTGCAGAAGATACCCAATCTTGATTGAAAGACCTCAAATGAAAGAGGGTAACACCTGGCATACTTTACCTTGGGCTGTAGTTAAACACAAACATTTTGCTTGTTTCTCTTTACCTGAATATATTCTAACTTCAGCTTCCAGTCCTTGAATCGTGTTACGCTTCTCTGTTCCAGTCATGCACTAAACTGTATCTGAAATCTTGCCCCCAGTAACATTACGATGGGTGCAAAGTGCCAGTCTTCTAAAGCAGACACTACGTAATGCGGTAAAACACAACGAGCAACCATTTATTAAGAGAGAGATGTACGTATGCATCTCACTGTCTGATTTGAACATCCAGATGATAAAAGGAACCGGCATAATGAGGATGCCGTTTTGTTCCTCCATTCTTCAATAATCTGAGAATTTGAAAGGCATAAATATGCAATGAAATTTTTTTTTTGCCAATTCTTTTTATATCACAATGCACGATAAGAAAAGGTACTTTAGGTGAGGTATTTTAATATTGGCCCTTTTTCAATTGTTGACAATTGAAAAACATACAGCAACAATAAGCTATGAAACCTGAATATGAGGCAGCTTCTAAATAATTACTAGGCACAAGCTTGTCAATGCTATATTAAAGCATTATTAAAGTTAGAGGAATAAAATCAGCAAGAGCTGTTTATCAGCTTGCTTATGTATCTGGAACAAGTTGGAGCAGACTGGTAAGAGTTTTTCACAGCATGTGGGAAAACGCTACAGTTCTTTCTTTCGGTGGATTGTCCTTAGTACTGTTGCTTCAGCAGAGTTGTGCAAATCTTTCCCTTCTCCTGTTCTATGTGTCCTTGTCCCACATACAGAAGCAGAATGGGGCAGGCTTGCATAAAAATGAGGGAAAGAAACTTTCTGCTGGGACCTGATTCTGCAAGCTTTAAAATGTCAGCTTTCTGCAAATATTACTGGTCTCCAAAATAAATAAATAAATAACTTTGGCTAGTCATTTGACTGCAGGAATCCAGACCATAATGGATGTGGAAACAAAGAAAGCTCACCTGGGGAGTCAGGCAATATTGGGGAAAAAGGTTCTGTGGTGTTTTGAAGCATTTCCTACCCTGTGAAGAAAACTACTTATTTAGGTTTAGAAATCAAAAGCACATTTAATATACCTGAATATGTAAATCAAGTAATGCAAAGCTGAAGTATAGGAGACAGAATTACATATAATGTGTGGAAGAAATGAAGTGCTTCAGTATGTCTTCAATATTTTGTTCCCATTTTGCCCAAATAAGTTGTGCTAAATAATCCTTTGAGTGACAGAAATGATACCTTTCAGTTCCCATACACATTTTAGTTAATAAAGTCCTGCTAAATACAGCACAATGTGCATGCGTCCAGTGACACAAATTTACAGTGCTTAACAAGAGACTTAAAATGTGATGCAGTTAACTTCACCGCAGAGCAAAAGAATAGAGTAAGACAAACTGTGTACCCGTGTTGAGGATGCCCCTCCTTCGTGGCGGATGATGCAGATGACTGTGTTCAAAGTACGGTTCCCCTTGAAACAGCGCTTCCTGCAGCTCGCTTGTTCTGTGTGTATGCCTGCTTTCCCTGAACAAACAGGCTTCTTGCAAAAAGTCACAGTATGGCCAAACTCAGAGGCTTCAGTGGTGTTTCTGAATAAGGCATAGCTACAGCATAGAGCAAAATCTGACCAAAGTGGCACAAGAAGTCTCCAAGAAGACTGACCCAATTTTTTTCTAAGCCTTTTTTTTGTTCTCTGCCTACCGCCCCCCCCCCCCCCTTTCATTTCCCCTGGAAACATGGACAGTCAAAAGAATCTGGAAATGCTGCTATAATTAAATATATGGTATATAGTGCAGTGGCCTTTTCTCCCTTGTCTCCCCTGTGAGATAGGCTCTGGGATGGGATGCGTTTTCTATAAAGCACAATGGTTACCGCCCGTCATGACAGAAGATGAGGTACAGTTGCTCAGGGATGGCTGTGTATCCTCCCTCAAGAGAGATGGACAGAGGTCTCTTCTCGTCTCATGTTATTTGCAAAATCAACAGTGTGGTTTGGTCATAATGATGTTATTCTGTTCTCTTAGCTGAGTATAAAGCCTTTCCTAATGGGAGCACATAGATTTGAATTTGTTCAGCTCTTCCTTCTGCAATCCTGAGGAAGACAAGAGGGTTAATGTAGCATGGGCCATCCTTATGTGAATGTATTTTTAGACCTTGCATTATGGGCACAAATGGGCAGGAAATTCTGTTTAAACATATGAAAACTTTTTTACTGTGAATGTGGTTGAAGAGTGAAACAGATATTGCCCACAGAGGTTGTGAAGTCTCCATCCTTGGAGCTCTTTAAAACCTGACTGGACATAGACCCGAGCAACCTGCTCTCCCTGGCCATGCTTTGAGCAGGGGGCTTTGACTAGACCATCTCCAGAGGTCC
Source organism: Theristicus caerulescens (assembly GCA_020745775.1). Classification (NCBI taxonomy): domain Eukaryota; kingdom Metazoa; phylum Chordata; class Aves; order Pelecaniformes; family Threskiornithidae; genus Theristicus; species Theristicus caerulescens. The sequence continues at coordinate 64,398,863 of CM036564.1, read as the reverse complement.
CTTCCAGCCTCAGCCATTCTGTGATCAGAAAATTTCTCAGACCAGGAATGGCTGGTCTGCTCTGTGTGCTGTCACCAGTCTGATGCCCTGTGGATGAGGAAAGGTGGAGTGAGCCAAACACAGCATGCACAGATAACCTGCAAAATTATACATATTAAGCATCTTTTTCTGCCGGATACTTCTGTGTCTGTCCTTTAACTAGCACTATTGAAACCTGTGTCCCACTTCCCAGTATCCCACCATGTTCCCGTCCCAGCTTTACAATGGCCCGATTCAAAGCCAGCTGAAGTCCCTATGTTGTTTCCCACTGACTTTGGCAGACAGGGCTTCAGTTCCTAATCTAACTTTGTTCTCTGCTGGTGGCAAATCTGGATTGTAAAGAGGAGGCATTTTCCTGATTAATGACTGACTCTCATGCTGCTGCTGTTCTTGGTCTCTCTAAAGGAAGAACCTGAAAGTCCTCAGTTTTGAGACAGCTGGTGGTACTGCTTGGGATACGCACATTAATCACCCTCCAAAATGATTTGTCTGCAGAAACTACTGCTCTGCTGTCACTCCATGCAGACCCCCACCGCATGTACGCACATACACGCTTCCCTGCCAGCCCATCATCTCTGACTGGCAGCTATTTTTATAAAGCTGCCTTCTGTTTTGTCTCCTGCTTTCCTGCCTTTGCTCACATGCGTCTCTCACTGATGCCATCTCTCCCTTTCATAGGCAGGGAGGTCTTCTCCCGCTTAAAGCTGCTTTGCTTTTCATCCCACTCCACCATCTTCACCATCACGGGCAGTGCCGTGAGAGCTCTTTGCCTTTTCATTTCAAAGGACAGACTTCCAGTTTACACTATTGCCAGACTATTTCTTTTAATACGTAACCATGTGCCATATGCCTTTCCTTTCTGACAGAGACTTATTTTGCAGCAGCCTTTATCTTACAGACACCTGCAAACTCTTTATTGATTTGTCTTGTCAGCTCTCCCTGCTCGGTCTCCGCACTGTCAGGGTCTCTGGCTCTGTTTACTTCCTGCAGCTTTTCTTTTCTCCTTGCATAAAGGTGCAGGCGGATATACCTGTGAGGCCTCTATTGTCAGCAAAAACAGACTTCCAATGTGGCCAGAAGCATAAATAACTTCCTTGTGGTCTCGTCCAAAAAATAAATTTAAACAAAGCTTTTTTATCTGCCTTCACCCATGGAAGGTGCAAAAAGCTCCACTACTGCGTCTTCTCTAGCTTTAGAAATACTGTTCCTTTCCTCTCCCCGCTTTCTCAGTGCAGCTGAATGAATGCTGCCTAGGGATACTTAGTGCCCCCACCCCCTCGGTAGACATGGCATTAAAAAGAAAACAAAAAAGAAAAAGGGCTTGATGTAAAATGACCATTTGCTTCAAAAGAGCATTGATTGAATAATAGATCAAGCTTCACTTTGGTGCAGTGTTTTTAATGAACGATGCGCCTTTGCCCATGTGCTTCTGCTCAGCATTAACTTGAGAGACTGAAATGTATTGAGTATTCTCTCTAATTTAATAATCAGTGGTTAATTCTCCTCTGGCCTCTTCTGATCCTTTTGGTAGCACTCATTGGCCACTAAAAACATGAAGGTGAGATTTAAATTGAGCTCAAGCCTGTAATGCTTAGATCAGCAGACTAGGTTGGTTTTCTTTGGCATGAACTAATAGGCGTTGGTGTTCAGATTCCCACCTAGAGCGAAATAGGAAAGTGCTCCTGCAGCAACACCGGCTTTTTCTGGTGGCATAGCTGATCCCTGTTTAGGGATAGGGCTGATTCAGTCACACTGAAGTTTTAACACCTAGACTGTCTCATGCTTTCTGGGGAGTTTGCCAGTGGTTTAAAATAGAGAATTTGGGATTGTGCATCTTTGATCCTAGTCTCATGTCATTATGGGTGAAGTAGTACTCTTCTCCAGTCCCCCCTGCATTTCAGAAGTGCTGCTCCTCCTGTCAGTCCACACGGTGCTGCTTTAGCTTTTTCTCCCAGTTCCTGTCCCATGGAAAATTCCTCCTTTCATTGTCCATGTGAGACTTGCTGAAATTCTCATGTCCCCATCACATCAAGAGATCCTCTTCTGCCTGGCACCGTGGGTTCTGCTGCTCAGCTCATCTCCCAGCTGAACTCGATCAAAGGCAGTTGACCTTCTCAGTCTGCAGACTGACACTGGTGATTGCTCTACACTGAAATTGTACTTCCATGGCCTAATTTCATGCTAAACTTCACACTGGCTTTTCTGAAAGTGAAAAATAAGATAATTTGTAACTTGTACAGTGTTGATTTGCTACATGTTAGCCTTGACTTTATCAACATTCAATCCAAAAGCATTGGGGACATTCATTTTTACCTCTGCAAGAACCGAAAGGATAATTTCAGATTTTAATCTGGTTAATTAAAATCAACCCCTGTTTTTCTCAGGGAAAAAAACCCCAACAAACCCAACCTTTATATTTTTGCAGTTTTCAGGTGGTAATCTTTTGTACATGGTGAGACCCATGTTTCTAGAACCTAAGATCAGTTTTAGTTCTGCTCCTGGTTCCTCTGTATGGAAACTTTGCCATTTACATGAATGGCAATAAAATCAGGGCATAACTATTAGCATAACCAGTTAGACCACTATTGCTTTAGTCCAAATTCAGATTGCTTGCTGATAATTTAAGCAATAAACTGGCTTTGATAAATTCCTTTCCCAACATTATTTTATCATTATAATTATTTGCTGTTCTGCTTTGAATCTGCAAATTATCTCATACAGTTATATTTACATATGCAATAAAAACTGGGTACATGATCTATTGTCTTGCCAACAGTAAAATAAATAAAACAGTTTGTGAAGGATTATTCCTGACTCTTTGGCAGAGCTGTAATAAATAAATAAATAAATATTTACTTAGATGATAGATTCTTAGAAGGGATAAGTATGAAACAAGTTTGAGATGCAACACTTAGCATATACACTGCTGTAGAAGTTTTGTCTGAAGGCTAATTCTAAAGCCATACTTAGATTAGAAATGGAATAGCAATAGATTTTTCATTTTGAAACTTGCTGATAAAATATTCCCCTGTAAAAGGAACATAGCCTTTGAGTTGAGCATTTGTAGTTTAGCCAATAAACCTGCCTAAAAGACACAGTGAATGAAGGTACATCAATCACATTTTATGATTATGATAGCAACATGGCAAAGAAGTAATGTACCAATAAGTGTTGAAATTGATGGCTGTACCCTTTATAGGTTATAAAGAATAAAGGCTTGTGAGATGTATATATTTTCAGTATTGTCGGCAAATTACTCAGGTATTTTGGATACAAATATTACAAAATCAGATGTAGAATTATTGGCATGCATTTTTATTTCCAAGAATGTGTAAAAAATGCTGATTGAGAAGGACCTTCAATCACATGCAGAACAGAAATCCACACAAAGGCATATTTCAGCAAATGCGTCTTGGAGCCTGCTCTTGTGATTTCTACAATCTTTTTAATTAATTTACTACATTTGCTGATAAACCAAACCTTTTGGTTAAAAACATTTCAATGAAAGCAGTAAAGTATCTGAGAGTCTCATGTGAACATATTTACATAAAAGTTGGCAAAAGGAATTTGACTTGCTTTTCATTTTGTAGTTGACCCATGAACCTCCACATCACCTTCTAGATTTGGTGACAAATCAGTACACTGTATGTACTGAACAATAAATAATTCATGAGCAGCCTTCACCCTGACAGAAGTTGAGAAAGACTGTTGCAGAAGTGTAACTGTAAAAAATAAATATATATAAAAATATCATGGTGGAAGTGATTTGTGAAATGGAAATGGGTCAACAATGTCAAATTACTGATTTCTTCTGAATGACTCACCCAGCTGTAGTACTTACAGTAGTGTACAGTCAGCAACAAGGAATCAGGACAATAACTATGGATTGTCTTCCCCCTTCCCTCACATTGGGCTAAAATACAAACTATCCAAAGTATTGCTAGAACAGGTTATTTCTTAATATCTCTCCGAGGTTTGTCCATCCTCTCTCCGGTCCCCTAAAATCTAGTGTCAGCTCTTCAGGTTAGCAGTACCTTTTCTATTGCTTCACGTTCTCAGTTCTCCTTATCTGAGCAGAGTCAGGTTTGATCCCTGCAATGCTGTAAACCTTGAGTGAAAAACTGGGATTACCCTGCAAAGCTCTATTGAAATAGGTAATGCATCTCCTCACTGAGGTAGCGCTCTAGATATTGCATCCCTGTGCTCAGCATGTTCCCAAAGATATCATGGACTAAAGGAGGCGGTAAAACCATGACCATAAAAATCCTTCTGCAAGACTCTATATGTTGTCTCAAACAGACTTTAGGTAACCCACTCTGGGTAACCAAGAACCAGTAGATACATCCAGGTGCAATCAAGTCACACCTCACCTTCACAACTGGCAGGACCTTATTCTGTGCTCAGGGATCACATACTTGAGTTAGTGGGAGTGCTGCCTGGACTAGGAAGCACAGCTGAGACATATGACTTGTTAGTGCCATTGCACTTGCTACAGTCTTTATGCTGCTTCCAGTTCAGAGCTGCCTTGTGGCCCAGTGGCTCAAAGGGTGACGAGATCTTACCAGTGACATATTATGTTCTGCTGTCTGAATATGCCTTCAGAGTTCCCTCAGTATGTTTCCTCTGAGCTTTCTCTTTGATGCAAACCTCCCCTCTCTTTGTTAAATTTGTGGGGTGTTGCATGTGGGGAGCCTAACATGTCCTGAAGGACTCCGCATTTCAACGTGAGTAAGTGTTTCTTGAGTACTTGAAATACTTGTTGGGTATGGTTTGTTTTTTTTTTTTTTTCTGTGCTTGTTCTTCTGCTATGTGTCTTTTGATCTTTCAGGATAGGAGGCCTTACTTTGTAATAAGTCAAGGTTTGTTTATTGTGCTGAAGAAACATTAAAGAAGGTAAAGACCCCTTGGGTTGAAGAAGAAAGGACTAGGCATGACCCCAACCTAGTACATATGCAATGGCTGATCAGTTTGTCTGTAAGGAATCAACGCAGACTCATTGCACTTACACCGAGAAGTGAGCAAAAGCAGGGCAGAGTTACTGAAGGCAGCAAAACCCAAGTTGTTTATCAGGTGAATCAATTCAAGGGGGAGCTGCAGCTAGAAACTCAACATGTTTTTTTAAAGTCTATCTTTGCATGCAGATTAATGCACTTTAATGTCTTCTTCCAACCTGCATACTTAAAAAATTACTTTAGATTTCTTGTAAATCAGCACTTACAACAGCCACTGAAGTACTCTTTACCAGCCTCCTTGCACGGTACTGAAAGTAATCAACTCTGTGTAAAAATAATATGTGTGGAATGCAACGTTCCCGTGGGGAATAATTTGTCTTCCCATATTGCCTTGCCCATACCCTTCAGGTATACTTTCCTTGGCTGTAATTGCTTTGCAAATAAGGATATTGGCTTTCACATTGCTGCTTAAATGCTGCTGTGTAGTATGTGCCTGGGGTGGTGGTTCTTTCAGCTTTTGGTCTGAAAGACTGTTACAGCACTGAAGCAAGCTATAGGAATAAGTCCTTCTGGCCTTTACCTTCACTGGCAAATGTGGCAAAAGGTTAGAGAATATGAACTGTTTGCACAGGATGCTTTTTTACCTTGTACATGAGGTGTGCAGGGATGTCTGTTTTAGTTTAGAAATGCCTTTGCTATTGGTCAGAGCTATGTGCACCCAGACTTGCTCTGGTGTGCTTCTGCAAGGTATCCTTGAGAGTTATATACCTTTCCGTAAATATGTAGACACCTTCCCAGACACAAGGATGGACAGAATGGACAAAGGTGAACTGCACTGAGTGTATTCATAAATGCTTTTGCTTGCTGTGTAAGGTGTTAAGAGGTCCATCTGTCTAGAGGTTTCTGTGGTCCTCATTTGCCTGGTAGCACCTTGTAATCTTCACTGGACTTCAGCCCTGCTAAGCTCTACAAGAAGAGAAGTAGAGTGATAGTCTCCATTTACAGCCGGGGAAGCTGAGATCCCTGTGAGATCCAGGTAATTCATGTGAGGTTGTGCAGCCCATACACAGCTGAACTGTGAGTTGAACTAGAGTCTCCAGCAGTGTCTGGTTCTCTCGACACAAATGAAGGTCTTTCACAGTTCTTGTCAGGAGTCTTTTCTAATGCAGAGAGAACAGAGCTACCGTGCTGAAGACTCTTCTCCTGGACTACCCACATCTGCTTCCAGGTCTGCATGGTCTTTGGTTGTAGGAATAGAGAGCACAGTTTCTATCTGCCACTTCTGTTCTCTGCGCTCCCTGCTTTTGAATGGGTGAGCCTTAAGCAGAGATGTGTGAATTCTTGGCTGCTCTTTCTCAATGTGGCAATCAGTGATGCTCTGTGCATGAACAAGGGGAAAACTTGGAGTCAGGTGATGACTCTCAGAAACAATGTGTTTTCTGTCCCATTTCTGAAGGGATGGAACCTGAGGATGTTTCTTACACAGGGCTTGTGACCAAATCGCACAACATCCCAGAGCTACTCCTCTGCCCAACCTTTTATCGAGTGTCCTGGAGCTGAACTGTATAGAATAGCACAGTTACTTCTTGATAGCTGTTGCACTTAGCAAAACTGAAGCATGCGTTGCCCTGTGAATATGACTAATAATACTCATCATAAAGGCAGGAGGGGAAAACCTCAGTCCCTGCACTGAAGCAATGCTAGTAGGGATGATTATTGGCAATTAGTTATGTCCTGGAGCCTTGCTGTACATCCTGTGTTTACCAGAACCCCTTACAATTATTGCTCACCTACCTTTTACACTGTGGCGCAATGCACGTGTGGTGCTCTGAAAGCACTAAGTACATTGAATAAGTTCAGAGGAGATTGGCTCAGATTTCAAGGTAAAGAAATATGGCTTTTGCTCTTTATAATAAGCCCCAAGGGATCTGAAAATCTTCCCTTGGTTTAAAGAACTTTATCATTCTGGGTCCTCAGTATCCATCCTGCACATACGATATTCAGACCTCCCTGTAAGGATGTCCAACTCCACTAGCATATTTGGGCATTCCTTTTTTCTTGGCAAGTTCTGCTTTGCATGAACAAATTAAATGCACCTGGAAATGTAAAATGTGAGCTGTGGCAATGGACAAAGGGAGCCAATAACAGCTCATCTGGAAAATGCACTCACTTCCAAAAGCCATTCAAATGCTGCCTGTCAGATGCTGGAAAGGCACCACCATGCTAATTTAGCAGGGGTGGGATACCACCACATGATAAATCAAAGGGCTTTATAAACTGGAAATGTGGGCTCCTTCATAGCATACACAACCTTCTAGGACTCCTCCTGCTTTGAACATGGTTATAGGTTTTCAATGAAATGTCTTCATTTCTCCACAATAGGGGAACTCCACTTAGGATTTTACCTTGTGCATGGGGGTGTACCAAAGCAGTGTTGCACACAGAAACCAAGGAACCAGGGCAGCAGGAGCAGGGGGTTTCAGCATGCAAACGTAGGGTCTTCGTCACCTGAATAGCAGAAGCCCTCCACTAAACAAAAATATCATAGCAGGCTACTGTTATAACTTCCAGCCACTAGCAAACTCGTTAAACCAATGCATAGGTGTTCTGGCCTGTGTGTACACACTATGTATTTGTTGTGTATCTCCTGAATTGTATTAAAGATTGATTGAGCTGCACTAGCCTCTATTGGAAGTCATCTGACTCAGTGCACTCTAAAACCAATATAAGTCTGTAAACCTATTTAACCTTCCCATTTGGGAATGCATTTCGTTGAATATAGCAGCTTGATGTTCATTAAAATTAAAGATAGAAAATAATAATAGATAATGCAGTGCTTTTCCCTTGGCAATGTAAGGCTGGCACCTCCTTGACGTTCCAGTTTGACCCTTTGTGTTGTTTTGAGAAGATGTAATTTATTTTCACGTTATTGGGATATTTTTCTGACTGCTCCCGATACTTCTTGTACAGTGTCATCACCCATTCTGTCTTTCCCCATTCAGATACTTTTGGGAGCAAGGAATACCTACATAAGAGAGTTTTTTACCTATTGGTCTTTCATCTAGCATATAACAATAGTCAGTTTAGGCATTGGACTCACTCTAAGCCAAAGAAAGGAGGTGTAGCTGTCAAGGTACAAATAAATGGTTTTCTGCATGGTGAGCATCACTGTGGCTGTTTGAGTCTAACAACAGTAATGCTAATTTTGTAGATACCATGTATTGGTTACAGCTACAGAAGTCTGTTTCCAGTGTTGCGCATACCAACTTGTTGGATCAGTAACTAGAGTTTTTTTCAGTTTAGCACAAGTCTGACCTACCTCAAGTTCTGGAACTGGGCTGATTTCTCTTGAAAAGGAAAAACTGGAAATGAGTAGCAGTTTTAAAAATGTTGAATGTGGAAGATAGTGTTTATAAAGCTGTAGCCCCAGGACTAGAACAGTTACAGATCCAGAAAGGCAATATTTAAATATTAACATACATATACACCCTTTACAGAACATCAGGATTAACGTAACAGACCAAATGCATCCTGGGTGTTAAGCTGTCTGAGGTCACTGTTGTACCAGAGATGCTGCTGATGTACGACATGAAAGAAAGAGTGCTCTGTTTTTTTCTTTGTGGAGACTTGTTGCTAAGCAATTGGGAAAACAGTAAGGCAAAAGATATGAAAGCATAATTCACTTTGTAAACAATAAAAATCTTTACAATTCTGGAAGAAGCTGCAGCAATAATACATAACATCAGAAAGGAGAAGCTCTACAGAACATCAATGGAACATTATTCAGGCTTTTTTTAAGAGTGCCAGAAGATTGACGACTCTATGCTGATGTAGAATTGAGTTACCATCACTGATATCAATCATTTCCCCACCATGGTACATAGTACCTAAAACCTCAATAAAGTTAGAGAGGCGCACACATGCACAGAGTCACGCTGCAGATTTATTTCACCAATGTAACTTCATCACATCAAAACTGGTGATAAAGTTTTACAATTTGCAGGTGGAGAAATTTTCTTCACATTAATATGACTTTGTACAGTTAGCTCTTTACAGATAGTTTGGTGTTGTGGTGTTTATTTCCCCCCCCCCCCCAAGAGTGCCAATAAGTATCTAGGTTGCAGCGGCTTTTGCCTGTGGAATTAGTAGAGGAAGCACTGATTTCTCAAGGACAGCAGAAAATTAGGTACTGCTTGTGCCTACAGATGAACAGGTTTGGGAGAAGAAAGCAGTCACACCTATTCTTTCCCAGTCATAGCAATAGCAATTTCTTGTTTATCACTTTTCCAAATGGTGTTGACTCCCTGGTTGGGCAATTCCAACTAGAGCACCTACCTGGGGGTCCTGCAGCATTGTTCCCTATACCAATCTTTGTCTGATTAAATTGATGTTGCCATTTTGAAATCAATGGAATGAAGACATTTCATATTGCCCAAGGAACTGTCCTAATGTAGAAATACTTTCTTTTCTATCAGCTCTACTAGTTTCAGTGGAGTTTTCATCTAGCTTGGAGGAGAGTTGGAAGACTTCAGTATACTTTTATCTTTTAAATCAGCTACCAGTACATTAAGAAAGGATGGCACAATCTGTTCTCCTGTCATCTTTATAAAAAGGATCCAATTTTTTCTTTGAAACTCACGGATCTGGGAGTCCATATGAGCTCAGTGCTCCTGGGTACTTTCTGAGCGGTTGCTCAAGCACGATCATTCATGTGTTTCATACACAGAGATGTGGGAAGAACACATCTGGATATGTGAAACTGATTGCTCAGAAACTTTTTTCTGCTTGTGTTTGTGTTTAGCTGTATTTCACTCTGAACAATTCTCCTTCAGCAAACTTAAGAAGAATGTTAGGGTTTTCTCCCCTTAAGTGTGGACTGTGGCATACAGAAAGAGCTGTTCTGTTTTAAATCAAAACTTTTATCTTGTTTATTCTTTCACAGCTAAGTCCTTTGGCTGATTTAGAAAAAACCTTTTCAGGAAAATGTATGAAATTTTCTAGCAGTCAAGAGAGTGAAAAGTTTTTCAGTTAACATTTTATCCCTTTTGCTAGCCTCTCTCATTTGCACTTAGGTGAGGGGGAAAAAAACAAAACAAAACAAAAAACCATCCCAAAGCCACCCTCTAATCCTCCTGCTACACCTCTGGATCACTGCCAGCTAATGCTGGCAAGTGCAGTGTACCACAGCTTATCAGGTCAGTAGTACCTATTACCAAAGCAAGCACTCCGACTGCAGGCATCGCCTCACCTGAGCAAACCCACGTTGCTGCTACCTTTTCTCTTGTTCCGTTCCTCCACTGGTTTGCTCCAGCCATCTGATGCTTCTCGGTGGGATGGGATGCCGGACCTTGCTGAGCTATCCGTTTGTGATCTCCCGGCATCATCAGGAGAGCTTTTGCCTTCGCAGAAAGGAGAACTGCAAAAAAGATTGTAAATCCTTAGGCGAGTGACGGCCTTTAATGTCTGCCCTGAGCAATGGGACCTCTGGTACTAAGCCTTTAATTAAAGGTCTGAAATTAAATTCTAACAAATGGCTATGAAGCCTTATGATTCTTTGAAATCAATGGCCTAAATCCTGTTGAATGCAGTGGATCCGGGCTTTGTCCTAAGGTGTTTCTGCTTTATTCACATCCTCAGAAATGCTAAGGATGCTGCAGTGTCTGTTCATTTGATAAAAAGCCCTGCAAGTACACAGAGACAGGCCTAAAAATACAGTGGGTTTTGGCCTTCTACAGACAATATGAATGTTTGTTTTTTAAAGTTTTTCTTTGGGTTTTATATTTTCATTAAATAGCAGCAATTCAGATTTTATTTTGTGTGCAAGTCTGGTAATATAAAGAGTTTGTTTGGTACACAGGTGAACTCATCCATGACAAATTACATGGAAACTATGGAAACACTCTGCTTAATGGAGTACGAGGTCAGGCTGTCTCATGCTAAAAAAAATAATCATTCGTCTGCTTTTTTGTGCAGGGTTTCTTGGGAGATGGGGGAAAGAGGTTAAGATTAGTAGGACATGGGAAGACTAAATAATGGAATTGTTTAGAGTTGGTTGAATTAATCATTGAGAACAAATTACCTGACAAATTTCATCTTTTCCTTTTTAATTGGTTCCCCTTATGCGAGAGGAAGTGTTCATGTCTGCAAGTGTTGATCAAATGATTTACCTGAACACGTTTCCATTTCTGGAGCACTCGCGTCACTCACAGATGTGCCCTTGCACCCCCTGAGACTCATGGGAGCATTCTGTATTGAATAATTAACAGCCCAAACGAGGAGACAGGGTGGCCTCGTAGGCGAGCAGGAGACCTAGGCAGGGCTGGGATTCTCAGGTATCTTTGGCTTTGCTGGCAGCTGTTGAAACAGGCCATTGTGCTATCGCGTGCCAAAAAATTTCGAGGACATCAGACATGGATACTCTCACTTTCCACTCAGCCTGACTGCAGGAGAGTTGGCTATGTCCCGGGTGCTTGGATTTATCCCCATAATGAAATTTTATGTTTGCCTTCATGACAGCAATTAGCTTCTCTTTTCCACATAGACCTCCCGTCCAACATGGATTTATCCAGCAGGTGTTCTGGAATCACTGTGAGTGCTCAGCAGAGCAAAGAAAATTTTTCATGGATTTTGTCTTAGATTCGTTTGGGTTTTGGGGATTCAATAAGATTTCCAGTTATCCCCCCCTCCCCCTCCCTCAGTATTTTCAGATTCTGATAAAAGTAGAACCAGGATTATTCTTTTAATACTGAGATAACCCAAATGTCTGTTATTCAATTTAGTCTATATGAAAATAAAACTATACATTTGAACTCATACCATATGAAAGTTACTACTGTGAAGATGTTGCACATCTGCCACCTGTATCTTTCTTGCTTGGTCTTTCTCTTGAGCTAACAGAGATGCAGTCAGATCTGTTTAAAAGAATGTATCCTTAATTCCGAATGGGGAGGAGTTTTATGGATTTCAGAAATAGGAGAAATGAGCTGCCATATATGCAAGCTTGTCACCCTTAGTCTAACTTTATTTAATGCAAATACTTAAGATAATGCAACAGAGTAGGCTGTACTGAGTGGTTTGACCTCAATAGGATTTCAGCATATACTTGAATGTTATGCTGATTTCAAGTTCACAAATATAGTTAATTTTGAACATTTTGGTGAAACAATACATTCACAACTACAGTTTACCATAGAGGTGGGTTGTTTATAATGATATTTTCTTTAGAGAGGCAGAAAGGGGAGGAGGGACTGGGACTCCACTACAAGTAGTTAGGACTCTGGCTGGGCTTGCAGGAGGAAGCTCTCCAGGTCTGTACCCTGCCTGTGTCAGAGACCTCTGATGTGTGGCTGTGAACCAGACAGACTCAGAGTGTTGAACCTCAACCTTTCTCATCCTCCCTCTCCATTTATCCTGAGGAGGATAAATAAGCAAATCTGTATTTCCATGGCTACATTTCCATTCAGAAAATTTCCCCAAAGACCTGTCTTTATCAGTGTTCTTTATCCATGAAGATGAGTGACACAACTTCCAGAACAGGTCCAGTCTTAGAGGCTTTGTGAAGTGCCTGGACAGTAGATGTGTCCGTAAGTATTTCATGGCTCATGAACACACATTTCTGCCTGGAGGTTTGGGTATGGAAAGAGTGGAGCCCCAAAATTGCTAATTTACAGGAGGCTATATTCCCAAGCACACGAGGGGCAGTGTCTGAGGGGACTGGTTTTGGTCTGTATGTTATGTCCCTCTGAATCATTTTCTTGAGTGGTAGCTCTGGAGAGAGGGAGATTGCTTTGCACGTGGGTGACAGTGGAGCCTGGTCAAGGAGGGACATTTCCAGGGTGCAGGTGATAAGAGGAGAAAGACAGCATGAGCACTACAGCAAAGAGTCTGAAAATAGCACGGGCACGAGATAGACCTCGCAGAGAATGGAGACAAAAAGCTTCCCTGGAATTAGGGAGGATTCACAGACTTTTTGTGACTGAGAAAGTCCTTGAGCTGGCCAAAGCAAATCCTGAAGGCTGGAACCAGCTCTGCCAAGATGTAGAGGGAAGGTAGATGATAAGCCCCTTTTTATTTGTCTTCTATCTTTCTAGCTTTCCTGGTGATTTTCAATTATTCTTTCTGTAAGAAGTGAAGTATTTTGCTTCAAGTTCTTATAAAACTTGACATTTTTGAGTTCTTCCTTTTTTTTTTTTTTCACCAAGCAGGAAAAGCTCTCACAAACCCACCTGAGCGCTCTGGTTCACTGGGGCTCGTCTCGCAACACTACTAAGCTCCTGACCAAGATTTGTTGGGTTTTGATAGGGCTGAGTGTCCTGCAGCTCCGTGAAGTTTTATTGTTTTGCCTGACACTAATTTCTCAGTTTCATATTAGAACACTGGTATTCAGTTGAATATTTTGAACAGTCACAGAAAATGCTACTTTTCTTATCAATTATTTGTGTGAATTTGGTTTCCTCTTCACCCTGTTGTTGTTCCCACATGGTCCATAGCTCCGCTTTCTTTAAGCTTATGTTATAGCTGGTATTCTCTGAGCGCTGCCTGGCTGGAGGTCCTTGCTTAGCATTTACCTAGGCTGGTGTGAACTAGGAATGTACACCTCTTTTTCATGAGCATACCCACTACTCTGTAAGGCCAGAAAACTTGCAAAGATCTGATTCCTACTAGCCTTCCCATTTAGGGTTATAGACACGGACACACCTGATGCTTTTCTCTCTGAAGCTGCTTATAACGGGATGAATAATGCATGCAGGGGAAGGATAACTTAAACCTGGGAAGGAATCGTTGATTGCCATTCAGATTCCTACGATTAGACCCTCTGGCATGTATACCTAGAAGGAGCATGAGTCATCCACTTTAAGCTTGTTTTGTAGCTGAAATTCACTTCCCTGCAGGTTGATTCAATATTGCCATACCCTTATGAGGCAAGGCAAATGTTAGCTTCCTGAGTGTGAGTTCAGCCACCTTTTGTTCAATGAAAATAAGCTCATATTGAGTACCATTAATAACTTCCCTATGTGTGGATTACAAATGGGTGCACATTTACCCTACTCTCAAACTTAAACCAAAAGTACTTCTGAAATGCAGTACAAACTTGTTCTCTTTCTGCCACCCCCTTTACCTCCATCTCAGCAACCTCCTTCTCCAGGCAGATGGTTCCCACCCCCTCTCAGTTCCCCTTGACACCCTGCCAACACCATGCCCAACCACCCTTGTCATCTGTCTCTTGTCTCTAACCCAGTTCCCTCAGATATGACAGACTACAGTCTCCTCTTTTTCCCTAAAAAGGAACACTGCACCAGCATGCCAGTATCCGGAAAACCTGGTCAAACAAATGTGGTCAGGGATCAGAGAGGGGGTGGAAGGCTCCCCTATGGAAGAGTTTTGACTTTTCAGCCAATATAACTAGAAACCGTCAATTTTTCAGCTATTTATTTCTTCCTGTCCAAAAAAAGCAAACACACCCTCACTTCCTCCTCCTGGTCTGGTGAGAAATGCTGCTGAAGCATAACACAGGAGCTTGAGTTCAACGCCTTGTGCATCCATTCTCTCCTGAGGCTTTCTGACCCCCTCTCCTCCCAAAGCATCCTACTGAGCTTCCTGAATCCTGTCTCTGCACTTTCCATAAGAACCTGAGCCCAGAGAGATCGAGAGAGCATGTGGCATTTCAATATCATGCCAGTCACATGTCATTTTTTTGGCTGAAATCTGAGAACTTTTCAGAATCCAAGTGCTTTGGTTTTCCATTTTCTCTAGTAAGTTGAAATTTTTCAAGAAAAGCAGAATTCCTCTTCTTATGGAGAAAAAAAAAAAACCAAAAAAAAAACCCCAAACCCAAACCACCAAGAAATCCTCATTCCCTTGATTTCTGTTGAAAATGTTTTGATCAGCTTCAGTAATAACCTGCCTGCTGCAGTGTGTAAGGTGGCCATAAAATGTGACTTTTCTTGAGATTTCTCTCTAAGATCTGCTGGCTCCAAGCTTGATAGGTTTTTTTTTGTCTTTGGTGCTACTGAGGTCATCTGATCATAGTACTCTGGTCAAGTTTTCTTTCTGTATTAAGGAATGTCATGTTGTCATCTCCCAGCATTAGGCTTACACATAAACCTTTGTAAATTGGTCCCAGGGGAGCTTGGGGAATTTATAATCAGGATAGTAATATATATTCAATAAAGTATCTTCATATAAGATTTCACATTTGAAGTTAGACACATACCTTTCTAGTTCAAGGAACAAAATGGGACCGCTTCTGCCCTTAAACTCATATTTATAAATTACACTTAATCCAGTGCCTCCCACTGGCCCATTGGGCTTTCAATCATCTGTTAGGCAACACCTTGTCCTTTCTCTCCATTGATCCCTTGTTTGTTTAATATATTTTGCATTCCTCAGTCCTACAGTGATGTGGTTTCTCGGTTGTCTTTCGCGTAGTGACACTGAAGAAGGTATGTTTAAGAAACACTTCTGATTGTCCTTACCTTTTTAATACCTCGATATGGAAGTTCTGTCAATAGCATAGTGCCAGTACTGCATAGGGTTGCTAAGGAAGTACTTTTAGAAACTCTTTGAGGTTTCTCTGTGCTTGGTGTTATATATGTAAGAAGACACAACCCCGGGTAAGGGAGCATAAGAAATCAAGGAAAAGATTGCCATAATTTGTCACCATGTCATATACATATATGCTATCACATGAATAGATATTTATCTGTACCTTGACAGCAGACCAGTGGATGTAGAGAGGTGCATTCACGCTGCGCTCCTCAGTGTTGTGATGTCTGTGGGGATAGCTGTTCTTTGAGTTTTAATTTTGCTTTTCTTTTCTCTCATACGCGTAGAGATATCAATGAGAAATGCGAGCTTAACCTTTGGTGGTGAATCTGTGCTAACATTTGAAAACCTCACTAATTCCATTTATAAGCCTAACAGAGGCCTTAGAAGTGGTCACTGGCACACTGAGCGAGCTGCTTTCTTCTGAGACATTGAGCTGTTATCAAAGAGTCTATAGGGCTGAAAAATCCCATCATAAAAAACATAGCCATGCACTCTATGACTTTTAAAAGCAGCTTGGTGTCTTGGATGACAGTTGATACGCTGAAAATTAGTGAGACTTCTGCTCTTAAGCAATTTAGGTAAAAAAATCTCCTCCTGTGTTTCATTTGATGCTAAAGCTGAGACAGGAAAAAATCATGGAAGTGAGAGGTGAGTCAGGGAGACAATATTGTTGTTTCCACAAAGCTGAAACAATGATCGTCCAGGTTCTCACTTTCTCTAAAATTACTGAAGCGCTTGAGGAGAGACTTGTGTGGAAGGTCTTGATATTTTTACTCTTGTCCAATTCACTCAGGAAGGCTTTTTAATATGTTATTGACTTCCAGTGATTTTTTTTTTTTACCACTAATTCTGCTTCTGCATTTGTTTCAGCCTGGACAATGGAAATTTCATGGATCTGTTTCTAGCCACAAAAGATTTTTTGTTATCATGTAGCAGCCTAGCAATAGCAGTGGGAATTGAGAAGAAATTTTAATTTGCAGGACTTGATAAACCTTACCAAACACAACTGCTTGTATTTAAATTACCTGAAGGGGCACAAATCTGCCCTCCCTACCTTTAACACAAAAAATGTCACATTCTTAAAGTAGATGTAAAATGCAGGAGAAAATGAAGAATAATATATTGGGACCTGTGATCAGGGTCTTTATCTTTCCTCTTTTCTGAAGAGTTAAGTGTATAATCCTATTAAAAAGAAGGTGAATAAGTAAACACTATTTATCAGCAGCAGCTTCTTCTGGGATGCAATCTAACTTGCTTTGTTTAGAAAGCATCAGGCTCCATGATATAACTTTAATGACATTTAAATTTAGCATTCGTATTGCAGAACAAAGAGAGTTGCTCCTGTGCAGCAAGGCTGCTTGTTTCCATGCAGGGGCAAAGGCAACAAGGATTCTGTTCATGGCGCCACGGATAGTGTCCAGAGAGACAGTCATGACTGCAGGTGAAAACAACTCCCTGCTTGCCCCCATGTTGTTAAATAAACATTTGGCCAATTAATAAGCGCTCTTTATTTTAAGCAGTTAGGTTAGCATAAAAAGGGAGAAAAATAATCAGTTTATGCTGGCTGGGCAGCAACCCTGCTGACTGCCTGAGTGTGATAAACAGCAAGGATGGAAGAGGGAGCAGACATTCACACTCATCATCAGAGAGTGCAAGTATCACGGAACACATGCAGAAAAAATAGTCATTATTTTTCCATTGAGGAACAAGGAGACCAGTCTGGGAATCAAGATTTGAACAGTGCATGTAGCCTACTCTTCCTTTCAGCCCCATGCAAAGACCTGCTCAGCAGCTCTCAGGGGAATTGGTCTACACCAGTGTTACCCATCCTAGGTCACTGGGGACCTTATTTCAAGAGGAGGCTCTGCCTGCTCTGCTCCCCAGCTAGCACATTCCTATTGCTTGAATGCTGTCCTCCTCACCAGATTTAAGTGGCCTGTGTAGCACAGAGTACCTGCTGGTGCTTTGTTTCTGCCTCTGTTCAGAGAAGAGGTGCAGGTTTGTGGTGAGGCACTGAAATTCTCTGAAAACACAATTTCGTAAGCTGATCGAAGCTTACATTGCTACCAAAAGGTCTTATCTTCCATGGCCTTTTTCCTCTCTCATTGGCTTCTCATCCCAGTTCACCATGCATCTGCCCTGAGGGCTGGGCAGCCACCATGTGGAGGTAGAAGGGGGACAGGGTGGCCTTAGGGCAGGAACAGGCAGCTGGGTGTGTGGGGAGAGGTACTCCAGAGAGGTGGCTGTGGAGTCACAGGCAAGACACGAGGACAGGTATTACCCTTGGGTGTCACAGACTCGGTGCTGTTGGTTAGGAGGTGAGGAGAGGTGGCATTAGCGAGGCCATCACTGGAATAACATGTTCAGTTCTGGTGGCCATCCTCAAAACCAAGACTGGAAAACTTGGAAAAGAGGTACAGAAATGGCTCCACACCTGGGATTCTGCCCTGAAGAGACTGAGCTTGACTGTGGCTTTAGTGTGCCAGCTCTGTAGATGGGTGATCTCTGAGATGGGGGTAGTGGTCTTCAAATTAGCACAGAAAGAATATGATCAAACAAGTGGAACAGGAAATTCAGCCAAGGTTGTGCTGGAAACCGAGAGTGTGATTTTGACAATAAGGATAATTCCCTACTGAAACTGCTTATGAGGAAATATATGGGACTGTCACCACTCTAGACTTGACTGATCAGCCTTCTAAAACATGGGCAGGAGCTTCAAAGAAGCTGTGGGTTCGATGCTGGTTTTGGGGTGGGGAATCTTTGGTCTACAAGCTAGAAGACAGTACAAGGCTCTCAACAATTCTGTGTACTTCTTTAAAGAGAAGACTTTGTTGGCCACAGTATTTTTTCTTTACATACTTGGGGTATTTCTCTGTGTCTTGGAATGAATAAAATGCTAATCTTAATGTTATGTTGTTTTTCATTTAAAATTGCAACATTTGAGAGGGATTTTTTTCCCCTTAGAAACTTATTCCTTTTTCTGTTTTTATGGCCTGGAGGTTTTCTCTCTCTTTTTTATTTATCATCTCATATTGCTGTAGTTTGAAGATGTACAGCAATGACGCAGGCTGCTGTTGAGTTTTGGTTCTTTGACTGTTTTCTATTTTTAGAGTGTTCTTAGTTGCACTGAAAGCAAGCAACAGCAACTGTATTGGCCCCAATATATAGAACAGTTTTTGTCAGAAGATACAATGTGAATGAAATAGCTTGCCTCATATTTGGGCACTATGCAGAACATGATTCTTTTAAGGAACGTACTCTACCTATATAAGTAACAAGTCTTGCTGTGGCTGCCCAGACCCCCCCGGACTACTGAAACCAGAATTAATAACCTTGGCTCTGCATATTCACTGAGACACAGGACTGCGACCAGCTGCATTAGCTCACCCTGCAGAAAGTGGTAAACTATAGCTCTTCGGCTGTCTAGCTGGCCATGAAATACTTAGCAGGCACTGGAGCGCATATGTACTGCTTTGCAGGTGGATGCCCCAACCAGCCCAGAGGAGCGCCCTGCCTGTCTTTTCTGCCCAAACTTTGATTAAAAAGTGGAACATCTCCTCCAAGAGGGGAAGAGCCTGGCACCTTGACCCCCAAAGCAATTAGAGGTGACAGAAGAGCCAGGATTAACTCTTCAGTCTGAGCTGGCAGAGCGGTGCCTGTCCCTCAGCTTGCCAGAGTCCAGCTGAGCATCCTTCATGCAATTAGTCATGGTCTCTTTGCCGAAGCAAAAAACATTGAGTCCTAATTTTCTCCCAAGCCATGATGGGAACACTTGGGAGTTCCCAAAATTTCCACAGATCAGGATAAATAAAATTTTAAAAATCCCTGGTCAGTACTTGGTATAGCTTTTTATTAGCATTTGTGCTTTAGAGGAATCAGGAATTCTCAGTTTTACCCTTTCATGCGGCCACCTTCTGCCTAGCTCAAACTCCCCATAGGAGAAACCTCCACTTGGGATAAATAAAATGAAGTAATTTTGCTAGCAGTTTCCTGTATAAGAAGCTTTGCCCATGAAAGACTTCATGAAATTGATTTTCCCGATATGTGATTTGCTTTTTTTAACTTGAATTTCCTCTGAGGTTTTGTCTCTATATTTTTGCCTGGATTACCTGAAGTAAAAAAGTTTTAGCTGAGCTGCTTTTGAAGAAGGAACGCCAGTATTAAGAAAGAAAGATTCTGTTTGAGATTGTAATTTCTACCACTTAAAAAATTTCCTAAAGTTTGGATTGAAAAAAAAGGAGCTAATAATGGTGAAGAGGGCTAAGTGCATGAAAATGCAGACTGAACTGTGATGTGGTTTTTGAATAGATTTTGAAAAGATGCCTTTTCCAAGACAGTGTGAAAACATTTTCCATGCCAGGCATTTAATGTTAAGGCACAGCTCTGTTAACTATATAAAACTGCCCTGGATGGGAGAAGACTCTTGTACAGGCTATATTACTTCTCACATTTTCATTTGACAACTCTTCCCAGTCGTGTTCCCAGGTCTTGCCCTGTTCCTCTGGGTATTTTGAGCAGTGAATGTCACTAAACAGACCATGTCCACGTTGCAAAGTGCAGGTCCAGGCCCCTTCCTGGGGTCGAGCTGGTGGCCCAGGACCCCCTTGTAGGCATCAGTCAGGCACCAGGAGATTTATCTGAAGAAAAAACCTCAGCGTGCACTCAGACTCCTTCATACCACATGGAGAGATCAGACACACTCCAGGCAATGAACTCGAGTATCTGACAGCTCTGTCCTCAGCAAGTATCTTCATAAATGCCTGTTTTAAGTCAAACCCACTTAAATCTGCCAAAAGACAACTATGTGCTTAGCATCTGCATGGAGCGTGGCTCCTGATATGTTTTATTCCACTTGACATCCTGGTTTTATTACCCTTTCTCCATTACAGACCAAACCCATGGGCTGAAAAGTACAAGAGAAAACCTCACTGTCTTATTTTCCATCTTGAATCAGACCTCATGGACATTTGCTTTGTGACTATTCTTAAGTAATTCTGTCTAGCATCTGATTTAAAAATATCTTAGACAAAGTCAAGCTTCATGTAATATCATCTGTTCAAGGCAACACCTAAACTGAACTGTAACTGTACAGTCAGTGCCCCTGCTTGTTTCTGAGGAGGAGTGAGTTTGATCCAGGAATGGAAGGATTTCTGCAGCTTCTGTATCCCCTGCTCTAAACTTTTAGCTTAGGATGTTTTCTGGACTTGCAAAAGGCATGAGACCTCTTTACTTCTCCATCTATTTGCTGTTGCCCTTATTAGTTGCTCCTTTTGCTTGTCCATCTTAAATCAAATTGTCACATGGCAGTATATTTTGCGCTAGCTAAGAGAACATTAGAAAGTGCTTGAAAATAGTTTGGTTGTGATTTTGCAGTCCACAGTAACTGGAATTTCATTAAAGTACCTTCTCTATCTCACCCCTACGTCACAAGCCCTTATGACTTTTCCCAATATCCAGTATTTTCCCTCTTCGCATCGGTCAGCATTAGCCTGAATTGCTCTTTTTTCCCCTCTCATGCTTTTGTGTGCACCACTAGTGGCTGAGCATAATCCTGGTGTCATTTCTAGGGTATGTTCCACTCTCTCCTGCCTGGTACCCCCTTCCATAATGAAATATGTTGCCAAGCCTCAGGGGATACAACTGTCATCTGTGTGTGATGATAGCGGACAATATATGGGATTAGGTAATCATTGAATAATTTGGGTTGGGAGGCACCTCTGGAAGTCTTCTAGTCCAAACCAGGCACAGTGCTCCAGATGCAGTCTCACAGGCACTGAGTAGAGGGGAAGAATGACTTCCTTTAACTTGCTAGCTATATGTAGTTGGTCTTTTTTTGCTGCAAGGACGCACTGCTGATAAACTATAGCCAAATGTGATATGAGGTTTGCAAATGGCCAGGGAGGGTGAGGCACATTGATGCAAGTGGTAAAGAACTGAGAAGTAAGTGTGTGCATTGCTCACACCCCTGCTGCTCCTGTTGATACAAGCATCTGAGCGTCCTGTGGTCTCCAGAAACAACTGCATCCTCTTTGGCAGAACTTGTGGGATTTACAAGGTTACAGTCAAGCTCCAAAGCAGATGTTAGAAGCATAGGTGAGAGTGGGGAGCACTGGTGAGCTCCAGCCTGCTCCAAAGCTTGGACTCGTGTACTGATGATGTACCAGACCGTAAACCAGTGCACAGCACAGATGTTCTTCCCAGGGAAGGCAAGAAGTGCCTTCTTAGCTTGTCCTAGTATCAAACATGCCTCCCTTCTCCCTTTTCTTGGTGTGTGATGCAAGTCTCCCTTTCTTCTCTCCACAGTAGCTTTTTGGTTTCATCTTGAGCTACGCTGTAGCTGCAGTTCACCATCTCAGTTGGCACAGGGTCTGCCTGTCTTAGACGTGGAGTTCAGCGCCCACCCTCTGTTCATTGCGTTAGCTTCTGAGACATTAAAGTTTGAGGCAGATGTCCTCGAGGGAGTCTGCAATGGAAAGAAACACCAACATTTCTTCCTTCTCCAGGGTTTTGCTGTTGCACAGGGCCACAAATGGGAGTGATAGCCAGGATGGGGTGTAAAAGCAGCACTGTTGAGGAAGTTTATTTAATGCTTCCCTGGCTGTGGGTTGGAGCCATGGATCCAGCAGAACACCAGAGAGCAGGGTAAAGGGTCAAATTCTGTGTGCCATCCCCAGAGGCTGCATCCCTTGAGTCCTCACATGCTCAGGGAGATGAGGTTTGTACTTCCCTACACCCGAAGGTAGTGGACCAGAAAGCCATAATTTAAATCCAGAAGAGGCTGTTTATAATACTCCATTCTCAGCTCCTGCCTAACAGGCCAGAGAATTCTTCCCAGTAATTCCTGCCTTGCGCATTGCATCCCAGCCTCTGTTTGAGCTAGAACAGATCTCTCAGAAACAGGGATTTAGTCATGTTTTAACAACACTATGAAGTGCAGAATTTGCTGCTTCCCTTGGTAATCTTTTTAATCTAACCAAGCCCCTGAATGGGAAAATAGGCCTCAGACTATTCCTGAATAAACTGGGACTTTAAACTCTTTTATGAAATATTTTTGAAATAGATTTGCTAACTATTAGGAGCTTAATCTTACAATTCTTCATCTGGAAAAAGGTGACTTGACGTCAGAAGCAGACCTGGCAGGCACTGTAAGTCCATTTCATTTCACCTTTTCCTCTGGATAGCTAAGAAATGCTGTAACTTATTGCTCCACTATCTTAAGGTTATTCTTATAGCCATTAGCTTTTCCAGTAATGCATATATGTGACTGGTGTTGATGCTGTTAATTAATCATATTTATTATTTTAATCTCCTTTGGTAACATGCAGTCCAGCTGCTTATGCAGATGCCACTCAGGCAATAAAACCCCCCCAACCCCAAAAGACAAAATCATAATGGATGGCTCTGTCTTGCAGCACTCATTCCCTCTGCACTTAATCCAATGTTAATAAATCCAATGCTTTTTCTGCATCATTGACCAGCAGCATGAGATTCCTGTTCTTTTTTTGTCAGTAGCTTGTAAAATGCCATTTTGACATTCCTTTCTTCCTAAATGCAGCCTGAGAGCTGGGTGAGGCTTTGGCTGTGCAGGCAAATGAGCTGATTGCCCTGAAATTTAAGGGTAGTTAACAGAAGTGAGTTGAAGTGCTAATACTGTCTTCCCAGATCTGTCTGCCCAGCCATGAAGTATCCTTCAGGGCCATGCCAGGTATGAGTATGCTCAGCCCAGGCCATGCCAACCACCTCCCATCTCAGATCCAAGAATTTCACTTCTTGGTTTCCCTGAGGGCAAGGTGCAGAGAACTTCTGGGATCTCCAAATGAGTAACTGTGATTAGCAGGTGGCCTTGGTTATCAACGCAACCTTGGTAAACTCTGAACCTTGGGGACAATGTGCTGAAATTCCCCCTGCCTTCAAGGGAAGCAGTGTGGGGCTGAGAAGGCAGTAATTCATCAGTGTCCCAAGAAGCAGCAAGAAAAAATAGCTGCATGAAGGAGTTCCCTGAGAAGCTGTTGAGTTGAGGGGCTCCTGTTAGAAAGATTTTGTGAGCCCTGTGAAGATCAGAGATCCTTTAACATCCCAGGCACACTCATTGCGAATGTGATGGTGCTGTGTTGTATGTGTGCAGTTCAGCCATGTGGTGCATGGACTTGTGGACCCCGGAGATTTATCTGTGCATCCACAGCAGCCATTTGGAGGCCAGGTATCCAGCAAACAGTGGTTGCCTCAAAAATTTGGGAAAACCTATTCCCTGGTTACTTTTCTGAAAATACACTGTGTTGGTGTATGTAATAGGGATGTCCTGTATTCCTCAGGGTATCCAGCGATCAAATCAATCTCAGATGTTATTCCGTCTGAGGGCTGAAGGTCTGAGCTCCATGGGACTGTGCCCTAAAGCAGGTGTAAAAACTCAGTAGAGCTGGAACTATGTAAGCAAACAGAAGACAAGGGGTAGAAGAAAATTTTTGCACAAATGAATTGCTCAGAGCCAGAGAAACCAGGGCAATTGTTCTTTTCGAGAGATTATTACGTCCTCTGTAGTGGAGACATTGCTGTATTTCATTCCTGTGGCTGGAGCTTCATCATAAACTCTGCTGCATGGTGATTCAAAGCTGTTTGCTGTGAGCAAGGGCAGAGCTGTGTCCCCCTGACAGCAGAGGACTGGCTGCAGTGCAAGCAGGATGGCACCGGGGAATACGATGTCGGTACCTGCAAGTATCCTCCCACTTGAGTTAACTTTATTGTTATAAACTGACCTCACTTTTGGGAATTGCTCACGCCAAATTAAGATGTACCCCACAAGACTGCTAATGCAATCACAGCAGAAAAGTGGTGAATGGTTGCTTCTGGGGATAAGATCTAAGATTATACCAGAAACTGCAGTATCTGCTTACTAGTTTAAACTGCGATGGTGATTGCACCCCATGTCCCATTATTTTTTGCCCATTTTTTTTAGGAACTGAAATATTTAGCCATTTTTCCAGCACAGCCAGGCCTCATACCTTGTTACAGAGTACACCCCTGGCAAACTCTCTGTGGAAACACATTTCTTCTGTCAGTCCTGATGAAAGCACACGCTTCATTTCACAGAGTTAAGAGTCTCTACTGACAGAGAAACCAGAGCAAAAGGTTTTTTTATTATGATAACCCAGAACTGGGTTATAGTACCTGAAGTACTAGGCATGAAGGTTTTCCAGAGCCTCTGTCACTCCTGTAGGCCTGCATATCTCTTCAGGTTTTTTACCGTGTAATAACCCTCCCCAAGAATGCTCCTTAAAAGCATATTGAAATTAATTTAGGGAGAAACAGTTTGATCAAATAAGTGCTACTTCAAACCTCCCCTTCACAGTACCCACTGAGCTGGGACAACTCATGCCTTGCACGTCTGTGTGGTGAGAGAGAAGAGGTGCCGTTCCAGCTGCGAAACCACTTTTGCTGGATTTCTTGGCTGTTTTGCAGTAGTGACATGATGTACAAGTCTTAGAGCAACCTCTGAACTTTCTAGTGAGTCTGGTTCAAAGCAAACCTTCCAAAACTTTTTATACCCACTCATTTGTTAGCCCAGAAGCGATATTCCACTCACAGTACCAAATTCACTCACTCCTTCACCCAGATGAAAGTCTCATCCTCGCCATGAGCAAAAATGGTCCAGCAAAGGGCTGTTACTATCAAGAGGTAGCATACGTATCCTGACAACATCCATATCCTGCTATCACATTTCATTGAGTTTAAGGCATTGTAATTACCTGGTTTGGTCTCCTGCACAGAGAAGCTTAATTTTCTTGGAGCCAGATACTTTGTGATTGAAATGGAAGAAACATCTGATCTTCACTTACAAAGGTCAGACGATGGTATACTGTACTAACCCCCCTTCACATTATGCTACAATGCTTAGTTATTTTCACCATTCAGAATGTCCTATTCTGTATTTGGACTTAAGCCCCCAGGGACTGGAAATTGTTATGTTTCCTGGTTTAAAGTGTCTTTTGCATGGGGCCTGTTTCCACTGTTCCTGTTTCTTGCCTTCTTGCCTTCATTCAAATCACATCTTAAGTTTCTCTCTGATGAAGAAAATAACAAACAGACATCAGAAGTTCTGTTCCACAAAATATAATGGATTGTGATATTTACATTAATTGGGCCAGAGAACATCTTCAATTAGACTATATTGCAAAATGCAGGTAACCTGCTGGAGCAACATCAAACTGGAATGTTTTGATATGACTCAAATACTTCAGTCTGTGCATTTTTCAGAGAAATTTCACTGAAAGTGACAATTTTGTGTTGAAAACTTTTCTTATGAAAAGATAGTTTCACATGTGAGATCATGCGGTTGGAAAATTACTGGTTAGCCTGAGCTCCTTCTCTTTTCTTTTGAGATATGTCTTTAAGATAATGTAGTTTTCCAACGTCCTTTTGGAATTGGGGATACTCCCTTCGTGAGTTTATTATTCCATATGCGGAGGAGCCATAAACAGAGTGTATGACACCCCTTTATAAAT
The DNA here is from genome assembly GCA_020745775.1 of Theristicus caerulescens. Taxonomy (NCBI): domain Eukaryota; kingdom Metazoa; phylum Chordata; class Aves; order Pelecaniformes; family Threskiornithidae; genus Theristicus; species Theristicus caerulescens. Next base: position 64,372,825 of record CM036564.1, on the reverse strand, counting down.
ATATGCAAGGACCTTTTAGGTGTTCTTCTCTTTATATTTTGTTCCTCTTATTCAATTTTCTTGCACCAGTTTCCTTTTCAATAATTTTCCATATTTTTGGGTCAATTACACAAACGAGTTGCTAAGAAAGACATTTGCTGCCTACTCTCATCATTGGTGTGCATAGATGGATGTGATTAGCCCTGCCATGCTACCTTGCTTTGAATTTTCTGCCGTTTATTCTGCCAAATGCAACACTAATCTATTTTTAATAAATGCAGTTTAGTGGTCTTATTGTTGGCGATTTTATTAGGCGATAAAACACCTCACAACTACTTGTTGCCTTCAGCTTCATAACATGATCCACTTGGGAACCAAATTGCTACTTCATAAACAATTCTCATTTCTTTTCAAATTGTAGACATCTGTGTTTTCTTTATCTTTGCATATTTTTACAAGTGCTTCTCACCCTTATCGTTTGGTATGCAGCTGATTGTCAGCACTGGTATAAATCCACACAGGTCAGTCTGTTCACTCAGCACAGAGCTGCTGAGAACTTGGTCCCAGATAATTTCTCCTCCAAATTGTGTACACTTTCTTTTCTATTAGTCTGCTTTTAACAATGACTCCCTTCTAAAAATGTTCAGGAATACATTTGTGTTATTGCTAACTCACTGATAAGCCTCTCTTGTGGATGGAAAAGCCTAGTGGGAATGGGTTACCCTACCAGGTGTGGACATGAGGGAAGATGGGGACAATGCACAGCAAGCAATATTGAAGTGTTCTTCACCCACCAGTCATATGTGTAGACTTTGGGAATCTGAGGCACATGCCACATCGCTGTGGTCTCCTCTGCTCTTGTGCTGGTTCTGCTGCCGTGCGAGGCTCCACAGCCACATTTGCCCTATATGCAGGTGTTACTGTGGCATCTTTGGTGAGGAAACTTTAAAATTTCTTTTGATTGTTGTGTTTTCTTTTATTATTGTATTTATAACTCAGCACCAGGGCCTAAGGGCTAGGACTATGCTGCCCTGCTTGGGCTGTGATCTTTATTCCCTGCTGTTTTCCATTCCAGATAGTACTGATGTGTCCCTTGTGGCAAAACCCTGTTCTTTAGGAGATCAGAACCTTTTGATCTGCAATTGCAGACAGTAACTGTGAATTGTCTGATCAAAGGAGAAAGGACTCAGGATAAAGCCATGTCCATGAGATGAGGTTCAGTCCAAGTGTGCTTCCAGCTTCAGAATGTATTTCTCTCTCTAGTTTTATTCCTCAGATGAATGTATCCAGTTTCGAAGTGACAAATGGCTACTTCAGCATGGTTGTTGGTTTCTTTTACATGTCTCCTGTTTTGCTGCCATATAAACTTGACGTATAAACTCTTCCCTATTCTTGGGGAGTGAGTGTCCGAAATCTGAGTCTGCAGAATTGCTGCTTTCCCCACTACTTTTTATTTACAATACAGAAGGGAACAGCTCCAACAGGAGAAATGTAGAAAAGAGACAGACTGTCAGAACTAACCAAGTGCTTGGTTGTAAGGACATTTGCCTAGATTGCGGGAGATTTGGGTTCACAGCCTTTACTCATACCCTATACACCTGTAACTGGCACACTCATACTGAGGAAGAATAATCTTAACAGCCCCTTTCTAACTTGGGTTGGGCAAAACTTTGTGTCCCATTTGAATCATTCATTCCGCACTGATAATAAACCTTGTCTGACCAAAATCAGTATTTGATCAGTTTTGATGAACAATAAAAGTGATTATTTCCCTCCCCCCAAAAATTCCAGACAGGTCTCCTAATTACATGTCTACCAAAAGATCACAAATCTAGTTAAATACTCAATGGTAGCAGATGAGGTCCAAATCTTTGAAAGATCCTCTTCATCGATATATCAGGATACATAGCCCAGGATATTGCATAAGTATGTAGGCTATCGATGGCAAAGAGAGCACAGGTTTGTGCTTAAAATAGACAGAAAAACATAGAAAATGATACGTCAGCAAAATTATCTCCAAGCATGTTTCAGAATTTTCTATGAGGTATCAGGGATCTTTGACCTAAGCTAAAAAAAAAATTATTCTGCCTTTAGTTATGTATCTTAGTCATAGAGTGACACTTTAAGTTCACTTCAGCAGAGACTGTGCCATCAGAATCTAGCATGAGTTCTCCTGTGACAGCATTAGATCAATCATGTTTTAAAGAATGCAAGTAATTGCACCTACTCTATCTTCCGAGATAGTCCAAAACTGACACTTTAGTTTCACTGCAACCTGAGTTGGTAACACGGGTTGGAAGGTGAGAGAAAAGTATCACAAAGCTGTATTTTTTATATTCTTATCTAAAGCAAGTTGGTTTCAAATTTAAAAAAAAAAAAAAGATATGAACAAAATGCCTAGAATTAGCTTTTGAAAAACATGATAAAACTCGGAGACTTCATTGAACTCAAAGCATTCTTAGCCCTTATTGAACATACACTAAGGTTATAATTTTAATGGGTAGGTCAGGGTATTTGAAGTTCAGACATCTGCAATAACTTCTGTGAACCAGGTCTTTAAAGGGAATCTTTACTACAGGGACAGACCTAAATAGAGAGTAGAAAATGCCACCTGGGTGTAACTTCTTGGTGAATTCATTATGAAGGGCTGGTACATGTGGTCTTTGAGAAAAATGGGTTACAAGCCCAGTGAAAGAGCTTTTCCTCATGCGGTAGATGTTCATAAAGGCAATCATGGTATGTGCATCTTTGCTAAACTTGCACTTCCTTTTCATAGTCTTGTATGCAGGCACCGGAAATTTAAGCCAAGCCAAAACCAGACTAGAAACAGACTGTGTTTTTCATGGTGATGGCAGGTAATCACTGGAGCAAATGGGAGGTGTTCTTGTCAGCTGTTTGTTGCTGGCATCTCTTAAAATGAGATTAGATATTTTTCAGAATGAAACTGTACTTGAAATGGGGAGAAATCCCAGGAAGTTCTCAATTCTATATTACACAGAAAGTCAGACTAGGTAATAGCAGTATTTCCTCCTGACCTTGTAGTCTGAAGATGTATGGTATACCACATGGTAAGGCTGTACCACCAGAGAGGAAAGGCTGTGAGGCAGTGGGAATTAAGACATTTTCACTGCTATGAATTTGCATTCAGAGAGCATTCCCTCTAGCTTTACTGCCACTATCCTGCTGACAGAAATGCCTGACACATTTCTCCTTCTCTTCCCATGTCCCTTGAGGGGCCCTGCTGAGTGAGAAGATTCTCTAAAGGTGTCCTGTGGTTGCATCTCCTGAAAGCTTAGCTGAGTGCTCTTGTAGGTGAAGGGAGATGAGATGCCAGACCAGCTACTCCCTTCCCCTCCCTTGCTCCATGTCCAGAGGAAGCTTATCCCTGGCATTTTGCTCAGGTGGCAGCAGAGTGGGCATTGAAAGCAATAAGGATTGCATCTTCTAGCGGGTTTCTAACACGTAGCAAGTCAGGATACATCAGCACAAGTCTTACCAGGTAGCAATGGAGAAACCAAAGCCAAGGGAATGGTACAGGCACTAAACTTTCTCCTTCCCACTTCAAAGTGCTCTCATTAGTCCTTCCCAGGTCCCATCCACAGGTAAAGATGGGTATTTGGTAGTCACTGGTTGTGACTAGGCCATGAGTATAAGATCTGTGAAGAGGCTAGAGGTAATAAGGACATACCGGGATAGTTTTGTCTCTTCTCTGTGCCTTAAACCCTGCAGGTTTCTACAAAGAAATGAGAAACAAAAGGTTATATTGATAAACTTAATCATCTGAATCTGTTTTTCATGTGCCCTTGATACTGTAAAATCAAAGCACCACATCCCTGCCAGGCATTAAAATGCCAGATTTGAGGGTCATTAAAAGCAGCCGCGTGCTTAATCAGGAGCCCTTACACAGCAGCACTAAGCTGCTCCTCCCTTTCTGTACATGATTTACTTTTTAATAAGGGCGACCAAGATGGCAGCCGTGCAACGCAATGTGCGAGCTGCTCTGCAGCGGGATGTGATGATTTGCAAACTCTCTCTCCAGTGTTAATGTCTATATGAACAACTTGGAGAAAATAGTGCCTTCTTATCACTTTAAATGCTTTCCCCAGGCATATGTGCCTTTCTCATTCTGGGTAAAGAAAGCAGTTGCAGGACTCACTATGTAGATACAATTTTTTAAATGGAGTATCTTTATTACCTTCTGGTTTCTTCCGCAGACTCCAACACTGGGTACCCAAGGTACAGAAGCTCACCCCCTAGGTCTTTGGAGAGCTATCTAGCCTTCATAAGGAGATGCTAGCTGTCTGTTAGAGTAGGCCTGGCTTATTAGCTTCATCCTCAAATAGCAAGGAGGTTGGATGTGGGACTAGATGAATCTCCAGCTGAGTTCTTATGAGTGCAAAATGCAATGCACTGGATGCAGCTGAAAGATGAGCTGTTGTCCCAGTTCGTTATAGCTCCAGGAATTCCCTCTGGTGGGATTCATCACTCAAGCACAGGGTCTCCCTGACAGGTGGCATGGACCTCACAGCGTCTTCATCTTCAGAGTGATTTGAAAGCCAGGCCACCTGCACCAGCTATCCACACATTTTATATAGGCAGAATATGGCTTCATGTGTTCTCACCTTGAAATAAAACAAGCAACCAACCTACCCTGCATGGTCTGCTACTGTCCCTTCATCCTTTCACAGGAGATTCACTGCCCCATCTTCATCACCACAGCCACAGTTGCTTGAGGGCTGTGTGGTCCTTGCTGCCTCCTCTCTCCGGCTCTGCCAGCTCCATCTGGGTCTCAAGTCCCCAACCCAGCAGCAGCTTTCGGCTCGGGCTGCAGCCAGCAGAGCCACAATGGTGAGGGACCAGTGGTTTGCAGCCCGCAGCCCTGATACAGGTGGGCACCCAACTTGACTGTTTCTCCTGTAGCAGAAGTGTTGTAATTAGACCAAGCACCTTAAGGTACGGACCTGTCACAGCTCAGGCTGGGATATAGCTAGCATGTACCAGAGGACTGCACCTTCTCTGTCTTCCCACCTTTTCCCCTTTGGGATACATGACTATTATGCTAATCTTCATAGAAAAGTGAGGTTTTACAGAGGGAGAGGACAGCCACAGGGAAAGCAGGCGACGACGTGTGAACAATACACGAGTGAGATAGACACCTGCTGTCCTAAAGCATTTTCAAATGTTAAAAAAATATAATTGGGGGCATAAGTTGAAAGAGTGCACAGGGAGCTTTTAAAGTGGAGGGCTGGTGCTTACATGAAGGATTGCCTTTTCGTCTCTCTGATCTTGGCAGCCTCCAGGAGCAGTCATATTCAAATGGCTGAAAGATTAAGAAAAGAAGTTCCATGGACAAAATAAGGATCATATTTGCCCTTTCCTTTCAAGTCTTCCTTTTTCATTCTGAGTCTTTGCTAAATAAACAAATCTTCAGACTGTGACCTACCATTTATTTGTCTGCATTTCAGCCATCAACCTGCCTCTTTCACACTCTGTTTTGTGAGCCAGGGAGTCCATTCTGAAACCCTGGGAAAATGCAATTGTGCATCTAATTTCCTAGTGGTGAAGCCAAAGGTTTTCAAACAGATCTGATGACTGTGGGCAACCACTTTGTGAGAAACATAAAGGGAACCTGCAACTCATAAAATGCTGAGCCTTTTGAAAGCTGTCTGCTTAGACAGAATTTGATGGAGGAAGAAAAAAGTTTGCTTGTTTTTTCCTTTTTTAAGCTTGCAGATGGAGCTCAGCTCTTATGAGAGCAAGGGATGAGTAGCATGGATATGAGCCAGACATAGGGCTGGTAGGCTGTGTTGCGACTGCCCCAGATAGATGTGTTGATCCCTTGGCGTGAAGCATCCTCTGCTGTTCCCATCCCAAACAGCTCCTGATCACAGACTAACAGCTGAGCTGTGGTGTTGATTATCATAACACTCAGGGAAGGTTATAAAGGAGCCTGCTTTTTATCAGAGACTGAACTGGGAGAGTTCATTTCCCTCTAATTGAGCCAAAGTTTTCAGACCAGTTTGGTATGTTTTACTGATCTTGTTGCACAAACTCATCCCACTTGTGTGGCCCTGAGACTGAAATATTTGAAGATTACCCTGTGTTTGCTAAGTGTGCATGAGCTGGTTCAAAGAGCAATGAAGACAGAAGCCTCAGATTCCTCTGCCTTTTGTGCTGAAGGATCCAGAGGCATCTCCCAGGTTATAAAGACCCTACACCACTGAAGGGCCACCACTTTTAAGATACTACATGGATGTCCTGATGAAAGGAAGAAGCCAGGAGTGACATATGCTGTGTAGCTATGGGTACAAGGATAAGTAGCCAAAGGATGAGTGAAATCAGGTCCTGAGGAAAAGATGTTCTGTGAATTCCTGAATGACCATGCAGCACAAGCAGGATTTAGGTCTCATCTGGAGGGCCGGGGTGGTTAAACACTCGGTATTCTTCTTCTGTATTTGGGAATACTGAAGTGCTGAATGGACTGTACCAGGGTTTGAACTTCTGCCTAAAAGACATTGATACACTTCAAAAATTTAGTGTTATAATGCTACTAGGTGTTTTGCTGCATGTATCCTGGTGTAACTAGAAGACAGATCTCATGTTTCCACCACCATGGTAGTTCTTTACCCGCCTCTTGCTTTTTAAAAAGAAACCTATCCTGCCCCCAAATCAACCCCAGATCTCCAACAGGCAGCGCTGTGAAAACCGTCCAAGGGAAATATTTTGAAAATGTTGCAACTTGTTATTGATAGAAGAATGTTCACTGTGTTTCTGCCAGGAGAGTTTGGCTTGGCTGTACTTCTCCTTTGTATGCTGGTCTGGAGCCTGAAAAGGCAATTGGGACCAGGCATCCCAAGTCAGCAGTTCCCTGTGCTCCCAGTCACCAGCTGCCCCACTGCAGGGACAGTCTGGGGACGCTGGCCCCGGAAGGCTGATGGCAGCATAAGCTCGGAGGGTTGTGGGTGGGTGTCCTTCTCCAGTCCCATCACCAGCTTACCACGTTACTTTTGGCATGGAGCCCTGCCTTTCTGTCTGTATTGCCCTATTAATGCAATGTAGGTAATACCTAGCAGTGCTCTGAACTCAGACTATTTCATTATAATTGTGGAAAATGTGATTATTTTCTCCTGTGGTAGAGACGAAGCTCAAGGTTGCAGTGAGATGACAAGGGGTGGTGTAGCAGATACAGGCTATGTCTGGCTCTGGCAGCATCTCCTTGAGGAATGTGTGAAGAGGGCAGCCACATTCATCTGTCAAGAGAAAGTGTTTTTGGAAGGGTTGAAGATGCTTTCTCCTCTCCCTCTTAGAAGCCATTAATTTCTTTTGGGATTTTTTTCTATATTTTTATTGTCTGGCATTGTTAATATTCCCAATGTATGGATTTTTTCTTGTAAAGCATGAGATACAAGGGCAAATCAGTAATGTTGGATAAAATAATTACAATCTTTTCAAAAGGATTTTTGACTGTGGCTCAGGTGGAAAATTTAAATTTTCTTTGGGATGATCTTTTCATTTTGTGAACTAGATTCCCCCCTCAGAACAGGAATGCACAGAAAGCCAGCAGAGCTGTGATATAACCACAGAAAAGATTTCATTTGAATCAGCACTGTTGTATGGCCTGAAAGAGCACTAGCTTTATGCGTGCTTGCATGCTTAAGACATGAAGTATCAGCAGGGAATACAAACAGACCAGAGTTTGACCTAATGGACATGGAAGATATGCATATCCCCTGGAAGAAAATCTCCCAGCAGGATCTGGATGTTTATAACATGTTCTGGCCTTTCAGACAACTGTTCATTTCTCCCAGATACTTTGTCCCCTAAAAATAATGCTGTTTCTTAAAGAGCCTTCTGTCATGCTGATGAGACCCTTCCAAACAGGAGCACATTAACACTAGCTAGCCCACTTAATGAATATTCATAATTAATGAATATGCCATAATTTGTATTCACTCAGCTATTCCCCCCGCCCTGTACGGTGGCATCAAAGTAGATACAAGGGTTTTAAATGTGAAGGGCTGATTAAGTGGAGAAGGGAAGGAGAATTTCACACTTCAGTTAGTGCTTTTGAGTCAGTCCCTCTGGTTGCAGATTGCCTAACGCAATCGGCTGCTCCCCACAGCTGCTGCTGAACATGAGAAGCAATCCAACTTGCCCTGAAGTCTCTGGTTAACAGCAAAGGTCATGGGAAAGCAATATTGTGGTATTCGACAAGTTAACACTGCAATTAAAGAGAGGCTAGGAAATAAAACCCTGCTGATGGTTGGCTTGTCAACGTCGTATCTCTGCATTCTGGCAGATATTCAGGACAGATGCCTACAAAAAGCAAATGAAATCGTCCCTATTGCACAGCCTGCAGAAGGAGTATGTCTTTCACACCAGGAAAGGCACAGACAGGACTCAGAACCGCTCAGATGCATGCCCCGGTCACATCTTGGCAATGTGCCCCTCTGCTGAAAGCGGTGTTCGGTGCAGCGCAGCCGTCTCTGCAATCTCCCCACAAAGGCATTTGGCTGTTTCTTCTTTCCCACCGTCCCCAGGTTCATGCTTGTGGTCTCTTTCAGATCCTTTAACTTTACACCTCCCCCCACACCACCATTTCCTACCCATTTTAACTCAGATATAACTCAGTGAGGAGACAGAAAGCACAGGAAACTTGTGATGCCTTAAATAATCCTGTAGATTTTGCTCCCAGTGCAAGAATGTGCAGAGGGTCAGGCTGAAGGACCTTGCTCCTTGCTGCATGGAAGGGGTGGTTTAATATAGAGGCAGGACAGGGCCAGAAGGACACTGCGTGTGCTGGTAAAGGTCATCTCTTGGCTGCTAACAACCCCTCTGGTCCCCCCAAAAGGTATCATTTTGACTTCACAGCATGCAGCCTACTTGAGGGGCCAGGCAACACCTTGGGGTCTCTCTGAGGGTGGCAGAAGTCATCAAACAGCACTTTTTGGCTTTTATACCGTGGAGTAGCAAAGAAAATGGAGAGGCAGCCTAGACTTCCCTGTCGTACATCTCTCCCTGCACAGGGCTGTGTGTGGCACCGAGAGGACCCATTTGGGTCCCAGCCCATTTGAATCCAAGCTGGTTTTCTCATGATGCTCAGTGGCTGGAGTGGAACAGCATGCCTTGGCGCTGCCCCAGTGCAGAGCTGTCCATCACAGCCTCTGTGTGTGCATGCTGCTTTCTCCCCTTTCTCTTGGGCAAATTTGCTCAAGATCTTTGCAGTGTGCAATGCCCATCTGTGGAACTCTCCCTGTTATCCCCCAGCTGCGGAAGCACTATTTTGAGATGTGAAATTTATCAGTAAGGGAAAAAAAGAGAATATTTAAATGCCCTCAGACTGTGCAAGGCCTTGAGCATGTTGGAGGGGAAGCAATTCCTCAAATAAACCTCTTCGTGTGAATCCCCCAGGGTGCTTCATGTCCATTGCTCCCACTGCCCAGGTGGGGGTGGTGAGCTTGTGCAGACCAGAAGGGACCACAGAAATACCTGTCTGGTCTGTTCTCTGCAGAAAAAAAACCTTTCCAAAGTACCTTCCCACAAGACACCATTGCAGAAAAGCAGGGTCTGCTTAGGAAGGAAATGCACACCGAGGATGTGGGTAAAGGGGGTGGCTCTGCACACAAACTAAAATTACTAGGGGTGTCTCCTTCCCCTCTTTCTCAGCTACAGACAACTTAAAAAAAAAAAAAAATTAGTGGAAGGTATGAGACTAAGTTAAGTTATCAAACACAGGGACAAAACATTTGTGACCCATTCCATCTCTGTGAATGTTATGCGAGACCCACTGAAGCCTGCAATGGCTAAATGGGTTTCCTTAACTCTATTTCCTTTCCTTTTCTTCCCTTCTAGTGCCCTGTGAAATAGGTTTCCTTTTCTTTGGTTTATTAGATTTGCCTGAATCTGGCTTCGTAACATTTTAAATTGACCAAGATCTCTCCTGGTTATTATTGAGGGCTGATGTGCTGCGTGCAACTCACTGCTCTTGCCTATGAAATATTCCTTGGTGTTTGCCCTGCAAGAAGAAGAGGAGGTTCTGGTAAGGTAACAGGCCAAGAGCCAACTGGAGCAGTGCCCCATAGCGGTGTGTGAAAATAGGCCCATTGTATTCCTCTGAATTGCATTTGAAATGCTGTTACTGAAGGTGGCTGGTCAGAAAATGGAATTTTCATTCTGCAGGAAACTTACAATTTTATTTTCAAACCAGCACTAGAAGTCAAAATTAAATACCAGCTGAAGTTTGGGAATTTTTTTGTTCCTGAAACATTGAAATGGCTTTCTTAAAATGCTTCGTAATGGTAATTTAGAACATTTTGCTCTTATTTCTGCTTGTCATAATAGTAGCTAAAATTATTCTATTGAAACAAAATGATTTGAATGTATCACAATGAAATGTAATTTCCTGGTGAAAGCACTGATGGAATTTTATACCTTCCTGAAAAATTTCCCGATTTTGTCAAAAAAGCACTTATTGTTGTAAAACTTGAACGAGCAGCCCTTTTGGACTTGTTTTTATTCCATTGTCATTTGTGATATTTTGTGTAAAAACAGCAAAAAAATCAGAGCCAAAGAACAGAAAGGCAAATTTGGATGTGTTACATTTAGATAACCAACACGGAGAAAGGAATCATAGGCTTTTTGGTCTGTATTGCATCTGATTTTCTGTTCAGTTGACCTAATAATTTAGTCTTACTGAGTTCCCTTCCTCCTTTCATGGTATCTGTCTAATCATGGAGACCTAAGTCTAGCACATGATGACAGGAAAATCCATTAAAGCTTTGTGATGACCATCTTCCTCTCTTCTTCCTTCTGACATGGAAGATGCTGAGTTTTGGCAGCACCAGGCTGTGGTACCAGACCTGAGAAGACATTCTCTCTCCATCCTGACTGGGACTGGTAGCCACGTCTGCTGCACCCAACCTTAGAATCTGCCTCTGCACAGAATGCCTCCAGTCCCGCTCTGCAATGTGCTTACTCTCTGCTTGGCTTTCTCTGCTAGAGGCTGTGACTTTATTTATTTCTTTTAGAACTGAGTTCAAAGGGCTGTAACAGCTAGATAGGGTTACGTGTAGGGGTGGAGATGATAGCTATTAGATGCTATTTCACAAACTGTTTCTCTTTCTGGAAAAACTCCTTCTCATCTGTGTTTTTTGAAGACCAGTCATTCTTTGAACCACTTGGGAACGATAAACGATAATCCTTTGCATCATGTAGGCAGAGGGGCACCGTTAATACTTACAGGGGCTCTTGGATAGGAAGATCCTACCCACATGAAGTTATTCACCCGCCTTTGCAAGCGTGGCAGCTCTCTAACACTAATACTCCTATTACTTCTAACATATCAGCTTTGCTAGGCAGGGGCATAAAGCCCACATTATTAGCATCCAAGATACATTTCTATTAATAGCTGTTCACCAGTTCTTAATTAGATTGGCATATATTGAAGATATGTAGCTGAACTAAACTAGGCTGAATGAAGAGCTGCTATCAGAATTTCCAGATTTTTAACTGGATTTTCCATTGTCGTCTTGTCTTTATAACTACAATGAAATTTTCCTTAGGATGCTGTCTTGACAAAATACAGGGCTCCTATAGAGAGATAATAAATAACCTGGCATACATTTCCCCCCACCCCACTCCCTTCTACACGATTGAATTTTTCAGCACCTAATAACAGTTCTTGCCAGCAACGCAATATCATTTCTAAATCTCAACACACAGAAAAAAAGTAAGTTTAGACAATATTGAAGTGAAGTAACTGAAAGTTGGAATTGAAGTCTTGGCACTGAGTACGAAGTCTGCCATTTATTCAACTTCTAAAACATCCCAGGCTCCATTTTGGAACAGGCTATTGTGGATATTTTAATTCAATGTCTGAGGACTTTGTGACTTCATTCAGGGCTTTTAAAAAGTCTATTAAATGTTCCGATTGCAGAATTCACAATTGTCCTCTGTGACTGACTGCTTTTTTGTTATTGGGTGTGTTTTTTTACCTCCAGCCTCAATAATTCAGATCTGCTAAGTGCTGACTGATTTTTTCAATGTCTTGAAGAACACTAAAATTTCAGCCAGGTTCTGTAGCTAACTTATTCGCGCTATGAAAATTCATAGGATTTCCAAAAGACCTGGCTTGCTCCCACTCACGATGAGACTGTGCCAACTGATTCTAACACTTTTGACAGACGTACAGTGATTGGTGAAGGCAGGCGAGGGAGAATAATATATCACCAGAGTATAGGATCAGTCAGCTATAGCAACAACAACGAAAACCGGCAAAGCTGTCCTCAAACTGAAATAGAAAGTAATGTTTTCAAAAGTAGACACTCACTCCTCCAGCGGGAGTCGCTTGCTCAGGATGCCACGCACCCACGTTTCATGCACCCTATAGGGATATCGTAACATAAGCTCCATAGCCAACAAGTATTTGTGCTTTTATAACACTTAATGTTATGCAAACTATCTGCCAGACAATGCCTCAGAAATGCCTGTATAGCCTCTAACTCTGCTTGTGTCAAGGGATTTTATTTGCTTTTGTTACACAAGCCAGTAGTTGAATTCACCTAAATGTGCCAAATCAGAAATGTTGGAGTAACATTTCTGCAGGAACTTCTCATCTATTTGAGAGGTGCCGTTCCAAGTGGGGGAGGGGGGTTAGCATGGAGGTTTGGTGGGTCATCTACATTAATGTGAAAGGAAGTGAATAATGAAATGACTCAATGACTTTACTGATGGAATTAAACACTGTGACCAGAAATGGGATGTGCTGGAAGTGAAAAGACAGTTCAGGAAATGGGCAAATGCAGGAAAAGAAAACTTGTCATTTGTCCACAGGTATTAACTTCGGAAGATGATGGCTAGGTGGAGGTATGGTAGCCATTCTAATGATAGATCATTAGACACCTCAGGAGAAGTTCATCTCATACCCAATCTCTTTAGTCAAGTCTTCAGTTAAATCTATTTTCATTCCTGTTGTATATCCTTAATAATACACATATGTGGGTTTCACAGTGCTGAACAGAGGAGGGCTGGCTGTCTTTGTGCAGCAGGCAAATGTAGGGAGAGGCATGACTTGTGTTGTTCATCAGGTCAGCAGCAGACCTGAAACTAGACAGCAGATCTTCTGTTTCTGTCTCTAACCACTAGGAACTGATGCTTTCTTTTACTACTTGTATCTTGGGAGATTACAAATGAAAACACTAAGAAATAATACCACAATAAATTCACATGGTGTTATTATATGGAACTACACAATGAGTATTTTAAGACAACAAAGCTGATCATAATTAAACTAGCATTATAAAGACATTCCATGGCTCTTGGGCTCTCAGTTGTTTTAGTGTCAATCTGGATTAATTGACCAAATGAGAGAATTTGCCTCAAATTTATACTGTTGTAATCAAGATTGAGAGCTATCCAGTAAAGCTGTATTCTTGCCTGAGTCTGTAGTGTTTGAAATACAGAGTTTTACTCTGAAATGGGCAGCTGCATGCTACTGTTGATGCAGATTTAGCAATTCTGTACTAGTCTACACAGAGGCTTAAACGCCTGTGTGTATGGCACGATGTCTTAGCCACTCAGCTTTAAGATCTTTAGAGCCTGAGAATTCATAGCATAGCACTAGGATATGGGGAGGAAAACTAGAGGTTTGCTAGAGTAAACCACACAGTGCTGAGGCCAACGCTGATTTTCTGCTGGTGGCAAAGTAAAAAGTTCTGCTTTTTTGGTTATTTTGCTGGAGTGAGCAACAAGCTCACCCCAACAAGCAGCCTGCTCAGAAGGTAGAAGAGTGCTGGTGAGGATTGCTGGTTTCTTAATTTCTTTTCTCCCGGCCTTTGATTAACAGACTGTCAAGGCTGTTCTTCGTTTACAGCCCTGCAGCACTGGCAGGTATAAGCAAGACAAATGTTGCTTTGAATGAACTTGACTGGGGCAATGCAGTCAATGGTGACCCCAAGAACTGAATGGATGTGTCATTGTCAATGTATTTGCTCAGAGCACAAGCACTTCAATCCATCAAGGTGGTAGCCCATATCTAATGGAAGCAGAAGGCCAAGTGGTGCCTTGCTACAGGATATTTTCAAAGATTGGAGCTAAAATATTTGTATTTCTTGCTCAGTCTAGCTTTGTGACTAGTAATCCTTGAAGACACATGTGAAATGTGTCACCTAGTGTGAGGAAAACAAGCTCCTTGCTGACCGCAGGTCCAGCTGGTTGCAGTGATTTCTGGAGTGCTTCACAGCCCTCCAGCTGGGCTTGAGTCAAAATTTTGAGTCAGTTTTTAAAGGAACAATTAATGGACTCTGGTCAAACTGGACTGTCTGCTTGCAGGGCAGCCCTGGCACAGCCAGCGATCTGCAGAGGATGAGCAATAGCACACACTGTTGTGAGTATTTTCAGTTGCATTATTTGATTTGTCCTTTCTGAAGAGCTCAGTACTGTAGGTCAGAAAGGCAGAGGCTGAGGAAAGCAAAGGCAGGGAGAGCCCAGCTAGATGCAACTGCTGCTGGTGCCCAAGCACAGCATTTTCAGAGGTGGCATTTTTAAGTGAGCTTGTCCTCTCAACGGCACCAAGAAGAAGGAAGGTGTGAACAGGCCCCACTTTAGGACCCCACACGCAAAGGAGATGTGGTCAAGGGTATTTCCCAGCCACAACCTCACAGACCCACCCTCAGGTGAGGGTTTCCTTGAAAGAAGGGACCTACAAGGTTGTAAGTCCCTTACCAGTTTCCTCCCTGTGGTCATTGCCTTAGCTTTGGGCTTACTGAAACCTGAGCGTGGGCCACAGGTTTCAGTTTCAAGTCTCAATCTTGCCTGCTGAAAAAGCATTGAAAATGTTCGATATGGTCTATGTTAGCTTGTAAAGAGCTATCAATGCTTGTCCACCAGCTTCCAGTGAGGTCTGACTGCTCAGACTCTTAACGCAGTCTCCCTGTATTCCTTTCCCTTGACATGCCTCTTTTACAAATTAAATACTTCCGACTGGAAAACTGAAAAAAATATACACCTGATTGATTGAATCGCTGTGTTTTGTGTCTGAAGGATGTCCATGTAAGAAGCATGACTTATTTTTAACGGAGAACATAGGTATCCTGTCATTAATATTCAATACTGTGAAAACAAACTATTTTACATTGATATCTATGTTTCCAGAGCATCAATATTTTCTTTGCTACAGAATATGGACATTGGAAATATTCACATGCTTTCTGGATTGTGTATTATTCAGCACCCAAGAACTATTCCTAATGCCCATTAACAAATGAATCCATTGTGTTGGTGAATAGCTTCAAAATCAATTACTGTAATATTTCAAGTCATCAAGAACTTTTTCTAGAAATCTTTACGCTAAAATATAGCAAGATAGTTCAGCAATTGTTTAAAAGCACATGTATTTGTGTCTTATTTGTGTGCATGTTAGAATGTTTGTTCCATTACCCATTATATCATTATATTATTAATTAGTGCCTCTGGGAAGCTTCCAATTATGGATCATAGATGATTCTCCTAGGCATTGGAGAAAGCATAGCAGAAAAGATTTTTAGAAAATGGTTGTTACCATAAGGAACTACTCAAAACGTGTACTGGAGTGTCACTAGACCCACACACTGACCTTGTAGGTGCCATATCATCCACATATGAAACAGAAGCAAATGAAAATGTATCAGACTAGAAAGCCAAAACACTCACTACAGTGTTTTTAAGTGAAAAACAAGTGAGATATTCTTCCATGCAATAGTTGTTTTTTTCAGAGGCTGAAACTGAATTGCCTGTAAAGTACGTTATATAAACTGGGATTGTAACGTTATCCATTGCTCTAGAGAATCTGCAAGGTAGGAGGTGGTAACCGGGATGAGTGGCAAATAAAGTCCTCATAAATGACTGTGGCTTCTAAAAGAGTGGCCATTTTAACCACATGGTTAAAATGCTGCATGAAATTGCTCTTGTACTAAGAGTAACCTAATGTTGCTAGCATACCCTGAAGCAACTGATATCTGGACATTTTTAGCAAAAGTTTGGCCCTCCGTTTCCTTTTCCAAACCCTTGAGAATTGGGTTCATGGCACTGTCAGAATAAAATGATTGCAGGAAAAGCAGAGATATTATGCAGCATTTTTGTAATGCATAGAACCCTGTTTTTAAGTAGGTTCTCTTGACATACTAGAATTGTTGTTGGGTTTTTTTTTGCATTTAATGAAGGGTAAATGAAATATAAAAACATTGGCTTGGAAGAGGGCACCCAGGGCACTGAATGCAGTCCTTTGCAAGAGCAGGACACCAAGCAGTAGTCGAAAAAAGTCCACAGGCTACTCCTCACACCAACAAGCACCATAAAACATGCCCTATTTGTGACCAATCTAAGACCTGTAGTAAATGAGCAAATGCCGTAAGCATACGACAAAAAGAGGACAGAAGAGGTTGAGGGAATCACCAATGTCTTACACCCCTGTGATACTAGAGAACTCGATAAAGAGATTTCCATTAAAGTTATGGAAGAGAGATGACACACATGATAGAGGCAAGCCAGAAAAGCCTCAAAATTTCCTGCCAATCTTACCTGGAGGGAAAATTCCCTCCTCGTCCCAAACCTGGTGGTTGAGTGCAAGCACTGCACACTTCAGAGAGCAGAATGTCATTATGAGTCCCAGAAAAGCAGCCTCCCTCTTGTGTTGAAATTTGGCTGCACTTCAGTGCCCAGAGAAAGCAGAAAAAAGCAACCAGCCAGAAATTAAATTCTGCAGCAAGATAGGAAAGAAATGTGAAATTCTTACTGCTTACACTGCATGCAAGCAGTAACAACCCCAAAGTCTGAGTCTTGTATGATGTGGGTACGGAGCTAAAAAAGAAGTCACCAGTCACATTCTCTCCTTACAAACCTGCTTAGATATATTAACAAATCAGACAAAAAGCTTTATTCTCAAGGACAATCCAGGATGATGAAAATAGAGCATGAGGTGGTGTCTTAAGGTGGTGTAAGGCAGAGACATCCTGGTTAGTATTTCAATAATGACTCTGCAAAGCTTTGCTGGTTTTGCTTTCTGTTAAGACAATCAGGTAATTGTCTTAATTGCTTTTAATTTTGCTAAGACTATAACTCCCTCAGTGCATCTGTAATTATGTAGTTGTTCTGCTGCCTGCCCAGGATTGTCTGTCTTTTTTAGGCTGTTTTGTGCTTTCTTCCTTTAACAGGAATTAGTGTGGACTAGGCCTTTTTCTGCAAATCCAAGCAATTTGTCTGCTGGACCTATTCTTTCTAAAAATAACTAGTAGAATATTGGTGATGGTCAGCCAGAACTTCTGCAAAAAAATGCCCTCAGATGGAGTGGGAGCCTTCAGGTGTCTGCTCAGAGTTGATTTTAATCCCAGCATAGAGTTTTGAACCTTCATTGACAGTCTCAGCCACCAAGCACTGCAAAAGTCAGACAGACTCACTGGAGAGGAGGTCTCCCTTTAGCTGCACTGGAAGAAGCACTTCTTCTCCAACCCTTATAAAAAGAAGGTGAGGTTAAATGTGAAAAACAGCATTGCAGCATGGATATACAATTTTCCTTTCACACCTGAGTTATAAAACTGCAACAGGGCTTCTTTCCAAGACATGTTCTCCCACTCCTCCAGCAACCACTCCACAGAGAATGGCTTCATTTTCTCACAGCTGTCATCTTTTAACCTCTTTGGTAATAAGGTCTGTACAAAGCACCTGCTCCTTTAGCAGCTTCTGTCAGTAGGCTTCAGGCAGAGCCAGAGGGTGCATCTGCCTGGCTTCCAAATTTGCAGGTAGCTTGGCAGGTACTGTATCAGCTGGTCCTTGGATTTTGGGATAGATACCAATAATCCTCGCTTTCTTCTAGTCTTCCCATCTGTAACAAACCTGCTTGAAGACAGTTTTGATGGACAGCTGTGCCTAACTGGTTTGTTTTGGGCATCTGAGATCATGAATATTTCCTTCAAACAAGGCCTGTTTTGGGGGGTATGGGGCAAGAAGTGATCAAAGGGCATCATTTAGAGCTAAGGAACTTGGCAGAGGCTTGTGTCTCCAGTACTTCAGCTCTTTCTGTGATCTGTGTTGGGTAACTTGAGCCTCTCAATAGCCCCATAGGTGATTTCTCGGGGGAGCTTCCTCAGCACCCAACTCCTCATTTCCCTGCAGTAGCCCCTGCTGCTGAGACCTGTGAAGAATGGTGTTGCTTCTGCCAGCTTTGCCTGTAAGAAAGGAGCTAAAATGGGGAGAGATCATCCCATTGGGGTGACTAGATCATCTCATTGGTGTGGCCTTAGCTCTTCTCATGTGAGAGACTGCAGATGGCAGGCTGAGGACCACTCTTACCAGAGCAGCTATTGGACTCATGGAGGCTTCAAACAGAATTCAAAGGTGTTCAGGGCCCTCTTTCCTGCCACCTCCCCACTGGGTAGGTTGTGCAGTTATTTACTTTACTAAGCAAGGTAAAGCAGCTCCCCGCTAAATAGGCTTGTCCTCAGACCTCCAGCCCAGGAAAGCCTGGGTTGGACTCTGGAGGAGTCTTCAATTGAGGAGACAGCCCACGTGTACCCTGCCTTTTGGGGCAGGTGTTGGATAGCCCCAAGGGGTAAGACTTTGGTGTGTCTTAGTTTTGGCCACAGCACTGGACTATGACAGAAGTGCAGGAGAGTGACCAATGCTTGAGATGAAACAAGACTGAGTGGCTGAAGCAGCAGAGCATGGCACAAGAAGATGCAGTGGATGGTGACCTTTAAACACCTTGATTTAAAAAGCTGAAAAAAATTAATATCTAAAACTTAGTCCTAGGATTTTTTTCTTCCAGTCCAGGATTAGTCCCTGTTAAAATAGCCTTCTTGTTTTAAAAAGAAAAATACACCTGCTGGTGTCACCTTATAAAAATTGTTTTGGAAAAGGCATGAATTCAATTTAGAGGCCTCTGGCCGAATTCATCAGTATCCAGCCTGACCATGTGCCCAACACAGGCAGGGAGCCAAAGCAATATAAAACGCCTGTCCTCCTCATTTGTGCAAGAGGGCTTGAAAGGGGCATGCAAGAAGATGCTGTGCCAGGGACCTTCAAACCACTTTCATCTGAGGAGATATGGCCTTTCGGTGGTGCTCCTACTCCACTGCCTTTTCTTCTTTCTCCCCCTCTCTTCCTACACCTTGCTGTGAAACCTCACCTCCTCCCACTGTCTCACTGGTGTCATGACGTACACTTGGCATTAGGTTGAGTATCCAAAAGTGGCTGCAAGGCAGCAAGGTTGTTGCTGGATCAGACGTTTGCTTGCAAGGTGGATCCTTAGAAGGGAAGACAGCAACTGAGTGGTGCGGGAATTGGACCCATCTCCCTCTCACTGAGAGGTGGATTTTCCTTAATGAAAATCCAAGTCCTCTGTGCTAGGATTTTAAAATGTCTTTTCTATTTACATAAGCAATGGGCTAAAATCTTAAAAGTTAATGATTTTGCTGAAGGGAAGAAAAAGAACCAGCAGCTCAAGTTTGGAAGTCTTACTGTAATTACCAAACTGCTTTGTTACTGGGAGAGGGATGGCTGGTGAGTGGTTGGAAGAAAAATGAGGGATCAGGACTTGGAGGTTCAATACCCAGCTCTGACTCAGTTGGTAATGCATGAAAAGTTTCTTAACCTCTTTATGCCTTAGGTTACCATAATGGTACACAGTAGTACTTCTTTATCTCCCGGGCATTTAGAAGATTTATGAATATGAGGCTTGAAAAGTACATTGCCATCAGAGAATGAGGGATATTACTATCTACAGATGCCAAGAAGCATTTGTAGTCTCAGCACTCCTGGTGAAGGCTGAACACAGAAAATGTTTAGAAATAAAAATAATAATAATTAAAAAAGGAAGCTGTTAGACTTCCCCGAACCTGCAAAAAGATATGATGCAGTTGGTTTTGGAGACCTGGGCAAAAGTTTAGAACAGTTTAACCATTGCTAATCTAAAATCTCTCATACTTGTAGAATATATAGGGAAAATTTGATGCACCAACAGTTTTTCAGAAATGCCATAGACTGTGATGGGAAAGAGCCTAATGGGGGAGTAGGAGATAGAGGAGATGTGACACCTGGTAGTATATCCTCAGAAGGGATTGCAGCAGCTAGGTTTTTATTTTCAGACACCCTCACACGGCTGAGGCTGAACATCCTCATGCTGACCAAGACCTCCCCAGTTCCCACACGGTTCCTTGTGAGGAAGGCTCTCCTGTCCAGGTTCAGGCAGGCAGCCCAGGCAGCCTGGCAGGCAGGATCCATGCTGCATGAGCTAAATAAGCGTGGTGGGGCTTCTGCTGACATTAATAATTTAATTCAGACTTGAAATTCAGAGTTAAGGGAAGCTTTTGACATAATCCTCCTTGTAGGTAGCCACCAGAGACATGGAAATAAAAACACACATAGAAAAGTCAGAAATTGCTAGTTGCTTTAGGCTTATTTTAATTTGTTGCTCGGTAGGGAATGTATCAGCCCTTCACTTTGCTGGTGTAACTAAAATTATTAGCTCTTCAACTTTGTTTTTTGCGGTGGCTCTGGGGCTAAGAAACTCAAAATAATGAATGTGCCATCTGTCAGCAAGTTTAGCTACTATTACTTGGTTTATAACCAGGAGTGTATGTGACAAAAGGAACCAGTCTTCCTAAAAAGGAGGGATGGAGAAGTTGAGCAGTTTAACAAAAGGAAATAGGACACAGAAGTTGAGGATCTTCTGAGAAAGGGTTGATGCTGGAAGTTTTAAACAAACGTAAGTGTTTGTTTTCTTCATTTACCATGGTGTAAGGGATTTGTCCCCATTAGGCAACTGGTGGAGGGATTTGTTCCCATCACACAAACTAAAGTGGAGTCCATGTGTCCGTCATGTAACATGTTGCTCATCGTGCAACAGAAGACACTCTTCCCGTTTCCCTCCACTGGGACAAGTCAGCTGGGAGCCCAGGAATCTGCTGCCTTACCCCATACTGAGAAAATGAGAAGGGGTATCTTTTTCCTAAATCCAGAGACAGAAAACATGTTCTGAAGAATGCATTTGGGAATAAGAACGTCAGTCCTGTCCCCAAATCCCTACACGTGCTACTCATCAGATCTCAGTTTTGCCACCCATTTCAACTTGCCAGCTCCACAATTCCTAGAGTGCTGTATTAGGCACTGTGCTGTATTAGGCAATGATCAAGCGGTCACCCAGCAGCTCTGGCTTTTGGTCCTCTGGAAATGCTAGACAAATGGCCATGGTGTGCACACATCACAGAAACTCTAGTACAAGGGAAGGTTGGTGCTTCAGACTCACTCCTCTTGTGACACAGAGCCAACCTGTGCAGAGTAGGGGGGGGGCTAGACCGGCTACATGTGCAGAAGTGGTCTGCAGCAGAGGTACCAGCAAACCTGGTGTTCCTCATGGCCACAGTACTACTTATGAACTTCTCCTGTGCTGGTTAGTGTCTGCAGCTCCTTGTGCAGTGTAGCTCAATCAACATCTTCCAGTGCTTCCCTTTCTAGTTTGTGCAGTGGAAATCAGTTTCTATATTTCTTCTTTGTGTCATTGGAGCAGGAATCGCTTTGTGTGTTATAATTGCAGAAAACCTCTGGCTAAGTTGCAGAATACTGAGGGTGACTTGCTACAGAGCAGGAGCGGTCAGTTCAGGCTTTGCACCAAACTGTGTGGTCATTCAGACTAGGGAGACAAAGGTTGCTTGGCTGTCATGCAACCTATTTCTGTCCCTTGTGCCCCATCAAGTTCAGGACAAGTGAGACATTGTGGCACTAAGGGGATTGCCTGGCTCAAAGTGACCTTAGCGTACTGTTAGTGAGTATGGTCATTCAGGAGAAAAATTTTGGTGGGAAGCAGGGACTTGGTGGGCTGGTATCCAGATCACTGGATGATAGTTTGGGACGACCTGTCGGTTTTTCCACCAGTCACGTCAAATAGTCTGAACCCTCAAAACATCTTTGCAATGGAAAAAGGTGATTTGACTTTGATGCAATTCCATTTCATTGATGATGTTTCACCTTCTGTAATCCTGGAGAGAGAAACATCTTGTCTGGCTGCTGTGCCCTGCTCTTTAATGTCTCCTTGAGAAGCCTCATTCCAGAGAGTCAGGAATGTGAGTCTGGAATCAGAAATAAAACAAACTCATGGGCTAGTTTAGGCCTCCGGCTCACTGGAAACCAGGCCCAGGCTTGTCATCTCTGCTGCATATCTTCTTGATTTGTAGAAGGAAAGATCAGGGAAGTCTTAGGTGTGCACTTGTCTGTTTATTCTTTGATAAAGCCTTTCTCAAGTGTCCATACGTTTCATATTTGATGTGTTTGTGCATTTCCAGCACACTCACCCTGGCTTCTCTTGTCTGGAACAAGCTTTTCAAATTCCTCTACTGCTGCAATGATCTTTTAGAGTAAACATGGGTTTTGTGTTAATTTAGTGCACTAGGCAAATACTGCACAATGTACATGCTCCCTTCCTGCCTCTGGTAGTGAACAATCCTCTCTGTGTATTTTATCTTAATGTGTTCCCTTCTCATGCTGCTGGGGCTCACAGACACCTGAGCCGCTTCCCTAAAAGTTAGTACAGCTGGAAATGATTTAGTTACATCAGGATGATGCTTCATAAATCAGGACTCATTGGCTGGGAAATAATGTCGTACCAATGCAGCTCCAAGCTGGCATCTCTGCATGGTGTAGCCTTGTGCTCATGACTGTAGCAACACAAATCATCTCTGTCCCTTTACCTGGTGACAGACTCTTCACACAGTCTGTCCCTCAGTAATGAACCCTAGTGCTGCTGAGTCTCTCCCGGCCTGGGTGAGGACCTCCTTTTCAGAGCCACTTTGGCTTTAGACTGTGTGTGCCATCTACAGCTCTCATCAAGTCTCTGAGCTGGGTCTCCTCACTCTATCCATCCCTGCATGCTGTCAGCTCTCACAAATCCCCTTCCCTCCCCATCCTATCATGCCTTCCAGAACATCCCCAGTCCTGCACTGATCATGAAGCACATCAGGAATACTTGAGCTGAAAAAAACCCCAACAGGATTCAAAAGGAGCATAAATTATCTTCACATTTGTATCTGGTTATTGATTTATGCTGTCACTTCAACACACAGACTTTTTTTTTTTCACTCCACTGATCCACTGATTTTAGTAGTGCTGGGAATCCATAAAATAAAATGAATTCAGTTTAATATATTTGAAGTGTTTGTTAGAAAACCCTTCGCTGAGTTTGAATAATTAAAAATAGTTCATTTTATCACCAGGTCCTGGCTCTATCAATATGAGCTGGTTATAGAGATCTAAAGGCAAGTTGAAGCCAGTAGCTTATTGGACTATATTCTTGTTGGAGCCAAAGTGTGGTGATAAATTGTTCATAAACCACATCACAGAAGACTGCTTATTATGTCTTTGAGTTACATCACTGTCTCCCTAATTGGCTTTGATATTGCTGTGCTTATTTTAGGACACTTCTGATGAGTGAAGAATTTTCTTTCTTCCACTTCGATATAAATGTACTATCTGTAGTTCCTTTTGCACTCTGTTCAAATTTTATTCCAATGGCGTGGAGGACATTAAACCAATTTCATTGCATTAATTTCTGCCTGTCTGATTGCTGCCCCATTTCTGTGGGCATGAAGCAAATCATTAGTCAGAACTAAACTGAAGAAATGTAACAAACATATATATTAAAATATTTTCTGAAAAGTAAAGTGTCAGGTTCCTACAACTATTTTGCCCTTAGGTGGTTCAATGGGCTCATCTCTCCTGAACAGTGGTGAAGTTTGGCCTTGCACCAGCCACAGATGTAGTTCAGCTGTCAGCATCCAACATGAGGCCCTCAAGGGCTGGGTTAAGTGCAGCCAGGAGAAGATCCAACTTGATCAGCTCCAGACCACACACAGGCTTCTGAGTGTCCCAACTAGGGAGTTACAGTCACTTTCTCTCTAAGATGCTCACCCACTGTCCTGTAATTCCTGTGCTCCTGGCTACTCAATGTCCCAGGAACAGCAGCAAGTGTCCCCCCACCCTCACCCACCCAGCAACCCCATCCCACAGTAGCCAGGCAGCTCTGGTACTCTTACATAGGCAACTGAGATGGACTGAAAACCCTTCGAGCAAAGACCCTCAGTTGAGATTCTTTCAGGCCAAGTCCTCTGACTGTTGACTGTTATAAGGAAGGTGGCAACTGCCCTACTGAGTGTGTCTTTCACTGAGCATAAAAGTCTGAGGCTTTGGAGGCCCAAACACGACAGTTTAGCCAAGGAAGTGTTGCCTTTTCTTGTAGATGCCCAAGGAACCTTCTGGCCACTTCAGAGGACATTGTAGATTCAAGGATTAAGCAGTGCTGAAGAGCAGACAGGCTGCATCAGTACTGGGACTTGAGCAGAATTTGGGCTGCCTGGATGTCACCTGCAGGATCTGATCAATGAGACAAAAGAAGCGTGCTCCCCATCCATCTCCACCCCTTTCAGGAGCAAGTGCCCTCTGTTGGGTCATGGGAAGGGATTGTCTGGAAGTCTCACTCTACTTCTGAGTATTTGGAGATGGACGCATCATGTGGCAAATAGATAAAATATTCAGAAATGAATGTACCAAGTCCTAAGAAACAATAAATAATAATGAAAGTACTGCAGCCAAAGAGACAGCTGCAGTCAACAACTCCTTAGAAAGTTATGGTAAAGTAAGAAAATCCCCTTTGTGTCTGGCTGAAAATGGGGATGCTGTGGACAGAACTCATCCTGCTGAGCTTTACTGACCAACAGGGAGGAAGGAGGCAGGAAAGTGGTGAGCTCCTTAGCTTATTAAGCATCTCTTCTGTCCCATTGTTCTCATCCCCATTTTCTATGACTCCTGAAGGGCATGGTGCTTGAATTTTTAGTCTGTAGTACCCATTGGCCTCACTCTCTTCTCTTCTGTTTCACTGCAGGGTTTTATGTTCACTTTATGTCTCTTAAGGCAACTTGAACTCCTAAATATGGGGAGCGGCCATATTCTCCTGAGCATGAGACTTGGCTCAGATGTTTTGTGAAAGGATAGGAACAGACTTTTGCATGGTTTCCCACTACCTTTACTGTCCTTGCACTGCAGATGTTGCAATCCATGAAAGGGCTGAAGAGATGCTAAGTCAAATGGTTTGAAGGGACAAATATGTAGTCCACATCTAGTCTTGTGTGCATTAAGTAAGGTCAAGGAAAACTGAGCAGTATTTGGAGTCCAAGAGGAGGAGCACTGGGAAAGGTGGGGAGCAAAGCGGGTACAAAAAGGAATGTCCAGAGGGATGAGGAAGAATATATATCCCTCTTAATGAGTAGCAGGTCTGTTATGTTCATAGTGCTTTACTTTAGAGTGGTATCCTGTCTTTCAAACACCCTTTGTAAATTGAATCTGTGCTGATGTGTGCCCTAGGAAAGCTCTCAGGAAAATAAATAGGTGGTTTTCAGTGCTTTCTGCCCTGTAAATACAGTTATCCTGCATTTTCCTTCTGAAAAAGATACAGAGTTCAATAGTTCAAATGAATCACAGTGACACTCTCAAATTATTTCTTTCAGCAGCGTAAGATGAGCTTGACACAAGATATTAATTACTGAGATCTATCTTCGTGTCAAACACACAATCAACAAAGAAATCTGATTCTGACAAGTGAAAAGGAAAACCACCATTTCCGAACTGCTCCTCCTGAAAGCCACCTCCTTTCAGGGGTAGTTTCTGGGTATCACTTCCAGCCTGTGTTTCTCACAGAGTGCAGAGATTTCTGGTCCAAAATTCTTGATTATAAGAAGAGTTTAGTAAGGGAGTACCCCAGCCCACCACCCTTTGTAGGAAGTGGTGTCTCAGTGAGGATGGAAGGACACTTGGGGCACACAGAAGCATGGTGAGACCCATGGGCCATTTCAGGGAGGGTCAAGGATCACAGCCTCCCCACTGCATTGTAAGGTATACAGAACATCATAGCACTGTCTGTGTCATCCATTCTTTTGCAAATTTAATATATGACTTCTTTGCATGCTGATTGCACATCTATGATGTGCAACATGATGAATATTGTACAAGTCACCTCTTGAGCTACAGAGATGGGAGGCAGAAGGAGGGAAGATGGTTTCATTACGCTCAGGATCCTAATTCTGATGGAGCACTTCAGTTAGCTATTTATTTTAGCTTTCCTTTTTGCACTCCCATGTCACTGGAGAGACAGCCAAGATATCCTTAGATTAGCTCCTGGTGAAGCATGTGTTACAGCTGTGAGCCATTATCTGGCGGCACGCTGGAGGTCTACATTGTGCCATCACAGAGTGATTAATGTAGCTCTTGGGCACATCCAGTTCTGAAATTCTAATGAAGTTTTCCTTGGAGAGGGGGAATTGTGCAGAGTGACACTCAGTTGCATTTGATCAATGCCTGGGAGAACTCTGGATGGCATTTCCTGCTCTCTGTCTCCACTAATTAACTATATGTGTTGATATGAAGTTTTGGCAAGAATTTGGTATGAGAAGTTATAAAGTAAATGTTTGCAACAAAGTTGCCATATATCCTGAACCCTAATGAACTACCTGCATGCCTTGCTGATGCCTCTGGGTGGAAAGCCAGAGTACATCTAGTAAATAAATTGCTTTCCACAACCACCTTCAAGTCTACTTCCTTTAAATGAGCATGGACGTGAAACACAGCTGTGAACCTATGCCACAATTTCTCATTTTAATTTGTGATTTTATCCAAAGCAATAGTCTTCTCAAAGCATCACAGTTCAAAGGTGTTCAATAGAACATTAACTATTGCTAGTTTTCAGGTTTTCCTCAGGTTTTCAGCTTGCTGGGAGAACTGCTTGTTGCTGTTTTGCATTCAGGGCTAGCCACATGCTGCTCGGGCTCATTCTGCTTCCTCCTGAATTCATATTTAAGTGGAGTCATCTCTCAGGAGGAAGGCTAAGTTAACTTGCTGAAAAAGCAAAGAGCTTTCTTTTCATGGAATGAAATTGCAAGTCTCTTTCAATCTCATTTACGTGGCTGTTACACCAGTGTGGACATCTGATTTATGGTGCTGCCTGATTTACAACTCTCCAAGATCAGATTTAGCCCTAAGAGTTTCTTGAGTTAATGCAAGTGGAAACATAGCTGAAGAAAAGAAAATGGAAAGGAAAACGCAGTGTAATGGTTGCTAATGAGAGGAGTAATTATGGGTAACTGGTGATTTGATACACAGCATGACTGAGCTAAAATAGTGACATTTGGATTTATGTCCAGGTGCAGCAAAGGGCAGAGGGAGGTACCCACCTTCAGATGAAAATGTGCCATGTGCTACAACTAAAGCTGAGCTTATGCAGGATCACTTTGCTAAGCTGAGGTCCAAGAAACCAGTTTCTCCTTTTGTGCTCTCAGTTTCATGTAGGGTCATGAAAAACTTGGCAGGCAAGTGCAAACGCACTTCCTTTCAGGTTGCTAACCTGATGGGAGAAAACACTGACATGCTCTGGTTCTGAAGATGTTGGCTCCAGCAGTTCACTGCCAGAGTGATTTTTCCTTTTCATTGTTTATTTAGATTACAGTGAGATGGCACCAAACCCATGAGGTCAGGAGTCCCAAGTTAAGCAAATAAATACACTTTCACATCTACTTTAAAAAATTTCTGCAAATATGCTTTTCTATGAGAACAGATGGTTCTGTTATTTCTGCTTCTGCAGAATGTTTTGTTTTGGTAAGACACAGTCATTATCTCTGTCTCTGTTGTTTTTCTTAATCTTTTGCTTTATGTCAGTTTTCAACATTATCACATCTCTGGGTGCATTAGAACCCAAATCTGTGACTGCGACAAAGAGAAAGTGGCTTTACCAATTATTTTCATAATTTCTTAAAATACTTACAGTTTTCATTCCAATTTGCAATGAAATAGTAAAATTTCCTCCGCCTAGAAATTCTCATCAGCTCTCATTTTAAAGCAATGGGCCAAGGACACAATTTAAAGTGCCAGATAAATAACTTGCATGCACTGCCTACACTGAAAGAAGATGGATTGCACGTGCTTCCTTCTCTCATCTTTGTCTTGTAAACCATGTTGTTTGATGGACAGCCAAACAAGGGCTGAAATGTGCTTTAGACTGACTTCAATATTTTTTTTTCCTCCTTCCTGACCAGTGGGATTTAACTTGCAATGTTTAGCACAGAACTGTACACTTCATTTGGTACAACTTCAAGAGCACAGTAATTACAGGAATAAATCACTAATATCTGCTCAGCGTTTGTGGAAATGAAGATTATAAAGCACTAGAGAGCTGCAAGCACTAGCAGCTGGAGAAGGCGATGCTGGAAAGTAGTTTGTCTCTAAAGTTACGTCCCTAAGGAAGAGAGTTAATTATGATAATAATATTCTTATTCTTTTGTTTCTTTGGGGACCAGAACTTTGGAAATGGGTCTGAGCAGTGGTATAGGCAGACAAATCTAGAAATGCCCCCAAATTAAAAAACTGCAGTATTCAAGGCATCACCTTCCAGAGAGAAGAGCATGGAGAATATTTTTCCTACCTACCTCAGGCACATTTGGATCTTGATCTTTAAAAATATTCCAGCTTTTGGTTCCTATGGCAAGTAAGGGAGGTTAAAATGTCCAACTGGTGTTTATGTCTGCTATGTAAAGTCATCTTTATGCTCTCTGTCCTCTTGAAGGAGTCACAGCTAGCTCAAATTTACAGCCAGATTCACTATACAACAAATTTAGTTTGGATTGAGTGGTGTGGGATGCAGAAACCAGCAAGCTTGATCCTCTTTCTGCCCTTCCTCCCCCTGTCCCAGATATAAGCATGGCAATACTCAGTATTGCAGCAACGCATATTTGTGGATGCTGCCTCCCAGTTGTGGCTTCATACAGTACATTACCAAAGAGCTCTGCAGAAAACTTTCTGGTGTGTACACAGACACACAGCCTTTGGGGTTTTTTTTTGGCTTGACATGCACTAAAGCAAGCAGGAGCTCAGCTACTGAAGAAAGGTAAATTTGTTACAGACAGCTGTTGAGATTAAATGCATCACTTCATCATCCTTGAAGGTTTTTGGAAAGGTTCCACATCTCCCCCACATTTCTTGAAGGAGTCCTCACAGAAGGATCTGCCACAGCTCCTTCCAGTGCTAGCCGAGAATTGAGGATCAGGGCAGCAAGAGTGATAGCTGATAAGGCACAACAAATCATAAATGAGATGCCTGGAAGGGTTTTAGGCAGTCCTTGACCGTAAGGATTGAGTTTCTGCAAGCTTGAGTTGGCTTACACCGAATGAAGAGTGCAACTGGCCTATTGGTATTGATTTAGACTACCTTGCCAAGGAAAAGCTTGTTACCCAGGTGAGACTGTATAGTCTCCAAGTAAAACATTTCATAAATGAGAGCAAGTGCCTAACATTTATATCACCAGACTGGCTATTTTCTTTCTGTGATAAATGCCAATGCTGAAAGGCAAACAAGAAGCAGAATCTATTCTATTCTTCAAAATTTTGGATAATAGAGGTTCCAAAGTGTTTAAATTTGGAACCACTCAAATGCTAAAAAGACATCAAAACCAATATAAAATATTTTATAAATATAGTTCAATACAACTCATTCATTTTGCTTTGATTAAAGTAAGAACAAATCTCTTGTGACATTTTCAAAACAAAATGGGACAACCTCAATAAGTCATTTACTTTTTTCTATCTAATAATAGTTTGAAAACAGTATCCAGAGAAGCAGTTCACTTTCAATGAAACTGCAAGGAAAATCTCTTCTGGCTAAAATATTTCAACTAGCTCTGGGATTGAAAACGTCCTGGGTTAACATTTATTTTGCAGACAGTCAGATCTATTTCCTGGCAAGACCACCTAGCTGGTGAATACCAGGGGATAAAACCAACATATACAAGTCTCAGGATAAAGGTTTCTGTCACAAATAAATCAATGTCCCAGCAGTACATAAATGGAAAGTGGGATAGGAGAGACTGCAAGGCTGTGATCATGTGAATTTATTAGAATTCAGGTCATGCTGACGTATGAAAAATGCTGTCGGGGAACAATAATTCACGTTACTTTGGACTGGATAGGTTAGGAAATATGGCATCTTGCCTTAGTTTTCAGAGCTGGTATTTTGTGTGCATGGGAAATGTGCAATTCGCTCTGTCAGTAAGGAATGAAGCTGTAGGGCAGAGAAAACCTGAGGCTTAGCCAAAACATTCAAAGTGACTAGTGACACTGGATTGCTAATGGAATCTTATTTTTGGAAGGGTAATCTAGAAACATCTGTGTCTCTTTCATGTCTCTTCAAAACCGGGCACCAAAAAGTGAGGAACACAACCTAACTTAGTAAGTCTTAGTCTTAGTGATTTATTCTAGACTCTCTCTGGAAGAGAAAGTGGGTACCAATACTTCTCTGGACAAGACAGATTGTGTATTTGTAGAGTAATTTAGCAGTTGTCAACACTAGTTTACAAGAACAGTAGACAAACCCATAACAAATAAATATGATCTTTTTATAGTACTTTTTTAGCATCTTGCTCTCCCATTTTCAGACACCTTATTCTAAGAACCTTTGTTTATTGCCCAGAAGTGGGCTTCATCAAGTTTATTAGTATGGTGTCAAGTGACATCAAGTGGTCATTTGAAGAAATCATTTGTGTCTTTCCTTCAGAGCAGTGGCCTTGGACTGCTCTGCAGACCCCCAAAGTCTGAAATGCACAGAACCATAGTAAGAGCTCAGTACTGATCCATGCTACTGTAATAAAAAGAAACATTCATAAATGTGTCCACTCTGTGCACGTACTTTGTGCAGTCCGTGAAAGACTACAGTCTGCCCATAATTTCACTGAGCCAAATATTTGGGAAACAAATTCTTGAAATTACCCAGGATTTCTCTACTTCCTCAATCAGCTACAGCTGTTGGTATCAGCCAATACATTCCTAAATATATTGAAACAGAGCTTGTTTCAATAAACTTCATATTCTAACCTTAACAAACCCATGGTCCTGACCATCAATGTTCATTGCAGAAGTGTCTGAGAACTTTTGTAAAAGGCAGGTGGGCCATGTTCTAGGAGAATGGGTGAAACAACAGGCTTGGTAGACGAGCAGCCCTGAGCAACCTGCTCTAGGAGACCTTGCTTGAGCATGGGCGTGGGACTAGACAATCTCCAGGGATCCCATCCAGCGTCATCCAGTCTGTGAGCCTGTGATTCTGTTTGGTTGCAAGAATATTGAAATAATTGTTTTGAAAACACTTTTGTGTGTTGGTTTGTTGTTTGTTTTCCTCAGAACGTCCCTATCCTCACAATATGGTTCCAATCTGCCAGAATGTATTTTTCTAGTGTAAAAACAGTCTTTCACAAAACTTTCAACTGCTGTAGTTCCCAGAGTTGCTGTGTGAAAAACTTCCAAATCCATAACAATATGGCCAGCTCTAGGGGCAGAGACACCAGTACTTGAAACTTTGCTGTCTAGACCAGTTCTGAATTCCTACCAGGTCTGATGTATTGCTAACTAGATTCTGTGCATGTTTTTCAGGGAGGCTGAAGACAACATAAATGCTATAAATTCAGCTCAGTTATTCTTATGCAGGTTGTTGCTGCCTCAGAGTCTCAGAGTTCTGGTGACAATTGCAGCAATTTTAAAATTTTGATCTCTACTTTTAACAAGTACTTTAGATTTAATAAACCTAGTAACTAGATTAATGTCATCTCATCCATTTCTCTGGCTTCTCTTGTGATACTCTGGTGGGATTATGCAGCTTCAATCTTTTTTCAGTTGTTAAGGTTGTATTGATAAATATGTAATAGCACAGAAGTGAACAGTGTACTAAAAGTACTGTTAAGAAGTTGTGAATCGAGATTGCTTGTAGCACCTGTTGTATTCCTGATCTGTTCAGAAGTGATTTGTTTTTCCTCAGCATTTCAGTTAAGGCATGTTCAAATCATTTGAGGTATAACTTTTAGACATGACACATCCCTCTATCTTTAGAGGTTTAAAAAAAAAAAAGAAGCTAGCTTGTCTAGGAAGTAGGAATATTGACACATTCAGGCAGTGTTTCTTACTCCATAATGTTCATTTCTACCAAAGATTCCCTGTGTGTCTGACAATTTAAAAGAAAAGAGGACAGAAGTTGCCTGCAACTTTGGAAAAAATAGTAACAGGGTTTAATGCTCTGTGGTGATGGGATGGCTCCAGACCTATCCGAGAAATGTATTTCTGTGTTACTACACAAGATCTTCTATGGAACCTCACTTCCAGGCCCTGTGAGAGGGACCTGCAAGTGTGAGTGGCTACAGGCAAGCTCTAATGCTCATCTAGTATCCCAGGACAGAGTTTGTTCCCATCATATCAAGGTACCTCCTGAATGGTGCCGTCACAGAATGATGATGGAGACCATCAAGAGATGAAGGGACCAGTTCCCTCCTTTGTAGCATAGAAATAGCTATGGCAGCTCTCCAGTTCCTGTCTTGTTCCAGATGAAAAAAAGCCCTGAAAAATGGAGTTGCTTTATTTTTAAAAAATGGCCAGAGAAGATAGGCCTCATCCTGTAAGGGCCTTATCCTGTAAGTTTGTTAGGTGTAGCTCTGAACAGAGTAGGCATTTCTAGAGAGAGTCACTGCCCCACCTGATTTCTAGATGCTTAGCCAGTCTTTGGTAGGAATGAGAAGTCCAGTATCGGGAAGAGCAGTTCTGGTGTTGGGCAGAAGAAGAAATGTCAGGAGGTAGCTGGAAGAGGTTGACAGTACAGGGTTGCTGTTGAGCAGAACTTTTCTGACTTGTAATTTTGGACTTTGGGTCAATTTTGAATTTGTCTCCTGCTCTGCTCACCCTCTTCCATAGTAATGAAGCGACTTTAAATGCTACTGAAAAGTAGCTACCTCACTTAAGAAAAGGCTCTCTTTTATACCATGCAAATTCAGACTGTGGGAAGCTTTGGCTCAGTCCCTCAATGTCGTTTTTCGGATGTCAGTACTTCTATTGCAACTCATCCCACTTCAACCTGGGTAACCAGCTACTGAATCCACACTTACAAAGGTGCTTACAGTGCTTCCTGTCCCAGTGTACTCACATTTCCATGTAAAATTATATTTGTATCAGTCATTGATCAAACACTCAGAATGTCACTTTACCATTTTTACAGCCACCTTCTTGCTTATTTTCCTTTCCTGTCTTGAATTTCTTCCAGACGTCTCAATCTCTTTAAAACCTTTATTTTTACAGGAGAGGTAGTGTTTTTCCCAACAGGTAAAACCATTTCCATTCCAGGTGTTTGCTGAGCAGTTAATAACTATGTCCTATAAATCAAATGACCTAGTGCTTTCTGAAAAGCAATGGAAACTTTTCTATCAGTGGGAACATGTCAGTATTTTAATTAAATGCAAAATAATACTCATTTCATCTAACAATGCAAGTAGAAGAGGTTTACGTTTTATCCAAATAAATGAGCAAACAGTCCAAATCCCAAGAGCAACAGAATGAAATGGAATTAAGCTGCCTGTGATGGTTTCCCCCCTAAAATAATCATTCCTGGCCATTGTATCACAGGTGCTTCCGTTTTTCAATTTATTTCTTAATTACATTTTCCTTTCAGAATTTCTTCTCTGACTTCAAGTGCCATAACTCATCTATCTCTTTTCCTTCCTTTCTAAAAGTTACCTTAGACTCAGTCAGAAATGGAAGTGGGGGAGCAAGCTGGAGCCCTGATTGAAATGGAAAATGGCATCACTCTATTATGGTCCAAAATAACAAATGGAAAAGTTTCCAAAAGGTAAAGAATAAAAAAAAAAATCAGCCATGTGTACAAAATGTCAGCAAAGTACCCTTTGGTTGAGTCAATTTTGTCCTGTATGTTAAACCACTTCCAGAGAAGGGTCACTAAAAGGGTTGGCATGTGCAAGGGCTTTAACATGCTTGCAAAGCACAGCAGGATGTATGACAAAGCACTGCTGCACAGGAGTGGTGAGGTGTCCGAGAAGGGGGATCCAGGTTCTGAGATTCAGCGTGTGGGCATCTATGGAGCCCTGCAGGCAGAGGATCCACAGCCAGGAATTCACACCTGCAAGTGGAGTCTTATAACAGCTCTACACTATGCCAGCACCCTCTGCATAGGCTTTGCTCTCCAGCATGGCAGGGTTGCTCTTTGTTTTCAGAGTAGTCCAACCAGACAGAAATGCCCTACGCTTTGCCAGGCTGCTAGGAAATACCTATGCTGCTAAATGAAAGACAGGGAGCCAGCTTAAGTGCTGGACCTCTATTGTCCACATTGCTTAGCTGATAACTCACTTTCCAACTCTATTGTGGACTTCTCTAACGCATTTCTAGACAAATTCTGGATAGAAAGGGTAAGCTCTAAACAGCGTAGATGTGAGCCAGCAGGTTCCACTTGCTCTTGGTATCTGAGACTGTTTCCTTTAGCAGCACAGACATGGCCTAAGCAGCTTTCTGGAGGACTGCCTGGTTGGTGTTGTATCCCAAAATAATGCTTGCAGTTCTTTAGGGTGGAAAGTTACTGGTGAGGCATTGAGTTTGGGATCTCTGTTCACTCAGAAGCTTCACAAAGAGTAGCTTCTAGTATCAAAAGGGCTTGAGCTCTTTGAAGTGAGTGGGAGAATTTCCCCTGGCTCCAGGGGCCCCCTAACTGACCATGGCTGCAGAACAGCTCCGGGGACTGCTGTGGAGAGCAGAGGTGGGCTGGCTGTGCATGGGCTTCTAGGAAAGTGCCCACAGGGTTTCTTTACATCAGCAATAGCCTTCTGCATGTTGCCTGACTGTGTTCTGGCCAGTTGGAGGAAAGCAGAGTTTTTGAGCAGTCCGTCACAATGTGTTAGTGCCTTTTCTGTCCTGTTCATATCCCATAGGCGATTCTGCTCTATTGAGATGTATTTTTGCTAACAAAATCTGAAAGCCTATTAGGAGTGACTTTTGT
Organism: Theristicus caerulescens; assembly: GCA_020745775.1. Lineage (NCBI taxonomy): Eukaryota > Metazoa > Chordata > Aves > Pelecaniformes > Threskiornithidae > Theristicus > Theristicus caerulescens. The sequence goes on along the minus strand of CM036564.1, from coordinate 64,337,980 downwards.
GTCTTTATCAGCAAAAATTCAGATTTAATCTGATATGAAAGCTACTAATCCATTAGGACTTGGACATTATCATGGAGAGAAGCTTTTATTGCCTGCTCAAGCTCATAAACTTGTCTCCAACTGGAAGGAAATGGCATGTAGTTTGAAATCCCGGAGTTGGGTAGTACATGTGCTCAGGTGCCACGTCAGTCTCACTTGCCCCAGGGAATGCTTGTAGCACTGTACTAAGCCTACGCTTAAAGGTTGCATGAGGAGAGACTGCTACTTGTCATGCTGCTCTGCAGCCAGCAGCTTTGCCTCTCCAGTCACTGTGCTGGGAGCTGAAGCGTTGCTTGGGAAAGTGCTACTTGGGTAGGAATAGATACTACACTACTGGCCAGCTAAGCTGTCCCTATGAGCTTCTGACATCAAGGAAGTGGACAAAGGAAAGGAAAAGTAATTTATTGAGAGTCATAGGTGAGAACTTGGCTGGGCTTTCCACCCAACAGCATCAGTTCCTGCCTTAGAGGGATGAAATAGTGAGTGACTGACTGGAGGAAGTCTTGTGTCCTTTCTTCCCGTTGTCACTATGTGCTGTCCCACCCATGCTCTGCTCACAGTCCCTTTGGCTCTGTATCATCCTCACCAGTGCTTTGCCTCCCTGTCTTCTCCTTTCCCCTTCTCCTCTCTCTGCTTCTGCATATGCCTAACTGGGCTTTCCTACTCCACTACTCCTTCTCTTATATCGTTCAGCTGGGTTTATCCTCCTTCTCCCTTTTCCCAGCCTTAGGAAGGGTTCTTCTGTGTTAGCTCTTCTTTATAAACTGGGGAGAGCATAGATTTGAGCCTTGTATGAGGGTACTTCTTCAAAGTGCTCCTGAAGGGGACAAGGAGGTTTAAGGATGGCTCTACTCCTGGAAAGAAATGTTGAGTTACTGTTTTCTCCCCCTGAATCTTATATTTCATCCAATGTTAGAAAAGATTATACATAGATTATTACTGTCACAAACATAGTGTAGATCTGCTGCAGGAAGATTTGTGTGTAGTATTGGTTGAAAATGGTAAGAGCTGGTCCCTGCTGCAACTTCTGCAACTTTTACTCAGGTGATGGAGCTGCATTTATGGGATGTCAGGGCAATTCCAATCAACATTGGTACAATCCCCATCAAAATCTACATACTGATGCTCTATTCAACCTCAAGGCTGAAATAAGGTTATTCAGAGCACCTAGCATTAGACCCTTCATGTGAAGTCCAGTCCCCTGTATTGCCAACGTCGCTGTATTCCCAATGGAGGGAGACTGCCTCCCCTAAAGAGCAATTCAGAGTGGTGATACTACCTCTTCAGACCTGCCTCCCCACGTACTAGCAGCATACAAAGTTAGGGTCTCCTGTTGTCTCTCAGGCTCTCAACTGCTTGTCTAAGTTGTACCTTTAACTTATCTCGTGAGCAATCTGGTAGCAGAACTGTCAGTGAAGTAAAACTCAGTAACCTGATACAGCAAAAAATGGTCCTGATCCACAAGTACAAGATTCATTAGCAGAAAGACAAATTCACCAGTGTAGTTATCTGACCACTTCAGCTGTTACACAATAGCTATTTGCAAATCCAGGGTTATGTCTCACAGCTGGCGCAGCCTGGCTTAGATAAATATAAAACTTGTTGTAAGGGAATAGCTCGTAATTGGGTTATGCACAGTGTTTTAATTAGATTTACGTAAATGCATACGATGCATTGCAGAAATCAATAGCTTGAAGAGCTTCTTTGGTTTTATTGTTTAATTCGGCAACATCAAATCAGCTGAATTTAATAGCATGCTTACATTTACCCCAACCTTCCAAAAATGGCACTCTTAACATGACTGATGGTATGTTTGAAATGTGCTGTGCTGCATAATGAGCTCACTGAGCAGGTCCATTGCACGGTGCTCCCTTTTATCAGTCTGGCCACTTGCAGATTGGGCACTTGCAGACAGTACCTGTCCAGTACAAAGGAAGTATTTTAATTCTAGGAAGAATTTCAGGATTAAACAAAAGCTGTGCCATCCCAAATAGTACAGATGAATAGTAATTAATCTGACTTGGTAGGCTGACATGAGCTTATCAGTTCCTGGAGTTAAAGCGTTTTACCATCTCTGCAAATGGTAGCAACGGTAGAGAATGAAGCAAGGTCTTTTTGTTATGACTAGAAGTAAAAGCCTATGAGCCACACTTATCATGTTTCATAGGCAGGGTGTGCTGATTTTCCGCAGTGATCTTAAGGAAAAATAATTGTTTCATTATTTATTTTAACTGAGAAATTGAAATTGTTAAAAATAATTGCTTTATTTTTTACTGATAAAGATTTTTTTGTCTATACCCATCAACTGAGGGAAAAAAGGCAGAAAGGAAACAGTATTATCAGCTATTTCTTAGAGGGGACAAGTTCAAGTGCAGCGTGAGATGGATCTAAAATACTTTGAGGGTCCCAAATAGCTCTGTATTGCATTTTTTAGGGAAAAAGTAGCAGATTTTCTTTTTTTTTCTGTTTTGTTTCCTACCTCAGTGTGGTCTGGTTGGCACTACTGCTTTTCAATACCTGAAGAAGCCTTTCTGTGTTTAGTAAAACTTTTACATAAAATAAGGGTGAGGCTTTTAGGACAGCTTGGTATCGGTCTCACTTACAGTCAATGGAAAGCAACTGCCACCAAGTGCTTCAAAGCTCTTACCCTAAAAGATCACTTGTTAGAGAGAAAACTATGACTTTCCAGGAACATCATCAAGTGTAGAGTTATGCACTCAGAAGTTAACTGCCAGGTTTAAAGAGCTTGTGCAAGGTCCATTTTTGCAGACTTTTAATGATACAGTCTTTAATTGACTGATTGCTGTCTACACCTCCTGCCTTCTTCAGTTCCTCAGTGGACGCCGTTCATTTCTCCTTGTTGGACAAAGTGTAGTTTTAAGCCTTTTGTACTGATGCTATTTAGCCCCAATATATTGTTCCTCACTAATCGGGTTTTATCACTGTAGTAACATGACCAGATTTTTGGGTGTCTGAAGATGCTCAGAGAGTTGTAACAGAAGTTTCCAAAGCATCATTGTTTTTTCCTGGAAATCCCAATTAGATCATTCTGTTCTTCGATGTATAAGCCTGAGGTCTTCAGCCCTACACCTCCAACCTGGTTTTTTGGTCTCTTTTTCTTATTCTACCATTCAATCCTGTCTTATCCCCTTCTCCCAAGTTCAAACCCTGTCTTGTCTCTTCATTCTTTCTCCTCCATTCTGTCGCTTTGCTGGATCCTTCTCCCAAACTCTTGTCTCCCCCTTTCTTTCCCCCAATCCATGCCCCATGAGTGCTTCATATTTTAAGTGTTTTTCATCTCCTTCATCTTGGCTGCATGTCATCCTAGCTGTCCTCATACAGCCTTTCTCTTTACCCAGTCAAGTGCTACACAATGCTTCAGCAGTAATTGAGGAGAAAATCCAGCTCCACTTTCGCCACTGCAGGCTGCAGGATGTGGTATCCCACGGGGCCATGGCCTGTGCTCCACGCTAGTTGCATGTAAGAGGGACCACACATCTCAGAGGCTGTGCAATCTTCTGAGACTGAATCTGCCACCTTCAAAAGTATCAACAGTCAAAGTCAGAAAAATCCACTACACTGAGCCTTATGATTTGGTGGATTTTCAGAGCAGCGGGAAAAGGCAGAGCTGTGACCCCAAAGATCACACCTGCACTAAATTCTAGTATGCTAATGGTTTCTAATGAAAGTAAGCAAAGCAAAACAAAACAAAAAGGCTTGCCAATATTATTTTAAGACAGCAAAGGAAAATATGCTTCCAGTTCTCTTTTATTCTTGTTCAGAAGTTCTAAACTTTGTTCTCAACTGGTTTTCACCAAAAAAGAAAAGAGAAAAAAAACCCACAATAACCAAAATCAAAACAAAAAGCCTAAGCAACCCCTCCTGCCTTATACGAATTCTCAGAGTGGAAAATTTTAGTGATAGTATGGCAAAGCTATAAGCAACTGAAAACAGGTTCTCTTAAAGAAATTATTGTATTTATCAGGCCTCTCATGCATGCACACCCTCCCTCCCCAAAATGGCTTAGAGACCATCCTGCTTTCAGTAAGTGATGTTCCCCTTCATTAAACAACAGAAGTTGGCATTGATAAATGCATACCATTAATTTAATTCAAAAAACAAAAGCCATGTGTATCCTCAACAATGTTTGGTGTTACCACTGATTTATACCATCATAAAGGTTAAATTTAAATTTGATTAAAGGATGGGGATTGTCATTGTTGAGAGCTAAAGTTTTCATTCTGTCTAGAGTGCAGCTAGAGTGAACACCAGTAGCACATTTATGCTTACACAGGCTAAGAAATGGGCTATACGAGGACTATGAAAAGAAGCACTTAATAGAAATAAAATCTTTGGACCAGCTAATCTGTGAGTTTCCATGTTTGCTGTGTTTTCCATGTTTGTTCAGTTAATTTTTCCTTCTTTATCCTTTTTTTCTCTTGTCCTTCATCTTGTGCTGTCCACAACAACACTGTAGTTCCAAAAAAACAGGGTGGTCTGGTGAGACCTGTCTTCATGCAAAACTTCTGCTAAGTGGACTGACACCACAGCCAGAAACATCCAAGTAAATATTGTTTAAAAAAAAAAAAAACCAATGGTAAAGACAGCTAGTAGAGTTCTGTGCTTGAGCACCTTCATCAGACATACCCTGAAAATTCTCCTGGATGTCTCAATGGATTGAAGACTGATGACCAAAAGGTGGTTTTCAGGAAGGAAGATTTAAGGTACCATTTATATCAGTGCACAATCTTGTGCTAAGCAAGAAAATTTACAGTCACTAGAGCTGTGCAGACCAGACTTAAAACATATCATCTCGATTAAACAGATTTAAATCAGGGGTTATATAACTAAAATACAAGGAGTCACTTTGGTTCTATAGGGAGGAATTGGATCATGACCTGGCCATAGATGCAGAATTTGCACACGGCAAGAAATATGCAAATATGCCAATAAAATATTTCAAATGAAAACAACAACCACTAGAATAAAAAAATCTTTCAGTTCAGTCTTTGAAAGAGTATGAAATAAATTCCTTTGTAGAAATTTGAAAATATGCCCAGGCAAGTCATATATGAAAAGAAATCTGAATTTGAGGTGGGAACATGCATCTGTCCTATAAAAATGGTGGGGTTTTTTTTTCAGAGTAAGACATTCTTCAATGAATTTTCTAAGACTCAGTTTATGCAAGGAAATGTTAATGTTATTGTGTAAAGGAAGCTGCTGGGCCAACTCAAATCAAGTTTGGACTGCATCCTATACAGTCTGTCTGGTTAAAACAGGAGTAAGCATATGCATTTTTGTTGCCTGGATTTGAACAGTAGTCTCCAAAATAACTTGGTTCAATATTTGGCAGAGAGGGAACAAGGAAGAAAAGCTGAATCTTCAATAAAATTGTCACTTGTATTCACAAGAATAATATAGACCAGAGTAAGGTAGTTTGGAACTGCACAAAAGAACAAACAGGAACATGGAGCAAGAGAGAGTCAAAACCACAAGAAAAGATAAATAAAGGTCAATGCTGTGGTGGACTTGACAGATCCCTTGAATGAAAAAAGGAAATCAGTTCCACATGGCAGCTAGGAGCCAATAACAAGTGAATGATAAGGACAGGAGATGGCAGAAGAAGGTCCTGGGCTAAGAACTTGAAGAAATGGCACAAGGAAATGAACACTGGAGAATATTGCTTACCTATAGTTTTGCTTACTTGCAGTACATGGGGAGCATATGTAGTGTATCCTGTCATCCTTAAAAATAAAGTTGGGTGGCTGGTGGCCTGGTGCATCACTCTTTTTGCAATTAGTTTCATGGTGAGAGGAGTAACTATTCATGATATTTGTGAGGATACACTAGCCCGCCTCCTTTGAGCCCTAGCTGATGTGTAGACATGAAGTGTTCCTTCAAATGCCCAGTCCAGGTGGAGAGGGTGAGCTTTCCCTCCATCAACTGACCAGAGTGGTGAGCTGTGGTGGCCCTAAATTGTGGTGATGCATAACAGACAAGCAGTCCAAAGCTTTCAAACCTACTATTATCCCTTTTATATTTCATTATTCAGCCCTGGCTCTTTCCAGCTGAAACTGTTCTGATTGTATAGTAGGGCTACATTTTTCCATTACATATCTTATGGAAATCCATAAAGCAGAATTTTCAGAAGCAATGCTATTTGTTTTCAAATTAGATTGTTGAGACTCTAAATTAATGTGATGGCAATACTTTTCTTGTGAAATGTTGCAGAGAAAGGAGCCCACATTTCACTGATTTCATTTTTGCTCATTTTTCTATTTTAAGAATTCAGATAGAAGGAGTCAGGCTTTCTGCAGTCATCTGGGTCTGATGGTTATTCCTGACACTGGTCATGTCACCCTGGGATGTTCTCAGGAAATGTCTTCTTCCAGGTTCTCGCAGCACTATGGGAATAGAAGCTGTTGGTAATGCTGTGGCTAGTGGCACTTCCCAGGAGATGAGTCTGGATTGTGCCTGGTCAATGATTGCTAAGAATAAAGAGCTCCAAAAAGATGGTAGTTAGGGAATAAGATTAACAGATCCGTGGCCAGAAAGAGTCACCCTGATCAGCCAGTCTCACGGCTTGCATAATGAAAGCCAGATTCAGGCAGCAATTTATGTGTGAAGTTCATAGCTCTTCTTGGAGTTGCTTTAAATTCTTTTAAATGAGGTTCTGTGTGTTCTTAAATACACCAAGGGATGGTGAACCCACAACTTGCCAGCCATAAGTTTGGGAAGCCAGTCACTGTCAGCTCAACAGCAATGCTCTTTCTTCTCTAATGTGAACGGGTCCAGTGGCCTGCACACTGGCTTTCGTAATGTCTTTCACAAGCAATAAAGTTATTATTGATTAACTGGGAGATCTTCCCCACCGTGATCTTGACTATGGTCTTCATCACTTTCTCTTGGTTTAACTGAATAGATGGCACTGAAGTCCCCTGACTATATTTGTACCCTGAAAATGTATGGGTTGCGTACCAGAACTGACAATTATTGTTGAGATGCAGGAGCAAAATCCAGACAGGGCCCTCTTCCCTCTCTTACTGATGCCCTGCTTGTTGCTCTCACCCCTGTGAGTACTGCCCAGGTGGGATACCCAGTGGGCTGAAGGGATAGCAAAAGGCTGTAGATGTAGAAATATTAAAGGTCCTCCATTTATCTCATTTGAACTCATTTGAGGATCCCCCTGGCCAGCAGAAGCTAACGAACCATGAGTGAGGTCACCGCATGTGCTGGCTCAAAAGCAGTTCTGCATCAGTAAGCTTTGGAAACTTGGCCTTGCACAAATTTCAAGGAACCTAAATCTTTTAAGTTGTCTACAAAGGAAAATTAAGAAGAACGTGTTTTGGAAGTAAAATGCTTTAGCCCATTTCTCCTTTATGTTCATATAACATGCAACTTTTTAAAGCAAGAATTAAATGTTTAACTTAAAAAAATCCTTGAAATAGCATGGTGTGACATTGTCTGCTTTTTTCTTTACTTCTGTTTGTTTCCAAAGATAAAATATTGGTAGAATCAACATGATTTTAGTATTGATTCATACTTTTGTTAAGCTATAACAAGTTGTCCATGGTGTTTGCTATAGTTACATTCAGGTAGTCTTTCAGATAAACTCAGACAGACTTGGCTGAATTCCTTCATGGGAAAGGGTGACCACACATCTGGGACTGGCAGCTCCACTTAGTAAGGGAAAGAATCTGCCACCCTTTCTGCCAAGGTTTTGCAGTATACACTTTAATTATTGCCAGTTATTTCACTGAAATTGTCTGTGCAGTAAGGTGCTTCTAAATGTTCAGAAAAGTGATAGAATCCAGCTCTACCTCATTACCATGGCTATAGTGAAATGGTAAAGGCGGAATAAATTGCCTGGTATAATTATGTATATGCCAGATGTTCTTAATCATTCCACTTCAAGCCTCCTTTGCTAACTGCAATTTTGAGCCTTTTCCGAATCTAAAGGAATTGGTAAACATGAGTAATTAAAAAGAAATTAAATGGATTTTAGAAGTGAATTACTGTAGTTCCTGCAACACTATATAATGTAATTAGCACCTCTAAAATCAATCTGGGCTAGAAGATGTGTTTTATGTGGCACAAAGGATGTTTCATTTGTGGTTTGCACTAAAAACATAGTCGTCGTGTTAGTGTGGTTAAACATCTCAACAGAACCATACCAGGCAAGTAACGAGAAATTTATTCTTAGAGCTGATTTATTAAAATAGAAACAGAAAGCCATATCTCAGCTGGTGTAAATCACAATATTTGCACTGACTGTTACATGCTGAACTTGCACCAGCTGAGCCTGTGGCCCATCCTCCATTCGGATTCATGCAAGCAAAGGTCTGTTAGTAGCCCTATTCATAATAAAGGATTTTTGGCTCTGTAGCTAGAACTCCTCTTTCAAATGAGACAAAGTTCCTGCACCTGAAAGCAGAAGGTACCCTACTATTAGTTCATTTTTATTTTTTTATAGTGTTGATATTTGGAATCTTTCTTTTCTTTTCTTTCCAATACTCTGAGGATATGAAGAAAAAAACAAAGTTGTGACATGGATTGTCCCAAAGAAAACAGATTTCTGACCAAAGTTGTCCTTAGAGGCTCAAAGACACCTGTGCTTTATCAGAACTTTGTGACATACCATAAAAGCTCCATTTATCTGGGAGAATGCACGTATTAACAACAGAAGAAGGTGGGTAAGCATGGGATATCTGCTACAGGAATCACAGACATAGCAGTGTTGGTTGGAAAGGACCTCTGGAAGTCCGTAGTCCAATTCACTGGTCAGCCATGACTTTGTCTAGCTGTGTCTTGAAAGCCTCCAAGGATGGACATTATAGCACCTCCCTGTGCAGCTTGCTTTAGCATTGCAGCACCCTCCTGATGAAAAAGTTTCTCCTGAACCTCCAAAATGGCAATTTACGCATGTTTTCCCTTGTTATATTGTCTGCCCCTACTGGGTCTGCCTTTGTAATCTTTGTAATTACCCTTCAAGTAGTTGAGCTACCCTTCAAGCCACCTGATCGTGCCTTAGCCTCCTCTCTGCTGGATTAAACAAGCCCAGCTCCCTCACCATCTCATTGGAGGTCATGTGCACTCTGAACTTACATTGAACCCGGTGTTCGCCATAATCCCCTGCTCCTCTTCAGCAGGACTGCTGCTCATTGAGGCAGATCCCAGCCTGCACGAGGGAATGGGGTTAATTCCAGGTGCAGAACTTTGCACCTCTATTGAACTCCATGAGGTTTCTGTTGTCCCGGTCAAGTTTCTCAAGATCTCTCTGGACTGAAGAGAAGCATCAAAAGAGATAAGAATCCTTTCCTGTATATTTTGTGCAAGATACCTCCTTGATTTGATCCCAGTAAATTCTTTACTTGCACCTCATTATCTTATCCCAAACTATAGAGTATTTCCTACAAACCGGGAAAGAAACAACAGTATTTCTGTTCTGAAAAACAGATTTATCAGAAGTTAGGGTACACAGCTAGTATGCAGAAACACTTACATACATATACTCAGAATACCTATCGTGTCTGCTGCCTACCTCTTGACTGTCACAGCCAACAAATGGGTATTTGTCTCCTTTCACCGGGTTGCAAGTTGAAAAGTGGAAAGTTGCTTCAGTCATCCGCATGCTAGAAGTATGTAGACAATGCAAAGGAAAGCCTCTTGCATCATACTGATGAGATGCTCATCTGCTTCTTTTCAAACATGGTGGAACAGATCTGCTGCTGCTGCTAAATCGGCTTTCGTTACATTGAAGGTATGGAGTTATGCCAACTGACAGCAGGACCAGAGCAACAGCACTTTAATGGTTTTTGCCTTATTTAACTATTACCATTTGTTACCGATCGTTCATTAGATGCAACATAAAGTACAAGTATTTTTATTAGGTTTTCAGCTCTCCTTTCCCATTAGAGAGAGGTTCCACTTTCAAATGAATGTTAGAAGAACATTAAAGTCTTAGCTATCCCTAATCTTCATGGTTTCATTCGAGTTCATAATATATCTTTTGGTTTATCCTGTGAGCTGGGAGCTATCTATTTGAGGTACTTAGTCCAAAGATACAGTATAAGCAGATACTTTGGTTAAGCTGATTTTTGCAGTTTAAGTGGGTCTAAAGCACATCATGCCTCGGATTATCTTCATACTTGTGGTTAAATTTGACAGAATTTGAGCATTCTTTGTGTATCGCAGCGTACAGCTTGGAAAGTAAAAGGCAGCTAGGTTAGTGGTTTATATGTAAAGGAGAGTTTGAAGAAGCACGTAGATGATTTACATTTTCTTTCTTTTGTACATCATTCAGGGAGAAAGTAAATATTTTGGCAGCTTAGATTATGGATAGCGAAAGAAGAGACCTCATTAATTCAGATATTTCAGATTCAGCAACAGCAGAAAGGAGGGATTATGACTGCCCAATTTGATCCAACTGGAAAAATCTAAACCTGGACCAAGGTCAGGTACATCACAAATGAATGAACAATATAAAGTGCATTTAATTTCCTGAGAGCTGTGCTAAAATTAAGATAGGAGCCCTGGGAAGAGAGTCTAATATACCACTCAGCCCTATCAAGCCTCATATGTTTACTAGGTGTGTCATATCTGATTTGAAAGCATGATCCCTAAAAAAAACCTGCAGAATTTTCAATTTTTATTCTTTTAAGAGTTCTTGTCTTTCTGAGTAGGGCCATTCATAGTCAAATGATATTCAGTTGTGCAATATTACTTAGCGAAAACATTTGTGCTCTTTGTCAGTAACTAGGGACAAAACCACACTTTCATTTCTTCAACCAGCGCTTAACTCTGTGCTAAACTGTGCCTTCCCTCTCATGGGATTGCAAATCTTTACCGTCTTAGATTTAACATTTATCCTTCCAAGTGTAGAATTGCTCATGGTAGAAAAGACCCTTCCTCGCAAACAAAGCAGTAGCAGGGCCCTGGGGGAGCCCTGCACCACTCCTGTTGCAAAGCGTTTCCTTAAGCTGAATTCATTTTGCAGAGGCCAGAAAAGAAGGAGCAGCACTAGCTAGGGGAGAAACAGAGGCAGTGGAAACATTACCACTTTACACTGCCATCTCCTTGGTGGTCGTTCTAAGAAATGCTTTTGCTCCAGTGAGTGAAAACTTGCCCTCTTTCTCTGCTTTTTTCTTCTCTCTTCAGTCCATCTCTTTAATAACTTTATGTGAATACACATGGGAATATGTGTGTGCATGTGTGTAGGTGCATGTGTATACACATATATTTTTATATAGGGGTGTCTGTACATTGTGATTTGAATTGAAAGCATGATACTACTATCTCTTATAGACTAAGAGCTCTGTTCTAAACAGTAAATGTCATATGCATGCACTCCTGCTTGAAAATAACACCCAGCATTTTCTTAGCTTTTATTAGATCACATCTAGGTAACACTGGGAAGAAATTTAAATTGCCCTCTAACCCATGCCTATTTTTCTTCCCGATTGCACAAAGGTTAGACATGTCTGTGAAACCTGCCCTTTGCTTTCTGCCCACTGTTTTGTTCTCTTCATCCAGTTAACAAAAATCCTCTGTCCCTGTCCAAAGACCAGACTGCAACCGCTGGCTCTTCGGCTCAAGTAACAGCAGTCAAGAGCAGAAGTGTCTGTGATTGAAAGTAACCATTGATGAAAGGGGAGGATGGCAAAATACCTATAGGCCACTGAACATTGCCCAGCAATTCAGCCATGGCCAGCTGTGAGTGCTAATTAGAGACATTGCATCACTGACCTGCTATTAAAAGGGAAGAGAAACCGGTCTGTTTACCTTTGTTGCATTTAGTTCAGCTTACAAAAGGAGTGACTGCTTCTCCTGGCTTTTGCAAAGCATGTTGCATGTCTGATGCTGCACCCAGAGCACAGCTCTGGCAGCGAGCGAGAGGGTACAGCAGTGGTGAAGGGCAATGAGGTCTCAGTAGTGAACTGAAAATTCAGGTGGACTCTGAGAAAGAAGTCTATATTGCTATGAAATGTAATTGTGCAGTGTCTCTCTCACATGCATATGCATGTCAAAGTCAGATTAGATTACTGTTTAAGAAGCAAAGAAATTCAAGGTGTTTTTAGAGTTTAGTGTCACTCCTCAGTAGTCTGCAGAGCCAGAAACGATGAGCATGTTTTCCCCCAGAGATCATGCAGATGCAAAGGCGGTGCTTGCAGCGGTTTGATGTCATAACTTCAATGTGCAAGTTTGCATGGTATTCTCAAGGGCTGGTGAGCCATGCATTTGCACTAAAAACATGTAAGTGATGGTTCTGGTGTGTTCGTATGGCTGTAGGGTTTAATGTATTTACAGCTGTCAGGTGTCAAGAAATTTTACGTAATAATAGGAATAATAATACAAAATTACTAGTTTCTGCAGCCCTCAGCCTAAGCAGGTCTTTGTGCTAGATTAAACCCCGTCTCTCCTCTGTATACCTGTGTGTCGCATGCTTGTTCCAAGGTATGAAAATTAAGTTTAAAATCTTCAGTTATCTCCCTTAATTCTGCAACAGCAAGTCCAGAAGGAGGGCAAAGGTTCGACACCCCAAAAGCCATTCCCTTCCTCTGCTCTCAGGCATCAGAATAAATGAGAGCAATCGTTTCTCATCTCATCTCATCAACAGAGATACCTTGGGGGGGGTTTCACCTTACCCTGATGCAAACCCCTCAAATGGATCTTCAGATGAGATGAGCCCACTGCCGTTCTCAAAACTGTGGGACCAGCAAACAGAGATCAGATGTGAGAAATGTATTTCCAGATTAAAAAAAATACACTAACTCAAGGTGCTTTGGGAGCCAAACTCCTAGTAATTTCATGTTAGCAATGTTGAGTTACATTCTTTAGAAGGATTTTGAGGTCATTCTCCATCAGTTCCTGGTTTGTTGTTCTCCAGATGATCGGTTGTAATTGTCTGCCACATTTGTTTTACGCTAACATTTTGCTTCATTTATATGGGATTTTATTGCTCAGCATGAAAAGATGTGATTAGCTAATGGAAACATGAGCTAATTATTGTAGCCCTGTACCAGTAGCTTGGTTTGGCTTGACACCAGGGTTCAAGTTGAACATACAACTGCAAGCCAGAGGGAGCAAGGAACAGGTCTGAACATTTGCAGGGGGCCACTGCACAGGGACCACTGAGGAGTTTCTGCAAAAGAGGCTATGTGCTGCCCAAGAGCCGTGTCCAGCTGGGGAGGTAGCTTGAGTGGACGATCAGTTAGCAGTGCCAGCAGTGGTGTGCAACTACACGTGTGGAAGAAGCCCCTCCAGCAATGGTGAACCTCAGATCAGAAACCCTGGACAGCATTTTAGGCTGAAATTGCATTCTCAGGAGAGGGTTGGAGTCCTCCACTGCAGGGGAGAAATGACCAGGTCACCTTAGTCATCCCTAAGGAGAAATTACACAACTCTTGAGTCCTCAGTGGTTTTCTAATAAACAACCCAACAAGCTCACCTTCCTTTGATGGATCCCCAGGTGGATCCCTAGTCACAAGGGTGAAGAACTTGTTGCTTGTTACATCTGAGCACAGAACAACTTGCATCTCTTAGAAATGCCAAGATAATACTGATTTTATGCAGCAAGGATCAACTGAATGTCACGTGTTACCTGTTTTGAAAGCACATTTTCATATGCACCCCATGGTAAATGAACCCAGTGATTGCCTAGACTTTGTATGTGGGTTTTACCCTGCACTGGGAGAAGAGGAGAGCTGCCTCACCCAGCCAGGCTGACATGGTGTTTTGGCAACATGGCAAACAAAAGCAACTCAATAGAGATATTAGACAAAATGCTTCAAGATGGGTTAGAAATATGAGCTGGAAATGACAAATAAGGGACTAACCACATGACACTTGTAAAGGTAGAGAGAGACTCACAAAGTACGAGCCCTACAAGCCCTGTAAGAGCCCTACTGAGCACTCTGTTTAAAAAGACATTTAACATTAAGCAGGTGAGCCCACCAATGGTTAAAATGAATGATCTGAGTAATAAATGTTCTTATAGCCAAAGCATGGAGTTGAACCAAGAAAAAGCATGAGCGCAGTAGCCAGGATGCTGTAACCAGAGGCTGGGGGACCAGCAGTTCACAGTTATCTGCTGGTTACAGGGGAATATTTTGCCAGATCAGGGCCTCAAAGAAGAGGTGGGATTTATCCATACAAAGGCAGGCACCTGCACGTCAGTTCTAGGTTCCTAATTTAAACCGAGAGGTAGAGATGCTCGTAAAGCACTGTTCATCTGACCTATCTAGATGTTTAATTTTCAGAAAAAATTCTGCTTAGGCACACTATTGCACACATACACACATGAGCACATGTGCACACATTCAGACACACGTGCACATACTTTCTCTGTCTTTTTCTGTTGCCTGCAAAAGAGGTCTGGGTGATTAGCTGAGATGCAAACAACTAAAGGTCAGGCACCAAAGGGTGAATAGATGAGCCCCAAATGAATGCTATGTTGCATGGAGCTGTGACAGCAGCACGTACCTGGGAGGGAACAGCTTTGCTCTGCCTGGCACTGCTCAGTGCTTTGCTTGCATCCAAGCAAGCCCCCAGCCCTCTACTTAGAGGTTCTAGAAAGGGTTATTCTGATTTCTTTATTGGACAAGAAAAAAGGGAATTCTGAGACAGGATCGTCGTCTTCTCCCTGTGTGTGGGTGGTGCACACATCTTTTTTCCTATTGCCCTGGTCCTTCAGGTGTTCAAATGGGCAATACCAGTGCTGGGCATTGGGCAAGCACATGCAGGTCAGAGCTGATGAGCCCTGGGTGAAGCTGGACATAGCCTGAAAGAGAAATGGCAGCACAGAGGAGCCTTTTGGGGTGAAGCCCCAGCTCAGCAGATCACCAGGATGCTAGCACTGGCAGCATGCTGGGCTTGGGTACTGGCCCCTCTTCATGACTCCAGTCCAGAGCTTGGCATTGATTTTTAAAGTGTTTGAAAGCACTGAAAGGTTCTCTGCACCTTGCTGCTAATGAGATTTCAATGTAAGATAAAAGCAACTGTGTCTAACCCAGATTAAACTCATTCCTGAGTTATTTTTAGCTTACCTAAACTCTTTCAACCCTTTTGGTAGAACTCATCAAAATTCATCTCTACTAAAAGGATGTAACTTCAAAGAAGTCATATGCATTAAATGTCAACATGCTTTACTCATTATAAATTACAGTATCATTAAATCTAACATGAGTTAAAATGAGGAAGATTTAATTTCACTATCTTTAAAATGAGGCTTTTTAGCAAGGGAATAAACTTTGCCTTTAAGATGATTTTTAAAGTAAAAGTTGGTATAGAAGCTTTATTTTACATTTTATCATATTTGTATATAATAATAAAGGCAAAAATGTAAAACTCCATTGTATTCAGGAAAATGTGAAATAGTAGCTTACTTCTGCTCATTTTACAACCCTCTTTTTGGAAAGACTTCTAATTTAAACTATGGAAACTGAAAACGTTCCTTTAAAACTGGTTGTCATGGTTATAAAATCCCGAAAGAAATGATGTGCGTCTGCATCTGCTGAGGGAAACATTTATGGCATGATTTAGCAGGGGGGGGGGGAAAAAAAAGAAACCACCCACCACAACCCATTTTCAGACTTGCTTATTACATTACTTGATAATAATTCATCACCCTCCCCAAAAAGCCGCAGAAAGGATTCTCACACATTTTTCACTGCATGCAGTTCATTAGCAAATATCATATGGTGAGGGGTTAGTTCTGTCAAGTTCTAACAGGTTGGGGGTTTTTTGTTTGTTTGTTTTCTTTAGTTGTCTTTGTTTCAAGCAAGCTTATCTGGAAATACAGAGTGTGCTAGACTACTAGCGTACATTTGCTGGCACAACTGATGTCTTGGATTCCCTCTGTTACTTTTCTTTCCCTGCTGCGGTTAGAAAGTCATCTGGCCAGAATAAAAGGCCAACCTCAAACCTGCAGGTCAAACCGGCCAGAACAAGAGTCTGCATTTCTTGATGGAGCTCAAAAAAGAAAAAGAAAAGGAAAAGAGGAAAAGTGGAGCGGGGGGGGGAAGGAGAAAAGGAAAGAAAAAAGGGAAAGGGAAAGAGAAAAAGAGGGAAAGGGGGAAGGGAAAGAGGAAAAAAGGAAAAGGGAAAAAGAGGGGAAAGGGAAAGGAAAAAGGAAAGGGAAAGAAACATCATCCTACTAAAGGAAAACAGTCTTTTGTAAGACCATGTGCTCCCAGGATGAAGTTTCCCAACCTTTTGAAGTGATAGGTTTATTAGAAATGGGTCAATGTTGAGCTAGGCCTTATCTCTTACAGGGATGCAGAAGTCTTTACATGTCTTAGAAGCTACTGTTTGGCACTTTTCATTTTTCACTAAGAAAAGCTGATTACATACACAATTAAAAAACTATGCTGTGAAAGACTGAGGTAGCATTTTTTAATCTTTAGAAGGAAGGAGAAAGACAAAGGGTGGGTGATTTGTTGGCTGGAGGAAATCTCTGCAGCTCCTGGCCCTCTTTCACAAAGTAAATAAGGAGGATGGGGGCATCTTTGATAAACAACATGCTTTATGTTATCAGATTGTGAACCACAAATGAGATTCAAAGAGTCTGCTTATACCCATTGATCCCTGGCTTTTCCTATTCAAAAACTGCTGCTGGAGAAGGAAGTTTGGTGTCCCCAGCATGAAGCAGAACCCTTCTAAGAAAGTTTGGAAAATCATGACAGGCTGAGCTACTTCTGAAAAGCTGTGGATATTTCCAGACCCTTTGACCTCCCCACACATTTTTCACTGGTCTGTTTCATGGAAAATTTTTTCTAATGAATATTTTCTACACTCCCAACAGAAGCCAGTAATTTCTAGCAACTGAATGGAAGAATATAAGAAACTAGAGGAGAAAGGGAGCATCAGGGACAGAATTATGCTTCTTCAACCCTCTTGCATCCCTTCTTTCCATCTCAGCAAATGCAAAATCTTGCCACAATTTTTGAATTCCTACATGTGACTTCTGATTGATCGTGTGCTGCATGATCACAGATTTGCCTTTTCCCTTGCTGTCTGTTGAGTGAGAAACATGCTTTCCCATGTCTGCGTTACCTAGCCCTCGCTCAGGTTCTGCTCAGCCCTTACGGCTGGAATAAATATGAGAAAGACAGGCAGGTGGCGGGGCTGCATCCATCCACCTCCCCACAGCTGGTCCCACTGGTAACTTCTGCCTCTGCTGCAGGGTGCTGCCAATTTGTGGGCATAGTGGAGCTGGGGTCTTTGAATGTTACAACACATATATATATGAAAAACAGCTAAATACATCCAAATTCTCCTCTTGTGTTGAATAGCGTCTGTTCTGCAGCCTTGGAACTTGCATACCAATGTGCTATTCTTTGAGTAGTGTCTATATCACTGATTTTTAATGTTGTCCTAATGCCTACGTATAAGTAGATGGCAAGACTGATTAATCCATCAAGTCTGTCCATCCATCTATTTCTCATCTTGGTTCTTTTCTTGCCTGTGCTTTATTTACCTAGCAGGCAATAAGTTGATTCAGTCTATCTCCTTATCTAGCCTTTTATTATTCCCCTGCTAATTACTAGTAAATAGACTTGGCAGGCTCTCGGAGGGTCACCCTCTGCCCCATGCCATGGGGGCAGCAGTCTCACCTACTCTCGGCTGAGACAGACCATCACACCACTCTGCCTCTGCCAGTGAAGCCCTGCACTCTCCAGGGGCTGACAACAGCCTGCTTCACTGCAATCAGATTAATTTGGAAGTATGTTACTTTCCTGGAGAAAATGTCACGGAATTACAGAGGAGAGAGACGGAAGAGGTTTATTAAATCGGTCGGTCCATCTTCCTGCCAATCAAGGGCAGTTCCCAACAGTGCACACTCCCGGCTCTGCTCCAGCGATGTTTTCGAAGTGCCTCGTGATGCGCTGCCGGCCCCTGCCCTTGAGGGCTCTTCACAGCCGGCACCATCCCATGTCAGGAGCACTTAGCCGGCTGCGCGTCCTGCACCTGCGGTCTGCGCTCCTGGCCGATCGCCGTTCCTCCTCATTTATTCCCATTTGCGAGCAGCACAAGCATACTCGGAAGACCTTCCTCCTGTTGGTTAAAGGAGGTGTTGAGTAGCACTAATCCTGGCAGCAGCACTTGTGAAGCCAGAAAGCACCTCTGGGATGGCACACTTTGCTGTTTATCAGGAAGGTCACCTCAATGCCTCAGTGGGCAGTTTCCAGCTGATGTACCTGTGCTCTCCTTCATGCCAATAGGACAAGATACAGATACAGAGATACAGATTCAGACACTTTGCTACGATATTTAACCTATCCTAGACTTTTTACCTTCTAACCCTCTCAGTGAGAGCCTATTTCAAAAGAACAGTTTAAGTTATGCTGGTGTAATGAGAAACAAACCCTTCATATGGTCTGTATAAACTGGGAATTCCTGAAAATACCTTTGACATTTGTACATCTTTGAAAGTTAGTGGGCTAGCACAGCACTGGGCTAACATGACCAACTTTTGTTCTGACCTGACCACATTTCAGTGTGGGGTTGGTGGTAGGTTTCCATGACCTACTGCAGAAATGGTTAGACTGTCCCAAATGGTGTCCCATTCGAGCTCTCAGGTTGCTTTTCCATCCTGGGAGTCAGAGACAAGCTTTCCAGAAGCCGCAACCTGCCTCTTGTTTCAGCATATCTGAAAATCAGAAGGGGAGCAACCAGATTTGTAGGGAAAACTCAGGTTTGGGATCTCTTTAAATATCTGTCTCTCCCTTGCAGACTCGCAGGCTGGCTTTAAAATTGTGCCCTGAATAGGGAGTAAATGAGTGTTCAGCTCTCTGTCTCTCTTGCTTAGCTGCCATGGGAGCGACAGGCACTGCTGACAGTGGTGGGAGCTCTTGGGAGGCAGGAAAGTCTGCAAGAGCTGGGCAGGAACAAGTGACTTGCAGGCATGGGGTGAAATGAAGAGACAACAGGCAGCAATGGGTGCAGCGCCTGGCAGGCTTGAGCCGGGGAGCTCATGGAGACAGGAGCTGTCACACAGATTTGTGCTTTCTCGCTGTTTTAGTTATCGGGCATTTCCAAGCAGAGAGACTTGTTGTTTGCAGGGGAAGACCAACCCACTGGCTTTCCTCTGAAGACGTGTTTATAAAAAACCTGGGCAGAAGCACACCTTTTTCATGGCGTAGCTCTGTTTGTGCCTTCCTTTTCAGCAACAAAAAATCCGTATGTCCCTTCTTGACAAATGCTTCTTTCACCCCTCCTGAACCATGTGTTCTCCATGAGCAGAATAATAATAGATACTACCAGTGAACCTAACTTTTCTCTTCATAATTTGCATTATAATAATCATTTAGCCAGCTCCCCATAACATGTTCCCAGAAAGCTTTTGGCAGCTCCTCTAAAAACAATTTTCTTCAAGCCTTTTGCAAATGGGCTCTCCATCAAGAATGGTACATGTTGCTCTTGAAGGACTCATGTGATGACTCTAAAAACTGCATTTCACCTGCAGGATATGTATTTGCAAAAATACAGGAGACAATGTTTCCATGCCTGTGTTTGTACAGCACAATGGCAATTTATTACCAGCAGCCCAGGACACTAATGACATAAGGGTGTTGTTGGCCTCCCCGATCTGGTTAATGGGGACAGATAACTCATCCAAAGGGTTTCAGTGAGCTGGAAGTGCCCTGTGTCTTGTCCGTCATGACGGATCTTTAGCAGGACCAGGTTCCAGTTTGGCATCCTCAATGAGTTGCCTAAATTTTAGGTGAGATGAACACAGGCCATAGGGAGCAGAATATGAAAGTAAATGTTCAGATCTTATCTCTCCCTTGGTGAACATCAGCAGAGCTTGAGGCTCTGCATGTCCATTTGTGATGACAGAGAAATTAAGGTATTTTGCTATTGTCTCTATTTGCCATTTCTTTATGCAGCACAATTTATTTATATTTAAGTCTATAAATACACCATATATTTGTATTTATTTGTTTGGCAGCCTTTGAAGAGAAGTGGTTATGATCAGGAGAAGCCATTGACAAATGGCTTGCGAGGCAAACCTCTGCTTCCCACACCTGAGCTAAGCAATCAGGACATATTTTCTGTGTCTTTCTATCTAACCAAGGGCAGAAAACCATCTCCAAAAAGTTGTGGCAGTGACTGCTGAGCAGCTGCTGGTGCTAGCAGTCAAAAGCACTGAGCAGTGCTGCCACAAAGGTGTTTGCAGAGACATATTGCTGTGTGTGAGCTCAGTGTAACTTTTTAAATATCTACCCCATGCTGCCCAAATGCTTCAAACGCTCTGCCCTCGGGCTTGCAGGACCAGCCTGCTCATGCCTGAGGATAACAATTTGTGAACTTTCTTAGGTGCAACCAAAGGAGCAAGAAACTACTCAGGCAGACCCGGCTCAAGGTGGCCCCCAAAATAGCTGACACCAGTGGTATATCTCTCTCTATCCGTTTTCTGAGTTGTGCACTAAAAAAACGCAGGTAGCTTTCAATGCCTGGCTCGATATGTGCTCTGAAGTGAGCAGCTGTTTTATTTCTATGCAGCAAAGTTAACCACCAAAGGATTTCCAGCATTAAAGAACTTGCTCACTCTGTCTTCATTAGTTCACCTAATCAGAGGTGTAAGATGATTGCTTTAGCCTCATTCTCTCCCAAATAACATTGCTGTGGACAATAAGGAAAAAAACTTTCGTAAGAAGTTGCTTGTAAAGGGTGCACTGATGTGAGGAAGGAGCCGGTCTGAACCAAGCCTCTGTCTCTGCCCTGTGCTCCTGGCTCGTGTTAGCTTATACGCATTGTTTATAGATGGCTCCTGAATCAGTGGGAGCATCAGCCCTGGAGAATAAATCTTCAGCCCAGTGTGTTGGATGGTGCTCTTGTAAAGCGAATGAAATGTGCATACATATTAACTTGTTTCCCTGGCTTTCAGGGCTTGTTTAGGCAGAGGTAATACGCACAGGTAAAGCAATCTGCAAAGCCACATGGGCGCTTTGTCTCCCCCGGGGCCTCGGCAATCTCAGGGACTGATCCTGCATCTCGCCCGGCATCCTTGCTGCTTGCAGGGGTACAAGCCAAACCCTCTCTGGGGGGCTGGAAGGAGTTTGGGATGCTGGTGAGGACCAGTCCCATGGATAACAACAGAAGTTGCCAGCTTTCTCAGGCACAGCTGCACTACCGCACAAACCAGTGCTGTCAGTCAGTAACAAATTAGCTCCTGCAAATAAATCCACTCTTGCTTCATCCTTCAGTCTCCCTCCATTGTGCCTGGCAGCTCCCTTTCCAGCATGGCTCCCAGGGCTGGGATGCACAGCCTTTACACCGTCCCAAATGCCCACTTGGAAAAAGCTGCTGTGCTGATGCTGCCAGCTTCCTATCTGGCAAAAGCCAACCCTAATTACAAAAGAGAAGCAGCAGGAGTGGTTTCTGCCATTGGGTTTTCAGCGATGGAAATTATGGCCTGTTCTACCAGTGCCTGCCATGAAGGCTTTAAGCTGTCCTCTCTCCTGTGCTGAGCCTGAGGTCTCCCCACCACAGCTGAGGATGCTGAGAGTAAGCACTGAAGCGAGTCAAAAAAAAAAGGTCAGCGATGGGTATTTTTCACCATAAACACAAAACATTTTCTCCCCAGAGAACCTGTCCCTGCAGACTGCAAGATCTATCTGCGGACAGCTAGATTTGGGTGCTTTACCTTCAAAATGAATTAGTTCCACTCTGCCACAGCTGTAATTACCCCTCTCACACCCTAATACCATCACTGGCTGGGACAAAGCCTGTGGGATCTGGGTCAAAGCCACTTGCAAGGGAATAGAAAAAACTCCACCAGTTTCCACGTGCTTTGGTTTCTGAGCTGCAGGAGTGTTGGAGCAATCGTGGTTTCAAGAACATGTTAGCAACGTTGTGTATATATGTGTCAGAAAAGTCACTGGCACCTTGGCCCGGGGTGATTCTTTGGGGAATGCCACTTGTGACAAAGCTCATGATGTAAGAAGCAAAGGGACGAAATGCCTTAGACATTGTTGGAACTTGCTATTTCCAAGTGGAACACTTCTGCCTCTACCCCACCCTCCCAATCTTTATTTTTCATTTGGAATGTGATGAATGTATGGAATTGTTTTGAAGCAAATTTGTGCATTTGCACCAAATAAAATGGAACATTTTATGAACAAAAGCTTATAAGCAAATGCTTACTATCCACTTAGATAAAGTATTCCCTCTTCATCCTGATTTGCTTGGGGGAGGGAATTAAATGCTACAAAAGTTTTATGGATGAGATACCTGTGCCCAGCTCAGCTTGATTTATTTTCTGTTGTCTTCAGGCTAGTGAGGAGGAAGGCCAAGCATTGTTCCTGTTGTTCTGTATACAAGCTCTATTCTAACAATAGATTTATGTGTATCCCCCATCCCCAAGCCTCCTAAAAATAAGATTATGTTTTGCTCATTAATCTCAGCAAATTGTGTTCTGCTTTGGCCAGGAAAACAAGAGCTATCGCTTTTATGGTGCCAGAGCTCAAGAGAAGTAACAACACAAGCACGCAACGTCAATAAAATGCACTTTTTATTCTGTATCAATGAAAATATAGCCACATGTAAATAAAGACGTGTGGAAAAAAAAATCAACATTGATCCTCCCTGAAGAAATACAGTTCATTGTGCTAAAACCCATAATCCTTTGGGTTAGAAACAGTTGTCTGCCAATGCTTTTAAAGTGACCCACATTTTCCTTGTTGTTGAATTTTAGCAAACAGAAAAGTGCAACAAGAAACTTGCTACAGATTAACCAATTTCAATCGACCACACATGGCAATGTCCAAAAGCGACAGGGTAGTCACGTTTAACCAAAGCGTTCCCACGCGTTCCTCCTCGGCAGTCACGCGAGTGGTCAAGGGAGCATCCACTCTTTACAAACTGATGTGTGATTTTCAGTAGAAAGATGGTCCTTCCTTGATGTAATTCATGATCGCTTTGCAGATTTCGGATATGGTAGCAGAGGTGCATTCCTTTATAGCTGTTCAGTTTCAAATGCTTTATTTTTTTTTTCTCTAGGTTTTTATAAGCTTCCTGCTGTCAAAATACAGTTCTCAATTGCTTTTGTAGAAATAATCCTGAAAGGCAGAGGCATTTAAAATCCCCCCAAATCCTCAGTATATTAACAACAGCAAAAAAGATAGCTGGGCTGTTCAAAAATATCATCAGTAACATGAATGCCATTTGCATTGGCTAGTGTACAAAGAGCAGCAAGTAGTAACAAAAGAAACATTATCCAAGCAATAACCCTTTCCCCCAATTTCTCCCTTGCAAAAAAGTTTTCCCAAAATATTTTTCCTCCCCGCAGTCCAGTGTCTGTGAATCACATACATTCAAAAGCTGCAGTTACTCTGTAGATCAGTTTTTCCAATATGAGCTTTTAAAACCAGTTGTTTCGCCCAACTTCTCCATGAGGGTTGCACAAATGCGATTATACCAGCTGGTGCTTTTTCAGCTAATGGGACACCTTAAAATTTGAAAACTAAGGACCTCAGGGTAAAAAAAGGAGGCTTTAAAGCCCGTTATGCTTTGCTTGGGAAGAAAGTCCTGCTAACGTTAGTAGAAGGATTCCCACAAACGAGGAATTACCATTGCAGGATCGTCCCTGTTAGGTGCTCAAAGGTGCAGAGCGAGACATCGCAGCACAAGCATGGGTCAATGAGCGCTGGGCTGGTGATACAAGGCTGCCTGCTCCCAGGGAAAGGAAAAAAAAAAACATATTGGCCATGCAGCTGCATTTCAGCAGCGAAAAAGAAAGAGAAAGCAGGTTATGCCTGGGACGGGTGCTCAGCACAGACCATGTGGGTACCTTGCAAGGGCAGGCTGGGGTGGTTTTTTAGATTCAGCCTCTTGCTGTGCAAGCTTGTATAGCAGCACCTGGGTCAGTTCAGTTTTCAGTTGTCATTTGGGGTGAGGGGGGAAGCCTAGGAAAAAAAGCTAGAAAAATAGTACAACGTGTTGTCTGTAATTAAGTCCTCTGTGATGACGATTTGTTAGGAAAAATCTCCCCCTGCTACTAATCGTGAAAGCATTCTGAGCATGCTGTTATGAGGATACTTCACCAGACACCACTGGGGATCTGGGGGTGCAGAGAGACATATGCAAGATCACACCCACACCTCATCCCCCCTTTCCTCCTATATTCCCCAGATTTTTCTTCCTTTAAGAGCCTAGGATGACCAGTTGCCTAAACATGAGTGGGAACTCATAAGCATTTCAAAGGGATGCGGGAGGCGGGGGAAGAATCTTAAAACCTATGCCAAAACTCCTGTGGGAGGACTTCACCCTTTGAAGCCTGGTCTGGGGTAGGGGCTACACTTCATGAAGTCCTAGGCAAGCTGCTCCTTCCCTGCGTGATGCTCTGCTCCACTCCGGGTGTGGACGGACAGGAGGAAACACAAACAGGATTCAAAAGTTGAGCACGTCAGCCCATGTCTGCATCAGCAGCGCTTGGATACAGGGATGGCAGGACAGGATTCGAGAGTCTCGCACTATCTGGTGCACAACCTCCTGTCTTTGTCATCGTCTCTCTCTGTGGTAGCAATAATAACTTTATTTTTAACTGTGCTTCTCCCCAGAAAGAGTTTGCACAGCTTATGTACATATCTGGCTTGTACAAGGATATTCTAGACAGTCATGAATTTTGAGCAGCTACTTTGGATGGAAATTACTGACAGTACAGACACTGAGACTAAGTCATTTGGATTCAAATATGTATTAATTAAAAAGTGCCCTTTCCCTGATCAGTTCAGCTGATTTTTATGGCAATTTACCTGCTGTCCCAATCTTCAAACATACCCTCTACATTTCTGCCTGCATTCCACATGCAGCATTTTGTAGGGCATGAAATCTTGGACCCATTTGCATTAGACAAGGGCCTGAAATTAAAATTCTGGTACCTGCAGTTCTTGGTTAGAAGTTAATGGAAAGATTTCCACTGACCTTAATAAGAACATTTACACAGGATGTTTGAAGTCTGAAAATATTTACCTTCAAAATGAAGAACATAATTTAGAAGATCTGCTGAGACACTTTACTGAACCATGCGGTCACTGGCTGGTATTTAAGCAGGACATCAACAAGTTAGCCCTAACTACAATTCCTATTAGCATATTATTTCTTCTGAACACAAGTAGCAAAACAGGTCATTATCTCATTAAATCTGCTGATGCAACATTACTTAATCAATCTTCCCATTTCTACAAGTTGCTTGCCTAATAATCTAGGCAAGAAAGAAAGAATTCAGGGAAGCAAGGAAAAGTGAAAGAGGAAAGAAAGAAAGAAAGGAAGGAAGGAAGGAAGGTAGGAAGAAAGAAGAGAGAAAGAAAGAAAGAGAGAAAGGAAAGAAAGAAAGGAAAGAAAAGAAAGGAGGAAGGGAAGGGAAGGGAAGGGAAGGGAAGGGAAGGGAAGGGAAGGTGAAACTGAGAAAGAGATAATCAAGCAAACAAGGAAAGGAAACGCTGCTTTTCATTGCAGAAAATATTCTGCTTCATATTATGTAGCTTTCAAAACACACAGAAATTCACACAAGATATGCAGCTACACCTGCATGTAAAAGCCCCAGCCAAGTGCTATATGCATAACAACAGTAAATAGGTATGTGAAGTTTATGAAGCGTATCATGTCCTAATTCATGTGAGAATGGTTTGCAGTACTAATGGGATTTTGTTACATAAACTGTGCTGATAAGGCATTGGAGCTTTAGACAGCTAGCAAGTGTATTTTTACTACTGGGATGTTTTCCAGAAAAAGTATGGTGAACCTTTATCTCCACTGCATCCCCGCAAGCTGCAGGTTAATTTTGGTGTCCCAAGTCCCTTACAGGGCCACAGCTCTCTTAAAGAGCACATAATCGACAATCGGTGTCAAGCAAGGAAGGGAACAAACCTGTCCTTTGAGAAATACAGCAGTACCAGCTTTAGGAGCATCTTTGAATCACTGTGAAACTAGTAGCAGGGGAAATACATTGAGGTTAGTTGTGAAATTTGCCCATGGTAGTAAAATAGTGCTAACTATTGCATTTGAGGAAACGTGTTTTGCGTGCAAGTTTTCTGGGAAAGCTGATTACCCAGTTCTGCACTCCACAGAAACAAGCTCCCCTTGTCTAAGTGCAGGGATTTTATTGGGACAGCTGAAAGGTACATTTACAGACTTGCTTTGCACTTTAACGCTAATGAGCTTTTTCACTGGTATCAATAAATTCTCCCGCTCATATGTTTAGCATTCCTTTGGCATGCATTGCCAGATAAATCCTTTATTGTCTTTCTGGTAGCTTGCCCGATTCCCACAAGGCAGATTTTTAAAACCCAAATCCTGCCTTATTGCTAGCTACTGCCTCTCCCAGTCGATAAATTGAATTTACCACTTGATGGAATTATACAGTTGGTGGCACTCAGCCCTTCCTTTAAGTCAAAAAAAATGTGGCTGGGAATCTACAGAGCATCAATGGACAGTAGGAGGAGTTGGGAGGTGCCACTGCATCCTTGCACCCACAGTCCTTTTCTAAGAGCCACATCGTGGGAGGACCCTGCAGAACAAAAACCCTTCTGTTATTGATCTCAGGAGAAGGACCTTCACACTGTCATACTGATGACCCCAAAGCAATGAGCTCTGAACACGCAGCAAGTGAAATGGGGTTGTTGGTATTCAAAAGCTTAAGTTTAAACTAGTAGTTTAGGTGACATTTCAGCTCTGTAATTTTTAAGTACCACCTGACTGAGCTTGTTTGTAATGCCAGGACTCCTAATTATACCTAAAATAAAAAAAAAAAAAAAAGCTGTTGCCAAACAGCATTTGATGATACAAGTGAACATGGCAGTAATTAATCCTGCAGGGACAACAGAGGACTAATTAGAAGCAGAGCAGAAATTTTGTTTTGCTTTAGGAAAAAAAAAAACAACTTTTTCCATGAGAGCTCGGGTAAGACACCAAATTTACAAACTGAACTGTGACCTCCAACTAATGGTCCTGGCAGCAGCCCTGGATGCAACTGGATTCCCAGTCCATCAGCCAGAAAGTGCAGTGTACCACACTGCTCCTTGCCTGCTTGCAATGAGCCATGTGTGTCCTCTCCTGCCCCACCAGTGGGAGAAGGTGAACGCCAGCAAGAAAGGGTTTTTTTCCTAGGAAAACAAAGTGGTGACAGAGAAAAGAGGTGCAACATCTCAGGAAATTCCTCTGAAACCAAGCCCAGGACAGGAAAGCGCCTGCATGTCTTGGCATACCACACAGGGAAATGTTGAGCAGAGCCCTAGGGTCTGCCCGAGGAAATGAAGAGGACTTTTACTAGCACTACATGGCATCAGTTCAAAGTGCTGCTGGTGGTGAAGTTCACCTAAGGTGTAACCGGAGGAACAAACCTGAGGAAATGGTCACACATGGCAGTTGCTGGACTCAGTGTGAAGCTGGCGTCTCACTTGAGTTCCCCTTCTCAAACTGGCTCATTAAAACACTCCAATCCCTGCTATTCTATGGCACACTGTTGTGTTCCAGATTTTCCAAAGATACATAAATAAAATAAAAATTAGGGTTTGTTTAATAAAATAATGCACTGAGATGGCATAAGGTTTGCCTTGTTATTCCTGATTTATTTGGAGACTTGCTCCTAAGCCACAGATTGGAAAGGATTTTTTGAGTAACCCTGTGAGGGATACGGAGGAGGTTACGGAATCTGGAAAAACAGCTTTTCAGTTAAACCTAATAGGGCCAGGTGTAAACCTTGGAATGTGCCTAGAAAAGCAGGGAATAACCCTGGGAATGGGGCTGGGGCAGACTCCAGGGATGTGCACAGGTCCCACAGACATACCCAGACCCTTTGGACAAGCCCAGGCCATTTCAGCAACGGTGTCCACACACTGGCAGTGAGAGGAGCAGGCCGAATCTAGAAGGGTGAGAATCACCCACTGATCCAGCCACTAACGAGAAACCTACTTGTCACTGCCCTTCACACCTTGCCTATAGCCTTGGCTGTGTATGTCTGCCAGTGCAACACTGAAAACCAGCTCAAATGCTACTGCTTTTTGGATGGCATTTTCAGATATTGTAATCACCTTTCACTGGGCTGGGGAAGAGGTTGGAAGAGGGAGTGGGTGTTGCTGATGTATCCATATTAGCCCACTGCTTTCAGAAACTGCATGGTCACCAAGACATTCTTCTCAGTCTTTGACATCAAGTGTGGATGTTAGCTGATGCCCAGTGAAGGGCTTACTTTATTTATATGTTGTAGTTTTAGAATATGCCAAATTTCTCTGTTGTCGGCTTGATGAGTATCAGCTCATAGAAATATTCGTTATCTTGAAAATTGGCACCACTTTCCTCGGTATGGTATTTAAATTGAAAACCAGAAAATAATGGAACAAAGCTAAGAACCTCCAAATTTTACCTCCTCTCTATTTGTGCTATTAAAATCTACAGAATCACCAAATGATAAAGCAACATAGCCTGGAAGGGATCTTTTGGAAATCATTTGGTCCAACCCCCCTGCTCAAAGCAGGGCCAACTTCAAATATAGAGTCCATACATTGACACTACACAGTTTGGATGTTATATGCCTCCTCCTGACAGGTCTTTGGCAAGCTGTAAGAGCTTTGGCTCTCCTGAAGCCCACATTTTCCCCTAAGGTCATTTATATTTGAGTATCCTCTAACGGCCCTTCCCTGTCCCACAGTTGTCACCCCAGAAAGGGCTGCCAGCCTCATCCTTAAATGCCACCTGAAGGAAAGAGGAGTCTGCCAACTTCCAAATAAATAAATTACGAAGACACAAACAGCCACTATGCAGAAACTAGTGAGTATTGACTTCAGTGGAATATTGTCACCATTTTTGGGCACCATTCTTTATACCCTTTCTTCTCCCTCTCCCCTCTCTCCTCCCATTGCACAGCACAGAGACAGGGCTCTGCTGTGATCTGGGCAATCACCTGACTGTCGGTCACTCTCTATCTACCTTGGAAGCTCTTCACTACAATTGTTCCCTTTGCTGGACATTTCCAAGCCTTGGCCTCTTTCCACTACATGACACAGATCAGCAATAAGACTCCTAACATCCTCAATACCCCAGAGCAGCCAAAGATCCCACATAAGTGGCAGTCCTTCACTGTCCAAAAAGTGACCGGTGATTCCCCTGCGCCTTGGCGTTCCACATCACGATGAAGAGCATCTCAACTGCTATATACCTGTGAAAATGGGGGTCCCCAGACTATCCTGCCATGGCACTGGGGTAACAACTTAAAAACCTGATCACCATAGGCCAGGAACTGAGCCTCTGAGTGTCTTTATGGAGCTCTCATTAGCAGTTTAGGAGCTGACTGCTTTGTTTCTGGTTGCATGCTGAGACACTTCAATGTTCCCTGTACTGTTAGTCACCTGTATGAAAGTGCTTCTGTGCCGGAAAGATGGTAAATGGTCCCTTTCAGAGGTATCTTTTTATACAAAGGAAATCAGGCTGGGAGCTTGAGTTATGGGTTGGATTCACTTCATTTACCCTCTAGCAGTCTACAAATCAAGTGTCTAATCTAAAGTCATTACTCTACAGTAAATGATGAGAGACTGGCACCTCCGGAGCACAATTTATCCCACCTGTATGAAAGACCCATCTTAAACGGGCCAGATGAGTCCCCATTCCAAAAGGGCAGGTATACATACAAATGGTGTGTCCATACATCCTTTGCAGGCAGGCAGAAACATACTCTGCCATTGCTTAGTCTGAACTGAATCTGCTCTGAACCAGTTAACATACAGCCATGTCACTGGGCAGGGGGGTAGGCTGAGCCCAACCTAATAAAAAATCCTTTTTTTAGGGCTTTTAATTAAGGCTAATTGATGTATTCATGGCAGACAGCCAGATACAGGGCTGGTGCACACCAATAGTCTCAGACTGTGGGCCAAGCAAGCTTACGTGTCCAAGCAGAAAATAATGAAGAACTGCACTTATCTGCTGTATAGACAATGGATAAAAAGGTTTGTGGGAATATTGCCCCAGATGCCTGGTTCCACCTGCCTTGCATCAGGAGGCTGATTAACATAACATAATTAATTAACATAATTTATTTATCATGGCCTGGTCAAGCCCTTTTTGAATGCTTCTATCATTTGAGTATTCAAAATCAATATATGCCTTCTTGTCCCACTGTGCAATACAAGGTCAATTTTCTGTATGACTAAATGCACCCTCAGTAAGGATGATTTTATTTTGTTTGCCATTTGTCAGGTATCACAAAACTGCTCTTTGCACAATATTCTTTATGTCAGTAAGAAAATTTCCTGCTTTTCTGCCAGAAATAATGTGGACTTCTTGTCTATTTTAGCTTCATTCAGCACTTTGCTTTAAGAATGTATTTAATTTTGAAATTCGCTATAACATATAAAAAACAACAAAAAATGTAAAGAACATTTTATCTGTTTGTACCAAAAAAATGAGAAAGTTATAAAAACTGTTCCCAGATGTGGAAATCTATCTGGATCAAACTTTTCCTCCCTGTAGTCTCCATGGGAAAGCACTGCTCTGGTGGCACAGACACAGGTGAAGGACTGGAGCCATCCAGGAAAAATGACAGTGTCAACTTTTGTATTTCCTTCCTTAAATTCCCTGAAGGAAATCAGTGCAGGTCCAGAAGTGCCAAGAAAAATGCAAACTGCTGCTGTTTAGTGCTCACAGCTTTCACTGCAGCTCAGGATGGGAGAATCAGAGAGCCCAGGCTGCCATGGAGCGACGCCTTTCTCCAAAGAAATCCCACTTCTCGATGACCTTAAAGGTCTTTTCCAACCTAAACGATTCTATGATTCTCAAACCCTCTCTAACAAGTACATTAGCAGCAAGAATATAAAGCAATACAGATCCTATAGACCTGAAGATATGTGTTACCACAGGAGCTTCTGGTACAAAAAAAGAACTGAAAAAAGCCTCTACATACAGCCTATTAAAAACAACGATAACAAAACCTGTTAAAACTCTCTTCTGTAGGAAAATGGCATTTGAAGATTTTTTTTAAAAAACGGATATCACTTTGATGCCACCTCACTTAGGAAAAAATATTTATTTTAACAAACAATCATCTGTCCAATTCTGATATTCAAAAAGATAGGTTTGTCTTTTCTAAATGCTCAAAATCCAAGTAAAAAAGTGTCAATTCATTATAATATACCCCTCTACCTCCTCACTCCCAAATTCCATATTAAACCTTTGATTTTTTATTTTCCCTTCCAGTTCAGGATGTCTTTTTCCCCAAAAAGCCTCCAAGCTATTTCATGAGCACATCTGTTTTCTGATCCATGCAAACGATGACGTCTGTATAACAGTCTCAGTTACTTCCAGAGCGACTGCTCACGGCTTGCAAATAGTACAACGTTATTTCTGCAGCTGCCAGTTCTCTAAAATTTTCTGGGATCCAAAATACACTTTAAGGTCCAATATGATCGTCAGATTCAACCTTCAGTTCACACCCGTGTAACAGGGTTGCCTTCCATGTGGTGGTAAATGAAGACTGAATTTGAGTCTAGCAATGAGCCCAAACTTTGGTGCCAGCAGCATCGAGTCCCTATAGTTGTGCTACTTCTCCAGAACAGGGAAAAGAAAAATGGGCAAAGCTTAAGTTTGTCACTTCCAGAGTCAGCTCTGCTCTAACCCCTGTCCCCTGGCAAAGACAGAGAGATGGAAAAAAGGATTTACAAATACAAATTCAGAAGAACTGAATCTTCACTACAACAATTAAGTTTTTCAGTTATTATCCTGAAGTGCTGTTCTATCTCGTATATGTAATATTACACAAAAATGCTATTAAAGGTACTCTAGTTCATTTGCTTTGGGAAGTGTTTACTTTTCTGTACACATTTTATTTCTATTGCAAAGTCCAGAAAGATAAAATCCACTTGTGTGCAGGTAAAATGCTTTGAACACACAAAGCACAAGGTAAGTGCTAAGAATGCTGTTACCAGCACGTGGCAGGAGTATTTGTACAGGTATACAGCTCTTAAAGGAAAGGAAAGCATGCAGCCAAGAGCTCCCTCCACGCCGCAGGTAGCTGCTTGAGCACTGGCTTAGGTGGAAGAGACAGGTTTGTGTCCTTACTGCACTTAATGACTATAGGTGGTTGCTTTCAGTCAAGCCTGAACTACAAGACTGTGACTCATGCTTCTTTAACAGAAAAGGAATGCCCCAGTCGGCAGCGCGCTCGATTGCATCATGCACAATCACGAGGGGATGGGAAAGCTGACCAAGTGCCCCGGTAACAACTCCATGAAACAACATGTAATGCTCCGAGAATGAAATTTTGGAGGCAAAGCACTTCAGAATTGTACAAGCCAAATTTTCAGAGCAATAGCCACCAGAGTCAATCCTGCAAATTGGGCCTCCAGCTGCACCGCCAGCACACAGAGCCTGGGATAGCCCACCTGCAGGCTGCAGTTATCATGTTTGCAAGACACCCATCGCTTTACTGCCTCGTACAAGCTGGTTCCACTGAACTTGCAATAGACAATATTGGAATATCAGGGTCAAAGCAGCACTAGACCTGGAAACACCGTATTTGTTTCATGAACTTGGTATTTTACACTATTTATAACTTTTAGCCACTACACATTTTAACCAGTCAAGTTGCACTTGAACCGCAATAGACATTCTGGGCTCAAATAATTCTCAAGGTCAGATTAATCCTGTTACATGTTCTCTCATTGTAAAGTGGCACAAAGTTACACCTGACTTGCAAGATAAACCTAAATAGAGATCCCTTCACATGCCATGCAGTTCTATCTAGAATTAATATCAGTTACAGAGAAAGAAAAGAAGTCCTTCACAAAGGCAAAGGAATGCCATTAAGGCTAAAGCTTTCTAACAAAGTCACCCCCATTACCCTGCTGGCTCTTTTGCAGCATCACATCACAGCAGATTCATGCATTCAAGGAACTTTACCAAAATCTGGCCCCCAGACAGCCTGCGTGACTCAGCTATTCACTGAGCAGCTCTGGGCAGTTGCTGCGTGTCCGTCTTAACCAGCAATCTAAGTCAGGCAAGAACATTCAAGTCTTCAAAGCTGGGCACTTAAATTGTACCCACAAGGTCTGTACATACTCCAGCAGCCTGCAGCAACCCTGTAACTCCCCAACCCTATAACCCTCTGATTCTTTCAGAGTCCCAGGGTAGGATGTAGAGTAGGACCTTGAAGGTCCTGCTCTTTTGCAAGTGCAGTTTGTCCTTGCAGACCAAGGCATGGTTGCAGAGTTACAGATTTGCACTTGTGTCAGAACAGCAGCTGCAAAATACAGCTGCAAGTTTTGACAGCAGCAACTGCAGCTGTGGAAAACTATAATGAGCAGGCAGCCTAACCACCAGGCTTTGGGAAGAGTTGCCCCTTTCAGTAGCTTTTTATTCTTCCTTTTTTTGTCTATAATTTCCTAAAGAAAGGAATTGGAGAAGGGGCAGAAACAGGCCAGAAAGGAACAGCAAATGAGAAAGACCTTCCTCTCCCGAAAAGCCTCTATAAATTGACACAAGAGAAGCAATGACTTCTTTGGCTTTCTTATGAACTTTTGTGGGTTTATGGGTTTGGATTTCACAGTAGAAGATATGTTCACCCTAAGATGCAGTTTCCTAATTGCCACTACTGCAAATGATGGTTGGTTTTGGTTTTGGTTTTTTTTCTTAGTTTTTCAGGAAGCTATTTAGTTTAGTTTAGTTTCCTAATGTTAAGCAATGGATCTGGTATTGGCGTCTGGTAAGGATGCCCACTAATTATAAACATGTTTTTTATTTACCTGATTGATAGTAATTCCTTGTGGTACATCTATGTTTTACTCCAGGCACTTTTGAAAACATGGGATCTTGACGCAAGAGGCCATTTAAGTGAGGAGGGGAAATCCGTCTCTGAAGGAGCCACCGCACACTGCTGGGCTGGCCTCAAGCTGTACCAGTTAACAGCTCTGAAGCTGTGATGGCCATTTCTGCTGTGCTTCACGTGTATCTGGATTCAAAACCTGTGCAAACGGGGAGACAAAAAACCCCACCACGCTCAGGTGCAGATCCAGGCAGAGGCCAAAACGTCAGCTCCAAACAGGAGAATAAACAGGATCCAGCGCAAGAGCCTGCCCTGCTGCAGCCCTGCGAAGCCAGCAGTGCCGCATGGAGGGCAATGTTCCAGCCCAGGAGGTGGAGATGGGGTCTGAGCATGGTTCAAGACTGGGAGATGCTGATGGGAGCCATCTAAGAGGAGGGTCAGAGCATCTGACAAAAAGACCTACGGGACTTAGTATGTGTGACGACTGGCTGTGTGGGCACTGCAAGCCTGCTCTTGAAGCATGCCCCCTCCATGCACTGAAACCTTCCACAAGTCCAAGGCAAGAGCAGCGGGCAGCACCCTAGGGAGGGCTTCATCTCCCCAACACACCCACCACTCTCCCACCCCAACATTATTATCCACATGCCTTGGACTAAAGGGAATTTCATCCTGACCGGTTATTTTCTCTCCTTCTCAAAAGCAGTTGCAGACTGATAAACATCCTCAGAAAAGAGAGTGGAGGAGGATTAACTGCAGCCTTTTCACTTCAGGCTTTCAAACGTGCTCACGTGGCTCCCGAGGAGCTGAACTACGATTGTTCTCTCCCTTGCTCAGACCTCGTGCAAAGTCTTTCTGCCAGGGGCAATGGGGGGGACAATGGGAGAGCAACCTCAACCCTGCAAAAACGGGACATCCTAATGAAGATACTGACAGAACCGGACACCATCGCTGAGTGCTGCAAAGAGAATCTACATAATGTTACTCTAACATTTCAGTAAAAATGGCATCAGTAAAAGGAGGTTTTCAAGAAACACGTTACCCCCAAACACATAGGGAGTGCAGCTAAGAGAGTTTCTGTTAGTTTCATTTTGTTACATAAATCACCATTATTATTTCTTACTTACAATGTTAAAAGAGCAGGAGGATACTTGAAATAAAAGGCTGTGCATGCACAATACCCACACAAAGAAATTCCAGTGATCCACCCCAGCACCGGACACGGTGCCCTTCCCTGGCCACTGAGCTGAGCCCTCCCTTTAGGAGGAGTAGGGGAATTCATCACCAAATATACAGTATATTGTAATGGGATGATACCAGGAAACAATACTAATTGGAGTCTGAACGTGTCCTCCACGTGGTCACGTTAATCTACTGTTTAACTCGGCAGAATAGACAGTGAGGAAATAAAAGCTCAATTCACCCAGCCTGAGATCAAAACTGTCATGGCAATATTGGCAGGTTAGACCCTGATTCTTTAAATAGTACATTGCCTTTGTTAAACAAAAGTCATTCTTTTATTACATAATAGAGATTATAAATAAATGTAAAGTGTGCATGCAGTCAACTGCATATTATACAAGCAATATCTATGTTAATAATTGTTTTCTTTGGCAGGCCAGAATCCAGCTGGACATGCAATATTTACATATCAAAATCCTTGGTGTGTTCAAGTCATATTGGATGCAAGTGAAAATATATATGTATATATATTTACCGTATACACACACACATATATATGTATAAAGGTATATATACACCTCTGCATATATACTGTATACATATATACACATAGGTATATGCTAAAAGTGGATTTCATCTTTTTCTGATTCAGGTGACGCAGGCCTTGAAACACTAAAAATATCCTGGCAGGGTATCTGGGGGGGGCCGTTGGGGTGATAAATGAGACTTGGGGGAAGACATCTGGGGTACGTTCTTTTCGGACAATATTTTTAAAATTTCTGCCACCTGCTTCTCAAGGGCAGCCATCCTACTGCTTAGCAGCTGGATATCTTCTTTGAGTTCGTGCTTGACTTCCTGCAGCGTGGTTTGTAAGGCCTGCTCAGGAATAGGGTAGAAAGGATGCCTAGCGTCAGCCTGAATGGGGCTGTGCTCCAGGGGGCTGCGAGTCTCACCAGCTTTATCCAAGCGAAGGTCACTTTTTGTTATTCCACTGTCACAAGAGTCTGTTTTCCTCAGTGGGTTTTTATTTACACCATTCTCTGAGTCATTGCACTTGGGGTCGTCGGACAGTAACCCCATAGACTCAGCCTTTGTGACGTTGTTCCAGTCCTCCTTCTTCTCCTCGTGGGTCCCCATTGTGTTCTTCAGTCGAAGCCACCCTTTCCCATTCCCATTTTTCATCCGCATGGGACTGTTTACTTTCAGACATTTTTGGTCTCCATTTCCATTTGGCTTGAGCTCCATTGCATCCCTGTTGTTCTGCTTCACAGCCTCACTGGTTTTCATGTAAGCCAGGGATGTCTGGATGGGGGTGATCTGAGACACGGTGACCACGCTGGTGCCTGTGATGGAGGCCCCGTTCTGCACACTCCGGCTTTCCACCTGAAGCTGGTTCCTTTCCGGGTCGATGTGTGTTGAGCCTTGATTACGCATTTCCTTTTGCTGTTTGAATTTCTGGAAGAGTTTCCGCACAGGGTGGTCCACAGGGATGCTCAGCGTCACCTCATTCTTCTGGCGCAGGCGCTCCTCTTCTTCCTTCTTGACATCGCTGATCTTCCGGAAGATGATCTATGGGGGATAAACCCACAACAGAGTCAGTACCCAAAGGACACTGCATACGGCAAACATTACTGGGAGATGGGGAAACAGTATTGAGAGAACAGCCATTTCTCCTTCCTTTCTATCTTAATTTCTTGTAGTGAATTCAAATGGAGCTGATCAAGACATAGTAACCTCAGATATATGCCACTGCATACATACATATACACACACATACACACGCTTTCTTAAAAGTATAGATTAAAAGTGGATTTCACCTTTATTTTTGATGCAGAAGATAGAGCCCTGAAGAACTAAAAATATCCCAACACCAAGAGAAGGAAAGAAACTGAATAAAGACAAGAAATAAAGTGAGCAAGAACCCAAATACCGTGATATCTACCTACCCATTACTACAACTCATACCTGCTCTGTCAGTATCTTTAGTACAGATCAAAAGGAAACAGTAATTCAGTGGAGACTACACAGCTCTAAGTTTAACTCAACGTACACACCCTTCCAGAGACTGGAAAATCCAAATGTACTCAATACTTTTTAGCTTTGCTTACTGCTAGTTTTATAACAGTGGCTGGAGGGTGCAATTAGGTTCCCCGTGTGCCATGCTGTGTAGCTTCACACAGCAACACAAGCGTTTCCTGGAGAGTTTATATGTCCAGTATGTGTGGGTGTACTGGGAGCACCATGGAGAAGCACTGTAACAGGGGTGTGTGATTATAAAACCCAGCAATATCCACCGTTCTGTGATGCCATGCCATTTAATGCTGCAGTTATTTCACCCTGCAGCATCTCTCAGGCCTCTATAGAAACAGGAATCTGAGCCTCAAGCTGTGGAAGGATCCACAGAGTAAAAACCTTTCTGTTGATTTTCTGCATGTTACTCATATGAAATTTTTTTTTTTTTAGGTTCATCCAGTTTTCTTGAATGTGGGACTGAGGCAGGGTAGGGAAGCTCTGGTTCTCTGGATGACGATACTAAAGTGAAAAGCAGTATGTGATTAAATCCAAATATGGACTGTGTAGGGACAGTGTTGGTAAGAAAAGTAAAAGAAAGCCCCTGCAATACACAAACAAAACTCTGTGACAGTCAGATGTAGGTTTTGAAGTATCTGTTTGAGTATCCATATTTCAGTATGTATTTATGTTTTATAAAAAGGCTTCTCACGCCTGTCCATATTTGCAAAGAAATAGTTGCTTTCAAGTCTCACATCTTCAGAAGTCAGCAGAGGAGTGCCATGATGGCTACAGCTCCTTCCCTGCATGAATCTGGGATGAGATGGACTTCAAAGCTTCATTAGAGAGCTTTCAAGCGCAGTAAATATATCCTTGTGGGCTGCTGATAGATGCAGCTGCTTATAATAATTTGGAAAGTTAACATATTTATTAGAAGTCCAGTTTAAAAAAAAACACAACAGAGAAACATGGCAGATACTTTCATCTGGCTCTTCTGACCTAGATGCAGCGACACATACACTCATTTGGAAGCTCCCCTTCATTACCGCCTACCCTCATGGAGCAACTCTCTCTCGGACAAGCCACTGGGGACAGCAAATAAATGCAAGAGAAGTTGCCCTTGATTCAAAATTAAGTAATTACATTTAATTGAAGCCATGCTCTCTAAACAAAGATTTGGAAGGTGAGTTGTGTTGTTTTG
Source organism: Theristicus caerulescens (assembly GCA_020745775.1). Classification (NCBI taxonomy): domain Eukaryota; kingdom Metazoa; phylum Chordata; class Aves; order Pelecaniformes; family Threskiornithidae; genus Theristicus; species Theristicus caerulescens. The sequence continues at coordinate 64,299,800 of CM036564.1, read as the reverse complement.
TTTGTGCCTTCCTTTCCCCGGAGGGCAGCGTGGCACCTCTGGCAGATGACGCAAAGCTGAAAGCACCCAGCTGCAAGGATGTGTCCCCAAGATGTGTTTCAGAGAAGATGGCCAGTTCCTCTGCTGGTCTCCCCATCTGGCTGGGCTGCTCTGCCCTGTGCTGTGCCAGGCCAGAGTGGCTGGCTCCCTGAAAACATCTGGGGTGGGGAAAACATCCTCTACCCAATGTTTCCCTGCTCTGTGGCCATGGCCCTATTTCACAGCTTGAGCACCCTCTGCTCCCCAGCCATCTTGTGCCTGGCAGGTGGTGGCCGGAGGCAGCCGGGGATGCTGCAAGGCAGGCAGCTGCCTGCAGCCTGGCAGGGGCTCGCAGCGCTCCCATGTCCAGTGCAGCACTGAATACCCAGTCCGGAGAGGCACGAGGTAACTTGGATAACTTCTGTCCTGCCAGCTGCTTATAAAGACCAGAGCGACAACGAAGACCACAGCACCAGTTTTTGATTCCTCTCCAAACACTTGGCCATCACGGAAAATTACCCTCATCTCCCTTTTTTCCCCCAATCTACTCTTCTTTCATTTCTCCCTTTTCTCCTCTCAATTGAAAATTTCTCCAGCCAGAGGTTATCTCTCTGCACACAATATAATTACCCGTGACTGCTGCTGCTGCCTTCTGCAGAATAAAAGCCAAGACTTCGCTAATTTGACACTGCCTGTGCCTCACACTCCTGAAGTGGGCCCTTCTGAAAGCCAGGAAATTACTTTGTTTTTCTCTGCCGGAGGCTTCGCCCCAGAACCACTTGGCCAGACACCACTCGGGTGAGCCGAGCCCACAGGCATGGGGGTCTGAGCCCAAGCACTGCTGTGCCTCAGCACGGGGCAAACGCTTTGGGGGAAGCTGAATGTGTCCCTGCTGCGGGGATGGGTGGCCAAGGTGATGAACGCCATCAGATTTGAAGTGCAAACCTGCTCCAGCCAAGTGAGACCAAGGACCCAGTAACCACTCACAGCTGTGGGCTTTCTCCCCACCTTAAGCTCATGCAGTGGAGAAGACATGCTCCTAAAGGCCTACTGTCACCTCCCCAGGAGGAGATTTTCCTTCAGCCTCTTGTAGGACGCAAGCAGGAGCCTGGCAGAGCTCTTCAATAAATCCTTTCCTCTTTCTCTGCTTGGGACAGAAAGTGCTATACCCTGGAACGATTATGGGCAGCTCCTTTGAAGAAGCAAGCCTGCTGCACTCTCAATTAGCGCAGAAAATGCCCAGGGACTCGGAAATCCAGGTTATCTGGGAGTCAGGAATTCAGGACTGATCTATCTCGGTGGAGCCGTATTTCCAAGAAAGCAGAGGTGGGATGATGCACAGTCCTGTGCCCACCCTCCCCTTGGCTTTCTCATAAAACCTGGATGTGTTCACAGGTGTTTGCTACTTTATTTTTCACTCTGAAATGCATAACCAAGCAGACCCTCATATCCCAGCTGACACTGTGGGATTATGGCACTTTGGAGACCAGGGTCTTGGACCTTGTTCACCCACTGAACTACTCTGTCACAACAAGGAAACCATTTCACCCCAGCACCACCCCATGGAGACTGTCCCCTCTTTAGGACATCCACCCTCAACCAAGGGAACACTACACCTAGCACAGCCGGGACCTAGTCTTAGTCAGGACTACACAATATTGTTACAATATGTACAAGTAAAAGAAAAGAAAGATCCTCTTATACAGACAAAGAACTGGGGAAAAAAATGAGATGTGAATTCTAGCAGTAATAGTTGTTTTGCATTACCACATTTTTCCATATTAAGAATGTTTTCATGTGGTTGGATTTAATCCACTTCCACAGTGGTTTAACCTAAGCCAGATCAGGATTAAATGTGTTTACATGGAGACTTAATTCTATTAATGTCTAATAACTATTACTGGCTATTTTTCTCTATAAATAAGAACAGAAAAACACCTCATGCAATCTGACATTCCTCAGCAAATTGAGAGAGGCTTATTTTGAAATCTTAAATTGGATGAGCTATTTCAGTTGTCCCTGACCCTTTTCAGAGAGGTTACACATAGGCCTGTCCAAATGTATGTCCCAGGAATAGACACAAACCCCAAAGGAGTTAATCAATCAGAAGAAACTGAATTAACTGTGTATATAGCACATCTCAAGGAGTAAAGAGCCATACCCCTGTCTCATGGCAAGTGCTAAACTCATTAATGTGATGGAGATTCAGTGTAGGACTTCATTTCCTTCATGGATGGATTGTGAAAGACTGCCCCGTGCAACACAAATCCTGTCTCATGAGACCACATTCCTGTTTTTCTTGCTTTTAATGTATTTATTTTGAGAAGGAGGGGGAATTGAGGTGACATTAATTATTGAGGAGGCAAAGGTTAAGTAGAAGTCAACTGATGGCTAGCCCTGGGAAGTGAAGTAGTTGGGTTAACTACAAGGCAGGCACAGAGGAGACAACAGCAACTTGAGATTCTCCATTTGATCTTAACCCCAACCTCCTTTCCCTCCCCTCCATACTGAGAGGTAATTCATTGTGACTGAGAACTCAGCCCATCACCACTTCCAAAGAGGGACCTTACCAAAGGTACTGGAAATGGGTACATTACTGCTGGAGCAGCTCCTGTGAGGTGCCAGCTTGTATAACCAAACCCAAAGCCAAGTGCAGACAAGGGCAGCAGCAATGAGAGGTCAGGGAGCCAGCTCAAGGCTGAGACACACACAGGTTCTCCTATCTACTGCTGAATTAATTAGTAAAGCTCTGGCCTTTCCAGATGCTTTGAAATGCATCCTTTGTCTGCTGTCTTTTTTTGTACGAGTACTGCGAAAATCATCCCTCCATGACCTTGCCCCGTTCACAAAGACTCCTTAATAAGTGACTCCAAGGAAGGTACGTGAATGGATTAAAGAACCGGTAAAAGTCTTGAAGAATTACAGTAAGTTCATAAAAGTGGCAAATATTTGACCAGAGATCATCCTGTCCCATTTCTAGAATATCCCATGCTGTTGTTAGTGGTGTTCACTATGTGCCTGCCCCTCACCACAGAAATTCACAGAAACATATAAAGGTATATCAAAAGGGCACAGAGTTGTCATGGTGATGAATACAGCGGGTGTGCACCGAGTGAGAGAGAAGGAAAGCTGCACAAGCTCATCAACGTAAAGATTTTCACACTGACTAATAAACTCTGGGTGCCCAAGCTGCACATCCTACAAACGTGGCTGATGGGCAAGGGATGCTGGAGTCCTGCAGCAAGGGGAGACCCTGTCCTAGCAGAACTGGCTTGACTCAGCTCACCAGGTGTTTATGCAGTGCCAAAAACTGGAACAGAAAGCAAACACAACATTTCGGCCCCCACAGCTACATACAGCCATGTAGAGCAGAAGGAGGAGCCCTGCCATGTGGCTGAATTGGGACCACAATCAGTAACCAACAGGTCACACTCATTAATGCATAGGCTAGGCTGATGTGGGTGTTGGTCATCTCTCAAAAATTGGTTCCAGAGGTAACTATTTTGTCTGTATTAATGTCTTGTAGAAGCTCCATCTCCCTTGCATTTGGCTACTCACAACCTAATGTATTTGTCCAGATCCCTGTATTTTTGTTCCCATTTAATACAGGAACATCCTAGACGACGTCTTAATTCAATATTGTGGCCCTGAAGACAACTACCCACTGTTCCCCTCCCCCGCAGCACTGAAAATTAGATCAGTGACATGATCCAGGTTAATAAATTTGAAGAAATAAATAAGTCTCTTTTTAACGTGGACCATGCCAGTGACCCATCTGACAGCACAGACCCACAGTTGTACGGGAAAACACTGCAGATGGAGTGAACGGGATGAGTGGATGGAGCGAGTGGGAACTTTCCAAGCCAGCTGCAGTGATGGAGCTGGCTGAGACCCGCAGAGCAGCTCCTTCACCAGCTTTCAGATCCCACCAGAAGGATTTGATCTGGTCCACATCCTACAGGAATGTCCAATTCCCACAAAAAGGGTTGATGTCCTCACAAGGTGTGTTGGTCTTGGCACCCTTTTATATAGGTCCTGTTTTGGAAATAGGAGAGCTGTCTTCCATTGCCTCCTTGGCCTGAAATGATTCAAGGCGAGTCCTTCACACAAGATTAGCTGAAGCTGACAAATGGATTTTGAAGTTTCTGATGATATAACCAATATCAGACAAATACTGCAATCACATATACCTCATTTTCTTAGGAAACAATGCTAAAAACCCCCCAACAAATACAACTGAAAATAATAAGGAAAGCTTAATCCATGCCTAGGCTGCACAACATTTTGTACTTTTCTAAAGATGTTTGCAAAAAATACTATTAATTTTCATATCTCGGAGTGCATTGTAGAAAAGTAATTGCCATTTTTCTCATGCTAATGAGGGAGGCGAATTTGTGTCAGATCCAGGATTTAGACACAGGATACCCTCACCCATGCAGTGCTCAGGCGAGTGTGCTATTTTCCTGCTTCTGAGAACAAACTACAAAATACACCCAATTTCCAGAGCACAGACACTCAGAACAGGCTTCACCTATGAAGCCTGTGTCTGCAAATGAACTCATCCTCCAGGAGCCCTGCACAGTCGAGGTAGAGAAAAAGACACTTGAAGGGTGTGAGTCATTTCACCTGCAGCTAGATGTTAAAACAGGTCAGACAAGCTGTACCCTGGAATGCCTGCTTGTCTCCTGTGTCTATACAGGGAGCTTTGTGCATGTCGCTTGGATGCAGACATCCTCCACGTGATGGTGGGTAAGAAGCATCCAAACCCCTGCCTCTAGCAGTGCAAATGTCAGGGTTTGGTGCAGATCGTGTAAAAAGCCTTCTTGTAAAGCTTTTCTCTGTGTATGTGTGTGTGTACTATACCCTTCATCTGATGCTATTTTTATTCCACCCAGCATGCTGGGGTATTGCCAGTTCCTGGCTGGGATGCATTCCCCACCCAGCCTCAGAGACCAGCCAGTCCTTCCAGATAAACACTATTATTTTAAAAGCTGCAGAGGGAGGACGAGCGACAAGTGCACAGAAGACCGTGCCAGACTGGCGGATCCAAGTAAGAGCTTGGGAAAAAACCAGATATTTTGCCTGCATAGAGCAACCAGATGAACTACTAATAGGGAAGGCAAAGCCCCCCTGTTCATACCATGCTCCCCAGGAAAACCCTCCAGCGACTGGTGGGGAACTGAGCTGGTCTCCCCACAGTTTCTAGGAAATTGGAGCCCACGTGGGATGGTCTGATAGAAGAGCCATCTCTATTTGTCCTTCATCTGAAAGTCCCGGCTGTGAGCCTCACAGCAAGCCAGAGAAACCTGAACAGTCGATGTTAATGCAAACCTTCCTTTGGGACGGATGCAAGAAGCTGCTGCCATGTACTGTGGATGGACTCACTGTGTCTGGATGGGTTCCCTGCCTTGAAAACCTGTTTCACTGCAGCTTTACTGCCCTTCCAAAACAGAGAGGGCAATGGCAGCATAACCCACAAGATGCAATTCCAGCTCGTAACCCTAAGGGAGAGTTTGGAGTAATGCCTCTTCCTAGGTCAGGGCATGGCAAGGAGGTACAAGCAGACAGCTAGGATAGGAAGACCAAGCCAGCAAGACCAGCAAACACCAGCAAAGGGCCAGCAAGGAGCACTGGCTCTGACCCAGCTTCCATTAACAGCTTTTCAGTATGGCTCATGCATGAGAGCAGCCTTTGACCACGGTGTCCTGCACTGGCAGGAGTCTCTGCGACTCAGAAGCATGGTCAGAAACCCTCTACCGAATATGACAGCAACAAGAAACCTGGCAGAAATGGAAGGGAGATGAAGCCACAAAAAGCAAGAGCCAACAGAGACTGAAGGCAGGGTGCCTTTTTCCAAATGCAAACTGAATTTAGGCTGCTTCACCTAATTTACTCCTGTAAATCTCCATGTCTTCTTAGCTCACTTTATTAATCTGCACGCTGAGGATGCAGAATAGATGGCCTGAAATGATGGCTTTATTGTTCTTCTGCTCTGTACGCTCCTCAGATAGCTTTACTTTGATGTGAAATTCAGCCTCAAAACCAAATTGCTCTAACAACTGTTTTAATTGCTCTCCGGTAAATTCTCCTTAATCCTCCTGTCCCAGGAACTGTTTTCTGTTAAACCATTGCTCCATCTGTGTGTGGGAAAGGAATCATTGTCCTTGGCTGTGCAGTGAAAATGACTGACTGCTGAGCAATTAGTTAATCTCCGGGATAGGAATGTTTGACTAAACAGTCTTTCATGCTGGATTTTGGAGGAAAAGAAGATTTTTGTAGGTTAGTCTGCTGGCTGCTTGAAAGAAACAGTAAATAATAGCCTTTCTGCAAATTTCCATTGATCCTGACTTCACAGGCACGGTAGCATGCAAAAGCAAAAGCTTGCTACCAAGCACATTTTAATTTTGCTTTGGAGAAACTGTATTCATGTAGTTTCCTCCTAAGCGATTATAGAATTGACTTGTAAGAGATGCGAAGATTTCCAATCCAAGTAACAAAGTGATGTCACTTCAAGGAAAGAATTATTTCCATGATGTTGAAAAAGCCCTTTTAAGGGAAATTTATTGTCATTTTATGTGCAACAAAGGGGTTAATCCTTTCATCATGACTTAATAAAGATCCGTGTCCTCCAAGTTGCTCATCTAAAGAAAAAGCAGGGCACGTAGGGAGGGAGAGACCCTTCAGAAGAACCCAACAACAGCCAGTACCTGACTTCCCAGAGCCCAGAACTTCCATCACCTTGTTACTGCTTGCTCTGTGTTTTAGAAATTGGTTACTGTAGGTCAAATTTTAATCTGGTTCCATTTTGTGTTTGCAATCAATTTGCACGGCACCCGACTACTCTTGCAGAGAGACATCTGTGCCTGCTGACAGTCAATTAGGCTGATCTGCATTTGCGAACAAGCATGCATATTAAGAATAGAGTGGTTGAGAGTTTGCCCCATCTACTTCATACTTGGTATGGATCTGAAGTCATCCTGTTTTACTTTAAAACATGTCTGGATTGAAGAAGAAAGAGAAGAGAAGCAGGCAGAGATCCAAGTCACATTTGTCACATCCCCAGAGCATCATGGCCCAACACATACAGCACCAGGCTGGGATTCAGGAGGATGGATTATTCTGCTGGCCTGACCTTTGGCCAGCTGGGAGGTCTTGTGCAAATCATACTGTCTCTTCATGTCTCCATCTCTCCCAGTGTAAGAGAGGATAATAACACTGCCCTCACTTCTGCAATTAATTGGAAATCCCTCTCTCATTGATGACTATTTACAACCAAGAGACTAGAATCCATGGCTGATAGCAGAGAGAGGCCGCTGTTTTGGCCTATTACCAAAACTGAGACAGTTCATTAAAAAACCAGCCATAAAAAATACACATAGGTGTTCTCAGGTTTTGAACTCAAGATTAAGGGCCCGAGGCACTGAGACATCTAGCGCAGTGCACAACGGGCGCACAATGCTACATGAAGTCCTTTCCTGATGCCCTGATACATCAGTCAAACCTTGATTAAGGGTAGCATTGACACCTACTCTGCAAGGAAGGATCAGGCAAATCGCTCAGCTTGAGTGATGGGCACTGATTCTTCAAAATGGTGTGATTACATGTTTGACTAAGCATGTGCTGAGCTAAGGAGTCAGATTGCCAAAAGAAATGCCAAAGCCTCTTACGCTGTTTGCATAATTGCACACATTTACACCAACCACAAGAGCATTTTTTGAGAGCAGCTCAGTCTCCTGCACCAGGAGCTCTTCTGTTCTTCCAGTTGCCCTGACCTGAGCACCTCCTGCCCATACATTCAGCTCGTACAGACATCTCCTTCTCTTTGTACCCCAGGGGAAAACAACACATGGATTTTATGCTGCTGCAGGCTTAGCTGTTATAGCTGATGCCTGCTGGGCTCTGTGTTTCTGCTTGGAAAGGGATGCCGAAGAAGGGCACTGTGCACCTTTGGCAGTGGGGAGCTTTGCCGTGGTTTTTAAACAAGAGTCTGGAATTGAAACCAATTGCTTCGTTTGCTGCTTTGCCCTCACGATTTTCTGTTTGCTTTGCTTTAACCAAACAGCAGATGCCTCAGCACGTTGCCGAACAGCCAGATTCAGACCTATTTCTCCAATACTATCAAAGACAGCAAAACACACCTTCCACATACAAAATTATTTAAAACAATAAACCAGAAAGGCAACTTCATTTATGAATTGATGGTATTTTTCAACCAGGGTCTATTGCTGGTTGGTCTAGTTTAGGGTCAGTCCATTGCAGAGAGGAGTGTGGCCTCAGAAGAGACTGAACTGTGACCATGATCCAAAGAGACACAGTCCCTCCTATGGGGCTCCTGTCACAACTGGGGGCAATGAAACCCAGCTTTAGCCTCATAATTCCTTTTCAGGACCCTAAATCCTACACTGACCTCAATACAAAGACTAAATTGGACTGGAGAGCTGAAACACTTTGTTGAATCAGGGCCTAATTTGTTTTCTGTATACAACACAGAGACGGTTAAACATGGGGAGATTGAGCAGAGAGCAATTTTGGGATAACTGTAGCAGTGTAACTATTACTGAGTACTGTCTCATGGGGACCCTTGTTCCCTCTCACTAGTTAGGTTTATCCACTTTGGGATTTAAACTCATGCCTGCCTTTACTCCATAACAACTCTATCATGTAAACAAGTCTAGCGTGGGTCGGTCATTTGGTGGGTAAGCAAACTGAACAGTTCCTCCTGCTCTCTGCCTCCTTCTACCAATCTCTCCTTCCTGCAGATGTACTCCTGATGAAGAGTATTATGTACTCATCTCTCCTTCCTCTTTCCCTTCCCCTTCCTGTTCCCCTTCCCCTTCTCTTCCTTACTGAAGCAGTTATTAGAGGGAACAAAGGGCAGGGGAGATACTTCTACTTCTTTGCCTGACACTAAGGCAGAGAGAAATGCAGATTTCTAACACTCTTGCTGGACTTTCTTTCCTTCGATCTTGAAGATGTTTCTTGTTCTGTATAGCACAGAGCTCCTGTAAGGGAAGCTGAAGTACTTCTAGAGACCGTGGTGGATTTCCAGACCCTGGGAAAGAGGAGCCCTGCAGAAGGCTAAAAACCCAAGCTCAACAGACCCAAGATCTTCCACCGGATGTGGAGGAGAATCCCAGCAAAGATGGCCTCCACCCAACACAACGAAACCATCCCATGACATTTATAACTCCACATTGATGCAAATAGCCAGTGACACATACCACCAAGTGGTGCACTAAGACCATGTTACCACCACTGATCCTGCCAGCACATCACCGTTAGTTACCCTAGGGCTCAAGAGCTGAAGGGAGCTTCCCATTGCCTTCTAGCCCAGCTGCAGGGCGGTGTGCTCACTGCGAGACAGTTCCCCTTCAACAGGACAGTTTCCAACTAGATCAGGCAGGCTTGGTACTTGCAAACTTATATCGGCCATTGGATCAATATCTGCTATTGGCACTGGCCTAATGAAATGTCAGTAAGCAGCAGTGTAAATTGATTCAGGCTTTGCTGTGGTGCAGATGAGATACAGTCTGTGCATTTTATTACAGATGATTAAAAAAAGAAACTCCTCAAAGAAAGCAGCCTTTGCTTTGCCCAGTGCAGTATCTCCTAAGAGTGATACACTTCTGAGCATATATAGGGGAAGATAGTTCAAAGCCTCCAGATGATGGCAGGGTGGTTTGAGCTTGGGGCAGACTGCAGAAATGGTGTTTTCTGGTGAAAGACTTTTCAAGCTGCTCTTCAGCCTGATTTAACTTGAACAGAAAATCAATCATCAATAATAATATGCTGTACTAATCTACCACTCTTCTTTCCCTGTATTGGAGAAAGTAGGATTCATGTCGCTGCCTCTTTTGCCAGATGCCAAAACCAGGGCATAGAGAGGTCGTGCATCACTTGCCCAGGGCCACCAAGCTATTTAATGGATGAGCGAGGGGGATGGAACCAAGGTTTCCAGCCTAGAGCCCCCATAGTAGGAAAAGCCATACTGCAGTAAGATTAAATATATGAAGATATTTATTAAAGTAAAATAAAATTATTAATATAATAACGCACTTTTTTTCACTACTATCCAGTCTGGGAAATATAGTTCTGGATTTGAAATAGTTGGAAGGACTCAACTGTAATTGCAGTTAATTGCTGAAATTAAATCCAGTCCAGGACAACTTTACTGCTGTTCAGGTTTGTGTCAGAAGAGGGGTGGGGAGGTGGGCAGCACTATCTCTGTTTATTTAGTGAAAATTTTCAGAAGGTCTTGCTTTTATTCAAATGAAAAATGTCAAAATCTTCACGTTTGGCTACTGGCCAGCCCTACTTCTGACAGACCCAGTATTCCTGCATATCGCTAGCACAAAGCCACACAGAACATGGGCCCAGAGGATTTGCAGAATTCATGTTTTGTTCTCTGTGTTTTTGCCTCTTATGGGTTTCTGCCTGAAGACCAAATGGTCTAAATAAATGCCTAACAGAGACTCTCCATTTACAAAGTAATACATCAGCAAAAGAATTGCAAATTGTTCCCAAAATGAACTATTCTCTCCTCTCTACTTTAAGTGGAAATTTAAATTAATTGGAATCATTATGGGGTTTTTTTCATTAAATATTACTGTACCAGACTATAAAGTGCCTGAAATTTAATCTGAAGTCTTCAGACCTGAAAAAGTGTTTTGCAACTGAAAGCTTGTTGATTTTTTTCCAGCTATATACACTGGTCTAACAAAAGATAACATCCCTTGCTATCAGCCTTGCTTCTGACATTGAGGACGTTCTACCTGGCTTTCAGAAACTTTGATTTTATATGGAATGTGCTACCAGCTACTCTGTTTGTTCACTTCATCATTTTCAAGGTTTTGTTAATTTATTGAAAAGCTTTTATAATGGGAGCTTCAATTAAAACAATGCACTTCCAGTGCCCTGCGATGTAGAACACCATTAGTTTTCTTTGGAAGTGATGAGTCAGAAATGAAGAAATAATTTTAAAGGGCAGAACATATGAACAACAGACCCAAACGAAAGGGACAACAGGCAGCCTCTGTACCTGGAAGAGCCAAGGCATCAAAACCTCGTTGTATCTTTCCATATTACAAAACAGAGAGGTAAAACATGCTGCTCTGTCACTGGCAGACATTCCTCACCTAAACCAGGTCTAATAGTGGAGACTAGTTTGGTGGCGAGAGCCACTGACTCCAGATTCAAGCTAATTCAAAACCATGGTAGTATTCCTGAGCGGAGTAGATTTAGGCTGGTGGCTAAGCAGTCATTTCTTTGTTTCCTATTTGCTTCTAGATCCCAGTCAAGGACCTGATCTCTGAAATGCTCGTGGGGTTGAAAGTGAGGGCATGCCTATGCCACACCACAGAGAAGGGCACAAGGACCCCTGTTGTAGCATAGTAGTGTTCCCCTGCAGAAAGGCAGAATTAATTAGGCTCAGTTCAGAACTGTTCTAATCTGGCTCTGCTGCTTTCAAGCCCAAAGCTCACACTGCATCGTGGTTCTGCTTTCAGCCAGCCAGCCATGCCAAAATCACCTCGGAGTTACTTATTTTCCTTCTTGACCCATAAATACAGCCTATTGCCATATCAGAGAAGACTGAATCTATCTGGATCAAATTCAAGGAAGTGCTGCCAGTGCTCACTCCCTTTCTACAGATCTTTTGGATGAAACCCAAGCTCAAATGACCGCTGGATGTATCCCCATGCCTACCTTCCCCGTGGGATGCTCTGCAAACAAAGCCACAGGGATGCTGCAAGGGAGAATGAGCTGGGGCAATTCAGCAACTCGCATCTCTGCTTCTCAGCCCAGAGACACCAGCACAAAATCCACTGGCAGTTCTTTTAAATTTAAATCAAGACTCAGAAAAGATGAACACCTCCGGCAGATCATTCACTGACTGAAAGACGGGGTCAGCCCACTGTGTAACAGATGCAAAATAACTCAGTTAAACCACTGGGAAATCCCAATTTAACAGGAAAAAAGACCAAAAGGTTATTTAAACTTTTAATATCTACTTCATTTAACTATAGAAAGCTCTGTGAAATAATCTTAACAAGTATCCCTGGGATTCTTCAAGTGAAACTTCTCACCCAGCAAGAGCTAAAATTTTCCCAGTTGAGAGCTCTCAGTTGGCAGTGTGTAAGGAGTGCTGGCTGTTGAAGCATACTGTAATTGCCTTTAATATGATCACAGCCAGTGCTTCAGTGGGGAGGAACCCCTTGAGGAGAAAAAAAGACCCAAGACATAAGCATGCAAACATTGAAGAGTATCCAGTCAAGAAGAAATATACTATGAAGAGGATGTGCTACTTTGACCTAAGCATCTCCCTTTAGCCAAAAGTGGTTGGTTGTAGAGCTGCCACTGAGGGTGCCTTAGCTCAAGAGATCGAAGGAATCACAGTTTTTCAGAGGCATCTGTAATTGTCAACAGAGCAGGGGCCTTCTATTTATGCATAATCAAATGAAAAACGTTTTAGAGAGCAAAGACCCCATTTCAGTGATGTTGCTCATGTTTCCTCGTACCTGAATCTGCACCAGTGAAGAGCTCTTCCTTTCTGGGGCAGAAAGTGAAGGAAAATCCCCCACAGCCAGAAAAGCCTGGAGGAGAGCTATCCACCAAGTAGTGAGCTTCCTATGACAGCATGGGAATACTGCATCAGCCATGTGAAACCACCACGAAGAGAAGCGTGCTGTTCCCTGAAGGTTACTTGTACAGAAATGAAGTTGCTAATGATAGTTGTTATCAGGCAAAACCAGCGGGTTGCCTATGTGACAAACACCCAGGGAGGAGGAAGTGCTCTGCCTGTCCCCAAAGGGACCATTAGATGTTTTTTCTAACCTCAGAAGATGTGACGGAGGAACTTGGCAAGTGGTGACTCTGCAGAGCTTTGTATTTATTTCTGAAGGGTATCAGCAAGAGGAAGAGACAGCACAAAAGAGTTAACGAGTGGGGTTATGGGGATAGGATAAACAGATGGTGTGGTAAAGAGCCATTTCCTTCCCATTTACATGCTGACTGCATTAAATCAATCCCTGGGCTTTCATGGCAATAAGCTAGGGCTCTGCTGGGGAGGATTTTAATGATCTGGCTATATCCTAGTTGTGGGTATCATTCTATTGTATCCTGGCATTTAGTCTGTTCTCGGGCAAAAGGTCCTTCCATTTTTTTTCATGTGATTCTTGGTGGTCTTCCCTAATACCTGTATCACAGCCTTCACCTCTTTTCTAGATGCATATCTCTGTAAAGCTCATCAGCACTGTTTTATGTTCCTATCCATGTATTTAGGCACCGACACAGGATGCTCCATAGGGGCTGAGCCTGCTGTTTTTGCAGCCTTAGCTTATCTTATTGCTCCAGACCCAAACAAATTAGTTTGTAATCCTCAGTATTGTATACTTTGGCAAATCTGGCTTTAAAAGCGATCAGAAATGACCTCCTCATGTAAAATTGGAGTCAGTCCAGTTGATTTGTCCCCTCTTCCTGTCTGGGGCTAGTAAGAAAACCGTGAACCTGCACAAATAACAGGTCTTTGCAATCAATAACATTGATGATTCTGTATTTCCCCATTTGTGACTATGCTGCACCCTGTTTACACACTGTTTGTATCCTTTCTACCACTCCCTGTGCACACACAATTAACAAAACACCGGCTGGTACAGGATAAACACTGCTGCAATGATGCAGAGAGACACCAGACAGAAGAAGTACACATCTCTACCTCTGGCTCTGTTACTTTTCATCTCAGATGCTGCGTTTGCTTCCCAGAGGTCCTTTTGACCTCTGAGACTTTGGCTAAAGCATCCTCTCTGTTTTACTCTGATTTGATTTTTTTTTCTGGTGTCTGAAAAATCCAGGTAACCCTAAGCCTCCCACACGAGACAGCAGTTCTTCAGCCACCTTCTCACAGGAAGGCCTTGTCCAGGCACTTCTAGGAAGCTGACTCTACTCAGCAGGATCCGGCACCCACCTTAGATGTTAGAGGATGCCTACAAATGTGCAGCTGTGCCAGATGTTCCACCCATGGGGCAGGGCTGATCCACAGAGCAAGAGCACCTGCCCACAAGAAGGCTAGCAAGGTTAGTGAAGGCTGTTGGGAATTTTGCAAGGTCAATCTCTTGTCCCAGCAGAGTCCTTATCTACCCTCTTAGCAGCTATCTGACACACTGGACTGAATTTGAGCACAACTGGTCTGGGAGGAAGCTCTTCATGGGACACATTACTGATGGACCACAGGGCAAACAGTGCCTTGGTTCAAACTTTCTGACAAATGCTTTAAGTTATGGCTGATGGTTCATGCGGATCAGTCAGGCATCTGTTTGGTATATTAATGCACAGCTGCATTGAGCTTGTAAATTATTATTCATATGCTTTTGTAGAACATCTTGAGGTTATTGGCTAAGTCCTTTAACAAATGGCAACAGGGACAATTAATAACACATGAAAAACATGCATGATTCAGTTCATCCGTTTACACTTCTACTGTATCCTTCTTCAGCAGGAGGGCTAATACAGACTAGGAGAAGGATGGGGGGTCATTCATAATTGAGCTGCTCTGAACTACCAACAACTGTTCCATTTAAAAATGGATTTGCCTTAGACACATGATGGAGATGGAAATTCATTACAATGATGTCAGGCAGTCAAGGAAGGCAGAATTGGTGAAAATAGTGAGGCTAGACACAGAAATTAAGTGCTGAGATGCCAGGATGCTCTGATAAGGTCAGGGATACGGAGAAGGAAAATTGGATGTCTTGAGCACTGAGGGGCGAGCGATGGGCACGAATGGAAGAGCAAAGCTAATCTTAATAAAAATGCTACATTTCAGCTCACCGGTAGAAATATCCTGCTTAGAAATGGCTGTTCTTTGCTGCTGTTATCTACTGGTTGCTTAGGTCCCCATTTTCACATTGTTAAGGGAGTGCAAAGTGTTTTAGGCTCCCAGAAAAAGCCAAAGCCTGTTCCTGTGGTAACAGGAGCGCTGTCCATAATAAAAACAGAGGACAATGGACTGTTTCCAAAAGGGATATGTACTCACAGAGCACAGAGAGGTAGGTCCCCCTGCTCTGGAGGTACAGTGACTGATGGAAATATTTAGATAGGAAGCACTATACAAAATCTTTTTTGGCAGCTGAGACAGCTTTGTGGAGTACTAATAAAATAATCTAAAATTCACCTAAAAGTCCGAGGGGAGCTCCCAAAGTTCAAAAGATCACTGACAGTTTAATTAAAGGAGCTAAGAGAATCAAAGACTTTTGCAACTGCTTACACTATGTTCCTTTTTTTAACAGTAACTTACATCTGAAAACTATATTATGATTTTGTTTTCGTTAGGAAGGGAAACAAATTAAGACCAAGGGCTGTGAAAACTGAGAAGGAAAAATATGAGGAAAAAACATGGATTAATAATATATATTCCTTCCTAAACACACGGCGCATTTTTGCCTTTCAGCAACTTGCTCAAAAGTGCACTAATAGGGGACTCAGCTTATTTCAGGTGCTTCCCAGAATCCTCCTGTCCCTCCCAACAGCTATGCCCACCTCTGGCATATATGTAAATCAGCTACTCTCATAATTGCTCCTCCAGACTTCTTTTGCATGGGACCTAAACTGAGGCAGCTTGCTAATCACACCAACTGGCTGACAATTAAAAAAGGCACAGTCAATCAGCCATCATTAAGATGGAAGTGACAGGCTGGGTTTTATTTTTAACTAAAACTAGTGGGATTCATGCAAACTTCCCCACAAAGTTTCTCTTGCACTTTGTGTACAATTTAATACTTTCCTACATGCGCTATTTCTTCGCTGGAGAAGGCAGCCCAAAAATAGCATTCAAAGTAAGGTAAATCTAGGATTTGCACAGCTGCAATGATTATCACATGCTGAACCAGCACGGTTGGGTATTATTGCATCTGTGAAGTGCATGCTGCAAAACAATAGATGGATGGATTTATACTTGCACAGAAAAGAAAGACCTTATGCAGGGAGTTTTATTTAGCATTTTACAGGCCTATAGTATGTAACTGGTGAGGAGTCTTTCTGTGCAAGCCAAGGCAAAAACCTGTTTGGAGAGGGGGAGGCAAGAATAAAACCAGTGCTCTCTCCAGTGCAAAACAGCTGTGAAATTGTTATTGATCATTTCTAGAGTGGACAAAACACATCCCATTTTGGGCAGAGCCAGAAAACTCCCACTTGGGTGAATGCTAAAGTTCTGCCTGCTCCTTGTGAAGCCTATAGGAATCATAGAATCATACAATCATAGAATTGTTAAGGTTGGAAAAGACCCTTAAGATCATCAAGTCCAACTGTTAACCTAACACTGCCAAGTCCACCACTAAACCATGTCCCTAAGCATCAATTTATATGGTATCAATCAATTTATATGATCCCAATGAACAGGCAGAAGTTCTCCTTCCCCAGCCATGGTTTTGGGTGCATTGCAACTGGCATTCCCAGTCTTGCAGAAGTAAGGTTTGGGGAGTGAGAAGTCTTGTGTAGAAACTCATTTTTATACCTGCAAGTCATGCTGTGCTGTGTTACTAAAACGTCTTGTGTACTGCTCCAGGAAGCAATGACAGAAGCAACCAGAGCACTTGGAATTACTCATCTCAGTTTTGTAACATCTCCCCCTTTTTTTGCGGTTGGAAAAGTTGTAGATCTACACAGTAATTAGGCTCAGCAGCCCATGCAAGAAGAAATCCATTGCTCTGGGCTAATTGTTTGGGGGTGTGTGAGATAACACAACAGACCTCTTTCCCCACTTTCTGTGCAAATCCTACCTGTTAGGATGCTGGTGGCCTTAGCATTAGGCACAGTTGTACGTAATGGAGATGGCCCACAAGCAGGGAACCACCTGCAGCAGTGGCAGCTGCTGGGTGCTCTGAGGGCATCACAAAATAAATTGGCTACTCTCAGCGGTAACAAAAATGCATTTGTAATACTCCCATGGCTTATTAGGCACCAGAGGAGTCACACAAAGCTATGGGGAGATTGGCTTTGTTAGGACGCCTGCCCAAAAGAGAGCCTGCCGCAGAGCTAAGCCTGGCAAAGCAACAGACGATGAGGGAAGCTCAGGGACAGGGACAGTGATCCGCTTGGGTCTGCTGCTGGCTGAGCTGACGGTGCCCGTGTTCATTGCAACATCAAAACACAGAGGGGGCTGATGATAAAAACCTTCTTAACTGGCAATCAACAATGAAATGGTAGTGTTGCTTCCCACTGCACCACGCACATTCCCTCCCCTTCCCTAGCAGTAGGAAGAGATTAAAAGCATCAATTTTAATTGATGAGGGGAGGTAAACACAAAGTATTTATTTGTTTAATATTTACAAGATTAAAAATAGTAAACCTTTGATTTACTTTTTTATCATCATTCAAGTCCTGTGCAAGAAACACTGCCCTGAATCAATACTAGCAGACAGCTTGCAGAAGGCTTTCTGAGTCAGCTAAGGAGAGTCTCTTAATTGTGACAGCTTTCTAAACAGAAAATGGTATTAATTCACAAAAAGCACAATACCAAATCATCGTCAATCTGAATCTTCACTCTAATGTAGCCAGTTTACACTTTTGTTTTCCTATGGATGCTGCCCATCCCTGACATTTCCTGTTTAATGATCTGTCCACAAACAAATAAATCACTCAGTTTGCATTGCCTGCCTAGAAGAAGAGATGCTCATACCTTTCGCTGCAGTAAATCAGCAGAGTGCCTTTTATAACAGCTGCTGAGTCCTTACATGCAGAAAGCAGCACATCCACACACATTTTTTTCTGCAGCCATACCAGACTGCTCAAAGATCCTTGAATGAAAAGTATGCTAAATTGCCTTGCATTTCTCAACAAAAACCAACAGTAAAATAATAGCCTGACAAACAAGATCAAATGTCCTTTTGATTTAGATTTAGACAGAGAAGCTACATGTCCAGGAAAAAATAATTTTACTTCTGTAATGCCAAAGGATTATCAAAATTGGGCTCAGTCCTACTTTTAACAGAGTTGGTGGTGCTTTGCCTCGCACTCCTAGAGAAGCACAGTCAGGATCTCTGAGGAAGGTATTTAATGTAGAGATTATATTTAGAATAGAATGGGGCCTGCCGGTACCCTGTAGGATTAATGTGGCTCTGAAACACTATTAAAGATGATAGCGCGTTGGCTAATCTCTGCGTCTGCCTGCAGTCTAAAGGCAAATATATTAATCCAGACTGTACCATGAATCCATACTACCCCAGGCCTCCCAAAGACCCTGGGGGATATACAGTGCCTGTTTTACAGGTAGGTACTTAAACACTCCCTAAGATACCCATGTCCTTGAGGTGGCAAGGAGAGGAGAGATTTGAGATTTATCACCCACTTCTGCACCCATCCACGAACACTGTCACAGCCAAGGGAGCACGCTGTGCTTGTCGAAGGAGAGAAACCCACTGTGCTCCCTCTGTGCCTCCGGGGAGGGGTTCAGAGGCGCAATTGCTCCCGTACCCACAATTTCCCATGGTCTGTATGACCCGAAGGGTGCCCAGAAGACACCACCGTAAGGGAGATGATGAAGTGGCAAAAAGGAGAGGGAAGGGAGTGAGGCACGCAGAAAGATTCAGGTTCACAGCTACCAAAAAAAAGTGAGAAAGCAAACCCACCGACAGCTTTTACTGCAATTGCTCTGCTCAGACAGCTGTCCCATGCCGTCTGGCAGAGAGGCACAGAGGGGTGAAGCTAATGCTGCCGCAGCTTTCTCTTTGAATTTTTATGGTGCTCTTCTACCTAGCAAAGTCATGCATGGTTCTCCAAGGACTAACTAACTTGCTTTGACTGCCTCAAATTAAAAAAACCCCATGCCCCCAAAGAGGAGCAAAGACACAAGGAATTGCTCAGGGGAGCAGGAGATAGGAGGGAAGAGCTGCAGAAAAAGCTCCTGCCTCAGACCTGCAATCCTCACTCAGAAGGAATCGCAAGGGCCTCTCAATGGCAGAAAGTGTAGCATGGGCTGTGCTGGGCTATCTGTAACCACAAAGCTACAAATACACAAGGAATGACTCCATTCTCCGTACTGATAAATTCCTCACATAGGTTTGGCCCAGACCCATTAGCAGTTTCTCAAGAAGTTCCTGGGCATGGACCAGCCAGGGACCACTGTCAATTGGCAGTTTGGATGAGGCCATGTTGTTTGAATGTTTGAAGTGGGCTCTTCTGTCCCATGCACTTTCGATAGACAAGTCTAGACACCATCAGAAGTGGTACTAGATCTAAATCAGTGAAACAGTCCTTTAGGAAATACTGCAATGGAATATTAACGTATCTGGAGATAGCTGTGAATACAATGAAGCCAAATGACAAAAATTAAAAAAAAATTGCCTTAAGTGAAAGCTTCTTCAAGCATAATGGAGGCTGCAGAGTCTGCTAAACCATATTGATTTTTGAGGGTATAACTTATTTGCTCTGTAATCATGCTAAACTGTCGCTACAGCTAAGCTATAGCTATAGGACTTCATTTTCTGGGACAACATGTTCCTATAAAAGAAGAAAAAAACCCAGACAACTAAAGACCAGAGAGAGACAGGAAAGGGCAGCAGCATCCTGAGACAAAGTAAAACAATCTTTCCTTTCTCACATGGAGATGGAGAAAGGAATTTGGTGAAATTAAAGGCAAGGCTAGTCTGCGAGCTCTACAGTGGGAGCACGAGGAAGTAAATTCCCCCCTTAGGCCCAAATTGAGCTGACCTTATTTCTTAAAAAAATTTTAAAAAGACAAAAAAAGGAATGAGGTGTGTTACTTTTGTTGGAGTTACAGGTGAGGAGAGAGTGAGGAGGAAAAGTAAGAGGCAAGACCTCTGGCTTAGACAGCTGAGAAAGGTGTCCTTTGCCATGGTCATGAGAGAGTTGCCTGTTACTGCAGTAATGGAGTAAGAGCTGTAAACACCCAAACACGATGTCATGGCAGCACAGCTAGGAGCTGTGACTAACGTCACTCTGTGTTTTGCCCTGGAGAAGTGAAAAGGGGTGTCACCATGTCCGGCCGGGGAACCCCTCTGTGTCCCCTTGCCTTGGCTAGGGGCCGCAAGCAGCGGGATGTATTATCCTGTAGATGCTTTGAGTCCCTGAAAAGATACAGACAGGGAAAGGACACATGCCGTACATGTTGCCATCAAGAAGTTGATCAAATTAATTTTCAATAGGCTTGAGCAAGCCATTGAGTTACAAACAAACACTGAGTTAAGTCATGCCAAAAGCCTGCTGGCCATATAAGCCATAATAGAAATTGATCTGTTGGATCTGCCCTTCCAGAGGTTTGATCCTGCACTCTCTGGGACCCTTGCCACTGGCTCAAACCAGTAGAGGAATAAGCTGCGTATGCAAAAGAAAAGTACCAGGAGTGAGACATGGATGAGGACCGAGTACCAGCCTGGGGGTGGGCACATTCCCTATCACAGGATGGGAGTCCAGGACCCTGCTGAAGCCCCCACCAGCTGATCCACATTATTAGTCACAGCAGCTCCCTAAGCAGCATGTTTTTCTCCCCTGCTTCTCTTCATTAATAATGATAGAAAAACTTGGTTTTCCCAGACAGGTTTTGCCATCATTGCTGTCCCACATGTGGAAAGCTCCCAATACTACACTGAAAAAGGTGAAAATGGATGATGGACCTGGCAGTGCAGATGGACCACTGGGCAGAGGAGGTGCTCAGCATGTCCTGCTCCACACTTACCTCACAGCTTTCTGTTTGCCAGAGTTACCCAAGGATGGTGCTCTGATCCCTTCCTATGTGAGCAAATTACTCCCCACAACTGATCAGGACCGAGTGTGAGCACCAGCTGGCAAAATGCAAACAGCTCTGAATTAAACTGCTGTAATTGTGAATGTTTTTCATAGCTCAAAACCTGCGAAAGTCCTCAGGTTCACCAGAACACGTGCAGCCTTCAGGAGCAAGGGCCAATACGCAGAGCAACGCTTTCTGCCTCTGACATTGTTTCTGCATCAGGACACTTGCTAATATAGCACGCCATCTGGAGAGTCTTAAAAATGAAAAAGAAGGGGGGTCCTGAATGAATGTTGGTACAACATTCATGTTTAGGAGACACGAATGCAGAATTCAAATTAAAATAAAGCTTTTCTAAAAACTATGTGACACAGAAATGATGAGTGATTTGGTCAAGAAACAACATGCAATACATTAAAACCTCAAGCAAAAACAGAAAGCCAATTTAAAAAGAAATTACTAATCTGAAATAGAAAGAAAAACAGGATGTGCGTTAAGACAGTCGATAGCCTCACTCACTAAAAAGCCTCAGAGATTCACGCTGTGCTGGAGGAATTAGATAACATCAATCGCTCACAGTGTTGTCCCTGAAACAAGCCTCTCGGATGGTATTTCACCGCCTTAAAGGCACTCATTTCTCCTCACATCTCCTTGGCTCACTCTCCAGCACACCTTCCAGGAGCAAACGGACCAGAGGTCCTATACGGACAATTGTCCTTTTCCCTGGCTGCTCCTGGTTCAGTTCAACACAGCTCATTTTGCTCATGGGAGAAAACAGCAGTATGTGACTGTGTACCTTAAAAGCTGTGGGGGAAATCTTTGCTTTACTGAAGCACAGGAGAATTTTAGCTGGGATTTCAGGAGGGCCAAAATTTCAGTTTGATTTTTTTCTTGCACTTACATAGACCGTGCTGGTCTAGCAGTTAGCTGGAGATGGTGCATTAGCTTGTGCAAATGGAAGCAATGATGAGAAAAGAAAAAAAAGCTTTAAGAATATTTCAGCTGAACACTTGTTTTCTGTGGGAACACATTTGGTAGCTTGATGTAGGCCTTCCTTCCTGAATTCTGACCATCAATAAAATGTACATACATTTATATGGGTTTGAGCCTCCTAGAAATCTGTCTTGGCTCCCCTCCTCAGGCCAAGCTCCATGGATTCAAGCTTGCAGAGAGGCCCTCCTCCAGCTGTGTGAAATCTTGAAAGGCACTTAATGAATTAAGACATTATTAATATTCTCTTCCAACATCGGAAGGCAGTAATTAACTCTTTGAAGACTCATCCTAAACACTGCTTTATAACTTTCAGTCCTCAGAGGCGGCTGATAGTAATGTAATCTCATTGTGATTTTAAAGAATATCTTTCCAGATTAATTATTTTTCTCTGTTTGGAAAAAATTTCAAAGTCCTGGTTCTGCCTTGGAGTGTGCATTACTGAGGTTAGATGTGCCATAAAGATTTCTGAGCACGAAACATGATATGCTGCAGTATTTTGCAATTACGAATTAAAAGTCACCTCGCCATCCTGGGCAGGACAGATGACTGCAGGTTGAAAAGCTAGCAGGCACGCTCACTTTATGGGCTCATAAATGCAGCGTGATGGCTGAACTACCTAACACACAAAAAAGAAACCAAAAATCCAGAGTTGATAATAGCATGCTGAGCAGATGCCTTAAGTAGGTCATTCAACATGCCAGGCCTCTAAATGTTATTTGGGAGTGAGAAAACATTATTTTCCCACTTCAGTGTGACTTTCTCTTCCCTGTCATGTGGAACTAACCTTTTGTGCTCAGTACTATTATTAATTTATTAGCCTTTTGAACGTCTAAATTGTTTTGCAGCCTATGGACTACATCTAAGTGCTTGTTGAGGGACAACGCAGCACACACATGTGTGCGTCCACATACGTGTATGCATATTTCGAAGAGCAGACCTGATGAAAGAACAATTCTGTCTATATATTTTCGACAGCGAGAACAGCTATGTTCTTCAGCATAGAACTGCAAGGAGTGTATTTTTGTTATAATTAAATGCTAAACCTTACAAGTGATGACTACGTAGAAAAAGTGCTAAGTATATTTCTATTGAAATCAATTAAAGGAGACGATTTTCTTTCCATTTAGATTACATGACTCCAGCACAAACTGAGGCAGTACAGTGCAGCTCTGTCAGCCTGGTCGCATTGCCTGAACAACTGCTTTCTGTTCGCCTGATTAAACTGTCCTGGATGGCACTGCTTTTCCTAAGAGATGAACTCACCGTCAAACACTTCTGTGCCCAACAGGGAATCATGTAGACTTTCAGCAGATATGAGGTTTGAAACAATCCCCTGAATAACTTTATGTAACAGGACTTAGATTGTGTCCCTAGTGTTGAAAGTAGCATGATCTATTTTGTGCCTAGGAACAAGACACAGAATTTCTGCAAAGCAGGCTCTGGCTCAGCACATCTTACTGCAATACTAGAAGTAAGACTTTTCCCAAAATAGTTCTTGAGTAAAACTGCAGGAGACATGATAGGTGGAGTTCATCTGATGTACCCTAGGTATTTAAAAGTTAGTGATCAAAGACTCTCTCTAAAGTCAACAGAAGGGGGATGATCTTCCCATCCCAGACTGGGCACTGAAGAGGGGCCAGATGATTGCCTTCCGGAGGACCCATTCCTCATGGGCTATAAAGGTGACTGGTGAGTAGCTTGGACGTCATCACTCAGCTCTTAGTGAAATGAACTCCACCCTGCATTTACCACATTGACATGACCTTTCTTTGACTCTCCATCCACTCTCATGTAATGGCCACATGTGCACCCAACCGACATTTCCTTTCTTTCTGCAAAATCCACCGTTTCTTTAGAAGTGCTGGTCCTTCTTGCTTTGAGTCACTGCCACCATGGCAAAGTCCATGTACCGAACACTGAGCTATACTGCGGGTATCTGTACTGCGGACCTGAGCTCCATGAGTTTTTCCACCTGGGTGACTCCCTGGGGCAGGGCCTGCAGGGGAACCAATTTTCCTAAAAAAAAACGTGTGTGGGAAAGAAGAAAATCCATGAAAACTCAGCCAGAAGGCTATTCCCCATATGCATCCCTGGACTACAGAGTTGAACTCCAGCACATTTCCCTGTCAGGAAAAGATCTGTAGGTGTTTTTGCTGTACACAACCTTGTCACGGCTAATGGGAGAATGGGAGGCCCAGGAAGCTAGTTGAAGTGACAGGTTCACAGTTTTAAGAAGGAAAGAATACATTTTGGCACAAGGTGTGTGGCATTATCTTGTCCCATGAAATCACTGTCAGCAATGCCTGAGCAGAATTGTCATCGCGGGACTATAACTGGTGGCACGTCACAGGTAGGCGAGATGGCAAGAGGGGGGATGCTGAAGTCAAGGCTTGGAGACGTCTTATCAACAGAGAAGCGATAAGCTAGAAACCCCAAACCAGCTATCAAGCCCCAAAGCCCTTCTTCAGGTCTGAAGCAGAGTTAAAAAGCTTCAAGTAAGAGGCAAGCTGACAAGCTGGAACCAAACCTGATTATAATTCAGCTCTTTCAGGCTCCAGCACAGACAGAGGGGGACTGTAAACCCATTGCATCTGCTTTTTGCCATGGGTATTTTGTGCCATACTTGGTATATTAACGAGCACAAGGAATGCACTAAAAATTAAAACTCCTTTGAAAGAAGCATTTGTAAGATGCTCCAGCGGCTAGAGAGAAACTAGACTCAGAAAAGTAAAATTCTAGTTGTGTTGAACTCCTGCTACTGCAGAGGCTGAAATTGTCTTGTGAAATACTGAAGTAGTCTCGGTACATTTTCAGGTGAGATGCCCTAGGTACAGCTGCAGAAAAATGTGTTTCAGCAGCTAGAGGATCACAGTTAATGCTCAATAATCTATAAATCATTGTTATGAGATTTCTCTATGCAAATGAAATTTATATAACCCTCATCAATCTTAAAAAACACATCATAAAGATTAAATTTTGCAGCCGCAATGCAAATTAAAGAATCCCTTAACCTGTTTTCAAGATACGTCCTTATAGCTAATTAATTTTTAGATGGAGTGTTCTTTGAAAGGACTAATGGATAGTGAGCATTGCTGATTGATTATAAAATGAGCAGGAGGGTTTAAGAAGTGAGCTGTGAATGTAAAACTGCTACCAAGCTTTATTAACCTTGCCATATTAAAATTCTAAACTATGCAAGTGAGAGAAGCAGGTATTAATATAATACTTTTGCTCAGTACATTTTATTTATTTAACATCAATAAATTTCTCTTAGTTGGTCTATACCATGCAGATCCATCAGACTGTCCTCTGACCTATATCTTAGCAGGTGAGAGACAAAACCTCACCTCTGAGGAATCCAGAATCTGGATTCTATCAGACTATAAAATATAGCTTTATCCATTATGCAGTGGGGAAAAAAAGCCAAAACCCAGCAACTGTGAAGAAAAGGAAAAGAAATGTAATTCATATGTCACCCTGCTAGGACTGCGTCTCAGAGCTGCAAATCTATGGGAAACTTTTATTGAGCCATCATTAATGAACAGCGACAATATTTATTGAAAGGCCAGTTAATCTGCAATGACCTGAAAATATCAAGAGTAAATTGAGGGTTGTTAAACACTGCAAACAGCCTGCAAGAGTGTGCAATCTCTTGGTGAGAGAAAGGGGAAAACAAGA
The DNA here is from genome assembly GCA_020745775.1 of Theristicus caerulescens. Lineage (NCBI taxonomy): Eukaryota > Metazoa > Chordata > Aves > Pelecaniformes > Threskiornithidae > Theristicus > Theristicus caerulescens. The sequence goes on along the minus strand of CM036564.1, from coordinate 64,274,377 downwards.
GCAGTTGCCTTACCCGTTTCCTCAAGTTGCAGGTGAGCGTGAGATTCCTTGAGAACGAGTTCGCAAAAGCAGTATAGAAGTCCAACACTTTAAGCAAGGCTTCTCGTTTAATAATATGTAAATCGCAGTATGTCAGAGCCCGTACATTGGCGCATGCGTGGGCAAGACTAGTTTCCTTCCAGAAGATATCACCAAACACATCACCTTTACCTGAAAAACAGCAGAACAAATTTGTTAGAAGGTAAAACTTACCCAGTGTTCTTCAGGACACAAATGATTTCTTCCCAAACTGTCTAACGCTTCCAATTATTCTAACATAAGCTCCCAACTGTGAAAACCAGTAAGGGTAAAAGTTTTAAAAGTATCTGAGCTACTTGAGTATCCTTAGCAGTAGCCCCAGGTTTTTAAGGTATTCATAGATTGCTCTGTGACGTGTCACAAAGCATAAAAAAAAGATTGTAAAGGTCTCCTTGTAGCTGAAGATGCAGGTAATAGATTTTTCAAAGGCTCCTGAATATAGTAAGCACATAACTAATGTTCAGGTGATTGAATATTTCTGAGGGCTTGTTCCTAAGTGACTTAGGAGCCCCGCTCTCACTGAAAGCCCACGACGTCTAGGTTCCTACATCACCAAGGCTTTGCAGTGCGGTGCAAGAGCCAGCTTCCAGGGCCCAAGGACCACATTTTAAAGGATGTTTAAACACTTTTACTTCAGTGTGAGTGGCAACACTCCTTCTGAAAACCCACCAAAAACTTCCCTGAGACTTTTAACCTATAAATAGATGGCTCTAAACCTTAAACAGATCCAGAAGTCTAGTTCTAAATCCAAACACATCCACTTGAATAGAGGCTTACGCTTAAGTCTGTATTTAAATGTCTGCTGAGTAAGAAAGGGTTTGACCCCTTAGACACCTGCACATATAAGTAACTTCAACTAGATGTGAAAATTAACACCCGAAGGCTATTTCTACATCGGTAGGCAGTGCAGCAAAACAGCTGATGCTGAGGACCTGACTTTCACCCTGCACATTTTGAGGACTTAGGACTAGCTGTAGTCCAGTCCCATGGTCAGAAGAGCTCCAAGGAGCAGAAGTGCATGAGATGTGCTCCTCTGCATCCCCCAGCTTCCTTCCCTCTGCAAGGAATCCACACTCCCAGACAGCCATGCTAGACACTAAAGGAGGACAAGCGAGGAGGATCAGGACATCAGATTCAAAATCACGCTCCTGACCCAACCAAAACACCAGCATGGATGCAGACTGGAGAGACGCTTTCAGGTTTGGACCCTATGGTTGCTCTGAGAAGCAGCAGCAGCAGAAAGCACCTTTAAGCATCCAAAAGCTGCCTCTTGCTTCCCAGCTTCTCGCCAGCTACATGCTGGGCAAGGGCCATGGCCTGCGGTTTGTGGCTGACACCTCAAATCCTGAAGCAGAAACCACAGTACAAAGGGCATTTTTTGTTTCAGACCCCAATGATATCCAAGCTCTTTATTTTAGCAGTTATTAAAAGGAACCTAAAATCAATCAGTCAGTGGCAGTATCGCTATTGATTTCAGGTACCTCAAGCAGCCCCTTGGTGAAGGTTAGTGATTTTATAGTTTTGGGATAAAAAAGGTAATACATTTTAATATTTCCTCTTTTAAGAATTTGTACCATTTTCACTCAACTCTATTTTGGGAACACGAGGCAGAGTAATCATTTATCCAACCTTATTACTTTTTGGGGTCAGAGGCTCTATTTCTCTATTTCCACTTCTGCTTTAGGTATTGTATCCAGTAAAAACATAGCCAACATTTCTCATGTAGAGTAAAATAAAATGTGCAAGTCCTTATCTTCATTTCCTTGTTTTAATTTCCTAACAGAAGTCTGTATAGCAGAATCAACCCTTAGAGAGGTTATAACTGCATTCTCATTGAACTGCTTTTAAATACTTCTACATGTTTTGATGTAATTAAAATTAACTACAGTACATAATATAGATGGTATAATTTATAAAACAAGTTGCTTTAAAACGCTCTCCTTATCACGGAGCATTTCCTAGTAACGTATCATTTATCTAATGTACTGTTTTGAAATTACCCTTTGCAGTTAATTGTCCTTGTCTATACCCACAGTTCAAAACCTGGTTTACAGACATACTCAGCACAGTTACATAATTTATGGAAAATAGACCATTTCTGAAATGCACAAAATTGCTTAATGGATTTGCTCTCTGAGGTGGACACAGGACAGAATCGAGTCCTGCTTTCACTGGCTGTAGAGTGCAGTTAAAAAGACAGAATTCAATAATAGAGACTATTACGATTTTCCCACTGAAATGTGAGAAAATACTTGCTTTCTTTCCAAATTTAAGGTAATACAGAGCTAATTTAAGCCAAGAGGCTGAAAGCAGCGGATGCTCACTCCGAAACTCTGCACAATGGTGTGTTACAGGATGTGTACCCAAACCACGGAAAAATGAAATCACCATTCTTAAACTTGAGAAGATCTTCTCATTGTCTGCAGTTCAGTGAGGCAGGGAACCGCACTGGGTCCCTCAGAAAGGCTGGGACATGATGCACTGAACCTATTCACTCCTCCATGAGTCATCAGTCACTGGATTTGAATGGTGAAGCTATAAGCTCCTCTTACGTTGTGGTTTATTCTCTTCAGAAAGTATAAAATCTTGGAAGCATTTAAGGGTCCTTGAATTTGACGTTTCCCTCACACACTTCCAAGTCTTGTTTGCCTGTTATAAATGTGCTAAGGAATATCCTGAATGAAAACAAAACCAACCAGGTTCTCCAAAACAACGTGTCTTTTCTCATAAATACAGAGATGAACGTATTCTACTTCATCCCGATTAACTGTAGTTCACTGAGTAGAGAGCGGTAATTATTCATTCAAGTTTAATTTTACATGGCACAACTAAATGAAAAAAGCCTTTCAGAGCTGGAACAGAAAATTTAACCAGTAGGTCTGAAACACCAGCTACGCAGAGGCATGTATACATTGTATGCTTGCACGACATGTGCACGCCTCCAGGGAAAGCCCGGGGCTGGGCTGGGAATACAGAGGCACTTGGGGCTGATGCAGCCTGCAGACTTTTCAAAGCCTCTCTCTAGAGATTTCTTGAGGCCCCAGCACATTATCCCCCAAATCTGCACTGCCCTGAGTCCTGAGCAGTCTTAATACCCCTCCTGAATGGAGGCAAAGCTCTGGGAAGTCCTCCTGCCCCTGCTCTCACAGTGCCCGAAGCATCGCTGAAAAAAGGAATGTCGTAAAATTAGAGTGGGAACTGCTTGCATACATTTTGCAGTTGGTATGAGGAAAGGGAAGAGGAGCATCAGGATTTGGATACTGATGGATTAAAGCTAGCAGGAACATGGGTGTAAGGATTTGGGGACTAAAAGAACCACAGAAACCAAGAGGACATGTGCAGGGTGCTGATGACAGGTATCATTTTGCTGAAATAGCTACACTGGTATCATCCTAAACATGGACAAAAATTTGCTGGTGTATTATGTACATATGCCTGTACATAAAACATACATATATATTCATACATGTTTGTATATATAGAGACAATCGCATGGTATGTAACTATATAATAGACAATGATATTTCTATACACTATTCTCTCTTTTATATTATAACTCTCCCATACAGAAGAGAGTGGGGAGCAGATGTTCTCTGCAGCCTTGCACCATGGACTGACTTGCCAATTTGTGAGACAGCAGCTCACACCTGGACCTTTCAGGCAGAAAAAATCTTAAGGGCCTTATGAAACTCCCCAGGAGCTTGCAAAGGGAATGAAAAAGTCCTTGAACTCAGAGAGGGAAGACTCTTGTTACACAGCGTCTCAGAACCCATATATAAGGGTTTAACCAGCTGTTTACAGCATTTGTTTCAGTGCAGAAATGTTTCTCCGAATGTTATTTTGAAATAGGTAACAGTTATTGTTGAGATGTTCAAAGAGCTGAGCCTCAGTTTTCAGGGTCAATGCAGCCTTTGGAAGCTCCTACTGCACAAATAAATTGGGGGGGGAATTCAATCCATTGCAGGGGGGCATTTGTTTAAAAATTCTGAATTTAATCAAAAAAAGAAATAAACCTTGGTTAAACTTGCAGGGCAAGTATAAGGAGGAGACTTCATAAAGGCAAATTCCCAACACAGGGAATGTGATGTTAAAAGTTGGTAGTTTAATGGTGTCCTCTAATTTGATTCACCTGGAGATCTGTAGGGTGAGCTGGAACTGGTACACGAGCGTTGTTTTAGCTTAGTAGCAGATGGACTGACACAGTGGAGTCACAGAGCAGCTGTCGTGATAGTAAAGCAGCATCTTAATTCTGCATCTGTTTTTTGTACTGGTGGTTGAAAAGCTGATCATGAGCCGACAATGTGTGCTCGCATCCCAGAAAGCCAACCGTATCCTGGGCTGCATACAAAGAAGCGTGGCCAGCAAGTTGGGGGAGCTGATTCTGCCCCTCTGCTCCGCTCTGGTGAGACCCCACCTGGAGTCCTGCCTCCAGCTCTGGGGTCCTCAGCACAGGAAGGACATGGACCTGTTGAAGCGGGTCCAGAGCAGGGCCACAAAAATGATCTGAGGGCTAGAACATCCCTGCTATGAGGAAAGGCTGAAAGAGCTGGGGTTGTTCAGCCTGGAGAAGAGAAGGCTCCAGGGAGACCTTATTGCGGCCTTTCGGTACTTAAAGGGGGCTTATAAGAAAGACAGGGACAGACTTCTTAGCAGGGCCTCTTGCGATAGGACAAGGGGTAATGGTTTTAAACGAAAAGAGTGTACATTTAGACTAGATGTAAGGAAGAAATTTTTTATGACGAGGGTGGTGAAACACTGGAACAGGCTGCCCCATCTACCAATGTGGTAGATGCCCCATCCCTAGAAACATTCAAGGTCAGGCTGGACGGGGCTCTGAGCAACCTGATTGAGTTGAAGATGTCCCTGCTCATGGCAGGGCATTGGACTAGCTGACGTTTAAAGGTCCCTTCCAACCCAAACTGTTCTATGATTCTATGATTCTGTGATATCTATGTAAAGGCAAAATTTATCCCTCTCCAGATGGGGACAGAAACTGAGCTAAGAAATATCCTAGCAGACATGAGAACTTGATGGGGCCTTTGGGAGAAAGTTTGGGCAGGCAGTGAAAGAATAAATTCTTAGTGGAAAACAGCACTGAGGAAAAACACATAAAAGGGACCAAGACTTCTTCTAAAGGTGATAAGGTGTTTTTCTGTGCTGTGCAGTCTTAGCTAATAGGCCAGCTACCCTTCCTCCCATTTTAAAACATCTCCAAAGTCCCATCAGTCACACTAGTAAAAGCCAGACGTAATGAATAGGTTTTCCACCTTGATATGCTCAAATCTTCTGTTGCTTATGAAAAACAAAGGCCGATTTTGTGGCAGAATCAGTAAAGCCGTATCATGTAGAGAAAACATTCTTCTAATCAGCTCAGGTACCAATAGCCGTGAAGTAACGGGAGCATGCACAGAGGTGGAGGTCAGCAACCTAATATCAAGTCCCTGGAGCCATAATTGCATATACTGGTATGTATATTCATACAAATACATCTGCCTGTGTCTATACATCTGCAGTGAAACCTCTGGCTGTAGGACAGACAGATCTCGAACTGATGTAGAAATCCAATGAGCAAGGAGGGAATCAGCTCCTGTTACCCAGAGCAGCACACAGCTCTGTGATGGTTCAGTGAGTAGGTAAGCTCTGCAGCTCCTTGCCACGGGACATTGGGAATAGTTGCATAGGTTTACAAAATGACTGGATGGATTCATGCAATAAAATCCATCTGTGGCTACCAAACACAAACGTTTTCACTCTGAGTGAGGAAGACCTTAAAACACAATTTAATGGAAGGCTGGAGAACATTCTGGGGAAGTATCACTGTTTACTTACTTCATCTTTCTACTTTCTCCTGCACATCCACTATTGGCCATTTTTGGAAACAGGCTGCTGGGCTGGCTGGATTTCTGGACTTAGATAATACAGCTGTTTATGTCTGAAGAGGGGATCTGGAGAAGATGGGGGTGATGTAGTGGTGCAAACTCATCAGCTGCCTCCTGCCAGCTGGGACATCATTGCTTCCCGTAAGCACAGCCTATGATGTGCAGAGATGACTACCAGACTGTGAGAGAGGGCTCCTTGCCTCTGTGAATGTTTTAGCCAAAATCTCAGCCTTTCCTATGGCTTCCAGAAGGGCCAGAACTCTCTTGAAAATCAGATCAGAGCTGAGCACTGACCAGTCAGAAATCCAGCTCTACAGGACTGCACATTAACATCTGAAAGGGCAGAATGATGAGAAAAAACAGCATTTCTACTATTTGTAAGATTTTCAAAATAGCCAGCAAAGAAACAATAACAACAGACTGTGCCAAAGATCCAGTCCATGCTGGCAAAGGTACTTTGCACTATTTCACACAGTGCAACCTTCCCCATCTGCACCTAAAAATGCAAAAGAAATTTACCTTTCTTCCAGCATTCAGGACTGCTGCAAGAAGAGCAAAAGGTCTATATAGATATTCTCCTGTTAGTGAAGGGTTTATGGTCCCCATCTCTCTCACTTTTAGTGCAAGTCTCCTTGTACTTCATATTTTTCTAGAAGCCCTAGCTCCTGGAGACAGGATATCTCCATTTTGATTTTATACAGAAATAAGTTTCTATCCTTCCTGACCAAGGAAATAAACTTGAAAGCACGACCATTCCCACCATCTTCAAAACTCATAAGGCAAATCAGATTGCCTCAAACATCATATTAGTCTGATTTAAAAGAAATACATAACATGATTTCTAAATAATTTTCCTTTTCTTGCACTGCCAAGACTTTTGAGCTCCTGGGTTTGGCAGTGAAACGTGCAGGTCTAATTCAAAAACATTTCATAGAATGATAGAATCATAGAATACCAGGTTGGAAGGGACCTCAAGGATCATCTGGTCCAACCTTTCTAGCACAATCTAGATGAGATAGCCCAGCACCATGTCCAGCTGAGTCTTAAATGTGTTCAGCGTAGCAGAGTCAACCACTTCCCTGGGGAGATTATTCCAATGATTGACTGTTCTCATTGGGAAAAATTTACCTCTCGTGTCCAATCGGAATCTCCCTGGGAGTAACTTGTACCCGTTACCCCTTGTTCTCACCATGTGACTCCATCTCCTTTGTAGCTCCCCTTTAAGTACTGGTACATGGTGATGAGATCACCTCCAAGCCTCCTTTTCTCAAGGCTGAACAAACCCAGCTCTCCCAGCCTATCCTCGTACGGCAGGCTTCCCAGACCCTTGATCATCCTGGTGGCCCTTCTCTGGACCCGCTCCAGCCTGTCCACATCTTTTTTGTATAACGGGGACCAGAACTGTACCCAGTATTCCAGGTGTGACCTGACAAGCACCGAGTAGAGTGGGATAATGACTTCTTTATCTCTGCTGGTGATGCCCTTTTTGATGCAACCCAGGATCCTATTGGCCTTCTTGGCCGCAGCAGCGCGCTGTTCACTCATGTTGAGCTTCCTGTCCACCAGGACCCCCAGGTCCCTTTCCACAGAGCTGCTCTCCAGCCAGGGGGATCCCAGTCTGAGCTGCACCCCTGGATTATGTTTTCCCAGGTGCAAGACCTTACACTTGTCTTTGTTAAACTTCATAAGGTTCATGTTAGCCCACTCTTCCAGCCTATCCAGATCTTCCTGCAGGGTGGCTCTCCCTTCCAGAGTGTCTGCTTCCCCACTCAATTTCAATTCAGTGAAAGGAATCTTTCTGACATTGGAGGCTGCAGATCACATCTAAACACACCAGCTGGCACTAAATTAAGATCAATGCTGCTTCTTATAGTTAACTATCATGCATATAGAGATGAAAATATTTTAAATTTACAAAATAATGTGAAAAAATGAACATTCCCTTCAACTCTGTCAGTAAGAACCAATAATACTTTTGAACAAGCATCAGTAGAACTAAATCTTACATGGTACTACATATGGCAACCCAGACCTGCAAGATACGACTTATTCCAAGGCACGTGCTTAAGAAGAACTGCACAGTGCAGAGCAGCATGTCACATTGGTTCTCAGATCAGTAATCCTTCAAATATTTTGCAAAATACTTTGAGATTCAGCACTTAATAAACAACCTGCATCACATTAATTACTGCAGTCCTGCTAGCTGAAAAAAACCCCAACCCTTTCCTCTATGATTCATTTTCCTCTTATTTAATTTAGAGCTTTAACTCATTGGATCAAATGGGACTTTTCCTATAGATGAAATAGGACACAGGCTGTTCCATAAATTGCTACAAGGTGCCTGTTACTAACCTGGGGAAACTCTCACAATTAGTCTGCCCTGGTTTACTTCACATGAAAAACAAAAAAAAAGTTCCGTATAAAATATCAAGAGCTGATTTGGCATAGGGGCAAATTCTGCCATCTTCATTCCACTGGAGAAGAAACCCAAGCTGCAACTAAACTAATGAAAATCACAGAATTGGCTACTAATACTATGAGACAGAACTGGACTGACAGTTTTTTCATGTCATACAGTACATCACACACAGTCAGTCTTGTCCTGCACAAAGCACATGCCTGGCTGTGTAACACCAAGGAAATTCAAGTGTTGATGCATGGATCCCAAATACCAAATTACTAATGCCCACAGATGAGAGCTACGGAGCACCTGAGTCTCCTGCTCACCTAAATGGCAGCTGCTACTTGCTCAGCCTCTAAAGAACTTTCCTCTGTGTGGTTTGGTAGGAGACTTAATCTTTTGACCTCCAAACACATGTAAGATTAAAAGTAGAAAGACTCATCCCTATTTTCAGCTGTCATACCAAATTCAAGAAGACATGCCACTTGCACTCTTGCTTTCCTTAACTCCTCTGATACTGCATACTATCCCCTTCCCAGACCAAACATTTGGAAAGAATTCATGAAGCAGACCTTTAATAAGTGAAACTCTGGCTTGCCTAAAAACAATAAATCCAATATACAACAGGTTGCTCTGGGACTACACGCAGAATGTGCTGAAAATTCACATGCAACACATAAAGGCAAATAACAACTTAATTGAATACATACGGGATGTACCCTAAGTGTGGCTGAAACATGAGCTATTAAATCTATATTCATCCTGGCTTGACTATCAAAATTGAATTCATTCAGCAGCAGTCCCTACTAGGATTTCACTGCTCAATATATTTTTATCACTATGCAGTTTGAGCAATATTTTTGATCAATTCCTACAATCAACATTTGAATGTGGTGGGTCATTATTTCTCTGCTGGCAAAACGACTTCTTTAAACCTTGTTAATCAATCTGCCTGCTTTAAGTTACTGTACAACTTATGCAGTCAGCTGTGCAAATAGCAGGAGCTGGAAAGCAACTTCCAGAGACACTTGGTTGGCATCATCACTTACATGAAACTCCTTGCCAGGAGCAAATTCAGGTTAATCGTGGCAGGGTGTTAGGTGCCCTCTGCTAGCAAATGCCTCGTTTCATTAGCCTGGGGGACTCCAAACCCCTGGTCCTTCCTGAGACTTCTCCACTGGTAACACCTCCCCAGAGCAGTGGCAGTTAAATTGTTTACTCCTGCTTGAGACGGTGGAAAATTACTGACGTGCCTCCTCAGGGTCACCTCACTCGCTAGGAAAGTTTTGATAATTAGAGACAAGACTGTTTGCCCTTCTTCATTATCCCGGCAACTACAGATGAGTTATGTTAAAATGACTGGATCTTGTTTTCTCCAGCGAAGCAGCACCCCATCACACCAGCTCTGCATGTGGTGCGCTCTCTGCTACAGCAGCAGTCAGTACCTGCGAAAGGTGGGAGACTGTCTTCCAGAAATGGAGATAACTAATGAGGGGAACGTAATGGGGCACCTGGGTATCTTCATTAATGAGTCCTCTAAACTGCGGATCTACAATTGGAGTCATTCTCTTGCTGTACCGATTTCTGTAATGCTGATTACTGCAGCAGCTGGGCATTTAATTACGCACAAATGAGAACAAAACCAAACCAGGGGAGAACAAAATGTCACAGTGCTGGAAGTTGCCCTGTCAATCACTGGGTTTCACCCTCTTTCGAGCACAAGAAACACCAAAGCTGGGGCTGTTGAGCTGAGAAAACTGCTGCTGAACAAAAGGATGGTTGTCTCCTCTGTGGAGCCTGCAGAAAGCACCTGGACGGGATGCCAAGTCTCCTGAGGACACCGTTTCGGCAGGCAGGGAGGCTGGATGGGCCAACTCACCATGGCTGTGAGGGAAAGGAACATGGTAAGGGAAGATGGAGAAGGGGAAAAAGCAGCAATGTTGCAGAGTGATTCATGCTAGGACCCAAGGGAGGACGAAGCCTGCATTTCGGACAGAAGCATGAATGCAAGAGATGGAAGATACACGTTCTTAACCCATTTTGGTGTCCCTACCTGATTAATTTTTCTAGGATATTCCACTTTTAAGAATACACCAAAACTTCCATCTGCGGGTGAGCATGGTAAAAAACAAAAAAAAAGGACACACCTTCTCTCTCTCTTTAAGCAAGGCAAATAACACTACCTTATTAAATAACACTACATTATTAAAACAGTAACTGCAAAGTACCACTTCCAAAGCAAACTTAGGAAATGGATGGTTCTGCAAGTAGCAGAGGCTGGCAGACAGCGTGTCCTGCCACGCTCCTGCTCCCACAGAGGAAATTAATGAGGACGAGTTTCCAAAGGATACTTATCATGTTTCCACTCTAGGCTACTGCTGGGGGATGGAGAAGATGGACAGATTGGTAGTGCAACCCCGTAAGTTGCCTTTCCCTAGGAAACCCAGTGTGACGGCAGATGCTTGGCATATTCAAAGCAGGCTACAGAGGTTTTCACGTTAGGCAGAGGTTTTTAAACCTGGTCTCCCCCTTAGGCAGATTCACTTTCCTTGTGCTTGAACTTTTCAAGGCAGAACAGATCGATAAAAATCATGTTCTTCACCGTCTGATCTGCAGTCGCTATTTCAGGTGCCACAGCTGCCACTATAAATATCTCTGCAACTACATCTGGGAGAGATTTTCTTCCACGAGTGAATTTTTAGGACACAACATCTCATAATTACTCAGTTCACTATTCTGTTAAATAATCTGTCAGAGCATGAAAAAACCCTTCAGTGTGCTCTATGACTAGAGGAAGGAGTTAATCTTGCTTTAAGTTACATTTATGCATTCTGCCAATCCCTGTAGTACACAATGAACATAGCTCTGAGTCATGGGATCGCCTGTCAGCAGCCACGGCAGAATTGAAGGCATTTTCGGTAATTAAAGGTAATTCGCTTAACTAGATATGGTTAAAGGTCTCTCCAGCCAAATGGAGAATAACATAGATACTAGATTTACCGTATCTACAAGGTAGAAACAAAAAGTTCTTACTGTCATTCCAAACACACAATATTCATTAGTAAATGCAATAAAGTTTTGCATTTAGTGTAATCCATTTAGTGATGGCTTCTAGTTCAGTAAATTACATATTTATTGTTTGTTTTCATTGTAATACCCAGAAAGCCATTTATTTGTTTAAATGCTGCTGCTTGCTCTTAAAGCTTTTGTTTTTTAAATAGCTGTAAGCAAATATAAGATATTGTCACTGAGATTAATAATAAAAATGAAATGGTCCAGTGAGCTGAAATACAAGGAATATTTTACTATGGAAATTGCAAATTTAGGAACTTTCACCATAATGACTTCACATCTGAATATGGAAACAGATTCATTCTTACATTAAATCTCTCTTTTTATAAACCTGAGTATATACTAGAATACAGAAAGCTGCAGCAGGTATTTCGAAAGAGCATGGATGTGCATTTTCCTGAGTTCATACTCTCCAGCTGGGAGGACCTGGGTTATGCCCTTGGGGAGCCATCCCCATGCAGTCCCATCCACACATCTGCATGCTGCCCAGTCCCACCCCAGTGCAGGACACACGTACACAGGCTTGTACGGCAACACGTCAGGAGTCTCCTTTGGCTACGTGCTTGTCCCCATTTCTCTTCTCTTCCCCCTTGCTGCCAGCTGGGAAGGAGCTGAAGCCTTGATGCATGACCAGTATTGACTCACCATGTCTGCCCTCTTCCCACATGCCAGCGCAACTCCCAAGTGTAACCCTCATCTCCCAGTGATCGTCCCCATGAGATACAAGAGGGACCCACGGAGCCCTGTGGAGCCACCCTTACAGGGAAGCAGCAGTACAGAGCTTCAGTGGGGTGTGAGAGGTCCTCAAGGACAAGGCCACGCACTGGATTTGCCCGCAGGGAGCCATAGCTCCTGTTTAAGAGAAGGCAAATAGATAATATTCAACAAGAGATGAGTTCTACAATAAATGGATCTATTTTAAATAGGCAAGACAGACTCTGGGTGGTTTTCATGCAGAGCCACCAGTTCTTCCTCTATACTGTTCTGCCTCTGAGGATGATTCCTGCCTCAACACTAGTGCTGACCACTCAGTCCCACCATCTGCTACACCTTTCCCAATCCCATACAAGCTAGTGAGGAGTCTGCATTAGGCTCTTTCCCACCCACTGCTATGCAAACCAGACACCACAGTGGGGTGATTAACCTGGAGCTCAGGTTACTCAGACTTCTCACGACTGTGGATAAACGGTGCATCCCTATCTGTTTGCATAGTCAGATCAGACTACTTATTTTCTGTAAAGCCAGTTCACTGCAAGTGACAGTTTTGCTTCCTTGTAGATACTGTTTGCAGGTGTTATTCTGGGCTAGAATACAGATAAATGAAAATCCCAGTGTGAAGGTTAATGTGGAAATCCTCCTGAGAGACTAATATAAAACAATGTGCATTTCCTCTACCAGGATATTTAAAAGATGTCAAGCACACAGATGCCATTCTCTTCTGCTCAGAGACACTGTAACTGTGACCAGTCAGCCATACTGGGCAGAGAGAGAATTCCCAATGGCATGAAAGATGAAGGGTTTGCTTCTAGAGTAGTATCTCTGGAGACATGACATCTCCATCTTATGACAACCACTAGCCTCTTGTAGTCCCAGCTGATGTTAAGCAAGACTAGTTAATATTTGAAGCTAAGCAGAAGGCCAATATATCCAAACCACTAGCATTTCAATAGAGATCACAGTACCTAAAATAGCCACCACCTCGTCGTCCTGGATGACTTCTAGGGATCCTGAGACCACAAAGCAAAGAGCATCAACACTTTCTCCAGCATGATAGATGAGGTCCCCCGGGGCGCAATGGATTGTCTGAAACTCCACAGCCAGGGCTCGCAGGCAGCCGTCGCTAGCCAGCCGGAAGGCAGGGTGCTCATTAAAAACTTTCCGGTTTAGGTGCACGCAAATATCTGCTCTCATGTCCTTTGGGCAAATTGAGAGAACCTGAATAAAAGAAAGATGAAAAATAATCAGCTGGGAATATGACACCGGGCCAGCGTGCACTTTGTGAAATAACTGAATGGATGGATCTTAAGATCCGCCTGGGTGGATCCATCCAGTTATTTCATAAAGCTTCTGCTGGGAGTTTTATCTTGAATTGGGGTAGTCTTTTTCTACCCATCTACTGCTTTCACTGCAGCTGAAAGGGTGATGTGGAAGAAGGGACTATTCTGTTACGCTGTTCTCATTCCTAACAGTTTTCACACTTATTTTCCAGAATTGCAGGTGGCACTACTATGTCCTGTTTGTGGATATCCCTCCAGACTTGGTGCCCAGACCATCCGCCCGCTGCTACGCTCAATCCCTGCAGGAGCACAGAACGGACGCTCAGAGCTGAAGGAGCTTGAAGGCATGCAAAGACGGACCATTCACAATAGAAAACACCACGTTTTGCTCACATCCAGAAAACCTAGTTTTTAAAAGTCTTGATGTAGATGACCACTTACCGATGCGTATCCAAACACACCTAGGGTTTAACTTCAGTGCCATACAGACATATTATAATAAGTAACCTGCCCTGGAGGGCTTACAAACTAGAAAACCCAAAGACCCTGAGATTAGAGCAAAAAGAAAGTATTATGAAACCTTTCGAAATGTAAAGTAAAGGTGAGTGAAAAACTGTCCTGTGAACCTGAAGATGTCTTCATAGCAGATCAATTAAATAAGACCTTCAATTAATTTCTTACCTTAAATAGCTTTCCCTATTGAAATAGTAACACAAATACACCTGAAGAAAGAAAGTGAAAACCTGTGGGTCTTGTTACATTTGTAAACTGTGTGTTTAATATTTGCACATCCTCCTAAACACACTAATGTCCTTATAACCCTAAAATGCATTGTAGCTAATTGCACTGAGAAACATATAAAACCTTTTGAAGTTTTCCTAGGATAAATAATAGAAAAGAGCATGAGATTAAGAGCACTCTGGAAGTCTCATACAAAGAAGACTGCAGATCAATAGTACTGATTAATTTCTCATCATATGGAATTAATCTGACAGCTTGCTCTGCAGACAGTGCGAGAGACAGGGACATTGGGTCAATGTGTTGACTACTATTGAATATTAGCAAATAGAGGGAGACTCTGCTAACCCTGACTAAGCTTTGAGGCAAATGGTCATGTTAATATTGAAGTAAAGCCACGATTTTCATTTCTGTTTAATGCAGAAGAGGTATAAAACATATTATTGTAAAGTATTACTAAAGGTCCTAAAGCATAGAATGGGTAAATAGTAAACAATTTCTAGTTTAATAATAACATTTAGTCCCTTTCTTAGTTCAATAGATCAAAGTCCCTTTGCGGTCAAAGATATAATGTATGCAAAAAGGTGAAGTAGAAGTTATTCTCCTATCCTCTGTACTATGACAGTCTGAGGCAGAATACCGCAACCATCTGCACTAACCTCTTGCACTCATAATTTTCATATCAATCCCAGAATACCTGGTAAAATCATAGCCTAGAAGGCCTTGATTTAATGTTTTCAAATGATATAGGGTAGTTGTTCCAATGGCCGGCTACGCTCTCTTTTAAAACATGTGCTGTTTCTGAATGGATTTTTAAAAAATTTTCAGCCAACAGCCAGTGGATCTCATCATGCTGCTCAGACAGAAGACCTGCAATCACTGGAAATCTCTTCTACATATAGGTGTTCATAGAATATGACCAGATCATCTCTCAATCTCATCTTGAATAAACAAGAGAGATGATGCTTCTTGTGCCTAACACAATGAAGCACAGTTATCTTTTTGGAAACTTCCCCATAGCATGAAGATTTCTCACCTTCCCAGATCTACCAGATAATTAGTTTTTACTTGATTTAACATGGAAGAAGTCAATTTGGCTTAATATTATTTTTCTGTAACAAAGTGTTGTACAGAACACATTAAAATACCCTGCATAAGTCTGTTTAATCATAAAAATTAATAATAAACACATTTGACAAGACATAGTCTCCATAAACTATCATTTGCATTAGTAATAATGTCTCGTCTGAGTCACTGTTGACCATATCCCGTATCACACTTCCATAATTTTATTAGGGGCAAATGTCAATTTTATAAACTTATACTTACCTGAGTCATTCCACTTACCATTAGAAATATAGGCACACCTTAGTTTTTTCAGTAAAAAACAAAAATTACTTTTGAGAGTGATTGTTTCACTTCATCCCTACTTCTGGATCAAACAGAAAGCTCGTCTTTATTATAATAATAGAAACATGCCATCTTTCTTCTTCTCAACAGTAATTTAATGAAAAATTCTGCTTTCTTTTGTATCATGATTGACAATTTTTAACATTTTTATCTACTCTTGGACCTAAAATCACAGTTAGAAGTTTTTTATGTCCCTTTAATACTTTCAGTAATCTAAGTGCTTCTGACTTAACAAGGCCATGAGCTATGAATTCTCAAACACTGCTCTTAAGAAAAATGTGTGTATTCATACATGACTGATTTCCGAATGTTATCTTTTAAGCTTCCAAACTGCAGGAAAAATTGGAACTATTGCAGAGGTTGTTACTGTAAGATTCAGAGATGTTCCAGGACCCTTTGCATTTTGGAGTATAAATTAATTGTGTCCCTCAAGAATTAAAGCCACTTGGATGCAAAGCAGCATATTGTTTCCTCACAAATACAGAGTTAAATACAGAGTATTAAAAGTGAGCACTCAAAGCATTACTCTTCTTATAGACACAACAAACATATCTATCATCACACACTGTAATATGAAGAGACACAAAAAATTCCATTGCACAGAAAAAGCCAGTCTTAGAAAGCATAATTCAGGAATTTTCTGATGTCATGATACAGTGATTCTGCTAATGACACATTACTGTATGGAGATACATGGAGATATCATTTATCAACTAGTACAGCAGTAAATGAGTAATGATCCAAGAGTTAGCCAGGAACAAATATTCCTTATTTCAGTTTTCTTGTCTGCTATGCTGCAAGTACTGAGAACAGACAATGAAACAGATGACAACTAAAAGAAATACTTAATATTAAAAGATTTAGCAAAGGAGCTTTGACTGATAAAGATAAATGTAGATATATGTAGGGGAAAAAAAGAGCAAAGATAGACAATCTCAATATTCAGCTATGTGTTTACTGTATGCTCCAAGCACAGGACTTCATGAGCTCCAACCTGACTTTCAAGCACTTCTTTTTGCGCTTACGAATACCAACATCATGAATTCAGAAGAAGTCTCACAGATGCCACCAGCTTCTCTATTAGTTGTACTGTAGGAAGGGGTGGTTGATGACACAGATTACAGTGTGTAGTAATCTTCCTGCTTCCAAAAAAGACACATAATGTGATATAGGATCACACGGAAGCATTTGGCAGCTAATGATAAACAGTCCAAAGCTCCTAAGAGCAGAAAATGAGAAAATGAGCACTTCAAATTCAGGTAAATATTCTTCTGAAAATGATCCCTTATTGACAATACAAGACTTTGACATTCTTATTGTGAAATGCTCTTACTGAGACCTCAGCATTTTTAAGGCAGCATGCAACTAAAAAGATAAAACTGGTAGCAACATGATTGTACATGAGTCCATATGGTGTACAAATGCACATACATGGGTATGAAAGAGAAATTCAAGTCAAGGGAGAGGATATCCTGTAATGCTCAATCTCCTGTTTCACTGTTAGGGGAATGCCTCCAACACTTCATGTTAGCAGAACCAAAGTTCAGCTGGGACATTTGCTCTAGCCTGTGTACTCTTTCAGCAGCGTATCAAAAACCACCAAGACAAATTTCTGAAGAGGAAATTTCCTTAGAGATTTCAAGACCTTTCTCAGTGAAACCTGTAGTTTATAAGCAAGGCAGGATATTAAGGTTGCTGACTGCAATGCTTTACTAACTGATGGTTTTGGAGCACGCAACTTGGAGCAGGCAGTCTGCAGGGACCAGATGCTTGTGCTGCTACAGAAGTTGCTCTGTAATAAATCTGTAGCCACAGACTTTGCAGTCAGCTTTCCCATATGCATCCAAGCAGCATGAAAGAACAGAACCTGCTACGTTTCAATGCAAAATCAGAGGAGAGCGTCGAATTCTACCCAGAGAAAAATCTTCGCTGGCTGTATAAGCTGTGTTTCTACCAGAAAAGGAGCAAATCTCCATGCCATACATGAACAGTACACATGTATCTACAAAGACCTGAACCACTACAAAGCTGAGAGAAGAGAAAGTAAAGCACAGAGTAAGATTTATCACTTTCCTTCTCTGCACGGAAAATTAAACCTCCTCAAAGCCAGTATAAGACAATTGCTGAGCTCTGCCATCATCACTTGGCACCCAGCTGATACAAACCCCAACACAACGACACCCAGTGCAGAGATTCAACACTGCTGTCATCTCTAGAGTACCCTATGGCATATGTAAAATGCTGGCAGTGAGCAAAAAGCTTGTGGTTGCTGCTATAGATTAGGAAAGGCGGGAACCAGCTCTGGAAGACTCACAGGGAATTGGCACAAAACGTTTCACTATGTTTTCAGCTCGAGATCTGTAAGGGGGGAATAAAATTCCCAAGGAGGTTCCAGCTGATTTTTTGCTCTCCCATCCGTTTCGTCAGCATGCTCAGGCAGTTTAAGATAAGCCCCTTGAACAGCTCAAAGAACTCTACGGGGAGCAGAGATTATAAAGAACTCAAAGAAAAGCAAATGAATCGAAACAAAACTGTACAGATTAAGAGTGTGTCCAAACAATACCTTTTAGGATGGGTTTAACTATTTTTAAAAAAAATCTTCCCCAGCTGGAAAACACTACAGGATGGCTTAGCAAATATTACAGAATCTGTTAAGACTTGTTAACAAAAAGGGCAGAGGCCAGTAAATCATGAACGCTATCTGTCTGCAATTCTCTTTCAGCAGGATTCTCACTTTCTCAGGGTTGTAGCTAGGGGATATATTGACTGATATTCAAACAAAGAGCAGTCTTAGCAGTGGAATAACAAGGACTGTTTCCTAAATGAATAACCGTTACAAATTTTTGGTGATACCAAAAAATGTCAGCTTTGATAATAAATAAAATAAACTCCTCCAACTTCTAACCAGTTATAGGTCACAGATAGCTCTTTTGATTTTGTGGAGAAAGGCTACTCTGGTTTTCAGACATATTCAACAGTCATAATCAAGGTCCGTTCTTTCCAAAAAACCACAGTACCCTCTAGGCACCTGATCAAGTTATTCAGATTTTTAGAAGGATTTGGCTCATTTGAGTGTTGAATACTTTTGCAGACCTGGCTAAAAGTGTTACATTCGGCACTGGACGAAGGCCAAAGAGACAAAGGTAAGAAAACAGCTCATTGGCAAATCACAGAGCATTTTCCTGTAATAATCAGGTAATTTTGTAAGTAACTCAAAGGTGATGTACCGAACTGAGCAGTTATTAACCCTGCATGCATTAAGGTAATCTTTAATACATCACTGAATATCCTGACACTAAGAATTGAATTTCAGCAGCAATGAGGCGCTCCATTTTAATTGCACTAAAATCCAAGGTCACTTGGATTTAAATGCTCAGAAACCAAGATCTGAAAATCAAGTCCAATAAGTTGAGTTTGGCTTGTTTTCTTTTTAACAATACATGATCTGAACCAGTGATCAAAATGGTTAGATTTAGTGGTATAGTAGCAAAATTAACCACTTTTTAACTGAGTAACAAGTGTTAGAGACATTAAAAAATCCCTAGAAACTGGCTCTCAATTACATTAAATTCAGTATTGTCAACACAGATAGCTAAAGGTCTGAATCACAGGGGAAGATGAGAGGCATCACCATGTGCGTTACAGAATCAAGTGGTTCACCAGCACAGGGCCTGCTGGTTTGTCTAATGCACTGTGGCACACCAGTAAAATTCACCAACGACCCAAAGTAGCAGATCCCAGGTTGCCTAAGGGTTGTAGAAGTCTCAGAATAGTTAAAGGTTTCATTGTTTTCAGTTTTGCTATAATATCTATCTCAGGCACAATCACCACATGACCTTCTAATGGGGCAAAGGATAGTAGACTACAGGGAATTCTATCATTAAAATAAGATTTTTAGATAAGAGAAAAAAATAAACATCAGAAGGAATACGGCATACATCAGAAGGATACGGCATACATCAAAGAATCTCTCAAGTCACAACATTTTTTTGAGTGACAACTTCAGGCACAAAGGTCACCCTTGGAAGAATGGAGTCAGTCAATGGATAATTTTATTTTGTGCTTCTTCTGGAGGTGGCTTTATTTTCTAACATGCAGCATTATGTAAAGACATTCAAGGGTGAAAGCATTAAGAAAACAGATCTGGAGAAGACCTTCCCCTAGATGTGGTCTCTGGAACTGACAGTCCCTCTGTCAGCTCCATCCCCTTGGTGGCAGTGCTCAGGAAAATGCCCGACCCATCCACTCGGGTACTTCTTAACCCAGAAAATAAGCTCATGAGCTGCTCCGTAGCCACAGTGTGTAGCCCTGGCATCTCCTCAAGCATGACATAGTTTAATCTGTATCAATCCCAAGATGAACACATCCAAGAGGCAGAGATAACAGTGGATAATCTTTCCTGGCTCTGCACAGTGCATACAGGAGGTAAATAATCCATACCATCCACAAAGGTGAAACAGAAAGCCCCACTGGTGCACAGGCCCCGCTCTTGGACCCGTGTGAAGGACAGTGAGACCCTGACCGTCTCTCCTGCATCCCACTCTCCAAAGAACCGTGGATTGCAACTGTACCTGGTCCTAGCTCAGCTCTGTGAGGTGAGGGAAGACTTCTTGTTCACCTCGTCCCGATCTGCAAGGAACGACCAACAACCCCGCCTCTACAACGAAACAAAAATACTTGTCCAAACGATTTTTACCTTCCCTCTTCAGCAGGGAATTGTATGTAGCTGTCACACCTAATTTTGTAGAAGTTCTCTTTGGCCACGAAGCTTGGAAGCCTTCTACCCCGGTCATCCATGAGGAAATCCAGCCAGCACTTACAGACACCTCTATGTGATGGGATACCATAGGAATGGCAGCCTGATTCTCCTATTTATCTCAGGGTATCACTAATTATTACTACAGCTCTTGAAGATCTTATTAACAGCAAACACCACTAAACTGCACTGTCCTTCTGTAGATTAATGTTTAACAAAGTTACAACCTGTGTCTATTTACCACAAACCTATCTCTCCTGTATGAAAGCTTAGTGGGCCAGCAGTGGATAGTTTTAATAACATGTTATTTTCCCATGATTTCCATTTCAGTCATTGCAATGTGGAATTGGCTCTCATTATTCGAATTGCCATTGATGCTTAGGTTGAGACTAAATAGACACCTTTTTTCTCTTTCAACCTATGACTTTTCTGAAGGAATCGACTGTTAAAACATGATAGACATTTATTTAATTGCTTTCTGAGCAAATCCTAAGCCATACAACAGCATAGAGGTCAAGAAGAGAAAATCTTTGGGTTTTACTGACATTTCAGAATCCTATCATTAGATGAGACCTTGAGACATCTGCATGTTAGTTAACGGTTGTTCTGCTTTCATGTATAATGACCTATTTCTTCTAGAAGAGCTAATATCTATAAATTTTTCATTTGCTGCCTAGAGATTTCAATAAAAACTAAGAGATTTGAATTCAGTGTGTGTTTCATTTATCAAATTATTACTGTAAAGATTTTTTTCAGCTGCTTAAAAATGGTCATATACAGAGAATGTACTGCCTCTCTTTTACCTCTCTCAAAAAAACAGGTTCTGCTGGATGAGAGATACTGTTTAGTAGTATATAAAGGCTTCTTAGTTTTGTCATGTTTTTAGCTCTGCTCATTATTAGATTAACAACCCAGAAACCTGTAGCATTAACCATAAAAAAAAATTCCATCTTGTTTGAGCCACTGTTACACCAGGAGATAAGAGTCCGTGTGCATGTATTACATATATCATCCCAGCTGTCAGAGGAGGGCTCTCATGTTTAAGTGATTTAAGATTATGGATCAGAGGCTACTTGCTTCCCCTTAAGTAATAATAATAAATACGCTAATGCTTTTAGTGTCATTGTTAATTCCTTGTTTGTGAACACTCAGAGACAGGCTGAAGCGTTGTAGTTTGAAGACAGGATTTGAAGATGAGCTATTCCCAAGGAAAACAAGGAAGCCAAAACTGTGTGTTTAAGGCACCGTCACTTCAGTGTGGGAGAACAAGTCCTCTTCCACATAGAAGAACAGACGAACAGACTGGGGCTTTAAAATCAAGTTCTGTTTGGGACAGCTTGCTCTCACAAGCAGCAAGGACTAGATCATCATTAAACTTCCTCCATGCTATCTTCCACTTTGCCTTCAGTTCCCATCTCATCCTTACCAGTTTTAGCCAAGATCTTCTTTGGGACTACACACTGAATATTTCATTTGAGAATAGGTATTTGAGCTCTGATGCAACAAATCTACACATATTAAGTGGTAGTAATATGTGTAGCGGTAGTAATTCCAATCAAGTTATTAACTTATATTTTCATTTCAAGCATATGAATTTAAAATCTTTAGTTATCAAAGAAACACATGCGCATGTCTTTATTTTTACTCCACCAAATTGCTAGGATTGTTCATCACCATAGGAACCTACTGTAATACTCATATAAGAAATTTCATTCTTTGTTAGTACATTAACCTTATTGTTCTTTGAATTTGTATTTTAAAACAAAGCCATTTCAACATGCTGAGTGACTGAATGAAATGTATTATAAATGTGTGGCAAATGATGTTGCAAAACACATTCCAGTGTGACAATGCAGATATATTTGGAACAGTTTAGGATGTAATACTGTATGTTAGGTTGAAAAACATCCTTGGATGATGGAAACTGTCTGAGCTGTCTGATGGAAACTGAAAAGTTGAGAAATTCCTCACTAATCATCATGTGTCATGAGCACAAGTGTTTTGCAAGATAATAAGAAGCTTATTGAAAAGTTCATAAAAATTAAGGAGAATGGGAAATCATGTGATGCAAAGATATCCAGACAACAGACTGGTCAGAATCTCATTATTGGAGCTTTGAAAACTAGACTGGAAGAAACCCCTAAGGTCACGTCCAGGCTGTCAGACAAAGCAGTGCAGAGAAGCAATTCAAGACCTCGGGCAGTAATCCCCTATTCCAACCTACGCTGGAGCGCTATCTGGATTTAGCAGGTCAGCTGCAGGTGCAATGCAGTCCCATTAGCCCCACTGTGTCTACGGTAATAAATCTGACTTGACTCTGGGTTCCTTGGAGGTCCCTACAGTGCTCTCCCATCCACTTGCTGCTCTAGGGTTAGCACAGATGGATTCAATTTAAATGCAAAGGGTCTTACGACAGGGCTTGAACAGGTAATGAAGAAACTAATGCAAAAGAAACGATCCACTACATGACTAGTCTCTGGGACTGTACCATTGTTTCTACCATTTCTCAGCTGGGATTTACAACATTTTCTCATTTGTTTTGGTGAAGTACATTATAACACCTTCCTGAGTGAAGATAAAGGTAGGAAAGCTGCCTGGCTACGACACAGCTTTCCACCCTTTTGCTAAAACAAATCCTGACTTTGCCTAAGGTCCTGCAGCTGAAAGCAAACTGCCTGATCCTTACACTCGTACAGACCCAGGGATGCTCAGTGCGGGCACTACAGGCCGCTGGTGCTGTTGCTTTTGCAGACTTGCAGGCTGTAAGGGATACAAAACACCAAAATATTCAAACCGGTGCTCAAGTTCTTACGTTTATCTTGTCTCTGTTCTTCTGTAACATGGGCTTTTCTGGGAAGTTCGATTAGATGCAACTACTGATGTCCAGATGCAGAGGTTCCTGAAATCCTTCCACTGTTTTAAATAGGTTTTGGATCCAGGCCTAAGTTTAGGCAAGTCTTTACCAAGGGAAAATTGTTAAAAACCTAGGTCACAGATTTTACAGCCATATTAATTATCCAGCTAAGCAGCCACTACTATCTTACAGACCAGAGAACACTGCTTACCATGTGCTGAAAATTATGGCTCTAACTGTATTTTTATAATCTATAAAACAGGACATGCGGAAACTATGGAAGGAAATTTCAGTAATTAAAGCATAGGTTCTCCTAATTAACTGCAAAGCATCATTACAATCTAATGAAACTGTAGTGGATACAGGATTCTGGCTTAACTGCAGGGAGATAAATGCAAACGAAAGTTGAATTTTCACATGGTTTTGAGTTTACACAATAGGACTGAATGCATTTACAGTAGTTTACAATATAAAAGCTCACTTTTAACACTGTATGAATCAGCATTGGGAAGTTAGGGTATTAGTGTATAAGGAGTTAACATATTAAAGAATGCGACATACTGAAGCACAAGAATCACAGAAATCAAAATCCTTGTTACTTAAAATAGTTGTATTTGTGATGGTAAACTGAATTTCACAGCCAATGATTAATAAGATAACTGCTGTTGCATCAGCATGATGTAAGACTAAATTTTTCAGTGTAGCGACTTCATCTTGGCATATCTGAACAAGCTGCATCATCATTCCATATTACGCAATAGATTCAACTGAAGCAAGAACTTCAAAGCTCTGCAAGCACTAGACATTTTAAGATATTAATCTGCCATGATGCTTCCTTACCCTCCCTCGGACACTTGCTTTTTAAGTTCTTAGGAGGGAAATCTTCATGGAAACTGGAGCTTGAATACCTGATTTCAGCTGATGTGTATCAGGTCCACAGAAGCCACAGGAGCATTGCTGATCTCCACTGACCAAAAATCTAGACCTAAAACTGTCATATCTTGCCTACATTCAATGTACTGCAGGTGGAAACCCTTACATCTGACTTCAGCTCTCTAAAATATCCAAGGCTAGACAGACTCACTGCACATATCATGGACAAAGAGAGGCCCTGAGGAAAATTCACTTGGACTGTCCTGGCACACAAAGAATCACTCTCCGAAGGCGACCTTCTCCTTTAATCAGCTTTTGAAGAAACCTAAATGACCAGTCCTTTCTGAGGGCTAAAGTCCTGTAGGACTTCCACCCCGCAAGGCTGCCAGCAGTGCCACATTTTCTGTGTCTCCCTACCACAGGCCTTAAGTTCTAGCTGAGAGATTTTAGCTCAAGGAGATCAATCTCTACTGCCATTAAATCCTATACTAATTATGCTGATGGATATGTCGATGTCCTAGGCATCAGCAAAAGGTCCAAGCCAATCAAACTCATTTCATTGCAACTCACAGATGCCAATACTTTTCAGAGTAATACTGATGTAGGTTAGACACCAAATTATGTTCTCGGACTAACTGGAAGACCAATTTCCCGTTGATTTCAATAGTGAAGTACATTAAAATTATTTAGTATTTAGGCAAAGTAAGACTGGAAAGCAGAAAACATTTACCATAATGAAAAATAAAGGCATATTTCCAAAGCAGCAAAACAGTCATTTTTTAAAACATCCAGTTTTTGATCCAAACACAAACATAATAATGGAGTAGCATGCAGTTAAGAATTTGTTAGTAAGTTATATGCTGTTATACAGTTCTGTTTCTAAGAAAGTACACAATCAACACAAACTCTTGCTATCTAAATTGTTACCTCATGTACTCATACCTTCTCTGTGTCAATTCCTTTAGACATGGACCAGGTTGAGACAATATAATCCATGACTCTTTCACTAAGGCCTTTTGGGACTTGATATAATTTTAGGAAATCTCTCACATTGTTCAGCATCTCATGGTATCGGTTGGTGTTGGCATACATTTGCTGGAAAATGGTGGTGACATTTCCAAAAATAGTTGCATAAAGAAGAGCTGAAAAAAACCAAAGGTAATAAAAAATAAATATGTATGCTCCAGTAAATGCTACTCATAATTCAAGGATAACTTCAAAGAATTTTATGTATGGTTACACATTACTGCAAATGCATAGGTGTAAACGATGTAAAAAATGCACACACTCTCACACACATACATGTACAGAGTTATTTATTGAATTTACCCATGCAGCTCATACAGCCACTCAGTCTGCATTAATTTACAAAATCAGTCATACAGATAATGTCCACACATGGCATTATTTAAAGACAGACGGTGCATTTTAACTCTGTACCCTATACTAAGCCAAACTAATTTTCAAATGTAGCTTCAGCCTGCCAGTAAACCTTGAAGGCACTATCCAAAGAATCATGTGGATCTCCTGTAAGGTCAGCTCAGCTAGCACGTGCTATGAGTAGAGAATGGCCTCAGTCCCAAAGAAGAAATGAAATGGAGAAGAAAGGAACCTGGGAAGCCTGGCAAGGAGATATTCATACAAATTGGGTCCTGTGTCAATGGCCAAGGTGTGCACAAGAAAGATTCAGAGTGGCATTTCACAGTCCAATTTCACAGCCAGCCCCAGCAGATGAATTGGATATGTCACGTCAACTCTACATGCCAGTCACTAATGATTCCAAAGAGAGAAAAATTGGATTAGCGAACAACAGAAAGCCCCAGGTTTACCTCATTGCTGAGGGCATATCACTACGGAAGGAGGAGGACAGAGCAGAGTAAGAAGCACTACCTCAAACCCACTCCTGGAGTTACCTTCTCTTCTGGTTTGATTTTCTCCTTTCCACCATTGCCACCATTACTGTCAAGCTTAGCCAGTTGAGTTGTGCAACATCAAAGAATGACATGCCATATTCAAGAAGATCACATGTTTTAAGTAAGCCTTTCCAGTGTGATGCAGTGAACACTATTTGATGGAGAACAGTTAATTTCTGAAGCCTAAATTCAGCAAAGCATTTAAGCAAAACCTTAAATGCATACCTTTGCTAGTGCTGTCTTGAATAGCGGTGGATTGAAAGACGCTCTTAAAGTCAAGCAAGTTTAAGGTGCCTTATTGAGTCACAATGTAATTACCCTTGCAAGCAAGCCAAAATGACATTCTTCCATTAGGCATTACAGATTTTGCAGAAAAGAGAATTACTCTGATATAACACCAATGTGCTGCGCTTTACTTCTGCTCTTGACATTATCAAATACACAGAAATGTGCCTGTCATTTTTAATAATCTTTGCTTGGAGGTACTTTATAGCAGAATGCAGCTATGCATTTCCATATTGCTTTTTTGAAAAACAACTGCAGCCTACAAATGGCAAGAAATAACCCGCTGTGAAAGGAAAAATGCCTTCCATCTCTCAGTGCATAACGTCTTCCCTCTACACAAGACATTTCTATCTCATTCTAGAAAGCTCACTTTGTTTCATACTCATTTACTGTTGTTTATCACCCCTATTTGAGAGGTGGCATTTTTAAAGAAACATGGTGCTATCCTAAAACCTGTCTAATAGAAAAATTGTACTTCCATTCTTCACAGTGCTTTTTACTATGTCCATGTAAAAATTAGATGCTGAAGTTCATCAGAAATATGATGTTCATTGTTTCATCAAAAAGTATTGAAATTTTTCATCTCAACACACAAGATCATATCAAACAAGGTCACACAATGTGTAGCAAAGACGAGCATGAGGTTTCAGTTTTAGAAAACACAGGAGATTAATACTCTATGTGGTGTCCAGAAATAAAGCTGTTTGCAAGGGTAGGTTTTTTTCCTTGCTTTACTGATTGTTGTATCACATCTGCTAGCTACTGAAAGGTTTTCTCTACCTCTGTACCCATTCAGATATATATTTCGTCACCAAAAAGGTTATCAAGCACTGGCACAGGCTGCCCAGGGAAGTGGTTGAGTCCCCATCCCTGGAGGTATTTAAAAGACATGTAGACATGGCACTTAGGGACATGGTTTAGTGGTGGACTTGGCAGTGTTAGGTTTATGGTTGGACTTGATCTTAAAGGTCTTTTCCAACCTAAATGATTCTATGATTCTATATCAACACTCAGAGTATAAGAGTACGTGGATTATAAAAAAGTCTAGATGGATGAATGTCACCTGACTTTTTTCTTTGTTTTTTTTTTTTAGCTTTTGCCACTGTTTTGGACATTTGTAGTAGGACAAACACAATGACGTGTCACTTCTTCTAAGTGCAACATCCCTCATCCTTCTGAAGAACAGTTGCTGATTTATCATTAACTCAGCTCGTCAGATATGTGAGTGCAGAATATCTCCTCTTGCCCTCTGATGTCAGATGCATCTGAAAATGACTGCGACTATAAATGTACAGAAAAGTCATAACTGTCCTCACAACCCTGCCTTTCTGCGTGAGTAAAATTTACACAAGCCTGTAACTACAGGTAGACTGTATATGCAATTACAATGCGTACAACCCAACTGGCCATACAAACCTACACAGAAGACACAGGCTGATTGAAAATGTGACACGGTGCCCTGTAAGGTTGGGAAAAAAGAGATTAAACTCTGACACCTGCCAGCCTGGAAACAGCAAAGAATGCCATGGTGAAAACAGCTTGTCTGAAGCAACTGGCACATATCACCTCCTCTGCAAAAAAAATTACCCTTTGGCAGAGACAATTTGTAGAAAATACATAGCCAGAAGAGATATTCTAGTTCTGTGTCTCATAATATAGGGTCCTGGAAAGTTGTACTTAAAAAGAGTATGTTTGTTCAAGAAATTAAGGATAGAATAAATCATTGGATCAAGCCTGCAAAATTGCTGGAAGCATTACCCAGCAGTACTTCAGTAAGCCAGAATTCACGAGCCTACACACTGTAGAGTCTGCACAGACAAAACCAGCACTATCCCTCTGCTGGAAATCAAAGCCTGCCTTTGCCTCCTATGGAAATGGTAAAGACACATGATTGAGTTCAATTAAATATTCCACTTTTCTTACAGGTTACTTCATGGGGGTCCTTTGGCAAACATTTAAAAGGAACTTACTTAGATCTTCACAGCTTTGAAGCTGTGCCTCAAAGACTCTCCTCACTTGTGGTGCTTCCCTATGCCAACACTGGTAGCTGCTGGGACCAGTTTGTTGTTTTTTGGGGGAGAGCACATTTTTCGTAATTTGGCATGGAAAATCCACCTCTCTCTGTAAATCAGATCCCCATCCCTGTTCTCTATAAGATACCCAGAAAAGGAGGTAATTTAAAAAAAGCTGGTATTTATTATTTTGCAGGTTTTGGTATACAACAAAACAAGTTTGTGCTGATAAGGAAATAATAAATATAATAATAATAATAATAATACATAAATATGTAACAAAATATATACTTATATATGTATATATATACATCTATAAATATATAATAAATACAAAACCAAAATAATTTGCATTACATACACCTCTTGTGAGTCTCCTCTACAGGGAAAGAGCCCTCTGCTTGGGAGGGTCTACTGAGAAGAGGTTCGTCCACCTTAAAAATACAAGTTACTTGCCTTTGCTCTTCCCCACCCAACTTTAGGCTGAGGTAATTGCATTAGCTGCAAATACGACAGAGATGGGACAGAACTGGATCAGCTCCTTAGCTGGCAGAGATGCCTCAGCTCAGGAACCCAACAACCTCCGGAGCCCACTGGATCCCCAATGCACAGATGCACACGTGCAGGCACGTGCATGCACATGGACACTCTGGTGAGCATCTAACACTGCTCTTACCCTTCTCAGCCTTTAAATGTTTAAGACTCTCCATGAATGGCCCTTGGTGCCTTTAATTAGCAAATGAAGATTTCTCAGAGCATCCCTATTTAATGAGCAAACATTGAAGTGCCAAGAGTGAACCTTACCCCTCACCTTTAAAAAACCAAAGGCAGAGGAGCACTACTGAGGGCATTACACTTTTGTTGTATTTTTATTATTTTTGGCAAGGGGAAGTGGCAGTAAAGATAATTTGTAAAAGGTTCTGAAGGAAATAAAATAGTAAGAGGATTTAAACAATCACTAAAGAAATCTCTACAGGTATACATACACTTCAATAGTTTTAATTTAGTCTCTCCATTTACAAGAAACTGGAGAGAGGATGCTACAGAGGTTGAAGGTGAAATTACTTTGCCCAATTTGTTGAAATGACTACTTAGGTCAAATTGCATTTATTCACCTTCTCTTTAATGCCTTGCATTTCTCCAGACGTTTCCTGTTATGTTTCTACAGTCATGCAATGCTCATTTACTTAATTGTCCTGTGTGTGGAAATCTGAACAGTCCACTAGATTTCATAGAGATTAATTTGATGTAATGATGCAGAAATATTTTTCTCTCAGTTCTAAAGGTGAGGTAGGTCGTTCAACTGTTATTTTAATTTCTATTTTTACTCTTCAGTGTTGAAAAATCTCCCCTAAATTATACACAAGGATCTAAGTGCTATATATTTTCACATATAAAGTGTGTGCTACTGTATTTGTATGAACTTAAAACAGTTTTGAATGATTTAGCAATAGTGTTACATACATCTTTATGCCTGTTTGAAAACAAGGAACTTTCTAAAAAAAAAAAAAAAAAAGAGACTCAGAGTTACCTAAATTATCCCAAAGCATTTCAGATCTCTTACTATCTGACCATATGCTAAATATGTCCAGACAGGAACATCTGCCTTTAAGAACTGAAGGTGTGATTGAGAGATCTAGTGTTGCCTATGGTCTGCTCTATGCTAGAGCATTATTAATCTAAGCATATACAATATACCTTTCAACTGTAATTGTAAAGAAGAAGATGATGCCTTGATCCTGGAAGAATACAGATACTCATTTTTTGCATGCTGAGGCTAGCTGCAACTTCTTCAATGAATTTTTGGAATTAAGTATTCCTGTAAGATTATTAGATTAATATTATTAAAGCTATATCATTCATGAGACATTCGATACAAACCCCAATATATAGATACTAGATATAATTAGATATAAGCCCAGTATCCAAATATCTGATTTATTATTTTTCTGTTTTCTGTTATTCTCTTCCACCTCACCTTAATACATCTGATTGATGGTATTGCAGAACATTTGCAGGCGCTATTCGGTGCGATGCCTGGCAGCACAGTGCAGCGTCCATCTCCTAAGTTCAACAGCCTCACTGAGATGCAGCAGCAGCAACAGGCTGCCGCTGCCACAATGAACAGCTTTCTTCAAATCCGTCAACATTATTCAACAAAGTGTATTACTTGGAAGAAAATAATCCTTCTAAGCCCCTTCCCCTATCATCGTCTTACAGCACTCTTTGGCTGCCTGGCCCGTCCTGCCCCGCAGCCTCAGCCTCCCACCTCCACCCGCAGCGACACTCCTGCCTGCCAGCTGTGCTGGTGAAAGCACCAACACAACCCTGCCGTTTTACAGGTCTTCAAAAGGCCAATTTTAATTTTGAATCCTTGGCCCTGATTGACAACAATTGTGCTGTTAAAATACACTCCCCCATTCCAGTAATGCTGACACCAGTTTTACAGCAGTGTTCAATCAGTGTCCTAAAGACAATTACTCTCTATTTACAGGGAGGGGATATCAACACCAGAGCATAATAGCTTTCACGTTTTACTTCCAAAAGTACCCAAAGTAAAAAGAACCCAAAATCTCTTTCCTCCAATTACACTTGCAGCCATATCACTGCACTATCCCGTGCCACATAATCCTATATATTGATCCTCCCATAAGCCCCACAATGCATTGTTACACCCACTTTGCAGAGAGGAAGCTAATGGGCAAAGGTCTGGATTCAGCAGCGAACTTCAGCTCTGTAATTCTCACCAACATCATCCGACTGCTGAAATCAGGGGGGAGTTGGGACATAATTGTGTCTAAGCGAATGCACACCACGGCCAGCTTGAATGCAGCATCCCCATGGCCTATACGCTTTATGTACAGTGCCTGCATCCAGATGTATGTCCCACATTGCCAACACCGGGAGGTGGTGGCCCTCCATGCATCCCTGTATCCCATGCTGCAGTCACATAAGATGCACAGCTCCTCCGTGGGTCCAGCTGACATTCACCCCTGTTTTCCTGACCCAACACCTTCTTAATACTACAGTAATGCAAATTCTAAATTAAGAGGATAATGATAATAATGATAAATCTGTAAAATCCCTGTTCACATTGATGGGATATTTCTTTGACAAGAACTAAATAATTATGTAATTAAGAGGATCATCAGTAGTAAACTGTAGGAACTCACACTTGCTGTTCTTCCCGTTACAGGGGACACTTTGCACAGCAGAGTGGAACAGCTGCTTTGGAGGCAGTTAGGCATTTTGCATACTTTATGCAAAAATCCTTATAAAAAGAAGGGCTTTCAACTGCACTTGTACAGACGCTAATTTTTAAATGGTGACACTGGGAGCTTTTTTTTCATGAGAACACTTAGCTAACGGAAAATATTTACTTTAAAGCTCCAATGCCTCTCCACCATGCAAATGTGATGAGCTGACTAGTTAGATTTTTGCACACAGATGCAATCCAAGACTGGCCAAATTGGTATTGTATTGCAAAACACAGTACGACGCTTTACTGAGAGAGTCTTAAATTAAGGCTACCATTGCCCATAGTTATCAGTGCTTTTGGCTTCTAGCCCTGAGGAAACAACGGACATGCGCCGAAGTTTGCTAAGGTTACTCAGCAGCACGGACAACAAAATTGCACATTGCCCCCCCTGCCCCGAGGATGAGGGGCCAAGGGCTGCCTGGGTCTGACGATGCAGATGCTAAGCAGCTTGAAATCCCAGTTCACACACACCATCTTCCCTGCTCAACATCCCCTACAACAGCCACCCCATGTTACTAGATTACTTTGTTCATTCACTTGAGAAATGGTGCCAGCCATCAGAAATACAGCCCTGCGCAGGTTCAGTGGTCTCCTCTTGGCATTTGGATGCAATTTCCTGCGTTTTCTTTCATCTGGAAAGCTTTACATGTTCTGGGTCTGCTAGGGTCTGCTTCTCCCTCATCATATTATTCAAGGGTGTTAAGCATCATATGGGAAGGCACAGCCTGAAAAATGGCTGCAATTACACCATAACAGGCACCAGGGCAAATAGCATTGATCTGTGTTTACTGAGTGGCAAAACCTCACTTTGCCTGAAAAATCCGTGTCTTGTAGTGAAGGGGCCTTAATTGTGGGAACTTTTTCCCTAATTGCTCTGGAGTACGAGGCTGAGAGTTAGGGCTTTTTCCTACGTATTTCATAAGCAGTGGCGTCTCATGGGTCACAGCTTTTGGTGGTAACAACTGAGGGAGGAATATTTAAGTTTCCATGTATAAGAAGGGTATGACATAAACACAGACAATAATTAACTAGTGAAGTGAGCTAAACCATTTCTTATACTAATGCTTCATCATTCCTGTTTCTTCAGAAATCCACCACCTCCTTACCAAATGGCACATCTAGCATTTCACATGCTGCATAAAGCCCTGGGCAATGGTAAATGTTAATTAAACCACAATCACTTTCCTAAAGGAATTACAGTGGCTGCAGAAGGAAAGCAGAGAGGCAGAAGATGACCAAAATTAATAAGAATTATGTTCACCATGAATGCCAGCAACCCCATGCCTCTAGCACTTTGCTCCATCCCTTATTCATCATTTTCTCCATTTTGAATATTATCTTTAACATTGCCTCATTTCCATGCAATTCTCTCCAGTATTTTGAAAAAAGCTGAATTGTGTCTGTCAAACAATCATCTACCCATCACATAAATCTTTTTCTTTCCTTTCTTATCAAAGAAATAAAGAAGTTGCTTCCCCAGAGTGCTGTCTTTAGCGTTATTACTGGCTGGCACTGACACCTGTGGATCAAAACCATCCCATGTGCCTTCTTCTGTGTGCCTCCCCGTGTCAAAACTGTCACCAGTAACAAGCACAGGATGCAAAGGGTCTCCAGCACTATTGAATGGAAGCACAGGAACCAAAGGGATCATCTCCAGAAAAAAGTTCTCCGAGCAAAGTTGGCAGCTGTCAGTATTACTGTGGGAAACAACTTGACACAGCTTGTTGCTGGATTTGAGCTGCAAGGTTTTTTCCTGTGGTTGATTTTTTTTTTCTTTAATATTTTTAAGGGAATTTTTTAGTGGGACACCAAGTTCTTGTCACATTAAGATGAACCCAGGTTAGCAATGTTGCTGCAGGCAGGATGACAGAACATCACTTGCACACTGAGGAACACCACCTAAAATTGCCTGTCTTATTAAAATATAATAGGAAATTTGTAAACACACCTTCAAAGTACTGGCCTGTACTAGAATATGTTTCCAGCTCTCTGCTCCTAGGTTCCTTTTTTTCTGCGTATGCCAATGTAAAAATTTGTACTGTATAAATCTGTGTGTTGGTGTGTTTTAGATACTCACAAATATACATATTTATACATGTACGTACACACAGATACACCTGTATGTAAGCATAAAGGTGAACATACAATATGAATGGGCTCAGACTTTCTGCAGCTGCTATTTTTCCTTTCAGTCTTCTAATTTGCTCATTCTTTCTACTTCTTTCAAATCTAACTTTGCTTATTCGTTTAATTAAACGTCCAATTTTATCTCAGCACAATTAATAGGAATGGATTTGGGAGAATGACACAAATGATTCCAGCTATAAAACACAGGCCACGCATAGCCTTGAGAGGTGTGGAAAAGACGCTTGTTAGGATAACTGTGCATGCTTACACAATATCTGCCTGAAAATATTAATGAGACAGAGTGCAGGTAGAGCAATGCTGCTTCTATTCAGTAGTTCCTTCTTTCTGGATTTTAATTCATCAGCCTGAACTCTGTGTAAGGATAGATTTTTGTATGCAATTATAGGGTATTTTTAGGAACAAAATAAAGTACTTAACTGTTAATACTAAAAGCCTCATATTTGGAGGTGATGTTTGCATCCTATTATTTTCAGAATAATTCTGCTTTGTAAAATGACCACAAAACTGGCATCATTAAACTGAACGATAATGTTTCTTACTCATCTAAGGCATCTACAGAAGCACCTTCCTTCTAATTCTCAGTCCTGCAAATTCAGCATCTCTGGACAGAGCTGAGCAAAATTTTGTATCCAAAATTTTCTATGTGATGCTATCTCAAATTAAATTTGCCTTCCCTGAAATGTCTGCACTAAAACCGAGGGAAAAAAAAATAGAGCTCCACAAAAAGTTGACACAATTCACCTCCAGGTTTTATAAAGCTAAAATTATTCATAGCAAAACTTTTTCCTCCAGTCTTTTGATTTTAAACCTTTGAAACCTGAACAACAGAAGAAAATCCCATTCTGATGCAAAAAAAGTCTTAAGAGCCTAATAAAAAATGGAACATTCATTATCTTCACACCCCTCCCAAATTTGTATTATAATGGAATATTTTCCACAAAATGCAAACCATGAGTTCCTAGCAAACTGCTAGAAATCAGGGCCAACGTGAACCCCTTTTTGCCTGATTTATCAGCATCAGCTTTCAATTTTATCAAAGCATCTGTGCCCGTGACCGGCCTGAAGCCTGCTTCCCACTCCCACTAAAGGCAACGCTTGGGCAGACTGCTGCTCAGGGCTGGACCTCGGCACCTCATGCTTTGCTGGAATAATGCTGGTTTTGTCTAAAAAATTTCACACTAACATTTTCAGCCTTTCAAGGTGGATTAAATTTTACTCTGCTTTGATTATCCACTTTGGGAACCTGTCCTTCATCGCTGTATTGATTTAGCTGTGGCAGATGCTGAGCTGTCACTGAGCCTGACAGCTTCTTCAGAGTTTCCTCGGTGGCTGTCTTGTAAAACAGTCAATAGCCAAGTGAAACCGAACCAAACAAGCACATTTCCCACTTTTATACTCTATGAAATCAGGTGTGCTACTCTGTACTGCATCCTTCTGGAAGGAGGGGAGAGGAAAAACGTTGGCCTCTTATTTTAGCATTCAGCATTGCCAATTAACCCTTTATGTATTCAGACTATATCCACCTCCACCAGCCCTAACACATTGGTGGAATCATGTTTCAGTCACAGGTCTGTGGCTTTGGTGTCACTCACCGCCACTCCAAAGCCACTTCTCACCAGTGGAGAAGGGCCTTCGGGGAAGATATTAGTGTGAATGCGCTTGGCGAGAGGGTTTCATCTCCTACACAATGTCAATTTGAATCCCAGTATATTTGGGTCGTTTTTATGGCACTTCAGAGAACATCTACGGTTCTAGGAAGATGCTCTCCACGTTCACCTTTGCAGGTGCCACGAACTGTTCTGCTGAAGAGTGACAGCATGGCAAAATGGCAGGCAACACCCTAAATATATTTTTGCAATTTCTATCAGAGGAGCACAAAGCCAGACAATAATATATATGTTGAACTGGACATCAGTACTCCAAAGGTTACAAACAGATCTATTTCCAGATAAAACAAGAGCTGTCTAAATACTATATTGAGCACATAAACTCCATCTCTTTCCACCGGTCCCACAGCTCTCTACTGCTCCCTTCCCCATAATACCAAGCATAACAACATTGCTGGAAATATTACTAGCCATTGATGCTGTCCTGGTAGAAGGGGTTTGAAAATACTCAACAGAACAACAAAAGATTGCATCTATTGGCAAATTAAAACAAACAAACAAAAGTCTGGCATTTCATTTCAGCCTCTCTGCATATATTGCTGAACTCTCCATGACTATGGGAGACTGGAAAAGTGTCTTATTTCCTGGCAGCGGCTCCTGGAGCTCTCCTCCTCCCTGTCCAACTCCTTCTGATCAGCACTTGTTTCTATCTGATTACCTCTCTGTTTTCTTGCTCACTATTGCAGGAAGATGCTGGAATTAGATTTGCTGCATTTCCATTCCAACATTAACACTAATTTCACTGAAGTCAATGAAATTACACTGTCGTCTGGAGAGTATCTGAGGAGAATAATTGAGTGTATTTTATCACTTTCCTTTGACTTTTTTGTGGTTGTTTCATAGCATTTTTAAATGTCTTGTTTCACTAAAATCCAGTTATTCTACTTCTTGGATGCTGCAATGAAGTTACTCTCTTCGGGATGATGGTGTTCTTGCTGTAAACCTCCAGACGCCATCTGGAAGATGCTTGTGATGCGTATGGCCCACAGAGATGTCTACAGCGACAGAAGTGACATGCAGCATCACACCAAGTGCCCATCTAAGCCAAAATCCTTCCTCTGACTACAGCCCCTTCCAGATACTTCTGAGAAGTGTACAAGAAAGAGGGTGCACAGGGCATCTCCTGCCCTGGGCTGCTCCTTCCAGATTTCCATGAACCCAGAGCCCAGGAGCTTTCTAAACTGCCCACTGAATCCAGACCATGGTATTAGCCACCGACCAGACATCCCCACCAAGAATATCTAATTCCTTTCCACAAATCCACTTCTACTTTTTTCTCACCAAAACATTATGTGGCAAAAAGTATTTTGTCGTGCTATTCTGCAAGTCTGGCTGCCCCAGCCTTTACACTGGTCACCCCAGCTCCCCCTGTGAGTGAGTGATTGCTCCTCTTCACCCCCTGGGCACCACTCTTGATTTTTGTAAGCCTCCCTCCACTGTGTTTTCTTGGTTGTGAAGAGTCCTCGCTTATTTGATCTCTTCTTCTGAGAAAGTCATTCCATGCTTCATTCTCATAAACTTTTAGACACCCTTGTTAATCTTGCAAAATCTTGTTGTAGAACAGTGCAGTGTGGTGCAATGACGTTAATTTCAATTACTTGCCTAGAAATCCTGTTTGCCTTTTTTTTGACTGGTACTGAATATTGCACTGATATTTTCAAGGAACTATCTGCAATAACAGTCAGATGTCTTCCCTGAGTGGTAACTGCTAATTTAGAAACCATTATTGTATAGGTATAGCTAGCTATTTTTTGCCTACGTGTATTAATTTGCATGCACTGACACTGAATTTCATCTGTCCTTTTCACAGTCACTTCTGTGGTGGGATTTGTATAGCAAACCAGAAACCCTAATTTCAGTATTAAGCAGAAAAAAGACCTGCAACACAAGGGAGAAAAGCTGCACTTAGATAAAGTACAAGGTAAAGAACAAAAAAAAAATCTGGGCAAAATTGAATTGTTTCTTAAATTTTTTAGGTTTATACTAGTATCATGGCTTAGGTCCCAATAATTGGGACGATTTTATCACCTTTCTACTACAAGTAGGATTGACTGTTTCCCAGAGCAGGGCAAATGTAGGCAAAGCTGTTCTTTCTTGGATTTTATCCAAGAGTGACTAAGCCAACCCTAAAAGTCCAATGAAAATAAATGAGAGATTTGACAGAATAAAAATGTCAAGGTGTGACCCAAC
Source organism: Theristicus caerulescens (assembly GCA_020745775.1). Lineage (NCBI taxonomy): Eukaryota > Metazoa > Chordata > Aves > Pelecaniformes > Threskiornithidae > Theristicus > Theristicus caerulescens. Next base: position 64,236,845 of record CM036564.1, on the reverse strand, counting down.
ACTTATAACAGTTATGGGATGTCTCTTGAACATTAACTCTTTAGCAGCAAGAGTAAGCATTGATTTCTAAAATACATGTTTAACCCTCCAGTTTGGCAGTCCCAGCATCACACCATTGCATGCGCCATTAACAACACTGAACAGCTATCGTCTTTATTCAAGTAACAGTGAGATCAGCTATGAATGCAACAGGTTAATTTAAGTGACCTTGACGCCTTTGATGCTTTTGTTCATATCCTGATAGATGAAGGAGTTACTGCTGGGTCTCTCCCCCCACTTATTTTGCCAATACATGAAGCATCCTCAGTTGATTCTCAGCTGTTACAAGGCAGTAACGGCTGGGCATGTATGCCATTAATTTCCTTTGTCAGGAGCAATGACATCTGAAATTATACTCAGAATAGGGATTGTACATGGAATGGGGAGTTTGGCAGTATTTTCAGGTTTTTTGGTCCCTCTGCATTAATGACGTAAACCAGCTAGTGGTACTAATACCTGCAGGTATCATTCATGTTCAGTTTTTCCTACCACTGACTACTGCCGTAAGAAACTGTTGTAAGCCTTGCAGGTTGAAGTCTTCAAACCCAATGAAAATGAAATTCAACAACCCATTTATTAGCACATCTTTTCAGGCCTTCCAGCCTGTGTGTTCCAGCCTCTGCAGTATGGTACATTAATTTTATACTGAACTATTAATTGTAGTTGACTTTGCAAAGCTGTTTTCTTTACATATTTTATTCAGTTTTGCAAACCCAATCCCAACGGAGTTCATTTTATTCCCCACAGTTTGTTTGATCAAATTGCAAATATTTCCTTTAATCTTTTTAGGCATTCAGATTTATTAACTATGGAACAGGGCCTCTTCATCTCTTCTACTGATGGTTTGGGAGACACAATCTTTCATATATTTCTCATTTTATGCAAGTGTTTATTCCTGCAAGTACATATTAGTAAGCACAACATTAAAACACATTTACCTAACCTAAATAAAACCACTTTGAACCCAATTTGCAAGCTAACCTGCTTTGGTTCTTAATGATACTAATCTGAACTCATTTTTCCCAGAGGTTGTGATCCATAATTCACTGAGGTCAATGGAAAGTAGCTGCTGATGTTAGTGAGTTTTAGGGTTGACAATAAACAGGTATGTTTATCTTTTCCTTTGAGAATCCGTATGGGAAATTTCCCAAAGGCAGGGCAAAAGGCCTTTGGGAAACTATTTTAATTTTCTTTGTGTCTATTCATAGTAAGAATTAGTAATAATTAGTAGTAGTAGTAGTAATAATAATAATAATATCATAGTCACCCCATACTTGACATTTATACATACATTTCTACAAAGAAAGATAAATTATTCAATTTTTTTCCATACCTGTCATTTACTTCAATTGTCCCTGTTCTATTTTTCTTTGGAAAATTCAAAATGAAATATTTTATAAAATTGAGACCTTTACTGTTTTTAAAAATTATTATTCCCCATTTTATTATTTAGCCACCTTTTTTCTAGTCAAATAAAGTTTAGCAAAAAAGTGAGAAAAAGTAACACTTGTGGGTTTTCTTAATCTGAATTTGTAGTTGTAGATCTTCTAAAGTAAAAGTAGAAACCCAATGTCTTCTTTACTATGTTCTACTTTTTCCACCATCAAAGTGAAAAGTTTTTTAAAAACAAAATAACATTTCATCTCATTTTTTAAAACCTTTCCAGCAGAAAACAAAGGGAAGGATTTTTCTCCAGTTTCCTTCTAGTGTAAAAAAATCTGAACAGCATAGGAAGAGAATGAGCAAGAGAGAACTTTTCTGTTATCTCAAAAACAGAGACACATTAGTTGGGAAGTAAAAAAAAAAATCTTGTGTATATTAATTCTTTTCTTCAAAATATGTCATTTTCAATAAAAATACACTCTCAACAAAACTAAGGGTTTGTCTAAATACTTTCCATATTATCTGAGTAAGTTTCTACCATGTTTTTTCACTGTGTCATTAATTCCCTCCATTTCTTCCTCCCCTCCACGTCTCCTTTCTGCCTCTGCTGAAGTCTTCCAGAAGTGATATAGCATATTTTTTATCTTGTTTAGAAGCTTAGCTGCCTCCCATGTGACATCATTGTAAGCTGTTTTTCTTCATTTTACTCAATGTTATTCCTAATTATTTAACCTAATTGATAAGATGCCTCCTCTGGGTAGAGCTGGTTGCCATGAAACTGTAAGAAATGACTCCATATTTCTCCATCCCTGGATCTTTCTGATGAATTTATAAAGAACATCTTGCTTTCACCAACTCCCCAGCTTCACACACATCCATAAAACACAATTAACAATTTAAGCCTTGCAGCCAGGTTACATTGGAATAATAGAGCTAAAAATGTTTGGTTTTTTTTTTTCATAAAGTGCTCTCCTTTTGCTAATACTGGCCAAGATCACACAGCTTTAGTGCTCTGCTGTAGCACTGCACGCCATTGTCACATGAAGTACTACTAGTCCAGCTGCCAAATGGCAAGCTCTCATCACAGGGGACTTGTTTTCCTGAAGTAACCATAATTAACAGCCTCATCAGCTTCTGCCCTGTGGCTCCTAGTGGAGTTACTAGGGATAGCAAAGACTCAGGGCTGCTTAAGGACAAAGCTCTGCCTGGTTTCTCTAACCTGCCCACCACACGGAGCTCCACAACTTGGCTTTGCTCTGACACAGGACACATGGCATCACCCACAGAGCGTCTGGGGGCCTTAGCCCAGCTGCTACAATGTGGACACGGACAACTCGCACACTCCCTCCACCTGCACCTTTCTCCTCAAATTCAGACAAAACAGAGGCAGAGAACACACCTTTCTGCATCTGCCATCAGCTTCCATGTGCCACCACCATCACACATCCAGTGGAGCAAGATGGGCTGCTCCCATGGCACAACAGCTATGACTGCCCAAATGCTGGCCCCAACTCACGCCCTGTCTATGTCTACACCTGCGCTAGAATATAGGAGCCTGGACACTGCAAGGCAGAGGCACTCTTCCTCCATGAGCTTCCAGTCAGCAAAGCACAAGGAATCAATGCAACTGCAATGATTAACCTAAAGTTCCTTCTTAATGATATATTTTGAAGGCACCCATGAAGAACACAAGTTTCCAGGTGTCTTTCTAGTATCTTTGTGACCATGTGTAAACCTCCTCCTTCAAAACAATAAGGGACAACATGGCAGGTCGTAGTTACTTGAAAATTTAACGAGTGGCTGCTAAAGGTAGAGGTACAACAGGCTGCTCAGTGGTAGGACCACCCTGACAGTGGAGGGCTTCCGATAAATTGGCAAGGCAAAGGGTCTTAGAAATAAAGGCAAATAGGCTATGCTTGATGAAACAAACCACATGCACCCAGTGGAAAGCAACAAGCAGTGAGGTGGCACAGGCACATCATCAGCATAATGCAGGTCATACAGGTATGGCTTTGGTGGGAGCCAAGCTGGGTTACAGCTGAGTGCTCTTGCAAAGCCCCCCCACCATTCACATCAATAAAAAGTGGTGTGCTCTTAAAAACATGGAGGAAAGAAGACACAGTTTGCAGTAAGTTGGTGTCTAAGAAGCTGGAGTCTAACCTTAAAGTTTCAGGCAGCCTTCTAATTACAGTAATATGATTTCAGACAGTGAATTTCAGAACAGATGTTAATGGCTTGAGATGTTTTAAGGCCCCTGCGACTCTCTAACAGCTTTACAGTTGCAGAAAAAGGAGTTCATTGAGGGAACCTCGCGCAAAGAGCAGGGACACAGTAAGGAGCTCCAGAGGAAGCTGAGATCCTTCTCAGGAGAGCGGTCCTTGCTAGAAGTCCCCACTCACCTTTAGCAACCCCAGCTCCTCCTGCCTGGCCCCTAAGTCACCCCAAACCTCAATCCCAATCTCTTCACAACCTCCTCTCATGGCCCAGACCTTTCCAATCAGGACATTTGTTTGAAAATATGAAATTAAGCCAAAGCATTTTAAGTATACACCAAGCAGCATTAATGGCTCAATCTCTACAGTCCATTTTGGACTGGTTTTAGACAGTGATCACACTGCTTATATTGCAGTATTCTGGACAATTATGTACAATTTAGAGGACCACAGTTCGTACCTAAGGCAGTCTGAAATCACAGCATGGACAATCCTCATAGTGTATTTGTCCTTGTGAAAGTTGTTAGCAAAACAGAATATTAGCTATATCCGTTATTTACACACACCACTAGAGCTCTGGTTCTGCTCTTCAAAACTATGTCGTTAGTATTGCAGAACTGATACAGATTGGGAATAGCCAAGCTTTTTATGGTAAGAAAATATTAATTTGTTTTCATTTTTACATTATTAACAAACTTGCTGAGTAAAACCTGCTTTTATTGTTGTTGATGCTGATTCATCCACAAGGCTAGGATAAGAACTGTAGCAGAAGCTAACAAAATCTTAACTAACAAGTTAATCACAAAATTGCCTCTGAAGTCCTTTCTGTTATCTCCATTTCACACTTCAGAGGCATTAGGCTATTATTAAATTTCATTTTTTATTATTATTTTGGGCAGATTCGTGTCAGATTCAAGGACTGATTTATTTATCTAATGTATTTATTTTCATTTGTGAAAGACATTTCCGAGCGCTCTAACCAAAATAACAACAAATTAAACTTCTCAAAAGCTACCATTTACTGATTATTAATTAGTAAGAGCCTGCCCATCTCCCATCTCATTTACACAAAATGAATGTACAGTCCATTTCCAGGCTCATCCTCTACAAGCAATCAGCAAACGGTAAGTACTTTAAAGAAAATATACTGTGAGGGACTGAGTAGAGGATGAGAAATGATCCTTTCAACCCTGCACAGAACCCACAGACAATTTAAGCAAGCCTGTGCCCACCCCACAAATCACCTCCCACCTCGTGCAGTCATAAGAGTCATTAATTGCTCCATAATTAGACAAGACCGAAGAAATGAATGTCACTGAGCAGAGCCAGTGTGCAGCATACAAGGTAGAGCACATCCCCTTATGGCCCCCCTAATTAACAGGTACCAAGCGCATGTACATTGAAGACAACAGGCTGCAGAAAACCATGCAGCATGGCCATGAAGAGTCAACTTGATGGACAGGGAAGTTGCCAAAGACATGCAAAAATGCACATTAGTCAGCACACCGTACACTCACTGGAAAAATGAGCCAACAAATGCAGAAGAGAAAATATGTTTTCTTTAACTACAGCTCTTTTTGATGATCTCTGACTGCTAAAGCTGTAGGTTTGGTCCCATTCCTGAGCTGGTGGCCAGGCTGGTTTACTCTACTGTTTCCAGCTATTACTGGAAGGAGACATTTTGCCATTGTCTTTTCCAGGGACAGTTAGAAATTCAGAATTTGATTTTTTTTTTTTTAATGCCACAAAGCTTGATATTTACCCACTCTGTCCTCAAAAAACAGGTAGAGATTGATATGGCTCAGATTTTCTCTCTCTCAGGAAACTCTAATTTTGAGACCAAACTGGAAAGAAAGAATAATTTCTACATTTAAACATTGGGGGGGTGGGTGGGTGGGTGTGGATTTTGGCAATAGGAATTAAAATTAAATCATTTTGCACTATTTTATATTCCACTAGGTAACACTGAAGAATAAAAAACTCAAAGCAAAGGATGCTTAATGACAAAATTGAGAGGTCAGTTTGTCCCATATTGAATTTATCAGGACATAATGGAAGGAAGAGGACACAGAGTGCTAACGAGTTTTTAAAAGATGTTTTGGCAAGATCAGTTAAATGCTTCCGCTTTGACAAATTAGCTTCTTCTATTGAAATAATATTCTCCCTCAAAAAATTTAACTAGCTTTAATAATCTGCCAATTCACTTGCTAGTAAGGGATTTCTGCAATACTCCAATGGTATCCAGACTTAAAAGGGCCATATTGATTATCTTTGTATTTAAACTCATGAGGATGTTCAGACAAGTTACCATTGTGGCACAATCTAGTACTAAATTATTACGAGCAGTCTGAAAGTAACTGCTCATCTAGTATCTTGATTTTTCTTAATTACTGGAAGAAGAAAACTCTTTCCTTTTTGATCTCATGATCCTCACATAGGCTGAGATGACATCTGGAAAAGGCTATTGAAAACATTTACCACGACTGATCTTCCACGTGATAGCCTTCATTTTCCTTCAGAGAAAAATAAAAAATAGTATTTCTCAGTATCAACTACTAAAAATATGTATCACTGTCCTTCAGAAGCAAGTCTATTTCTCACTATGTTTCCACTATTTTATTTCAAATAGAAACTGAATCATTCAAATTCCTTTTTTTTAAAATCACGACAAGGGCAGTACACCCCGTCCATGGAGAAGCAGTGACTTTGTCCTCTGCGTGGATCTAAAATATGACTTAATACTATACTGTCACTGATGAACTAGTGGTTCTGTAGGCTGTTCACCAGGGCTTTGTAACCAGCAGTTGGTCAGGTCACTGCTTTGGACAGGATGCTTTTTTTTCAGGATAGAGCAGGCTGTGGGAACTTGGTAGGGAGGTTCAGGAGGTGCCAGATCTTTTTTGCAGTTTCTGCCAGCCAGGGAAGGTGGGGATCATCAGTAGTTAGGAAATAAGGATCTGTTCTGCAAGAATCCAAAATGTTTTCCATGAAAATATCCCAACTGTACACTACTGTATATTCCAACTGTATTTTGCTTTATTTAATACAACCATGAGGCCTTTATGACTAACTCGCCTGTAAGCCTACAGCACAGCTACAAGCTAAGTAACAGCAAAGGTAGTCCTGTAAGAATTAGCCTGGTAACATGCACTTCAAATAATTTGCAATAGAAAAGCCTTTAAAAAAACGTTACTTGAGAAAATGTTATCTTCATAGAGAGAGAACAGGGAGGGGAGAAAAAGAACATTACCCAGCACTTTATTTTCCTAACTTAAAGTAATTTTTAACAGGTTCTAAATTTATGGGTAGTATATTTAAATGACAAAAAGATAAAAAGAATCTATATTAGGTGTAATGTCTTCTATTTAGAGAAAAGTGACAATAGAAGTTCTGGAGACATAAGTTACATAAACCTGGCACCAGAAGAATCAAGCTCCAACGATTGCAATAGTCCTTCCCTATAAGCTGACAGAACTTCTTTTCAACAGTCTCTTGCTAATAAAGAAAGGGAAGGAATGGTGGATAAAAGGTGAGGAATAAAGACTGAGGTTTCATTGGCAATACGTAATAATTTTTCCAGTTGTGGGTAAAAAAGGGTTTAGAATCCTTTTACCTTCATTACATGAACATTTCATGATCCATTTAAAATCAATACAGAAAAGCTGCCATCTATTTTGAGAAACCAAAAACTGTCTAAATCCAGACTGTTTCACATTCTCCGCATTATTGGAGGTGCTGAATTAACACTGTTCTGACAGCAAACCTGCAGACGGATTCCTTTGCCTCAAGCAACTTCAGAGCCGTATTTGGGAGATGTTGTATTGATTTTAGCACCAGCAGAAGTAAAGAGGGAATGACAAGGAAAGGCAAAAGAATTTAAGCACTGCTTTGCTTCGTTACCCTAGCACTATTTTTGACTGAGAAAAGAAATGAAAAATTGGGTGATCGAAGATTTTAAGAAGTCAGCTGCACTGGGATGGTAAACGCAGGTGCAACCTTCTCTCTGTCCATATCCCCAATAACCTCCTGACTGTGGTTATTTTCAGCTGCCTGTTTTCAGTTTCTATTCTCAAGAAAGATACTATAGCTGCTGCTTTTCCCACAAATAGCAGTAAACATATAGTGGAAGCCATTTGAGAACTAAAAGCGTATTACTTATGCTAAAAAGTATACCTTGTCTAAATACAAAACATTCTCATCATTTTCTCTCTTATTTATAAGGAGTATAAAATGGCTACAGCATTTTCAGGTGTTTTATGATTACACGTTAATATACTCAACAGCTTTTGCAAAAGTTGGAAAAAAAACCCTCAAAAGTAGCAAGCATTTGCACAAAAAATATAATCTTGATAATTTGATTTTTCAAGAAGTCAGACATCTTTTAAAATACCAGTTTTGGAAGAAGCATTCCATTTAAAAATTTACTTTTTCTCCTATTATGTAATTTCGATTACTCCTATTCTCGATTATGTAATTGTATTAAATGCTCTTAGTCATTGAAATTTTTGAAAAAAGAATGCAGGACAGGGTACTGCAGATGAAACTGGTCTGTACACACAGCTTCACCTCGATGCCTGAGTATTTCAGCATAAACATTCAGAACAGAGAATTTCACTTGGATGAGTGCCTTGCAAAGTCAAAAATGGATCATTGTTAGGGTCTTTGGACATCATGGAATAGGTGCAAAGAAGAAGCACAAGTAGAAAACAAAGGTTAAGCAAATTCAGATGCCTGCATCATTGTGTTGCAATGAGGACTAACCCTGGAATTACTCAGAATCATCTGCTGCTTCTCTTTTTAATCTAAATATTCCTGAGTCACCTTCAATGCTGCTTTTCTGCAGAGACCAACAGACTTAGCAAGGATATGGGAGGGACTAGGCAGAGGCACCCGCAAACAATGGAGGCTGCTGAACTAAGAGGATATGGGAAAGAGAATGGCGAGGCTTGGTCACAGGAGACGAATGAGTTCATCTGGGAGCGAACATCTGGGAGAGAAACAGGCAGGAGCCTGAGGCAAGATGCTTTAAGACGGGTAAGTTAGAAGGGTGACCTGGGACCTCTAGAAGGTGACAGAAGCAGGACTGAAATCCCTCAGACCAAGGATAGTTGCCCAGGTCCTATGGAAATATTCTGATGCCTAGCTTCTCCTCAAATACTCAGGTGAGGGCAGTGACCCTGCCATGGTGAACCCGTTGGCTCCTTACAAAGAACAACTACTGGCTCCAACTGCATTTGTGGTGGTGGGTCTCAGATGGACAGAGGATCCTGGTAGCCACCCTGCCTTATAAACTTCTGTTCATGGGATTTCCAACATTTGGACACCCACTATGTTCAACAAGCAACCCACTAGGCAATGACCAACTCATTTGGTTATTTTCATATTGCTCCTGTCACACACTCGCACCCAGGAAGCAGGTAAAAGCCACCTAGATTTTTTAAGGAGGTTTGTAGCTTCAGCCACTGCTTTGAAGATTTGTTACTAGTAGTGGGGCGTTTTTGTAACCTCTGGTGTTCACCATCCAAAGCAAACCCTAGGAGATGATCCTGTGGACCTAATTCAGCTGTGCATGTTTACTGACACTTGTAACAGAAAAGTGGGTATTTTTCTGTCTTCAGATAACACTCCAATTCCTTTCACTAATACATCTCTATTATAAATTTCTCTGCTAATTGAAGAAGCCAAGGCCACAGCTAAGGAATTGGAAAGTGCTCTAATGGAATTACTACTCTGAGGTGGCTTGAATGTCATCATTTCCTTCTCCAACATAGCAAAATCTTGACAATCACATTAAAGATAAAGAGCTAGAATAAATGCTGCTGGCTTTTTCAAAGGAAACATCATTATGGATATTAACACCTTCTGTGTTAACAGTAATACATGCATTAAATATAGCAGCTTGAGTGACTGAAATGCCTATAAAGCATCTGCCACAAGATAAAGCGTAAAGAAAACTCTGGGCTGAGAAACACCCTGGAGAACTGGAATTAAAACAAGATCTCAAGCATACCTAAGCTATGACTTCCATCAGACTACAAATACAGTCCAGTTCAATTAATCTTCATATTTAAGAAGTTACCTAAGCTATTTTGACATAAGGCTATACAGCATTTATGGTTTTGTCATAGTATCAGAGCTCTCTCTTCCTTTCACTGTAATATTCCTATGCTCCAGAGACACAGTCTTTCCATTTTCTATCACATCATTTTCTGGGAGAGGTTAAATGGTCCCTCAGCTTTTCACAGTGGACAGGGAACATGGTTAAAGAGCCAGTCTGCTTGTGCATGCATAAAGGTCTGTGTATGCACTATGTATAGCGTCATAAGTATATGTCTCGTACATGTCTTATGAAAGACATATGGATATGTTTTTCCCTACCAGGAAAGACAGCTCAGCCCTCCTCCCACAAGCCTGGTCACACAGTTGTCTTTAACCCAGGATAGCCAGAGTTTCAGCACTGGGGCATACAAACAGCACAAGTGTCCCATGAACCTCAATCATCTGCTAAATATTGTTTTCCCCGTTTCAGCTTTTGCATACACACAAAACCTCCCCTGAACTCAGTTTCTTCATAACCACTCTTCCAACATACATAATGCTATTTTCCTGCTTGAGCCTCGTCCACCTGGCAATTTCAAAACTGCCAAAACAAATCAAGCATCCACATGGTGCAACTTTGCCAAGCCTTGGTTGTGACCCAGCTGAGCCATCAGTGTTTGCTGAGCATGGATGAGCATGGAGCTTCATCCTGGAGGTCACTGTGCTTGCAGTAGCATCAGAAACACATGGACAGTTTTACCAGCAGATGATACCTCTGACATCAGGTCTAGGCTTCTGTTATCTCTGACACCACCACTGCTTTTGCATTTAACAAATGAAACACAACTAAGACAGATACTAAAATGTAGCGAGCACTGACATCCCTTGTTTTGGCTAGCTTTTCCAATCTTTGAAAATGAACGTACTGTCAGGTATTTAATGTTTAAATTACTGAGACTGTTGAGTGGATCCAGAGTTGACACTGAATTTTTAAAAAAAGGGATTTTTAAAAAAAAGGAGAGGTGGAGACATAGCAGGCAGAATCTTCCTTTTAATTAAATGGTGTTATTTAAATAATAATGGTAATGATAATTTGCACTGACGAGTTTTACCCCAGGTCAGGTGAGTTAGCTTCTCAGAAACCGAGTCATTGGAAAATAGTGGAAAGGAAGGACAAGGTGTTCAATTTTGACAATGTATTTCCTCCTCTTTTCTGTCCAATACTCCTGATGAATGTTTTGTCAGCGTTTTTACCATGTAGCTCTATAGTTGATCAAAAGATGGGATAAGCAAACAAAAGCTGTAAAGCAGTAATCTATGGTTCTTCCAGCAACGTGAGAGTAAAAAACTAAATCAGCATTTGAAAAATGCCTTCCTGCTGTCTGTAGCAATAACCGCTCAGCAGTAGTTGAGCACCAAATCCCACGACTCAGAGTAGCCTTTTCCCTCTACATCTTTTCCAGAAGATGGAACATGAACCAGATCATTACAGGGCCCGCAAAACAAGTCACTGCAGTGTCCTTAGCTCAAGGCTACCCTGAAGACCATCTCCAAGCCACAGCCACACAACAGCACATCCCTGCAAGATTGCTAATGTGGATGTTGGGAGCCAGTACCATTCCCAGCTGCGTGCACTCCACTCTGCCCTTGGTAAATCAAGTCTTAATGTCAAGTACACAAGGACATAATAGTATCTACATGCCTTACTGTGGCTGCCAGCAAAAGGACTCGCCACAGACGAAAACGAGCAACTTTCAAATGAACTTTGCAAATAACATGATTATTTTTGTACAGCGACAGACAGAAGGGAACAAGAATAAAGAAAAGGAGTGAGCACTCAAAGTGACAAAATGTAAACAGCAGATGGCTTTACATAACTGGCAAAAAGGGAAAAGTAAAGGAAAAAAAAATCCCTTCATGAAAGGGGCTAAAATCTTGTAGATTAAAGTCTCAGTTTAAAAATTGATGCACTGTAGGAAACTGAATAGCTCAAAAGAAGAAAAATGACAGGATGCAAAGTCTTTCATCTCTCCATCCTTGGCCTTTGCTATGTGCTGGTCAGTAAATCTATATTCCTCGCTGGGTTCAAATACAGGCAAAGCACACTCAAATCCAAAGCTTCCTCTTGCTCTCTGAGCCTGAACATCCAACTCATTTGCAAATCTTCCTAACTCAAATCCTCCCAGAGGACATAATTGCAATAATATGATAATCAAGTTCACAAGACTCATCTTCAGAGTAGTTTAATGTTCATCTAAGCAAATGATACCCCTGTTAAGGTAACTTGCAACTGCTTGCCTACATTTCCTGCCCTAAAGGTCTCACAGAAACTTCTGGGCCCAGAAATAGATGGCTCTCTCTTGCAATATATTTGGGTATGTGCATAACAGCATCTTCTAATTCTCTTCCCACCATTTCAGCCTTTAACCAGGAACAAGCTAAGAAGGCACAGCAATAGAGGTCCACTGCTGACTGTAAAGTACCATATTCAAAGATGTGCTTACACAAAACCCCACTCAACCCAGGACTCAGGAGTGGAATTAGCAAAGGGATTAAAACCACGAGGTCAAGGAATAAAATTTGTGATGAGATTAGAATCATGAGGTCAAGGAATAAACTTCTCGAGGAGATTAAAAGTACGAGGTCAAAGAACCAAAGAATTACTGGAGGGATTAAGATGGTTCCCTGGCTATTGCTACAGATGCTTCTTCCCTGAAGCACTTTCTCTTGTGCAGTTTAAAATAAAAATGCTACAAAGAAAGCAGGAAGCAAGAAAATCTGAGCAGTGGCAGTACCAACAACAAGGCAACATACTTCTCCTTACCCAGGTCGTTTCCTCACCTACCAAGATGCTAAGAACATGCATAGAAATACCAATTTTCTTTACTGATTGGGAAACATAAATAACTTTTTGTCAGTGAACATGATGACACACCAAGTATCTGGGTGTAATTAGTGAAATCTTGAGAATGCCTGAAACGATTATTCTGTCCTCCAAGTGACCACAGGTAGTGCACCTTTGCCTGGCCCACGAACAAAATGAAAAGGTCAGTCACAGTCTGGCTCCCCTCTTCTGTTTCTCCACAAAGACCTTTAGCTCCAAATGTTTAGAACAAATTTAATTAGAGTGAAAAAGCAAGGTTCATGTACTGTGCTGAAATCATCGCATTTTACTGTATATTTAAATTTTCAAGAGATGATAAAACTACCTTGCAGTTTATGATTTTCCTAATGATCTTGTTTCTCTGCCTAGTCCTGCTGAACAAAAAACTTTTCAACATTGTCCTGCTTTTGGCTAGGACAGAGTTAATTTTCTTCCTAGTAGCTGGCATAGTGCTGTGTTTTGGGTTTAGCATGACAATAATGTGATAACACCACGATGTTTTAGTTGTTCCTAAGCAGTGTTTATACTAAGTCAAGGACTTTCCAGCTTCCCATAGTCTGCCAGAGAGGAGGTGCACAAGAAGCTGGGAGGGGACACGGCTGGGACAGCTGACCCCAACGGACCAAAGGGATATCCCACACCATATGATGTCATGCTCAGCGTATAAAGCTGGGGGAAGAAGGAGGAAGGGGGAGACGTTCGGAGTGATGGCGTTTGTCTTCCCAAGTAACTGTTAGGCATGATGGAGCCCTGCTTTCCTGGAGATGGCTGAACACCTGCCTGCCGATGGGAAGTAGTGAATGAATTCCTTGTTTTTCTTTGCTTGTGTGCGCAGCTTTTGCTTTACCTATTAACCTGTCTTTATCTCAACCCATGAGTTTTCTTACCTTTACTCTTCTGATTCTCTCCCCCATCCCACCCCAGGGCAGTGAGCAAGCGGCTGGGTGGGGCCTAGTTGCCAGCTGGGGTTAAACCACGACAAACATGCTGCAGCCTCTGTGCATCATGGGAAAAGTCCAACTTTAGAGCAAAGGGAGTTAATGGCTGCCCTTTCCATAACCACAAACTTATTTTTAAAAAATCATTAAGTTCTTCAAGGTCCGCATGTGATCATTTAACTTTGCACCATGAAGCACTCCCCTGACATGTTCAGCAGATTCAAGCATTAGACATTTGAAACATCATTACTTTGAAATGAAATAGTGCACTACTTTAATCAACTGCTTTTCCAATGGACTCGGGCAGGAAAGACATCCTACACGGGCAGCTGCCACCAAGACAGTGCTGTAGTAGCACCGTATGCCGTGGTGAGGAGACCCTCTTATAAATGGTACCTTCAGGCAGCAGCAAGTCTCAAGTGACACAACACTTTCCAAAAGTCATTTTTATTTATTCCCATGACGATTCAGCTGATCGTTATTTTCCGTATTGCATCTCAGCACATGAGGGGAAAAAAGGAAAAGGTAGATCCAGCTCCTCCGTGGGTGGATAATTCAGTATGGAGCCCATCTGTTGAAGGCTGACTCTTGCCTTATGCCCAATAACTAAGTACCATTACAATCTGATTGCACATCTCGGGTATTCTTTCTTTCTTGACCGTTTTAGACCTAGAATTTCCTGCACTGTAAATCACAGTGATAATCCCTCATTTTTATGATTGGAATTTATTTATCAGAAAAATCTTGACATTACAGAAAGCTAGCTGCTTAGAGAAAGTGAAACCGCAGTAGCCTAAGTCTCCTGAATCAATTTTTGGTTATTGCTTGCTTTCTTGATTCTTTGTCAAGCACATTTGGTCTTGGCAGGTTGAAAAATGAGTTGGTGGTAGGGAAGTACTCATGTACTCAGTCTATTATATGCTGGTTAACAAAAAAAAAAAAATCATGTTTTCTATTTGTAATTTTTATTGCTGTTGAAAATATGCAAACATTTGCAGGGAACTAGCTGTAATATTTGTACAAGTAAGTCATGTTTTATGTTTATTGCTGCAATGTAATTCAACATGCAGGATAATATGGTGCAATGTGAATAATGACATTCAAATAAGAAAAACTTAATTGAATTTCTTACAAGTGAACAAAGCATATAGAATACTAGGAAAATCATCTACATCGTTTGGTATTTCACAGCTCAATTCATACTGAAAAAAAGAATGTTTTTAATTTTATTTGAAAACAAGTAGGTTTTGCTAGATTATGATTGTATTGATTGTGTCTTCTGAAGGTGCAATCCAGAGGACAAACCATGGGTATTCCCTCTGAAAGAGGCAAACCACACTTCTTCATAAAGGTACTTATTGCAGGTTTCATGCCTCCACTCTTCACCCTTTGAAATGTATTTATATAACAATACAATCAAAGGCTTCCATACTTCTATAATTTTAAACTAGTCTCCAGCTTAAAAACCACTCACTTCCCATGATCTAACATAGCTGGTGCCAAGTCCATACGTCAGACTGACTGTGTCTATTACAGGATCTATTATATGAGCGCAGTTAATAAACTCTAACAAAGTGATGCTGCTAGTGAAGTTACACACTGTCATCAAGTGCCAAATATATACAAATTATCCTGCAACCCAGAGAGCTAAATACTTTTGCAGGGAGATAAATTGCCTAGCGAGTGCACGAACAAGTTACAAGTGACTGTGTGCAGCATCCACACAGAGCCCTGTAAGGTAACACTCATCAGAACCGATTAAGTTAATGGAGTTTGGGAGCAGCATTATCTGAGTTGCTCTGCTGAATCGAAATGATATTATCAATTTTGCATTCACTCTCAAGGTACTTATTGGCTCCCTCACAAGCTGTTCTTCTCCCAAGCACACGGCAGCGTCGACTGCCCCATTTCCCTGCAGGAATTAGGTTAGTGGTTATTGTGTAAAGCAGCACACTCAGCTCTCAGTCGTATTTACCATTTCTTAGGAGATTACCAAGTAACAAAGGAATACATAGGCAAAGCAGGAATTTATCACTGCTCCGCATATCTGCTAAGAGAGCCCAACAGCAGCTCTTAATTTCTGCGCACAACTTGTGCGATATGGTTAAAATGAAGCTATTGATTAAGAAGGTGCTATCAGCAGACTGCACCATGCAACTCAGGGCATCTTTTCAAGAGAGGATAAAATAAAGCAGGTTTTCAGCAACACCCAAGTACTTCAATTTTAAAGTTTTTCAATGCTCAGAGTAATCTCTCTGGATCACGTATTTATGTCAAATGAACCTGATCCAACTCAAACTGTTGCAACTGCAGGCTGCATTGGTATATACAGAGTAAGCACACTTCAGATGTGGCCAAGCTGGACTCATTTTTGTTGATAGTTTAAATAATTTTAGGCAAAGTGCTTTCATCAGGGAAAGCACAACTGCACCAATTAATAGAGCCCACTAGTGGTGATGGGCTGCACATAAATCTACAGAATGGGAAAACAAAGATTTGCCTACAATTGAAGGAATGATAAAAGCAGAGCAATTATAAAAACAAAGCATTCAGACACACACACATATATATGTTTATATATAAATTCACACCCATCCACATGCACTCAATATACGTACAGTCCTTTTTGCTTTCTTCTCCTTCCTTTTCCATAAAAATACGCTATTTCAGTTCCACAAACTTCTGTGACACAATACCATAGAATCACAGAATGGTTTGGGTTGGAAGGGACCTTTAAAGGTCATCTGGTCCAACCCCCATGCCATGGGCAGGGACATCTTCAACTCAATCAGGTTGCTCAGAGCCCCATCCAGCCTGGCCTTGAATATTTCCAAGGATGGGGCATCCACCACCTCCCTGGGCAACCTGTGCCAGTGTTTCACCACCCTCACAGTGAAAAATATTTACTAGCAATGTAAAAACTCCCATGCTTCATGAGGTGATTTTATCTAAGTACAGCTGCATTGTTCTTACAAAGCTCTACCTGTGCTTCTAAGGAAATGTGGGATACAGATATCTACATTTAAGTTAGTTTTATAATCAGACTTTAAGAACACAGTTTCATCTGATTTTGAAGTACAGACACCTACAATGGGTCAGACACATTGTGCCTTGAAAGTGCTCATTTCTTCCAAATCAGTCTAAAATAAACCTAAAGAAGGTTAGGAAAGACAGTAATTTTTTATATCATACATGTCTTAAGTTAGGCAAGATGAATTCTAGCCAAGGGGACCATTTTTAAAACATTCTGGACCATGCACTAAGATTAATATTCATTTATGAGTAACAATGTGCTTTTTTAAGATGACAGAGAATCCAAGATTATGTCCCCCCATGATACTGCTTTTTACTAGGAAAGTATGCAGCATGATGGCTGTTAAAATAGAAGCCCCACAGTGCACTGAAAAACTACAGCCTGAGGTCAAAAAAAAAAAATAAATCACATAACTTTAATTAAAACGATTCCTCTCGTTGCTGAATTATGGATGTACTTTGAGCCTCTTCAGGGATACTCTCTCTTCCTACCTCTACCTAACCCCATCTTTTTATGATATCCATATGTTAAGCACCCGAACCCTGAATTAGCCTACAAAACACCACTGGGACAGTACAGAAGCACTAATAAGATATTTTTTCAGGTCACAAACCAAAATGAAGTCAAGTTTTGTGCTGACAGTAGAAATTATCATCTACAACTATTACCATAATACATCAGAAACACTCTTTTTTTTTTCTTTTTGAGTTGTTCGGTTTATTACCATTACAGAAAAGAGGTCTCTCATTAAGGGCATCTTAGGAACAGTAGCGTGGCTTTCACCACATGATTTAATCGGTTCTCTGAATCCCTGGGAAAACAATCAGGTTGAACAAAATTCCACACTGCTTTGGCAAAGTTGGCTCTGAACTGAGGAAAAAAAGAGGCAAAAAATGGCAGCTGGACGAAGGTCCAAAATCATCTTCTGGTTAATTCAACAAGGATCAACTGACCATAGATGCCTTGAAATTCCCCTCTTGCATGCTCCAAGCAGAGGATTCTGTTCCTCTCTTCCCCCCTTTATTCTTTCAGGCGAATAAAGAAACTGACAGAATAAAAGCTCCACATACAACATTTCAATCTGACTATATTGGTCCTTTCACTTACAGAAACTTTCCAAGCCCTAAAATTAAAAAAAAGTGTGCTGTCCTTTCCATGAAGACATTTCCACTGCAAACAAGCCCCCTGCACAAAATGACTGCTCCACTTTCACCCCAGGTTTTAACATGAACCCAGGTTACTACTGATACCCCAAAATCTGTGCCTTTCTTCCTCCATAAGGTCTGGATGAGGAAAATCACACTTGTTGGCCAGTTTTCCCTTGGACCATCTCTGCTTTTGGTTTTGCTCACACAGCCTTTTCAAGGCAGTCTGGAGATCCTTTGCAGAGATGAAATCTCCGGGATCCACACAAAGCACACAGAAAAGAGCTCTGCCAATGCAATCACTGGAAGGAAGAGGCAAGCTGAATCCTCCTCCTCAGAGAATTTAGCACCGCTATTTGGTACTTCTTCTTATAGTTCCTTAATCCTTCAGAGATTTGTCAAGTGGGACACCTTGCTTTCTGAAATAAGTTTGCTGTGCTCTCCACTAAGTGCTTGATTAATGGACAGCTGTGTATTTGCTGATTAGAAAAGGGTGGGAGTCTGTCCTTTTTGTGGGAAAAGTGTGCATCAAATTTTCCAGTGAAAAATGGGCAAGATTAAAGCAGAAGCAAACAGAATGACTGCTATGAAATGGGCCCAAAGTGCTTTTTTAATATATTAAGTCTCCAGTATTCTGTACTTAGAAGACTTTGACAACATAATTCTGTGAAAAAGCATATTTATCCTGCATAAAGAACACAGAGCACTAACCTCCCAAAGGAAAGAAAATACTTACGCCTGTTGCTGTGATAAATGTTTCAGACGACAGCAGAAAATCTCTAGTAGCATGAAGAGACACAGGGAACAAACCTCACTGCCAGCCCTCATCCCACTCCATTTATATACTCAGGGTTGGAAAAGAGGCAGAAAAATTCCTGACCATAATTAATTTCAACCTTTTCTAATTTCACCATGATCCATGCTTATAAATATTTTCATTACCTATACTATACAACACTCAGCTACTTACCTATCCTAATTAGATTATGGAAATGGTTTTAAATCAGGAGGGCTTAATTAGCAGCAACTATTTCACATGCTAACTCCACTATGTTATGGGGTGGCATGGATAATTTCATAATGAAACAACAAAAAAAAGATTTTTCTTACAATTCTATATTCTACTGTGATGCACAACACAGGCTTCACGTTCTGCCTATACAAATAGATGCTACTAACAGCCACAAAAAATAACTGTGAGTTGATAAGTACTCACTTACACATCTCAGCTTTGTAAGTACACCCTGACTCAAGCCAGCTTGGCTTTCATTTAAAAAAGAAAAAAAAAAGAGAAGAAAGGAAAAGAAAGGAAAAGAAAGGAGAAGGAAAAGAAAGGAGAAGGGAAGGAAAAGAAAGGAGAAGGGAAGGGAAGGGAAGGGAAGGGAAGGGAAGGGAAGGGAAGGGAAGGGAAGGGAAGGGAAGGGAAGGGAAGGGAAGGGAAGGGGAGGGGAGGGGAGGGAAGGGGAGGGGAGGGGAGGGGAGGGGAGGGGAGGGGAGGGAAGGGGAGGGGAGGGGAGGGGAGGGGAGGGGAGGGGAGGGGAGGGGAGGGGAGGGGAGGGGAGGGGAGGGGAGGGGAGGGGAGGGGAGGGGAGGGGGGAGGGGAGGGGGGAGGGGAGGGGGGAGGGGAGGGGGGAGGGGAGGGGGGAGAGGGGAGGGGAGGGGAGGGGAGGGGAGGGGAGGGGAGGGGAGGGGAGGGGAGGGGAGGGGAGGGGAGGGGAGGGGAGGGGAGGAGAGGAGAGGAGAGGAGAGGAGAGGAGAGCTGAAGCTTCCCCCTGTTTTAATGAGAAGATGCCACATAAATCAGCCTCCAAGATATTATGCTCCATGCTCTACCTTGTCACAAAAAGTGAGCTGAAATTAGTATCAGCAAGACATATTGTTACATACTTGAGCCTATGGATCCCATAGGTCTCCCCTCATTGTCAAAACAACAGGGGTAACATTCTGGTTGCATGGAAATAAACAGAAAAACTATGTCAGGATTTTACCCTGGGACATCATAGATGGCCTTATTCCAGTTATAGCTGTACATAAATACCTAGCTGCATGCCAGGTCAACAGAGTTGTGCTATGTCAACAATTTGGGGGGGGGGGAGATTAGGAAAAAAAAATGAATTACCATTTTCAGAAACCGTTTCAAGAAAAACAGCTTATGAGGATAGAGTCCCTGAGGATAACAATGGGATAATTGTCAAAACATCTTAATCCAATATATCAGATACCCAGACTACCTAAACAGAATTTAGTAAAGTCTGTTGTTTTATACTGGCTTCTAAAATGAAGTAACAGGATCAAAATCTAAGAAATGGATTTGTCCTCATTTTGTGACACTCTTCCAAACAAATCTTCTGCCTACAATATTAACTTTTGTGATATTTTTAGTCAGGTGTCTTGAATGTGAAGGGACCAAGAAACAATGAAAGATAATATTACAAATACAAAGCTGATTGTAAAATTTTATTTGGGGCAGGAAATGGAAGTAAGGTAATACTATGTCTCTCAAATGTATATTCAATGTTTTTTTACCAAAATAAGGATATTTAGCTTGGAGTAAGAAAGGGAGTTAAAATGTTATTTGCAGAGTGAACAGTGCATTCCCCAGCTGAGACAGTTTCACCTCCCACTCTAAACTTCCTTCCTTTTGTAAGACTAATTTGTTTTGGTCTGATATTTTCCAACGTCAAGGTGAATGTTTTTAGGAAATCTGAGAGAAAATAACTTCGGCTGTTTTTCATTTGTTATAGCTCCACATGAAAAACATGGTCTTTTTCATTCATTTTTGGAAGTACGTGTAAGAGTAACCAGTTATAGGCAGAAGTCTCAAATTCAGTGCAATTATTGATCACATTAAGATAAAACATATATACAAACTTTGAAAATATCCTTTCAATATTAAAAGCATTCAAACAATAACATTTTTTTCATCTACAGTAGAATTGAATTTACTATGCTTTTTTCTTAAGGTTGCTCCAAAATTTTTGAGACAGAAACAGGTTGCAAGAAAAAGAAACCAAGGAAGTCTCATGCAGAAAGCTCAAACCAATGACAAATCATCAAAATTTAAAAAATAAAGAAGTGAGAATTTTAAATTGGTTTCTTGTTCTTCATGGAAAAAAAAAAAGTGTCTAATATTAATATACTATTAAGGCTTAGTACTCCAAGACCTAGTGCTTGGAGGTCAGGGAACTCAGAGTAATGACTGGACAGTTTATCTTAATCTTGCCTGTTTAGTAGTTTTCATCTCACATTTCCTTTTTATAATTACTATTTCTGGGTTGTTTGGGGGGTTAGGAAAGAAGCAAGGAGCAGATCTGAAACTAGTTAAAAATGTTCCATGTTGATTGTAATGGGAAAGATTTTCAGAAAAAAGGAAACATGATGTAAAAGCCAAGATCTCTCTGAAAGTGAATGGGAAATAAACACCCAAAAGCTGTATCGGTGTTTTGGATATGTTGCCTAATATCCTAAACAACTCACATTTCCAGTGTCTACAATGGGACTTCCAAACCTTCTGTAGATTTATAGGAGATACCTGTTGTGGCTCTGTCATGTTAGCCATGTATGTCTTGCCATTCTGCTGAATAATATTGACTCTGCCTTAAACATGCTAATACATCAATTTAAAAGGTCAGGATATATTGGACTATTGCATTTATGCCTACATATGCTCATCACATTCCGATGAGAAGCAAGAGACGGGCACTAATTCCAGCACAAATCCGTACTGTTCCCACGTACTATGGGCTATGTTAATCCTGGAATTATTTACCATTGAACATGGTAGGAAGAACTGCCTCCAGTCCTATTTGGTAGGCTGCATCCCCTGAAGCAAAATAATATATATATACTATTTTTTTTTAAATCATGATGAACTAGAAGGTTTGTCTGATTTCTTCCCACAAATGCTGTAGCTCAGACCCACATGAACTTTTGGCTATCATGAAAATATTCTGACTGCAGGCTATTAGATCAGCCATAGCAATGGACAGTATCCCCTCTTTACCTCTGCCTTCACCTGAGCTTTTAAACTGTAGATTAGTAAAAATTCAATGTCTCCTGTACTCTTTGAATTTAACCTGAGCTCTGAACCCGTTATGTGGAGTCAACTACAGAAATTCAGACTAATTCAGTACAGTCAGACTACTTTTTTTTGTGACTCCTGGAACATTTTCATTTGTTTTTGTTGGCTCCCTGTAACTTGGAATGTGGTTTGGTAGGCACTGCACAAAAACATGGGGAGTTCCTGCCCCCAACCGTTTAACATTTAAACCAATAAATCAGGCATAGGTTTGGAGAGGAAAAAAGAACCACAAAATTTATCAAATGCCAAAGTTCATGATTCTACCAAATGTCAGATGTGGAAATGAAACTGAAGGTTTCACATTCCTAGATGAGAGCCTTAACCTTTAGACATCTCTACCCAAAAGCTCTTGTTCCTGTGTTAAACTCTACCAATTAAATGAGACCACAACTGACTCCTTCTCCTTTTCACGTACACATGAAAACACATCAGTTAACAACCTCCGTGTGTTGCCATTATACGTGAAGACAATTTGTTGCTACAATTATAACCTGAAAGTCAATAAACTATGAGAAAGCCTGATTCATTCTGACAGTCTTATTGTAATAGCATAAAAACCATTAAAAATGTCATGCCACTGCAGAGATGTCTGTGTCATATTGGCACAACGATGCGCCTTTATCCACAGTATAAATTTGGTTAGAAATATTTGTGCAGCACGCAAAGGAAGAAAGGAATAAATATCTGCTGCAGAGATAAAGAACACAGGACTCTGTTTGTTCCCTTTGAATTTATAATCGCGAAGTGATATATTTCAGTAAACATCCTCTTCGATGCTTTCTCAGCTGGCTGAAAATGGATTATAAGGTGCGGATGCATAACTTCTCTACGGTCCATTATTTCTTATTATCATCCAGATGGAGCGTGGCTATTAGAGCACCACTAAAAACTCTAATGAACTGCAATGTTTTAGATTACTAATTCTTCAACAGCGTGTTTGTATATCAATAATAGACTGTAAAAACAACAACAATCTGACTAATTAGGCTAGGTCAAATCTGCTCAGCTCGGCTTCCTGTTCCTCCTATTCCGTGTGTTCATGTCCGTGTTCAATATTGATGCAGTTTCCATTAAACTCCTTCCAAAGCCTCTAATCACCCCTTACAATATTGCAAACATTTAGAAGTCTTTAATGGCTTCTCTTGCTTATAAGAAGCATAAACCATATTAATAATTTTCTCACTATCCTGTCTGTAATGAAGGGAGTTTAAATCTCACTCTTTCCTGAGATAGCTAGAGAATATTTTACTTAGGAGACCCCCAATATTTATCATTAAGTCCTCTGTTTAGCAAAGCACTTTAGGATTTTATTCATTAATACTCTCTGATATTCCTGGGTTTGTTTTTGGGTTTTTTAACAGGTTACACAGAAAACTGATTTAAGCTTGTGCTTTCCCAGACTGCTCCTTTAGCAGTTGGTAGAACACGTAACACCGCTGCAGTGCTGGGTCCCTCTCTGAAGCTTGGGAAAAAAAAGGGTTTTTTTCAAAAATGTCCAAAGCAGGCTGTGGGATCTATGAAGTCACGAGCTTCCTAAAATTGTAATCCTGCTCCAAAGCTCACCAACACAACATAAATAATGTGCATCTGTTA
Organism: Theristicus caerulescens; assembly: GCA_020745775.1. Classification (NCBI taxonomy): domain Eukaryota; kingdom Metazoa; phylum Chordata; class Aves; order Pelecaniformes; family Threskiornithidae; genus Theristicus; species Theristicus caerulescens. Next base: position 64,213,496 of record CM036564.1, on the reverse strand, counting down.
CGATCCCTAAAAAATATGAAGGAAGTTCTGCCAATGAAGATTTATTATTTTGAAACGAAGACTAATGCTTCAGATAAATCTCTCTAATTCTGCCATTTAAAATCCCATCTAACAGCCAATGCTACCCCTTGACTTCCCAGAAAAGACAGCAGAGCAACCTCGACATGGGTGCACCCATGGGCACCCACCTGCTCCTACCCAAGGAACAGAAAGGAGACAAGGAGCCCAGTGGCACCAACCACATCAGCTCCCACAAGGTCTCACAAGACACCAGCAGGTTCTCAGCAGGACCAGCTTCAATCCCTGCTGCAACTAAAACGTATGTGACAGGGCTCAACACATCGACACTCACATGCAAGCACACATGCAAAGTCCTGCAAGTCACTAAACAGACGTCTCTGCTAAAATAACCTTGTGCGTGGGGAAAGGGAAGGTTGGCCAAGGACCTCCAAGGGCTGCGACCGTGCCACAGGTGTTGTAGGCATCTCACACACTTGTTTTCCCCTTCTCTCCTCCCTTAATTTCATTTATCTTCAGACAAGGAGATTTGATAACAAGCTCCTTGCATGATCAATCTTCACCCACATTTACATCCTCCAGCCCTTTCAATATTTTATGATACAGCGCTGATGCCAATGGCTTTTTTCTGAACTTCTTTCTTTGCTCATTGACTTGCTTTTATTTTTTCTTTGAAATGCTAGAAAGATTGTGTTTGATTAACTAGAAAGTGACATTTCCTTTAGGTAAGGTGGACTATCAATTTGGGCAGCAAATGTCTGTGTTAATGAGGCACAGTAGTAACCTTCTTTATGCCTCAATTTCCTATTCAAAAATTATGGAGTGGAGCATTCATCAGATTTCATGCTTTAAAATTTTTCTGGTCAAGGAGGAAGAAGAAGGGCAAATGAAGCTAGTCCTTTCACCATATAAAGAAATGATAGTTTGTTCCCATGTCTTTACCAAACAGGTGACCATTCAAATGTAATCACATAAAAAAATAATTTCTATACATGGGACCTCGCTGAAATGGATGGTGAGGTTTTACAATACGCCTACATGAATTTTAGGCATGAGTCCTAGTGACCTTCAAACAGGACTTACCCTCCTAATTCTCTCTTGACTATATCTGGAAGATCCACCCATAAACCTTAAATGTCAGAAAAGTTCCTTTCATTGTGGCTTGCTACCAGAAAAACACTTAAAGGTAAGCTTGCATTAAGCAACAAAGAGGTCAGTGGGACTATTCGAGTGCTTAAAACACCCCGCATGTTTAAGGTCCCAGTTCAGGAAGGACCCAAGGACCTGATTAAATGCCTTCAAAAAACAGGTAAGAATTCATCACACCTCACTCTGCCCTCCTAGCCTTTAACCTCATGTCATTCAATCACATAAGAGGCAAGAGAGATGAGACTTAAAGGATGCAACACCCCATCCAAAGGCAGAAAATATTTGCCTGTGTGACGACTGATGATGCTTTCAGGCTTTTTAACCTTGCCAATACATTGTAAGAATTACAATTTTTCCCTAGCTGCTACCATTACTGTTGGCATGTGCACACACAAACACAAATTTTGAAGGGACACAGATATGACTGCTACTTCCAGTGTCCCAGCTTCAGGAAAGATCCAGTTTAAGGGGCTTTTACCTCAAAACTGACCATCTTCCACTGAGGAAAAACTGACACAGAACTCGACGTAATGCTATTTCTATAGAGCTGGGCTTTTTCCTGCAGAGGAATTCAGCCTCCAAGCCATCTCTAATTGGCACATCACCATGTAGAAATCAATGGCAGATATTTATAACCCCCTTTCCATCAACTTCATCCTATCTCAATTCTGATTACACTTCACAATAGCGCTTTGAAATATGCTTTGATTTTCATGACATACTTTAGAAGAAATTAAATATTCTGCTCTATTAGAAAATCCTTCATGTTGTTAATGCAACAAAAATGTAGACAAAATAAGATAAAAGCTTATTAATCTTTCAACTTTTAAAAAATATCTTTTTCTATCTGCTGGCCTTCTTCCTTTTACCTGCTTGCTTACTTTCTCCTGGAAAAAGAAAGAAATTGTTGAAAGTGAGAAAATTGCCCCAAAATCTCTCTTTTCTCTATTTTCTCGATCTTTAAGACAGATTCTACTTCCATCTTTCTACTATTCTTCCAGTGGGTAATACCAAAACATGTGGAATTTTTAAAAAAATATATGTTAAAGGAATAAAGACAGGAAAAAAGAGGGCGAAAATAAAATTTCCAAGATAAAATTAATATTTTCACTGTCTTTATTTTCTTAATGAAAAAGTCTTGATGAAAACACTGAGGCAAGAACATTTAGCTGAGAACTATATTTCAGTAACAAAAACTTTTAAAGCCAAAAAAGCCAAAACTCCTCTACTGAAATTAATTTCCCCCTGTTTCCTGTAGATGGACTTGATTCAGACCCACAGTGAGAACAGGTTCTTCTTCCATAAATAACTGAATCAAGATTCATCAGCTCCAAACAATCCCTTCCAAATATATTAGAGAATATGAACGCTACCATGCAGCCCTTGTACTCAGAAAAAATCCCACTGAAGTTGTGTTTTAGTGTGGGACACCCTCATTCATCTCTCAATACCTTGCACAATTTGGATGACAATAGCATTTCCACAGGGAGCTGAACTTCCCCAGGATGAGTGTACCCCAGCACGTGTATGCACATTTTACAGTTCAAATATGGAAGCAATAAAGGGTGAATATGCAGTGCAAACATGCAGCCGCTACATCACAGACCATAAAACATCACTAAATGTTAAAGGATGGTCAACCATCTAAAGAAAGCAAGCTTTGCTAGCTTTGCCTTGTTTAACATATAACAGAGATTTACAGCTGTACCTTATTCTCCCTGCAGCATCAGAGAGATGTAGGGTTGGGAGGGACCTCAAGGGTCCAACTGCCATGCTGAGGCAAGAGCAAGGATACCTGGAGCAAGCCTGACAGATACTCATCGATGAAGTGAAGTCTACCAAATATGGTGGTGCCTTTGCCCATCCATCCACAGCTGAAAAGTTTTGGTGGACTGATGTTGGAAACCCTCATTTCCAACATTAGTCTTTCATTCCCTCCTAACTGACCTGATTGCCCTTCAGAAAACACAGAGGACCAACATTTTTTCCCCTTTCAAGCACACTCATCCAATGGTAGAAGTCAATCTTCATGCTCCCCTTCAGCTTCCATCAGCTTAAACCAAAGTCAGTTCCTCCAACTGTTCCCCTGAGATCCTGTCTTGTAACAGATTTTTATTGATCTCCTCTCCCTCCAGCTGGTCTACAGCTTTCTTAAAGCCCTGTATAAAAAAAAAAAAAAAAAACAAAAACAGATGTCGCACCAGCCCTAATCCCAGCAGAATGAATGCCTTCTTCAGCTTGCCTATGGCATTGCTCCTGATACTTTCCAGAGTGAGATTTACAGGTTTTAGCCCACTGTTGTGTTACATTCAGTCTGCAGTTGCCTATCACTCTCCCCCTCTGTTTTCCTCCAAGTTCCTCTCCAGCCTCACAGCAGCAGAGCCAGTTATTCCCTATACTGCACTTATGCATTTGATTTGCCCTCTTTACACGTGGTGCATTGCACTTGCCTTTATTGACATTCACCTTGCTGATTTCGGGCCGCCTTTCCAATTTATTGGGATCATTATGGATTCTGATGCTGTCATCTAAACTGCTTGCAACTCTTCCCACAATTCTCCTGAACTCTCTCTGTTCTGTCACTCAACTCAGCTAATGAAAGTGTTGAATAAAATCACAGGCGGGTCAAAGACTTCCCTGGCAATTCCCTCCAGGTTTGACAGTGAAGCCCTTGATTACTTTTTGAGAAAGATTTTTCAATCAGTTATCGCCGACTTTGTTATGACTGTGTTGAGATCATCTTTCACTCGTTTGCTATGAGACCACTATGTCGAAAAGTGTCAGAAGCCTTTTAAAAAGTTCAGATATATCGTATCTACTAAATTCCCCTTATTCACTAGGCAGTTATCTTGTCAAAGAAAGAAATCAGATTAATTTGCCATGAACTCATCTTGACAAATCCATGCTGGCTGCTGGCCAGTGGAAGAAAACTAGTTTTAATCATTCATGACCAAAATATTCCTGCTGAAGCACAACTGGATTTTTTTTTGACTCAGCACTGGCAGGGAGGCACAGCAGGTACCCAGGGGAGAGATGCCATTTTGGATGCTATCCTGTCCTTCCTCCAAATTGAAGGGAAAAGGGTAAAGCTCTTTAAGGAGGAATCTGCAGTCATACTCGCACATAGGGTATGCTTCCACCAGCAGAAAATTTTTCCTGATTCTACCAAGCTTCTTGCAGAAAAAGCTGCAGGATAGATGAATGAAGATGAGAGACGCGCAGGCTCAGTCCTCAGTGCTCTCAGTATTTTCAAGAGGAACATGACATTGTACTACTTCAGACCTACAGAAAGGAAGCAACGAGAAGCCAAGAACTAGTATCTGTCATCTTTTATCCAATTACCTGATATCTCTTGGTACCACCAAACATGTTGCAGTACCACAGGCAGTAGTGCAATAATGAAACCTCCCAGGGATTTGGGCTTTTTCTTTCTTTTACAAAAACAACATTAAAAAACCAACTCTATCAGCTTCTCTGGATGTGCAATGATGTCACACAGTTTTTCAGTTCTGAAATTCAACCTAACAAAATTTAGGCAAGGAAATCTCTTGATTGACCTGAAAAAATAATATTTTAAGGCCTGATTCACTGGTATGATTCAATTTTTCTACAATGGGACACTTCCTAAAACAACTTGTCTCCTCACTCCACTGCCCATCCTAACAACTTTCCGTACGCTCTGGTTGATAAACCATAGCACTCGTCTGCAAGTAAAGCTAGGCCAATATTAAGGAGATTTAACACAAAATGTCTGTTTTACCCACTGAAAAGCAGCGCCCACTGAGGACCACAGCTCCACTGAAATCAGGCAGGATCTACCTGGGTAACTGGCCTGACTTCCTCGGGTAACTGTCCCTTTTGAATGCCAGCCACACACAGGTATTCTCTCATGAGTACACAAAATTAAGCCCTGCAGATTTCCAAGGATCTCTGTGCAGACACAGGCCTAGATCACTCACTTGGCTTTTTGAAACTTCAGAACAGAAAAACACGGAACAGTCTCCCAAGCCCCTTCCATCCAAGTGGTATAATACCTTGGGGGTTATCTTTTTTCTAAGATTTGTTTATCCCTCTAGCACAATATGCTATAAAGCTGTGCTGTGTCATGAGCTAGTGGGATATATTTGCTAATCTAGTTGGATTAATTAAAACTTTTTGCTTCCTGAGAGATACAGATGTTATGAGTAATCCGGGACAACCTGATAATCCCTCTGGGACCGTCTCAGGTGGTTGCTTGCACTGCGTGTGAGCAAGAGCACTGTATAAAGGTTGATTTTCCACATTTATGTATAATGTATTTAATAGCAATTTTCCGTTGTTTTAAATAACATAGCTCAATAGCATGAAATAACATTTCTCTCTTCATTCTTACCTCTCCCACTCACTGCCCCATCTCTCTTGATACCATAAATTCATTTAAACATATCAAGCCAATGATAACAGAAGTAAAGCTTAGATAAACACATGCTAGCTATAACCTTGCAAAAAAAAATCCCATAAAGCTTCCCAAGGAGGCTGTTTTACAGTTTTAAAGCTCTTTATAGAAAGACACATGGTTTTGCTATAAACTAGAACCTGAATATCTAAAAATCTACTGCTATGTCAGAGTTAAAGCAAAACAAGGCACATATGAGCCCCATGGTGCTTTTGCCAATCACCCTTGTTGTATCCCCCCCAATCTCACTCTTAGACTGAAGTTTCATGAAAAAGTGGATGATGCTAGATCTTTTACTCCCGAAGAACAACTTGTTTTTTACTGTAGGCTACAGATAGGTTTATACTCTAAGCCTTTTCCATGCAGCTGTTCAGAGAATATTAAGGTTGCCAGGTTTGGCTGCTGCACTGAGACCAATACCCTGCCTGGAAACACTTCATCTGCTCCAGCTGTGAGACATAACTGAGATTGCTAATAATTAAAAGATATCACGGAAAAATCTTGATATACTTGCTCTGTACAGCTGATAGCACTTGGACTATGGTGCAGCAGTCCAAAAACATCAAAATGCTTTTTCAATGGCACTCAAAAGGGGAAATTTCCACTTGCAAGGCAACTTCATATAACTTTCTGTGTCACTTCCTTCTATTTGCACTGGTGGGTAAATGTGAATGAACAGTTTTACTCTCTCCTGATGTGGATGTTAAGTAATTTATCACCTTTCTTCAAGCTCTGAAATATCAAGATATGCTCACTTCAAAGTCAAGGGGTAGGGGTGATGCACGGCTTTACTTCTGGTATTTCATCCAGCAGGATGAGATAGGATATTGATGCTTAGGCCAAATGCCAACCTGCCCAGAACAAGACAGCTAGAAATATACCCAGATCAGCCCTTCTGGGAAAATCTTTGGCACCCTGTCTCAATGTTTAAAACCACCCTGGGTCAAGCAGTTCTTTACTGCCAGGCAGTCCCCACATCAACACCTCCTCCTCCATTAGCCCTACATCTCTTAGAAGTCCAATTAGAAACTAATGATCTCCTCCAGAAAATCTCCACTGCCTCTAAATAAAATGCTCTGTCTTTGAGACATAGTTATGAATGCACAAGTGAGTCTGCAGCCTTTCCAGGTGGATGCATGCTTGTGCAGGGTAGCAGGAGGGAAGCAGTTGTACACAGAAGAGCTCCTAGTTTGGAAGCATCCTTGTGCCCTCCTCTCAGTAGCCTCAATCAGGGAAGTTTTGCCAAATTATATAGTAGATTCACATTGTACAATGTCAAAGACCATGAAGAAGTGAGAAGCTGCTTCATCCCTCCTTCACTGGGCCAAATTCTGTAGGACATTCAAAACTTTGCTAAGTCCAACCTGGCAGTAACCTGCAAGCAATCCCTCCAGAGGGTCCAGGCTGTCACCCAGCTCTCCAGCCACATCACACCGATTGCTGTGGAAGCATCCTGCACCCCACCTGCCAAACAGAGTTTGGGGGTTACATCTGTAGGTAGCTGAAGCAATTAAGAGCTTGCTAGCCGGGCCATGATCTTGTTCAAAGAGACATGTTTCCCCCCACTGGCCCACATTTTAAGAAACTGTATGGAGCAGCGCAAAAATTGGCACAAGTTCTCTACTGCTGAAGAGGTCAAACCCCTCTGCAGCTCCTAACAGGAGGTGCAGGGCTATGTCTCTCCCATATCCTACATCTCTGCAGGAAAAGAAAACGCCCTTACACAGGACAGACTCTTGTAGGACACCCTTAGAGCAGAGTTGGATTTCAACCATAGCTAAACACTCAAGCCTATGAATTCCTACACATGTAGGAATTCCTTCTCACATTACTACCTGTTGCTGTGAAAAATATGATTTAATCTACATTACTGGCAGCGATTTTTGCTAGAAGGTGCTATCTTACACATACATTTTCCTTGGGATCAAAAATTAAATCCTATGGACTCTTGGGATTGCTTGTCTGGAAGTCTGCCAGACAAGCGCTTTCCTACAATTATACACTGTTGTGTCAGTGTGTGGGCTTAGCCACTGCTTAACAAATTTACTAGATAAACCTCCATGATTCATACAAACAGCACTCAAGTGCTGACTACCATGTAGTGGCAGGGAACTGATGAATGTTACTTGAACAATGAAAGAACCCACTTGAATAATGAATTAGGTTTCGGCAGATCAATGGAGAGATGACTGACAGTCCGCAGCAGTCCATGTCACAACTCCAGAACAAGAGCTGAGCAGCAGCAAGGGGGGGGTGCCACAAGCAACCAGCAGCCTTTCAGCATCGTTCACCCAATTCAGGAGGTTTTAGAACCAGAGGTGGCTCGGATGAGAGTATCTCACCCGATCTCAATAGGAAAGAGCATGTCCTCTCTGTTTAGTAAAATTAAAAGTAGAGCAGGGTATCAAGAGGAACCCACCCACGCTCTCCTTCACCAGCTCTCCCTGAACAATAACAGCTTGGGGTCAAAGTGACAGCAATCACGTCTGTTTTCTTTTCCAACCTGCAAATCATCATCCTGGGTATTTTTAAGATGAAAACAAGAAGTCAGCATTTCAAGCCATGAAATTCGAAACTGAGTTTTGGAAAGAGCTGTCTAGAAATTGCTCCAATAGCTGGCAGAAATGACCAATTTTCCGAGAAGGTATCCTGTACAATCACCACAACAAATTATTCTGCTCATACACAAAAGCAATTTGAATTAACAAGCCTGTCTTCACTATAATTTAAAACCAGTCATTGAAAAATAATATCTCCCCCACAACCACCTCCCCACATAAATCTGGAAGTAAACAGAAGCCAAAGCAAGCTATGTATGTAAGTATCTCCCTAAAGCAAGAACAACAAAGCACCCTTTCTCAGCTCTTCTGGGGATGGATGGATGACTAAGAGATTCTTCTGGGACTTTCACATCCTGAGAAGCAGTGAAGTATTCAACGTTCATTGACACTCCTGCCTTCAATATCTTGTTCTGACCTTCCCTTGCAGCAAGGATCATCGGAGCATTTCAGTGACCAGTGGAATATACTGGATTTCTGTTATTGCTTAGATAAAGTACCTGCTGGGTTGGGCCCACTCAGCTGGACAAATAAACTCATGCAAATGCTGTATTTATGGGGCTAGACTGACTCTGCAATCTGCTCTATGTCCTTCAGAGCAATATCACTGTTGCACATGGACAGGGGCATACCAATTGCTCCAGGTTACACACGAAGCATGCAGAAGTGTATCAGAGACCTTTTGAGCTGCAGGCTGGGAAGCTGGCCCCTTTTCTCCCAGTGGAAGCACAGGAGGGAAGCAGGCACACAGCAGTACACAAACTCTTGTTGTTTAAACATTCACACTTGTTTCTTCAGAAAACCCCATCTCTCCTGAATTCTGCCATCTGTTTCATGCTGCCATATTGCCACCTTCCCCAAAATGTCTTTTCCCCTTTAGAGACTTTCTGCTCACTGAAGTCCTGGCTGTGCTAAGTTGCAAGATAGTAATGGTGTACAAACCAAAGTTATCTTTCTGGCTTCTTTCTTAACACATTCCTTTTTGTGAAAGGCACAAAACCAGTTAGTTTTACATTTACATCTATGGCTGTGCTGCAGAAGCCTAAAACCTTCCTGTGGACTGAGCTAGAGCAACATGCAGCAGCAGAGACTGAGTTTCTTGCTAGAGGAGGTGAGCTGACAGAAGATAATGGGAGGTTTACAAGAAAGGTCCTTCCTGAATGATAAACAATTCCTGGTCCATTCAAAGCATCTGACGGACCTACCTAGTTGTTCTGTTCTGTGCAGAGAGGGGACGAAATGACCTATATCAACACAAAAGGAGCTACAAAAATCAGATTTTCAATGCATATTCAGCAACTCTAGGCAGCAAATGCAGAATAGGTATTTAAACAATAACCCTTGTAAAAACCTTGCTCCCTTGTCATAGGATGCTTTGTGTTTGCTATTTTTAGCTTTTCAAGTGTCAAGAAGCAACAGAAAAAATATTGCTGAACAGCACTGGACACCAAGAAAAAGCAAGTGAGGCAAAAAGAAACCTGAAGCAAGCTCCACAAGATGAGGTTAAGTTATTCAAAGCTCTCTTTCCTACAAGACAGGTGATGTATTTCAGTCTAAATATCCCACCCGATTCTGTCCTCAGTGAACAACCGAGTGACAAACTGCCAATCGAACTGAAAAGCATCCCCATTCATCTGGGTTTCCCCTGCCACTGCCCCGCACTGAGCAACGCTCTATCAGCAGCTACAGAATCTTAATTTGGCTATTTTTAACAAGTACACCATTTTGCAATCCTGCCCACCAGAAGGATTTGCAAATCTCTCCAAATACTCCTCCCAGGTCCTGATAACTTTGCCAGCATGAATAGGAAACTTTGGGCTTGCAGAACAAGCTGCTGCTAGCTGACAAGGCAGTGAAGATTTTCTTTCATATCTGCAGTTTGCATGAGTAGGCAGCTGGGATTGTGATGAATTACTATCTCCGATTCCAGTGCTAAGTTTAAGACGTTTATTTGGCACAGTCTGTTAGAAAAGATGCTGCCAATATCAACTATTGGTATTAGCAAGCTTCTTCAGGAAAACTACCAAAAGTATTTCACAGTCTCTCTCTGCTTATAACAGGAGTCAGTTCAGGGACAAGAGTTTTTTATTGATTGAACCGTAATTGAATTTTGCTGAATGTTTATCTCAAAACACTGTTGCAAAATAAAAACTGAAACATGTTGTTTTGAAAACAACTCAAACAATTTTCAGTTCTTAGTTACACCTTTTCTTGGGGCCAAATCCTCTTCCCAAGCTTACTGGCCACTTTGATTGCCTGAGAAACTGCATTTTCCATCAGCTATTTGTTGTGCCTTCCTGCCCCATTTTGGTGTACAGATTGTCATGTTTTCAGCAGCTCTCACTGCAAAGCATGTTTATACAGTCCTGCAGGTCTGATCTCTTTGCAGAAATGTTGCAAGTATAAAGCTCATGACCAGTATCTATTTGGAAGTTGGCATATTTTCTAACCAGTATTCAACCAACCAAGCAACTCCTTTTCAGGAGCAGCCATCATACTGATGTGCATGAATTGAAAATCTTCAAATCTTCGTTGATATGTTTGCAACAGATTCAACCATTTGATCATAATTGAGCATTTTTACACTCGCAAATAATCTAAAAAGCAGCTTTCTTCTGTCTGTAGCCTTCCTGCATGCCACAACGCTCTTAACCCCACTTACAAGAGAAGCCACATTTATTTTGATGGCATTATTTTTATGCAATAAGCAATGTAACTGTCCTTTTGCCATGCTTCTTGAATTTTAGATTTTACTTTGGACTTTGCCCAAAAGCCTATAAACCTACTCATGGTTTTCCAACTAAGCTTACAGGTACCACTTATAAATTTGACAGGTACATTTAATAATTTTGTAGGTATCACTTATGAAAACTACTAAAATCAGCCAGTGGCACATACACAGGTTGTTGTAAAGGTCAACTTTGATACTGCTATGTGTATTCCCCATCGTTAATGTGTTTCAGAGATGAAAAAGCAATAGTACAACCTGCCTAGAACAAATACAAAGCAGGTTACAAGCTCCATTTCCTTTTCACTTACTGAGGCCATGTATCTGTGTTGTTATTATTAATATTATTATTATTATTGACTATGGTTTTATGGCTCTCACCCCACCCTAAATCATTTACCATGGCTGCTTAGTTCCTTCTGTGGGACTCTCCTCTGCAGGCCAACAGGAGTCCCCACAAAAGGCAAGGGAAGTAAATATTACAATATTTAAAATGTTCTATATCTACTTTATTCTCCAAATCCCCAGCCTTCTGTAAATACCACAAAGCAGTTTCAACAAATGGCTAATCAGCACCTATAGGATTTCTACGGCCTAGCTGCAATAGCTCATTAATGCTCTAGCTTGGGGATTTGCTTTTTATGGACTTCGAAATGTTCTGAAACACATCAACCCATCATGTAAAGATGCTGTTCAGCAGAAATTTCATTGCACCAGGCTGCAAGCAGAGTCCTAAAACTGCAACCTCTGTTTTTAAAAAGCATTTAAAAATCTCCTAACAAATGGCTTTAATCTTCTAAAGATCTAGAAAGACTGTAGCAAGAAAACTTCCTTTTTATAGTTCAGTATTTCTCTGAGATGAGCTCAAAGTGTGAGCTGAGATAATTATCAGAGAGATTATGCAGATCTTATTTTCAAAAGGTTTTGTTTGCTCTCTTGTTACCTAATTGCTTAGTGTTTGTATGGAGCTCAGAAAATAGAAAGCATCAGAGAAATACCAAGAATTGTTTATTTAACAGAAAAATAATTCTCCCAAATGATATTAACATTTTCAGCAGTCTTTACTATATTTTGAAGATTTCTGTTAAGCTGGAGAGCTGCTCAGTGATCTAACCTTGGCAGCACATGAAATGAGAAATGTGCTTTACCACTATTGTTTTTAGACTATTTCAGCAGAGCTGCAAAACAGCAGGAAGGAGAGAAAAGGTGCAATACAGTGTCTTATGATTTCTTCACTTCTAGTTTTGCTGGTGACAAAGGTCACCACATTCAGGAGATAAAATCAGGACTTCTTGTAAGTCAAACCAGTGCCATAAAGTACACAATCACTTTATGGAACCACTAAATGTTTCGAGAATTGGCTAAAACCACTTCCAACATTTCCAAGCCTGTGCAAGTTTATAAGCAAAACTCAGTCAGACTACCTGAATTTGAATATACATTGTAACTTTTAACCAAATTGCAGCCAAGACCTTTCAAACACCATCAAAGCCAGCTTTAAAGTGTAAAGAAGAGGCCCTGAACTCAATATAAAATTGCCATCGGGCACACTTATGTACATACTACACTTAGTCTTGCAAACAATATAAAAGCTACAGCAACTACACAACTTCAGTTCCTTTTTTCAATAATTCCAAGTTCATTTCATGATTATTTACAGGTACTTCATATTTTTTAGGATGTCAAGAAAGCTTAGAGCAAGTGTGCTATGCAACCATCATACTAGCTATACAACCACCTTTTGCTTAAACACAATAAAATCAAATTCTACTTACAGCCAACCATCATCATGGCCACCGAAAAAATCTTCTCTCCATCAGTGGTTGGTGCTATGTTCCCAAATCCTATCGTTGTAAGGCTTGTCATGGTAAAGTAGAGAGAGGATATGTACAAGGAGTCTTTACTGGGTCCTCCTTCCCACTGCCCTGAGCCAGTGGTGTTGTATCGATATGGTGTCCCGATACTCAGTGCCAATTGGTAGAGCCAGCTATCTGTTTTGATTGTATTAGTGACTTCATCTATAACTTCGTAGTCCCCGATGCTGTACCATATGCAGGCTAGCCAGTGGGCCACCAGTCCAAATACACACACCAACAGTACCAGTACAGCAGCACCATATTCCAGATAGTGGTCCAACTTCCTGGCAACTCGACCGAGTCGTAGAAGACGCACCACTTTTAAGGAACTGAAGAGGCTACTGATCCCCTAGAAAAGAACAAAAATAATTATTTTATCTGAAATAGCCTGCTGGTTAACACAGAAGGCTGTACAGCAATTCCTGCATGTGCTTTAAATCTTTCTATACAATTTTTTCATGCCCCAGATGACAGCATACAAGATCAAACCCTCCTCCCCCTCCAGTACTTTTGTCCTCATCAGGGTAAATCAAGTTTGGCATTCATTAGGTGGATAAATTACTTCATTCAAGCTCAGTCTTTCCAAGTAACAGAAGAGTTCTGTGGAATCCAAAGTGAGAAATGGCATGTTTATTACAAAAAGGAATCATTTGATACTTTGGCAGTTTGAAGTAAATGGGAGACTCTGCTTTGACCTCAAAGATGTCAAACATGGCAGAGGAGCAGTCACAGATGGAACTACACCACCCAAGTGCAGTCTTCTCGAAACTTCTCAGATAACAGTATTCTATTAAATCCAAGCGGAGGATTGGTATTCTGGCCAAAACAGGAGTCCACCCTACTTCAACAATCCTCAGCATTAACAGATGCTCAAGAGAAACGTCAGAAAATAACTGTAATGGGTAACTACAGAGAAATCTGCCTATTGTTCCTCTCATCCACCAGAGAGTAGCTGGGTAACTTCCTCTAGTCCAACAGGCTCCATCTCCTATTATTCTTCACCACAGCTAATATAATTCTGGATATTTTGTTATTTATAAGAAGTCTCACTGACTGAACATGGAACTAACAACTGTGGGCACATCACCCTTCTGAGTGAGGGTAATACAGACCACAAGGCACTAGCAAGAAAACCATATGCCTTTGCATATAGGGTTAATTTCCTTTCTGATCAACAGATATTGCAGATATTTTCCTAAAGCAAGTATTTGTGCAGTGGTTTTTTTTCATGCCAAGATAAATGAAGTACAAATAAATGGAAGGACAAATATTTAGGGAATAGAAGCACAGGGACCATCAAAAAGTTAATAGAAACATCTGAGAGGGAACAAGAAATGTGTATGTCCTCCTCAATGCAAAAATGGTTTGCAATGTATTTTAATAGAGTTTATAGATGCAGAAAGAGAAGAAAAATATGTTCCTGATCTATTGCAATCCCATGATATACCTAACTTGTGCATTAAATTAATTAGTGGCTCAAAATAGAAGGTTTGTAAAGGAAGGTTTCTAATATAAAACATTCAGAAGCTGAAGACATTTAATTTAAAGTAGAAATTAAGACATAGAAAGCAATGAGGCAAACATTCCTAGTTACTGTGCCAAGATTAAATTGCCCTTTTCTGTGCATCATTATCAAATCAGTCTAGTCAAAACACTGGCTAATTATATTATCAAACAGTAAAAGACTGGAGTTTCTGGAGTTTTCCATACCAGAAAAACATTAATCTCTTTTGCACCTCTGTTTCTTTTAACAACTAACGTTTGAAGGGTAACATACATCTGATATTTCTAGATGTAATCTGTTCGATAAAGTTCTTGTATGCTTTTCAAATCCTGTTGGAATGTGTTTCAGATCCCCAAATCCTTAATAAATTGAAGTTCTATATTTGCATTCAAGCTCTCATGATGACTAATACCATGGAAGGAAGTGGAATTTTCCCATTTTGATTTCTGTATTTTGCATTTACACAAGACACAGGTCTAGTTTATCATTCTTATTTCCATCTAAGCGTCTATCTACTTATTTGCTTTGGGATATATGTCTGTGAGGCACTCTGAACAGCCAATTTGTTCAATAAACTGGGAAGTCCCTAACAATGGTCATTACACCATGGACTGGGGCCAATGGACTACTGAATTAGGGTCACACTCCACAGAAACAGTATCTGCATTAAAAAAAGAAAACTACAGAGTAGTTTAACAGTGTATTTCACAAAATTAATCTGCAGTGTGTTTCAGTGAATTCACCCTGATTCTGAAAGTTTACAACTTGCTATGAAATCAGAGGGAGAAAACAGCAGGGTGGTTTTTTGTAGGATCAGGTCCTGTTGCATTGGTCAAGGAGATAGATACACATTATTTCCATTTTACTTAAAGAGTCACTGTTCATTACCAAGATTAAGGCTAAGGAAGGAGTTAGAGACCTGGAATCTAAACTTGAGAGTGCCCTTTTTGCACCCAGTAGTTTAAGTTCTTCCCAGTGGCAAGGCTTACACTGCACTTTCTACTGCACAAACCCAAACCGAGAGTCAACCCTTGATCAGGAAAGTTTACAGTCTGACACTTCATCCTCCATCCATATTAAATATGGATCCATGTTACATACGAATCCATATTACATATACATGGGGTCACAACAACCCCATGCAATGCTACAGGCTTGGGGAAGAGTGGCTGGAGAGCTGCCCAGCAGAAAAGGACCTGGGGGTGTTGGTCAACAGCCAGCTGAATATGAGTCGGCAGTGTGCTCAGGTGGCCAAGACGGCCAAGAGCATCCTGGCTTGTATCAGAAATAGTGTCACCAACAGGATTAGGACAATGATCGTCCCCCTGTACTTGACACTGGTGAGGCCGCACCTCAAGTACTGCATTCAGTTTTGGGCCCCTCACTACAAGAAGGACATTGAGGTGCTGGAGCGTGGCCAGAGAAGGGCAACGAGGCTGGTGAAGGGTGTAGAGCACAAGTGTTATGAGGAGCGGCTGAGGGAGCTGGGGTTGTTTAGTTTGGAGAAAAGGAGGCTGAGGGGAGACCTTATCGCTCTCTACAGCTACCTGAAAGGAGGTTGTAGCAAGGTGGGGCTTGGTCTCTTCTCCCAAGTAACAAGCGATAGGAGAAGAGGAAATGGCCTCAAGTTACACCAGGGGAGGTTTAAGATTGGGTATTAGGAAAAATTTCTTCACCGAAAGGGTAGTCAGGCCCCGGAACAGGTTGCCCAGGGAAGTGGTTGAATCCCCATCCCTGGAGGTATTTAAAGGACAGGTAGATGTGGTGCTTAGGGACGTGGTTTAGTGGTGGACTTGGCAGTGCTAGGTTAATGGTTGGACTTGATGGTCTTAAAGGTCTTTTCCAACCTAAGCGATTCTATGATTCTACATCTTCTCTAAGTTATGTGGGCAGTTTAGCAGTTGTACAACTAATATAAAAATACAGCATTTATTTCAAAGTCTGAGAGAAAGTTCGTGCTGTCGTTATTTTTTTTTTCCTAAGCACAGATAACAATCACATCTCTTATGTATAAAACAAAGAGAAATGTTTCATTTTAGCTTACATTGAAATGTATTCTTTCCAAAGACTAATTTGTTTAAGTAAGTTTCACAGTAAGTCTTAAAGCCAGTTCAGTCTGACCCACTACTTTAAGGCCAAAAAATCAGGGATATATTTATTGAGCATTCACGTTTCATGTCTAATCTTCCAAAATATAAAGACAATATTGGAAGCTTTAAAAGCCTATTCCATAAAACACTACGCATGAAAGAGCAATTAAGCACATACTAAATGAACATGTGATGCATCGCACTGTTTAAGTACTGGGCTGGGTCAAGCTGGTACCTTGATACTTAAAAAAATCACCTGATGATAAATGCACAATTGTTAATGCACAAAGCTCTGCCTAAGATTCAGCAACAATGTCTTTGGTGGAAATTATGCGAAAGACTAACTGCCTTGAATTAAGTTTAGGCTATTAAGAAATTCAGTGTTCTAAAACCAACTGATTGCTGGCTTCCTTTAATTTCTTTTCTTTTTTTTAACTGTATTTATGCTCCATAATGAACATTTTGGAAACCCTTCTACTAAAGGATGAGCATCTGCTCTAACTAAAGTAACCTCAGCACTCAAGGAACAGAGAGGTGATTAGAAACTTTGAATGGAGCATGTAATCCCGCTTGGCACTAGCATCATGTAAATAACTCATGTGTTTGACACTGAAGATCCAGCCTTCTGGGAGGAGCATTTGTCACTCTATGGCCATATTTAGTCAATTGGGCCAACTGTCTGTAATACCTGAGAATATCTTTTTATGTTATGAACCACCAAATCCTGCCCCTTGAGGTTTTGACCAATGTATTTGATCACATCTTAATCAGATAAGGACATTCAGTTTGCTCATCTTCAATCATCTCAGCTGTAGAAATCTTTTAACTGAAAAAACACCTACTCCAGAATTGCATTTTGTGTGTCAAGTTTGGAACCAAATTCTTATCTGGTACCTATCTTCAAGTTAAGTGTTACAAGTGTGAGTCACAAGAGACTTTCCCAGTGACTTCTAAGGCCATTGGATCAGGAGAGGACACAAGCAGTAGCCCTGAACCAGCCCTTTTTGTACTACTGTTTCTATTTAGCAGACAGCTGAAGCCACCACAAAGGATGTAGACAATGTCAAATTTATCCAGAAAGACATTTTTGAGGAATGAATGTTCAACTTTGGAATTAAATTAGCCATTCATGATTAAACAAAGCCCAAGTTTATTGACATAAGTGCCTTGCAAAGTCTATGTTCTCAAATTCTCTTCATATACTAAGAAAGGAAAATCAGTTTGATGGTGGAGGCACAAGTGATGACAGCACTCAGTCTGAAATGCAGAAGGACCACTCCTTCCTATTAAAATTACCTGAATCTTGCCATTTCAGATCCTAGATGTTACCACATTGTCAAACTTCAGTCTTCCAGGATGAAAGAACTGCCTAAGCTGTGTGTCTGACTCTAAACTTTTCTGACCACAAGGCTGAGAGAGATGTTTCCTGCAATTGCGATACAGGCCGTGGGAACAGACCTTTGCACCTTGAGCAAGAACAGGGAGCTAAGTTCTCTTGCGCTTAGTGAATTCCTGATAAGCCAGGCAATAGGATGGATGAAGCTGTCAAAGTCATGTTATAGGGGGGTTGAGAGCCAAACATGCAAGTGGATAAAGGGAACATTGTCACCGAAGGAAAATTAAGGTTAACAAGTGCAAGAAATCATTCAAGCTAGTATGAGTGCCAGAGATGTCCTCCTAAACCAGGAAAAAGAGAGTGGAGTCTGTTCTACACTGAAGGAGTAACAGAATAGCAGAGCTGCATCTTTGTAAAAGATGTAAAAAATTTAATCAGCTGGTTACTTGCTAATCTAATAAGTCTTTTCTGCAGTAGGAAATTATTGCATAAATGTTTTAAAAAGTAAAATAAAACCAAAAACAGCCATTAGTTTCTACCACCTAAATATACTAAAATCTGCTTAAAACCTCAAAATTAAACCCCAGTGTGCTGAAATGATAAATTCATGCATAATTTTTTTTTTCTGTTAGGGAACAATGTGTTTTTAACTCTAGGCACTTTTTCAATTAGATTTCACTCCATGATTTTTTATTTATTTGTTGTTAGCTGTGGGCACATATGCAACAGCAACAAAAAAATGAAACATGTATTTTAAATGTGTTCTAAAACTGAAATCCTCCTGGCTCTGAAAATGGGGATTGGTACTGCATCATTTAATAGAAAACACTGTCTCAGAAAAGGTCAGAGGAAAAAAAAGAAGAGCTTTTCACTATGCTTTGATGTTCAGCACATTGTGGTTTTAAAGAATTTATGGAGTGGCCAAGAACCAGAGCTGGGAACCTTTCTATGAAAAGCTGTAGGGCATGTTGCCACTGCAGTCAAAGGTGTCACTGCAGTATATACAGACCTTCTTAAGCTAAATTTAAGCTAATATGTTTAGAGTTGCTAGATGCAAGCAATTGCAGCAACCTGTATTCAGCTAAACTAGCCATTAAAGTGATCAAATCCTCTGAGGATTCTGCAGCCCAGGCTGAGCTTTTTATCTCCATGCAAGAGCAAAATGGTTTCATGTAAGTTGAGCTCAATCACACCTGCACAAGCCACAACCACACCATGACTGAGCCCTAACCACCCTCCTGGGGTGGGAATTCATCTCACGTAATGCTGCAACCTTACAGCCAACCATCCAGTCTATGTGAATAGTCCAGCTTTCCTCCCTGGTGAGCAGAGAGGCATGTCAGGAGAGTGATTCACCCAATCCGTCTCAGACAGCCGGGGATGGGATGAATCACCTCCTGGAGCTGTCTCTCTCCCCTCCCACTGAATACAAAGAAGCCGAAGCCTATCACTTACACAGCTTACGGGAGGAGAAATTAAACCTATCCTTAGAAATCTGGATAGCCCGGATCTGGGCAGCATCCAAACCTGTATTATGTTATTAGCGAGATAGATATTACGGAGCACTGCCTCACAATGTGAGACTTATCTTTCTCGATATGAGCTTGGAGAATAAATGCTATTAATAACACTAGGCTGAGATTTTTCACAGATGCAATAGCATGCTTATTTCTTCGTTGAATAGCCAATTACTCCGCAGAAAGTGATGCTACACTACATTTGGTTTTGATAGGATTTTGCAGCAGTCCTCATGGGCTTGAAGAAGAAACTGAATCAGTTCATAAAAAAATGAACAATCACAAAGTAAACTGGACTGGGGTTCTTGATCTCAAAAGGGCAAGAGCTGGTAAATTATAAAGGATAGTATATTGAACTATAGACAATAGTAAGTGAAGACCACTGGACTGTGAGAGATAGGAGAGTCAGACACCTAGCAGCAGAGGACACCTGGAATGTCCTTATGTCAAAAGGTACGAAATATGCAGAGGTTGTATCTCAAAGAAGGGGGAAAGCGTGTAAAGCTGGGCATCAGTTATAAATGCCGAAATAATCACCCAAAGGAAGAAAACGGAAACAGAGAACTGACAATATGTAAGAAATAAAAAATTGATCAGGAGAAAGCTACAGCTTAGAGGGTAAAAAGAATAGGGATAAAGTGAGAATTGCCAAATGTCAGGTTGAACTTTTCCTTGTAAAGAACATTAAAACAAATACCCAAAGATTCTTCACATTCATAAATGAAAAAAGAACAACAAAAGTGATTAAGCTGCAATGAAGTAAAAATAATCCAGGCTTGGGCTAAAAATTAAATTAATCCTTAGCTTTAGTTTTCAAAGATGATGTTGATGTTTTCCAGAAAAGCTAATGCATCAAGAGGGAAATAAACAGATACATTACCTGAACAAATGTTAAGGGAAAGAGTAATTAGAAACATTGCGATAAATCAAAATGCAATCAGTGCAGCAATAGGTTTGCTAAGCTTAGGTTAGCTGGGATCTAGCCAAGTTTTCCTGATAGCTTTCTCTGGTAACACACTCCATTTTCTAAATAAAAGAAATGCAGTATTTCGGTAACGCAAGGGCTGAAATTATTAGGAAACACAGAAAAAACAGGGACCACCACTGGGATTGTAAGGTGACTGAGGAACTTGTGAAAAGGATAGCAAAATGGAAACCATTAAAAGGAAGGTGAGCAAGGGTTGCAAGTGGTGACTCTTGGTGATTTTGTTGGTTTCTCAGTGAAGTAAGCAGAAATATTACATGGTCACAAAATCTGCTGAAGGCACAACTTTGGAATAGACTGTCAGTGCAAAGAATAACTGGGTGGGAATAAAGGAAAATGTGATACAGCTTAACAATACAGAGTCTCAAGGCATCCATTACAGGGCAAATTAACAAAAATTTCTACAACTACAAAGATCTTTAGTTGAAGATTACTGAGAAAAGGAAATATTTGGGTATATGGGTTAATCCCAGAGTGACTCAGAGCAATCAGTGGGTTGCACTCACAGAAGAAGTTAACCCAGTTCCATATGGATCAGTTGAGTGTTTCCACTGTCAAGCAGAAAAGCCAAACCCCAATCACAAAGCAAGGATGAATTCTCCACCTGGAGTAATATGTACAGCTCTGCCCTAAAGAGATATATTCAAACTTAACTCTGTGCACAGAGAGGCAGCTGGAATGGCCAAGAAAATTGTCATAAGATTTCATAAATGAGGTTTCTAGACAAGATCAGTTTGCTTAGATTAAGGAAAGGAAAATAGGCGTGTTTATGCAGGGGGGCAGGGGGATGACTGTTGTTTCTAAGCACATCAAGGAGAGAAACATGGGGGAAGGAAAAGAAATATTTAACCAAGAAGGGTGGCACAGGGACAAATGCGCAGACTGCAAATTAAGACGGATTTGCAAACACCATGAGTTAAGGCAGATTTTGACCAATTTATGGGAAGGGTGATACTCAGTGACTCAAAAGGTCCCTGTGAGCTTTACCCCCGTTATTTTTTCCTTCTTTTGTTTTTATCCTTTGAGAAGTTGAAGTGAGGTAAATACAGTCTCAAGGGGAGGATGCACCTCATCTCAGCCTAAACTATACCATGGAGGGGTCTGCATCTGAGCTAGTCACACTAGCATGTCCTTACAGTCAATGGTGAGAAACAGGCGTTTTAGGGCAGGGTGACTCCTCAGACCTATTTTGGAGATGCATCTTAGAACATGAGGAGCCATACTCTGAACATGCCTGTATCTCCTTGTGGACTATGCCTGTCCCTGTGTTTCATGAGATGAATCCCATGCTTAGTACATTTTGAAATACAGTCCAAATACTTTATTTAAAGAAGCATGGGCAAAACTTTCATTACCTTTCCCTCAGAAAGGTAACTTCCCAGAAGTAATTATACACAAAAAAAATTCACCCCAACGAACCACTTAGCTGATTCTGTAGAGTCAGGATATAGCTCAGCATTTGGGATTGAAGCAGTGAAAAAGGCATCATTTCTGTAAACCCTGGGCAATCTTCACTGAGCAGTTGTTACATGATGGTACACAATGTAAAAGAAAACAAAGTGCCTACAGATTTTGGGAACAACTGAAACGGTGAGTCTTGCCAACACAAGCGGGTAAGCCTGCAGGCACATATCCAGAAGGTACTGTTCTGTGCAGTGCAGGAGGAGTATCCAGCAGGACGTATAGGCTGTTTGAAATTTAACCAGCGAATCATTCCCAAAAGAAATTTTTGAGCTTAGCTACTTAAATAGAGCTTAGCTCTAAAATCCCTGGTTAGCTCCTTAATGCTTCTTTACTGGAGTTAATGTTAAAATAAATCTTCCAACATATCTCAGAAACCCTTCTTTTTAGGTAAACAATTAATGTAATAAAGTTGCACAGTTACAAATCAAAATGCTGGAATGAGAAAAATAAAAAAGCAACATTTCTGATTTATCACCACTTTAAGAACTGAATTTAGGGTTGCATTCAATTATGTAAATTCACACAGGAGTAAGGGGCTTTGCTTCTGCACTAGCTATCTAGATCCTGGGTCCAGATACAAGCAGAGCCCATTTAATACTTGACCCTGCACCACTGGTAGCAATAGGAGTAGTGACTGCAGTGAGCACAAAATTGAGTCCTTACAGCAAAATGAAAGCAAGTAGGTTTTGTCGTGCAGTCTCTGAAAGCACCTCTAAATTCATTGCTTGAGATGCATCTTTTTCTTCCAGGAGGATGGGGGAGCTTTTCATTTTTTTTCCCACCTAACACAAATGTCAATAAGCTATAACATCATAAATAAACTTCTAGTGAATTGTTTATGGCACAACTATACAACACAATACATCTCAAACAGTGAATAACTAAGGTCATAAAAAGAAGGGTGATTTCAAAATATTTCTTCTAGATTCAAGTTAAGGGGGGTATGGCATCTTGCACTATTTATTTGTTAGTGCATCAGGGTGCCCAACCAGGGAAAAAAAGAGGATGGTATCATAAGATTTGGTAATTTTCACTTTGTTAGGGAACACGGACAGGGGATGAAATGGGAGGGAGGGGAAGGTCTGTGTCATATCAGTTGGCACAGCTTCTGAGCAGGATACTGAACTTAGCTGATAGTTTAGTGCCAGCAACAAACTACAAATTTCCTATGCCAATATAGGAATAAAAAGAGAAGAAATATCTGGAGAGAGTAACCCGAGCTGAAATGCTTCTGCAAGTACTTCTGGAACTACACATATCTCTGACATCAAGGGGTAGATGTAACACCAATCCAGTCTTGAACAAAATAAAGACTCACACCAAGTTGCAAGGCTGTCTCGCTAGTAAAACTTTGCTAATTCTGATAGTAGCCATGCAGTTAGTTTCTCCAAGGCTGTACCTTGGCTCCATTTTCTGCAGAGCAATTGCCCGTCCCTAAGCCTATGACTCTTTTCCTCCCATTGACGGCTCTGTGCAGCAATCTCAGTAATGTGGATTTGCACTGCTCCCATCAGCATTCTTTCAGTGAGTATCTGACCAGATTATCTCATTTGCCTCATCTCCTTTGTAAGCCTTCCCCTCCTTTGCAAGCAAAGGAATCATGCAGGACTCAAAGCTTCCCTTGAAAGTACTCCGCACACAATTTGCCCCAATTGGACTCTGCACCACTTAATACGGCTCTGACTAAAGATTTGATTTAAATGGCTTGTACCCAACATCTGCTTCCCAGCAACACATACCACACATTAAAAAAAAAAGGGGGTGGGTGGGGAGGAAGACCACTGAGACATATAATTACAGTTCAGTATGCCATAATCCGCATCAGAGGGCTGCAACACGAGGCTACCAGGTCACATCCATCTTGCGCGACAACCCTGCCTGCCCTCCCACCACCCCCTGCATTGAGTCCGGTTCAGTCCCTTCCTTTCACAAGTTGCCCCTCACATCAAGTTGACATTCATGTGTCTCCACAGGGGAACCTGTAGAAATATCCCAGATCTTGCATGGCATTAAAAAAGCTGGTGATTAAACAGTGGCAGAACTTGAATAAACACTAAAGAGACATGGCACAATTCTGCAACTAAGTGCAATACTGGTGACAGGGGTGAACAAGCGACAGAGGTGAATATGGCTGACCATCTATATAATATATGCCTAAGGTGGATACATTTATATTTGGACACCATAACCAAGCCATTGTATTATTACATTGTGTTTTTCTGCACACTACAGCAGGATGACAGTATTCTTCATATTTAATTGCCTTCTGACTGCATAACAAAGGGGAAAATCCCAGGTCCCAGGCTTAGTGCATCTGTCGTTGTGCTGCTAGGAGTTTTCATCACAGTTTAACACTTGGCTGTAGCAGGGATTTAGTTCTGGGAATTATTTTTTCCATGTCAGCCACCTAGATTTACGAAAGGTAGCTAGCCATAGACTTTATTCCAGAGCAAAAGCCACGTTCTTGAAACACACCAATTTATCTTCACCTTGCATATGTTACTCAGACCGGGGTCCATAAACCCTTTTTCAAATATCTCCTAAAAAGGGAATGTTTGCAGTAAAGCACTGAGATGTGAATGTGGCTAAACTAGTTGTATCAGCTTTTATTTGCTCTCAATTCACAGACATTGCTATTTTAGTTGCTATTAACTGCAGTGATGCAAAGAAGTTTCTGCCACCGCTGAAATAGATCGATAATAGTAATTAAAAGAAGATTACAAGTATTCCATGCCTTAATATGTCCTGCACAGATCACTAAATTTTAAAGGCCATTGGGTCATGTAGTCTTACATTATTAAACTACAGATATAGAACTTCAGAGTTTTAGGTCGTTTAAATTTGTCTGCTTTCACTTCCAGCCATTAGCTCATGAAAACTAACTTTTGCAGAAAGGATGATCTTTCATACAACTCATTTGAAAACTATCTATTTGGCTATCTGTATGTACCATCCTAACATCTGGTCCCATTCTTCGCAGTATGTGCCATGTCATTTTAGGGCCATGTTTCTGGCAGAGGTGAGATCAAGCATCTAGGTTTTGTTTCATTACAAACTCAGAAATTCATGAATCTCAGTGAAACTTCCCAGAAAAGAGAAAAGAAAAAAAAAAAAAAAGACTCTAATATTTTTCCAAACAGTAAAGGGGGCTTTTTCAGCTGTATTTAACACTTAATTTGTGGAAGCATTTTCCATTTGGCCAAAAGCTTGTCCATCCACCTAGTCTTGGGAATATTTATTCCATACACTAATTTACAGATACTCAAAACACAGCCCTCAGCAACACTGTACCAGTGTACCTGCATCTGAGGTCCTTCCAGATCCAGGTACTCTCCCAATTGCATGGCTCCATGTGGGGACAAGAGCCAAGCGCCTGCACAACTTCTTGGTTTCCCTGGGATGTAAACCCACGCATTTGGTCCCAAAGAGAGTTGTAGCATGGTTTGACCATACCTGAACAAGCAATGGGATCAGTGTCCTCAGGCACACTGTAAACCCATCTGCTGACAATTTCAGCACAGTGTGACTCTGATAATTGTGACTTGTATGGAATTGATGGTTACCCACGCTATAAACAAACTTTTGGTAGCCCAGACTAACAGAGGTTGGATATTTCTCTCTCTGTAGTAGGCAGAACACATACAAAGGCTAAGCCTCAAGGTAACATAATTCTCTAGCTTCAAAAGTAGGGAGTCATGATTTTAGAACTATCAGTGACAGTGCATACAGCAATGGAAAGAGTTGTTACATACAGCTAAGTATTCAGGGGAAAAATTAGAATCTCTTCATGTAGCTCCAAGACAAAAATCAAACTTCTAGTTGCTACATACTTCACAGCCTAATAACAATAGGAACTTCACGTGACCAAAATCTTTGGATCCAAACACCATATCCTCCATTACTCTAAACATTTTTTCTTTATTTTTTTAATTTAAAAAAAGAGACAGACAGACAGACATGCACTCTTGGACTAAATCTGAAGTTTCAGAGAACTCTTTTACTTCAAAAAAAAAAAATAATCAGCCTAGTTTCCGAGACTCTGAACACACCCCCTCCATTCTGGTTCATACCCTGAAAACCGGCTGGATTCCTCAGTATGATTTATAGTGTCCCTTCTCACACTTCTATATATGAAAGGTTTTCTGCATGCTTTGGTTTACCCAGAATGTATTTCAGTGAAAGTAATGTTTCCCAATTAGAAAAGATGCCATACATTTTTCTGATTTCTAGGAGTATCATCCTACCAATTTTCTTAAATAAAGCACATATCCCACTAAGGATTCCACTTTCGCCTCTCAGCTCATTTTTTCTCCAGCCTATTTTACCTTGTTTTCCTACCCTTTCAATACCACTTAGCCACTTAATTCCTCATCCATCACATCAATTTAGATCACTTATGCTGTGCAAGGTATCTCTCTCTCTCATTATCTCACCTTTCCCCCTCCTTGTCATACATCCAAATCCCCCTGAGCAGACTATTACAGCCTGGCTCTGTAACTCCAAGCATGGAAACCTACACCTCTAATTCTGCCTCAAATCATCTTAATCCCCCTCAATTCTCAACTTGTGTGTCATAATCCTTTTCATCATATCCCTCTTCTGAGGCTCTACATCCACTCAACAACAAAACAACTTTGATTTGCAGTCATGTTTGCCTCAGGTGGGAATTTCACAAGCCTCCAGCCTTGGCCTAATTTGTCCACGATGGAAATGACACTGTTCCTACTCCAGCCAAGACTGACTGCATTTGAAAAACTCCAACCCTCAGTAAGAAAACTCACATTTCCTTTTTTCAAACTCCTTTTTTTAATCTTTCAATTTACCTCCTTAATTCCGACATTATAAAATAGCACTCAAGTGCGTAAGACATCTTATACAATGACTCAGCAGCCTCTGCATGAGAACCTTCACACACCTATATCGGATATAGTAGTTTACATCTACAACGGAGAGACACAAACCTAAACTTCTTTGGCCATATCCTTCTTTATGCGTGAGAGACCTGCCCACAGGGAGGAAAAGAAACTGCCTGCAATGGTGTTCCCCCCTACTCACGTAGTCCCTTAACAACTAACAAAATTGTGTTTGATGCTTTACGTAGAAAAAGGAGGGATGAAGGTAGGACCCACAAGGGAAATCTGGAAAGTCATCTTTCATTCAGCTGGCTTTTAGGGCTATTCACTCTGATTTGGGTCCATCCTTCACCACCATACCAAGAACTCAAAGAGCACCAGGACCTGCCCCCAAGGTCTTTACCACTAAGCTCTGATTTTCTGTTAACTTTTTCTGAAATGCCACAATCGCCAACTTTAAGGCTGAAGACAAATGCAACACCCAAGCCAAGATAAAGAGCTAAAACCTACCAGAATCAAGAGCTAAAAGAACTCTTCTCTCTCCTACTTGCCTAAGGAGGAAACGCTCACCTTCTAATGAGAAACAGTCTCCTTTTCATCAATCAGAATATTTCTTCCAAATTAAGCTTATCGATTTACTGATTCTTTACCCATGAACAGTGTTTGAGCACACTGCTGCTAGTGGGCCAAAAAGTTAAATCCCAGAAAAGAAGCATCAGTTAAAATAAATGTCAAAAGCCAAATGAAGATGAAGAGCATTAATAACTACAACCACCCAGAACACACTGACCAGCTCAAATGACTTAAATGCCAGAAATGAAGATATATCATACCAAAAAAAATAATCTCCCCTGGAAGACAGAGGAAAGGGAAAATGTAGACCCAAGGAGGAAAGACTGACTGTTTACATACCTGTTTTCAAAATCACTTCAGTTCTTTTCAGGCACTAGGGAAAACTGGAGTTGGAGGGGTTTGAAATCAAGTACATAAGCAGTTATACTCCAATGTCTGCTAGAGGCTCCAGGGCCATAACACACCGTTTCATGAGAAAGAAATGTTACTACTGGTTCTCTTATTAAAAAGGAGTTGATATTTCATTTATTTGAAGGTAAATGATAGCAGCTCTAGGATCACTGGACCTCATGATACCTTGTTATTGTTATTACATTTTGGTTAAAATTTGCCACTTTAAGTGTGCCTCAATTATAATGCACTATGCCAATGATTCTCTTCACTGTCACAAATATTGCAGATGGTTTATTTCCTGTCTATATGTAGAGAAAGAGGTTAAGCTCATCGTTTAAATCTGTACTGCTTGGGCACAGAAATTTTCTGTTTGTTTTACATATTAAAGCAAAAATCTGGAGATAACGCTGCATTTTTATAAAAATCGGGTTCCTCTTAGTCTGAAATTGGTGATCTTAAAAAGCTGTATTATATTTACAACCTTGATAATACCACCTCCTTACACAGCCTGACTGTACAACCTGCTTCCAGACGGGCAGCCCTCATATGATCTTGAATTTAAGCTGCAAGTATTATCACTTCTGTCATATTTGCTATAAATAAAATGGAACAATGTCAAAAGATGGTACTTAGCACAGAGACAGGGATGGAATTTTAAAGGAGCTCTACAAAATCTGCATTAAAAATAAGAATGTAGATTTTATATTGTGAGAATATATAACTGTAGAATTTGAGAATTTAAAAACAAAAAAAAAACTAAAACCACACTCAACGGTGTTCTAAGAAAAAAATGTTAAAAAGTTAAAAAATGAACAGAGGCTTTTTCATCTGTTTATGGCCTTAAAGATAAAAGGCTCTAGAGAAAAATTAAAACAAGTCCTAATGCCACTATAGTTGCATTTTAATAATTAATTTTCTCTACACTGACTTGTGCATGTATTATTTGTCATAGTTATTGCTTGTTCTCTCTATTATCTTAGGCTGCAAGCTCGATTTCATAAATGTTAATACATTTAGCAGTTAAAAAGCTTTAATTCAGTGTCCGTTTAAGATATTTATGTTTTCTCTCCTCAAACAGTTCCTAAAATTCCAGCAGTAACTCAAGAACTGTTTAAAAAAATGGAGATAAATCTCCCTCTCAATCAGACATTTAAAAAGACATCACAAAAAAAAGATAATTACAGCACGGTTCAAAGAGCAGTCCTAGGACAGGATTTTAAAAATGCTCATTCAGAGGCATTCTCTACTTTCGTATAACTCAGTGGCAAATTTGCCACCAGCTTCAGCCAGAGCAGATACAGAGTTTTGATTATTTACGTCAAGCCACATTAGTCTGCCCTGCAATGGATTAGGACTGCTTAAAGTCAATCAGTGGGTATGAGCTGAAAAGGGAGGCTGTGGCAGGGGTCCAGCCCATTTTGATATGGACATGCAACAATGCTTTTGGATGACAAGCAAGAGATCCTAAAACCCACATCATTAATGTACACACCCATACATGGTACTGAAACCATAACACATCTCTTCTCCAACATGGGAATGCCACGTAGGTAAAGCCCAGTAGCTTCAGGCCATCCCTGCATATTTGTACAGAGTTTCAGTTGCCTCGTATTGCTGCCAGATGCCTGGGAGCATGCTCCTAAATTAATTCCTAATTAAAACAATCCTTTTGAGGCAGACTACAGTCACCTACCTCATCCACATTCTCAAAGGCATTGATGATGTCATACGGTAAACAGGACAGAAGATCAATCACAAACCATGTTTTCAGGTAGTTCATCCTTATGAGTTTGGGATCAGATATAACCTCTCCACCAGGGCCAACAAAGGTCGTATGAAAGTTCAAAACAATGTCAACCAGAAAAATAACGTCCACGACACTGTCCAGCACGAGCCAGGCAATGTTGTTCTGTTTTGTCTTGAAGGAGACGTTATATGGAACCATAATTGCTGTGTAGAAGGTTAGAATTAAGATGACCCAGTCCCAAGTGGTTTTAAAAGCACAATAGTGTAGTATAATGTGTGGTGGAGTCTTTGGAGCTTCTTGCTTGTACTGAGGAAGAATATCAGATCCCAGCTGGAGAACCTGTAAAAGACAGAAAAGCAAATGTTACTGGTTTCAATTAATATGATCCAATAAGGGGTCTTATGGATTTCTGTAAGGAGCAGCACAAAGACGGGACTGTGTTCATTGGACATTGCAAGTCAATTCACAGTTTCTAAATTATCTGATTTATTAAGAATGTGTGGAGGCAGCTATCACTCGATGAATGGCAGCAGCATAGCATCTAAGGATATTCTTGCAAAAAGGGAGGTCTTTGCAGATGGACTGAGGGGAAACCATGCCAATAGCAAGGGCACAGAGGCTCCATAAACAGGTTGTGGGTACTGCCACACCAGCTTGTACTCTGCAGTTATGAACATGAGTATT
This sequence comes from Theristicus caerulescens, assembly GCA_020745775.1. NCBI lineage: Eukaryota > Metazoa > Chordata > Aves > Pelecaniformes > Threskiornithidae > Theristicus > Theristicus caerulescens. Next base: position 64,183,606 of record CM036564.1, on the reverse strand, counting down.
CATTCATATTTGGAAGTGTTACAAGACTAATCCTTCATGCCTGACCTCTTTTTTAAACCACTGTTGAGCCAGAACAGTACCCATCAAAGGTAAACTAGACTTCAGCCCTGCTGGCTGACCTCCTTCTAAAATGAAGCACTGCGTGCACAATTTCTGCCCTAACACCCTAGCATGCTTCCTTCTCATTTTCTTCAAAAAGTTGTTGCTCTTACAAGCTCAATATCACTAGTGGGTTCTCTTTTATTTCTTGTAATTACTTTTCTTTTTTGCATATGACTATAATCTCCTGCACGCATACTTTTGTAAAATGTGGAACTGGAAACATCGCGAAGGAACCAAGCCAAATTCACTTAAGACATTTCTCCCAGCTAATCCAATTACCTCTTATCTCAGTCCAACATGAGAAACAAAAGCACAAAGGAACGCGCAACGTGGCAATATATCGCGCTGACAACTGAAAGATTCATGTCTATTTTGGAACTAATAACACCTTTTACATTTGGGGATCTCAAGTCTGTATGGGATAAAATAAATCATTCCAGCACTTTAAAACTCCTTTCAGCCCTACACCTGTCGCATATTGAAGCTGATGCACCGTATTTGCAGGGACAGTTGGATTGCAAATAGCAGTCCCATATGTGTAAAAATGATCAAATGCAGGATGCTTGCTCGATGAAGAGGAGTAAATGGCTCTGAATAAACAGCACAACTAAGAATATGAACTCAAGTACCACAGATACGGATTCTCCATTAATTCTTTGCAGTCTTCTTTTTAAGATGAGAAAGCTGTTACTGAGATCAAACAGTAAACGTCTGGCTCTACTGAAAATCTGTTCTTCAGAAATCACCAAGGGACAACAACAGCAGCCTCTCTCACTCTGTGTTGGAGGATGTGGCTTCCCAACGTGTCTAATCTGGCCCAGTGTCAGGCTGTAACCTGATGGGATGCAAACCTGCTTCTGCCTACCTGTTCCCACCCTCCCTAAGGCCAGATTTAGCAATCACGACCTGTAAGGAAAGTCAGTTAAACTGATATAATGAAAAATTAACTTATTGTTACATTAATTAGCCATTTGTTTTCTACAGAGTCAGTTGAGTTACACAAATTTATCCTGTGGCCAGAAAACCACTAGACCCACAACACAGGCAGCAGTGAGAGCGCAGCAGAGACCTCCAGGAGACCATGGCTGCTCCCTTTGCCTACAGCCTCCTACCACACCAGCTTCGGTGTAACACAAAGCCATGTGTTGAACTCCAGCTGAACAGCAATGCACACCGGGCGGCGTGCTCCCAGTGGCACTCACCAGAGACCCTCACAGATGCCAAACCCCTGGTAAGACCCATAAAAATATCAAGCTCCAGGTGCACCTTCCCCAGTGACCACGACAAAACTCTCTAACAGCACTCCTATAACCACCCAACGGGCAAGGTTCAGCTGGCCACTGTGGCACACTGAACTCGCTGGTGGATCCATGGGTCCTTCCCTGGAATAAAAGCAATGATCGGTACAGTCATTTTACCACAGCAGCCTTTGTGCAAACCCATGAAACTTCTTTCAATGCCAAAATTGTCCCCTGCATTTAACACACCATTTTGGCTTTGACTCATAATCTGGTTTTTATCTCCAGTTATTTCTTTGGATTCAACACTTTACTGTCATGATAAATCAGGACTAGGACTTCTTTCCTTGGTTTCTACAGGCCCGTTTGTTCGCTGTCTTGTTCATTGGGGCAGGAGCTGGAAACAGCCTCACTATAGCTGGAATAATAAGCTTCTTAGGGCTCAAGCCGCATGCGATGAACATATGCTTGATAGTTTCCTATGCCTCTGGTGGTGGAGTGCTTAGGAGCTCCCATGATACTGTAAAAGCATAATTATTATTCTTAACATAATATCATGCTGAGTTTGACATGGTGAGTGGGTGGCAAGTGGCTGTGGAGACCACTGAACTATAATGATTATTTCTTTCATGCTGCATGAATTTTTAATTTTAAACCACTGAAGAATACACAATATCTTGTTAGTCAGCTGCATTCATCACAGACTCTGAATTATTCTTGTATACAACTAATGAAAATGGCTGATAACAGTTAAGCCTGGCAAAGGTGGGCAGTACATTCTGCAAGAAATGAGCTGCGATGATAACGATCCTCCTCAAATGCAGAAGTATGGAAAATTGGGGCCTATATGGCGATGGCATACATCCACTGAGCCTGCATTCCTGACAGCACTTTGCCTAGAAAGCATTTTGCAGCTCTAAACAACTTGTAAGAGAGGAGATTGCACACTCTCCAAGCAACCTATTCCTGGGTACAACCTTCTCCCTTACCTGAGCTCTTCCTACTGCCTGATCCAAATCTTCCTTGCTACGACTTAATGCCAGTACTTTTTCTCTAGCTATAGTGGTCCTGGTGAATAATTTCCTCCCTCATTCTATGCAACTGCTTTAGACTCATTTGAATATTGTTACCATATCTTCTCCAGTCTTCCCTTCTCTAGACTAACCAAAAATGGGTATAACAGGATTTACAGAACGCTGAAATGTCATGAATCAGAAAAGCAAGATGTGAGAGTAACTCAGTAGTCATCCAAGCTATTGGTATGGGATAACTCAAGGGAAAGCATCACACTGCCAACACCTGAAAACTGTGCGTTTCCATTCTGATTTTAATTTAAGTAGAGCTTTTATTATCAAAGTCCACTAAAACCAAAAAGGGAACAAAAAAAAAAAAAAATTAAAGCTGCTAACAGTTCTTAGCATCAAACCCAGGACAAGCTCTCTGGCACAAGGTGGCTATGGTTGTCATTTTCAGTAGCTCATATATTTTGACCATATAATTTTGACCCATATATTTTTCATTACTAATGGACATGAAGATGAAAGCAGTACCTCTGTTTCATCAGTTAACCTGAAGGCATTCACTTGTTGCACCATCTGCACTGTTAAGGAGATGTTTGCAACCTGCCAAAGAGTTCATTTCATCAGTTCTGAAGAAAAAAAATGATGAGCAAAATGGTGAAGGAATGACTTTGCAAGAAAGTCAAGATATATACGTAGTCAGTGTGCCTGTACAACCCCAGGGACCCAGACAGGGATAATTCCAAAGAGGAGTACCTGGTTTCTCAAACAATCCCATTTCCCCGGGAGAGTAAGCGACCATCCACAGGGCTCAAGGATATCAAGTCTGGTTCCATGTCGCTGTGAGACAGCACGCAGAGGACCACACTGTGCACCCCAAGTTAAGCAACAACTGGCAAACTGAGAATTGCATGCACAGAAATAGGGCCATTTAAGTAAAAGCAACCTACAGAGACTGTTTTCATGACTGAAGGAGCATGACCTGTCCCAGAAACGTGGGCTTGGCACATAGTGCTGCTTTAGGATGAGCAGAGTAGAGGTTGAAAAAATCAGAGCTGGGAAATATTTTCCTCTAAAAATAGGTTTGGGATTTTATCCCCCCATCTCTTCCTGCCTTACGAAGGGAGCAGGCTGGTGTCTGTCCCACTTACTTCGGCTAACCGGGAGTGTTTGTGCACCACCTCAGCCTTGTTCATCGGCGTTAGCTGCTGCAGAACGCTCCGGCTGTTCGTCAGGGCCCGCGTCAACCGAGCAAACTTTGTCCAACCTGCGGGAAAGAAGGAAATCGTGTCAGAAGTACTCAGACCTAATTCATCGCTAGTAAATCTCCTTCATGTTCACCGATATTAAGTCTCAGACTTGAATAGTTTCTCTAAATTGCTGCACAGAACAGCTTCAGCCTCCAGGCTTAAAGATCTTGCAAAAGAGGGAAAAATACTGCTGCTTCAAGGCAACCACAAGTAAATCTGAGTAAAATCAAAATGCTCTGGTTTGTTCTTTCTTCTGCCTTTTGGAGACAGTGTGTTAGAGGGATCACATTGTGCTTTCAGCCTTCTGGGGAGTTACTCTGCTGCTGAAATCTAATTCTAAGCCTCTGAAGTTGATGCAAAGGCTTCCCAAGTCTGCAAATCCTGCTGAAGTAAAATCCTGCCCAGCTACAGAAAGGCTTCTGCTGATTCAGGGCCACTGGAGCAGCCCCAAAAGTCTGGTCCTTAAGTCTTTACTGTTTCTTGCCCCAACTAGACTTCAGGGATGAAACTAAAACTTGGGAAAAAAAAAAAAAAAAAATCAGCAAAATTCAGGGCTGCATCAACAGCAATGCTTCAGAATAAAAAAAAAAATCATTAAGACTTTAAAGACAGATTAAGCACTAGATTTTTAATGGCATTAAGAAATACATTTAGCTGTTAAACTAATGATAAACAGCTGCCTTAATAATAGCTTGAGACCCACACACTGGGCCGCCCCTGGGGAATCTTCTCTGCAGCATTCAGAAAAGAGCAATCAGAGTTTGTTACTGACAGCAGCACCGACCCGGGAACATGTCATCAAGTCATTCCTGCTGGAAAATCACCCAAACATGACAGCTGGCGCGGATGCGTCAATGGGTGAGGTAGATCGGCGGTAGCAAAGAAAATGCCAGGAGTTTAAGCAGTGTAGCACCTCGGTGTTAAGCAGGAAAAGGGAAAATTCAGATATCTTCAGGAAGGAAATGCCTCCCCAGGAGCACTGAAGATGATGCTCAACGTTCAGTTTAGCCAGGTATAGCCTGATATTTTACTACACAGGTGTGCATAAAATACCAAACAAACAGAGAGGAAATGGGTTCAGGAGATGGTTTTACTTTTATTTAACTTGAATGCTGAGTAGGTGAAAATTGGGGGAAATCTGAGAAAGGAAACATAACATTTCTATGTTAGCTAGGTTTATTTTTAAATGTCTCTTGTCTGATAGGAGTCAGGGACTTGAAAAGTTAAGGGAAGTTCTGAGGTAGATAAAATGAAGAGCAGAGAACAGGCAAGACAATAAAACTTCAAGAAAAAAATAATTTACAGTTAGGCTTTGCAACTTACCACATACTTATCACAGTCACGCAAATGTAAATCCATTGTTCATCATTTAGCAATCAGAACAGATCTAAGTACCACGATACACCACCAGCACAACACAAACCACTTGTCTGGCTATTTATATATGACCTCAAAAATGCACATAAAATATGCACTGTGAAAAGGTAAAAAATAGAAGTATTTTATTAAATTTTCAAATCTAAATGTGAACTTCAGATACGCGTCTTGAGCTTACAGGGATGTTCAATTAGGAACACGCACTTCCTGTATTAAATAAGGTCAAAAGAGACCATAGTGATCCGAGTATGAACTATTAATTTCTAGAGAAACTGATTGTGGTTTTCTTTTTCCTAATTGTCTATAAAACTGTGGCAAGAAGACAGCTTTAAGACAAAAGACAGAACTGTTCTTTATCTTTCTTAGCCAGTGATTTCAAAGAGCAAGTGAGCGTGGTAACAGCATCATGACAGCTCTGCCCCAACATTTCTCATAATTGCTGGAGGCCACGGTGCATCCAGCCGATTGCTCTTGGCACGCTGCAACCACGCTGCAAGAACCAGAGAAAAAGAGCAGTTCTCCTCTGGGAAGGTGGTCACCCACCTCCAGACCCTGGGAAGGTGCCTACACAGATGCACACACGCAGTGTCCTCTTCCCCTGGAAAGACATTTCCCTCTGGTCCATGGGGACGGATTCAGGGCCAGTCCCCAAGCTTCAGTTTGTCACCCTGCCCCACAGAGCTGATACGAGAGTGATGCAAAGCCAAAACCACCACAGCCAAACTGTTGGATTCAGTCCCAATGCCCTCATTTATCACATCTCAGCTTTGTCAGCTACTCCAACTCTGACAGGAACCTCATGAAATACAACAAGAAGTGCAAAGTCCTGTGCCTAAGGAGGTACAAGCCCACACACCAATATATGCTGGGGGCCACCCAGCTGGAAAGCAGCTTGGCAGAAAAGGACCCAGGGGTCCTGGTGGACCAGGTTGAACATGAGCCAGCAACATGCCCATGCTGCAAAGGCTGCAAATGTTATCCTTGGCTGCATTAGACAAAGTACTGACAGCAAGTCAAGGGAGGTGATCCTTCCCCTCAGCACTGGTAAGGCCAGTACCTGGAGTGCTGTGTCCAGTTCTGGGCTCCCCAGTACAAGAGAGACATGGACATTCTGAAGACAGTCCAAAAAAGGACCATGAAGATGATTAAGGGACTGCAGCATCTCGCCTCTGAGGACAGGCTGAGAGAGCTGGGACAGTTCAGCCTGGAGAAGAGAAGGCTCGGCGAGGGGCAGATCTTATTAATGTATATAAATACCTGAAGGGAAGGTGCAAAGAGGACAAAGCCAGGCTCTTTTCAGTGGTGCCCAGCGACAGGATCAGAGGCAATGGGCACAAAATGAAACACAGGAGGTTCCGTCTGAACATCAGGAAACAGCGTTTTCCTGTGAGGGTGACCAAGCACTGGCACCGGTTGCCCAGAGATGCGGAGTCTCCATCCTTGGAGATGTTCAAAAGCTGTATGAACATGGTCCTGAGCAACTGGTCGTAGGGGGCCCTGCTTGAGCAGGGGGAGTGGACAAGATGACCTCCAGAGGTCCCTTCCAACCTCAACCACTCTGTGATTCTGTGACCTTTCTGATGGCTGATGGTTAATGATTCAAGGTTTACTTTGTTTTCTGAGGTTTAGGGCATTGATCTGTACAGCAATTAGATGAAGATTTGGAGAAGAGTCGGGGGATGGCAATGACAGGAGATGGCTTCATATACTCTCTAGCAATCCTTTCCTATGGTGCTTCACAGGCTGAGAGATCCCAATCACAAAAATATGGTTTTTAAAAATGCCTCTCCTCTTAGGAAAGTAAAACTGCTAAGAAACCCCTTGTCATCGTCTTCGGTGAGAAAAACATCTGTTCTGCATTAAATACAGAAAGCCTGGGGAAGTGGGGGAAGATGTACCACAAGGAGCTGGAGGAGTAAGACACATAACAAACAACAGCAATCCTTTAGCTGTAAAAATAAGAAGAAAGGAAGAACTATGACTTTTTCAAATACTCCTTTTCCACCTTGGTGAGATCATCAATGTCCTGTGAAAGAAAGCCACACATTTTAGCATTCAGGGTTACCACTCTGCTCATCTGGTCTGACCTCTTCTTTTCACAGGGCAAACCATTTCATCGTGTCCTTTCTCCACCAAGACCAAAGCCTTGCTTTGTGCCAGAGCAGACCTTTTGCAAAAACCCTTCCAGCCTCATTTAGAGACTTCACATTTTCACATTTCTTTCAGCCCTGTGAAGCCCGTGATTCTGGATGCTGGAAGTACAGAATACGCTAACACGACTTTTTTTCTAATTCAGCACAAAGTCCAGCATTATTCTACCTGCTCCAATCTATCCATCTGCAATAGTGTGAAAAAGTACCAAGTTCTTTTGTTTCCTATTTACAACCCAAGAGAATTAAAAACATAGCAACAGCAAGAGGCTGGGGTATGAGTGGGAAGGTGAAAATGTATACAGGCTGCCTCGTGTCTGAAATAATCCGTACAGGGTACATTTCTCTGTTTCTTGACCTTGTTGTAGACTAGATAAGTTCAGAATTATATTTAAAACCAATGTGTATATTTAAATAGACGAGGTAAAATTTGCATAGCTGCCTACTGCTGTCAATGTTTCTTCAAATGATTCTCTTCTTTTCCTCTATAGACAGAGACTTGAAAAGAATGATAATTTTATCCCATGTATTAATGACCGCCTGTCCTCACAGATACTTTCAGTCTGGAAGGAGTAAAGGAGCGGCACAAATAGCAGGTGCAAGAGGGAAAAAAAACCTACTCGTGAGAAAAAGCAACACTTCTAATGCTCTCTTCAGCTCAGCTGGATTGTGTCTTTCTTCCACAGCACCACTTGAAAAATAATACCCTGAACTTGCACCACTGCACTCAAATCCTTAGGAACAAAGGCAACATCATCAGATCACACACCAGATCAGGCCAGCAGCTGCTTCTCCTTACAAGAAGTTAAACTGGATATTTCAGAGAAAGTTGTTAACTACCCCAAATGGAAAACTCTGGAATAGTATACACATAAAAGGATTGTTTCCCCTGGTTCTCTTTAATTACTTCCTGATTCATGGACAAAAACAGAAGAATTTGTACCCCTGCTTTAAAAAAAACCAACCTCTTGATCTGCATTCATTCTCATGATTCAAAACAAGGGTCTGTTCTTAAACAGGAGCCTAGCGAAATATTTCCCTGTTCCTACCCATTACTCAAATTAAAATTTTTGCATTCTCAAGAAATTTAAGATGCAAGTTTAACAACTCCATACAGTTAGGAAAACAGGCATGAAGAAGGCAAGCATGCTGATAGACATGAACTAAACTAGTCTCTCCCTTGGCCCATCTGCAATGCTGTCCTTCCAAGCATGCAACTTTCTTCTTCCTCCATGTGTTTTGGTCACAATTAAATACTTTACATCCGCAAAATCTTCTCCACATCTCTTGCTCTAATTAGGACTGCTAATTTGACAGCCCTCTGACTGCGGGGCTAACTGAACCAGGGATGACTTGGTGGTGTACTTCAGACAACAGCTGAGCCAAAGGTTCCTCTGAAGAGAAAAAAAGGAGTAATAAATTAATTAAAAAAAGAATAGTATTTCTTTCAAACCTTAGCTGCTACAACATGAGTTGAAGCTGTTAATATTGTGCCAGGATGCTTGAGGGAGTGCAGGAGCACAGAAGGGAGGTAGGCAATAGTAAAGCAAAGCAGACAGAGTGCCTGAACACCTCCTCAGAGAGGGAAAAGCTTTCCAGATGGGTCTAAGATGCTCACTCAGCCACTCCCTAGAAGTATATATACACACCTATAGAAATTATGTGGTATCTAAGGGGGAAACAGTATTTCCAGCTTAGAACTTGATCCTATCATCCCTCCACTGTCAGGGAGTCCAAACTATCTTACCTTAAACCTCTTACTCACTAGAGCATGTGCCCTTCCATCAGCTACTACTCCAACAAGAGTAGTATTATGCCCACACATCTTTCTTCCCGAGATCCTGAATCAGTCATTGTGTTTTACATTGGACAGCTGGGATGGGAACAACTCCGTGGCAGCTGCTCCCCTAACAGCTCCACTCCACCGTCACACTCCCTGCTTACTCTGCGTTCAGGGACCTTCTGCGAACTGCACTCTTGCATTGCCATAGGGACCTCTCTCCCTGCTCTTCTGGTCACCAATCTCCTTCCCATTAATATACCCTGCAGATCGATCCAGTACACAAACACTCTCATCCATATCCCAGCACCCGCTCCTCTTCTCTGCTGCCTTCTCTAAGTAAGGAGAAATGTCATCCAGGTCGAAGACGCTGTTGCAGCATATGACAGGGCATAAAAAGGACCAGGGTAAAAGCTGCCCAAAGAAAGCACAGCAAGGGAGGCTTCTCCAAGCAGAACTGATGCTGGAAGCAATGGGACAGGATCACTGTTTCCTAATAGCTATCTGGAGACAAAACCTTTAAATTCCTCTGATTCCTCTCAAGGTCACAAAGCAGGCAGAGAATTGGTTAGACTCCATCCAAAACTGTGAGCCTCCTGATGGTGCTCCCACATGCCCTGAGGAGCGACTCCTGGCGCCCATCACACACGGACACTCCTGCCAAGGGGCTGTGTCAGACCCGGGCCGTTCCCTCCACCAGGGAGAAGCCCCTGTGCAGGCACGGGCTAATGAGCAAAGACAACTTGGGCTCTTTTGCTCCACTAGTGCTTAAGCCACCTTCCCTGTATAAACCTCAGCAATCAATAGGCCTACCCATTTCCTTCAGAGATAACAGCAAATATTTTCAAATATAAGTATTTGCAAGTGAGAAAACCCTTCAAATTCTCCACATAATTTAATTAGGAGTTGAAATATACAATCTCTTTTACTGGATTTGTGCACAGGTCCAAATACAGATTTAGCCACCTAGCTAGCAGCCACACTGAAAAAAATAGTTAAAATCTCTAGTTCATAAACTATATTATGTTATTTTAAAGCTAAATTCATACATCAGAGTTTACGAAGAGTTTAAAAATCTCAAGGCGAGATGTTAATGTTCTTTATAGTGCACTTGTTCTGAAAAATCTAGACATGACTAGTTCCACCTAATAAAACATTAGTGTAGCTCTACTGGGTTGCAATTAACCTTTTTGTCAAGGTTTGTCTGGTCTTAAAAGGATCAGAAATAATGAAGGCTTTTAAATCAGTGTAACAGGGAACTATCCAATATCTTAGACTGCAGTGAAAACATTTGGGTTAAGAATGATATTGTATGTAAAAAATAACCGCAAACGGTAATTACAGCAATGCTTGTGTTGATTCCTGCCTGCAGGAGTGTAAGTAACACCTCCAGACCATGGAAAGGTTGTTCTCTCACGAAACAGTTAGCATACAGAATGCTTAAATAATATATAATCTATGACTTACCCACAAAAGCAAAGAGCTAGCACCACTCAGAATTAGGCAGTTTGGAATTCAATTGATAACGTGCATCATCCTTTTGCATCAATAGTTAGCATCTATAAATCTCAACTATTTCTAGATGTTCAGACAGTAAAATCATTGCAATGGCTGGCTGTTTGCTCTTTATTGCAGGTAAAGTATGGCTGCAAGAGCTCATTGTCTCTTCAAAAAACTTAATCATCCTGGTTTTGCTTTGTTAGAGAGAGAGGGATAAATGGGATTCCTGAATAAATAGAATAATAGTCAAACAAAGCTCAATCACTCCCATGATGCAGTAAAACTATTTACAGACTGAAGAACCACAGAGTCTATTCAAATGTAATTCAAAATATTAGGATAAATTTCCTGATTTGAAATTCTGTGCATTCCACTGTCTGATGATGTACTGCACTCTTGGGATAATTTTTACATCCAACCTCTGTTCTTGCTTAGTATTGTATTCCCAGTTACCACCCACCCACTGCAACTACTGGGGAGCTCAAAATGGATGAAGAACCACTAGGTAATCTTGGGCATATCACTTTACCTCTCTGAGCTTCAGTTTCTCCTTAAAATGAAGATAATGCTAATGACCTACTTTGAAAGCCATTTTGAGATCTACTGGTGAAACGTGCTAAGATTTATACACCACTAGACTACATTTGGTATACAATGTATTTTTAAATTGAATTCTGACCTAGCTGTAAATTTACAGTGCACAACTTCTTAAATTTCATGTTTCTGGAACTAAAGGTAAACTTTATACACACACACAGGGCCACCAAAAACTTATTTCCCATAAGTATATAAAAACAAGTACAAATTGGGGGGGAGGGGGGGGGCGGGGGGAGACTAAGTACTGTGAATGTCAGTCAGCTGGCTTTTAGGAATTTAGGATAGCAAAATGGTGCCATTCAAAGGTCAAGGAAAAGGACTACACCAGCCAAAGGCTCAAGGTCAAAAGGAAGGCAGCTGCTAGAAATGAAAAAGCAGTATACAATAAAGCACACAGGGATGGGAAGAAAGAGAGAACAAGTAAGTATGTGAATGAGAAATTATGGCTTATCAGAAAGGACATGTAATGCTAAAGACATATGGGAAAAATCCTTCTTTGGTTAGATTTATTACAGTAACAATGAAGTTTTTAAAGAACTCCCAGAGTACAACCAAAAGGCTTTCTGCACCCATATGCAGAAAGGGCAAACAGGCTGATCCAACTAATTAGAGGTTGCTTAGCTTGATCTCAGTGCCAGGCAAAATGATAGAAAAGCTGATCTGAGTTTCAATATGTTCAAGAAAAAAGAAAAGGAAAGGAGCATCATGAATGGCTGTCAATACGGAATGATGTAAAATGCCCCACAATGTTAATTTCATTATTTGATAAGAGTATAAATTTGGTTCAGGAAGACAGCCAAACACCTTGACAGAACAAGCTGCGAGCCAAATGCAATGGCCAGCCGGAGCCGCAGCGTATGTATGATCTACACCAGACGAGCCAGGGCAGCTCCCCATACCAGCACTCCCTTGCTGGGCTGGACTGGGCAGCTACGTGGACCATTGACTTGAGAACCTCAGCAGCTGCCCCTGGTTTGTTCCCACCTGCAGCCGAGGACCCAACAGCCCCCAAATCAGCACAGCCACAGTGCTCATCGCGTAACATCACCTCATCCTGGTGCTGCATTTGAATCACCCGACAGCCACACGTTGGCCAAATCCTCTTGTATAGTAATCTTTACTGAATTAACACTGTGTGACACTCTTGACAAAATATTGAGACTATGCAGTCCAGTAAATTACCAGTTAAATGGATGAAGAACTTGCTATCTGGCAGATATCAAACAATGAGTAGTGGAAAATAGTAAAAAACTATTACTGAGAGCCTTCTGGACCGCAGCAGACAGGTCCCCTTCTATTCACTGCTTTTCTCCATGGTTTGAAAGTCATTATAAAATGACTGATAAAATGCCCAGATGACAGGAAAATTAGACAAATGTTAAACAGTAGTGAGGGCAGTCACACAGAATGATGTGCTTGATAACTGGGCATGTGCCATTAAAACATGTTTTAAATGGGACTCAGATATCTAGGCAAAAGCAGTGCAAATTGTATCTCCAACACGGGAGGGGGAAACATCCCTAGCAAAGAACAGTTCTGAAAAGGATCCAGAGGTCTTAGCAGCTGAACAATTCAGCATGTGGTTTGCTTTGGCAAAAAGTCACCTATTCCTCAGACATACAAGAGTAAGAGCTAGGCTTGGAGAGGCTGAGCAATGAGCAATATTGAGGAGTTAGCTGTGAACCCACCTGGCTACAATAACAGCTGCAGAAACTTATTTGAGACCTGGGAGGCTGCAATCCGTGTCACCACGGCTTCATCCCTACTGCTGCCAATGAGCTGGATTAAAGTGCAGCTAAAATGTCTGTATCTGCCATCACCAGGCCTCCAAATTCAGGCTAGACAGAGCTTTAAGGAGCTCAACTCATTTACTTAATCGAAAGAAGGTGGAGCAATGGCTTGATTATATGTGTAAGTGACTTAATGGGACTTTTTTAGTACAGTGGAAAAAATGCTTAAGAAGATGCCACTGCAAGAAGCTGAAGCCAGGCTAATTTCAATATGATGCTTTTTTTTTTTAAAGCAATTAGTGTAATGAAAAAGCAAGAAAAATATGAAGGAATGTGTTGGATCCTCAGCCTCTTCAGACTTCTAAATCAATACTGGATGTTTGTCTGGAGGGGATCGTTTAGTTAAACATAAGTTCATGGGTTCAGCAGAGGAGTAACTTAGTGAAATGTAATGGCCTGTGATATACAGATTAGATTCTTAAACTCTCTAACTCTACTAAATTTATACTTATTATTTAATATATGGCTTATGAGTGTTCAGTTTTCTACATAGAAAGTGTATCCATCTACAAACAGTTACCGCTTTGAAGATCAGCTTCCAGTTTAATTCAATCTCTCACAGGGTTAGATTTGATTTCTATGGGATTTCTTTTGCATCGCACATTAAACTTCTAGACTTTTACAGACAGTTAATGCGCATTATGGGTTGTTGATGGAGCACGCAAAGGCCGCAAAAGGCAATACCAGATTCAGAAAAGTACTTGATTTCTGTGAAGGAAACTAAACAGCCCTGGATATGGAAATTATCTGTTCTTCGTCAGGGTGGGTCTCTGACAGCAGCAAAGCGAGAAAGGAGCGGGGCAGAAATAAGGCCTGGGAGTGTCACCCCTAGGAGTGAGGAAACAACTACCTCTTCGTGACTGGAAGCAGTGACTGCTGAAAGTGCCACCAGCATGTCACTGAAGACAATAACGAGGATGCTTGTCCTGCAAGAACAGGAGCAAAAAAGTGACCTCGGAAAGTCTTCCAGGTTACTAGCGAGCTGTGCCCATCCAAAATGGACGGTTTCAAATACCGAGAGACTATATTTTAGCATCATTCCTCTGAGTTGTCTACTCTTGACACTGGAAGCCCACCTGGTGTCCTGGCAAATGACACTTCTCTTGTCATCCCCCACAAAGTCCTTTCTCAAGGCCCAGGTGTCCCTGGATGCAGCCTCTAGACCCAGGAGAGAATGGAGGGATGGAGGTGATCTCCTTGGTGCCTGAAGGCACTGGGGGGTGACACTCTGCAGATGAGAGCAATAGGAAATAGCACCAGAACAAGTGGGTCTCTGTAGCACCAAGACCCTTGTTATTACAGCCATGGAAAAGTGCAATAAAAACATGGTAAGAATATCCAAATTGTGACCTGTTAAATTACTGTTATGGATTACTGTCAAGGTGATGTATTTAACAGGGTACACTGTGCTGCAGCTAAAGGTAGAAACCTCATTTTCATGCTTTAATCCCTCCACCCACTTCTTCTATTATCACTGGGATTGATACCCCCTCAAGGAAAAAAGTTCCCATGTGCAACTAGTTATATATGCTTAATAACTTACACTTATTAAAGATAAAAAAGGATCAGAATTATAGGCTTAGCAAGGATTAGCAAGCATAAGTGCGTATTTCTGCAACTACTACACTTTTTATAGCCCTGTCACACTCCGAGATAGAGTTGTATCATTATATAGAGTTATATAACCATACAGAGTTATATCACTGGAAGCATTACAGCATTGTCCCAGACAGTCTTGATTATCAAAGTCTGGCTGTATCAAGTGGGGGGAAAAAAAAAAACCCAACCAACTTCAGGATACTGCTGTGCCATCTCCTGATCCCATCTGTTAACAGCACACAGTCCTGAGTTGTAGGGGCCTCATTAACACAGCTTTGCATCCTAATTCAGCATCCCGTCAGTACTCATCAGAATTTCCCAATCACTTCCAGCATGTGACAAGCCTGGTATTTCACTCAAAAGCGACTTAAGACAACCAGTGAGAATACTACCCAAAAAACCTTCCAAGTTTACCTAGAGGCCACATTTTTTCTTCACTGATGGTAACAAAGGAAATAAAGCCATTGCACAACTAGGTGAAACTGCTTTATTAGCCAAAAAATGCCAGTCTTTTTTTCTATCCTTAAACTTTCAGTTCAATATAATCTACGGCACTCCTGGCTTCAAATGTTGTTAACATTTTAAGTGGCCCCGTTTGGCCTTCTAATAGTTAGGGCCCAGAAAAATGGCTTCATTTTTTTCTGACAAATAAACATAAGATTATTACCACTGTGTGTCTTTGGAGGGATTGAAAGTCTTCAGATGTTTTTAAAAGGCCATTGGGTAAAGACAGAATAAAAGCACAGCATGCTGATAAAAGCATCCAACTGTGACCCTACAATGGTACAAACATAAAAAAGAAGATTCTTTGGGTTTTATTCTCTGGAAGAAAACACATAATACGATCTTTCATATGCTTGTAATGGCCTTCCACCTCTGCTGTGTAAGGCATTCATCCAAGACACCTGGAGATCTGGCCCTCCACCACCACAGGAAGGACCTATTGCTTGGTACTGAGTCCAGATTAGACAAATGTTCATATTACCAAAGAGGAACAGGAGAAGGAAAGAAAGAGAGACCAGACAAACATAGCACAGCTCCTTCACCAGAAAACAGGGCATTGTCCCAGTGACCACCAAGTGCACCCATCATCTCTGGTGACATCTCCTGCCCCATCACTAATTGTCACGCCTCTTCTTCCACACTGCCACCATCCACAGCTCATCCAGCCAGGGCTGGATGCTGGAGCACTCCACATGCTCCAATGCTGGATGCTGGAGGACTCCAGCTGGAGCTGGGGCACTATGAACCACAAACCAAGTCAATGGAGGGTTGTCTCCCTACCCTCCAGACCTGCACAACTGCCGCTGGCATCTTCACCCAGGAGTGAACACATCAACCAGGTGGCTGATGTTTCCTTCCGTTCACTGCTTCTACTTGAGATGCTGGGTTTTTTTTTTTTTTTTACACTTTTGCATGGTTAGACACTTTTGAAGTAATTTTCCATTTACAAGTATACAACAGTACTTTTTGGTCACTGTTATATTGCTATACATCATAGGTCTCCCACACATCACCCAGCGATAATAGATACCAGCATGGGTAACAAGAAAACAAGTCAGTCAAATCTTCAGTGTCGAACTGCCTGTACCCTCTCAGAAAACATGGGGTTTGATCTCTGCCACTATATTTTATTAGAGGAAGGTAGCTTTTAAATATCCCTTTTCTCCAGCCTTGCTTTCAGTCCAGTAAGTTTCAACAGCTTTCTGGACTGCAACAAATTCAGAGTCTCCTGGGTGACCCAGGAAAATTTTTCATTACTTTTACTCCCTCCTGCAAGCAAAACTCCCTTCTCCTCCTCCTCCTCTCTGACAGCATTAACACACATCAAATGGTGAGCACGCAGGTAAGCAGAGAGATACACCATCTGCCGCAGTGCCCCAGACCTCTCTAACTCCTCTCGCTCACACGGGGAGCTAGTCCCCGTGATGTCAACTGTATTTTTTGTACTGAGCCTGTAAACAAGCACGTTTTTGAGCCTATATTGTGCAAAAAAATCCCACCTCTCCCTTGCAATGTGCTTTGTAGTAAGACAACTATTTTCTTTTATTTGTACATCCCGTTTTCACAAATATGACAAGCTCCTCAATGCTTCTGAGCAGTTCTGTAACCTCAGCACCAGGGCACCGGTCCCTGTCCCCTGAAACTGCTGTTCGCTTGTAAGATCTACACAAGATGCCGACCGCGTTGCGGCCACCACAAGTAAATCTGGCAAACCCAACCACTGATTTCGAGGAGCCAGGACACACAGACACTGCAGTGTAGATACACCCATTGTCATGATTTAAATACCAAATCCTTCTACCTCGTAGGAGCGTGATACACTGAAGCTTTGCAACAAAGCAACATACCTTTGAACAGTGCAGAATATATTGGTACGGAGAGATTATTGCATAATGGCATCAATATTTTATTTCTGTTGAATTTTTTATCTCAAATTTACTGCTCCCATAAGTAATAGACAGTAACTTATCTGCACCAAAGTTACTTATGTATTATGTATTGCATGGTCCTGGCAGAATTTCCAAAGAATAATCTTTCTTTTAAAAAGAAAAAAAAAATCCCTTTCAATGACAAGTCCCAGCACTCAACAGCAGTATTTTACTGAAATGCTTTTTACAAAAGTTTAAAAATTCTCCACTAAATTTTAATGTATATGTTTACCAATCACATAATTCAAAAAGAAAGTGGCCTGACAGCTTCTAAGCACATTGTAATGTTATCTGCAAGGACAATGAATTATGCATCTCCCACGTCTGCCAAAACAATACTGTGATCCCAGTGCCATGGGATCCCGTAGATCCACCCAGTTGAGACACAGAAGGTAATGCAACAGTGCTGTTTTCCCATCCTTGTAGTAAAATGGTGCAAATATTGGAATATGATTTTTTTATATGAAGAATACAAAAGCCAAGCTCTAATTTATGCAAAAGGTAAAGAAAAAAATCAGGTCAATGGTTTGTAATTATGGAGCTTGTTGGACGTATTGATCAATGTTAATCAATGCTCTAATCAACGCACCCTGAGCAAATTCTTAAGACTCCAATCATATGCCTTAAAGACACCCGAGAGATGTGGCTGTACTGCCTTCTGCAGTGTTTTGTTTTGTTTTTTTTTTTAAAGTATGACTTTGACAGAAGTAAGCGCTCTTTAAACATGCAGTCAGACCTCTCTGGCTGCTGACGACAATATTTTGCAATGTTCATAGTTAATGCCTGGCATTTTAACTAATGGTACCCTTCACTGGAGAACAGCAGTACACAAGTTACGCACGTTCAGCTATTGCACTTTCCCATAGGAACATATATTGTTCCTATAACGGATGCCAGGTGGATTCTGCTCCTCCTCAGCCACAAGATGGGGAGGGGGAGAGCTCAGCCCCCCCCAGCACATCCCTGCCTCCGCAGGGAAGGCAGCAGAGTATGAATCTCCCAGGCTGAAAATCCAAAGAAGGCAACATTCATCATTTCTGCATTTGGGAGCCACCTTCAATGTGTCTTCCCTGTCCTGCTGCAGCCCCACACTCCTCAGTACAACTACGTACTGCAGAAAGTAGGGCAGAGCTGGTGAAAGGGCGGGGGTTGGGGGCTGGTTCCATGTGAGATACATCTTGGTCCCCTCAGAAAGCATCAAATATGAAATCCCACAAGAGGATCCTTGCAAAGACTGTTTTTTTCCTTTATGAGCTCCCACTACATATTATATACACTGCAGAAAGGAGCCAGTCCCATGCCTTCAGACCTCTACAATTAAAGTCTTTTCAATTAACTGGTATTTATCCTAAAAATTTTAGATTATTTCCAGGCAGAAGAATTCCACGTCATGGAGCTGAAAGTGAAATAAAGGATCATTTGCAGGTTGCTAACTAAATTGTATAGGCAGTAAAGCTTATGATGGCTGAGAAGGTATTCCTATATCAGGATCTTATAACTTCACAGATAATACTCTCTAGACAAAAAAATTCTCATATTTAGTGTTAGCCCAAAGAGAGGCCTTTCATTTTAAGTCTGCCTTTATATATCTACTTTACAGTTATCCAAACACATATAATAAGTGTTATCTAGATCATAAGAAACGAGTTTAAATCCTGTTTGCATTCAAATGACACCACGTCTATTGTAAAGAAGATGGCTTAGAGCACACATGGCTCTCAGTGAGAAATCAAGCCTTCTCCAAGAGTGAAGAGAAAAATATAGCAAGGAATTAATCATCAGAAGGCAACTTCCAAGAGAAGATAGGATGCGGATGCTGTAGGATAAATGCCCTTCTTTATGTAAGTATGCATTATTTTACCCAAAGCAATACACATGTGAACGTGACACAAGACACACGCCTTATAACCAAAGCAGAGGATGCTGCTAGATCCTCTGCACCTTTCCCCACCAGTTCTCTCTTGTGCAAGGCTGTGGGTCTGGCCATGGGTTGTTAGGTGACAAGAGCATGGCACATCTCAACAAACACCATCACCAGCAGCTGTTAAATAACAAGTACTATGTCCACTGCCACGCAGTCAACATTGCTGGCCAGTAATAAGGGATCCAAATGGACTGTTGCTTTTGCATTTCATCTCCAAGAGTGAGAAGGGAGGAAATATCGACATCTCAGCACAAAGGAGCTGAAATTACTTTTTTCTGAAAAAAAGATACCAGTCCCTTACGAGAAAGGTCTCCCAAAACAACACAGCATTAAAATGACTCAAAACTACGTAATTTTTAGCAAATGCCAGCTGTAGTGAAGAAGTGGTGAAACTACAAAGAGAAAGGAAAGCTTGTGACTCTGGCAAAATGTTGTTAGGGAATTTCTACTCATGATGATTTACCTTTTATTTTTAAGCAATAATTTAGGAGGGTGGCATTGAAACTCTGACAGGTCACAAAACATTTCCTGAATTCAAGAAACAGATCACAGGCATGACATGTCCCTGTCACAGGACTGAGCTCAAGCATGTACTTTATCATTTACAAAACCATAATAATGTATTTCATATTTACCTTTTGTTGAATCATCTTCAATTGGTTGTTTGAACAAAGTGATATCCTTAAAAGTGCACAGGAACAAAACCACTTTTTCATGCTCATTTCTTATAGGTGCAATTTGCATGTAGAACCAAACTGGGGTTCCTGGAGCAGAGAAAAAAGTGACATTGGACTGTGATGTAGCACAAACTTTCCCCAGCCTGTACACAGAATACTTCATCATTTATATGTCATTATAATACATGTGTAGTTTAGGACCATATCTCAATACTTCTATATCTTCCAGATCTTTTAATTTTATCTCCTCAAAGGAAAACAATATATTCCCATTTTTACAGCTTCATTAAAATGGGAAAATGCTACCAATCTAATTAGATGAAAAGCAGAGACAGGAGGCTTTATAAATCTCCGTTCTGAAATAAAATATATTATTCTTCCCCTCTTGCTCTTGTTTTTCCCAGCATGTCTCACAAACAGCATCTGCAAGGTAGGAAGGCAAGAAAAAAATGGATGGATGTTATCTTTGATTCCTTCTTCACATAATATGGAGCTATCAAATCCAAAACTGATGGAGTATACTGTCAAATGCTCCAAATTTGATGCTACTCCATTATTTAAGAGGACCTGAGCTAATCCAGACATAGACTCTAAATGTCCTATCAGGACAAATCAGGAGATTCGATTTCCTTTTTGTGTCTCAGGTCATACCCTCCACCTCCTCCTTGTCCTGCCCAGTGCAGCACTCTCTCAATGCAGTTCTCTCTATTTAGCTTTTGAAATAAATATAAAATATTTTTCAAATCCTACCACTCACCAAATAACAGCCAAAAAAATGCCTACAGTGTTGGAGTGGTTAGCATGGCTTTTGGTAAATCCTTACTGTTCACACAGGGCTCCTGCAGATGCTCAGGAGCTGAAACTGGTCTTGTTTCCTCCTAGGCTGAAACGCACATGGCAGTCCCCTGTGTACATGCAGGTCTGCTCTGTAAGGGGCGAAATCCTAAAAGACTTTAAGCAATTTGCTTAGAAATACCCTGTTCACCTGCAGGACATGAATGTCAGAGATGCTTTCCATCCAGCAAAGCTCCATGCCCACAGCCATGCCTCCTCCCTCTCAAACTTGCATCTACACACACTGCACTGTAAATGCCTTCACAGCCAGCTAATTACCTTTGGGATTTGATGTGCTTTCAGCCAGCTGACATAATGGCTTTTCTCCTGTGCTGTCTGAATGCCAGCCTGAGAGCTGACACATTGAGACAAGCCGCTTGCCCAGTGTTATCCTACGGACACCACTGCCCCCCCCAAATCTCCTGTAATACACTGTATTCGGGAGCTGTGCCAGGAACTGCAGAATAGATGTCCAGAGGGCAACAAAACCCATTTGGACTAGGACTACTGTGGGGAAGGTTAAAATCCACAAGGGTTCATGACAAAATTCAGCATTGCTGAACTGGGATTAAACCAGTAACTCACTAGCAGTAAACTAGAGAAGTGGGAGAGATGGGGACTCCTTTTTGTGATAATTCCAGAGCCATTATGCTGATTACTTGATTATCTCAATTCCCGGTTGCTAACCCAAGATAAAAGACTCTTTTCATAACTTCTGAAACAGAGTGCTGCAGCTCTCTGGAGTAATACTGTACCTGTACTTATACCTGGCAACTCATCAGCACCCTTTGAAAAGCTCTGAAAGTAAGTAGGCAAAATAACCTGGACAACAGCACTGATAAAAATCAAAGACAGAGGCAAGGTGGCTCCTGCTGTAGAAGCAGCAATCTGGGCAAAAGCAGGCAAAGAGGTTTCCTGAGTATTCCCCACATATACATATATATATGCATGCCTACTTGGTTGCTGAATAGCTGGGTGGGTAGAGCTGAGGACTAAATACAAGGGAATGCAGTAAAGCAGAAGAAATTTGTAGCAAACTTCCAGGTCTGAACCTGAAACCTGCTAGCTGGGTTAAACTGCCATGGGGGCATGTGAAGTCAGCAGTCGTGTGGATGCTGCCTGAGAACAACAGCTCTTGAAGATCATCTCTGTGCCGAAGGAAAGAAGGATGGGAAAGCAACCCGAAAATCTCAAAATCTCCCTCTGCCAAAAGCATAAAGGAATGGGTGAGAAAGAAAAGGTTGCCACATCATGAAAAATACACGGCACCTCTGGACATACAGTTTGAAAATGTGGGTGGGAGGGAGCTCTGAGTGCACTGCAAGCACCATGCAGGAGAGAGGCAATGTGCAGGGTCTCTGCAGGTGATAAACACAAGCCCTTCCACAGAGTAACTGTCTACATTTTGCAGAAGTATATTCATATATATGAATATTCAAAGTATATTCATTCATACCAACAGATTTTATTCTTTACTTCTTTATCTGCTCCAATATTCAGCCTGAAGGATAAGCAGGCAGTTTCTTGAAGAACCTTCTTCTGCAAGGCTCAAAGTATGACAAATGGAAGCAAACCCTGGGCAAACCAGATGCTGAACTGGAGCCAAAAGGTGAGTCTATTAGTGTTAGAAAGAGGTTGAAGTTCTGGGCTTCGGGTGATAGAAAAGGAAGCTGGCAACAGATGTTATGGATGGGAACTGACTCAAGCCTGAAAAGAAATATGAGGACTTTTCCATGAAGTCCTTCTGTAATCCTGCATAACTTATGGAAAGTGTAGGCTTGGAGATCTGGGCAAAGGTGAAGATTTTATTAAGGCAACTGCAGCTCAATAAATCTCTGAAGCATCATCAAACTCCAGCAGGCAATCTGCAACCCAAAGCAAAAAGCGACTGGCTTGTTACAGAAAAGTCATCAAGAGAAGGCTTTCCTCTTTTTATACTTAAATAAAATAGAAAGGAATTTAGTTCAGGACTGGCCTGTGCTAGAGCAGGAGCTGCCAGCCTATTTAATATGAGAAGCCAGGGTCAGGGAGAGCAGTGGGTCTCTGGGATCCTCTTCGGAAATCACATGGACACAGGGCATGGCGGTGCTGGGCACCACCACCTGCAAAGATTCCTGGGACAGACTTGTGTTGGGTAATACCCCTAATTTGAGGGGACGTCCAGGTGACCTGCAGAGGAAATGGGCAGAGAAGCAGAAAATCTAGAGAACAGACACATCCATATGCTGAGGAACTGAAAACAGGTCATTTGGAGGGCTCTCCTCGGCACCTGCAGAAACAGCTGGACTTCAGAGCTGCTCTTGCTTCTCTTTTTAATTAAAGTATTGGCTAAAATGCTTTGAAGCAGGCAGAACTGGAGAAATCTAAAGACATTTCCTACTGTTTAAGTGCACATACAGGAAGATTTAGTCTAAAAAGGGAAAGTGGAAATAAAGCATAAAGCATGTGAGTTTGTTTCAAGAAGACAAGGTATCCGGGATGCTCTCTTCAATGTCATGAAAGGTTTATTTGAGTTTGCAGTGAAATGGGGCAGCCAGGCACAGTTAGCTCTTTCCCAAGGCACACCATTACCTCCCCTCAACCACAACATGCAGATAAACCTCCAGCCTCACCCCAGCATGGTGCTCCACGCCAGCACCAAAGTCCATCCCATCGGAGGGAGCATAGCTTCAGCTACTGGGCTCCTGGCAGCTGAACCAGTGGGAAAGCTCCCCAACCCCACAGGAGCTGCATCATGTACTGGGCAAGGAAAGCCAAACCGAAGAAATCATTGAGACTGCTCTTGGCTCGTGTTTGACACAGCCACGGACTCAGCCAACTAGACTTGGTCTGCTCAGTGTAGAGGAACCAGCTTTTCTGGAGCATGTTCCACCTGACAGTTTCAGCTTTCTACCTTGGGAAGATGGGCTGTGCCAATGGAGGAGGCTGCTCATCTCCACTGATGACAGCAGGAATTGCCACCACCAGCCCAGGACACATGTCCGCACTGCACAAGCCCAGCATGAGACCACACAACAGTGCAGGTTTTGCTTAGTATGTGCTATAACGTTGATAAACCAGAAGTCCTACCCACATACATGGCAGGACAGAAAATGTGACTGGAGTGACTCATGGTTAAGACAAACTGAAGAAAATCTTCCCTGGTTCTGGCAACCTCCTGTAAACCCAATGCCACCAAGACGAAGGGACTCAGGTCCTACATCTCAGTAAGTCACAAAATCCCCTGGTTTTCTAATTAATCCATGGGTTATGCACCAAATGTAGTACTCGCGCTAGAGCTCATACGTGTTGGTTTACACACCGCAGAGGCACTGCTGGGAGCATCCACTCACGGCAGCCAGGGTCTGGGTTCTCACTTGTGGAGACATGGGGGTGTTTCCTGAGGGATGTGGGGGAACCTCATTCAGGATTTCTTTTCACTTAACCCAGTCAGTTTCCCTTCAGGGAAACAATCCTCAAAACTAAATTTATTTTGGAAAGAAGGAGTCAGACTAGAGACAGCAGGGAACAACTATTCTTGGCAATCTGAACACTCATCCTGAAAAAAGAGCTCTTTTCTTGAGCTGTGGCAACCAAAATACCCATTTCTTCTCCAAATCTTGCCCCAAATTTACCCATATGTTGAAATGAAAATTTATTTTAGTGTATTATGTACTTTACATATACATTATCACTCCCAACACCATACACAAATATATACATACTGTTTTTCTTGTAGAGGAGAATTTCAAAGCAGTTTGACTCATAGTTGTCAAAAGTCTGTCTGACTTTTTCAATGGTCTTCTTGTCTGTCAGTTCACCATACATAAAACTGAAAAAGAAAAAATGTTTCTTTAATAGACAAGCAACAACTTTGTTACAGTCACCTTAAACGGTATAAACATTGGAGATGCTATTAACTGGCATTTACCAAAGTTTAATTATGATTTACATTTTATTTAAATATTTAGTGTTACAAGAAAAGCTACAATAGTGAGTAACCATGGCCACCTTTTTACTGTAAATGACAGCATATAAATCTACTGTAATGTTTCATTAAGTGCTTTTCTGAGCGTATCTTTAAGGATATATGGTTAGAAGAAGAGCTGATAGCCTATAAAACCATTGTTGCCACAGCTGCAGGCCACGAGAATATTGCTGTCAAAACAAAGAAAACTGAACAAAACCTCTAAAACCTCCCAAATTTTGTTCAATCCTCTTGAAAAGGCTTCTGGAGGAGGAATGGAAGCTACTACAGGTAAAGGCTGTTGGCTGAATCAATGGCTACAAATCTAATCTTGTCATGCATCTGGGACAATAAGATAATTGGAATCCTTTTATCGATTACAAAAATGCCGATTACAAAAGGACGGGGGTTTTAACCAATAAGAAGTGATGACTATAATTCTCTGAAAATTCAGCACAGAAAGCAAGTGTATGAGTTGTCTCAGTGTGGCTACATCTGCACCACTACCAGATATAACCAAATTCACCCTCATTTTCCTTATTGTATACTGCATTTCTTTAATACTTCAGTGAAAACACGGAAAACATTAAAATGCTTTTGGAGACTCATCCCTCTCCAGACTGAGAATATAAAAATGTAATTTTAACTCTGCTATTTCTTGCCACTTGACCATCTCCTCATTGCATTCTTTTCCAGGTCAGACTTTCAGCTGGTGTAAGCAAACCCAACCCCCTGACCTTACTTTTGAAAGCCTTTGTAAAGAAACAGCCAGGCTTTTATTGTCATTCTTCCCTGGATTAAAAATAAGCGAAGACCACTCTGTGCAAATTCCCAATTACAGAACTGAAGGAAAATGGCACATGGGATAAAAGCTTTCAGACACTTAGACAAATATACTTTTAATTGATCAGCCTTTTTTTTTCCCCATTTTCTTTGTTCACAAAGAGTTTGAGCTTCAGCTGAAACCTACAATAGACAACCCCGAGAATATGAAAGAGAAAAGACAAGCTATCAGTGCCTCTGTGGTTTCAGTGCAGCTTCTCTTTTATTGATCAACAGACCTCCAAAGGTTCAATAAACATTTTTTTTTATGTCTACTGTTCTGAAAGAAACAATAAAGCAGCATAGTGGTTAGTGACTCGGCAAGCATTAAAATACTCAATGAAGGCCAGACCATGAATCTTCTCTTTACACAGCCAACCAAGGGAGGTAATGGGGCTGCTCCCAGAATAAGTTGCTGCCCAGCATGGGTGACGGAGGCAGATGCGGAGCATCGGAGTAACTACAACATCTGTATGTCACTACAGGCGCTTCTTCACTGGTAACACAGGGAGAGCTATTGATAAATGACACGTTATAACTGTTACCGTTGGGACAGCAATGTAATGGAGACGCCACTACGGCGACTGACGTCAGGAAATGGCTTCACCAGGGCACAAGGCTTCATTAAGGTACTGATTATCATTAACACACACAGCCGTCTTTAGGAAATGCAAAACACAGCCTGCTGCTCATTTTCAAATGACCTGCCTTTCCTTCTCAATTTCAGCTGATAACCTTTTATACATTTATACGTGAGTTGACAACAAAAAGAGTTTGATTTTATTTTTTTTTAATCTATGCCTTTTTTAAAGCACTGATGAGGTAAAGCAGATTGCTCCCCTGTCTGCAACACAGAACAAGGGCTGGTAGTTTTCACACAGCCCGTTGTGCAATTAAATTATCTTTTTTTGTTGTTTTCTTGAGATGTGAACAATGTTTCTCTTAGCCCTGAAGGAAAAAATAACAAGACTTTGTTAAAGTGCTTGACTTTACATGGCTTATAATACAGAAAGTCATCATTAATTAATATTAAAATGACAAATCGTACTTGGTGTTCTGAGTGGTGGACGATACCAGTTAGTGCTGCTGAATACCATCAATCAACTTTATGTTTTAAATTAAAGGCAGCTTATTATTGCAGTAAACCTGTAATACTCAAATCTTACATTATTTTCACATATAACGAGACATTTTAAAGGCTTGTGGAATAATAAAAACATTTTTCAGAAGGCGATTTTTAACAGCACCAAAGAAACCTCAAAGCCACTCACTGTATAAGTTATATAAGATCTTTGCTTATCACAGGTTTAATTTAATTTAGTCTGTCCTATTTTGTACACATGGAGGGACTCCTACTTCTTCAGTCAATCACTCTGTCTTTTTCTGCCTCATGTTTTTTGTTATTTAGTGCTTGTCGAGTGCCTTCAGTGCAAACTGTACAAGACATAAATATCAAAACCACCCTGCTACTGGGAATCTTACTACCTAGAAAATAGACTTATCAAAGAGAAACAAGACTTACTGAAATACTCAGAGAAAGGCACAATCTTAGACAATTTCCCCATCTCTGAAACAGACCATTTGTCATTTAAGGTGCTTGGGCTCCCGCCTCCCTTTGAAAGCATCCCTTGGCACAGAAAAGCCCCATCTAAAGCTTTGTATCGTGCTCTTCTGTCCTTTGTCAAGATCCAGAGCAGCGGCATCAGAACAGCTCCAGGTCTGCAGCACGTGCCAGGGTGGTATTTAACAGCTTTTTGTGAGGAATTATCCAGGATCGAGGACAGGTGAAGCACAGAAGGTATATGATCCTGCATCCAATTTACAGCTCTCATCCAAAAGCGTTGGATGAAAAGGCATCAATTACAATGGACAAATATCTACCCAGGAAGAACAGCAAATACAGATACACACCAATAGCTTCAAAACTTTGCAAGTTAAAGAGTAGGCACCATTTCTGAGGAGAAACGGTGCAGCTCCCAGGGTCCCACCAGCATGCTCAGCAAGGTTCCTTTGCACAGCTTTGGCAGTGGAAGGAGGCCTTCTCACATACACAAAAATCAGGTCACGGAGATGACATCCCAGTATCAAATCTAACTTTTTTCAAGTCCAGCACGCTGTACCCACCACGCAAAATCCCATTTCTTTGAACACAGTGGGAATTTTGCCATTAGCTTCACTGGAGCCAAGATTTCACTTGCAGACTTTTTTTAATCCCACTTGCAATGGCAGTAAATCAAAACAAGGGAGAGCAGAGATGCTGACTGGAGCGCTGCAAGTGTTTCAGTGGAAACGCTACCTGTAAACAACCGCTTCAGCAAGGAGATCCAGTTCCATCCCCCTGTACAGCTGGAAGGCAGCACACAAATAGGGCCTCAGAGCAGGTTTCCTCTTTGGAAACAAAACCAGCAATCAGCTACTCCCAGCCCAGCACAAGGCTCTCAGGTGCAAGGAGGGGTAAGCAAGGCAAAGCCTGGAGCAAATGCCAAGTGTAAAATGCCAGGGTAGGTGTACCAACCAGCCACTCAAAGGGTGCCTGCTCTTTCAAAGGCTTGATGAGAATACAGAGCTTAACTGATAAATAACAATATTAGAAAACACTGATATTACTTGCAACGTTAAACTGAGGTTTAATGTTTTATAACTGTTTATTCTTTCAAAGTATTCATGAAGACATACATTGTCGTGACTGTGGGCAACTGGGCATGAAACAAGTGGTTTTCCTGCATGCTGGTTGATCTATCAGTGCACCTCCAGGCAGGGGTTTTTGCATGGTTAACTGAAGGTTAGAGGTGTCGTAATTGCAGATGCCCTGTTCCTCCTGGACCGTCAGCTCATCTTCATTTAGCACAGCAATGCTTCACCAGCACACGAGTTCTTCCACCTAAAAATCCTGTGCATTTTAGCACCCACTTATACCAATTATTCTATATATCAGCCCCAGCTACACATGAAACTTTGGGTGCCATGGGCACCCAGAAAGGACACACATGGATTCCCATCGCGCAATATTCACGTAGCCTGACCCTTATGTACGCTGTGCCTTTCAGATACTGCCTGTGAAACTAGGGAGGCTGGCACTTGTACCGAGGTATTTCTAAGTGATTTTCCTGCCAATGGGCACATTGTTGCTGATTAAAAAGATGAGCGAAGTGTAAAATCAAAGGGATGACCAGCTTGTAACTGAGACTAACTCATTGCCCGAGCTGGAACAAAAATCACTCGCACCTCCAGTGCCTTCAGTTTATCCACGTCTCCCTGTGATCAGTATCAGCCCAGACCACCTAAGGCTGAATATAATCAGGGCATATGAGCAGTCCCACTGTAGGGTATGGGGTGTGACAGACAGAAAGAGGATATAGTGAATACTCACTGGACTACCCAGGAGAAAAGCATGGGTGAAAGCTGATTTGAAGGCACTATACCTTATAGACAGGGGCAAACTGACCAAATACTGCAAAATTTATAAATTGTCATTTATCACACTCATGATCGGTAACAACAATAACTCAAATCAGGGACTACATTTACATTGGTTTTATCTGTGTATTTTTCTTTGTTTGGATTTTTGGCACCAAAAAGCTGTAAAAACAGACCCTTCCAAAACCTGCAATAAAGGTGTAGCACCATAGCACTCTTATCCCAGAGCACTTGCCTTAGAACAGCAACGCAAACATAATATATAAAGCAATTTTTATGTATAATATAACATAACCTGGGCATAACATAGCAAATCTGGACTGAGAGCCTGACTCAAAAAATAATATAAATAACAGCCCCAGATATCAAAAAACCTCCAATGACATTCTACTGAGTAAGCCTAAGCAGGCACCATTGGCTTTCAAGACTGTTTTCCATTCCATACACCTGCACAGCTCTTCATTAGAGAGCAGCTCCAAAGACACTGCTCTGGAAGGCTACACGTTGCACATCAGACCATGCTGAAAACCTCTCCAGCTCTCCTTTAATCTGCAAAGACTGGGATGTCTCCTAAGAAGCACGAAACATCACACTGCATATATAGCTCCACCAGCTAAGACCCAGACACAAAAGAAGTACTAGCCATGCTTTGAGTATAAAGAGGCTTCTCCGAAATCCAGAGATGGATGTATAGAATGAAGATTAAAGAAGAAAAAAAAATGTATCTTTGCTGCCAATTCCATTTTCCACAATAATTCCTCTTTGAATTTGCATCTGTAAGATTCACCTGTACAATCTACTTGAACATGGTCAAAACAGGATCCTTACAAATTGTAACTACAGCCCATCACATTCACAAAAAGCACTCAGATGTAATAAACCTCTTAGTCTCCTCAGTATTTGAGGCACAGGGGAATAATTATAAGACAGGTATTGCTAAACCTTCACTTCCTCAACATTTTCCTACAATCCCATTCTATGTTTATAATTATTTTAACGTGCACAGACTACAAAAGCGCTGGCTCACAGCAAATTTATACAGTTCACTATGCAGGATAGCAGAGAGCAAAGGGGAAAGCATGTACATATATCCAGGATGGCTGTGATAAGGCTGTTCCTTTCAGCTCCACTGAGTATATCGACTCTGTTGCTACTGTGTGAATGAATATTTCATTTCAGCAGAACATGCCCATCTCTTCTCCATCGCCTATTAGAGGACACCTGGCTGCACACAGCAAGCCTGGACCCCCAAGGTTTTCTCCCCTTCCCGGCAGATGAGAGCAGCAACTACGCATCAGCACACGTTGTTTTTTGGAATAAGCGACGACTGACATGCGAGGACAGGCTCGCTGCCCGCCCTGCTCCTGCCAGCTGAAGCATCAGCCAATGATCAGTGTCTGACAGCACCCATCTCCCAAAAATCATCGCTGTAGGTATGCAGCCCCCTCCTCCTAGTGCCCTGGAGCTGGTCACTCCCTGAATGCATAACGGGAAAACCTACACACACTTGTATCTCAGCCATTCCTTATTGCCTCTGTCCCTCGTTTACTTTGCTCACGCACACACGCACATGCACACATATTAGGGATTTAGTCTTTCCCCAAAGCACCTCCTTTTAAAGGATGCAGCAGACAAGGCACAGATGCATGTCTAACCATAAATCACAGCTGCCTGCTCCTGAAAGACCACGAACAAAAGGAAAAAGCCATAAAGCTGCAATGCTTCGAGTAAATGTATCCTCAGCCTAATCACTCTCTTGGGAGTAAAGATGCAGTTTGCACATTACTGTGCTCTGTATGTGCGTGTGTAATAACAGGGACCAACATCAGCTACAGAATAGCCCACTGCCTCCTGGCATGATAACAGGAGCATTAACAAAAATCTAGTAAAAAAAGACTTTGAAATATATTACCTAAAACCCCACTTTCTTTATTGGATTATTAGCTAGAGCACATTTGTACTGATATTAGCCAGGATAAATTTCGAAGTGCTTTACCGTGTCCTTGACAAGTTGCTGGTTTCATTCATTCAAAGCCTGTTTCAATACTTTAATTTCTGCAAAACAATGCTTTTCTTACGTCAATCCTTTTGCCAAAACCTCATTGTTCTTCCCAGCAGATTATAATTTTAAAAGTGTACCTAGTGGCAATGAACAGTCAGCATACCTGCAAGTGCTACTCTTCTGCATGACGTCAGCTCGATGATATCCAGAGAGTTTACAAAAACCGTCATTACTATAAACTACGGGCCAGTCCACAATCTGGGCATTTCCCAACAAAAAACTGGATTCTGAAAAAAGAAAGAGAAAAAGAGAGAAAAGCTGTTGTCAGTGGCACAATACATTTAAATCCTCCGCGTGTTACACAGCAGATGCAGAGTTATTCACGATGGTAACTTCTACCATGAAATTTCAGAGGGAGCTGAAATCAAAACGGGTATCAGAAATCGTGATGAAACAGGATAATATAAGTAGCTTCTTGCACCCCAAAATATTGACATAAGCACCAAAGCTTTAACAATTTAGAAAGGATTCATTTATTCACAACTGGGCAAGGTATCATGTTTGATTTTCATTTTATATGTATCTTGAAATCAACCTTAAATTAACTTGCAAACTGAGTTTTAAATGCTGAACTGTATGTCTGCCCAACGCTGATGACGACTCTCTTGCTTAAGACAAGTAAATTTTCCCTGCTGGCAGGTCCCAGTCTGTTTTGCAGGACACAGCCAGCATCCCTGGGATGAGGGACAGAGCGCGCCAGGAGCCACCGGGCAGGGGCGAGATGTGCCCACCGCATCTCATGGTACACCACGAGCCACATCACGCCTGGGAGTGCGGATATTAAGTGACGCCCATGGAAATTCAGCACAATCGGGGAACTGATGAGTGCCAAAGGGACTTACACGTTGAAATAACACAAAACAGGTACTGAATTTCAGTGGCAGTCTATTAAAAATGCAAATAGGTGGGTTTGGCTCATCCTAGTAACATGCATCCATTGCTGTAAATACAAAATATGGGCAGGGAGTATTTCTAGGAGGTTGAATTCAGGTTTAAATATCGCTTCAGTCATCTGTTCTTTCAGTCAGTGCCTACAGTTCATACACACGGACTGGCACCAACACGCTATGAGTTAGTCCTAAAATAGTTTTATTCACTAGTTTGGAAAGATTCTTCCATCCCTGCTTTTAGCAAGGTGTTTCCAAAGAAGGAAATACCCATTTTGCTTAAAAACAATGTTGTGGGATTTTATGTTTATTGACACCGTAAACATTCCTAATTTTGTTTCAGAAATAATATTCTCACGTAGCAGAGGTTCTCAAATTATAGTCTGTGATGATCTTCGGAGTTTTCTGTATTTTCACTGTTAAGTTTTCAATTTCATTTTGACTGCAGCTATGCAACTAACTGGTCCCATTCACTGACACTAAAAAGCTATTAAAATATAACTATTAACAATCACTGCTGTATAGAAATTATAGGAAACATTCCTTTCAGCAGTTCTTATGGAAAAAAATTAAGGAGATTTTTACAAATTTTCCTCATAATAGCCAAAGAATGGTTATGCCAATTACTTACGGACATATACTCAGGTGCACACATTCATTTTCACATAAAAGTGACACTGGGTTTGCATGAGCTACACATGCCCTTCTCGGAGTATTTATAACTGTGACTGGATTGTACATTATGCAAACATTATTCTGTTGAACAAGGGAAGTGTACTAAAAAATAGTATTTTTCTTTTTTCTTTATAAGCATGAATTTGGAAAAAAATAATCTGGAGATCATTGGATTTTCTATAGAAAAGCAGATTTAAAAATATTTAAAAGCCAACCAATGTGAGAAATAGAAGTTTAGATTTTGTGAAATCTAACACTTTTAAGCTCAAAGAATTTATGTGAATCCATCACAAACATTCTTAAGCCTAAATGCCAACTTTAAAAATTTGCTTTCCTACTCGAAGGGAGATGCCCTCGCTACAAGCAGCGCAGACACAGAGTAAAGCCTGAGCATTACATAAAATCTCCCTGGCTTTCCGCAGCCCGTTCTGCACCAGGGACTCAGCCCAGCTTTCCTCAGCAGGGCACAGATACTAAGACAGGGGACATCCTAACCCCCTGGAAACCAAAGGGTTCACTGGAGCTCATCCCATCGTATTGATGTCCACCAAACATCTCACATCTTCTCCAATTTGGAAAAGGGGAGACACCACCAGCCCCCTAAACCCTCCGGGCTCCCCCCGTGGTGGCCACCCTACCACCACCACACCCCAGCAGCTGGAGAGGATGGGAGCATAAACAATTCTTAATTTCCCATCCCACAGGGAAACAACCAATATTACAACTCCTCTGTGTTGCTCACCTATCTAGATACAATGGGCAGAACCTGGGCAATGAGAGACCACAATACCAAACTCACTCATGGACGCTGCGCACATCTGGGTGCTCCCCAGAGGACCACAGTCCAAAAGCAGATAACCCTGCTTCAAATCCTCCCCGTCTGACAGACAAAATCTTGATTGTGTATTCCCACCACGTAACTGCTCCAGGACACAGAGTGCACAACAGAAGATACGCGTTGCAGCCAGCGGCTGACATACAGCATTTAATGGTTGTCTTCTATGGATTTTACACTTCTGTACACCTGAGGGTCTCAATACACTTGATAAGGCATTCACTAAATCAAATCCACCAGAAACTTGGGAGGGAACAAAACATAAAGCCAAACTATTGATAGTTTAAAACAAAAAAACCAAAAAAAATATCTCATAAAATTAGAAAAAATAGACACTTGGTAGATACTATATTTGTAAGGTTAGATCATATATATAGTATATGTACTAGAAACTAGACCAGATATTAGAATGTTTTCTTTTGTTCCCATGAATTTTCCTTTACTTAATTGACTTCTTTTTTACCCTTGTCTCCTAAGCAAATAAGGCTTATTCATCCATGCTCAGCACATGAATATGTATGTGTGTCCTATTCCAGCTGAAGAAAAATCTTGAATCAATGTTTGCATCTTGTTAGAAACCAATAAATCTAACTGCAAGCACAAAGCCATAGGAATCCATGTTTCATAACGCTGCTGCTCAGTGAGCAGCTTGATAAAATTTAAGGAAGAATGGGTCAGCATCTGACCCTTGGGTTTTATTGTGTACCCAAGTCTCAGCATCCACAGGAACCCATGCCTACCCTACATTTTATCAGGAGTCATGTTATTTTCACCAACCAAGACAGATGTTAATTCTTCCCTATTTCTACAATTTCTCCAGATCAAAACTCCAGGCAGATTTAACTTTACATTAGCCAGTCCATACCCAGCTGTAAACATCCAAACTGTGCACTGGATGACAGGACACTTTGAGAGAACCTCTTTTATTTGGCCATAATTTCTTAAAATTGCAGAGTGCAAAGGGACACGGAGGAGGTTTTGCTTTGAGTCCTCTGCTCCAACCCCTTGTATATTCTTTAACATGTCTCCATTTTGGAGCCTAACCTTGGTCAACAACAGAGACTCCTTAGAGAATGCAACCTCAGGGTTTCTAGGAGTTGTGTGTAGTTGGAGAAGAGGCTGCTTTACATTGTGTCATCACCACTAACCACTCATGAAAGTCCATTTCTGCAGTTACCTGCCCTCAGGTTTGGTCCTAACAGCCAGTCCTGGACTAAATCCATCGGCATGCCTGACTTCCGTATTTCTATAACTCAGTTACATGGTTTCCTTGTTAAGAAAGGTCTTTCACAGTTGTGTCTTGGGTCAAGATTTCCATCAGCCTGACTATGGCAAATTCCACTCTGTTTGATTTCCAGCTGGCTGCTTTAACCTGGTGTAAGAGACAAGGGTTGGAAAAACCTCATTTTCTCTCCATCTCCAGTTGCCATAGGGCAGCCTAACACCAAAGACGAGTCTGTTCCCTTCCAAACACAACTGGCTGTGTGTTGCTCCTGGCCTCCTTTGCCAGCAGCTCCAAAGCAAGGACCCTCAGCCAAGGGCACCGTGATGTCCCCCTGTGCCGTGTGACTCTGTGGTCAAGTCCCGTAGCAGCCTCTTAGCACAAGCCAAGTCTTCATTCAAGCAGATCAGGTATAGTGAAAGACAAGTGTGCTACGGACCTGCCTACAGGCTGCCAACTGACTTGCTGCTTCCTGAGATATGTCCATACTCATTGCATGCAACAGGGAAGAAATGCACCCAGACCAAAGCTATTCACCCGATGGCAGCCCAGGGACAGGCCCCGCCAGCATTGCTGCAGGCAAGCACTGGGTGCACCTCCATCATCAAATCCCAGGTTCACTCCTGGTCCTCTCCTTCCCCTGATGGCCCACAATCCACATCGGTTAGTTCATACCAAAGATCTTTTTTAGAGTGAGCCAAAAGACTTCTACACAATCAGTCCTTTCTAAAGCAGGGGCATGAGCCCTGCAATGCCACACACCAAGGACTGCCCCCACTTGGCAAATGCCTTCTGCAAGACAGACCCAGGCTCAGACTCCCTTCATGGGAGAGGCAAGCTCTCCTTGCCTGCTCTAGTCTTCAACAGATAAGACTGGTGTTTTGCGCCTTCTTCAGAAGAAAAAGGAGCCAACAAAAGGTCTGCAAATTGCAGGGTGATGAGCATAGCAAGGACACCAGCACTAGGATCTCCACAGCTGTCTTCCTGTTGGATTCAATACACAAGAGCTATATTCTGCAAGCTAGTTTTTTTAAAGAATATATTATATTGGAGGTATTCTCAAGGATAAATATTTATTTTTAGCTACTAATAACTGGACCAAATTCACCACCAAATTCAGCCACTATGCCTACACCACAACACCTGAATTTATGCAGTTTTTAAGAATACCACGACTTCACTGAAAGCATAGTATCACAACAGGGATTGCCAAGGATAGCCAAAGTTACAGATGGCAATGCATAAATACAGCTCGCATTCTGCAGTAAGACACTGGTAACTAAAGCCTGTGTAATATCTGTGCCGTGGCCCAGAAAGGAAAATCTTCTCTCTCCATGTACAGCAGCACCCAATCTCACAACTATTTTACCATGGAGGCTGGGAACTTCTCCTCTGGTCCGCTAGACATTGGCTATTGCTGAAAGCAGGACAGTAAACCTGACCGACCAATGGTCTGATCCAGTATATGAAACTCTATGCAGCTGTGATCCAGATTACCATGTGGTGATATCTCATACTCTGAAAACATTAACATGCAGCTAACTTCAAAACTTGCATGATGATTAGCCCGAAATGTCTGGTAATGCATTCATCTTTGCTTGGATTTCTCCGATGCACTGAAAATGCATTTCCACTTCCCATTTCCTTAGAGATAAAAGTCAATTTTTATTATTTCTAAGCTTGTCTTGATGTCATTGCCTCCAGCGATCATTTTCTCCACCCATCCCCCTTTCTGATATTTTGTAGAGAGCCCAAATCACAAATCTGTAGGTTTGTAAGTTTGAAAATCCCAAAATCTGTAAGTTCTTTGACTAGACACATCTAAACACCAGTGTCTGTCTATAAGAGAGCAGGGAAGCAGGGCTCAGCCAGCAGTCGCCTGCCTCAGAGTTGCTGGACTCCTTTTCGGAAGTCAGCAGGTTTTTTATTAGCTAATATAACTCTCCTATTTACAAGGTTTAATACCAATGGCAAGGAATTGGGGTATTAGAGGCATACAGTTAGCAAAATTTCAGGTTGGAAAACACAATTGAGGAAAACAATTGTTAAAGGCACTGTATTTGCTGTTGCTGTGCTTCTATTTCGTAAAAAGACTCTTTTGTATAAAGGCAGCCTATGCTGTAGAGCAGCAAGCCTTTAATCTTACTCTGTCTTGCAGCAGCTCATACCCAACACAGCGCTGAGCCTTGTTTTGTTTAAAAAAAAAAAAAAAAAAAAAAAAGAGACCACAGTGTGCAAGCAATTTTTTTTAACCAACAAAATGCCCAAAGCAGTGTAAAATTCATGTTATGTAATCACAGGAGAGCAAGAACAGCTAAATCATTCCAGGAGATATGCTTAGCCAAGTGAGAAACATTGTCCCTAATCATCTTTTCTCAAGAATGCTTGGGTACCACTTGTAACCAAAATAGTTTAAATCACCATTTTGGAATTCCAGCTCATCCCAAGAAAACAGACAACTAATCTTTTTAGAAAAGTCACCATTGTAAAGATGTTTTTAAAAAAATGAAGCAGTAGCAGAACACAAGTAATAATAATTGTTATAATAATAAAAAGAAGTAGTCGAATTTATTTCCATCTAGGAATAAACTCCTAACTCAAGCAACTTTACACAGAGCTGTCCTTCAGAATTACCGCCCTTCCACTGCAGAGCAAATGCAGCCCAGACCTGACAGCGTCTGTGAAACGTCTGGAATTTGCTTTTTTTGCTAATGCTGTCTTATAAAAGCCCCAAACCACTTAAGCGGTTGTCAGCTTACTCTCCTTATAACTACACAGGGTCAGCATATTGCTGCAGTCTGGTTTAGATCTTCTTGGAAAACTCATGGGGCTCCTCTGTGTGTGTGTGTTGGGGACGGGGATCCTAAAAAATGTCCTCATTTTTTTATTTTCTTGTAGCTCTCCTGAGCAAGTCTTAGCCCTCGTAGTACACATTTCTACTGGTGTTATTTACAGTGACTCCAACCACATGCTCGAGACGTACTGCGTCCCCACAGAATACAACAGAAAATCCCAAACCCTTTTGGAGGGAGCTGCCCTCTGAAATCAGCCTCAAGGGGCACCAACATCCCTCCAGCTCCGGGGTCGGCTGCACACAAACTGCCCTGCTTGAAGCAGCAACCTCCACCAGCACTTTGT
This sequence comes from Theristicus caerulescens, assembly GCA_020745775.1. NCBI lineage: Eukaryota > Metazoa > Chordata > Aves > Pelecaniformes > Threskiornithidae > Theristicus > Theristicus caerulescens. The sequence goes on along the minus strand of CM036564.1, from coordinate 64,146,333 downwards.
ACTCCTTACTATAAAACCACATTGCTGTTTTCTAACAAAGCTATTATTTCCCCAGTGTCTTGAAAGCATGCAAAACATCAGTGTCATCCAATTTATCCAGCACTTTAAGCATTGCTTGCCTGAAAAAAAAAAATCTCTCAGAGGACTAACTCTTTACGTCACCTTTCTGTACCACTGTTGTTTTTAGTTAATACTCATATTATGAAAATGCAAAGAGGGCTAAACCCAGAGCAAGATGCCACCATACCGACTATGCTAAAATGATCTATTCCCTGCCCCAAATAAGTGCTCCTCAAATAAAACAAAAGATAAATAATCCAGCGTTGGCTGCAATATTAAATCCACGTGTAAGTCACTTAGCTGGGAACACAGCAGCTTTCAGCAATTTAGCAAGTAAGCTCAAGAAGAAAGGTTAGAGTCTACCTGGAATTCACCTCCTGCAAACTTAAAAAATTAACTTTAACCATTCTGAATGTGAAAGCCCACAAACAGTGCAGTCCCCCGCCTTTACTGTGGCACAACTTCATTGACTCCAGAGTTTTCAGTCAATAAGCACAAGAGAGCATCCCCGTGAGTTGCTCACAAAATGACATTTCATACAATTCCGATCACAGGTTCTCCCTCACACATTCATTTATCCCAGAGTTAAACTAATCCTCACCTATCCCAGTTATCTTCTAAGTGCTGCCGCTGAATCTGTTCTCTATTAAAATTATGCAGAACACAACACAGATGTAGTGAGACTAAATTTAAACTGGAGCACACTGTAGCTCTCAATAAAGGCACACAGGCACCCTTGGGGAACAACCAAAAATCAGATTTCTAGCTTTATACAAATGAGAGCGCTTGCTTCATGTTCCCAGATGAGAAAATTGTGGTAACAGTAGCAGACACGGGGGCTCCTCTTGCAAACACTCAGCCCGAACCTAGTCCTGGCTGCAGTTTCACAGAGCCTGGCTGTATCTCAAAAAAACCTATTTTGGCAGAGAATCGTCTGCCTCTCCCGTGCCCCTCTCTTTGTGCAAGTGGCTGAAGCAAAACTACCAACAGGACGGATCCCAGCCCCGCACCGCGGTGCTGCTGGAGCCCAGTCTCCTAAGGGGCTCTTCACGAGCCAGCAGCCGGACTCCCTCCCGCTGCCACCTGCGGGTGCAGGATCAGGCCCTGGCCGGCTGGGCGACACAGGGCTTGGCATTTAAAACAGCCAGTCACTGAGTGTGCTGATTAAACAAGTATCAGATTATTTTTTTTTCTGAAAAACAGGTCATTGGAGTGCTAACTCCAAGATCTTCTTCTATTATTTAATTTTATCAAACCAGAAAATACTGTTCCCTTAGCTCTCCAGGAGAATAACTTAAAATCCCAGTTAACCACCAAACAGTACCCTGTTAAACAGGCTAATTAAATATATTTCCACAGCTCACTTAACTTCCTGACATTACTCTTTGGCTATATACTCCTTCCAGCAGCAATAAAAAAACTGGATGTTTACTCTAAAAAAAGAAAATCAGTAATTTCATTTTTCTCTTCTCTCTCAGATTTAAACATTAACCTGGGAATGCAACAACTCTTGCAGTGACCTCTTGTGGCAAGCGCTCAGCAGCGCTGAAGCATCCCCCAGAAGTGAAGACCGTCTCTCCCACCGCCCCATCCCACCGCCAGCGATGCGCACAGAAAGGAATATTAGAAAGAGAAGACCCACAATTTACAAAGCAGCTGATCAGACCTCAAGGAAATCCAGCTATTCCTTTAGCTAACGATAGGGCATTATTTGGGTTTCTAAATTAATACAATGGTATAGAGTTGCCATAACCATTTAAAAAAAAAACACACATAAAAAATTTTAGACCATGTAAAACTCCCCTGATTTCAACAACAGCAGGCAGATATGCTTAATCTTTTTGCATTCAGCAAACCAACTTGAAAAGTAAGGAAAGCAGGGAGCTTGCAATTGAAAACTCCTCACAAATGTCATCTAGTAATGCTTCTTAGTGTAAAAACCCATTTTGCATAGATTTACATATCAGCAGGCCCCCTGCAGCCGTAGAAACTGCGAAAGGAACCCTGTGCCTTCGAATGCCAAAGAAAGCCCTAACAACATAAGCTCCTTGGTCGTCCCTTCAGGAACTTCTCCGCAGTCAACTGAGCTGGAGGATGGAAACTTTCACCCCACGGTTTATAGGGTCTTTATGTAGAGATTTAGGGAACTGCTGAGGTCCTCATTTTTTTTTCTGAGGATCCCCAATGACAGACATCCTGTAAACTTGAAGTAACTTGCTTTAAAGAACTTTCTCTCTGCAGCGTGTGTAACTTGATTTGGATCAGATGAAAATGCAGCTTGTTTTAATTTAGGGGAGAGAAGCCTACATGTATCATGTCCCATGAGAACAACAATGTTTTGTCACCCTGCCTGTAAGACATCGAGTACGCTACATGGGCTAGTAAGAAGGACAGAAGAGACAACAGGCACTTTATTTTATCTATAATACCAATGTAATAAAAATGAAAGAGGTGTCTTAGCGCTACAAATGTGACACTCATTTCCCTTCTCCTTCCTGGGTAACCTGCCTTGACAACACAGTCACCCCGTCAACAGGGCTGATCCTTTCGTCCATCAAAGTCACGGGGACCCAGCAGGGCGTGAAGCTCTGTCTGAAGGAACTGCTTTGTAGGAACATGGCACAAAGCTGAAAAAGGCCAGGAATTAAATGCTAGCTTCATTAAAGCTCACGGTAAAATTCCCATGTAAGCCTTACGGAGCCAAGATTTCAGCCCAAATGTCAAAATACATTTGTGAAAGACCTGAAAGACCCATTTTCCCGAGGAAGCTTCTAAGAGTTATTGCAACAGAAACGATAACCAATAATGATGACTCTTATCATATAGATAAGAGTGTATATAGTCTTTTCACTAAATTAAGCCCCTCTTCCAGACTGTTAGCACTCTTTATTGCATATTGCCACAAAGTCACAGAGTTAACCTTTTCCCAAACTCATCTTCTACCATAAAAGCAAATTATGTCATTAACACAAGCTTAATACTTTTGCTGCTGGAATATGTGAAGGGTGAAGATGGACAGGCAAGACAGAGACATTTCTCTGCCCCTGTGCGTGTGGCTCAACTGGCCGGATCGCTCTGCACACCAGCCGGGTCCACGAAGGCCAGCCCTGCTCTAGAGACTTGCCCAATTGCACCCATTGCACCTCCCTGATGCTGAGCCGAGGTCAGTGTCAGCAGGAGCTCTGAATGCACTGGAGAAGCAACCAATAATATTAGCAATAACAGGCACAGACTGCTGAGAACATCTTAGGAGAGAACATTGCCCTAAGCAAGGCCCTTATTAAAAGTCCAAAATACTAATGGCAGTAAAAGGCAGTCACCTTAATGTCATTTAACCCAGTGCTCTCACAAAACACTGCTTCTTTCTTCTCGGCAAAACACCTGGTGTTCTTAAGATCCAGGGCACAGTCAAGGCTGTAGCAAGATCGTATCAATCTTTGTGAGCCTCAGATAAGACCTTTACTGGATGTAGTTTTAGTGTGTTTTAAATGAAAAAACAAGATTGCAGAGAGTGCACAGAGATTACCCTGAAGATAGGTCTGTGTGTCCTGAGGGCTCGTCCCTTTTTACCAACCGCAGCAGTTGGTCTAACGACAGACCTCGCTTCTCCCCGCAGACTTTGTCTCTCCTGGAGCTGAGCACGGCTGCGGTGTGGGCAAAGAACCCGCAAAGCAGCTTGAGGGGCACCATCCACCACAAAACACTTTGGGAACCACCTGCAACCTGATGCTGTCCAAAAAACAAAGTATGCCGCTGCTCTCAAATACTTCACAAGCTCCAACGTGTAAAGTCACCTCCAAGAGAGGTTCCCCGGCCAGAGGGACACCATGGGACATCCCCCCCCATCAATTTTGGCAGTTGTTCCATCCTTCCCAAACTTGTTGGCCGGGAGGGGAACGTCCAGCATGGCAGCCCAGAAATCCCACCCCTCCATGCAGAGGACAGAAGAGCCGCAGCCACCCCGTTCCTTTCTGCATGGCTCTTTGACGCTTTGCTCTCGACTGACCCACCATGAGCGCTTCTCCCACAATTTTAACCTGATTGTAGCCAAAGCTGGGGTGAAAAGGAAAAACAGAAAATGCATAAATAATGCTGAAAATTGAATATATGATTGCTTTTAACAGCAGGCTGGCCACCACACTAAGTCTGCACGCCGTTTTCCCACTGTCAGTTCTGGCTTTCCACATTTTAAAATTACGGCAATTTTGTCTATAAATTTTGCTATTCGGATCCATCTCTGGCAACGCCGAGTAATTTGTCTCCAGCTACATTTCATTTTGAAACCACTGTTTCCATTTCACCTGAAGAAGAGCCTATCTGCCGAAACACCTGTCTAATTCTTCCAGTCATACCTGTTGCCTAAGACAAGATATTACCTCTATCTACAAACCTTCTCCTGGTTGTTAAGAAAAGATTTATGGTCTAGAAGTGCAAAGGGATTGCATAAGTGTGAGAAATCTCAAAAGAGAGTGTTCTCTAACCAGGAAAGGCAATAGAAGAGCTTTTTTTGAGGATGCTGAAGATATATTTTAAAAAAACAATCATCAGTCTTTCCTTCATCCCATTCCTCAACTTGTCAATGAAAAAAATCTCTTGGAAACTGGTGAATCCAAGTATAAAAACAAAACACAGCATGCAGTCAGCAGACCAAATCCTTGCCTTCTACCGAGCACTGGCAGGCGATACTTGAACCAGATTTGCTCTATTGGATACCATTAAGTTTGGATTAAACAGTGCTGAATCCAATGAAAATTACTATTTCTATATAGGACAAATAAGGTTACGTCCTGGATGACAAAAATAAGAATTAAATCATGTTTTGGGGCACAGCACTGACCACTTACATGAGTTAAAAACAAATTCCCAATCCACTTTTCACTTTGTTGTCCAATGGGGCAGATTTGCCTCTGTAGCATCATGCTTAGGCATCACCAGTGGCAGAGAAAAAACAGAATGAATGACCAGATCAGCACGATTTACACTCCCAAATTAGACCAGGTTAAAAACTGGAGAGGAATACGTGCTTTTAAAGTATAATGTTCAAAAGCCTTCTGAGCTCTTGCAGTTTTTGACATCTCAAAGCTTTACTGAGCTTTCACCAGGGAGGACATGTGATTTAATTAGAGCATGATACAAAAGCATGGCAACCCCAAACCCTGTGCCCAGCTCTGCCACCGACTTGCCGCATGACCTTGGGAACACAACTGTGATGCCCCGAGCCCCCGTTCACGCCACAGTTGTAAGAACAGGTTGGGAATGCCTCTGGGTCTCCTCTTCCACAAGGAGCGATGAAGTGTAATTAAATTCCACCCAGCACTCTGAAATTGTCAGAGGGAAAGTGCTATATAAACCCTATTAATTAAGCTTGCATTTAATATTCTGGTAAATAAATACACTATTGTGGGAAACTAGCTCTTAGTGATTGTGCAGCTACAGAGCTTGACAGAGTCAGCTGCTGAACGCAGAACAACACGAGAGGGAAGAAGCCCCCAAAAAGGGTTGATGGCTTAATACAAGGCTGGCACTTTAACGTACAACATTTTAAAACAAATTCTAAGTCCTCATCCCACTCCCGCTCCTGGGGAAGTCAATGAATCACTAATTTACTACCTGCCATCAAAATCAACTTCAAGCCAGCACACCACACCACGTTAGTATGAATGTGAGGGAAATGCAGAATTGTGCGATAGAAAGGTGGAAGGGAACACTTTTCAGCACGATCTCACATCACATTAGTGTCTTGATTAATAATACGTGTGGCAACTTTTCTCAGTGCTCTGCTCTGCCCAGCTTTCCCACTCACGTCCCCAGACGCACGCTGGCACAGCACTGCTTTGGTACGGCAGGGTCGCCCCGAGCCTGGGCTATCCGAGGAGATATCTCTTAGCAGATGCAAAGTCTGGGTCTCTGACTGGACTTCATTTGTACAAACATTCAGATGTTCCAGTAGTTATGTACCAGTGCAAAGACTACGTAAAAAAGGAAGGTAACTAGCACAAGACTTGCCTAAAGCAACATCTACATTAACACACCAAGAGAGACGGTGGTCTGTAACCACATCGTAACTTTAATGGAGCTGTATACAGTACTCTTGATCAATGCTTTGCACTGGATGAAAGGGTAAAATTAACTCCATCAGCAAGGAATAGTTTGATGGCCATGCAGTCCTGAACCCATCCTGTAAACATTCACCTAACAGAGGAGCCGTAGATGAGCAACTGCAGACAGTTCTTTACATATTTGCTCAGCCACAGGATCACCACCGTCCAAATCACAGTCACTCCCTCATCCTCTTTCCCGGTACCTTTGCCACAGACTTTAAAGTGTCACAGAATTGCAAAGACTTTGAAACCCTGAATGAAAACGGTTGCAAGCCCAATTATTAGAGAACTAAAGAACAAGAAGAAGGAAAAAAAACGACCCGATGAGCAGAGAGTATATTAGAAATGTAAATGACGACTACTTATTTTCAAAAACGGCTCACCAAAAAAAAAAAAAAAAGAACAAAAAAAAGCTACAGATTCAGAGTACCGTAACGATGTAAGAAGAAGTGAGGGGGGAGAGGGAAAGGACGGCGGCGGGCAGGCTGCAGCGGAGCCCGGCGGGGCACGGCAGCCCCTCGCCCCGGGCAGCCCCCGTTCCTTGAAGGCGCCGCTCTGGCACGGCCCCATCAGCGCGGCGGCTCCGCGCCCCGAGGAGCCGCCGCGGGGACGGAAGGACGGATACAGAGGGAGGGATGGACGGATACAGAGGGAGGGATGGACGGACAGAGGGAGGGATGGCGGGGATGGCTCACCGCTCGAGCGCCGGACGATGTTCTCCAGGAAGGTGTTCTGCGGTGCCACCAGCCCTCTCTTGCCCCCCGGCATCCTGCAGCGCCGGGCTCGGGGGCCGGGGGTGCGCGGCAGCGGCGGCAGCGGCGGCGGCGGCGGCGGCGGGGGGGGGGGGGGCCGGCGGCGGCTGATGCGCCCGGTGCCCGTGAGTCGCGCAGGGGCGGCCGCGGCCGCTCATGGTAGTGGCGCCCCCGCGGCGGCTGCAGCGCGGACTGGGGCCGCGCCGCTCCGCGCCGCCGAGCGCCGCCGCCCGCGCCCCCTGCGCCTGCGCGCCCGCCCCGCCGGGCCGGGCCGGGCCGGGCCGGGGAGGGGGGGGGGGGGGCGCTCGGGGGGGGCGGAGCGGCGCGGAGCGGCGCGGAAGGGAGCGGAGCCCCGCGGGGATGCGCGGTGGCGGCGGCGCGCCCCGCCGAGCGTCGTCTCCCGGTTGTCCCCGAGTCGGGCTCTCCGGGAAAGCCCTTCGAAGTTTTGCCCTGTCCCCCTGAGCGAAACAAACCAAAAAACCCCTAACCCCCCTTTTCATCTATACAATGGTTTCTTAACATTTTTTCGCATGTTCTGAGCGGCTGGGTTTGGGGGAAAACAGACTACGAAATGCTATGTGACATAGTGGACGGTGGCGGCATTTTGCCCACAAATGATAACCGTAACGTGCAAGGTAACATGTAAAACGCCAGCCTCCCGTGAAGCCAGCAACCATTTTTTTGTTTGGAGGATTCCTCCCTCTCCCAGCTGCGAGGGGGAGGCAACAGGAGGCAGATTTGGGGCTGGAGCCCTCTTTTCTGTCATTTTATTCAGGGGCCCAGCCCTGCCGCGCTGCTCCTGTGCCGGAGCCCCGAAGGAGGCGATGAGTCAGTGCGGTGCCACCACACGCCGGTTTCTGTGCAAGCTCTTCCCTGCTCCTGACCCAGCCGCCCTTCTCCCCCCCGCCAGCCTTTTCGTTACTCGGACACTGTCTTTTAAAGGCATGGACAGTAAAATCCTGGAAGGAATTTCTCCACCTATAGCGTCTGCCTCTGCTAACCTCGCATGCTGCTACAGGCTAGAAAGGATCGTAGAAGGAAAGAAGAGATGGAAAATCGCTGTTTGCCTAGGGCAGGAGAGTGCCCTGCGGAGCACATCCCGGTGTGCTGCACACTCCTGCGTAGTTGGCACAAGCAGCAGTGCTTCTCCCAGAGGACATTATTCCACTGTGCAAAAATCAATTTTATTTTTTTTTTCCCCAGCCTGTTTTCAGCACCTCCTCCTTCCCGTGCTTGGGTCTTGGTCCAACAAGTCACACTGAGGTCACCTGAACTCCTCTGCTTAACGTTAAGCGCATGTTTAAAACCTCTGCCTCCCGGGAGCTGTGGCAGGGGCAGCCCTTCCAGCCCCGGTGCCGGGACTGCTGTCGCTGCCAGCCGGCCGCAGGCACCTGCTGAAAGGAAAGGGTCTGGTTCTGCTTTTGTTTGAACAGATGCAAATCAGGAGCAGCTCCATGACAATCAGCTTGTGAATGCTGGTATAAAACTAGCTCGAGAGGTGAACCAGACCCTATTTGTCAAACACTTATTTGTTCTCCCCCCCAGCTCTGAAATCTTCAGGGCTTCCCTTAGAGTGGTGTGGTTTAAAAGTAGTGTTAGTTTTTGCAAAGTTGTGCAGATTGTTTTCTTGTTTTCCTGTAGTATAAACCGTATCTTCGTCCTTTTTCTTTTAAAATCTAACAGTCTGGGGGAGATTGATATGCTTTGTGAAAGATGTTTTCTCTTTGTGTAGAAAAGTTACTGGACAGAAAATGTTTGTTGTTCTGTTTAAAAAATATTCTAACTATAATTCTATTGTTTATTATTATTTTATTATTTGTATTTATATTTATATTATTATTTTTCTAGTATTTTTTATTATTTCTAACTATTTGCTTGCTTAGAAAGGTTGGACCAGATGATCCTTGAGGTCCCTTCCAAGCTGGTGTTCTATGATTCTGTGTTCCTGCGGGGCTCTGCTCCAGATACAGGGAAATTTGCCTCCTGGTAGTTGGCGAGTGGACAGCAACACCTTCATTTCTTTCAAGTGAGCAGTAGCCATATAAAAACATCTGTGCACAGGCAAATACTGTGTGACTGAGCCGACTGGACAGTGTTGCCAGGACCTCTGCTCCCCAATTCCCTCCATTCCACCCAATTTGAACCCAATTTGAATTCTTCTACTCATTTCCCACCCTTGTTTTGAAACCTAGATTTGCCTACTCTACCTCCCCCCCCCCATCTTTTGATTAACACATCAAACCCTTTCTTTTTCACCCTTTTTACTAAACTTCTCCATCGTGGTGTGGCAGTCATGCCCGAGAGTCACTGCATCCTCCCTGCTTCATCTCCTCAACTTCAGATCCCACTATTAAGTTTTGCTGCTATATTTTCAGTGCCACTAATTAAACAATAGGCTGTGGAGAGGGACAAGCTCCAAAACCATATCTTTAAATGTCACAGACGTCTGGTGCAATAGAAAGGGCAGGACATGTGGTGGGATACTTGCCTCTATGTGAAGGTAGCAAAAAATTCCAGAGGACACCTCTTTTTTTCCTGAAATACTGGATGAGGCTAAAGATAACCTTGAAAAGAAGAGCCTGATAAAGAAAGCAAACTGGGAGCTGCAAAGAGACTCTTGTCTTCTTTTGGGGGTCTTCAAATTGGGCTTGGAAACAGCATCATGCCACCACGCAGGAAGCTGTCAGAAAGGTTTGAGGCCAGTGTAAGTAGGAAAAAGGCAGCTAAGCAGTTTCTTTCCAAATCAAAAATACCCCAGTCTCAACCAGCTGTTCTTAAATGTGGCAGAAAATCCACTGTGGTTCCAAATACCTTTTTTTTTTTTTTAATCCCAGAATAGTTAAATCAACACAGTTTGAATTTTAGGCAATTAATTAGTTGTTAAAACATTTTAAAAAAATCTAAGCTAAATGTAATGACATTCCTGATGGAAGATCAGAGGATTCAGAGTCCTCCTTTCTTCCCACCTTTCAAACTTTATTTCTTTAAGCAAAGAAACTAGCTTACCTTTCCCAAAAGGAAAAAGGCTAAGAGGGAATGAGCACATTGCTGTACCAGGGTAAAAGAGCAATCACGATTCCTTCCTTTTCTGCTTCACCATTTCTTTTCTTCTGAAATATGAAATGCCTGCTCAGGGTGTTTTACCTCTTTACTGGTATTTCTACAAAAGGCACAATACCCCCTATCCACCGAGCGGTGGTCAAACATCGACTCCCACAGCAAGAGGAGATGGCGCACGCTATAAAGTTCAGCTGCATCTGGTGAAGAGCTGACCCTTTGAATCTAAACCTATAGGAGAGGGTTATTTTACTTCAGGGACTATTAAACATTTCAGAACCGGTTCTTATCCACAGCACAGAGCTTTAAATGTATCTTCCATTAATTTATGAATTGAAGAATGGTCACCTGGGACTCAGGGGGCTCCTAGAAGAGGAGGGAGGCATAGGCCAGCATAAACAGGTCAGGCACTGATACACCCCGATGGCCTGAGTCATTAAAACATACGAGGTGCTGAACCGATTCACAATGTTGCCTTTGCTTTCAGTGTTTGTATGTCATAAGGTGAGCCAGGTTCCCTGGGACTGCTATGGGCACCCAGTGAGACCCACCCACATAGATCTAAAAATGTTGTGAGCAGAACTGAGTGATGGGATGCCCCTGGCAAGGCTCAGAGCTGTTTTCTAACCCAGGTGCACACCGAAGACTTCCCATTCTAAACATCATAATCAAGATGACCACAAGCTTTGGTTATAAACAGCGCCATTTGTACAAATCAGTCTATGAACTCCAAAAGTAGCAATGTTTGATTTCCAATGGATGTGTTTCTCATGGCTTACAGGTATATTGCTGAAACAAGGGCTCAAGTGCGAAACAGATGCCAGAGGGAGATGTTTGAAGCATGCTAACTGCAGGAAAAGCAGGCAGAGTTTGCTCCTTAAAGCCCAGAGAATCTCTGCACAGAAGAATGTGACAAAAGAGACTTTTCTCATATCTATGAGGCATGAGGTCCTTAATAAATAAAAAATAAATAAAAGTACACCTGTCATCAGAATCTGGAGTGGGACAACAGGTGAGCTTGTACTGCAACTTTCTTCTCCTCAGCAGGGAGGACCATAAGGTCAATTCTCTTTTACTGGCTCCAAAACACTGCCCAAGAAGCGTGCGTGGGACTTGTCAGAAATCTGCAGGAAGCAAGCATCTCTGAGCCCACTGTCCCTTTCACCGTGCAAGTGAAAGTTACTGAGGGGATGCCATCAGATCTGCTTATATGTGACAGCATTTCTTCATTTCGTTTGGACAGTAGCCTTCAGAAAGGAGAAAACACCTCTGCTCATAGCAACAGCTGATAACATCAAGAAAGAATACTTAGGAGAACAAAAGAATAGGTGGGGGGAAGGAATAAATTATAGTTTCTTTCCTATTTTTTTGTCTTTTGCTTCCTCCCCCATTAGAAATTTGAAAAAGCAGTTTGACAGACAAGAAATCAATAAAAACTTGACAAAGTTGGTGCTTTTGGTATAAAAATTGATGGAAAATATCGATGAAACCTCAGAGCCAAAGTACTTGCTGGTATCTGATTTGGCATCAATGGGAATTCTTCATTCTCTGTTGTGTTGCGCAAATAAGCCTTGACAACTAGACCTGGAGGTTATGGATCTCCATCCCTTAGCCCCTTTGGCAGTCCAAAGCAAAGGGATGCAGAACTTACATGAGGCAAGAGCATTCAGAGAGGGTTGGATAGCTGAGTCGAGCACACAGGAATTAGAAAGACTTAAGGCTTCCTGTGTATCATGAGCTTAGGATGGAGTCAGGATGGTGCTCTGTGAATGGGTAACAGCTAAGTCTTTCCCCTTTATACCTCTCATTCAACATGGCCCTGTGCCATATTCCTGGGACACCAGCCAACCTCTGCTCAAGTATGGCACAATTAATATCTTCGTGGTGCTCATCACTAATCTGCTGGTGCTTTGTAGGCATCAATGAACATCATCTGCATTTTACCTTGTCATACAGGGATCAGACAGGAAACTGGGGCACAGTGAGATTAAGGTCAAAATCATCTGGTAATCCATAGTATCCAACTTGAAACATCCAGGATCCTATAGCAGAGGAGTCCCACAACAGAAGATTACATGTTCAGTGTCCGGTGACTCCAGTTACAGTTGTGAGCGCAAAGCATTTCTCCAGACCGCAACCTGTGCATTTCCCATCAGCTTTTGAAAAAAATAGGAAGAATGGGCACTGGGAGGCACTAGGTTCGAGTGACTTGCACAGCTTCATGGAAGAACCCTGTAACAGATTTAACAGTTCCGGGTCTTGTTTGCTTTTAACATGAGACTTTTTACAGACCTTGCCTTATTGCTTCATACCTTTCATTCTCTCTAATGAGCACACCAAAGGTATTACAGGCCAAAGTTGCACAGAAGTTAGAAGCCAGGGGGGAAGATGTACACACACACACATATATATATGAAATATCATGGGGAACATAACCAAAGACTGTGTTGCATTGAATAGACATAAGGGCAGAAGCAACCCAACCATCATAGAGGCATTGGCTCACTTTGGAGTGCTTAGAAACCCCAACTTTGCTTTTCCACAGGCTTTTCTTAAGCCAGACTCTGACACTTGGGGAAAAAAGCCTTTAAAACATTATCATTTTATTAACGTTGTTTTTCATATTCCTTCACCTCAAAGTCTGTGCTTCAGTTATCATCAGTCCAGCTGTGCAGTCACAGGGAGCCATTAAAGCTTCTGAAATGACCTAAAATAACACCTCAAATTTAACAGCATCAAAACTTTCAAAGCCCATTATCACAGCACCAGGCAGGTGCTGCAAGGTCCAAACCAAGACTCCTGTGGACTTTCTCCCTGGAAAGAAAGGAAATACCTTCTTTTCAAGGGTACAGAGTTCATATTTCTAACCCTGCAAGGAAGCCATTACAGATGCTGCAGCACATTTATGGGTAGAGAAACCTACCATGATCGGAGTGAAAGTTTTCATGTCTTTGAGACTTTCAGGAAAGAAGTCGGAACCTCAAACTCTCACTTGGAAAGGAGAGGAGGAGAGAGTCCTCTGAGTTAACCTAAAAATCCAGTAAGACCAGTACCACAGGATGGCAGCTTACAGATGCCCGAGAAGCAAGGTTTGGGACAAGGGTAGATGAGGCACAGTCACAGCAGTCAGTGGTGTAAATGGCTGGTGTTCAGTAGGTCAAAAGGCTATGTGGAATAAGGGGTGGGAAACATAATTCCAGTAGGAGGACAGCAAATGTCACCACTGAGGTTAATCACTGGGGACTCTAATGAGCCTGTGGCAACTTCCCCTTCCAGGGTTTCCTCCTAAAAAAATAAGGTGATAGGAACCAATAATTTATTGTCAGACTTTACAGAGATAAATCACCAGATTAATTACAGAAAGCCAAGAAAAACAGTCTGATGTCCTCCCCTTGGTTTTTTTTTTTTCTTAAGGGGAAAATATTTCTACCCACAAACAGGTAATGCCTGAAATAACAACTATGTGAAGATGGGATTACCGTATTCCCATGCTTCAAAATCCTACTCTTCAGCTTATTTTTGCCAATAGCTGAATCATGACAGAAAAGATTCAGAACAGGAAACAATCCATGGTTATATCTTAGAAGAAGTGTTTTGCATTTAAAGTAGTGTCCAGCTAAAAACACCGCACGGAAGCATCTTCTGTTTCTCTTGGCCTTTTTGACTAGCCCTGAAGTCTTCATAGCCCCAAAAAAATCCTTGCAGGCATGCTCTGAGGAAATCTGTAACAGAGGCAAGGACTGCACAAGATCACAGGTCCTTCCTGTGCCCAGTTTACAATACACAAAAAACTGCTTTTGGCTCCAGGGTGCCGTGCTTGTGGGGATCTTTGGACTACTTGAACCAGCAATAAATCCTTGACACCAAAGAGGCAGGCAACTCAGCAATAAACGGTATCCTAACAGCAGATAGGGATATTTTTTTCAGGCAGCAGTGGATAGTAGTCTGGATTAAGTCTAACAGAGGCCCCAAACAGCATATCCCCTCCTCACACCCCTACAGGTCCCAATCCCACCAGTGGGGAACTGGAGTAGTATGAAATTAATAGCTGCAAATACCCTCCACTCTTCTCCAGCCATGGTCATGCGTGGGGGACAGGAGGAAAGCAAGGACCCCGCTGGAGGATGGAGCCATTTTCTGCATTAGAGCTGTTTTTCAGGCTTCCTGCAGACTCAAAAGGCATGGATTGCTTCCTAGGCTATGATCTGACCATGCTTCCAGGCTTTTTGAGGGACTCCAAGAGAAGAAACTTTTCTTTGTTAATGAAGTGAGAGCTGAGAGTCTCTAATCCTATGACTCCAGGAGCTGGGGCTCTAGGTCTGACCTTGGCTCTTTTCTTCTGGTTGAATCTTTTTTCCTTCCACACTTGGTAGCATGCACATGTGGAAAGCAGCCAGGAAAGCTGCACTGGCTGGAGGGAGGCCAGACCAACCAGCCAAAGGTGGTGCTTGTGGCAAAGGCTGTAGCAGGCAGGACAGTTTGAGACAGACCATCACTTCATTTTCCTTCTCAGAGGTGTTACAAGTTATTCCCACATCTGACACCTCTTCTGGACCCTTCTCTGTGTGAGAACCATATCAGGTTCTGGAGCCTCTTCTGATATGGGCTGCAGCTACAGAAAAAGCCTTCTGCAGAACTAGAAGTCCACTGTGTTCACCACATTTTACTGTTACAGGAACACCTCTGAGAGCCTGAGGATTGTGCATCAAGTACACCAGAAAAATCTCAAGACTTTTTGACAGCTGAAGCATCGACATAAGTGGATGACATTAAATTGTGCTGAAAATTATGTACTTAAAAAACAGAAAAATGCTTTAGACACAACATTTGCTTCTAATGTAGGTAGTCCAAGATAAACATTTATATATTTTGGGTAAAATGTTATAATAACAGTGATGCAGTTAAGAACAAGGTTTTGGCTTTTTTTTTTTTCAATTTTAAACCTATTTATAAACACTTGTTTATAAAAAAAGTTTGAGAAGGAAATTACTTACACCAGGGCTTAGCTCAACTGTGATTTCTTTTTTTTTTTAGAAATTGTCATTAGAACTCAGCAAGGGGCTAAATTTTGAGTTTAAACATACTTGTTAAAACTTGTATTACTAGAAAGCCAGAAAGTTTCAGCAACAAAGATACTGTACCTATATGTACATGTACCTACATGGTTCAGTTTGAGCTAAAGAGAGGCAAAAAAATATTGTTCTGTAGACTGCAAACTAAGACAGAACATTTGGGCTAGCAAAAAAAAAAAAATCAGGGTAGAGCCCACGATCAGACTTAGATCCTCTTATTGCCAGCCTGGTGCTTCATGTACCTGCCCCAAACTCCTTTCAGATAGAAGTAGGATGACACCAGGTGCCTGTTGGCACCAACCATTGCTCGCATACCCTTTCTCTTCAAAGAGATCGGTTTGACATGGAAACCTTAATTTCAACGTATGGTACAGCAAACCCAATTACCTATGTATGCATCACACAACAGAGGAACTGATCATTCATGCCATTCTGGAAGACAGCTAGACATTGCCCCTTCCATACATGTTATCCTTCAAGTTACATCTAACTGCAATAGGAAAAAAATAGTTATGAGTCCCTTTTCCTAACTACTAAGGCAAAAAGATCTGCAGGATAACAACATAGATTCCCCAGTAAACATCCAATTCAGCTAAATGTTTTTGCACCAGTGAGGCTTTCCACAGAGCCCAGTGCAAATGTGGCCTATGCACAGTTTAACTATCCAGGCTTAGGATGAGTGGTAGCTGGCTGTCTGCTTTTTCTTCTTTAAATTAATTCTGTGCAAGTTTTCATATTGATTTTCACAGAAGAAGAAAGAAGTCCTTAAATTGGTATGTTTATAATAGTGACTCTTCAGAGAAGTTAAAAAGCGAGCATGGAATTACCTTGGTTTAGTGCAGTTAATCTCAACCGATCACCTCACTGGCAATGTGTTCTCACATTGAGTTTTATTAGGATTTGCTGCTGGCTCTGCAGAAAACATAACATAGACGCAGAATCTGCTGACACACAAACCTTTCATAACAAGTAACACGGCTGCTACTCCAGCACTTCTTTGGAAAGCGGTAACATCTTACATGACTAATTGATTAGCGTGGAAAAGGTGTCCCTAATTTGCTGTTCTATTGGATACACAGAATAACACAACTCTTCACTAACAGAAGCAGGTCCAACAGATGAGATGCTGTTTAAAATGCAGTTCAGACTGAATTAAGTATTTAAGGACACTAAACTCTGCTTTACAGGGAAGGAAGGATGTGCCAGGGCATTGATCAAGCAACTTTCAAAAAAAAAAAATCTTTCTAGATGATCTGGTTGCTTCCCTTAGGTCTACAAACAAGCCAGGTAAGCAATGTAAGATAAAACACACTTTTGTTTTTATAGTGGGTGGTCAGTCTGAAGCCTACAGACCTTGTACTGCCTGCAGCACCTTTGGACTATGGAAGAAGTCTTAAGATGTGGTGTCCCTCAGAGTCAAGTCACTGCAGCTGGAGCAACTACAGGGTCCTTCCTGGACCAGGACACACATCCCAGCACTCAGGAGGCCAGAGTGGTCATTACTTAGGGGCTGAAACTGCAGCTGCAGATGCTATCATGCTCTAACCATTTCTCAAGGCTTTCTTACTGCCCTAGGAAAGTGCACAAGAGGAACAAAAGACCAGCACCACACATATCACAACTGCTTCTGAGTCTGGCACAAAAGGAGACATTGAGACCAGCACATACATATAAACACGGGGAACTGCTCCCACGCTTGGGCCAGAGTAACCCAAGGCCATCTTTGGAAGAGATCTGCAAGCATCGAAGTGGGATTTAATTTTGTTACTCGGCCCCTGGACTCAAGTCAGACCCATATATTAGCTCTCCATGATCCATGCTTTGGAAATCCCAACCAAGAACTTTTAAATGCACTAGCGTACACCCACAGCAAGCTTTCAGGCTTTGAAATTTTACAGACAAGTTGCACACTAGCACCATCCACTCACTGAAGCAAGTACCAGGCTGTAGGAGATGAGCAATGCAAACTACAGGAAAGGTATCCTGGAAGGGCAAAAAAACTTATTCCATGGCTGGTAAGTTGTTCAGTACACAGATCCAAAAAACAGGGAGTGAGGAGGAGGAAGAGAGATGAGGAAAGAGATAAATATGTGAGTGTTCTTTCTACCGATGAATCTGATCCAACTCTCTCCCCATCTAATGACTCTCCTTTTTCAAATTACAAGCCACTCCTGTGTTGAAGGCTTGAATGGGGAGTTCACCTCTGAGCATTTGGACTTTAGTTCCAAAAAAAAAAAATTACTGTTCACATTAAGAAGATAGTCAGATATATGCAGAAATAGGAGCAGATCTCAAGAGGAAGCTATTGTAGCAATTACCTTTTAGTAACTTAAACTTTGACATCTTTAAGAGTTTCATTTACGCATGCAGGCAAACCTATAATCTGATAGAAGCAATTAAAACAAAACTAAGCGACTTCTTAGAGTGCATTGAAGGGAGTCTGGGCTGTCCTTCTCTTGCAGATATGGCACTTAAAGGAACCACCTGTGAGCCCATGATCTGGGATGTCTCCCACAACCTGTTTAATAATGCAGAGCTGTCTGTTAAGATCCAACACACAAACTGGGCAACAGGCAGAGGTCAGAAACACCAGGCAGCAGCCAATTGGACACGCAAGCATTTGTATCTTCCAGCCAACGAGGCTGAGAAGTGCTCCATAACCCCCTCTGACCTGTACTCACATGCAGGGAACCCAAATGGAGCCAAGTCCTGCCTCAGCAGAGAGTGGTGGGAGAGCAGTACAGCCCCTGCTCTGAAGGTCAGTGGGGCCAGTACGTCAGAGCACCCCAGGCATTTGAGAAATGCCACCACTAGGCATTTCCCGCTTCCAACAGAGCAGTTTGTGTTTAAGCACCCTGGGGAAGACACTGATTGAATGCACTTACCACTAGGACAAATGCTGAGGAAGCATCCAACCCTCCTTGCTTCAGGCACCACCTCAAAAGACCTGCCGAAAACTGTACCTTCCCTTATCACCTGCAGGTTTGCAAAGTTATATCCATTTTTCTTGGGCAAACATTGTCCTTTACTTTATAAACTCTTACCTCTGCAGCACCCTGCTACAGGACTGGCTGTTTGCAGTTATATCCCCTTCACCTTCATTCTTCCTAGATAAAAATGAACCAGACTCCTCTTGCTGTGTTTTTGTTTGTTTGGTTTTGGATTTTTTTATGACAGGGGTATGAAGAATCTCAGGGGAACGGAGATACTGTGTACCACTGATCCAATTACAATTTCTCTGACTGTGGGGGACCAAGAATTGCTCACAGCATCCCAGATGCACCAGCAGGCAAAAGCTCTGCTACTCCTAGAGGTTGCTCATTGCTTTGTTTCCAAATCATAACTGTTACTTTACTTTGGAAGAAATTAAAGTTATTAGGTTATGTAAAACCCATTTTGACATAAAGCGGGTAATTAAATGAACTTCTTGAAACTTAGTGTCTGTACATTTTAGCCAACAATTTGTTTTGACATTGCTTTATATGACTTCCTTAACTTATTTCCATATTTCCAAATGCAGCTCAAGTTAACCATAGATTGTAGAAAGCACTTCACCTAAAACAGTTATCCAGCTGCTTGCATGTGACAGGAGCGCAGAACAGGCTACAGTTTTCCATCTTCAAGTGTGAAGACACAAATTTGTTACTAGTCAGTGCTATAAACATAAAACACACATCTCCCTCAGAATCTGTATATGAGTAGTCTCACATACAGGAGTATGAGTGGTTGCATCCATAATAATTATCTCTTAATAACTATTACTTTCATTTTTGAAGACCACAATTTGTGCTTGCACTGAAGCTCTTCACTAAAGTCCTTTGCATTCAGTAATCAAATAACTCAGGGCAAGGTTTTCTCCATAATGAAGAGCAGCAGTTGACTGTGTACTGCTGAATCTAATTCTATCAGAAAGATGTAATTGCAGCCTTACTTTAATTTCTGGTTAGAAAGCTGGAAATCATCAATATAAATGAATTTGCACCAGAAACACTTATATTTTTCAAGTGCTTGTTGAGCTACAGATCATAAAAAAATCATCTGGTTCTTAATTACATCAATCTCACTTATCTTCATCTCGAAATAGACACAAGCTAGACCTAAAGAAAACAAAACAGACAATCTTCTGGAAAAACAGAATCCTCTCTCTTTTGTAGGATACAGAATTCCCATCCTGCTGTTTTCAATCAAACAACTTTGAGCTATTTCTCTGCTAGGAGTAGAAATACACATTTAATAAGCATAAACCTAATGCCCCCTGTTGGTTATATATAACTAAAAACCTAGCCTATGCACACAGGGATTCCTCTATCTCCTACTGCTAAAAAAAAAAAGCAATGTGCAGAACATTTAAAATTTTACACGGGCACAGAGAATATACTCCAGCTTCACCTGGATGCATTTCTCACCTCCTCTACAGGCAAGGAGCCACATCCTGGTACATGTGCTGCTTCTGTGTCTGCAAAGCCAGCTCTAATCACAGGAGTGCTCTGTAATAACCTGTCCTGCAGGCACAAACACTGCATATGGCAATCAGCAGTCATATAGCCTAGGGCTGCTGGGTTACATGTTCGAGTAAGCCAAAATGCTAATTTTGGGTCAGATATTTAAAACAAAAAACCTTTCGATTTTTAGCTTTTCCACAACTCATTTCAGTACTTTTTGAGGAGACACCCAAACTGGAAACTAACAGCATCTTCAGCTGGCTAAGTTTTCTGTCATTGTTTTATCCTAAATTTGGAATTGCCTTTTATTAAAAACCCCCAAGAACAAATAAACAAAAATACCCAAAACAAAGTGAAGCTTTTTCATCAAAAAAAGTCTTTGGCCAACAGCACTTTTTCTGCTGACTGAAGGTTGAGTGAAGTGCTTCACCTGGCTCTGGACAGCAGAAGATGCTAAAAGGCTCCTGCTACCTGTGGTCTCAGGAGCAGTAACAGAATCAGTAACACTTCAGAGGTGAGAATCACTTCTGCAAGTGACACAAGGTTGCTTGTACCCATCTCTGTACCTTTGCCTTTCAGCAAGGACTACTGCCAGCTGCCCGCGGCTGAACACTACCTGTCCCTCCCAGCTGGCAGCTACATCCCCAGAGGAGGGTGCTGGACCGATCCTCCATAGCTGGCTGAGCATCTGTCCCTCGGAAAGACACCACTCAGTATGGAAGTAATAAATAGCTCAGACCTCTGCAGCAAAGCAAAATGCAAAGACCATTCCCTTGTCTTGACTTGGAAGGAGCATCAGAATTGGAGACATGCAGCAGGAATTACCATCCTCTCACATTTTGCTGCAAATGCTCCCATTAAAATAGTTACATTTGTGAGGAGTGCTGTGCCATCTCCTGTTCTTTGAGTCCGTGATGCTACAGACTCTGGGTTCATCAGAAAGGAGGCCCAGAGCGGGGTATCAGCAAATGCCAGCTTCCTCCTGGAAACACATCTGGACTCCACCATATGGATGGCTAAACTGCCCAGAGCCTCAGTGACTTTCAGTGTTGTGTTTTCAGTGAAACCACAGTACAGCCAGGTGCAGGAGGCATAAATCCCATTTCATTCCCTTACCTTAGCTCCTGGAACAGCTGCCTCTCATTGGAGGGTAGCCTTACCTCTGTCTTCAGGTTAAAAGCATGCCAGTGATATTAGGATTAGGAGCAAGAGGGACAAAATAAACTGTTTATGAAATCACAGGACATTGAAATGCAGGAGAACACCAGGAGGCATTTTGTGACTGCCAGTAGCCCAGCAGATGCCTGTCATTGAGCAAATGTGGTGGAGCCTTGGGCACTCCCTTCACCCTTTCTGAAAAAATGGAAAACAATCCCATACCCAAGTGAACCTCATCTCCCTCAGCCACACCACACACAGCCAAAACCTTTGACTTGTCCTGCTTAAAGGACAGCAGAGCTACTTCTTGCTGCTTGCCTTAACCCTCGGCACCTGGCTGGCAGAGCTAGTCCTCACCCATGCTAGGTACAGCTCTTCTCAAGCCACCCGGTTCACCCTCTGCCAGGCTGTAAGTGGCACCCATCCACAGCAGGTCCCTGTGGTGGTGAGACCCCTGGGCACCCAGGATGAGAGCCTGTGAACCCCTCAAGTGTCACCCAGCCCCTCGGTGCCCTGCAGAGTACCAAGTGTCACCTGAGACCATGGGCACCAAAACTCTTCCTGACTGTGAAAGGTCCCTGGAGCTGTGTGTGTCCACAGCAGCCATCACCACAGTGACATGGGGACACCCTCCCTGGGCATAAATCCCCTCAGGAGCTCCATAGGCTCCAGCACCATCCATCCTGCAATAGGGCATGCAGCTGCTACAGTACTGGCAAAAAACAGGCTCTATTTGTCCATTTTTTATTATTTACACAACTGGCCCAGGAAGAGGGTGGGTTGGTGCTCATTCAGTCACCTGGATTTCATCCTATCTAGATCAGAAGGGCAGCTGGTGCAGGTTTCAATATTGCACCCTGGGAGCCAATGCCTGTGAGCAAAGCCTTGGAGTACCCACCCTCCACTCACCCTCAGTGCTCTGCGGGCTTTGGCCAAAGCCAAGTTTCATACCCAAAGTCTCCCAGTTCCCCATCTCTGGCATACCTGAGCTGTGCTAGAACTGTAAGTGATAAAACATACAGGTTCCTTAATTGCAACAGCACATGGAGAAAGATGGCACAACTGAAATTATGGTATAAAGCATGGGCAACGTAGAACCAAGCTTTCAGCATTTCTTTGAATCAAATCCACCAAAGCCTCATCACTGAAACAATTTTGCAATATCCAGTTGTTCCTTCAACAAAAGCAAATGTAGTTTCCCCTCTGCCCTTAATTTGAAAGCATTTGAAGGCATTACATGATTTTTTGGACATTCATTAATGAAATATAAACCCTATCATTAATTAGCCAGCAATATTCCTTTGCTGGTTTTGACATAAATATATCTCTACTGAGCCACTCTTGAACCAGCATTATTTGGTTAGAATTAAAATGTTATTTCAGGTTCTTTGATAGAGGTTTGAGGATCTCTTTGCTCTTTCTGGCACTCCCCCCTCCTGTCATTTTAAAATAAATTCAAGAAATCTCATCAGTGATAGGAGAGAGGGGAGACACTGAGAAGAGCATCTGGATTTATCTGTTAAAGTATTTTGTGTAGTCCCGTCTGACTTTATTCCATGCTGGGGAACCTGATGTTCATTCTCATATGTAGTCCTTTGTGACCCATAGACCATGAAGATAAGAGCAAAGCTTTTAAAATAATGCAGTGTCATATCTGTAAAAGATTCCTGTAAATCTGCCTTTGAGGCTGGAGGAAGGAAAGGAGAATCCAATTGAACAAAAGCTTTAAAAAACACATGTGATGATACACTACAAATCTATGTAACTGCTCAAGGAAACTGGAAGAAAAAGAGCAAAGGAACACCTGCAAAGCAGCACTGCAAAGGGCATGTGATGCAAGCCAATGATAAAGAAACTCTTGCAGCCTTTAAGGACATGAAGTGAAATGCAGAATGCTCAAAGGTGGCTTGGCTCGCTCTCCACTTGATTTGAATTTCAAGCTCTGACGTACAAAAAGCTTTGTCTCAATGCAAGGTTTTGAAGTCCTGCAGGACTGACTGTCTGGATGCTTTTGCTTTGAAGCTGTCTAAAGCTTCCCCTGTCATCACTGTTTCACATTAAAATATATATCCTCCATTGCAGGACTTAGCAAATAAGTTTTCAGCTGTTCTATTCGTTCCCCCCAGTCAGATTGTTTTCTTCAGGCTCCAAGTATATGCAGATTTAATGGAGAGGTCTTTAAAAAATAATGCTTTCCTTAGAGAAAACAATAAGTTAAAAGCCATTTGTTGTCTCCCGCTGACAGATTTTTGCCAACAAAACCAGAGAACATAATATAATCAGAATGATCTATGCTGTAAAGCAAAACTGTTTGCCTCTTCTAAACCATTCTTTTGTCCTGGTTACATCAATTCTTAACACTTAAGTGTTTCTATGATTTCAGCTGCCTTCCAGTTGACGCCCAAGCCCAGTCCCATGAATTGAGCAGAAGACAGTGAATGCACAGGATGGTTAACATCACAGGCTCTGCTGCTTCCCCGACCCCTGCGTTTCAGGCTCAGTGCCAGGTCCTGGCCCTCACCTGAGACCGGTGCTCCCTCTGCCAAGCTCCAACGGCTCCCACATCCCATCCTCCCAGCTCACACAGAGCATGTTTGCCTTTCCCTCCTTTTGCAGCCTTTTCTTTCTCGCTCCATCTCACGCTCCTACTCATCCCACTTTCCTTCTTCTTTCCTACTTTTCATGACCCAAACTCCTGATCTCTTCCCTCTTAAACACTTCTTCTTGGACTTAAATCCTCCACCTGCCTCTTCCAATGGTGGAACAGATTCAGAATGAATAAACGCAATGGATTCAGAAAACAGCACTGCAATTGAACGAACCACCAAACTTACCAAAGGGTACAATGTTTTTCCAAAGGAAGAAACACGTTCCCATCTTTCATGTTGTATATAATGAGTAACAGCAATCAGGATCTGGAGATGATCTTTACCTATCGCCAGTTATAAGAAGATTTTAGGCAAAGCATTACGTGTTTTAGAAATGTAAATACACCGTGATGATTTGTGAGCTGGCATAATCAGACAGATCAGAAAGGAGCTGCATCAGTGAGGAACAGCCTTAAAAGAGATTAGAGCAACTGTAACTGCAGCATGAGCAGGTGTGTCTCCAGTTACTCCATTGCCTTTGCTTAGAAGGCTGAATTCCACCTACTAATTGAAAAGCAAATAGCACACCTCTGCTTTTAATGAGCTAGATTTACTAATTCCACCCTGTGCAGTCTGAATAGCAACTCAATGTAGAAAGTATTAGCTCCAATTCTTTTTTTTTTTTCAAATCTTCTTCTATGTTTTCCTTTACTCCACCTACTTAATTTGTTTCTCAAATCCTACAGCTCCAAGTCACCCTCATGTTCTGAAGCCCTGTTCACAGTAATAACCCCAGACCCTGTGGAATATCCCTTGGAAATAACAGTGAATAACCACAGTGCAACACCCCAGATCTGAGGGGGCTCCCAGCTCTTGAGGAGTTTGTCACAGAAGCTTCACAATCTGGTTCTCTGCCACTTACTTTGCATGCTCACCTGCCAATCCTCCTCTATTCCCCTCCCATAGTCCTGAAAATGCTTCTTTGTGGCTAGCAGGCTGTACGAGGGTTTCAAATGTGATGTTCCCTTATTCTCCTTCCCCAGCTGCTCAGATGGGAGCAAGGTCTACTAATGTTATTTGCTGTTGAAGAGGGACCGACTGCAAAATGTATTCTCTGCTTCCTCAATCTCCAAATCCAACTGTAGGCCTCCTCCTCCTCCACCAGCTTATCTTCACATCTGCCTCTGCTTGCTCCCCCCATGCCTTCAGAAACTTCTCTTCATCTTGTTTCTCTTACCTCCTCTCTAAAAAAAAATCCCTACATCTCCTTCTCTTCATTTTCCCAAATCCCATTTCAGCCCCATAAATCTCCCCACATGATCTAATCCCTCCACATCCCCTTCCCTGCATGCAGGAGCTCCACTTCATACACAGGACCAGAGCATCACCCCTTGTTTCCCTTCAGTGCTGCAAATCAACTTCCACTCCCTCTCCCCAGCACTCACCTATAACCTGCCATCCCTTTGGAGGTGAAACAACCCAACAGCTTGTTGTACTTACATTTATCCAACAGCTCTTGGTAGAAATCATTTGAGCAGCTCTGGTTTATATCCTTCTGAGGTTTCTTAAACTGCTGCCCAGCTTTGATTAACTTGTCAAGCCCCCAGACTTTCTCTATTACTCTCTATTCCCTTGTTAACACAGCTTACTTACTGCTGTTAGCTTTTCACAGCTGCTTTGCATTGTGGAGACATTTTCACTAGGTTCACAGGGATATCTAAAGCTTTTCTCTTCAGCTAGGAGGCCCAAATAACTCAGACCCTGTGTGCAAGGGTAACACTGGTCTCTGCTGATTTTCAATTTCCTCCAGTTTTCTTGGCTCAGAGCATCTCAAATGGCAGATTTTGAGGAATTAATATGAATTTGGAGCATAAGTAAATTTTGCCAGAAATTCACCAAGCTCCAAGACACACGATGTCTTCCACGTTCCTGCAGGATATCTTGTGTTTCTTACTGCTTTCCCAGGCTCTGAGGGACCAGTGTGCCAAAGACAGCACGCGATTCTGCCTGGGCTGTCGGAGGATCTCTATAAAAGAACTCAGTAGACCTTAATAAATAATAGAGAAAAATTGGTAAAATTGCTTGGAAGGTGCTGGTGAAAATTAAGCGTAGCCTTATTTTACATCCTTCTGGGATTCCTCAAGCTATTGCCTGGTTCAAACTAACTTAAGACATTGGTTAAGGCAACATGTCTTTTTAAGTTGTAGTTTCCTTTTTTGAAAGGTGATTTGATTAAATGGTTTTTCACTTATCAAACTTGAAACTTTGACTATAAAATTAAGGCGGGGGGGCGGGGACGACAAACCAAAATGATGTATAGGTTCATTTAGACAGCTGGGATATTTTCCAGGCGGGCTACCACAAGACAGCACACAAATACCCCACTCCGGTTCCGTTGATGTGAACAGGTCTAATCCAAATACCATCAGGTAAGGGTAAGAGCCTCTCAGTACTATTAAACAGGATTATTTAGCCATCTACAGAGACGTCTTTTCTTTCCTAACAAACAGCTGGGTACTTCTTTAGCCAAACTGAACTCCTGTCGAAGCACTACCAGCGGAGCAGATATTTGTCCTGCCAGTGACTGTACCAAGGAGCTGGAGGAGCATTGACATATCTCCTCAGCTGGGGGTCACAACCTCTTGGGGGTCCACTGAGTATTTCTAATATGAAGTTTTCCAAGACACATATATCCAGACGACCCCATGTAAGTGCTGTAGTGGTCTGAACCATTTCTTTAAACTTTCCACTGGACCGCTGCTACCACGCGCTTCTTCACGTTCACCTGGTCCAAATGCTGTGCATGCCAGAATGACACCTGAGACTGAGGAGAAGGATACAGGGATGTTTCTGATTCCCTGGCAGCAGTGAAAAATCATAATTTGGGCAATATGATTAAGTCAGATATATGAAACTAACCCATTGTTTTTTCTGCCTTTGAGAGCAGCTCTCGCAAGGAATTTCATCAAGAGAAAGTCAAGCCACAAATAAGCTCATATGACCAGAACCAACCACAAATGGTTTACTGCTCTGGTTGTTATTTAATGAAATATGTGAACCAGTATTAAGCTTTTAAAGGGATTTTCATGAGGTTTTATGAAATGTCTTTTTGATTTTTAACGGTTATTTTCAAAATGTGAGTTTCCAGACTTACGTGGGGGGTGTACCTAACTGCACCACCTTTCTGTTTCAATACATCCTATTCTTTTTGTGTTTCACATGCAGCCTTTGACATGCAGATTACCATATCAACAAACTGGGCAAGCAGTTTTATTTTCTGTCGTGATGTGGAGCCAAAGTAGCTCCAAAAATCAGGTGTGTTGCTGCTGAGAAACATGTTAGAAGCAGCAAAGCTGTTTTGCTTTTATGACATGGAATAAAACCATGAGGACAAAAACCTGAGACACTACCTCAGATGAAAGACCCATTGTCCTGTTTCCAACACTGGCCTAGAACAGCTGTATGAGAAGGAATACAAGAACACAGCCAGCATATGAAGATATAGTCCCAGGTTACTCCCCGAAGCTGTGATATTTTGCAGTTCAGGAGCTTCCTAAGCCAGAGTTGTTTTCTCTGCATTTAGTAACTACAGGCAGGTTCTTCTTCCATGAGTTTGTCTAGCTGCTTTTTGAACACTGAGCCAAATATTTGAACCAAATTTTTGTTTGTTTGTAGTAGCTAATCTGAGGGCAGCAGCTGCCATCAAGACTGACTCTAAGAAAAAAATAAAGCATAATAAATCTCTTTATTGATGCACTTGGCTTCCAGGAAAATAAAACAAAAACGAACTGTGCCAAACAATACGCATTTCTCAAAGAGCTAACACTTGCACATATAAATAACACGGTGTAAATAACAAGACACTTTTCTATAGTTCCTACTGGCAATTTCCAATAATAGTCCTTGAGCTTAAGGGGAATAAAAAAGCAAAATCCCTCCCAACTGAAAATTCTAATTACAGAGAGTTTATTCTTTTTTTAGTTTCAACAAAAAAAGCATCCCATTTCAATCAGTACTACCAAGCACTGTCTCATAGGACAAAAATATCCTGTAGTAATTAAGGTTGTCAGAGATATAATGTCACTCCATGTTTCCTGATCTTTCTTCGCTGTTTTTGAAACTCATGCTCCCAGAATGAAAAAATTTTGTCTGGATCCCCAAAACCCAGGTAACCCACAACTGCTGGCTCCTCCTGGGACAGCCACTGTACCACTGAAATGAGATCAAATGGCCAAGGACAGCTGAGCATCTGGCATGGTTGGGCTCTACATTTCTTACCTCACAAATGCTGCTCAGTCCAAACAAAGTTAATTTACGCCTGAAAATACCTCCTTCTAATTGTTTTACCCTGCCAGAAACCATCTGACCAAGAAATCTGTATGGGGTATATTTTCTCTTGGTCTGTATTTAACCACAGTAGCATATTTCTGCAGGAACATCACTATGTTTTATAGATGTGTTGGTGCTGCCACAAGCTTTTCTCATTATTGCTTCCAAAAGCTTATGGTCAGAGCCAACCGCAGCTTTTCCTGTATGAGCACTCACAGTTAGATGCAGGCAGACGTCGCTGCATGGTATGGGATACATCCTTTCCAATCTGTGCATTGTTTACTTTCACAAATGCAAGACTTCTGAAGGGATAAACAACTGGTTTCCCCCTTTTGCAGCTGTATAACTCCAAGCCTTTGCACAGATGCATCCTTTACATCTTGTTTCAAATGAATTGGCAAACCTTGAAGGGAAACGATGCTTTTGGCATCTCTGAATCATAATGAAATACTTCTTTTATAGACATGCGGCTTTCCGATGACTTTAAAGATCGTTGCGGTTTACTCTTTGATCATACACACAGTGCAGACATAAACTTGAGGTAAAAGTTTTCATATCAATTCCACGTAAGGAAAGAGGCCACCCAGAAGGGCCAGCTGAGCCTTGGACCTTGGTTTTGGAGAACAGAAGTAAGACTTTTCATATTATATTATATTATATTATATTATATTATATTATATTATATTACATTACATTACATTACATTACTTTACATTATATTATATTATATTATATTATATTATATTATATTATATTATATTATATTATATTATATCTTAATACAGGAAGAGTTATAGACTCAACTTTTACCCTTGGCTCCCTGGAACCTTTGTTTGTTAAAGGATCAAGCCAGTACATAACATTTCAATGCAACTATTTTTCTTCAAATTATAATAATGTTCCATTCTTATTAAATGCTTTCTTTAAACTCTTTATTGTGTTAGTCGAGCTGTCATTGTTTGGAAGACATTAGGTTATTGGTTCTGCTTTTGAAGCAAGGCACATTGAGGAATTAGTTTCTTTTGTTATGCTATAAGCTGTCTGGTCCCAGCTAACTGCTGCTGCCTTTGCTGCATGACCCCTCCTGCAGGACCTGTGCCACACGCTTTCAGCAAGCAGGAATTGCCATCGGGCTTCCATGGCCTTAAAATTCACTTCCTTTTTGATTTTCATCTTTGTTCTCTTTTGTCTTGCTTTTGATGCCTTTCAGTTTCTGAACAACCCCTGCAGAGTGAGATGCAATCAGATGGAGAGCACCCTCCAAAATATTCATCAGGCCATTGCTGCAAATGACTGCTTGAAGAAGGATTGAAGCAAGTATGTTCCCCAATGAGTTACATGCTTATTTTTGTATAAGATCCCATCACTACTTCTGAGCGTGATCCTGAGCCCCATAAAGGCCATCTGTGAGAAGGCAGAAAGCTGATTGCTCAGCTCCCTTTCTTCAGCGAAGATCTTGCTGGTGGAAACATTTCAGCCTCTCTACCTGGCAGCAGTGGTTAGCACACAGCAGGGAGGGACAATGAGTGCCACTCGTGGGGACGGCAGCATGGCTCATCCTCCCCACCAGCTCCCTTTAATTGTTCAGCAGTAAAATCTTTAAATCCTTTGGGAAGTAAGTCTTGACTAGCTGAAAGGACTGTCAACACAGTCTGGGGTGGGGACACCTTCTCAAACTGTGTTATGGTTCATCCGTACAGTTTCCTTGGAAACTTTTCCATCACATGCAGGGGTGCTGTTCCACCCAAAAGTCCTTTTCTTCCCATGTCCATGGCAGATGACCTTCCTGCATGTCCCTCTACAGCCTTCAATCCACCACAGAGGGGTGAGGAGTCAGCAGGACAACATCTGGTATTTTGCGGGTTCAGTGGATAATACTTGATCTCAGGCTCCCCCAGGGCTCACAGCTGAGGAAGACCTTGGGGAACGTGGCCAATGTCCCATTAGAGCATTTTCCCAGGTCAGGAAGGCCAGAAATAGTGACTGCCACTAGCTATGGCATGGAAACCTGCTCCAGACTTCAGCAGGAAGGTAAAGAAGATACCCAGAAATGGTAGAATTTGGGGAATTTTCAGCCAATTTGGTGCCGTTCTCCAAAACAGTCTTCTTGTGATTTTTGTCTGTGAAATGTTTCTAACACAAACCCTCACCTAAGCATCTGAAATAGCGAATAGGTTACACCACTTGCCTAATTAATATATGTAATCCAACTATGAGACAGAGTGTACTCACCACTGCAACTGAAGAGGTTAGTTTAGAAAATTTTACCTGTACAGACATGATTCTATTTCAGGATATTTGAAAACAGCCAAGGGAAAAAGACAGGCAAGCATATGTCACAGGATGTGAAAAAAACCCAACATTTCATCCAAACTGCCTGTTGGGCATAGAGTATTGTACCTCATCGTCTTCCTAAGGTAATTTTTTTTGTAAGTTTTCCCACACAACCACAATGGAGCTGCCTGTGCAGTTTTACGCAGATCCCCAGTTGGTGTGAGGCAGTGTGATCTCCAATAACTCTGTTTATGTTAATGGAGGATTTGGCCCAAGGTGTTAAAATATTTACTGCAGAGAGACTCACAGATCTGTTATAATTACGTTTTATCTACTGATCAAACCTCTTACTGTTCTCAGTGCCTTAATTACAAAACTTGGATTTCTTCCAGGAAGAGATAAACATCAGTAGGCAGATGGGCAAAAAAAGAATAATTTAACATTTCCCTGGAGAAACGACAGAGAAGAAATCATTTAACAACAACCAGAATTAAGCAAAGATTAAGATGTTCAGTAGTCATGGTTCACGAACAAGATCAGACGCACTAGAAAGGGGCATGAGCCATGTTACATCCCCATGTACCGGGCTGGTCCCTGGTGCCTGCTCACTGAGGTTGCTCTCGCCCAGGATCAAATAACCCTTTTTACTGGACTTTTGACACTCCTTACATGGATTGTTCAAAGGCCTGGTACAATACACCATGGGGAAATTTTTCCTGTTATTCCACCTGAGGTTTTACCTTCTGATCATCACAACTTTGGCTTTAAAAGCTCTATGACCTGCTGGTTGCAGTTCTGCTACACTATAGGAGTTTGCTAGTCTCCTTGCAATAACTTGTTCCATTCTTCAGCTGGGGATGGAAATTAAACTAAAAGTAACACACAGGTAACTCATATTAATCAACACAACTTCCTAATACTACAAAGGGCCATGCTGAGCTTTCCTGTAAGCTAACGTCAGGAAGGCAAAAAGGCATCCAGGAATTTTGTGAAGCAGAGTTCCCACTGAACCCTTCTTTCAGTGGTGAGGGTGTTTGCGGTCCATGAACAAGAGCACCAGGAAATCTGTTGCAAGTCCTTTCCTGGATGTGTATCACACACACATGCTGTTGGCTGCTGGAGAAGAGCTTTCCGTAGAGACTTCACATGCATGTGCTCACAAAAGCCCAATGTAAACAAAGCACTGCTCTGCCCATACTTTTCCTACCTAATGAGAGGCCAAGAGCACAATCTATACATAGGTGATAGCTGGTGTATTTGCTGTACTGCTGCAAGGTGCTCAGAGATGGGAAGGACGTGCCAAGCTTGCAGACACTATGTTGGCTGCTTCAAGCAATTTGGTATGGGATATACTCCATCTGGTGCCTTTCAGTTTGCTGCCCAGGGCCTGCAGGTTAATTTTTAAGGGGTCACAAATGGTAGAAACAGAGTAAGACTAATATTAGAGCATTTAAATGCACTTTCACAGAAAAACTACAGGAATCTGTGCATAAAAAGTGCTGAAAAAACCCTGTTCTTGAAAGGCAACATAGGAGTGTTCCCTATCCCCATACCAAATCCCTGAAAAACGCCTGAAGGAAGGAAGAAAAGGGTGTGTTGCTCTGCAGTCTCATCTTTTCTGCTCGCCTGCCCCCCCCCTTCCCAGGGGAACTATCTATCCAAACTCAGTAAGCTGAAAGGAAGTTCAGCCTGAATCTTACCAAGACCCCAGGCACCAGCCAAGAACACAATGTGCATGTAGAAAACAGGGGCTGAGAGGGAAAAATCCAACTGTACAGTCATCGGTGGACAGGCAGTGTCAAGAGTTCAGTTCATTTGTATGAACTGGTTGTTGGGAGACTTGCCAAATAGTATGCAAGGCAATGATTTCACTGCTAAACTGGTCATTCCCTTTAGTGTAAAGTAATTAGCCAAATCTGGACCCTGTCCCTGCACAGCACCCAAGCTTGCCTCTTCCTGACTTAATTCGGTCTCTCATTTTGCTATTCCTGGTGCACAGCATAAAACTGTAAATCGCATTTCCTGGAAGAGTAGAGGAAACTCTGTACCTTGCTCATCATAAGTGACAAGGCAGACACAATCTAGATACAGATGTTTTGAAGATGCTGCATCGGAGGCATTTTTTCAGAAAATCAGAGTTAAGTCTAAAACTATCCAGAACTTTAAAATGAGTACAGATTTCCCAGTTACATCATTACAGTTTTAAAAATAGTCCTCTACAATAGATGCAAAACAATTTACCTGCATTATTAGTCTTCATTAGTTGTATTACTAAACCACCCAGGAGCCTTAGCTGTGAACAGCAACCACCATGAACAAGGCTCTGTACAAATAACATAAATAATTATCTTTTGACCTGTTTTTGACATTTATAGAATTTGAGCCAAATTCATTCCAGGAGCAACAGAAAAAGAAGGCAGTGAAATGACACCCTGGGTCAGTTTAGTCTTCCCCCTCAAATCTTCAGTCAATACTCATTTATTTTCTTAGATACGTTTCCCCTTTCCCCTTTTTAAACACATTTTGGCTCAGACACCACCCTTTAGCATTTGAATATATCCTATAATTTCCTTTTAAATGTTTTCCTATCCAGCACTCCCTCTTGGTCTTCACAGTGATACCAACTCTTTCAAAGGGAGCAAAAACGAAGCAAAGCTTTAGTCCCAGCAAACAGCTTGCTGCCTGCTTTCAGGAGGTATCTAATGGATTTCCACCCCCAGGCAAAGGAGAAGGCTTCAGCTTTCATGTCCTTTGTAGGTTATTGTGGGGCTGTGCATTTCTATGCCTCCACAAAGCCAAAGAGAAATGTCCCTTCAGTTTCCTCCGGAGATAGCCAATTTTATACCATATGTACTTTCCTGAGCCAGCTTCAGAGGGCCAGCAACCTGCCAGCCTGGATTATAGATGGTCTGACTGCTCAACTACCAACATCCCTTAACTAGGCTTTATTTAAAAAAATAACTCTATGGGATAGGGCAAATCAACCAGTCAACCAAGAGAAAAAAAAAAATGTACCTTTTCCTCCCATCCCTCTCACTGACTTAGGATCTGGGCAGAGATTCTCTCCCATATAGGAAAGATTACACATATTCCAGCTTTTTCAACACCCTCTTTCATAAAGCATAATTTGCTCAGTCTCTGCTCTTTCTGGGTGGTCAGTGTCAACTCAGCATCTCAAGCAAACCTCCATGGCTGATTTCTGCTATTTATTTGATGTTTCATGTTATCAGGGACAGATGCTTTCCCAAGTCCTTTGAGAAGTGTTTACACCACTAATTTAGTGAGGTCGGGTACCAAAACAGTGGATTCTCTGCACCAAACGCTGTTCAACACCTCCAGGGTATTTCTAAAATCCCAGTCATGCCAGTACCACCATGGCAACATTGCTGTTATTGCCAGCTTTTACCTCACTTTTATTTAGATACACTCTTAGGATACGAGACATTGTTTTCTCAGTCAGGGCCATTTTATCAGCCACAAAAGAAAGAAAAAAAAAGTGACTGTGTATGTCTTGCAAGATATCCTCACAGCTATGGTTTGTTAAAAGCTGAAATAGATCTTGCTACAGACCTACACCGCTTCTCCATTACCAGGGAACAACAGGACATAAAAGTACTGAAACCAGTAACCCTGCTCCCACTTAAAGCAGAGGATTGATTTTTCTGGGCTTACCCTTAGGTTGCTTCCCAAGAACCCAGGTGTGTATATTTTGCAGCTGACCTCCAACCATTTATTGCATACCAGTATACTGATAGTTTTTTCCAAAGGATTTTCCTTTGTCAATACTTCTAGTGATGCTACAGGCAAATCTTCCACTCTTAAGTACTTTTTAAGGGAGAAAAGGGATATACCTACACAAGTGAGCTGCAGTCTCTCCTGTGAGCCTCCCTTACTGTCTCTGATATGCTATGAACTTGGCTGCAGCTCCTATTCATTACCTCTGCAGACACTTGACAGAGAGCTCTCAGTAATGGAAATATTTGGAAACTGGGCTTTGTGACCATCACATTTTTCTGCTGATTTAATTTCTGCTGACAAAATACTGAAGGAACGAAGAAGGGATCTGTTTTAAATAATCAGGATATTTGACTTAGGAACATGATGCAACTGCTTTAGTATTGAGAAAAAATAATTATTTTAAAATGCTTTTGTCTGTAGAGTGAAAAAGCACTACAGAAAGGCAGTGGGAAATTAAGCTAAATGCCATCAGCAAAGGTTACTTAAAACTCATGGTGCAAAGGAAAGAAGGGGATGGCAGAATTAAAAGAGGGATTTGATTAGGTAACCTTGATCATCCGTCAGCATAGGTTTACGCTCTTTATTGTCAGTTCAACACCTCCAACGATGTACACAGGCGAGCTGGCCCAACAAGCTCTGAAATGCTCCTGCTGGCTGCTCTCAGGAGAGGAGCTCTGCATGGAACAGTTGATATCTGCTTATACCTTATTAAGTGCAAAGCAGAGGCAGCCCAAAGCGGACCCGTGGGGTGCAGGGAGTGCCGGGGGGCACAGAGCAAGAGGTGCCAGAGGCTGGGGAGGAGACGGACACAGGGAGGGTGGCCAAGGGGAGAGGGGACGGGAGTTAGCCATCATGGTGGAAGTGCTCAGCGCTTAGGAGTAGATGGGTGAGGAGAGAGATGGGTCTTCAACTCACGTAAACCACCCCACATCCACCAACTTCAGCACAACCTCAGCCCACCAGACCACTTTAAACCAGATGAAGACCTGGCCCCAAATACTCTTCCATGCATGACATAGGAGGGCAGATTTACAAGCAACAGTAAGAACATGACAGACACAAACCATGCACAGCCTCTCCAGGGCCTATGCCAAAAAGGTATTCTGTCCGTCAGGCAAAACTGTGCTGCAAGCCAACACGGGATAGCAAATAATAATGTTATCTTCTTCAAATAATTAGTATGAAAGCAGGTAGCTCCTTTCTGTTTTCTACAGTAAGTAAGAAAAAGGGAATCCAGGTTCTACTATGATATAGAAGGTTTCTTCTGTGATTGTTTTCTCTATACAGATAAAACTGATAATTAGAAATAGAAATGTCTTTTCAATGGCTTTCTTCACTGTGTAGGCAGTAGCCCAACACACTGCAATGTGTACTGTAGTTAACAATGCTAGTGTTAACTTTTTACCCTGAAAGGACAATCTCAAATTAGGGGATTGATCCTGCAAACACTTAAATATGCCCCCGCCTTCAGAAATTCAGTCATCCCTTTGTTTTCTTTAGTGTATTGACTTGTATGCCCATGCACAGGACCTACATTTCATAGCACGGGGATAAGGTTGAGCCACAATCCTACACTGTAAAAAGAGAAACTTTCTTAAGAACAACAGCAATACCATCACAGCGCCTACTCAGTGTTAAATGAACAAATATTTCATGTGATGTTACACATCAAGGGTGTTAAAAACTGAAATTCATTATCACCAGAATGATGGGATTTCCCCGAACTTTCATTTTCTAAGGTGTGAGAAACAGACACTATAAACACAGATCCAAACTAGCAATGGTACCCTTGGATTTAAACATTTTCTCTCTTAAACGCAAAGACAGACAAAAGGAAACTTATGAAGTTATGAATGATACAGGTATCTTCTGGATTCTTTGTTCTTTTGCCTTGTGTTCTTATGTTCTGAATAATAAAAAGTATATAGTTATTAGCAGCAAGACCAGAATAGTTTTCTTAAGGGATGTTTGTGCCTAACATAGCTTATTGAGAAAGTTTATATAAGCATCGTGTCTCAGTACCTAATCCACCAAAATAGGTCAATAAAACAATGCCAGAAAAAAATAAACTTTTTTTAAAATAAGCTGTTTGGGAAGTTAATTCACTTTTTATTAAACTACAGGGTTCTTTCCTTTTTCTGAACACCAGGGATTAATGTGGATATGATTGAAGCTACATGCCGTACGTTGGCCTTTCAGTTCTTCCAGGCCATCAGTGTGTGCTGGAAAGCTGGAAAAGGAAAGTTTGTCTTTTCCACACTGGGAGGTGGACAGCTGTGCACCAAGTCAACATTGCGTTTCTAAAATACCAAAATACCAAGAGCCAAATACCCAAATGCTTGGATACCAGTGATACTCCAGTGTGTGCAATTCTTGTCTGACAGCTGCTTTTCTCTCCGCAGCCTCTCCTGACCGAGCCACCACTGCTTGGCTCTCCTCTGCAAAGGTGGGACAACACTGCCTGCACGGCCTCTCCCTGCTGCTTTGTTATTGCTCTGAACGTTCAGGTCCCATCACTGCCATCGTTTCTGATTAATCCTCAGGATGACTCAAAATAGTTGTCATAATGCAATATCATTTTGCTGCTTCTTCGCATGAAATCACTTGCGTTGCATACCAGGAGGGTAAACAGAGTACCTCTCCCTTTTAAAGGTGGAAAATGAGAATCTGGGGAACCATAAAACTGTCAGTCTGGAAAGAGACTAGCGCAAATTATTAAACAATCCTTTTATAAACACCAGGAGAACAATAAAGTGATTAAAAAAAGCCAGAGTGGATGCGTCAAGAACACATTGTACCAAACCCAAACTCATTTCCCTCTTTGACAGCATAACTGGGAAAGGGGGAGGATGGATGTCTTGATTTCAGTCATGAGAAACTAGGAAAGCATGGTTTCCAGGAGCACCTGCCTGCAAAAACGTGTCCCAACACATTGTCCTCAGACCGATAGCTAATGTTGCCGTTCGGCTTCTGAAGTGGTCTGTCCTGTTCAATTGTACTCAGTATTTCCATTAATTTTGTTAATGATGGAAGTAAAACTTCAGGAACATGCAGGTGGCCTCAATTAAGAAAGTTGTAGCCACCAAGGAGGGCAGGACGTGAGTGTGATGTCTGGTCAAGCAGAGGCCACAGACAAACCAGAATCAGCTGTGACTGGGCAGGGGGCAGGAAACGAGGTGCTGATGGGGAAGGGGATGCACTCCCCTACCACGCTTACAGAGCTATGCCAGACCAGGGATGCATCATCAACTACATACCCCTATAAATATACCTTCTATATGTCAAGGTGTAAATTAGGGTTAGCTGTCAACCTAACCTAATTTGAGATTAATTAGTGACCTAGTCTACCTTTGACTAGCTTCTCTGGCACCCTCTGAAAAGAAAACCACTACTGAAAAAAAAATTAAAAAAACTAAGATATCTAACATTGGCTGTCACTAAGATCTTATTTAGGTAAGAAAATGTGTCCACAGCTCTGTCCCATGCTGTTATTTATTTCAGAAAAGTCAGCAATAAATTTATGACTGTATATTTAAAGAAAGCAACGGCAGCTGGTAACATTGACAAGCGAGCTCTGTTTTCCTGTTATTTACTGTTGTACAGAGGTATTGATAAGAGAGCTAGAGGGAAGACACACATTTCTCTCCATCTGCTTTATTATACCACTGTAAGGCACAGCATGAAAGGTCTCTGTAGAGTCAAGTGGAGAAAATAATAACTAGGTTTGAGATAAGGAAGAAATTTAACTTTCCCTTCTTCCATCCAAACTCATCCCACCATACCTTTCAGAAAGGTGGTGTCACATGTGGAAACCTTCTGCCAGACTTTTTTCTCCTTCTCATCTGAACCACAGGACAATTTGATCCCTTCCCATGGTGCCATGGGGCTTTCAGATTCCCTTCCTATTTTAGGGATTTATTCAAAACAAACTCAGTCAGGTAGACAAGGCAGTCCATGGGAAGTCCATGGCAATGGGGACCCCTTTTCTAAGAGGGGAAAAGTCTGTCTCCTCTCCAGGGAAGCTTGTCCTGATCTGCTAGAGCTCAGAGCAGTTCAAATCTCAGTTAAAAGGCTTTACTAGTGTGCAGGAGGGCAAGGCTCATCAGCAAGGGCTGAAACAGGTATCTTGGGTGAGATGGTGGAGCGGCACCATGAGTGACCAGCCTCTGAATCCCTCCTCCACCCAGTGTCCCCATAGGTCACCCGGGTGTGCGTTCAGAGGTAAGGGACAAAAAGCTCGGTGGAGCCTTAAGCTCCAGGGATTTTCTATAGGGGTCCTCTGGGAAGTTTGTCTGTTGGGGGAAACAACTGCAGCATGGGCTGGGACCCCTTCCCCAGCCCTGCATCTGCATGCAGGACAGGAGGACTCAGCCACCGGGTCTCCTCTGCGCATGTCTGGCTGGAGGGAAGGACACCCGAGCTGTCCTGCAAATAAGCCTCAGCCAGCACTTTTGATGCAGTTGCAGTCTTTAATTATACTTTTCAGCTTTAATTTTCCAAGTTTTATTCACAGAAAGAAAAATATCATTACCCTCATTTCACAGTTACAGAATAATAAAACTACAATCAAGTGCTGGAAAATATGGCAAGACATCATCTAGCACTGAGACAGGGAGCCGTCCGTGGGTAACCCAGAGTCAGCGTGAGGTACCACTGGGGCTGCTCTCTTTGCTGTGTTTCATAACCCACTCTAAAAGAGGTGTAGCAAAAAAAAGCACTGCTTTCCCCAAAAGGACCACTCCCCATTTAACAGTTCTGCAGGCTGTGTTTGTATGAGTAGTCTCAGGGAAGGTAGTGGAAAGTCTTGTGTTAATATTACGACCACATTTTTGCTTCATATACATTTTTCCCATGTTACTGATAACACCTTAGGGCACTGGAATGGGAAGAATTCGAACAACTCTGTTTGCTTTCACTATTTACTCTCCTAGCTCCCTTATTCAAATTTAGACAAGTCGGTATACCAGCTTTGCTTAACATCCACATTCATTTTAATTTCATGTTCTTCTTCCCTTGCCCAATGTCATGTTGTTTGCAGAAAGAATTAACCACAGACAGGCCAAACAAGGTGTCGAGCAATGAAGATGTTTCTGTTCCTGTCACATTTCAAACTTGCTCTCACTCACCGCAAAACCCACTGAAGGAGGATCACAAAGGAAAGAAAAATTAGCGGCTACTGCCCAATCATTTGTTAAAATAATTTCCTACCATCAGTTCAGTTTCTTACCTTCATCATATTTTGATTAAGACTGTACTGGAAACAAAAGGAATCCTCCAGAAATCCTCCTCTGTTTTCATCTCAGCTAGGTAATCTACAACAAAGGGAGCAACCATCTCCTCCCTGTGCTGGCATGGAAAAAATGCAAAATGCATCACTCGCGGAGGTTTTTTTAAGCATCCTGATTTAGGCTACTGCTCTATTAGAAGTCTTTTAATGACCACTAGGTGGGGAGAGAAACTTATTGTCCCTACGTCCCTGGAAAATGCGTAAGCAGCTCGGTGGGTTCTCGCTCCGAACCCACAGTTTTTAACCTGACCTTTTCCCTCCCTCAGCTGCGGATGAGTGGTGGGGGCCATGAACTAGATGTGACCAGAGACAAAGAAATCCTTCAGTATGATCCACAAGTTTCATTTACAATCTGTAGCTTTTCTGAGCTCTGTTGCAATCCCTGAGATGTCAGATCTTAAATCTGTTGATGGTGCGGGAGTGAGTTTAATATTACGCATGGGAAATATTGGGCCAAAGTAATTTTTAGGGGTAAGTTCCTTACTGAGAGATTTATTTGGCAGAGGGATTTGGGCTATTGTTAGTTTCTTTGGTTATTAAATAGAAGGTACTTAAAGAAAGAACTGGGTTTGCAACTTGAGAGTCCCAGGAGAGAAGAATCAAATTCAGAAAGTTTAAGAAAGATGACTGAAGAGACACAAGACATGAATTATCTCTCCAGTTATCTCAGAGATGCTAATATTACCTGTTTCCAAAGATTCAGTCATCTAAGCTCTCACTAGATAAGTACTTACAGGGGTGTCTGGGGTCTTTGGAGGGGTGGATCTCCCTGAGGAGGTATCAGTCATTCTCTGTTGGCAACACCACAGCCAGAGCCCCAAGTCAGGCACTTTTAGGAATTGCATCGCACTAGTTGGCATGAATCTGGGCCTCTGTGTCCACTTGCTGCCATTGCAGCGTACTGTGGACCCTCTCAATGTTAGCTCTAGACAGCAATACAGGCAACATCAGGCTTCAAAATTTTCCAGTGAAGACAGATACACAAGCAGTGAGTTGATGAAGGTGCTCTGCACTGCAGTGGCTAGTCTCTACTCACACCCAGCTGGCTAGTTTAAAGCTAGATTGGGTCTGTCTCTACCACTCTGTGTCACGGACATGGCTGCAGCATAAACATGTCCTCAGAAACCCGAACTCCTGGTATTTACTTTAGAGACAGAACCAGAAGCTCTCCTTCTCACTTGCAGTCTTAGCTGAGAACTACAACAGCACCCACAAACAACTGTGGTTGCTATAAAAATTATATCAGCATCTTAGTCACCTTTCAGTAACAAATACCTTGAAAGCACTTGGCTTCAGTTACTGTAAGTTTCTCACTTCATGCCTGGTAGTAAACAACATCATCCTTCAAACAAGATGTGAAGGTTGCCATGGAGCTCCCAAATCTTTTTAGTCCAGGAAAAGTTAATGTTTCAACTATAACATTTTGATTAGGATATTCTGTGTGGTCTTTTTCCTCCACATTCCCTGATAGAAGGATCATTACCTATGACCAAATAAGAGATGTACTTGGCAGCTACCGCACTCATCTGCCAAGTTCAGTGTAATGCACTTCCAAGAGGAACATCTGGCTCTGTAATTTTGTTCCTTGGCAATGCAGCTGTTGTCTACATGGCTGGCTACCCCTCTCTGCTGGCAGCTGTGAAACTGCATTGGGGTATGCTTTGGACACAGATTGCTGCTTTATGATGTCTGGATGTTCTTTGTCCTTTCCTTCATCCCAAACTTGCCTACACCTAGGAATGATTTTGCTTTGCAAATGAGTACAAGGTGCAGTCCCCCAAATTACACCTCACTGCAAACAGAAGTGACCAGGGAAGAACAGCAGCTGGGGCCTATTTACCTACTCACCCAAATTAGCAGCAGGTGTTAGCGAGCTGAATGAAGTCCACTGTAAGACCATTTGCAGTTAACAGGCACACATAATGTTGTCCCCATAGGGTGTGAGAGAGAAAGGAACTCCTGTCTCAACTGCAAGCCATTTTATGGAAGCTTCTCTGAGATCTTAAGTGGACCTGAGACAGAAACTAATGAGTTTTCAAGAGAATTTAAATGGAAGATTTATCTGTTCAACAATAGTAAAAATATAGGATGTACAGATTTGGGGCCACCACCATTAAATCTGCTTGGGGGGAATGCAGCAGTAACAACTACAGTGCTTCTTAAACACACACTGACAACTGACATGGTGTGTCACCTAACT
The DNA here is from genome assembly GCA_020745775.1 of Theristicus caerulescens. Taxonomy (NCBI): domain Eukaryota; kingdom Metazoa; phylum Chordata; class Aves; order Pelecaniformes; family Threskiornithidae; genus Theristicus; species Theristicus caerulescens. The sequence goes on along the minus strand of CM036564.1, from coordinate 64,105,275 downwards.
GTCCAGTGCATCCAAAGCTTTTCAGAAACCTTCAAGGTTTTACTCAAGAGTAAGAGGATGATAAACATCATGAAACAATGGCCTGAGGCTGAAAGAATTAAAGGTTTTCATTTATGCTGGAGGAGAAATTCCCAGGCAGAAGAACCAAGGTATGAGCCAAGAACAGGTGAAAACATGGGTAGTACAATGGATACCTTAAAGCCACCTTCAGCAGGTGGATGGGAAAAATGAGCCTTGCAAGGGATGCGTGAAAAAAATTGGTTAATGTTATACAATATCCACTGTTGGATGGAGGCTTGTACTGTACAACGCTGAGCCACTAGATAGCACTGAATGATGCTTTCATGTTGAATAACACCCCCTTCCATGCTGAAGGGGAAACAGATGAAGGAGGTGTTTGCAAACTGGACAACAAGAGAAAAGACAGAAGAGGCTGTAAATTACTGAAGAGCGAAGAATCAATATGGGGAGGACGGAGTCCTTGATTATAGCAATCAGATCATGACTGGAATTTGGGGTAAAGTCAAGAGACTCCCTGTGAATGAAGAAGTATCTTCTGACAGAGCATTTCAATTTTGTCAAGGAAAGGATGGAACGATACCCCCTGTCCAGATAGAGCATACACTGGGTGAACACTGCCATCAAATTGCATTAGGGTAAAGAACCCTGAGACAAAACACCACACGAAACCAAAAGTATAAGTCCACCAAAAAAAACAATACCCAAACTTGCATATACCATGGCCATCATCACAGTATCTGGCCAAAAAAAGAGACAATTTGAGGTGTCCAAGCATTACTGTGCAACAGTGTGCTCACACCAGAAGTGGGCAGAGCAGGAGGAAAGGGATCACAAGAGCACTGAGAACAGTTTTTCATGGAAGCAATGGAAAAGCTTACTTCATAAGATGAAAAAATTCTCCATCAGCTAACGAATGAACCAACCCTTTATTTTAAGTTAGTTTACAGGTGACAAGGCAGTGTCCCCTTAGGAACAGTGACATTAGGGGTGTTAAAAGTCTCCTACCTGCCTTCTCCCCAGAGAGCAGGAGTTTTGATAGACCATGATAACAGAGCTTGGTAGCTCAAGGTAACATAAATCCTGCTTTTAAATTGTAATGTTCCCACTTTAATTCTCCACGTTTTTTCCATCAAACAGTTGGAGCGTTCCCCCGGATTCAAACCGCAGCTGGCCTCTGACGCTCAGTATAACCTTTTGAGCAGATAAACCCACCATTTTCTGTCAGGTACAGTTGAATGTTTGTTACAGCTCCCTGGTGAGTTGCTATGAAAACTAATGTCAAATTAATAAAAGCCTTAGCAAAAAATGTCAAAGGGTCAGACACTGCTCCATGTTTGGGGCTGCTAATTACAGAGTGGCAGGAGAGGCTGGGATATCACCTGCTGGCACTCTGCCCAACGGTATTCTCAAACCAGAAAATGCCTTCGCAGCTGGACGTGGAGGTCAGCTGTGTGAAGAGACAGAGAAGGCGAAGCAAATAGCTTGTCAGGGTTTGAAAGCCCAAGTTTTCCCCCTGCATCATAAAAACAAAGCTGTATGTATCCACAGTGGGAAACAACAGCTGTGAGCAGCTGCCTATTGCGAGAGGTAACCTCATGGTTCTGTGAAGTTGCTTGCCCGATCAGACCCGTCCTGCTCAGATGTAAATGTGGTTTCTATTCTCTGGAAGGCAGGAGAAGAGGTGGGATGCGGTTGTGCACCTGAGAAGATCTCATAGCTATATCGTTATATCCTCTTGGGTTTCAAGCCCATGTTGAATCCACTCTTCTCAAAACCCAAGATTTGCCAACCTGTTGTTTCCCAAACTGATTTGTGTCAGCTGGGAGCCAAGGGACTTGCCAGCCAACGAAATTCAGTCGCAGGGAAGTGTACAGACTTGGACTTTGCCCCTTGGGGCAGAACAGCTGCAGCTGTGCGATGCAGCAGCTTCAAATCCAAATTCAAGCCCAGCCAACAGGCATGGTCTCAACAGGGACAGGCAACAACAGGAGGATGAAAGAGCTGAACTAAGGAAAGGCCTCTGTGTCATCTGATTTTCCTTGCTTATGTTTATACAGTCTTTGATACAGCTAGGTCAGGAGAGGGAATATACTTTTCCAAGTGACATTTCCAAGCAAACATCTCTGCTGTTATGGAGAGACTTGGAGGAGTCCCAGCCCGAGCCCACGGGTTGTCTGCCCTACAGCTAAGTGGCCCCAGAGGACAGTTTTAGCACCTTACGCTCAGTCATCTGCAAATACTGCAGAGTGACAGATCCTACAGCAGACAAGTCCTATAAACAGCTAGTCTGGCCCTGGTCTTGTACTTGGAGCAACCTGCTGTAGGCACAGCACATGACTCGAAGGCATTTAACTTAGCAGGAGATAACCACTGATTTATGAGTCAAGGGCATAGGGTGCTATTTCTAGCAACACCACTACCTCACATGTCAGCTGGACAACCCTTTCCCTTCTGGTTCCCCTACTGTCATTTGCACCTTTAGACTGCAAATGCTGTGAGGCTGGGGCTGCTGAGTTTCCCTGTACCTTTGTACAATGCTTAATGTAACAGAAGCGTGTTTCCTCTGCGGTCTTCCAAGCACTGCTGAATGCATGTCCTACATGCCAGCACAGAGCAATTGGAGCAGGGGCCACAATAAGAGGAGGGCAATTAAATTAAGATATTATGCAAACATTTAATGAGAACACAAACCAGACCTTTTACTGAGATAAAAAGCACTAGTTAACTTTTTTCTTGTTTCCACAAGCACGCACTCACCCCAGTTCCATCAAAAGCGAGGCAGGCGGTGACATGGTGTAGGGCTGAAAGGCTGGTGCTCTGCTATTCACGGCATGACAAGTTGCAGAAAGATCTGTCACGTGAACCCACTCTCGTATGATTTCCCAAAGGACTGTTTTCCAATCCCCCTTACCTCAGTGAGAATTTGGAAAAGGACTGATAACTGAACCTGGTCAAAAAAGTTGGGAAATCTCATGGGGACAGATTTTCTGAGGAGCTTGGCAGCTCCTTCTCTGGGAAAACCCATAAAGTAAGTTTCGTCTTTTTCTTTCTTTCTTTTTTTTTTTTCCCTTCTTTTTTTTTTCCTTTTTTTTTTCTTTTTCTTTCTTTTTCTTTTTTTTTTTCCACCAGTAATCAAAATGTGGACCGAGATGGTCTAGATGAAATTGAAAAGAGGTATTAAAATGTGTGGTGGCAATCTGAGCTGTACTTCCAATCTGATAAAAAAATTAACAGTGCTCAAGACACCTAAAAAAGTGTAGAAATGTATGTAAGCACCATGCCATTATTCAGACGTTTAGTGAATTACTTTATCTGGGGATTATTATTTATATTATTTATCCAGTAACTAACACAGCAAAATTGGTCTAAATGGCCATTTCAAAAGTGGATGAAGCTCTGAAGATGATCTACAGGAAGGATTAAAAATCACTGGAGCATTTCAAACAGTGTAATGGTAACAGGCTGAAATGAAGCATCCTATTCCTGACGTTCATTTGCCAGCAAGGGGGAGGGCTCTCACATATGACAGTGGGAAAGACATAACATCTTCCAGGACTCCAGAGCTTTCCCTTCTCATGTAGGGCTCAGACACGGCTGATAGACCTGCAGAGAGGACAGGAAGGACTGAAATGCTTTTGGAAGCCATCAGGTTTCTTTGCTATTGTGTACCTGAACAGGACCTGCCGCGTGGGTCTTTCAGCTCAGCTGATGATGGCGACGAAGGCTGGTGGGCTCAGGACTGGACATGAGAGCATGGCTGTGCTTCATCGTCATCACAAGGTCTGTGGCCAAGGCATTAAAAATTAATTGCTCTGGAGGGTACGATTACAGAGTGGTTCCTGCAGCAGTGTGCTCTCAGGCTGCTTGGATGCCTGAGTGGAAAAAGAAGTCAGTTTGTGACAAAAGGAAAGCTTCACAGCTGGGTCCCCTGACAAAAGCCAGTGCAACACATGGTCACAGGGCTCAGATGAGCACAGCAGGCTCAGGGCTTTGGGAAAAGCTTTTCCAAGAAAAAGTCCTACTGGGTGATGCCTACTGAGAGCAGACTGTGTCTCCAGATCGCCTGCATTAGTTAAAGCACGTAAATTGGGGCTGTTCTACTCCTGTCACTGATGAGCAAGGTCCATCAAGGAAGTCTGAAGTTTAAATTACAGATGCTTATCAGCTGCTGGCTGTTTTCAAGTTAGTTCCTCTAATGTTTTGCTCCATATGTTGAATAAACCCACTTGTTTTGAGATGTCTGTTCATCTCCATACTGCACTGATCCCCTCTGGAGAGAGGACACAGAGGCTTCTGCCCGAAAGCTACTTCCACAGGCGAGAAGAAGTTACATGCTTCTCTGCATATCCAAAGATGTAGACTTCATCCCAGCACAAGCCAAATAATCAGGTCTGATGCCTGCAGAGTGCAAATCAGAGAGACAAGAAAGAGAACGGATCCGCCGATCGCCTCCTAGACATTTGCTGTAACAAAGAGCAACCTGTATCTGACTATTACCAAATATGTCATGAAGACAGCAAAGAAATTACGTTGGAATCAAGCTCAGTCAATAATAGTTCACTAGGAACTGATCCCCATATTATTCACCATAGTTGTAGTCTACATCAAATTTGTTTTGACAGAAACAATGCTATTCATGAGATCCTAATGATAGAAAAGCCATGATTTCCTTTGTGACTAGAGGGTTCTGTACAAATTCTTGAAATATGCTGCAGTGCTGGTCCTCAGAGGTACATGTGGGAAGAGGCATACAAAATACATATGCATGGCACTTCGCTGTACATTGGGACAGAGGAAGAGGTCAAGCTGCATGGTGCATCTGACCACAGAATCATGGAGTAGCTGAGGTTGGCAGGAACCTCTGGAGGTCATCTGGTCCACCCCCCAGGGAGTCCTGCCATTTAATGGCAGACAGTGGAAGCAAACCCAGACAGCTCTGAGACAGTGGCAAATGTACAGCCAGGCTCAGTTTACATAAATGTGCCACTGTGGGAGAAGGAGAAGTAGGGAAATGGAGCCTGACCCTTAAAAGCTTCATGGGGCTGCATCACTTGATTGTAGCACAGTGCAGAGCAGAGCACCATACTGCAGTATTTAACAGTCACAGTTCCCCAATGTTACACTATGCCTAAATTTCACAAATGGCCACCTCTACATAAGCAGAGCTCCCTACAGAGAGATGTCAGTGCCCTCTCAGAGGAGGAATGAGCCAAACAGCGATGAGAAAGAGGAGGCACAGATGGGTGAAAGAGTTTCTGGATCAGCCTGAGAGAGCCAGGAACGCCTACCGTGGCATGTTCACAAAGCTGTGACTGCAGCTTCTGCCACACACAAACCAAATACGTTAGCACAGGTACATTAACAGCTGTGTTACCTGCAGCAAAAGCTCTACTGAGCACTTCAAAGCCTGCATAGACCTCTTGGAAAGCAGTGGGGTACATGCTTCAGAGAGCACAGGAACATATTTCCATGGCATCAGCTCAGAGAGCCCAGGCTGTGGCCCCGGAGCAAGGTGCAATTTGTAAACCCTTCAGAGGCAGCTGAGGAGGGATGCAGGGCTGTGCTAGTGCCGTTGGGTCAGTGACATGAGCCTCCATGGTGGAGAGAGACTGAGCCACTAGGACCTGCTGAAGGTGAAGGCATCTGGTTGTCCCCTCTGCAGGGAGCTCTGGAGAATCACTGCAGCCACTCCCTGGAGCTCTCATCTACCCCTCTCCCACAGCCCAAGGTACTCGATAAGTGTCTGATGGCTTTTGGCCACAAGAAAATCTTGGCATGCAGTTCATTAGGGCAGAAAGATTACCAGCCACTGAGCTGAGTTATCAGCCCATCCACACATGTGCTCTGACCCCTCTTTCTCCCAGTGGTGAGCTGCCAAGAAGTCCCTTGCATTTGCTGTGGCTGCAAAAATTACCTGCGAGTAGTCAGCAGGCACTGCAAATTAAGACTTTGACTATTTTTCCAGCTCTTCCTCCCGCTTCCATTGCACATTCAGGTACTTGTAGGTCCTAAGGCATTGGCCTAATGCTCTAACCTTAGGCCTCATGCAATTTTGGGCATACATTTCAGCAGCCTAGCTAGGGTGCCCACATACCTCACTTGTTTTACCACCACACCCAGACACCTTTAAAGCAAGAAGATGATTTGGCAATGCAAATAAAACCTCCAATTGCTACAAAAGGAGCAAAGTAACCTGCTGCTGCCAGCACCCCTCTCATAACTCTGTCACTGGTGGAAACCCCAGCTGTCCCTACAGCAAGTTGGGGGAGTTCAGACAGAAGAAAACCAACATGAAGAAAAAAAAAGAGAGTAAAAGAGTTTCCTACACATTTTCTGCTTTAACAAGCTCACTATGAGGTGAGACCAAACACTTTCTTGGTGGCAAGTAAGTTGGTTTAGCTCTGCCGTGGACCCACATCCTTCAAACGCAGGAGCTGGTCCCTGCCTTGAAGGTTAGCACTATAAATAGACAGAAGAAAATTCTGTTTTACATAGGCGATAAGGGCATTGCTCAAATGATCTCCTCTGCTTGTGCAAGTCTGAGCAGCAGGTTTGGAAACGGTGCTCCCAGGTCTCATGCAGTGCCTTTGCAACAAGGCTTTGCTGAGAATAGGCTGAGCAAGGAGACACTGCAGAAAAACCTCCCATCGCAATCTTGACATCCCTTTGCTTTGCACCTTGGTCTCCTCCCGTCTGCCTGCTCCTGGAATGTGGAGGCAGTGCCAGCCTTCTGCTTATTTTTGAGTGGAGGCAGAAAGATCACATGAAGTACAAAAGCACATTCCCTCCCTGGAAGCAGCCCGCTCCCTTCTTTCCAAGAGAGTAAAAACTCTGCATGAATGTTTTATGAATCAGCCATGTGTTCATTTCAACGATAAAGCCAGCTTGGCAATTTGGCCTGAAAAGGGGGAAGCTGAAAACGTACAGATTCCAACTGGCATGTGTTTAGACACGAACTTTCCCCCCCCCATTGAAGACATTACATTCGGTCACATCTAACTTGGGGAAGTTTCTCTGCTTTTAAAGAAATTGCAGATTATGTCCCAAGCATTACTCAGAGGTGAACAAAATAGATTTGTCCCTTTAATGACTTCATTGAGTGGATGCACGCATGGTGCTAACTGGTCACAATTTTGGTACTCTCAGTGCAGCTTGATTTCCTGATTGCAGCCCTTTTACATTCCCAGCAGTCCACCATCTGCAGTGGCAAATGCCATTTCAAGATGCAGAAGAGGCATAGATGAGGTTCCCCTTTGTTTAACCTCCTGCTGTATTGCTCATCCTAAAATAAATGTAATTTAGAAAAAAATCCTCTATGGAAAACACCATAGGTAGGGAGGAAGAAATTGCCTAAAGTTATATTTTTCCTGCAATGCTAATCCTAGGCTGAATGCTTACCTAAGTTCACTTCTCTCCACTGTCATAGAGAGAGGGGTAAACAGCTTTTCTCAGACATCAGGTCTACTCTAGGGAGAGGGAGAGGGAGAGGGAGAGGGAGGGGGAGGGGGAGGGGGAGGGGGAGGGGAAGGGGGAGGGGGAGGAGAGGGAGAGAGAGGAGAGGAGAGGAGAGGGAGAGGGAGAGAGAGGAGAGGAGAGGAGAGGAGAGGAGAGGAGAGGAGAGGAGAGGAGAGGAGAGGAGAGGAGAGGAGAGGAGAGGAGAGGAGAGGAGAGGAGAGGAGAGGAGAGGAGAGGAGAGGAGAGGAGAGGAGAGGAGAGGAGAGGAGAGGAGAGGAGAGGAGAGGAGAGGAGAGGAGAGGAGAGGAGAGGAGGGGAGGGGAGGGGAGAGGAGAGGAGAGAAAAAAATATAATGAGACAGCCATGCAAGAACAAAACCAGAAAGGAGAGAAGGCAGAGACAACAGCCAGCACTTTTCTGGAAGGAAATGAGAGAACCCCGATGCAAACAGAGGGACACCCCAGACTATGTTCAGATGCTCATATTCCACCATCCAGAGGCAACTTTCACACCTCCAGGGAAAACTCATCCTCAAAGTCCAAATACAAATACCTATGAACAGAACAGCTGGAAATACAGACCCTGGACAAGTACCACCAGCTGTATGGACGGGTAAGTCACACAGCACTATCTACAGTCAGTGATGCAGAATGAACTGTAAGGTAACAAGCTGAGCACCATCTCTCCTAGTTGAAACAGCCCTCCCCATTCACGAACACAGGAATACACCATGTGCAATTCCCATTATATAGCAGCTGTCTCTGGGAAGCAAGAGGGTACTCTGATGGACAGGACATGAATCCTTTGCTTGACTTCATCTGCCAAAAGTCATTTGTTTTATAAGCTCATCTTTCCAAAGGGAAACCCAATGACACTAGTTATATCCATAGCAGCAGCATGAAACAGGGAACCCCCAGCGGCTGGCATGGACCACCACGGTGGTGGTGATGGTGGCAACGTGACGGATGGTATGTGATGGCTGCAGAGAGGCTTGCTCTCACTCAACAAGCCTCAAAGCTGAACCTCAGCACCTGCCCTTCAGCAAGCTGCCTCTAAAAAGGCTTCACACAGAGCACTTCCACCCCTCCTGTGGTCACCGTTAAACTGTTATTTTTTCCTCCTTCATTTCCTGCTTCTACTTTTCAATATATCAAATTCACTTGAGGTCTCAATGACCACTTCACTGGGGTGGGAGGCTGATGAATGGGGCTGCCAGCAAGGAAGGGAAAAAGAGGATGGAGGGAATAAGGATAAAGTGTCCTCATTTCAATTATTCTTAGCACAATCCCAAGGTGGCTCTATCTAAGATGAGGGGTCCAGGAGGCTCCCCTGAGAATATAGTGACTGTAGGGATGTCTTAAAGTCACAAATTCATTTAACTGCAAGGGTCTGTCTCTTACCATATCATAGTCCAGGAAAGGTCCTTAATCTGGTGGCCAGGGAAACCTGGTCTTGAACAGCACAGTGATAGGCTTCATATGGTTCTGCTATGCTCATTCCAATATGGACACATTCCCTGCCCTAAAAAACTCTGAGAATCTAAACAGATTAGACAAAGGATAAGAAAAAATGTGAGAAAATTTGCCTGAAGTCAATTTACAGTTCAGTAGCAGTGCTAGAAACCTCATTCCCACATCAACACTGGGATGAGGGAGGCTGGACATGGCTGTTTTAAGCAGCAAGAGTTGGGGAGAAAAGTTTCACGGTAGTGCAGTCACCTTCAAAATCCCCCACCCCATGGTGCTGCCTCTTATGGGTGCGAATGAAGAGGCAGATCTGCTTGATTTAGGCCAAGGGATGATGGAAGGAGAGGGTTTAGGAGGACAAGGCCTAAGGATAGATGAGGGCCTTATCAAATGCAGATGGTCAGGTCTGGTGAGGAAAACAGTTAATGGAAAAAATTCCTCTGACTTTCAAGTTTTAAGTTCATAAGGTTGCACAAAGGAAGACTGCTGCATTGCAGGAGGCACTGGGGAGAAACATAGGAGTGGCAGGGTTGGCCAGGGGAAGAGGAATAGGTTGCCCAGAGATGTGGTAGATGCCCCATCCCTGGAAACATTCAAGGTCAGGTTGGACGGGGCTCTGAGCAACCTGATCGAGTTGAAGATGTCCCTGCTCATTGCAGGGCGGCTGGACTAGAGGATCTTTAAAGGTCCCGTCCAACCCAAACCATTCTATGGTTCTATGCAGGGAGCAGGGAAAATGCGATAGAGCATCATAGCCTTTTTTTTCCCTTTGCAATCCTGCAGAGAAATATAGAATAGAGTTAATTGGCAAACATATTGCTCATTGCAGAGCTAATTAACAAATTTGCAAGTCCTTCATCTCCTACAGATTTTCTCACCAAAATTTCTTGCACCACCCTTGAACTTGCTAATACCCAAGGAAGCAGCTCCAGGGACTGCCCTGTCAGACCTGTGCTGATGAAGATGAAGCTGGTGCTTCCACACAGATGTGTGGGAGTTGGACATACTCGGCAGTTCCAGGAATAGATCTGCTGCCAGTTAATTTGTTAATTAACAAAAGGTCAGAGGCACTTCATCTAGAGCAGAGCTCTCTGCTTGAGAAACTTTGCTAGAAAGTGCTTCAGGTGACATCTTCACTCCATGGTGCTAATAGCACCTGCCCATATCTATTATGGTCTCTTTTAGCCTCCCTTCTTGCCATGGTGGTCTTGGCCAGAAGCCTGTTAAATGAGTATGAAACAAACTGGGGTGGATACTGGAGAACCACATGCATTTAAAAAAGTTTTCCAAGCATTCAGAGCAGTTGGGTTCACTTTTTTACTTCAGCCACGTCTTTCCAAACTTCATGGCTTGGAACCAGCCTGCTCATATTGGATTTGTGAGATGGGAAAGGCCAAGATCTTGTGACCATTTCTAACCTGATCAGTGAAAGAGCAAAAAAGCCCTGGATACAGATTAAATCACTAGACCTTCTGATCTTTGTTAATCATTATCAATAACCCCGTGACTTCCATGCTGGGGCTCGTAGGCAGCTCCGTTGTGCCGAAGCAGTCTTAGGGGAGTTGATACTTGCACAGCAACTGCAGAAGGGTCAGCTTAACCTAAAGCATTGCCACTTGCAATTTGCAGGTTAAGAAATCTTTTGTAAAATGTAACAGGATTGTCTCAAACTTTGTTAGACTGCTAGATGACAGGACTGGCTGTTAATTCACACAGCAGACTCAGGGCCAACTTTGCAAGTAAAAGGTAAAACCCCAGAGTAGCAGAGGGGTGTAAAGAAAAAAAAAGTGTAAACCAATGTGATTATACTTTGCTGCAATTAAACCAGCTCTTAAAGTGTTTTGGTCCAGCTGATCTGAATGATGTCAAACCAAGTTAAAGTAAAGTAGTGAGATTAAAGAAAACATTTTTTAGTCCAGATACTGGTCTTAGATTATATAACTTTACTATAACTCCTCTAAAGCTGTATGTATCACCTATATAGGTAAAGCAAAAATGTAGCACTGAATTTGAGTTGTACAGGCAAGACGTCAGCCTTCCTCACCTTCAAGATAAACTCATCCTGTTAGCCTCTTCCAGGCAAGCCTTTAGATAGATAGGTTCGAACAGTGTAGCTGCACTTCCATTATGCATGCTAAGGGATGTAAGTTCTTTTATTGATGCATCTTAACTAAAACCAGTTCCCCACAAAGCTTCCTATACATCAGAGCTTAGAATTGGAAGGGTCTACAAAGACCTCCAGTTCAGGCCCTTGATAGCGTGAGTATCACAAAAGCTAACCCCTTTAAGCAATTTTGAAAGACCCTTTTTAAAAAAAGGTGGAGAGGAGAATAAAGTGTCTTAAAGCCTCTAGAGAAACAGCAAGGGAATTTCATTGTTTAACCTCTTGCAAAAAAATTGAGGTGGACACAGTCCTGCTGAGACTTGCCCAGCTTTATGGTCAAAGCAACACAGCCCTGCTGAGCATGGAGGAATGAGCCACGGGGATTTTGTTGTAGGCCTAAATCTGGCCTAACTAGCATTAAGGCTTGCCTTGACTATAGTATGTCTGATGTTGAAAAAGCTTGCAGATGGACTATGCCTGTGTGAAATGGGAAGTGAGATAGCTGTTACTTTTGTCTGATAGATGCAAGGGGGAACGGAACCATGAATTATTGGAATTTTTTGCTTCCTCAGGCTCTGTTGTTACCTTGCAACAGCAGGCACTTACTCATATATTTGGCAACAAGGTCACTAGGTTGGTAAGCAAAGGCATAGGGGGTATCAGTGCACCTGCTCAGCTATGTAATAACCAAACAGAGGCACAAGCTTGGAGTCTGCCCCAATTGCAGCAAGAAAGAAGCTTAAAGAACAAAACCCTGTAATACTTCATGCCCCCCAGGATGACCTGATGGTGGAAATGATCAGCAGAGTAAATGCTTAGAAAATGGTGGTTTAGGTGCCTAGAGCTCACAAGTTTTGTTGGATAAACCTGAGCCTTGGGCTATAGTTTTGAAGCTAAGAGGATGCCACCTGAACTCCTAACTGGGGAAAGCCTTTAGTGATGCCCTGTGACAGTGGGTGTGATGCTGGGCCTAACACTGCCTACTAAGATCCCTGTTGTCAACAGGGAGGAGGACATGAAGAAGATGAAGAACATGGGGCATGGTACACAAATTACTGAATGGCCACGATGCCTGATAAGAGATGGCAAACAGAGCCCTGGGGCTCACCAGGTAAACAGAAAAACCTTGTTCAACCTAGTTCACATGTTTTATCCATTTACCACCTCTTGGGGAAAGTGTTGAGAGCTGATCCAGCATACAGTTAAATCACTGAAGAGCTCTGACAGACATGGGGGATAGCCTGTCCAGGAGAGACTGCAAATGGGTCTGCTGAGCCCCTTCACTGTGAACATTGAAGGATAGGCAGTTTGGGGCTAAGAAGGTTCATTATTAAGGTTGAGTTTGTCTTTACTCATGCAGTTTGGGGCTAAGACAGTTCCTTTTTAAGGTTGTGTTGGTCTTCACACTTCTAGGTGTGCATCGCTCCAAGCCTGTGTATGCTTTTGGGCATTTCAGGCACTGCAACAGGCTGCCCAGGGAAGTGGTTGAGTCTCCATCCCTGGAGGTATTTAAAAGACAGGTAGACATCATGCTTAAGGACATGGTTTAGTGGTGGACTTGGCACTGTTAGGTTAATGGTTGGACTCAATGATCTTAAGGGTCTATTCCAACCTTAATGATTCTATGATTCTATGATTTCTTTCTAGCCAGGCATGAGCAAGGTGGGGGAAACGTTTAGCACCGGTGTGCCTCCCCGGTTGTTTCCCCCTTTCAAAGCCTTCAAGTCTCGTGGAAGGGAAATGCAGCCAGCCGGATGTGCTAGGCTGCTGGGCTGGGGTTTAGGTTAATGTCTGGCTCATTTGTGCTGGAAATTGCAAAATCTTTCCTGTGGAAGGAGCAGGCAGTTTGGCCCTTCAAGTGCATATAGACTATTACATAGGTAAATTGAGAGAAGACTTAAGAGGTACGTGAAACACCAGAACAAAACAGACAACGGGTCAGGAATACGGTTCAAAGCTGTTTTTCCACAGACTGCTATGCAATGGTTTTATTATTTTTTAATTTTTTAATTTCTGTAACCATTCCTTTTTTTCCTCTCTATCTTTGTCTGTGTTTACATATTTACTTTGCGGGGGAAAAATCCCTCTTTTTCTTTTTTTGGGTGGATGAGGGGAAATGCAAGAGATGAGGTACTTTCTGAGTGCCTAAATTGAAAAATCAATTACTTACTATTTCTAACAAAGTTCTTTAAAGAGCTATAGACACAGAGAAAGCTGACATTAAACTCTATCTACCCACTATACCGCCTGTCTGCCTTTCCACCTCCCACCTTGCCCTCCCAAATGTAAGAAAATACCTATCCCGAGATCAGAGGAGATCACGCCTGGGAACAACAGACAACCCTGAGACACGGGCACAGCTCACAGCCTCCCCGTGCCCCGCCCGGCCATGTAGGTCCAACACCCGCGTCTTTGATAGCGTCCCCGAAATCCTCCTCGCCAGTCTCGGTGCCGGCAGCCCAGAGAGCAGCTCGAGCGCGGGATGGAGCAGGAAGCCTAAAAACTTCGGTCTGCAGAGAGACCTCTAGTGTTTTTCTTTCTCCATGTCCTGGCAGAGTTCCTCCAAAGTACAAATACACACAGAGCTCCCATTGTTTGCAGCCCTTCACAAGCCCACTGATCCTAATATGGAATTCAGCAGGAAACCCATGATTTCCTGACACACAGCAAGCTGGAGAAAGAAAGGAAAAACTCCATTAAAAACCTCCAGGCTCTCCTCCATGTTAGAAATGAAATGGAAAATGGAGTGGATTTAACAGGAATCCCTGATTCCTGCAGCCAAGCTGGAGGAAGGGAGACGCGAATCAAAGCCGCAGGCTGCTGATATTTTTTAAGTCGCAATAAATACTGAGAACTCCGGGGCAGGATGAGGATTTCCTGACTCGGACGAACGAGAAAGGACAGATCGCTTTTTTATGATATTCCTCTCTGTATATTTAATTTATTCACCTCGATGATTCTCTTGACTGATCTGGTAATTGTTAGAAGCGGCTGTGACAGCCTGGAAACATTAGTATGATTTCCTGAGTTTGAGATTTGCTGCCCTCCCTCCCCTCCAAACTCAGGAAAAGTCAATACAATCGCACTTCATTTTTCCTTCATGTGCACTTGGAAGTCCTGGGAGCAGCAAGAGCAGCGGCAGCGGCAGCAGCAGCAGCAAGAATGAACTGCAAGGAAGAAGATGACAACTGCACTGATGGGAGCAGCAATAACACGAAGAAGATGTTAAAATGCGTGGTGGTTGGGGATGGTGCAGTTGGGAAAACCTGTTTGCTGATGAGTTATGCCAATGATGCCTTCCCAGAGGAGTATGTCCCCACTGTGTTTGACCACTATGCAGGTAAGAAAGTGCTTTAAAAGAAATTTAATTGAGAGCTGCAGGAGGGCCAGGTGGGAGGTAAAGGAAGATCCAGAAGAGGAGGGGACGGTTCAAAGGGGATGCATGGGTTACTTCTTGTCCGGGAATGTGATTCGGGCCTGGATGGTAGCTTAGATGGCAGCTCATACAATTGGGGCAATGCAGGATTTATTCAGAGAACTTATTTGTTTGCTTCCGATTTTTATTTTGTTTTTTGCAAATAAGCAGTGTTAGGGATGCAATTAAATACACTGGATTTTTGGGACAACAAGTATAATTCAGCCTCCATCGATTTGTATTCTTGCTTTATTTTTGAAATTCTGAAATTCTGAACTTCGCAGGCTGCAGTTATGATGAAGACTATATATATATATATATATATAAAAACATAAAAATATTAGCTACCAGTGCTCTTGTGCCTCATGGCAAATGATGCATAAATTACAATATTTATATCCTATTTAAGGAGTAATCTTTGAGAAAAACAGCATAGTCTCTTTCAGTGCTGTCAGAATACAACTCTCCTTTCAGAGACATTTGGTACTCCATCTATAAATGCATTTTAATACTATAACTTGATGGTAGGGAAAGCAGAAGTGGTGATTGGTTTGAGTACTTTATAGTGAGGGAATTTGTACTATAAGAAAAAAATATGAACATAATCAAGATTATCAATGATGTTCACTGCATCACTGTGCAAAACAGACCCACAGATTAAGTACAATATTCACAGGCCTCTTTCTGTAGCAATTACTTACTTTACCCAGCTGTGTCCAAAGTTATCACGCAGATGGTGTGATAGACTAAAACTGTTGCTCAAACTTCTGCTTAAATTTTCCTATCCCAAATTCTGCTGTTTTTCTTCTCTCACTGCTCCTTTGGCTTACGGTTGCTGTTGTTTATGAGCTCCCTGAAAAACAGATTCTAGAAGCACTGCAAAACTCATTGCTTATCTTGCAGCAGCAGTTGGAGTTTCCCTTATTCTCTCCCCACCTCCTTAAAAACTGAATTTTCATGGCGTGGCTTATCATAGATTTGGTATTCTGTAATGGGAAAATCTCTGTTTTCATTCTGGCTTTGTGTCAGGTTTAGCAGATGAACTGGCAAACAAGAAAGCTGTGTAATTGCAGAATCTGATCCATGGAAATGTGAAGACCTTTTCCTCCACAAGAGTGGGCAGCGTCAATTCTAATGCAAGCAACGCTCTCTTTCCTCTACCCTTCCCACCAGATAGATTAAATGACCATTTTAGAAAAAAACATTTACCCAGACAAGATACAAGAATATTGCATGGTGGAAATAAGTACTTCCATGAGCCAAAAACCCTAGGGAAGCCTGGCTGCATGAATTTATGTCTTATATTGCAACAGCACCCACTTTCCCATGATAAGCTGAGATATGCTTGTTCCTTAACAGCCTCCCTCCCAGCAATATGCCGGTCCCAGCACCCGCTGCCCTTCGCTGTCTCCCATGCCCTGCGAATACCTCTGCATATGGAAAAACCCATATGATAGCCAGTAGCAGACCATGTACGCATCGTCCTGCGGGCTGGGTGGTTTTGGTGTGAGCGTGGGGGCACACGTGTGTGTGCACACACATAGGCACTGATGCCAGCCAGGGAGGCTGGCACTCGCTGGGGGCACCATTCTGAGTTTCTCTTCCCTACCCAGCTGCAGGTGACTCGCAGGGACTTGCTTTGATTTTGTTTGCTCTCAGTCAGAAGTGGTAGAAATTGCCAGTGGGCTCAAAAGTTACTGAGGGAGAAGAGGGCTGAGAAGGATGGGAAGATGAAGAGTGCCTCTGCGTAGTCCTTATTTCCTTAGGGTGCCAGGTAAAAGCAGTGTGCATGCACTTTTAAATCAAGCTACATTTTCAGAGTTTGAAGATTTAGACCTCTAAAATATCTCCAGCTATTCTTATTTGCCTTCTTAACTATTATAGCACATAAATATAAACTAAGAATGTTTTCAGTGAGAAAGTTCAGAAAGATAAGGGAAAAAATAGCTCTGCATATTGACCTGCTATTCTGAGACAAACTCTGTCCAGAGGCAGTGGTCAAAACTATCATTAATCAAAAATGGAATTTCATTTTTTTTGAGAAATCTCATCATATATTAAACCAATTTCACTACAGAACTGCACACAGAATTGAGCAGTAGAAATGACTTCTGGAGCAGAGTGCTGGAAAAAGTCCCACTCATAAAACATAAAAATATTACATGGCATAAAGTATAACATAACCTATTTAATATACTGTGGGTATTGAGAGAGAAAAGAGCTCACTTGGAGCAACCTTACCCCTGAGCTTACAGCCTATATGATATCCTGTTGCAACAGCCCCTTCCACATCAATCCGCATGGCAGCCCATGGTCAAGAGGAGTGGCAGCATGGCAGTACCATGGGCACAGCGGTACCATGGGCACGGTGATGCTACAGGCACCATGGCACACAAGGAGGCTTCACACATGGGCAGATCCTGCAGGGTGGTTGAGGCTCTGGAAAATCACATTTGAATTTACCCCAGGGAACTGGTTTGTCTGCCCCTGCCCTTGCCCCTGCCAAAACCAACTGTTTCTACTTTCCCAAACAAGCTGAAACTGTTTGATTCAGTTCTTCTGTGCTGGAAATGCTCAAAAGCAATTAATTGCTGCAGATTTTTGCAAAGCTGCACTTTCCATTGAAGGTTTTTCACCCAGGCATTCTTACCAGCAGTGGTGTGTTAGCAAGTGCTTCCTCTTGCCTCACCGGGTCACAACCTGGTTGTGAGCCCCAGGACATTTACCAATTTCCTTCTTTCTAATGGAAAAAGGAGGGGGGAAAGCATTAAAAATCAAGGATTCCAGTGGTGATCTCAGAGCAGTTTCTCACTGCTGTGACTCCAGCGACTCGGGGGAGACAGTGATGCTATCCAGCCCAGCATTGGGAAAAGCTCCAGACTCACCACTGCCGTGGCCAAGGCGTTAACCGTTCATGGCCCCGCAGCACCAGCTACGTCTACTTGTCCCGCTGCATTGCATCTTTTTAGCTGCATACCTGGGGCAGGTTTCAAAGGCACAGGTGAATCAGGTGGACACACTGACAAGGGTGGCCCAGAGGAAGCCCTTTCAGAGGGCTGAGCTCCAATAGTATTAGATCTGTACAGTACTTATTCAGTGCCTTTCACATGAAAGGGCTTGAAACCACTTTATAAAATTTGGGCCCAACCTGTCTCTAAGAAAATCAAAGGCAATACATGGATTTCACCCAGGGAAGGAACAGGCTTGCTGCAGGTAACTCACAGAGCATTTACAACTTAGATACGGTGATGCCTAGGACAAAAGGCTGTTGGTGTTTCACCATGTGCACAGCTGCACTGTACAAAAGTCCAAACCAGTTATTAGCACCACACTGGTAATATTCTGCCACAGATTTCACCCACAGTCCACAAAAATGAATTTGTTCAGGGCCTGTTGCCAGGGTTGGGATGTGATGGATGTAAAGTAGGGTCAGCGGCAATGCCAGACAGATGGGAAAGGCAAATTTGTTATTTGGATACAAAACTGAGTTCTTTTGTTGAGTGTGTGGAAGTTTACAAATCTACTTATTTCTCAAGGCATTTTGAAGAGGTTTTGCTGGAGGCCAGAGCCCTGAGTAGGTTTTCTTACCTTTGGTGAAATTCCAAGTCCCACACTGAAAGGGTTTAGCCACAAGGTAAATGGCTATTTCTAGGGCAGGCAAACCAAAGTGCTATCCCAGTGACAAACAGGATATTACTGGCAATAACTGTAACAATAGGGACTGTTTGGATAGTGAGTAGACGCTTTAACATGCTGGTTCCATTCTGTCTTTTGAACATCAAATGCTGATTTTCCGTGAGCAAAGGTCTCTCAGCCAGGGTGACTTGTATTGTGTATAGCTATGTGAGGTTATAAATGTTTAATTAGGGCTGAGGTTGTACCATCAAAAAAATTTAATTCAACTACTAGCAGAGTTCATTTAATAATACCAAAATTAACTGGCTTGCTCTGTGAAATACAGAAGGGAGATATGTGCTATTTGTTATTTAGGCAGCCACCGAGCATCCCATTTAATATTCATGAACCCTAAAAAAACCAGCAGGTTTTAGCATGAAATTTATTCACCTTAAAATTTACATTCAAGCTTCCTAGAGAAGTGGTCGATGCCCCAAGCCTGTCAGTGTTTAAGAGGCATTTGGACAATGCCCTTAATAATATGCTCTTAACTTTTGGTCAGCCCTGAAGTGGTCATGCAGTTGGACTAGATGATCGCGGTTGGTCCCTTCCAGCTGGAACTGTTCTATTCTATTCTATTCTATTCTATTCTATTCTATTCTATTCTATTCTAAGTACATTTTTTTAACGTAAAAAAGCTCAATGATTGAGGAGCAGTACCAATGCCATGCAGCTAACTTGGCCCACTGTGCTGACAAAGGTGAACAGACTCATTAAATGGCTGAAGTCTAAGGAGAAGAGGGTGGTGAGTCTTAAACTGTCTAGTTCAGGCACAATGCATAGGTGAATGTCATGCAAATAGCTTTAGGAGCCAAAGTTGCATCTTTGGTAAACGGGAGAGGTCAATCCCTCCAAAGGAGAGCTGCAAAGCATCTGCACTAAAGACATAAAGTAGATGGCGTAAATATGTCCCTCCCTCCCCTCATGTGTCAGCACAAACTGGTGAACATTTATAAATAGTGAATCCATTTGAAAAAAATTAGCAGCGGCATGTGATCACTAATGAATAGCATACAGAATAGTTCAGCCATGACTGAAGCTCTGTAAATTAAAAGCAATATAGAAGAAGACAGACGTTAATTACTGTTAGGAGACACATTTTTTGTTCTTTAGTGATGGTTCAATCTAATCTGTCTGACTTTTTACTGAAGTGAGCTGGAGTGCTCACCAGTCTCGCAGAGCACTGATCTCAACCTTGCTGGCCAGGTAAGCCATGCGGGAAGGGAGACTCTTCTGCTCTGGCATTTTTATTAGCATAGAAGCAGTACTACTGCTCTTGCCCAGAGCAGTCAGCCTGTACCTGTGCAAATCCATAAATCTATTATATCCTGCCCATGTGCCACTGCACTGACTCAAATCCCTGTTCATCGTGTCCTCCCATGAAAGAGAGCGGTCGGAAGTGGCCTGTCACTGATCATGGGGCTGCCCATGGCTCGCCACTCTCAGTCCTGGGACAGGCAGGAGCACCCAAGGGAGACAGGGACCACCGTGACACTGTCGACAGGCCATGCACTGAGCAGCTTTGCCTTGAAGCCTTCTCCCCATGGGGGAGGAACCACCAGCCAAAGCATGCCAGAAACCAGATGGGAGCTGTAGCATCCCAAATTTCTCCAGCTACAGGCACAAGAGCACATCTGTCCACACTTTTGATGTACTAGTTATTTTTAATTGATTGCTAATGCACACTGGTTTTGACCCATCTCTGCTTGCCATGGTGCGTAAGCAATGACTTAAACCCCATACCATCACTTTTTTCCCCTGTTGAACAAGGAGAACTGCAATTTCTGCATGGGTGCTGCCGTGGGAGTCTTCACACTACCACATCCTTGAGACAGTTGTCTCCTATAAACAGTCTTGGTAGCACATTAGAGAAACCCTTCATGCAATGTTTGGGGTCATTAAACTGAAAGAGCTATAAATAGCACTGAAAGAGAGCTGTGATGTTTATTTGCATTGATATTTGCAGTGAGGTTTTTTTTCCTTTTAATGTTCATCCAATTTTGATTGTACAGATTTGAACTTTATCCTTGAGACAAGAAAGCATTGACTCTTTTAAGATCTGGCTCTTTAGCCTAGCAGCCACAGAACAGATATGTTCACTTTGCCTCTCAGGAGCTAAAAGGACTTCCCTGCCAATCTTCCTGGTCTGATCCAGAATAAATCAGGGATCTCAATAAAACATTCAAGGTATGACACAACAGAAACCCACCAGTGCAATTCAAAGGTTTTCATGGCTGGCTATTTTGAAGATAAATTTTACAGAACCGCTAATTCTTAGGCTCCCCACAAAAGGTTTAATTCTGTGTTCTGTGTCACGTAAGCCAGAGGAGATCTAGTGATCCTCAGGCTTTTTCATATCTGGGAAGCCTAGGCAGTCTTTATACTGAAAAGGTGCTTTTTGCCTGAATCACCATGGTTATTCCACAGTCAGATGAAATGGGCACCATATACACCCCCAAGCGTCTTAAGACCTTTTCCTTCTGAAGGTGTTTTACGGTATGCGAAGACTTGAGATAACTATCGCTCATATCTCTCTTCCTCACACACATCCCTGTATTGTCCTGCGGGTGCACAATCCCCTTGAAGCCCATGGAGACAGAGGTGTGTTCATGCTTTGTGATCCTATTTACTCAGGGCAGATCATTTCTGCAGCAGTGCTCTGAGCACTGTGGTGACAAAGTCCCCGTTGTCCCCTGGTGCTACTGAAATGTAGCTGTGGCTAGGGAGAAGCCTGCAGCACCTGAGCTGCTTCCTACCTTTGCCTCTGGCTCTGTTATACAGCTTCTCTTTGTACTGTTGCCATTCCTGGTTTGATTTTACACCGACAAAAGCTTTATGCTAGAAAGAGACACAAAAGAGCTTTCCACCGATCCCTCCCAGACATTCATCCAGTATCAGCAGTCAATGGATGTCCCCGTGCGTCAAGCACAGCAGGGGACAACACTGCACCATGAATAACATTTACAATCTGAAAACTAGATGTAGAGAATAAGCAAACTACAATGCACATCAGGAAGGATAGTACCAGGAATTAGAGGACTAGATGAAGCAGCCATGTTACTTTATCCAGACTTATCCACCCTAAATTCCACCTAAGCCCCTCTGTCTACTATTTTGTATTAGCTATGTGGTGTTTGAAGGGCGATAGGAAACACAAAGAATACCAAGCAAGGAGTTAGACAATTTGAATGCATACTGGTGGTTCAGATGTAGAATGATGGGGTTTTTTTAAGGTCACCCACAGTCCTGAGGGAATGGGTTGGAAAGATGAGAAAGTCAAATGGCTTAAAAAGACACATTTCTTTGCATGGTATGTGATTAACCCAAGGAACTTATCACTGTACAGAAGTTACTGAGGACAAAATTTTAACAAGGTTTGCAAAAAGGGAGGTTGGACCAGGTATCAGGGAGATTGAGTGCTATCATAAGCTAATGAAAAAGACTTCTGCAAGAGATAATAAAATGTGAGCTGACACCACCTTCTGTTAGAGGCCAGGATAAGACCTCAATTTGGTCTGATGAATGGCAAAATGTCTTAAATCTGCTCACTGCTAGATCAGAGATGAAGCCTTGGCTCCCTGGGCTGTGAGTTTGGCTCAATCCAGCATTCTTGCACTCAGTGCTGTAGAAAGGGACTTTTTGGAATGATTCTTCTGATATATGGATGGGCAAACAAATTTTGAAATTTTGCTTATGCAGCAATGCACTGCTGCAAAGAGACATGGAGGGATTTGTCTGGAGCACGAAAAGGGTTAACAGTGGCAGCGATGAGAAAATGATCCTTTTCTTCTCCACTACCCCAAGACAGTCAATCTTAGTCTTTCCCTCCCCTTCTAATCAGTGTAACATGCAGGAGATGACATCAGCTGAGGAAACCAAAACTGAAACTGTGGCCTCTGGCCCTTGAAGGACAATCTCTACAGCTTGAACTAACAATCACATCCACTACCTTAAAATCAATAATTGACTCAGTACACGTGGCCAGCCACCCACACCAGGGGGCAAAACCACTTACAGGTGGTGCCAGGCCAGGCGCATGTTGACAGCCAGACAGATGCTCTTCAACAGCAGATGTTTCACTAGTAAGAAAGAAAAACAAAAACTTAGCAAAGAAGTCTAAGCAACCAAAATTCCTAGACATGTACAAACTTCTTCATTTCTGCAGGATGTGTCAGTGTTTTTACTAAGTCATCATTACGATGGCATAGTTACTGATTAAGTTAACGCAAAATACCTCCACTAAAACTTCCTTCTCATTTTCTGTTCTCTTGATAAACCTTGTCACCTTGCTGTCTGTACTAGTGATGCAGATCGTTGCTACCGTGCATCACTGTGTATGTTTTGCTCTGCGGGCAGTGCCTTTCCTATGTTCTAACTTTCCAGTTGTTATGGCCAGACCTAATGACATCATGGAAATGGCAAGGGATGAGGAAGAGCAAACATATTTCCTTCAATTGTTCTGTTCAGACAAAGTCATTAAACAGTAATGACATCTCCTGTCAAATTATTATTATCTTTGCAGTGAAAAAAATACAAGTTATTATATTTCTAGTCTGCTTTTAAGAATGATCACTCACCAGTCCCCTGTCAGATATATTGTTCCTGTATCCCAAGCTATGGGTCTTCCAGCTAAGCCAGGGAGTAAGTTACCGAAGAATGAAAGCTTTATGAATTGTCACCCCAAGTTTTATCCCAAGAGGCACTGAATGAATGAATTCTAGACTGGATTTATGAACTGGTATTCATCTCTCTTTTTTCCCCAAATAAGATCAGGGAAAATGGGTCTTGCAATAGTGTCTAATAATTAAAAGCTAAAAAAAAAAAAAAAATGTGAGTTTACTCTATTTTTTGCCAAGCATTATTCACATTCAAGCTCAGAAATCTCTCACCTAAGACAAGCCGTGCTATCAGCAGCCTTGGCTGAGTGCAGGGACTAGACCTTACGTGCAATTTCTACATGTGGTAAAATGCTCAAGCGCCATTCATCAGCCAATGACTTTCCCACATACCCAGGTGGACAGGAAAGCTCTCCCTGATCTGAGAATGAATCATTACACCTCACTGCAATCCCAGGCACCATCCATCATGTCTCAGCAGTGAGGACACAGCCAGGTGAGCATAGCATGAAGGAGGACCCAATGATACAATCCAACCATGTGGTTGCTACCACCTTTGGCTGAAATGGATGCAGATCTCATTATGCAGTGATGGCTTTTCCTTAGTATTTGTTCTGTAGCATACATATTCATACATTTCTGACCAAGACCAAAACCCTCTTCCTAAACAGATATCACTGTGGGCATGGAAAGTTATCATATGAGAGTAGGCAAGATGGCTCGGAAGGGTCCTGGAGCGGACAGTGCTATCCGCATCCTGTGGCACTTGCTGGGAAGTGGTGTCCCCAGCTAGTCCCCATAGCCAAAGTGGTGTATTTGGGATCCCAGGGAAGGGGAAGGCATGAAAGACCATGAGAGCTTGGTATTTCAGCTAGCACAGTTCCCCAGACTTAGTGTGGGTGCAGTGCACCAGGAAATCCAGCAGTGGAGTTGCCCCAGGGTTGCACGTCTGCCTCGGGGACTGGCACAGCAATGAATCCATAAATATGAAACATGCCAACCAGCCTCAGGGGAGGAGAAGGCTGGAAAAACCATTCACTGACAGGAGAAGCACTGGGAAAAAAAAAAAGAGAGAAAAAAAAAAAAAACTCCCAAAGGGGGGAGGTGGACAGCTGTAAAAATATTCCCAAGCATGGTGGCACAGGAGGCACAGTCAGGAGGGCGATGGCTTGGGAGCAGGAGGGAAGAGCAGTACAACTCTGTACCAGGATCCTCACTCCTCATTCAGGACAGTATGCAAGTATATCTTAGAAATAGCAGTCCCAGTGATGAGCACGGCAGCCAGCACTTAGGCATCTGAAAGAGTTAAAGAGGACTGTGCAGAGGGGCTGGACAGAAAGGGCCTGCCACAGTGCAGGAGGAAGCCTGAGATGACTCACTGAAACTACTTTCCAACCCCTGCAATTCTGAAGGGATGGAGGCCACGTCTCTTATTAAAGACTCTCTGGCGTAGACATCCAGCTATAACTTTGAAGTAATGATATTAACAGTATCTGCTAATGCTTGGCTTTCTGCAGACTTTAAGGAAAAGAACAGCTTCAGCAACGAGTGGGAAAACATACATGTTCAAACATAACCTTAATTTTTATCCCCTGGGAGATGGGACAAAAAGAGCATCTATTTACAATAATAATGCTGCTTTGCTGAGAACAGACCATAAGGAAAAATCCCATAAGGTTGGAAAATGTGTTTTAAGTTCACAAACTGTCTCATGCTCCAGCTCCAGAGTGGGCAGCCGTCCAGCTGCTGTGAGCAACTCTGTCCTCAAAGGCCAAACCCTCCCCATCTCAGACACTCTAGGTTTCTGAGCAATCTCCCCAGCTCCGTTTCAGAACTGGTTAGCTTACATCAGCATATTTTCCTCCAGTAACTAGACATAGAGTCAATGTCTTTTTCTAATTTTGGGGGCCCCATTGCTTGGGACCCTGTCCATGAGTAGCAGAAATGCAGAGACCTGATTCTTCATTTAAAAGGTGAGGCGTTTCCACCAGGGAATCTCAGCTCTGGAACAAACTCACACTGAAAATGCCTCCTGAGACCATCTGTTTTATGCTAAATATATCAAACAATGGCTTATGGAGGTAATGTCCAGGACCTGTGTTGTCCATTCAAGCTCAGACGACAGTGCTGCTATTGACAGGTTGGGTTGTATGATTGTGCTTCTCAAATGGCTCCATATGGGCACACAAACTTCACTGAGGGCTCAGGGTCTATCTACATATAGGTAATTGCATCTTTTATTTTTGGTTCTACTACACAAAGACCTTTTCATCTGTATCAAAACACAAAGGATACTATAGAATTGCTTGTAATTTCTTTCTAGTTTAATCCCATTTTTGCTCTCTGAAAACTTGTCATTAAAATTTTCAGCAAAAACATAAACAAAATTCAGGAGGGCATTTGTATGCTCTTATTTAAGCTCTTAGGAAGACCCTTTACCTTCAGAGTGCTGCTTTGCTTTGTTCTGTGTACGTAACCAGTAATTCCCAAAAATGAAGTACAATTCCCTTCATCTCATTGCCTTCTAGTTACTGCTCGGAATATTTTAAGCCTTTTCCAGGAATACAAGGGAGTAACATCTCTCGTTAAAAATTATATGCTAAATACAGCTTTAAGAAAGTAATTTTCCAGGAATACCGTCCATGAAAAAAGGATCAAACTCAACATTAAAAGAGAAGTTCATATTCCAAAAAATATTCAGCTAATCTGCCAGAAACCAGGCCTTACGGAAGAACTCCAAATTAGCTGAGCCAGTTCATGATATCATTAATATGGAGAATTTCGCCTGCCATGCATAGTAATATTGTCTGATGGAGTGTGCCACTTGGAGATCTGCTGGGAATTTACCTAAACCATTCAGTTTGGTTCAAGTCCAAAGGGGTGAGGTTGCTGTGGTTCTTGTTATTTTAATATTTTAGAGTGTTAAGTGCATTTTCTCCCTCTACTCTCCCTCCTGGGAAACTGCTAAAATGATGAAATAATTCATTCTTCCATTATTTGAAGCATATTGCCCAATTTATTTCTTTTCCTGTAAAGAGGTGCTTGTAGCAATACCATAAGTCCCTCCTGATTCTTCCAAAGAAGGAAGAAGCAACAGGGAGTGTGAATGCAGAATGAGGTCCCCAA
Organism: Theristicus caerulescens; assembly: GCA_020745775.1. Lineage (NCBI taxonomy): Eukaryota > Metazoa > Chordata > Aves > Pelecaniformes > Threskiornithidae > Theristicus > Theristicus caerulescens. The sequence goes on along the minus strand of CM036564.1, from coordinate 64,079,397 downwards.
TTTGAATTAATGTTTGACAGAGGAAATCTATGCCAAGAAAATGGTGGAATAGGAATAACTTGTGTCATCTCCATATGGTGCTCCCAACTGGGTTTCTCTCCCCCTACCCTCTATTTAAATGCATGAACGTGAGAGATTAAAAAAACAAGTCTTGCGACAATTTTGCAAGGAAAACAGTATTTTGAGACTATGCCGAACAGGGTGGAAACTCCTGAGGACATAAGGGAACCTTGTCCCTGGCTGAGTACATTCAAAGTATCTCATGGCGAGGGGCATGAGACAATTCATACAAAGACAACCTGACTAGAGAGCACCTTCACATGAAGTCCTTCCAGGTCTTGATCCCCTTTCTGCAGCTCCCTCCATCTTTCAGAAGGAATAGTTGCATTTCCTTTTCTCGGTATTTATTTTTCACGTTGCTTTTTTCTCAAAGAATAGGGTCTCCCACCTGAAATGATAGAGAAAAATAAAGACAGCTTGTCTTTCCAAAGCATGCCTGGGTGCAGCATGGGACATGGAGCTGGCCAGAACTGGATATGGGTCCTGCAGAGCCATCTCTGAGCCAACTGGGTCCAAAACCAAACCACAGACATTGCACACATAGTGGCTGCCCCACAAGCACTGAGTGATAATTATTACCGTGTGTCTCTTCTGATTTCCTCAAGCGCTGCCGAACTGGCGAGGGCTGCAGCCAGCCAGGGCATGAGTGCAGATGTTCTTGCCTTCTGACAGATGTCAGCTCTGCCTGATGGAAAATGCCATCCAAGATGAGTGAAAACCAACAAGCAGCCAGACAGGGCTTTGCAGAACGGTAGCGGGACCACCCCGCAGTGACCACTGTCCATTGCAGAGACCATCCAGCAGTCACCTCTTTCCTGGCAAACCCCTGCCACAGCATACCATAAAAACATTATCTCAGCATTGCTTCTTGTGTGTAAGCTAGGGAAGGTCAAAAGAGCCAAGGAGCTGCATGAGAAGCAAAAAATGCCCAAGAAAATAGGAGAGAAGAAGTGGAGGAGGGTGGGAAAGAAATGTACATCCTTAGAGGATGGAGGGGAAAGGTATGTTTAAGAGAAGACAGTCCAGAAACAATCCATAAATCATAAAACAAGTGATTTGTAACAACGATGTTTTGGGGGATATGACTCATGATTTTGAACTTCTGGGGTTAGCAAAAGTTCTGGCTAGGGCATTTTTGATGAACTATCCCACCAGGAGAAAATGCTGATTCATGAAAGTTGAAGCATTTTTTAAATACTTGGAAGGACAAATTCTTGAGGTCCAGGGCCCTCTGGTTATTTCTGACAGTGCAGCAAGACCTAAATTGAAAACATAATATCTGAAGGTTTTGTTTTCATTCCATTGTAAAATGAAAACAAATTGTAAAACCTCAGAAGTTGTCGCAAAGCTGAATTATCATCCCCCTGGCCAGTTCTAGTTGGTTACTGTTAGTATCCATTTTACAGTTACTGTATTGTAATCATTATTATCCAAGGGCAGGCTTACTCCCACTTCCTCTAAAAGAAATGCTTGTGCAACAAAGACAAAAATTTCCAAGGAAAATGCCTGAAATAGCGTGAGCTCAGGTGTGGTTTTAGGCTCTCTCAATACGAAGAGCTGCAATGGTTGCAGGGAGAGGTTGGCAATCCTTGCAAGCCTTGGCAAACCTAATGGCAGAACCAGGCAAGTGCTTAGGAGAAAACAGTCTTTGAACTGAGTGTCACTCATTGTGTCTTTAATCTCTCTGGTACAGGCTACCTGCAGAGTGTTTTTTTCTCCTCTTCTCCTTTGATGACTTTCATCATCATATTACTGTCTAATAAATCCACATTTCTAATTAATAAGACCACATAGGTTTGATTTCCAAAAGAAGGAAGGTAGCCCAAATGCTCTCAAAAGTTTTCAAAGTACATCTTCCCTCCAACAGACACAATCTTGCTCCAGTGAGTGGTCCCCAAAGTTAGTGACATTGGAACAAGGACTTCAGCCGTGATGCCCAGTGGACGTGGAGGGAGGTGTCTGTGGCCACATTCTAGTAATGTTGCTTGTAGATTATAGAGGAAATATACAGTAAAGGACCTGATCGGGAGCTCATGCCAGATTGAGTCAGGAAGGACAGCATCGTGGTTAGGGGAATTGGGTTGTGTGCCATCAGTTTGACCTTGAAATCCAACCTGTATTCCAGCTTCTGAGATCATTTACTGTTGGGTCACTTTCAGGATCCCCCCACATAGCTGCATTTCTATTATCTGTCACGTTAACAAACCAAGACGCCACTATTTGATAGAAAAGATTAATTCCATAAGCCAGAAGCTGAAATGGTCTGTCCTTCCCAGGAGCTTCTCAGCAGAGGGCTCAAAATCCTGTCTTAGTATGAATTACATCTGACCTAAGGAAGTTCATTTGGGGTGTCTGAGGACCACTGAATTTCAGATTTCCTATATGGGCAATCCTTTCTAATGTGCTCCTGCTGTGAGCTGTCAGGCAAGAATAAAACCAGAGCCATCAGAGGTAATGAGAAGGCACTACTGATGGTGCCTAATGGATTTTCTTCCTTAGAAGAGCTGGAAGCATAACCTGAAAGAGACTGGTTTCATTTCCCAGTGAACGTGGTGGGTGTGGGTACCTAAAATTAGATATAGTCCCTATTAGTGTAAATATTTATGCCTATTGCTGTAATACATAGCTTTTAGTCTGATGATCTTCAGTATAGGAAATTGTGGTAAATACATTTTGATATTGAAAATGGAGGAAATAATAGATTTTTAGGCAATCTTTTTGAAGGTTAGCTATGCTCACACAAACTGCTGGGTTCATCTGGTTTTGGAAGACTCACAGAGCTGGGGCCAAGCAAATCTAAGTCAGGAAACCCTTGAAGTGAAGGAATGTGTGACATACAATAAAAGGCCAACAAGTAGATGAATCAAATAAGTGAAAGAAGCAGATAATTTCCTTAATGCAAGTCTGTGCAAACTGCTAAGCTCCCAGGAAATCAGAATGAAGATATTTATGACAGACAACAGGCCATTTCTCAAGAAGGAAATATCAATTTTCCCCTTATATATTTTCAGGAGATGCAAGGAAATGTTCATATAGTAATTATTGCGTGATTTATTTTTGTCAAAGAAAGACTTCTAGATTACAAAGAAGCCATATGTTTGGGGATTTTTTTTCCCCAAATTTCTTTCTTTGCTATATTAATTTATATAAGCAGTTAGAAAAGTACCTATAGTTTCCGCTTCAGGGAATTTTCCTCCAAATCATTTGTACAGATGGCTTTTGCTAAGCAAAGACAACAGTCCTAATGTCACTCACCATTTCACGGATGCAACCCCTGTTAAGTACAGGGGCTAGTAAATGAGCTTTATTTCTCTCCGTGTTTTTTAGTAGTGTGTACAGAAGTAAAAGACATTGACCAGCAGAGGAATACATATGCCATCTCGGCATGGGGCAAGAGGCCTGGAGGCCTCAACGTGAATTAATGGTCAAAGAGCAACCACAAGTGCAAGAACAGAGGCCAATGAAACACAGCCCAGAGCAGAAGGAGCGGGAGACCAGAGGGGCAGAATGGGATGAAAAAGCAAAAAAGTGCTGCCCCTGCTTTTCTCCTGGCACTCCAGTATTGGAAAATCTCCCATATACCTCCTATAATAGTCAACTCCACTACAATCTCGATAATGGCCAGAGTTCACCAGCAACAATATGAGAGAACAGTAACAGGAACCAGAAAGTCAGGCAGATGAGGCAAGATAAACGCCAACTTTAAAAACGTGCAAAGCCCAGAAGGAACCTGGGCCCTGGCATTTATGCTGTACGATAAAGTCATTCCTGGGCTAGAAAAAATGTAGCTGTCTGGAAGAGTTTTCTCTCTTGTCTGGGCACCTCGGTCTGTGGCCAGGTGTGAAAGGATGGAAAACCTTCCATTTCTGTCTCTCTCTCTTAAGAAAACTTAGATTGGAGTTTTTGAAGCCACCTTGTAGAGCTGGGGACCCCATTCAAATTCAATTTGAAAATAAGCATTTTGAGTTCCTTGGAAAATCCCCTCCCATCATTTTGATTCCCAAGAGGTTCAAATCCCCTCATTCAGCTTCCTGAGCTGCTGAAGGTTGCCAGTTCCTCCATGGCCAACAGTCCTGTCGCAGACATCAGGGTCTTCTCTGCAGGATGGCAGCAAGCCCATCCCTCAGCATCCACCCCATTAGTTTATAAAATGGTTTGTTTAGATGCTCATTAAACCTTTGGCTATGGAAACACAAGCACTGCGCAGGAGTCTTGGTATCATAGACTCTTAGTAGCTGTAGAAGAGGATGTTAGACATATCGCAATTTTTGCAATCACCCATTTGGAGGGAAGACCACAAATTCCCTTAGCTCAGCAAAAATATATGGTAACTGGGTGATGATCACTGACACTGGGAGCGCAATGGATACACTCCAGATGTCTCTTCAACATCTGCTGGGATTTATATCCACCCATTGACAGATGGGAAACCTCAGTTCTGAAAAAAAGGATCTATGGGCTGAGGTTATAGTAAGGTAGCCAAGACCAGAATTTCTCTCTATTTGTTTGTCATCTTGCTATTTCTAGAAATACCTCCCTCTGCCCTCTTGGAACACCAGAGTGTATATTTCCCAGACATGTAGCTGGCTTAAAAGAAAACAGATCTTAAACTAGCAAGAAGTAAGCCTATGGAGATCAATATGTCTGAAGGAACAGGGGTGGGAAAAACTCCAGAAAAAAATGTTTATGAAGGAAAGCAAATTTGCTAGAAAAAACACACTGTCGCTGCAGTTTGCCATCATCCACATACCCTCCAGTAAGGAAACAGCTTTTTGGAAGTGAGTGAACATAGACATACATGGCAACACAGGCTGAAGGACTGTTCAAAAGGATATGGCCCTGAGACTGTTCTTGAAAATATTGTTTCACCTGGTTAAAGAATTACAGAGGGAATAGTAAGCTTATGAAGATGAAATGATACATAGGATCAAATTAACTTGCCCCAAGTGTATCCCTGTGATTACAAGACAACATATATTTTCTCCATAACCAGCCCCCAATTACTTTAGCACTGGCTTTCTAGATACCAATCCATCATTGACCAGGTATATCCTGCAAAGTGTCTGACTTACCAATCTCCTTGTTAAACAACAGGGAGTCTGCTCAGACACCCCAAGCTGCCTTATGAACATAGCAGTAACAATTTAGCATTTTGACAGAAGGAAAGGAGTTTGAAGACATATATAGGCATACATTTCCTGATGGTTTTCTCATCTTAATTTCTCCAGAGGGTCTCAGCAGTGGTAGATGCATCTGTTTTCCAGAATCTGCTCCCAAACTCAAAGTCCGAAGATCCTGCGTGTACAGAGGAATGTTGCTGTTGAGAAAGGGCAGAGATTTTGAGAAACCTCTTTGTTCTGAAATCCTCTTAAAACCAATCCAAACCAGTTTCTTAGTGGTCCTCAGTGGTGTGGTATGAACAAGATTTAAGTCTCATATCTTTGCCATTTGCTCACTGCTTTCCCAACTGAAATGGCACCAGCTGGCCATTATTATTTCACACTCTGGAGGGTTCAAATGTTCATCAGCTCTCCGATTCTGTGGTAATTCTCATTACCAAGAGCAAGAGAGATTTCTGGGCTGTTTGGTCAAAAAACACACTTCATATATGAGCACAGCATAATAATGCATACACTGCCTAATGTTAAACAATTCATTGCACACTATTGAATGCTTAAAAAATAAAATGAACCACGGTTATTTTAGATTATCTTGATCATTAAAGCCCTGCGGGCAGCAGGCATCACAGCGGTTAATAGCAACTGTATTTAATATCAAGGAGTAGGGTATATTAAGCAAACATTGAGTTCAACCCATAAACAATCTCTAGTATAAGCACAGTAATACATGACAGCTCATGGATTTTGTATAAAAGCAGGTTTGTGTCAATACTCACATTTTATTTGGAGGGAAACACTGGCATTAGGAGGGTCACACAGCTGCAGGGTGGGAATCAAGTCCAAATCATCTGTGTCATGGACCAAAGCTTTACCCACAAGCCACCCCGCCTGCCATCCCGTGTGCACACAAGTTGCTCCTGCCTTTATTTTTCACCTGGAATAGTTCAATGTTTAAGCTCTGTTTCCTTTGCCAAAACACTTCCCAGCCGGCCATATACAAGCTGATTGCTTCTCTCTTTGTTTTGGTGTCTGTTCATACACACGGATTGAAATCCAGTCTGCTGAAGGCAACATGCCTGTTGTCATGGCCAGGTTGGGGTTTTCATCTTCTGCCCCAAAGCCTTTCCAGCTGGGCGGCCAGGCTTTCTGTTTACTTCTCTTTAGGCTGTTTCTCACAGCCTGCCTGAGTCCATGCCCACACGAGCGATGTCAGAGACCACTGAAACCTGTCCTGAGGGAAACAGCAGAAATCCAGGATAACAGACCACAGACCATGGCAAGCTCACACGCTTTCTGCCACTAACACCCACCCTCCATATCTACCTGCAAGACTTCCTTCAGCCCCCATGCAGGTGTAAACATATGTTTGCCTCCATGCATGTCAGGAAGCCCAACCCTTAGGAAAGTCCTTCCCGTAAGCATGTTAACAGACATCTGGGCTTATACACTAATTCAAGATAAGCACATGCTTGCGTGTTTTGCTGAAACAACCCCAGAATGAGGAAAGTCTGAATTACGCAATATGAAAATAATACTCTCCATTTATTAAGCATGTCTTGACAGTACATTAAAAAATTCTGGAGCTTTCTTCTTGACCAAATATTTCTCCCACTTCATACCATAGGTATGCTCCAATTGTGCTGGGAGCAGAATGGCAATATTATGACTCACTTCATATTGTAGGCTGGAAGCACCATATTTTGTTCCAGAAAGATAGATTGTAGGCATAAGATTTAAAAGGCAGGTTTTTGTAAACTACACTCTAGTATATTCTGGAGCACATTTTGATCTGTTACACCATCCAGTCCCTCTTCAGCTACAGCCCTGGCTGTGCTTATTTTTAAATTTATAACTGAGCTGGGAATACAGCATGTCCAAATTAACTTACAGTGGTGAGTGAGGGAGTCAAATGAATTTTTTGTGTTTCCTTCCAGAGCAGCCCTCATGGCAGTAATTGCTGCCACACACTTTTGCCATCAATTCAATGTTGTGTCTGTGCTGAAGCACTTAGGCACAGATGAAATGATGCTGTTCTTGTGTCTCATCAGGGCCCATTAAAGTGATCCAAACCTTTTTGTCTGTCAGCCTACAGGGAGTGGAAATGACCATCCTCCCCCTTTGGTTTTGCATGAGTTACACAGGGTTTGCCCACCAAGACTACCATGGGCTGAAGGTTTAGATCTAAGTTTCTTTCGGTGGTGGGGTGGAAGCGAAAAGCAAATTAATTCCTGGTATTTAACAGATGATGCAAAATCCCTGTGCTGTTTGGTACCAGCAAGTTTCATTTGTAATAACCCAGCATTGTAACCTCTGCGTAGGCTCAGACACCCGCTAGCATCACTGGCCCCGTCAGACCTGAGCTGGAAACTTCAGAAGGGCACATGGCAATTCCTAAAAAACATCCACAGGGTTAGAAACGAACCCTGGAAAACAGTAACTTGATCCACAGCCTCTCTCACTAGGACCAAAGCTTTTTTAAATACCACTGCCATGTCTCAAAATCAAAGGTGCGTGGATTGTTGCTGATGTTTACACTAGAAGTGTCCTAAGCACTGATCATGTTTTCCACTTGTGACTAGCAAAGACCATTGGCAGGGCTTTGTAAGCCACACCAGCCGGCCATGCTTTCTAGGGTTTGCCTTTTAAAGCATAGCATCAGTATACTTGTCTGGAGCTCATAGAAACAGTGTAAAATGTTGGAGGTTCCTGTATATCCAGGCCCAGCAGCTGAAAAGTATGTTTCCCTTCTGCAATTCAGATTTTATACCTGCGGTTTGTGTTTAACCACCAAAACCCCTGACCACCCTCCGCACACCTCGGCAACCGTTACACATCAAAGAAATCAGTGCAGATAGGACAGTGCTGTAAGCCTCCAGCCTGCCTTGGCTTGGCTTCTAGCCAGAAATCCTTCCACCCTCCTTGGCCGACTCAGCCCCTTGTAAGCCTCGAGCTTTACTGGGATCAGCTGCACCTGACGTTTTTGGCTCAGGGCCGCATTCCTCGAGGGAACCTTGAATCCCCCAAAAGATCTGCTCCAAGCAGATTTTTTTTCCTCTTAGGAAACCAACAGTTCAGGATACAGGAGACTTCCTTCAGGGGATATATGTGCAAATAAAACCTTAAAACTGTTGCTTATGTAGAAAAGTTGGATGGCAGACAGAGGCATTTTGCTTTTGGTGGCAGCATCCTCACTAGTCCAGAAACAGCACTCCCCATCTGACTCTGCAACCTGCATACCTCTGAGAAAGCACCACGCTCACGTGGCTGCAAACCAGGGCTGCGCACAGCACCTGCGTCAGCATGGGGAAGGACACTGAAGGATTAAAAGGTATCAGGGTGGAAACACATGTCCTGTAAGACCAGGTTGGAATTATTTTGCTCTATCACATCAGTCTCCCAAAGAATGCTCTTGAAATGGGAAGTCTCCCAGAAGGTCGCAAAAATAATAGAAGGTTTAGAAAATAAAGTCTGTAGGAAAAAGCTTCCAGTATTGCAAACATCAAGGCTGGAGATTGCGTGGAAAAAATAATACAGAGCAGCAAGGTAACAGTCCAGAGGGAGCAGTGAGGAACAGAGAATAGGAAGCTCAGGGTAGAAGGGAACATTTTTTTAAGGAGTTCATACATACAGAATGGCCTAAATGACCTCCAATAGCCCAAAATTTAGAATACAGTTTTTTACTAAAATGCATACTATAATCTGTGGGCCAGTTGTAAAACTGAATAAACTGCCCTGTGAAATTCATGTGGCACAGTCATTGCAGATACATTGTTCAGAGCAAGACTGGGCAGGGAGTGAATGCTTGTTCACATGGCCCAACAGCACGTTTTTACCTCCAAAAGTCATACTATCTGGTTTTGTTCTGTTTATCTGGTCAAATAAGAATCTACAATAATATCCAAGAAAAGCCATTATACCCTCAACATACTGTGATGGTTGGAGAGTGCACAGGCACAGTAAAACAACCTTCGCAGCATCCCTCCAGCCTGAATTCAGTGAAAGACTCAAGTAGAAGGGCATGTCTTTGATATCCCATTTGCTGTTGTTATAGCCTCTGGTTTTAAGTTTTAAACCTTCTAATAGTGTAATAATGAGCTTTCCATTTCTTTGCTGACGTGGTTGATGCCTGCAGGTTATTGAGTTTAAAAGCCAAAACACACAGACATAGAAAAGTTGCCTCAGGGTTGAAAAAATATATATCCTATTGGAAGGGTGGGATTTAATTAGCCTTTGTTCTCCCAAATCTCACATAAACAAGCGCACTCATATATCTCCCAGTACAAGGCAAGCAAAATCAAGAGTGCCTGCTCAAACAGGAATCTTACTAGTCCCTGGTGGGCGGCAGGAACATATGTGCAAGTTACAAGGCTTGAAATTTAGGACTTTGCTTCACAAAATGTCCACATGGATCAGATGAGAGATTGCCACTCATTGAAAGAAACATTGTGCACCAGGCCAGATCCTGACAGCCTTACTCACGTGGGCCACCATTTGCCTGTCCTGGGACTGCAGTTGCGTTCATAGTCGGCACGTGCATCAGGATTTGGTGTGGAGCTATTTTCGTCTTCAGCTGTATTATTTGCCAGCGAGTTGTTCTCAACAAATATACAGCAACAACCTGTAGAGATTGATGCAAAATAAAAAATAAAAAAAAACCCACAACAAAACAAAACAAGCAATTTCCAAATCCTTAGTGGATAATACTTTATGATCCATGAAATAGCTGCAATACAAAAAAAAAAAAAAAAAAAGAGAGAGAGGATTAAAGAAGGCTTTTAAATTGCGATAATTATCCATATCACTACATTGTAACCATATAATTATACATTGAAACACATATTCCGCCTTTGTAAAACTTTTGGTGTCATTTCTCAGCCATTCAAAGCAGCCGTTAAATGATGCTAGGAAACAGTCCACATTGTCTGCTGTATTGCCTGCCTCCTCCCCCTCTGCTTTTGTGTTTTCTTCCTCTCTCCTCCTCCTCCCAATCAGTTTCAGAACTATAAAATATCACTGCCTGCCTCAAACTGTGGAAACTGCGAGCAATTCCACTAAAGTCAAACCTGGGGGAGGTGGGTCTGTTCAAACAGTGAGGGAGTCTCACGGTCAGAGAAGGGGACAAAGCCAGCTTATAGCAAGTGTCTTGGTGACTAAGGCCAGTAACGGCAGCAAGCATGGGAAAGCGTTGTTAACGATGCTGGTGAACATGAGAAGACAGTGCTGTAAATCTGCAAAGTCTCTCTCAAAGTCTTTCTATATGTGTATGTGAGAGTGTGTGTGTGTAAATATATGCCTATTAAAAAAACAGGAATTTTAGAATAGTAATTATTGGTGCAAATGAGTCCCCTAAGGACACTAACAAAATACGAGGATAACCGGATCCATGGTAGATCCTATGGCAGATTCTGTTTTGCCACATTGAGGAGGAAATACAACAGGTATTCATATCTTCATGAGATGTTATATGTGTGCAAAATATTAGACCCTGAATTACCTGTCAACACATCTGGGAGATATCTGCTGTCCGCCTTTTTCCTGCCATCTGCCATTTTCCTGTTTCCAATGGCTGGCCCAGAATTGGCAGGTAAAGATGCAGTCGGGAGGCTTTCTGGGACCTGTTTCTACCCTAGCCTTTCTCAGGGACATGCCTGAAGTTGTTCCAGCCTCACGTTGTTCTCTTTAGAGAACCGCGTTGTGCAAGCCGAGAGCTTTCTCAGTGCAGCACCAAAGGCGTTTATTTTCTTTCAAAGTTTATTAGTCAAAGGAAGAAGGACAAAAGATAATAATTAGATCTAAAGAGACAAGGAGGAGAGAGAGAGGAGGACAAGTAAACTATGACAGCTTCCAGCTCTTATTGTAAAATTATGTGCAAATCTTCTCCTCTGTGAAAAACAATTTATACATAAATATATATGGCCAGATGGGTATGGTAGCTCATTGCTGCTTGAGTCACAGAACCATTGGAAAAAAAATATTATTAAAACAGGCCCTTCCCAAGCTATCCAAGGACTGGTTTCTGATTTTGGTAGTTGTTTTAAATGATGTTATGTTTTGCTTGATAATAGAGAATCAAAAGCACAACTGAGTTTCCAGAGCAGCACTGACCTCTTAGCCAAAATAATGGAAAATTTTCGGAAAACACCAGGAAAGCATAGAAAAGCTCATCACAATGCTTTTGCTGTCATCGCTCACTCTGTTTTCCCGCGGACAGCTGATGGAGGGCTGTTCCACTGGAGGTGGAATTTCAATTAAGGACTTAACATTTTAGTAAGTAGGGACTGTAAGAAAAAACTTGTAGAAGCAAGACAGCCATATTAACCATATTTATGAATTTGCATTCAGGCTGTGCCTGGAGAGGACAATGCAGTCTTTTTTATTAAGTATGGAAAGCTGGGTACAAGAGAGCCATTTTCCTATGTTGTATACAGTGGAGGCATTGGCTGGTTTTCACATCGTGCAAAGTTCAGCCTCACTACTCTCAGCAGACGGCGTCCCCGTTATATTCCAGACGCGGTACGCACACATCTGTGTACAGAGTAGGGTCCAGATTCGCCTCTTTTCTGAAGTGAAAATGAGTCTTTACTTTCTCCAGCACTTAGTACTTCTGAAAGCTTCTTCCTGAAGCATGGGGTTTTTTTTTCCTTTCCCCTACTTTCTTCGGCCACATATTTGAGATGAGCAACATCTCTCGTGCCTGGGCTGAAGCCAGGAGAGTATCCTAGCCAGCAAGCTTAGCTGCAATCATCTTTATTCATCATTACGTGCAGCCCGTGAGCTCGCCTTCAGAGCAAAGGCAAACTCTGCCCTCGTGATCTGAGAGTTCAAAGCAGTGCCTTAAACTTCGGCTGTCATTTGGTGTTGGCTCACACTAGCCATGTGCTACTTGAGAGGTGATTTCTATACAGCCACAGAAGGGGCATCAGCCCGTATCAGGCTGGTGCCTAATGAGTGTGAAGCTGCTGTAATTTATTAATGGGACTGAATTCCAAATGAGCATTTTCTTCTGGTTTGGCTGACCTCGAACACCAGTTTAAATCATCTGACAAGGCTCATGGTTTTTTTTTTTTCGTATTCAAAGTGGCAGCTCTTAAACCTTCTGGGCAAAGTATCATTACTATCCTAAGGAAGCATCTCTAAAACCAGAGCATAATGGAGTACCGAGGGGGTGTACACACATACCCACTTTGCACACTGATTTCACTTTTAAGGGTGGCAGTTGACCCTCATTACTGGGCTGTTATTACCCTTCTAGTTGCATATGTTGTGAATTACAGCCAGTGTCAAGTTCAGACTAGGAAGAGAGTCTTAAAAGCCAGTTCCTGCTTCCAGAAGAGTCAACAGGACTTTTCCATTGACTCACTGGGATTCAACCCAAGAGAGACTTCAGAAATGCTGAAACACCAAAGAACAGAAAACATAGCTGGAGTGACAGGCCGGGTGCTCTGAGCATATATGCATAAGTCACTACAACAGGAGAGCAGGCTGGATAACACTAAAATTGGTAGCAAATTTATGGAATTTCTGTACGTTTTTAAGCTTACACAGTGATGGAAAAAAGACAACTTACTTACTTAGACTCTGAGTGTGCTTAACAGATTGTCCCACTGTTTGCTGACATTTAAGATTTTTAAGTCTCGTGTTGAAGTACGACCTTGGAAAGCCTGGAAGGGAAGAGATCTTTTAGGAACAGACGTCTCTTGAGAGCACAGTTCCTACATCTATCGCTGACAGAAGGACAAACAGCCTCTTTGGCAGGACAAACTTCTAGGGCATTTTCTAGCAGCAGCGTCTTTAAGAAAGACAGAAGTGGTGTGTTCTCACTTAAAATTCACTGTCACAAACCCTTATAGGAATTGTGTTCACTCAGTTCTCACTACTGCCAAGAAAAAAACTTAGGTGCATACACAGACCACAGGTCTTAATATCTGAAACTAAGTGTTCAACTATTATTTTCATGTCTGGTTTGCCATTAAAAAGATTTGAGTGAAAATCAAGATTCAGTTAAATATAATTTTATTTTTAGATAATTTATTCAATTTTGCATCCTCCAAGATTCACTGCATATGCAATGCACCTATGCAAACCCCATGGATCTCTGTGTTTTTCCATGCAAGGCTAATCCTTCATCTGGTTGGTGTCTAGTTGGTTGAAGATGAGGGGTTTACATGAATAGCTGAGGGCAAAATTCAGGCCCCCATGATTGGTAGCAAGGTAGAATTTAGTGGGATGGAGGAATGTAAATGTTTGGGGGAAAATGGAAAATTAGAAAGATTTAGGCAATACGTCTTAAATAATAAAGTGACGTTACAGTTTCAAAAGAGCCCAAGCCACTTAGGAAGTACAGTTCCCAGTGAGAATAGGTGGCTTTGTGCTCTTCAGTCATTCAGCTGCCTTTCAAAACCCCTCACTAAGACCCTGTCCAGCAAAAATCTCAAGGCAAATAGCTGACTTAAAAACACATATGTCCTCTCCTGGCAGTCAGAGAGGCTCTGCAGGAACACACACATCTGCCCACACACATCCAACCGCAAGATTAGGGCCAAAGTGTTTATCAGTGGAACCTTACCAGAAATTTTTTTAGATCTGTTTGCATTAATGTCAACACTGGCTTCTAAGCTTTTCCACGATTTGACAGTAACTGACATTTAAAGGGACAAAAGGTCTTTTTACAGACAGTGCAACACGGCCAGTCATGCAACTGGAAAGATTGTAGTGTAAGCACGTGAATCCAGAGACGCAAGCACCATATCCACTTGGATAAATGTTATCATCTCCTCAGTCTTGTGCAAGGAAAGCACGTGCCTGTCAGATACATTTCGCTGTCTTTTAACTCTCCTGTCAGCACAAGTGTCAGCTGTTTGCAAGTCCCCGTGTGTAATAACCTTCCTATGAACAGTTTTAAAGTTTATGCCCATAGAAGCAGTTTGCCGATGATCTGGATTTGGACTGCACCCGCAGCCTGTGTCACAGGAGGAGGAAAACATCGTATTTCTTCCATCCAGGACCAAAAGATGTTCTTCCTTCCTTCTGAGGCACAGATAAAAGAAATTGCACTAGCCGCAACTCTCAACAGAACTGATTAAAACCAGGCTTCCTTTTTTCCCCCGCTATAATTGTATTCAATTCAGTATTTTCCAAAGAAACACCTAAAACTCCTCCTTTGTCTATCTTTAGAGAGAAGTAACCAGTTTAACCTTTCAAATACAACACTCCCTTTTATAGACTTTCATTTAAAAGGAAATTTCTTAGGAAATGTCCATTCTTTAAAAAGAACATGTTATAAAATGCCAGCATAAGACACAGGGGAAAATTTTTTTCAGCGTTCATTAGCTGAGTTAGTTTTGATGCTCCATGCACCTTGTTGGTCGGAGGGACTTCAGAAGATACATTGCTTGAAGTTTACCACGTTAGACCGAGCCATAAGCACATTAACCACCTCCCTGTTTTTCTCTCCCCATTGTACACAACGCAGCTGAGGAAGCCACGCAGTTACTCAGAGCACTTCAACCGTAAGCAGCAATGACAAACAGCAAATCTGACTCATTGTTGATGTACCTCCATTACCGAGCGTGTCTAATGACCTGATATTTTATGGGTATTTCCTAAGCACTGTAATATGAGCCCTACAGATCCCCGTGCTGGAAGTTAGCCCGCTGTTCCCTAAATACAAGCCTCGGTGCTGCAAGCCAGCATGGAGCAGCGGTGTTTGAAAAAGGCTGGGTTGCTGTGGCATGAATGTGCAGCACGTAGGTCAGCGCGGCGTGGCGGAGCAGGGCAGGCTTCGCTCCGTGTCGGTGCGCACGGGGAGGATGCGATGTGTGAGCAGAGCCCATTTCTTTTTCCGTCCGCTCGCTCCAGTCCCGCTGCCGGACTGACTCAGATGCAGGAAATCTCTCCCCAGCGGGGAGGGGTGCAGGCCAGGGTGGCGTGAGCAACCAGAGCAGGATTAATGCCGATGACGATCCCGTGGGGAATTTGATCGGGGGAAATGAGACACCAGCATTTGAGGAGAAACCTCCTCAGTAGGGATTTATCAGGCCTTTCCTGGTAATGTTTTGAACTGGGAATAAACCCAGTGGAAGTGTCCCCTCCCTCCTCTGTACTCACATCATAAGATCAGTCCCTTTGAGTGAGGACCCCAGAGCAGTGGTGGGATCAGGGTCAGCCTCTTTCCCTGGCCAAGAGAAAGATGACCTTTAAGTCACAATGCAGCAAAATTCCTGGAAGAAAAAAATGCCACCGACTCAGAGAAACAATTGGCCTCTGGCCCTCGGCCGCCTTTCATGCAGACACATCGCAGCTCCTCTCCGCGCAGCTGCTTGGGATTCCCTGCAAGCACCAGCCACAGGCAGGGGCCAGCAGCAAAGTTCAAGTATTAAATGATGCTTTTGACTCTTCATTGACCTGTGGAGCTGGATGATCTTCTAATAAGCAGATTAGAGGCACGTTACCTTTTTATATTAGGCAGGGGAAAGACACCACAGTGGGAGTTTCCTAAAAATAGAGTGTGTAGAAACCAGGACCAGAATACCTTACCAGTCTGGCCAGACACACAGAGTAGCAGCGGGCTCCTGCTCTCCAGGCTGAACTGCTGCATAACTCTTCAGGATGGCAGGAGATGTACCGATATTTCAATATCTAGGACCAGGTGTTGTTCCTTCCTGGTGGTACAGGCAGCACTGCCTTGCAGACATCTCACTGCATGTGGACTAGAGACAGGATTAAACCAGCTAGCAAAGACAGAAGTATGGCAAGTTAAGCGGGAAACGATTCAAGAATCACCAAGCGGCACTGTTTGCCATATGAGCCTCAGCAGTGAAGCGTGCCAGTTTGCATCAGACCAGACTCATCACTGACCATGCAGTTAAATTGCCAAAAATAGCGCTGTGCATCTCAGCTAGCGAGACAGCCCCATCCATCCCGCTCCCATGCCAGGCTGCTGTGTCACATACCTCTGCCACAGAGCTGCTGCCTCCGTTGGGTTCGGGCACCGCTGCTTTGATTCATACACTTCTTGTGCTGGTTTTAAAGCAATGCCATGTGGTGCAGTTACGCCAGCTGGCAGGGGAAAATTCTGCAATGCGAGAAGTCTGCAATCCTACCTGTGCTCTCTCTTTTCCATCCTGCTCCAAATCCTGGTTCCGATTTACAAAGGATCCCCAATCCTCACATATTTCAGCAGTCGCTTAATCAATTACTTTACATGGACACCTCTAGCTGCCATCTAAGTTGACTCCAAGGATGAAACAACCCAGGAATTCACTCCCAGACTTCTGTCTCCAAATGGTCATTCTCCACGAAGACCAGGAAGCGTTTCAATCTTGCCATATTTATATTCACTGAAAGAGCTGCCCATTTGCTCTAGCACCCCTCTAAGAACCATAGCAAAATGAAATTCAACCCTGTCACTCTGGTATAAAAGCATGTGTGCCAAGCCAGATAAAGCCCTGCTCTCCATGAGTATTCTCAGTGTTATTTAATAATGTAGGTATAGCTCCCAGATATTACAGCTTACTTTTTGGCTATGGTGATAAATGCTTCGAAAACAGACAACAAAGTGGCTGTATGCCAGAGGGGAAAGAGATGAACAGCAAGTTTGGTTTGGGCAGTAGGACAGGGCGGTAATTGCCGTGAATCTATTGCAGCACAGGTTTGGTATATGCGGGAGATCAAATTGTTAGAAACGGAAGCTATAAGCATATGGGCAAAAATAAAAAAGAGCTTAGGGCTGAAACCACAGTTGTTCAAACAAACGGGCTAATCACAGCCTCGGTTACACACACATGTGCAGGTGCAGACTGATCTCAGCCAGCATCGGTGGAAAATGTCACTTGGCAAGGGAGCACGTCACACGAAAGCAAATGCTGCGTGCACACACACAGAGCTTGCTGCTGGCAAGCTACGCTAGGAGAGGGTCCTCTCTGGTCTACACTGTATGGCAGCCTCTTGAAAGGGCTATGTAAAGTGTTCGTTGTCTGGCAGCGCTGGGTCAGTTCAGGTATGGGCAGAGCTTGTTCACCTGACCCGCAGGGAGCTCTGGCTGATGGCAGGGGTGCCGTCAGAGCTGGCAGAGGGGCAGCGGCATGGGGAGTGGAGGGGCTGCAAGGCTGAGCCTGGAATAAATGCACCGAGCAGCACCTTCCTCACCCGCCTGCTCCTCGTTCCCATGCAGTCGAGATTGCACCACCTTTTCCTTGCATCTGCTCCCTGCCTGGTTGCGTAAAATCTACAGCCAAAATGTAGACATCATTTTATGCACTGGTTTTGTCCTGCTTCTGCTGTGATTGCAGGAGCTCGGGATAACCCTGAGATCAGAGAAAAAGGCAGAAAGACAGAGAAAGTGCACTAGGTGAAGGCAACTGAGTTTATTCTACCTTCAGCATTTTGCAGAGTGAAAATCTTTTACTCAGCCTGCCTGTGACAAACGTTGGGTTGAAATAAGAACAGAAAAAACATAGACAGAAGAAAAAGAGAAAAGGTGCTTTGCTCAAAGCACTAAAAATATCAGCAATTAAAAAAAATTATGAGGGGTTTTTTTTTCTTTTAGCAGTGTCTTCAGGTTTTTGGACAAAGCTCTGTGGGCCACGCTTTCTTCCTCTTTCCTTCCACTTTGTTTCGCCACAAGCCATAATTGAGCACATGATGTGGTCGCTAATTGCAGAGCAGAGCGCCCCATTGCATCAGGGCGTTAGCAGGCAGCTGGGCAGACAGATTTACACATCCCAGAGGTACAGGGTGCTTCCTCCACCTCATGCAGGCAGCGTCAGAGAGGGTTTAAAACCAGCATCAACCTTCCCCTTGCATCTCTCTCCTGATGCAGCTCGGTGGCATCTTTCCTTATATGGATGGGTTTGAAAGCAGCCAAAGAGATATCCTTAATAATGCCAGTGTGTGGCAGCAGCAAAGACCTCAGAAATCAAGCCTAGGGCTGGTACAGGAGAGCCCTGGCACTGCTATGACCCGTGCAGCCACCAGCTCCCTCCCTTGCAGCTCTGTTAAACCAGCGCTCAGCTCCAGAGCTTGCTCACGTTCACCAGCATGAGCAAGAGGTGCAGCGCAAAACGGCTAAACCCACCCAAGAATCTCACAGCTTGCTTTTACCTGCCTTTTTTTTTTTTTTTTTACCTGCTTTTACCATGAGGACATTTAGGGTCAGGTAATACAGTGCTCATCCACTGCTATAGGGAAATGACCTTATGGATTTGCACCTGCTCAGCCACAAGCCAGCCTGGTTTGCTGCTGCCCTTCAGCCACTGGTTTTGCTGGACTTGGTTTGAAATGCTGCATGCTATTTTGTTTGCTCCATTTTTGTGGCACCAAAGCAGAGAGTTGATGGTTTCTCAGTGTTTTCTAAATTGGTCTCTATGAGAATGCACAAAAATGCTCAAAACCCTTTTAAACTGCCAAAAATGCACAAGGAAAAAATGTTTTCCACAACTCAGCTTTTCTCCATGTGAAAGAGTTTGCTTCAGCTGAGCTTAGAGGTGTCTGAGTTAGTATCTGTTTTATTTAATCTGGCAGCCTGATTTCTTTGTGGATGTACTTTCTGAATGAATTTCTGGGAGTCTGTCAAACACGTTACTCTGACAGGGCAGAAACCAGGAAAAAACCTTATCTGATGAGTTCGGCTCTGGACAAAGTCAGCACAAGACCCTGAGGTGCCTTTTTATACAAGCATCAGCACTGTTTCATTAAAAATCAATGCAAAATTACAGCATGCCTGAAAACTCAGCAATGTCCCAGCAACTAAAGAGAAACAATCCCTGCCAGGCAGCTGTGGCCGAGGCGAGCGCTTGCCCTGCTGATATTTGAAATCAGTTTCCAGCAGCAGCGATGTTTAGCCACTCTAATATTGTTGTCAGGAAAATCAGCTCAAAGAAAATATTACAGGTGCTCTAGCTTTCCAAAAGCACCTGCGGGCAACGCACCCTGTTCTCTGCTGCTCCATGCACCTGCAAGAGCAAAGGACCGGGGACTGTCCCACAGGGATGAGCAGGACACGACGGCCAGGCTCTGAACATCACCCAAGGGGATGTGCCCCCTGCAACGATGGCCAAACCCAAAGACCTCTCTGGTTTGAGACAAAGCCACAGACTAAGGCTCGGGGTTTTGTACCCCAGCTGCCCCTGGCTGCCTGGTGTGGCCCCGAAGAGCCACGTCCCCTCTGTCCCCACCTTGTTTCCCTTGCCGCAAGACAGGAAATTTTCTTTCTCCACCTTCATTGTTGGCGTGTTTGCTCTGCAGAGCCGGGCTGGCCTCTGCCCGCCTGTTTGCACCGGCCTGATACAATGGAGCCATAATCTGAGGTGTTGCTGTTGTAAAAATAGAAATGGAGAACAATGTCTTCCTCAAAAACAAGGTTTTTCATGTATCTGATTGTGTAAAATATGCTGCTTAAAACCCGTTTGCTGTGCTAACCAGTAACTCAAATCAAAGGCGCAATTCGTATTATACTTGGTAATCATTTGCAGGAAGTAGCTGTGGATTTTCTACCTCGATTCATTTCTCCTTTATTTGCAACGTTCTGTGATTTTTCTTCAAAGTCCCTTTCCTCTGAAGTCAGATGTGATCCCCATTAGTGGCACTTTCATGTAGCTGAAGAAGTGTGTCAACATTTTCTAATACAGATTAAAGCTCCAGAAAACAAGGGGGAATGAACTGCTCAACTCTCTGGAGAGCAGTGTGAAATAGAAAAAATTACCAGGCATGATGTTTAAAACGGTCTCTCAGAATGCCTCTTTTAAGAGCTGTGTATTTCAGTCAATCATTAAACAAATACAACCTTAAATAAAGCTAGGTGGAAAATAAATAATATTTCTGCCAGATGAAAGAACAATTTGCAGAGGTGACAAATTTCATATTGCCTAATATTTTGATTTTTTCATGAGGTATATGCTGCTATCCTGTATTTTGCTGACTATGTTCCTTTCTCGCTTAAGGGAAGAAAGGAAATGTTGTAAAAATAATCATTTCATCATAAATTTCTGCTCTTCTGCAACTAGTGGCCATTGCTTTTTAAGATCAAAACATTTTAACAGCAATTTACATAAAAATATACACTGCTTGTTTCAAAATCAGTTCACTTTTTTTTCCAGCAACAAGACATTATGATTGATGTTTCTCCTGACCAAAAGTAATTCCTCTGAGCTCAGCAGAGCTGCCTCTGATGTTCACAAGGTGAAAGAAAAGGTGAATGAAACCTAATAAATCTTTTCAAGAGTAAATACAGTCTAAATGGAGTTATAGCTAACAGGGAGTGCAAGACATTCTGGGAAATTCAGCCAAATTAGAACACTTGGTTTGATTCAAAAATTGTATTCAAGTATGGAATGATTAACAGAAAAGTTAAGTTAATTAATCCTAACTTAAGAGTTAAAAGTTTAAAGAGCTCTGGTTAGAGCAGAAACCCATTACAAATTCCTGTCTCTTGGAAAAGCTACACATTTCAAAATTAATTTTCATTGTACTTGAGGATTATAAAATTTTCATAAGAGAAACCTTTCTGTAAATAAAATAGTAAAGAAATGGATCCACTGGAAAAACTCAACTATTTAACTTCAAAACTCTTAAATCAAAATGTTGGTCACACCTGTCTGTGCCAGCCTTAGTTCTAATGCATTTGCAACAACCTGAAAATTTTGAACTCTATATTAAATGCTATTTTCACCATTGTGAAAAGCACTCCATAGCAGCTGACAGGCGGATCCAGGTACTCGTGTTTTGCCACACTCCCCATCCAGGCCGCATCGCCCGTTGCCCAGCAAGCCACTGGCTGCCACAGTGCCCACGGTGCCTCCCTGGCGTCCTGGCTCTGCCAGGCTGGATTGCCCTCAGGGTTACTCCTCCCGGTGCAGGAGTCACCGCTCTCAGCAGGCGTTACCATTACAGCAGGGAAACAGCTTTACATAAACTGGTTCAGGTCTTTTCGACAAAGGGAATAGTTCAGATCAAGGTCAGTTATTTCACATCATTTCACTTCATTTCTCCTGGTGCAAAGTTCTGAACTCTTCCGTTGAAAGTGACAGCTTCCTATGGAAGCTTCCGATTCTGTAGAAATCACATTTTCTAGCTGAAAATTCCTGTCCAGCTCTATACAGGAATTTGGATTTATTTTTTTCTGTCCAAACGAAAAAATCCCCTGGCCTCAGCTCAACCAGGTACTTCAGCACCTCTTTCGTACACCCAGGGCTGGGCTGCAGCCAACGTGCAGCCTCCTGCTCTCCTGCAAGACCCAGTCTGTGCTGAAAAGGCCACCAAATCATCCATGGTGGTAGGAAGCACCCTTTTTAGATCATGGGGGCTGGATCACGCTCTGCTGCATGAGTGCAATCACACTTGAATAGAGGATAGGGGTATCCCATGCTCAGGTTTGCACTCACCGTCTCTCCCTTTTGCATGCGCACATGCAAACGTGCAGAGGGTTAAGACCAGGCATTTCATCCATCTGCATCTGTTGCTTTTTCAACATTACAATCACTTCATTGTCTGTAGCGGCTGCCACACTGGAGAGGAAAGTGGAAGGCTTCTCAGCAGGACCTAGAGAAAGCATTAAGAGAGTTTGAAACATTCATGGTAGCCAAGAAAAAAAAAAAAAATCCTAACTTCAGATTTTCTTATCAGAAAGTTTAAATATTTCCAAGATTTTTGTTTATGGTGTTCAACATTTCTGTTTCCTAAGTCATACAGGTTTAGAGCTGCTTCACAAATGTTTGGCTAATCTCTGCAAGCTGCAGGGTAAATAGCAGCTGAAGTTTGGTCCTGGTGCTATGTACAACGGCCCTGATTCTGTTTCTGGGAAATGCAAAGCAGAGTTTCTGTCCTGGTCCTCCCTGGGTTCAGGAAGAGGTACTTTGTTTTAAAGCCCTTTCAAGCAATGCCTCATGGGGAACATGCACAGGAAAAGACAGCATTAAGGTCACACTTAAGCAAGATGCAGACAAAGCATCAGAGAGGCTGGTATTGTAAGGGGCCTCAAAATGTCATTTAATCTTTCCCCTGCCCAAAATAGGATTGAAGGTATGTAAAATGTCAGCTACAGAAGCGCTGGAGTTTAGGCAAACCTAATGCTTCTGAACTCTCGCACTTACCTTAGCATGTCATGCAATGCGTTACACTGGAGACAGCTAGATTCAGTTCAGTGTGCCAAATGTCCCCCTGCCCCAGCAGTTCACAGCTCAGAGGATCAGGTGCTATTTTAAGCTACACTACCGTAACTCTGGAATGATGCCCAAGGCACTGCTCTGCTCTCTGAGCCGGAGAGCAGGTTCGACTGCAAGTGTCTTGCTCAAATGCACATGGCAGTGCCTGGGGGACACACACATGTACCCCGCAGGTCTGTGCCCAAATGCAGCACCCAAAACACCTTGACCCGTCACCAGCCACAACTTTGCATTAGGTACAGCAGCTAGCTCAGGGCAGATTTGGCCAGCTTGCCTGGCACCTGAATGTAAGGAATAGGAAACCCAGGCTCTTTGCACAGACAGCAGCCAAGCTACTGGCTGCTTCCTGGTTTGTATTTCTGCACGTCAATCATATTTCCCCTAATATCAGGCTGTTATGGAAAACACATTCCTGTCCCCTTCTGTGTACATCACAGATATATTTTTCTTCTTTTCTAGCTTTGGCATCTGTACTTTTTGTTGAACATGATGGTAAACAGAGAAGCAATGTTTCCCCTGAATCACGTCCAGCAGCAGTAGGATGTGCCATAGTGCGCCACAAGCTGTAGCATTAATGAATCTGCGGAGGTAGCATCTCTCCACCACCCTCACCCAGCATCCAGGACAGGTCCATTTTAGCCCCATACCCCTCACTCCTTGGCTGTTTTACCACAATTACCAACACTGATTAATGTGGGGTGATACTGAGAACCAGCATGGCCGGCACAGACGATCTGCCCAAGAGACCCCTTAGCCACTCTTAGCCAGGAGCTCTTCAGGAACCCAAGAAATGAAAGTTCTTCAATTTGTCAACCTCAAAGTCCTCAAAGAATTCAATCCACTAAAGTCATAGTCGCTGAAGATTAAAATGCTTTTGCTGAAGTCTCTTTCTTTCTCAGCAAGCCCCTGGGACCTCTATCAAGTTCAGGGCATAGGGTCTTCTGCCAGTATAAGTCCCTGTGAAATAGCTACTCTATCAACTGAAGATCCAGCCTGCAGCAAGTGCAACCTGTCCACTGCAGAGCAGAGATTTCATGCCCTTCCATCAGCATTACCTGTTCCCACTGCCATCTAACCCAGACCAAGGCAGATCGCCACAGTTTTTAGGGAGACACTGTTACAACAAAGAGCCAGTGCTGTTAGGCAGCACTGCCTCTCCAGACTGCTTTCCTCTCCCTTCCAAGCAAAAAACAAAAAAAACCCCAAACACCTAGCTCTGATTCTCGAGCAGTGCAAGAAGAGAAGTAGCAGAGAGCTGCCTTAATTCCCCTCAACCATGCAGAGAGCTTTGTCCTCCCATGCTCTGGAGTTATTTTGTGAAACACCCTGTGGATTGCCTGGAAACATTTCACAGTGAGATTTGTCTCATTTTGTCACTAATCTTCCATTTATTCTGATGCTGTTTACCAAGTCTCGTGTTCCCTTGATAACCAGATGCTTGACATAGCTTTGGAGATAGTCTTTTCCCCAGCACTCAGTTGCAGTTAGAGGAATGACTTGTTGCCTTACATGGACAGAAGAGAGGAGCTAGCCAAATGGTCAAAGGCTCCCTTTATTCCCACTTTTTCTCCTTTAAGTAAAATTCACACTCCTTGATCTGCTTACCACGACCTCAGCATCACTGTTAGAAGATTCCAGATAAATCCTTCACAGAATTGAGTTTCAGTAAACAGATGATTTAAAGAGCCTTGACTGACTTTCTCTATGTTAAAATAAACTGAAAAATGTCATAGCATCTGGTCTTTTGCAGGTCAGGTCAGCATAGATAGATAGTTAAAATACTAATAAGATTACTCCAATTATCAGTTACACTTTAATATCCTCAGAGGTCTACCACCTTTGCTATTGACTTGAGCCCAGTTCTAGGTAAACGTATATTCCTAGATACTGTGCTATGATGATGGAAGCTTTAAAAATATGTAGAAGAGCTAAAAATATAGATATAGCTAATGATCTACATCTGCCTTTCATTTTTTGGATAGGCTCACATTGCAGTCACAGCCAAATTTTTGTTCTTTCATTCATCTCAATGCTCAGAAAATCACGTGGTCTCAGGAAGGGCATTTCCCCTCCATCAGGGTTAAGAAGATATCTAGTATTCTTCATTGTTTAGGAACAATCCTAATAGTTTTAATAATATGTTCAGGTTCTATCTATTTATATTACTTAATGCTACATTTGTTCCTCTGACTAGCATTTGTTTGGATTTGGTGCTATTACTTTCAGTAAAGAGTAAAAAGACCCTCAATTAGAGTATCATTGAAATGCACACAACAGAGTCTATTTGCCTGCAAATTTAGTGCGTTTACCTAGGCAGTTATTATTAGTTTCTAACTCAGGAGCAGAACTGCCTTCCATAGGGACAGCTGATGGTGCCCAGTGAGCTGAAATACTCAGGAAGCACCTCCCATCTGCTGCAGTACACAGCCCTCTATTTAAGACAGAATGAAATCTAACTAAACACTCTCTTAGACACAATGTCAATTGTTCTTCAATTCCCCAAGCACTATAATCATGTTAGCCTTTTCCATCTAGCACAGCTTTGCATAACATTGAGGTCCCAAGAGCTCCCTCAGGACTGTATTACTGGAGAAACTGGGCACAGCTTTCCTTGCAAAGAGACCCCAAGGTTCCCTTGGACTCTGCTATCGGCGAAGCTGAATTTGTTCAAGGATTGATTAGCACAGCAATAACTCACTGAGATGCAGGGGGAATCCTCCAGTGCTGATTTTACAAACAATGAGGTCAATGATTCCGATAAATCAACTTCATTCATGCTGTCTATAAATAAGTAATGTCCCAGGCTGGGAAGAAGCTGGCTCATGTTTTAGTGTTGTGCTTGTTCTGAAAGCTTTGGGAATTTCCATTCTCTTTCATCCATTTCTGGACCAGATTCATTCTGCTTGATCTTCCTAATCCACCTCCACTGGTTTTGTGTTCTTTGTCATGTAAGCTGGCCAACACTGAAGTCTGAGTTCTCAATGCATTTTGAAAGATTTACAGTGTTTCATATCAGCTGCTTGAATAAAAATGATTGGTGGACTGGTACATCTCTCGTTTGCTGTCTCTGCATAGCAAATACCCAGCTGTGAAGAGCTGTAGTCTTTTTCCTCTCAAGATGCTAAAAAACCACATAGTACAAGTCATTAATCTTCCTATAAGATGACACTGTCTAGATGAATCTATTCCTGTTGCAGAATGGGACAATAGAGCTGTCATTTGGTGTCAGCCTGCTTCCCCATCACGGCTGCAATGCGAGCTGGGGGTGGGCATTTTCCCACTATTTCCACTGGAATCTTCAAACCTGTACGGACGTGGCTGAGGAGAGGGGTGCCCCTTGCCGTACGCAAGAGTCCAAGGTGAAGAGCTATCCCTAGAGGCAGTGGAGAGATGTCTGGAAAAGAAACATTGAAAAGTCTTCAGATATCTCTTCTCTGATGCTTCCAGAAGTACCTGAAATGTCCTGCTGAAAAAGCTTGTCTCTGCATAGTCAATCCCAAACTTCCAAAAGTCTTTAACTTTGACTTGCATACCATGAGATCATTGCAGGAGCATGACTATTTGCCTCTCCTTTTGTGAGATGCCTTCAGTAGGCATTTGAGTTGCAGTCTCCGGGTTCTCCATGCAACTGCAGAGTTAAAAAGAATATAATATAAAATGTTACAAATGCAAAAGCCAAGAATGACTTGACTTTGGCCTTAAGAAAAGCATAAAGTACTGCAAGACTCATTAAATAATGAGAATAATTGACCAATGCAAGTTTTAGATCAGCCATTGAGGGATGACAGGTGGAAATAGGAAAGTCATGTTACCTCTGGCTAGATCATTAATGAAACCATTGCTAGACCACACTGTCTAGTCCTAGCGACCACTTGAAAAAGAATTTGGAAAAGAGCTACAAGAATTATATAAGAACAAGAAAATATGCCTCGTAGGAAGACACTAGATAAGCTATTTAGAGCAGAATAAATGATGCTATGAATCCTATCTGGCTTTAAAATCACTAAATGTCTGTGGCCTAAAGACAAAGCAGCAAATTCCTCACCACCTCATTAGACCAAGAGCTACACTGAGTGAAATCAGCTGAATCCCAGCCCCGGAGGCCTCTCTGTGCTCCCACCACAGGGAGCAGACTGGAAATGTTTTTCAGATATTGTAAATATCAGATGGGCAAAAGTATTTGCTCAGCAGAACATAGATCTCATCCATTGATGGGGTGACAGAAAATGGTGAGGTTTACTCAGAGCCCTTCCTTTGAAAAATGCTGGCTATCGGAGGCCTGTACAAGCTAGTGGTAGATGATTATAGGAGCAATTAAAGAAAGGCATTTAGTACAATTTACATCTAAAGTGCGGTATTTAGGTCAATTACAGGGCAAAATAGCATCCTTTTGATTTTCCTTTCAGAAAAAAATACAGATAAGCTACAGAATAAGTCTGAGGTAGAAAAACAATTTGGCTGTAATCAAATCTTGTTTGTCATTAAGGAGGAAATGGGGAAACATGCCATGAGCAACGTGTGACTCAATTTCCTGGAGATGACCATCATGTGTGGAAGTGAAGAATGGCCCAGGCTTGAGTCATGGGGCACTTGCAGACCCTGGGTGAGCCAGGGCTCCCGTAACACCAGCTCTTACCTGCCCTGGGTGCGTTGGCCATGCAACGTTCTAGCATTGCATTCAGTAAAAGCAAAGGGAATATTTCCAAGGAGGAATGCTACAGGGATAGCCTTCTAGCTAAAGTGGCACACAGTTGTTAGAGCTCAGCTGAGTTGATTGTCATTCCTGGCCTGAATGATGGGGACATTCATTAAGGTCTTTCTTACTCTTTTTCTTGACCAGTTTCCTTTGGTGCGTTCCAGACTGTAGCATCACTAAGGCTTTCATGTGCAGATTTCCTGAGTGTTCCCAGCTTTAGCTGCAGCTGTGTAACATCTCCTGGAGACAGGTCCACAGCAGCTAAAATAAAGTTCCCCAGACACTGACCAAACCAAAATCAAAGCAGCATGTGAGAGATTAATCCCTGGCAGCCTTATCCCTATTTTCTTCACCTGGATCAGCCAAAGAAATATATTTCTGAACACAAATATGACCCAAAGTAGTATTCATAAAGGCACCTGAAGCACTTAGAAGGTGCTACAAAAATGCACTGCCCACATACACTTTTCTTTCCTGTTGACTATTCAAAGCTGCTATTTCTTAAAGCCTCCGATATGCAGTTTCAATTCAATTACTTAGATGCCTGACTGTTATGGGAACCAAAGGGAATTAGAAACCTAAATATCTTTGAGACATGTTTGAGTTTCAGCCCCTAGTTGGAACGTAACAGGGATCCTCACATTTCAGCCATGGAGACCCTTATTTAGGAGCTATGCGGTATGAAAAGAAGACAATTTATAAACAAGATTTTTAAAATTGCTCTTCCTCAAACAAGCTCTTACAAAAAGACTCCTGTCCTGCCTGGGGTAAGCCCCAGAGAGCAGCAGACATCTGCGAAGAGGAGGGGCATTCTCAGTTCATTACAAAAGTTTTCACGAAACTACATTCAGGAAGGAAGGAAAACGTTATGCAGCAAGCAAACATATCGTCAATATCCCCAGGGATATCAGCTGCTGGAGAACACACCACATTCAGTATATCGATCACTTCACAGAAATCACTCTGAAAGGTGCCCGAGGAAGGAACTCGATGTCCCTGAGACACCCTGGCATTTGCTTCAGTCCACAGACAACGTGTTTGCTCTTGAAGATACGGTCTGGACTTGAGTCATGCCTTGCAAAGATGATTACTCTATCAGAGAGGGAGTAAAAACCCATGGGGAAATCATTGACTGGTGCCCCCTTCTGAGGAGTTCAACTTAAACCTCAACTTAAATCTATGCCAAGGAAAACACACACAAAAAGAACCCCCACAAAATAAACTCTTAATTGCAGGCGGACTCTATTCTTTATATGAATGACTTGACAATTATTCTGGTAAAGAACATGGAGGAAACTGGGAACGAATAGTTCTGGCATTGCTGAAAATGTTCTGATTTTATAGGTTGGTGTTGCAGCAGATTTAGGGCATATTCACAAGGGAGAAGGGGTATCAGCTTCTTCATATATCAAGAGACGTGAGGAGAAGGAGATTCAGTTCTCACCTCCCTGGGAGCTGCTCTGGTCCTCCGAAGTGACAGTATGGTTCCAGTCTGTCTGAGTCTGGAGCAGTTCACCCATTATTTGGCCAGTAAGGTCTATGTTCCTTTGTGAATTTGAATCCTTCCCCTTTCCAAATGTCCTGGGCATGATTAGGCTGCCAAGTCAAGGCAAAATATTTCACTCTACACCTGAAAGTTTTGTTCAACTAGAAACTGGAAAAATACATACATATGTGTATTTTATATACAAACTATGTGTGTGTGTGTGTGCGTGTGTGCATATGTATGCATAAAGAAAAAAATATTGCTTAGTTTATTTCTCACTGCTAGTAAATAACCTTCCTTACTATCTGATCTGTATTTAACACTTATCAGAACCAGTTATAGTTTCATGTAGAGCTTCACCCAACAAATACATGTAGGAGCACAGAAGTTTGGCTTGAAGTAGCATTGTGAAACTGCGCACAAGGTGAAGCCAGGAGTTTAAAACAGTATTGCTCCCTCTTGCGTGAGGCCTGTATGAACAAGCACCTTTGGAAGTGAAAGGAAAGCTATAAGGCACACATGTAAAGAGCTTTCTATCTTGAAATGAAAAATTTGGCCAAGTGTCTACCCATCCCTTAAAGCAGTAAGAACCCAAAACGTACATTTAAACTCCACTGCAGCTGAACAAAAACTGCTCTTTTGTCCATTTTTGGATTTTACCCTCTTTTACAGCTGGAAAAGAAACAGACTTGGGCATTTCTACTGCCAGCAGGTCAACCAGAATTGCAGTTGTTATACTGGTGGCCATTAGTCTGTGTTAAGCAACATGCATCTGGTACATATAATCATAGTGAACAGAGAAATGCACAAACTTAATAGTCAGAGCTTGCTGACAAGGGCAGAAGATGGCCCTTGTGAAAGTTTGAGGCTTGACGCAAATTAATTTGCCCAAAAGAATGAGGAAGCCTTTCCATCCAGACAGGTGCTACCATCTCTGCTTGCTGTCATGCTCCTGGCATCTCTCTCCAAAGCAGCTGGACGTTAATTTGCTGCCAGGAAGGTGCTAGAATAAATAGATGACTTCTCCCATGTGGTATCACATTAGACATTGCCTAAGCTATTGTGTATATTCTGGCTAGTGATTTCACAGTCATTTGGTTCTACAAGCACTTCTTCAGAAGCATGGAAAAATTCCCCGTGATGTGCGCATCCACTCTCCTGTACGACAGCTAAGCACGTCTGAGCTATTGCATCCTAGTTTGGTGTCATACCAGAGACTTACGTGCTGCTTTGCGCTATTAATCAAGGATAAGAGATTCTCGGAGGGCAGCAGACAATTTATGTCCTCTTTCTGTCAGTGCAGACCGTGAATGTTGCTGTTGTGGGGCTGAAGGACTCTTCCAAGGGAAAATTCAGTCCCACAAAGTCACCAGGGCTTTGCTGCGAGCAAGTGAAATACAACGGGGGAAGAGTTTGGCAAAGACTGATCATTGACAGCTGGATCTGAGGCAACCTGGGCAACAAGAATATCAGCAAAAATTGCCATATTGTCCCCAGGAACACAAAGTAATCATTTATTTAAAAACAGACTTCCCAGCTCAGATCAGTTCACAATCCACACCTCAGAGCTAGCCCACACAATAACTCCATCTAGCACCTTGCCTTTCTGCTGTGGCCTTCACGCGGGACAGCATATTTCAGAGCTCTGAACTAGCAAAACCTCCAGGCACACAGACCTGCAACAAAGCCCTGGAGGTGACCCAAAATAGTTACTCAAACTCTAGCAAGCAATACCCAGCTAATTTATGATCTAACTAACATTTTAAAAGCAGTGTTTTACACATCCAGCATTTGGTTAAAACCACCCAGTGAAAGGAGGAAAACGTCTGCCCCGTCGCATAGTCTGATGCAACCCAGACTGGAGCCAAATGAGAACCAGGACTGTGCAAGTATTCAACCACATTTTATTGCAGTCCCCAACGCACTTGGTGTTAAAGGCCATGCTGTTTCAGTGCTTAATCAATATATCAATATGGCCAGCAAACAGCAAGGAGAATTTGTATTTATCTTGTTGCTCCAAGACTGCTCATAAAGCTGAGTTCACAAGCCCGTAAAGGAGCCTGCATTACCCCCTGGTGACTGGGAAGGAATTACGCATTGGCTTCCCACAGGCTTGGCCGCTGAGAGAACAGGAAAAGATAGTAAGAGGGTAAGTAAAAGTAAACTGAGATAAAGCCAAAAGTAAGGCCTACAAATCTAGCAGAGCAATCTCAGCTCGTAAATACGACCTACCAAGTGGACACACTGAACAGCCTTTTGCCTGACAGAGGAAGACTGATAAATTCTTAGTATAAAAATACCATGCTGTTTTCACAGGCAAAAGCCATTTATTTTGACATCTGTTTTGCCTGCATGGAAGTGTGGTGGAAATTTCAGCACCAATACATTAATCTAGATATCACTGTTTCAAAAGCCAGTGATTATTTGAATTGCCAGTGTGAGCCATTTGGTCCCCACTGCATTCAGAGCCAGGAATCCAAGGACAGGAGTTTGCCTGTTGCTGAAGTTTAGCCAACAAGACAGTTTTGCTGGGGTGGTAGCTGTAAACTTAGAGAGGTGATGTGGACAGGAAGGACATCTTCTGATGATGAGATAGTTTAAAACAATCGACAAGAAGAAAGAAAATACAAAGGTTGATGGGGAACAAAAAAAAAGGAAAAGGGAAAAGGGGAAAGGGGAAAGGGGAAAGGGGAAAGGGAAAAGGGAAAAGGGAAAAGGGAAAAGGGAAAAGGGAAAAGGGAAAAGGGAAAAGGGAAAGGAAAAAGGACTGACGCCATTCAGAAATTCACAGCAGGATCCATGAGAGGCAGGATGCTATAAGGAGAATTAAGATGTGATGTGCAAGCTGGGTAGACTCGGGTGTATTTTTACAAAAGCTCTTGCATTTCTTAGCCCTTGTGCACGTGAAGAGCAATGGTAGGACACCACCATCCTCTTTATTCTGCCTCAGCATTTCCCAGAGGTCACCAAGAGCCAAACTGAACTGTATAAACTATCAATAACTATTCAGTGTGTGGCTCCACAGACCTGTTGCAAAATATCCACCATGACTTCATGGATCACAGAGCACAGATAATAGTTTAGGAGCTGTTGCAGCATATCCTTCTGGCAAAGCATAGCGCACCAGAGACAGACTGGACCTCTATCCAAATAGCTTATCTCCAAACCATATTAACTACTGGAACAAGACAGCAATTTGTGTCTGCACCAGGGCTTTTTGCCAGTGTAGCTCTGTCAGTCAGATGCCACCAAGAGATGAGCCAGCAACACTTCATGCAGCCTGAGCCTGGACAGAGTAAATTTCAGTGTGACTTATAAGTTTTTAAAACAGTGACTACCTGAGCTGATCTTTTGCAAGCAAGGCCCAGCTTACTTTGTCTGCGCTCAGGGTTAGCCAGCATGAGAGGCAAAGCTAGATAACTGTGTCAGTACTGACATATGGCAAATATCTCTTCATATTCATCATACACATTACATCACTTGCACATCCATGCATCCCATGGCCACGCAGTTGCCATATGAGCATCCTGCTTTGGAGATGCTCTGCAGACTCCATACAAATTCAACCAAGGACTGACAGTGCGACTGATGCTCACATGCAGTCCCAAACACCACCTTGGCCAGCTGAGCACTGCATGGCTAACGCATCGCAGCTGGAAAATTGCCTTCAGCTGAAGGGTACATCTTCCCACAGTCGGTCCTTGAGCAGAGTAAAATCAACAGAACAGGTCTGGCTCCTGCACTTGGCATATGGCAGATTGAAGGCTGGGCAAGGTTGCAACAGGAAAAAACCTCACAACTCCCAGCTGCCTCCAGTAAGCTGTGCAGGACAACCTGTGGGCCCCACTGCTTCTGAGAAGGGAGCTAAGAAAAGCAAGCGTACTGTCAGTAGACTTATACAGTTCATACCTCTGCTGGGACATTTTGAGACTCTACAAAACAAAAAGTTGAAAACCAGGGCTCTGGGGAGGTTTCGTTCAAATTAGTTTATTCAAGTCAGTTTGAAGGAAGGGAATGGGGCATCTGGACTGTCTCCCGTCTGTGTTGGTACCCATCTCCCCACCCTGGTAGCTCCTCCCTGGGCTCTTCCACCCATGGACATCCATTGTCAACACCTGAGTTCCCCTGGGAGCAGCCCTGTGTATGAGCTACCTCCTGAACTGAGGAGCGGGAGGAGGGCTCTCGGCCCTTTTCTCATCTCCTCTTTCTCCTGCACATCACAAGGCAGCCCCAGCCGTGGTGAGTGTGGCCCATCCTGCTCTCATCAGCAAGTCTAGTCCTTGCTAGCCTTTGTACTTTCAGGATGTCAGTTTTGTTCTCTTTATATGCCAACAAAATTACCGTGTCACTTTGTAAGCACGTAAAGCTGCTGAATAATCAGTCTGTCCAGCCACACTGACAGAGACTTCGAGTCTAAGTGATTTCAAACAGGACATTGTTCCCCAGTGCAGGAGCTATTAACTTCTATAAGCTGGTAGCTGCTTTTCTCCTACAGAAGTCTTATCACTTAAAAAAAAATCAGTAAGAATCTGTATGATGTTTTCAAGCCTCCTCTTTGCCAAAACTAACTACTAATCTTTCCCAGCCCTCATTAATTGCAAGTTGTTATTGGCCAACAGGCACCAGTCTTAGCCTCCCCCCCAGCCATAGCTCTATGTTCATACCAGCCGTTTGCCCTTGTGCTTAAAGAAAGTAGTAGTCCATGGGCTGCAAGAATGCCATTATTTTGAGCAACTTTCCTGATGAATCTTTAAAGTCTTCCTGTTGAACAGTGGATGGAACTGGATTCTCCCCCTTTCTTTCCAGTTGAGCAGTAACGATTTAAGCAGATTAACTGGTTAACTAAATGTCATTAATACAGATCTTATCCTTTATACAAAATAACACTGATTGCAGAGATCAGCTAATAACAGGGTTCATCCCAAGACAATGAGAAAACATTTTCATCAATGTCAGTGGGTTCAAAATGAAATTCAAAGTGAATTCTGCTAAAGGAGTAAACAAGCTGAGTGCGATCAATAAACTAAGCCATGCTTTCCTTCATTTGTAACAGAATCTGTTCAACATCCCTGCAAATATTAGTGCTCCTCTTCCTCCCCACCCTTCAAAGCATCCACCACACAGCCCCATATGTTAAGCCTGCCACCTGCGATTGTGTGACACAGGACAGGACTGGTTGCCCAAGACCCACCAAACATCAGCCTCTGCTGAATGCTTCATCATTTCACAGCCTGGAACAAATAAAATAATTTTTAAACCCTCTCAATGATCCATGACAAAGATACCCCAATGCTCCCGACAGAGCACAGGAATCCTGTGCTTTCAAGTCCTAGCATTTCATGGGGGTCTGCTGGTGGCTGCAGAGACAGAAGCAAATGTCCACCAGTTTCTGGGTCCCTGGTAGCAGCAACATCTGTCTGTGCAGAAATAAGAGCTTGGCATAAAACATTTGCTTCTGTTGTGACTTTAGGTTGCCTTCAGTTTGGGTGGAATCTATGTGCTTGATTTAGGATGCATATTGTAAGGTACCTGCTAATGTGTCTAGCACAGGGATGTATTGGCATTTTAGGATTAAAACATGTAAAAAAATGAGGCCACTGGCTTGTGCATAAACAACATCTCTTGTTTCTCTCTTCCAGTAACTGTGACTGTGGGAGGACAACAACACTTGCTGGGACTTTATGACACTGCAGGGCAGGTAAATTACTGCAAAATATTTATAAGTGTCCTTTCATGTGGTTTGTTTGTTACTACCATATACTGGGGTTTGTTGTTGGTGTGGTTTGTGGGTTTTTTTTTTACAAATATTAACACTCAGTTGTAACAGTTGAACTACTGACCTTCTCCTTTGTTTTCTACATAGAGATTTCATTCTCCTTCAGCAATAAAACACACACAAATACACTCATCTCTAAGACTGCATTTTGTCTAAGCAAAAAACTAAAGCCTGATCAGGCTGTTCAGCCTCCCATATATCCACCTCCTACTGCAAATATGACATTTCATATAAAGCCAGTGTTTGCTTACATTTACCACATGGTGGCATTGAAGATACAGAGAAGAATCCTGTTTCCAAGATCAGAAAACTAATATAATACAGCGCCAGCCTATCAGTCACCAGCTATTGACTTTTTAAAAGGTAACCCAGCCAGACTGGCACCCATCCCTGCATCCCTCTCCCAGAACAAGGGTGTCCATTACAGGAGAGTCTGTACCCCATGCTTACTTACATATATAATGCTTTTATTCTTTCCACTGTCCGCGATCCGATACAGTGTGCTTGCATTAAAAGTTTGCCAATGAGCTCTGGTCTGTGGGCTGATTTCACCCCCTGGAGAGGAAGAGAGAGTATTTCTCACTGCCTTGCTCTGCCAGTAGAAGGGTAGAAAAGGGTACAGGGAGCAACACATTTTCATGGCAAAATTTCCCTCTCCTACCTCCAAATGCCAGCAACTGGCAGAATAAAGAAAGGACCACCATCCACACAGGAACTTTGCAGAAAATCACCTGCCGAGAGGGGAGGGAGGAGGTCCCAGGTCCATCCCAGCCTGGGAGGGCTGGAACCCACATCCACCAGCTCCTCTGGTCAGAGCTGGCATGGGGCAGCCAAGGATGTGCTGGCACTGGAGGCCGCAGGAGACGAAAGCAAAGTTGGGAGCCTGCTTCACCCTCTAGGACCCAGCAGCCGTGGATGCCAGGCTTTGCTTTAGGAGCACTTCTTGGCTGTGCTTTTTTTGGCCATGACTGACTGCTATGAAGTGCATAAACAACACAGATGGAGACCCTCCTGTCTGCAGAAGGCCACTTATTATAGAATATACTTTGCAGTAGTATGCAGCGAGATCAAAATCCGCATCAGGACAGACTGTCACTTCCAGAAAAAACTGCACTCAGCAGCACTGGGGCTTTTATGATTTGGGTTTTGCTTTTTTTCATTTTATTCCTATTACATGTCTGTAGGAAGCAATGATCACTTCATAGCTAACTTGGTGTCACTTACGGTCCACCCATCCTTTCTGTCTACATGGTGCAAACAAATGATCCAAAAGCCAGTCCCAAAATATGACCCAAGTCCTTGTCCCATGTTCAATGCATGTTCAATTTTCTACTCTGTGCTCACAAACACAGAGCTCGGAGCATGTCTGTCACAGTCCAGTAGCACTGCAAGACTTTGCAAATGAGACTGGAGTTATATTCCATTCTCAGTCAGATTTTACCCATTGCCTTAATATTTCTAATTGTTTTGTAGCACTGACAGTTCCACCTGCCACTCATTTCCTCAGCAACACATCCTCTTATTTGTCCTCCTGAGCCAGAAGAAAGACTAATCTGCCTCTTTGACAGACTTCACCCCTCCATCCGTTCCTTCACAATCATTTTGCCATCTCCTGCTTCAAACTAGCCAGAGGACCACCTGCCTCCAAGCACCATTTCTAACTCATCAGCCTCATTTCCCTTTCAGACCTTGGTCCAGAGGACCTGGCCACCTAGTCAAAACTCAGAGCACGAATCACTTCTTGATGACTAGATTGCATCTCCGTGGATGCTGAAAGGATGATGCTTCCCACATGCTCACACTATAATGACAGATCATCTGGGTCACTTCCTCCCTCCTTCTCCTTGTGTTGTGTGGCTTTCCAAAGGCATTGATGTGAAGTCATAGCCAAAAATAGCATTTGACATTACGGTGCTATAAAACATATGCTAATGAAAAAACAATTGGAAAATGTACTCCTGCAGCAGGACCCTCTGTCAGCCTGAAGGGAGAGCTGGCAGAGACCCCAGATCTGGGGTATCTGGTTTTCTGCAT
The DNA here is from genome assembly GCA_020745775.1 of Theristicus caerulescens. NCBI lineage: Eukaryota > Metazoa > Chordata > Aves > Pelecaniformes > Threskiornithidae > Theristicus > Theristicus caerulescens. The sequence continues at coordinate 64,043,066 of CM036564.1, read as the reverse complement.
CCCTGGCACAGTCCTAGGAGGAAAAAAACAGTGGTCTTTTTTCCCCAGGCTGGACTCAGGTACAGAGTGCTTTAACGAGCTGACATGGCAGGGACCGTATGTGAGATCAGCACAGCAGCAACATAAAAAAAAGCAAGTTTTGCTGTACTTTCTGGGCCCGAGCGCTGCAAGGCTGCTGGCGGCGAGAGAGCAGGGGGGGAGCAACACCAGCTGATGCCTCTCGGCCCCAGCAAGTCATAGGCACATAATTCAGTAAGGCCAGGTCTGGTGCTGGCATTTCCATGCCAAACCAGTGGCCAGGCAGTGTAACCAGGAAGCCTTGCACTCCCTAAATAACAGGCAGCAAAATGCAAGCGTGAGCCAGGGAAACAAATTAATGATCAGCTACAGCCCAACCCCCTGAGGACGCACGTCCCTTCCCAAACACCACTGTCGCTAGCTGCAGCACCTCTGGATGTGCCCCATACCCATGCAAATGTCCAGTCCCTTTTTCACTCTATTTATTTGCTTGACTTCAACAACCAACTGTCTCTGAATGTGAAATGATCCCGATGTGCCATATCTCATAACGGTCCATTGCAAGGTTTTATAGCCTTCTAGAGAGCAGGTATGAACAGAGACAGGGTCCTTGTCTGATGCGGTCTGCAGGCTCCTGCCAGCCCGCAAAGACAGGGAAATAGAGGAGCTCTGATAATTCTTACCCATGACATTTGTGCTTGTGCTTTAACACGTCTGTGCAAGCTCCCGTGTGCCCTGACGGGAGTCAAGACCTCTGCTATGTGATGCGTGGCTGTCCCTCCTTATGGTTTATATAATGGTCTGTGCTGCTAACACAAATCGGGAATGCTCCTCCTGAAAAAGGATTTTCTAGGGGCTCTGAAAGAACAAGCAAAACAAAATGAAATGCACACTCCTGTAGCTGTCACCACCAGGCAGAGCACTCGTGGCTTTTAGTTTGTAATTTTAATGGTACAGTAAGTTCCAGCCCCTCTAAATATGCACGTCTGGAATATTGAAACTGGTTATACTTAGCCAGTTTCTTTCCAAAAATCCTAAATCATGATTCCTCGAGGGCTTGCTGCCACCGCGTGGGTGTTTTAGGAGGCTGATTTGCAGCAATTAAACTGAAAACACAGCAAATGCCTTTGCCAAGCACCTAGTATCAGCCCATGTTGACTGTGAGAAGTCATCAGGTTTGATGTTCTGGTTAAAATAACGTCGCATAATCAGGCAGGCATCAGGCCAGGCCTCCCTCACCCACAGCACCCACATAAAACTCAGCTGTCTCTATAATGCAATTGCTCCTTTGCTCCCATCATGTTGGCGTCCACTTCACCTCTAGTAACGCATCTGTGGGAGCTAAATGTCATCTCCAGAGCCTCATATAAATCTCCTCCCAATGACTCTGCTTCTTCATGGCCTGTATCGCTGATGTTCCCACAAATATATCTGAGTTTTCTTTCCTGCCATTCCTTGACCATGGAGAATCCACTCTTTCTTGAGATGATATGTCCAAACACCTCCTGTTCTCAAGTAAATCCTTCTTCAGATCAATACTTTCTATGATACTGGAAAGACATAAGTCAGTTGGCAAATACTCTGGCTTTACCCCAAATACTGTGGCTGTGAGGCTGGGGGTGGTAACTGGGAATTTACTCTTCCTGTTGAAGTGGGTTTGGGACAATGAACATTCAGTTAGACAAAACAAAACATTTTGTTTGTGGTTTAGGATGTTTCTTTAAACTTCTTTTTAATGAAACGGAGCTAAATTTAGCCTCATACTTCCTTTCCAAATAAATAATTAAGGTTTTTTTGTTTAGAAAAGGTTGGAGCAGACTGTTTTTACATAATCCATTAGTATTTTTTGGAAGCTAGTATTGATTCAGAAGTAGTCTGGGTCATCTTATTACTGCATACTCAGTGAACAAAAGACTTCAGAAAGAAGATTTACCAGTCTTAACTCATAAATTAATCCCTCTCATTTGTTGATCCATGTATTGGGTTTGCATGGCAAGGTTTTGGTAGCGGGAGGGGGCTACAGAGGTGGCTTCTGTGTGAAGCTGCCAGAAGCTTCCCTCATGTCCGATAGAGCCAATGCCAGCTGGCTCCAAGATGGACTGACCCCTGGCCAAGGCCGAGCCCGTCAGCGATGGTGGTAGCGCCTCTGGGATAACATATTTAAGAAGGGGGAAAAAAACTGCTGCACAACAGCAGCCAGATTAGAGGACTGAGAATGTGTGAGAGGAACAACTTTGCAGACACCAAGGTCAGTGAAGGAGGAGGGGGAGGAGGTGCTCCAGGCGCTGGAGCAGAGATTCCCCTGCAGCCCCTGGTGAAGCCCATGGTGAGGCAGGCTGTGCCCCTGCAGCCCATGGAGGTCCACAGTGGAGCAGATATCCACCTGCAGCCTGTGGAGGACCCCACGCTGGAGAAGGGGGATGCCCAAAGGAGGCTGTGACCCCACGGGAAGCCCATGCTGGAGCAGGCTCCTGGCAGGACCTGTGGACCCATGAAGAGAGGAGCCCATGCTGGAGGAGGTTTGCTGGCAGGGCTTGTGACACCGCGGGGGACCCACGCTGGAGCAGTCTGTTCCTGAAGGACTGCACCCCATGGAAAGGACAAGTGAAAAGGACCTGTGCTGGAGCAGTTCGTGAAGAACTGCAGCCTGTGGGAAGGTCCCATGTTGAAGAAGTTCATGCAGGGCTGTCTCCCATGGGAGGGACCCCAGGCTGGAGCAAGGGAAGAGTGTGAGGAGTCCTGCCCTGAGGAGAAAGGAGCGGCAGAGACAACGTGTGATGAACTGACCGCAACCCCCATTCCACGTCCCCCGGCGCCGCTTACAGGGAGGAGGTAGAGAAATCGGGAGTGAGTTGCACCTGGGAAGAAGGGAGGGGAGGGGTCGGGGGAAGGTGTTTTAAGATTTAGTTTTTATTTTCTCCTTACCTTACTCTGATTTGATTGGTAATAAATTAAACTACTTTCCCCAAGTCGAGTCTGTTTTGCCTGTGACAGTAATTGGTGAATGATCTCTCCCTGCCCTTATCTTGACCCATGAGGGTTTTTTTTTTTCATCTCATTTTCTGCGCCCCTGTCCTGCTGAGGAGGGGAGTGATAGAGCAGCTTGGTGGCACCTGACATCCAGCCAAGGTCAACCCACCACAACCCAGCCAAAGCAAGACAGAAGCAAGACTGAATGAAGACACCATCTAATCTGGGTACACAGTGATATAGCCCTGCATCAGTTTCTCCTGCAGGACAGACAGCAGTTGCATTGCTCCTGCCCCTAATGTGGGTTTTCCCTAACCTCAAATAAATTTTCTCAAGTCTGAGCAACAGCGCCTGGATATCTTTTTTTTCTTCTTTTCATTGGGTTATTAACTATTTCAGTATCTGCAAAGCAGAACTACACCGCTTGAAGTTTCAGAATATTATAACCAAAAAAGACCATATTGCAGAGATTTGAGGCTTGCCAAGAATGCAGAAACTGTAAACTGAAGACCTAGGTCTCAGTCAGGTTTGACAGCAACATGTATTGTCATTTCCCACACTCCAACATTGTGTTCCTTTTCCCTTTTTTAATTCTGGGCCCCCCAAAAAGTCTTCAGAACAGGTGTATCCCCTCTAAAAGCATCTCTTCTGTTGTACTGAAATTTTCTAACAGGTTTCATTGAAAAGTACCAACCAGACACGGCTACATACACTCTCACTATCAGAAGGAACCAGTCTATCCCTTTCACACAGAGCAAAAACTCTGCTCGCTCTCAACATCTCAAGCCTGAAAACAGACCCAAATTCTTCCTTGAAACAGCTATCAAAGCCAGTTCATGACATGACACAGCTGCGCTTTGAGCTGTTTGAAAATTCACTGTCTTCACAACTAGCACAAAGAGAAGACATCTCTCCTTCCCCAGTCCAGGGCCTGTGAAAACACAAAACCACCCCCGGTGATTTACCCAGCCACTGCAGGCTGGATTTGATCGGCTTTGTGCTTTCAAGACAAGTGTCTTCCACTGACTGACACGTTGCTGCATACCATACATGACTGCGATGGCACCAAATAGCCCGGAGACCCATATTTGTTATATATGGTCATATCTATAATGCTTACTGGGCAACAGAAAGCCCATAACATTAACAGAAAAGCCCCTAGAGATGTGTGTCATCAGCAAACATTAGCTACCAGTGACAGCCAAATAATACTTCCCAGGATGGTAGCACATTGCTGGAGAGCTGAGGCCAGTACACGCAGCCTCAAGAACAATTTTTATTACACCACCAGTGACGGCCACTATTTAGCATTACCCTCTATGCCAGCATGCACACAAACAAACAAAATATGTTAGCTCTTTTGGGTAAAGATGCTGACAAAACAGCAGCCCTGGCCCACGAGACGTGACTCTGCTCACCAGCTCCCTAGAAGTTATGAGCATGCACAAGCATGGAGGGACAGCGTTGAGCAGTTCATCAAGAGCCAACATGATGCCCCCATCTGCAGTTATTCCCCACCCCATAACACACTTGCTGTTTTTCCCCGGCAGGAGGACTACAACCAGTTGAGACCCCTGTCCTACCCCAACACGGACGTGTTCTTGATCTGCTTCTCGGTGGTAAACCCTGCCTCGTACCACAACGTCCAGGAGGAGTGGGTGCCCGAGCTGAAAGTCTGCATGCCCAACGTGCCTTATGTCCTCATAGGAACTCAGGTAATGCTCCTCCGGGGCACCGCCGGCCATCGTGGGGGTCTTCAGAGTAAGGGAGCTCCTACTCCACCCAAGGGGTGGCTGGAGGCTGAACTCTCTGGCAAGGTTTCCTATTTAACTTCTTATGTGAAATGCAGCCAGACTTCCCCATTGGAGGAAAACTCATGGACTGGGAATGGAAACCAACATGCAGATGTCCCATCATGCTAGTCACAACTGGCAAAACTCATCCCATTTTTTATTCAAATGAATATGAATGTGGTATCAAGGCATAAATACCTATAGGGAGAAAAGATTTCTGATAGGCCTTTAGTGAGGGGGAAAAAAACCATCAAAGTCTGTGGTTAGAAGCAGAAGCTAAACTTCAAAGTAAATTTTAAGAATGGGAAAAGTTAACCAAATGACTCACTTAGAGACATGGGAAGGATAGCCTCCCTTCACGCTTTTACATCAACACTGCAATTAGTGACTCACCATCCTGCTTGTGCAATAGTGGATGTTAGACTAAACAATCAAACCGCTTTATTTTTGCCTTAAAATCTATGAATATATCAATCAAATAAAAATGCCTTAAATATGGGTTCATTTCCAAGACACAGAGTGTCTAGAGACTGTGAGAAGTAGGGATACAACTGTCTGGAAAATGCCCAAACGCTGGACAGTAACCTAAGCCAAGTTAGAGAAACAGATCAAATTCTGGTCAAAACCAAAATCTTCATGCCATAGGAAAGTCCAATCATTCAAACACTGGCTTTGTTTTCCACACTGGAATAATCTAAAACACTCATTTTAAAATAAAAATATTACCCTCTGGATGACACACTTTGAAAATGGATGGATTTGAAATGCCAGAATGCTTTGCTTTGATCTTTTCCATGGAAGTAACGGATTTTGTTTCAAGTCAGTCAGACTGAGCTGCGTCTGTCTGGCCTGTCAGGGTGGTTTTTGGGTGACGCAGTGCAGGGCCGCAGCAGCCTCCCCTCCAATGTGGCTCAGGCTTCCACCAACACTTTCCAAGATGCATTGTGAAAGCCATTGAGAACCACATCTTTACTGTACCGCAGCTATCTGAGTTGTGGCCCAATAACCTGCCAATGAGAACTAATTCATGTTAAATAGGAAAAAAAAAAAAAAAGGAAAAAAAAGGAAAATACATATGCAATTCATTTCTGAAGTATCATCTGAGGTGAGGAGGAGAGATGCCCTTATGCAAGGACATGACTGTGGGTTTGCAAAGCTATGAATATCTGTCTCAAGAATTACAGCAAGGCAGTACTGAGCACCGCGTTTGTGCATTTTCTACTAGATTGATCTCCGGGATGATCCCAAAACTTTGGCTCGGCTGCTTTACATGAAGGAGAAACCACTCACCTACGAGCACGGAGTGAAGCTAGCAAAGGAGGTAATAGCTTTTTCTGAGGTCCCATGAAATCGATTGATCACAGCTTTCCACTGGGTTTGTTTTATTCAAAGTGAACTCCTCCAGGGTATGTATGTCGGTTGGTCCCAGCCAGAGAGTAAAGCCTCTGTTCAAACAGGCTGGACCCAGACACAGATTGCGACTCCTGAGCCTGCTGCGATGCCCAATTGAGCAATAAGCAAAGCAGCAAGGTATATAGGGCAGCAGGTGGCAAATGGGCAGTAAAATCTCTTTTACTGCCCACTTTACCTAAATCAAATGTTTCTTGTTTGGGCTTCTGCCAGAAGGTGTGTGTGACAAACCCTGCTCTGCAGTCGCCTCCTGCCAAAATTGTCCCTGTCCCTTACAAAAGCACAGACAACTTGATTCTTACTTATCCATTGCACTTCAAGCAGCAGAGAAGGAGCTCCCAGGGTTTCTGTGCTATTACATCTTTCTCCTGGGAAGGCAGGGGAATAAAAGCCCTCCCCAAGCCCTGAAATGCAGGCATCTGGACCCCAGCCATTTCGACCTTATATACTGCAGGTGCTGTTACAGGCCCTGGCCCTCAAAGGCCAGTGAGAGCATCCATTAGTAGAATAAGCTGAATAAACAACATGGTCGCTGAATAAGCTGAGGCTGCTTTCCCGGGCCGCTGTGTGTGTTTGTGTCATACCAGCAGCCCCGGGAGACTCCCATCTCAAGATGATGCTTCCCAGTTCCCAGAAACCAGCTGGAAGCCCTCTTACCAAGGAGCAGCTCCCTGGCATTGCAGGAGGCAGGACACAGGGTCAGGGGAAAACAGCCAAGTATATGAAGGGGCTCAGCTAACGACCCAGCATCTCCTTGAAACCCCTCAGTGGCACAGAGGCCAAGCTGCTGGTTCAGCCCTCGAACACAGGTGCAGCCTCCCTCTCTCTCTGGAGGGTCCTGCAGGGAATTCCTGCTCCCCATTAATCCCCTGTGGTGAGATACTGGTGTTGATGACCACCTGATGCGTGTCCCTTAATCCCATAGGCAGCCAGATACAAAACAGAGCAATGACCTACCCCCCTTTCTAAAGGTCTGGGCTTTCCTCTGGGGCAGGACACATATGCACATGGAAGGATGCTGGAACAGGGTCGCTCTATCTCTCCCAACAGTGGGTACTCACGTTTTCTCTCTTCTCTTTTAGATCGGAGCACAGTGCTATCTGGAGTGCTCAGCCCTCACGCAAAAAGGCCTTAAGACTGTCTTCGATGAGGCAATCCTGACCATTTTCCACCCCAAGAAGAAGAAGAAGCGTTGTGCAAAGTGCCACAGCTGCTGCACCCTTGTGTGAAGTCACTTGGAAAGAAAAACGAGATGAGTTCAATGAAACCAAGCAGGTTAGAAAGGCAATGAAGGTCACATACAACTGAAATGGGGAACATGACCAGAAAGGGGTCCTTCTTACCCAAATATAGGAGCCCTCCAATTCTGTGAAACCTCCAAGCTGTATCACACTAGGCCAACTCATGTCTATGTGCTTTCCTAATCCTCTAGAGTTGTATGCAGCCTGTTCCCCCCGCTGCAGACTGCACTGAGCCAACAGAAACCAGGATGCCTGCTCCTGCTTGACTCTTCACCTTAGGAATAAGGTGAAGGTGGTGTGTGGAAAAACAAAGAACTAAAGGCAGTAAAAGAAACAAGAGAAACTCCATTTGTGGCCTTAAGCAAGAATTGATCAAAATTAGGAATTTGCAGTACTTAGGAATTGAATCTGAATTGACTGAAAGCACATGGAGATCTGTAGAAATCTAATATGTAAGATATACACTATAGGTAGGATGTACTTTTAAATTTCTTTTATAAGACTCGTGAGTTCAGGATATACTTTAGTTTGTTCAAACTACATGGAAGCAAAGGTGGAGTGATTCCAGTTTGTTTTCACTTAATGGAGAAACTTCACAGCGTCAGTATGTTGCTGCACCCAAGCTATTAAAGTGGATCAACATTTACCTCCAGACTTAAGGAATGTTCTTACAACAAAAAAATGCAAATAACTATTTTAACAGGGGAATGTTCAGGCTGAGCCATGTTTCCATAAGCTGGGAAAGGAAGAACAGAGTTGTAGCACCTATGTACTGAAACAGAAATTCTGCCACCAAAGAATCTTGCCCTAGACATGAAATAGCAGTGTGGAACAATCTCTCTTCCAAACTGAGAACATGAACGAGACACATTGCCATGGCAACTGAAAATTTACCTTATAGATCAGCTGGATTTCCACATCTCACTCAGCAGATGAAAACAGCAAAAAAACCAAAAAGCCAAAGGCCATACTGACTTCAAGCCCTTTAAGGTGATCCAATTGCCTTAAGATTTTTTTTTTAATGGAGTATCTCACGGAAAAAACCTCATCAAAGTGGAGTTGTAAACACGTTGATTTATTGTAGTCTCCCTCCTCCCATTCATTACTTCTTTCTTTGCTCCCATTTTTCCACCTTCATTACTGTGCGTGCTGTTTAAGTCGCAGCATGGCTGCAGTCCCCAGGAGTGAACTTTCACATGAGTCGCAGATGATGGGCTGCAGCGATAGCACAGAGGTGGGAAGTCCAGACCTTAAGGGAAGGGAAGCTGCCTGTTAGCTCTCTTTGCTCTTGAAGAAAGCATGCCTTTTCACTAAAGCCTCTCCAGGGAGCTTGTACTTTTGCACATCACAGCAATACAGATGCTCAGAGGTGAACTTGAAGGGCATCTTGTTACTTGCATCTGCCTTCGGGTACCCTGGCAATACCATGAGACTGTCTTGTTATGGATTTCATTCCCCAAGCAGAAAATCACAGTGCCAGCAAATATAGATTTCAAGACCTCTGATGTAACTCCTTGCAAAAGCAGTGCCTGTAGTCAGCATTTCCAGAAGTGCTAGAAGTAAGCCAGTAACAGCAGTGCACCCTCCCAGCCCAGGGACACGGGCCCTGCGCCCCCCGCACCCCGCTCCAGGGCTCTGCCAGCCCGCTCCTCTCCAGAAGCACTGTAGCGTGGCTGAGCACACACTTGCAACCAGAAAAACTCTCGTGATTAGTGGTGAATTATAGACCCGATATTACTCGGAGCAATTAGCGACTTCGGCAGGACCACAGGAACCGCGCCGTTGGTGCAGAGAAGGGAACGAGCATGATGCAGTGCCCAATCCTGCAGTCATTGAGGCTTATGGATCCAAGCTCCTCCTTTAGCACAAATTCTATTTACCATGGGCACCTACAGAAACCAGATCTGATACCCCAAAATGTTTCCAGGTAGAAATCAAGCATTCTCTCTGACAGACATGATCAAATTCGAGGCAAATGCCTTGTTACTGTTACCCAGCAGGCTTTCACTCACCATCTCTTTCCCACTGCACACAAGCATGGATGAAAACAGAGTTGTACTAAACCAAAGACAGACAAAAGAAAGATTTCCTCACTGCTGGCATTCTTTGTGCATATTTTATATCTGGTTTTATTACGTCCCAGCCATTTGCTTCAAATGGACTGGCTGATAAAGCACAGCTCAGAGCGAGGGCAGTGCTGAAGCCTGGTGAAGGAGTTCATGTCGTGCCGCAGAGGCTGCGTTGCCGTCCCCACGTGTAGCAGTGAGTATTCACACAGCTGGGGCACTGGCGATCAGCTGGACTATAACGTGTAAAGAGATATTAGGAGAGTATGAGGAAAACTAAGAGTGGATTAAATAAATCAATATTTAGGTAATGTTTGTTGGCTTACAACATGACTAGAAGTCCACTGAAACCAAAAAAAAAAAAAAAAAGCTGTCAGATTTCAGAGAAAATTAGAGCTTCACTGTGCTGCCATTTACTTCAGTGGAAATAAAATAGGATGATTACTTTGTTTTAGCTCGTGTAGGCTGCTGTAGAGTGCTAGCCTATATACAAGTCTCTGGTTAAAGTAAGTGAAGTCTGTTTTAGCTGAAGCGCGATGCAAACACTCAGGTTGGAGCTGCCAGATATTCTTAGAGCTTCACAAAATACAGAGGAACTAGAAAACCAGACTGACAGCTGAGCTTATCATAAAATAATGAGCACACTGGAAAAGTGCAATATAGCATTCCCAGCATGCCTCAGAGAAAGCCACAAATAATCAAATGATATTTTTGTGTGCCACCAAGTATCAGGGATGTCTATTAATACTGATGGGATGGCATAGGATAGGCATATAAAATCAAAAATCAAATAGGAAGTTGTAGCATTAACGTAACTGCAGTGGTTTGAGGAAAATGAACTAAAAAACATGTGGTGATGTAAAAGCTAAAATGCTACTGTCATAATGCATTAAACTGCAGCACCCTACACAAATCATTGCATAGCAGCAAAAGCAGATAGAAAAGTACTAATATGCATGCAAAAAAATGTTAAGACTAGCCAGGGGGTTATTTGCACTTACAAAAGCAAGCACATCAAGTTTTTGAGGCAGTAAAATTTCAAGCTTTTCAAGCTGTTTGTGACCAAAATTTGACATCTGGGAGCTGCAAGGGAGGGAGGGTGGTCATAACCCACTGAGAAATGGTCTCTGCACTCCATTTGTTTTTAATTTCTCTTCCAACAAAAATAAATGTTTTAAAAATAGCCATGGTTAATGCAGGTCTCATAAGCATTATTCCTATGTTAGGTTCTGTATACACACTTCTCCATGCAATGTGGCATGCACTTACTCAAGGATCTGCCCTGTTACACTATGATTTTGGGGAGGCAGGAATAGCACAGGCCAATAGGCTTTAGAAAGGGATTGTAGGCAGATGTAAGGAGACTCATTGACTATCTGGCAAGTCATACCTAATACCTTTTCTAAAAGCCAACAGATGGTGTGTGAACAGGCGGCAAAGCTTATTTTCAGAAATATCAAAACACCAGACACAGTGCAAGCACAGGCATAAGGGGCAACAGATATAAACTTTGAGCTATTTTCAAGCACCATTAGTAACAAGAAAAGAAAATCAATAAAGGATTGCCAGGTGAAAGGAGATGGGTTTTCTCACTGTAAGATGAGCTAGAAATCAGACCCCAATTTCACCTTCAAAGGAACACGGTTAGGAGAGTCATAAAGGCTATAAACCATCCCAAGAACCTATTTGACAATGTCCTCTTAGTGCAACTGATATCAAAGACTTTCCTGACAGAGCTGCCTTTGCTAATAGCCTGGTATCATTTCAAAAGCACTCACAACTTACAAGAAATCTGCTAGATCCTGTAAAACCCATCTCCTTTGGCCTTTTCTGAAACCTTAATGTTCTACCAGGAGTTGTTAATCTGAAGTTGTAGTTTCAAACAGAGTTCCTAAAGGGTTTTCATGCAAACTCCTGCAAGGAGATATTGGAGATATTAGATATTAGAGAGATATCTCAAGACATTAGTGAGTTGTTATCACATTAAAACCACCTACAGATGCCTCTGCCCTTCAGAGCGCTGTTAAAACACCAGGCCAGTGGAACAGGGGCAATCCTGTGCTATATGGCCACTTCCAGCATGACCTGAAGGAGGTTCCAGAAAGACTTCCACAGTTTGTCCTGTGCCTTCCAGAGCTCTGAAGAGTTGGGGAGAATGCAGAAACAAGGGTCCAACTCCACGCAGGTCCATCCAGGAGCATTTGTTCAACCAAGTAGAAGTCCCATGTACTTATATCCTCCAGGAGTGGTGAGGAGCAGTTCTCAAGATGAGCTCGCCCTGGTTGTCCTATGTGCCAAATGCTCACAGACCTTCTCTCTCTGCCCTGTAAATATCTACTGTTACAGCAGCATGTAGCTTATGAAGAACAACCAACTACAAGCTCTTGCCTCGCATTGCCTTGAATTAGGCATGATGTGAATCTTTCCCTTGATTTCCACACGTGCTGGTCCTGATGCGAATCTTCTTATTGCTGGTGGGAACTGCAGAATTTACTCCAAGTCCAGCATGACAATCAAAACAATCATTTCAGCAGCTGTCATTGATATTTCTCACCTTTTTTCTCTTTCAAAGCACTGTTTCAGTTCAAAATAAACACAGAATTAAATATAGCGCTGCATCTTAATATGCAATAAGGTTATTCCAAATACTTTTATTAAGGGGCCGGATTTTGGCAGTCTTTCTCATACCGAAGAGCATCTTACTTCACAAGGAATTATCTCCAACTCCCTCATGTCTCATTCAATCCCAATGATACTGCTCATGTAAATGAGGGAGGCTGAATATGGCCATTGGTGACCTGCCCTTGTAGTTAATGTATAACAAAATTTCTTCTAGCTGCTCTAGTATTGGTGGCCTGTGTCTCCCAAAAAGCAGTGATATCCTGTTACCCACACAGTGTACAAATTGCCTGGTGTTCTGTCATGCTCAGCACCATGATTTGTCTGGTATCGGCCATCTCTAAGGATGGTAAAGAACCAAGAAATGAGTTGGGTAAGGAGACAAGACTTGGGTGTGCTGCTACACAAACGAAGCAGTACTCCCCCAGAAACAATCACTGCAATGCAACTCTAGACAAGTGGCTAAACACTCACCCGAAGGGTGGGAAAATCACTGTAGCAAAGAGAGAGCAACAGGGAACAAACATTTCACTACTGGTGACTGACTGTTGAGAAGGATGCATGGGCTTCACTACCCATCAACAGCAAGCTGTCAAGATCCCATCCAAGATATTGTCCCAAGACTCCAGAGACCCAATTTGAGAACCCTTTACAGGAGCTTGAAAAAGCTTGCAGAAGTTCTTGCAAACAATTTCTATTGCTGCCTCCCCTCATCACACCCAACCTCATACACAGCAAGTGATACAGTGGCCAATTACACCAGTGATATGTGTCTAGCAGATATATTTTCACCATGCAAGCTGCCATGTCCTTACAAAAATGTCCCTCTAATTCAGACATGAAAGATGCCTGTTTGCTTACATAGCTTGCTTACAGTCCGTGGCCTTTTCTGTAGCTTTTTTTCCCAAGTGGCACAGCAAATACCTCTTGATTCACCATACTGAAACTTCACTTGGATTAAAAATAAATTGCAATGGCATCGATCTGTCTCAAGCCAGGCTTGTTTAAAAGCACATTTATCTTCTCCAGCAAAGCAATCAACATATGCTTGTGTTGGCCCAGAGACCATTTGTTCAATGAACAGGTAGAATGCAGGAATCTGGCTGCACATGCCTTTCTCCCTGTATTTTCCTTTTCCCTGAAGAGGATTTGTAATGTGTTTTATCCTACTTAAGAAAACAAATCTGGAAATAACAGAACATTTTCCTGGTTCACAACTCTATAGGACTGGAGGAGCATCTGCTGTGACAGGAGGTGAGCATGGAGCAACCTACGTCAGATAACTTCTAGACACGTTTGAGCTCTACGTAAAAATGAAGACAAATCTCTACTATAAATGTTTATTTTCATCTTAGTGAATAAAGACCCTCTGAAAGCAGGAAAAAGCCTCCCACTGATTTCAGTAGTGGCCTGTGATCTCAGCTGTCTTCACCTATCAAAACAAAACATGAATAGAAATATTTTTGCATTGAAAAGTTAGGACAAAACCACCAATTAGAAGTAATGAATGCAATAGCATCTACACTTCTGCTTTGGGCAAGAGCTGCAAAATCAGGGCCCGAGCCACAATTAGTCAGTTTGATCCTAAGACTTGAGTTTCATTTTAAGATGTTAAGGAGATACCCATAACTAGGATGAAAAAAATCTTTACATTCTCTTTTCTTTGTTCCAGTTAAAACTTTCAGAAACATGTGAACAAGTATCTATTTTTTCCTGGGCAGTTCCAGGAACCCCACCTGAACAGCAAAGAGTCAGAACCTCATTGTAAGAGGAAAATGAGCTCGCAACCCATATATCACAGAGCAACAAGCAAAAATAATATGAATTGCTGTCAGTGGTGAAAAATCTCTTTAACTTTGAAAATATGTTAACAAAGATAACTTTGAGCATGATCTCCACCCCCCTCCAGAATGTGCAGACCGTAATGCAGTGTTTGGCTGCTTCTTTTAACTACAATTTTAGGGTGGGATTTTCAAAAATGCCATATGTTGGCTTTCTTTCAATTCTCATGAAGACAATGGAAAATTTCAATGGAGTCCATGCATGACTAATACGGAAAGCATTTGAAAGTCTTTATGTTTCCTCCTTTTCTGCCCTTTATTGTGGCTGACCAAGCTTTGAGCACACAGATACACTGAGCCAGGTCCAAGAATCTGTTATACCTTTTGGCTGCTGGTTGTGGACTCCCAAAAGAAGTTCGGCATCTGGCGACTTTGCTGATCTGATCTTTAGCTTGAGCTTTGGAGACTGGATTTGCAACTCCTCGTTTCAACCACTACTGAGGCTAAAGATAAAAATGATTGCATTAACAGTGTAATATTCAAGACAAATGGGTATCTTTGCTGAGTTTGACACTGCACTCATTGCTGTCATTTAATTTCATCTCATCCCATTCAGGATGCCAGATTTAATTTTGCATTTGGTTTTGCCAAAGACCAGTTTGAGCTCTCGCTGATATCAACTCTGGTGAATTTTGACTTTGATCGGAGGTTAATGAATTCAGAGTAAACAGTTGTCACCAGTCTACAGTTTGCAGATCTTCCAACACAACAGTTATTTGTACTGATAACATGTAGAAATTTTTGTCTGATGTCTGTCAAAGTAGTTTGGGTGTAAGCCATATCCGTAGTATGACTGGCATATCGCCTCTCCCAACACTTTTCCCCAAAATAGGCAGCTGCTGTAACTGCATTACAGAACTGGTAGGCACTGAACTGCCTTGTCAGTATGGAGTAAATGAGCCCAAGCTTTCCCCAGACTTGTAAATATTAGTTCATTAACAAGCAATAACATACAGCTATGTGAGAGGGGAAAGACACTGGCAAAGTCTTCTTCACTCATGAGCAGAGTGATCTAAGGTGGTGAGCTCAGGTTGCCAGGTGGGAACAGAGCAAGGCACAGCATGGTGTCCATGCTGCCCCAGCAAGTATGGTCATGAGCCTGGCGAAATGGCTCAGAGGTGTCTCTGTGGAGTCACACTGGGATACCTGGGGCTCAGCAGCACCTTGAGACTGGGAGGGCTTCAAAGAAGGCTTCAGAGAGGAGCAGGGAGATGGACCTGAACTGTCCTCAAGTGCAAGGATAACTGAATCCAGTTTAACCTGTTATGATGTTGATGCACTTGGCAAATACAAGCATTTCACTGCAAAGAGATTCTCTGCTCCCCTGAGAACACAAAGACAAGAACATTTCTTTCCTTTCTTTTTGTGTAGTACTTCAGCAATACTTAAAAGGAACAGTGCAACAAGTTATTCTAATTGAGTTTGTGAAGCAGATGTAACGACCTCAGCACAAATCAGGACCTAACACCTCATCAGTCAGTTCTTAGCAAGTTAAGAAAAAGAGTCATTTACTTTACTTGATGTGAGCAACTGAATTTTTCTCTCTTAAAAGTTGCTGTGTGCAATATCGCTGGAGTATGGGGCTGGTAAAACCAAAGGATGAGTACTAAAACATTATGTCTGACTTTTGAGTTGTATATCTTTTGTCAAAGATTAACCAAATCTTCAGAATTCATGTCAAAGCAATAAAATTTCAAACCAAGGCAGTTCACTTTTCCAGCAATTATTTTTTGCATAGTTTAAAAATCATGTAAACAGTATTAGTTTCCTATTTACAGCACATGATTCTGTACTCTTTTGCTTATCCTCTTTTAAACATGTAATTATTGTATATTGTAACTACACATTAATATCATCTATTGTACATAGTTTAACAAAATAAACGTATTACTAAGTATTTTGATAGCATCATTTTGAAGTGTGGTGCTGTGTTTATTTTCCCAGATGTTAATCACACATACCTTGCAGGACCAGGTAGGAAAAACACATATGAACATATAGGGCTGCTTTTGGATGGTTCTGGAACTGCCTGCGCCTTCCAGTGTCACTTGCAGAAAGTCAAACAGGAGGTGACACCGCAGAGGTTTTCTCCTCTCCAGCATGTTCCTCTTGGGAAACTGCTGCTAAACCAAATTCTCTGCAGCCTGGAACCATGGGAAGGTGGAGATGTGGGACCTGCAGGTCTGGCTCCCTCCTGGCACTCAGCCTTTGGCTCCCTCTGGTCCCAGGGTATCCCAGGGTCCCTCAGAGACTGGCCTGGAGATGGTTAGTCTCCCATCTTCCACCAATATTAAGGTGGTTGGTTGGTTACTGTTTCAAATAGAACTTCTGTTTTTTATTTTAATAAGGATTCTTGGCATCACTGTCTGTGGTCTCCACTGCGACATCACAGCATCATAAGAGGATTTTTTTCCTCCCTTGAGTGAATATTTAAAGTGTTTGGGAGAGAAGACAGCATGCAGCAGCCTAGCAGGCACTGGAGCTCTTGGTAAAGCAGCTAGGGAAAGCATTAGCCTGAGTGCTAGGAGGTTTGAGGGGAGTTTGTTACTCCCTGACAAACCTAACACACGGATAACAAAACCCTCCAACAAACCCTTACTGATGGCAAGGGAGATGATGAGCTGTGTAACCTTCAGCCCAGGAGCCAGGGCAGGGAGAGTCAGGAGAGAACGTGAAATGCTTAAAGGGTTGAAGAAGTTACATGAGGAAAGACAGCCCTTAAATGCTGGACTGGAATCAAGAATATGACTGGCTCCAGTCTTCCAGGGATTCAGTGTGGAGATGTGGATCTTGTTTAAAAAAAAAAAAAATGTAAATTAAAAAAAAAAAAGATAGTGCCTTCGTTACCCAGCTTTTCATTACCATTGGTTTCAAGACCAGAAACAATCCCATTGACCAGCTAGTCTGGTCTTCAAATTAAGACTATAAACCCCATCATTCCTGAACGATATCCCTAATACTGATTGGGCTAAAGCAAATTTTGCCACAGAAAGGCTCTTTTCATATTCCTGCAGCTTGTGAATCTCAGCAGGCTGAACCAGCCCCTGCTCGGGGCGCTCATTCACACAGCAAAGACAAAGGATGGCAAGGTCGATTCCTAATAAAAAGGCACTGCAGCCCAAATCCCTGGCTGCTATAAATGGATAAGTCCCCAGAGGAGCCAGGACAATTCAAGAGGGCAGAGCATGTGGCCTGGAATATATTGGATTTACCTGGCCCTGGAGGAAGCTAGTATTAGTCACCAGACTTTCCACTGCCAGACTTGTCTGGGAAGAAGCAGCATGGAGGACCTGCACATCTGAGGTTAACAACAAGGTGCCGAATGCATCCTCCAGAGCAGAAACTTCCTAAACTGCTGCCTGCTAAAGCTGGGGGGATATACCGGGGAAGGATACCTCTGTACAGCCCTGATGCTTTCACATTTCCCTGAGGATCCGCTGCTGGCTGCTGTCAGCAGCAGGATATTGGACGAGACAGCCCCTTGCTCCGACCCAGGGCGGCGGTTCCTATGTTTTCATGTGAGTACAATGAGAGCAGGAGGGAGCTGCCTGTCCCGTCCCCAAAGAGAAATCCAGTCAATGCAGGAAACACGCGTCCAGGGAGCTTCCTGCCCTCCCTCTCCCTGTAACTCAGGTTTGAAGATGGGGTAAAACGTACTGATTTCTGACATGGTCGGTCTGGCTGGGCCCACCAACTACAGCACAGAAGCAAGGGAAGCTGAGCTTCAAGACCCAGTGGATTTTTGCAGCTGTCATATAACAGGAAATTATTGTCAAAAATCAAAGCACTGCAGGATTGTGACTATTGCTGTTCAGGTTAAGAGAGCAACAACGAACCTGAGAAATTGAGTGCTGTGCAGGATACAGGTATGACTCATCACAAGAGACCTTACAGCCTATACACTCCAAAACACACGGGGAATTAAAAAATCAGCTGTATCATCACTCCCAGTGTCCAGAAGGGAAACTAAGGCACAAAGAAATTCACTGATATGCCCCTGCTCACCTGACATGTTTATGGCAGAGCCAAGAGCCAAGTACAGTCCCCAAATTGTATAATCATGCCTTCTCCATATCTGTACCTTCTCCTTTCTAAGCACATAGATGCAACCATCTCCCTTCTTACAGAAAACCCTTCACTGCAGCAGGTATTTCAAGCTGGGGCTGCAGAGCTGTGAATGGTTCAACACCAAGGCTTTGCGAAGGAGCTTCTCTCTGGCCACGCTTTGCTCCCTGCTTTGCAAGTACAGTTCTCCCAGGGAACTCAAGTTCCCCTGATAAACGCAGAGCACAATTTCTTTCCCTTGTTTTTAGGTAGTGAACAACATGCCAGATTAAATGTGCAGCGGCAAATGACACTTTTAAGAGGTCCACATTGCAGTTTGTGAGGATTTTTGTCTGGTGCTGGTGGTCGGTGTTCAGGCGAAGGGAACAACCAACGTGCCACAAGAAAGCAGTAGGGGTTTTCATTGGAGAGATAATATGTGAGATGTGACAGCCTCTGTGACAAACACTCCTTGCAAACTTGTGCACCAAAGACAGAAGGGCTGTTTAACTGCTTTGGACAGGTGGGATGGTGAGATTTAAATATGTGCCTTTAAGGAGCATTAACATGCCCCCAAAGAGATGAAGATGGCCTGGGAAGGGGCTTCTCATGCTCTGAAATGTGTGGGCTGTTTTGACTGCCTGCAGTTCTGAGCAGGACGTACCATTCCAGCTGCAGCATAAAGGATCTGAAAGCCAAAAGACCTGGTCACAAGTATCAAAATTGGTGTGAATTCAACAGAATAAAGACCTAGTAGTGTAAGAACGTCTGGAAAAAAGCCCCAGATTTGCAATTACCAGCAGCAGGAATGAAGTTGGCTCCTTGAAACTCCCTGTGGTGTGCCCCACTTGTGGGAACCCAGCAGAGCTGGACAAAGAGGGATGTGCACCAGTCAAATGGGTTGGTGGGCTCTGGTGTTGGCTGTACTTTTGTCACCTACAGCAAATCCACAGCATCTCCACTCGCTTTTGCTCTCCTCCTTAAAAGACCAACCAGAAACATTAGCTTGGTTTCAAGTCAATACATCCTTCCCACTCTTCCTCTTCCACCTCCCAGTCTGGCTGCTACTGCATCAGTCAAAACCCTCCTTCGCACCCAGTAGTGTTTCCTTCTGAACGCTTGCTGAGGTTTCTACTGTCTCACCGTATCTGAGTGCAGCCCATATTTCCTGTTGGCTGCAAAGGAAGGAAGCCTGCCACTTTCTAACCCTACTTCCAATCCTGAGATGATAGCACAGCCAGACGCCCTGAGAGAAATCCAGCAAAGGAAATGACTTCACATCAGCATTGAGGAGATGTTTTGCAGGTGTTCACAGCTCTGGCAAAGAGTTTGTAGGAGCTTATACATATTCTACATGAGAAACCTCTACGCATAAATAAAGAGGGACACGCTTTAAATTGCTTTCATACTACAATTTTGAGGTTTATTAAGGACACAAAATAATTTGCAGGTTTCCCATAATAGATGTGATGCCAGTTAGAACAATAACAAGATCAGATGGATTTTGAGATGCAATTTGAAACAAAACACAAGGACTTTTTTAAAGGCAGTGAACCTCAGCAGCAGCAGCAAACTGCTCCTGCTGCTGTCTGACTCTATTCAGAATTACAGAAGGCAGAGTGATAAAATTGCCTCCTTCCTACTCAACCTACTCAACAGCTTTTACAATTCCACAGACAAAAAAAAAGCAACAGCAACTAATAAACTGTGGTTTAAATTAAATCTGCCTCAGTGAGGACAGGACAGGACACTTGGGGAAGTTTCAAGCATGCATCCCTGGAAATGAAGGCGACTGCATCCAGAAGACAAGGCACTTAACTGGGGGGAAGGCAGGTGCAGATATTACTCTCAGCAGCAATTCTCTCCTAATGGCTACCTGAGAAGGTGTCTTTGTTTCAGAAGCTCTTGTGAGCCCCTCTCACTTGGCAAATCTTTCTGCTTTCATGTAATTTCCCATTTTGTTCAGGGGAGAAATGAGGGATGAACATGGATCTGTCCTCCTCCAGGTGGGAACCAAGAGGACAAAGGCACTGAGGTGGCTGTGGTCACTGGGGGGCTGTTGCAGCAGCTCCCAGGTGTGTCCTAGTTTGTAAATAGCGGGTCTGAGGAGGTGTGAACCATCTTTGGCATGTCTGCTCTCTTTCCTGTCCGGGGCTTGTCTCACCCATGTTGGCCACGCTGCTGGCCACAGCTTTCCTGTGAGCACGTCTGGCTGCCCCCCAGCCCTGTGTGCATCCTCGGAGGAGCAGGTCTCCATGGAGCTGAGCAGTGCAGGGAAGTGTGGGAACGCCCTTCCTAGCCCCCTCTTTCCCACCACCTCTGCCAGGGGCTCGCTGAAACCAAACCACAATCGTCGTGTTTTGGCTTGGTCCCTCTAACTCTGGAAATTGTCAGGAGAGGCTCTGCAGAGTTTTGCTGATTTTATATGAAGTCAATTCTGCTCCTATCCCTGGACAAAAGCAGATGGGAAAATATGCACTTTTGGTTTTACAGATTTAATGTGTTCCTCTCTTTTTTCAAGGAATTGTCTCTTGTAAGGCAAGATTTTTTCGACAGAATAGTTCCAATTAAGCAAATCACTGAAATATGTGCTTAACTGTAAAAGTCCATTGATATTAAGCAAAACACTTAATCATGAGCTTAAGTACTTTGCTGAGTCAGGGCTGAGTATGCATTCACCCTAATTTCAAGGTAGCAATTTGGATACTCATTTCCATTTCATTGGCCTTAAGGCCTTTTCTTTGACTGTTATTCCTGATAGACCTCAGGGTAAGAAGAGCTAATGGCGAGGAGGGCAAGGTGGCGGAAATGTTGGCAATTGCATTTACATTACTGGGAAGGAGCTAAAACCCAACGTGAATAAAGAGGCTGTTACACAGGCTGTAATGCCTTTGTGGCCTGTTTCCACCCCCCAGTGACTGTTTAGTCCATGTGCACTTTGTGCCTGAAGAAAGGTCACACAGTGTGAAAAGCCTGTAAGGAAGGGAAACGGCATCAATTTTTTTTCTTCCCACAGGATTTGCTATTGAAAGGCCGTGTACTACATTTCTACAGCAAAAATGCTTTGAACAGTATGAGGAGAGAGGATTAAGCCTCATCTGCCCAGAAAAGTCAATGATTAGAGGCATTACAGGGTGAGATCAAATTCTGGACTGACTTACACCCTCTGTAATGCTGGAGGTACCAGGGGTATGAAGCCAGGGAAGAATTTGGTCCCTCCTTGCCTGACCTGGGAAAGGAGAGCTCAGGCAGTCTCGCATTCAGTCGTCGCAGTGGAGCAGATGTCGCAGTCACAGCGAATGGCCACTGGGTAGGTGTAGAAGGGATCCACGTCGGGGGCACACTTGGGCAGCTTCACCGTCATCATCTTGGTCTCGTTGTAGGTGCAAACACGGTGGTAAGATTCAATGTAAGGTGGTTCCAGCACCGGCTTCTGTGGGGGAGAAATGCTGGCCTCAGGCAAGAAGCAAGACAAACATCTGGAGTCCCGGTTTCCTCAAGGGGATTTAGTGTAAATAGGGGAGTCACTGGATCAGGTGGAAAGGGCCATAGAAATAATTTTTAGGTTACATCCTTCAACACCTGCATCTTGGAGCCCTGCCATGGAGGGGAGTGGGGGTGTGTGCGTGTCTCTGTTTGTTTAAAGCATAAAGCTCCAATTAAAGCTGCTGAAGGAAGACAAAAGCCTATCCAAAAAGCTGGTTTTCAGCAGAATACTAGTCTTTCGACCAAATGATCATGGTTGCCAAAAGCAGCTGCTTTCTTCCAAAAGGATTGACTTTCCATCACAGAAAATCCTTTCTGCTGGAAGCCCTTCCCTGTGCACGAGCTGCCTAAGAGTAGAAGTGCATCCAGGTGCCAAACGGCTGTTTTTTCTCAGCCAGACCAGTCTTCCCAGTCAGGCTGTACATCCCACAAAGCCCAACGGATGTACTCCGTGGGGGATGCACTCGGCACAGCAGCCAGCATAGAAGTCTGCAGTTCCTCATGAGAAAAATAGCTTGGCCAGAGACCTCAGCCATCAGGAGATGATGGGAGCCTGAAGGCCCCGAAACCCACACTCCCATGTGGTATCACAGTGTCATTGCTTATCATGAAAAAGGAGTTTTTCCTTGACAGGAGCACCCATTTTCCAAAGAGTCCAAGCAGGGGCAGCGCAAACAGGAATGGGACCCCGCTGTAATCCTCTCCCTTGCACAGATGGGAAACGGCATAAGGTAACACAGCCAGGAGACATTTTAATTTTTTCTTTCTTTCCCTCTGTGCTGTGTAAAGAGCCTGCCCTGGGAACCAAGAACGATGGCATGGAAAAGAACAGATGCAACGTTTCAGCAAGAAGATATCCAGACACCCTCCCTCTTACCAGTCCCCCCCATCCAAGTACATTGTGGTGCTTTCTAGAAGCTGTTGAGCTTACAACCAGATGCGTTCAGCTTAACTACATGTCTGCAAGGTCTGTGCTGCCAGGGGAGCTTGGGAGTAGGGGGAATCAGGTGACAAGAGGTCCCTTGAAGGAACCTTATCCCACCAGGGAAATCTGGCCACCGGTGGCCTTTCCCCTTGTCCCACCACACAGTGAAAGTGGGCAGTCAGAGCTGGTACACAGACCCTGGCTCCTCCTCCGCTCATTTATACAGAGCCCTTGTCTTCATGTGGACAAAATCCCTCTGGAGTCACTCAAAGCTTCCCTGAATAAATTAAACTGGGTCTGGCCCCTTGAGCCTTCCAGTGGCAGAACGGCAAAGACAGTCAGAAACTTGTTCTCTGAAGTGCGTATAGATGTACTTATGTTCTTTCTTTCTCCCCCTGTAACCCCCCAAATCATAACTACTTCATATTTATACAGGGCTGTGACTTAAAACAGGACTAAATTAGAAACAGACATTATCTCTGGGATTTGCTTTTTGGAACAAAATATATTACCCATCAATTGGGAGCTCCATCTTAATCTCAAAGGAATTTTTTTCCAGTAAAGTAATAAAGGCCTCTTCTCCTTAAGTGGTTAAGCTGTAAGAGGCTTTCAAATTGCATAATAACAGTATTACATAAGTGCTTCATTAATATCATCAGATGATGTGCATCTCCCTTTGAGGCAGTGGAAGGAGGGAGGAAACAACTTCCAGCAAAGTGCTCCGCTGCCGACAGTGGTGGCGAGGGGGTCATGGAGCGGGACACAGCCCTAGCCTGTTTGTAGATAGCTGCAAGCTATTTAATGTTTGTTGGGTGGTTTTTTGAGGGCTTTTCTTAGGGGAGGAAAGCACCACCCAGGGATGTCCGTGCCAGCCAGCCACCCTCAGCCCCAGGTGCAACCTCACCTCCCAGGTCTCGCAGCGTCCCCAGCACGCATCTGTCGTCACCCGCAGCCCCTTGCAGCCAGGTTTCTTGGCCAAGAAGGTGAACTCGCGCACAGCGCAGCCGATGAAGGTGCGCAGGTCGATGGCGGAGGTCTTGAGTGCACCGCCACAGCCGGCCAGCAGCAGGAGAAGCAGAGAGCCCAGGATCACACAGTGGAGCTTCATGCTGAGGCAGAAGGGAGAGAAGCAGAGGGTTGGGAGAGGCAGTGCAGTCCAGGAGGCAAGAAATGCAAGTGCACAGGCTCAGTTCCAGAGCTGGGACGCCCCTTTCTTCCATCAGACACACTATTCCCCATGCTCATTCAACCCAAGAGAAGATGGGCAGATGTATGAATGAGGGGTCACCTACTCCCAGAAAGGGAAAATCTTAGTGAAAACATCTAACAGAAAGCAGCGGCGTGCAGACATTCCCTGCAGAGCAGTAGGGTTTGCCTGGAAGAGATAAAGCCACCCGCCAGTGCCTCAGACCCACTGAAAGCTCCATGTTGCAAGTTTACTTTGCAGCAAATGCCTTCCTGCCACCCCAGCTGGGTTGCCCTGAGCTTGCACCAGGCCAATGGTTGGGTAGGCCTTTGGTTGCTCTCTCAGTGCGCATACATGTTGTTGGCTGAAGGCCCTGGCAGTACTGGCCCTGGCAGAGACAGTCTGGAAGGGCTCTGTCTGTCTGTCCTCCACACCTATGGGAGGTGGCAGGTTCCCTACTTTGCTGCACAGGGAGGAAGCAGCATGGCTACAGCTCCGTGCATTCAGCAGGGTTAGGTCTGCAGGTAACACCAGCGTTTTGACGAGAGCCATTAATCCTGGTTTTATCCCACTTACCTTTCAGGAGCCAAGTGTCCCTCAATTCGTGCTATAATCTCTGGAGAGAGATCAGCACCTCCCAAAAGTGTTACTGGAGTTGCCATTACCAATACTCTGAGTGCTGGACTTGTGCTAGTCCACTCTCAGGGCTGCAGCCAGAGAGGCAAATGCAATGTTGGTCGTCCCTCCTGCACACACCGCCCTACCAGCCAGCTCAAACCCAACCAAGGCTGCTAAGCCGGTGAACAGAGCTGGTTAGATGGAGGGGACATGGCCAAGGTGACCAGAGGAGGCTTGAACTCCTCATACCTTGCAAACAGCTCAACATCAGCCAAATCTCTCTGATACTTGTTGCCTTTCTATCTCAAACCATCAGTGAAGAAAGCAACCATCCTCTCTGGAAAACTTTCTCTGTCTAAAAAAAGAGAGCTGGAAAGTACCTCTAAGCCACAAGACCCATTTTATACCTCACATACTTGCACTGCATTTAAAAATGCAAGAAATGCATTTTTATGCATTTCTAGATGCTAGAAATGCTAGAAAGCCCAGACTTGACATTTAACTTTGATAAAGTCAGCTACTGCACAGGGCACACAGACTTGTGTGTGTTGGGCTGTGTCCTCAGCTGGATAACATTTAAGTTAAATGAGCTTGGCCTGCCTTTTGCCTGACTGATGTTTGAGTCTCTAGGCTCCAGTTAAACCAAATGCTTTAAATTTGCTAAAACAGAGTTTTAGATCAGCACATGAAGTTTGCTACAGTGAACCCTTCATATATGTGGCCATGCATACACTATAGTCTTACATGTGATTAAATGAGTGTATGTTTACAAATAGCTTCAACAGAGTAAAAAAAAAAAAAAGCTAAAATTCCTTATCTTTAAAAGCAGATATTTGAGATCAAAAGAGACAAACTTCAGAACAAACTGAACATTTATTCTTTGCCACTTTAGCAAAACCTGCTGCTTTATTCATGAGCCGGAGCCATGACACAGAGCAAACACAGAAGCACACTCACCTAACTTGTTGGAGTCAGATCTCCTTTTGCAGGTTTATATTGCAGATGGTGTTTCAGGACGTCAGGGTGAGCAGCAGGAGACCCACACAGCAATCTTTGTCAGTTTTGTGCTCAGTAGATCTCCCTAGCAGCTGCTACTGGGTTGCTTAATTGCTGAAATTTATAGAAAGGCTCTTGTCAATCAAGGCAAGACAGAGGCAGATCCTTACTTGAACTACCCAAGGCATCAAAGTCATTGACTGTAAAGCAAGCCTCTCCTTTCCAACAGCGATTAGCCTAAAGGGTATTTTTTCATAACATCAGCCCTGAAACAAAAAGAGTATCTTGGTGAGTGAAATAATGAGCATGCACTGGGGCAAAATGGCTCTTCTTTTTGTAGTGGAGTTACAACACCTTTGCAAGGAGATTGGAGGCTAGGTCTGAAATAATCATTACCCCCCTAATTAACAAGCCCTGAGTAAGCAGCCTGAAGGGAGACTGCAAATATTTGTATGAACAAAACCCTGTATTTTTGTCAACTGCATAAGGCCTTTTTTCACTCGATTGCTCTGTACAAGCAAGGGCAAGGGATGGGGGAAGAAGGTGTGAGTTTGCAAGAAAAGCAAATGTTCTCTTGAGGAGCCAGGCAGCTGTCACACAGGTAAGCAGCACTGTGCAAAGGAAATTTGGAAATCGTGTCCATTGCCTTTGCCACACAAACACAAGTTTCAGCTATTCATAGGACAGAAAGAAGCTGAGGAACCTTGGTACAATGGGAAACTTGCTGGTCCATGAGTTCATAAAACACAAGCGGGTGAGAGAAGTGCAGCCATAAGCTCACGCAGCGACCTCAGGAAAGTCACCTCCCTTCCCAGCCACCGGCTTGCAGCTGGACAGTGATTTCCCAGCGCTGACTGCTCCAATACCCAGGCACATCCAGAAAAGGCACAGTAAGTGTCGGTGATTATGGACACCTCGGGTGCTGCTGTTAAAGATGGCCACAGCAATACAACCCAGCCCTGAGAACAGAAAACACAGAGGAAACCTTGATTTAAATAAACCCCATCCTATGATGTTTTAGAGAGAAAAAAAAAAAAGAAAACAACCAAAACAGCGTAAGTTGATGTCCAGAAAATGCATCTCAAATATGGAACAGTGACTATTCTGAGTTTGTAAATTTACCTTACAAGTACCAAATGTACACTTCCAGTGGGTTGTATTCAGGCTTTCTGTAGTACGAGCTACAGAAACCAGCAAATAGACATTGGGGAAATGTGATATTGAAGCATTCAGGACCAAACGAGGTATATTACATAGGTGCTCTCCCTTATTCAGGGTGAATAACCCATGGCTTGGAGTCCTTGTTTCGCTTCCTAGGTCAATAGCCTACATTTGGTGAGGCAGCAGGGCTCATATTCATGCTAACGCCTCCTGGGAACCCACAGAGCACTTGCTGTACTTCTCTATTAAGCTTGAAGCAGGCACTGCTCAGCTGTTTTTCTTGCTACTATGTGGCCCTGCTATTTCCCTGGTCAGTAAATCACACTGCTTACATGCACCCAAACTGGCATGTAGAAGGCTGGTTATTCACCCTCAAGGTTTGCCTTTTCTGTCTAAATTAGGAAATGGTGATTGGAAGAAGTGAAAGAGGGAAGCAATTGTCCACAGTCAAACAAGCCTCACAATAACATCACAGGACATTCTGCATAACCAAGAGCCACTGCCCCTCTCTAGAGAGTCATAGTATCTTAGAATGCTTTGGGATGGAAGGGACCTTTAAAGGCCATCTAGTCCATCCCCCCTGCAATGGGCAGGGACATGAGCAACCAGATCAGGTTGCTCAGAGCCCCATCCAGCCTGGCCTTGAATGTTTCTAGGGATGGGGCATCTACCACCTCTCTGGGCAACCCATTCCAGTGTTTCACCACCCTCATTGTAAAAAAATTTCTTCCTTATACCTAGTCTGAATCTACCCTCTTTTAGTTTAAAGCCATTACCCCTTATCGCTATTGCCCCTGCTAAAAAGTCTGTCCCCATCTTTCCTATAAGCCCCCTTTAAGTATTGAAAGGCCGCAATAAGGTCTCCCCACAGCCTTCTCTTCTCCAGGCTGAACAACCCCAACTCTCTCAGCCTTTCCTCATAGCAGATGTGTTCCATCCCTCTGATCATTTTTGTGGCCCTCCTCTGGACCCGCTCCAACAGGTCCATGTCCTTCCTGTACTGAGGACCCCAGAGCTGGATGCAGCACTCCAGGTGGGGTCTCACCAGAGCAGAGTAGAGGGGCAGAATCACCTCCCTCACCCTGCTGGCCACACTTCTTTTGATGCAGCCCAGGACATGGTTGGCCTTCTGGGCTGCGAGAGCACATTGCCAGCTCGTGTCCAGCTTTTTGTCTATCAGTACCCCCAAGTCCTTCTCGGCAGGGCTGCACGCAATCCCTTCATCCCCCAGCCTGTATTGATACCAGGGATTGCCCCAGCCCAGGTGCAGGACCCTGCACTTGTCCTTGTTAAACCTCATGAGGTTCACACAGGCCCACCTCTCCAGCCTGTCCAGGTCCCATAGATATAGATATAGATATAGATATAGATAGATATATGTCTATGTCATTATATGTCATCATAGAGATGACATCGCCGCAGACCTTTACCTAACCTTACAGGATATGCTGGTGCGTACATCAACACAACTGAATCAGACCATCATCCTAACTTTTCTCCTCCTTTCACCTTTTCCCTCCCCACAGTTACTCCTCTTAACCGCGTACTTCTAAGGCAGCAGCCCAGGAGGTCCCTGTCACGACTCAGGCTTTATCAGCCATACAAAGACTCTGCCCTGGAGCCTGCAGCGAGAGGGCTAAGCCTTGCACATCCAGATAGGGAGGCACCCAAGTGTGGGGAATTCTCGAGCCATGGGTCTCCAGGCATGACACGAGTCCCTCCTTCCAACCCTCAGCCTCCAGCCCTTCACAAACGCCTCCTGAAACACAGAAAAGCAGCAGGCATTAAGCGCTGTTGCCATATTGCCATCATAACATGGGAAACAACTGCTTCAGAAAATTAAATCACTTAACAGAAAACCAAACCAAACAAAAAAAAAACTCAAAACAAAAAAAAAGGAGATTTTTTTGCAAGAGGAAGGGAAGAACAAAGAAGAAAGGAACAGAATTTTTACTGAAAATTAAAAATTGTCCTGAAGTTGGGACGGAGGGGATGTTTAAGATCTTTCCCAGTATTCTCGCTCATTATTATTCACAGTCTTGCTGGCAGCAAAGGACTTCAGCTTCATGTGAAGACCTATCAGGTGGGATGTTGGAGGAGGAATACTGAATGGAGGTATTGTAATTATCTCCATAGACACGATCACCAGACATGTCCTGGACACCTTTTTCTCCCATTGAAACCAATAGGGAAAAGCAGGAGATTCAAAGCCAAATCAGATCACAGGGAGGTCAAGAGGAACAGCCAAAGTCTTGCCACTGATCTAAAAATATCAGCCACTTTCCAGGAAAAAAAAACTAAAACTTTTTTTCTGTAATTTTCCCTGACCAAAAATAAAACTTGAAAATAAACCTTTAAAGGCTTTTAAAAAATACACATTTTAAAAGTTCCTGACTTGCAGAGAAAGCAGCTAAAAGTGAAAATATTGGTCATAAGTTCCCTTTATTTGATTCTGGAAATGTGCCAGCAAAAATCAGCCCAAGATTAGAAACAGGTACAGGAAATATAGGCCAGATGGCAGATCAGCCAGCTTGGACAGATCCCTCTTCTACGGATTAGAAAAACAGGTGCTGGACTTTGGGTTTGTGTAATTCAGTTTGGATTCACTGACTTCAGCTAACCAAGATTCTGCTTTCTTGTCTCCATTTGTACTGAAAAAACTCGTAAAGTAAAATGAAAGACAAATTGCAGACTCTCACTTATTTTCTCTTTTGAAAATTCTGTCTATTCATGGTACAGACACCTATTTCTGATGGATTTAGAATCATAGAATCATAGAATTGTTAAGGTTGGAAAAGACCCTTAAGATCATCGAGTCCAACCATTAACCTATCACTGCCAAGTCCGCCACTAAACCATGTCCCTAAGCACCACATCTACCCGTCTTTTAAATACCTCCAGGGATGGGGACTCAACCACTTCCCTGGGCAGCCTGTGCCAGTGACTGACTGCCCTTTCAGTGAAGACGTTTTTCCTAACATCCAACCTAAACCTCCCCTGGTGCAGTGTGAAGCCATTTCCTCTTGTCCTATCGCTTGTTACTTGGGAGAAGAGACCGACCCCCACCTCGCTACAGCCTCCTTTCAGGTGGTTGTGAGAGCAATAAGGTCTCCCCTCAGCCTCCTCTTCTCCAAACTAAACAACCCCAGCTCCCTCAGTCACTCCTTGTAAGACTTGTTCTCTAGACCCTTCACCAACCTAGTTGCCCTTCTTTGGACACGCTCCAGCACCTCGGACATATATCATGTCTCAGGAAAAGCATGAGTGTCGGCTTTTCCCAGGCAGAATTTTGTTGGCTTATTGTTTTGTGGGTTTTTTTTATTTAAGTTAATTAATAAATATACCACCTACACATACACTTGGCCTTCAGTGTACATCAGAAATTTAAAAGCTGCATATTTTTTCTTTCCCCGGATCTTTTGAATTTATTTGAAATAAAAGCTGACATGTAGATAAAACTTCTAAAGATTAATATGTCCACCATTTACCTGCCTCTTCCCTTTTTGAGACACACAGGAGACAGAAACAGATTGACCGGGGGCGGACACCTCATGAGGATTGTGCATCCACTCAGCCATTCAGGCTTGTGTGGCTTTTCCTCTGAATTCTGGACAGGCAGAACAGCAGCAAGTATGACATTCAAGGTGTCAGGGTTATGAGAACTGGTAGCTTATGGCCCTGTCTGCCCCTCAGGTGAATCTCATAGGCTTTGCAGTAGAGCTGCCACGGGAGCCTGCTGCAGCCCTCCAGCCTCTGTAACATCAGTGGTCACCAAGTACTGTGGGCTTCACCCAACCAATTCCCAGAAAATCCTGAGAGGCCTTTGGACTTCTCAACAAATCCTGAGAGCCCACCTTGGACTCCCAGTGGCTCCAGTTGCTCTTGGCAGGAGAGCACCATTCCCAGGTGCCTTCCTGGGAGGTTTTGCCAGCAGGGAGGATGCTTTGCTCCTGAGCTGGCCCCTTGCTGACCTGTCGTTGGCAGAGGTCCCAATATACAGCCTGTGCACTCCAAGAGGCTTTCTGAAAAACAGCCTCTTTTGTTCAAAAGACCTCTGGGCTCTCAGCCTAAAACATGGGGGACTCCATAGCTGCAAGAGGCCTTGGACATGCATAGGCTCTTCACTGCCTTCTGGATGTGGCTTCATGCTGTCTTTCCCTATCTCCTCTCCCATGCATGGAAACCAGAGCAATACCAGGTGCTGTTCGCTTCAACACCACATAAAACTCTCAAATTAAAATTACCCAGACAGATTAACTAACATGAACACCCAAGTTCTCAGCCATGCAGGGAATATTTAATTCCATCCTTGTCCTTCAACGATGAGCCTCTCAACTTCAAACATGCCCTAATGTATTTTTTTCTAGTATTAACCATATACAGGGACTATTTATATTTCGATAGGTCTCAAGAAATGCCAGATACTACGAGCAACCTGGCTGTATCCTGATTAATTCACAACTCAGAAAGAGAGAAAAACAAATAGTGGGGGGAAAGGCGAGAGTTCATACACAAGCAAAGAAGTACTGACAGTGATTTTGTTAGTATTTTGTGTAGCATTTGGAGTAGGTTAAAAAAAATTATCAGCACTATTTTAAAATTAAAAAAAAACCACCATGTTTTCCAATGAAAAATTATTGCTTTTCATATTAGGTGCCGAACTTCTGGTTTCAGATTGAAAGCATAGATTTTTTTTTTTTTTTTTTTTCAACCTAACGTTACTGGCTTTGCCCCAGATTTCTAGGTCTTTCTAGCAGAAGTAAAATTTCTCACAAAATGTTGTGGAGGAGTGAATAAAATGTTAAAAACATTTTCATGTCAGCTCAGTTCACCCACTTCTTGTGGACATCAACGACATTGCTGAGTTTGGAGAAGGAATTGAAAAACAGTTTGTGGAAGTCTTACAAACGCTCTTCTTGAGATGCCCTGCAAGTAAAGAAATGGAAGAGAGCGTGGAGGGGAGAGGGCCTCGGATAGCTGAGGTAACGTTACTGTGCAAACAGAGGTTGGAGGAGGAAGACTGTAGAAGTAGGCAAGGAGGTACAGTAAGGAATGGGGAGTTAATGCACTAGAAGTTTGGATTGGATTGGTCATGAGAAAGGAGCTGAGATGTGCTAGCTAATGAGGCAGACCAAGGGAAATAACAACACTGAGTAGCTGCTCATAATGAATACTGCAGCGAACCACATAGGCAGCTGGCAGGCCAAGAAGAAACTGGTAGCCATTCAGGCAAACAAAGACAGTGACTGGACAGGAGATATTTAATGCACTGCACACAAGAGAGGTCGGGAAGGGTGGATGTAGGTTCAAAAGTAAAAGAGAAGGAGAAATGGATGAGGAGACGAGGTGGTATGGGTTTGCTGGCCAAGTTCACAGGAGTAGGCATCCAAGAGAGGTTAGGATTCAGGTTAGAACAGAGGGAGTCATAAAACTATCAGGTAGGAGATGAAGCTATGTATGCTAGATGTAATTTGATGAACTCACTGAAAAAATTAGCACCAGAATCACTTTTCCCTATACAAGCTAACGTTAGACTTTGTCTCAATAGGTTGTTTAAAGAAAGATAACCTTTATGTCCCGAAAACAGCATTACAAACAAGTACACTAGTATTCTTTAATCCGTCCCCACAGCTGCTGTGTATTTGTCTTGGAGCATGACTTTCTGTCATTTGCTAAATTTCTAAAGAATGTGAAGAATTGGTTTGCAAAGGGACAGACAAAGTAGGTTTAACCTTGAGAGGGCATGACTGATCTGTAAATTAAAATCAAAGGAAGCGAGCAAAGCTCATAGAAACGCTCTGACAGAAATACTGCCAACAGTAAGTACAGAAAGCACAATGCAGCAACCAGGAGATGTATTCTCAGAGGCAATTAGGTAAACGTGGGCTCTCCCTGCTAACAACAGGGTACCAGTCCTGGTGGAAGGTCTCAGGCACGCAGAGCCACTCCTCCTGCTTTAGAAGACTTTCTGCTCTTTTCGCTTCCTGAGCTTAACACAACACAAACTGGCACCGGCTGAATGAGCATTGGGGTGAGAAGTCAGAAACAGAGAATTTGTCAAGGTTGCTGTGGAAGTAAATCACACCACACTTAGTACTTAGGGGAATGACCCACCTTACAGAAAAGATAACTACTTCTTGCTGCTTGTGGGGGTACCTGTGTTACAAATGGCAGAACGGCCCAATGGACAGACCTGCAAAATCTAGCTCAGGAGATCAGAATTGCGGTGAAATAGCACTGCATTGCCTGCAGCAATATCACAGCTGCTCCAGCACAGACACTGCCTTACTAGCATTGCTGTTGCAAGGAAACTCTCAAGCACTATTCATCTCCTCCTTTTCCATCCAGACCTGGAAAATGAAGTGCAAGGGTGACGCTTAACAGTAAGAAAAAAGGCTAATTCACAGTTTGCTTGAGGCACGTCTAACCAGGTGAGATAACACTATTTGCTGAAAAAGGCCTGTAGCTATGATGGATTTAATCCAGGAGAGATGTACTGAAGGCCCTACAGCCACTAGAAGAGCTGGAGCTTCTAAAAATTGGTAGTGAGCATCTCTAGCATACAGGTATTGCACCCAAACCAAGGTAATTCCAATAAAGATAAACCTATAGCAGACCTGAAGGTTCAGTTCAGCTTCTTGATCATAACCTGATTTTATACAATGTGGGCAAACAGTCTGTATTATAGTTTGGATACATTTACTAAAATTCCTGGTTTATGTGTTTATTATATATGTGGTACCTCAGAAAAATGAATTTCTCAACCTTTAAATTCTGAGCAAAATGTTTTGGAAGAAAAACTCAGAAAAAAAATGTAAAGGCAAATAGGAAGTTAAGACTCTCCATGGTCAAGAAAAGGACAGCTTTCAGTAAAATACACCCTGACCCAATGGTGCCAGGAGAGCCTCCATTAAAAAAAAAAAAAAAAAAAAAAGTGATAGAGCAGACCAATTTCCCTCATATTTCTCCCAGTCTAAGTAGTGCAAATATTGATTCAGGAGTCGGACTCTACAGTGTCAGTAAGTTGCACATTGCAAAGATTAAGAGCTGCCTAAGACACATTTCTCAAAAACTGACTGCCAGGAAGAACTTGCCTGGAACAGGGTGTCCTGGTTTCAGCTGGGATAGAGTTAATTTTCTTCCTAGTAGCTGGTACAGTGCTGTGTTTTGGATTTAGTATGAGAATAATGTTGATAACGCACTGATGTTTTAGTTGTTGCTAAGTAGTGTTTATACTAGTCAAGGACTTTTCAGCTTCTCATGCTCTGCCCAGTGCACAAGAAGCTGGGAGGGGGCACAGCCAGGACAGCTGGCCCAGACTGGCCAAAGGGCTATGCCATACCGTATGGCGTCATGCCCAGTATAGAAACTGGGGGGAGTTGGCCGGGGGCAGCGATCGCTGCTCAGGGCATCGGTCGGCGGGTGGTGAGCAATTGCATTGTGTATCACTTTTTTTTGTATGTTCTTTTATAATTATTATTATTATTACTACTATTATTATTATTGTTGTTGTTATTATTATTTTCCGTTCCTTTTCTGTCCTATTAAACTGTCTTTATCTCAACCCATGAATTTTACTTTTTTTTTTTTTTTTTTTTCCTTTTTTTGCCGATTCTCTCCCCACCCCAGGGGAGGGTTTAACCCGGCAAGTAAGGTGTCACATAACACAACTCTGAGAACAAGCACAACTCTGAAGGCAAATAACCAAGATAGCGACCTGCTACTAGGAAGAAAATTAACTCTATCCCAGCTGAAACCAGGACACAGGGACATTCTTGGGGAGCTCCCTGAAGATTTAGGAGTTATCATATATACAGTGATATCAGAAAAAAGGAAAACCACATATCTGGAGTAGATGAGGTGGAGAGTAAAGGCACAAGCCCAAGCCCAGGCTGTGGAACTCCTCAGTCATGGTCCTTAGGAAAGTAAGGAGACTCCTTTCTTAAGGTTACCATGTCTTTGCGCTGGAAAGCTGTATTTGTTCAGCATAGCTCCTAGTAATAAGGAATAAAATACCACTAATTAGGGGAAAAGTGGATTGCTCTCCTTGGTTTGCCAATGCCAAGTACATTATATGATCAGAGCTTGGAAAAAAATTTGGAGGAAAGGTATCAGTTTAAGACTTAAAAGAAAAAAAAGGTAAAAACAGGCTCTGAAAACAACAGCCCCCACGTGAACTTACAGTTGGCCATGGCTGAATAGCATGCCCTGAAATAATATAAAAATGGGTCTAATTAATGCAAAACTCATCCTCAATACAGAGATGTGCAAACTTTCGAAGAGAACACAGCATGAAGTCCTTGAGTAACTCCCTGGTTCCTGCCAAGTTTTGAGCCCTTCTGACATCTACAAGGCAAGGCAATACATGGTTGAGTGTGAAAATAAACGGCATCCTCTATATGACAGCTTCCAAGATTAGCATTCCTCTCTGTTTAGCACTTCACCCTGTCTCAGGAGAAACTCAACCAGGAGAACTGCCTGAGCAACACCTGCAGAACTAGTGCCAATGGAAGCTACCCAAACAGGCAACGCAACCATTGATATAAACGACCATTGATATGTCGTTACAATGCAGGGGGGAAAAAACATTAACTGATCTTAAACCATTTTTAACAAAAAGGACTTTCTCTATGATCACCGAGACATGACACCTGCGCTCCTGTGGATGTGTGTATCAAAACTGATGCACGGGTTCCCTGATGTCTGGTAGGGGTGGCAACAGTAATGCAGCTCTTGCTCAGGAGGGCAGTAACACGGACACGGATCCACAATATTCATACTACCTGAAAAATACTAAGCATTAGCATTCTGTCAAATTTGCTATAAACAGCCAAGGGGATTGACAGAAATAAAAAGAATTAAGGTGAATAGACTGATAGACTGATACGCAATATACTTGTTTTTAGACAACCTGGACAGAAATGCTATAAGCAACAGAACAGTAGACATTTACTCTGAGGTGATAGCACTGTGTTTCACTTTATATTTTCAAGGATCTGGAATGCAACCTTTAAACACTGTAGCACTTTACTCTTGCACTTTGTTTTTGCCTTTATCAAACCGGTACTAAATAACTGACTGTGTATATTGCACACTACTGGTAATGCGCTTCTCAGTTTTCACAGCCGCTTTTGAAAGCGTGTATACCTTTACACCGTCCTCAGCTGTGGCCACATTTTCTTGCCTGTTAAACTGTTTGTTTATGGTGATGATGCTGATCACGTTCAGCCCAGTGTAATTCAAGAATTCAAATCCAATGGAGTTGGCTAAACATTGACGTGGGTGAGAACTGGGCTCTCTAATTGCACATCAGGTAATTGCCTGGAGATCTGCTCTGAGTTCACTGCAATGTGAAAAAGATTCTCCAATAAATACAAATGCTATGTAAACTATATGTGACTGACAATAACCAATTTAACTCAAGTCACTTCTGCATTCCATAGCTTTCCTCTAATGGTCTTTTGAAAGGACATTTTAGGCTTTTATAACAGACTAGTGGGCAATGACAGAGCTCCATTAATCCTCTCCTCTTGGCTCAGAAGTTGAAAATGAAGCTTCTTAATAAAAACTACAGAAGTTCAAAGATACATTATCTTAATTCATTAATTTCATTATTGTTCATGTCCAGTGCACTGGAAAAAACCCACCTCATTTTGACATGCATCACCACCAGCGCTAGTGCTCCGTTTCCAACATTGCCTTGGTGATGAGTGAAGTTTACAAATTAGACAAAGCTGGAAATGAAGTCTCCTGAAACAAAGCTACCATCTCTTCCTGTGAATCCTGATAGAATAAACTCATAGAACCATTGAACTAATCAAAATCCAGCCAGGAAAATAAATATGACAAGACTCCCAAACCCCAGAGAGGCACTTGGCCAAACCAAACCACACAGCATAGACCCAGACGGTAACAGGTTTCAGCAGCAGACAGAACCAAATCTTCCAGCCTGATCTCTTTTTACCCTCTGGGGAAATGTGGGTCTCAGTCAATGCTTTGAGTCCTCAGACTATTTCCAGTTTAAGTTCATCACCCTGTTCCCACTGATTTTAAGAACCTCCTCGTGGGTGCAGAGTCATCCCATGTCACCGGACCAGCAGGGCTCACAGAGACACAAGGTCATATAGAAAAATAGGTTCCAGCAGGCTTCTGAGAAATAAACTCGACAACCGTACAGAGACAGCTCAGGTGACTATAGGGTTGCCAGTTTGCTGTTGTCTGTCTTGGGTCACCAACTTGTCAGCAACTGAAGAATTACCAGGGGAGGAAGACGAGAAGAGTGAGAGATGACGAAGCTCCTCCTTTCACCTATAAGCGTCACTGCCATGGCCACATCACTCATTGCAATCATGCCCGTGTCCTTTCTGCAGGGGTATCCATTTTAACCCTGCTGTAACACAGTTGGAGAGAGCCAAACCTGTTCTTTGTAAAAGAAGAATGTGGAGGCCATGCTGAGAGTGCATATAGCACCCTTTTTTTACAACTATCATAAAACAATCCTGAATATCATCTTTTAGTCACAATCCATCTCAAAACCACTCTTATAAACCAAGCAAACAGCAGGCACACTATTGCACAGCAAACCGTTCATGCTGTCATGTATGCCATGACCTGTGAAATGCCAACTCCAGCACAGAACGAACAAATGCCCTGTCCATGGAAGTGCGTTGATACCTACAGGGCTTTCTGAAACACAGCTCTGTCCCAGAAGGGAACAGCTCTCTGCCATTGGGAACACATCACTCATTATAATTTATAATTTATTTACAAATTCTGGTATCGCAGTAGTAACGATTTCATACTTGAACTGAAAGTTCAGGTCAGAGCCTGTAGTCTTTTGCATATGGATTAATCGATACAGATTAACTGAAAGAGTACCACAAATTCAATTTCACGGTGCTATTGCTACACACCTCTGCTTTTCTTCAAGCATGCTTTATATTCAGCAGTCTTTGTAAGCTATGTCTACTTTAATTAGATTAGACAGATAAATCCTGATAAAAACAAAATGCTTTTGTCATTTAAAGACACTTTCAAACCAGAGATTAATTTATGAAGATCCGACAGTCTAACAAGACAAGTTTCATACTTCACAGGGCTTTATACTGTATTTGATTCTGACAATATCTGCTATATCCTCTTATGCTCAGAGGTCAAATATGTAAATCGTGGCCCAGTATAATAATTTCTTGCTTTGCTGGAAGCTGGCATGTGGCAAACAGATGCTGAAATCCAGCTGTTTAAATCCTCAATCAGCCACTTAAGTTGAAATCCAGCAGTGAAATGACTAAAAGGTATGTTTTCAGAGTAGTGTGCCAAACTGTACCCCAGGGATTCCCACTCAACTTGAAATACTAAAAGACTCTGAACCCCTTCGATATGTAAAGAATACAACATACAGATGTTGCTTTATAAGGAAAATGCATCACAAATGACT
Organism: Theristicus caerulescens; assembly: GCA_020745775.1. NCBI lineage: Eukaryota > Metazoa > Chordata > Aves > Pelecaniformes > Threskiornithidae > Theristicus > Theristicus caerulescens. The sequence goes on along the minus strand of CM036564.1, from coordinate 64,005,255 downwards.
CGCAGAGTAATCTGGAAAGATAATAAAATGTTGGGTTTGACCCTCAACATCAGGCTAGAAAATTAAAGTTAAGGTTTGCCTCTTTAATTAGCAACAGTGATGACTATATGAAGGGATCAGATGTCCTGCAGGCTCCAGTCGTATGGAACTGAATTTCTGAACCCATGGCCCTTCAGCGTCACCCAAGAGCAGCACACACTATAGGTTAAATTTACAAGAGTTAGCAATGGTCAAACCTCCACTGACACTGAAAGGGGAAAGCTATGCTGGCCTGTACCCCTTTTAGAAAACCCCTCCCACAAAGATTAGCCCCAGGGTGCTAAAAAGGCATAGGTACTAGTACAAACCCACAGTCCAACAGTTACCAATTTTCCTGCTTTGGGTGATATTCTCTGCACAGCATGGAGAACTCTAGTGGAACTAGCAACGTGTCTCTGAAGAGACTGGTGACAACGACAGCTTCTGTACATCACAGTTCTACAGTCCTTTTCAACTGAGAAATCACCTCATTTTTTTAATCCAAGGAGCCACAGTGTTGACAGGTTGATTAAAACTGGCTAATCTGTTCTTTTCCCCCATTTTGGTTGTTTGATTGCATGTGCAGGACTGTGTCCATGCAAAGGTTTCCCAAACCTCCTTCTGATACAGAAGAAACAGGCAGCGGCTCTAGGCTGAGCAATAAAGATTGTGCCCACCCAGTCTCCCCGCCTGACCCAAGGGCAACTCTGGAATGAGAAAGATTCTCCATGTCACAGGAGTGCGGGAACTTCAAACCGTGGTCCAAGGAACCCTGCTTTGGGGTTTGGTCTTGTCATCATCGTCAAGGGGTTTTTATCGCTGAAGTCATTGGATACTGAATCTTCATATGTGCCTAAAGAAGGCTCGCGGCATTTCATCCAGAGATGGTTTTATTCAGAATCTCTCTCCTTTGCCAAACCTGTTCAGTGCATGGAAGCAGGAAATGACTGGAGGCACTAAATACAGCTCTCTGCTCCTTCTGTTACCCTGTCTTCAGCACTGAAGAGAAGGACCCCAGCTTCTCTAAACCCCACACAGAGGCCAACTTGCTGCATACAAGGACAGGCAACAGGGTGCCCTTCCCTCCCAATTCCTCTCACATGGCATGACATTTCATTAAGGCTGCTGCTGGGGAGATGTCAGACGCACTAACCGTACATCGGTGAAGTGCACATCCATACCCAAGAAATTGCTAGCCTGTGAGACAAAACGATAGTGTCCAGCCACCAGAACAGCACAGGCAGTCAGAGCAAGAGGTCCAGACTCAGCCTTTGATTGACATGGCTATGGCAACCCTATCCTGACACACTGCGACAATTGGAGTAAAGCATTTTCCTGGATGTAGACAGATTTGACGTGTTCAAAAACTACTTGTTTCCCTAATTTCTTAAACATCTGATCATCCCTGAAGGAAGATAAATGTTGGAACAGATTTTGCTTGGTCTTCGTTTTCACCTCATTGTAGCACTCCCAATTACAAAACTTTGTGCCAAACCCACATTTTTCCCCAGTGTCCCTTCTCCTCTGCAGGTGTGGGTCAGAGCAGTGCACTTCATGCAAGCTACCTTCTTCCATCGTCCACAAAATGTCAGTCCACTTCCATTACAGGGTGCCAAAACAGGCAGTACGCACCTTGCTTCTCAGCATCGCACTGATGTTTACCGCAGTCTGTACAAAGTACCTCTCCTGTATGCATTTGGTATTCTCCAGACAAAGAGAGTGAAGTTACACTGCTTAATTTCCATTTTTTCTCACATCAGAGACTAGGTAAGCAGTTTTTTCTCAAGACAGCATGTCTTAGGTAAGTAACAATAATGGAGAGTCTCAGAGGAGAAAAGACAATATCTTAGTAACGCTGGTCATGAAATGACAACTGCACCAGGAAAGGGTAGTTCCCTGCTCTTGAAAGCAAAAAAATTCCTTTCGATTTCCCCTGTAGCAGAATATAATCTTTTGAACAATGCTGCCCTGTTCATAACCAGATTCTTTTGTACGCAGACATTGTGTCTAGACAGCCTTAGAAAAACTGTCTCTACTTAACATCAAGGGGTTGGGTTTTATTGTATGTGCTTAAGTGTTTAACTGCATGCTCACGTACTGGTCACAAATAATGCAGCATAAATTTATTCCGTTTTTCTCTGGAGCTGATGGGTTCATCATTGTACAACAGGCAGGAAGCAAACCGGGATCACACATTCTCTCTGAAGCTTATATGCATAAATGCTTTCCAGAGGTCACCCAGCTAATATACACACAATAGTAGATGATATTAATAGGATAAATTTACTGCAGGAAGAGGAAATGAGTCCACATCGCTCCTGTTAGTACTGACCGGTTTCTCACATAGACACAGCAGATTTGTCCAATCTCCTCACAGATCTTTATTTTACTTTTGGTGACAGCCACAGGACTTCCATCATTGACTCTGGCAGGAAGAGAATTAAGTCCTGCAGTTCGGAGAAGAGCTGTACTTAATCTGTCTCATCACGTTTCTGTACTTAGAAGAGGGAAGATCTCCATCATTCAAGCAAGTATGAGTGCACTCATGGTAAAAATAATAAAATATTCTTTTTTTAAAAAACTTAGCCATAGACAGAAAAACATGGGTTTTATTTTTGAGATTAAAACAGAGTCCCCTTCTGCAGAGGGATGAACTCTATTCCGGACTAACACACACCTTTTTTCTACATATCCTCCCCTCTAAGCATCTGATTGATTTTGGGTCATTACTGACTTGCTGTGTTCAAATCTTTCACATCCTAGTGTTAGCAGAGGAGAGGATGTCTTTCTTCTAGAAGAGCCAGGTGAGAGGCACGACTTGACCTGTGTCATGGTTTAACCCCAGTTAAACCGCTCATTGTCCAGGTCACTGTAAGTCATCTTCAGTACGGCTGATTCCCTCAGGTACTGGATACTTCTCTCCATGGTGGTCTGTTTGCCTGGGCGATATATAACATCTTCCTTGAAGGGCTATCTTTCCTTCATACCTAACAGTAGTCACCTCCAGAGGCTGAGGCCTTGTGCCTCTTTTCCAATCGCTTTGTCAATGTCCCCTTCCCTAGAAAGGGATCGCAGCTGTTTGGCTTCTCTGCCCTCTAAATCCAGCAACGGAATGGCCAGGCGACAACGTGCTTGCCTGGATGATGGCTGAAATCTTTTCGCATATCTTGCAGCTCACTCAGGGATAGGGATCAGGTGGTTTCCGTTTCATTTATGAGTTCTTCCTCTTCCTCCTCCTCTCCTCATGATGGCCCTGCTTTTTCATCATTCCTTACTAAACAAGATGACTTTTGCATCCAACTTTTCTTCTTGTGTATAGTGGTGACTGACACCAGCACAGGCTGGTTCCTTGGTGCAGCTGCAGTCTGTCGTGGGGGCTGGAGTAGCTGCAGTCCCTGTCAGTTTGTTTCCCCTCTCTTCTCCCTGAAGGTGCTGCATAATACTGAGCAGTCTTTGGTAGATACTAGCCAAGGCCCAGCACAGTGCCATAAGTTGTGCCTCTTTGGAATAACCATGGCTTTTTTTTTTTCCCCAAGCATCTTATCACGTCATCAGGATCCTGTAGTAGTTTGGGAGTGAAGTTCCAGACCATTGGAGGTGAGAAGTTCTCTGAGTACCTGGCCATACTCTCCCACATGCCATGCCACCCATGACCATCCAGCCTCGGGACAGATCTCTGGGTGATTTTTTTAAATAGTTGTTGAACAAGACCTGAAACACATTCAGGAGACATGGCAATAGGAGCACGCTGGCTTGAACACCCCAAGGATATTCCAGATTCTGGAGAGCTGGTGTAACTAGCCTGAAGGAGAAAGGGAAGGTCAAAGAATGGGGGAAGAATCCCCCCCCGTCTTCCCCATGGATTGGGTCTCCGAGGAGAAAAGGTGAGGATGTCATTATTAATAATTTCCAAGAGATGGCGCCGGAGGCATGGAGATGACGGCAACACCAACTACAGAGACCAAATCAGGCTTTTGACCAGTAATATGATTGTGTCATAAGATGATGTTACACCGTACAGCAAAATGGTAATCCTGACCCATCTCCCAGAAGTGATAAACAGCACCGCATATAAACATACTGCAAGTGAGGTTTTACATAATACAACCACGCAAACAAAACAACATTGTGACCAGCGACTATTAAATTAATATAATGAACGCTTGTAACAGATCTGTTGTTATCTCCACCCTTCGAGCCCCACGTTGGGCGCCAAAAAGGACTGTCGTGGTTTAACCCCAGTCAGCAGCCAAGCACCGCACAGCCGCTCGCTCACTGCCCCCAGCCCCAGTGGGAGGGGGGAGAGAATCTGAAGGGCAAAAGTAAGAAAACTCATGGGTTGAGATAAGAACAGTTTAATAATTGAAATAAAATATAATAATAATAATAATAATAGTAATAGTAATTAAAAGGAAAACAACAAAAGAGAGGAACATAACCCAAGAAAAACGAGTGATGGAACCGCTCACCACCTGCCGACCAACACCCAGCCAGTTCCCAAGCAGCGATCACTGCTCCCCAGCCAGCTCCCCCCAGTTTATATACTGAGCCTGATGTCATGCGGTATGGAATAGCCCTTTGGCCAGCCTGGGTCGGCTGTCCTGGCTGTGCCCCCTCCCACCTTCTTGTGCACCTCCTCACTGGCAGAGTATGGGAAGCTGAAAAACCCTTGACTTAGTATAAACACTGCTTAGCAACAACTAAAACATCAGTGTGCTATCACATTATTATCATACTAAATCCAAAACACAGCACTATACCAGCTACTAGGAAGAAAATTAACTCTATCCCAGCTGAAACCAGGGCAACCTGCCAGGGGATCCCACAGAAGGGGAGGCAAGGAGGGTCTGAGCTCTGGAGGGCAGGAGGAGCAGGCTCAGACAAAACAACTGGAGCCTACGTGAGCTCCAGGTCAGAGGCATGTAGTTTGGGGCTGCAGTGGATTTGGCAGTAAGGAGTAAGGGTTGCCTCTTGAGGGGGAGGGAAGAGTTTAGGACAGGGTGAAAGATGATCTCTGAGAAGAGGAAGAAAACGAAAACTGAATGAGAGAGGGCACATGCCAGGTTGGGGCAAGGAGGGGCCAGGAGGTGCCCAGTCACCGAGGTGCTCAGGCACATGTTGTGGGATGGTATGGGTGAGGGTTACAGAGCAGGTATGTCCCCCTGCATCGCTCACCTGCCCATCCCATCGGCACGGGGATGCCAGAATCCCTTCTCCTCCTCTCAACCTGCCCAGCCTGCTTTTTGCAGGCAAAAAGATAACCACCCCAACTCTGCAAAGAGACATTTCCAGACAGTAAGACGTTACTTGGAAAACTTATTAGCATGAACAAACTGATGAGGCTAATGGATGGGAATGACAGAATGTGAATGCACGGAAAACAATTCAAGGTTACAGTAAAGGAAAACACATTTCAAACCTGTGTTTTGGGAACTTCAGCCACTGCCAAGTCAGGCAGCACAGATGGAGACAAGCCAGTATGGACGTAAGGTCACACAATTTTAACTGACTGTTAGTATTTCCATAGCAAGCTTAAAATCACTGCTCCTAAGCCTTACCTGTATTTTGCTCATCCTGGCTACTGAAAACTTTCATCTGATTTCTCTGTTTCTGTTCTGTTCAATAAAGCACTGAGATATAATACTTATCCCAGTTCTGCCTTGCAGCTATCCTACCATAATGAATGAAGGTTGGTTAAACAGTCATCCCATGAAATCAAGCTTATGCAGAAACAACAGCCTAAGCATTGGAAATTGAGTTGTTATTTATTACTGCAGGATCTGGATTTCATGCTAACACTCCCTGTTGCAATAATGATGCAACCAAAACAGAATATCCTACGTCAGTGACTAATTGAAGCCTGGTCAAAAGAAAATAGTGGTATGACATTAAATGGCTTAGTTATAGGTTCTGTTTTCCTAGACAATGAATCCAAGCATTTACATTTAATTGTTAGATTTCAAATCCCAATAATAGGTTGGATATTGTTCCATGAAGTTATATACTGCATATATTTCATTGCCAACAATTTGAAACTGGTTTCGTAATTTAGAATAGGAAAAGAGAAAGCCATTTAATGATGGTGGATTTAGCAGGGTGTCATGGTTTAACTTCAGCCAGCAACTAAGCACCACACAGCCACTTGCTCACTCCCACGCAGATGAAAGGAAGAAAATTAACTCTATCCCAGCCAAAACCAGCACACAGGGATATAAATTATGCTTGATTAAAAGGGGAGGAAAAAAAGGGGGGGAGACGTGTGTCTTAACAGTCTAATTTGGTTAATCTCTTTTCCTCAGCACTGAATTCATAAACTAAAGGGTCGACTCTGTACCTACCTGATACCTGCTGCAAGATAATGTGCTCCTGCACGTGAATGCTAGGGCCCCTTCTTGGTTTGGTCAAGTCGGAAGCACTTGATATAGACCAGGGGGCTGCTGTTGGAATAGCACTTCTCATAATCCAGGCAAGGAGCCTAATATCCCTTTATGATAGTTTCCTAAGGAAAGAAACTCTGTTATCACTACCATGCCTGCTGGTAGTTCTTTTCTCTCTGCAGCTTCTCTCCCAGTTAAGTTCAACCATGCGTCAGAGGAGTCAGTGCCGCAGACTTGGCTCCTGCAAGCCGTACTCACGAAGCTGGACAGGAGAGACACGGGGAGCCAAGCGCCGGCAGTTGGGCTGCTCCTGGAACTTCTTGATCTTTGTTACTAAAGTGCATTTGGACCACATAGGAAGTTAGTAACACACACTCATTGCAACAAAAACAGATGAAAATTCAGAGAAAAAAGAAGTCGAAAAAGTTGAAAGCTGATGGACTAAAATGCTGCTCTCCCACATTCTGACAAAGATCTACAAACCAGCAAGAATGCTTGCATATGCTTGGCCTGTCTAAACTGTATTAGAAGAATCAAAAAGGCTTACGCAGCCTGTGATGATGTGATCTTTGCAGCTATTGCTCAAAGATACCTCTAAATTAAGGCATTACCTCTCTAGGAGCTTTGGGGGATAACTGGACATTGATTTCCATGTGTAGAGGAGGGCTTGAGGGAGGAGCGCTGAAGGTTGTGCTGTAAGGGACTTACACGGACCTTCTCTGGAAGCACAGCTCTTGAAAGCAACTCCTTTTTTCTCTCATTTGGCTCCTGCGTTGCACATATTCGAATTTACCATCGGCAGAATTAGCTCTACAGCAAGAGAAAACAGAAATAGGTCGGGTGGGGGAAGAAAAAGGGAAGGAAAAAAAATGATCCCCTGGGTGATCTTGCATTAGGATGTCAAATCAAAGCCCTTATCTCCCAAATCTTCAGCTGTTCTGTTGCATTTATTGCAGAAGCATTTCTAAATATTGGAGCAAATTTATAGATTTCAACATTTTCAAAGCACTTTACCAAGAAACTCTGAATAATCAAATAGATAGCAATGGGATTTGAAGCAGAGGAGGGGTCTTCTAATGATTCATGTTGGAAATTCTAGGGGGATTTAATAGATTGAAGGTCATTATAGAAATAGAATTGCACCTGGAAAAAAGCTTCAGTTTCTGCTAAAGCAGAGTTAACATCGTGAAGTCCGGTGAGAACAAGGCTCCACCGGACCTCTGAAAAAAAACCCAGTTCTTTAGCTAACCACATGGAAAGGCATTTGCCTGGATAAGGCTAAAATACCCCCTGGTCCATCGTCACCAATCCTGTCCCCCTTATGACAATTTTGAATAGAACAACAAATTTTGCTTAAATGCAGTCCATTGCAAGCCTTCGCGCCGGTGTTTGCAGAGCCTGGTTGCAGGAGGCTGGCATCACTCGGCAGCACGAGCAGAAAGGGGGACGGCGTGGGGCACCGCACCGCAGTAGGAAATATTTTCCTTTGTATCCCTGAGAGTAATTTTTGTCTGGCCAGAACTGACGTTTGAAATCTAGTGCATAATCACTAACCATGACAATTATTGTCTGATGAGTGTCATGGACAGCAAATAGCGATAATATCCCTTTGTGTTTGTGAAATAGTCTGTGGACTAATAAACTAATTACCAGTGTCTGAATTCCCCATTTCCTTGCTCCAGAAATCAAGAGTGTGTTTTGCCAAGTTCCAGTTTACTCTGAGATCTGTCATCTGCAGACTGCAGCCTACTGCCTCCAAGATGCCTGAAATGGAAGGCTATATAACGCAGATGCCAGTCTTGGTTTGAGATGGCTAAGTACACAGCAATTTACTACTTATGCTTATTACCTACATAGCCAAGTAATATCTAGAAAAGCATGGGAGTTACTGCATAGTCATAGGGACGACAGATGAGCATAAGCTGTAGTCCTACTCAGTACATTTTGCAGAATTAACGGTAAAAGATACCCAAAATTGAGCTGAACTGTTTGACCAGTTTGCTTACACAGCTAAACCACCTCTGCTTCCCCAGGTGAAGATTCAAAATTGACCCAAGCCTGCTCAATTCAAAAAAAGGTTTGCGGGTAACCTCTGCCTTTAGTTGCTGGAGGTCTGCATGCATCCTGGTGCAAAGGCAACGCCTTTCCTTCCTCGCTGTCGGGGCAATTACGCTCGAGCTGCCTCCTGCGCTGCCCGGCCGGCTGGCGTCCGTACCCTCAGCGCGCCACTCCGCAAGCCAGATGCTCCGTACGCGCTGCCTCTGGGGCTGCTGCTTTCTCTGTCGGCAAAGCACAGAGGCTTTGTGCACAAGCAAAAACTTGTCCCAGGTGGTGACAAAGTAAGAATTTCAAAAACAAAATTCAGAAGCTGTATAGAATCTGTCATTCTCTTTTTGGAAGACCTTCCCAGATTCAGGGGTAATGCAAGACAAGTTCGCAGACGTTTTCAAGTGTGTATCAAGGGTATGAGCCACTGTCCAGCAATACAAAATATGTATTTCTTTAAATGTATCACAAGCTTTCCATCCTTCCCGAGTGATCCCTAACTTCTCCCACCTTCAGTGATTTCGGGAGGAGCGGGGAGTACTGAATAGACAAAATGAATGGGGGGGGGAACACAACAGAAAAATAGTAAAAGACAAAGTTTCAGTATCACAATTTTTCATGTGATGGAGACTTCCAGAAAGGCCTGCTACTCACAGTGGGTTACTACACTTTCATTCAAGGGATTTATTAACAAATGCAGGATATTTGTTTTGGCTTCAGGATTTCATCTTTAAAACCATAGACAGCTCCGAACTCGTGGCACAGAACCTTGTATCGGTTTCTAGTTTAACACCCAAGCTCTTGCTTTCCTGTACACTGAAGCAATAACTGAATACAGGCTTGGGAACAGCCTTCACCTGCACGCAAACCCACTTTTGTAGGCCACAGACTTGTGATCTGGGCTCCAAACTTAATGTTAGGTAAACTCGGCACTCTGCTATTTTATGAGAAACCAGAACATTCCCGAGAAGGAAAGGCAAAGATGAAAAATTAGCGAAGCAATTATCATTACCAAAAGTACGAAACTAATTTAAGTTTTTAATTCCAATCCTTTAAAGGTTGTCTTCTAACTTGCAAGTACTGAAGACAAATCCTACCCTAAAGGCCAACTTACTGCGTGTTCTCATTTTTTTTAACTTTGAAAATACTTGCCTTGCAATAAGAAAGTAGAGAGACGTGAGGTTGTTAAGTGATCTGAATGTTGTCTTACAAGTATTTAAAGAGATTTGTGATAACAGGCTCTTCCAACAGAGGCACACAAGACCCAACTGCTGAAAATTTAATTTGGAAAAAATCAAAATGGAAAGAATTTTTAAGAATTAGGCTACTAGCATAATGCACATAGGAAACTCCTATTTTTAAATACATTTAAAAAAATATTTTTTTTTTCTGCTAGAGCCGCTCACCAGCATTGCCCCTTACCCGGCTGTATCCGTGGTTCTCTCCAGAGGGTCTTTCCCATGTACAGAACCATCTTAAGCCTTTCTCTTCGCTTCCAAACTGCAAGGCAGAGCAGCACGAGGGCTGAAACAGGAGAACGATGCTATAAAAGACCAAGTTCCTTCACCAGCTGCAAAGTGCCAGGCTCACAGCGTTTACCAAGGACATTGTGTGGCTCTAATGCCTCTTGGCCGTGTCCACTGCTCTTTACCTCCCTCACAGGCACGGTTGTGTGCAGGGCGAGGATGCTCATCACCATGAGAGAACCTTAAAAAAAAATAAACTTAATGAAAACTTAGCGTTTACTATGGTAATTCTGGCAGAAACTTAAATTACCACCTCATTGCTTGGGTTTTTTTCTCTCAGACAAGCGTCCTTACATGTAGCACATGCGATCGGGTATCTGATCGCTGGAAGTTCACTGTTGGAAAGGTACGTGATGTTTAGACGGGAGGAGGTGGGGAAAAAAAAGCCAAGCACCTGGAAAACACTTCATTGCTTCTTTATTTAGATGCACCCACAGTACAGAGCCTCTTGAGCATGTGCAAAAGAGGAAGATTACACATTTATAGCTGGGAGCACCATTGAGTTCGAGTTTCTTTGATACCATTTTTAAGAAAGTAAATTATTTCCAAAGAATGACATTTGAATCCAAGAGCTTAAGACCTGCTTGTACTTTGTCCAGAGGTGGAAGGTGTTTTTCTTTTATTATTACTTCCATGTAGAGTAGAAGACATTTTCACAGTCTGGTTGGACCAGTCTATATATTTTCATATGCACCTTTTAATATATATAAAAAATGTTTCATTTTTCCCCCCTACCCACAGATAGTTAGATGCATCTAAGTTTAAAAACGGTAATGGACCAGAGCATTCCTATGGGGAAAAATGAACTTTTGCTGCCCTCTCCTGCTTAAACAATGAAATGCTAAAATATTAAGATCTATGAATCTAATGCTAACCTTGAAACAAAAAGCATGACAGGTCATTCGCTATACTACAATCAAAAATAGGACAACAACAAGAAATGTATCGGTACTATTTATATTTGAAAACTCCTCATCGTTACATGAGGTTATGAATACAACATATTTACAGTAAGTGATCCAAATAACAAAAACTTGTATTCAGAGAGGTCATGATAAAAAGTGTGTGCTTCCCTGGATGGGAAGCAACACTTGGATAAAAGTTTTCAATCAAAATTAGCTCCATTCTGTTTCAAGATACTGCTTCAGAGACTTCAAAATGAAAAAGTGGGCTATACAAAACCTGCTGCACATACCAACTAGAAAAACTAATTGGTGGCTCACTCCAGAGCTGCTGAGGGAAGCAGGTGAGCCAAAATAAAAAAGCCACAGAAAAATAAAAACAAACTTCAACTTTGCGCATTGTCACCTTTGTCTTCATTTAGGGCAACTGCTTTGGGATGGTGGTGTTACACGATTAAGAGAAAAGGCCATCTTTGTTTTCCAAGACAGAACTAAAAGCAAATTATTTCAGTGTTACTTGGGGGGAGAAGAATCTAGTCTTTCTCCCTCCTCACAAAACAATGAAGAGGTTTTTAAAGCTCCTAATATATTTTCCTTCCCATAGAGCGAGGGAGCCTGAGGCTGTACTCACGCACGTCTAAGTACAGCTGCTGCATTTCTTACTGAAGCAATTCTTGGCTCCAACACCCTCGATTTTTCCATATATAGGAGGAGATAAAAAATAAATAAATGAAATCCTTTTATTTATGCTAACAAAACCAAGATTAAATTTACTGTAACCCTGCTAGTGAACGCTCCAATGGCATTAGAATACTTTCATTTAAAGCATTCCAACCTTTGGAAGAGAGACAAAAAACACTCAAAAGCAATGAAAGGAAAACAATAAGGGAGACTTGCAAGATGAAGAAAGCAACGTGTGCTCCATTTAAAGTATATGAGAGGAACTTTACTTTTACAGTTGTTATATCCCCATGACCCGATGCAATGCCCTAGTATTGAAAATGCAGCTCTTTCCTTTTACCAGAGAGGATTCAATCCTTTCTCCTGAAACCAATATGGTACAGGACACGAGCGACCACCCAACAACTGCTGTACGAGCAGTTAATAAAAACATTTACACAAATAAAGGTAGTTTCTGAACTCAAGAAGCAAATGAAAGCATAATTGAATAGACGCACTGATCACACTTGGGCCCATACGCTGCCTTCTTCTTTGCCTACAACTCCAACCGATAGCAATGGGAGCTCTGCAGAGCGGCAGGACATCGCATTTGGATTGCGGCAAACAGTGGATCCCGGGGGTACGGTCGTATCATTGTGGCAAGTGCTTCTTCTCGTACATCGCACAGTGCAACCTACTGTCGTATCGGCCTTTTAGAGTCAAGTGACTAATATCACATCGTCTCATTCACTTTAACAAAACATTCCTTCTCGGAAGTGATAAATCATCTATAAACTTTAGATACTCCCCACTATCCCCACATCAGAGGTAACATCAGAGGTAACAAAATATTGCAACCCATCAGGTTCTCATCAGGTTTGTATGATCAATACCAGAATGTCATGTCAAAACCAAAAATAGTTATGAACAAACAACACTCACCTAAACTCTAAGTACAGGACAAGGTGCTTTCTCTAATTTCACATTGTGTTTTACTCCACCAGGTGGAAAACATTAACCTTTTTTCCTCCATCCTATCTCAGTTTTTTACAATTGAACATAGTCTTTAAGCATGAGTTTAAGTCCACCCTCTTGTAAAGAATGATCATTTCACACAGAAATCACACTAGCAAGCATTTTTTGGTAACAGAAATAAAAGACTGTCAAAATCAATGGGCTAAGGGACATGATTTGTTATAAATTTATTTAATCTTCAGTATTTCAGCTTGCACCTTTGCTTCAGCACTTTAAAATAAAATGTTTCAACTATGACAGTAACTGCCTACTTTACATTGCGTCCCAGTCAGTGTTCTTAAAAGAAGCTCATATTAATCCCATTAAACCATGTTGTGTTTGGTGTTGCATATGACTAGTTCCACTTGTTTTCCAGAATTAACAGTGTCAAGTTTTTACAAAATCGTTGAGTTTACAACATTTGTGTGCGCAGACCCAGGAGTACAAACTGTGACCTGATAATCCTGAAACAGTCAGTAGTCTAGGAGGGAATTCTTTTTTACCTCTTTTCCGTGCCTGAAAACATGAAAACTTCAAATCCTACTGTATATTTAAATGGTAGGAAGAAAAATATACAAGCTTGTATTTATACTGTATTTCTATCAATGGCAACAGTCATAAATTCATGTTTGCAACTATCACAAAGACTCATGAACACCAATTCAGTTTTATACTGTAAATACTGCTGGATTGATGGTTTAGGATTATCAATTCACTGTTGTCATATGTCTATAACAGTTCAAAAGCATCCTGGAGAAAAATCCTGAAACACATACCTTTCGGTATATAATAATGCAACTGCATTAGCTAAATATATACTGTACATAAGTCTTATCAGCATTTTACCTACCAAAGATGTAAGATTCCACTTTCAAATACAAAGCAGATAGCCAATAATGTATACTTATAATACAGCCCTCTTCTTTGTTTTTGTATTTTTTTTCTCTTTTGTTTTAAACAATTTGGTCACAATGCACCTTTGATATAAAAGCATTTTAAACTTTATTATTAATACTCAGAACATTAGGATTTCCAGAATTTTTTTCAGTAGCATTTGTAGAACCACTTTTGGTAACAAATACAGTAGTTAGGAATGAGCATCCAGATGAGAATGCAGAAGTATATTATCCAGAATCCTTTCCAGCTAAGACCATAGGGCTGGTATTGTGATGAGTAATAGTACTAAAACCACAAAAACACTATAGTATGTTTCTTAGAGGCTACATCCTCTTTTGCTGGAACACTTTATAAATACATATTAAAAAGTAAGGCAACAACTCCAAACAGTCCAAACGGCCATCCCAACTCAGTTTCCAATTAGATCCAAGACCACTGGAGATCAATTTCATGCTTGCACTGTTTAGCGTTTGTCTTTATTCTTTCAAAATGGTCCAATAAAAACATAGTGTAATAATTTAGCAGTTAGTATTTCTGAAACAACTCCGGTATGTGTGTCCAATGCCGTATCACTAATACTGGTTAGGTACTGAAGTCCAGGGTGTTACCACTGCCCATTGTTAAAGGATTGTGGACACTAATTTGGATTTGCAATAAATAGGTGCATGAATCCAAAGCTCCCTTTCCTACTATGTTTATCACCTACTTATTTTTAATTCCTAATGTTCAAATTAAGGAAGCACCAGAGACAGCCTGGTACTAAAAAAATGCTCACACCAGTAAACAAAACTTTTATTCAGGACCTATGTTTTTCATGGCCCTGATCTGAATGGACATTCAACTTATGAAGATGTGCAAAAGGAAAAAAAGTCAAATTACAGTAAAGTTATCCAGAGAAGGAGGATGTTACACAAACTCATAAGGAAATGACAGTCTTTTTTCTCTTTTACTATAAATACACTTAACAGTTTAGCAGAAAGACAAGCTAAATTTTAAGATTGTTCACATTTGAAAGTTGTATTACACTCTCTGCTAACGATAAATAAGGAACAGGTCCTGACAATGGAATTTGACATCGCAATTTTCATCAACAGATCTTTGAAGACTGGTTTTAAAGAAGGGTTAAAACAATGATTATGTTTGCAAAGTTCTGAGAAGTCCATCTGCTGTCCAAACTTTGGATTAAAGTCCTTATTTTTTTCCTTTACTTAGAGACAGGTATATACAGTGCTGTTGTAATAATGAAACAAATGTGAAATCTACTGTAAAGTTGCACAATACAGAAAACTGTTGCTCCATCTTCTACTACATAAATGTGTGACTCCACAGGTTAATAATGCTGATTTGTTTTTTTGTTAAGTTGGAATTATTCCATCACGTCTAAGACCTCTCTTTAATTCCAAATCCTCCAGTTTTTTCCACAGTTCTTCACGTTCTTTCTCTTTCTTCTTCTCACTGACAGATGAAATAAAACAGAGTTAGCAGGAGAGAAGACTGTACAATATTTATGTTAAAAAATATATAGTTGACATTAATTAGCCACACTAACTTTGTCAAGCACAACTGCAATTTTCCTAACATGTATTTAAATTTTGTAAACATTTTTTTTCTTTTTTTCTTTTTGTTACCTACATAAATATCACTAAACAAAGCAGTAGGAAAAGAGCATAAAACTTAAGCTGAACATATTGACAGTGTTCATAGACACTAATTTGTAATACAGAAGAAAAAAATGCGGTGGACTTTTATTATGGAACAAGTATCTCATGACTATAAAAATTAATATTTCAGGACTAATTTGCATTTAATTATTTTCAAGTTTATTTATTTAAGCTAGGTATTTTTTAATCTTATAAATAACAGCCACTTCCGAGAACAAGCATTCCCTTATCCTTTTAGAATCACTGTTCGTGCTTACTTTGTCTGGTGGCTTTCATACAGCTTAGGCACCAGCCAAGGGGAAGTTCAAGTTACAAGATGTGTCTTTTGCTCAGTGATTTACTTTTTTTTTCCTTACCAAATTCCTACAAGAAGATCTATGTAGCATTTGCTTTAACAACAGACTTTAATGGCTGATTTGATAAAATTAAAACAGCTAACCTTACATTGGCTTTACCTGCATTGTTTGCTGTCTAAATTTCCTGTCTCTGCATTAGCTTACTTTGAAAAAATCTCCTTGATACTGCAATGTACAAAATGCTTTCAATTTCTATTAAATCACCTTGTAGGTTCAGATGAAATGGAAATCTAACAATTATAGAGATACAGATTCTCTGCCAGTCACATTAGAGAATTCTTGAAAAATATTTCAGTGGATTAGAAACATTCCTACACATCTTGATTTAGTCAAAATGCCAACATCTGGCTCATTTATTTGAAATTTTAATTTCCCAAGAGTATTTTAAACATATAAAAAAAATACAAACAACTTTCAGAAAAATCCCTGAAGAACAGTAAAGAAAAAAAAAAAAAAGAGCCCACTGTCACTAGGAAGTATTTAAAATTAAATATAAGAATAAGTGAAATAGCCTGACATTTTCAGGCTGCTTACCGATATTTATCTTCTAATCATTATGAAATATATGCCTGCTTACCTAAAAGACTGTTAGAGGATGATCACCTCATCCAACTTACCTATTTGACCTGTCATAGTCATTAATATTGAACATATTTCTCCTCAAGCTTTAAGTGGCATCAAAGCTACCCTTTTGAAATGCTGTTTTATTAAGATGCTAAAAATTTTCTATAAAAGTTAAGGTAAATATCCTAGTTTATACATTCAGGTATTTACATGTTTTAAAATTATAAGTAGTAAATAAAAATTGTGAAATGGTTAGCACCAGCCTTGATAGGAGACAGAACGTCAGCAGGTGCAAGAAAAATTCTTTGTGCAGTTAAGTCGCTAAACCTCACCCACTATCCAGGCACCGGACACACTGCTACAGTGTCTGGTCCTGTCAAGAACAGAGTTCATCTTAAGGGGCAAAATGCAATCGCAAATTGATTTAAGTCACTGAGCTCCCTCAGTAAATGGCTGGATTAGATGACCAGGCCTAAGATTCTCTGCCTTTTCTGCTAGAAAACCGCGCAGTGTTGTCTCGACTGCACTAGCAGATTGAGCCTTATTTACCAACACGGATTCATCTGGCATCTTAGCTCAAATATCCAAGTCTCTAAAAGTAAAATACTGTACTAATGAATTAACCTGTTAAGTGTAGATTTTTTGTGTATAAAACTTCGTATTTTACAACGAAGCAGAACAAAAGGACAGTGTGACTCCAGTCACACAATTCAAAAAATATGGCCTCCAAGAGACTTTAGAGACTATACTAACCTAACAAGGTCTGACGACATACAGTACCCTTTGCTTTGCCTGGGGGAACCCTGAGTCACAGAAAACTTAAAACTTATGACTTAAATGAAGTTGCAAATTGGTCAGAGTTCCTGAGGTTTCCTCATTTTTTTCACCTGACGCTTTGGATAAGCTGAAACTTTTGAGAAAAGATGCTGCACTATAATTGGAAAATGAAGATTAAGGAAAATAGGAGAAAAGACAAAAAGCATTATACTAGGGTGGAACAAATGATCATATGAGTGGTGTACCTAATGGATCCTGCATGCTAAAAGACTCAGATACAGCAAGACCTCCGAATAAGAAATGAAAGGGTTGAGAGATGCCTCTTTGCTTTAAGACCACATCTAGCCTACGAACAGTAGTTTGGAAAATCAAATCTTAGGGTTTTCCCTCATATCTCTTTCTAAACCTCAGTGTAACTTTTTTGAAGTCTTTAAGCAAAGTGTTATCTTTAATAATAAAAGAAAAACAAGGGTTTAAAGATCTTGATCCATTTAAGTCTTTTGGAATGCAGAGTCAAAAGGAATTCCATGAGGAATGCGGATTCCCAAGCAATGCAATGGGTACTGTATATTTCATAAGGGGTAAAGAACAATATGTACATGATATTATCTCACATCTTGCATGGAGAATGCTAAAGAGCGTGCAAGGGGAAAAATCAGGCATTGTGTCTGTTATGTGTGAGATTATGCAATTGCATCTGAGTGTAAGGGAGAAACTAAACAGCAGGCCTTATGCACAGCTGACAAAAAAAGCTTTAAAAAGTTACCGCTGACGATCTGACTTGTAAGTGGCTGTCAGCTCGTCAAACATGGTGCTGTTCATTTCCATAAATGCCTTCAACACATTGTAGACTAAAGCCACAATAGCCCTGTGAAACATTAAAAGAGAAAAAAGAAAGGAGTCTATTAGTTTCAGGTGAAATCAAACGTGAAATAAAAGTGTCTTCTCTTACCGGCATTTCTGCGACCCATTCTGCTCTTGCAAGTATGATAATGTAAATTCTTTGATTTCAGTGAAAGTACTTTTGATTAACATATTTAAAGGTGAGAATCAGCTTTCATGTCTCTACTGACTACTTAAATGGAGCAAACCAAAACTCTAGGGTAAAAGGTAACAACAGAAAGCTATTACATATAACTACAGACTCTTCCCTCATGCTGTGGAGCAATTCCAAATGCAACTCCAGGGATTCAAATCATCAATGCTGGCAGAAGGAATAGAATTTAAACACGAAATGGGAGTGATTCATACTTCCTTATGATTTTTCAATGAAGCTGAATATTCAGTGCATCTATGCGAAATACAAGGCTGTATTTCAAGAATGATTTCCTTGTACTCATAAGTTTCATATTCATTTTCACTCTGGTACAGCAAAAAACTCTTAAAAAAACCCACAAATCCTTCAGATGAGTGCTGCAGTATCTGTGTAAAACTGTGTGTTTGTGCATATATATATATATAAAAAAATAAATATATATAGTATCTATATATACCTTTCTCTATAACATCTGCCTGCTTTGCTTATTGCTGTTCCTGACCTTACCCAAGAGCTAATACACCACTGCTTATTTGAATTCAAGTTGCTTAACTGCATAAAACATGACAGGCATGATCTGTTCGTACAGGAAGAAATGATGTATAATAATAATAATTTCAAAAAGGCTTCAAAGGCATTCTGTCCCACAAAGGTTCAATAAAGGTAGAATCGGTTTACTCTTTTATACCATCTGACTGGATAACTAACCTAAAATATACTAGAATTTCCAAAATAAGATGGGTCTGCCAATAGTCTGATTATCTAGAGGTCAAAATTCCTTTCTGGCAGAGTTGAAGATAAAGAAACAACAAAGCAACTGAAAAGGGAGAAGGGAAAGAAACAAATCTAAAAAAACTTTCGAAGAATTTGGAATAGATTATCAATCAAGAGATCCCAGTTCCTGATCCACTACTATGGTTGTCATATTCAGACACGGGGCTGCTTAAGAAATAGCTCGTCAGCCAGGAGGCAGCGAATCAACATTACAGGTGTCAGGAACCTTTGGAGCTAACCTATACAGCAGAAAAACTGTGTGCCATTTCCCACACACCCCTGGCTATCATTTACCTCTTTCAATAAACTTTCATTTTTGTTGCCCACATTTAAAAACGTTCTTATAAATTCTTTAAATACCTTCTTTATTTTATATATATCTTAATCTGGCTTGTGTGCCAAAGGTACAAAACTCCTGCAGGTAAGAAAACTCTGCGAACTGGGATACTGGAATATTCTCATTACCGGAAGCATCCCAGTGCATAGTGCAAAAGGCTGGGCAGGAGCATGGGCAGGTTGGAGACTGGTAATGCGGTACTATGCCATTCAAAGTGTCTTTTTGTGACCAGTGTTAGTTGCAGAAGCTTTCCAGTAGCATTAGATTCATCACGTAAGCACACAAACTTGAGGGTTTGGCTAGGTACAGAACAAAAAGACTAATGTTTGAAATGTTTTACAAATACTTTACAGTAAGGTCTTGAAGCAACTGGGACTTGAACATAGCACAGCTTATTAAAAATACTGGCTTTACTAAACCATCTTGACTTAGAAAAACTTTTGAACTAAAATATAAAATACATGGCATCTCATTGTAAAAGTTATTTTTCATTAAAACACTTTCTATTAGGTCATTCAGTTTAAAAATGCTGAATTAACAGGATATCAATATGAAGCAACTGCTCTATTACTATGCATAATAGAGAACAGCTGTATTTAAATAGATTTAGAAAAAACAACCCAACCAAAGAATATACGGATGCCTATATGCTTCAGAGATGTTTAGAAAAATGCCAGTACCAGAGGTCTACCAGAGGCATAAGAATCATCCATGATACAGCCACAAAGCTTTATTAATGCCAAGCGATATTCTTCTAGACAATTTACGATCAGGCTTGAGGTGTTAACCAGTTTATAAAAAACTGTGTAGGAGAAATGCTTGATGAGCCACACTTTTTCTTCAATAACAATGTAACATCTAATTTCTCTTTTTTCCAACTTGTGAGAAGGTCTATTTTTATCCCATAAGGTACTGATTTTTGTACACATACCAGATAATTAAAAACATTTTGAGACAAGCTCAAGTACAGACTAATTTATATTGGCATTAACAGAGTTGCACCTGCCCATGCCAGCTTTGAATTTGGATCTCTCCCGTTGTGATATTCTTCAGCAAGACATTCCCTAAGTTTATCAGTGGTATGGCAAATGGCAAGATAAAATGTAATGGCAAAAACTTACGGATTCCAGTGTTCTTTAGAAATCCTATAAAGGCTGGAAAACATGATGGGAAGTATAACATTTGAATTCTCCTCTATCAAACTCATGATGTATTCGTTATTCCAATAATACAGTGCTCTTTCGGCCACCTTTGAGTCAAAGGAATAAAATATTAACAGGAATTCAGATACCTATAATTTTGTAATTTTCTGAAGGAAAAACAAATCACAGAGAAATTTCACAACGATGAATTAACAGGAATCATTAACTTTGGAATTAAAACTCTACTTTAATCAGTAACATAACATGCATTAATGGAATTAAGTTTTTATCCTATAATTCAGATCCCACAGCATCCATTCTCTCTTTCCCCTGAGTGATATGTTGTTACTCACTGAAGACCAGGTGCAGACACTGCATTAATGCTGCAGCTGCGGAGGGGAAGGGAGAGCAGACAGACTTCCCATCACCCCTTTCCCTCAATCCTGTGACTGCAGTCGGAAGGAAGAGAGCAGTGCTGGGATACCAGAGGAAGGAGACGGGGAAGGGCCCAGTAGCTGGGCTGAATAAGGGAGGAGAGATGTTAAGTGTGGGAAAGGTACCAATGATAATAATCACCTTGGGGAGGAGATGGGGCGGGGGAGAGCACTGATCTAAATTATGCTAAAAACAAATGTAGTCCAAGGAAGAGCTGAAACCAGTCACATCTGCCTTTGTGCCAGGATAGGTCACCTAGCTTAACACAGAGATGCTATAGGCCATGAATCCTATCTCCTCTTCACATATGATTCAATTTAAATCCTGTTCTTTCCCCTTCTTCTCGTTACGCAATGTGAAGAAAACAGGCTATGGGTTCTATCACCTCTAACCAGACATCTCCTTACAGAAGGAATTAAGCAGGAAAACAAGAATGCTGCACAATACTGCACTAAAAAAGGGAGCAAATACATCCTACGTGGTCTGTCAGTCCGAAGGCCATATGGTGAGTACCCGTCACCTACAGTCAGAAGGGCTCAAAGTTTGCTTGGATACAGTTTAAGGCCTTATGTGGCTCAGAATGGCAAGTTCTGTGCTGTAACCCCAGATACCTCTAACAAGTTATTCATGGAGCTCAAAACTTCCACTGCAACACACACTCTTGTGTAGAAATCCAGAAGACAAGTATTTAAAACCACATAACATAATATTTATATTTGGGGGGTGTTATGTTTGAAATTGAGACTATACCTTCCTATACAAACAATAACCTCTACCACTGACCTGAAAATGAGGGCTAGAGACGCACTTGGCAATTTGTTTAAACAAGGGTTCCTGGATTTTGACAAATTGTGATGGTTCGATTACATCCAAGATTTCCTCCAGCTCTCCTAGGAACATGACCTAAAGACAAGGAAGGAAGCATTGAATATAAAACCTTTGAATCATCTTGATCAGCAAAATGCTGATAACCCTCAAATTCTACCACTTCAGGGAGAAATGGAAGCCTCACTAGCTCAGCAAGACCCTCTCTCAAAAACATGATCAGTTCTACCTTTAGCAGCTTCTGGATTCAGTCTCTTAAAAGAAAGAGGATGACTGTGTGCAAATGCTGTATTTAAAGTAATCCTTACAACAAAATTCAGAACTGCACCAGTATATCCATGCTTAAAACCTAGCCCATACAGACAAAGAATTTGGCCAAGGCTTAAACTCTGTTAACTAAGGAGAATCTCTTCATTTTACCTCATTTTTGGAAGCAATATTCAAAATAACAGTTCCGCTGTGTCACAAAATCTCATTAGGGAAACTCAGATTTGCATCAAAAATTTGAAATAAAAATGCAAATGTCTAACTGCATTTTTTACATGTTTAGTACGTAAACATCAGACAGTAAAATATTTTTCATCCTCCCTGGAAAAATACTATCCTCACATATAAACAATTCCAAATCCAAGAGAGTTTTCCAATCTATCCTCAACTATGTTTATTTTCTCCTTTCTAAAACAAAAAGAAATTCTCTGCAGAACCAGTGCTTATTTTGTGAACAGCAACCACGGTTATCAAACTTCTCTTTTCATAGTCAAAACTGTCCAGAAAACCAGAATTCAAGTATGGAAAAATCACCTACAAGAATTAATACTGAGATTCACCACAGCACGTACCTGGAAAAATCTCTAAATCTCTCTACCTGGAAATCTCTAAAGATTCCCTGCCTATTATATTGTAGAACAAAATAACTCTTGTGTTTCGTTAATACTAGCATATCACTTACCTCTTTCTGACTGCAGGTTTTTGGCCAGAATTTCATTAAACCTCTAATGACCTAAATTGGAAGGAAAAAAAAGTTAGATTTTTTACTTTTCTCTCAACAGAGTAAGCCATTTATGATGGGAGGGGGAGTATGAAAGAAATATTTACTGGTTCTGTGAGTGAGGGGTCTTTCTCCAGAAACTGTACTATGCAATACGCCAGCTGTGAAGAGGTAAAGATTTAAGAAAACAAAGTTAGAACACTTCTATAAAGAAACCACAAAGAAACAATTTTTTAAAAAAGAGAGACTCGAGGTAAGATGCTATACAACTTTCTCAAATTGCAAAATTGCAGCCAGTTTTAAACTGAGATGCGTAGTTTGCACTGTGCAAATCCACTCCAAGTTCAGTTCACAAGAAACAACACAACACATTACAAAAAAAATTAGGGTGACAAAGTAGCATATACAATAAAAATCAGAGCAACTTGGAATTCTAAATACAGTCACACAACCGATGTTTTGAAGCTTCTGTTACTCTCTGAAACTGCGCCCTTTTACACATTTTATACATTGTCAAAATCATGAATGCTCCTGCAAGATGAGCCGACACAGCTAAAACCTGGAACAACATATTTAGAAAGCACAGCTTTATCAGCATGAGAAAGACTGCACTATCTGCAAATCAGAGAGAAAGGCAACAGGTATCACTTATCAGAGGAAAAATTACGTCATGAAAGCTGAATGTATAAAAAGATATATGAGAGCATAAATGCAGTATTAAGAAATCTGTGAGGGAGAATGTTAAACATTATGCAAAATTGTGGCTATCAGTATTCAGAAAGTTGCCACGGTGAAGAGCAGCCTTGACAGCACAAGACTAAGGAAACCCAAACATCCTCTTGGGAGAGGGAATGGGAAAGGCAAACTTGTGAGAATGAAAAAATAGCAGAGAGGAAAACCTAAAGACAGACTTTAACTCCTAAACAAAATCCCCAAGATATTATAGATGTATATTATACTTTTAATTATCTAATCAGAACAGAAGCAAGACATTTATCATACAAAGCACATTAAATGAATTAAAAAAAAAAAATCTATTGCATTTTGTCCACTTTTCAAAACTTTCCTCCCACCTTTTATGTGCTACACAATTAAATTTCCAAAGCAACCTTAAAAAAAAAAAAATCATTCTAACTGAGCAGAAAATATTTTTGTAATTTCTACCTGTGCATGGAAGAGTGATAAACTCCTGACAGTATGTAAAGGGATCAGCACCTTCACCAGAAACTGTTTATGCTCTGCCTTAAGAGGTAAAGCAAAACCATTGATAATACTAGAAATTAGAAGAGAAATATTTGTTAGTGTTATCATCACAGAAAACATTCTTGAGGTCTGAACAAGCACTTTCTAGATTAAAATAATTTAGCAGTCAGCACCTATTTACAAATAGCAGGCTCATGCCATTTGTAAACAGGTGCTGACTTTTGTCCCGCTTTATATTAGCAGTGCAGTACATATCAATGTACTGTAGCACTTCAGTACACTGTACTTCAATGTACTGTAGCAATTCAGCTCCAACTTAGGAATAATCATATAAACAGCTGCACAAACCTGTTGCCAAACAGATAAGACCTTGTCTATGTGGTCTGTAAATTCATGTAAGCAAGGTGTTCTTGAGTAATTAACTTACCAGAATTAGATTTACTTGAAATATTCACTCTATCAATGTGCTCAAAAAAATATTCTGCAGCATATAAGGATGACGTGCACAAAATTTAAGACACACACAAAATCAATCCAACACTTTTGGCTGTAGCTTGCGTCCAGTTATATACTCTTGGCAAAGATGTGACGGAGATTTGCACATGGGCTTAAAGATGAGCATGTGTGCACATCTGTTTTCAGAATCAGGGCTTACAGTAATACTTTTTCTGAATCCAACACTATTCTGACGTGTCCAGAAGGGAAGTTTGAGATAGATAATAAATAAAGACTAGTTTACCTTCCTAAAATTTCCAACAGTTCAGCTACGCCATTGAAGTGTTCAGTTTCATAAACAAATCTAAAAAAAGAAAAGTTAAATATAAGTAATATATCAGTTTCCTAAAATGTTCATAAGCAAGAAGTACCTTCTCCCACAACTTACCGTAGAAAAATATTATTAATCTGTTTTCGGATAAATGCTCTAAGACCCAGAAACTTGCCATAAATTCTGTGCAAGACTGTTTTTAGGTAGTCTCGTTCTCGAGGGTCTTCGCTGTCAAACAGCTCCAACAGCTGTGTTTAAAGGAAAAAGAGAACTGAAACAGTAGACATTTGACAAGTATGACACACAGACTTCTATATGAAAGTTAAATTCATGAAAGCACATGCATGTAAGAATGTGATATTCATGTTACTCAAGGTGTAGAAATACAGTATTTAAAAATCTGTTGTAACCCCAGTACAACATCACGAAACTTGGTTTATTAATTTCCACTTCTGACATAACAAAACTTTGGAAATCTTCAAACAGCTAATAAAGTTTTGATTAACTGGCTCCAAAATGCTGCCTTCCTTCTCCCCAAAAATAAATAAAATAAATTCTTAGATGCTGTCATATCTACAAAACAAAACAGTTTGCCTCTTACCAGTCACTATTCCTTCACTCTGCAGAACTAAAAGATCCTCATTTGCTCTAATATTTTGTTCCGACAACATTGTGTCAAGGTCACATTCTTCTAATTGCTTGTAATTTATATTATGAGCTCTTAAGCCTTCCTAGTGATTGCATGGCCTTCACGCTGTGGAAAGACTGAACAGTGCCAGCACTGGCTCTGCTGTTACAGGATCTCCACCACTCAACACAATTCAAAGCATCAGGGGGAATTAAACTTCCAGGATGAACAAAATGGTAACTTCTGTATCCAGCTTAAAAAACAAACAAACAAACACCCCAAAACAAAACAAAACAAAACAAAACAATAAAACACCAGAAAACCCAACAACAGAAAACCCACCTTTACTAAGCAACTCTTAAATAAGATTTTAAAACAGCAAAATGATAATGTGGTACTCAGTCAAAAGAGAACACCATCCAGTGTCTTGTATGGTACAAAATATATCCTGAAATACTGACACCTGAAGTTGCCTCTAAGAATTCAGGCATGACATGAGCAGCAGGAGTATCACCTGCAGATCTTTGTTCTTTTCCCCTTGAATGCTCTACCACAAAAATAGGAGCTTCTCCCTACCCTTTCTTCTTCATCTTTTTTGATACCACAACATTGGCTATTCTGGCAGACATTTGGAATAAGTTGGAAGGTAAACTTAATTTAAAAACCAAACAAACCAACAAACCAACCCTAAAAACACCCAACCCGCCCACAAATGCACAGAAAATAGGGAAGTTTAAGGTAGTGTTCATAAGCAACCAGTATCTCTCTTGCATGAAAAAGAAAGTAACTGTCAACCAGTACCTGTCTTGAAAGAGAAATGAAGACAGTTTGCCAAAGAGGTCTTACAAACGTATAAGATGCTGTCAGAAAATGATTACAGGAATGGTAGAAAACAAAATTATCTTGGATTCACAAACAGATAAATTATAAATACCTATCATACATAGATGGGCCATTTATTTATACTACCTGATCTCTGTTAAACTACTACACAACTTTGAGGAGGTGAAAAAGAAAAAAGACAGAAAAAGATGATTAAAAGTTGTTAAGCTGTCTGAGGTTTTGCTTTCTAACAGCCAGGTTTAGGACAGATGTACGTATTCTTCTTCATTGTTTTGGATGCTTCTGTAGCTTGTAATGAGATCCCACTATCTTTTCCTTGCAGTAAGAATTTGTGGTGGGAATTTCATGAGGAAACAATGAGGTTTGTCAGCTGCCCTCCAGAGGTTATAAACACATTGCTTTGTTCAATTAGTTCTACAGTTAAATAAATAAATAGTCACCTCATCTTTCCCCAAATAGCAAATTTCACCCAAAGACAGCAAACAGCTGGAAACACTTATGTTTTTAATTTTCTTATTGGACTGCTTTTAGGAGCAAAATATTTGTATTTCCAGTTCTGTTATACAGATCCTCTGTGGAAGCATTGCTGAACTAAGACTCAGTCTCTCATTTTTTTTTTAAAAAAAAAAAAAAAAAAAAAGGACAGTTATTTTGATATGTCCAATTTGTTATCAGCTTTCAACAATAAAGTCTTATTTTTAAGCTGCAAGACTTCCATAATTTACGTGATTATTCTGACACTAAACATACATAGAAAAGGGAAATAAATTTTCCAAAATAGCAACCTACATAACACAGACACTTGTGGATATATTTGAATAGTATGTCTCTTAGCAACCACTGCCAACCATTTCAGACTGTATATAAGCAGGCTTTAGAAATGAACAGTTAC
The DNA here is from genome assembly GCA_020745775.1 of Theristicus caerulescens. Lineage (NCBI taxonomy): Eukaryota > Metazoa > Chordata > Aves > Pelecaniformes > Threskiornithidae > Theristicus > Theristicus caerulescens. The sequence continues at coordinate 63,978,588 of CM036564.1, read as the reverse complement.
ACTGTTAAGTACAGCATTTTATCAAAACATACAGCTGAAAGCCAGAAATATATCTATAGTCAAAAAACAAAAGCAAAAAGCAAGCAAACAAGAAAAAGATTGAAAAACAGCCATTAAAAAAAGTGTATCATTTTTTCATACAGGCATTCTTACTGCCAAGAAACACTTCATTCAAGTTCCTCAAATTTAAAAAAAAAAAAACCAAACCCAAATTAATTCAAAGAGAAAGCGGATTTCAAAGACTGTCATGCTTGTGTTGTCAGCGTCATGAAACACCAAACATGCTTAATGCTCCTAAGTCTGGCATTCGTTTCCTATGGAAGTGATCTGTAGTCACAGATTCTTAGACATTACTCTAAAGACACAACAAATACCATAAGAAGTGGAAGGACACTCCGGTTCCTACAGGCGAAACGTAAACACTTATACACATGGAAGTATATCTACTTGCATGGACATATAAGGCTCAACAGAACTTTTTCTAGAAAAATGTGAATTTTAAATTGACAGACTGTGCATAGCAATATATAAAAACACATCATCTAACCATGTGGCAAGAACTTACGAATTCTTAGAATTCTTTTGAACTCTTAATTGGCGTATCATACATTTTCAGATATGTAGGTTTCAAAATCTCCTATTTCCCCCTTTCAGTAGATACCATTCTTTCATTTAGTAGATTTATTAAAGACTAACAGGACTAATAAAAAAAAAAAACCCAAACTTTGTTTTAGATCCATTCTCCTGTGCCAAATTGTAACAGGTTTGAACGCCTTGAAAGGGCGTGAGTGAGATGCCACCAGCCATGACCAAGTTCAGCAGCACATAACAGGAGCATCTAGGAATCTGTTTCTCTAGATTTTGAAGTCAAACACAAGCATTCCTTCTAATGCAATCCTGCTGTATCTAAAGAAAATAAAATCAGTCTGGAAAAACCGGTCACGATTGATTACCCCCCATGCATATTCTTGTATCTCCACCAGGTACTGGATGATCAGATTGGTGCACCCCCTTCTTCAAATCAATATTTAGATAAACAAAAAGGGAACTCCACCATAGAGGTTTGATCCAGATGAAAAATGCTCTTGTATTTAGAAGATGGATAAAATAAAAACATAAGTATATCCCATTGCTTTTGTAGGGTGAAGAAGGTCTTGTGATACTAATAAGGAAACTGAAGCCCCTTCTTTGAATCTTTGCATTTAAGGATAGAAATTGTGCCCTTAGCTACATTTTTCAGGTATTCTTCATACAAATAACATACAAGGACAGTAAAAGCACTACTTTTATTGCCTAAAGCACTACAGGGAAAAATAAAAGCTCCATGACAAAGGGGTGAAAGAAAGATCTTCAGAAATGCTGAATATCTCCTGCCACTTCTAGTTTGGCTTTTATTCAAGTCTCAGACCACAAGGAAACCCCCTTTTCTAACTAAGTAGGAATCTTTCTAAATTTCCCTGATTTCAAAAGCAAGCTGTAGACAGCATTAAACATGAAGTTCCTTCTGGCTTTGCAGTTATACAAAAACTCACAATGGGAACAGAAAACAAGTCTATTCCTGAAAGCTGAAGACAAAAGTCGTAACTGTGGAGTTTCCTGGCTTATCCCAGAAAACATCTTCCTTCAGCCATCTCTGTTCTGGTGTCTGTCAAGGCCTGGATGAAAATTCCTCAGTAGAGAAGACCAACTACTGTAGTTTCAAGTGGAATACCAAAGCACACAAGAAGCCTAGCTTGTACACAAGGAGTAAGAAGATGAAATATGTGTAAAATACCTGGCTACCAGCTGATGGACTGACAGAGGCCATCTCTTCCATTCAGCCATAACAACAGCAAGCAAACTACAAAAATAAAGCTACCCAATCTTTGCCAGTGTTGTTTAGTATTGGTGCTACTTCTTCTTCCATGCTTTTAATAGAGCTTGAACTTTATATGGCTTTTTGATTTACTTCCTCCTTGACCGCCATAGCAGCACTGTTTTCAGTACTGCTCTGGCAATAGGTTTGTTAATGAACTTCTGCCCCTGTTGCCAGCTCTCCAGCAGAGACAGAAGGAAGAAATGCTCTCCCCTTCCAACAGAAATATTTTAACAATATTAAGACACATTCAATTGGCATTTGAGTAGTCTCTCTAGATAACAGCATTTTTAGACTACTTGATAGTAAACCTTTCATTTTTCAACAGTTACTATTTCAGCTCCCTCTCATAACCAGTAAGTCAAATATTTTGATTAAGGTATCAAAACTGGAGCCAAACCAACTATTGTATATATCTATAGCAACAGAGACTGATACATAAACACACAGACACACATTTCCCCTACCTCTACAGACTGAAATCTTTCATTGTATATCCTTGCTTAGCCTTTTTCTGTTGCACATAAAGTTACACTTGCAAATTTTAAACAAAATCTTTTTAAAGAAAATTTTTTCAAAAGCAAAATGAAGCCTTAAAGAAAACAGATCAGCTTACCTGCAATACAAATTTCTGATCTATGTACTTTTTGGCAATGCTGGGCTGAAATTCTTGGCTTTCCAAAAATCGTATGAAAAACTCATATACAAGCTGCAAAAGGAAAAAAAAAAACCAAACACAACCATGGTTTAGTTTACGATTTGATTACTCTTTACAGTTTTAAGTATTTCCCTAAATTCTTTTGCTAGAAAATAAAATACTTATTTTTCAACAGAGCAGAAGGTTAAAAAGATGAAAAAGATTTCTCTGCTTTATCAAATTGCTACTTTAGAATTAGAATTAATTACATGGACTTTTTAAGTTAGTTTTGCTTATTTAACTCCAGTCAAAGACATTTCATCATCAAGAACAGGCACTGCCATCTTGTAAAGCTTGTTATCATCTTGTAAAGCTTCCTAGAGTAATTGGAAAGCACATTTAAACTGCCCTCTGAACTGCTGAAGTCACATCAAATACAGACACTACAATTCTGAAAGGGTTGGTGAAACCATTGGAAATACTTAAATTAAATTAGAAACTGCTTAGAGTAGCGTTCTACTACAACTTGAAACACAGAAGAAGAATACAAACCGGAATTTATTCAGAAGTTCTGAACTTACTCTAAAGATTAGCCTCAGGCTGGAGTAAACCTGCTTACTTTCATGCAATTCCATCTCTGCCTAAACTATTCAGTGGGACGGCAACAGACTTTTCATTTAGTGAAGAAAAAGAGTATAAAAACCAGGAAAAAAGGAAGTGAAGTGAAACAGGGACTGCTGTGGCCTTGTAAGACAGCAACTCTGACCTGTCGCTGATCAGATGAGCTACCACCTAGCAATTCTCTTTGTTGAACCTTTTCAAGAAGAGTAGCCATTGAAAACTTTTTCCCTTCTGACTTCAGTGAGTATAAATATTGATACTGAAAGGAGAAAGGAAGCTAAAAATTACAGTTTAAAATAATTTAAAACTTTTTCATGCAAACACCAATATGCTGCAATACTGCTGCTGCTGCTGCCTTATGTCAGTGTTCTCTGATGTCTAAAAGGAAACAATAGGAAATCAAAAAGGGGGAGAGAGTTTTAGAAATATGACATGGAAAAAGCAACAGCTTACATAACTAATATTAAATCATCAGGAAATCAATTCCATCAACTCCTGACAAATACCTGCATTTCTTCCTGACAACGGCAAATCATCCACTGGCTAAGAAATTCCATCATTTCCATGTAAATAATGACTTTTAAAACTACAGCACTAGTGTCAACAGACATAAGATAACAGCTATGTGTGCCTGTGCTGTTTCCAGGCAGGCAGAGCTGCTGTTCAGAGCTGCCTTGAAGCTTTCAAGATTCTTATTTTTGTGAAATTTAAATATAAATGAGGGACGAAACCTACATTTCAACAGATTCTAAATTTGGGAGCACAAAAAGAGTGAAACAAACTGCTCACAGGCAAGGATTGTGCATGCAACTGTCAAATAAAATCCTCATTTCAAGCTGAGATCAATCGTGCTCCTTTGCTCACAGAAACTCCCAGACTCCACAAACTGTTACTCAGGCAAACTTCTTCTAAATTTACTAGCGGTGTAAATCATTGTCCTGACTAACACAGGCAGGATCTGCATCTGTATTTTCTATAAAGGAATCTACTGCATTAGCATCAATGATGCTTTCTCAAAAATTAGTTTATGTTCTTTGTTCAAGACACCTTGTGTTGACATCTGAGTACAGAGGAAGGGATGATGCACAGCAGTGAGCATGCATCCTGCTACAAACACCTGAAAGCAAACCTCGACCCGGGGAGAGGATGGAAGACATAGATAGGCACGTAAATTCTCATTCATTTTTCTGATCAGCTGCCAACACCTCTGTACTTTCATCTGAAAATTAACTACCCTCAGTAAATCAGAACTGCTAGCAGTATCATCCCCACAACGCTCTTGCTGAAGTTGCTGAAAAACACTTGTGCATCAGAGCAGTTTGGAAAGCAAAATAATTTTTAAATCAATGAAGGAAAACAGGAATATGAGGGACATCACCAATATAGTTTTGAAAGAAAGCTCTACCATTCTGCAAATTTCACAAAGTGCTCTCCCATCTTTGTAGGTACTATATTATAGCCAATGAACAATATTAATAAATGTTAGTCTCTCACAGACTAGTTCTGATTCACAGGTTAAAAAAAAGCTGAGAAAAATATCAGACACATTAAGCAATGATAAGCATTTCTTCTGAGATAAACCATCAAAAACCTGTAAATGTGGCCATGACGCTTCCAAGGTGGGCTCATCTTCTTCTGGATCAAATTCATTGCTGTCACTAGGTGGGAGAGTTCTGAAGATATTGCAAGATACCTGAAAAGTGAAAGGAAGAATAATGAGTTTTTCAAATAAGTACTAGATTTCAAGGCTCTCTATGTCTATACTTACTCTATCTGTCCCACATCACATAGCAGTATTTTTTTGCCTGCTGTCTGACAAAGTTCTTTAGCAACAGTACAGGTCTAAGGAACCTGTCGCTTTACAAACCTGCCACCAGCCTTGGCTTTCCTTTCTCCAGATCTTTTTGTTTCTTCTTTCCACTGATATCCCAGCATTACCCAGTCTGCCACCAGTTCTGTCCACCACGTTGCAGATCAGCCCATCAACATGTAATTCCCAATCCTGCTGGGCATCAATGGGCTGAGAGCCATGACTGTTCAGGAGTTGCGGGAAATGCCATCAGCATGCATTTACAAGTGTTTTCATACAACACTTGGTTATTTTCCTCTGCACAGGGAAAACATTAATGATATCTGCTTAAGGTCTCATCTGTCAGCACTTGCTAAGAGTTGCCAATGCTATTCACACATTATATGCCTGGACACCTCATGCCAAGTACAGAACTTGGTACTAAATGCAAGCAACAAATAGTATTTGCTCGTTACCTAGCCTACATTTTATTGCATGGTTGGTTCACTTTGCTTAATCTTATTTGGAGGTATTTTGCTGAGACTGCTTGGCTTTGTGAGGTTCATGCTATCAGCAAAGACTGAACCGGAGTGCTTTCCTGGGTTAATTATAGTGCCGAATGGAGTGTACAGCTTATTATGCAGCAAATCTGATAAACTGCAAACATGCTGTAGGGCCTTTTCTGCACTTTGACGGCGATGTTCCTTCTTTGCACTCTGCTACTGCATTTGACCCATCTCTAAGTTGGTTAATCAAACAGCTGGGAAAAGCAGCATGTTATCTCCTAATCCCATGTATACACGACCCCTTCATAGTAATTCGGACAAACTAAGCTATTTAAGAAACAAAACTAGTACATTCTTCAACATCCTTATTTATTTTTCCAGCCTTTTACTCCTGGAAATGTTTTAAAGTTAGTCTGTAAGGCATATTTTCAATATGCTGGTAACTTAATAAGAAAGGGCACTTTAAAGCCAAGAGTCTAAATACAATCCAAATACTGATAAAACCAGACTGAGATAGACAGAGTGAAGTTTTAGAATTTGCAAGACAAACAGAACAGATTCAGGTACTGCATAAACAGAAAGATGAAACAACAGAAAACTGCAGGAAAGCACATGTGGTGCATAGCAGTGAGGAATATTCACTGAACGCAAGGGAAAGACAAAAGAAGAGTAAGTAAGGCAAACCAGTGAGCACAGAAAAAAAGAGGTCACACGGGTTTCTGCTTGGACTTTTTTCTTCTTGCCACAAGAGGGTGTATTTCACTACAGTTACAGTAAAACATGCTTTTACAGAAGCCTTCACTGTATATGTAAATCTCATGTTTTCAAGTCGCATGGCTTTCAGCCTTAACAGATACAGCACTTGTTATAGCCTGTGCTGATAGATACTGAACTCTACTTGCCCTGTGTGCATACCTGCCAAGTGAGGACTAGCATTTATTAGGAGATACTCTTTTTTTCCTTTCTCCATCCTCTTCCCCTGACTCATTCACTTCTCTCAAGAGCCCCTCCACGAAAAGACTTCTAGTCTCATGAGGAGAAGTCAAATAACTATTCCAGGAATACACACGTTATAGTTTGCCTTTCCTCAAGAATTCCTGAGCTCCTCCTACTGCTATCCCTGATATGAAAAGGCAGGGAGAGGAGGAAAATGATCAGAATTAGCAGGACAGAGTTGTTCCTGTGTTAGAGCACAGGGCAAAAGAGGGTAGGCAGCCCATGCGATTCCCAAGTAAAAAGGGGGAAATGTACCTATTGGTGCCTTGGATCCGAACATCTGCGATTCTGCAATACTTACTGAAGCATTTTTGGTTAATGCTTCACATTCAAAAATCCCAGCTTTCTCAGGATTTGGACCAAAACAGGGAGCTACCAAAACCAAAGGCATTCCACAGCTATTTTTTTTTTCTGCTTTAAACTTCATTTGAAACAAGTAAGAAATTTTTCTGCAAATTTAACCATACATAAATTAATGAAACTTGTACGAATAGATCAGAGAAAACATAAGTATCCATCAGCTGTTGTGTTTAGAAACTGGAAGAAATATTGAATTATGGCACAAGCAAAACCTGCAAGGAAAAGTACATGCTTTCAGAATGAAAAGCTAAACTAAAACACATTCCTGTAAGATTTATATTAAGTCAAACCAAGCCTCAAGCAGTTAGTGCCAGGGCCTTAACAGCATGACAGAAGTATGAAGGGTTCAGCAACAATTAGTTAAGTGCCAGCATTGACACCTGAATCTTGAGCTTGTAACAAAACCAGAATGATTTCTAGAGAGTGCCTATTAAAAAAAAGGCCAGTCTTAAGGCAACTCAAAAGCAGGTTTTTTTGCATAAGAAAATTAACATGCGGGAGTACATGCAATACAAGTTAGAATATGGTCCTAGTATACAGTTTGCTCTCTTTAATTTTCTTTTTTGCATTAGGAGTAAAGATAAGCTATATGGAGCCAAAATGCAGATATTCTCCTGAGATGAACAGACAGAACAGGTTATCTTTAAGTGATTTCCCCAGGTTATCATAATTTTTAAAGATAATGTGTGCCATTACAGTTACATTAATCACCACAACACGGCATGATAGCTCATTTACATGCAGTGTCAATTTATAGCATGCTTATCTAAATCAGTAGCCTCTAGGTGGCTAATGTTTATAAGCCTCTAAGGGAGAACCAAAGGCAACAAGTTCTTCCATGCATGAACTGCCCAGCTGTACGTCAGAGACTTTGACAGCCACCACACAAAGATGGGAATACACAAAATCAAATCTGGAAAGCATAATTTTTCTCAGATAGGCATAAGGCAGCTATTTAGTATTTGTCCCTGGGCCCAAGCAGCATGCCAAAATCCCTTCAGCTGGAGAGCTGAATCATTTCTCTTCTGACCTCTGTTGGATCGTCAAGCCAAAGGACAGCCCTGCCAGCCTGCGTATACAGTCCCCGATAATTCCTCTCCCATAGCCGACACAAATGACTACTGATCAATACTGACTTCCGTCTTCCACCAATTAGGAACGCCTCCAAGCCCAGATGATATTTTTGTAAAGCAAACCAGAACTCTAATATTCTAGAAAGTTGTATCATGACAGATCTCCCTTATTATGTCCTCAAAGACATCTGCACGTTGTCCTCCATGACTGTCCCTTTCAGAAGCACACACCAAACTGGGCATAGAAAAGTACATCACTGCTCCCCCACTATGCAGAATTTGAACACCCAAGTGCCAGAAACCAATTTAGCAAATCAGTAAAATCTACCCATCAGCATTGAATCTGAAATTTCCAAGATCAAGTTGGAAATGCCAAAATGGTAGATTTTTTAAATTGGAGATGCCCAGGCACCTCTAAGCTCCATGTCAGTGTGTCTGTCAGGCACAACTCTGACTAGAAGCCAGACAAAAAGTTTTCCAGGCAAGTACAAGTCCACGTCAATTCATTAAAAACAAACAAGAAGATAGGGAAGGCTGCTTTGATACCCCCACGAGGAATGAGCTGCAAGTTCTGAACAGATCTGATGACTGGTACCTGGCAATCCAGAACTATGAAACTATGAATATACACTAAAAAGTAATAAGCTTCAAGAAAGCTCCGATTTTATCACCACATTTATATTTGAAATAACTTTTAGAAAAGAAAGTACTAAGAGGCTTAAGTCTGATGTCAGGAATAAATGTTTTGAGAAGTCCTCTCTTTGTCCCTCACTGGAGTGCTACAAAAATGACAATGCTGTAACAGAAACACTTCACAAATTCAATTTCAGCTCGGCGCTCCTGCTCTGTGCTGTTTGAAACAAAGATTTTTATCAGTAATAGTTTTCCTGAATGGAGCCTGAAATGAAAACAAACATACACACAGGGAAGCTTAATAGATTAGCTATATAAAAACAGGATAAATGAATACCCAATTAGCTCAGAGGGAACACCTGTTCTTCTATTACCAGTATGTGGAACCATTCAAATAAACCCCATGTATGTAAGAAATTGAAACAGAGTATCTCTGCACACACAAAGTTTAAGCTACTGTGCATATTAACAACATATAGTAACAATAAAATGTAATTTAAGCCATAACGTGAAGCCATGCTAACTGGGAGACAACATGGCCCCTGGAGCAGACGCTAAACTTGTCCTTCTGAAATATATCTGCATATGTGGGTTTTTCAATATGGTTTATGGATTTACATATTTTAGAGCCTGAAGTGACTACTGCAGTCACTCAGCTGTAATCTCTCTCTATAACCCATTGAATTGTTCCCAGAAGTTTGACTGAAGTACATCTTACGAAAAGAAATATCTCATTCTATCTTAAAAGATTATAAATGACTCCACCAGCTCTCTTCTCCTAAAGTTTAACTACTAATTTAACTACAGCAGTGCTTCCGATTTCAAGGTTGAATCTGCCTGATTCCCCATTGTTTCTCCTTAAATCACCAGATCTCTTCTACATCTGTATATATATTTGCATATGTGCTATGTATCTATTTATATATGGGTATTTTTATATAGACATGTCACCTCTCAACCTCTGTGCTGCTAAATGGAAAGATAGAGCTTCTGAACCCAGCCAGTTGTTGGTCTCTTTCTTTCTTTGTAATCCTGTGATTATTTTTGCTTCCTTCCTTTGAGCTCCCACCTGTGCACAAGTGTCCTGGGGTATGTTTAAAAAGCCAGACCATCTCCCCCTTTTTTTTCTGCATGTTGCCATTTGAATTTATCAACATTTACTTCTTTGAACAGTGCACTGTATCAGAAACTCATATTAAGACAGTTAAGATACAATGCCCAGATCCTTTTCCGCACCACTGCTGGTGTGAATACAGTCTTCCAAGGCTTACTATTATATGCCTTCTTTTTGCCCAGCAGCATTACTTTTGACTTGGCTACATTAAAATGAACTACGTGGGACTGTAAACACAGTCAACAATCCAGATCACAGGGTGGGGGGAAAACGGTTCTTCTCATCTTTCTTGACCTTTAAATCTTTTAAAAATTCAATCAATAACCTGCAAGAATTTAGCTCTAGATCAGGACTCCTAAACTTTTTAGTTTACCATCACCCACTTCAGCAGTGGTAGCAGCTTCCAGCCATACAGATGAGCAACTGGTAAAATTGAGGTCCTTAGGCTATGCTTCTGTTGGCAGAGAAGCACAATAGGAGCAGGTCTGCAGAACAACAGAGCTGGTGCTCGGGTACAATCTCCACGCTATGTATGTTTGGAGGGAGGAGTTTCTTTCTAGTGATCTCTTGCATCGAAGCCCATTAGCAAGTAGGAGAGCATCAGGTACACTCCTAGCGTAGACATTTTATCCAAAAGGAATCGAATTCGATTTCTCTATGACAAGCATCAAACCTCAGTGAGAACTGGGAAACCCACTTCAAGAGCATGCTCAGGTCTGAGTCAGAAGTGCTAGCACAGACCCATCCCCTGCACGCTGCTGGAAACTGGAGCTCTGAAATTCCACTCCAGGTCACCTACACCTGAACTGTAAACAGGGTACCCTACCAGTAATAACCCTGCTCATCGCTGTCTCCATCTAACTACATTTTGAGATGATCCAGTGGAACAGCTATTTATTTAATGTGTGCCCAGCTAATTCTATACAATACAATCCAAAAATTCATAGCAGTAACTCAAATGCCTTGGACAAATTAAAGCACACAGTACCAGCAGAAAGAGCCCATCAGTTCTACAGTAGGCATCAGATCAAGTGAAAGCCTGCCAATACATAAACTTGAACTCTAGGCAGTATTACTAAACTCATACTGTCTCAGACTCCAAACTGAAGAACAAAACAAAAAATTCAAAACCCAAGAAAACAATCTCCCAGAAGATTCACGTTGTGCTTATCTACAGACACAATGCTCGAAAGGTATTTAAGATGACACAGCCAGAATGGGGGGTGGGGGCGTGCGCGCCTTTAAAAAAATAAAAAAAATAGCTGCAGTCAACACAAGTAATTCTTGGAACAAAAATGTTTTTTCCAGTTTATTTCTTTGCTTTAGACCTAGTCATGGTACTATTATGCAAATAAAGTCTGACGAATGAAAGGCCTATGTAACCAACTGGAGGAATAATGGATACGGGTAAATGTAATTACATACTGTCGGGAAAAATTATTAGGGACAACTACTGCAAGAGGAGCTGCCTCCAACTGTTTTTTTGAGAGGAGTACAGAACATCGGAGCCTCTTCTTTTAACAAGCATTGCGGGTTTTGCACAAACTAGGTGTATAAAGAATGTGAATAATAAAAAGCATCTAACAGAGGAATTTGGAAATAATGCATAAAAGAAACCAAAGCTAGATTCTTTTCTTGCTTCTACAGAATTGATAACCCTCACATTAAAGAAACAGGAACAGAATTTAAAGTACGATATGATTTTTATCTATTTTTTTTAAACTTCGATAGCATGCTTATTCCATCATGGCTGCACCTACATGATAATTTTAAATCGAAGTCCATTTTGGGGGTTCAAAGGACACGGCATCTTCCTTTCAGCATCTGAGATGGTTTCAAAACAATCTGTGGAACTTGTACTGGTTCAAGTTAAGTTTAAGATTAATTCCTCATATTTTACAGAATTCCTAAAGTTATATAAAATTCATATTAGAAAAGAGACATTACTTGTCAATTCTTGTAAAAGTATATGATTTCATTTCTTTCTCTTAAACTCAAAATGACATTTAGTAGTATATTTTTAAATCTAATACAAGAACCAACATGAACATATGCACAGGTTTTTTGCTAAATCAAAAAGGTAAGACTGAATATAGGTACACTTGCATAAAAATCTCTGTCCAAGAACATTTTAACATGGAAAACCCTAAACAGGATGAGCATTTAGCAAGCAGGGTGGCATACTTAGTCATAAGCTATAGCTAAAGCTATAGAAAAATAAAGACATTCATAATGCCTATAAAGTCTACCAGCTAGCAAATGTCCTAAAAATAGGTTCCTTATCATGCTAAAAAATTCATGGCTTAAGAAGACATTCTTTATGTTTAAAAGGTCTGTCACAAACAAACTCCTGATCAGACTTTGCCCTCACATCTGTTGCAACAAACCTGCAGAAAAAGGAATGCGATCCCTTTAGATTTATGTCAGTAGAAAGAAGGAAAAAAATCAGAATTTGACCTTTCAAATGCAATTTTTGGTATTTATTTCGGTACTTATTTAACCAAGTTTCTTTCACTGTGTTGCTCAACACAGCTTCTGAGCCAGAAGACATTTAATATGATGTTTCATTTTGGCTATAAAGATTACAGTTTTATTTTACTTGATTCGTCATTACAGGAAAGATAAAGATGACAACAGGAAGCCAAAGGCATTTCTGCACTTAAAAGAGAGGAGAACAAAGTAATATTATTCCATTCTAAAAGGTACATCTCAAAAAAGTTTCATTAGCCATCTCTTATGGGCTGGCAACTGTCCATGGATGTTGCATAAGCATCACAGTAAACGTCAGGGGTTGGGTTTACAATTTTTGAAGAAGCAAGTAGGAGAGCTGAAATGTTGCTCACCAACAAAGAGATTCATCCAGATTTCTCAGTTTAACAGTTGTCAATTTTTCCCATCCGATTTTTTAAATGAAAGAAACCAGTTTCCTCAATCTATGTCTTAATACCCAGAAAGCACAAAAAGCTCTACTACATACACCCTTTAGGATACCACAGATAATAACAAACATTTATTTCATTCAACTACCGTTGCTTAATCTACCAGCAAAATCAGCATCATTAGTTTAAGCCTCCACATTTTGCTTAGACAAGAGCAAATTTTAGATTAAGTGTCCAATTATTGGCTCGTAAAGTCATATTACTGGCATTTCCTTCTTAGCAGAGCGTGGTTTAATTGGCAAGGGCCTTTTTTCCTAAGACTAGCCTAATTCTAAAGAATGTCATATGCCCTTCTGAACAACACATCAAACTGCACGGGAAGCGCGCTGAGCAATACCCTCCTGAATAAATCTGTCCAGCTTATGGCTATTAACGCAAATCCCAACTGCTCTTCCCATCAAATGATATTGATGACAGTGACGAGGCCCCTGCAAGCTTGCTTTGGTGGCCATTAGTAAATTCAACTTTATTTTATTTTTTTAAATAACCAGTAATATGCCAAACACTTCTGTATATATCAAGCTAAAGAGAATGGTTTAAAGCAGCAGACATGCACACAGGTTGACAAATAGCCAAGTGATTTCCCGTTTAGCTATATACAACATCATATCATATGCTCAAGAGAACAAGATGAAAATATGTGATATTACGATTAGGGATTAAGGTTTTAATGGCATGAATTTAGGATGACTGGCAGTAGAAATATCCAAAAGCTGTTATGCTGGCCACCCAAAATGACTGTTTTTCAAACCCTTACACCATAACACCACCATGTTTTAGAAGTAATTAGAAATCTCAGAGTTTCTGAAGAATTTTACAGGCAACCTTTTCCTATCCTACTATCTGTAAAGCCAAAGGCCTTTTGGGTCACGAACAGAGAACGCTAATATACATGTACGTTATAAAACTTTAAAACAAAAAAAGGTTCTTCCACAGATATTAATTATCTAAAATGTCAAAAACAGTAAGATAAGAAAACTCTTTAGCCATTACTCCTCCTTTATAAATATTAGTAACTTTTTAAATATCAACTTCAGACTGGTATGCCTTTTTTTCTGCGCTTAAATGATGCCAAAACTCACAAAACAGATTCTTTCTTTTTCCCCTGTTTACAATACTTCCCTTCACCTCGAAATTACAGTAGCCCAAAAGGCCAAGCAAGAAATATTAATTCCTGGATTTGTAAACACTAAACATAACAGGGAGGAGACCTTCCAAAGGGACAAAGAACACTTGTGCTCCATTTTGATCAGTTTTAAGATATTGGTCTTTCAACCAAAACACTCCCGTGACAATTGTGGCAGGCAGTCAATGGGGACGTTAATTTGGTCAGGACATAGATACCGCTGTTTTCTTCGCTATCATGACAGGTCAGAGACTGTCAACGTGACAGCTCCTTTGTGAACACAGTTGGAGACCAAGATGAAAATCCTCAAAAGCAGATAAAAGCGGCAGCTGCACTCATGAAGTCAACTGTGTACAGTTAGGTCTGTCTCAGTATACGATTATGAGCACTATTCTCCTTGAAACAAGAACATGCACTTATTGCAAAGAACAAGTTACACCAAACATAATGCTTCAGCACAAAGTGGCTAATGCTGTCTCTTCACCAGGCAATATGTACTGAAAACTTATTTTATATAATACTAGAAGTCCCACCTTTCCCTCTAGGGCCTGTATAACTGTACTCAAAGTGATGGAGAAGTCTTGCTTTTATAGGCAAAGACCAGGAGGAAAAATAGCATTTTGACCAGATAGCCTACGCATAAAATACAAAACACCTGCAACGCACAAAAGCCCTGATGATGTGGTTTAGTAGAAATGCTGCATTAGTATTCGTTGGGATGATCGACAGAAATCATTCATGCATTTGCCATGAATTCACTCACATAAACTCAATACCAGAGCTCAGCATCCTGCTCACATGGAATACAGCCACCACAGTGTTTTTCCAAGAGCACATGCACCAGGAACACTGCTGGTTGCAACAGGCACAATTAGGAGACTCCAGCTTTCCAATAGCTTACACCTTCATCAAAGAACAGCTGTCTGTTGCAGGGTGGAGTTTCTTACAAAATTTAAATATTACAACTTTCTCAGGAAATTCCTTAGGAAAAAAACATGTTCAATTCCCTAATTACTTAGGCACCTTTTATTTGTAAAAAATCCAGGTTCGGGGAGTCAGGGGCCACTGAGTAGCCAGATACAGGACTTAAGAATATTCTCACTCCTCCCCTGTTAAGTACCCTGGCACTGAAGAGAAAACATAGCTTGAGTTCGTCACTGGAGCCCAAATGCAAGGCAGAAGAAAGTAAGATGAAGAAGGGCATGATGCAATGAAAGGATTAGGGAATACTGGAGAAAAGAACAGTTTTCCATCAAAAATGAGATAAGCTGAAACTGGAATTCCTGAAGCTCCATTAGCAAATATCTGTGAAATGCACTGGAAAAATTCACACTGTATCTTTACTTTCAGTGACTCCTCCATATCATAGTTACACACTATATTTACAAAAATTATTTAAAACCATGCTTTTCAAACTATTTAGGCAATGCATCATTTCCTTAAGATAAAAACAGGTTTGTGAATCAACATAAGTGACTGTAGGGACAGCAGAAGTGCTAGCAAAGGGGTTTTGTATGTCTTCTGCAGTTCAAGTTCTCATTGCTTCAGAGGTTATGATTTATGATTCAAATTGAACTTTATGAGCAGCTACAGATCAAATTCTTCTTGCTTCTTGGGGCCCAACCTAAGACAACACTAACTTGCAGAGTATTCTACAAATGTTGCTGCAGTAAACAACTATAACCGAAGTCAATACAAGAATACAACCTCAATAACAGAAACGCCAAAAAAAAAAAAGGCAAATTCTCCCAGGAGGTGAGTTTGGAGGCATCTTCTACACACAGAAAAAGCACCCAATTTTATTGAGGTTATCTGTGCGTAAGCAACCTGTCTATACAAAGGGTACAATACAATTTGTTCATCACAAGGAGTACAAGTAAGATTAAACTAACATTTGCAAACCATTTAGAGACTACAGTGCAGCACCAGCAAAAGAATTCAGCAAAGAACTAGTAATTCTGTGTACAGACTGGTATTTGAATGGTGCATTAGACCACATGCTGAACAAATAACACAACAGACTGAAAAGCAGTTCATTCAGAAGATTGGTCCAGTACAGAAGGGAGAAAGGGAGGGTGGGGGAGAAGGGGGAGAATCTGATCACATAATTATAAGCTTTCTGACAATGCATACACACAAAGAAGCCATATTAAGATTTTTTCCATACACCCTTAATTCTGGTTTTTATCTTCACTACTAACTGCTTGATGATTCTGTCACAATTTACAGCTATTTTTAAATATTACAGACAAGCCACACAGCATGTATCTGTGTGTCAGAAAAGAAATAAGGAGCATATATAATGCAACATAAAATCTATTCATGTTTTTCTTCTTACAGCACATAGCCAGTGGATTCCATGATCACACAGTACCATTAGGAAACCAACATCACCAAATCTATATTTAACTAATCACCTTCTCATTTAGATAACAGGTTATAAGGGTTATAAGGGTTCCGTATGGTGGTACAGAATAAACATTTTAAAGCAGCAATTGATTTTGCCAATCTCAAAGAACATTCTTCACCATATAGCTAGCATATGGTACTGTTTCCATTTTTACATTGAAAACACTATTATTTGACAATTTATATATACAAGGTATGGCTTTATTGTTGAGTAATCTTGCTCACTCTAACGGCAGCTGCTATGAATCCACATAATATAACCAGGAAATTTTCACACTGATCCTATACAACATTTTTAACATTTATTATTTAAAAATCATTATCCGTGCATACTTTAAGCTATCTCCGCCTGAAGTACACACTCAAGAGCTTGGATAAAGTTCAAAGAAAGATAAGAAACTTGCAAAAATTATTCCATTATTTATACTGGGGGTGGGGGTGGGGAAGGGGGAGGTAGGTGGGGGGAAATGTGAGGGATTCTGATTTTATGGCTGCTGGCTTTCTCCATCAGGAAACAATCCAGGTTTCCTTTCATACATTTGTGACACTATAATAACCATCATCTACTTGACTTTAATTAAGCATATATAAAAATTAGTATTTTTGTCTTTGGAGAATTATCCCCAAGTGATGTCTAGTAGAAAATACAAACCAAAGGCCTCATTTAATCCACCTACTCCAGGGTTCAATTTCGCCCACAATGCGTAACTGGAATGGCAAGTGGATTTAAAGAGACCATGAGAAAGAAGGAACTCACCATTCTAACTACTTCAGGGTAAGTCTGCTCTGTCAAACAGCCTCTGCTTATTGTAATGTAGTCCACCAGTTCATTAAGAGTGGAGCGCTTGTATTCTTTCATTTTAAGGTCTGAAAGCGTGTCCATGAAGTCAAAAATGACACAGCACTGTTGAAGTTTCTTTAGGAACAGTTCAGGTTGCTCTGAAGATGGAACGTCTATGAAACAAGAAAGGAAATCTTTGTGAGTCTGGCATCTTATTATACAAAACAGGATTTCTTTTTGAAGATCAATTTCAAAGGAAAGCAGCATTCACACAATTTTTGTAAAACAGAGCTCAGATTAACAAACGAACCCCTTATAGGAACTGTATTACTGTTGTGTGTTTGAGATCTTGAACAACGTGTTGTAGAAGTAATTTAATCATCACCCGCTATTAAGAAAATAAAGTTCACCAAAACAGTCCAGGCTGAAGTGGAGAATACAAACACAACAGCATTCAAGACTTAATTCTACAATATACCACTACTTGCACTGGTGGCTGACATTCACCATCATTAACTTACACTCCAAAGAAGGATGAAAGAACTGTCAAACAGATCAAGCTTGATTAATTTATATTTCTAAAAACACTGCGTCATTTATAACTCTATATGAATATACATGAATATGTATATGAATACACAGCAAGACTATAATTCTGCAAACAAGTTTTCAGATTCAATCATTATCCCCGTGTTGACACTTTCCATAGTAAAATCAATTTTACTGAAACACAGTGAGGATTTTTTGCTGTACGATGAACACATAACATGCATCAATAGGAACACTGTCACACAAAATAATAGTATGTGCTTGACCAATAAAGTAAGCAGAATGTACTACTTATTACTTTTGCTGTTTTCTTAATTCTCAGCAGATAAAAGACTTAATAAAATAATAAAAGGAATGTCAACTGCTTAGAGGTTTGTTAGTTTACCAAATGCATCAAAAGAGTACACAGAAAGCTTAGTTTATCCAATGTTCATGTACACAAGAGGCTAAGAATAGCAGAAAGTTGCAGAAATGAAATATGCATTTTTTACTCTGAAAGTATGCCCTCAGACTAGAGGGCACTTCACTTCCTTCGAGCTAGTTTTTTTTTTTTTAAAGGCACAAATGCTCTGTCAGCACCAGAATCCAGCGAATGACCTTCCAAGCCACAATACAAGACGAAAATGAAAAATTTTGCTGATTTCAACTAGAAAAATTTTAATAGTAAAGAACTGATGTTTATGGCTTAAAACTTGGACATACTAGTAAAAAGCCAACCTAAGATGGAACTTCTTATTGTTGACACAAGAGTATGTCAAGTTAAGGAATACCTGGTGAACACTGGAAGCTGTTAGTAGTTGTAGAGTAGTTTTAAGGATGAAGTACCATGAATCTCTCTTAATTAAAACCACGTACACAACAGTTACTGGTTTCAAGTTCAAAAGACCTATGAACTGTTACAAGGTCATAGTATATAGCTGCATAGTTTTAAGAAGTACTGATAGATATGCAAGGACCCCAAGGCACTTCAGATCAACTCTCGGCATTGCTTAATCACTAGAAAGAATAAATATGGATTGCAATACAAATAAAGATGCTACGTGCTTTCTGACCTGACATTGTAAAGTACAACAGTTTATTCAACCTTTTTCTGCTTATAGCACAGCGGCAGTGACAGGATTCAATAGGTTAACGAACTGCATCCCACGAAGAACTTCCAAAATCTTGGTAAAGTTTAACTGATGATACCAGGCAGGACACACCAATCTCATATTCGTAAGGCTTGGGTAAGCTCTATGACAGCTGTGTCCAAAGCAAATTAAGGGGGAAAAGAAGCGGTCTGGTTATGACACCACACTTGTATCATTATAATTATTCACCCCACATTCCCACAGGCTATATTGATAGGTGGCACAGAAGATGCAAGAAATGTGGTCCTGCAGAACCCCAACAAGAAGAGCTACGTGGGAGAACAGTCCCCCCAAACACCTCTGGAACACTGAAGGTCCCAAAACCAGGTCACCCTAAAGCCATTCACCCATTACAATAAAGACCACTTCTATGAACGACCTTTCTGAGGTTACAGCCTTACAGGAGGTAAAGGGCCTGGGGAAGCAAAGTACTCGTGAACTGACATGTTACTTCTTTCTTGATTACCTGCCCTCAATTAATACAAAAAGGAAATTGGACATCAGAATTCACTGTTATTAGCAAGCCGGCAACAATTAATTGATTAATGATTTCTTCCAGAGGACAGACTGTAAATACAAACTGAAGAAAAAGAGATAACAGTGCAATCGGTTACTTTTCAAGAGTGTTATTTTTAATTCTAACTTCCACTCTTTATTATGCTATCTATAATCCACCTTAGAACACAACAGTATGTAAATGGTATCAATAAAATCTATTATGTTATAGGAACATAATGGGTTTTTGGTTGCATTGTTCTACATGGCTTGCACGCGTTTAGTTTGGCTGACAAGGATATCCTAGTCAAAGAAAAACACAGGCTGAAATCAAATGGGAATGCATCAAGATACAATTCAGCACAAGTTATAACGAGACTCAGATGACTCAAGATTATATTCCTTTTAAGGCAGGGTCGGTATTAAATAAAAATTTAAAAATTACTAAAGCATTAAAATACCTAATAAAAGTTTGTTTTCTTTTTTTTCCTCCAGTT
This sequence comes from Theristicus caerulescens, assembly GCA_020745775.1. Lineage (NCBI taxonomy): Eukaryota > Metazoa > Chordata > Aves > Pelecaniformes > Threskiornithidae > Theristicus > Theristicus caerulescens. Next base: position 63,959,078 of record CM036564.1, on the reverse strand, counting down.
AAGTATCTGGAGGTGTGGGAATAAAACGAAAAACATAATTAAGTTCTTCTCAAGAAAAACCACTCTAGAACACTACATGAATTTCATGCCAACATTACTATGTCAACGAGCCATGCAAACTATAGGGGCAAACAACAACAAAACACAAAAAAAAACCACAAACAAACAACAAAAAACACCCAAGGCCCCAAGAAATAAAACCCCAAAACCCAATTTTTCTGGTTATATCTGCTTTTCTTTATTAAATAAGTTGCCATTCACACTACAAAATAAAATTGCAAAAAGTTTTATGCAATAATATTTTCCACTGTTCTGGGGAATTCAGGGTGCCATGGGAACAGGGTTAACACCTAATGCCTAGGTTTTTTTCTACTTGGAAACAGGAAAAGTACATGAGAGTAAATTTTAGGGGGTCCTAATATGCACAGCACAAGAAAAGGGCAGCAGAAATCAATAACATCGGTATTCCACGTTCCACCTTCCCACAGAGGCCATGCCATTAGTTGGTTTGGGTTTTTTTTTTTGTTTGAATTTTTTTTCCCTTTTTTTTTTTCCTTGGTGTTTTCCTTAATCCTCTAACGCCTCCTTCACAGCTGTACAAACCTGACTGAAAGATCACTAAAAATGGACTTCCCCGGCCACCCTAATGCCACTATCCGGAGCAGGGAGCGCAGCGGTACTTGGGGTACAGACCTATGGGGCTCCACAGCAGAGCTGAACTCCTTAATGCAATGACTTGAAATGAAACATGCAGCTCCTTGCAGATATTCACAGTTCATGAAAAACAGCAAATTATTTTCTTCTCAGCAGACGGATACTCAGAGCTTTCAATGAATTCTGCAACATTTTACTCTTGTGCTAATGCGGAGCCAAACATTTACGCCCCAAAATTTAATAACCTCCAATATTACCATTGTATCTACTTTCAGTTGAAAGAACTGAAAATTGAGCAACTGCTCTAATAAATCCGTGTAAATACCTATAATACTTTAATAATCTATAAAATAAAATCGAAATTACACTACTAAGTGGCACGTGTGATTTATGTCCAATGCACAGGAGAATATGCATTTATTAAGATCAAAATTTAAAGAAAGATAAACTTCCGCCTGGACGACTGTGAGAACTCTCCTCATTTTCAGGTCTTTGCCACGAGTTAATTTTCAGGCTTGTCAGTTTTCTCTTCAGCCATTTAAAACTGTACAGAGCTTTTGAAACACACTAAGTATTCACAGATTCAAAAGAAATTGGCTTAGTGAAAGCAAGTACTAATACATCTGAACAATGATAATCAAGATAGAATCAGAGCCTTTAACAAAATCAAATGTTTTATAAAAGTTATTAGAAAAATTGACAGAAAGTACTGTAAATTTTTTTTTAGATGTGGACCAACAATTGTTACTACAAGGGCTGAAATACTAATTCTAAAATGGCCAAAGCAATTCAGTTTCTCTCTTAACAGCCTTTTTCCAAAATAATCCTAAACCAACCAGCCCATCCCTTCTCATCAGTCATCTCTGCAGTCTCTGCTTTCTGCATCCTTTTATCAAATAAAGACATAAAAATCTGATAGCTGCAAGTCTCTAACATATATAAAAAATATTTATGTTTATACTACATTCATATTTTAATTAAAATAATTTACAAGTAACTGATTTTGGATCACAGAAAAGTGAAACTATGCATCCAGAGAACTGAGCTATGGTTCTCCTCTCAGTGGCAGTAGAAAACCACAGGGGAGATACTGAACACCTGGATCAGTTCCCTGATCCACTTCAGCCTGTAGTTTGCAATGAAGGGTGTAATGCCGGGAAGTGAAGAAGTAAAGATGGGGGCAGGCACTGAGCTGCTTAAGCCAGCATGGCAACTGTAAGGAAAAGTCACGGGATTGCAGATGCAAGACAATACAGGGCCTAGAATGAGAATAAAACAAGACAAATGATGCAGATTACATATAAAATATTAAGCAAAACTAGGATATGCTCACACATGCTACCCTGCACCCACATATGTACTATCAGAGCATTTATTAATAATTAAAATAAAAATGCCCTCAGAATAACTATTGCTTCCAGTATATACATTACTGTTATTTATTAGCTTGATGACGTTTGCATAAAGAACTAGCATCATCTTGTACGTTAGTAAAAGCAAATACCACCACATTAGGCATGAAAAATAAAAACACATACTAAAACCAAAGCATGTCCGGAATGGGGGACAGAGAGATTAACAGTAACTTTTTTACTCGCATTAATTCTAAGAACTTCCTTATAATTTCCCAACGTCTGAGAATTCTGTATTCACTCGCCCCCACCCCTCAAGATTGTTTCCTATATTCTTTCCCTATCAGCTTGATAGTAAAATAATTCCCCAATCTTTCTTCAGTTTCCATATCTTCCAGTTATTAAACAAACCTAGCATTATGATTTTTCTAGTTAAGTAAAATCTCCTTGTGCCAAAAATGCTCTAAAAAACCAAACAAACCCCTCCTGCTTTGCTGCCACTCACCAAGCCACCAAGTTAAACATAACCAACTACTGAAGCAAGGACCTACCTGCACAAAGTAGGCAGTTGTGGATAAACCTCTTTATGTCTACATCTATCCCCAACAGGTCACTATGCAGATTCTATTTAGTAAGAAGCTAACTTTCTAGTTTTTATTCAAATAAAACTTGCAAATTTGAATTTGAAAGCCTTTTGGTCTCCTTTGAGAAGTTCACTTCAGGAGAAGGTCTAGCGAAGCTAACTGAACGTCCTGTCATACATATATACCCCAGCACATAACAAGCCACATTTCTATAAGCCACTTTTCACAGCAGAATATTGGTCTTAAGATGCCAAGAAGTACAAATGTTTGCCCTCTCTTTCTTACACACACTTCTTGAGAAAAGTAATCACTATCCTGATTGCATTTATTTAATTTTCCTGACTGGCTGTCAATATTATGAACGCTTTGTGAAGTCAGTAATCATTCATTTATAATAGGTGCTTTTTTCAAAGCTGTTTTCCCAACCCATTCTCTATACTTAATAATTATACAGGCAGGGCAGCAGTTAGGCATTGTGTTCCAAATATATAAAGTCTAACCAGCATCAACAGTATTCACACAGCAATAAATACAGTGGGACAAACTCAAGCTGACTTTCATGAGTGAACACGCACAAAAAGAAAAGCGCAACATTAACATACTGTTTCCAGAGCATTCAAAATCCATGATTAGAAGTGCAACACAGGACATACTCCAACACTTTTCCTGATAATCAGTGTCTCCTCAGATAATTAATCACAAAATTGAGAATTACTTCCCTCACCATTAATTTCTCCCTGATCAAACTGAACAAGTTCTCATCAAGTGGGAGTCTCCTGGGTAGTTTCACAGGGATCCTGGATACTGCGAACCCTTCTACTGCTTGCCAATACTCCCCGATCATTTCACAGAGGTTTTCAACAAACATCATTTGAGAGCAGCTCTGTGGAAAGGGACCTGGGGGTCCTGGTGGACAGGAAGCTCAACATGAGTGAACAGTGCGCTGCTGCGGCCAAGAAGGCCAACAGGATCCTGGGTTGCATCAAAAAGGGCATCACCAGCAGAGATAAAGAAGTCATTATCCCACTCTACTCAGTGCTTGTCAGGCCACACCTGGAATACTGGGTACAGTTCTGGTCCCCGTTATACAAAAAAGATGTGGACAGGCTGGAGGGGGCCCAGAGAAGGGCCACCAGGATGATCAAGGGTCTGGGAAGCCTGCCGTATGAGGACAGGCTGAGAGAGCTGGGTTTGTTCAGCCTTGAGAAAAGGAGGCTTGGAGGTGATCTCATCACCATGTACCAGTACTTAAAGGGGAGCTACAAAGAAGATGGAGACTCCCTTTTTACAAGGAGTCACATGGTGAGGACTAGGGGTAATGGGTACAAGTTACTCCCAGGGAGATTCCGATTGGACACGAGAGGTAAATTTTTCACAATGAGAACAGTCAATCATTGGAATAATCTCCCCAGGGAAGTGGTTGACTCTGCTATGCTGAGCACTCAGCTGGACATGGTGCTGGGCTACCTCATCTAGACTGTACAAATTCTTGCCTAGAAGGGTCGGACCAGACGATCCTTGAGGTCCCTTCCAACCTGGTATTCTATGATTCTATGATTGATCATTTACCGGGCCGAGTAGTCTGAAGGCAGTGTAGATCGAGCATTTGATTTGAGTGTCTTGAATGTATATGGAGTAGCATTACAAGCAACAGGGGATATTCCTTAACAGACGTACTCTTAGTCATATACACTGCCAAAATTTTGTAGTGTAGATATACTTTTAAATATATTAATTGAAATTCTGCCTTTACTCACATATGTAAAATCTCATGAGCTTCAGCCCCTTAATAGAACACATGGATCAAAGGCTGCCATTTCCTTCATCACAAGACCAAGAATTAAAGACAAATCAACAATAAAAGGAATTTCAATAAAGCGTATTTTTAAAAACTATACTTTTAAAGTTTATGAAACATCAGTTAAACTTTTTGCCTACTTTCACAGCAGGCATGCTGCAGGCAACAGTTTACGCCTCCTTTCTTATGGCTCCCATATGGCTCAATTCGGACCCACAGCAGTCAAGGTTTCAATGAAAAGATTCGTTTAGGCTACACTTTGTCAATCTATGACCAACACTTGTTCATTCCACCACTGACTACACCAATGGTTGTCTGTGCTGTGGACATCTTTCAAATTGGAAGTGGACCAAGACCATGAGCTTGGTTGTCAAAGCTACTGATAAGCCATAGCAAAATACTATTACATGCATACTTGTTGCAAAAGGACTGCATTAATGCAAATTAGCATGCATGATGTGCCACCCTCAAGTGAGCAGAGAGCTTCCAGGGTGCCATAGGTTTTACAAGTTTGGATTCTCTTACTCATCACTAACCTAACAGGATGAATCTGTTATGAAACAGAATTATATCAAGTATCTCTGTTAATAACAAGCAATCAATGAAATGTACAGTGGATAGTCAGAACTCATGAGCAACTAATGGAAGACGAGATTACCAGGGTATTTGGGTACACCAGTTGCTGTTCTAGGTCCCACAAGAATAGAGACTCACAACATACTTGGTAGCATATAGTGTCCATCTACTAATAATCACCACTTAGTAGTAACCATGTCTTTTTATAATCAAGCAGCAATGTCTTCCTCCTTGCCAACACTTTTCAACCCCCCCTCATTAATTCTTCAATGAATGGGAAGAGTTTAGACTAATGGAGTAATCCAAGACAGTCAAAGTTTACCTATTCTACCTACAAGTACATTTAAGCCAAAAATGATCCAGGTCAAAGAAGACAGCAGAGAAGGTACAGAAAAGGATTCAAATGACACAAATTTTAGAGAAAAATTGATGGGAGAAAAGCAAGTGGATGAGTGTACCAAACAACTCCAGAAGAGACGGAAGAACAGCAAAGCAGCTATGAATATTATGAGAAAGAGAGTGGGAAGCCAAACGCGGCAGAGCAACAACATAAAGTATTAAAAAACCAAAAGAGAAAGAGAATGAGGTAGAGCATGAGGAGGAGACTTGGAAAAGACAGAGAGGAAAAAATAGTTTGGGGAATAGGTAACACAATGAAAGTAGCAGAATATTTTAAAAGGAAAAAATAGGAGTTCAAAATGTTTAAGCAAAACAAGAATGAATGAGTGCTCAGGAGCTAGATTCGATTAAGCAGCTACATACCTAGAGGTTCCTGACACTCGGTGACATCTTTAATATCTCCCATTACATTATTTATGGCGAGTTTCCCTAGACATCAAATTAACAGTTCTTTTTTAGCCCCAAGCTGATCACAGGTTTTGTAGGTTGCTTTCTCGCCCTCTCCCCCAATTTTTACTAATATTTCAGACCCAATGATTAGCCACTTTTTTTAAAAGAAGTAAAAAGGCTGGCAAAAATACACATAAATGTTATTTCAATTTCCTAAATTGAATACGTGGCATAAAATCCCAAAATAAGACAAAAATACTTTGCTGAAACACTGAGAGTTATTGTAGCCAGTTTTCCTGGACTGACTCAAGTTTCTTTTACACTGGCTCAGAAAGTTTATGCGAGTTGTTTTAAGTAGGTTATTACTGAATTGCACTTTCAAAGTACGAGCTAACCTTCATTCAGAAGAGTCAAAGTTGCTAGGTTTACTGAACAGTCACCAGAGAGAGCTGCTGTTCATGTTTGTCCTGCCACTTGAGAACACTGACCTGAGTGAAGAAATGATCAGGATACCTTTGCCACACACCTTCTGCCTCACCTTCTACCGTTAGATATGAAAGACATAATTGTTACTTTTCAAAGTGTTCTCCAAGGGGAAGGGAAAAAGAAAAATCCGGGATGCATTTTCAATGTTCTTAAAAAAAAACAAAGGGGGAAAAAACCCCAAACTGTTTGTCTTCTACTTTCTACATTTATATAAACATAAACATATATCCACTTTCAGGATTTCTGGTTGTTCTGAGGTTTTTTGTTTGTTGGTTGGTGGTGGTTTGGGTTTTTTTCTTCTTCTTTTTAGGCACTGACCTGTTAATTTAGCTAGGTGTGTAAAAACACAACCAAATACTATGCTGGGAGACAGCACCAAAATCCAGTACCACCAGCTCACACTTTGGAGCTGTGTTAGAACATCCTTAGTCTAAGAATCAAAATATCTACAAATTTAAGATCTCTGAATTTTAACACCGTGCTCCATTACAAACAAAAGACTGACTCTACATGAAAAATCTTTGTTGTTGGGCTTTTTGAGACTCCAGGATTACTAAGTAAGTATTAAACCTTACACTTTTGCTCAATTCTAGCTGGTAATGCCTCCAGTGCTGAATCATCCATTGGTTCCTTTCAGCTGTTACAGGAGCAGCTGTACACCCGAATTAAAGCCAGACTCTTCCGTAAACATTTGCATAGCAAAAGCTACAGGTAAAGCAAATGCAAATCCAAAATAAGCCGAACTTGCATACTTGCTCAGCTCCTTTACCCTAAAACACATCATGAAGACCAGAGATAGGAACACCACGTAAACAAAGACATCTCATTTTCCAAGTGATTTCTCAAATTACAGACGTAGAGCAAAGCTACACGATAGCAACTTAGTGCTCCACTGGGTCACCCTATTCCTGTCTTCCTTTCCTTTAAAATCACTAACAGGACTTCAGGCTGGTTTTCAGTGTATTTTTAATTGCCTAGCTAGTCTCTAGGACCCTGCCATCCTCCATCCATTCCTAAGTTCTTAGCAGAGCACTGGAATTCCAAACGTCAATAGAGACACAAGTCTCAGCTCATTATTTCAACTTTGTCACGCTATGCTCATATCACTTTTATCTTGTACTTTGTTTCTGTTAATTTTAGAGAGAATGATGGATTACACTGCAGCTTCAACTTTATCTTGCTACACTGTGTGCAATTTTTTTGTGTTGGAAATTAATGGCAAATATCAGAAAATGGCAAGACTAGCAATTCATAATGAACATCTCATGGTTTCCACGTTCCTTAGATGGCAAAAAATCTAAAACCCAGAACAATGTTTACCAGTTCCAGGCTACTAAGAAACACCTTTGCAAAAAACCCACGATGGCCTGCTGACCTAAGACAGAAGAATCCTTAAGAGGATTATTGTCTTCCTTGTGGTAAGATTCTTATCAGATCACAATTTTTTTTCTGCGTGACATGAGAAACTTTTGCTCTATAATCATTAAATCATTAAATATAGGAACACAAACATGGCACAGCAATCTTACAGTTAGTTACCTTCCATTCTAACTGCGGTCACAAAGCAGTTCAGGATTTGCACTGGAATTCATTTGTTTGGTGCATTAAGTACATAATGAAATCAAGATAAAATTATATAGCTGTACATGCTTCCTGTAAGAGTGCAAAAATTATACCTTGCTTAGTAAGTGCTCTGAAACTGCCATCTGTCCAAATAAAAATATACAATATTCATTTTGCTCAAACTACAGAGTTGCTCTATGAAATTTTTTCAGAAACACTTAGACAGTTGCAAAAAAAATGAACCAAGAGCATAGGAAACTCAAAACATAGCTCTCATCCAAATGGGCTCAGGATTGCTACTCTGCTTGATACTGACCCACTAATTTATCCCAGAAGTCACAGGAGTACTTCATTCTCCAGTGAAAGAAGCAATTAAGTGAGAGCTATTCTACATACGCAACCCACTGTCTAAGAGCTCAGGCTTATATTTAAAAGTATTTACACTTATTAACTTAAATAATATACATACATACACAACATAAATTCTATAATCCTACTTATACATTTAGAAGAGTTTAATTGAACCCTGAAAACATAACTTCCATTCCCTTCTCATTTGGTAGTATAAATTTAGTCAAGAACATAGTCTGCTCTATGCTAATTTACCACAATTATCTCCCAGTATTTTCCAGTAACGCACTACGCAATCCAACTGTCCATCACGTGTTTGCTCTCTCATTCTCTCCATAGAGGAAGCAATGTGTGTAATGGAGTAAAAATTTGATGGAACTGCACACATGCAAGATGCTATGTCTGTGCTAGAAAAAGACAAGATTTAACAAACATACCCCAAAGTTATGATGGAAGATGCAGTCACAAACTGGGAGTTCATTCTACAGCCCCCAAATGGATCGCCCAGAAAGCTCTAACTTCTTACACATGTCCTCCTTACTGCAGAAGCTCCAGCACGACAGAAGACCAAACTTACTGGATTTGGCCTTCATTATTCATTTAGTCTTCTAAATACTAGTTTCAGCCCACTGAGATCAGAATCAACACCTCAAGCTGGATTCAATGTTATGCCAAAAACAAGCCGGGGTTGCAGGGGGAGATGCATCTGTGGCAGTATGTCCCTCAGGAACACCAGCCACAGCGCTCGCTGCTCATCTGTGTTTCCTGAGCACAAGAACATAATCCCCGCTACATCCCGGCTGAGCCACGAGAAAACACAGCAAAACCCGAAGGTACATCCTGATCTACACACTGGGATGACATCTCCTTGCCAACTGAGAAACTAGAAAGCATTACTCAAGATGCTACATGAGGACTTTGCATCCACAAGCAATCCATGTGGTTTATTTGTCAAAAAAGGAGGTTACCACATCATTCCCTCCTTCAAGATACTTTGCTTGCATAAGGCCTTCTCATGCTTAGGTTCAACCAGCTGCCCTGAGATGTGGTCATCTGTAAGGCTCAGACTATGTTATTCAATACCTTATGACAATAACTCAAATCAGTCAAGCTGTTAGTTTAAGGAACACCCTTTCTCATATTGCCGAGCCTGGTAGATCTGTCTAAATGACAGAAAACATATAAATAAATCTACTTTATTTTATTTTGCTTTTGCAATTACTGTAGAGCTCTCCCACTTTCCCTGGTGCACAGACATATATTCCCATTTTAGACCATTTCTACAGCAACCTCTTGATCTTCAGACTGTTCAGGATCTGGAACAATTTACCAACAGAGGGGAAAAGCATGACATTTATATAACACTCCCCTACAACCTGTGAACCAGTGAACTACAGGTCTGTCAGCGTGACCTCAGTGCTGGGGAAGGTCATGGAGCAGATCATCCTGAGTGCCATCATGCAGCACGTACAGGACAACCAGGGGATCAGGCCCAGCCAGCATGGGTTTATGAAAGGGAGGTCCTGCTTGATGAACCTGATCTCCTTCTATGACAAGGTGACCTGCTTAGTGGATGAGGGGAAAGGCTGTGGATGTTGTCTACCTGGACGTTAGTAAGGCCTTTGACAACTGTTTCCCACAGCATTCTCCTGCAGAAAATGGCTGGCTGCTCATGGCTTGGACAGGCGTGCTCTTTGCTGGGTAAAAAACTGGCTGAATGGCCGGCCCCAAAGAGTTGTGGTGAACAGAGTTAAATCCAGTTGGTAGATGGTCACAAGTGGTGTTCCCCAGGGCTCAGTATTGGGGCCAATTCTGTTTAATATCTTTATCGATGATCTGGATGAGGGGATCGAGTGCATCCTCAGTAAGTTTGCAGATGACACCAAGTTGGGTGGAAGTGTCAATCTGCTGGAGTGTAGGAAGGCCCTACAGAGGGACCTGGACAGGCTGGATCGATGGGCCAAGGCCAACTGTGTGAGGTTCAACAAGGCCAAGTGCTGGGTCCTGCACTTGGGTCACAACAACCCCATGCAACGCTACAGGCTTGGGGAGGAGTGGCTGGAGAGCAGCCCAGCAGAAAAGGACCTGGGGGTGTTGGTTAACAGCCAGCTGAATATGAGCCAGCAGTGTGCCCAGGTGGCCAAGAAGGCCAAGAGCATCCCGGCTTCTGTCAGGAACAGTGTGGCCAGCAGGAGTAGGGAAGCGATGGTCCCCCTGTACTTGGCACTGGTGAGGCTGCACCTCAAATACTGTGTTGAGTTTTGGGCCCCTCACTACAAGAAGGACATCAAGGTACTGGAGCGTGCCCAAAGAAGGGCAACGAAGCTGGTGAAGGGTGTAGAGCACAAGTGTTATGAGGAGCGGCTGAGGGAGTTGGGGTTGTTTAGCCTGGAGAAAAGGAAGCTGAGGGGAGACCTTATTGCTCTCTACAACCACCTGAAAGGAGGCTGTAGCAAGGTGGGGGTCAGTCTCTTCTCAAGTAGCAAGTGATAGGACAAGAGGAAATGGCCTCAAGTTGCGCCAGGGAAAGTTTAGGTTGGATATTAGGAAAAACTTTTTCACCGGAAGGGTAGTCAGGCACTGGCACAGGCTGCCCAGGGAAGTGGTTGAGTCCCCATCCCTGGAGGTATTTAAAAGACGGGTAGATGTGGTGCTGAGGGACATGGTTTAGTGGTGGACTTGGCAGTGCCAGGTTAACGGTTGGACTTGATGGTCTTAAAGGTCTTTTCCAACCTAAACAATTCTATGATTCTACGATAGTCTGTGTTACACTGGATATTTTATGTTATTTGTGTTATCATGACATATGTCTATGCAAAAGTACCAGCTATCCCATTAAAAATAGGATCTTCTCCATCACAGAATGGCACGTCTAAAGTTACCAGTTTTAAAACAAAGTAAATGAGAGACTCATTTACTAGTAATTATGCACATTTAGAGTTCACTGCTCTGTTATACCTAAAGTGTATTAAGCCACTTTTCTATCTTTCGAACAGCAACTTTTTTTTGCTGCTTGAATCCTAAATGGGGTAGACATTTTATCTTCTCAATACAAGGTTCTGGAAAGCAAAGACCTCATTTCTGAATATTTGTAATTGTCTAGAGAACAACCCTTATCATAGCCTTGCATTACCATAATGTGCGTGGACTTCTTTTCATACCAACTTTACCTCTGACCTCTTCCAAAAACACTGAATAAAAAAAAAAAAAAAATGCAGTTTTCTTTTGGCAGAATGTATTTACCTGCATGCATGCGTATCAATCATAGGATTTTTTTTGTCCCTCAGAAACGCCATCTGCTACTGAACAGACAAATCTATCTGATGATCAGTGGGCCTTGGCACCTGAAGTGAATTTGTCTAGAGTTTACTTAGCTCCTCTGCAATATGACTATTAGTCTACCACAGTATATTGCCTTTAAAAATAAATATTTGACCCATTACAAATAAAGAGTTTTGTATTAAGTTCTTAAGATTCATAAACAAGTTTGAGAAAACTGCAAAGTACACAGACAAGGCTATGTCATGCAACTAATCTAACCAAAGGTATCACTCTGCTGCACATCCAGTCACTTTGCAAAACATTATTAGTTTAGACTGTTACAAATATTAACCAGACATAACAGTTTAGGCATTGAATATAATTAAAACCCTTCCTCTGTGGTTACCAAACAATACTCTTCATCAACTGCCACCCTCTCTACCTCTTCCAAACTACTCACTAGTTAAGGTGCTTCTCTATTGAAGATGATAAGCTGAAATTAGATTACCAACAGTATTTATCCTCAGCCGTACTGTCGTCACAAACTTCATCTTCAGTTGGCATCCTGGCCAAATTGAAGTCAATGGGAGTGTTACGGTGGTTCATTAGAAATGTGATTACACCTTTGTTCTAATTGGCAGAGAGCACATTGCTTACTCATCAAGAAAAGGAAAGAGCAATCTCATCAGTTATGTATTCCACAAAAAATTAATGGAGAAAAACTCAGCAGGAAAAGTGTGTATTTTGCAGGTTTATACATACACAGGTAAGTCTGAAAGCTCTTCTTCATAAGTGAGGTGATCCAAATACACTATTGGTGAATTAGCATAACTTTTAAAAGGTATTTTTAAAGAGCCTGTGCAGGTACAGATCACTGATCAAGAAAGCATACAGAGTACAGCAAACCTGCTTTGTATCTGACCATATGAATACACAGATCATACATTCTCTAGCTTGCCCATACTTTTTAGGAAGTAACAGGCTCACTACTAGACCAGTAGCAAGAGCTCTTAACTTACACACATCCTTTGTATATTTAAAGATAGGACTTCAGGTGCATCCTTTCTCGCCTTCTTATTTTTCACGAAATATCAAATTCACTAATACATTATTAAATGACAAGTAGAGCATGCCATTTACAGTAAAAATTAGTATTTTAAGTAATTACCTCCATTGGACGGAAGTTTATCAAGAGAGGGCACACAGCATTCTACATTCTCTTTACTTTACATTCAGGCTGTATCAGCGGGCACATATACAGATGGCCCTTTCCCAATCCAATAGCTAACGTGCAGTCAAAGTAGGTCAGTGAAGAACAAAAGAGTTTTAAACTATACTAATCCAGTGGCTTCAGTATCCTACAGAAATAACAGAGAAAGACCATCGAAACTGTTGTGGTCACAGGACAAAGTTATAACTGTAAAGGCTAGAAAGCAAAATACAATCCCATGCCATCAAGTTCCCCTCCCTTCACCTTGCATATTACTCAATTATTTGGTCTCAGGGACTCCGGCAGTAGTCAACTAATCGCCTTCAAGCAAACCTACTGAAGCAGCACTTCTGTGTGCCTCACTCCTTCCTCTGACAGAGGCATTAAAGTATCAATCCTTAACATAAGACCTAACAATCTAGCAAGCTGTACACCCACTCCTCTGGTTCCTGTCATTTTCAGAGGATGTTACAGCTTGTTTCATTTTAATATCAATGCTTGCATTATCTCTCTTGTCAGAATGGAGTGAAGAACCCAGCTCAGGCATTCCTTCGGCAGCAGAGGCCCTTCAGCTTGAGAGTCCAATTTGGTATTACTTCTTGCCATTTCTCTGGGCTGCTCCTACCTTTGCCTGTTCATGGAGTTTCTCACAATCATGTCTGTAATACTCCTTTCTGAAGCTTGCCTCTTTGTCTTGCTTCTCTCAGTCTGCAGCTGAAGACTTTCTCCAAAACAGCCCCCAGCTTCTCCAAATGCCATCTATTTTTACCTAGGCACTGCCGTCTCATTCCGGATGCTGCTAATTGGCCCCTTAGTCACAACTGGAAAAGTAACCTAGTTGAGTAACTCTTTCTGAGCTGCTGCATTGAGGAATCTCCATGCCTCATGCTTGCATTAATTCAAATGAGAAAGCTTCCAGTAAAGTTGTTCCCGTGCAAGATGAAGCCCAGAGTTTAATATCAATTAACCAGATTTTAGCCTCTAAGATTCTATAGCAACTTCATTCGCACACTTTTTTTAAAGTAATGACTTTCCCACACCACAGTTTTATGCATTTAAAGTTCTAAATCCTGCAAGGAAGCAACACATAAAATAGGAGGTAACTGTAGCACTAGAGATCAACTGTACTCTACCTATTCACCAGGCTTTTTTTTTTTCCTACATATTACCTAGACCAATCTGTAAACTTGCAAGGATCTACTAAAAAAAAAAGGGGGGGACAACAGAAAACCCATGTAAAGTTAGATTTTTAAAGAGTGAAACAAGCAATGACAATACACACATATAAGCAACCCATTCTGAAGCAGGTGTTTTTCCATGCAGACTTCTTTCTTATACACATGACATAAAACAGCTGGCTTCACAGTTACAAAACGATGTTTCAGACTACTCAGGGAGCCCTGCTTGCTTCTTAATCACTTTGCTAATGAAAAATTAAGTTGAAGCATCTTGGAATTTCCTCCCAAATATTCTGCTTCTGCATAGTTATCAACCAAATCAGTACAAACAGGGAAAACAGATCATGAGACAGACAGACAGACTAGTCAGGCAGCTTTTACTAGGAAAAGACTGGGGAAAGTAAATAACTAAATTAACTAAATTCATTCTAAATTACTTTACAGTCATTGTAATACTTTATTATTCCACTAGAAAGGCAAATTTAAATGCTGAGTATTTAAAAGCTTACTTTACTTAAATTACTTGAGAAACATAGAAAGTAAATGAGAAAATTACCATTTTATTAAGAGAACTTGACTCATTTTTACTAATGAAGACCGCAATTGTTTAATACTAATATAATGAATCCCTTCTAGAAATTCTGAGGCTACCACAGACAAACACAGCATGCGTTTTTGACAACATGAATACAACTATCAGATGTCCTGAACATCATCTGTAAAAACTAAAAGCAGAGCTTTTCAACAGATTAGTAATCCTGGATTCAGTTAAATACTGGCAGGATTAATACCATTTCCTAGGACAAAAGAAAGATCCTGTTCCACCCCATAAAGACTGCATAGGCTGCCAAGAGTAAAGGGAAGGGCCTTCAGCTGTGGATAATTAAGAAACAGACATTTAGAAAAATGGGATGTTTTGGAGAACACAGCATCCGGTAAAACGGTGGAGTACTTTATCTGTGCGGACCCAAGAGAACTTGAAATCATTTATTCTGCAAATGAGAAACTGAATGCTTGTATGATGGTTTGTTTTGCTGAGAAAGGAACTTCTTTTCACTTGAAACGAAGGCAAAAAGGATCTGCTTTAAATGTGATTCTGCCACAAAGAATGAACACATATAGCAGACTGCAAAATCTTTGCCCTGCAAACCACCACCACACCATTAGCCCTGCACATCCCTACTTCTCACTCTTACATTAGTTTTGTTTGGTTGGAGTTATTTTTGGTTTTAAATAAACAGTTCTGTATGGCTGTGTACAACTTTGGTCCAGACTGAGGACAAGTAATACAGCAAGAACTCAAGTTAATTCTATTATAGAAAAGGCATGCACATCTAATTTGGGTTCAAATGTATGGTGCCTCAAAGCCAGTGAGGAATCCTTGCTTCCCACGACAGCGCCGTGAGGGACATTCAGTGCCTGGAAGGAGTGAGGAGTGAGCAGAGGGAAAGCAAACCAACGTAGGACAAGCAGAGCCCACCACAGGAGCACCAGGCAACCTGGGCCCTAGAAACCAGCTCAAGAGCATCCCTATCACTCTTTCTCCAATACCCAAACCTCATGCTTGTTGATCCAAAACGTTGGAAAAATGTAGGGGAGTTTCTAGCTGTGGACACAACTGTGATGGGACAGGACATGGTTATTCCCAGTTACATACTCACATTCTCTATGGGAAGTTCAGGCATAGCCAAAGTAGTTTTTGTGCAGATCAAGGCCTGATGGTTGTTGACCATTTTACAGGAGGCTCCTCTCCTCCGATCTTGGAGGTAGATGTGGCAGGCAGGTGAGGCAGCCTCAGAGCTACAATAATCTGTGACAAGCCTAGAGACTCAAGGGGTCTCTGGTGGTACTCGGCTCCAATCAGTCCAAATGCCCTGGGCTGGGCTCAGCCGCAGGAGAGGACACCATTGACTTCCCACGACATGCATCCGCACAGCACGCTTCCTTCCCGGCTTGGACTCACAGGTCTCTACTGCCCATGGGGCTTTTCTGCCATTTCAGTGTCATCTCCTGCTTTCAACCAGGCCTACCAGAGCTGGATGAGCTCTCCTGGGTTGTTTGTCCTCAGTCAGACAAGGTGCAAAGAGCAGGCCAGTTTGTTCTCCCTCACTGCACACAGCCTCACCTGGACACACAGGTTTCCTTGGCCTAGCGCAAGGTTTCAATCAGGATGCAGCAAGGCAGAGGAAATGAAAAAGGCTGCTTGTGCAATGAAGAGGAAAATGGCAGGTTCTTCTGCTTTGGGCACTACTCTTCCCACTACGAGATAATCCTTCCTTGAGGCATTGGCACCACCTTAGGGGCACTCATGGTGCAAGTATTTACCCCCGGCCCTCCCTTCAATAGCTCAGATCACCTGAAAAAAAATCGAATTACTCAAAAATTCAACCAGCTTGTAGACAGATACAAGTTTATGCATCAGTATTTTTGATGAAAGTACTTGTAAGGCAAACAAAACTGTATTATTGTACAATAGTGTACTTCACCTGTTCAGGAATAAAATTTTATTATCATTTCTCCACATCCTCACTATCTCCAAGTAACAGCATACTAAGTAATCCTTGAATTTTCATCTTCTTTTTCCAATGTTATGAAGTACTCAGAGTTAAAAAAGTTGAGGGAAAAGTGGTTTAGTCATCAGAGCAAGCTCGGATACCGCAGTTTGCTGGCAGTAGCACTTGCCTCCTCTCTCACTTGCAGGGTAAGTTAGCTCAAGCAGAGCTCGCTTTGTTCCTCTGTACTGGACTGGTCCCGGTATCAGGGAGCTTTAATTCCCCTGGGCTGCGCTGCACCTGATGCAGCCCAGCCCAGACACAACAGGTCTGTCCAGTTCCTCTCTGCTTCCCCATGCTGCGACTGAGCAACAACTTCCCCTGGTTTTCCCCCTTCCCTGATCATCCTGCCTTTTCTTGTCACTACTTAGCAAGCTGCCATTAACCCTTTACTTTTGGGTAGGTCTAAGATAACAATCATGGGCCATTTTATGTTTCTGGGCTTCCTGCACTCAAGAAAAAAAAAAAAGGGAAGTTTTTTTTCCTTAATATAAGTAATGAACTTATTGAAATCTGTAGGAAGAAGAATTTTAGAACTATTTGATGACCAGAAGAAATGTCTGAATTATAATAATTGAAACACCTAACCTTTTCTGAATGTCCAAGGGGCAGAATACACAGGCTAACAGGATGCATACAAAATCCCCGCTGGACTGGTATTTTGAAATTAAGCTTCTTTTTTATTATGTATAATAAACAACTTCAGTGTCCTTTCTTAAATCAAACAGAAACACATTTTTTTCCCTATGGAAATATTTAAGAACATATGACTGGTATGAAAGCTTCTGGATTTATAACTTTCACCGAAAAACTTGGAAAACTGGAATTCTAACTTGTCTTTAGAAGTCAATTTTACCTTTATTCTGCACATAATTCTCTACCTCCAACTGGAGGAGAACCCACCAGGCCCTGGCATATTCAGTGACAACTTCAAAACTTGTCCTAATTTCAGCAAAAAGCTGTGCAAAAAAAGAAAATACCCTGCAATCTCTCTTTTGAATTAAAATACAAATACAGTCCCTCTTAACATCCTTCAACACAGAGATCAGCCCTTGCCTTGTTAATGTTACCACATAACACACTAGCCAGAGTAACACGGACATCAACACACATCTCCCTTTACATGCCTACCTTCCAAATAATGAACTCGATTCAACAATCCTTAAGCAGGCAAAGTGCTAACATAATCAAATTAGACTTATTTCTGAATAAGACAAAAATCAGTCTTAATTCTGAAATGCAGGAAAAACTGTTACAACGTGGAGACTGATCCTACGCTTCCTCAGATTTTAGGGCTCTCAAGGCTAGAACAATTCTGAATATAGGATCAGGTTATAAATTGATCTAATTTCCACTCACTCTCATAAAGCTCATCAGACATCTCTAAATACAAGCCAAATAAAAGTATCATTTAAAAAAATAAGGATCAGCTTGTCTCTGAGTCCACTGCTTTGCTACAGCATGCATAGACAAAATATTTTTAAATGATACCTGTCAATGTAAGTTTACAGCTGGCTAAAGGAAACCATCTCAAGTCATAAACCAAACCAAAAAGCATCCTACTCAAAATTTAGAACCTAAACCATAAACAATTAGAAAAAGCGAACAACAAAAAACAGTAACAAAAAACCACCAAAAAACCTCCAACACCTTATCCTTCGATTACACATGAAAATTTCACAATGAGCAGTCACTCAAAATAGTATCTCAGGAAATCCATCTTTTAACTACATAAGAAACGATAATAAAAAATAAAAATTTCTTATTTTTTTTCAGACCTCTACAACTTGAAGAACCTTACCTTCATTACATCCACAAGATGAGTGTTGCTTCTTTCCATCAACGTAGCACTCTAAAGAACATCCCTCCTCTTAACATGACTGCTTACTGAAGGTATGTTTAAAAGTCCAACACTAGCCTATGGTCTAATCCACTTGTCTAACGCGTGAATTATATTCATAACTGGATAGTGATTAACACTAAACAACCCAACGCTCACACAAACAGCACAGCAAATCATTCTTTTCAAACTGCCAATCGCTGAGGTCAAAACATTCATGCTTTTAAGTCAAATTACAATCAACTTCCTCCCCACCCATTCTATTATTTGTTATTCATGCATTGACAAGAGCACAGAAACCACTTCACAGAAAATCATGGGTATCTTGGAAGAACCTACACTACCTAAAGATGAAACACCATTTATAAACCAAAAGAGGGAAAGGGCTTCTTAAGTTTAAAAAAAAAAAAAAAAACCAAACCAAAACCAACCAACCAAAACCCAACCAAACTTATTTTCTCCTTTCATTTGTTTTAGGTACTTCCTTATATCTTCTCATCATTTTATCCGTTACAGAGCCCCCCAACTACAACCACCTTCAGTATCAAGCCAGGCAATTGCTTTGTACTTCAAAATTTTTTTAAAAAGTTAGCCAGACAGAGACAGCAATGCTTTGAATCACAAGCAATTCACAAGGTTCAGTGCTAGCCTCTGAGAAAATGTTAGGTTTAGATTTTAAAGTTTTACTTGTTAACAAAAAATTAAGGAAAACAAAAAAAAAATACTGATTTTCGATTTTACTTGCATTCAGATTCATGCTATAGCCCCTCTTTATCTTTCTAATCTATGTCAATGACGAGAAAACTGTTTGCTTATAAATCAAGTATTTTCTAACAAAATGTTAGCCACCTCCTTGAAATACTACTTTTGACAGCAGCAACAGCATACAAAAGACAACATTCCTAAAGACGTGTAAGAAATGAAGTTTTTCATGGCAGAAACTTCAAGTAATCCTGCTGACACGTTTCTGAACCCGAGAGCGCTCTCGGTTTCTGCTTACCCACCCTGGATCTTTAAAGCAGCCGTGACGTAAGAGCGACGGCCATCGTCCCGCGCGGAAGGCAGCTCCCTGGCTGTTTACTGTCTCTTAACTTCACTCCAGTTTTCGTGGGTAAACACACGCTGGCCAGTCCTTTCATTATCTGCATAATCCCAGCCTCTTTGATTACTGGACTGTAATACCAGTGCCCGAGTGAGCTTTCATTCCTGAATTATGGCCACACAGAACACAGCCGGGGGAGTGCCAAACAAGATGATTAAGCAGCAAAATATGACAAGGCATGAATTATATTATTAATACTCCTATCTATCATTAGCCGCAGAAACGAGGGTTTTGTGCAGCCAATAGCAACTATGCATAAAGAAAGCTCCTCCACTTTGACACGCTTTCAAAATAAGAGCAACTATTTATTTTGAGTAATTTTATTCTTCGGTTGCTTTGACACCGAACTGTATTTCAACATTATACAAATTACTTCCTTTTTCAAACTCTACCTTGAAACAACGTTGGAGGAAACTCTTCTTTTAAAAAGGCAGGCTCGAATTACAACCCTTTATTTTCAGAGAACGAGAGCATAATAATTTTTCAACAAGATACGCTGAACAGCTTTCATTTCAGCAATTCACTGCCTGTATTTAAGTATATATCAAATCACAAATTTTGGATTCATCAGCATATTGTGTTTCATTTCCTCAAATTCACAAAAAAAAAAACCCATCAAAAAGTGAGTTTTAAGGAGGTGGCATAAAACAGCCATGAAACCTCCTTTTTTTTTTTTTCTTTTCTTTTTTTTTTTTTTTTTTAAATCACATCATCAGCATCTCTGAGGTTTCACTCATTTCTGTAAGGGCAGCCATTCCCTTCTACCTTCAATGATCTGCTTGACTATTTTTAAAACATTTGTTTGGAAATGGGAAGGCAAATTCCTAAGAAGGGCAAAAGTTAGTGTAAGGACATGTAACGCATCACAACAAATTACTGCATGTTACACCACAAAATTAGTGGAAAAAACATACCGAAAATCCACACAGATGAACATTTTGGCTCTGTAAAATATCACTTAACAGTACTGGGAGAAGTTGTTCAATGTTCCCTAAGATTTTGACCCAAGGAAGGGAATACCAAGCGAACATACAAGGCATTTGCCAGTGAACTGTTTTCAGTTGACAATCAGGATCACAAATGCACATGGTACCAGTGTTCTCCCCAGCATTAAAGAAAGAGGCAGTAAAGAAAGGGCAGGCAAAGATAGTTGTGCTCAGGGCAGGCAGAAGGAAATGAAAAAATAGAAGACCTTAAGCAGGATCACAGTTTCAAACTATTTTCAGTCTACAGCCCTACTTTAACCTGGTGAGGCCTGCTAAAATGTGCTAATGAGAAGAAACAGATCTGGTGAAGGAACAATTATGGATTTCAGTAAAAACAATAAAAAAATACACAGCACACTACTCTTAGGGAAAAATTAATTTTGCATAATTAATGAATTATAATAATGAATTAAAAACAGAATAATTAATTTTAAAGTTGTATTACTTAAAAAAAAAAAAAGTCTGACTGAGAAGGAAGGGACTTCACACTCAAGGCGAGCCAATGAAGGAATAGTGCTCCAGTCTGGATCATACCTGAATTTCACTAGGCTGCATCACTACCTTTAATCAAGACTTTTGAAAAATGTTTGTGACAGTCTGTGATTTTTGAAAAGAAAAACAAAAATAATTCGATCAGAGTTGTTTATTAAAGTAAGATTAGAGCCATCTTTCAGTTACTTAGCTGTAATAAAAGCAGCAAATCCTGAAGAGTTTGCATAATGTCATATTTAATTTTTACCTCTTGTTTTTCTCCAGCCAAACAAGAATAACGTTTTTGAAGACTGTAATTTTTATGCTGTATTATTCACATGGTATTACTTTAAAAGAACACTGAGAAATAAAAAGATTCAGATTAAAAGCACCTATTAATTTTCAATGCCCAATTTGAGACATCCTGATTTTTCTGAATGTCTACTTAGCTCGGTGTAGTATTCAGGACTAGTTCCCACCAAGTTCGCTGGCATTTTGAGTCATCATCCATTCTCTAAATCACGACCCAGTGTCTCAGGCTGAGCAGCAAAAAGAGCAAGCAGTTCTGAACAACTAGCAGAGTATCACCCAAGACAGACAGAGCAGAGGAAACAACAAAGTGTAATTCCTCCAAGGAAATGTCAAACTAGTCTAACTCATGAAAGCCTCGCTTTTCTTCCCAAATCCCATACTGCCTTTCCTTTAAAGCTTCTGAAATGGCTGGGGTCTCACAGCTGCAGATCTAGGAAAATGCAAGCTGGAAGGGGCTACCAGAGCAGATAGTCTAACCCAAATGAAACACTCCCTGAGATTTCATAACGCAGCAACCCTCCATGAATTAAGTCCGGTAGCTTGTGTACAACCAAAATATAACTTTTTAAGAAGTTGTGACTCTTGATTTGGAAGCACACAAACAGAGAATCTAAGATCTCTTTAAGTAATTCCTGCCAGCACATATTTTTCCTTGTTATTAAAAACGCATGCCTCATTTCTGGCTTTAGCTGACAGCACTAGTTCTTGTATTTGACCAGTATTTTCTCCCCCTAAGACGCTATGACCAGATCTGCTCTTAAGCTTTTTGATAAAGTATTCAAACAGATTTTTTTTTTTAAAATTGTATTGCATAAGGCATTTTCTCTGGGTCTTCGATCATTTAATGGGTCTATATCTCTCTCATTCTCCTATAGCTTCTTCAAGTATGCCAAGTCCCAGACCCCATGATGCATCCTAGTATTGATCTTACCAGTGCCACAAAGAAAAGTAACGCTGATGCCTCCGTCACACCTAAGAGGAAACAAATCATCCTCATTTGCTCTGCGAGGATGACACATGCACACTCTGGTTAATAACAGATGCTAAAATGCCTGATCATACTTAATTATGATAACCCTATCTAGCTGTTACACACAAAATAATCATCCGTCGTCTCAGAACTCTGCCAAATTTGGGCTGGTATTCGTGGACAAAGCAAAAGGCTGATCCAGGGCACAAAAACCACCCCGACAAACAGCAAGGGACCACTAGAGAAGTTCTAAAGCAACCATTTCACATGGGCAAAAGTGCCCTCTTTCAGAAATAAATTTTTAGAAATTCTACAAGAAAAATTGAAAATTTATGAAACTGTGTGTGCAGAAATTTTAGCCACTTTACTGTATAATAAACAAAATAGTAAGCAAATGACAAAGAACATATTAATGAAAACTGAAAACCTCTTTCTATCAGAAGCAGAACTAGTAGCTGAGATAGATCAACACAGACTCTGTGAAAAAGCTCTTGCTTTTTCTTTGCCTCACTTTAAAAGAGAAAAGTATTTTTTCTTTCAGATAATTTTGCAGAAATTTCCTAGGTTTTAGTGAAATTTGCCTACAATGAAATGGTCATTTCTGGAATAATTAGGCCATGGAAAACTGCATTTTCCATTTAGATTCCATCAAGAGATTCTTGTTCATTTGAATATTATTTTTTGTGAAGAAGTATGGGTGGGACATGCTGAAAAGATTCCCCCCCCCAGTTTCTACAGCACCTGCTAGAAGCTTTAGGCTCACAAAATTAAAGCTATTCCAAAGGTACAAAACATTAATCACCTCTTTTGACTTTTTTCCAGGTTAAGTATCAGATGTGTTCTACTGGAAACGCTTACACCCGCACATGTGCAAATCTCAGCTTCTGAAGCATAAATATCTCCATTGATGTTAACTATTTAATGACCCAGCACAGAGATCCTGTAATCAAGTCTCCCCATGGAACAGGTCATAAACGGAACCGCACTTAGAAATGAATTAGAAGTTCATACTCCCTGCTTAAATTAACTACCCTGGTCCTAAGCAATGGCTTCCTTAGGCCTTTTCTCTATGTTTAGTCATGCAGCACAACAGCTTCACACAACTTTTTTATCTCCCCTCTCCACCCGCCAAAAGGAAAAACAAACCAAAAATGCTGGGGTAGCTCATTTCACGCATCCCACACAGCATCTCAGGTCAGAAACGATGTGGCTAAAGAGCGTTTACACTCCAGCTCGGCAACACGGCGAGACACCAGGGCAGCTCCTAGGACTATCCAACCTGCAGAGGAGGCCAGGGATGAGGAAGGTGCAGATGAAGAAAGCTTCCCCTCTTGGGCCGTACACGCAGCTCTGCATGCACACGGTTGAAATTCAGGCCCAGTCCCGCCACCTCGCTCCTGGCCTCCTTACGGTGCTCTCAAAGACTGCAGCGCAAAATAAACCCTTCAGGTAAATTTTCAGTGTTATAGCTTAGAAAAACATTAATAGCAGCAGATGCACTGAGCTTCCTGAAAACTTCAGAAGACAACACTCCAAAGCTTTCGGCTTCACTTACATAATCAGAAACAGTATTACTCCCTTTGAAACTTAAAGCCAAAATGTTGCATAAATTCACATAATTTACCAAAAAATTTTAAGACAGGTGGGAAGAGAAAAAAGGGCTTGGGTTGGATTTTTTTTCCCCTCACATCAACACGAGCAAAATATTTGTAGCTGAACTCTACTTTTTGCTTTTATTCCACATGAACAGCAAATTACATCCAAACAATAAGTAAATTTTTAAACCAAAACTCCTCTGTCATATTTTTCCCAGCAATTCTTCCAGTCATTAAATGGTTTTTAGGCAAACCTACTAAACAGCTGCTTAATATTTTCAAGCAGTTTTGGTCCAGGTAGCATCTGCCAACCTCTTAGCTACATTTAGTATCCTCCCACAGTTGAAGCCTAACAGACTTCTCTATTGAGACTTAAATCAGCAGCCTCTTTGTCTCCATGCAACTGCTCTTTTACTGAAAATGGTATGGCAGCACAGAAAGCACAATATGAATTTAGGCAGTGAAGCTGGTAGAAAACTTCTCGTTGTCTAAAAGGAAAAAATGCAAATTCCCACTTATTTCCTTACTGGAAAAAATAAATTAAGTTCTATCAGCAGTGGAAGTCAGTTCTGCAAACCCTCCCTCCTTGCAGCCACATGGATGCTATCGCGATGGCATATGCAGGTGCAATAATGACATTTTTGCGTTCAGATTCACTTGCTGCCCCGTTAGCCAGTTCCCACCCCTTCCAGGGAATGGATCAGATGGAATCATTTTTAAGGGTAAGTAACAAACAAGGACCATGCTGCTTTACATGGTATCTTTTTTTCTATAAAGGAAATCTCCACTCATGTAAATAAGCTTCCCCGCAGTTTACATCTCCTCAAAGGATTCTCAGAAGTTTTACAAATGAAGAACGCTGAAATTCCACACTAACTTTTTCCTTCTCTTTAGTATTGTAAGAATGCGGGGGTTTCAGTGTTATGCATGTTCCTACCCATTTGTAAGAACAACAAACATTAGGACTGATGCGCCAGGTTTACTTAACATTGCTGATCTTCATCACCTTCTAAAATACAAACCCAGGAATATTTGTGTTTAACACCAACTACTTTAAAAAAAAAATAAATGGAAGTACTGGTGGTGTTTGAACCCAGGCCTGCTACATAGTGTGGTTTCATTAACAAAAACCTGTGCTGTCCAAGTTTGCCATTTAACATGATCACTATCCCCACCCCCCCCAACCCCAAAGACCTTGTAAAATGAGATTATTTGTCACTAAGTGAAACGAGAAATCCATCGTCCCCTGACAATGGTACCTAATACCTTAGTATTAGACAAATACAGAAACCTGACCTTTGACAACTTGCTTTATTTAACAATCTTCAATTGCTGTTAGTTACCAAAACATACAAAAGCAACAGCAACATTTGGGGAAAAAAAGTCGACTCTATTTGCATCTAACACTTTGATAATCACCTAATAAAATACTCTACCTGAAATTTACACACAAAAATAGTCGGTTTAAATAAAGTTTGTTTGGGGTTAATTAAAAAAATCTGAACTTTTGATAGCTGATTGTTGATGACTGGTCTTCCCTTATTCTCCTACTTGAAAAATGCAGTTTATCAGCTCCATCAAAACAGACACCCCCCAACAGCACCAATAATTTTGTTGAAGGGTCACATTTTGCCTATTAATAGAGGTAGGCTACAGGCAATTTTTTCAAGTTTTTCTCCTCCATTATTCTAATGGAGCAATCGCAACAGGAGCTCTTTGTGCAATTCGTAACAAAACCAGCACACCGAACTGTCAACAACACTACTAATACCAGAACACGCTCATTCTCCCACAGACTTCTACACGCAGGTGTGCATGCACACATACACCCTTCCTTGAATCCATGGCTAAATTTGTTCCAGGTTAATGCATCCGCTCTATCTCAAGTGGTCAGTGCTAAGAAACGTGCACTCTGGTTTCCATCTTAGTCATGCATAGAAAGGTAAACAAAGTTCAATTTGACTTCACACAATAACCATAAAGAATCAAAAGAAAATAAATCAATTCCTTTCCCTTAACACTGTAGGAGATGTTTAAGGTTAGCCAGGTGGTAAATTCCATCTTTAATTTTATCATATTTCCAGATATGAAATACTGTAAAACTTACTATTTGTTCATTCCATAAGAATGAAAACATGAGTAGTATTTAATTTTCTTAACTAGTCATTTCTTCTATCTGGTATTTGCCAAAGCCTATCAATACTAACCTCAGAAATTGATTTCATCTTCCCAAACTTTATACCTTTACATTCTATCTATCATACTATATTCTTGACTATTCCAAAGATGTAATTCTGTAGGAGATAAAGTGGATTAAAGACATATTGAGGATTATAGATTATGCAGTTAGAACAAACACAGGCAAGTATTTCAAATAGCTGACCCTACAGAAAGGAATCACATTCTGTTCTCAAGATGATATACAAAAATAGAAAGCACATTCCACTAGGAAAATATTTACTTAATAATTTATCATTTAAGAACTACTACTGTACAAATTAAAGTACAAAGACAGCATATTGAAATCAATGTGAAGATACATACACAATGATTATAATACAGCTTAAATTTCAACTGTGATTGGATTTACAAAAGTTTACTCCATTCCACCATGAATCACACTTCTGTTTTCCCTGAAAGTCCTATGTTTATATCTGATTCCAATTTTTTTGGATAGGAGAGGAAGAGAAACACAGCACTGCCGAAAAGTCTGGAAATAAAAGGATAAAAATCTCAAAGTATCCAACTGGAAAGAAATGCCACTGAGATATAAGAATCAATTTAGTTCAGACATTAATAACTTCCTTAATGATCTATATGATTAAAATAGCATATAGATAACATCTTCTGAGGATATTAAATAGGCAACTTTGAGTAGCAGTAAAGTCAGAAATAATACAAAGGAACCTAAGCAAATTCCTTACATGGCCAGAAATCAAAGTGAAATTCAGTTTGGAAAAACACCAACTAATACATCTGGGAAAAATAATCCCAAATATAGATATTCAATAAGGACAAGAAACCTGGGAAACAACAATGCAAAAAAACTGCATTAACCACAAAAGCAGCATGAGCTCAGAAGAGGGGGAGGCACTGCCCATCTAGCCACTGAATCTCGGAGTGGGGAGGAAGGCTGAATTGCTTCCCTTGCACCCATTTGACTCCTCTCCTGAAATGAAGCACAGACGGGTGGGCACTCTGTTCAACTATCTTTGCTGCAGCTCTGGACAGGAGATGGGTCCTGTTGCTCGAGACACTTAAAACTACATGGGCAAAAATATTATCAAGTACTGAATGCTTTATCTAAAAAGACCAACTGTAATGAAAGAACAGCCTGTCTTTTATTATTGTATATTATGTATTGTCGTAGAGCTTTTCCATTATATTTGAAATATCAGGGGTTTTTAATCCAGAAGTGTAATACTTATCCAAAAACAAATAAACATGAAAATAAGTTCATTTCCAAACCATTTACCTTTTATTGACCATGAAGTTTTGGCACATTTCACCACAAATGAAATAACTTTGAAGATAATGGCTCTCAAATTAATTTTTGCTGTGGTGCAATGCCTGTTCATGCTAGGATCAACTGTGCAAAACAAGGGGGGGACCAACGATGCACTCATGTCAAATGAGGTCACCTCAGAATCTATTCTGAAGGGCATGTCAATCCTCCTCTCTGCAAAATCCTTGATTAAGAAAGTTTCTGCAACAGGAATGACTGTTCCTTACCAAGCAGGAAAAGAAAGTTGCTTAGAGATACTTCAAAACCTGCTTCTAAGTCATTTCTGTTTCTAGATATTATGGCATTCCTTCATTAGGAGAAGATCCTGAAAACTTAAGAAAAATACTTTTACTCTCCAGTTCCCTTACACTCTCTCAGAACCAGCTCAGAAGCATATACAGAAATTCCTAACAATGATTTGGGTTGTGTGGGGTTTATTTTTCCTTCTGCAGAAGGGCTGCTTTGAGGTGGGGGCGTCCCCCTCAAGTGTGTTAGTTGGAAGAATCTGTCCCACTTGAGATTTAGAGATACCTGAAGCAAACCTTAAACTTGGCCCTTCTTGCCCAAGAAGCAAGGTGCTCCAAACGCTGTTTGTTGAACTTGACTGTGCGCATTATGATGTGGCAGCTTAAGGACAACAGGACACTGAAAGAACAGGAAGAGGAACAGACTTGTCCTGGGAAATTCAACACATCTCTCCTGCCTTTGGAATTTCCTACTATTAGAAGGAGACAAAATATTGAAATCACTGACTCTGTGGTTGTCTTTTTCTTAAAAGACTGCATCTTTTTTATTTATTATTTGGGGCATTTATTTGTTTTTCCTGAAATTAAGGAATAGTAAGAAATTTCACTCCATGACCTGAAATTTCACAGTTAATGGAAGGATGGCGTAAACATAACCTCAAGCATTTTGTTCCTTTCTCCTTCCTTGCCAGGACTCCTTTTGACTCATCACAATGAAGTGTCTAGAATTTTTCCAGGAGCCTTTTCACTGCTTAGCTTATGCCTAACCCACAGTATAGATCCCATTTGCTCATTTCTCTAATACTAAGGGACTCACTGCAGTTCTTTTTACTTGTGGCTAACGAGATTTAATCTGGCAGCTCAGATGATATTCTAAAGCAGTTTACAGCAACGGACACTTTTTTTGAGTTTATGGCATCCAAAATATAGGCTAACAACCACCTCGGATACGCTGTCTCTCCCTCAAAGTGCATCTAAAAAGCCCTGCATCCCAACCCTCCCCCACATACCTAACAGGTCTGCTCCCATACCTTTGCCATCCAACACACCCTGAGACAATTGCACTGCTTTTCCAAGAGCCAAACCCAGGTGCCAGAACTTTACCCTCAATCTCCATCACTTAAGACAGACAATTCTGGAGCTACTCTTCTCAGAAGGACCAATACACTTCATCATCCTTTCTAGTCCTAAAAAGAGAAACTAGAGTGGCTTTTAGTCTTGAGTAAAATACATGCTAAGTCTAGGTTTTGCAAAAGCAGATACAGTTTTCTACTAAGATCCTCTGTTAGAGGCAAATCACAGTGGCGGCTATTTTCTCCCTCTCTTTGCCTTGCCTTTTCACCGTTTTTGCACTTCTTAAAGACGAGTAGAAATTTCAACCACTGCGGTTTCTTAGCATTGGTGGGGAAGGAGGTTCCGTTTCTGCTAATAATAAGCAGGAGGGGGGGACAAAGAACAAAAAAAATCAAGAGTGCATAGAGGAGAAAGGACAAGGAAAATTACTGCATGAATAACAGAAAGGGAAGACTGTCTAGCAGTAAGGTCTGATTACTGCAACAGAGGCAGGATGGAGCTGGCATGCTCTTCACAGGGTGGATCTCCATCCTGACAGGTCTAGTCTTGTCTCCAGAAGTGCAGACAAACAACCACTGTAACACACTGGTGGAGCTTAAAGAAGATGAATAGACAATTTTTTTTTCTTTATAAATACAGCTAATTTTATTATACTGAGATTTTCAATAACCTCTGGAACCCAGTCCACCTGGAGTGCTTGTTTTAACATATATGAGTGAGTTTTATCACCCTCTTGTGGAAAAAGAAGTGAATTGTATCCGTCAGAGGTTATAGGAAGAAGTAGAAAGCGGGAGTAAGGAAGGCAGTGATAAAGAACAAGCAAAGAAGAAAGGAGAAGTATGGGCTGGGTGGAATAAAGGGACAGTGAAGGAGAACAAAGATGACTAGTAACACACTACCACTCAACTTCTTCAAAAAGCTATCCCAAAAATGTTATTTGAAAAAGATAACAAGCTGCCAAATTTATTGCCCCTTGGTAACACTGACAATATTCAACAAATAAGTTACGCTCTCTACAGTGATTCAAGTACTGTCTCAGCTGTAATCACCATCTTTCCCAGCACCTTTGTTTCCACACACAGGGGAAAATACGTTCTCTATAAACACACAAGGTTAACTATTCAAAACTTAAGTCAGAAAACACTTACTAGATACTTTCTTATTTAAAAACAGTCTGCATATAACATCTATGGCCTGCTGCTGGAATGTGAAAGTGGAGAGCCCGTGAGCTAAACTTGCAAAGAAAACTAATGAAAGTTTATGCATTCACATTACATCTTACTGGGTAACATAAAAGAAAAATCAGAATATTTAATTCCTCTAAAATCTGGAATCATCCTTTCCTCAGTTTCTGACTATCCCCAATATCAATTTGTAGTATGAAACATTTATGTTGCAGTAGTCTTCCTTTACAACATAATCCATATGACAATACATTCAAAACCTTGAAAGCAACAACAAATTTACTGCCACCTGCATTTTAAAACTTGAAAATCCAAGTTTGGTACAAGCACACACAAAAAAGAAGCCAAGAAAGTCATGATAATATTAAACTAAACTCATGACACTGCAGAGAGGCACAGAAATCCCAAACAACAAAAGGCCAGCTCAGATCAGGTAGATATCACAAGCATGGTGAAAAACTAAGAGATCGCACACAATGTATCCCGAAAAGTTCCTGAAAATCCTCCAGGAACCCCACAGAAAACTACAGACCACATCCAACACAAATCACAGTTATTTCTTCTTAATGACATTAAACATTTTTTCTGATGCTCCTCAAAAAGAGTTAGAAACCCATTAAAAATAACAATTCTAATGACAGATCTTCTTAACCTCATGATAAAAGAATACCTAAAGAAACACTCCCCTCCCATTACACAAACTACATTTGTACCTAGCCACTATTCACAATGAAAAGCATAACATGGATAACTATGCAAGTTACATTTATTTCATTGTTTTAATGAAAATCTGACAGTAAAGTACTTCTCCAGACAACATACAATTTCAGCTTAACCTTATACTTCATGAAGGTACCTGATTTTTCTGAATAAAAATTACTATATCTGAGTACGTAACCATTATCTCCAACTGAGGGGTCAAGTCCTAAAATGAATACTTTTACCAGTAGGTACACACAGTTATCTGCATTTATTCATCATCCCTGAGATACTACTGATTATTTACTTCAGCTTCTGCAAAATAACCATCAAGTAAGGAAGGCTAAGTCTGCAATGGATGTTTTGCAGCAGATACGTCTTTTTAAAGTAATTAAAAAAAACCCCACTAATTATGCACTAATTTTTATAATCAGAATAACAAACTGCTTGCCTCCACCTCTCTTATAACTTGGCCAGTTCTGAAGTCCAACATGAAGTTCTTAGAACAAGCTCTTCAGATCAGGGCACACAAGAAGCTACTGTTACAGAAGAGCTAGCAATATGTCCAATGATGTTCAACAGACTTTACAGCAAACTGCTGTTCTATTTTTTCTTTTAGGAAGCAACCCAGAAAGGATCCCTTTCACTTTCTCACCTTCTGCCCATTTAACCAGGTGTATCAACTCTGTTACATTGTGTTCCTACTCTGCCCTGGACTCTTGCAGATGTTAGGGGAAGGACCATGCACTTTACATGCACAGAAAATACCACAGTCAAGAGCCTGTTATACAGATCAGAAAGGAAAAAATAGTGGTAAAAATTAATAAAGGGCATAAATGCAAAATAATGACCCTTTTTTTATAAAAATGTATTAATAAAAACATCATGACATGTTAGAGTGTTTTAAAATAAAATTATTATATTACATACTTTGTTTTCAAGCAATACAACTTAATATAACCATTAATATCAGACATACTGTGACTTGAAAAATAAACTTTCTACACAAGATTGAAAAAAATACATTGTTATATTAAACAAATCTAAGAATATATGCATTTTCAAAAGTATACACACATCACTATCGATTAGAAAAACCTACAGGTGAAAAACCTTCCATTACTGTAAATCATTATTACTCCTGATCAAAACCGATTCCCCTGCAGCTTGACTTCAAGACTGGTCAAAACAAGACAACTTCTCCAATCAAGTGCAACAACTAAGGGCACAAAAGTATTCTACATCAGTTCTTTGGACAGCTGCCTTATCTTTTGAAAGCACTTGATAAAGATCCTCAGACTGTAGCTGCAGGAATTTTTTTTATTTTTTTTTTTTTTAAAGCAGAAAACCACACACACAGAAGCTACCAACCCTACGTAAATGTTCACCACCATTTCAGTTCTGCTGAATTAACTGTTTGAGAGGACACAGGATCAAGCACATCACTAAAATTAGGGGGAGGCAAAATGTTTTTTAACAATCTGGTTTACATTGTGGCCCCACGGACACTTGTCTCAGCACAGAGAGGCAGTGCTCTGTGGTGTATGCCAGGGAACTTCTCGAAGAAGCTTGTCCACCAGAAAAAACCCTCATGTAACTGCACCTGCAACGAAAACTGACACTTAAAACCAGCAAAGTTTCAAACTAAGATAAGCCCTGCCATATCCTTCTGAAAGAATACTCTAGTATTTTTCTAACAGATTTTCCTTAACCTTTTATGAAGTAATGTGTGCCCCTTTGCTGATATTTGTGAATTACAGTTACCAAGATTACATGGTCCCACCGCTAATCCAGAAATGCCCAACCCTACCTAAACCCACTGAACTCAGTGAGTCCTCTCAACTGTTACTTCTAAGGATTTTTGCCCGATTGAGCCAAAGAAACAGTAATAACTTGAATGAAAAAAATGTAGGTGAAAGGAAGTTACCCTGAATCTAAAAATAGTTTCCTGTCCTCCTCCCACTCCCCAGAAAGCATAAATGAAAAAGCTCTTTTCTCAGGGAGGCAGTAGCTTACAACGCATGAACGTGAAGGCCCTGCTTCCTCACTATGAAGCTTTACCAATGAACGGTAGTAGTATCCCATTATAAGTATTGAATTTTAAAAACAAAACAGAAAATTAAATAAGCTAAAAACCTAAACTTTATAGATGATATTAAATATATATACAACTTATTTATATACACAGATCTATATTATACACATTTAATATACATAAACACAGATTTTATAAATATGCGCATCATTCCAGAGACACAGAAAATGTACCCTTCACAACAGTAAAGCTCCATATCGTAATGAATTATAAAGGCAGCACTATACTCTCACAATCATGCATACTATATAGAAATAATTGCATGGCTAAACCAGAACTTATATTTGCCAAAGGTACTTTGGGAAAGGAATATAAAGGAGGTACTTATTACAGAAACAGGAGGTTCTATTACAGACCCATAGGGTTACACTTGGACACAGAAAAGAAAATTGTAATATTATTAGAGAAATAAATAATACTGGGAAACATATTTTAGAGACATACTGTATAAATACAGACTGAAAACAAAAGTTTCTGATGATGGTAAAGTCTAAACATTCCTGCAGAAAATTATCAAGATTTTAGACTCAATCTTGTGAGGAGTACAGAAATACATTTCACACTGTGATTACAAGCTACAGCACTTTAAAAATAAATTTAAAAAATAAAAGAAAAAAGAAAAGGAAGAGGTGGGAATGATCATCACTTAACATTTCCAGAAGGTAGACTGAGAAATTCCTGAAGGAAAACAATTACACTGAAGGCTTCAGGTTAAAAAGCAAAACAAAACAAAACAAATCCCCCTCAACAAACAAAAAACCAGCACCACCAGGGCTATAGGAAAATCGCCAGACCTAAAGAGACTTAAAAATAAATAAAGACAACTGAAGGGAAACATTAGAAGATCAGGGCTAAGCTGACAGAATTTCTCACCGGCTGCAGTTTCACTAATACGCTGTTAAGATAAGGAGGTATTCTTTTACTGTGATCTTAATTTCAAGTCAGCATTTCCACACATGCCCATTCTCTACAAATGTAGCTCTGCAAAACTACATTCCAAATGTGGGAGACAATAACGAGTGGAGAAAAATTCAGAAAGACAGAATGTAATTAGTATATAGCCCTTTCTAAACACCATCAAACAAATACTTCTTAGAAACAACCAGAAACCTTTAAGATTATTGGAAAGAATTATTCTACAATGACCAGATGTTGAAAAATTAAAAAGAAAGTTAAGTATATACTCAAAAAACAACTGCCAAGAGGACAAGAGAAAGTGAAGAAATTAATTACATATGACAAGAACCTCACACATCTTAAGAAAAAATAATAAATAGGCTAAGTCCTTCTCGCTTTTGGGATTGTGGCCCTATTCCCAAATCTTACACAGAGATGGCCCATTATGTCCAGATTTATTTCAGCCAGAATGGGCACAAAATTCCTAAAAGTAGTTCCAGGATTGATGCTTGATTCACCATTGATTATGTACAGTTCCAGCGTTTCTTCCACACAATGAATTAGGAGCCTAGGGATCTATTTCCAATTATGGAAGTAAAACAAAATTTTATTTTGGAAAGTCATAACCACTGTGACCCTAAATTCCTGCTTATAAATTAAGAGAAAGTATTTAGCTTAGGTATATTATTAACAGTTTGTTGATATCTGTAAAGCATTCCAAATTTCACAAATGGAGAGTAGCACAGAAAAGAGAAGCAGCCAACCCCCATGGAAGTCAACAGAAAATAGAAGCTGTATCTTTATTCTTCTTCAACTCAAATCTTAACTATATGCACAGTTCTGAAGGTGGTATCCGTAAGGCTGAAAAAGCCAGACCTTTTTATGATGAAGGAGATTTTTAAAAAAATGTAAGTGTATTTGAAAAAGAAGGTGCACATCTTGCAGTTCTCACTTAGTCAAGAGTCTTCTGGAGTTGGTAGGACTTTTTACTTAGGAAATTCAGCATTTGACCTATAGATATGATTCATAAGAAAAGCTTATAATAAAATCTCAACTATAGGGAAATAATATAATGATCAAAAGCAAACAGCAAGTGAAAAGAGATTTTCCCTTTTTGACTATGCAATGCTCTTCTGTCGCCACTACAGCAATTCTTTAATGCCATGGAAACTATCTGATAAATGTATTAGAAGCTCAATAAGTTCCATAATATTGAGGTAGCAAAGCAATTGGTATTGTTGACAGAGAACTTCTGTTCTGAGTGCCTATTTTAAGGATGAAAAATTATCTAAAAATAAAAATCATACTTTGAGCTGTTTTCAACAAAAATATACAATAGTTTTAGAAAACCTGAAAGTAAAGTACACTAATTAGATCATTGGAAAATGTAGGAGGATGACAGAAAAAATAGGCACACCTTGAAATTACAAAAATGGGATACACTGATTTAAAATTTAACAGTCTTAGTTTGGGACGGTTTGCTTTACCTAACTTACATCTTTTTAATGAGGGCGAGGGGGATGGGAAGAATACTGTGAATTACATGCAAGTTTTCTGTCCAGTTTCTCAAGATAATAAACACGTATTCATAAGGCATATGATCTTTTTAGTCATCTATAGGTATGTCTTCATCCTCTGGACACTCCCCTACCATTACAGATACTGGCAGAAACACAAATGAACTCCCCCTTCCCCCTTCACAGGTAATACTGAAATTGCTCTGTTTTCACATGTCCAGTACTACAATATACTTTTTTCCAACCAACTGCTTTCTAACATTGCACTCCTACTGGTCTACCTCTAGAGACTTCTAAGCAAAAAGACTATCTATACAAAATGAAAGTAAAATAATCCTCCAATAAATAATACACCTATCTCATGCACACACAACGCTATCTATCTTCCTCGACAGAACAAGCATGATTTGAGGTATGCCACAAACTTTGTTAACAAACCTGGGCTGGGTTCGACTAAGGCACAGAGGTGGAAGTACTCGTTCCCAGAAAAGGGCCCTTCACCAGGACTGCTCTGCCACAAACCAGTTATCTAGGGGACTTGCCAGCCTTGATGATACCAAAAGCCTCTTTAAAAGTAAAGCCAAAATCAAAAGCCATAACGCACTGAAAGATACACCAGGCACGAGCACGCAAACATTTAAAAATGCATGTGAGATTGAAACATATTTAAGAGTGCACATATTGAAAATGCAGGACAATTGTATCGCAACTCCCATATGCACTTCTCGTCCCATTCCTCTACACTTAAAGGAGAAAAGGCTGCTTTTAAAGTGTTATATTGGACATCAGTCATATTAAAAAAGATAACTCCAAATTAGATTTAGTCACAACGCAATAAATAAAAATATAATGAAATTATCAGAAAAGTTAAGTCTTTACTCTAAACAAATGGAGCAGCTTTTTGGCTTGTGGCTTTTGAAAGCCTAAACTCGGCTCAACAGAGCCTCAGAAGGCACATCGTATTTTCTAAATACATTAAATGTTTGTTTACAAAAAGATACAATACACATACTTCTGTTAATTAAAAAAACAAAACAAAACAAAAAAAGAAAAAAACAAACAAGTAACAACTTACTTTCTCTATACTTTTTTTTTTCTGGAATAAGCAATACTGAAAATTCCAGTTCTTCTTACTACATTTCCTAAATATCAGGTTATCCTTCAGACTTGTACATAGCATCAAAACATACTGTCTCTTCTGTTTTTCTTTCCTGAACCATTTTTATTACCAAATGAACAACAACAACGCTGACTTATCTATCTGTTTTTGCAATACAGGCGTGTATGTTCACAGAAGGCAACAGACTGCATTAAAACACTACCAAAACAAGCCATTTCACTATATATGACTCTGCCCCTAGGGAGAGGAATGAGAGCAGATAAGATGTGACAGATGTGTAGTCACGTCACTTAATACACTACTGGAAGGTGCTCAAATCATTATGGTGACAGGCATAGTATAAAAACTCGCAAAGAATGGACTAAGCATTTATCTAGTTTTCTGCATACATGATTCTTATAATCTAAGAAGATACTAAAGTCCATAAAAATGCTGTTTGGGAGAAGGCAGCCTGCAAATGTCAATATGCAATATGGTTATACAAAAAAGGAAAGAGGGGAGCATAGCATGTATGTTTTTGTCAGCAAAGCCCCTCCATCATGAATATGAAATACATTTAAGGTTGAATTCGAGGTCTGTCCTCTAAAAATTTCCTGTACTGAAATATTTCTGAAGAGGTTTAATTAAACTTGAAATTTACCCAAAACAAGAAGTTTAAATAAACTTAGCAACTGTAGCTCTCCAAACTGATTTCATTTCTCTGAGACTTTAAAAAGCTATTTTGCTGAAATCTCTTCTGTTTTGGTTTGAAAGACCCAAACAATAAGGATAAAATTGGAAATCTTGTCGTTACTGGACTGAAATAATAGGACTAGTCACTTGTTTGAAGATAAGTGTAAACCTTAGAGTTTAAAAAATTAGGACTTTCAGGCAATTGGCCAAGAAAAGTACGAAAAATGCAGGAGAAAATTATTTCCTCACTTCTTTCAAGTTTAATAATCCTGAATGTTACAAATATTAATGTAGGTCAAGAATATATCCAAACAGTAGCATGATTTTTAACTGCCAGTGTCCCTTCAGCACGGGCCAATACCACTGCTGTTCCAGATAGGTTGTTAGGCCCAAATCCTGGAAATTAATCTGCACAGGTAGATATCCCTGTGCCTCTGGGAATCCACATTATGTCAAAGAGGGAAAACTAACTCGCAGGATCAGATTCTTAATTTGAAGCTGGACCACTGTAACTCATTATGACACTAATCATAAATGTCTCACCAACACTCTCTGCTCCCCATCTGTTTGTTTTATCTTATTATAGTTTTATATCTCAATCCACAGGACTAGCTACAGTAGTCAAATTAAGCACCTGCATATGCCTATGTTTCTGCAAGACCAGGTCCTCAGACAAAGGCAACATTTTTCTTATACTTGTGCACATGCCTAGTTTATTCCCTGAATGGGACTACACAATAGAATGAAATAATTGTAACATCAATTTCTTCATTTATACAAATACATATCTCAATGTTTTCCAGTAATCTAGCCATTTAAGCCAAAGGATAAACTCCATTCACCTTCTGAAGTGTAGTAACTAGTATTTTCAATGGAAATGACCTGCATATCAAAAATGACCCGCAGAAGTATAAAGCTGAGCTTTAAAATTATTTAAAGGAGCATTTGCTTCTTTATCATCCTGTCACAAAGCAACGAGAAAAATTCATAAAATAATACTCATTGCAGACTACAAAGTCAAATCCACTGGCACCAACAGATCCTAAATTGAGAAATGCTGAAGGAGGGGAGCATTCAGGTACAGCATCACTCCAGGTCTCCCGCTCTTCTACTCTCCTGTATGCTTCCAAGCCAGTCACTGTCAGGCACAACGCAGTGGGGCTAGATGGACCTTTCTTTTGACCCAGTATGGCCATTTGCGCATTCTTACAGGTATCCCATAGAAAGAAGCCCCAAATATTTTAATAGCAACTCCACTAGAACTAATCCTAGAATCCTACTTCTAATTAAATTTAAAGACATATGTTAAGGTGTGAGTTTTTTGTGAGGGTTGGTTTGTTTTGGTTTGTTTTTTTTTTTTTTTTGCAACCTCTCTCTTCTTATGAAGAAGTAGGGTTAAGAACTAAACCAAAGTGCAATTACACTTTTATTACACATTTCAATACTCTGATTAACAAATTTGTCAAACAGGTAGAGGAGGGAACGTTGGAAATATACTTGCCCAAAAACGAAAAATGGGACTGCCATAATATTAAACCTATTAATCTTGCTATTTTCCAGAATTATCAGCACCAACCATGCTTATTTTCGCTCCTCATAGCGGAAAAGAAGAATAGCAATCCACAAAAGTAAATAACCCATTTGAGAATTCAGTGTAAAAGACAGACTTCTGAGAGGCGATTCCTCCTTCCTCACCAGAGACATAATTCTGAGAGGTGCTTTTGGCCCCTGGATTTGTACTGAAATTCAGTGACAACTGGGATTTAGGGGAAGCATTCAAGATATTACAGAGATACTGGCACCCTTTCAAGGGTAGTATGCTGGATCATAATTTTCTTTCCCAAATTAGAGGTTAAATCTGCCAGCAGAAACTCAACCAGAGCTGGGATACAGGCTCTCAAAACAGTAATGTCTTGCCTAAGACCCGACTGGCAGCATCTTTCCTCTGGAGAGGCTGCAGCTCATGGGACCTCTTGATTTCAAAACCCAGCAGAAGCCAGGAGCTGGGAGCTACCCATTCACAAATGGTATGAGAGGGGGTCCCATCTCCCCCCTAATACCTTGCTGTAGGGCATTCAAAATATGCCTGTGGGCTGCACTTGGCACCACTGTCACAGGTTGCAGACCCACACACCAAGGAAAGATACTAAAAACCAGTTTCCCTCTGCTCACAAGTCAATTTACCCTTACCAAAATTATCATTCATTTACATCAACTGTTGAGGATTCACAAACTAAAATACTCACACACAGCCTGAGTGCCTTGAAAATTCAAGTCATGGTACGGGTTAACAGTAGCATTTAAAACTTTCAAAAGTATTGCAGACAATTACCACACCCTCAAGTCACAGATAAAATATTTTGTAGAGCTTAAATACATACATTTCTGGCATGAAACAATTTCTCATTGCTGGCAAAATTTCCCTGCAATTTCTGGCAATAGAATACTTTGAGTTTAGAAGTTGGCTGTAGAGTAAAATTATTTTATTTATTAAAAACCATTCTTGATCTTACCTTTTAGCAGAGGCAGGGGAGTTAACTCGATAGGCTTTCCCTGAGACCTAAACTGGGAGGAGCTTTGTGACCTCTTCTGTCTGGCTTTTCTGACGGACTTCCGAGAAAATCCGTCTACTTTATCCACTGATGGAGGAGTAGTTGGTGCTGAGGACATATCCCTACTGAAGGAAAACAAATGTTACAAGCATATTCCAAATGGATGAAATGGGTAAACATTAAACCAAATTTTCCAAAAATCATCTTCTTTCTGCACCACTCTCCTGCTGACAGCTCACCCAGATATACTGCTAACCCACCAACATGCGTACAAATTGTATGGAATAAACTTAATGGAACAGTGTAATAATTCTTCTCGCTCACTTTTTTATCTGTGTCTCCCATTTGCCAAAAATCCTGCAACAGGAAAAATTCAGACCTAACGCTGACATCATTATGTCAATAGAACCTCATACACCTGTAGACTTGACATAGGATTGTAGCCTTAAACTACATATTCTTTGGGGCAAAGTAATTTCAACTCATTCTGCAAGGGACCATGCATGCTAAGGAATGGGTACAGAAAAAGGTGCAAATGTTTTTTTGGCATTAAAGTCATCAATACGCATAAGACAAAAAAAATGGGACAGAAGAAAAATTCAGTTTATTTGCCACACCTACATATAAGATTTTATAGATTTAAGAAAGTATAGCAAAAAGTACTGCTATGCTTCACAATTTCACTAACTCTGACAAATTTTACATATTACCTCTTTATTCTCCATTTTAGAAATACTCAGTTATTTTCTTGTGAGTCTCTTTCCACATAGTTATTCCACGTTCTGGTATTCCTGTAAGAATAGCAGCGTGGTAGCCATAACTGTTCTAAGGGCATAAGCCAGACAAGGTTTGCAGGAAGAGGCAGAGAGACAAAAAAGGTTTCTGCAAGCAAAAGTTTGTTTGTTTCCCAACTCCATCAGCTGGTCTAAGAAATAAGCATTGCTTCTTCCTATAAAACTTGCCTTGGTAGTATTCCTGTAGCTGATTCTATACTACTAAGAAACACCAAGAGGAAACATTTAAACAGTGAATTAATTCATCCAGCTATTGTATTTACCAGTCTTGTCCTGCCTGTTAAAAAGGCCCATCGCATCGTGGTGAAATACATGAGTAATAGTTAAGGGAAACGAGATAGGAGAAATTTAGGCCTACATATTTCAAGCAGCTCTGTGTACAGTTAACTTCACCGGCATGTGCACCTCTACTGAAATCAACAGAACTATCTGCATTAATAACACGATTATTAACAAGAGCAGCTCTGTTGATTTCAGTAAGGCTACACACTTGTGCAAAGTTAAGCATCGGCATAAGCATTTGCAGGATCAGGGTCTTAGAACATGTCCTTGGAAAGCATTACTCATCCTCAATGTCTGTTGACTTCAATTACCGAAGTGACTCGTATGCTAAAAGAAGTTGATTCCACAATATAGAGAACACTTTCGAGTACTTATTTTATTAAAATATTTGGTTACTCATATGCTTCATAAATTATTAAATCAATTGAAACAGACATTATTTGGGTTTGTCTTTTGTAGGAAAAGCTTTAGAAAGTATGATTTATTGCAACAGTGTAAACAAGTTCCAAAAGATAAGAACTACTTCATGCAAAATTACATATAAGTGCACGAAATCTATCAAAAATGGAAGTATAAACTCCATAGCTTCTTCGAGGAAGCATGTGCAGCACCCAGAAGCTGAACTGTGCAGCTGGCATTACAATAATGAAAAAACCTTGTTCCATCTTTTTGATTTCTCCTGAGGTATTCTTCCACTACCAACTTATGCTTTCTAAATATAATATACTATCAGCAACATGAACCCATACCTTAAACTGGTCTTGTTTATCATCTAGAGAAAAAAAAAAAAGCCACCATCACCAGGGCATTCAGGCCCCAGCCAAGATTAATAAATAAAAAAGTCAGATAAACTGAAATAGAATGGCCTGTACTTTAGCAACCCACTTCTAGGATTTCAACAGTCCGCCAAAAAACATGCAAACACGAAGTTACCTGTTACATAAACCAAATTCTGGAAGTATCAGCAAAAATATATTCTTAAAACCTGAATTGCTTGGCCCTAATTCATCTCATCAAAAAGATTCACCTCCCCATCACGTGCACCATTAAAGTGTAACCATTTCTGCAGAAATGTTTGCATGCTCTCTCAAAATTAAATTACAAAAAAAAAAAAAAATAATAATAATGGAGAGGGACTAAAGTAGATCACTTAAACTGCAGGATCATTGTGTCAGCAAGAAGCTTTACTGACACTTCTCTGCTGTAAATTTAGTAACAGTTTCCCTAACCTGCTTTATAAATTATTAAAATCTAATTCTAATTCAACAAGACTACATCCAGCCTAACAACCTTACAGTAAACACTGATCTTTTTTTCATCTCTCCAAATGAACATTCGCTCCCCTGAATACACTATCACAGTGAAACACACTGTTTCAACGAACGGGGGGGGGGGGGGGGGCGGGAAAAAGCCCCAGATTATTTATTGTGTGCGAGTGGGAAAGCTGCAAACCCAGCCACTGCTGCTTCTTTCTTTCGGCAGGGGATCTTATTTTATTCCCGAAGTATTTTGGTAAATACAGAGCCACGCACATCAGATCCGCTGGTCCCCGGGGGGGGTGGGGGGAGTGTAATGCACAGAGAGGCGAGTGGACGTGAAAATACCGACGGATCTCACCGGGGAAGGGAGCCAGAGGCTCGCTCCGCGCCCGGGGAAGCAGAGGTGTAATTAGCTGCCTCCCGCCCGCTGCCATCGGCTGTCATTTCCAGAAGGGAGCCGCGGAGCACCGCAGCTGGAACATGTCCTCCCCGCAGCCCCCCGCGCCTCCTCACCGCCGCCCGGCCCCCGCCTCGG
This sequence comes from Theristicus caerulescens, assembly GCA_020745775.1. NCBI lineage: Eukaryota > Metazoa > Chordata > Aves > Pelecaniformes > Threskiornithidae > Theristicus > Theristicus caerulescens. The sequence goes on along the minus strand of CM036564.1, from coordinate 63,917,018 downwards.
CCCGCCCGCGCCTCCTCCCCGCACCGCCGCCGCCTCGCCGCTCCCCCGCGGGCCGGCGCGGAGGGACGGAGGGATGGAGTTACCTTGACCCTCCTGGTAGAGAAGCCGGAGACGGGAGGGAGGCGGCGGCGGCCTGAGCCGGGCTTGGCGGAGCGCGGCCGATGCCTGGCGGCGGCGGCCCGAGTGTGGTACGCGCCGGGCTCGGTCCCTGCCGCGGCGGCGGCGGCGCAGGAGCCTGTAGGCCTCGGCGGCGTTGGCGGCCTCCCCAGCGCAGGGCGGCGTTGGCGGCGGGTTCAGGAGCGGGCGGCTGCTCGGGCTCCGCTCAGTCCCATGCACTCGGCGCGGCCCCCTGCCTGCGATGGCTGCTGCCTCACTCACATTCCCGGCGGAGCCCTGCGGAGGGGCCCTGAGGAGGCGGGGGGGGGGGGCGCGGGGGGGAGCCGAGTGCGGGCCGAGCCGAGGGGGAGCGGCGGGCGCGGTGCGGGCGGCCGGGGGGGGGGGGGGCAGGCCGGGCGGGCGGCGCGGCGGTGCTGCGAGGGAAGGGAAGGCCTCTTCCGCCAGCGGCTGGCTCAGGTGAGAGGGGGGGTCCCGGTGGGCGTCGGGGTCGCGCTCCGGCTCGCTCCTATTGTCACTCTCAGCGGGCTCCGGCCATGGCACTCACACACACTCACTCACTCACTCACTCACAACCGAGCCTGCTGCCACCGCCCCCCGGCCCGCGGCCCGCCCCCCGCGCCCGCCCACTGGAGCCTGCCGCCGGGACGCGCCGCCTCATTGGCGCCCGCCGCCGCCGCCGGGACAGCCGGGAAAGGGGAGCGCTGCCGGGGGAGGAGGCGGTGCCGGCCGGGGCGGCGCGCAGCGGCGGGCGGCTCGTCATCGGCATCGCCCTTCTCCTCCCTCTGCGGGCCGGGGGGGAGGCGGACGAGCGCTGGCCGCCGCCAGAGCGAGCCCCGTCGGCTGAGGTAAAAAAAAACGGCGGTGCTGAGGTAAAACCCTGCTAACGCTGAGGTAAAGTCGCCGTCCCGCCGCACCGGGCCCTCTTAGGGGGGCCCAGAGCCCCCTTCCCCGGGAGGGCGGTGGGCGGGGAGGGCCTCCCTCCGGCCGGCCGTGGGGCCCTGGGGCCGGCCTGGCTGTGCGAGAGGCGGCGGGGCCGCCGGAGGGACGCAGCCGCTCCGGGCACGGCCCGCGGGTGCCTTGCTCTGCTCCGTAAGGAGAGCCGGGAAGCAGAGGCTTTACTGCTCGGCGACGGGGTTTCTGCAGCCCTGCACCCCTTACCCCTGGGTTTCTTCAGCCAGTGTATGATTGTTGTCTGAATCACTTTGCCTTTTTTTTTTTTTTAAAGTGTATTTATATGTATAGCGGCCAGCACAACGAGTGCTTGTAAATAGTGTTGTTAAATATCACAGATCTTGTTTAAATTTATTTACCTGGTGGCTTGGTGTTTGGTTGTTTTTTCTTTTTTTTCCCCAAAAATACAACTAATGGTGTTAATATGACTATTATGTTTGAAAATACTATCCACTGTTTTCCCTGTATTTCTGACAGAAAAAAAAAAAAAAAACACTCATATGAGCAGCGGTCCCCCTGTGTTGATATGACCAAAATCCTCTGAAGTACAGTAATTTTTTTAGGAAATGAGCTCAAGGGCAGTTTGAGAGCTGGTTGCTTTGATGGGTGAGTCCTGTCCCCCTGTTTGTGCATGTAGTGAGTGCCTGAACCCCCTGAACATTATTAATCCTATAAAGGATACCTAGTTTTTGTCCTACTCAGCTTACCCTGCAGGTATGTGAGTACCAGTGTTGGCATAACGGAGGAGGTGGGACTGCGGCAGACTCGATTTAGAGTGATTTAAGATGTTGTGAAACTACTTTCAAAATGGCTAATTTTCAGCCAGGTAAGTTCCCTGGTCCAGCTCACATTGAGGAACCTGAAACACTAGTTAAAATAAAAGCTCACTGCTACTGAAGTAGAACTGTAATGGATGTGAACAGTTTTGTTTCTCAGTATGCCTCTTGCATATCTTAAGAAATATGTCTCCCCTAATTTTTTTTACTTGTAGACTAAGCAATTCCACTTCATTTCAATCCTTCCTTGTGTGTCACAGTTTTAAAGCTCTCAGGATGCTTATTCGTTCTCCCAGTGTTGTCTCAAAATCATTCACATCTTTTTTGAACTGCAGCACCCAAGACTGGACACGGTACTACAATTAAGGCCTCAGCAACGCCAGCATCTGCTGTCATGCCTGTCACAGACTACATTCCTGTTTACACATGCCAATACAAATACTTTTGAGTCAGTATGATCTAGTCACAATTTTGCTGACCTGTTTTACCCCCGCATCCATTTCTGCTGACCTACCAAGCCAGTTATTTCTCCCTCAAGTAGACAGTAATGCTACTTGAGAAATGATTTACTGCAACAGCCCTAATGCTATCCCTTCATTTTTATTGCTGGACAGATGGACAATCAAGCAGTCAAGACATCTTTTAAAATAAAATTCCACATGATTTTAAGTCAGAAAACTGTAGAATTTGCCATCCTTTGTAAATCGATTGCATTCCTCAGAAGAATTGTATTTAAAAAAAAAGCTTAACTAAGATTGAACTGTGCCACCGTTACAGAACGATTGTGTAACTCCAAATTTAGAAGGGAGATTTGTACATATTTGTAAATATTTAAAACTTTAAATTCACTTACACCAACTTAAACTAAACCAGCTAAAATAGTCTAAATGCAAGCAAGGGTTGATAACAAAGAATGTAGGTCAGGGGGGTTTTTATACCAGTATAAGGTAAAATTTGGCAAAACCAGTGTAACTTCCTGTTGCCCCCATCAATGAGAGACAGAACCTGCAGATGCACACGTTTTGCTTTGTTGTATATGCTTAATTCTGTTAGGTGTGTTTGTCAGTGCCATGCTTTAGTTCTCAGATTTATTCACTGTCCTGCGTGCTGCTTTTGACCTGGACTGAACAGTGCAGTGAGCAGCTCATGAAGTTATTGATAGCGTACTCTGCCAAAGGGAAGCTCTAGCACAGTCTGATGGCTAGGCTGGCTTTTTAGGTGAAGTTGAGCACGTCATTTTACATGGTTGTACTCCCAGTATGAAATGAAATCCATCTTTGTAAAACACTAAAAATCTAAAACTGAAGCATGTGATGTATTTATTAAAATAACTGCCATAGAAGGGATAAAAATCAAGACTGCTGTCCAAGTCCACTATCCTGCGCACACACAGTTTTTTACTTTTCAATTCTGTCTTTGTATAATAGCTATAGAATTAGTTCTTCAGTATAGCTGAACAAGCTGGTAAATAATGCATTCAGCTAGTTTATTTCTTATATGAAAAATGCATCGTGAGGTATGTTTTGTCCATTTTGATTGTGTAAAGTGTTTTTATGATGTGTTTTATATCAAGTGATGTTTGGTAACAATTCAAGAAAAATACAGACTTTATGAGTGAATAAACAGAAACCTTACCTTTTCTTTATCACTTGGCTGGCAGAGTTTACAGAGTTGGCTTCTCTTTTATTTCCAGGTTGCTTTCCTTTTTTGACTTTGGTCTGTAAAGTCTCCATCTGTAAGGAGATTTAAGACCACAACATAAGATGTGAATGTAAAACTGCTAATATTTCAAAGGGATGCGGCTACTTGTCCTTCTCCTATTCTCTATTTAGTCTGTATTTTGGAAAAATTGCTACTTTAAAAGTGATTACATGAATCCCAAGCAGAGATGGAGAAGAAATGAGTACTACAGGTGTTCTACATAGATGTGTATTTGTATATATTTACATATGTGTTTGTATAAATATATATAATATCAGTTTGCAAGAATAAAAATTAACCGTTGTCAGATAAAATTCACATGACCAACATCTCACATACAAGTTTGTAGGCATATATATAAAAATATGCACATGTTCAATACTTGCAACCCTTCCTGAAGATCTACAAGCAATAATAAGTTCTTTTGATCAGTATTTCTCCACTGCTATCAAAGCACAAGACAAGCCTGTCTTTTTTAAAAGTTATACTGCCTTACTGTCCTACAAAAAGGATTTTTAAAAATAGCTTGGAAAGGAATTTTCAGGGCCAGCTCCTCACCAGTGAGGCACTGTCCTTTTTAGCACCCCAACAGTCAGAACAGCAGTCAGGAGTCCTCCGAAACAGAGATTTTGTACCAGTGACTCAGATTTGTGCCGCTTCACGTTTTTTTTTTGTGTGACTGAGGTTCCACTATAGACCATCTGTTATGGCCACCCAGTCAGGAATACGGAGCTCGCATCCACATTGGCATTCTGCTCTCTACATAGCAGCTTATCAAACAGGATTGCTACATAGATACCACCATGGAAGTCCTGCTCCATTGAGTGATAAACATAAATGGATGTAGCTGGAGCTTGTAAATGTTTCACGTAGCACAACTGATGTGTATTTGTCTACAGTAAGGGTCACATAATGCTACATAAAGGATCTCCTATATGTCAAAAGGAGCATTATCGGGGTACCATGGGATTAGTTTGGATATTCCCTGTTCCAATACTAGTAAGCAAGAAAAGACTTGATCTCCCCAGAGAACTAATTATTCAGACCAGCAGGAAAAAGACCAGAAAGAGAAAGCGTTATGGAGGAAGCAGCAGTGCTGTTTGAAGAGGCAAATCAGCATGCGAACAAGGTGTTTCTGATACAGCTTTTAACAAAAATGAGCACAGTGGAATACCCATCAAAGTAACTGTCCTGCTCCATCAATTTGAGTGAAACAGCACAATCAGATTTTTTGTTTACTTTTGAATCAAATTCATGTGTAACGAAAAAACATTCTATGAAGTCTATTTACCCTGCAGTTGACTTCCAGTTCATGTTTTACATTTTGGGGACGAATGGTCTGCCCAACTTTTGGGCAACATTTGTAATCGCAGTACCGAGTTTGTGTAATAATAAGCAAGTGCTTATTACGTGGACTTTTTGCCTACCGCTCCTCCTTGTATCAGCTATGCGATAACGCTGTCAGTGCCCTCAGGAGCTGAATTCCTGATGCATGTGTGGGGTAAGGATTTTAGGGTCACAGGCACAACTACCCGAACGGGAACTAATTCTTCCTCTCTGTTTATAGACACTGTGTCATTTGAAGTCTGTTTCTGTAGTCAACATGGCAAGAAAAGTAGGAGCTTGCTCGCCTCTGCAGCTGGCTAGCTGCCTCCTCCTAGCACAACGCTGCTTTCACTTATTCCCCAATTCACTTTTTTGTTCTTATTTTGTTCCCCTCCCCCAGCGTCTTAACTCGCCTTCAGGCCCCGGGCGCTGCTTGAAGCCTAGTTTTCTGAATTTTTTGTTAACTTTCCTTTGCTGCCTGTTTACCTGTGCCTTCGGGCTTGGCAGTGTGCTCCTCGGCCAACCTCCTCTTTCCAACTGTCACTCCCCAACTGCCTCTGAAGGTTCCAGCGCTCCCCCCCTTCCCTTCCCTTCCCTTCTCTCCCGGGGCAGCCACCCACGGGGCTGCCTCTGGCGCCTGAAACTGCGCCTGGAAACAGAGCGCCTGCCCATGCGTTACCTTGTCCCCTGTGCTGCTGGGGGATGTCTGAATCCCAAGTGAAACCAGGTCTGCTTCCAGTTCTTCGCTTTGCGATCAAGTCTCGTTTCAGTTATCTCTGCATTTAATGCATTATAAGCCAATGCACACGCTGTTAGGATCTCCCAGTATAAAGCCGTCCTCTTCAGATGAGCACGCTCTGCTGTGACCCAGCTTCCTACATCACCACACCCCAAAATGAACAAATAAAATGAGTAAAATACCAGTGTGTTGTTAAGGTGTCCAGCAGTGCTTTAAGTGTGTGAACTGCTGCTCTCAGCGCTTCCCGTATCTCCAATGAAGCACCTACCAGCTCCCTCCCGAGCTCCGTGCATCTCTCGTGGTTATAGCAGCAGTCGATAAAACACTTGAGATTTTCCCTAAGTACAGAAACCCTGAGGACCGAGAAGGCTGAGATAGAGATCTCTTGTTCTCTTTGTTATAAAAAAGAACAAGCAAGTATTCGTGTGGTATTTTTTTCAACTTGTTTTATCTTATGGTACAGCTTTAACCTATTAGATACTTTTAAATTTGAAGTTTTCAAATTATGGCAAGTGAAAGTGTTCTTCTGTAGTCTGTAGCTCAGCATTGTAGGGAATGCTTAACATCAGGGGGAATCTTAAAGCACTTAAAGTAAATTTAAAATACAAGTGCTAATGAGTTCCAAAGCTTGTGGTATGAAGCTGAGCAGAGGAAGGGCTGTACAGGTGCCGAGGGAGCTTCCACGGAGCTTTTGAACAACTTGTTAAGAGGCGTCGGGAGCAAAGCTACGTGGAAAGAAGTGGCTGAGTGTTAGTCACAGGTCTAAACACAAATCCTGCTGGGAGTCTGCTGGTTGAGCCGGAGTGCCCTCACACTGAGCAAAACAGAGTAGTCCCCTCTACATCCACCATAAGCAGGGATTAGCCATCAGCAGCACGGGTGCAAGCCTGTCAGCGCTGCTGGCTCTTCCCCGGCTGGCGGATAGAGCAGTGGAGACGTTAGGGGAGCACTGGAAAGGAATCTGTATATGAATGCTGCTGAAATAGGAAGGACAGGAAAAGAAAGGTTATAAAAGCATTTTCTAAAATCTTCCCAGATCCACTGTCGGGGTTAAACAAATAGGATAATTTCGCCACTGAGAAAATTGTGTGAATAAGGAGACTTGTGGCTTTTTCATGACCCTGTACAGGAATTACAGATACCCTACAAATGACTAGCAAGAAAGGACTTCACATGAGACAGGAACTGGAGTTGAAATCCAAAAGCAACGAATCCTCGAAAAAGACAGAAATTGATTAGATTTATACAGAAAATAGCAAAGAACCACCTAAACAATCTCCTGTCCAAGCAGACCACACAAAACCAGAAAACTGAAACAAGAAGAGAAGCGGTGTTCTTCTGTGCAAGTGCTGGAAGTTTAAAAACTTAGTTGAAGAGATGAGAATGTCTCACTTTAAAGGAGCACATTGATAGAACTGATTTTTAGGAAACACTGAGAAGGAGTGGCATTAAAGCCTCTCCAGTACTTGACAACAAAAAGAGACGAGAATGCTAAGGTTAGGAAAGGAATAGCAAATAAAACCAGAAACGTCATTATACCATTGTACAAATCCATCACGCATCCTTCCTTACCTTTAACTCTGTGTAATTTGCTGTAGACTGCATTTAGAAATGAGAATATAGGGAAAGCCAAGAAATAAGATGGTGTGGTATAATTCCCACACAAGGAGAGGATTAATACATTGGGGATCTTGAGCTCAGAAGAAAAAACTTCAGGCTGAATTCAATAGACGTCCGTTAAGATCTTTGCTGGAATGGAGATGGGTGAATGACTTATTTTTCAAAACTGCTTTGTATTATTTGTTCTTGTGTTATCTGGCAAGATGGAGTATTACAAGCTTTCACGTCCTGTTACAGAGGCAAAGGGTATGAACAGGTTCAAATAAAACAAAATTTTAAAAACCAGATGCCCAAGGGCAGCAAGGACATTAAATTGTCTTTTTACTTTAACAGGCTACCATAATTGCAACATACAATACATATACAACACATTAATGAGTTTAGAAGCTTATTTGCCACTAAATAAAAATGCACCACTATCAACTTTAAAAATCTGTTCTATAGAGAAGTCTAGACACCAGATTTAGGGTAAGATAGCTCAGTAAATATAGACGAATTTGAGCCAATATAAAATCTGTGATATGTCATGATAAGATCTGGCATATTATCATTGAGTGACTTCTTTGACATGCTATGCAGTCCCCACAGTTAAGAGAATTTTCAACATTACCCAGTGTCAGGTGGGTCCCAGAAGAATTTATAGCAAGAATCAATAGCCAAGACTTGAATGAGAGAAGATCAAAAATAGAGCTGAGATTTTCCTTTTTAAGATGCAAGGAGGAGTTAAAACAGTGATTTGCTAAGGCACCAAGCGGCACCAGCAGACACCTCTGGAAAATTGATCTTAAGCTATATTTAGTACATTCAAAGAAACTGTGGCTCCCACTTGAGCCATTTCAGCTCAAATACAGATAAAAAATAATCAGATCACATAGACTGTTCGCTCATCTTGAATAAATAAATATTTAACGGAATTGTGCACTTCTGAGTCATGTTTAGATCTAAAATGTGTCTTTCTAGATGAGCTCCTACCTCTGAGCAGATTCGTCTCTAACTGCAATTCTGTAGGTGTGCATCTGTACTTCATGTGTGGAAGTCTACCAAAAATACGCTAGACAATGAAATCCTGATGTTGAGAGCTTTTAGTACACAAATGGCTAACGAGAGCCCTTCAAACAAGCTCTTCCCTAAAGTTTGTTGTAGAATAATTCCGGTGTCTTGCAGTTACAGGGTTTTAATGATGGGCTGTTGGGACAATTTTTTTTAGTCTTGTAATATTTGTAAAGCTTAGTTCTTGGAAGTTTATCACCATCTTGTAGCTTGAGTGTGAGATACTCCTGGGCAACGCTGTTCAATGCCTGCCTGAGTACAATTTTAAAATGTGATTTTTTTCTTTTCACTGATTTATACCTAGGTCAAATTCATATTATGATCTTAGGTTCCTTTCTTGAAAACTCACTGCAGCTTCATTTAGGACCTTAAAATATTACTTAAGCCACATCCTGGAATATATGAAAATAAATTTTCTCCATCTTCTACGTAAAACATCCTTTCTGAGTTACTGAACTTTCTTCCAAAAAGTACACTATTTTCGATCCAGAATTTCATTCCTTGACATTCAAACTGTTCTGATCCCATCAAATGTAATTCCACACCCACTGAAACCCACCTCAGGCCTTTTCCCAATGTGATCCAGCTATTTTTTGGGGGGATGTTATAGGAAGTTTCACACTACCATTCTAATACACAACAGTGAATATGCTTTAGAGATTTTTTTCATAATTCCTGGTGTCCTTGCGCTTAGCAAACTGTTTTGATACATATATGTAAGTAATTTAACTTGCCTCCTGTTCCCCACTACGACTCACTGCTTTGCTTTTAACAAATAGACAGAATTATAACACACACGCATGGCAAAGCTTTCATACGGTACCATTGCCTATCATCCCATTCAAATTGTTTCTTCGAGAAAATTACCATCTAGTGTTGGTCCTGCTGGTGGTCATCTACGGGATATTTCAATCAGAATGCCATGTATGCAGAATTCTTTATTTTATTCTAGTTGCAAAAATATTTGCCATTTGAAATGTTATCTGCTTATTCAAGCCATTAGACAGAAATATAAGTAAGGTAGTCTGCTTTCAACTGAGATTTACAAAAATACTCCATTACCTCCTGGGAAAAAAAATGGTAAAAGACATTTGCAGAAAAAAGTAGGGCATCTATTGCTGCTACATGTTTAATTTTATTTGATTTACTATACTTAACTTTTTCCTTTGTTGGCAAAAACAACCCTTGCTGTTGCTAATGCTGTTTGCCAGCGTCTCCATCTGCATCTTTGGTTACTTCTTGGATTCGTTCTCTTAGCATTTGCAGAATTCTGCTTGTGTCCTCTGAACTCTCATGGGAATTTTTCCCCTTTGGTGGTTAACATCCACAGTAGCATGAAGTTATTCACATTGTGTATGACATTTTCCTGCAATTGAAGACACCTGAGCCCTGTTCCCTCTCCAGTGTCTTATGTGGTGTTGCTGATCCCTGTCAGTGATAAAGGAATGCCTCTGTCTCATTTTTAGAGGTCTTGGATTCATGCTGTACGCATCCATGTTTCGGTTTTGTCAGTAATGCCAAATCGCCTTTTGGAGAGTTTATCTAAACGCATCTCAGCTCATAATTTTGCCATGTAGGTTTATTTTGAAACTGGACCCTTCCTTATCTTACCTTTTGTAGATTATTTCTTTTGCGAGTGGTTTCCACGAAGCACCTTGGAAAGCAGCCAGTTTAGTCTCAAAGTTAGTGCCATATTTGTTCCGAATTTCTGTCTGGCCTGTTTTCTGCTGACCTTTACTTAAATGATTATGTATAAGCGTCTGTGCACGTATATTTGTAATGCTTTCTATCTTGCTCAGGTTCAATTTTACTACATAAAACAAGCTTTTCGCTTGAGCTTTATGTCCCAGTTGTTTTATTAGTATTGTAACAAGTCTGCTCGTACAAGGCACATCCACTGCACATCTGAATAAAAGTAAACATCCTGTGTTTTTCAGCCTTCTCTAAACCCCAACAGATGGCTGCTACTTTTACAAACTGTGCTGAATGGGATGGCTCACATTTCCCATGCAACAGACTTATTTCTGGAATCCAAACCCAGTATACTCCTTGCAGGTGGGAACACTGATCTAGCCACAAAGCAGTTTAGCCCAAATCAGTTCTCCGTGGCGACTCTTCATAGCTCAGACCCTCTTGCTTTTTGGCATGGATGTACAGTGGGGCATGCCTTATATTGCTGATCCATCCAAAGTTGCAGGAGGACTGGTAACAGCTTCCACATGTAGGTCCTTGATCATCAAGCCTGAAGGTCCTTTGTGCCATACATCTGCTAGAACCATTGTATGTTTATTTTTTTCCTGGAGAATAAGTATTTTTTGTAGATAGATGGTGTATCTTAGAATGACTGGATTTCACCTTAATGCTCAGAGCCCGTCCCTGCTCAGGATACTGTCGGAATCTGCAGGAAATGGCATACGTTTTCTCTACCTCAAGATTCAGGAGACACGTGCAACAGGCGTATGTCTTAGCCTGATTTCCCTGCAGCAGCAGTGCCCTGACATTGTCTGTGCTTAACCCTGTCTCTGGAATCAAAGGTACTTCAATGCCCGGGTGAATTAGCAGCAAAGCAAGCTTGAGACTTGATCCTGCTCATGTGTGCATTCGGGGACCCATTCCCATCTCAATTTTTTTCCTAAAAAGAGGTAACAAGGGAGCTACTTTGGCTGCAAGTCCTGACAAGTAGTCTCTGTGAAGTCTTAAAAACAGTCTTGAGTTTGTTTTGTCCTGAGGGAAAGGCAATTTGGGAGTGGGCTTCATCTTTTCTTCTTTAAAACTTTTCTCCTCTGAATAACAGGCTTGCTCTCAGCTACTTGTGCCCACTTTCCGTTGCATGTTAGAGTATTAAGCATCAAAGGAAAAAGCTTTTGAAAGACCACCTTGCATCCTTCTAGAACTTGTGTACTAATTTTTTTGCATGGATGATCTTCAATGGGCTACATGTCTGTTCTGTTGTGTTCAGAGGCCCTAAAAATTTTGCCATTTGTTTAGGAAGTAATTCTGAAGAATTAAGAAATTGCTGATGTTTCTCCTCCAAATATACTATTTACTGAAATAGCTGAGTGCAAGCTAGTCTAGCATTAGCTGTCCTTGTGTACCTTCATCAGCCAGACCCTCTCTGATTCATGAAAACCTAATACACAATAGGGACATTTTCCTCCATCCTACCAATGTAGAAAGCTCCCAGTGGCTCTCGAATGCGTATTCTCATTAAGGATCCAGTAGACTGGTCACACTCCAAAACCCATCAAGTCTTTATTATTTCCTAAATCAAAGTTATTTACATTTCCAATTTCCTTCACAAGTCATTGTTTTTTTAACAAATTAACTATTGTGAAGCCCAATTTCATGGTATTTTAAGATATTTTGTAGCATGTCCATTGCACTCATCACTTTATCATTAGCCATCTTGCCCTGCAATTCACTATTTGCTCCTTTCAGAGCGACCCAGGAGGCAAGAACTGGGAAAGCAAAGATTTTACGGGTCTCTCACCAGCGTTCTGCTCACAATGAGGATATTTTTTGCATAACTCCCCATAATGGGAACATTCTCTTGGAGTAGTTTTTCTGTGGTTAAACAGAATGCACTGTTGGTCAACATCTCTAACTAGTTTGAGTAAGAGATGAGACTCTGTTCAGCCTGGCTTCCAACAGCCTCTTCTGTTTCCTTGAAGAGAGACTCCCTAGGTGGTGATGTCCGTTTTCCCACTAATGGGACTGAGTGTCATTGACTGGTGTACGCAGCCAAAGAGTTTCACAAGATGATGGCTTTTTTAAAAAAGGTTGTGCTCAGAAAAATCAATATTACAGAAAAAAACAACTTATCAATATTTTCCATTATATAGAGAGGAGATTCCATTTGCTTTATCTTATCCTGTATCCTGGCCACAGAAAGATGGGCACTGAAGCCAGGTGGACTACCTGCATCCATTGAACTCTGCCAATAATTCAGTATATTTTGCTAATCGCAATATTCCAGTTCTTGTTTTGGTTCTTTAATCCAGAAGAAAGATTTTAGGGCTGCTTGTACTGACCTGCTTGCAGGTGTTTTTAAATAAACTACGAACCACAAAGTTGTATCTACTTCTTGCCTTTTTTTTTGCAATTTTTTACCAAAGCCGTGCCCCTTTGGCTTTTCCACTGAGTTTTTCAAACTCAACAAAAGCATTTTCCCTACTACAGTAAGATACGCGTTCATGCGTGTAGACTTCCCTTCTCGTCTGGGAAGCTGGACGATGGTACAAACCTAGGTACTATAAAACCAGACTAACTTCTCCACCTGTATAAAACATTATGGTTCTGGCACAAGTATGTCATGAATGATATCAGTGGTCACTTCAGGCATCAAAATCAATTATTCCCCAGCCAGAAAGCTGGATCAAAGTGTAAGCCAAGTCAGGAGAGCATACATAATTTCTACTGATGTTTGCTATATGAAGAAGCAATGGGCCATGCGTACAGCCTTGCACATTTTAAGTGGGAGAGAAGCTTCATGTGAAAATGCTAATTGTAACCACAGCCTAAAACGCACACTGCCAGAAGCCTTTAGTGAACACACTCAGCCTCTCGCCTTCTTGCTCCATACTCGTACATAGACAGAATCATAGAATCATACAATCATTTAGGTTGGAAAAGACCTTTAAGATCATCGAGTCCAAGTCCTGCGTTATGTGTACATCCTACATCTAGCTCATGTTTTTCCCCTATTAATTTGTAACTATTGTGCATGCCTTACAGCTGGCCAAAATCTCTTCTACCCAGGCAGGGGCTACATCGCTGCTAGAAAGGGTGAAAGCAAGGTCAAGCTAATCCAGCCCTTGAAGAGGGCCACAACCTGTGTGGCTGTTAAAGAAGGTTACAGTAGGCTCAAACTCTTCAGGAGAGAAATACAGCTAACTCCTTACGAGCGTAAATAAGGCACATTCAAATGTGTTTAATTGCGCGAGCCTGTCTGAAAATCTGGCTCATCGTTCTTCTTTCTTTTTCTCACTCAGGGGGTCACTAGTGCCTGAAAACACTGATACGCCAAGGAAGCCAATTCCCCGCGGGAGCATGACTCTGCTCCACACAGACATTTTCCCTTCTGTCACTTGGCATAATTCAGTGTGTGACTTGAAAATTCAAAATATAAACAAGAGAGAGGAACCAGGGCCAATAATGTTGCGAGCAGAATTCTCAAACCTTCCCAGTAAGTGAAAAATACCTCTCCTCTAGACACACCACCCATTTCTCCATTCTTTTTAGCTTAACTGGAACTATTTCTTTGCGGCTCTTAACTTATGAGGAAATGGGGGCAAAAGTACCATACTCAAACATATATGTATTAGACTGTAAAAACACACCGCTCAATGCCTGCACTGCACAACACATGGTTTAGCAGGCGTTTCTCTTGTCTCATCATTCTCCTCTTCCTGCAAATTGCTTATTTCTTTTCTCTTCTTTTCTCAGGATCATTTTCTCCCATAACTTTGTTGTTCTTTAGCACCTTTTAAATATAGTTATAAAATATATAAGTATGTATTTAAATATATCTTTGTTCCTGCTGCTCTCATCTGTGTTACAGATGCAAGTTAAAAACCTTCAGCATATTTATGCATCATTCTAAAGAGGAAAGAACTGTCCCCTACACCGTCCTTTACTCGCTTCTGTTCCTCCCCATGTCCCAGGATGCACAAAGTTACTGCAGCTTTGCAGGTTTTTTCCCTGAAAATTGATAAATGATACAGCTGAGCTAAACAAGTGGAAAATACACCACGAGCACAGACGGATACCTTCTGAAAGCCCAGTTTGGTGTATTACTTTTCCATCAGTTCCTTATCGAACCTGGTGAGTGCTGACCCTCCCCCATCGTGGCAATGAACAGCGCGAGGAAGTAATGGTAAGATGTCTCTGGAGCAGTTGCTTAAATGATGACGTATCATCTTCTCTCTCCAGGTGAAGCACCTGGTTCTGCTCTAGAAGCTGAACCCGGGGAGTTTCTTGCTTAGGGTCACTGTCCTACATGTGGAGATTCTTCACTAACGGTTATAGCATCTTCCTCAGCAGTTGCTTTGGTCATTGCTCCACTACCTCTTTACGCAAGCTGCTCTTCTGGTACTCACCAAATCCCTCCAGCATCCCTTCAGAGCTGTTAACGCTTGCAGGACATGCTGCTAGCAAGGCACCCAGTGAACAGGGAAGGGGTTGCAAAAGCTGCTTGCTCCTTTGGCTCCTTCCTTTGCGCAGAGGAGATCTTGTCTGTAGTTTTAGTATGAAAAGTACTCAAGAACTAAGACAAAGCCACTCAAGAACTAAGACAAAGCCACTCAAGAAGCACGACACTTTTCACTCGCAGAGCTGCACGTGCAGCATGGACCACATCCACGCAGTCCTGAGACAACCCAGCGTTGCTGATGGCTCAAGTGTCACTTCAGAGCCAGACTTAGAAAGGTCAGGCTAGCACAGGCCGGTTAAGGGAGACGGTTTCATCTTTTTAATATTTGAATTTGAAGTTCAAACATGTAATGTTTCAAATTAAGGAAAGCTGAGAATTTACGGGAGTGCAGAAGGCATGATGCCTTTCAGCGAATTATTAAACTGAATTAACAAGAGTGACAACTTCTTAACTGGATGGAAGAGAAGGGAGTAGAATTCAATGAAAGTTAGTACTCCTAGCTAGAGAGTTAAAAGATCCGTTCTCTTGCATTTTTTCAGTGAAATGAGTTTGAGGGGGGAAAAAAGAAGATATTTATCAGTGTTTAAACACGATGCTGTAGTAAATGAGTAGTTGTCATTTCTTGTAAAGAAAATCCAATCTTAATTTTAGTTTTTCCAGTGTCATGGTCTTGCATGGGTGTAGGCAAGTTGCTGGAATGGTTAATTTTGGCCTCTGCCATTATAACGATGATGTACCTTATTTCTAATTTGAATGATATCCAGTTTCAGCTCGCAGGCGTTCATCCTGTCATACGTTGATTATTGTAATAAAAGCCTGTTATTCCCACATTTTATTCCTATACGCAGTCATTAACTGATGAGCAGAGGCTGCAGCGCTCGCGGGCTGTTCAAGTAGGGATCAGCAGCCTCGTTACCGCCGTCTGCCTTCTCTCCTGCGGTTCTCCAGCACGTGGGAGAGGTGGAGGACTACAGGGTCTTGTGGAGGGGAGGCCGTGGAGCCGGGCTTGTACTTTCTAGGGGATCACATTTGAACCTAAGGTCCCAAAGCAGCACAAACCCCTCAGTACAGGGCAGACACCCAACCTTTACATGGCCCAGACTCGCATGCACTCCAGAGGGGCCGTAAGTTTCCTGTCATTTGAATGTTATATGGAAAATAATCCTAAAAAGTTTGAATTCTATAATATACACGTTAACCACAACATGCTGCGGCGGAGGGGGGTCGCTTGTTTTTTCTCTACATTATGACCTCTGCAAGGAAAATACCGAGGAGTTTGAGACTCCGACTCAGTGCAGTCATCCCACCAAACCTGAGTTCAGCAGTTCTCATAGACGTGTGGCAGGATTAGACACCTATATTCTTGGCTGTTAATTAATTTTACCACTAATTCTAATGTATTCACAGAAGCATCTGTTCCAAAAGAAAATTTAAACATGGCTGAAGTCTGAGTTTTATACATTTAACGCTGGAAGTTTTTCATATGTAGCTTTCAGTGGTACACAAGCTGTGTATTGTATGTGCTACTTGAGTTAAAGCACCATAAGTTAGGGAGATGACAATTATTTGTAGAGTTCAGTCTGTTGTGTATATTTCGATGTTACTAATACAGGCTGTGTTGCTATGTGCACATTTCAAGCCAACTAAGGATTTACAACTTGCAGGTATGTAATGATATTGGCACTTACTCTTTGTTTCGTTATGGAGAAAGCAACAAACGCAAAAAACCTCAGTAAGAATGAAACAAGGGTAAAAAAAACATCAGGGAAGACATTGAAATACAAATTTTTACTCCAAATGTTTCGACAATGTTGAAATTAACGAACACGTTATCTTATCGAGCTCAGTCTAGATCTGGGTCAGGCTAAGTTAACTAAGGACAGGAAGAAATTGGGAAATTCTTAGACCCAGATGAAAACCACATCAGGTAAGTTTCTTTTACACACTCAGTCTGTGAGTGTAAAACCCAGCCACTGATACCACTACCAAAGTGCCCCCAAAACAAGACTATAATTTTCACAATAAGCTGCTGCTGGGGTTTTTTTTTAATCAAAAGCCTTTGTGTCTCACTGCGAGAGCTGCCACCTTGACCAACCCCATTTTATGTCTGGAAAGACCCGTTATTTCATTTCCAACATCCCAGGACGAAGGGAATCCATTTCAGTAAGCACAGGCCGAAGCAGGTTCATGGTGCCAGTGGTACAGCAACATCACCAGCTCCTTCCTTCTCGGGTGAGTCTCCCGCCGGCGCAGTCACCTCGGCAAGGGGCCCCGTGCAATGCTGGCGCTGAGGATGGTGCCTGCAGCCCTTGGAATTGCACGGGCAGCCCTCCGCTGGTACACCCCAAACACCCCAGAGTATAATTTTATTACAAAGCATTATAATATATAAATATAGTATAAATATTACACAGCATCCAGAGGCAGCATTACACCAGGGGATTTGCACAATTTTTGGAATGGGCAACAGCTGCCCTCACTCCACCTGAGAGCATCTCAAGAGATGAGGTCTGCAGTTGTGAGGAGGTTTTCTCTCATGTGTTATTTAAGAATATAAGGGACACAGAGGCAATATGTGACTTTGCTTCCAAGTTAAGCTTTTTCAGAAGGTTTTAGGGTTTGTTTCATATGTTTCTAAGCATTTTCCGGTTCTTGGGGAAAGCCTAAATGTGTGCTAAAAAACGTCTTCAACCTTCCTGTGATGGAGGCCGTGAGTGATCACAGCCATTTAAGACATGCCCTGGTTTCTAAGAATGAGTTTGAAGGGATTATCAGTGCATTATTAGTGCGTTAAATACAATAGTAAACTGCTAGTAACCAAACAGACCTGTGGGGGAGCTCCGTGGGTTTATCAAACTTAAGGGAAAGGAAACAAACTTGTTTTATCATCTCTTCTTCCATAACTTACCATGACCCAAGCACAGCCCTGGCTCCTGCACACACCTCAGGCCGTTATCCCGAGGGTGTGTGGTACGAAGAGCTGCCACTATTTATAAAATCCACACAGGAACACAGCAGGCAAATCAGCCACCGCACCAGAGGGCAGAAGGCAATAGCCTCTGTGTGCCCTGTCATCACAGTTCACCCCATCTGCTTCACATCCATGCCTCAGAGCCGCTGTTAATGCTCTCCCCCCGGCTCTTTAAGGACAAAAGCACACAAATAAAAACCCAACAAGATTGCTTTAGCTTCACCCACGGTAAAGAGCCTCCATTCGACTTTATCTCAGGTCTACTTAGGATCACAGCCTGGACTCACTTCAAGAAGGACATTGAGGTGCTGGAGCGTGTCCAGAGAAGGGCAACGAGGTTGGTGAAGGGTCTAGAGACCAAGTCTTATGAGGAGCAGCTGAGGGAGCTGGGGTTGTTTAGTTTGGAGAAGAGGAGGCTGAGGGGAGCCCTCATCGCTCCTGCAACTACCTGAAAGGAGGGTGGAGCCGGGGGGGGTCGGTCTCTTCTCCCCAGTAACAAGCGATAGGATGAGAGGAAATGGCCTCAAGCTGCGCCAGGGAAAGTTTAGGTTGGATATTAGGAAAAACTTCTTCACTGAAAGAGTAGTCAGGCACTGGCACAGGCTGCCCAGGGAAGTGGTTGAGTCCCCATCCCTGGAGGTATTTAAAAGACAGGTAGATGTGGTGCTTAGGGACATGGTTTAGTGGTGGACTTGGCGGTGGTAGGTTAATGGTTGGACTCGATGATCTTAAGGGTCTTTTCCAACCTTAACAATTCTATGATTCTATGATTCTATGATTCTATGACTTTTCTCTCTACTGACACTCAGTAGAGCCTCTTGCGCTCACCCTGAACCACTTGCTGTTGAGCCACACACTGCGACTCAAATTTTTTTGCGACCAGCTGAGGCTGTGTGGCAGGCACACAGGCCCTGCCGCGTCTGCCGAGCTGCCGTGAGTTCAAACCAAGCAGATCCCACTTCGGGCTTCCCCAGCTGTAAGTCGCTGAACTGTGCAAAATGGGCGACTCGTGACGTTTGCAACGTGGCCCTGGAGGCGCGCGGCCGGGCAGCGGGAGAGAAAGCAGGACGGAGCTCTGCGATGCTTTGTGGGGACAGTTTGTACTCCAGTAACGTGACACGTGCGTGCAGGTGCAAAGCGTGGAGGGCTGCGGGCAGAGCTTGGCGACAGTCCTTACCCAGGGAGAGAAGGTGAGCTAAGCGCAAACTTCAGCCCCACTTCCCCCGTTGCCCAGGCGCAAGCAGTCGCTTGTCCATGCTTGCCTTCCACTAGCGCACATTAGCAAGGAAAACAAAGTTGGTTGAACAGAGCTGGCAGGAATCCTACCACTGCGTTTCCTAAATGGATCTATTAAAATGTGAACAGAGATCACATTGCAGGGCATCATCGTAAAACACCACGGGTGGCATCTTAGCCAATTCCCAGACAACACCGCTTCCTCCTCCTCGGTCCAGCTGCCTTCAACACCAGGTGCCACCACGCCGCTGCTCCTCTCGCACATCTTGGTCACAATTATCTTCACGTTTCCTCCTCTCTCTCCAAATGGTTCCCCGCTGGGTCCTTTGAAGGCTCATCGTTCCCCATCACTCGCCTGCAGCCCAGTACTGCAGTCACAGCCAACAGAGGCATTGCTGCGTCTCCGGCACATCTCGGAGCCATGCAACCTCTCCGAGTCTTTCTGCTTGAGGAAAATAGGACTCCAGGACCTCAGTGTCCCCTGGGCATCCCTACGGAAGCCCTTAGGTTTGCAATTTAGCCTCGATGGAGCACGTGACAGGCTACACGGGTTACACCCATCTTACTCCTGCCTCAAGAGTGGGAGTCACCTCTTTGTCTGACTTTCAAATGAACATTTTCCTGCCTTCTCCCCTGCTGCCACCCCTCGCCCTCTCCTGGGGCTCTCAGGAAGCAGCCACAAAACCGTGACTTTGCTCTCTTTCAAGAATTCCTTAAAACCTTGTGCACATTTCCCTCCCTGTCACCAATGTCCACAAAAGCTTGACAAATATTGGTAAGGAGCTGGGAAAAGGTTAGGGTCTTCTGGTTTTGCGACTGTGACTTGGCCAGCTGGTGTTCTCATCTCTTCACCCTTCCCTTTCTGTTCACGTGTGGTTTACTCCCTCTGGTACGTCGTCTCTGTCCTCTGGGGTTCTAGACCTCAACAGAGGCTTCAAAGCTTTAAATTAACTAAATTACCTCTGCTGGTAACATCATAAACTCCAGAAGAGGCCAAAGCAGCAGCAGCCCTGTGGTGCAGAGGAATGGGAGAGAAGCAGGAGTTCTCGGCTCCGATCCAGTTCTGGCACAGTTTTCTTATGTGCAGCTGGGGAGCTTTTTGCCTCACTTTCCCTGCCTCTAAAATGAGAACTACAGCATCCACTCTCTGTTTGCCACACTCAAAGGATCAGCTCTCTGGCGGGACGATTCGCTGTGTATCTGTACAGCACCCTGTGAGCGCGTACAGAGCTCTTTATCTGCACGGGGAACCTCGGCCTCTCCTGCTGCCTCCAGCCACAGCGAACAAAAGGAGCAGGGAGGGACACAGGTTAGAAGTAAGTTAGTGGCACTCAGAGAAGAGTTTCTTAGGGAAGCCAAAGATATACGCTATTTTGTATCCTTCTAAAAGCTGATATAATATACATAATGGTTTTCCAGACTCTTCTGCTCATGACATGTATAATGAAACCATCGTGACGGAACAGAATGCCTATCTAAAAAAGCTGCACTTTTAGAAACCTAAATTCTGCTTGGGTTCTAAAGTTTAGAAGTTTTAATTTTGCTCCTTGAGAATAACTAGCTAACATACCTTTAAAAATGAGCTGGCTTATTTTAGTTATAGTGGAGATAATAGGAAAAAAAAGCTCAAATCCTGTCTAAAATCTGGGCAAAACAATCTTTGAATGACAGAGCACCATTTTCTTCCAGAAGATTAGCAATAGTTTATTATTCCAAGCATATATTTAGACTATTCCACTTACACGGTTGCTTTAATATCAACCGTATTAAAACCTTTCCGACAGCCGATCACATCCAGAAGCGGTTCCAAGCTCCTCCGCATGCCCCGTTTCACGAGGCAGCTCTCGGAGCACCGTCTCAGCGGCTGCGCGTACGGGCGGGATCCCTCCGCGCACTCAGGCAGGGCCCGTGCGACGCTCTGAACTTCCCACTCTCCTTTCAACGTGCTGCGTGGAGACCGGCAAGGAAAACGGTGCTTTTAGAGCACTCGCTCAGTAACATTCCTGCAGTTTGGGGATTAAAAGCATTTACTTTAAAACAGTAGGTTCGCTGTTTCTTTGGTGCTGTCCCGGTGCTTGTGCAAGTTGGAAATCGTCCTGGTGACTGTCAAGTTCACCTTTGCCGAAAGAACAGAAATAGTTTGAGATCAAGAAGAGCGAGGCAGGGAACAAATACAGGGGGTTCCGAGAGAGAACTTTGGTAACTCTTTCTCTTTTGCAGTCAGATGACCCTGGATTGCATAGTAAGTTAAACCAACTTTTTTAAAAACATAGGAAAAAGAATGGAACGATGACACCAACACAGCAGTAACTCTTCTCCCTGTTTTCTGCTACAGGCCAACTACACGAGTACACTTTATTCACCCACACCTTGGATTCTGACCCAGCAGAATGCTCTGGTTCGCATCCGCAGGAGCTGCCTAGAGCTAACCGTGGCCTTTCTTCTCTGAGGTTTTGTAGGAGGGTTCGTGAACGCGGTACGCATGGAAACCAGTGATCGACAAGAAAAACCTGCGTAGTAGCTTAACTCGCCCAGCAGTGTGGGAAAAACGTTAAGAACTTGAGGGGTTTTATATTTTGCAAACAAAAGGAAGTTCATTTCCTCTGTTAGCTCACCATAGCATTATGTGCGAAAACACGCCTGGAGCTCTTGAAATACCTTTACTTATTTCTGTATCTACCACATTTATTTACAGAGCCATCTGGAAAACACTGCCTTTTCATTTACACGATACTATGGAGCTTTTCAGAATTGTTTCATAAACCAAACTCTTTAAAAACACCCACACCTACAGAAATTGTCAACTAGAATCAAGTCTCAGGGATTTTTTTGGTGTATTTAAGGAGTATTGACAGGACAGTTAAAACTGCCGTGTTAACGCATAAATAGGTAATTCTCCGTGTGCTAACTTTACCACATTAATAAATCTAGCAATCAGCCAGTGTGTCTAATACATTACACATCCCTGTAAGAAACCACAAATACTTCAGTTATGTCTCATTGTAATGCAGTCTCGGGGCATTCTAACAGTTTAGAAAATAAATGGGAGCAAATTCTTCAATGAAATACAATAAACATGCAGGCTTCGAACAGCTGGAACAGGAGTAGGGTGCAAACTGGGAAACACAAGCGTCCTGGGTGGCAGGTGAACGCATACGGGGAAGAGGAGCTGCACATGCCGCCCAGCTAGTTCGCGACAACCGAGAGTTACAGTTCACTCACTGTCTAGGCATCCTAGCAATAAACCGCAACAGGAATGTTAAAATAATAACACTAATAAAAATAAATACGGATTTGGGCTTATTTTAGCCAAGATGTTTTAAGAAAATGCCACCATTCATTCCTTGGCATGTGCTGGGATGCCTGTGTGCTCCTATGACGTTCCTTAATTGCCTTCGTACTTTCTGCTATTTGCAACCGTTCGGACTCAATAAATTCAACCCAAATATAAGAATTAATTCCAACAATCATTTAATCTTCTTGTTGCTCTAATACCATACACACATAGAAGACTACTCGAGATCTTTATGACTACCTTGTCAATGGTTTGCTATCTAGAGGTATTCCTTCTGACCCATACATCATTGTATGTCTTCATTTAGCAAAACAAGATTGTTTTACAAAATGCTCGTTTCTTTCTAATAAACATTAGGTTGTCTAGTACTGGCCTCAGCTAGACTTTGATTTTTGGGGTGTGAAGCACAAACGCCATCCTCGTTGATCCAAGACACCATTGTCCTTACAGGTATTGTCTCTGCCGTGCTGGCATAATGAGAAGTGTAATTGTTCCCCGCTTAGTGTTGTCAAAAAGATCTAATGTTGAAACACACAACTGCTTGGCATCTAACTGCTCATTTGGTAGCATAATTGTTAAATTTACGTGTTCAAGTATACTAAGTATACAGTTTTTTCAAGTGTAGCACAGCAAATGCAAGTCTATTTCTACGTGTTCCTACTGCGAATCTACAGCCACACAAACTTTGGAAAAAACGCTGTACCTCAGCGAGGAGCACCCCCGCTTCTCCTGATCCCTCATGTGTCAGTCCCAAACGGAGGGAGCTCACCAAGGTCGTTGTTACAGTGAAGCCTTGAGGCTTCCTTCTTCAAATGACCCCCAAATTACTGTCAGAAAATGTTGCATTATGCATTCCCTAGATGTCCGAGTAAAAGAACTTTAAAGCAACATTTGAGATCTCCATGTATAAATAAGAGTTGCCATCATCAAACGTGTCAGCCTCAACTTCTTTCAAGACCCGGCGATCGGCTCACACATCAAGTCGCATCCTCCGCAGCACTCTGGTGAGTACCGCAGGCTTCGCGGTGCGGAGAGATACCCAAGAAACATCCCAAATTGTTACCAGATTCCGCCACAGGAACATGCTTCAGAGGCGCCTGCGGCTGGGCAGCTGCTGACACAGCATCAGCAGAAGCAGAATTTCCAGTCTGGGGTCCGTCTTTCTTCCCCCCTCGCTTCTGATATGATAAACAGAAACAAAAGCACATAAAGAAACCACGTTTCTCTAAGACAAGACATCAAACTCTGAATGCAAACTTTACGTCCACCAGCACAGAATTATTTTTGGCAGGAATAATTACAGTTTAAGGTAGCGTTACAAACGCTTTCTCGGTTTACCTTTCTGCCTTCATTCTTCATACATCCGCTGTACTGAAATCAAAGAAAGAACTCAGAACGACTGTACTTGATCTATAGGCACTGCTCTCTGGCACCCTCCAGAAGTCCCAGCAAAAGTTACGTTAGACACCTCCAGCCATGCTACCTGCTATGCGTGTATTCAATATTTTTTAATCTGGACCTGAAGTAGAGAGCGTTGGCACACATTGTACTCACAGGTACTCAACTCTGTTGGTAATTAAGAATTCCTGTGTTAAAAACATCCAGAAACGTGAATATGGGTCTGTATTTGTGCTGCGGCTTCAGTCTAATGTACTTGCCAGTATTAGCCAGACCAAGTATGGTACCCGGGGTGCAACAGTCCTTTGGTGATCTACTGCGTGTTGTGAGTTCCCTGGACCTTATTTTTTTGCCACTTTTATTAGCCTTCCCCAAACGATCATTTTAAATTAGCACTGAGAACTCTCCTGACCTCCTCCCAGCATTTCTCATTGCCAGTTCTGAGCTCCTGTGGCAACAGGCTGCTCAAGTCCCGCCTTTACAGGATTTTAGCAGCATCAAATCTTTACTCAGAGCATGAGAGAATAAGACTGAAATTGATATTGAATTGAAAATGTAATATATTCCCATAAAAATATTGGTGCCAAGATTGTAGCAGGAGTATATAGAATAGTATTTTCTGGCATTCGGTTTCCAGAAAAGTAGCTATACTTTCAAAATACAGATTTGAAAGTATCTAAAGGCATGAGGACGCAAGACTTGAAGAAATGCATGTGTTGAAATCCGAGTAGGACGGAACACCGTGCCAGCAAGCTGAGGCCAGGCAGTCAGCGGCCGTAACTGAAGTTAACCCCACTCCGCTCCCATTAGCCAACGTACCTGTGCCAGTTTACAAACTGGCATAGAAAAAGCAAACGGAAAACAAGAAGTTACCGAAGATCCTCACAATTGGCTGTTAGGTTATCTGCAAAGAACTCTGATCTGGAACCAAGGGACAGAGCACTGTATAGTCACTAACAGACAGCTGTGTGTCCACAGACTGAACTGCTACCTGTAGCTGTCATCTCCACACTCGCTTTTGCCTTCCTTTTTCCCAAGGCACGTGAAATCCCCAAATCCATCGGTTCCTGCAGGGCAGAGGCAGCGGTGCTGGCTCGACCACTGGCTCTCCTTGCTGCTAGCAGAAGTTAAGAACACCCAGCGCCTGGGAGCAAACACCTTCTGCCTCTCCCGCACGCTTCGCTGCCAAATTGTTCATCTCGCAGGCAAACAGGAACTGGCTTTTAGGCTTGAAGGGTATTTCTCTCTTGCATAATTTATTTAGGGTCCTATCCTGCTCCCATCAAGCTCAAGAACAAGCCATTACATGCATTTCAAAGGTAGAGGGTCTGACTCTGTAGTCGAGGAGCTTCCCTGGACAGACGCCCTGGCAGAGGGTTGGCAGGGACCAACCTCCCTTCTTTCCTCCCTCTCTCCGCTCTTCACCCCCCGTTTGGTGTAATAAGAAGCACAGAGGGCAGCAGCCTATGCACAGGACAGGAGAGCTCATGGGGGAAAGGGACAGGGCTCGTCCTGCTCCAGAAAAGCCGATATCAAGACACAACTCACCTACTACCCTGAAAAAAAAGACCAAGAAACCAAATAACAGAAGACCACTTCGAAGGGATGCAGAGAAGCAAGTCCAAATTCACCATGGCAAACACAGAGGAGCTTTACGAGGCGGGCCAAAAGCATCAATTCTTTCAGGAGCCGAAAAGCTTTGCTGAAGAACCGACACTGCCATTAACTGCGTCCATACCGAAGCCCCAGCCCGCCAGACGGGGTGCCTGACCGCGGAGCACGCGGTGCGGCCGCAGGGGTGCGCAGCCACCCAGCTTCCAACGCCGATCAAAGCCCGTTTCTGAGTCAGCGCTTCACATGACAGAATATATTGCTTCGTATAACAGCATGACCTACAGAGCTACCTAAGATCGCTAGCCAAGAGAAAGCCGTCATCCAAAACCATAGTATAAAGCTTGCACTTTACGTCTTTAAAATGTTTTACTGTATCAGCATCTTTGTTAATTAAGACTTTAATGTAGATATACAGTTGTGTCCATTTGAATACATAGGATACATGCCATATACAACCTGGCCACAAAATGGCTTATGACTGGCAACGGGCTAAATAAATTCCACCTAGAAATGAATTCACACCTTTGGACTTGTCAAATAATTCCCACCACAATCCCGAAGTGCGGGTAAAATCCTACACTCTACTGAAATAATTGCTGGACTTACCCACTGGCTACGGGGTGTCATCCTGATACGTCTTTGAAGAATATGAAATAGTAAAACAGTACTTCAAGAAAAGGCAGCAAGCTCGTAATCAATGGGAGCACACCCTAAACACAACGACAGCGAGCGTGCAAGTGCTGGATTTTACTTCCAGGGAAAAGAAAAAGAAACAAAGGGGAAATTTAGGAACAGGCCAAATGCGAGTAACTTTATTTTCATGTGTTCACAGCAGGATCATCTCCTGCTGCTCAGAAATATTGTACAACGGGTTTACTATCACCTCTGAATAAAGATGGACACTGTTTTCTGCACTGAGGTAGTCTATCTGGATTTTTGCTTTTCATTTACTGGAAAAAATCTGATACCGGTTCTGGAATTCAAGCTTTGTTAAACAACTCACACGCTGACGATTTCTGAATGCCTGCTACTCGTGCATAGTTTCAGTTAGATAAGTTTCATAAAGGTCAAATACGTTTCTTAACAATGCTGAAGCCAACTTACAGACATCAAAACTAACCTAAGAGATTAAATACAGTCAGACAAGTTAACCTGCCCACATTCAAGTCTATTATTATTTTTATGATTACATACGTATTCTGCCTGTGTTCTGTGGTCTATGAAATAGCGTTTGCAGTTTACAAAAGCAAGCAGTGCTAATTACTTGTTAACATGTGGTTTCCACCTATGTTTATTTTATGGATAATAACCTGAAATTAAGTCAACACAAAAGAAAAAGAAAATAATCAAGTATTTTCAGAGGCAACACAAGCCTGAGTCTCCTGACAGCTGCTGTGCTTTTGCAGAATTTTAAGATACACACATACATACATACATTTTTCCCCTCCCATCGCTGTTTAAATTATGTATGCAGAAGAGAGAAACCGACTTTTCAGGGAAAAGCACGGCTTTAACCATGATGGAGAGTGATTTGTTATGTATCAATCTAATTCAGAAACAAGAGAACAGATACAGGTTGGATACTTCCAACACTTCAGTCCCAGAACTCCCATCTCTGCTGCTTTAATTCAGAGACGGTTGGCAGAAGACATCCAAATCTCGCTCAACAGACACTTGAAAGCAAGCGGAGGCAACCGAAAGCTCCCTCCCTCTGCATTTCTGTATGTAGCACACAAAACTGTCTTCAAGAGCTCAAGCGTGAGACAGACCCAATGACCTTACTCCACCGAGTGTGTCAAGATACCAGGAAAAGAGTGGATAAACACCTAAAAAGCAAGTTATATATCGTATTTGCAACAAAGTAGGCCTCAGAATCATCCTTTAGTTCCTCACTTCCAACTACTGGTACCAAACCAAGTCAGGCCCATGAAGGCATTGCAGTGAATTCAGAGGGGGCCGAAGCGTTCGGTCCACTCGGTCACAAACCTGTGAATTCCACAGAAACAGGCAATAACTAGTGACCGGGGAGAGTAAATCCCAAAAGGGCACACGATCCAGGTGAGTCATAGCCCTGACACTCGCTGCCCACGTGGTCTCAAAATAGCACAAAGTAATTTGAAAAGCAACAGATAAGGATGTTGGGATAACTTTAATTTAACACAAGTAATTAAAAAAAGTTGAGAGAAATATGATTTTTTAAAGCTGCACTTTTAAATAACCAGCAGTAACAAAAGGAAGTGAATCATCTTAATTATCACCAACAGGCAGACCCAAAACAACTATGGACGCGTAGTTGTGGCTGAAGGACGTTAACAGTTTGTAAAACATATCGTGTGGAAACATGATACTTCTGGTTGAATAGGATTCGTTTCCAGAGATGATGAAGACATCTTCGGCACAGCTGTAACCATATACTGGAGGTATCTTCTGCACCTCAGAAACCATTTCTGAACTCCAGGCTAATCCTCTAACCTTGACATTCAAATCTTGTTTTGAAAGAATTACTTCTCCATCCTCAGGCAAAAAAATAAAGCCAACCCCTCCTAATTCCCTTGCCAACTATTCTATAACATAGCAATTCTTAAATACTCTTGTGCTGTTTTCAGTTGTAGTCCACATATGTTAACTACGGCATAATTACCAACCACCACTTGACTGCTATGGTCCTCGGAAGGCTGAAGGCAATCGTGTGTGCAGAGCCAGATGCACAGATTGTAGTCTGCCAGTGGAGCAGAATAAGCATAAAGACTCAACCGTTTCAGAAGTACAGGGCAATTTTTGCACGACTTAATAGGTATTTGATGGAATACTAAAACAAAGCTGTCCTAGGGAGATGTCTAAGCATAAAAGCTCTCTGCAGAGAGAAACATTTCTTAAAGGACACGCACTAACCTCTAAAAGGTTTTGTTAAAGTCTCCTCATATCGGTCTGTTACTCCATAACTACCGTCTCAGAAGGAGGTGTTCACTTTTGGTTTTAAACATTCCCACTTAGCATGTGATACTAGCTTATTTCAAATGCAGGATTTGGGATTTTAAGCACCACCGGTGTAATTATAGCTATCAATTTCTTTAACTCACTGAAGATCTCCCCAGTCTTCCAGGTGCACCCCCCTGAGATGCACTTACCAAGAGAGAACGAAGCTGCTTGCAAGATTCTTGGGTATTTTCACACAGGAAATACGCCCTAAATAATGCCGGTTTAACAGTTCTCATACACTTAAAAATTAGCTGCTTGGAGTCACGTGTTCCTGTTTGGTTGAATACATTCATATCTTTGCTATGAAAAAATACGGCTCCATCAACTGCTTCTTTATGAGCTTGTTATAAACCAGTGATATGGCAGTGCAGAACAGTACGTATTTTCTGTTTCATCAAGAAGTAATTCCTTCAGGCGTTAAGGCGTGACATAAAATCTTTTAATATATTGAGCAATTTCATTAAGTTCTCTGTAAAGAAAGCAACATACAGCACGAAATACAAGAGCTTTTAAAACATGCCAGGGAATTTCAGTGGGAAGGTAACAAATTATGCAAGCCACAGGCCTATATTACACATTAAAAATGTTGGCTGAGACATTAAACAACCACAGCAACATTTTTATGTAATATGATTTAAGATCTATTGTTCAAGAACTCAAGAGCAAACATTTACTCTTGGCTGATTAATATTAGCGACTTAAAAAAACAACAACAACAAAAAAAAAAAGGCATTCTTCTGATGACTGAAATACATTCCCAGGTAGAATTCAAGCATCGTCGTTCTTTCCACGGAATACCTCCAGAGAAAGCACAGCCAAGTACTGCCTGAGAGATTAAACACCAGGAGAACTCTACACAGCAGAGATTCCCACTTTCAGAATTTTACTTTTTCCTGCTTTTCAGGGAGCTGTTGTGAACCCTTACTCTCTTCTGCACGGAAGAAGCAATCTTCATAGACGCCTTCTTTGCGAGGGACCTTTCCACAGCTCCGGGTTTCCATAGCAACAGCTGAGCATCCTCTCCACCCGTCAACAGAGACTCATCTGTCAGGCTCCAGCAGAAGGAGCGAACAGTGGCAGAGTGTCCTCCGCAAAGGCTACCCACCAGGCTCAGCCCATCGGTGCCGCAGCTGACTAGGTGCATGTTTCCTGTGGATGTTCCCCCAATAAGAAAGAGTTTGTCTGCCTTTTCGTGGTACAAGCCACCTACCAGGTAATGTAAGCTGTCATTGTCAACGCAGACTGCGTCTCTGACATCCAGAACATGCAATAGTGTTATTGGTTCTTCGGTATCTAACTGAGCAATGTCCCACCAACAAAATCCCTCATCGTGTGTCATGCAGTAGACCTGTTTATAATCTTTCCCAGACCAGCCAACAGAACTTACTGATGAATCTGAATTGCAAGTTGATAACAAAGCATCATCTTCATTATCCTTGTTAATGTCGAACACATTAACCAACCCATCAGTTGACCCAGAAACTACCAAATTGGGTTCGATAGGATGAAAACAAATTTTAGTGATATCATCATTGTGACTTTCAGAATAGACTCCCAAGGGTTCTTTAGCTGCGCTGGCACAGTTTGTAATGCCTCTTGCATCCCAAAACACCAGCAAGGTGTCCTTTTCAACTTTTTCTGTTCCGGCACAAATTATGAGATCACTGCAGTTGATATCAAAACTGATGAAAACGTTGGAAGGATAGCCCCTAAATATCTGCACAGCTTTCTGAGTTGCTAAACGAATATCCCAACATTTTACTGTACCATCGCTGCATGCTGAAAACACTATGCTGTCACATGCGTGTGCAAATCTGACTCCATTAAGTATCCCAGGACAGCTACTGTACTCCCGCAGGAAGTTTAATGTTTCCCTGTTATATACCCTAATTGACTGATTGGAACACGAAACTGCCACAAAGCGACTGCTTTCAGATTGAGCAGGTTTGGAAATGTCTATATCCAGTAAGTAAGCAGGTTCCTCACTTAGCGTAGAACGTTTTGCTATGCGCAGACTAGCAAGCTGCTCCTCAATCTTCTGCACTGCAGTCATCTCAAATGCTGTTCCTAATGTTGCTGGAAACCTGTAATAAATAAAATCCAAGGTGAGTTTTAATTATAACACTCTTAAATAATACTAGCTTTAAAAATATGTATGAAAAAGCACCTTGCACAGAAATGATGCCTGAAGTCAAAAATCAATTATCCTGATGTCCTACCCACTACAACTTCATTTGCAGAAACAGAGAACCAGAAAGGGCTCCCCGAGTTAAGGAGTTCAGTCTCTTGTGACTGTAAGCACTACATCATATAATCCCCTTAAAAGATTAAAGTGTCTGTGAATCCTGTGACAGTCGCTGAGCTAAATTTGCTTTATTATTTTTATAAAGTAAATAGTAAAGTGATGTTCTCCACAAGTGGAAAGAAAATGAAGTCATCACCACTATCTGAAGAGGAATAATTTTTGTTCTAAAAAGTTGCTAGGAGGCATGGCACACAAATAGTTGCATCAGTACAACTGCAGGAGACTCCTTAGGTGAACTTTTCTGCTGAGGGACGCGCAAAGGGTAGGCAGAGAACAAGACCAAAGTTACATAGAACTACAGCCTGAAATGGCCAGATGAAATAAATTTTGCAAGTATTTAGGTGCCCAATGACACACATAAACACCTGTCAGCATACCACGGACCACCTAAACAGGCTACATGACATCAGTGGAGTTCACTGGAATTAAGCACCTTTGCCTTTTTCATCAATTCCCCCAAGAACCTAAGTGTTTTTTGAGCCTCCTATAAAACCACATAACGCTGGCTGTTACTGCAACTAATAAAAATCTTCCCTTCAGAGGCAATTCTTCTCTGGCACTACTGAACCCTCCTAGAAACCCAAACTATTTCAGTCATGTACACAAAATCAAATTTTACCAAGCAAAACAAAAATTAAACGATATTCTCTCAATCCTCTCATACATAGATTCACTTCTAAAAAACCATGTGCCCTAAAAAAAAAAATTCTCCTTTCTATAACACCAAATAAAATTCATTTCTGTAACTGCAGTAAAGGCTTTCATCAGTTTTGAGTCAGAAAAAGTACTGAAGCATTTACATTTAAGAGAGATATTTGCAATCATAGACAATACATGGTTTTAGTGAGTCCACAAACTGCAACCATTTTTAAAAGAAAGATGTAGGTGGGGTTACGTTAAGTAAGCATAACCAGCCACATGAATGACTGCTGTTAAAATTACAGGTTCAATTAGACTACTCTTCTGTGTTTAAAAAAAACAAACATTGAAGGAATCACAGCAGGTTCTAGGGGGTCAACACTCCACTGACTTCTCACTGGTACAGATATTTCAGGTAAAGCAGTACTCAAAAGTCTCCTTATTTCCTTAAGGACTAGGCCAGCATCCTATCCTAGTTACCACAGGCATGAAAGGACCCTTTTTGAAAAATACCAAACAGAAATGGAGTAAAAATCAGGCAGACCCAGAATGCAAGAAAATATTCTCATGCCTTCCCAGCTGCTCTAGCATCAATTTTTCTGCAAATTCTTCCAGCTGGATTTTTAGGGATGGAATGAGCAAATTTCCATGTATTACTTGTTTTAGGGTAATTATTTTAACGGTCCATGAGAGACTAGCAACAAAGGAAAAGTTGCTATGACAAAACTGCATTCTCCTTTTTCTTCTTCTTGGTGTTGTTTGTAGTTTCAAGGTTTTGCTTTCCCTCCTCCTATTCGGTACATACAAATATTCATGACACCATGTGACAAACGAGCAAATTCTTAAAAAACAGCTTAAGTAGGCACACTCATAAAAGCTTAATTCCCAAGTCACAAATAATCTCACTAAGCTATTTGCCTGAGTAATATCCTGACAATGAGGTCCCCAGGTTAATCTTCGACATCAAAGCAACCTTTCAGAGCACATCTACAAGTAATTTTTGCCATAAAACTCAGACATCCTGTGGAAACTCCTTTCCCCTCTGAAGAGAAGCTGTTCAACATGTTTTCTGGCATTAGCCTGCGTACAACCCTACCCGCAGAGCTTGCTCCTTCCTTACTTTTCTGGGTACGGCCTCAAATGGAACAAGCTTTTACTAGAGCTATTACATAAAGTGGACTGTTCTCAAACACTGCTTGCTACACTGCTCAAACACAAAAATATTAAACTTCTATGCAAATTAATAATTTAAATTTAAGAAAATATTTTAATATTATTAATAAGGACAACTTTTACTTAATCCAATTTACTGAAGAATTATAATGGAAGCTTCTATTCAAATGCTGTTTCAAAAACACATGCTTGCAGGTGGAGAAAGGAGTTTTCATAAACCAGCTATCCTGTAGTGCTATGGTTAAAAAAAAAAATTGGGTTCTCTCTCTAAACTTTTAGTTAGAAAAACGTAGTTTTCCAGACTGACCTGAATTTCAAGCTCTAAATATTCAGACTTTTTATACTCAAAAGGCCAAGTAAATTCAAACAGACATGTTCCTGACAAATGTCATCCATTTGGAAAGCAAGCTGCAGTTGTTTAAATATTACTGACTTCAATAGAGAATATTATTCAATGAGCAGCTTCTACACACTGATGTCAGAGCTTTTACTGCTGGGGAGGGCAAGGGAACTCTACAAGTATCCAGAAGTTGTAAAAAGCCAGAGTCTGCAAAAGCATGTTCATTCAGGTTTAATGATATTTTCTGGGAAATAAAATTAGCCCAAGATAGCTCTTAAGCTTTTACCCCCGAATGACATAGGTACAGCTATTCTGAAATACCAGAAAATGCTGTTCGTATTTCCAGACAGATGTGCAATTTACATCATCAGGAAGCTGGAGGGTACAGCTGCAGCAACTAAGCAGCCTTAAAATTGCATTTGATGGCAGCCAGGCTTTTGCTAAAAACTCAGTAAAATGTCTGCCCTAGTAAGAAAGTCTTCAGACTATTATGAAATTGTGATTGAAGGTTATATAAACAATTCATGCTCAAACTTCAGGGTGTAGCTGCCAGCCCTTCCTTTTCAGAAGGGGAAGTCACTGTTGTATTTTGATGGGAAAGTTTAAATGGCAGGAATAGGATCTGTGTTAAATTTATGAGACAAATAGGAAACAATGGACTTCCAAACACAATAGAAGATAACTAAGCATTGGACCGCAGCCACCTACAAAGCACATGGTGCTCTGCACTGCAGAAGTGAAGCACTTTTAGTTTAGCACTCCTTAACTTCAACAACACAGGTATCTCTTGTTTTTTGCCACAAAGTATCCTTTGGCAAAGTCGGTATCTTTGAAACCTGACATACTCTGGATACAGCACAACAGCCAGTTGTGATGACCAATGAGGAAAACTGCTCACGCTAATGTGACAAACTGTCTGACACAAAGACTCTGTAGGGCACAGACAGCTTGCTCTTCAACTGTTCCAGTCTCAAAAGAAATCACAGAGAGCACCAGCCAAAACCTCTTCTTTCCCCAAGGTACCTCCTTTGCTCTGAACGTGAGGTGGTTAATTAAATTCAGGTTCTTCGCTTATTCCAACTCACAGTGGCCCACGGTCCGGATCTACAGTCTCAAGACAGACAAAATCCAGGTGATGTTAAGGTGCCAGGAAAACACCACCACTTGGATGACACAGGAGTATCTGGCTGAGGGTATGGCTACAGCTTGTCACTTGCGTTTGAAACAGACGTCCAATCCCATCCGCAGTGATCACCATTCCTCGTACGCAACAGCTGCATCTCTCATCCGCATTCACATCTGCACCCCCTGGAACACGGTAACGCCACCTTTTACAAATTAACTCTGAAACGTCTGTGTTATTGTATCTAGTCCTCTGGAACCACATTCATGTGATCTTTTCTATGAACTTCACTTCACACTTACATGCAACCCCTGCACATCTCCTTGGTATCACAACTATCAAAACCAATAAGCTTCTTGAAGGACACTCAAAACTCATAACATCTTGGGAACTCAGAATACAGTACTCTGAAATAACCTAAAATATTTTGACCTCCAGGGCATCCTACAAGGCTCCTTTAAAAAAAGAAGTAAGCTTGGTTTTTAGAATAGAAGGCACAAAGTGGAAGGGATGCCAAAAGCAGGACAGGATTTTCAGATACCTTTGTTATGTATTTCTCACTAGTGGAGCATGGAAACAACCACACGGCAAGACTAGAAGCAAACAGCCAGGGGTGCTGAAAGCAGGCCTTTCCAATGACAGAGAAATGAAAGGTAAGCACCTATCCGCACAAACTAAACATTTAATATTGTCTCAGCGTATACTGCTCTGCTCTTTGTGCCCTATTCTAAATGTTGCAATCTCAACTCAAGCCAACAGGCTCATGAGTCCTCTTCAATCCAGAAAGATTTTCAAAAAATAAACCAGCAATTCCTAAGTTATTTTCCTTCTCCTTTTAGTGGTGTACACAAGGTGCTGCCAAATTGCATACTTCTCATTTCCAAAAGGGAATTTTAGCTCAACAGCATATAGAAACATAAAATTACCTCTCTGAAAAATACCACGGAAAATGTGGGAGAAATGGAACTTTCTCAAAGATTTAATCAGTAATGTAAGAGTAACTTATGAGTAGGAGGGTAGAAACACGTAATAAAAATGAAAACAACCTGTAGTTTTGGCAATCTTCTCTGCAGAGGTCAAATACCAAAAATAGCAAGGGATTTGAACAGCAGTAGATGAAATCTTGCACTGTTCTTTCCTACTATAAACAATACAAACAGACCCTCCCTTTATTTTCACGATTCTTAAAAGTTCAAGAACAAACTAAGAACAAACCTGAAGCTCTGAGCAGCGGAAAGCAATTAATGCATGCAACATTACATGTGGTTTGCATTTTAAAACAAAAATGCAGAGCGCAAGGTTGGCTGAGGAGAACGCATTAGTACGCTGCACTTCACTAATGCAAAATGCCTTTAGAGACCTCTCCTCGCTGGCACCACTTCACAACAGAAGATGGATCAGCCAAATGATCTAAGCACTGAGGGGAAGCACAGAACACCCATCAGGCACGCATAATTTCTGCAGGATACAAACTCCTATGGTTGATTTTATTATTTTACCAAAGCAGAGAGATAAGGTGTTTCTCCAGCATTCCCACAAAGCCATTTTAAGGCAAAGAGAATAGCATTTGGTCTATCAAGCAGGAAGGGAATAAGATGCGCGAGTGGTTACGCTAAAATGCAGAAACAAGATGTAAACTGCCAAGAGAATTATTCCATCCTTTCAAATCAGCTACATCTAGTTTCCAAATGTAAAGCACAGCAAGAAAAAAACTCCATGTAATTTTGCATTTGCAGTACAGAGAAAAATATTATATCAAGAGAGCAGAAAGGAGGAAAAAGATAAAACACTGCCACAAGAAAGTCTACGGGAAGAGCAAAAAAAATTAGGTCTACCAAATTATCTGCCTTCCATTAAATTAATTCCTACCCTCCCACCAGTACGGACCTTGCAGGTACAGTCCTGTTCCGCAATGGAGAGAAGAGCTGTAGGTGGGACAAAGAACCAAGGAAGTGGCCTTAAACAACAGTATTGGTTAGAGGGAAAAAATAAAGAGTCAGAACTAGGAGAGAACAAAGAGAAAAAGTCACAGGTGCTCAGTGCTTTGGGGTTCAATAATATTAAAAAAAAAAAAAAGGAAACTACAACTTTTGTGTACTCATCTTCTGGGGGCATAAGCAGGTGTTCGTGTCAATGCAGAAACAAAACCTCTTTTTGACTATTATACCAGATATCCGTAGCGAGAGAACACAAAAACAACTTTTGGATTTGACCAGGCATAGTTTTAAATGCATAAATTATAAAAACCACACATTGAATATTTTCATCAAAAGAAAACTTTAAAAATTAGGTTTTTGGTGTAAGATTTTGCATTCCAACTGGAAAGACCTATTCTGCCGTTGCATCCAACACTGGAAAATATGGTGGAGGCAGGTGAGATTTAGAAAATTTAGGCATGCCTTCAGGTCCAAATTGCAATGAATTAACATTCAAACTTGAGTAACTGAAAGCCTATTGATATAAATTCATGAACCTAAAGAGATGGTAAAGACCTGCAAAAGACCCAGATGACAAGACAGCGTAAGAAAAATCTAAGTGTGGAACAATTCAATGTACAATTAAAAAATTCAAATAAGCCAGAGAACACCATGCAAAACTATAAGAATGCTCAAATTACTAATTTTGTCTTCAAATTTAAGTCAAAATTGTTAAAATCTGATGCTCAGATAGCTAAACTACCTTCTCTAGAACAACTTAGGAGACCCTAACATAAAACACGGGAAACAGATTCTAAATACGCTAAGAAGCTGTGTCAAACTTTATTTCAAACACGTTTGAGAATTTGCCTTTTTCAGTCTTCTCTTTTCATCCAATTCCATGCTAGTGACACAGACCTACTAACAGAGGAGCAACAAAGTAAGCTCTGTCACCAAAATCACACTGACACCAGCAACTGGCTCCAATTGAGAACTTTCTTGGGGGGGGGGGGGGGGGGAGGTTTCCTAGTAGTGTCCTCACCAGGCAGAGGATGTTATTGCACCCAGGTGTCGGTGAGGTGGTCATCCAATAAAGGAGACTGCAAATAAGAGGATAAGAGATGCTCTATTTTACTCTCATGGCTATTCTCAGATCAAGCTGACAGAAGCTGCAGCAGAAGCAATCCTATTTTATAAAGGCAGATCCGAAAGATTCCCAGGCAAAGGCTAAATTACAGAAAGAGATACTGTAATCAGGACATTTATCTTCTAAATTCTACATATTCTCCTTTATTTTTGTAAAGAATACTGTATTTGAAAACACTCTGTGAAAGCTAATCTATGCCTAAATTGCATACTCACAGCCTCTGAACAGGTAAACGACAAACCCTGCATCCTTGGGTGGATTGTAGAGAACAGGCAAGAGCTGCCAGGAAAACTGTCCCAGTGCTGGGCCTTGGCTTTTGCACTGGAGCAACTCTCTGAGGTGGGGGTCAAATATGAGGTTTGTGTCTACTGCTCCTCCCCTCTTCTCCCAGGCACAGACAGTGCCTAACCTGTACTCCAGCCCAGCATGCTAACAACACGCAGGGTGAGGCATCCAGATCACCTTCTAAAAGAAGAGTAGGCATCTACCAGGAAAATCATGGCCAGTTCTCCGACACTCATCCTTTCTCTAACAAACACCTCCTCCTACGATGGGACCCAGGATATTGGTTAACACCCCCACGAGGAACAGAAGGTGACGATGTGGGCACCCAACAGCTCCAGAAGACTTCACTGTCCAATTGCTATGCAAACATCAATGCTCCCAACTCCAGCAGATGCTAGATAACTCACAGCTTCAGAACACGGCACCTTTGTGTCCTGGCATCTGTCTGTAACGTAACCACGGCTATTCAGCCAACCCGCTGCAGCACTTGAAGGGAATCCAAGTCTCAGCTTTCTGCATTTGTGCTTATCTCATCAGACCACAGTCACCACAGAAAAGTAATTTCCTTTCTCTTGCGAGCACCTCCCATTGTAGACACCATATTGACATTACTTTTTGTAACGACAAACATAGGAAAGAAGATACAGAACTAATCAGTCTCTCAATTATGTACAGCCAGCAACTGCTGGAAATCAAATGTGTAGGGTACAACATTCTCCTGCGCGTGGTACTAAGTTTTTCTCCATTCACGTTTCCTCAATATAACCACGAGCAACTAAGAGAAGGTCCATACCTTTCTCCGCACTATTCCTCACACGCCTCCTCACTAACAGCATTTTCTTTTGTTAAAAGGTCATGCAGCTTGCTGTTTGACTTGGCAGTACAGCTATGCAGCAATATGGTCATCTCACAGATAAGGAAGACAGACATGAAGCTATTCATCCAAGTGGATTTGAACAAGACCCTGGCCTACAAACACTTACTAGTCCTGGTTCTGGCAGAACAGCTTACTAAGTAATTCCCAGAAAGCTGCAACATCCACTCTTTACCTTCTTAATCAGTGAAACAAAGACAGTATTTGCCTAACTCATAATACTTGTGTACACAAACGTTAGTAAGTACAGTCAGCAGCAGCCTTTCCAAAGAAAAAGCCTTGTTCTGAACATCTATGCTACAAGATAAAATGTGAAAGTCACAGTAACACCGTAATGCATCTGCAAATTCCACAATCAAAAAGTGCTTCGATGTCCTTTCAAGTTTGGGATTACAAGAAAGGACTCCAAGAGCGATGATTTTCAGGGCCATTTTAAGCTGAACAAAACCACCACATGAATGGGCAACCCCAATGATCCACCCTACAGAGAAAGGTGAAAGGAAAAAATTACTTATGCAGCGGCATGAATAATTTAGTGACTCTGAAATAACACCATTTATTTCCTTCGATTTAGACACTGCCACTTGGTACCAACATCCTCATATAAAAAAACCTCAAAATAAGTAAGAAGATTCTTCCCAAATATTAGTAAATTTTGCTGAAATTCTTCCAAAGAATTTGTTTCTACACCACAGGAAGCCTGGGAAATTTCAGCCTAAATTTAGCAGCAACCGGAATAAAAGGATATAAAGAAAGTTAGCTACAGCAGGAAAAATAGCTCCTACTACCACACACTGGTGCCAAAATACCTATAATGGGATCAAATGTTTTATTTACCAGATTATTTTAGAAGTTCTTTCACAACAGTAATTTAGCTTAAGTACACTTCATTACCAGAGCTCATTCTTCAAAACACAAGACTATTACGTTTTCAAAACTCTTTTCTTAAAAACCCGAGCTTAAATCAGCTACTACAGTTCTCATTTTCACTAGGGATGTTGCTGGTGAACTGATAAGAAGATATTCCTCTACGTGTGCAGATGTGGCACCAGTATTTCCCAAACACAACATTTGTGTGCTTGGCAATTTTTAACATTACGCTAACATCCCTGCCTAAGCAATTCTCTGCAGTTCCAGATGTATTGTGCAAGCACAAACATCTGTCAAGCCTAAGCAGGGGAAATGACTTCTCCTCATTTGCTTCCCCAGGAACATGCAGATCACTGAGGTATCTTCACCAGTCACATCCTACGATATCCATTTTTTATATTTAGCCAATCCAGAACATTACCACATCAAGGTAATTTGTCAGACCCTCTCCAGTATCAAAGCAACAGGAGAAACTGGAGATCCCTGGGTGCCTCGGACAGTTCACAGACTACCAATTTCCAAAACATGCTCTTTGTGTGCAGCCTGACAGCTGGAGGCTCTGCTGAATCCTTATCGTGACCTAAGCTCAATTTTTAATGCTTTGTAGCGGACAAAAGGAAAAGATGTCATCTAAGTGACAACAGTAGGATGGAAGAAGCTGAAATAAAGGGTTTTAGAGCTATGTTGACTCTATCCTGTTGAAGAGAGTTTACCTTTCAATCTCCATAAAAGATGCTGAGGCATAAAGTATGTGCACATTGTACCCATGCAGGGCACTCTCTTCAGCTCTTTGTTTTCAAGAGCCTTTAGACAGTGTTTACACTTGAACCATACATAGCACTCCAGTACTACCTTCACCAATGCCATACACAGATAAAAAAAAAAAATAAATCATTTTTTCCCTTTTTATAATATCCAAGTGCACAGTGATTTTCCACCATACTGCACTGGAAGTTCAAGTTCAACTGCTTTTTCACTACGAGAGTGATCTAGGATTCAGTCATAAGAAGTGGAATCGTGAAAGGGAAGGATAAAAGAGCAAGTATGCAGCTATTGATACTCTACCACTTTCTGACCAAGAGACCTACTGTGTGCAGCAACACAGGCTGGCAAATCACAACAAAAACTACATGCTTTTGTTAGCACCCACGAACCCGTAAGACCTGGGTGGGGACTTTATTTTTCTGAGATCCACAAAGACCTTTCCAACCTCTTTGGCAGACAATGTTGCTCCAAACCAAGACAAGGATAAAAAGCAAAGACAAGGGCTTTATGAATTTTAATAACCCTGCTCTCAAGCCATGTTTGCTCTCAATGCTTTAGTCAATCCATATTTTGCAGGGTCATAGGAGGTTGCCAGCAGGGCTCTTTGCTGAAGCCAATCTCTTGATAACTAAACCATAACCAAGCGCAGAGGAGGACGGGTTAGATGATCCAGGGAATGGACTGTTTATTTTACAAGAAGTAGCTGGGATGCTTTGCCTTGTATAGCTTGGCAAAGACAGAGACTGAAAGGGGATATGATTACTATCTACAAATACATCAAAGGAATAAATGCTGAGGAGGGAAGGGAGCTACTCAAGAACAATACTGGCACAATGGTTTAAGAGTATAAACTAACCATAAATAAAATTTAGAGCAGAAATAATAAAGTTTATCTTTCAAAATAGTTTCCAATTAGAACAGCGGGGGCAAAAACTTTGACTGTCTTCATCTACTTTAATAAACTCACCAGCCTGGCACCCACAACCGCCCTTGCACAACAAAGCACACAAATAGGAAGGCAGACTGAAAACCAAGCAACTACGAGACAAGCTGGCTCATCATTTCTTTCTGGAAGATACCACATTGCCAATAGCAAGACACAACATTTGCTTTCTGCATAGTTTCAGAAGCAGTATTAAGACCGTACTAAGAGGGTATGTATTTGCCCAGAGCGAATGCAACTTCCAGCTTAAGGTGGCTTCCTCGCCCCATGCCTGTGAAATTGTCAGGATAAAAGGCTAAGGAGTTGAGTGTACCCCTGCAAACAGCCACATCTTTTTGCAAAGACTGTTTGTGGGAAATGCAATGCCTCCCTCTCAAGTTTGAATGTTTAGCAGTCACTGCAACGTAGAACTGAAGACTTTTTGTCCTGTAGTGACTGCATCTCTCTGTGCGACATAAACATGACATCAGCATAGCTGAGAACGCGTGCACTGAGGCAATCTCGCAGGGAGCTGGAAGTTGTCCGACGGACAGGTGCTGTTATTTCGCACTCAGCCCACTTGATGTCACTAATGACCACCGCTCACGAGCAGCTCAATCACTCTTCGAGGAGCTGCAGTCGCAATTTAGACCATGCAATTCAAAAGGAAAGCACTTACTCTTTTTATTACACCTATGTATTCCTCCACTAATTTTAATCAGTTGCGATAAGCTGTCTCCTTAACAGAGTGGTATTCAAGGAAATAAAAACTTAATTTAGAGAGCAAGGCATAGGAAATAAGCCTGAAGTACTGCAAAGAACATTATCAAGCTACCAGCATTTTTTTCTTCCTTTTAAAAGCCTCAGTTCCTCAAATCACCCTATTAATCAAAAATCACAGCCTTCACTTAACACTGTCTAACACCAAAAACTGGAGAAGAAAAAAACCCCAAATTCAACTACACCAAAACTTTTTCTCTCTGATCTGTCAAAGAGATTAAAAATAAGTTACAGGCTCTTTTTTAAAGTCTCATTTTTGTGAATTTGATTCAGAGCTTTTGATCTTTCAGACTTCATGATAACACAAGATGTGACTCTCGTATTCCCATGCCACACACACAGAAGCATACAAGGAACAACTGACTTTTGTGTGTTTGTATTTGCTGTCTAAGCATCCAGCAAGTGCCAAGTCCAGAAATGCCCATCCCTAAATTTTCCTGGGGAAGGGGGGGAACAAACCAAGTCCAACAACTAAAAAACCCTTCCTCTCTCAATCTGTTACACTCACGTTTGGCTCTTATGAACATTCCTGAAGCAGGACCATTCAATACACATACATGGTAATAGTTATCTGAGACATTAAACCACTAGAATTCATTTTTCCTTAAATCTATTTTACCCCCTTTCAAAACTGGGTCATGTACTTCCTTAGATATATTGACAGAGATTGAGTAAACTAAAATCAACTTCACTTACCTCAAAAAAATCCTCCACAAACCGCATACAAAACTTGAGTAAGTCAGGTTTGCTAGTAAAAGAGCTGTGTGTTTCTAAACAAGAATTTTTTGCTTTCACAGCCATCTGCTTGTCCCTTCTGATTCCACAAAGGAATACTAACACTTAATTGCAGCTCTCTCAGTCATTCCCATAGCAACAAACATACACATACGCCTATTACTAAAAGATCCTCAAATTACTGAAAAGTGATCAATATCTGAAGCTTCCTGTTCCAGGTACTGCCAGCATGTAACTCCATCTAGCAAGCAGTTTACCAGTTTTAGCTAAATATTGGGTAGTCTTTTCACCAATTTAACTGCTTACCAATCGTACAGCACTTTTACATCTTCTTATTTTTAATGAGAAGCTGAGCAACTGTTTTGCCTTGAAATAACAGGCACAGGAAAAAAGAAAAATCACAGTAGTTATGGCTAGCTGCAGAGAGGGATGCAAGTGAGAAGTTGCTAATGAACTAAAAAACACAAAGAAAAAAGGTGAAGATTCTGTTGAAGAAATTGCAAGAAATTGCAAGAAATTAGCAGTGATTCAAATTGAATCACTGCTATACACAAGCACAATACAGCAAAAAAATCATTTTACTTTAAAGCTAGTTTTTTTGAGTCAGTTAGTTTAACCCAGCATAAGAAATACAAGTGTTGTAATGCACCTGTTTTTTCACAGATACAATTCAGTTGCTATATTAAAAGAAGAATTTCCAGAACCCTTTAGTTTTGACTTTTCATTAAGTTTTCATTAGCTGGAAAACTAGAGAATTAAACAAAAATAGTAAGTGCCATTATAAGGCCACAGTGAAGTCTTATATAAAACAAGTAGTCTCAAAGAGCAAAACAATAGGGGCTAAGAGGTTTTAAAATATTTTCATTCCTCTACCTGTTGCAACTTTTAGTCTGAAACTAACCATTAAAGTCACCTCAAAACTTTTTCAACAATACAAATAGTGTAATAAAAATAATAAAAAAAGAGAATATTAACAGTCTGCAAGAAGTGCCTTCAGATTAATGTGAAAAGGGGAGATAAATTTATGTAAAGTCTGTAAAGGATATAAACAACAGTACAGATGGTTTGTCTTGCAAAGGAGATCAGACTAGTTAATGCAATAGTCCTTCTGGAGTTAAACACCCGACATAATGAAACAGAATAGAAACTTGTCAGACTGAAGAGTTTTTAAGAAAATATTAATGTAAACTTGTTAAAATGGACAGCTGTACAGTATTTGCTTCCTGCCACTACTAACAAAATATTCTGATTGTTGAAAACGCTTGAATGTCCTGTAGGGCCTAGAAGCAGGACAGAAAATACATTCTGTGCTGGGACCTTCAGAACAGCCTAATGAAATTACTCAGTATTTGTCCTGCAATTTGAGCATGATTTTTTCAGTGCTATAGATTGGCTTACTTTCTTCTTCCAGTGAGCTATCCATCCCTACCTCCTGCTTTGTTCTCACTGAAATATTTTGTTGAAACTTGCATCGAAGCATCAGTGAAGGCAAAAATACATCATAGAAACAATCCATCCAAACTACTGAAATTTAATCTGAAGGCAAGATTTCAACATCAGACATCCCTCACTCCCAATCTAAAGCTTTATCTACCAAAGCAACAATCTTCTATGTACAATTTCACAATCCTTCCCATTTATTTCAGAAGCTAATACAACACACTCTGGGTGGTCACATCCACGGACCAAGTTCCATCTACAGCTATTTAACTAACTGGCCCTAAATTAAATGTTCTAAGCTTCTTTACAGACTGCACTGAACGTATCCCATCTCTACCCGCTGACTGCACGAGCCCCTCAAATTAACAAGACATGCTTCTGCCAGATCTGAACCAGCAACAACTCTGCTTGGTTTGCAGGTGCAAAGTGCTGCAGTGGAGCTGTCCTTTCCCGGGGCTTCAACAGCTGCCAGTGCAAAGGAGGGAACAGCAGCTTAGAGGGAAAGAAAGGGGAAGGAAAAGGAGATGGCAGGTGGAAATAAGAGAGGACAATGCACCAGCAAGAATTTATTCAATACTTCTGTTAAAGGAAGAGACAGTACAGGAACAAGAGAAAAGGAAGAGCTAAGAGAGAAGTGGATAGTGGGTCAAGCTAAAGTCTGAAGAGGGCAAAGGCGTGTTTGAAGTCGAACTTCCCAACCCCACATGGCTATAGGCAACGTGCTCTTTTCCTCCCTCTCTTATGTCCTCTATAGTCCATCTTGCACCTAAACTGCTTGCAAGCCACAAGACATATTCATCTCCAAAACCTGGCCTTGCCAAGTTTCCAATTCACGAGTCTCAACACTTTTTTTATGTCTGGTGTGAAACCCACTAACAGACATCACACAGCAGAAGCTGACCCACATAGAAGACATCTTTTCACTCACCAAACCAAGCCCTAGAAGTCTGCACGGGCAACTTGATATCAACACAGCTAATCAGCATGGTAGTGCTGATTTCCTTCCACTGGGATTTGTTTCAGAAAAGCTTAGAAGTCACATTATTCATACAGTTACAGTAAAAGCATGTTGAAGCTGCAGAACCCAGCTGGAAAGTGCAGCCAGCACGTAATAACAGACTGGTTTTACATGAGACCTCCCACACAGTC
This sequence comes from Theristicus caerulescens, assembly GCA_020745775.1. Taxonomy (NCBI): domain Eukaryota; kingdom Metazoa; phylum Chordata; class Aves; order Pelecaniformes; family Threskiornithidae; genus Theristicus; species Theristicus caerulescens. The sequence continues at coordinate 63,872,631 of CM036564.1, read as the reverse complement.
AGGTACAGGCCAGACCCTAGGGCCACCCAGCAAAGTATCCTTGTCCTCAAGACTGATGCAGTGAAAGAAAAGGAGAAAAAAAAAAATCAAACCAAAACATCTTGTACTTGAGGCATTTAAAAAGCTACCTGAACATTGCTGATCATCCCACATACAGCAGAACTCTTACAGGGCAACACGGAAGAAATTTTTTTTCCAGAAAGTCTGAGAGCACACAAGAAACAGCCAGGCCCCATGTCGCTGCCTACGTATGCAGAGGCTGGCGAGGAGTCCTAGGCCCACCTTCCCTCCAGGGCTGTTCCTTGCGCTCATAAAAAGACATTTGGAGGAAAATGCAAGTAGGTACCCTAGTCTTTAACCCTAAACAAACAGAAACCAACATGTAAACTTTAGACAAGCATTACCTAAAATTAGCACCTAGGCAGCAATCCTTGGGATACGTACGAACAGGAACCTTTTCAGTTACTCTGTTGACAATGACAATTATCTTACAAGAGCTGCTCTGCACACACACTTCACTGAATCTGATGATTGCTCTCGAACAGGAAACCCATTTAAAATATTAGGAAATAAAAGGCATTAACATAGACTACTTCTGAGAACAAAATTTTTACAGACCCAAAACCAGCACACTAAGAAAGACCTTGTGTTTCTGCATTCTTCCAAATATATATATATATATATATACATTTCTAGGGAAAATGAATTTGGAATTTTCTAGGGAAAATGAATTTGGAATTATAGAATTGTAACCAACATGAGTCCTTAAGATAACACAGCATTGACAATTCCACTCTCCGTATCTTGTAGGAAAAAGTTAATTCTCCAACACTGCATCTTTTGAAATACCTGTTGATTATATAAAACATCATTTAAGGATATATGTATTACAGCTTTGGCAGTAGTTTCTCTATTTTTTTTCTTCAAAAACATAAAAAAGTTTCTTTTCACTTTTTCCCAGGGGAATAAAACCACCAAACAAAAAACCCAAATCAGAACTTTTATGTCTTCTTCTGACCTTTTCCAGATTTTTTTTTTTGCTTTAGACTGTTGCTATTATTAAAAAAGATCCCCATCTTCACCAAACCTAGGTGAGGTCAGCTGGTACCTACCAGCGTAACTTCTTAATAAACATATTTTACCCACCAATACAGGTCCTAACTTTAACCCTGACAGCCCACAAGTAGCCAGTCACAACTCTAATGAGATGTGCCTGCCCAAATTAGCAATACAGTGACGCAGCCCTCATGCCAAGCTCAATCCTAACCCGGTCTCTACCAGAGACAGCATCAAAGGTAGAAAGGGCGACCAAGCCAGTGTGAACCCTCCACCAGCCCTTTACCCCTGAACCTTTGGTGCAGAGTATTTTGAGAGAACAGTTTGTCTTTCTAAGCTTCCAGGCTTCACTGAGTAACAGGATAACTCACGGTATAAGTCGAGTGTTTTTATTCACGCTTTAGCAGCAAGACAGACAGCATCACTATCAGCAAAGCAGGAGATGCTTTGGTTTAGCCTAACGGAAAAAGAAAAGTCAGTGATGAGGGAACGAAACTCCAGGAGCCCCCCCTTCTCCTCCCTACCGCACAGGGCACTACAGACACCAGGAGATGTCCCCCTCGATGTACCGGGGCATCTCCGGGCGGTTGCTCTCCCAGCCCAAACCACCCGCCGTGGGTAGCCCCTATCCTCCCCCCCCCCCCCCCCCCCCGCCCTGCCCCGGCCCCCTCAGAGACGCCCCCTCTCAGAGGCACACCGCCCTCCCCACAGCAACGCCCACATGGCAGCCACTGCCGTGCCCACAGCCGCCCCCTCGCCCCAGAGAACCCCCCCGACCCCCGCGGCGGCCCTTGCCCGGCCCGGCCCCTCCAGGGGCATCCCTCCCTCCCGCCCCGCCGCTCACCACAGCCGGCCGCCACCGCGTGCGCGCCGCCCCGCCCCCGGAGCCCTCCCCAGCCACCCCATTGGCTGCTCCGGCAGCCATCTTCCCTCCTTGGCGGCGGGGGAAGGAAGGGACGCAGAGGAAGGGGATTGGTGCAGGCGGAGGAGGGGAGCACACCTATTGGCTGTCGGCGGGGGGGCGTGGCGGACGGAGAGTCCCGCCCCGTTGCCATGACAGCGGGGGCGGGGCCTTCCCCGCGGGCAGCCGCGGCGGAGGGAGGCCGCCGCCATTAGCGGCCTTTGAAGGGGAAGGAGCGGCCGGCGCTTCGGGATGAAATCGGGGAGAGCAGCCGCCGGGGTGGGTGCCAGGCCGCGGCCCGCCTCTTCCGACCGAGCCCGGGCTGCCGGCGGCGAGCAGGGCCTCAGGGCTGGCATTGTGCCCGCTGTCGGACGTGGCTCTGGTCCGTTTGGCTCCGTCCCTGAGAACCTCGGAAAGAAAGTGATCTCCTGTTCGACAGAGCAGAGGTCAAGAGTCACCCAGAAGGCTGGCAAGCCAGCAGAGCCTTTGTCCTTTAATAATTAAAATCAGCTTATTTCTTCATTCTTCTGTCTCTGATGAGTGCGCTACTTCTGCAGTGAGCCACTGAGCGTCTCTATCTACCCCACGGCACATGAGATCAGATTTGGCCAACTGGATTAGGGACTGAATTTTCCTGTATAGCTTTTTAGCAGAAAACTGACAGCATGTAAAAAATTATACCTGTCGAGAAGCTGGGAAATGCCAGGCTGACGGGGCGACAGAAGGAGATGCACGAGTCCCTGAGCTTCGCGGTGTGCTGGTGTGCCGCACCGAGCTGCCGCTCTCCGGGAAAGCGGGAACAGAAGGAAGGATTGTTTCCTGGGAGGGATCCAAACAAAGGACAGGAAGGCTTCCTTTCCCTTCAGCTTGCTGTTACATTTTTCCAGACGCTTATTTTTTCCAATTAAAGTTCCAAATAGTATTTTTTTCCCTCTTTTTTTACTTAGAATGTAACAGGCTAGCACATAAAAGTTATTAGAAGGAGGATAGCATACTTAACATTTGCTCTTTTAACTTTTTATTTAATATTGCCCAAAGTGTTAGAATTCAAACTTCCTGGTTCTATTCTTAATTAACTGTTCTGCATTGAAGTTTGTTTGGCCCCAACTGCAGACTACTGCGTTAGTCCATAATCTTAGATGGATGTTATTCAGTAAGAGAAGTACTTTGTACCTTTATTTTTGTGCCAGTTAAAATCAGATTTGTGGTCTTTTCTGATAAATGCTCTAAGTTGTGGTAAATAATATTACCAATATCATAGATAAATAAGTAAATTATTTCAATCAATAAATTATTATTATGGAAATATTTTCGTCAGCTTAGTTTCCACTGCCATTTTTTTAAATTACAATCTAAACACTTGAGCTGACTATGCAAGATAAAAAAGAGCTTTATCTAAACCCTGTAATGTGGTCAAGTCACATGGATAATAACCACAGAACATTATAAAAAACATGACTTGTACCTCAGTTTCATGGCCGTCTTAAGTCCAACATGTAACAAAAGCAGAATGTCAATCAAAAGATACTTCCAAGTACTGACAATTTCAGTTGCCTGTCACTAGTAGTGCGCAAAATTTTAATTCATTCTACATGCTCCAGTATAACTACTGTTAATTTAATACTGCAGCTATTGACGTACCTACTGGCATGATAATTTTTCAATGAGTAGAGAATACTCTTCTCTGTGATCACTGCAATACTGTGAGACAGTCGACTTGTATTTCACGGACGCATTGATGATTCACCTAGATTTCAGCTTGGAGTCTGATCTATGAATAGTTTAGTAGGACCAGATATTAACACAGCTAATTGTATTTGTGCGGAATCACAGGTGCACAGCTCACAGAAGCCTGTTAGCCAAACCGCTACCACAGAAGACAGACCAATTCACCAACTGCCATGAAAAAAGTGCCCTTTTTTGTTTGTTTTCGCTTCTTAACAATTACTTTGGGGGTCATTTTTTTCCTGCATGGTGCACTGAAGATAGAAAAATATCTAAGCACATGACATCAAAGCACAAAGGCCCAAATTACATGCTTATTGTTTTCACAGTAAATACCTTCCATCATTGTTGTGAAGCCTGGTCCCGCTGAAGTCTGTCACCCAGGACTGATCACTGCTCAAACTGGTGAGAGTTCTGAGTATTTCAAAACAGGATGTATATGATTTCCTTGAAGACAATATTGAATTTAACACAACATACATTATAATACTTAAAGCTGTATTGTAAATGTCAATATTATATTGAGAAATATTTTTAGTTAGTGGTTTTTCATCTGAGTTTCCTGGGGTGGTTAGTATTGCCACAAGTTCAACAAATACCTTCTGTTCATTGTTCACATAGTAAAAACAGCTGCAAGATCAACTGGAATGACATAGTTATACAGCCACGGATTCGGTATTCAGTACTCCCAGATGAATCCAGCTATATTAACAGAAAGTACAATTTTCTTGATAGCACACCAACGCTGCTGAGTCACAGTATGCATTAGATAGAAATGCATCTGTAAATTTCACCACAGTAATTGCATGGCAGTTGCTCCAGAGATCACTTCTAACTCTTGACAGTTACTTTACAGACAGAACTGAAAACAAAAGACATTTTTAGAAAGGAATCTTTATGATCCTCACCTTAAAAGAAAGTGAAATAGGCTAAACAAATCTGAGTTTGTGTCATGTACTCTAGGACTAAGGTCAAGTACGTGAACAGCAAGTTCTCTAGAACAAGAATTTTTTGCTGTGTGTTTGCATAATGCCACAACATATGTTGTGACACAGCTGTCCCTGAGTATAGCCAGCAACTTCTGGGTGCCCCCATAATGCACCACAAATATTTTTTCATCTTGGTTTTTTTTTGGTTTGTTTTTCTTTTGTTTTTTTTTGTGTTTTTTTTTCTTGGGTTGCATTGTGTGAAATGCAGGTCAGTGAGAAGTGTTTCTTCCACCCAGCAAAGTTAAGTTAAAAAACAGGAGGGGGAATGAAAGCACCATTATTTTTAGAGTCATTTTATATATAGCATTCAAAGCAGAGAAGGAAATGGGAGTATCCAGGTGTAGCTGAAATTACTTTTTCTAAGATGCCCTTTCATAAATAATGTTTGTAGGGCTTGATAATTCTGAATGTTGCTTGTTGCAGTTTTAACTGGAACTATTCAGGTAAGGTCTATCAAATCAAGCAGTTTTACTCTTAACTACTTGGCTGCCGAGTATGTCAGGGTTATTTATGTGGCAGTATACTTTGGCCACCTATACCAACTTTTACAGTATAGCAATTTGTAATTAACTTGTATGTGGATGTAGATGAAGTGTTACATACCAGGGATCAATGAACATAATTCCATCAGCAGATTCCTGCAGCTGAAACAGTAGAAGGTAATGTGATTTTCTGGAGAAAGAGGGGGTTATTTTGAACATCTTTAGAAGTTACAGCTCATTGGATTGTTTCACTTTTCAGTTCTCATCTGCTTGTCGGGGGGGGGAAGAGTTGGCAAACTTCTCTCCATCACTTTGTGCAATTCTACCTGCAGAACTTGACACAAAATGTAGAAATGAGGCAAATTTATTATGACTGATGATTATCAAATTCCTGGATTTACTGAAGGTACACTAATGCTTAATTGCCACTTAGTGCTGAATAAGCACTTAATAAACCAAAATCAAAGGCTGATTAAATTATATACTCTAATTACATAGTACAATAAAAGGATGCTTTGATTGCAAAGTCAAGTTGTTGGATAAGGACACCACTTTTTAGAGGTCAGCTCAGAGTTCACAGCTTCTGACTTCAGAGAACCTAAGCTAACTTTCTGCGTCCTGCGGTAAAAGAGCTGTGTCTGTCATCTCTCAGCTGCAGGAATTCTTAATTTTAATAATGCTACTGTTGGTAAGAATGCTTGCAATTTCTTATGACCTGCACAGGGTACCAGTTTAAGATTTTATATTTGATCCTGTTGAATGCAGAAAATTAGGCCATGAACTCTGGGCTCCTCCTCATCCTCCCCAACTGTTCTCTGTAACTACCCCTAAAAGGCTGAGTGGATGTTCCAGGCATAGATCAGGTAGGGAAAATAGACTGCAAACAAGTATTTCTGTTCTCCTGGTCATCCTCTCTTTCTGAACACCTGTGCTAGGGGCATACGTGTTGAGATTTGTTTTTATGGGCAATTTTGTTAGTGGCAAGAATTCCTTACTCCTCCCTGAAGCAGAAACATCAAACTGGACGCTACAGCAGGAGTCTTCCATCCAAGTGGTAGCGGAGGGCACCCAAGGTGCACCAGGGAGGGTTCATCTAATAGCATTCTCAGTTCTTTTTGTATTTGTACAGAGACTAAACAGGATGGCCTAGCTTGAGCCATTACCCTTCATCCTGGCTTTTCCCAAGAACCTCGGTATTAAGCCAACACACTCGTGTGAGGTTCCCGAATACGGCACAGATGTGCAATATAAGGCAGCTCAAGTCTGCTACCTGTTGACGTGGGGGGGCAATTTCTTAAGAGCATGGATTTATTTGTCAGATTCCATATGCTGTACACTTTTTTGTTGGGGGGTACCATCTTTATCTTTGCTTCAAGGTTTTGTCTTCTAGCTCCAATTGAAATTGGTTGACACCGAAATCAATTACAGAAGACTAGCTCCCCCTGCAAAAGTCCAAGCTCAGGAGAGAGAAAAGCACTAGGCCATCAGACCAGATACACATTTCAGAACTGCTGTATCATAGATACACTGTTTGCATAACTACTTAAGTGTCTTGTATATAAATTTTGAACTAGACATTTATTTGCATTGACAAGAAAGAAATCTCAGCAACCAGATGTTTAAAAAAAGACACCTGCACATGCTGCTGAATGAAAAGAGCCAAACCTGACCATAAGAATTTTTTATTTTTCTTTCAACTATGTATTAGTGAGGTTAGTCAGTCTAGACACAATACCAATTCTGTCACAAGGCCAATGCATCAGGAAGGCACAGAACTGCTGCTGCAAGGCAAGCACAATGCAGTGCTAATTAGCATTGGTATGAAATCAGTCTGAACGCTAAACTCGTTGACTTTGTGCTTTTACCACTGTCTTGAAGATGTTGGCAACTTTTACCCTTTCAAACCTTGTTAAAAAATAACAGACAGGATTATGTCCTATAAACATCAGCCCAGAAAAAATATTCTCTTAAAGCAGCAAGTGTCAATTTGAGTAATAGCTTTATTTAATTTCTAGTTCCAGCATCTGCAACTGATCCACTGTAGTCCACAGCAATAACCGCTGAGCAATTAGTAGCCATTCCAGCATGAATAATGCTGTAAACAGTGAGTCACCAAAAATGAATTATTGAAGTACAGGCTGTGTACAGTGGAAGCACAGGTAACAGCCTCTTTAAACTTCCAGTTTAAAAATCTTTGCAGGTTAGTAGAAATCTGGGTCATCATGTTCTGAAATTTAATCATTCTGTACGAGGCAAACATGATTACATCCCTTTGCTTAACAGCGTGAGATTAGCAATTGCAAAGTAACTCTTCATAACAGGCATTTTTTTGGCAATCTTCCCAAGGCAGTTGTGGACTTGATTAGGTACCAGGACTGATTCCCTACAGCAGGAATTATCCAAATATGGCTACTGGCATACCAGGAGAGATAATCAAACATGCGGTGGATTAAATAATTCAGGAGAATTTTTTGTCTTTAACTGACATGGAAGCAAAATGTATTTTCTGCTTATGCTTGCTAAGCTATCATGTCAAATTAGCCTTATACATTTAAGAACTTTTAGAAAACAAACTTTGGTGGGTTTTTTGTGTTTTGTTTAAGATTCTGAGAAGATTAACTGCTGAATCCATCTACAGACTCCAGTCTGAGACTACCTAGAATCGAACTGGTCAACCGGGGAGGTCCCAGATGACTGGAAGTTAGCAAATGTGACACCCCTCTACAAGAAGGGTCGGAAGGAGGATCCGGGGAACTACAGGCCTGTCAGCCTGACCTCGGTGCCGGGGAAGGTCATGGAACAGATCATCCCGAGTGCCAGGGGAGACCTTACTGCTCTCTACAACTACCTGAAAGGAGGGTGTAGTGAGGTGGGGGTTGGTCTCTTCTCCCCAGTGACAAGTGACAGGATGAGAGAAAATGGCCTCAAGTTGTGCCAGGGGAAGTTTAGGTTGGATATTAGGAAAAACTTCTTCACTGAAAGAGTAGTCAGGCATTGGAACAGGCTGCCCAGGGAAGTGGTTGAGTCTGCATCCCTGGAGGTATTTAAAAGACGGGTAGATGTGGTGCTTGAGGACACGGTTTAGTGGCGGACTTGGGGGTGGTAGGTTAACGGTTGGACTTGATGATCTTAAGGGTCTTTTCCAACCTTAACAATTCTATGATTCTATGCATTAGAATTAGTACAGGCAATGGACTGTTCTCTAGCTACCATAACAGATGACCACAACTCTAAGCCAAAATAGCTCCTCACTCTCCAACTTCGGGAAACTCTAACTAGTTCCTTTTTGAATTTTAAGTATATCCAGACACAACTGCATACCAGCTAGGGGAAAAAAAAAAAAGGAAAAAAACAGAGGAATTTTAAAAGTTATTAGAAGACTATAAAGATGGAATTTTGTTCCTAATCCCAAGGATGTTCTGAAAAGGGCAAAGGATTTACAACTCATGCCTTGTTTACAACTCTCCATTTCTTCCTCAGCCTACTACTTCCCAACACCTCTGTTAATCCCTTATGTCCTCCCCTTACCCATTCCCACCCTTTTCTCCTCCATATACCAACATCTTATCTCTGCTACACACAGGTTCCTCCCCCCCTTTCTTTTTACAATGCTCCAGTGACATACTTTCTTGCAATTTCTCCTCATCTACAGTCTTACTCCGCACATGTCAGACCAGCCATAGTGTTTAACACAGAGATACCTGACTACACAGAGGATGACCGCATGAAGGAAACCAGTTTGGCACATCAACACTCTCCGTTGTGAGCTGAAGGACCCTTGTGCTGTGGCATATCACCAAGCATGAAGTATGGCTGTAAAGCTTGGCAGGATGCTGATGTTTGTAGCTACTTGAAGGGAAAAAGCAAGAGTAGCCACCTGTACATTATCAGGAAATCACTGGTTTCCCACCCAGGAAAGGCTGATCAGAATCTCATTGTAGGTAATTTCACCTATTGCAGACTTGCTGTTTTCTATCACTAATTTGTAGTGTTTTCTAGAGTAGAACAAATGCTTTAGTTCTGTTGAACTAAGGAGTTTAGGATAGTATCCACAGAAATAAGATTCTCTTGTCAAGTTTGCTGTTGTCTAAACTTCACTGAATTTCATTATGAAGCATCTATTTAAACAACAGCCTTTCCCTGATTTTTATGGCAGCATAAAGGAAGTTTGCTACTTTCCTCCTGAGATTAAGAAAACAAGTTTGGCTCCCCTACAAATTGCTGGAATGTACATGCACTTGGGGGGGGGGGTGGGCAGAACAACCCCCACAGATTCTTAGCAGATTTAGAATCCTTCCTCATACCTAAAAGATTTATTATGTAGCTAAAAAAGAAAATATTTCTCTTTAGCATGTGATCCATCTTCAATAGTTGTGGGGACAGGAGAAGAAAGTATTAGTCCCAAAAGGGGGAGGGAGGGTGAGAACATTAGCGGTAAGTAAAACCAAGCATAGCAGCCATACCTAAGCAGCAAGGGCTGCTATATACTGTACCAAAACCACATCATCTGTAAACCAAGTATTTGCCACACCATCCGGAAAAGTTATTGCACATAGTCAGAATAAGTCACTTGTATAAAGCCAGAGCATTCACTTAAGTCAATAATGTGTATAATAAATATTTGACAATTAAAGGAGCAATGAGAAAATCCCTCAGAAAAGAAAAACAAGTGTCTACATCCAATTGTTCTTCACAGACTAAGGTTAAAGCACAGCAAAGGCACTACTACAAAAGGTAAAATGGAGAAAGGGACAATTCCCAGTGTACTTGCTTTTAAATACAAGACACTTTCTGCAAAGTAATTAGCAAGCAAAAAGTCAAATCAAACTAGACAGTCGATGTGCACATCATGGCTAAACTGATGTCAAAAGACTACAAAAGATTTGTACCTATAAAGGTTTATGCAGTTCTCCTGTATCTGGTCCACTCTTGTGATCTAACAGTCTCGCAGGAGGAGCAACAAACACAATATGCAATTGAGGAAGATCCAAATCTCAGGTCTACAGGGATTTAGTTATCAGTTCAGTAATATTTGGCTAGAATGGGCTGATCAAGAGTTCCAGTTACACCTTTCTGGTTTCAGTTCATGGCATAATCTAGAACTGCCATGAGTCTACCAGTTAAGCACCATCAGCTGTTTAAGCAGAGAAAGAATGCTTACTCCAAATCCCTTCAAAATTATTTTATTTAGAATGGAGAATTAGAAAGACCAAGCACTTATGAGTCATTTTATGAAGCAAGGGACCCGAGCCTTGCTTTGGTAACAAGTCCTTATAATTAACCTTTGTTAAGCAAAAGGCCAGCAAAGACCATAAACAGTTACAAACATCAGTGGAAAGATGAATTAAAAATCTTGCCATGAAAGAGGTGTGATTTGGTTACATTTGTTGAGGTTTTCATCATGTACTTTCTTTTAAGAGAGTTTATCCTTTTGGGAGGTTCTTCAAGTGTGTGGTTTGGTTTTTTTTCCTTTTTTTTTTGTCTCAGTATCTTGAAAATTATCTTGAAGAACAAACTAATAACCAACAGATCATACATTTCTGTGGTCCTTGGAATTAACATCCTGGTTATCTACATTTTTGACAGCTCTAACAGAGGACAAAAAGGCCTTGGTAGCATGAAAAAAAACCTACAGCAGTCTCTGCAAGTTGTACATTTGCTTAGCATAAAAGTATGAGTTCTTACCTTATATGTAAAAAGTAGAATCTTGTGCACTAGCTCCACATAAATCATTCCAGTTAGCAAGACAAGGAGGAACACTGTACAGTGCCCAATAAATGGGTTTGAAATAGCGTAACAGCTTCCTTTTAATGGGCAGTTCCCACATCTTCTAGAGTGTTCTGCAATTCTGTTCAGACATGACATAACTGCTCAAACTTCCCCACTGGCCATTGTACAACTGTAGTAAGAGAGGAAGCAAGAGTTATGCTGACTAATATTTTTTTGCTGCACTTCTCCAAGTAACTTAAGGCTACTTCAAGTTAATACAAATATATAAATGAACTAATAGTTTCTCATGTTTGTATACTACATAGCAGTTAAAGTATCTTGGGACCACGGTAAAACAAAATTCACAGCATTTGAAATGAGTAGTATTCTGCAACTAGTCTGGTTTACTAAGGAAGCAAAACTCATGCAAATATACTGCCCCCATGCATTCCATGAAAATCTGTAGATATTCAATAGTCTGGGGAAAAAACCACCCACAGTTGGCCAGTTTTCAAAGCAGATTTGGGAGGCGAGCAGAAGTTACTGGAAGGTGACCCAGCAGGATACAAACTCACATGGTTGCTTTCTATGAGGATTCTGATTTCAAAGAAGGACTGAGCTATCTCTTTAAGCTAACTCTGCAGCGGAAGTCAAAGCAGTCATCAGATATGGAAAGTTTGGAAACCCAAACTTCAATAGTTCCAGAACCTGTGAAAACTGTTTGTTCTTCCCCACAACAGGCACCCTCCTAGCAAGCAAGTTTCTTGTCAGAATAAAAGCGTGCTTCCATATTGATTTATCAGCATGCAACAAGTGACAAAAGCTATAGAAAGATACAACTTAAATCTTTGTATACAGGTCGATCAATAGCTTCTTTTATTATTTGGTATATGAAACTAAACAGTCCAGATTTTAAGGCAGTGGAAAAAGAAAAACCTCATTTCAGTATTTCCTCATTCTTTTTCCTAAACTTTTACATCTAAAGCCCACACCTTAAAAGACAATATTGTTCTACCAATTATTGCTATATGATAATATAAACATAAGTGATCAGTGTTTTACGCTGGTGGTATGTGTCCAACCACGTGTCCCTTAGCACTGGAAGGAATAAAGACAAGAGAACACATTTGAATCCAACAGTAGTTTATTACCCACTCATTGCAGATGAAGTTAGACACTTCAGTAACCAGTCAATATGAGTTTAAGTATTAGTTGACAACTGCAGAAAGTGTACAATGAGTACAAAATCATTAACGATAATGTAACAAAAAGTTTCGATGTATTAATTTTTAAAACATCAGTTGTACACTATTATACAGCAACCATTGTATGATCCTCAACTAACTCAGGGCTTGCATTTGAAAGTACTTTTTTTTTTTCTTTAAATAAAGTTCTCCAAGAGGTTGAGAGACTGGGGGTTACAACTGCATTATGTCCCAAAATACCACTAACATACAGCCTTACCTTATACAGACAAAGCTGCTTTATATTTTATGAACACTTGCTTTTATCAGGGAATGCAGTAACAAGAAAAATCTATACATAAAAAATTAAAATCCAATACACAATATATTATATATATCTATATCTATATTGTACTACAGATTTCATATAAATCAAGTATAGGCCAAATTTTGGCATAATTTTTAAGTGCATAAAGTTTAATACAAAATCCCCCTCAGACTTTGCTCACTCTTTTCAGGCTACTAGCTCCTGAACTGATCTTTTTCAGTTACGATACTTCAGACATCTAGAATTGTCTTAAGATCTCATTTCTATTTCAGGAATATCACCCTTGTCTTTCATTACACCTTCTAACAAAAATAAAGTTGTGGGAAAACCTTAGCGACTAATTTAGTCAAAGTTTAGTGACTAATAAAATTCTCCAACTTGATAAGACTTTTTATTTACATTTACTGGTCAATATCTTTAAGGTCGTATTCTCCTACGTACCCTCTCTTCTTCTTTGATCCTACAGGAAGAGTTACTAATTAGACACTGCAAGCACAGATTGCTTTGCTTCGTTTTGCTAAGTGGACTCTTACCAACATGCAAATTATTTCTGGCACAGAACAGAGTGCAAAGAAATTTTTCTAATGCATAGTTAAATTTGCTTCAACTCCAGCATGTGATATTCGCTTTTTAGAGAACACCTAAAGAGCTATATCCTCTCTGCCACACGATATCTCATTGTTTCGAAATTATTATTCAACAAGACTTCCTCCCACAAAAAAGTCAAAAGTTTCCTCAAAGTCATTTGTAGAATATAGCAGTAAAATGCATAACCTAGAAACATTCTACATTAGATCAAAAAACCACCCAAGAATCAATTACAGTGAGTCACAATACCCCAAGAAATCAATTCTCCTGTCATCATTTTATCTACTGACATTACTCTGGGATCTTGTCATTCAGCACAATTATAGTACAGGGGGGAAAGCATCAATTAAGTCTTGCAAATGTACAGTCAGTTCCAGCTCCTAAGAAACAGATTCCAAGTTAAGCCCTTTAAAAGTCTTCTAAAAACTGGGCTAAGTATGATTTTAACAAGAACATTCAGACCTCAAAAGCAAGGATATTACATTTACACCTTAGAAGGTAAGTCACTTCACGCGCACTGGTGCCTGTACGCACACCAGAGCGTGGACACGACCTTCAGGGTTCATTCTCAATGTATTGTGGAAGGAACTAGGTGCAGAACTCCCAGTAAAGTTAGAGTTAGACATCGATGCCCCTTCATACCACTGAACTACTAAATATCTTATGTATTGTTGAGTGAAAAATCTCAATTTTGTATTGAGAAAGCAAATACTGAAATAGAAACAACTTTTAGCACAACAGATGTATTTACTTACAGCATGCAAGGTTTGTTTTTATGTATTTGAGCAGCTAACAGCCACTAACAGCCCTTAAGTATTTACAAGTTCAAAGTTACAATCTTCACATGAGTAGCAATTGCTTACAAAAAGTTCAGGACACTCCCTGGGAAATAAGCAAGAAATGGAGTAAAAATACTGAAAGCAGTAATACAAAATAGTAGCAAAGGAAAATACAATAGCTTTTAAAATCCAGACAATTTAACACTGTTGTGGTAAAAAAAAAAAAGCGCCACACATCACATTTAGAGGTGCCATTTTGAAAGAAATGCATCTTTCTGATTTTTTTCAGGAGAAAAGCTGTACATAAGCTTAAAAAAATTCCAAGTAAATAAACAAAATACAACTCCCTCTGGCTTGCCAATTTACCTTAAAATAGCTTCACTTCCTCCTTCCCCCCGCCCGCCCCCAAATTTGCAAGGTAAGTGGTAAGGCAAATGTGACCAGAGACTGAAGAGCTTCACAGGTGATCACACAGGAGAAAGACACTTCAACCCCAGTTCATGGTATGGGAAGAAAAAGTAATAGCTTTTTTTATAAACATGAAACATTTTTCAAAATAATAGATTCTAAACCTTACCCAAGATGCAATGCATATGTTAGTTCTCATTGAGGGCCAGGTCAGAAAAAATCCTGCTCCTATGTTTAAGGCAGTCTAAGACTAACTCGAGTCTCTTCAGCCTCTTGGAAAACAGAATTTTGTGCCAAATTACACTCCACCTGACTGTTAGTTTCAGGTTTTATTTCTTACAGTAATCAAATAAGACAAAGTTAACTCGTTGCTCTTTGTAGTAACTGTGTATTTATATCTGTTTCTATACAGTAGTAGTATTTCTCTCTTTAGGACTATACAACCTGGAACTGAGGAAGTTCACTAGCAGTGACATATGAGGATTTTTTTTTACCACTTCATGAAAGGTTTTAAGTGTATTGTCCTGCTGAAAAGACATTTAACTACCTTTTAAAGCTATGTTAAATTTATTTTTAAATAATTTGGTACCAGCTGATGCTCATACTAGAAACATTTTTCATGTTCAACTCTAGGAATAGCTTAGGGCAAAGAAAGTGCTCCAGTTTTACCTGCTGTTTTGTTATGCCTGATTTGAAGGAACCTTAACTTGTTATTAAACAAAAATATACTAAAATACAAATATTTAAGTTGGATTTTTAAATTTTTGCATTTCTGTGTTTCTTTATTCTGTAACAGTATTTATATTGCATGATACTTTGTGCTAAACTGCCCTCTTGAGCCTAGCCCCTTATAAAACATGAAAATAGAATAGTAAAACTTTTTTCATGTAAACTTCAGTAAAGTAGTTGCAGTCTTAGAGATGGGGTTGTAAAGGTGCTGTATAAACATTCTGATACACATTTCCTGTGTACTAGACTATGTGGTACATGGAACATGACATTTTGAAGTTACCCAATGTAATGTATAAAAATATAAAATATATATTTATGAGTAACAGTAGAATAAACTACAGTGCAATTTTCCTTAGCCTGTTGAAAGCTCTACCTGCATATGATTTTTTCACCCTTTCTAGATCTTCCACAGTAGATTTTATTTTCCATGAATAGCACAACAGAGCAAGCATAGCCAGAAAAGACAGCTTTAAGAGCACTCTTATGCTGTAAACTCAAAGTTCCTAGAATTCAAATATGTACCTTAAAAAATTAGATTTGCTCACTTGTCTCTGCTGTGCTAGAATTTAAATATTTTTTCCTTATAAACTGTAAAGCTAGGATATTTAAGAAGAATATGCCCTAAATTTCAGAGAAAGTTATCCTATTCTTTTACCAGTCCTCTAATTAATTAAATGTAATTGGAACTACATCACTTGCTCAGGGCTCTAAGTGTAAGGCATTTTGTGTACATTCCCTCCAAGTATTTATTTGATGACTATCTTAGTGTGCAAAGTCAAATCAGTGGAAATCCCTCTCTCAAAACCTTGGAAACAGATTTACCTTTTACTGCACATTCAGCATTAAACTGCAAAGGAAGAACAGATAGAAAAATCAAATCCAGAAATATGCACTGAAACAAGCTAACCATTTTCTACTAGGTAAGGTCTTTTCAATGACAGAAGTTGTTTAACACACTATCAGTTCTGAATACATCAGTTTGAATACATTCATAGTGGTGCATTCTGACTGCACTGAAGAAATGCATCAGAAAAGTTAGCTTTTCACATCATCTAATGCCAGCGTACCATAACTTTGACTGCTTTGAGGAAAGAGATATGAAGTTAATTTTGTTAATTTACATATTAACAGTTTGGAGATACGAGCTCCGATACAAAAAACCTTCCAATTCCAAATATTGTTTACATAAAAATGTAAGCTTTGTATTCTATCTAATGACTATACTTCCCAACCAAATTATGTTTTTCCTGAAAAAAATGTACAATACAAAACTACGTAAATCACGTCTGGCCAGACAATAAGGCAGCTCTTGCTGCAACATCAGAGTTCCTGACATGGAAAGAACAGATTAGGCAACACATTAACATAGACAAAATGAAACACAGAAGAGGCACATAAAATTACAGTTGAAGGGTCATATTCTACTCACTGTGAAAGGGATCATGAAAAGCTGAAAAGTGCATAATAATTCAGTAAAATTTAGATATGCACAAACCGTTTATGCATTGACCATACTGTCTTGACTGCTCACAACCTGCCTATCAGAATGATTAAAAATTTGATTATATTGTCTTATAGCTATCTAAATTGGGTAAAAGTGATTATCACCTTTAAATATAGTATGTTAATGCACAAAAATACATATTTTTTTCTAGAATAAGGATTATATTTTCTAAGCAAATATCTAAAAACAATGGTCCTTCTAAATTAGTTTGGAGTAATAAATGAAGCCCATTTCTTTGCAGAATGGGTGTGTTTATTATTTGTATGTTTAGATAATTAATTTTGAGTATCTGTCCACTGTATAAACAATCTCCAGAAAAATATATCCTCTTCCAGTAACTTACAATACACATTAAAAATACTTACAAAAGGGATTATTGTCCATTTACAACATCTTGAGCTTAAGGACATGATTCTTGGGTCATTTCATTTATGCAATTTTGATCAGGCTAAACTGAATATTCCGGTTAACTTGAACCATGCTAGCAATGTGGACAATCTAACATTTAAAAATATCTGCCTAATTATGTAGGATTTTAAATAAAATTAGGCATTTTTACATCACAGTATATATGGCATTTCTTAATTTAGCAACAGAAAGGCACAGTTATTAAACCATAAAATACAGTACCTGAATAATGTATACTCTAGTGATATCTACCAATGCCAATCCAGACATTTGATTCTGTACAAGGGGCTAAAGAAAAAGGTTTGTTTGGTTTTTTTTTTTTAGAAAAAAATCAACCTCATTACAAGTTTGGTCCGTTAGAAACGCCTATTAGCTGAAACATATTGAAGCAGGACTTCAGGAAAGAATAGAAAAAGCAAATTCAGCAGTCTATGGTCCAACAGCTTGAATAAATTACTATGAAATGGCAAACAGATCATGAATGGAGCTTTCTGACTAGCTGTCAGACATACCTGCTAAAATGTCAATGTATACAGGTACAGTATGACAGACATTCCAGATACATTCATTGCATCACACACACACAGACTTTGTTACAGCAATAAGTGTAGACATAGCATTTACAGAGTTCAGCACTTCTCGTGGACTGATATTTGACTTCTGGCCCCATACCATACCCAAAGATGTGCAAAGTTCTTTAAATGCTTTGCCTGCTATGTATTGCTGTTAAAGTGAAGACCCCGCTAAAGCCAAGCTCGCTGGCCTTCCCTTAGCAAACTAGTGCATCTCTTCAAAAAGCACCTAGCTCTGTTCTCCCTATTTAAAGTGATAAAACTGCATCAAGACAGACCAATAAAATGGAAGAGGCAAGGAACAATAAACATGAGGGAGAAACCAACCATTCCATATGTAATGTAGCGATAGGGAAGCTCAACTTCCATGCGTTGTCTTGCTTTCCGTACATCGTCATGTGGTATGCGAAATATTTTACATGCCAGTGGAATAGTGGCTTTTTTCATCGCTACTTTTGTTAACAACAGAACTATTACTCCGATCAACAACCGCAGTATGGCTTTTCCAAACACAGTCACAGTGAGAGAGGAAAGAGATAAAGGTAACATATCGGGAGGAGGATCTAGCTGTAGACCCATGATGTAGTTAACGTGAGAGCCACAGGCTACTCCAGCGCCACAGCCCAGTATCTGAGCTGTGTCTCCTCGCGATGTGCTCCAGGTGTCTAGAGTAAAAGAGAAGATGCCCAGGGCTAAATGGAGACTGATGATAATTAAAGGTGCATATTTGTAAGTTAAGTTGAAGTTATCAATCAGGTCCACAACTGGATGGAAGACAACCAAGATGAGAATAGCATACAGAAATCCCACTATAACATCCTGTTGAAGAGAGAGAGAGAGATATGGTTTCAGTGTAATAGCTATTTTAAAAATAACTTAAGTTACATTAGCATGGAGACAAGCCTAGTTGCTCTGTTGCTAAAAGCAACTTGGGGATTCCCATCTTTTCTCATTTACTGTACAAGATTAAATCTTTTTTTATGTTAAAGATAAGGTAAGGAATTGTATTTGATCGCCTATTTATAGGACATCTGCATCATGATCAGATCATGAATGAAGCTATGATCAAATGACCCATGATCAAATGAAGTTGTAGACCTACCTATCTGCTGGCTACAATGGTCCTTGCCTAGGACTGGGGCATTCCAGCCTACAGTCACCACAAAACCAGCCCAGCTAAGTAAGTTCTGCCAACTTTGGTTGCTGGAACAGCTCAACACTGGATCCAAGTGCCTGGGTGCCAACACAGAGGCACGCTGGCAGCAACAGCTGGTAAGGGAGTCGAGGACCACTGCCGCTAGGCATTAGAGAAGCTTCGATTTTCCACTCCAGCTTCAGAATTAACAGTGCTGCAAGAACGGAAAACTGTTTCCAACTACTAAAGGAGAGGAAGAGGTAACTTCTGTGCCTTCATACTTGTTTTTCAGTTTTATTGTTGTTTTTAAAATGTCTTTTCTTAATCAAAAGGTTACTCTAGTTGTTTTTATATTTATCATTAAATTTCAGTTACCACTTGATTATTCACTCAGTTGCACAGAAGTATCTACAACTTTAGTCACCTTTAGTTGTTAAGAAGGAATTTGTTGAAAGCTTTTTAGAAATCCAAACACTAGAAACTGGATCACCTTCATTCACATGCTTATCAACTTCTCCATGTAAGCCAGGAGGTGGGACTTCTGTCAGCAATATTTGTATTGCTCCATCTTCAATGAATCATTTTTATTCACTTCCGCTAATTGAATGCTTGATAAAAGCTAATACAATTGACTGATATCAAAGTCATACTTGCTTATTTCAGAAGCAGTAGCTGAGTAGCTGACATGGAACCCGAGCGGACATTAACAGTCACATTCTCATCCTGCAAAATTATTTCTACTCTATAGAGGAAAAGTTAGTCTATGCTTTAGTGCAGTCATCAATTTCTGCACTAAAACTGCTATTAAACATCAGCTAAGTCTCAACTGTGGACTGAGTTTATGAAAGAATATAAATTAACAGAAGTTTGACATCCACTTTTAGCTATTGTATCAATTTCTCTGCTGAAGAAATATAAGTATTCTGTTCCTATATGGTAGACCATTCTAAAAAAAAAATTATATACAATTACTGCCCTGTAAAAACTTAAACATGAAAATAAAAGTTTAGTAGATTATTTTCTTACCAAAATTGAATGCATTCCCATATAAATTCGACTACAGCAAACCAAAGAACACCAGCAGAATGCAAGGATCAGTCCAAACATAAGGGGATACTGGTAGGGAAAAAATGGAGAGATTGTATTAGAATTTGGAAAGAAAAAATAAAAAAAGCCACTCTAAGAATTCTATAATTAATTCCAATTAATGCATCTCATGCTTACCCTTTTCCTTGCCCTAGCCTACCCAAGCTTATTAGACCACCTCAAGTAAGTCCACTTTCCATAAAGTCAAAACATTGCTAAGTAACTTTTTCAACTTTTTCCTTGTCCTATTCCTTTGCATTCAGGATATGTGAATTTCAGGGCATTGGTCATATCTTTCCAGACAAAGCAGTAAGAAGTTAATAGATCTTTGTAGCAGTTAGTCTTGCCATGTTATGATATCCTAAATTGGCAACATGGGCAGAGACAAGCCTTGTGTTATAAACTGTGGAACACTTTTACACTGGGTGAAGCAGATACATAACATACTAGAATTATACTAGTATTGTTAACAATTATCCAGGCAGAATCTAGTAGCTTCACCTTTCTCCTGAAAAGGAAGAACTCATAATAATTTACAAATAAACTCAATTCCCTACACACTATTTTAGAGTTTCTGCAATCCTTGACTCAATCGCTGAGCATCAGTATCAAACTCCTAGAATAGTAATCTTTTTTGTTCTCCAGAAACCCACATACATTTCCTACTCCAATCCACGTTTATTAAACAAAAAACATCAAATAATTATTTCCAATTATTTCCATCTTCTGGTAGAAGATTTTTTTATTAATAAGGACTGTTTACCAGGAACAAACAAAATACTTTGTTTTAGTAAGCACATATCAACATGTGTAGAAACTTAGTATTTTAACTTTTTTAGATTTTGGATAAAAGTATGCTAGTTCACATCTTACAGCACAGTAAGAAATACTTTCCCCACTACCATATTGCAAAACGTTGTACAAGACAGGATAGAGCTTCCTTTTTTCAGTGAAAAAGAATTATTAGTTCTATAAAAGAAGCACTCACAAGACAAAATGGCATGTTTCCAAAATTGCTTCACTTCCTACATGAAAGCAATAATAAACATTTTCAATGTAAACAGGCAGTCTAGATGTACTCGAATCTCAGACTACAAACTAAGAATTGCAAGCAGTTTTCTTGCCCTTTCCCTTGCTCCTTCTGTGGGTAACCTGAAGGGTAGAATATCCAACAAATTAGAGAAAGTATCTTTAATCTTAATGGAGAAAGTTTTATGTCCTCTGTGAAGGCCACTTAACAGATTGACAAGCTTCTAAATCAGTCTTTCAATGAAAGGTTTGAGAAAAGATTATCAGTCTTCTGCGTTATTCCAATATTCTTTGAATTCTCAGCTCCAGGACCATGCTAACATGACAAACCTAACAAAATTTTCTCAAACCAACAGAAGATCAGGAAGCTTACGTTTCACATAAGAAACAGATTTCACATTAAAATAAATTCTAAATGCCCAGCTCACAGTTGTGTTACATCTAGTTAAAACTCTAATTCCTGTAGCAACATTTGTCTTTGTTTCTACTACATTTATCTATGAATTGTACCTAAACAAAATGATGTACTTAATGATTCATTTCTAACTGAAAGGATGAAGAAACAAATTCAGTTTCCTGCCTTTCAAAATTATGCTAATACTGGGCAATACACCAGTAACTAGGTTGTGCTCAAGACATGATTGCAGAGTTATCAGATGCTGGCATTGTTATAGCAGCCACAAAAGTAATCCTCATACCCTGTGCTGCACCACCCGAATACACTACAAGTGTAGCCCCATCGCTCATCCCCATTGTGCCTCTACCATCATTTCCTGTGATCTCAGGGCAGAAGTAACGCTGCCTACATCAGGAAGACACGGAAGCCACGCAGTCTCCCTGCCGAGTGCCACTCTTCCCCCAGAGGGCTACCAAAGCAGAAATGCTGTGTATACGGGGATAGGCATACCCTATATCCTCTGAAGTGAAGAGGAGCTTCTAGCACCTCTTTACACGCTCCGCAAGATGAAAGCCTGGGAAGACAGACTTCTTGTTTGTCAGAGACTAGCAAGGGAAGATTTACTACCTCCAGAAGCAATGCGAACCTCTTGACCAGAAAATTTAATAGCATCACAATTACTTGGTGGTAGAATGACCTTGCATGTGTTCATGCACATGTCAAACGTTTCAGTTTTGTCCATCGTTTGATACCCTATGTCCATTCTTGTCTCCTGGCACACATCATCTGTGCTTTCAGGCTCCAGTCAGGGGTAAGGCTTTTCTTTAATAAAGATTTTTCCTGCGTTTCTGAAATACCTGACAGAAACAGAAGCTGGAGCTTTAGCAGAAAGACCAATGATGTTCCAGGCTCAGCAGGCTACAGCAGCTAATGATAACTGTGCGTAAGAAGTTGGGATTGTGGGGGAGAAGAGGTTAGAGCAGCTAAACAGCAAGACCCTAAGAATAAGGAGTATGAAGGAAAAAGTGTATGTGAGAAGTCTTGTTTTAAGAGTCCTGGGCAGGTTGTTGTAAACAGCAGGGAGAGTAGGATAAATTCTGGAAATGAAAAGAAATGCTTGCTCTTAGTGAGGAACTCTCAAGGTGGAGTGTTTGGGGAAGAGAGAAACTGTGTCACAAACTCCAACTTTGAAGAAGATTTTGGAGATAGTATTTGGCTCTGTCGTATCTCATTCTAATTCTGTTTTTAATAGTATTGAGAATAGATACCCATTAAAACATCTGAAAAACTGACTACCTTCATTCCTCTGTAGCAAAGCATCTGTATCCAAGAGCTCAAACACTTCCCTATTGTGTCCCCAGTAAAAAGCCAATGATACATTTAATCCCAATTCAAATATTCTTAAGTAACAAAGAATTTTTAACTTAAACCTAGACAAATTATTCTTACTGAAACAGCTTTAGCATGACCTATCCACAAATGTGTCTGCAGTATTAGGCACATGCTGATTTATGGTATTTTTAATGCATGATAATAATAATCACAGAAGTCCTAAACCCAGTTTCTTTCCACCCAAGAGAGCTTATTCACTACAGTATACAGAGCTGTACTGTATCCAGTCCACTATAAAAAGGCAGAAGATTGAAACAATTAGAATAATTTCCTCTGGAATAATATTCCACACTACAGCAGTTAAGTCAATTTTTGTGATTAGTTCCCACACAAAGCATTCTCCTCTATGCTGCCACCTTTATGTAACCAGCACACTTGGACGACTGTCAGTTTATCTAAACTGATAGTTATTTCACTGACTGATAAGGAAGCTTCAAACGTAAAGACATCTTTATGTTTAAGGTACAGAAATAAAATTTGCCCTAAAGAAGGTTTTAATCTTCGTCTGTCCTGGTTTCTTCCAATATTATATCCACAGCTCCCTGCACTGCCCACATAACCAATCTGATTTTCTTCCCACAAGCCCAGAACCCACCTGCGGCACATCACAAAGCTGTACGTACCCTTTGGGGCTCCATAGTTCACTGGCCTCCTTAGACACTAGCAGAAATCCAGCAGAACCACTCCCCTACTTCAACACAAATAACCCACAATACCCTGCCTCCTCCTTGGCCTGTTTTTACTCATACCTTTGAAAAGCAGCCACTGGGTTCAAGAATTCCTAGAACACTGAACTGGTAGCACCTGCTTAAAATCTGCCCTGAGGTGATAAGGCAACCACATATTTTGTCCTCACATGTAGGGATAAGTGTACAAGGTGACTAAAGGAGAATATAAACACTCCCACACACCTTGTAGCTCAGCAAGAAGACTGCTCAGCAGCATGCCAAGTCCTAACACCAACAGGGGATATCACCTTGATCCTTATAAAAAAGCTGATACCATAGATTTACTTCCAAATCATTGTCTGAAAATAATGCAATATTGAGGTACTAGCAAGCATTTTCTAAATGTTGTCTCATCTAGAAAATGACTGCCTGTACATATTTTGCATATATGCATTGGTTATACCACGGTTATAAGTATCTGTAACCTCCAGCTGCCTAGGCATATGAAATCCCCCAAAATACAAAAACATCTTCTATTAGTATAGTGCCTTAAGAGTATTAACATTTGTTATCAGCCCTGCTTTACAATAAATAGTGGATTTCACAAAGTTTCTCTCTCAATCGCAAATGAATCTTCAAAGGAAAAAAAACCAACCAACCAAACAGCTTTTACTATGTTTTCTACTTAAAACAGGCATATTTTATGACAGATTAATGTGAAAACTTTAATATAAACTAATCTCAAGTGTTCATGGAAGAAAGCCATAAGCACTCATTTTTGGGATGTTTGCTTGGGTCTCTTATTTTGGAAAAGACTACATTCACAAATTTGAAAATTAGCAGTTCTCAATTACCTTTGAGTTATACAACTATACAGAAAAGATCTAAAAGTTTATATAGACACCCTGACAGTCTCTACTTAAATGAAAGATATTAAAGGAAGACTGCTGAATTCCAGCAATTTTAGTCCCATGGTTCCTTGCATGCCAAATCAGACCTAGAGAGGCACAAAGGACAAAAGATCACAAGTTCACTTCTACGCTCTGCCCCAATTCATTGCTGTTCTTACTCATTTAGGCATCAGAAGGCAGACTGGCATCCTATCTCCTTTCAGATGAGGGTCTGAAAGATTGTCAGAGATCACAGTTGGCAGAGGTATAGATAAAAAACCAGGTTTCATTCTCTCAGCTTGTTCCTTCTGATAACAGAATTGACATATCTTCATTCTTGACCATACTCTGAGTCAGACACCCTGCCTCCATGCCCTTAATTAAGACCATCCGACGTACATCCTCAAAACCACATTATGCCTCCATAGCTACCATGCCACCTCAACAACTTTGAGTATGGGGAGTATTTATTGAACTGCATACAGCTTTCTTTTTTCTAAATTAAAAAAAAAAACCTTGCAATTTGAAAATTATAACCTTATACAAAAATAAAGACACTCGCATAGTACTCAATCTGAACTTCAAAATCACGTGTTGACTCAAAACTAACATTAACCTGGCATTTTTCTCCTTGAGAAAAGTACCCCACCTTCCATATTAGATGAAATCACTGATATCCAGCTTGCACAAATATTTTTCCAAAGGCCAGAATAAAACTTTGGTAACATGCATAAGCATGTACTACAAATACAGTATTAGAAGGTGAAGTGGAGGCAGATGGAGTTGACAGCAAGGCAGAGACTGGAGATACAGACAAATGCAACATATAGATTAAAAAGAGATCTTTGTTGACAATTTAGCTTTTAAATGTTTGAATTAACATTTCTTTGAAGACATCATATCCATTAAGAAGAGTGTCCCAGTCTTGATGTATATGACTAAGGGATAGATCACCAAGCATATTATTTAAAAAAAAAATAAAATAAAGGGAAGGATAAAAAAAGGTTAATTGATTTCTTAAATTCACCTATTAAGTTAAAGAAAAAGCTAGGAATAAAGCTGATTGAGTAGACTACTCATCTTCTCTCAGGCCTCAATTTTATTCCCATATCCAGAATCTTGTTTTAATCAATTAAGCTGAATTAAATTGGTTGTATTTGGAAAATAGCAGTGAAACTACTCCTAGTAAGTCCTTGAGAATTTTATGCCCTATGTTTTTAATGGGAAATTCCCATTTTATTCGATTACATCCTCCAAAATGGGCTTGCGAGCTTCTGACTGGATCACATAGAAAACGCTTCCCTCAAGTGCCTATTCTCCTTCCTCCCCTTAATCTGACTTTTTGCCAAGAGTCTTAATAACATAACCATTGTTTAAAAATGCTCATAAGGAAACAATCTGTCCTAAAAGCTTTGACCTAGGTCAGAAGATTCCTTCTTTCATAATGAAACATTCTTAAAACACACTCTAGACACTCATTTCTTTACTTTTTAAAAGCACATTCTACACTGGGGAAATTTCCAGCATCCACAAAGGGTTCCAAACTAATTTTCTAATATTTTCAGTGTTCTACAGTATTACTCAATGATTTTTTTTAATCATATGATAACTCAGAAGCTCAGCTTGAGTTTGAGACAATTATTCTGGGCCAGAGTTCACTCAAAGAATCCAAGCAGCAGCACTTGCAGCATCATGCTTTTAATTAGATATTTGGGCTATGTATTGGCAATAGTCATATGAAAAGCTATAATCAATGTTTACAGGAATGACTCCGAGATAATGGTTGGCCAGATGAGTACAAAAAGCACAGCATATAAATGATTTTTCTGGAGAGAGCAGGAGAAAAGGCAGAAGACGATCATTAAAAAGGAAAGACCGCGTATGATTCATTTTAGGAAAAATAAACAGACAAAAAACTGTCTTTTCAAAAGAGGCCAAGTGGTAAATAACACTGGTTAAGCTACATTTATCAATTATTTCCTTCTTTCTTCCACTGACCAACCTTAACATCAAAAAGCATAAAAATTTGAGAGTGCTACATGTCATTACAAGAACCCCTTCTTTAAATGCTAAGATAAAGATTTCAATGCCAGTCCTGCAGGGAGTTAAAAGATTTAATTTTCTGCTACACATCATCTGAAAAGAAATTAAAGAGTTACAACAGGAATTAGAGCCTGTTACTTCTTTCCCTTGCAGTCATTAAAAAAAATCCCTCCCTGAACACACCCAGCAAGAATCACCTACAGCTTGCTATGCTTATGCCCCCAACACTTCATAAATAGCTTTTCTGCCAACTGAAGTTCTCTCAGGTTTAATCAACACACCCTATTTGAAAGTATGAAGAGTGCTTTACATGTGTACAGTCCATTAAAAAAAAAATTGCTTGAGAAGTAAAGCATTTCTTTTGAATCCTTTCTTCATCAAAAACTCTGCATCTAACCTTACGGCATTTGCTTTTACATATTCCCCCCAAGATCCTTTACATTAAAGATTTGCTTACACAAAACTGAAAAATAAATTTCATGCCAATCAACACAGTTTAATAGGACAGGCTGCTGCATACCTCTAGCAGAGATTCCCCAATGGGATTTCTAAGAACTGGCTATGCTCTTTTCAAACTTAAGAGCATCTGTACCAAACAGGCCACACAACTTTTTCCAGCTTCCTTTACAAATAAACTACAGGCATTAATATGGCCCACAAAAGAAGACTTTACAACTCAAATACACAAGACAAGGCCAGTGGTGCTGACCCTCCAAATTCCCATCTCTCTTTCTCAAGAGCTCTTCACTGCGTGGGCAATTCTGGGTTTTCAGATCACCCCTTCAGCTACACTTCTCACATCAGAAAAGTTTTTGTTTGATTGTTTATTTTAAGAAACACATGTAAGAAAACCAGTTACACAAGCACATGTCTCTTTGCCTAAGTTTCTTCACAACATTTTAGTATTTCAGCCAAAATCCATTTGGGCTTCTTTCAGAGATGAGGCATCTCTTTCTGAAAGGAGCCTGTACTTGGTCTTATACACAGACTTCATATGTAAGACATGGTCTCCTATGTGTAGCTTCCAGTTTTATCATTACATCAGTCTTACAGATAATGCAAGCCTTTCAACAAGGACAGACACTTAAAACTAGGATTTGCCCACTTCCTGTAAAATTCTCACTATAGCAGTGTTGTGATTAGACTATTCATCCAACCCCGATAACCAATTATTCCCCATTTCCAGTGGGGATCTGAGAGAAGTTAGCCTTCTGAAATGAAAGAGCAGGCAGACAATTCTAGAGGTAATTTTTAGTAGTGGTCAGTCAGAATCACAGAATGATGCAGATCTCTCTGAAATCCCAATACAGATCCAGTCAAACTCATCTCATTCATTAGATTCATCAGCTTTGGTTGCTAAAAGTAATGGTGTGGATGGAAGATTTCCGGAAGGGTGTTTGACAGGGTACCACATGACATTCTTACACAACTGGTACTACAGAAAAGTCAGGAGAGCACTAAGTAAATGAAAATGGAAAAATACCTCTAGGTGTATCAGTCAAATAAACCATTACAGAATAAATACACTCTACTGTGGGTTTAGCAGTAGTGCTTATTAAGGTCACCATTATCATCAGTGGTGTGGAAAGGCAGTCACCGACAGTAGGATTTGCATACAAAACATTGGCAGACAAGTACACAGGGAGGACAATGCTGTCATATTTAGTGATCTAAACTGCTTCAGAAAATAAGCCCATTCAAACAACCCTGGTTAATGTAGTTACAGAGGCCTGCTACTCATCAATCAAGGCTCTGGGCTCCTGCTGAATATCAACTTAACGAAGTTTGTTCAATGGCCTCCAGGGAGAGTCAGCAGCGCCTGACTCAGCTCATTAATGCAGAGCTCAGGAAGGAGTGCGAACCCATCACTTCCTAATCCGGACAACTACTGCCAGCGCCAGACTGCATCCTGGAGGAACTCTGGGAGAAAAAGTGTATTTTCTGTCTCCCTGACTGAATTTTTCCCCCCCTCAAAATAAAATAGCAGGGTTATGACACATTCAGGTACCATCCTAACTCAAGCACCAGTTCTAATAAAATAGGTGTTGATATCTATTTGAAATCAGCAGTTCAAAGTAATCAAATAAAATATAAAAAAGACTTTTTACAGTAGTCTCAGCCTGAGGCTTTTGGAGATTTTGTAGATAATTAGCAGTTCACACTCTCTCTTCCTCCCCATTCAGGACACTATATAAGCCAGGCCAGCTCAAACTGTCAATATTTCAAAGAAAGCATGTTTTCCCCAATGTGATAAAGGCATACTTTTTGCTACATCATATCAAGATCTATAACCTCAGTGTCTTTTCAGTGTTCATCCTCCTCTTTCAGGGTATCAGAGCTTCAAAGACGGAAAGAAAAATATCAACATCTGTAATACTCCTAAATTCTCATGAGCTTTTGGCATGAGCTTTGTATTTCAAGGTTACTGAGGTATCTTTGAAACACGTGGTTTTCCCTGCTGAGATTTAACAATATTAAATAAATCAATATATAAAGATTATGCAAGTGGAATCGAAAGTTTCAGGCAAGCTCTCATAATACAAGGATAAATAGAAAAATTATATTCCACAATGGGCAGAACAGTTAGGTATTATGCAAATTATCCTAACATATAAGTTGTTTCTGTCTGAAAGCTATAATGTTTGTCACAACCATCTTTAAAATATATCATCTCAAAATATTTTACTTGAACAATTGCATTTATAAGCAAATATTTTTGTTTTACTGTGTATAGTCAAAAATCCTTTTGAATACCATGTGAAAGGAAAATAATTGTAACAGGATTACCGATAGGCATTGAAAACTAGGAAAGCACAAGCTTAATTCAACAGGTTAAAAGAAAACCTACTGGAATTAAAAAATATTTGATTTTAAATGGACAATTTGGGCCATACCTAGAAAAATAAGAGCAAATTTGCCCTGTTCTCTATGTTGTTCAAGGGAAAGACTCATAGATTGTCTTTGTTTGATAGAGAAGAACTGTTACACAATACTAGGAAGTCATAGCCCAATGAAAGCAAACTCCAAATAAGCTATACAGGAAAGTGATTCCCTTCTCACCAGAGTAACCTCTTTTAGAGCAAGAGTGGCTTTCTGTGGTTTAGTATAAACTTCAAAGTGACAAACTCAAACTTACCTGTATTCCAGAATAAAAGTCCCTGCAGAGAGTTATAGCTGTATGTGCTTAAATTCACTCAGCCTTGCTCGACTATGATTTTTCTGAAGAAACAACCCTAAGATGCGAACTCATCATAATCAGGGTCTGTGTAATACTTGCTTACATTGAATATATAGAAAGACTGTACCCCAACATTTGCCAACAAGTTTAAATCTAACTATCTGTATCTACTGATAAATATAGAATCATAGAATGTCCTGAGTTGGAAGGGACCCACAAAGATTGAGTCCAGCTCCTGTCCCTGCATAGGACAACCCCAAAATTCACACCATATGTCTGAGGGTATTGTCCAAACGCTTCTTGAATATTGTCAGGCTTGGCACCGTGACTACATCCCCGGGGAGCCTGTTCAGTGCTCCACCACCCTCTGGGTGAAGAACCTTTTCCTAATGTCCAACCTCAACCTCCCCTGGCAGATCTTCCTGCCATTCCCTCGGGTCCTATCGTTGCTAGGGAGAAGAGATCAGCACCTGCCTGCCCCTCCTCTTCCCCTTGTGAGGAAGCTGTAGACTGCAATGAGGTCTCCCCTCAGTCTCCTCTTCTCCAGGCTGAACAGACCAAGTGACTTCAGCCGCTCCTCCCCCAGAACATATGTATAACTCGATAAAAAAATCGGAGTTATTACAAGCTCCTTTATCATTAATAGCTTTCCAAGAAGTTCTGAGGTCAGTCTTTTTTAACCCCATCTATTTCCAGAAAAGCATGATGAAAAGTTGTCGTATAGTTTCCACTCCCTTTCAACACAAGTAAAATATGGAGTACAGCAGAAGCCTTAGATTAAAGCTTAACTCTCTTTAGAGGTGAATCAAAAGATATTCAGCATGCCATAGGTTAACTTCTGATTAATATTTGGAAATAATTTTAAAGTCAGAAGGGATTTATTTTTTTAAATAAACATTTTGAAATGGTAGAAGTTGGTTTCAGAGAGGTCTGTTGTTCATACTCATTTCACAGGAAAAAGGAATTAAAATGAAGATTCAAACACTTTGCTTCCTCATTTCTTAAGCACAGTTCTAAGTGAATAATAACAAGGCTGAATGTTTATGATTTCTTAATATGCATTCATTATAAATATGTTTAGTCAATTAGCACAGTATTTCATAGACTGCATTTGCAGGGCTGGCAAACCGAAGATCGAACTTGGTTCACTGGCAAAAATACCATTTCACACATTGTCAGTTTGCTGGTTCTATAAAAGCAATCAAGCCGGGTTCTCCTTTGTACTCCATGACATCAGTCTGTGCAAAGCTAATCAACTGATACTACTAACTGAGGTTTCCCACACACAAAGAAATAGAAATCCAGTTCATTCTTCAACATCAGCTCCACACATCTAACAAATAATAATTAAATATTCAGATTGCAGTCAGTCATTAAAAAAAACCCAACAATTTTAAGATTAAGCATCTCAGTGACAGAACTCCAAATATTTATTTCGAACACCCACAAAACATGACGTCATCTGATGCCTGCACACCTCTAGCAGAGCAATACTTCACATTTTCCTAGCAAAGAATATGAATCCCCAAGAGCTTTCTTCTGGGCATGCTGTATCACCTTGCAGAAGCAGATACATAAACTTTGGTTAAAGAGAGGCCAAACACAATCGCTACATTTCAACTATTTCTTTCCTTTCAGGCACCCATACTATATGCTGAGATAATGCCACAAAGTGTCACATTATGACAGCAGACAATTGGTGATTGTTAACAGTAAGTGGTTCAGCCCCTGCATAAAGCTTAAAAAGAGAGTCCCCTCTACCAAGATGACATACCTCTGACAAAACAGGGAGATATTGTAATAAGAATTTGTAAACATTAACAACTTAAGAGTAGACTTATTGCATAACTTTTTGAACATTACACACAGAGCCCTCAAAACCCTACACTGAACACGTTACCTAGGAAAGCCTTCTCCCTCATTTACTACTGAAATTGGTGCAGTGATTTAGAGTGCTGAATACATGTTGTGCTTTCTTTGGAGTTCTTACTGTTGCCCATACTGCTAACAGCAAGCACCGAAGCACTTGCAGCAGAGCTTGTGTAAACCAGATGAACGGTGTTATTTCAACTTAATCTATTGACCCAAAGTGCAATAGGCAGATCTTAAGATTTTGCTGAACGAAGGTGCTGTAAAGATCAGAGATTATCAGTTCCTGCTAATTATTAGCACATTAAGAGTTGTAAAACCAGCTGAAAGGATACGTACTCCTCAAAACAGAAAAAATAATTTCCAGTTTATGGGTAATAAAACTAAAAGACAGCGTTAAAGAAAAGGCTAAAGCTACAAACTGACTGAAACTACAAAGTGACTCAAAGCAAAGAAGCATCAGTAAAAAGCCCTTTAGTTACTGGCTCTCCACCAAATTCTCACTCAGTAAAACAGAATGCCTGTAAAAATATCAGATACCTATGCAAACTTTGTGCAAAGCACTCACCCTACAAGAAATAAGTTGGAAAAAACCCTCACAAGAACAAAACACAGATTGTTAAAGCAGACTTTTAATGCGTACTTGGCTAACCATTCACAAATTCAGCTGAACTTCCACTCCGAAGACCCAATTATTAGAACAGTTCTTGTTACCTGAGCACTTGCTTGGATCATAGAAAAATAAAAAAAAATAAAAGGGGGGGGGGCAAGGAAGAAAGGCACGAATTTCATATTTTACCCAAACTCAGCCCCTCTCTCCTCTCAAAACAAACCAAGTCACAGCCGTCCACCCCGCCGCCGGAAAACAGACGGAGAAGGACAAGGAGGTGAGCGTTACCTGCCAGCGGCCGTAGCTGAGCAGCAGGAGGGCCAGGGGGATGGCGGTGCCCGACATGGCGTGGGTGGAGGGCATGCTGTACTCGGAGTTGTAGAAGACTTCCAGCTTCACCACGGGCGGGGAGGCAGGCCGCGGCCAGCGGATGACATCCTTGGTGCACTGCCCCAGGTACATCACCCACACCCAGATGATGATGAGCCTCCGGCCCAGCCAGGCGTCCAAGTTCCAGATGCAGAAGGGGAAGAAGAGGATGTAGAAGAGCTCGTTGCCGAGCTCCGTGCCCAGGCTGAACAGATAGTAGAGGAAGCGGCTGCGGGTGGAGAACTCCTGGCTGCCGTCCTCCTCCGTCAGGGAGTTGCGGCGCGGCCTCCTCCTCCACCGCTGCGGGGGGCCCGCTCCGCCGGGCACGGTCCCGTTCCCGGCGGGATGCCCCTGCTCTCCCGCCCGCTCCGCGGCCGGGGGGCCGCCGTTAACCACCGGCCCCCGGCCCCCGGCTCGCTGCTCCGCGTCGGCCCAGCCCGAAGGCCCCTCCACCCCGCAGAGCCGCTGGAAGGCGGCCACTTTCCGCGGGTCCTGCAGGTGGGCGGCCAGCCGGGCCAGGCGCCGGCAGAGAGCCATGGCGGGAGGACGAGGCCGCCCGCGGCGGGGGGGGCGGGCTGAGGGCGGCGAGGCGCTGCCCGGGGCGGGCGGGCGGGGAGCTGAGGGGGCTTCGCCTGAGGGGCGGTGAAAGGAACGAGGGCTCCCGTGCGCGCCGCGGGGAGGGGAACCGTTCCCTGAGGAGAAACCCGCTCGAGGGCGAGGCGTCGCAGAGCGACGGACACCGCCCGGCTTGGGTCGCCGCCGCCCTCGGCTCGGCTCGGCTCCCCGCCGCGCCGGCCCCGCTCCGCTCCGCTCCGCTCCGCGCCCGCCCGCTCGCTCGCTCCCTCTCCCTCCCCGCCTCACGCGCGCGCGCGCGCATCCGCCACCGCCCCTCTCCGTCACCGCCCCGCCGCGCCTGCGCACAACCCCCGCTCGCGCGGGCGGGGACCTCCCGCGAAACCTCGTGGCGGTGCGGATTGGCCGCGGCTTTCTCCCGGTCCCGCCCCCGCTGGCGGGGGGAGCCAATCAGGGCTTGGCATTGCTGGAGGCAGCGGGCGGCGTGCCTCGGCCTCGAGCGTGAGGTGCGGAGGCGGCCGCGGGCGGCGGCTGAGGGGGACGGCGGCCCTCGGCCTCCCCGGGAGCAGCGGGGGCCCGGCGGCCCCTTCTCGCCGGCTGCAGCCCGGTCACCGGCACGACCGGCTCCCGGCGAGCTAGTTGCCCTTCCTTCTGACTTAGGGTGAGCTGCTGCTGCCCTTGCCTCAGCCACCATCAGCAGCCCCGAGGCCTGTACCCGTCTGCCCCTGCCCTCCTCTGCCTCCTCCTGTGCCCGCTGCCCGGATCGATCCCAGAAGCCTAAATCTGGTGGTGTAAACATGAGAGGGAAAGCTGATTTCAAGCAGAGAGTGTGAGCAGTCTTAGCCCCAGCGGTCAGGCCAATAAAGCAATGGCGGCGGTGAGTTACCCACAGGGATGTGGAGCAGACAGCAGCTCTGGGAGGTTTCTGCTGAGGAAACTGAGGAAAGGGGTCGTGCCTTACCCCATTTCTCCATAGTCGGGAGGAGGTTGCACACCTCCCCTGGGTGGGTGTGCATGACTTAAAGTTCAGCAGGAGCAGAAAATTTGCTATCAGGTACTTTGAAAGTCCACAGTTGCTGGGGTTTCCATCCTCGAAATGCCATGAGAAATGCGAGCTTTGGTCACCGGTGCGCTCTGATGCTTCTGCCTATCCAACTGATGCTGATCTATGGCTTGCTAATACTCCGGTGTATTTGTATCTTGCCTTAAAATCAGGAGGTTAAACAAGCGATAAATGTGCTGCTTTGTGCTATTTTTGAAAAGGGTGAGCAATATGACTCAAATGACGTGTTAGCTTAATAGCTATCCTAAGCAAAACAGAAAATCTGATGTGGAATTCAAATAATAAAAAGTTGAAATGAAGGAATATAATACAAGTCTATACAGTGTTTTAGTAAAAATAGCTATTAATACTGTTTTGAGGAGGTGCTTGACTCAGACATAGTGCTGCATGATATTCTCATTAACATTGGATGCATGCAGTGCCCATAAACCATGCAAATGGAATTTGCTGCCAGATCTCAAGAAGAGGAAGTCTGTAGGAAAACTTAGTTGAAAGAGATGGTGTCTAAAGAGGTTCCAGTAGTAGGTTCTGTGTTGTTCTGCATTTTTAGCAATGATCTGGAAGGAGATCTAAACCTGCTGTTGCAAAAATTCAGCTCCAGGATTAATGAAGTCATAAATAATGAGGACGGGGCACTGATCAGAATGGTTGGTAGAAGCAGCCCATTCAAACTTAGTGAATTTTAATCCAGCCAACTATAAAGTTGTCTGTCTTAAGAACCAAGTGTGAGGCTGTAACTGGAGAATAGAAGACTATAGCCTGGGAATGTAATGACTTTGAGAAGGATTTAAGGGTCCGAATAAGTAAGCAATCAGACAAGGGCTCTCCTGTATGCTGCTATGGCAGAAAAGAATTAATCAATGTATAAACAAAGGAATAAAACCCGTTTATTTTACCTCTCATGCTTGGCCTCAACAATGCCATCCACAGGATAGTGCATACAGTTCTGGTTTTCAGATTTTAAGAAGCATGTTGGAAAATAAGAGAGAGCAAAAGAGTGAAGCAGAATGTTCTGATTGTTGGAGAAAATACATTACACTGGGAGGTTTTAAGAGCTCAGGCTGTTAAGTTATCTAAAAGAGGACTGGGAGGTGGCTTGATTGTAGTGTATAGGAACATTCCTGGGGGAAAATACAGGATATTAAAGGGCTCTTTAATCTGTTGAAAAAAAGCATAATAAGAAGTAATGGCCGGAGGCAAAAGCCAGACAAATTCAAATAGGAAATAATACACACATTTTTACATGGTTAACCACCAGAACACATTCCCAAGAGAAGCTGAGGATTTTCCATCACTTTATGTCTTCTGTTGAAGATTAGATGTATTTCTGGAAATTATTTTTTAGCCGAGCAGAAGTTATGGTTTATTTTATTGGATAAATACAGGTTGAAATCTGATGGTCCGTGATACACATAGTGTCAGGTTAATCTAGTGGGACTATCCGGGTTTAAATTTTAAATGCCGGAAGCAGACATTTCGTTGATAACCATGAGCATTAGAATCAATTTTTTTTTTCCTTGAAATACTTACACGCCATAAAAAAGCTGATTTGAATTAAGCTTTTGGCTGCAGAATACACTTACTAAGACAATATCTAAAGATTTTGGCCTTTTGCTTCCAAAATTTGCACTCTTGGGATTACCTAGAAAAATTTCTCTGCATTTTCATTTCAATTTCTGAAGGAATAGATCCTTACAAGAAAATTCATTCGATGCATTCTGATTCTTTTGGCCTTGAGGCAATTTTACATAATTGATGTTCATTTTGTGAAATATTTCTTGGAGGATTATTATCCAGAGTGCTCAGGTAACAATGCACCAAATGAATCCTGATAGATTTCCTATATTGTACATTATATATATTTGTATGTTGCATGTGTTTGCATCGTACATTCTTAACCTCACTTGAGGCATTATCATAGTATAAACAATTATATTACCAATGGAGGAGCTGCTATTAATGAAAGAGGAATGAAGTATAAATAAGATTTCAGATCAGCAGCTTGGCAGAGAAACATGAAAAAAACCACCCCTGAAATGGTACATGATCAATTTTTCTATTTCCAGAATGGAAGGTGTGCTGTCATTTCTCTGCCTTCTGAGAAATGTGTGATGCTAATTCTGCAAGATACATGTGCTTCCTAATTTACATGCTTCCCTGGCTCTTGAGCAGAAAATGCAAAGACAGAAGCTGAAAAACAAGCTGCCGCCTTCTTTTGTGCATTTTCCCAGAGTCAAGCCACAAACAATCTCCCCTTAAATGCAGAACAAACTGAAATGTGTTAATTAACTTGATGAATTCTGGAATGAGATCTGAATAACTGTACAGGGAAAACAAAATCACAGTGATTACAAAGGATAAAGTGAGACTTGTCTTTATGGTATGCACTTGGTAACTTAAAAAAGCAGAAAGTGTTTGTGTGTGTGGTTGAAACTTGTTTACTTTGACTTTGAACTGTTAGTGTGAAAATTACATGACGTTAATACTGAAGTAGCTTTTAAATTACCTTTGCGCATTTAAAGTAAGTAACGATTGCAGTGGGCACTCCAAGAGGAGTGTGGAGTGTACCCTATAACTGAACTTTTCCAGAAAATGTGTTTCTTTGTATTATCTGCAATAGGTGGCCCCAAAGCTGTTCTGAATACATTTCAGCTAACCGCACAAGTGCCGTCTGAGCATGACATCCATAACACGTGCATTTTCAAGGATGCCTGGCAAACCAGCATACTCGTAGCCACGTTCCCCCAGGCTGTAAGGATTTGACAAGACAGCTGTGGGAATCGATGGCAAATGAGGTGCAGAATACATCATGCTTATAGCTGCTGCTGTGCCCACCCTGCCCGAGTGATAGGAGCAGAACCAGGAGCTCCTTTTTGAAGCAGAACATCTTGCTTGACATCCATTTGGATGACCACTGGTTATTGAGTGTATTTAAGGTACTGGTTCTGCCTTGTAAAGCTTTAAACAATTAGAGACCAGTTTATCTGAGTCATCAGCAGCCAGTTGTTTTTCTCTCCTAATATAACTGAAGGAGCAGGTGGCAGGACATTCTCCAGGATTGTGGGACTTGTTTTCTGTCATCATCTGAAATAGCTTGGATCTGGTCATCTTTTTGTGCAAAAGACATCTGTTTGATAGCATTTTGTGAAGAGAATTAAAATTATTTCCCAGTGTGATAAAGGATGGAAAGGAGTAGAGGTCTGAATGGCTAGTTTCCTGTTGAAATAATTATTCTAACGCAGCTAGGGTTCTGTTATATTATTAATGATGTTAAAGTGCCTAGAGTCAGAGGAAGGCTTCATTTAGATAATTTTGAATGTAAATGAATAAAATGTGCTAATTGTACCAGGTTTATTGTTATTTTTTAAAGAAATTGGTGAGTTGAGTACCCAGATTTGAGAAGGGAAGAGTGTATTTATCATAAGATATAGTCTTGAAAAATACATGGGAGAATAAGGAAATATATTTTATTTCCAATTAGTACATATTACTGTAAGCAAAAAAAACCCAGAGTGCTTTCATTTATTCTTGAGTATGAGCTGTTGCAGTAGCTCAGTGAAGGAGCACTGGGCAAGTGCTAATGTTCCATTACAGCAGTGGGAGAAAGAACATACTGAAGGGTTTTCAGCTTACTTATGCTGTACTTGGTCATTGCTGAGTTCTCCACAGTACTTTCTTAATAAGCAATTTAAGGTATTAAATTATAGCTTATATCTGTACAAGTTACCACTCATGAATTCCAGTGATAGCTTTTTCAATAGAACTTAAAAGAATTTAGCTATCTTTAGTAAAAATGTATTTAATGAACCAGTGTAGTGCTTCTCTTAGATAAGGTCTAACAACTATGTTAGTCTCCATAGGTAAAAAAAAAGTTAAGTAGTTTGGAAAGAATAAGGCTCGGTGCTTGTCTCTTTCTTGTCGGTATTCTGATTGTGGTGCTAAAAACTTTACTAACTGCAATAGAAAATGAGTTCAATAACTTGCTGCAATCCCCTGATTCCAATTTAGCCTGGTTATGCATTTATTTCTGCAGGGTAATTCTCAAAGTTCCATATGTAAGAGTGCCTTTTTATTTTTTGTTTGGTTTTGTAACACTTACCCTGTATTATTTGCTTTTGTAAATTTGCAGAATTCTTTAGGCAAGTATCCTTGTTCACACACTAATAGATTGCTGTAGCATTTGGGTATGATAGGGGAAGGGCACTGGGTACCTCAGACATCTCATCCATTGGCAGACCAGATAAACTGAAACATGAAGGCCCAAATAACGTTAGCTTAGCAATAGCACCATCAGCAGCAAAAGGAGAAAGTACAAGCTTTGTTTAAATGGTGGATGTTTTGCTTCAGAGTTACAGGCCTGGATTTTCCGGGGAATGGAATCAGGTGGCTTTGGTGTGTCCCTATTTTAGCACAGGGTGGCACAGAGCACATGTTCTCATGTCACAAGATGTACTTCTTATTATACCACTGCCTCATTTAGATGAGGGCCGAGTATGCCCATCGTTACTGAATCTGCCCAGCTGCTTGGGTTGTTTTTTCTTTTTTTTCCCCACACGTCAAAATTGGCACATCATCTTGGAAAGGCACAGAATTTTAATGACTGAGGAGTTGTATGCAGATGCAAGGTGTACAATGTTGTGATTTGTTGTAACAAACAAGAATAAAAAAGTTGAAAATAAGTCATAAAAGAGACTGCAGTGATAGGGTTTCCTCTGGAAAGTCATTCTAGAAATGCAGTTGTTATAGTCTTTTCATTCTTCTGTGAACCTATATCCATGTGTTTAACCATGTCACATGCCATTTCAAACATAATTCAGATAAGGTGACATTATTTAAGGATTGTTTCTATTTTTGACGTTATCTTAAATTATTATATGTCCTCAATTATAGCATGAGAATATCTTACAATCATTAATTCCTCAGAACAACTCTATGAGGGTGTGGAATGTGTAATTCCCGCCCCCTTAATTTTTCAACTGGGAAACAGATACAGATATGCTAACAGTTTCATTATACTTCCATTTCTTCCATTTTCCCAGGTTCCTGCAATTTTAATTTTGTAATCTGCTGTCTGTATGGTGAGAAAATGGAGATTTTTTTTTCCTGTGGTGTCTCAGAGAGACTAGCAAATCCTGAAGCAACAACAAACCCTTGTTCTTTTTCCCTCTTCGGCCCAGGATTTTGAATTGAAAACAATTAAATTTGGGAAGGCGGAGGAGAGGTTGGTTGCTTTGTGGGTGTGTGGGGCTTGTTTGCTCTTTTTTCAGAAAGAAGAAATCAAAAAAGAGGAGGCGATTTAGATTCCTGCTTTTTCAAAAGCTTGGGTTAATAATACCTAGTTGTGGGTGTGAAACTCTCATTTCTGGAAGGTGTTTCTTCACTCTGGCTACCAGGGATTAAATTGTAGAATTGCCTGTTTTTACTCAGAATCGCTGACACTGCCTTCATTCCCATGCTCTCCTTTATTATCCACACTGTTTGCTCGCGGAAGAGGTGCATGCACCTGTTTGGGCACCATCACTGCATTATTTTATAGCTCTATTTTATTTCTAGCAAGACAGCAGAGGAGGGATAGAATAAAAAAAACCCCAAACTTGTGCATAGCTCTTCATCAACCTAGAGCCCAGAATAAGAGGGTTCTTTCTTCCACACATCATCTGAACTTCTGTGATTATACGATACTTGCAGCCTTTTTATCACTGTAACTTCTGCAGATCCCTTAAAGATATTTGTCCTTTAAGAAAGGAATAAGTTCTTTCATGCTGACTTGCATCAACGGCAATTATTGCATATTGGATCAAATTTTGTGTGCAAGAGTGGGAGTTACTTTGGTGTCTGCAAGCGAGCTGTGCTGCAGGGGCAAGCAACTGCTGAGAACTCTTGGCAGCAGGACGCTTCTTGTCAGAGCATGCTGAGAGCATCAGGGATCCCAGCTCACGGTTCCCCAGCGGTAGAACCCAGTCGCTGATGGGCCAGTTCAAAGAACATATCCCCAGTCCAAGAATGAAAACAAGCCTCTCCATAGGGCACTGCAAAGTTGGGGGGTGCCCAGGACTCCTGTCAGAGACAAGGTGATCACATCCTAGGAGTTACAGCTTCAGGGAAAAAAAGAAAACAGCACCTTTTCAACAGGCTAGACCCATTCTGATTACTCAAACTCATGAAAGGAATGCAACCGCACTACACTAATGGGAAGGAAATCATGGGAATCAACCTGAATAGCAGGAGCAGAGAGTTTAGCACGTGGCATCCTAGGACATGAAAGGGAGGAGAAAGGTAGCATGTTCAAGTCCTACCATCAGGCTCAAAAGTTCATGTGCGGGAAACTAAGCAAGCCATGTACGTGCCAAATAAATCACTATGGAAGAGAGATTTGATGTGATAAGAGAATCAGGATGTGAAGTATAAGATACACAGCAGATGGGAATTTGCCTTAGCACACACAGATGCATGTTTTAATAAGTCCTAGACTTTTTTGTTGGGAAATCCCAAATTGCCAAGATTATGAAAGGGAGCTGATTCATATTCAAGGGTGTGTCAAGTTACTCATCATTAGAGTAGGAGGAGTGAAAGCTTCCCTAGGGTTCTTTCTGACAACGTTTGTTCATTTTCCATTCAGAGGTGGAAAAGAAGCCACAATTTGGGGGAA
This sequence comes from Theristicus caerulescens, assembly GCA_020745775.1. Taxonomy (NCBI): domain Eukaryota; kingdom Metazoa; phylum Chordata; class Aves; order Pelecaniformes; family Threskiornithidae; genus Theristicus; species Theristicus caerulescens. Next base: position 63,832,315 of record CM036564.1, on the reverse strand, counting down.
TATGTTCATAATTCTTACTAATTATGAAGTCTCTGGTTTCAGGAGCACTATTTGTAACCATAGCTGTTATTACAAATGAGGTCATCCATATTAGAACAAAGATCTGATCTGCAGCCAATAAAAAATATGTGTGTGAGCATGTTAAGCACTGTAGTATTTTCATTTTAACTCCTAACCTTCAGACTACTAGCTAGAGGCCAAAATTAAGCCCTTATGCTCCCTCTGCAATTCAGTGGAAAAGGCAGGTACCGTGACAGACAGACCAGGAAGTCTACAGGCTGATGAGAGAGCTGTTTCGAGTTAGCTGATAGCAAACCAAATGCGAGGATGGCTCCAAAATGCCATCCCATACCTCAGGCAGGACTAAAAGTGAGATACCTTGAATTATGTGCAATGCAGTATCTACTAATGGTAGTCAGTTATGAGTATTTTTATAAATAATTGGGTAGATCTCACTTTTTTTCAGGATAGGATGCTCACTTTTGATGTCAATGCCTAGTGGTCAGAGCTCTTGCCTGGGAAGGGCCTTTCTAAGCCCTTTTTAAAATGTGGTAGTCAATGTTAATTCACTCTCACTATAGTCCTGTTTGTTGCAGGTGAATTGAGAACATCCACCACATCACCAAGAGCCTTCTTCTTTCAATCTGCTGAAAATGCCAGTGAGCCACCTCCCTCTGTCTTCCGTCTTCGGGATGTTGCGTGCTCCCAGTCCTGTGGAGGGTCTCAGGAAAAGGCCAGGTGTGCTCAACACACATGAAGATACTCAGAACAACTTGCTTGCCTTACCACTGCACCCTTTTCCAGGTAATGCAACCCATGCATCCCAGGGCAATTCAGAACTTGTATGACAAGTATTTTGAATGTAACCGGTAGTTCTGCAGGCTCTCTCTCTCAGGGTAACATGAACATTGCTGCTTTTCTTAATTACACAGAAAGTGCTCAGAATTATGTGGGTGTCTGTGATATTTCCTCAAATGTAAATTAACCCTTAAAATATCATTATGAGGTAAGTAATTAAATTTATAGGGGTGGGTGAGTTAAAATACATAGGATTATATGACTTGCCCTCAGACATCCAAGTCCTTAAATAAGTGCATTGTCACGATGGATAGGTTCCACAATATTTACTTTGGGCACCAGAGATGGGACTCAGGTGGATTCATTTGGCGAAGTTCAAGAAACTACCTATAAATCTCCTGCTGTGGCAGCTGTCTGACCCTGAAGGTATGTAAAAATTCCTACCGCCTACTCATTTGTCCTGGCAGTTCCCCAGGTCACTACACTGCAGTGCCCATGACTGCACAGGCGGCAGTGACAGGTAGGGCCAGGCTCTTGGCAGAATCCTGCCATCGTTCAGCAACACAGCAGGCATGTCTATATTACACCTGAATTCCCAGAGAAGCCCACTCTGCTATGCATGCTCGGAGCCTTGTAGCAGGGAGTCCAGCGCTGTTCACAGAGAAACTGCAGGCTTCTGTGAAAAGGATGAGGGAAGAGAAGCACCAGAGCTTATCCTTCTGATAACAGCTTCATAAACGTCGTCAGCTAGGGAGTGGGAAATCTAAGCTCGGTTTCAACTTGGCCTGATGGGACGCAACCCACTCATGACTCAGAAGACTGATGTAGATACTAGGTTATGGCATAATCCAGGGCATCGCATCTTCCATCCCTCCTCCTGAATTTAGACTGTTGGCTGTAAAACGCAGAAGGCTAGAAAGAGATCTAGCAAGACAGTGTATGACTTGCAGTTTGGTGATTGGGATGTAGAGATCCATAGTTGATGGAGCTTAACTGCTTTGGCTGAAAAGGGAGCAGAGGCACTTGGTTAGGTGATTTGAACCAACAGGTATCGGGAGTTGCAATACTCGTAGTGGAGGCCCCCTAAGTCCTGCCCTTGGAGTTCAGTGAGATTAGTCAATGCAACAAAAGTTAAGCAGCTGTAGATTTGGAGTCAGGATATGTAAATGGTGGAAGTTGGCCAAGAACGCAAGACTGCTGATTCACAGAGCTGTGGTGCAACCATGCTTAAAGCATAACTTCAGGATGCAGGAGCTCTGTGTTAGTTTGCCTGTGCATCTTCTAATACCACCCTCGTGATCTGCTCTGGCTGCTGAAAAGCAAGCAATAAAATATGATGTAGAGTAAGGGAAGCATTTTTTGAAGAAGTAATTAATTTTGGAGGCGGTGAGAGACTGCATATCTTTTTGATCACTGTATTTTAGAAAAAAAAATTGTTTATAACCAAACACGATTGAAGGAACTTGCAATATAGGTTCATCAGTTAAGAGCCTGAGTGTTCTAAGGATTGTTTAGTTTTTCACCTTTATTGTGCTAGAAACTACATACTGCTGATGAAGGGGCTTTCAAAACCAGCTTAGCCAGACAACAAAGGAAGACAAAACACTATTCATGAAGGGGTTGGAGTTGTCACATTCACCTCATCTTAAATTTTGCAGGTTTTCTGGCTTATCAGATGGTTTTCTCCTTTTTTCTTATAGGCTGAAAGTGCTCACTACCTGTAATGTGGTTTTGCCTTACGACTGTCCTGCTGCCTATCTTTGTATATCTAGATATAGATGTATACGTATGCATGTACACCTTCTTTAATATGCCTTGTTATCATTAGCTCTGTCTGCTTTCTCCCCTGCATTTGTTTGGTGGATACTTAACCTATGTGTGCAGTCAGGAGAGCTCTTAAAACTCTCTTTGGTTTTGTGTACGTAGTGTGTCTGGCTGAGCTTCTGCAGCTGCAAACTGTACAACTGCTTCTGTCCTACTCTTTAATCCTACCACCAGTGGTGGAGTGCTCACACTTCTGGTCATATGGTAGTATCAAGGCCATATTACTATATTTCACCATATTTTTCTCACCCTTTAAGTGCCAGCTGAAGAAAAGCACTGGCAGAGTCCTGACAGTGACAGTAACAAGGGCAAAATTTGATTTGTTCTGGAAAAAAAAAATCCAGACAGAATCATCACTCCCTTAGTAGAGTAATTTCTTTGTGGGATAGGGCTTGTAAGTCCTACCTAGGACAGGACTCTTCCTCATTTTTCCTAGTGAACTTGGACTTCATTAAGAAACTGGAGACACAAAGTCAGAGTGACACAGTTGCTTGCGGACATATCATATGTCCTTGGACAAGTATGAAAATAATTATCCAGTATCGTTTACACAGCCAAATCATAAACAAAGCCTAGCTAAAATGTTAAAGCTTCGAAGATAGAATCACAGGTTTCTGTGTATTATCCAGTATGTAAATAGAGCTTACCCTTCTGTCCTAAAGAAATTTCTCGCTTCTGAGTCTGCAAAATTTGGCGTTCATGCCAGTAGCAGCTTGCTCTATGTTATGTCCAAAGAATAATGGAGAGAACAAGACAAACACAGTGTAGCAATGACTAACAGCCCTATTTCAGGTGCAGATTTAGTAAGAACACCTTCTTAGCTCAACAAAATCACTGCCCTCCAACAAAAAACCCTCACTAAAATGGGACCAAGACTTCTGTACCCAGAAAGAAATGGTGTCTAAATGGTGCAAGAGACTGTTCATCGTGCTGCTGTCGCATATCACGTTCAGTGAAATCCTGGCAAATAGAACTTCACCCAAGTGGCGCATCCTCTTGTTTAACTAAACAACAACTGCCTACAAGATTTTTAACGAAGATGTGGTAGTTTTTTCTGTAAGTTAACAAGCTGTTTTGATTTTTGAAACAAGTGCTTGGAAAAGCCACACGTCAGGCTCTCTTAATACAACCTCAGTGTCTGTTGGGGCACAGTCTCACAACACCCCAACAAGCTGAGCAGAGCAGCCCCGATGATGGCAGCTGGGATCAGCTGCAGCCCAACGATGGCTGGGCAAAGCCACAGCAGGGAGGTGGGGCCACATTCAAGCCAGGAAGGCAAGTCAAGGAGGCAAGGGCAGGATCAGGCACAAAGCCAGGTGTAGCTCAGCCTGGAGGAGACTCCTCACAGCTTTTTTCCTTGCAGTCTTGTCCCAGGTTACAGAGCTAGTCCTGGACACGGGTACCAAACCCCTCGGAGCAGGGGAAAGAGGTTGCAGGGTGTGTTGCTGCACAAAGGACCCTGACACTAAAACTAAAATGCAGTTTTATTTGTTAGGGCATGCAAAATACTTGCAAGAAAACCTGAAACCAGCGTAAATCACAAATCTGAAACCGTGATCAGATTCTGTGTAAGCCTGGCTAAGCTTTATGATCTTATCACTGAACCTGAGCCATGTGTTCAACAAATCTGGCTTGATTTATATATTTTGGCTTAAATGGTTTAAAAACTGAAGTTTAAAAAGTTTGGATAAATGGTCGTTTATAGCCACCTGGTTTCAGCTGTTTTTTTGGCCACATACAGTTTCTAATATAAGTACTCTTTTCATACGGAGATGGAGGAAGCCTGTATGCATGAACCTGGGTGGCACTTAAAAAAAAGCTTAGAAAATGTCACCTTTTACTTTAAGGGTTATTTCTTATAAGGCAGTCTGTGTAGGTTTTCAGTATGAAGTCATCTTCGAATTAAAGCAGCCACACTGTGCTCCCAAATGCATAATTACAAAAAAATACTTCTTTGTAATACCTCACCATGAAATGTTTAATTTCCAGTGAAGATACTGCCCAGTGCTGTGATTCTGCAAGGACTTACCTTTATGCATTGTGCTCACACATCCCTTTGGAGTCACAGGGGTTGCACTTAGTGCTGAAAGTTGAGCATGTCTGAATCTTGGCAAGATCATAAAATGTTTGAAATGGGTTTTCAGAAGCCTGTGAGACTACTGTTAATAGAATGAAGATGCAACTTCCTTTCTTAGTGTTGAAATACTCTCTGTAAAGGCAATAAATAGATTGAAATGTAAAGAAATTATTTAGGTCAAGGTTGATAGTTGCTTAATGGGCCTCCAGGGCTCTCTTAACTCCGAATAAAGTCAAGAATAGCCAGAAGTCTTTAACACCTCTGCAAGCCATTACGTTGTTAGCAGGCATAAACCTTATCAAGTCCTTTCTTCGCTGTGCTTCTGTACCAATAACAGGGAAATAAGGACACCGATTTCCTTTGTAGATCAACTGATGAAAAGTGCCAGAAAAGCTATTATCAATGAATACCTGCATTTGTGAATAATTTCTATGTAGCCTTTCAGACACAGGAACCTTGGCACCGATGTAGAAAAATATTATTACATTGAATCCACTGATGTTTCCTTACTGTGAACAATTAAAATGAGAGGTATAAACTGCCAGCACAGTCCTTGATAAAACAAAATTGATACCTTGCAAAAGCTGTTTTCATACTCTTCCCCATATGGTCTAACCGCACTCAAAAGAAAATCATTGAGAATATAGGATTATAACATTTGTTTGTCATGCTGGAAAATTGATGTCAAAGTCCTATACATGTCCTCTAACTATACCAAAACAGTAAAAAACCACCACAGCACGCATGTGTCCCATGTTTAGCATAAAACTATTTCACAAAGGCATAAAAACAAAGAAGAAGATAATCCTGAAGATGATGAGAGAGAAGCTTTTGAGAGGACTTTCTAACAGAAATACCAACCCTATGGAAAGCATATAAAATCTTCGCATGACCAAGAGCCGCAGCCTCTGTAGTGGGTGTCTCCGAGGGCTGGGAGAAAGGCAGGTACCTCGTGGGCAAGAGGTGGCCCTGGCCCCGGAGGCTGGGCAAGGCTGGGAGAGTTGTCCAGCTGCCTCCCGCAGCGGCCCCGGGCTGTGGCTCTCATATCCCCATCTGGGCGATGCCTCCTCTGCCAGGGCTTGCACTCACTGACAGCCATCATACCGAAATCCCTTTGCGCACCCAGGCCTGCAGTGGGTCAGGGAACAACCCTGGCACGGAGACCTTGCCTCTCATTGCTCATGTGCTGCAGCTTTTTGCTCCGGCTTGCGGGCACAGTGAGTTAAAAGCAGATGACAGAAAATCATGGAGGGAAGTGTTTAAAAACCATGCAGGGCTGGGATCAGAGTTTGCTTCCACAAGGACTCTTCAGGCATGTGAATAAAGCTCCATGAGGTGGAGAGGGGAAAGGAGAGCATTTCACCTGAAAAAAGTTCTGCATAAAGAGTAGAGCTGACTGAGGAATACAAAGTTTGATTAAAAAAAAAATCACAGGACAAAATCTACAGACTGTGGGCACAAGGGAGGAGGCTGCAAAATGTTTAGCTAAAAGAAGCCAGGGAAAAGACATGGAACTGTTTTTTCATTACTCTGTCTGGGAAAAGATTATATAGAGATTAAGGGAGGCGCATGTTTGCAGAGGTAATACAGCTGAGGGACAGCCAAGAGATCAGAGGTTGTCCTGAGCTTGACCAGTCATCCAGTGCCTTTCAGCTGGTGAAGCCACATACTGCAGCACTCACTGGAGTGAAATACTGAGAGGGCACTGAAATACAGGAGGCACTGACTGGCAGGGCTTAATGTTCGTGCTGTGCAGGTGCGTTACGCTGTGCCAGGCCAAAGCAAAGGCACAGATTATGGTGAAGGGACTTGAGCGTGACAAATCAAAACTGCTGAATTTTTTTGGTTAGGATTATTGTAACTTAAAGATCAGCCTAGACATGCACCTACATAGTGTACCGCAGGGAGGTCTGGGTACGTTGGCATGGCATGCACTGAGATACCGCAGACGGCTCTCGCCTGTGCTCCCACCAAAAGCTCTGTGCCTGTGTTCGCATAGTGCCAAGCCCCAGCAGAAAAGCCCCCTGGGAGCAGAGTGTATTGACTTTGAATCGGCACCAGGCTAATGTGATAACATGGCTTTTAGTTGGCTGTTCAGGCAGAGCTCACTGGGGTCTGAGGGGATTATACCGTGGACGGTTGCGCTCTATTAAAGCTGCTTGAAAGGTACTTGTATAATGAAAAAAACCCATCACGTATTCCTGATTGATTTATTTATTCAGCTATATTACTACCCTGTTTTACTGAGCGCCAGTTTGCTCCAATAAATTTAACTATTCTCCTCCTCTTCCCTCAGAAATCTGTTAGTCCAGGGCCTCTGGGAAAGCTGCGTATCGAAAACCAGTTGGTGTACAAAGCTGGCTGCTGCAATCAGGGCAGAGACTTGGATCGAAATGGTGCAAATCGGCACACGGCAACCAAGAGCGAGTAGTGCTGCATCAACACAGAGCAGCTCTGAGTGTGGTTTTCTCAGCCTCTTGCCAGCCTGGGTCCATCTTTGCTGATCATCTGGAAGTGGGAACCAGCTTTTATGCAGGTAATCAAGTCCAAATGGCTCTCTGCTGTTTTCTAAAGCAGGAGCTTTCTCCAGCCTTTTCATCAGCAGCCGGCTTTCCTCTTTGAAATCTTACCTGATGTGTGTACAATTAGTTGCAGGATTAACACCCCTAAAATTTGCGAAGGAATCCCATGTGTGTCACTGTGTTCTGCCTGAAAGAGCTGTTGATGCAGCTTTTCATACCACTGAAGGGTACTTGTCAAGAGAGAGCTCCATGGTTTCTCTCCAGTGAATATATGGCCATTTTTGTAATAGAAAACAAGAGTTAAATATGTGAAAGGAAAAAATGTCTGAAATGAATGAAAAATGCAAATCCTGAGTTTGTCTGCCAAACGTTTAATATCTCTTACGTCTGTCTCTGCCTAACTTAGCTGTGTTGTGCTTCCAATGAAACACTTGCGACTCAACATGGCCAAACTAAAAGAAAAACTGGGGGGGGTGTATTTATTTTTTTTTAACACAGCTGTGGATTTGTGACCCTCATCCTTCTCCCCATACTGTTCTGTACTCTAGCCAATGATCCCTCAGGGCTTTTCTTTTTGGAGAGAATTTGAGACACTGAGTGCTACTTGAAAAAGATGCTATCAGTAGCCAGATATTTGCAGTGTTTAGGTGTGAGTAAAGATCTGTAGTTAAAAAGTTTAAGTTAAGTTAAAAACCGGAGTAAAATACCTGAAAAGGCAAACCTGGATTTATTCTTCCTAAGAATATGGTGAGACAATGCCTTTCATTAAATAGTACACATCCTGTTTCTGTGTTACCAAATGGTTTATTCTGATGAACTACAAAAATGTCTATCATAAAATTAGACACATGCACTACTTTGCAAAGTTTCATAGCTGTACAGAAATATATCTGAGCACATACTCAAAATCCAGAAGTAAGCTAGCTGGCTAGCTGTAACTAACTTGAAACAAAACGTTAGAAGGAGAGACAAGGCATCGGTAAAGACTTCACTGTAAACGTATGGGGAATTTAAGGGTTCATCTGCTGAATGATGTCTTCGCTTCCTTCTCTCTTTTGCATCAGTTTGATGGTTGCACTTAGAGGCAGATTCATTGTACCTGTAGTGCCTTTGAAGAAAGAGATACAAACTACAGGGTGGAAAAGCCACCTAGTGGTACGGAGAAACAGTGCCAAGCAGGAGCAGGTACCTCTGAATTCCAAGGAAAGGTTTGTTCTCATACTGGGCCACCGAGCTGTGGTGTGCTATAAAGGCTATTTGTTATTACTCATGAGAGTCTGGAATGTGTATTACACACAAGCAGGAAACCCACAAACATATTACAGAAGTTTTCTGAAGGACAGCACCATGAAACTTTATGTTGGATCATTGCCTGTTTTATATATGCTGTGTAAACAACAAAATCTCATTTAGAGCTGTTTCAGAGAATTAAAAGAGTGTGAATGAATTTGCCCCATTTTTCTTTCCACCTGTCCAAATAAATGCAGGAGTTGCTGTAAGTCCAGCTGTCCAGAGCCCAGAAAGAGAAGAAAGCCCATAAAGCATCTGTGCTATTTATTTTAAATAAATAATCTTCATTATGTCATGGCTTTAAAGCACAACGACTTAATACCTTTGCAGAGCGAAGGAAGAGCACTGGTTCAAAGCTGTATCTCCATGCTGAATCCCACTGGTTACTTTTTTGAGGATAATTTCTACATCTGTTGAAAAGAATTGGGAAAGCCATCCAATTTGGGAAAACAAAAATTCACCCCCTTAGCAAAAGGCTGCTGGGTGAGGTGGATCAGGACAGCGCATGATCGACACGTGAAAGTCTGCCTCTTTAGAAAGGCTGAGAGGAGCTGGCGAATGATTGCAACAGCTCCATTCCTGCAGGACCCTTCACCTCAGCCCCAGCAGTGGAGAGTTATTGCAAGAATGAAGGCATATCTCCTTTCAGCACATCAGTGATTAAACCCGAGCCTTTGTAAAGAGTAATAGAATAGGTGGCGTGTTTTTATCTAAATAGTTGAAATGTGAAGTTACAGCCCCTGTGCTGGAGGCTTGGTTTTCACAACCTCAAGGTCTTTGCAGCTTTGTGCTCAAACCAAAGTTTTTTCTCATCTGCAGATTCATCTGTGAGCACACAGATCGGGGAGTTTTGGAAACACGGAGGGATTAGCTCGTACACATATGCAGATACCCACATTGCACAGCCAGACCTTGCAGGATTCTTCAGCCTGTGCTGTTGTCGGGGCAGAGAGAGGGAGAAGGGGACACCATGCCAGGCTACAGCTGGGTTATATATCTGCTAGAACTCGTGGGGTTGTGCAAGCAGAGACACCGTACTGCAGACCGCCTGTGACACATGCGTCTGGCTCTGGGGATTAAGCAGCCCTGGTCACTGCCTAACTCTAACTTACGGGGTCACAGTGCAGGAAAGGGGGTATGGGAAGGCCCTCGGCTGTGTAAGGGATAGACATGAATGAAGGGGACTGTGAAGATGGAGCCTCTTTAGGTAAATGAATTTCATCTTCAGAATGGGAGTCTTAACCAGTCAAGCTAGGCAATTAGAGTAATTATCCCTAAATGTTCAATTACATAAATGCATCTGTATGCACACACCAGACCTGAGGTTTACTACATGTGGTAAGTGCATAAATGTGGCAATCTGTGCATCAAATAAATCACAGCGTTTATGAATGTGCACCGACAGAACTGCAGCTGCCAAGCTGAAGGAGGAGCGAAGACATGTAGGAAAATATCCAGAAGTACCGGCATGGCCTCAGCTTGCTAGCTGGGGAGGTCGGGATGTGGGAGTGGGGAGCAAGGACAACTGACCCAACAACTGGCTTGTGCACAGTGAGACTTGCTCCAAGTCATGGAGTGTTGCTCTGAAGACACTGATTTCTTTCTTCTTTCTGCGGCACTTGGCCACCATAAGCCTTTGGGGCATCCTTGAGGCAGGTGCGGTGTGGGCGAAGAGAAACCTAAACCAGGGGGATGGAAATCTGTGGCAAAAAAGAAAAGGGGCACAGGAAGGAAATTCTAGAAATGTGCTCCGTTTGTAGGGTTGTGAGGAGCAGCGTTCCCAGCTTGCGTGCACAAACATTACACATAGCTTGGAGTAAATTAGTCAGCTCTCCAGATGAAGGTAAAGAGAAACCTGTGAGAGTGTGAGAAGGCACATCTAAGCCTCCCAGGACACTCGCCTTTGGCTCTCCGTGCTTGTTGAAGCTAATTAGAATATTTTGGGGATGGATGTGCATGCTGTGCTGCACACGCACGTGCAGCAGGTCCTCTGCTCTCCAGAAAACCTCAGCCGCTGGGGGCACCTTCAGTCCAATCGCTTGATGCACTTCCCAAAAACGTGGGATTTATGAGCAAGTCTCACATGCAGGAAATCTCACACGGTGCTAGTCTCACACGGTGCTAATATCCCTAAGTAAGACTCTTTACAGGCAGAGCAGCCTCATCTGTCACCCATTTCCAGCCTTTAATAAAAGACCTTTGAAAGATGTGGGGAAGTCACTCAGGTTTGCACTCCATCCACTTTGGTGACCGTGAAGAGAAACGTGGAAACCTCATGAGCAAACGCTCTCTGATGAACTTTCTGTAGTAGCTTTTCCCGGTATGCCCAGATTCCCACATCTCCCCTGTTGCAGAACCGTCCTTTAAATGCATTATTTCCTGCATCTGTCACCAAAAAGGTAATCAGTAGAAATCGAACAGCCTCCTATTTACTTCAAGAGGGGGAAAATAAACCAAAGCCTCTCACACCAACCTGTTACCATCCCACTGTCTGGTTTTTCAGTGAAGCTTCCTTGCTGCCCTTCCACAGGGCAAGTTCCCCAGCCATTTACACCAAGTTCTCATCCGCATATCCCCTCATGACGTGAGGACCCGCAGCTTTGGAACGCTTCTCTGATTATCTGCTCTGCCAACCTGTGTAAGACAGGCCAGCAAATTTCCCGTGGTACTTCTGCATTGCATCCCTCACGTTTTGCAGGGAGTTTTAAAAGGTCACAAATGAGCCTGTTGAAATCAATTGGGCTAATCCCGGAGTAAAGTGCTGCTTGACGAGGATAGCAAGAATACAGGCATAACCTGTAAGAGGTTACTGATCCATAATAAACTAGCACAGGCCTTGAGTAGCGATGGATTAAAGGGGGCTCGTATCTTGGGAGCTGCACATCTGCCCTTTTCTCTACAGCCCTGAATACACAAATGGGAAATCAACCCTTCTGCTTTCATTGCTTCCCTACTTCTCGTGCGCTGGCGTGTGCTTTATGGGCACATGGTGGGGACGAAAATAAGCTGCTGTTGGTAAACAAGTAAAACAGGAGCACTGGTGCTTAGTCACCTCAAGCAGGGAGTGGTGGAGATTTCCCGAGGCCTGGCAATGAGTTTGGTTATCTGTGTGGGCAGCTCATGTTGTGTGGAGGAAAGGGGAGCCCTGAGTTTGCACGCTGAGCGATAACATTAATGGACAAGAGGCGTGGGACTGGAAGGCGTTTGATCAGAAACATTCAAGGTTGCCTGCAAGCTGCTGGGAGCTGTAAGACACGAGCTGGTGCACGTAAGATGGCCAGAGCTTTACCACCCTCCGTACTCAGGCTAGGGAGAGGGCAGCTGCTGCTGTCCGGAGCCCTGAGGTGGGTACGGGTGTGCCTTGTCTGGGCGTTCGAAAAGAGAAAATAAATACATAAGCATATAGGCTGAGTCTGAAATGCTGATATTGTTCTGGCTGAAGAGGCAGTGCTGGGAATTGGTTTTCAGTCTCTAGATCTGGCATTTGAGACTGGAAGAGAATACTACAAGGCACTCAAATGCAGATGTGGTTGCCTGTTTGATATGCATCGCTATTTCTGTGAGGTCCACTTTACTCTGCTCGGAGCAAACACAGCTCGGTGCTGGCAGGGATTGCTTTTTGTCCTCCTCCAGCAGCTGCATCTTTGCATTGTCTGTGAGTGACTTTGCCGAGTTTCAGGTTAGGGTCCAATAAAGCTTTAACAAAGCATCAAACTGCAAAGGCAAACAAAAGGGAAAAAAAAAAGACATGGAAATGTAATGAGTAAAATCATGTTGTGTGATTGGAAGAACGTGGGACACTGGGAACTGCTCGTGAAGAAAATTTGCTTTAAACGAAGCTATTGCAGTGGAAATAACTTCAGAGAAGCCCTCCTGCTTGCCTGTGCTTCTGCAGACTGTCTGCGGTGCGCGGATGAGGAGGCTTCAGCGTCCCCCTGCATCTAAGCCCTGCCGCTCTCGCCCAGCCAGGCAGGGAGCCGAGCAGGGTCTGCAGGCTTTCTGCGGCGGCTGAAAGGCACGTTGGGAGACACAAGGCCCTTTATTCGGGGAGAAGCTTTCTTGCCTATTTAATACACTCCCAGAGTGGAAAACGTGAGTTAAGCATTTACCTTGAGATTTAGGCTGAACACTATAGTAATCCTGAACAATCCCAGTTTTCTGTTAGTGCTAGGCTTTAATGAACAAGCCTAAGCTGAGGAATACTTTAGCTCTCTGTGTAACTGAACTCATTATTCAAGGTCTTGATTAAATTTTTTCTTTGTCAAAAAAACAGGGCATGTTTTGTAAATTTTCTTTGCAGCCATAGGAATTCCTTCTTTTTAAGACATTTCCTTAAGTCAGTGAAAACTAGACATTCTCTTCTACCTAGGGCCTGAGAGTACTCCCTGTTTGATTACAGGTCTGTTGTAAGTCAAGACTGAAAAAGCAGGATTTTCACAGGTTCCCAGGCCATGCTCCTTGCAGTTCATGGGACCGGGCAGCCCTGCCAATGCTGCCTCGCTGCCCCTCTCCTGGGGGAGCCCCTGAAGCCGCTTCTGCCCCCATGTTTCCTGTAGGAAAGCTGGATCTTGGATGAAATTTAACCTGCATGGTCTAAAGGCTTTGCCCTGACACGCAATAGCATTTTCCGAACAGGATGCTTATGGGCAGACCTCATGCACTTTGAGTTGAAAAAGCAAAATAAAGGCACAGCTCTCCTGGTTTTTCAGCCTCTCCTAGCTGGCTGTGGTGGTAGCAGGTTTTCCCGGTACTCCGCTGTGGCCTCTCCCACCTTAGTCTCCCACTCCACTCGTTTCTAAGCCGTAGGAGGCTTATCATTCCCTTCGACGTCTTTCTTCTTATCAGGGCTATAAAACCAGCTATTGCCTTTTCAGGTTTCTAGGGAAACACCTTCTCCTTTAACTTCTGATCCAACTTGTTGGCAAACCATCCTTTAAAAGCACACAGAGAGGCACGGACTACAGGCATAAGAATTCAGATTTCTCAGGTTTTCACAGCTAATGTCAGATACGACTGCAGAGATACAGCGCATGCCACTATTCGGTGTTTACATAAGCACGCAACATTAATCTCCGTAGTACAAAATGGGCAAAACACAGAGTTAAGCTCAACAGCGAGGTCCCTTCCTTCAGCTGCTTTAACCTGTCAGTTTTAAGGCTGGAACAAGAAAGTTTGATTCCATGGTGCTTAAACCAGTGAAAAACAACAGGGCTGGTCTCGGCGCCGGGCACCAGCTCTCCCCTAGAAATTCGGGGTCACGTAACATTTACAAATCATTGGGACAGACTTTGAAAACGTTCGTTGTTGGTGCCTTTCCAACCACTACCAGCAGTGGTGGTAATTCCTCCTTGGAAAAATCCCTCCCAAATATGACCTGCTGGCCCGCAGCATTAATTGCGATTTCCCCCTTGGCGTGACTGATGTGCTTCCCCGCTAGATGTCATCGTTGCTTCTGCAAATCACATGGGTTTTGATTAAAAGCATTTAATGAAGGTCTCTCATTTAGACAGGCCTTCACCGTGCTGGTGGGAGCCCGGACCCGGATGAAACCCTTTCTGTAGGAGATTTGCACCAAAGCGCTTTTGACTTCATGAGGAGGATTTGCCATGCCGATACGTGTTGCCAGGAGCCCACCTCCTACCACAGCTCTTGACACCACTCTCCGAAAAACCACTAACCATTGGAGTTGTTTAATTGTATTTACTCATTGGCAATGAGGCTATTTATAATTAAATATGACCCACAACAGCCTCAGTTTTACATAGCTGTAAAGTCCCTGAAGGTTGCAGTGCCCGTCTCCTGACAGGGTGCTCCGGTCTGAGGCTCCCAGCGCTGGTGCAAGGCAGAGTCCTGGCTTTGACCAGAGCCTGTTCTGCAGGAGCAGAAGAGTATTTCCTATTTTCAGTGTATTCAGCTACCTGGCTAAGGATGTCTCGAGAAACTGATTGACAACTGAAAAAGCAGGAAAACTTGTTTTCTTCCTCTTACCTGAGACAGGCGGACAGCTGAGGATGGCAGCTAGCCCTTCTGAAATCTTGAAACCCAGGAAAAAAAGTCCAAATCCAATTACAGGAAATGCTCCTTTCTTTAATAAATCAGTTAGTTTTAATTTTTTTAAAAAATGTAAGTTCTATGCCTTTTCCTGTATGTATTCAGGACAGTTATTTTGTACAGTAAAAATACATTTTAAAGCACCTGTTTACTCATTTTTAATTGCAACCCAACCTCCATCCAGTCTGACCTAAGTGAAAAATAATCTTGTTGAAAAAAAGCATCATTCACCGTTTCCAATAGTTTTATTAAAAAGATAATTAGGAATCTGAATAAATGCATATAAGATACAGACTCACTTGAATAAGTAAAAGCTACAGGTACCCTCCTAGTTAGTCACAGCTAATTAATTCTAACAGTCACTGAAATCAATCTTTCTTTAAAAATTGAAATAACTATGGAGACCCAACGTAAAAAGAAAATAAAAATACCAGATAGATTTTTAAAATTAAGATTTCCTGATTGTTGAACTCTGTCATTGTTAAAATTCATCTTTTCAATCCATCCCTGGAATATACAGTTAATTGCCTTTTCTAAATACAATGCACAGTAGGCAATTACCCTTTTGCAGCTACATCTCTGGATTCAGCTTTTTCATTAAATTATAATTATAATGGATCTTCGAAGTTATCATGAAAATGAAGGATTAGTAGCACTGAAAATGAAGGTTTAATGGCATGAACTAAACATCAGCTATGAGCAACTTCT
Organism: Theristicus caerulescens; assembly: GCA_020745775.1. Lineage (NCBI taxonomy): Eukaryota > Metazoa > Chordata > Aves > Pelecaniformes > Threskiornithidae > Theristicus > Theristicus caerulescens. The sequence goes on along the minus strand of CM036564.1, from coordinate 63,817,045 downwards.
CTGCATTTCAACTCTGGCTTCTTACCCCATTCCCATTTCAGTTTTGGACTTGCCTGAAGTGGATAAGGAGCACGGAGCCAAATTACACAGTGAACTTTGTTATTAAAAACAGCATGGAGTAATACTTCGAGCTTGAGGGAGATTTACATTTTGTGTTAGGCCATGGTGGCAGTGGAATAACAGCATCTCTGTGGCAATCAGGGCTTTCTTGGGGGCCCATCTGGCACTCGCAGATGAGTCGTTTCATTGCTCTAGCAAACATGTGCTCTCCCACATCCAGCTTACCTTCGCTCGCACTAGCAAGAGTTGAGTTTTGTCCTAAAAGATGTGTTCTTTCATAGAAATACAGTCTGCTCATGCATGTCTGCCTGCAGCTTGTTTGGAGAGACCTTGACCTGGCTTTTCATTCCAGGCTGGTGAAACATCCAGAGCCCAGCGATGCATCTTGCGACAGAAGCGTAAGCTGCCACACAGCAGGACAGTTCACTGCACGTTTGCTTGCAAGCATCAGTTTCTGCCCGCCGGCTGGCACTGCAGGTCCTGCCGTGGTCCAGCTCTGCTGTAAGGTCATGCTGGAGGGGTGGCTTTAGGGTACGGCTCAGCTCATCAAACCGCCGGCAAATCCAGTTCCCCTGATCCCTCACTTCAGTGCTCACTGGCATGGTGAGTCAGGGTGCTCAACCAGCCCAGCCAGAAGCTATTTTCATTTTTTGCAACGAGCTGTTGGTTGCTTCAGGTCCCTGAAGGGCGAGATCGCTGCGTGGCCAGTGGGTACCAGTGCCAGTGCTGCAGTCCTGCCCAGCCACAGGTGCGATGGGGAGAGGAACAGGCACCCGGCCGTGCGCTGTGGGGGATGCGGGCAGGCAAACAGGCTCAGCCACATCGCAAAACAACATGCTTAGGATTGCTCCCTTTGCACTGCATCTAGTAATGACATGACCATGGGATGAATTTGTTCAGTAAGCTGACCTGATTGATCAGAAGTATCCCAGAAAGTAGCTCCATGAAAGAGCAGAATAGAATAGAATATTTTCAGTTGGAAGGGACCTACAACAATCATGTAGTCCAACTGCCTGACTACTTCAGGGCTGACCAAAAGTTAAAGCATGTTATTAAGGGCGTTGTCCAAATGCCTCTTGAACGCTGACAGGCTTGGGGCATCAACCACCTCTCGAGGAGACCTGTTCCAGTGTTTGACTACCCTCCCGGTAAAGAAAGGCTTCCTAGCTGTTTTCTGTTGGATCTGCTAGTTGAGCTGACTCACCCTGCGGGCCTCTCATCACTAAAGCTGCTGTAGGACGGAAGGAGAGGGCACGGCTGAGGTGGCTCAGGATGGGATCACCCTACTGTGACCACCCCACTTAGATCAGCTTAAACGAAACGCTGGCTCACGCTCACCCACGTGGGCAGAGCTGCCAGAAGCTGCAGCCTGCGCCCTGCCTGCTCCCCCCTTCTCTGCTCCGTCAGCCATGGACCCCTGCGCTGGCTCCGGCCAGTCAGCTGAAAACCAACTACGTGCCTTTTTCCAGACCGTTCTGCAGCTGCATGGGCTCATTTAAGCTGGGATTTATGGCTCCCACAAGTGCCAGTCGTGGTGCGGAGGCGATGTGAAGACCATCCGGCTAGAGGTGGTGGGGAAGGACAGAAATGCCTCTTGGAGCAGCGGCAAGGTCTTGCGTCAGCCACCCTCCAGCCGAGCCCTGGCCCAGCCAGGACTTCATCACTCTTCACGCCCACGTTTCCCCCCTCTTTGGCCTGCCCCTTCTCATCTGAGCGAGCTTCTGCTCTGCTGGGGACTCCTCTGCTCCTGCCTTCCTCCAGATGCTCACCAGGACCATTTTGCTCCCTGCCCACCAAACCCTGAGGAGGCTCAAGCATCAGTTCGACCAGCTTAGGCTTGAACTGGTCCAACCTCCACCTGCCTCCAGCAGGAAGGAGCTCCTGCACGGGTACCCATGACGACTCCATTACCTCTGACACCTCCAGGGCCATGCACAGGCTCCTCTTACCCTTTTTCTGCCGGTGGCAGCAATATGTCCCTTTGACACAGGAGAGTCCTGGATTTTATGCACTACAAACCCTGATAATAACAACTCCTGGAAGAACTGCAATCATCACAAAATTTCTGCCGTGCCTGCAAGGTGTACTTCTTTGACCTTGCTTTTCCCAGTGCAAGCAGTGTATGATACATGATAATATATTGCACTGGCCTGCGTATCAGTAGATATTCTCCAGAAACTAAAATTCAGAAAAAGCATTTACTTTATTTCTGCAGAATAAGGGCAAGGGATTCACTGTGCGGCAGCTGGGAGATGTCCAGCAGCTTCCTCTGGTGCCCAAGGCTGGAGGGGGCAGCTCGGCTCCCCACTGCACACCGAGACCCGGTCTTGGTAGTGTGTATCTGAGTAAGAGATCTGGGACTTGCCGCAGGACAAGCCCACGTCAGGGGCAATTTAGGAGTGATAATGAGAGGAGTAACCCTGATGGGCAGAGGGGACAAGGGGTTATCGCTGCCCTCCAAGGCTGAGGAAGCCCAAAGCTGGCTGTAGGAGGTGCGATCGGCTGCCTCCGAGCCGGGCTCCTCTCCGGGGCTGGCAGCCAGCACGGGGGGCAAGCTCTCCCTGACAGGTCGGCCGTGGGGTGCAGCATCCCCGGGGTGGGGATGGCAGGTTGCAAGGCCATGGAGAGGTGTGGGGAGAACGGGGATCGTGGGTCCCACCCGTGGGGCCCTGCAGGGGCTGGGGCGGGATCACAGCAGCGCTGCACCAATCCTGCTGATGATCCCAGCTTTGTGCCGGTACGGGCTCTTTTTGTTGTTGTTTTCCTTCCCTTTCTTTGAAATATGCGGGTGACTGCTGATTGCCAACAGCTTGATGTTTGGGCTAAACACAAAATAACATGTTTGGTTTTTCCCTTCGCAAATTGCAAGCAAGGTGTTGCTCTGCGGTCAGCCCCGGGCAGCGGATGAGCAAGCAAACCCGTGACCAGTACTACTAATACGTGGCTGGTGGCTGCCCACACACGATGCGATGGTGGTACATGTGCTCCCGCAGAGCAGAAGTTCCCCCAGCACCCGGCACCACGGCCTCGATGGCCAAAAATAGCCGGGCCTGTCGCAGGGAGGGTGATACTGCTGGGGGGCTGGGGCCACGCTTCAAGGGACAGTCTGTCATGCAGTTAGAAAACACAACCGCATCTGATTTGGCATGCATTTCCCTTGGTTTCAGGAAAACTATTTACAAATAAATACCAAATCGTTTGCCCAGGAGGAGAGGACTTGGCTAAAAACCAGCCATGCCGCTGCACAAGTGTTTGGCAGCTCAGGATCCTCACAGCGGGTTTAAGGGAGAGGACGTGTCCCCTAACGCTGCCTTTAAAATAGACCAGTGTGTAAATGAAAGAGCAATTTAAGGACTCCGGGCGATGCAGGATAGTGAACGTTTCTCAAAACATAGGAGCTGTCCCCACACAAATTATAACAGATGACAGTTTACTAAATATATCTGCAATGCCAAAACAAACAGCACTAAATACCAAAACAAGAGGTCACAGCAGTCTGTCTTCCATCCGCCACTGCTCTTTCTGATCTGCAAGGGATTTTCACCGGGAGAACTGAAAGATGAAGCAGAGAGGTAAAGCGTATGCAAGCGTCTGCCGGGCAGATGGATTCCCATTTTGACAAACGCTTCAGTTGTGCCTTTGAGGGTCAGGCGATATCTCATTATAGTCCCTGCCTATCCCCTGTGACCAAAAAAGTCACAGTCGCCCAGAAAATCTTACACTGAAGACAACAGCAGCTTTACACAGGTAAGGACGGAATGAGACTTTCAAGCTAGAGACCAGGATAAATTGGAAAACAATAAAGGTAATGAGAAGTTAATTGTATCTCTTGCCCTGAAGTACATTTTAAATATTGTCTGCTTTTCAGGCTTGTGCGTAAATACTCATAATTCTGCATCTTTAGTTGAAATATGTATTCAGCTCGGCTGTTTTTCTGCTGACAGTGGAGTTACACTGTTAATAATCATAACAATTATTTAGTGGTATTGCGATCCTGCTAAGAGATCTGAGCCATGCTCTAAGGTTATAGAAACCTGGAACCAAAATATATTCCCAGCCCAAGAGCTGAAATCCAATCATAACTGTGATAGTTAAAAACCCCTTTCTAGCCTTTTGTATGAAAATATCAGTGTAAGGGAGTCAGGAACCCACATCGAACTGAAATTTTTAGAAACCATAAATCTAATTCCCTCAGCCCTTCTTGCACATCTCAGCCAACTGAGTCATCAGTGAAGAAATAATCATTTTAGTGGGATTCCTAAATAGCCCCCTGCACAGGTCGCATCCCAAGTGAGAGCAGTACACGGAGTAGGGCAGTATCCAGGCAGGCTCATGTTCGCCTGAGCTTTAATCCCCTTGCAGACAAAATCCTGAACTTGAATGCATGGAAAATTGCTGTTGCTAATCTTGTTTTGCAGGAAAAAATTGATGTACTTCAACCAGCATCTGGCAAGGTACAGGCTTTTAGCTTCTGACTTAGAAGAAACCTTGTTGCATATACACTCCACTGGCTGGTAAAATTTCTGGAATGACATTTTTTCCTTTAAAATTCTGAAGATACAATAGCAGCCTGAATTCCTCTTTTTTGTGTTCTGTATCACTGCACAGTGGCAGCAGGGCAGCAGACATTTCATAGGCCATAAAACCAGAATGGGCTTAATCCTCTTCTCACACTAGATTTACATTTGTGTGACTGTTAGTGAAGTTGGCAGTAAAGATGTTGACAGAGCTGAGGGCTGGCTGGGGCCCAAGGGCACTGATTTTTAAAGGTGGTGATCGGGATTACTAAACCCTGCTTCCAAAGAAGCCTTAGCCCCACTTCCTCCCCTCGAGAGCTTTTTTGTTCTCCATTGAATCACGGTTGAAAATAGGCTGTAGCCACCCAAGACATGTAGGTGTTGCAGTGGAAGCAGAGGCAAATCAAACCTTTTCCTGGAGGTGGCAAGGAAGGGGAAGGCTGTCAAGAGATTAAAACAGTCGTCGCTCGAAGTGAAACTACTGCAGATCTTGTCTGAGCCTCAGAGAAAGGGCTTCAGGGGTGAGAGGAGGCCATTAAACAAAAAATGTGTAAGCCCTTGGGTGCCTTCTGCTGCCCAGTTTTGCTTTAGAAGCACCTGGAGCTTGCAGATGGCCCACTGGAGCTATTTTGCAAAGAAGCTGCTTGCCCAGCCACTGCTATTTCCTCGTACATCCTGCAGGTTCCTGAATCCAGACCTGGCATTTGACCACTACACTGTGTTTCTCCAGCTTCTGCCATGGTCAACTGAATACAGTGTTTCTTAGCAGGTTTCTCTCACCCAGCTTCTGAAAAATAGAGCCAAAACTGAGATGCGAAACTGCTGGTAGGATGCAGCGTGCTTGGGAGGCACCAGCCAGCCTTGGAGCACGAGGGTAAAGCTGATAGGGACCGGTGTGGTCTTGATTGCAGGTTCATTACAGTGCTCTTACAAATATGCTTGCAGCACAAGTGCTGCAGCAGCAACAGGCTAAGCACAGAAAAGGTAGTATTTTTTATTAGACAGACTAATGTAAGTGAAAAAAGTGGATAAACTTTTGGGTTTAAGATAAGAGGATTCTGAGCCCAAAACTTGTCCTGAGTTTACTGATAAGATCTGGTCAGGGCCTTACGGACTCCCAAATGTCCATTAAGACCTTGACCCAATCTATCAGGAGTCTAACAGACTCCTAAAGCACAGTCTCCTAAGCCCACTAAGGCTGTCAGGAATGCAAGGCTTGAAGTGGGATCCAAAAAGGCACTTAAGTACCTGAAGCAGGACTTGGACAGGTCGGAGGTACCTCAGTAAAAACCTGTGATCCAAGAGACTCCACTCAGCTGGTATTGAGGGCTGGGGGTGCGCAGCTTTGAATTTTAATTTTCAAGGTGGAACCTGAAGTTACGTCTCTTTGTGCAACAAACCCACCTTGCCTGTAACCAAGGAGCTGGTGCACTTGGGGAGGTGGGAAAACATAGACTGGAAACCTTTATTCATGCACAGCGCCTGCATTATAAATGGAGCAAAATGAGCCCTGCTCGGTTCCAATCGCAGGTGGCTGTCCTCAGGAGGCTAACCCGGGCTGTGCCTCCGTATGAGCAGGGTCCGGTGCCTCTGCTCTGAAAAATTTGGGAGCTCACCCCAAACTTAACTGAAACGCCTCGCTCATGCAGTGCTGTATAGGAAGACGTAAGTGCACGGTGCAGGCTCCTGGATGCTGCTATAACGTTCAGGCACTGATTTGTAAGTGTAGAAGTCTTCAGTTTGTCCTGTCTTTAGCCAGGAACCATAGTCCACAGGTAAAATCAGGGGAAAAAGGGAACTGAAGAAAAGGTAAGGATATTTACTTTGAGAAGCGTAGATTTACTAATTATGAACCTATTCCAGGAGATTTCCTACAGATTTGCTGCAACTTCAGTGTTATTAACCTATTTTTCTCTTTTGGAGCTGTGCTTTTCTGTCCTTAAATGAGCTCGTGACCTAACAAAGCATTTAAGCACGTGCAGCTTTAACCATCTAGGTGTTTCCACTGGCTTCAGCAGGAATAATCAGGTGTTAAAGCCAGTGTCCGTGCCTAAGTAGCCTGCTGGATTGCCGTCTTACATGCTGGGGACAGCGTCATACATAAATGTTTAGATTAAATGGGAAGGGAAAAGGGAGCATTTCTAACATGATTACAGTCAGATTTCCTTTTATGTTTGTCGTGGTTTAACTCCAGCTGGCAACTAAGCACCACCCAGCCGCTCGCTCACCCCCCCACCCCAGTGGGATGGGAGAGAGAATTGGAAGGGTGAAAGTCAGAAAACTCACAGGTTGAGATAAGAACAGTTTAATAATTGAAGTAAAATGAAATAGAATAGTAGTAATAGTAATAGTAATAGTAATAGTAATAGTAATAGTAATAGAATACAATAATAATATACAAAGCAAGTGATACACAATGCAATTGCTCACCACCCGCCGACCGATGCCCAGCACATCCCCGAGCAGCAATCGCTGCCCCCCGGCCAACTCTCCCCAGCATGACGCCATACGGTATGGCATAGCCCTTTGGCCAGTCTGGGCCAGCTGTCCTGGCTGTGCCCCCTCTCAGCTTCTTGTGCATCGGGCAGGGCATGGGAAGCTGAAAAGTCCTTGACCAGTGTAAGCACTACTTAGCAACAACTAAACCAGCAGTGTGTTATCAACATTATTCTCATACTAAATCCAAAACACAGCACTGTACCAGCTACTAGGAAGAAAAATCAACTCTATCCCAGCTGAAACCAGGGCAATGTTTTGCAGAGGAAAATAGCATGCAAAACCTGCACGCGCCTACATGGATTCAACCTTTCTTTCCTCTTTTTTGATCTCCCTAATTCTGAAAAACAAGTTGCCCATGATTGCTGAAGAGAAACTCTCCCCGAGGCATTGGGCCATGGGCATTTTTTGAGGGGCACTGTGGATTTAGGCAGACCCCTGTTCACCTGCTTCTGGCTACACTTTCCCACTCCTACGCTCTTCCTCCAGTTGCACCTTGGTGGAAATTAGGTGAATTGTGCCTGGGAACTGAGCCAGGGTAAAAACAATCGAGGTGGGGAGGGTGCTGCTTTTTTTAAGGAGTCTCCTGGTCTGTTTGACGACGCAATGGCACAAAGAGCTGCACCAGCACAACAGAGGGAGCGTAACCCAACCGCTCCATCAAAGCGCTGCCACCAAAATCAGCATCTGCCAAGCCGCAGCCTTATCTCCTCAGCGTTGCTGTGCCAGCAGGGTGGAAGGTTGGAAAGTCCAAAGCTGAGTTTTGACTCTCACCTCTCCCTCCCCTTTCCCAATCCTTCTCTCTCCTGTGAGGGATGGGGTGAGCAGAGAGCAGCTGGGCACGGAGGCTGAGGTTTCTGGCACGGTGCTGGTCCCTTGTTCTCTTGCTGTATTGTCCCATTCCCAGCTCCAGCTTGTGCTGTGCGTTCCTGTCTCCGTGCTGGATCCTGCTGCCCCCTCAGTCGTGCTGACATACCTCTTTGTGTGTCCGTACCGCAATCAAATCCTGGAAGCATTCCAGCTGAAAACAAAGTATTCTTCTCCTGGGCTAATTTTCATCTGGCTCCCAGCTCCAGCGCGCACACCGTGCCAGCATGGCACAGCCGGTTGCACGCAGGGGAAAGAGAGGGTCACCAGGCCAAAGGTTTGTTCTGGCAGACTACAGAGCAAACATGACTTGGAGTATTCAAACAAATTTAGTTTACACAGCCATCACTATCCTTCAGAGTTAACACTTTATCCAGCGGACTTGGGGAACTTGATCTCCCTCCATTGTTGGAATCCAGTTGTGAAAATTCAGCACTATAGAAGGGATGTCCTACCATGAAGCTCATACCGTTCATCCATGCAGGACCTGCAAGTGCGAGATACCTGGTTGCCTTGTACAAGAGACATCCTGCGGCATCCAGCTCTGTGAGTTTGCTGTTCGGGGTGGTGTGGGAAGCAAGACGCGCTGCTGAACTGATCATACACTCGTTCAGGAGGCACGCGGGAATTTTGAGGGCTTCTCATCCCCGCCACGGTTACCTTCACCATTGCCAGTTGTAGCCTGTAGTGCTGCTCTGCAGGTCTTTTCCCCAGTGCCCCGTGCATCTGTCCAGACAGCTCATTTTGGACACCCGTGGGCAGTAGGTGAGAGCCCTGATCACACAGCTTCCAGCTGTGCACCTTCCACGAAGACCGACCCATGGCAGTCACTTGCTAGCCTCGCTGGCAGCACCCATATACCTGTCAAAGCAATAGTCTGAGCACAGGGCTTTAACAGTTCCTAGCTGGAAGGCTGTGTATAAAAAGAGAGATGAAAGCTTATTTTCAAGGTGTCAGGCTGTACAGAGTAATCAACAGCCAGGAGATTTGTATAGCAAGTAGACACATATGACTTAATTCTGTCTTTGTGTCGCACACCTTTCTTTTATGGTTTTACAATTTAATTGCTCGCATTATGCCTGTCCAATAACAGCATTTAGCATTAGTAATACTTAGTGTCATATCTTCAAAGTGCTTTACAACTAGTTATGAAATGCATAATTTAAGTGAAAGCAAGCACCTTGGGCTGGGACCTGCGCTTGTGTTTGACAAAGCCTGGCAGGTGCCTGCAGTGCTGTGTATGCTGGAACGAGGAGCTGCGTGATTCACGGCGGGGTTAAGCCAGTGGGAAGAGCACGGAGCCGATAATGCGGGGTGGTGTTCTCCAAGGCACAGAAGGTCGAGACTCCATGAGACCTCTTCTGCTGAATTTAATGGCATGTGGAAGAGTCTCAAGTCATCAAGAAGGGGGTTGAAATAATTCTTCAAGTAATAAAGCTTGGCTTTGATATTGCATCTTCTCTCGTTCCTTAAACACAAGACTGAAATCTGGCAGTCAAAAGTAGTAAATCAGTCAGAAATGCTTGTTTCACTTTGAGGATATGCGTTACAGTAGCTACAACATAGAAGTTAGGAAACTACAGCACAGCCTGAATGCAGCTCTTTGCTTTCAACTGTCTGTGGAGTATCAGACAACTGCGTCACTTTACACACACCAATTAATCCTCAATAAAACAAGTAAAAAAGTACACAAAGAGTACTCACGGGTCAATTTGTTGCAAGAACAGCATGAATCGGAGCAGGTGTTTGCAGGGCAGTCAAGTTGTAACCAGCTTTGACTGATGCTTTTGCAAGACATCATGTTCTTGGACTCCAGCTGAAATAGCACTTAAAAAGGTGCAGGGTTCGCTTTTGCCTGGAAAGGAAAAAAATCCTTACAGAAAATCAGGGCTTCAAATCTGGCAGAACTTCTTTAGACACATCTGTGGGTATAAAGAGAAGCTTGAGTAAGTACATTTGGCTTTGTAGCCTTCAAATGCAGGACCTCACTTGCTTCCACGTTTTTAAGTTGGTTGATGTTTTATCAGCACAGATTGAGGAGAAACCTGATGTATCGGCACTGGCAGAAAGTGGCTTTTGGAAAGTTACATTTTTCTTTGGATAGCTGGCCGACCTCTGGGTCGTAAAGCAAATCTCAATATTTATATCCTCTCACTTTGTGAAGCCTACAGCCAAAAGCTATCCAGTATCAAATGGAACAAATCTAAGAAATTCCTTCCTCTTCCCCCTTCAAAATAACCTCCTCTGAAGGTCTAAAAAACCCCTAATTTGCTGCATGTTCACATAACTGGCCCCCATTGACCCCTTCAGAGATCTGGCTGGGCAAGGCCAGGCGATGCTGTGCCTGGATCTGACAGAGGGGAAGGCGGCTCCTGCCCGGGATCCGTGCGTGAGGTGAAGGGAGCTGAACCTGGCGAGGGCTATGGAGGCCGTGTAGGAACTGGGGAGGTCTCCAACTTTTGCCTGCTTATATTTCTGATCTTCTAAATTTGATTTGGGGGTGCTGCAGATCTGTGACAACACAAAAGCGTTTTATTTCTTTGTATCACCTGTGACCCCAAATCTTCCCAGCGCAGGACACGGTTATCAACACGCAGTTTTTCTCACTTATTTCCAGCACAAACCTTTACCCGAAGCACAGGGGGGAACACACACAGTGCTTGCGGCCTTGCCTGGCTGTTTCCCAGGGTGGGACGAGCAGCACTGTCCCGGTTCCCGCCGGGAGCGAAAACACCGGGAAGCCCCGAGGACGAAGAAGCCCGGCGAGGGCAGGGGTGCGCGGGGAGCGGGGCACCGTCCCCTGCTCTCGCTGGGGCGTCCCACGACACCGGCCCAGCCGGGGGTCAGCCCGGGGCGCTCCGGCCGCGGGCGAACACCACAGGCGTGGGCAGGGCCGGGGGGGCCGCCCCGGGGAGGCGGAGCGGCGGCCAGGCTGGGCCGGGCTGCGGGGGCCGCGGCCGCGCCGCCTTCCCGCCCGCGGGCGAGGAGCGCGCTCGCTCGCTGGCAGCGGCCGGGGCGGGGAGCGGCCGGTCCCCCCTCCTCCTCCTCCTCCCCCTCCTCCTCCTCCTCCTCCCGCCCGCCCTCGCCGCCGCCACCGCGCCCGCCGCCGCCGATGCCGGGACTGCGCCCGCGGTGAGTCTGCCCCGCCGGGAGCCGCCCGCGGGAAGTTGCGGCGCGGCCCGGCCCGGCTGCGCCTTTGTGAGGCGAGCGGCGGCTCTGCCCGACCCGGCCCCAGCCCCGCCGCCCCCGGTGCCGCCGCCCCGCCCGGCCCCGCTCCGCTCCCCTCCGCCGCGGCCGTACCTGCCGCTCTTTGTTCCCCGCCGCCGCCTTTGTTCCCTCGGTGCCGGCTTCACCTTCGGCACCGCCCGCGTCCCCCGCGGGCCGCCGCTGCAGGGGGGGCGCGGAGAGACCCCGCTCCCGGAGCGGGTTCCCCCCCCTCTCCCAGCCCTTTTTGCCGGGGAAAGGCGGGGAAACAACTGCGGGGCAGCGGCGGGAGTTCAGCCGGCGGAGCGGGGGGGCACGGCCGGCGGCGTGAGCCGGGTTGTGTGAGAGCTCCCGCCTCCGCCGGGCCCGGCCCGCCCTCCCCGGAGCGGGGTCGGTCCGGGAGCTTCCCCGGCCGGGGTTGGGGGCCGTGGGGGCGGCGGGGAGCGACCCCCGGGAGAGGGAGAGCGCGGGGGCTGCGGGCAGGTAAGCGGCCTTTCCCTGCAGCTCCGCGCCTGGCGGGGGTGCCCTGGGTTATCGCCGTAAAGTCGGTATCTCTTGGGTTGCGTATTTCGAAACCGACGGTGGATACTTATTCAGGCAAAGTTCTGGGGAAGAGGAGTGACTGCTTTCCTGCGAGGGCCGCAGGCGGTGCGGGCATTTCTTCAGTCGCTGCTGCTGGATAAAGCGTTGCCTGCTGAGGACTCCCGCTTTCTGCTCTTCCCGCCGCACATGGGCTCCTCTCTCCTCCCCGCCTTGCGGGCCGTCCTCCTGCCCTCCCTCCCGTCTCCCCAGGGCTGCGGGTGGCCTCCCGCCTCCCCCCGGAGCAGTTACTGCGGACCTGCGGTGCTGACTTTGTGTCAGGTGCTGCGTCTGCCTGGATTTCAGGGAAGGCTCTGTCCTCCGTTCACCTCGGTCCTCTCCCTGGGCCCCCCAAAACGGGGTCATTTGTCTGTCTTCTCTTTTTGCCTGAGAGCTGCTGGAGGAGTTGGGAGGTGGAGCAGGTGCGCGTTCCTTAGGTTATTCAAAGTGTACAGAGAAAAAACTTTGAGCAAGTTTGTTTGAGAGTTTTTCACAACCTTTGTCAGGTCAGTGACCGTGTGTTCCTCGCGCCTCTGCTTCCCTCTTTCCGGGTGCCCTGTCTCCTGTCTGTCCTCTCCCCTCTCTTTCCATTATTCCCTCTTTTTCCTCCCTCTCAGGGCGATCTCCGTCCCAGGACAGACAGACAAAGACGTAAGCGCCATGTGCAGGATCTTGGTTACTGATTGCGACTGGTGGCCAAGCTAACAAAACCGTAGCTTGGCGGGCACGTCTGTTTATACCCCTGTTTGAAACGCAATACCTGCAGAAGGCACACACGTGGCCTCTGGCGCCTGGTTAGCTGAGTCACGGGCTTCGGCCACTTCTGGGGCAGTTTTAGAGCTCCGAGAAGGAGCACAGTGGCGGCTGTTAGCACGCTGCCCGCAATAACAGCACCCGCCACCCCACAGGCACACACACAGCCGCCTCGCCTTGAAATCAGGGCAGCCTAAATAATTGATTTCCAAGGCAGAAGAAGGCATGGCATAGCAGGAGGGGACGGCGTGGTGTGGAAGCAGGGAGCGGAGGCCCTGGCACCTGCCAGCGAGGGCGATGGGGACGAGGTGGAGCAGAGAGGGGTGGGCAGCGACACACGGGAGTCAGGAGGGGTGATGAAGAATCAGCGGTGACCGTGATAAGCGTATCGCCCCGTACTGATTTGTACAGTGGCAATGTTTGGGCCCCTCCTTGTGCGAGATGCTGTGCAAACACGTATTCAGAAGTGTATAAATGATGTTTGTTCTCCCCTTCTTCATAATTTCATAGGTTTCTTAGAATGGCTTGGGCTGGAAGGGACCTTCAAGATCATCTAACTCCAGCCCCACTGCCACGGGCAGGGACACCACCCACTAGACCAGGTTGCTCAGGGCCCCTTGAACACTGCCAGGCATGGGGTGTCCGCAGCCTCTCTGGGCAACCTGTGCCAGTGCCTCACCACCCTCTGAGTAAAGAAGTTTTTCCTAACAGCTAATCTAAATCTCCCCTCTTTCAGTTTGAAACTGTTCCCCCTTGTCCTGTCGCTATCTGCCCTTATAAAGAGTCTGAAGGGTATGATGTAATGAAGGGTAATGAATGATAATTATAGTTATCTATAAAAACATGCATCAAAGTTCCTTTATTTAAACAGTTCTTTACAAATAACCTCAGGAAACTGTATTTTAAGTGCCGTTGGTATCATACCGCATTAAGAATTGAGCATGATGGTTTAAGAGGGGCAAAGGAACTTATTCTCCAATTAAATCTGACTAAAAGTTCATGAATATAAATGAGAACTGTGTTGGTGTCAGTAGCACTCGGCCAGTCCCGTAGCATGCTAGCTATTTTTTATTTATTTGTCAGGCAAAGATTTTAAGCATAGACACAATGAAGTAATTCAAGAAGCGGCATGCATTACTGGCTAATGATCTAATAGGTTGAAAATGCTTTATGTCCCTAGCTGTTAATTTTAAGTTTTATGGTAGAAGGGAAAGTAACAAAAGAAAAAATTGTTACTATTTGTTCCTTTGCAGTTTTTAACGGTGGGTTTTATGTTATTTCTTCTGATAGGTTTTTGGGCAAAGTTGCTTCTTGTTTCAGGAGAAGAATGCCTTGTTTCGGGGGGAAAAAAGGGCCACAGTTTAGCCCTTTTACTGAGTTCATTGTAAGTGTTGTAAAACCCCTTTACCAGTAATTAATTCCATAAACAGCCAATTTAGCTCCGCTCGGTTTCCTCGCCATCTGAACGTAGAAATGAATTAAAGAAAAATCCCAAAGAGAGCATGAAGAAGCACAGCTTGGAAGATCAGGTATAAAGAGCCTCATTCATTTTGGTTTATCTGTAGTACAGGGATATGCCCTTACTCCATGAATCATCTCCTGACATCTGTTTGCAGCGCTGTTTTCTTAGCAACTGCGTCTCTGTTTTAGGTCTGGACTCTCAATGGCCGGGTTTGTACGGAGAGATGCGAAGAGACGATCCAAACTCTTCCTAGCAAAGCTGTGCCTTTCAGCCAGTTTACCCAATTTCTTTTCTTCCCTGGGGCACAATAAATACCGGTTTTAAAAGTCTACCAGCTGAGATGCTTTTTCTGTCTGTGTGCATAGAGATGCTTATCTGTTGCTTACCACAACTGAAGTGTTTCCCCAACGTGATCTGGCAGCGTGGGAGAGCACCTATCAGGTTGCAATGGGCTGTGTCATTTCTGATGTTGAAGGAGTGAGCCGTGTGTGCTACCACGCTTGCCCTAGGTTTCCCGCGGTTTATTTTGAACTCTCACGGGGCTTTTAGATGTGGGAGAGGACGTGGTCTCGGAGGAATGCTGGAAATGTGGATGGCGATGGCAAGGACCTACTCCTAGCAACGTGCTTGTTTGAACAAGCACTTGGATTAGGTGGTGGGATTATACCTGTGGAGTGCTGTATGAGTAACACTTTGGGACTGGATCCTTAAGCTGCGATTAAAGAGAAGGTGACATTTCATATATCTCTCACCTAATCTTCCTTTGCCTGAATTTCATCCCTGGCTGGTGTGGGTGGAAGACTCCTGTAACTAAGACAGAGGTGGCCACATAGCCACTGGGAGATCAGGTTGATCTGATTTTTGCCGGCTGTGCTCTGCAGAGGGAATTGAGACCTAGTTTGGGTCTGGGAAAGTTTTTTCCTTCAGCTGATGTGGCTGAATTGGTCTGGAGCATAAATATGCGTCTGGGAGTACAAGTGTCATGTCCATACTAAGGGACAGGCTATGTTCACCCCGCTCCCTCCTGTGCAGACGTGCAGCTTCCCCAGGAGGAGCAGGAGATTATACCTACTGGAATGTGAATCCAAAAATATAGCGTATGTTATCCCATAGCACATGAATTTGACTGCCTACCCTTCCTGGACTGACTTGTGTCCTGTGGAGCATGAAGGGTGTCAGCAGCAAGTAGTCGCTGTGAAGGATGAACGTATTTTGGCTTGGGATAATGTCGAGAGGGGAAAGAGCCCCAACATCTGGAGCATTTTGTCTGCGAAGGGATTGCAGAGCGGAGATAGGAAGGCTAAACAGCGTCTCTGAATACTGGCCAGCTTCCTGCGACCTTCATGGTTTGCACACAAGTCCCAGTGTTAGCGAGGATACGAAGAAGATAGCCTCTATAGATCACCTAAATCACAGTGTTCACAGCAGGAGATGAAGAAAGCTGCTTCTGTGGAGATGCTAAAGGGCCAGGCCAGGGACAGAGGAGGGAGTGGAGAAAAAACTTCTGTTTAGCTCAGCCACGCACACGGGTAGGGAGCAGAAAGCTGGGCTGGGGAAAGGGCTGGTGCAGAACAGGCTGTTACCTCCCCACAGGAGGGGAAACGGGGCAGAGCTTTGACTCTGGGCTTAACTTTGGTCTCTGGTCTCTCGTAGGGAGGCATGTTTGCTTTCTAACCTTCCTGCAGCCTGCTGATAACTCCCGACACAATGGGGCCGCACAGATTGGCTCGAGAGGTTTTTAAGGAATTGCTGACCCTGATGCAAGCAGTACTGTTTGTGGCCAGGGATGGGGAAGAAGAGAGAAGAATGGTATTAGTGATTTGAGCTTTAAGACTCAGGCTGCAAGTTCTATCAAAGGAAATGACAATTAAGATGGAAAACAAAGCACTTGTAATTACTTTCGTGGAAGTGTAGGGAGGAGGCAGAAATGTGGGGTTTGCGGGAAAAAGTTTTGCTTGCCGAATCCTTTGGCCTGTTGGTTGCCAGGAGAAAGACAAGAAGTTGGTGAATGATGGAGTGACAGGGGAAGGCAGAGAGGGGAATGAATCTGCTGCTGAACATGCCTTGTTGGTCTGCAGCCGACAGCCCGTGTACAACTGGCCACGAAGCGGTTGTAAAGATACTTCAGAAGTGGGTTTGGTTCAGTTTGCGTTACTGAGACCTCTGTTTCATGTTGGATTGGTTTTTGTTGTTAATAACCACCTAAATGATGCAGGGAGAGAAATGAAAGCTGCCCCACAAGCAGCATGTCCTGCTTCTTGGAGGCTCTCATGTAGTGAGCCATGTGCTGGCTGTAGGAATATTTGATGAAAGCTTCAAGTTCAATGGCTAAATGAAGCTCTTCTAGGAAAGCCAAGCCCTCAGTGAAGGTGCTTGCATATTGTCTAGTTACAAGATGTTTACAAGGGAGGCAAGCACAGAGTACTTGCACCATGTGTCTCTGGTGGAGACACTCTTTCTCACTTAAGTGTAAACCGAGGGGGTGCTTCTTTGCTTACTTCTTTTCCCCCAACTTAAAAGGGTGAGATTCATCTTGCCAAACTACAGCATAACTATCTGCATGAGAGACAGTTGTCCAGACTCCTTTCATAGTCACTAGAGAGGAGCAAACGCTTTTGGGCCATGATTCATCCACACTGAATTGGACATCTAAAAATACATCGGATGAACTGCCCTAAAAGTGCCTGTTTCTCTCCATTGTTTCTGCAGAGTTCAAACAATGAACGCGCATGGGGGCATCTCTCTTGTAGCTGTTTAGTGTCAGGAGAGCTGAATCTCGGCCAGTGTCTCATATCCCAGGAGAGATTCTAGGAGGGCTGCTAGTGTCCTCATTTCGACCAGACTTGGCGTCCGTGTAGGTTGTGCAGTGTAAGGCGGTGTGCCTGGACGGCTTTATCCGAGACTGGAGAGCAGACGGCAATGTCCAGTTCAAAACCTTCCTCCTCCCCTGGTCAGTCGTTGGATTCGGAAAAGCTTCGGGCTGGGCCGATAGCACCAGACAATCTTCTGCTATAAATAAGAGGCCGAAGGGGATTTGCGGAGTGGCTTTTTCAAGGTCGCCCATCAGGTTAGTGGCAGAGGTGGAAGCAATGAGGACGACTGCAGGCTCCCAGAGGTGTGTTCCTTCCCCTGCCCGGGCTCCTCGCAGCTGCCTTGCAATTCGCTGCTCTCCCGGGGGCGAGACCGGCTGCCTGGCACTTGGTGGTGGACGGCACCTGGTAGGTACTCGGTTCCTTTTTGTGAAAACTTTTTGCAAAATTATTTAAGCTGTTACTCATCCTCCTATCCCTGTCCTTTCTCTTACAAAAATCCATAGTTCAGGCACATAGTTGAATTCTTGTGTATCCACTGGACTGGTGTGGATGATTGTATGTGTGCTCTCAATCTGCAGCAAATGGCTAAACCTTGAAGGAGTAAGTGTGCTTCACGTCAGGCTCGCAGTGGCCTAACGCAGCATGTGTGATTATTCAGTGGTGCTCAGATGATGTTTAAACCGATATATCTAAAACTTGCAATGCGTATCTAAATGCAAAGCTCGGGGAGCTTTGGAGCTGCGACCTGGTCTGCTCTGAAGTGTTGCTGCCACCGCTGTGTTATTTAGTGGCCCGGACAAAAATAATCACTAGCTCTTCTGGAAAAAACCTAACTTATCTGCACAAGTAAACCAAGTAGGTTAAGGATAAAATTCCTCCTGTGTGGAGAACTAGTTTAAAGCAGAAAGGCTGCCTTTGCTAAATGAGCTGAGTGTCCAGGGGGAGAATTTGTTGAAGGAATTTGCTTGTATAGCAGAGATACAAAGTACAGGCAAGTACTGAGTGTTAAATGGATCCTGTGCACTTCTGATTTCAGACAAATACCAGAGCATTTCCTATCTTTTTTGATATGTGAGAAGGAGTATGATAGCAGTGAAATAGAAAGAATGTGTTGTCTGAGCCAGGATTTGATTCCTGAAGTTCTGCTTAGGGAGTCTGTGGGTGAGCTCCAAGACGTGAAACAAATTGCAATTTGATCCCAGAGAGAACAACTGGGGAGAGGAGGGAAAGAGCAAACTATTAAATAAGAGCTGGGAGAAAAGCCAGTCTCCAAAAATAAACATGGAAGATCAATTCCAGGTATTTCCTGGTATTGTCATCCTGCTTCATCAACCACTTGGACTGTAACAAGCGGTTTCACAGTTAGCAGACTGACAGACTTAAGGTTGAGTTTTTGGTTTTTTTTTAAAGAAAAAAACCATGTCTGATAGATTATTTGCAGTGTTGTTTCTTACGCAGAACTGGGTGGGATGTTGGTGATGAAATACCCCTGGGATGGAGAAAGCAGAGCTTGTTATTGTAAGAGGGATGTAACAGCAGAGCCGGCTTTGTTTCAGGGGAGTGAAAAATCTGAATTTTCT
Organism: Theristicus caerulescens; assembly: GCA_020745775.1. Taxonomy (NCBI): domain Eukaryota; kingdom Metazoa; phylum Chordata; class Aves; order Pelecaniformes; family Threskiornithidae; genus Theristicus; species Theristicus caerulescens. The sequence continues at coordinate 63,798,714 of CM036564.1, read as the reverse complement.
TCCCAGTTACGTGCCCAGGGCACCTCAGCAGTTCCTACGGGGGAGGAAGCAGGTACTTGTGCAACGTGGGTGTGAGCAAAGGCTGTTCCTGCAGGCCAGTTGTGCCTTACTAGATCTGTAGGTAGACTTGGAATGGCTTTACAGATATTGTTTGCAAGTGAAGACTTCACCTTTGAAAAGCTTGGAAGTGACTCTCAACGTGTTTCTTCTTGCAAAGATTTTCCGAAAAGCCGGTCCAGGAGTTTACTGTACCGAAAGCCAATGCCTGGATTGTAAGGAAATTGAAGCATATCCTGTTCCAAGGACTTGCATTGGCGGTCACACACCAGCGCCTTGCTGGAGTTTCATCCTGGACGGTGACTCCCAGAGGTGTGTCTCTGCAAACCGTACAGAAACAGGCCCCAGTGGGCTGGAGTTGGCTTGGGCGGCCAGCCGTGGCTTGTGGCTTTCCTCCCCTGCTTGGCCGTGGCCTTGCCGCGGCCGCCTGGCCCAGGAGAGAATGGTACGGCAGCTCTGCTTACACAACACGCGTCTTCTGTTGCTTGACTGAACTTGTCTATAAGTAACTTTGTGTTAGTAATATTGCTGCCTTTCAGTGAGGGAGGTGCACGGGGCTCATAGGCATTTGTCGTGTTTTGTCTTATTTATAAGAAATCCTGATTCCCAAAGAAAGCAGCCTGGACAGCTCTGCGATTCGTGCACTGATGAGGAGAATCTGTCACCCTGCCTGTGCAGAAGGGGAATGCATGAAATAAGTAAGGCATCCTTTAGCCTGGGCTACTTCTAATTTGGATTCCTTGGCTTTGCAATTGCAAGTGTATTTTTTTAATTTGGTTTAGTGAGAACAATTTATTCTAGCAGGTTACTGTGTAGCACCAAGTTCTTTCTCTTGGGTTGTCTATGTGCAGTTTGGATGTTTGGTCCTCTCTGGCAACAATACTGGTAAGAATAACAGTGTTTGGCCTCATTTTCACTGCACACAAAAAGTTATTCTACAGGCTTGAAACTATGCTATAAATCAGAGATTTAGGTTTGTGTGTTTTGTTTTGTTTTTTTTTTTTTCCCAAAGCAACTAATTCTTTGAAAGCAGAGAAAGACATTTTATTTCTCTTAAGCAGTAAACAAAAGTGCTTTACTTTGTGGAGCAGTGTAGAGGCTCTGCTGAGTTGCCCGAGCAAAGCACTGGTTTTCTCCCGCAGCGGAGGGTCCGGCACAGTCAGCGTGGGAGGCAACACCATCGAAAGGCCCTTTTCATCTGTGCAAAACCGGCACAGACATGCGAACGTGCAGGCTGCGCTCGTAGAAAGGCTGCTTTGCCCACAAACTTTGAAGTGCATGGGACAGAAGGTGGAAAAACACACAAGTCCCTGGCTAGCATTTGGGGGGGAATTTTCAGCCGAAAGGATTATGTGGACATGAAAAACTTGCTCCTCGGAGAGGCAGCCCCTCCAGGTCAGAGCGGAGGTGTGCTGGGGAAGAGCGGTAGCTTGCATTGCTGGAGCCTCAGTTGGACGTGCTTGAGAGAGCAGCTGATGAATTCGCAGCTGCCAGGCTAGGACCCATCATTTAAATTGTAATTTGCCCTTCAAATTTTGGCAAGCTTCATTTGCCGTTTGCTTGACAAATCTCTCTTTTTGTGTCGTCCTCCTGCGTGCGTAAAACAGCAAGCGCTACTGGAGAGAGCTACTTGCAGTAGATTCCTTTTCTCTGCTATATTTAGTGATCAAAACAAGTTTGTGATCCTTACTGGAACACTGCCAACGCAGACAGGTTTAGCATGAGACATGCCCTTTCTCTTTTGGCTCCCAAATACACATTGCATCTCACTTTCCTCCCCTTTCCTGACACCATCAATGGCCCTGTCTGCGGAGGTCTGTTGTGCAAACATTGCACTGCCGCTTCCAGTGATTTTGCTCTGTAAAGTCCCCACTCTAGTGAAAACTCCTGCGTTTAGATTGCTGCTATCCCTACCTTTCCCTTTTCTTAATTGCCTGAAAGAGCAGATTACTGCTTTTCAGGAAGATGTTTCTGAACAAGAACAGCCTTATGACTTAATTGAGAAACTCCAGGCCTTTTATCGCTTAGGCGAGCTTCACTCAACGGAATAATCTGTTTGTTAACCATCTGACTGTTTCCTTTATTTGGGGAAAAAGGGAATTAGGAAGGCAGTGGAAAGGAAACATTTGTATTCCTTCAAAGGCAGAATATTACTAGGAGCCTGATTCTCATTAATATCATGTCATTAATGCAAAGCAGGTGTAGTTATTATATACTGCTATTTTAAATACCTTTTACACCATGTAAAGTCGCTCCAGTGTTAACGGCTGTGAGTCTCTATTAAAACACTAACCAAAGAATTTCAGTTGCAATCTGGGGGAAGGGAAGAAACATTTGTAAAAAAATGAAAGAACTTCTTGCAATACATCTTACTTGGTTAAAGCAGGCAGCGTTGTCCAGTTTGTTCTGATGAGGCAGTCCTCTGCGTGCGAGTTAAGCTTGCTCTGATTGCAGGCGATTCCCTCCCCCTTCCCTTCCCTTCCTGATGGTAAAAGCTGACTCTGGGCCGGGAAGTGCGGAGGAAGGGGTATGATGAGCTGTGTGCAGCCCTTCGCTTTTGCGATGGGAACTGCACGCCTAAAGGTCGGAGGTCTGTCTGCATCCTGCGGTGCCGGGACCGCTGTGGCCACGCTGCACCCTTTCCCCTTGCCGAAAGGAGGCCAGGCAGAGCGTGGCCACTCAGTGCTGTGCCTGGCTACCAGCCTCGCCTGAGACCAGGTAGCTGGGGCAAGGGGCTCAGATAGGGGCATCTTTCGTGTGAAAATGGAGAAGGGCTTGTAGGAGTGAAACGACAGCTCTTGTCATCTTGTTGCACGCTTTCCTAGTTAGCCAAGTGGGTAGGAAGAGGTCGTGTGTATGCACTGGATCTGCTTCCCAGGTACGGCGCGGATCTTGAGCCAGCTTGTGTTTCTCATGTTGTTTTTACGATAACCCTTCCCCGCAGCCCCGTTATCTGTGGGAAGCGGCCTTGGGGCTGCGGCGTGGCTGGCGCGCCGGGCGGCAGGGAAGCATGCGAACGGCCCCTGCTTTGGAAAAGCTTTTCCGTTCTGGTCTCATGGCAGCACACCATATAAACGACACGGCTTTTTGTACATAATTGGAGGCTTCCAGGCATTGCACAGGTAGATTTGGGCTGGGATGTGCTCATGGGCTGTATGTTCCGGAGATTGAATTGTCGCCCAAACCCTCGACTTCAATGGAGCCATGAAGCCACCATAGTATTTTTGGCTTCCTGCATAGCAGCGTACCCTGGGGTGATTGAGGGGCATGGCATCAGCCTTCTGACCTCCAGGCATTCATCGCTCTCTCATTTTACGTTAACAACTGATTTTGAGTTCTGAGCAGTTCTTGTTTTTATTAACGACGTGGGAAAACTTGGAAACGAGTTGAGATGTGAATGTTTTCTCCAACTTTAGTAAGTATGCTTTGGCACTGCATTTCCACTTGGGGATAGACAAATGTGAGATAGACTCTTATTCTGAGGGCAAGCAAATGCATTGTGCACCTCCACAGGTCAGCTTTTGCGAATGGGCGAACAAGGTGTACCTCTGCTAATAAAACCATTTGTGTGTGTGTGTTAACAACAGTGTGGAGTTAGTGCAGTTTTCAAACTGTGTAATTGTACCAGAATGACTGATATATTACCACCCCCCTGAAAAAAGAAAAGGTCAAGAAAGACACTTTCCTAACCACGTTTTTAAATTGATTAATGCAATGAGAAGATCCATTGTGCTTCTGTAACAGGAAGTATTACTGGTGTGTAAATCAAAGACAAAGCAGCAACATTTGCTGGCCTTAAAAAGCGGCGTGGCTTTTGTATACTCATATGCTTGTTCTGGCACGTTTTCAAAAATTATAAATAGCTCACTGGGAAGTCCCTGGATAACAAAAATGTACTGCTGCTGTTTGTCATAAATAAACTAATAAGAGATGTCTTGGTCTTGCAGCTCTTATTCTTTGGAGGAGTCCTTACTTGTGCATATAGTTTCAGTGTGTCTGTTCACACGAGGGAAGAACTATTTCTGTGGCAATGGGGTGTAGCTTTGCGTCCATCTCTCTCTCTTGCAGATCTGATGCTCTCTGGGCTTGGTTCTTTCTGAGCAGAGTTGTTCAGCCTTTTCCAAGCTTTTCTCTTTTCATTCCTTCAACTCCAGCTACTGATTGCTTAGGAAGACCCAAGGCCAGACTTGTTTAAGCATTATCCCAGGCAGTGCAGAGTCCCTAAGGCCACATGCTCTAATACCACATTTTAAAGGACTGGCTGATACCTGTCTGACTGTGGTTGGGTATTATGTAGGATCAGAAGGCTATAGCCTCTTTTCCCTGTCACCTTCAAAGTGATGGAAACCTAATGGAAGCCCTTTTCTTCCTCCAGGAAGGCACATTTAAGTGCCATTATTGCTTACTGGATGATGACAAATATTTTTTGGGGAGAAGTCATCAGCTCCTCAAGTGGGGGAGGTCAAGGTAGATCTGTCAATGGTGCTGACCTGATTTTTGCTATCTGAGGATCTGGCTCTGAAGGGAAGGGGATCAGTATGTTTGCTGTGTGATCCCATCCCATTGCTGTGTGGACCTGTACACAATCTGAGATCACCCACAAGAGCAAGGTTGGCAAGTATTTTAAATGTGGAAGGGATGAAATTCAGTCTGGAGTAGGACCTTAAGAAAAGAGGGTGTTTTAGTGTAAAGATCTTGGAAAATGCAGGCTTTAAACAGACCTTCCTCCCCACCCCTGTCACTGGGTGAAAAAAAATGGTGAAACCGTTGTAAATGAAGTGTTGAGGAGAAAGAGTGATCATCAAACGTCAGTGCTGTGTGAACTTCTCCAACTTAACAGAGGCATGAGTACATCGGAAGTGAGGGGAATAGAAAGTATTGTAAAAAAGCAAAAACCCAAACCATGTAAGGGATTTTCTGTGATAGTTCTTTAGGTCATATTATCACGATCTGGATCCCAACAATTTGCTTTTAAGGAGACTGTGCCAGACAGAGAAAAACAGTTTACCAAAAGAAGGTGGCTCAGCAGCCCTTCACGAAGCTCAAGACTTGCACTTCTGAATGTTGCTGCTTCTTTCTGAATGTAAAATAAACTGAGACCTTTGTTGATAACGAAAAAGGAAAAGGGTCTTCAGTCGGTCTGCCTTGTGAAGCTCTACTTCCTTTGGACTAGTTCACCAGAGATAAAAATCTGCCGTTTCTGTTCATGACGTTGGCTCGCCTGAACACATGAGTAATAATAATCTGTTGCTAGGAACAGACTTCAGTTTACATGTAGAGGCCTCTATGGAGGGAAAGTCTTTTGAGTCCCTGAGTGGGTCATAAATAATCAGTGGCACTTCAAAGGAGGAAAAGTAAAAACAAGCGGTTGGAGATGCCATGCAAAGATGTCTGTAATTCCTATTGCAACACCAGTGGAAGGCACGTAGCCTACATAACTGGGAAAATATGGGGCATGTGTCTACAAAGGCAAAACCAATGAGGCAGAGATTTCCTAACAGTGGGTTATAATATTCAGCCACCTCTAGCTGGGCTTGTTTGCAAGGTATCTGCTGCTTTCAGCTTTAAGGTGTGCACATCTGAGCTAACTTCATGCCATATGATTTTTCAAGATTGGCTCCTGGGGAGGGGTCTGAGGGTACATCTGTGTGGCAGGCTGTGGCACAGCGTAGGGATGTGGGAGCTCACTGTAAACTCGGAGCCTGCAGACGATCTTACCTGGGACAGTATGGAAATCACACCAACTAGTTTACCTTGCTTCCTAACTTCGCAGAAGTAACTTTAAATAATGAATGAAATACACATTTTATATTTTAACTGTAGTTACATACATTGTTTTGAAAATGGCAGCAGTTTCACCATAGAGGAGCATACTGTATAACTGCTGTTTTTTTGGTACGATGAGATCTTACCGTACTCAGTACTTGGAACACCTGAAAGACAAGGTTTGCAAATGACCCTGATCCAAACTGTGCTGTTAAGGCTATGAAATCTTTGCTAATGAATCCTCCAAATCCATCTGAAGTGTTTTTTTCCCCCTTTCTTCTGAGACAAGAATGTCCTTATAAAGACTCTGCTTAAGAAGAGTATCTCTTAGGTCTCATTGGGACCTAAGCCTCACTGGAGACTTGGTATTTAAATCAGTGTTGTCTATTCTCATGATAAAACCTCTGGAATGAAAAGCTCAGGTATGATTATTTTCAGGTTAGTTCCTTGAGATTTCTAGTCCACTACCCGCTCTTCGGTTTCTCTCTGTCAATGTACCTATGTCTTTGTGTTACTACCCAGTACATTTTTTAATCTGCTGGCTAATTTCAGCTTAATTTGGGAAAGGAAGAGAGATTCAAAGGAAGTGAAGTTGAAATTACATTATATGACTGTGCTGATCTAATTTCCAGCTGTGTTTTTATGTGTCCATTGTGAGAACAGCTGGAGAAGTAAGGGAAGAAGTACTCTACCCAATACCCACTAGAGAAAAGCCTGGATTTGAGTCTTATGAGTGCCCTTATCGTGGGAAAAGCTTTTGTTGATGGTTGAACCATTTGAGCTGCAGGTTGAGCCCAGGTGGTCAAGAAATTACTCCTTTGGAGAACACCAGTGGAAAGCTTTTCTCTTGAGGAGGACATTCACAGTGCATCTTTCTTGTGTGACTTCTCCCATGCCGAAGAAAAGATGAGCTTGCACAACAGCTCTGGTGCAATTCACTGAAGTTAATCAACAGGAAACAAATCCATTGGAAACAAGGTCCCAGTGTTCCTGGAACTCTCTCTTTGGCTCTGTGATACTTCGCAGGTTATTTCACAGATTATCCCAAGGTGTAAGCACTTAAACGCTTTGCTGTATTAATGCCAGACTCTCCAGAAAGAGGGAAGGACAAGGTCATTGTCTTCACCTTTGGTTTTATCCTTGCTGAAAAAGCACGCTATCATTTGAAAGCATTCGATTTCTTTTCAACACTATGGGTATATATTTCATAGTTGTCCAGCATTTCATGGAAATGAAGGATTTGGTTTAGGTCTGCAGGTTCGTTGAGTTGTTATGAAACAAAATAATCAACTTAAATACGAAGTAGAAAAGGTGATTGTTCCTAATGCCTATGTAAAGCATTGCTAAGCAATCTTACTAACAGCTTGATGGTTTTAGACTCTTCAGAGGTTGATATGATATAGTTACACTTAATATGCTTTATTTGAATGAAATTCGGGGGGAGGAGGGGCAAAGCGACTAGCATATTGTCCCTGTATAATCCCTTCTCAGACAATCTGTACCTCGTACCTTTTAAAGAATACTAATCCTTGCAGGTATGTCCTCCAAGAGCGTCCGTGTGTCTCCCTTTCAGCGCGGCTGTGGAGTCTTCTGTTGGGGCAGGGCAGGAATCGGAGGCAGGGCAAGGTGTCTGTGCTGTATTGGATGGTAAAGAGGGTTTCAGGGACATGAAAGCTTTAGCACATTTTTATAACCTGCACTGTGGATTTGTTGAGTGGATTTCTGCGTTTAAAAAAAGAAATATTTTTTAAAATCCCATCCTTTTGGGAAGGAGGCCTTAATTTGACCTTAAAAGAAAATAGGAGCATATGCTTTCTTTATTTATACATGTTCTATGAACATGTACCATAATTAAGTTAATTAATTAATAAATTAACTTAATTAAAGTTAATTAATGCTTTAAAGCTTAACATACTTTCTGCTCTAAAATCCTGAAAGTTTTATTAATTTCAACTACTTTCATGCTTAGAGATCTGAACTGAGATTGGGGTCCCGTCACATGAAGTGCAGTACAAGCACATAGAAGGAGACCCTATGTACGGTGTGGTTGCTGTAGCTGGCGCAGGATGAGGACAGAGGAGGAACTGTCAGAGAAAGGTTGAAAATGCATTTTGTTTTGTTTATGAAACTTCCATTAATGCTGTTTGTGGCTCTTGCACATTTTTCTGTTATCATAGAGGAATTTTAATGCCAAATCCTGTTCCCTTTCTCTGCACTATACTCCCAATGACTTTATCATCGTGCAGGTTAGGTGAACATGACTTGGCTCCGCCCGTGTCATCATCTCAAATTTGTGTGCATTACAGTCGAACAGATACATATGTTTTCACTCTTTGCAGATTTTGTGCTGCTTTTGTGCCTTTAAAAGGAAATCCTTAAATAGTGTTGAGTTTAAACTAAAATGAAAAAAAAAAAGAGAATAAACTTGTGTTAAAGAGAACAAGAGCATGCATTGCCACTGATGTTGAGTGCATGCCCCAGAACCACAGAAACGTACGCATGTACATAGTTTTGGGGACGTCTTGCTTGTAGGTTATGCTGATGTGGCAACAGTGGGTGTTTATGTGTGTGCTTCTAGTCCTATCCCTCTTCCTTTACACGGACACCCAATCTGAGTTATAACCTTAGGTCCAAATTCAGGCAGGCTCATTGATTTCACCCATGGATTCACTGTTGCCCAGTATTTACTATTTCTTAAATATCTCTGAAGGCCTACAGTCGGCCCCTGGAAATTTCAAGGTGGAGGGCATGCAGCTAAATACCTCTGTGTCCTGGGGGCAAAAAGCAACAGATCTGATGATGTGGTTTGGATTTTGCTTACATACTGCTCGTTTGGGTCTTGCTGCTAACATAACAGCCTTCAAGGTGGCGATCACAAAGTCAAATTCAAGACATACAGTGATAGCCGAAAGATATTAAGGCCACCTGATATTTTGCATTTTTAGACTTTGGTTTTGTATTGCTTGCTCTTGAGAGAAAAAGGAAGGAGTTTCCCAGGAAGGATTGCATTGTCTTGGGCAGTGCTGCTGGGAGAACTGGATTCTCGCCCAGCCCCTGCCCTTGCTCAGTTCCTGCAAGATGCTAACCCTGGCTCCAAACCTCGATTTTTATCAGTGACATCTAACTGTGTGGTTATTTTTTGGCTGTCTGACTTGAGACTCATACTTCTAGCTCAGGAACAGAGGACCTCTGAGAGCTCTCCGGGCTTTGAAATCCAAGTGTCCTTTAATAAAGGCAACCACTTTATGTTGTCTATTTCTGAACAATTCAGGTCTTAAAATCACATAAAGCCTTTGTGTCAGTTGCCTGTATTGGGAGGCTTTGTTAGAACCCAGGATTTAGAACTCTTCTGATTTCCATCCTAACCTCAAGCCATGGCTTATTTATATCATCTTGTTCTTGTGCCTGCCAGAGATCAAACACTCCTTTTCCTCCTCTTTTTGCTAGGCTAGGCAAGCCAAACTCTTGTAAAATATTTTTTTCCTTTTCTCTGATTACCTAGATAGCTCTCATCTTTACCTGCTCCAGGTAGAACCCCCCCTTTCTTGAATCTGGTGCCTTGAGTTTTAGTTGTAAGTTGTTGGTGACTTGCAGAAATGCTGCGTGCTCACTGCAGCAGTTGGAATGAGTGCTTTGGCCGTATGAACTAATATCTATTTCTCTGGAAAACCAGAGTCAGATTAGCAACTACTTTTTCCCCTTTATTCTCTCTGTGCCTTTGCTTGTCATCAGTAAAATGATGTCCCATGGTGGGGGGGTTGGACTAGATGATCTTTAAACGTCTGTCCCAACCCAAACTGTTCTGTGATTCTAAATGTGGGCAATAACCCCTGATCTCACGTAGATGCTGTAAATGTGAATTGATTGATGTTTGTGAAGCATTCAGATGCTGGGGTGATGAGTGCGGTAGAAAATCTTGTGAGGAACTTAATAATCCTGTCATCAGAGCAGCTCTTGGATAAAGCACAAGGACACACGTTGTTCAGGGTGAGGAAAACAAAATAGTGAATAGCTCCTCATTAAACACATGTTGTCCTTTCTGTGCGGTGAGTGAGACAGGGAGTGAGGAGAAATAGTATATAGTGGAGTAAAAGGCTGCCTCGTGAGTCATATGCACAAGGGACTGAATGTAAAAATTTCTCTGGTGTTCTTTAATGTTGTATTTTCTTACTCATCTATTCACACCCTTTGTTTTGACATATACTTGGTAGATGAGTTATGGTGTGTAAATGCTACTAATTCTGATGAAAAGATTACAGTTATTTAGGCAACAAAGCTTAAGGTGGGCCCTTAGTTAATTTTCAGCTTTATTTCTTTTTGAATTTGTTTAACTTGGAAGTTCTTGATAAAAATGAATCTGTATCTCAGTATCCAGTTTTTCCTACAGTGGAAAATTGCACTGCAATAACAGAAAGTGTTACACTTTTAAGAAAGATGTAGCATATTGTTCACTAAAATTGCATTAGGGATAGGGGAGGTATCCAAGGAGAGGAAAATGGAGGAGCTGGAAAAAGAAACTCCTTCATGGGGATTGAGGAATAACAAAGATACCAGACAGAAACAGCACTTGTGGTTATTCTCATCTGATAACTGCTGCTTTTTCATTTCGCCTTAATCTTTGCAGATTCTGCCTAAATTGTTTCCATTCTGCACAAATTATTCAGATAGGAAGAGATATCTGAAAAGTACAAAGATTTAAAGAAAACCTTTGAGGTTGGGCAGCAACAAATCTACAGAAGGCACTGTAAGCCTTTGTCACCTTGGCTTTCTCAAAGAAAGCAACAATATTTGAATTTTCCTAATCCTAGTGCTTTTGTTTTCATGGCAAGACAGACTGGGATCCATGCTTTGTGTAGTGGAGTACTGCCAGCCACCGTTAGAAAAGAGTCAAGGGACCAAAACTTGGATTCACGCAGTAGGAACGGTTGCTTTATTCTGTATGAGCTAAGGAAACGGCCAACCAAGGGAAGAAAGCCCCAACCACACCGCATGTCTCAGCGCCACACACTTAAGCATCTTTGATATCATCAATTTTAATGTAAAACTATACTGATTTTCTTCTTTTTTCTCTTTTTTTTAATAATTTCAGTTTGGAAATTGATTAAAGAATCTCCATAGGATTTAACATGGCATCGAAGCAGTCATCTCCCTCAACAGAGGAGCAGGCTTCCTCCGAAATAGATGATCGCTGTCTGTTGCTGCAAGGTAAGTTACTGTAGTTTTCTGCACCTTTTTAATGTAGATTTTTGGCAAAAATCTGTGACTGTGCACAAGCTGAAGGGAATTCTGAGAAACCTGTTAAAACTATAACGTTACGATCAGTGTAGTTAGTTCGTGTCTGTGCTTCTTTGCAGATGTTTCTGTTTTTCATGAGAGATGTTTCAGCAGTGAAATGAAAGATAACAACTCTCGTACTACTTTCTCGTGGTATTTTCAGATCTGTTGCCTTTTTTGGTACAGATGTGCTCACTGGTTTTAATGCTTTGTTACTCAGAATAAATATTACTGTAAACTGTTTTCAAGGGAACCGCCAGCATGAAAACAGTTATGCCATTTCATTAGTTTCCTTGTTTTCAATTTGCTGGCAATTAGTTGGTTGCATTAAGCTGTCTTAGTGAGGCTATTAACTACAGTACTATTTTATTTTATTTTATTTGTTTTTCTGTTCTTACTGCTATATCCCCTGCATGTGTAGAAAGATAGCTTGTGGCTAAAACAAGTAGATAATTTTTGTGGCTTCTAAACAATTTTCTAACAGGTCAGAGTCTTTCATCCTTACTTAAAATGAGTTATAACTTATTAAGCAAGCACTCACTGGCTGATTTTTAATTGTTTCAATTTAACAGCACCTACCTGAACAGTTAAGTGATAATGAGTGCATCAGAGCTGGCCTCTCAGATAAACTTTCTGGGTTTTCCTTAATCGTGTGTTGAATTTCCTTCTATAAGAATTTCCTGGGAAGACTGATTTTCCTCTACACATATTCATGAAAACATTCATGGTGGCTATCAAGGAGGTTAGTCCAGGCAGCAGGACTAGCACTGCTGGAAAGCCTGTCTTCGATGTGTTTAGAACTCGGTTATCCTAGAACGGATGGGCTAAGTCATGTTTCCACAGAGCTATTTCCTTTTAGCTCACTTGCAATGAAATTACTGTGGTACTTGGTTGAGAGAAAATATGCTTAAAACAGATGGTGCAAAAGAATATTCTGCCAAGTCACTTTTATGATCCGTATTTGCACTAATATTGTCATTGAAGCCATGTGTCTTGATGAGTGAGTGCTAACAGTGGTCTAAAGCCAAATGTCTTTAATGGTGAATTTTCTTCCGTTTTGCTTCAGTGTTACATTTTCAGGAGAGCAAGCAAAAACTTCCAGCAGACAGGAGCTAGTCTGACTGTTGCACCAAGCACAGCTTGTCAGACACGCATTTGTTGTGCCAGTCAAACTCAGCCTTCGGTAGAAAGAACGAGGTGGCTGTTGTCATGAGACGGGTTCGGAAAACGCTATCTAGCTTTAAGGCAGAGGGCGCTGAATTAAAGTTACACGGCATTTTTAGAATAGGGTTTTATTTTGAAATAATATTCATGCTATTTTCTGAAAAGTCAGATTTGTGTTTATGTGTCAAATAACAGTAGGGTTTTTTTTGTCAATATCTCAGTGAAAGAGCCCTGCTTATTAAAATCGAAATGACTAAATTATATTTCTTTCTTGTTAATAATTTTGAATTCCTGGGTTATGCTGAAATGAACACACTGCAAATCTGAGGCCAAGCTGTATGCACCTGACCATTGTAAAACATCCGGAGACGTCCCTTAGAAGTGACATAAGCAGTTTTTGTAATGATTAAAGATGCAACAAATGGTGCAGACATGTTCTATGAATGGAGTTGTGACGCTGCTGCATCTGCTCTGGGTCAAACAAACAAACAGTGACACAGCTGCAATGAAGCACCAAAGACACATTCCCTGACATGACATAGAGAAAACACTGGTAAATCTACCTGCAGATCTGTGGTGGCAAAGGTCAAATAAGAATAATAGTGTCACTGAAGGAAACGGGTTTTTCCATTAATAGCAATCTTGGGATGAGATTTGCAAAGCAGGCAGAGACTTTGATTCCTTTAAGTCTTGAGGTTTATCTGGTGAAGTTTTAGAGAAATCTCAGTTTCAAGGAATGGCTGCTTATTAACTATTAGAAAAGCAGCTTACTTTTTGGGTGACTAAAGATGGGTGTAAAACTGGTTATGATCTGCTTTTTGAATTGTTAAGGTATTGCTTCAAAGAGTATGTCCAGCGTTGTATAATACACAGCATAACAGGAGATATGTGTAAATAGTTGGCACAGAAGAAAAAAGTAGGAATGAGATCTGGTCTGGATTGCTCATATTTTATTCTACATTTAAATTCTTTGTGATCCAATCTTCTATTATTCCTGAAAGGCATCCATTGATGATAGGGCACTGTCTGGTCTGGTTAATTGGGACAAGATCAACTTAATGTGCCAATTGGTTTTGTAATTGTGAAGTTATATGCCTAAAAAATGTAAAAAAATGGTTAGCTTTTTCTTTTTTCCCCCCTTCCTTACCATGCGTAAAACCAAACACTCATTTTAGGTATGTTTGACTGTGATTTAAGTCACAGTCTTCTGTGAGGACGACAGCACTTTTGGGAAGAAAAGGAAGGAAAGAGGGGAAGAAGAACCTCCTTAAAATAATTAGTAAAGAGGTTACTACTTAGTAGCTCTAATTATTATACAAATCCTATTAAATTAATGCCAGTGGCTTAATATTGTAAAAACCTGCTTTAGTGGACTTTCTGTTAGTGGGTTTTTAGGTAGAAGAGTGTTCAAGGATGAACATTCACTTGCCTTACTAGTGTTTGGCCGAAAAGATGCAGTACAGAAAGTCAATGGAAAATAGGTAAAAATGTAACTTTGCTCTCAGTGAGTCTTTCTTTCCAACTAAATTTTAAGGAGATTTAATGAAGTTTGAAAAACATGTAGAAAATAGGTAAAGAAATGAAAGCAACATGGTTTCTAATGTTCCCATCTCCAGACATTTTCAAATGATGAAGCTAGTCACAAAATCACGAGGCTAAAGTAAAAGCTGCAGGAATATAAGCGCATATATATGTATCTTTTCAGATTTATGTATTGCTCTTTAACTTCTTACAGTTTTCAAGCTGATCTCCACAACCAAAAGAGTAATAGTTACCCCCCTCCCTCCCTGCCAAGAAAATTGAAATTGCTATGAAATTGCATGGTGTCAGGACTCGGGCTCCTTTTTTTCTCTTCTTTTTTTCTTCCCTCTGTCACAGATGTTATAATACAATTAAATCACAATAAGATCAACATTATCTGTGCCCTGTCCTCCAGCACCTCTCTGATTTCTCCAAGTTTTCTCATGCAGCACAGCTTACAGCAGCTGCAAAACTGTTTTGTGTCCTTACAGCCACCTAAAAATGCACGTGAAAAGCCTGGAGCTGGACCTATTACGGATATATCCTATGGGGAAATATTTAAGGGAGGGGTTTCTCCTGCCAGGCAGGCTGCAAACATTTTGGTGAACGGAGGATGCTTGCCAGGGAGATGCTCTGTGGCATGTGGACCTTCTTTGAAACATGAAGTCACTTTTGCTGCATCTGTGGAGGGAGCAGACAGGAGCTCAGGGCTCGGCTGGCAATGAGCACAGGAGGAATAATGCAGGAGCCCTGTCCTATGTCTCCTCCTCCCATAGCTTCCCTCCCAGCATCGCATTACGGGCTGGCCCCATAGAGGGGTCCAGCCTGGCGCTCGGCCTTCTGTAAATGGAGGAGGTGCATTTGGGGTCCAAAATTGTTTTCAGCTACCTGAAATGAGGTGGCATGTCCCCTCCTTTGGTAAGAGAAGGGCTTCATGGCAATGTTTAGAGAACTGTTGGAGTTACGACAACTCTTTGCTGATGAGCCTGATTGCAGGATTGCAGCAAGGGGAATGTGCAGCCGCTTGCGGATGGGTGGCTGCAGCAGAAACTCAACAGGGTTTGTGGCGCTCTGGAGCAAGAATATTTTTTGCTTTCGGGATGTCAATCTGTTTACCAGTGGTAGGATCCAACCTCCACTTTCCCTCCCATGCACAAATCCTTCCACTTTCTTCCCTAGGATGGCGAATGGACCCTACATGTGGCATTTCCCACCAAGCCTGTGCAGAACTCTTGTTTTCCCTTTTCTTTCCATGCTTGCTGAGCTAATTCAGACACGAGAGTGTGTTGTAGCTCTCAGAGTTTGGGGCATATACTTACTCTTTCACTGTTTAATTAACTGCAGGGGTCCTAATATTTGGCTCTGCTTATTAATCCATGTGCATGTTACTGTTTATTACTGTAACCTAAAGGATGATCATATAAGGACGTGGCTGCTAAAACTGTTTTGAAGAGCATTTAATGATAGAAATTAATTATGCTATTTTCATGGAGTTATGTCTAATCCTTTATGAATTATTTCCCTTCAAGTGAAATTGAAAATATGGTGATATGTGCAGATAGATTTTGTTGTGCAGCTTGTAGTAGATTGCGCTCATCTCTGAGTAAAGGAAGATATCTCTCTGAGACCTGCTTAATTCATCCAGAAGTCAGGTAGACTACTAATTCTTACCCAGCATTTTGGTTTTTCCTAGCTGTATGCCTTACCTGTTGGGGCCAGCATGTTATTACAGCTGCACTTTTCTTTCTTTAACCAGAAGGATCAAAAAAGTCCATTAAACATTTATTATGATTTTTCAAGGGTGACTTTTACAAATATAAAAGCTCCCATAGGAGCTGCACAGAAATTTATGCCCTGTTTATGCTGTCTGCTGCCTGGGTGAGGACCTGGTCGGCAGTTCCCCTAACTGCACCGCGTCACGGCACGTGATATGGGACTGATGGCACCGGAGAGGCAACCGACACATGACACTGCCTAAAAAAATCAGTCATGGGTATTTTTGTCGGTTCGCACGCCTAATGAAAAAAATAGATTGTATAGTTGTATAAATGTGTTCCCTGCTAGATAAATTTCAGTTTGTTAAGGGCATTATCAGGTGCCTTTATTGGTTAAAAACTGGCATTAAAATACCTAAGGAGTGGATGGCTTCTGAGGCACCTGTATAAGGCACTAAAGGCCACTTAGGTTCAAATCCCTGCTTCACTATGGATTTTCTTTAAAATGTTAGAAAAGCCACTTAAGCCCTTATCTTTAAAAGTATGTTGATATCTAAATGATGTGACTTAGTACCATTAAGAATTTAACCTGCAGCCTCTGTCTATGCCCCCAAGTACTGCAGTGCCTCACTTCATGGGCTGTTGGGGCAGTAAAGGCAGTGGTGTTTCAGAGCAGAGCGGCTCCAGGATCCTGGCAATGAGAAGAGCAGAAGTGCTTAAGAAAGCTGGGAGGGCAAAACTCAGTGTGAACATGCCTCCTGAGTTAGCAGCACTTTTGGTAAATTGGATAATTTGCTTTCAAAAGGAAGAGGAGGTTGAAGGGAAGAGTGTAGGAAAGTTCCCACTTGCTGCACAGACATGGTAGTAGTTAATTAGTTAATATTTATATGATATTTGGATTTGAAAAGACCCATTCCTGTAGAAATATTTTTGTCACTTTCATTGGTCTTTGGATAAACTTCTTAATCTTAACAAAAAATAATGTGTTTGTTTTTAATTGCTTAACACCACGTTGCTGAGCATAAATGCTGGAAATAACTCTTTTCCCCAGCTTTCCTGTCTGCAGAAAATGAAACCGTTACTGGGTGGAAGGGAAGGGACTATATAAAGGGCTCGGGGTGAATTGCTCACCCTCTCCCTCGGTTGGCAAGTACTTAATGGTTCTTCTTATAGTTCCTATCATTTACAGCATGTATCTGCTTAGTGTTTTAGTTCATATCAGCAGTGCTGTCTTGAAGGAGCTCTCCCAGTTATCCCAGCTGACCATGCTTTGGTTCATTTTGCTGAGCTGTCAAAGAGTGTGGAAAGGTTATTTTGAATGAAACTGAAATAAATGCTCCAAGAAGGTACCGTGGCTGTCTGTGGGCATTCAGGCTAGAGCTAGTCCAACACAGCCTTTCTTCCCTACACACGTGGTGGGTACGCTACCTCCTGAACACCAGCTCTTTTGATCTGCCGATCCATTCCTGTTGAGCTGCACTGCTTGCTACTGGAGACGTAGCCTCAGCTGACCTGAATGGTGAAAGGAAGATACAAAAATATCATACACAAGAGGTAATTCCTTCTGGTGAAACAGAGATGGGAAGATGACAGACAGGCTTGCGCTCATTCATTTCAAATAATTGTTTTAAAAAAATTTTTTTTAAAAAAGAAAAAAGTCACACAGTTGTGAATGGCAGCGATGCACTGGTCCTCATGATAGAAGAAAACCTCTTTGCTGTTTGGTGATGTTGTTTGACGAGCGTGGACAGACAGGGTACATCTGCTGTGCCGCGGTTTGCTTCCCCCAGCTCCCTGCCGAGGGAGGAGACAGTGCTTTCCTGTGAGCTGCTGTCTCCAACCTTGGGAAGGGAGGCACGAAAGGCAACAGAAGAGAGGAGATTAATTTTAAGTCTGGCTTTTCTGTATTCCTGTTAAAGGAAGGCTGAGAGTAAAACCATGGCTGGCAGCGCTCCTGCCCTCCCCTCCTCTTCCTCCTGGGAGAGTTCAGCACCGCCGCGGTCCCTGCCGTGTCCCCATGCTCCCGCCCTTAATGATTAGTCTGCTTTGTAGCACTTGTTGATAGCTCATTACTGGATAAAACAGTCATTGTCCAGCAGCGTGTATTGATTTTCAGCTAGCCTACGTGACACACTGCTTCTGCACGTTATTCCTCCCTAAAGAGTTGTTCTGAAGATTAGCTTTAAAACACAGGGTGAAATGTGATAGATTTTGTGTGTTTTCAGATTAGCAGGTTCTTATTTTGTTCTCTCGGATCCACTTTTTGGCTCGGTGAGTTTTGGCCCAAAAGTAAAGAAAATGATCAGTTTCTTTCTGATAGCTTTTTTATTCTGGGTCAGTGACATTTTGAAAACTAGGGCAAGAGAAAACCAAGGGCACTTAGAGTCCTATAAAAAGGCCTAACAAAGAATCCATTCATCCTCATAAAAATAAAAATCCGTATTAATTAACCACGTGGTGGAGATAAGAATTTGAGAGCTTGATTAAATCATTAACGCCTCTGAGCAGCGGAGTACAGGGAGGGGGGGGGAGCTGGGAGGGAAAACACATTCGGCCTGAAAATTGAAACACGACTGCCTGCTACGGTGCCAGAAGCACATCTGTACTGAGCTGTGTGTTGTGTGGCCTGGATGGAAGCTGAGTGACTGCTGCACTACAGTCCGGGGAGATATTGGCAGGCATGGAGTTTTGTTATTCATTCACAATGAGGTTTTTTTATTATTATTATTTATTTGGGTAGGAAAATAAGCCACACTGCAGCTGAGGCTGCGGCTGCTTGGAAGGCAGCCCGGTGGGTTGCACTAGGCGGCGGCTGTAGCTTGGGGAGGGTGTAAGGTCCGCTTAAGTGTGTGCAGTGAAATAACCACCTTGTGAGACGTTTGCCTGAGAGCTGCCCATGTGAATCAACACTTGCCAGTATCTGGCCCACATTGCATGATGCTTCTGGACATTAATATGGAGAGATTCAACCAAAACAAGACCAAATGTCCTCATCCTAACCATCTTTCTGTAACCAACTCCAAAAGCAAGTTCTCCAAATCAGTAGCAGTAGTGTGTGTTTGGCAAGAGCTACAGCTGAAAGAGTCACTGGCGTCAGGCAGAGTAGTTAATATTTGCTTTCTGTCTGTTTTGAAGTGCCAGCAATACCAGCCTTGCCTGCCTGATAAAATTGAGCGCAGCTACTCAATAATCACTCATTAGGTAATTGGAATGGCTCCCACATGGGTATTCAACCAAAGGGTGTGGTTGGGTCCTGTGCTAACATGAAGCCAATATCTCCATGCTATTTATGTCCTCCTTGTGAGTGTTGCAACGTTGATTGGTCTGTGTAGCATGTTTGCACTTAGTTTCTGTTTTCCAAACAAAGCAGAATTTTGAGATTGCATTTTTGTCCATGTCTTTTAAGACTGCCCTTATCTTACTGTTTGTCATGATCTCTGTGATGTTTAAAAAGAAGCATAAAACAATCCAGCAAGCGGGGGAAATTGACTGTTTCATGCTCCGACAGGATCATAGTCTTGCAGATTAGAGGAGGACTGTTGAAAGACGTGTTAGCTACAGGATGCAAAACAGCCCTTGACGCACGTAATCCGTGAACGTTTTTCTCACCACTCACCCACTGGGTGAAGCAGAAGGAGGTCTGTGGGTCGGATGCTGGGGTTAGGAGCGGGAGGCTGCATTACCCTTAAGCGGCTTGCTCCACTTCGCAAGCTGATGAAGCTCTGCGTGGCAAGCCCTTCAGACTGTCTTGGATCATGAAAAGCCACACAAGACTGGGGCTTGTGTTTGCCAAATTACCAGAGTGTAATAAAGTGTGGGACATTTTCCTCTGAGTCACATTTTCATTTTCATGGGCAGAGCAGTCAGGATTTTTTTTTTTCCCCAAGGGCTTGATATTTTTGGTATCTTTCATCCTGCCCAGCCTACAAAACCAAACATGTCTATTGCTGAGTAGTCTTGCACTTGCCTTATGATGTCGAACTTGCCTTCACATTAATCTTTTGTGCAAGAGCATGCTTTCAGAGGCAGAAGAGATCATCTGCTCCCACCCCATCTCCCAGATTTGTTTCTTCTTGCAAGCTGATGGCCTGGTCAGAGTCTCCCGCTGCATCTCCCGTGCGGCGGGAGGATTTACCCCCGTGGGGAAGCGGGCAGCGAGTACCCCCACAGCTGCCTTGCCCACCGTCTCCCTCCAGGCCCGGGCCACGCACACTGCCCTGCTGCCCGCCGCTCCTCAGGGAGCTGCGCTGGGGCCATGGTGCAGGACATGCACCATCCTCTCCTGTTCTCCCAGCAGGGCGGTGGGCCAGCAGCCCATCCCATCTGCATCCCTGTATGCAGGAGCTCCGAGCCCCTGTGTCGCCATGACCCCAGCACCCAAAGCCCCATCCTCTGCTCCTGGTTGCTCGAAGCAGCCCCTCCTGCCACCCAGCACAGCAGGGAGAGGGGCTCGTGCTTTCTCTCCTCTTCATACCTCTCCTGCCTCTCAGTCTTTGCCCTTCCTGCTGCCTAGGTTGAGAGGCAAGCTGGCAGGAGAGGCAGGAGCGCTGCAGACGGCTGCCAATAGCCATGCTCAGGGGGCTGGCATCCCCAGAGGGAAGGGCTGGGACAGCCCTGCGGCTGGCGCAGGCCAAAGGTGGTGGTTTGGGTGACCAAAACATCGACTCTCCTAACTGTATAATCTTGCCTTCCCTCAGTTAATAGTCTGTTTGACCTGCTTTGTAATTTCTGGGCTATTAAAAACCAGTGCAGCCTTTTGGGTTTTTATTCAAATGGGGAAGAAGGAGGGGATGACGGCCCTTCTGCAGCTCAGGCAGGCCTCGTGCAGGGGTGGTACTGCTTTTCGGCCTGTTTGTTGGGAAGCCAGCCCCAATGCTTCCAGTCAAAGCTGATGTGGAAAGGGAGAGAAAAAGGAGTTTGTGTTCACGCCTGCTCCCACGAGCCGCTGGGATGGCTGCTGGTGGCAGCGCCTGCGCAACGGTGAGGCCTGAAAGGCGGTGATCTCGGGCCAACACCTCCTGCTCTTACCTGAGGCCTGTATACAGACATCCAGCAGGGATGTACGGTTTTGGTGGTGCTGCGTCTCGGGAATGGGGTGGTTTTTTGGGAGGGAGCATGGGCTGGGGAGCCCTGTGAGCCACTGGCCACGACCAGGGATGAGGCACAGGTCTTCTGAGGAGCGGCTGAGGGAGCTGGGGTTGTTTAGCCTGGAGAAAAGGAGGCTGAGGGGAGACCTTATTGCTCTCTACAACCACCTGAAAGGAGGTTGTAGCGAGGTGGGGGTCGGTCTCTTCTGCCCAGTAACAAGTGACAGGACGAGAGGAAACAGCCTCAAGCTGCACCAGCGGAGGTTTAGGTTGGATATTAGGAAAAACTTCTTCACCGGAAGGGCAGTCAGGCACTGGCACAGGCTGCCCAGGGAAGTGGTTGAGTCTGCATCCCT
This sequence comes from Theristicus caerulescens, assembly GCA_020745775.1. NCBI lineage: Eukaryota > Metazoa > Chordata > Aves > Pelecaniformes > Threskiornithidae > Theristicus > Theristicus caerulescens. Next base: position 63,777,774 of record CM036564.1, on the reverse strand, counting down.
GGAGGTATTTAAAAGACGGGTAGATGTGGTGCTTGAGGACATGGTTTAGTGGTGGACTTGGCAGTGTTAGGTTAACGGTTGGACTTGATGATCTTAAAGGTCTTTTCCAACCTTAACGATTCTATGATTCTAGTTTATCACTGTGTACCAGCCTGAAGGACCTGGAAGAGCTGAAGAGCTGGATCTCTGTGTGACCGGGTCACGCTTTGAGTCCCGTTTCACTGTTTTTTACTGGAGCATGAGTTCAAGCACTTCATTCTTCCTCCCTCCTATTTTAAGACCCCGTGTGCCCCTTTTTGGCCAGATTAACGGTCTGCATACCCTAGGGAGGGCTTAGCCCTGAAAAGGATGCTGTTAGAGGGTATATTCCCCAATGACAGCCTAATAACCCTCCCTAGTCCTTCAGTTAGCCTAGACAGCCCGTTGGATGGCTTCACCTACAGATTTGCATTTATCGCCTAACCCCAGCCTCCATCCTGGTCTCGTCACCCAACTCCATGCATGGCTTTTCCCGAATTTCAAGATGAATCTTGTACTGACGATGGCCCTGAGTCCTTCAAGGAACGCTTCGGAATGGATGGAGTTATTCTAGACATACTGCTCTGTAGGATGATATATTCACACCTCTGTTTTTGCATTTGCTGAGCTTTTGAGAAAACGTTCATTAGTTGCTCTTTGCTGCATCCAGTAGAAATATGCTTGATGATTGTGGAGGTCCTTGCAGTATTGTCTCTGCAAGCAAGAAAATGTCAGCACTAAAATAAGAGTTGAGAAAAACTAATATTAAATTGTATCTTAATATCTGGAAGAACGGACCTTACATTTCAGATAGATGCCGTGTATCTTTTTGAGAAAGAGAAATAAAACCAGATCATTTTTTCCATTAACCATTTTTTCTTTTTTTTTCCCAGTGCAGCGAGAGTTTACACAGAAGAAAACCTTCACTAGCTGGATAAATTCAATACTGGCAAAGGTAAGAAGGTGATTCTTTAGGAAAGACATGCCTTTTACCTTTTTGATTTGGACGTGCTGTATGGAGATTAAATTCTGTAGGAATAAACAAAATTAATATAAGATTTTAGGTACTGACTGGAAAAAGTAGCCCCTGGAAAGCATTTGTTTAATAGGTGTAACAGCATTGTATTGGTGGTGATCCAAAGACATTTTTAAGAGATGGTGTTTAAGTAGATGACAGCATCTTTCTTGCTGATGTGGTAAAACATACTTGTGCTGGATTGTGGCACATGTCTCAGGGTTTTATGAGGTTCTGTATTTATGATTAGTTTTACTGTGTTTAGGTAAGTATTACTGTATTATTCAATCCAAGAACATGAGTTTAATGGGATCACCTGAGTGACTGGTATTAAGACAAACCACATAGTAGTGTAGGTGCTCTTTAAGCTTTCACAAAGCAGCTCATGCAGCATGTGCTGGGGCTCTGACTTGCTCAGGTAAAAAAAAAAATCCTGTTTTGGTCCCTGCTTGAGCAGAAGCTGGTGAACTCATGGTAGGTTTGTGTTGTCCACAAGTGGGTGAAAAGAGTGAGCGTTTGGTTATTCAGCTCTATAGTAAAATTTGTACTCGGGATACATTGATTAAGAAGTCAAAATATGAATTAACTGCTTCTCTTAACTTTCCCTTTTTCAAAGTTTTTGGGTTTTTTTGCCACATACCTCCTTGAAAAGTATGCATACTTGAAAATGAGGGCTAAAAGTACCCTTGTAAAACTGAGAGGCAGGGCAAGAGGGAATAAGAGACAAACATAATGGGTTAGAAGAAGCAGGATATGGCTGATTAGATGCAGGATTTATATTTCAGCTTATTGAAAAAATAAAGGATGCTAAATATTTTTTTCACAGAGTAATCTGTGATATTCTGTAGTATGTTAAATTCAAAATGACAAAAGATGGTGTGACAAGCATTGACATTTATTTTGCAGCATACACCTCCTTCTGTTATCTCAGACCTGTATACAGACATACAGCAAGGACATTTGCTTTTGGATCTGTTGGAAGTGCTTTCGGGTCAACATCTGGTAAGACAGAGTAATAAAAATATTACCTCAATCCTTCATCAAATCCAGCAAAGATTTCTGGATATGCTTAATTTTAAGCGTATGAATGATCCCTCTGGAATCATAGAGCTAATTGCAAGTAACTTATTCTTACACCACTGACACTGAACACTCTGAAATAAGTTGATCTGAAGTAATTTGTGAATCTTTGCAGGACTTCCCTTACGAAAATACAAAATAAATTTAATTTTTACAAATGAGGATGTAACCTGTTCTTTTTGCTTCACAGCCACGGGAAAAAGGGTTTAATACCTTTCAGTGCAGAAGCAACATAGAAAATGCTTTGACATTTTTAAAGCGCAGATCAGTGAGTATTAACTTCAAAATTCACAACTAAAGCCAGTTTAGCTGGTGGAACATTTTCTTTGTTAACAATGATCCTTTTTTTTTTCCCCTAGCTCAAGCTCATAAATATTCATGTTGCTGACATTATTGAAGGAAAACCTTCCATTGTGCTTGGCCTAATTTGGACAATTATATTTCATTTTCAAGTAAGTATTTCAGCGATGTAAGAGAGTTTTAGCAGAGGAAAAAGCACAAAAATGTGTTGACTTACGTGATTGCCAAATGAGATGAATTAATACAAAGCAGAAGATTATTTTCTGGCATCTGGAAGCGACGTCTCAGGGAGGAGGCGCACCAGTGCGCCTTGCCTGCGTCTGTGAGCTGCTTCACCAATGCAATGATGGCATTACAGCCTGATGAACAGTATCTAGCTGCAAATGGTAGGAAGGAAAGATATTGAGATTTTTTTTAAAGCAACCAGTTAAAAAATAGGCTAAACTTTGCCTGTCTGTCTAAGGCCTGCAGTGACTAAGCTCCAAATAGAGCAAATAGTGCAAAGTGTCTCACATCCATCTCCCTCAGGGGCAGCCCCTCTCTTCAGTGTTGGCTGTGCTCGCAATATGTAATTCTTGCTATTATTTTTTTCAGTACCAGGTGCCTTAAAATAGCATGAAGGCTGTCGTAGCGATGTTTCTTATACAAGATACTGAGCATGCATCTTGCGTGGCATGAGGTTATGGGAAGGTTTGAAAGCACAGGGCCTTGCTTTAATCATGTTGTAGGACTGTAGAGGATCACGGAGCCAAACAGTCTTCTAGCCAGAGCCCAGCAGCGAATTAACACAGGTGCACTGGGGGTGAACTGGTGACTGGGGCTCAGGAGAGCGCTAGGAAGCAAAGTTACTTAGCAGTATTTTAGCCCGCATTTTTCTTGGTAAAGGTGCTTTGGTGCTGAAGATTCTTGTGCTGCACATAGCCTATGCATCATCTTTTTACCTAAACCAAGCTTCTCTAACCAAATGTAGATCTCTGAGGTCTATGGAGTAGGTTTTCCTGCACCCCGAGTGAGCAGGCAAACTCTGAGCATGCCTAATGCATGACACTGTTGACAGTAGAAAACACAGCTGCCACGGGCTGCTTTCACTGGGAGGAGGAGGAGAAAAGCACATGAGTGCGAAGGTCCCTTGATGCCATTGCTGGTACCCCCAGTATAACACGGAAGTCTTTGGGTGAATATTTCCTACCAAAAAATCACTTAAAGATGGGAATTCAGCATGAAATAGTTGAGGTTGAACAGATAAAAAACCCTGATCTGTTCTTTGGGGGCAGGGAACTACTATTATAGCTGTGATTGAGTCCTTTCTGATTCTCTGTGGTTTTCTGCCATTGATGTCTTGGTAATTTTTCACTGAAGCCTGATTAACTCTCCTGTCATCTCTCATAGATTGAAGAACTTGCCAGGACACTTGCTTGTACTTACAATCAGCCTTCACTTGATTGTTCAAGTGCTGTTGACTTCTTTCCAAAGGCAAGGCGATCAGCTAAAAAAAGTGCTAAAATTAAGGAACGGTGGAAGATCTCTGCTACAAAGGCTCTTTTGTTGTGGGCAAAAGAACAGTGTTCACTGTAAGTTCCATCCAAGACTTATAAATAGTATGTTACACATTGTATTTACTGCTTTCCTCTAAACGTGGTGATATTTTCCTGTTTTTTTAACATTAGTGGCAGCTTAGCAGAAAATCCTTTAAATTTCAGGTGTTGTTACCAGTACTTTTAGCATCAATCAGGTCCTAGATGTTTTGACATGAGCCCTTTAAATATAACAACATGAAGCTAATCCTACTAATAATACCACAATATAAATTGAGTTGTTTGGCTTTTCTCTTTTAGGGGCTTCTGTGTGGTAAGTCTAGTAGAATGTTTACATGATTTGCTAGTTTTAATCCTCATGGCTAGCACTGGTTAACAGAGTTTCAATAATTTTTTTTTTTTTTTAAATGGAAAATGTAGGATTTCTAGGATTCCCATATCTCATGGTTTTGTGTCAAAACACCGCGTGTTCCCCAAGAAGGGCCCTAGTCCTAGAGGTCCTGGTCCCCAGTTCTAGCAAGATGTTTGCTTATGCTTGATGTACAGATAGCTCTGTTGATTTCAGCGGTAGTATTCACAGCACGCAATCTAGAGCAGATACAGATATTTCTTGCAAGGGACGGGCTTTACATTTTCTTCAAGGGCTACTGCTTCACTCCAGGACATTTCAAATGTTTTACAATAATGTCAGCCCTTTCTCTCCAGCTCTTTGGTTGCTTTATGTTCTGATAACATCCTACTAATATTCCATGTTGTTAGTGCGAGACAAAGGCCTTCATCAGCACATCAGACACTTAATGCTGGGATAATGTTTTCAGACACTGAAGTTTCCCTTTTAGCTGTGTTTTATCAGGACAAGGTTGATTGGCATGTAAAAAACAGCTCTCTGTCCATTTAGTCTCACTCTTTCTTTTGCTTGTTTTTCAGCAATATTGCTGTCTGTTTTGTAGTATCCTTTCTGAACTGTGATTATGTTGAATGATTTTGTTATCAATGAATCCTATAGTTTTTGGTAAAAAAACAAATCTTGTAACTCCTGGCCCATTGTTTTGTAACTAAATTTGATCACCTGAAACCCCACAACTTTTCCATGCCATAACATGCTCATAATATATGGTCTCTTTCTGGAAAATTGTCCCAGCATTCACTGTGGCTTGCAGGGCTGGGCACCTCACAGCACTGTCCAGGCTCCGCTTAACAGAAGATGTTTTAAAGACACTAAGCTAAATAAGAGAAAAAGACATTTTTTTCCTGCGGTAATAGATCACTTTTAAAGTCTGGATTTTCTAAAATGCCAGAGGTGATTCCAAGACTCCATGCCCTTACAGACAAATACCTACATGTTCTTCAGTGCTTTGCTTGTTGTTTTTTCCATCCCATAGAATGCATAGATACTAAGCACAAAGGTGATGTTCAGAAAGGGTATTGGATCAGCAAGGTTATATCTTCAGAATGCAACATAAGATAAAAACATTGAGTCATTTTGCAAAAACAGTATAAAAATATATAATTGTAGCAATTGGTAGTACTGGCTGTATTGTTGTCTGACCCAGCTTCTGCAGAAGTTCAGCGGCAAGGTTCTCTGTAACTCCTTGGATTTGGTTCATACTCCATTTTACTGAATTTATATTCTATTCCTAAATTTGTACTTAGGACATCTGAGTAGACAGTCTATAACGTTTTGTTTCTAATCATTTTTGGGATAGGCACGGCTCTATCAATGTGACTGATTTCAAGTCAAGCTGGCGAAGCGGGCTGCCTTTTTTAGCCATCATCCAAACCTTACGACCAGGTCTAGTTGATTTGGAAAAGGCAAAAGCTAGAAGCAATAAAGAAAACCTTAAAGAGGCTTTCAGAATTGCAGAACTGGAGCTGAATATTCCACGGCTTCTTGAACCTGAAGGTAAATGATCTGCTTTTTTTTAATCTTTGTTATCAGAAATGAGATTAATATAATCCTATATGCGTTAACTTGTAATACAGGAAAAAGTAAGACTGTGCTTAAGTTTGAAATGGAGCATTGATCTTTACTGTAATGCTCAAACCTGAGGTTCTTTATTTTATAACACTGACTGTACTTAGGATTTGTAGGGTTTTCGAATTGGCAGCAAATGCAGGAACAATATGCAGAAGAAAGGATATGAAACTTTCCCGTTCATGGGAGAAACTTTTTCATTAGTTAATCATGCTATATTAAAATATTCCCAAGGAAAAAAATGTTCATTACATATTAATTTCTGTCAACGGTATGTTAACTGAGCTGCTGCAAAATAAACATGTTTATGGTAATGTGTTTTAATAACTGCAGTATAGCGTGTAATTATGTGATCAGGCCCAGAAGGCTGCATAATTATGTAAATGGTGTATTGGCTCTTGTAGATGTTGACATTATGAATCCGGATGAAAAATCAATCATGACTTATGTGACTCAATTTTTACAATACTCCAGGAATTTGCATGAGTCCGAAGAAGACATGCAGGTATGTCGTGTGTCTTATCACTGAGGCATTTTTAAATGAATGTGCATCACGGATACCAAGAATGTCAGTACTTTCTTTGCCCAGTTTATAACCTGACTCAAGAACAGTTAGATAGTAGATCCTCAGATTCAGCTACTGACAGGGCTGAATTGGCTTGAACGGTCTGATGTTCCTGTGTGGTAGTCAAGACTCAGTGTGATAGATTTTTGATGATACGGGTGGAATTGCTGTGCAGGTTGTCTTGTTTTTTCATTTAACTGTTACAGAGGACATTTTCAATCCTGGTTGTCTTCATGTGTGCTCTGAAGTCTATATGTAAATATTGGGGTAAAGACAGACAGATTTGCAAATGTGCAGAACAACCCAGCATTAAATTTAATAGCTCACATGTAAAATGGACAGATTTTGTCACTCACAGATCATACTGGTTCGGAAACCAAGTTTTCTATTCTCTATATTCTCCTATGAGAGTTTATGTATTAATTGGTTAGTCACATATCTCCATACTGATAATTTCCTTTCAACAGGACTGCAATCAGGCTCTTCTTTTAAGATGCCTTCACATATCCAGGTGCCAGGTTTAAAACTTGGGCCTTGCTCTGTAATAGTGCCTGACCCAAAACACATTAGAGTCCCCAGGAATTATTATTTATTTTTCAATAGCTTTGAACGGGGTTTATCATATGCTCAATGTGTGTTGTTTTATGGCACAATGGCACAATGTAAATTAAAAACAAGGCTTGCGAAATGGAAAAAGGAAATTTTCTGCTCTGATTACCAGGAAAAAGTAAGAGAGGCCGTGAGCTGGTTGGCTGCACAGGAGAAGTTGTTAGCAAAGTTGGTTATCGACACAGAGAATGAAACATATTACCATAAATCCAAAGTAAGTTGCATTTCATATTTAACTGCTTTTGCAAAAAGAAATATTAAATATATTCCCAGAAACATAGCTTTTCATCTTCGTCGCCTAAACTGAAGTGTTAAATAAACTAACTTTTAAACAAGAGTTGGAAATCTGACAACGAGTTTGGTAAATGCCCTTGAATGATTGAGGGAAGGATAGGATGAAATTCTTTCTGTTAGGAAACAGATACATGCTGCTTGGTTTCTGAGCAGAGCAAGTTTTTTTGGAGAGATTAAAGTAGTCTCTTTCAATTAATTGACATAGTTGAAGACTTGAACAACATTCAAGCACATAGGCCCTTTACAGGGTCACCTTCACCATTTCTGTGATAATAATAACTGTAGGTTTTACCCAACTAATGTTGTAGAGGAGCAGTTGAGATGTTGGCTATAGATTGCCCCTGAAGTAAAATTTCTTTTGGTTTATATTGTAGCCAGAGTTTGTAATAAAATGGCCCATGGGGGACTGTGAGGGGAGGAATTTTCCCTTTCTCTTGGTGGGAGGGGAGAACCATGTCCTGGCTGCACTGACATTATATTAAATACAGATTTTGCTAGTGAATGGCACCTATAATTTCAGACGCAAATACTTCCTGGAGACAAGTATGCCTCTTTCCTCCTATCTTGCCTTTCCATGCATCACACCCTTTGAAGTTAATGGAAGTCATACCAATGTGTTCAAAGGCAGTACTTGGCTCCATGAGCTTCCACCTGAAGTCTTCTTCTATGAATTACTCTTCTTTTTTATCCCTAGGAAATGATGTCATTTATGCAAGCATTTAACCAAGAAAAAAATGCCTTTCTGCCTGTGTTGTCATCAAAAAGAAGTGAAGCTGAGCTGAGCGAAGGCCAGCAGCAGATGAGAGAAGGGTGGGATAAACTGATCTCTCAGGTCAGAGGCATTTCTAGCTCACTTTGTTACCAGCGTGAGTGTGACGAAGAAGCCTAAGTCTACCCCAGGAACTCACGCAGGGAAAAGCGGGGAGGTTATACTTTATTTGGATTGATAAAAGAGATACGGACTCTGAACATGAAGTCCAAACTGACTGGTGTACAGGGCCCAAGAGATGGCAGAAGGTGACTGTGTATTCTCTTCTGCCTCTGGAGCCTCAGGACTGTGAGACATCTGCAAAAAATGGCCTGTGTCAGATTATCTTTGAGCACTCTTCTGATCAAAGTTTTTGGCCTATTTATGCTTAAAAGGTTCTTTTGGGACGTAATTATGGCTCAGATAATGATGCAGCTAGGAAACGTGTGTTAATGTATTCTTTCCCATGGCACGGGTAGTGATATAGTGAGATCTGGTTGGTCAGTGCTTTGCAATGAGCTTGGCTGTGTTGTCTCCCTGTGCCGCAAGTGGGATGTGTTGGGCCTTGCTGGTAGTTGCTCTTTATGGACGAGATGTTCCCCTGTCAGCCCCATGATAGAAAGCTGTCCAGAGCATCCCTGTTTCCCCTCTATTTTGCAACAAATTTACTATAAATTTCCCTGTTGCTGGGCCTTGAGATGGTCACCAGCCAACGATAGTAACTGCCAAATTCTCTGTAGTGTTTCAGAGGTTACAGGCTGGGGAGCAAATCTGGGTCTCAGGTAAACATAGCTGATTTGCAGCTGACTTCACTGGAAGCTCCTTTTCTGAATGGTGACAGGTGGTTTTTTTCTGGAATGTCTAGAGCATCAGCTTACGGAGCATATGTCAGTATCTTGGGAATGGGGAAGAAAATAATAGTGAGAAATTCAATCACTTGTTTTCCTTTTTAAGATTAACGAATGGAAAGTGAAGCTGGACCAGATGTTGCCCTCCCCTCTGGATAGCATTGAGGCCTGGCTTCAGGAGGTGGAACATCTGCAGGCAGAAGATTTGCCTGATTTGCAGGACCCATTTAAAGCAATGTTTGTCTTCAGAGAAATAATTGTAATATTTAAGGTATGCTGATCACAAAGGAACATTCTGCTTCAGTCTGACCTAGCAAAGCACTTGTTATGGAATTGCTGTTTGACATTTTGGGAAGTGATGTGGATGTTTATCTTCTGAAGATGAAAAGCTCTTCTGAACATACCTTTGAACAATAATGAGTTTAATTAAATAAATGCATGGGTCTATAAGGAAGGTTTCTGACTTCACTGGGATGAGATGAAATTTGAGTACTATCTGAATGAGTAAATGATGGTATTCTTTTTTATGTGGTTCCTGCAACTTGTTTGTTTTTTAAGTAATAACACAGGGTAATTGCATCTTTATCTTTAAATCTATGCTTAATGCATACCTATTCAGAAAAGCACTTGGGCTCAGGGTTACATTCCAGTGAGTTCATGCAGTTTGTGTGTTTAAAGTTAAGTATTTGCTGAATCACTCTGTAATTCCATTCAAAGCAACGGGAGGTATTTTGGTGCCTCGGTACCATGCAAGTTATTTATTCTGATCTTGAAATCTTTACACTGATAAGAGTTTAAAAGTCCTTTTGAGTTTGAAAACTTTAAAAAGAGTAGATGTGTTGATGCCTGGTTGATCATCATAACGCTGTACTTGGGTTTTTTTTATGAAAAAGGGGGAAGTTGGATGTTTTTGTGACATGTCCTTAGAGAGAGTATGAAAGAATGGGAAATAGAGGTTCTTGTGAGTGGCTTGATAACACCACTTTTTTTGTACTGTTGCTTAATCTGTTCCTGATGTGAGAGATGGCTTTTTAACTGATAACAGCTTTGCCAGAATTTAGCCATTTGATCTATGATTCTTGTTTGCAGCGTAAGTAGTTAAAGCATTTCTAAGAATGAGACAAAAAGAGAGATGTCATTGCTTTAGGGGTTTCTTTATTCCCCTTGAACATGTCGATAAAATCATTAAGTTCCTTAAGAAGAAGAAACCCAAGATACTTAATTTCTGTCAAATCCTCTTTTTCTGATGGGACGACATTCTGCTGAGAATTTTTTTTGCCCGCTCTCCTCTAGTCAGTCCTTTTAGTAAGTCTCATGTAGGAATCCTGTTGCCAAGGTGGTGCCTTATAATGGAAATTTTACTTTCTCTTAAGATCTAGGAAATTACCCATCAGTGCTCATAACTTTCTGACTGGAATAGTATTAAGGTTGCAAAATTAAGTGTTTAAAATCTGTGCACTATTTTGGGGGTTGAGGGCTGCCCCAGGATTTAGCCATTTCCATTAACATGCTTTGTGGCACATTTTATTACATAGAAATGAACTTTTAGCATATTTCTTTATATGCCATTTATGAATATGGTTATCTTCTGTACAATGCATTTTATATTTTATTTTTACGTTGAGAATTTGGCACTGAGATACATGCCCATAAAATATTCCCCTATTATGTGATACTGGCCATCAGAGGGTTAATGCAGTATGCATCTAATGGTAATAAATGGAAATTTATTGAGCATTCAAATAAAGCATTAAGCAAATGTGACATAATAGGTTTATTCTACAGGTGTTGCTGTCAGTCTTTGCTAACACATAGCAAAGAACAACTTAATATCCTGAAACTGTTACAATGCCACTTTTTTGTCCTAAAGATGATAGTGAAAGTGAGGAAAAAGGTGATAGCATGGGTAGTGTAGATTCATGTTCCTTATAATTAACTAGATGCACAGTGGTAAGAGAAATCATGTGGTACTACACTAAATATGCACTTTAGAAGGTGATGAGATAAATACTTTCACTGCACTTTAATGAGTAAAGACACTGGAAGATTGTCTTGTGCTGACTAGTTGTTAATAGCTCTCACCCTAATGGCAGGTGACTTGCAGATTCCCAGGTGAAATACTCTAGAATCAAAATGAATGGCTTACTATGTCTTTTTCTCCCCAGGGTTTGATGGAGTGTTTTGATTCTCACTTGGACACCCTTCAGTCATTTAAGAATGAAGACGAGAAGAATATGCCACTAGTCTTGCCTGAAAAGTTAGAGGAAATGAAAAGAAGGTTGTGATCCTCAAATTCCCTCTCTTTGACTATGTTGTATTCTAGCTCTGCTATTGACTTGCTCTGCTATTCTGAACAGAGAACATAATTTATCCATGCCTTGCAGAAAAAGAGCATTTTCCACCTAAGCAGAGATTGACTGTCATGCAGAGCAGGCAGATTCACTCATTGGTCCAATGAATGTCTAATTATTTGTAGAAAGTGGAGCTCATTAACGGGAACTTTTCAGATGCCGTTTGCTAGTGTGGATAGGAAACACCCACTAGGAGTAGGAAACATGAATATTTTGAATGAAAAAATTTCTCTGGGGGTGTGGATTCTCTAATTTTTAATTTCCACCTTTTAAAATCACTGAGATCTACAGGTTGTGCAACCCCATATATCAGTAGGAGGATATTTTCAAAAATGACCAGTGAATTGTGTCTGTAACCTGAGACCCTTTGACGTATAGATGGCAGATGCCCTTTTTCTGGGCATTTAAGGTTTTTCATGAGTTGAGCAGTCAATATTGACTGAAAATTGTTGCTACTTAAAAAAATGAACTGTTGTTATCTTAAAATTTTACTCCTGTCATAACAAAATAATGTTTACATATATGTAATTCTGAGTTTTTAGGCTAAAAACCTTACACATTAATGCCTTCTATATCCAATGATTTTCAGTCAACTTTTGGAACATTTCACTGTTCGCAGGTTCAGCAATATTCGTTTCACAAACTCCAGCACCTTTCTTGAATACCACTATGGACTGTGCTCAGCTATTGCCAATGAGGTGATGTTAAAGCTAAATATCTGGGACATGAAATATGGGACAAAAGAGTCTGTGGAATCACTGCTGGAAAATTGGAATGTAAGTTTAAAATATATGTATCACGCCCTGACAATAATTTTTCTTCCCCACCTCTCTTTGATTCAAGCTTGTGTCTGTCCTCATCTGAAGATACTATGATAGTTGGTAGAAGCGTGGGAGGTTTGTCAGATCTGGGTTTTATGCAAAGAAGAACAGGTAGACTTCCATAGAAGCTTTCTCTGTGTCTTCCCATTTTCCTCTGAATGAGAGTTCTTTCTTCAGTTTGGAGAAATAGAGTGAGCTGTGACTGTTTGTAATTTTCTCTCTGCCCTTTTTTGTTCTTTATTGGGAAGATTTCTTTCTTTGTAGACTATTTATAGGGCCAGCAGTAGCAGGCCTTCCCTAACTCAAACCTCTCTGGGGTAGTTCAGTAGTTGCTACCTTCAAAAACAGCCATTACCCACAGTGCTGGCTAATACTGCCTTTTGCTGTTGCCTCTTCCTTTTCCAGCTTCCTTACCTTCTTACGCTTTGCAATGAATATGAATTGTCTTGTTTTGCTATATTTCATGCTTAGCTCAGCTTCTGGGCTCAAGTTATTAAAATGATGCCACGTGTAGGCCTATGGGAGGGGATGGATTACCCTGCCCCAAATACTGCCAAAGATGCATCAAGAATAGAGGCAGAGAGTTGAGAATGCTGATGGCATCATTTTTGCCCCATCTCCAGTTAATGGGACTCCCCCTGAATTCCATCTTAGTGGAGTTTCTGAAGAGTTTCTCATAAGCTTTTCAAACTGGCAGATCCCTAGTTAAATTAGTGGGAATTTCACCAGCATCAGAACTGTGGAAGGAGGAAACAAGAGGTTGTATAAAATATCAGTTTCCTGAGCAGTATTAACCTTACCCTGTGGTGAGATGGGAGTACAGAGTTAATCATCTGTGCTGAGTTTCTTGATTCAGTTGGTTTCAATACTTACTATCATGTTATTTCTACAGTTGTGGTTCATGGTCTTTCTCAAGCTGATAGAATATAGAGCTTTCCCTAGGAGCTTAAGCCTTGTTGCTCGCTCTCCTTCTGGTCCCATGATGTGCAGTCCTGGCTGAGTGGTGGCGTGGCGGCCCAGGTTTGTCATGGCCACAGGAGAGGTTGTTTTGTAGCCTGCTAGATCAGATGTTTGAGGAGCGGGGAGCTCTGGGGTGAGATGCAGCTCAGACAGAGGGCGGCTGAGGATCAACCCTCTCGTTCCTGTGTGAATGTTCAAAGCACAAGTCTCCTCCTCTGCTCCCATTTCTTCCTCTCTCACCCTTTCTATCCCCAGTTTGGATCTCACTTGATCTGTGGCAGGAGCTAGGCATGTTGATATTTCTGTGCATGCAAGGAAACCCACCTTTCACTTTCATCACTTTTTTGACTTATGTGACTAAATTCTGCCTGACTTGTTCTAGATGCCATTTCTCAATATTGCCCTAGGGCCTTAGCTTTTTGAAATAAACAGTCCTGACTCATGCAGGGCTGTGAGGCAGGCAATGGTATTTGGGAGTTAATATTCCCATTTAAGTTACTGTCTGCACGAGCAGAAAAAAGAACAGGTCTACTTCAGACTAAAGGGTGCAGATGAGTTGCTGGATTGGCTTTGCTCAGCTTACATTTAACCTGCAGGTTATAGTCTCATATTGAAAAAATGTATCCCAAGCTGCATTTCCTACCTAGCTTTATGTGGGTTAGTGTTACCCACGCCAATTACTTTTCACTTTGGGCAGAATTTCATTGAAGAAAAGAGACTTGAAACGCAACTAGAAACTGCTACTCACATCTGTGAAGATTTGAAAAACAAAAACATAAGCGGTCCTGACTTAGGTAAGTTCGTGCACAGAAACTGATACGAAGACCTCTATTTTGAACTGATATGCTGTCACCAGTTTTAATTTCCACTTATGTTTTGTGTAAAATAACCTGTTTCCAAATGTATAATAATATTCCCTATTTGATGTCCTAGCTGGAGATGCTCAAGAAATTAGCAAACTTTTTAAGGCAGTGGAGTCAAAGATTTCTATGTGCAGAGACTATATTTCCAATGTAAATACCACCCTACAGAAAGTCCTGTCTTCCTGGAGTAATTATACAGAAAACATGCACTTACTGAAGATGTGGCTGGAAGAAAAACGAAATGCACATCCGAAAGAGGTACGTGGTTGGATTTCTCTTTGTAATGACAGACAGAGATACATGGAAGCCCCCTGGAAGGAAAGCATCATACATGACAGTGGTTGTTGTTGCTTTTCTGTTCCTCATTTGGGAAATAAACTTTTGGCAGAGTTCTGCTTTAAATGATGTCAATGCCTCTGTCTAGATCCCTGCTGAGATCCTGGCAAAGTGGAATTCAGCTCATGGTTCGTTAAATGAAGCTGGAAACTATCTCATTGAAGTCAGCAAAGAGCAAGTTGGATCAAATATTGCCAAGGAGCTGAAGAAACTGAACAGGAGATGGGCTAAATTCATCAAGAGGACACACTTTGTAAGTTACTAGTTTCGTGTGACTCTCTTGCTATGCAGCCTTCAAAATCATATTTTCTAGACTTATCAGCTTGCTAATCAGAGGTTAGTAAATGTTTCAGTCAACTCAGTATTGCCAGTTTTAAAACAGGAGGAACAGAGAATACACGGAGGCATCCCATTCTTAAGTCTTCGTGACTCAGTTAAATGCTCTTTATGGCATGATGGAAAATGTTCAATTTTTTAAATGGAAATTTTAAAACCACTTATAAAAGGAAATCTTATTGCAGAATGAAGCTCTTTATTCAGTTCTAGAGATGGAAGTAATCAGTTTGTTAAGAGCTTGTGAGCCTTTGCTAAATTGTATAATCTCTGCCTCAGCTAGTAGAAAGTAATTATCGCTGCGTAGATATTTCTAGGGTTGTGCAACTTTACACCAGCTCACTTGACAGGTTTTTAGGCTGCTGTAAATTCCTATACAACCTGCTTAATGTTACATATATTACATTTCCTAGAATGCTTTCACAAGAATGACATTTTCACTCTGCCTGGGAATATTAGAACTCTTAATTTTCTAAGTTGAGCCTTTCATTGACATTTATTAAAGGTACTGCTGTGACAATAAGCAGTGGCAAAAAATTACAACATTTTTGTAGGAGATGAGCTTAATGAGAATGCAAGAAGATCAAAGGAAACACGTTCCCAAGAGTGAAGGAAGTTCAGAGTTTCCTAGGAAAACCCGTAGTAAGAGATGCTTTTAGGAAACATATTCAGAAAACAGAGATAAAGAGGCCTCTTGCACCCTTACAAGGGCTTAAGGACTTCAGGAGTTATTTTTCTGGCATTGCTTTGGACATTGTGTCTATAATATACATTATATTTATTTTTATATATAAAAAGGCAAGGGCAAATGCTTGAGCTCTGGCCTCTGACTGCCAGTACCATTAAACTGTTAGCACGCTCCCTAATCTTGATTTGACCAACACCAGCTATCGTTCTCTTGGACAATTCCCTGGCATAGCCTGAGGGATGCTGCAGCCCAGGAGTTATTCTCCATAGTAGTGTGGCTGTGGCTGCTTGCTTATAGGGGAGGGGGTGGGCCATATGGGCACAGGTTGTGCTGTCCCACTTGCTCTCAAGGTTGAAGAACTGAGCCTCACATGGTTTATTTACCAGTATGTTGGCATTTCTTTGATCCCTGTTGGGTGCAAAAGCTGGAAAGTAACCTAGGCGGTGACTGTGTGTTGCAGGAGGGTAGTGGAGAGACCCGTGAACCGATGACAGGTATGAACATCTTACCCTGCTCTTTGTTTATAGCTTGGTGAAGAGAGCACAGATGCTGCTGAAAAGACCAGGGAGCTTCCGGGGAGCCTGGAGAAAATTAAAGAGCTCCTTGGAGGGGTGGACAGCTGGGCAGCAGAGATTGAACGCCTGCTTGGCGAGACCAGTCATGAGGGGCCTGTGCAACCTGAGATGGAGGAACATTTGCAGGTGAAAAGGGAAATACACTGCTTAAAATATTTGTTCATCAGATTCTCATATTTCAGCACGGGTTTGTGGCTGGGGTAAAATGAGCCGTCATCAGTGAAGCAGAAATGAATGTGGATTTTGTGCTGTAACACTGCTAAAAAGTCAAGGCAATGCTAGCATTTTGATGTTATTTCCCAGGGTCGCTCCCAGATGAGCTATAAATGAATCTTCCAACATCAGTGTGTCCAGATGACAAGCAGGTGCCAATGAAGTACTGTGGGTGCCACTGATCAGCAGCTTGCTCTTGAGCGATATTAATTACTCCTTGTCCAGCACAGCATTCACAGCAGACTAAAACTTTGCAAGGTGCCGAGTTGAGAATTTCCCCTGGTCATACAGTGCTTTCTGTCATCTGCCCTGCAGTGCAGGGAGGAGCTTGGGACAACTTGGCTGTATTCAGGGCTTACCTGTCAAAAACTGGAATACTTGAAGTATTTTCAGCAGCATGCTGGGTAACTTGTGCATCTCAGCTTATATAGGCAGTTGCTCTAAACATCCATAATGAGCACTGATTAATTTCTTGTTACTTCCACTAGTCTCTATTGTTTCCCATGTCTCCCTGCCAGGGATTACTCTTTCCCCTCTTAGCAGACAGCAGGTGGAAATATGTATATATACCTCAGCAGCTTCAGTACAAAGTCTGATTTATTTTCTTCACCTGCTAGTGAAGGTGAGACTGAACAAAGATGCCAAGCTTTGCACTGGAGAAGCTGAAGTCTTACGTTGCCTTTTGCTAGGTGTGCAACAGGGCCAGTGTAATCTAACGGTAGGAGGCTGACCACCGGCAGTAGGTTTCATTGGAGCTCTTCTGTCTAAGGGCTAAAATTAAACATAGATCTTCTTTGGTACATTAAATCCACCTACAATAACTGTGAACCAGAATTAGTGTTAGTTTACTTTTGGTTTGTGCCTTCTTGCACTGTGTTTGGTTGATGGAATTAGGAGTGTGAGCCTATGAAAAAAATCTATTAATCTTTTTGTAGTTGTGGGCATATGTTTATTTAAAAAACCCTTATTTTGCAGTGTGACACTAGTTTGTTAAAAACAATGAAGTAACAAAAGACACCCTGAAACACAGCATTCAAAAACGTGACTGGTATTGTATCTCCGTGTCTGTGAGCAGAAAAGATCAGGTCGCTTATTACCTGTGGTACAATAGGTCGAGATCCAGAATAAAGCACTGATTATCATTAGAAGAATGCTAATTGACAACTTCAAACAGGAGAATGTGTTGAATATTCATAGATCAAAACAGCTCTAATAATGACATTTCATGATAAGTATTCAAATATGACACACTACTTTTGCATGCAAAATACCCAGCTGCTTCCCGCCTTTTAGTACTGAACACCACAAGAAAATCTGAGCCTTGATATGTGCTTACTTCTGGATGACTTCATGATCAGATGATACATATCCAAATGTGTGGTTTGTACATTCATTTGGAAAGCTGTTTGGATGGGAGAACGTGTTTAAAAAATACTTCTAATTGGCTCTGAGGCAAAGACATGGGAGGTATCACATTGACAGAAAGACTGTTTCAGCAAACAGAATCCCCTGTGGATGGCAGCAGACTTCTTTCTCTCTACACAGAGATTTTGCAATGTAATACACTGACCATAATTGGAATATAAGATTTTTCCTTGACCAAATATTGACCATCCATGATCAAGGCTGGCTTTTTCACTCAGTTCCTTTAAACAAAAAGACATAAATACTGTAGAAGCTTCTAATACTTTTCTTTCAACCAGAGCTTGGCTGCAAGGGGAACCTCATGCCAAGAACAAGTTGTGGCAGCAGAAGAGATATTGCAATCCCTGACGCAAAATGTTTCAAGTCAGGTGTCTCAACAGCATTCTCACACCACTGGGCTGCAGGCACGAATTAAAGAAGCCAGAGACAAAATAGAGGTACTCCTTTTTTATTGTTGTTGTACTTTATACACACAGACATCTCTAATTTTAGCATTATGTGATTAGGAAGACTCCTTTTCATTTATGTAAAATAAAAAAGGGTTTATACTATTGGAATCAGTCTCCCAGACTCTTGCCAGGGCAAAAACTAGAACATTTCAAAGATCAGTATCTCAAGGAACTTGAGTGATGTTATGACGCAATAGTTTTATGTAATTACTGACACTCAGGCATGTTCTGAAAAGAGTCTCTTTCTTCCAAGGCTGTCATGGGTGACGTGAACAACATCTTGTCCAAATCTGAGAGGAGACTCTCAGAGAAGGAGGCTTTGCTCAATTTTGAAGAATCCCAAAAAGAACTTGAGGCCTCCATTTCAAAGGCCGTGCAACTTGTCAGTCAAAAATTAAGTCCTGAAGAATGTATTTCAAGATATGAGGTGGGTTTGTTTTCTGAGCCAGCTGAATTTGAGTATTTCTTAGTGCTATTTAGTATCTAAAAGGCTAAGGTACCACAGTGAGAAAAATATCGGAATTATTTTTTTTTGGTAGCGATTAATGCTTTTCTCAGATTTTTTATTTATTACAGTTAGCATATATTAAGTCGGCAGACAGCTTGAATGAAGAAATGTAAATCTGTATGGCAGTTTATTCGGTGCCCTGTCTTAACTTAAATTACTCCATCATCACATCAGTACGCATCATGTTCTGAACTACAGCCATTTTTTTTGCCTGATTAATAATTAAGATTCCCATCAAGAATCACATGTGTGAATTCTTGGAGAGGTTTTTAAAATGTGATTATAAATACTGAATCACTTCTTTTTCTTAGTGGCTTACTGGTAAAGAAAGTGTCCAATCTCAAAATCTGGATCTCTTAAAGGAGTCCTTAGTGAGGTATCAAAAATGGAAGTGCCCAAAATCTGTGTTGCCTCATCTTGCACTGCAAGTCCTGAGTGGCCATGCACCGGGAGCAGCACAGAGCCTCACTCCAGGCCATCTCACAGGATCCCATCGCACTGATGGAGACCTTTCACCCACTCACTGACAGGCGTGGGACATGGCCACGTATACTGCCTAGAAATGATGCAGAGTTCAGGGACCTTAATCTTTCTTTGGTACCAAATTAGCCCCTGAAAGAGGAGTTACAAGAACAACATCTGCTTTTCTCCAAAAAAGCATGCACTGATGTTGTTTGCAACCTTTTTGCAGGTATGCAAGGGTAGGGAATGCCCTCATACTCACCCATGCAAGGGCTATCACAGCCCATACATGCAATGCATGCATGCTTTATGCATGGGTTTTGTATGCTACTGCTGTAATTTTATTAGGTAAATAAGCTACATTCAGTTCTGTTTATTTTTCATTATAATGCTTTTCTTGCAGGAAGCTTTTAATGCTCTGGACAATAAAGTTCTTGACAAATTTTTGAAAGCAGCGGAACAACTGAAAAATATTTCATCTGATCGTGAAAAGCTGGTAGTGGAAGAAAAGAGTAAAGATGTTCGTAAAAGATGGGAGGTGAGATAATATAGGAAGGAGAATCCACTGTCTGTTCTCATTAGGCCTGGCATCTTTGAAAAACAATTTTTTTGTCACAATATGTTCTGAGGTTTTTATTTGCTTTGTAATAGTGTCTCACCATCTCACAGGGATAATGTGTTTCGAATTTTGCAGGCAGTTCATCATGAAATTATATCCTGTGTCCAGCTCCTAGTAGAAAGGGAAAAGAAGAAATTTAACACAATTTTTAAAAAAATCAATAAGCAATTAGGCAAAGAGAAGAAACACCTAAGTATGGATAAAACCAAAGGGCTCATCAAGGAACATGAGGTACCTGCCACACTCCTTTTCTGCTCACCTACCTCTCTTTGTGAATGCATTGTCTGTCCTTCTCGCTCCTTTTTAGGTACATTATTGCAGCCTGCGTTTGTGGAACAGGGCCCTTGTGCTTCGTGGTATGTGAACACAGAACAAAGAGGCCACCCAAATTATTTCTTTACCTTTTTTGACTGCAGATATTAGCCTCCTTGCAGGCTGTTAGAATTGCCTCCTTCTTACATGGATGGTATCTTTTTTCCATTTTTTTTTTTAAAGACAACCTTGAAGCATTAAAACACATTTAGCTGTGCAAAGGGTAAAAATAAGAAATGATTACGTGTTCTGTGACTCCCTTGATTTGTTACAGTTGCATAGATGGTGTTAGGTGCCTTCAGGTAAGAGTATCTTCTCACAGTGCAATAGAGGCACTTTACCTCTGTGTTTGTGCTGTGTATAAATTAACCACAGAGTTAGACTAAAACATTCATGTTTCACTTGGCAGGGTGTGTCATGGTGAATCTTACATATTCTTTAAGCAATGGGTTTTACACTTCATTGCTTCCAGTATTTTCCTTCATCCTCCTCTTTGAGATGCATTGATGTGGCCAGTTTACCAGTTACGAGGGTAAGAAATTACTCTCCTGATGAAATTCTGGCCTTCATTGAATTCAGTGGCGTTTTAGTCTTTGCTTCTCACGGGTTCATCTTCAGTAAATATTACATATGCAAGAGTAAAGAGAAATAAGCATTCTCAGGTGCATTCCTTCTGCTCATATGTTTGTTAGATTTTTAGTATATCTTGATTTCACCCTAGAAAGTATAATTATTGATGGGGAATATTTCAAATAAATTTTCCAATTCTATTTTTTCTGTAGTCAATGGGACATGTATTTCTGATGTCAGTGTGAAGAGGACTTGGGACCAAAAGTAGCTAAAATTGTAGTAACATAATGAAGTTCAAAATCAAGCAAGAGTCAGTATAGTCTTGTGAAGCAGCTGGAGAACATGTTGCCAGAAATCCTAATTTCTTTCCTGGCTCTATTTGAAAAAGAATCAAGGGAAAATAAATGTTTCTCTCCTTGTTTGACAGCTTACGCTTTAAGTGCACTCATCCAAGAAGGCAATGGAAATAGAAAACATGTATGAGAATAATTGCATATTCTTATGACTTAACATGAGTTTATTATATTGTTTTTCGTTGTTTAGGCCTTTTTTTCACACGAAGGCAGCCTGAGGGAACTTAGCAAGGCATTAGAAGACCTTAAAATATTGGGAAGACTATCAGAAGAAACTGTCCCAGGCATACAGACATTGATTGCAGACTGTGAACAAAAGCTAGCAAAGCTTCAACACATTGTGGCAGATACTCATGTGGCCCTGCTGTCTCATGCTGGAAAAGGACAGTCATCTAAGAAAGAGTGGGTGACAGTGCATGATGTGTTGTAGATTCATAGAAATCAGATATATGGATAAATTTTGTGATATTCTAAATGTACTGCCAAGTACATTACTATGTACATTATTATGGGCAGCTGTACATTTAAACATGTAGTATTAAGCTTCATAAACTAGCAAGTACAATATTTGATTACCCTTCATCACAGCTGCGCTGTTTTTAATCATTAGCCAGGATTTCTTTTTTTCCCTTCGTATTTCGTATTTTGTTCTTAAGCTGAAATTTCTTTTAAACCATAGGAGCTCCATTGTTGCTTCTGAGAACGGAGAAAAGCCCGGTTCTTCTCAACAAATTGATATCCTTTCAGTACAGGAGGTAAGGAGTCCATACTTACTGTTGGAAAACAGTGCTCTGTCTAGGGGAGATCATTGGCAAAAGGAAAAACTGATTATTTCTGTTACTATTCTTATTGTGGTAAGACCTCAGGCCTCTGGTCAGACATCAAAACCCATTGCGCTTGGGAACGTAGATTTAGTAAATATTAAAAAGTAACATGCAAGGAACAGCACTAGGCATCCTGAGGAGATGTGAGTCTCCAGCCTTGCATTATATTTTGCTAAAGAGTGGGTTTCAACTGAGAGAATCTTGTGTGAAGCTGTGTTCAAGTGCAAATCCCTCGTAGTTTCCCAGCAATCTGAACAAGTTTCAGAGGACACAGAGAGGAAAAACAGTGAAGAGTGGGGGGCATTTGCTTTAGAAAAATACAGGGAAAACCAGAACACATGTAACTTCCTAGAAATAGTTTCAGAGACAAGATACTGCAATTCATCATTTGGATGCCACAGAAGATGTCTCGTTTAGGATAAATATTCATGTAAGTAAGGCTGCAGTCAGCTCATCAGACAGCCTCCAGACTGGTGATTTATAGGAAGGGACGCACTGCATTTACATAAAATTTGCAAATATGTAGGAATTGGCTATTATCAAGGAATATCTCTTGTAAGGCTACTAATATTGTCCCTGATACAATGATGAAATCTGTTTTCTCATGGATAATCAAAGTATGAATTATAGAACTAACATCAGCCAGCCTCAGACCGAGGAGAGGAGTATATCCTGGAATCAAGGGTGAGAGACATGCTAAGGCATCTGGTATAAGCAGCCTGACAAAAGCTGCAGAAGAGAGTACCTTGTGGTTGCCCAAGGATGTCCATGGAGCTGCAGCAAAAATTTGCACAAGTGGATTGTGCTTGCAGAAAACCCAGTATCAGTGGAAGGAATGAATGACCTGGCTGCAAATGTTCAAAAATTTGCTCTTTTGGTTCATGATTGAGTTTAAACACATCCTGTATTCATGAATGGTATCTCTCATCTCCTTTGGGATGCATGAAGCAATTGCTTCTTTCAGGAGTTCACAGATATCTGTTAGTATTCACTATGTATTGACACAGCATGATGCAGAGGTCATTGTAACCTCTTTTTATTTTTACTTAGACCTCAAGACCTGCTGCAGATATAGTTTTGGAACCAGATGTGAAACATCACAATGGAGAAAGCTATGCAAAGAAATTTGAGGAAGACAGTGATTTGCCCATACCAGTTTTATTAGAGAGGTAATTTTTAAAGGATAAAATACATGTATATTTAGATGATATTGTGCTAGACATTCATAAATTAATTGAATGTATTGAACATAGGGTGCACTTTTGCTATGCAGAACTCTTTTCTTGTTCTACTACAGTTTGCTTAATATTGCTCAGTAATTGATAAAGAAGCACTATAGTAGCTAAATGCTTTAAACATTAAGATTTTGTAGCAAGAACACTTAGAGCTAGAAAACTTTTCTTCCTCTTTTCTCGGGCCAGAAAAATCTGTATTTGCCTTACTAATAACTTCAAATATTGCAAAATAAAAAAAAAATGTGTCAAGTTTTTAACAAACTGACATTTTTACGTTCATAAAACTGAATTTAGAGAATGCAGGCAGGCATTCACACTTCAAAATTAGCCAGGTGAGCAATTTCTCAGTTCTTTTATATGTTGCTTATTTATGCCCATTCATTTGGGACTTAGGTAAAAATATGCATTTGCAATAGACTGTGCTTATTTTATACAGTAATCTATTGGTCAGCAAGTCCCAGCCCCTGACATGTTCTGCTAAATTAGAAGTAATATTCTGTCTGAAAGTGATTGCATCTTTCTTTAGCTATAACACACAAAGAAGTAACCTGGAGGAACTTTTGCAAATCAGCAGAGATAAAGTAGCATCTGGCTTTACTGATGAAATAAAAGGCACTTCATGCCTTCAGAATAAGCTGCTTGAACTACAGGTAAGTATTCATCTTTTCAAAACATACTTGGAGCCTAAATTGTTATTTTCTCATGTAGAGCCCTCACCTCTCTGTGTTAATGTGTATTGCCAAGGGAAAAGGAGTGTCCTTACAACCAGTTTTGTTAGAAGTAGAAGGGAAATCAAGAGTTTAGCATTCAGCAGAACTGCATTCCTACTTAGCAGCGGAGTTTTGCTAAGTGTTGCTGAAAGAAGAAATTGGTGGCTCTCAGTTTGTCATCTGCAGGCTGAAATAGGTCTAATGGAAAAAATAACTATGGAAAGTGGCTTTTTTGTCAGCAGGAGTGGTAAGTGATGGACCATGGTCAGGGCTGGAGGAGTCATCAGAGCTGAATGATCAAATGGCAGTGGTGTATGTGCAAATGAAACTGTTTCAGGACTTACAACTTGATCAGGTTTGTGAGAACCTTAAGGGAATGATAAAAGGCATGTAACTGATGTTGGAGAATTTATTACTGCAATTTTTCAAGTCCTTGCTTGAAGGGAGTACCAAGGTTATCTAGCAACTCAGTGCTTCATTCAATTCTATATTTGTTTTTTTTTCTTTTGAACATAACTAAGTTGAGATATTTTCCATTCGTTCTTGTAGTAAAAATGGCTGAACTGTATTTATTGAACCTTTTATAAAATGTAGCCAAGGCGTGTATTTGACATGGAAATTTTCATCATAAAAAGTTGGTAGAGATTTGCATGCAGCTGAAAATGGAGTCTTAAAGAAAAAGAAAGCAGTAGATACTCTTACTTTCAGGTGATGCTTCCACTTTTTCTGCAGAGACTCTTGTGACTGTAATACGGTATCATACAAATGCAATTAACACTGCATATCTTCTAGGTGATAGAGAGTGAAACCAATTCTGGTTGGACGCAATTGGAAAACATCTCATCTACCTTAGAAAATCTTGTGGATGAAGCGCAGCAGGCTGCTGTCTCTGAGATGAGAGGCAAACTAAAAGGAGAATGGGAAGAGCTTCAGGGCATTATAAATACCAGGTATAAAATAACGATTAATGATATTAGCTAAGGAATAGTTCATTGTAACTAATGTGTGTATTGTGAAGGGAATAGTGTGCGTTACAGAAAATACTTGCACATTTTTAACCTTCTTTTTTTAATTGCATCAAATTAAGCTTTTCTTAATTATACTTGGTTCATATATACATTGCAGGTAGCGTGAATCTCTCCAAGAAGCACAGAGTCAGATCTTTGTAACATCACTGTGCAGTATTCCCAAGTTTACTGTTATTTCCTTCAGCCTTTTGGTTAAATTCACTGGGGTTCACACTGCTTTTCTTATTAATCAATGGAAAAACTCCTTTGACCTCAGGAGGAGGAGGATTAGATCTGTTAGACAGTCAATTACATTATCTTTGCGGCTTTTTGTGCTGTAAAATGTTGAGTGTCTTTTCTTGCTTGCTTTCCCAGTTCATGTTTTGTTACCTTTCTTGTAGAACAAACTCTTTAAGGACTGCTTTGGAAATTGTTTTGCCAATAGAAAATGAATCCATTCTTCTATGTGAATTAGATCAGCGGCTGAAGAAAAAGGACATCCAGCAGTTTAATCTGATGAATAGTGATCTTGCTTATAGTGAACTAAAGGTAAGGGAAAATGCAGAGACCGTACCCTAGCCGGAATAGTTTTTAATATGTCTAGGAACTAGAGACCTTAATGGGATTTTCACTCAGAAGTTTGGGACCGCTCACAAGACTTCCCAAACCTTCTAACATCTAACAGCATTTTACTCCCTTTCCTTCAAGTGTCATTGTTCCTGTAGAGCGAGACAGGGACCCTCAATAGCCTCTACTGTAAAAAGCGTAGTGGTGAACATTTCATCTTAGGTCAGGACTTTCCAGATTTACACTGTTCCCACCTGGCTTTATATCACTTTGTGGAGTCATATACATAATGTGGTGTTAATTTGTGAGCTAAGCTAAGCTGCCTTGTGTCACATCTGCTGAGGTACCTGAGCGTACCCCAGGATGGTTTCGGAAGCTCTGCATGTATGCAATAACTTGTTCACCTGCTATCAGTATCTTATGCCGAGGCTCTGGTCTGTCTATTAGGCAGGGTGAATGTTGTTTTGTTCTTGATATGCACTCCAAGCTGAACACACTGACTGCTACGCAGAACTGAAAGTTTGCATTTCTCTGCCCTTGGCTCTCGAGCTAAGTAGGATTTAGGTCTCTCCAGCTGTAGGGCAGAGAGCATGTGCGCTCTCTGTCTGAGATGACTCTTTTTGGCTGGAAGGGCCCTGCATTTTTTCCCAGCTCTCTGCACATTTGGAGTTTGACAACACTGACACACTGCTGTTTGTCTGAGGGCTGTAACCAGATATCACGCAGACTTCACCAAGAGATTTTTAAATGCCTGTAAGTCTCCTCCAAAAGTATAGCATAAAGAACTTAAAAGATGGCAGAGTAACAAACATCTATGTGCCCATCTGTGCTCTGAGTGATCTCCTGCAGTGAGAGCCTGCTCATTTCGGTCCCAGGAGTCTCATCATCTTTCTCTCCTTTTTGTCTGATTGCTGGAAAGAGGCTTGGGCTTTCTGTAGCGCTGACCAAATTCCCTGTGTGTGGAATACCATTTTATTTGATTTTTCTTCTTTTTCCTTCCCTCCACCAAAGTCCAGAGTAGGAAAAAAGAGGTTTTCTTTCTTAACCACCCTGTTTAGCATAGTTATTTTATTGCGAGTATAATTTGTTTTTCAGCCATAATGTTCAGCTTGAATGCAGGATACAGATTTTCTTTCACTTGCTAACACTGTTGGTTGTTCTCTCAATTTCAGGAGCTACAGAGATCCATATTAAATCAGATTGAAGTGTGCAAACAATTGGAACACCTAGACAGTTCAGCAAGAGATGAATTTAATCCAATAGACCTGCAAGCTGCAAGTAAAATAATGATTTACTATCAAAACCAGCTTGAAGAAATGAGCCATAAAATGCAGATCCGCGAGACAGTCCTTAAAGATCTGGAAGCTTTTATGGCATCATTGAGGAAGATTCGGTCTTCCATCAAATGTCTCACAGATCTCTCAGGTCAGCCTGAAATACAGGGAAAAGCATCAAGAGAGGCTGCACAAGAAGTTTCTGATATGGCAGAAGAGGCTAAATGTTTGGATGAACGCTTGAAAACAGTTGATATCTGTTTGGAAGATGCTGAATGTGGGAGAAAGACTTGCTGTCAAAACCTTGTTCTGACTTTATCTGAAGAGCTAAATGCGACTTATGATCCCTCAAGTGAACAGATGCTTACAGAGGAAAAAGACTTATACAAGATTTTTTGCACAAAAAGCGGTGAACTTCTTAAAAACATTCAGGATCTACGTGACAGAATTAACAAAATAGGCTTGAAGGATCCAACCATTCCAGCTATTCAACAAAGGTGAATTCTTTTTTAAAGCTCTAAATTCCAGAATTCCAGTGACTGGAGCCTCTGGCCCCTTTGCAGTAGAGCACTGAAACTTGAACGTGCCTTGAAGTATCTGTGGAGCACCGAAAGAAGTTGTGAGCTGATGGTTTGTTCTCTGCCTCACAGCCTAAATAACTTTTCCTTTAAACTTCTATGTGTGTGTTTGTTTGAAATAGAAGGAGGGTGATTGTTATGATCATAGTTTTCAGTAAGAAAACTGTCAAACAGAGAGACGGGTCTTCTTGCTGAGCACTGACATGCAGGATGTAAAACTCTGTGCTCTAGAGGCCTTGTGTTATTTTACCACACCCCGAGAAAGCCACTAACATGATTTGCATGCCTCCGATACTGTTTCAGAGGAGCTCTCTGCAGCCTTGCAAAGGATGAATAAACAATTCATTACTGTTTATGCAGGTGGAAAAAGGGAGGGAAGAGGAGTTTATAGGTTGTGACCATTTTTTAAGTTCTGAAATCCTGTTCTATGGCATAGTTCCCTTTCTTAGACCATATTTTAAGATAGCCAGAATGCACTTACCTTTTAATGGAAAATAATTCACTATGTTCATACAGACCCTATTGAACTTTCGGAGTTTGGATTACTTTCTCAAAGGTCTTAGGTCAGCATAACTCATCTGAAGGACTCTGTCAAATTACACGAACTGAAGATCAAATTAGACTTTTTATGGTGTCATTTAATATAGTCGGTATGTGCAGCTCAGGATGAATTTCTAGAGAACTTAATAATTACATTGGGGAAAAAAAATCAAAGACTTACTTTAATATAGGGCTGTATTTCATTTTTTCTAATAAAGGGTAAAATCATTAGTGGAACTGGAAAAGGAATTGGATTGTGCTGCTGTCGAAATGAAACATCTGCGAGAAATTGTTAATAAGCTCCCACAGATCAAAGACGAAGAAGAAGAGGAAGCAAATGAACAGTGCAGAGTTATAGAGAGGTTATGGGAGGAAATAAAACACTTGCTTGCTGAAGGGTAAGGAGAAAAGTTACATTTTAAAGTAGTATTGTACAAGTAAGAAGTTTGCTTGTAAAATGAAACAGCAGAAAAGTAAAGTATGTAAAGACCATACTTTAAAGTAAATTAAATACTGATACAGTAGCAAATGTTACTATTATGATGCTGTAAACTATCATAATGCCAAAAATTGCACATAGAAGTTTGCAGTGAAAGCTCATGAATTTTGTTTATTTTTAAGACATCACAGTCCCATCATTTAGCAGGTATGCAGCGATGTGTTGGACTTAACTGGTATCCAAAAGAAAAACCTGGCTGCTGCTCGAGTGATGTGTCTTTTATATTTGCTGTGGATTTCATGCCAGCACATTCAAAAAAAAAGTCAAACTGAAAAAAATGGAAGAGGACAGCTGGGAAAACAGTCTCTTATGCAGGAGGAGACTAAAGGAGCTTGGTTTGATAAGTCTGTGAGAGTGAGGACTGGGAAAGGCTATGATTGATCACCCAGGGCATCTGTCCTTCTCTTATGGTTTTTAAAGATGCCTAGAGGCTTTGCATGGACTGGCACAGTTCTGGGTAATCCTCATGGCTTGTACAGGTGTCAGTGGGAGTAATCTGTTTTCATATCCCATTGAAGGCTGGGCTGAGGTGGTATTTCCCACTGTCCAACACTCAAGCTGTTGTGATATCTGCTGCACATCATATTTCAGTTTACTGGTGGCTGAACTCACCTTTCTGGTGGAGAGTATCGTGTAAACAGAACTGCTCAGGTCACATCACAGGTAAATGTGAATCAGAGGCATATGATGGTGAAGGGCATTTCTGATTCCAAAAACTCTCCAAATGCCAGGTATCACACAGTATCGCAGGGTTTATGACTGGTACAGTTTATCTCCCCTTTTCTCTCTTCCAAACTTGGTAGTCAAACTCCCCACATGTTTGAACATAGGAGAAGGAAGGAGGCAAGAGGTTGAGGCTGCTGTTTTATGCTTAGGCCGTAAATAATACATCTCTCTTTAATAGCCTGGAGCAGTGTGCAAGGGCTCTGGAGCTCCTGAAGCAATATCAAAGCTACAAAACTAGTCTGACCAGCATCATCCAGAAACAGGAGATTACGCTTTCACAGCAAACTTCTTACATGGGGAAGGAGTATTTGAACAGACTAATAACAAAGGTGAGTAACAAGAACTTACTGAAAAGGAAAGAAAAGCCTTTCCTGGGAGCTTTCGGGTGTAGGGTTGCCCTTGCACACCCAGCCTTCAGGGCAAATGTTAAGACCTTGCTTTCACTTTGGCTTCCCAAATACATTTAGGGACCATACCCTGGTTCTGTTTTAAGTTGATATCCTGCTTTGCTTAGTGAATCAAGGTCTTGTTAAAGGAGAGGGATTAAAAAAAAAAGCCAACTTGGAAAAACTATGATCTAGTATCAAAATAAAATGAAATGCTGTCCTACCAAAAATACATACTAAAATCAGCTATATTCACCCACATCCTTTAGAATATTTCTATATTTTGTACTGAGTTAAACCTTAAACACCTTATAGTGGGCAGTTTGTAAATATACAAAAATAGCAAATTCATTTGTTACTAAGAAGATACTTTAAAATGTTGTGCCACTTAAAGTAAAGTAATAGGTAATGCACCTCCTTGGGGCTGCTTGTTTCTCTGCTGTTGCTGTAGCTTATAACCAAGAATTTAGATCCGTATCCTCTCATCACTCGTGTCACTGGGTCCCAGGCAGGGCTGTGGGGTTTGTCTGCACCGTGCAGTGCTGTGCAGAGATCTTCAGCTAGCCCTGAGCGAGCAGGGTCAGGAACAGGAGCCGTAAGGCTGTGTCAGCATGGCACATCTGCTCAGAGACTGGGCCGTGACAGATCTATCCTGCTTCCCAGGCTGGAGCTTGTCTACCTCACTGTATGTCATTGCCACCACACTCAGAGGCAGCTTGGGGATTGCCAGCAAGGCGCTGCCTTGGGGTGTGGACTTCTGGAGGCCAAAATGGTTTTAACTGGGCTGATGATAAAATATTTCCTTGAGTTGGTTACATTTGCAGTGTGAATCTCTGCCCTCACACTGACTTTGCTGACCAAACTGTGTTGCGGTTAGAAGCCGTAACAACATAGTTTGGTATTTCTCCTCTCACTTCTCCTGTGTTACAAACCTACTCAGAAGGCAGACCTTCTATATAAGAACCTTGGCCTCCATAGCCAACATTTGCTTCATGCTGTGTTTGATAGCAGTTAAACGTTTGCAGTATCTTTTACATTAGCTGATGAGTCTGAATGAGCAGGTATTGCTGGACACCCCCTTATTTAGTTTAAAGTTTACCACTTTTTCAGGCAAAAATTTGACAGCCAGTTACGTTCTTGACTAAATGAATGCAACTGCTGGACATAATTGTCCATGGCTAATGGATTAGCAAGCAGCAGCATGTCCATTGTGACCATTTTACTGTACAAGTTTCACATTCCTTGGCTGGGCTATATAACTGGTTTTTCAGATCCCATTTTTAGGCTTTTTGATGAGGCATGATCCATATCATTCAGGAACATTTGCTCTCAGGCAGTGCCTGGGATGGTTAAATTTAAGAAGAATGTAAGTGGTTTCTTCCCTCAGGCAATGGGATGGTGTCTGTGTGCCACCCCCCTTTCAGCTGAGGCAGGGTCTTTTCTTGGTTTCACCAGTGAGGCCTCCATACCCTGGCCCCTGCTTGTATGGAGACCCCGCACTCTGTTAACAGCCCTTCCTCCTCACCTTGAGTTCTGCAACTCCCACTCTCAGAATTGCGGTCCGCAATACCTGTGGCACAGTACAAGGCATGTCCTTGAGTGCTGATGATTTGTTATTTATAATTATATAAAATAATAACAGAGAAGATTCTCTCCCTTGTCCTGGTGTGTGAGTGCTGCTCTGCCGTCCCTCCCCTTATCTCAGTGGCTGGCAGTATCTATATGAGAAGATGTAATGCCGGTCTCCAGGAAATAGGGAGAGTTTTTAATATCAAATCGCCCAACACTAGATGTCAGTGTTTCTTTTCCAGCCAGCTTCCATGTTGTTTGTAAACACTGACATTACAATTAAGCACAAAGAAGCAGTCTAGAGTTTAAATAGGAAGTAGGAAAAACAGACGTTTCAGTTTCTGGCAATGGCATATTTGACAATGGCTATGTTTAAGTAGGATTTAAGCTTTTTTTTTAAAGTACTTCAAAACCTGTGGATCAGAATGCTTAGTTATATTTTGTAGCTGTAATAATATCTCAGATGATTATTACATTGTGCGTTGTTTATTTCTGTAACCGAGGTTCTGTGTACGGATGTACAGACCCCTTGGATCTTGCGATTGTGACTTTTAAAGGGAACTGTGGTTTTGGCTCTCCTAGTGAGAAATATATTATCCATAGTTCCCACTCAGCTGTTTTTCAGCCAATAACAGAATGATATGGATTTCTAAGAGGGAAATGTTCCTATCAGCATGAGAGGGATATAACAACACAGGATACATTCCTAGTCTCATCATATTATATAAAATAGATTATTTTGTGTAATGCTGTTGTTTCTCTAAACTAAATAGAACAGCACATCAGTTAAAAATGTTTTGCTGAATAAACAGTTGTAAGTAAACATGCTTGTAAATATCTGTTTGGTCTTTTTCACAGATTGAAGAGGCAAGAAAGGAATTTAATGATCACTCTGAAGATGTAGACAAAATAAATCAGATCTGCAAAACACTTCAATTCCAGATGAATAAAATGAGACGCTTTCAGGAGCCTCCGTTCGAGATTGAGGCTAACATTATTGTGGACAGATGGCTGGATGTATGTAAAAAGTAAATTATCAGGGTGGTCTTATCTGTTATGCATTATAGTAATTGATTCTGACGCGTGTGTAATATTTGGAATAAATTAAGTGCAATATGGCAAAGATTCTAAAGAGATAAATCCAAGTGTTTACCAGAGCAAAGCTTGCAGAGTGTGTATTGGTGTAATGTTTCTGATCTCTCAGGTAGTTTATATCATGGGTAGTCCTTGACAGTGAATAATTCTAGAAAATGCAGAAAGGCAATATTTGTGCTTTCTGCATGAATCTGTAAGCTTCCATAACAACTTCTGTGGATTTAGACTTTGGAGACAATCTGGAGAATTACAATGCTGGTACATTTGGTGAGAAACGTTTGCCACTGTTGATCTAAGCAGTGCATCAATACTGAGATTAGATGGTATTTACTGAGAGTAGATAAACATTAATGAGCAAGGCTCCTTCCTAAACCTGCCTTAAAACTGGCAAGCTGCCGTTGTGATTGGTATGTTTGGCGACATGTGTGGCAGGGATTTAAATATCTTCTCCATGACCAGTTCACTGTGAAGACACATGAGATTTTTTTTTCCCTTGCCACACTTGTTTTTGTGGGTGGTTTCATCTCGCTCTGATTTTATTATGCTGCTTTTGCTTTTAGAATATAACTCAACATTTTTTAAATCTGTGTGTGTTTTCTGTATATAAATCTCATGGTAGATCAATGAAAAGACTGAAAACTACTGTGATAATTTGGGAAGAGCTCAGGCTTTGTGGGAAAAACTTCTTAGTTTATCTGGCACAATCGACGCTTGGGCAAATGCAGAACTTAAGAATGCAGAAGACCGTTGTCTGACTGAAGAGGACCTTACGCAGTTGAAGGTAATTTGAATGGAAATTTTTTACCCTTAACTTACACTGTAGTGATGTGGACTTTGGGCTATAAATATGCCCATCGCATAGAAATATCAGCACTGCAAAAGCAGAGGAAGTTGTAACATTTGCAATTGTATCTGCATGGATAATTTCACTGAAGGTATTGCATAATGTATTGGGGATGCAGGTCTTGAAAACTGATAAATAGATAGCATATATGTATACTAAATTGTTGTAAATTAACGCAACACTGCAAATGCTGCTTTAGACTACAAAAGCTTCCTCATTTCTTTGTCCTGTACAAACATACAGCAAAGAGAAGGCCTGGAAAGCTTGTAGTCTGAGTACAGTTGTGCACATATTTCCTTGTGCCTAGAGAAGAAAGGGAAGAGAGTGTGTACAGGCTAATGATTAGTTTTCTAGTTAGAAATTGCCTATCAGTGAAGATACTGGAGACTCAAAAATGGCTGGGCAATGCACAGTTTAAGAAGAGGTTGCAGAGGTGGCTTATTTGCTCCTGCGACCCTTGTCGCGATCTGCTCCCCAGTGTAGCTTAATGCAGCCTGAATAGCGGCTGGCTGCTAAGGGTCTCCAGGGGCTGCACACAGGCCGGCGTCAGCAGAGCCTGGGCTGCCCATGCCCCTTTCACACCCATTATAGCATTAACTCTCGGTATCGGGGTGCACTAGCCCTATGTCATTGAAGAGCCTCACATACGGGGGTAAATATTTTAATTTCTGGCTTTAGGGCCATAATCGATAAGCTGTGCTGTTTCATTGTGGTTATAGCCAGTACCTACTGAACAAAAATAATTTCCTGCTTGAGTGGGGTGGAGACTTAAATGTAT
This sequence comes from Theristicus caerulescens, assembly GCA_020745775.1. Lineage (NCBI taxonomy): Eukaryota > Metazoa > Chordata > Aves > Pelecaniformes > Threskiornithidae > Theristicus > Theristicus caerulescens. The sequence goes on along the minus strand of CM036564.1, from coordinate 63,744,317 downwards.
CCCAAAACTGCTTGTTTGAAAATATGCAGGCAGTTTTTTCTCAGTGTTTATGTGCTACAAATGCCCTGGGGTCTATTATGCTTATTTGCAGCATTACTGCTACTGTTAGCGCTGCTCATTTATTTTAATTTTCAGAGCAGTAAAAAGCCAAGGTGTTCTTTGTATATAGATCTTTCTAGTGAAACAGTAGTATCCACGCTGTGCAGAGGTGGATATTTTGTCACATTATTATTGCCTTTACCGTTGTATTGTTAGAATTCACCTGGAGTAGTTCAGGTCCCCGAGGCCTCCAGTAAAAATGCACCAGCTGGCAACTGCATCTTAAGAGCCATTTTGTTACCTGGAAACTGCTCAAGCCTGCATGATGTGACCATGCCCCTGATGTGCCTCTACTGGTACTTAGTAAGGGCTGTTCTGGAGGTGGCTGCACTAGGTTACTCCAGTGCTCCCGTGCGAGAGGATCATTCTCAAAAGAGAGGGGAGGAGAGGGCAAGGGAGAGAGAAACCGTGTTTCCCATGAGCTACTATAAAAGCGGAATAGAAGGAGAGAAAACTGAAGTCAGTGCATTGATATTTTTATAAAATGATTTAAAGTGCAGAGGGTGTCGGGTTCATTTATCAATTTATTATTATTTGTTTTGTTGTTGATCCTGAAACATCTCTACATTAATGTTAATTACAAAAAACCCCAACTGTTGCAATGCGTATCATGTTACATAGGGTTGAAACCCAGGGTCCTTTGTGACCGCCCAGCAGAGCACCGGTGCATGTGCTTTCAAGAAGCCTGTCACAAAAGAACAGAGTAATGAATTATTTGACTTGATATTTAAAGATAATTTCAGTATAAATAATACGAGCAAAGTTCTACTTTCCCCTGTAGCCAGTATGCAAATGGGAACTCTTTTAAGGGCTGCAGCACATGAATGGGTTTTGATGATTGCTTCTACAGAGACTGCAAAGGAATTCTTTGTCCTGAGGGAGACTGGAATATTGATTTGGGAATATGCAGCAATGTGACTATTTTAGATACATCCTGTTTCATAAATTGAAGCTGGTATTGTACTTCCACATTACTGGCTTGTTCCAAAATCCATTCAAATGAGTAGAGGTCTTTTCATATACAAAGGATTTACATTAAAAAAGTGCTTACAGAATGTGTTTTATTTTATCACATCCCTATCAAAGTGTATCATCAGGATGCAAATTCTTGACTACAAGTCTATAACATCTGAGAATATCCCTTTTTAATAGAAGCAGCAAGAAATAAATACAAAATTAAGATTATTTTCCTGCAAATTTACTTGGGTTAATATAGAAGTAAAATAAATAAGATTGTTAAATTTTTGCTAGATTTGCATTAACAACTACTTTGCCTGAGAAATATAGTGTGTTTCTGACTCTAATACAAAAAAAGTCTAAATTGCTAAAATGAAAATCAGGAAATGGACCAGTTGTGGGAGCTCTATATGCCAAAATGCAGAAGCGGAATATTAGTAATACAATTTTCTAACAGAAAATGGAAATTTAATTTGGGGGGAAACTCAGTTACCGATGCGTTTTTTCCGCCTTTAGGCAGGCTTACGAGTCCAAGAGCAGAAACTTCAGAAATTTGATAACACGGTGGCTGAGATAGAAGAACTTCTGAATAGTAATGAACCTCCACTGGAGCTGCAGGTACGAAGAAGCTTTTACAGCTAATACGCCAGTACTCATTACAAGAGCCTTGCTTCTAATACTGTCTTTGCCACAATCATTTCTTGGTTTGACTTAAGTCCACCCAGAGAGAATTGGAGGCATTTTGTTGGCTATTAGCAGTGACATTGCATTTGTTGTCTTTCTTAAGCTGTTAGAGCCAAACCTGTCATTTTAAACACAAAGGCCTCTCCCAGTCCTGTGCCTTTTAAGGGACTTAGACCTGACCCAGCTGTTGTGCAGGCCTGTTGGAAGAGGCAATGCCAGTGATATCTGGCTTTTAGCTATTGACCAAGAACAAGGCGCAGTGGACCTCATCATCCCTTTGGGAATCCCAGCAACTCAGCATGCTGACCGTCTATTTTAAACTGTACCTTTACCTGGATATGGCTTAACATAGCTTGGTAGTAGGTAGCTATTTGCATAGAGTGGTGTTTGCTGTGATGATTTCCTCTGGGATATCACAAGGAATCCTTCTCCAGTGTTTGAGACCATGTTAGCCTACCTTGATCCTAAGCAGTTCCCTAAGCTTCCGCTCCCAGTCTCTTGTCAGATGCACCTTGAGCTTGACCCGGTTTGGCTATTTGTGTGTTTATCCTCAGCAGGCTTAGGAAACTCAGAGGAGTTTCACTGGGTAAAGTGATCTAAGGAGCTTAGGAAAGGACTCAGAAACTTTGTACTGTGCACACTATGCTCCTTGGGAGCACCAGACACCCTGAGCACCCTGGGGTGGTGTTTCAGCATGTGGCCACGATCCCACTGAGTTGCTGACTCATGCAAATCTGCAGGAGCCTTAAGGATGAGGTTAAGGACCTGTTGCTCCTTAGTGACTAGTCTCGAGCCAGAGCTCCCCACCCCTCTGTTGTCCTTGGCTGTTTTTTGTATTGCTGTGGGGAATTTGCCCTGGTGGGGCACTGCAGGGAGGTGTTACAGAGAGAGCTGGCACCCTCCTTTTCCTGGTAGCTGAAGCACATGTAAGGCCTTTATCCAGCTGAGAGTAGACACTGGAGTAGACTGACAAATAAATTTATTAGTAAAGCAACACCAGTAAATGCATCGCTAATCAAGATGAACTCATTCCTCCTCAGAAAAACAGGCTTAAATACTGTTATTTTTCAATTTGTGGAGTGGGAGGGAAGGAAACTGGAACAAGCTGTGATTGAAACGTCTGGACTTCAGATCATTTCATTGCTTTTTATGTCTGTCATGGAGTTCTGTAATATTCTAGGAAATCAATCCTGTATAATTTCTTACGTATGTTTATTTCCAATTTTAAGGTCATCAGATCATCTGTTGTGCAAAAAATGGAGCTAATCAAAGAGCTCTTGTCAAGGAAGCGGGGGAGCAGTGAACTCAGCGTGAATACAGCAGAACTAAAAGGAGACCTTGATCTGGCCAAGACACAGATTGGAATGACTGAATCACTTTTAAAAGCTTTATCTCCTTCTGACACCTTAGAGATCTTTACTAAATTAGAGGTAGTGTGCTACAAATTACGCATCTTTTATAATTTTGTTCATTATTTCTCTCCTGGGCAAGTCTTCATAAGTGTTTCTCCTGTATATGTTGTAAACTGCTGGAATAACTCAAGTGAAGAGCCTGGCTTGAATATTTCCTTAAGCTGCCAGAAACATGAAGGAAAAGCCTGTTTTCACTGGATGTTGTCAGATATAGTTAGTTAACCCTTGCAGCTATTGGATACAGTTAGTGATAGGCACGACAACAGTATACCACCCAAGATATGTTGAAGCAGTAGTGGGGGTACTGGGTTGTATCTTTTCCAAGACTGGGTAATACACAGAGGTTGTCTTTGTGCCACCTGAGCCTGCCTGCAAGGGGAGCTCTCAGTAGCCAATGTAAGCCGACTTTCCATCCTCCTTGCACCAGGGAGAGAGGTGAAGAAAGAGCTGCTTCCTGCTTGGAGATTCAAGACTGGCAAGATTTAAACCTCCTGTTGGGCAGTGAGTGGATTATGCACATTCTGGGTGTCAGACCACTAGTGTTTGGGGCAGTGAAATCACAGGCATTGGATGAAAGATATAGCTTTTAATTAATTCTCCCAGCTCCCTCTAAGTTATTTTTCAACTCACTTGAAAGGGACTTGACATACAGAATAAGGCATTTAGGGGTGGAATAGTGCCTATGGCACCTAAGGCATTATAGCTTCCAGGTATTATATGCTCTGGAACATACTATATTACTGTGCACTTTACGTATCTATTGTGTGATGCCAAAATGTGCATGAGAGAATGTGTGTGTGATTATGTATGTATATAGATGTACACACACTGCTCAAGGAGAGTTTAGTGCTTATGTCTACCTATTGATTAATGTGAATATACTCTTAAGAAATTATTTTGACACATAAGCAGGACTAAACCCTTTTGCAAAACTCTAGTTTGTACTAAAGCAGCTCTGTACAGTGATCTTCTGCTTGGACTTCAAATTTTGCTTTTTAACAGTTGTCCTTTTTTTTTTAACTTTAGGAGATACACCAGAAAATTCTGCAACAGAAACACCACGTGACATTACTCCAAGAAGAGACGGATTGTCCTGATGTGGATGAATTAAATAAGCAGCTTAAATGTGTCACTGATTTATTTAATAAGAAGAAACATGTGTTTCAAGATCACTTTATCGGTGTTTTGAACCGTAAGCAAACACATTTCACATTTATGTAGCTTTATAGGTTTGTATTGACCATCATAATCACTTAAAGGTTATACAATTAATTTATTTTTGGTTCAGTGTCTGAAACTGCTTTGATATCTCAAACTGCTTCAGGGTTCTGAACAAGATAAAGATTTGAATAAAAATGGCTTTTGATTCCAACAAACCACTCAATCCGAATCAAAATGTTTTGTTTCTTATTTTTACTTTAAAAAAAAAATAGATAAAAGAAGTATAAAGCATAACTCAGGAACAAATGTCAGAACATTTCATTTAAAAATACAGAAATCAAACTTGTTCATTTTTTCCAGTAATTTTTTATTTAATCTTAGTTATGAGAATGAATAGCATTATTAGTTACTTTTTGTTTTATGCAGACACAGGATTGTGCAGGTGTAGACTTATGCCCAAAGGTAGTTTCGTCTTCAAATGGTTTTTGAGTAATATTTATTTATGTGGAAATGAGAAAAGTTGCCAATAGGCTAATCCAGGTATTGTTTACTGAAACTGCTAGGTATAGCAGACTGTCCCTCCCAAGTGAACAGCTGTGTTTATTGTCAATTAATGTTGGGTAAAAAAAAACCCGCAGCATTTTCTGTCACATGGTCTGTAGTGCAAAGCAACCTTTGCCAGTAGCACTGATAAATGTAATTACAAATTGTCTGAAATCTTCATGTTAAATAGGATTTTCTTTTACAGAATACAATTAATGAAGAAAATCGGAATATATCTTTTTTCAGGTCAGTGCAAGAATTTTAATGACTGGTTCAGCAGCACTCAGCTGTCTTTGAAGGACTGCTTTGACCCCTCAGAAACAGAACTGATACTGGAAGAAAGACTGCAGAGGCTAAAAGTAAAGTATTAAAATGTTCTAATTTCCAAAGCTGATTGTTCTTGAAGTTTTACTTCTTTACACAGGAGTCTGTTCTTGGGAGTGAATTCACCTAGAGTGGTTTTGTAACCTGAGGCTGGAAGAACATTTCATGTAACTTAAAGCACTAGGACAAGAAGTGGAATGAAAATAAAACTTTGTTAAAATGCAGTATCACTGTTCAGGTTCCTACATAGCTGGGCAAGGGAGAGACAGGACAATAGTTAAAGTCAATGGACTTTGACCAAGTACTTCAGTGTGCAAAGATGCAGAAAGTCAAATATGTAGAGAGTAAAATGAAATTCTGACCCCCATTGGACTCAAATGTGAAAAATTTGCATTCACTTTGTTGTAGCCAGATTTTCATTCGTAAGTCAGACAGAATCAACAGAAAAGAGATGGAAAAGCCACAACATCTGCAAGAAGCAGTCACAGTTAAGCAGCAGAAGAAGACATAGGGATGTCAGTGCTAGATCTGAATGCTGCTTACCTATTTCTTCTGTGTGTATTTGTGCTGTAGAGAAGAAAATCCAAGTCGTCTACTTCACTCTTCTTATTCTACAAACAGCAACTTTTCCACTTGCAAGTGGAACAGTCAGCAAACTGCGAATTAACATATATTCCTTTTCAGGAACTGGAATTACTGTGGAAAATATTGGTGGAGATAACAGGAGTTGAAAAAGTCTTGTAACATAGATACCTATTATACAACAGCAAATTTGACAAATGCATCTTGTGTTTGTGCTCTTATTCAGCACTTCCTAACATCTGAAGGCAAAGACAGAGATATCCAAGAAGTTAAAACTTTATTGAATAAAGTGAAGCATTACTTGCCCAAAGCAAGCATCAGCCACCTTAACAGCCGTGTGAGAGATCAAGAAGCAGAACTACAAAGATTGATCTCCAAATGTCAGAAACGGGAAAAGGAACTTGGTGCTTCTCTCCAGCAGCTCAGTAGGTAGGGAACTAATGTAGTTTCTGACATTTTAATCACAAGTAATATAAAATGATTCATTATTAAACATCCATAGTGAATGGCAAGCAACCCCGCTTTTTATTAAAGGTGTTATTTTAATAAAGGATAGTGAGTGTTTTGTTGTATGCTTCATGTGTTTTTTGCTTTGTAGCAGACTCAGTGTTATATGGGAGTATGTGCTTATGAATAGTTTCAGTGACATGCACGAAGATACTTAAAATTAAGCTTGTGCTTAAAACTTTGCTTGATCAGGTGCATGATATTTATGTTACTTTTACAGCAAAACACTGCTGTCAGCAGGTTTTGATCATGTAATGCCTCTCATTTTGACCTGTGTTTGTATTTATACTCTCTTTAGCCTTAAAGAAAGCAGCACAGTTTTAGAAGAATGGCTCACTGCTCAGGAAGAAAAACTAGAAGAAGTCAAAAAAGATGAGACAAGACTTGAAAACTTCTATAAAACACTATTAATGCAGAGGTATTGTTTTCTTTGGTCTCTATCTAAGAACTGTCTTCTAAAGAAGATTGCTCCTTGTTTTTACAACAAATAGATGTTTATTATTTTTTTTTATTTTTCAGAAAACCATTTGACTCCATGGCTCAGCTAGCAAATTCCTTGAGGGAGGCTGGGCTGACAGAATGTGAAACTATTTTAGAAGCCAGTGATCTTTTTAGTATATACCAGACACTGTTAACACATGTAAGTGAAATGGCAGGGAATACTGAGAGACTTCCAGTGGAAGGACAAAATTTTGAAGAACTTGCCCAGGATGTTTCTTGCTGGATCAAAAAGCTCGAGGAGGCTGTTAATAACCTGAGTTCAGAGGAAAATGAGTTGCCATCAGATGAAAGGATTAATCAGATAAAGGTATTGTGTTAAATGTATTCCTTTTCCACTTCACAGCTCATGCTAATATCAGGGCAATGCTTGATGAGTCAGTACCCCATAAAAGATACTGTCACTGCTGATTGTCTGTGGTTTTGTGGCTTATTTGGGGAGGAGGGGTGTGGTTGGGTGGGCTTTTTTTTGGTTTTGCATAGTTTATTACTCACGTGAAATGAGATTCTCTGCTGCATCTGTGGGAGGAGCAGCACTGAACTCATAAGGTGCTGGTGGCTGTGTGCCTTCCCATCATAGCCTACTCCAGAGGTGGAGAGGGAGGTCAGTAACGTAGCTGGGGCATCTGGAGAGCCTCTGCAAAGTGTGTGGCTTCTCAGGTGTCCCGCAGTGCCATTGTGCTGGGCTGCTCCACTGCCTGGTGGGTCTCTCAGGCCCCAGTGTCCTCATTGGTGTCTCCTTTCTCTGACTCCTTAGGATGAGGATGCTGGGATTTACATGTTCGTTCTGTGGAGGAGGTACTATTGTGACAAATATCTCTCCCTAAGATTCGGAGCATGTTTTTTATTTGTCAGCACAATACTGGCTTTGTTACGTAGAGAATAATTAATAAATCAGCTTCATTATCCCAGACTTTTTAACACTAAATGATCTATCGATTTATGTATCAGTTATGTGACATATTGGAAGGAGAACTCCTTTGTCCTGAACAGCAGTGTACAAAGTATGAAAAAAAATAATTGGTAATACCTTTTATTCTGTAACCAAAAACAGTTGTATACATACTGCTTCTGCTTCTTTTAATGCAGGAAATCACAGCTCTCAAAGATGCAGGAGAGGCCAAAATACAGAACATGATAGCTCTAGGAGAAACTTTAATGAGAAATGAGAAAATTAAGAAACCAGTGGTTCAGCAGGCTATTTCTGAGCTCCAGAACCAGTGGGAAAGCACCTGTCAGTTAGCCACTGGATATAGAAGGTAATGTGGAATTTGCCAAGAGGCAGTACAGATCACTTACTGCTGTATCAACTTTCTTCACTTCTTCCTGCACCAGTTCCATTTAATTTGTGTTCTTTGGGGACAGAACAAGAAACCTACAAAAATACTTGTATTTCTGCAGTGTTGTGGAGGGGCAGGTCACAGTTTGAATTGAATGGTCATCAGGGGGTGTAGTCAGGAGACGTAAGTGGGGTGGCAGGACAGCTGATGGGGTCTGCCCAGCTCCCCTCAGATTCCCTTTTGATACTGAAGTAGCTCAGCTGCTCTTGTAAAAAAAAAAAACAAAACATGCACCCAATGCTCCTTGTTTCATTAGACTGTGCACTGAGGGCACAGTGATTTAACCACTGTGGTGGCCCTTCCCTGCAATGTGATCTGGGCTTTGTGCCCCAGGCATGGTCCCCTAGCAGACATGGGATCTACCTTCGCACAGATTCTTACTGTTTCAGAAGAGAGTTTGGGGTAAATCCAGGAGGCTGGGATTTTTAGAGTAGAATTTTTAAAGCCTGGTTTATTCTGGCTCTATGAGAGGCTTTCTTGGCTGTGGCAGCTGGTATTGTTAGGTCAGCAAAGGCACTTTAGTGTCACTGGCAACTCTGTCTGAGAGTCAAATTGATTGTTTAAAACATGTTAGATGATTCCAGGTGTGTTGTGTAAACATAAACTGAAGTTCTGATTTTGCACATGCAGACACTTTCAAGATATTTGTCTGCCATAAGGCTCTTGAACCGACTTTCAGTAAAATCACTGGGAACTTTGCTGTTGAGATTAATGGAAGCTAGAATAGGCCTACTGTATACTTTTTTAAAAAAATGACCAGGGAATGAATTATTAAAAATAAGTATTTTTGAGAATATTCAGTTGCCTTTGCTTATTACTGAGCACTCAGTGCAAGCAATACAAGTGGCATTCAGAAAGACAGAGCATTGGCTGTATTGGATCCAACACAGCAGAATGCAGAGCACCCTCTTCACAGTATGTTGAAGGCAGGAGATGAGGTGCTCAGCACATCTGAAGAGATGCTCAGGACCTTGCAGGATCAGGCCTGTGAATAACAGATGCGACATGGTAATGGCAGCAGTGTGAAGCTGGAATAGGGAACTTGAAGCAAGAGTACTTAACGTATGTGAGGCTATGCTTTATTTGTCATTTGCCCAGAAATATGAATCTTGAGGGGCAAAAACCAAAACACTTAAGGTTTGCTTTTGTCCTCATTTGTCCTGCTGTACTTTACAGAATTATAACCAGACTTTATTTATTTGGATTTGTTTGTGTGAGATCATATTTTCAAATGTTGGCATTTAAGTTCCATCTGGAAAATATCTGAGTGTCATCACTAAATGTGAACATAAAAATGTTACTTTTGTCTCACTGATCATAGTTGCATATTTCCTGTGGACAAATGCAACCTGTTCACCTGCAGCAGATCAGCAGGCATGCTTATAAAGCACACAAATTGAAATGCAATGTCAAGGTCAGGAAAGTAGGCACTGGAATTGTGCTAACATGACCCATATTGCATATGCTGGTTTTGTTGTCTGTATCTCTAAAACACTCCTCCACCCCCATCTCAACCAATGCAATGTGTATCTTCTACAGAACATTCCCTTTCAGGAGACTGTCATAAGCAGCTGTCAAGGAAAATACATTCATAGCCATATTGTAGTTTTTAAACAGAACTTCTGCTGTAATGAAAAGCAGAAAAATACAGAGCATGAGCATCACATCTCAGATGCTAGAAACTATGGGTTTATAGGTTAAGGTTTAAGAGCGTTAGTCACTTGTCCTGCATTTAAGTCCAGTTCAGCAGCAATAACTTCAGTGTTTTTCATTTTCATCACCTTGAAAATTCCAATAAAGCTGATCAGTAATTTAAAACCTGAAGAAAAGTATTCAGTATGCTGAAGTTCGTTCTAATGGTTGACTTATACACAATTTGACATTTTGTAGGTAATGAATAAAAGAATTTTTAATACTATTAAACGCAGTATTTTTTTCTTAGCCCTCAAGAGCAACTTCAGTTCAACAGGGAGCAATATGAGCAAAGCAAAGAAGATCTGAGACTGGCTCTAACTGAACTGGAGAAAGAGCAACAGGAGATAGGTTTTGCTCTTCAGCCTGGTTTGCAGGAGAAGCAAGCTCAGCTGACAAACTATGCCGACCTCCTGCAGAAAGCAGAAGACTTAACTTCACGATTTAATGAATTGAAAAGCCAGGAAGATCCCCTACAGGGTCACACGGGGGATCCCTGCTTCACAGATGTGGAGTGGTTGGAATTAAAGCACCAACACGAAAATCTGCTCAGCCAGCTACAGGTTGGAACCTCACTCTCTTTCCTTACAAGATTATTGGTATGCCTGTTGATTGCAGTTCTCACTGTTTTCCTGTAGTGTCATTCAGCAGGCAAGTTTATGGGTAAAAACTGGGAGTGGTGAAAGTTCCTCTGTAGAAGGGCAGGGAATCCCCCGCCCTGCTCTTATGGTGGGAAAAAGAGCATCAGAAGCTCAAATTTTATACTTGTATAGACAGATTCAGATAGCTACAATATGAAGCATTTGTTCCTATAATCTCCAAGCCATGGTAGGCTTTTTTTTTGCTTCTGGCAGGATGAGTAGCTTTTCCTGCATCTTGTTTGATATTGGTTCCACCCAGTTTAGTGCAAATTGCATTTGCACCCTATGTGGCATTCTGCATCTAATCTTTCATCCATTTTGGATAGAAAACATCCCTTTTAGAAGTATATTCTTATGGAATGCAAACTCTTCTGCTTCCTGCTGCTAATGAAGGTTTTGTTCATGATGGAGTTCATGATGTGTTGGGAAGAGGGCAAAATATTTTCTGTGCATCTGTGATTAGCTGGGGAACAAGCAAGTTTTTTGTGTTGCTGAGGTCCTGGAAAAGCTGTGACAGTTTGTGGATGAGTTATATTTGTTTGAGTTAATGGTGGACTAATCCTAGAAACTCCTTGGTTTCTAGACCATAGTGCAGACATTGGAAAGTCATGTTCAAGAGCATCAGCAGTTTCAGGATATGGTAGCAGGCCTGAGCACTGAGCTGAAAACTCTCTCTGAGAAGCTTGCCGATTGTGAAGGTCCAGCAATGGAACAACCATCAGCTGAGCAAAACCAGTTGAAGTCACAGGTATGTTACAGGTTTTGCATCATGGAGAAAGTGGGCCCATGCCCTGGGGGCTTGTAGACACCATCACATTTATAAAAGAGAACTGCTAATGGTGTCAAACTGAAAAACTAAGAAACCTTTCTAAAATATAAAGCATATATGGTGTTCCTTTTATCAAGATAATTGTAGGCCTAAACCACTCTTAATGAACGGAGTGGACCTTTACTGTCAGCTGAACTGAAGGTAGAAGTGTCCTAGCTCAAGCACACAGGCTTCTTCCATTTGGTTGGTTGTGGTTTTTTTTTCCTCTCTGGGCGTGATGAGGAAAGAGATCATTAAATTTGGAGGTAGTAAGTGTCTTTAAATTAGCCAGAGTGGAAAGCTTAGGCAAATGTCAGTGAGCCAAGTTCAGTTTTAAGAAGTGTCCTTCATGCACAAGTAGACATTCTTTCGCCCTTTGGCAGAATGGATAACAGTCTTGTAGCTGTGAGCATAGAGAGCTACTGAAAGCTGAAACCATAGCTCAGATATGGATCACTGCAATTCCCCTTCCTCCAGAATTTGCTATACCTCTAACAAGTAAGAAAGAATAGGAGAGGGAGGGGATTATCTGTTCAGAACTTGGAAAGATCACCATGCGCCTAACAGCATACTATCTGATTATTTTATCATTGTCGTAATGCTTATAGCTTCAGGTGTTCTCTGTTCATAAAAATGGCTGACTAAAATTATTGGTTTAGTTTTTGACTTTCTGCAGCAAATAGGTCTGCACGTACTTTTCAGCATGGTTTGTTGTTCACAACAAACATTTGTGATTTTAGTGACTGGCTTTAGATCTTAGCGTTAAGTATATTGAGTGAAGATACTTTTCAATAAAATGTTTTCTTCATGTTTAAAGGAACAACAAGCCCCTCTTAGTCGATGCGAAGACACATTAAAGAAGATTTTGATTTTAGCAGAAACTGTTAAACAAAACACCTCTTCACCAGGACAGAAGTTTATTAAGGATGAGATTGAAACACTTCAGAGTGAGCACAGGAGTCTGGAAGAAAGACTTGAAAATGTCAAGGAAAAGAAGGAAAATATTTTCAGTGAAGCCCTTGAGTTAAAAGATGAGTTTGGTAATGAAACACAAATGGAAGATAAGGCAGATACAATGCTGAAGAGAGAGACGCAGATCACTTCTGATACTCCTGTCGCTGCAGAAGAGAGCCCCACAGCAGTAGAGTTAAATAAGCCTTTGGAAATGCATGATGTGAGTGTATTTGTTGACAGTAATGACAGTGGAAGACTGGTTAAAGAGACATCTGTCTCTCAAATGCCTTTTGTATATTGCATCCTATATTACATCCTTAATTTCATTGAAATTAATTATTCTGTAAATATATGTGTATAAATCAAAGATGTGGAGAAGAACTCCCTTAATTTGTTATAACAAGTCTGTAACAAGCCAATAATGTCTATTCAAAACTGCAGTTTTCCATTTAAACACAACCTGCATATAGCTTTCTCTTACACGTAATTAGAGCAGGTATCCTTGGTCAGGACACAAAGGGAGAAGGTGTACAGATGAGAAAATTGCAGATACACCTCTGCCAAAGAACTCTGAGAGCTTTTCTTAAACCAGTAAGACTTGCTAAGAATCACAGCATGATACTTGTCATGTTTGTTTTTGTAGACAATAATTTTTGCCATTCAGAGATTTAATGTTAAAATACAATGTTTACAGTCACACAAGCAGGTTTTCTTTTATATCGTTTCTCTTAGGGTCAAGATGTAAATGGAAATATGTCAGAGAAAGATGAGCAAAATGATCCACTTCTGGAGGACAGCAGTGCATCGTCAGACAGCCCATTACACGGTATCCGTCAAAGCAAGGACAGATTGGGGCAGACTGTTCAGGTGCCTGACAAATACGTTCTAATTCATGTCAGTATATATATGTGCGTGTGTGTCTGTTCACTAGAAATGCATATGTAGTTCCTTAAAATCTGTAGTCTTACAGAGACATACTTTCTTTACCTGATGAAAGGTAAAGCCTTGCACATGTGAAGTGTGCAAGAGATCAATTTGATGATCTCTACAAGCCTGCAGGGCTTGAACCCATTTTCTCCATGATGCAAAACCTGCAATATACCTGTGATTTCAATGGGTTTTGCCACCTGCACTCACAAGGTAGGTAATGAGAGGTCACTAACCTGGAACCTCTGATCTTTGGGGGACCTCAGGACATTCACACTGTAAATGACTTCATGTGTGCAGGGATCCTGAGGGAACGATTTGGAGAACTCCCCCATTGACCTGACCATTGAGTGATAACAGTAGCTGGGGGAGATGACTATCAAAATACCAGAGTGGAAACCATCTCTACTGGGATTTCTGGAGAAGGAGTACTACCTATGAGAGTATTAAAAATCATGTGAGCGCTTACTCCTGTTTGGTTTGTGTTTCATAGCGATTAAGGTCCTGATAACGGCAAATCAATGTGAGCAGGCGTTTCCAGGAGACTCTGTGTTTGGGTTACCTCAGCCTTTTCCTTCATTCTTTAAGCTAAACTGAAGATAGAGTAGACAGCTTGTGGAGTGTGATGTTCCTTAGTAAACTTAGATTTTGGACTGTGACTTCTACTGGCTGTAAACATTTTGTATTTTTCAAATCAGGGGAACGCTGATAAAGAGAGCCCAGGTATGGATGACCATGACGGGGTCCAAGAGGACGTTCTGGACAGTGTGGTTCAGGGTGGTGAAGCAGAACCGGAAAGGCATCAGGATGGTGTTGGTATTGAAGGTGATGAAACAAGAAAGGAAACCTGTCCAGCCGAGGTAATTGGATGTGAGACTACACAAGAGTGATTGAATTTGAGGGTATATGTATACAGTTTAGTTGGAGTAGGGATGATACTACTACTAAGTAGATAATAAAAACCTCAAGTTACACTGAGGTATTTTTGCCTGATGTGCTGTATACTTAGTATGTGTTAACTCTCTGAATCCTTTCCTGTACATTTAAAATTATTATGGCAGGTTTTGGGGTTTTTTTTTATTACCATGGGTTGCCACAAAGTGGTTTACTGAGGACATTGCATTCCACGTCACCTGGACTTATTGTGAAGTCTTCTTACCATTTTGCTTGAATACTGTTACTTTGTTTAAGTCTCTTTCATTTATTTAGATTTCTTATTTACATATTTACTTTGCACATATGAGGCTGCATTTGAAATGCTGTGTCCTGTTTGGTGCAGCATGGTACAAGGGGAATTTCAACAAACTAGAGCAGTGTTTAGGAGCTGGAGCCATAATGAGTGGGAAGAGGCTAAGTTCTTGTTGGAGATGAAAAGGCTAACAGGGGTCTCATTGCTGTCATCCCCTCCCTGAAGGGGTGTTATAGAGAAGACAGCCAGACTCTTCTCAGACCTTGAGTTTTAACAAACTGTCTGAGATGCTGAAAGTAGTGTAGTTGTGACAAGGTAGAGCACAGTGTGCACTCATGAGCTTGCTGAGAACAGGGGTAAATTTGTTTGTCCTGGGTTGTGGGGGGGCTACTTTCAATACGTATCCTATCTGACTGGCAGCCACTAGCTCAGATATCTGTGCAGCATGGATAGCCCCCGACACTGTGCTCTCCACCATGATCGTGCTGTAAGGATTTGCCATTCTTTATTTTGTGTAGGTGGCTGTTTTATTTTATCTGTCCCCAGATGATAAACAAACTCAGGCAGAACTTACAGTCAGCAAATACCTCAGCATGTACATACAGCAAATCCGCGGGCTGCCCACGGGAGTATCCTGTCTGATAATCAGCTGGATGTCTAACCACAGACTCTCTGTCTACAGTACAAGTACAAGATTGGAGCCTCAGGAAAAAGCTAAACCTTTTAAAAAATGCATTCAAGACTGCATCCAGGGGTACACAGTTCAAGGTCCATGCTTAGAGTAATAAAACATGAACAGCATAGGTCAGAGGAAGAACACTCGCAATCTGCAATTTTTCTAAAAATTTATAAGAAAATTACAGCATTGCTTCTTCTAAATGATTTCCTTTGCCATAACCTTGCCCACAATAAATTGTGAGATGTAATTGTGGTTTACCTCATCTACCTATAAGTATGGGCTTTGTAACTTTGTCATCTCAAGCACTGTAATTACTACTCAGCAGGTTTGATTAGGGCTTTTTGGTTACTTGTTTCTTTTATTTTTCTTACACCAAAAGGAGAAACCTAGTGATGTCAAGAATCAGTCATATAGAGAAGATGTGGAGCAGGTTCAACAAAGGGTGTGCCAGAAGGGTCGAGTCCTGAAATCTGCAGCAGCTGAGAAAGATGCTCTGGAATGTAATCCCCCAGTTTCGGCACATGAGGTAAGCCACATTCTGTTATTCCAAGCTGCGTTTGTCAGAGGCATTGAATTTTTGTTTCCACATGGGCTTCAGCTTAAGTTCTGCTATAAAAGAAGAGGCAAATACCGTCGCATCAAAGTCAAGACCATTGTGTATAGTTCTGCTTTATGTCTGTGGTAGTTTTGAACTTCATCCAAAGTGCTAGCCACATCATCTTTTTCAGTGGATCTGTTCAAAAGAGCAGTTTTGCTTTTCAGAGCCATCATAATCAGTCTTTATTTTATGCTACTTAGAGTTTCTCTTTAAATTGTTAATCAATACAACTTCTTTCCATATTATTATAGTTAGTTGGGATAGTCTTTGGCACCATAAGGAAGGCAGATCAGAAAACTGAAATTCAGGGGTGATCCAGCATAAGAAAACAAATGAAATAAAATAGAGAAAGCAGAATGAATTCAAGCTGAATGAATAACAAGATACATTACTAAATGACATTACTGAGTCTATT
Organism: Theristicus caerulescens; assembly: GCA_020745775.1. Classification (NCBI taxonomy): domain Eukaryota; kingdom Metazoa; phylum Chordata; class Aves; order Pelecaniformes; family Threskiornithidae; genus Theristicus; species Theristicus caerulescens. The sequence goes on along the minus strand of CM036564.1, from coordinate 63,728,307 downwards.
CTTCTTTGAGAGTAAGGATGTTACATCACAAGTGCCCCATGACTGCTGATCCTTGGTCACCACATTCTTAAATTGAAGGTAGGGCCAGATCTAATCTTCACAGTTAATTCTATAGGCAGGTCCACAGCTGGCCTGTCCATTGGCAGGTCTTACCTGGGACTTGAACATCTGCTGTAACTGGAAACCCCAACAAAATCTCCCAAAGGTCTTGAGAGTCTGGGGAGGTCCCTGCTGACTGGAAGCTAGCCAGTGTTCTTCCAATTTACAAGAAGGGCGTGAGTGAAGACCCAGGAAACTACAGACCTGTTAGTCTAACCTCAGTTCCTGGAAAAAATATGGAGAAGATCATACTGGGTATCATCGAAAAACATTTAAAGAACAATGCAATCATAATAGAATCACAGAATCATTTAGGTTGGAAAAGACCTTTAAGACCATCAAGTCCAACCGTTAACCTAACACTGCCAAGCCCACCCCTAAACCATGTCCCTCAGCACCACATCTACCCATCTTTTAAATACCTCCAGGGATGGAGACTCAACCACTTCCCTGGGCAGCCTGTTCCAGTGCCTGACTACTCTTTCAGTGAAGAAATGTTTCCTGATATCCAATCTAAACCTCCCCTGATGCAATTTGAGGCCTTTTCGTCTTGTCCTATTGCTTGTTACTTGGGAGAAGAGGCCAGCCCCCACCTCGCTCCAACCTCCTTTCAGGTAGTTGTAGAGAGCGATAAGGTCTCCCCTGAGCCTCCTCTTCTCCAGACTAAACAACCCCAGCTCCCTCAGCCGCTCCTCATAAGACTTGTTCTCTAGACCCTTCACCAGCTTCGTTGCCCTTCTCTGGACACGCTCCAGCACCTCGATGTCCTTCTTGAAGTGAGGGGCCCAAAACTGGACACAATATTCGAGGTGCGGCCTCACCAGTGCCGAATACAGGGGCACTATCACCTCCCTGGTCCTGCTGGCCACACTATTTCTGATACAAGCCAGGATGCCATTGGCCTTCTTGGCCACCTGGGCACACTGCTGGCTCATGTTTAGGCGGCTGTCAACCATGACCCCCAGGTCCTTTTCTGCTGGGCAGCTTTCCAGCCACTCCTCCCCAAGCCGGTAGCGTTGCAAGGGGTTGTTGTGACCCAAGTGCAGGACCCAGCACTGAGCCTTGTTGAACCTCATACAGTTGGCCTCGGCCCATCGACCCAGCCTGTCCAGGTCCCTCTGCAGAACCTTCCTACCCTCCAGCAGATCGACACTCCCACCCAACTTGGTGTTGCCTGCAAACTTACTGAGGGTGCACTCGATCCCCTCATCCAGATCATTGATAAAGAGATTAAACAGAACTGGCACAGATCAGGCACAGTCAACATGGGTTCACAAAGGGAAAGTCCTATTTAACTACTTTGATATCCTTCTATGATAAGGTCACCCACCTAGCGGATGAAGAAAAGGTGGTGGATGTAGTTTTTCTGGATTTTTGTAAGGCTTTTTGATACTGTACCTCACAGCATCCTTCTGGACAAGTTGTCCAGCTGTGGGATGAGCAGGTTCACGGTGTGCTGGGTTAAGAACTGGCTGAAGGGCAGAGCTCAAAGGGTTGTAGTGAATGGAGCTACATCTGGCTGGTGACTGGTCACCAGTGGTGTTCCTCAGGTTCAATTCTAGGACCACTTCTGTTCAATGTATTTATCAATGATCTAGATGCAGGAGTTGAATGCACCATTAGCAAGTTTGCTGATGATACCAATCTGGGAGGTGCTGTTGACTCTCTTGAGGAACAAGATGCCTTGCAGAGGCATCTAGATAGATTGGAGCATTGGGCAGTGATTAATGGGATGAAATTTAATAAGTCCAAATGCCAGATTCTGCACCTGGGACAGAGTAACACCAGGCACGTATATAAATTGGGAAAGGAGTGGCTGGAGAGCAGCTCTGCAGAAAGGGATCTGGGGGGTGCCGGTTGAAAGCAGGCTCAATGGGAGCCAGCAGTGTGTCCTGGCAGCCAAGATGGCAAACCGCATTCTGGGGTGCATCAAACACAGTATAACCAGCTGGTCAAAAGAGGTGATTATTCCACTGTATTCCGTGTTGGTGCAGCCTCACTTTGAGTACTGTGTGCAGTTCTGGGCCCCACAATTTAAGAAGGATGTGAAGGTCCTTGAATGCATCCAGAGGAGGGCAACAAAGCTGGTGAAAGGGCTGGAAGGCATGTCCTATGAGGAGCGGCTAAGGACCTTGGGCTTGTCTGGTTTGGAGAAAAGGAGGCTGAGGGGCGACCTCACTGCTCTCATCTTGAGGAGGGGACGTGGAGAGGGAGGTGCTGAGCTCTTCTCCCTGGGATCCAGTGTTAGGATACGTGGGAATGGTTCAAAGCTGCACCAGGGGAGGTTTAGACTGGACATTAGGAAGCGTTTCTTTACCAAGAGAGTGGTCAAACACTGGAACAGGCTTCCTAGAGAGGTGATTGATGCCCCAAGCCTGTTGGTGTTTAAGAGGCATTTGGACAATGCCCTTAATATGCTTTAACTTTTGGTCAGCCCTGGAATGGTCAGGCAGTTGGACTACATGATTGTTGTAGGTCCCTTCCAACTGAAAATATTCTGTTCTATTCTGTCCTGTTCTAAATTGATTGATTTTCACTTTTAAACGAGATCTGTAAATGTTCATATTCATTCGATTTGGCGTTTGCAAAGGGAAGGGAAAGTAGGTTCTGCTGATTTCCTGAGGAAGGTGTTGGATAAGAAAGGATTCAGACTGTGGGCTATACCCTAGCCTGAAGCCAGAGTCATGTTTGGCGTTTTCCCACAGGCCTGCACTGTGAAGAGTCAGCATGGGAGCCCTGGCTTTGTGTCTGAAGGACAGTAGCTCGTTAGCAACCCCCATTATCTTCCCTTCTCATATTTTCCTTCCTCTCCAACCATCTGATGGACTGAAAAACTATGGGAAACATTAAACTATTGTGTGGGGAGATTGACACTATCTATGTGTCTGTATATCCGGGGAGGCAGTGCCACAGTGTACGTTGAGAACGTCATAGAAACAAGTGAAACATGTACACAGCAATCCTGAGGTTTTTCTTAGTGTCAGGACACTTACTTTTCTGTGTGTTTTGATGCATTTATATTTCAATCTGGTAAAGTGGATTTCCTCATCTCTCTGTGATAGCTTAGCTGAGTTGTTCTGCTTACTTCAGTTCTGTGGCACTCCAAAGTCTCTTAAGATGCAATCTTATGTCTGAATTGATACAACTGTTACGGATGTATACACAGAGAAATGGAAATGTTCTCTGATTGACTGAAAATAACCAAAAGAGTTCAAATAAATAGAATTATTCTTTTCCGATAATGTCTACAATGTGCTACATGTTTCCTACACTTGGAAGCAGGTGTCTTTTGGATAGCTCATGACCCACAGAGACACAGACGACAGTGACAGCTTACAAGTGATATGGCTGCAGGGATAGCTGGCTGCTTCCTAGTAAAATAGTATCTAAAGTAGCAATACAGTAAGTTTATCAAACGAGTTTTTTATCATTGCTCATTTTATATGTTGGTACCATGGAGAAGCTCACACTGTAGTCTTATCTGTATATTTGTATGCATTCACTCACATGAAGTGTATATGTGGAACAGATCCCATTTTACACCAGGTATAGACAGGTACTGGGGGAAGGGAAATGCAGAAAGATTTTTAAGGTATCGCCGTGTGACCCAATAAGCCTGTGACATTTCATTTATGTTGTTGACTGCAATAGCTGAAGGTGATTTAGAGAATTATGTTTTACATCTGAACTGGGGCTGGCTAAGAGCATCCACTTGGGCAACGACCTCAGCTCAGCTGACGGGCTGTTAAACCTGGTCACACCGCAAGTGATTTGTCCTTCCGTCATTGTGGGAATTAATGGCAGTGCCAGGGACTGGCTCTGGAGCCCCCCATTCCCTTCCTCCCCACCCTGATTGAGACATGGCTCCCTAACGTTCTCATGTTACTCCTGATTCAGATAACACTAGTGGCAGTAGCAGCCGTGGCTTTGTGTCACAGCCAAGCTGCTTCATGCATGAGTCCGCCTGTGAAGAACAGTTGAAGAGATGGTCCTGGTGAAGGACACAGCAGTATATCAAGGCAGGTGCTGAGCAGAGGGAATGTAGGTGTGAGGAGAGGTTAAAGGTCCATGAATGTGTAAGGAGGAGGAAGACAGGATAGACCTGTGAATTTATCAGTAGCAGAGGTGGGTGCAGGGACGATGTCATTTGAAGGTGGGGATATCAGAGTTTCAAACTTAAAATGATGGGCAGAGATTTCATAGCTATCTGAGCAGTGCTGGCAAGGCCCGGTGACTGCAGAGGTGGGCGGTAGTGATGGAGGTTCCAGCCGCTGGGTCCTGGTTGAGCCACAGACACTGTGGGGGAAGCCACAGCAGGATTTAGGCATGGCTTAAACATGTGAAGCAAAGTGTTGCAGTCAGAAAACTTGTTGGTTTAGGACCTTCAGAAGTAAGAATCCTGTTTTGCGTTGTAGGACACAGGTGCAGAAGTGGTTGTCCAGAAGGAACTACCTCCTAGAGTGCAAGTAAACACTGAATATTTTGAAGAGGAACAAAAGGTCAATGAGCTGAAAAGTGAAGTGGCTGAACTGGATATCGTGCTCATAAATGAACAACTAAAAGAGCTGGAGGTATGGAAATTGCAAAGCCATTCCTTGTTGTTAATGTAGTGATACGTTTACAGAATTATGATTCACTTGGGCAAAATAATATTGTTGTATATAATCTCATCTAAGGCTTGACTGCATTAGTCAGTTTGTCTACCAGGTAATGTACAAACACTGTGCCTTAATGCAAATACGTTCACGTGAATACCATATTTTGTACTGCTCTTCTAGAGTGCAGTAGTAGATACACCTGTGATTGCACGTGTGCTTCCATGATGTGCACCGGCATGCGTGGTCATTTGCATGTGACTGAGCAAGCATATGTTTGTAGATCTATCAGTAATTAACTGTATTTTTTGCTGAAAGCTGAAAGTGCATAAGATCCTCTTTTAATCCTCTCTCTGTGGTGGGCTTGATTGTAGAATTTACAAACTGAACTGGAAACATGGAAAGCAAAGTCTTTGTGTCATAGTCAAGAAGTGTTTCCCAGTGCAACAGGATCAAACAGAGCAGAGCTGCAAACCACAGAGCCTGCAATGCCCTGCTGGGACAGGCTGCTTCAAGAACTAGATGCCGTTAAGGCAGTGAAGCAACAACAGTACTGTTTAATTAATGAATACCAGAAAAATCTTTCTGCTGCACGGTCCTCCATGAAAAATTTGTCAACAGAAAAAGATAACATAAAAATGTAAGTATGGTTTCTGTTAATAGGTTGCAGAGCAAATATGGTCCGAGACTGAATTTCGTGCCATACTTCAGTAATGCTCAGACAAGAATACAGTGTTTTATCCATCTTGTTAGTGTTGGGTAGCAAGAGAAGTCTCATAGGTTTGTAAGTTTAAACAGAAGCATTTCTGGTGCTTCTCTGCTATCCTTTAGTGATATCTACTCTTTATTTTTTAGGCAAAACAAAGAAATGGTTGCTGTACTAAAAACCTATATAAAAGCCATATTAAAATATTTTTGCAAAAATATGGCAGATGTGGAATATTAATTTTTCTTTAAGGACTCATAAGTTCTAATTTTTTTCTGAATGAAATATCTTATTACTCTGTAAATTAACCTTATTTGATAGGAAGAAGTCTGTGTCAATAAATAAGTCTACAGTACCAATTCAGAGGTAACCAATGCACACAAAATATTTAGTAACTTTTATGAATTAGTCTTCAAAACATGGAACTAGCCTATCGGTCACAATAGTGTATCACAATAATTTGAAAATTTTAAAAATAATTTATAAAATTGTTAATTTACAGCAAAGAGGTTGAAAAAATTGAATAAAAATCTAGCTGCTAAATGTATTTTAGGTGGGAATTTCAAAATACTCCTGAAAATAAACGATGAGTAGATAAACTCCTCCAAATGAATCTTGAATGAATGGGCATTTTCGAAGTTTTTCTTATAACTAAGTTTTCTTTTCAGTGTAAATCAGAAATTCCCGTAAAATGTCGTTAATTCACTTAGAGATGACTTACCACTATTGTTGATTTTTAAAATTTTATTTATTTTAACTTTAAAGGGAGGCTACATTCCTTTATGAAATGACACATTCTGTATTAGTATATACTGCAATTTTAGAGAATATACATTAGAATATACCTTTCCTGCAGAGGTATCTAGAAATAACTAATGCTATACAGATAAGGAAGAAATAATGATATTGCAGTGATGGTTAGGATATTTGTGAGAGAACATTAAGAGATACATGTGAGTAAGTGAATAAAGTGAGTGAATCATTTTCTAAACAGTTAAATTCTCTTTTTAAAATGTGTCTAGTCCATGTTTTAGGAGAAATTTTTTTTTTTAAATGCTACTCATATTTTTGGCAGGAGTCCTATGAACAACACAGTTCTTCTGGAGAAAATTAAGGCATGCATTGAGTCCTTACAAAAAGAAAGAGATGTCTTAAACCAGTTGAAAACTCAGCAAGAAAGTTTATCTCAGCATCTAATATGCATGGATAAAGTGTTAACCGAAAGCCAAATGAGGCAACTGGAGCAGTGGTGGCAACACATGGAACAAACAGTGCAAAAGAAACACGATCAAGTTGTGGCAGAAATCGATGAATTTAACCTGCTTATGAATAAAGCGCAGCATATTCAGAGACTGATAGAAGAACAGTCTTTACAAGCAGAGTTACATTCCTCATCTGAAGGAAAAGCCAAATACCCTGTACTTTGGACCACAGAGCTACAGGACATTAAACATGGTCTTTCTCTATTAAAAAGAAGGATTGAACTGCAGATGAAAAGAATTTGGAGTGATCAAGAGAAGGTAGCTTTAGAGAACTCTATCCATGATTTGCAGAGCAAATTGGAAGCATTATCAGCGCAACAAACCCCTCAAGAGGATGTTCAGATCACTGGCCCTGCTCTCATGAAACATGAAATGCTGAAGAGGCTGAAAGAAAATATTTCATGGGTCAACGATTCACTGTCCTCTCTTGATCAGAAAGCAGCACTTTTCCCCAGTGATGTTAAATCACAGATCAGAAGTTGTCAGCTTATGAGCACAGAGGTTCTCAACAGAGAGCCTGTGATTGTATCACTGGATTATGGGCTCCAGCGCATCGTTCCCAGCTTGAAGCCAGAGGAGATCTCTGATATGACCTGCCTTTTACAAACATTGCAGAATTCATACAAGGCTCTTGTTTTAAAATCAGCTCAAAGATTACAGCACCTAGAGCTTCAGCTGGAGGAGAGGCAAAGACTTATTGCAGAAGTAGAAAAAGTTCACTGTCAGCTTCGAAATGCTGAGATGCTTGCCAGGCCTGACGTGAACCAAACCAGCACGTGGTCAGAATTAATCAATCAACAAGCCATTTTAAAGGAGATTTTGAAAGACATACAGGAAATAGAAGGGCTTATCTCATCCCACTGTAAAGAGACTCAGGTCACAGCTGGGGAACTGAGCCTGTCTGAACAACTATTCTTGATTGATCAACTAAGAAGTCTGAAGAATAGAGCAAGGAAGACACAGAGGCAAGTTCAGAGTAAACTTCATGAAGTAGAAAAAAAGATAGCTGTCTGCAGAGAGTTTACTGAAGGAATAACTTCATTGCAGCAAGATCTTAATGATCTACAGTACGGTGAAATGAACCTGGAAGAAGATGAATTATTAGGTGCCAAGCAGCAAGTGAAGGATAAATGCAAAGCACTTAAAGAAAAAGTATTAGCTTTTCAGTGCAGTTTGTCACAAATAATGAAGTACAAAGAAATCTTTGAATGCGTAGGTCTAAAATGGGACTCACTGCAGCTGGATGAATTGCAAACTGAATTTTTAAAAATTAAAAATAAAATTACAGGGAAGATAATACGCTTTGATAATATTGTTAGGGAATGCGATAAGATTCAAGCGTTGCTAAATGAAATCCAGACTGTGACATCCACTGTAAGAAGAGAAGCTAACATCCTAAATAATAGCTCTAGCTCTTCTCCTGCTGAGAATCTTATATCTGCACAGATTCTGTTTCACACAGTTCAACAAATCTTGTACTTAACCCAGGAGGCAGCAAATCAAATAAACAAAAATGAGGTCTTTGATACACCGTTCAAAGAATATAAGAGGAAAGAAATAAAGAGCCTGGAGAAAGATGTTGAGGAATTGAATCAGTTTCTTCAAAACTTAGTCTCTGGTCTCCAGTGTGTAAACAAGGAAGATACCCAGAATGAAGCAGAACATATATTCCACATCATAAAGCATATTCAATTAGAGCTCCAGCAGCCACTTCTGATAGACATAAAAATAATGCAGTATGAAAAGATGCGATGGAAAGCAATTCAGAATATGATGCAAGCAAAGTTTTCTGCTATTAAATGTATAATGGAAAAAGAGAGGGAAAACCAAGAAGAAAAATCTCTTGCTGCTGGTATAGAAACAAAATTAGAAACACTGCAAGATCGTGAAATAGAACTGAAGACAGATATTGCTACCCGTGTTGTAAGTATATTTAATAAAAGTAAGGTATGGCCGTATGTCTTTTACCAATAATTAGATTAGGTGTCTGTGACTGTAGTGTTTATATTTTCATGACTTATATCCTCCTTTTATTCTAATAACTGAATTGGCCCATCATCATCTCTGCATTGGTGGATATGATGGGAATCACGATAAGAAACTAAGGATACAAAGAAATTAGTTGTATTCAGTTTGATTATAATCAACCAGTGGGGATTAGCACAAGGAAAGAAAGGTAAAGGGGAGGAAGGAAAAGGTTGTATTGAAGTATTGAGCTGAAGAGAGGCTGGGTGCAATTGTCCTGGCATTATTCTTGGGACTGATTTTATGTAATATTTTCAATAGTGACAATGAAAAAAACAGAAGTTCCTTGTTTCTACTGTTGCTTACCAGTTGGGAATGATCAAGGAGAGTAAAGCACAGGTCACACCAATGTGATCAGGCCTCAGGGAGGGTGAGCAAAGGAAAGGCAACCGGGATCCAAGGCTTTAACACAAGTATATAAGGCATTGATAAGGCATTGCTGGAGGATCGACCCGATTCTTCATGCCTTTGTCAGGAAAGGTCCACTCAAACTGGAACAGATACTGTTAGAGGGATGAGGAATGTTGAGGGCAGTTAATAAAACTGAATTTGCTCAACCTGGTAAGCTGAGGGCAAGTGGGAAATCTAGCTGAGAAATGTAATTAGGCTGGAGGTAGACTTAATGGGTGGAAAAGGACTGCTTAAGCTAAGGGGCGGTGTTAATACAAGGAGAAGGAATTAGTGAATAAATTTATATTGGAAACCAGAAGAGTGGTAACCTTCATAGCAGAGAGGTTCTGGAACCATGTCCTGGTCAAGAAGACCTGTGCCCTGACTGCCCAAGAGATCAATGGGTACAAGCGAGGAAATAGGAGGTAGTAGCTAATAACAGGAGGAGTGACTCAGTGTCCCTGATGGACTTACGGTCCTGCTGCCAGATTTTCTGGTTTGCTGTGCTTCATCTTCACTGCTTGGGTATTGTGTGGGAAGCACAATGCCAAAGCTTCTCTGCCCTGTGGGAATCCAAGAACTGGCAAAGTCACACATCGTTCTCTGTATGTTACATACAAGAAGAGGGTTTAGCGAGAAGCCGTTTGGCAAGTCATAGTGGAGATATCCCCCGGAGCAGAATAAAGCATCAATGTGTGGGCTTTCCTTGTCTGAACAGGACATATACTGCCATGTCCGTAAGTGATGGCTCTTGTGTCCTGTCATCCTTCTCTCTGGACTTTTCCAGTATTGGCAGTTCCCACATAACCCCTGTTCCTATGGTTGAGTGCAATCAATCCATAGGTTACAGCACTGCTCTGTGACTACCTAGGTAGCACAGTGCATTTGCCATGTGTCCTCCCTCACCTCCTCAGGCCAATTCTGGGAGCATTGGCCTCAAAGATAACCAGGTGTGAAATTCTGAGAAGACCATCTGGTGATCCAGAGGAGCACAGCAGTCTTTCTTGATTGTTCCTTTGTCTTTTTATCGCTTTCAGAGTGCTCTGGAGGAGGCATGTAAGACTGGCGAGCTTTATACCGAGGCTGTTCAGAAGGCTGCCAGGTTCCTCGAGGACTATGAAGCTCAGGTCAAGTCTGCTGCAGCAGAGCTTGGTAGCTCAGAGGAGGTCTGTCAAACCCCAAAATGGAAACAAGAAGAGTTCGACTCTGTAAAGGCGAACATAGAAAACCTGTACTCCAAGCTGAAAAACCTAGTGAAACCAGAAGACAAAACATGTCTGGAAAATACTTTAACAGAACTAGTTACTAAGAGTTTGGCATTAAGGGAGAAGGCTCAAAGAAAGGAAGCTGATGAACAGAGGTAGGTTTAAGAGATCTTCCTAGATCGTGTTGCTTGTTATGAGAAATTTGACTGGTAATAGATGCAGTGTTGCTTCTGCTCTGATAGAACCAGGTAATTCAGCAGAAAGAAATGTAAGCATTTCTGTTGTTCCCAGATGTGACTGTAATGGAAGGAAAATTGCCAGACAATAAGCATATTGCTAATAATTTACAATGCACTAATTTTTAGTATATTCCAGAAGGTATGGGGCTCGTGTCATATGATGCCAGAATCAGAAGAAAGCACATTTCCACAGTCTCTAACTCAGTGCTGGTGCAGGTTAGAATAGTTTTCAGAGGGGCCCTAATGCATGTCTTCCATAGGCTATTCTGATGGCTTGAGAAAGTAAAGACCAAACAAGATGCAGGCCATAGTTTCCTTCCCTCAAATATAGGTACAGAGGAAATCTGAAGAGCCTTCAGATACATGTACAGAAAAAGTTTGGGAGATAAGAGTAAAGGATTTTTAAATTGCTTGCTCATGATCCAGTGCTTCTGGTTCTACTGAGCATAATCTTAAAATCTGCTTTTATAATCAAAGAATTGGATGACTTTTAAGGCTTTGGTAATAGAAAAGAGATGATAAGATATAGAAATAAGAAATTGGAATTGTACATACCACACATCGTAGAGACAAATAGAATGTGTGTTACAAACTGGGAACTAATTTTGGGGAATGTCTGAGGAGGGTGGAGACTTAGATCAAGGCATACAATTCTGTTGAGCAGCTCCATGGCTGATATATGGATACACATACCTATATTTCTTTACCTCTGGGGCATTTGTACCTGCATCTCTAAAGTATCTGAGATATCGGACCTGAAGTGTGTAACAAATGCTAATTGAAGATAACTTGCAATATAGTAAGGACTACTGGTTCAGAAGATTTTTTTTTTTTATTCTAGTGGGCATTATGGTTGGAGAGAGGAGCAACCACAACTAATTTTAATTGATCTATTGATTGTTTCCTACAGGTATTTTGAAAAATACAAAAGCTACACAAAAACCAAAGATAAGGTGTGTGATAATCTTAACAAACTGGAAAAGATGCTTAGACAGTCTTTGTCTCAAATACCAATGTCTTATAAAGAAGCTTTGGGGCACTTAGAAGAAAGCAAGGTAAGAGAGGCTCTGAAGAACTTGAAAAGCTCATGCAAAACTGATGTAGCAGCTACGCACACCATATGATATCATAGTAGAAAGAAGTTAAATTCTTTATCCTGTATTTCTGTATATATAAAACCACAGAATCTATTTATATGCGTAGAAAAAGACTGGATTATAATAGGCCATGTAAAATGAGTACATCTTATTGCTGTAGAAATCAAACATTATCTGTGCTTAAGATAGTGTTGCATTTCTGTTCAGATCCCTCATGGCTTCTTTGCAGGACCAGGACTGGTCAGATTTCTAACATTGCTGCTGTTTTCCCTCAGAAGTGAAAATCCCCTTGCTCTCTTGCTGCCTTCCCACCAGACCTCTGCTATAATGAACCTCTTTGCTGTCTTCTCTTTTAGTACTCATCATATTACAGGCTTGTCATTTTATATATCTGTAACTCCTGCTCATTTCTCTTCCCTTCCAAATAACCAGAAAGAAGTAAGAACAGCCTAATTGCCTGGGCACACTGTTCTTCTGTTTGTTTCGTTTATTTGCCCATCTTTCTCCACAGTCTTAGCCAACAGAATTCTCTCATTACAACTGTATTTAACCAGCTCAGTGGAGTGATTGCCATTTTATTAGAGGATCCTAATCATGTCACTGAATGCTTCATTAACACTTCTGACTGTATTGTTTTATTTATTTACTTGTCTATTTTTCCTATAAGATTTTAGTATCCAACATTGACTCGGCTGAAGATGATCTTGTGAAGCTGAGGCAGGTCTCTGGAGAGCTGAAGAGATTATGCAAGAGAAGTGACAGGGCACTGGGCAGGATTGTAACAGTGCTGTGGGAAAATTGGCTGGGTTTGCTTGAGGTGGCAAAAGAGCTGGAAATTAACCGTGAAGAACTAAAGCAGGAATGGAAATTCATCAATGAAGAGGTGAGTTACTCAACAAACTGTAAGTTTTGGGGAACGTGGTAGGGATGGGGCCCACAGTAGAATGGCATGTAAAGGGCTGAGATCAGTGCAGAACATCGTTTCCCACCCACTGATCAGCCAGTTATCCCCAACCTTTCTTGAACCTGGAGTCAAAAATGATGGGGGTATTTATAGTACAAATTCTCTGAACAGAACAACTTTGTGTGTGGTTATGTGCTTTGTTAGAGCAAACTCAAATGTTTTGGCACACTTCAGAGGTTCAAGCTCTCTGGCTATGTAATTCCCAGTACTTAGTCATGTGTATCAGTAAATGAATAATGTAACTTCAGGTGATGGAGTAAAAAAGCACTTTATCTCATGCTTTGACATGCTGTTTACTTAGCTGGAACGAGAAACAATAATTCTCGATAAGCTCCAGGAAGAACAGCCAGAAAGTCTTAAAGAGAAAGAAAAGGCCACCAGAGAGGAACTGGTAGAATTACTAGATTTTGTGAAGTCATTTGAGGAAAACATCAACCAGCAACAGCTCCTCTTACTCTTACTTTTTCACCGAATAAGAAACATCCTGAATACATCTGAAAGTACTGAGGCAGAAGCTGCCCTTCCCGCCTTATGTGAGATAAAGGCAATGCAGGATCGCTGTAAAAAGTAAGTGGTGTGAAATTTCTGTTGAAGATATGACATAGGACTACTTAAAAGCACAGTGTTTTGTTGAGTATTAAAGAATATATGAAAGCTGTAATGCACTTAGAAAGATAGGGAATGCCCTACTGGGTCAGACCAATGCTCTGTCTAACCCATCTGCTGTCTCCAGCATGGGCATTGGGAGATAGTAGTTAGGGAGAAGACCTGAGCCTGGCTATATCGTGTGTGGGCTGCAATTTGTGTTCAAATGTAGAAGGAATCGGAAGGGATGATGGTCGATTTTGGAGGCTCCAAGATCTTGTGAACTTGAATGACGTGTGGGTCTTCCACTCTTAGAAAATCAGGTCTTGTGCTTTTTGCAGCAATGCAACTTTTGCCTTATTGAGTGCCACTGTTTAAAATTTGCCTCAAATACTTTTTGCAAATCTCTGATTGTACTCGCCCTTCTCCATGCCTGCTTTTTGACATGGAAATCTTTGTGAACATCTTCTGCTCTGCCAGCATTTTCAGACTCTGAGAACCTGAGCTCTGTTTGCTGTTTAAATATGCATGCTATCTGATTTGGTCTACCAAACATACTTTGTTTAGCCATATCTGAAGACTCGTTTTTGAAGAAACTGAAACAATAAAGGACAGAAACTCAGAGATTTAGTTGACAGAAAATAATATTAAAATACAGACAAATGGGTTCTGGATATATATTTTTAAAATATCTGTATTAAGCATGCTCTTTGTTTACTCCTACTTGGCGTAGAGTCCAACACTTAATATATTCTTGCTGGAAATCTTTCATAGGTTGTATGAAAAGACTCAAGACCATAAGGATTCTGTACAAGCTGAGATTCAAGAGAGGAACAAGATCACTGAAGAAATAAGTGCTGTGACAATTGCATTACAGGATGCTGCATCTGTGTTATTACAAGATGCTACTGGAAAGGCAGGACAACTAGAGGTTGGTAACGGCTCTGTTATTGTGTGGGGACATTCAGAAAATGTTCTCTTTTATGCTGGGGCTTGAACTTGCTCCAAAGAAAATTAGTGGCAAAGTATATGCGTATGCACATTGACTTAAAGAGAATGAATCTGGCTCAGCAGAATGTGACTGGCCCTGCCACATCCTTGGTTTGCGTTCCTCTCCCTCTGTGTGGACCAGTTAGCAGCCATAGAAGTCTTTGCAGATTGCAGAGAGATTCTCAGCCAGTTGCATGCCTTTTAGGAAGGACTGCTTAGTGTACATCCTGCCCCCTCTGCGTACCTAGCCAGGGCAGCTTCAGATGCTCTGGATTTGATGTCGTACATCAGGGGGTTAACCTGGTAAATGCTTTTTAGAAATCAAATTGTGATCAAGACCACAGTCTCCACCAGCAGCAACCAGCACTCTGCAGCAACCCAGTCTATACATTTCAGTGTATTTTTGTTACCCTTCTTTGAATTCTTGACTTTATGAAATGCTATTATTCCTAACACTTCCTGAATGTGGGTTTGTTTATTTATTATTAATTATATTTGTTTCAATTTAATCTTATTGTGTTTATATTACTATCAATTTTTAAATCTTGATCAATTTTTTTTTTTAATTATATTTAATAGAGTTATCTTTTAACTATAGAACTTTATTTATTCTAGCCTACTAAGGTCTATTACAAATTTGGGCCCTCTTTGCTGAGTCTTGTATAAAAACTAGCTGGGGGTCCCCACCATGTATTTTCTTTAGAAGGTGGATGCTTGAAGCTGGCAAAGGGCTAGGAAAAGTACAGAAGCCAAAGACTGTGGTGGCAGATATGAGCATTTTTTGAGGGGTTAGCATGAGAGAGAAATGTTACCTACATCTTTAGGAAGTTCTGAAAACCCATGAGCCAGCATTACTGTGGTAAAACCTTGTGGATTTGTCTGAAAGGGCTGGTTTTCTATTTAAAATTATTTAGAATTAGAATTTAGAATTGGGTCTTCTCTTTTACTCAATTCTTTGTATCCAGGAGGAGACGTTACCGCTGCAGGTGCTTGATGCCTGCTTTTTTTCCTCACATCCAAATTGTGCTACTCTGAGCACCTAAAACTCACCCCAAGGTGAGTTTGGATCCTGTTCCTGACAGCAATCGGCACAAGTAAATGTCAGCAGCAATCCTGTCAAATGATTTCTCTGTAGCAGTATGTCACAGCAGGCCTGTTCCTTTTGAGAAGATTCAGCTGAAAGGATTGAAAAATTCCTTAATTTTACCTCATGCCTAATACCAGTAAGCCAAAATCTGGAGGGCAATTTCATCCCTACTTCCAAAGAAAATCTAGTTTCTATAAAATCTATAGAATTATTCAGGGCTCCATTGCGTTTATTGAATGGAAATGCCTATTTCTCTTCCAGATGACAAATCTACGTTAGTCAGGTGGCCAAGTTTTAACTCACCAACATAGGTGAATATGCAAATGGAAAGTGATATCATCTAGTCCACTAGGAAAAAAATTTGGGCAGTTTTGACAGGCATCTCCTTCCCAGCTAAATAATCTGTGAAATGTGAACATGCATTTATATACAGAAACCAGTTTGCAGAGACATGCTTTGTTTTGGAGACGAATGTTGTAACTGATTCTTTCAAATTCAAGTCAGGGAATCTATAAACTCCCGTAAATGTTGGCACAATCTTAATTGGGCCATTTGACAACAACAGCCTTCTCTATGGTAGAATGAGGCACACAGCTGTTTCATGGTTTTGTGTTTTTTAATATCAGACCCAGTTGTCATGGGATGACAGGAAATAAATCAATCTCAGATTCTTACGTATTTCTTCTGTGCATTGTGTTTGTGTGAGGGAAAAGATTTCCAAGTGAAGATTAGGAGTTAATGGATTACCGTTACCCCTGACTGAAAAAGAGAACAATGTTAATTTTAATGTCTTTCATTGCCTGTTAGGAGCTTTAGATCATTTTCCCCAATAACTTGAGTTAACATTTGAGTTTCTCAAAACAGGAGAGCATTGGGAAAAGGAACCATAAAGCAAACAAACAGAACTTTCCAACTTGAAATTCTAGAAAACCTTCAAAACAAATGAGTTTCTTCATTCTTTCTGCAAGAGGACTTAGATCAGATTTTATTTCTAGGCCACAGGCTGTAGACAGTTGTTCAAGTTTCTTTTATCATAACACCTACGTTCTTCATGCAGAACTGGAAACTACTGTTTTGAAAGGAGCCTGCTGGGCTGCTCTGCATAATTGCCTGAAAGCAGACACTTCAACTTGAAACCTGTTGCTTTTTGTGGCCTTTGTGTTGTTTATAATAATGAAGGAATGAACGCTGGCTATTACACGTCTTTCAAAGAGAAAATGCACTTTTGGCAAAAGGGAGAGCACGAAGGTTAACGTTTAACCATAGGAGCCCTTCAAATGATTACGTTGCTATACCTGTCAGTAATCATCACTGCGTCAGTTGCCTGACATGGAGTAGTATCAAGTTTAATTAATTCTTACAGATTGAAAAGTGTCATTTCATTAAATGAGTGAGTATTTCTCAAAGTTAATCTGCTTGCAGAGGTAGTCAAGTTAGGTTTGATATCACAAAAACAACTTTTCCAAACCATAATCGTGGTAGGAAATATAAAATACAATATGTATGTATGTACATATATACATATGTACATATACACACATGCACACGCACTCGGTAGAAGCTGGATAAAACTGCTGATGTTCTTAATTTTGTAGGAGGTTCAGAATGTGATTGGTAAAGAAAGTCAAACTCTAAAGGATATCATGGAGAAACTCCGCATCAAGTATCCTGAAATGTATACAATAGTTCCTGCAGAGATCGAAACACAGTTGGAGGACTGCAAGAAAGTATTGCAAGACCTAGAAGACAAGGTAATTGTTGATGCAATTTTCCTATTTACCTTTTTGTAATGTATAAGTACAGCAATATTTGATGAATGTTGTAACTATAAATTTCAACTTGAAACATTGATTATTTTCATTTGCATTTTCCTCTCGGTGAAAATATATGCATGAGGAAAGATTCCTGGTGTTAACTGTCTCCTTTTAGAATAACCTTACAGTAAGCAGTATGAATATAATATTTTTCTTTTCCGTTAAAAGAGGATAGGCAGAAGCACTAGCAATAAAGTCTTGAATATGATATGGATCCTGTCTTCCATCCAGTCTGATTCTTAAACTGAACTAGTAGGCAAAGTTGGTTGGGAGGTTTGTATAGCTTAACTGAGAAGATATTTTCAAAACTGAGTTCAAAGAGGACTTTGAAACCAGATTTTTTTCATCTAATTTGCACACATGGTAGGGTATCACGGCATGGTTCTTTATACCACCCCTCGGGACATGGTTGCATTCATTTAAAAGCAGGCAGGGGATTTAAATAACTAAATAACATTGCCTTGGCTTTTTGCAATGTTTTCTATCTACAGGGGGTATAAACAGTTAACTGAAAGCAAAACTAAAGGAAAATGGAGTAATGCTGTAAGTTTGGGGTCAAATTTAAGCCTGGTATAATTATTATCCTTGTTATTTATTCATTTGTGTTACTTTTAAAAAGAAAAAATCTTTCAGTTCTCTTATTTCAGAAACAATAATGTTTAATGCTAATTTTAAAGGCTAAATCTCAGTTAATTTGATAAAACTTGAAAGTTTAATAGAACAATTTTGAAATCCAGTTACTTGTTAGTGTCTGTCAGATTATTCATTCATTTTATGTTGCATTAAATATTTAGAGACATTCATTACAGCTTATTGGTTTTAATTTGGGTAACTTTGTAGTTTCTGTTTCAAAATGGAACCAGTCTTTTTAGAACCAACAACTGGGTAGGAGAGAGAATGAGAAGGAAAGTAAAACAGTATTTATCCTTTGGGGTTTTTTTGTTGTTTACCATTTCATTTACTGAGATAAAAGATTATCCCAATGCACACATTACATGTTGGAGTGAAAGAACTGGTCCTGGAAACTAGATAACATTTGCTTTTCACATTTAGGTAGTGGAAAACAGTATAAACTATCTTGGAATTTTTTAAAATGCATTTAGGAAACAAAATAAATCCTGCTGGAACTGGAGATCAGTTTAGTTACATACTAGGAGATACCGGCATGTGTTAAATTGAATTGACTTGTCATATTTTAATGGCATTCTGCTTTCTTCTAAATCTGCTAACCTAAAAATGAAAATAAATTGTACTTTTGATACAATGGATTTTATGTGAAAAATGTAATAAATTTGTCCCTGTAAGAAGTCTTGAAATCAAAATCCTGCCCTACCAACAACCAGAGCATTGACAGATGCAGCGTTTTTTCTGAGGAAAGATAGGAAGCCAGTGCTTGGTCTGCTTTCTCATTTCCAACTGTGTTGCATCACTCATACATGTTTCTCTTCTATTTTGGAGACTAGCACTACAAACATCAGTAATTCTTCATGTTTGGTATACTCCAGGATAGGAGTAATGGTCAAGTGTTTGGTGATGACAGTCTGAGTTCCTTTTTCCAAGGAGTCTTGGGCACTAAGTACAGACTGGACTTCACAGCTTTTTTGTGTAGGCATGCTATTTGAGAGGAGCACGGTAGTTCTTTTTGCTATATATTTATTTTGATGAATACAATTTTATCAATACAATACCTTACTATGGGTATTATTATATTGGTCTGACGCTACATGTTGGAATATATAAATAATAAATAATGTTAATAAAATTAAGAAATAAAAATGGATAAATAATTTATTAACTAAATCATGATCTTAGTTCCTCTTCCCACAAAAAGGATAAAGTATTTCAGTATAAGGAGCTTCGAACCAGCATAACTACTTAACTAGAAATCTTTTGCATCAATGCAGCATACAGCTGTTCAATGTCCATATGCCCCATAAATCCCAGGGCTGCAGAACACAAAGGATTTACCATGATTTAACAATTTCCTGGTGCTTGGCTGACCCTAACAGCTCGCATGGTTTAGTAAGAAAAGATGTTACTTTGGGCTAAGAGCAAGGACTTTCTCACTCCCTGCTCTTCATCTAGTCCATAGTAACCTGGTACCTTACTGTGTCACTCCGTTCTGTGCTCAGGCAATTATTCAACTTCAGCTTACTTGAGAGTTTTTCTCTTTACATAGAAAATCGGGCCCTCCGGTGTACCATTTTTTCAATTCTGTGGAGTTCTGCAGAGCAAAATTAAGTTCCACATGCTTTATGGGGCTCAGAGCCTTTTATTTTACTAATAAGTCTCTAAGTTTATATTTAGAAATTCACTACACATTGATGCAATTCCATATTCCCTTATTTGTTACATGGAAGTAATAGCTGTCAGCTGAGACGTAAAGGTGTCGTTGTAGGTTTCTTACAGTACGAGTCTAAATGTGACCCTTTCCACAGTGCAGCATAATGAGCCTCTGTTACAGATTAGAACAGGGGCAGCTGAAGCAAAGCACCCAGGGACTTGCAGTGTCTTATTTTTTGTTTCTTCAGGGATTGCCTTTCTTGACCAGTCATTTTTAAGTGAGAGGAAATTCTTGAACATATAAATGTTGAACCTGCTCACATTAACGCTTCTCCCTGCTAATGTAATTCCATTCCTGTGTTTTTAAGTGATTTGTCAAGAGAAACATAAAAAGAATTTGAGTATTTTTGGTGAGGTGGCATGCAGAAACAAGCAGATCTTTGTAATCTCCCTATCGTTTTCTCTTTACTCTGACAGCTTAGCTTTGAAATCTTGCAAAGCTCTCCTCAGTATGTGCTGAAAAGAAAAGCAGAAACTATTAACAATGGCCTTCAAGCTATTGAAAAGATGTTACAACAGAAGAGTGAAAACATTTCAAAAGCCAAAGAAGTTCAGAAGGTAATCTTGCCGAAAAAATTTTGTGGGTGCTAAAAGATTTTTGGTTGTTTCTACAGAGCCTGGTTTAGCGGGAGTGTAAAGTGGCCCTCCATTCATTTTATGTCTGTAAAATGAGAAGTACAAGCAAGCATTTAGTTGGTGAATATTTACCAGTTCTTTCTCACAGGAAAATACGTGTTTTTTTCAACTGTGAATTACACCGGTAGATGCAGTGTGTTCTGTTCCTGTCATATCAGTTCTGAAATCTTTGCAATTCCCTATGCCCCACATGCAGAACAAATAACTCCGCTGTTATCTTTGAGCCTGACCTGATGTTTCATTTCCCCTCTCTCCACATGCAGCAAATCTGGGATATGCTGGACCTTTGGCATTACAAACTCAATGAACTGGATGCAGAAGTGCAAGATATAGTAGAGCAAGATCCCTGCCACGCACAGGAGTTGATGGATATCTTAGTGAGCCCCCTTCAGCAGTACCAACAGGTCTCACAGCTTGCCGAGCGCAGAACTGCCATTTTAAACAAGGTAGATGCAAATGTAAAGTTTTTAAAAAAATCACATCTTATAAAAAACAAAATAAAGGCTTTGCATAAAACATCATCAAAGGCTGTCAAATGAGTAAAGAGTCAAAAGCCTGCTGTAGGTGTGTTGGCTTATTATAGCTAAGAGTTTCTGGAGTGGCATCAACCATTGTTGATGGGGGTTAGCGTCGGGAATTCATGCCCCTGGATGGGCGATGAGATGGTTCTCTATGACTGCTAATGGGCTATCTGTTCAAGTAACATTGCCATATAAATCACAACAATGCCCCCGTGAAATGTAAGTTCATAAGCACCAAAATTACCTTTCATTAGAGGAGATGATAGCCTGAAATCATGAAACTCTTTCAGAAAAGTTATGATCTTTATTTCACCATACTAATTTAATTGACCTTGATGAAAATGCATCCTGTTTTCTTTTAATCTTGTCCATAGATGTGTTTATCCTATACAGTGAATAGAAATGCATTTGTGCCTTTCTGAAAAATCCTGTCATTTCCTAGGCTGCCAACAAGATGGAAGAATATGATGAACTCTTGAAGAATGTGAAAGTTTGGATAGAAAACACCAACTGCTTGCTAAGAGCAGATGCTCAAAATGACTCTGCAAAAAGCTTACGCAAACATACTGATGACCTTCAGGTAAGTGTTAATGCAGATATACGGTCTTGTTAGAACTGGTTGCTCTGTACAGACACAAGTTTGCATTCTTAAGTCTTACTGACGTAAATTATTTACCATTTTCAATAAATCCTTTAGGTGAAAAATAGTTATAGTTGACACTCATGAAATATAGATGGATACTTTTCAGTGTTGGACATATCTATCTTGTGAAAGTGCTGAACTGTAGTACATCTATCTTCTAAAAATACATCATTGTCTTCTGTTACCCTACTGTGTAGCTATAATCAGTTTTTACTACCTCAATATGTATGGTTCTTTCTGTATTGTGTGTATGTGATCCAAAAAGGATAAAGGGGTATTTTGATGTCTGTGTGTTAGATGGAAACTTTGAAGTGAATTGTGATTTGGAAGGCAGTTCTCACTGTATCTTGAGGGTAATTCTGATTGGTAATTTAAAAAATGAAACGTTTGTGATATTACAGGGAAGATCAGGGCCAGGCAAGTGCCAAGAGGATTTCTGGCAATTTCTTATTTGAAATTTGAGTTTTCTATATGTCCATTCCTTGGCTTAGGCCAAGAGAGGAAGTTGGTGCTCTGAACATAGATTTTTGTGTTAAAACTAATATTAATTAATTCCTTATAAGAAGTAGCTGACTGTTCTGGACTCATATGTTACAGAGCACGTAGCCACAATGGGGAGATTATGATTTCCAAAACCTGTGAATGTTTTTGTGACAAAAGCTTACTGTCTCCTGTGTTTGTGGTTTGGAGTGTTTTATGTGTTCTGGGCTGGGAAACTAGTGGATTTGGAAATGGACCCAAGGCTTGCATTAGAGTTGAGACAGGCATTCAGTCCTTTCCTTCAGTCGATCACATGCATTTCTTGCAACCCTCACTGTGCTTCGTGAAGACATTTGCTGTAATTAATGCAAAAGCTCATCCAGGTAGCTGCAGGAGATGGGAAGAATCTTCCCATCATGCACAACTGGCCAGGTATTTTCTGGAGCATTCTGTTACATCTGCTGTCTGCAGGCTAGTGTTCAGAAAACCCTTTTCAGGTGTCTGGCAGACATGTCTTGTTCATGTACTTGGGGTCAGCCTGACCATGGCACAGGAGCTGGAGAGGAATCTTCTCCAGGATCTCATACTTTTCTTTTTTTGGGGTGGGACCTCTTTCTGAGTTTAAAATCTTCCTCTTCATGCCTTTTGCCATGTAGATTTATTTTATCTAATTAATTCCCTTAAAATCATGGCATCAGTCTCTCAGTTTTTTGCCTGCAGGATGCAGCAGTTTGGTTCCCTTAGGATTGAAGTGTTTTAGTCTGAACTAAGCTTTTGGGAATATATGCAATGGTCAATGACATACAGGAAATTAAAGCCGATTCCTTCTGGTCCTAACCTCTGTGAAACTTTCATGTTCACCATTAACGGATCAAACTAAGCTCTTATTTTGTCTCCAGATGGCTTTGGAAGACTCAGAGCAAAAGCAGAATCTTCTACACAGTGTTTACTTGGAGCTGGAGGAGCTAACACCAGTCTTTGAAACAGACAGTGTAATGCAACAGCTAAATGAAATAGATGCTCAAGTAGCAACTTTACAGCATGAGATAGCAGAGATTCTTCCACAGATCCAGCATGTGGCTGATGTAAGTTTGGGTGACCTATATATATACAACTTATATTGCCTGCATAGAAAAAGGGTGTGCTGGTTTTAGTAGGTGTGGCAAGTGAGGAAATTAATTGCTTGGAAACAAACCATCAGAAGGTGTTTGGTATCTAATTAAGCTGTAAAGTGCAGGAGTATTGATGACAGCCCTTGTTCAAGAAGAGAAATGCAGGGCTTGTTGACTGGCAAATTAAAAGGGCTTGCCTTGCTGGAGGGCTGGAGGGCTGGAGGGCTGGAGGGTAGGGCTCCTATTCAGAAGCACCCAGACAGGCTGGAGAAATGGGCTGACAGAAACCTCATGAAGTTCAGCAGAGGCAAATGCAAAGTCTTGCACCCAGGAGGGAACGTGTCCAAATACCAGTACAGGCTGGGGGCCAACCAGCTGGAAAGCAGCTTTGCCAAAAGTCGTTCTGGTGGACAACAAGTTGATCATGACACAGCAGCATGGCCTTACAACAAGGCGGCCAACAGCATCCTGGGCTGCCTGAGCAAGAGTGTAGCCAGGAGGTCCACGAGAGTGATCTTTCTTTTTGGCACCTGTGAGATCATACATGGGTGCTGTGCTCAGTGTTAGATTTCCCAGTGTAACACAGACATAGACATACCTGGAGTGAGTCCAGGAAGGCCACCAAGGTGGTCAGGGGGCTGTCACACAGGATGTAGGAGGAAAGGCTGGGAAACCTGGGTCAGTTCAGCCTGGAGAAGAGACAGCTCGGGAGTTGGGGGACGGGTATTACTGCCGTCTACTGATACATAATGGGAGACTATATACAAGACAGAGCCAGGCTCTTCTTGGGGTGTGCAGAGAAAAGATGAGCAGTAACAGACCCGAATTATAACAAAAGAAATTCCATCTACATGTAGGAAGGATTTTTTTTGCCATGAGATTGGTCAAACACCAGATCAGCGGTCCAAAGGGGGGGTAAAATCCCCATCCCAGGAGATACCCAAATCTCAACAGGATCAGGCCCCAAACGACCTGCTCTGATGGGCACCAGAGGCCTCCCGAGATTCCTTCCAACCTAATTTATTCTGTGACTCTGTCTCCATGAGAGTTCACAAGCAGCTGTACTGTATGTGGATCTATTTTCCATCTGACATAAGACTCTTCATATAGGAAGCTGCAACAGTGTAATTAGACCAGTTTCCTATGCTGATAATTATCACTACTGGAAAAGTGTCTTGTCACTACTGGTAATTTATAATGTGACTTTTCAATGATATTTCAATTTTGTATTCAGGGTTTAAAACACACCAGGTGACCTTAGATATTTAATTCCTCCAGAAGTTATGATGATACATAATGTATAATAACTAGCCTTTTGATTGGTACCATCCATTAACATGTCCCGCATATGCTGCACTTGTTTTTCAGTATTTCTTTTTAAATTAAGTGAAAGGCAGAAATGCAAGTTGGCTTTGGTATTTGTACTATCTACAGATTCTCTTCTTCCCAAAATCTAGGAATTGGATGCCATTGAATCTCATGTGAAAGTGTTTGAGAAGGAAGTTGCCAAAATGAAGACAATCCTGTCATCAGAAGATCTGTTGGAATTTTCTCCTAAAGACCAACTTAAACATGGACAGGTTTGTGAAAACTCCTATATAGGCTTTTTTCCCTATATATTTATGCATAAGTTAGCATAAATATGCTTTCACAAGCATAAGGCTGTTTTGTGACTGCAAACTACCATGAACAAGTTTTTAGTATATGACTTTGAAGTGTTAGTATCACACAAATTCTAACTCTCGGGTCAAAGATTGAAAGTATTATTTCAGTCATGATTTCGGCTACGTGTTTCTACAGTAGCAAGTAGTGCAGTCCAAGAGGAGCCCATTGGTAGCGCAAAACCAGTTGGTGCAGAGGACCTGATATCTGTGTTCTGTGTGTCTTGGGGGCTTACTTTGGACTGATCCTGTAAAACAGACATCCATTAGTGGCTGGGTGTCTTCAGAGGCTCTTCTGGAGAGTATCTGCTGCTTTAGTTTCATTTGAAATGAATCCAGTTTGTATGCTCCAAGACAACTGTGCAATGTAAACCCTAAGGTGAGACTGTTGGGAGATCCCTTCAAGAAGCACAGTCATGGTTTGAATGAAAACATTTGAAATTAAAGCACTCTTGAGAACATGCCCATAGGGAACTCGAGTATGTCACTAAAGTACATGTTGTCAGACATACCTGCCATATTTGAGTGTCTTCATTTTTGGGAATTTTATGGCCTGACTTTCAGAGACACTTGCTGCACATCACTCTACTTAGCATAAAACAGTAAGTAATCTGAGAGTCTGAAAATCAGGCCCTATTTTTTCAAAAGTGGAGGCAAAACTTAGCAGATGTTTCTGCAAATGTAGGCTGGAATGACTTACCATAAAACCATTTCATCATGCAGGGACTTCACTGCAAAGATACCTTGGCCAGATGGTTTTCCTTTCTCTGCTTGAGTAAAGTAAAGCAAAGCATTATGGTATCTTTTCTTTTATGCCACATGCAGACCATACACAGAATGAAAAGCAAAAAGCATGGGTTCAGTTTCAAGGGAGGGATAAAAATGTCATCATACCTCTCACAGCTTTGTTATCCAGAGATAAATTTTGTAATGGCTACATTACATGGAAAAACTAAAGTAATATTTTTTCTGGAAAATAAAGTTCACCTACTTTCTTATTTTAAATTGAAGCCTGGATATTACACTAATACCAAAAAATTCCTGATACGGGCTGCTTATGAATGAGAGAATAAGCATCTCTATTCCAATTGGGACCTTTTAAAATGAAATCTTCTTGAGAGGGAATTTAACAAAAATATTAGTAATTGAAAGGCCCATGAGGTGGTGTGTATTTATGGTTTTTTCTTCTTCTGAAATTCCCACCTGAATGAGGTCTCAGTAGGATTTCATCTTTCTTTAGGAGAACCAAGAAGTTGTGAGTTGGTATTGCCATTCTGTCTTTCCTAAGTTGATCACTGAGTCTTCCATAAAACATGTATTGTGGTATGAAACTGCACATTTCTGTTCATCCAAAAGTGATAAAGGTAATTGTAAACTGTGCATCCGATCGGGGTGCTGTGATATGAAATGCTGTCTTTGACAGGAAAGCCATCATCAGGGGTTTCTCCTGGCTTCTGTCCTGGTTCATCATCTCAGCTACGTTGATAAGACTGTTTATAGGATGATCATAAAATGGCTAGCTTTAATATAGGACATCTCATGGCTGGTTTGCAGCATAAAAAAAAGAAAAAACAGAGTTGGCTAGAGTGACATCAAAGGGTTTGCACCAGTTTTTTAACTGTCTTCACTGCCAAAGATGCGCTACTTTGAAATGACACACTTAGTAAATAGTAACTACTCTGAATGTGTCCTTTTTTTTGTCACTGTGCAAACTTTATGTATGTATATGCAGAAAAAACAGAACTGTAAATGTAAGTTATATCTTCCTCTTGCTTTAGACAACCTCACCATGGATTTTCACTTATTTGTTCCAAGATTAAAATATTCTTCCTCAAATGGGAAACTCACCAAAGAGAACTTTTGCACATCCTGACCGTAGTATACATTTTCAGTGTTGATTTTTCCAACTCAGTATCACACCCATCATCTATCCTGTATCCTAACAGGTTATACTTGACCATGTTGGTACCATGCAGAAGACCATTGTTCATATACAGTCCTTCAAAGAAGCACTTCAGCTACCAGGGGTGAAAATGCAACCTTTCTCAGTCTTCCAAAGAGCAAGACAACTCTTGAGAGAATTGAAGAAATTAGAAAAAATTACTAAGGAACAAAACGACCTACTAGAGGTAATTTGTTTGTTTGGTTTTGTTGGTTTTTTTTTTTGCTGTCACCTAAACCACCTTTATTTTATAATAATTTTGATCACTAGACAATATTGTTTTCATAGGCATATAGTACACCTACTTTTTCTTCTATGTAATGGTTTGGGGATTTTTTTTGTTCTGTTTTTTTCCTGTGTCATTTGATGCTATGACAAGGCACACCGGATAGTCATGAAATTAATTTCAGTTTTCCAATTCAGTCACAACTGACACCATGTGTTTTACCATATTGTAGAAGAAATGAAGGCCCAAGTGTCTTATGACCCAGGTTTGCACAACTGATGATTGAAGTCCAGTGTTATATGCAGGTGCTCACATCTGCAATGTCCAAGTCCTTAAACATGTCTTGAACATGGAAATTCTTTGTTGACAGCCATTAGATAGAAATTGCTGACAATTAATAGCAGAAAGTCTTTTACTAAAGATGATCTTCGCAAATCAGTAAGCCAGGAAAGCAAGCATTTTCTACCACTGTCGCTTTGTTAATTCATTGTTTTGAGGCAGGCCAACTTCAGCCCTCAGAAGGTCCCATGCAAGGATGTGTCTGCATAAGACAATATGTGACAGGGGGCTTGGAGATGCTGTTGGCCAGTTCAGGTTTGGAAACAGAAGTCATATAACAACATTGGTGTGACACTTGGCTGTAGGAGAAGGCAGTGCCGGTGGGGTCAGTGAGCGTTAACTCATGGGCAGTATGAGTTATGAAACAGCTATCCGGGCTCCAAACCTGAAGCACCAATCTCTTCAGCACTTCACTGAGCGATGTGGTTGTACCAGCTCAGGAAGGTTTTAACTCAGGGATGTCTGCATCACGCCACAATGTCCGGCATAGATGTACTTGGAGGCAATCTGGAGTTTGGTTACGCATGTTCCCACGTCAGCAGAGATATGAAAATTCTCATGTGACCCATCCATTTCTCGGCAGGATGATAGCAGCACCTAGAAAAATGATACAGTATCTTTGCTGATTTGGTTTTCCAAACCTATTACAGTAGAGCAGAATGCTTCAGAACATCTAACTTCTTACTGGGCATTTCAGAGGTCAGGCAGACACAAGTGGCAGCTAAAATGTGAACATCTATCTTTGATTTTCAGTTTGTGAAATTAAGACCACCACACCAAGAGAAGACTCAAACATGCTACATGACTAATGCATGCTTGGAGTTTGGAAAAAAGCAATGACTGTGAGATCTGTATGATCCCTGTGGTCTTTTTGGTTTTTAGTCCATACAATTTCTTATGTCTGAAAAATGGATGTGGTAAAACGTACCTTTTTCAGAGAGTCACCAAATCAAATACTGAAGAATTTTCAAAACACTTTAAACCCATCAGAAACAGAGTGCTTTGCAATTACAAAGTGTTATCATGAGACTTCTAACTGGTTTATGTGGAGCATTAGGTCGAGGTTTAGATTTTCCTCCTTTTTGAAACAGCTGTAACCTTTTTTACTCAGCATTTGCCTTTATCTTATAGGCATCCAACAATCCGTAGCTGAGTGAAATTTCTTTGTGAGAAAAGAGATTGGAAAAATTGCGATTCTTGGCAGCTAGGATATCAAACTGTGCGAAAAAGATTTTCCAGTCCTGTTGAATGGGTTGAAAGCGGCAGTACAACAATAGAAGTCTAGCACCAGCTAAGACATAACAAAGGTTAAAGCTAGTAAAGGATGACATTTTGTGTGCTGCATTAGAAAGGCAGTAAGTATCCTGATAGAGAGGAAAGCAAATGGGAGGCAAGCTTCCTGTACGAATATATACATAGTTATTTTTTTCCTGAGGATTAGTTTTGAAGTTTTAGCGTTTGGATGCGTTTGCCCATATTTTGCTATGGGTGATGCACTAGGATATTGCACTAGCAACTTTTGTATAATTAAGTTGCAGTGTAACATCTGAAAAAGTATAACAGAAACAAAACCTGTAATAGGTAGTGTAAATGCATTGGGGCAAGATTTCAGGTGACTTAGATCTGTGTTGAATGTTGCCCTCTGTTTTCTATTACGGCCTGTCAAGTACCACACCTATCACTACCTAAATAACGTCATCAGGAAGAGGAGCTGGAAGCCACAGCTGCTTCTACTGGTTTTCTGTGCAAGAGAGTGGCAGTATTTGCATATTTGATGATTTACTGTGCTCATTTTTAGTAAGCTCTTCCATAACAAATACAATGCCTGCCTGCACGTACACTATGGCAGGTGGGCCCTTTCCGTGGGTAGGTCTTCTAGTATTACAGTATGAAAAGTAAAAAGCAAACGTTAAGCAGGAAATAACTCAAAAGAGAGGCAACACTTCTAGGAAGAGACTCAGTCCCACATAATTTATATTGTATTAGGAAAAGGATAAAATAAGATCTTCTGCCCCTCAGTGGAAGGCAGGGAATTTTAGATGAGTTATCTTCAGGCAAGTGGCTATATTCACATATTGGCCTGTGACAGAAGGCATTGGAGTCTCTATACAGAGTATTCATATTCTTTAGTTAGTCAAGGACACTTGAGGTAGTACACATTTTACCTATTACTGAACAGTCCTGTTCATGTGGAAGTGAAGGTACGGGTAAGAGAGTCTCTCTTGTAGAAGGACTTGTAGTTTCTGATTAAAACTGAGCAGGAGAAGACCTACTCTTTTTTACCTCCTCTTGATTCTTTAGCTATGGCATTAAGACTAAAGTCCACAATTAAATATCTTCCTCTCCAATTTGGCTTTTTTTTTAAGTGGGGAAAATACAGGTTTTAAAAGGAAAAAGAAACTAAGTAAAAAAACCCAACCAACCAGCCATTTAGAACCTTATTAGTTTGTGTTTTACCGAGAGAGAGTGCTACTGCGAGGAAATGACTGAAGAAATGGCACTGTTACTGTTCAGTGCAGGAGAGACTCTTTGCTCTGAAAGGCAGAGTCTGTGCATGCTTTGCAGAGAGATTTTTCAGCCTGTCAGGCTGTTCGGGTGCTGCTGTCAGCAGAGTAAGTTCAAGCCTGTTGACAGTAGGCTGCATTTTCTTCATTACCTTTTGCAGACACCTGAGGAATAGTCCTTAGACATTCTTTGGTTCTCAGCCCACGGGTCGGAAAACACAGAGCCACCAAATATTCTGCAAATAAAATGTTTTCACAAAATATTCTGATTTGTAGATGTAACAATTTCTTAATTACCTGAGACATCATGACAGGCTGTGGCTGACAAACATGAACAATGTGTGTGGAGAGATTGCCGATTTCTGCACAAACAGTAAAGCATGGGGGGTTGATGAGATTTTGCTGTCACTGTCAAATGAGTAAAAGTGAATTTGGCTGTTTATAGCATATGATATGTTTTCCTTTAAGCCATGTGAGAAGAGGAAGCTTAAACAAAGTGGAAATACTTACCATTTTTATAGGAAGTATTCAAATTGTCAGGTACTGTGGTTGGCTTATCCTCTGAGCTGCAGTGTCTGCCTGGTGTACAGCACAGTTCATTTTTGGTCAGTGCAGAACTAGCTGGCAGTAAAGACCTGAGCACCAATAAAAACCAGGTAGGCTTTCTAACTTGATGTGAAACCCTGTAATTTCTGTTTGGTTTTTTTTTTAGCCTGTTCTAAATTGTAGTGAATGTGATTAAATATGCTCCATTTGTATTTTATAGCCAAATTCATAGCTCTACTCTGGAGTAAGCAAAGATGTGCTCCTAGGCAGAATACCCCACCATACTTTGACTTATGAATAAAGCAGTTTGTTTGTCTTTAGCAAGTGAATATTAAACTTTGTGAGGACAGGGTGGTGCAAAGTTAGCAGAACAAACACAGTTTATTGTACATGTAACTACAGAAACAAGGGAGGCTTCAGTACAAGTTTGTTGCAGACTAGTTTGTTTCTGTACTAGTTAATTCAAAATGATTTATGAGAATTGCTGTTTCACAGGAAGCTGTAAAGAAAACAGAAGAATGTGAGCAAGAAATTGAAAAGTTGAAACAATTCTTAAAGAACCACTTGGTTGAAGTATCACATGAAGATCAACCACTGGCTCAGAAGACTCATTGTCCAGAGGTGGGTTTCATTGTTTCCTCTCTCATGTCTGATACTTGTCCTGACTGATACTAATCATGACGACGCAGAGCACTGAGAAATGTCAGCATGCTTCCCCTCCCCACCACATTCAAGCAGGCATTGAATACCATGGTGTGACTACGCATACGTAAGTTGACATATACAAAGAGATATTACAATTAATAATAGTTTGCAAGTTGGGTATATCTTTTATAATATACTCCTTATTGACATTGATGTATCATTTGTACCTATATCAACTTCTAAGGAAAATTTAGGGTGCTGTTTTCATGACAGCTGACAGCTGTTTTGGTGAAACAATATGCAGCGCTGATAGCTTGCCTATGCTCAGCATCCTGCTAATGTTGCTGAGGTAGCGGCTTGGGATAGTGCATAAGAAGAGAACTGAGTCCATTTCTGATCGCTGATCACATTGCAACAGTACTGTTGGTGATTCTGGTTCAGGTTAGATTCTTTAGACGCCTTTCCTCATCCTCACTGCCACACTATGTTTTCATCAACTGATAAACATGTGTTGCTTTTCTCCCTGCAGTCAGCTGCTTTCTTTAATGCATTAATTGATTATTTAATGCAAAAATAGGATGTGTTTTAAGGACAGCACTGCAGAAGTCAGGAAATGACTAATTAAGTGTAATAACTATTTATAGTGCCTCTGAAATGTTCAGCTTTTTGCAGTCAGTCACAATAAAGTTAATACACATACATTGTACTTGCCAAATAACTATAATCACTCGGTAGGCTTCTAAGTACATAGCTGCTCTGCTTTCAGGTGGTTGGATGTTGGAGGCTTGATGCTAGTACTAAGTGTGACTCATTTCCTGATTCTTACTTGGTTTTGTCTTTGAGTGTAGGACTTTCTGTTTAACAGCTCTTGTTTTAGAAGAAAACCTGTTTCACAATTGTAGCATTTCATGAATAGAAGTGGGCAATGGAACTGCCCATCTTACTGAGGGGCTTCAGATGACGAAGTGATGTTAAAGATTTGGTTCCTGAGGAGGTTTTTGGCTAGTTGCAAAGCCATAGCTGGTAAATGTATGCTGTAAAGTCTCCTCCTGCAGTGAAACAAATAGAAATACTGTTCTTAGTGGACATTTATAAAAATCTGCCAAATTATCATGGATGGCTGTTTCTTCATTCTAAGGACTTTTTCTTGCCTCTACCTTTGGAAGATTTTACCCTGTGTTTTTGAGTGTATGAAAAGAAAAACATCCTTGTCTGAGCAGAATTCCCATGTCCTTTGAAAATTTGCTGGGGTTCCTGCCTCCTCTTCCCTGTCATGCAGCCACACTAGTGTTATTAACAGAAGAACCTGTAGTCGAGACAGAACCAGCAGTCTTACTGCTTTCATCTGTCACAGATTATTACTTGCATAGCATTATTCACACCATGATAGACCATGGTGTGGAATCAATGCTGTTCTTATTTCAAGCCTAGCATCAAAGCTTCCTCTGACGGACTAAGCCCAGCGTGCAGTGGGATATTTAGCCATGTTTCCATTTTCTGAGCAAGCAACAGTGCTTCAAAGAGCTTTAGCACTTTCAGTAATGAAGGGAGTAGGGCATTTTATTCATTGCCCTTTCTTACTCTGTTATTTGTTGTGCTTTCTTTGCTCACCTGGAGACTGAGTGGAAAGGAAGGGCCCTGGCAGAAAGCTCTAAGGGCAGAACACCAGCTAGAGCAATAGTCATGGCCAGGGAGGAGACCAAGACAGATTATTTCCTCCTTTGTTAGTGCAGAGTTACTTGGATTATTGTTTAATCCCTGCAAAAAAATATTTTCCTTGTACTTTGTTGGGGACCATTGCTCCCAGTATCACATTCAAAGACATGGGATAGTTTTGGCCCTAGCCAGGTCACTAAAACCTACCAAATGGTTTGTTTCCTTCTTTTAGACCAGCTTCAGCAAAGAAGACTCAGCCCTGAGCTACCCTTATTGCTGTCTTTGCCCTCATCAAGGCTATCCCAAGTGTTTTGTGTCAGGTTTCCAGAGAAGGTAGTTGGAAGTAACATCACCTGCGCTGACACACAGAGTAATGTAACCCAGCTGCATTCCCGCTGTCCTGAAGGAAACTCGTATTCCCATGGCTATGCAGGACCTAGTTAGAATTAATTATCTAGCCTTTCACATTTCCTTCCAGACTACCAGCTTCTGCGTTACAGATGGCAAGTGCTGTCCTGAGCTGAATCTGTTGCTGCAGTTTTGCATGTATCTGGACAGCTCCTGCAGTGACAATGGGGAACTGTCCCAATGCCCTGAAAAAGGAAAAAGGGGAAATAGCCCCAGTCCCAGTAAGATGCATCACTGGTATCATCTGTTACATTACTGTTTGGTTAAGTAAGAAAAATGGATGCTTACAGATGTTGTTGCTCCTTAGGGAGAAATGGAAGCTGTAAAAGAAGAAATCATAAAGCTGTGCCAAAGAAAGGAAGATATCCTTACCAGGACGAAGAATTCAATGTCTGAGCTTCACCAGCGCCTACAGCAAGAAGTGCCTGAATCAGGAGATGAACCCGCAGCCTCTGTATTAGCACAAAGTGACTTGATTGAGACTGATGTTTCTGGTCAGCAGGTAAGTGGAGCATTGCGTTGTGATCACTTACCCAAGAGCCAAAGAGGAAGGTAAATAACCCTTCTTCCTCCAGGAGGAGTGGCATGTG
Organism: Theristicus caerulescens; assembly: GCA_020745775.1. Classification (NCBI taxonomy): domain Eukaryota; kingdom Metazoa; phylum Chordata; class Aves; order Pelecaniformes; family Threskiornithidae; genus Theristicus; species Theristicus caerulescens. The sequence goes on along the minus strand of CM036564.1, from coordinate 63,694,997 downwards.
AGAGAGGAGTACCCCTGCAGCTGTGAATCAATACTACTTCTCCTCCCCTTTGTGCTTCCGAATGGTCCCAGAAGGACTAACTATGATGCATGTCTAGGAGAAGATGGGAGAGAGGTGTGCCTCTGGTTATTTTTTAGCATGAGCAGATCCAACATGAAGTTTGCATCAAGCAATCAAAACAAAATGCTCAATGTGTAGTTTTGTTGATAATCTGTTGTTCTGGGATTTTCAGTAAATTGTTTTCATGGAGCAAAATGAAATTTTTCCCAATTATAGCTGTGATATTGAAACATTTACAGCATAGAGAAAAGTCCCAATTTTCAGAGGTGCTTAGTACCTGCAGCTTTCAATTACTTTAATGTAGGGTGGCAGATGTTCAGTGCTTCTCCAAAAGTGGACCCCAAGTGGTAACTTTCTCTTGGTTTGCAGGCAGAAGAGAAGAGGTTTTTACTGTTCTTGTCATGAATAATTGGGCTGTCTCTTTGTGTGTATTTTTGTAGTTGAAAAAAAGAGGAATGATGTTTCTTCTGCCTTCCTTAGATGAAGAATCAGAGGACTGTTCTTTCCACAGCAAGGCGAGTTCAGTATATATCTTATATATACAGCTGTATATGTAAGATACAAGATTTTGGTACAGGACAAATTATGAAAAATGTGTAAATCCAAAATACTTCAGAACAAATTGAAATATCTGTTATCACTCCAGGATACTAAGAAATTGCACTCCAGCCAGCCTACCAATATTACAATACCAGTATCACACAGCACCTCATTCTGTGATCACAGATCACAGAGGTGCTGTGTGATCCTGCTTTTGGTGGGATTGCTTATACAGTAATACCCCCTTTATGGAAGTGTTAGTGGCAAAATATAGGCCTAAATACCAATGTTTATGTGTGAGGGTGGGGTTCAGACAGAATTAGAAAGTCTGAAGTGCTAAAACTTAAAAGAAACAACCAAAATGATTTGTATGTATGAGCTTAAGAAAAAAAGGGCCTGATCAGACTATTGGGAATGAAGTTAAGATAGGAGAGATTTCTGGGAGAATGAGAGCAATTGGGAAACACTGCTCAACAGGTTGCTCTGAATCTGGGGAGTCTGAATGCCCAGGTGAACTGCAGAGAAGCAAAGCTGGGAGTAAAGTTTCATGATAAAGTTAGTAGCTTTTGGAAAAAGAAAAAAAATCCATGAAACTTTCTGCACACTTTCCTGCACCCTAGGGACTAAACAGGATGTATTCGAATGAAATCAGGAATGTGCAGAAGCGCTGGTGAGCTTGTAGCCTAGCTACCTGCTTGCACAGCAGTTCACAGACTGCCTAGGCTGGTAGGGACCAGCTGCTGTCACCTGCATCTCCTGGGAGGGACTGTGGCCTCAACCAGGTTTTGAAGAATCTCCATTTCTCTGAAGTCCTCGCTATGGATATTAATTAGCCTTTTTGCTACATCCTTGCAACAAGAATCAAAAGGAAATGTGGCAAAGGGGTGACAGAGTATTGGAGGGGTTGCTTTAGGCTAGGCAAGGATGAAGCTCCATGGCTAGACAGTGTGAAGAAGTCCAAACAGCTTGGATAGAGGTGGTGTCTTACTACTCTGATCCAAGCACTTCAGTTTCAAGGTTTCTGATTCTGCACCTTCATTGGTGCAGTTTTCTTTACATACAGGACTTTTTAGGGGACAGGACAGGAGAAAGATTGTTTCTTGTCCTTTTTTTTTTATTATTTTTTTTTAAATAGTGTGAAAAAAATGAGGATACTCTGAGGTCTCTAGAGAAAACTATCGGTGTCATCCAGCTGCCGTTCTTCTTGCAGCAGAGCTATAGAGCAAGGGAAGAGGTGGGATTTGGGAAACAGAATAAAGATAGATAAACAAGGCAGAAATAGAGCAAAGTGTTACTAAAGGTTTGCAGTAATTTACATTGCCTGAAGGAATATCTGAGCTTCTTATTCCCAAGCTAATGCTGAGCTGTTACTACTTTCAAAGGGAAGTACAGCCACAGAGAAAGATGCAAGCTTTTGGCCTGCAGAAAGAGATGATGAAAGGCACAAGGAAGACAGTGCAACCTCCTGGTCTTCTGGTACCTTGTCAGATGGCATCGCTCAGGTAATACACTCAGGTTTATCTCCACGGGGATGAAAAGACCTGCACAGTCCTCGGTATTGCTAGTCTGCAAAGCAAGAGAACTGTAGAAATGCAGGACATGATGGCCTTATTCAGATCCTCCATCTTCCATACCACACTAAGTCTTACCATTTAAAATCTCTTTTTCTGTTGCACATATCGGTTGGACTCAATGACCTTAAGGGTCTTTTCCAACCTAAATGATTCTATGATTCTATATTAATTTCTTCTAGCCTGAAAAAACCCTCAAAGATAGAAATGCACATATGGTAGCAGCAATTTGTTTCGATAATTACTGGAAAGGCTGTAAAATGTGCATTTTGTTGGGGGATGATTTGTGGAAGAGGTTCTCTTTGTACATGAGAAGATCAGCATCTAAGACACCCAATCGGCTACAATTTTGGTCGCATTCTGCTCTGTTCTTCATGGTGTCTCACTAGTGTTGTGATAGCTGCAGTTGCCCATTTCTGTATATCAATGTTACCGGCATAAGAGAACTTCTCTCTGTGAATACTCTTGGGCCAGGACCGCTATAGGTTGAGTGGCTGCTGCCCTTTGAGGCTTCCCTAGCACAACAAGGCAATAACGATACAAATACTTCCACTGTTGCCTCTCTCTATACAGGATGCTGACGAGATAATGCAATCACACAGTAAACATGGTGAGGAAATATCTGTGCAAACTTTGCAGAGCACTGAAGGCCCTGGCACAGGTGATGGCAGTCAGGCTATGGTGAGTTTGAAGGCCTGAAGAAGGCTGAACAAGATGATCTTCTGAGCTTGTTGTATAACCTACCTAGTTGGCAGAAGCCCTGTTTCGTTGTGGTTATGCTACTAGAGTTTGTTGTGGTATTTATGATATGGTAGGATACCTACAACCCTTTGTGGGCCTCTTCATATTGCTGCTTTGGGTGATAATAAATACGTTTTGATTTGTTTGTTGAAAATGCAATTTACTAGGGAACAAAATGGAGTATTTTCAGGAAGTAAGGTGCTGGCATTCATACAGGCATGAACAGAGGGATTCAAGTGATGCAAACATACATCAACTATGGGATTTTTAAGTGGCAGTTAAAGGAGAAAAGAAGATCAATACTCCTATATGTTGCTGCTTTGTGGAAGGTATGCACAGGCTAAGGGAGGAGTGGGCAGCAGCCTACAGGCTATATACAAAATAGCGTATGGAGACAGACATGAATGCTCCAGGAAGGCCAGGAGCCTCAGACTGGTAACAGAGCACCTCAGCTCCTCATGGGTTTAGAGCGTGGAAGAAGACAGAATCCGTCATTGCCTGGGGCAGGAGCAGGCCCCCAGGTCACTTTGTCTGCCATTCCCCCTGACTCCTTCCATCATGCTTAACCTTTAATTTATAGTTAAAAAAACATAGCAAACTATTAAAACCCAGCCAGCAGCACAATATATTCTGTATTGGTATTAAAGAAATAGCCTCGTATGAGTGTACTATGTAATTGTATATGTGATCTCTCTGGGTTTTTTCTCTCTGCTACCCTGAGATGCTGTTGGTTTCTGCGTGTGCAGGACGTGTCCAAGCTCCCTTTGTAGCTGCAGATGTAGTCCCTGCAGTACCCAGGCACAGCGAGCAGTGCAGCTGAGCTCACGCTATTTGTCTGTGTTAGGCTGAGCTGACCCCCTGGCCGCACTGAGTAAATCTCCATAGAGGATAATGGGAATTTAGACACCTGTATTCATCCTCCAGCTGAACATTTTGGGTTTCCAGGAGCCTTACAAGACAGCATACACCCTCCTGGCACCTCTGTGTGCCACCACTGTGTTTTGTCAGCGTCTTGCCTTCAGGGGCACCCACAGCCTGTCAGACCCAGCGATACAAAAGTTCGGTGGAGCGGTTTCTTGAGCCAGACATGGCAGCTCTGTGGTCTGTGGAGAGAGTGCTGTCAGGCTGTGAGCCAGGGTCCTTCTCTGCTCAAGCAGACAGGTTTTTCAGAGAAGGCCTCCTTTCTCAAACCATACCAGACAGCTTTTTTGCTTGCAACATCTTTTCCACTTAAAGTTTTGCTACACTGTGACATTTCCATATGCTACACAACTCCCTGTAGGGAGTGATTTTTTTTTTACCTTTTTTTTTGTTAAATGATTTATTTACAAGATCAATTACTATTGGAGACAGGAAGACATTTATTTTTATAAATGGTAAATCTATTTGTTTTCCCTAGAGATGTGTGTATGTGTAGAGATTTATGAAGTCGATTATCTTCTCCATTTAGAGCTTAACTGCATGCTAAAATTAAATAATTCCTACTATCTTAGTGATTGCTAAATGGCACCATTTCCTCCCTCTGGCATGTTGTCCCTCCCGTGCAAACATACCCACTTCCAAATTCAGTCATAGCATCCTAAAACACAATTTAGGGTTCAGAAAAACATTTGAATTACTGGATGAGGAAGAAAAGATGGGTTGTAGTTGTAGGTGACTCCCTTCTGAGGGGAACAGAGGGTCCAATATGCCGGACAGACCCTCCTTTTAAGGAAGTCTGCTGCCTCCCTGGGGCCCAGGTTAAGGACATCACTAGGAAACTTCCTAGCCTGGTACAGCCCTCAGACTAGTACCCATTATTGCTCTTCCATGTGGGTGGTGATGAAGCCATAACACGTAGTCCAAGGGCAATCAGACTTCAGGGCCTTGGGACAGTTGGTAAGGGAATCTGGAGCACAGGTAATTTTTTCTTCTGTCCTTCCAGTTGCGGGCAGCAACATTGGAAGAAACAGATGGACCTAGTCTATAAATATGTGGCTCCATGGCTGGTGTCACCGCCACAATTTGGGGTTTTTCGATAAAACAATTTTGGGTTTTTCAATAGTGGGATGGTCTACACGGGACCAGGTGTGGTGGTGTCAGATGGGATTCACCTTTCTCAAAGGGGGAAGAGGGTCTTTGCTCATGAGCTAGCGAGGCTCATCAACAGAGCTTTAAACTAGACTTGAAGGGGGAGGGGGTCGATATCAGGCTTGCCTGTGACAAGCTGTGGGATGACATGCCCAGGTTAGAGGGATGGGATGCTAGCGAGGACCCTCGGCCTGTTGCTCTGAGATGTGCTGGGTACCCTGGAGCACACTTGAGGTCTTACGTAGATGAGCCAGGGGCTCCTGAGGTAATCGGAGCCAGCAGGGGAACACTGGTGAAATACCTCAAAGGAATTAAGGGGTGTTCCTCTAAGAAAGTGACACAGCCAACAGCCCAGCTGGAGTGCCTCTACACCAATGCACGCAGCATGGGCAACAAACAGGAGGAGTCAGAAGCCACTGTGCTGCTAGAAATCTACAACCTAGTTGCCTAGGGGCGGAGGCATTGCCCTCTACATCAAGGAATGGATAGATTGTGAAGAGCTGTCTCTGAAGAATAGCCACGAGCAGGTTGAAAGCTTGTGGGTAAGAATTAGAGACCAAGGCAATAAAAGGAACCTTGTGGTTGGTATCTACTACAGGCTGCCCGATCAAGGGGAGCCTATTGATGAAGCCTTCTTATTCCAGCTACAGTAGGCATTGTGCTCACAGGCTCTCATCCTGCTGGCGGACTTCAGCCACCCCGATATCTGCTGGAAAAGTAGCATGGCGATCTGTAGGCAATCCAGAAGACTCCTGGAATGCTTTGAGGATAACTTTTTAAACCAGGTAGTAGACAGCCCTACCAGAGGGGATGTGGTACTGGACCTGATGGTCACCAGCACAAGTGAGCTAATCAGTGACATCAAGATTGGAGGCAGCCTGGGCTACAGTGATCACGCACTGGTGGAATTTGCAGTCCTGAGGGATATGAGTCAGGCAAAGAGTAAAGTCAGGACCCTGAATTTTAGGAAGGCAAACTTCTAGGCATTCAAGGAGTTAGTTAGTCAATAGGACCCCCTGGGAAACTGCCCTCAGGGACAAGGGAGCAGAACAGAGCTGGCAGGCCTTTAAGGACACTTTCCATAGAGTGCAAGAGCTCTCGATCCCCAGGTGTAAGAAATCAGGAAAGGAAGGCAAGAGACTGGCATGGCTGAGTCAAGACCTACTGATCAAACTAAAGGGCAAGAAGGAAATGCACAGGCAGTGGAAGCAGGGACAGGTATCCTGGGAAGAGTATAGGGATGCTGCCCAGTTGTGTAGGGATGGGGTCAGGAAGGCCAAGGCATGGCTGGAGCTGAACTTGGCAAGGGGTGCAAAGAATAATAAGAAGGGCTTCTATAGGTGTATCAGCCAGAAAAGGAAGGTCAAAAAAAGTGTAGCCCCCCTAATGAACACAATTGGCAAACTGGTAACAACAGACAAAGAGAAGGCTGAGGTACTCAACAACATTTTTGTCTCAGTCTTCACTGGCAACCTCTCTTCCCACATCTCTTGAGTGGATGGACCGCAAGACAGGGACTGGGGGAACCAAGGAGGAGATCAGGTTCATGACCACCTGAGGAACCTGAATGTACATAAGTCTATGGGACCTGACGAGATGCATCACAGAGTCCTGAGGGAATTGGCCGATGTAGTTGCCAAGCCACATTCCATGATATTTGAAAAATCATGGCAGTCAGGTGAAGTCCCCGGTGACTGGAAAAAGGGAAACATTGCACCCATTTTTAAAAAGGGTAGAAAGGAGGACCCTGGGAACTTCCGACCTGTCAGCCTCACCTCTGTGCCTCATGTGATCATGGAACAGATCCTCCTAGAAGCTATGCTAAGGCACATGGAGGACAGGGAGGTGATTCGAGACAGCCAGCATGGCTTCACCAAAGGCAAGTCTTGCCTAACTAACCTAGTGGCCTTCTATGATGGAGTGACTACATCAGTGGACAAGGGAAAAGCTACGGATGTCATCTATCTGGACTTCCATAAGGCCCCCCACAACATCCTTCTCTCAAAATCGGAGAGAGATGGATTTGGTGGATGAGGAATTGGTTGGATGGTTGCATCCAGAGGGTAGTGGTCAATGGCTTGATGTCCAGATGGAGATCAGTGACAAGTGGTGTCCCTCAGGGGTCCGTATTGGGACCAGTACTGTTTAATATCTTCATCAATGACATAGAGGGATCGCATGCACCCTCAGCAAGTTTGCAGAGAACACCAAGCTGAGTGGTGCAGCTGACACACCTGAGGAACAGGATGCCATCCAGAGGGACCTAGACAAGCTTGAGAAGTGGGCCAATGGGAACCTCATGAGGTTTAACAAGCCCAAGTGCAAGGTCCTGCACCTGGGTCAGGGCAACCCCTGGTATCAGTACAGGCTGGGGGATGAAGGGATTGAGAGCAGCCCTGTGGAGAAGGACTTGGGAGTACTGGTGGATGATAAACTGGATATGAGCCGGCAATGTGCACTCACAGCCCAGAAAGCCAATCGTACCCTGGGCTGCATCAAAAGAAGTGTGGTCAGCAGGTCAAAGGGGGTGATTCTGCCCCTCTGCTCTGCTCTGGTGAGATCCCACCTGCAGTACTGCATCCAGCTCTGGAGCCCTCAGCACAGGAAGGACATGGACCTGTTTGGGTCCGGAGGAGGGCCACAAAAATGATCGGAGGGCTGGAGCACCTCTCCTATGAGGAAAGGTTGAAAGAGTTGGGGTTGTTCAGCCTGGAGAAGAGAAGGCTCCAGGGAGACCTTATTGCGGCCTTTCAATACTTAAAGGGGGCTTATAGGAAAGATGGGGACAGACTTTTTAGTAGGGCCTGTTGTGATAGGACAAGGGGTAATGTTTTTAAAATAAAGGAGGGTAGATTTAGACTGAACACAAGGAAAAAATTTTTCGCAATGTGGGTGGTGAAGCACTGGCACAGGTTGCCCAGGGATGCCCCATCCCTGGAAACATTCAAGGTCAGGTTGATCTAGTTGAAGATGTCCCTGCCCATTGCAGGGGGGTTGCACCAGATGGCCTTTAAAGGTCCCTTCCATCCCAGAGCATTCTGGGATTCTGTGATTCTGTTTGTCAGTGGAGCCATGGTAACGGCCCACTCCAGGCACCTCCATGGTCTCAGTCTTGGCACGCAAATGCATCCTGCGTGCATGAACACCTGTGCAGACGGTACCAGTTTGTTTTATTCAACTAATTTGACTATCTACCTGTTTCTATTTCTGTAGAGGAAGGGGATAAAGTTTACTGCAGTAACTGTCTAGCTGGGGAGGGGCAGAGCACGCCATAAGTGTAAACTAAATGCTTATGTACACACACGTGTGACAGAAGGGTGTCATACACAATATTATAAATGTATAATGTTTTGTTATTTAAATGAATGAACTAAACCAAACAGGCTTAGAACTAGAGCTGGAAGTTTCAGGTGGAAGTTGAAGTAAACTGGTACTTTTTTATTTCTTCAGTCATGTATACCTCAATAGACGTATTTAGACTGTTTGGGGATTTACTTTCTGTATTTAATGGCACTATCTCAGAGGGAAACAAGAACAGTAATGATTAAAGTAAGACACTGATAGCTGAAACAGTGCATCTCTGATTTTCTGCAAATCTCATTTTAACACGGAGCTTGTGTGCTACCACTGACCATCTCAGTTGCCTGAATGTATGCTCTGAAGCCGTGGGAGAGGGCAGGTAGTTTCGTTCTTGTGGTGTTGTGCTTGATTTACTTACTAAGTACCAGTATTTGCATGTGTGGAGGTATATACATACCTGTACAGCCTTCCAGGCAACTGCTGATATCTCCAAGCACTTTAGGCTTCTCCTTATTACGGAAGTGTGCAATATTGCTTCTTAAAGGGGGACAAATAAGAAGAAAGAATTACACAAGACATACTTAAAAACACACCATTTTTTTCTGTGTGACCTAGAGCCCGAATAAAGCATATTTGACTGTTGGAACTGAAAATGCAAGTAGTTTATAAGCATTGCCCAACAGCTTGCTTTGTAGCTTTAAACTGCATTGCTTTTACATCTAACTCCCACAGAAAAACATCTCTCCTCAGGGGAGAGCTGGTTAATGGTGAGTCATCCCACTTCCTGCGCTCAGGTGGACCTGTGCAAATGCAAATCGCTGCCTGGAAACCTGTTACACCAGATCCTGGATTGCCTGGCTGCTGAGTTTGCCTTTCTTTTTCTCTCTCCTTTTTTTTTTTTTTTAAACCTTTTCTTTTTTTTTTTTTTAAACTATTTCTTTTTTTTTTTAAATCTGGGAACACAGGGGCAGAGTGGTTTCGGAGCTCTGTGAGTGTGAAAGTTAAACATTTCCCATTGGTAAGGGGAGGGGAAAGAAAGAAAAAAACAGATAGATAACCGCGTTTCTTTCATGTGCTTTGCTTCAGAGTGACAGGCCACCTCCTGTCCCCAGCGCTACCTGGAGTTCTCGAGGGAAAGCTGGAAACTCCGAGGAAGCGGTGGATGGCAGTAGGCCTGAGCCAGAAATGATCCTCCAGGTGTGCCAGGCCCAGGTTGCCGAGCTGGAACGATGGCTAGACAAAACTAAATTGTCCCTGAGGTCAGACCCCCAGACCCCCAAAATGCAGCAGATGGTGGAACTGCAGCTTGCTCATTACCAGGTAAGACAGAGCGGTCAGTTTGCTGCTGCCATCCAAACGAGTTGCCCTTCCCTGGGGGGTGTGTCTGCAGAAAAGCTACGCTTACTCCTTCTCCTCTCCCCGCTTAATCGACTTCATCACACTGTGCAGAAAACAGGTAACCACTTGGCTTCAGTTTCAGGTGCAGCTTTCCAGGGGCTTAGTTAAAATACCTATTTTTAGAGTTGGGATCTTTATACATCCAGGGGATTTAGGTAGAAGTCTTGAGTATTTTTAAAGCTTTGTTTTTCTATGGATTATTCATGGCTCAGAATAGTTTGAATTCTCTATTAAAAGGCAATTTTTCATTGGTCTCAATCATAATAAATCAGCTAGAAGATAAGGAATATTTTTTTTTTTTCTTTTGACATGTTCACTTTCTGTTTTTGTCAGAGTGATTTAAGAGACTGGTATAAGATAGCTTCAAAGCTGGTAAACTCTTCTTTTGCACTTTTTGCAAAAAGCTGCCAGCATAGGTAGAAAGATAGGGGCTTTTCCCCTGCCCTCTGTGAGCAGTGGCGATATTTGGACCTACTGCCGTACTTCTAGGGCAGCCTCTTGCCCTGGATGGCAGCGGAAGGAAAGGAGCGGGCGGTACCTGTTGGTGAAAACAGATGGAGGAAAACAGGATTGGCATGAGAGGCTGGGGTGAGTGGCAGTCCTGGCACACAACTTTTTCTCTGGCGTGCAGATTAAAAGAAAATACGCAGGCATGCCACTTTTGAAGTTCCTGTGGTGCCAGTGTGGCGTACCAGTTTGCTTCAAGCACTGAGTCTACCTGAAGCCACAAACTTCACTCACTGTAAAGGAGCCAATATGAAAATGTCCCCATTTTAAATTGCTAGGAGACATTTCCAGCTGTTTTGTTGTTGTCGTTGGGTGGGGTTTTTTTAATAGAAACTGATTCCATGCCAAGAAGTGCCTCTGGATTTAGGCTGTGATTCAGCCAAGTGCTCGGGTGCTGAACTCTGTGGTAATTAGGATCCCGAATGCACCTAAGTAGCTGGCTGTGTCTGGATCCCATTCAGGGTTCGTGTCAGCATAGGCTCTGACAGGGCAGTTCCAACCAGTAAAAACAAGCAGACTTCGGGCAGCAGTAAGCACTGCTGAATTCCTGTCAGCTTTTAGCAGTTTGGCTCAATGTTAAGATGTGAACTTGAGGGGGAGGGAGGTTTTTCTAAACTAGTGAAGATCTACACAGGAAAATAAACATAGCACGAAGCAGAAGCAGTCTCTAGATATGGACATATAATGTAAAGCAGTTAATTTATTGCAGTTGATTACTTTGCAGTTGAGCCATGGTACCTGTCTCCACACTCACCTTAAAAACATGAGTTTAAAGTAATGCAGAGATACACTTTGATTCACAGCAGCTTGAACCAAAAACCAGATCCCAACAGTTTACAATGGCCTGGCTGACACATGGTTGCGTTACTATGTTTTGGTAATTCAGCATCATTCCTCCCAAAGGGTGATGTGATCAGTCTGTGCGCTGCCTCCTTCTTCCCCATCGGGGTGTGTTGTCTTCTTGGTTGCATCCAAATGGAGTCTTATCATTTCTGCTCTCCTCTTTTATTCCTCCATATCTGAGTTAATATAACTTCCTGCAGAGGCTGTTGTTTGAAACACTTTTAAGACTAACTGTATAAAATTTATGTAATTGTTCAGAATAAAAAGAGACTATATTGGAGAAAATCTAGGGGGTTTGCAGCTATTTCTCTTTTTGCCTGTATGTTTCTATTCTTTGCAGACAGGGGAAGTGTGATCATTGACTTCAGAATGTTATCAAGAAAGGAGTGTTGTACTTCTAAGAATAAATAATTGACTGCTGTCCCTTCTAGGTGACGTTATCAGAGATTGAACAAAAGGTCCTTTCTTTAATGGGAGATCATGGAGATAGCGCAGACTACCAACAAGAGACACAGGCTCTTTCCTTGAGGCTGAAGGAAGTGAAGTGTGATTTGGAAAAAGTCCAGATGATGCTTCAAGAATACAATGAAGAGCAGGTAAAGCATATGAATGCTATGCAGAGTGAGAGTGAGAGAGTAATGGTGCTTTAATGTGCTGCAGTTGCAGAAGAACAGTTAGAGCTCATCATGTGAAGCAAGGAAGGGAGAAAAGTCACTCAGAAATGTCAAACTTGCTATTATTCTACTTTACAGTGCTGTATAATTATTTGTAGTTTGCAGCAAGTAGTGGATTTTTAATGAGTTTCTGAATACCTTTTCTGCTTTAAGTGCTCAGTGAGAGGTCAAGATTTTGTGAGGAGCACAGGTAAAGGACAAATAGGTTTTTGTTTTGGTTTGGTTTTTTAAGTGCCTTTAAAATGCCATGACATTTGTCTGTGACAGTATCACAGCAGAGGTGCCTTTAAGGAGCAACTTTCTCTTTGAAGAATGCGTAAATGGCAAGGGCAGTGACTCTGCCAGCCCACCTGCGCCACAGCTGTACGCTCTTTGCTGAGTTTCCCCATGGGTGAGACAGTAACTCCCAGCTGCAGAGCTAATTCCCACTCTGTTGTGCAAGGGGCCGGAGAAGCCCACCTGATGTGTCTGTGTAAGAGCAGCCACAGTCTCTCCGGTTCTGGAGGAGCACAGTCTAAAAGGGAGCTTGCATGGTCAAGGCGAGGAGAGAATTAGCGCTGGTAAAGGCTCCTGTTGAAATATCTCTGTGAGCACAGACAGATATAAAATCCAGGTGCATGAGCAAATTTATAAGCATAGATTGCACATCCCTGTAATTTAGTCAAACAATAAGAATGCAGGGTTAGTATTGATTAATCTGCTAACAGGAAAAGCAAAATAAGCCTTGTAACTGTCAGGGAGAGAAATGTGAGGACTTCAGCAGCAGGTTAGAATGGATCAAACTTTCAGTAAATGGGACTGGACAGAAATCTTTGCAGGAGAAGCAACTGTGTTTCATGCACTGCTGATTCTATGTATGGTAAATCCAAGACAGCTTCACTTTTGCCATTTCCCTGAACTGCACCTGGGGGTTCTGCCCTCTTGTCAAGTCTGGAAGCCTTCCCACAACGGGTCTCTCTTTACAGATTCACAACAGGGAGAGCATCGACCCAGAGCCCCTTGAGATCCTTCACTCAAACGTCTCCAGCATGCCCCAGCTCGCCCTTGCTGAGCAGCCGCTCATTTGGCACAATGGTTTCCAGCACCCACAGGTAATTCTCCTACTGTCCGGGAGCCAGGCTGCTCCACATCCCCTGGGGGTGTGGGGGACAGCTGCATTTATTACCTGCTGCAGGTTTCACTGTGGGATCAAGTCTGTCAAGGGCAGGTTTCAGTCACCCCTCTCCTGCAGGATTAGGGGAGTTTCTCAGGATGGAGAAAGGCCTCACCCCTAAAATCCCATGTCCAAAAGGTTTAGTGATACTACAAAGCTGGATGGTACCCTAACACTTGCCTTGTATCATAATGATTCAGATGGCATCACCCATTCCTCCAGTGTCCTATCTTTGAAGCACTGATGTATTATGAAATCTGAATCTATATATTGACATTGCTTTTGAAGATGAAGTTGAAGCTAAAGCTTTGTGAACGTTTTCCCATGGGCTAACTCACAATGACTTCTAAGGTTGTTGCTAACACAATAAAAAAATCCTGTGATGTTCTGTGCTCTATAAACAACTTTTGTTTTGGTAACTGAAAATTAGCTTTTGCCCTTTTCATGCTATTAGAAAAGAGTTGGAGAAAATGATCCAGCCTGAGCTACTAAAATTGTTCACTTTTCACTCAACACTCTCTTTTTAACTAATGGAACTCAACCTCATATTTGAGCAAATCCCCATTTTCCCTTGCCTTTTTCTCTGTATAAGGATGGCAGTCAATGGCCTTTAAATTTCATTATGTGCATAATTTGTTTCTGACTGATGGGTTTTGCTTTTAAAACTTCAGCTCAGACAGAAATATATTCCATAAAAATACACATTTTCAGAAAACAGTTTGTTTGGTAAACTCACGTTTACACATAAACTGCATTTTATTCTGATAGATGTATTCTTATTTTCTTTGCTAAATGAATTCATGTAAAATGTCATTGGAAAAGCACAATCATGATTTCAGATTAATAGAGTGCACACAACTGATTTTACTGTTCACACTATTCTCTGTGCGCAGGATCTGAAAGTAAACGCAGCTGAGCAGAAAAGCCTCATTGACTTCATTGAGTCGTGCGTGGAAAAAATGCAGCCAGAGTTTGAGGACAGCGTGACTCAGAAATTAGAAGCAAGGTACAAAATAACAAAATCAGTTACCAGATTCAGTGATGTAAAACTGCCTAAACCTGCTGAAACTTTGCAGTGGCACTGTTGGTTCTGTGCAGGGATGTGTGCCTTTAGAAGAAAAATTGCAGAAGCTGGGAGATTTTTGCCATCAACAGCCTAGAGAAATGGAGTCTCATTTATGTGACAGCCCCCTTGATATTGGGCTGACTCCAGTGTTTAGAGTCCGTCTGATATCAGGCAGGACTGACACCTGCCATAAACTAAAGCAGGCCCATCTGGAGGCATGCTGGTATCTCTGTTCACAGCCTTTGCTGTACAAATGCACGGAGCTTGGATTAAAGGTCATCCATGCACTTGGTTTCACGCTGGTTTTGAGGCAGGAGCAATAGAAACTAATCTTATACAAGAAGTCTTACAAATGTAATTTTGCTTATTCTGCTTCAGTATTTGCCTTTCTAACAATGTTTTCTCAATACAGCAATGGAGAATCTGATCCAAAGGGCAAGCAGGCTGAGCGCACCTTAGCTCCAAAGGACCAAACGGGTAATAAATGGCAATATTTACAACAAGAGCTGTCATCAAAGATGAAATCTCCTCTCTGCGAGCTTGTGGAACCTCAGGTCCGTTTAAGTTCAGTAAAACACTCTCTGCAGGCGGTTGGTTGTAGTAAAGATAGCAATTAGTGCATCTTCCTGCATCATCGTATCATGCCTCTTCATCAGATAACTGAAATCTGTGCAGGCGTTCTCTAGAGGAAATTGTTACTGCGTACTGTTTTCATGATTGTCTTTTAATTTTACTTTGAGGTAAATAATGTCTCTGAAGTAGTGACTACTAAGCGTAGTGTGGGAGCACATAAGTGAATCCTTGTAGTTAACATTCAGACCAGATGTTATCTGCTTAATTCTTTCAAGAGAACTGAGAGTTAGCCAGCAAGCTCCCAGCTGATTTTCGGGGATGTGGGTTAAGTCTCAGTTCTTGCAAGTGAGAACATCTTGGTCAAAACAAATCTCTGGCTTAAATTTTGTTCTGCCATTCACCATTGTGTTCTCTCTTTATCACATATCAAAAGCGGAGTTTGGACTGCAACAAGAGCACACTATGTATTTATTCTGAACAGACTGCCGAATTTTACTGCTTGGACAAAGCTATAATTTCTGTTATTGACAGTTTTGTTCACATTAAATTAGAATGACTAGATTTCCTGTTCTCTGAAATTACCGCATTACACGGAAGAATATCAGTCATGTAAAGGGATGAATGTCGGCTCTTTCAGGCAAGACTCACACTGCAGTGGGCAGCAGGGCTGCCTTAACACAAACTACAGCTTGTAGCCCTTAAAGCTGGGAATCAGAGGCTCCTTTTTCGGTCAATCTCCCATCAGGACATAGCCTACCCAACTAATTTTTGCCAGTAAAAGGGGAACCCTGCTATCCAGATGCTTTGTATTAATGCCTTGAAACTTTCATTTTAATGCTTTTTGAGAGGAGTGTTACGTAGTTGCCCGTCGCCCTGTCTTCATTTGAGCTGTTCAACTAATTGCAATATTCTTTTTCCAAATGTTAGATTACAACAAAGATGAACATGCTGCCCCGAGGCACATTCGCTAGTGCAGGAACCCCAACTGTGGAAGAACTGAAAACTTACACTGTCCAGCTGGGAGATCTAAGCCAAGAAGCAAATGTGGTGCATGCACAGGTAAAAATGGCATGTCCTGGCATTGCAAAAAATACCAGGGATTCTAGACACAAGAGACTGTTTGGGCACTGGGAAACATAGCCCATATCATATTATTGCAGGTGGCGTTCACTGTAGTGTAGCTTTTGCATCAGGTATGGACTATAATGTAGAAATCAGCTTAGGATTTTGAGAGGAAACATCTCAAGTTTCAGCTATGATACTTCTGCTACCTGAATCCAAAGATTTGCTAGTGTGGGTAAAACTCCTCAAACTGTATAAAGCAAGGAGCCTGTGAATGATTTCAGTAAATCTGCAGTATTGCAGCTGGCAAGACAAATTGTGATGTGCCCATTCCTGAGATTAGAGACCTGTAAGACCACAGCCACTCCCAATACATAAAGAGTCATTGTCTCAGCTTTGGCCTTGACAGCTCTGAATATTACCTGCATATAACTGTCTCATCCAAGTCTGTCCCTCAGTATTTCATTAATTCCATTTTATTATTAGCTGACTGAACCTCTAACCCTGTATGAGTGAATAAATCTTAGCCATGCCTTGGGTGAACGTGCTGAAAACTTCTGACTTGCCTTTACCCAGGATAATGTGGCAGAAGAAGTCTCTTCCAATTTGGACAGAAAATTGTTTGAGCTGCTTCTGGCAATCAGCCGATGTTTGAATAACATGGAGGAGATGTTAAACACCTCAGTCCTCTCCACTGAAGAGGCAGCTGTGCAGCAGGCTCTTTATGAGGTAACTGTCCTAAAGTATCCAGGGAAGGAGAAACCCCAGTGGATTTCTGTTACAACAGAATATATATGGCCTGATATTTCCTCTCTGTTTTGCTGGTATTATTCAGGAATAACACTGCCGAACTATTTGGTGTGGCACAGATTTGGGCCTATGGCTTTTAACAACAATTATCGACTTGAGTCCTGCTGCCTTTTACAAGCAAGAGTCCTTGGACAGAGACCATTTTCACTCATGTTATCTTTCTTTCAACCCTTTAGACTCTTTCTGTCGAGCTGCAAAAACTTCACGCTGATCTGAGTGATAAAAAGGATGATCTTCTAAAGTCTATTAGCTGCGCTGGTGGGAGCACAGATGTGTTCTGCGAGTGCTTTAACAACTTGCAGGCGCGGCTTGAACAAACTCAAGCTGCCACTGCTTCGAGGAGCAATTCAATGAAAGCTGGGCTGGATCATAATAGCAATTATCAGGTACTCCACTGCCAAATGCACATCTTGTTTCACAGCATCTGTCAGACTTGTCAGTGTTAATGCATTTGGGTTACAGATGAGCAATCTATAATGGGCTTGCTTTTTTTTTTGGTACTAAACAAACTTGTCTTGGCCTCTCAAGAAGCAAATTAATTTTGCTGTTTACAGTGCTGTTTGCAATGCTGCCTACCTTAGAGGCCTTGATCACAGTAGAAAATTTGCATGCAGGAAGGATGGAAGTAGCCTGGGATCCCATGCATGCTGAGCTACAGGCTAAAGCAAGTTTCTGTGTGTAGGGATTAGGCCAAGGAGGGTTTCGTATATTCTTTCTGCTGCTGTGTGGACTCAGGAGAGGCAGACTTCTTCCCTTTTGGTGCCATGTCTGGCACTGGACTACTTTTAGCTCCGTATTGGAGGTTGATTTGACCCTTTATATTTACTGTTCCTTTAGATTTTGTGCCACAGAAGCAGAAGCCATAGTTTTGCAAATTTGCATTTTTTTGTTCTTTTTCGGGAAAGCAGATAGTGAGAAACTTTTCTATAGATTCTCGTGATGGGCTAAATCTACTAGCTATTGCTGGAAAATATTAAGATCAGGTATGTAGGCTGAAGTAAGGAAAGAAGAGCCTGGTCTTTGAAATACAGTTTCCAATGCCCAGCAAAACTCCAGCGTGCTCATCATCTGCAAGTCAGCCTAGCGCTTTACTGCTGAATAATAAAACAGTTCCTTTGAAGAACACTGGGATGTTGTCTCCAAACAGTAGCTGGACTAGCCTTGCAGTGTTTACTTATGCAGAATCCATGGAGCTCCATCAGTTGCCAGTAATGGGCTCATTTTCTCAATTTCAGAAGAGAAGAATTTGTTTCTCTGTAGGTTTCACAGATTTTTACAGTCGTAGAGGATCATTGTGACAGAGTAATCTGCTTTCTTACCCTACACAGACTACAGAATTTCCCTCTCTAAATTACTGCTTTAAGACCATAGTGCACATGCTTTATTTTGTTTTTTTTTCAAGAATAAAAAAGTGCTTTTGCTGTAAGAGGTAACCCTTTTGTTTGCTGTGCAATTTTTTCTGGTCATTACTATATTCCTGATATGTTATATACTTCTGATGTTTGTTTCTTTTGCAGAATGAAACCAGGCTACTCTATGATCAGTTAACTGAGAAAAAAGCTACTCTGCAACAATGCTTGAATGCAATACATGGACATAATGTTTCTGAACAGCTTCAGGTAATTTCATTTGAAGGAAAGGAGAGGAAAAGCTCACAGCATTAGCTATTATTTTCAGTTTCTTGCAATCTGTTAAGTTTCATATTTTCTAAAGTTTGAGTCTCAGTTAGGTTTTAAAAATGGGTAAAGGAAAGAGTTCATTTTTTGCCACTTTCTGTTTTTTTACTACACCCCAGTCCACAGTCAGACTTAACTCAAGTCCTTTCAGTAGCTGGAGTGGAGGAACCCGTCTCTCCACAACCTCTCAGAGCATATACACCCCACACTACAGCACGGAGGAAAAAGAACTACACAAAGTACAGCACTTCATGTTATGCCTTTTATATGCAAAACTAGCTTTTCTTAGTGGGAATAGGACTCCAGTATTTATATATATATACTCGTTCAGCATTTGTGAGCACTTTATCATATGGCATTTGACCAGTTAAGCTATTTTCTTCGACCTTCATAGGGATTAGCAGAGAATTAAAAATGAACAGACTGCGTATCCTCCTCAGAATGGTCATCAGCCATTTATCTATTTGTTGGTGAAGCAAAGAGGGTGTCCCGAAACTTTTTTGTTACAGGCTTATATCCTTGTTTATAGACATAATTTTCTGCCAGGCTGAAAGCTATGTTCAGAACTGCTGAATCCCCTAGCAGGGACTGCTGCCTTAGATATATTCTGTCAGGTAACCGGTCTTGGAAAAGGAATGACAGAAGTACATAGCTTCCCTTTCTTCAGAAAGAACCTGTCTCAATCCATCCCTGACTGAGTCTTTCTACTTCATAAGAAAAAATGGTGTTTTCTGAGTCCATGATACCTTTGAATGGCTACTCTTGAATTAGTAAACTGAAATACATGTTGAATGTTGGACTGAGACACAAGACCTGAATTCCCTTCCTGGCTGTGCCATGTGAACCCAGTGAGCTGTGTCATGAACAGTCTTGTCTATTTAGCTTATAAGCTCGTTGGATCTCGGGGTCTCTTTGTGGACTTAGGCACAGAACTCTTCCTAATAGCTTATTTTGTCCTTAATTCAGAAAACTGATGTCTGCGCTTTGGAGCTGGAAAACTTTGAAAACCAAGTAGCAAAATTGAGAGGCTATGGGGAAAGATTTCAGTTACCTATCACCTTAATCCAGGAAGCTTATAAATTAGAGGTAAGAGTACAGTACAGTTTCCACTTACTCAGCAAGGTTTGATTCTTCTAAGCAAGGTATTTTTAGCATCAAAAGGCTGATGGTTATTTTGCATTCTGGGAATGTGTGTGTGGGTTTGTCGGATTCATTTCTGTCTTCCACGAATCACTAAACTGTGTTTACGTTGTAGGATGTTTTGGATGACATGTGGGGGATTCTGAAAGCAAAGTACATGGAACTGAACTCTCCTTCCATCAGTGAGAGCCAGTATGAGAACTTACTTCATGGATTTGCAGAGCTAGTAGCTATTGGACGAGAGAAGATTGCACAAGATCCAAAGCAGCTAACAAAAAGCAGAGCAGCTCTACAGTCTCACCTGGAAAATCACAAGGTATAAGATGCTTATCACAGCACTGCTCAGATCAGCATAGCAGGAGCACTATTTTCTGTGACTGGTTTCTCTCCAGTGTTACAGAGAAGAATAACTAGCTCATAGCATAGGGGAGGAACCGGAGTATGTGCAGAAAACAAAGCAAAGTTTTTCAGTAGACCAAAGTAGGACGCACTAAAATATGAGAGAGGTTGTTATTACAGATGCAGTTTGGGTGATAAATTAAGATCAGGATTTCAGTTTTGTCAGTCTAATACTACTTTGGCTTACCTCAGAACATATTGATATGTGAACAAAACACATGTCCTTCTAATTACTAGTAATAAATCAGTAATGAGGTTCCTGACGTTGCTGTCTAGCAATTGGGAGTTTAGCATTCTGAAAATTCTGAAAGGCATTCTGTGCTGTCATGATCTGATGGAGGAAACTTACCCATAACAGCTCCTTTTCCGAAGGAGGGATAGTTTAGATCCTCCCCTTGGCAGCCCAGTGTGCCCTGTACCCAGCTGCTACATGCTTGATGGGAGATGGCTGAGAACGCACCTGCAGTCCTCACTGTTCTGCCACTTGGCAAGAAGCCCTGGCCAATGCTAGCCACTCGAAGACATCTCTGTCATGTCAATGCCTTGATTTAACTGCTCCACATAGCTCAGACTTCCTTAAGAATTGCTTCAGGATGCTAAGCACTGCAAACCACTACTCCAGAGTCATAGGAATTGTGTTTGTCACTCACAAATTGCCCTTAGCAAAACAAAATGTTAGGAATTTATTTACAAAGCAAAACAAGTAATCTATCTCTAGTCCAAATAGATATACATTGATTTACAAAAGCAAAAGAAAACTGCCGTTTTCCCTGCCCTGGTTATCAAGACTTATCAGGATGCTCACACAGCCTATGCCTGAGGTGTGGTCCTTAAGTGAAATTCTTGTACTAGTTATTAGTTCTTAGTGAAGAAGATCTTGATTGAAGAGTGTGGTCTTAAACCCTCAAAGCTTTTTTGTGGGGGAAAGTGTTCTGCTGAGATTCAGACGTTTCCCAAGAGCTCATCTGAGCCGTAACTAAATCAAACTGTTACCCAGTTACCCCAAAGGATTATTGTGGCCTACGTACTACTTAGGCCTTAGAACTGCTAGTACCCTTGGTGCTTGGAGTCACCTCCCATCCAGGTGAAACAAACTGGATGATGGCTGTCTGGTGATAACTACTTCATGCTAAACTATGAATTTATTTACAGTTAAACTCTTCCTTCCATCATCTTCCTACAACATCTTTATATTTCATATGAACTGAAGGTAAAAATGTAATTTATTTTTTTTTTTAAATGTATAAATGAAAATAACATATGCCACTCAACTGCACCAGAGGAGGTTTAGAGTGGACATTAGGAAGTGTTTCTTTACTGAGAGGGTGGTCAAACACTGGAACAGGCTTCCTCAAGAGGTGGTTGATGCCCCAAGCCTGTCAGTGTTTAAGAAGCATTTGGCCAATAACGTGCTTTAACTTTTGGTCAGCCATGAAGTGGTCAGGCAGTTGGACTACATGATCGTTGCAGGACCCTTCCAACTGAAAATATTCTGTTCTGTTCTATCACTGGTTCTTGACTAACGGTAAAATGATCAGTAACTGCCCATCTTGGGGTGATGCGGAATTTGGGTTAAAGGCTCCTGACTCCAGCTATGAGAGACCCTGAAACTGGCTACTCTTCCCAGTGAGTCTTCTCTGTCTTCTTCATACTCCTGCTGTGGGTGTGTGATCTCTCTTAAAGAGCAAGCTTTAACTTGTTTTTTTCAGGACTTTTTCCACAACCTCATGACCCACATGGCTTTCATGCAAGCATTTTCCAAGAGAGTGACTCCCGCTGTCCTACAAAAGAGAGAGGAATTCTGGAGAGAGCTGGTGAATGAAGTCAAGTTGCTGGAGCAGAAGGCCTGCCAGTGTGGTATACACTTAGAGAGCCTGTTAAAGGTAATGAGTCAAAAGAAACCCAGAGTAAAAGCTGCAGGAACTGTCTAGGGGAACCCTTTCCACACCAGTGATTCTTTGGCTAGTAGTTGTTCTTTCCTGCCTCCGTTGGACAGCAACAGTCTATTACTTGTTCTGTGTGTGTCAGTAAACTGACTTTTTTCCTTGAAAACCCTGAAAGTGGAAATTTCAACCCACTACTCTGACATGGGTAGGACCTTATGACTTTTTGCAGTAATTTTTGAGTGCCTGGACTGACAGGAGAGCCATTTAAAGCACAAAAATACCAGCACCGCTTTAAAATAAAACCTGAAAATTGATCTTAAAACAGGCCTAGAGAATAAAAAATTAAGTATACCACTTTAAAATAAGAAACCTTGAAGATACTAGAGAATAAATTAATTAATTCATCTGTGGTGAAATCATGTCTCACTTTAATATTTCCATATTGTTCATCTATTTTCATGTTCTGTTTCATTAAAGTAAGAGCTGTTGATGCTACAGTAAGCATTAAGGCCTCAGTCTGGTGTAGCAAAAATGCAGGTAGATGTGTGTTGTGTTAATGATGCAATGTATTTTTTAGGAATGGATGGAATTTGATGATGAATGCCTAGTTTTCAGTAAGGAGTTAGAGGCACTTGCCTCTACATTGCCTTCTGTGAATTTGGTTGAAGAAACAGAAGAAAGATTAATGGAAAGGATTGCACTTCTGCAGGTATTTATGTGTCTGTCTCTCTGACTGGTTTTCTTTGTGGATCTGTAGAGCTTTGTGTCCTTGTGTGGATGCAAGCTGAAAACTTACTTTTAAAAGTAGCAGGAGATTGGGCTGCTAATTTCAGCCAGGGGCTGTAAGTTCTTAAGTGGGAGTAATGACAATAGCTACTTTAGAACTTGGTCTTCAAATGCAAATATTTGGGAGAAGATAGTGTGCAGGCTACATGGATCCCAAGAACAGTAGGGAGCCTTGAGGTGAACACAGAGCCACTTCTCTGTAATTCAGGAACGATTTTCATGCCATGATTTAAAACTTATGGAAGAGGAGAATCAACCCAGTGCCTTCAAATATCTGCAACCCTGGTTGCAATAGAAGGTCTACAGGTTTGCCAGCTCCTTTTAAAACCCTGAGAATTCGAAATAAGATGTCCTGATTTCTATCATAACAAAGAGAATAAAATTACTTTTGTATAGAATGGCAAATAGGCTCCTAGTTTGTTCCCAGCTGCATCTCTGATGGCAGAGCTACGCCTTTATTTAGAACCTCAAGTCCAGTTGGAAACATTTTATCTATGTTTTAGACACATTTGAATATAAGGATATGAAAGCAGCCTTTCTGGTTGTGTTATAAAATTAAGAAGAAATAGTGTTCAATAAACTTAGTGATGTATCTTGAGAGAGTGCTCTGCATTCCTCACAGGCTTGTCCTTTCTTGGTCTTCAGAGGACCCACTCTATTAGAAATTTTTGAATTAATGAGTCTTTGGGTCTATATTGAGTCCAGTTTGATATTTAGATTCATAGACTATTAAGACAAAAAGGACTACTGTGATTTAATCTAGTTGACTGTATGAAAGAGATCATTGGATGTTCCCAGAAAATTCTGAGCTACAGTAAAGCTTTTGAAATAAATCAACAGTAGATATTTACAATCACAGTGGCCCTCTGGTGCTTTTGATGCCTGTCGCACTGAGACAGGAGACATGCAGTATTTGCATAGCCATTGATTGCAAAGCTGCCTGGTTCGCTTCTGTTTTTTAAGTTCTTAACTAGCTTTTCACTCTTAAGTCTTTATTTGTCTTTAAAGACATCAGAAAAAAAGTAGTAAGGCTTTAGAAGGTGCTTTTGGGGGGAGTCCCAGCACTGGAGCTTCACAGTTTCAAGGACAGAGCACAATAAAATTCTCTGGGGCTTAACTCCTGTGAGAGAAATATTCCTATTAATAATATTATGCAAGCCCTTATGCCTGGAGAGAAGTGAGATACTTGCACATCACACAATTGCTATTTTCTGCCTTCTTCCTAGGACTGATCTACTTTCTGCGTTTTTTTTCTTTTTTTCCCTTTTCTCATTTTGACCTTCCAGTGAAGTGTAGCAATGGTAAAGTGATGCTTTGTTTTTATTCAGCTGTGTAAGCAAACCAGACCATTCCTATGTCTTTTACTTCATGTCTTCACTGTTCAGTCTTCATTCCTCCCTGCCACCATTACTCAATAATTATCCCAACAGCTTCCTTCAAAACACTGGTAACATTTTTTTTAAATAGGATAGTGCCAGAAGGCCCTCTGAGAACAGGAGGGCAATAACTGGGGGCAGTCAAATGTTTGGACAGTGCAGCTAGATCTGATAGAGAGTTTGTCCATTGCTTGAGGTATACATGTGTCAAAAAAGCCCATCAAATCATTACACAGTCATTTTGATAATGTATGAAATTATATTGAGATCTGTCTTGATCTATCCAGAGGAAACCAAAAAACCCAACCTGTGTCCCTTCTGCATGTAATGAAGTACAGAATCCTTCCATTTGGAAAATAAAATACATGACAGAGGAAATGTGAGATTAAGAAGTTAGAACAAATTATATGTGTTTTGCTAGCTGTGTTTTCAGTTTTTAAAATACTATTGTTTTGCAAACTTCCCCTATTCTGATAGCAAATCAAAAGCAGTGTTGATGAAAAGCATGCCAGGCTGTACCAGATGGTGAAAGAAGGGAAGAAATTGCTGACTGCTGTGAGCTGTCCAGAAATAAGAAGCCAGATTGGGAAGCTGGAAGAGCAGTGGTTGTCTTTAACCAAAAAAGTTGGCCATGAACTACACCGACTTCAGACTTTACTCAAACTCTTAGTCAGGTGGGTATAACTCAGAAAGCAATTGGAGATATCAGCTAGAAATTAGTTTCTGACCTTCTGTAGATGTATTTTCTGAAATATGACAGTGAATTAATATATAACATAGCCCCTTTAACTTAAGAATGAGAAAAAGGAAAAAAAAGAAGTCATGATCAGAAAAGTGGCCCTTTATTACACGGCTGATCTTCTCTTACTGTGTAGAGAAGTGTTTCACTTCCTGCTTACTTTTGTAGGAAAAATATTTTGATTGCTTCCATTGCAAAGTCAGTGCATCTAGGTGAGAGTTAGCTACATTGTGCTGAAGTTTGTACATTGGACGTGTTAACAGAAGCTCTGATGATGCTGCCCTAAGCATTTTGGCCTGCTACGAATGCAAGCTACCCTTGATTCCCATGCAAAGGCATAATGCGCCTGTCTGTGCACGTACACTATCCAGCTTACAAACATTCAAGACCTGGCTGAAATGCTGCCTCAGCTTGTGTTTTGAAGCTCTACAAAGAAGAAGGATCCAAGCACGCTCAATGCTTTCACATGGCCCAAGCCAACTGTCAATACAGTCCTGGCAGTCAGGTGGAGACAGTTAGGGCCTCTACAGCCCAGTCCACCAGCTGATGTACCAAGCTCAGCTTTCCCTGGACCTGGTCTGTGTGCTCTGAGCTCAGGCTGGCTGAACCCATAGTGTGGACAGAGCATGCCAGTGTTTGTTGGTATTTACCCCTGCTGTGTATTCTGCACCATATCTTGCAGTGTGCACAATCTCCTCTGGTGGCTTTGACCTCCAGCAAAGCTCTTTTCACCCATGTGAGCTTGTCCTGGCAACTACTGGGTGGATACAGAAAGAGGATGTTTTCAGGGAAAGCAGACCAGCTGAAAAGAGCTGATAGGAACAGTCTTGTGTGTACCTCTAGCAGAACTCCTGTGCTGCACATCAATCCATGCTGTAGCCATGTTTCTGCAGGGTTATGTAGCAGGATAGGTGCCAGAATAGCACATGCCTCCTCACAGAGAGGAAGACAACTTGGAGGGTAAGAAACGTATCCTAGACTTAGCTAAGAGATGTACGTTTGTGTGTTTTGGTTTTTCCTTGTAGCTACAACAGAGACTCGGAGGAATTAATGAAATGGCTGGATTCTGCTCAGCAGAGAATGAATTTTTGGAAGGAGCAGTCTCTCAACGTGTCACAAGATCTTCCCACCATCAGGGATAACATCAACAGCTTGTTTGTAAGTCAGTTCTCCTCCCAGATTTAGATAAGACATCATGACTTCCAGTGAAAATGACCCTTTTGAGTGGTTTTTGTATTTGCCACGACCCAGAAGCTTCCCACAGAACATAGCACTGAATGGCTTTGTGCCCCAGAGCCAACCCATTATCTGTGTAGGGAGCCATGAGGATGGGAGGCCACCAAAGACCTTCCTTCAGATTGCGAGGCCAGCCAGAATGCATAAATCAGAATGGAATCCTCTTGTAATGAGCTCCCAACTGCACCACATCACAGCCCAGGCAGGGTCTCCTGTGCACCTACAGTGTAATAGCATGGTTTCTGTCTTGTTCCTGATGCCAAATATCAGATGCAGCAGTTCAGCCAAGCTGATGGGCTACTTACCAACTGAATCTGGAGTGTGGGCTCAGGGAGCAGGGGTGAAGACAGTGGGGCTGTGAAGATGATGACCCAAAGTCAGGGAAGAGAAACATGCTGAATTGCATTTCATGTCTTTGTCTGCCTCCCAGTGCTGTGCTCCCCTTGTATGACTAGCCAGGAGGTTCAGCCCCAGTGTGAGGCCTGACAGAGGGAGTCTTGCACAGTGAGAAAGCAAAGCATCATTAAGGTTGGACTGGTAGGTGTGAGCTGGCCAGAGGCTCGAGGACTGAGGTTGCTCCCTGGACCTCTGTGTGAAGTAGGGATCAGGATATTCCCAATCCCTGTGGAGCAAAAGGTGGCATTCAGCATTGTATCAAGCTGGGCAGAAAAAGGCCTTACCTGCTTCCAGAACACGTTAAGTTTAGGTTTTCTGAACTTTACAAACTTGCTAAAATCTGTTTGTTGAGGCAGTTTATCCTGTGACTGAAAACCTGGTTTGTCTTCTTTATTTGAATAGATACATAAATATTTACCCTCTCTTAAATTTCTCCTGTACACCTCAGACATTCTCTAAGGAAGCTGATGAAAAATCTTCGCTGAAGTCATCTGTGGTGAGCACTGCCAACCAGCTCTTTCACGTGAAGCAAGCTGATACTGCAGCACTTAGGTCATCTTTGGCAAAGTTTGAGCAAAAATGGGGAGAACTGATTATACAGCTCCCAGCCATCCAAGAAAAGCTTCACCAGGTGAGGAGAAACTGCTGCCATCTCTCAGTTCAAACTAAGTAATTACTTTAAAATGTTGCTGCTGGGATTCAGACGGCTGCTGCATAAGGCCCGGAAAGCACCTCTTTCCTAATTAGCTGTCTGTCTTGCTTTCAGAATATCCCCAATATTGTACTGCAGTTTAATTATTGCAGTGTTCTTCCTGGGCTGTTTTGCACATATCTATCATCTTTAGAGTTTTATATGAAAGTCTGTTACAATTAGAAAGAAGTTTATTTCAAATTTCTGAATTCTTGAACTTTTCTTAATTTAAGTTGTATGCCCCTCTGGAGCACAGGGCTCACTTTCAAGTTCATACCCTGATAATTGCAATTATAGTGCCTGAGCCTTTCTAAAAATACAGATACCATATTCCTTGATATTTCTAACAAGCAGAGTATAGAGGATTCATTATGTGCTTTACCCCCAGCTTCAGATGGAAAAACTTTCATCGCGGGAAGCTATTGCTGAACTAATGACCTGGCTGGACCATGTGGAACAAAAACAGGGACATGGGGAGCCAATAACTTCACAATGTAGTGCTGCCCAAGTCAGAAGCCTCCTTCAGAAGTACAAGGTAAATGGGAAGCTGTAAGTCCAGGCCTTCTGCAAGGTGTTTGGCTGTAACAAGGATGGAAACAGCCTACGGGCACTGTCATATCCTTCACCTTGCTCTCAGGAGGGTTCCTCAGTCTCAAAGGTGCCTTAACATCTTCCTTTATAAAAACCTTTTGCTTCCATGACGCACAAAACGCTGCCAGCCCTGCAATACAGCTACTGCCTGCTGTGCTATAATCTCCTTTTCCTCATGCTGTCCCATCTGTCTCACTTGTTCTCTCTCTTACATTTAGATTATAAAATGTGTGGAGCAGGAAAGCTTTGCTTCCTTAGGAAGGCAGACTCTCTGTTTGTGCTGTGTTTTAGTCTGCCTTTTCAATAAGGAATACTTCGTAATTTTGGAGCTCCATAGCCAGGATTCATTTAGCTAGAGAACAGGGTTTTGGAATATTATGTTTCATAAAAAGAGATAACGTGCTAGGAAAGAGGGACAAGATGGACGTCCCTGCAGAGAGAGAGGCTGCAGCAGACTCTTGTCTCTGTTCAGATGCTAAAGCACCAATGCCAGAGGCTGATTGCTGCAGCCGTAGGAAGGATTCAAACCATGCTTGTACCTCCATAGATGCTAGGGAGCCCAGTCTCAGGGCACGAATCCCTACAGAGCCATATTTTGCTCTGCCCTCGCAGAGCTACCGAGCGGTGCTCTGGGCTCAGACAGGATGACAGTTCTCAGTCTGCAGCTGCAGGTCTCAGACACTTTGGTACTGCATGTAAGGCAAGTGCCAACATAAGCATTTCTTTCAAAGTGCCTTAGTATAGCAGACATATAACATTTTGGTCTATATCAGTTGGATTTGGAAGTTGGAACATGTAGGTGAGGCACTGTTTTTAACCCTTTGTATTTTTAGAGATCAGTTTGTAGGTGTGCCTTCTGCACTTGTCAGCAATGTGGGGTGGGAATGTGTATGCTGAGAAGAAAGCTGGGATGAGGGTCACAAATTGCTACAGGGAAGCAGCTATGGCTTCAGTACCTCTACTGTGGTGTTCCCTGGTTGCTTTTTTCTGGGTGCTACTATATACAATGAGGAGCCCTTTCCTCCCCTCTTCTCCTAAGACCTTCTGAAATAAAAAGGCATTCCCATATGTTGTCACTTTGCACGTAGTTTCTCACTCATCTCTGTGGGCAAGGACACTGGTGCTGGAGGACACTTTTTCCTCCCAGATATTCTGATATTCTGTTCCAATATTCTGTTCTGATACCACATATTTTGATAAAGGAGCACAAGCTCTTGTCTGCAGTTGTCTGTGAGTCACAGGAGTGTGGGAAGGCCTCAGTCTTAGCCTAATTTGGGCCCATGGCAGTGTGATGGTATTGTCCAATGGATAAAGTACTGGGTCTGGTACCCCTAGTTTTTATTCCCTGCTCCAGCACTAGCCTGTTCTTACCTTGAGCTACCCACGTAATGATAGTGATTTTCTGCAAAAGTTTCGGTGGATGGAAATAGCTACACAAATATAGGGTGGTAAAAATTGAGAATTATTCCTACAGCCAGGTCTCTTTCAGAAAAATATTTTAGGCCATGATTCAGAATAAGCCATGAATGTCCCATAACTATGCCTTGAAGCATCATTGGAACTGGTGAGATTAAAACTGCCAAACTAATTATTTTACGTTTTTGTTCTTTTTTTTTTTCCCCTCCAGGAATATATGATGGAAATGAACTTTAAACAGTGGATGGTAGATTTTGTTAACCAGTCACTCTTGCAGATGAGCACTTGTGATGTGGAAAGCAAGCGGTATGAAAGGACAGAATTTGCCGAGTGTCTTGGAGAGATGAACCTGCGGTGGCACAGGCTGCAGGCGTCTCTGAACAGAAAGGTTTGACTGAGTTCTCATTGCTTTCTCTCACAACTCTGATCTTGGCTGTGCCAGTGCTCTGTATTTTGCAAGCAGCCTTTCTCCCTGAGTGTGAAAACGCTGTTGAAGACAGCGAGACTCCCTGTGCTCTCTGCTGTCTGTCCATCCTGCTGTCTCATGGGCAGCCTATGGAGTGGTCTTGTAGCGCATCAACTGTCAGGTGGTGGGCAGGCATCCAAACCTCAGCAAGGTCTGGGAGGGTAAACTCTCTTGTAACTTGCAGGGAGGGAAAATAGGCAAAATCTGCTTTTCATGACAGCCTGGGATTTACCCTAGTTGACTGTATTAGGTGGAAAAAATAAGATTCCTCATGTGAAGAAAATACAGTCAGTGACATGTCAACAAAGATGACCTATATTGAGAAAACTATGAAAAAGGAAGAATTCAGGGTAGTGTCTGCAGGGGAACCTGTTAGTGAAATCTGTTGAAGCTTTGGGGTGCTGTGAAGGCTGGGGCATTTAAAACTTAATGAGAGAAAACACTGGGTGGTTTGTGGAAAGGAGAGGTGCTACACTGCTTGGTACAAACAGCCAGGCCCTGCTCAGCAAACACGGCACCAAAAAAGCAAACAACCCCTCCACATGCCATATGATGGGAATGAGAAATAAGGATATATTAAGCTACCACCTGTTTTCCTGTTGTAGCAGTTGGATTTGCCAAAAAAGTAATTATTAAGTAGTGTTGACAGCCATATTCAGATGGGGACATACGACCCTGCTGGAAAAGGCACAGCAGGGATCTGTTCCCAACCCTGCTCCAGCTCTCCTGGGTCACTGGAAATGTGTTGCTCTGTGTCTGTGTCCTCCTTCTGCAGTAAATGAAATATGCTTTCCCAATGGAGCGCTTTGAAGATCAGCAGCTGATAGGCAAATTCTACATGTAGACTAACTATACCAGCACATCTTCTGCGTTTCTCTGTAGAAAATCTGTTTCAGGCAGTGCCTCAGTATTACTTTACTCTAGTGAGGCTAGAAATAATCCATGCATCCAGAATTAGATGCTGGTGCTTGTGTGCCCCAGTGCCCAGAAAAGCTAGTGTGACTCATGTGATATGGAAAAGACCAGGGGAAGGTTAGCATCCCAAAATGCAAACATGACGCTGCTGGAACAAATCCCTCCACCAGCACATTCCTCTTTCATCTCTGTTTCTCTCCCAAACTTACAGGGCTTTGGGAGAAGCTGGCCTCCCTGAATCCAGATACAGAGACAGCTGATGAAACAGAAAATTCCCAAATTTTTGTGACTCAGAAAGTCTTCCAGAAACATTTTCAAGTGGAAAATTCAGTTCCTGCACAACTGAAAATTCCCATGATGAAATTTCAGTTTTGTAGGGGGGAAAAAAGCTATCTTCTCTAACTATTTTCAAGAAATTGCATTCTAAGATTTAATGGATCCTCACGGTCAAAATTGAAGATAGGAGACTTGAGGTCCCTTGCTTATTAGTAACTTTGTTGGTGGGTTTTAGGGAGAATATGGTTTTCAGCCTCCATATGAATGTGTCCATGGAGCCCAGGGTCCCCCAACTTGTCAGGTCCACAGGTTGCCAGCTCCAGAACCCACACTGCCTTGTTTCCTTCCCAGGGAAAAGGTCAGATCCTAAAGAGCCAGTAAAACTTTTTAGCTTTTCCTTTCAAAATATTTTCTCTAAATAGTATTTTCAGTGTAAATATTGTAATCTCAAATTTTGTCATGGAAGGGGGAGCCCTGTTTCTGCCCACCTCTAGGTTTAAGTAAGTTAAAATAGTTCTGTAACTTTCAGATACAAGACCTGCAGCACATTTTGGAGGATATTACTGAAAATGAGAACAAAGCACAGACTCTACGCAACTGGCTGGAAGCTCAGAGCGATCGACTGAGATCTTTACAAACTCCATCCAGTCTGATCTCTGCACAGAACACATTAGATGATTGCAAGGTAAAGCATTACATGTGTGATATTATTGTAAAAAACATATTTAGCACCTTGCTGAATCCAGACTAAAGAACTGCACGTATTTTAACAGAAAAAAATGTAAAGGAAGTTGCCATGTCCTAGAAGAATACTACAATGTAATTTTAATTAAAGCATGTTAGGTTCAGCTGATAAAGAGCCATATCCACTTTTAATGTGAATTGCTATTTTATGTTTTTTTCCCTCCAATTGAAGATGCATCTGCTGTTGTTCCGTGGTATTTGGAGTGTTGTGCAGCAATATTGTAGATCTTATTCTGAGACGCCTCCAAAAGAAGTAGTTCTCAGTTCAGCAGAGCCATGGCAAAAGTTGTCGATTCCATTAGCTTGAAGAGCTCTGTGGTGACAGTGTCGTGGAAACTACGCAGTCCCATTTGGAAAAACAGCAACTCTCTATACTCCTGCCCTAGAATGTAGTCTCTTTGCACCAGCCTCAAGAATCTGGGAATACTTTGGTTTTGTTCTGTTTTTCTAGGCATAAGCTCCCTCAAAATTAGTACAGGTGCAGCCAGCTAATAATTGGTTCCTATTACTCTGACAGTCTGCTGTTTTCATTCAGTACAGTGTTCCCTCTCTATTTTTTAACATGGAATATTTGTTCTTTCATTGCCATGGTTACGTGTGTCTCTCTTGTAGTAGGCTGCTTTTATTGCCTAGAGTGCTCTGTTACACACCAAATTACTTGTTTCTCTGAAGCACTCTGAAACGTATTGAGGGGCCAGAATGGAAGAAAGGCACAGGGTATCTTTGACTAAAACACTAACCTGCTCACAGCAAGGTACAGTGCTAGGATGCAGGTGGCTACAATGTTTCATTAAAATTAATTTGCTCAATAAAAATTAGGTCCAAATTTGAAAACATTTTGGGGACAGTAAGTGGGGGGAAAAAAGGTCATGGCTTTAAGAGTAGTATTATAGGAAAATGTTACAGCCCATTGTGCATATGGATATTTACTCATGTTGTGAAGAACTTATTGCTGAGCTTTCCCCAGCATGTCAAGACCAGCTTATAAACTTGCTGACTGTGTTAGGGGAGAAGTTATTCTCCCAGGCCTCTCCATTGATTTCAGTGGGGTTTTTCCCATGGTAGAAAGCCTCTGACTAAGAGGACAAGCTGAAAATAACTTTCTAGAAGTTGTTAGGATGTCAGGAACCCTCATATTGCAGTCAGTTCCTATCTTACCTTTGTCTGCTGGAGCAGAGGAGGACCTAAATGCTAACCTGTCCAAGGAAAAGTTCAGCTGCATTAACAGAAAAATTTTTGTATCTGGAGAGGTACAGAGAGGCTTGCACGGTGGCTGAGGAATGAGCTCCTGATGATTTCCTTCCCAAGCATGATGTCCAGTGCTCATGCTGACGCTAAATGGACTGATTCTAGCTCTACCTGCAGGAGACTGACTAAAGCAGCCACTGTCATTTTGAATCCCTGTAAAGCAGTTGTTCTGTATCGGAGTTGAAATGGTGGTGGTGTTGCATGGCTGAAGAATTACACAGAATTGGTTTTAAAGAAGGAATGTTTATCTAAACTTCTCACACAGAAGGTTTTTTCTATGGTCTCATTAAAAGATCTTATTTATCTTCCTTTTTATTTTTTCTTTTTTTCATTTAGGAGCTAGAAAATCAACTCACAACTAAATCCAAAACTCTTGATGAGCTCAAAGAAAGTTTGGCTTTGAATGGTAGTGCAGAACAAACCCCAGAACCTCTGTCTCTCAGGATAGCTGAGCTGGGTGAAATGGTGGACAGCGCTGTAAACCAGGTAAAAGCTTTGTTTGCATTCAGATTTCCTACAGTACATATTCTTACCACCAGTGTTATTAATCTTCTTCATGAGATGGCAGGAGCTGGTACAAAAAAGATGCAAAGTATTCCTTACTCAACCTTCCTAAGAACTTCCTTTTAAGTCTTTACCATAATGTAAATGATTGTATTTCCAAGGTTGAGAGAGAAAAAAATGTCTGATCTTGAAGTAGTTTGAATACAGGGGGAGGAGGGACAGACCCCCATCTGCAGTTAAAGAAAATAAAGAAATAGCACTGCTATTTTTCTGTCAAGTTGAAAATGGAAACCTTAAACTCTCGTACTTGATCTGCTTCTCTTCCATACCCTGGTCTTTCTCCTCTATAGTACGCTGGTGGAAGCTGCCTACTCCTGCCCCATTCTCACTGTAGCTTTTCCATCTCCCAGTTACTCTGTCGTCCGCACACCTGGATGGCTTTCGCTATCTTCAAATCCTATGTAGTTTGCAGTTGCTTCAAGGAGAGTCTGGCAGATTGGTTTCCCATGCAAATTGACTCCCCAGCAGTTTGCATTTATAGTTTTATTACCTTTATACTCTGAACTGATCTTTTTTATCTAGATGTAATTGACAGGTGCAGAAGATACAATAATGAGTAGATTTATGGATGTAAATTTGTGATAATAAATAACCATATACTGTAGAAGATTATATGTGATGCAGTGATTGTGTTTCTAGTTAAGATTCCATTACACTTTCTATTATAAATGCCTTGCTTTTGTTCCTCAAAACTTTGTGAAACCTGAACCTTTTGCTTGAACTCTTCCACATGAGATGTC
This sequence comes from Theristicus caerulescens, assembly GCA_020745775.1. Lineage (NCBI taxonomy): Eukaryota > Metazoa > Chordata > Aves > Pelecaniformes > Threskiornithidae > Theristicus > Theristicus caerulescens. The sequence goes on along the minus strand of CM036564.1, from coordinate 63,661,344 downwards.
GGTCCAGGATGGGTCTGCTGCTTCTTGTTTTAGGTTCCAACAGAAATGATGTGGCTGTTTCAGACCAAGAAAGCAGAGAAATTTGTGTGTGTGTACATGATGAAATTTTTTCCTTCCGCTGTAGAGCTGGGGATTGAAATTGGCAGGATTGACAGCCTATTGCTTTTTTCTTCTTACAGTCACCATGGGTCACGTTAATTTTAGTATTTTTATGACTTAAGTATCGAACTTACAAACTACAGAATGTTCTTACAGCCTAGTTGTCTGCATGTGCAATGAAACACCGAGTGCAGCTTTCTTCCCATGGGTGACTGCTCTCAGCAGAGCCAGGCTGTGATTTCAAATATAGGTGTAAGGAAATGTGATACCGTGATTGTATTGTCCATAGGTTGAGCTCAAGACTGTGAGTCTGTGGCCCAGAGACATTTCACAAGCATGATGTTTTTCCATCTTCCTTTTGTGGGCAGTAATTAGCTGCAGGCTACAAAAAACAATTAGAGATTCCTCCCACCTATACCATGATTCAAATGAGAATAGGGATGATTAATCCATCTACTCCTGTGTGCCTGGAACTAGGATACTAGGATACAATGATCCACGCAGTCTATTTAGCATGCACTATGGTGTAGAGAAGTCTTCATCTTCCATTGTGTGGATGCATAGTCAGAACTGAAATCTGGCATCCGGCTTTGCCAGGTCCCATGGAGACATGCTTGTGTACTTGCCTGTTTTTCATGCTCTTCTCAAAGCATCTGGTACTGGCATGACTGAAAATAGATATTGAACTAGATGAATGTTTTGTCTAACCCAGGACATGCCTTATGTACTTACCTGATACAGAGGATAAAAATGACAAATCACACTGAAGCAGGATTGTGGTTTTGTGTTTGCAATATCTAGGAGTATGTGGCAAATGGAAACCATGCTTGCCCCCATATAGATTAAACAACTGTAATAATGAAAGAGGCATAGAAAACAAAGAGGATATCCATAATTTAATTTTATATGAGAATCCTGAAGATCATAGACTGAAATTCAGGTGGGCTTGCATTATTAGAGCACAATGGCATGAGAGGGATGATGGCTCTCCAGAGTATTGTAGTAGCATCTTCTTCCATACAAAACAATTTCTGTTCAAATTTTCATTAAAGGGAAACTTGATCTCTGGATCAAACTATCTGCTTCCTAAGCAGATTAAGGCTCTCAACTTCCTCCCACTTCAGGTTGATTTTGGCAGGAAGGAATAAGCAGTTCATTTTTAAAGTACTTTTTACTTTTTCAGGCGTTCTGGAGTTGTGGCTGACAGAATAGTGCTACCTTGAACTCTAGTTAAATTTTTATTTCCAGCAAATTCTTATACTTCACTCTAAATACTGTTTACTGCTTGGTTTGAAGCCTGCACAATTCCTTACCAAGTAGGAAAATACTCGAGCTTGTGAAATTTTTGTGTATTTTCATGGAGTGAGCACTGCGCTTAGATTTTTAAGTCAATTTAAAGGTGATGTCAGGACTGCCCAAGAAATAGTAACAAAAGTGGTTCGTTTGCAGGTTGCACAGTTAAAGACCTCAATGCAGTCCGTACTGGAGCAGTGGAGAGCATATGACGAAGCTTATGCAGAAGTCAGCCTGATGACGACAAGATATTTGTACTGCATAGACCAGCGCAAACCTTCTGTGGTGTCGCTGGAAACTTTGAAAAACCAGGTCAAAACTCTCCAGGTAAATCTGCTGAAGTTGTCTTATTTCTGTACTTCCTTCTGTGCCTTTAATCAAACAAACGAACAAACTCCACTGAAAAAAAAGACAGAAAAATTTATCTGAAAAACTTCCTCTTTATTATAGTGCCACTGAAGTCAGTGGAATATTTTTTTTTACCTCCAGAGGCACTGAGGACTATTTTTAGACTTCTTACTTCATTTAGCACATAAGTTCAACTGCGGTGTAATTTAGGTACCAAGGTTCAAGAGAAAAGTGCAGGTCAGCTGCTACCATGTCTGCCTTACTGTGGGCTAGCAGAGCCTCCATTTTGGATTGCAAAGATCCCTTGACGTTTTAGCCTTCTGCACATGCTGGAAGGCATCCCCATATGAAGCACCAGGTCCTCATGCTCCCTTGCACTACAGGGTCCACATGGATACGTGCACTCCACCACCACCCCTCAGGCTGATGTCTACTCAGTCCATGTGTAATCCACATGGACAGCAGGAAGTTTGGCTGAAAATACAGCTGGCAAAGGAAAAACTAATGCCATCGCTGTAGGTGTTTGCCTAAAGGTTACTCACCATTCAAGTGAAAGATATTGGTTCTCGGCTCATTGGTTGAAAGGAAATTTGCCCCTTTGCTTGCGCTTCCCAGGGAAATGCCCTGCCATAAGGCTGTAGCATAACCTGGAAGGAGATGCCTGTGCATCGATGCTGGGACTCAGTGCAGAAATGAAGAGGGCCTGGGAGAAAATGGGTGAAGGGACCATGTCTCTACATCTGTGATCTGAACACTCCACTTGGGGTGCTATGTCCCAGCCACTGTGCCAGTGACCACTGACACATTTTGCATTGAAGTGTTATTTGTATTAAAGCATCTTTCCATGTATAAACAGCACTGGAGTCAAGGTCCAGGACCCAGACTTCGCCTTCCCAAAAGCTGTGGCTTGAGTTGGGCGGGAGTCTCCTGCACAGCATCTGAATGAGGCTGTGCATAAATACCGCGCATAAATGCTCTGGATCGTTCTGCTGCTCTGCTTGGCTATTACAGAGTCTAAGTGGGGCATCTAGAGTAGGCAGTCAGGCTGGCCCCAGGTCTGAACATTTTACAGATATGACTAAAATCCCCTTACCTGGCTTTAAACAAATGTTGAAAGGCTGTGTAAACACTCCCTGTTTTGGTGTAAATAAGGCTTCTTTTGGTTTATTTTCAAGTTATATCAGAAGTGGTGCAGGGCAGACTGAGGCTGTGAATCCCGGGTACTTGTCTCTCTGCAGTAAAGTCTGCATAAGCGCTTTCCACCCTCACCTGGGAACACATAATAAATGGAAGGAACAGGGCACCTTCTTACCTCCTTCCTTCTATCACCCTCTTTATTTTTAATGTGGATCAGTTCACAGATACGATCCATGTCATGGTTCTGCCGTTGCCTGTATCAGGAGGGCGAACACGCAGCTGGGGACAGGAGTTGTCAAGCCAACTACTGCCAGTAGAAATTTTGCTGAAACAGTGGCTTAAAATAAAAACATTCTTGATTTCTAGTGAATTAATTTAGTGAGTTAAAGGCTGTGGGTTTGTTAAATGAGCTGTTTCTTTAAAAGCAAATAAATGACCTCAGTTTAAAATAGGCCTCCTGAATGATTTTTTTAACTTGGATCATTTCACCTCTCTTTTAGCTTTTTAGGATCAGGCGTTACATTTTTCACAAATATTTTAATGTGTGCTGCAAACGTGTGGCCTTATTGCTACCCTGTCCCTACCAATCTGTAGGGGAAGCTATACGTAGGTTGTTCATCTCCACAACTAATTGCAATAATCCATTTTGCAGTGTCTTCAAGATGAATCGGAGAACAGTGAAGAAAGTTGGGCCAAGCTCCAGGCTGCTGCCAGTAACCTGAAGAAGAACTGCTCCCCCTCCTTTGCAGAGATTATTGAACAGAAGTGCACGGAGGCACACAATAGGTAAGCTTGCAAAAAAGACCCCCAGTTATTAGTATTTAAAAAAAAAAAAAAGTTGCTGAGGCAGGACTTGAACATCTGTCAGATTATTAAATCTCTATATAAATATGACTCACCTGTCTAAGGGTACCTGTGTGAGGAGTAGCTGATACTACCTTTTTTGTGATGGATCACAGAGCACAAAACAGTGCTGTGTCCGTGAGCTTTCAGCAACATGGGTATGAATGCAAAGAAACTCCCACAGGAATCCTACACCAAATCATGTTGTGGAGGAGAATCTACTAGGAAAAGCTCTTATCCTTTGATATGTTGGCAGGTGGAACTCAGTAAATGAAGACATCACAGATCAACTGCAGGCAGTGCAAGCGACCCTGCAGCTTTGGGAGCCCTTCGATACTTTATGCACTGAGGCAGCAGCCAAGTTACAACAGCACAAAGAGCAGTGCGCTCAGCTCTTGGATGCTCACATGCCCGAGGATAACACGACAGAAACCCTGCAGCAGAGGATACAGGATATAAAGGTACATGGATATGTTTCTGCTGCCTGGTACAAACCAGGACTTATTATTGAGAAACAAATCAAAAGAACACCTTCTTCCCCCCTCCTCCCCCAAATCCAGTCAGTGGAAAACATAAAATCTGTGGGTTTTTTCTGTTAACAGGCACTTTTGTATTTCCTTTAAATACTTTGACCAGATCCTGAGACCAAACCAAACTAGAGTTAGCATAGGATGAGAAGAGAGAAGAAGGGAGCGATCATATTCCATTTCTGACCCTTTCCGCTCTATACAAAGAATCAGGCCTGTGTTGGATGGAATCATTGAACCAAAAATTATTTACTATATGGAGTACTGCTTGGGAGGAGAGATAATATCTATTAGAACAATAGCTGGGGAAAAAAGACCAGTTTTCCAGAACACAGGACCATCTTGAGGTCTTCTACAGTCTTCAAATTGATTTTATTTGGGTTTGGTACTTTTTTTGGCCTGGTCTGATAAGTTCACAGATTTCTCCGCTCATTATATTATTCTAAATGCTTCTGACTTTAGGCAAATGAGATCTCATGCTGAGACCACAGGGTACATTTGACTCTCTCAGGCAGCAAAGGTGTCATTAGGTTCTGACATTTTTGGTTTCTTCAGACAGCAATAAAGAAATATAATAATCCTTATTTCAGGACAGAGCAATGATTCATCATGCTTTATGAACCTCTAGCCACATATTGGAAGAAGTCCAAAGTACTCCATTTTGCATGTGGCCAATTAAGAAACTTTGCATTATGGGAAAGAGAACTCATATATTTCTTCCTGTGTCAGAAACAACTGAGAGCAGCAAAGCTTTGACCAAAACATTCTAACTTTCTTATGATCTATAAATGGCTGTGACATAAATTCATCAATATGTCAGCAAAAAGGCATCACATTTTCTGGAAATTTTTGGGAAGAGTTTTGCACCTAGTAAGCAAGGCATGACCACTAGAGTGCCATTAGCACTGTAGATCCTGTCCTGGTTTGTGTGGGTGGGACACATGGAATTTATTGTGGTTTTTTGAAAGTGATGAGTTAGAAGAATGAGGATCAGTGATATGGCATATGAGTTATGTGTATTTGAAAATACATGTGCATTACAAAACTGTATTTTAATCTCTCTTATCTTTTCCTCTATATATATTAGGAAACGTTTCCTCTCTCTCTATATATATTTTTAGGAAAAATTTCCTCTCTATATATTAGGAAAGATTATGGCTTTATGGAACTCTATTGCCATAATAAATAAAAATAAAGTCCTCTATAGAGAGTAAGAAATCAAAATGGGTTATTTACTAAATGGCTGAAGTGGCAGTTTACAATATGATCCATTCCAAAGACAGGGGTCAGGAACTAAGAGCCATTTTGCTTTTTAGGGAAACGTGTCTGCTCTCTGCTATCAATTAGAAGTCTTTGTTCATTACTCACAGAAAAGACAATATACAGTGGCAAATTCCAGGGGGTTTCACAGCTAAAAGTAAATTATAGTTGTCCAGTTCAAAAAAAAAAAAAATCAAGTACATTGAACAAGTATAAAATGACTCCCTTTGTTCTTGTACTGCCTTTAGAGTTTAATTTTATAGCATCATTTCTGTAGTAAAGGGGAACAGATAAAACCAAAACCATAGTCCTCAGTCACTAAGGGATCCAAAGTAGTGGTATGTTTGTAACATAATAGCATTTCTCATCTGCAGCATGGGCCAGCTTCTCCATCTGCTAGTGTAAATCCATTCTGTAGAGAGGAATATTCTGATTTCTCTCCCTGATGTCCTCTGTAGCAGTAGTATCCCACTGCCTGGCGTCACTGGTGTTCCATTGAACTTTGAACTGTGCCTTTCCCAGTACTAGAGTTAATGGATGCATTTCCCATTATCCAACGAGTAAAAGACTGAAGCTTTCACCATAACTGAATTTGGCTCCCGGAGGAGATCAACAAAAAGAGCTTAGTTACAGCAACAAAAGATAATAAATGAAAGTGGCATGTGAATGACGATCTGATTAATTTGCTGACTTTTTTTTCTTTCCCCTTCTCTCATCAGAATTTACAGCATGGCCTTCAAAACATAACAGGATGCCGTATCCAAGTTTCTTTGCTGGCTGATAGGATAAAACAGCAGGCTGGGACAGCTGCACAAGCCGTTCTGTTGGAGAAGCTGCAGCCGCTCCAGAAAGCATTCTATTTCGAAAAGATGTTGCAGAGGAAGTTAGATGAATTTGAGGTATTTTTTTAAATATTAAATTAGCTGTCAGTGTGAGCTAACTTCTTCACTAGAGCCCTGTAGTTCTTGAACTGAAATGAAATTTCAATAGAATGAAACTGGACAGTATGATCAACTATGTAAAGAAATAATATGTGAAGTCAGAGGGACAGATGAAGGAAGGGTTTCACCTTTCTTACCTGCTCGTGTTGCTCTACCAAGCCTTTGTAAGTGGACCTATTGCAGTCAAGCAGTACGGGACCCTCAGATGATTAGAGGTTAGGAAATGTATTTTTATTCTATGAACTTCGAAGTAAGTTGTAAACTTTCTCAGCTCTGCCTTGGAAAAAAACTAAGGGTTTCAGCTTGCTTTGATAAGAGTGCGCACAATGTGCCTAAAACCAAACAGAAACCTGGTCATTTGATGTACTTTTGAAGACCAGATTCACATCCCTGTTCAGGCAGAGTAGGGAGGGACCTGGATCCAGGTTTCTCCGTATGATGCTCTGCTCACAGGAGTGTTATGGGATTGACTTCCCCTCTGTGCGGGTATTCCTGAGAAAACTTCCAAGCAAATGTACTGCTCTACATTTACATTTACTGATGTAAAACTAGTCTGTTCCTGTGAAAATGTCTGGTTTCAATGAATTGTTCTGTTCTAAAGTAAACCCAAATGCATCAAGAAATTTTCAGCCAGCTCTATTTATGACTCCATCTACCAGCACAGTTCAATGGCTGGAAGCCATTGAAGATAACAGATTTCTCATATTCCCTGTGAACTTCTCGCTCCATGAAAAATTTCATTTCTGGATAGTCATTTTCTCTGGTGTAACTCTGTAGATTACCACAGAACTGTCTCTCTCCCCACACCAATTCTTGCCATTCATTCCTTATAAAAACGTTGCTGTTTCAGTGTTCTTAGAGATGTGGAGCTTAATTCTTGCAAGAAAGAAAAAGCTTCCCCAGTGTTCTTTTCCCTGACCCAAAGAAACCAACGTAGTGAATAAAAAAGTTGAATTCCAGCTCTAGTTATTTCTCTCCACAGAGCTCATGTAATCTGCACAGCCTTGGCTGTAGGCACATGGGAGCAGGCCCTGTGTGTAGCTCAAAGGAAGCTCATTTTCACAATTTTCTTCCCTCTGATAAACTAAATTTTGGCTTTCCAATATCAGAATAAATTGAACAGCCCAAAGCTACAAAAAGGTATTGCAGATGCCCCTATTCCTTCCATATATATTTGAATCTCTCGGGATTTAGAGATTCAGCTTCTGGCTCTCTGCTTTGGCTTAAATTTTCCCCTTATCCAGTGCAAAAACTGAAAAAGTTCAGTTAGTGAGTTATAAATACATTGGAATTTGTATTTAACATCTCTTCATTTTCCTGATGATACTGCTTACTGCTCCTTTTTGTATACTGAATATGTATATCAAACCATAATTAATGTAAATATGCAATATTCACCCTAGTTCAATCTTTTACAACTGGAGGATTTCAATAACTGCCTTGAAACGCTGGAAGATCACGTCAAGAATTGCACAGATGCCTTTGATAGTCTCTATCTAGAAGGAGAAACAGACAACTCAGAATTGCTTATGGTATGTTTGGATTCCCAAGTACATACATACTTGGGATTTAAGTGTCTGTAGGATACCAGCTCTTGCCTACTTCAAGAAACTCTTTGTGTCCTAAATATCGTAGTTATAACACTTCCATCAAAAGCAATGAGTTAAGTTCATGAAAACTCTAGATATGCATTGCCAGACAAATGCCTGCGTGGAGGGGAGAATAATCACGTAGATTTGGGGTTGATGGGAGATCTTTTTCCCCAGCTTTGCTCTGGAGCTACCCTGTTGCCCTCAATGTAGGGTACAAAGTAAATCTCCAAGTACCAGCTCTTGAGTATCTGTTCAGTATTGTTGGAAAAGTGGGCCCTGTGTAAGGGAATTGTGACTTTTTTGTTTCCTGCATTCTTTGAAGTTAACACAGAAATGTTGGGGGGTTTTGGGTTAGCATTTTGGATGCATAACATTCAGATGCTTCCTACAGAAGAGGCTTCTGTATTTCTTTGAAATGAAAGAAAGGCAGTATTTTTTGCAATTAATTTATTTTTTTACTTCCAGAATCACACACTGGAGCTCACTGCACTTTCTCCAAGCATAGAGAGTCTGAATGAAGCGAGCATTAAGATGCCACTCAGTGACTTCACCCTGAAGAAAATGCAGAGCGTGACTCGGCAGTGGAGTCAGAAAACAGCAGCTGCTCTGGAACGCTGCAGGTCTGAAATGCAAACAAAAAATCACTACTAACCATTTCCTCTTCTGTGAGGAAAATCAAAACCAAGTTAAAGCATGGGAAGTCTTGCAGTCTGTTCTCAGCTTTCTCAGGGGCTTTCGAAGTTGAATTCCTGCCCTTTCAACTTACTCCAGATTATTCAGTGGCTATTTGTATTCCAAGTCACTTGAAGCAAAAATCTGGATGTTCATAGGTGAATAATGTAGCAAAGTGCCAAGCAAAACCCTACTATGTTAGTATTGCTAACCACCACGTTAGATTGTATGCAAACATATCCAGAAAAACAACCACCAACACAATAGTTTATGATGATTTCTTTTGTTTTACAGTGTGCTTGAAGGAACTGAAAATGATGAAAAGAAATTCTTTCAGAAATGTGAAAACTGGATGAAATTCCTAGAAAAAATGAAAGAGGCCTTAAAAACAAATATTCCAGGACGGTTTGAAGAACTGCAGGAGCAACAGAGAGTTTATGAGGTAAAGCTAACTCTAAAAATGGAAGCATCTTCTTGAATGGTGAAGGTGGGGGGAAATCACTAGAAAATACCATGCCTTTTGAAATTAGATCTGGGCAGAGTTTTACAGAACATTTCACTCTTGAAACGTGGCCTTGTACTTATTCAGAGGAAAACTTTGAAATGTGAAAATCCTTTTTCAAAATGGATGGATCCCTTTTTGCAGGGATCACTCCTTTAGGAGTGTGTCCTCAAGTGCTGCGGCATGTAAGTCCTGGATTTCTCCAACACAGAGGTTCCTTGCTTGTCTGCCTGTCCTACAGTGCTGAAGCCTGTGACAACTAGCTAGGCAGTTTGCTGGCCATCTGGCAGGAACCTTACCAGTTTCTGGAAGAACTGCATTTAAAATCAAATGTTTTCACAGTATATTTCCATTTTGACCAGTTGTTAGATTTTGGTGGAAATCTGTTTCACTGGCATTTTTCCAAACACTTGCTATTTGTTATAGAGAGAGAGTGCTTCACACATGTATGACAGTATCCATGCAGAGGAGAAGGTTCATTGCATGCTACCAGTAGCATGTGGATGCAATTCTAAGCAAAGTGGCTATCTATAGACTTCGTCCTAGTGGTGGGAGGATGGAAAAACAACCAAAATACGTTAAAAAAATAATGTGGTAAATGCTAAACAGCATGAACAACAGTGAGCTGTTGAACAGCATGAACAACAGTGAGCACAAAGGATGAGCTTTGTGCTGCCGCAATGGACCACAGCGTCACACTACCCAAAGTAGTGCTGCTAATTCCACGGGGTGTCAAGTCTCTGCACATTAGCGATATTCATTAGGGTCCACAGAAATTTATTTTCTCTCTTTCACTTAGACCTCTCCAATTATTTCATTGCAATGAAATTATTTACAGGATAAACTTTTGCTCATTGTGATAAAGAGTAAATTCACCCTTATATGTAGCTTTTTTATACCTTTTCTATGGGTTTCTGTCTAGATTGCGTTTCTCATTCATGAGTCCAGCAAACTTTAGGCTTCAGATTACCTGTAACATACAGCTCCTGGTGGGTTCTGCTGTCACATATGTGAAAATTCCCCCTGGTATCCAAAAAGTGTGGAATCTTTTAGGATGCATTTGACACTAGCAGTTGAAAATAATAGAGCTTTCGGCATTTAAAACTAAATAAATGCTGTCACTCTAGAGGAGCAGAACCAGCTTTCACAGCAAAAGTTGTTCAGTGAAGAGTTAAAACTGTTGTTCTCATGGTATTTCCAGATGCTGCAAACTGAGATTTCCATAAATCAGCAGACATTTAATTCTATCATAGCAAAAGTTCTACTGTTCTTGGAATCTGGAGAAGCAGAGAAAAGGTAATCTATTGTTTTTCTCCCTAGGAAACTGGTAATTCAGTGAATATGCTCTCTGCCTTGGAGTTGGTATTGAATCTTTGCTCTCATGAGGACATAAAACCCAAATTCTTGACTGGGTTCACTCTTTAAATAACCCCCTGGCACATTTTGCAAAAGTGTGAGGAGGTGCAATAAGAAAGAAACACAGGTGCCCTGGCCAGGCTGCATTTTGGATAGTAACTGCATGTCCTGCCTAACAAAACCAATTGCGCCTGGACAGGAGGCTTCCTTGTCTACTGCTACACTGCAGTTGTTGAAACTGTGACTGTGGTTAAGAAGCTGCCTTCCTGCAGAGGGTGATGAGGATGCTGCATATGAAGGATCCTTTCTCTCTTCCTAGACCTCTCTGCTTTTTAAAGTGCAGAGGTGTGAGACTACCCACGTTGCCCCTGGCACACATGACAGGGTACTGAGTCATCGGCCACGCAATCCAAAACATATGGTAGCTAAACCTGTTTTTTATCAGAATGGTCTTATACTTTTCTCTTAATCAATGTAGAGTGAGAATCAGCAAGTAATATTTGTGAGCAGAGGTTCAACTGCTTCAGGCATTTCTGCTGTGAAGACATTACCCCTCTCTGCCAGAGCTTGCTGCTCCCAGAGAGTTGGCAGGACAGTGTGTGTGCTCCCCTCAGCCACTTCAGTGTGAAGTCCATAGCTTGGCTTAAAAATGCCAGGGAAGGTAGGGCTAAACTAAGCAAAGCTGCTGGATTTTTCTGTTGAAGCTAGCCCCACAAACGCACGTGTTTGTATAAGAGCTAATCTGGGGGCCATGGCCTCCTGCAGAGGAGCAGAATTGATAGATGGGGGTTGTCTTAACCACTCCAGCTAGATCTGCTGGGTCATCTAACCCCGTAGGAAAGGCCAAAAAAGTGCTTGAATGGATGCAATAACAACACAGAGCCTTTTCACTTTGCGATTAGGTCCCGCTGCCATAGGATACAGTGATGGTTGAACTCCTGCTTATGGCCTGGTAAAAGCACAGATCAGTTTTGCAGCATAATCAGAGACCTTGTCTCACTTGCATTGACCTCCTTCTTTTTCAGAGAAGTGTTCAGTGCATATTGTTTCTGTGATTGCTGTACTATATATGTTGCCATACCACAATAGCAAGAATGACTTGTATTATCCATTCTTGTATCATGTAAAAGTTTTTTTTTGATTGCTTAAAAGATGGAATACAGAGAGCAGGGCTGAGCTTAGGGCTGCATAGAGCTTTTTGCATAGTTGGGTATTGTAATTGGAATACAATATTGCAAGTGGAAATCCATCACAATCATTGTAAAATGCAGCCTTGAGGTCAAAATGTATTAACACTCAACACTTGTCATCTTCAGGACAGAGTTTATTTCCAAGCTGACGTTGCTGAAAGAGCAGTGGCAGAACATTATCCGGATGGTTCAGCAGAGGAAGAAAGATATCGATGAACTCGTGAGCCAGTGGCAGCTCTTCAGGAGTTCGCTGCAGAGTCTCAGCAGATTTCTTGCTGATACAAACGGCTTTCTCACAGCTGTGAAGAGCCAGGACTGCTATAGCCTTTACCAGCTTAGAAATCTAATTCACGATTTCAAGGTACTGTATTTATTTCTCATAAATCTAAAATCTGTGTTTTTTCTCAGACTGAAACAACTTCTGTCCAGTAAGGTAAAAAGCTTTAAAATCACATGGGTTTTGGGGGAAAACAATTGCTGACACTTTTTCTTAAAGCTGAGCACAGATGAGAAAACAGTGACAGTGTGAAAGGCTCATTATAGTAGGAAACTTCCTGGTCAACGCTGTCATTTAGTAGCCTTGTGTGCTTTAAAAATATTACTGATATGAACATGGAAATGCAGGGTGCCAGGGAGATTAGGCAGGAGGAACCCTGGTCAGCAGGTACCCTCTAGGTCTCTGTGCACCTTATTGACATGGCTGCTGAATGCAGGCCTTGCAGTTTGCCTGAAGGAAGCAGGCACATACGCGGCAAGATAGGCCCTGTGGGTCCTGTGTGTGCAGGGATGGGCAGGAGGTGCTGGGAGCGGAGGAGAAAGCACTTGCAAGGGGGTCTGTCCTCGGAGCCACCACTCCAGGATGCACAGACCTGGGCAGCAGTTCTTCAGGGCAGTGAGTTCTGCACTTTACGTGCAGTGGAAAAAAAGTATTTTCCTTTGTTAATTTTGGGTATCTTGGTTTTCCATTTAATTATGCACCTCTTTGTTTTATAGCAAAGTAAAAATAAGCAGTGAACCTGATGGTTGCTTAAGGCAATCTAAAACCTTTCAAAAATACATTATTGAATGCTAGTGGCGTGGTCCAAGATTTATTGTGTTCCCACACACCTAATGTTGATGGATTAACACATTACCAGTATTCCATTTGGTGCTTGCCCTATTTATTTCATCTTTATTTCTACCTGCTGTGTAAAGATGATTTTCAGTAGACTGTACAAGTTAGTGCTCATGCTCTTCCTTAGTGAGAAAAGCCAGAAAGTCTTCTCCCTCCTACTCCAAATTGCCCTTCCCTCCTGCTCTTGTTTTACAGAAAGAAACAATGATCATATCTGCTTGTGTTATAGACCAATTTGTGTTGTAGGCAAATTATTATTGATGGCTTCACTTGGAGTATGTCATGACTAACAGAGCTGTTATCTCTGAAAAAATTGTGATAGTTGTTGATGCTAGAGGTGCTAACAGAACTTAAACTGTTTCTTTATTCTGAATAACTCATACAACTGAATTTCCATCTTTTTGTAACTGCTGCACTTTCACTCTATAGATTCAGTCTGTGAAAAGCCATTGTAGAGCTTTATAGATCAGAAGATCAGAAAGAATCTGATTTTTCTGAAATTAAAAAAAGCAGATAGAAGATCTATTCATGACTCTCTCATGAATGTGAACAAACTAATGCCTTGTAACTCCCTTTGTGAGTCTTCACTTCTTCCCCAGTGAAATGCCAGGAGTGCGCTTCTAAAGCTTGCAAAGAACAGCTTAGAAACTTAATTTTTTTTTCTTTTAAAGAGTAAGGCAGTGGTTCTTCAGAGGTGGCGAGCCATGTACTCTTTAATCATCGATGTCGGGGAGAAGTTGCGCACTCTCTCTGATCCAGAGACCAACGCCGTTCTCCAGGAGGAGCTCAGCCAGTTACAGCAGAGTTGGGGGGGCACCCAGGCCCAGCTGGAGAAGAAGAAGATGCAGCTCAGCAGCACCCTACAGGTAGATGATGCCCTCCCCGGGGAGGAGCAGCACCTGCTTCTCTGGCGTTGGGTCTCAAGAGCTTCCCTGCCCCACCGTACTCAGGGCTGAGCTCTGTAGCAACAAGGCAAATGCTGAGCTGCTGCTCGCTGCCGAGGGGCTTTGAGGGAAGTGCCTGTCACATGCTGCCAGGGCATGTGGGAAGATAAAACTGTGGTCCCCTGATTCTCCAAAGGAAAATGGAGTTGGCATCCATTTGTCGTTACAATGGATGTTCCCACTCTGATTTTTCTCATGCACCCCGTGGCCTGGAGCTCTCTCCTGCTTCGGGCTGAGCAGGAGAGAGCCTGAGCTAAAATTTCACTTAGAGGGAGTTAGCATGTCCTGTTGCTCCTCCTGTTGTTGCACCTCTGAACAGAAGGGTAGGTCATCTTTATTTCCTTAGAGCAATGAATTTGCTTTCATGGCTAGACAGCACATAGGTATGTCTTAAAATTGAACACCGTCATCGATACGATCCCCAGCCCAAAAACTACACTTAAAGCCTCTCGGGTTGGACAACACAAAATGAGCAGAAATGCTCTGTAAGGCAAACCTTAGATACAAGAGAGGTTTCAAGTTCTGTAAATCCATGCACCAAATTCTTGTGGGTGACGCTATGTATCAAAAAGAAAATTCAAATCACCAGAGCACATGATTATTTAATTCAGTGGGTTGAAGAGGCTATTTTGTAGCATATCCATATGGTTCAGTATGTCGTGAGAAATATCTTCACCTTTTATAACTTCCTTGAATCTCCTTGAGCAGAGGTGGGACTACTGTGAAAAGCAAATCAAGGAATTAGAAGGCAGGCTGCCAGAGCTAAAGGAGAAAGTAAAAGATCCACTTCCAGTTGAACATGAAGAGCTCTACAAAGCCAAGGAACACATCAAGGTATTGAACAGCCACATTTTATTTAAATAGATGTAGTCTTTGCACAACACCTGATCCCTGTAAAATCAGTTTTCCCTCTTACCTGCTCTTCAGCAACACTGAATTTCTCTCCTTTATACCATCCTGATTGCTGCCAATCTGCAAAGTCCAGCTGACCAAAAAGATTACAAGAAGAGTAGTACTGTTTGGATTTTTTTTTCCTGCTTCTGCTCCCTTTCCACAATCTGAATTTATAAAATGAGCAGTTTCTCAGACAAAAGGGAAAAAACTCCCTGGTCTCAGCTCAATTGGCTGCTGTTCTAATGGCTGAATCTCCCTTTTTGTTTTCCAATCCCTTTTGGACAGGGAGCTCCTCAGGCAAGACACCTTGTAAGTCTGCAAAGCACCATGCACACCTGTGGGATCTGAGAATAATTAAAGAGAAGGAAAATTAAGAGTAAGGGAGTGGCAAAAGCCCTTGCAGCCCATAGTGCACCATGAAAATTAAATGGCAAGGAAAGCATTTCCAAGGGATAGGAGACATTTTGTCTGGACTGGTCAGTCTTTCATCATCCTTTTATGAAGTGAATTGTTGACCTATGTAGTGGGAACAAATAAGCTTATTAACGAGCCAAGGCTTTGAACTCATTATCAGCTGTCTGAAATCTTCTTTGTGAGTGCTGGCTGCCTTTCCCACGGCAGCAGTCTTGCTGTAGCCCTGAATTATTTGTGCGATGGCAGCACACAGCTCCTGCCTCTTATTCCAGTAAGAGAAATTCAGCCGCAGAGGCGTCAGGGTCAGACAGTGCCAGTGCAGTTGCTGCTCTTGGGTGTCACAGTATAATAAAATAAAGGACCAAAATAGCATGGGGGAGAAAGGACCTCCTTTCCTCTCCCTGCATTTCACTCTTCTATGGAATAAAGCTGTTTTCCTCTCAGGCCTGGAGCTTATACAAGACTAGCAAAGTCCCATGAACTTCCATCGTTGGCTCCATTAATGCAGGGATTTGACCCTTGTTAAGGTATATAAATGCATCTGTGCACATCTGTAGGGAGTAATTTTTTGTGAGCTCGGGTACATTTTAGTCTCAGGTTTGTTTGTTTTTTTTCCTCCAGTGTTGAAGCAGATCAGATTTTTTTTTTTTTTTTTATGATTTAGATAAATGACTGGATCAAAAGACCTGTGAAAATGCTCACAGGGCTTGGAACCAACACACTTCTGGTACAAACACTCACAATTTTTTTCCCTTTAAAATGAGGCAAATTGGATCCTTTGTAAGAGCTTTTTTCGTCAGAGGAGCTGGTGACACTTCCCAGCAACCACCTTGCAAAACAGGACCTGGTACTTCGTGTGTGGAGAGTCGTGTTTCCCGCTGTGTGCAGCGGTGTCCCTGCTTTTCAGGTGCCAGTTTGAACACTGGAAAGAAAAGTGCATGGCCTTGGTATAAAGGGAACGGGGAGTCAGGGGAACGAAGAGTCAGGGGAACGAAGCAGGAGAGAAAGCGTGTTTCTGTGAATGAACAGTTTAAAAGCACCACATTTCTGACAAACCTGATGATTTGTGAAATCATTCATTAGAGAAAGGAACCGCTTTTATTTTTTCAGCATTTAAATAAATAACCTGAAATGGGAACAAATGCAGGTGGAAAGCAGCTTGGCCAAAATAAAAAAGAAAACCCAAAGAAGCGGGCACGCTCCTTTCTGGATGCGAAACCCCGAGCACTGCCCTGGAGCGTGGGGAGCTGGAGGGGGCCCGGCAGCTCCGGGCACTCCGGGACGCGGCGGGAGCGGCAGCTGCCCCCGGGCGCCGGCAGCTGCCCCCGGGCACCGGCAGCAGCTCTGCCCTGGGCTGCAGCGGGCCCCGGGTCCGGCCCTCAGCCAAACACACGGGGACCCGGTCCAGCCCAGCCGGGGAGCGCTGCACAAGCGCTGCACATTCCCCTCCTCTCCTCCCCCACAGGCCGGGCAGGGGATTAACGAGCAGGTTTGGAAAGCAGAGGAGCTTAGTGCCAAGGGTTGTTGTGGGTGCGTTTCCATGCAGGAGCTGGAGCAGTCGCTGGCAGACTGGGCCCACAACATGAAGGAGGTGCGGGCCGTGAAGGTGGAGGTGGCTTACTGCATGCTCACCGAGGACATGATGATGCTCAAGGAGCAAGTTGAACATTTGCACAGGCAGTGGGAAGAGCTTTGCTTGCGAGTAAGTCCTCCACCTCCTCTGGGGTTTTATAGCGGGATATTCACAGGGCCTGGCAGGAAAGGGGGAGCGGGTTGGCAGGCGGGATTTCTCTTGGGGCTGGCTCCCTTTTGCAGACTTGGGTGGGGATGGGGCTTCCCCTGGTGCAGCTGACCAGGGCTGAAGTTTGCTCTTTGTTTCCTGGGCACTGACTGCTGAGAGTTTTTTTGCAAACTAGCGAGTGCCTGAACAGCACAGAGCTCGGATGCAGCTGTTTACTGAAGTGGGTGGCTTTGTTCTGGGCTGCCAAAGGGAGGGCGGGGGGCGGGGAGAGGGGCAAGCACAGGAATTGCCTGAGGGCATGAAGCAGGGAGGGGAAGGGGAGGTCTTTGCCATTTGATGTTAAAAACTGCCAGGAGAGTTGATAAAGAAAACTTAAATGCGTTTAAATACTGACTCCTTGGGTTTAAACACATGAAGAACCGACTTGTGTTTTCTGTACCAGTAAAATACTGTGAAACATTTGCATTCTTTGTGGCTTGTTGCTGTATTACACTTAATTTAGTGTTGCATGTAAAATTGCTGGGGAACATTTACCAGCAAAGTCACATGAACTTGATTCATTAGGTTATTATGCAGTTTGAATGTGTGTTTACTTTGCCCTGTTAACAGGATTGGAAGAAGTAAAATACTTCGGGGTCTTAAGTTACTCTGGATGGCTCTACATGCCAGCAAGCCAAACTCTTGCCTCTCTTTACTCACAAGTCAATAGCTTTTATTTTACAGTTTGTAAAAAAGTATGGAAGTGAGTTAGTATTTCGTGTCTAAACCTTACTCAGGCAATGGTAAAGCAATCTTGGGAATATTGCCAGAGTAATGAACAGCTATGCTTATTTCACAAAGTTTGTTGTGATGAAATAGTTATTTGGGTTTGGTTTTTGCATTGCAATGAGAAAGAAGAATTTAGTATCTTTGCCTTAAACTGGATGGTTAATCTACAACCAATGTTTTCTCTTTTATTGTTTCTGAACTCTGAAAATAATTCCAGAGACACCCTCCCCCCTCCTGAGAAATATAGGCCATTATTTTTAAATCAAAATGCCCGAACCATTTTCCTAATGGAAATCTGTAGTTAAGCCTATAAATGAGACAACTTTGTTGTTTTTCCTGTTTTGGTGAACTGCAGATGCCTGCTGTTTCAACTGTGGTGAACAGCCCTGAGAATTAAGCTATATCTTTTGTATGTACCCCACTACAATCTATCCAAGTAATAATTTCCTGCAGTAATTTAAGTTCAGATTTTATTCAAAATTTCTATTTTAATTTCCTGAGGGAGCAACATTTAGTTGAGTCTATCTTGGAGAGAAGAAAGGGGTGACATTAATTTGAGCGTGTTAGGCACACAAAAATCTGTCGTGGGAGGAATCTATTCAGCGCTGCAGCGGAGGGCCGTACTGAAATGTTTACATAGCCCTAATGAGCCTCCGGGGAGCCTGCACTGATGCCCAGCACTGGACACGAGGGTAGGAAAGCAGCCTTGATCAGTGCTGCTGCTAGCATGGCTGCTTTGTTTTGGCTAACAAATTAGAGGAGTCAAGATGTATTGTGTGAAGACAAATCTGCAGTATAAATGCAGGGAGGTGAAAGCCTTTAAGAGCGAGACGCGGCTACAGCTGTCACAGCCACATAGCGGGGCAGCCAGATGCCTGTGCCGGACTGGGTAGGGGCACAAACACACGTAGTGAGCAGATGCACTCAAGAGATTAGCGTTCACATAGCAGCCTTTGCAAGGTGCATGTAGGTCAAAAATTTAACTATTCATATCAGCGAGTATCCTGTCCTAACGAATGCTAGCATACGGGTTGGATGCCTGGGCCTTGATATTCTTTTAGCCTCCCTTGGGAATGCCCACATTGCTCCTGCATCACACCGTGGATGCAAAGCTGGAGCTGGCATCCCAGGGCAGCTGGTCCAAGGAGAAAGTGCTGAAAGCAAGGCCTGGCTTGAAGACCTCATGTTCCCAGAAGCTTCTCTGGGATTTTTTGGCTCACTCCTGTTTTACCCCCAATCTGTATTGCTTAGCCAGCTGAAAGGTGCTTCCTGCTCTTAAAGTCCTGTCTTGCCCTGTGCTTAGCAGGCAAAAATGGAGCCAGGATCATTTCAGGATTTACCAATTTACCGATTTACCATGCTGATATGCACGGTCTCTTCTTCCACAGACCAACATAATTTGCCTCTGCACATGGGAAATGCTGCAAGTGGTAGAGGAAGGATGAGGGATTTACCCTTCATACCTCTGAGGCTGAGGGTACAAGGGAACATCCTGGAGCAGAGGCCCTCTTAGGAAGACTTTCTGAGGTCCCCGGGGTCTCCAGGAGACTTTTTCCCAGTGAGAACTTTGGAGATTGTTTCCCTGTGTCCCAAGACAGTGCTTTCGGCCTCATCTCTTTGCTTAGATCAGCATAGAAGATTTAGAAATCACTTTCAATTCCCCATCCCCTCCTTAAAAAAAGTCAAAATTTAAAGAACAAAAGCAATATAGTGGGAGATCACTTGGTGCCTCCTATTTTGATCCTGGTGTTACATGGAGCTGGTCTTGCTTCTGCACTGCACACTTAAACTTCACTCTTGGGTACAAAGTAGTGTTAGAGATTAGTCTAGGAGGATCAGTAATGGCATCTCGAGGAGTCATATGCTGTATAAGGTGCACGTTAGATGTGAAGAGGGAATGTTTCCTGCCATGGGGTGATATTTAGAGTGGCCATTCGCAGCCAAGGCGAGCAAAATGTTATGCTCAGTCTTCTTTACACAAAGTTTATTGGTGAGGGTGAGGGGTTAGTTGTTTGTCTTGTTTTATTTTAGTAGAACTTGTACAGTTTTTCTCTTCCTTTGTCCCATACATGTTACTACAGGAATCCATCTAAGTAGATAAGTGAATACAGATACATATTTAAGACTCCTAGGCTAGAAATAAGTACTATTAGGTAGTAGAAGAGTGATCCTGCTTCTTTCTGAGATACTGGAGCAGTGATATTAGCTTTGCTGGTTCAGGCATCATCAGACCTTTATTTCTCTGTCTAGACAATTTGTTTATCCATCCCAGCAAATGTAATTTTGAGGAAAAAAATCCATAGTTTTCAATAAAAAGGATAGATTCTTGATGCTGATTTTCTTTGGAAGTTCTCCAAGAACTGGTGAGCAAATCAAAAGAAAAGAGGGAAGTTTTTGAGGAGATAAAATAATTCCAAATTTTCTTTTACAGTTGCAGAAAAATAAGAACTTACCTACCTGTTATTTCTCTTGTGTTATATATGAGACCATACTAAAGAGTATGTAGTAATTATATGTTTTATATTCCTGCTTTGTTTGGCATTTTCAGGTTTTCACTGAGTAATATTTAAATTGTTATATAAGCTCATTATTTATAAAGCTGTGACTCAGTTTAATTCTTCTGAGGGAGAGAATCTGGTGTTTGCTAGTCAACTTTTGCCCCTGCTATCCAAAATAAGATGTTACAACAATCTACTTGCTGGCTTTGAAAAGAAAGCTAGCAGTATTTGATAACTGCTCCTGCAAAATGGAATATGATCAAATGCAGGCTAGAAATTAGAAGGCTTGTAATTGCTGGTTTTCTTCCTGAGAAAGATGTTGCCAGCAATTAACGTGTGTGCTTATCCATAGGTGTCTCTGCGTAAGCAGGAGATCGAGGACAGGCTCAATGCCTGGGTTGTGTTCAATGAAAAGAATAAAGAGCTGTGCTCCTGGCTGGTACAAATGGAAAGCAAAGTGTTGCAGACTGCAGATGTTAGCATTGAAGACATGATAGACAAATTGCAGAAGGTAAGTAGTAACGCCACTTTTCTTCAGTTGCAGTCTGATAGCTCGTTATAGAGACACCATTCCTCATTTCTTCCTCGCCTCTCGGAAGCGATACATGATATAAAACCAGCACGTACAGGCTTTTGTGAGAAGATGACCTTTCCTAGCCTCAGCTCTTATCATCTTCTTGATGTTCAGACTTGGAGCATAATGTAAAACAGAAATGCCACCTGTCTGCATTTAGGCACGGAGTGTGACGTATGTGAGTTGGGGGGGGTCCTGGGTTGTTGGGGTTGTTGGACACACATGCACGTACAGCGCTGCTCAGAGCTTTCCCTGCCGGGGATCAATGCTGTCCTGGGAGCGTCCTGGGAGCATCTCGCTGCTCTCACCACCTCCGCCTGTGCCAGCGATTACAAAACTAGTAGTCAGAGGGCAAAGAAAAGATTGAAGGATGGGGTAGGTCTTATGCCAGGCGTCCAAGAAGTTACCACAAACAAAAATAAAACCTAATTCTGCCCCTTCTCCCTGGTAGTCAATGCAGTTAGTGCTTTCTAATACTTCCGTATTAGCTTCATTTTAAACAGGACCATTATTTTGCTGCAGTGTTCCACCGTATGGCTTAAAGGTCTCGATATCTAAGCCCAGATCTCCTCTGGATAAGAATGCCAGCAAAATAAAGCTATCCTAGACTCGAATTTGGGTTCTTTTGAGGTAGCTTGATTGAAAAATTATGTTAAATCAGGAAAGCAGAGACAAAATTAGAATAAACTGCTATTTTTAGGAGTACTTACTTCTGGCACTTGCAAGTCTTTAAGCTGCTTATATTTTCATAGTGGTTTCATTGTGAGAGTGCTTTTCCATTGAGGGTTTTTTTTGTTTCGTTTTAAGTGAAGGAGTTCTGCATGCTAATGTAGAAACCTCAGCCATCACAAGTGAAACCTGACTTCACATCACACACGTGGGAAAAGAAACAGATAGTTTTGTTTTGGTTTTGTTGTTTTGTTTTGTTTTGCCCAGGAATTAAGCAATGTTTGTGTATATTTATCAGGATTGCATGGAAGAAATAAACCTGTTCAGTGAAAATAAGCTTCACTTGAAACAAATGGGCGATCAGCTAATCAAGGCTAGCAACAAGAGCCGAGTTGCAGAAATAGATGATAAACTCAACAAAATCAATGATCGCTGGCAACATCTCTTTGATGTCATTGGAGCACGGTAAGAAATGATTTTCAATGTTTTATGTGAGATACAAGTCAGAGGCTAGTGTCCTCAACCATTCAACACAGACTGACATGACTTTTCAGTTCTGTTGAAATTTATTATTGAGAGTCAAATTAAACTGAAGTTAATGCTTTTTCATTCTGACTTGTTGCTGTATTAAGACACCAAATGTCTTAATTTATCTAATGGTAGAGGACAGGGTGTAAGAATTCATATAAAATATAATTTCAGTCATGGGAGCTATGTAAAAGGAAGAGTCAAAATGATTTCTCTGTTGCATGTGTTGAATTGCAACTGAATTTTAAGGCAGTATGGTAGGAGTTTATTTGGGCTCTTCAGGAGAGCCTCCGGTTTTAAGACAAGCCTCATATTCACCGTGTATCTGAATGCACAGAATTTGGGAAAAGATTCCTAGCCTGTCTCTGTAGACAGTTTTATATAATGATAATTGTTCCTTTTTTACATTCAAAAGTGTATGAAATTTCAATTAATGTTAGCACTATTTCTTTACTTAGTCTGTTTCCTAAAAACAAGTATACCATAAATTTATTTTTTAAATTCAGGATCTTCTGCATGATGGTGAAATGGAAAATACCATCAGTTGAAATTAAAACAAAAACCTGCATAGTCTAGGCAATGACCTCTTCTTAAAGGATTAAACATCTTTATTATACTTGACAGAGTTAAGAACATCATGATCATGTTAGTATTAGCCTTACTGAGACGATCCCATTTCACTATTATCTCTGAGTTTCTACCACAGCTTGGGAGGAGGATGCTGGGCTGGTCTCACTGCCTGCCCAAGTTTATTAGTAATCCAGAAATAATAAGGCTATACACCAAATTAGTATTGGTCTAAACTTCTCCCCCAAGGTTTTGTCTTGCCTGTAACCCCCCCTCTCTGGGCCCTCAGCAGCTCTCTTGCTCAGTTACATTTGGGACGGATAAGGCGGGTGGTTTCGCTGTGACAATGTCATGCTAAGTGTGCTGGACCTTAATCAGGAATGAGATCTGAATTAATGGTGACACATGAGCCGTGAATGATTAAGCAGAAGCTGCCTTCTTAAGATCTAACACTCTGCAGATAGTCTTGCGTTTGTCTCGAGATGTCTTTTTATTTGATCTGGTGTAGGGAAGAAAGCTTCACTTTTATAACAGCACTTTTTCTGTTCTCATGTTCTTATGGTAACATGCCACTTTAAAAACACTTTTATGGTCATTTGTGTTCTGCTATGTATTAGTTTTGAATTGTAGCAATTTTTAAATGCAGATTAAAATGTACTGTTTTAAAACTGAGGTAAACATGGCACATTTCTAGTAATATTTAGGAAAATATGCTAAAGAACTGATGGGATATTTACAGAGAGAGCTGGCAGTCTTATTCAAGTAGTCTGTGACAACAGAGCATTTGCTTGTCTACCTGGGATGTCTTAAAACTTTACCTTCAGACAAGTGTATGGTGGTGCTTTGCGGTACATTAACGCGGATTTGCCTAGAGCATCAACGTCGCTCCCGGTATTGGATATCTAAGTGGATATTGCAGCTACTGTGGAGTTGGTGTGATGCTTTATGATTGTTCCTGTGTTGTTAATCCTGAAAGCTCTGGAACATGCCAGCTTCTGCTTGTGATTTCCACCAACTTTGTGCTCAGGACCAGGGTAATGAACTGGAAGAACCTGACAAAACGCGGCTTTAAGCAGCTCCCTCAGTGGTCCAAACTTGGAAAAGTCTCAAAATGTTAATTCTCATGGGATAAAGTAACCATCAAGACATTAGCATGCCTGGAAAGGAGAACAAATGAATTTCTGTTCAGCTCAGAAGATACTCTTACCGGGGGGGTTCTCATGCTGAAGTCTCTGTTGATAGAGGGGGAATACAAACATACTAACAGGCAGAAAGGGAGCGTTGTGCTGACTGTAAAAATGGACGCAGAAAATCTCTTGCTTTTATTCCTTCGTTACCAGCCTCGTAGCAGCACTCTGCCAGAAGAATGCATGCTTGCACATGCACCCAAGTGAAGGCCTCAAACAGCAGGAGAAGGAGTGTACAGGCTGCATGTGGGTGGTAGACGGCCAAAAGCCCGTGGAGTGGGATTTACGTCCCTGGCATGCTCTGGAGCAGCACTCCCTGGCCATGCATTAACTGGCAAGAATTGCCAGGGAGCTGTGTTGTGCATAGCCATGTTCCTCGATGTCCTTCCCTGGCCCATCCACCACTGATACTAACTCCACGCTTTGCTTCCCAGCCCAGTGGCGAAGTGTTTGCCTTCTGCGCGGCTGTTTGCATAGTGCCTGCTGGCAGACTGGAGGAGCACCCACGCGTCACGGGAGGCTGTCTGCACTGTCTGGGGTTGTGCAGAGCATTTGGATGGTGCTTGAGCCTTCATTAAAGCCACCAGCTTCGTCAGGGGCTGCGTCCGGCAGTTTTGTGTCTGCAGACCGGTCTCTACAGTAGCAAACGTTGCATTTCGGTACCTCTGGGCATCCTGCAGCTCTTCCCGCTGCTGCTAAGCTGTGGAAGAGGGATGCCATTTCTCAGCTGCTCTGGCTGTGGGCACGCTGTGATGTGTTCTTACTTGGTGGGTCTGCTCTGTGTTTTCAGCCTTGTGGAGAAAGGCATGGTTTTTGTCTATGTAGCAGGAATGGGTTCAAATGACTGTGACCTTTAATGTGAGCATAAAAATACAGGGAAGCTAGCAAGGCCAAATGTGCCTTCTCATTCTTTTAAATGTGAATCCTTGGCAACTAGGTCTTTTCCCTGTGTCCGCAAGCTGCCAGCCCTCATTGCAGGGTCCGGGAATCTTAAACTGCCACAACCAAGTCAGCCCCTTCCTTCCCACAGCGAACTTGGGAGATTCAAGGTGTTTTCAGCTGGTTTCCTGCATATACCCCAGCTGCAATTCCCAAACAGCCTGAAACTGCTCAGGTTGCAGTAGAATGGGAAGGAGTTGAAGCTGTCCAGTGACACCACCTTGTGCTGTGCAGGGGGTCCACGGAGG
The DNA here is from genome assembly GCA_020745775.1 of Theristicus caerulescens. Classification (NCBI taxonomy): domain Eukaryota; kingdom Metazoa; phylum Chordata; class Aves; order Pelecaniformes; family Threskiornithidae; genus Theristicus; species Theristicus caerulescens. The sequence continues at coordinate 63,636,499 of CM036564.1, read as the reverse complement.
TTTTATTGGGGAGCTTCAGTGAGCCACTGCTCTGTGCTTCCCCTCCCTCCCTGCACCCTCCCTGCGGCTGGGCTGCCCCCATAGCCGCTCCAGCAGCAGCGGGCCCCAGCTTGGTAGGCATGGGGAGCGACTGAGTTCATACCGCTTCTCAGCTGCTCTCTCTTTATTTTCTGCCACACTGCTTACCCTTTGGCAGGGCAGACCGTCAGGCACCACGTGTTGATGTCCCGTCCTACCCTGTCGCAGTTGCGGCCGGGCAGCCTACAGTCAGTAAAGGCAGCCCAAGTTCAAAGGTCTCTTTAAATTGCTGCAGATCACTATTGCATGGCAAGGGAAGCAAAGTATGCTGCAGTGAGGCCATTGGGTAAACAATACAGCCATTTTCAGCAGAATTGTGCTGGTTGTATCACAGAATTATACTGGCACTATCACTGTAAAATCTCATTCTTGTAATTATTCTGGTGAAAAAAACAAAAAATCTGGGCAGTTGAAATCTCACTCACAAAGTGCCTGCTTTCTTTCCGTGTTCTCTGAGCTCCCTGTCCGTTAGGGATTACGCTTCTCTTCGGTGCAAAAGCTGTGACAGATTTCATTATCGTATCAGGCAGGATGGTTGGGCTTATTTTGGTTATGCAATGTGTGCCGAGGTGTGCCGGGAGCAGGGGGGAGCTGTCGTCTGCGCGCTGTCACCATTCCCAGTGTCTGCCTGTCAGGCTGGGATGGTTATTTCCCCATTTTCTGTCTCAGACCTACCATTCCGAATGCGTTTCTGAACCTCCCTGGACCATAATCAGGTTAAACTGTCGAGGTGACTGGGCGTGATTTACCTGTGCAAATGTCTGAAGCCCTCTCACGGTGTCTTCCCAGGCACTTTTTATCCTGCCATGTATTGAATGTGAGCGATTGGCAAGCCAATACAGGTCTGCAGAAGATGACCTGAATACTGGAAAACCTTTGATTTCAAAATAATTCCTTTCATATTTGGTAGGATTATCATAACTTCTTTTTTTTTTTTTCCTGATATTGGCTGGGTGGGGAGTGACTTTTAATCCAAGGTTCTCCAACTTCCGCCTCTTTTTCCCACCCCATGATCTCTGGCAGTCGTAACACACAGAAATCATGACAGTGTGTTTTTCCACAAACGAATGATATCATAAATGAAGATTAGGGGTTATTTTGTCCTCCAGTGTAACAGGCTGCTTGCACTGGAGGCCTTCCACCTGCACTGGAAGGTTAAAGAGAGGACAGGTTAGTGTGTGGGAGATTTAATTCGTACTTAAATACCTGGGATATAATGGTAAAGGCGAGAAAGAAGAACGCAGGGGAAGTAAGGATACATCCGTGTGCGTGGTGCCTGTGCGTGGATGTACGTTTTCTCGTTTTTTTGGGTTCGCTTCAAATTGACTCTGCTGCATATCATCCGGGTCTGAGGCTCCAGTCCCTCTTTCGCACAAGAAATGAGCACCGCATCTACTTTTTTCGGTGCCGAAGCCTCCAGCCTGCAGCCTTTTTGTTGCCAGCCACGGGCAGCCGCTCGCTCGTCGCGTGCTAATTCTCTTGTGTCAGAATAAAGCTCTGGTGGTTTTGTTCTGAGAAGGGATGCGGCCGTTTGCCAGGTAAAATACCAACCCAAAATGTAGGCGTTAAAACTGGGGAGAGCTATAGTGGCTCCTCAGCTCAGGGGTCGGGGAGGAGGACGGACGAGCCTCCCCCCTACGCGGGATGCTAAAGCAGCGAATAAATAGGGCATCTGTGGAGGAGGGGTTTCCTCTTCCATGCCTGCCGTGGTTGCACAGACGATTCCCCCTTGCAGCTTGGGATTTGCAAGCTGAGGAATGGTTTTTTCTTGCAAACCGTAAGTGCCATGTTGGTAAGCGGCTGCGGGTTTGGTGGCGGTGGGTTTTGTCGGAGGAGGCGTCGCTGGCGCAGCGGGAGCCGCCGGCCTTGGGCGGCGGGGGGGAAGGGCACCGCAGCGCTGAGGATGCGCCAGTGGCTCCCCGCAATTCGCCTTGGACAAGTGGATGGGTGGGAGACGCGACGTGATAACAGGAGGAACAGTGCTCAGGGGCCTCTGGCTTAAAATCAGCTGTGTTTTGGGGTTTTGCATGCAAGACGGCGGAGATCTGTGACAACAACCTTTTGGACTCGCCGGCAGGGTAACGCGAGAAAAGCCTCCTCCGGCGCGCCCGCTGTTCGCTCTGCTCACTGTGCTAACGCAGCCCACGAACACGGGGGCTTCCTCTCACTGTACCAGGGCCGGGCGCTGCACAGAAACGTCCTTGCATCTTATACGAAGGCCTAAAATTTGCCTTTGACATCAGCTCTCCAAATTGGGTCTTTTGTCCCTCACACGGTTAAGCTCGCCCTGCAAGTTACTGAACAAAGGTTTCCTGGGTTGTGCATCTCATTTGCCTTACCGGGTTGTAAACAATCCTGTCAGCTGGCAGGGCAATTCCAGCTCCTCTTCGGTTAAAAAGAAATGTATGTAGTATCTTTTTCTGGTGACATTTGTGTTAGTGAGGGAGAGTTTGGAATATATGTCAGCATGTTTTTAATTCCTTCAGACACAAAAATTTCAATGTTATTTATTACCTTATTTGAGCTTCCCTGTACCTTTTTCCTGCAGGTTTTTGACAGCTTAATGCAATGCAATTGGCAGGCATTTTGCAGTTCTTTATGTTTGTGTATACATTTCAGTCAACCTGGAAGTGCCTTCTGCTGCTAGATACTTCCTGAGCAGTTACTACAAAATATCCTGTGTATTTGTGGGGCTATGCAGTGATTCAGCCTGAAACAGCTTTATGCATTTCTCTGGTAACCCAATGCTGGCAACTTCATCGAGGGTATTAAGACCCAAATCCAATCTCGAGTCAGGTCAGTTAGTCCTTCTGTTCACTTTTGCAGCCAGCTTTTAGTTATAATCTACTAGTTTTGTTCTTTTTCTGCCACTTCTATTTTGGTGCAAAGATTAAGACATTTAGAAACTGGCTTTGTTTGGCTTATCCCAGGCATCTTATGCATGTGCCTAAGCGCTGTTTTGAATCAGGATATCTTTTAAGCTGGGCCCGTTGCAACGTACAACAGTTGTTTGATTTTGTTGAGTTTTTTTAGATTAGTGGTGATATTTGATGGCTTTTTTTTTTTTTAATTATTACTATTTTTTTGCTTCTGAGGCCATGTTGAATGGTGGCAGGTGAGTTCTCATTGGGAAGTGAACGATGGATAGGTAGGCCTTTATTCAGTAAACAGTAAGTTCTGCCAGTTTGGCCAAATAACTTGGGAATTAGACTTTGTAAAGGAAGAATTCAGTCCACAGTGGTGGCAGCCTCTTCTACCTTCTCGGTAACTGGGAGGAGCTTGTTTCCTCTGCTGCACTTGAACTTTTACTGCTGTTAATTCACTGTGTGCTGGGTGATTGGTCACCTGGATGTGGGGGGGAGCTTTTGCCCCCAGGCTTGATGGCTTGCACTGTGCACCCCCACCCAGCTCCCAGGAGGCCTGTCTTTCCGGACACATAGTCCTTTCAGGATGCGTCTCAAAAGAGTTCATGAGGTTTCTTCCATGCAAGAATTTGCAAGAATACTTGCATTATGCAGAAAGGCATCTGAGAAGGGTTGTTGCAAAGGTAAGACTTGTATGGATGTAATTAGTCTATTTTACATTTTTCTTTGAGCTGTAGCCAGACAAGTGGCAGTTCCCTGTGACTTCTGTGCAAGCTGAGGATGCTCACGTTTTTCATCATTTCACCTGTTGCTTCGGTGTAGAACCTTACCCTTTACCTTGGGCTCTGTGTCTGCTGACTGCAACAAGAGCAGATCAGCCAATGTGAACATCTGGACGAGGCTGCCTTCCTATTTACACACTATACTAATGTGAACTTCTGTTAGGTTTTTATTCTTCTCTGGATGCTTAGCTCAAGTTTGAGATTAATGACTTAGAGCATTAAGGGTGGTTAAATGACTGACAAATCCCATATTCTATCTAACAAATTAAATTACTTAATTACAATGGTGTGTCTGTAATGGCAATTGCTAGAAAGTAAATACAAGCTCACAGTACCACAGTGATGCTGTCTTTGAGACTGTTGCTTCTAGTAACACTAGTAGATAAAACCCCACATATTTATGATAATATCCGTAACTTGAATTCTAGAGTGATTTCTAAGCCAAAATAATATTCTTGGGGGTTTTTTTGGTGCAAAAAACCCCACTTGGATTCCAAAACTGTTGCTTTTTAAATTTGTTAAATGTGCTGTCAGTCATAGAGACATTAATTTATAATCTAACATCCCTTGGTTTTGCTTTGGACTTCCTTGGCTATGTTCACCTCCCTGTTATCCGATATGCAGACTGAAGAAAGATGGCTTGCAACCCATGAATTTTTCTGTAATGCAACTTCAGGATGGGAAACGGGTGGATGCAGACAGAGAAGGGAGTACGAGGAAGCAGACATGATACCAAACAGCACAGTAAGCTGTGGCCTCAGCAGGCCAGCTGTGGCATCAGATGCTCCCAACACGTGCATCTCTTGCAAGTCGCCAGAGAGACATTTCCAAAGCACTAGTGGGGAATGTCATAGAATATAAATTGGCACTGGATACAGTCAGGGACAGTGCAGCGATCGAGCCTTGCTTTCCTTCCGACTGGCCTGAAGTCTTGCAGAGTTAACAATGCAACAGCGTAAATGTTTGGCTCAAACTCTTCCTCTGGCCTGGCTCTTCTAGTGGTTCTTCCCTTCGGTGCTCAACACAGCCTATATCGTCCCATCTCTCCAGGGAGAAGGGTTCCCAAGTCACCTGTCTTTGGTGGGCCACATGCCCTGGGGAGTCACAGGCCCGGCTGAGCGTCGTAACCAACTGGATCCAAATTGACTGGTGGGACAGAAGCAGGGGATAGGGTGGAGGAAGAATTAGGTCTCCTGGGTAAGTTACTGCCAGCCCATGATAGCTGAAGAAAATGCTGTACAGTTACCAGAGTATGACGTGTTCACTGAGTACCACTTAACAGAAGCAGAACCAGGAGCAGGAAGATTTATATAGCAGCTGTTAGCTTGGGAGCCAGATGCCTTCTGCATACAGGGTTGAACTTGGGAGCAGAACTCTGGAAAGAGCTTGTTAAGGAAAGTGAGAGCAGCTAAATGCTTTTGTTGTCCACTGGCTTCCTCTCTACCAGCTGCAGCAGTGGAAAGCACCATCAGTGGGAAGGGGCAGAGGCAGCTGCTTTGGACTTTACACCAATATCGGTGGCTTTGTGGGTGCAAGGCAGGAACAAGGTGGACTGTGGACTTGGGCCAAATCCTTCAGGCTGGCTTGCAGGGTTGCATCAACCAGACAAGACTAATTTTACGTTTTGGAGAGTGCAGAGTTGCTAAACAAATGCCAGGAGTCCTAGTGTAGGACTGTGCTCTTCTCACCCTTCTTGTAAAACAAGTGAAAGTACTGCCTGGTCCTTTTGGGACAAGAGGTAGGGAAAGGTGCTTCCCATGCTGCTAATCCATGTGGGACCCCACATTTGCTGGCCTTACTCTGTACCTTCACAGTAACCAACAGGACTGAATAAATCCAGCAGGATCATTCCCACATCTCCTCCATAAGTGCTTTACCTTAAATCAAGTGTCTAGCTGACGTACGTATCCTCTTTGATTACCTTAAGGTCACTAATAAGATCAGTTGTTGCTTACAGAGTGGCATATTCATTATGGATTAGCTGTCCTGCATATCTTTTGTCATTGTATCATATGCTGCAGCAGGCAACTGCAAAAGCCACTCAGTTACAGGCAGTTTGGACCCCTCTCCTATAAACCTTGCTAGGATAGTTTGGCAGCAGGCAGAACGGAGGGCCAGGAAACTCCTCATTTTTCTTGCAAGGAGGGGCAGGTCCATTGCATGAAGCCAGCATCCAGGTACCCTGTCAGGGAACTTATGTCTCGGTGTAACCCGTCCCTGCCTGCTCTAGATGAGATTACGTCCCCCCCGCCAGGCCCCAGTCCTGGCTTGCACAACACTGGTGTTGCCAGGTACATTAGGGTTCATCTCAGACCCCTCAACAGTCCCCCGCATTTTGGGACATGCAGTGATCCCCTTGTACAAGCTGCCCTTCCCATCCCAGCTGCTGGTTTTGTTTAGCTGGTGACAGTTCCCAGTCATGGTGGCTAATGAATGGCAAATGTTTTGGCCTTTTCACAATGCATACTTTAACTTTTTCCACTGCACTTGACTTGGATAATGAGGCTCATCTGGGTCGTTGCTAGACCCGGCAGTAACTTAGGGTATAATTCGGAAATTTGCATTTTAAACATCACGTGCAAGATCCAAAAATCCATCCCAAGGCCCAGGGGCAGAACTAGACATCAGAGGGATGCAAGCAGCCAGGACAGCATGGGGGAGCAATGCTGGCTAAGAAGTGGCTTCTCCCTAGGACAGGGGTGGAATGATTTCACCTGACTTCAGCACCTGCAGTGTTGATGTTTATAGTACTATAGGGTAGGCCATTGCAGTTCATGGAGAGAAATAAGTGCTTTTTGGTACAGTTCATCTCACCTTGTGATCTGGATGTTTAAGACGAGTCTGATGGAAATCATGATCTAGATTTTGTTTTTCTCCATTAACTACCAAGGTCTAGATGGCAAGCTCCGATATCAGTCTGAAGTCGGAAGAGATCAGTGTCACTGCGGTGTTAGGCTTTTTAGTAATTTTTGTTGGGAATTGCAATAAATGCGAATTTCAAGGAAAGGTTTGAGAGCAGTGAGGTAGTTTAACAGATACTCCTCCAACACACGGGGACAAATTTGCCAAAATGTACAAACATGCTACTTGGATAATTTGAAGGGCTGATAAGGGGTTTTGACATGGGAATATGCTGTAAAGGCTGGAAATAAAGAAAAGTTTGACTGCAGTTTGAGAGCTGCACTTCAAACAGCTGTAAGAAAAGTAAATGGTCTCAATGGTTCATTTGCTTGTCTGCTGCACAACTCTCTCTAGCCGTTGGATATTCTCCCTCTTCAGGATTTTTTTTTTTCATTTTCACCCACCAGGAGAGTCTGGCACACCTCCGCACATTTCAGTGTGTTGCTTAGAAGAGCTTTTAATGTTGTGGCGCTGTAAGTTCTACAGTGGCTGTCGTTCAGGCCTTCTCCTCTCCTGTCAGCATCCCTTTGCCCAGGGTGTTGGACCTGTGATCTGGGCAAATTCTGCCTCCGTTGGCAGAGCAGTACCTTGCTGATTAGGGTGGGCCTGTTGGCTGCTGAAGAAGACACTGAACATAATTCACAGCAAGAAAATCAGACCATAGATACCCATTTTAGTTTAACTGTGGCATGTTACGGTACAAACTCCCACTTAGACAAATGTCCAAGAACTGACTGAAGGGCTCACTAGCAGATGAATGAGGCTACAAAACTTCACTCTGCTCATATAGTTTCATTAAAGAATTCACACAAGACCTTCCTGCAGCTGTAGAGCAAAGGCCTGCTGAGCCAATTTAGGTAGGTTTTGACTAAAACATGGCTCTGATTTACAGGCAACAGCTTGGTGCGACAGTAAGCGCTTCAGAAAGCCATGCCTGTCATCACCTTCTGCTAACATCATTTCCACTGATTGCAGGTCTTTGTAACAAAATGTTCTTCCTGGTTTGCTTAGGGTGAAGAAGCTGAAGGAAACATTTGCTTTTATACAACTATTGGACAAAAACATGAGTAACCTTCGCACCTGGTTGGCCCGGATTGAGTCTGAGCTTTCCAAGCCTGTTGTTTATGACATCTGTGATGACCAAGAAATCCAGAAGAGACTGGCAGAACAGCAGGTGGGAAATAGCAGCAGCCAGAGTAAATGAGCTAAAATGCTGCTGATTACAATTGGTCCTGGTTTAAAATCACCTGTTTCTTTTTCTTTAGCAAGGCCTTCTAACTGCTTTTCACGGCATGTTCCTGCCAAGATGCATTACATGGACAATTTTTATTTGCTTGCTGTAATTTCAGTATTGTGTTGACTTACCCCCACTTCTCCCTTCCCCCTCCACCCAAGGAAAACACGCACAATACAAACAAAAGCATTTTTACATTTGATAGTTTGCTCAGTTAAGTACAGCAGACTTCATAAGGGCTAGGCAGGGCACAGACAGTGAGCAAAATCCATGAGGATGACTTAGGCGGACAAGGCGTGAATGCCAGGTCTCCTGCAAACTGGCTGTGACAGATTTAAGTGCTGTGATTTGATATCTTGCCCTCACTAGCTCAGTTCTCTTCCCCTCCTTGCAGACAGCAGAGCAAGCTTGGCAGAGAAGGATGTTTGAGCTTTGGAGGGTGGACTTGTGCAAACATACCTTTGACTGAGGCCTGATCCAGTAGGCAGGCTCTGAAGATCCCCTCAGGGTTGGGCGAGATGGTGCGTGAATCCTGCTGAGGCATAAGTGTGAACCAACCTAGCACCGCTGGGTGTTGGTTTAGTGCGTGGAGGCATTTAGCCAAGACAGTGGCTTACCAGCGGGGTGTTAAGGATCTCTGCTAGTTTTAAGTGCTGGAGATGGCAAGGATTGGGCACAGCTGAACATGCCAACTGTCCTAGCCAAGTGGAAGTGTGGGATGAGTTGGATAGTCCTGGAGTAGATGTCTCTCTCCAGCAGCCAGGGAAGGAAAAGGAACTTCTCCAAAGCACAGACTTGCTGGTGGAGTCAGCCTTTGCTCAGGGCTGTGCTATAAGTCTGCCCAGGTTCAAAGTGCCTTCCTGGGAAGGCTGAGAATGACTGTGGCTGTCATCTGGCCTTTGTGTTAAACAAGAATATTTGCTCTAAGACTGAGGATCAAGAATAAAGCTGTCAAGCATGGAAGCTTTATGGTATCTGCCTTTAAGAACACCTATGGGTATTCTTCCTTCCCATCCTTCCTATCTCTCTCTGACTTCTGCTTTCGTGTCTGAGGAAAGATCCCTGAGTGACCCAGACCCGAGGGCTGCGTTCTTTGCTGGTTGATATGGCTCTCCATCCACTCATGTCCCAGACATCGCGGGAAGGGCCAGTGCCACTGTGACAGGAGTGGAGATGGCTCCCACCGACTCCACTGCAGGAGCTGGTCGAACCCCAGAAGCCTTGGCCCAGTGCCTCTAATGGTTTCATCTGCATTGTGAATGGTCGTGTAAACAAGGAAATATTTTCTCCCCATCCAAACCTTTTGCATTCTCAAAGGCTGTGCTAAATTGCCAGGCAGAGAAGAAAGTGGGGCACAAAGGAATTGTGTCCAAACTAATTTATTTTTATTATGAGCATTCAAGCTTCAGCTCGCTGTAAGAGCCATCATTTGCTGCTCAGAGCTGCTTACTGCTTTGTTGTTTGGATGCTGTTTCAAACACAGACCTCTGGGCACCTCTAGACTCATACCGTAACCTTTTAGCAGGCTGAGTGTGAGAAGACTGTGCTAACTAAAAAGTCCACAGTAAAAAAAAAAGCCTCTTTCACTCTGCATTAGAGAAACCTTTATCAGAATGTGACAAGTAAAAAGATCTTTCGTGGTTTTATCCGAAGAATTATTTCAGCAAGAGCAGTGATGGTGAGAAATATGCCCTACAGGCTTCTTTTATTTGACATCCATGACTGGAAAAGCTTTACCTGTTCAGTCTTGAGTAATGACATTTAAAAGCATTGTGCATCCACAGAGATGTTTTATGGCATGTTTGTTCAATTAAAGGATGAAGATTAAAACATGAATAATATTAATTTTAAGATTTCAAAGCTGTTTCACTAATGCACCAGTCTAGCAGCACGTAGTCTGTTTAAGCTCTCTGGGCAATGCTGAGCAGAGTTGAAGGAAAAGTACCTTTTTGGGCTCAATGTATATTCCTGGCCCCCTTACTTAGTTTGTTATGTTTGTCTCCCAGTAATACAGTCAGGTCATTTGGAATAACAGCTTGGAAAACAGCAAGGATTCTACCTAGGGTTATTCCATGAACCCAGACATGACCAAAAGTAATGAGATCGTGTCAGCAGCATTACCATAGTGCAAGTAGAGTGGATTTGTAATCTGTGGTCCAAATTCTCATTTCCACTAATACAGCTGTAAATCCGGTGTCATTTAATGAATTCAGAAGAGTCTCTCCAGGTACCAGTAGTGGGGTAGAGCCTGCTCTCAGACGTAGAGCCTGTGTTAAAAAGACGCTGCTGCCTCTTGCTCAGAAAACAGCTGTGCATCCTTAATAAGCTGTCAAAAATTATGTTGGGTCTGCCTCTGGCAGTCTCTCACCTATGCAGAGATTTTGGCTTCTACATTCCTTAATGCTGTACATTACCACAAATCCCACAAGCCAAATTTTGACCATTTATGGCTCAGCCCTTTCAGGTACCCATGTAACACCACTGAAGACTGCCACTGGGTGATCCTCAGCTCCTTGCAGCTTGTTGACTTCTGGGAAGATCTTCCTTCAACTCCTTTTGTCTTTACTACAAACTGTGTCTCTTTTGGGGTTTTTTTTTTGTTTGTTTTATTTTGTTTTGGTTTTGTAAGTCTAGAGCAAAACCAATTCTGCTTCATCTGTTCACTGAAATCAGTAATACCATTTAATGGGAGTTCCTGTTCACTGTTGACAGTAAAATATTCATTTGTGTTTGTTGTTCTAGTGTTATTCAAGCAAAAGTCTCTGTATCCTTAATTAGGAAAGCCAGAAATGGGTTGAAAAAATGGAAATGTAGGGGACATTGTCATTTCATTAATATTTACAGTTGGTAGCATTGTACGGAGCTGCCTTTTCAATAAGAAATATTTAGAGAAGGCTTTCTTGTTCTGTTATTCAATTACATTGACTTTAGGAGTAGTTATAGGTATAGAATGAGAAGCCAGACTATGATGGAGATGCAGGCTCTGGAGAAGAAACCTGTGGTGTAGATTAGACAAAGCATCTTTGCCAGACCCTTTAAAATAATCTGTCAAAACAGGAGTCTACAAGAGGGAATAAGAAAGTAGTGTAACACCAGCTACTTGTGTTCTGTGTTTCGTGTTACCAGCCTGGGATCATATGGTTGCTAAAGTACACGAACTGTACTGTGAGTTCTCTGTCATGTCTGACAGTGTAGTAAGCTGATATGAGATACTGTCATCCTGTATTGTCAAAATTAATAAGTATGTGTTTATGGTATGTGTAAGGTTTGGATTTTGAATGCCCTTTAAAATCATCCAGACTGTTAATGAGAAGATTGAGCTTTCACTGAGAAACCAAAGCTGGACAATCCCTTTTTGCATGGCAGTTCTGTCCTGACCTGTCAGCCTGTCATCTGCACAGCTCATCCTGCAAGTCTGTTTTCCAAAGCTAAATAAGCTTTTCCTGACACACAAATTGCTCTTTCCTCATCCTCTGCCGCATTTTGAAAGGGTATGTCTGAAGTCTAGCTGTGCATGTTTCCTTCTACTCAAGCTATTCTTTTGCCAATGGCAGGATCTGCAACGAGACATAGAGCAACACACCGCAGGGGTGGAATCCGTGTTTAATATTTGTGAAGTCCTGCTACACGATTCAGATGCATGTGCTAATGAGACAGAGTGTGACTCCATCCAGCAAACTACCAGGAGTTTGGACAGACGGTGGAGAAACATTTGCGCCATGTCTATGGAAAGGCGAATGAAGTAAGTCTCTTTCTTACCCCCTCCTAAAGAAGCCTGTGGCAGCATTTTGAAGAAACGCTGTAGCTTCTGCCACAAGCTGAGCTTTGAAAAAGAAAAAAAAATCCAAAATTAATAGTTAGCTTGTGATAAAACCTTTCCATTTTTGCATCTCCCTCTCAGAATCGAGGAAACCTGGCGCCTATGGCAGAGGTTTTTGGACGACTATTCTCGCTTTGAAGATTGGCTAAAATCATCTGAAAGGATAGCAGCTAGGCCTAATTCTTCAGAGGTTTTGTACACGCATGCAAAGGAGGAGCTGAAGAAATTTGAGGTGAATTTTTTAACTTCAGGCTGAATGGTCAGACTGCTAAATACTTATTGTCTGTGTGAAATGTCTGGATCACTGGAAAACACCGGTTTGGCAGTGGTGGTATAGAGAACATAAATAATTTGGCCAGTGTGTGGCTGCTAAGTATCTAGCTGATCTATTTGTTTCCAGAATTTTTTTTTAATGTGGAGAATCCAATGCTCTGAACTGACAAGATGATGCTTATAAGTTAAAGATTTGCTTTTTATAGGCAGGAGACCTTTGTGGTTTGATTTTTTTTTTCCCCCTTCCTTTTCCTAATGAGCTAAGTCTGAGCAGATGATGTAAAATATGGGTCCTTGTATGGATTTAATTTTGCAGTTGGAAGGTCTGTTTTTAAGGGGAGGGCATCATCATCTCTCTTGATGGATGGTATCATCCGGATCCTTTCTCTTCTCGACAAGGGAACTGAGTTCCTTGATTTGCCTTGCAGGCATTCCAACGTCAAATTCATGAACGACTCACTCAGTTGGAGCTGATCAATAAACAGTACAGGCGCCTCGCCCGTGAGAACCGCACCGACTCAGCCAGCAAGCTGAAGCAGATGGTACACGAAGGCAACCAGCGCTGGGATAATCTCCAGAAACGAGTCGCTGCCATTCTGAGGAGACTCAAGGTAATTGCATGGTGGGGTGAGAGAGTGAGGAGCACTTGCAAGTTTCTGCAGGAATTACCCAAGGGCAAAACATGTACTGGAGCAACTGTCTTGTGTTGGTTTGTGTCTTGAGCTACCCGTGTAGGAGAGCAGCTCTGGAAAGGTCACCAAGTACATGGTATAAACATGTCCGTGGTAGATGGGTTCTTGGTAGTTGAAGAATCATAAGGGAAAAATGGGTGCAAATTTTGGAAGGTGTCTTGTGGGCCTTACTGCTGCTATGCCACTCTCCTCTTCTCCAGTCTTTTCATGGGTGGATGCATTCATACACTTGCACCTTTCCATAAATAAGAGGCGGAGAGACAAAAGGGCCCCAGTGCAAATATGGTTTGGAGTTTACAATGCAGCTCTACTTTATGCCAAGTTATGATTCACCTACAAGGCTTTAAAGATGGAGATGTGATGGAGAGGCGTGCTGCTGTCACCAGCTCCTGCTGTGCTCTCTACCTGATGGAGGACTGTAGCCGAAGAGTGTATTTGTGACACTTCAGAGTGTCCTGCTTCTTGAGTTAAACGGATCTCTGGGCAGATACTCTGTGCTGTGCCCTGGGGAAAACTTGTCACTGCCTGGTTCTTAAATACAGCAGTGCTGCAAGCAGCTGACAGGGAGAACTATTAGATCCCAAAAGTCAGTGGATGAGGCTGCGAGAGTGCTGATGGGGTTTGGTCTGTGCGGTTAGGAGGTGGTGTGTTTGGGGTGTGACATAATCCCCGTCCTGAACAGTAAATCCACCGAGGAGAACTGGGGCACTGCAAGCTGCGTGCCTGTGAGCAGCTTCTGTGGGAGACGGCAGCAGAGAGAGCTCCTCCTGGCTTCCACACCAAATGATGCATTCATTACACTGGCGTGGTCATCCATGATCCAGCTTCTCTATTGTTTTATTGATGTTAATGTCATAGTTTTAATTACTTTAATTAGAGATGGGGCTTGCTTCCTTTGTCTGTCTTTCTTCTACATTTAGAACAAATTAGATGTTAAACCTGAGTCCGAATAACTGTTAGACTGGTATAATGATGTGGGAGAAGGTACACTGTGGCAGCAAGAATATAATTTTATAGAAGCGTCTTGCACTGCTGAGTTTTATTCCCTCTCCTATACGAATAGTGTACTAACACTGGACACTCTGTTCCATCATCACTACAGGAAGGGGACAGGTTTTATACATGACATGCTGCATTTGTGCCCTGAAGGCCTTTAAGGTGAACAGCAGTTTTGAAACAAAATGCTGTTTTCAGAGGGCTCCTGTGACCACCTTTTTTTAGTAGCTGAAGTCTTATAACACTGGCTCCCTTCTTCCTATTCAGCACTTCACCAATCGAAGAGATGAGTTTGAGGGGACGAGGGAAAGCATCCTTGTTTGGCTCACAGAAATGGACCTCCAGCTGACAAACGTGGAGCACTTCTCCAAAAGTAACTTTGATGACAAAATGCGCCAGTTAAATGTACGTATCCTTATAAAGCCGTTGTTTAATATAGCCCAGCTGATCCTATTGGGCTGCCCTCTCTTGACAGAATCATCTGCTTTTCTGGGACTTCACAATAGCCAACAGATCTCTGTAGATCTTAAAACAAATATTTGTTTTAAGACACCAGTAAATTGTTAAGACTTAACTTCTGAATCAAGATGAAACTGTGCAGTATTTAAATTCAGATTCAGTGTTCAAGCGCAGTTCTATTCTGTCATTTTCTGCTCACACCGAGTGTCAGTGACTGTGGTGTCTGGCCTGGAAAGGGGCACATGCAGGTTAACAGTAAAAGCTACATTCCTAAATTCAGGCGTTCTTTTCTGGTGAGAATTTTTTTGAATTGGCATTAAGGTAGGATCTCTCCTCTGAGTACATTATTTGTAGCTGGGACTATCAAACAGAAATAAGACGGCAGGCATGTTTGTTTGCGTTCTAAAGAACATACTAGTGCTTTGCTACCTGCTCATATGCTCATTTCTCCTTTCCCCCTGCACTGTTACTTGTTTTGGATTGTAGATTTACTGTTGTGTAGGCTGGAGTCCCAACCAGCCAAACTTCTTTGCTACTGAGAAAAAGATTGTCTGTACCCAACAGAAAAATAAACTCTGATTAGCTGAACTCTCGTGGTCTCCCGCAGGCTCAGGACACTGCAATGATATTGATGTACACATGGGTGGAAAATACCACTTCATTTGGCAAAAGTAAAAAGATATTTGCCAAATGAAATGAGACAATGTCAATTGCTGCTTTTCTTTCACTGCAGTGAGCGAGAAAAGAAGGATAAACCTTAGGCTAGAAAGGGACATTGCAGAAGTAATTATTTTTCTTGTATGTTCCAAATAGGGTTTCCAGCAGGAAATAACACTAAACACCAATAAGATTGATCAGCTAATCGTTTTTGGGGAGCAGTTGATTCAGAAGAGTGAGCCTTTGGATGCTACTCTGATTGAAGATGAATTGGAAGAACTTCATAGATACTGTCAGGAAGTGTTTGGGCGAGTTGCCCGCTTCCATCAAAGACTGACTTCAAGACATCCTGTAAGAAGCAACAGTTGTTTTCATGCTTTGGCAAGATTTTGGTGTTTGAACTGCAATGCTCATTGCTTATCCCTAGCAGCTTGACTGAGTGGTTTGAGCTCAAACAGATCAGGAGCTCCTCAATAGTTGTGCCAGCTTAGCTAAATCTTTGTCACCAGTCTTGTCTCCTCATGCCTCTCATGTTGGGTCTCCATCTGCAGAATCTGGATAATAGCATGGAAGTAATTCACAGGGTTAATATTTAGATAATAGTGGTTTAAGGGCTTCAAAAGCTTTTTTTGTGGTTTTAATATCACTTTGTTTTCTTTCATTTCAATAACGTGCTTAGAATATCTCTTTATGGATTTGTTTGTGAGGCTCCATCTGTCCACTTCCTTGTGGGAACCCTGAATGGGGAACAGCATGCTCTCCCTTTTCACTGGGAACATTTAGCTGATTCTCAGTTTGCTTTGGCTCAAAAAGAAAGAACATCTATTAAAAAGCCAGGTAGAGGAAGTAACATTACCATCTACAAGTAGCTGTTCGCCCTGCCTGGGCATCATTTCATTGCTGACCTGTGCAGTCTATTTGGAACTGGGTACCCCTCCTTGCAAACTAGGAGGACATGTTATGGTGGTGGTTGAGTGTCTTGAAAGAGGGGAGGTAGCTGCTGATGTGAGGATTGTTTTGGCAGAAGAGGAAGGAGGCAGAAATGATCCTTCCCTTTAGTGTTAAGCATGTGGTCTTCAATGACTGCAGCTGACCACAAAACAGTCCCCAGTAGTACTGTGTGGCTCAATCATTAGCTCATTAGGAAGAGTAGGTCTATTGTCAATCTTATTAATATGCAATAATTGTTATTTATTTTTAGGGATCGGATGATGAAAAAGAGACCTCTGAAAATGAGACAGATCCAGAAGACTCCAGAGAAATCCAGAATGATCCCTGGCATAAGAAGGCCATCAGTGAGGGCCCCTCTTCTCCACAGTCCCTTTGCCACCTTATGCCCCCTACTCAAGGTCATGAAAGATCAGGCTGTGAAACCCCTGTCAGTGTTGACTCCATCCCACTCGAGTGGGATCACACAGGTGATGTGGGAGGTTCTTCCTCTCATGAAGACGACGAAGAAGCAACGTACTACAGTGCTCTGTCAGGTGAGAACCAATTGCCAGCTGCTTGTTTTGACATGGACAACTGCAGGATGTCCCTGTGTGGGAAGGGGGGGGATTGAGGTCTTGCTCCCACGTTGTTGGTTGGTTTTCAAGTACTATTAATAGACGTGAGCAGTCTCATCTCTTAAATGTCTTGATGAAGGGAATGGTGTTGTCTAAACCAAGCTTATATTTTCAGAAACATAACATTTTTAGAAACCTTACTTTGTAAGAGTGTTTGATGAAAATAGTACCAACCGCTTATTTTGTTCTTGTCTTTGCTGTCCCTCATTGTTTCAGTTGTTTTTAATAGTTGGAAAATATTGAATAGTGAGGAAAATGACATTATTCTTTTTTCAGATGTAGAAATCACTGAAAATCCTGAGGCATATCTTAAAATGACCACAAAAACTTTGAAAGCATCTTCTGGTAGGCACCTGCTAATGCATGTGTCTGAACATGGCAATCTCCCTGTGCTGCACGCTATATTCCTCAACCTCTCTCATATGTAATGTCTGACTTCCTGCCTTGTGTGGACACCATGTCTCACCCTGCCATGGTGTTCTTACGCTGCAGTATTCACATGTACATTACAAAGCAGTCAAGAACATACCATTTAGATTTTGCCTGGTAAATGCCGAGGTGGTTAATGTGCGTTTCATTGTATTGATCCAAAGTCTTTTGGTACTTTCTTGGTGGTTTGCTCTGGGTAGTATCACTTTTTTGGTCGTTTCTAATTTTGATTGCATAATTACTGAAGGAAATAGTTCCAACTCTGCAAGTATTTTTTTGTGTTTTGTGCATGACAGAACCGTGTGTGTCCTGTCTGTTAAATCCAGAACAAACGTTCTCCAAATCAGGACATGTCTATACTTGTCCCCACTGAAATGTGTTGCAGATGTGTGGTAGTATTGTTGAGCTACAAACTTGCCAAAACCACAGTGCAGCCTTTTTCTTTTGTTTTTTGAATACTCATACCTGTATTCAAGCATTTTCCAGAAGAAAACAGAATGTCCCATAACTGCATGGCTCTCATCTCATTACCTTTGAAACACTGTTGATGTTTTGCAAATGTGCATGCTTTGCAAGGAAAGCTGCAAAACTGTCATTTTTATGCCATAACTTGATGCCATTTTATTCAGAGCGCTTTCTAACTTAATACAAAGCAACAGCTTCCTTGCGGAGATGGGATTTTGCACTCATAGCATATGGTTTTGGTTTTATTTGTTTCAGGAAAGTCTGTTTCAGAAGCTCATCCTTGGCATTCTCCAGATAGCCCGGTCTGCAGGAAACACCGATACAACCAGGCAGAGATGGTTGGGAATGTGTTGTCTGGTCCAGAGACAAGTACTCCCTATAAGCCAGACTATGTGAGTTGGAGGCTCTGGGGGCACTAAACCTGTACTACACAGTCTGTTTGTTGTTCCTGTGTCACTCCATCCTCTTCCCTCCTCCAGCATCAAGGAAAAGATGAGTCACGGGGGGAATGGTCACTTTATGCAAACTTAGACATTATTTCTGGTGGCTCAGGTAACCAGTGAGAGTCTCTATCCACTTGCTAGAAAAGCTGCTTTGAAGCAATTCAGAACAATCATGTTAGGCTCCTGATCGGAGTCAGTGTCTGGGGGAACTTACTTCCTCTATTGTCGTAGGACAAGTCTAGGAGAATTTAACCCCCCCAAGGAGAGGGTGTGAATACCCTCCCTTGATACTTACTGACATATCTCCCTTTCCTAAGCAGACTGATTTGAAGGGTCCTTTTCTAGCATGCGACCCACTATTTAATCTGCTTCTGGGCACTAAAAAACGTGCCAAAATAGCTGTTGTTTGTTGGTACCTCAGCCTTGGTGGCTGGTTGCCAGCTGTGGCTTTGCCAGCAGCTGCCGGGCTCAGTGGATCTGGACCAGTTGTCAGCACTCTTCCAGGCAAAAGATGGTACTGGTATCTGGCTGCTTTGGTCATCATTAATCCAGTCTTAGAGCCTTAGAGTCAGTACTGCCAAGACCCAGAATCCAACAAAGAGCGTCAGCAAACGTACATTGTCTGGTACATGTAGTGCAGAAGCAATTAATTTGCCATGTCCAGTCTTGTAATCATTAGCATCATTATGGTGTGTGTTTGTTTACTGAGAAGGCACAGAGAGCCAGTATAAACTGTTAGCAAAGATGCAGAAGCCCAGTGCTAAATCTAACATGCAAGAGCTCAGCAGCAGCCCAGCCACCCCAAAGTGACACAAATGAAGCTTGACCTTTGATGGCTTGTTAACCTGCAGGGCTCACCCCCCAAAATGTCATTCCAGGTGAAGCAGCTCAGCTCTGCAAGCAGCGGCAGCATCAACAAGGAGAAAATTACGTCTGCTAACATGAGTGATGAAGAACCCCAAGATGAGCAAGAGCTTGTGAATATAACAGCTGCAGAGAAGCAGTCAGGTACAGAGCGTTAGGAGTGGCTTTGGAGCTGTGGTGTTTGTCCTGTGACACTGGGGGAGACAAAGCAGAGATGGCACCAAGGCAGCACATTTGCCTTGGGATCAAAATAGAAGCAAACCGCTATCCTCTAAATTACTGTACTTTGCTAAGATTCACTGAGCTGCCTTCTCACCTGGTACTGTCCAACCCGTGTTTGCTGGTTTGCATTTTCTGCCAGAACTGAGATGCTTGTCACTGATAATATACTTCTGTCTCTTTGCTGGTTGAAATGAATGGGAACAATTTCACTTTTGTGTGATAATGAATACTTCCAAGACTTTTAATCAGATTTCAAACCAAAGAAGTGTGTGTGTCTGTCTAAAATAAGATTGCTATAGTTTGTTTTCTCAGTTATTGGTACTCCATATGTAACAAGATGCTACAGCTCGCATTTACAGAAATGTTTTGTCAAAGCTGGTAATGTATTCTGTTCTTCACTGTGGTCCTTTCTTCCAAATAGGCCAACAAGCTGGTTCTCTTAACCTTTTAGGACCTCATTTCTGAGTCCAGATGCTTGAGATTGTAATAAGAGCACATCTGTACTGCAGCCACAGAAGCGAATCAAGTGATAAAACGCAGACTGCAGCTATATGCACCAGCTTACTTAGTTTATGTCTCTGGTCTTGCAAATGCAGCAGGGTTGAGTCCCATACACGGGATGAATAGGAAGACCTCTGAGAAGGGCTTAGATGTGCTTCCAGAAACAGTGTTAGTGATGGCACAGATGGCATCTCCATCTCCTTTAGCACTGAACTTATGAAACATAAACCCAAGTCCTAGCTGCTGGATCATACTTTGTCCCATGATGAATTTTTGTGTCTACCAAATCACAGCTGGGCTCATTGAATTCCATCTCCTTAGATTTGCTCTATTCTTCCAGGTGAATTAAAACATCTTCAATTAATGTGATTAAAACCCTTTGTAGCATTACTATGTGGATAACTTGACCAGTAATGTGAAACTTACAGACTGCAGAATCTCAAGAAAAAATGTGTCTGGATAACAGTAGTACATGGTAGCAATTGTTCGGCCTTGAGTAGATTGGAGAATAATTTACTCATAAAACTCCTTGCATCTGTTTTACGCACTCTTCACCTTACTGAAGATTTAAATGTTTGTTGTTCTGTCATTTGTAGGCATTATTGATAGGTGGGAGCTCATCCAAGCTCAAGACCTCAGAAATAAACTTAGGATGAAACAGAAATTGCAGCAGTGGAAGCAGCTGAACTCGGATCTCAGCGATGTGTCGGCTTGGCTTGATAAAACTGAGGAAGAGCTAGAAGAGCTGCAAAAAGTGAAACCTCCAACCAGCATGCAGGTGTTGGAACAAAGGGTCAAGAAATTGAAAGTAAGTTATGGCGTACTGAGAAATGGGATTTCAAGATGCTCGTGCTCTTTATCGTTGTCTTCGTGCTCCCAGGATCTGTCGGCAGCATGAATGCTAATAACAATGTGGTACGCCACAGAGGAGCTAAGCTGTTTTCGGCTAAGAGGCCTAAAGAGCACAGTGCTCTAAAGAGCAAGGTTAAGCAAGGTGCTTCTGTCTTCGTATGCAGAGATTTGCAGGCAATATGCCTGGGTACAACAGGTGGCCAGGCTGAAATAAAAAGCTCTCCCTTTCTGTTTTCTTGCAGAGACACTTTATTCTCACTCAAAACATTCAGCCCCAAACTTCTCTTTTTAGGCCTTTTGTTTTAGGAAACAAACATAGAAAAAAGCTAAATAATAAAGGCTCCGACTCCCCATATGCCTACGGTCAGGCCTTGTCTTGGGGGGTTGGGTATTCTGAGCAGTGATACCCGCATTTTTTCCTTGTTCTGTGCTGTTCCCCTCTGTGCAAACCAGAAACAGATTGAAAATTAGCTGGGTCTACAGGCCACAGAGTCTAGGCTGCTTTTTTTTTTTAATTCAATTAAGGGAGAGGGGAGAGGTTGTAGCTCCAACAGGGAGACTGAGAAAGAACTGCTCTAAAGCTGTGGTTTTTAGCAATATGGTGTTTGCAAAAACTCTTAGCTCTAAACAGCACCTTTGTCCTATAGCTGAAGGACACATCATTTCAAAATGTGCGGTGGTATTTTTTCACTTAGCAAATGCAGTTTTCTCATCGAATAGAATGTATTAGTTAAAAATGAGAAACAAAACTAATTCAGTCTCTGCTATCTTCAACCAAGTAATAGAACAGGTAGAGAGACAATGGCGTGAACATTTGTCAGCGTGTGTGGTCATGTTATGTTGCCTGCTATGACTCTCACCTTCCATAAATTAAGTAGGACTAAGTCAGGTCTGCAAGTTGAACCAGTGGGTTACCAGGGTACGTGGAAGTGCTTGGTCCCTAGGACTTGGGTAACAAAATGCCTCAGGCTGAACTCTGAGAGAGCAAATGTTCCTAACGCTTGTGGGAGTGCAGACTCCCTGTGCACTCACCCTTCTGCCAGCAGCCTCGTACAGAGTCACCCAAAAACTGAGGCTACTGGTTTGGCATTATGCTGACAAGACGCTCTGCAGGACAGAGGAGGGATTTCTTAGGCTTGTCGAGAGTATGCTTAAGCCTACACATCCTTGAGTAGTCACTAGGCCTGGGAGAATGACTGCACTCCAGTGTGTGACTCCAGTTATCACGACTCTGAGTCCATCAGCCAACCTGGCTTAGGCACCCAGCGCTAGGAAAGGTTCGGTGATGCCTCGCGAGTGGAGGGAGGTAGTTCCCTTCAGGCTGGAGTTGGGTGTCTGACATCTTCAAGGAGCAGAGCTTCACTTCTCCTCTCTTCTGCATTTTCTTAAGAGGAGTCCAGCTGGCTGTAAATCCCCTTCTCAGACAGCTTGGCTTTCTATGGGTGTCTAAAAGAGCCAGCACGCTCTAAGACGTGAATTTCATGAGATATCAGAACATCACAATTGCCGTGGATAGGGATGAAGCCAGTCTGGCTGCAGACTGCCTTACCGGTGTTTAGAAGCCTGTGATGGACCGTTTGTATTGTCTGATACTGAAAGAAACTTTGTTGCTTGAAGGAGGGAGACAGGGTTCTTTGTTGGGCGAAATGTAATTTAGACGAGCGGTTTTCAACAAGCGGGACGCAGATCTCGAGAATATATGGATTGACACTCTTAGTTACAAAGGCTGCTACGAAAAGCAATCTGAGCTGTGTTGATTGCAGGACTCGTCCTGCAGCTCTTACTTTTCTACTGCAAGAGCCCACAACTTGAAGACGACTGAGTACCCTTGATTCAAACTGTAAACTTCTTGAGGGTACGAGGTATTGTTTGGCATTCTTTTTTTTTTAAAAAAAAAAAAAAATTCAAAAATACAGGCTGCACCTTAACATAAAGGTGGTTGGGTGATAACAGCTATGACTTCGCAAATTCCGTATTATTTCCCCCTGCAGTTTTAAGGGAGAGGAGGAAAGCAGGCAGGGCTGCCGTTTGGGGAAACCTTGCCAAGTCAGAGAAATGGGCTGACAGAAACTCTGACTACAGAGAAGAAAAAGAATTTCTCACAGTGGGGTGGCCTGGTGTGGGCCCAGGGGCCCAGAGGGGATGGGGAGTCTCCATCCTGCGAGATCCTCCAGATTTGACTGGATGAGGCCCTGAGCAGCCTGCTCTGAGTTTGAAGGTGGCCCTGTTCGGAGCAGGAGGAAGGGGTACAGACCTCCAGGTGTCCCTTTCAGCATTATTCTGGGATTCTGGGGCAGCAAAACTTTTCTACATCAAGAGGAAATACCATGTGATGACCTATGGGAATATTTGTCCAAATGCCAGGGAAGGAGACAGCTCAGAGGAATGAAGGGCAGATGTGGTTTAAGCCATAGTGCCTGTGACTTAGGGAGAAGCACAGGCCCAAGCAGATTTGTTTTCTTCAGAGGGAAGGTCTTTGCTTTAAAAAAAGAAATAAAATAACATGAAAAAGGCCACCTACCTTAATACATTCCTTAGCAGTATCTGAAAAGCCATCAGATTCAAAGAGCTTTCCCCAATACCTGTGATTCTTTTGAGGGTGTAGTTTTATTGTAAATAAACAACATGTCTTTCATCATTCATAGACGCTCCTAATCTGCTTTTTCTACCAGGACATGCTTAAAGCATTTGATAACTACAAGGCAGTGGTGCTTTCCGTTAACCTGAGCAGCAAAGAATTCCAGAAAGGAGATAGCACAGAGTTCAAAGAGCTTCAGAACAGGCTTCGGAAGGTGAACTTACACTGGGAGAAAGCAACTCGTGCATTGGACAACTGGAGGAAAGGTTTACAAGCAGCCCTGCTGCATTGCCAGGTGCGTACCACCTGCCAGCTGGTCAGGGAAGCCCCTCTTGAGGGTGCTGCTGCGGGGTGGATGAGGGGAGAGGGCAGAAGGGTAATTCCTGCACATTACTGGAATAGTTGCTCAGAATCCGAGACACTTAATTTTCTTATAAACTTGACTCTGTTGGGTTTAAAGGGTTTGGTAAAAGCCTCTTTGAACTGGATAATACCCTTTCACTACATAGGTGGAATAGTTTAACTAGGTTGCTGCAGCCTCACAAATGGTGAATTTGGTGTTGGCTCTGTCTAATCTGGGCCAGTCGTTTCGTTTGTAGGCAAAGCCAGGTGAAAGCACTGCAAAAGTGTTTTGTCCTTTATGTGCACATCTTTTGTTTCTCTAGGACTTCCATGATCAGAGCCAAAAACTAATCCTGTGGTTAGCAAGTGCTGACAGCCGAAGGAATGAAGCACAAATCAGAGATCCAAATGCTGACCCCAATACAGTACTGGAATGCCAAAAGGAGCTAATGGTAAGCGTAGTCTTAACTGCAGCACCTCAGCTCTTCTAGTGAGTCAGTCGCTCTCACCACAAAATGAAGAGCAATGTGTTTATTTCTCAAGGTGTCTGCAGCCTGTCCTTGAACCTGCTGTATGCAGGCATGTGGCAGCTTTCTGAAATGGACTAAGATCTTGCCTATATGAGGCATTTTCTCTGTAATTACACATCATAATTAAGTTCCTTATGAACAGTCTTTATGCTGGAGTAAGACTTCCCCTTTCCAAGATTTAATGTCTTTTCCATATGGATTAATTACGGCTAGAACTATTTCTAAACGTTAGTTCAAGCAGGTACAACCAGTCTCTTCAAGAGAACTTCATTCCACAGGTAGCTGTAATAGCCGTTCCTGTGTATTGCGGAATCTCAGGCAGGTTGAGTTGTTCTTTAAAGCCTTCCAGTGTTCCTCCTTACAGTTGAGAGTAACGATCTGTTGCACTGGTTTTTGTTTGTTTGTTCTTAGCAACTGGAGAAAGAGCTGCTGGAACAACAGCTTAAAGTAAACTCACTTCAAGAACTCACTGCTTACCTGCTGCTTAAATCAGATGGTGATTACAATGAAGCTGATGAGAAGGTCCATGTAATTGGAAGGAAACTGAAACAACTTACTGAACAAGTTTCACATGACTTAAAAACAATACAAGGAAATCTGGTGAGTCAGAGTTTAAATTCTTGTTCATGGATCTTTCTTACTGAAAAGTAATAACATATTAAGAGTAAAGGTATTTATAAAAGACTGACTTAAAACTTAAGTAATTCCACCTTCATAAGCTGAAAAAAGAACAATTAAGTCTGCCTGTAGGAGAAACTTCAGCTCCATGAGCTAGTACAGTATTGAAACGGATTGCCTAGAGGTTGTGCAGTCTCCATCCTTGAGGGGTTTGAAGAGCCGACGCATAAAGCCTTGAGTAAGGCTTTTGGTCTGGTCTCATAGCTGCCCTTGCTCTGAGCAGGAGGTTGGCCTAGGTGAACTTCCTGAGGTCCCTTCCCACCTGAATTACCCTGTGATCCACACCGAGTACCAGGCTAGGAGCGTGTAACGAACACATAGGAGTTGTAGTTCACAGCAATACATTGCTTGTCCTGAGAGCTGTCAGATAGAGAGATTATTTTCAAGTTAATACCTGTACACACCTGTTCCATCCTAACTCCTTCGGGTTGTGCAGAGTAAAACATTTCTTTATGCTGGAGAACTGGAGCATCTCTTTACCACTGGTTATGCACATCTAAAGAGGCAACAGGCTGTGCACCTGCAGAGAGGCGATGAAAGGTGGCTCTTTGCACTTCATCTGTTGTGAGGTTTGAATGTGCATTTTAAAGAGGAAGGTGTGGTTACCTTTTAGGATACCAGAGCATTCCTGCTAGTTCCAGATGACTTGGACTCAGGAGTCTGTAATCCAGTCGCAGCGAAATCCAGCCCTGCTGTGAAGAAGGCAAGTACTTTTCTTCTAATACCTTGCTATCAGTATATAGCATATTTTGACATATCTAGCCTGAAAGTTCCTCGAATGTAATCATTTTACCTTTTCACTGCACGTACCTTGTTGCAGAATTTACAACAGAACTTTAAAGTCTACAACTGTCTTTGTTGGGAAAGAGAAATTCCTTGTAGTTTCTGAAACCTGGATACTAAGAGCTATTTCTCTCAACAGATCGCCGTAAGGAGAACTGCAGATGGCAGAAACAGCAGCAGCCCAAGGTATTATTTTATATTGGCCGGATCTCTTGAAGGATAGTGAAAACAGCAGAGGCGAGCTGAGTGCCAGCAGAAACCTGGGCAGCTCTTCCTCACAGGCTGACGCGCAGGTGGAGGTGGCTTCTGCCTACCTGTGTTGTCTCCTCTGCCCACCAACCAGCTCTGGGCTGCACCTTGGAGAATGGCTTTCCTTTAGCACTCCTGCTCCTAGGCCTCTGCACCGATGTGCAACCTTGGCTTGCCTTTACTCGTGAGAAAATATTTTTCATGCCAAATGGGGGAATATTTTCATTTTAAATCTTCCCTTAATTCCACCACCGTACCTGGACAAAGAAACTTGCAGCTTAGAGCCACTTATTACAAAGAGGCCATGAAGGACAAAGGGAGAACTTCACCCCCAGTGCGTTAGGGTCTGTTCAAAGGCCAGATCTCAGTAATGGCAAGGCAAAGAAGAGCCTGATCAGTGTGAACAGTGCCTTTCCTTCATACAACACCTATTTAGAGTGGTTTGCTTGTCTGCCGGGAAAACTTGAGTTTGCGTCTGAAAATAGGGTAAAACCCCACTGATCTAAGCTATTACAAAGAAATGTTTCTTCTGCAGCAGTAAGGACAGTGCACCCAAGCCAGCAGCTGGCTTCCCACTGAGCAGTCTTGCATGCTTTCAAGTTATAGTTAAAGTGTTTCGTGTGCAGGGCATTTTCCTGTAGATACGCAGCCCTGCGTCTTGGAGGGGTAGTGGGAACCCTAGAGAGGGAGTTAAAACGATGTGTTTAATTCAGACTCTAAAGTGCCTTTTTTTTCTTTTTCTCTTTTTAAATTTTTTTTTCTCTTTTTTAATTTTTTTTTCTCCTTTTCAGAGGTGAAAGCCATCAAGCACATCCTCGGTCTCCCTCCTTCTTTTACCGCGTATTACGAGCAGCTTTACCTCTTCAGTTGTTCTTCCTACTGCTTTTACTTCTGGCTTGCATGATTCCATCTTCTGAGGAAGACTACAGCTGCACCCAGGCAAACAACTTCGCGCGGTCTTTCTATCCCATGCTGCGATACACCAACGGGCCTCCGCCAACTTAGAAGGCAGCCCGTGAATCTTCAGTTACACACTCTCTGCGGTGCTTTTTTCCATGCTGCTAGCATCAGCCAGGCAGTGACATTGCATAATTAAACACAGAAACTTTTGTTAGTTCCCCAAACGAGCCACTACAGCAGTCACTGCTGCAGCTAAATAACACCTCACCTTTTTACCCTCCTTTCTCTGTCGCAGGGATTGTGTTAAATTTCACATCTCAAAATGTATATCTTGACAAAATTTCAGCATTTTTGTATGGAAAACAAACTTTTTCTATAGATTTTTAAACAGTAAGCAACACACTTTATACTTTGATGCAATAGATACACTATTTTATAGGTGCAGTGCTCTTAAGCTTGCAGGGTGATTGAATACTGAGTTGTTAGATGCAGAAACTACATCACGGTCATCTGGAACACAGCAGTCTGTTAGCACGACAAACAAGCAATTCAAGAGGCGCTTTGCCTAAAATGGTTACTGCACACCCTTCACGTCACCTCTGTCTTTTGGTACTGCAGTCACTTGGTGGAAACAAAAAAATCTACATCTTTTTGAATCTTCGTTATTGTATTTTATTCATCCAACGTGTTCAATAAACAGATGCACATTTGATTTGTTTTACATACAGTGTTCTCATGGTTAGGACTGCTGCGTTGTCTTTTTATACCACCTTTGAAATAAGAAACTGTTGCGTTGCATGGAGACGGTTTTTAATGCACATATTTTCTAGATGAACACGATTACGTAGACCATCCCTGATGTATACAAATAATGTAATGACTTTTTTAATGAAAGATTTTTTCAGTTTTTAACCTGCTGAATAGTGTACAGTATCTTGGGAGAGAATTGTGCATTTTTATAAGCTTCGTCTTTAAAATGAACCTGACACTTGGGCAATGGCTAGGGAAACCCTGTGTACAGTCAGCGTTGTACAGTTTGAGGACTGTCATTAAAATTTTGGCAATCTCTGCGGGGACCACGGGTGTGTCTAGCGGGGGCGACCGGCCACGTGTTCCCACAGGGCTGGCCCTGCCGCTCCTCCGTCAGTCACCTTACCCGCGTGCTAGTGCAACGGCGTCCGAAGCAGCAGAACCACGCCTGCTTGTCAGAGCAAGCCTTCACGAATTGAGAAGTGGAGCCCGTGTTCAGTGGCACAGATCCTTCCCTCTGCCACTGCCTGTGATTGCCTGCAGGAAGAACACAAAGTTGAAGCAACTGGTGCTTACTGCTAGTTTGAAATGCTGAACTATTTTCCCCCCTGGAAATGATTTTCTAAACTGGGAGTTACGGCAGTGCTGGAGGGGGAACGCACAGCGAGGAGAGCTCAGTGCGCTGGGAAAGGGTTTGGTTGAACAGTTCAGAATTTCTGTGTTTGGTTGCAGTGAAAATCACCCAGGAATTAGCCAATTTCTTTAACCGTTACCTACAGAAAATAGGATTTGGGATTGGCCTGTGAGAGTTCTCCCACCTTTTCTACACTTGTCACCGCTGGCAGTTGCATGTTCCGCATCTTCTGGCAGGGGGATTTATGAAGCAAGTTCAGGGAGGGACAGTCCCTGTAGCAAACCAACAGCTTCTTCCCAGCCGTGGTGGCAAAAAAAGCCTGGTTTGTTCCAGGATGTTAAACTAAACTAATACATTAACTGTGATACAGTTAAGCTTGCAAAGTTCGCAACATGGTTTGGGAAAGTCAAAGCTTACCACCTGGCACTTTCTGGTAGTGGTACCGTACTGTGTGCTCCGATACGGGGCAGGGCCAGCTCCCTGCCGACGTGTCCTGACAGCAGCCCCAGGTAGCAGTGCCCGAGCTCCATCCTGCTGAAGGCCCAGGGATCCGGCGGCGCTCCCAGGCCCGGCAGCGTCCGCAGCCCGTGAGCCAGCGCCGCTCCGTGTCGCTGCGCCTGCGGAGCCAGGCTCAGGCTCCGGCTGCCAGTTTCACAGCTACAGCTCTGGCAGCGGTGCTGTATCCAGAGATGAGCGAGGGATCCTCCCCGCCCCTCGCCGCGCACAGGCACGCACACGCTCTCCTCTCTTCCTCTTCCATCATTATTTTGTATCTTGAAAGCAATTACTTTCAGATGGAGCCCATTTAAGTTTCTGTCTCTGTAGAAGTCAGCCAACTCTAACCATTATTTCATTGCCAGGTTGTCACAAATGCCCATGCAAACCTTTCTGCCAAGAACTAATAGTCAGTTGCTGACATGATATTCAGTTCTTCTGCCATTAAAGAACCTATGCAGGGGAAAAAAAGATTGAACAATGTTGAAAGGTCTAAAGAAAATTTCATAGCCTGCAATTTCCTTTCATTATGTACAGTTATATCAAATTGTTGAGCTGATGTAATATATAAAATGAGGAGCTTTCATGAAATTATCTCAAAATGTCACAAAAAAAATAAGTCTGGGAAAATAACTTAAATGTTTCCCCCCCCAAAACCTATTTTAAATAGTTTTACTTCCAGTTGATTATAACCACTGCACTGTAGGCTGACACTGAAGTCTGCTTCAATCGAGTCATTCTATATACCCACCAATTCCTTAGTGCCGTCCTCTCGCTCAGGACAGGGTTGTTAGCGTTCAGCGAGAGAAAAAAAAAAAAAAAAAAGATTAAAAAAAGAGGGGCAAGAGCGATAGCGAGAGCAAGCAGGCGCGCGCTGTTGCACGTGCATTGTGTGTGGGAGTGAAACCAGGCCAAAACCAGTTTTGAGTTAAAGTCTTATTGCTTCAGCAGGGAGATGAGACCTCAAGCTCTTTTCAGCTGTACCTACACCCCCAAAACAGGCAACAACAACTCTGCTAGCATGGGAAGCAGAGGACTCTTGGTTTATGACGACTTGTCCCTCCCAGTTAAATTTGCCGGTCCCTGAGACACCAGGGCACAACCCGCATCTTCTGCCGTCCCTTGGTGCTGGGAAGCATCCTAAGGACTCGAGTGCCTGGCAAAGCAAATTGGCCTGCGGCTTGTGGGGAGACTGCGGGGGAAG
Organism: Theristicus caerulescens; assembly: GCA_020745775.1. Lineage (NCBI taxonomy): Eukaryota > Metazoa > Chordata > Aves > Pelecaniformes > Threskiornithidae > Theristicus > Theristicus caerulescens. Next base: position 63,607,259 of record CM036564.1, on the reverse strand, counting down.
GATGAGCTTACAGACACCGTGATCACGCACATTATGTGCTCGTGAAACCAGGCTGAGCTCAGCTACAGGACAGAAATGACCAAGAAGCCATGTATTTCGGTTTCCTGATACCTGTTTATTCAGCCACAGCAATCTACACACATGAAACACGTCGCTAGGCAAATGCTGTAACCTCGCAGGGCTGAAGAGCAGCTGAGCGAAAGGTAGGGGTGGGGGGGGTTCGCATTAGTGTAACATACATAAAGTACTGCAAAAGGCACCAGCGTCAGTCCTAAACCCGCTTCCATTACAAACTTGGGGTGAGGGTGAAAGGTTGGAACTAAAACCACATATGAAGTAGGGCTCAGAACAGAAAATTCTGGGGAAAATGGGCATAGGAAATGTGCAGTAGGCACTGGTAACGGCTATGCCAGCTCCTTGGTGCACGACGTTGGGATGAGCAGAGAAGGTTTTTTCTGTCTGTTTAGGCAGTAGCAGCAGAAGTTGGCATTTTTATGGCATAGCAATCTTGTTTTTATGGCATAGCAATCTTGTTTTCTTCATGCACTTAAACTGAAATCACTGACACTCGACAACGCATGAGGAGTGGTTTCCATATTTTAGCAATCCACTTGCTTTTCATATTCCTGTTTACAACGCTCTCCTCAGCGCTGGTTTAGGCACTGGGTCAGCCCAACAGACGACCACATCCTCAACTGCTTTGCTGAATCATTGTCTCACAGGACATCAATAACATCAACCGATTTCTTTGGAGATGAATGGCGATGACAGCAAAGGCATTTCCGTGCCTTCCAGCTCCGAGTGCGGCTCACGGGACCGTGCACCATGGAAAGGAATGGTGCAGCCTGCAGCTGGGCTGAGACTAAAAGCAGCTGCCGTGGTGGTGGCCTGTCCTTGGCCGCGCTCGCTTACAGCAGCCAGGAACAGGGGTTATAAGCTACTCTGCCATCCAAGGAACTGGACAGAATATATTGAGATATATATTGAATATATATATATATGATCAGTATTCAGCCCTATAAAGCAGCCAGTCCTGCGGCAGGCCCTCAGCCTGTACTCACTTTAAGGCACCTCAGGCAGAGCCATGCCAGGCCATACTTTGTTTTTAACTTCAGCCCTCAAGGTAAGAGCAACCTGGCTCCCACGGGCGTGTCTTGGTGGGGAAGGGCGGGGAAGGAGAGGGTGCCATCTATCTTTGCCGGGTGCTCACTGGGCTAAGGTCGAAATAGACCCATAATCACAACTGAATTTTTAATCTACGTGGGTTAAAGCACATCCTAGGGAAGAGCAGCCGTTTCATCAGTGCACGACTATTTTCTATTATTCAGACAAAGGAACAACCTTGGATGCACAAAAGCAGGCTCTCTGGGCCAGCTTTTAAAAATCATTTGGGTCCAGCTTAGTGGGAAAAGCTCAGGCTTGCTTTCCGTATAGCTGGGCTCCAAAAAGCCATCGGGGCACCCGGCCTTTCAAGACCCCAGCCACGGCCATGGCCATGGGCGATACTCGGTGCGCTCAGGCTGAGCTTCCATGTGAAGCTCTTGTGCCAATTCACACATAGGTATTTTGAATCTTCTGCAAGCAGTTCTAAATTACATTCGCAGGCCCTGATCCTGACAGGGGCACTTCACCCACCCAGACATCTGCTGGAAAAGCAGCACAGCGAACTGCAAGCAGCCCTAGTACAGGGGACGGAGAGCCCGACCAGGGGCGAGGCACTGCTGGACCTGTTGCTGCCTAGTGCAGAAGAACTTATCGGAGAGGTGAAGGCTGGAGGCAGCCTGGGCTGCAGCGATCGTGCCCTGGTGGAATTCTCGCTCTTGAGGGGTACAAGGTGGATGAAAAGTGGAGTCAGGACCCTAAACCTCAGAAGGGCAAACTTCTGGCTATTTATTTAAGGTGCGAGCGCATGGGATCCCTTGGGAAACTGCCTTCAGGGGCAAAGGAGCGAATGAGAGCTGGGAGATATCTAAAGATATTTTTCTTGGGGTGCAAGAGCTCTCAATCCCAGTGTGCTACCTCGGAGATGGGGAGGGACTCTTGATCAGGGCGTGTAGTGATAGGAGAAGGGGTAATGGTTTTAAACAGAAAGAGGGTAGATTTAGATTAGAAATAAGGAAGAAATTCTTCACCATGAGGGTGGTGAGGCACCGGAACAGGTTGCTCAGAGAAGCTGTGGATGCCCCATCCCTGGAAGTGTTCAAGGCCAGGCTGGATGGGGTTTGAGCAACCTGGTCTGGTGGAAGGTGTCCCTGCCCATGGCAGGGGGTTGGAACCAGAGGATCGTTAAGGTCCCTTCCGACCCAAACCATTCTATGAGTCTATGATAAAGTCTGAACAAGACAAAAATTCTTACCTCAGAAGAGGCTGCTCACTGGTGACAGCTCGAATAGGACCAAGAGGCACCTTTCTTGAGGCTCACTGCATTTTTAGGCTCTGTCAAACCATTCTAATGATGCAATTACAGCAAATGTCTTCCGTACTCCACAGGCCATCAGGAGGAAAAGAAAAAGTTCCAGCACTTAAAAGGATGCTCTCCTTTCATCACAGTGATCCCTGTATAGATCTATCATTCAGTCAGTAAAGAATTAACATATTATTATTACGGAAATATGCATATTTATTGGAAAAAAAAAATCTTTAAGTGCTACCTGTCTTAGTTTGCTGCACATTTTATAGGAGCACCCAGCCTGTCAGGCACTATCTCAAGGGAGAATGTTCCAACACATCTTTTCCCCATATTCTCCTCTCCGACTGGCAACGTGACAGCACTAAAAATGGGTAATTTGCAAGAAGATGGAGGTGTGGAAAAGGTCTTACATTCCTGGAGACAAAGCATTTCACCTGCCTGAAATGCTCCAAGATTTACCACATTTCTTAAAAATTAAGGTTGTTTTACAATTTGGTTCTAGTTCCAGACTTGAGGGAGAACCTCAGCATATTTTTAACAGCACGCATAAGGAAAAGTTTGGGCTTTTTTCTTTCTTTCTTTTTTTTTGAAATCCACAGCAACTGGCACTCCTGCACGAACCAGGTTTGCTCACCTCTGCGACCATCCCAGAACTGCAGCATAATTTCTTCAAGCAGAACCAGCCACCTCTGGTCAGGTCCCGGCTCAGCAGCAGAAGCTGACGTACAGCAGAGCAGTGACAGAAAGCCATGAACCAGCCCCGCTCTCCTCCCCTCCTCACAGCCCTCGCAGCTCCAAGGCGCTCAATTCATTCACGCTGAAACTGGAGAAGCCCCCCAATATCTAACCTGAGACGCAGCGTGGCGGCTCTGCCCAGGCCCGGCAGGGACATGGACGTGCTCCACACCAGGAATGCAGCATCTGGGAGAGTCTGGGGGATACAGACCCATGACAAACCCAACACCTCTCTCAAGAGACGAAGGCACCCTTGTTCAGTTGTTTCGTCACACAGCTCCCTGTCTGTAAACAACTGTGCTGTTTTAGAGACGTGCACCTTCTCCTTACCCAACTATGAACACCACTACATTAATCCAGAGAGTCGACAGCTATTGGCTTTTGCCCATTTTAAAACACTAGTAGTAACTTTTAATAAAATGATGTTCAACAAGACAAAAAATATCTGTTAAAATCACATCATTTTCCTAGTTGCACTGTGCTAGTAACGGCATATGAATCACAACATGTGGCACAAATCTGCAGCATCACCCTTTTACAAAGTCAATCCAGAGCAAATTTCCATTTAGAAGTCAATTTTACTATTTATACTCACTCTTTCCCATTTTCTTTTTAAGAGGTTTGTTTCAAGATTGCACATAAATTCAGCACTTCTAAAGCAAACCAAACAAACTAAAAAAATCACTTAACCATTTCTTTGAAAGACTGTATTAAACAAAAGGATTACACAGGGTAAGGAAAATCAGAAAAAGAACACACAACAGGCATTGAGGCCAGAAGGTGATCAAGGCCACGAAACACTGAAACACATCTGTTTCATAGCAAAACTTCCCTCAAAATGAAAGTACCAATGAAGTCCAGACTGTACCCACATTTTTTCCTTTTTCTGTAGTAAATACTTGTCACACACCACCACAACACTACACTTATTTAGAAGGGCACTGCTGTATTACAGTTTCTTAAAAACAATAAAAAGGCAGCTAGTAAAAATTTAGACCATCAGCAGCATTCGGTATAGTACAAGATCAAAACAAGACAATAGATTTGTGTAACTCACTGAAAACTCTTTATGCTCCTCCTATAAAAAAATATTGTCCTTGGCTTTGAAAAAACACCAAGATCAAAGGTCTGACTAATATTTAAAGTATGCAAATGGCATACTAATCAAAGTCCCTAATCTAAAAGACTTATTAGCTCAAAATAGACTTTTGGTGTGATCCCAATTTAATTTCACCATACCCGAAATGCCCAGAACATACATGTATTATATTTAAACGTATCTGTTTAGAGTGACTGCAACTCTAGCTCACATTAAAATGTGATATTGGCAGTTGCCAGAATGAATGATGCCATCCTGCTCTTTGCTGAGGTCATCGGCCAGGCTATTTCCTCTGGGTTTTTTTGCTTGGTGCAGCTCAAAGCCATGCAGAAATCAGCACAACAGGGGGGGTTAAACCCACATCTTCTGTGAAATTCAAACAAGTCATCACACTGGCGAAGCAAAGGAAGTGCCAGAACCATCGTCCCCCCTGCTCTTTGATGGATCCTATACAAGATATGAAAACCACAGGATAAGGTGCCATGCGCTTTGAAAACAAGCAAGCAGCAAACCTGAGGGCAGCAGGTGAAAGCAGGTCCCAGCTTAGGTTCCCGTCCATGGCCTCACCCCCTGCAAGACGGCTGCAAGAGGTTTCGGGTGGGCAGGACATAATTCCACACGCGAGTCAAAAGGGAAGGGAAGATGGTTTGTTTCTAGCTGATTTCACGAGCCCTGATTAGCGGATCATATACAAATGCAAACAGTTAATATTCACAGAGCAACCTCTTGTACCTAAATATTACAATAGATTGAACATCATTAATAAATATATAAAATGACATGTTAATCTCACAGACAAAACACATTTCAAAGGCCAGCATTGACTGAAATACCTAGGCAGTTTGGTCATTGTTTAAAGCACTGAAGAATTATACACGGATAATAATGTGAGTGTTAAGAACAGGCTCACAAAATACAAACTTAAGCTTGGTTTAACTTTTCTGAAGAGCCTCCAAACTAGCCCTAGAAACTATTCTGAATGGCCTTCAAATGAAGGCCCTTGCAGCCATTGCATATTTAAGAACAGAAGAAACTCCTTTACACTGTACATATCTCGGCACTTTAACTAGATCAGCTGCAAAGCAGGTATTCGCAGGGACCAGCACACACAGGGGAGCCAATCTGTCCCAAACGATGCTGCTCTACATATGTCATACAATCTCACGCTGAAAGAGGACATCATGTAGTCAGCGCTTAAAAGCCTTGGTCTGGGAGATGGAGACCTAGGTGCTCACTCCTAGCCCTGACACAGACTTCTGTCATCTTAAACCAGGCCCTTTATCTCTGTCTCAGTTCACCTGCCTCTGAAAAGGAGAGGCAGTAATTCCCTGTCTTGCAGCACTGTTCTGAGACTTAATTTCATAAGGTGTTTTTGAAGAGTCTCAGAAAAGGCACTATAAAAGTGCAGCTATTACAATGTCAGAAACATGGACAGAGGTGTGCATCCCACAAGCCTTTCCCTAGATACCGATGTGCAAATCTAGAAGAGATGAGGACTCGCACTTGGTCACACCTCAGCAGTCCCATCACAGCAGCTTTGTTTTCTCCCGTAGCTTTGAACAAGCTTCACATTGCCAGGTCTCGACAGAATTACTGGGCTGCCCCATTTCGCAGACTGTCTCCAATCTCCGTTTGTTCTAATGGGCCAAATTCGGGATGTGTGACCGGGGACTTCCTTTGGCCTCGGAGAGTGTGCGCGTTCAACATCTCCAGCAGCAAGTCATACACTGGGACCACGTTTTTACACTTCATGCTCAGGAGATGCTCCATTCCCTTGTTACTGTGAAGAAGAACAGAAAATATGTCACCAATCTGGGTCTGACAACGCAGAGAGGGAAAACATGCTCATGGCTTCAAGAGAGTCCTTTTTTTAATTAGGAGTTAAGAGGATTTAGTCCCTGAGATCACTTACCACTATCAACAGTAACAACATCCCAACACTTTAAAGCTGAGTGTTTTACTATTTAGAGAACCAAGATTTGTTTTATACCGCACAAACTGACTTCAGAAAATAATGCAGATGTACCAACCCTATTGAAATCAAAGAGAAAACCTCTTTGATGCTGTAAACGTGGGAGGCCCACACACTGCAGCTTTATACAAGAGAGGAATTTACAACGTGTAGCTCTAGTGACTACCTACCTCTCCTGCCCGCTTGAGTAGGAAGACCAAACTACCCTGGCTAACTTCAAGCAGTTTGTTTCCTCTCTGCATGGCCAGTGTCAGATCTTGCAGACGGCTACAGGCTTTAGAAGTAAATTTTTTGTTATGCAGTAAGATACAATGACACCGTTTGAGCTTGACCGCTCTGTGGCTGTATCATGATTTGGACAACAGGAGATGGCTATTGCCACTGCAGTTGCACATACATACATATACTTCAGATGCACTCAAGGTTTTGGTGTTGAAATCTAAGTGTGCTTGCTCAACACCAAATTTATCACAGTGGAAACAGCAGCAGACAGCCAGCACATAGCTGACCTGGTGGACTGGCTTGGGAGGGGGGCCAATGCTTCCAGAAAAATGAGGTTCTGCTACAATTCAAGAGTTATAAATATGTTAATGGCAAAGAAGAAATTGCGGCCTCCCTCCTACACACAGCTTTTGAGAGTCCTACATCAATTGGTAATCAAGGCTGAGAGCATCAATTATGTCCAGAATGAAGTATAATTGACTGACCAGTGCTAAGCAACGTAAAGGAGACGAGTCACAACAAGTAGCCTCCAGACTTCGGCTGAGGCAGGCACAGCATAAAAACTCTTGTTTTAATAAGAAAATATACAAATTTCGCAAAGATTCACAATGTTTATTCACACCATGCCAGAACAAGAGCTCCTGCGATGCTGTAATGTGATGCCACACCACAGTGGGCAGCCCAGGTGACGGCAGTGCATCAGAGCCAGGAGTCAGGTTCAGCTCTGGCTGGTGCTGTAGCTTCTGTAGGGCCAGCTCTCAAACTCACCCCCAGTTCACCAACTGGCTGTTAAAAGCTGCCTTTCGGCACAGTCAGGTCCCTGCTGCTGCCACCCGCTCTCCCAGGAAGCTTGTTGCAAAGGTGGCCAGCCCTCTTCCAGCGTCCCTACACAAAGTCCGATATGTCCATCTCTCCTTTGCACACTCCTGTCTGGTCCCAGGACCGTCTTCCCTGGACAGAGAGTCCAAAGCCAAGACATAAGACACCTTTGTGAATAGCTGGTCTCTGGGTAACAATTTAAAATAACAAACAGCCTGATAATTAAAGCATCTGTTTGTAGGGCCCCGCGTTTGAGTCTGCTGTAGTGCAAGCAAAGATGAGCAGCTCAAGGATGTCCAGGAACTGGTAGGGAGCAGAGGACCTGCTGCCCTTGGGAAAAGCAGGAGTGTGGCATCACTGTAGCACGAGTCACTTTGCAAAAATGCTGTGGTTCCAAATAAAAGACAACAAATTTGGCCTGGAACAAACATGGCACCCAAAGTACACTTTAGAATCATAGAATTGTTTGTTTAGGTTGGAAAAGACCTTTAAGATCATCAAGTCCAACCGTTAACCTAGCACTGCCAAGTGCACCACTAAACCATGTCCCTCAGCACCACATCTACCCATCTTTTAAATACCTCCAGGGACGGGGACTCAACCACTTCCCTGGGCAGCCTGTGCCAGTGCTTGACACTCCTTTTGGTGAAGAAATTTTTCCTAATATCCAACCTAAACCTGCCCTGGCGCAACTTGAGGCCGTTTCCTCTTGTCCTATCGCTTGTTACCTAAGGAGAAGAGACCGACCCCCACCTCGCTGCAACCTCCTTTCAGGTAGTTGTAGAGAGCGATAAGGTCTCCCCTCAGCCTCCTCTGCTCCACCAAGCCCACACTGCAGATCACTTTTGAAAGAGACTTTTATTTTGGATGGAAGAATTTTGATGGCTGGGTGAGGTATTTTTTGAAAGGCTGAATTTGTGTTATTATTGTTAAACATTTCAGCCAGATACATAATGAACAATTTAATGTAATACAGTTAAGACAGCATTTTAATATCAACACAACATTTTTGAGTGCCAGCAAGCACTTGAGTATATTGCCTGTTTAGTTGTGCTAGGAAGGAAAACCTTACAATGAACAGAGATGAAGAGCAGTACCAGGATTCCCTCAGGAGTGCTCTGGAGTTCAAGCCTTGCTTTGTTGCTGTAATAAACAAACACTAACACCTTACGCATCACACACATTCTGTAAAATTTACCTTGCGTGTCTGATGTGAGAGAGGAGCATCAACAAATTGGCCAGACGAGATGTCTGCTGCTGCGAGGGGATTCCACTCTTTGCAATAACCCACACCAAAGCATCTGTGACTACATTAAGCAGGTGATGAAGTTTCCTGTTGCTTTCAGGTTCTTCTGCTGACAAGGGAAACATGCCTAACCAGAGAAGAGAAAGAAATACTCCCTGCTCACAAGGAAGAAAAAAAAGCTATGACTGTGGATTTTTTTCTGAACGTAATATTTCAACAGGATTAGAGAAGATACATTTCCTGACACACACCCCCTGCCAAGACTGTACAAATGATGCTCCATGTGCCACACCAAGCTCTGACTTACATTCTTTTGCCAAAATTTGATGGCCACATCATTTGCAAACTGAGTAACTCTCCCAAATCCTCCCAAGACAACATGTTGAACATAGACCCTTCAGTCCAGAGAATGGACATGCTCTCTGTTCTCCAAGGGTTTTCCCTTTGAATCACTCTGTACCTTGTACTTTAGTAACGATTATGAATCATAGCATTATGCTTGCTCTAATACCTTCTTACTGGAAAAAACCACACCTTTTTTCTCTGAGTATATCCTGGGGAGGGAGGAGGACATGGTGAGAGACACTGCTCATAGACCCAGCCTGCCATGGTCTCCCTACAGCTCACTAAGGGTGCCATAATACAGCACTTGCCTACACTGAGAAACCTTAGAAGTCAGCGAAAGCAAAAAAATGGGAGTGGGGGTATGGAGAGGGAGGAGAAGAAATCACCACTAGGAAGGTTTGGAAACACACAGTAACATTATTGATAGAGCAGAAGAGACCCGGGGGAAAAAAAAAAATCCTCCCAAAGATACTTATGGAAGGACAGAGCTCCAGAACACCTTGAAAATTAGGAGCAAAAGATTAACTTCGACAAGAAAGGAGAGCAGGGAGAGGTGAAAGGAGAGGTTTTTTGAGATGTGAGGCTTTGAAGAAAATACGGCTGATGAACATGTTTTTTGGTTGGTTATTTTTGTTTTTTTTTTTTTTTAAGAAAAAAAGAACAGCTTTTGTTGGCTGTTGAAATAAAAAAGTGGGATAACAGCTGGACTATCCCCCTTCAGAACTGGGCTAAGAATTACACAGCAGCTCCTTGCTGAAAACAGTAGATGTAAATATTTAGATGTTATTTTGTTGTTGGGATTTTTTGACAACATTAATTACAACACATTCTGGGGAATAAAATTATTTTACTGCACACTACTCTAAACTAGTAAACACACACTCCTATTTGCCTTGTGTAAGGACTTCCTTTCCTATTGTTCTCTTTCAACAGCTTTATCTCATTTGACATTTCTGCCATTTTTAGAGGCTGATTTCCCAGCCATCCTTGAAATGAAAAGTACAATTTGGTGAGCGTCAGAGTCAACTGTGTACTCACTGGAATTGAGGAGGATCATTGCCTTGACACACAGATACTCCTTGTGCTGTAGTTTCAGCTCTCGGAACCTCGAGGTCATGGCCAGGAGCATATCAAAGATCTCCAAAATTCCCTCTACGCATTTCCCCTCATCCCTATGGAAACACATTTACAATGTTACCGAAAAAGTAGAATTAATGAACTCTGACTCAGCCAGATAAAAGTCAAAGCACAAAGGAGGCTGCAAAAGGCCTATCATCCATCTCATCTTTGGGAAATTCAAAAGATCCTATCATGAAATCTAAATTGAAAATTACACTGGTAGAAAAGGTTAACACCTCTAAAAAACTGATTTTCTCTTTAAAGTGCATGCAGGATTGACCACAGGTAAGTATGACCATATTTCTGCAAGAGGCTTTATTCGCACAGCCAGTATAATTCTGGATAATCAGTCTGAAACTCTGTAGTGCAGGGCACAGTACCACCTTGAATCATTTTCCAGATTTGTTTCATGAGGAGTTAATACCACAACTGGTGACATCACTATTTGTACCTGATGGAGGCCTCAGGACTTGGTGAATAAGAAAGACCCCCTAAAATAAGTTTCTTAGAACAATAAGACATTTTTAAAGAATAAAACAACCTCTACCCCCAGCACCTTTTTCTTTGAAGATCTTTAAATGTAAATAGATTTTGGGGGGGGTTGGTGGTTTTGTGGTTTGGTTATTTTTATGTTTGTAAGTGTTTACTGAATGCAACTTTCTCCATTTTGGATATTAGAAATGGTCCCATTTTCTGATCTGGAAAAAAAAACAACAACCCTAAGCCATTCCAATGGGTTTAAAATTAAGCAGCAGCAAATTTCAAAGCACTGAAGTTACTGTTCCAGTTTTTTGGTTAGTTTTTTTTTTTTTTTAACATGTACACGACTAAAAATGCAATTAAGCTCTACAACACAGTATTCAAAGGTTTGCTTCTTATACTATCTGGAATAAGAGATTTTTTCTCTGTAGTGTTTTTGAGATGAGACAGACTTAAGCACAGCAGTGCAGGAGAATGAAAGAACTTTACTCTTCTACTGGATCCCAAGAGGAAGGTGCTGAGCTTTCAGGCTGCGAGGCAGGCACAGGCAGATAACACTAACCAAGTGCAGCAGGTACTGCCTGCAGAAAGGCAGCTGCCTGAATATTGCCCAGTTTCCCGTGTTCCTCATAGCAAAGGAGAATTTTAAGCTTTGGAGAAGGACAGGCAGCTGCCAGTTTCAAAACAAAGACACAAGCATCAGAGAAGTACTTGTTTATAAAGATTATGTAGGAAATGTATCTGAAGTTCAGCTAAGATAAAAACAACCAAGTTACAGACCAGTTTCATATACATGTCTTAAAAAAAAAGTAGAATTACAACGTGCCCAGATGCTTGCTAGCTCCCACTCTGGTGTGTCTTGTGGAGACGAAGGAATGCATCAAATAAGCTCACTCTATTCAGCACATATTAGCTCCCAAGGAACTAAATGTATCATACATCTTCAGCAATTTCTTGTCATTGCATTGAACAACACATCGTGTCCTTGCACTGAATTTTATATGAACAAATAATAATTTATTTCATACCTTTTATAAATTAAATTTATTTCTCTTACTAACCCATTTTGCTTTCTGTATCTATAATGATGATTATTATTGAGCTCAAGCCACAGAACTGGTACAGATCTGAATTTCCCCAGGTTGAAAAGGCTAAGAGATGTTTTAAGCCTACCCAAGAGAGTAGATTGTTTCCCTGCCTTTTACCAATGTGAACCCTAGGTCAAATCCTTCTAAGGTCCTGTAGAAAAACATCTTCACTAATCCATATTCTTCCCTGCTGGTACATGATGTTATGGAGAAATAATTTTTAAACTTGCAAACACCCTGCTTTAGCTTGAAAAAATATTGTCAGTATTAAACAGCAAGCTAGTTTTTTTTTAAAATCCCTTTTGGCTAGTGCTGCAGTGTTCATTATTATAGCTATCTGTGAAGTCTGCAGTAGTGGTGGGAAAAAAAAAACAGGTAGAAAGGCTACTTAAAATAATTAAAATATGGCCTGACACTATGTCTACTTTCTTTTGAGGGATGTGGGGAGACATGTAGTGCACTGTGTTGATGTGGCTACAGTTTCAGCATCTAGAGACCCGGACGAAAAGGAACAAAACCAACAAAAGATGTGAAAAATAGAGAGAAACTCCACACTGTCATGTGCTACAGGAATTCAGGAATTTGCAAGTTCAACAATACTGTTTATGCTTAGCATTCCTTAAGCCCCTGTAAGGATGTGGAACTTCAAGCCATTATTGCAAGCCATAATTACACATACAAGTAAATTATACTGTTAGATAAAATATTAATAGCATCTCCCATACTTAATCCTCTTCCTCTTACCATTCACCCCACCTCCAAACATGCTAATATGAAGTGTTCTCAAGAAATTTATTTCTCTTACCTGTCTAATACAAGGTCTGGTGCAAAAATCAGTTTCCCAGGATGGTCAATTGATCGCCACATCAAACCAACCATTAAAACTTCCATCCAGCAGCTCTCCAAGAGTCTTACTTGGTCATAGAGGCTGAGATCAATGAAGCCTAAAATGATGAAAATAGCATAAAATAAATTGACCTGTTTATGTCTGTGTTTTGATAAAGATGACTGAATATATGAGAAACAAAAAGAAACAGAAAGAATTATGGCTTGTGAAGAAAGCCAGAAAAGGGAGCACTGACATCAGAAATGCCATGCTGTCATCTCAAATAGGAACATAAATATTTGTTATTATCATTGTCAAATCTTCCACAAAACATTTGAAATAAAGCGGAGTGATGTTCAAGTGCAATTACTCCCATACAGCTGGTGAAACTCAAGTGACTGCAGAGGACCTGCCTTATGCTTGGCCACCTCTTTAGATGACGGTCCCCCAGCCTCCTGAGAGGCACCAGAAACTCATATTTGTCGGTGATTACTGCATTGCACTGCAGAGGACACCTAAGAAAATAGTCTGTTCTTTCCTCAGAATGCATATGGTTATCATAGAATCATAGAATCGTTAAGGTTGGAAAAGACCCTTAAAAGCTCATCAAGTCCAACTGTTAACCTATCAATGCCAAGTCCACCACTAAACCATGTCTTCAAGCCCCACGTCTACCCATCTTTTAAATACCTCCAGGGAGGGAGACTCAACCACTTCCCTGGGCAGCCTGTTTCAGTCACTTGCAGGTTTGTTTTTTTTTAATCTCATAAGACAAGCATGTTTCTGGGTTTGTTGGGTAACTATGAAAGAATCCACATTCAGCCTCTGTGTTATCATCCCCTTTGTAAGTGACATGTGTTGACCCCAGGTGTCCTTTTCCTGCCACTCCCTTCCCCAAAATTGCAATAAACCATAAAAAAAAAAAAAACAAAGCCCAAAAAAAAACCACCAAGGGTAGCTGGTGAAGGTATTAGTGTTCCCATTGCCTCCATTCACAGTATCCTAGAAGCAAGAACAGAATTAATGCGATGATTGTGCATAAGCCTGTTCCAGCATTTAGTTGTCTTCAGAAGTTATAGCAAGGCATCAGATAGCACTGCAACACAGCCAGAAGGGAGAGACAGTCGTTGCTCTCCCTTTCTCTTCCCCTGCAAAAAAGACACTTAGAAGCCAAATAAAGAGAAATAAAATTAACACACATGCAAAAACAAACAAACAAACAAACAAAAAACAAAACACAGAAAACAGAGGAAGTGTGAATTATCAAAATCAAAATGCTAGTGGGAAAGCAGGCTGCTCAGTCAAGGAATAAAACACAGATATGATGACAACCAGTTCAGTGGTCAGTGTTGCTGTGTTCAAAACCAAAATCAGGCCACAGTTTTCAAAGCAGAACTGCGTTAGATAGGTCTCTTAGAATCATAGAATCATAGAATTGTTAAGGTTGGAAAAGACCTTTAAGATCATCAGGTCCAACCGTTAACCTACCACTGCCAAGTCCACCACTAAACCATGTCCTCAAGCTCCACATCTACCCGCCTTTCAAATACCTCCAGGGATGGAGACTCAACCACTTCCCTGGGCAGCCTGTTCCAATGCCTGACTACTCTTTCAGTGAAGAAGTTTTTCCTAATATCCAACCTAAACCTCCCCTGGCGCAGCTTGAGGCCATTTCCTCTCATCCTGTCACTTGTCACTGGGGAGAAGAGACCAACCCCCACCTCTCTACACCCTCCTTTCAGGTAGTTGTAGAGAGCAATAAGGTCTCCCCTCAGCCTCCTCTTCTCCAAACTAAACAACCCCAGCTCCCTCAGCCGCTCCTCATAAGACTTGTTCTCTAGACCCTTCACCAACCTCGTTGCCCTTCTCTGGACACGCTCCAGGACCTCGATGTCCTTCTTGAAGTGAGGGGCCCAAAACTGGACACAGTATTCAAGGTGCGGCCTCACCAGTGCTGAGTACAGGGGCATTATCACCTCCCTGGTCCTGCTGGCCACACTATTCCTGATACAAGCCAGGATGCCATTGGCCCTCTTGGCCACCTGGGCACACTGCTGGCTCATGTTTAGGCGGCTGTCAACCAACACCCCCAGGTCCTTTTCAGCCAGGCTGCTTTCCAGCCACTCCTCCCCAAGCCTGTAGCGTTGCCTGGGGTTGTTATGACCAAAGTGCAGGACCCGGCACTTGGCCTTGTTGAACCTCATACAGTTGGCCCTGGCCCAACAATCCAGCCTTAGCAAAGGTGCTTCATTTTTTAGACGAGCTGGTATCTACAACTCTGCATAGTGAATAACCATTACACAGCCTGGCCATGGGAGACAGGTTTACCATAGTTCTTGCAAGTTGTCTGAGGTCTTAAAATACACACAGTATGTTTGCGCTGTCAAAGAATCTGCTGTCAGTAATTTATACAAATGCTCCATATATTTTAATCTTATTAAACTACTAGGCTGGAAGACAGTCGGTGACAGCCTGGGTTGACATGAACTGGGTAATGCGCACTCTCTCTTATCATTGCTAAAAGCGCTGCCTTTCAAAATCGGTAGCCTTGCTCCTTATTTTATAAGAAGGGTAAACAGGAGCCTATGAGCGGTACTTTTCCTCCTGGATTTCGCTGTCACAGAATTTACTACAGAATCCACAGCCAACAACAGATTATCTGCCAGACACGCACTCATAATTTTAAAAGTGCTTTTAGAAAAATAATCATGGAAGTGTGAATAGTATAAACTGACAGTGGCAGTTTCCCGGGAAACAACAGCCCAAAGACATTTTAGAAGTTTATTTAAACAAACATTTACACAGGCATGTGCTGATTTCTCTAGCATAAACAACCAGTTACTGGGTTTAAAATCTATCTCAGTTGAGCGAGATGTCAGACCAAGTCCCAGCATTCAATCTACAGGTACTTAAAGATCCAGATTTATCCCAGATGTCATCTGCTAAACTCACATTATCAGCACCAGCAGTATGATTTATGACCATTGAGCACAGCTATTACAAGGACTATAGCTTTTCTTTTCTTAATAATCTTACAGTTTAAAGATTGAGGACAACATATCACCACCATAGCTACCATTGCGGAGTCAGAAGTGCTATTTCATTTGCTGCAGAGTACATTAAACTACTTATTTTTCCATGGCTGTAGTACATGTCCTTCAAATCATGTGCTCTATACCTAATCATTTAATTATAAATTACTAAGACAAGAAAAAACTTGTGC
This sequence comes from Theristicus caerulescens, assembly GCA_020745775.1. Classification (NCBI taxonomy): domain Eukaryota; kingdom Metazoa; phylum Chordata; class Aves; order Pelecaniformes; family Threskiornithidae; genus Theristicus; species Theristicus caerulescens. The sequence continues at coordinate 63,591,675 of CM036564.1, read as the reverse complement.
TGGATGTGTAGTAACTAGCAAAAGACACGCTGTTCTGGCCAGCAACACACTAGGTTGCATAATGAATCCAAATTTCAGTATTATGACAACATCCTATCGATTAGCAATACAGGTTCAGCTATGAAGCACGTTCAACTCTTAGACTAGGTCAACAAAGTAAAAGGCAGTTATAGAAGTTATATTCAGCCATCTGACAACTTAGAATTAAAATACTTGGAATTCAAAAGGAAAAAAAGTATACGTGTCAGCTTCTATTTTACTGAGCAACAACAAAAATACAATCCATTAAGCTGAAAGTACAGACAAAAATACAGTCACAAAGTAAAACTCATAACAAAAGGTCATTAAATATTAAATTAAAAAAAAAACCATAAACATTTATCTTCCCTATTTAGGCAAAAAGTTACTGTTAACATCAGCATCTATAAGGAAAAATAAAAAAGATTTTCTTTCCCTTTTGGTGAGTGTCAAAATAATATCCAATAATAATTAAAAGCTGAAAAATGGGCTTCCTACCCAGTTACACAAAAGCAAATATACAGCTTTACAGAAAGTAAAATTACTGTTCACTGGGCCATTAGCCAAGAACTCTGTATTTTTTTTCTGAGCCCTTACCTGCGGGAAGCAGAGCATGGATCTAGATGATTAACATCAGGCAAGAATTTTTGAAAACTGAAATTCTATGTCCTCAGCTTTAGTCATCACAGTTATTTTAACGGAAAAAGAAAAAAATCTACATTCAAGTAAATGCTCCAACTACCATGCAATATGGCAATATTACTTATAATTAGGCACATATTAAACATCACATCTATTTTTGGCATTGTTCTAAAATGGTGTTTACGTCTGTTCTGTGTAACAGGAGTGATCAGAAGAAACAAACATACACAATAAAGTGTCAACGTTCCCAGGAACTGTTTTGAAGGGGTTTGACTGCTTCAATGGGTTTTCTTCATACAGTTCTCTTATTGCCAAGAAAAAGTTTTTATTTCTGACAGATGTTGAAAGTAAACTAAAAGTGATAAATGTCAACACTGGGGTTGGTTTGGAAAATGATCTTTTAAAAAATACAAAAAATTAATCTCAACTGGCTAAGGTTTTGGGTTTGTGGTTGGTATTTTTTTAAAAAAACTGACATAGTTAAAAAATAGAAATTAAGAACAATCAGAAAATGGAAAAGGTTGTTTCAGGTTTTTTTTTCCCATTCAAGTATTGCTTAAAATGAGGTTGTTTTCTAGGACTTTATCTGGTTTTCCTTCACAATTCACTTCCCTACCGGATTAACATAACTATATAGAGTCCTCTGAAATGATACCTTTTAATCATGTTTTTCTGACCAGACAAGACATTATAGCAATAGACACCACTTAACCCCTTATGGTTACTTACTTTACAGTTATTTTCAGAGTTTCTTAAATCAGGAAAAACAAGGATTAAGGATTTGGGCTCTCAGTTTAAAACATTCCACATCAACGGCAAAACCACTATCACTTTGCAAATAGCTAGTGTGCTTTAAGATGCTCATGCTGTGCAAGCATCTCCTCCCCAGCAGCTCAGCAGCTGACCTGGAACTTGCACACCCTAAAACCATCACACCTGAACCCTCCAACACCGTGGCTGAGCCACGGAGACTGTAATCTGCAACTAGGAGATGTGGTCCAGCAGCTGGAGCTGATAGCACCTTCAGCCACTCCAACTGGATCTGAAATAGGATATGCTTCCCTTATCCTAAATTCTTAGTTTAAGGTTTATTTTAAATATTCTTCAACAAGGTTGTTTCCTTACTGTGTAGGCACCCAGTTTATTTCTAGACGTAAGGTTTACTGTCGTGTCTTCCTAGGTGCGCATTCAAGCAGCAGCAAGTGCTGTTTACAGTGCACAAGCGCAACAAGACCAGGGCACGCACCAGCACGCTCTGGTTGCCTTCAGCATAAAATCCAAGAGAGAAGCCATGGTGTGCTGGCTCCTCAGTCCTGATGGACGTGGGGTTAGGACTACCAGAGGCACTGCAGAATTCATTAGCCATGTGAGGTAAGCACAGCTGTAGGGATCGCTTCTAGCAGAGCACTATACCTGAAGTTAAGGATTAAGCTCCATGCTGCTATACGTCTATCAATTATTCAAGGCTTCTTTCAGCTCACTATTATTAGTTGGTCACCTTAGCCATCGCTAAAGGGCCACAGTCTGTGGTTTAGTCTATACCAGCCAGCAAGTTTTTCTGCACAACTTTGCCAATTATCGTCTCTGTGTTCCGGCTGCTTTTATTCTTTATTCTGACTGTTTTCATCATGGGCGCTTCAGGGAGAAGGAATTGCAGATGCTCACTGCTTCTAGATTGTAAGAAGTGAAATGGTACATTGCCATGATACTGTGGTCGCATGGAGACATTCAAGGCAATAACACATGTAGTTGTACTTCAGTGCATGTTCTTTGTGTTGCCAACAACCAAAAGCATCCTTATTGATTTTTGTTTTGAAGGAGAGTGCACGATAATTCTGAGATCGATACTGTGTGCCACTTGGCAGTCTGATGCTCTTGTGTAGCAACTATGTCAACTGAAGCAATTGCAGACACTCAGTACTTGGACCCAGTTCAGTTTTCATCAACTATATTAGAAACCTTCTATCAGGATTCAAAGAAAGAATATTGTCTTAAATTCTTTTTTATAGCAATCTAGTTAATACCCCTTTTAATGAACCTTCTAAATCAGATTAATCAGATATTTATAGTTGATGAGGCAGAAATTACATGCAACACCAACTATGCTTTTTAGCAAAATGAACAAGTATTTGACTAAAAACAGATAGCAAATTATGGGCTAGGTCATTGTCTAAATCAAAATACATCCAGATGAATTACTGAGAGCGATAAATTGTCCGTTGCTTTATAGGCTAAAAAGCTTAAGATTGTCATACCGCACATTTACTGTGCTGTGCTATTATTTCAGGGTAGAGAATGATACATTGATGGTAAAAGTATTGAATAAAATAAACAAAAACAAGATTGAAATTCTTACCAGGAATTTTTTTGGCCCAACCAATCATGTGAACCAGCTCTTTGTCTGCCAGTTTTGTCAGGGACATCATCATGGAGGCCTCCGTGAATGGTTTGCTGGGACGACTCACCAACACATTGGGAGGCTCTGCTTCAAGTAGTGTTAAAACAAACTGCTCCGGACTGACTGTGCTGAGCAGGATCTCTTTTACGCGGGTTGCTGTCTCATTGTATTTCTTAGCTTTGCCAATGCAATGCACCTGATCTTCTGCATTACGATGGCGACGCAGGATCCGATATCCACAACGTTCTCGTCTTGAGCCTGACACAAGAGACACATGATTGCATTGAAGTATTTTTGTCTCAGTGTTGCATTATGTAAATCCAAACATTTGGGGAGAAGGGGAAAAACTCTTTAATATTGGATGTTCTAATATTGAACATCAAGTTTCAGAATTTCTAGAGCATTCAGCATTGACTTTGTTTTCACTGGCTTCAGCTGAGGCTTTTGTTTATTCTACTAAACAGAAAATAATGTTAAAAAATGTTTATTTTTGAATTTCAGTTAACTCACTTTAAAAATCCATAGGAAAATTCCCATTGACATCAAAAAGAGATAAATCAGGTCTTTAAATGGAAATAAAGATAGCTGTTTGTAAATTCTGTTTTAAAAATCTGTTTTAGATGCAAACTCGGGGAAGAAAATACTTCTGAAAGTCTGGGCCTTGATACAGACTAAATACCTCAGCCAAAAGCAGAGTCGGGCCTCACTGCTAGCTGGGTGTTCAGCTAGGGACTTACTGAGATGCAACCCATTTTCTCCCTACGTCCCATTAAGCCAGCAGGAGTTTTCCCAAAGCGAATTCAGATATCTACAACTAGAAGAAGTAAGCCCCCTGTTTGGAGTTCTGCATGCAGAACGCTAGTTCTGTTGCAAAGAGCAATCCTTTAAATTCCTGGAATTAATTTATCATTCATTCTGACAACACCAAATATTCTCCAATTCTCTGCCAGTGTTACTGGTGGGACCACTGTTAGCTGTTCTTGCATAGCTGCCACGGAAAGAGTCTAAAAGCATCTCCAGAAACATGATATGGGGATTTGCTAAAACATTCAGCTATGGCTTCTACTTCCTTCACCCCTTCAGCATATTCTATAACAAGGACTATGTTTACTGATTTACAAATAATCCTTGGCAGTAACTAATGTGCAAGATTGTACCATATTAAAAATCAGGCTATTTAAAAATATTAAGTTACTGAAGAGATCCTTAGACTGGAATCCTCCAGCACTTAACATTTCTAATATCACAGCTAAATTGTCCTCTAAATCTTTTAGAAGTTAATTTTTTGTGCTGGTCATCAATATTTTTACTGACATATGATACTCAAAGGTTGAATTTTCATAGATATGAAAATGTCTGTGCTAACATAAATCTGTACCAGACCAACATTTATTATTGCATACATAGAGACCATGGAGTCTTAAGGCATAATAAGTTGTCTCATTTGGTTTCAGTCCCACAACAAATTTGACAAAAGCATCCTTTCTGCTACTGTTACTATCTTGACATTATTACATTTATGAAGTCTTTTTGGTGTGTTGCCTAAAGACTTCTTGCCCTGGTCACAGACGCTGGTTCTTCTTCATTAGTGTATGTGATTAAAAGCTTCATAAAGTGCATGAAGACAAAGAAGCAAAGGACCAATGAAGATGGAAGAATCCCAAGAACCTAATCAGTGACAACAAGCACACTGACTAGGCTACCCTCAGGGCTATTAAAGGAGAATGATCAGCGTGTGGTCTGGGCATGACACTCAGCAGATAAATCAACAGGAAAGGCTTTTCAGTTCACCTGGAAGGACCAGGCATTCCAAGCCATCTACTAGAAAGACCAGAGGATCTTGGTGTCAGCTACCAGTAGGGCCATAGGTTTGGACCATCTGCCAGAGGGTGGGGAGTGAGGTGTGGGGGGGTGTTACCTGGAAAAACAGAGGATCCAGGGGCCAGCTACTGGATAACATTGACTTTCTAAACCCAGTTACTGGAGGGATCCATAGCACATGTGTGTTTCTGTGGCCATTTGTGTGGGAGAAGGTCTGAGTACCAGCAACCGGGGTGAGGCTGCAGACCCAGGGGCCATCAGCTGGGGAGATATGGGGATCCACAGGCCAACTATTTGACAGGCTGTGTCTAAACCCAGCTATTGGAAGGATACATATTGTATAAATGCATATATTTTCCACTGCTGGTGCTCGCGTGAGTGCTATATTTTATGTCTGTGCTGATTCGTGTGGCTTACTGTGGATACAGGTATTGTGCGTGTATGTGCCTAACAACAATACACGCTCAGACTTCCTACTGGACCTGGAGACATGGCAATATGGCAGTTTACCTTCTGTCAAGCTACTGGATTCAGCAATTCCTACCATTCTTCATCCATATCCATCAGAGGTATATAGACCATGAGTTGTCTAAATTCCAAGCAAGCAATGCAATTCTGGCCCCGGGTTTCAGTTAGCAAAGAGGTCCAAAGATAAGCCAAATTAAAAATAAAGAGAGTAGGGGCACAAAAAAATGAATTTCAGATGCTGTTGACAAGGCTTTGTCTTGCTAAATAAGATGTTGGGTGAATGCAGACTCTCAGTGGTGGAGGTTCCTCAGATGAGATGGCTTTTCAGGTCATAGTCCTGTCTTGTCTTCAGCAGCTATCCAGCACCATATGAGTCAACCGTGAGAAGGGTGAGATGCAAAGGCCAATCGGGTACAACCTGAAGGCACTGAAAAGACTGGATAAGGACTAACAAAGTCTGCCAGGACTTTAAGGATGTGGAACTTCCAACTGCACATTGCTATCATCCTCACTTGCTGCCTGTTCAGTAAAGCACCTCAGATGTAAAAGAGAACAGGATGACCATTAAAGAAGTTCTTAATATTGGAGAACACCCTCTATCTGGAAACCCAAGAGACTGGAGAATACAAATAGGCAAAGCTGGTTCAATGAACAGTTCTCAGGCATGGAGGAATCCAAGTGGAACTGGAACCATTATCAGCTGGAAGTCCAGTTTAAAGCTGGCATCATTTTGGGCAAGGATGGTTTTGCATCCTTAAAAGGAATATGGGTAGGATGAAATGGGTTGAGTACTGACAGGACATTTACACAAATAATGGATTGAAGGAAAACAATAGATGATTTGCAGAACCAAATGCTTAGCTGAATGACATCTAGCTAGAAGTTGCCAGAGCAGCTGAACAGCAGTTAGGAAAAGATAATATACTAGCAGAGATAATCAATCAGAGCTGGAGACATTATCTAATGGCAGATTAATGAAATTAGACTTGATGATACCCAAAAAAAAGGTTACCTGCAGAACTACATAAGTCACAGAGCAATTCTTCAACCATCTGGGCAAATCCTTTTCTTCCTGAGAGAGTCAAAGGACAGTGAGGCACAGACTAATTCCTACAAGACACTTGGATGATGTAGTGAACTCTGTGCTAAGCCTCATGTTGGACTAATGCACAAAGGTCAAGAGGAAAATCTTAAAGTGCTTTGTCAGCTTCAGAAAAACATTAGAATGGCACAGTGGGCTGCAGACTGTTCTGAAGTCATGTCATGCACAGAAAGTACGTACATATTTTCCATCAGGGAAGACAAAGAAGAAAGGTCGACAGTGAGCTAAGCAACTGGAACAAAAGTACAACTGGAGACAGATGAGGAAATGCCTAGGTATCAGGGTGGTCTACCTACAGAGATCTCCATGGCTCTGATTTCCATATGAATGTGCATGGTAGAGACCGTAACCACCAGGTGAGAAGTGAACTAAAGCAAGAAACAACACCTCACATTGTTTCCACTATTTAGAAAGCTGAAGCACACTGAACATGGGAATCTTGAAGAACAGAAGAAGGAAAATAGCAGAGAAGGACTAAAAGCCATAGGTAGATGCAGGGCAGAGGAGAAATTTTCTTGAGCTATCAAAAAATACCAACTGTTCCATGACATGCACATGTGAGCTGTGAAGCCCCAAGAAAGAAGACACACGAATAGCAGTCTTTAATTAAACACATGGAAAAGTTATTCAGTTAGGGACCATACCTAAAATGATAAAGTCAGAAAAACTACTGGTTTAAGAGGGAGCTGGGGAGAGGAGGAGATTCCTGATGACACAATGAGAAAGAAATTCCAGCAGTTTGGACACACCTGCCAGAAGCAACATGTGGTCAAGCAAGCACTTGCAATCAGCCCATTGACCCTAGTTCAGGTCCTGGCACTGAAGTGAACCAAGTGCACTCTTGTGGGATTCCACATCCTCTGATCCGTTGTCCTCAGCTCTGTTATACGGTCACCCAGACTTCTCTGTGGCACAGAAAATATCAGAGCTTTGGTGCCAAGACCCGAGTTATCCTTTCAAATTTACTGGTGTAAAGATTTTTAAATAACATTTTCTGGCCTATCCAAAATATAAACACACACGTAAGTGACCAGGTACTTTAATGAAGATCAAATCAGCAAAATTTAAGAAAATTAAAAATTAGTAGTCTAGCATCCTGTTCTAGTTGATAAATCTTGTATAATTTTCATCTGTGCAGCTGCACTCCATGCCCCATCTTAAAATAATTCAGTCAGGTTGTGATATTTATTGACAGTATTAAAGGTCTCAATACTTGTGGAGGGTTCTTACTGGGAAATAGCAAGCCCCTTTAAGTTACTTTAGTTTATTTAACTAAATCAAGTTTCATATATAACCAGTACTTATTTAAAAAAAAATGCTCCAGTTAAAACATAAAAACAGTTTCTACAATCACATCTCCAGTGCAGAAAGCCAAACTAGGGGTGTTATGACACTTCTGTGTAAAAACTTGTTACTAAAAATACAGTTGGTGATGAAAAAAAGGGGAAAAAAAACCTCTATCCAAACCAGATTCTGAATTATGGTTTGTATTTTTTAATCACCATATATTGCCAAAGCATGTGAAGGCTGATTCACTGAGTAGTGTGCATAAAACACAGCTCATCAGTAATTAAAAGAGATACCATTTATTTCCACATTAAAGTTTATTCTGCTTGTATTAAAAAAAAGAAAAAAAAAAGAGTGCATTGGAAGATTACACATCTAAGAAAACAACATTTAAGCTTGCTAGTCAATTGACACATCAGAAAGTAGCAGCCTTTCCGATTAAAACATTTCAACAATGTAAAGGAACTTTTGTGCTTTTTATTCAAATCCAAAGTTTAGGTGGGACTGAGAAATTTTACCTGTATGTCTATTAGCACCCAACAGGCACGTATAAGTGCTTATAAAACTATATATTATAAATAATTATAGATCAGCTTAATGTTTGGCTTAACTAGATAGAGAGATGTGAATCAATCTGTGTAAAGGCACAGCAGTAAAATACTTACAGCTTCCCAGATTAGAGACTATTTCCAACTTTACCACAAATGCCCTAACTATACTTAATAGCTAACATTAATTCATATAAAAGTAATTCAGGCAATTGGAGAAGCACACAAGATGATTAAATCCCTCATTCTTCCTACAGCATTCTCCTTATTTAGAGCTATTCTTTGCACAAGAAAATAGCTGTATTCAGCTGAGAATGCTGGACCGAGGGCAAGACCTCGAGCTACAGTACCATAGACCACATGGGTAAATGATCACTAGAACATAAGAAATAAGACACATTGAAAAAAAAGTCATTAAGATGAGCCTGTTGTTCACTCATCCATGAACAAGCCACAACAGGTATTATTGGCAGTGAAACATACTACTTTTAAAGCAACTCCTGCTTTACAAATTCTTTGAAAATTGCAAATGCCTCTGCTGTTTGATATGGTGGGCAGTTGCATGGCATGTTGCTCTTAATATTGATTTTGGTCCCTGGCAACTGCTTATGTAACTAACTGGGTCAGCAGCAACTGCAGATTGTACCACAGAATATATTATAGCCAGTTTTTCTAAGTGTTTGAGCTTAAAACTCACTCGAGTATACATTAGTAAATCATTATCACTCCAGTCACCTTTGAAAGCAAATGCAAATGTTCTGCTGAGTACGCCTGTATTCACAGAGCAGACCTACTGACAAAGAAGCTGCTGTCTGCCACACGAGAACACGAGCTGAAATTACAGTAATTTCTATAATAGCTAAAGTACAATTAATACATCTGATGTCCAGAGAATGCCATGAAACATTTTTTTCCCCAACTAACTTTCTGTGTAAAAAGTAATTTACAGTCTTTCAAAGTGCTACCTAGAAACTGCACGCAGCAGCCAAGCACAGGAGAAAAAGAGAGCCAAACCCTGAACCATACCAGCCCGCAGAGAATTCTCTTTTTCTTTCTGAAAACCTGTGGAATGATCGCTTTTTAGAATGGCCCCTCAGCCTCCTCATTTGGGGTGGGGTGGGAGCAGAGAGGAGCTTTCTTTGGAATATTTTCAACACGTTGAGAACTGGCACATGGGGAAAAAGATACAGGAGTGGGGAGGGGAAATAAAAGGTAAGTCTAGTCCAACAGGGCAACTGAAAAATCCTTATGGAATAAGGTCTATTTGAGCCTTAGAAAGCAAAAAAGAAAAGCACGAGCATAGCTGCTCCCAGAGTGGCTATAGCTAAGTGATGAAGCAAGTCCCCTCTTCTTCACTGCCTCTGGCAAACAGCCCAGTCCATTTCAGGCTCCTCAGGTAAACACCAGAAAGCTCCAAGGGAAGATCAGTTTCATCCTGATCAGTTTTATTCGAGTTTGCTGGGCAGACTTTACTGCAGTATTTCTGTTTTCCTTGTTCCTGGTGACAGTGCTTTGCAATTATTTTTCTACCATTGCTAGTAGTCTTAGTGCCAAATTTTAGCAGTAGCTTTCTTGATTGGAACAGTAGGCAACACAGGCTTCCTACAGAGAAATTTGCAGATGCAGTGTCTAAGACCCTCATTGTGCTTTTGGCAATGATGGTATATTTTGTAAGAAAATCCATTATCACCTTAATACAAAGCACCCCCAAGCTAGCCTCCACTGAAATACCCGTGGCTTGTTGGGTCGACTTCTCCATGTTTATGAATGCGATGACATCCAAGAGAATTTCAGACCAGGAAACTCCAAAGCAACACTTTCCTACTGCCTCCTACTGTTTTAAAGATGGCATGTACTGCCTAATCATATTTACACATAGAAATGTATGCTATATATCCATACACACATATATGTGTATTTTTTCTCAAGGTGTCTATTGATAATATGCAAAATGAGGATTTAAAGATTTGATGCAAAGAGTGCAGAGTTTTTATGAAAAGCTTTCATAAACTACAAAGTGGTAATTGAGGTTCTTTTATCACTTCTGCTGGACAACAAGTCTCCACTGAGCAAAAATGCACTTACAAACCATTCTGTCCTATCCAGGATTTTAGCAGATGTGAACCAATGCATTCACTAAGCGTCCTGGGAAAGGACCAGAGATGGGGAAAAGCCTTCATTAACAAGAAAACATATTCTTTTATGGCTTCCTACAATAAAAAACTGGTATTAAAATATGGCTCTAACAAGAAAAAAATTGAAAGATAATCACTCTGGTCTGCAGGAAATGGCATTTAAATTTCATGCAAGAAATACAGTCTTAAAATCTGTCTGGTTTAAATGTCTGTCACCATGTGTCCATGCATCAGCTTTACTCACGGGTGCCACTCAACTCATCAGGCAACTCAGACAATTCTGAGTAATTTTTATATTCCTTTTTCTGAAATTAAATCGTTAAGACTCTCAAATTAAATTCTCGACAGTCTCAAATTTCAGTGCTACTATTTAAAAAACTAACTTTTTAAAAATACAATTCCTCTTGTTTTCTGATTATAGTTTCAAAGTGTCATTTTTTGTCTGGCACAGTCATTACTGTCCTATAAACATTCATTATCATAGGAACATATGTTTATGAATATGTGACAATATTGAAAGGAACACAGGCTAAGACATAAGTACATATTATTATTTATTATTTGTAATACCATAGTGTCTATGAGGTCCAATCACAAACCAGGACTTCCTGGACAATTGGAATAAAAGGATTAATTTAAGGAAAGCATTGTGGAGGACCACCCTATAATATCATAGTGGAATCAATCTTTACAAAACCTCTCCAACTCCAGAATTGGGTCTTGATAGAAACCCCTGTTGGAAAAACTTTGAGTACAATTCTCGGTCATAAAGATGAGCAAAAGACAGTGACACCATTCAGAAAGTAAGGTTTCAAAAGGAGTCTTATTTGCAAGTGTAAGGCTTTCCTTTCTGGAGGCCAGACAGCAAAGGTAGCTAAGGCCATATTAATGAAAAACACCAATAAAGCTGAGATGCATCATCCATGCAGAACAAGATAGGAGCTTCATATAGAAAGAACTAGCTGACCTGAGCAACAGAAACTAAATGTACTTAAGAAGTACAAAAATAATACAAGGAACAATTGAAATAGTAGTTCTAAGCTGGGAGTTATCAGCTAGAAATGAACAGGGAGGCTGCAATCATAACAGATCATAGAATGATTATGGACTGCCAGCGCGATGCAACCATGAAAAGGGTAAATAGGATTCTGGGCTGTACGCAGAGAAAAGCTCCCGCAGAAACAGATATGTGTTAATGCTACTACAGTGAGGAAAATTCACAGGAATACTGTCCATGATTCTGATCATCCCAGTGCAAAAAGGATTATTTCAGCCTGGAGCAGATTGAGGGATAAGCTACCCTGACGACTTCCAGATTCTGTCTGCTTTCCTATTTTGCAAGAGGAGGAGATTTCTTGGTTTATTTAGCCTAATAAAACAAAGGTGGTGAGGGGATATGATGTAGTCTGTAAATACAACCAGACCGTTAACAATAAAGAGAAGAGGAGCCTCTAAGCTACAATACAATGTTGCCACAAGAAGAAACGGGCATTAATTGTCCAGCAATAAATGCAGGCTGGAATTCTAACAAATGTTCCTAATGAAAGAAATAATATTCTGCAAACAGCCTTCAGACCAAAGCAGTGGGAGGATGAAAACACTGCCTAGCTCTGAAATAGAAATAGGTATCTACATTAAATGGGATGGAATGAGATGCACGCCTGCAAATCAGAGAGAGCCAAGCACAGTGACCTCCTCCTTTCCACTCCAGTGTTCCTATGTGATGTTTTCCCAGCCTATTTCTATCATGTACATTGGTGAATCTATAAGAAACAACAGCAAAACTTGACTGTGAAAGTACATTAGATATTGAAATATCTTTTACGTTATTTTCTTCTTAAAAGTAACCTTTAAAATATCATCTATGAATGTACAGCTACAGTGAAGTCACATCGCTGTAAGTACAAGAGAGGAATAACAGAAAAGGCTGGATAATTCTGAGTGGTGCAGTGACAAACAGTGGCTGTTCACTACTTGTTTTGATGGAAGAGCTGGAGGGCACCATATGAAAATAGCCCGGTCAAAAAAAGAACAGCCCACCCATTGCCTTCCCCACTGCCCCACCAAAGTCCCAGAAAAAAGCCTGGCAACCAGAGAGCTGGTTCTTCACATGAGAGGTGGTCAAGCTGCTATGGGATGTTGTAGATGCTAAGACTTCACAGGATTAAAAAGAGGGACAACGGAAAAGTTGCCATTCTATTAATACAGTAAGGCCTGTTAAATACAGGAAACCTCTTCTAGACCAGAAGTCCCCAGCTGCTAATTTTTGGAAGCTGAGAGTTGTCAGCAGTAGTTTCACTTAGGTGCCAGTCTCATTCTTACACTCCCTCCAAGGCATTCACTCTTGCCACTGTTGGAGGCAGGATACTGGGTTAATTAACTGCTGCTTTGATGGGGCACTGCTGTTCTTGCTATTCTTGCATTATATTCAACCAGCAGAGCACAGTACAGGCTCATTTACCCCATATTAGATGAGATTTCAGTTTGGTTTGAGGCTCAGGCAGCAGCAGGTCTTGGCTTCCCATTCTGCAGAACACATCATGCAAGCAGAATCATAGAATCATAGATTCTATGTAAGTAAGCTGCCTTCACAGGCCTCTGCAGAGGTACTATGGTTTTCAAGTGCTTAATCTACACCTTACTCCTTCCCACAGTTTTTCTTCTGAAAATGAAAAGTCTTCTGCTTTAAGAATCACTACATTCCTTCCTATAAAACCAGCTTAAACCTTGCTGTAATTGCCTGTTGTGCCTTTTTAGGATTCCAAGAAAATAAGAAAAAAAAAAAGCTATACAGAATTGACTGAAGGGGGAAAAAAAAAGCCAGCAAAACCCAAGCAAACAACACAGACATAAAAAACTCACCACATTTCATCATTCCCACTTCATAACATTTCCGTAGCCTGCATGCCTGGCAGCTTTTGCGCCTGTTTTTGTCTATCGTGCATTGATTGGTAGCTGGGCAGATGTAATCGTTATGTCCTGCAGCAGAGTAAGAAGAGAAAATTTAACTTCTCCAACAGTCTCTCTTGGTCATTTCCCAAACCAGGACCTTCTTGATTTTAAGTATCTCAACTCATATGCATATATCTAAGCTCCATTGATTTAACTGATGCAAAAATGCGTATTTATCCTATACTGAAAACATCAATCTGTGGCCTCAAAAAGTAACCGGACAATATAAGCAGGCTTTCACTGATGACTGTTAGATAACCAAGCACCTTCTAATACCAACTCATTTTTGAAAATGGGACATATGCTCTTGTGGAAATTTGCTCATGACCTCCAACTTCTTACTGTATATTGGGACTCTACAGATGGTAGATAGCAGATTTTTATTTCCTTAGTGGAGTTGAAAACAGCAGTGCACACAGCTTCAGTCCTGCAAAGATTTAAGTAAACTACAACTCTGTTTACTGAACTCACTGATGTAGTGAGTTCCAGGAATACAGAAGCCTTTGGAGAACTGACCCTGGACCAAAGTTAATAAAAAAAAGCATCCCAAGAGAGAAAGACTAGTATAAAATAATGCATACTATATAGTATAAAGAAAAGCAAATCAGAAGGTAAAACTTTTAGATATTGTGGACAAGTGTTTCTCTTGTGTTCATCAGTTTACACTACAGCTGCTTCTGTTGCCGCCTCCTTCTCTCCCACCTCACCTCGCCCCCACCCAAACCCCTTTAGATTATTGTATTTCATTAATGAATAATCTGGTCCAAAGGTTTATTACTGTAAACTGGACTTGAGTATGCTCTTGGTGTAAATACAGTCAAATCACCTCCTGCCAAATACTGGAAATCTCTCTTGCAGTAGCTACCAAAGGATGCAAAAAATGTTCCCTCATTACATTTCTTAACATCTTTTCTCTCAGGTTGTTTTTTAAGTTATTTTTTCAGACTTTAAGAATAGTTCAGGCAAAGATATAGCTACTAGAGGTTTTTTTACTTGATGCAAGTCCAAGAGTTCATGTCCCCAAGAGTAATTATTTAACTGAACCATTGTGACTATTTCCTTGCAAAATTAAAATAATTTTAACCTTGAATTTTTGAACCGACAATTTTAAAAAGAAGCGATCAGGTTACAGTTTGTCCTGTTTCCTACTGGCAGATATGACTGAAAAACAAATTACTGTTTATCACTCTTCACACAACATGGGGGGAAAGGAGGAGGAAGCTCTCTGTTGCACTATAACCAAAGCACACTGGAGTATAAAGTGGTTTATAACTCCTGTGGCCTTGGGATAATTTAGCTTGCAGGCAGATGTTCAGAGATGTGGGACGAATACACTACACTACAAACTTGGACAAGCAGAGGAGACCACACACAGTTGCTCAATCATTCCATCTAATTTTAATTAGACATTAGCCCAACATTTTGGGCTATGGTAGGCCCAGAAGTTTTTTATTTTTGTAAGCAATATCCTTCATAACAACAGTTGCAACTGAGTGCTTGATAGTGTTTTATGCCAAGAACTTACTTTCATTTATTTGAATTACAAACAAATGTTACCTGACAGGGTATATTAAGGTGTACAAAAGGCCACAATGGGTAACTTGCTCACGGCCAAAGCACACATGAGCAGCCCGGAGCAGGCAAATAATTTTCCTGACAGAAAACACTTTGAGATCAAATTCAGTCTCCATTTGTGTCAAACTGGAGACAAAGTTCTCTTCAATTATTTTAGAAATCAAAAGAACTTGCACAGGTTTATAGAAATTGTTATTCACCCATGCAGAACTTGCACAATAAATTGAAAGGGCGAACAAGTTTTGAATTAAATTTGATTCTAATGGTGACACCAACTCTGCCATATTGATCCAAAAGAAAATATCTCAAGATCGCTAAAGGCTTTTCATGCAGAAGAGGAAGGGAACATTACAAACCAAAAAATCACAGGATTTTCTGTGTTAGTATCTGCGTGTAGTATCCAGTGTCAGTCCAATTAACTTTCCACCAAGAGGCCCCAGAGGAGGCCAAAGAATATGATAACCAGAGCCAAGGTTAAGAAATGAAGTGGTCCAAAGCTGCAATATGGTGCATAGGTCACTGCCCATAGGCTGTGATAACAAACATGAAGACCTACATTTACTTCATACTGCAATCACTCAGCAAATTTGAACTAAATACCAAATATTTAAGAATTTAAACACTGAAGTGGAAATCTTTGATAGAGAGATCTGGCAGAGTAAGAAATACTGCAGTGTAGGCTCTGGGGGGTGGAGGGCAGAGAAATAACAATAATCAGGTTTGTACCTAATACTTGCTACACATATTTTTATATCCTACATATGGTGTAGATATTATGTGCTATGACTCAACAGCTCCAGGCAATATACTCTTGTCAAGAATAGTTCCTGGCAAGAAAAGTCTCCAGACAATTATTTACTCTAACTCTGTCTATTATAACAAATTCATAAGTACTGTCTACTTTGGGACACAAACTGCAGTCAGATTCACAGGTCTGCAGTGCCACCCCACCAAGGCCTTTGCTGCAGGCCCTTCCCGTGCTATGTATTCCACCTCTTCTCTAAAGAAATCAATTGCTCACTTTGTAATGTTTCCAGATCTTGATAATGTAAAAGCCAAAAGATAAAGTAGTCAAATCATGTGTTGCTCTATATTCAGTGTGCAGCACCATACACCAGGACTTCAGATCAACTCATTACTAGATCAACTGCTGCAGCCCCTGATCATATGAAACAACTTATTTGAGCAAAGTTATCAAAAGTGGATTCTCCTACCTTGAATACTTCTTTTAAAGAATGCTTTGCAGCCTTCACATGACCAGACCCCATAGTGGTATCCTGAAGCATAGTCACTGCAGACTGCACAGAAGTGGGCATCCCTTTTTGAGCCAGGATTATTTGCAATTGGGCTTGTACAGTCATTGCCATTAGTTTTTCTTTTTAACGTTTCTCTGATAAAGAAGAAAAACATCTGTTATAAAATTAAACTACATTACAAAGAGTTTCATTATTTTCCATTGTCTTCTATTCTCTCTGTATTGAGTCTTCTCATTACTGAACGCAGGATAGTGTGAAACACTATTAAGCCTTTTTCTGATAAGGTTATTTAAAGCATATAGTCTGATTCCAGAGCTTTCAATGATGACAGACTATAAAGTTTTAAAATACTCAAAGGCATAAAACTGGACTGCTGACGTGTCATTCACGTGAACTCTGGAAAAATCATATGGAATGCTGATGGACCTTGAAGAATCCTTGGAAATGTACAAGTGCAGGAGCTTGTGAACCAAATCGACTTTGCTTTTGGGAAGCTTCACATGGAAAATGTGAACTCACACAGCTCAGCCTGACATGATAAACACTACCACGGACAGAGCTGCAGTTGCTTTGTACCGTTAGCGAGCCAAAATTCTAGATGGAGCAATACACATCTATTCTCAAATATTTCATCCTTGAAACAAGGCTTTATTCATTCAATGAGATGCTGGAGACAAATATCTTGAGATGTGAATCTCAGCTTACAAGATCAACTCACAATGTTAGACAAAGTTTTCTGTTCAAGGTGACGGCCCACAATGATCACCCTAATGCTAAATAAAAAGAAGTCTGAATACAAGAAGAATGGAGAAACACAATTAATAAAATACTTTCATACATAAATTATTGCTCCATATAAATTAATAAGATATAAGCTTTCCTGAAGTGCTGCAAATAGTTCCAACTTACTGGAACTGTTCTTAGTGACTGGATTAAAATTAGAACAGGATAAAAACATGAAATAACAACCAATTCCTGACACCAAGATCCTGTAAACAAACAGCAAGAGGAAAGGAACTTAGATTATCAGTAAAGTGGTTTTTAGGTATAGGAAGTGCATCCATTGTGTACGCTTTCTCTGGACTTCATTTTCTTGGCGTTCTTAGCACGCCTTACCTTCATGGTCAATATAATTTCTAGATTGAGAGAAAATGATATCATGTGCAAACTCTCAGTAGCAGTTTGACAAAAGGAAAACTGTACAGTCAACGTATAGGTATAAAGTTAACCACAGAGGCAGAAGTTAGAAACTGCAGAATTTTCCTCATCCCACCATCCAGCAGGATTAGGGAGGAGAAGAAATATCAGTTGGGAAAAGACAGCAGGCAACAT
The DNA here is from genome assembly GCA_020745775.1 of Theristicus caerulescens. Lineage (NCBI taxonomy): Eukaryota > Metazoa > Chordata > Aves > Pelecaniformes > Threskiornithidae > Theristicus > Theristicus caerulescens. The sequence goes on along the minus strand of CM036564.1, from coordinate 63,574,141 downwards.
GGTTTATGACTTCTAAAGAACAAGGGTATGTTGCCAGGGCAGAAGAAACCTGTTCACCAACAAGAGCAAGTTTAAACAGAACAGTAGACACATGCTGAAAGTGCTGTCAAAGAGGCTTTAACTAACATATTAAAAGTAGACTTTGTGTTGGTTTCATGACAGGAGGTAAGGACAAACACACCCACATGCCAACTAAAAATCATCGAGTTTGTAAGTATTTGAGGAGAACGTGCTCCAATTTCCTAGTAGAAAATTTGGAAAGGAAAAAAGGTGGTTCTTTGAGCAAATTCCAAAACAGAAAAATTAAGGTATTTGTTGTACAATTAAGCTACTGCAAGCTTTTAAAAAAATGTTAATTCATTCAGATATTACAGGGCATAAGGGTGTTTAGATGTTTAACAAGCCCAGCCTTTGATTACACACACACACACACCCCCCCGTTAATGGATTGCTGAATCACTAAGTCATTTCCCCTTCTGCCATGCTGGGAATACCAGAGTGGGGGAACTCTCCCTTAGAATAAAGGGACTGTATCACACACACCTAACATGCTGCTAACGCAAGGAGGAAAAAGCATTGCTATTCCTTCCTGTTTCCTTGTATTTGGAAGAAAAAGTAATTTTGTGTTTCACATTAGTAGAAGAGGTATATTTTTAAGCTCTACTTGGGAATCGTGATCCAATTGTGAGAGTCAGAAGAGAATCAAAATCAGCTAGAGAGCACCTCAGTGACTGATTGATATGCTGTAGAGAGCGATGTTTATTGCCCTCGTTAAAGCACCGAGATGTTATGGATGGAAATAAAGAAAAAGCACACACCGTAACATCTCACTGAGGAGTGGTGTTTTTTAACCTTCCAGACATGAAAAGTATTTTAAAAAACACTTTTTCTTTCCCTGCTTAAAAGTTTAACAACAGTCACCCTGCACACATGCAAGCTGCATGACTTCCACAGACTGTGGCAAACAGCTTGCACGCAGAGCAACAATCTGGAACAAATTCCTCCTGCAGGCCAAGCGGGCAGCAAATCTGCTTGTCTGCAATAGCTGCAGCAGCGCAGCAGGAGGGTCAAACCTGATTGTTTTGTTACTGTTGTCTTTAAGGAGAACAGAACTAGTAAATAGTCGAGAGCTTTAAGGCACATATTCCTTACCCTGAGAACCTGGTGATCAGAGAGTGCATCCACACAAACAGCAAACCGGAGCAGGTAGCCCCACACGTGGTTAGAGACCACCTCCCAGCGCTCTTGGGACTGGTGCATTCCAGCATGCTCAGCAGATGAATGAGCTGCCGCGTCCTCCAGAAGAACCGGCGGTAGCTGGCTGTATGCCCACAAAGCTCCCATGCCGAAGGATGTGGGAAAATGGGGGATGTACCCTGGCTACTACTGAGGAACCGCATGAGCAAAGATTTATCGCTTTATACCTCCTAATACTCCTCTCTATTTTATAATCATGGTTTCTATATAGAGATATTATATTACCATAAAAAGAATTAAGATTTTTTGGAAGTAACAAGTCAGTGATTTCCTACTAGTCATCAACAGTGACAAGACGATCACCCTAAAGGAGAAGGAATTAGCATGACTATTTAGGTTATCCACTATCTATCCTGTCTAGCCTCTAGCTTTGCCACAGCAAGTGTTTGTTGCATATGCCACACCTGGAAAACTTGAACCTAAATTCAACTTTGTATTAAAAATGAATAAGGGTGGCAATGATTTGACCTAGAAAGCAGCCAGATTTGCTCATGGCATTTGTTGTCTGTCAGGTTTTTTTAAAACCTAAACATTATAAAAAGAAAAAGAGAAAAAAAAAAACCACTGAGAAAATGAAAAAAAAATCCATTAAGTCAAAAATTAATAGTCCAGATTTATAATTTCTTATAACTTCCCTCCCTCTCACAGGCCACTGGCTCATTCAGTGCCTGGAGATAATTCAATCCCATACAAGCCTAAGCCGTAGGATGAAGAAGGCTCTCCCTTTCTCTCCTGGAATGTGCGCAAGATGATGGGCAAAAATCAGCTGAAGAATATTTTTCAATCTTTATCTTCCTCATTTTCTAGAGACTCCTTCCACTATAACTTCTGGAATTGTTAATACCACACAACTGTCAATATTTATATCTCCAAAGCACAGATTCTGCTACGCTCCAAACATTGATTAATATGCTGAAAATCATGACATAGATATCTCAAAATTAAGGGACATATTTTTGCTTAATCTCTGTAACTATTCCATCATAAAATGCAGATGCCAACCCATCGTCCCGAAGAGACTTCAATATACATTTAAGTGCTCTGCAGAATGAGCACAATAAAAAAAGCATGGGGGAATAATGCAAATAATTATGGCTTCAGAGCAGAGTTTAAGCAATGTATAAATATGATGTTAGCACACAGTGAACAAGACAAAGTTACTAAATAATTTCTAATTAAGCAAGGATTTCTAGCCTGTGTACCCAAAAACCTTTACTTGCACGCTCTACCTGCAATTAGTCAGAAGCACACAGAAAATAACAGAAAAGAAGAACAAATTAAGTTCCAGAAACATCACTCTGGCAACTTCATTAAAGGTTCCTAATACTTTTTAGGAACTAGTATATCTGTTCATTTTGAAAATAAACCTTTTGTTTCTTTAATTAAAATCCTTTTATTTAGGAGATGAAGATAGAAATCAATTTCAGACTACTTTTAAGTATAATATAATTACACTGTCACATTGCTTTTCTCTTCATGCCATTTTAATATAAATTGAGTGATCCTGCACCAACAAAATTTATGAGACTATTTCACTAGGTACAGGACCTATAATGCAAATAAATATAGCAGTTTTTATCACCAAATTATTGCCATTTCATACAAAAAAAAGGAACTCTAAAAATTCGCATCTATTTTTACATGGAATACAATTTATTTTTGTTGAACTAGTAGTGCAAAGTAACACTACACTGCATAACATTTGCACTTAACAAAGTTAAATACATTTCTTCTGTATTCATATAATGAACCTATTTGTGAGGAAAGGGAATGCCGAGAATTCAGGTTCTTCATTTTAAGCTGATCTACAAGGAGATCCAACTTACACAGTGATCAGCTTTAGCAAAGTGGAGCACATTAGTTTCACTAATGTTAATAGAAATTTACACCCAGGGAAAATACACTGCTCTCACGGTGAGACTTTTGCTTTATTTTGAGAGGTAAAATAAATTGTGTAACAGCCCCAAATATGTAGTAACGCTTTCTTACTCATCTTTCAAACAAAATCCCTTTTCTCAAACCACAATGATGTTTAAAATGACACTTTACAGCATTAGTCTCTCCCTTCCCCCAGAGCTATTCCTTTAAGTTTCAATCCCAAGAACTCTTCCTTCTAGGTATAATCTACAAATCTGTAGTGTCACAGTCATTGTTCCCATGGCAATAAATATAATGTTCATGACATTAAGACTTCACCAAAGGATAAAGAAAAAGGAAACACAGGGTTTTTTTCTCTACAGCCTTATTTCAGGACAGATATCCACAATAAGGGAATTACAGCTCTTGCTTTTTGTGTTTCCACATCAAATTTTTTTTTCTTTTTTACAAATTCTATACACAAAGTGGGGGTTACAATGCCTCATACTGAGATGAACCACTGAGAAGGTCCAGCTAGCAACACAGTAGTTACTTGCTGCTGAACAATAAAGATCATCCATGAATTTAGACTCCAGATTTCATTTCTCCTCTTTAACTTAGGTCATCATCAGCTACAAGAGCAATAGTCTGTATGAATCTATACAAGTAGCAGAAGAATTATTTACTTAAACTTCTCTGTGGCAGGTTTGTCTTCCCTTCTGTCTATGTGGAGAGCACACTGCAGAGCATCAGATGGGGTGCTCTTGCGCTTGGGCTATTCCAGCTGCTGTCCTGTCATCTGGACAGCTTCAAACACTAACCTACAGCAGCCTTCCCAGGACTGTCAAAGTTTTGAAACATTAACCAAAGCGGGAAGAGTTTGGATGTCAGCCCTATTCACATTAGACCCGCTTGGGGAATTCTTCTGTATATAAGTGCTACCCAAACAGCCTCTCCCAATCCACACACCTACACTTAAAGTAGATTTGCACTCCAGAACTGCCTGCTACTCTCTGTTGACTCCAAATAGAGACTAGTCAGGTGGCCGGGCTGAAGATCTGTGCAGCCTACAAGTCTGAAGTAGACATAGATCTCACGCCTTAGCCCTGTGCAGTCAACATAAGGGCCACCCGTTGCAGAAGGAACACGGGTAGTCTCAAAAATAGCACAAATCCTTTATTAACAATTGAACTAAAACTGTTGCCAGGACACACTATTTTTCATACTGACAATGACTGCAGAAGTTAAGTAAGGAGCCCTATGAATAAACATGCAGCTGCTAAAACAGGAACAGCACCTGCAACACCCTGTGCTTTTATCCATCTGACAGCTGTTGTGCCCATGAATGGAGTAATTTCATCAGCTGATGATCTACGCACTGCTTATGGTTTGTAACATGAGCAAATGTGCAGAATGGGAACATGTTTTTGCAAATACAGTTTCTTTACAGCTGAAAATTTAGCCCATGAATCTGCTGTTCACAACACCTGCATAAAGTCAGTTGAGAACAGCAACAAGAAACAACATCAGACTTTTCAGTAGCAGCACCCTTTTGAACACGATGCATGCTGCTGTGTGACTATTAATACTTGTGCTGGTTTTGGCTGGGATAGAGTTAATTTTCTTCACAGTAGCTATTATGGGGCTGTGTTTTGGATTTGTGCTGACACAGTGTTGATAACACAGGGATGGTTTTGTTATTGCTGAGCAGGGCTTACACAGAGTCAAGGCCTTTTCTGCTTCTCACCCCTCCCCACCAGCAAGCAGGCTGGGGGTGCACAAGAAGCTGGGAGGGGACACGGCTGGGACAGCTGACCCCAACGGACCAAAGGGCTATCCCACACCATATGACACCATGCTCAGCATATAAAGCTGGGGGAAGAAAAAGGAAGGGGAGCAACATTTGGAGTGATGGTGTTTGTCTTCCCAAGTAACCGTTATGCATGATGGAACCCTGCTTTCGTGGAGATGGCTGAACACCTGCCTGCCCATGGGAAGTAGTGAATGAATTCCTTGTTTTGGTTTGCTTGCAGCTTTTGCTTTACCTATTAAACTGTCTTTATCTCAACCCACGAGTTTTCTCACTCTTACCCTTCCGACTCTCTCCCCCATCCCACCAGGGAGGCAAGCGAGCTGTGTGGTGCTTAGTTGCTGGCTGGGGTTAAACCATGACAATACTAAAACCAAAAAACAGAAAAAATATTTCCCTCAAATTCTAAGTTCGTGAAAAGCCTTCACAACTATTAGATGCAGCTTAAAAAAAAACCCACATAAAATGGAATTCAAACAACGTTTTATGAAAAGGAAAAAAGAATGAACCTTTACTTATTTCACTCAAAGGACTTAATTTTTATTACACAAAGTAGTACCTAGAAGTCTTGAACTTTTGTTTATACACAGTAAACAGTTCCCACATTGAAGGCATTTGTAGTGCTTTGTGTCGTGTATAATTCTCTAAGGAGCTATTGAAAAAGAAATCCTATTTCAGAAGTTACATTAAAAAAACCCACAAAACCCAGGACTGATTTGGTGTTTGGTGGAGGTTTTTTGGTTTTGTTTTGTTTCTCAGAAAGAACAACACATAGAAGTCAAACATAAAAAGAAAGGACTTAAAAGAACTAAAGAAACTGTAAATAATTTTCAGCAAAGTTTTAAAGAAATGAGTAGTCCTGACCTGGTCACAGGTAGCACTGGCTCCATCGGTCTTGCTTCACACCACGGACTCTTTGGCTGCTCTGCATACAGAAGCGATGACTGACAGTGCAATGTCAGAGGGGAGAGGTGGCCAGGAGCAGACCATAACACATTGGGGCTTGATGTTTGCCTCACAGATGCACTTTCTGAATCGCCAAAATTGCTGGTAATGTTGTAATTCATCATAGCAGGACTGCAGAATGCCATTGCAGAATATTCATGTCTGTTTTCCATATAAGATGAGGGAATATAGACTGGACTGTGTTCTGCTGTCAACGTTGCCTGAGTACAGCTGTAGGGAACTGGAGAGACGATACCAGCAGGTGAGTTTTTGATTTCTGTTTTATTGCATCCAATATCCTGAAGTGGCAGCAACTGAGAAAAGTCCTTGTGAGAAGATGCACACAGGGACATTTTGAAGCAAGACTGAAGGTTGTTGTTTAAATATTCATCCTAAGATGGTGAGGTACAAAAAAAGTGGAATTAAAAAGTAAGAAAGTTCTCTATTAAGTCTTTTCTATAAAGGAAAAAAGGAATCAGTAAAATGGAAAATATAAAAATATCTTGTTAAAACAGATTACATACCAAATGCACTTAAACAGTCAATTTACAAACTTACTACCTTTAAGAAAAATAAAGCTTTCTACAACTTCCTTAAAAATAAAGGCTAAGACACACATTGAATTTAGACTCCCCTAAAAAATAACGGAAAAAAAATAACAAATCACTTGAAGTCTGTAACAAAGATGCCAGCGACAACTTGGATCTTAACTAAAGTAACTCGTTACAACCAGGGTAAAACTGCTCTATGTCAGAGGCAAAATTACCCTATGGCCCACAACTATGGAGTGAGTGCCCTGCAAAATCAATTCTCTTTATAAAAAACTCACCATCTCCTGCTCTCGCTGTAAGTGTGCTACTTCAGCCTTCCCTTTATCAACACAAACATGCAACAGCAGACGTTTTGAACACACACAAACACACACACATATATCTCCTTTACCTTCCAAAACCAGAACTCCACTGCACATGCCTCTCCACAGAGGAGGAAGACATGTAATGGATGTCAGTAAGCAATGCAACTTCATCACTGAGAGGTCCCTGGGTACGGCACCTCTGAACAGAGCCATTATAAAAGTAGGAGTCACAAAATGCAGATATTTCTAAAGCTGACAAGACAGAACTTGAGCAATTTCATAAGGTCCGGAAGTTTTATAATTTCCTGCCATTCTTCATCCGCATCCCAACTATTCTTCATCCTTCCTCCCATCTGAATCAACTAGCAAAACAGATACCTTAATTTTCCCACAGTAAATACTCTTTGTCAGATTTACGTATATTAAAATTATTTAAGGGAGAAAAAATTTTGAAAAGAAAAAAAAAAAATAAGCCCACCAAAACCATCCTCCTAAGACATAACCCCTGCCCTGGAAGCATTACTTCTACTGTAGCATTTAAAAATATTTATTTTTTATTCTTCATTATGGATTTCATCTGCAATTCATTCCAGCTTTAAAGACAGACATGCAGTCCTCTTATAGCTTGCAATCCAAACCAATTCTGTTTCCAAAATAGCAAGCTGCAGCCCCCAGAACTGATATTGTAGTGAACTTTTACAGATGGTAATAAGATCTTAACATGAAAAATCATGGGATAATTAAAAAATCACCCACAGCTTTGCTATTCTAGAAGTGGTCAAAGTATTGATGCTAAATATTCTTACTTTTTCACCTCACGTGACCATAAAGCCAGATGAGGACGATTCAAACACAGGTTTGCGGAAGTACCAGCAACCTCCCTGTCCCAAAAATTCTCAGCCAGATGGCATTTCTAGTATGCCATCTTGGGGCACTGATGTATTTTTCTCCTCTAGGGCCAGGGCAGAGGGTAGAAGCATTAACAAAAAATGTAAGAAATAGTCTTTTAGAACGAAATGAATAGTTTAGGGTCCGTCTTTCCTTTTCACTTTGCACTCTGTTTATGAAACTGAAGATATCTGTAGAAATAACCAGGAACTCATTTAAATCATCTCAGGCACTTCAGACCCAGCTGCTGTTTTTTCCTTTGTGGGAAACAGGAAAATGAGATATCTCAGCAGCTGTTTATGTCCAGCAGTTGTTGCACTGGAACTGCGATGCAGCCAAAGTGGGAGAATCTGACCTCACTCCTCACACAATCTACACCCGTCGTTTGCCCCAGCCAGATGTTTCACAGTCTTCTCTAAGAGAAACCAAGCACCATTCAACTTTCACTGCAAAAAGCACTGAAAATCCCAAAGGTGCTTTCACTCCCATAGCATGGGGTGGGTAGCCCGAATAATTTTTAAGCAGCAAATGATGGAACTAAGAAATGATCTCAAGCTGTTTTCAGTGGTTACTACAAATGGGCCCAGTGACCACACTGAATTCAAAATGCATTTAAAGCTTCTGTGTAGGTAAAGCTGTATACCATTTGTGATCTCAGAGGCTGCACGTATTCAAGGTGTGCGTGGACACCCTGCAGGAGCATCTGGGATGTCCAGCAAGAGCTGACTGTGCTAACAGTGTCCCTCTGCCCCCCTGCCAAGGGCATACAGTGCAGGGTAACCCCAAGCCCTTCTGAGAGAAGGGCCTGAGACGCATTACAACAACATCTCTGTTATAGTCAGCTAGAGACATTCTGCTATGATACTTTGATAGCTTTTGCAGCAGGCAACTGGTTGTGTAGTTTCCCTCAGATATTTGGAAAATAGATGCATGTATGCTGTAGAAGCAGAGAGAACACAGATCTGGTACTACACATTTTTATGAACTGAAATCAGCTGAGCTTTAAGTCATGTTTTCCTGGAGAGGCAGTCCACTGGAGTGGTATGCAGGATAACTGCCTGTTTAGCAGAAGGACATGTTGTCTCCAAATGGCAACACACAGTCTTTAGAAACATACACAGAAGTTACAAGAAGCAAGAGTGAAGTTTGTTTTAGAGTCCACACAAGCATGAAATGTCAGTACAGCCTTCCTCAAACATAGACTGCTTATGACTTATTTACAAGAGAAGGGACTCTGGGTTCCAGGAGGTTAAAGAAACCTGTACTCATGGTCTTCAGCAGACTGCAAGATAGTGAAAAAATAACAGCATTGGCTTAAGATAATTGACTTGGGTCATAGAAACAGTTTAGCCACAGTAGACTATGGATCTACGTGAGATCACGTTGTTTGCATTTCCTTATAACTAGAGAGTTTAGAACGGAAGCCCAGAGCCTCACAAATGAAGTGAAGCTGTTGAAATTATCCAGTATTGCTCAGAAGGTCCTAAAAACTGACTGCTGGACTGTGAAGTCCTAATGACTGTGAAGTTAAAGAAGGACTGCAGATTCAGGGAACCAGATCTTAAGATTTAAGGCTAGAGAAAACAAACTCCACTAATGCCAATACCTCAGAAGGAAGCACAACCACATTTAAGTCAAGGATTAGAATAAGTAGTGCAACAAGCTAATAAATTTGTTCCATCCTGGTATAATGTCCTCATATCTTAAGCACCGTTCATTAAACAGAAGTTAACTTCTATATAAAGTGAACTCCCATTCCAACATCTCCTCCTTCTCTGAAGAAAGATTTTAAAAGCAAGATTCAATTTTAAAGTACATTATTTAGATCTAATCTATCAGCACTGCACTAGATCTGTACCAGACACAGAAACAAAACAGGTATCTGTTATTTTTATACTACAGTCTTCTGGGAGACTGCAAATGTTTCAGTCCACTTAAGTCAGTATAGCTTAGCAAGATACTCAGCAACTGAAATGCCATTATTAAGTAAACAACCATTTTGTCCGATTCCTTGAGTAACACTTACCATTCACAAATCTAAGTCACTAAGGGCAGAGTTCACAACTGGCATAAGAGAAAACAGTTCCATTGGCTCCAGTACACAGAGGATGACATTGCTATCCGTGAGGATGTAGGAACAAAAATGTGATGTTACCAATGTTCTCCAGGAAAAAAATTAGGTTTCTGGTCTTTAAACAGCTCTACTTATTGAACTCAATGTATCTTGAGAGTCACTATGCAAGACACACCAGATCAGGCACAAGAACTGGTTTAGATGTCATAGTCAAACAGATACATGGGTAAATAATTAAGCCATCTGACCTATTTGAACAAACTCAAAAGCCAGTTATTGCACATTATCTATACCAAGTATCTTTTTAAAAGCCTTGTATAAAATAACTAATTTTTCTTTTTTTAGTTTTGGTAAGGGGAAAAAATAGGTAGAGAGGGCAGGCTGCCATGTTTTAGAGCCTGCTTGGAAACATAATACAATAGCTTTTCCTAGAAAAATGCAACACTCTGCAAACAGCAATAATGTGATGGATGTTCTCAGGCACCATTCCATCAACATATACTACGACATACTTAGAATTTTATAGGCAAGTCGTATATTTTGAGCAAAGACTTTTTTGCAATAGAGAATTAAGATGACCTTTTCTCTGCTAGGCTTAAATTAAAGTGCAATCATTCTTTCTTTCATTTTAATCGAGGTGATTCAGCAAGCATGCATTCCACTACCCCACAGCCTAAGCCCCTCAGTCATCTTGCAAAGCGTTCTATTAATATTCTGCTAAGTTAAACTTTACACAACCCACTGCAACAATGAACTGAATCATTTTCTCAAAAACTGATCATTAATGGAAAGTCATTCCTGGTGCACAAAATGGCACTTGTGCTTCAAGTTTTGTGAAAAACTTATTACTCATTAAACACAGCAGTGCCAGATACTGCCAACAGAAGGCATATAAGTAAACAAGTTTATTATTACCTGAAAAGGACTGGATGCAACAAGTAGAGGACAGCTAGGGAAGTAAAATGAAAATAAAGCTATCATTCCAGACATCAAATGTTGTACTCATTCCTGCAAAATTAATAGCCCATTCTCAATGAGATCAAGACCTTCTCTGAAGAGAATACTGCAGATTAAAAGCATAGGGGCAAGAATACTTTGAAACACTTAAGTAAAATGAGCACTCTCTCTGGCCTGTCTTAGCCTTTGTGTTACTGAGGATGTTGACAACTGCCAGGTTATTCTAAACATTCATAAATATATTTCAGGGCTCAATGCATATGACACACATGAAGGCACCAAGGGAACTGGGTTTGTTGCACCAGTGGAATACGACCACAGGAGGGTGTAACTCCAGTCTTCTACTCCCTAAAGTGGAGATACAAAGATGACAAAGCCAGGCTCTTTTCAGAAAAAGTGCACAAGCCAGGATAAGAGATGACAGTCACAAGTCAGTGCAAGGGAAATTCCAGTTGGACATATGAAAAAATTCTCCACAGTGAGAATTAAGTACAGGAACAGGATACCCAGAAAGGCTGTGAAATCTCCATCTTTGGAGATATAAAAAAACCTTGACTGATAAAGGCCCTAAGCAGCCAGACCTCACTTTAAGCCGGACGATGGATTAGTTGCTCTCCAGATGTCCGTTCCCACCAGAATTTTTTTATGACTGTGTTCCTCCACTACTGGAAGCATTCATAGCAGAGGAAATTCCATTTTACCTGTGCTAGAAAGAGTGAAGTATATAAAAGGACCATTAATTACCCTGGACACTGGCCACCTTGTCAACTTCATTCAAGAAGGTAAGAGCTGTGGGTCCTGTCCAAAGACAACCAGCATTTAACACCATGGTACATGAAAACAGCTGTCTTGCATATACGGCAATGGGATTAGTTCACTAGAAGAAGGTATGCATACAATTGGAAAAGATTTTCAGATCTCAATTCAAACTAGAGTTAAGATTGACTGCAGTAGTTTTTAGCCTTTCAATTTGTAGACCCTTAAAATGTTATGACCTCAGAATGGATTTAAGCTTTCAATGATTTGCATTTCTTAGGTATGTTTCATCGACTTAGGGATCCAGAGACCAGAAACAGAAAGCCACTGTCCTGCTCAAGAATACAAACTGAGAGACTTCAGCTCCTTTACTCTCCATGTGATTACTTTGAAGTACAGCGTGGACACTCAATACATATTCCATCAAAAAGAATATTTGAATTTCAGTGTGAAAATTTTAGCATGTTCCATTAGAAAAGAAACATCTATTAAAACTGTTACACAAGTAGCAATTACAAGGATCTATCTGAGGATTTTGTAATCACACTTCAATCCGCAGCAGTATCCTGGCAGAAGCCAGTACACAGAATATCACCCTTGTCCAATAAGAACTTTATCATTAAAAGAAAGCATCTCTCTCTGATGCAAGGAACGGGAGTAGAGGAGCGGTACAGGCTGGCCTACACCTGGAACTCAGATTTTTGCGTAGCTGGGATGTGCATCTGTATCCAGCATCTCTGAAGCACACTTGGGTCTCTCAGCACACACTAATTAATTAAGCTAATTCCTAAGAAGTTAATTCTGAGAAGTTAATTCTTAGTTTGATGATCAGAACATAGCTCTGTGCCAACAGCAGGGAATACACCAGTTCCTTGGCTCCAGGAGAAATTAATTCCTTCAACCACCATTTCTCCCTTAATGACAGTGAAAAACAAGCGTATAGGAGCCTTCCTCCACCTCATTACCTTCTAGTCATTACAAAAGCCTGTATTGAGGGACATCTGTAATTCATGAGAGTCTGCTGAGAAACAGAGCACCACGCTCAATCATCTGCCTTCAAAAAGGGCAAATATATATGGAGAAACAGCCTCATTTTGCCCAGTAGGACTTATATACAGCATGGCAGGTTACTGAATAACTGTCTCTTAGTTATTGGCATGCTGTAGACATGAGCTGGCACAGGGGCTGAGATTCTTTACCTCAAGTCAAGTTCTTTCTGTTTACTCTTATAACAATTCAGCATTTCCCATATTAGAAATAAATAAATCGAGGACTGAAAATACCACTGCATTTATTCCCTGTTCCCACAGCAGTTCCCCCACACAACTCCGTGAGGATATACAGCAGACACACACAGAGCAGTGCCAGCAGCAAGGCGCTCATGCCAGACAGAAATTTAAGAGAGAAAAGGGAAGGGAAAAAAAAGTCAGTATGTGAAGAAAAACAGGTAAATCAGGCAATAGGAACAGAGCAGGAATTAAAATTCCCTGTTCTCTCAGGAAGAGAGACCGTCTGTCTTGCTTTCTGAGGAAAGCAAAGATGAGAGATTTTCCCTGGCAGCAGCTGTCCATCACTAGGCATAAAAACCTGTGATGAGATTAAGAGCCCTTTGGCCAATGGACAGTAGAGTAAGGTCATAACTGCCCCTAAAACCTAGACCCCCTGGCAATCTATAGGCAACAAGATTAGATTGGTGGGTAGACAAATGGGACATGTCCCCAAATGGCATGAACTAATTTATTTCTGCAGCACATGCTCCACCACCTGAGGATCTGACCTGCCATCACTCCAAAACATGGGGTGGGAGTTTCTGTTTGGCATGTATGTCAGCAAATGTGGGATTTAGTTTCTCCTGGTTAAGGAGACATGATGCATTGGCTGTTCCCTGGAGCACGCCATGCCTCAGGCTCCTCAAATGACCTCTTGCTTTATGAGGCTGAGAGGGAACAGTGATAACCAGAGTTGTCTTTGGCATAAGAAAACCCTCCTTGCAAACTTGCTGTCAGGGAATCATTTTTTCAGATCTAAGTGACCTGAAGAGAAGACAAAAAGCAGCAGATTTTTTCCTGTTAGACCAATGTGCAATATCCCTCATTCCACTCTCTCTTCCCCCAGATAAACCCATATTATTTACTGTGTTTTTTCCACACAGCCTCTTTACTATGCAAATTATTTATGTTGTAGGACTAATTTACATAACGTAAGAGACTGTTTCACTGGTGATCTTATTAAAAAACAAGCCCAAAGCCTCTTCAACTAACAGCACTTGTCAGCGTTGTTTTCAAGACAGCCTATTGTGTCTGTCCAAGAAAAACGTGCCACATGCAAGATGCCTTTTCCATCAGTGCCACTCAGGCAGCAGCTCCAACTGTGGAGTTGAATGGTGCTTTGGGAGACACCGAGAGACTGGCTTCATGTGTCTGACTGTGACAGCAAGGAGCGTCCAGGTTGCATCTTGCTGTACTCAGTAGCCAAATAACACACTTCATAAATACATGGCTGCCTTACCTAATATGTGGTTGCCTTACCTTTTACTGCACAAAGCAAACTCTTGTCTTTTTAGTCATAAAACTTGAATAAACAACCTTTTCTATAATTGGATAGAAATGAAATCTATGTATGAATATGTATGAAATGCAGCACAATTTTAGCTGCTTTTCTGGTTTTAGCTATAATTCAATTTGTTTCCTTATTGGAATTTATGTAAAATACTATTTCATATGTATTCATTTTGCTATACATCTTCACACTAACAGAAAATTTAAGACTAAGTATTTTTGCCCCTGCAATTTTATTCTAACTTCTTCAAAAACATTTTTTTTGCAATGCCGTTATTTGATACCCAATTTTGATGACTTAAAGACTTACAGCTGCCTGACAAATTAGTAATTGTGCCATAACTTTTCCCTCATCATCACTAATTTACTGAAATAGCACAGAAACCAAGGTATTGCTTATTCTTGCCTTTCAAGCTATGAAACACTGTTACAATGCTGCATGAAATCCCAGATCAGATATGTTTATCTGGGCCACAGGTAACAAAAGTTTGTGTATATGTTTTAGTCCCTTAAACAAAAAAAGCTATTTTAGATTTGTCTCATCATTAACCTGGACATGAAAAACTGCCTTTTACTGTGGGTGAAACCCCGTCTCAACTGAGTTAGTCAGAATTTTGTTGTTGATTCACAAGGTGGACATATGTCTAATATATTAATCAAGAGAAAAATTGAATGTCCTCCTAGTCTTACCAAAATGAAATCAGAGAAATGATTCTGAGATTTCTGTTCTCTGACCTTCATATTTCCTGTCTCTGGAGGAATGGACCAGCAAACTCTTCTATGTGAATATTTTTTGCTGCTAGCAAAAGCATGTTGCAGATAACTGAAGAAGAGCACAATAACATAGTGGATATAAAATCAATTCAGCCCCCCCAGACCACCATCCCTTTTCACTAAGTTCTTTTCTTTTTAAGTTATTTTCTACCTTACCTTCAAGTCAATATTCAAGAACCAGAACTAAACTAAGTGTATTTAAAGAGATCATATACTAACATGCCTTTATAGTGGTTTTAATTAATACATTTTAATCCATTCTTTATCAGAATATCATCATAGACAGTCACAGTGGCTAACTCTTATTGGAGGCAATTCTGCAAGTGCAACATTTTAAGACCATCTCTAAAACTATGGGTATTTTCTTCCTGTGATATTTTAAATTTATCAGGTTACCAACAAACAAATTCACTGGGATATAAAATAATTTTTGTGATTCCACTTTCTCCAGCAATACTTGAAGCTCAGTTAACTGGTTCTCATAATTTACAGCACTTAAGAGATCAACTGTAAAGAAGATTTAGTCCATCCCTTCAGGTCTAAGATTTTTATTGTTATTTCTCCTTTGAAGGTCCAAGGAAGCTGAACTGTTCACTCACACACACACACACAGTTACCAGTCTGAGAATGGAGACACTACAGCTGTCTACCTCTAACACTGCGTTACAGTCACTGTGTCTGCAAAATGTAAGTTACATCTTATTTAAAAAGATATAGGAAAGTTAAGAAAGGAAAGCAAAAAGGAAGATAGCGACAGACGGGTGATTCTATGTTTAAACTTTGTTCAGAAACATAAAAAGGAATTTTGATAAAGCTCTGAAATAGCAAGTAAAAGTTCTAAAGCTTTAAATGAGAAATACAAAATGTATTTGTTACTTCAGTTAAGGCACCATACTTTGGTCTTAGATTTCTCCCCCTCATGGAGGGACAACAGATGAGCAAGGAATTTCAAGGATACAGATGAGGAAACATATTGCTGGTAATACTCAGCACATCAGAATCAAATGCTAAATGATTTTATGTTCAAAACCTGTTTCTCATGCAACCCATAACCATATCAAAACCTTCTCTGCACATAAATGGTAATTATGCATCATTCTCCATATGACAAGGCTGAACCCTTTCCCAAAAAGAAATAGCATGTTTACCAGCCATTCCAAGGTCTAAATTGCATCATTTGCTGTTTATCCTGTCCTCTCTCCAGACTGAAATTTATTTTCTCTAATAAAACCTCACTTATAAAACCTCCAAGATAAAAAGACCAGATCATTCTTGTCATTGCTAGCCAAAATTCTTTACTGGCGTTCAGGCAGAGGTTCTGATAGGTTTGATGAAGATTTACACATGTGCTGCCCAGTCTTTAGTTATTGTTAAATATACCTTTTAGCATTTCCAAAAGCAAAGGCAAGAAACAGGCTTGTATCTTCTTGTCTAATTAGGAAGATTCTTTTCAAAACTGAAGTTCTCATTAAAAAAATGTAAACCTATATCACCGACTTTGATATGGGGAAACTACTTAGGCAGACACAGCAACTGTAAGAACAAAACCTGAAATATTTATCAGAGACCTAGAATTTGAAAAGCCTGGTCCACAGTCCAATCAAGTCAATGAGGAAACTTCCAATGACTCCAGTTTGCTTTGGATCAGGTCCTAAAAAATACTATGATGCTAAGAAGTGGCTTTTACCTTTTATTAGCATATTAATTTGTGCAGTTTTCCATAAACCTTCAAAAATCCAACCCTCTAAGTTACGTCCAAAAATACTCCTTCTGCTTTCAGTGCAGCAATCCTATTCTAATTAGATTCTTAAGCCAAAGTCCTAAAATATAGCAAACTTCCACAATTTTCTCTGAATCCTCAAAGAATTTTTAAAACAAACCTGTTGAAAGATCATTTTATCTGCATAAACTGTTAGACTTTAAGAACAAATGTGCACCGGAACTAAAACAAAAACTCTTGGTAATTTAACTATCCCATTTCACTATAGAGGTTATTGTTCATAAATCCAGTGGCTATCAATTGCAGAGCTTTGGCAACATTTAAAAAAATAAATATTTCATTCAATATAGCACGTACCTGATTGACACTGAATAGGGTTTCTGCTCTTTATAAATGTTCTGACAGCATTACATGTCAGCAAGGTTTTCACATAGCAATTCTGGATTTATTTTCCTTCTTTCCTTTATCTCTTGATTCTAAAGCAGCTGTGCCCACCACCACTTAGTCATCAGATTTCAAATATGAATCTTTTCAAAGCAATGTGATGCCAGCTCATCAGTGCAAGATTACACAGATACTATCAGTGTTTCCTTTCCCTGTGAAGGCAAGACCTAAACAGAAGTTCCTCCTCCTCCTTTCTGACATAACAAGCTTCTGAATTTGTCGTTCACTGCAGTTAAAGCTCTTACATGATTGAATCATTTTATAAGCCAAGCATTCTCTTATTTAGCACAGAATTATGAATGATTAACTAACCAGCAATTCTGGAAGCAAATACTGAGATTTAAAAAAGCTAAATCAAACTTTTTATATCTTTGTCACAGGAAAACCTGAAACATATTTAACATTTGCTCTGAACCAGCAATGTACTCATCTTAAACATTCTGGGCAACATAATTAATAAACTACTTTGGCATTGTTTTTAAACACCAGATGCATAAACACAGACAAGGTGGGATTTTTTTTTTAATGTAATTACATTCTTTTCAAATAAAGCAAATTAACTAGAAGCCATTTAAGGTGATATCTTCATTTTACGAGTTAACATTTATTAAAAAAAAAAAAATGAAGACATGCAGCAAAGTCCAATTCTCAGTTATACATTGGGATTGCTTTAAAAATGCTTGATTAGTTACACAGCATTAACCTCATTTACTCTAGGGAAGCTGACATGCTTGTAGATTTGCTTGGATAAAGCCTGATGTTACTCATTCTTGCATTTTAGACCCCAAAATATCTCCAAGTCTACACAACCTTCTGAAACCTCTTGTCTGAGTTAGGAGATTTGACTGTTGTCAACCCGTGCAGCTGAAATCGTCCTGCCACCTTTGCTATCAACAGCTTCTCTGCAAGCACAGCCAGGACCAAACCAAGGTAGTATTACTATCCACTCAGTCAGCCTTTCCTATAATTACGTCATGCTAATGCAATTTTTCTCAGCATCAGATTTGCTTTTCTACCTTGTTTCTATGTTCTTTTCCTTGAGCCTCCCCATCTCCTCTCATTACTATTTTGCAGGTCCAAAGACAGCTGCTTTTAATCTGCAGTTCCTTTTGTTTTTACAGATAGAGCCTTTTGCAAGCTACAGGGCATTCAAATCCCTACTGCCAGCACTTTTTGATGATTAGTTCTTATATAGTTGGACCTGTGTCTATCCAATTCCATTTGTGCCTGTAGTAACCCTTAAACACTGTTTAAGGGCAAGGTCATGTTCTCTACCATCCTCAGTACTAATGGGATAGGAACATAAAGGTTTACTGCTAAGTACTACAGAAGCACACCTTAGTTGTTCACACATATAATGGCTGCTTTCCCCTATTGTCTTGATGTAGCCCCTAAACCATCCGTACCAGGCCCTGGTCCCGTGAGTCCCTTTTCCCTAAATACCTGACCCTTCCCAAAGCTCCCCTCTGTTTTTAGCAGCTGTCCTCCTGCCCCTTTCACAAGCCAGCAACAGAGACTCTACTGCTAAAGGGCCCCTTATTTTCCACAAATGGATGGCAAAAACTTTCAAAACCAGGAAGGACAGAGGGGACGCTACCCATAGCCATCAGCAGAAGTTAGACTTGTGAGGACATCAGTGGGGTCAAGAGATCCTTATATACAGGATGATACACGTGCACCTCTGGAGAAGTGTCCACAAAATGCAGATCTAAGAGGGGAAAGGGGAACAAGGACTATGGATACCAAATAAGCATTAGGAGCAGCATTAAGTAGTTACCTGTGAATTTTATCTTTCCTCTCCATTCAGATCTTCTTTCAGTTAGGAGCCACAGCTATTTTGGGTAATATAAGCAAAAACCTTCAATCAAGGCCAATTAAGATTTTATCAAGGATTTTATGTGTTAGCTAAACAGATGTAATAAAGAGTAACTAAAGAAACAATCAGAACCAGGTTGGCAGTAGACAAAGAAAAATAAGTCAAGTTCTCTTCTCTCTCTTTTATATATGTATATAATGTATATTAATGTTTCCTAAAACAATATAAAATGAGAAGGCCTTTAATTAATGTATTTTCCTCATAGCTTTTTTGGGGGGGTGAGCATCAAGACAGGAGTTTCCATGCATAAAAAGGGATGATTAGACTCTGAGCTGAGCTACAACAGTTTGTAACTGGAGCAGCAACTGTGTAGCAGAGATGTGCAGCAGCTACAAAGAGCCTTGAGACAATAAGCAAGACAAAAATAATCCAAATAAGATGTAGCTCAGGATGGTACACTCCCCTGTGTGTACAAGTGTATGAAGGAGAATACATTAATGCCAATAGATTAAAAAAGCAGTTCCCTTAGACAAAAATGTTGTAGTGAATAAAATGGGTAAACTTACCTACTTGACAACCCAGACCCATCATTGATGAATGGATAAATTCTGTATTGTCCCAGATAGAAAGAGTTAATTACATCATTATCACCTAAAATTATTCAAGATTGAGCAGCTCCTGGGACCACCGGATTTACCATGCCAACTGTATGGTGTATACTGTCTGTATACTCCCCAAATAAAGCACCAAGTTTTCTTCTCAGCATTCCCACTATATTTAGCACCTCAGGTCTCACAGTCGTGACTTGGCTTTCTAGCAAATTCACGCTATATAAGCAATTTGAAGAGTGGTTTGACTTGAGGATTCACCTAACAAAGAACCTTTTTACTACCTCCCAGAAGTTTTAAAGGTGTTATAGTAAAAGGATCACACTGAAGGAAGAGTGAAGAAAAAGGGCCAGAACAGAACTGCAGAGAGAATCTTTTTGGACAGTGTTCACCAGTGGTTACGTGATCTTGCATATCTATTATTAAATTGCTGTGGCAATCTCCTTAAGAACACCTGCGGATAGCTGTAAAAAAAAAAAAAAGCTACACAATTTCATTGCAGTATCTCACATATCCATAAAAAGAAGTAAACTTTAAGGAAAAGAGGGATGCAATATTAAATTTGCAGAAATAAATACCACAATTATGCCTAAAAGAATTTGAAGGAAACTACCCATCCCTGTATTATCTGGGCAAAGGTATATTCTCCTCATCACCTGTGAGTATCCAGTGGGTGAATACCTTGCTTTGCTAACAGTTTCTACCCCAGCACTATACACTTCATCCCCTAACTATTGCCAAAAGAAATGAAAAATCAGTATCACAAGGGAAGGCTTATTTCCATTCCATACAGAAAAGCTTCTGTGAAAAACTACCAGCTTTAAATACACCCACCTGGTTCACAGCACCTCCAAATCTGATAAAGCTTTCAGCCACAAGTAGACCCTCTCTTTGAGGCTCCTAGCTTCAAGCTGAGCAGGGATATGTGACATGTCTGGATGCTGCAATACATTCAGATCAGATCCAATGCTAACTGCAGGTTCTGAAGGTCCACTCTTTCGAAGCTCAGCTGCAGTGATAAGCAGCTCTACCACTGCACTAGGGAAAGACCAATAAACACATGGAGTCTACACTGCTAAGGATTCATTTTTGCTTGCATTCCCTTTATGCAGGTCTCTTATCTAGTAGGCTGGAATTAAAGAAAACCATTTCTAATATGTTCACCCCTTAAAGAGAAAAAAAAAAAAGGCATCTAAACTTTTAAATGTTAAATATTAAATTATTGCAAAATACATTAGGATTCGAGATTGCTGTTTTATTTTATTTTCTTTTCAATTAGTTGCAGTCTTGGTAGCAGACAACTGAGGTCAAAGGCTGAAAGTCACTGGCTGAGCACGTGGAACTTGTATTTCTTGATCCTGTGCAAGAGAGAATTTTCTCTTTCTCCAATTTACCTCATCCAATAAAGATTCATCAGAGGTGGTTTTGAATTTAACTTGGTTTTTAAAAGTAGGAAACCTGGGTTTCCAGATACTCAACATGGATCCAAAACTTTTATACAAATCATATATGAAAAAAACAAGCAGTCTCCATATCACATATGCAATATAGGGTATTACTAAACAGGAGATTTGGTCTGCTGGGTCCAAAGGATTTCCCCTACTGCCACAGCTCAAACTCCCTTCTGTCCTCATTGAGGTCTTTCCAGATACAGCTCCCAGCCATGATTCGTGGTCTTGCAGCATATTCCTGTATCTTCCCTTGGATGCCTGGGCCTTGAACACAGTGCTATAGTAGAACATATCTATTAGGACTCATATGTCCTGCAGTAGTAATTAAGTTATTATAAATAAGTACTAATCTTCTTCTGAGATCTTAGCTTACTTGCTGATGTTATGAAGGGGGCAACCCTGCTCCCCTGAAACCAAAACCAGACCTTGTTTCTTCAGCCTTTCTGCTTCCAGAGAAGCTGGCCTCTAGAGATGACAGAAACAAAGTCCTTTCCATAGCATGAGCCCTTTCTTGCCCATACACAACCATAGTCAGGTCACAGGGCAGGCTTTTGCTTCTTGTTGTCCAGGAGATAAACGTCCATTTCCCTCTTCTCCTTTTCATTTACTTCCTATGCTCTCCAGGGCCCCAGCCTGCTACTTTTTCCCCAAAGGAATTCCTTCCTATGCACTGCAGGGAAAAAGGCAATGGATTCATTTCCCACCTACCCTACAGTTACACTAGCCAAAACTCTCTTTTGAGGCAGGTCTTAACAATTCCTCTTCATTTGATCTAGTTGCATTTAGTCTACTAGACAAGTTCAGAAAAAAAAAAAAAAGACATATAATCCTTATAGGATAGGAGCCCTTGGAGTAGGCTGCTTTCCATAAAGCCACAAAGATTCAGCAGAGAGAATTAACTACCTTACATATATGTATACTGGACAGTTGATATAAAACATGAATCATGAAATTACAGAAGATAACAACTGCTTTGAAGGATGTGACTGATGCCATACACCTGTTTATTAGATCTACTCAACCTAAGCTTACAAATGATTGCTGCCTCCTTTTTTGCTATATTTTTACAAGAAAGTAGGCAACGGGAGGGGGAAGAATAGTTGGGCAAGATAGAGAAGGCCTGCTAGCTCAAAGTAATCACTAATGAAGTGGCTTTAGTATGGGGATGAAATGTAATTGGTCACAGCCACTGTTCTTCAATAGAGATCAAGAGCAGCTGTCCTTAATTCAGAGTCTCTCTTACAATACAACTAATATACTCAAACAAACTGAAATATATTTTCTTTCCTCAGCAGACAACCTGAATCATCTAACTAGCAAAGCAAAGTTCAAGATGCAGAAGATTCTGCCAGTGGAAGAACAAGCGAAGAGAGTTACAAAGCCACCTGAAGTGGCTGAACGATTCCCACAATATTTACAACAATTGAAGCAACTGAGCTTTATTATTTGATCAATGCAGACACTTAAAAACAACTTGCCCTTTAAGGAGTCTCTTTAAAAAGAAATCAAACCATCACAAACACCATAGTGGTGAAAATACCTGTTTCTCTTTTCAATGTCACCACAAAGAAGTAGATACAAAAAAAATGGTGACTCTTCCCACATATCTTTTTAATTCACAGTTTTCTGAATCAGACCTCATTTTGCAGCAAATTATAGTTCAACTTCCCCTTCAAAAATAATCAATCTTCAATGGCAGCAGCTACTGGCTGAGGTCAGATTGGGTCACCTCCTCTTGCCTACCAGCTCGCTGCCATCCCCAGTAGCAGCGTCTCCCTTGCCTTCTCAGGACCACGTGGTCCCTCCCTGTCCCTTGTGCTGGCTCTGGAGCTCACCTGGCCCAGGAGAAGTGACTTCAGCTTGGGAACTTCGCAGAAAGCTATCCCAGCAAAAGGAGAGGGAGGGAGGAAGAGAAGGAGTTTCTTTTTTTTTTCTTTCTTTTTTTGTCTCACTGCTGGGCTAGTAAGATGAATCTACACCTCGAGAGGTCAGACAAACGGCAAACCAAGAGAAAGGCAGGGCTGCACAAGCAGGAGTGGAGGAGGAAAACCTGCTCTTTTGCCTGACTGCAAACTGTTAGATCAGATCAGTTCCTTTCTTCCTGCACGGAGGACTTCTAGCTACAGCTGAGGCACTGACTGGATAAAATTAGAAGATAAAATTAGATTCAAGTCAGGCCACATGTCCTGTATGCACCTCTCTTTCCCCATCATCCCAAACTGTGGAGGAGTCAGCTCCCTGCCCAAACTCATTAGGAACCACTGGGTATCCCTCTTCCCCTTGCTCCCCAAGCAAACCCTCCTTTGCCACACAGGGAAGTAAAGCTACAAGTAAGATCCAGCAAGAGAGCAGGATGACGGGCAGCAGGAGCCAGCATGAGGTGTCACAAAAACATTAGGGTACTCATTGCAGGGGGGTTGGACTAGATGACCTTTAAAGGTCCCTTCCAACCCAAACTATTCTATGATTCTGTTCTCTGGAGCTTGGAAGGCCATGTTGCCACACTATGCTGGTGTGTTTTTCTCCCATAGCACATTCCTGCACTCATTTCACTTCAGTTTCACTCTGCACCAGCCTTCTCCCACTTCTCAAACCACATTCCTTTCCTACCTTTCTAGCCAGCTGATCCATGACCGACATCCACCCTCCCAAAAGATGTGCCTTCCTCTTCCTATTCCCATTGTCCCACAGCACAGAGATGGGATCTGGATTAACATTTACATGGTGGGAAAAAACCAAAAGCAATAAACAAAAAAAAGCCATCACTTTCCCAAGGAAACCAACAAATAGAAGAATTCTAAGCTAAAACAGTTCTCCATAATAAATGCAAGAATAAAATGCAAATGCCATATTCAGTGGAGTCATGAAACAACAACATTTTATGTACATTTCTTTAGAAGCTTTAGATAGCTTTAGAGCTGAGGTGCTCTGATGCAGAGACAGAACATTTTGGAAGGAGTTAAATTCCTACAGTGAGGCCACGACTTCTGCACTCTCCCAGGAAAGCAGATCCAGATTTTCAACCAGGATAACTCTTAAGGGACAGAGGACCTAGTATATTTCAAGACTAATCAGGTTTGCTCTCTCATCCAGAATCTAGGAATCTCATCCAGATGCCTAGGAATTTAGGCATCTTAAAGGCAAATAGGCTTTAAATGTAATAGAAGTCCAGAGAAAATTTGCTGACAATGTATTAGCACAGAACACGTTGCTTTCACCTATTAGCTTGCTAAAGAAAATGTAATGGGGGGAAAGGGAAGTAGCAGAGTCTGATTTTCTTGAACTGTTGAAAAAATAAATCTTCAAGAAAAAAAAAGCAAGCTATAATCTCCAAGAAGTCTGGCTATCCAGTTGAGGGGATCAACACAGATAATGAGCTGGGTGACTGGCTGAGGTTTCACACTTGCTCTGTTGAACTCTGCCCTGTCTGTTGCCTGGTTTCTCAAAGCTGGAAGGATTGGACTTAGATTCCCTGCTAGAGGGGGGATAGCAATGGGGAAAGAGAGTACAGTAGGTAAGCAACTGGACCACTCCATTTTAAAAAATTGCCTAGTGCTACATAATACATTGGCAAAATACAATCCGATCTTCAGAGTCATTTGTCTTAAATGCTTTATCCTTTTTTCCAGAAGTAGCCTGTTTCTTATGCTTTAGCATGCTAACGGAATAAGGTATGAGGCCAGACAGTCAAGGGAACTGCATCTTTCAGCACTCCTCCCATATTCATTCCTGGAACATAGTTCAGGGAGAGAAGGACTATGTCGCTTGATACAGCATTAGGAAGTTAAATAAAGAAGATACACAGCACCTGAGTGAAGACTGTCCTGGTGATCTCAGTTGCAAGACTTCCAAACTACCAGACACCTACTGTTTCTAATCTAAGTGCTCATTAAACAATTTTCTTGTAAGTGTTTATGGTTGACCTCTGCTCTAAGCCCATGCTGTTATACTATGTGGGGTCTGCAGTCATTTCTCTCTGAATGTTTACATGCAGAAGAAATAAAACACTGTTTCTCGAATCAGGGCAGCAATCAATAAGAAGCATAGAACCATAAAATGGTTTGTGTTGGAAGGGACCTTAAAGATCATCTAGTTCCAACTCCCCTGACATGGGCAGGGAACCTTCCACTAGACCAGGTTGCTCAAAGCCCCATCCAACCTGGCCTTGAATGCTTCCAGGGATGGGGCATCCACAACTTCTCAGGGCAACCTGTTCCAGTGCCTCACCACCCTCATGGTGAAGAATTTCGTCCTTATATCTAATCTAAATCTATCCTCTTCCAGTTTAAAGCCATTACTCCTTGTCCTGTCACTACATGCCCTTGTAAAAAGTCCCTCTCCACTTCTTCAGGTACTGGAAGGCTGCTGTAAGGTCTCCCTGGAGCCTTCTCTTCTCCAGGCTGAACAACCCCAACTCTCTCAGCCTATCCTCATATGGAAGGTCCCCCAGCGCTCTGATCATCTTCATGGCCCTCCTCTGGACCCACTCCAACAAGTCCATGTCCTTCTTCTGTTGGGGGCCCCAGAGCTGAATGCAATACTCCAGGTGAGGTCTCACAAGAGCAGAGCAGAGGGGGAGAATCAGCTCCCTCAACCTGCTGGCCACGCTTCTTTTGATGCAACCCAGGATGCGGTTGGCTTTCTGGGCTGCAAGCGCACATTGCCAGGTCATGTCGAGCTTCTCATCAACCAACACCCCCAAGTCCTTCTCCTCAGGGCTGCTTCATTCTGTGCCCAGCCTGTATTTGTGCTTGGGATTGCCCCAATCCATATGCGGGACCTTGCACTTGGCCTTGTTGAACTTCATGAGGTTCACACAGGACCACCTCTCAAGCCTGTTAAGGTCCCTCTCGTGGCATCCCTTCCCTCCAGTGTGTCAACCGCACCACACAGCTTGGTGTCGTTGGCAAACTTGCTGAGGGTACACTCAATCCCACTGTCCATGTCACCAACAAAGATGTTAAACAGCGCCAGTCCCAATGCTGACCCCTGAGGAACACCACTTGTCACTGGTCTCCACCTGGACATTGAGCCATTGACCGCAACTCTTTGAGTGCGACCATCCAGCTGATTCTTTATCCATCAGTGGTCCATCCATCAAATGAGTGGTCCATCCATCAAATCCGTGTCTCTCCAATTTAGAGACAAGGATGTCGTGCGGGACAGTATCAAATGCTTTGTACAAGTCCAGGTAGATGATGTCAGTCACTCTTCCCTTATCCACCAGTGCTGTAACCCCATCGTAGAAGGCCACCAAACATGTCAGGCATGATTTTCCCTTAGTGAAGCCATGTTGGCTGTCACCAATCACCTCCTTATTTTCCATATGCCCTAGCATAGTTTCCAGGAAGATTTGCTCCATGATCTTTCCAGGCACAGAGGTGAGACTGACTGGCCTGTAGGACCCCAGGTCTTCCTTTTTTCCCTTTTTAAAAATGGGAATTGTTTCCACTTTTCCAGTCAGCAAGAACTTCAACAGATTGCCAGAGCTTCTCAGATATGACGGCTAGTGGCTTAGCAACTTCATCTGCCAGTTCCCTCAGGACCGCTGGATATATCTCCTCAGGTCCCATGGACTTGTGCACCTTCAGGTTCTTTAGATGGTCTTGAACCTGATCTTCTCCCACAGTGGGTGGTTCTTCATTCTCCCAGTCTCTGCCTTTGCCTTCTGTGACTTGGGCAGTGTGGCTTGAGCACTTGCCGGTGAAGACTGAGGCAAAAGAGTCGCTGAGTACCTCAGCCTTCTCCATGTTGGTTGTAACCAGGTCTCCCATTTCCTTCCAGAGAGGGCCCACATTTTCCCTAGTTTTCCTTTTATCACCAACATACCTATAGAAGCTTTTCTTGTTGACCTTGACATCCCTGGCCAGATTTAATTCTATCAGGGCTTTAGCTTTCCTAACCTGATTCCTGGCTACTTGGACAATTTCTCTGTATTCCTCCCAGGCTACCTGTCCTTGCTTCTACCCTCTGTAAGCTTCCTTTTTGTGTGTGTTCGTGCAGGAGCTCCTTGTTCAGCCATGCAGGCCTCCTGGCGTTTTTGCCTGACTTCCTCTTTGTTGGGATGCATTGCTCCTGAGCTTGGAGGAGGTGATCCTTGAATATTAACCAGCTTTCTTAGGCCCCTCTTCCCTCCAAGGGTTTATCCCGTGCTACTCTACCAAGCAGATCCCTGAAGAGGCCAAAGTCTGCTCTCCTGAAGTCCAGGGCAGTGAGCTTGCTGTGCACCCTCCTTGCTGCCTTAAGGATCTTGAACTTCACCATTTCATGGTCACTGCAGCCAAGGCTGCCCTTGAGCTTCACATTCCCCATCAGCCCCTCCTTGTTGGTGAGAACAAGGTCCAACATAGCACCTGTCCTCTTTGGCTCTTCTATCACTTGGAGAAGGAAGTTATCATCAATGCATTCCAGGAAGCTCCTGGATTGCTTGTGCCCTGCTGTGTCATCCCTCCAACAGATATCGGGGTGGCTGAAGTCCCCCATGAGGACCAGGGCTTGTGAATGTGATGCTGCTCCTATCTGTCTATGGAAAACCTCATCCGCTTGGTCTTCCTGGTCAGGTGGCCTGTAGCAGACTCCCAGTATAATGTCACCTGTCCCTGCCCTTCCTTTAATCCTGACCCATAAGCTCTCCGTTGGCTCCTCATCCATCCCCAGGTGGAGCTCCATGCATTCCAGCTGGTCACTGACAAAGAGGGTGACACTCCCTCCTTGTCTCTGCTGCCTGTCCTTCCTAAGGAGCCTGTATCCTTCCATTCCAACACTCCAGTCATAGGAGCCATCCCACCACGTCTCCATGATGCCGATAAGATCAGAGCCCTGCAGCCATGCACACGTCTCTAACTCCTCTTGTTTATTCCCCATGCTATGTGCGTTTGCATAGAGGCATTTAAGTTGGGCCCCTGATGAAGCTGACTTACTGGCTGGAGTGGCTGGAATTCCTTTGTGCTGCTCTTCAGGTGCTCTCCTGTTGATCTGTGATCCTTCTCCAGGCTCTGGTAATCTATTGCTGGCACTGGCATCAAACTGGTAGGAGTGGGATGGATTGAGGTTCCCCTCCACTGGCAACTTTAGTTTAAGCCCTCTTCACCAGCTTGGCAACGCTATGACCGAAGATGCTCTTCCCCTTCTCTGACAGATGGACCCCATCAGCCCTCAGTAGACCAGGTTTCTCAAAGCGAGTCCCATGATCTAAGTAGCTGAAGTTCCTTTTACTCTTCCTGAAATATTCTGCACAAAAAGCTCCAAGCAATTTTTGTTTTTCTCTCAAGCTCGTACTAGAAGCACTTCTCTTTTTAGTTGCCTCTTTCCTTGCTTACTTTTAAAAAGACCCACCCACAAGCAGATCAAAACTTCCCAGCTTGTACTTGCATTCAGAGTGGTCTCAGAAGTAGCTTCCCATGTTCCAATTATTGTTAAACAAAGGGGCACATCATTGTTCCCACTTTCAGCCAGAATGGAAAGCAACTAGTACACCCATCAGCTTCAAGGAGATTTTTACCCAGCCTTGAAGGCTGTGAAAAGCAAGAAACAACAATGGTTAGTTTTCAAAGGGCAGCATCCATCTAAAAGTCCAATAATGCAGAGTGCACTTGAAAGGATCAGGGCCTGGACACATAAAATCAGCACCCAAAATTGAGAGAAACTTGACATTTTAACCTTAATCTCTTTCTGTGAGGTTCCTCATCTACAAGATGAAGGACAGAGCTCTGAGAGATCCTCATATGAAACCAGGAGGCAGGAAGAAAAATAGGAAAGGACATTCACAAAATCCGCAGGATTGTGAAAACTGAAAACAGCAGAGACGGCAGTCATTTATTTCTGCTGCACTAGTTCTGAATGTAATAAAGAGGGTGTTAGAGACTAGCAACAGTGGCTCTAGTTGAGTGCAGACAGCATTCTTACTCATCTCTTAAAGCTATTTTATTTGAATAGCCAAAAAATTCATCAACATTAGAGACATTTCACCAATTAATTTCCTATTTTGTCAGTCTCTGCCTGGGCAGCATTATGCAGAGATGTAGTAGTAGGGATGGTAGGAATTAGGAAGGAACAGAACAGGCCTCTCAATAGAGGCCCATGCCTGAACAAATTTAACACATAAAATGATGACTCTATTAAATTATTCCATGCAGATGAAACCTTTGTAACATGCAAACTAAAGACATTTGCCTAGTTCATCTTTTGAGAGATTCAGAGAAAAAAGTCAGAAGTGTGTATATATGAAGTCACAGTCAAAAGAAACAAGAGATAAAGATGCATCCAGTCTAGGGCTAACAGGGAAATTGCCAAGACAATACCAGAGTCCACTACCTGAAGAAGAAAGAAAAACATCAGAAATAGATTAGGGGGAGAAATATAGGGATAACAGGCACAGATATTCACCAGGTTTCTTTTTTTTTTTGTGATTCTGTGCATGAACTAGAGAACAAAACTGTCTTTATTTCCCCTGTCTCCCCCCTCCCTACCTGCAGTAGCCTCAAATTTATTCCAAAGTCTCTAGTTATATATATGGATTTTAAATTGTTTCTGACAACATTTCAATCTAGTGGGCACTGAACACACTTAAAAGAGCCCCACAACCATTAACTGTTCAAATGTATTTAGAATTTAGCATATAGTCCCAGCTTGTTTTACATTAGAAAAGACCTTTGGGCTTCTGCACAGCCCACCCCACTTCCTTACTCCACTGACAAAAAATGATTTCATGTAATTGCAGTCTCAGTGGAGAAGAGCACACCACCAATTAGATGAAACCTTCAACCGGTTCTCACAAGGGTGATCCATGAGAGATGAGAGCAAAGGAAAAATTTATCTTCCTGGTAAGAAGCAAAAGGCACACAAGGATCTGCATTTCATGATCCTTCCCCTCAGTTTCTCATCACATCTTTCATAGGATGACACTAGAGGGGCACCATCTAGCAATGCTGAACTAGGACCAATATTTACAAGCACTCATTAGTTTTTTTGAGAAGTTAAACTTGAACACACTAGGTCCTTTAACTATTGGAAGTGCATATGCTCAAAATGCCTAAACAGAGGTCCTAGGAGCTGTAAAGTTTTAACAGTGACAGCATTTAGGAGAACTGAAGTAGATTGATAGAGAAGGAGGAGGCTGGAGGGAAACTATTCTCTCTTATACTCTGCAGCACATATTTCACATTATAGAACCGAAGAGCAGCTGCAGCTACCTGTATATCTCTAAGTGAGAGTCACCCATCTCCTGGGACCACAAATAAAATCTAGAAATAACAGTAGTCTGTGTCCTGTTGCATCTTTATCGTGCTGATTTCTGTTTCAAGCAAAGAGTATCTGCTGGAAGCTCATGGCCCATTGCTGAGATGCAAATACGAGAGTGCTTTATTCCATCTCTGTTTTGCCTCTGTGCTCACTACTGAAACTTCAGCAGGTGCAAGAAACAGGAGATCTTTCTTTGGCACTTGCTGAATTGCTGTTGTTGCTGGGTAATGCACTAGTCACAAATCCGAACAAGAATCCACACCAGGGCTAGCATGCCTCAAGGAGACTCTCGCAGGCCAAGCCAGCAGACCCTTCCTATGAATGCTTTGAAAGAGATAAGCCTGTCTTTGGTAGCCACCCCTCAAGGCTGATGACTATTGTAGAAGCACCAGGAGGAATTGACTGCATACTGCTGGTTAATCCACTCTCCTCCAAATGTTAAACTAGATTTTTTTTTTAAAGTGTGTTCAGCACTGAAGGAAGAGCCTGTAATTCTGAAGCAGACAGATTTCTATACAATTTATTTGCGACGTTCAAATTATTTCTGCCGATGCCTTTTGCAGACTTGGAAGAAAGAGAAAGGCAGCACAATGAAGGATGCTTTTGTGTAATTTACATAGTTAGTTTCTGGTTGATATTTAAACTATTTCTTGCACATGCATTGTATATTCTGCATCACTGATCAGCAAATTGCATTCAGCATCTAACTTGTTAAATGGTTTCCTCTGTCAGGAGAATGTTCCTGGTGTAATAGTGATATTTTATCCTGTCAAAAAAATGATTAGGCTAAAACATCTCAGTAAATACCATAAACTACCCAATAACATCAAAAATTGAAGATGTACAAAGGCTATTCAATTACTCAGGAAACTTCTAAATTTTCAGGTAACAGAACTCATTTTCTGCTTGAATGAGTAATCAAGGAAATATCATTTTCTTTTATATTGATCATGGTATAAGGCACAGCCTAAGGACAGGAGCATAAAATGGTCTATTACATTTTCTTTATTAGTGTTAGAAAATCATTTTCAAAACTATTTCACTGATTTTTTCCCAAGAAAGGAACCTCCTTACTAGATATTTTTATGCCCTGTCTCCAAATGCTTAGCTGTGTGAAACTGTCGCTGGTGGAATTGTATGGTGTCTCTGAGAAGTTCTGTCCTTGCGGAAGTCAGTGGAAGTCTTGCCATTAAATTCACCAGGGTCAGGATCGCTACTTCCATGTGGGATTAAACTGCAGGAGAATCACCATTCAAAACTCAGAATAATCCCAAGACTTCATTGACTAGGCTTTACTTGCATTCTGTGCCAAAAATAACCAAAGAAGAACAAGCACAAACAGCATATTCAGGTTCTGAGCATCCCAATGTCCTGAAGCCAGTTATCTGAGCTTACCGAAACAAGTGAGGTTTTATATCACCATAAGAGGTTCTGATTTGAAGGCTACTTGTAGACTGCTACTGTGCCTCAGGGAAACTAAAACCACCCCTGGGATGCTAGAGGGCTGCTAAGAGCAGCCCCAGCAGTGCCAACAATCTTCTCTCCCTCGACTACACCCACTTGCCAGATCCGCTTGTGTCACAGGGTGGACCTCAAGTGTGGAGCACTGTAATGCCAAACTCCACTCTCATTAGTGAAACAGCCTTGATTAAACATGTCTTTCAGAGCTGGGATACACTACTAACATATATAATCAGAAACGTATCAGTTTGAAGGTGATCCAAAGGTAGCAAAAATATTTTTCCCTAGAAGTCACAATTCACAGCTTTGGGGAAACAGACTGTTTTACCGTGATGTAGCATGCAGTAAGACTCAACTTGCCTATTTCCTGAGTTGCATTTTTGAGAATAAAAAATACATGTATTAGACCTACATGTAATAGACCGAATTATCTCCTGCCTCCAACTTGCACTCATTTTGATTTTTACTTCATTTTAGTTCCTTCCAATTTCCTAAACTGTAAAAAGTGGATTAGGCTACTAGGACAATTTATACAATCTTAATTGGAAAAGCACACTGTAAATACTTTCCATGTTCTGGAATATGAGATGTTTAATCTAGATACAAGTTTGTTTAAATGACTTTCTAAACTGTGAGTGTTTGCTTGCTGCCTATAAATGATCCTATAATATTCCACATAGTTTGTAATCCCTAGGTTTCTCTCATGAAAAACCCAAGGCATGTTCCTTAATACAAATGCATTTCCAGTCGATAAGAAGGTAATAGCTGTCAATAATAAGTGAGAACCTGCCCATAGTCTAATACTTCCTGGTTTTTCTTTCTTCTAGTAATAAATTTCAAGTTCTTTGGTACATTTACAATTACAGTAACTGGATGTTTTTCATCCAACAGGTTATGTTCCCAGAAGTATCATGAAGAGCAGTGAGGCAGAGATAAGAAAGATACTGAACATATTATTTCTTATAATGAGAAAGAAAATGTTGCTCCTGAACACTTGCAACAACTTTGCATCTCTTACAATCGTCATTATCCAGCTGCACCTGAAGATGCACCCAACTTAACAATAAGGCTGCTTGAAGCACAAAATTAAATATATATATGTATACACATATATATACACAGACATATATATGTATTTTTTTTACTTCCTTCTACATATTGTTCAATATATAATTCTAAGTACAGTTCTGCAAGAACAAAATGAAAGACATCCACCCAGAGGTTTCTCAGAGTTTTTGGATTGGCAACTGGTCACTTGTGATAATTTCTTCTTTTTCTACATCCTATTCAGACACAATGGAATGGGAGTCATGAAAATGTGCAGATAAACAGGCAAGAGGAGAAGGGCTTTTTTCTGAATTCTGCTTGCTTTTTTTAACATCCAGTCTCCCAAAGGAAGGATGGCAGTGTAAGAACTCAATTAGGGGACCAAATGCAATAAGCAAGTAAGTAAAACGAGTAAGTGTACTTCAAAATAAATCTCTGAATCTACATCCAGATGAGATTAGCATTCTAGAAGTGCTATCAAGCGAACAACCATCCCTGTCACATTTTGTACTTTAAATGGCTTAAGGAAAATAAATATTCTCGGTTTTTAATATGCTTTGAATTAAATATTTTTTAATTTGTCACACATGGAAAGAATGCAAAGATCAATGAATGCATTACATTAAGCTGGGCTACTAGACTAAAGTCTACCAGGAATTGCTAGAAGTCCAGAGGCTGTCCATTCATTAAGTTCAAGTGCAAAGCATGAGAAAAATACATGTAGTCCTTCACCAGTTATATGACAGAAAGCTTACCAAGCATATGTTCTCATGAAATTTGACGTTCACTTGTTTGTACTACCCTGGATCAAAATAATCCAATCACAAAAATACACAAGAACAACTAACAAATAGTTCCTATACCTTGACCTATGACATCTTGTCTGTACCTAGGAATAAAGCATATAATCAGATGTTCCTTTATACTCTGCACAGCAGCAAAGGGAACAGAGAAGATGGATGCAGGCAGAAGAACCCTGAAATTAACAGAAGTACCAAGTGTATTTACTCCTTATCTTCTCATAGACCCATGTGTAACATCCTAGAAGAAACAGATGTATGTAATTGGATGAAGCATCAGAGAATGTACAATAATGAAAAAAGCACTAAGGGGAAAAATGTAGTGAAAGAAAAGTGTAACACAGTTCCCAGTTCATTCGCTCACTGGGCTCTTCTTTTGCCTCATGAAATCTGCAACTTCTCCCTGGAAGCGTTGAGTGTTTTAAAACCCCTATGAAATTTGAGAGTTGCCAGTGCCTTAAGAGCTGGTCCCCTCCTGCTTTATACCTAGTGTCGCTGCCTCATCAAGGCTAAATACAGTGTAAGTTAGTCAGCAGGATGTCAGAGCTGCTATTGCCAGAATTAGACAATGGCTTTAACAAGGTCCACTGTACTTTCTTTTGAATCTCGTTCTCTCTGTATGCAAACTTTCCTCCTCAAGCTTTCTTTTTCAAGCGTCTAAGTGTTTCAAATTTTTGAAGTACATCTCTGGCTTTACAAGTTGTCCTCAGAGCCTTGTGGTAGGGATCTCACTGCTATTCTAGACAACAGGTTAGTGATGGAATTTTTTAGAATAACTGAATAATTTAGGTCATCTTGTCCAACTCCACTGCTCCCCAAAGCAGGGTCCTCTGTAGCTATATTAGGTTGCTCAGGGCAGTCAAATTCTGAGTATCTCCAAGGACTGAGGTTCCAGAACCCCTCTGGGCTGCTTGTACCAGTGCTGGTTCAGCCTCATGGTAAAGGATTTTTCTCCTTACACCTGATTGGAATTTTCCTCACTGCAATTTGTTTCTGTTGCTTCTTGTCCTTTCATTGTTCACATGAATGGAGAGTCTGGCTGTGTTTTCTAGTGGGTGTTTATAGAGGCATTTGAATTAGATTAATTAGATCATTCCTTTCTCTTCTTCAGACTGAAAAAAACCTGCTCAGTTGGTTTCTCCTTGCGTGTCATTTGCTCCATCCCTCTAATCATGTTCGTGGCCATTTGCTGGGCTCAACATAGGGTGGCTAGAGGGCTGCTACAATTCATCAGTTCCCTCTGGTACTGGACACACTGGTTCCTTCATGGCATCTCTCTTTCGGGCTGTTCACCTCTAAGAGCATTTGCAGACTATGTTCCTTGTAAACAAATCCATGCAGGAAGAGTGGAGGGCAGCAAGAGCTATCGTGGAAGATTTTTGCCACCACAGATCATGTTTCAACAGGGTAGTGCAGAGGATGCTCTGCCGAAGGGTATGTCCATGTGTGCCTGCATCCAGTTTTTGCTTACAAAACTAGACAGCTCAGTGACCAAGGGATTGTAACACTTGCCAGTTAACTAATCTTTCCCCACTTGAGACCGTATTTCATCAGGCAATTTGGTACCATTTGCTTCCAAACTCTCAATTAACAGCAAAGTGAGAATGCTGCTCTGCAAAAACACTGAATAAGAGAGCTGTGCTCTGCCTTTATTAATCTGCATTTGCAGCGTGGGGAAGCAAATATCCTGAGTACTCCTATATTGCTCCAGAAGTCAAGGATTTCAGGAACAGTAGACTGCAGTAGCCAGGGAAATCAATTACCCATTTTGTTACTTATTCTGCCTCCTGTCAAAAGTCATCACTATATCAAATAGTCTGCCTGTACTGTAGAGATAGTCAAGATAGCTTTACTAAGTGCAAGTTCCAGGAGCAGCTAACTGTGACAACTTGGTGTTTCACATGGCCTTCATTTCTCTACCAAGAAGTTCTTACCTCTCTGATGCCATGGCTAGTTGGCTTCCAGTAGGTATATAGGAAACTGCCATCTGTAATGCAGACAAACACTGAGGAAAATAAAACCATTCATAATGTTTCAGCCTAGGTGTCCAATATTAAACAGCATTGCCCGTATTTTCCTGGTTACCAGCAACAGAATTGTGAATTCTGAAGACTGCATAATTATTTTTAATTAAGTGACAGCAGATGCTATGTTAATTTGTGTAGGAGTGCATTTTATTTTAAAATTTCACAGAAAACTGGTCATGAGTTTGTTTTTAATTTGAAATTTTTGAGAACAAGAGTAAATGCAATAGATCAAATAGCAAAAATATTGCTAAATGTCTTATTAGCTCTAGTATAGTTTCACTGAAATTATATTACATAATTACTCATCTGCTTCTTTTATAATACAATGGGGAAGAGGAGGAAAAAACCTCCAAAAAAATCATTGAGAAAAATGTTATTTAAGTACTTTCAGGAACAATATAATTAATGAAGGGATCTTTTCACAATCTGATAGAACTAAAATAAAATCAAAGACATTTCACCAACTGTGAACTTTATTATTCTAGTCACAAAGTAAAATATTTTTTAAAAAGACATTTGTAATTTAAAGCAAAGTGATTCCATTACATGCTTATGTCTATCCCTTCCCTTATGTAAGGAATACGTTATTTGATAGCAAACAGTATCTGTGCTGATCCTACGATCACGTTCCTCAAACTGTTTTTAGTCCAAAAACTACAAGGAAAGGGAACAAGGTATTTTTTTGAGGACACTACAGGAAAGCAACAGAAGGGGAAAGACTGATGGTGGGAAAGGAGAGAGAGGAAATTTCCTGACTTCTAGGAAGAAGCAAGAAGACAGAATGGTTTCCTGTGAAAGAGCAAAATGAGGAAATTCAGAAGATCATGTGTGGGACCACAAAGAAACATGTATTATTACTTGAGTTTGCGGTGTATCATCTTGCTACTACACTGGCCATAGTGATTACCATTCCTTCTCAGGAACCTGGCCCATTGCATGTGTGGTATAAGGCTGGGAAAAGGAGTAAGCATCCTTCCAGCCAGAAAACCTGTAGGGCCCCGGGAACTAGGCTAGAGTAAGGGCTAAGGAAACTTTCAGCTATGGAAGAGAGTAGCAAGGGATTCTAGAGTTCTCTAGTTTGAGCTCCTTCCAGTGCAGATCCAGAAAATACTTGTGCTCAGAAAAACAGTCTCACTTCTCTGTCTGCTGGAAGTATATACCAATGAAAAGAGAACATCTTTAAAACAAGACCTCTTCCCATAATACAGCTAGCTTACTTACACAAAAATATCTGGTAGAGGCTATAAACATCTGGAAATTTTTCATTAACACTTTTGGGGTTTTGTGCTATTCCTAAAATAGAGACAGTGGAAGCATATGTCCAAATAACACTGATTTACTGTAATAATTTTAGCAAGACTTTTCAGGAAAAATTCATCCATCTTACCTTTTCTTCATATCCATGAAGTTTCACTATAGATGAATTTAGGCCATTGTCACGCTAGGCCAGACATACGGAGAGTAAGCATTTTTCAACACAATCATATATTATGCAGGATATATTGCTTTCAGATTTATCAGAAAGGCTGAAAAGCAGTAGGGATGTCTGCCACATCTATGCAAAGTCATTATGTTCAATCTGCATCTCACATGTGGAGAAAAAAGCAAATAACAGAACTGCTGTAGCAGGTATAAGGGAAGCCTGAAAAAGAAGAAAGCTTCACTGAAGTAAACCTCACATATTCTACTCAAACCCTCCCGTTAGTTTTTCTCAAAAGCACAGGGCCAAAAAGCAGTTTAAATCTGTGCAAACGCTTGTGGATTTTCGTGATGCTGAAGTGAAGCAGAAAACAAAAACAAAGACATTTTAGAAAAACACATGTGGTTCTGTATGCCATATTTTGCTAACTTATGTAACTGCAACACTTCAAATCTGTCTATGGGAAATAATTCATACTGCAGAATTGCAGAAAAGTGATGTACCCAGTGTTAAAGTGGAAGATACAAAGTTCTGCTACATTTGAGGACTTACTATAAATCGTAAAGGAAACAGCAATTTAAATTAGACAGATCCATCTTGCACATTTCTGGAATCTTCATTGCCACAGATTTATTATATCATTTTTTGGCTGTTTTTGTCTCAATCGGTCATGCAGCTGTTGCTCAGGAGTGCGGCCAACTGAGGTAGGTTCTGGGTAGTTTTAGTCTTGTCCTTGGAGGCAAACAGAATTTTAACTTAATGCTTTTTTTTCCTCTTTATGTAGAAGTTTGTGGAATTAGACCTTGGCAAATATTTTGCCTGTCTCTAGGAAAATATTATTGTTCCTTTCAGTATTTTGCATGGTCAGTACAGCCTCATCTCTGTCAACAGTACTAAATTACATCAAGGCTTGCTTCTCAGGCTATGAAGATGGTCACAATTAACTACACCAAGTTCACTCAGAAAAACAGCAATTGTTTTCTCCTGACTGTTAAATAGTGTATGTTACTGCTGTTTTCTCAGAGAAAGATTGTGACTTTCTTGCATTTTTTGCTAAATCTTTTTATGACTCCTAAATACACCAGTATTCCCATAATGCAATTTTCACAGGAAGGTACTCCCTTTCCTTGCAAGTTGTACATCTCCAAAAAGGATAAAAACCCTTTTATACTTCACTATCTTTTGCTTTTTTCTTTTATAGGACAAACCCAGAATGTTTTGCTCATGCCTGAGGCAAGGATGGTACCTGTACTTTGTGCTTTTTACTGCAGAATTAGTTTCAGGACCCTCCTGCATCATCCAGCACCCCTATAACTTTTTAACCAGGATGTATCTGGGCACTAAAGCCCAGCAACAAGGGAAAGTAACCTACCATTGAACTTGAGAACAGCAAGTTCACTTTCACTATACCCTAGATAAGTACTTCCTTTAGCATCAACAGGTAGCAGTTTGAGGTACCATAAATTAATGCTATTTTTCACACAAGTTAAAAAGGGCACCTTGCTTTCCTCTTTTGCTAAATAACACAGCTCTTCACAATGATGCTAGCCAACTGATAGTTATCAGGAGAGGTAAATAAGAAGAATTTCCTACCTTTTCTTGGCATCACTTGTTGTTCAACAAAGCCAGCTGCTGCTGCTTGTTTCCTTTACTCTATTTCTTAAAGTAAAGCCACTTTAGCTTCCCTACTAATTTTAAATTTAATTTCCTGAGCAGTCAATGCCTTTTCAAGAGTGCAGTGCTGGTCTTTCCCCAGCCAATGTTCTTCTAAGGTATTATGAATCATATACTTAAAAAAGGCAGATGCCCAAAGAAAGTGCTACATTTTGCTATCCTACTTATGGCTCAAGTCAGAGAATGAAAGTAATATTGAACAGTATATAATGCAATATGGGAACACCAGTGTCATTCAACAACAAACACCCTTTGTTATTTACACAAACCTTTAACGTACTTGTGGATATAGCAAGCAAATGGCAAGTCAACAAAGGAGTTATTTTGCACCTCTGAGATGCCATTGATTACTCTGACCTGGAGCAGCTGGCAAGGATGTTTCTTCTAGGAACATTTCACCAGTTGGAAATTGCTGCACAGGAATATGTTGGTTACAGTGAGGAATCCAAGTACATAATGCTTCAAAGAGAGCATTGGGTCTCCCTAGAACCTTTTCTTTCAGCACAAAAATATGTACCATGTATACTCTGCCAGCACTACTCTATCACTATTTTTTTTCTTAGCTAGAGTTCACCTCAGGAAGGAATGGAGAGAGGCACATTACTCCAAAATTATAGAGGAGATACTACTGGTTTCTCTTAGAGGAGCTGTTGAGTCTCACCACATCCACTGAGGTCTTGGTCCAAGACACAGCATGTCTGCTGATATACTGCATGCACAAAAAGATTTGGTATGCTAGCCCACAGCTGAATCCACTTCTGCACTTTTAGAAAGTACTGGTCTCAGGTGTGAGTTGGTACTAATAGTTAAGAGATGATTAGGAGCATGTGTTTACATTTCCATTCAGCTGTTACTATGGGTAAGATTATTGAGCGTCAGGACAAAGCTGGAGCTGAACATCACTCACAGTTGGGTATCACAACTTACCTCCTTGATAGCTAAGCCACTAGACTTCATAACACCACAGCAGGGAGTGTGTGCTCAGTCTTTGCCACCCTGAAGGACTATTATTTCAGCTGAAAGTCAATTGCATCCAATGACACAGAAATACGCTCCACACATGCCTGAGTTTCTCATCTGGGCACAAAAGCTCCCTCACCATCTCCTATTAAGTCAGTGCTGGTGGATCTGACCAGAGACAACAACAAAAGCAAGTCTCCTCTCTGGAAAGAGTTTTATAACAGATAAAAGATTCTTTCCTTTGGCAGCATGGAAAAGTGCAGCCACAAAAACTGTATCATGGCAAGTCACTGCGCTGATTCCCCTCATAATCTCTGCAAATAAAGAGGGAGATGGATACCCTCACCTTTATTGGTAGAAATCCCAGCAGATCCTCTTTCCATTAACATCATATAAGGGGATAACTTGTCTCTGGCCTCTCAGATTCTTCTCTAGGCTGTTTATGCTCTTCTTTCTCTCCCTCCATAGAGACATCCAGAATAAAATATTAATGAGTGCTCTTCAGAACAAAATTGGCTGAAAGTGGTATCTAGGGATAAGCAAATATCAAGAAAGTTAAGACTGCACACATCTCTTGGATATTTCTTGGCTTCTCAGGTGTAAGAAAGCTGTAAGTTAGGAAAACTTTTCAAGGAATATTTACTTTTGTTGATAACAAGCTGCAGTATAGCATATGTGTGAGGGCTAGAATATCTTTCCAGCTCGATTTTCACAAAGACAATGAATGCTCTTATATATTGGACATGGGACTACATATGACAGTCTGTAATAGTTATTTTTTAAATTCAAATATTTGAAAATGCATGTGAAGACATAGCTTCAGTGTAGTGTCAAGATTTTAACATTGTTCAAATTGCACCTCCTTAGAGGAAGCAGTAAATTACATTGTTCACATACTGTTCTCACAGCCATTACTATTAGTGAGAGGCAATCCATTGATATTTTGGTAGCAT
Source organism: Theristicus caerulescens (assembly GCA_020745775.1). Lineage (NCBI taxonomy): Eukaryota > Metazoa > Chordata > Aves > Pelecaniformes > Threskiornithidae > Theristicus > Theristicus caerulescens. Next base: position 63,533,788 of record CM036564.1, on the reverse strand, counting down.
CATGCTTCTTAAATGCACATGATAGTAATCAACGCCAAAAATTACAAGGTATCCATACTCTGATGGTATTTGAAAAAGTATTCTTGTATACCATCTATGCTGCCTTCCATGGCTTACCCTGACTCTAATCAGTACTACCCTGCCATACTATCTCTTCACGTGTCCTGCTGTTCAGAGGATGCCAGCATTATTTGTGTTGACCCACCACTCCAGGAGTAGGGAAGGGGGCAAGAGAGATTGTGACCAAGTAAAGAATTCTGTACCACAAGGAGAATGGGAGAGTTCCAGTGCCCCCAGTCCTACCTCATGGTGCAGCCTCCAATGCAGAATGAAGTCCCCAGGAAGAGTCCCAGACTCCTACTGAAAGAGACTCTCCAGCCCACCATCATCTGCTCTGAAACCCCACTGAAACCTGCCTAGTGACACTGGCTATCATGAAAGAATAAAAATGTCACTGATTATAATTATTACTCATGGCATTCAAGCTAGTAATCACAGGAAAAGCCTGGATGATCCACATCTTGTAAGTCCAGGGGTAACAATACTCCAAATCCCATCACCTGCACATCCCTCAGCCACTCTATAAAGTCCCATAACATATGTGCTGTGGCTGAGTGATGCCTGAACTCTCTCCTAATTCCTGGCAGAGATACATCATGGGTGTGCTGGATCCAGACAGGCTATCATGGCTCCCTTTCACTTAGAGCATCACGTGTCATACTGTTACAATCAAATTGTTAACAACCATAATAGCTGTAAAACTGACACTTTTGAAAAGGATTTGGAATTCTACTTCAGACACTTTTTAAATTCTCAGACTCTGTCACTTAGTTCTCCCTACTGAGTGTATAAATACTGATATTTGACTGTGACTCTACAGTGGTTACAAAGGCAGCAATTTCTTTCAGCTACTTGACATGAGCTTTCAAGGACTGAATCTGAGATGATTGCCAAGAATGATCTTTTTTTGCAGATTCCTAATTCTGACTTCTTTCCCTGCAAACGTGATTCTTTGGTTACCAGCTGGCTTTGGAGAAGCCACACCACAGAAACAAAATGATAGAAAAGGAGAGGAAGTACCTGTACTTGCAAGAGACAGAATTACAGAATGGTTGAGGCTGGAAGGGACCTCTGGAGACCATCAAATGCAGCCTCCCTGCTCAAACTAAGGTGAACTAGAGCAGGCTGCTCAGAGCCACGTCCAGTTAGGTTTTGAGTATCTCCAGGGATGGTGACTCTACTACCTCTCTGAGCAACCTTTTCCAGTGTTTGACCACCTTCACAGTAAAAAAGGTTCTTCTTATGTTTTAAGTGGAATTTCCTTTATTTCAGTTTGTGCCTATTGCCTCTTGTCTTTTCACTGGGCACCACTGAGAAGAGTCTGGCTCTGTCTTTACACCTTCCCATCAGGTATTATATAGAATCATAGAATCATTTAGGCTGGAAAAGACCTTTAAGATCATCGTTAAGATATACATTAATAAGATCCCCCCTGAGCCTTTTCTTGACCATTCTAAACAATCCCAGCTCTCTCAGCCTTTCCTCGTATGGCAGATGCTCCAGTCCCTTCAGTGGACTCACTCCAATATGTCCATGTCTCTCCTGTGCTAGGGTGCCCAGCACTGGCCCAGCACTCTAGATGCTGCCTCACCAGTGCTGAGATGAGGGGAAGGATCACCTTCCTTGACCTGCTGGTGGTAGTCCTCCTAAAGCAGCCCAGACTACTGTTGGCCGCCTTTGCTGCAGGAGCACATTTCTGGCTCATGGCCAGCTTGCTGTCCACCAGGACCCCTGGGGCTTTTCCTGCAAAGCTGCTTTCCAGCCAGTTGCCCCCCAGATTGTGGCACAACCACCTCCCAATTTTTAACATCTGTAAATTTTCTGAGGGTGCACTCTGTCCCATCATCCAGCTCATTAACGAAGATGTTACACAGTACTGGGCCTAGTATTGACCCTTGGAATACACCAGTAGTCACTGGTCCAGCTGGACTTTGTGTTGTTGTTCACAACTTTCGAGACCAGAAGTTCAGTCCTCAATCCACTTTGCAGTCTATTTATCTAACCTGTAGTTCATCAGTTAGTCTATGAGGATGTTATGGGAGACAGTATCAAAAGCCTTGCTAAAGTCCAAATAAACAACATGCCCCTTATTCACCGAGCTTGTCATTTCATCATAGAAAGCAATCAGGTTGGTCAGCCCTTTGCTGTTGATATACATGTAGAAGTCCTTCTTGTTGCCTTTCACTTCCCTAACCAGATTCAGTTCCAGGCGGGCTTTGGCTTTCCTAACCCCATTTCTGTACACTTGACAGTGTCTCCATATTCCTCCCAGGTCACCTGTGCCTGCTTCCACCTCTTTATGCATCCTTTCCATGTTTGCATTTACTCAGGAGCTCCTTGTTCTGCAAGGAGTGCTGGCCTCCTGCCACCTTTCCTTGATTCCCTACACATGTGGATGGACTATTTTTGGCAATATCTTTGAAAATCAGCCAGCTCTCCTGGGCCCTTCTTCTTCCCAGCATCATATGTTATGGGAGTCTTCCAAGCAAATCCCCTGATTAGGCCAAAATCTGCTTTCCTGAAGTCCAGGGCTATGATCCTGCTATTTGCCTTGTTCCCTTCTCACAGAACGCTGAGCCCCACCATCTTATGGTCAGCTTCACACAACATCTGTAATCTGGAAGGATAAGGTAGCTCAGAAATGAAAAACTTCTTCTGGTGGATATTGCCATGCTTTGTGTGATGCTAATTGAAAGAACAGCAGCAAAATTACACCCCAATTATATGTCACAGCTACAAAACTCAGTACCTTTTAAAATAACTTCTCCAGTGGCTAAAGTGGTCTGAAAGAACTTGCAGACAAAACTGAGATGTTCAGTGTCACTCCAACTTTACAGCATTATTGAAGTGCAGTACTCCCCAAATCCCTAAATGTAAGTAGAAACTGCAAATATAAGTTAATTGTTTAGTTCTCTACATAATCATTGCCCAGGTTCTGGCTCAAGCTAAAGAATTTATGTCTGGAATGAAGTTTGTTTAGCTTGCTCACAGCTATCTCCTCCTTTTGGTGTGAGGAGTCCACAGGAGACATGTCACAGTCAAAGCAGAAAAGCAGGGTCCCCTAATAAAACTTATCATCATGTTGATCTCAAAGGTGGGAAGAGAGCACAGAGTAGGAATGACCTCTATCGTGAGGTACTGTATGCTTCTTGCTTCTCTCTCCTCTGACCTCTATCCCTTGCCAAGCTCTCTTCTACTGAAACTGAGGACTTTGTCCCTGGGCTTATGTCTTGCAAAGCTGTGCTTTTCTTAACCAGAATCCCAAGGTGCCAATAAGCAGAATAAAGTACTTAATCTTGCAGTGGCAGTATCATTTCTTGGCAGGGTCATTAGTGTTTGCTGTGGGATCTGCCTGGTGGTTAACACAAGGAATTGGCTGTGAACCATTCCCTATGTCCTTATTTTGCAAAAATCTCCCTGCACTAAAATGTTGTGTTCTTCAACGTCATGCCGACAGCTCCCTCACTCTCACACACATACATACATGTTCTAATTGCTTGCAAATATGAAAAATACTGAAATAGGAAAATTGAGGTAGCTGTTTGGTGGCCATTAAGGTCTTCAACTATAACATTCTGTTCTAATTTACTTAGTTCAAATTTCTTATTAAGCAGCCTAATATATAACACCATCCTTGAGAACTAGCAGGAGAGGAATAGGCGCGATATTTGATTTTACTTGACATACTAAAAGTACATTTGCTTTGTGATCAACAAAAGGTCAGGAACATTTTGTTATTGCAAGAAATTGCATCAATTACAAGCTGTCCAACGTCTCTGCAAAAGTAACATGCACACGAGTCACTTGCAGCCTCCAGGCTTTGCTCCTTGTTTTTTTGTGGGTTTCCTTTGGGAAAAAAAAGTTGCCTTTAGATAGTCTCAGCACAATTAACTAAATACTGTTGAACAAGGCATGCAACAGCTTATTGAAGAAAGAGCTTAAGAAAACAGATTGCACAATTAAGGCTATGTATCCAGATACAGGAAAAAGGGTTTTATACCTTCACACAAAACCTAAACTTAGATTACTGATTGCCAGGAATAGTTGTACCAAGGAAGGATCACTCCATACATGAGCCTTTCCTTATACTTTTCCCTGGACATCAACTATTGACCAGTATTAGAAATGAGATATTGTTCTAAGTAGAACTTTGTTCTAAACGATCTATTAATTCATAGGTGTTACAAATCATAAATTATGTTTTTTAATACATTTTCCAGATGAAGGAATGGTCTGCATTTCTTTGGAGAAAGAGTCAATTTGTGGAAGCAGCAGGAAGCTGTCATACTTAGTCCAGGGCTGCTCAGATCTGCAGTTTTGCAAATATTCAGCAATTCTGCAGTTCATAATCAAAGCTGAAATCAGGTGAGTTTTGATGGTTTGGTGCAGTACCTGTACCTGTAGTTGCAGTCACTGAGGTTCTGCCTGCACCCTAGGGTTATGTTTTCCTCTGTCCATGACTGAAATAATGGATTTTTTTTAAATGACTGCACAAATGGCCACACCTTCATTTTACACGAAAGACATCTGAATGAAAACTTCCCCAGAAGTATAATACTCCATCATGCTGGTTATGTTCCTTTCCAGATTTTACACTATTGCCCAACTAAGTAGGAACTCATGCCTGAATTTTCCATTGCAAAACACTTCTGGTCCAAGATACTTAGGCAAATCACATAGAAAACTAAGACTGTTCTCTGTAACTCACTCCAAGTAAATATATGATTCAGCAACACATAAAAATATGTTTTGCTAGCACATATTAAAATTAGAGGCAATGGAATACCATTAAGGAAAGGATGTGATATAAGGCAAATAAGTGCTTATCAGACAGTTTTGCAGGCACAGAATGATACATTAATGAGGTTACACTTAGTTTCTCTTTTTCAAGACTCATGTTCTTAGCTGTTTGAGAGGTGCAGTTTTCCAAAGCCAAATTTACTTCTTACTGTTTTAGCTTTAAATTGAAAATTACCTTTAAAAATATTTTTTATTAAAAAAATAACAGTAATATTAGCTGTAAGCAGTTCCTATAAGTATATTAAGGGATTTTAAAACACCATAAACCCTTCCTCTTTTCTTGACAACACTATGCTGACTGGTCCTAATGCTTGTATATGTGATATCTGCAGTTTCCTATGTCTGTGCAACCAATAAGAACTCCAATGATGTGATTTCTAGCTGCTGCTCCTGTTCTCATGGAAACAGGTGTCAGAAGTAGGTACTTTAAACCAATCACAGTTTCATTTAAAAAAAGTCCTTTGAGAAACCATGATTAGGTATAGGCATGAGTGTCCCCCCTCTTCTTTTCTTTAAATATGATCTTTGGAAGATGTTTTCCCTACCATCAATTATTTGCTATTCTCTTGGTGCAATCATTGGAGTGAAAGCTAATGAGTTTCAATCTGTGCATGTTTGCAGTGCTTGGTACAGTCTCCAGGTAACAAAGTTCCGGTTCTTATCATACCTATTTTATAACTGATGTAGTATGAATCTGCTAGCAATACTGCGATTAATTTGAAATTTTAATCTATTTTAGCACATTACTGAATCCAAAATCCAATCAGTTACTCCCAGTTACTTTCTGACTGCTTTTTTGCATAAAGTTGACCAGTGTCATACCATAACAGAGTGGCTTTCACTTACTGAGTATCCTAAAGTCATTACTATTTTTGTATCAGGTCTGGCTGAGTCACACCAGCCTTCTGAAAACATCTTTCAGGAACCATTTGCAAGGGGAAAGGCAAGCAGCTGATCCAGGATCTTTTTGGCCCCAAAAGCAATATTGGTCTCTCAGCTTACAAAAGCTCTCAGTTTCAAAAACAAATCTGCTACTCTGAGGGATCTTTTAAAATAAGCTGATGTAACACAGAAGCCAACCAGCTAACCAGAAACAAACCCGGTGAAATTCTGACATAAGCAATGATACACAAATTTCATCTGGGAGACTGGGGGTTTGAAATTGTCCATCTGATCTTGATGTATCTACGTACTTATTAAGAGCATGCCTAGATTGCAGAAGAGCCAAAACCATAAGGTGAAATGAAGCATCTGACTGCCTAAGTAGGCAGGTGCAATACATGGAACAGGTGCAAGCAATCATGGCTTAGCATCAGAAACAAGAGGTGTGTTACTGGAAATGCAGGAGATCTAAAACAGGGAGGACACAAACAACTTTATTCAAATGTAAAATTCTTATTTGCCAGAAGAACTAACCAGGTTTTCATGCAGACACCATTATCTCCCTACCTGCTGCCACAATACCTGTCAGATCACACAGTTCCACCTGACAAAATGTGAGGACTGTAAGACCCACAGGAAAATGGCAGAGACCTAGCTGTGATGAAGACAGTACTAACTAAACAAGAAACCATCACATCTTGTTGATTACAGGCTCTAGACTTGTCTTTCACAGACAAAAAACTTTGGTGATACCAAAGATGGTGATACCCTTAACACTGAGCAGCATCTTCCTAAACAAGCCGGACAATCAGAAGAGAGAAGTACTACTGGGCTAACTGGGGTACCATAACATAAAAGATAACAGAAATTGTGTAAGTTTGCAGCCAAAATTCAAACTGGGCTGTTTATCAGATTTGGACAGAAAATGCAGCCAGAACAAGAAAAGGCTTTTTTTTTTTTTTTTCCCTCAAGCTTGAGTGAGTCCATCATGCAAACATATAGCAAGTGAGCAACCAACAAATGATCTGTCATACCAAGAGGTAAACCAGTTAATATCCTACTCAGACAAACATCTCCAGATGCTAGAGAGTACAAAGGTATCATAATTAAAATAAACTGCCTTCTGTAAAAGAACTAAGTGCTCCTCTTTCAAAAAGCATACTAGTTTGTTTCTCATTAATTGTGCTGTTCATGTTAAAAGCAAATGGGAAGTATTAAGCAAGTTATCTTTTGGGTGTAAATGAGGAAACAATTCCTGCCATTCATGTTGCAGCCAAGGAAAGGCTGCAATGCAAGTTGTAGTGCTTTAAAAACCCTTGTTATGCCATGACAAAAATCCAGAGGAGCCATGATTAATAATCAGAGTTTTCACTACCGTGACTAGAATTAAACTTACAGAAGTCCCAACTGATGATATTTTTTTCCCTACTTCACCATGTCTCTGAAGGATCTATAATCCATGATGTAGTCTAACAATATTTATTTTACATATCTCAGTATCATAGAATCATAGAATCACAGAATCATAGAATGCTTTGGGATGGAAGGGGCCTTTAAAGGTCAAAAGCTTGTCTCCAGCCTGTCTTTGTCCCTGTCTCCTGGATGGACTTTGGACCCATGTAGTAGCCCTGTCTCTGGCCCTGTCTCTATTTACTCCTGACTCCCTGTTTGGACCCTGGATCTGGGTCATCACTTGCCTGGTCTGGGACTGCTGATGGGCCCTGTTACCACCATCCAGCTCTGCCCACCATGTTCAGACAGGACATGGCCATCCCCCAGTGAGGGCACTGCCCAGGCTGGGGTCACCCTCAGCTCCTGGCTCGCCTTCCCCTAGGGAAAAACCAGCCCTTGCTACTCCCTGGCAATTATTTTGCAACCCCCCAAAAATTTAAGCTAGTCTTAACTTTCCTTCTGCCTTTATCCGGCCCATAAGAAAACAGAAAAGGATGAATAAAATTATAGTATTTTGTTTCCTTTGTTAATAATAACAGGGGCAATACATATGAGATCATCTTACTACAGGGGATCTTGCCTTCAGATAAAGTATGTATGTACCCTGTTTTTTAGACTAGGCACAAACCAAGGGGTCATAAGGAATGAACTAATTTGTAGCCAGCAGAACTGGGGGTGAAACCTAAAAGATTAGAAAGACAAAAAGAAAGCTTTTGTCTTCAGCCAGACAAGCAGGAGCTCAGTAGCACACAGGCATGTGTGATTATTTCACTAGCTGTATGAGCTGCAGCTGCCTGCATAAAAAGTGCTCCTTTTTAACAAATGAGGTAAATACACTTAGCTTTTGCAAAATAAATCCATAAGACTAGCCTAACGCTACAAGCAGCCTTACCCCATCTTTTCCTGGTCAGGGTCTATAAAAGACGTACGGTATGTTTCTCTTCTCTGTTACAAGAGCTCCCCTTAGTGCCAAATGTGTGAATAACAGCTTCAGCTGCACAATTTATTTGCGGTCTACGTTGGGTCCAGTCTTCCAGATCCTGGCACGCAAAAGCCATATGGTCACTAAACTCAGTGTACAGTGGAGCATATTTACTACATGCTGGAGTGAAAATGCAGTACCGAAATACTCAGATGGAAATGTGTGTAACCTATTCCAGTTGTACAACTGTAGGAGGTGTTCTGAGGAGAAAACCTCCTCCTGCAGGTCACTTAGCAAGAAAAACCACTCTACTATCTGTTCTCAGTCTACTGATCTCATACCAGGTGCTGGGAAACTGCTTTGTCTTTAACATTTTCGATTTCACAAGATTCATTCCAGAATGGTTTTGGTACTGGGACAAATGGCAGAATATACAGTTAGATCCGTGAAGTTAATGAAAACTGTAAATATTCATAAAACAGGCTTGAGTGGTGGGTCTGTGCTTAATTCATAGGCTGTTGAATTCAGCCTAATATGTCTCCCATTTTTTTTAATGGTGCAGAGGACTCTCCAACAAAGCTGCAGGATATCTAGCCTCTTCCAAGAGAGACTTCTGACTGTATTATCACTTGCAGGACATGGCACTGCCAAAAATTTCATGAAAAGCCACTGGGTTGCAGGGAAAAGACTGATATAGGAGAACTCACATTGCTTTTCTATAAGTAACTGGCTCCCTCCAACTAGAATTGGGAGCATGGAAAGGCCTTAGGCAAAATGCTGTCTGGCCTAGCCAGCTCCGCTCCTGAAGCTCAGGGGAGCATGTGCTTCACTGGGAATGTTGCCACCGTCTGAATGGGTTCAGCATGTGCTGTCACTGCTGCTTGTCATGAGAGGGTGGGGGGAGAGGTTCAGTTCATATCCATCGCTCCCTCAGAACTAGAAGCGACAGCATTGCTTTTCACCAAGAGAGTCCTTCGGGATTATTTAAATACAGCTGTTGGGGTTTTGTGGGAAAGCATTGAGAGAGTGAGCTTGTGACATTCATTACGTGCAGCTTAAAAGGCCCCTTCTGCTCTATGCAGATTTTCATCTTGTGCTCACCTCCACCATTACTGGATGCAGTATCTGCCATACCTGGTGCAGAGTCAGAAAGCCTAAAAACACATCTGAAGTGATTGCTTTTGGCTGGCCCCTTGGCTTTCAGTGGTCTCAGCCCATAGGGAACAGCATGCCTAGGGACACAGCTGACAGATAACCCAATCTAGACCACACAGAGTAATATTAAAGAAGTTCTTTGTGAAATTCATATTTCTACAGCACTGAGGAAAGAAGCACTGATTTCTACTCTTGCTGTGTAAGGAACATTTACTCTGGGCTTCTGTTATAGCCAAAATTTTTCTCACTCCTTAAGAAATGTTGACTAATTCTTCTTCAGAGGTAATTAACAACAACAACAGAAATTCTGTGTGTATCCAGAACACTTTGTAAAAGTTAAAAAAAAATCCTGAGCAACTTATCTTCCCCCAATTCTTTATTTGCCTTGGCTGGCTGCTACTGTTACTGTTTGTTTGCTTTTTTGCCACAGGGTCAAGCACCTACATTGTGACATTTGTATCATTGTACCAGGGATATTGCATCACCTGTGATAACAGAAGTCACTGACACAGTCATAGAACAAATGGCAAGATTCCCCCTGACTTGGGTGGGCTGGGATTTCACATAGTGTGTACCATCGCAACACTGCAGCAGGAACAGCGCTACACCAGGACCCTATGTGGGGTGCCATATCACCGTGGCACCCAAAACCAAACAAGGGGCTTTTTAGCCTGTTATCTTGGGCAGAGACAGTTTGAAAATACCCAAGTATGGATTTTGGTATGGGTACTCTTCATAACACTCAACTCTCTATTTGTTCGCTTCTTAATCCTGCCATACAGAAGTATTTGAGATCTACTAATTCTGGGGTATGGGACATAATTTTGTGACTTCAGCACTGTAATGAGTAGTGTTTTATGCCTGTATCTTCAGGAAAATCCCTCTTCCTCCCATCAGAAATGTTAGCTCTCACTAGGCACCTAACGTGAGTGTACAAAGTCTTCAGTAAATTCTAGATTAAAAAGTAATTGGGATGGGTTGATTTTAGCCTCTTTCTTTGCTGATAGCAACCTTGCTGTTAAAAAGCCCACAAAACAAAAGAATTCTCTGGACTTCTTAAAATACAGTGCTGAAAACTATGAAGTTTTACAAGAAGCAACCGATAGAAACTTTTCCACAAGTTATGTTGTCCTTTTTATGTACTAGTAAACTGCTCATTCATCTCTCTAAGGCTGACTCAGAAAGGCTTTCCTCTGTTTAAGGACTTGCAAGCTTCAGGTGTCTTTTTGCCTTGATGACATTCAGGGCACCTACTGAATTTAAGTATTTAAGAATTTGAGAAGATTGCCTGAGGCTGAAAAAGCACAGAAGTTACTCTCAGTTGATAGACAGAGCTCTTCATTTATAAAACAAGTTATGGTTTCTTGACTGGTCCAAGCATACATTCAAGTAGTGCCAAGAAGAAAAGCTTTCTAGGATTATTGTCCTGTGGTGGTATTACCAACTGTTCTGGTTTGGCTCACTGCTTCCTAAATATAAGGTGGGCCTCAGGAGGGAGATGTGCAAGTGTTAAAGCTGGATAGAGCACAGAGTGCACAGTCCAGCATAAGGAAGTGGTTCAAGGAAGCAATAGCTGAGACAAGGGGGAAAAAGCAACAATAATAAGGGAGATATGAGGGTGGCTGAACACTGGAATAGGTTGCCCAAGGAGGTTATGGACTCTGCATCCTTGGAGAACTTCAAAACCCAACTGGACATGGTCCTGGGCAAACTGATCTAGCTGACCCTGCCTGAGTAGAGCGGTTTGACCAGATGTTCTCAAGAGGTCCCTTCCAGCCTCAACTATTGGCACAACAGCAGAGAGAACAACTGGACCCAGAGGCCAGGGCTCAGAAGGCGGCATTAGAAAAGCCTGTTAAAATAAGATCAAGAACGACTGTTACGAAGAGATTATGACAGAAATGTCAGATGTTCTCAGTTGAAGCTTCTGGGAATACAATGTTTCTGAAGGGACCACCAATGCAATCAAATTCCTAATGTGTAACAGCCAGCTCTGCATAAGAAGTGCCAAGAGCTCCAGAGTTCACCCTGTCTTCCTTAAAAAGTATCAGGGAGGCATGGACACTTGAACTATGCCCACATTTTCTAACTTCTTCACACATGAAGGCACTCCCTGTCAGACTTTACCAATTGCCTAGCTATAAGGAGCACTGTAGAAACAGGATACTGGTTCATGTTCGTATGTTTTCCCTTCCACCCTGGAGTATTCTGACTGATTAATGAAGGGGCATGCAGTAGGTAGCTGGAAGACTTGTTCCCATGAAAACCTGGAAAGTACTCCAGCTAACAAGGTTTTGAACACCTTAAATTTTAGATTAAAGAAAGCCCAGTGCCAAAGGTAGCAGTTATTAGAGCAAATTGTCCTCACATCTTCCATTAACCCAGAGTACACTCATCATTGAGTCAAGGGAAGAGCATGTCCTCTTCATTAGTGTCACCTTTTGCAAGAACTAGCACAACGCAACCCAAACACAAGAAAAATACCTTTTTTTTCCCTTGGTTCCATTTTAAAGTGTCACTGCAGAAAGTGCTTTCCCTAAATGTCTCCTACCTTGTATAACTTCTCTTCTTTCTTCCTTCATCACAACTTCCTTGGCTCCAAAGATGCAACAAAGCTTGGACATCAAGAGTGGCCATTTGCCCCCAGCCTTTTTTGTTCTTCCGATCCAAAAATGACTATAAAGAAATTTTAAATGTATTTGTTATGCCAGTTTCACACAATTACCCGGAGTTCAAGCTGTGGAGGGCTGAAATAAGCTAGACAGAAGTGCAAGCAATTATGTACATGGATAGGAAGGAAGGGCCTCCATCCTAATGCCTTGAACCCATGGGTTTAACACTGGCTCTGCCTGTTGAGAATACTGATTCACCCATGAGGACGTCAGCAGTTAGAGACTGCATACATATATTTGACTGCATCCCACTGCCCAAACATAGAAAGCCGGTGTCCCTTTGCAGGAAATCTTGCTGCCATGAGTACAATAATGGACAGAGTAACACAAGGTACCTTTTCCCTGACTGGGTGTGCTATGTCTGCAGCAATTAGCACAAGAGACCATGAGCTGGGAGGTTCGTTATGGACCTGTGTACTGCTGTTGACTCACTCTAAGTCAGCCCCTTCAGTTTTAAGCCCAAATTCATCCTGCAGTCAAGCTGCCTGGTTACTAGTCCAAGCTCAGAAGCACATGTTTATGTCATGGTGAGATTTGGGACAGTTAGAGGGAAAGCTTGAGCTCATCCAGATGCTCAGCACAAGCTCTGCCACATCTACCCCGCAGTGTGGTTTGGCAGGACACCAGCTGCCCACCAGAATCCTCCATCCCCTACTTCCCAGGGCCTTCAAGGGATGTCGTATGGCCAATGGCATGCAGACAAATTGGCCAGGCTCCTTCACAGGAGCCCTCTGTTATAATATGATATAAAGCCTGCATAATCTGTAAGAAGGGTACTGGTGGGAAACAGCCAGGACAAAAGCCAAGTTCCATATCCCAACTGCTTTTGCTGCTCACTGAGCAGTGCTGGGGCAATTGAAAATGGTAAATCATAGAGACTAAAGGAAAGTGAGAGTGTATGTTTGTGTTTGTAAGCAATTTTGGCTAATAACATGGATGTTCTTCCCCTTGTAACAATCCCACTTAAGTAAGATATAATAAACATTACACTAAGAGCTACCAGCATCAGTTGTTACATTTAAAAGGTGATTGTGAAATGCTTCGCGCAGGGTGCAGTAAGGTGGGGAAGGAGTTGTAGCTGCTGAGATACGAACCGAGGGCAATGCAGGTGTACACACAGCTCCCTGTGCCCAGGCTCATGCCTGCAACCACACAGACCTGTGACCTCTCAGGATTCACCCCCTTGTCCCACCCTGCAGCCTCCCCATGTGCAGCAAGAGAATCTATATTACCTAGCACATGGCGGTTTCATTTCAGCAGCCACACCAAGAGCAATCTCCCTGAGAGGCTGCCCCTCAGAGCCTGCTGCTCTTCCCTTCCTCTCACTGGCAGCCATGACACCTGCCTGTCTGCCTTGACAGACCCCGCTGTTTCACCTTCAGAAGCCATGTATCTTACTTCAGTTTTCCTCTAAGGTCTATCTGTGGAGAGATGTTTGTATTAAACTAAAGAAAGGTCTGGTGTATACAACTGGATCATGAGCACCTGTGCCAGGGTACTCTCTTTCAGGCAAAGACAAGCCCACTTACAAAATGGCGCCTGGAAGTGAAGGGGAAAGCTTCAGCAAGGCGGCCCTTGGCATCTAGCTAACATCAACTGAAAAGGACACAGCAAGTGTAGAATTTGAAAGCACCCAAAAGATATCCTTTCCCATGTTACTAGCACCTTAGATTATTGACAGATTTCTCAATTCGATTCCAGCATAGAGTCATTTTTGGTTTGGTTTTATGGTTCTTTAGCTCTGGCTGTGGGAGACACCGATGCCACACGAGAGAAGAGGCTGCTCCCAGGAGTGGGGAGACAGCCTCCCCCTACTCCTGGTAATCCAGCCCTGATGTACAGCAACAGCACGGTCCCATACGCTGAGTTTAAAAGGCTTAACTCTGTTATTCTTGCAAATAAAAAGTTCTCTACATAAAATAAATTAAAACATTTCTGTTAATAAGGCCATTGACAGTATCATTTTTTACAGAATCTAAGGTCTTGGCCTAGATGAGGACGGTGGTTTCTCTTTATATAACAACAAATTTTTACCTTTTTTACTCTTAAAAATGCCATTAATGTTGCTAATTTCAGTGATGATGAACGATGTCAGACCTGAAGAGAAATCCCCTGGTAAAGGGATGTAGACATGCCTGACACACAAACGTTTCTGAACCAAGAGACATTGAAAAAACCTCGCTGATTTCAACAGCACTTGGATCCAACAAAGTAAGAATTGCTTGAAAGGAATTTGGGCCAAAAACATATTAAAAAGCCCTTTCCCAAAACAGAAGAATATTCCCACACAAACAACAAAACCACAAGCACCCCTGTCCCGTCTGAGACGCTCTGGGATACTCCTCTTCCTCCTGCAGAGCCGTGCTCCTCCACGGAAAGCAGGAGCTGGGAAGGTGAAACGGGGGCACGAACCACCCCATGGCAGGGTCACAGGCAACAGACGGGTGGAGCAGCAAAGGCTCCTTTCTTTCTCTCCGTCCTTAAGGCTTGATCCTTTGAATTCAAAGCCATTTACGGGCACTCAGCATCACTGTAGATGCAGGCTGTCTGCAGCTCTCTGGTATGTTAACTTTTTCCAAGACTGAGCTAAAGAAAAAGACTTCTTCAGAGTCCTAAGTCTCAGCATGCTTTGTCCATCCCCGCTGTACAGAAACACCACCTAGTAAGCACATTTCACATTAAACTGCCATAAACTTGCCATTAATCTGAATATTTCAACCAGGAAGTGTTCTCTCATAAGAAAATATTAATAAGCAAATTTGGGAACAGGCTCATTTTTATATGTCAGCAAGCACTTCGTTTTACATCTGCTTTAAAAGGCACAGTGTCACCTGAAAGTATACCAAGAATTGACACTTTCTGATTTTCCATAGACTATTTCCGTCATACTCAGGGTTCTCCTAGTTCCAGGAGGAAGTCTGTGTGCATACATGCTGTCATTGATACATATATGTGTGGTACGTGGCGTTCAGACTCTTTTGATCACCAACACCAGGTAACAGATCGAAAGCATAAAGTGAGGTGGGGAACCCAAGAAAGCCATCGTTCCTCCTCTCTGCCTCTGTGTAAGCTGGTGATATCTGAACCTTTCTTTTCCCTGGAACAGGTAAAGACAGTTGAATACTGATCAATATAAATGCTACAGAACTATTACACTCTTCTCTTTGAAAAAGGAATTCACTTATTTATTTGCCTATGTGTCACTCTATTTCCCAATCAGTGAATACAGTTTAAGATAACTCTTCAGGCTTTAGAAATCACCCTTCATGTGAAGCCGTAACACTTTTCTGTCACAAGCACTCATGCTTGCTGTGCCTGAGTGAAGGGCACCTTCCTGAGTGAAGGACGCCATGTGTGCTCTCTCAAAACCAGACTTTTTTAAAGAAAATCCAAATTGCCATGGAGTCCTGTGTGAAAATGTTCCTGCTTAAAATGTCAAGGCACCCCTCTTCAGATCCCAGGACAGCCAGGAAAGCAGCTTCTCAGCATTCCTCTGAAAGCCACGTGGGCTGCCTGGAGTACAAAAACTCCATCATCATACAACTTGTAAAAATCATAGGAAATAAGAGGGACTGGGAATAAAAAACTGTCCCCAAAGGGGAAAAATTCTTTGCCCCATTCACCAGATCCTTTTGCAAAGCTCCAGGAATGCTACTGAATCCTCAAAGGAAAAGGGAAGGAAGACTCAGGCCCCAAAGGTGTTCCTGTGGCAGCGGCTCAGACCATCGTGCTTATCTTGTCCTATGCTGACATCTCATCACCTATGGCCACAGGGTCAATGCCTACACTAGTGTCAATGTTACAGTGCAGGAAAGGCCTTAGGGCCAAATCTGTTGTCTGTCTCATTGACCTGCTGCTACAGCACCTTCTTTGCTGATCCTGTATGACTAGTACGGGGTCTCAATCTCCTTCAGAATCTGCCTGCTGGCCCTACACTGCTCTGGCGGGCACAAGAGGCACCAATAACATCACAGCTCGGCACAGCTCCTCTTGGAAAGATTATTCATTTTCTTCTCCAGGCTTCTAGGCCATAAAGAGAAATCACAAGCCCAGCAGACTTCCCTAGACTGAGCTCACCATATTCCTGTTCCACACCAAGTCTACAAGGCTTTTAATCTTCCTGTGGCCCGGGCAAGCGTCTATCACTGTTTCTTCCCTAGGCCCCATTTCTAAGCTCATGGTTTGCTCTGCAAAGCAGCAGGGCTCCAAAGCAAAACTACTCCATGTGCAACCACAGCAACTGCACCAGGGTGTGCAGGCTAGAGATGTCAAAATGCTTTGCTTCAAAACAATGGCTGGAGGGGACCAGAAGGGCCCTTTATGTGCTCTTTGCCAGCTACAGCTGACACAGGCCACAGGACAAAACATTACACTGCCCTGCTGGATTATTTAAAGCTCTCGGAGATAGCAGCAAAGGACAGGCCATTTCATAGCACAGACTTTCTAATAAGATCTCAAGCTGGCTTATAAATCAGAAAGCTCAGAGAGAGTTTACAGTAGTAGACATGAGCAAGACTTGCTCTTCTTTTGTGAAATCTTTCTCCCAGAGACGTGCAGGACAGACACTAGAGCTCTGCAGACTTGTGAGGTTAATTTACTGCTTCTCTGATGCAGCCGAGCATGCGGGAACAGACACGCTCCACAGCTTCAGGGCGAACATTAGCAATGTGTCTCTGAATCTGGTGCCTCCACCAGGCTCTGCATCATTTATAAATGGAGCAGTTCTAGTTTTAAATACCAGACAAATCACACAGCTCTTAGGCAAAAGGAAAGGGCAGAAATGTGATCACTTCGACTAGAAGCTGACAAACTTTTGGGATACAAAGGTTTGTAATATAAGGCATATACACTGGGAAATACATACCCACGTATATAGGCACGTATATAAATGAGTGTGGAACAAGCTTACAGTGGGCTTGCTTATGTTCATACTGTTCAGCCTGAAAAGGAATGAGATACTTGAATAGGCTGTGCATCACTACTTTTTAACTCCTTTCAAAGCTGAAACTCAGCTCCAAACACTTAGGATTAGGAGACCTTCAAGGAAAGGAAAATCTTTTTGTTTCATATATGTGTGTGCATGTGCTCATATGAACAGCACATTGCACAAAGGTCTGCTTTTCCAGGGCAGTTGAGTTAGGCCTCTTCCTCCTTCAATTTACTGTTCCTTTCTAATTACAAACAACAGTCATCAAACATGGGCAATGGGGGATAAATATGGATTTTTATTTTTAATGCTAAGAAATTACAGTCTAATTATGAACAACCCCAATAGGGAGATAATGAAGCACAGTGGGCAAATATATCCATATTTCAGAGACGGAAAAAAATATGCACATATCAAATAAGGGAAAAAATAATTCACTACAGCGTGTGAAGGTACCTTATCAATACTGTTTCCATTAAAACTAACCAACAGCTCACATGGCCAAGAACTGTTATGCAAAAGGGGAAGCACACAAAGCTCCTGTGTGTTAAGAAAAATTGAGATATTCTATATATTGTATATCATAAGGAAATGATCTGTGTCTCTCATGAACCTCTCAGAAAGGAAGCACGGGGCTTCAAACCATTCTGTTTGTCCCTAACTTTACCCTATTTCTCCCCCACTTCCATTATCCTGTTTGTCTTAGAAATTCTTTCAGCTGTAAATGGTTGGAGACCAGGAATATCATCTGTTTGCCCTGACGTATCTTACAGTCTTCCTTACATATCTGCAGCTGGCCACCATTAGAGCCATGACCCTGAGCTGGGACAACCTTTTGTCTGATGTGGAGGCATCTACATAGAAAGAAGGATGCGTATTGGAATCAGGAATGCTCTAAGAAAAAGCACATTGAAGGTACAACTTCTTAAGCCTGCTTCATATTATGAACTGTGTGCACACATCAACATCAAACACCACGCAGTGTTTCAAACTGGGTATTAAGACATGCATAAAGACGGTATCACCCAAGCCTCAAGTGCAAAACTCCATTTACCTGCTTTTATCTCTGAATACCCCACTTGCTGGAATTACGGTCTGTGGGAAAGCTGGTTTCGTGCCAGCCTTGGACTTCCCCTACCATAGACTTCACAGGATCTGTTCACCCTCCTCCTGTCTCTGCAGGACACTGCAAGAGCAGGAATTGCTTGGTTGAGAGAGCACCCTGTGAAGGTTCTTGCAGAGATGGCATGTAAATAGCTATGCAATCTTGCTCTGCCAGGGATGTCCTTGCTTGGGCTGGGGGAATTATCTGAGAGGCTGCGTGGATTAAACTGCAATGGAAAGATTGTCTCCTCGACATCCTCCTACCTGCAGCCCTGAAACTCACCCTTCTCCCTGCCTACCTCTGCCTGTGTCAGTGTGTGCAACTCCCTATGCAGTTAGAAAGGTGGAATTGGTATAATGAGTTCTATAGAAAATACTGGAAATGTATTTTTCATAGTCTTCTAGTGAAACTTAGCAGTCGGAAAAAAAGGGAGAAAGTCCTACATAGCCACAAGCAATTAACTAAAAAGTATTAGCCAAAAAGAATTAGGAGGAGCCGGAAATGACAAGCTAGTTAATCACAGCTCCATTGCTTATGTTTGTATTTTGCTTTAGGCAATGAATTAACCCTTCTTTCTCAGTTACCTTATCTGGAAAATGTGGTAATACACTACTCACAAGCAGGCTGGGAGAGTGAATTAGGCTGTTGTTTATTGCAGGGAGTGCCACAACATGCTGCAGAAGTATTAGGAATGGTTATTATGTGAGAGAGGACTACTTAGAAAATGGTTTCTTTGCTCTGAATTATCTCTCAACATCAAAGAGTCAGGGCAACCTAGGGCCCATATTTATCAAACACTCTGGCACTGTTCTCAGTGGAACCAAGCGTGACACAAAATTCTTCAAATGGTTAACAAGACATCTTTCTTCTGCAGGCTCCCTAAGAGGTCAATGAGAAGTGTCGGAAGATTTCTGTGCGCAGGTAAGGTGATGTAGCTAAGGGAAGTTAGCTAAAAGAGCAACGACAAAAGCAGCCAATGGAAAATGCACTCAAGTATGTGTCACTGGCATAGTAATGCAAGTGGAAGGTCGGAGATAGTCTGAGCTGGTTGTCGCTATCTTTACAGTGACAGATACACTCAATATTGGTCAATACCAAACCCCTGCACGGTAGGCAAGTGAATGGCAAGCTTGAGACAGGGGTCAGAAAAGCACTTCAGAGGCCTGTTTGTTACTGCCACTCTGTTGGACACAACCAGCTTTACATCCCTGCCAGAAAAACCCACGATGAAAGTGCGCTTCACTTGCTTTATAGAAAATCAGTTCATTGCAGTTAAAACTGCGCTTGGAAGTGATTTGACTAATCTGTCTACCTCTGCACTGAAGTGGATGAGGAACACTCCAAGTCCCTGTTCTGCTAGTTCAGGCGTCGGACCAGGAACGCTGAGGAGAAAGCCAGAGAGCAAAGACCACCTTAACCCAGGACAGCTACTTTTGCAGTGACTGTCCAACAGCTGGCTGCATCACCAACTCCTTATTTCCTTGACATGTCTAAAATGGATGGGGCACATGAGAGAGCTAAACAGATCAGGGGATTAACTACACTCAGGAAACATTCTGTGATGGAACAAATGTTAGCTCATGCTATCTAGTATTACATTAACACAGCTTAGCTATGAGGGCTATTTCAAAGCACGTACACTGAGGTCAACCTCAAGCCTTACGTCAAAGTTCAGGCATCTTCTGATCAAAGGGAGAGTTGACAGATAGCCTGTATTTAAATGTGTCACTGTTACCCCATTACAAAGTTGTGTTCTCCATCATGGTAGACAAGGTACATTCTAGAGTAACGTCATTCATTTAACCAATCCTGCTTTGCTCAGTGGGGCATCTCTAAGCAGGAAAGGTTCCCCATAGGTGTTTGAAAAATCAAAGTCTAATACTGTTTTTCTGGTGTGCTCCTGCAAACAGGCTTTCTCAAAATCTCTTTTCTGACCAAGGTTTATGAAGCTAATCTAAGTTTTCTGTTCCTCCTCCTTTACTGGAGGCAATGTCCTACCCTAACTGTCTCACTTAATGGGTGAAGCAAAGCCTAATGCTCTTCCTTAGTTTGCTGATTCGGGGTCAGTTTCTTATAACAAACTGCAGCTTCTGGGGCCCTGTGCCATCAGAGGCATAGCTGTTAGCTCATCAGTAACAATGAAAGCCTTTCTGGCATGCACTTTGCAGCCTTCACGGCTGTTTTAAAGAACAAGCTCCATGACTTTTGACATGTTGGGTAAGAGGGGGTGGATGCAAAGGTAAACAATTAAAACTGTGGGAGTTGCCAAATCAAACCCAGGGATGCCTGGCAGGGAGGTGAGTGAGGCAGAACAACTGTTCTGGGGCAACACTCAGAGCAGAGAGCTCTCTCTTACTCTGGGGCTTCAGCCTATCCCGAAGTAACTGCTTTTATCCTTCTTCATCCTAACAGTCATTAGAAAATAAGTCTGCTTTGGTACAAAACAGACCATGCTCAGAGCCGTCTGTTCTTATCATGGGATTAGTTTTTTTCTCATTCTTTTGTATTAATATGCTCAAAAGAATTGTACTGAAAGCATAAAACATTGATTGTTGCTGTCAACTTTGAAAACATTTTCACAATGTTTGTCTCCTTTGCCACCGTGTTTCTCTGAGATTGCCTGCACGTGAATAGTAGCTTTACTTTTTTTATTGCATTTTGGGGCTGGATTTGGCTCTGATATGAACTGAGCAGAGGGGTCTGTTCAGCTGTTTCTCATCACATAATCCCCTTTCTGTTCCCCTCCTATCCCATTCCCAGTATTTTGACCTCAGGACGACAATTAAGAATGAATGTTAAAGAACATGTTCTTACATAAAGGCATTACACACACAACTTCTGAGTAACAATCTCAGTTTTAGTACCTGACTGCCACATGAGACAAGTCAGAAACACAAAAGAACTTCCCGCTATGATAAAAGGAGGTTAGCTAGTCTGATTTTCTGGCACAAGCATTTAAAATTCATGAGTCTGTCCCTTCTGAAAAATAAGAATCCAGCTCAAAAAGAATTAAATAATAAAATAAGTTGTTTAGGGTTATTTTTATTTCCTTTCCTATTTTTTAGTCTCTACAATAAATTCAGGTCATTTTCAAAGTTTGACCTGTCATCATGAGACATCTTTTTTTCAGGAGCTGGGGCATTATGAAAAGCAGCAAGTGATGTTAATGCTCACACACACATGCAAATCGTGCAAGTTAGCAACTCTGGGTAGGAATCTACAGCTCCCGATGGCAATAGCTTCTTCTGCTCGCTCTGCAAATAAGGTCATCTGAAAGCTTTTAAAGAAGGTGGCTTTCTTCTTTTTCTTTTCCTGCCTGATATTTTTACACTATCATCCTGAGTGTCAAATCTTTTTTGGCAAAAGCTGTTTCTAAGAGTTTATCCTGTCCTTAACTGAAGGAGTCCGTCTTTTGCATTTTTTTTAAAGTTTGTTTTTTTCCCCCCAAGAGTTCATTCAGGCCTCAGATAAAGGCAACAGAAGAAACAAACAAGGGACAGAATTTTAAGCAGCCTAGAAAAATTCCTCCTTTCAGTTAATTGAATAATCTCAGTTTTGATTGTATAATACTGCAACTGCCTGTTGGAACATTCCAGGAAATACAAGGAATACATAATGAAAGAAGAGAAAAAGAAGTTTTCTAGCTTTTTTTATTTAGCATATAAAAGCCCCAAAATGCAAAGTTTTCCCTCTTTTCCAAGTCACTTTTAAAGAGAAATTTCTGACCTTTAATCCTACAATTACAACACGTTGTTAACTTAAGGTGGTTTAACCACTCGAGGTAAGAAGCTCTCCTCTGAATAGAAAAGAAAGCAGAAAAGACGCCACTTGTTAGTCTATGAAAGGAAACACAAAGAAAAGCATTATCCTCAGAGAAGTTTTGAACTATGTATGGTTTATACTGCCCTCCTGAAACACCAGAGAAGCAACCCTAAGGCTTCTAAGCTTCTGAAACAGAAGGGCCCATATACTTCCACCCTCATAGTTTTGTGCCCTAGGCAGAAGCTGCGAGGCCTACGCTTCTCCCTTCTCAAAATCTAACAGCTCCCAAAACCCCTTTGTGAACTGATTACATTATGGAGTAGCAGGATTGAATGCTTTCTCAGCAAACTCTTTGGAGCAGGCACTTCCTTTTTCCAAACCTCTGCATTCTGTGTAAAGCAAAAATCTACGTGAAAGCACTTCACACAGCCCTTTTAAAGTCTCAAAGTCTCAGCAGGAACCCTGCTGTTGTAGCATCCAACCCCTATTCTCCATAGCTTGTTAATCTGCCGTGGCGTTACCCTGTTTCTCTGCAGTACTGCCACCACACGTGGCAGATGTGGCTAGGTCCCAGAACAGTACTGCTCTACTGCAGGTATAGGCACGTGCTGCTACTCCCCAGCAGCAACCTAACGCTGTGGGTCCACCCCATCCTCGATCCCAATTTGCCAGTTCCCTGTCCCTGACCTTTTTATCATTGGTTTATTGAATTGTGGACCTGTTCTCTAACCATATGCTAGATATTAGCAGGAAAAACCATCGAGTTCCTTAACGTCTCTGGGTCGTGACGCTATCTTGCCTGAGCACGTCTGCCTCAGCAACATTTAACTGCTTTTCCCATCCCCAACTCTGGCCGGACCCTAATCGCTTATTTGCCATACATGTGAGAAAACCACCGAAAGCTGACTCTCTCCGCAAGGTCCTAAAATGCCTGCGCTGGGCTGCAGAAGGAAGAAAAGCCTTGGTTCTGTCAATAACAGCAGACAAGGAGGAGGGCATGGACCCGAGCAGGGGCCCGGCAGGAAAGCACACCTTCTCCGGTCCCGACGGGATCACTGACTTCGAGTACATCCCTTGCCAGTAACCATTAGGAACCTGTTCCGCACTCTTGACAACTCCTGTGACCCTCAGGCCACAATCCCGCCCTCTTCTCCACTGCCCTTTTTCCACGCTGGCTAGCCAGCAATTTGGTGACTTTATGTTGGACAAATGTATTGAGATCCCGAAGAATAAAAATTACTCTTAGCATAACCTCTGAGGAGTACCGTGGTATTACCCCAGGACATGAAACACGGAGATTATTCTTATACTGATCTGCAATTTTCCTAAAGATACGGCCAGCAATTCACTGTGCAGAGGCCACCAGCAGCAGACCGGCACCGCCAGCCCCCCGGACCGGCGGGCAGCCCCCCACCGCCGCCCGCTCCTCAGCCCCCGGCTCCGGAGGCGGCTTTCGGCCTCCCCTCCCAGCGCCTGCAGCCGGCCCTGCCGCCCAGGCCCCTTCTCCGCACAGCAGGGCGCCGGGAAAGGCCGCGGCCGCCTCTAAAGCGTTTTGGCGGCCATTTCGCCGCGCCGCTCAGCCCCGCTCCCCTCACGGCGGCGGGAGCGGCAGGGGAGGAGACGCGGCACCGCCGCCCCCGAGCCGCCGCCGCCGCTCGGCGCCCCTCTCCTCCCTCCCCCGGGGCGGGGGCAGCGCTTGCGCGGTGGGGCCGGCGGCCGCCGAAAGTTTGGGCCCACGTGGGGCGCGGAGTAGGGGCGCGGAGGGGGCCGCCCGTCCCGCAGACGTCCCGGGGTCCCGCCGCGCTCGGCCGCTGCCTGCCCGCCGCCTGCCCGCCCTCGCCATGGCTCCCGCCGAGGTCCTCAGCGGCAAGATAGTCTCCGCGTACGTACGGCGGGGCCGCCCGCCATGCGCCCGGCGCCGCGCAGGGCGCGGGTTCTCCTCGGGCGGGGAAAGTCTGCGGGGAGCGGCGGGGGTTTTTACCCTGTGGGATCACCGCGAAGCCGGGGCGGCTGGGGGGTGCCCGGGGGACCCAGCCCCGCCGGCCGGGGGAATGGGGCTGTGGCGGCCTTTGCTCTGTCCCGGCCGCCGGGACGGAGCGGTTTGAGGACACCCTAAAGCTTTTTCACTGCGTTGCATTCAAAGCTCACTCCTTCCTGGCTGAAAACGGCGGGAGTTATTAAATGAAGGTGGTATTAAAGATCTTCAGAAGAACCTAAAGTGCTGTCGCGACTGCGTTGCCCCCAGAAGCCCCGCGATGCATCTGCTCGGTTCTGGGTGGCAGCCTCCAGCATGGGCACCTGTGGTCCCCCAGCATCTGGGCGCTGGCTTACGGCTCTGTGTGGCTATGCGGTGCTCTGGGGATGCTTTGCGAGCAGGAGCTGGCAACCCCTGCTTTGGGAATGGTCCCTGCATTCATCCTGTACAGGCGTCGGTCGCTTGGTTTTTTTTAAAGCAAGATAAATTAATCCATGTATTGGATAACGTCAAGATGAATGTTCACAGGTGTCCTGCCAACGGTATTTGAAACATTTGGCAGACCCTAAAGGAAAAGGCTTTCTTGTGCTTTTCGGCTTTTACTTAGCTGGCAAGCTCTGAGTATAGGTGACCCCGCATTGTGTCTTTTAGTTTGCTTATTTTTCCTATTGCTGCTATACGTACAAATCCAGTAAGAAAGCTAAATGACTTTCCATAACCGTAGGAAAACGCAGTTATTTGCAAAACATCTGTTATTCTGTGCAAACAGGGTTTGGTTAGGTAAGTTTGTTGGGTTCCTTCTCTCTATAACCAGGGAATTTGGACAGAAAGTGTAAATTTGAAATGGTCTAAAGTAATCTCGGAAGAGTTGTTAGACCTGATCTTAGGTATTGCTGTGTACGACACATCTACATCTAACTGACAATGGAGCATTTCTGAAAAGTAGGCCTAATGTGTCTTGAATCTGAATATCCATGATGAAAGGCTGCTTGCATATTTTTTACCTGGTAATTTTTGGGCCAGTACCACTTGGGTATTGCAGTCTCTGTCTCATGTGCTTCATTACACTGTATGCTTTTGGCAGTCTTGAAGCCAGCTTGCTCTGCAATGCCTATCTGTGGTGCTGGCAGTACTTAGTGATTTGCCTGTTGCAGGTTTCCTTTTTCTGGCATAGAAAGTGGCCCTGAAGTGTAGTAGGTCCTTTCAAGCTACACGTTATTGCAATTTTAGAGTGACTAGAAATCTGGAAAGATGCTGCCTTGGGTACAGTGAGTGTGTTTTGGAGGTATTCTGAGCGTTCACCTTAAAACTTCTGGCTTCCTTGGCAGTGCATATTGCATTACTTACTTTCTTTAAATTTACAGACACGGTGGTGAAATTTTTTATTTCTATTTGTTTTCTGTATTATAGTAGCAGCTGTTTTCAGAGATGAGGACCTTCGTGATGTGCAAATACCTGGGAAGAGGCATAAGCTTTTAATAGGCACATACAGGAGAAAGGATTGCTTAGTTTCCAGCACACCTCTAAGGTGTTTGGCTGAAGCCTGTCTTCCAAAGGCATCAAATCTTGACCTGAAGGCAACACAAAATGGAAAAATAATTGCAGCTGTACAGCTGTCCTCCTTCAGTTGTTTTATTTCCGCTGTATTTATGTCCAGTATAGCAAAACCATCATGTGCCCCACAGAAATGGGCCTTATGTAGTTCTGCTTCTTCCTAGTGAGTACTTGAAGGAGGCATGAGGAAATGAGCTATACACCCTGCAGATACCTGTCCTTTCTTCCAGACCCTCTAGAGAAGTGCTGGTCCAGAGGATTCTCATTGTCCAGAGTTCACGTCCAGGCCAAGAGTCTGGTAGCAGCAGAAGAAGCGATAGGCGTGTGGTTTTTCTAGGAATTTTCAACTGAATTGCCTGTTGTAGAAAGGAAGTGTTTCTTACTTTACATCAATTGCAAAATCTTTTCAGTTACTATCTTGTAGGGGGTGTTTTTTGGTACTTTATCCTCTAATTGAGAAAAGTGTTTGTTTGTAAGTCAGTCAAATATTAACAAATGAGGTGAATCAATCAAGTAGTGTTCCAGCTACGTAATTCTGGGGTTTTGTGTGTGTTTTAAATCAAAACTCGTAAGTATTTTGAACTTTCTCCTCCTGGTGCCAAGCGCCCCTTCCCCAGAGAGAGGTGAAAAAAATACCTAATTCAGAGTCATGCCAGTTATTTAAACAAAAATCAGGTAGATAGTGACATTCTTATTTTTGTGAAACATGTAAAGAGAATAAATACTTTGAGAAAGAGAGAGAGAGTGTGCTTCCTTGTCTCTATAAATAAGGAAAAACTTGATGAGGAGATAAAGCTAGTTCACACCTAGAAAGTCTTGGAAGGCTCAGAAGAGGTACAAAGGAAAATACATGTTCTCAGTGGCTTTGTATATTACCTGTGAGGATAGTAAATATGGTTACGTTGTGCATGGGAAGGAGAACATACAGAGCAGCAGACATTGCTGTGTGTGTAGGATTTTGATGTTTAAGTTAATGCTTCTCTGGCTAAGGCTGCTTCTTTCAGTAGAAACCTGAACAGTTTGTGAAAGGTATTAAATGTTGGATGGTTTACGCATCAATCTGAGCTGGCTAGTTATCTCTGAGTGGCTTTCCTCTACTGCTCTGAGTGGCTGTTTAGTAATTCAGCCTTAGATTTTGCTGCAAGTTAAATTTGCCTCATTGGCAAATGAGTAGCAAAAGATGAGTTATCGTGTAACAGTACAGTAAACGGAAGACTAGTAAGAGGCAGAGAAACAGTGCTTTAAGTATGCAGAATATGGAGGGTTGGAGGGAATCAAAATACGGTATTCTTAACCTTTTTTTATTAGTAGTATATTCCCTTAATATAAAAATACTCTGTTCCTGTGTCTGAAATAGATACTCAGAGCAAAACATTGTAGTGGCTCTTCTTTACAGCTTATGTCCGCTGCAGTGAACGGTGTGTTCAGTCGTTATCACCTGAAGTAGCCCAGGTTTGGAAACCCCTGGCTTGGCCTGAATTGGTTGATAGCACCAGGAGTGGACCAACATTCCTGGTCTGGATGAGTGGCTGATGACTTGTGATGGCAGGGAAGATTTAACACCCCTCCCAGCCCCTGGGGATGGGCCAGGTAGTGCTTTGAGTTTAAAGTACCATTAAAGTACTGGATGTAGCGATGATCAGGCTCAGCTTATAACTGGAAGTAAGAGTGCAGTAAAGATAACCCTTCAGCTTTTTCAGACTGGGCCTTAAAAGTTTTTTGGAGTTCCTGTTGAAACTCCAGCTAAATCTAGTCTGAAGAAATTCCCCAATCTATGAGATCTCGTTTACCAGATCCTACCTAGAATGTTTCAGGCATGCACTGAAGGGTACCACACTGCAGATGTGCTACGTTAAAGTGAACTGTGGTCCAGTACCGCTCAGTGCCACCGAGCAGTCCCAGATATGAGCAAGAACTCTTTGTGTTAGGTGCTGTACAGACATAGAATTTAAAAAATGGGGCCCTGCTCCAAAGAGGTCATAAGCTAGGAGAAAACATTGTCTGGTGGACAACAGGGCCACAGTGCTGGCATCTGTGCATCCAGGTTACATGGGATGGAGGAGTCGTAAGGGAAAGAATGTATAGGGGACTGCCATGTCCCCTTTGTGGAAGGAAGAAAATCTTAGTATCACTCTTTGTGAAGACAGATCATTGTAAATATGGCCTACAGTATTGTCTGAAGTGGTTGCAGCCCCACAAATGTGGCTTGAGTCCTTATCTATTTCTGTTATGTTGTCCTCCGATTAAATCGCCTGATAGTTGGCTGTTGTGAGTGGTAGCCATTTTGGGCTGCAGACCTGATTGGTGTGATTGACGTTGCAGCGTGGGAAGCTGGTCATGCCAGTTCATGGTATTGTAACTCATGTTTGGGGCAAACTCTTCTGTGTAAGTGTTAAAGGCTAAGCTTTATGTGAAACTTAACTCTGTTGTTCTGTTGGCAGCTGGCCACATTTGAGAAGTTCCTCAAATGCTGTCTATCCCATCCCCTATGGATGATTGCTTCTTCAGCTCAGCTGTTTTGTGGCCTTCATTGGACTAGTGTTCTGGACATGACAAAAAAGCCTATAAAAAAGCAAAAGCATGTTCATGTATTTATCTGGCCTGAAGAGTGCTCGGACAAGTATTTGAGCTGACACAACCAAAAGAGTGGTTAAAAACTGTGGGAGTGTGGAAGTGGTAGAAAGAAGCAGGCAGTTCCCCTGTGAGGTAATGACAGCGTGCCAGGATTATGCAGTGGTAGGGCAGGAGGCTCGTGAAGAGATTCCAGCTCAGTTCTCTAAACAGTGTCTTCCCTCAACTGGAGCCATCTGTTGAATTACCGGCAGTGTTCAGATAGACTTTCCCAAGGCAGTTCCCATCCCAGTGCCGCTCCTTTGGGACAGCCAACCTGCGACTCCCCCCAGGAGAGGCTCCTTTCTGTCTCTCCTTTGGGGTGCCAGTAGGATGTTTTGTGGCACGCTTGCTTGCAGCCTCTTCATGGTATTTGAAGATAAAGCAGTTGTCCTGCTAGTTAGGACGTGGTGCCATGGAGGTTTGCAGTGTGGGGAGACAAGCTTCCCCTTCTCCAGTTTTGTTTCTTTTCTGCTCTTGGGGCAGCCCTAACCAAGATAGTGCAGGACCTGGGGAGGACCATCAGCCTTATACAGCCATTTCTGGAGGGCTGCAGCAAGAGCACTTCTGATGTACATTTCTGAAACTTTTGGGAAATCAGTGAGGCCAAACCCTCCTCTTTGGGGGCAGGCCTCTTCTAGAGCATCATTGTCTCTGAAGGAGATATTTGCCAGGTCATATGTTTGGCAGTATTCACGTAGACCCAGGGCCCTATTACCCAGAGAAGGGACAGAAACACAGCCTGGAGTCATCTTCAGTACGGTGATGTGTATGCTCGCGCCACAGCCACCAGAGCCATTGCGTGTACGTGATCCCATAGGTGTAGTGGTGGGGTCTGCCTGAGGAGGCACTAGCATGGCAGCTGTGCGTCTCCATTTACAGCAGAGCTGTAAAGTGTGGTTTGTCCTTTGCTGTTCTGGGAAATTCACTTAATAAATTTAAATTCAGCTCACTCTTACAGTCTAGAGAAAGAAAGGCTAACAGTTTTTTTTAATCTTTGGAGCTGGCTTTTGCACTGTGTGCTTAGAGCTGTGTGCTGTCCTTAACCTGTGTGGACCCTGGACCCTTGTTTGCAGTCTGAGTTTGTTTGTGGAAGAGTGGGTGGGCACAGGAGGGGTCTTAGTGTCCGAAGGAAGGCTTTTGGAGGAACTGCCACATACAATTGCTAATTTATGTTTGAAGACTTAAAAGTGTTTTCGTACAGCTAATTAAAAATATTGATTTATCAACATCAACTTTTATCTTTGTGAAGGCCTGAAGTCCGCAATAGAATTTTGCAAACTGTATCACTAAATAGCTGCTGGCTTGCAAAGTTTAGTAATGTATTTGTAAGCCTGCAGAGTTAAAATGGGTATTTTAATTTTTTTTCCGTAATTTTGTCTCAAACCTTTGCATTTGTGGCTTTTCTGGTAACTAGAGAGCAGTGGTAGTTAACACTAGGTGGCTGTCTAACAAGTGATTTCTTGATGTAAGGCTCCTAAAGCAAATCAGCTTCCGCAGCACCGCTTTGTGTGTTTGTGTGTGTTACCTTTCTTCTGTAGCTGAAGGGGAAGTGAGCTAGTGCCTAATTACAGAAAATGACAGCAATATAATATATGAACATTCATGGCTGCTGGGGGTGAAAGCACATGACAGCCCTGCTTCAAAGGACGGAGGGAAACTAGACCCTTGGGTAGGCCTGGTTCCCCTCCACTGAGAAGACTGGCTTAAAAGTAAAACCCAGACCTGAGACCCTTGCCAGTGGACTGTCCCTTATGAGGGCTTTACTGCGTCATAAGTTATGACACATTTCACGTTTGTTTGCATTTCTTTTTGTTTGCAGGCCACAAACCGGTGCTGTGCCTTCCTTGCTGGAACAGCGGAGGCTGTTCTCAGAAACAGCTCCCTCAAAGAGCTGGCCCGCAGCACCCGCTCAGAGGCCACGCACAGTGGGTTTCTGACGCTCCTTGAGATCGCTGCGTTGTTCGTACGGGCTGCTCGTGAGCTTAGGCCCTGTTGTGTCTGCAGCTGTAGATTTGGTGCCTTCCCTAGGGGCTTACAGCTGGAGTGTAAGGAGAGGCAGTTGGTGCTTTGCCACCCAGCAGATGAACTTTTGTCACTTCAGCATGAAGAATTGCTAGCACAAGGCTTGCTGTGACGCTGTTTTCTGAACTCATCAGCCGGTCTTAGTGTCAAGTCTTTTACAGAGGTGATAGCTAAAGGAAGCCTAGGAAGTACTACTTCTTAAGTAAGGTTGAAAACAACCTCTTTTACCAAAGCACCTTAAGAGACTTTGGACAGCTTGGCCAGACACAAACACCTATAAATACTCTGAACCCTCTCCTCAGGTGCGGCGGAGCTCTGACTGTGTGATTTGGGATGCAGCAGGAGAGATGCGTGATTTGGGACAGAGCAGGAGGCTGTGTGATTCCCCTGAGATGGAACTTAAAACAGCCTCAGGGCTGCTTCTGGCTGGGCCAGCTGCAACCGTCCCCTGGGATCGGTGCTGCTGGGTTGCATCAGAGCCATGTGCTGCTCCCATTTCCCTTTCTTCTTGCCTCTGGCATCTCTGATATGGAGCTCTTAGTTGCAGGGTAGAGTTGGCTTCACTGGCTATCTCTCATCCTGGAATTTTCCTATATGGCAGGAATTGCAGCGTCCCAGCTGGCATCAGCTACTTACTCTGTCCCTGTACCCTTGCTGTTCACATTTTTAATGAACTGGCACCAACAGCATGTCTTCCAGTCTGGGAAGTTTGGTTCCACCTGGGAAGTAGCAGACCTGGTGATACTGATTTGAGGGTAGATGAGCACAAGGAGACCATCTGTGTATGAAATGGTAGGATGTTTGGAGCAGGGTAGATTTGCTAAGCATGGTGGTAGCACCTTCTCATCTCTTTGAGAATACTGGATGGGACATGGTCTGGAGATCACGTGGAGGAGGACAGACCTGTCAAGCCTCTAGAGTCCTGTGAGGTTTGCTTACCTGGCTTTTACCTCTGAGTGAGTATCTCCTACGTTTGCAGTGAAGTGCCACAGCCTCCTTCCAGCACTGTGAGCCCATGAGATGGGCACGACCGGTCAGTTCTTTCTGAATCCCAGCTGCCTCTGGTGAGGAGACAGAGCAGTGGTGCTGGGGCTGCACCCAGGCTTAAGAGCAGCTGGGCCTGGCACCAGGACCTCTTCCCCACCACCTTCCCTGGTGAAGGATCATGCACATGGGGCCAGACGGTGATTGAGAAATTAGAGAGGAGTGCAAGGCTGGGGAGGGTGGTGACAGTGGCTTTTGAGCTGTCTGTGGCTAATTTATCAGTGATGAGTACTTGTTATCTCTAAAACATTGCATAGTAAACTGGGTATGAGTTGACATCTGAGCTAGATTAACTAATCAGTGAATCCTCTCATGCTTCCATTTGAAAGTTTTGTTTTAATAATTGTATCCTTAAACTCGTCTTCACTGAAGAGTTGACCTGAGCTGTGTACCAGGGTTTAGCTAATTTTCCTCACTGCTTCACCTCTGTCCACATCCCATTCTCCTTCCTGCTCCCATGGAAAAACCTTTGCCTTGTTTGGAAGCTCTTGGGCTGGGGCCATTTTCTCACCTGAATGTTGGCAAGCACAGAAGCAGACTGGAGGCAAGAAGGTGGGTGTAGGACTGCAGCCTGCTCAGCCTGGGTTAGGCCAAAGAGGCAGGAAACAGAAACGCATAGTATTGACCAACTGTAGAAGAGGTGTTTCTTTGGGTGCCTGTTGTGGTTTAACCTGGGAGGCAGCTAAACACCACACAGCCCCTTGCTTGCTCTCTCCCACAGTGGGATGGGGAAGAGAATCGGGGGGCAGGAAGACAGATTTGTGGATTGAGATAAAGACAGTTTAATAGGACAGAAAAGGAAGGGAAAATAATAATAACAATAAAAGAATAGAGTATACAAAATAAGTGATGCACAATGCAATTGCTCACCACCCGCCCACTGATGCCCAGCCAGTCCCCAAGCAGCAGCCCCCCAGCCAGCTTTCCCCCAGTTTCTATACTGAGTGTGACACCACACGGTATGGGATAGCCCTTTGGCCAGTCTGGCTCATCTGTCCTGGCTGTGCCCCCTCCCAGCTTCTTGTGCATCTCCAGCCTTCTCAGTTGGCAGAGCATGAGAAGCTGAAAAGTCTGTGACTTAGTTGTTGCTAAGTAGTGCTTACACTAAAACATCAGTGTGTTATCAACATTATTCTCATACTAAATCCAAAACACAGCACTATACCAGTTACTAGGAAGAAAGTTAGAAACTCTATCCCAGCCAAAACCAGGACAGTGCCTCCTGTTTTATTAGCTATTTCCCAGAGTTTTACCGTTGTAGATTCATCATCCTTTACCAGGACAGCATGTGGGACAGTGTTGACTGTTGCCTGTGGAAGACAGGTAGACTTGGTATGGCATATGTGGAAAGAGAATTTGCTTTTTGAGTAGGAAGTTTGAAATCCCAGGGATTTCCACACCAGATTTTGTGCTTTTTTTACCCTTGTATCCTATGAGACCGTGAAGAGGACAGTGAATAAGCACAATGTGGACTTTAAAAAAAAAAAAAAAAAAAAAAATAAAATAATTTTTGAATTAAACTTCCAAAGTGTCTTAGTGATTTATGGACATTAATTTTATTTGGAGATTGCTGGGACTTATGTACCGAAGGCATAAGTAAGTGTTTGCCAGTCTGCCTATCTGTCATCTTTTCAACTCCTGACTTATCACAGTATGAGAATTCAGCCCCTTGATTAACTTCTACCTTGTGGTTTTTTTTTTTTTCCTCTTCAGACAAGTGAGAGAGAGACTAAAGCAGCAAGTTGTTGAGATGAAAGAGAAATTTCCAGGCTTCAGACCAGGACTCGCAATTTTGCAGGTATTGTTTTCTTTAATGACAACTACAGAAAATCTGTGTTGCTTTGCAATGGTAAGTACGCAGCTGATGAGCTTCATCAAAGATGAGCTTCATCAAAGCTGCCTTGCAATGGTAACATTTTATAAGGAATAGAAGAGCAGAGTTCCCTGTGGGATGGTAGCACAGTCCTGTGATGTCTTTTCCCCAGGTGCTGGGGCCCAGAAATATTTTGGGGTTTTTGGGTTGGTTTTATTTTTTCTTTCATCAGAGCCTTGCGGCTCTCTGAGTGTTATGTTTGTGAAATGGTGAAAGTAGGCCTCTTGTCTATTAAGAGAAAGCAGTGCTTATAGACTCTATTCTGATCCTCTGCATTTGTGTGAGCTCCAAAACCTGTCAGCTTTCAGAGATGTGTTTGTACCAGAAATCTTTGAAATGGGGTGTTTATTAAGGGATTTGGTCTGCTGTTATGTCAGAACATGGCAGGGGGGGCAGGACGGACCCAATCAAAAACACCTTTGGCCAAGAAGACTTTGAGTGCAGGGGGTGGAACAAAATCCCTTTGCTGAATTTGATGTCTGTCCAGAAGTGTGAGTAAGTGCTAGAGTCTACATAGAAATGCTTGCGGAGGAAAAAAACACTCATCAGTACAGGGTCTTGGCCTGTGTTTGGCAGACTTAAGGTGATTTTTTTTTTTTTTTCCTTGCAGCTATAAAAAATGGAAACTCTTTGTGCTTAGAAAAGAAGCTGACTAGCAGTAGCAAGTGTCATGTAACAGGAAGGAACTGTGTGGCCACGAAGGATTGATGGACTGAAAGTGGCTGCTTAGAGAAGTGGCTTCTGTCCTTATTCAGTGTTTTGGTGCCTGGCTCTGGATTCCAGTGCTAAGACCACTATAGTACACAAAGACCATGCTCCTCTTCAATGCCAGGAACAAATTTGTTTGTGGTTTGTTTTTTTTTTTTTCTGGTGTTCTTTTCCATTAGCTTTAAGAAGACTTGTCTTCAGGTGTTTAGAAGGAAGGAGGAAAGTCTTTTATTTAAAATTTAGTAAGGGATGCTTTGATGGAAGTTGCTGAACTGCTGACTGTGTAAACTATCTTCAAAAATTGCTGTCTTGTAGTGTTATTGGATTTTTTTCTTGGTTGGCCTGTGTTCTTTTCAATCCTGGGTTGTCTCAGAGTCCTTTACAACCTGTTTGCTCTTTGGCTCTCTGACACTTTTGTAAGCTACCAGACAGTCTGGACTTGGAGTTCATCTCCTAATACTGATAGTCTCAGCTGTCCATTTTTCAGTTAAGTCAGGACAATTAGCTGTTTCTGATATGTAGCACCCCACACAATATGTGCTCTTTTCTTGGGAGGTATCTGGTGTCCTCTGAGCTCAAAGAATAAGTCAGTTAATCTTTATTTTTTGTCCTGTCGTCAGGAATGTCCTCTTTTGCACAATACATGTGGTCTGTTTGCTGGTATCTCCTGATGCCTTCTATCTTCCTTCTTTTCTGCCCTGTATGAGGCATACATTTTCCTAAACCCAGCAGGCTTTAAAGGGGAGACAGCCCCTTTGTCTACCCCTAGGGCAGAAGAGGCAGTGTATGCTGAGTGATCAGGTAATGCAATCACCCCTGCAGCTTGTAATCTGTGTGAGAACCAGGGATAGCTACGGAGAACGGCGTTTCAAGAGTTTGCTTATCAGCTTTTCCTTATTCGCCCCTCATTTTCTTATGGTTACAAGGAGTATTACCTTTAACAAAACATACTGGATGTTGCAAGCAGTCTTCTGAAATGCAGTTGCACTGTAATCACCCAATACTGCCAAAAACTACAGGCATTTGTTCCATTTGCTGCTTTCTCTTTGTGCATCACTTTGTTCTTGTTTTGTTGGTTTTTCTTTGGCAGGAAAATTCTCAAGGTACAAAACAGCAGTGGAAGAAATCTCTCCATCAAGGCACACATGTGCATAAAATTAAGAGTCCTGGGTATCAGAGGCCCAACTTTTCTGAAAGCCTTAATCAGATAATTGGATATTATCAGCACCTGCTGATCATGTTAATTAGGTAGAGATTTAACTTTCTCAGATGAGATGGCAGGCAGTATTTTCTGCTGTGGAGAACACTGGTTTTCAACAGGTATAAATAGTGTTTATGCTTTATATCTTTAGCTGCCTCTTACTTGAAAGAACACTTTCCTGTTAGCTCCAGCTACTTACAGCCTCTATCAGTGTGTTTTACAGTTATTCAAGAATACCTTTATCTCCTTGGTCTAGCTCAAAGGAAGCCAAGGAAGCTAAGGGTTAAGCCCATCTCGGCCTGTGACTGGGTCTCTGTTCTGCAGTGTGACTCAACTGTCTTTTCATCCTTAGGTTGGAAATCGGGATGATTCAAACCTCTACATTAATATGAAGCTGAAGGCTGCTGCTGAGGTAATGCCCAAACTCGTAATATTTCTTTTTACCCTCCTACAGTAGGTCAAATCTGAATATGAAAAAAAAAAAAGACACAAATCAAATAGTTTTGTCTTAAGTTTTGCTCATATTGGAGAAACCAGTGTTGGCCTGAATTCTTTGTTACAAGGAAGTAGTATAGGTGTGTAACCTAACACTTAGCCAAGTGGGGTAACAACAGCGTGGGTTGGTGCCACGTTTTGTGTGATCATCTCCTAGATTACATGTGTCTGAAGTGCTGGTGCCCTGTCTTTCCTGACCTGTGGCCATGTGCTTATCTTCCCTGAATGTCTTGTACCTGCAGTTGCCTTACATCTCTCACCAAGTGGCACATTACATGCTACAGCAGGGCTGGGAATGTAGACGAGTCCCTGTTTCCCTAGGTGATAGCTGGCATCTTCTCTGCTGACATTTCAAGGCAGTATTGTGTCAAGCCAAGATGTTGTTGTTCATGTCAAAAGGTGAATAGGACAGTTGAAGTATGGACCAATCTAAGTAGGCAAAGCACTGATTTTTTTCTTCTCTTCCGTTGATGTTATTTCCAAATAATAGGACTGTAGCCACAGGAGCGGGAGATAGACCTGGGAAATGTGACAGAATGTAGCTGTGACTGGGCTGGACTGAGAGAATAGCCAGATCAATCTCTGATGTCAATTCAGAAATCAGATAATTTGTTGGTATTCTCATTTGCAGATTGGGATCAGTGCCAATCACATAAAACTGCCAAACACAGCAACAGAAGCTGACGTAAGTAATATAGCCAATAATGAAAAGATACATAATTCTGGTCTTGAGCTCAAGAGATGAACTTATATTTGCCCTCTCATTTTTATAAAAAAAGACTGTTTGCCCATAGATATTAACTCATGAAAAAAGAACTGGAACCTGCTGAGATTTTCTTATTTTAAAAGAAAACTAAAGCACTACAATGTAAAATTTAGAGACTTTAACAGGTATTTTTCTAAAAATAAAAAATGAGTCATTTATACTCTTGGGTTGAAAAACTAAACATATTGTGTGTGTCTTTTAATCCAGATAGGATTGTGCTTTTTCCTTTGTATATTTCAGTTTATCGGCCATTAGGTTTTTGGTCTTTACTTCTTGTAGGTCCTCAAGTGCATTGCCTCTTTGAATGGAGACCCTGCTGTTCATGGCTTTATAGTGCAGCTGCCACTTGACTCTGATAAACCCATCAATACAGAAAAAATAACCAATGCTGTTGCACCTGAGAAGGATGTAGATGGGTAAACTGACTTCACCCGTGGAGAGCTTGACAGCTACTCCAGAAAGAAACCTGGGGTTTTTTTAGATTTTGAACAGTGATCATGAGGCTGGGAATCTTACTGGCCTTTATTCTTTCAAAATACAGCTTAAGCAGCATCAATGCTGGGAAACTCTCTAGAGGGGACCTTGGAGACTGCTTTATTCCTTGTACGCCAAAAGGATGCATGGAACTTATCAGGCAGACAGGTAAGGAGGTTTCCATCCATTATTCATGAGTACAGTAGTCTTCAATAAGAGGAGAAATTATGCACCTCTCAAGGCTATGCTTTGCATTGAAACTTTTGTTGAGACGCCACGTGTCACCTCTGCCTTTTCAGATAGGAAAAGAGCTAGTTTTAAAGTGGTCCCTCCTTCCTCCCTCCCAACTCCAATTCACTATCACACACAACCCAGAAGAAAAATAGTATCCTGAAGTACCAGAGCCAGACTTAAACTGACCAAAAGACTCCGGAACTGTTTGAGTTAGTTTGTACTAGAATGCACAATGACCTATTTTTACCTTCTCCTAACTTTCTGTGGTGCAGGCATCCAGGTTGCAGGGAAAAGAGCTGTAGTGGTTGGTCGCAGTAAGATCGTTGGTGCTCCCATGCACGACCTCCTGCTCTGGAATCACGCAACAGTAACCACTTGCCATTCAAAGACCTCAACGCTGGCTGAGGAGGTAATGACAGGATGGATGCATGAGACTGTAGTTATCCGCTGCAAGCCGGTGCTGCCTGCTGCACATTGCTACTCGGTGTATTGCTACTCTAAGTCATTGGATCTGGGTTGTCTTTCATCTGAGTTTCCCAGTCCTGTTCATTGGCTGGTTGTGTAAATACTTCTGCTGGAATAGGATCCTGATTATTTTGGGCCCTTAATTAGAGGCTTTTAATTATAAGAATAAAATTATTATTTTTGTTTTCTTTGGGCAAGTGCTGAGAATTTAATCATCCCTTCCTAATCTCCAAGTAGTGGCCTGCAAGACAGCATATGTTTTTGTTTTTTCCCCGAAAAGGCCAGGTGGTCTTTTGCTTTAATGGCTGGGAAATGCTAGACCAAATGTTTTCTCCAGTTTTTTTTTCCTCTGGTCTATTTTCTATGACTGGGAGTTGGTACCATTTTCCTCTTTAGCAGCGAGAGTGACAGAAATAGTGTGTTGCCGTGCTGCCACCTACTTGGATTTCGTAGAGCAATCAACACTGCCAGGCTCTGTAGGCAAGTACTAAAGCTGAAAAGAGGGTAGGTGTATTTGAATATAACTCACAAGCAAGATCAGAAACACTGCAGTGCTTCATGCTGTTAAGCTGCTGTTCAATAAGACTGTCATTAGGTTGATTAACAATTGAAGTGCTAATTCTTAATGAAATCTTAAAAATAGTTAATCTCCCTTGAAGATTAAAAGAAAAAATTCCAAGGGATAGCAGCTTCCTAAGCAAACATGAATGAAGCAGTACAAGAACTGACAACAAGCTTTAGTCAGAGTCTCTAGCACCAGCTTTGTGACCAGATCTGTGAAACTTACTGAGTACTGTCTGAACGAATATTAGTGCTGAATTATAGTCAGCTTTCCCTGAAGTTGCATGTTACACAGTCCTGGACTTAAAAACCACAAGGCAGTGCTACCACAAGTGAAGTGCTGCTTAGAGTTCTGTGCAGGGGTTGTTCTTGGCTGCTGTCTGATGAGTGCTGGGTATATTTCTAGCATTGAAAAGAGCAGCTGAATATGCAGGGATATTTGAAGGGAGGAAGATAAGAATATGCAGAAGGCTTTAATTTTGTCTAAAAGTAGTCTGTGTGATCCACTTGGGAATCATGGAGGAGTTCAAAGGAGGTTGTGAAGTGTTGACTAGCAATAGTTCAGGGTAGGAGTGTGAAAATAGGCCCTAATTTCTGGCTGCAGGAATTTGTGCTTGCCAAGGAACTGCTAGCTACCTTTAATTGCTGACGGTGCCCTTCCATCCCTCCAGTGGCAGTGGGTGAGCACACAGTTTCACTGCAGTCGAAGCTGATCTAAGTTGCTGCTGAAGCAGCTCTGTGTTTTTCCACTGCTGGTGTGATACAGAGTTGTTTATTTGGCTTTTTTTATAGGTTGGTAAAGCTGACATCCTGGTGGTTGCAGCTGGTAAAGCTGAAATGGTGAAAGGTGAATGGATCAAACCTGGTGCAATTGTAATAGACTGTGGAATTAACCATGTGCCAGGTGCGTGGGTAATCTATAAAGAGTGGGGATGTGTTTATTTGTATATAAATGCAGTTGCTAAGTAAGTACATGGATACTGTTTCCTTGGTGTTTCTAGTCAATGCAGACTTCTTTCTTTTTTAAGTCTGTCTTGGGTAATGATGGCAACCTCTGAAGATGCCAGAATAAAAAAGGTTGGTCTGAAGTACTGTCCTAAAGCAGATCAGTGGCAGTTTTATTTCTGTCTTCAATGAGGCTGGTGATCAGTAGGGGAAAGAGGAGGCCTAGGAAATATTACAGCAGAATATCCATGTAATTTGCTGCAACTACATAGTGAAGTCCTGCTGCTGTCGTCACTTGTGAGTGTGCAGCTTTGCTGTCATTACTTTGCAGTTAGATCTGATTAAGTTGTTCTGTTTGAAATACATAAATGGCAAGCAGTCTCTTAAAGTAGCTGTGGATTTCTTGAATCACAACATTAACTTCTTAGGCTTGAATGGCTGTTGTCTTGAAATAAAGCAGCTTCTGCAAGGGTATTGGTGACAGTGGCTCTGGCATAGAATAAAGTACTTGAACATAATGGATTTTAGGGTAGGGTTTCACTTAGCTACTCCTTCCTCATAAAGGAGGAACAGACAGTCTGGCAATTTCTGTTTTCATCTCATTTTAAATCCAAATTACAGATATTGAATGATATGGAAAATTAGTCACCATCCAACTATCTCTGCGCTACACCCACAAGGCTTTTAAAAGGTAGTTTTCATAATTAATCAGTCATTTTGTTGCCATTATTTAATGGAACGTAAAGAAATTTCTGTTCAGCAGTCTTGTTCCTCAAAGATGACACTGAGTTGCAGTTAAAAACATTAGTCTTCTGTCTAATTAAGATTAAAAAGTCATCCGC
Organism: Theristicus caerulescens; assembly: GCA_020745775.1. NCBI lineage: Eukaryota > Metazoa > Chordata > Aves > Pelecaniformes > Threskiornithidae > Theristicus > Theristicus caerulescens. The sequence goes on along the minus strand of CM036564.1, from coordinate 63,494,279 downwards.
TGTTGCTGTTTGTTGCTTGATATATTTGTGCCAAGCTACCCAAACTTAGGCAATTTGCCAAAACCCACAGGGTCATGGCTAATTTGCATGAAGCAGAATGGCTTGGAGTCTCCCCCACTAACATGTTGCAAATAAAACTACCGTTGTGTTTCTGACGTATGATGGTATCGCCTTTTTTTCAGGCTTGATGTGAACTGCATCTCTGAGGACACATCCCTGTCTCTTTGCAATTAGTCTGCCTTGGGCAGTGCACTGAGATCTGAGCTTCTTGTACACCCAGCCTAGTCAGCGTTGCATGGCAATATGCTTAATGGCATTGTGAGACTTAGTAATCAGGGCTTGATAGAGTACCATAGAAATTGTCAGATTTCAAAATGATGGATGCCACAGACTTTTCTGTGGTTTTCTGAAGCCGCTCAGTTTTTCTGCCCCTTTCTTCCCTTCTGATAGGTTGCTCTTCCCTTCTGATAGGTTGCGAAGAAGTTTTCAGATGAATCTTTTGGGAAATCAGTGCCACAATTGTGGGAATTGCAGTGCTACAGAAAGAACAGCAGCTAGTTTGTCAGCTTCTCCAGCTACATCACTGTACAGATAGAATATTACTGCTAGCTGTGATGGTGCTTTGAATGTGGCAGGGGGAGAAATAGCACAGTTGCCATACATCTTACCGTAGCTGTCAGTGCACCCAGCTAGGTGCCTCCTAGGTGTAGATGTGAGTTGCAGCTGGAGGACATGGCAGTCTCTGGATATGCCTATACTTTGCAAGTCGGGGTGCCCTGTACAGGCAAATCCCAATATGATCTGACATATGAGGACGTGAACTTTGTGCAGGCTTGCCAAGTTGGAGTTAAAAGAAGTTATAGCCATGTAGTGCCATGCAAATGCAGCTGTCGTGCTTTTGAATGGAGGGTGGCCTGTATGCTCCAAAGGCTGCCAGTTTGGAGGCCAGAATAGGCAGTTTAGGCACATCTGGCTTTGTGTTCATGTGTACTACAGCTGAACAGAATTTTTCCAGGTCTCCAGGTAGAGAGAGAGGAAGAGACTATCTCCTGAAACCTCTATTAGAGCAGACAAGCATGTCTTACTCCCTTTCCAAACTGGATTGTATTTGTCTTTCTCTCCCCACTGCTGCAGTCAGAGGGCTAGTCCAGTAAATATTCTGAATGCCTTATTCCAGGCCTGTAGAAATTGCTCTGCTATACGAAGGGAGAGCAGTGCAGGCAGAGGATATTCCCAGAGGTGGCATAGTCTCTGGAGTGTCCCTGCATGAGTCCTGATGGAGGAAGCAACCCTGTTCGTAGCAGAGGACTCTGGGATTTTGCAGCCCTGGCCAACAGGGAGCCTTGAACAGTGGGATATGAGAGCAGCAAAGGAGGATCAGCTTCTGTGGATCTTGGTGCCGTGCTCTTCAAACACCAGAGGAGCTAGAAAGATATAGAAGCCTTAACTTGATGCTTTGTTTATATCTTCATGTACTGGGAATCAAGCTGGCATCACAGGCCCATAATATCAGATTGTGTTGGATCCCTCATGAAACACCTTTCCCAGTGGTGTCCGGAAAAAGAAGCAAACTGCAAGCAGGTGCCCTCATGTTTTATAGATGAGGGCCATGTATGGTCTTGTGTGCTTGCAGTCATATATCTACCAGAAACGTGTTACAGTTGGATGTACATTGGCACAAGTTTTCTTGGAAGCCACGTGGATAATTCTTGTTTGTGAATTAGCTGTGGTCCAGAAGCTGCACTCAGGCTGCCTCTCATGCAGCTGTCTCTGGAGATAGATGGAGATCATCGTACCTGTTCATTCCGTATGTGTAGGCATGTCCTTCACTTCTTTGATCTCAAAGTCCTTGGATGCTCTCTCTCATGTGTTCCAGCTGGCTAGAGAACCTACTGGACCAAAGAAGACACAGGCACTGGGAGTAGTTATAGTGTCACTGATACTCTCTGTAACTAGTTTGGTTTTTTTAAGAGTGAGATGATGAATATTGAGAAGATGAAATTATGGGGAGAGGCGGAAAGTGTTGTATGTGAGCCTTCCTTCAGAAGAATATTTTAAAGGTAATTGAATAGCTCCTAGGTTGTGCTCAGCAGTGCTTGGCGTGAGGCGTGGATGCAGAGGCAGGGACTGGGGGTTAGTTTGGCTTGTGCTCGTCACTGTGTCCGTGTAACAGATTAGGCTGTTTGTGCTTGGAGTGCCTAATTCATCGCTTGTTTTCTTCATTCTTGGGCCTGGAGTCTTCCTGGCCAGGGTGGCTGGTAGACCGGCTTGGCATCCTTGGAAGAAAATGTGATTATGTTATTTGCCTTTTGCAACCTTAATTAAACTGGTCTCTAGGCTGGAAGGCCAGATTAGCCTGCAGTTCAGGCAGCAAAGCTGAGTGGCTGTAGAAACACTGTTTAACAGCTGCGATGTTGTTCAAGCTTTGAACTTTAGGGAGAAGAAGTGTTGCTTAAAACACAAACACAGCAAAACATCCAAGCTGCTAATTGTTGTTAACAGTGCAGCTAAAAATTAGTGTTGGCAGGAGCTGCTTTTGTTCCCCCTTTGGTTTTAACATAATCAGCTGTTTAGGAGTTTGGTTGCTCTTCCACTCCTCCCCCTCGCCAAATGTATGTTAAAGTTATTGTGTTCTGTTCAAACATACACTTACTGTATCCAACATAATATTTCAATGTAACAACATTAAAATCTATCTTCAGGTTTTTCACACTGCTTAAAAGTTCCCTAGAGTCCTCGTACCTGAAATGAGGATCTGCCACTCCAGGAGAAACTTAAATTTTCTTTTTTTAATATGTTGTGTCTATAATCAGCTAGTTCCTTAGATGACTGTGCTAGTTTACTAATGCATTTTGTCTTTTTCTGTCTTTATGGGTGAGCATAAAGGTCACCACTGGAAAAAAGTGCTATATCTGCTTCTGAATTGTCAGGTCATGTAGTGCAGCAGGATACAGCAATTTTTTTTTGCCAGAGAGAAAGGAGATTATTCTACTGGAGCTCTCTTAAGCCACCTATGAGGTTTGTTTTGACAAGACTCTGATCTCTGTGAACTGCAGTATTTACCAGTCCAGCATTAGAGTGGCAATGACTAATTGAAAAGCTCAGCACTTTGTCTTCAGTTTCTGTAAAGGCAGGTGATTTTATTCAATAGTAAGGCCTACATGTCCTCCAAAATGGAACAGAGCAAATGTTCCAAAACCCAGGATTACAAGTCTGCCATGTTTATTCTCTCACTTCTTCTCGACCATTGGTTTATATCTCCTTCAAATTAGAAGCTGTACTTATCCTTCAGAGCAATACGGCAGGAGCTGTGACAGGAGGGTTCAGGTGACATCTCTATTGTATGTCCCTCTTGTGTTTTATTATTGCACAGATGTAAGACTTGGTCGGTGCTTTGGTCCCCCTGCATTTGTTTTGGAGTCATCTTCAGACTGCCCTGTGGGCCACGTGCCACTGAGAAAATACTTGCATCCTCAAGGAAAGGGGGATCTATCTGGCTGAGGATAAATGGCATGTAATGGGAAAATATGTTGCATGAGCTGTTGACACTCTCTGAGTGAAGTATAACAACTTCATCTTGTGATATTGTTTTAACTTTTTATCTTTCTTTACAGCTTCCTGGGTACTCAGCTTCTGTTTTGTTTATTCCAACAGAGCTAAAAAATTCAGCTTCAGTCAGTGCTGCCTCCTCTGTTGTTTTGGTGAAATGTGATGAGTAACTTACTTTTTTCCTTAAATCCCCAGACAGCACAAAGGCCAGTGGAAAAAGAGTTGTAGGAGATGTGGCGTACAATACAGCAAAGGAAAAAGCTTCCTACATCACCCCAGTCCCTGGTGGGGTTGGGCCTATGACTGTGGCCATGTTAATGCAGGTACGTGGGCAGACTGTGAGACTGCTGGTCATCTCCTCTACATTTGCCTTTGGGGTATGTTGCTGCTGACCATCAGCACACTACCAAAGCAACTGGTGTTTCCTTCTTGCTCTTACAGAGGTCTAGGTAGGTTTTCCAACTTCTAGTCCAAACAATTTGGATTCAGTTAACTTAGGAAGATGATGGACCATAAGGAAATGTTAGGACAGAGTTTTTTTGGTTGGGGTTTTTTTGGGTGTTGGGTTTGGTTTTTTTTTTTTTTTTTTTTTTGAGTGTGGTCTCTCAAAACAGTGAGAAAGGGGGCTTGTCTTACAATGCTCTGGCTGTAATTCTAAAACTATCCATAGGGTGATTGGATAAAAAGGAGGAGAGTAACAGTATAAGCCAGCTCCCTCTGTTTCCTACTTTGCTTAAGAAACCCTGCTGCCACAGAACACCCCAAAAAATCCAGCACACTGGAAGATAGGTGGATTGGATAGATAGATATGGTGGGGGGTTTTTGTTTTTAAGAAAACTATGAGCAGAATCTCATTTTGGATTGTTAGCAAATGCTTTAATCAAAGCACTTTGAGTTAATCCCAAACTGAGACAGATGGGAGGGGAAAACCTTTCTGAGTCTCTGTTAACCAGCATGGTTCATACAGTCCTGGTTGCTATAATGCATTCTCATGCTCATTTTAGAGCACAGTGGAGAGCGCACAGCGTTTTCTGGAGAAGTTCCAGCCTGGAAAATGGAACATCCAATATAACAAGCTTACCCTAAAGATGCCTGTTCCAAGGTAATGCTTTCAAATGAAGCCACTGGCACTATTCATGCAGTATAGTATTCACTTCTGTTCCCAAGTTTTGCGTAATACGGGGCATACATGTATGTAGACTGTAGCTGGCATTGAAGTTTGGAGAGAAGTAGAAAGCACTGCAAGGCCTTCCTGAGGGAGCAGAGCTAACCTGCAGTGGTGCTGTGACATATGCTGAAGTGTAGGATTGGGTCATCCTGATAATACTAAGGTGTAAACATGACTTCCACAGACTCTTTAGGCCAGCAAGATAGCTGCTGATTCAGCAAATAGCGAGACACCTGTATTTTGGAAAATTTTCAGTCTGACATGGCAAAAACCTAGCATCTTGAAGGAGGAGTTGTTGGTGTCAAGTCCCCAAGGAGCAGTTGAAAATATACAAAATACCATAAGGGAGCATAACACATTGCCTACAAAAAGGCATTCTTGGGTGGGAGGAGTGGGGGGAGAGTTGGCGGGGGGGGGGGGGGTGTTGTTGTTTGGGTTTTTGTGCTTTGTTGTTTGTTTTTTTTTTTTTAAAAAAAAAAACGCAACTCTGAGGATGTGTCTATTCTAGCCAGTATAGGTGGGATTGATTGTAGCCAGTATGGGTGGGATTGATTCATTTAACTAGGAGGGGTTAAAGCTTCCCTTTTAAACTATAGATTAGGTGTTTGTAGTTTATGCTGTCCAGAAGCAGGGAATTTGTGAGAAGTCTTTGACTTATAAACTGACCTTGCTCTCTTTCTTTAAGTGATATTGAAATATCGCAGTCTTGCATGCCCAAGCCCATTGATCAAGTTGGAAAAGAAGTTGGCCTGCTCCCTGATGAGGTGGAGCTCTACGGCCAAACTAAAGCCAAGGTTCATCTGTCAGCTCTGAAACGGCTGAAGAACCAGCCAGATGGCAAATACATTGTTGTTACTGGGTAGGTACTTCCTTAGCTGACGTATCACTTACATGATGTCCAGGCAAAAAGAAATTTTGTTAGCATGGCTTGTCATCGTATTGTCTTTTTGTAAGGTGACTGTATGGGGTTCTCTAGGTTTTAGTGAATCACACTGAAAATCTAGTGGTTTGGGAAATAGATTTATCTCTTGTGGCAAATAGTGGGGATGTAGTTTAACATTTCTCTCCTGGAGATGAATTGTTTTGGTCTGCAGGTCAAGGTTATGAAGGGCAGACTGGTTCGTAGTCAAAGTTCTCCTAGTCTAGTAGCCTGCCTAAAACAGTAACTAGCAAGTTGTTTCAGAGGAAAATCTTCAGCAGTTATGTGATAATTTGCTGATCTCATTCTAGTTTTGAACTGATGAAGATTAGCTGAAGTCTGAGCCAATCCAGAATTTGAATTGGCATTAACTGCAATCACTGGGTGACTGTTTTTATCCCTGTAAGTGTTTTGAGTCTCACCCACTGCAGAGGTTTAATTATGTCTGTTCTGCTTTTTCACTGCAGGATAACTCCTACTCCCCTGGGAGAGGGGAAAAGCACCACCACTGTCGGTCTTGTTCAAGCCTTAGGAGCACACCTTCACCAGAATGCCTTTGCCTGTGTTCGGCAGCCTTCTCAGGGGCCAACCTTTGGTATAAAAGGTATGAGCTATTCTGTTGCTTGCAGTTGGACTAAATGGGGATAGATGGCATTCAGAGATTTTATTCTGCTGCATTGTAGTTTTACATAATTATCAGTTACAATTGCATTTCTTTTAAGAAAGAAAAACATTGGGTAAGTAAGTTCTTCAGTGTTGTCTTCAAGTGCTGTGCTGGGATTTAAACTAAGCTGCTCAACAGTAGCTGCTTTCTTAAAGCCATTAAGCAAACACATGTAATACCACTCTGGGCTAGAGAGACCTTTATTTGCATGATTTGACTATTGTCTCTCTGTAGGTGGAGCTGCAGGTGGTGGCTATTGTCAAGTTGTCCCTATGGAAGAGGTAATTCTTTATACAAAGCCTCGTTGCACATATAGCTTACAGACCTTGAAGAGATACTGCAGTCAGATAACTTAGAAAATCTTTTTTGTTTATGGCCCAGTGTAGCACTCCCACAAACTGGATGCTTGATTTCAGCAAAGCTTTTTTTTTTTTAAAAAAAAAAAAAAATTTTTGGTTGTTTTGGAAGGGTCAGGGAGCTTCATAGAACTGGGAATTCCCAGTTTCTCTGTTCCCTCCCCTTCTCTGCCTTGAATTGCTGGATACACTTGAGCAAAGTACATCCTGTGCCTCTTTTTCCCAGCACTGAAATGAAGATGATAATGACTTAATATGTTTTGGAAGCATATTAAGTAGTTCTGTCAGCAGCGCTGGTCACTGACTCTTTCTGTGAGCTATTTTGGCGTACTTGTGTTTTAGATTACTAACATGAAATGGGAAAAGGGAAGTTGGGAATCAGTAATGTCAAGACCTCAGCCTGTGGGGGACTGGCATGGCAGCATATTTCTGACGTGACTTGGCAACAAGTAAAATCCCGTGTCTGGGGGCAGGGAATTGAAAGGCACGTGTAGCACGTGCTCTCATGCTTCTCTCAACTCTCAAAGTACTTGCCTGTGGAATTCTACCTTTGTCTCGTGCACTTGACACAGGGCAATTTTAGGAAGAAAAGCAGAAATGATCAAAAGGGCTGTTTATTCCAATTGATGCAGCAAGTCCATAAAATATAAAAATGTTAAGGAGGCAGAATATTGATTTAATCAGGTGCCAAGAACATGTGTGAATGATAGATGTGACAGTAAAAATAATCTCCTCCTCTTTGGGAGTGTTAATAAGATGAGCCAAAATACTTGACTATGTGCAGCAGTGGGAAACAGCCCCGCTCTTGGAACCAAACTGACTGAAAGGACTTATCTTTAAGTATGACCCACATGGTATAAATACACACAGTTTTGTGGGGGTGTTTTAATCGATGCATGTCTTGTAAAATTGAAGTATCTAGAGTCACTACTAGCAGTAATGACCTTGATACATCACTTCATATTTCTGCATGCAGCTTTCATCCTAGGAAAAGATTAGCAAGTGAAAAACTTTTGAGTTCATGCTGCAGAACCAAGGTAGTAATAATTGCTTCTTGTTGCATGTATGTAGAATGAGACAAAAATTAGCATTTACTAATTAGGATTTATAATCAGTGTGTGAGTAGCTGCATTCTGCTTTGAGCTATCTGTCTTTTAAGACCACAGTAGCAAGGCTTCAACAAAATGGTATTGTAAGGTCTTCTGTCATATCACCTTTTTTAATGTCCCCTTTTCATCTTCCTCCTTTGCTGCTCTGCTACAGAGGAAAAGGATTGTTTTAACCACACCTTTTACTCCCCTGCTATAATGCAAGTTTGTCACATAAGCTATATATCCCACGCCCATTTGTCAGTATAGCTATAGTGCAGCCAGATAACTCATGTAGACAAACTCCCTCAAACTATCTTTTTAATGAGATAGAACCAAGAAAACTACTAGCAGTGTCACTGCGTAGTATGTGGTGTACAAGTTCTGCCTACGATACTGTGTGTTTGAGTGGTTAGCTTATGCAGAGCTCTGTGCAACCACAGCTCTTACTGCTAGCGCTACCCAAGGTTGCTAGTTTCAGTTTAGCTCTGATATCTTTGTGGGAGCAGCAGCAGCTTCGGCTAATGTATGTGTGAAACCTGAGGTGCAAATAATGAGAGTGGGTCAGAAGGAAGGTGAAGGAGGAGCAGTGCAGATATGCCATACCATGGTCTTCTCAGGTGTCAAGGAGCCTGTGAGAACTGTTCTCATGGGGGGAAAAAAACCCAACTTTTTATTGGGAAGCTTCATTCTGGAAGTTTGTAAAATGACATAAATGTGGGGGAGGCATTTTTCTGTTTTAGAGAAATTCTTTCCTCTCTTCCACATACTACACTGAGCAATCTCTCCCCCTCCACCCTCACCCACTTTAACATTGCTATTAATACTTCTCTTTCCATCTGTCTACGATGAATTGAAATAAATGAAAATTGCAGCAGGATGAGGTAACTGATATGGTTTATCTCCTCTAGTTTAACCTTCACCTCACGGGTGACATCCATGCTATCACTGCAGCCAACAACCTGGTCGCTGCTGCTGTCGATGCACGTATATTCCATGAGCTAACTCAGACTGACCAGGTACGATCTTTTCTTATGATATATTTGAGCCCAGCCCACTTTGGCCAAGATGTTTTGGGTGTGCCAGCAGTGCTTATTAACAACCTGTTTCATTCTGCAAGGCTCTCTACAACCGTTTGGTGCCTTCTGTTAATGGTGTTAGGAAGTTCTCGGACATTCAGATTCGAAGACTACAGGTAAGTTCACTGGTTTCGCATTGGTTTCTGGTTCTGTTCCATTTACTTATCCTTTACGTAGGCAGAACTAGGTTACAGAAACCCTCGTGTTGTCCTCTAGGTCATTCTGCTGGCATTTATTTTTTACATAAAGTGCAGAAGTGTGGTAGCCTCTCTTACAGCTCAGAAAACAGTGAGATGCAGCCCCAAGGGGAAGAATCATTGATGTAACTGTCTTTATCGTATGCTGTATGAGTAGTACAATGCGAAGAGGCAAAGGGATTAGTGCCCTTTATTAATAGTGTCAATTCAGTGTCCTTAATGCAGTTTAAGAATGGACCAGAATCAGTCTCTGTACCTTATGCCCAGTTACAGCTAGAGATGAATAGTTCCCTTGTGACAGCTATATAGATAATGCAGCACAAAAAAAGGCAATTTATAAAATTCAGCAAAAAGAGAACATAGAGAATTTTTTGTCTTATCCAGATTGAGAAAACAGGGAAAAAATGGAAAAAATACCTGTCCCCTACGTTGCCCGCTCCTCCTCTCCCCAGAAAAAGAATTACCAGTTAGATGAGTAGCCCTGTCACTGAGTGGCAGTCCCTGAGCAGACGACAGCTCCTCTGATCCTCAGAAATTAATGTGAACATTGCCCATTTGGAAGTCAGGAGCAATAGTCAGGCTACGTAGGAAGCTAAAACTCTGATTTATTAATTGGCTGTAATGTCTCAGCTATTGGAAAATGTGTGGTTTGCTTCCACTGCTGAGCAAAGAGGCTATGTCATATTGCTTGGTGTTCCTGACGGACTGCTGAGGGAACTCTACCCTAACCACTCTTCTGGTTATTAAATGTCGAGATGTGAACAGGATGCTAATACTCCAGAAAGATGATATCTTCTTGGTTTTTTAATTTCTTTTTCTAAACAATGTGCTTGAAGAGGACGAGAACAGGCTTTCTTCTTCCCTGCTGTTCTTCAGGAGAAAAATATGACTTAGCTGTCTAGTTAATTAAAAAAAGCTTGCTTGTTCATAAATCAACTCAATCGTTTTCCTCATTCCTAAGCTTGCGCTTCTATCGGGCTTCTTGAGATAATTCTTCTCTCAATTAAGCAACTTGGCAAACTGCCCACCCTCTCAGTATGTTCAAGATCAGCTTTCTGGGATGCTGACAGCCTTGTGACTGAATTGTTTAATTCCTCCTTTGTGCTGCTTAACCAGCATGCTGAAAGCAGTGTCTTTAAATACGTATGGCTGTGTGCAGTGACCCTAGGCAAACTAATGAGAAATGGATGTAAGCATGTGAGACTAATGATTAGAACAAGGCCTGTAAGGAACTGCAGAGCTCTCGCTCTTTCTGTAGATGCCTTGCACAAAGCTTGGTGACAACCTGCCCTAATGAGCTCTATTGTCTGCCTTGCCCTTTACTAGCTGGCCAGAAGCAAGCTCTGCTTCCAGATACACACTGATACGGATCATCTTACCTTGTTGTGGGGTCTAGGAGAAGGGGCACCAAAAAGGCAGCCCCTCATTTCTGAATATGCAGGTGCTGCTGCCGAAGGCTCATTGCTCTAGTGAAAGGTTCATTTCTGTGAATCTTTTCATTATACCTTTTTTCTTTTATTTGTCCTTTCCTCCCATAGAAATTGGGCATTAACAAAACTGATCCTACGTCTTTGACAATGCAAGAAGTAAACTTATTTGTGAGACTGGACATCGACCCAGGCACCATAACATGGCAAAGAGGTACAAGAGCAATTAAATGAAAGAATTATTAAGAAACAAAACGTGTCAAAAGAGAGTTTTGCAAGTGCAGCAGGAACTGTGTTTCCTGGGAAAATGGGAAAGAGGGCAGGGCTGGCCTCTCCTTCTGAGTGTATGGTGGGATAGATGCCTGCAGCTGGGATCCCATTTCTCAGGGTCTGATGCAGGGGCTTGAATCTGCTCTGAATTCACAAAGATTAAGACTTCACTAATTGGTGCAAGTTTGTGTTTCTGGATTTGTCAGTCACTGAGGGTGTTGAGTTTGGCAACTGTAGCCAACAGCCTTTTTACCTGACTGAGAAAGTTCTGTGAGCAAGGAGAGGGTTCTGCTCTGGTATTAAACTCAGTTTTAATCTGCCCACTTGCTCTGCTGGGGACTGATAGCAAATAAAGGCTAGATTTTTAAAAGGTTTTTAAAGATGCCTAAGGGTAAGATCAGTCTCTGGTCTGGCAGATTTAATATTTCACTAGCAAAAGAAATTTCAAATCCAGACTTTTTTTTCTGATTTAGACCCCAAGAGTGTTGCTTTTTCTTCTTTTTATTAAAATACAGTGTGAAATGTATCCTCCAAAATTTGCTTCATAACCTGTAATGGGGCTAAAGTAGTCTGTCTCATGGGAAATATTTTATAAAATACTTAGTATTTTTCAAGCAGATAGTAAGAAACAGCAAATTTAAGCCACTATTTGATAGTTTGTGTTTCCGAGGTAATTTGAGTTAATGGGGCTGGGTGAAACTATTCTCACTAAATGGTAGAATCTGATCATTTTATCACTTAACTTATAAAATGATAATTTTATTTCTTTTTGGCTGTTATAATTTCCTGATTTCACATTGACTAATGATGTTGAAAAAGCAATTGGAATAATACTAGCAGCTCTGCTTTTCAGAGAGGGTTTGGACTTGTGGTTAATGTATGCAAAGGGAGGTGGACTGCCTGTGGATGCAGTGCAGGGCCTGCATGGGACTGTGGGTATCTTAACTTTGTTGCAGTTCCGTTTTGGGGAAGAATCATGTTGAGTAGCACTTGCCGTTCTTGAGGAGAGGATGGTACCTCAAACTGCCATCGTCTCTTCATAGGTGATCTAGCTAGGTGTTTGTAATAGAGCGTAGATGTGACTTACGACTTGCAACGTGACTTCTCATCTTTCTCTCTTCATTCATCACAGTACTGGATACAAATGACAGGTTCCTTAGGAAAATCACTATTGGACAGTCTCCAACAGAAAAAGGCTTCTCACGAATGGTACTTGTTCCCTTTTCCTGCATGTTTTAAAAAGTACTTTGAAAAATGTGGTCCTAAAACAAGTTTCTGTAACTCCAAATATTTCTATCTTTTACCAGTACCTTGTTAAAGGGAAAGCAGAAAGTCCCTTCAACCAAGCAGTTAAATTCGCTACCAGTGCAATGTTTAATTTTATTGCCTGTTCCCCCCTTCCCTGTTCTTTCCTGAATGTTGGCTTCCCAAACTGGGATGACTATGGCATAGTAACAGTGGTACACAAATGCCCTCTGTAAATATGATGCATGGCAATGGCTAATCTTCACCACTGCAGATGCTTTGGGTGGGATGTATCTGGCCAAAACTAGACACACTATCTGAGCTTGTTGCCTAGATTCATTATATAATCAATAGAGTAAAATAGGCAATCTGGGCTGTGACTCCTCTCATCCCTTAAGTAACTGTCAAACTAATAGTTCAAATGAATTGTGCTCAGAAAAGCCTTTCTATTGACTTGAAATGTCCCTAGGGTGCTTCGCTTCGATGGAGGTGTCTGTGTTATATCAGATGAATTCTACCCTTCATTTCCTATAGAATCTTTTTTTTTTTTTGTCATTTACTGTACTGTTTAGTGATAGTCAGATGAGTTAGTAAGCTCAGTCTTCAAAAATATAATTTGTTACTGTTAAGTGTTCTTACATGAATCACTAATGTATGTGCCAGGAGAGAGTCATGTAATATCAATGGAATAAGTAGTTTTTACTTAATTTTACAGAAAAAAATCCAGTTTAAAATGGCCAAATTAAATGAAGTATGTTCTGAGAGTAATGCTTTGGATTTCTTTTGTATCTGTATGTCTGGGGTTTTTGGGGGTTTTTTTGTGTTTTTTTTTTTTTGTGTTATGATGCTGATGATTGGCCTTGTCTCAAGAATTCAGTGGAAGTAAGGATTGCTGCTACGGAATTTTGAGGAGTTCACGTTCTTTATTCATCTCTTGCAGGCTCAGTTTGACATCACGGTGAGCAGTGAAATCATGGCAGTCCTAGCGCTCTCTGATGGGTTGGATGATATGAAAAAGCGACTGGGCAGAATGGTAGTAGCTTCCAGCAAGAGAGGAGAACCAGTTACAGCAGATGACCTTGTAAGAGAGTCATTCAGTTCTTAAATGCTAACTTTTTCCTATTATTTCTGAAAGTCCTTGGATTAAAAAGCATAGAGACAGTTCTGTACAGAAAAGACCTTAGCGTATTAGCATATAGAAGAACAAAGATGAAATTTAACCCCTGGAGTTAATGAAGGTTTTTTACTTCAGTGTGGCTAGCAGCTTACCCAGGGAGTGTGTGTGTGTGCAAGTGACCTGGGCAGGAACAAAGGGTCCTGTGTTATGTGCCGTGTGTCAAGTTGACGCTAGCACCATAGGAATTAATGAGGAAATACATGGTGACTTCTAGATAAAAAGCATATTTATTAATTGGAAGAACTCAGAACGCATCTTGCTGGCCATCCTGTTTCTCAGGCTCCCTGGAGTGAGGAAAACATTGAGCAGGAACAAAACCTCATGCAAATTTAATTACAGATTATGAAATATCTTATTCTGGGAGACTGTGAATGCTATAAAACCCAAACCCTTTGCAAAAAAGTGCAAGGTCTCTATAAGGCAGCCTTTGGTGAGGGACACAAATCCTGTATTTCCACTGCATGAAATGCTGAATGTAGTAGCACTGGTGATGTCTATTGCCAGTGTGTAAAGCAGTTCCAAGCTGCAGCACTGTCTTGCAGATGTCCATACAATAAGTATTAGTACAGTTCTTGGCATGTTTGTGGAGCGTGTCAACTAGCATGCTCCCAAACGGTGCTTCAGTGTGGTTTCAAGGGAATAGCCTGTGGCCCAGACGCTTCTTCCAATAAATGCTTTGAAGATGGCAACCCTGTTTGGAGAAGGGAAGGGGCATCGAGCCCTGTATGTAAACTGTGCCCTGCCACTTGGCCTCAAGACAGAGAACAGGCTCAGGACTGTTGCACTAGTCAATAGAGATATGATATTGATGCTTACTGCTGTCCTGTATAGTAGGTATTTCACATACTGCTTTGCAAAAGACAAGAGTATTACAGATTTGCATGATGTGGTGTTAATGAGGTTTGTCTTGCATTTTCTGAATGAACCTTTCCAGTGGGATAGAAGAATCCACAAGGTGGGTGTCCTGACCTGTGTTTCCAGCAAGGTGGGATACAGCACTAAGGCTTACCCAGCTCTTGCTGTGGGTTTTTTTGTTTTCTTGTGTGTTTAGGGGTTTTTTTTAGTTTGTTTTACTTTCTCCCAGGATAAGCCTAAGAAACAGTAGATTAGCAATGTGGCCTGACTCTGGCCTTGCAGGAAAAGCGCTACGCTGGGAACCATTTATCTGTAAATGTCCTTATGTGAGACATTTGTCGGGAATGAGGGAGGGTGTGTGCCAAAGTTCTGTAAGCAGCTTTGAGATTTTAATTCCTACTGCTAGTATGCTGCCAGTTTAACCTCAAGTATCTGAGTTAAACTGTGTTCTGGAAAACAGGAGTGTCTCCTGCTGCCCATCAGCAGTGGAGGCAGATGGTGCTTGGGTAGGGAGTTGCTTTGAGTTTTATGTAGAGTCCAGGTGACAGAAGTCTGTCTTCTCAAGATATTTTTTTTTTACCTTTTTTTTCTTTAAATCTAATTATATTTAATTTTGTCCATTGCAACTGCAGAATGGAGGATGGTATCAGACCTGTCCCACAGGTTCTCTTGGATGTTGTATGTTTGCACTGATGGTAGCCATTGGCTTGCATCGTTAGGACTGTGTTACACACTCCTCATGCAGGCAGAAACGTGGTGATTGCGGAGACCAGACTGGCACAATAAAATGTCTGGGTCCTCCTGCTGTGATATAACCAGTCTCATGAGTGTGCTACCAAGAAGCGCAAAGAAACTGGGAAGAAATGTGGAATCAAAAACTGACTACAGTTTTTTAGAGATGGGATGTATTGAAGTGCAACTGAATGACACAGGCCTGAAATGTCGCCATGGAAATCTTGCTCTGTAGTTTTCATTATTCTGGAGATGACTGAAGTTTAAAGCTTATCCATTAAATGTTAAATAAGCTTTCACGTGGCAAGATTGAAACTAATGAAACAAAGCAGTGAATGTCTTTAAAAAAAAAAATCTTTCATATAATTGAGTGCTTCAATCCAATTGAAATTAAAAGGGAAGAAAAAGAAATCGAGGTTGAAGGTTTTCATAACTGCTGTGAACATTTGGCTCAGTACCCATGATAGCAATTCTAGTTACTTTTGCAAGTGCTGGGTAACAGCCAGTTTGGTTTCTACTGGACTGTGTCAGTCACAAGGATGACCAAACCCTCATTGTCTCTTCCCAAAGCTGATGTGGATAAAATGACAAGTTTTCACTTTGCAGGAAGCAGAATTGCAGCAGGGTATATCGCTGCATCTCAGACGAAACATGGCCTCCAGTGTTTGCCTTTCATGATGTCAGCCTCTCATGAGCACAGAGGTTCACTTTAAAAGTATATTTCTGCACGAGAGACTTGGCCAGGATGTAGCAGCTTGTTATGATGTTTTAAGGCCAATATGTAGAGCCTAGTTGCTGAAATGAGGAAGGAAAAAAGTCTAAGACAAGTCTACCTGCAAAACCCAAGAACACTGACGTATGTGTAACTTTAAACTTCTTAGTGTGTTTAGATACTGCAACAGACAGTAATATCAGGGTGATGAGTGTGGTCCAGTATGTCAACATGTATAGCAACTGCCCTGAAAAACTCCCTGCTTTGTGCCACTAAATGGGCTACAGTAAACCATGCGTACCTAAGGGTTACTCGCTCGCTGCTATTGTTTACTAACCTTGCTATAGCATTGAAACAGCAATTGTTCTTTATGCCTTCACTGCAAAGTGTTGGCCAAGCAAGGTCACAACCAAGAGGCTGCCCCCAGCAGAAATCACAGATCCTCTTACAAGGATGTAAAGGTCATTATTCAGCCTTGCCCTGCCTAGAGTTAGTTTTATCTAGAACAACTGCTGGTTCTGGTCCTGCAAGCTCACCAGGACAAAAGCAGAGCCTTGGCACTGCATGGGAACTGTCTCAAGGTCTTGCTACATCTGGAAACTGATTGCCCTTTTTTTTCTTTTTAGGGAGTGACTGGTGCTCTGGCTGTCTTGATGAAAGATGCTATTAAACCAAACCTCATGCAGACACTAGAGGTGAGCACAGATGATTTGCTATATGTGCGTTCTCAGAGCCAAGAAGCAACTGGCTTAGTTCATTCATCACAATCAGCGTGGGCTTACTCGGCTTAGAGTTGGAGGTTTCCTGTGGTTTCCTACCTGAGGTTCAGGGCTAGGGGAGAAGGCTGGCTTCTTTCTAGGTCTGCCATTGGCATGTGGGATGACCCCGAGGAAATGCACTAAACTTTGCTGTGTCTCTGTTCTGTTCTCTTTAATGCCAGGAAGTGTTTTGGGAATCTAAATGGTGTGGATGCAGAATGGCAAAGAGTTGCTGGGATTTAGCAATCATTTTCCTAAGCGGATTAATATCCCCACTTGTGCAGATTATTATAATCCTGTTTGCCCTGTAGTCCTTAGTACTGATAACAAATGTTTGATCAGAAAGCTTTAAGATTTGTCTTCTAAAAGCATTTTTCTTTACCTTCAGGTACCATAGTACTTAGCGCCTGAAATGCTGCAGATTTGCTAAACTGTACCCTCTGATTTTCTCTTCTCTCTCTCTCCCACCCCCACTCCCCCCCTTTTCTAGGGAACACCAGTGTTTGTTCATGCTGGACCTTTTGCCAATATTGCACATGGGAATTCTTCAGTGTTGGCAGACAAAATAGCACTGAAGCTTGTGGGTAAAGAGGGATTTGTTGGTAAGTGTGTGGGGTGGTTTTATGTTTGCTTTTTGTTTGTTTGTTTTGCAGGGAGGGATCTGCCTTTTTTATTGTGACTGTCTTTGGGTTTTTTGTCTTGGAAGAAGCTTCTGATTTATATATTCGGAGCATGATTTTTCCACCCAGCAACCTCTCACAAGCTTCTTTTCTTTTAATTCCTACTCTAGTTACAGAAGCAGGATTTGGTGCAGACATAGGCATGGAGAAATTCTTTAATATTAAGTGCCGCTATTCTGGTCTCCGGCCTCATGTGGTGGTGTTGGTTGCTACTGTCCGAGCTCTGAAAATGCATGGAGGAGGGCCTGCAGTAAGTACTAGGCAGGATTTTCTTTAGGCCTGAGGGGCTGTTACTGTTGTTCTGATCCAATCACTTAAAGCCCTGTAGGGTTTGATCTGCTTGTAATTAATTGTCTTGAGATTTGCAGTTGTAAAAGGAATCCATATGTCCCTGTTGCTTGTAAGCTGCTTCACTGTAGTATGTTATAGGTACCTACCTGCTTATTTTATTGTCCTAATGAAGTGCTTGTATGCTGGGGCACTTGTGATATTACCACAGTCAGTCATTTGTTGTACTGTGAGTGCATCTTGCAGTCTTTTATTCTTCCTTTTATTTTTTTCTTAGAAAAAAAGGATCAGCCTACAGTAGAATGTTGTATCTTGATGCTGCTTAATAAGAATCAGGCATGAATTGCTGTCATGGATAAAAGTCTTATGGCATTCCATCTTTTTTTCTTTTTTTTTTTTTTTTTTTCCCCCCAGGTCACTGCTGGGGTACCTTTACCAAAGGAGTACACAGAAGAGGTAACCTTCTTTAGCTGTTGTGACAGTTGACCAACTAACTGCGGTCATGACATGATATTGTCATGCAGTGCACGCCTGGATAGCTAGTGTGTGTCATTTCTTTAGCTACCAGAGAAATGCTTCCTCATATAAGCTGTAATGTTCTTCTTTTTTTTTTTTTTTTTAATGATGTTACTTTGGCTCTGCTCTTCCAAGCGTTTATTGTACTTGACCTAGCCAGTATTCAGAGCCTCTTCGTTTCTCCTGAGCTCATGCAATTGTCTGTGCGCTCAATTTTTCATAGTAATATCTACTCTGTGTCCCCTGACCCTCTCAGTATGGAGTAATTTCTTGGCTGAAATATTGTCTCTGAAAATATTCAGAGTGCCTCTCTAATTACTCTCTTCTTAGCAGCAGCAGTTTCTGTTTTTATTCGCCCCCCTCCTTTGTAAGCAGAGAGGAAAATGAACTAAAGTCTCGGCTTCTATCCTTGTGCCTTGAATGGTTGTGTATACTTGGGTAATTGGTCTGGCTCTCTTTACACTGCTGCAGCTTTTTCACTTGTGGAGCTTCTGTATGAATTATCCTTTGCATAGGAAGGGGTGAAATGTCTGGATTTCCATGAATAGTCTGTGATGCTGCAAAATGTAAATATGTGTAAACGGAAAGCTGTTGCCACAGACTTCAAACAAGTGTCATGAAATTCACTGCTAATGATATTTAATACATAAAGAGGAATGTGTCAGAGAGGAAAATGAGGCTTTGCTGTGGGGAGTTAATGAGCATGGGTATTGGCTTACTAAGAATAACAAAAAAAACCCGATAAAAAGTGATTTCTCTTACCTTGGCTTGGCACCCAAAACCAGTGATCATTAGAAGTAGTCATTCCTTTTCCTGGCTTCCATCCAAGAGCATGCACTGGTCTGGACTGTTCAGAAAGCAGCCCTGGGGATTTGCCTTTGTGGTTTCATTCCCATTTTGACGTTTTTATCATTAGCTGTGGATGTAGTGGATTTGGAACAAAAGTTTCACTGCCCCTGATAAAATGTGCTTCCTGCTTTTGCTGTCTTCTTTACAGAATCTTCAACTGTTGGCAAAAGGCTGTAGTAACCTAAACAAGCAAATCCAAAATGCACGGATGTTTGGTGTCCCAGTAGTAGTGGCTGTCAATGCTTTCAAGTAAGTGAGCTGGGACATGGAAGTGATGCACGGGAATAAAATTGTGGCACTTTATATGTTGTGTTTATACACAGGGTTATGAAACTCTCTGTTTTCAGTGCTGTTGATGTATTGTTTGCAGCATTTTGCATTGTTGGAAGATGTTGAATAAATAGGGGAGCTCTGCTTAGTCATTTCAAATGCATTCCTTAGTTTAAATTAGCTTAGGATTTTATGGTCAGTGACTATTATCTGCCATCACTTACATCCTGACTGGCCAAATTACTGCGGACAAAAGGTACCTGTGACGTTGTGGAATCTAAGCTCATAATAGATGGTGAGCTGCCTGTGCTGTCGACCACACTGTGTTCAGTGGTCTGCTGTATGGAATAATTATGCCCCGCTAAGAAGCATTTTGGGCTCTGCATGTTCTGCTGCACAGGAAATAGAATCTGTGTGTGGTCTTTTTATGCAAGCAGAAGGGCTTTGAACTGGTGTGTTAAAGCTGATGCCAACTGAAGCGGAGTAGCCAGCTAAGGATTCCTCATCTGAAGTAAATGCATGTTGGCTGATTTAGAGAAATTATGGTTTTTAGCTTGTTGGGTGCACATGATGTAGCACCTCTAAATCAGCCATACTAACGCCTTTTTGAGTTGGCTTCTGAAAACAGGAGTTGCATTGCTGATACAGGACAGATACGACAGAAAGCCTGGAACGCTGTTCTGTCAGTAGTCATGGGTTTCTCCATGTAGTTCCAGAGCTCCCTGTTGCTGTCTTTTCCTCTGTGGAGTAGCTTCCTTCACCAAGGTGGAGAAGGCTGTGGTGGATAGCCCCTCAGCAGCTTCCTGATCGCTGGATTCTGATTTCTTTGGACAGCTTTTGGATGTTGTCCACAAGAGTGAAAAATGGCTAGAACAAACAGTTAATTTACTGTATGTGCATTCTGGTACAAATGCACAAACTTCTCTCCTTACAGAACAGATACAAAGGCTGAACTGGCCCTTGTAGTACAACTGGCAAAGGAAGCAGGAGCGTTCGATGCTGTGGAGTGCACTCACTGGGCAGAGGGAGGTAAAGGAGCAGTTGCACTGGCCCAGGCTGTTAAGAGAGCATCGCAGGCACCCAGCAACTTCAGCTTCCTCTATAATGTGGAGGTAAGAACTTACAGTATTACAGAGGTACTTTGTTTGTAAGGTGGAGATCAGTTGGTTTCACTAGCTTCAGTTGCTGAAGGCTGTCTGGAAGGCTGCTTTGCAAAACTGAGAAGAAATTTGGTTTTAGAACATAACATTTATTCCAGCAGTCTGAAAGACCTAGTTAATCAGTTCTTGTTGTTTTGACTACCAAGTGAAATACTGTTTACTTTTGACACTGAAAGATGCTGCTGTGACTCTGCTAGAGATGACAAACAGGTTTCTACCATGGCAGCCATGTTCCAGGGTAGGGGGAAGTTTCTCTCTTGAACTTGAGATGTGCATTCCTGTCAGAGCATGGACTGGAACAATCCTGACCAAACCTGTTACCTACTGCAAAGCTTCTGGGTGCACTTGTTGCTCAGGATGGGAATCCATGCGACAGACTATGGAACAGAATTTGTCTGTTTTTAACTTTTTTTTTTTTTTTTCTTTTTTCTCTGCAAGTAAGTCACACTACAGGTCAGGGTGGAAGAGGGTGTTTGTGTGTGTGTATTTCTAATGACTTTGTACTTAAGCAAATTTGACAGATGACTTGGAGGTAATGAAGTCACTGTTAGTTCCCAGGTTATGGCCTGAATCCTCCTTTAATACCAAGCACCTATTCAAGAACCTAATGAGGTACAGAGCTATGTCATTATATCTATTTTAGCTCTTTAACAGATGCTTTCGGTTTTTCTTTTTTAACCTGTTTTATTTGTGCTTTTGTTTAACCATTAACTTGTATTCCCTCAAATTATTTTTGTCTGCTTTTTGAGTTAGACTTGGGAAAGAATAAAGATGTCTTTTTTGCAGCAGGGGTAGTTAACATGCAAGCACAGCTTATAAGAAATACTGCTGTGTATCTTTTTGTTTCTGACTGTAGTAAACTAGTTTTGCCCTCTTACCGAGAGAAGCAACTGCACAAGATAAATGAAACCTGTTCTGAAACCCCTCAATTTACTGTATAGTTTTGTTCTACAGCAAATGGGAATAGCTCTTGTATCTGCAGATGGGCATTGCACAACACGTATGAAGGACTGTGAAGCTGCTCTGATATTACAGCTCTTTGCAGTTTGGCCACACTGACTTGCCTGTCTTTTTTTTCTAGCTCCCTGTTATAGAGAAGATCAGGCTTATTGCACAGCAGATCTACGGGGCCAGTGACATTGAGCTACTTCCAGAAGCACAGGAGAAAGTCGCCTTGTACACTAAGCAAGTGAGTCTTCCACGTCACCTGATATCAGTGGTGCTTTTCATTTGAAATGTTGATATTGAACAGTGGTGTTCAAACTGTGTGTGAAGGGAATCATCACCCAAACCATGTCCTTGTCCAGGACTCATTGGATGCTGCTGTGGCAGAGGAGGAAGAGGATGTGGTATGGGGAGGGAGAAACTGACCCTGGCTTCTAGTGGAGAAGACAGAACTCATCTGGCCCAGAAGCACATCTATGATAGTGTATGGGGAGAGAAGAGCACGAGGCTTCAGTGATCTTTCTCTACTGTACTCTCCAGTCCTTCAGCAATTTGGGAATTAGGGAACTACAAGTGGCCAGACTGGTGCTAAATAGTCTCTGATGATTTTTTTTTTTTTTAATCTTGTTCCATTGCGTTGTCTAATCAGTTTTTGAACCCATATGGATTTTTGGCCATCACAATTATGTTGGGGAAAGAGTTCCACAGGTGATGTTTTAAAAGTTTTGAACCTGGTGTCTGGTTGTTGAATTAGATGCTTTCTGGCTGTTGTGTTGCTTCTGCTCTTCTCTAGCGTGATGTTCTTGTGAATTTACCTGCTTCTGCATTAATGAAGGTCTGTAAAGCGCTTTGAAGAGGAGAGCAATGTGAGAACTAGCCACTCTTTGTTTACAGCATCCTCGAATAATTTTGCTTTTGCAGTCTATTTACTACTGGCATATATAGTTTCTCGCTTTCATGTTTCTTGTATATTCCTTTACAAGTCTATCAAAATACCATAGCCATGTAATTGCTACTTCCTCATGACCTGCAATTATATTGATCAAACATTTCTAATTAACTGACCTCAGCTGAACAAGAACTTTAGTTCTGAGCTGTTTAAATTAACATTTTGGAAAGAGAGTAGAAAATAAGTTAGCTATCAAGGTTGTATATCTAACACTTCCATACCATTTAATTTTTTCCTCAGTTGGATGTGCTGGGGGCCTGGTGGTTCTTTCTTTAATACTTAGCGGGGGGTAGGGAGAGACTTTGAGAGAGAAGGAATGGGGATGCAGAATGGTCAATGGATCTGACAGGCTGTGGATGAAGCAGTTGGTGAGGAGTAAAATGTCCTGATAAAATGTCAGATGTCTGCAGAGAATGGCAGAATAGAGCAGTTACATTTGTGTACTGGGAAGGTTACTGGTTTTTCACTTGCTTCTCTTTTCTCTCTCTCTTTTTATTGCCTTTCCCAGGGATTTGGAAACCTGCCAATCTGCATGGCTAAAACTCACTTATCATTGTCTCATGACCCTGAACAAAAAGGAGCACCTACGGGTTTTATTCTGCCAATCCGAGACATTCGGGCCAGTGTTGGTGCTGGATTCCTGTATCCGCTAGTAGGAACGGTACGTGATTGAGTGGAAACCCTCAACTGTGGGGCGAGGAAAAAAACTTCATGTGCATTCCAGTAAGCAGTTACAAAAGGTATCTTAAATTAGGGTAGCCCTTGTTTTAACAGTCCAGTGTATTAGATGCCCTTAATAGGTTTTTTCAGGGGGAAGAGGGAAGCTAAAATAGATCATCTGACCATTTGAATACTTAGCAAGCCCCTGGTGTACTCCTCAG
Organism: Theristicus caerulescens; assembly: GCA_020745775.1. Lineage (NCBI taxonomy): Eukaryota > Metazoa > Chordata > Aves > Pelecaniformes > Threskiornithidae > Theristicus > Theristicus caerulescens. The sequence continues at coordinate 63,471,545 of CM036564.1, read as the reverse complement.
GTCCCACATCTCTGTCTTCCTGGATTTTGAGGAAAGGATGAGCTCTCTAGCTAATGAATTCTGGGAACTGCAGTCCGGTAGAGGGGATGGGAGAAATCCTTGGCCCACCTAATTGCCATTGTGACTTTGCATTCCTGATGAAAGCAGTTTGCAGTATTGCAGGTGAAGCGTGTACACCTGCAGATCAGGGTAGAACAAGACAACTCCTCCAAAGCTTACAAAGCAAACAACTTCTGATGAGACACCTCCAAAGTGAAGCTGACCTGTGCTGTTAGTCATTTGTCAGTCTCCCCTCCCATTTGGTTCTCATGGTTTTGCTGACCATCTGTTTGCTGTTCAGCCTGCATCAGTTCCAACAATTCGTTTCACTGTGCCCTTGAGTTTTTAGTTTCTGTTCTTTGACGTGATTGGCATAATGTCAGCTGAGAGGAGAGAGAGTAGCTACAATGGAAACCGGATTCTGGAATAGCTTTGATATGAATTGCCTGGCAGAAAGAGGAGCTACAGAATGAGCTAACGTTCAGGTTTGCATCCAAAGAAAGAATGTTAGGATGAAAGGACCCACTGGAAATTTTATCTGGAGAATCTCTTCTGGAGAAAATTTAAGTAACTTGTTAGATTATTTTAGGGGATGGAGCAGTTGGAGCAAGGAGCTCTGTCTATTTCTTATTTTTGTGGCCTGAACCTTTTTCTGAAGTCTTCATGGCAACATCTTTGTTTTAATAAGCTTTCAAAAGCATTAGAGGTGCATGGCTCAGATGATGAAATTTGCTGATTTATGAGTTGGATCGCTTCTTCCTTCAAATACTAGCTAGAGCCAAATATTGGATATCTTCTTCTTTTAATTCTTTTTTTAAAAAAAAAAAGGTAGGTAACAGTTTCCAGATTACCCAACATAAATAAAATAACCGCATCCTGATTAAAGTCTGTCTCATCCATCTTTTTAAAGAATAATGTGTGTTTTGGGATAAAATGAAAGATAGCATGTTTGTTCCTGTTATTAATGGCATTTTTTTGCAAGCCAAGATTTAATCCAAACCATGATTTTTTTAAAAATTTTTTTTCATAAGCACTGGAGAAGGAAAGGGTACACAGCATTAATGAGTTACACAAGAGAAAGATGTTTTCAGACATTAGAACTAACATTTTGGCTCTTTCTGATGTCTTCAGTTTCTATGAAGTTGGACTCTTTCCTTTCTGCTCCGTTCCCAGATTCCTAATGTTTTCTTGGACAGGTAGTAAATCATGGTGTTAATTCTGCCAGAATTAACAGCAAGTCTTCTAGTTAGGGACATGAAGATCACTCTTCTGTGGTGTCTACAAAGCCAGGGAAGGGATGTCCTTTCGAGAAGCAATCCCCAGGGCATTTTGAAACAGATCACTATTTTAAACCCATTCAGCAGGAGGTGTGTTAGCCTCAGAATAAATTTTTGGTAGCAGCCATTGAACTGTGAGCTGAAAATGCAGCAAATATGTAACTCTGTGCAGAAGCTTTTATGAGAAATTTGAGGTGAAATTAATCACCGGTGCATGCATATTCTTGTTATCAGAAGTTAATCACAAAGGTATGTCACATTTTATTTTTTTTCTCAGCTTCTGAGTTTTGGGTTTTTCCCTTTCTGGCTCAAAGTTGAAGCTGCTATACTTTAATGAAATACTTAGAGGTTTTAAAGGAAATATAATTTCAAAGATTATCTAGATTTAACTTTGAGCATGAAAGATAATGAAAGTGAAATAAATCATTGGACTCAAATTGGTTGGGTTTCTTTTCTGGTGCTGCTGGTGAATTGAAAACAAATTATTTATTCGGCTCTGTTTGTTTAGTTCCTAAATAGCATTTTTTTGGAAGTTCCACAAGTGCAATAAATAACACATTCTTAGTTGGTATTGGCTTTATTTGAAATCTTGCAAGGGGATTGATGATATCCACGTGGTCTAATTTTTTCGTGTAAGTAAATAGTGGGAATCGCCCTGTGTTCTTTTTCAGCACATGTGATATTGAAGGGGAGGAGGATAATGCAGGAAAAGTTCATTGCTTCAGCTCTGAAAATAACTGAGTGCATTAAACATTGTAAACACTTGTACAGAAAATGAGTAGCCTGGATGGAAGTTATCCTGTACTGCACAGAAATTCAGGGTTTAAGCAGACTGTCTTTAAGAAATAGATAGCAGAGTAGCCACTGTGGGCTGCCCTATGGGTCGGAAAGAAGGAAAATTGACCATTCCTTTCAAAATAGAAAGTGCAAGAAATAGTAAAGTCAGGCCCATCTTCAGCAATATGGCACCTCCTACTCTATTGAATGTCACTATCTCAGCGCCTGCTGTGGTCCTCTGAATCTGTAGGTGGAGATCTGCAAAGCTCTGTGATTCTTCAGCAATACATAAATAAATAGGAAGTTTCTTGCTCTGCATGACCGGAGACTGGCAGTGACTATGGTGAAAACAGGAAAACCCTTCCAGGCACTTGGGATCTCTTAATACCTTGGCTCTTGAGAGCAAAATATTCATACAACTAAACACAAAGACAAGGAATGAGGGTCTTCTCTGCAGTCCCCCTGTTCTCTGTCTGGGAAAGCAGCAGCTCTGTCAAAAAGCTAGCGCAGTCCTGGAATTCATTACAAAGAGTAGACTTGAAGTGATTTTTACCTCCGCGTAAGCGATGCAAGGCCTGCAGTGGTACGGTACATATGGGACTGGTGTTAGCACTTGTAAATGGCTTAGGAAAATGGGATGGGACTTCAGAAGCTCCCCAAACAGTTCTGAGAACTGCAGAAAATGCCTAACCAACAGAGCTTTCCCTCCTTGCTGCTTAGCTTATTATCAAAAGGAAGAATGGGAGGTAATTTGATTAGTGTGCAAAACACTTGCTCAGGGAGAAAATACCAGGTTGTCAAAGAGATCTTTAATCTAATGGAGACAGGCATAACAACACTGATTGTGAAAGCTGAGGCCGGATGATACAGATAGAAAATGAGACCTTGAATTTTTTATTAAAGGGTTTAATGACCACTGGCACAAACTACCAAGCGTGGCCACGGGTTGCCCACCTTTGTAGAGCACCCATGTTTAGCCTACATGTGCTGCTGGGCTAAACACTGAGTTAGGGAAGGGGGAATCCTGTCAGCTGCATTAGTAAATCAGGCCAAGTGTAGTCCCTGCCGGCCTTGCGTTCTGCGGCTGTGAAACTGGGTACTCGGCAGTGGGACGACTGGAGAGGACTGGCCTGAGGCAGGCGTAGTGCTGGCAGCTGTTTTGCTAGCTTCAGTCCTGCCACTGCACAGCCCTTCTGACTTGAACGCCTCAGAAATGTTCCAGTCAGGAGAACTGACCTCTCCGTCTCTATTTAAGCTTTATCCCAGTTAAAAAAAAAAAACCCAAACTATTTAAACTCTCTTCTCAACAATAATTATTCCTAATTATTTAACACTTCTAGTTCTAGACTCTTAAAGAATTGTAATCAACTGAGACTTTACAGTCGGCAAAGTTATATTAAAACATTTATCCTCCTTTTAATAACCAGGAAGCTGCCACAAGTAATTATTGTCTCACCACAGCAAAGCCCATGAATGCTCCTCTAACAGTTAACTGGTCAGCTGGATATCTAAGTACTTTGCCAAATCTTGGGCTCAGTCACTGGCAGAGGCAGAAGCCAAACTAAATCCTCATCGTAAAAAAAACAAAAACCCCAGGTCTCTCTACTGAGCCAGGAGTTCCTGATTCTCACGGTATGCTTCAAAGTGGTTATGTGACCATCATCCAAGTAGTATGCACATGTGCAAGGAGCTGCATCAGCTGTTGCCATCATAGTCTTCAGCAGTGATTTAGTATTGTATCTTCTTCACAAAACTATGCTGCGTCCATTTTAACATTTTATCTTTCGTTGTCCAGATGAGCACTATGCCAGGACTCCCTACCAGACCCTGTTTCTATGATATAGACTTGGACCCAGTGTCAGGAGAAGTACATGGGCTCTTTTGAAAGGAATTATTAACCAGAGGTAGGTGCCTTCTTGGAGGCTTTCAATATTTGGGCTTTATTTTTCATCTTGAGATAATGGAGTTAATCCCATCTCACATTATGCCATATGTTTCCAAATGACATTTGATTATAATTCAGCCTGAAAGTTGCCTGCAGTACTATATAACAGTAATTAAATTTATTTTTCTTTTTAGCTCCCAGAAGAACACCTGATGAGTCATGTAAACGGAACTATGCCCTGATTTTTTTGTTTTAAGTCAAAACAAGATATGACTGAGAATATAGTGCACAAAATGACTGGAAGGAGGAGTGCTAAAGAATCAGCCACTTACTTTTAATCCGTAATAATTTTTAAACTGCTGTGTTCCAAGCTAGTTGACACTGAGCATATAAAGCATGCTTCCTCTACAAACCGCCTGCTTCATAATTGCAGCTGAAGCAGAATACAGACGCTTGGGTTTAGTGACCTCTCTTGATTCGGTGACATGATTTTAATAATTAAAAATCCTAAAGGAGGAGCTGTTTGAAAGAGTCTTGAGACTTAATTGTCTTAACCATAGGGTTTTTATAGGATATATTGTCTTTGAAAGTCTTGTACACTGCATATTCCTATTTGCCATACTGAATTCTATGTTCCTCTTCTCGCACTATGGGAGAAACCACTGTGCTCTGAAACTGCACCAATGCCATTTCAAAGAGGGAGCAAGGAGGAGCCCCCTTTGCTTCTCAGCTCTCTCCAGAAGTGCTTACCCTGGCTTCTGCTGTGAATTATTCCTGCAGGCACCTGAGCCACATCAGTTTTCCCTTTTAGAAAGCCCATCTGTGACTACTATATTCTACTGTTAATGGAAATCGAACCTCTGGATATCAGATCTGTAGGGACTGGATCTCTGGCCCATATCTGTGGCTTCTACCAAATGTGTCTTTTGAACCATTTTATGCTCAACAATAAGTACAGTTCCGCTGTTGACAAGCCTTGTTTCCTAAGGTACCTCTTGGTGAACAGAGACAACGTGAGTAGTGATCAAGTCGTTCGTGGCAAGTTTTGTCAGCAGGCTAAAAATCATTTTGTAACATAAAAATGGAATTGCTGCCAATTTTTTAACTAATACAAATAAACTGGTGAATACTTCAAGTGATTTGGGGGTTTTAATGTATGCACTGAGATTACTGAAGTAGAACTTATTTCTGTGATTAACTGTACGCAGGAGCAATCCTAGTATTGACAAGTAGAAGTGATTATTGCAGTAATAAGTTGCCTGCAATGCACCACTGCGTGTGCGCGTTTAATCTTGTTTCCTTTCCTAGGTGATGTGTGTCATCTATAGGAAATAAACTACCTGAGTTATTCCGTGAATTTGGGGTACTTGCAGTTGACTGCAAAAGATCTGAATTAAGACTTGCAAGGCCCATCTGCTTGCATCAGAACTGAATCTAAAAACACTCCGATTTTGGTGAGAACTGGGAGAATCAGGCTGTAGGTGTGCACCAATGTAAGGGCGCATCTGTAGTACACAGATACTGTATGTATATGGAGACAGAGAGATCTCTTATCTCTCAAGTTATTCAGTAGCGGAGAATAATTAAATAAAAATTACCCGGTTGTCACAGAAGCAAAGAGAATAGCTTAAATCGTCATAAGAGCACTTGAGATGCATTCACAGCCTCCTAAAATTTTCTTCTCAGTGGTATTCAGCTGGGGATTTATTGGCAGCCAGGTTTGCCACTTGCAGGGGGGCAGAAGGGGGGTTCCCCGGTTGCTGCCCCAGACCCCGTGCCCGGCTGAAGGCACCTCTTCGCCGGTGGCGCCTTGGCCGAGCCTTCCCTTGAAGCAGGTTGCCAGCGCTGATGCTGCCAAGTCTGCTGTCAGTTCCTACATTTAATCTTCCTTGCTACACTGCTTTCCCGCAAGTGCTCTGTGTTCCACCTTCATTTTATGCTTATGAAAGATGGGAAAAGTGCAAATTTATGCTAAGATTAGCCTCCTTTTAGTTTAGCATGAGATCATAGACGTGTGTTTGAGAGAGATGGTTCAAGAGGTTGCTAGTCCACCTCCTGCAGCGAGGCAAAGCAGCGGCTCGGGTGTGCAACTGCTGAAGGGTTCACTGCGCACCAGGGGACTGGAGGCAACAAAGCATAAAGGCCAAAAAAAAGCCCCAAGCATCTCTCTAGGTTAGTGGGGAAGCTTTCCTAACCTGTGCCTTATACCTAGTGGGCTGTGAGATCTCCAGTCTCCCAACTCTAGGTCTTGCAGGACCGATTCATAAATAGGTTGGTTTTTCTTAACGCTCTCCTTTGTAACTAAGTATGCCAGCTAGTTCTTGCCCTATCAAATAGGACACAAAGGACACTTAATCTCTTCTAACTAAATATTGGAAGGTTGTCTTCTCTTCCTGTTGCCTAGAGAAAAAACTAATTACATATGGATTCATTCTCTGTGGGCTATTTGTGGGCCCAGAGCCCTTAGCCGGTGTGATGGCCATCCGTTCCCCGAGCTGCGCTCTAATGAGAGTCCTGCATCACGTCACGTAAGAAATAACACAGATTTTTAGGGGGACAAAAGAAAAAGGAGAAAGCGTTGCTTGGCTGGCTTGCTGTGTGTCACCAGCACTTCAGTGTGGGGCCAGAAAGAAAACCAGAGCCTACAGCTGGGCCAGGATCTTCTTCCAAGCTTATCCATCTTCTGACCAGATCCTCTGCTTGCCACAGACCCTGACGTTTATTTCCCTCGCACCATAGCCTTCGTGCTGCCATCGTCCCCTGGAGCGGCAGGAATAATTGAATTCCACGCGAGGTGTTTCTGAATGGGATTGATGAGAACCTGCCTCCTTCGCGCCCCCGCCGAGGCAGCGCGCACACGTGAGCCGCCCTCCCTGCCGCTGCCTGCTTTCCTCCCTCCTGCCTCCGACTGCAACGAGGGGAAAGCTTGCGCTGAGGAGCCTTGCTCGGCTTTTAATGCAGAAGTGGATCCTAATTAGAACCCACCGCCTACCCTGGGGAGAGAAGCCGTTTCCAAATGAAGATTATTATCCTGAGTGAACGTGAGCAAACACATCTTATAGGGGAGCTTTTAAAAAGGCAATTCCTTGTGGTTGCTTGATCCACTTTTCTGCCCTACTGGCTGAAATTTCAGGCAAAAGAACCCATTTTGTACCTTTTTTTCCCATGAAGAAGCTGGGGGGGCGACCATGTGTATTTTTCTAAGGCTGGCCTACACTGGAAGCCACTTGCAGGTTCAAAGTACGCTGCTATGTGCAAACACGCTGTGAAGCAGTTAATGTCCTTAAAATGTTTGTGGGCGTCAGTCAGCTCCCCGTGGAGATGAATGGGGACATTCAGGCATCTCGAACTATAGTTTCGTGCAGTTCATCAGCTGCACTTGGTAGTCCTTTTTCTGGAGGCCCTACCATCAATCATAACAGCTGGAGATGCAATTTTTTTTTTAAGTCAGATCTCAGCTGCTTTGGAGAAAAAAGGCTCATATGAAAGAGGCACTTTCTCTGGTATTTTTGGCGAGGATTAGTTTAAACCCAAGAACTGGCTGTCCTTACCACCACCTCTGATGGCGTAGCTCCTGCAGTGACCCAAGCAGTGTGTGCATAAAGCTGCAAAGGTTTCAGGTGGGACAAAAAAAACGGCTGCCGAGAGCGAGACCCCCTTCCTTCCCAGGCAGCCAGGCAAACGCCAGCGGTCCCGTCTCTCCTGGGCGCGCGTCCGCTCCCTTAGAGCGCACCTCGCTGCCCTTGGCATCCAAATTGAAAACCAGAGCTCAGGCCCTAGGAGGACCTTTGCCTTGTGCGTGGTTTGCGGTTTGCGCGTCTGCTGCTGCTGTGCGCAACCCGGGGGGGGAAGAAAGGTTACTCTGCAAGAGGGAGAGGGATCCTGCCCCACGAGGAGGGACTGCTGCCTTTCCCGAAGGGAGGGATGGTGCCCCGCAAGAGGAGGGGGTGCCACCCCGTAAGGGATGCCACCTTGCAGAAAGAACGGGATGCTGCTCTGCAAACGGGGAGCGACGCTCTCCTGCAGGAGGAGGGACGCTGCCCCGCCTGCGGGGCCGGGCCGGGGTCCCGGCGCCCCCTCCGCAGCCCCACGCTGCCCGGAGGCTGCCAGCTGGTGCCGGCAGAGCCGCCCCGGGGCCGGGGGCGGGCCGGGGGCTGGCGGCGGGGGGCGGGGGGCTGCCGGCAGCGCCCTCCCCGCCGGCCCGGGGGGCGCGGCTGCGGCGGGAGGGAGGCGGCGGCAGCGCAGCCGCTGCGCGGAGCGGCGCGGAGCGGGGCCGGGCCGCAGGTGAGGGCGCGGAGCGGAGCGGGGCGGCGGGGGCGGGCACCGCCGCGGGGGAGGCGACACGCGTGGGGTTCCCGGCTCGGCCTCCGCGGCCGCCGTCGCTGCCCGAGGAGCCCCTCTCCATCCCCTCGGAGGGGTCCGGCTGCCGGGGGGTGCCCCTTGCCCGGGGCCGGGGGCGCTGGTGGGGGGGCGGCGGGGCCGGGCGGCTCCCGCGAACGCCCCCGAAACTTCCCGGGGCTGCGGAGGCTGCGGCGGAGCCGCGCTCCGCGCTCCGCTCGGGGCGCCGGCGGCGGCGGGCTTCGCTCTCCCACACGCGCCCCTGCCAGCTTCGCTCATTTTCCCCTTAAAAAATTAAAATACATTTTTAAAAAAATTACATAAATTTTAAAAAACCACCCAAATCTGCTCCGCGGGGGAGCGCGCCCCGCCGGAGCCCCCGTTTTAATCGCTTTACTACTTAAAAGCAGAGTACCAAATCCTGTGTAAAGGATCGCCTGGAGCCGCGGAGCCAGTCCCGGGGAAGTTGGGCTGTTTGCGGTGACACGTTTCTGCGTCTTTATATCCAAAAATGTTCCGACGATGTTTTGAGGCAGCGCTTTTTTTTTTTTTTAAAGGTTGACATATATCTTACAATATCATATATTTGATGAGCACATGCGGTGTTAATTGAGGTTGCCATGGAAGGCATGCACGTAGTATAAATAAGCTCCCTTCTTCCCATGTGATTTCGCTTTTGTATTCCACAAGCCTCCTTTTTGTATTCTGTGTTTTTGCATATTGTCATATGGTGCATTAAAGATAAAAATATCTGCTGTCTCAGGGCGTAATTTCCCTAGCTGGAACTATGAGTGCATATGGAGCAGTGGGGAAAAGATGTAGCTAACTGTAGGAGAAGAAAATACATAGGTGTGCATGTGTAATACGTATTTGCCATTATATGGGCAATTAAAAAAAAAATCCCCTTTTACCACGCAAAATAGCAAAATAGTATTTTCTGTGGTGGAAGATCGCTGGGCTGACGTTTTGGTGGCCTTATTTTGCCTTTGGATATTGATGCTAATTAGTGGAAAAAACTGCTGTGGTGCATCCAGAGGTAGAACTGCTTCTCCAGCCCTGGTCTGCCTCTCAAAGTGAAAGATTCTTTAAAAAAATATACTTTTAAATACTTTTTTTAAAAAAATCACTCTACAGGTCTTATCGTTTGTTTGTTGTGTTACAGACAAGAGATGGAAGCGTTGGCCATGCTTCGCAGCAAACCTCACGTAACCTGCGAGGGGAACTGAAGCAGAAAGCTAAGCTGGGAGAAAGCAGCGTCTGACCTTGTCACTGGGGGGCGGAAAACAGCCACTGGGCGCCGCTGGTTTTACTGGTGCTTCAATCAAGCTCCCTGTGCAATGCGGAACTGCAGACGGCTCAGGAAGTGCAAGTTCTTTCCAGGTCCGTGGGGTGAATAAAAATTGTTAACTCTTGGCTTGATTTGTCATCCTTTGGGGGAGAAAAAAAAGTAATGTCAGACCGGCACTTAAATAGTCGTGCTGTTAGACCGAGCGCAACTTGAAGTGGGTCGTCCCGGAGGTGAGAGTGACTCTGGGCAGCAAAGCCGAGGAGAAGCCTGTTCGACTTCACATCTACCCGGGATTCCTTGGAGAGGTGATAAAGTGAGTAATACGACAAAGTGGGAGTTATAAAGCAGATGCGATAGCTTCAGCAGAACTTCTCTTCACTGCCACATCCGCTCGTTAAAAAGCAACTAACGTTATTTTGAAAACAAATTGAGGAAAAAATGCACTTTTGAGCATCTCTGCAGTTCTTGTGTCTGATGCATTAATCAAGAAAATCAATAATATAACACAAACGAAGGAGAGGAGTGAATATGGCGAAGGCAGCTAAGGAAATTCAAATGGAGAACCCAAGAGAGGTAGATACTCACAGCACAGGGGCGATGTGCTCCCCGTCGGAGGAGCAGGCAGAAAAACCCTCCATGCTCTGTTTCAAGAAGCGGAAGAAGCCCTGTAAGAAGGGGCTGGCCACAAAGGATGCGTGCGAAGGAGCCTCGGAGGAGAAAAGCCAAGGCGCCAGCACTGACCAAGGCGAGGCGAAAGTTTCTAATCCATCCCGGTCCTCCAAAGGAGCCTGGGCAGCCATCAAAAACCTCGCAAGACCTCGGAGAAGGCAGAAATCCTCCTCGCGGAAGAAGGCGCCCTCCAGTTCCCAAGTGCAGCTGGAGATGGACGCTGAGGAGGGCTGCGCGCAAGGCTTCCCGAAAAAACAGGCGAGCTCTGGGGTGAAGATGCCCTGCGTGCGGTTCTCCAGAGGCAAGAAAAAACCCAGCCCCTCTGAAGCAGTGGAGGAGTCGGAGGGCAGCATTCAAGCAAATGAAGTGATGGGCATTTTGAATAAAGCTAGTGAAGAGCCGGAGGATTTGGCCCCGACGGACAAGTCTGAGTCCTTCAGCCCGGTCTCTGCAGAGGAGGACGAGGATACGGCGAAGGAAAGCACCGACTCTGTTGCGAAGAGCGAGCCCGTGACAGAGCCCGCACCTGACGCAGAGGAGCAGACGGAGTGCACCGCTCCATCAGAAATGGCCGATTCAGAGCCAGTTAATGAAACAGCCCAGGAAGAGCTGCAGGAGGGGAGCCTGCCCCAAGCCACAGAACATGTGGAAGGCAAGGAGGTTGCTCCCGAAGCTCCCGTTTCCAAGGATCAACCTGACAGCGCCCCTGAAACCACCGAGCCGCAGGAAATCCCTAATACCTGCGAAGAGCTGCCTGAAGGGGATGAATCAGAAAAGAGCATAAATCTTCCTGAGGAGAGCAAAGCCGAAGAGACCGCAATGGATTTCAGTCAGTCAGCATTTAAAGATGATGCAGCGAGCGTGCAGGGCTGCTCCAGCCATCAGGTGACATTAGAAGCAAGCGCAGGCGTCGGCATCGTCATCACCGTCACCGAAGCCGAGGACTCTGAGGACACCGACTCTGACCAGGCCTACGAGCCGTCCCCAGTTTTGCACCGAAATAAGCAAAAAGGGAACAAAAAATCAAGTGGGAGCTTTGATTTTGGTAAAAAAGAGGGCCCCGAGGCTGGCGGCGGTCCCCAGGCCGAGGAGAAAGGTGCGGGCGAGCAGGGGCACAGAACTGGGGAGCAGTACGAATTGCTCCTCATAGAAACCGCATCTTCCCTCGTGAAGGCGGCCATTCAGTCGTCCATAGAGCAGCTGGTCAATGAAATGGCCCTGGAACAGAATAAACACAACAGTTTTCTGTGATGGCTGCGATGCCCCCAAAATAACACGTACAGGGAGTGCTTTAAAGCTCCATTTGGCCTGGGGCGGGGAGAGCTCGAAGGGCTCCCGGGGCCGAGGTGTAGTTAATTCTGCATGCCTGTTCAGTTGTGTGTCTATGTGAAACGGATCCCGGGACGTGGGGCAGAGCCTGCTACGTACAGCGTGTCCTCCGGGGCTGGGGCTTCAGGCAGCGCCGTCGGCCGCGGCTGCGGAAATATGAAGGAAAAATGCAGTGACTGTATTTTCATTTATTGGCATCTTTATGTCGAGGCCATGTTTCTGCCGTCATCCATGCCAGGTTTCCTCACCGTTCATGCTGTAGATCTGTATGTACCGTGCATTTAGTGAAAGGTCCCAAGAGGCGGCGAGCGCCCGACCCGCTGCTGGGCTGGATTCAGGGCACATCGGACGCGGCTGGAGGTTTGTCCTGGGGTTCGGCGGAGACGAGGGAGGGTGAAGTGACTGCAATGTTAACACGAAGACGTCAGTGCCAGACAGGCTCAGGCTGGTGTTTAGTATTGCAAACAGGTACTCGCTACGTACAGGTGCCAGAAACCACGGTCACCCCTGCTGTCGCCTCGCATGAAGCCGGATGGTTGCGGCGAGCGGTGATTTTCATTCGGCCTCTTCCCCTGTCACAAGCAGCCTGTGCATTTCCAGACACGTTAAAGCATGGCATCAGCCGCTCCCCTTGCTGACCCTGGGCTGCGCGAATGCCAAGAAAACGACAGCGCTTCGTTTGCCGCAGGGCCCGTTCTCGCACCATTAAGCTCAACGGGCAAAATCCCAGCAGCATCAGCGGCGCGGGCTGGGTGGGAGCGCGCCTGCTGCGGGCAGCCCTTGTCCTTCCCTCGCCTTCCTCCGTCCCAGTCACAATGTCACGGCGAAGCTGTCCTCGGATGTAGCGTATTTCTGCTATATGGCATGTGATATAAATAGCAGCGAGCTGCATGCGTGTTAGCAGTCAACTATTGCCTCGGTGTTGACATGGTTTGGGTAGCTGCGATGTGCTGCCGGTGCTGGAGTTGCTTTGGCTGGGGAGGAGGTCTGGTGTGAGCGCTGCCGGCACCCCGGGGTGCAGGCGGCAGCCTGTCCCGCACGGCTCCCCCCTCGCTGCACAGCCAGCCTGGCTTCAGCGAGCCCCGCCATCCCCTGGGAAATGTGCATTACGTCCGTCTGCTGCCGGGCTCTGGCTGGCTCCGGCACGCCACGTAGCTTGCTCTGAAACATGCAGGGAAATGCCAGAATGATTTAACCAAAGTCCTCAGGGAAAAAAAAATCTAGACATGAGGGCCTGGGGACACAGCCGTAAAATGCCCGGACAGGCCAATCGCCGTCAAAACCCACAAACTGCCCTGCTCCGAGGGGGTTTGCACCAGCGTAGCGTGTGTGTGCGAGCATTGCCTCTAACTACCAGCTCTCCAAGAGAAAGGGGCCTTTTAATAATTTGGGATTGCAGCTGCGCAGCTGGGATTTACGTACAGCTGCGGGCAAGTCAGCCTGTTCCTCTGAGAAAATTCTCCTGCGTATTTCTCAGCCGATACAGAAATAGCAGCCTCGCTTGGCAATGGCTCACTGACCATAGGCGGTGCGCTGAGATTTCCCTTCCCAGCGTAGGATTGGGATTCCTGTTAAAATACAAGGGCTGTAAACTTTCCTAGTACCTGGTGCGCGACCACATTTTAAACTTTGATAAAGCATCTCTGTTGTTACGAGAGGACTGTGAGCAGCGAGTGCCACAGCTTGTTTCTGTGCAAGTAAAACTTAAGAAAAATCAGAGGATGTTAAAAAAAAAAAGTGTCTTCTTTTTCTGTGAATTTATTTAATAAGTTATCAGATATCGATAATTCAGTGTGTACAATTTTAATGGCTTTGTACTTCATACTGGTCCTTCCAGGTATTTTGCCATAGTTTTGAAAGGGGCTTTTTAAGGACTTTTACATGTACCTTTGGAGCTGCTGCAGCACCCCGAGAAGAGCCGTACTGGTGCTGGAGGCTGCTTACGGGATTACAGCGGGCACGGCAGCAGGTCGGTGCCGAGCAAAGGGCCGCAGCATCTCTGTGGGGCCCCGCTGGTGTCGGCTGCAGGGGAGGATGTCCGGGCTCTAGTGAAGAAACACAAAGTGACCCCGCAGGGCCTGGCTGTCATCTCCTGTCAGCCTGCTAAGCAGTTTTGGGAGGATTTCATGTATTTCAGTATTGCCTTTTAGGCAAAACACGTCTTCAAAAGAGGAGGAGAATGGCAGAAGTGCTTTCGTCCAGCCCGGCGACTCGCTCCGTATCCAGGGTTGTGTTTGCATCCTTTCTGTAGCTGGTTTTTCCCTCAGTTATAGCTGTACATAAAACTGATGATTATTTCATTAAAGTTGAATGTACCTGTTGTTTTCTTGCCTTGTGACTGAGTAGGCAGCTATGGAGACATTTTATATATGAAAGGATAAACTCACAGCGGCCCTCTGTTGTGTCCAGCTTTTCCAGGCAGCCGTACGGTGAGCAGAAAGTAATCTTAAAGTTGTTAACAGACCTGAAATCTTTGAAGGCTTGCATCTCCTGTGCTCTTTTTTTATAAGGTTTCCTTGTGGTTGCTGGCCAGTCGTTTCCATTAGCAGAGTCCTGGCTGCTATAAGGTATTTGGGAAGGATCACAAATCTCCAGTGGCTAAGAAATGCCATCGTCCTGCTGCCCGACAGTTGAATTCCCTATCGGATGCTCCATACCACCAGAGGAAAATGAGGCTCTGCAGACTGACCAGGGTCAAACCCCACGGCACATGGAGTGGCACGGCTCTTGCCGATCCCACGCGGGTGGTTTGGTTTTCTCTGCGAGCTGCTGGTCCGTGCTTTCAGCTCCTGAGGCTCCAGGTCGCTGTTTCCAGGCATGGTTTGGTGCTGACAGGGTCCGCGGGAGGGGGAGCAGCAAGTTCAGTGCTTTGGCACTTTCTGTTACGGCTCAGATGCACCCCACCCTAATTTTTTTTTTTTTTTGCATAACATCTTTCATGTAATTTCTTGAGGTACTTTACAACATACAGAAAATATGGGGAAAAAAAGTTATACATTTTTAATAGTATTAATACTATTTATTCTTTCAGGTTTACAGAACAAAATATAGACTCATAACAGCCACTAATGACTTAATTAAGACTCTCTGCTCCTTCATTATGATTAGAGAGTTGAACATTAACAAAATATTTATTCTTTCAGAGAAGGAATGATAAATTTGCTCTTGCGAAGGAATACCGGGCCAGGAACCTGTGAGGACGTGACTGCTTGGTTGTGCCAGAGCACCAAAGGGTGGCCTGGCTTTAGGACTGCGTTCCTCACCGGCAGCTGAAATAAACTGGAATACTACATAACCTTGGTTTCTTATAGCCTCATTCAGATTGCTTTGGGCCATCCGGCTCCTCATCCAGGAGCTCGTTGCTTGCTGCCCCTCTGAATCATGGAAGTGGTTGCTTTGCAGCAGCATCTTAATGAATTATTGGGGTCTTCTGCTCACCCCACGGCCCATGCTGCTGCTTTTCTCCCAGATGTTTCCAGCACTCACCTCAGCGGGGACAATTCGGCTTTATATTCAACAAGTCCCCTATCCCTGCTTTGCCGTGTCATTTTGAATATTTTCATTTCCCACAGCTTTTTTATATTAGTAGCAAAGAAAAGAGTGTTTAAACAGTGTGACTCGTGCCCAGGAAGGCTTCCAGGGAGATAAAAAGCTTTTCTGTTGTGTCAACACTGAGCCCAGCAGAAAACAAGTGCATCCTCTGAAAAGTTCCTTGTGGAAATTGCTGGTAGACAATGATGGCACAAACAAATATTGCATTTTCTTTCCTGCCCTGGGACTCCAGAAGTGCATTAGAAAGGCGCCAGCTGCTTAGGGCCCGATCTCCAGCCGCTGAAGGTCACTGCAGCTCCGTACGCTTCAAAGGACCACGTCTACAGCAGCCAGGACTCCAGCGTTTGAATTTAAGATGCTGTCCATGCATAAATGATGGACATTTTCATATGTGTGCTTCTGTATAAAAATGAAAATCTAAGAGTTGTTTTCACAAATGCATATAGGAAATTGAGTAAACTCATGAAATACATGTGAATCCTGGTCTGTGCTTGCGATGGATGGATGGAGGCTGGACCCCGCTGATGGACCCGTGTGTTAGGAGCAGCGAAGCCCTAATATTGCCTGTCTTGTAGATACAGGGTTTCAACATGAGTAACTCAAACCAATGAAATGCTCCAAGAGAACAGATTGATTTTAATAATTTGCTTTAATATTATTTTGTCTGCAGTTTTATTTCCCAGAGAAATGGTTCTTGTTAGCTCTTGTTGGTGGTATTAAAATAATGAAATATTTTAATTTGCAACCAGATAAAATCTTTACATTAAATGTGATTTTTTAAAAAAAAAAACTAATCAGAGGATGTTATTTCTTATACAGTTATTTAAGCAACAATATAGGTTAACTTTTTTGAGGAGGCACAACTTCCACCTTTCTTTCTTTGTGCAGAGAATTGTGAAGGGCTCAGTTCTTCTGTGCTAAATCATGGGATTTTCCTGCAATGGGGTGAAAGTCCGTTTAGCTGGAAAGTGGATTTCAGCTCAAATACCCAAACCCAGCATTTTAAAATAGGTTTCGTTACGTAAAAACTGACAAACATGCTGGATACAAAGGGGGGAGATGTTAAGAAAACACGTTTTGCAATTCAGATTGCCAAGATGAAAGTATCATCTGCAGCTATAGAGCTGCGTGGCAGTCACGCCATCCGTCCCTAAGTTAGACCTAGCAGAGATCATCCTTTCAAACCTCTATTCTGGAAGCGGAGACACCCCCCGCCAAGGTGGGTGCCCCAGCAGGGTCCCTTCTGCAGGTACCCCTGTCCTTTCAGGTGGTGCCTTTCCAGCACCAAGTCCTTACCGGTGCACGGACACACCGAGCATCACTTTGCCATTGTCCCAGAGAGCAAATTTTAATCTTGAGCGGGATGTCATCTCTGCGATGTAGCCACAGTCATTCGTGTCACGTTTGCTCTCACTGTTTGCCATTCTAATGAAGACACGAGGCTGAGGTGCCGATGCGTCAAGGCTCAGTGCCGTGACAGCTCCCTGTGATGTGAGACTGGTGAGATGGCAGCTGGGTGGGAAGCGCAAGTACTCCGACTCCTACGGTGCTTCTGAGCATCCCCACCGGGGAGGAGGAGCGAGGCATCCTTGCTCCTGCCAGCAGCCTCAGCCGCTTTGCTTTCTGCCTGCCAAAATCTCCCCCGGACCGCCGCTGCACAAAGGCGTCGGGCGTTGTCGTTGCAGCGCAGGCGGACGCTGTGCAACGCTTCGGCGCAGCCCAGACAGCCTGCAACTGCATTTGCATTTCGTTTGCTAGCCGGAGCAAGGCAGGGAAGGCCGAAGCGCTGAAAGCCTCTCATCCCGAATCTCCCTGAAGTTTGCAGAGCAGCTGCGAGCCTGCGGGCACGACGCAGCGGGCTGGGGGACCGGCTGGCTCGCCAGCGCCTGGCCGGCAGGCGTGTGCAACAGGCACAACAGGAATGCACACCTGCACCCTGCTCATTAAAGCGATGAGTAAGCAGCTCACAACCGCACCGCCGGGATAAACAGAGGCTGGTAGGGGATGCTCGGCCCCTAATGACAGGCTTCGGCGCCTGCTCTGCTGGGTCTGGCATTGCTGCAGGGCGGCGGAGGCGACTGCTGCTGGAGCGGGGCCCTCCTGGGATGGCCGCGGGGAAAAGGGGGTGACGCTGAGCATCATCCTCCACCCCCGGCACGGCGGCGCTTTCGGCCGGAGCTTGGCGGGGCTGCACACCCAGCGCTGGCACCAGCCCCACAGAGGCCTGGCTTGATGGTTGACACTGCGCTTCTGCCTGCCATGCGGTTTCTTCCCCTGCATCACCCGCAATGGCTCACGGCCCTGGTTTCCCTGCCCCAGCGCCTATAGCTGGCTTTACATCCTGCAACCAGCAGGTTGCAAATCCAGCACCAGGAGGGACAGAGGGCTTTACACAACATTGTCTTATGCCATTTTTCCCAGTAACAGAAGGGTTAACGTGGACTAAAATTTGTCCGACTGCCACTGGAAGCCTTTAGCAGCATGGCCCTATGCATGCCGGGAGGGTAAAGCCACGCGCGGGCTGCCCGGAGCCCTGCAAAGCGTCCCGGGGCATCTCAGCTCAGGTTGAAAACCAGCCTGATTCAGCAGACAAGGTTTTGAGCTTTGCTGCACCTTTGTTCTGAGGGCGCAGCATCTGGTTTAGGATGGTTAGTGGAAACATTTCCTCTCAGGCTGCTTTTGAAGTTGTGTCATTCCTTTTTCTTAATGAAACATGCAAATCCTGCAAATGCTGCAATTGCGTCTCAGGGAATTCAGTCCTGACACAGGTCTGGTTGTAAATATCTGACTGGCATGTAATTTAGGGCAGATCCATCCTCATGACCTTTTTCCTCCACGTTTCTTATTCCTCAGAATATATTTTCCTAATGCTGGACTGCTGGGAAGCCCACTTGGTAGCAGTCCTTTTTGGCATACCATGGCAGGAGGCGGAAAGAAAAGGCTGAGTTTTATTCAACAGCGAAGCCAAAGATGATTGCAGTGGTATGGCACGACCTGCTGTTGGCAGGTTGCTGTGGGAGGGCTTTCACAAGCCAGGAAGAAACCTCCCGCTTGGCCACTGATAGCTCGTGGTCCCACTCAATGATGCGGAATTGCATATGCTGAGATCACTTTTCTCTGCACGTCTGAAGGCTTGGCTAACATGGAATTTATACTTTCTGCCTCCAAAATAGTAGAAAACTATTCAGTAACAGCATTACACTCTTTCTAGAAAGCTCGTGCTAACGGTATTTCATGGTTTTGTTTTTAACTGCAATGCTCCCTGCTTCAGGTTTACATCCTGGCAGCAAATTTCTTTTCCCTTTTTAACCTTCTTGGTGTGCACCAATGTCCCAAACCCCTCTGGTGAGGGGCACTGCACCCACGGCAGGGCGGTCAGCCCCTCCGCACCCCCTGCACGCTGCTGCCGCCCGATTTGGCAGTGATTTGACAGGTGACATGTGAGCGAAGAGCCTGCCCGAATGGCTGGTGTAGCCAGATGGCCGAGGGCACGTGTTGTAACCACAGCCTGTGCAGAAGGGAGAATGAGCTGAAGGGGTTTTTTTACTCCTGCGTGGAGATGCAGCGAGCACAGCCCGGCCATCAGCATCCCCTCCTGGGCAGCCAGCAGGCAAGTGCCAACATGGCTCTCCCCCAGCCGCCCAAAAATTCAAGGTGGAAGAGGCAAAATCTGAACATAGAATCATAGAATCATAGAATTGTTAAGGTTGGAAAAGACCCTTAAGATCATCAGGCCCAACTGTTAACCTACCGCCGCCAAGTCCACCACTAAACTATGAACGGTGAACATTGAGCGGGGATGGGTTACCTTTTAAGGACGACTTGTGCCCTGTAACAGGCATCGAAGTCTCGCTCCTCTGGCACCGGTAATGCAGAAGTTCAGCCTAATGCTTTCATTGCACAGCCTGCACCATTGCAGGTCGTGAAAAGCAAGTTTCTCAGTAAAATAACCAGACCCCTTTTTCCACACCCTTTACTGCACCCTAAGCAGCCCAGGAACCATGGCCCCTGTTGGACCCGGCCTGTTCAGCATCAGAGCACTAAAAATATTTCAAAATACCTATCTTGAAGTTGTTTAGCATGCTTTGGTCAATAAGCCACCTAACCTACAGATGGCATATTCAGGCCAGCACCCAGATACATATGAAAATGATGGTAGCCACTGCAGCACTTACTGGCATTTCAGAGGTTAACTTGAGCTGGCCGAGGAGTCTGCTCACCCTGTGGGGCTCTGGCAGGGGTCTGAGCCCCGATCTTCCCATGTTTTCATGAAACACGAGCTGCAGAGCCCACAGACAAGGCACTTCAATGCCTGTGGCTCGTCATCCCTGCACCCTTGACACAGGGACCCCTTTGCAGCACAGGGCAAAGCTCTGGGGATCCCCTGGAGCTTTTAGACCTCCAGCCTTCAAGTATCAGCACCCCGGGGCTTTCTTTGCCTAAGCCCATGTGCATCTACCAACCATTTGCAGATATCTGGAAGGAATCACCAGTATCATTATTCTGCACGCTGTGACAAATTCTTTTATGTTTTCAGTAAAAAAAAACCAACAAAGAAGAAATGAATATTTGCCAAGCCCAGCTGTGCAAGTCAGGCAGATTTTCAAGCATGCACCGGCATAAAGGTTAAGCACTCGGTAATTCAAGTGTCTTCTATGTACAGTAATAAAACTTCTTATGATGTATCCAGGAGCAGCTGCTGCCCTTGCTTAGCAAACGTAACTGTCTTCTAAAATTATTTTCTATTCATAAGACTTAGAGAGAATGATGTTTCCAAGTTAACGTAACTCGGAGCTGACGACTTCTGTCTCTCAAGCTTTTTCTACGGCTTTAATTATAACAGCACTTTAACGCTTGCAGTAGAAAACTGCTAAAAATGCATTTCTTGTCTTGCAAATGATGCAAAAAATGCCCTTCGCAGATGTTTGATGTCACAGATGTTCAGTACCGCAAAGCTTAACCAAGGTACACCCTAAAAAGGGGTGTAACGATAAAAAAAAATTGCTTACACGCATAACTTTTCCAAAAGACATACGGCACACGTAGATGAACACAGTGCTGATTTCAGTATGCTTTCAGCTTTACTGGTGTATTTGCAGTCGGTACTATGGAGTCACTCCTACAACCCATACGCCCACACAGCTGACAGAGCCATAGAACGGTTTGGGTTGGAAGGGACCTTAAAGATCATCTGGTTCCCACCCCCTGCCCTGGGCAGGGACACCTTCCACTGGATCAGGTTGCTCAAGGCCCCAGTCCAAACAGACTTCTGGATCTTCTACCCGAGCTCATAGTTTTTATTAAAGCTCCCTTTTAATAGCCAAGAAGTCAAGAAAACAATCCTGCCCACAAACCTGAAGAGGAGCAGCATGTCCCAGAGACGCCTTCAGGCACTGCTGCTTGCTCTCCCCAGTACTGACCTCTGTTGTCACCGCCTGCTTTATCTTTGCAGAGACATCAAGGGCCATCGGACTTTCAATATCAATTAGTTCAGGCAAGTTAGGCACCTAGTTGAAGTTCCAAGGTGCTCATCTACTGACTGAATAGTCTGAAAACTCACTTTTAGCTCTTCTCCACAGCTATACCCAGCGAGGCAGACCCTCCTCTCTGTTCTTAAATTAGATGTAGGAACCTGCGTGAAGCAAGCAGCACCCAGAGAAGCCAGCTCACCCCATAAGGTGTCGCACACAAATAGGGAATGACTATAAAATACCATTTTTTTTTAACCATCATGTAGCAATAGAGGTCAGTGGAAGCCAGAGGGCATTTGCCCCAGTTACAAGCAGTCTGTGCTGGATGTGATTTAGCTGACGCTATTAGCCCGGGAGAGACCCAGAAGGCTCTCTTCGAGGAAACGCTCCATGAGAATTGCTCCGAGCTCAGATGCAGCATTTGCAGGCCTGGATGTCGGCAGGGTTTTGTTTGTTTTCTTGTTTTAAAGAAAGGCTTTTTAAGCAGAGTTAAAATGCATTCACACCAGAGCAGCTTTAACGGGTACACACAGCGAGAGGAGCACTCGGTCTAGCAGGCAAGCACACACCAAACCGCAGCCTGCATTTTGTAACATCATCCAGGCAGGCTCAGAGGCTGTTTGTTTTTCCCCTTTGTCTTAAAACACAATTTGGCAGCCCTCAGTGGCCAATCCATCCCCTGGAGTGTGCAGCTCCCTGCCCAGGAGAAGCAGCAGCCGCCCTTACAAAGACCTCAGATGGTCTTTTAATTCGGCAGCGATTTAATTGCAGCCCTTGCTCCAGGACAGTTTCAAAGAAGACAGCTCAAGGGTCCTGACTACAAAGAGCTTTGGAGCGGGCGTTTTGACAATAAACTGTTCTCACCATTGTTCAGGCTCCCCCTTTCCGAAGGCAATGACTCAACTCCACCCGGACTGGCAGGGAGCCTCCAGCTTCTCAAAAACTGGGTAATGAGATTACGGGAGCAGCTCGCAAGGCTTTTGCTCTTCGCTGCGAAAGAAACCTCTGCGCTGTAAGAACTTTGTTTGCCTCTTTGGGGCCTTCTGATTCAGAGCATCGCTTGAGGGACAGGTTGGAGACCGTCTGGTAGGAAGCCTGGGGTATCTCAGGTGAAAAATTATGGAGGGACAAAACACGAATCCAAGAGGAACGTGTACAATTTTAAACCCCTCTTGGATAAGTTATTACTCTTCAGCTATCAAGTAGCTGAAGTGGTGGAGTCCCCATCCCTGGAGGTATTTAAAAGACGGATAGATGTGGTGCTTGAGGACATGGTTTAGTGGTGGACTTGGCAGTGCTGGGTTAACGGTTGGACTCGATGATCTTAAAGGTCTTTTCCAGCCTTAACGATTCTATGATTCTATGATAATGATTAATAAAAGGCAAAAAGCTTGTGCTTTACCATTTTATGGTGGCTCCACAAGTAGAGAAGAAATAAAACATTATATATTTGCTCTTAGCAAATATACAGATTGCAATATTTAAGAATGGGCTTGCTCCAAGCTGTTTATAGAGTCAGAAATCATTTTCACTGAGAAAATCCGTGTGTGGTATTGAACCCTGTAAAGACTTAGGCTAGGATGTGTCTCCTCTCTGAGAGGAGAAGACAATTCTTTGCAGCTTTCATTCCTCCTTGCAGAGAGGACGCTCCAATAACGGGACATGGTCCTAGAGGGGCACCAAAATTTGCCTCTACTCATGCAGTAGTGGTTGAAGAGGGAGGAATAGGAATGAGCAAAAACGCATGCAAACCCCTGGAGTCTAAAAGTAAACTGAAAAGACTGTACTGCCGAGGACTCCAGGGCCTGTCAAAGTGAAGGCTGCCACCCCTACATCAATGCCACCAGTTCCCTTGAAAAGACCAGCCTTATGGCTCCCGCGTGTATTTATGCAGAGATTTATTAACTGCAGTTATACAACAGGAACTTCAGGATTCATCTCCTTGAGATATTTATTTTAATTAAAAACAAACTGTTTGGGAAACACGATACATATTTCCCTCCATCTAGTTTCAGAGGAGCAAATCTATGGGATACAAACAGTCCTAGGCACTGTGCAGCGTATTAGACGATGTTTAAACCTCACACCCAGCAATACAGTCTTAACTCTAGTAAAGCGGAGCAGGAACAAGTTTACATTTATGAAAAATGTAACCGAGTTACACAGAGGCTTCCAAGAGGGACTTAGATGGGAATTAGCTTGAGTTTAAGTTAGAGAAGTAAAAAAAAGCAAGTACACAAATCTCAGTGTGAAGGTCTTCACAGTTATCTCAGAGGCAACGGGAATGGTGAAGACAATCAGCTGCGGAGAGCAGCCACTCACTAGATGGAAAATGCCAAAATAGCCAGTTTCAGCACCTAAAGGCTACACAGGGGGAGAACTACTCTACCAGGATCCGATCAACGCTTTCTTGGATGAGATCCAACTCCAGTATACATTCATCTAAGTGGTCTCGGGATAAACTGGAGCTTTTCCCCACGCTTCCTCCCGCTGTCACAGTAAGGACGAAACCTGGGGGTCGCGGGGCTCTCCCGCTGCTGGCAGCGGCTGTATTTGTGCTGTTTCCCTGTGTGTGCGTACATGTGTTCGAGCAGCTGGCTCTTCCGGAAAAACATGCGGCCAGACAGTGCAACTGATTTTCCTCTTTCTCGAGAAAGAAAAGTTACAGTTCAACTCTACCGGTTCGTGGTCCTTGGAGATGAGGGAGAGCTGGCTGATCTGCAGAGGCTCCAGGTCGCTGCAGCTCAGATGCTCCAGCTGATGCTCATCCTCCTTGAGGAGGAAGGCCCCAAGCCGGTGGCCATCCCCAGCCTCCCTGTCCTCAGCCAGAGGCTGCACCTCCCCCAGGTCGCTGCTCTCCAGGATGGAGGCCGGCACGCCGAACGGCAGCGAGCCTGAGACGTGGGTGTGCAAGTGCTCCCGCAGCCCGCCCCGGGAGTCAAAACGCTCCCCGCAGTAGTGACACAAGTGCACCCTGAGGCTGGCCTTAGCAAAGATGGGGCCTGCTACCTCCGGAGAAGGAGAGGTGCAGCTCTGGGACACCACGGGCTCTGAGTCGCACCTCTCCTGCTTTATGGAGACCGAGAGCTTCGGACGCTCTTCTGCCGGCTTGGCGAGAGCAATGGGCTGAGCGGAGGGGCGAGCGACCTGCTGGTCGAGGGAGCTGTCGTCCAGGCCGATGGCCAGAGAGAGCTGCAGCTGCGGGTGATCGCCCTGGGCAGCAGCCCTGCTGCCCGCCTTGGGCAGACTCTCCTTCGCTCCCAGGCGCTCCTTCGCCGGTTTGTGTGCGGCCGAGATCTGGATGCCGTACAAGTTTGAAGACTGGACCGGCTCTGGGGAGAACACTTGGTTCATCTCGATCGCGATATGGGAGAGGTGGTCTGCGTGGAGAAAGCGGATGCCCTCCTCCAGTCGGCTCTGGCTGACCGTCTGCTTTGGCCCTTTCCCGGTGTACATGATATGCAACAAGTAACTAAATATGTCAGGCTGAATGTCTGTAGGCTGAATCTTTATGCATTCACTGAAACAAGACAGATGATTAAGTACATACAGGGCTCCAAATTACAGTCCTGATCCATTACCTGCCCATACGTTTGCTCCGCTGTTTGCTGTTAGAGCGTGTGCGCTGCTGCCTGCCTCCCGGCTCGCAACGAGCAGCGCTCCCCGCCCAGACCCGCAGACGTGCATGTGCCCTGTTTGCACAGCAAAGTGCCTGAGCGTGTATTTATCCCTGCCATTATAAGGACCATGCGCACAACCGTAGCCAGCGAGGGTGAGAGCGGCCAGCTCCCGGTCACCCCGTCACTCGCACACACAGCCAATTGCCGCTGCACGGCACCGCAGCGATGCCACGCAAGCTATGCGTCACCAGTGTGGGCCGCTCCAATAATACGAGGCAAAGAATATTTGTGTGTTTAAGTAATAAATTCAGCTGCTGCGACTGTGTAATCTTTACGAGCTTTGCACTTCAGTGTCAGTAAACAACATCTATTGGAAAGGAAGTTAACTGATCTTCTCACTTGCAGCCGACGGGCGACGCGGCTGATGGCTAATGATTACCCTGCAAAGGTGCTGGGGGCTGCAACCCTCCGAAAGGAAGGAGAATGGAGAAGGGTTTAATCGATTACAAGCAGCAAGCTCCAGCTCAGAGGTGAGATTAGGCCTTGGTGCTGCTGTTGTTATACCTGCAGAACCACTCCTGACCCGGCCGGGTGAAGCATCTGAACGGCAGCTTGAAATAAATTGATGATCTCAGTCTCGGCCCTTATCTGCAAGAGTCTGAAGCGCAGAACTGTGATAAGGCTACGGCTTCTCGATTGCTTCAAGCCCACGGATCCTTCCAGAAAGGACAGACCCACCCAGCACGCTTGCCTACACGCTAATGCACACTGCACACGGGCAGGAGGTACCTGCACATCCCTAGACTGCAAATCTGTGAGGTCTCACTGCAGGAGGACTGTGGTACTTACGTGTTTATTTTCTCCGGTCACACAAATGTCTCCTCTTCAAAATGCAGGGCCTGATGCTGGCACATGCTGACTAAGAGGGTGGTTTTAAAGGACAGCACATTCTGGACTGGGAATGTTTAGAGAGCCGAGGCGTGTGCTGGGTTAGGAAAATAATCTCAGGCCACCTAACATCCCCACTTAGGCTCTTTTAGACTATCATACCTTTAGAAAGGGGAAAAAGCAGAAAGTTGAACAGAGCGGTTAAAAGGTTAGGAGGAGAGCTGTGTGTCCTTACCTCGTCTGATGAATAAATATCATCTTAAAATAGTTTGAAAAAGCAGCGAGCACCGCTCTGTGGGCTTTGAAGTAAACATCTCCAATGGCAACTGTGCAGTCGCACAGAAAGCCAAACTCCCGCTGCATGTTCAGCTGCTGGAGGAGGAGGACGCTGTGGCCGGTGGTATCCATGGCGTGCCTGAGAGCAAGGGAACAAGATGTTCATCTCGTGAAGAAATCACAGAGCTCCCGAAGCCTCAAACGTGGGTTTCTCACCACTGAAACGAGGCGGGCGCTCAAGGAGCTCAAAACCTATCCGGGACTTTTCGATGGGCCAGCTACAAGCAAAGCTGTTTCTCCTACAAATTAACCACGCTCCGTGGTACGGCGGCACCAACTTTACACATCGCTGCCGTTTTTGCTCTGCCCTCGGACCGTGCTTTCTGCCGCACCGCCGGCTGCCCGCCCCATCGCTCCCCGTCCCCGCAGCGGAGGCGGGGGAGCGGCGGGGCGCCGCGCACAGAGGGGCCCTGTGCCGCCCCACAAAGCCCCCATTGTGCCGGGCCGAGCCGCCCTCGCCCCGCGCCGCCGGCCCCTTTGCAAATAAATGCTGATATTTGCTATTGTTTCAGCTCAAAATTATTGGGGGGGTGGGGGTGGGGGTGAGCGCAGCCTCCCCGGGGAGCGCAACCAGCGCCCTCCCCGCCCGGCCCGGCCCGGCCCCCGCCGCTCCCCGCGCCCGCGCAGCCGCTTACCCCCGCGGAAGCCCGGCTCGGCACCGCCCGCCCCCGCTGCCAGCCCGGCGGATGGGGTGGGCGCTGCCCCCCCGCGCTTCCTGCCGCCGGGGCGGGCCGGGCTGGGCCGGGCCGGGCCGCCCCCGCCGCGCCGCTTCGCTGGGAGGCGGCAGCGCGGCCCCTTGCGCGCTTGTTGCGCGGCTGCTGCGCGGCCCGGCCGGGGGGGGGGGGGGCGCGGCGCTCACCGCGCTGCGCGCCCGCAGCCCCGGAGGGATTTTGGGGGGTGCTGTCTTCCTCCGGGCTGCCAGAGACCTCAGCTGGGCTGGGGGACCGCGCTGCTGAAATCGCCCTGGGACAGTGTCATCTGCTGAGCTCCTCGGCTCTTGGTATAGGTTGTTTTTTTGTTGATTTGTTTTTGCTAACATGAAAAAAACTGTAACAGGCGCCTCCCCGGTCTGCCTGCTCATGAAAATGGACGCGAAGATACAATCTGGCTTTTTCAGCGATGTCTGCGGCCTCCCTGCTTTCTTTAACCACCGGTGAATCCTGTGGATGCACCATTTCGCTCTCAGGCCTCCTCCAATCTCTTACTAATTTTTAAACCAGGGGTTATTTTGGGCGAGAGCAGCTGCGCTGGGTCGGGCCGCTGCCCCCCACCCCGATCTCCCGGCCTCCGGCAGCTCCTGGAGCATCGTCCCAAGCCACAGCCTGTGCTTTCGCATTCAGGACAATCTTTGAGGTGTCTTTCCCATGAATTTTATCAAATTGCTTTCTGAACCTGTTTAAACTTCCAGACCCTGCAGCATCCTGCTGCCACCAGGTTAATTTGGTGTCCACAGCTTGTTTTTTGTCTGGAAAAGGTGGTGAAAATTGCTGTTTGTGTGCTTTCATCATGGTTTTGGTGCAGTTTCAGAGATCTGTCACACCCACCTCCTCAGTGGCGTCTCTCCTGGCTCAGGGCCCCTGCAGAAGGCATTCGGTGCCTTGGATCATCCCTCTTGGTTTTCTGTCAGCATTCAATGCTTTGCAGTTCATTTTCCTATTGCATTCCCATAACTGTGATTTTTTTTATTGGGCTGTTCCCAAATCTTTAGGGCAAATAATGCCCCTGGCCGCCCAGAATCCAGCAGTTTGTGGGGCTGTTTCCAGCGGTGCCTCGATGCGGCCTGAGCCTGGGCGGAGGATGGAGACGGGCCGAGAGAAGATGTAGCGTATGCACTGAGGCGCTTTGCTCCAGGCAGTGTTTGCTGCTTACCCCACTGACCAGTACAGCTTTCTCTTTTCCATCGCTCCATGTATTATTTCTTCTATTTTAAATAAAAAGCTCGCAGGGCTCGGGGACCACCTTTCCCTCCTGTGTTTGTGCAGCAGCAGGACTGAGCGTCGATGGAGCTATAATCCTGCTGCTCCTATAAGTATCGGCTTTTCTTCCCAAAAAAGGTTGGCAGGCAGTGGCTCAAGGTTTTGTAGCCTGTTCTGGGTTATTTAACATATTTATTAACCCGCGTACAGAGTGAGTCGCTATTTGCAGATGGGATGTTATTTATTTAAAAGATTAATTATTTACATGTTATTTAGGTTGTCTCTGGTCCAAAGAGGACTTTGAAGAGCTTCAGAGAAACCGGAGCCAAAATGATGGAAGTGATGAGAAATGAAATTTGGTGTTTCGCTATAAGACGCAGGCGATGGTATCGTACACCTCAGCAGATATAAAGTGATACAGCCGATGCCGACGGGTCAAAAAAGAGAGCAGGACGTAATCGCAGCTATCGTCATGAGTGCTTCTGCTCGCTCCTCCTCTGTGGCCAGAAAATAATAATTCAAAAAATAAATTAGACAGGCAAGTATGGTGGGAGGGCACTGAGAGAATGGGGACTGTGAGGAAGGGGGACTGCCCTGTGCCCCGTCTCACCGGAGGTGGGAGAAGCTCCCGGCGTGGTGCGCGGGGGAGGGCTGGGAGGGAGCGAGCGGCGGCACGAGCCCCGCATGGGCGCTCTTTGCTTGTGTGGCCCTGAGACGTGTAAGGAGCTGGAGAGAAAAAGACCCTTGAACCATGAGAAGAAAAAACTTTTCAGTGTGATTTGAAAACCACGACCGTGTCGGCTTATGGAGGCCACTTATTTAACTTCCTATCAAACAGGAAAACCTTCGAAGAAGAAGTACTGCGGGGGGTCCCTCACCTTTCGCGGGGGCCGGTGCCTTGCAGCCACGGAGGTTTTTTGTCCCTTGGCGCTGCTGCAGGCATCGCAGCCCTGAGCCAAGGCTGCGGCGTAGTGAGGGGGGAAACAAGGGGGTTTTTTTGAGACACATTTTGAAAGCCTCACTTTTATTCCGTAGTGGTTAGAAAATCCCCAGACAGACCCGGGAGGAAGGGCCGATGTCCCGTTTGGAAACTAGGATTCTATTAATTGGGTTCATCCTGTTTGCCTCCACGGTGGAGGGATGCTTCGGGAAAACCTTGGGGGCCACTGAAGCAGGGATCAATGCCGGTACATTTTAACATCGTGGCATTTTATTTTGTTGCTTTTTTTTGTTACTTTTGTCATTTTCAAATTTGTACTCAAATCTTTTAACTTTGCTACAACTAAATTCTCCCTTTTGGCTTGTCTGGAGCTAAGAGGGATCTTGGGTAGTTGCGGCAAACATAAAAACGATGGTATCTCTAGAAACTGTGTCTGAATGAAGGAGCTGTGCAGATTAAACGCTTCCGATGCTTGCGCTGAATGACAAATGTCACTTTGGGGGTGGAAAAGTCAAGTGGCAAGACCAGGAGGAAGGCCTGACCTGGCTTATGTTTTCTCGCAGCCCCGTGGCAGGTAGCAGAGGGGCCGCCCGCAGCTTCAGGAAATCCCATTTGCTCCCGCGGGCCAGCTCAAGAGGAGCTGGATGCTGTTAGACAGGAGAGGTCCGGAGAGTGATGGGAAGAGGGCCTGGGAAAGCTCCTAGAAAGATTATGTAAAAAAAAAAAAAAAAAAAAGTGCTGTTCTCGGGATCTGTGATAAAGCATGGCAGTGGCTGCCAGCCCCTGCGCTCCCTGCAGCACCGTAAAACTCCAAGAGGGAAGGCGGTGATATAACGTGTGGAATTGCAGCAAAAAGGAAATACTTTCTCATGCAACTTGCAGTTGTTTTTCTTGCAACTCGCAATTCAGCTGTCGGGCGCGGGAGGCCGAAGGGCTGCGGGTACAAAACT
Organism: Theristicus caerulescens; assembly: GCA_020745775.1. Taxonomy (NCBI): domain Eukaryota; kingdom Metazoa; phylum Chordata; class Aves; order Pelecaniformes; family Threskiornithidae; genus Theristicus; species Theristicus caerulescens. Next base: position 63,442,270 of record CM036564.1, on the reverse strand, counting down.
CAGACGCGGGGCATCCGCACGGGTAACCGAGGCTTCCCCGTTACCCCCGGTCACGGCGGGTTTGAGGGAAAAGGCGAGGACACCCCGTTCCGTGGGGCGAGAGCTGCTGCAGGGGGAAGGGGTGCGCTCCCAGCCGGCTCCGCGGGGCGCGGGAGGGGGCGGCCCGGCAGCGGGGGTCCCGCCTGGGCGCCCGCCGGCGGGGGATGCCCCGCTCCGGGTCCCCCTCTGCGCTCCGGGGGGGCCTCGCCGGGGCCGGGGGGGTGGGCAGCGGAGGGGCCGGGCTTGCGGCTCATGGGGAGGGGGCGCCGGCAGCGCCAGCCCGGGCCGCGCCGCGGCGGCCCCGCCGCCTCCCCGGCGGCATGGGAGGAGAGCGGAGCGCGGCAGGGAGCCGCCCGCCGGGCCCCGGCATTGGCGGCGGCGCAGCAGCGCTGGCAGCGGCGGGGCCGGGAGCCGCCGGCCGCCGAGGGGAGGGGTCCGGCTCCGTGCGGTCGCGGCGGAGCCGGCGCTGCGGCAGCAGCAGGCGCGGCGGGGCGGAAGTCCTTTGTTGCAGCCGCGGCGGCAGCGGCAGCAGCAGCAGCAGCGGCGGGAGCGGCGCGGGAAAGCTCCCCCTCAGCGGCCGCCGCCTCCCCCCGCGCCGCGGGTAAGCGGGGCTGCGCGCCCCTCCGCGCCCTCCCCGGGGGCCGCCGCCGGGCGCTGGGGAGCCGGGAATGGGGGGGGGGGGGGGCGAGGCGGGAGGCGGTGCGCGGCGGCCGCAGCTCCGCCGGCGGCGGGAGGTGGGAAGTGCCGAGCGGCGCCGGCCGCGGCATGGCCCGGCGCGGCCCGCCATAGTGGCGCGGCGGCGGGGAGCGGGGGCGGGGGGGGAGCGGCGGTGCCAGGTAGGGGCTTCCCGGCCGCGGCCGGTCCCTGGCGAGCGGCCGCCGCGGTGACCTTGCGCCCGGCGGCCCTGAGGCGGCGCGGCGCCGCCCGGGCTAACGCGGGGGCCGAGCGGCGGGGCCGGGGCGGGGGCCGCTCCACCTGCGGGGGCGGCGGGGGGATGCTGCGCCGGGCGGCGGGGCGCCGGCGCCGAAAACCGAGAAGCGGCCTAGGGAGGTGCAGAGGCGTGAGGCGGGGAAGGGCACCGCGCTGCCCTGCCTGCTCTCGGGCTCGGAGTCACGTTAAACATCTCGAGTGCCGTTATCGCCGCCTGGCCCCGTCCCCCCCGCCGGCGGATCCGGGCGCTGCTTCAGAAAAAAAAAAAAACAAACCAAACCCAACCTGAAAACTTCGAGCGAGTTGCAGTAGTTGAGCGAAAAACTGAGCTGCAGCCTGGAGGGAATGCTCCACCCTGCCAGGCAGGAGACTTGGGTTTCACTCGGGGCTGGCAGTGGCCAGGATCGCCTCGGAGGCGGCTGGGAAGGAGGGGGAATAGTTTTGTCACATAAAAACAAGCCCTGTGTTGCTCTGGGAGTGGTGTCGAAAGTCTCGTTCCTCAAAGGACTCCTCGGATAGAAAGGTAGTAAAGAGAGTAGAGGAAAGGGGACTGGAAACGCTGTGGGTTTGGGGCTGGGGCTGTATTCCTTTCTTTTTTCCAGGGTTTTTTGTAACTCGGATTCTCAAGTTTGGCCTGTTTGTCGGCTGATAGACGAGTGCCGGTTCCTCTTGACACGTAGGCATTGGTAGATGGATAGCATAGGTTGGATGCTGTTTAATATTTGGATATTTACAGCCAGATTATGTCATTTGCTTGCATTATTGCCCTTGCACTAGAGTATCGCAAGGTACAGCACATACTGCAGAACTATCCAGGGCTGCAACAGTGTGGTGTTCCTCAGGCATTTAATTACATTAAACAAACATTCCTTTAATTAAAGGTGTTTGTTTAACATTCCTCATTACAGCTCTTGGAAAAACCCACACAGCAGCCGGGAGCAGGGGGGGATGCGGGCTTCTCATTTTTACCGAATTACAACTTAAGCTTTCATGGCGAGCGGGGGAGAGGCGTTGAGACCATATGGCCGTGGGGAAAACCGGCCAAACGCGAACGGTTGCAGCGCTGGCAGAGATTTTCCTAGGCAGCAGCAGCATAGCAAGTTGACAAGGCTGTGGAGAGATTTTTGGATGACTGGCTAGAAAACCTGAGGAGTAACAAGTCGTATTAGTTGCACTCTGCTGCTGTTTGAGGTAGCAGGGAGCCAGCAGGCACCGGGGGCAGGGGGGGTTCAATGGATGAGGTGCAGGAGGATGAAGGTAACGAAGACATGGGTTGATGCTGCGTAGGAAGCTCGGAGCAGCAATAGAAGCCCCTTCTTCCTGCTAGCCAGAAAGTTTTGCGTGGAATAAGATCACAGGCTTAACAGATGCTTCAGCTCTGCTTGCACAAGTCTTTTCTTCATGCCATGTTGTCACTGGCGCAGGAATTTGCAGCAGTTATGTTGAGAGTGCTCGTATCAACCAGTGGTTTGGGTTTTTAGATGCTTTCTTACTTGAGTGTGTGAGGTTAATCGCTTCTTTCACAGATTTCCATTGCTGCTGACAGTCTGGGAGGGACAAAGCCTTAGGAGTTACCTATCTGCTGTATGGAAACAAAATAGCTGCTCAGAATTGAGATAATGAAAGTTTCCTGATGAAAATCCCGGTGTCCTTTCTCTTCGTTGTTACAGCTGGACCTCTCGCTAGAGTCCTTCCGGCCCTTGCGCACAGGGCATGAGAAGCCCCATGTGCATTTTCAGTTTGACCGGTGGTTGCCCAGCGGTTGGGTTATCCTGCCCTGCCCCTGCCTGGGCACGGCAGACACCGTCACCCAGAGAGGTCTGCTGCAGACACAGCGTGTGGGCCCAACAGCTGACATAATTTGCATGAAGACCATTTATATCCTCAAATTTGTCTGGTAATTTTTACTTTGTTGTGCCATTGCAAAACTCTCTAGAATTAGCTGGCTCTTCCCTTTTTCCCCATATTAAACGTGTTTCATTGGATGGAGACCTTAGCAGCTTTATTTTATGTGCTGCAAGTAAAATGTGAAGCATTTAAGACCAGAAAGAGTCAGCGAAATCTGTAGCCTGACCTGTGTGTCACAAGCTACTGTGCTTCATTCATGTGCATCCAGCAAGCTCTTAGTCAAAGTACGACTTGTATTTAGCCAAGGATGCTTTCCTGTAAGGCACGCGGATCTTCGTTTGAGGGTCTCAAGAGATGGCTAAACCACCAAGATGCCTCTTGAAGCTGAAAGTTAGGGTAACTTGGAGAGCCTAGATAAAAAGGCTGATTTTTCGGCTACAAGGCATAAATGGGGTGTCATAACTTTTTCCCTACTAGTTGTTTCTTTTAAACATATCATTACCATGTTGCCTAACAACTTTTTACAACTGTAAAGGTGTCAGATAAAAGATAACCGTGACTTTCTAGAGTAATCATTTGTGGCTAGCAAGTTACTTTAAAAGGCTGCATACGCTCTCTCTAGTACTTTTATTCCGTAGATCTGATCTAAAGTTGTTTGAAGTTGAGATGGGGCTCTAGTGCAAACTCCGTGATCTTAATAGATGCACTCATGCTTTTCTGACACCTTATTCCTTGTCTTTCGAGGAGTGTTCTTAGCCAAGAACACCTTAACTAATTCTCAGTTAGCAGCTGAGAATTGTAACTTGCTAAATTTTGACGGCTGTTTCTCATTTGCGGACATGGGTGCTGAATCAGTGGAGAACTGCCTGCTGAGGAGGGATCGAGTGGCTCCGACAGCTCGTGGTTGGGGGCTTTGGAGCCTCTTACCTCTTCTCCCTGGTTCAGATCTAGCCCAGGTGTCAGCTAAAACTTGTTTCTGTACATTGGCCACAAGTCTGTTTAAAATGAGTTGATTCAACCATCAGGATGTGTCTGAAAGACGAGTATCTACAGCATTGGAAACGGCTTCACAACGAGCGCGCCTGAAGGCAGCTGATTGGAAGGGCTATGGGAGGCGGATAAATTACACCTTCAGTCCTTCGTAGCCCGAATAATGGAGCTTAATTAGATTTTCCCTGGCAGTACATGGAATTCTCATAATTGTTTTAATTCATGATCAAGGCTACGCTTGCAATGCGAACTGCGTCTTATCCATACCTGCTGTTGAGGTGGACGGTGGTCACCTGGCCCCAAGTTCTTTGCCATTTTTGCAATGTTTGTGTAAACTGAGGCACTCTCTTAGACTCTATAGTACCAGAGCAATCTCGGCGGCTTCCTCTTGAGTATGTCTAGATAAAAGTTGTAGCCTGTCGACAGCTCTGTGGTCAATACGCTAGCCGAACGCCTAAGCTTCTCAGGCATCACGCGGAGAATTTAGATGTGTCGTGTAGGATTTTCTCCTGAGCATCTAGATGCTGTCATTTAGGAATCCAGATTTTTCGGTGGATCTGACCCACAGAGGCAAAATAACTCTTTAGGGAGGAGAGTTCTTGGGAACCCGCACCAGGGTGGATATGGTGTCAGACTGCGAGGGGGAATTTGCTTTCTGCTGCCCACGCGCTTGTTTCTTTGGATAACTGGGCGTTGTTTTCTTGAGGTTTTCCAGTCTCGTTTTCTATTAGCACCAAATTCTCCACTCATTTATTATACTTTTGTCCAGCCTGTTCTTGGTTTCCAAAGAAAAGCAGCCAGTAACTCAGCATGTAAGCGCTCCGTTTTTGCCTGCTCAGCAGTGGAAATGCTGGGTTTTGAAAACCACCTACTAATTTTAGGAGCCGAAAGGCTCCTAAATTCTGAACCTTGTGGTACGTCTTTTTTAAAGACAGAGAAGTTAGCAAAAGAACTTTACCAGTTCTTTGCTTGAGGACTTTTTTTACTTCTTTAGTTTTAAAACGTCTTGGAAAATTTTAAATGTTGGGAAATGACAAAAAGCATGGAGCTATGGTAAATACCTGTTCTTTCTTGTTAGCAAACTTTTAAACAATGTATTTGGTTAGTGCAGTAGTGCAACTTACCTTGTCCAGGGTAACATCACAATAGTAATGGTATTTGAGTGGTGACTCAAAAGGAAGGAAAAAATCTGGTGGCAGACAAAGAGCTTGAATCAAAGTGTGGCAGCGTAAAAACAAAACATTTACTAGGAAAATCAAATGCATATGGAGACTTGGAGTTTGCAAATGGGAGTGAAATTACCTGACTCAGGTATCTTCATTTTTCATTCTCATAGCAGATGCTTTTCTAGCACATTTTTTCAGAACACCTCTGCATCGTTCAGTATTGCTAATGGTGCGGCCCGTTGCTGTGTTTACTGCACAAATCGATCATTGCTGAAGATGGAGTTATTTGCGTTCCTCGTGGACTTTCCCGTGATGTTTGTGACTACAGTATTTGGGTGCTTCAGAAAGGCAGCGTGCTAGTCCGTCAGGCAAGTGGCTGGCATTTCTTCTCTTTTTGAAATACAAAAGAGTCAGAGAGGATCAGAAATACTTAAAAATTCTGGATTGACAAACTTGCCTGTGTAGAGCTTTAATTTTCCAAGGTGCTCGGTGATTAATACTTACAGAGAATAGCTTTCATTGGCCTCAGTTGCTGCCAGTGGTGTTTCCCTGTGTGAAGAAATTGGACATCCAAAAAATGCAAGCCAGACTTACCAAAAAAAAAGGTTGAAATGACCTGTCCTGGCACTGATGGCAATGGGGTGCTGTTCTCCAAGGCAGCGTTCGTTGCTGTGAGAGTCTCCTTTTTGTCCCCTGGTCTCATTCACTTCACATCCTCCAAATGCTGTGCCGAATGAGCAGGGATCTTGTGCTGTGGCTGCTCAGATCCATCCCGGGACAGATCCGGATGCACTGAGTAAGGGAGGGAGCCTTTGGTAAGAGGAGAGCTTGGAAGACTGCGCTACAATATATAGATAAATGGCAGCTGAATTAATCCTGCATTAATTACGGCATTTCTTGTGTATACACTTAACTTTGAAACCTTGGGTTTTCTGTAAGAAGGACCTGTTTTTATTCCAATGCCTGCTTTTTTCCCAAAGCAAACTTCAAAAATAGTTTGCAGCGTTGAACCACCCACATGGGTGATAAATGCAGATCTCTGCCATTTTAGCAATTAAAGTAACAAAATAATGGTAAATGATCATTTTCTGAGAGCTTGCTTTTGGTGGGAAGGAGTTTGTCAGCAAGCCCGTGGTGTTTGCTGATGGCAAAGGGATGGTAGCATTGGGAATTTGGGGTTCAATTCCAGCTCTGATAGGGTGCTATAATTGTTTTCCACCCATGCCTCAGCAAAAGCATGTCTGGTTTTTTTACCCCTTCTGCCCTACCCCCTGCAACTTGGCTCTTCCCAGCCCCTTGCCCAAGCACCTTCCCTCCGTCATTTAGACCCTCGTTGCACCCATTTTTAATTCCCACTGCTGCTTCCTAATCCCAGTCCCCTCCTCTTGGCTCAGTGCTCCACTCCCAGCCTGCCTCTCCCTGCCCTCCCAATTTCCAGAGGTTTGCCCTCCCTTAGAGTTCCCAATCTCCCTGTGTTTTCCCTAAGTCTGCTCCTGGGTCTGGCTCTCATCAGCCAGAATCAGGCATATTTTCCATCTAGCTGCCAGGAGGGATACTAAAACCCAGCAGCGAGTCATGGTGCAGAGCAATCTCCAGCAAGCCCTGCTGCCGGTTCGTGACTTTGTAGAGGTGGCCCATAGAATCACAGAATGGTTTGGGTTGGAAGGGACCTTTAAAGGTCATCTGGTCCAACCCCCCTGCCATGGGCAGGGACACCTTCAACTCGATCAGGCTGCTCAGAGCCCCATCCAACCTGGCCTTGAATGTTTCCAGGGACGGGGCATCTACCACCTCTCTGGGCAACCTGTGCCAGTGCTTCACCACCCTCATCGTAAAAAAATTTCTTCCTTATATTTAGCCTGAATCTACCCTCTTGTAGTTTAAAACCATGGCAGAGCTCTGCATGAAAGGGGGGTTTCACCCTGGGTGGGATGGTGCAGACAGGCCCCTATGTACAAAGGAGCTGCAGGAGGATGAAATGTTCTCAGCGAGGCTGTAATCTGAGATTTTAGTAACTAACAAAAGTCTTAAGTGTGAACAAACTGATAATTTTTATCTTCGCCTCCTCAAGCTTATAGCTTGGCCAAATTCAGGCAGATTTTTATATTGTCACAACATACCCAAGACATAGCACTTTCTCCCATATGAAATCTCCCTTGAAAGATTTTGGAAGAGAAACTTTTTTTTATTTTTGAAAGAAAAAGTAATCATCTACATATATGAAAGCTTTTTCTTAGCCTCATTTTGGCTGAAATTTTCTGTGGAGGGGAAAAAAAAAATCAGTTCAAAGCAGACAATTCAGAAGGAAAGTTTTGCCTTTGCTGATTGAAATACGTCAAAGTTTTAAATAGCCCAACACAGGCTCTCATAGTGGGAAGTGTTGGCAGCTGTAAATATATAGTTACATACGGCAGGTTAATACAGCATCCAGAGGGAGGATGCCAGTACTTTCATTAACATAAATAACTTCAAACACTCTCTATTTTAATACCTATGTGTAGTACTACCGCGATAGAGGCCGGGTACATATCTGAGCACCTTGTCATCCTGGCCAAGTGACCTCATGCTCGGGCTGTTTTTCCCGGAGCGGTGGTAGGAGGTAGCATTGCCAGTGTGTCACTGTGCATCAGGACGGTGCTGAAAGCTCTGCAAGAGTTCCCCTGTCAAAAGAGGAAATATATTTCACCTTTTTCAAAGAAGGAGGAAACTTAGAAACAATGAGTTTGTGTGCTGTCACTCCAGTGGCTGCCAGCTCGTTCCCACCACGTGGAAATGCCCCAGTCTGCGGTGTGTGCAGATAGTTTATGACCTTTTTCAGTACAGGCTTGCTGCTTGTACTGCTCTTCTGCTGTTGGAAGATACGATGGAGTACTTTTAGTGTACAAAAAATATTTTAAATGAAAAAATTAAAACTTGCCACTTTATGAGGATGAGGTGAAAACCCGCTGTCCTCAGCCCTTTCTTGTCTTGATGGCAGTTCACACCAAGGGGCCAGTGGTGCCTTAGACTGTATCTGCTCACTTTCTTGTTGGTTTTCACTCTTATAATGTGGAAGTTGAAGTCAATTCTTTGTTGTTATACAGCTGCTGTTCTTAATACTTGATATAGTATACTGCATTATATTTTAAGTATCTAATGAATTACCTCAAATCCAAAACATGTTAGCACTTGGAAGAATATGAAGTGCCCTTTTATTATTACTTGATGTTGAGAACTTTGCTATTTTTCAGAGAAACATCTGAACTCACCCAGTGAATTAGACAATAATCAATCTTCTGTAGAAAAGACATGAAGTTGTTTCAGAGATTCTTCTACTTTCAAAGCTACCCTTTTGCAAGTTAGTAAGAAAGCCATTAAATTAATTTCGTGCAAGGAGTTGTATTTCTGCAGTGGACATCACTGGGCCACACTAGTTGGAGAATTATTATGGCAGGGTGTTCACCTTGAGTTTTGGGGTTGGAGCATTGGGTTGAGAGGAGAGGAGGAGCTGCCATTCAGATGCTCGTCATCAGTGCAGTTCAACCCAAATCTCAAGGTTCCCGTTGCCAGACAAGGTCTTGTGCTGGTGGTGATCCATAAGTACTGCTACGTGAATTGGCAGTGGGGAATATTGCTGGGCGCAGTGAGCGTGTTCTCGTCTTGAGAGCCTGAACGCGTTTCTTCCATGGCAGTGCTTCGTGGAATGAAGAAGAACGGTGACTTAACGTTAGGTTTGCTACTTAAGAAGCCAGGCAACGCCTACAACTTGGGACTTCAACGCTAATTGTGGAATTTAATTTCTCCACCCATTTCTCAGCCTCTAGGAGATGTAAGCTGTCAGGGGAATAAGAAGAAATAGGGAGCATTTTTGTGTGTATTTTGTTTAAATTTTGGACAGTTAAAAGAATGGTTGCAAATCAGTCCGTGCATTTCATTGAGTCATAAAATGCCATTTAATATATGTTGTTTGCTAGCCTGTACTTTATTTGTACAACTTTCTCGGAGTTATTTGCATTGTTTGCAATAACCTTTCAAAAAGTTAAGAATGCTTGTTATTGCTCTAGGTTTTTCATTTCAATTAGGGCGTTCTTTATACCTTCTTTTGGTTTCTCACCCTCCTCCCTGTGCAGTTAGTACAGATTATGTACATCAGTGAAGGTTTTCCAAAGTGAGTAGTGACTAGCTGTTGGGTCTGGCCATACTCGGTTAAGTTTATCTTCTGTAAATCAAATGCACACCTCCCGCGTACAATACGTTTTTCTGGATGTTTTTTGTTAACATAAACCATTATGTTTTCTTCCTCTTTTCTCTTGAGGACGAATTAGTCCTTCACTTACAGCAACTTTCAGCACTCGCAGACCTTTCCCTCTAGTCTCTGTCGAGGCTTCATTTCGCTGTGGCTCCACCTCTGCCTTGCTGTCCTTCACAGTTCTCCATTGCTGAATTTTTCTTTGTCCAGTCTCCCATCTACATGTTTTGGTTATGCTACAGCGCTCTGAACGAGTGGTTTTGAGAGCAGTGGGAGGCATGGTGTGCACCACTTCCTGCCTCTCTGCAGTCCGCGCGGCTGTCGCGCAGCTAGCCTGGTCACCGCCTGCAGCGGGCTTGTGCGTGGGACGTGCCATCGCAGCCGGGATGCCCTGTGCTTCCGAGAACGCGCTTGCGTTTGCAGTTCCTGGTTTGCAAGGCGCCTTGCAGAGAAGATTGAGACTGTCCCTGAGCTGCCCTGAAGAGCAAAACGTGTGTGGATGTAGCTTCTGTGGATGCTCCACTGATGTATCTTAGTTTCCTTTAATGGGGAGGGAAAGACCAGTTTGAGCCTGGTCTGGTTTCCAGTATGTGTTGCATCATATGCCCGTTGGACTGACAGGTGAAAAAGGCAAGTTGAGACTGAAGAGTGGTTTCTTACAGTCAGCTTACCTTGTATAGGTGTTGTCCTGGGGCCATCTTACAGAAGTCTACCCTGTGAAGTTTTTGAAGTTCTGCATTCAGAATTCATATCTGAAAATCTTGGCTGTAGGACTTTGAGATATATTTGCTAATTTATATTCCAGCAGCGTTGCTCTGATTGACATATGTGGTGGTTATGTTTATTAGTTTACTAGTCTTGTAAGTCTAGTGGTGAGAACGTGGAATTATGGATGTTTTCACTGGCATCAATATTCGTAGTAGTTACCAGCAAAGATCTCCAGACGGGAAGCTGTACCACAAACAGTGTGAGAATAGGAAGATCTAGAGAAGAAAAAGATGGCAGTTCCTCCCTACGTTTAAGTACGTTTTGCTTTTTTTGTGCTCACGATTTAACGGATGTCTTCTTCTTTATGCAGGGCTGTAATTGAAGTACAAGATGGCAAGAACCAGCCACAGCAACTATGTCCTTCAGCAGCTAAACAACCAAAGAGAGTGGGGCTTTCTGTGCGACTGCTGTATCGCTATCGATGATATTTATTTTCAAGCACATAAAGCAGTTCTTGCTGCGTGCAGCTCCTATTTTAGGATGTTTTTCATGAACCATCAACACACTACAGCCCAGCTGAATCTAAGCAACATGAAGATTAGCGCTGAATGCTTTGATCTTATTTTACAGTTCATGTATTTAGGAAAAATTATGACAGCCCCTGCCAATTTTGAGCAATTTAAAGTGGCCATGAACTATTTACAGCTATATAACGTACCTGAATGTCTAGAAGATATACAGGATACAGACTCATCTAGTTTAAAATGTTCATCTTCTGCCTCTAGCACCCAGAATAGTAAAATGATATTTGGCGTGAGAATGTATGAAGACACGCTTGCTAGAAATGGCAGCGAAGCAAACAGGTGGGGCATGGAGCCGCCAAGTTCAACAGTAAATACATCCCATAACAAAGAGCCTGATGAAGAAGCTTTGCAGCTAAGTAGCTTCCCCGAACAACTGTTTGATGTCTGCAAAAAAAGCACCACGTCCAAATTCTCTCACACAAAAGAGCGCGTGTCCCACTCGCGCCGTTTTGGAAGGAGCTTCACCTGCGACAGCTGCGGGTTCAGTTTTAGCTGCGAAAAGCTACTGGATGAGCACGTGTTAACGTGCACTAACAGGCATTCTTACCAAAGTGCCAGGTACTACAGTGCTGAGAAAATAGACTTTAGCGAAAAGGACTCTACTTCTAAAATAATCTCCACGCAAACAGAAAAATACAAGGGGGACTCGAGCCAAGCTGCCGACGATTCGTCGTCTCCCGTGTCCAACATCACAAGCAGAAAAAGCAGCACGGTTGCCTCCGAGACATCAGGTGAAGAAGGAAGTAGAGCCTCTGAGAGGAAGAGGATTATCATCAAGATGGAACCAGAGGACAATCCTGTAGATGAGCTGAAGGATTTTAATATTATTAAGGTGACAGATAAAGACTGCAATGAGTCTTCTGACAATGATGACCTAGATGATGAACAGGAAGAGCCGCTTTACAGATACTATGTTGAGGAAGAGATCAGAGAGAAGAGAAATGCTCGGAAGACTTTAAAACCCCGTTTATCCATGGATGAGGATGAACGAAAGTGCTTGAAAAGTCCGCGGCACCTTAGCAGGAAGGCTCCGTCAGTGCAGGAAGATGTGGAGAACGCTCCCTGTGAACTTTGTGGGCTAACCATCACCGAGGAAGATTTGTCCTCTCATTATTTATCCAAACACATAGAAAATATATGTGCTTGTGGCAAGTGTGGTCAAATACTGGTCAAAGGCAAGCAGTTACAGGACCATGCGCAGACATGTGGAGAACCCCAGGATCTGACCATGAACGGTATCAGAAATTCTGAGGAGAAAATGGACTTAGAAGAAAACCCCGAGGAGCAGTCAGAAATAAGGGACATGATGTTTGCAGAGATGCTAGAGGACTTCAGGGACAGTCATTTTCAAATGAACAGCCTTCAAAAAAAACAGTTATACAAGCATTCTGCCTGTCCTTTCCGATGCCCTAATTGCGGTCAGCGTTTTGAAACTGAAAACCTAGTGGTTGAACATATGTCAAACTGCCTGGAGCAAGATCTGTTCAAGAACTCCATGATGGAAGAGAACGAGAGGGATCACAGACGTAAGCATTTCTGCAATCTTTGTGGGAAAGGATTTTATCAGCGTTGCCACTTGCGGGAACACTATACCGTTCATACCAAGGAAAAACAGTTTGTTTGTCAGACATGTGGGAAGCAGTTCTTAAGAGAGCGCCAGTTGCGGCTCCACAATGATATGCACAAAGGCATGGCCAGGTATGTCTGTTCCATTTGTGATCAAGGAAACTTCCGAAAACATGACCATGTACGGCATATGATATCTCACTTATCAGCTGGAGAGACTATATGCCAGGTCTGCTTTCAGATATTCCCAAATAATGAGCAACTGGAGCAGCACATGGATGTTCACCTGTATACATGTGGAGTATGTGGAGCAAAATTTAATTTGAGGAAAGATATGAGATCTCACTATAATGCCAAGCATTTGAAAAGAACATAAGCGTAAACATACTGTTAAAGCATTAAGTTGGCAGCAGAGAGAACACCAAAGCAAGGCATACAGTATAGTAGACAAAAATTGAAAAAAAAAAAAAAAATTTGAAAATAAGTCTCTTTTTTTATTATTTTTTTTAAGACCCTCCTAACCATAGGTGTCTATTTAGGCTCATTAAGTATATAGCTTTGAAAAGCATCATGTGTTTAATTATTACATTTTCACTGTTTCCTAATACCAGTTTCTGTTCTTAATTTTATTGTTTTACTAAGTAGATATACAAATCATTATTTTTAAACTGTAGATTAAAAGCACAATGTTACCCCTTCACTGACTGCTATTAAACAGTTCTCGGATCCATGTCCGTAAGATGAGTGCTTTAATATTTCCATGTGTTGTTTCTTCATGTGAAAATTTTAGATCACAGCGATTAACGTGCAAAAGCATAATTGTTCATAATCCCCAAATTAATTTTCAAAATGAAAAAAAAAAAACAACCCAATGCCGAGAAATAATCCTTTGCTCTCTGACTCTGCTGTAAGGGCAGAGCTGGCTGTCCTGGTCCTCTGCTTCTTGGCTTTGTTGGAACGTGCATCCCAGGGGTGGGAGCACGTAGGCTCAGTTAAACCTTGCAGACTTGGACTGGTGTGCGCAAGGGGAAAGGGAGTTAATGACTGTCGGGATAACCGAGGAGTTCCCAGCAGAGTGGTCGTTTTCCAGACTTGAAGTCCTAGCAGAACTGTACAACTGACGTTGGCCTTTCGCTTTCTGTCTGTCCCTACGTGGGTATATATAACCTGCTTATTCTGATATACAAGGGAAGAGTGGCTGTGGTGGATTGCTAGGAATGCAGAATGGCCATGTGCATTGAAGACTGCATTTCTCAGCCTAGCTGTAAATGGTGCCTTGCTGCTTGTGTTGGAAAGTTAAAAGTGGGATGGGTGTGAAGATAGTCCCATCGCTTGGGCGGGGAGGGAAAGGGGGAGCGCGGCTCATGTGAACCTTAGGTTTTTTTGTTTCTTGTTTTCAAGATGCTTTCTGAATGTTCTGTTTTTCAACAAGAATATAACAAGAAAAGACTGCAGATTTTGCTTAATAAATGTAAAGACATTTTATGCCTTTTAAGATTCCTTTCTGATTCTAGCGTAGCCCTAATCTGCATAGCTTGTCTCTTAATTTAATTGAATTTAAAAATTCTACTAAGTACCAGCTGACATCAATTCGGTGAGGCAGTTTGGCCTTTGAGAGACCGACTGGCTTTGACTCTTAGGCACCAGCTGTCTAAACGTTTGTTAAGTGTATGATTTTTATGGGGGGGAGGAAAGGATCCTCATATGTAATGGTGGAGAAAACTATTAAAAAATAAAAGCTAGCAGTACTTTCTCCCAGCAGGTCTCACTTTATCAGAGAGGGTAGTAATGCTGTTTCCCACTGAGCTGTGGAGGAAGGAAAGCAATTTAGATCAGCAATTAAGGCAGTTGGACTATATGATCCTTGTAGGTCCCTTCCAACTCAAATATTCTATTCTATCACCTCGCCCGCCAGGTGGGGTTGAGAATAGGAGCTAGGAGCTGAGGGTCTAGTGCAGGGCTTTCATGTGCTTGTCGCTGTTGGAGTTGAGTTTTGATCCCTTGTTTCTTGGAGATTACAAGGGGTATCAAGCTTTAATGTTAGACTACTTAGAGAAATTAGAGAATCTCCGCTATAACTATATAAATTAGTATGAGTTGCCTTGCATTTATTCAGTTTTAAATGTGCATTAGAATTTCTCTTGGTTGGTAGACGTGTGCGTTTCTGCAGTGATGGAGAAGGACCCCGCCACCAGACCTCAGTCCTGAGCTGGCTGCTGGCTCCCCGGGCACCGACTGCTTCAGGTGCGGGTCAGGCCTTTAGCGTTTTGCTGTAACTGCTCAGTCCTGTGTTTTCTTGTATGATGCCGAAGCCAACCAAGTCCTGAATAACACTGGGGCCCAAAAGACCACAGACATGAATGCACCCCAGCATTTAAGTTAATTCTGAGCTTCCCCCTTCTTCGGATTTATTCCACATTCCCCATCCCAACCCAGACTGAAGCTCAGTGTGTAAGTTCAAAGAATAAGTGGGATGGGTATTTTAACACTTTTTAGCACTGGAATCAGTGCTAAGGTGATTCTAAGACTCTTGAAGAGACAAAATATTGAACTATGATGGTCATCTTAGAGATGAAGTAGTTAGTCAGGTGCTGTAGTGGAAGAGTTGGGTTAATACGCTGCACACAGCAGTTCTCTGTCATGCAGGTTATCCCTTATGGTATCAGCTATGGCTGGACTGGGAAAAGCAGCCAAGGGAAGTGAGGGAGAACTGGAGGGCGCTGGGGGAGTTGGCAGAAGAGTCTTGTGGCGCTGGGGGAGCGGGAAGGCTGAGTGGGAGAGGAGATCCTGAGTGGGAGGGAGCGGCGAAGGCTGGGGGGCAGGATTAGAGCTGTGCGGTAGGAAGCAAATCCCAAAGGCGGCATGGAGGGGGCGGCTGGAGGAGTGGATAAAATGTCCTGTAGACGCCTGTGAGACCCGAGTGAGAATGACTCGGCTTGGCTGGGAGAGCTGTCGGCCTGGGTGATGAGCTCACTACAGCACAAATTCGGAGCGCGGATTGCGTACCAAGTCCAGCCAGCCCCTGTGCTGCAGTGGTACAGCAAAGCCTAGGTTAAAGACCTTGTTGAGGAGGTGACCTCTGTGAACTAGAGATCATTCCTGAACACAGCGAAGGGCTGAGGGTGATTTATGGAGACTCCTGGTCAGGAGCCCTTGTTTGCAATGTATCGGTCTGAACTTGACCCAAAAACGATTCACAAAAAAAGTTACTTCCTAGTGTAAGTAGACCTGCCAACTACAGAAGTTAAATGGAGGAACGGGGACTGATGCTATTTATGTGTACTATCTAACTTTATAAACACCCTGGAATACCTTTGTTTTTCAGTTATAAGCTGTGTTGTAGCCTTTCAAAGGCAAGTTTGTTAAACCTTTCCCACTGAACTTGAATTAATGTCTTTTCCTGTTCTTGTGAAACAAACCCCAGTGCCTTGGAGATCACGTCTATGAATGTCCAGACTAAGGCTCGAAAGGAGCATGAATTGCACTGCAGGGGAGCTTAGGAGTGGATCTACTTGTACGTAGGCAGAGAAAACCAGAATGACTGAAGTAGCCCCTGAAAAGTGATCAAGGGGAGTATAGGGGAACAAATCAAAGGTACTAGGGCATAAACAAGACAGCCTGGCTTGCAAGGAGATGGGGAGAGTGTTTATGGTGATGAGTAAAAGCATGCAGGGGAACAGCATGGGACTACTGAAGAAAAGGCCTGGAGTGACAGGGGGAATTTGGCTGCTGTCAACAGGGAGAAGGGGTGGGTGCTGAGGCAGCCTGGGGCTGGTCGCTCCTGGGGACAGGGGTGTTCTCCCCAGAATGGGACAACATCCGCAAGAGAGTGAAATGATGGTGTTTCAGTGCTCCTACCGTGATAAAAATGACTTACTGTGGAGGCAGAATGAAAGCAGACCTGAAAAAACAACAATTGCAGTTACGATATCCTAGAAGTCTTGCTGTTACTTGAAAGATAGTGAAGGGGAAGCAAAAATACTTCATTTAGAGTTCTGTTTCCTCTAACAAATTTGTACTTCTCAGTCATCATAACATAGTTCCTTTCCATCTCCTTATTGCGCTACGTGGACTGTTAGAGTGTAAAAGCACTTAAGGATCTTTGAGAGTGGAGATGTAAGTGTATCACATTGCACAAGGTGTAGCCAGAAAGAAAAAGGCTTGCTGGATGCTCTGACTTATATTTTTAAGTGATTTGCTATTCTCATTTTTTGAGGACCTCTCTCTGTTCTGTTGTTTTCCTCATTTTGGCAGTGGTGTGCGCTGCGACCCTGAAAATAATTTATAAGTAGCCAGTCTAGCTCTTAGCTTTCAGGATTTATTGAAAGTTAAAAAAAGGGAATTCATGAAGACCTGGAATGAGCTATAAAATATCACAGAAGCTGTCGAGCTTCTCTTTCCGTTTCAGAGGAGACGTTTCAAATGTTAAAATATATATATATATATATATATGCTTGTAAATGCTTATTGGCAACTTGTTAATTCAAAGAGTATTTACATTTGTGTATAACGATATTTGTAGACAACAGGTCTGTGGAGAAATCTTGATTTGAATAGATTAGAATATCACAGAATTCTAAGAATTTATGCTTTTATTAGGGGACTTCTCTATGTAATATTTTCAGTTAATGGAGAAAATACAATTCAGCATATTTTTTATTCAAAGCTGAAGACAGAAAATGTACTGCCCTGGAGAATATATTAAAAATACATTGTTATAAAAGTGAATACTTTGACTACACTATTGTATTTGAACACACTAGTGCTAAACCATCAAGAGTATCTCAGCTATTGGGGAGGACCTAAGGTTGCTCCTGAAGGCAGTGCCACCTTGAGCCCTGGCAGCCCCTTCCTCCTCCCCACCTAGTTTCAGCTCTTGTATCCCCTGTGTGCCACCCTCCCCATTGTCAAAAAGCGCGTATTTATGTAGCTTCACAATGAACTGAATCAAACAACGGGCTTTTTTTTAGTCCCTGTGGGGCTATTTTTTGGCTGGACCAGTTCCCTGCTGTGCTTCCCTCTCCAGCTCTATGTCAGATCTTGTGCTAGCACAATAGAAGGGGTGGCATGGGGGAGAAGTGAGTGGCTGGGAGGGGGCTCGATTGCTGAAACCAGCTGTGCCAGAACTCGAAGCACATCCCGAGCTTAACTCGGTCTCTGTCTCCCCCAAGCATCCTCGTGGAAGCTGAACTCTTACGTTCATCTCCTATTTCCTGATAAGGAAAAAAGCCAGCCCAGCCTCTTACATACGAATGAGACATATCTATGCTATCTGCCCTCTTTATGAGAACTGGAAACCTTCCTGCGTTCAGCTCACCCCTCAGATATGCTCTGGAGCTTTCTTAGTCTTTCTTGAAACAGACTACGTAGCGCTCCACGCCACTGGGTTTGTGTGGTTGGCCTGGCCCGAGGCCAGGAATAAGCTGGGCCCCTTCTCCGGCCGAACACCAGGAGCGGCTCCCACCTTCCTCTGGCCTTCGTCCCCTCCAGCTGTGGGCCCAGCTGCAGCCGTGCTGCCCACATGCTCGGCAGCTGGGCCCCCGCTCTCCTGCTGCCCCGTGCCCCTCGCCGCTCACAACGTGCGCTTTTCTGGGTGTCGCAATACGGGGAGACGGTTGTCTCATTTTTGGTCTAATACTGACAGCTCGGGGTAATTCCTTGAGTAAGTTAAGGAGATGCTGGCAGTATCTGTTACTATCCCCGTGTGCCTGCTTCTGACTTTGAAGTGCTTCCTAATCTGAAAGGGTTAAAAACCAAATATTCTGACTTCCCCAATTCTCAGTTGGTTTGATGCTTGTCACAGACTTAAAGACCTACAAGATGAAGCATGACTAATTTGACTTTATAAAGTCTGCTGAAGGCTAGAAATTAGGAACATGTTTTTAAAAGCTGACATTTCTGTAGTTCTCGGCTATAAATCAGTTTTCTGCGTTTTCTTCCAACTTCCAAAAGACTCCTAAAATATTGCTGTGCAGTGTTTTCTTGAGACGTGTTAGTAGGCTGAGATTTTGAAGGGGGAAGATGCCAAAAACCAGGACACATTTTATAAATTAAGTGTCTTCTGCCACTTCTAGAGTCACTTATACAATTCTGGAATGAATTGTGATTTTATTTTATTTTTTCATGCAGAAAGACAAATCTTAATTTGTTACAGGGCAACAGAGCGCATGACTCAGGAGTCAGTTCATCATGACTATAAATATTCAGCTCTGAAACCAACAGCCCATGTTCCTTTTCATATACTTGAATGACCAGTGCCAACTTTACAAGAGAAATGCTATCGGATCTTTCATTGGGTCATTTTTGCCCTCAAATATCTTGTAGGTTTTTTTTATTTAAGTCATAGGAAAACAATATTGTGCGTCATGCTTTTAGAGAAACTGTTCTCAGTAATTTGTGCACATTCCCTATATAAAAGTAGTTGAAAATATGTTTTTAAAGTTTCGTATTAATGTATTCAAGGGAACATGACAAAATTATGAGATGAGAAATCAGCAGATAGTCCAAGGCCAGAGTTGTTTTTTGCATAGCTAGCGTGGCACACCTCACCCCAAGAACACAGAATTTCAGAAGTGGTCAGTATCTTTGATTCTCTTGCAAGAAAACAAAAGGGTTTAATCCTTTCCTGTGCCTTCTGGCGTGCTAAAACTATAGTAAATCTTCCTGCAGCTACAACCACAAAAACAATGCTGCAACTAGCATTTCCTATGGGATAAAAAAAAAATTAGCCCTGTCAGAGCTGTTCAAGAACTTCCCTCTCTGACGAAGGCCTGATGCTGCTATTGTTTTTACTCAAACTCAACTGTGATTCGCATCAATGAGATTTTGGGGTGTACTTTTTTTTGCTTGCAAGTAAGAGATGATGTCAGATAGGTATGTCTTGTGGTTCGGTAGACATCCCAAGACTCCTGACAGGGAATGAGAATAGAGCATTCCTTAAAGGCCTCCAAATCCTGGAAGCTGTGTGGATTGTGGGAAATCCACTGGAAATCAGGACTGTCTGCAAATCCTTGGTTTCTCAAGCTGTCTGTCAGGCAAAGTGCCACCAGTGTCAGCAATTGCCAAGGTCTCTGCAGCAGCATTGCCAACATGAAAGATGCAAAAATCAGTCTTTCCCCATCTCTTCTCTGCCATCCCCCCCTGACGACGTGGTTGCTATTTTAAAAATTCATCCTTTTGGCTCTTCTGTTTGCCTTCTGTTTTTTTTTGAAATGGGAAGATGTGCTTTCTTCCTGTTTTAAAGCAATGACTAGGGCTAAGAACTTGCCTTTTTTAATAGTTCTCACATGTTCAATTGAACCTACACAACTCAGTAATACCTATTCTCTCCTTTTTTAGGTAACCATCCCACTACATTGGGGATGGTCACCAGAGGGACTTCTGCTTCTGACTCCCCAGAAAATGAACGGGAGAAATAATATAATGTCCTTATCTCCATGGCAAAAGCCCCAAGACCTTGAAAGTTTGTGGAAATGCAGATATGCTGGCTAAAAATAGAGTTTGCTGAATACCATAGATTACTTTTGGTTTTGGCAATAGATACACCAGACTTCTGGTATCAGTTACGCTCCTTCCTTTTACACAAGTCGTCATTGGAGCATTTATTCAGGAAGCTAAAGATGGTGCCTCTGTTTCTTCCCTGCCTGTGGGGTTCCTACTGGTACCTACTGTTAGAGGGTCCCAACCACCAAACTATTGAGGTTCTGGTTTCTGGCCATTGGTTATTCAATTATTTATACAAAGCGGAAACATTTTAAGAGATGAAATCTAGAATATCCCTCCTTTGGGAAAAGGATAGATACAGTAGTATTGTAGAAGAAGGAAAAACAGGGTAGGATCCCTTGGAACTGATGAAGAAATTGTCTTAGTATGTCCCACAGCCCAGGAGAGAGCTCGGATCTCTGAGCTGCATTGCTGTCAGGTAGATTAAATATAATTTGTGTACGCTTACATATGCTGTAAAGCATGACACTGGCACAGTCTGCATGCCTGGAACTATGAGGGTCAGCCCCACCTAGTCTGCTTTCAG
The DNA here is from genome assembly GCA_020745775.1 of Theristicus caerulescens. NCBI lineage: Eukaryota > Metazoa > Chordata > Aves > Pelecaniformes > Threskiornithidae > Theristicus > Theristicus caerulescens. The sequence goes on along the minus strand of CM036564.1, from coordinate 63,422,182 downwards.
ATGGGGTTGTGTTTCACTTAGATTTTACTGGCTGTTGCTAACAGGGTCAGTTCTGCCAGAAAAGACAGAGGTCCTGATGAACAGTAACTTAAAAACTGAAAAGTAAGTCAATTAAGACACAAGAAATCTTACAGTAATTGTTAGAGTTCTTTCAGCTTTCGTTTGCTGTGCAAAGAGTTAAATAGTTCAAAGGCAGTTTCCTTTGGGGAAAGTTTATTTGATTGAGTTCAGTGTGGCTTAGACCCCAAATAGAAATACTAGCTTCAAACAGAGCACTACTATGAAAGTAGGAGTAGCCTGTGGCCTTCCAGACCTCACAAGCTATGTTGGTTTGTTACACAGAGTCAAAACAAAGATGTCCCTTAAAACACATGTACATTAATTCAGTGTATTTCACACACCACGATCTTTTATCTCAGATCTGCTTTTCTCCCCAGTCATTGAGGCTGTGCCAAAGTCACCGAGATCCTGGATGAACCATAGATTTCTCAGTAAAAAGCATATATGGTAGACCATCCAAGCTACTTAGATCATTAGAGAACAGGCTTTGAGCGCTACTGCTCCTATTTACTAAGCTTGAAGTCCTACATCCTTCGGATTTTGGAACAGTGATTATCTTTGCTTCTTGACTCCCTTTACATTGCAGAAAGCAGGGTGAGGAAGAACTCTGTGGGTGCTTCTCTTTTAAATGCAGCCTGGAAGATCTTGTTAGCTGGGGGGTGTTGGTTTTTTGTTTTTTTCAGGTCCTTAGCTGGCTGAATTTTCAGACTTCTAATAAATGTGCTAAGCATTTAAAAAGCATTATTGACACATGATGAGATACGCCAAGTTCAACCACTTAATGTAACAGTCCAACGCATGCAGATGCTATTAGTACAGGAACCTGATATCATGCCAGATCTGGAGAGTTATCTTTGATCTATCTCCAGATCTTCCTTTTATTTGTAAACATCCAGCTAATCACAGACTTCCTCTGACTTTTATGAAGTGGAAGAAACTGCATCCTTTGCAATGTCTCTGAAGTGCTTAACTTTGCAGATGTTCATGGATTTGTGTGATGGGGAGGTATGAGCTCCATCTGGTGGCTAACTGGAACACGCATATTTCTATTTAAAAAGCTCAAACGTTCTACAGTTGAGCAGAGTTTACTGTGCGAAGAGTGAAGCAGATCCTCTTGCAGCTGTGCGTTCCTAAAACGACTTCTGTTTTTAGGGTAGCTAGAGGATTTTGGAGTCTGGGAGGAGGGCACAACGTTTTACCTCTAATCTAGCATACTGTGGGCTGAAAGCTATTACCAATGCCAGCAGTTCTCTGGTGTTCACAGTTCTGTATGTACACTGCACCACCGCAGTTGGCACTGATTAACAGTATTTTTGCAGTCTCGTCGGAAAAATGTAATTTAATATTCACAGGCAACCCACCTTCCCACCCTCAGAGGTGGTCCCAGCACAGCATAGTCGGTGTATTTGAGGGCGGTGGTGTAAAGAAGCTCAGTCATGCCGCGTGAGCCGTGTATGATCTGCAAATAAGAGAGATCTTTGACTGTAAAATGCAGGTGGCATCTTAATAAACAGCAACGTTAAACCCTGATGTTGCCTGGGGAAAAATAATGCTCACATGCATACTGTAGTTAGAATACCTTTTTTTCTCCTTTGTTAGTTTACAAACAAAAAAAGGCATTTCCTGACCTTTGAGCTAGTCAAATAAGAGCTATTTTGAGATAACAGCATCAGTCCAATGAATCCCCACCAAGATTCGAGGAATGTATTAGGTAGACACGTGGACTTGCTGCCAGAACCAGCAGTAGTTTGAAGTTTGCCCAAGACCTGCTTCCCATGTTCACATCGCCCTCCTGGCGTGAAACAAAAGCCATTTGTGCCAGATTGCTTTTTTGCCCACCACCACGTATGTGACAGAGGGCAGATACAATACAGACAGTTCTGGGCCTGGCACATGCTGCGTGGGTCTGGCCACCCGTCACACGGGGCATTCTGTAATGCACACTGATGTGTGGAGCACCACTCTCAAGGCTTTCCTCTCAAAGGTGTGCTGAATTTCCATTCAGCCCTGAGCTGGCCTTGAGGATGCTCTAGCAGGTAAGTAATGCAGACAGCTGATAAACCTGGCTTCACGTGCAGCCTTGAAGCCTTTCCTGCTCTGCAGCGTAGACACAACCACTTGGTCCAGGACTGCCATAGTGTGCGTGGAAACATCAAGTGTAAATCAGCCAGCAGTGGGACAATCATATACTTTGTACAATGTGATTTACATATCCAGAGAAAGAAGTCAGTGTACCAAGAAAAACAACCCCGAGGATTGTCTTTAAAAGTTACATCCACATATTTCCAATTTCTTGACTGTTCGTATTGGAAACAAAGCTGCTCATATTTGTCATAAATTAGTTTGGTCGAAAGAGACTTACAGGAATTGTAAATATTTGTATAATTTATCTGCATTTAACCTAAAATAAGAATTTGGGGAGGGAGGATTAAGTAAATATATAACAGTTACCTCTGAGTTAGGCAAGGGAAAAAAAAACCCAAACCAAACAGAGGCAAATATGAAGCAGTAAGAAGTATTCCAGGGTGGGGGTGTTGCAAGCTATGAGAAGTCCAGGCTGAGGGGAAATAATACTCGTGCAATTTTTTGAGCATCCACTAAGCCAAGCCATAAACCACTGCTGGAAAGTAACACATACAGTATCAAAAATAACTTCTGGGAGGCTTGGGAAGTGCAGTTTTTCTTCCGCAAATCTTTAGCTGTTTTGAAAAGGGAAGGCAAAGGAGAAAGAAACAAACAAAAGTTTCTGAATGGAGATCAAAACATTGTTTAAGGTTGTGTTTTGGTGGGGTCGGGGTTGAAGGAAATTAACCGTATGGCTTTTAAACAGAGTTCCTGACTGTGCTGGGTGCTCTGAATAAAACTGAAGGATGGGTATTTAGAGCAAAACCACACCGTCGTGAGGTGGGAGGGACCACATCATGCTAGCAAATACAGTACTGGCGTGTGGGCTTCTGACTTTTAATATTTTTCTTGCATTTCTTTTCTGCATGGCAGTAGTGAAATAGGGACTTCTAAGCTTCTGAACAACTGAGAGAACCAGGTTTGAAGAGGACAGGAGGAAGAACTGGTCGGCAAAAGATTTCATAAAAACTCAGAACCGCGTGTGCCAGATCTGAATTGGCACCACCTTTGCTTTTTTGACATACTGCAGCAGTCGCAAAAGGCACCAAAGCAGTCAAATTAGAACATGCAGTAAAAGTTGTTTTGGACTCTTCTCTGTATTATAAAACTTACTTCCTTGTGACTATTACTTACACCTGTTAAAGACAAATTTGAAGTCTCCTTTCATGGAGCAGACAGCCAAAAGAGGCAGATGCCAGGTGTTAAGGGCTGCACTGAAATGAGTTTGCAGAATTTGCTATTCACATGCTGGAGCGCTCCTTTTCTGCAATGAGGCTTCTTAGAGTTTCTGTCAAAAACTGTTTAGATTTTTTAGTTCAAACCTTAGAAGTGTATGCTCATGAACTAAAACTTATGTATTTTCAGACAGTTACAATGCTAAACTATCAAGTGTTAAAAAAGAGGAAAAAAAATAATCTGGAATACAAGGTGAAAAAAAAATCTTAAAAACTGAGGACAGAGGGTCCCTGAGGAAGGACAGGATGGTGAGAGAGATCCCGCTGATCCGATTCCCCCTGCTGCCATGATCATCATTTGCAAGCTGAAGAGGACCTTCCATGGAGCACAGTGCTTGTATGTGGAGAGTAAAGAAATGGTGCTCTGGTCTTATTTCAAGAATGGTGAAAAATTTTTACCAACAAGGAGCTGAGTAAATGTGCAATAATCTTCACAGGGCACAGGGTGCACCTTGTTCTGGATCTAAGCCTTGCAAAAGCTGGCTTGAAGAGGAGAATCAGGCATTCATGTTCAGATTTGAGCATTTTAGGAATCCTAATGTTTCCAGCTAAAATAATGGGGGGGAAAAAAACTAACCAAAAAACCAGCAAGGCAGTAAATGTTTCAAATTAGGGCCAGCATGGATTAAAAAAATATTAATTTCTTTTGCTTCCCGCAGACAACAGTGGATCAGATTGAGACATGTAAGCAGACTAAACATGCTGATCTATATTCTGCTGTAGTTACGCATCTTACTAATTCTACTCATGACTATAAAAGGATGTTTCATTGTGCAGTATAACTGTTATCTCAAGAAGAGTCTGTCTATAATTTTATTTATAATTGGCATCATTTTCATTACTGTTGTTATGAAGTGTGTAAAATATTGTCTGTATTGCAGCTTGTATAGGGCATGTGTCTGTGCTTGCTTTACTCTTTTTGAGTTTATAAAGTTGCTATACAAATGCAAGAAAAGATGTTCAGAGATCTTTGAATGTGGTTGCTTAATCTAATTACATAGCCCCAAACATTTCAGCCTATAGATGTTGAAGGTATCGGCTCTATTAACACATAACACCTTAAACATTAATATAGGCATTTTAAAAGCCTTCAGCGCAATACCGGAATGCCAACACTTCTGTCCCAGTGGCTGTCCTGGAGCAAAGGGGAAGACGGTGAATATCTGGGCAAAGCCCGATACCACTGGGGACTCCCCAGGGAGAAGGCACAATATAGCTGGGAAATCTAATAGAAAATGGGATGTCCTTTCCATAGAGAATAGGAAGGACCTTCACGGTAGGACCACCACGAAGCAGAGGAGAGAAGGGAAATATGTTTATAGCATCACCTAAAGATAGGCCTTCAACAGTATACTAAGTGTAGGACATCTAGAACAGGCTGTGACTGTTCTGTAACTTAGCAATTATTTGTAGTCTATGTAGAGTATCAGTGAAGACATTCCAGGTTAGTTTTCATCATCTTTAAAGCTTATTCTGTGCTTTGATACAGTATCTTTAATAAAATATTCTTACAAATCTGCTTATTATTCTCATTTAATTCCATCTTACACCTGAGTTAATAACAGTCCCGGCAACAGGGTGAAGTTCCAGTTACCACCTGCTTCATCTGCTCCTGTGTTTTTCCCATTCACCTGCTAAGAATGACGAGGGAAAACCGAGATGAGTAAAAATCAAATAATCATAGGAATGAGAAAAATAAGAGAAATGTATAGCACTGCCATAGTTCAATTATTACAAGAATTCTTCACACTCTGCATTCAAGTGAATCTGAGAGATTAATTGAATTATATTGATCTGTGAGTATGAAGTATTGGTCTTTGCCTGTGTTTACAGTACACCATTTCCCTTGTTTAAGACTTATCATCATTTTCCAGCTTTACAGTTACTGCCAATAATTACAGTATGTTGTTTAACCCATTCACAGCAGTTCTAGACAAAATTCTCTGTTTTCATTTATTCACCCCCGGACCATATAGAGTATCCTTTTAATATCTTCAAACAAGACCAAGCAGAGTTCGACTTCAAGTATACTAGAAGATAAGATTAGAATTCAAAATAATCCTGGCAAGGTGCAGACACGAGCTGTAAACACAAGATGTTATTTAATAGGAACAAGTGCAAGCTGGAATCATTAGCTGGGCGAGTAAAGGAACAGCTGCTTAATTTCCATTGAAAAGAATCAATTTGTTACTTTGGATCAAATTCTGAAAATGAGTCTGCAACATCATGCTGTTGCAAATAAAGGTAAAAACTGAAATGTCTAAACTGGAGTATAATCTGCTCCTTCAGAACTGCTAAGGCGTGAGCTAGTAACATCTCCAGTTTTGATCACGGCACTTGAAAAGTAAGATACAAGTTGCATACAGAGAATCCAGGAGAAAGCAATGAGAAGGTCTAGAAGCCAAGAAAACTTTGCCTTTGAGCACAGATTGAATGATTTTAGGTCATCTTACAGAAGAGATGGAAGAGGGGAAACACGATGATTTTCATATATATAAAATCTGGTTGCAAAGAAAAATGGACTAACTTTTTCTCATATCCACAGTCGATAGGAATAGAAATAATTGCCATAAATTGCAAGAAAGGAGATTTTGGTTAGACACAAAATGAGGCTGAATGACCTATTGAGGTCCTTTTCTGATCTGATTCTATGATTACTTGGACACTATCTGCTTTAAAGTCCCTTTTTTATTACTGTCAGTAGAGTTGGCACTGGCTGCAAGAAAAGGAGGCTGCAGTTACTAGGAAAGTAAAGAACTGACTGCTTAAAATGCACAGCACACCAGTTTATCTAGTTAGCACTAGTGATACTAACCTCAGCTTTTAATCATGCCTCAGCAAACTGTCAGAAGTCTATGTAAATAAATGCGCTTTAAAACCACTTAATTATAAAATAATTATTCCTTGAAACATCAAGCATTAGTTTAATCAGTGTCGACAACTTCCATGATTTTATTGAGTCTAATCAATCTGAGGCAGCCTGTTTTCAGTTGTGAGATGGTGTAATCAGCTATTTTATTTATTTAAAAAAATTAGCTCTGCAAATTACATGGAAAATCCTAAAAGTGTAAACTGAACATACGCTAAAGATTAAAAAGCCAGAAGGTGAATAAAGCCACGTGTGTTTTTTAAGCTCATAATTTTAAACTAGTTTTGTAATTTTAGGAGATCTGACTCATGGTTTTTGGACTTCTGGTTTGGCAATACCAAGTTACTTTGCCCTGTATTCTGCTGCTCTGAATATTTCCATATTACTGATCATGCATTTGCTGAAAACAAGTTATACTGATTTGCAGAACTTTATTTTGTTATTCACAAAAACAAAGGAACACTTATTTAAGAAAGATCATGTATTGTGGCTGCCTTTCAAATTAACAAGGAGCATCTATGTGCAAAAAGTGGAGGTATATGAAAACAAAATAACACCAAAAAGTTACATCGTTCCCCCCACATACACTATGATTTTTAACACAACAGCACCTTCTCAGAAGAATCTGTTGTCATTTCCTACACTGGTAGTTCTTGTCTGAATTCCAGTTACTAGACATATATTCACAAATATAAACAAGATGGAAGAATTTCAGTGATGAAAATGTATTATGACAAAGTATTATTCGTTCTTAGAACAGCTGCTGCTTCGACTTTTCTGAACGGATTGCTGTATTATAAAATAATTCCTTTATCCTCACCAATACAATCTGATTTATGTCCAATTTTCTGGATTTGGACACTAGGGAAATGGACAGTAGGGAAATGGATATGAGGGAAATGGATACCAGAATTTAAGGTCTGAGCTCTTCTGATCATCAAACCTGAACAGACCACTGCATTTCAACTTTATCATTTTAATGATCCAAGTGGCTGATGTCTGATTGAACTGAAACTTGTGTTCACTCCTATTTTTATTCTGCATTGCCTTATGAAATATGTGGGGAAAAGTCTTCCTTTTATCGAGATAAAGATAAGGGTTGAGTTCTCAGTTCTGCTCCAGATACTGAGCTCTTGCTTCACTGGAGACATCTAAATATCATCTTCACTTCTGGCCGGGCGGTGTAATGGGGAATAGCCTACAGCGTATTACATAACGCTGCCAAACAGGAGACATGGGTGCGTTATCAATCCGAAACACAAATAAATGGATCAGAAAGAGGCCTGCTACTTCCAGAGGCGCCGACTTGCTGTTCTGGAAGTTGCTACGAAAAGATGGCTTACAGATTCAGGATCAGGGAATAACAGCGAATGTTTTGTTAAAGGAAAAAATCAAACTTGTGCTGAAGTCCTCACCATAAAGCTCACTCTTTAATTTCTGAACCAGTCTGTTTGGCTTACCTATAACATGACTGCATATGAAGCAACATAAAAGAAAATCATGTGGCTCTTGCCATATGTGAGGATGACTGTATAGATGAGTTGGTTCACAAATTGTGCTGCAAGTCTTAGAGAACTGCTGACAAAAAGCAGGCTTGTAATAGCTCTGCTGAGAAGAGAGAGTAAGCCTAATGAGGGTTTAGAGGTTGCTCACTCTAGTTAGACTGGACTTTCTCTAAGGACATCAGTAAGAGATGAGAGGTGATAGCAAGAACATGACGTGAACTTCTGATTAGAAACAAAAGCTTAAAAAGCAGCTCAGACCTGGACATATTGTTGTACTAGAAGAAAACAGCACCTGCGTGCTCAACTGGAAAAGAAATACTTCTGCAACAGGCTAAATGAAATATTTGGTAGCCTGAGTCTACAGACCTTTTGATTTTTCCTGAGAATGGCCACGAGTATGTCATTTACACCATTAGCATTAAAATGGTATGCTCATACACTCCTCCAAGATCTTTTCCCCAAAGTTACTATAGCAAAACAACAATTCAAATGATGAAATAAATAGGACCGAGAGAGTACTATCAGGGTGAGCAATAATCCAGTCAATGCAAACACCTCTTTAGCAGGGTATCAGCACAACCATATCAGGGCCATACTAGTTATTGGGCCAAGGAAACCCCAAACAAGTTTTGTCTGGAGCTGTTGTATATATTTTGTGCCTGGGCTGATAAAACATATAGCTAAAAGCTTTGGGCTAAATTAATGAAATGTCACTTCTAAATCTGATAAAACCTGTTTGATTACAGCTACACTTAAATGAGCTATCAAATTAATTTTGCTGCAAAGACTGCTTATTGTGCTAATCAATATTGTTGTGTTCTTTCTTAGTCCATTTGTTCTCTCCATCTGTTGTTTCTGTACATACATTTTTGAGGCAGGAATCCTCTTTTTGTTCTGAAGTAACAGGCTCTGAGTTTGTACTGCAGCTATCGAAACAGGGTTCTCGTGCCGTACTAGTGCTCCTAAGGGACAATCCTCACAAGGACACAAATAATAAATAACATCAACTTTTTAGCTGAACCGGAATTTATAAACCAGCTCTCTTTGTATTGCTCTGGCGTTTCTCCCTGCTCCATATGATACCATCACCTGAATGAAGCAGCAGTGAATTACAGGAAGAGAGAGTTCAGAGATTAATCAGTCACCGGTCTAACTACAAGAGAAACTGACACCCTTCCCATCAAAGAACCACGCATACGGTATATACAGAGCAGCTCCTGTCGGACGGAGGCAGGGAGAGCTGACGGTTTCCATTTTCCATTGACTTCTTTTGGATTTCTCCAAGGTCAGAACCCGTGTGAAAAAAGGCCAGGATCTGTGGAAGAATATCATAGTTATTTAAGCATGTACAATATTTACCATCAGAAACTGAAGCTCTTCCATCTCAAAACTACATACACGCATACTACACAAAAGAGGTGGAATCCTCATGTCTTGTAAACAGGCTTTGAATAATACACTAATTGAAAGAAGGATGTTTCTGAACGGGAGTTAGAGTACCTGTAATAACTGCATGAACACAAATCATGCTGGGAAAAGGTGTAACTTATTTTCTATGAGGGCTGCTACAGCATAATGCTGAAGGCTGGGGACAAAATTAATGAAAGATAATTTAAGCATACAGTGCATTTAATCCTTCTCTCATGTAACATGTAAAGTCTATGGGTAGCAGACTTTTAGCCACACTTTTAAAGTAGCTACCGAAAAGGAGCTACTGACTAAGCCTCCAAGGAAAAAGGATCTCAGCATGGTATTTTGCTCTCCGTACTAGAACTGGAATATTTTGAAGTGTTTGTCTCCAAGTAAGGAGGAATAATTTGGAGGAACCACAGCAGATTTTCATGTTTAATATATTTGCATCAAAGCAGTTTCCTAGCTCCGAGTTAATAGCTTCATAGCTTTTGCTAAATGTAGGCGTGACGACATTTTACATGAGCACAACAGGCAAAAATTTGGAGGCGTTTCAAGAATGGTCACCACGCAGCAACAGGCAGCAACAGGGCTCCTCAAACCCCGAACTACTCCTTTCAGAAGGGGAAGCCAGAAGCCATCCCCTGCCTCCTGATGCCGGGGGAGGCTACCTACCGCCCCAGCGCCAGCGGGCCCCCGCGGGCCAGGGCGGCCGGGCCAGGGGGGAAGCCGCCCTCGCTGCCGCCGAGAGGGGCTGTGCGCAGGGAGGGCTGTCAGCCTGCCAAGTTCGGCCAAAATAAGGCTAAAAACCGCCTCAGCCTTTGCACGCCGCGGGGCTTTCCCGCTGCCAGAGAGGGAGGCCGCGAAGCCACTCGTACCGCCGAGAATTTTCCTCAGGCTGGCGGCACCTCAGCCCCCGGTGCCGCGGCGGGAGGGGGCCGCCCCGCCCTGGCGGGACGGGGGGAGGCTGGAAGGAGCGGGGCGGGGGGGTGTGGTGCGTGTTGTGGAGGAGGGTTGAATTTCTGCCGCCTTGCGACCAAATAAGGGTAAATTCCCCACCAGGCGGCGGCTGGCTGGGAGATGACACGCAGCGCTGGGCTGAACGTTCCGGAATGACAAACACTGCGAGCGCGGCCCCGCTCCCGCCTCACCCCCCCGCGCCCCTGCAGGCCGCCGCTCGCCGCCTACGTGCCGCCGCGCCCGGGGCGGGGCGGGGCGGGGGGACCCGGGGCAGCCTGAGGCGGGCCCGCGCCCCGCCCCTCACCCGCCTGCCCCATCTCCATTGGGTAGCGCTGACGTCAATCCATCTAACGGCCACTGGAACTTTCTAGTCGCGTTTGGGGGCGGGGGGCGGGGCGAGTGGGAAGCGCGAGCGGTGATTGGCCGAGGGCGGTGGCGCACGCCGCGAGCCGAGGGGGATGGAGAAAAACCAGGAAGCGGTGCGGCCTGGCCGCCGTTCAGCGGGGAGGGCCGGGCTGAGGGGCGGGCCCCATGGCTCTGATTGGCCGGCAGGCAGGGGGCGGGCGCTCCTCGGCGAGGGGCGGAGGCGATTGGCCGGCGGCGGCGGGCGGGCGCCTAGATTGGCCAGCAGGGTTCTGGCAGGTTCCAGAAGGCGGCGGAGCCGGCTATAAAGCGGGCGGCAGCGGCGCCGTCGGGGCACATCGCGCCGCGGAGGGCAGCGGGAGCGGGCGGCGGGAGAGGCGAGGGCGAGCGAGTGGCTGATCAGCGGCGACCCGTCATCATGTCTGGCAAAGGGCCGGCGATCGGCATCGACTTGGGCACCACGTACTCCTGCGTGGGGGTCTTTCAGCACGGCAAAGTGGAGATCATCGCCAACGACCAGGGCAACCGCACCACACCCAGCTATGTGGCCTTCACCGATACAGAGCGCCTCATCGGTGACGCTGCCAAGAACCAGGTGGCTATGAACCCCACCAACACCATCTTCGATGCCAAGCGTCTCATCGGCCGCAAGTACGATGACCCCACGGTGCAGTCTGACATGAAGCACTGGCCCTTCCGTGTGGTGAACGAGAGTGGCAAGCCCAAGGTGCAGGTGGAGTACAAGGGTGAGATGAAGACCTTCTTCCCGGAGGAGATCAGCTCCATGGTCCTTACTAAGATGAAGGAGATCGCTGAGGCCTATCTGGGGTGCAAGGTACAGAATGCTGTCATCACAGTGCCTGCTTACTTCAACGACTCCCAGCGCCAGGCCACCAAAGACGCCGGCACCATCACTGGCCTGAATGTGATGCGTATTATCAATGAGCCCACGGCAGCTGCTATAGCCTATGGCTTGGACAAGAAAGGTACGCGGGCGGGCGAGAAGAACGTGCTCATCTTTGACTTGGGAGGGGGCACTTTCGATGTGTCCATCCTTACCATTGAGGATGGCATCTTTGAGGTGAAGTCCACAGCCGGTGACACCCATCTGGGTGGGGAGGACTTTGACAACCGCATGGTGAACCATTTCGTGGAAGAATTCAAGCGTAAGCACAAGCGCGACATTGCTGGCAACAAGCGAGCAGTGAGGCGACTGCGTACGGCTTGTGAGAGGGCTAAGCGCACCCTCAGCTCTTCCACGCAAGCTAGCATTGAGATCGACTCCCTCTACGAGGGCATTGACTTCTACACCTCCATTACTCGTGCCCGCTTCGAGGAGCTGAATGCCGATCTCTTCCGTGGCACCCTGGAGCCAGTGGAGAAGGCTCTGCGCGATGCCAAGCTAGACAAGGGCCAGATCCAGGAGATCGTGCTGGTGGGTGGCTCTACCCGTATCCCCAAGATCCAAAAGCTGCTACAGGACTTCTTCAATGGCAAAGAGCTCAACAAGAGCATCAACCCTGATGAGGCTGTTGCTTATGGCGCTGCCGTGCAAGCAGCTATCCTCATGGGAGACAAGTCTGAGAATGTGCAGGATCTGCTGCTGTTGGATGTCACCCCTCTGTCCCTGGGCATCGAGACAGCTGGTGGAGTGATGACCGCTCTCATCAAGCGCAACACCACCATTCCCACCAAACAAACTCAGACCTTCACCACCTACTCAGACAACCAGAGCAGCGTCCTGGTCCAGGTATACGAGGGCGAGAGGGCTATGACGAAGGACAACAACTTGCTGGGCAAATTTGATCTAACGGGCATCCCCCCGGCGCCCCGCGGAGTCCCCCAGATCGAGGTCACTTTTGACATCGATGCCAATGGTATCCTGAACGTCAGCGCTGTGGACAAGAGCACGGGTAAGGAGAACAAGATCACCATCACCAATGACAAGGGCCGCCTCAGCAAGGATGACATTGACCGTATGGTGCAAGAAGCAGAGAAATACAAAGCGGAGGATGAAGCTAACCGAGATCGGGTGGCAGCCAAGAACTCCCTCGAGTCCTACACTTACAACATGAAGCAGACGGTGGAGGACGATAAACTGAAGGGAAAGATCAGTGACCAGGACAAGCAGAGAGTGCTCGACAAGTGCCGGGAGGTGGTCTCTTGGCTCGATCGCAACCAGATGGCCGAGAAGGAAGAGTATGAGCACAAGCAGAAAGAGCTGGAGAAACTCTGCAACCCGATCGTCACAAAATTGTACCAGGGAGCTGGAGGGGCCGGGGCGGGTGGCTCCGGTGGCCCGACCATCGAAGAAGTAGATTAAGAGGACTGAAGTATAGACTGGTTTATGGACAGTCACTCCATTCTTTGCTTTGTATTTTTTTTTTCTAACGTTTAAGGAAAACGTCCTTGCCGATAACAGAGTTTATTCTGTTGGGTGTGTATAAAGGCAGATCTGTCAGCTTGGTTTTGATAAAAGGGAAGGCACGTCCTGCTTTATAAGGTTAGTAATAGACAAGTTTTGTTAATTCAGATACAGCTGTTTGTACTCTGGATGTTTGTCTCTGTTCAAGTGTCTCTTCTAAAGTAACCACTCGACTGTTGCAGTTGACAAGTTTCAAGTTATGCATGAAAATCTTGACAGATTAAAAAAAAATGCCAAATTCGGCTTCTGGAAATTTTGGTAATAAATAAAACATATTTAAAGCATAAACCTATCTTCCTCCTCTCTGTGAAGGGGCAGCGGTGGGGTGGGGGGGTGAGGGAGACCTTCCTGGTGGTGCCCGCGGCACCGGAGCTCTGCCCCACCGCCGGCTGGGTGCTGGCAGCCCACTGAGCTGGGGTGGTTTGAGCAGAAAACGGGCGAGGCGGCTGCTGCGGCCCCGATACGGTATCGGGGTGTGGGGTGCAGGGCAGTGGCTCACCCCCATGGAGCCCAGCCTGGGGAGCAGCCGGCTTCCCCCCTTCTGGTGTCGCAGACCCCAAACCCTGGGGCTGGTGGGAGTGTGACCGCAGCCGGGGAAAAGTTTCCCCGAGTAGGGGGGGGAAGTGGTGTTTTCGGGTAGGACTTGCTCTTCGCCTGTAACTTGTGGATTAGGCTGTGGCGCACAGCCTGGCCGCTCCGGCTGTGGAAACGCGGAGCGGCTTGTCGTGTTCATGTCGCTGAAATAAAACAGTGTGGAAATAAGTACAACAAAAATAGTCCTGCTTGGCAGGCGGCTGGGCTTGATAAAATAGAGACTGGTTTGTGGCCAGCTGTATAAATTGCTGAGTTATTCTTGGGTTGCTTGTATGCAAGCTGAGCTTTTGATATTTTACTGAATGCGGGGGCTTTTTTCCCCTCCTAAGATGATCAAAAGTACAGCTGCCAAGGAGACCCTGAGAGCCAGGAGTGCTGAGTAAGGAGCTGGGACGCTGAACTTGATAGAACAGGCAAAATTTGTAGTAGTTAAACTTGTCTGGCTTTACTACAAACCGTCTCCGGAGCTCTTCATTTGTTTCAGAAAGCAAAAAAATGCGGTGTTTAGAGTTGGAGGAGCTGCGAATTAATTAGCTCTAATGGAGGAGCCTGATGACATGCACATTTTGGAGTGCCTTGTCCTTTAAGGGAAAAAACCGCAGAGCAGCGTGCAGCCGAAGGGAATCATCCGCCGCGGTGGTGCCTGGCTGCTGGGGAGGGAGCGGGAGCCTTGGCCAGCTGGGAAGGGAGGCAGGCGCTGCCCTGCTGCCTCTCCCTGCCGCAAAGAACTTCTGGGACCCCGAGTCCTTAAGCTTGCAAGTCCTGTATATACAAAAATGTATAAAAAATATTTTGTGATGAGAGGGCAGGCAAAAATAAACGTGTTTAGTATTTAATAATCAGCGGAGATGTGAAGCTCCGGTTTACTACGTTACTTCTCTCGGCTGGTTTGCCAGGGCACTGACTGCGGGTTTCTCTTCGCTGGCTACAGACAGGGGTTACAGTCGCCACTGGGGAACGCGGGGCTTGGGAAAAACTTGTTTGATCAGCTGTTGTCGCAAATGATTCAAAACCACTTCAAGTTCATTGAATGGTCTGTCGGTAAATGGCAGCGGCATCGGAGCGAGACCTGAGAAGTCCATTCCAGCAGCTTCAGCACCTGCTGAGTGGTTCAGTGAAGGCTGGAAAGGCTGCAGCCAGGCTGGGTGCTTTTGGTGTTTACGTACGCAGCGTTTTCCTGGCAATCAGCCCCTTGATTTCCAGGCTGTAACGTATATAGGACCCCTGAGAATGAGAAGATACTGTGACTTTTTAATTTTTTTTTCTAGCAACTAATAGGTAGATATGTTTATGAATAGCAGTAGATTATCTGTAAGTGAAAGTCGTTGCTGCAAACTGTAATACTGTGTCAGATAGATACACTCTTCCTAACCGAAATCCCACTACCATGGGACGACAATAAGGATTAGGTAGCGCCCATGTTCATTGTAAATGCAGGTGAACTATTTTTTTCTATGAACTGACTGCTAATTGCCCTTGCCACATAGTTTCCTTTACTTTTCAGCCCTTGGTGTGCATTCCTCAGCGTCGCTTCCCAGTTATTAAACACAATTTTTTGTTGTTTTCCCCAAACGTCTATTTAAGCGTATTGCAGAGCTAACGTAGCCGGCCACGCACCGCAGACAGTTCGTCACGCATCTGCACTGTCCTCTGTCCTTTCCCTCACCTCTGCCACTGCTGCTCTGTGCCCGTTTCAGCAGTGGGGCAGGCAGGGAGTAACAGAGACCACAGACGTCAAGAACCCATCCAGATGGTAGAATACCCCAGGGGCGGAGGACATGAACAGGTTAACACTGGAGTAATTGTATTTTTTTTTTTCCTCGGAAAGGGATATTTTTTCTTATGGACACACCTAGATGGTGTGGGACACGTAAAGGACAAGAAGCTTCTGCTGACTTAGGTGATTGGAAAAAGATTTGAAGTCTTGAGGCACAAAGTAGCCTTTCAAATATGTGAACAACCCCCCAAAATGCAAGAGGCAGAAAACTGGAAGGGCTCGGAGCTAGATTCCTTGCATTCATTCACTTACTTTATAAAACAAAGCATAACTTCAGGTTGATTTTCAGTGTGTTGTACTTACTGTAGAGCAAAACTCTGATCCTGTTTAAGTTAGTGGAAGCTTCCCACTGACTCCAGTGGGTCTACATATTTTCCCCCAGTTTCTTAAAGAAGTTAAGTAAATGTCAGAGGGGAAAATGCTGTTCCTCCTTTGCAAATAGGTGTATTTGGTGTGTACATGTGGTTCTGGGGAGTAGGTGCACGTTTCAAATGAATTTGGCAAAGCTAGGAAAATAATCTTGTCGAAAATCTGCAGGTTCATTGCTTCCACACTCAGCATCTCTCGTCCTTTGTACTGTCCTGACTCACAGGGAAAGCCACCTCCTCCTCTCAAAATCATGGGCCTGGGTTTCTGAACTTCACTTACTCTTAAACGGGGCTCTGTGAAAGACCAAGCCCATAGGAAGGATATAAAGTGGTTACAACTTCGCAGCACTTGTGTAACTAATGACAGCATTAACTTTTCATGGCTCCTTATATTTGCTGATCCAGTTTATATGGATGATATTATTTTATATAGAGGAACACCTGTAGCATTAATACTGGAGAATTTAATCACCCAAATTAAAACCCTGAAGCGCCTTAGCACCTCCCTCACAGTACAGCCAGGTGCGTAGCAATGTAAAGCAACCACTCCTGCGTGTGGTGCAGGTCGCCTGCAATTCCCCACCATCACTTTGCAGGCGAGAGCCTAAAAAAGACAAAGCCGAAAGCATTACTAAAATAACATGCCATGTGAGAGCCCTCGGAGGGAGCTGAGGACGAGGGAGCTGTCTGAGGGCAACCCACTCAGGAGCTGGAAAGCTGAGACGTGCTTGGACAGGCTGCGTCCACCCAGCCGGCCGGGTGAGTCAGCCCCGTGCCCTGCCGCCTCCGGAGCGTCTGTTTGAAGTTCTGCACAGAGGACTTAGCAGACAGGCTGCAGCCCTGCTCATCCCCTTGTGATACCATCTTAAAGAGAGGAATGAATATATCCTGGCAGCCTTCCTTTTATCTCTCGGGAGACACTGCGTAGAGCCCTGCGGGCTGGGCAGCCTTTCTCTTGGGAGCTGCCTGTCATTTATTTGAAAGGTTCACTCCTTGGTGGTTTGGGGCACTGTGGGGCGCAGCCAAGGGGAGACGACTCTGAAGGAGATGTGGCATCTCAGGACTGCACCATAAATTTTGTCTTCCCCATTGCGAGCCACTCCCACAGATACATAGGAGGAACAGGAAGAAAAGGGAAAAACGTTCAGGGAATTCACACTTCCAGTCTTGGCACTTACGTTAAATGCAAGGCGTCATGTTAAAAAGCATGTACTTACACCCAGCCTGCATACTTAATTTTAAAGTTCCTTTTTTCAGTCTTGGCAGTGCATTGCAATATAACAGCATTTCAAGCTCTACTTATTTAAAAGGTGTTCGTGTTTCTCCTCCTTTGCCCTGTGCCTGGCATGACTTTCCCTTACTGTGTCCCTTTAGAAAGCGCATGGTGGTCTAATCTCTGCCCACGTCAGGGACGCTGTACCTTGGCACATGGGAGTCCTGTGATATTAAACCAGCAAAGCATGTGGATGCTCTTACAGCAGCAAAATTATGTCTGTAGTTGTTCATCACAGGAAAGTTATCACCCCTCCCTGCCCCACAGCGAAACAAGTTATGCTAGTAAAGCTGCTTTAGCACACCTATGTGGGTCAGGTATCACATCTCTCCGCCACTCTCATCCTCATATTTATGCAGGCAGAAGCCTATAGCGTAGACCTGCCTTTAGAGTAGATTTTGCTTGCAGCAGCGTGGTGATTATATAGTTGGGCAGGCCAGCATTTCCAGATGCAACAACATATTTCACTTCCACGTATGAAACAGCAGTATTAAAAACCCCTGATCCACCCTTGCATGACCCATTTGCCTTTACTCTCTCCTGCATCAGTAGGGTGGCGACATGGACAAGCTGGTTCCTCTTGTCATCCCAATAACAGCACCAGCCAGGAATTTTAGAGAGGGGATTAATTTCCCTCTAAGAGCCAACGCTTTTTTGGTAGTCTTTCTTTTAAGGAAAATTGAGAGCAGTATAGGACATTTTTGTTCCTTTTCCATTGACAAAGATAGTCTCTCCCACCATTCAGGAATTGGTATTTGTGTGTTGGCCCGTACACAAGTCGACAGATCACTGTTGCATCCTCCACCAAGAACTGTGAGGTCATTCTTGCTCATGCTTAGGTAGCACTTAGCAGCACCTCTACCCTATCTGTTGGAGCAGTTCAAAATGTCACTGCTGCAAATGATTGCAGTTAAAAATCTATTTTGAGTTGAATTAAGGAGACAAGAACACTTCCAGAAGCGCTAATGCTGTGTATTTCAGCAAGACTCTATAGAAAACCCATGGGTTTAGGAGTCTTGGTTGCCTTACTATTCACTGACAAGCATCAGGAAATATTTTCTAACTATCAATCCCTCTAAGAGCTGTAGCACAGCTGAACTGACAGTCTAGCAATCCCACGTCACCGCTGAAAGTAGCATTTCTTTTTGCCAGGCTGTGTCAAAAAACATAAACATATTTCTTTCAAAACCACGTTTATTTCTCATTTGGCAGACTCCTTATTTTCCTGCTGCAGACTTCATTCACAACATGTTTGCAAATGTACTAATGCAGCCTGGGTGAAGACAACTGATGCTAGCAAGTCCTTAGTCCTATCCCGGGCGCTACAGGTGGAAGATAACTAAACTAAAACTTCTAAGCTAAAAAGTCTCTGTAATACACTAAAACCTAAAAATAAAGTTCTCTGCAATAATTACCTTCAAAGCTCACAGAATTGAACAGAGTAGATCTTGTCTATAGTACATCTATATTAAATTTTCACTTTTTTCCCCCCTAATTCTATAGCAGGGAGATGGTTGTTATATCCTACAGAAGAACTAGAAGCTAGGCTATGACATTTTTGTTAAGCTCCATAGATTTCTGAGCATCTCAGATACAGAATCAAAATCATATTTTTGAAAATACCTATTGAGTATGAGGTACATTTAAATACTTCTTCCTTTCTGTTAGAGGCATGTTAATAACAAAAGGTTGATTGTTAGGAGCACAAGGCAAATGCCTAGCTGCATGAAAATAGCTGACAACTGCTAACATTCAATAATCTCATCTGATAAAACCACGCAGAGGGAGTAATTGCACGAGGATTTCAGTAAAAGAATGCGCAGCTGGTTTTTCTGGCTCTCCAAAAGCAGCCTGCATTCCTGTAAGCGGTGCTGGGCAATCATTGCCTCCTGGCTTCCCTTAGACCTTCAGTCTGGACTCGGTAGCTAATTCTGCCTTTGCCTATTAAACACCTCTAGCCAGTTTGCCTCTGTGGATGTAGCAGCCACTGAACGCGGCAGGTAGCCAGGCCACAGGGCTCTGAATCTGGGGCAAGGCTGGTGCTGGTGTCCCAGGCAGATGAGGACGTGAGGTGGACACGGTACCGCTCCAGAAGTTGCAGTGCAGCTGCCTAACTGCCCTTTGCTTTGGGTGATTCGAGGGATGGGACTGAAACTCAGCAGTGTTAACCTGTGAAAACAGTGAAAATTACTGAAAACAAAGAATTCGGAGCTTCAATTTTGCACAAATCTGAAGTGAAAAACCACACCAGTGCTCATAGTATTATGCCTAAGGACATTATTTATTCCATTCATATAGCACGATCCTGTTTTTAATGAGCAGGCAGAAGTACTTGGCAGGTAAATGGCATAGTCATGGACTAAGTATTAGCTACTGTGAAATTGAATTCTGTACTTGTGTGTCTAATACAAACAGTAGTGCGTGCACATGGAGCCTAATATTCCCAGAGAAACCAGGGCTGACATTTAACTGCCCCTGGGAAGAGAGGAGGAAATTAATACGGTGGGTATGGAAGACAGAGACTTGACAGAACAAGAAGAAACAAGAGGCAGAAAAGAGGTGGATAACTGGGTGGTGAGTCAGTGATATTTTTGTTGAGTTTATGCATGTGTTTATTTTCTGGGTGTGATACCCAAATTAAACATTAGATATACCTAAAGAATGGATACATATGCGTACTGTTGAGTGTTCTCAGCTACTGGGACGCACATGGACACACAAACACCACAAGAAACAACATTAAAAGGAGCCTATTAAGGCTGCAAGGTCACTTGTTCAGAATTATGACCATCAGAGCAAGACTATTTCTTCTTTCTTTGTGCTTGTGCATCATAACCCAGTTTTTGACTACACAGTAACGGGTTTTTTAATTTTTTTTTTCTTCTGTAGGGCACCTGCCCCAGTCAGTGCACACAATGGGCAGCGTATGCTCTAAGAAAGTAATATTTCCCAGTTCAATATACACCTTTACTGTGTGCTGTCCAGCCCCAGCTCTAGAGAAGAATTATCCCTTAGGATGTTGCCTGTGGATCTCATCACCATCGCATCGTGAGTGCTTTGCAACATTAAACATTTGGTTTTCACCCCTGAGATGTGTATAATTCCCGCAGAGAGAAGGTGATAAAACAGAACACCAAAAGCCAAACGCCATCTGTCTATTATTATGGGGTCTTTGACTAGAAATGCCAAGGAACTGGTTTTTCAGACAGATTAGCATTATACACTCCTTGGACTGTTCAAAGGAGAGTTCCTGCTGGCTTCGGTCACAGCTGTGCGTACCCAGTCCTGCATTTCAGACTGCCATGAAGCCAGGCCGTTCGCTCAGAGAGAAAAGAGCATGCAAATAATGGCCATTAGGGTTAAATGCGGGTTGGAGTGATTTGCCTGGCATTCTGTGACTGAAGCCCATATGGAAACCAGTTTCCCATGTAGCCTTCAACTGCTTCAACCATTACGCTTTAATTTCACTTCTTGTAATCTTCTGGCTCACTCATTTTATAGCTTCCAACTCTTGCAACAGCTGAAGCAGGGATCCAACAGACACTAATCTCCTTTGTTATACAATGCCAGGCTTTTAATTTTTTTTTCCCGGACTGATACCCATTTGGGCCATCAGCACGGGTGGGATGTTTGGTGCTCACCTCTGCACCCTTAGCTCATGAAATACCTGGGTTGAACTGATCTCCTCCAGCAAGCACTTGGTTAGGGGTAGTACAGTGCTGCATCTGAGCATCCCAAGTCTCCTGCTCTGGTAACTCGGTCAGTCTCGGGGTTCCCCCTAACACTGTTTTCTCTCCTGGCCCCTGTGCTTGGCCAGAGCAAATTCTGTCCCACTCTCCACAAATCCCTTCCAGATTTTCTTCATTTTCCCCTAGTTACCTGCCTACTGCAGGCCTTCCCTGTCTGCCTAGCCAGGCTCTAGCTCTTGCTCTCAGTCCCAGTCTTTACATTCACAGTCCTTCTCCCTGTGCATAGTTCTGCCTCTTAGTTTCTCCCCATCTTTCATCTGGGCTTTTTGTGCCAATTTGCTCCCAACTCTAGTACAGCCGAAGGCCTGTCTCCCCTGCCTCCTGCACCACGTCCTTTACTTTTCCCACTTCTTTTGGCACAACTTTCACTGGAGCCAAGACGGGCCGATGGTCTCCTCAGGCTGATGACAGCCCCGCTCTATAAAAACGAGTCGATGAGCCATCAGTTCCATACCTCCTACTTTCCCCTGATGGAGAGCCTATTTCTATAGTGCTGCCTGGCTGCCACGGGTGAGATTTGAGGTTGTTCCCAAACCTGCTTCTCTCATCCTCTTAAATATGTAACTTGGCTGCCAAGTCATGGATATGTACTTGGCAGCCGGCAATAGCAACTGGAAACACAACGTACACAATATGATTGTCAAAAAAAAAAAAAAAAAAAAAAAAGAGATGGCTGTAGAGAACAGAGCCAGAGCTGAATTTTCAGGCTGATTTGAGATTCTTGCTTAGCTATCCATGGAGTGATTGTGTTTGCATGGATAAACCTTTACAGAGTACCTACAGGAGAAAAGGTGCAGTGTTTGGAAGGCTATGGAAACGGGGGGAAGTTAGGGACAGGTTGTTTTATGGAAATTTTCTTTCCCCACATTGTATTGTCCATGTGTTCTTCCATGTGGTCATGGACATCTCAGTGCTGCTTTCAGGAGTATTTTCCCTAGTTAGAAACTATTGCAAAAATGAATGATGCCATCTTTAAGAGCCGAAAGCATAGGAAATGTTCCTTTTGTCTTACTGAACTGATGTGTCTAAAAGTCTTAGGTCAGGTATTTTCATCTCTTCAAAGTACATACTGGCCTAGTGCAGCTGTATGAGCAAAATTTTCCTAGATTGTGGCTGGTTTTCACCTTATAGCTGACCTGATCTATAGAGAGGTGTGGTCCTCCCCATCCCCTTATCTTTATCTGCATCTCCGCTGGCCCTTCTCTGACTCCACCATGAACTGATGTAAAAATACTAACTCAACAGAAAGCTTCTGATTTATTTTTGCTGGATTACTATTTTTGACAGTTTAGGGAGCCGCCTTGCCATAGGGACAGAGAAGATAAAGAATCAACACAAAGATGAATGATGGAAAAACTTTGATGGGAGCAAGAATGCCTCTTCCATCAACAACTAGCTATTAGGCTGGCTTAGCTGTAACGCAAAACCTCACCCTTCATGGAGACTTGACTTCTAGTGGCAAAAAGTGCCAATGTCAATATAACTTGTACCAATTTTGGGTGCGATCTAAGCAGTACCAGTTATACACAACACTGTTCCACTGTGAATGACTAGTATGAGAGATTTTTCTGCTTGCAAAAGCAATGCTTCACAATACCCCAAAGATCAAAACCCCTTCCTCAAAATCATGCCCTTAAGCAACCTGCCTTAACGTATGGGAATTATTTCCAGGGGCAACTTGCAAATCTTGAGCTGATTGCTTGCACAGGGAACTAGGTCACGTCACAGCAGACTCGTGACCCGATAGATATACTTTTAAATCTTGTGAAGTCCCAAGCTAAAGTATGTTTAACATTCAGAGGGCTGTACAGACATCAGTGCCCATAACCGAGGGACCGGGTGCAGCTGCCTTCACTGCTGCCAGTCCTGGGCCAGTAAGCAGGAAAACCTCTGCTGCTCCCGACCGCCAAAGAACACAGTAAGCCCAAATGAGCGGCTGCGGAGATGTGACTGCGTGGAGAACACTTAATTTCCCTGTTTGGACTAAAATGTTACCCAGGGAAGCTGTTTAGCAGAGCTGGGAAGGAGCAGAGCACACAGACCGTGAGTCCCAGTCCACAGCGCAGGCTGGAGGGGGATTTGCGTGCTGGGCTCTGCGGTTCCCGGGGGACAGCGGGCTGTCGCCAGGATACTGCTGTCAACAGTGCCTGCCTTGTCCCCTGCGCTCCTGGCGGTGTCCCAGGCAAGCGCCATGCTATCTGTGAGTCTCCTCTCCTTCCCCAGCTCCATCTTCTTGCCGCTGTTTATGTTTCCCTCTGCAGCAGATGCCGGGGGCCATGGGAGGCCCCGTGGGGTGGGCAGGGCAGGGCAGGACAGGGACCTGTCCCACTGCCCCAGCCAGGGAGCAGGGTGGCCGGGGACAGTCGTACAGCCATCCGTACTAGTGAGAAGCAGCTGAGATGTATTTTGAAGACACAGGAGTGGTATTTTCTCCTTCCTGTGATGCACTGATAGGCTCTCCTTTGCCATACTCCCACCCTTCCTATTTTTCTGTTTTTCTTTCATGGTTCATAATCCCTTGTGTGTAACATGAAGGCATAGCATTTGCATGGCCTTTTTCTTCTGAGAGTTGTAAACCAGTATTAGGAAGCTGGAACGGAAGACTAGAACAGACAAGTTGAAATAACTACTTTTTGCCAAAGGATTAGGGCCATGGTTTCCTAATATTCATCTCTGTGGTCTAACCATTGCACGGGCTGCTGGCTGCTGACGTGAAATTATGCTGGTGTCCCGTATCCAGCACGCTGCTACCAAATTAGATTGAGCAAGAATTTGTGAGAGCCTTGTGGCTGGCTGGCTGAATGCTACCTGGCAAAAAGTCACAGAAAGCCTTAAAGTTTCACTCGGTTTAAATTTGTAGGCAGAAGGATTTCAGCAATAAGAGTCATTTTGCTTTAAAGGTGACCTGCAAATAATAGTTTAGGGTTTGCAAGTCTCTCTTGTTAATTAGGAAAGGACTAATAGATCTTATTTATTTCCAGGGGATTTTTTTGGTATGGATTTTTTTTAAAAATATATAGATACTGTAAAATGCTGTTACTAGTAGTTTTGTCCAGTGTCCCCTGAAGGGTCTATCTGGTGTTTATTTGAAGCTTTCAGAATATCAGGAAAGTGCATAACATATTCCATTTTTAAACAAAGGTTTCTTTTCTCCCAATACTGTCTCTACAATTACCCAAATATTATAAAAACCCCAAATAAAAGCAATGTGTTGTTTAATGCATGGCTCCATTCTCATTTCTCAGTCTTTATTGATTCACTGGCAATCAAAGAACTGATGTTCCTTAGCAAACTTTCAATTATTTTTTCATAACCTGAAAGACATAAAAAAGGACAGATACACGTTTTTCTTTCTTATGCTGGCAACCTTTAATCTCCAAGAACTTCTGTTCAAATAACTCACACACAAACAACATCTGGGTGAAAAGCAGACTGAAGAAAGAGAGAAAGTGGCCCATATGCACAGTGCTTGTTATAAATACTTTGTTGGGCTGAGAACTTGAGCATAGATTTATGACGTACTCTATATGCTGTTTTCTTGCAGATGATAAAACTAACTCCAGGCGTGTGGTACTGGAAAGATGATACTAACACACTTGAATTTGCAAGGTAAAAGAATGATGTTTAGTTTCAAATTATGCAGGTTTAGGCCTTGATACAGCAGTTCCAAGTAAGGTAAAGTCAGAGTCTAATATTGTTTTGCCTGAACACCAACTGCAAGACAATTTTTTTTATTACTTTTTATTTTTGATTGAGACCGGAGCTCCTTAACTGTTGCTCTGTGGCATTTATCCCATCATGTGAATGGAGAAAATCAGAAATATGCATGTACTCCACACTGCATGTACTTCTCAAGCTGAACCCAGTGCAGAGGGACAGCTAAAAGCGTGTGGTGAGTCCCGCCACATGTCAGAAATGTGCACCGTGCACTGGAGCAGCAGTGCTGGACATGAGGGCCTGTAGGTGTCTATAGGCGGAAGTTCGCAGACTGATGTTCCCTGTTGCCGGTGTTACGTATGACCCTGTGCAACAGTGAGCACTGGAGGACTGCACGCCTTTAGGGAAACCACAGCTCTGCAGGGGACAAAGTGCGCGTAAGTGTGCTTTGAATTTCTGTGGCAGCTGTGGATTAAGACTTTATCATTTAAACTATTGGGGCAAAAAAACCCCAACACCCAAACTACATCCCCCTGCTCTCTTCCCAAGTGCGGGGCATGGAGCGCGGTGGAGCGTGGCGGCGGTGGGTAAGTCACATGCTCCCTGCTGCTGCCTCCCTGCCCTGCCGGGCATTTTCCAAGCCTTTGTCATGGTGGAGCCGGGCTGCTCACCTCTCCCCTGGCCACATGGCTATTGCAGGTGCCTTTCATGGTCTGTGTCTCAGCAGCTCTGGCCAACTTCTCCGCTGGGTTTGGGAACGCTGCTGACTCTGCCCAGGAGCTCTCCAGGGAGAGGAGTGAGCTCCCCAGTGACCTCTGCCTGTCTCTGCCCTCAGTGATCCCAAAGAAAAGCTCTGGAACTGAGCACTTTACATTTAAAATCTTCCTAAAGCCACTTGAGACACTGATTGCTTGAAGGGTTTACATGGCGCAGTGCGTATGGAGGCAGCAGGAAGACCCCGGGAAGCCCCTTTTCTCTTTCCTTCTGTCTTCTTGAAAGCTATGTCTCACGTGGACCTCACCACAACCCACGTGTTTTCTTAGTGTCAGTTAGAGGCCAAAATAGATATGCCTTTGTATCAGGGGATGTTGACCTCTTTGCACTGCTGCTAGTAATTTAAATTCATACTACTGCATGCTCATACTCTGTATTTCAGCTCCAGTCCAGCAGCTGAGGAAAACCTTAAGGAAGGAAAAAATACTCACTTTCAGGAAATACGTGTCAAGACATTAAAGAGGTATTTCAATTCGACTAGCCTAGCTCAAAAAGAAACAAGATCTTTTG
Source organism: Theristicus caerulescens (assembly GCA_020745775.1). Classification (NCBI taxonomy): domain Eukaryota; kingdom Metazoa; phylum Chordata; class Aves; order Pelecaniformes; family Threskiornithidae; genus Theristicus; species Theristicus caerulescens. Next base: position 63,396,529 of record CM036564.1, on the reverse strand, counting down.
GGTGGGAATATTTTCATGCATTGTCTGAGGATCATGTCTGAACAGAACACGTGAAACGGGAAGCCAGCTGTCATTTCGAGAGGGTGGATGAGTGGTCTGAACATAAAAACAGAGCCAGACATGCCTGGTGTTGAATGCTAGCTCAGGCACTAGCCTGGTATGACTTTGGTAAAGTCATTCAGCATCTTTGCTGCTGTTTCCAGATCTCTCAGAACGAGGTAATAATTCTCATCTACCATAAAGAGTATTGTGAGATAATTAATTCATCTGTGTAAGGCACTTCAAAGATTAAAGTATTATTATTACTATTATTAATTTTATAAATTCACAACATGGTACAGCTGACTTTCATCCATTACTTAAAACCTCTTTGATCTAAATAATATAGTCACAATTTACTATATTAGCAACTAAAAGAGCAACTTCAGACGCAACCTTAGAGGTGAAATGTCCTATTTCTCTCAACATCCCCAGCCTGTTTTGTGGTTATAATAGTTGAAAGTTAGTTCAGGATACCTGCCAAACACATTTCACTGCCTGTCCCTTTGAAACTGAGTGCAATGAAGAGAGTGCATACCAGGTAGATAATCTTAATATTTTCAGACTGGAATTAACACTGTGTCCTTAAATGTTATGTATTGGTCAACCACTAGCATCTTCCAAGATGATTGCAGTGCAACGCTCCCTGAAAGAAGGCTGGCTGACACAGAAGGAAAATTGCATAGGCTGTCAAAGTGGGTACAACACGAGTATGTGACGTTGGATGATGTCAAATGTGAGTAACTGCTGGTATTTCGTATCAGCAAGGCATCGCCCATACAAGTTAGAAACCTATTTCTACTAACACTAGCAATTTTTTTGAGGAAATATTGTTTTTCTCCTCTGCATGTTTTCAGATGCTGCTTTGCTTTTGAAAGAAACAGATGAGTCACATCACATGCTATCATTTGCAGCAGTGATGAGGTATGTCATTTAGAGTATGTTTCAAGACTTATGTGTGTGTAGCTGGTAGCGGAGGGACCAGGGTGTATGAGAAGCAGAATATGAAATATCAGAGGTTTAAAATCTCTCATCTGTGAGGTTCAGTGGGAAACAATACCAAATGCATGTTGTTCTCGACATGTGCGGAGAAATAATCCTATCACCTGTTTGAAAGCCTTCCACTCTGTTACCTAAAGGAAGCCAAGAACTTGGGCCTAAATACCTGAAGATTGTTATCCATTTTACTCTAAGTTAAATGCCATGTTAGCCAGCACATCCGCAACACCGTGTGCCCCAGCAGTGCTAACACGACTGCGAAGCTGGGCTGCCTCCCTCTGCTGCTGCTGTTCCCGTCAGAGCCACAGGGCTCCTTATTTGCTGCTGTCACTTATCACCATTACTTCTCTATAGGCTAAAAGCGAGGAGGCAGCAGGCGGAGCATTATATCTCAGAGGCATATCCCTGAGATCACCCGGGCCATGCAGTGGCTGTATTGCCTTTGACTTAGGAATGTATCTCTAGACCTTGTTGAGCCTTAGCCATACTGTCCTTTGAGAAGGGGAGAGGTGTCCGAGTTGTCCCCCTTTCCCTTTGAACGTGAATGCCTCTCTTTCAGCATGTTCAGTGCAGAAAACGTGCTTCTTGGAAGTATGTCTGGTAATATTCAATTCAATTCACTCTTCAGCATGTTTATTGGACTCTGTTAGCAATTCTCTAAAAGCCTTCGAAGTCTTAATGTGGGGTGGAGTGCTTGCTACGAATAGGTCTCAACAATATAGCTAATATTTGGTATAATGCAGGCCCTTGAGCAGAGACTTTGTTCTTTTTCAAAATGGTCTGGTGGTGTCTGTATCTGCAAATCTCCAGACTTCACAGTGACCTTTCTGCCTTCCATTTAGGAATGAGAAACTGGATGAGTTCCTCATGGCCCTGCTCTTCTACCTATCTTTTTACCTGGAAAAAATTGTCCTGGAAAAGAAATGCAGCTCCTTGATTTCGTGAGTACAAGACTTTAGGGGTGTAAGTACACAGAGCTTGCCCCAGCAAATCTGGAATCGCGTGGCAGTCTTTCGTGTCAGAATCAGTGGGATTCTGCGTATGAGCAAGGACTGCTTGCTATACTGGCCCAGTCTATATATGGAATACTAAGGAGAAAAACCCCTTGGTCTCACTGTTTATGTCTCCCATGCCCTTGTCCTCCGCATTCTCCAGGACGTAGGCTCCTCTGACTATGTATAGAGACAGATTTTCTGGGAGGGTTTGAACCCTGCTTTGCCCCAGCCTTGCCCTGAGCGGCGTGCACTGCTGTTCATGTGGCACGGCATCCCCAGAGTCTCCCTTTCAAGATGGTGGCTGGATCCAGTCCTGCTGCAATGGGGTCACCAAATAATTTGGCTCCTCAAGGGAATGCTGCAATTTGAATAAATCATTACTACTACCACCAACGTTACATCTGTATGAGTGCCCTGGATCGAACTACCATCCCTTAATGCCATTTCCCAGCAATAACATTAGCATCCAGTCATTTCTGCTTGCAGTACAGAGCACCAAAGAGTCACAACTGAGTCTGCTGGGTGTTAATTTGTGCTGTGGGTCACATTGCTTTAAGACTTCATTTCTAAATACTTTGCAAAGCAGGTTCAGATGACTCTTAGGTGCTAGAAACATGTTACAACATGAGGAATATATGCTAGGAAAGCAGTTCTCAAGTAAGGGTGTGTGACCACACTTGCTACCTTGCAGAGTGGCAGCGGGGATGCCAGAGGAATAGCTTAGGAGCTGCTGTTAGAGGGTTATATGCCTTGGGAGAAAGCATTACAGAGCTACAAACTAGGATTGTATGAAGTGTCTGTGATTTTCTGGGATCTATAATAGTCTCTGAGAATTGATTGACCATTTTCTTGAAACACCTAATGATTACTTACTTCACAATTCATGAAGTCTTGATACAGAGAGGGGCTGATTTATCCGGATTGAAGAAAAGACTGCTGGAGGATTGCTGGCCTTAAGGAACTGATTCGTTTTACATCCATAGACTGACAGGTGTTTCTTTCATTGTGCAAGGAATCATTCATAAATAAAGAAAACCATCAGCGTTGTTTCATACACAAAGGTCGTAGATTCAGTTGAGATGCTCTGGGCTGCAGTTTACAAAATGATCCCCTCGCTCTTGGCTGGTAAAGGACAAGGAGGCCACTCCGTGGGCCATGACATCTCAAAATGCCTCACATCATCTACTGGGGTGGCAAATACAGAAACAGACTGAAATGAGGAGGAGTTTGGACCTATTGCAATATAGTTTCCTGGATCAAGGGGGCTCTGGTTAGTCGGTATCAGCTGTAAGCACTGGATAAACCCTGCCAGGAGAGACTTTCCAGTGTGTTCTGGCATGCAGTGCTCGCAAAGTGACTCCTGCCTTTCGGTGGGAAGCACATACTGACTTTCTGCTTCTCAAAGGGATAGTCTACAATACTGTTTTATTAAGATTCATTACCTCCCCTGAAGGGAAGCGGCTTACCTGTCAGGATTACCTGCATGCAGTGTAACATCAGAGAAGCTTAAAGAGACACCGTGCAGAAGCAGAAAGTCAGGATATTGATCTACTGAAGTATAAATACAGAGAAGGAAAGTAAAATGACAAAAGGCAATTTTAGGTCCTATTTAATGTTGAATTTCATCCTTAATTGTTCTAGCATCTTAGCTGACTTGGAGGAGCAGGGAGATATTAATCATGGTGTGAAGAGCTTTCTGGCATTGCATCTTCTTTCCCTGTTCAAGACCTCTTATTTCCTCTGTTATCCACCTGGTCTAATTCTGAACTTGGTATGTGCTATATTTCAAATCAAACATAGCAAGGGCTGTCTTTTTCCTCCTGTGGAATAAAGTTCTGGAATGGTCTTCCACTAGGAAGTAGTGGGGGCAGGCAAGAAAATGACTTTTTTTCTGAAGATGGAGCTCCGTGATCTTGTGAAAGGGATTTTATAACTACATAATAGAATCATAATGACATAAAATTACACTTGTGATAAGAATCCTTGGGTTTGTGATATGCTGATGTATATGAGAGAATGTGAAAGAAGATTGCATAGCCATTTGTTTTCCTATATCTATCCCGCATAAATCCCACGCTCAGGGCTGTTGCTAGTGGCCTGCTTAGGAAGAAAACTGCCTCCCCCTTCTTCCGAGATGTAATTTAGTTGCAGAGGCTTTTTTGCTTTCCTATGTAGTACTGGCTATGTGCCACAAGTAGAGACAGACTGGAGGCAAGACATGCCGGTACCATTTCATGTGTCTCCTTAGTGACACCTATAATTTGCTCCCAGTTAATCTGACAGACAGATTATTTGGAGACTGGGCTTGGTGACCCACCTAGTCCTTTATCAGCCTGATGTTCCTATCTGACAGACGCATCCAATGGCTGTGCAGTCCTTGAGCTGCTCTTCTTGTAGACCCTGTGTGATAACCCAGTAACACAGAAAACAATGCTGGTTATTCCTGCTCCTAGTTGGTGTGTTTTGGGGTTCCTGCCATTTGGGCTGCCTAGGAGAGATGCCTAACTCATCTGTTGGGGCTACTCTTGTCCACAGGGAGCCAGGCCTCATGGCCTGAATAGCTCCTCAACTGTCTTGAATCTAGACCATGTACAAGTATCAGTGTCCACAGTGCCTCAAGAGAATGTCTAAGGTCGTCCTGGCTTCAGAAGTCATTGCTTCTGTGCATTAAACTTTCTTTGGAAAAGAAAGTATTGGAAGGGGTTCCTATCAGAGAATGTCAGGATGAATATGGACATATTTGTCTTCTTGTGACTTTGTCTTTTGTTGATGCTGTGCTGATTCTTTGTAAATCCAAGCCTGAGGCTTTCCTGGCTTCTTCTAGGTTCAGGAAGATTTCATAACTAACTTCAAAAACAACCAACCAGTTTTCCAAATCAGCAGGCATGAGGCATTCCCCCACTGGAGACAGCTTGGGAGTATTCACCTCTGAAATATGTGACTCTAAGAACAAAAACTCAGCAGTGGTGGATGAGACATGAAGGGAACAAGGGCTATTATTTCTGTCCTGCATTTTCTTTCCCCTTTAGTTTCTGTCTGTTTCTGCTTCCAACCCTTTCATGTCTTTTGAGGAAAACCTGCTGAATTTTATTAGCAATTATCCTTGAGAAGCCTAGAGTAATTGCCCTAATTTATTAAAGGTGGGTTGTGTAGGAAGCTTTAGAGCTGGAGGCCATCAGGGATAGGACAGATAAAACCAACTCTCCTGAGTGTGAAAGGAGGCCTATAACTTTTGGGCCGGCAGCGCTCCCAGGCACCGGCAGACAGTTGGGTGGATTACAGGGGAAGCAGAGGAAATAGAAAGCTCTTTGGTTTGGCATTTCCTTAGTGTTTGATCTGAATTGGTTTAAAATACAGGCTTGCGGTATCAGCCGTTCCTGTTTAGAGGCAGTCCCAAAAGCACTTCATGTGCCTTTTTGAAGAGGAGTAAGTGCTGTCTCTGAATGAGCCAGACCCACAGCTCCAGGCCACCCGGTGATGGAGCCTGTTCCTGGAGATATCTAAATGCACCTCCAGGGCTTTTATGCAGGCTGCAAAAAGCGTTCATAAGCTATGCAGGATCAAAGACGGCAACCTGACAGGCTGTAGGCATGCAGCTTATAAGTTGTGTGGGGCAAGAGAGACTGTCTGGGCCCAAGCCCCAGGCCTGGTGGCCCCACCGGCATTGCCAAGCTGTGCTGGAAGCATCTGAGCCCAGCCTTGCTGCAGAGGTGTCCCCTGATGGTGGTGTCACGCAGCGCGTTGGTTTATGTGCCTGAAAACCACGCTTACTTCTCAGGAATATTCACTCTTTCTAGCATCCCTTCCATCCAGAGCACCTTCCCTGAAAACTCTTTTCCCTTCTTGTTTTAACAGGACTATGATAATTCTAGAGAAGAAAGAAATGGATGATGTGTTGGCGAAGTTAGCGGTGGCCAGGATTCACCTTGCCAAGGTGTACTGTAACCTTATCGTTGGACGAGGAGGCAAGGCACAGCAGTGCCACATGCCTACAGGAAAGTAAGCCAATCCCTTCTGGGGACTCTCACTATGTCAAGGGCCACAGCAGCCCAGGGCCAAGTCCTCTGTTGAGTGACACAAGGGAATGCCCAGGGTAATAAAAGTCTTGTGAGCCAAGGAGTCACAGAGGGCTAAGGGACCATGAGACAGAGAAGTGTCCTGATCTCCCTGCAGCTCTATCTCATCTCATTACCGGCTCCCAAAGTGTTTCTGGTCAGCTGTTGCCAACTGATTTGGCCACAATGAGTTGCAGCAGAACTCTGGATACTGGACTGGAAAGCTCTAGCCCTGGTATGCGGAAGCCTTGCTAGATATACAGAGCAAGAAACTTTAATGGGTTCAACATGAAAGTCAGCAGGGCAAAAATCAGTGCCAGCCCTGGATCTTACCCCTGCCACTTCCAATTAACTAAATCTTGAAAGCAAATGGTTACGTACCTGCTGGTTGCCACTGATCGCTGCATAAATTTCCTCTTATGCCAAGTCTGAAATAGCACACGACTAGTCTAGCAAGTGAAGGAGCCCATGTTCCTGAAGGGCAGCAAGTGAAGGGAGTAGAGACACGAAGAGGTTGTGCTTGGGCATTGGGAGTGTAGGACTCTTACCTCTGAGTGGGGAAGACGGTGCATGGCTTTTTCAGAGTGGTGGAGACCAGCTGCTCTTTAGATGAGTTCCCAGTGATGCACTGAAAGGGGAGAGAAACCCATAGTGGGAATTAAAAAAGAAACTGAAGAAGGCAGGAGAGGATGGGAGGGTGTTTGAAAAGGCAGGGAAGCCAAGGGAATTATGAGGACAAGAAAAGGGGAGTTTTAACAGGAGATGAAGGTGGTGTGGTTTAAGCCTGGCCGGTTTAACCAGAAAATGGTTAGTGGAAGGAGAACATAATGACAGAGAGATCACACACCATGCTAGTGTTAGGGACTCTTTCCTCAGCCATGCATGTTCCTGCTCAATGTTTCCTTTCCCTGGCAGTAGAAAGGAGCTGGCAGTCCCCACCCTGCACCCCAGTCCCATGGGATCTTCTCAGAGCAGTTTCAGGCAAATTTTTTCAGTCAGTTGGTGTAAAACTGCTGCCAGTCCCCCAGAGGCGTCACAAACATTCACCTGCCTTCCTGCAACACAGCTCCGGGCAACCTTGCTCCTGGCTGGGGTGGGGGAACCTGGGTTTCCTTCTAATCAAGAGGAGAAGGTAACCTGTGAAATGACGGAGTCAAAGGGGAGCTGAAATTGCTGTCCCAACAGGGGACATTTTAGGGTGCCCCATCCCACAAGGTGCTGGACTCTGAGAATTAAGAATGTGTTCCCTCTGCATCCTGGCACAGGGGCATTTCACCAGGCGCTCCTGGGAGCAGCCTTCTGTGCCAAACCCCTGCTCCCAGATTCCTGCTGAGCAGAGGCATCCTCTTAACCTTCTCGCTGGTTGGACAGGGAGGGTCATGGCAGCATTTCACTGTTTCTGTTGGGTGGCCTTAATGTCTGCATTATGAGACTCAGTTGGAGGAACCTATTGCAGAAAGTAAGTTGAATCCAAGAACTGGATGCAGCTGGATGAAACAGCCTGTCGTATACCCAGCTAGTTAGCTCTGCTGCCTCTTCACTCGCTTGTATTGTCTGGTGGATGGGAATGTGCACGGTTGAGGCAAAAAAGAGGTCTAGTGGCAAAAAGCCAGCAGCTTGGGAGTGAGAGCAGAGCACTGAAACAAGAAGCTATGTTCTTTGATATTTCCATCACAGCGGGGGTTAGAAGCTGGCAGCGGGTTGGGATGTTGGTGTCCAGGCTGGAAAAGAGCTGTGTCTTAAAGCCTTCATGATGTAAGGTGCTGTATGAAGAGAGACCTCACCGAGTTACTCATAGCAGGGTGGCGGTAGCTGACTACAGCTGACTTCAGAGTTAGGCTAAGGCTGAGCGTGTTGTAATATATGGCACTTCCCATACCATACTGCAATTATGTAAATATAATCTTTTCCAGGCTGACTCAGTTTAGCCTTAAATGTTATCTGGATCCTCCCAGACCATTATATGAACTGCCAAAACCAAGAGCTAAGGGACAGAACTGATTACCACTCGTAATTATAAAAGATGGTTAGGAATTTTTTGAGCACATGTGTTTTTGGATGGGAAAGGCCCTTCATCAAAATGGAAACTCTGGTGAGGGTTACTTTTGATGAGTTTTTTTAACCTGAAAAATGATTAGATTAAAAAGCTGAGAAACTATTGATAATATACCACCCCCAGTTTTACTATATTTTCTTATAACCCAACTATGGGTTCATGATGGTGTTGAAGTTTTCGCTTTTCACTTTAATTCACCATAGCAACATTTTAATGAAATCTTTTACTATCTTGGTAAACTGCTTTCCCTTCCAGATCTGCCAAATGTCTATGTGTTCATATGAAATTATTGATTCTTCATGTAAAGGTTTTCTCTGAAATTTTAAAAAGGGAGGCTTAGGTGGAGAACATCTTCATCTTAACAATTTACATTATTTGTAAAATGCAGCATTAAAATCCTATCTTGATACTATCCCAGACTGGAATTCGAGAGAGTTCCTCCAGACCTGTTATTTGTGTATGTGAGCATTAGCCTTTTGTGCCTCCAACGCCAAGGAAGGAATAGGTGTGTCTGGCTTTCTCCTTTTAAGTTGATGGGGGTTGTGCAACCTTTTTGTAGTGCCAGTTTCCTTATGGGCATTTGTCATAATGGGAAAAATACAGAGTATTCCCAAAGCTGCCTGCATCAATGGCACAAACACAGCCGAGCCAGCCCTTAGTGATCCTTGAAGCTGGCTTGATCCATGGGCAATTAGAGTCACGGCTGCAGTGGAGGGAGCTGCTAAATGGCACGGGAAGCATTTCTTCCCCACGTGCCCCCACGCACAACAGTAGTTCTTGTAGATGTCTGAAGCCAGTGTCATCTTGCATCCAAACCCCACGCTTACTGCACTGTCTGCCCTTGGCTGTGCTGTCCTCCTCTTTTATGCACAAACTCATCCCGTCCCCCTCACAGCTCTGAGAAATCAATATTACTATATTACTAGAAGGCATGATGCTTTTTGCACGCTCTTTCACGTTTCTTACAAGTCCCGTCCTGAAGCTTGTTGCAAGTTTGATGTTTTCCTGGCTCTTTCTGTATTTTCCTAGGTAATTAGCAACTGTGCCCTAGACATGGGAGGTGCCTCCTAGTTCAACACTTATTTTAGGAAACTTTACTTCAAGCAGGTCTCTTAGCTTAATACCTCACCTGAGGGAAGAAAGCACTGGGAGAAAGAAGGGTGGAGACCCCTGGCCTTATTTGACTCTAATTATTAGCATTATTTTCTGTTGCTGGCCTCCATGTAGGTTTCGCTGCTAAATTAGGGACCAGTTCTAAGACACTGCACGAGCTGTATAATGTTAAAAGGTGAAGCTGGGTTTCACATTTAGGTTTAAGAAGCTGGGGTCACTTTTGGTTTCTCTGCTCTGGTATTCTGAAGACAGAATACTATGCTTTACCAGAATTCATAAGGAATCAAAAGCATCAGAGCTGTTCTGGGAGTTCTGCTTTGGCAAACGGCCATGCCATGCTTGCAGGGTCAAGCTTCTTTTCCCTTGAACAATATGTGAAGTGTCAGCAGGATTATGGCTGGTGGGAGCCAGGTAGGGAGATACACGGTCTTCTTGATCAAAAAAATCAATAAATAAAAGTCAGAAGATGGTCAATAGAGCTATAGGGCTGAAAGGTATTATCTTCACAGTCTGCTCTGCATGGATGTTTCTGAGGTGATGGCAGCTGGGGATACCCTAGATGTGTGGAACACTTGATGTTATCAGGAAGATAAGGGACATGTCAGGAGTTGGTGAGCTGATGTGGGGACAGGCTTTCCTGTGCGTCTGGCAGGACGAAGCCAAGATCTGTGGGGATCTGTATGCTAGCAGGGAAAATTTGCTTTTATTTCCATGAGGGTGAGTTGTGCCATCTCCAGGAGAACTGAGTGGCTGCTGGGATGTGTGCATCACCCTCTGCTTTAATGGCCGTTTCCATGGACAGTCATTTGGCTTTGCGTGAGAATCCCCAGGCTCAAGTGGGTGGTGAGAGCATCTCTCAGGCTTCCACTGGGCAAATTGCTGCTTCTTTAACAAAGGCTCTTTGTCATTCTTGGGCATGTTTTATATTTCTTCTTGGAGATACACCAGGCATCTCCTTCCTGGTTTTTAAGTTTATTGTCTCAGCATTGGCCTGGCTTTGTGCCCTCGGTAATTCTGCTCACTGCTCTGCCAGTGATGTCAGGAAGAGTATTTTTTTATTGACTTCAGTGGGAACTGGGTTAGATCAGCGCTGACCACTTTTGAGAGGTCCATGCAGAGAGCTCAGTCTCGATGATAGCGTAGCAGGGGAGCCTTGCCTGCTCATCACATCCAGCTTTGTTCTTCATCAGATTTAATTAACTGAGCCATACAATATTTTGCATTCTCTCTCTGAGGCAATGCAGAAGTCCTGCCTTTCTCTTGGACAGTGGGTCTCTGCATGCTAGTAATGAGGATCTACCAGCAACAACTTTATTGCCCTGGTGAAATGCCAGCTTGGCATAGCCCCATGAGTCATATTCAATGCTCTGTTCAGAGAACTGAAAGGACGACTGCTGCTATTAATTTTGTGCTCTTGTTCACTGCCTTAGGAGAAAAACATCATTGCAGAAAGAGCAGAACTTCTTTGAGGTAAGAAAGATACAAAGATAAATGGAGAGTGTGACTGTCAGCCCAGAGCATGTCCCTCCCTGTGCACATCCAGATGCTCCTTTCCTTTTCAGTTCCCCCGGTAGTTTACTTGTAGGGCAGAGTACCTAGAATAAAATTTTACCTCTAGGGCCTAAATGTCCCTGTAAAATACCATCTCTTTGCCCTTCAGCCCAAGCCTTTTCCCCTTGGAGCCCTCAGCTGGGGAATTTCAGTCCCTCTGTGGCTCTTGGACCCCAGGCAGTTCCCACCACAGCCTGAGGTGCCTCTGGGAAATCTGGTCTATAGGTTTCTTCTCATCATTGGCCTCATAGTTTCATCTCTGTAGGTAAGAAATTTTACAGCCTTCTTTTATTTCCATTGCCCTTGGCAACATTTCTAGCTCTTCTGGCCTGCACCATACAGCTCCATCAGCCATTTATGAGACTCACTATGTAGCAGGGCTTCAGCAAATTAATACAAAACAGCTGAACCCAAATTATACTTTGTACTTCATAAATTGGGAAGCCTTTCCTTGAAAGAGGAGAACTGTGGATTCAATTCCAAGGATACACAGCAGTCCCAGTTATGCCATATTTTCAAGAACAAGCTTAGTAGAGATTCTATTTATTGGGAGTTGATTCAGCTTATGCTAGGGATCACAAATGTTAAATAGGAGTGAAAAGCTAGATTTTGTTTTTTTTAATCAGCAAGCAGACATGCGGAGGTGATATGCGATGAGTTCATATTTGGTAGCAATATTTTCTGTGATCATAATGCCGTCATTCGTCGTGGGAATCATGTTGTCTGCCTGCAGCTGCCCAAACAATAGGTGTCCAGTCAGACTATGCCCTTCGGCTGCCTTGACAGTCAATGCAGAAAAGAGAAGCTCAGCCAGAAGGTGAATTGTTGCCTCTTGAGATAGATGCATGTGATAGGAACCCCCACAGAATGACTCATCCCATCAATCTCTTTCCATTGATTATTGAGGGAAACTGGGTGATGATCTCAGGTTGTCTCCTTAGTTTCTAGCAGCAAGACTAAACCAAATTGGTCAGAGTTGAGCAAGATAAAATCTGTCTGAGCTAACTCTGTTTCTAGCCTTATCTGTCTGCATACCTTTAAAAAACCAGTCCTTTCCAATCTTCAATGATGCATGGTAAAGTTTGATGCCAAATGGTTGCTGGTATTTTAGTGGAGTCATGCCAGCTTCCACTCTGGGATGCAGTGGGATTCTGGGCCTTTTCTCAGTGAAAAGGGGATCTGTGTTTTCAATTTAGGGCTTCTACAACTTCTGCAGCTATGTGGCTTGGCTTGTGTTCAGACGGAAGCACTTCCAAGTGATTCGGGAAGAAATGGGCAGGCTTCTTTGCTCCGACATGTTCAATCCCGCCTTAAGAGACAGGAGCAATGTTGGCTTGCAGAAAGCAGCAGACCAGACTGCTGATGCAAATACAGTGCGATTGCCGTATCCGAGGTACACATTTGATGCACTGGTGAGTCCTTAGGGAACCTGCCCTGTCCAAATATACTGAGGTAACACTTGCATTTGTTTTCTTTCAAGAAAAGCCCATGCCAAGCATCCTTCCATAAACAGCATGGTTCACCAGCGCTCGCCACTGCTCAGCACGCTGCTGCCCTTACCGAAGGACAGCGCTCAATACCTCTCCCAGAACCACTACTGTCGGGGCAGAGACCCTCGGCCCTGCCAGTGTGACGGGCTGCCGGACTTCTCAGAATTGTTCACGACCAAGTAAGGGGCTATTTCTCTGCATAAATACATTTGGTAGTGCTATGAGGAAGGATGTCAGACAGCTAGCTCTTCCTCAGCGGGAGAGGGGCCATCGGACTGAGGATTTGGTCTATGCAGGAGTTAGAGAGGAACAGTAGGCAAGACAGGCACAAATGAAACTTGCAGAGGTAGCACTCTTGGTGAACTGATGGCAAAGCTACTGTCCATCATAGTGCTTTGTTAAAACTGAGAAGTTTTCTGGGGAAAGGAAATATGCTTTAACATAAATTTGAACAGAAATTAATCAAAACCTCTCAAAATCAAAATGGGATGTTTATTTTTTTCCCTCTCATGATTTATTCCAATTTCTTATTTCTTCTTGACTGTTAGTTTTTAATAGTGTTCTGATCAGACATCACTGATGTGCTGTTCTGACAAAATCATTTTGTAACTACATTGTACTTTTAAAATATAATTTCAATTGTAATAGAAATAGAACCTTTTCTTCTGATTCATGATAAAACCAAAATTTTTCAAGCCTGGGTATGCCATATGAGAGGAATTCCATTTTCCATCCAGCCATGGTTAACAGAAGTATTGCTACAGTACTTTTTAGTGTAATAACTCATATAAACAGGACCACTGTAAATCAGTTTTGCTCTGTTGAAGTGTATCTAAGGCTCCCTGTAATACTTTCCCACATAAGTCGTCTTTTTCAGCCTGGAAATTAGAATTTGAGAATTGCCTTAATTTGTCTGGATCTTCCAGAGTTCTGGCAATCTAATGAATGTTACAACAGTGTACATGCAAAATCTTTGGAGATATCTACAACACATGACCAGCAAGTCCGGTATTTCTTGAGAGTCTGAAATTTGCTACAAACACACATGTAATTGTTTTGTGCATGTTTTGGAAGCTGGGTGCATCCTGAGCATCTTGGCTTTATAGCTTATGGACCGAGTCATGTAATTCGGATGCCATAGGGCCAACCTTTCCAGGCAGCGCTGAGCTTCGCTGGGACGTCTGCAATTCATGTTGTGTGCATACACACTCCAGACAGAAACATGACATCATATGCAAGATGCTGAGAGTATAAGCATGGTTATTTGTTTTTCCCTGGGGGAGAGCAGATATTCTCTGCATAATGTGTTATGCACAGTCCAGCTAAAGGAGGCAAGGTTCCTTGCTGGTTTACCTAGGAAACATTACAAATCTGTCCCCCTTTCTCCTGTTTTCCTTTGCTTCATTGTGTCAAGCAGATTAACACTATGTTTTCTAACAGGGTGGGCATCATTGGAGCTCACTGTAGCGAGTTAATATCTTTTATAAGCATGCCTGACGGGGCAATGGAGGAGGAGGAGGAGGAGAAGGAGGAAGAGGAGGAGAAGGAGGAAGAACAAGAAGAAGAACAAGGAAGACTAAGGAGTGGTTTCTCCATCCCGACAAATGACCTCAGTTTGCCACCTCTGAGAAGCCCCCAAAACAGGCTTAGCAGTCGGAGCACTGTGCTCTCAAGAGCCATGGCAGAAGGTGACTGTAATCAGAGCAACTAGCAGAAGTGGTAGCTTCTCATGTTGAGTGGCGTGGTTTCGCGTTGCGAAGTAAATCACTTTGAAACTGCAGCTTCAGAAGCCTAACTCATTTGTCAGAGGTGGGGTAGTTTAGCACACAAGGGCCTCGACTGGGTGACTGGAGACCTGGACTGTAATTCCTTCATCTTAATGCCTTCATTGCACCATTTCTGAGAAGATTATTTTACTGACTTATTTTGGGAAGTGCTTTGACACCTGCAGATGAATATGATTATTGATTTTAATGTCAACCCTCTTTTTCTAAACGGTTAGCAAAGCAACCAGGAGACATGACTTACTACAGTCTAAAAGTTGCTGAAATTTTCCTTTTAAAGGGAGTTACTCTGGAGTCTTTAATATATTGTGTTTACTTCTTTTTTTTATTTCCACCATCTCTCATTTTGTTCTCAGATATAGCTAGCCTAATTTATGACTCATTATGAAATAAGTATAGCAAAGATAAATGCTGTTATTTAAAATATCTACCACGTCTTCATTTCATTTTATCTTTTAATGAGATATATATGTATTTATTTTTATCATTGATTTTACATGATTGGGAAAGCAGATCTTAGATGTTCAAACTTAAAATATGCAGTTGGGATGTCAGTATCTTGAAACAAAATGAATTCATGGTAAGAAATGGTATCATTTTACCTATGAGACTATCTGTATGTGCTAATCATTAGCATCAGGTAGAAAATTTAGGATGAAATCCTGACTTTGTCAGAGTCAATAAGAAACAATGAAAAAATAATGGAAGATTAAACAGTGAAGAAAAACGAAGAGGTAATATTTTCATCATTGTTAAGAGGAGAAATTTGACACGTTAGTGCTGGTTCAGAAGTTTTTCAGCAAAATATATCTATGCTGGATAAAAATAATACAATTTTCCCTTGCACTGTGTTTTTAAAAGTTTTTAAAAGGGTGAAATTTTGCAGCACAATTGTGATGAGAAATTTACTTCTTCTGGAGTAACCAATAGTCCAGGGACTAGATCACTTCTGTGGGATGGCCCTGCACTGCCTTATTGAGACAGACACTTGAACTGCAGATTCACAGCTATTATTTAGTCTCTTCACTCAGACCTGCACATGCTACATTAACACTAAGTAGCATTGTGGCTTAGGCTTGTTTTCCCTGTGTCAGGTGAGGCTTTTACCATTGGATGAGGCTGTTGTGGCCTGCAATTTCTCTCTCAAGCTTTTCATTAGACATCTGTTCCGGTACAGAGCAAAAATATTTAAAAATAACCTCTTAGAAATTTTGTGGAATGGAAAACACATATTGTCTCCCAAAGGAGAAGAAATATAAAAGATGTATTTAGAACTGTGCGAGAGACTGCTATATCTTCCTCATATACATGATGTGGGATGGTACACTCTTTATTCAAAATTAACATTTCTAGGTTATACATTCATTTTAGGCAGGCAGGTTAGTGTTCATATGGTCTGAAAAATGGTGACGAGACCTTGAGATGGTGCTTCAGTTGCAGGTTTCCTGAGAGCTTGGCTGGGCCAAAGCATGTGCAACTGTCTTTCCCAGCGTCATGGGTGACTCCTGGATGGTGCGTACCTGGCTGAACATGCAAGAGGCAGCTGTGGTATCATTCCCCTGCAGCAGCATGGTTTCCCTACCAAATGATGCAGCAAGATGTTGGCTAATACCTGGAGCTGAGGGAGGCTACAGCACAGCTTCCTTCTCATGGTCTTGGGAGAAATCTTTCTGTTCCTTCATTAGGAGTCCTCTGTATCCTAAAGGATGGGTCCAGCTTTGTCTCTCTAGCTGTGACATGCTGATCTGTGGATTGACATCCCAGTACACAAGTCCTTGCAAAAGTGCCTTGCTTTGTCACATCCAAGCAAACAAGCATTGTATGGGACCTTAGAAAGAGTATGAGGGAAAAGTGTCCTTGCCACATCAGTCCTGCAGGGCAAGGTAGCCTGTGTGTATTTGCTAATAACTGGGATTTGTGAACAGCTGCCGTGCCTGCGGGAGAGATTTCGCAGAGTCGTGCAGTTGGCCTGTGGTGGGCCTGGGACGACAGGAGAAGACCGAAGGGTGAAGCAGGCACTCACATAGGCAGCAGAGCTCCTGGATGCGACCGAGCTTTTTGTGCACTGTCACTTACCTGCAAGGTCTCTGTTGCTGCAGAGAGAAGGAAGCACTGAGCAGCTACCGGCATTGCTGAAAAGCAGTCAATGAGCTACTCAGACTGAGAGATGGTGTTCAACATGCTATGTTTGCCCCTCTCCAGATTCAAGGCAGGTTCCTCACAGTCTCCTTAAGTGGAGCAGCCCCATGGGGGTACTTTCTTACCATAAAATACTGAGCAACAAGTGACTGCTTCTCGCACGCCGTTTTCTTTGGACAAAAAGCAGCTGTGGAGCAGGCATGGTCTCAGTCACTTCTGTCTGCACCTAGAACATGCTGCCTGGCTCACGCTGCAGGAATCACCTGGGTAAAATCTGATGGTCCTGGTGAGTCCTGGTTTTAAAACACTGTGATCGTCAGCCAAGCCCTCAGCCATGGCTTTGAGACTATGGTTTCTGTAGTAATCTTACAACAACCCTGAACTTCCCAGAAAGGATTGAGAAATACCTTGCAGTTCAGATCCTTTAGTCAGCAGTCTTTTCCAGGGCTGCCTTCTCAGCGTTAAGTGTCTGCTTCTTCAGAGGTAATGCATGTCTAACACAGAGAACCCATGCTTGTTTAAGCATGTAAGCAAGACCTGGCAGCCTTTCACACATGACAGTGAGTCATCCCTCCAGCAGGAGAGAGTGAGTCAGAAAGGGCAGTTGACAGGCTTTATTTATCAGTCTCCTGTTATTTGGCCCAGGAGAATTTTACCCTGAAAAACCCACCCTTGTTAATGACAGGCAGAGCTCAGGCTTGTATCATACGACTACTGGCTTTTTTCCCCATAGGCTTTGCGTGCAGATTCATATCAGGAAATCACGGCAGGTTGGCCATTTCCATGAATTCTTATTTTTAAAGGGGTTCTGAATGTGCCAGCTATATTGGAATAACTCATCCAAGCTAGAGTTACCATAAAGAGTACAAACGCCAATGCCTCTCAGTGATGAAAAGAGCCTGTGGGGATCTATGCAACAGCGTTTATAGAGTTCCCATTTACTTTCTTCTCTTAGGGCCGCTTTGCTCAGAGCCTTAATTGAATGCTGCTAGCATGGCCTAGTGTCTTGACTGGCTTTTGATTATGGTTCTGCCACTCATAGGCTCCATATAGGGTGTGTCAGGCTTTCCAGTGTAAGTGTCTATTTTCAGAAGTTATATAGCTCTGTTGCAGAAATTCACGCCAAGCAGAAAGTTGGCAGGAAGCATCGCAACTCAGAAATGGAAAAAGAGACAGAGAAAAAAAATCTGCCTGACGATTAATTAAGGAAACTCTGCTCTTGGGGGTTTGAGGCATTGGGGCTGGGAGAAAGATGGCAGTGTAGCAAGGGGAGCTGTCTAGAAGTGGGGTGACCATAATGCGTAGTTGGGTGTCTTGAGGTATGGAAAGAAGCAAAGTAAGCTCAAGCCCATTCTACTCCTGTTGCAGGTGGGTTTGGAGCAGTAACCTATGAAGGCAGCAACCACGTAGTAGCAGGGCTATGGGGCTCAGCAAGTTCTCAGTGAGCCAGCGTGGCAGGACCTGGAGGTCCTGCAGGTTCCTTGTCTCTGGTTCCTCCAGTTCAGTCCTGTTCTTCTTGTTCTGTTAGGGGCCAGTGTCTGATATACAGGGAAAAGCAAGGCAGTCTGAGCCTGCTCGTTCTTCTGTGCAAGAGAGACAGGCCAAAAGCAGCAATTAATCAGCAAATAACAGTTTTCCTCCATTTTTGCTTGGACTCATACAGGCATTTTAGTAGTGTTAAGCCCCAGTGAGATCAGGGGACTAACACTCCTGTATGCATTCAAGAATGTGGCTCTTTGTTACTATTAGCCAAGTAGGGACTCACTGGGTGCTGCAGTGGTGAAAGATGCCATCATGTTTCCTGATCCTGCCAGTGTCCCCTCTCTGCCTGGGGCAGGGGGGAGTATTTTTCAGTCCATCTTCTTTCCCCTCTCAGATAGACAAAACACCCCATGAATCCTTGAAAGAGCTCTGAAGATGCTGCTTATTGCTTCTGTTTGTTCTGTAGCTCATCTCCCTTGTCCTCTCAAAGCCAAAGCTGCACCTATCAACCAACCATCGTTCCAGCCAAGGAGGGCCAACAGCAGCTCCTTTGTACAGACAGCTGGCACCATCACCTGACTTGCTCCTTGCCTGGGGACGGCGTGTTGCTTGTGATGCCTTTTTACCTGCGGGTGTGCTGGGAGAATGAGAGCAGCAGTCAAACTGGAAATTGGCCCAGGCAGTGATTTGCAGTAGGAAGAGAGGTTGTCCATCTAGATCTCCTTAAGCAAGGCTTCCAAATGTCGGTGGTATGCGTTCCTGCTCTGCCTGGCACTAAAGCCTTCATCTTGTAAACAAACTGCATTGGAAGCACCATGTACCAGTTACAGCTCCTGTGGCTCAGACTAAATTGTAAATGTTTGCAGTGAGATTTTTACAGCTTGCAGCAAAGAAACCAAACTGCAATTCGCAGAATGTGAAGATGTTCTTACCCTCGTTCTGCCTCCATGTGAGAGAGAGCACTGAAAGGTTCAAAGAACAGTCTGTAAGTATACTGTCACCTGTTACAGCCTTTCTATTTGGAAGAGACACTGAAAATATAAATGTAGTGTATTTCTCTGTGTGATCTTGTTTATTTACAGAAGAATAAGCAGAGCGTTTTTTCCTTTCCTTGAAAGTAGAAACAAACACAAACAAGTAGTTTCTGGACACACATTCCCAAGTCTGCTGGTCCTAACAAGATCTGACCTGAAAAGGGTCCTCCTCTATGTGGCTCCTTGCTTTTGTCTCTCTTGTATCAAGCCAACAGAAGCACATCATCCATGACCATTTCTGGGCAAGCAGGGAAGTCCCTGACTTTGTGAAGTCCTGCCATGGAAAACAGATCCTTGGGAGAGGGCTTCCATTGTTCATCCACCTTTACTACATTAGAAAAGGATAGTTATTCTTTCTACTGAACCTGGAAGAGTATGTACGACATATTTCTGACTATAATGGGATATGTGCGGATTGTGGATTAAAGACTTGCCCCAAGGCTGTTATTAGCATTTTTCAGCATAGTAATCAGGAGACGAAGGTGCACCATCTAATTTAGGTGTTCATAGCAAGTCATCTCAAGACAGTGCCCAGATCTCTGTATTGATTGGATTGGGAGACACAGTATTGCAGACCTGGATAGGCAGGGGATTGACCCACCCATTGCTCCTTTGTACTTAGAAGCTATAAGAGCTCCAACAGCTGAAGTGTTGTGATGGATGGATACGTGCTTTTTAGAAGGAGGAAGGTGAGATGTGCGAGAGGGTTATGCTCAGCACAGAGAGGAGCAGCTCAGATGCATGGAGTTCTGCTATGGACTGTGTGATGGGCTGGCCAGGATCAGAGGGAAGGCCAACACAGGTAACATCGTAGCAGGCATCTGCTACAGATCATGTGGTCAAGAAGACAAAATAGATGAAGCCTTCTCTAAAGAAGTGGAAGAAGCGTCACTGTTTCAAGCCCTGACTTTTATAAGACATATTGACCTAACTGAAATCTGCTGGGCAGGAAACACAGTAAGGCACAAGCAATCCAGATTTCTGGAGTGGGTCAGGGACAATTTCTTGACACAGGTGCTGGACAGGGTGAGTAGCAAGATGCTCTGATTGATTTGCTACTCACAAACACTGAAGAAGTGGTTGGGGTTGTGATGGTTAATGGCAGCCTTGGAGAGACCAAGAGGTGGTAGAATGTAAGATCATGAGAAAACAGAAAGCTGAGTAGCAGAACAATGACCCTGGGTTCAGGAGAGCAAACTTTGGCTTCTTCAGGGAACTAGCAGCAACTTCCCTTGGGATATTGCTGTGAAGAGTAAAGGGGCATGGAGGGTTAGGTGATCTTCAAGGACCACCTCCTCAAAGCTCAAGAATGGTCCATACTGTTATGCAGGAGGCTAAGCAGGCAGTGCATGAGGCCAGCTTGGGTGTACAGGGAACTACTGGCTGAACTCAAACATAAAAAGAAAACATTTAATAGGGGTAAGCAGGGGCAGGCAACCAAGGAGCAGTGTAGAACTGCACAGGCATGCAGGGATGGGATTAAGAAGGCCAAAGCTTGGCTTGAGCTGATACTGGTGATGATGTGAAGAGCAACAGGAAGGGTTTCTACAGGTACATTAGTAGCAAAAGGAAGACCAAGAAAATGCGGGTCTACTGCTGAATAGGGCAGGTGATCTAATGATGAAGGACACACAAAAGTCTGAGGTTCTCAGCATTTTCTTTGCCTCAGTCTTTGCCGGCAGAGTCTGCTCCCAGGCATCAATGTCTGATGGCAGAGTTTGGAAGAGAGAGTTACTACTCACAGTTGAAGAGGGTGATGCTGGGATCACTTAAGTAAACTGGACATATACAAATCCATGGGACCAGATGGGATGCAGTCCAGCTAGCATAAGGAAGAAAATTCGTCGTAGTGAGGGTTGTCAGGCACTACAGCAAGTTGCCCAGAAAGTGTGTGCAATTTCTAATCTTGGTGGCACTCAAAACCCAGTTAGATGAGACCTTGAGAACCTTCTGTTTCATTAAGCAGAAGATTGCATGAGTCCTGCAGAAGTCCTTTCCAACCTAATTTTTTCTATGATTCTTAGTAGGCATCTGAATATAAACTGAAGATCCCCTGGAAATATGCCTTAAATCGTGCGACATTGAATGTAGCATGGCCTAAATGCCACACAGCCCCGAAATGGGCCATGGGACATGGAAATCCAGAGGAGAGGGTAAGTGGTGGTACAGGGACTGCAGCTGCCAGGAAGGTCTCTAACCTCTGGCTGTGAGGATTACCAGGGTTTAAACAGCGCTCTCTGCTGCTCCACTCTAATCTGTCACCCTTTAGGTGTGCTGTAGGTACTCAAGGACTTCCTAGTGCTCAAGGTGTTGGTGTCACACTCTCCAAAGACTTAATGAGTCCCTAGCAGGTCTTTCTCCAAGAATCCTGAGTAGACTGAGACCTCTCTGAGACTGTGTTACATGAATGTGAGCAGCTGTGGCAGCTGATAGAGGAATCTGTTCTTGTTTTACCAAGCTGGCAGAGATTATAGTAGCAGTAGAGTGCAGTGAAGGTCTTGCCAGGGGACAGTCACCAGCAGACAAGCTCTCTGAGATGTCTGGGCACATATTCAGGTTGCTAGGGTGGGCTGGCACCTATGCTACTGTATTTTCACAGGTCTTGGTACCTCTCCTAGGAGCTTGCACCATGCACACCTCCAGTGCACAGTGCAAACATACGCCAAGAAAACCTTGGTTTTCTTGTTATGCTTTTACCTTGTCCCCGAATGGCTGCTGCTTCAGATGTTGCACCGCTGCTGGTTCAGCAGGTTCACACCCACAGAAAGGCTACCATAAGTACTTCAGGTTTAATTTAGGTTTAATCAGTGTTTTGGACATGTTAACATTCTTTATTTCAACACTATTTCAGAAGGGCTGCCTTGGAGGCTACTTAATCCTCTGGAGACTTCTGGTTGGAAGCATGAGCAGATTTTCCAGGCCCGTAGCAGCAGACTGTGTATCTCCACAAGCGAGACACTCTGTCCCCTGCTTACTGACTAGATGGAGCCATGAATGTCCTGGAGCAAAACTCAGAGAGTTTCTGAAGCCTCTCTGTGGATGGCGAAATCTTGGGAGCAAAACCCTAAAAGAACTGAGCTTAACTTTGCAGTAAGGATGTAACTTTAAACAGGACAAAGTTGCATGTGCCTATTCGCAATTACGTAGACATTTTATATCACCTCTTTGAACAGTCCTTCTTCTTGATGTTGAGTCTGAACTATTGGCTGATGAAAGTCCAAATGTCAGTCCCACGTATAATCTTTCAGCAGAAGTTATGCGACTATGCAAATGTGAGAAACCTCGCTGAGAGCCTATCTGCAGTAAAATAATAGGTTTCTATGCAATTCTAAGTGTTCCATTTCCAAACAGGGTTTGATTGCTGTGTTACTGTCCACTTGGCATGAGCAGAACTATATTCTTTTTTAGTTTTAGACCTTCTCTCTGCAGTCAGGAACACCTGACTGTCGTGACTAGAATACCACTTGAGAGGGGACATTCTCTTCAAAGAAGGGAAAACTGATGTACAACACTGAGCAGAAGGTTGGTAGCAAAGCACGGAAGTCAGGTAAAAATCCAGGAATCTAGCTTTAATATGAAGAGTCATTTACTGCTTAGATGGGCTTACATGTAATACAATAAGCATGGCAGGATAAGAATTGTCTCTGGATTATTATTTTTTTTTTTTAGCAAAGATCACTGAAAGATTCCTTTTAAAATAAACATCACTGTACCCAGGACAGCAAAAGAGTTATCGAGTGAGAGCAAACAGACAAATTGGCTCTGAGTTTTGCATTTCTCCGTAATGTTCTAATTTAAAACAGAATGAGCGAAGGAAAAAGGAAGCAGTGGAATAGTAACTTCGTAGCGTAAAAGAACAGAATTCAACTGTTGAGAGGACATTTACAAAACCCATTATTAATGCCAAAACATTGTTTTACCTTTCCAATGAAGATTAGAAACTTCTCTGTATATTGTATTTTGACAGAATACTTTTCTGTGGTTTCACGTTCTCATCTGAGCTATCATCCAAGCCAAGCTTGTCCCTAATGAATTAATATCAATGAAGTTACATGCCAGGAGCGTGGGTCTTTCAGTACCCATTAGTCTAGGATCAAACTGGTATTTAATTGGTCCGGTCTGCAGAACTGACCACTGGCTCTCACTCAAGCCACCCACTGCAACAAAACATGGGCATTTTGGACCTGTCGCATCCTTCTCTTCCCTCGCTTTCCCAAGCACCATGGACTTTCTCACCCAAATTGGTGAGATGCATTCAGGCAAAATATGCCATTTGGCTTAGCCCAAATATTTCTGCCATGCTTCTGCTTCTCAATGAGATCACCCATTTGTATGTTTTAGTTGATTTGCACCATCTGTACACCTCCTCTGGGGGTACAGAGCACAGCACCTGGCATGGCTGAAACTCCCAAAAGGGGACCTCTGAGCTGCTAAAGAGACCCCGTGGCTGCAAGGGAGGGCTAGACAGAGAGAGAAGAGTCCACATGGGTGCTCATATTT
The DNA here is from genome assembly GCA_020745775.1 of Theristicus caerulescens. Classification (NCBI taxonomy): domain Eukaryota; kingdom Metazoa; phylum Chordata; class Aves; order Pelecaniformes; family Threskiornithidae; genus Theristicus; species Theristicus caerulescens. Next base: position 63,373,292 of record CM036564.1, on the reverse strand, counting down.
TGACTGGGATCTTCATAAGCTCTGAGAGGGTCAGCAGATTTTGGAGACTGAGCACTGTTACTCATAGTGTACTTACGAGTAGGTCCCAGCTTCTCAGAGTGACTGTCTTGGAGGGACAGAGAGGAGTCCCATGGCTTTTGAAGTCACATGTGCTTTTTGCCTTTCAGGGGAAGACAAGGACCCTGGCTGGTAACAGCAGGTACACGACAGCCAGCAGAAGGTACTTTCAGTGCACAGCACAGAGTTATTTTGGTCTCACAAAATGCAGTACCTTTGCTATTTATCCTTGAGTGTCTTTTACTAGCACTGTGTTTATTTATACTCACACAACTATAGCACCCTCCGTAACAACGTCAATAATTCTCAAAGCAATGGCATTTGTAGTGGTGAGCAAAATGTAGGAGCCAGCCCCCGTCCGTGGCAGACTGTCCGGTGACGACAACAGTACAGCACAGAGAACTTGCTGATTCTTGCTCTCACCTGGAAAAGGAACAGAAAGAGGGAGATGGAGCTCAAAAAGGCAAGTCGCAAAGGCATCCCCGTAAAGGCTTACTGGTTTTTCCAAGACAATTAAAAATGTTTTACAAGGAATCCAGTAGGTTTATAGGAAACTTGGAGATCTATGAATGTCAAGATCTTCTCGTCCTTACAAGGCAAAGCTGTTAGCACTGTGCTTCTTACAGTTACTTCCTGAGGTATCCCTCAGCAAATTCCTCAGCTCACTCAATTCATGCTCCAGTGACGGTACTCTAGTTTGGCAAAAGGGAAATTAATTGTGTCCAACAACGTGCCATTTTACTCTCTTCAGGAAAGAGGTGATACGGGGAGAGAGCAGATTCAACATACTCATTAGTGAATATTTACATCAAAGAAATGAGCCAGTCTTTTGGCTGACCTCTGAAAAAGGAAGCTTAACTTGCTTGAGCAGGGCATTTTAAGGGTTTTAAAAAATCTTATTTGATAATATTATGCAATAATCAAGGCACACATAGCATCTGAACCTGCATGCTCTGTTGGTAAGTGTGCCTGCCTGTTCAGAGGGACACAAATTTCCTGGCACCGACAAGAGCGATACCTCAGGGCTTTTTGAGGATTAAGCCTTGGTTCCCTGTGCTGACATTCTCCGTAAAGGTCAGCTACCCTTTCCTGTGTCCCCTGTCAAACTCACTGACACTGAGCCCCTTTCCTTTGCTAAAGATGATTCAAGCCTTGGAATATGCCCTTGACTAATGAGCTATTTTGGTTTCCGAGCCAGCTGTTTCTCTGGTGCAAATTGGTGTAGCTCTGATTTGAAGTAAAAGGAGACAACTTTGGCTTTGACAACCTTAGCTGCTTTGCCAGTATATCTGTTTTGGCAAACCCTCCTAGCAGAAACGCTCTCCACAAGAGAGTGCTTTGAGCGGTGGGTCTGATTCCAGCCCCCTGCATGAAAGGACATAGAGTGGCAGAGGCTGCTTGGCTGATGTAGCGGAATCAGTACGAGGCTTTAGCTCTCATTGCCATGAGCATGATTCTTTTACAATCACAATGGAGAAGGCTAGTCTGACAAATCTCTGGAGTGTGGGCCAACCTGAGGACCTGGCTGTATATTTAGATGCCCCCTACTGTCATTTTCAGACTCTTTGCTGAAACATCTGTGGACTTCTCTGTTCATCAGTATCTCCTTGGTGTGAGGTCTCTTAAAAACTTCCCCCTTCTCACCCTGCCCTCTGCGCCTTCCCAGCGTGCCAGCTGCAGTGCCACACTGTCAGCCATGGCTTTGCCTGGTCAAACCTGTGCCTTCCTCCCAGGCAGGTCTTTCCTTCCCACAGCGCTAATGCTCCTGACAGCTCAGCAGCGATCCTTGTCCCACCAGCTCACCACCATGCCGTCTGCATGGATTAAGCCTCTCCTTTGGCCCCCAAGCTTGCCAAACCTGTGCTTTACTTGTTTCTTGGATCAGGTCACATTCATCTTTGAGTGGATTCTTCCACCTCATCCTTCTTTTCCTTCATGGTCCAAGAAATCTCTCTCTTGCTCTATGTCTCTATGTAAAAATATAGGAGAGCCAAAGAAACAAAGAATAAGAGGCTTTAAGTATCCATACCTCCGTTTTATAGCTAGATAACTTGGAGCCAGCAACATCTGGTGGGTAGCCTAAGGTCAGAAAGAAAGTCTGTGTCAGAGCCTGCAATTGTATCCAGTTTTCCTGAATCCGAGACCCTTATCTGAGTCATTAGAGCACCCATAACAGCTCCCTTCTATACTTCTCCATGCATGTACTAATGGATGTTTTTCCTTCCGTATTTAACAATTTCTGTCATGAACTCTTTATTGTGTACTCAGATGCAGTGTGACAAAACCATGCTTTCCCCTTACTACAGTGATGGAAGCATATACTTCTGGTGAGATTTGGCTTCTTCAGCTAATGGATCAGCAAAGTTTTTTCTGTTGCTGAATTTTCCTTAATTCTTGAAATCAGCACTGAGACAAGTCTATTCGCATGACATTTATCTGCTGATAAACTGGGATCATGAATATAAAATCCAGACTTCTTACATCAGTCCGAACATACCAGACATCTCTAGGTCAGTATTTGGATAAAGCTATCACGGACAGCTTATGGGGCAACAGTGGATTTTATACATATGACTTATACTCTAGTTTTAGCATAGGAATATCTGAAGCATGTATCAGTGACTCATTTGTTAAAATATTGAACCTTGAAGCAAGGAAATCATCTTGCTGATTGTGTTTCTGTGCTTTCTAGTATGTGTCATGGAAAAAACTGGCTGTCATGCCAGACTTTGCCTCCGAGCAAGGTCATATTCCTTTAGCACCTGTTGATTAACACAATACCTGAAACACCTTTCCCTACTTTTAATTATTAAGCATGATTGAAACCTCTGTGGGTATTTCTAATAGTTGCTGGAATGCTGAGATAGTAGATATTTACCTGTTCTGGCCTGCTGGGCTGGAAGGACCCAGAAGTAGTCATTTGTTTACATTAAGATTCGTGTTCTGATGAAGTTTGCCCCAGAAGACTCCACAGCTGGAGGGTCCTATATCTGCTAACATCCTGAGGAGTGCTGCCCTGCTCTTCCAGACCTCCTTCAGAGCTGCCTAGATTTTGTCATTCGGGTCTCAGGCACATTTTCTAGTACAGAGATAATGCAAAGCTTCTTGCACCCTGGAGGAAATGTTGGCTAGGTGGCATTATGTGACAGTGAAGGGCCAAAGTGGCAGAGTTGTGGACAGTGGGAAGCTCTGATGGGTCATGGTCCTGTGGGAAATGACAGGCTGAAAACAATACGTGAGCTACTCAGTGGAATTTCATGGAGATAGATGGCACCTCCCTAGTCTTGCTTTCTCTCTGAGATCCCGGAGGGCAGAGGTAGCCATCCCATGAATCATGGTGCAGGAGGGCAGTCACGCAGAAGGAGAGAGGCCACGGTGTGGTACCATGAGTATGTGCGCTATGAGCTCATCTGCAGAGGCGTTTGGCTGAGAAGGTCTCACCTTCAAGTCATGGGATTTGATGGATTGGATTGGGCTGATGAAGACATGAAAGGGTCCTTGGGTAAGCTGGACCATGGTATCCCAGCCATGCCCTTGTGGATGCTGCATATCAGCATCCCCCCATGTCAGTAATGGAAAGCAAGAGCTCTGTTGACATGGAAAATATATGTCTGAAGCCAGTTATATCAGCTCTGTCCCAACTGCCAGGCATGTTGTAGCAGAAACGCAGGATTTCAGCAATGCTGTTCAAGGTTCATAGGCTTTTCAAGAGAATTGTCAACCTAGGCCAGTGCTGGTTGCATTACAACTGAGTGAAAAATGGTGTGGAGGGAACCTAAATGGGCAGGTTAGGATTTTATTTCTGGACTGGAAAAAGAACATTTGCCTTGTGATTTCCCAGCTCAAACTCTTTATGTAGACATTGCTCGTTTTTTTTTTTCATTATTCCTATAATTTAATTGTGGGATTCACTCTTTGGGAAAAAAAAAAAAAAACAAACCCAAACAAAACCAAAACACCACAACAACCTTTCGGTTCTGCTATTCAAAAGAAAATTTATTAGGAGGATACATGCACTTATTAAATTAGAATGTTTATTAGTTGCTCATTTATTCCTTAAACTATGAGAGGAAATTTTCTCTTTCTCATTTCTCCCAACCTGGTTCTGTCTGGGAAAGCTGATAACATCTCACTTTTTAACTGCAATTTCTCATCCTGTTTTTAGCAGACATGATGGTTGCAAATGAAAGGTGACCACAGAGGGAGTGGCTAAAATGTCATTGTTGTACATTGTTGTATGGGCCGATGATTATTAGTCACAGTATGTATTGGGAAAGGCTCTTCATCATTTTATATGCCACAAAAATAGTTTGTTTTTCCTCTGAACCCACTAAATTGCTGTTTCAGCTGGATATTTGTTGCAGCTTCTTTGATTACAAAATCTTTGGTCATCTGGATAGTATTTCTCTAGCATGGGTGAGAAGTCACAGCTTTATTAGGAAGAAAGTTCTACTCGCTGTTTAGCATGGGATAGACTACGAAGGGAAGATAGGATATTTGTTAGAAATGCCAACACTATGATTTTATTCTTTTTTGGACATCCTTTCTACTCACATCATACATAAAGCTCCTTTCAGTAGGGGCTGTATATATGTAAAATATCATAGGCAAAAAATGTATAGGAACATCCTCTTCTAGCTTTCCCTTCTAAAGGAAATCATATAGTAGTAAAGCTTAACATTTTCTGAAATGCTGCATGCATATGCATATGGGTGTGAACACACCTAGAGCTCTCTGAAATGCTTCTCATGCTGCTATTAATATACACATTTTACTAACACATGCATTATTGACAACATTGTTGTCTACTGTACTCATTTCAAAAATAATGCTTTTGTGTAATTCTCAGCAATATGATACAAACATAATTCATGTAATGAAAACTGGTTCAAAAAGGGACTGAAGACCTCATTGTTCAGTGGAATACATAATCTGCTGACTGCTCTGTTCAATTTGGGCTTCAGACTGTAAACTCCTGGGTCAGGTTTTTTATAATCTTGGTGTGAGCTGACTGATGGAAGCACAGACAATGGAAGGGCAAGCCAAAGGCTCCAGATCTTACTGGCATATTGTTATATCTGATTCCCAATTTTAATTCACTGAAAAAAATCCGTGTTTATCCCAGGAGATGGGGAAGAACAACCAAAAAGGTGGTAGTAGCACCTCGAAACAGAGAGCTAAGAGATGTGAACCAACTGTTCCTCCCAGGGTAGCACTAATTTCCAGACCTGTCCCTCAGTCAGACCATCAGTGCTGCAGCTCCCAGTTCCCATCTCAGAGGGTGCACTGTAAACTGCAGAAGACAGGGATGATCCCAGCCCCTTCTGGGTAAAGCAGAGATCCGGATGGCCATGGTTACAGCACTCCCCCTTTGCACTACTGCTGTGGCCTTTTTTTTTGTGAAGAAATGACAAGATTTACTGCTGTGGGGAGGGATCCTGTTTTGCTTCTGGAGGTGTAAAAGAGATTTCCTGCGTTTGGGTGAGAGTGGGGAAGGAAAGATGTGGCTGGCACAGCACTAGAATTTTTCTCTTAAACTATTTTTTAATAAAAAAAAATTGATGCACTGAGACCTAAACTGATAATAAATGTCTCATTTTGAAAATTGTGACAGATGTTACCCTTTTGATAATTTCACATTTAAAGAAAATATTTAAATGATTTAAGTAATTTTCTTTTTCTTTGTAATTTAGGCTAACTCAAATTATTGGTATGAAATAGTTTGATTTACTCCAGGCATTTTTTATGGCTGCCCTCTGAAAAATGTTAGTCATCTATTTATTCAACTAATTCGAACTAGGAAACCTGCCAAATCCTTGAAAATTCTCCAGTGACAGGCAAGAACTGTGGCTTCTCTAAAATCTAGTGTTGTTTTTATTTAGCTTGCTCATAGCTTTAGATACTGGACAACAACCTGTAGTATTGACTGATGGTTTCTTTAGCACTGGGCTAACTTTGGCATATTTGAGGTATTGGGACTCTCTCTGCAGAAAAGCAGGCAATGACACACAGCTCATTGAAAGGGTAATTCTTTGATGTCTTTTATGACCCAAACAGGAGAGAACTGGCCTCACCCACAGGCCAACCTGTACTTATCCAAGTTGCTTGCTCCATCGTACCTTTTCCTGGTGCTAACGGGCTGTGTGAAGGAGGACACTGCATTCCTTACCCTGCTTCCAGCCCTTCTTCAAAGGAAGAGGCTTGTTTGTGGCTGCAGCAATGTTCTCTCTTATCTCTGCAGGTTTCAGTCTGAAGGGGGTCCCTGATGGCCAAAGGAGTCGTGACATTATCATACACAAATACACACTTTTGACTCTATGTTGACACACAGACGTTTCATGGTCTTAAATAACACCTGACTGGCATAGTCTTCTTTGATGCTAGCACAGTCATTCTGATTATGGCAGACTTCTGCCTATGAAATGCCAATAAAGAGAGTTTGGACTATTAATACCACCTGGTGACAGCAGGATTTTTAATATCCTGCCCTAATGTAGCTAGTGAACTCCTGTTTAAGAGGCTATCATTTCTCCTAATCCTATTTATGACTTGTTAGGTATAATTTGTAAATGGCCAACACTATCTTAAGGACTTTACAGACACAGTTTATAGAATTATTTTTTAACTGCATAGAATTTACCTTGATGCTAAGCAGATAATCCCCTATTGTGCAACTACTTTTCCTAACTTACTCTTCAAAACTAAAGGAGACTCATATTTACTTTTGATGTGCTTCTACAGCTTCCCACTCACTGATCTGAATTTCTGGTTTGTAGTTCCACATTTGGAAAAAAAAATGGGAACTATCAGTAAGATGTAGGGTTTGCTTCCGCATTTGAGTGTGCAGATCCATCCAGTGTAATGTTGCTGGTTTTTTTGCCTTGCACGTGAATATTAACATGTAGTGAAAGCCTCATTTTCAGTCTATATAAAAAAATGTATTTGCACCAAAGTATCCACTCATCAAGTGTGCACACAAAAATGGCACCTAAACCCAGGCATTTCCTCATTTCAGTTCAATTTCTAGGTACACAGACAGCTGCTTAAGTGGGCAATTAGCTGGCTGCAGTGGTTCTCTGATGGTGAGTGATTAATTCATTAATGTTTGAACGAACAAGTCCCAGAATACAAGAATTGCAGACAAGCAGAGTTGTATTTTAACAGGAATATTTGCCTGTGTTTACATCCCCAAGTGATGGAGGCCTTTAGTTATTCAGTGCAGAATATAACCAATGCTTCATTAAAAAGGGTTTTTTCTTAGTATATGACTGCCCTGAACAGATTATTTTGTGTTCAGACTGTGGCTGATGATTAGCATTGCACTACTTATCTGGAGGAAGAGTTGCTCTTGTGAAGTGACCCTGGTTGAGAGAAGCTGTAAAACAGGCATAAAAAATCCCAACTGACATGAAAGAGGTGCGATGGGAGCCACTATTCATCACTCATTATAGCACAAGAACTCAGGATTACCAACCAAAATGTTTAGGCCATTTTTAAATTTTCTCACTTGCTACCCACCTAAATGACGATACACCCCAAACCACCGGATGTTGTGGATCTCGAAAGCATACACAGATCAAAACCTGATTAAACAACCAGATAAAAAGTCTGCTAGTATATATTAGCTTTCAGCTGATGAAATCCTTAAGCTGCAGATCGCTAGAAACTAGAGGGCATATCTATTTTTACCTTGCTTACATCCTTCCTCAAAGCACTCACTGCTCAGCCGTGTATCATCAAGCAGTGTGCTGGCAGGGGGAGATGTTACGGACAGAGTAGCTGGGCAATACTGCTGACGGCTTCCAGCCATTTGCTGAGGAGAGGCTTCCTCAACTGGCGGTGGCTCCTGGATCTTTGTCCTCAATATCCCTGGGCTTTCCCTCGGCTAATTTCTTGGTGGATTTTCTAAGCTACAGTGTTTGTGCTTTCTGCTGTCCTCATGTGCTAAAAATCGTACCAGGCACAGATCCTGGGAAGGTAACTGGGAAAGCCATGGGATCTCTGGCACTTACTCAGGGATCAAGCCTCAGCTGGAAAGTGCTGTCTCTGAACAGCAAGAACGTGATTGCACAGAGATAAGTTCAAGTGTTTGCTAAGCTATTTTACTACATGATTTGACAGATGCCAAAACCTTTTCTTCTCAGAATGTTTTTTCCAAAGCTTTTTTAATTGCCATTTATTGATGAACGTCATGAAAACAATGTCAGGAAATAATTAGAAATACGCAGACCAAAAAAAAAAAAAAAAAAAAAGGAAAACAGATGGAAAATCAGTCCAAGTCCAACCTGCGGGAGCAGTGCAGCTCCTCGACGATTTCATTTTCCTTGGGTGCCCCCTCGTGTTCATCACTAGAGTAGCCAAATGCACTTGGACTGGCACAGACAAAAAAAGAAGTAGCCAGTTGCTATCACCTTATAAGGTTAATCCATTTCGAAATCCTTTGTTCCCCCCTCTATCTAGTATCCCTATGACTTCATCTCCAGAGAATCCATGTGCAAATCTGCAGGTTGAATGCATAGTTTATGCCTCATCTTGGACAGTCCAAAATGAAAGAAGGCTTCCTCTGCTTGCGTTTTCTCCCAAGTTATGTGCATATTCAAACTTCTTGAGAGACCTCAGCAATGCTCTTAGGCCTGATTTTAAGAGGCTGAAATGCCAGAGAGCTGAGGATGCTCACAGCAGCTGATCAAATCAAGGGATTAAACTTTGTCCCTCTAACTGAAAATATTTCCGACGTGGGCTGGTGCGTTGGGAGGCTCAGAACCCAGAAGACTGAGCTATGACCAAAAACTCAGAGAGTCTCTGGGTTTTCTGTCATAGGACACTTAAGCAACTGCTTCAAATCGTTATATTTAAGAAGAGGACCCATCTCTTGTGGAAGTACGGTAGTGTGTCATCAGCTTGCTCTAGTATATTCCCTGCTGTGCTGTTCAGCATTTGCAGGAGCAGAGTGGGATTCCCTCACACTCCAGTCTGGATTCGTACAGCCTGTTTGCATTCTTCCTGCTGTTGTATGAGCAGTAAAAAAAAAAAATTCTAATTTTCAAGCAAATGAGAACAGTTCCCCTTTTTGAAACCTCAACAACTGAATGTCAAACACGCACACCCACGGGTGGTTTATATTCAGCGTTCCTGGAGACACAGCAGGAAGGAAATCGGTCTGGGCTAACAGACATCCTGATCACCACTTTTGGTCACCCTTAGGAGTGAAAATAGGAGGTATGAAATATGAGGGTAGGTGAAATGGAAAACAGCTCCTTTCCTCCTCTTAACTAAAAGGGCAAAATATTGCAGGAAATGGAGTTTTGTCAATACAACTTTTTTAATTGATCTGTTCTTACTGTGATTCAGGCTTCAGACAATTTACTGAAAAGTTATTATTTTGTTAGCCTAAGTGTTGTGGGTTCTTCATTCAGCAGGCTGAATGTTATTGGTCAAAAAGATTTTAGTTAACCCTCTTGCAAACACAAAGAACAAAGATCTTACAGAGGTGAAAAATGATTTACATTTTGGCCAGTAGAAAACAATCCTACAGAAATGTCTGAAATATTTAAGGGGTATTGTATAAGAAAGCTTTCATGAGTGGGAGGCAAAGGACTTCAGTCTTCAGGACCAGGAACCCATTTTCTTTCATCAGCACTAACCTCACCTTGTAAGAATATAAAAATTAAAACACACTTCCTTCTTCAGTATGACATGAAATGAGCTTTTTTGCACAGCAGCTGTATATCATACTCTCAGTAGGGCCCTCTGCTGCTCACATTCGAAGTGAAAAACGCCAAACTTGTTTGGAACTCCCAGAAAAAGCTTATAACGCTTAAAACAATCAAACCACCAATAATTTTGGAAGGGATGTAAAACTTAAGCCCTCATGGGTCAGGACTACATTAGTCTCTATGTAAGCGAATTAAGAAGAAACTTTTTAATGGAAAGGTGTGTCAAAACTGCCTGCTGAAGGATTGCTTGTGTTCATGCTGGCCTCTGTCAGAGGCACAGTATATGACAGATGAGCTGATCTGGCTTGACAGTTGTTAATTAAAATATTCTGATATTCAAGGGGCTTTGCTGAGAGAGGAAAATTATTTATTTCATGGGTTTTTCTCTTCCTATTATTGCTAAAAATATTTGTCTATCAGGGATTTCATTTTCCCCTGACATTATCTACGCAGTGCATAATTTTGTGAGCTCACGCTTGGCTGCTGTGGCACTCATTACCTCACCAGCAGCAGGAGGAATTTCAGGAAGGAAACAAGCTCCAGAAGCAGAAGGAATCTGAAGAAACCAAAAGTTCTTATTTTCACAGATACATCTCTGAGAACAGAAGGACAATAAGAAAGAAGCCAAGCTGCGTACATAGTGGCACAATCTCCTTTACGATATTGCTATTTTCCTTTTGCAAAAGCCTAGAACGTGCAAATTTTTAGGCATATGACATAATTTCACGCCTATGAGATGCTCAGCTTTTTGGACGGAACAATATAGCTGTAGTATGTGCCCCAATGTGCCTCTAAGTGTGCTACAGCCAGTTATTTTGTACCATCTATCCAGTCAGTTCACAGAGATCTATATGCGATACTTGGCTGCACCCGAGTCATTTGATGGAAGACAGATACTGACAGCAGTGAGTTTGTAAGAAGGTGAAAGTTTCTGCCTCTGCATTAACTGACTTGGGTATTTCAAAAGCCAGCAGATGAAAATCAATACAAACATCCAGGTACGGTACCTATTCTGCTCAGTTTCCTTCCCATCTGTGGCACGCCGTGCTAATTTACCACATGCCGGTTGAGCGCTAAAGCGAGCAATAACTTTCTTGGATGAAAACTGAGTTCTTTGATTCAGGAACGCACAACCAAAAGGGTTACAAAGCACTAGACTGTAACATTATTGCACCTCTGTTATGCACAGCTCAAAGTGCTTTACTGAAACGGATTCATTATGCCTCACAAAACTCCTGTCTATCTATTACAGAATGATCGATTAGATGTGATTGATGAATTGATCAATTTTTGAAGCATAGAAACATTATACTTTTGAAATGCAAATGTGTGTGTTGTAGTCCCAATTTTATTTTCAGGGAACACAGGAACTGGCATACGGAAGATGAGAACACGAGGCTCACATTTTTCACTGCATGCTACATATTTTTACACAACTTTTAATTATTACAGGCTTTATGGGGTGTCACAAAAAAAATGTACCATTCATCAGCTGTGGTGAAAATTTTGTTTGTTAGCGATATTCTTTTCCCTGCAAATCAAACCACCTGAATCGGGAGGAAGGACAAAGATTGGCAGAAAGGAAGTGTTATCACCCTTGTTTTATTGTACAGCAACCATGGCATGCATCTATTAAGAACTTACGTAAGGTTAGGTAGTAAGTCTATGGTGAAACGAATGAATCCCGGGGAATTTTTAGGAATCCTCATGTTCTGCCTGAAGTGCAAGACTCATCACTTAGCCTGAAACACCATGGGCCCAGTTTCACAGACATGCGAATACCTAAGCATGTTGCCTGTTGCTGGTAGCTGCTTGCTGCCGGCAGAATACTTTAAAATGGAGGAATGCAAATATAATGCCCCTTTTGAGAGCAGGGCCTGCAGCTGCTCCTCAGGAAGCACCTCCAGAGCCACCCCCCGGTTTCCCCACGATGGGACTGGCAAAGCACCTTCCCTCCGCCTCAGCGAGGCCCCGGGAGCTCAGGGCCGTGCTGACGGACCCTGGCGCCTTCCCCCAGCCTCAGCGAGGCCTCGGGAGCTCAGGGCCGCCCTGACGGACCCCGGCGCCTTCCCTCCGCCTCAGCGAGGCCCCGGGAGCTCAGGGCCGCGCTGACGGACCCCGGCGCCTTCCCCCGGCCTCAGCGAGGCCTCGGGAGCTCAGGGCCGCGCTGACGGACCCCGGCGCCTTCCCCCGGCCTCAGCGAGGCCTCGGGAGCTCAGGGCCGCCCTGACGGACCCCGCCGCCTCAGCGAGGCCTCGGGAGCTCAGGGCCGCCCTGACGGACGCCGGCGCCTTCCCCCCGCCCCAGCGAGGCCTCAAGAGCTCAGCGCCGCGCTGACGGACCCCGGCGCCTTCCCGCCGCTGCCCGGGCCCCGGGAAGCGGCTCAGTAACGACCGTCCCGGGGCCCCAAGGGGGAAGCGAAGGCCCACCGGGCCGCAGCTCCCCGTCTGGCCCTCAGTCGCTCCGAGCCTTTGGGTCCCGCTCCGCTCGTTAACCGGACTCCCCCCGCCCGTCACAGCCAGACTGGGAGCGCTGGAGGCCAGGCGTGGCTCACGGTCCTTTATTTGGGGATGGAGAAGGGAACCCCCGAAGCGCAGCGGGGCGCTGGGACCCCCCCGAGCCCCGGCCGGGCAGGACCCGGGAGCCGCCGCAGCGGCCTGACAGAGGCGGGGCCGGGAGCAGGCGGAGGAGCCGCGCCGGCGGGGCGGGGAGCGGCAGATAAAGTCTCGCGAGAGCGGGCGGGAGCGGCCGCCGCCGCCGCGCTCCTCCCCCTGCCGGTCCCGGCGAGCGAGGCCTGCGCTGAGGCCGGGCTGCGCCGCGGCGGTAGCGGCGGCGGGGAGGAGGCGGCGGGGGCCCGGCCGGGGCCCGGCCCGCAGCGCTGGGCAAGATGCCGGGCGGACGGGTTTGCGCCGCCTGCGGCTGCTCGGAGATCGAGGTGGACGCGGCGCGGGGGGGACGCGGTGTGCACGGGCTGCGGGTCGGTGCTGGAGGACAACATCATCGTCTCCGAGGTGCAGTTCGTGGAGAACAGCGGCGGCGGCTCCTCCGCCGTCGGGCAGTTCGTGTCGCTGGACGGTGAGCGCCGGCGGGGCGGGGCGGGCCGCACGTGCGCCGGGCGGGCGATGGGGGGTGTGTGGTGCTGGGGGGGGGCTGGGGGGGGGAGGCTGTGTGGGGAGGGGGCGATGGGGGAGGCTGTGTGGGGAGGGGGCGATGGGGGGGACGGGGGGAGGCTGTGTGGGGAGGGGGCGATGGGGGGGACGGGGGGAGGCTGTGTGTGGGGGGAGGCTGTGTGTGGGGGGGACGGGGGGAGGTTGTGTGTGTGGGGGGGCTGGGGGGACAAGAGGAGGTTGTGTGGGGAGGGGGGGCTGGGGGGGGGACAGGGGGAGGTTGTGTGGGGAGGGGGCGATGGGGGGGGACAAGGGGAGGTTGTGTGTGGGGGGGGCTGGGGGGACAGTGTGTGGGAGAGGGTGTGAGGGGTAATGTATGGAGAGAGGGTGTTGCGGGGACAGGGGAGAGAGTGGTGGGGGACAAGGGGCAGTGCATGAGGGAGAGGGTGCTGTAAGGGTGTGGAGGGCAGGGACAGGGCACGGGGGCGAGGGTGCTGTGCTGGAGGAGGGGGTTACGGGGATGGTGCATGGGGGATTGGGTGCTGGGGGGTAAGGATAATGTATAGGGAAAAGGGTGCTGTGCAAAGGGGGTACAGGGTCGGTGTATGGGGGACAGGGTGCTGTGCAAAGGGGTGTGGGGGACCAAAGGTCCAGAAAAGAGTGCTATGCAAAGGAGGAATGGGGAGTGTGTGGGAGCTGGTGCTGCACAAAGTGGAAATGGGAGGCTGCATGGGGAGGGAGGACAGTGTGCTGCGCAAGGTGAGATGGGGTGGGGGGAGGCTGGGATGAATGGGGAGAAGAGCTGTGCGAGATGGGAGAGATGCTCTGTGTGTGATGGGAGTAAGTGCGTGAGGGACTGGAGCTCTGGGTGGGGTGGGTGCATGAGAGAAGGTTTGGGGCTCTGTGTGGAAGGACTGGGTGCATGGGGAATGGGGAGGCATATGAAATTATTTGGGGTGGAGGACAGGAGACCTGGGTGTTTGATGGGCAGAGGGAGTACATGGAGGCACAGAGGCAGTGTGATAGAGGAGAAAGAGGCTAGAAGTGTGAAGGGTCAAGAGTCTCCTCCTGTAAATAAGTGGGTTGGGGTGTTTGTGTGTATGCCCTGGAGGATAAGGGCTGTGTGCCTGCAAGAAGGGCCATGTGAAGAGGACCTGGTGTTTGGAAGGGAAGAGAAGGAAAATGGATGTGGGGAATGTATATAAGGAGAAAGAAACATAAGCAAGAAGCATGGGAAGGAGCTTAGCAGTGAAACAAGGGGGACTGATGGATTGTATGGCTGTCGGGAAGAAAGAGGAGTTGTGATGGAGAGGGCAGCACTGCATACTGGAGTTCCAGAGTTTACTGTAGACTAGGATTTGTCTGATGCCGTTCCTGTCTTCCAACTCAGGGTGCTGGCATTACTTTTCTTATAGCTTATGAGCAGCTCTTGTATCCTTCACTTTTTCCTGTAGTGATGTGGAGACTACATTTTTAAGGGCTTGTACTGCTTTTTCCCTCCCACCCAAAATTATGTGGGACACGGCATGCAAGCTAGAGCACATTTTGGGATGCCTTTATCCTATGAGAAAAAAAAAAAAACAACAAAAGGAAAAGAGAACTGCACCATACTGAGGTTTTTTCTTCTGAATGAATGAATTGCAACGTACTTTCCTAAGTTCCTTTAAAGGACCGTTTCCCTTTTGTGCAAGTCCTGAGATGCTGCTGTTGGCTAATGTTTTTTTTTTTTGATGGATAGTGCATTAATTCTTTGCTCTTGTATAGCTAGTTACCTGTCATATGTTCCTCTGAAAAAATAATTCTAGCACCCATGAAGACAGATAAGCACAGTGAGGACAGGTGGGTGTGTAAAAGTGAAAATGTATTTGGAGCACATTCTAGCATGCTTACAGTGGCTTTATCTGGCTGGTGCAAGGTGTGGTTGCAGGGGCTTCACTGTGTGTTCACATTGTGATCTTCTAGCAAGTCCCCATATGTGGTAATGTGTGTATTTTGGTGATATGTTGTTTGTGGAAACAGTAGAACAGGACTTTCAAAACAATGCTGTTTGTAGATTTGCTAAGTTACTGCAAGGATGAGTGGGGGCCTTATTTCATGCAGTAAATATTTTAAGGAAATTTGGATATGGGTGGCTTATGCTGGTATAATTCTTTATGTTCCAAAACACATGCTTCTGTTAGTGAATAATTTTTTTGCTTGACTTAAACTGAGTGATAGGCTAATCTGAAAAGATGTATTTGTGCTGCAATAACAGTGTCTTCATGATGTATGCTTGTCTATTATGCTTGTGTGACACTGATTTAAGTCCTTGGGAATGGGGAAGAAAGTCCTTTCCTGTGTAAGCAAGACATAATTTGTATCTCTGAGGGTTGTGCTGGCTGGAGAATTTCCAATGGAATGTATATTTCTTTTAAGTCAGAAAACATGTAATTGCCGAAAGCAACACTTCTGGGTAAGCTATAGCTCTCAGTGACTTTTCTGGTTACGTAAGCAGGCTTCCATCGAAGTTACCCATTTTTAACACCTTTTCCTGTCATCTTTGTAGCCTCTTTAGGTCTGTGGCTCTGAGGAATCCCCTGTATATGAAATGCCTTGGGCTGAGGCTCCTCGGACTGTAGTCTGGTGTTCTTGGGCAGCCCTACTGTGTGAAGCTTTTGCAGTGTCAGAGGTGCCTGGGCTATGGTTTTTGAGACCCTGGCTCTTGGTCAGTAGGGCTGGGTGACTCAGAGACAGTTGTCTAGGTTTTGCAAGGTGTGAGAGCTGTCAGGTTCTCGGTTGCAGAGCTGGGAGTTGAATGAGGCTCTTGGTGTCTACAGAGTTCAGAGCTCCTGGTTGTGCAGCAAGATTCCCCAAACCCTTCCAAGATTCACGAGAGCTTCTATTTGTGTGCTAATATATGTCGAATAGTTACAGGTGTCTTTATTCATAATTTATTTTCATCTTCATCACCACGAAGCCAAAGGGAATGGAAAGTACTGAGATACTGTTACTGACTTCTCTTTGGTACATCTAGCAAAACTCTTTATTTTGCCAAGCTGCATGTTAAGGATTCAGATCTTGCATTTGTTTGTTGATGGAGGAAGAGAGTCCTGCACTTCTCTATATTAATACAAAGTGGTCTGTCTAGGTCGTGCCAAGTCCTTGCTAGTAAGCCCAGCAACCTCACTATAAAATGTGGGAAATCCCTTCTTTTGTTCTCTCAGGGTTGGAAGAAGGTGTGAGATCACAATTAAGTTTTTCCCAGGCAGTATTTACATTCAGATATCAGTGTGCCTAGTGTAGGAAGCCACAGCCTCAACACTGATTCCTTTCACAGAGAAGTTTGGTATAGCCAGTGTTTTCCAGTGCAGGTGTGTGAGTCTGTTCCTTTTCATTGTTTTGACAGTTTTAACAACTGAGCATTAGGGTGCTGAGAAAGTGTGGGCTTGTGCTTGACTATAACTGAAAGATCTCACTTTGCTACTGTAGGGAGGTGTGGGGAAATGCAGGCTAGTAAGTCTGTTGGGCAAAAGGGCAGAAGCAGTGAAGGATGAAATAGATGGATGTGCAGGTAAATATGAGGGAAGAATGTTTTTTTGGCAAAATGAAGGCATGCCTTGCAGGTCTTTTAGAGGTTTCTGAAGAAGTCAGTAAGTGGACAAAGCAGATTGTTGATTTGCAAAAGGAGGTCGGCAAGATCCTTCACCAGAAGCTTTTAAAGAATCTGAGCTGTCGTGGATAAGGGAAAGTTCTTACAGAACAGAGTAACTACTCAAATTATAAGAAACGTAGAGTAGAAATAAATAGTAAGTCTCCCAAAGTGACTTCCGTAGAATCTGGGCTGATGAGCTGGAAAACAGGTGAATGGTGAGTTAATGTGGTTTGCTGGCAACACTAAGTTATTTGGGGTAGTAAAGAGTGTAGAAGGACCTGTTACTCTTAGTAGCTGCGTAGTAGGATAGCAGATGGGATTGAGAGTTGCAGTGAGAATTAGGACTGTTCCTTTCTTCCACATGTGGGATGGTAGCATCTGGACTGGCTAGTATAACTTGGGAAGGAGATCCCTAGCTCTTAATGGATAGCTCTGTAAAAACATTTAGCTCAATGTTCATTTGCAGTACGAAAAACAGAGCGGGGAGGGGAATGTTAGAAGTTATCAGGAAAAGACTATGACAGCATATACATACACTGTTACATATCCACAGCACTATCTGCAACTTAAATACTGTGTGCGGTTCTGGTGTGTTTCTCTCTTTTCTTCCCCCTCCTCAAGAAAACCTCTAATAGAAGTAGAAAAGATTCAGAGAGGAAGATGGGGTGATCAAGAGGAGGGCTTCTTGAAGAGCTGCTCAGTTAGAATGACTGAATAGGCTCAGTCTCTTCAGACTGGAAGAGAGATGATTGAATGGGGACATAGCAGAGGTCTGTAAATACAGTAGAATAACATGGCAAGGATGAGCAATTGTTCAGTATCACATAATGCAAAAACTAGGGAGCACTAAGAAGTCTAGCAGCTAGCTTATTTTAAAGGTAGCAGGTAGGAGGTTCAGAAGCATTAGGAGGATTTTTTGTTTGTGGTTGTTTTTTTTCCTCCAGAAAATAACATTTAATTGTGAATCTTAAGTTGTGGATGTTAAAAGCTTACATGAGTTAAAAAATGATTGGGCAAACAGAATAAACATGTGTCACGGCCATTAAAAAAAAGGATACTATTTCTGGCTCAGGAAATGCTTGAGCCACAGATCTCTAGACTCTAGGAGATTATGAGAGAAGTATCACAACAAGCTTTCCTCCTATGTTTTATGTTCACTTGTAGGCATGTATATTAATGGACTTTACTGTTCAGAGGTAGGGCACTGGACTAGCTAGTCTTTTGGTCTGACTTGGCACAGCTATTCTTTTGAGTCTTCAGAGGAAGATCATGTTCTTTGAGCTCTGCAAAGATGCTTTTGAGGGTTTTGGCCATTCTTTTAAAACTGGTCCAAGAATCGGGGGGCTATGGTTTTGCAGCATAAAGTGTAGGTGTCCCTAGGTATTAATACTGGTTTTTTTCAGCTTGTGTTTTGGGAAGTGGTGAGCACAAAACTCCTCTGACTTTGACAGTTATAGAGGTATGTCCTCTCTTGAAAATGCTTAGCTAATTCCTCTGATCTCCTTGTGAGAAGTTGGTAGTAGAGATATTTACCATTGTGAGAGTCTGGTAAGGTGTCCAGAAATCCAGACCGCAAGGTGAAGATTTATTTAGAGTGAGGTTTATGAAGCTGCATATGCAGTACTTTGTAATAAGGACCATGAAATCTTCCCTGATGGTAGTAGGGGCATATGAATGAGATACTGTGCTTATATAAATACACAAAGAGGGAGCTAGGCCATCCCAGTCCTGATGAGATGGCCTTCGAAGATGGGCATGACCTATCTGTCTCAGCATACCACCACCAATGCTTTTCATTGCCATGGTCTTGATGGAAATGGAGGGTATGTTTGCAGGTTAGCCTAATTCCCCAGTTCGCATTAATGCTGTCTGTCTTGGGGAGTGGCAAGTCATCTCTTCTTGTGAGGCACCGGTCACTTGCTGAGTCATGAGCTGGTAAGTCCTTTCACTAGCAAGGGAATACCCCCTTTCATGCTCTAGAAGGGGGCTACTGTGTATCTTTCTATTGACCCTCTGAGAGGAAAGTCCTCAAAAGCACAAGCCAGTGAAAGCTTTGATAGGCCCCATACTGGTCCAGTTAGTTACAATTGTTAATTCTGTTGCAAGTGGTCACAGTCAGGTAAGAGTCCAGTCTCAGCACTTAACCCTGACCGTGTTATTCTCTTGAAGCTTGTGAAGGCCGTGTGTTGAAATTAAGTTTCTGAGCTCAACTGATTTGACCCTGGATAAGTCAGATACTAGTGGAAAAAAGTTGTCATGCGAATTTGAGCTCCAAGGAACTCTATTAATTGCACAGAAAATGTTTGAGGCATGTGCTTTTCCTATCCAAGTCTAGTTTTGAAGAATAAGTATCCACCTTATAATTGATAGCCAGTTCAGACTGTCTCAAACTAGCCAAAAGAGGTGGTTGGTTGTGGCTTCCTGTCAGATTTGGGGAGCATTTGAATTCAAGTTCCTCATTCTGCTAATTGGAATGAATGCATCTTGCCTTTTTTTTTTCCCTTCATACCTAAGTTCTTAACAAGATTCCTATTGGGCATAACATTTGAATGCATCCCAGCATGAAGTACAGCAGTACAGGGTCTAAGAGTGAGCTATGTTTCTCCCTCTCCTTTATACTGTAATTGCATCCCGGAAGACGGAGCTCCACTGAGCCCTTTGCCAGTCTGCATCAGTTTTATGGCAGCTGCTTTTGCAGAAAGGCAAGTTACAAGTCATGCACTGCGCTTGAAGGTGCTCTGATCACTTTCACTGTGTTTGGGTGGGAGTCCCCCATCTTGTGGCAGTTGTTGGGAGAAACTGCTTCCACAAGTATTTTTCCTGAGGCTGACAGGAGAAAAACCAAGTACAAAGCTGAAGAGAGTGAGGGGAGGAAAGCTAAACACAGAATAAACATTGATAGTCCAGATCTCTCTTCAGGTTTTTGTTTAAAGAAGCTGAGAAAGTGGGAGTCTAGGGCTTCTGACACTAATCAAAGGAGAAGAAAACAGTCCCACCTGAGAAAGCTGATGTGCAGGCAGTGCAGCAGCAAGCTGGAAGACATAACTGAGAAAATACAGCACGAGAAAAGGGCACTGCAAGGTGTACTGAGCTTGTGATCCTGAAACACATTGTGTCTGTGGAAGCTCAGCTGCTTTTGTTCCAGAAACTGCCTTTAAATGCTTGGTAGTAAGTTGAGAAAAATAGCATCTGATAAGCTTCTTGGGCACAAATGACAAGGCAGTCTGGAAACTTGCCCTTTAGAAGTGTCAGGGATCTCTGTGTGTGTGTGCGGTCCAGTGGCAGGAGAGCTCCCTGCTTCGCCAGGCACTGCTGGTCCTTGCTGTCCTCGGTCAGCTTCTCCATGGGGCTCCCCCAACCCTGCCCACAGCCCCAGACCCCATGTCAGACCCTCCGGGATGTCAGCCCCTGCCCCAGCAGTGCCTCATCAGGACTGGTCTCCAGCTCCCCGCAGCCCTGCCTGGCCATGGGCCTGGCCAAGCCTGGCCTCAGCCTGTTCCTATGGCCCTGCCCGGCCGTCCCTGGGCTGTGTCTGACCTGGTTCCCCTCACTGGACCTGATCCTGACCCCCACGTGCAGGCCAATGTCCCTCCTGGCCTCAGCACATCCCTGGATCCACAGAAGTGCCTGATGCCCTGGGCTGTGGCTACCGTTGGCCTGCTACAGAGTTCGGGGTCACATCTCTAGTAAAAATTTAAATCAGAAATTATTTTTCAGAGGCTTTTAGCTAGCTCATATTTAGCATGTGTCTTCCCTAACCAGCTGCCTGTTTTTACAAAACTGATGGAAACCTCATAGTTTTAAGACCTCTGTCCCCCTCTCAAGTTTCTCTGAAATGGGGCAGAGAGAGGAGAGGGGCAGGCAGTGCTGCTGTGTGTGCTGTTTTCCCCAGGGAAGAGAGGATAAAAAATGGAGGTTAGCATAATGAAATGCAGCCTGCATAGTCTGAGGTGACAGAATGGTGGGATGGAGAAGACAATTTGGTGGAGCTAGGGGCATTTATCAACTCCAGATAAGACTTACAGGACACTGCTTCATAGGAGGGTTATGGAGTGATTGTAGGCTGGCCACTGAAGTGGGATTCTTGCCCCACAGGACTTACCCCGCCTTTGGGGTCTGAGGTGAATGTACATCACCGGTGTGTCTACCTGAGACTGAGCAGCGTGACTGTCTTGAATCAGCTTTACTATTTTATGGTTGGTTGCTTGGAATTTCTATTTCTTTTGGTGACTTTTGATTACAAAAATACATAATAAACTAAATTACAAATGGATATTGTCATCTTTAAATGCTAGGTTGGCATTTGCTATTTGAGATTTACAATAACTGGTGTGAATTAAAGACTTGTAACTTACTCTTAACTAAGCCAGGAAGTTTTAGGATGGTGATGGCTATACAGACATAGTCATAGAAATCGGAGGCTGCGAGGGGCATTGACAGCATTAGTTCAACTTCAGCACCAAGTCAGGGTCATGTAGAGCTCATGGTTCTTGTACAGCTCACATACATTAAGACTCTTCATCTCTAAATGTACATGAGTTTGCAAGATACTAATTTGAGACTGGTGGAAAGAATGTTACTTGTGGAAAGATACCTGCTTGCTTTTGCTCATAGGGAGAATGGAAAGTTGTGAACTAGTAGCCCTTAACACACCACCAAGTGTTTGTTAAAGCTTCTAGTGTAGGAGGCTCCACAACACTTGTAAGTGGGCTGTTTTAAATATTAGAATATCAAGTAATAGTTTCTTCCTGCTAATACAGGTTTTTTTGTTGCAAGTAAATAAGCAACTTGCTACAGTGACCCATTTGCACTGCTGTAAATGCTGAATGTGTACTTTTACTCTGCAGTGTCCCTTGGCAAATTTAATGTATCTTTCTCTTTAGTAAAGCTGTGGTATGCTCAATTTTTCAGGTATGCCTATGGAAGTGTACTGAAATGTTTTGTATATTCTATTTTATGCTTATGTTTTTACATTAAGGAGTGTGAGCTATGTTGACCTCAAGTGCAGAACTTGACTGGGGTTTGCCTTGATCAAAGTATTTCAGTCTTTTGGGGTTTGTGGAAATGGAAGGTTATGGTCAGCAAACTGGAAAGAAGAGAGGGACTAGATACAGGGAAGAAAAAGCTTTCATAAAACTTAAGCTAAGCTTACTAGCCATTCATCTTTTATGCCTTTTTTTTTTCCCTCTAGAACTTTGTAAGATGGACAATTACTGTCACAGTAAGTGCTAGTGAGACAGTTGGTAAAGAGCATGAACTCTGTGTTCATATCAGATTCCGTGTTTTTGTCTGGCCAATTGTTACATGTAATAAAGGATTCTTCTGTATTTTTCAATATTACAGTGGAAGGAGTAGGGGTTTTGTTTTTAATTGGTAGTTGTTAATTCGTTTCCATGTAGGATGTTTTGACAGACTAAATCCTGACATGGAATATTTCTTGTAGTGCATCCTTGAACAGTCCTGAAGTGAGTTCTGCCAGTAATACACATGCTAAACTTGAAATGAAAACACTGGATACTGAAAAGTGGAAATAATGTTAATATCAGCAAAATTCCTCTTACTTGTGGTCCAGATTTCTAGAGATTGCAATAATTCAGTCAAATTAAAATTACATAGAGTGGTCATGATGTAATTTGCAACACAGAAGAAAGGATGGATATGTTGCATTTGCAGACCTTTTTGGGAAATCCTGAAGAGTATTTAGCTGTTTTACTTTATGCTACGTTTTCTCATTACAAAACTAATTCATAATCGTGTTGTGTTGGGAAGGAAGAAGGGAAACTTGCATCTACTTCATGCAAAAAATAATTATCCACTGTATGTTTTAATGAGATGAACTGAATCAATTTTTGCTTCTCTTCTGAAAGCCTCCAGGTGGCAATCTTGCATCAGTTAAGTGTATAATGTTTTTTTATGGCATTGAGTTTTTTATATGCTGTGCTTGTGATGGCAACAAATGCTTGCTTGAAGCCTGCAGAGTATGCTGCTGTCAGTTGTGAAAATGCTGAATCTTGCACGTAACTTGGATACAGAGTGGTTTCATAGACTTATGCAGCCCTAAACCCGGGTGTGGTGGATGCAAAAGTATATTTATCTTTTTGGTTGGTAGTTATGAAAATAAGTCCATAGATAGCTAGTTATGATGTAAATTAAAAGTTTGCCTATGTAAGTTTATTCAGCAGTAGCATTTTGGCAGGCTGTGGTGGCGTGCAGATCTTAACTTGCCTGTAAAAATGGCTGAGAAGAATTATTTCTGATACAGACTTCAGTAGCTTTGTGTGTTCAGAAAACTTCAATCACATCATTTTGCTATTGTAGGTATGAATTGTAATGGGACACTCAGTTACTCTCCTTTTGACTTCTATGGTCTAACTTAAGTAGGAAGCTCATTAATTTTTTGTATCAGATTATCTAGTCTACCCTGATGATGAAACTGTTGCTGTGATGCTGTCTGCACTCTTTACCAGACCCAGATTTTATGCCGGGTCTGTAAATATGTGGGTTTTAAACTGAAGGTTTTTCTCCTACCTTGTGCTGGAGAAAGGGCTGGTGTTTTTTTGATTTTAATTTCACAGGGAAGGATTTTGGTAGGACTGGTCCTATCAAATATCAGATACACTTCAGTTCAAGTTGCAAGCAGCTTTATTCCCTGTCTTCACTTGCTCATTTATGTAGGGGAAACACAATCTGTAACACTGGGACTGAAGCTGTTTCTCCTCTGGGTGTTGAATCTGAAACTCAGCATGTTGCTGGCTCTCAGAAAAGTGCCCTTTAAACTGCAGGTGCCCGAGTGGCTGCTCTTTGCCTCCTCTCTATGGAGGGATGTGACAAGTGCTGTTCCTGCTATCTGTCCTCTTTTTGTTGCTGTTCAAGGTTACCACAGACTTCAAACTTTGCTTGTTCCTTTTACTGCTTGAGGAACGTTTTTGTAGAGAAGCTGAGTGATGTGACTTCCTTCGTTCGTGAGTCGGTGGAGCAAAACAGAAACGGCCAAGGTGCCTGGGTCTGACCCTGCATACAGCAGCCGTAACACTGTGCTGCAAGGAGCAGACATGGGGATGGCTGCTCTTGGTGTTTGAGGGGCAGTCACTGTACTTCAGCGCTTGAGTAATGCGGGGTTATGGGCTGGGTCTGGACCTGCGTAAGCTGTGACTGAGTATCATCAAGTTTCCAGGTATATGATCCCCTGCATCTTCAGTTCTCTTCTTTTGGTGTCTTGGGGCACTCTAGTCTACTGAGAGGAACACAAAAAAAATTGAGTAGCTGTACTTCTGAGCTACTTAACACATCTCTCTACACCTTCTATTGTCCAAAATTTCATGTAAGTGTCCGAAGCTAACTTGAAGAGGAGAGGCAGCTTCAGTTGTGCAAAGCTGAGAATCTGAGTTAGTTTCTAAAAATGATCAGTAGATGACAACATACCTCGGGAGGTGCCACCTCACGAAGGAGGTATTTGAGTTGGCTTAGGGAAATGTTAGTGTTAATGTTGAAGATTTGGCAGGCAGTACTTGCAGACACCAATACTTCTCAGATACATTTTTGTATATCTTGAAAGCTGAATGTGAAAACGCAAAAGCCTGCTTAATTCACTTTTGAAGTTGTAGAGGGGAAAAATGGAAAAGGTCAAGAAATGTAAAAATTTCAGTTAAGCTGGCATGTTAATTTGGTTGTGCCTAGTGATTGCTGTTCCTTTCCTTTGTACTTTTTAAATGACTAGCTTTGTAGGGATTTTTGTCTTTAAATGAATTTGATGATTTCAGTTTTCTTTTTTTAAAAGTTTATCTTTTTATTACCCAGCTGAACAGTTGTGTTAATGAGTTTGGTTTGCATTCTGCTTGTAAAGATTAAAGTTGATGGTGAGACTTCATAGTCAATGGCAACATTAGTTTGCAGTTCTGAGTGTAAGTGCTCACAGACTAGTTTTCTGTCAGTTTTCAAAGCTGAATGCTAATTGGAGATGTGCAGTCTTTCCAGTTAACTCACTGAGAAATGGGCACATCAATTCTGATAGCAGAATTTGTCTTTCAGATAGCCCTGCTAGTATCTGCTGCAGACTCTATAGCTTGGAAAGAAAGGACTTTTATGTACAATGTTATATCTTGATGTCTAATGAAAAAGAATCTTAAAGAACAAAACCACTGAAATCTCAGCTTAATTTTTTTGTTGGTATTCTTTCTGGATTTTAGCTTCTGAGTAAGTTAAATTGTTTTGTTAATAGTATTGTTTATTGCCACTCTAAGATTGTTTTTGTGTAAGCTTTTTAGTACCAGCAGGGAAACCTGTGCAAGTAATGTAGCTGTTTTGACAATGATAGTCCAATAGAGTTCAGTATTTTCATCTATTAAAGACAGAGGGGACTGAAAAGCAGAGCCTTTGTGCACAGGAGGGGGCAACGGTGCCTTTGACGCGAGTGCTGGAGGAGCCGGCTACCTCCAGCCTGCCCTGCTGTTTGTTCCTGTGCTTGCCCTGCAGTTGATGGCCTCCTCCACTGTCCTGATGCTTGAGTGCGTGCTCTCCTGCTGTAAATCGGACAAGTGAGGTAGCCTGTGGTAAAGCAAACCGTAAAACAACAAAAAAAGGAGGGTAAGAGGCACAATTTCTGAAGTTAGATTTGCTACTGAAGAAAAGGAACATAAAACTGTTGCCACTATTGATTTATTTTTTGCCAGGTAAACCATTCTTATTAAATGTACATCAAAAATGTTACGTGTGCTAGGGTAGTATGGTATCCTCTCTCTGTTTTGCCTCATTGGTTTGTTTTGGAGCATTTGTGGAAATACGAGACTGTACCTATAAGAATGGCAAGGAGACATTGCTGTCTATAATAGTATGGAGCAAATAGAGAGTTGGGAAGGTTATCTCTATATCCAGTGAGGAGGTCACTATTGAATATTTTTCATTTCTAATTAGGATGTTGAACTGAAGTACTTAAGCTGTGGGGCACTTACGTGAGAGCTTCTGATTGTTTGTTGAAAGGATCTGTTAATGAAGTGAAGGTGAAGTCAGTTTCTGTTGCGGATAGCACTGGAAACCTAATTTAAAGGTTGCATGCAAAATTAAGCTTTGAAGGCTTATAGACAATAATTCTGCAGGAATATTAGCTTTTCTGTTTTTTTTCCTCAGTGTACATGTGTATTAAATGCAGCTGAGAGGAAACTAGCTAAGAAAGTCTAGTAAGAGTGAACAATTTAGGTCAGTTTCTCATCACTTGTACCTGCTACGAAAGTATCTTACTCAGGTATGTAGGAGAGATGTCCTGAACTGCTTTCAAGTGACATTTCACTCATCTGTATGTTTCTATCACAAAGGCATTCTAGAGAACTGGTATAAGATGAGAAAACATAGCTACAAGAACTTGAGGAAATACTGTAGGCATCATAGGGAACAAATGACTTTTTTCCCCTATTCTGAAGAGCAGACTACTGGAATTAAGAAGAAGTCCAATTACTAACAAATTACTTGTTTTCAATCCTATGCAATTTAGCTTTTTGGTCTCACTTGCTGTTAAGCTGATAGATTTGAATATCCTGCTTGACATAGGCTGATTGTTTTTTAAAAAAAAATTCCTGCTTTAGTGGGAAACTATTTCTGTCCTTGGTAGCTTAATTCCCTGTTCTGCAAGATTGGTTTGTATGAGTAGTTCTACTGACTCCCAGAGGACTCTGCATGCAGGCTCCTCAGCATTGGCATGGATGCACAAACCAGCCTCTAGCCTGTGCTAATTTACAACTCAGACTTATTTTAGTCTCCAACCTTTCAGGGTGTAAATGTAGCAGTTCCAGACTTGCAGTTTTTGTAGCCCAAGCATCACTGTGTGTGCCTAATGTTAAACTGAAGTAATTTTAAAGTAAGTGTTATGTCTGTAGTAGCCAACACAGTCATTATTGAATGCTAAACATGTTTTATGTTCTGTAATGCCAGTAATTAGCTATTAAAATTCTGTATTGAATATTCTTCAGACAAAAAATATTAACTAAGCAATTGTTTCATCCTTTACTTTGAGAAATATTTTACAATATTGATTTTCATGTTCTGCCTAAAATAGGGGTTGCAACATTTTTGTACTTTTTTTGGAGCTGAGATTGGGAGGGCTTGTGGAGCTATGTAATTCTTATGGTATCCCAAGAAAGAAATAAATTGCGCAGGATTTATACTCGATGTATTAAGCCCTTCAAGCATTTCTGTTGCCCTTCTTAATGTAACTTGGCATGTTGTAAATGATACAGATACTGAATATAGTAGTGCAATAAGTTTTCTTTTAATGTTTTAATTCAGTTATTGCATTTGACATATCTGTCTTTTTTTTTTTCCCCATAATAGGTGCAGGCAAAACACCAACTTTAGGAGGAGGATTCCATGCCAATCTGGGAAAGGAGTCACGAGCACAAACTCTGCAGAATGGTACTTACAAGCTTTAGTCTTGTTGACATGACTTTTTTTTAATAATGTGGTTGATTACAATTAATTTTTAGCTTTGAATGTGACCTCGAAACCTTGGCAGGCCACTCGTTAGTCAGTAGACAAGTCTGCCTAGTGCTGATTTTTACATTGTGCTCTCATTTGGTTGTTATATCTGATTTATGAGGTCAGGTAGCTGGCTGACAAAGGGTAATGGCACCTGACAATACTATTGTAGTTAAAAAGGGCTTTTTCAAGGTTGACATGCCCATTGCACCTTTTTATTATCTGTTAACCTATTGTGGCTTTTTATTTTATCAGTTTTCAGGGTTCTTGAAATGCTTTATGCATGCTTATTTTTAAATATAATTGTTCAAATGCTTTTGTTTTTATGCAGTATAAGTGTGAGATAATGCATATATTTATGTACACTTCATAGTAATCATGTGCTTAATATGTGACAGAGAGGGAAAAATGTAAAAAATATTTGTGTCCAGAGAATACTTAAATAAATATTCTCATTGCATGCTATACATTCTAATTGAGATCTAAATAATCTACACTCTTTAAAGAGAGTGAATAAAAACAGCTTTTATTTGAGAAACACAATGGTCTTCCAACTTCAATTGCTGTTACTCATAGCAATGGACAGGAGTTGTCATTTCTTGGCTAATTAATACTCTTGTCTCATGACTCTTGGTGATGACAGCTGATGGGCTGTCATATCAAAGACTCAGAAGCTGTTATGTAATTAACCAAGGGTTGTAGATGGGTTTTATTGATATGGTGCTCATTTTGAGGAGATATTTTTAGATAAAGGTATTTTTCTAAATTCAAGTCTTATGCTTGCAACTCAAACACAAAAAATCTTGGCTGATACTATGCCTGTATAGGTATACAAAGGGTAAGATTGATCTAATATTATATCTGTGTAGGTTTAGAAAGGTTAAGATTGATCTGTATTATTGAAATATAGCCAGATCGCTTTACTCAGCATTATTCAGCTGACTTATATACAGATTGTTTTATATACAGAATGTTTTATTCAGGTGTTTGTACTGAACAGTATCGAGCCCTGCTTGTTTGGCAG
The DNA here is from genome assembly GCA_020745775.1 of Theristicus caerulescens. Classification (NCBI taxonomy): domain Eukaryota; kingdom Metazoa; phylum Chordata; class Aves; order Pelecaniformes; family Threskiornithidae; genus Theristicus; species Theristicus caerulescens. The sequence continues at coordinate 63,345,293 of CM036564.1, read as the reverse complement.
AGTAAAGCTTGTACTTTATGTGAGCTTGTTTCAGTGTCAAGTCCAAAGTTACTATCTTAGGAGTTTTAAAAATGCCTGTGTAAAGTGTAACCTGTATAAGCAGAGGAATAAACCCACTAGAATACCTTTTACAGTTAGTGTAGTTTGTCTTTGGATGAAGGCACTTTAATAAAAACTGTAATTTTGCAAAGGCATTTTAAAAATAAATTGGCTTGTTGTGCATAAGGACTGCCCAGTTCCTTGTCTTTAATTGTAGAAAAGTAAAATGCTGAGGGGAGAAAATGTTGTCCTGTTGCTTCCTGGAGTGTTTGAATGTTTCAAAAGCCCTCTTGGTTATGCTGAAAGGTGACCGCAATTAAAGACAGTGTAGGCGTTTTTCTGGAATCTAAACATGGCTTGTTTCTTGGATGAGTGTTTGCTGGGGAATATGTCTGAGCATCTTCCTTCCCCACAGCTTTTGTGCGTGGGGCCCCCCTAATCATACACAATGATGCTGACTTGGCTAAAGTCTATCAGTATCATGTAAAGGAAATTATAGTTACTTGAAATGAAATTATCTCCCAAACAGTTTTGAAACAGGAGAATAATTTGTCTTTTTACCTATACCTGTCTGAGGCTCTTTAAGGGTTCTCTTCTCCTTTTTGTGGCTATCCTTTATATAGGAAAAAACTGTTTGGTCTGATTTCTGTAGCCAACCTGCATTTGTCATGCTGCCAATCTGTCTCTGGGAAAGTTCTTTTCAATGAGCTAAGTGATGTTCTTGCTCAGTCCCAGGCATGACAACAGCAGCTGATATTTCAGGTAGAGCAATTGGTGTTTGAAAGGCTTTTCTTTCTGCTGCTGTATAATGAGCTAGTTGTCTGCTGCATTTAGTCACACTTTTAGCTTTACATAGTTTTTAATTACAAATTGAGCTATGGCAGTGAACTTACAAAATCTCACCCTGTCACTGTGTGCCCATGATCATGGCTTTTTTAGGTGAAATTATGTTAGTATCTGTTGTGTTTAGACTTGAAAATGTAGCAAGATAAATGAACTTACTGTATATATTTTAAAGAAAAAGTATGGGGTTGTTCATTGAGTGAAACTGAAGTGCACTGATAGTTGACTGTATTAAAAATGAACAGTTATCCTTGGAGTGCTACACTGTCTGATCAGAAAAAATGCTGAGCTGCTTATTTATTTGCTGGTACTACTACGTTTGCATTTCCAAAGTTAAGCGAGTTGCAAATGAACTGCTGAAATTAGCTCCCGTCGGGATGCTGGTGCAGCACAGCTTGTGAACACGCTTCAGGAGGCTTGTTCCTGCAACTCGCGGATGGCTCTTACGTCAAGGCTGCGTGCTACCTTCAGCAGCATAAGAACATGATTTTCTCCTATATGGTGCTCTGTACAGGCTATTGCTGAAGGGAAGAACAGACTCTGGAAAGCAGAGATGGGCGGCAGAGCCCAGATTGCTCTGGAGGTCATCCCCAGTGTATTCGAGAGCAGCTGAGAGCGTGTGTGTGTGTGGTCTGAGCACGCTGGCAGGTCTCACACTGTGCCTGGTCTCCTTGCCAGCAACCTGCAGGCTTGACATGATGTGGGGAAAAGTCCAGCAATGGAGCAGGGACTTGCTGTTTTTTAAAAAACAACCTCCCTCTCCTTTCCCTTCCCTCCCCCATGTACTTTGGGCCAAATTCTTCCTTGCTGTAATGTCTGTCTGTTCAGGGGAGGTGATCAGGGCTCACTGTCTCTTATTTAATCACTAGCAAAGCAGCTGGGGTTGGCTGAATGTATGATGCTGCTATTTTTTTTTTTGAGGCTTGTAACTGAAGGATGTTTAGAATTAGATGAAAACCAGTTTTTCATTAGAATACCTAAGGTAATAATTTTACAATTCTTTTTTTCCCCCTCCATTCTAAAGTGAAGAAATGCAGAAATAAAATCTCCCAACAACTGTTCAACAGTTCTGGACTCTTGTACAAAAACATTTTGTGCATTGGTGTGTTTATATATATATATACACACACACATACATATGCTCTAAACAAAGCCATGGGCAAACCCGAAGGTTTTATAGTTTCTAGGTTTGTGTAAGAATGTCTAATACACAGAGCTAGTCTCCCTTATCACACCTGCCTTTGCTGTATGTTTCCTCACTATTTATAATGCAGTGGTGCATGGCAGTTCATAGGCTCTGCCTTTCTTTGCTGAACCAGCTGATGTTTGTGGGTGTTCATTTGGGAACTGGCTGCTTATAAAAACTGGAGTCTTGTTTATGCTTGTTAAAATATTTATGCAGGAAAGACCTAATACTGTTGTATTTGTTCATAATCAGTTTGATTTTCAGTGCGTGGTACTGTGCTAATTGGGCACGCTAAGCTCCACAAGTTCAACAAGCTCAGGTCCACAGAATGGTTCGTATCTGTTCATATAGAGCTCATTTTTGTAGCAAAAACGTGCGCATCTGAGATGATGTGAAGAGGTGTTTCAGCTTTGGATTTGATAAAACAGTTAAACAGTGCTGGCTTTGTGAGAAAGTTATGAATCAAATACTAGTTCAGAAAGAGGACCCTTTGACAAGACTTCTTCCTCGGTTGTCTGAGCCTCTTCAAATGGCTACAGTATTGCCCAGCTTTTAGGGTTAGTTACAGGGCTGAAATGCAGAGTTCTGTCTCTTTAAATCTTGCTTTACAGCTCTGCGCTGCATTACATAATCTCTCTAAATAGCCGGTTTATTCTTGTTTCCTTGCAGGCAATCTGCTCTCACTATATCCATGTCAGAGTTGTCGTTACAAGGGAGTTGTTCTTGACTCATAGTCTTCAGTGGCCGAAAAGAAAAGGGAGAGGGGAAGGAAGGTCAATGGCGTGATTATAACTTGAAAGCTTCAGTTGCAGATATTCAAATTTGGTCTAAACTAAGTTGGAAGATTGCAGCTGCATCTAGCTTAATCCAATTTCTGAACTGTTGTGCTGTGTTTTTAATCATTTCTTTAAATGAATGCGTGCTCTCCCTTGGTCCTCTTAAGTACCAAAACACAGCTAACAGTATTTTAATGCTAAATGGGAAGGCATTTCTGAAGATGTTCTCTAATGCATTTTTGACTGCTTACATTTAAACTATTTGCTTAATTCTACAACCTTTGTTGTTATCACTAATTTCATAGCTGGTTTATTACAAGTGATTATGGAGGGTTCTACTTCCCGCCAGAACTATACAGTGTGAATTAGATAGGGACAGTATATTATACGTGTGAAGAACAGAAGTATCCAAAGAGGAGGAACAGAGAACACATCTTTATTTAATAAAACTAAAACAAGGGAGGAGAGGATAGTAGAATCCTAGAATAATTTAGATTGGAAGGGACCTCTGGAGGTCCACAAAATGATGGCTTTGAAGTTGCATTAAGCTGCTCAAGGCCTAGTGCAGCTGAGCTTTGGGTATCCCCAAGGAAGGAAATGATACAGTCTCCCTGGACAACCTGTTCTCTAATGCTTGACCATCCTCACCGGGAAGATTTTTTTTTTTCTTTTATCTAGTCAGAACTTATTTTGATGAAATGTGACTCTTGCCACTTGTCCTTTTGCTGTGCATCTCTGACGATTCTGGCTCCATCTTTGTAACCTCCCACTGAGTAGCTGAAGACATCAATGAGACCTCCTCCTTAGCTTTCTCTTCTTAACACTGAGCAAATTCAGCTCTCAGCCTCATGCCATGTGCTCCAGTCTCCTAATCATCTTAGCGGCTCTCTGCTGGACTTGCTCCAATATGTCAATGCCTTTTCTTGTGCAGAGGAGTCCTGAACTGGATGAAGCACTCTGAATACAGTCTCATGAGTGCTGAACAGGGGATAATAATCACTTCCCTTGACCTGCTGGCTACAGTCTTAATGCAGCTCCAGGATGCAGTTAGCCTTCATCACTGCAACTGGGTGCTGCTGAGTCATGTTCATCTTTTTGTCCATGAGGAATCTAGATCCTTTTCTGCAAAGCTACTCCCTAGCCGAACGGTCCCCAGCCTGTACTGTTGCCCTGCAGTTCTTCTGTCCCAGGTGCAAAAAAAAAAAAAAAAAAAAAAAATTGCATTTGCCTTGTTGAACTTCATGAGGTTTCTGTCAGCTCATTTCTGCAGCATCTTAAGATTCCTCTGAATAGCAGCTCTGCCCATCAGTGTATTGACCACTGTTGCAATGTGCTGTTATCCATAGGCTGGCAAAGGGAGCCTCCTGCCCCATTGTCCATGTTGTTAATGAAGGCATTTAACAGTATTGACCTCCATATCAATCCCACTTGTAAGTCTGATGGCTAAAGTGCTGACCACTACCCTTTGAACCTGGCCCGTTCTTCACCTGACTTGCAGTTCACCTGTCTAGCTTGTGTCTCCTCAATTTGGCTGCCAGGGTACTAAGGGAGAATGGGATGAGGGAAGAGCAGTGGTTACTGTTTACCTTGACTGCAGTGTGGCTCTTATTGCAGTCAGGCATGATCTGTCCTCATTAAATCTGTGCTGGCAGTTCCCTTCTTACCTTTCGTGTGTCTGGAAATGGTTTCCAGGTAGACTTGTTCCATAGCCTTCCAACAGGCTGAGGGGAGGCTGGCTCACCTCTAGTGTCCTACTTCCCCCTCTGGAAGAAAATCTTGATGCTTACTGACTTCTAGTCATAGAGAACCTCCTGATTCCTACAACTTCTTAAAGATGGCAGAGATGCCTCTCTTTCCTAGCTCCTATAGCATCCTCAGGTCCATCCCATCCAGTCCAATTGGCTTGTGTATGCAGATTTTGCTTAAGTGAGCCCTTGTTTAGTCTTTTGCTACCATGGGTAACACTTCATTTCCTCCAAACTCATGTGAAGAGACCTATGAGACCTGAAAACAGATGTTGCCATGGAAGACCAAGGAGACTGGTGAGGTGCTGCATGCCTGCCTGCTCAACTCCCTGCACATTAATATGGAGTGTCCTTGTGCTTTGGGGAGACTGTACTTCAAGATTGACCATTCCTCCTCCTGGCCCCTTTGCCCTTCACAGCAGTACCTCAAGGGGTCCTGCTTACCACTTCTCTGAACAAACTGAAGCCTGCCTTCTGAAATCCAGGGTTGTCACTATGTTACCAGTCTTCCTCACACCCCTCAAGATGTTAAACTTTATCATTTATGGGTTGCTGTAACCAAGCCTGCCATCAAACTTTACATTCTCCACCACTTCTTCCTTTCTAGAGAATGGTAGGTGTATCGCAGTGCTTCTCCTACTTGCCCTGTTCCTGACCCACTCTAGAAGTCCACTGTATTGCTTGTGCCCCACTATGATTCCCTTCCAGCAGATGCTGGAGTGGTTACAGTTCACCATGAGAACCAGGACATCTTCCTGTTGTCTAAGGAAGGCTTCATCTTCAAGATCAGGTGGTCTATAGCAGGTGCTCATGACAGTGTGTCCTTTGGCCTCGCTTTTCATCCAGACCCATTAACTCTTTATTGGCCTGCCACTTGTTTTTCAGCAGAGCTTCACACATTCAAGCTGTTCCTTTGTGTAAAATGAGTCTCCTGTCACCTTCCCTGTCTGTCCTTCTTGTGGAGCCTGTAGCAATCCATCTTGTAACTCCTGTCATGTGAGCTGTTCCACCATGTATCTGTCACCCCCCAGTGAATTTGTAGTTTTGCAGCTGCGCATAGACTTTGAATTCTTTCAGATTGTTTCCTTTTCTGGATGCAATCTTTTCTTTGACTCTTCCTCCTGTATCCACTCCTGCCTCTGGCTTTGATTTCACCAATGAAACTTCTAGTCTAGTCTCTGTCATTTCCTTGTCCTTCTGCCCTTCATTTCTGTTTGGATAGAAGGTAATCCTAATCCTCCTACCTCCACCTTCAGTTAGTACCCCATTGGGTTTTCTCTTGTTGTCTTTTAAACTAACCATTGCTCAAAGTTCTCCTTTTCTGGGTTTGTCTTGTATCCCTCTAAATTTCTTTACTTAATAAGGCTTTGAAAGACTTCTTTTAACCAGACCATTGCTTAGGTTTTACCCTCTTTGATCTGTCTACTGCCTTGTCCCTTATCATAGAATCATAGAATAGAATCATAGAATTGTTGAGGTTGGAAAAGACCCTTAAGATCATCAGGTCCAACCGTTAACCTAGCACTGCCAAGTCCACCACTAAACCATGTCCTCAAGCTCCACATCTACCCGTCTTTTAAATACCTCCAGGGATGGAGACTCAACCACTTCCCTGGGCAGCCTGTTCCAGTGCCTTCACTCTTTCAGTGAAGAAGTTTTTCCTAATATCCAACCTAAACTTTCCCTGGCGCAGCTTGAGGCCATTTCCTCTCATCCTATCACTTGTCACTGGGGAGAAGAGACCGACCCCCACCTCTCTATGCCCTCCTTTCAGGTAGTCGTAGAGAGCAATAAGGTCTCCCCTGAGCCTCCTCTTCTCCAAACTAAACAACCCCAGCTCCCTCAGCCGCTCCTCATAAGACTTGTGCTCTAGACCCTTCACCAACCTCGTTGCCCTTCTCTGGACACGCTCCAGCACCTTGATATCCTTCTTGAAGTGAGGGGCCCAAAACTCAACACGGTATTCAAGGTGCGGCCTCACCAGTGCTGAATACAGGGGCACTGTGGTCCTGCTGGCCACACTATTCCTGATACAAGCCAGGATGCCATTGGCCCTCTTGGCCACCTGGGCACACTGCTGGCTCATGTTTAGGCGGCTGTCAACCATCACCCCCAGGTCCTTTTCAGCCAGGCAGCTCTCCAGCCACTCCTCCCCAAGACTGTAGTGTTGCCTGGGGTTGTTGTGACCAAAGTGCAGGACCTGGCACTTGGCCTTGTTGGACCTCATACAGTTGGCCTTGGCCCAATGATCCAGCCTGTCCAGGTCCCTCTGCAGGGCCTTCCTACCCTCCAGCAGATCGACACTCCCACCCAACTTGGTGTCATCTGCAAACTTCCTGAGGGTGCACTCAATCCCCTCATCCAGATCATTGATAAAGATATTAAACAGGACTGGCCCCAACACTGAGCCCTGGGGAACACCACTCGTGACTGGTTGCCAGCTGGATTTGGCTCCATTCACCACAACTGTCTAGGCTCGGCTGTCCAGCCAGTTTTTAACCCAGCGCAGAGTGCACTTGTCCAAGCCGTGAGCAGCCAGCTTGTGCAGGAGAATGCTGTGGGAGACAGTGCCAAAGGCCTTACTGAAGTCCAAGTAGACAACATCCACAGCCTTCCCCTCATCCACTAAGCGGGTCACCTTGTCATAGAAGGAGACCAGGTTAGTGAAGCAGGACCTGCCTTTCATAAACCCATGCTGGCTGAGCCTGATCCCCCGGTTGTCCTGCACGTGCTGCATAATGGCACTCAAGATGGTCTGCTCCATGACCTTCCCCGGCACCGAGGTCAGGCTGACAGGCCTGTAGTTCCCCAGATCCTCCTTCCAACCCTTCTTGTAGAGGGGTGTCACATTAGCTAACTTCCAGTCATCTGGGACCTCCCCGGTTGACCAGGACTGCTGGTAAATGATGGAGAGTGGCTCTTATGAGTCCTTTGTTATCATTAACAACTTCTGTCTCATTCATTTCCTTCATCTTTCCACTTCATGTGTTAACTTTCTCTGTCTCTCCCTGAAGGAGAATAAGGGGCATCCTCCCCTTTTCATTTGGGATGATCTTGCATGTTTTTTTTGTGTGGGGGTGTGGGTTGTTTGGTTTTTTTGTTGTTGTTGTTTCAAGTGCAGCCTTTTCCTTCGGTAAACTTCTTTATTCTCAACATCACTTCCATCTAGTCTCATGTCATGGCTTGAGCTAGAGTGGGATTCAGCTGGCAAAGTTTGGGTGTCTGTGTGAGCTCGTCATCTTGAACTCCTTTCAGGGTCATTGCATAGAAGCAGACAGATTCAGGGTGTGATTAATTTAATCTGAAAGGAAGTCAAATGACTCATTCTCTGTTCTGTTTCTCTTCACTCACTGAAAAGAAGTCTAGATTGACTAAGCTCAGATGTTCATCTCTGAAGATAAGGGTGATGAATCCTGTGCTTTTGTGTCTGTGTTTGTGTATCTCCTTGTTGACACAGACTTAACATGGCCAAAACTGACCTACTGAATTGCATTCTGCTGCTCTGCCCTCTTGCATGTTAACAAGTTCAAGCTTCTTCACTTTGAGGCCACGCACAGCTTTCCCTTCTCCTGTCTTGTAGATCCATCCTCTCCAATGTCTACTAAAACATGGATGTGTCTTAGCCATAACACTGACATATTTATTTCTTGTACAAGTGTCTTTTGACTTTCATTGCTCTTCCTCTGTGATCAGAACACACTCCAGAACCAGGAAAGCAGAAAAGTCATGACCTGGGATGTTAAATCTTTGGTACCTCAACATCTTCATCAAAGAATTTTAAAAGGAATGTTATTTTCCCAACCTGTTCGCCCTTTTCACGTTTGTGATCACCATTACTTATCATGTAATGGTTCAACAGGCAACTTTTCCAGTGTTACTAGGCTGTTGTGTTTGTTTTCCAGCTTGCTGGACCTCTGTGCTTGTGAGGCTTGCTTGAGTGTCAGTAGGTATGGGCTTTCCTGGTCCTCTGCTGTGAAGCAGGCTCTGGTAGGTCACGTAAGCATAAGCCACAGCTCAGATGCTAGAGTCCCTGACGGCTGACCTTCAGGGTATCTCAATAGCTTACACACCTTTCTCAGAACTTCAGCTCTTAGGGTTTGCAGGCAACTTCACTAATCAGCAAAAACTTGGAGACAGACAAACCACTTATTTAAGAAAAACAAACAAAAAACCTCAGAGACAGAAAACCCACTCTTGAGCCAGAATAACTTATTCCAAGAATTTGGATAAAAGCAACAGAAGAATGTATTTTCCTGCCTGTTTCTCTGTTGCTCTTGGGGACCTGTGGAGTTTGATTCAGAGGCATCTGAGGAAGCCAGGATCCTTCTGGTACTGTGGCTTCTCCTTCAGCACATGGGGAATCTCATCTTTCTCAGATGGCTGATGAGACCCTGTGCTTCATGGTCTCCAGTTATCTCTGTTAAAACACCAGTCAAGTTCATCAGCTGATTTGGGGCAACCTTTTGGTTATGCATTGATTAATTAGTAGCTACTTGAGTTCAATTTGAAAATTTCTATTGTCTTAAGCCTTGTCCATCTTTGTGTTTTGATAGGTGCTTTATTCACCATTCCCTGTCTCAGAAATGCTTTTGATGGGTTGCTTGTCCCTACAGGGATGGTATCAGGGGAGAAGAATCCATGTCTCCTTTAATGAGATCTGTTATGTTTCTAATGAAGAGAGTCTGGGATCCTTTATGTAAAGAGTAGGGGATCTGCTGGAGGTAATGTAATGGTAGGATTTTGCCAAGAGACTGGTGGACAACTTAAAACTTTGAGTGCAGCATCCCACCTGGTTGAAATATGTGAGTCAAGCTTTGCTGGTCTTCCTTATTCTGTTCCTGTGTTTGCTTAGCCAGAAAAGGGAAAAATGAGAAAAGGCACTTCTAAAATTCCTTGGAGGTGTTGGTTCGGTCTGTATGTGGACTCAGGATGATCTCTGTTACTTTTAATTTTGAAGATTGTTCTTGAAGTTGAAAAAAAAATTGAAGTCTTAATCAAATGAGTTAACAGATTACTTCTGTTGTCTTAACTAATAACAAAAAATATTTGCATGTTCAGCTGCTTTGAATTGGCCTGTTTGGAGTTAAACATGGCATTCATGATTCCCTTGCTCTGTCTCCTCTCCTGTCTCTGCTCTGTCTCTTAGTTTATTAGTTGGCTGTGGGCAAGAAAACTGTTGTGCCAGGGAAGCACAAATTTCTGCTTCGTTTTGACAAACGAAGAAATGCCTTCTAAAATTCTACATGCTTGTGAAATTTCTTACTTGGATATTAGTTTTGGCCTCTTGTATCTTAAAATTTCTCCCTGTTAACTTTGACAGTTTCTGTGTGACAGAGTAGGACAATGCATATATCACATTTGTGGAATTCACTGATGGAGATTTATCTCCCTACAGCCTTGTGTAGGTAATTGGAACCTGTCATTTCTCTTGAGAGCAATCTTTTACTTAAAGACAGTTTACCAAGCGGGCTAATGTTTTTTAAAACATTTGCTTTTTTTAGTACCATTCACAAGGAGATGAACTTAGATATTAATAGGTCTATCTTCCTTCTTGTACAGTGTGGCAGAAAACAGGAAACTGCCTCTCTCGTCTTTCTTCCCCCTCTAGTAATGTCTATAAAATTCTGTGCTAGTAATCTGCTTCTTCTAACAAGCTTCTGAATTAAACCAGTTTAGCTTTGGAAGGTTGTTAGACAAACAAAATATACTTCAGGTAACATAGCTTTGGTTTAAGTTCCATGTAGCCTCTTCTCTTTTATTCTGATAATGGAAAATATGTATGCCACTTATGGCATAGGACTGTCTTTTAAACATTCAAACGTGAGTTTTGAAGTGTTTGTGTCATTTTACAGACACTGTGGTTCAAAACCTGAGAGGGAGAATGATGTTGTTGCTTTTTAATGCTGTGTTCTCTGATAGCGCCTAGTTCCTTTTTCATGTGTTGAAAGCGCCTTCTTGTTTTGCTCTATGAAATAAATTGGAGAGCTGGTGACATGACAGTGCAGGGAAGCATTCCCTAAGCCTGAGGGTCTGCAAGTGTGAGTTGCTGGTGGAGCTGTTGCAGTTTTCTTGGAAGACTGCTTTTCTTAAATAACGGCCACAGCAGGAAACTTCTGGACCTTCTATAGGATTAACAAATAACAGAAAAATTTCAGTGCCTGTATATGCTGTTTTTTGAAAGGAAGACTATGATTTATTTGCTTGCATTCTTGCAGACATGCTTGTACTAATTTCACCTGCACTCTGCAGCTGGACACAAGTTAGCTGTGATCCTAAGCTGCTTTCATCTTGTTGTGTGTGATGGTCTTGGAGGAACCAGCATATGTCTGTTGGTGTGGGGCACAGGTGGAATCAGCTCAAGCATGTCTATGAAAGGATGTGCAGGTAGGTTGTATTCCTCTTGTAAGGGCTGTAACAACATCTGCCCAGGCACATCGGGCACGATATCTGTCACAGGCATCCAGCAGTGGCCGAGGGAGCGGTATAGGGGCAGTGCATGTGGTGATGCTTCTCCACAACATTATCACCTCATTCCTTGTGCAGAAGTGCATGTGTAGCTTTGATTGTCCTCATTGCCTTCCCAGTTGTGTGATGTGTCCTCCTGGATGGACAAGCACTGCCATTGCATACAGTATTCAAAAGTCAATCAGGCAGAGACTTTGGCTCCTGCTCAATGCCATTGCTACATCAGCCTTTCTCAGGCAAATACAGTACACTGGTGCAAAACCAGTGGTGGTGAGGGTGGTGAGGCACTGGAACAGGTTGCCCAGAGAAGCTGTGGATGCCCCATCCCTGGAAGTGTTCAAGGCCAGGTTGGATGGGGCTTTGAGCAACCTGTTCTAGTGGAAGGTGTCCCTGCCCATGGCAGGGGCATTGGAACTACATGACCTTTAAGGTCCCTTCCAACCCAAACCATTCTATGGTTCTAAGACCCAAACATAAATGTAGGTATTAGATACAAATGGATAGAAACTACAGGGTTCTGTACCAGCTATGAGATGTGCATTCAGAGGGAAGGTCCTATGTCCAATACAGCCACACTGGCACATTCATCAGCAGACTGACCTATGTCAACCTCCTGCTTAAAAAAAGAAACCAACAAAAAAACCTCAGAAAAATAAACCCTGGTCCCAGCCTGAACCAGAGCAACTCTGTGCACACATGCAGGTTACTTTTAACCTGGTTGGTTGCTGTGCTGGGATTTGCTGTGCTCCTGGTAGGTGGTTGTGTCAGCCCAGAGAGCTGATGTGCTGTGGGGTGCGGGTGGGAACAAGGTGTTGTGTAAAGGGTCAGGAACTCCTTTGAGTGGTATTGCCATCAGAGGCCTTTGTCTTGTAGAGCTGCAGCTCTGGAGTCCAGTGCCATGGTAAGCATGTCTCTAACAGCAAAGCCAGTTTGATCACTGCCTTTCCCATCTCTCAGCTGACCGTTCTCACTCCCCTCTTCCAAGTGTGCTGGGCCTTAGCTTGGGCAATGCATCTGTTTACTGGGGCAGTGAAAAGATCTGGGTTTCACAAGCGAAATAAAAAAATTAAAAAGAACCAACTATGTTCTTTATTTTCGTATTTCCCTTTGATCATTTCACTCCTCCACATGCCACCACAGAGTGGAGGAGGGAATGGATGCTGTAGAGATGAGCAGGAGCCTCTTAAACCAGCTTTGCAGCAGGAGAGGCTGAATGCAGGACTATGTTGTGAGCTTCTCTTGAGTTTTATTTTTTAAACATATATTTATAACCCACTGTCCTGTTACGTTCAGTCCTGCACAGTCAGAGTGAAGGAAGGTGTTTTCTGTTCTTTTGGCTTGACTTAATATGAGTGGGAAGCTTTTTAGAAATGTTCTGTTCATTGACTGCTGCTAGCAGATGGATGCTCTCTGCTTGAAGTGCCTCAGGCCTTTATATCTTCCGTTTTCTCCCCCTCCCTCCTCCCAGCACACACCCCAGAGTGCGCAGGCTGTGCTAATTTAGTCGCAACTTAAAAAGGAGTGATGAAGAAGAAATGCTCAACTCTAATAGAATTCTTGTCGCTCGCAACGTCTTTAGGGAGTACTTTTTCATTTAAGGATCCCTAAGGATTTTTCCAGCAATGTGTATTAGATGTTCTGCGATACTTCACTGGAGCAGCAGTAAAATTCTTAATGCATTAGGACCAAAATGTTAATTCTGTTTATATATTAATCAATTCAGAATATACAGCATACATGACATCCGGTTTGATTTTTTTCAAGTGATTTTAATAACCTAGGCTTGACTATTTCTAACTCTGAGGTGGCCTTTCCCTCTATATGAACTATAAACCAAACCTTTGAACAAACAGTTCATTAACCTACTGTGTTAAAACACTTGAACCAATTCCTGAATCTTACTAAACTGGCTCTTGCTATGTCACGAGGTTTCCCCACTTACCAGTAGCAGTTGGCTGATGCTAGCTCTGAGGAGTTCGATTCATTTTTTTAACAGAATCACAAAATGTCACATGCAATTTGTATCAATAAATAGTATTTTTAACTGGAATTCCAAACTATACGCAACCAGAATTAAAATCTGTTCTCTGCTGCTTACTATGCCTTAACTTAGTGGATGTCTTAAATACTATACAGCTACGATCACCAGGTGGTGCTGTTACACACTGCTTAAAACACTTTTTGAAAATAAGTTTAAATTCTGCCATTGTCATAGTTATTCAACTGTGATTTCATGGGAGGAGCAGCGAGAAAGAGAGTTTCTGTCTCTCATCATGTCTTTAAAGTAGAGCTTTTCCTGAAAATTTTGGGTTTGCTCTTCTGCTAGCTGCTCAAGAGTGGGATTTCCCACACATAGTTTATGACCATCTCTGATGTAAAAATGACATATGGGATAACTTAGGAGGCTGGATGCTGGGTGTGTGGGACCATATCTGGGCTGTAGTCTATGTGATTCCTTCTTGGGCACTGAGTTCATGAAGGCCTTCATTAAGTCATGAGGGAGGATAACATGCAGGCACTGCATGCTTTATCACAGGTGGAAAGTTGAAGAGCGATGTCTGCTCATAAGCTGAACATAACCTGTTTTCTGAATGACATATAATTGAACCTTGTGAGTTTTGAAGGGCAAGAACTCCAGCCTGCTCTGGAAGGAGGCTCCTTACACAAAAAAAAAAAAAAAAAACAAACAACCATCCAGGCATCTAATACACAGCTTCTTTTTAATGTCTTCAATGAATGTAATGCTCTTCCTCTTATTTAGAAAACACTTTAGATCATACATATAAAACAGTAATTTTTTCCCTCTGCAGTTGTACAGTAATTAGATTTGTAAAGAAAGTTGTTTTTTTCCCTAAGGCTTTGCAGAACTGGCTGTTTATGGATAAACCGTGGAATGGGAAATCATGAGTTTAAAGTTGCAAACTATTCCTTTAGATGAAGATTTCCCCCCCCCTTTGTACTTAAGTAATTGAATAATTTTGGGCAATAAAGACAACTAAGTACTAGCCTGCACAGACTAAACCTAAGTACCATCAACCATGTAGGCAGAAATGAAGGAAGTTTTAAGTAATTGCGGGAGGGGGGAAGAGTTATTAAATGCATTCTTCTCCTGAAGGCATTATTATTGCTATCATTTTAGATGTACCATCCTACATTGAGAATGTGACACTTGAAAACCAAATTGAATTGTTTCCTACATAGTGATTTTTTTTTTAACTTGGTTTTCTGATAGAAATTATAAGCAAATGACACTTATAAAGTAGAGACAGAAGTACAGCTTGGTCTCCTCAAACCCAGGCTCCAGTGTGGGTAAGGACTGCCAGCAGTGTGGCAAGGAGTTGGGTTCAGCATGCTTAAACCTGTTCTTGAACTATGCTGTTTAGACCTACTCTGGATGTCAGTGGGAGCTGCGTTTGCTTGGCATTATTGTCTGGGATCCCAAATATGTACCTAGAAATCTGGCTTTAATCACCTAGATTTAAAGCCTTCATGCTGTTATAACAAAGCTGTCTTGAACAAACACAGCGTAAATTAAGTGAAAAGGTAATTGATTGCTTAGCTGTTTAAAGTCAGTTCAGAGGATTCCTGTGTTTTCAACCCAAAAGGCTTCTCTTAAGTTTGAACAATAGAAAAATCAAACATGGATCTTTCTTCAAAGACAGGTCATTAGCACTAAATGCAACAAAACAAGTGGCTAATTATATTCAAATGTGTGACTCCCTAAGAAATTATATTATGCTAATGAGCATATAAATGATTTTTTAATAAAATCAATTAGGAATGGGATTTTTAGAAGAAAGCTGTATGTTTTTCCTTTATGTGCTCTAAAACCACACAGTTGATTAGTAGTATTTTGGGTAGTATATTATGAAATGCATAATATTAAGAAAGCAGTTTAGGACCGTAGTTCCAGTTTCTCGGGGCATACATAGAGCTGGGTTCATGTGCAGGAATTACACACATGCTCTCCTGTATGAATGTCATTCATTAGAGAGAATGTATATGAATAGTATTTACATTGTACCTTAGACATGCTATTTGGTTGCTTTTATAAATCAATATTCAGGGAAAGCATTCCATGCATTTTTATGGTAGGAATTATGAACTTATACAGCTCGCTTTGTAGCAATATTAAGGTTCAGTAGTTTGCACTTTGCTTTGTAGTCCATTTAGGATGAATTTCTGAGAATGGGTTGCTCTCCAGACACTGGTCATTAGGTCTGGTCTGAGGGGTTTTTTTTTCTTTATAGCAGTATAGAACACACTGAACCTGAAGGTCACTTATTTCCTGTCTGTGCCAAATTGATGTATAAGACACAGCCATCTTCGATGTTCTTCCTTTGTAGAAAGCATCACATTATCTTGCCTAAAAGGGATATATAAACCCTGCAAAGTCTCCAGCCACACTCTCATGGGGTAGTACGGGTGCTAAAGCATGGGTGATCATCCTTAGTAGTCATCCCGGCGCTTATTTTCAGGGCTTTGCAGAGCCACTTGATGCAGAAAGATATTTCTGGTTCCTTTGGGCATGTGTGCATATACATGCAAGCTTAGACGCACAGAAATCCTTTTACATGGGAAGAGACACTTTCTAAATCAGGTTAGGAGATTGATGTCTTTGCTCATGGAATATGTATACTGCATGTTTTGAGGGAGGACACAGACAGCTGTAAACTTCTGCTTCCAAACTCTTTGTAGTATCTTAGACAAATCAGAGGAGATGCATGTTACTCAAGGCTTGCTGATGTACTTGCCAATGCTTGTCTCCCTTCTCTTTCTTGCTCTGGCTGATGCTTGTAGAAAGCTGACTGCTTTTTTTTTTTTTCCTTTGTGGCTCTGCACAAAATTTGAAGAGGACTGGGAGCTGGTGCAAGGGGTGGTGGTGGGATGGATGGGAAATATTGGATTTCCCCTTTCAACTGTCTCTGTTAACTTCATCCTCTGATATTTTACCTGATTTGTTATAAAAGAAGAAAGTAGATTTCTTCTAATCACTAAAAGATTAGGCAAATGCTCTTACAAAATAAAAATGATGAAAAGTACAGCCCCAGCTGCTCCAGTTTTACCTAGTCTTTAGGCTGAGGTTTTTATGTTCTTTCCTGCTTCTTACCTTGGGTTTGCTGTGGAGTGAAGAGAGGAAAGCAGACTTTATATGAAAAAGCAGTAAATCAGTAATAGCTCTTAGTTTATCATTCACTCCTAAGTACCAGCCTCCATTTTAGCTATGATATGAATCCTCAGTATTTGCTAATCCAAATTCATCCTCACTTCTGAAGGTGAGCACAGCTATCTTCCTATCGTCAGCAAATCAGCATCTGTAAATGAGGGAGATTTTAGAGGGGTTACCTTATGATTCCAAGCCCCATGCAGCTTGCCAAATCCAAGCAGGTGTTATGTTTGCTTACTTCCCTGGCCGTGAAAGCTCTGTGAGCTCAGGGAAATAGCTAGAAATAAAATTATTGAATGTCAGCTGAAATCTTGTAAGTGATTTCATAGCAGTACTAATGTGGGTGAACAGCTTTGCAAATACAGTCCTTTTCTACCTTAAAAACATATTTCTATATCTACAAGCTTCTTTCTTTTGGAAGGTGGGAGGTGGGGAAATAATCTGACATTTTTAGCTGCATGAAATCTTTTGTTTTTAAGCTTAAATAAAATAATTTACAAGCTTGCTTAGTGATACTGTGGGAAAACGTGTATCTTGTGACTACTCAAAATCATCTCAAAGTAGATTTAGAAACTATGGTTCGTAACATGCACTAGAGAAAAAAAAGCACTGCTTCTGGCGCAAGCTGAATCAGTCCTTGATCGTGTCAAGAAAGAATACCACTTTTCAAGTGATTTTTGGAACAAATCCAGGGTGCTTGTGAGGTGACGGTTTGTTGTCTGAGTGGTCTCTTGTTATTCCAGCTGGCCCTATACTAAAAGTTAACTCTTGCTTGCTGCCAGCTTCTTTTTGGAGGGCAAATGGGTATCTGTAGCTTTGGTCAAAATAAAGTTGTTAGACATCCTGTGGATCATAAACATACTTCTGTCTCTTACCATTCTTGGTCCATGGTGAGTCTACCATGCATTGATGGCAGATGGTCTCCTCAAGGGTAGTTTGCACCCTGGAGAACTGGGAATAGAAATAATGTCCTTTTTGAAGGACTACAGTGGTGCTCACATGCTCTTTTTGCCATTGACTAGACAGTTTTCCTACTGTATGTGGGTAGTTTTGTTTCCCCCAAACTCTGCTCTTTACTTTTTGATCTGACATATACAACAAATTTCATTCCAAGATCGTTGCAGTGTTTGATACCAGCTTTAAGAAGAAAGAGAAACTTGATGTTGATCAAGGTCTTTTGACACAGAGGAAAAAAGCTTTGAGGTTGTTTTGGATTTCTGAGAAACATTGATTTGTCGTGCCAGCAAAGTCAAGTTGTGGGATTACAGTGGCACAGAATATTAAATACCAAATATAATCCTAAGAAAACTTCAGCAGAAGATAAAGATGAGCATAAGGGAGTGTAAGCAGTGACATGGAAACAAAAATCAAGTTCTTCAAAGAGTACATTTGGAGTGGTTTGTCTCCTCTGCATCTCGCAGCAGAAGCGAAGGACTGCCACCTCCCTCCGTGGTTCAACGCAGAGAATTGTGTGTGGTTTTCAGTCTGCTCCAGATGCACTCACTCACTATTAAGATAAGAAGAAGGATCCTTATGTCAGATATCCATTCCTGATTTAGGCTGTAGAAAGCATAAAAGGGAGACAACACAATAACAGCCACTTGGAACAAAATGTTGTTGAAGTTTGAGTGCTGTGATTTCAAAATGATAAGAGGCACAGTTACCAAAGCTAAAACCACAATCGATTTGGGGCACTCAGAAATGTTTGATTGTGCCAAGTTCAGCTTCCCATCTATAGGAGCATGGCTTTCAATAGGAGTTGAATGCTTATGATGATTAAAGCTGGATTAAACAAAGTGGCACCTATACTTCTTGTTATATGATAATGCAGTAGGACTGCATTTGACCTTATAGAAATGTTAATTTCAGTGTGTCCTGTTGCTATTGTAGCTGCCAGGGCCATGGATATGTGGATGTAAGGTCATCTTGCACAAACCGAGGCAAATTTCCTAACACTCTAGAGTAAAATACAAAAGGTAGGAAGAAGGATGGGCCAGATTATAATTGTTCTGTGGAGGAGAAGCGTGGTCCTTGAGGTCGATTAATGTAGCAGTAGAACTTCTGAGGCCTTCAGTGAGGAGCTGCTTGTAGAATAAATAGGTCTGAGGCAGGCAGTTGATTGAAGTGGTTGTTTATTCTTGTGGATCTTAAAAGGTCGGTAAATAGAATTTACTCTATGGACTCTAACAAACATATTGCTTTGGTAAGATCAAGATGATGCTGATGTTAAGTGATTTCTTAGGGCAGCTTCCTTGATTGCAGCTCCACAGAGTCAAAGAGGAAAACAGTAAAAACTCATTTTGGTGTTTACAGCATCTACCTAATTGAAACTCTGAGGCAGGTAGTGCTTTGTAGCTAACTTTTTTTAAAAAAGATTTTCTAAACACTGTCACTAATCAGAAAAATGCTATGAAGTTGAGACCTATCTCTAGTCAGACTTAAACATTATTAAATTCAGATAGATCATTCTCACAACTGGTGTAAGAACTATTTCTGGGGTAGGTTGCAATCAATATTTTCCTTGTGTTGAACATCAGCTTTTACTCTGTAGGAGCAGTGACAGTATCAAGGGAGAAGAATCCATGTCTCCTTTAATGAGATCTGTTAGGTTGCTGCATAGCAATCATCATATAAATCCACTGATTTCTGTTTAAGTCTTTAGTCAGTATGTTCTCTGGTAGCTATTTTTCACCATGCCATATTACCTAGGGGAAAATGAATTAATAATGCATCTAGTCTTGGATATGTATGTTTAATGGATGATCTCACATCCTATCTTGGAGTCATACTGCACAGAAAAAAACCCCTGTTGTAATTGATCTTTGAGGTTTAGCAGATAAAGAAAAGAAAAATGTAATTGTGCTTACCCGAAATTTTCTTTAACTACTAAGGACTGGCACACTGGTGTCAAGTGGATCGTCCAGAAGAGCAAAGTAAGTCAGTATCTAAAGATTTGGTTATGGACAAAATTTCTCAGACTTTGTTACATGAACAAGTATTGAAGGTTTTCTGTGTGTTGGTTTTTTTTTTTTTTTTTTTTTTTGTCGTTGGGGGTTTTTTCCCATCTCCCAAGGTGTTGTTAATACAATCTTTAATTTAGGAAAACTAGAATGGAGTGGTGACTATGGGGAAAAAAATTTGAGGTGGGAACTTGAGTAAGTGGATCTTTGCTGTACAGGTCAGGTTGGTCTGTCTGACACTGGGTCTGTATTGTTCTGCTGCCAGGCTGCGAGTGGGCTGGAAGGCTGTCGGACCGAGTCAGCAGAGATGGCTGCTTGGGGAGGAAAGAGTGGGGGGATTTTTTCATACGTTCAGAGTACAGAATGATTCTGTCATGCAAAGCAGCCTCTCTTAAGCTTTACACTTTTGCAAAAGCATAAGAACTTACTTTAACCTAGTAAATCATCTTAGCCCATTTTTCTTACATGTGTTCATTCCATATCATGCATTTTTTTTCTTGTGATTTGCCCTTCCTGGATTCATATGTTCCAAGCAGTGGGGGTTTCCACCAGTTCCCTTGGGAAACTATTATGAGGCCCAATGAGTTTTGTTGTAAGTTCATGTTAACATGGTGCTTACATTTTTTCCTTTTAATTTCATGTTATTAGTCCTTAGGCATGAACTCACGCTTGTATCTATTTGTGGCTTAAACTTCCATTGTCTTCCAGAAATCTAGTGATCTTCTGCTCTTAACAAATCATAATTTGGCGAAGGCTATAAGTTCAGTCTCTGGGTCTTTAAATACCCACCCCTACCCCCTCCTGCGCTCTCCATCTTTAATTCTAGGGTGATTAGAGTTCCTGAGGAGGAGAGCAAAGTCTGGTGAGAATTCCCTCCTCCCAGAAAAGTTGCTGATGACATCCTGTATGTAAAGAGTAGCTTCATATAAATGGAAGAGATGACATACATACAGATAGATATTATTCAAATATGCCAAATATTTTCTGAGAGGGCCACATTGGCTCTGTACAAATGCATAGATGGCATTGTAATTTTAATTCTTTACTGGAACAGTCTGTACATCTGACTTATATAAATGTTATTGTTTAAAGAAATATAAGGCTGTTTGTGAAATATGTGCATTCTCTCTTTAAACATAAATCTCCTTTCAACTCCAAGCTGAAGTAGATAGCACAAGAGACCGGCTTGATAAATAGCTTCACTGCTTCACTACATTGTTTAGCTGAGATTTGTGGCAACCTTCACTTATTTTTAGTTTAAAAAGGAAGGAAATACAAAGTTGAGGCTGAAGCACACTGTCCATGACTTCTTCCATCATCTGTGGGCGGTACACAGATAAAATCATCAGGGGCATTTGTAGCTCTGATCTAAATAGGCCCTTTGTAGTGGTAAAGGAGAGCAGACCCCTCAGATTCATACTCCTCCTTGCTTATCTGTAGCCGATGGACTCAGCTGCCAGGGACAAACTAAGGGCAGAATTTCATTCTTTAGCTGCAGCCTGGATAAAGATTGATGTTCTGTTACCCAACCGCCAGGTTTCTTATCCCTTCTGTATAAAGGAAGAAGTATTTGACCGCTCTTGTCAGCTTCATATAAAAATACCTTAAATAAGTATTAACCTAATACAATCTTTCTTGCTTTTGTAATGGCTCTGTTCCTTTCTCAGCTTGATTTTGCTTCTTCTCTCTTTCTGCTTCCATTTTTAGATCATGTTTTATCTCTTCTCCCTTTGATATCTTTAATAACTGCCTCTTCCTCTTCACCCCCCCTCAACTACTTTTCTCTGCATCCTTTTTCCCTTGATACCTTCTCACCATATTTCCATTTTTTTGAGATGATTTAAGAAATTTGCCAGTTACTTGGTATTTATGAAATTTTTACTTTTGGAATTACTGTGTCAATACATCTTTGACTGTCAATTGGGTAAGGTCTGGATGGTGACAAGAGTGCCTTTTGTTAATTTTGTGTGTAGAATTAGAGGGGGAAGGAAGAGGGGTGGGGGGGGAACCACCCAAAACCAGAACTCAAAAGTAGCTTTGGGCTTACAGGCCTTTTTCAGTCCTGAAGAAGAAGCAGCAACCTTAAGTCAGTACAGGTTGAGAGCAGAGCGGGTATTAGTCTGTGTCAGCAAGATCTTTCCTTCCTACACGGTCAGATGATGGAGAGTGGAAATAACTTACCACTAACAGTTGTATTTTCACAGAACAACTGGTGTGCAGAGGAGCAGGGCTGAACTCTAGGGGAGGAAAATTGTTCTGCACGTGTCTGAGGACAAGTAAATTCTCAGACGCGTTATAAAAGGTAAGTATTAAAGGTGGACAAGGAAAGTAGAGAAGGTTCACAGATACATGCAGGAGCCTCTTGGCAGGGAAAGGCTGGACTGGCTTTTATAGCAGGGAAGGTGGATCAAACAGGAAGACTTTTTTTTTTAATTTTTTTAAACAATCTTAGTATGCATGACCTTAGCTAATAGTTGCTGCAGTGCAGCTAAGAAGTGGTAATTGTTCAGCTGCAGTAACTCAATTACTTTTGCTCTTGTCCCTGTCCCTGTGGCCTCAGTGGCAGTTCTGGCCAGGGGATACCTTCAGCTCCTGTGTTCTCATCCATGCGAAGCACCTCGACTCCTGAGGCTCCTGCCTGCTTCTGTGGTGTCTGCAAGACTCTGAAAAATGGCTCCTGTCAGTTTTCACTCTTCTTTGCCTTGCAAAAGCCCTGATCTGCAGCGAAGGCACTAGAACTTGCTGTCAGCAAGCAGATAACGCTGCGCTGATTTATATGCTGTTCGCATCTGTAAAGTTTTCCATTGCGGCAATGGATCCTTTTGTGGTTTTTTTGTGTTAATTTTTGTTTTAAAGATTTTGATAAATTTTACCAATAGGCAAGAGGGTTTTTTCCTATATTGTCCTGTATTCTTGAATTTTTCTAGCTGTGTAGATTGATGACAGTTGCTTGTTAGTTAAATGCTTTTTGCTTTGTAGGTATGAAACAAGTTCTGATCTCTCTGATAATGCTAGAATTATGGGTTTTTAAAACTTTAAAAAAGTGATCTTTTCAAAACTGTCAGATTATGTCATGAGCAAATCTTTTTTTTTTTCTTGCAGTGATGTAGAAATGATTTTGGATGGTTGAAGGTAGTGCTTGGATCAGTAGTAATGCTGTGTGACAGCAGAAATGTTTCATTTCTTGTTGTGACAAGAGTAACAATTGGTAATTGGTAAGTGTGGGGAAAAAGCTTTACATGTATATAGATATAGAAAAATCTCTAAGAATAACTGTCATTTAAAATGTAATTAAAAAAAAAAAAATCACTGTCCAAACAAAACAGAGGGAGATTAAAGCAAGCCTAACTGATGGTGCTTTCAGAAGGAAATCTTGCATGCTGAAAAGCTACCACTACCTAGAAGTTCTTGGTATCTTAAATTTTTCTTTGATTCCCTTAATTTCAGATAGGTAAGGGTTATGCTACATTAATCATACATGTGCTTACAGTTCTTGCCAGTAGTGCAGCCTTCCAGCTGTTTTGACTGAAACAGCTGCAAATCTTGCGTGAGTAAAAAATTCAGTTGACAAAACTTTTGGATATAAAAAGGTCCATATTTGCTTGCTTCCAAAATTAATCTTAAATGACCTGAAGCATTCTAATATACAGACAACTAATGAACACGTTAGCATTTGTTTTAATTGTGATAAGTCAGACTTTTGTGTAAGCTCACTTGTCTAGAGGAGTGGTGAGGGCTGGGAGCAGTAGCAGGGAAGCAGGAGGAAGCGTAGGGATAGTGTGTACTTTTCTTTGACCCGTTTAGGCTGCAGTCTCACATTTGCTTTAAGTCGATCCACGTGTACGCTACTGCTGACAGCATTTCTCCTCACCCCAGCCACATAATGGCATTAGGGCTTGGGAAGCTGCTTGTTGAGTTATACGAGGGAACTGGCCCAAATGAAAATTTAACTTTTTGTTGTTTGGGCTGATTTTCAGCAGAGTACATTCTATCATCTGTATCAGCACGCGGCCATGTAAATGACGTGCTGGAGGTGGGAATGCTGTCTGCAGCAACAGCTAGGGCTTTAGCTTGACTTAAACCAGACGTGATTCAATACCTTCAGATGCTAGTGAATGAACAGACTGGGGTTTTGTTGTGGTGGTGTTGCGTGGGGTTTTTTTGTTTTTTTGTTTTTTTTTTTTTTTAACAGCATCAGCCTTGTCTATGGTTTTCCAGCATGGCACGAGAAGTGAAGTTCTGTAATGACTTTATGAGCAAGAAGTTCTTTAGCTGTATTTAAAAAAAAAAAAAAAAAGGCAAGGATAAGAAGCAAGCAAGCTGCTGTCTAAGGATGATGGGGCAAGATTAGAAGATTAGCAATAGTTTAGGTGCAGCCCATGAATAAACCGTGTGGCTTCTAGTCTGTTGTTGTTGAAGCGGCGGTAGCAGTTAGATGGATAATGGGAATGAAATGGCAGCAGTAGAAGTGCCGCCTGCGAGGGAAGCAGAATTCCAGGAACTAGATGCAAAAAGTCAGAGGAACCACTTACAATGCCAAATTTTTTGTTGGGTAAGGCAAATTAAGTCAAATGGCCAGTTGCTGTATATGCAAAGAGGCTGCCCATGTGGGAATGGTATCATATAATTGGGGAATGGAAAAAGTGCTTGAGGAGGGGTGTGGGGGAAGTTATGTGGGTGCTTTGCAGGCCTGCTTTGGCATTAATGGAATACAAGGACCAATTTTGAGGGAATGAATACTTAAAGAAGTACAGAGAAGTGCTGGGAAGAGATGTTAACAACAGATTTTCTAGGTGAGAGAAAAGTAGCTTAGTATCAAATATTTAAGAAGTGGTTGGACTAGCGACCACTATCTGAATTTTTAAGCCATTAATCTTAAAGATGCATGCTAGTTCTCTTTAGCTGAATGAATGAACATTTGACATGCAACGGAAGGGCTTTACCAGGAGAGATGGGGAGCTGCGCCTGGTAGTTGGGGTGCTCTCATGGGAGGCAAAAGGGATGAGTTGGATTGTTGTCAGCAGGCAGAGAAATTGAATACAGGTCTCTGCGCTGAGATAGCCTGGTTCTGGCCCTAAGAAGATAAAGTGGAGGCATCAATCCTTCAGTAAACAGGTCTGGATTAAGTGTGGTTTTTTTATTTCACAAGGTTATTTTTAACAAGGATCAGTTTACTGGTTTGGTTTTCTGTGCATCCCCACAAACAGTTGTGCTGGCGCAGCTGGTGGAATATCCCAGGGAAAGGGCCAGGAACTGTTTTTCTCTGCTGAGAGAACAGGAACAGAGCGTACCCTTGGGCAGTCCCCGAAGCAGGTCTGCCAGGTGCCACAGGCACTGGGATGCATCAGTCGGAGCAGGGCCGAGTGTGCACGGACTCCAGGTTGCTCAGCCCTGGGACTGACACGTGCCATGGAGGCACTGGGGAGCTCTCATGTGGAAGAGCGTGGGTCTGGGGACGAGGGGTGTGCCCACAATTAGATGGTGGCGAAGTGGGGATTTGGGGTTAGGCTGAAGTTAGGCAGAGCCTGGGAGTGAGGCCAGCATGTTCATCGCTTTCCTCACAGGCAATTAGGTGTTACTGGGAATAACTCTTAGCTATCCTTAACAAAATTAAAGTTGTTATTGTGCTGGGTCAGCACTGCTGTAATGCCCTACTGTGCTGCTACTTCTACTGTTCGTTGGCCTTTTTCATTACAGGCTCGCAGAGGTAAAGCTCCTTCTCACTCACGGCATTGTGCATGTTGCTGGAAATGCTCGGTGGGATCGCTGCAGCCATTGCCTCTGTTTCCTCTGGCCTCCCCCCATTGTTTGGGCTTTAAATGTTTTCTTGTCTTTGATCATGGGACTCTGCCCTTGATTAGGCTTCTGGGACCAGCCTTCATAAGAGTAGCCCTACTGATGTTCCTGGACTTTCCCTGTCGTGGCTTTGTTTGTTTGTTTTACTTATTTGTAATACAAATAACATGGAAGCCTGGCATGGAGCAAAGAGCAGGAAATTCATTCAGGCTTTGAGCTGGGACTTGCTGAAATTGAAAGATATGACAAAGCATACAGGGATGCTCACACATAAAAGCTGCTCTTTTCCCCTTTTTGGGAGTTCTTTTGGGCAGCTTTTTTCAAATTAAGAAAATAAAAGGAGCGAAAAACCAAATGCAGAATAAAATCTGCACATAAAATTCAGTTGGTAAAGTAATTCAAATTCTGGAAATGAATACCCAAGCAAAAACCATCCAAAATGCTTCCTTTAATAGAATCTAGTGTTTGTTACCATAACAATTCTTTTAGCAAAAAAAGGATTAGTGTTGTTAACATGACTCCATTGCCCAATTCAGGTACTGCTAGCTTCCAGGGCCCCTTGGGCAAATTGCAGAAAGGGGGGGAAAAATCTGTATGCTTGGATTTTGATGATGCAGTTTAGTATCATAATAACAATTCATTTAAGCTCTGGCTGTGTACTGCCTGTTATTTCCCTGGAAACTTATGCTTCATACTGAAAAGTACTACTTTGAAATAGCAGTGCTACAGTCTGTCATTCTGAGGGGTGGGTTGCAGATGAGCAGGCAGAAGCCAGATGAGAGTAATATATAGCCATAGCTGCTTGACATTACTGACTTTTAAGGGATCCAAAAAAAGGTCTGATTCCTCTTGAATAGTGGCAGAGAACAAGATGTTTCTGTAGTAACGAGATCATAAAAGAAAGAAAATTGCTTGTAAAGAATGGGTCTGATTTTTTTCCCCCCTTTCTGTTTTTCTCCTATTATAACTTAAGCTGCAGTTTTGCTATCAACTGCCTCTTGTGTAAGCATTTAATATTACCAAGTTTTCTGAAAATCTGTTTTTGTGACAGTGATTTCTAGCCTACACATTTTGTTTTGTAATAACTGCTGTTTCCTCCATCAAAAGAACAGAAATTTTCTGAAATAAAAGGATAGTAGCATTCAGCGGTCCTATCTGAACTTGTCAGTTCAGGTCTTATGTGCCAGTTCAAAGCATAGAGGTTGGCATCGGTTGAGAAGATGATGGTGTTTCTTTCAGCATGCTGGGAGTAGATGGGTAGAAACACTTTTTTTTAATAGGCTTGGAACTAAAAACTGAAAAGGGCCTTTTGTTTTTAGATGGAGATTCAGGAGCGTGATAAACTTTACTACTTGGTAGCCTGGGAACTTGATTTTGTGTTGCTTACAGAAGTGCAAGCTTTTTTCTCTCTTGCTCTTCTCCCCCTGCCTCCCCCTCCACCCTGATGGTATGATGAGCCTTTAAGAAGTAAATGGGAACTTCCTGGTATGAGTCCTGTATGTCGTAAAATTTCTGTAGTTTCTAGACTTTTGTTCCTTTGCTCTTTCAAGGAGAATTACTGTTTTACTGGTGAAGGAAGGGGGAGGATTTTTGTAACCTTGCTGATGAGCTTGTGCTGCCTTTTTAAAAAGACGCTGTTCCTTGTCCTTTTCCCAAAGATACTTAGATGCCAGTTTAATGCCATCACTAAATTTGAAGGGCAGCATGAAGTGTAAGCTTTGACTTTAAAGGCTCTAATTCTTTTTTTAAACCAGAAGAAACCCGGGATCTGTCAAAAGCCTCTTTTGGGCCTTACAGGTGACTCTTATTGCAAGTTACTAATAAAAGATGCACCTGCTAAGGGACATGTTTTACCTCTGGATATTTTGTCTTATATGTTGTACTCTTGCCTAGCAATTTAGAAAAAAATGCAATATTTATTTCTGACTGTTCCACATGATATTCCTTTATAGTACTGAGATAGTAGTAGTTGCAAGTTTTTAGAATAGTGTCCCACTCAAACTTTTAAAAAAAACTTTCTGCTGAATAAAGCAGAAAGTCAGGAAGCTGTTGTCCTGAGTTTTGTTTTATAACCCAGAGCATGGCAGGGTTTAAAGGTGTGGCAGATCTCTTCTTTTCCATCCAGTAGAGAAGTTAAGTTCATTTGAGTTTGTAACACTGTGATGTAATCTGCTGAATACTGAGTTGAGCAGATTGCTAATAAATTGCATTGTAATGTTGGATATTCCCACTGTTTTGGCTGAGATCATAAGGCTTATTGCATTCTTGCAGATAGCTGGACCAGCTCGCTGCACACTGGGACCATATGGTCAAACTGGTGGAAAGGGCATTAGCCAGCCGTTAGGGCTGATTGAAGCCATGCTGGTAGTCTAGAGTAAATGATAGAGACAGTCAGGAGATAAACAACAAATGGAAGGTTATAAAATGCCACCCAGCTAGCGAGGAGCAGCGGGAGTGGGAGTACATTCAAGGGCTGATAGCCATAATGCAGCATTGTGGGTTTGCTGGAGGGAATTGCTCATCTTCCCAGCCCTGTAGCCTGCAGCTGCTCTGCAGTTCCTCCCTGCCCTGACCATACTGCTGGGGGAGCAGGCACTCATGTGAGAAGGGAGCTGAATGCTTAGCAAGGCTTCTGGCTACCATTGCACAGTTATGAGGACTTTTCATGTTGAGGACTGGCAGTATGAATGGGTGTTTGGTCTCTGTTCCTGTTTGTCAGCAGTAACTGGAGCATTGGATAGAGAATTAATTTTGATTAGTTATTTTCTTATGCTTAATTTCTCTAAGTATGGATATATGCTCTTCAGATACCAACAAATTAAATCACTGTATTTATAGTTAAATAAAATATTATGGAGATGCATTTTTCAGCTTGTCAGATTGGTGAGATTGACAGAAAAGGTTGGAAATTACAAAATTACATGCTTTTGATTGTCTTCTGACTGGGATGAGGGCACTGTATGACAGTTTAGTACTGTACTGCAGTACTGGGGCAACAGCCATTTAGCCAATACCTGCCTTTTCTTGGCATTACCTTTGGAATAGAGATGCTTCTTGAATCCGTGAAGGAACCGGAAGGAGTACAAGGTATCTTGTGTTCCCTGTGGAGAAATCTAGAAGCACGATTGCTAGTGCTAACTTTTCCAGCTATTTTTGTTTTTTTGTTAGTGTTATATAAGATACCAGGAAAATAGAATTTTGTTGTCATGTTAAATTCAAGAGGTGTGGGGGTGGTGAGGGAACAACAAAGCTTTTGATCTTTCTTTAGTAAATAGGAGACTGGTTACAGAATGTAAATATTTATCTTAGATGATGCTATAAGCAGTACATTTCTTTCTCTCTCATGACAGCTAAGGACAAAACCAAGTTAGTCATGAAGATGCACATAATTTCTAAGATGCTTGTTGTCCTGTGTTAAGTTGTTCATTTTGGGGATCAATGGCAGTCTAACAGTTGTCTTATTTTTCCACAAACTATATGACTGACACAATACTACAAAGCAGCTTGAGGGAGTACTAGCACACAGAATTAAAGCCTTCACTGGTCTGCTGAAGGCTGAGTAAAACATCCAAAGAAATAGCATTTTCTAAGTGGACGAGTACATTTCTGTGCTCTTAGATCTCTTTGGTATTTGTCAGTAGACAATGACTGGTCACCCCTAAAGTAATTGCATTTTAAAATATTGATGCTGGATGAAGAGCTCAGCTAAAAAAAGCATATATTACTCAAACAAGCGTATTGTTTACCTGGGATGGATTATGATGAATTATATTTCAACATTTGAAATTAAGAAAAGGTTAAATACTCAGAGAATATTAATGGTGGCTTGGGGATCAGACCAGCTCAGTGGGAAAAATAGCTTATGAAAGAAATACATTTCAAATATCTTCCTCGATGTTTTTTTCTGAATTGCCCTCCAAGGTGTGGAGCCCTGAATGAGAGTGCTGTTCTTGGGAGAAGGATTGCCTCGTAACGGGGACGAGCCAGGGGAGCGCTGGGGGAGAAGTCCCATGGGTGCTTGTCCTGTTCTTACTCTGCATCACCAGCTCATTTGGGCTGTGCTCTGGTGTGCACCCAGCACCACATCAGCTGCTGCCGTGCTGGTGGCATGGGAAGCTTCCTCATCACCTCTTCTTGCTTGGTGGCCTGCACCATCCTGGTCCTTGTGGAGCCAGGTGGGCCCTGTGCACCAGTTCCACCATTAGCCCACGAAGCATTCAGGAGCGCATGTGGCTCTTCCTTGGCATAGGAGCCACTGTTCTCTTTATGTTTTTACAAAAGCTTTACTTAAAAGTAAAGTTCAGGCAACACTTAAAACTGCTGAAATTGTTTCTTGTTATCAGCTGCCTTTGTGACTTTGAGGACATTGAATTGGACCATCTTACTTAAAGGGAATGCTGTGCGATTCCAGTCTGGATCTCCCTGCAGCCGAGGGAGAGGTACATGGGCATGGTCGTATCTATTTTTTTAAATGGTTGTATGTCTGCATGTAGTGCCTAAAATCTCTACAGGTGACAGTTCTTTGTGTCTTTGTCTCTGCAGCCAAGCATGGCAAAATACAACCAGATAAAATAGGAAGCTTTGGTGATAGGAGGAGGTGGCTTTCCATAGCCTCACTGATCCATGCTGGCTTCTGGGGTGGACTTGTTTGGGGAGGGGTTGATCAGGGAAGCTGCCACTGCAAAAGTAAATTTTAGTTCTCAAGGCTAAGTGCATTTTTTTGCCCGCAGATGAGTACAAACTGATTCTTTCTTAGGGACATAGAAGTCTTGATCCTGCTTCAGCCATAAAAGTTGTAGAACACGAAATGAAATTTGGGGGAGGGTGAGTGCTAGTTAGTGTCTTAGTTTTGGGAAGAAGTAGTATTTGTATTTGAGGCTAGTGAGTGCCAGTCCAGGGCCTGCTGATGGCAGTGGAAAAACTATTCACTTAATGGGCTTTGGATTACTCTTGAGTAGCTTATTGTACCCACATCTCCTGTGGGAGGTGATATATCCTCCCTCTGTTGTTACTTCTTCATCCAAATGTGCTACACCTGGTTGACCAATGTGCCTTAAAGGAGTTCTTGTTGGTGAGTGCACTAATTGCCACTTGTGCAGGAAGGAGAAGCTGTTGCTTTGTGGCAGCTCCTATTTGGCCGGAGTCTGGCTGACCCTGGCTGTGTGTCTGGAGTCACTTTTTATTACAACCAAATTGAAGCAGCACCTTTGGCAAAGGTTCTTCAGAGGTTAAGCGTTTTTACCATGTTATTAGTGAGGATGGTGTAGGGATTTGCATAAAATTAAGACGTGCAGTCTCTGCAGGTGCTGGTGGTGTTCTGGTGGTGACCATTGCTTCCTGTGAGCAATGGTGGCCAAGGCGCGCGGTAGGCATCGTGCCCCCCTCAGCAAAGCTGCTCATGACATCTCTGAAGGGAACAGACGAGCGTTTCCTGTAAATACACATACTGGAAACATCTGCCCGGCACATTGAATTAAAGGATTTTTCTTGATGTGCTGTCTGACCCCGTATGCTGAGGAACTCCAGTGCTCTGTTTTCCTCACGACTTCCCCCATCTTTTTCTTAAGCTGTCTTTTCAGCACACTCTTCTGCAGCTGGAGCTGTGAGGATGGACAGGACCTTGCTTCCCGCATCTGTCCCAGCAGCTGTACCGCTTCCTGCCATGAATCATCCGAAACACACTTTTTATTATTGTATTTAAGGGTGAAGGCACATTTGTTTTCCTGAAGCCGCAAACTAATCTTGGCAGTCTGGCAGCCAAGCCTTAAACGAAGGCTCTGGTGCGAAAGTGTTTGGAGGAAGGAAGTGCCTCCCCATCGGCGGCGATCACGGGCAAATCTGGAGCAGAGTCCCTTTCCTTGTGGGCTTCTGTTGTGGTCAGAGGAACTGCAAATTTCATCACTTCTTGGAGAGTTGCAGCAAAACGTCTCCTCTGTTTGCACGTCAATGTCAAACACTCCATGATCTCTGGTTTTCAGAAGTTCATCACTACAGCTAACCAAGTACTAATTGTCAAATGATCTTTGGAGCAGGGGGCATAATCTTTTGCCTGAGAAGTCTTGGCTGTGTTTTGGATCCTCTCTGGGGCTGATGTTTGTGGCTTTGTTTTCTAGGCTTCACTGATTGCATGTATTTCAAGTCTAGCAGTCTAAAATGAGACTTTTTTTGTCCTGAGGAGCTGAGGATATATAGTTCCTGAAACTTGAGAGGTTATTGTATTTTACACAGAGATGAAATCCAAAATCCACCCCCTGAATTTTGTCTTTAAAAAAACCCACCAAAAAAACCCAACCCAAAAGCACACTAACTACAAAGTTGTTAAGCTTTTTCTTCCTTGTTAATTTTTCTAGGGAAACGTCAGATTCACCACTTGGGAAACCAGCTTCAACTCAATCAACATTGTCTGGATACTGCCTTTAATTTTTTCAAGATGGCTGTGAGCAAGCACCTAACCCGAGGGAGAAAGATGACCCACGTGATTGCTGCATGTCTCTACCTGGTGTGTAGGACAGAAGGAACTCCTCGTATCCTTTCACATTTAAAAAATAAAAATAAATAAGAGACATACTTTTAGGAAGTCAACTATCCCAGTTAGATCTTGTTTCCAAATTTGCAAAGGTAAGTGTTTAGGAGCTACTTTATCACTGTTGCTTTATATAATGAAGTGAATGGGAGTTTTTCCTGTGGTTCAAGTAAAATTTTTCCCTTTCTAAATGTACAATACTTAGTATTTACAAGGAGCTATAAATGTCACTCTGCCTCCCATCAATAACTCTGAATTTCTTCTTAACATTTTCTTCTGTAAGATTGCAGTTTTCCTGTGCAAGGGATTACTTGTTTATGGTGTGGTGTTTGTTGTTGTTGTTTTGTTTTTCTTTTTTGAAACAAATGAAAATTAACCCCAAGCCTCCTGTAGTGTCAGCATTAAAGAACAGATCAGAGTTCCACTGGGTTTTCCATAAGATATTTGGATTCCCTTCTTTTAATGCTTGTGGGAAGGACAGTATCACTCCTGTTTCAGTTTTGGGGAAAAAGGCATTTGATAAATTCTGAAATCTGCTTGAAGATCATACAGGAAATCAGTGGCTGGAGGTGGGACTGCACACAGGCCAGAGCTGCAAGTGAGTACTCCCTTGCCTCTAGACCATCCCTATTTTTGTCTTGTAGCACTTCATTAAAATTAATGTAAACTTCAAATACTGCTGGCCATCCAAATTTGGTTTATGTATTTTTACTTATGTTTCAGTTGCTGAAATTTAGAGTTTGGTATCAAACAATTTCTTCTGTGTTATTTTAGTGCTTTTCTACTTTAAAGCAGTATGTGCATATCATCAGTATTCTATTTGATGCTTTTTCTAGATTGCTGTTTTCATTCTATATTTTAGTAGTTGAACAGCTTAGCTTTTCTTTTAAGATTGAGATGATTTTTTTTAGTTTTGAAAATTACATTCAGTATTCTAAAATTAGTGCTTTCTGGTAGTGTTGTGGTCACTGCATTTTCATGATTAAAAAAAATGTGGTTTTGGAGGAATAATGGAATTAAAAGGCAGGCTTGCCTATTACACTAGTCTCTTCTTCTAATGTAAAATCTCTGTGTGAACTTTGAACAGTATAACTCCATCGTTACCATAAAGACAGTGTTGATTTAAAAGCATTGCCAATATTTTTTTATGCCCATGTCACATTTTTAAAGTCATTTATTTACAGTCATTATTTGATACTACTGAATTATAGCCTAGCCATAATATGCAAATCCATTTTTCCCCACTGGTAGTGATAAAAAAGCATTCGAAGCAGTATGAGCTGTAAGAGGCAAGTAGGTACACTGTAACGTAGCAGCCATATGTGCAGAAAGTGGGGCTAACTTTTCTAGCAGACAAAAAAAAAAAAAATCCTTTGCTTGTTTGACATATCCTTCTTTAAAATATTTCAGCATGTGCAAGATGTACTGGTCTGGTTCACACTATATAAATACCTAAATTAATTTTCCCACTTTTTTCATTAAATTGAGGTAATACTCTGTGTGATATTTCACATAAAATACTAGGACCAGGGTATGAATAAGACTGCAAAGATGGGCTCTGTCTTTCTGTATCAGTATCACAAAGTACTCCATCTTTATTTGTACAGTTACTGTGCCACCTGGGAATCAAGCAGTGGTAGTGCATGACTGTGTGGCTCAATTTTGTTAGTTTTTTTTAAAAAAAAAATCCATTAGATAAACTTAATTTTGTAGTTGATATTAAGAATTTAACTGTGTTACTTTGGGAGAGCAAGTTCAGCTTCTGCCTGTGTTCTGCTGTTTGGGTTTTTGTTTTGCTTTTTAGTATTTAAAATCCAATGTAGTTTGAAAAACAAACCCCAAATAAATTATAGATTCTGAACATTGAAATATAATTTCTTTTTCTGGTATCTTATTCTTTCATTAGAAACTTGGAAAATCTGAGAGCCACAGGTGCATATTGCTGACCTTTGAAATGAAAATACATTCAAGCCTCCATAGATTAATTATGATGATCATTATCAGCATGTTATATTTGTTTCCAGCCTATATCTGGCAATATAGACATGTGCTACAGGAGCCAGGCGTGTTCCAGGGCCTTTGGTCCAGAGAGACCAAGAGCAGGTGTAGAGGACATGTGACAAGATGCTTTAGCAAGAATGAAGATGCATGTTCAGGGTAATGAGCTTGCAGTTGGTTTTGGTCTTCTGGAGAAGCCAGCAGAGGATGGCATGTGGAGAGGAGAAATACGCGGTACAAAAGACGTACAGTATTTGTAGCACTTAAGGATTTATATAACACTGCTAAGTATATTTACTGAGGTTAAAGTGTTTATTATCATTATGTTGGTTATAGAACTCTTATGAAGAAATTTGGGAGAAATTTAGAAGAGGACGTTAAAGACTGAAGATTGGTGAATGTATTTTAGAGGAAAGAGGTAATGTGGAAGAAGTAGTGATGGGCAGCAACATCGTCAGAGCTCAGAGACAGCACCTTGGTTTTGAGTGGCCCAAATGAATCAGTGGAGTGACTCAGGAGTCATAAAGGCAAAAGAGATTAGCTGGGAACAGATTAGTCTCTGAAATAGAAGACAGCATATTTCTTAAATATTATGGTAGAAGGAACAAAGTATGTATGTGGCCTGGGGAGGT
Source organism: Theristicus caerulescens (assembly GCA_020745775.1). Taxonomy (NCBI): domain Eukaryota; kingdom Metazoa; phylum Chordata; class Aves; order Pelecaniformes; family Threskiornithidae; genus Theristicus; species Theristicus caerulescens. The sequence continues at coordinate 63,311,163 of CM036564.1, read as the reverse complement.
ACAGTGGGATGCAGTCAGGGGCTGAAGTGGCAAGAAATGCTGTGTTCTCTCCAGTGGCAGAACCACAGGAGTGGGAAGTGTTTGGAGAGGGAAAACAGGATTTAATTGTGTCTGCATTGAGTTCAGTTTGAGGGAGTGGAATGTATTTATCTGACATGGATATCTGCTTATTCCTCTTTTTTCATAATGTACATGTCGCCAGCCAGCCTCTGTGAAAATGTGAGGGAAAACTGTAGCCAAGTCTACTGGTGCAGTCTGAATTATGCCTGAATAAACCTCAGCCTGAAATAGGAGAACATTAAGTTCTCCTTGGTTCTTATGTGTTGTTTAATTAATGCAAAATAATCCAGTAACACAATTTTTTTCAATCTGAAAAAATAGTTCTAGAGCTTAAAGAGAACATAAAAGTTTATCTAAAGTGCAGCTTTTATTTATAGTTCTTTAGAAAGTTTAATACATTATTTGAGATTGGAATTGATTTTACATCAGTTTATCGTTTTTATTAGCTTATTTGACACAAAACCCCACAATGCAGCAACTTTGACACAGCTTTTCATTTGCCTTGCTTATATTACTTGTCAGCATTAATGTTTTAAAGGGAAGATGGCTTACTAGCTATTAGCTGAATTTGGGAGGTGTTTCATCCTTTTAATGAGCTACCTATAAAAACTTAAATTTATTATTCTCTTTATAAAATGTGTCTGTTTTATCGGTGTCAGAAGTAAAGGTATAATGCAAAAAATACATCTGAAGGACATAGTGATTTTTAAATCATCAGGTTTGATGGAACCAGTTGTCCCCCTCCCAGGGGCTAAGCGATGCTGAGCGTTTCCAGTGACATTTGACTTCAGCTGGCACTGCCAGTGCTCCGGGCATTTTAGACTCTGGCTCTTAATTTGTTTCTTGGAATAGTAACAGTCCTCAGTTGTTTCTCTTTAATGTTTTGAACAGCTTTTCCACCCCTACATATGTTTGAATGGAAACAAAGGGCTCTTTAGCTGGTCCTGCCGTTCCCGAGAGAGAGAACTTGGGAAGAGCCGGGCAGGGTGTCTGAGTGACTTACGGGCTCAGCTGTAACCCGTGGCTGCCCTAGGGTCACTCAGGAACAATGAGAGCCTGGCCAGGATTTTCCAGGTGGGATATCAGTTTGTTTTAATTAAGGAACATTTCATTCTGTTTGTAATCCTTTTTACTGTACACAACTGTTAGAAAAACTGTACAACTGCCCACTATTTTGTTTGTAATATTTTGAATGCTACAGCTGTTGTTACAGCAACATTTTACATGGTAAATGTCTCTTATCCCACACACAAGCACCTTTTTTTTTTATTTATTTATTCTTTTTCTTTGAAGCTCTCTGGAAAATGCACCCTTGTAAACCAAATCCTGTCTTGTTAGAGCTTAGTAAATAAAACCTTTTCCATATGAGAAGAGTCCTCGCAAAGTTCCCTCACTAGCTATCTTGTGTAAATATCCCACTGTTTGCCTCTGGAGGTAAATTCAGGGCAGATTTTTCCCCCTCCAGTAAAGCTGATCAGTCTCGGTGCTGGGGGGCTTGCCAAGCCCTTCCCATCACCCAGGGCTGGAGCAGCCTCCTGAGCTTGATGTTGCCCAGGTTCTTCAGGTGGTCTTTGGTGGCTTTGTGTGTAGTCAGAGGAAAGAAAGGGTCAGGCCAAGGCAGCCAAGTGAGGCCTCTCTTCTGAGTTGTTTGCAGAAGAACCTTTCCACTAAATGTCTAAGAAAAATAACCACTTAAATTTGAGCATTGAGAAGCAGAATGCTGACAGGAGAAAGTTTGGTGCCTTGGTGTCTTTTACATGTAAACTTGCACTGGGTGGGAAAGCATAAGGCGCTTTTCCTCCCCTGCTTCCTCTGCCCTGTGAACCTCCCTTTTGTTTGAGGGAGGATCATGAAGGCATTGTAGGATCCCAGCAGGCAAGAAGGATTTGGAAAAAAAATGGGCATCTCCTGGCCGAATGGAGCAGTACTTTGTTATTTCCTATTTGTCTGCAGTACTTGTACTTTTTTGCCAAGCTCTTTGAATGCCTCCTGGTTTAATGTGTTTATTTTCATGTCACAGTAAGGGAAGTTGAGAGTATTTATCTTCATTTCCAGGTGCAGAACTGAAGCTAAGTGACACATTCAAAGTTACCCAGAAAATCTGTGATGGAGTAAGGAATTGGTCTCTTTAATCCTAGATTAAGCATCAGCTACTGAGCCTTTCTGCCTTGTTGGTCTTTGCAAGAGAAGTTCAGCTAATTTCCTTTCGAGCATTAGCAGGCTCTGCTGGCATCCATACTGTCCTGGAAAGCTCTGTATAACCTCACCATGAGAGCCTTTGATGGATACATTCTTTGTATCCCTACTAACACTTCAGGGTCTATCTTTGCAAGGAAAAGGGCAAGACTTCCTTTTTTATTAGAAATGAAAAATTAGATCTCCAGCAATCTTTTGACCTCTACTAAAACTTCCTGGAGCCAGCAGGCCCTAGTCTTCCCAATTAAAAAGTTAACTTTTGAAATTAGGCTTTAATCAACAAAACTTTAGAGCTTTAGTTAGGGAAGTTAATAAAACCAGTTACTGTTTCTCTTTGGTTAAGGACTTTCTTTTTAGTAACTGACCTTTTACTTGTGATTAAATACAGGTGCATTCAAAATGTGTTTTGTTCAACTGTTGAGTGTGACAAGGACATGAGATTAAAAATGGATTTTAAATTGCACAGTTGAAATAATTTGCTTTTGTATTATATGTATTTTTATTTCACCAGATTTTTGTGTGTGTGATAAAGGACACCAAGATCTTACTTCATAGAAAGTTGAATAGAATGGAATATTTTCAGTTGGAAGGGTCCTATGACGATCACCTAGTCCAACTGCCTGACCACTTCAGGGCTGACCAAAAATTATAGCATGTTAAGGGCATTGTCCAAATGCGTCTTAAACACTGACAGGCTTGGGGCATTGGCCACCTCTTGAGGAAGCTTGTTCCAGGGTTTGACCTCACTCTAGGTAAAGAAATGCTTCCTAATGAAGCATTTGCTTGGACTTCAAGTCTTGGAAAAGCCTTGTCCACTTCATTTCAAAATCCAGTTTTAAAATAGGTATGCTTTTGAGTGGATGGATTTCAGCTGGGAGAGTTTCAATCTAATTTCAATTCAATCTTCTCAATGAAAAATTGCCGCCTTTAAATAGGGTGCAGCTAATGTTGCTCCATGTTATTTGCATCTATTTCCAAATAGTTCGTGTGTTTGGCAATGCTTGGCTTGTGTGATCATTCCTATTTGGTACCACAGGAGAAACTGCTGGAGATGTAGGGAAGAGGGCAGCCAGGGGCAGCAATAGAAATTTAATTTCTGCACCTTAATTTCTCCCCATCACCCTCTCCTCCAGCCAGGGCTGGGACTGCTGAATTTCAACAGCAGGGCTCATGACCTGAAGCCAGCATATCCAGTCTCCTTTTCCATGGAGTGAAGGAAAATCATATGATTTTTCACTCGCAGTACTGCCTTGCGCTTTTTTCCCCGTATAGAGAGATGTATAAAGGAAATATGTTGCAGAGAAAATAAGGTGTTTCATGTTTCCCATTGGTGGGAAAGTAAAATTTTCCTCTCCGTGTGCTCGTTGACGTTGTATGCTCCGTTGTGTGGCTCCGTTCTCTTCCCGCTGCATCCCTTCACTGCAGGGGCTGCTCCTGGCTGCCGCCCTGCGCTTGCAATTGGGTGGCAGTGGGGCAGCAAGGCAGGCGGAGCCGGCGCTGTGCCACCCTCGGGCATCTTGCCTGGCCTCCAGCTGTATTGCAGAAGAGCCTGTGCTCCCTTAGGTCCTGTGTCATATCTGTTAGTCCTCTATGGATGTCTTTGTAGTATCTGAAGTGATGCTGGGTACTTGAATTGTTCCACTTGTATCTGGTGATTTGCAGTGTCTTTTAAAGAGAATTCCCTCTTGAGAAGAAAATAACCTGAAGCCTTTCAAACTGGTTGTATGGCCCTGCAGGACTGGGGGAGATGGTTAGTGGCCCTCAGGTTCTCCTCTTGTCTCCTGGAGAGGGAAAGCCATAAACCTTGTGCATGACTCAGATGTGGCAGGAAAATAGTGAGTGTGATTGCTGACTAGCATTATCCTGCGGGGTGCCCCGTCGCTGAAAGTCATCGAAGCTTTCTGCAGGGAGACTGTAATTTTAATGTGGAGATTCTGTGCTTGTGTGATTTTCTTTGTTCCTTTAAGATTCTGAAAATATAAAAGGGGAAGGGAACTTTACATTGTGGTTGTGTGTCAACTCAACATCTTACTGTTTAAATCCTTGTGCTAAATGCCCATTACGGATGCTGCAGGGAGGGAGGGGAAAAGCTGCTGTAAGTGCAGTAGTGATAATTGACCCACTTAAGAGAGCTGCTCTAATTTTGCATGTTACAGCATCCTGGAAATTCAGATAAGAATGTTGATCTCTCCAGCTAATAGGATTTCTAAATATATCATCCAAAAGAAGCAGGAGGACTGTAATTTTGCGCCCGTGTGTGTTCAGGCTAATGTTTTGTTTAAGAATTGCACACTCTGAAAATCTGCTTTTCTGTTAACTTGTTACTAACTCAGGAAAAAAGTATTTGACCTCTAGTGCTGGCAAGAGGAGACCTGATCCTGCCCCATTGAATTTGCTGACAAAATTCTCACTAGCTTTTGTGTAGAGGAGTGACCAACTTTTTTCCCCTCAGGATGTTGGTACCCAGCAGGTGGCTCAAATTGTCAACTTTTCCATAATGCAGCATTAAACACAGTATCTGCAGAGATAGAGAGGGGGGCAGGGTCACAAGATGGCCTATCAAGATTGCAGATTTTGGCTGGTTTTGATAGCTTTGTTGTTTGTTTTCCTCACTTAAGGGATATTTTTAACAGCAAAGGTCATAATAATCCTCTTTGGAAATTTGACTGCAGAAATACTTTTTTTGCTTTAGAGAGCAGTGTGTTTCAAGTGTCTCTCCAGGCAGTTCTTTCTCAAAGCACATCGATGGGTACGACTGCTGAAAACTATGGTGTTTGCGCTCAATAGAGCTGTTGCACGTAGACTGTTTTAATTTTGGAGGTCCTGTGCCGTTGCCCATCGTACCTTTCTGTGTTGGGACAAAACCAGTTGTCGTGGTCCCTCTTTGAAAGGAAGAGACACGCTTTACTCTGTAGGCTTCTGAATTAGGTTCGCTGAAGCCTTTGTCGCTGTGGGCTTGAATTCCATTATGGGCAGGCAGAAGTGTTTATCGTTTGGTAGTCCTGTGCTCTGTCTCCATGTCAGGCCTTGTGTAATGCAGAAATGCTTATAGCAGAAGCATCTGAACCAGATTTTTAATGCATGTAATAGTGGTCTGTTATTGCATGCATAAAAATAATTAATAAAATTCATTGCATGGTCTGTCCTCTTAGTAATTAGTTCCAGTTTGGAGTTTCTGAACTGATGAGGCATTCTTGTGGTAAAACAAGGAAAGAAAGAGAAGCAGGGAACAGGAGAGCTATGAGGGCATCAGTAATACTGGGGTAAAAATGCGAGGGGCAGCCCTCACCAGCAGCACTGAGAGGGGGTGATGCTTTGAAATGTGGTGGCAGAGACATGGGAACTAATGAGGGGAACGAAGGCAGGATGAGTTCTAGGTGATGGATGAGGGGAGGGAAATGTGATGGCAGAGAGGCCTCCTTCCAGTGAAATACAAAGGAGGGACGATAAGGAAGGGGATCACACCTCTGATGTCTTTGACCTTCAGCGATCCCTGCATGCTTGTGATTTAACAATCTTCTTAAAGTTTGTTTAAAAAAGGAAATGATTAGGTGGGCGCTCTGCTTAATTCAGAAGTTTATCTCTGCATCTGAATTTTGGTGCTTATGTCAGCAAAACTAGCATTATAACTATGTGGTGTTTTGACCTGATGGGAGCTAATACGTTGCAAACACCAGCTAAATAAAAAACAGTATGGTACAGCCGGTCATTGTGTAGCACATTCTTGCTTTTGTCAGAGGATATGCTGGATGTGGTGTGGGATGTGGAGGAGACGCTTCCCCTTCCTTCCCTGCATGCCCACCCCCCTAAAGAAAAGAAAATGGTTACCTGATGTTTTAATTAAATAAATCCTGGTAGCAAACATGATCAATTATGGTCGATGTTTTTGATCTGGTCACTGAAAAATATTCCAGGTTGTAGCCATCACTAATGTTTTTCTGCAGTTTAATGCTTTAGAAGTCAATTAGAAAACTAAATGTTCTCCTTCATTAAAATCATTTTGAAGATTGTGTATTTGCATTTTAATGCAGTAAGAATGATGCCTTAGAAGACAAATTCATATTATTAAATAGTTTAATTAAGATCAGTAATGCAAAATAGGGTGATTAAAAGCCACTGCATTGAGACCTGTAAGCACTTCTGTGCTTGCTATCTGCAAATATTATTTTAGCTTAAGGTCTTCTAAAACTGTGTCCACTCTCATCACATTCTTAAGTCTTATGCAGCTTTTTTTGTCTTGCGCTTTTTGATGTTGTAAGAACAAAGTGAAGGTATATCAGAGAAACAATATTACCTTTCAAATTTGTTCTGGAAAAACAGGATTCATTCTCAAACCTGGCCTGTCCTCATATCTTGAAAGTGGTCTTGATAATGATTTCTTACATCCTAATAAAGCATAAGCCTTTTTAAAATTGGTAAAAGTACTTCTCAAGAGCTGTCTTATTTCTTCAGATGTTTGTCACTAGGATTTTGTTTGCATGACATAGTCTTCATACACAAACTTCATGCTGGAAATGCTTCTCAATGGAAGACTTTTAGCATTTTGTAATCTCATGCCAAGTAAAATTGTGAGCTGAGCCTTTTCTAACCTTTTCGCTGTTAGCCTGCCTTTATGGCAAGTCCATGTCCTTCCTCGAAGGCAAAAGAAAATGTCTTTTAAGTTTAACTGCTAGACTGGCTCAGTATTGTAAGTGTGAATGATGTAATACTCAGTCACATGGTGGTATGTTTGCTATTTTCTCCCCTTTGAGAGAGACAGAATAATCTTTCCATCTTATCCAGCTTCAGCAGTTTGGGAAAATAGCAGCCTTAAATGAGACCCAAAACAACGAAAATCTTGATTTCTTCCAGAGCTCTGCTTTTGAAGCCAAATGTTCCCCATGCCTTCTTTATTTTGACTTGCTAATTGGAAATAAGATGTTGAAGATAACGTGTTCTTTGAAGCTTGTGTATTGTGTATTTTATTTAATCCTTTAAACATTTGACAATAATACATAAATTGCGGGGCTCTCGTCTTTAGATCAGCTGTAAGTGAATCATTTAAGTTTTCAACATCCTTCCAGTTTGGGAGAAACACAGTAGTCTCAGTGATGTTTTGACTGCATGTGTTGGTAAAGTGCTATGAGATTTGCTAATCAGCATTTTTAAATTGAGATGTATAACTGTTTCTTCAATGAAGGAGCAGCTTGTCTGCCAAAAGTAAAGTCTTAGCTTATGCCTTGACAGGGAGCAGAAATCAGAGTGCTCTTCAGATTCCTTTTGTATTGGTAAGCAGGGAGGAATGGTGAACAATATATTTTATGTTATCATATATGAACTACTCATGATGGAAAGCAAATTTTGAAAGAGGGGAAATACATAGACCGAAAAAATCCTTTTAGTGTGGACAAAAAATTGTGTCTAACTTATAATATGCTATAATCTTTTCAATATGAAGAGAAAATTGTGCAGTAAAAATACATGTTCAGCAACATGACAAGTACTAACTGAAATGTGAAAGTCCTTATTACATAAAAACCAGAACTCCAAACATTGCCTCTATCTTATTGTCAGGAGAATTTCTCAGCTTATCTGTTTTACAGTGTTTTTCTTTCTATAATTGGTCCTTTTAACTTTTTATTGTGCTTGTACAGAGCCTTTTGGCCTTGCAGTCTCCAAGGGGAAACAAAGTTGTTACTGTCATTTCAGGTACCGTAATGTGTGGCACAATTCTAGGACAAACAAAAAGCTGGTGTTTCAAGTTAGACTGTAGAAAATTCGAGAGGTTACCCGCACTTGCTAGTTTTTAAGAAAGCACCACTGTGTCCTTGCTTTGCAAAGGTTTTGTCCCTTCTAGCTAACTTGCATTAAAAATATGCTATTCCGCGCCCCCCCCCCCCCCCCCGCCATGAAGCCATGGCTTCAGTGTAATGAAATTCTGCCTATTCAGCTCCAAAGGTTGTGAGATTATAGATGCTTTTCTGTGACTTTTCCTGTTGGGCAAAAGAGCTGGGCTGTCTGAATTGAGAATATTTCTTTTGAAATTTGCCATTGAAATCACCAGTGGGCCGTCCTTGGTCTCCAGGGAAATGAGGAAAGAAATGTAAAATAATTGTAAGTCATTACTGAAGAAGTCTTCTTTAAAAGAAACATCTGGAGGTTTCAGCTGCTGCACCTCTTGGTACCTGAATTCAGAGAACGCTCATCTGGAGTTGAAAGTTTGGTTTTCCCACTTGAGTGCTGTTAACTTCTACAGAATCTAAGTTGAATTTTCTTTTCTGTGTGACAATTTCTGGTCCTTAAAGGATCAGTCTTCTAGAGAATGCAACAGATGGACTGCATCTGTGCCGCTGTCTCTGAGGGACTCCCAAATCACTGCATTCTTGTCACATCTGGAGGACCCAGTTCATTGCCAATAATTATTTCCAGCACATATTCAGATTATGGTTTTCCAGTTCAAAAATATTTCTGCCAACTCTCAGTTTAATATTTATTATTTTCCACCTAGACTCTGAGCTCTTACTGTGGCAGAGGAAAGCAACTCAAGTATTGGTTGCTGCTGTACTCATTCCTCAGTCTTTGAACTGGTGGCTTCAGTGTCTCAGCTGTTTCTCATAGTCATTTAATGATGAAACAAGAGAATGCTCCAGTCCTTGGTTTTAGCTGATAATGTTGGCAGCCCTCCCAGCAGAGCTGTAAACTGGTCACTTTCCTCCTGTTGCAACTGGAGAAGTTGGGAGCACAATCAGGAGCCAAGAACACTGGCTGAGAGGTAGTATCCAGAACATGAGGACAGCATAAAAAAAAAAAAAGCTGCAAAAAAAAAAAGGTAGCTTGACAGAAGTGTTTCATTGCAACAGTCCTTCCTACTGAGAGGTTCTAGGATGGGAGGAAAGAGAATACAGAGCATTTTCTACCAGCTCTCCAGCAGGCAGAGGTGTGATACATACAGGGAAATGTTTATATAGACAATATATCTGAAGGTGATGAAATACAGAGGAGACAGTCCAGAAAGCCTGTGTCCTATGTAGGGTTGTAGAATAATTTAGATTGGAAGGGGCCTCTGGAAGTCAGCTCTGCAATTCCCTGCTTATGTCCTCAGTAGATTGTGAAGCCCTACTCTGGTTGAGTGTTGGTCATCTCTAGGAGTAGACATGTCATACTCTCTCTGGGCACCCTATTGCAATCTTTTACTACCTTCATGGCAAAGATTTTTTTTTTTTCTAATATCTAATCAGATTTTTCTCTTGCTGCAACTTGCATCTGTTGTCTTTCGTTCTGTCTGTGTGTGTCTGAGAAGAATTTGGCTCCGTGTTCTCTATACCCCCCTCACTAGGTAGTTAAGACAGCATTAGATCTCCCCTAAAGCCTTCTTTGGGCTGAATAAGCTCAGCTCTCTCAGCTTTTCCTCATATATCGCATGCCCCAGCCCCTCAGCCATGTCAGGGCCCCTTCACTGTAGTCACTTCAGAGTACTGAAGTTGTACCTAAGAACCTAGACCTGAATGTGGCTCTCCAGATGCAGCCTCACAGGTACTGAGTAGAGGGGAATAACTACTTCCCTTGGCTGTTGGCTACGCTTTTGCTAATACAACTCAGTACGTGTTTGGCCTTTCTTGATGCAAGAGCATGCTGCTGACTCCTGTACACTGTGTCCATGGGGACCTCCAGCTCCTTTTGTGCAAGCTGTTCCTTGGCTGGTCAGTCCCAGCCTGTACTGTAGCAAGGGCTTTTTCTGTCTGGGGCACAAGACTTTTCAAGAAGTTCAAAGACATAGGCAGCTCCTGTCAGCCCAGTTCTCCAACTTGCTAAGATCCCTCTGAATGGCAGCCCCACCTTCTGATGTATTGACTGCTCCCCCAGCTTGGTGCAATCTGCATACTTGCCTCTGGTGCCTTCTGCCTTGCTGTCTCATTGCTAATCGAGACAGCGTTGCCCCCGAGGGATCCCTGTAGTACCTGTCTGCTAGTTGGACTTTGTACTATTAATCACAGCCCTTCAACCTTGGCAGTCCAGCCAATTTTATGCTTGCCTTCTAGGCCAGCTAGCCAAACCACGATGTCTCAACAATTTGGCTTTAAGAACACCATGGCAGACCATGTCTTCAGCTTTGCTGAAGTCAAGGTAAGCAGCGTCCACCGCAGTGCCAGTTTCCCCTGAGCCTGTGTCAGTTACGGTGCCATGTAAAATGGATGGGTAGGTGACACTTTGCTCAGGGGTGCAGCTGAGCTGGCTTTCTACTCGGCAGTTTAAATTTTTGGCTTGTGCTATGTATGGAGAATTTCTCTTTGCTCAGAGTCCAGACTGATCCATATTCTGATGGGTGACAATGACAGGCACCCATTGATTGGGGGGGGGGGCTAGTGACTAAAGCCTCTTCCTGACTTGCAGAAAACCCAGATTTGCTTCCGTAAGGGGAGTTAAAAGCCGAGAGGGTAGTCAGGGTCGAACCCTGCCTGTTCTACTTTTGAAGTTGTTGTTGCTCTGTAATCTGAAATGTAAGAATTGTGGGGCCAGGAGAAGAGAAAACAGGTGGAAGCTTTTGTAGGTGAATGGCCAGGCTTTGCGAGGGTGTATACCTAGGTCAGCTTCCTTCTCTCAGGTTATTTCTGTGTGTTTGTTTATTTTTTTTTAAATAATGTATTTATTATATATGAATATAATGACCTAATATGTAAACAGTTCTGGCAGCAGGACTGTAACTCCAGTTTGCTCCTTCCTAGCTGAGGGTCCTGGTGATGGAGGTGTAGAATTTATATCATTTTACGGAGAAGGTCAGTATTATAATCCCCATCTCCTGGTTGAAGAAACTGAGGCACAGAAGGGAAGCAAAATAGGTTGCTCATCAGGGCAGTAATATGATGTAGATATGTTTGTGTCCCATGGGCATCTATACTTCATACAGTAATATGCTGCCTCCCACAAAGTAGGAGTCCTGTTCTGCATATTAGTCTCCTATTAAATTTTGCTAAGACCCTGGAATATATTTTTCCAAGTATGTTGGCTAAAACACTTGGAATTTTTAGCTAAAATTGTGAAGAGGAGCAAGTTCTACAGGCTCGTTACCTCTGGTGTGTTGTACTGAGCTGGTTATCAAAATCCTAGGCTGAATTTGCAAGTCTCAGCAGTGGGGAAAAAAAAGTTATAATTTTTATTGAAAGCTTTGCAAATATAACACAATCGGTGAGCAGCTGTAAACACCAGACCCACAATAGCATTCTCAATTGTTGTTCAGAGCAGAGCTGTATTTTAGGAGCTTGCCGTCAGCATGCTGTAGAATATTATTTGAAATTACACTGCTTGGTTACAATAAAACTACTGCAAGACTGTGTGAAAGGAGTCTAGGGGGATCTTTCCCAGCGTATCACTGGCAGTTTTGATTTTCCCAGAGGCAGATGATATGTACATCATTACTGATTTTTTTTCTCTCATGAAGAATTCCAGCAGCTGAGATAAGTTTACAGCTTCTTAAAAACTGATAGTGAAAGAGCAGTCTCTGTGCTGAGACACAAGATAAGTGCTTGCCACTGCTACAGCATTCAAAAAAACAATACAGGGATAAAAGTTTAAAATGACACTTAAGGAAAATACTCCTCATTTTCCATCTTGATTAAAACCATTTAATGAAGGTTGTTAACTTTTAAGAATGTGAGAAATGCCATTGCAAGTAAATTAACTTAAGCGTGTTCACTAACCGATGCTGTGCAACATTGTCTTGCCATGCATTGGGAGTTCCTACTTAAGTAAATACTGACAGTAATGCCAACAGAATTGCAGTACCCGTGACAAATAGAGACTTGCAGCAGATTGCTTACCTCAGTTTTCAGTAGGATATCGGTATGTCTACTCTGGCCCCTTCCTACCCTCCTCTCCCCCCACACTCCTTGCCCCAGTAAAGAGTTTTCCTTTTGCTCCTTAAGGATCCCTTCATAAAGATGAATAACCAATAAACAAGGAGTTGACACCTGCTGTATCTTTTTTAACACTGAGAATTGATATGTGTATTTACAAAGTGATTTTAGAGTAAATTGGTGCAAAATTGAATTAAATACTAAACTGAATAAAGGATTTTAAAGTTGTTATAGGAGCTTCTTAGCTATGTGTTTTGGATAATAAATTAGGACTGGCATACTTAAAGGAGGGACTGAATCTGTGATATGCGTTGCATCTCTTTTTATTATAAGGAGCTCAGGATGTCCCTTAGCTCTTAAGCCCTTTTTGCGTGTTTTGGACAGGGGGACAAATTTCTATGTTGATTTGCATATCATAAACCCCATAGTTAGATCAGGTTGTTGCTTTAAGACAGGATGTAGCTTGGGTCTTTCAAAGGCAGGGAGAGGGTCTGAAAAATATTTGTTGACCATAAAGTTAGTTACCTACTGGGAGATTATAACTGAAATATATATGAAAGCTTGTTTCTCTGAACTTCTGGAGAGAGTTGGGAACCCCAGAGTCAAGATGTGTATTGTAATAGTAGGATAGTCAGAAGATTTCAGAGAATTTTACAAAGGAAGGTGAAACTGTTGTCTTCATTATAAAAACATGATAAAGAAGGATGAAATTTTTTTTGTGGAGCAGAGGCGAAAATGGAAACAGAAACCCAGTGTCCTGAGGCACAGCCTAGAGTCCCTCTGGGCTATGCCTTTCAATTTCTTGGGAAAAACTGATTCCAAATGGGAAGCATTTATTTTGCACCCTTTTGTGTAGATAAAATAGGAAGTGTATCAAATACCTGTGACTGTGTTTTCCCAGCTCAACAGATCATCTCAAAGATTGATTCTCATAATTGAACTCTGAAAAGTTAGCTACCTTAAAATCTCAGATGTGTCGTCTTTCTTCCCTGACATGTAAACTCTTCCCTCCACCTGCTGTATTATACTTGTTCAAGGACCAAATTTAATCTTTTTCTACAGGCAACTTTTCAAGATATAAATTTGTTTTAAATTTAAAATCCAGTATATTATGTCCTTGAAGGGAAATGTGTCATGTTGAGAATTGTATCCATTTCCAAGTATGATGTGTCGCTTGTCTCTAGCCCTGAAAGGTATTTAAAATTTTGATATTTTTAAAGTTAGAAAAGCTATTTCAGTTAACTTTCTTTTTTTTTTTTTTAGTTCTTCCTGAGCCCTGTTGATTTGGGCTCTCAGGAAGTGAAGGTATCTTCTCACCCTGCTGGTGACAGCTTAAGGTAATATCTCCTTTGTGCATTGCTGTGAAGTAGAAGTGAAGACATGGTTGCATATTGTGTCTTGTCCACAGGTTGGTAAATTCAAATGTGCTAACTCAGTTGCTTCTGTCTGTTACCATATCCCAAGATACCTGGGTAACTCTCCAAGGAGGTTACGTGAGTTTTCTACTCTCGTACTGCTACCAAACCTCCCTTGAACACTTACAGTGGTACTCTAAAGCATAGCCTGTGCAAGATGCATTATTCTATATTTGGTAAAATGCTTTATTAGTAACTCATTTGGGATAAGCTGCTATTTATGAACCATAAGGCAAGCCCAGTTTAGAAAATGTAACTCTCTAACAAAAATCAAATTCTGTATACCTCCGTGCTGTTATGACTTACATAGGTTTCTGCTACAGTGAACATGTAGAAATCTATTTTCTATTTAGTGTAGGCATTTCTTAAAGTGAAAGCATGGGTTGAGGATTTTTTTAACCCACTGATGTGGCACATTAGTTTAGCTCCATGTTTTCCTATTTATTTTGTTGAAAATGACTAAACCGGACTGCTTTGAGGAGTTCAGCCAGTGTAAAAGTGGCGTGTTGTCCTGAGTTCCAAGCACTGCTGATAAACTAGTCCTAAGCGCCCAGTTTTCAGCTCCATGCTGCGTTTAAGTTCTGTAACAAACACAGGTAATTGGGGAAGTTATTGTGACTTACTGTAATGCCTTTAATCAGACTTGCTTTGATTACTACAAGACTGGTAATAAACAGTTTGGTAGCCTTTGTGAAAGCGTTGCTCGGTCCGTGCCCCAGCAGAGAGCCGGCCCCATCCATGAAGCCGTTACGCCTGGCATTTTCTGACGGAGTGCTGTAGGTGTGAGGGAGAGTGGGAATGCAGAGAGCTCTCCTGCCTGCTGAGGTGAGGCTTTCTGATCAACAGGAATACACCATTAGGGGGAAAGGTATTCCTGTACTGCCCGCTTTCTAAATACAAGGGCTCCCTTTGGTGCATGGCGGTAAGTATCCAGCTCAATTAACAAAAGAGGTTTCTACAGGTATGTGCCTACAGGCATCTGATACAGCAGGGTTTATTCTGTCATTGTGTTACATGACGTAGGCTGATATGGTTCTCTTAAAGGCCTTTGAGAGTAGGAAATTTAACACATGCGATTGTTGTACTTCCCACTGAAGGCCATTAAGGAGTCAGCAGCCTCAGAACGGCAGGGGTGCAATTAATTTTTTTGAAGCTATACTTTTTCTTAAAACAAAGGCTCTAGTGTCAGAAATTTTCTCCTAAATGAGTGGCACTGTTTTATGTGTAAGATATTGGATAAGGCAGATGCACGGATAAATCGAGTTCACTGATACTGGCAGGAAAGCAGCATCTGAGTTTCTGTGCAGACTCTGCCATGTCCCAGTGCTGGCACAGCAGCTGCCGTGCTCCCATCCCAGCAAAGGTCTGTTGAGATAATTCTCCGAGGAGTGCTTAATACCAGTGCATTAGACTCAGTATGGGTATGAAAGCAAAGATGTAACGCTTGGCTTCTAGCATGGAAAATGTAAAACATTCTGTATCTACAGAATTTGGTTTTGTTCTGGTTTAATTGAGCACGGTAATGCTACTTTTCGAAGAGTATAGCTGGGTGTTTACTGTGGGTAAACCAGAGCAGTACTATGATAAACTTTCGCACAGGAACTGTGTATGTACTTAAAACAAGGAAGGTGTTATCAGTTTTATAAGATTTTGGTTTACTATAAAGCACTTATTCTGCAGGCTTTTGCTCCTTATTTGTTTTAAGGTCTCTCTTTCAGATAAGGTAGGTCTTTGTGTTTTGGAGCAAGCTGGGGAGAACTCTGCAAACAGTGTTACTTTAAAGAGAAATTTGAGAAGGTGGGATGGGTGACTGAGAGATTGTCTCAGGCTCTAGTTTTGATGAATGCTTTAAGCCAGTGTGAGCTGGCGCGGCTTCAGAAAGAAGTCATCTTGCTTTGCCCTTGCCTGCTCAGTCCTCCCCCAGTCCGTCGCCTGCCTTCTATCAGCCCAGGTGTTTGTGCAGTTACGTGTGAACTGGGGAGTTAATCCAGCTGAAAATGGAGGGGGGGGGGGTGAGAAAAGAAAAAAAAAAAAGAAATCTTTATCTCTGACGGTTCCCTAGGCTGGTTTGGCACATCGCTGCACAAATAGCAGCCCAGGAAAGGGGGGTGGTAATGGGCCGGAATCAAGCCAGTTTGGGGCAGGCTGGCTGAGATGATTCTGGTTCTTTTTTTTCTTTTTTTCTTTTTGCATCTTTCCAAACTCTTCCATTTGGAGTTTTCTGAAAAGCAGAATGTCAGGCTCATGACAGTGCTGGTTTTCCTTTGCCGCCTATGAGCAGGCAGTGATTTTTCTCTGCTTCTAGTTTCTGCCACTTTTTTTGTCTCAGCCAGCTGCTTCATGTTTCCAAATGTGTGTGCTGCTGCTGTGCTGAATACCCGATTGTCATCTCAGAATAGTTCTCCCAAATCTGCACCTCTGAGTTGTGTGAAACTCTTCTTTCACTGTTGGTACAAGAGTCATAACATTTACAGACTTTGTATACAGGGAAAAGAGAGAACTGAACTCCTTTACATTTACTTAAATCTTTACTATTGGTGTCCTCCTTCCCAGCCGCTTTTTTTTATGCCCACTGTATTATCAAATGGTCATCCTGTGCAGATTTTTGGACTGTGCAGTTTCATACCTGCTTATGTGTTTGAACTCTTTTCAGACACAGGATGTTTTCTGCTGTGATTTTACTATTTACTCTTGTTTCTTTTTCTGTTGCAGCCTGAGCTTTGCTCCTTTCCTGGTGCCTCTCTCCTATTCTTGTCTGCCAGCCCCACTCTTCTAAGTTCTTCCTTAAACCTTGCTTCTCCTAGCAACCTCTCTTGTTTTCCCTCACCAGCACTTGTTCAATTTACTGTTCAGGGGACGGGGTCTGTCTTTCTTGTTTGGAGACTTTTTGTTGTTTGAATATAGCCAACCGTTATTTATACATGGTCACATCATCCAGGTTGAAGATTAACCTCATGTCTCTCAAAACTTTTAAATTACTATTTACATTTTAATTCTATGCCTAAATTTTCTTTTCCCAAAGTAAATACACTAACTAGATTATCTTTCAGTAGCTTAGTATGGATATCCTTTGCATATTTTATCCATCTGATATCCTGAATAATTGCGAGTTGACTGTACAAGCATTTTGGGACAAGAAATGTGTTTTTTACTTTTTTGGTTGTGTTGTGCTGTGTTATAAATTTACATGTGACTATGTAAATACTTTGCAATATCCCACAAAGCAAGTTATTTACTTGAAGTCAGTAACACTAGGAATACAGCCTAGCCCCAGTCCTTGGAAGACCATATTCTCTAAGGGCAGCGTTTTCAAAAGTGCTGAACACTTGCTGCATATTCAGCTAGCCTGGCGTGCTTTTGAAAATGTTCCTCTAAATGGGAATGACTCTGAAGACAATTATTAAGAAAAGCTACAGCATTAATTTAGTAAAGACTGAACAGTACGTGCATTGGGGAGTCTGAAGGTTAATGTAGCTCGCAGGCGTTGGATCCATCCAGTCTAACCGGCTGCGGTGCCAGTCAGCAGCCCAGTTGCCCTAGATTTTGTCTACAGTCACTGGAGATAGAGGAAGGGAGAACTGGTATCAGAGGCTAATTCAGAGCTTAGGTGATCCAGGAGGCTACACTTCTAACCCTTTCAGGTAATGCCATGAAATCAGGCAGCCTGGATGCAGCCCGAAATGGCTGTCATCTTTTTTAATAGTCAGCCTAGGTGGTTGTAGGATGCTGAATTACTGGCATTACCTTTGTCTTAACTATGAAGATAAGGGCGTTTCATGTGCTGAAAGGGTACTGCTAGAGAAACATCCTGATTTACCTGGGGAAGGAGCGCAGCAGTGCTTTTTGTCCTTAAGTTGGGGATTTTAGAATACAGAATATAGAAAAATATAGTTTTATGAAATACAGATGTGCAGCTCTGTGCAAAGAAGGACAAAAACCCCACAGACCAAAATGCAACTCTTTTTTTTTTGCTCATGCATTAATCTACACATAAATAAACATAGCTTTTTATGAAAGTGGCATTTGTGCTTACCAGTTTGATTAGTTAAATGCTGTTTTTATTTGTATACTCGAGTGCAGCCTGTGCCCTGTGGACTTCTTTGCACAAAATTGCAAACTTAAGAAACTTTGGAAACTGGCTCTGTAGGATTTCAGCCTCAAGGCAAAGCTTTTATTAGAGTTATCAGAAATGAGTTTTCTACAAAAGAATTGGTTTTGGTTATTTTCTAATCATTTTAGTTCAGTGTCATTGGGAAGAGAAATGTTTACCTTAAACAATTAGTGCTGTCAGTCAGTTTTAATTAATTGCTAATTAAAATGGTGAAAGTTTGTAAAGCAGCAGAGATATTCGTGATAAATCATAATCAGAAATCACTTGGTGTATGAAAATATGGGAAAGGAAGTTTGTGAATTGGGTGTTGAACTGAAAGGTGGAAAACTGGGTTCAGGGCCAGGCAAATGCAGTCACTAGTTTTTCACCCTGGTATCGCTCCACTTCTATGTCCACCCCACCTTTTGTTTTATCTCCATGTGTTTGTTACTCTAAGTGCTTCTGGGAAGTTCCCATCTCTTATGTAGCTTATACAGAACCACAATTGCAAATATTTCATTTCATTTAGAACTTGAGAAAAATTTGTTTTAATATCCAGAATTTTTTTTTGCTTTTCAGTCAGATTTCCTATTAAGCTTTGCTTTTGTTTTTGCAGCCCACTGAATTGCTCTTGTTGAGTACAGAGAGGGACTTTGTGTTTACATATTTTATATATTTAATGGATCTGGTTTTAGTTTTTGTTAGAAAGCATTTTAGCTTCAGCTGAAAAAAGGTAATGCTTCATTAGTGGACAGCATGGCTCTTATGGATGTCAAATTTCTGCTGAGCGGCTTGCAGTCACGATTCCTTGGCATTAGTCCTCTTTCTGTTGTATGGCTGATTTTGTAGTAAGCTTGTAAAAATAAGTTCTGAGGGTAACTTAGAAAACTAACTAAAATACTAGACTGTCTTCTTCATGCTGCTCATATGTGCCTGTATCTCCCAGATATGACATGCTACATAGTGGAAGAATTTTGACACAGTAGCATGAAATAATCTGTTTGAAGGTTTCCTGATTATTGTAGATTGTCACACACTAAAATAAAGATTTTTTTTTTTTTTAATTTTTTTTAGGAAGGGGAATGACTCTATTGTAAATGATAATTGTTATTTTAAAAGCATCTTCCACAATTTATTCCTGCATCTCTGCATGTAACTTTGGCAAATGGCAGTTTTACCTCCTGCTAAATATTAATATTGAAAACCAAGGGGATTTTGCTGCATGTAAGTACTTCAGGATTGCTGGAATATGTAAAAATGTAGGTCTGTCTGAAGGACAAATGCATGCTCGTTTTGGTATTTTGGGTTTTAGCTTTCCAGTACTATTAATTTCATCATGAACTTTTGTTTCCTATGGTGCTGAGAATGAGATCATTCTTGCTGTGATTCATGGTGCTCTCACATTATCCACAGATTACTAGATTATAAAGGCAGAAAAGGAGCGTTCTGGCCACTCAGCCTGACCTCTTGCATCATGTTGGTCAAAGGATTCCCTTGAATTAAATCTTTTGAAGGAAAGCCTCTAGACTCATCTCACTTTGATTTAAAAGTTTCTAGTGATGGACGGTGCATACCTTGGTGAAATTAGCTTAAAGAATGAACAGCAAAGGAAAAGCAGTTGAAACTGTTAACGCTTTTCTCTTTTTCTATTCCTTTTTTTTAAATGGGGTGCATTTATAACCTAAGTCCCCTTGTGTTTATGTCCTGCTATTTTGTATGTGTATATCTGCAATATCAGTAGCTTTCTATCCCTTTGAGAACTTTTCCATATGCTACCAGTCTCCGTATGTAAAATTATCATTGTTTTCTTTCAGCTTCAAAGAAAACATTTATCTTACGATTGTATAATTTTTGAATACATATTAAGTATTATCTGCTGTTTTCAGCTGTTGTTGTATGTTCTCCTGAACTGTTCCAACTTTGAAAAGGAGTTTGACAACAACTGCCTGTTTTTACAACTACTTCCTGCTGATAATTGTGCTCACAATATTCACAGTAAAGGCCAACCCATTGCTACTGCATGACTCAAATTTCCCCTTTGCTTTTGCTTCGCTGTAGCAGGTACACATCTGATCAGGGAGAGAGATTGCTGGAGGCTACCTTAAATGAAATCCAGAAATGCCACATTTTTACTGTGACCTTTGCTTACAATTTCAGTGGACACTTAAACTAACTTCTCTAAGGAGCAAAGCAACTGTATGTTAAAGCATCTATAGCGTAGCTCTAAATTGCTTCAGAGTTGCCTGAACCCTGCAAGTGAATTTCCCATCTTCTTAGCTCTAATATTTTGTCATTATAAATGCATGCAGTGCTCTCTGTTTCTCTGTACTTGGACAAAAAGGTAGATTTATTTTTTTTTCTTACAGTAATAAAGCCTGAGCACTTGTAATGTGTTACTAAGTTTAGGTCTTCTACCAAAGTGTTTTTGAGAGTTTGAGGAAGATGAAGAATACTTTGGTATACAGATTTCATGACGGTAACTGAAATGCCTAGGTTAGAAAAGTGGCTCCCTGGCTCACCTAGGACCTGAATTAGCCTCTGGCACTGATGCTCTCCTTGTCTCCTGCTCTGTCTCCAGTGACAACACTTTGGTGCCTCAGTAACCTATGAGCTGCTTTTCTTTTGGTATTTTTGGGTGGTTTTGGTTTTGTTTGTTTTTTCCTAAATTGTGACAAAATCTATTGGATATGAGTGATAATGTTAGTTTATCTCAGTGGTGAAAGTATCTCAGGGTGAGCATAGAGTAACCAGACACTTCAAGTCAGTAACGAGCTAGGAACATTTTCAGACCTAGAATATTTCTGAAGCATAAAACTGGTGTAGTGATTTCTTCCTAGATCTGTTTGAGTTGCCGACGAATATGGTTCCTTGGCAATTTCATTGTTAAAGTCTTTCCATTTTCTCCTTTCTCATTACTTTGATGAAAAAGTTGGGTTGAATTCCGTGTTGCTCTGTGTAAATTTCTAAGCTCTATGTTTTACAAATTATTTTTGTTAGCAATTTCCTTACTGTGTTAAAATTTAAGATTACTTTAATGTCTTGTATAATATTATCTATAAGGGATTTTGCATTTTTTCAGAGACATACTGAGTTTTCAGCTAATTAAATATCCAGCTATGCTGTGTTTTTTTAAATGCTAAAATTAACTTTCACCAAATAATATTAACATAATGTATTGAATTTTGTAACAAATTTGGAGTAATAAATTCATATAATTTTAAATGCAAACTAAGGATAGAAATGCTCAAGGATAAAAATTCTTAGTGAGACAAATGTTTATGTATAAACTGATTACGTTATCTGAATTATTCTCCTTCTATGGCTGATAATATTTAGGAGAAACGTGTACTATATTACTCTGGCATACTTTAAGAGGAACATATGCTAATACTTGTGTTACCATGATGTACCAAACTATACTGACGTCCCTGTGGTTTTTTTAATACTGTATTTCTTAACACATTGCTACATACACAAACGCACATACACCCCCGCGTACATGTTTTTTTTGCCTCTCTCTCTGTCTCCTCCTCTCACACTTTACTTTGACACTTCTTTTAATGGTAAAACTGGAACCCTTTTACGATGTGTAAGCCACACCTGAGTAGCTGATAGGAGATCCAGCATGTGTTTCTTACTTTGATAGCAGTGAGAAGGCTACCTTGCACCTTAAGCTTAATGGTGTTTTTTTTCCTTTTTCATTTATTGTTAAGACAGTATATTTTAAGTGTGCTTACTTTCAGTAAAATCTAATGCAAACTTGTAGCGGTTTTGGCTTGGTTTTAGCTATTATGAGTTCCTATAATGAGTGACCTAATATTTTTGCAGCAGCATAGGATATGATGGAGAGAGTAAGAACTCAAAGGTAACAGCTGTTTTTCTTGGTCAAAATGGCTCTTTCCAGCTCTTTGACAGGTCCTTATAGAAGAGGACAAAAGAAACTTATTGCAGTTTTCTTAGCTTGCTCTTCCATCTGTTTTTCTCGGCTCCTAAGCTGGCATAGGAGACTGATGATGCTTTACGTTCTTAAATAAAGTGTAATGAGAGTATTCTATCTTGCTGCTGTTATTGGTTTTTGTTATCATTGGGTCTTTCTTGGGCTGCAGTATATGGTGAGTCTTGTAAGTCACACAAAGTGTTGGCTTGTTCTTTGAGACCATCACTCCACATGGGCAAGTTCTGCAGCAAATGCAGCGGGTGCTGGCAGGATTTTCTGGGGAGTTGAACGGTTAGCTGGATGCTGGCTGTTAGCAGAAGGGGTGCATCCAAGTACCTAGTCCTTATTTGGCTTCTTTGACAGTTAAACCTGGGTTTAGTTCTTCCTTTTTGGGGGTTGCTAATGAAATTAAGAAACACTGTCACATTCAACAGGCATGTATATTCCTTGACTTCTTCACAGACATGTTACTTGACCTCAGTGACCTTCTTCAGGTATGGTATCTTCTTTCATTATGAAACTTTTGTTGAATTGTAAAAGTTTAAGGTTAATTACAAGCAAAGAGCTGTCAGCATGGGCTGTTTGGGATGTTTTAATTTCTCTCTAAAAATTCTGAATGGGAAAATCACTGGGTTTGTAAATCTGAGTAATTGTTCAGTAAAACGAAATGTCCAACAAACGTTTTTTGCTTTTAATGCTGCAAGTAACGTATCAAGAGATAGTCTGATCCTTTTATCGGGATTCAGAGTTGCTGCAATGGCAGGGGTCAGATGTTACACATTTTTAAAACAACAGTTGTTGAAGACAGAAATAACTTTTTTGGTAGGTAATACTGTGTAAATGGATTAGTGCACTACAGAGACGTGTTTTATAAAATGTATTTTGAGAGAAATGCGTACTTGCTCTGTATGTGGAAATAGAAAGCTCTACTGACATATGCTGTCTTACCCTCATTCTCCATGTTGCAACTGTTTTACATACAATGTGAGTAGGTTAGTTGCATCTATTTTTGTCCTCCCAGCTGTCTTGGTAAATGGCATCCTCTGAAGACTATTTATTGCTTGAAGCAATCTGCTGGAATGGCAGCAATCAAATGAATCTTTAATTCTTAAAATTAGTAACTTCTTCCTCTTTTCTAAACTCTTATTGAATTATTTTAATTACTTATAACCAAATACTGCATCTCTAGAATGGGAGGTTTATTTCCTTCTAAACACAGGTGACTTTTCATGGTGATTGTTATGAAATAGAATGATCATAGTAATATGAAGAAAGAATAGTCACACAATGTGAAGAAGAGGTATTGTATCTGTAAAAGAAAAAAAAAGATGTATTGTCAGCAGGAACAGACAAGAAAGATTGAATGATTTGTCTTTTCCCCTCTGTACGTTCCAACCAGAGGAAGTGTTGGGATGGGGCATATGAGGACCAAAAGGTTAAAGAGGGGTAACTGAGGAGATGGGAGAGACAGAAGTGGATTAGTGGTAGGGAAATAATCAACCCTGGAAAGAGGAAAAATGCAAAATTTCTATTTATGTATTTAATGCAAAATTTCAATATCATGATCTGTATTTATGTATTTAACTGTGTGAAGACTTCTGATATGCTCTACTTCATAGCTTCTTTAAGGTGAATCTGAGCAAACAGGAATCTTAAATGTTATTATTAACTGTAGTTAGCCAGAAAGTCCTGTTTGAGAATGCATAAATGATCTCTTGCTTTTCAGGTCCTAGCTTGATTTCTCCCCCACCCTGAGTTTGTTTAAAAAAAAAAAAAAAAAAAAAAAACAAACCAACAAAAAAAACCTGCTTTAGATCACCCTTTGCCCACAGATTGTATGCCTAAAAAAGAAAAGCAATTAGTTCATTAGATTGTACTGTATTACCTTGAAGTGCCTTTATTTTCAAAGACATCTCTCCCATCCTGAAGTTGGGATGTGAATGTCATTAAAGAAAAAGAAAGGTTGTTAGCAGTGGTAGTAGTGGCAGTGGTATTATCTTTCTAAAATATTTAACTTGTTCAGACTCATCTGTACAAAATGTGTCATACTGGTCCAGGTAATTGTTTTTCTTGGTAAAATGAGAAAGGTGTCAATTTTATATCAGAAAAAAATCACAT
Organism: Theristicus caerulescens; assembly: GCA_020745775.1. Lineage (NCBI taxonomy): Eukaryota > Metazoa > Chordata > Aves > Pelecaniformes > Threskiornithidae > Theristicus > Theristicus caerulescens. The sequence continues at coordinate 63,287,517 of CM036564.1, read as the reverse complement.
CTGAAAGTCTAAAAAATTAGCTACTGCTGACCTTCAACTCTTGCTTAGATGCTCATAGCAAACTTTGAGATTTTTCTTCAGAATTTTCTACCTGATGCAGCTCAGTTGCTGCGGGAGGTGAAGTGACCCACAGCACTGCTAATCATCTGGCCGCAGGAATTTTTTGAAGAAAGTTACCAAATGAAACACCCTTATGGAGTGTCTTCATGGAGGCTACTGACTGAATTACAGAACACCTTGCAATAGGTTTCAATGCATTGGGGGGGGGGCATCAACAACCTTTCGTGTATTGCTTCATCTAAAAGCAAAACAAAAAGCAAGCTGTAACTCCAGCTACCAGAAAAAAAGATAAATGAAAGCCCGTGAAAAAGGCCATCTATTGCTTCCTTTTGCCATCTTGCAGCTGGAAACAATATTAGCTGTGCTGTTCCGCATCCCACTTACGGCACCCTCCACATCAGTGACCTTCAACCAGTGGCTTGCAAGGGCTGGGAGAGCCAACACCCCCTGTCGTCCACAACACAGAAAGGTGGTAGCTAAAAGTAAGAGTAATACGAGGAAGATTTGAATCTGCTGTTACCTGCAACTCAGTATTTGTTTAATGACCTATCATATTTGTGTTCTTTCTCTCTTGTTCTGTTTAGCTTTTAAAAAAAGAAAAAAGGGAAGGGAAATCATAAGTGTGGCCTCTTAGGTTCCGGTCTGTACTTCTTGTACAACCTCTCTTCCTGTCTTTATTGAGTGGCTTTGGGATTTGGTACCCCATGCTCCATAAAAAAAATAAAAAAGCTGTCCTCTATAGTGTAATATGCTTTTAGAATAGTCATATGCAGCTAAAGCTTAGCAATAGAGGAGACTAATTTTTACTGCTAATGGCAGTCTGTTTAAGAAGTCAGTCAGTTTTCCTCTTATGCTGATGACTGAGATGTGGGAGTTTGTCTTGTTCCACTGGAGAACTGCTACACTTCATAATAGTTTTTGGAGCTTCAAAATTGCTGTCATCTTGGAAAAGCCAAAATGTCTTTTTTAATTAGAAAAGCAATTTCTTTGGTATTTTTTCTCCCATTTTATCTTCAGGTGAAATATGTCCTATGTCTTGGAAACCTCCTGTTGAAAGTGTTGTCAGATTCACTGTGCCGCTGGTACATTTAGACTTGAAAGCATTATCTGAAATGAACTGAAAACGTCCAGACCACTGCTACAAATCAGGCTCCTTCCTTGTGCAGAGCAGAGCCATGCTGCATGTTGATTGAGTTGGAAGGACGATCAGTCATCAGTCTCTGACAGGGAAAGTACTTGCTTATATCTTCAGATACTGCATTTTACTTGCAAATATAATCTTTAGAGAGGTCTGTAATCAGGCCTTTTGTTTGCTTTTTTGTTAGTCCAATCTAAGCGACAGGCCTTGCTTGTTTAGGAGAGTTGTGAAGCTTGTCTAGCCTTGGCCCAACTTTTGAACAGTTTAAGTTTGCTCATCTGTTTCAGAGCACCTCATTCCTTCCACCTGGAGAACTAGTTGGCTACAGTTGTGATCTCGGTGTGGTGAAATGCTGCCTTTCTCATCCTGGGAAATGGCAGTTTCTTTTTTTTCCCTCTTTCTCTTGTAATCTCCAGTGTCATGGTCTTTGCAACGTGGTCATAAAAGACTTTGGGAAGAGGTGTTGGCAGTGCTTTGATCTCCAATTTCAGCCTAGTAGAATATAATTTTTAGTGTGCTTTGTGGTGTGTCCTGCTCTTAAATAAGACTAATGCGTATTGGAAAGATGTTAGACAGAGCCAGGCTCTTTACAGGAGTGCGCAGCAGGAGGATTAGCAGCAACGGACATAATTAAAATGAGATATTTTGACTTGATATCAAGAAGAGGTTTTTCACCACGAGGACAGTCAAGCGTTGGAACAGGTTGCTCAGAGCAGTTTTGAAGTCTCTGTCTATGGAGGTTTTCAAGATCCTGAGCAACCTGGTCTGTTCTCATAGCTGACCCTGCCTTGAGGAGGAGGTTGGGCTGGAGACCTCCTGAGATCCATTCCAACCTGAAATAACTACGATTCTAGATAAGGGAAGGGGGTGTACAAGAACTGAAAATCAGTATCTGCTTGGTCTAGTCCTCCTTTGGTCTCTCTTCCACTTCAAAACACAACTCTCACCCCCTGTGTCTTCAGTTTGTCTAGTCAAGTAACAGTACTTTCTTGTCCAGAAGGATTTTTATTGCGAGTTATTTTTGTATGCTTGTTGTTTTTATGGATTTTTTTTTTTTTGAAAGGCAGCATCGGCCTCCCTGATTCCTTTATGCTTGTTGCAAATTACTCTTTGACTTTACATCTATGCAAGATGGTATGATAATCGTTTATTGTACAGCTGTGGTGTTGGAGGAAGAACGCTACGACTACCACATACGTGATTAACAAAAGTAGACTCTCCCTTCAGAGTCCCCAGACTGAGGGCAGCGCTTTAAAGCATAGCATGAGAGGAAGCTGCTTAATTTTGATTTGTGTCTCTTTTTGAACTGCAGTCGGACAAGCTGGGTTTGGTACGTGCTTGTAGTTTTGTATATTGTCTTTCAAGGCTAAATGTAATGTTCTGGTTTCAATATGCATCCAAAAAATAAGAAGTTTCAGTTCAGAGAAGGGTAAAATAGAGTATTTTTTTAAAGACTGTACTCATTTGCTTCAGTTTTTAATACCCTTTGTTCATTTAAAGTTATTAACATGTTGACTGCATTTGCCTTTATTGCCCCTATGCAAATTGCTATGGTGATTGAGTTAACTTAAACAACCTGGTTGGGACCTTCAGGCATTACTATACTAGAAATGTTAATAATGAATCAAATAACCACAGGTGCCTCTTTCCCCAGCAACAGACACTCTCCTTAAAAACTCATTTGCTTTTCATGCTTGCTTAATTATTTAGGCAAGCAGCCATGGATGTTTCACAGTGTGAATTCTCATCGTGTTCCAACTGCCCAGTCTTTGTCTTTCTGAAAGATAGAAGGCCTTAACCACTGTCACCATTTGTAATATTTTTCCAGAATGCTGCACCATGGTCTTGAAAAGTCTTTTTGGAAATTACTCATAGTGAAAGAGTATTGACTTATAAATTTATGGAACTTATGGTCAAGCAAAAACTTCCATTCAATGATTGCAGGTTTATTTTTTTGCTACTGTCCAGAAGGTAAAGTGACCTGGTAACTGTATGAATGGGAGATTCCCTGTTTCCCAAAGGGAGTCTAAAGGTGTTAGACTGATGAACAGCTGAATTCTCATGTCACTGGAAAAGAGGTATTTGTTGTTATTTGTAAAAGTGGAAGTATATTGGTATTTGTGAACACATCAGGCATGATGTGAAAGCAAGAGGAAATTATGAAAGGATAAGAGTCCCTATGGAACTGTCCCTTTGAAATCAGCATCTGATGACTGACAGATGTGAAATGAAAAGACTGTGTCTCCAAAAAATACTGTGAAGGGCAAAGAGTATAACAAGTAGAAGGATCTTTCTATAAAGGTTTAACTGAATAATTGGAAGCCATTCCTTCTCTAAATGCCCCTTTTAACTAATATAAAGTCTTCTGTAACAAGAGCAGAAGGTAACTATTGATAAAGGACAACATCTTACAGAATCTTAAGTTCTCTGTAAAAAGTTAGGGGTAAACACATTGGGTTGGTTTTTGTTTGGTGGGGTTTTTTTGAGATTTTTGCAGTGTCTTGGTGAGCACATACTTTTTGTCTGAAAGATGTCTTCCTGCTGAAGAATCTAGTTTAGTTTTTTTTTTTAAAAAAAAAAAGACTCAGTGGCAGGTCTATATGTTTGTAAATTTATTGTTAAATGTGGCCTGAAGGTAAAATAATATGGTAAAAACTATCAGAGTATGCAGATATCTTAAAATATCCCCTCTGACAGAGGTTAACACCATTCTCTGTGTTAGGTATTGATGTTCAAACCCAGTGACTGCATCAAGTTTAGGAAATGTTAATATCTGATCAAAATACACAAAGGGAGAGCACAAGTCTTATGAAAGCGTATAAAACAATTGTTACACTTTGACAATTTTGATTGGGGAGCGTTTGGGGGAAATACCGTTTTTCAGTATGATCCTTTTAAATTAAGAAGGGAGAAAAGAGGCCAAAATCGATGTGGCAAGCTTTAAAGCTGCACCAATTCAAGCCTAAGACAGAGACATCCTTTTAGAAGGGTATTTTTGTTTGTTCACCATTCTAAGGACTCATATAAAATTAGGTTTTATGAATGCAAATGTCATATGGTTCTAAATTTGGAGCATTAAGCTTTTGATGGATTGGAGTATATGAATTTTTATAAGAAGTTCTTAATGAAGAAAGAAGTAGAAATTAAAGTAGTCCTCTAAATTAATTCTCTTAATTTTCTAAGCTTAATGGAGTGCAAAAAAAATACAAACGATGAGACTAAAGACAGACTCTATCTATATGCCTATTATGTATCTATCATATCTCATCTGACACAGGATGTGTGTGTGTGCATGAGTAACAGTTGACATTAGTGACGGTGGCATAAAATTTTAGTGAAAGGGCTTTCTTCCACTAAAACCAGAAGTTCTTAAATATCATGTTTCAGCAGTTCAATGCCATGACAGATTTCTGGGTGAGCTTTATGCCATCTTTAATTTCCCATTTATGAGAAATGCCCCAGAACCTGTGAGTATCTGGTAACTTTTAAAGAGGAGAAGCGTATGGTTTGAGAGGGCCTCTTTTCCTATTGATTTGCCAGGAAAATGGGAAGCAATTAAATATTCCTGATACTTTTTGACTTTGTCCTGGCATTAAAAATGCATGAGCTTCATGAGGAAAACAATATAGACCATGTAATCCACTGTATATTATGCTTTCTTTCTAAATAGGTAGTAACCAGAACCTGCAAAGAAATGCTCTTTGTGATCAAAAGAAAGAAATTCCCTGATGTACCATTTCTATTTGAATTTATTATTTTGTGTAAATACACTGCCTACACCTTGAAGTTGGTCATAAAATACTGATGATGTGGGTGAAGTGGAAAAGCAGGTTACATTTAAGTACATTACTTCTCAAATAGACCATGGATCCTGAGACTTTTAGTTAGGCCAAGGAGAGGAAGATAAAAACCAGTCATTGAGCAATTTAATTATGCATTTGTCTTTGCTTTAGATTTAATTGGGCACCCACTTAGATTGCTAGAACTTCACTAAAAAAGTGCTTCTTTATGCATCTTCATATTTATTTGTTCTTTGATGGCTGCGTTTATGGAAAGCTTGCTTGGGAGGAGTTTCTTAGAGAGTGACATGGTTTGATGGGGACAAACATCAAGCACTTGGATGTAGTGACAAAAAAAGCCAGAGGGAGGAATACTTGTCTGAATTTGGCAGGGGGAGGGGGTACTAGCCTAAAATGAAAGGATGGTAAATGTTAAGACTATACTTTTGTATCTTCTAGACCAGTCCAACCATTGGTCAGACAAAGCATGGAAGATATTCAATACTTGCCATTAAATATGGAATGAATTAACATCATATTATGTACACTTGATTGGGCAGTCACTTTCAGGATACATGATCATTCTGAGGATTTCTTCGAAGTTCTCATTTTTAAATTTTTTTAAATTTGAGAATAACTCATGTTAAGAACACTTTCCCATAAGGAAAAATTTTGAAGTGCTAGGAGAAAACGTGTCAGTATTTTTTTTGTTTGTTTGCTTAAATATATATATTTTTGCTAGCTTGGTAGAAGCATCTATACACTTGGGAGGAAAGCTTGCTTTTCAACTAATGTTGGTAAAGCTCTTTTGTGAAACTGAAAGAGAATATATTTAGTAACAGGAGTTTTTATTTCCATAGGCTTGTACCATAATTGACAACTCAGTTGTGTAATTGACTGCTTAGTGAACACCTTCACTGTCCTGGCATAGGAAAGAGGGGGGCAGTTCTGTTACATAAAAGCAATAGGGTACATACTATCCTAAAAATAAAAAATCTGTTTGTTTGCAGTGTAGGAGGATGAAGTTTTTTTTCTGACAACTTTGGCCTTTATATGTGCCTTGGGGGAGCAAGGTGTTCATGGAGCTTCGTGGGAACCTTTGGGGCTGATTGGGAACTGAAGTATATCCTGCCTTTCTTGCTGACCACAAAAACACATCTTAAGATAGTGAAAGAAAACTTCCTCAGACTTTTAAAATACAAATGTAGCTGCCTATGCTATAAATTGCAAATCAGAGTATGAAGAGTAACTCCTCCCCTCAGTTTACATCCTCCTGGGTGCAGGAGGGGAGGGGAGCAGGGCTCTGTCCCTGGCTCCTTAGCAACTTTGGTGTGGTTTAGAATTTTTCTGAATTTATTTATTTATCTTTTTTAAAGTAGGGTGATGTGGGGCAATGTCCAAACAGTAAGAAATGACAAATAACCCTTGGGGCATGTAGCACCACCCCTTGTTTTGGTGGAAAAGTTTGGTGTGTGCTTGTGCAATACTTAATTATCCCACTTCACATGATAATACAGAGCTGAAATTTGCACTAACTTGTGAGTATTTGCTCAGGTTTTGCTATGTTACAAGATAAATGACACTTTATATATACTGATATTATATTAAAGTCTACTTAATGCTTTAAGATGTTAGGCAATTTTTCAGTTGTCACCTAAGTACTACAGAACAACCGTGAGCCCGCTGAAGAGCATGATGAACAACTTTTTGTCATTTTTTTCAGTATAAACTTATGCTTTGATTTACAATACTAATTTGTGCAGCTTTTGACAAGCACCAAGTATTATTCTGTACCTATGAATATTGCTTGTATTACTTCAGTTAAATTTCTTTTAAAGCAGGTTGTTTAAGATTTCAAAAGTGTGAGGTTTTTTTTCCTTTCTGCATAAATGTTCTATTAAAAAAATTTGTGGTTTAAGATTTAAATAATGATTTTTTTTTTTTTTTCTTTTAATAGGTGAATGTCTATGTGCTGGGAAAAACTTTCCTTCTGTTGGCCAGAGAACTCTGCATAAATGCTCCAGCCATAGGTATTTTTTTTTATGAATTGACTTTTGAGTATTTTGGTATATTTTCTGCATGGTTACTTTAAAAGAATGCATATGTATGCGTGTATATATACGTAGTATTGTGTGCTAAATATCAAAGTGGTAACTTAAAAATGAAGCTGGAATCAGTCCAGGCTGAAGAGCAATGCTGACCATGAGAGCCTGTTCTCCTTTTATATAAGACTTTTTTGGAAGCTAGATGCTATTTTCTTCTACAAATAATTTTGTTGCTTTCTCTGAGAGTAGTTCAGACTATACTAAGACAATGGGCTGATGTATAATAAATTTGTATGCGTCTACAAGTTTGCACAGGCCTGTCACACTGCAATTCCACAGAGATGCAACATTTGATAAATATTTGCCAAATTTACTATCTGTCCATCGCCTATGGCTGAGGTGTTCAGTGCTTGAAATACAAGTGGCTTGATGGAAAATGAGGAGCAACTTTTTCCAAGCTTTTTAATTAGTAAGTCATCACTGAAATCGTAACACAGTGATAGGAAGATGGGTTTTAACCTGTTAAAGGGTAAAAAAGCTGTTGTCTGGGCTGTAGCCTTTTAAGCCAAGGGAATTCATGCCAATTCCAGTTAAAAGAGTGAGTTTATAGACAGGTCTTGTGACTGTTACCCACCTCTGTGCAGGAATTTTCTTCCTGTATCTTTACCCACTCTCACTCCCACTCTCCTTAATCTGTACCGAGAGAATCAGATGCCTTTTGTGTTCAAGAACCCCACACATGCACAGCCCTTCAGATGTACTCAGCTGGACACATAACTGCCTGCCTTTGCAGCAAGAGAACCAGCGGCTCACATGTGAAGCATCGTCGTAAGAGCATCCAGGTAGCATTTGGCAGTGCACAGCTATCAGCCATCGTGGTGTGCTGGCTTTGTTAGCATAGCTTGATGTCTGGTAAAAAGTTCTTGTTTTCAATAATTCAGTTGCCTTCTTATTTTCCATTACTTTTTTTTAAGAGAGAACAGGGAGAATTTGTATTGCAGCTTAGTTTCAAAGGTGAAAATTAATGCAGCTTAGGAAAAAGTAAACAGAAAACCCTTCTAAATTAAATGTAGAGGTACTCATTATACATGGAAAAAAATATTGCTTTAGACTGCTGTTTGAGTATTCTTTCCAAGGTCATAAGAGATTTATAAAAAACAGTATGGATTTCTAATTGGCTTATCTGTAATGCTTGTCAGGCACTTGAGAAAAACACCTACTTTTATCACTCTTTGAGAAAAGTTAAGGGTACTAGCTATAAAATGACTGCTGATAGTGGATGGGACTATGTTAGAAAAAACAGAGGGGGAAGAAAGATCCAACAGCTTTTGTTTAAGGTGGCTTATTTCTAGTTAGTAATTTTGAGTGAACTTAAAGACCACATTGCAAGTATTTCTCTAATGTCTGCTCCTGTACGTGAGGCTGGGATGTCCATTTAGATAGTGGTTGCCAGAATTACAGCTCTGGGCTAAATCTGTGATAAAGCCTGTCACTGCATTAAGCTTCATCTGTACGTCTTGGCTCCGGCCATTCAAGTGGGGTGCAGTTGGACAGGTGCAGGTGTCAGTGTTGCTGTTTGCTGGGCAGGCTGTGGAGGTTAACGCAGATGATGTGCGTGAATGGGCATTTAGAGGCTTTCAAATACAGCCACAGGATGATTTTGATAACTTTGAACACACTCTTTTTTTTTTTTTTTCCCCCCTCTTCAGCTCAGGCAACACACACAACCCCCTGAGCTTCCACATATGTCAGCTCCCTTTTTTGTGAAGGAAAATAAAGGCTGCTGATGGATGGTCTCAGTTACCAGGCAAGGGAACCTTCCTATTTGCAGTGATAGCTAATGCCCTGTGAAGATGCACACAGGGGACAGACTACAGTATCATCACCCCTGTTAACTGTACTGTAGATGAATTAACAGACACAAGCCATAACATCAGCAATGATCAAGTACACAGGATTTAGGGCAAGTAAAAATGTTTTATATTTCACAGATTCATAAACTGCTCTAGTTTAGAACATTCTGTTTAAGTCAGCTGCAGTCTGCAAGTTATCTATATACAAAATAAATGCACAGTACGTGCGAAATTTAACATTTTTCTGCTTGTTGCAGTCTTAATAATTAAGTCATAGCTTATGAATAAATAAAATAAGATTAAATTCAAGAGCATTCCTTCACTTATTTGTATAGCCTGATGTAGCAGATAGGTAAGTAGCGTAACATTCCATACTGCTGCAGAGTTCGTAGTAAAATTGAAAAATCCCTTAATGTGCATCGTTGCAGTATTGGAATACAATCAAGGTGAAATGCATCATGCATAGAAAATGAGCTCAGGTATTTGTCCTCCTTGTACTCCAGTTCCATTAGTACTGTCCGAGGAGCACTGGAACTGGAATGTCACTTTCCCGCACTGCACTTCAGTCATTCCCTCTTGCCCAAAGTAACTGAGTTCGTTACCGTCAAGAATAGCACTTACATTGTAAAACGTGTCTTGCTCAACCTGCACAGGGTGTTCAAACCACACAGAGAAAGTGTTACTGGAGCCGTCGGAGGTAAACTTTGTCAGATTTTGAGCAAGGACAACTCCTAAGCGCTTCAGTTCGATTTTGACGCTGTATTCAGCTTTGCCACAGCTCGACCCATACAATCCCAGTCCTGCTATAAATATCCGTTTGTCTACGGCAAACTGAATACTGTCACATCGCCCTCGGTACCTCCACTGATTGCTGCGATACGCAGACGACTGAAATCGATGGCATCGCTGAGGTACGAGTCCTTTTCTTTTTGTCAGCGGAAACTCCAGTTTGGGTTTATTTGCGGCCGTGTACCATAGGAATATGTTGTGAGTTTCCTCAAGGGTGAGGATGTCGGACTGGGCAGCTCCGTTGGCAAACTCTTCCAAAGTCATGGTCGGAATCCGCACCAAATACAAAGCTTTTCCCAATACATTCCTCTTGTTGCGCGGCGTAACCGGGAGCCCTTGCCTTTTGCATTCAGCCTCTGCCCAGTTGAGAACGGCCTCGAAAACCACCACTTCCTTGGTGTTGAGCGCCTCCCGGGTTACAATGATCTCTAGTGTTTGTTGATCTATCTCACAGAAGCCCTCTGACTTCAGTGCCATTTCTGCTTGAGCATCAATCACTTCCCAGCAGCGCTGCGTCAGCTCTGGCTCCTCAAAGAGCCTGCTCTGAGACAGCAGGACACAAGCGTTCTTCGCTTCTAAACTGGTCTCCAGAAAATTGACGCAAGCCTTTGCTAGGGCCGGCACGATGTACTTCTTGGCAGCATACAGCGTAGCCAGAACTGTGTCAGCTTCCAGGTCTATTTCATCACTATACATGTATCTAGATAGGAAAAAAAAAATAAGTTTCTTAGGGGGGAAAAAAAAAATACAGGCCATGAAAGATTGATCTCTAGTCATCTTTGCTGGCAGTGAATCTGACATTCAGTATTTGTCAGCATGCTAAGTAAATAGTAATAAGTGTGTATTGCGCAATGCCAATTAGGAGATGTATATTTTATAAGCTACTTTGATTCTGTCCACGTAATTAGTAGACTTATAGTGGCCACTTACTTTAATAGGATTAGAAAGGCTGCAGGTTCCACATCTGGTATATGGATTTCGGATTTGACCTCTGCGAGATCGCCATAAAACATAGCGTAGAAGACAGAGCTACCAACTGCCAAAACATACTGGAAAATAGAGAGAGAGAAGCCTTAGTAATATGTACCAGTAACAGCTGAGCGTGCTGGCTTTCGATAAGAGCTACGCTTAGGGAAAGTTAAAAGCTACAGTGGAGGCAGAAGACTGCCTTAGACTGTTCCCTTTAATTGCAGTGTATGTGAATTACTTCTGGGATTAGACGTCATTAGAGGGGGAAGAAAAGATGGAACCCAGTGGTAAGGCAGGGGAAGGCGATATGCACAGCAGTACTAAAAAGCCAAAAATTATCTGCACAAACCTTATGGGCAGGAACTTTCTTGGATGCCCCCGGCGGGCCCACGATGAAGTGAACGTCAGCCATCAGTTCGTTATTGAACATCAGCGCGTTCCTGCGAGCCGGGGGAGGGGGAGAAGCCCGGTTAGCCGCCGCAGCCCCTCGCCCGCGGTCCCTCCCGCCCCGGGGCGGCCCGGCCCCGGCGCCTGCCCCGGCCGCAGGTGCGCAGGGGCCGGGCACCTCTCCCGCCCGCCCGGGGAAGGAGGGGGGGTCCGGCGGGGCCTGGCCCTTACCTCTCCCGCAGGGTGGGATGGAAGGACTGCCAGTTGGCGCTCTCCAAGTTGTTGTTGTTGAGGTTTTGGAGCTGGGGCGGCGGGGGCGGCTGGGCGCTCTGCTGGAGCTGCAGGGCGTTCTTCTTGCTGTTGGCAGCGGTGGCGGCGGCGGCGGCGGCGTTACTGTTTGCAATGTTGGTGTTGGTGCTGGCAGGGTAAAGTTCTGCAGCCATCTTCTTCTTCAGGGACAGGGGCACTATCTCATAGCATCCTGGCACCTTGCCGTTTGGCCGCACACTCTTTTTGGACTTCTTTAAGGTCTCTGGAAGCAGAAGAAAAAAAGTCAAACACTTCATGATCCTGCCATTGAGGCAACCATGGGGCAGTGGCATGAGCAAGAGAACTAACAAATCCCAAATGCGAGTCCCGCTAATTGGATATTTTGTGTGCTTCTAGATGCAGGGCGGCTTTTTTTTTTTTTTTGGTTTATTTTTGGTGTGTGCGCGCTCTTTGGTTACAAGCCCGACGCACCTCTCCGGGGGGAAAGGGACGATGCTGGATCGGATCGGTGCCAGCGCTCACCTTGGCTTGAAGCGGGGGGTCCCAGCCTCCACGGCACTGCCACGATTGCAGTGGGGAACCCGAGCGGGGCTGGCAGGCAGTTCCTTCCCCCGAGGAAAGAGGAGAGAAAAAGAAAAAAGACCAAAAAAAGCCAAAATCCAGCAACGCAACCCCACAAATCCAGCCGAGGCGGTGGGTCAGGAGCCAGAGTCAATCCACAAATCCTCCGAGTGCAGCAGCCCGGCGAGGGTGAAGCGCAGCCAGCCGCCCGATCCCCGCTGCCAGCGAGCCGCGCTCCGCTCCGTCCTTCCCCGCCCGGCGGGGGCACATCCGCGGCGGCCGCGCCGGGCCGAGGCGAGGCGGCGGCTCTCCGCAGTCCCGCTCCCGGGCGGCCCCGCCGCCGCTCGCACCAACTTTTTCCTCTCTCCGCGGCGGCCGCCTCCTCCTCCGCCGCACGGCGCTGCTCCTCCGCGCTCCTCCCGCCCGCGTCGGGGGCGTCGCTGGCCGCCCCGGCTCCTCCGCGGCGGGCGGGCGGCGCTGCCCTCGGCGCTCCCCTCGCAGAGGCGGCGGCGGCGGGATGCGGCGCTGCGCGGCTCTGCCGGGCCCTGCCTCCGCCTCCCGCCCTAATAGGCAGCCGCCGCGCCGCGCGTCACCGCCGCCCGCGCCAATGGGGAGCGTCGGGGCGCGGCGGGGGGAGCCGCCCCCCGCCCCGCCGTCTGTCAATCATCGCCCCCCCCCCAGGGCAGCGGGAGGGAGCCCCGCACCCCCCCGCCGCTCGGCGCCCCCGCTCCCGCAGCGGGAACGGGCGCGGGAGGGACGGGCGCGGGCCGGGGACCGGCCCCGGGGGCCGCCGGGGCGGGGCGGTGCGGGCGGCCCCGGGTGCGCACCGCCCTTCCCGGCCGGCCCGGGCGGGGGCGCCGCCGCGCCGCGCACCGCTCCGCCACCGCCGCCGCGCAGCTCCGCGGGGGGAGCCGGGCCGCCGCGCTGCCCCGCCGGGGCCGGCGCCTGGGGGCGCGGCCGGGGCGGAATTATTGAAGTCGAGGGAAGTTGCAGGTTTTTTTGGGTTTTTTTTGTTTTTTCTTTCCTCCCGTTTTTTTCGCCGTGCCCCGGTTGTGCGGGCCCCCCCGGCCTGGGTCCCCGCCGCCCCCCGGGGCTGCTTCAGCGGGGACCGACCCCCCTCGGCCGCGCTCTCTGTGCCCGTTCCCGCGGGGCTGCGCTGGCAGCGGGGCACGGCTCCGGCCCCGCTCCCCGGCCCTGCCCTCCCGCTTACCTGTTTCGGTGGGGAAGTCACGCTTTTAAGCAGTTTCCTAGGAATTTTCCTATATTCCTGCTAATGACTATGTGGCATCGAGGTGCTTCCAAAAGCCCGAGTCCCAGGTCGCCGCCGGGGTAGGGAGAGAAGGGAAAGTCTTCAGAAAAACAGCGGCTTTTTTAAAAGATAATGTTTTTCTTGCTGTCTGCTTCGTGGCCCCCGCCGGGCCCGTTCAGGAAAGCCAGCGGGTTTTGCCCCACTTGAACTTGCTCAGGTGCAAGGGCCGCAGTCGCGGGGTCTCCCTGAAGGCGGGGGGGGCTGGCCTGGGAGCAGGGCACCCGTGGTGCATCCATGCTTCTTTCGTACACGTGAAAGGATTCAAGGCGTTCAGGCTTTACAACTTTTAAAACAATATTTTTTATATTTTTTGAAATGTTTGCATCCATGCACAACACATTTATGTTAACCTTGGCTCTGTATTTAGTTTATATATCGGTAGTATTGCATTCTAGCCATTTATGGCCTCTTTAAGACTTTTCACTTAAAACCAACCCACGTATTCATTTTCTGGCTGTTTGGTAGCTTCAGAATTTAAATTAACGATGTGCAATGTTTTGTCAAATGACCTGTGGGCACGAATGCCAGCAGAAATGTCTGAACAGCTACAATGCAAATGTGTAAATGCTCCCGAAACTCGGCTCTGAAGAGAAAGCTGTGAATTGCCTCGCTCCGCTCCGCTCCGACGGCCGGAGTTGGGCTGAAGTTGGGCCCTCTCAGGATAAGAAGAGACGGGAAAGCAAACCGGGCATTGCTTTGCAACATCGCACGTGTGTCTGTAGTGCGAAGAGCAAAGTTTAAATGTCTGTTGAACCCCAAGCTAACACTTCTGAAAGGGTTTTTTTGTTTGTTGCTGTATTTTGGAATTGGTCATTTCTGTTGAGTACAGTTTTATAAAACCGTACTTGGAAATACAGAACAAATGCCCTTAAGAATCATGAGGATTAGCTAATCTTTCTTAAACCTTTGATTTTTAGGGTCATGTTTAGGAGGTGACTGCACTCCGGCATTGCTTCAGTTTCGAAGGGAGATGTGTTTGGAAGTTTTTGCTTGATAAATGCTTTCATTTAAATGCTTCTGCAGGGCTGACAGGCGTAATCACCTACGGTGTGATCTTGGTAATTATGGATAGCAACAGGACATCGTTGTTAGAACTTGGTGCTAAATGAAACTGCTTTGATTAATTGTAAATTCGTAAGATTGTTCCAGTGTTTCGAGCTGAATTTTCATCTTTATCAGTTTAAGTGCCCACATAGGGGATCAGCTAAGGAAATTGAGTTGAGACTAATAGTTAACAATTTACCGTACATCATGGATTTTCGGTCAAGTGATAAAAGGCTGGCAGGAAATGAGAAACTGATACCTCAAATAAGAGTAAACATGTGTTAAGTGTAGCTTTTACAAGGTTGTTTGATAAATTATAAATTGGTTTAGGCAAAGCACAATCCGTACTGACATATTTCAGTTAGTTTAAAGCTGATAACACCAACGCTTGAAATAAGTTTATACATCTGGAGGCAGATCCGTGGCTGATGTAAATTGTTATAGCGCTGTTGCCATTAATTGGGTTCCAGCAATTTATGCCGATGGAGAGCATGTCTCAGTATCTGTAATAAACAGCGTTTTGTATTGGTGGAATATGAGTCCTAGAAGGAGCTAGAATTAACTTTAAAGGTGTAAGTAGACTTGTGTTAGGGACGTGGCATTTTAAGCAAATTATTTTTTTTCGAAGCTTAGTTTGTAGGTAGGCGTGAGATGAGACGTGCAAGTTAGCTTATTCATTATTTTGCAGGAGATGTTAGAAGTTTTGGGCCTAAGTTATGTTCTCATTCTGCAAAAGCTTTTGCAAACAGTGAGCTTTGTGCATAATTTCACTGATACCAGTAACGCAGCTCATGTGTCGGAGTCAGCATGTGCAGCCTTGGACCCTGAAAAGCGTGTAAGAAAAACTTTGTGCAGTGCTTTAAAGGTCTCTTGTCTATAAAGCAAGAAAGGATTTTGTTTTAGCTTAACTAAAAAGGTGCTTCTAAAGCTTAGTGATTGGAGGATCTGGCCCAGCAGCACAGTCCGTGTTGCTTGCTGAGACGTGAAGCAAGCCAACCACGACAGCCCAGCAGTACTGCTGCTCCAGTAGTGCGTTTCCTAAATCAAAGGTTAGGATTAGAGATAATTGTATTACTTTCTGTTGCAGATCCATGTTTATATATTCCTCGTTTTGCACACATGCTTGAGTTCGGGGATAAGAACCACGAGGTGTCCATGACAGCTCTCAGGCTGTTGCAGAGGATGAAGCGGGACTGGATGCACACCGGCCGCCGGCCCTCCGGGCTCTGTGGAGCAGGTATGTCAGACACTGGGTGCATCACTTCCCCTGCAGCGGGCTGGACGGGAGAGTCTGGGATTTGGGAACAGATGAGGACTTTCTCATTTCCTCGGTGATGCCATGTTCTCTGGGTTTTGTGCTGTCAGGCACCTGCAGATTATATAGGTCTTCATTGAAATAGCTTCTGAAACTCAAACTCCATTTTTGCCCTTGCTCCTACATTACTTGCTCAGATCCTCTGTATCTTACGTTTTGGATTTTTTAACCTCCTTTCTGGTGCTTTTCTCGCCTTCACTCTCTGCAAGCTCTAGCTGCTAAAAGGTTTTTTTGTCAGCTAAGATGACACCATTAGTGCAAGCACTTTGATTTGTGTCTTTACACAGTCTTATGCAAGAAATGCCCTCTTTGACCTGTTCTGTGAAATTATTTTCCTCTCCTTCTTCATCTTTTTCCAAGATCCATCGCTGTCATGATGCTTACAAAAAACCTACCAGTTTGGGAGGGCTAGGTTAAAAGGTAGTCAGTACCAGCCAGTGAGGTCAGAGTAACGAAGAGTGTAGATAGTCACAGAGTTCACGTATGTGCTTTATTTTATTTGAAAGATCTTACATGTGCACGCTGGAATGAGAAACAGCGCTCAGACCTTAGGGAAACCAGGACTATGCGATCTTCTTGAAATTTCTTGCCTCTTTTTGTTAGTAGTACTTGCTTATTGCACATTGCTAAAAATTTGTGTATAGGCTCTATGGGAGACCAGCCTGGTCTTTGATTCGCTACATAGACTGTATCCATAGGAGCAAGTAATTTGGTTCAACAGACATGGATCAATAGACTGAAGCAGGTGGTGCTGAGTCCCCTACATCCATCCGTGCAATACGCAGTTAACGTGGTATACTGTGGACTGCATTTAGTTTGGTTCCCTGGCCTAAATGTCTGTGCCATATGTTGTTTGAAGGACCAGTTGTTAGTTCAGCCCCTGATGTTCCCATTAGGAAGCTGGAGCACTTTAAACACATACCTGAAGTGGAGCTCTGGTTTAGTTTGCCCTGAAAGGAATCACTTTTGCATGCTTAAAACTGTTCTGCGCACTGAGCCACTGCACGGTGAGTGGGGGTGATGCTCCAAAATGGAGCTCGTGCTCTGAATCAACACACTAATGTAAATGCAGCCAGTACTGGTTATCTAGCTGTCTAGAGGGTCTTGCAGGAGAGCATTTGGGCACTGGGAAGACAGTAATAGTGGTGACAGCAATGAGGATAACAGCTTACGTGGATTCAGTGTTTCACTTCTGGCTTCTGGAAGAGTTAACTGGAGATCTTTTTATTCCGGACTATTAAATTCTGCTAAAAAGATGCTAACTTTGAAAATATGTGAGCAATGAGATGTTCTTGTGCTGTATTTAAGTAGCTGACCATGGTTTCCCAAATGCTAAAGCATAGAATTTTTCAGGGTGCAATTTGCAATCATCTTAATTTTATCGGTTAGGAAGCAAAGTTTTGTAAAGTCAACTCCATCACCTGTATTCAGGGACACAGCTGAGCATAAGCATTTACAGCTCATTAGCTGAAGGCAGGGACAAAGAGAGGGTATAGTTATCTGACTGTTTTCTGCTTTTCTTAAGGAAATTTTCCTCTTTTTGACATTGACTTTCCCTGCTTATTCTCTAGCTCTGCTAGTGGCAGCAAGAATGCATGACTTCCGACGTACTGTTAAAGAGGTCATCAGGGTGGTCAAGGTTTGTGAGTCTACATTAAGGAAAAGGTCAGTGCAGTTTTATTGCTTTTATCTTTCGTTTACAGTACTGAAAAGTGGTGGAGTCTAAAATGAACGTATATTGGAGAAAACCAGATTCTTTTCCTTTTCAGAAGTGCCAAGAATAAGTACAACATGTTTTAGCTAGTAATTTTTAAGTACTAACACCTGCCTCTTATGTAAGGCCTCAAACGCTCAGCAAAGATGGTAAGGAGCACTGTGCCCATTTAACAGGTGAAGAGTTGAAGGCAAAAAAATGTTGGGTCAGAAATGTTAACAGTGTTGTCATGTCCTCAGAAGAAATGATTGATTCTCAAAGCTGAGGATATACTGTAGGATTTTTTTTTCATTAATCCAGAATACAGAAAAGTCTTGTCCTTTAGCTGTTGCTGAACAGAACTTCTCAGAATATTTTGCTGAAATGTTCATTTTTGATAGTGTTGCACTGCTAATAAATAGAAGACTGTGCAGTAAGTCTAATGATAAGTTCACTGAAGAGGTCAGAAGTGGAATTATCAGCAGAATGTGAGCCTGAAAGTGGGAGTTTCCCAAGTACCTTGGGTATGGGTTTTTTTTTAAAGATCTAATAGCATTTTCCATATTTTGATGAAGTAAGCGGTCACCCAGTTTCCCTCATTTTAGTTTTGAAAAGTTGTAATGTTTTCTTTCCCCGTAGGTTCAGTAAAAAATGACCTAACTGTGAAATACCATGCTTTCTGTTGCCTCTAGTTGGAAATTTTTGTATCACCAATACATTCTGAAGTCTGTTCTATCAAGGTTTGTCTTAGAAAGCTCCCCTGGTGTCTCTCTTTCTCTCCACTTTGCTGAGACCAGCTTAAGCACATCTAGCCAAGTAATACTTGTTAATAATACTCATTTCTTAATTGTGAAAAATGTTTTTGCCCCAGATCTCCGTTTGTGGAACAGGAATGATACTACTTCCCTACCATGCATGGGTGGTATAGGGATAAATTTAAAGTTTTTGAAGTGCTTTAAGGTACTATAATAAGGATGGAGTAGTACAAATGCCACTTTTTTTTTTTTTCCCCTCTGGTCAACAGGTCATGTGTTTTAATGTGCATTTTGTATGATTAATGATTTGTGCACCCACAATCTACTTCAAGATGCCTTGGTTAAATAGTTAAAGAGTTCGTTCTGACTAAGAAAATAAGCATAATAAATTAGAGTTGGAAGGAAAATTAATTTGAGCAATTGTTTCAAGCGACGAAATCTTACTTCAAAATTCATGCTTTGAAATGTTTACTCAAGTCCCACACATCAACTAAAATGACAGCGTTATTTACTTTGACAGGGTAAACGTGACAGCTGAATTATTTTCAAGCAGCTATAATTACAACTGTATTTATCACGAATCTATAAATTTGATTGATGTTTTTCAAATAAGAGCACGTTATATAGTATTTAACGAAGGCAAATAAAAAAAATACCTTTGAATAACTCTTTCTGCTCTCCATTTTTTTCCCTCTTCTTTCAAGAATTCCTCTCAAAATGCCATCGGGTAGAAGTTGTCTAAATTAATAAGCACTTATTTCACATTCTTAAAAATTTCTTTGCTTCTCAGTTTGATGTACAGTTTTATTTCCTTTTAATTATTGCTATAGTTACTCCGGTTTGTAAAGAGCTGCTGCTGCTTTGTGCGTTGCAACGATGTTGAGCGTGGTTGGGTGAACGCTCGTTAATGGATGGCGTTGGACGCTACGCTCAGTGCTGATGGCTTTGCTCTGACAGCTCTTGAAGTGAAACCAAACAGGAGTCCAGATAATGCTGAAACGTCCAACCTGCAGGTTCTGCTGTATGGTTTGATTTAGCTCCCAGTTGGCTACATGGCTCCTGGGGAAGCACAGACCATGGGAAGCTGGATTCGCTTTCGGTGACGATGGATTTCCATGGCAGAAATCTGCAAGGGAAGGGGCGGCACCGACACAAGGTGCCTTCTCCCCCTGCCCTGGCAAGGCAGCCCAGCAGCCCCGGGGCGGGGACAGGGCTGTGTTGGTCAGTGCCTTGGCTGAGGATGCGGGAGCGATGCTTTTTAAGAAAGGCTTGGCTTCCTGTTTCGGGAAGACCCTCAGCAAGGGGTGGCAGCCCTTCTCTAAGGAGGGCACTATTTCTGACCCTGTGCAACGCAGCTGATGCGACTGTGCAAAAGAGGGTTAGATCACCCTGTTGTCCATCAGCTGGAGAGCACCAAGCCCTACGTGCCTGTAGCCCATTGCCTCTTTCACCTCTTTCAGGAGGAGTAGCTCCTAGGAGGAGGTTCACAAAAATGTGACGTACCTTCAGGTCATAAAAATGAATGACCTGATTGTAAAGGGAATCTGTTTTGGAAGGACAAAGTGACAAGGGACGGCCCACGGACCCTGTCACTCATCTTCAAATCAAGAGTTCTTAATTTAACCATCTGGCTAAAAACCGTGTGTGTTTATTTTTAATATGCATGGGTTTTTGGTAAGATCTTGGTAAGAAAACTTTGTTAGTTACTTCACAGGGCCTTCTAGCTTTATGTTTTGAAGCACACAATTAAAATGTAAAGCTTGTTGCTGTTGTTGAAAGCGAAGATATTAAATATTAATAAATGCACTGATAATTCTATCTCATTTCCAGTCTAATTGAAATGATATTAACTTATATATCACTTTATATATTCAAAGTACTGTACAAATATTAACTAATTAGTCAAATTGTTATTTTCTGTGTAATCATCTGTGGAGATAGCAGAAATTAACTTTTAATAAACCCAACCCTTTTATTTAGTTTAATCCTCAGATTCGTGCCCATGTTCAATGCACCTGTCTTTGCTGCTGCCTTTTAACCTTTACATACTCTGCCCCTTCATCTGTTTATTCACCTATTGCATATTTTCTCTGCATACTAAGTTCTGTCTTATCTGCAGTGAGAATAATTTTTGTGATATTTGTCCATTGTGCATTATTGAATACTGTGCGGCCCTTACACCTGTTTGAAGATCTTAGGCACTTATTCAGTAGAAATAAAGAAAAAAAATCAGCTTATCTATGTTAACACTTGCATTTTACTTCTTTGGCTTACTCTTTATCTTTAAATTGAGCTGCTTTTTACATAAAAAAAAATTTCTTCTCAGTTCCTTAAAGTACTATCTGTTAAAAAACCTATTTGTGATGAACTTCAGAAGGAGTAAAGCTTCATTTAGAAGGAATTGGAATGAAAGGCCAGAAGGGGTTTAAAGCACCCATTTTTGAGGTGAATGGTTTTTCTCAAAACAGTTTTGGGGAAGGAAGACAAGACTTGCTATGAAGGAGCTCTGTTTACCAGGCTCGCTGGAGATGCTGCAGGGGCTTTCGTAAATGGGGTCCTTTGCTCATATCCTGGGGACCCAGCTACAGCTCTTTCAATGACTGCGTTGGTAATTTTCTGGAAAAATTAAAGATTCATGTGTAGAGATAAATGTATTGCCTGCAGTTTTTCTTATTTTCATGTCTGCACTATATAGCTCACATAAACTTCATGTCCAAGCTCCCAGTGCAGTCTCAAGCCGGGTAGGCTTCTTGCAAGCGCAGGCAAGGCAAGGAGCAGGTCGATACCTGAGTCCGGCATCCGGATGGGAAGACACAGTAACGGGGACGCTTGTGGCTGCCAGGTTAGGTTTTCCAAAACACCAAAGTTGAATCGAGGCCAGGACTGAAGGGAAGGGCACGAAGAAGTCTGCGTTCGGCTGTGATCCAACTAAAGCCGTGCTAAAATCCTGTGAAAGGTATCTGATGGATTAAGTGAGAGCTGTTTACCTAACGTATTTGAGCATGGAGAAAGGCAGAGGATGCTCAGTACGTCAGAGCTGTGTAAGTGCTCTTGGTTGAAGTGCGGTATGGAGAGACGCTTCCAGAAAACTGGGCAAGTGACTTCATGGAAAGGAGCTCATGGTGGTGTCTGCTCTGATCTCAGCTCAGCAGCCATGGAGCTCCTTCGCTGGCCACTGTTGTGATAAGCTAAGAAAGTAAATTGAGAAATATTTTATGTCTCCAGTTAAATAATTTCAAGTGGCTTATAGATGATTTCTAGAAATCTTTCTAGTACGGTGAGTAAATACAACTTGATCCATGCAGGTTGGTATTGCATACCTTTGTAAGTCGGATTGTCTGTTTTAATGAAAAAAGGTTTCATTTTTGAGGAATCCAATTTCACAGGCAATGTTCCTTTTTATAAATCTGGCTTCTATACAGCTAGTAAGCTAATACATTAATTAGATTCCTAATATATTTTAGTACTTCATACTTATTTTAAAAATGTCATTTCAAAATTATTTGGTGTCTGTTACTTTTGATACAATAATTAACTTATTAGCACTAACTCAGGCTTAGATCTTGTAAACAATTTTCTCTGTGTTTGACTTTCCGCATCTGAGCGGCTGTTAAGAACTTAAGCAGCGCGCTGTTTTTCTTTTCCAGGAGATCATAGAGTGTTTTTGACAGACCACAGTGGAGGAACCATGCTAATGAAACAAAATTTTAAGGAATGCTAAAGCTTTTTGTTCCATTAGCGTGGTGTGAACACTTGAATCAAAAAAAATAAGAGCAAAAAATTCCAGGTGGTTCAGACTGGTGGACTTCTGGGATGGCCAGGGAGATGTGTCGGTGGGCTTACTGGTGGGCTAACCACGCGCACAAGCGTTAACCTGAACTAACCGCATGTGTGTTTGCAGAATCAGGGCTTTAAAATTTATGCTAACGAATTTGTGGTAATTTTAAATCTCTGTTTTGGTGTGAGCAAGTAAAAGCAACTAATTCTAAAGGGTGCTTTTATTTAGTACAATAAATCTTTCAAGTAACCCATTCTTTAATACTTACAAAAACGACAGAGAGTTGCCAGCAAATGAGCACCATAAATTATCAGTCACCAATTAATTTGCAGTAAATGACTGTGTGTGTGTGTGCTTTTAGTCCATCGCAAAAAGAGGTGAAATGTATTAATGTAGTACACCATGGAAGTTGTTTTAAGTGAAAACATTTCTCTTTACAGTTGCATTGGACCGGGAACACAGACAGGCTAATTTAGCACAGCTCAGGTGATAAGTTGTAAGTTGTAAAACCCCAGTAACTGGATTGCCTCTAATTTTGTCCTTACCTTTCGTAATGAGATACTCATTCATATAGGCTTTAAAAATACCTTTTTTATATTGCTGCAAGTACATGTAAAATTATATATGTGTACAATGATGACATATAAGGAGATTACGCCTCTTTATTTACATACTGGTGGATACTGGAAAACTTTTTTTTATGTCATGTAGGAAGCATTTAATAACTATTTCTGATACATGTTCTCTATTAAGTATCATTTTCAGGGAATGTGTTTACATACTTCCACGAATAGTTCATGCATAAACATTGTACGGCTTGGAAAAAAACGAGAAGAATGACGCAATAGACTGTTAAATTTGTAGTATAAAAAATAGCGATGGTTTGCCATATCAGTGCAAATTCTGAACTTCTTGAGTGCACAGGTTTAGAGTAGTAGGCAGCACTGATGAACGTGAAGTTTAAACAGTGGGGATATACTGCAATATTTTGGTACTTCACTAAGATACAAAAGTAAATCCCTTACTTTTCCAGAGTTTGCAAATGTTGGAGTTGTCAAATCAGCTGATCTCTTACTAGAATATTTGTAGCTGATGTGACAGTTAAGATTATGTAGATATCATGTCAGTTATTACTTAGAGGTTTAATTATATTGTTAATGTGGGAAAAATCAGGGGAATTTAATTACCACCACCAGCTTATCGTGCAATAAAGTTTTTTCATCTATTTTTGCTAGCAATATACCAGTATTCAGCATAGCACCTTTTTTAATCCGTCAATAAAGTATTTTAAGTACTTTAAAAAGACCTCTCACAACAAGTGACCTAAAGGCTGACTGCTCAGGCTAAATTTCACGTTCACTCTTAAAAAAAAACAGTTGTCTCTGAAGTTATAATTTGTTTGCCCTTCTGTATGGAGGTCCAGCACAAGATACCCCTGCTTTGTGCTGCCTGCTTTCTAGAGCTAGGTGCTGATTGCATATAAAGCAATAAGCAATAAGCCACACCATGGCTTTTCCTAAATGGTCTCTGTGTAGAAGTCCCTCTTGGACTTTGAACTTGGACTCCTGAAGCAGTTGTGAGTTGGACTCCAGAAGACCTTCTTCTTTTACGTGCTTTGTCACACCTCACCGCCGCAGAATTTCAATTAAACATTAAAACCAAGCAGCTAGCTGCACACAGGAGTCTTTTTTTTTTTTCCCTTAGCTGTAGACTGGATTCGTAAGTCTTCACTGGATGGTATCCCTGAAACAAAGCAAAGTGAAAAAAACATTGCTCGTAACTTCAAAATGACTGACCCATTTTCCCTTATTGGGAGCTAAATTAAGTGTGAACAGAATCATGTACTGTTTCGTGCACAACAGCGCTTTATCAGAAGACGAGGTGTGGTTTTGTCCATAAACGGATGGAACAAAAGCTGTGGAAATTTTTCTTTGAAAGAAGGGGTTGGCGTTAGGGGCAGATGACACCAAGCTCTGGAAAAACTTTTCTCCCAGAGGAATTTGGTTGAAAGAGTTCGCTGTGAGAAACTATAAGAGGAGGGTTTATACTGGAAGTTGAATCTTAGCCTGAGCTGTAGTGGTTGCCTCTGCTTCAACTATAAATAGAAAATAGTTGTGTGCCAAATTTCAATTTTTAGAGCCCTTTTGAATCAGTGCCAAGGAAATAATATCTTAATTTGTATATCTGTTTATTTTTCTCCTTCTGCGCATAACTTGAAATGGCAACTCTTATTAGATTTTTTTTAGATTAACAAAAGTGCAAAATGAAGTTGGATAGCATTTTTATGTGGAACTTAAAAAATAGCCTGTAGCTATTTTTTTTTTTTCATGAGGGCACTCCCTCGCCCCTGAAGTTATTGTGCTTATAATTAAGATCGCATCAGTTTTTCTTAGCTGCCAAACTAATGTTACCTTGTTTCATGCGGTGTAGACGGCTGCGTGCATCAGTTTGTTGCTTTGGTGGCATGTGTCCAAACACTGGATAAAATTAAAGAAATGTTTAAAAATATGTAGACAGGATATCAGCCAATGTAAAATGTTGAGGCAGGCAAGTGGTTGGCAAACGCAGGTATTTATTTATATGAAGTTAAAGGAGAAAATGTTGAGTGAACAGCTCGCTCTCCCACAGAGATGATGCTCAAGCTGTGATCCTGACCATCAGGGATGGTTCTCCATTTCAGGAGGAAGGCTAGAGCCTTGTGGTTAAGACAGGCGAGAAGTGAAGAAATAATGTGCTGCTCTAAATTTGGGCTTGCCACTGGGCTGGGCCTACACCGTCACACTGGCAGCCCGCACCGCCGGGTGGTCAGCCCTCGCCCCGTTTGGCCTGGATCAGGAGTGAAGAAGAGGAGGGCATGGGCATGGAACTGTACGCTGGTGGCCAGGTCGGATGGTTGAACCATGGTGTGCTGTGGGCTTGAGCTCCTTGGTAGCACCACCAGCAAAGACAGCGTAGCTCTGCCCTGTCCCAGTGCAGATGCACTGAAGGTCCTGGGAGAGACCCGTGCTGCCGTTTCAGCTCAGGGCTGGCGCTTGAGCCGAAGCTCGTGCCAGTGCCGGCACGTTGGCTCACCCGTGGGCTAACGTCTGACGGGTGCAGGGTACGTGACGTGAGTCACACAACACGGTGGACAAGGAGAGGGACAGATGGAGCCTCAGGTGTCCGCAAGGAGACGTGCACGGGGTTAAGTGCTGAAACCCAAGCATGGTCATCTCGTCCCCAACCTTGCTTCATGAGCGACTGGTTTTGCTACTGGTGTTTTCTCCATTGCTCCGCATGCCTGGAGGTGTTGCCGTTTTTGGCTGGGCTCTGGGTCTGGCTGCTCATCTCGAACTTGGAGCAAGTGTGGGGTAAACAAACTGGGTGTCTTTGCCAAAGTGCGTGTTGGCTTTTTACAGTGGGAGGAGAATAAAATTTTAACTAGGCGAGGCTGGTTGGGAGGAAAAGCCTTGCTGAAGTGGGACTGCCTGTGAGTGCATGATTCATACATGGAGAGACGGATGACTGTAATTTAATGATGGTGGCTGGGAAGATCCATACTCCTAAAGTGATGCATGGATTTGGCATTAAATGAATCCTGAATTAAAATAATAATAATAACAATGCCTAGCCAGATTTTTCCTCTAGCCTGATAGATGAGGCTCCCTCCTGGAAGGTGGGTAATGCATGCTGGAAGCCCATTAATGCTGAGAAAGATTTTTAGTCTGTTAATTAAAAGCTGGGTGCTGCTGCTGCCAACAGCATCCTCCTCTCCTTTCCAATTTGATCTGAAAGAGAGGAGGAGGGAGCTGGTCGCTGGTGCTCTGAGGGAAAGTTTTGGGCTGTCAGTCACTCTCAAATGGCTAATTTGGGACTTTGCAGAGATGCCTGAACTCCAAAAGTGAGCCTAGGTTTCAGAGGCTTTCTTCTCCTCAGCAGCACTAATTGTGGCCAGCGTAGCCGTGCGTGGGCTCAGCGTGCTGCTTGCTGTTGGTTTTACATGGAGCTGCCCGGCTCTCCCGGCGCATTTCACGGCATGAGGTGCCGCACGTGGCCTGTGCTCCGGGAGCAGGGCGCCTACAGGCAAAGTGTCCTGAAGGTACGGCATGCCTACGTCCCTTTGTATGGGCTGTCTTCTCCTGCTCCTCAGTTTATAAAAAAAGAAGTACAGGTACTGATAAGGATATTGGGAGAGAATGTGGTCCTGTGCTCTTGGCTTTGAGCCTGGAGTTGGTTGGAAATTTAATTTCTGTCCTAGAGAAAATTCCTTCTTTGGAAGGAGTTTTGCGGCAATCAGAGGTAAAAGAGAAAACCACGACTGCGGTTCGGGGGGGAGAAATGCTGAAGGGTCCTGTGCTGGGAGTACTGCATCACCGTTTTTAGTTTCCTAGCTTTGCAGATGGAAGCTGTTGTCAGCTTTGCTTCCTCTGGAAGATGGGAATATTCCAGTGAAGCAGCTGCGGACCCATCATTGCCGTTTTCCCATGGAAAATGTTGATATTATTAAAAGGGCACTTTCTGTCAGAAAAGCATTCTGCCAGACATTTCCTGACCTGGCTTTGTACTTAACCTTTTGTCTCGCTTTCTCCATCTGTAAAATGGATGTGCTCATTCTCAACCACCTGTATAAAATGCTGAAATTTGTGGATGAAGTTATGACAACGTCTCATTTAAGATTCAGTTTCTTTGAAAGATTCAGCTGCTTTCATGGCAGTTCCCCGTGGAGCTAGTCCCATCTCACATAGGTAGGGACTTTTAAAATGCGAACATTAAACAAATACAAAGTATATTATTGTAAAATTACATGCATTCATCTGTTCCATCTGTGCAATGTGCAGACGATCCCTTTATTTTGCTACTGTTTCTGCGTGTCCTGGGAAGATTACTTCTTGTCCCTCTTCCAGTTTGCTCAAGATAATGTTACTTTAACATTTGCTTTGCATAAATTAATCATGCTAACATATCAGGAATATTTTTGAGCGTACTCCTAAACTATGGTGGCAGATCTTTCAGTTTGGGAATCTGTTTTGTTGTTGTTGATAACAAAAGCAGCAAGACAGGAGGAATGAGCTGCGTTTCTCGTCTCAGTTTTGTCAGTCTATAGTTAATTGACCGTAGAGGCTGCGGTATTTCTGTTCAGTCTTTGTTCATCGAAAAAAGTGTGTGTTACATACTTCAAGAAATCAAAAGCTAATTTGTGATATGGAAAGATAATTTCTTTGCAGCAGATGAAACAATTAGTATCACTTCAGTTTTAATGTATTCTGCATTTGAGCCAGAGTTTCTAAGGATGACATGTTTATTCTGTAACTTAGCAGTTTGACAAGTTTTGTTACTTTTAAAGAAGTTCTTAAAGTTGTTATGGTAATGCACTGTATGCTTTGGTAGGTTGACAGAGTTTGAAGATACACCAACAAGTCAGCTAACCATTGATGAGTTTATGAAGATTGACTTAGAAGAAGAATGTGATCCTCCTTCGTTTACAGCTGGTCAAAAAAAATTGAAGATACAGCAGGTGAATTCTGAATTGGATGCTCCCTGTATTTCTCTCCTCTCTCCTCCCTCTGCATATTCCTTTTTGAATCAGTTAATACTAAATCCTAACTGACCAGCCTTTGATAAGGGTTAGTTACATTTATTTTGAGGGTGTTATGAGAAGGGTGAGCATTAGTGCATATGATACCCATTAACTAAAGGATAGTTTTTTGTTTTACTGGCAAAGGGGTAGCTTCCCAGTTTAAAAAAAAAAAAAAGTTTTTCTCCTATATAATTTTTGCTCCCTCCTCCAAAGAGACATGCTCTTTCAGGTATGTAGCTTCAAATGTAGCTTCAAACATCCCCTGATGAGGGATCGAAGTATGTCTACCATCTTAGCCAGCCTCTGCGGGAAGTGCAGAGTCCCTGCTCTTGTTGGTGCAGATCGGGATGTCTGGGTGGCCGAGTAAATGAGCACCAGCTGAGCTTCCAAGTTTTGCAGGATACCAGTTTGGTGCTTAGCCCACGACTGCCGTATTGTAAATGAGGGTTCAGCACACTCTGCCCAGATGCTCCCCCATTTGCAAGCTGATGTTTATATACTCAGCACTGTTATCTCCTTTACGCTTGCTTTCCTGCTGTGTGCGTGTTTCCCTTCTTATGCCCTGACCTTTTACCAAAGCATCAAATCTTTTTGTCCTTACAAAACTGGAGGCTCTCATGTGACAAGTTAAGCTGAGCTTGTAGCATGGAGGTCTTTAGCAGCTGTCTTTATGTCTGCACTTCTCTTTTATGGGCTATGTGCTCTCTTCCAGCCTGGTTAGCAAGGATCAGGGTTGCAAAGCTTTGTAATTGGATCAGAAACTGTGCACTTTTTTTAAGGTGATACGCATGGTCAGGAGAAGTACCGTTACATGTAATTTTTTCTTAAACACATATGAAAACAATAACCTAATTGCTTTAATGAGGCTGCTGGGTTTTTGTATGGTACAGCACCTGCTTCCAGAGAGATCAATTCTCATGTGGCTTGATTTCTTTACAAAGCATGAACTAAAGCTGGCACCAGATGAGAAGATTTTACTACCGTCATAGCCAAATGTTACATTATTAGTTTTTCAGGGGTTTTGTTTTTACTGTTCTAAATATGCTATCATTTAGAGGTCTGTAGGCATATTTGTGATGTTCTCAAGAGCCTGCCAGGTGCTGCGGGTCAGTACTTCACTCCGCCGTTGCCTGTGTGCTATAGCTGGCCTGGGCAGCGCAATTTCAGCGCTGTCCTTGCACTTGCTCACATCTACAGGCAAAGTCACAGAGCCTTGGCTGCTGAAGAATGGGGCTTTTTATTTGCAGCTTGCCAGAGTGAAGGTTCTTTTCCAAGTATAGAGATGGGTGAGAGAACATTTGAAATCAGTCAGTATTTTGAAACTTGTCTGTCTTACCTGTCTGACACTATAAAGTAATTTGAGTTGGGATTCAAAACCTGCTTATTGCTTTTAAAATACCCTATGATTCTGTGTCTCTATATACAGTTCACAAACAGCACAAAATTCTTTTTTTTTTTTTTTAGTAATTTCATGTTTATTTTGTTTATTTTCATTTCAGCTTGAGAAGGCGTTATCAAAAAAGCTGGAGGATTTCGAAGGTATAAGTTGTGTTTTGTGTAACATCACTCGTTTGTTCAAAATTACATCAATGATTGCTGAGTTTTATTTTTATTTCAACACCACAGGTGAAATATCGAGCTATCAAGATGAAATAGAGATTGAATTAGAAAACAGTAGACCGAAAGCAAAAGGCGTATTTGCAAATTTCACTAAAGATGGTAAGTCTATGAAGAGTTGTGACTACTTAAATAATGACGAGTTCAGGTCCTGCAGGCAGTCTTAAGTGTATGAACTTTATTGTGATAAATGCGATCATATATATGCTTGCGTAGTACAAGATCTCTGTTGCGTTGGGGTTCTCTCTGCCAATTAGTTGGTTCAAATATCCGTCTTGAAAACAACTACATTGTTCATTACAATGACAGTCCATTAATGGTTTCAGTCGTTTTTCTTCCCTGGTGCAGTATAAGCTTGGCACTGGCACCTAAGAATGTTCCTTTTCATCACTGAAGGTGCAGTGGACCAGTATCTAGACTCTTCTGTCACCGAATTCCCCAGTTGACTAAGCGATACGGAAGGGCTTTGTGCAGGTTGAAAGGGCTATTTTTCATTTGTAATTATACCAGTAAGTAGCCAGCTTCTCTCGCAAAGCCATTTTACCTGCCATAATTTGATAACACAATACTTCTATTTTAAATGATGACTGTATTCACAAAAATAGATTTTAATAGCCAAGGTAATGAATTTGAAGAGCATCTGGAAACTCCATGTATTCATACATTGTACTAAAATATTGTGTATTTCTTCTACAGATTTTCTCTAAAGATTTTTGTTCTTTTAAGTGAGCGCCTCTCTATTTATTTAGTTTCTGTAACAGATGGTATGTAATGATCTGTTGGGTTTTTTTTTCCCCTTACAGATTCTATAGAAGATAATACCTCTAGCATACTTGGAGAGGAGGAGGCAGAAGATGAGGAACTGGAAGCAGCTGCTAATCACTTAAACAAGGACTTTTGTAATGAACTTCATGAGAAGGATAGAGTAAAAAAAAATGAAGATGGGGAATGCAAAAATGGAAATGAAGCTCTTGTGAGACCACCTGCACTGGAATCCTTGCTCGGCCCGCTCCCCACGGCAGCTAGTCTTGGCATAACAGAGTCCATAAAAGAGTGCATATCCACTAAGGACCAAGAGCCTGGTGAGTAGGAGATGAGTTCAGCTCAGAGTGGAAACTGGACACATGCAGCCAGTTGTGGGTTTGTTGTGTAATTTCCATGTGTTTTGATGGTTACTGTGGTAGCAATTCCGTGAATTGCTGTAACATCGAGGTACAGGAGCTGTGAGGCTGGGTGAGACCACTGGTCTTGGTTGTTGATGTTGGTCGTTGGTATCTGCTCCTCAGGAAGCTGCAGGAAAATCTGGAGTGCCTAATTATTTTCGGAAGCCTGAGAATGTGTCTCTCTTAGTCAAGTAGATTTGCAGTCATATGATAGCTGGTGGGCATATTTCAAGCCATGCAGTCTCAATTAGGAAATTGGAGGAAGCGGATTCCTGTAAATATGACTGGGAATTAAAACCCAAGTATGAGAATTTTAGATCAAGGCAGACTTTCTCAGGAGACATTTTACTGGAGTCAAACATGATGCAGTCTGTCTCTCTGATTGAGAATCTTTGCAAATGGCAAATATTTAATATGTTTGTAAGAGGAAATAACTGGTTGTATGCTTTTTTCTTTGATACGGACTTTGGTGTGTGTTTTGCTGGTTTTGCTCCATTTTTCTGAAAACTCCCAGATCTATCTGTGTGATATAGTTGATATAGCTCTATATAGTAGGAAGCCAATTTTGCCAGAGCCATTAAGGCAGGCAGCCCTGCAAACAGCCAGTCGTCCAGGCAGGTTTGTTTGCTTTTTCATATGTGTGCTTGAGCTTTATGGAGATGGCATTTTTTAACATTTCTTTTGCATCTTAATGACTCCAAAGACAGCACATATCTAAAGGGCATTTTATTCTTTTATTTATCGCAGTTAATTTTTCCATCATGAGACACACCTGTCCGAATCTGTTTTGTCACCTTACTTGGGGGTTGATGCAGCAGAACATTTTGTTATCCAAACTGAACATTTTGTTATCCAAACTGTTCTGATGCTAATTTCTGTTCAACAGCACCTACTTATAATAAGGTACTCCCTGCCTCAGTAGATGAACTGAATGCATTCAGATTCTTATTACATTAGTGTTCATGTCCCAGAAATGTAGCAGGATGATTGCACGTTTCTATTTTGTACAAACGAAATCATACAGAAACAGTTGAGTGGTTTTGGGTTTGTTTTAATTACGATTAAGAAAATGGATGGCTCGTGGCTCGTTTTATTCCTGGAAATCAGCAGTTCTTGTTGAAGAGAGGTCAGTAATGGCTAGAAGCTGTTGTCGTCTGGCTAGCCAATGACCTGTAAAAATGATTTCCCAGTGATGGAAGTTTCTCAGCTGGCATTGCTATTGACCGTTTTAATGGACAGACTGAGGACTGAGTTTAAAGATGAAACTAACCTGGTATAGCCAGGTATGCTGCTCTGAGTTGGGCTTCAGGCAGGTGGGCAGGAGAGTGCATGGCTGCTCATGCTATGGCTTGTCTGCATTTGCTGGTTGTTTTCTTTCAAAAGTGGAGGACGTGCCAAATGAACTGAATTTCAAAACCAAATAGGTTTCAGTATGTTCATTCTCTTTTAATTCTCATTCTCTTTTAATGCATCTGAAAAATCATTGCAGGTGTTTGAACAGGTACTTATTTTCTTAATGTGCTGTGAAGCTCATATGCTGAATTACTGTTTTGGTTGTATTTTGATTGTAGATCCTGCCCCAAACTTTTTTTTTTCAGTGACTCTGCTAATTTATTTTAATCATTTAAAAGTTTCCTGTTAAGTCAGATTAACTTTGTCTGTGTCTGTACTGCGGGGTAGTTGTGCTGGGGTGCAGTTCCCAGTCTCCGAGCCCTTGCCATAGGGTGCCTGCGTGGTGTGGGTGCATCACAGTGTGCGCATGCATCATCCCCCTGAGGACCTGGTTTCCTTCGGGAAGTCATCTGGGTTCATGAGCAGTAACGGAGCCTTGATGTGTTTTGGATGATTGGGACCAGGTCTGGCAGACAGGCTGGGAGGTACACCTGGCTTGCAGTTGGCATGGTATTACACAGGATAAAGAAAACTTCTTGTTAAGTTGCCTCCCGTTGGTCACCTGTGCATCTTAGCTTTGAACCCCGACGAAAACCAGTGTAGATGTTTCTGTCCCTTCAGGCAATGATGTCTTGAGTTTTGCCTCACAGCTCTGTCCTCGGTGCTGGGGAAGGTTATGGAGCAGATCATCCTGAGTGCCATCATGCAGCACGTACGGGACAACCAGGGGATCAGGCCCAGTCAGCACAGGTTTATGAAAGGCAGGTCCTGCTTGACGAACCTGATCTCCTATGACAAGGTGACCCGCTTAGTGGATGAGGGAAAGGCTGTGGATGTTGTCTACCTAGACTTATTAAAGCTTTTGACACTGTTTCCCACAGCATTCTCCTGCAGAAACTGGCTGCTCATGGCTTGGACAGACATACTCTTTGCTGGGTAAAAAACTGGCTGGATGGCCGACCCCAAAGAGTTGTGGTGAACAGAGTTAAATCCAGTTGGCGGCCGGTCACAAGTGGTGTTCCCCAGGACTCAGTATTGGGGCCAGTTCTGTTTAAAATCTTTATCAATGATCTGGATGAGGGGATCGAGTGCACCCTCAGTAAGTTTGCAGACGACACCAAGTTGGGTGGAAATGTCGATCTGCTGGAGCGTAGGAAGGCTCTACAGAGGGATCTGGGCAGGCTGGATCGATGGGCCGAGGCCAACTGTATGAGGTTCAACAAGGCCAAGTGCTGGGTCCTGCACTTTGGTCACAACAACCCCTTGCAACGCTACAGGCTTGGGGAAGAGTGGCTGGAGAGCTGCCTGGCTGAAAAGAATCTAGGGGTGTTGGACAACAGCCAGCTGAATATGAGCCAGCAGTCTGCCCAGGTGGCCAAGAAGGCCAAGAGCATCCTGGCTTGTATCAGAAACAGTGTGGCCAGCAGGAGTAGGGAAGTGATGGTCCCCCTGTACTTGGCACTGGTGAGGCCGCACCTCGAATACTGTGTTGAGTTTTGGGCCCCTCACTACAAGAAGGACATTGAGGTGCTGGAGCGTGTCCAAAGAAGGGCAATGAAGATGGTGAAGGGTCTGGAGCAAAAGTCTGATGAGTGGCTGAGGGAGCTGGGGTTGTTTAGTTTGGAGAAGAGGAAGCTGAGGGGAGACCTTATTGCTCTCTACAACTACCTGAAAGGAGGTTGTAGTGAGGTGGGGGTCGGTCTCTTCTCCCAAGTAGCAAGTGATAGGACAAGAGGAAATGGCCTCAAGTTGCACCAGGGGAGGTTTAGATTGGACATCAGGAAAAATTTCTTCACTGAAAGAGTAGTCAGGCACTGGCACAGGCTGCCCAGGGAAGTGGTTGAGTCCCCATCCCTGGAGGTATTTAAAAGACAGGTAGATGTGGAGCTTGAGGACATGGTTTAGTGGTGGACTTGGCAGTGCTAGGTTAATGGTTGGACTTGATGGTCTTAAAGGTCTTTTCCAACCTAAATAGTTCTATGATTCTATAACTCCCTGAAATCTGGGAAAGGTTTGTACCTGGAGGTAGTATCTTCTTCGATCAGGCCAGCTGGTATTGTTGTAAAAATTAAACAATTTCCAGGTTTCTGGGCCCTTCTTCAAGTCTGAAAAAGAAGCAGCAGTTTTCAGAATTAAATATAGGATGAGAGCAGTTGCTCAAAGTTTAATTTGAGATGGCACAATTATACATCATCCTGAAACAAAAGTAGTTGGTACCTGTAGAGGGAGGAGGAGGAGATCATAAAACTTCCTGCGTTTATCCTGTGTATTTGACTTTAGTTTAGTGTTATTTATATTGTGAATCTCAGCTGGCCATAGGTTTGCTGTGGTATTTCATGTTCCAATGCCTAAGTCCATTGGAGAAAGGAGAGTCATCATAACATTGCACACTTAAGGTGACATTTTAGTCCTTCTCCACAGCTGTGTAAGTCATAAACCAGGAACCTTTCCCTTCCGTCAGCCCTCTCCAACCCTGAGTCATCTTCCACTCTGTGGACCATCTGGGTCAGGTTAGGCTGGAGACCTTAGTTGGGATGCTTTTGTATCTCCTGCTGGGCTCCATGTGTTGTCAGATGGGTGTATTATGTCCAGTCAGTGCAGTGGTTGGAAACGGTGTGCCTGGTGCTACGTGGTGAGGATTCTCAGCAAACCCTCATGGTGATATACTGCATGGTTGGGCAGGTGGCCATTAAATCGGAGCTCAGCAAGCAGCTGCAGTATGTGCAATGTTTGGCCTCCTTAAATGAAGGGTATCTCCTCTCCTTTCTGTAATGATCTCTCTTCCTCAAAAAAAACTCTGCTGTAGGTACCTTCTACAAAGTCTTTTCATATGGCTTTTGCATGTGGTAATTCAGTTTATAATTGCCTGTATCAGCTGCTTTGGGAAATCTTCCACCTTTGTGCTACGGTGGCTGCAGCAACAGCAGAAGGTTTCTCACAAATTGCTTGTGCAGATAAGACTTAGGTGCAGAGCCTAAGTATTAAGAAAAATTTAGTGTATTTTTGCTTCACTTAAAATTGGGATTTGAGCAGTGTGAGGTTGTCTATATGAATGTTTTATGTAAAGCATAGTATTTTAGCAAATTTGCATTACAAAGGTAAGGTACTGGGTTAATGAGTCTGAGGCAGTAAAGTGCTTAGAATAAACACTACATTTGACTGTTTTTTTTCCTATGGAGTGTATTAATTTTCAGAGACATTTAAGCTGAAATCTGTTTGAGTCTTTGCAAACTGCTTCTTTCTTATTCTTCATGATAAAAGTGCTTTATGAGATCTCAGTTTCAGAGATGGAGATCAGGTGGATCAGTCTGTCCGTTTTCCTGGCCGTGCAGCATCCCAGCATCCTCCCCACGCTCTACGTGCTCTTTCTGATTCTGCAGTTCCTCAAAACAAGGCACTGTTCCCTTTAGGAGACTGCCACAGTCAAATACCGTGGACTTCATTCTCAAGAAATAAATTCTTTGGTGTAAAATTTCCCTTTGCAATTTGTTTTTATGTCCCTTTTATACCACTTCAAATAATTTATCGTCTGTCTTGGTGTTTCTGTCCTTCTGATGTTTACTGGCTGTCACCCTGTCCTTCCCATGTCACGCTGCTAGGCTGTACACCACCAGTTCATCTCTTCTTGCCACATAAATCAAAAGTCATAAAATTTTGGCCAGGGCTAAAAGTGAGGAAGGTCTGACAATAACAGAGATAAAGGTAAAATACAGGGTATAAGTTACCAACTGCCTGTATATACCTTCTACTTTGTAATCGAGGTAGTGTTTGAGACCTGATTTAGTTTTTGTTTTGAATCAAAATTCACATGCAGTCATTTAGGGCAGTAGTTTCAAATAAAGTATGTGAAGTGGGTGGTAACACGCTCCTGCACGTCCTCATGAAAGTAAGCGGCTTTTGCAGCGAGGAATCACCGTGCATGTACCATCTTGTGCTTGGTTAGGCAGCCAGCTAACTGCATTTGCTGCTAATTTCACAAAGAATACATGGGAAAGGTTTTGTGCTTGTTCATAATTAATAGTTTGCTCATTTATTGCTCCTTGTATTTATGGCTCCATTACTGCTGCAGGCATAATCTGACATGGGCTGAGGTCGAAAGATGTTGCCATTGATTTCTGTGGGTGTTAAAGACCCCATGCAGACAGCGTTCATTGATCGAATAGTTGTTGTCCCTGTGTAGCAGTGCTTTTCAACTTACTCAAGGAGGATGTGAAAAGTGGCTAAAGGTGAAGTTATACAAGACAGGGATGGGCTCATCCTCCAAGGTCTTACTCTTTCCTCCAGATTTCATCCCCCTCACCCTACCAGCTGCCAGCTCTCACTTCATACTTTGTCCTGGCCCTGGGGCTTGCTCGATCCCTTTGTGAGCAGACTCAGCTCCCTAACCCAGCGAGGAAAAATACATGCGTGCGTGATCCCCGCTTTTTTTTGGAAGCAGCAGACGACCAGTGCTGGCAGCACTGCGGGCAGGGAAGTTTGCACAAACGTGACACTTCTAGCAGGGTCTGAGCTGCCGTGGAAGGATGCTTAAGGGCCCACAGGCTGCAAACAGCTGGAGAACGGCTGTTGGCAGCGCGTGTGCCAAGGAGGGTTGTTCGCCCCATCCAGGAGCCCCAGCCCGGATTGCTGCGTGGCGGGGGCAGGCTCACTGCTCTTGCCATTGCTGCTCCATCGACGGATGGGTGTTCGCCTCCTCTGTGTGCTGGTTTCTTCTTCTAGCGTCCTCCCTTTCTTCCTCAGATTTTGTCTGAGTACATCAGTGCCAACTGTTTGAAAATATATAAATGTATATGTGCATATAAAAGTATACAAAAAGATATAATCAGTAATTAGAGAGAACATTATGAAGGCCTATTAAATCATAATTACCGCATACATGAGAAATAAAGCTGCTGAGTTTAGCGCTAATTGTGTTACATATGCAAAGTACACTTGGTCATCAGTGTAAGCATGTGTGTCCCCAGCCTGATCACTCTTCTGGCTCTGGCTTCAATGGTGCAGTTGCTTTTGTGGTTTTAAGCCCCACCTGTGGAAACAAGCAGCACGTGTGACCTCCTTGGTGCCACCTTCCTTGTGTGATGCCTTCGGAGCACTTTGAGGGTTTGATCTTTGTCTGCATGCGCCATTTGCTCTTTTGAAAATATTTTCTGTGGCAGAACTAGCTCTTTCCCAGTTTTCAGATCTAAGCAATAAAAACCTTGGTACAAGCTAATCTTTCTAATGTAGCCTCTATATGCCTATGTTTGGCAGTCTTGATAGACTGTACCCTGATTGAGCCTTCATTATGCTGTTAATGAGATGTGAAGAGCTTGCTGCAGCCAGCATGGTAATAGGAGACCACCAGCTGCTTTGAATGCAGTTTTTTGATACCTGAAGTCTTGGGTATGAATTACAGATGACATGATTTTCTTACTTGACTATGTATGTCACTCACACACGAATATCGCGTGTGCATGTGTTACTCCAAAATCTGTGTACATGTTTTTTCATGCAGGATCTTTGCATTTCATTAGAGGATAGGAATGCTATAAATTCATTCCATATTCATGCCGTGAGTAACTAGGAAGGTTAAGGGATGAAAACTAATCATAGACTTTGACTGAAAGATTTCCAAACAAATCTAGAGACGAGTTTTGGAGAGAAACCTGCAGTTTG
The DNA here is from genome assembly GCA_020745775.1 of Theristicus caerulescens. Taxonomy (NCBI): domain Eukaryota; kingdom Metazoa; phylum Chordata; class Aves; order Pelecaniformes; family Threskiornithidae; genus Theristicus; species Theristicus caerulescens. The sequence goes on along the minus strand of CM036564.1, from coordinate 63,250,388 downwards.
TTAGAGCCATCAGGGAGATAAATTTGAGTGAAAGCATAAGCTGAATCATGTGAATACATTTTTAGAACATTTGTGGATGCTTTAGGAATTTTCCAAAGGGTTGGTTTATCAATACGGACACTCCTTATAGGAAAACGTGTGTCGTTTTTGTCAGAAGTTTTGGTCAAAAAGAACTGCCCCAGAGTAATGGATGCTGTGGTCAGGAGAAGGTACTGGAGAGTGGGGTTTGGGTTCCTGGGCCAAACGGAGCAGACCCATCTCTTAAAGCTTACTCGACTATGTCCCATGTGAATGAATGCCCTTACCCCCTGGCTGACCAGCCTGGCTGTCCTGTTATCCCGACTGTTTCAGGCAAGGAAGTCTCTTTATCCCCTTACCTCCCCTTCTTCTTCTCATTTTTTCTTATTTTTTGTTTCATAAAATTCTGGTCTGGAATGGGAAATGTTTTAAAATCTTGAAAGCTTTTCCAGGCTTGGATTTTTTTTTGCCTGACTCCCGCCCCGTCCTGACTGCTGAGTGGGCAGTGGGCAATGTGTCTTTTCTGTCCTGAATTCTTCCAATAAAAGCATGATGGAAAATCAGTTTTCTTTTCAATTTGAGTAGCATAAAAGCCTTGCATTGCTCTTTGATGAGAAGGCTGACCTGCTGCTTAAGGCCTCATCCTCCCTTGCTCGAGGAAAAAAAGGCAAAAAAGCTGCTTTCTCCTATCTCACTGCTTCAGCCGACTGCTGGCCGCAGGCTCTTTGGAGAAGGAGGCGGCAGCAGGGCTGTTTCTCCGGTTCAGAGACACGCGGCTGGGAGAAGAGGGTGAACGTGCCAAACGGGAGCTCTGGTGCGTCCTTCTGCCTGTTGATATTTGACATGTGTGTGCTGCTGCATCGATACTGCTTTTTAACGCAGCAAGGAGAAGCGATCAGCCCGAGCAGGTTTTTATACATTTTCCCTTGCGTTGAGGGGAAGTCCAGGTCTGCTGTCATCTGCTCTACCTAGGCTTAGGCTTAAGGAGGTGGGAATGTCCAGGAGCACAGAGCTGGGCAAGCAGGGAGGAGAAGCTCAGCTGGGGCTTTAGAAATGGTCCTCTTCCCATACCTAAATAGCAGAATTATGAAAACAGTTGTTCCCCAAATACTAAGGGAGGGTTGTGTTTCATGGTTGACTTAGATGCCTCTGCATTTGTAGGTGCCAGTCTAAGGTTTTTCTTCTGTTGGGGCTTCTTTTCAAGGTTTTCTCCTGTCTGCACTCCCTAGCATCTGAAAAGATGCTGGTTCTCAGTGTGGGAGATACTTTCAGGGGCATTTATAATTCCTCCTGTCTTGCTGGTGGCCAATTCTCAAGGAACCTGTGGAAATGTAACCATCTAAGGGATCACTGCCCTGTTCCTAAATTTTGGTTGAAATAGGCTGCAGACTGAAACAAGGCTCGGGGAGGTGATGTTGGGGGGTGACGACACAGACACCTACAGGCACACAGGAGACCTGGGTAAAAAACCTGAATAACTTCCCTGCTAGTGTGAGAATTACATGATAGTTCCTTTTCTTCACCTGCCAGAATTTGAGCCCATTAATGCTCACAGTTGCTCGGTTAGGTGGCCAGTTTGCAGAAGAAACAGGCATTCCTGCCCGGCCCTTCTGCCTAAAAGGAAGAAAAGTCTTTCACCAAAAAACTCAGCTGAAAACTGAAATTGTTGATTAGAGAGTTGCAGAGAGTGAAATGCATGGAGGTTACGGAGAGAATGTTACATTTGCATGGAAAGCTAACCGCTCGGGAGGATGTTATTTGAGCAATTCATCACGGTATCTGAAATGTCAGGAGTGGAGGCCTGGGTTCAGTTCAGGGAGTCTTCATGGTCTCAGTTGTTATTGAGAATAAAGACTTATTAACCTAGGTCAAGGAGCCACAAAACGTGCCCTTGGAAGAAGGAAATACAGCGCAGAGAGATTTGCAGGGCTTAGCTACTTTGGGTTTAATATGATGGGTAGTAAATACCTGTGCAGTGCTGTGGTGGATCCTGACCACTTTGTGTTTGTTTTGTGTCTTCTGAAAAAGCTAAAATAATCCTCCATTTAGTACTTTATTTTCTTGTGGTACAAGTTTGGCTGGTAAAGGCAATACCTGCAAACTGAAAATCCACCGAAGTAAACCCTTTAAATGGAGTGTTGCTTTTGCAAGGTTCTAATAATTTCGTGTAGCAGTTTGTTGTTTTGCTTTTGTTCGGTAGCTTTGAATTTAGTTTGAAAAATTAATTTCTATACCCTCTTAAGGATTACCTTCATCACACCACTACACACTTCATCTGTTTTGTTTGTTGGTCTGAAATCTGTGGGACTGTCATAGTAGTCAAGATAAACATGGGTATGTGTGGGTTGGACTGCGGGTTGCGTAGATGACCCTTGTAATTAGGGATTTCAGATATGGCACTACAGACTGTTGATGAAAACAGTCATGAGTTTAGCCTTGTATAATTGTAGTTTGACAGTTTTGGTTTGCTAAATGCTTTCATAACTAAAATGGGTGTATTATCGAATAGAGGAATAATATTAATGTTGACACTGTTGGCAATTAAACACGATTTTGGAAACTGAATTTTACTACTGCTGATTGCTTTTGAAATAATTTGGTTTTCAATGTTACTTTAGTATTGGTTCATTTATTAGGTCTTTTTTCTTGTGTGACAATGAGATAATTGCTATTTATTTTTTATCCTGTAAGCAATTATAATCAAAGCAGCCAAATATAGACTCGACTTTGACCTGGAATCAGAGTGACCTGTCAACATGAGGCTACTGTACTCTTCAGCTTTTCAATTTAATTTTTTTTTTCATATGTGCTCACCAGAATGCATTCAGCAGGGCTGAAAAAATTGCATTTAGAGTTTTTGGTGTTCATTAATTACAGTGGTGCAAAGCCAGGGAAACTGGCAGATGAGACCAGCTTTGGGTTGGTTATTAATAACAAAAATCGTGATTTTTTTTTTTATCTAGGATTGTGTGGACTGTGTTGAGTCAAGAGTGTTTGAAGCGACCGGACGAGGAGATGCCAGCAGGCTGCGTGGGGAGGAATAGTTGCACATTAAGGGGGGGAATTGCAAAGAGTTGACTCTAGGGACTTTTTGCAGCCAAGTTTTGCTAAAAGGAAGCAGAAAATACTTTCTTTTAAAGTCAGCAGTTTAAGGTAAGGCTCAGCTTTCATATTGAAGCATATGTGTACACCTAAGATTGTAGAAGTTGTTTTCTGTGATGGAAGACCTGGACATTTACAACTGTGTAGCAGAAATAAGGGAATGAATATGAAATGAGAGAGAGTAAATAATGCTGTTAAGTAGTACCAGGAAAGAAATTCGGAGCAAGAAACAAGGCTCTTGAGATAGGTATAAATGCAGAAGCCAGAAGTAAACATCTGTATGGTGGGTGAAAGGGTACCATTTTTCAGCAAATTCACTGCCTAAATGCCACGTTTGATTTAGTTACGCTGGGGAAGCCACCCTGTGCTCACAGATGGGAAAGAAGTAAAACAGTGCTCTGTGACCAAATCGTTAACACTTGCATAGGAACAAGGCGAATGACTGATTTTGGAAGTTGTGCTTAATGGCCCTTACTAATTTCCTGCTAAAGGTAAAAAATAAAAATCCACATTACCATAGGAGTCATGTATTGAAATGCAGCAACATCCATATCAATATGAAATTGTGTCACCAGTGGTGGTATTGTATTCTGTCGGTGTTTTCATTAAATAAAACATACTTCAGTCAGAAAGTTGCTTTTCCATGAAGTCTCTTTTTGCACTTAAGGCCAGAGTGGGAGTACTGCTCTCCATGCTACCACCGTGGCTCGTGGCTCGGTAGCTGCTGCAGAACTAACATGAAGCTCCTGTGCTAAGTCCTTCCCCAAGAGCAAAGATAAAATCCCTGTTTTATACTGCATTGTTTGAATTTGGCCTCCAGTTTTGATGCGGAGCAGGTGTGTCGGGATGTGATGTTGTGGGAGCTGTTGGTTAAGAAGAGCCTTACTGGCTCATCCCCCGCCATCCGCTGGTGTTAGTGCACGTGTAGTTGCCTCCCTCACCTCGGTCTGTCAAAAATGTCACAGGCTTGTGCAGACGTTTTTAATAACAGGGTCATTTTGACAGACGTGCGCTAGGGAACGACGCCTTGGCCGGCAGAGCAGCAGGCGGCAGGGAGGCGGCAGGGAGGCGGTACCCGCTGCCGAGGGAACGGGCGCTGGGCTAAGTCGCTGGGGGCAGAAACCAGCTCCCCCAGTTCAGCTGGGGTTGGAGGAGCGCTTTGGACCATGTCTTTGCGGCAGAACATGTATTTTGGAGGCTAAGAGTGGTGTTCATGCCTGCACTGAGGTGTCGGCGCTGGAGAGGTTTTACGATCCCTCAGTGAACGGGAACGGGCAATTTCAGATATGCTGTTGCCCAGGTTCATTTTATATGCAGGGTCTTTGTACCGGGAGTAAGACTGATGCTTGAAGTTCAGCTCCAGAAATGCAACATTTACAAATCTGTGAGCAATAAAGAAGTTTGGTTTAACGAGGTGGGGAGGGAATTCAAAAAAGGTACGCTGAATTCTCTCCTGAAAAAAGCCTTCTTTTAAATTTAAAGTTTATTGCTTTATCTTGACTTTCAGAAAGCTTGTATGAAACTTTCTTGTCTTTGAGAGCTTGATAAAAACTCTTGAAGTACTTTGACTGAAACAGAAAATTTAATAGCGAGGCATTTTGAACGTGGAATGATGTTTGTGGGCGAGTAATTTAAACAGGTACTAATACGAAACGGTGTTGTACTTGAAAGGCTACAATTGGTGTACACACACAAACTGGGTAGAATATCACTGGGAGCAATAAAATGTAGGAATTCTTCATACTGCTTTCATTGCAAACAATTTTTATGGTATGGCCTGTGAAGCAATTGAAATGCAGAGAGCTGGCACATCACTAGATTGATAATTCCTCCTGCTACTTACAACTTATTCTCGGTACAGATGTCCCCAATTCTTTCTTTCTATCACATTAAAGTTTCTTGTCTGCTTCAATTTCATGCCTGCCTCAAATGTAACATTTTTTTAAATTGTCCCTCCAATATTTTTTTTCCTCTTTAAAAGTTTACATCAGATGAAATCTAGCTGCTGGTTTTTATCCTAAGGTTTACACTTAAACTTTTAACAAGCTTGTTTTTAAGAACAGTCTTTCCTTGAGAGAGCACTTGGCTGCTCCATCAATAATTATGTAGTAATAAAGCTACTGTGTAAAACTGGCACCTACGTGCCGAACAGATTGGTTTGCAGAGCCACTGACAAAGATGAATGTTTATTACATTTTACTACTTTTGGTTCTGCAGATGCAATACAGCTATTTTCTTTTTGGCGTAAGCGTCATGAAAAGTGATTTCCAATTGTGGAATGTTTATGATAATGAGGATGTATAACTAGGGAGAGCCCAGACTGACTTTCAAATACCAGCATGAGTTTGCAATGCGGGTAATTTAGAAAAAAATAAACAAATAACATTTTTTATTTCATTTCTTCGCTTAACAAATTTTTTAAACAATCACTGGGACAGAACGGACAGGGAACCCTACAATGTCATGTAGTTACACTTCTGAACTAATTGCTACTGTATTAATTGTTGATTCCCCAAAATTTGGCAAGCTTCCTCATTCTCCTTGCTGCGTCCAAAGATTTCTACTTCTAATTTTACTACAATATGGAGAAAATTGTAGTGTCTAAAAATAATACGAAAGCCTGAAATTGTTGTTCTTGTTTCCTTTCCTTTTTTTAAGTGCCAGTATAATTAAGGCTGTGATTTAGATGACTGTGTTGTTCAAATCTGTCCTCTTCTTTTGAGCAAAATGTGGAGTAACGTAGTCTGTAAGTTTTTACGGACGGTAGATACGCAGTCAGTTCGGTCAGTCGAGCTGATTGACTGCGGTGTCACCGCAGAGATGACATCGTCTCTCGATAGCAGCTCAGAAACACCTTGAGAATTAAACTTGTGGATGCAGACGTTGGGATCCCTGCCTCTGCAGCCCCCGGCACGGCCTCTTGGTACTCCTTCATTGGCTTTCCTTGCGGTGGTGCCGGTGGGTACGGATGCCTTGGCACAGCCATGCTGGCTGCCTGTCAGAGGTGTCCTAGCTAGAAGGTGTTTCCACCAACTTGCAAACCTCTTCTGGGCAGAGGTCAGAAGTCATGGGTTCTCCACTGTCGCTGCCAGAAATAGTGATTTAGCCTTATTTTGGGTCTGTTACACCTGATTTAGAGTGAGGGGTGCATTTGGTCCTGCTCCCAAAAGGCCCTCGAGTGGCATAGCTCCAGCTTCATCCCCTTGTTTCCCTGGGGCTGATGGCAGGGTTGAGGTCCATGTGCCTGCTTCATCTCAGCAAGAGGTGAGGAGCTGTTCCTGGGGCTGATGGCAGGGTTGAGGTCCACGTGCCTGGTTCATCTCGGCAGGAGGTGAGGAGCTGTTCCTGGGGCTGATGGCAGGGTTGAGGTCCACATGCCTGGTTCACCTTGGCCGGAGGTGAGGAGCTGTTCCTGGGGCTGATGGCAGGGTTGAGGTCCATGTGCCTGGTTCATCTCAGCAGGAGGTGAGGAACTGTTCCTGGGGCTGATGGCAGGGTTGAGGTCCACGTGCCTGGTTCATCTCGGCAGGAGGTGAGGAGCTGTTCCTGGGGCTGATGGCAGGGTTGAGGTCCACATGCCTGGTTCACCTTGGCCGGAGGTGAGGAGCTGTTCCTGGGGCTGATGGCAGGGTTGAGGTCCACGTGCCTGGTTCATCTCAGCAGGAGGTGAGGAACTGTTCCTGGGGGTGATGGCAGGGTTGAGGTCCACGTGCCTGGTTCATCTCGGCAGGAGGTGAGGAGCTGTTCTGCAGACCAGTTTGCTGTCACAGCCCTGAAGTCTTTGTGGCAACTTGTAGCAACGTCAGCAAACGCTTTCAACCCAAATCATTCATTTCAGTTGGCAGTCGTTGACAGTAATGTTCCTTTGCTTGGCTTTATTTTAGCATTTAAAGATTTTTATGTTGATTTTGATGGCATGAAGAGAATTGCATGGAAGTGTTTTGTCTGGACTTTAGTATTCTCTGCTTTATCTTGCTAGTAAGATTCAAAATCTTACTCTTTCAGGAGACAGGGCTTTTGTCTGTGTACCTTGCTAGCTCTTCCCTCATCCGTCCCTTCTGTCAGCCCATTATCCTGGGCTCATTTCACTGCACAGTTAATGATGCTTAAGTCTGCTGTGGAGAGAGTTTACCTAGTTAAAACTAACATAAAGAACAATCCATCCTAGTGTTACCTAAAGAAGTAAAAGAAATAAAGAAATAAAATATAAATAAACGGCTGTTCCATAGGAAAGGATAGTAGGTCTGAATTTGAAATGATGATCTGGTGGGTTGGGTTTCATTTTGTAATGAAATAGTAAAAAGTTATCCAAAGCTTATTTTGGGGAGATAACTTTGTTTTAGCTAATTCAAAATAAACATTACTGATTTCAAAGAAATCAATATTGCATTTAATGCTGAATGTGTTTAAATGAATTGGTACACGAAATGCACATCCCTCTCTCCAAATGGGCTGCGGACACGTAGTCATGTTTCTGAGAATTGGTGCCGTAATACAGTATGTTATGGTGAACTTAGATTAAGCCTCATGGGAAAGCATCGTTATTCAGTTAATTAAAGAAGAACAACTTTGATACTATGCCATATGCTGTAAAATAAAATGGGTGCATGGCAAAAAGAGCCATGAATCCTTTCAGTGTACGTCAGACTGAGCCATGATTTGTGGCTTTCTTGTTGCCTCTGCAATACTGTGTTGAGTTAAGGCCTAATACATTTAAATAAAGAATTAATTACATGTAATGGGATGCGGGACCTTATCTTTTCCAGTGCTCTCTTTGCAACATGTTACCAGTCTACCTGGCTTTCGAGACTTACTAAAACCTTTCCAAACTCATCACTTCGCTCTGCATCTAATCAACATTTAAACAGGGTCTTTTGTGTGCCTGTACCCCGGAGAATGACAGATTGGTGAGAAACTGTAAAATCAGCAATACGTAACCTAGCTAAAATGACATATTAAATATAGTCCTGTTCCTATTTAAACTTTATATACAACAGTCAGATGTTGAGATTAATCAGAATGACAGGTTGTACAAACATATGGCTGGCCTTTCTGATAGCCATTAGCTTGAAAGGCCGGCTTTGAAACCAGCTCCATTATTTATAGGTGAATCACGCTGCTGGGCTTTGTCGGGAAAAGGTTATTTCTCCAGCTCCACCGAAACCTCCTGTGCACGGAAGTGCCTTTTTCACTGTTCCTGGAGAATAAGACAAATTATTCTCCAGGAACTTCTCCACAACTTTCTTCTTTTGGAAAGTTGTGGTGTTGGAGGGCATTCCAGTACTGTAATGATGGATCTCAAGCATATGGAGTACACATGCTAATTATGCTGTGCTTACGGTTCGCTCTATCCAAATGCCAAGGCATTGGGGCCTCAGAGCTGCTGGAGGCAAAATGTTAAAATCCTTCACCACTGTCTACTGCGCATCTGGGACAAGGTTCGCTGCGGTCCCTAAAACATCTGGGGAGAGGAGGAGGGAACACATGTGCGTCCTCTTGAGTACATGTGCTGTCTGCAGCAGCATTGTGCTGCAGTTTGGCCGGATGACCAAGTGAGCTTGCCGTGCTTCACTGTCACCAGGAGCCACCCAAGCAACGCCTGTACTTTGCACAGATCCTTATATGCTTCATATATTTGCCCGAACAGACATAAAAATGCCCTGGTCCCTGGAGCAGGGCTCATATGTGAGCTCTGTTTGGGTTCAGAGCAAGATAGAGAAGTACTTTACCACCTGCCTGTTTCTCAGCCTTTAGGCATGGTCAGAGCCAAAAAGATAGCACTTCACCTAACAAGAAACAGCGCAACCTCTATGATTTTTATTTAAAAGGATGGCCTGTGCTGGCTGCGGCCCTCTGTTGCATAATGGACTCATGCTCTTAATGCAGATCTGCATTTCTGTAGCTGCTACTTTTTAAGAATTCAAACCTATGTCTCTTACTTCCAGGTCTGTAAACCCCAACTGGTGGTCCTGATCACTGAACCAGGATCAGGATCTTACGTGTGTGATCTCTCTCTGCTCCATGCGTCTGATAGTCCTGGTGGCATAAAACACTGCCCGGTAGCTGCTCTGAATCCAGCCCCCATCCACCGCAGAGGCTTTCTCCTTTGGGCCAGGTTCCCACCTAACTGCTTACTTTACAAAGCTTTTGCTTTTTGCAGGGGAGCTTCTGCTCTTGCTGGTTATTCTACTACAGTAATAATAAATAATAAGAAGAATAATAATAAACTTTTACCTTTTCTTTCCTCTCCCCATCTCTGTAATTCCCTGCTTGCTATTTCTCATTAACAATGAAGGAAGGAAGAAGCTGCGTAACAAAATGAGAGATTTCTTACCTGATAATTTTCTTTCAGTTAACAGCTTCTTACATTCAGCCCGGCCGGACAGTGCGGTAAATGGCCAGGATACAAATTGGTTTTTTTTCTCTAAATAAAGACTCAGGTATATAATTTAGTACACTATATTGTCATGTTGTCTTAATACTAATAATTGCCTGTTGAAGCATTTCTGAAGTCCAGGTACCTTCTGGTGGCTGGCGCTGAGCTTGTCACCAGATCGACCATGGACCAGCTCTGAGCCTCAAAGGAGGGGGCAGGAGTTGGCCCACCTTTGCTGAGAGAAGGCGAGGGTAATTAGAAGAAAATCCTAAGTGGAAAGTTCAACTCGGTTCCTCTTTCTCACTCATCTGGGTGAGTTATTTTGCTAGGCTATTTTTAACCTGGAGCAGCAATTTGGTCCAGACCACAGTGCTGGGAGCAAGAGGAAGACTGCTTCTTTAACGGGAGAGCTGACACAGGCCAGGTTAACGTGGATGAGAGTCTGTGGCCTTTGGGTGCCCAGCACTGGCCTGTGTGCCTGTCCTGGAGAGGGGGGAGTTGTTGGGTGGCAGTGCAAGGGTAAGTGTGGTAACTCTGACGGGGCAAGAGATGTGTCGGAGTTAGGCTGGGCTTTGGTTTGCGCTCCTTCATGACGGTTCAACCATTTGTACTTCTGGTAAAGGAAAATTGCTCTTAATTTTTGGGCCATCATCTGAGCCAACTGTGACTTTTCAGCGATGTCCTAGGAAAAGAAGTCAGCTTTGCTTTTGAGTTCCAATCAGCCAAATTAGCCTTAAAATGTAGTTTTGCGAGTCTCCTCAAATTTTTCCTCTGTCTTTGCAGCTTAAAAACTGTGTGTGTATATATGGCTGTATATATTTAAATTTTTTTTCCTGGTGGAACAGAAATTGATTAATGATTAAAAAAAAAAAAAGATAAAAATAATCCAAGCAAAATTCTAGGATTTGCTTTTAAGTTCTCAGTAGTGCAGAGCTCCCCACCTCATTTTATTTGGTGCGGGGAGGGCGGCACGTTAGAGGAGTAGATTTACTTCTCAATAAAACATATGTCCTTCTGCTGGGGTGGCTGAGCGCCAGCCAGGCAAGGATCCTGGGCTTGCAGGGACGGACAGCAGAGCATTTAGCGCCCGCAGCAAGACCTGGCTACTTAACCGGCGAGCTGCAGTTGCAGAAATGATGCTTCAGCACTTAAACATTAAACCAGCTGTTCCCTTTATGGCTGGCTCGGGTGTAAAGTGCTCTTGCTGTTTTACATAGTGGTCTGGCAGCACGGAGAAAGTGAGCTGGAGACTGATCTGAGCCCGGCTGCCTTTGCTGTCGGCTCTCCAGGGCGTTGTACAGCCCTCGCCCTCTGCAAGAGATACGGCGGCGCTTTGCAGTTGCGGGGTTTGGAGAGGGGAACTGATTAAGATGCTGGTCAGTTCTTCTCCCTGGCCTCTCCCTTTATATAAACTGTTACTGTTGGATACCCCTGCAGAGATTTAAAAAAAATGCAGAAAATACAGGCCAGAAGGCACCAAAAAGAAGGAAGGGTGGGGGAAGGGAAAGGAGAGAAAAGATGCCAAGAACAGCATAAAAGGCAAAGGAGGAAAATACAGCAGGGAATTGGTGATCGGATGGAAAAGAGCAATAAGTAGGGGTAATCTGTCTTTATAGTCTCCATTTAAAAAACTTTTAAGTTCATAAATACTCAGGCAGGAGGGGGTGAATATGGGGATGAGCGCTGAGATGTGAATGTGTTGCACCTTCGGCAGGAGCGCTGCGATCGGTCTTGGTGTTGCTAGAGACAGAAATCATGAGTTGGAGAAGACTTGTGTCTGTGCATGAGAGCTTGTACCATGATTTCTGGGCTTTGGAGCTGAAAAGTGTCATTCGTGGTAGCTAATTAGTATGTTTCTGGGTGAGTATTTGTCAAGTTGATCATTGATGGGTTATTGGTTTCATCAGCAAAAAATAGCTTTTTTCGTATTGCTCAGAGCAGCCATCCTCTGAGCACTTGGTTACGGCAGCAGGGCTGAGAGCTTAAAAAAGAACGACGAGTTGCATCAAGTAGGTTGTATAAAGGATGCTCTTTTTCACTGTTTTAAAAGGTGTTGGGAGGACACGAACGTTATTCCAGAAGAGGAACATCTGCTGCTGGTTTTGAGGACAGCGTCAAGATGTTCTTCAGTTCAAAAGCTTAACTTTCAGCTGTATTTATTTTGGGAGGTTGAAAGGATTTTTTCTTAAGGGCTTTTTGTATTGCTATGTAGTTCAATAAGCACGAGCCTACCTATTCAAAGAAAAATCTTCAAATCAGAAAGGCATTATTTATTGTTGGACTATTTTTGTACTACCTGCTTTAAAAAACATATATTGCAGGGAGGATTTCTGGAAAGAATGGAGTGATCAACTGTTTTTCTGATGAATTAGTGTTTAAGTTAACAAGTTTCCATGTCTGTTAGACTAGTGGCATAACCTTTAACTGGATATAAAATGTGTGGATGTGGTTTGGTTAGATCCTCCGTGGACTGTGAGGTGAAACAATAGCATTTGTTTCAGGGTGGATGTGCTGCCAGAAAAGCAGCAGGGCTGGTGCTTTTTTCTTTTTTTTTTTTGAAATTTAATTTATAAAAAGTGCGTTGAGTATCTAGTAAAAGTTCTATGAGAGATGACTGACTGCAGGAAAAGCTTTTCTCGTTATTCATTCCCATATATCATTAAGCACACAAATTTGAAATTCTGTTCCTGCGATGGGATAATTGTTCTGCGACCACCGTACGAAGGCGGCTAATGCGGGAAGGCCGTCGGTGTCAGTCAGCTGCTGCGGGAGAGACGTAACACCTGGAGCTTGAATCGCGGCGTGAGGAAATAGAGATGCGGGCACTTAATAAAGATGGGTTTGTAGTTCTGCGCCGGGTTAAGGCTGAATCTTGTAGGAAAAACTCCTTCTGCCTGCAGCAACGTGGACGATCCCGATGCGGTGACTGCAAACCAGCGGGGGCTGATCCCGGCTCTCGTTCCTGTTTGCTTTGTGAGAGGGTCCTGTTTTCAGCAGATGGGAGCGAGGAAAGGGCTAATGAGTTTGTACATCCCTGCTTTTGTACAGGCTTACCTTGCACAGCCACTCTCACACTTGCAATAGTAGGGGATGTAGCAGATATGTGGAATTTCTTTATTTTTGTTAGATCGCGTCTTTTCCCTCTTTGCCCTTCATTTGCACCCTTTTGGGCTTTGCCTCTACGCTTCTTATAGTCCAAGCGCGAGGAGCGGGCTGATGGGTGCTTTGCAATGTCAGGGCTGTGTGTGCTGGTGCTGCCGGGCAGCCCGGCGCCGGGCGGCGATGCCTTCCGCCATCCCTCGTCGGCAGGATCGAACGTTTCTGGGAAGAAGGGACCTCACTCTGCATGGCGCGGTGTGTTTGCTTTCTCTGAAGGAGCTAGCAGGCTGGAAACTTGGCTTCGGCTGGAGAGGACCCCTTAACCTTGCCTTGGCAGAAGGAAATAATAAAGTGACAGACTTCATTTATCTTTATGCTGTATGCGTGGCCTCGTGTGCTCTGTACGCTGTCAGACCTAAATCCTGGTGTCGAATTGGCACTATGAAGGAGTAGGCTGTAATTTTCAAGGTGGCTCCAGGTACAGTAAAAGAAAAAATGCTTTCGCTTAAATACGAGCATACACGTCATGGGTTTTGTGACCTTACTTTGTCAGTAAGTGCAATTAATTTTGCTCTGTCCTTACGTTCTGGTTTTGTGGCGTACTTCTGTTATGATGGCACACGATGATATTGCCAAAGGTGACCGGGGGGAACCCGAGCCCTTGGCAGCTGCGGGGTTCGTGCTGTGGGATGGGGGCACAGCAGGGCCGGCTGGGATTGCACAGAGAGGCACCTTATCAATGAGCAATGAGATTGGCAACAGCTTAAAACTGCCAGGATAACCTCCCAGCCTGCTCCGGAGGCTCCTAACCCCATATTCGTAAAACTGACAGCGTACCCCGCTCGTACAGACCCGTGGACTCTGCGCACACCTTGACGCGCGGCGGGTTCATTTGCACACCCGTCGATCCTCGTACGCTGCACTTCACGCCGCGCTGCTGCTACTGCAGCATTTTCACATCCATTTCTCTTCCCTACCTGATGCTACGGCACTTTGTCTGCCCTGTGCCGCTGCCACTCCCCTCCCAGTTACCCACGCTTAATGACTGTTCTCTTCATGCCCCTTGGTAAATTAGTTATCTCCCCCTCCAGATGGGTTCTTGTCCCCTCTGATCAGCTAATCAATTATATTCTGGTGTGGTTGTGCAGTGCCTTTTTTGACGCTAAGTACCGCCTTCCCTTCGCGCTCCGTGCGGCTCCCAAGGTGGCACCGGCACCGCTCATCAGATTTAGCTGCAAAAGCGTTTCTGCCCCATTGGGTTCCTCCGATGATCTGCGGGAGCTTTCTGTGGCTCCTGTTGGTTTTAATCCCTCCCTGGAGAGCAACAATCAGTCCCACTATTTCTGATGCCCCGGGCTCAGGTCGTTTGGTTTGTTGCTTAAGGATTTTTGTTAGTGAAAAAGCCTCTCCAACTATTTTCAGATTTTGTCGTGCTCTAGCCCCGAAGTATTTCTTAAATGCTGGGAGTGCTTAGCATCTGGTGTTGTGCTGAATAGGTGGAAGGGTTCTTTGTTTAAACTCTTTTGGCTTTTTGAGTGCTACGAAGCAGTGCAACGGAGGGTGTATTTGCTGCATGGGACCAGAGCACCAAGTGCCTCCTATTATATCTGCTCCGGAGGATTTCCTGGGAAGTGCTCAGCCTCCATTTCTGTCTGTAAGGAAATCCTCTTATCTGGGCAGAGCAATAAATAGTGCTGCCTCCTGTAATAGAAACAGAAAAACACACTCTTCACATGGCTGTTTTTAAAAATGTGGGGTTTAAAATATATCGGCTGGAATGATTCTTCTGTAATAAATCCCCGTAACAGCGTGCTATGTGTACATTTAACTAGCTGCACAGAGGTAGGGAGAGGGGGAGACGGTGTGTTAAAAGAGGGTTTAGCGTGCATTTAGTAATGACAAGAACAGTAAATAATCCTACAGGTTTACAAACCTAATCCCCAGTGTCTGATTGTAGCCCTCGCATCTACTAGAGTTGGTTGGAAAGACGTTAAAAGGCTGTAAAGAAAGGGCTTTTGGGGGTTTTTATTTTTAAATATTGGGGGAGCTGGCCGGGTGACTGATGGTTTTAAGTGGCGTGAATGTAGTTGATTCAGGACCTTGATGGAAAGCTCTAGAAGTGCCCGTCCCTCTCCGCTTGCCACGGAGGCGTTAGGTGAGGATGGAGTAGGCTGCTCCTCGCTGCCTCGCTCTATGCTTTTCCCGATGGTACTTTCATTTAAGAACTGGGTTTTGAGGGGGGGTTGTTGTTTCTAATGCCCAACTTGTTTTTTGCCTGTGCCCTGCAGTAAAGTGGTTGTTTTTCTTAACAGAAGAAATCCGTGATGTCTAAGAGCCATGCCACGTGACGCTACTGCTTTTAAATAAGCTTTTAAGAGGTTGGACCAGATGTTGGCCACATCTGTGTTTTTATTTCGTCGAACGTTTCATTTCAACCCTTTTATTAAAAGAGAAAATGATCATTTAGAAATTGTTTTGAAAAGTTTAGCAGCTGGGAAGATCTTTCTGCTCTATAAAAAAGCAAGGGGTTTACTTTCCGTGCCCTGGAGTGAGCTGTATAACATCGAGCAGACGGATATTTATGGCTGGTAGGGTCTACTCCTGTTGGAAACGATTGCCGTGGAAATTTTCGGATCAAAATGGATGTATTCTGTTTTGAATTGGCATTCTGTAACAAAACACATATTTTTTTTCTCAGTGAAAGCGTTAAACTAGGGATTTGAAGGCACCTTCTCTTCTGAAAAGCCCCTTGCATTTAATGAATGCCTGTCGCCTTGGCAGGAAAAAGGACAACTTGCAGGCAGAGGGATATCCTGCAATTACTCCCTCTACTGCCCTTATGGGGGTCTAAGAAATGCTTATTACATATAACTTGCTTCTGGATTCTTCTCTGCAATTTACCAGTTGGAGAATGAGTTTTCCGTCCCTGTTGCTAATTGATCCAATGAGAAAAACTGGCACCTAATTCAGTAACAACTTATATTTAAAATGACATGTGAAATTGTTCATGGTGCCTGAAATTACATCATTTTCGGTCTGGCATATTAGGGCTGTATAAGGGAACAGACACCTACTGTACTGTGACATATTAA
The DNA here is from genome assembly GCA_020745775.1 of Theristicus caerulescens. NCBI lineage: Eukaryota > Metazoa > Chordata > Aves > Pelecaniformes > Threskiornithidae > Theristicus > Theristicus caerulescens. The sequence continues at coordinate 63,234,701 of CM036564.1, read as the reverse complement.
ATTTTAAACCTCTGATCCAAAAATATAGCAGGGTATAGGAGGAGCGAGGTGTTTAATGATGAATAAAAGCAGTGGCAGCTTGATTTCAGTGGCATATTTTTATTGTTCTTAAGATGCTGTGGCAGTTTTTGCAACAAATAATTTTGGGATGCAATTTTATGTGGAGTTGAGCAGTGACTTGAGTAGTTCTGTCACCACTTCCAAATTTTGATTCTCTAGCCCGCGATTTTCAGAATTTACTGGTGATTTTTGAGGTTGGATCCCTTTTTCTTTGTCCCTAATTCCAAGCCTGTGTAGATAGTTGACATTTTAGTTTATCTGATGCAATGAATATGGAAAAAAAAAGAATCCTTTGTTCACTCAGATGAACCAAATTGAAAGTTGTTTTTTTTTTCCCAAAAAACCTTGAGGAAACAAAAGGTAGATAACACAAAGAAGAAGGAGGCCATCCCCCCTTCTGTCCTACAACTTGGTGGTTAAAGCTCTTACCCAGAATATGGGAGACCCATTTTGAGTCCCATTTCTGTACAAACTCCTTTCGACCTAGGAGGCAGGTTATTCTGGCCTGGGCACACTCTTGCACTCTGCTGTTGAGCTATTTTATTTTGTGTAATGAAACATTTCTTGGACCCAGGTGGACAATCTCCTGGGAAGGCGTCTTTGACACTAGACTAAAGTATTTACACCTTTCCTCAGTGAATATTTAAGCATTTTGCTCAATTTTGGAAATCTATATCTCAGTTCCAGCAGGAGACATGTAGTGCTGTTTCGCAGTATACCCTGGCTTCCCGTGGGTGATGCGGCATACGGTGATTTCTCTCTGCGCTTTGCGTGATTACGGTTTGCTAAAAAAATTCCAGTGAGTTCTATTAAAGAGGCAGCAAACCATTGGGATGTATTTTGTCACCTTGCTTTTCCTCTCCAGCCTCGAGCCAGGGCGTGCTTTGCCATGTCCTTGGGTCGCATCCCTGGTACCTGCCTGGTAGCAGTGTGCCTGCACGAGGAGCTGGTGGCCCTGGTGCAGAAAGTTCTGCTCTTACTGCGCTACAGAGAGATCAGACCAGAAGAAAAGCATATGTACTGCCAATTACATAGTTGTTAAAGTCTTTTACACTTTTAAAGTATTTTTTGGGAAAAAGGTTGTAAAGTAAATCTGCTGCCTGGGACTGAAGTACAGTTAATTTCTAAACATAACAGCAATGAGAAATGTTCCTTAAGGCCTTTTCAGTCATATTAGCATCAGATTATCTGAATTGGTAAAGTTGATACTACGTTTATGAGACAATCTCAGAAGAAAATCTAAGTGCAGTGTTACACGGTTCCTTCAAGAGGACATTTTCTTTGGGGTGAAACCCATTTCTCATATTACGTGGTATGGAAAGAGTTTAAAACTTTCTGTTGGTTGTTTAAGGTGGATTTTGAAAAGACGTTTGTAAGCACTCGGTGTCTGATATCAGTAAATGTCTGTTGAGTTGAGCAGCCAGATCCTTTGCACCACCTCAAGAAGCGCAGCCTTTTTTCCTAACTAGTTGTTTTGGTTGGATTCCTCACCCTGTGATTTCACGTACTTCAGGCAACTGGTTTAAATGCCTGAATTTTGCCAAGCAGAGCATTGTTCGTATCTTCTGGGAATGCTCGTAATTTCTACCTTTGCTTGTCTTCAACATTTGGTGCTCCTCAAACCTCGAGGCTCCGTGTTGCCATAACCTGCCGTTGGATCAAAGAGGTGCAGCTGCCTTCCCCCTCCGCCGGTCCAGCACCGCGCTGCTCAGGAGCTCTGCTCCGCAAGAAGGCACCAGGCTGGGGAATCAAACCATTCAAAGGTTTTGGTTTGTGGGGAGGCACGTCCCCAGGACTGGGGAGCGGGAACCGTGAAGATGCCAAGCTGTTCTGCACCATTTGTTTTAATTCGTATTGTACATTGTTGAAACTTAATTTGTTTATTTTTTCTGCAAGTAAACTGGTTAGGTCATCTCTTGTCTAGTCTTGATTAGATGTAATGGAGATGACCAAGAAGATTGCTTCATTCCCCAGCATATGTCTGTCTTTGTTGAATAATTTATTTTCTTCTCTACCTGGACTCCATAAATAGTGTATTACTACTGTACATTAATGTGATGTGGAAAATCAGGTTTTGCTGCTGTACATTGTGCCAATCCCAAATCAGGCCTCAGTTCTGTGCTGTTTTGCTTTTTAATGGGTAGAATATTAAAAACTGTGTTTTCAGAAGAAGTCTTGATAAATACAAAAATTACAGTGAAATTGTAATTATAGAAAGTCATTATTGTTTAACATTTATCTAGACCCTTCCATAGCTTTTTAAAGTTATTTCAAAATTTGGAAATGTTTTAATAATTCCCACTTTACAGATAGAAAAACTAATACACATCTTTTTTCAGAACTGGTATGAGGTAAATGGTTCAAATGATGATAGATCAGAATCAAGAAGAAAGCCATGGTATGACTGTCAGCATGATGTGTTATTCACTGGTCCATGCTGCTTACCTGAAAACAGAAAATATTTTCTAAGTCATAATTTACAGATGAATCGTTGGCCTATAGGCTCTGACAGAGAAATTCATGTTATGATGAAAGAAAAATGGTCACCTTCCTAAAATGGTTTCCCCAGCCTCCTGGTGAACATTTGTGGCTGCAAATTAAAATGAAAAAAAAAAAAAAAAAGGCAACTGGGAAGTGTTTGGCAGATTTTTAGTACTAAAGAGGACCATACCGATTCCTGAATTTTAAATGAATTCAGCGTGGTGAATTTGTGTGTGTGCGTACCCCCGTATTGAAAATACTCAGCAACACGTTAAACCTCCTAGATGAACACGGAAGGATGCAAATATCTGAAGGGCGATTGTTAAGTGTTACTTTACTGTAGAAGTTGAATTGCGATTGATTTTGAACAAACATCCACCTAATTAAAATGTGTTCTTTTCTGTAGGTGAGAATACAGGAGACGGTGAATTGGATCTGAGTGGGATCGATGACAGTGAAATAGATCGGGTAAGGTGCCCTCTTATCCTGGCTGTCTCTGCATTTGGATATCCAAGAAAGACAAAATGGTTCTTATCTGGTTTATCCTCTCCCCTCACTGCCTCTTTGCTTTGATCTGTAGAGAGGTTCCAGTGATTTCAGTGATCTGAGATCAAAACTAATGTTCGCGCAAGCCTGTGAATTTGGTGTTCCTTGCCCAAGTTATATATATATGAGGCTGCTGCTGCTCGCTCTTACCGTGCTGGAATAATGATGTTTTAAAATGTCTTTTATTCTGAAGGACTTTCAAAAGTTTGGTGGAGCTCTAAATTAATTATTGAGTTAAGTTATATTCAACATAGGAGGCTGCCATGGAAACCAAACTGTAAAACCAGAATGTACAGCTTCTGTGTTCTCTCAAAGATTTCTGTAACGTTTTCTGGATTTATTATTATTTGTGTGACAGTGAAAGATACCCTTTACCATATAGCCTGAATATGACAGCCAGCCAGCTGTGGAAAACGGCTTGTTGAAGGCCACACAGCAGGTCAACACTTGAAGACGTGACAGAGTCCAGCTCTCCTGACTCTGAACCTGATGCCCTCTCCAGCTGCCACGCTGGTTTTAAAGAGTAATTTGAACAGATAATGCTAATGGATTTCCCCTCCTTCTGGGGTACAGAATCATTGAGAGCAATGAGGTTGCATGGGGGTTACTGATCTGCAGAATGTTGTTGGTGATGGATGAAGGAGCAGGAAAATGCTTAACTTGATGTCAGCTGTGAAGCGGGTTTTGCTAGGCTGGGTGTTAGGACGGGTCTTGTGAATTGAGCAGGCGTGATATGAAGGGAGCAGGGAGGCTGAAGGTTTTCAATATAGCAGGTCCATAATTTAAACAAACGCAGGGGAAGAACAAGCCTATTTTCTCCTCCTCCTAGGCTCTGTGATGAGGTCATAACTCTGCTTTTATGACCTCATGTTTATTTCCATGGCAATAGACTGTATTATTGTAAGCTCCAGATTATGAACTCTCTACAATCATAAGAAGGATGAATAACTGAGCTAGGAGGAAGCGAGTTTTACTATTACGGCTCACCTTTAATAGAAGCAGATGAAAGAGTGAAAATATTGGTCTGATAAACCAGGACTTGCACAGCTGTTTGCTCGCCTCGTTCGCCCTCGGAGGAAGGACTCCTCCCTGCATTAGTTTCATTTGACAGGAGTTATTTTTCTCATAAAATCCTATATGTACATTTTACTTTGGAGAAAATCTTGAATGCTTAAACCTATAAGATGGAGAAATTGCAAATTGTTTTTCTTGCACTTAAACATCATTTTACAAGTCTTGGGTCTGCTGCATAAAAATAAAGTGTCCTGCTCATGAATGATGACGCAATTTGTCTACTGCGTTCTGCAGAAATTCTTCACTCCCAAACAGCATCAGCTGTAGAGAACTTTTGTTTCACAGGCAGTTGTGCTAAATACTGGGTTTATTTTTACACTGAAGTAAATGAAGAGGAGATCTATCTACCAACCTGTCAGCCTGCCTGCTACCTACCTGTGTATTTATTTCTGTAATTCATCTGAATAGTTGTAGGTGTGTTTTACAACTCCACACCTACTAATGATGTTACTGAGACTAAGGGGAGTTAACAGAAAAAAGCCTAGACGTGGTTACTGAACCCAACTCTCTAAAATTTAGAGGACTAAAACTCCAGCAATCTAAGCTGGTTTCATTCACACAGATCCAGCCATTGAACTAACAATCCCAGTAACTAACTGTGCCTAAACCTTCACAGAAACCTACCCAGAAGACACATGGTTCTGGTTTGGTAGCACAGGGCAATGGTTCCCATGCTGTTTTGAATTACAGACCACCATCAACATGCAGAATTACTTGCAGACGACCGTGTTGTCATGGTACTCTCTCATATCATCTGAAAAAGATCATAAAACCAGGATCATTTTAGGTTAATTACAGACTACATAGAATGAGTCCTGGATGGTCGTTGGTCACCCCATCATAGTTTGGAAACCAAGCGCTGTTTTTTGAAAACATGCTGTTGTTTTTTGCCAGCTTTAGAAGTTACTAGAAATACTCTCTGATTATCACATCTCAGTCATATTTTCTTTTATTAATGTATTTTTAAAAACAGAATGTGAATTGACCTTGCCAGTGGTTTTTCAATTCAGTTTTGCTCTATGGTTTTCAAGTTGATTTCTGAAAGTAGATAAACTTGTTTTGTCTTTTAGTATATACTCAACGAAACAGAAGCTCAGATAAAAGCAGAGCTGTGGATGAAAGAAAATGCAGATTATTTGAAGGAACAAAAAGGTAAGTATATAGAACTGAAATTCTCCTTTTGGCCGGTGTTGCTGAAATATGCAGTCTGTGTAATCTTCATGCTGGTTACCCTTTTGTCATCTTTCAGAAAAGGAAGCAAGAATAGCAAAAGAGAAAGAACTTGGGATTTATAAGGAACACAAGGTATTAAACTGTGTGCTAATTGTGTCTGTTTGAAAATGTTCTGGAAAGTCATCACATTTGCTGCTCAACTCCATGTAGGATATATGGGCATAATGGTACAGGTCACCACTAAATAAGTAAAAGCTATTGTCTCTCTCTACCTGTTATTGAAATACAAGGCTATAATTTCTCAGGTGGTGAATAAAACACTTTCTTGCCCAAACTTTTGTTTTAAATTACTATTGTGAGAAAATTCTGTGCATGGCAAAGTCAGAGCTGGCTCTTTGTGTTTATGATTGCTGTCCTAATTGCTTGCTTATTTAAATACAGGTCTTAAGACATGCCTAATTTTTTTTTAACGTGTGCATGGGGAATTTGTTTGTACTTGCCATAACTTCGGTAGCTTTCTTTGCTCTTACAATAATGATTTCTTTATGAAGAACTGAACAGATCCTTGTTACAGTCACTTGAAGGAATATTTTGTTCTACCTTTCATAAAGAATGCGACAGTTATGTTAACAAATGGCATGTCCTGTCTCCATGTTTAGCAGTTTAAAGCAGCCTAATTGGCCGTATATTCATGATTTACAGCATTAGTATTTTGTGTAATTGAGCAAGTGACAAGTCAAATCTTCCACATGCAACTAAAATCCATGTTAGTTTTTAGTGCGTATATCCTCTATCTTTTTTTCCAACTAATGCGAAAGACAGAATTTCCTACTTCCCGTAGGTATTTCGACAATAAAAACAAAACCAGACAATGAAACACTGTTTTATGCTTCAGAGTTTCCCATTCATCCTGCGCTTACGGAGACGTGGCAGTCTACCAGCAATTTTCAAAATTGTCTAACTCGTTGGCACCGCCAAGTAGCCCAAACACCCACCTTTTTGTTCGGACAACACAGGAGTTTTTCTCTAACTCTGTATTGTTTCTGACAGCTTGAGTAGAACTTGATTAATATAGTGCTTTCCAGTTTCAAGGTAGCACTTGACCCATGTAGGTAAACAGAGGGGCTATTATACATTAAAAAATAAATCTCCTGCAGAGCTTGGTGTTAAAACCTTCCTTTGAAAAGGAAAATGCCAAATGAGAAACAGAGGTTTTTTTTTTTTTTTCTCTGTACCTACCCAGGCATTGGACATGGCTAGAAATGTTCTCCGGTGTCATTTCTCTTTGGCTGGCTCTGCGCAGCATCAACCTCCGCAGCGCAGCGCTGGGCTTGGGCTTGCAGCATTTGCCTGGGAAGGGCAGTTGCAGGTGACATTGCCGCTGCGCTCCTGTGTCTGCAGCCTCCTGCTTCCCATCCATCGGCGTTAATGCCAGTCCACGCTTAGAAAGCCGCTGCTAATATTCTTGGCTTTTTTCAGTGTGGAGGAGGAGTTGGGTAGATGCTCTCCCATGCCACATTCGAACTTGATATAAAATACCGTTGCAGCTTTGATACGGAGTTCTCAGTGCTTAGGGGAGTCATGACCCAGCTTGACTCTAAAGGCAATTTTAGCAGGGGAATTTCTTTATTTCTGTAGTGGGTGATGCTATCAGGGTCCCTGTTCCTCTAACAGGACTTCACTCCCTGTTTTTTTTAACGCGTGAGAAATGGCCTGTGTTTCTTCTCTGGCAGCGTTACAAATACTAAGTAAAGAATTTGTAATAAACTGTGGGCATTTAGCAAAAAGCGAACACTTATCTCTTGGGAGAAAAGAGACCTCTCAGTCTCGTTGAGTGGCAGGAGAGGGATCGCTGGCTTAGCCCAGCCGCGTCGCCTGTATCCCCGCATCAGCAGCACCTGAGCCAGGACTGCTGAGCTGCAGCTCGCCCTTCTGCTTCACGGAAACTTTGTTTGTATCTACATCACTAATTTTATATTTTAATTAAGCCAAAGAAATCTGCAAAGAAGCGGGAGCCAATTCAAGCCAGCACAGCAGGAGAGGCAATTGAAAAGATGTTAGAACAGAAGAAAATCTCAAGTAAAATTAATTATAATGTGCTAAGGGACCTGAACAGCAAAGGAAGTAACACACCAAAGAAAGAGGATGACAGCACTGATGACAGCACCAACACCAAGAAGCTGTCAAGAAGAAAATCTATTGCCAGTAGGAATATAGCCAGCCCTGTAAACAGTGTGGGAAAAAGGTACTGCAATTGTTCATTTATATCTCTGTCTGTGAGACTGTCTATGTATCTTTCTGAGCCAGACAATGTAGGAACTGAAACATTTGTTTGAGGCTAAAATAATGTCGGGGCTCTGTTTTTATTTATTTTGCCTGCAGTGTCGCAGCGGCATCTTATTTATAGTTCATGTATCAGAGGTCTGCTTTGGTGCAAGTTAATCATCCTGAAGCCAAAAAAAAAAATCAATGGAAATTCATAAACGTGAATCTTTCAGCCATGGACACCTTTTCTTCATATACTCCTGACATTTGCTGTCCTTCCTTTCTAAGTTGTCTGTATCAGCTGACATGAGACTAAATGTTCGAAAGCTTTGGCTTTTTGCTTGATTTGAAAAATATAGTTCCCATCTGTTTTGACAGCTAACTGTTTTGATTAGCTTTTATTTTAGTTTTATTCCAAACTTTTGTTGTTAATTGATGACACAAATATAGAGCTTTACAGTAAATATGCTTGTCGGTTTTCTGGTCTGCATTTGTAAATGTTTTATAGTGTGATGAAAGCTACTATTTTAATGAGTAAAATATTCGACTTGCCGGGCAGATTACATTTGTAGTGTGCTGTAAAGTGTATAAGGAGATTGATGTGTCCTATCTGCAATATTCCACTATTTTATTCGTCTTCAGTTTATGAAACCATGTCGGATGATCATTTGAATCGTGCCTATGTATAGTAATTTCTTACTTAGACATTACATGTTTATTTACTGCCTAAAATACACAGAAGTATAGGCATGATGCCACAAGGAAATTTAGGTATTTAATTCTGAAATGTAAGACGGTGTCTTTGCTCCATAGCTCAGATTTAGGCATGTGTTACAGCCAAGAGTGGGTAAAGGACCAGGGAGGGTGGGAGGGCAGCAAGAAATCATATATTTGTACAAGAACGGGAGATGTAGGATACCTGAAAGCATGAAGCTGGGAGGGTTACTAAGTGCATGTCTCTCAGAAGCTAAGCAAAATAAGGATGTCTAGACCCAAACCCCTTATTTTGACTTCATTTCACGGTGAGGTCAGAGGCACAGTCTTCAGTTTTGGCTGAGAAGCCAAATGCCAAAGCCAAAGCTTTGCTTCTCAGCCAAAATTGAAGGCTGCGCCTCTGGCCTCACTGTCACCGGGATACAGGTTTTTGCAGTGTACCAAACATCTTTTCTTTCTTTGCTGTACCTTCTTTATTCTGTACTTTACCAAGATGACTTCATCCTCATTCAACTTCTCACTCTGAATATCAACAACTTTGCTTTCCAGTTCTTGACTCACTGTGGATTTTAGTCTCCCCTATAAGTTGCTACTTGAGGTGATGTCTAATGACCTGAGCACGTCAGTTTTCCACTAGTGAAGGAAAGTGAAGATGCATTGAGGATTAACTAACAGCATTTAGCCTATGCTTTATTTGGATTTAACAGGTATTGATGAGTCATGTTTCTGGTATTTCTAGCAAAATATGGCCGATTCAGTTGTCTGAAATGCAATGCTACGATGAGAAGTAGGGGCTGGTTGGGATCCCAGTTGCATTTCAGAGCTCGGCAGTATCATCCACGCTCGAGCTGCTTCACCACGTCTGAACCTTACCGCTTCTGAGGTTTGCAGAAATGTTGGGCACTCGGAGCTCCTGTTGAAGTCAGCATGTTAAACTCTTTAACAGGTGTTAAACTCTTTGGAAAATCATGCCATAAATATTTAATTTAACAGTGGTGCAACTTGAAAAGGTTTCTAAATAAATACAAATCAGTATTTTCCAAAAGCAGCTAATAAAACATGTTTATTTTTCCTCTTGAGAGCCTAAAGTACGTCCTTAAGATGCATAACAGAGTTTCCTGATGATGATTAGCAGATCTCGGATACAATGAATGTTGCAGCAGAACACTTCAGAGGAGGTTGGGGATACATGCAGATACGTGAGTTAAGGAGATTTTGCGCTCCAGAAGCAGGCAGTGTTCTTGCTTAAGTAATATCAAGGACTTGGCAAACCATTAGTTGGACTTGGTTTTTTTTTTACAATTAAAGATTTATGACATGCTTTTGATTTTTTTGCTAGTAGCCTAAGTGCCATGCCTTTTAAATGGCATGCATAAATTTCTGTGTTCTGCATTGTTCTTATGTGCCATGCATTCATTGCCTTTGTGCAGCATTGTTCCTCTGAGAGGTGAATGGCTAAATACTTTCCCAGTGATACAAAAATCATGGTAATTTATATGCAATTAATAATAATAAAAACCCTGAACGTTGCTCATTAGAAAATGAATGAAGCACATAATGTATCTTTATCCAGGAGTCATTGGCAGAGATCTTGCTAACCGTTTTGGTTTGTAGTGATTTACAATCCTGCGAGTTTATCTTTATATGTCTTAAATATTTAGTAAGCTGCATTTGACTGCAGTAGCACCCTGCATAACCATGCTTTGTTCAGGTCCTTTAGTTCCTCTGAGTTATAGTCACAGATTTTAAAGAGCTACTGATTTAGTCCTGGTCCCAATTAGAAGGTACCAGTACCAACTCACTGGGAGCTTTACAGGCTGGGAAAGGAGTACTCGTTCTTGGTGATTAAAGCAGCACTCTTGTAAAGGTATAAAATTAGGAAAGTGGATTTTTTTTTTTAAATAAATAAGTATCTTTATTGCTTTCCTTTTGCAAGCCAAGATTTTACATACCTCACCAGGTTTGGACAGGTGATGCAACCAAGTTTGTCATGTGTCTTAGAAATCAGCTGCATATACAATATGCAGCACTCTGGAAATACGAAGTGGATCTTCATCTCCATCTTTCTAATTGCACCTTGCTGTAAAATACTCTGCGTTGTTATTGCTGCATAGAGGACTCCAGATTATCTCTGATAAAACGGATACCCCAGCCAGACATGGTGCAATTGCTGGGTGGTTTTTCTTTTTTTAATATGACATAAACTAGCAGTTACAGTGTTAATCAGTTAAAAAATAGGAAAAACTTTTGTTTACTGATGTGATAATGATAAGCAAATTTTACAGTCTTGTAAAAAGTTGTTGATTTGCAAGAAATTTATAAAAGCTGGAACGCTAATGCATGGTCCCAGGATCATGCTTAAACTGGATATTCTTTCAGTTGGTGGCCCTTTTAATATGGCTTTGTTGCTACTATAATCAGTTAATGTTTACTTGGATTCCAAAGATGATATAGTTTATCTACATGTTATTTCATAAAAAATACTGATTTTGAAATCTCAGAAATGTTTGGTATTTTCTGAAATTTTGTTAGGAAGGTACTTTCAAAGATCTTATTCTTGCAAAGGTCATGCAGATTTCTCCTTTTTAGATGAGTAGACATTATATGCATCGATATTTTCAGAAGCAAACAGAACAGGTTTCTTTCTGTGCAACTTTCTGAGTTTTAGAAAAAGACATGCTTTTCTCAGACACATCTCCCAGAGTTATACTGGGGTTTTACTTATTGTATCTGTCAAGATGGTAGAAGACTGGTAATGACAATATAAGTTATTTTAGGAAATTTTATGTTGTGTAAATGTATTTCATTACATTTCTTAATGCATTTTTGTTCCAGTGGGTATCACAATTGGTGCTTCGTACGCAAAAGCCGTTTCATTCTCTGTGTGTTAGAGATGTGGCACGATGGATGTTACCATAATAGATGTTGCAGCTTTAATTTCAATTACCAGTTGCACAGTTTATCTTCACTAATGTCTTTTGTGCATATGAAGCATAAGAATAATATGTTGAACTCCTAGAAAGGAACAATTGCCACTTTGAGCTACTTAAAACCTGAACTCCAGTTAGAGCTGTGCCATGTGCTGGAGCTCTTCAAGTCCAATAAAGAGGGGGTTTAGGTCTGGAAGCTTTTGGTTAGAAGCTTAATAATTTATTTTATATTTCCTTGAGCTGAATCTTACAACATTACTTGTAGAGTGAAATGTGTTGTACCAAGAAAATGTGGGAACAAGAAAGCTTTCAAGTCACTACTTTTTAAAAATTTTAAGCCTATTTATTGCTATGTGCTTGAAATTGGTAATGACATCAGAAAAGACAGGATATATTATTGGGGGAATAAATGTGTCAGGTTAATCTCCTGAAGAATTTGCCTTGGAAGAAATGAAGCAGGACTGCAAAGCACAGCTGAATCCGTTGTAATGAAACAAGGTTGTTCTGAATGGAAGCATATGAATACATAATAGAAAACCAAATCATGCTTGCTACGAATATGACAAAAGCCCTTGGTAGAGATCTCAAATTTGATTAGATTTGGAAATTCACCTCCAAATTCTCTCTGTGGTCTCACTTGTATTTATCGACCATCCATTTTGCTTGTACATGTTGGCACATGGCTCCACCTGTGCGTCGGAGCCACGGGATCTGGATATTGCAAACTGTGCGTTTGAAGTATTGGGGACTTGTTCTGCTGCTCCAGTTCCTGCCCTGGGAAGGACACTTTCAATTAGCATCTGCTCCAGCTACATTTTTGTTGGCTTTTCAATGAGTGTCATGACGCCAGAAAAATCTGCTCTATTATTTGGGAGAATGTATGTTATACTTTTCTACAGCCTAGTGTTCGGCATCTCATTTAATCTGATAAATTACTTGGTACTTTCTTGGCTCTAATTGGAATCAGATTCCTCCGGAGCGGGTAAAATATGGGTAGAAGCCTAATCTAGGTGCTTCGGAGGAGCCTGACGATCCCATGCCGCAGAGGGAGCCCAGGGAGACAGAGTCAGCTCCCGCTGCGAGGCGATGGGAGCACTGCTCCTGGCTCCCCCAGCTGCGACCCCCATTCACAGTTGGCCCTTTCTGGTGTCCGGGGTGTGCATGTTACTCCGTAAGGGAGAAGTTTGTTTCGATCTCATTGACTTTGCCAGATTATTTTTGGTAAAGTTGTGGGAGGGAGGAAGCATGGGGTGCTATTTATCACACCCAGTCTGAAAACTTTCTCTTCGCTTGTTGGTACTGCGGATGTCCAGCAGAATCTATATTTCTCTCTCCTGGGGAATAAGGAGGGAAGAAGCCCCAAACCGCCTGTTTCCTTCACATCCAGGATTATTGATAATGATAATCCCTTTGTTCATAGTTTTACAGTTTCGGCAGGTGGAGGTGGTGTGCTGAGTGCCGTGCTGCGTCCTGGCTGGGTGCTCCTAACTCAGCTATAAGTCTGATTGTCCTGAATGCTTATTCTACATTGGCCATGGCTTATAGTTTACTTTTATAAACCCAAAGCAAATGGGTTTTTAAATGTACAATACTTTTAGTTTATTTTACATGAGACTGGTATTTGTGGAGGGGAGGAGCGTGAGCTCATGTTTTCCAGATTACTTAGATCAATCCAAAACGGCATGAAACAAAGCTCAGCTTGAATAATCCACGGGATTCCTGGGTGTCTGAAGTCCCTGTGTTTGGCAGATATGAAGCTTTCGAGAGACAGTCTTTTCCATGCTAACTTTGGTGGTATGCATTCTCTGTACAAATTGGCCCTTAGAGATGGGATCTTAAGAGTGTTTTCATATGCTTTAATTTTCCATCATATGCTTTAATTTTCCACCATATATTTTTATTTTTCAGATTTGCCTTTCAGCTCTTTGTCTCATTTACCTTTGATATCCTGTTTTTCTCTCTCTGCTTTGAAGTCTGGTACATGGTTTGGAATTCATGTGTATTTACTCAAAGTGAGATATTAAATTTTATTTCCCGTCTTGTGCTGCTTCAGGCCTTCTTTTTGTATGTGACTAACGTGCTAGCACCAATTTCCCACCTGGAATAAAATTCGTTACAGAAGATACTGGGAGTACTTTTTGAGATGGCAGTTAGGAGTTTCTTCTATAGCTTAATTATTATTTGGTTGATATTTTTGGTCTTTCCTCTGGAAGCAGTCTCGTGTTGGCTACGGGATTAACTAGGCTGTGATTCCTGGGTATGAACGTACATGTGGTGGGAGCCTTCCCGTTGAGTGTGTGGAGTCAGCTTTTGGTTTCAATATTATGTACGTGGTAAATAAATTCTCTAACCACTTTGACATAACTGTTTTCTTATGTGATCTGCGCTTTGAGAATGTCTTTGGAGTGTAATTTTATGTATGTTTGTGCTTTGCTGTGGTATAATCATTTAAATCAAAGGTTAATCAAAATGATTAGTCATTTTGAACAGGAAAACGGTGACATTTGATAAGTACCTCCACTTATAATAAATCTTACCAGTCTTTTCCAGTCTTGTAACTTTTAGAGGGACAAGCTTATACAAATTATGTTTAGTATTTTATTTACAAAAAGCAAAGCCAAGAAAAAATGAATTCAAGACTTCCAAGGCTCTGCTTTTCAAGTCATGCATCTCCTTATTAAAGTTAGCTGTATGGGGGAGAGCTTTACGAATGACCTTGAAAGGAGCTGACACATGCATTTACTTGTTCACAGTTGATTTGAGGAGTTGATCTAGTAAAGCCTGTAGTAATGTTGTAACCTGGCTAATGCTGCAGGTTACTGCTGTTCATATGAGCTAAGAAGCCTTTTGTAATAGGGAGATAAATCAGAGGCAAGAACTGAAAAGAAATGTATCTGACCCAACACGTTTTAAAATGAGCATGTGTTTTTAACTTCTGAACGCTAAAATGTGATGGCCACCAGCCTTTCCTTCTTCATTAAGTGAGGACACAGGAGGAAAAATGCATTGCTTCTGCATGTAGCACCGGGCTCCTGAGCAGACGCGGAGTTAAGCAGATGCCAACAAAAGGCTTGGGAGGCAGGAACCAGCAGACTGCCCGGGGAACCGTGGGGCAGGTTATCCCTTTACCCTCAAATTCATTTCTCTTGACACTGAGATAGGACAGAAGGATGGGGAAATAATTTTCTTTTTCCCCCCAAAAAAAAGAAAAAAAAGAAAAATCAGTTCCCCAAACCCATCCTTGCAGAAGCTGGCAGGTGTTTGTCAGGATTTGATGTTTATTCTGATTACTCAAGCTATTTTGAAGATCAATTTCCCCTGATACCAATGATAGCATTTTTCTTTCACATCTGACGGGCTTGATACTCCTAAAAATACAGCTGCACTAACCTCTGAAACATGTATGGGTAGAGCTTTGCATGGCTGTGCTCTGTACCGTTGGGGAAGGAGCTCCTTCCCAGCCATCACCTGGCACAGCTCGCGTCCCCAGCCTGCAGGGTCTGGGTGCCTTTGTGCTGCCGCTGCGGGAGCTCCTTCTGCCACTGACTCCCAAGTCATTTCAGCAGTTACGCCAGCAGCTCGGCACTTTCTGTCACACAACGTCGATTCGTTCGGGTGAGGTTACCAAAAAGCTCATTCCTTCATCCTTCATCCCTCAATCCTTTCCCTTCCGCCTGCGGGAGGTGAGTTACAGAATCGTTTCCCCCTTCCATGCCTGTTCTGCCAGTGAGTTAAGAGAAAAGAAATTAAAGGTTTTCTAGCTTTTTATGTTATTAAAATGAGGTATTTTTCCTAAGAATCCCAGGTTGGGATTCATTAGTTTTTGAGTACTAGAATAAAATGCCAAAATTTCAGCATGGCAACTAACCCACCTGTATTTTCACTCTGTAAAATATAATTGGAGAAAAATGCCCCTGGAATAGCTTAATAATAGGAGAAATAATGTAAAGAAGCTTTCTTGATGTGAACTGTACCAATTTCTGTAAGTTCAGTGATGCTGCAAATCATCTCTAGTTGTACATCATTCATTAAGAGCATTCAAATTTTATAGTACAGACATTTAATGTTGTCAAAATTTGGTTTAGTGTAAGGATAAGGGAACACGTACTGCTGGGACTGCAGAGGAGTGTTCCTGAGCTGTCATTTATTTGGACTTATGAGACCCTTCGAGAAATATATATAAATAAACCCTTCAAGATTGGGTGAGGACAAATCTAGGTTTGTGTGAGTGTTTCAGCAATAAGAAGTGCCTGCCAAATCCAGTGCTCGGTTCCATTTACCCCAAATGATTAGAATGCCTTCAATTTAAAACTAAAAAGGCATTGATCTGGCTCGACCTCGTGGCCCAGACCCAGGTCAAGTCTCCTTATTTTTACAGCAGCGTTCTTGTTTGTTTAATATAAATTGGATATTGCTTTTCTGCCTCCCACTCAAGAAAATCATCTCCTTGTCAAATTCCAGGGGAGGTCGGCTGGGCAGCGCAAAAATGCAGAGGGGATTTTTGTGACCGTCTGAAATAATTTCATCTTGCATTTTAAGACCAAATAGGAGCAATTTTAGCCCAGAAGATAATTTTGTGTGACAGTTGGATTGCGAGTGCCTTGTTTATGTATGTTCTCATTTTCAGGTTGGTTATAAGAAAATGATCTGTGAGCTTTTTTCTTCCAAATTACACTCAGTGGGTCTAATGGGGGACTTAATATAAATATGTATGTGCAGTCTCTTGAACTTTAATAGCGTGTTAGCAAAAACAGTTATATGTGATGTGGGGGGTGAGGGGAGTGGGAAGAAACAAAGCAATAGGAAGTGTTACGGCTCTTGTTATCGAACCCTGGAGGTGCACGTCCTGCTGTCACGGCTGGGAGTGCTTCAGCGCTGGGAAATGCTCCTTCTCCGTCTGTAGATTTTTCCCCTTTATTTCTTTGTGTTTTCACGGGTGGAAAATGGTTGGTTTCTGAATTGATTTTCCTTTGATGCTAGTCCAGCAAGGTCTGCTTGTTGATCTTTACAGTATATATCTGCTCATTTTTTTAGTATAAACCAGGGGAAGTGTATGTCTGATGTGTGTTAGATTTGCAAATGAAGTTGAGTCTTCGGCGAATATTTGTTAAATGTTGAAGGAAATGGAACAAAACAAACAAAAAATTAACTTGTTTTCACTACAATATGGCATATGTTATTTTACCAAGACTAATACCCAAACTAGGAGAGCAGTCACATGAAGCTTCTTGTTTCTTGATGTTTGTATGTATTGCCAGACTGGAAGCTGGCAATCATTATGTGGTTACGACTGCACTTCTTTCACCATGGCTGGGTACGGTATTGGAAAGTTATAGCAGTTTGTTGCAAAACTTGAAGTACTGTTTGTTCACATAATATTTAACAGCATCTACATAATTAGTTTTAAATTGGCCAGTGTACTGTAACTTAGTCGTTTGTGTAAGTGCTGTTCCATTACCCAGTGATGCTTCTGGTGTGCTGACTGATTTCAGTTTTACCTTGCTGCAGCTGTTACTAAATATAGGATGAAACATACCGAGATAACTTCTAAATGTGGTCTTGGAAGATATATGCAGCAAATTTAACTTTTTCTTCTGTTGTTGAATTACCAATTTATTGTGAGTCAGAAATTTCTGCCCAGCATTTTCCCCTTCCTCCAACACAACACAACGATAGACTGCACAAACCCATTGCCGTGTTTAGGATATGCAGGAACCAAGGTAACTTCCCCACCCGCTCTAGAGCAGCCCATCTCCTTTCTTCTGTCATACAGACCCCTTCCTTGTGACCCAGAAAGAAGTAAGGGAGGAAACCACCAGCTTTTACAGACATTTTCCTCTCCCCCCATATTTTACACTTGAAGTAACCGGTGCTGCTACAGAGGTTGGATGAGGAGATACAGAGTAGAGTATAGCATGTATGGACCTCAGGACCTGCAGTCCACCTCCCAAGTGCACGTGCAAGTGGAGAATCTGCACCCCAAGTGCTCCTTCAAGGCATCACCTGGCTCAGCAGCTGTCAAAAACTGTAGACTATTTGAAATCTTTCCATTCAAGCAGGACTGTAATAACTGGCAGGGAAAGGATACAATGAGACTATTACAGCCCGCAGTGTGACATGGTGCGATAGATTTGAGATCTGTATTGATATTCAGAGTTGAGCGCAACCTTGCTGAATTGGAGCGCTGGAAGATGCGTAGACATTGAGAGCACTCTCAGGTCCCGTACAGAATAGAAGTGTTGGACATGTATTTAATAGTCTGTTGTCTCTTTATTCAGAAACAGTTTTAGATGTGGTATTTATGTGAAAGAAACATATGCTACTTTACAGCATAGTGTTCTTTTAAGAAGTTATCAACATATTTAATCTGAGCGTTTTGAGATCTGAAGTACGAAGGACACGCATACAAATTTGGAAGCGGAATGAAGTGGCTGGCATATTTATTTTGTAAGGTTATCTTTGCCTGTCTAGAGTGGTGACACGGTAGTTTTTGTAGAAAAATGGTTTTGTATACTTCTGCACGGATTTTATCATGCAGCAATAAAGAAACAAAATAATTTGGAGTCCTAACTGAAACTACTGTTGCTGAAGTTGAGCGAGACAATTGTCAGATTAAAGCTGTAGTTGAATCAATCAGTCATCTGATGAATTAATAACGGAGATTAAAGTCAACAGTGAATCAAATGATTAGATGAAGAGAAGCAAGACAGAAATCAGGGTGTTCTAAAACATAGGACTGGTTATTACAAGGCAGCATCGCCTGCTGCCTGGCTTCTGGAGGCAGAGACGGGCCCTTCCAGTTTGGGCTTTAGTAAGTCAATTTAAGGGTTAATTCTGTGCCTAAATGTGCTACTTAGATGAAAGGGGCTTAGAGACTTGTTCTTTTTCCATTTCCTGCCAAATGAACTGTGTACAAGCAATATAGGCTTAAAAAAAATGATATGCAAATATAGCACATCTTAAACATGTTTGCACTTTATTCATACCTTTTGAAATATTACAGAAAAAAATTGATGGGAACAGAGTAGAAGAAAGGTGAACTCCTTTCTGTAGGTTGTTTGTGGAACAAGGTGGGTAGGAGAGCAGTTCGGGTTGCTCACGTCGCTGATGGATGCCTCCTGCGAGCTTTCTCTGGGTATTCCTACATCAGGCTGTACCTTCTGGGGTCTCTCCTCCTCCTTCTCCTCCTCCTCCTCCTCCTCTGGACAGTGTCCAGGAGATTAGGATCATGAATGGCTCTCAGTGATGTGGCAGTGCAAAAAACCTGCCTTTCGCTGACGTGTTCATTCGTGATACTGCTTCTACCACACCTCTTCAAATCTTCTAAACACATTGGTGTTTAGAGCTTTCTTTGCCTACAACCTGGTGCAGTCCAAATGTGATTTTGACCTTTGGGTAATCTGGAATATAAAAAATTATTGGGCCTTACTTTCAGATTTTATATAATTTATTTTTATTTTTAAAGTCAGAACATATATACTCCAAAAGTATAAGAGAGAAGCTTGCTGAAAAAGCTTCGGTCTCATAATGGGAAAAGTTCAGAGTACATATACATAAATTTCCTTAAATCCCTGTAGGAATAGAACAACTTTTTATCCATGCATCCATATTTTCATTTTCCTATTATTTCTTAAAATATTCTTGTTCCTTTTCACCAGCAAAGCATTGAGGTAACGAAATAATTTGGTTTAACTGGATTACAAACATTGATCTGGTATGTGTTGGACTGTGTCGTACATTTCATGAAAATAAACCTAAATACTGATTCATTAACTCTAAAAGCATGAAATGACAATACTTAATTCTGTTCTATTAAAAAAAAAAAGAGGGAGGGGAAGCATGAAGGGAAGAAAAGGAAAAGAAAGGGCTGATTAAGGATTTAAAGCCACTGGGGTCTGGGGTTTTATTTGCAACCAGTGAAATGAGTCCAATGTAAAGTGTGGTGAGTGTAAGCCATAAGAAATCATAAATTCTGTATAATGCAAAATAACTGGCTAGCAAGTGACTGACTAGCTGGAGAGGTCTTGGTTGGAAGGGAAAGGTTTCTGCAAAAATTAACCTCATCTGGCTGACCTTTGCCGACCCTGGCTGCATCTCTCTTAATCTAACCTGAAGAGATTAGAAAAACCCTTAACATCAAAAGGAACCGTAGACACTATTGTCTCCCAGAGTCCCATTGTGTTTAGGAGTGATTTATCAGGCGGCAGCAGCCTGCTCCTGCTCCGGAGCCTTCACCCGCTGGCACCAACAATGCAGCGATGGCTGTAGGTCAGGCTTGCCATCTCAACCCCTGCCTTGGAAAAACAATGCGCGGCTCCCAGTGTGATGGATGGGAAACCTGGCTCTGGGATTCATTTGCCCAAACTTGTTCGGAAGATTTGCTGGTTTTACTGGATCATTTTACTGGAACATTTTCCAGGTGCTTCCTATATTTTATCCAGGAGTGGATAAAAAACTCATTTTTTTTTTCAACTACAGAAAATACAAAAATAATTAAATCACATCAAAAGTTTGTCTTTCAGCACATGGTAATCTTCAGGTTCTGGATTTTTTTTTAAATATAGATATGTATGTGTGTATATATATATGCACGTGTGTGTATATATATAGAAAATGCAAGTTTTATGCATTTCTTTCTATCTCATTGGGAGAATTGACAGAGAACATTTCTAAGATCCGATGATTACTAGGCTGTAGTTTTCTATTAGCTTTGGGTTGCAATTTAAAATTACTCCTTAAAACGTAAGTAGGTCTTAAATTATGAAGCAGTAGGAAATCCTGAGATCCAAGGCCTTGAGTGGGCTTGCAGTATAGTATATATTCATTACTTTGTTGCTACTTCAGTAGCTCACAGGTATTAAGCACAGCGTTATATTAACTTTTCGGTGAAGACCAGACACTAGAAAACGCAAGTTTACGGTTCAGCATTTGCTGATAGGATTTGCAACTCAGGGAAGTCCAGTTTTAAGATGGTTTTTGCAGAGTACTTGCAAGAGGCCAGCCACAGTAGCAGATGCATTTTTGTCTAAATTACTTTCCCTTTCTTTTCAATTTCAATATCTGCTGATTTCATTTTAAAACCCATTTTAAAGCAAATGAAATAGCTAAGACTTTTTCTAGCACAGTAATCAAGACCTTTAATAGCCTACCTCTCTACAGACCACTGTTTTAGGAGCTGGTGTTTGTGCTGCTGTTGCCTGGGCTGGGCAGGGTGCTAGGTGTACACTGCAGGAGACATGGTGGAGCTGAGGGTACCCATATTAATGGCTCTACTTTCAAGTGATTTTAAAGGTTGATCAAGATTTTCAGGCTTTTGTTGGAAGTTTTATCTTTTACTAAAGCACTCTCAACAGCAGAGCTCCTCTTGCCTTTGCACCATGCTCCACGTCACAGCTGCAGAGATACCTGGCCAGCTTCCAATTTAAATTCAATTAATAAGGTAAATCTGAAATGATTTAAACACTCGCAGTTTACCACCATAACCAACGGGTCAAAGCCAGGACCTGTAGAAGCACTAATAGTCAAGAGAGTTTTTAAAGAGGAATTTAAACGTAGCTGCTTTAAAAATGTCATTAAGATGAGATAGGGAATACTTTAGGTAAGTGATATCAATCACCCAAGCCTTCTATTTATGGCTCACCTTAAGATTTCCTGTACTGTAACATACCTAGAGCTGGATTTTGTCCCACTGACCTCCGTGGACTTTGGTTCACGGTGTGAAACTGTGGACCCATGTGTATTTTGGTATGTATGCAGGCACCGGGAAGAACTGTGAGACTTGGTCCCTAACGAGGCAGGTCCTTGACTGAATGGATGTTCTCAGGCTTTGTGCACGCTTTTGGAAGGAAATGGTAAAACAATCTACTTAAGAACATCTGAATTTTTGCCTATTTGTGCTACAGCTTTCCCTGATAAGTTGCTAAACATGCTGTCTATCGCTATTGCTGCAAATATTTTCCTTTCTTTTCTTTTGTGCGATGTTTTTTAGGATGGGCATCACCCTTGTGTTTAATGATCTTGCTTTTCTTTAGCTCTTATCAAGTGTATCTCAGTGTTATTTATTGTCTTTCTGTCTAACTTAGGCTTTTAGGTACTGTTTTGACTGCAGTCTTTCTCAAAATCTAGAAAAAGAACCTTTCATTTTGCATGAAAAGAAAAAAATAGCTGTGTTTTTCTTTTCCTTTGAACTTTAAAAGCACAAAAAAAAGATTAAATAGGAAAGTGGAGACAAAATGATTCAAAAACATAGAAAGGTGCTCACTGATTAAACTGTAGGGAACATTCACATATCTGCCATTTGGTCTCCTGAAGATCAATACTATGAGACTAATCTATGATGCTGCAGCCGTCTATAATAACTCTAACGTATTATCTTTCAGAGTATTATTACTGGAATAAAAATTGCTGGTTTTAAATTTTGAAGATATTGGGATACTCATCCTGGCATTCATTATTTCATAAAATGGATCAACAGTGTTCTCTGTGTGCACACACAGTTTGATATTCTTTCAAAATGATATTGAAGGGCGATCGTGCTGCGCCAGTGATCCTGTCCAGCACAGTTACACTTGGATGGATGCCAAAAAAACAAGCAAAAAACCAAGCAAAATGTGACTGCTTTGTATCTGATGCTCAGCGTTACAAAGGTGTCATCTCTCTCAGTTGGGTGATGAAGGGAAGGCAAAGCAGTGTCTGCATTGGCATGATTTTGCCCAGTGAGAGTCGCAAAATCGGCTTGGAAGTTTTTTGCGTTGACTTCTGGTCTTTGTAAGTTAGATACTGGGAGTTCATAATTTGGCAAGGAGGGAGAAACATCTTTAGTAACGTATTTATTGCTATTCTGATAGGCAAGTTATGAAGTTTGGGCTAATTATAATTTCCTGTGTCTCCATAAGTGGATTCGAAATTACTCGTTTTCTCTTGTGCTGTAGTAACTTTTGTCATTTATTCTTTTTTCTTTCAAGCAACTGAATGCCATATTGCCTCTAAATTGGGAAAATATTAGATTTCCTTAGCCTAATCATAGAGTCTTGTTTTTGCAATTATATCTCGAAACACTGGTGGACAAGTCAGTGAAAGCAAAAAGGCACAATTCTTACAGAGGCCCGATTTGGAAGCCTCTGCTATAAATATGGTTATAAAGCAACCTGTGCCATGAGCAGTGGAACTAGCAAAGTCTAGTTTTCTACTGATTGCCATCTTCTTTCCCTTGGTCATTCCCTTTCTCCCCGGAGCAAGAGCCCCAGCTCCCCTCTGTGAGCCTTTCCTGCAAGCAGAGATGGGTTTTCTGGTGCGAGGCACGTAGCTGTTGGCCAGCTGATACCTGCGTGGGACGTGGTCAATTCTTTCCCCTTTGCTGGTGGAACTCTTTTGGGTCTCCTCTTCCTACTTTTGATTTTCACAAAGAGCATAGGGACATAGTTACTTTTGTGACTTCTGCCTGATTTTGTGGTCCCCAGACATTTGGAGGGGCTGGAGCGGAGTGAAAGAGAGATGGATGGACTGTCAGCTTGTCGCATGGTTATCCTTTTCTAATTATCTTTTCCATACAGTGGAGAGTGCACCTTGTGTGTGTAGGCAAAGACTTGAAAATAAAGAGTGAATTTCTATTATGCAGTAGCTGATTTAAGAGGATATTTGGAGTTGGGGGGGAGGGGGTTGGTGGCTTTTTTTTTTCCCCAACTGAGCTACTATCTAAATAGCTTCTAACATTTAGAAGCTGTTGTTCTTTTGAGCAATTTTTCAGAGTGAATCAAAAATCACAGCATTACTAGGGAAAGAATAATCTTTAACCCTCAAAAATGCCTACATTAAAGTTGCCCAGTATCAGCAATGAATACGTAGGTGTGATGTGTTTTATCAACTTTGCTTGTAGCGAACCAAAGGGAGTTTGTCATAACACGAGTTGCTTATTGATGACACGGTTGTCTGTGATTGATGAAAAGTGGCAGATTTATTTCAGCTTCAACTCTTTCCATTAGCATTCCTATCGACCATCTGGCAGTGGAAAACCTCACTTGTGAGATAGACTAGGATCTTGTTAAAAAAAATACACTATTTCTTGGGGCCTTTTTTTTGCCCGTGCCCTGATGAGCCAGAAAGTTGTCACTTTTAGTGACAGTTCTCATTGCCTGAAAGGGTTGAGACTGATGCTGGGTCAGCCTGTGACTTGTTTTTAATGGGTTTTAATTATTGCCTTGATTGCAGCAAACATTTAGTTAATGGTTATGCAAGTATCATTTTGTGGGCCTTGTAGCTCTTCCGTAGCATTCAGTTGTTGGTTAGAATGAGAAGGAACATGTTGCTGTTTAAGTGGGAGGAACAGAGCAAACAACTTTTTTCAAAATGGCACCTACAGAAAACTAGAACTTCCCCTGAATTACTCACTCGATTATGAAAATGTCATATCATAATCAAAATCATGTGACGATGCTTAAGATACCCTAACCAAAATCATTTAAAGGTCATGTCCTAAGGAGGGATGTTTAAGGGGCAAAAAATAAATTCTAAATTAATTGCGATGTTCCAAAATGTGGAGATGCCTATATGTCCATTAAATGGTAGATATATGCACTGATATGAGAGAAATATGGAGCTGGCGTACAAAGAGCGATGAAACCTCAGGACATTTAGTGGAGCTCCTGCAACAGGACTAGGAATTACATCACGATCTCAAGTGCAGCAGCTGCTCTGGCCCTGCCGTCCCCTGATGAGTAATAGCGTATCGGGGCTGTCTTTGGTAAACAGCTTTATGGGGCTTTTCTGCTGCAGTGTTTGGCACTTGGAATTGTAATGCAGTCTCTGGCTTCCCACCTGCAGCATCCTCTGCTCCCCACAAATACTGTAATTCAAAAGAAAGATACTAAATCTTGTGGTTAGGACCCCTTACATCCAGATTTTATAGGGGACATTGTGAAGATTAATGTTATTTGTGTGTTGCAGAGAGGTGCGTTATAGACAGAGAAAACATATTCTATATGAGTTTCCCTGTTTCTGCAGGGTTTGCTTAAAACAGTGCCTTTAAGTCATTGTTAAACATACTTTTTTGAGGGGGGGAAGTTTGAAAGAAATATTTCCATGTCTCAGAGTGTGATAGATTTCTGTCCAGGATCTCCAGGGCTTGACCTTGGTGGCCGTAAATATTTTAAACGGTTCCATGGATATTTCAAGCTTGTGGCTTGTTGAGGCGTAATGCACAAGGGACTGCTTCCTAAATGGGCTCCTCATTGCACTTCGACTCACACAAACACTGCAGCAAGTGAAGGTGTTAACAAAATAGGCATGAAGGTCAAAGTGACAGGTCGTATTAGGAGACTACTGGCAATAGTTCTCTTGAAGAGTAATCTAACAATTTATTCTCAATTTTGTATTTGATTTTGGAAATTGTGTTGAGGCAGCATTAAGATTACATAGATGGTAGTTACTTGTGCAATATTTAGCATTAGAAAGGAAATGAATCCCTTCTGGTTTTATTTTTCATCATTAGTAATGTTTATGCTGGAGGAGTATGCAATTTCTGAAAATGAAATGTTTTTGGACAGTTAGGAGGGATTATCTGAAACACATACATAGTGTACAGTGTAATTCATTTGAAGGTCTCCTATGTTATCCTTTTTTTAGTATTAAGTAGGATAATATTGGAGTAAAAATTCGGAAGAAATTTATTCAGCCAGTTGAAAGCATTTTGTGGAGGATTAAGATTTGTTTGTTTGTAAGTGTTTCTCAGTAAGTGCTTCTCTTGTCCGCTGTTCTAATTGTGCCATCACATCTGTGAAAGATCATTATCATGTTCTTTCATATGGGCACGTGTCAAAGCGTTACTCACTCCCAGCCATTCATAGACTGTTTGACACAAACGCTTCAAAAATGGAGCTGCTACTAGACCAGGCACCATCCTTCCATCAGAAAGTTTCTTAAATTTCCTCACCTACGGGTTTATTTGTCCTACTTACTACGTTTTCTTTCAGAAACAATGCCTTTTGGCAGCTCCTGTTGTATTCATACTGGTTTTCGGATAACTGGCCAGACTTACGCACAACACCATCTCAGTGCACTCTTCTAGATCCCTTGCCAGTTTTCTGCTTGAACACCATCTGTTCCTGGCAGGAGTTACCTTCAAATACCTGACAAAACAGGTCATGGGAAAAACCAAAATCTTCCAGGAGCTAATGGTGTTAACATACCCTGCTTCTCTTAATGCCATTAGCATTTTCCTCGTAGCACTTCAGGAAACTTGGACTATTTAGGCAGATTCTCTTACCCCAGGATCTTTCCTTTTGAGGAGTACCATGTCTGCCCAAGCAAACAGTGAGCACGGTGCTAACTTGCAAGAAGATATTTTGTGGAAAGCTCGAACAATGTGTGAAATCCAGTCCTACTTCGTAATGAGATGGAGAACTGTGCTAATGAAATCTGCAGGAGACAATAAAGTGAGTCATACAGCAAAGATGACTGAAAACGGCCATGCAAAGCAGTGCCACTAGGAAAAAAATATAACTGAGAGCAGGAAATAAAAAAGAGCATCTTGGAAAAAATCCAGGCTAATGCATCCAAAGAAATATAATCTGAAATGCAGACGTACACGGGAGCAGAAGCTGTAAAAGCCATAAGGCTGAAAGAGATGGAGAGATAGTGGACTGCAAATTAGATATGAGGCTCTACAAAAGGACCAATTTGGGCTTTGCGTTGGAGAAGAGCACGTGACAGATTAGGGAGGCATTAGGCCTGTCTTGGAGAACCATTCCCCTCTACGGAT
Organism: Theristicus caerulescens; assembly: GCA_020745775.1. Lineage (NCBI taxonomy): Eukaryota > Metazoa > Chordata > Aves > Pelecaniformes > Threskiornithidae > Theristicus > Theristicus caerulescens. The sequence continues at coordinate 63,208,703 of CM036564.1, read as the reverse complement.
GAGAGAATTGGAGTCATTAGGGTGATTTCAGCAAGAAACAAAATGGTGATGATCTGGAGGAAACACTGAAACACTGTCCGTAGTGTGATGACAGGAGCCTACGCATACGTGACCGTGTGAGCATTTAGAGTGTAGATGAGGGAAACAGCAGCATACGGCATGGCAGAACTAGGCTGAAGCTGAGGAAAAGGATAATTTCAGTGGGACAGCAGAAGGAAAGTCTCGGTGGCGGTAAGGTTGAGTGCCATGTTTGAAGACAGCGTAGTCAAAATACAGGTTGAGGGCCAAATACTGAAGTGACATAAGGAGATCCTTGTCTCTTTTTGGAGCTGTATCTGATTAGATTAAGTCTGAATTTGTTCCTTAAGGCACTCATAGACTTGAAGAAAGAGATAAATGGTGATGGTGAAGCATTTACCCACTCCTGTGCGTCCTCTGTAGCTGGAGGTGAACTTAAACCATGACGAACCAGAGGGTGCTGCACATCCCGGTCAGTGACGGGCGAGAGAGGAGAATGCTGGGCTGGCCCAGTTTCATCTCCCTGCATGGGAGTCGGCACCCTCAGACATTTTGTCAACTAATAACACAAGTAGAAGTGCAGTAGGCTTTGAAACCATGTTAAAAGAAGTTTGTGAATCACCAGGGCAGGTTTGTTTCTCCCGCGGGAGTTCAGCTGTCACAGCTCCTTGGGGTGGGGGGCAGCCGCAAGCTCCTGGCTGTGATGGAGGGGAAATGCCGTGAACTGCAGCAGCTGCCCTGGTGCGAAGGGGAGTTGTCTTGACCTCTCTTGCTTCTGTTGACCCTGTTAAAGTGGGTTTAGTCTTAAAGAAACAAATCTTCAGCAAATTATTTCCCCACTCCGGTTGCTGTTCTCATAGATGTTTTACCATTTGAAGTAGGAACAGTTACTTTGGCCATTTTTTTTTTAGTGCAGCAAGCAGAAGGGGAAACTAGAATCTGATTAACTGTGATCCTGGATGCAGGTCAGTTGTTCGTGTTGAAAAGGTTGTATGAAAACAAGTTACTTGGTGATTTTGAAAGTGACCCAGCTTACTGCTTAGTAGGACTGCATTTTGCAGAGCCCGATTATTCAAACTCCATTTCTAATATTAGCATTAATTCCCTTATAGCAGTATTATAAAGTTGCTTATTTCTCAGTCCTTTTAAATGTGGGAGCCTGCCTGTAAGCAGAGTACACAGCTTATCAGCTCAGCAGCCGCTGCTGCTTGCCAATATCGTACGTTTGGTAAATGCTTGCAGTCAACCTTGAGAGTTTACGGACATTGGCTTGCATTTCTTTCTCTCTGTATTTCACTGCACTGTTTAAATCAGGAGTTTTAAAAATCCTGCTAAATTTAGAAAGAGGGAATCTGTGAATACACCAGCCGTGCCTCCTCCCACAAAAAATGCATCTCCTGGCCAGCGAGAGCTGGAGCCAGCCAAGGTGCAAGGGGGCTCAGGATTTTGGGGGGCTCTGCAGATCTACCCCTAACAGCGGTTCTGTGGGTGTGAAGTGAGCCCAAAGGTAGTTTATGACTGTCATAGTTTAACCCCAGCCGGCAACTAAGCACCACATAGCCGTTCACTCGCTCCCCCCGGGTGGGATGGGGGAGAGAATCGGAAGGGTAAAAGTGAGAAAACTCATGGGTTGAGATAAAGACAGTTTAATAGGTAAAGCAAAAGTTGCACATGCAAAACAAGGAATTCATGCACTACTTCCCATGGGCAGGCAGGTGTTCAGCCATCTCCACGAAAGCAGGGCTCCATCATGCATAACGGTTACTTGGGAAGACAAACACCATCACTCCAAATGTTGCTCCCCTTCCTTCTTCTTCCCCCAGCTTTATATGCTGAGCATGGTGTCATATGGTGTGGGATATCCCTGTGGTCAGTTGGGGTCAGCTGTCCCAGCCGTGTCCCCTCCCAGCTTCTTGTGCACCCCCAGCCTGCTCGCTGGTGGGGAGGGGTGAGAATCAGAAAAGGCCTTGACTCTGTGTAAGCACTGCTCAGCAATGATGAAACCATCCCTGTGTTATCAACACTGTTGTCAGCACAAATCCAAAACACAGCCCCATAATAGCTACTGTGAAGAAGATTAACTCTATCCCAGCCCAAACCAGCACAATGACTTTGTCAGAGAAATGGAGAGGGAGTAAAAGAGCCTCTAAAACAGCACTTGTAATAGCTCAGGGTGGTTTTTTTTTTCTCCTTTCAAATGATTTTGTTTTATTATATCTGACACCAGTCAAGGAGAGAGGAAGCTCTTTAACCTTAATGCAAATAAAACAGTAGTGCTTTAGAAAAAAAATGTGTTCACTTTATACCTCTAGGCCGATGGTTCTGACAGACCGGAGAATTTAAAAATAAAATTACTCATTAGTTGAGTTTTTTTCTTAATCTGTTTAGCTGTATCAATCCATTTGAAGCCTGATTTTTGCTTAGGAGGAGTAAAAAATTACCTATAGCAATAAATCCATCTGTCTGTCACGCTGTTTATCTGTCTATCTATCTACCCCCTAAAGACTTCAAAATGTTGTTTTTTATTTCTGTACCGTTGCTGAAAATCAATTGTGACATTTTCTGTTTAGGCTGCTAAAGGTTTTGGCAGATAGAACATGGATTTTGTCTTTTGATGGTGAATTCAATTCAGCATTTATTGCAAAGTCCTCAAGTGTTTAAACGTGTGGTGATAGACAACTAAAACTCCCGCTGTGCTAAACTCCACCAGGTCTCTTCAGTAGTTCTGCTATTCAAAAAGAATTGGGTCTTGTTTCATCTGTTTTTAATAAATGTGAGGCTTGCATGCTATTTATGTCAGAACTGAAGCCAACTTTGTGTTGCAGTTTGACGTGTAGAGTCTAACTTTTTAGCTCTTGCTGCTAAAGACACTTACTGAACTTATGATTTTGTTAATCGTTTTAAAAATGTGAGGGGCTTGTGCATCACCTTATCTAAACTGTGATGTTGAAATGTGTACATGAAAGGAAAGCAAAAGTTGGTCTGCAAAAATGCTGGTCGTGCGAGAGAGTACACACCTGGACTTGCTTACTGGCCAAGGTGAATACCACCAGTGTTTGGGAGCAATTGGCTTTCGTTGTGTCCATCGTGCTGTTGCTAAAGCTGAGGAGAGTCTGACGGAGTCCTCTTTTGAATATCAGAAAATTGGAGGAGGATGGAGCCGGATTAGGTGGGTGAGGTGTCAGCATCAGCCTGGCATCTCCTGCATCATCGTGGAGAAATTGTTTAGGTGATGTCCACAGGAAAGTGTTTGGTGATCCCAAGCTCCTGAGCTTCCTGGGAGCTGTAACACCTTGTAGGCATGATTTTGTGTCTGAGCTAATGTGCATTAAATGCTGTCAGCTGCTAATGGGGACCATGGAGGTATTGCAGGGATCAGCGTATGGCAGATGAGGGAGGGCTGTTCCAACGTGGTTTTGCCAAACACGCTTGCTGTGCCGCCAGGAGGACTGATGGGCCAGGAGCCCAGGGCGCGACCGCTGGGACAGCCCTCGCTCAATGACTTCCCCGTATTTCTTTTGTTGAGAGATGAGAGAAATCTGCTCCAGGGCTCTCTGTGTGGTGCTGCCATTTGGTAAAAATACCACATCACTCATATGGCGTTTCTGAAGTGTATTTTTTCATTTTTGTCCTGCGAGATAGATGGGGAATTTGAATGTTCGGCCTGCTTGCATGGACATCATAATTCAATGGGAAGATGCAGAGGCAATAAATAAGTTCAGTATTGGATGGATCAACTTTTGCCATTGTTGGTAATTGTTTTTAGCATCTTCGTGTAAAGCAGGTTCATGGTAGAACCATGTATTTTGTTTATGAAGTTTATGCTGCTTTCTTGTTCGTCTTTTAAGATTTTCAAAGAGGGTATTAATACTCAGAAGCCTAGAAGTAACAAGAACCTTAGAGGAGCTTCAGCTGTAAGTTCCCCATGAAGACCCAGCAAAACATTACACTTCTGAACTAATACATTCTTGCTCTAAGAACGACCGTGAAAGTTCACGTCAAAGGGTCATAAATTGCTACCAAACTAATTTCCAAATGTAAGCCTATCATGCATGTGTTTAAATTTGATTCAGTTCCTTTAAAACAGTTTACTCTGAAAAGCTTTTTCCATAAAAATATGCACAGTGAAAAGTGTTTACATTACAATATGGCACTTACATTGCATTTAAAAAAATACTTTATGCATCTATTTATTTTCTGTAACATTTTGCTACCCAACTGAGCAAAGTAACACAGAGATCTGTGGTGTCACGCTAAAAACCCAAGTGTTAGGTTGCCAAGTATTGATGTTCCCACGATACTTTGTAGACACAAAAAAACTAAGGCAAACTGGAATGATGCTGTAGTGCTGATAAAGAAAATACAGTGTATGGAGATTAAACAGCTGAAAGGCAGACATGTATTACAAGTGAGTCTGTGCAGACTGTTGTCTCACTGGGGCCAAGCACTACTTAGGCATTTGCTGCATATTTTGACCAAGTACAGAATGTAGGAAATCTAAACTTAACGCATTCAAGACTAGTGTTTCTTAAAAAAAGGGATGGGGTGTCACTGTTTTTTTAAATTGAGGGGTTTTTAGCTGATGCTTCAGAAATGCCTTTTCAAACTTAGAAAGCAAAATGAGTGTGGTGATGACAAAAAAACAAAAGCAAAGTTACTCAGTAGACTTAGTTAAAGCTAAGTTGATCATCGATACAAATTTGCATTATTTTCCCAGCGTGGCATTCTGTAACAACTTTCCTTGGTGAGCTTTTGTTTCAGTTGACATTTGCTTGAATGGCCAAGCGAGTTGGCAAATTTTGTGCTTTTGGTCTTTGAAGTTGTGACTTCAGCCCAAACAGCCTGCTCTTTGTGTACGGCGGGGAGCCCCTTCGCTTTGGAGAGGGATGCGTGCAGCACAAAGCCTAGAAAGGGTCCATACATACCAAGTCTCACAATACTTCTTAGCACTTAAATTTAAGTAGCTCAGGTCTTGTAATATTGGTTTATTTTCTGTGAATTTTTAATGCAAGCAGTTAACGTTCAAAATGAAAAAAGGCAGAAGATTAACTTGAAAGTACATTTCTTATTGACCTACAAATGTAGGTTAGTATTTGGAAGGATTTAAGCTACAGTGGAATTTACTGTCTTCTCTGTTCAATACAGTTGTTATTTCACAATGGGGTTTGAGTGCAAGCTCTCCTAGGTACAAAGGAAGAAGTAGGGAATTACTTGAGATGGATAGTGTTTGTTTCATGTTTTACTCATTCTCACTAGAGTTGTGCTAAAACCTGTTGTATGTCAAAAATTGTCTGAAAAACGACAGAATACAGTGACAAAAGATGAATGACAGGATGGGAAGGAGGAATTTTATAGAAATAAAACAGTGTATAAGTATGCATTTATTGTAGTATTTGCACATTTCATGGTCAGTTGAACTCCTTTTACTGTTCCCAGTCCATATCTTAATAAATGTGATAGGAATAGAGCTTGCACAGCATATATGTGACTCCTTCTCAGACGGCCTGATTTCATCCTTAGCTGTACAGGTCCAAGGGAGCAGCACAGTGCTGAAAGGTACCTGCGACTGTTAGAGCTTTTCAGTATTTCTGTGTACACAAAAAGTTGAGGACGTGCATGAGCAGTTTTCAGATGGAGCCTTGTAGCTGCAGTAATTTTCTTTTTAATGCATCTTCTGTAGCTACAGTGAAGTGGAGGAAAGGATGTTGTTCAGCAATAGGAATCGCTTGCCTGGCTTTTACGCTGACCTTTCTCAGAAGCTGGATTTTTGATGGCTGAAGAACTAAGCACCGGGGGCCACAATTTCTTGGAAGGGATGGGTAAAAAAATGAAGTGGAGTAAGAATTTTTTAAACAGATCTTGTCATGGGTTTTGCTGTGTTTTGCTTTGATGAGGAGTGACTAATTCCCAGTTACAGAAATTTCAGCCATCTGAATGTTTAAGGTTGGGGTCAACCTTCCACCCGTCCAGGTGAAGAGGGGGCGGTTGGGAGCCATCTGTGTGGGCTGTAAGCCAAGGTCAGGGAAACGTCTTCCCAGCTGAACTCAGCCGCTTCTCACCATCCCTCAGATTTGCTGCCTGACCTGCTTTTCCAAGTGCCCTTTAACTGATTTCAAAAACTCCAGCAATTTCAAAGGGTAGTAGTAAGCAAAGTTCTCCTTAGGCTGACCTGGCTTGTTTTGACTGAGCCAAATTAGGGACTGGTGGCCCAAGCAGAGCTGCCCCGTTCACCGGCCCCATGCAGCCGGCTGCGGGCAGAACGGCTTCACCTGGAGTGGTTTTCTAATTGATCCAGTTAAACCAGTGCGAGAGGCTGCGAGGGGCATCTCCCCTGCAGTTTGAATGAGGTTTCTATTGGTTAATTTGTGTCTGTTAACACTAGTATTAAGCTGTATTAAACACTAGTATTAAGCTGTATTAAAGCAAACCACTATTAAATAAGTCTGCTTTACGTGTAGGATCCCCTACAATAGCTAACCTAACTTAATTACAGACGTGCAGTGTGGAGCTTACACAAGACATGGGAGAAGATGGTGCTGTCTGCTCATCAGAAGTAGTGTCCTCCTTTCTTGAAAGGAGTTGCACATATTGTACACAGATTTTAAAACAGCAATTAATTTTGTTTTCCTTCCTACCATTTCCATTTGGAATTTTCTTTCCATAAGAAATTGTGGCTGCATTTTTACACTCATCTATTTATCTGTACCAAATGCATTGCAAAGGATATAGGCTTTTTATAATATGAAGGGCTTCTGCGACCCAGTTCTGTGATTCATTGGTACATAACAGTATGTGTGAGCAAATGCCCGTAGTGTGTAGCAATGCATTTTTTAAACTTGCGTCTTAGTTGATGGTAAATGGCCATTTTCCCAGTGATTTGTACCATTTTTGCACTTTATTATCCATGCATGCTTATACCCAAGTAGAGATTGCCATGCAAGCAGCTTGCAGGGTTGGAGTAAAAGGGTACAGTTTACTTTCTGGACCTTCCTATGTCAGTAGAGGTTGGATCCAAAGTTTTGAGAGAGCTGTAAGAACTTTCAGATTTACAGGAACTTTGACTTGGAGGGATATTCTTCTAGCAGAGCATCCTGTTGGCTTTTTGTGATGGGATGTGGGATCAACTTCATTTTAACTTTAAAAAAGGCAATACAGATTAATGTATACATGTTCACGGTGTATGCTGACATCTGACCGATTCATGCACTGGATGCAGCGTGATTTTGCTGGTTGCTGAAATGGTGCAATTTTGGCTCTCTCTGTGGGGTTCCCTAATCCCTTTGGTATCAGCATCTCCTGGTGAGGTGAGAACAGGTATCCCACAGCGTAGTTGTGAGGAGTAAAGAAGCCAGATGTAGGCTCACAGGGCATCACAGCATCCGTGGCAGCAAAGCCTGGCTTACCCTCTGTGGCAGAGCTGGGAGGAAGACCTGACAGACCGGTCCTACAGGCTTCATTAGGGAGCCCAGTTTACACAAGACAGAAAGTACTCAGGTGGTTACATGGCAATCACATGCCAGCCTGACTTGAGCCATCAACAGAGCATCGCTATGGTTATTAGCTAAGTATTTCCATAATGTGTGTCTCTGCAAGTTATAATTAGAGCCAAGCCTGCCCCTAGCTAATTACAAGCTTGCTTAGAAGTATAGTTTATATAAAGCTTTTAAAACTTTATATGGGGAAGATACACATCCACAGGCATAATAGGAATGACGCCTTATTTTCAAAATGAAATTTATAGGCTTTGGTGTCTGTTTCTCCCTCCCTTTACAGTTTTGCAAAGGCTTTTTTGTTGCATCCTCATCCAAAGTTTTTGCCAGAAATATTGCCCAAGTTTCACCAACATCAGGCCAGCGATTTCTGTGTTTACTTCTGAGTGTTTTGCTCTCATTGCTGAGAGAGTAGACCAGATGTTAAGATGTCTTTGAGCTTTGTGTTTGGAGAAGATTAATAAATAATACTTAGATCTCTCGTGAAAAGAAGATAAGGAGTCTTGAAAGTGGTGAAACTTTTTGTTGAACACAGCACTACAAGGTCTACATAAATAATGATCCATCTATGGAGGCTTGCTGTGTGTTGCTTAGATGGTGCTGCACCTGTACGTCTTCAGCTCGGTCTCTTAGGAATAAAGCAATGCTGGCACAATAACCCCCTCAGACCCTGAAGCAGCAATACAGGCAAGCCTCGGTGACGAGACAGGTTGTGACTATGACACACGGTTGTAAGTGGGCTGGTGTGGCTGTGGGTCTAATGCGGCATTACCTGCACCCGGGTGCTTGTTGCAGCACCATGTGCCGAGCACCGTGCCAGCCGAGGCCGCTCTCTGGGATGACTCTGGGTAACTGTATGGCAAAGGCAAGGCCAGATGGTACTGACAGGGTTGCTGCTGCCCTTCCAAGGTGTTCTCTTTGGATTTTCTTATTTACTTGCTATCTTCCATTCCCCACTTCCAAGTGCTGCTCTCAGGAACGAATGGTGTCTGAAAAGGAAAGGGAACACGGTGGAGCCTGCAGCACTCGTGTACTTGGCTTTTGACACCTTTGGTACAAGGGGATGCTCACATAGCCTCCATCACCACTGCTCTTTGGGAAGAAAAAAGTGGGGTACATAACCCTCATTTATGGCTGAGGAAAGGAAACTCATGAGATAACTCCTGCAGCTGATTAATTCCCTCTCCTTGCTTCTGTCTAGCCATTTTTGAATTTGGTATTTAGTTTGATTATTCAGGTCAGATCAGATTTAGGTCAGTTGCGATGGATTTTTTCCAAATCCAGTTCCCTTGATTCCTACTGTAAACGCTTACCAGATGACACGATGTGAAGCTGGAACAGACTTGAGCTGTGTGATGACCGGATAAAATCTCAGTGGGAACCACTTCCACGTTCCTGAGATCAGTTTCTCATGTAATAAATTCTGTATCCAAAATTGTATCAAATACTTTTCTGACAAGAGTGAGGGTTTTTTTCTTAACGGACAAATCCCAGCAGAGCCATTTATAAGAAGCCTCTCTCTTGTGTTTGCAGTCACGTGCCTGTTACTCAGACCTACACTGAAGAAAAAAATATAAGTAAAAACTTCTTCGTGTCCTTGCCAGTGCTTTTGGACCCACCCTGTTTGGTCCCGCCTGACATCCTCCACTACATTTCTTTGCTATTCTTCTATTGGTAAGAGTTGCCATATGAAACCACCATTAAAGACTTCTCCCCGAAGGAATAATCTGGATTTATTTGGTGACGCCTTTTCTTTGCAGACCGTTTCACTGCTTTGTTCTGCCTGATCCTCTCCTGGCCATGAGGGGTTGGGAGGAGCGATCCGAGAGAGTGCCGTGCTCATGCCAAGTGCCAAGCTATATGCTAACACCTGCAAAACCTCGTACGACTGAGAGTAGCTGAGAGGGCGAGCGCCTGGGCGGTGCGTGGTGGTGTCCTGCGGCTTGGAAGGAGGAGGCCAGTCCATTTCTTGAATGCAAATCCAGGCACGGGAAAAGCTGCTTGAGTTGTTTTTTTAAGTATTAAATTTAGATCTGCATTCTTTCACCGTTAGTTCTTAAAATGAAATTAGAAAACGTCCAAAAATTCTTACTAGACCAACCTACAGCTGCTTCTCCTGTTACAGCCTCTTTATTCATTTCCTGATACGGCAAAGGGAAGCCTTGACACCAGGCTTCCCTGAGGTGTGTCCTGGCTCACGTATCGCTACATGTCAATCTCTTCTGCATTAAATCAGACAGATGAGACCTGTGCTTTTGGTTTTGAAAAGTCCTGGTGTACCTGGGCCACAGGGGAGAGCAGGTTCTTCCACGTGTGTCTCCTTGGTGGCTGCAAAAGCCATGTTAAATCGTCATTCTACCATTCGGCTGCTTGATTAGATGTTCTGTGCATACCTCAAAATGTGTGATGTTTTAAAGCTAGATTTGCTATTTAAATAAGAGGTTTGCCTTAATTGGCTGTTATAAATTACAAGCAAGAAGGAATGATTTATTGCTTATAATTAGAAATGAGTTATGAAGGGGAATGTTGGTAATCATAAAATAAAGCTTGGAATACATTGATTTCCAGATGGCTGGCAGTGAAATTGCTCTTTAATGTATAATAGACCAGACACAAGGAAAAAAAATCTGTTATCCATCTTTATTCCTTGATGGGTTACTTGTATGAATCTATAGTTACCTGAATTTTGAAATATTAGTTTTGGCTGCATAATCGGATGAGAGAGACTTAATCTGCACAGTGGTATATGCTATCAGAGGTGGTGGAAGAGGTGAGCTAGTATTTTCCCTAGCATGATTTTTGTCCTTGTAATGTCAATGGGGAAGATCTAGCGATAAATCTGGCGTCACTTTTGGGTATAACCATCTCAGTGGATTGTTCTCAGACACTGCAGGTTACTAAGATGTATTTCTTTTCATCTTTTGCCTCATTAGCTGTTTTTATGAGGTTGAGATTGATCAAAACACCTGTCCAAAAGCAAATATCTGTAATCCTCCTTGCTTGAGTCTAGAAAAATATATTTGCACCAGAAACAGAGACGGCAGTGCTACTGCTGAGAACTTTCCAATAGCACAATGTTTCTGTTCAGATGATAATGTGTTCATTTAACTTTTTAAATTTCATTTCTATTACTGTAGTTCCAAGCATGATTTTAAAATGATTTATATTTGCCTTATCTGCTACTAATGGTGCTTTCTGCCATAACAGATGCATTCTGCCCTGTTACCATTTGAAAGGCTGTGCTACAAGATAGTTAGACATATTTGGATTGTCACCACATGAGTTGTCTCACGCCCATGTTTTAAAAGTGACACTGCCATTAGACTTGCTTAACTGAGACCATCATGATTACTCACTACCTTCATTAAAATGCTTCATAGCTTCCTTATTTTAAGTAGCTTTTCCCAGCAAGGTGCAAATCTGCCTTGCTGCCATCATTTCATCTGGAAAAATTTCCATGGTGAAAGGAATAGCATATTTTCAACTAATATTTTAATGACCTGTGGAGAGATGAGCTCATCAGTGTCTTTATTGACAAACCCAGGAAGAAGGTGTGGCGACCAGAAATATTAGATCAGTCAGCCTTTCTTGTCCTGGAGCAATTGTAATTTCCCATGGTCTGCAGCAATTTCCTTTAGAAACAGATATGTGCAGAGATTGTTTTGGATCTGCTGCAGTAGCATAATTTCATTTGGTCCCAATAAGGTGGCCTTAGATTTCATTCTTTTCGTTTTTGCTGTGGAAAATCTTTTGGTTTAGTCAGTAGAAAGAACAACAAGTTGCTATTTTACTGCATCTAATTGAGGAATGAGTACTGCAGCTATGCAGAAAAATATTGCCTGCTCTGAGTTGGGTTATTGAAGACAGATATCGAGGCCTGTGCCCCTCTCTGAAAAGCCTGAAATAGGTGTTTAGTTCACTGTACATAAGCAAAGTTCCTGCTTTTCAAAAGCCTATCGGTGACTGACGTAGGTGCTTATTTCCTCGCTGATAAATATATCCTTTAGTGAATGATAGAGGTTCTTATTTTTTGCCAGTTTACTCCTGTGAGCTTTGGTCCCTAGATACTTAAGCCTGGGCTTTTGCTAGACGAGGCCAATCTCATTAGCGCTGAAGATGTTCTCAGCGCTGCGTTGTCTGATGCTGCGCTGATGAAAGCGGAGCTCCTCTGATCCAGCATGAAAGAGGACTGAGTGGGAATCAGAAGTGGGAACAATTTCTCATTTCACTCTAGTTTTTGTTGTCACTTCAGCTTTGCTTTTTTTATGCTTGAAATGGCTCTTTCTGTAACGTTGCTTGCTTGGTAACAGGAGGAAAACGGCTCTGTTGGTGCAGTTGGTGGAGTTCACGCAGGCGTGTTGGAGCAGAGTTAGAAGTAGCTGGCTCAGACACTGCAATGCATCCTCATCTTGCTGCCTAGGTATCTGGTAGCATCTAGCAGGGCTCAGACCCTACCTGCTGCTCCGTCAGTCACACTTGTGCAGCTGGCAGCCCTGGGGTTAGCCAGCTCCAAGGGACCCCGCTCATTGCAATGTGGACGTGCCCTTCGGTTGGTGTCTTTTGGTCATTGATTGGAGACTCTGCAGCCCTGCCACTGGGGACAGTGATTCAGGGAAACTCCCTGGGGCTTTCACGCTGATGGTGAGCTGGGCTGGGTGAAGGGCTGGCCAGCCTGGCCCTCAGAAAGCCAAAAAAACCTGCTTGCCTCACACTCAGGCACACATGGTTTCAAGGTGTGAGCATCAGAGATGCTTTGTCTTTCTGCAGAGCGTGATGTTGTCCGTGGTTGTATCTGGACTTCTGGTATGCCATGGTGCACCCTTACACCTCAGCCCCATCCTCAAGACATCAGGCAGCCCTTCATCGGTGTCACAACCAGCCATGGCCTTGGCCATGCACCTTGGTTTCCTCTCTAGGGGAGGGAACGGCTCTTGTGAGCACCTGGCTCTCAGCCAGAAGCAGATGTAGAAGACGGTGGGATCTGCAGCTGGATGTGCAAACCCCAAAGTGCTCCGGGGTCACGGTCGTGATTGCAGTCTCTGTTTTGCCCTCTGGAAAAGCACAGTGGTCCGAGTCCAGAAGGGTCACCTCTTTGTCCTGACCTAATGGAAGAACAGTGGGTCGGTATCTCCTGATGTCATTGTGTTTCCAACAAGAGCATTAAATCCTTGCAGGGAGGTAATTCCGAGCTTTCCGGTAAGGATAACATTGACGGTACCTAATTAAAGGGCACTTTTAGCTGGGGTAAACATTTATATTAATTTCCTTCTCACACAGATGTCTGGTAAACTGACCTCCTGAGGCAAAACCATCTGGCCTCAGGCGGGAGGAGGATCTCAGCCAGCATGAAGAACCTGACCGTTCTCTTGCCGAATTGTTTCTCAATAGTTTTTTCTGTCACTGAAGTGGCAAACGTATGAAAGGCCTGTGGTATGGATATATAGGTTTTATGGGCATTTGTCTTAGATGACCTGCATAATTACACTGCAGGCTTGTGGCTGCAGGCTCCGTTGTGTCTCTGCTTTCCATCACGTATTCTGGGATCGTCCACATATAAAATTAGTATGGGCGGTAAGAAGCAGTAAGATGTTCCCTGCTTGGATGGATTAAATTAAAATTCAGTAAAAAACAGAGCTTTGGGTGAGTTTCCAAATTACTTGCAGGATTGCACTGAGGAGATTGTTATGGTATCATAAACCTTTTTGGTGGGCAAACAGGCTGATGCAAGTTAGGTGGCTTTATTGCCTTGCACTGCTCTTTCTATTTTATGTACTGTGCTGCGTAATCTTTTGTTATTAAATAATAAGCAAAATAAAAATGGTAGTTTGTCACAGCCAGCTTGTTTTTCAGAGAATTTGCTCACTTTGAAAGTTCAGTCTGTGTGATCTCCAGCCCTGTCAGGAGCTATTATATTGAATCATCTTTTAAATTGTTAAGCTGGAGGACAAACCTAGACGTTATTGTGCACATCTCAGCTGAGAGCGGAGCGGATTCGGCAGGGAGCAGCCTCTGATGCCATGTACCGTGCCATTAGTTTTTGTTGCAAACATGTCAAGATTATCTGCTTCCAGTGTTATATGTGTTGGCTGACATGAGCATTTGTAGATCTGCATAATTTTTGTGGTAGTTTGAAATGTGGATATAACACTCGGGGCTGTGTGAAATCTTTTTTTTCCCCTTTTACAGATCACATTGCTGTTCAGAAAGTTGCTTGTTTTGTTACTTCCTCCCACAAGTTACCGTATTAATTTGCAAAGTTCATAATGAAAGTGCCCTCAACTAGAAATCATCATAACTAGTGAACAGCTATGGAAACACTTGGGAAGGCCAGGAGCGCCATTGCTTTCCAGTTGCAACATTACATTTTAAATAGAGGCCGTTGTTGCTTTAGCATATATGGAATTGTGTCTTAATGCAGGATATTATTGTTATTTATGGAACTTGGCAACCCTGAATTCAGTCTGGACTTTGATGGACAGGATTTTTCACATGTAGTGTATATGTGCATGTGTGTACCTCGGTAGCCTTTTACAAATGAGGTTGAGTCATGCACATTAAAAGTTTGATAAGATACTTCAGTTACTTATTTTTCCAAGCTGCTTTTTTGATCATTAATACTCAAACCTATCCCAGCCTCAAAAGCAGTCGTGCTCTTTCACGAAGACACTTTTTTCCACCCTCTGTGGTGCAGCCAGACAGCAGAAGGAGCCTGTATCTGTAGCCATGGCAGCCAGTAATTTATTGCTCCATATGGCTGGTGTGGCAGCAGCTGCTCTGGTTTAAGGAGGTCAGGACATTGGGGCATTTAAGAAACAAAACAAAACCCCACTATAAAACCTTCTTAAATGGTTTTGTGCAGTAATCGTAGGGTTTTCCATAGGCATAAGGAGAACCAAGGGAGAGAAATTAACTTTTCTTTTTATATATTTATAACTTCTATAACTTTTTTCTTTTTATGTATTTTAATCAAAGACATTATTTCAGGAGGGAAATAAGTTTTTGTCTCTCTTTACGATGGTTTTATCTTTTTTCAGTTTTCATCGCTAGTGTTTGTAGGTAGCACATAGTAGCGAGGCACAGCGAGCGGGGCTGTTCAGCCCACGCGGCAGTGACCCCTTCGGATCTGCACCGCAGCAGGTGCCCAGCAGCCAGAGCAGGAGCAGAATCCGACCTGCTGCTTTTGGATGCATGAGATATAATGCTGAGAGAGAGACTGTATTGCCCAAAGTGAATGGCAGTGCTGTATTTCTAGTCATGAAGTGAAGATGTATGCTTTGTGGGCAATTATCATGGAACAGAAATACAACTTTAATTTCAGCTTGGGTGTGAGAATAACTCACTGCTGAAAAGTGGTATAGAAGGGCTCTTGGATTTAGCACTAAAGTTTGCAAATAGGCTTTTCATAAGCGTGAATCTTTTTATTTTCATTAGGGGACCATTTTAATTAAAATGAAACTGGAATGTTTACTCTTTGCTTCCTATAGCTATGATTGTTTTCTTCACTGTGTGAGCACATGTATAATTTGCTCTAAAAGAAATGTCAGCAGTTTCTGATTACCTTGTGAGTCTTACTCAACAGCTTGATTTTAATTGGGGGGAGGAAAGATTTCAGGGTGCTCCACGGAGGTCTGATGTCTTTTGGTAGCAGGAGGAAATAGGTGCTATCTTTGGTACAATGTTAATTGCAATAATCACTACTACTGGTTTAAAATAAAGGTCCTTCATTTCTTACCCTTGTTGGTTTTTTTCAGTCACGTCAATGGAATACAACCCGTTTGGTAATTAGCATCCTTCAGCTACATAACCTTTTGACATTGCTGCTTTCGTGTGTTTGTAAGCATCTAAACAGGGTGACTTTTGGAAAACAGTGATTGGCAGTAGGTAGGTAGTCTCAAATTTTAGGAAATAAGGAAGAAATTTCTTATGATGAGGGTGGTGAAACACTGGCACGGGTTGCCCAGAGAGGTTGTAGATGCCCCATCCCTGGAAACATTCAAGGTCAGGTTGGACAGGGCTCTGAGCAACCTGATCTGGTTGAAGATGTCCCTGCCCATTGCAGGGGGGTTGGACTAGATGACCTTTAAAGGTCCCTTCCAACCCAAACCATTCTATGATTCTGTGAAAACTCTACAATTGAGGTTAGATAAAGGAAAGAGAAGGCCAGGCACATAGGGAGGAGTGCATCCATGCCTTCAGATACATTCTCTCTAAGCCCAGAAGCCCACCAGGATTTGTACATAATAGATAGTTTAGGTGGGTCAAGAGTATCTCTTTCTTGAAATTTTTGATAGTTATGAAATATGACAAGAAATATCTGTAGCAGAATAATGTGTTCTGGATCCTTCAGTGGTACAGCTCCTGAAGCATTCCCGTGGTTTCTTTTTGTTTAGATCTACTGTAAGGAGGCACCTTGGACTACTTTGGTTGCCGAAATGCCTTTCAGGTCTTGCAAAGTGTTTCAGAGGTGACCAGTTTCTGAACCTTCTTGGAGCTTACCTTTCGGGTCTTGCAAACCATTTCAGAGATGACCAGTTTCTGAGCCTTTTTGGAGCTTAGTCAATATCTTGTATTTTAATATTGTCTCCTCCATCAGAGAGAATGATCTGAGTCTCCCCTGCTCATTCTCTGGGGTTTTGTTTCCTCCTGCTGATTATTTTAAATAAATAAATAAGTAGGAAAACAACCAATATCCGTGTGTTAACAGGGAAGAATGACTAATAGAAAAATGAGAAGAAAGATACTGCTTATCATAAGAGACTGTATCTCTGGAGACATAAATTGGTATTCATTAAGTTGTTTGCCTAGACTTAGTTAAAAGACATACTTGAGGAGCTGTCTGAGCAGTGTTTCAGTAGAAAGCAAGTCATCCTCTTCGTGACTAGATACATCTAGATGAGGAGGAGAGACCAGAAAGCAGCACTAAATGATGGATTGAGAACAGCCTTCATGGCAGTAAGGAGACAACAGGCTATGAAATGTTTTTCAGAAAGAACAATATTTAACACTTAGCTGTAGAGTAATACTGATCCATCTTTTCTCCCCAAATATGCAGGTCTTTTTCTTATCTGATGCAGAATTTTTAAAAATGCTTATGTTCAATTTCTGTCATTTTTCATTCAAGGTATGCAGGGTCCCCTTGCTTTTGATGATGATTTCTGTAGCTGGAGGTTAGAATTTCGCCTGTGAGGATTATGATATCCTGCATGTATAATCTTACTGGTATCCTCAGTATATCATCAAATACAGGGAAGCAGTTGCAGAGCGGTGCTGGGTAATTCAGAGTGTGGCTCGTTTTTGCCATGTCTGCATTATTCCAAAAAATCAGTTGAGTCTTTTGACTTTTGTAGCATATGACAAAACCACCTATTTCAAAGACCTTCGGGCTGAGCTGGGCCTGCAGATTGAGATGAGGTTTTGCTACCGTGCTTGTTGACAGGCATCTTTTCTTATTATCCTGAACTGGGGCAGACGCTTACAAGGGAATGTGTGTATTAATTATTGTGGAGTCTGTGGCTCTCCACTCTATCTTTTATCTTTAAAAAAGTAATTGCACAACATAACACTGGCAAAGTGCTTTCACTGTTCGGAGAGTGAATACTCTGTGTCAAACTCTTGGGCGTGGTGTAACTTTTCTGATGTTCACCATCTCTTCTTTCCTTCTTTGCAGGTTAAGACCCCTGATTTCAACACAGCTTGCTAAAAAGGCTGCCACTGAAGAGGTATGTAAAGTTCAGCACTTCTCCTAGCGCAACAGTTTGAGTTCGGAAATTCCCACAAGCCTTTCTCAGCCCGGCTCTGGTTATGTGGTAGATACGGGCAAAAGAAATGAGAAACTTGTCTCTCTGATCAGACCAGGAGCTGGTTAGTGCAAACACTGCAAAGCTGAGGTTGCCTGTTTTGTAACCAAGATTTGCCCTTACTTACCCATCAGTAACATTAGCACAGCCTCATAATGCCTGGTTAGAGAGCAAAAAAGGGAAACTCCCTGCAAGCATCTAAAAAGTTACATATCAAACAAGTGGGTAGGAGGAGTAGGGGAGGGCAGAGCTCGTGCCTGTTTCTCAGCACTTGGACCGTCCCCGTGGAGAAGGGGGACGATGAGAAACGCCCCTTCTGTGCAGCCAGCGCTGACCCCAGAGAAGGGCTGGGCTTCTGCAGGAGACCGGTGAGGAAACAGAGAGTGACAGCTATATAGCATGGCTTACTCTTTGGTTGGTTGGTTGGTTTGTTTGTTTAGTTTGAAAATATAATAGCGCCATGGAAAAGTTAGTGCTAGTAACTGGCCACCGCCAGAACCCCTCCTTGGGTGGCTTTGTGCACCTGCATTTTCTGCTGAAGGGATCGTGATTGTTATCAGAGTCACAGCAATAACTGCTTTCTTTCACTATTGTTTTCACACTGTACAGAGTAGACATATGCATTTTGTGTATGATAAAATAACTTTCTTCTGTGTATCTGAAAATGCTTTTCCTAATATACCGGAGGTGTTTGTCCTTCTTCTTTTTCCCATGAACATGTGACACTGGCACCCTTTTGAAAGTGAACCAGTTAACTTGGGTAGTTTGACATGCTTTGACAATTGCCCATCCATACATAGAGATATATGCCAAACTGAAGTCCAGGATGTCTGGAAGAGAATTCAGGAAGTTCTATTTAAAGGCGTTGTTTGACTGTCTTATTTTTAAAATGACTAAAACCCATTGATTTTCAGAAACAGTTTGATATCCTGCCTGGGGAAATACATTTTCACTTCTTATGCTATGCTCATTAGAAAACTCTGCACATTTTTAGAAGTATAGCAGTCTGGAAGTGGACATGATAATTAGAAGAAGGTCACATTTTAATTAGCATGGTGCAATTTTAAAAAATAATGACTCAGTTGTAGCTCCTTTATATTCACCCACTTTTTCAGAGCAGATGGATATTTTTAAGCATATAAATTGATACATATTACGATGCTGATTCGTCTCAAACTGTTGTGTCTATTTCTGCTTACACTGAAAACCTAGATGGACTCAATCTGATCACTCTAGAGACAAAAGCAGTGGTAGGAAATATAAAATAAACTGGAGGGAAGTTCCTCTAAATAATGTGATTAATTTGAGCATTAAAAAATCATTAAAACCTGTCTTTGAGTGATCCGAATATCTAAATACTTGATTTTCTATTAAAATTAATGGGTGTCTTTTGCCCTATTAATGAGCTATTGGAGCAAACCCTTAGGTGACTTTGAAAAACTCAGGCAGATTCTTTAGGTTGACTGTCATGGTACATGACAAGTTCAGGAACAGCTTTGATGTTTGAATAATTACACTATCAACTTTCTGGTACAGGGATTTTCTCTTATGGTGTATCTCTAAAGTTACAGGGATTCTGGGAGTTACTGCCTCCCAAGTAAATACATTTATAAATAAATAAAGAAAAACAAATTACAGCGCTGAATCAGAACTTACTGCCAATGGAACTGGAGAAGATGCAGCAGTACATAGTTGTGTACTGTAATTTAAAACCTAAAGCAGTGTAGGACTTTTCTTGCAGTAGGGACCAGAGGGGTTGGGGTTTCCTGGTCTCCTTTGGACCATTCATTGTTAGGAGCACCTCACCACTGTCATTCCCGAGGAAGTGGTCCCAGTCTTTTCCATCTTTCCTAGTAAGGGAGATCACTCTCAGTGCTGGTAACTGCTGACTAGTGACAGGTGCTGTTAAGTATTCCCTTCTCAAAATTGCTTACATGACAAAACAGTGTTGATGGTTAATCGTTAATGTTCTTCAAGTTGCCACTAGTGGGACGTCATTTTGGGCCACAGTCTCTAGTGTACAAACCCCAAACAATCCAAGTACAGAATGGAGGTGGAAAGCACCCTGTTACAAAGCTGGTGGAGATGAAGCTCCTATGACATTTCTTGCCTGGATGAGAGAGGGAGGCGTAGCCCTAGACTGAGCACACCATGGAAGTGAGAGCTCCAGAGAGACCAGAGCCTGGGCTGTGCTGGGGGAGACCACGTTGCTGGTTCCTGCCCCATTCCCAGATCTGTCATTAGTGAACCAAAGCCAATATTACCTTCTCCAAATTCACCTCTGTCTCCTTGCAGTGTTGCCCTTTCTCTCCCTCCCTGCTGTGTCCTGCCTAACCTTGGAGCAGCTGGGGAGGTGCACGTACAGAACGGGTCCCGTCAGTGATCAATTCCCAAGTTAGTGTTTGGAGATCATTACTCTGATGAATTTCCTAGGTAATGTTACAGGTGCTGGCGTGTATTATCAACCTAGTGCTCTGCCATCACATTTAGTGCTGTCTAAAGAGTGCTATTTGTTCCACAGCTCATTGTGCCTCCAAATAAATCCAACCAGAGCTGTCAAAACTAATACACGTTGGGTTTTTTTCTGATTTGAAGGGTACATTTTTGCTATCATTAAAGTGTCAATAACGTTGTTATTGTGTAATAGGCCTGGTGTGAGTCAAGCACAATGAGGAAAAGGTTGTAAGTTTTCCTGTAGAGCTCTGCTGAGGAGCCTTCACTCCCAAATTTCTCCTTACTTTGTGCTTGCAAGAGGCTCCTTGTTCTGCTGTTACTGTCTCTGGATATTTCAGTTACTTGGCCATGAATTATATGAAAACTGGATGTTTGTGCCTGACTTTCATTCGGGCAACATTTCTTTGAGCAACTTGCATGTCCCCTAGAACAGCTAAGCCTCTAGCACTGAGCAGGGGCTTCCAGCTCTCCTGTCCCTATCATTTGGAAGCTACTAAAGTTATGTACAAGTATTGAACAAAAGGAAGGGCTGCTCTACAGTCCTCTCTTCTTTTTTCCAGGTGACCTTTCCAAATGCACAAGCGGAAGCCCCTGACTTAGAAAAACCAGCAGCTGTGCTAGTGGAGAGTGGCCCAGTAGCTTATAACCCTGATGAAGAGGTGGAAGAGGAAGAAATAGAAGACGACGATGATCACTGCATGAGCGCCTTGCAGTTAATGGGAGGAAACGGTAAGCTGGGATGCTGTCTAAATTACCGTCTACTGGTGCTGTGGGGTTCGTTGTTGCAGGGCTGAGGACAGACAGGGTTCCCCTGCTTGTCCCTGCCCTCCAGCAGCTCGTCCCGTGCAGAGCTCCTGCCGCCTTTCAGGCATTGCCCATTCCTGTGGGAAAGCCTGGAGTCACCCTTGTCTGAAACCCGACCTTCTCAGAGGCTCCTCCTGAGAAAACTTTGCATCTTGAGCTTTAGGCTAGGAGGGCTTCTCAAGAACAAACTGATGTTACGTCTTCCTCAGAATTTGGTTTATTCATGTGGATCTGAGGAATTACAGGGTCAGTAACCCCTCCATTAGCAGTGCTCGGGGCTCGTTGCCTCTCGAGCTGAGCCGCCCTGCTCCCGCCTGCCGCCTCAGCTGGGGCTGCAGCGACATCCAGATTGTCCGGGAGCCCTATGGACATGGCTGTCCAGCTCAAAACAAAACGAACTGTCACACTCTGTTTCTGGGGAAAGTGTTAGGACGAAAGAGTTCTTCACCAAGTACAAAAATTGCATTGATAGCATACGGCGTGCTGTATGGTACACAGATGTGTGCTAATTTATTTGGGTTACCCAGCAAAGCCACTCATTTAATTAGGTTTCTTTGCTGGCAGGAAAAGGCAGTATCCTCTCTGCTGCGGTTTTTCCTAGCTGGACACATCCACGTTTATCCTTTATTAAAAACTTCCCCTTAGAAGTTAAGCTTTGAAAATATACAAAATTATTTTTAAAATGAGAGCTGCTAATTATGGGTTGTGAAAAAGCAAGATGGGAGTAAGTTTCCTACTGAAATGTTTACTGAAAAAATCTTTCCAGTACTATTAATTTAGCTTTCATGGACAATATGTATACATTTCACAAAAGTGTGTGTTGCTTTTAAATTGATTTCTCCACTGGAAAATAATTGCTGAACCGTAGGAAAAACAGTTTGTTGCCTGCATGTATTATTAGAATAATGTTCCCAAGAAAAGGCACCCATGTGGGGGAGGGTGGGTCTATGTTTATTAATAAACCCCCCACAAAAATAGAATAAAGGTCACTGAGCTTTTTTTCTTTGTAAATGTTACTATTTTTAAACCATTCTGAGAACATTCTGCTACTCCCTGTCTGGTCTGGACAACAGCTGAAAAATCAGAGTTTAAAAAAAAAATTAAAAGGAGAGGACTATTCCCAGAATTCAAATGCAGGTGTGCAGAGCTGCTCAGCAGAACAAGTAACGCCTTTCTGCCTGCCGCCTTCATGGGTTTTAGACTTGTCTGCCTGGAATAACTGCAGGAATTACAGATGGTGAACTTCACCTATTCTACACAAATTATTATAGATTACACGTAATTCTGCTTCCGAGCATTTGCTTGACTCTTTGGATGAAATAATTTTGGAATATAAAGGTTAACTTTACTGAATGCTCATATATAATAGTTATCCTTAGGTTTGACTTCACAGCAGAAAATATTTGTCTCACTGCATTCAGAAGCACACAGAAGAGAAATTGGTGCATTTGAAACACGCAGACATGCCTTCTGACACACACATCACACAGTCTTTGCACTCAGCATTGTTTAAGAAAACAAAACTGGATAAAAAAAATCTGGGCAAAACTTTAAGTTGTTCCTCTAGGAGTAAGTAGATACAGGAGATCTGAGGCAGATGCGTTGGTCAGGATTCGTTGCACGACTCCTTTGATGTTGATGGGAACTCTGAGCTGTCTCTGAACCCTTGCAGTTTCAGCTTATAAATCCATGAATAATATAAACAAGGCAGCTTTTTTCTTGGTGGCTATGTCTAGTGAGAACCGTGCCTACTTGTAAATGTATGCTGCTGCTTATCAGCCACCGTGTTCCAAATTACTTGTGACAATCAGGCTTGATCACCTTAACCTCTAAATTAAACCAAGTATTTCACATATCCGTGTGCCAAGCGTTCCTAAATGAGGGTCCAGTGACAAGTGAGAAGAGATATTTACACACACATGCTTACAAATAATTTTATGTCATTGAGGAAAGTACATGCAAGAACTTTTTATTTAGCCCTAAGAAAATATATGGTTTTTTTAAAATGCTTGCTTAAGGCAAAACTTACCATCTAGTTACACAGCAGGAAAACAGCCTGAAAGTAGGAATACTTTTGTTCTAACTTCCATCTACCTGGAATATTTGCATTTTTATATGCCTTTGTCTTTGTGTGTTTCAGATTATGGCTGTGATATGGATGATGACGATGGCTATTAGTTCCATTTACTTCCAGAGGACATGGACTGTGTCTCGTTCCCAGCAAATCTTCAGTCTTCAAACTGTATGAATAGTGAAAGAAGCTGTCTATGGTCAGCAAATGTAATCAAACAATCCTTACTTTTGTAAAGCAATTTTAGGTTGGCATTGACTCTGGTCAGTTTATATTGACCCATAACCCAGCAATAACGTTTGGGTTTGTACTTGAATTTTTTTTTATTTTGGTGGATCATAGTTTGAGGATGAAATTAATGGGAGGAATGTTTCCAGAGAACAAAAGAAAAGAGACAAAATAGACTGTGTATGTGTGGCTGAAAGCAACACATCTCTTATTTATGTGGTTCTGCTTTTAGGCATGCTGTTGAAAAGGAGCAGATAGAAGGACAGATAGAAGGACAGGTAAAAATGAGAAGTGTGCCTGTTGATTATTTGAGTACAGTAGCATTAGTTGTCTCATAATGCTACAACCAAAAGAAAGAAAACATTTCCAACCTATATTGTAAACATGACCCTGTTGTTATACACAAGCTTCCTTACCCAAGCCTATCAAAAATTAATGACAAGTTATGTATTTGCAGGGCAGTATCTGTTTCTCTGAAATGCAGTAAGTAGTTCTTTATATTAATCAATTCATACATTTCTTAAAAGATACGACAATAGAAGGCAATGTTAGCAGTGAAGAATCGTCTTCCACTGCGAGTCTGGTGAGGTTTACGTGGAGGGAGAAGACCTGGGTGAGACAAGAAGCGTAAAGAGCAAGCAGGCGACGATGCTGTGCTCACGTGCCTTTGCTGGGCATCCTTAGGGACAGCTAGGTCTTGCTGCAGCTGGTGTTGCTGCAGGAAGAGTCACTCTGGCCATCTCTACGGAGCTGCTCTTGTCCGACTGACTTAGAGTAAAGGTCTGCTCCTGAGAGCTGCCCATCTCTAAAACCAGTTGAAAGAAAGAGAAAGCTGAGCTTTTTAATAAATAAGCTAGCATCTGCTTTGGCTGAATTTAATTTAATGTAATTTATTTAACTTGCTATGGGTAAATTAAAGGTCACCATGCAGCAGTCTGACTTTCGTGGCTCAAATCCCACCCTTGAACAGTAGCTGCTACATGAAGAATGGTGGAGCTCCAGCCCTGTGCACCCCGAAATGTCAACAGGCGGGTCCTTCTCATCCAGATACATCAGCTCTCGCAATGCCGTGGGAGCAGGGGTCAGGGAGGGAGCCCCTATTGCCAGATCCCACCCTTTTGCCTCTGGCCTGCCTTTCCCTGGCAATGCTGGGTCCGAGACTCTCGGCTCAGTGGGAAATGTGCTGCACTCTGGATCATGGTCTTGATGACCGCAGCTGCAGGAGCCAAGATGTTTTCATCTCTCTCCCGTGTCTAGTGACAATCATGAGAGCTGTAGTGCTGCAGGCTTGTCTTACACCAAGAAAAAAAATGAATATTTGTCTTACCAACATGATTTCTCTTAAGCTGTCTGTCCTGGTCAGCTCGTCCTTCCTACTTTTTTTGAGGAGCGCTCATCACTAAAGCACCATCCATCCTCCCGCTGTGGTGGGTGGATTGTGGCAGGAAAAGAAGCTGCCTTGGGAAGCTCTCTAGCTGCTGCCAGCCAGAGTAACCATGGTGTCCATACCTATGGTCATCACCAAAGAGGGGAAGGGCCATGTGGCCTTCCATACCTCTTCTGTCCCTCTCAGTAGCATGCATAAGAGGGATCATGTAACTAGAGCAAGAGCAAGTGCTTTTTTAGGAGCAAACTTGGTATTATTTGGCTGGTAAATGTAGTTTGTTGGGTAGGTTGTATCTGCTAGTTATTTTTGAGCCCTGTATAGGTGTATTTCTGCAATGACTTTGTAAAAGCAGAACTTGGTAATAAAAATGCTGTAGTGAAGGCAATGGGAAGAAGAGCTCATCTGAACCAGATTTCAGTTACTTAGTTTGCAGCACTTCAGTGGAAAGAAGAGATTCCATATAATTCTTAGGGGGAAAACTGGCTTTTTCACCAAAAAACTATAGATTTTTTTCTGATACTTTATAAATACTGCACAGAAAATGATATTGAGGGGATAAACCTTTCTACCTCTCTTTTATCTACACCGTAAATTCAAAATCATGCTATAAGCAGACAATTTTTTAAAAAGTAGTTAGTTTTATCAAAGTTCATGCTCTGCAAGTCTTTGAGACAGTTGAGTTTAAGCATTTGGGTTTGAATTAATCTGCCAATAGCACTATTACAAATACCCATACTCTCAGTACATTCTCAAAGCTTGGGTTTTATTCCAAGGTACGCATTATTCTCTATGCAGGAAATAAACATGCATAAATAAACATGCGTATGACTCATGTAGGTCGAGTGCTTTTCTCAGATGCATGATGTTGACTTTTAAAGAAACCGCTAAGATGAATTCTTTATTGCTAAGGGTCTTTCCTCCAGTCTTCTGTGTAGATTTTCATTGGTTTGTTCCCCCACAGGATACTAAACCTGCTGCCAGTGTAGTGATGTGTGGGAGCTGAGAGTCCACCCAAATAACTGCTGCTGGTAAATTTGAATTTCAGTGTCACACTGTGTTTCTGAGGACATTGTTTCCTGCACTGGAAGTAGAAGATTGCGGTTTTTGAATGCTCTCATATAATTTTGTTAGGAAAGGCTATTGCATAGTCTGCTAGAAGGGCACTTGGAGAGCAAAAAAAAAAAAAGGACCTACAATTCCATAGGATCTCAGTCTTGCTGGTGAAGTTAATGGCATGGTTTCTGTACAGGAGTCCTAAAGGAAAGGCCGTAGTATTGGATAGGCAGACTTCACTCTGAGCATTGTAAGGCTTCTTAAGCTATAGTGGTTATGTACATTTTTAATTTATTGGTGGCTTACCGGGATTTTTATAATGTTCATTCCTTCTTGATTTAACTGAGCTCAGGAAATGTAAACAGATTAGAACATGCTAGTTTCTGTTTTTATAGCTAGTCATTAAAATGTAAAAAGATTAACACTGCATTGACTCTGTTTACTACTATTGATGTATCTGGACAATTTTGTTGTATATAAGTGAGCCTAAATTCACTTGGAGTAATTTGGACCCTGTTTTTCTCAGGATTCTGATTATAATGAAGAGAGCTTATAAGGCTTCAACATTTGTTGTTCTTAGCTCTTCTTATTTGAACCCACACAAGCTGTATGTCATAGGGTTTGTTGCATAAAGCGTGTCTCTTGCTGCAACTCACTTTGCTTGACAGGCAAAACCCTCCAGCTGTTGCATCCAGCTTGTCTGCCATGCAGCCTTTTAACACTCTTGTACTGTGGGAGTGAAAAATGAAAGAAATAAGGAAAATAATGGGATTCTTCACTATGGTGAGTGCATTTTCAGTGTCTTAATCATCTATGACATTTCTTTAAAATCACTGTGTTCAGTACAGCAACTTTTAAATGGTGCCAGACAGCCTTGTCTTGAGGGTTAAACATGTTTGTCGAAAAAGTTCTTGCCATCCTGATGGCTCGTTTGTATTCTTTGGACTGATTGAAACTCCAGTGGCAGATGTGTACAGTTAATGTAGAGTTTGCTAATAAATGTTCTCTTTCTTATTTTTGTGTTGAATCCTTGCCTTTGGTTCGGTTAGTGCCAAGGAAATTAAACCTGTTTGATGTAAGCATATGTGTCATCCCTACACAACCACAATATGAGCCACGTTAAGCTTTTTTACTGTAATATATTTGCTGTAAATAAAAAGTAAAACCCTTGCATAACCCATCTTCTATGATGCTTTCCTGCTAATTTCTGATTTTTCTGTCTTCATTCTTATGAATGGTCGTTTTTGATTGCTGCATGATTGGTTGATAGTGGCCAAAATTTGTAATTCAGAGCTTGCTTTCGTCTCTGAAAGGGAAGACTCGTCTAATCAGGCAAGCGTTTTTTACAGGATATTGTTCCACTGATAAATGTAAACTGTAAACTGCGTAACATTAACAAGGTTTTTCCACTAAGCTACATAATTAACTGACTGTGGGAACAATGTATAGTGTGTGTGTTTAGTGGAACTGTTCCAGGGCTTGTTTCTGAAAGTTGTGTCTTGATAAATAAGGTGTGTGCTGAGTTAAAAATCATGTTATTTTATCAACATCTGGTCGACACAGTTTGAAAGGCCAAAATCCACATTTACCCTTTGTGCACATGGGTGTTCACTGCTTTTATTTTTTTCTGGAAGGGGAGCTACTACGGGATCCTCAGGAATGCCTACTGCAAAGTTTTAGCATATAGCAGGACAATTAACAGTAGTTGTGAGAAGGCAGTAAGTATGTGTCATTCCAGCATTTCACTGGGTTCCCGTACTCTCATCTAGGTGCACTTTTGCTCTCATTGACATCGAAATGCTCTTATCTTAGTTTCTTTTCAGCTGTTCCAACGCTTTCCACTGGCAGTTGGGAACTTCTCCAGTGATGTCCGTCACTGGTGCTCTCTCACTCATAACATCTAAGCTGTTAAAAAGTACTGGCCACCTTGGCCTTGTATTTTCTGCTCTTCCCAAGCTGTACAGTTATTATTGGCTTTGTCCTGTAATATTTCTCTTCCCTACCACACCAGGCTTTCATAACCAAAACCATTCTGTCCCCTCAGCTGTGTTCATCAAATACTTCTCCTTTAAGGGTCCGAGAAGTTAAATAATGTTAATAAAGCTGAAATCTTGCAAAGCTTTATATTAGCTTCATCTGTCACCAGGAGATCATAGCACACTCAGTCTTAGGTTCATGTTTTGTAACGCAGAAGAGGCTGTTGTAATTTTCTACTCCCGTCACGTGTAAGAAGAGTTACAGCATATTATTTGGTGTTTCTTATGCCTGCCCCGATGCCTGGCAGTGGTCTTGGTGAGTGGTGGTTGTTTTGTGAAAGGGGTTAAACACACGAGGAAGGAGGCTGGGTGAAAATCCGTGACTTACAGCATAACAAATTTACTTGGTGAGCTCCTTCATCATAATTGTTTTTTTCTTATGGGACTGTTGCGCATTTTCATGGAAATGAGGGAGGCGCATACATTTCATAAAAATGCAAAATGAAATTCCCATCTTGCCATGTGACTCTAGGAGCACAGGATTTAATGACTTTTAGTATGAATCTTACATTTGTTATTGTATGGGTTGGCAGTAAGTGGCATTGTACTGGACACCGGGATGGCAGTCATTGTATGATGTGTTTCTATTGCAAAATTGCAAGCAGAATGCTTTCTTACTGCTCTTAGTGCTCTTAGTAAAGTTTCTCAATTCTTCAAAACCAGAAAAATACAGCAAATTAAAGGAATTTGAACAAAGCACTGAAAAGAAACAGCACCAACATGTGCTTACAAGGTAATTTTTCTTCAGTGCTCTTCTGTGGGAAACATAAAAGGTGTTTATACGCAGAGACTAAGAGGGGCAAAAGCTGAATGTTGGCAGGAGCAGAGGTGAGGCAGCATTGTCCATTTTCCCCACAAGAATTCCTCACTCCTCCTGTTTCATGGTATACCCTCCACCACCACCATCATTTGTAGACTGGGCAGTCCACTGGAGGATATTAAAAGCAATAGGACACCTCGCCAGGTAAGGCAGAGGAGATGGTGAGGTGTCTTGGTTTCACTTGAATAAAAACAAAGGAGATTAATTATTTAGGGTGGTTTTAAAGGCTGTAGTTTGATGTTAAGGACAAAGCTGCATTTAAAAAACATCAGAAAGATGAGGAAATACTTCATTGCAATGAGGTGCCCACAGGCAGTGAGCATAGGAACAGACCAGGGACAACATTCACATCTCTGGAAACCCAACTGGTCTCACAGCTGCATTAAAGATTGAAGTCTTTGGCCATGCTGCTGTTGCTGACATCATACATCTGCTTTTGTCAGGTGTGATTTCTAACTGCCCCTGTGCTGGTTAATGGGCGGCAGCGTTCCCCCTCCATGGGCTGGCGGACACATTTCTGGCTTGGTGCAGATGTTTCCTGCCCCCCACCCATGGCGGCTCAGTCCCGAAGGATCTGTGAAGTTTTTGGGGAAAAAAAGCCACATGCTGATTTCTCAAGTCTGCTTTTTTATAACCGTGACAAAAAACAGGCTAAACTGCTGACTGCGCCGCCCAAGCTGGCCTTGCGTTCACCTTGCTGCGGAGCAGCAGCACGTGTTGGAGGATGGCACTCATGGCTGGTGCAGCCGTACATCCTTGAGCAGCTCAGCTGGTGGTGTAGCTGGCAAGTGTTCTCTGATTCCTGTCCTCCTTTTTGATGAGGCTCTCCTAAGTCTGCCATTCTCACAGAGGTGCTAATCCTCGTCTTCATTAAATACCCTTGGGCACATAAGGATTTCGGAGCAAACATTTTTGAGTAAAAGTCCCACACAAAGAGTGTGATCGGTGCCCTAAGCAGTTGTCTGTTGGCAGTGAGAGATCTCAAGTTCCTAAAAATGCAAACAACTAATAGGAAGGTGACATGAAAATACCCATGATAGATACTCACAGGTGCTGTAAATTTGTACAGTTCCTGCAAATTCGCATCAGGCAATAAGAGCTTTGCTGGTTTACATCAGTTGAGGATCTGTGCCATTAGCAACAGTCTCTAGAGGTGGTAGCAGCAGTGAAGGGAGAAAAGTGCTCTGGGGGGAAAACAGTTTGTGCTGTTGTGGTACGTCACCCAAAGCCACTGCTTACTCCGTTTGTCAAGCACAACCTACTGCCTTGCCTAATTAACCAGCAAAGTGGAGTTATCAATTCTGCTGATTTTAAAATAAATTAGAAAAGGGAATTTCAGCGGTGATACAGCTGTAGTGTGCGGCACGTAGTGCATCCCTCTTCAGCTCTGCATGGGCATTACTGCAGCTGTCAAAACTTTCTCTCTCTAGGTGGTCATAGACTGCTCTGATGTGGATCTCTTGTAATTGAATAATGGTTCTTCAGAGCAGCATCGTGTCTGGGAAACAGGCTAAATCCTTCTATCTGCTTTGGTTCCTCTCCATACTCTGAGAGCTCGCCAAAGGAGAGTCCACACAAACATACCAGCACAATTCAAGTAAGATTCATGGGTTGACACAGGGTAAAATATAGCTAAAGCAAATGGTTTCAAAACTCTAGTCACTGTTTTCAAGCAAGCTCTTACACAAGGCCACTGGGAAATTGTTTGATACTGCTGCATGCTGCATTAAATCAGTAGGACCTACCGTAAGCTCTCAGGTCTCCAACAGCAAATCAGTGCAATGTGAATCATCGTGTTTTCTTTCTGGACCATTGGACACCGTGAGGAAGAGTCTGAGTGGATTTTGCTGCCTGTGGTAAGATGAAGGATCTTAAATCTTGGTGATCTTCCCTGTATATTTTATATTGGTTCAGAGGAGCTGGCTGGATTAATAAAATGCCATCTAAAATACTTTTGGCCAGTGTTCTTGGCACACATGCAAGCGTAGACTTTCTGATCTCCCCTGGCCACTTGGTAACCAAAAGGTCTCTATCAACAGGGTAGCACCAACCCCTGCAAAGCTGCCCAGCATAGACCCCAAGTGTTGTGGGTATAATACCAGTGTGAAGGGGGCTACATCTCAGATGAGAGATGATGGTACATCAATTAGGAGATTATATTTGTCCCAGTCTGCTGCACACATGAGTGGGGAGAAGCAGGTGTACTGGTACCTTGGGGGTCCCAAGGGCTGTGTTCAGCCCATGGATCAGTCCCATCCGTTAATCCACCTTGACTACTACAGCACATATGATGCTCAGAATGAGATAAGCAATTGAGGCCATCTGTGATACCTCAAGTGAGGATCAGAAGTAGGCAGAATGAAGACAGAGCTATTACAGGACTTAGCTGAGGTTTGGAAGGAAGGCTGTGGCTCTTAGAGTGTCCTTTCAAGCCTGCTTTCCCAGCCAAGCTTTGCTGTCATTAAATTCTTGCGTTCATTTTAGGTTGGTTAGGGCACAGGGTGTCTTGCCATCCAAGAAGGTGCTTTCTGGGGTTGTTTTTTGTTTGGTTTTTTGTTGTTGTTGTGGCATTTTTTTTGTTTTTTGTTTTAAGTTACTTCCTATATTACCATAACTTGCAACAACCTTCCTGGGGACTGCAGCTTTCCTTCTCAGCAGAGTCCTCAGTGCTCAGCAGGAGTAAGCAATCACTACTGAAAAGCAGAGATGTTAAATGATACAAAAAGGGGGGAAAAGCAGCACAGGTGGAGAATTGTGGTGAAACTTGGAGCACGAAAACTCCAGATGCTCCAGATGTCAGAGCCAGGGATGTCCCACATCGGAGGCAGAGGAGCAGGCTGCAAGCACAGTGGAAGAGACCTGGTCTGGTAAGCTGTAACCTGAAATTCCTCCTCTCTTCACCTCTGAGACAGGCTCCATGTTTCCTAATACTACAAAGGCGGGTGGTGAAACCGGCTCAGATGGCTCCCTACAACAGCCCTTATTCTTCACCATTAACTGCTCACATGGGCATGACACCCAACTTGCTCTCCTCCTGCTAATGATTATAGCTCGCTCACTGCCAGATCCTGC
The DNA here is from genome assembly GCA_020745775.1 of Theristicus caerulescens. Classification (NCBI taxonomy): domain Eukaryota; kingdom Metazoa; phylum Chordata; class Aves; order Pelecaniformes; family Threskiornithidae; genus Theristicus; species Theristicus caerulescens. The sequence continues at coordinate 63,177,473 of CM036564.1, read as the reverse complement.
CCAGCTCTGTGGCTCAGCAGCCGAAGGGACTGGGACATCACAACAGCAGCTCCTTTTCCTGGAAGGAGAGCAGTGCCATTACTCGAGGGTTTCACCCATGCCTTTGCTCTGATTCTGGCTGCTTTCTGTCTCTGGTGTATCTTACCTAGATAATTTCTTGTTTCTTGTCTAATTGCTTGTGGGTACCTTCAGGAAACGAATGTGGGAGCTGAGGGAATTTGGAATCACCAAGAGCTTTTGGCAAATTGGCATGGGGCTTCTAAGTCCTCTTTACACATAGACCCTTAGCGCCTGTGTCGTCTGCTGTTCTCTGTAACCTACCAATCACTGGTATTTTTGGAAGAGGAGGGTGTTGTGGAATAGTTCCTGGAAGTGCTGCTCTCAATTGCTGTGTGTTAGGTAGTGTGGCAAATATTGTGAGATCAGTGCAGAAGCAGCAACAACATCCCAGCCACAGCAGCATCCAGGAGTGCCAAAAAAGAAGCCATAAAGAAGAGAAGAGTCCTTGTGTCTGAGAGTGCAACATGTGAGAAAGGGCTCAGCTGGGACCATCGCACAGACAGTCCAGTTTAACTGGAAAGCAGAAGTGACAGCTACTTCCCAACCAATGCCAGAGGAGAGCTTTAGGGACAGGAGCGGGTTTTGCTTCTGGATGGCAGCTCATCCAAACCTTGGCCTGCATCCCTGGCTGGTGCAGCCATCGGTGCTCGGCAAGACTCAATCTGATGCCACAGAGTCACCCTCATGGTTGGGTGGAAGTCCTGCCTCATGGTCACCCCCATCTACCAGCAGAAAGGGAAAATGTCTCTAGAGGAAGCAAAATTACCCACTGGAATCCCTGCAATCTGTAATAAATATTTGAGGTGTAAAAAGCTAACAAAACAGAATGGAGTCAGACATGAAAGTGAAATCTGCCTTTTTTAACTTGAAAACAGTGTGATATCAGCAATGCTGCAGCGTCTGGGAACAGTCTGAATAAAAATGTGGATGCATTTAGGAATTATGGTATTTGTACAAGAAATGTTCAAAGGGCTGAAGTCTTCAGTCTCTTTAATTAGTCATGGGAGCGAACATCACTGGCTTTCCGTGAAAGAACAGCAGATTGTTGCCGTTCTGTCTTTCTAAATACATGTCCTGTTTTCCACTTAGTATATTTCATTATAAAATACAATATTAAAGCTTTAAAAAGTCTTTATTAGCTAGCAGATGGTTTTGCAAGTCATTTTAATGAGATGAAGAAAACTTTAATGGCAGACATTTAAAGTTGTGCTTAGACAGACTATTGCCTTCGGAAAAATCTCGGGAATGTTTTCTCCTTGTTTTTGGCGGAGCTTGGTACCAGATTATGTACAAGGAAATACAAGGGGATGATTTACACCGACTGGTTCCCTCCCGAGAGTGGTTTTACATCAGTGTAACATCGTTGAGTTCCACAGTCACGCCATGATTTACAGAAGTGCAAAGGGAGAGGGAAATGTCATTAACTTGATGCAGTTCAGGAGAAATATTACATTTCTCGTATACTTGCCTCATTCCATTGCCACAGTCAAGAGATTTTTGGGGAAGTTTATAGGCAGCCCCCTTGCAGGCAGGGCAGCAGTGTGCCAGCTCCTTCTGGGCATCTCTTTCTGGATATCAGCTTCAGCAGCACGTGGGGATAAGAAAAAGGAGACGGTAGAGCCCTGAGACCCTGTCCATGCAGGACAGCCTTGCAAGTCCTGGCTTTCTTCTTCCACCCTTGCTAAATTTCCTGAGGTATAAGATGCTTGTGCTGAAAGCAGGTAGGAACATGGTTGTTCTCAAAAAAACCTTTCAAGGCCTCGATGTTTCTTCCAGGCTTGTGTTTCTCTCTTGAGCAACCAATGCCATGTTCTTCAGAGGTGCGAGCTGTCTCATAATGAATATACTCGCATCTGGAACACCCGATCCATGACAAGGAGGGTTTAGATCCCTTTAAATATGCGAGTTCTTGTTTGGGTTTTTTTATGTGAGCACTTGCTGACTTTCAGACCTGCTTCCTCCAAGGGTTTGTTTTGGCTGTGCAGGGTTTTGGCCTCACGGGAGCAGGGAGTGGGGAGCGTGTGGTGATTCATTTGCACAGCCAGAGGATTGACTGTCCCTGCACATATTAAGAGATGAATCATGCTTCACAAAAGCAATTAAAATGCCTACTAAATGAGTAATTGCCTGGCTACCTTCTTAGTCTATCCAATGCTTTGTTCCTCCTCTGGACTGCTGACCCTGTTCCACCTGGCCAAGCTTCAGCGTCAGCTTTTTGCACTGTTGGAGACCTTTGTCCTTCTAGTTTTTCTAGATCTAGCTGATCTAATCTCAAAAGCCATTTTTCAGATTTGGAAAAGCCTTGCAGCTATATGCACTACACAGGTCATTAAGGAAAGCCTTCCCCTTTCTCTCCAGATAGAGGGTGTTGGATCACCTACACACTAGCAAGAAATAACATGCTGTAATGTATCTAGGAGCTATAGTGATGGACTTGTTAGAAATGCCCTCACCAATGTATAGAACTGAAAATAAGGAAGTTTGCTGGGACATTAACACTCAGCAGAAGAGAATTTCTCTACCTGCGAGCCCCGAGGACCCTAACAGTTGCTCTGAAAAGCCCTGTGAGCTCCAAAGACTTGACATGAAGAAGGTTCCCTCTTCTAACAGCAGTGTGTTTTCCTGCCCCGCTGCTCAGGAGGAGTTCGGGAAGGAGGTGAGGGTGATCTGCCCTTCAGGTTCCCAGTTGCAAAGGCGCTTCTGTATCAAGGGAAGTACCAACTCTTCATCTCCTCCCCTGCTTTGCAACACTAATATTAAGTAGCAAATAGGGGGGCATCCATTATCATTTTGTCACCATCCCTACAGTCATCTCCATTAGCTCCTGACCTACTCTTCGGTAGTAAAGACCCTTGCCACATTCTGCTCTTTCCTCTGTCCATGGGTGGGTATTTCTGCGGAGGCCTGTCCTGAAAGAAAGGGCGCTTGCCAAGAGAAAAACAATTCCTCCATTTGCCAGGGACAGACGAGAAGCATCTGTGCCCCCAGCGGCAGATGCACTGCGTGATGAGAACATCTCTTCAGCCCTGGCACGTGCCCTTCTCACAGTCACAGGGCTGATGAGTAGCAAATTGCCATCTGCAGTGTTGTGCCTCTTGCAGAATGAAAGTCAGCCCACTCCTGCCAGCTCTGCCAGGCTCGTAACTGCAGAGGTTGCGGTACCCAACTTCTCTCAAATTACAACGTTGCCGTATGCGGTGCCCAAGGGGACAAAGGAGCAAGATGGGCCTCTGTCATTTCAGGTCAGTGAAGAAAAGTCATTGTGGTTGGGCAGGTTTCCAGGCCAGGTTGTTCTGGGAACAGACAGACCCACCTCTCCATGGTCATGCAAGAATTTACGGGATCTCACTTATCTTCTTGCTGTCTTTTGACAACACACCTTTGCTGTGGCCTATTTATCCCACTGACTCCCAAATTCACCACTCTGTGCTCTGAGGTGTAGCAGTGCCAGCCATGCCCATGTAAATACACATGGACATCTACTCTGTAGAGCTCTCGACTCTTTAGGAGCATTTTGCTTCGTTTAAAGCCATCATCTTTGCTTGGTGACTCCCTGGGCTGCCTGTTTGTCTCCACCGAATATAAAGAAGTTGCTGGTGAGTTGTTGGGACACAGTGTCTGCCTTGTAGGCACTAGGAGCGAGGTGAGGTGAGGTGAGGAAATCCCATTCCCACCTCTCTCAGCCCTCATTTAAAGTCCTAATTGTTCTAAAGAGCAAGAGACTTGAGTGCCTCCCTTCTGCTATTAACCAGCCATCATGTGCCACAAAACAAAACAAAAGCGGTTTTAATATATAGCTTGGCTGACTAGGCGTTGTAAAATGTTGCACCATAAATATCTCAGATTAATAATTTGTTTATTTGCCACTTCACAATAGGCAGGGGGAGCGTTTGTGAGGCTGCTAAGCAATGCTCATTGCAGCTAAATTTGACATTTAAAACATGCTCATGCGACAGGGATCACAAAAACTTTGTGAGGAATGAAGACAATTTAAAATGTCTGAAGCACAGGCAGAATAAATTGCAGCTGGCCTATTTGCCCTGCACATTAATTGCTGCTGCCAGCTTCTTTCTCTGGAGTTTCTCACACTTCAGTTTTATTACTAAAGTTGTGTTATGTCCTGGTGCGTGTGTATGTTTAATTTGGGCTCCATCAATGAAATCTAAAGTTAATGTGAGCTGAGTTAAGCCACATCCTGAATGCTACGCATCTCCTCCTGTCCCTGGCCCCCCACTGTGGTGCCTGTGTCCATGTGCTGTGGCTTGGACTCATCAGAAACCCTCCAGGATTCCCAAGGGTGCTCTGATCCCTCCAGAAGTGACTGCTCTAACCACCTCTGGAGCTCTTTTGACCCAGAGTCATGGTGACCGTGAACTTTCTCTACCCTCTAAAACTAAAGTACGTTTTGGATCGAGTCTCTTCCCAAGAGAGGACATGGCTTACAGTGTCATATAGAGCTGGAGATGAAACTCCTGCTCGCTGCTGTCCATGAAAGCTGCCTGTGCTCTGCAGCGCTGACATCCATAATGGGGCATCCCCAGCTGCGGAGGTGCCTGGTGTTTCACTGAGGATGGGGACTCGAAGGGTGGAGATGGGAAGACAGGAGCTCATTAGGGCCCAGCACCGGCTGCCCTCATACCTGGACTCAGCAGCTACACATGTGCATCCATGTAGATGTTTGTGCCGACCACATGTGTTGGAGAAATGCTGCATGGAGAAGGTCATGTGTAAATGAAGTTTCACCTAAAGGATCTCATTGTTTTCAGACACACCAGTGAGATGGGGAAGGGAAAGGGGAATTTGTGCCCTTCCCTGGGGCAGGGAGTCATTAAGGGGCTGGGCAGATGCCTGAGGCTCTAGGAGACACTTGGAGGGCAAGCTCTCCTTATTTTACTTGAGCAAAACAGCAGGCCATCTCCTGGGCAGCAGGAATGGGCTGAGTTTCTGGGCAAAAGATAAAATTTGCCAGGTCGCCTGGAAGGCTTCAAAGGTGGGTGCACGTGGAGGGTGCTCCTTCTCGCCAGTGAGGTGTGCCATGGGGTCAGCTGGCAGCAGTGGCTCGAGGCACAGGGTAGCTCTGTGGCTGGGAGCGAGGGAGATGGTTCTCATGCCACCCTAGGGATGCTAGATACAAATATCATTTTTATTTAATTTCTCCCTGGCTTTTATAAACACTTGTGATGGTAGTGCTTGTTTCACAGGGTCTGAGTAAATAAGTGCTGCTATTTACATTTTGCCTTCACCTGGCTTGTGTGAGCCACGCATGATTTAAGGCACCTGTGTAACGCTCTTGCTGTTCTCTCTCAGGAGCTGGGCAAGCCTGTGAGCAGGGCACTGGGGCATAAATCCCAGTGCAACACCTTCCCAGTGCCCTGTGCCAGGGTCAAGGGCAATGGAAAGACCCTGTGGGTCAGGGTAAAGCTCTCACTGCAGGCATGGGAGAGGCCATCGGCAAAGCCAAGGAAACCAAATGAAAAGAGCTCAATTCCTTCCAAAATAGCTCTCTGGAAGAGCTGTACAGGTGATGGTGAGTTTGAGCTGCTGTGTGTCTGTGGAGAGCAGAGGTAGGTGTGAGCTGCCCTGGGACGTGGCAGGTGGGTGCACCTAGAGAAGCCCTGGCTGTGGCTGGATGGGCAGCATCCAAGTTAACCAAAGGCATGGAAATCTGCGGGGGGGGACACATCCCAGACCTTTGAGTCATGTGGGAGTTATCATCATCTTGTGCTTTTTTTTTTACATGGCTGATGGGGTTTGAGACATTTCCCTGTTGTTTATGACTGCTCAATAATGCTTATTTTTGTAGGGGGAAAACAGGGCTCTTTATTCTCTCAGGAGAGACAAATGGCCCCATCCAAGTTGTACAGCATGTTAATATTTCATTTAAAATTAATGTGTACGTTTGTTTATGAAGTGAAGCGAACACATGTTAGAGCCTTGTCAAGTCTGTCGTCTGGGTCTCCCTTGACATGCAGCCCTGTACTTTGCCCCTGCAACCAATGACCAGTTTCCAACATCCCCTGTCCTCCCTCCTCTCCTCCCCACACCTCCACATGGGGAACATTTTCACCTTTGCTTCCCCCTGCTTGTTTAAAACACAACATGCAGCGTGCCAGGATTGACCCTGGTGCTGCAAACCTGGGGCCACAGATGTGCTGCCATGGGCAAAGACCCTCGATTTGCAACTGCAGGTCCTGCCCCAGGAGAGCCGGGCTGGGGATGTGGCCGGAGAGAGATGCGGAGTGCCAGGGACATCGCCTGCTGCTGGGTATCAGGCTGTGCAGAAAGGCAGCCAGCGCGTTTGCTGCTTCCTAGCGAAACTTGTTTGGATAGATATGGGCTGCATTTCTAAACGGGCAGTTTTTATCCACTTTTTAACGCTAAACTCAGGCCCAGGGCGAAGCTGCGGTAGAAATTCCCATGGGAATTAGTGCAGAGCTGGAATGGGAGAGTCTTAAAGCTTCTTTCACTGTTTTCCAGAGCAGCACTGGAATAGGATGGTATGTCAGCCTTAAACTGGAATTTCCTGTAATTTGTCAGTTTTCACAATTCTACAATTATTAAAATGAGAATTTTCTCTTTTTTTTTTCTTTGTATTTGCTGGATGCCATGAATCAGAAAGTGACTGGAACAGTTATCTTGCTCCAATGTAATTTGATTCTCTCTCCCCCCCCTTAGTATTTGATGAGAAACCTTTGTATTTTCATGCTTTAATACAATCTGGCACATAATTACAAATGACTCATAGATAATCTTGGTCATGGAGCTCTCTGAAATTAGATGATAATTTAGCCTGGAATTTCTGTAGAAAGAACGAAGGAAAAGACAATTATAATTATTCTAATCAAGATATCCTTTTCTTTGCCTGGGGTATTGCTCTGTGAACTGCCAGAGGCCTGAAAGTATTTAGACCATTTCTGCCGCTCACTGTTTCCCAGGCAAACACTACTGATCACTGCGTAGCTTCATCACCGTGAAATTCCCGTAAGTGCTACTGACAGAGAGGAGAAGATGAAAGGCGCGGGGGCAGAACCGCAGAGCTGTGTGCTGGTGGGGCGTCAGCAGAGCAGCCACTGAAAAGGGACGGGTCCGGGAACTTTGTGCAAACACCCAGGGCTTCCCGTCAGGAGGGACCGAATCCTGCACAGCAGCAAAAGGAGGTTTTGTGGTATCCACCACCGATTCCTGCACAACGGATAGAGGCATTGCAGCTGGCAGAAAGGAGGGCTGGGTGTTCCCGTTCACATCCCTGGATCTTGTGCATCTTCCCTTCCTTGGCTTTGATGCCGGTGTAGGTGCAGGAAGGTGCTTCCACTCAAGTGCTGGGCTGTGGGGAGCTGGGCTGCAGGGACAGTGCCACCTTGCACAACAGAAATCGCATCCTCATCCTCACTGGATGTCTGGCCCATGGGACACTGAGCAAGAGAGAGGTCACCATGAGGTATGGCCCTGAGGGGGAAAGAGTTGGTTGTGTGGGACTGTCCCTGGCCTGGTGCGTGTGGCTACTGGATCTCATGTCCTGGTCACTCCTATAATGTGGATGGAAATGCAGATTGGTAGGAAAATAGAGCATATATCTTAGGAGAGACCTGTAAGTGTGTGGTTTGTCTCACCCAGCAAAGGCAAAGAGGGGATCTGAGTTCAATCTATAAATACTTCAAAGGGGCAAGCACCAGGGAAAGGAAAAAGCAAAGAAAACAAGGTTGCATGAGAATAAATAAGAATAAATTAACCGTGAAGTAATCTAGGCTGAAAACTGGAAGGTTAGTTGGTATTCTGGGAATTCTCTCCTGGTTTTATGTTCTGTTTATTTGGGAGAGGGAGATAAAGGCTGCTCCCTTCATCCCGGAGGATGAGTCTGAAATGTAATGACTGACCAGGTCCATGCCAACATTGCTGACCGTCCTGCTGCTGATTGCTTCTGGCAGCAGCATAAGATTAATGTGCTTATGAATGATCCCGAGCCCTGCCCTGCACCCCCTGATGGGCAGCACCCTCTTTCCCATCCCACCTCTGGGGCTGCCTGGGGCTGGCTCCTGGCAGTCTCTTGGATAGGGTCAAGCACCGGTGATGTCACAACTCTCCTGGTTAGAAACCAAGAGATGTTAGTTAGGCCAATAGAAAAGTCAATTAAACTGAACAGAAAAATGTCATGGGAAGAAGGATGGGATTGCACTGATTTGAATGATTGCTCTTGGCATTTAATTGAATAAAATATAGTTTTCAATCTGTGGTGGGTGCAGGTTTCTCAGCCAGCTGCCCTTGTGTGCAGCAGTGTCTGGACTCCACTGGACCCAGTGCACTAGGTGGTGGGACCCGAGATGGCTCCAGCCCTCTGGGAGATGAAGGTTTCTGGCACACAGATCCCTTGCAGCAACCCTCCTGCAGGTTATACGTGAGTTTTACCTTGGTTGCCTGCCTGATGGAGGGGTGAGGGCTGGCGAGGTGACCCGTGAATGCAGTGAGCACGGCTCCCTCCCCTCATGCGGTGGGTGCCAAGTGCTGCTTGCACAGATGAAGCTACGTGTTAACAGCTGAAATCTCACCTCAGGCTTTTTTTCCCCTGCACCTTTATAGCTCCTGGTTTTTCCCTTGCCAGCTGGTTTCCCACTTCCTAGCACACATCGTGTTGCAGGATCACACCAGTCACTTCGTGAATGGACTCACTGACAGGGGGATTGGGCAAAAGTCTCCTTAAAAAGAACTTGACCAATTTTGCATTTATTTCTTTTTCAAGTAAGAACTCTCCCTTGCTTCCCCAGCTACGGCTGCATTTCCAGCACGGTGCGTGCTGGGATGCCATGTCAGCGGAGCTGGCAAACAAAGGCAAGGTGAGATGCTGTGGCCAGGCAAGGATAAAAGTCAGGAGTGCTAATGTTCTGCAAAAGCCACTCTGAGGCCGGGGAAGGTGATAACACTTAGTTAATTCCATTTACCCAGCCACCATCCAGTTTTGCAGATGTGTCCCTAGCTTCGGTTCAAGCCCTGCAGCAGCTACGTCCCAGCCAGTGCTCCCGCCCAGAACTGCCGCAGGCTCTGCGGGGGATGAGGGCAAAGGGGGTTTGCTACAATGAATGAAACAGAAGTTTTCCAACTTGCATTAAAGGCCTCCATCCAAAATGGGGTTATCTGCCTTTCCCAGGAGCAGGTTCTTGATGCATTGGGGTAACATCTTCCCACTGTGCCGGCTCAGTTTGTGCTTGCAAAACAGTTAAGCATGAATTGTAGAGCATGTTGCTGCAGGATTATGCAGGCAGCACTGTTATCCTGATGGAGCTCATCCCTTCACCCCCCAGGAAAGCAGCCAGCAGAGGCTCAGATGGCCGGGGGAGGCATTTTATCCTTATTTTGCTATGATGCTGTGCTGCCCACAAGTGGGACACGCTGGCCTCAGGCCAGGCCAGCACAGAGGCTAAAGGAAGCAAAACAGCGGCAGGTTTCATGTTTCCTCCCTGTATTTATTAATAGCACACGTAGGGCAGGCTGCGAGGACGGAGGGCGATCAGCTCCCCCATATGAATGAGCCTCGGCTCCGGGGCTGTGAATGAGCTGGGCTCCCTGCAGGACGCTGCTCTGCTGTGGGGTGGCTTTTGCAGCCCTCATGAGAGCACGGCAAGGCAGGGTGCTGGCAGGGCTGCTGGGCAATGCTGCCATGTACACGATGCAAAATAAACACCGTCTCCATCCACCATACAAAATAAACACCTCCTTGTAGGAGGAGCAAAATGCAACAGGGCTGGGGGACTCCCTGGGGCTGTAGGTCCAGGTTCCCGCCCTGTGGCCCCACAAAGCTCAAGGAGCTGGGGTTTTTTTGGTGCAGTTTTCAACAGAAGCAGGCCAGAGCACCTTGTTCCTCATTGCCCAAGCTCTAGACCGCAGTATAGCAGGGGTGCCGCTGATGCCACATCAGTTTTTGAGCATAGGGTATGCATGGAGGGGTGCTGACCCTGTGCTGTGGGGAGGAGCGGGATAGGCAAACCTGGAAACCTTGGTATCTGCTTACCCACCTGGGCTTTGCTGAACCGTGCCGGAGCAGGTATGTGAGCAAACCCTGGTGGTTCCTGCTTTCAGGGAGATGATGTACTTTTTTTACCTGCCTGCAAACCCTCATTATCTCAGCGACAGCACGAACAAACTGCTTTGCTGGAAAGCAGCTTGCGAGAGGAGGGCCTGCTCTGCCAGGAGTTTCTCAGGGCTGTCCTGCTTCCCGAAGCCTGTCAGAGTTGGCTTTTAAGATTCTGTAGAGGTAGCAGGAGACTAAAGTCTCTGATAGATGCAAAAATAGCAAGATCAGAGAGAAATGAGACTGGATTCAGAGCAGCTGCTGGGAAACAGACTCTTTGCAATAAACTGAAATGCTCTTAGCTTGATGTCTGTGCACTACAATGAAAACATCTCTGGTACAAGTAGGTTTATTTTAACTACAGAGGACAGAACCTGTCAAATGAATGCACAGCCCCTGATTTGATCTCGCTCGTTTTCATGTGTGTGTTTTTTCTGCTCTTTAGCAGCTATTGTAGGGCTTGTTGAGGCTGATTTACTTGTGCTGTTTGGAAGGTGGGCTTTATGGGAAGCCACTGCCTCTGATCCCCGCGCGGAGATGCATTATCTGTGAGCTCAGGCAGGACGGAAGAATAAGCAGGGCGATGATGGATGTGTAGATTTGCCAGCTGAACCAAAGCACTGAAGGGGGGGGAAATGCAGTTCTAAATATTTTGCTTGATCTAAATCCAGATCTTTTATTTCACTTCAGGTGAACTGTGTATTTTGTAATATTTATCCACCCCCCCACTTAAATGTAAGTTATAGTTAATGTACATTTGCTTTAACATTTACAGTAAGGGGCTCTAACATTTACAGTACTTCTGAAACACTGCTTCAAAAAGAAAAGTTAATTTTTTTTTTAAAAATATTGTAATCAAGCGTTCCCCCATCAGACAATCCTTCGGGCCCCCTTTTGCTTTAACCAGTCTGACACAGACCTGTGAGTTCTTTGGGTCCATCTGAATCTGCATTTTCAATTGCATACGCTCTGAACAAAGAGGTTTCCTCACTGTGTTGGAGAAAGCGGCTCTGCTCCCTCTGCCCCCAATGCAATCACCTGCCCCTGCTCCACTCCTGCCTTTTGTTCTTGGCTGGGAAGCGTTCGCATCGCTCCTTTGGTCCAGCAGCAATTTCAGAGTGTAAAATAAGAAAGTGCTGTTCTGTATTGATGCACTTGGCATTTTCAGGGGTGCAGCCGGGGCCTTACGGTGCTCCCCGCTCCTGGTTGTGCTCTCGTCTCTGCGGGGATAGTTTCTGCCTCTCCTCCTGCTGATTTCTGAAGGAGAAAATTAATAGGCAGGAAGCCAACAGCTTTACAGAGGTGGGACTTCGTGACAGAAAGGGACTTTGGCAGTGCTGTGAAAGGAAAATTATTTCTATACAATTTAACATGAATGAATGTCTCTTGAAGATTAAAAAAGGGGAAAAAAAAAAAAGAACCACCACCTGAGGAACAAAAAAGAAAATGCATTTGCTTTTAGCACTGCAGTGGCTGTGCTGCTCAGTAGTGGACGCTGGAGACTGATGTCTTCTTTGCCCAGGCAGCAAGGACAGCAGGGCTGGAAGCAATTCAGATCTTCGCTGGTGGAGCAATCTCAGCAGGAACAAGGTAGCAGGGCTTCCGTAGACACGGCCGAGGTAGGTGTAAGGCCTACGTGGACCCACAGTGGCTGTCCTGTACTTGTGTGGTTTGGTTTGAGGTGCTTTCTAGAGCACTAACTGCCACAGAGGCGTGGAAAAAATGGTGGAAAAGGGGGGTAGGCAGTCATCTGGTTCCTCTTTATCTGAAAGCAGCACCAGCTCTTCTTCAGACGCTCCAAGAAACCTTGTCCCATATGTAACTCTTTCCTCTGTGGCACCTCAGAAAAATGTATGGAGACGTGCATCTGCTCAGCTCACCAACAGTTCTTGGCGCAGATTTGGGAGTGAACTGCAGAAGCTTGTTGGTAGGGAAAGTTTTGCAACAGTGTAGACCCAAGTCCATAATGTGCAGCGGGCAAATCCACCAGGTGTCCATCTTGCTCAGCCCTTCTGACGTTATCCTCAGATTCCTATAATTAATCAGTTTTTCCTATGAAAAACCTACCCAGAATGTTGCAAGCCAGGAAAGAGAAAGTGATTGCTCATAGATATGTATCTAAATTGCTGAACTGGTACCAACCAAATAACAAATGTGATTTTGACAAATGTTCCTACTGCACGTAGAAGCTACAACGCTTTGAGGAGCAGAATAACTCAGCCAGCAGGTACCCGACTGCAAAATTAATGTTCGACTCTCGATTTTGTATTTATTTTGAGGCGTCACCTTCATTTTACTTTCCCCTGTACCTACCTGCTCGGGGATGATTAGGTACAGAGGGCTTGACTCTCACTCAGTGCACAAAACCATAATGGACCCTTCAGCATCACCCATGGACCTTGGGAAGAGCCATGGTGGCACATGGTCCTTGGACCCCAGGACCAGCTGCTGAGGGATGAATTTCAGAGGAAAGAGATCGCAGCTGGGCAGATACAGTATGTTCACAGACAGAGAAAGATTTTCTTTTAAATTTGATTTATGATAAGTGGAGAAAGGGCGGGACTTCCCAAAGCAGCTAAGGGAATTAGGTGCCTGATTCCCATTGATTTCCCTCTGACAGAGATTAATGTACTGTTTTCCACTTTGTGATGTGCCCAGATGCGTTGGCAGGGGAGGATAATATATCAATCAGTGAGTAATATGTCTGCTTGCTTGCTAACTTTGATGAACGGTAGAAGGATATTTTACATTAGGGTCTGAATCAGGCTTTTAGTTGCTTATCATGTTTTGGGTTGTGTTTTGTTGGTTGGTTTGGGTTTTTTTTGGTGATCGCAAGATGTGTTTGCAGGAGTTTATGGGATACTGCACCAACAGTGGGTAAGGCTGAACAGTGGAGTGGTTTTTTTTCATGGAGTGAGGCAGCAGCAAGTATTAGAGAGGAGAAAACTCTGGTTCATTTTCACTTCCCCAAATTCGCAGGCAAATGCAGGAAGAATAATTTGACTAAATGATATTTTCCAACCACCTTAGGCGTTTTGCTGAGGCTGCATTTGCATGACAGAGCTTTTTATTTTCCACCTTCTGATACTCAGCAGGAGAGGGACATTATTGTCACTAGAATATTCCCGATTCAGTGAAATTTGAGTGGGCTAATTAAATAATGTAAAAACCTTGCCAAAGCCCAACAGTTTTGTGTGAAAGGAAACGGCACGGCGTCCCCTCTCTTTATTTAAATGGAAAGAGAGGAAATATGTGAGTCTAATGAACTCTATAAGTTCCTGTGGCTTATTCTGAGCAAAGCAACCTTTAGCACTATTTGCATTATTAATATCCCAGATGGGCAAACTGGCTGACACTTGACACCAGATAAAAATCACATGGAAAAACTTTATTAACGTCTTCCTGCTGTCTTCTTGAGATTCCTCCTCAGTCTTGGGTAGCAAACACCAGTCCTTGGAAATGTGCTGGAAATAGTAAGCGCTTTCTGTCTGTATTAATTTCATATTCTGTTTATTTAAGGACTGGAAGTTTCAGCCTTGGAAGTCAATACCAGGCTCCCATTCATGACAGCTGACTTTGGATGAGGCACGTGTTGCTCCAGGTCTTTTTAGAGAGGGATGTGGACTTCCACCTTGGCAGAAGGAAGCAGCCAGGCCTCCGTTCCCACCAGAGAGCCACACTTTTTTTGTTTTAGGGAAATTCAAAGTGTTTGCACACTCCTCGGTGTCTCTACTACTTCTGCAAACCCTTACTGCTTACCTGGTGCCACTGTGGGACTGGCGGTCTAACCAGGGTCATGGGGGCTCAGCAGCACTGCTGGGTCACCTCTAGATGTGACAGAAAGATGGACATGTCAGGGACAGATCACCATGCCCTCCTCTGCCCCAGTGATGGCTGAGGGCTTTTTTGAGTCCCTGAATACTGAACCCCTGAAATGATCCAAGTTAAAAATACCCTTCTTTGATACATGCCCTTTTAACCCCAGGTTAAAACTGAACCCAGAATGATTTCAGTGGTCCCGTTTGCAACCAGGGCTGTGGAGTCATCTGGGGAGGAAGAACTTTGGAAACTGGATTTGCCACCAAACCTGGGGGCTCCTGAATCTTCACCCCCTCAGCTGTAGCAGAGATGCCTCCTGGGCAGAGCAGGCACAGAAGGCCTGAAACACACCTTGCCCAGGGACTACACTTCAGTCTGTAACCTGAGGATGCTGCTATTCCCCTCGCCCATCCTTCATCTGTCCAAGTGACCAAGTCACTAAAGCCAGGGGATCAGGCAACATTTCTGGTGTATGGTACCACATGAGGTGCCTATAGACTTGGAGCATCGAGGAATACTGTGTTATCTCCAGGCAGGAACTATATGAGAAACCTCAAGCAAAAACTTGCACATGGTTAACAGGGCTCCCAGGCTTTCCAGGAGTGGAGCCATGGGAGGATCCCACCTCCCGGTGTGTCAGGTAAGCCTATGGAGAAATGTGTCTTGCTCTCCAGAGCTTTTGATTAGGAGCCTGACAGGTTAGATTTGCACTAGGAAGATGTCTCATGGTTTAGTGGTTTGGTTTTTTCCTGTATAACATCTGAGAAATGGTGAGAAGAAATGCTCAAATTGTTTTGTGCCCAGATTGCTGTTACAAGTGAGCGCCTAAGGCTAAATGTTTCTGAATGATTTCACTGTCCGGTCAGGACTGTTGATTCAGCTCCATCAGGTGCTGGCAGCTTGCTGGATGTGTTAAGAATTGCTGGGCTTTTAAAAGGCCTTTAATATATAGTCTGCCCTTGCCAGTGCTCTGAGAAACTTTGTAAGGTCCCCAAAAGGTCAGGCAGACCTTGGAAATGTCCCAAAATATTTGTCCCAAAATGTTTGCTGGAATAAGATCTGCTCTTCTAGTTTCTCTGTCCTGTGCAAGAAGGTACTGTACCTACCTGCCAACCCCTCCAACGTCTTCAGCTGCAAAGTGTGTGATTGCTTTTAAACAAGTGAATAATATTGTTAAAGCCAATAAGGCCATTCACATGCCTGACATTTGGTTTGTTTTATGCTCTGCTTTCAGTTAGGGTTTGATGTTTTATCTGCTTCCCTTTCTGCTTCTGCAAACTCATCCCTGCTCCTGTGTCTGCTCCAAGCCCCTGTCCTCAGTGCGGTGGTCCCCCCAGCTGGTTGCAGATCCCTCTGAGCGTCACTCCCTCACTCCGGCATCAGCCTGGTCCCCCTCTGCCTGCCTTGCTGCAGAAGTGTGTTGTGCAGCACAAGGGAAGAGCATCACCCCTGTTGTTCCCCAGCTCCAGTCAGTGGGCACATAATAATTCAGAGGCCAGAGAATGGATGATACTGCAAACACAATCAGGCGGGAGGCAATGAACTGAAGAGAAGAGTTATTAAAACTGCAGCAAGCTGCGGGCTGAGCTGTGCATAAGTTTGCTGCAGTCCTGCTTCTAGCCTCCTCCTGAAATGGGCAACAGCTCTGTGGTTTGTGTGCAAACGCACAGCAGATGATACGCAGTCCTTGTCACCACCGTTGTCCCCTCCTTGATGCCCACCAGGGAATTCAGAAGGACCCTTTCTGTTCTGTGGCTGTGCTGGGAGTGGTGTGAAACCACACTGGTATTTCTTCCACTTAAAAGGCTGGTCTGCTTGTGTGGTGGTTCAAAGCCCTGCTGAAATGCAGCTCTGCCATGCCTCTTCCTTTCTTTTGGGGAGGAAGAACAGCATGTGGCCTGCGCTGTGTCTGCCTGGGATTGTGCTCGTCACGCGTGTGCATTGCCGCCTCTATTCCAGGCTCTATGCCCGAGCTGAAATCTGCAGACCTCGAGAGCCCCTGGTGCTTCTGTGGGATGTGAGCCAGCGCTGTGGGATGGGGAGAGGAGGGGGAGAGGCCCCCACAGCGGGCTGCATGGGGGTGCATGTCCCCAGGCGAGCACAGCGCAGCGGCTGCTGGTGCGCTGAGGATGGCTGCCAGCCTCGGAGCGGGGCGTGTGAGCCAGCTATGTGCATTTCGTGCTCGAAGGATGAGACTTCGCAGGGCTGAGTCTGGCTCTCGGGCACGACAAAATCATGCCAAGGCACGTGGTTATGCCAGAGACCACCTCTGGAGATGAGCTCCTGTGGTCATGAGCGAGAGGTGTCATGTTGAGGAGGAGTCATTAGATGTCCCTCCACAGGTTACAGATGCTTCTTGGCATCCTGTAGCACCAAAGAAAGAAGAAAAACAAAGATGACCAAATACAGCAGGAAAGGTGCAGAGGAGGCTGAGAAGATCAGCAATGCCCAAGTCCCTGCAATAACGATTTCTTGCATAATCACCCCCCAGGAAGCTGCCTGTGCTCCCGCGCTACAGAGGGGACAAGAAAGTCCTTGCAGTCCCTGCCAGTCTGATCACTTGACTCTGGGGACAGGTTTAACTCTAACACACTTGGAGGCTGAAGGAAAACTGTGTGTCCTGAAGCTGCCTTCTCTGCTGGGCCAGCTCTGATCCTCCCATTTTATGTGCTGTCTATTTTTATCTGGTGCACAGGTTTGCTGAGCAAGAGGGCCCTCAGTCACTTCTAATCAGCTGCCTCCCCAATCGTGTCTGGATAAATAGAAGTGTAACATATGCCCCAAATGGCAGAAGAACTGAAAAACTTGAGTGACTAATCACTGTGAAAGGGTGCATCACAGCCACCAGAGCCATTTCTGCTAAGCTCAGGCTAAAAATCCCAGGGCAGATGCTATTTATGTTGTACAGCACTTCAGAGGCAGCACTGCAGGAAAGCAGATAGACAGAAATGAAGGTCAGTCCGGGCCTTTTAAACACTACATTACTTAAATGGCTTTTCCCACCTCAGCTGTCTTGCTCTGAGATTAGCCCAACTCCAAATGAGGAGGGTTTTTTTTCCCTGTCGCAGTAAATCACATGCATATTTCTGTGCTAGTTCTGAGGCTGGAAGATACAGAGCGATCCTACACATTTGCAAACAATTGCTCAAACTGAATGCCTGGCTGGAGATCCCTTCTAAAATAGTTAACAATTACAACATATCCCCAAGTTGCATCAAACCTTTGATCTGCTTGGTGTTTAAAAAAACCCAGCAACTCATTTTCTAAATTGCTGTCAAGTCTTTAATTTTTTAGATACATAAAGCTGACATGTGAACACACCCATGCCTATAGCATAACCTTGGCTTCTCTGAATTTATGAGAAGCTTGGCAAAATTTGAATGATTGAGTTACTAAAATAACTTTCGATGTAATTAACATGCATTGCCTTTCCAGGTACCGGGGAAATTGGATAATTGAAGTTCAGGTGACGGAGGTTGCACAGCTCTTTGTAAAAGCACAGAGTGTCCGCTCTACCTCTTTGAAGCGACCTCATTAAAATCAGTAGAGCAGCATACTAAAACACTGTGTAGTTTGTGTTTTGGGAATACTTCTGCTCTTCTGTCGTCGTCATTTTTTTCTGCTAGACTGGCTGGAAAACTTGTCGGTCTTGGAAGATGCTGCATTCAGGGAGCTCCGGAGATGTTGCAATGACTGTCTCAAGTGTTTGCGCCTTCTGACACTTTGAAGGGGCAAAGGCCAGACTCTGCATTTTCAAAGCAAGTGTAAATCCAGATTTAGCACCCTATGGGTTACAGATTTAATCCAGTATAACAGAGAGCAGCATGTGGCCCATACTTCAGAGCTCTCAGTGGTTCTTGAGTAATAAAGCAGTGGCGCAGATCTGAATGCCTCAGAAACCATCTTTTCCTGACTGTGACCCCACCCTGACAACTGCCTGCTGCAGGAATGCCTGTGCTGTGGATTAAAATTGCATTTACCAACATAGAAGTTAACTCAGCACTTTTGTAGCGTTTGTAATTTGAGTGGCTTGTAAAGGCCTCTGTGTACCAAAAGGAGTATGTCCTTGACCTATTGCTATTTAGGTGGATTGCCAGATTATAAGATTAGTTATTTTTTCCTATGTTGCCTTGAAGACCTGTAAAACAGTGCGGCTGCCCTGCAAGCCATCTCTCAGTTGGCCGAGCAAGGCACCCTGAAGGCTTTTGTTCCAGGCTCTCAGCAAACTCAAGAAAATATCTCTGCATCAGCTGCATTTGTTCCACACTTTGTAGCTTTTCTTTGGAAACAGAATTTCTAAGGCTTTTTAAGACATTTGTGACACTTGCCTGTGCCCAGCTTCCATATCCTGAGAGGAGCTGGGCAAGGTGGGAGGTATCAGTGCTCCCTTTCACCAGGTACCAGAAAGATCTATTTTGGGTCATAACAAAATAGGACATCCATTTGAACACAAGGGAACTGTGCAAATGGTGGGTTTCTTTTTTTTGTTCATTGACCAAACTGAAAAGGAAGCTCAAGTCAGATCAATTCAAACTAGATTTTTTAAAAAGTATTTTTTTTTTCAAGGTGAAATATTAAGCAAAATATTTTGTTTTACCAAGAACATAAAGTCTAACTGCTCAGATACTTAACTTTGTTATTTTTTCATTATAAAGTTTGAAAAAAAGCCATGTATTTCATGCCTGAATTTCCAAGAATTCCACTCCTCTATTTTTTCTTTTTTATTTGGAACATACCCAAGAAGTTCAGTCCAAGCTAATAAAATCTGACCATCTTGAAAACTTCATTTTTTAGTAAATTCTTGTTTCACCTTAATATTTCTGGCTGGTTTTCCTACATGGAGCACCCAACCTGATGCCCCCACGTCTTGCCTCTGGCACCATACCCCATGTGAAAGCTCTGGGTGAACTGACATTTGTGTTGTCAAGCGTGACTTTGGCTTGAAGAGCAGTGGGTCCTTCAGGATGGTCCCCAGTGACAACTCGGGGCAGCTTCCCAGAGACTGGGAGTTTTCTGAGCAACAGAAGGACTCAAAAATGTTGGGAGGGACAAACTTTTAAGCTCTGATCTACATAACCATCATAGTGAAAAGTCTGTGTGTTTCATGGCATCCAAGCTGTAGCAGGGCATCTTATTTTGCTAGCGGAGTGTGATATTAGATCCAATTTAAAATGAAAAATAAAAATAAAAGAGCTTAAGCCCCACCTCAGAAAACAGTTGTGAAGTTGTTTCAACTCAGCCCTAGCTAGGACAGCACTTAAATGCGTTCCCAGCCTTAAGCATGTACTTAAACTTACTGAAACTGGACCTAAGCATGCCCTTGAAAATGCTGACGTGCTCTTCAGAGTTCAGTTCATTGCCGCCCAAAAGGTCCCTATGGAAGCTGTTGCCTCCTTGGGTAAAGAGAATGAGCCTAGTGCACGGTTTCCAGAAATGTAAAAACTACAATTAAATAAAATGGCAAAATCGGGTTTATCTCATCTAAATATTCTTTGGTGTGAAATCTCCGTCTGTATGTGGTTGAAAGGATTTCTTTCATCTTTGCATAAAAACCAAAAAGTTAAAAAAGTGAGAAGGTATAAACATATCCTTCAGCTGCAAGTGTTGCACTGAATTGGCAATTATTCTGCAGCTGAAGTGAAAAGATGTTGAATATTACTGTATTGTAGTGTACACATTAGTAGAATATTATACAAAAACAGTGTTCACTGTTCTCCATTAAGTAGAGGTATATATGCATTTAAATAGGCACATCATGACTTGGGTTTATTGCACCAATATTTTATTTATTTATCGCAAGCTTATTTTTGCTGCTGACAAATATTTTCTGTGTAGTTTGAAATTCAAAAGAAATAGTCACAAACAGTCATTAATGTTTAAAGTCACAGGTTATTATTTAGTGTAGTGCTAGTTATATTATACATTATGCATTAAATACTTTTCGGTGGTACACTTATTAAATACAAATTGAGGCAAACCAATCCCTCAGTGGGAACAGACCTGCCAAATAACTATTTTCTTTTTACTTTCAATCTGACATACAAATGAAGATCTTTTGGATTTCAAAGCTGGTGCTGATTTTCCCCCCTCTGCTCTGTTTTCAGTGTGGATTTCCAGGGCTATGGGGACTTGTTAAGGAAAGATCAAACATAATATATATATGTATTAATGCATGAAACAGATATATTTACCTCACAGGGGCATTGAGAATTAATTAGTCACTGATTAGAAAGTGGTGGAAAATGAAACCCACTATCTAAGCACTTGATACTATTTTTCCTTTGAATCCGCAACTGAGGATGAAGCCGGTCAGAGACGGTGTCATGGGATGTGTCTGCAGTGCTCACGGTCTGGGCTAAGCCAGGGTGCAGTCTTGGCGCAGCCCAGCAGCAGCGGGGTTGCCTGCATGGGCGTGCTCCGTACAGTTTATCTGCTTGAATTTGTAAAGTGGCTTGCTTAGACTGCTTAAGTGTGAACACTTTCAATGAAGTCAGTCCGTGCCTTGAGTGTCTGGCTGTGTTGCAGGTGTCCCCAGATGAGCTTGACAGTGGAGGGGCTTCTCCATGTTGAGTCCATGAGGTTGCTTGGTTTGGCTGAGGTCAGGAACAGCCACCCGGAGTCAGGGCCAGGAACCCTGCAGGCTGCTGGCCACGCAGGTGCTGTGGGAAGAGGGTAAGAGCAGAGCAAACATGGGATAATGGTTCCCCTCAACAACCCCCAGCCCCTAGCAGTGTTTGGCTCAGGGACATCCCAAGCCTGATGTGGTGTCTGTATGTTTAACCATTTAAGATTTATTTTCTGTGGATGGGTTTATTCTTTCCTCGAAGCTGGGAAAAACCCTCAGCACCCCCAGGTCAATGCAGCAAGGAGCTTCCAGAGGTTTTTTTGGAGAAAACCCTCTTTTTCATTTGTTTTTAGCCCACCACCCACTAGTCTGATGCCACCTCATTCTTGTGCTCTGGAAGGCAGTGAGACATCATTCCCTGCTCACCCCTTCCATACTACTACTAAGTTTATAGACCTTTATCACATCTCCCCTCAGTCATTTCTCTCCTAACGTGAGAAGCAAGTCAAAGCCTGTTTAGCTGTTTCTTGCGTGGGTTAATTTTCCTGAACCTGCCTCTAAGGACAAGACCCATTGAGTCAGTGCCAAGGGATGGAGATCTTGGTAAAAATGAAGTTAGTTACAAACAGTGAGTTTTTCTGCAACGCCTCTGGGAAGAGGGGAGCTCTCATCTCGCTGGGAGGGGAAGGGGAGGCACCAGGAGATGGGCTTAGAAAGGAGATTTTTGTAGCTAGCTCAGTGTGTTGAATTACTGCTCCTGTGTGAATTTTTGTTTCTGAATGCTGTGGCAGGTATTAGTATATTGGGATTGTAATTAGAAGGCAGGACAACCAGGGGCTTTATGTAAATGTCTTTTGTTATTTAAATCTTCTACATATAGTCAAAGCAAGCTCCGGAGCTGCCCGCACTGGCTGTCCAGCTCACGTCTAACCCCAGTAAAACACATTTAAATCATGGAGACTGAGTTGGGTCTCTCAGCTGTCACAGCCCCCTGCTAAAACAGGAGAGGAGAAAAAGCCTCTCTTCCACCTCTGGGACTGAGTTCAGTGAACGTGATTTGAAATTTTGTGTGGATTGGAGGACAGGGTACGATGGGTGGAGGGTCATGGGTGTCCAGTGCAGCTCCTGTGCTCTCAGGCAGCATGTCTCAGACCATCTCTGGAGAGCACAGAATGCTGCAAAAGCTGAAAAAAATTCAAAGAAATGAAGCAAAACACATAAAGAAAGAAAAAGAATAGATTGTGATGGTTTTGTGGGATTAGAAACACACTTTTTAGGCAGCCTTTAACCCTTTAATTCACTTCCAGTGCCCTCAGACATTGTATTTGGATGTGAACCGAAAGCAGGGCTTTGAGAAACGCGGCACAGGGGGGATGCCTTGTGGTCCCTTCCTGCCCAGAAGACTTCAGCTGAAATGCAGGGATGTTGCCATCAGCCCCTCGGACCAGCTATAGCTGAGCACAGTTTTCAGCCCTTGCAGAAGCAGCTACGCACTGCAGCAGTGGCCAGCCCCAGCCTGGTTTCCTCTTGCCCGTGTGCTGAAAACACAACACACTAAAAAAGAAATTTTATAGAGCTGTGTTGAGGCATGCTCTGAACTCCCCCAGAGTTCCTGACATGACATTTTCCCTTCCCTTGGGGACATATAAAAGCATCCATCGGCTCTTGCCGCGTGGGCTGAGGATCGCTGTGGAGAGCGTGTACATATGTGTGCGGCTCCAGGCGCGGGCTGTCAGGGTACTCACATGCTGTCATTTGCATGGAACTCCGTAAATTTTAGCTAGGACCCTTTGGATACACATCTTGCAGCATCTCCCAATATTGGTCTTTCTGCTTCGGCAGTAGACACATTGAACAGTGACTAATGCTTTTTTTTCTTGAAAGCAGACTGAGCTGCAATGCCTAAATTCCTCGTTAAACAAGCAGAATGACTGCCTTCTACTTTCCTATAGATTTTGCTGTAGCCCCTTATCCACTGCACCTCCCACCCTGTCAGCTACCTGTCAGGGCAGCAAGTAGCAGCAGACACTGTGATTTACTGGGCATGATGCCTGCTGCTTGCCAGGCCAGCACACATGTGCCACCAACCACTGCCTTTAAAAGTAAGTAAGCATGGGGCTGAGTTGTAGCAAGCTTTTTCTCACTGTAAAAGCATACCTTTAGGTCCTAGGCTTTTTTACCCAAATCTTTTAGGAACTTATTGTCTTTGGCTGCATCCAATTAAAAACTCATGAGAGAGGACAGGCAGGTGAGCGGATAGGCAACAGCACAGACCAATGGGGAGACTGCTGAGACAACCAAGATGAAAATAGGAAAAATAGGAAACTGCTAAAAATAGCTCCAATTTTTGGAGCCACCAGTTCCTCTGCAGGCTCTGTAGAAACTGAAGGACATTATACCCCTGCAGAGAAGGTCATAAATCCATTACAACTACTTCCAGCCATATGAAAACAGGGGCAAAAAGGCACTATAACGTTTTTACCCACTACCTCAGCCCCCCATCAAGAGGAAAGGGGCTGGGCTGGTCGGTGAATAACTTCTGCCAGATGGCAGGATGAGGTGCTGGGAGGGAGCCTGGGAGAGGTGGGTGTGCTGGGCTGGCTCCCAAATAAAACATTGCTGCTGATCACTCCAGCACTGGCAGGAGCAGCAGCACACCCGGCTGCCCATGATGGGCCGGGTGGTGGGGCAGCGAAGGCAGAGTGAGCTGGCACCAGCTTCTCTCCCAGGAGAGGTCTGAGCAGGGTATGGATGGGGCAGTGGCTCCTCCTTGCTGGCCTGGCAGCTGCCTGCTCTGCCTACAGCCCTGTTTGACCCAGCTGGGGAGAGCTGAAATCCAGTCTCTGGTTGTCTGTTGGGAAGAAACCATGAGAAAACAGCAACGTCACGAGTAAGAAAAGAGCCTGTTTACATCTTTGGTACAGTAGATGAAAGCAACCAACCGGCCCTGTTTATTTTAGCAAACATCTCATGCATCATCAGGAATTTTCATTAAAGGGTTATTTTTAATTTTTTTTCTCGTCCTTCTGAATCAGGGGAGAGTGCAAAGCCAAGGAGACCCTCCTGAGACCCGGTGTGGAGTGCCTGACAGGGTAATTAATCCACGTTCTCTAAGAAACTCTCCTTCAAGTCTCACAACTTCAAAGAAAAAAAAAAACACAGTACCTCTGGCTGCAGGGTGTCCGTGTCTTGCTGTCTGACATTTGATGCAAAGGGGATTCATTCTCCCACATCCAAGCTGAAATTCCCCAGGTACTAATCAGCAATTTCACATCTTCAGCTTGAAACGATTTGTGTGAAAGCCATTAGATGCTAGGAAGTGGGGTGTATGAGTGATGCTCTCACTCGGTCTTTCCAAAGAGGAAGTCATTTTTTATTTGCATTCCTTGACTGGTGACATTTAAGATGTTTGCCCCCAAATTTTAAGGTGTAGAAGGAACTGGACCACCCCGTGCTTCGGCACTGATGGAAACAAAATCTGGCTGTTGAGTATTTGTGTGTTGCCTTAAACCTGAGCTTCCTTGCTGAGATATCTTCTTTAGTGGAAATTAAATAACATACAGTTGCCCCTGTCTACAAGGCTCATTACTGTCTGTCAGTTCTGACCATTATATCCACTTAAAATACCACAGGGAGAGCTTATTGGGATTCTTCTGATATACTATTCCTCCAAAAGTCAATCAAAAACCAATCTAGTGCACTTAAGGCTTTTACTGCTTTGCTGAAGACAATCTCCCAGTATCGGCTAATCTGCACAGTCTGCTCCGATAGCACAATGATTTTTAAGGGCATGTGAGAAGAGATTACCTACCTGTTTGTAAATGAGAATAATGGCTCGCTTTCAGTGGGTTGTGGGTGTACGATCAGAGGTGACAAATGCAATTACTCCTCCTTCTCCAACCAGAGGGGGAAAAAAACCCAAGTGCAATGTGCTTGTTTGGACTGTGTCATAAAATCAGTGGAGAGTTGCTTGGTGGGAGGAAATCATCAGTGGGATCGTGGGTCGGGGAGGTGAATGGCAGGCAATGGAGCTGAGTTATTTCCCCAAGGTGCTGATATGCGAAGCAGACTCCAGTGTGGGAGGGGAAAGGTTTGTTTTCAGAGCAGCTAATAGTCCCAAAGGGTCCCGAGGCCCTGTGCATCGCTTTGCTCTGCGGTACAGGTAGGGCAATAGGGAAACAGAGGCACAGCTGCGCTGCAGGTTTTATGGAGAGTTAAAGCCTGCAAGAGCAGGGAGGCAGGGACAAGGTCCTTGAGCAGACTGCGTGCAATGCTTCCTGCAGATGGAAGGATGGATGGACAGATGGACAGGCACAGCACTGTCGAGTTAGAGTGCCAGAAGTGTTAAGAAAATATTGTGTCCCTAAAGAGGGTCTGTGTACTCCTAGAGCACTTCTCGGGGGTGGAGCAGAATCCTCCTCATCACAAAGATGCGGCAACTGAGGCACAAAACACTTCAGCAATTTGCACAGATAGTTTACAGTAAACTAAAGAACAGAGCAGAGGTATCCTTGCTTCCTGTCCTGCTTTAATGAAAAAGGTGTCTCTTTGCTCCCTCAATTTAAAACCAAGTTTCTTTTCTACATTTTTCAAGACATGCAGTGTCTCTGAGGGTTGATGTACTGGAAGTTATCATAGAATCATTTAGGTTGGAAAAGACCCTTAAGATCATTGAGTCCAACCGTTAACATAGCACTGCCAAGTCCACCACTAAACCATGTCCCTAAGCACCACATCTACCTGTCTTTTAAATACCTCCAGGGATGGGGACTCAACCACTTCCCTGGGCAGCCTGTGCCAGTGCTTGACTATCCTTTCGGTGAAGAAATTTTTCCTAATATCCAACCTAAACTTGCCCTGGTGCAGCTTGAGGCCATTTCCTCTCGTCCTATCGCTTGTTACTTGGGAGAAGAGACCGACCCCCACCTCGCTACAGCCTCCTTTCAGGTAGTTGTAGAGAGTGATAAGGTCTCCCCTCAGCCTCCTTTTCTCCAGACTAAACAACCCCAGCTCCCTCAGCTGCTCCTCACCAGACTTGTGCTCTAGACCCTTCACCAGCTTCATTGCCCTTCTTTGGACACGCTCCAGCACCTCAATGTCCTTCTTGTAGTGAGGGGCCCAAAACTCAACACGGTATTCGAGGTGCAGCCTCACCAGTGCCAAGTACAGGGGCATTATCACCTCCCTGGTCCTGCTGGCCACACTGTTCCTGATACAAGCCAGGATGCTCTTGGCCTTCTTGGCCACCTGGGCACATTGCTGGCTCATATTCAGCTGTCTGTTGACCAACACCCCTAGATTCTTTTCAGCCAGGCAGCTCTCCAGCCACTCCTCCCCAAGCCTGTAGCGTTGCATGGGGTTGTTGTGACCCAAGTGCAGGACCCGGCACTGAGCCTTGTTGAACCTCACACAGTTGGCCTCAGCCCATCGATCCAGCCTGCCCAGATCCCTCTGTAGAGCCTTCCTACCCTCCAGCAGATCGACACTCCTGCCCAATTTGGTGTCATCCGCAAACTTACTGAGGGTGCACTCGATCCCCTCGTCCAGATCATTGATAAAAATATTAAACAGAACTGGTCCCAATACTGAGCCCTGGGGAACACCGCTTGTGACCAGCTGCCAACTGCATTTAACTCTGTTCACCACAACTCTTTGGGGCCGGCCATTCAGCCAGTTTTTTACCCAGCAAAGAGTACGCCTGTCCAAGCCATGAACAGCCAGTTTCTGCAGGAGAATGCTGTGGGAGACAGTGTCAAAAGCTTTACTAAAATTCAGGTAGACAACATCCACAGCCTTTCCCTTGTCCACTCAGTGGGTCACCTTGTCACAGAAGGAGATCAGGTTAGTCAAGCAGGACCTGCCTTTCATAAACCCATGCTGACTGGGCCTGATCCCCTGGTTGTCCTGCATGATGGCACTCAGGATGATCTGCTCCATAACCTTCCCCATCACCGAGGTCAGGCTGACAGGCCTGTAGTTCCCTGTATCATCCTTCCAACTCTTCTTGTAGAGGGGTGTCACATTTGCTAACCTCCAGTCAACTGGGAGCTCCACGGTTAGCCAGGACTGCTGATAGATGATGTAAAAGTGACTTGATAAGCACTTCCGCCAGATCCCTCAGTACCCTTGGTTGAATCCCATCTGGCCCCATAGACTTGTGTGTGTCTGTGTGGTGTAGCAGGTCACTAACCACTTCCCCTTGGATTATGGGGGCTTCATTCTGCTCCCCGTCCCTGTCTTTCAGCTCAGGGGGCTGGGTACCCCGAGAACAACTGGTCTGACTAATAAAGACTGAGGCAAAGAAGGCATTAAGTACCTCAGCCTTCTCCTCATCCTTTGTCACTATGTTTCCCCCCACATCCAATAAAGGATAGAGATTCTCCTCTGCCCTCCTTTTGTTGCTAATGTACTTATAGAAACATTTTTTATTGTCTTTTATGGCAGTAGCCAGATTAAGTTCCAGCTGGGCTTTGGCCCTTCTAATTTTCTCCCTGCATAACCTCATGACATCTTTGTAGTCCTCCTGAGTTCCCTGCCCCTTCTTCCAAAGGTCATAAACTCTCCTTTTTTTCCTGAGTTCCAGCCAAAGTTCTCTGTTCAGCCAGGCTGGTCTTCTCCCCCACCAGCTCATCTTTCGGCTCATGTGGACGGCCTGCTCCTGCACATTTAAGATTTCCTTCCTGAAGAATGTCCAGCCTTCCTGGACTCCTTTGTCCTTCAGGACTGCCTCCCAAGGGACTCTGTCAACCAGGCTCCTGAACAGGCCAAAGTCTGCCCTCCAGAAGTCCAAGGGAGCAGTTCTGCTGACCCCCCTCCTTACTTCTCCAAGAATCAAAACCTATCATTTCATGATCGCTATGCCCAAGACAGCCTCCAACCATCACATCACCCACAAGTCCTCAGTTCACAAGTTACTGTCAGTCTGGCTTCCAGATGACATAGAAAGCCTCCACATATTCTCCCACCATCCATAACCCAGATACTCACTGCACTGCTAGTGCTCTCACTCACCCTGATGGGCTCACTGCCTTTGAGGAGAGGCAGCCCATGCTCTGTGCCCTTTCCCTTCTTGCTCTCTTGTAAAACCATGGCCCTCCTGTGCCAAAGCTCCTAACTCAAGTGTCAATTTATGTATATTTCATTTGTAATTGAGGTATCCTCTGCACAGTTGTACTGGGCATCTGAACAGAAGGCAGATTTCCCCAAGTATAGCTCATACAGAGAAGTGCAGTGGTGGGGCTTAGGATAACCTAAGCATTGGTCTTCTATGAGTATAGCAGCAGTGTGTTGGGTTTTGGTCATTAGAAATGACTAGTGACCTTCATAAACTCCTTGGGGCTCCTTGGGGTTCAGGTATGCTCCTCCCTGCTGTACTCCATGCCAGACAGTTTTCCTGATCAGGCTGGACAATGAAAGACACTTCTTCATTTCCTGAACCCCGTTATGACAATTTTCATGCCACATATTGTGCATTTACTCTGTTAGCACAGTGAGTGCTCTTTGAATGGCCTAGGGGATGTGTGTTAGGGAGCTGGACACTTGCTATGATGAACCCCATTTTTAATATCCAGGGCTTAATCTCCCAGTTTCTATTTCTCTTTCCCTTAGGTGAATGTGGAATCACACTCTGTTAACTCAAGCTGGAGTTTCCTTGCCTAAGGGGTTTACTTAGGGGAGAGGAAGGCACAGAACAAATGCAATGCCATCCAAAGTTAAAATGCTCCAGACCTGCCTGTGCTCTCCTTCAGAGTCTTTCCTTCATTGCTTGCAGAGATGGCGTGCATGAGACCACATGATACTCTGGGACCAGAGAGGGATGGACTCACCTTACCTGCTCCTTGCTTTCCCCAGAGGTTTGTTGAGTAATATTTCTTTTTTATGCTTTAACTATCAGTCGGAACGTTAGGCTACTTGTTTCTCTAATTCCATTCTGGACATAGATTTGTAAAACCTCATATGTCATATTGTGAAGATATTACATGCACAATCTTTTGTGATATTTACTTGTAATATTATTCTGGAAGCACAACAAAGAGGTCATTGTACCACAGATGGTTAAATGAGAAATGTGGTTCCTAATTTGAATAACATCTTTCAGCCCTTGTAGAGATTTGCACTTACAGGCGTGTGCTCTGGGATGCACCATCGCAGCAGTCCTGATAGCAATTGCAGGTGAACAGATGCAGCCCAGGCTGCACTTGCAGTTCATCACTGGGGCTCTGTTGCCTTCAGTGGAGAAAACAGAGCAATGGTGGTTCCTTCCCAGCCTGGAGGAAAGAGTCTGTTTCTGAAGGTAGCAAAGGGGGAGAGGTAATCAATCCTGTCCTGCTGATTACTCAAAAGCAAAGGCTGACTTTCTAAGCTTGTGATTTTGCATGTCCCTGCACAGACACAGCATCTGACAGCATGGCAGAGCTTGATGTGTTTATCCTCAGCTCTCTGGGATGCAGAGGAGTGTGTTCCCCTCTTCTCCCTCTGTTTTATGGATGATGAGTAGAGCAGAGATGCTAAAGCTCAGCCTGACTGTCTTGCCCACAGGCATCAAAGAAATCCACAGTAGAGAGGAGCCTGTCACCAAGTATTTCTCCTGCATGCAGAGGAGTTCAGTGGCATAGAATCATAGAATCATTTATGTTGGAAAAGACCCTTAAGATCGAGTCCAACTGTAAACCTGACACTGCCCAGTCCACCACTAAACCATGTCCCTAAGTGCCACATCTACCCGTCTTTTAAATACCCCCAGGGATGGGGACTCAACCACTTCCCTGGGTAGCCTGTTCCAGTGCTTAATAATCCTTTCAGTGAAGGAATTTTTCCTAATATCCAATTTAAACCTCCACTGGCCAACAGGGCCACTGCAAGCACCAGGGAGGTCCTGGCTGGGTCTAGGGGAGCATCTCCTTGCCTGGGCAGCCCCATGCTCCAGAGGCAGGGAGATCCCCTGGCCCAAGCCTGCTCCACAGCCATGCTCACAGGTCACCTGCCTGGAGTTCATGTCCCCATTGCTCCCATCCTGGTCCCTCCATCTGGGATAGATAATGACCTCGTTACCTCCTTTCTACCATCTTAAGCACATACTGCAGAGGAAAGTGAACCCACTGCTCTGTGCACAATGTAGTGAAGTCCAGATGCTGTAAATGCTTAACTAGGCTTAACTGGGTGGTAACATGTTGATTTTGAACTGCTAAAGTCTACATTTGCAGTTGAAAACTCAAATAGTGTAAAAATTGTAAAGTGACTCATAAAATGACTAACATGACATCTATATAGACTTCAGGAGACATTTTCTACCCTTTTCATACCCAATCACAGATTAATTCATCTGTTTGATAAAATAAAAAGTAATTAATATATTTCTGTCATGTATCTCCTTGCAGTCAGAATGATAAAATATTCACAAGAGAGGTGGCTTAGAAACATGAATTTGATGAAGATGATTTAAGAAGAAAGAAACTTTAATTAAAGTCTAGAAAGGTCATTGAGTCCTACCATCAGATAATGGTGAAATTATAAAACAGATGGCAAATGTCCCCAAGAAGAAGAGAAGCAGTGGTCTGGAAAAAAAGAAAGAGATACTGTTAACAAAGTAAAACTCCACTTAGCAGAGGCATTGCTCTAACAACCTGGAGAGCAGGGATAAGTGGTCAGACAATTTGGACTTGCAGAAATAGGCTTTTTGACTGCTATTAAAAAAATTAAACTTATGGAGAAGAACATTGTGTTTAGGTTTGTCTCAGTCATTTCACTGACTTCTTTTTTCAGGCGCATTGTGGTAGAGGAAGACCCTCTGGTGTCTCCAGAGAGTGTAAACCTGAATTGATTTGAAACCTCGTTCTTGAGGCAAGCTAAAGGTGAGGACCAACTGACCCTGCTATTCCTGGATAACTGTTCAGAGCTGAAACTAGGAGTCAGAAGGTCCTGTTGGCAACAGACATCTGTGTGTCTTAATCCCACTGGCTGAATGAGCTGTGTGTGCTTGGGAAGGACTGTGGACTGGATTGTGGTATGGTCATCCCAGGGTTAGACCCCCGTTGTATTAGAAACTGTAAACACACACAGAGCGCTTCTGTGCTCTTACTATGACCTTTCAATCTAGCTACAGCTGGAAATGCAAACATTGAAGATGCAGTGGCAGAAGTCAAGCTGGCAATCTGGCTGCATACTCTGGTGGACCTGCACTGTTTCCTGACCTAGCCTGCCATGTTATTGCTGATAGGGAAGAGAATAAAAACCAGAAGCATCATTCTGCAATGGTATCAATGCGTGCAGCTGTGACTGGACCCACCTCAAAAAAGATACATGTATCTAGAAACACTGCAGAGATGGGGAGGTTTGGAGTAGCTTCCTTGTGATGTTCCCCTGGGTAGAGAGGGGTCTGCAGCTTGGGTGAGGGTCTGCAAGACAGAGGCCATCAGCTGTCCTCCAAGGATGGGACAGAGTGCTTACAACATCAGGAGTGGATGAATAAGGAATAATTCATCATTCAGCCACTTTTTTCTCTCTAATTCTGTCGGAAAAACTATAGAACTTCACTAGATGGGTGCAGGTTCAAAGTAAACCACAGGAGGTGGTTTGTCACATGGCTTGTAGCTTCACTGGAACTCATCACTAGGTGTTTCCAAAAAGGATGGAGAAACACTTGAAAGAGAGTCCATTGGAGTTTATTAACATCAAAGATGCTGGTTTTGGCTCAGGAAGTTTTCAAATTGCAAATTTTGGGAGCTAGGAGAGCTTTCTGAGGAGGTATTACTATACACTTGCCCCATCCTCCTAGTCTTCCCTAGGTGTCTGCTGTTGGCTGACTGATTTTGGAGACAGGACATCAGGTGAGATAGACTCATGGTATAACTCAATAAGGCTATTCTTATAATCTTATTGTTATGTTTTCAGCTAGGTTAAAGCTACCCATGTCACCATTTCTGTGATTCCTCTCTGACCCCAAGGACTTAATGGTGGCCACAAACCACAGGAGTGAGGCTAGAAGGAACTGCAGGAGCTCATCTGTCTGTTCTCTTGGCCCTTGGCAGGGCACCTCAGCCTGACTTTTTCCTGGCAGATGTGTCTGTCTATCCTGAGAAATGAGGACCATCTCTCCAAGGGCTGTCATTTGTGCTTTGTTATCCTGAGCATTATTAGTAAGTGTTTCATACTGTCAGGCCTAAACCCATCACGTTACAGTCTTAATATGTTCTCTTTATTCTTTCCCCAGGGGGCATGAAGACCAAGACATGACACTTCCAACTAACCTTCACCTATAACCAGCAACCTTTCCTTTTTTGAAAGACCATGGTCAGAGACAAGAATAGGAAAATCAAGCAGATGAGGAAGCCATGAGTTCATAGTGAATGTGTCATTTTTGGTCCAAGCAGCAGAGCTATCCAGCTTGCCCTGTGGCTTAGCTGTTATTTTCCATGTTGTAGGACTAGGTGACCTGTTGTAATGCAGTATTTGTGGGGAGGAATTGTGTAGCATCTGTGGGAACATGGTGCTAGCAGGGTCCTATATCCTTTCTGTCTGTTTTTGAGGAAAATAAGGAGGTTTCAAAAAACCTCTGAAAACCTGGAGTATTTTTAGTTGCCTTATCCACATCACTGATTACTGCCCTGTTCATTGTGGGCTGTTACAGGCTGCTTCCCCAGAAATCCCACTGCCGCTCACAGAGCATTGTTCAGGTCTCGGTGTTAGTGAAGCCAGGCTCAGGGTTGCTCATGCAACCCTAATTCACTGTGATCTCATCTTCACTTACCCTGTCACAGCCTATTTTTTCCAAGTCTGTCGCAATGAAGGGAAGGTACTCACTTACTGAGCAGCTATTGGAGACACTTTGCTCCTTATTGTTCGATGCACAGCCCCAGGCGTGAGCTATTGTGCTCGCTTTAAGCTCTCTTGGGTTTTTCTTGTGCCCATTGCTGCCAAGTGAGTGAATGGAGGGCTGAAGAGATATTAAGAGCAAACGTTTGCAAGGAGACTGAGTACCTGCCTGCAGTGTACCTGATTTGACAGAGTACTTCACCTCTTACGACATGTCCTGTGGCACCCAGGAGGGTTCAGCCCTCATCACCAGCAGACCTCTGGGGACTGAGCCATGCTGAGCACACAGTAAGTGGTGGGAGAGGGAAGTGGTGGGGTCACACTGTGATTCCCAGCTAAACCAAGTGGATTTCTCTCTCTTCCCAGCCTTTATGCACCTTTCTAACCTTGCAGACAGAGAAGGCAGTAAATGCTTTCTTTTGCTGCCCGGCATTGACTCACACCTCAAGCACATTCATTATGGAGAGGCAGTGCCGTTGTGGAAGAAATGTCAAGTGGCTACGTAATGAAACATGCCAACAAAATATATATACCAAATGACTTCCCAGGGTCTCATGCTTCACAAACCAAACAGTAGGGCACTTTGTGAAGAAATCCCATTGATTTCAGCAGAGGATGGGTTTCTCTCATAATCTGAGTCAGCCTTGATGTTGCTGACTATCAAAAAGCATCCTTGGCATCTGTCTCAGGCTCTCAGCAGGGACATGTGCAATTTGAAGTGATGGTCTCAGACATTTAAATCAGAGATCCTTGTCCCACATTGTAGATAAAAGCAGGTGAAGACAGAAAAAACTGAGCTGTGACATGTGCTACCTGGCAGGGGGGGCTGAGGGAGTCAAACCGGGTTCTGCCCCCAGTTATGCGCACCCCTCCTCTGGCCAGTGTGACCCCTCCTGGAGCTGGGCTGGCTGAACAGGGTGTTAGTCCCTGAGCAGCCATACTTCTCAGGAATTTCTTTAATATTTAAAAGCATTAACAAAGATAAACAGCAATTTTCAAGGATATCATGGACTGTAAATTGGCAGATGAGCCTTACACCCCATGCAAGAGTCCTGCTAACTGTGGCTGAGTGGACAGCACGAGTGGGTACGTGTACTTCCACTACTGCAGTGAAATTGGTCTATGAACTTCAGCTGGGGTCTGGTTCATAAAATGGTCTTCAAATGTCACCAGTCAAGCTCTGCATCCTCTGACCCAGCACCTGCTCTCCTTTTCAGTCATCTCTGTGCTTCAACATTGCCTCTTTATCCTAGTAACTCAAAGACCAAGCCAATTTTAATGTGCAGTGTTTTATTTCTATATCTTGCATATGAAAGATCAAAGGTGAGGTAACAGGGCTGCTCTTTTCCCTAACATCTTCAGCATCCCTTTGGCTAGTTGAGATATTAGAGATGGATGACAGCATAAACCAAACTCTCTTGGTTATCTTTTGGGCACACATTGAATGAACTGAGGTAGACAGAAACCAGATCTACATGCTTCTTTCTTTTTTCTTTCTGAAGGGAAATCCAGTGCCCAGGGAACAGGGATCTAACACACCAGAGTTTGACCATTTTTTTTGTTCGTTTTCTACAGCAATTAGTTGAGTTTCTTTTGGTTTGTCTTTTATCAGTTATCGCACATCTACTATGTTTTCCAGAAAGGTTGTTTGATTTACAGTGCATTATAGATTCTAAAGGAAATAACTCTCCCTCCTTTTGCGTATTTAAATTGGTTAATGTGTTTAAACATTTTCTCCTCCTGCCAAAGCCAGTATAAAAGAAGGGCTTTTGCAGTGGCGTCCTTGGGGCGACTCACTGCTTTCATGTACGTACCCAAGTTTACACAGTGCCCCTCCATCACTTATAACAGTCCATCATCAGAAATGGGGTGATTTAGGTATACTTTGTGAAAAGAAAATTTGAAGGCCGTTGCTCAAGGGGTCTTTTTGTCATTTTAACCCATGGCTAATGCTCTTAAAACAAACCAAGCCAAAACAGAACAAAACTTACTGCTATATTATTGAAATCTAAACCCAAACTCTGATTTCAGGATTAGAGCTAAGGAGGATGTGCCAGAAGTTTTGAGATTTCAAGGAAGTTGAAAATGAGCACATCTTGCAAACAGACGCCCTTCATCTGACTGGGGGGGAATGGAAACGTTATACTTTGAATATTTCCGAACACTCTAAGTGGACTTTAACTTTTTAGAAGTTTAAAACAATTGTAAATTAAATACAAATACTGTTTATTATAGATATCCAAAGAAAATACAGGGGGACACCGTCCTGCAGGTGTTCACACCTGCAGCAAGATTCTCAGTCGTGTTCCAGTGATTCATCTCCAGCAGAGCAGGAGAATGTCACAGTATTTCTTCCAGATAGGAGTGGGGGAGTCAGTCCCCCCAAAGACCATTTGCATCCTAAAGTGACTGATTTCAGGTGGGTCCGGTCTCAGTCAAGAGGCATTTGTGAGCACCCTGCATTAACATATGTGCATGCCTGGCGACAGAGTTGAGCGGGTAATTTGCATGTCCATGTGACAAAGTATGCAGAAAGACTTCATACTGAGGGCTGCAAGTACCTGCCCAGGTAGGAAAGATCAGCTTATCCTTTAGTAGTTGAATGATTTGCTAATGGCTTTCAAGCACAGGAGATGACTGCACCTGGCCACCCAATTGCATATTTGCATTTCTAAAGAGAGGGAAAATTGGTGAAATTGCCTCCTGTTGGAGCGGGATCAATGTATCCTTGATGCAATGACTAAAGGGAGCTTTGAATTTAAAGAGGAGAAGCAACAGGTTGCACCAACCCTGACTTTTTTTTTCTCCCCCCTGTGAATGCAAACTGAGAATGCAGAAAGGGCATCCTATGAGCAACCCCTGGTGAGGTAAGTGTCTCCAGACTGTTGATTCGCCATGGTGGAGGAAGTTTCCTGTTGGTTTTGACCTTGCAACAACCATATGAAATGCCCTTTTCTTTCCTTTCCGTGATGGATGTCTTTACGAACCTCTGAAGTGTTATGGTTCACTTTGGATTTTTTTTTTTTGTTAGGCTTTAGTTTAATTTGGCTTGTAGTAAGTGTGATTTCAAAGTAATGGCCTAAAATCAGGGTATTCATTTCCATGGTGCGGTGAACTTTCACGATGTGCACCAATCCAGTCTGGCAGTGCTCTGAACCCAACGTATTTGGAGAAACATGCAGGTGAGCTTTTAGGCAGCAGGGGCAGGGCATCTTTGAATAAGTCTGTAACCGGGGTACAAACATGCATACAGAGAAAAGTGGATGAAATGTAATCATTGTCACACACATACATGGCATATGCCAAAGAAATACCAAGTATATATACTAAATACCACTTAGGTCCACAAACGGTATCATCTATTGGCAGAAGAAACAATGTATTTATAACTGGATATATGGGATGTATAGCTATGCCATTACAATGTACTTATCACCAGCTGGATGTGATAGAGAGCCATATAAGTACATCTTGTTTTTTAACTCATGGTATAAGGCCATATAAACACAATGTATTCATAGCCACATAAAATCTCTCCTACTTATCAGCTCATCATCTCACTTCCTATCTCAGCAGAAAATGTCTTCTCTCTTACTGAATCTTCTTGGCTCACACTTCTTATTTAGATGAATGATTCTGCCCTTTAGCTTCCCAGATGCAATGTGGGGATAGAGCTTGTAAGAAAATGCTTGGCATAAAACCGATCACAGAAAACAAGGCCAGGAGAGTCTTTGTGAAGTTATGTTGCTGATTCCTTTGCTATGAGCAAGGACTGGCAACACCTGTGTCATACTTGTGGAAATTTCATTACTACCCTGACAACTGCTCCATAAGAGAAGAGGAGCAGAGCAGAGCTAGCCTGGATCCATCCCACTGCCCCCAGCAAGGCAGCAGGGCAGGCTGGTGGGGGGCAACCCCAAGCCCAGGGCATCTGGCACCTCTATGCCTGCAACTGCAAGACAGCAGTGTTAAAGGGTGGATAGAAGTCCATTTTTGTTCTTTATTTTGATCTCTCCTTGCTTCTGGTAGTGCCTAGAGTGCCTAAAGGACAGCTTGTCTACACCTGTATGTGGAGATGTACTGAAGTGTTATTTTTTATTGCAATAGCAAGTCAAGAAAGTGCTAACACTGAAGGCTATGTGACAGCAGCAGATTTGATGTAGTTCACAGTAACCTTTTAATATCAGTTTCTGTTTTGAAGACATTTCTGAGGGGTTTAGGCTAATATCCCCATTTTGTAGGGGGGAAACTGAGGCACGGGAGCTTGCTAAGGTCTTGGACCAGGTCCAATAACAGAACTAGAATTAAGGTTTCTGAGTCACTGTACTACCAAATAAACAGCATACAGAATAGCTGATTCAGATGAAAGATGCTTGTCTACTTTATTGATTTACACAATCATCTGTGACCCTGATGCTGTAGGACAGATGATGCTATTACTACCTCATAGTAAGGAGATATTACACAAGCTTTGTCAGGCTCATTGTGGTCTGATCCCTTACTCAGGAGCATCCAAGCCAGAAGTAATTCATAACTTGTTTCTCCTAGGCAAATTACCATTAAGGTCTTTTCATCTTGTTCTTTCCTGTGAGGAGTTGTGGATATGCAGTATATTTCTTAGAAAAGCTGTTCTGAAGCATTTTCAGAGCATTTAATCCTTTCCACCCTGTATTTAACCTGCTTTCCTAAAAGAACGAGGCACATACAATTGCAGAAGCCATCCACCTGCAGTCTCTCCATCTTCCTCTTGACCTTTAATAAGGGTGAGCCCCTCAGTTGATTCCAACTATAGCTGACAGAGGGATAGAGATCTCAAAGATATTCGGTTCTTGGGAGTTTTGTGAAACTGTCAGCAGGAGGAAGCCCTGGGGGGAACCACCACCAGAGACTCCCACATGACCTTCCCAGGTGTAGGCAGAGTTGGGTGGCAGATAAGAGAACACTTGAAGTATTGCTGGTGTGGAAGGGGATGTGGGCTGTTGCAAAGGGATATACCAAACTCCAGGGCACACAGGAAAACTAACTAGCAGTAGCTCTGCTCTCTTGGATTACCTTGTTCCCTCTCTAAACTCTCCTGTGGTACCTCTCTAGGAATCATGATATCCAGTTGTCTGAGGAAGGGGATGGGGAATGCCAAACGAACCAGAAACTTGCTCTAAGTTGCTTGACATCCCATTGAGACTTTGCTGTGCCACATTGGAGAGATGTGGACATGGATGAAAAACTGCGTGCTCTGGGGACTCGGGATTTTCCTTCCCAGTGATGTCATGTCTCTTCCATGATGCAAGTCACTGGGACTTTGCTGGCTTCAACAGAGCCATGCCAGCTTCCTCTGGGTGAGCAAGCCTTCCATCTTCAGCCCAGAGGGCTTATGTGATACTGGCTGTTAATTCTCTTGCTGGTCCAGGACTGATTGCAGATCCTGGGAAGGGGCCAGCTGGAGAAGTGAGATAGCATGACACACACCCCAGCTACATGGAGCCAGGGTCCCAAACAAGATGCTCTGGTGTGCAAATGTCAATTTGTCCCACTTTATGTTCATTACCATGCTTTCCTGTGAGATGCTGAGGTGTAGCTAGCCCTTGGTACATGCAGGTTATTCACTCCTGGATGGAAGTGGACAGTTGCTTGTGGGTCACGCAGTCGTTTGGTTTTATTTTAAAAACAGGAGGAGGAGCAGGAAAAGTCTCTCAGTCCTGTGCAGTTCCTTGAGCAGCATAAGAAGGCAGCTCTCTTTTTACTAATGAAAGCCCTAGTTAAGTCTGGAAAGAGCATGGCACAGATGAAATGACCTGGGCTCATAAGGAAATGTTTGGGAACTTGCAGCTCATCCCATGGTTGCCGCAGCATGTGTGCGGTGCATTACTCAGAGTTGAGAAGATAATGCTTCCAGAGAGAAGCTGATATGTCTGCTGAGCAGAGCTGCAGTGCTCTTAGATGACTGGTAAGGCAGTGAGGTGCTGCTTGAATTACATTGACTCGGCCTCCCAATTTTGCCCTCTTTTCTTCTTTGTTTTTGTGTTGTGTGTTGTTTTTTTTTGTTTTTTGGTTTTTTTTTTTCAGCCAGTGCACTTCCTTGACATGAAAGCCCAGTAAGTGACACTCAGCTGCTATCAACTCTGTTTTAATATGGACTTTTCTGAGGGAGGAAAAAAAAGAGCTTCTTCCAAGGTCATTAGCTGACAATTGCAGCCTGTTTGAAAATTGCTTGCACTCCCTGCTAATTGGTCTACCAGACCTGTTCATTTGTTAATTTGATGCCATTAGGTAACTGGCACATCTCTGCTGCAGACAGAACAAGGCAAGGACTGAGGATGCTGTTTTGGTCTTTTTCTTTGGATGCTTTGAGAGGACCTGACACAGAGCAAGGCTGCTCTGTGCCTGCCAGGGGGGACCATCCTCAGGGGTGGCAGGACACTGTACAGACACCCTGGGCTGGGTGTCATCCCTGCTGGGTGATATAAAACCTGGACACTGGGGTGAAGGGGATAGGCTGAATGAATAAATTGCTTTAGGTTGAGTGAATAGCTCAATCTTAAAGCAATTATTGTAATTACTTAGATTGGCCCCAAATTGACTGGTTTTGGATTTGCAAAGTGAAAGAAGAAAGATGTTTCAGGGTTAAATGAATGCTTTATTTGACAAAAAATGAGTCTTATAAATAAGAGCAAAAGGTTGGACCCATAGAACAGGTACCAATACCTTCCACGACCCTCTCCTCAGTTATGAGACCATAACCTGGGACAAGGACTTGGGCCTCAGTCATTGACCCTCCAGGAGGGTGCCTTGGACATGGGCTGCTTTCCATCTCCCCTGCTGTTTGCATGAAACACAGACAGACAGAGGGGAGAAGAGGCAGATCGGCTCTGCTCTTGGTCTGGTGAGGCCAAGCCCAGGAGGGAAACACAGATCTCGGTATGTGGGGATACCCTGCTGTGCCCATCCCTGGATATGCCCTATACTTGGATGGTTAGGCTATTTTTGGAGGAGAAAGACCTTGAATTCAACAGGGATGGGATTTGAACTGAGATTAATGCCTGAGATGCTGCAACAGAAGAGACATCAGCCATGTCTCTCGATCTGTGAAAGGTGCCAAATGCCCTGAAACTATTTATACATTTAAGAGTACTCGGTGGGTGCAATCCAAACTGTTTCAGGTTGGCTGAAACAGGATCTTTTAGCAGCTTCACTGTATGCTTTAAAAAAAATTGCTCTTCCTCGCATCAGGTCTGCCTCCTCCAGCATGTTGCACCACTGTGCTAAGCAGAAATGCAGCCCATCTGCAAACTGGTGTTACTGGTTGATGGTATCTCTGTGTTAAAGACCTGCTTTTTTTGGCAAATGGCAGCCATAATTTGTTTGGTGCGGAGAAGGAAAATTAATTAGCTCAGCTGGTGCACAGAGCTTCTGGGTGCTGCTGGGAAAGGGCTCAGCTTCAGATCCCTGTGCTGTCCCGAGTGCTGTCCATGGGGACCTGGCTTTGAGTGGGTAACCTGTGTTTCGGTGATGTGGAACAAAAACAAGCAAAAGCTCACGTAATTCTCCCTAGACTGGAGCTTTTGCCAGCCTAGCTATGATGTTAGTTGCAAATCACACCTCATCGTGCCTGACAGTCACAGCTAGGCTGGAAAAAGCTTGTCATCTTGACCCGGCATCAGAAGCCGGAGGATTTAGCGGGCTCTTCCTTGCTGTGTTTCGAGAATTTCTTAAGAAAACACTTTCTTTCCATGGGTGATTTCACAAGTTGGGAGAAAAGCAGCTGTTGGTGGTTCACAGCTCAGATTTCCCTGAGAAGTGTAAAGTCTCAGCTGGACACCACGATGATAGATTTTATAGATTTCCCCTCACTCCCTCCACATCCACCAGGCAGCTAAACCCAACAGTAAGCTACAGTGTGTTTCTCTGTGTTTAACTTCTCCTTGAGATAATCCATTTGCCTCTGTTCTTTGAAAACTTACTGAATAAGCCACTTGTTTCACACTGGTGGGGAAATAACACTTTGGGGGCCCCTTTTGTGCCTGTCTTATGTATAACAGAAACGTGGAGTTTTATAAAGTCTAATAAATACCCAGCTCTGCCAGATGTTAGCTTTCCTTTTTTTTTTTCTTTTTTCTTTCTTTTTTTTTTTTCCCCCTACTAGAAAGGAGGTCAGAATTTGAGTTCCAGACTTTAGCTGACTGCAAATAAAATGGGACTGTTTCTAAGACACATGTTGTGACAATGTAAATTATCACATTTTAGCTGGTGTTAAATATAGAAATGCCACTTAAGAGGGGATGCATTTTGTTCGGCGTCTGATATTTGTCTCATCAAGACATCCTTGTGAGATGGTGTCTGTTTATTATCTTCCCACCTTTTTACTCTATTATTCTGCTCTGTCTGCTGACAATGGTTAATGAAGAAGTTATAGCTTTTTCTGTGCTTCATGGTGCTTGAGAGATGGGAGCAGGTCATTGCGTAGGCCGTGACTCCAAATTAGCGTGCAGTGGAAAAATTCCCACTTGCAAGATCTGCCCCTTCCTCCCCAGGAGAAACCTCTGGGTTAAATGCAGGGAGCAGAGGCAGGTGAAAGATGCAAAAAGGCCGTGCTAACACACAGCCTCGTGGCTACAGCCAAGGGTCTGCAGGAGGCAGGCAGAGAGGCTAGAGAGACGGACCCAGCGAGGAGATGTGATACAGCCTAAGTCAGGAAAGCCAGGGTGAGGAAGTAAAACATTTTCCTTAGGCTGGACCAGATGAAATTCACTGGAGTGAGTGATTTTGAAGTTTGTTCAGTTATTTTGGCTAAACCTAGCTCATTGATGGCTCTATTTCCTTCTCCCATTGGAAAAGCATGTGTTTGGTCTCATTTATGAAATTAAAAAGTGCCATTTTCTTTACGGTGTATGCTCTCTGCTGCTTCTCAAGAGTGGTAATTGCATGGAAACTTGCATGGTTTATACCTAAAGGAATCTTAATTTTAATACGTACAAAATTACACCTATTTAAGCCTAATTTAGTTAGAAGCAGTGCAGTTTTCCATCAAATGCCTCTCTGAACAGAAGCTGGTTTTACACTCAAAGTGGATTCTCAGTTGTAACTATCTTCTCCACCTTGGTCTCGGCTCCATTAAACTTAATCACCATCATATACTGTTACCCATTCAGTTAATGCAAAATAGTTTTCTCCAAAGATAAAGTGTTATAATTAAGGGCTCTGTATAGCCACAATAGCTTTTGTGCCTCCAACCTTTTTTCATTTTTAAAATTGGTTCATTCTGTGCAGAGCGAAAGGCCAGAAATGCTTATAAGACAAAATAATTCTGCTAAGACGATGGGAAAAATAATAATGTAGGATTACATGGCCACAGATAAAATTTTGCAACAGGTTCTTGTCCCTGCCATGGATCATCAGATAGATCTGATAAAACTCCTAAGTAGGCCAGTGTTGCCCAATAAGTTAATAGCAGCGTTGCTTTTATTCAGAATGATGCCAGGCTGCTTTTAAAGCAATAATGAGAGTTATGCTCAATGGCGCGTGTGGTCTGGCCAGAGAGCCCAGCCCATGGAGGAGAACAGGTCCATCCCTCCATCCACAGCACCTGGGGGCATGCCAGCACTTTAGAGAGGTGATGGTTCAGCCCTAACTGAGCTAAAGTGAAATAATTTGTTTGAATATTCACAATATCAATTTGTTTTGTCAAAATTACTATTTTTTGCCTACGCACTGAATTCATTCTGTATTCTTTTCCTTGTCCTCTAAATTAAAAAAATCCTGCATGGAAAATTCCTGATCTGTGCTAATAAAA
Source organism: Theristicus caerulescens (assembly GCA_020745775.1). Lineage (NCBI taxonomy): Eukaryota > Metazoa > Chordata > Aves > Pelecaniformes > Threskiornithidae > Theristicus > Theristicus caerulescens. The sequence goes on along the minus strand of CM036564.1, from coordinate 63,135,371 downwards.
ATATGTTCTTGTGTATGTTCTTATGATGCACATCCAGCTATATAAATATAGATGATTTGTAGCTATGCACAAATAAAGCGGGATTTTCAAAAGCAGTCTAACTACTCCCAGCCTAAACTACTTGGAGTAAAAGCAGGGAGAGTTTATAATTAAATTCACTGGGAGCTGTGCTAGTCCCCTGCTGAGTGCTTTTAAACATTCCTTTCCTTAAACTCTACTGGGAGAGAAATATACTGTATTTATAGCCATCTTGTTTCAATATAAACATGTCAAACTGTAAATCTCAGACACAGAGATGGGCTCAAGCTGAAAAATTCAAATCCAGATTTCCAACATTCTCTATTTCAGATCAGCTCCACTGTGGGCTTTGGGTTTGAGGATCTGGGGCTGGTTTCTTGTTTAGGTTCAGTTTCCTTCCTCGCATTGCGAGAGGGTTGGCTCTCGGACCCCATGTCCCACCAAACTCCAGTTATACTCTGTGCACTGAATTAGCTCCTGATTTCTGTCAACTCCAAGGTGCTTTCCCGGAGTGAAACGCCCTTTGTGTTTCAGCACGTACGTCCCTGATAACCTTGCTCCCATTCAGAAGATGATTACGCATTTCCTCTATAATGAGAGCAACGTGTACCTGTCTTTGGTTTCACATTTCTGTTCTGCGTGTCCCTGTGTCTTTCCTTCCATGCCCTGTGCAGAAAAGAACCTAATAATACAACAGCAACAACAAAAATAGCACCATGGTTATTATTAGCATCGGACAGGTTTCTTGCTGGGAACCAATCAGTCTGTGAAATGGGCCGCGTGCCGCAGGACAGGGTGCTTCTCCTGCCTCTTCAGGCGCCTCCGATGGGAGGTGGAGGTTGGAGAAACATAAAGCAAAACCCAATGAACTTTGGCTAATTTGGGAAATGACAGCAGCGATTGGTGTGTTGACAATCCCAAGCTTGTTTAAGCAGTAGATCCGAGGGAGAAAGGGGGGGGAAAAGAAAATGTTTCCATAACGACTGCCATGTGAATGCTGTTAACGTTTCCGTGAGGTGCCGGCGTGTGTTCACGGCACACGCATCTCCTAAAAAGGTGTGTGTGCTCCGCAGATGTTTTCTTGGAGCGGGAGATGTCCTAATAAGCAGGTACATTGTTCCACATGTTTAATCATGAACTGCAGTGAATGACTGTTTCAATTCTCCTGACCCTTTTTTCTTCCCTCTTGACCTTTTCCTTTCCTAGCCTGTCACAAATGAAGAATGATTATTAACAGAAATAAAAAAATTAAAAAAATAAAAAGGAAAAAAGAAAGTAAGAAGATTATGCTTGAGGGAGAACGGGGACTTGGGAACATAAAGGAGAGTGGAAGTGTGTTAGGTAGCATTTGTTTTCTCTGCTGCCATTTTATTGCTTTTCTGGGAGCCCTGCCAGAAAAATGGCGAGTAGCACTTTAATTAAAGAAGCCTCTGTGTGCACTCCAGCTGTTCCTCATGTGACCAGCCTGTCTATGGGTAAAGCAAAGGATGCTCCTGCCAGCCTGCCCAAATCAATGCTAACCTAATTCCCGACCACACACTGTCAAGCGTTCGTGCAAACCTGCAGCATTTAGGGCACTGTCTGTGAGCCAGACGCTCGGCACCCCGTCCTCTTCCTGGTATCCTCACATATTTGAAGGCAGAATCTGGCAGCGGGATTGCCAGGGGTGCACGAGAGCATGGAGGGAGGTAGGGCTTCACTTAAAACATTTTCTCTGCCTGTGGCAATATTCGTTACCCATAAACAGACCATGCTGCCTGGAAGGAAGGGCATTTTGGGGTTGTGGTGGAAGACTGGGCCCCCACTGAAGTTTCTGGCAAAACAGAAATTGGCTGTGAATGAGTATGACTAATTTTTCAACAGTAGCCTAGATCTGAGATGCCCTAGGCTCAGGGAAGACCAGTGCGTTGTTTGTTGTGTGTGGTTGTTTTTGTTTTTTTTTTTTTTTTTTTCCTGGCTGTGGAGAAAAACAAGTTCTGCTTGGAAAGAAGAGGCCAGCTATGCCAATGCACATGCCAATGCACCTAAGATGAAAATCCAGCTGTGCATCTGGAAGGTGCTGTATGAATTCAACACCAATGTTAAGAAAATACTAATAGAGCAAAGCTGTGTAATGGGATGGAAATTTTTGTGATGACCCTGTGAGAAAACTGACATAGGATCTTACAGCTTATACATATTAAAATTACATTTCTTGTGAAACTGTCCTCTGAACCTGGTTTCTTGTGGAAGAAAATGTTTACTGCACTGATGTAGGCTATATAGTCCCTTAAGACAATAGGCTGGACTGAGTTCTTGTTTATGCTACAGGGCCCCTTTGCAGCCCTCTGCCAGTGTGAAGGGCATGAAGATGAATGTGATGTTGTTTGTGCCCACTGTAAGGCCATTCTCCAGTGCCAGACAGGCGTAAAGGGGCCTCTCTGTAAGCGAGAGTGTAATAAAACCCTGTGTAATAAAACCCTGTGCTTTTATTGCAGCAGCTCAGTGGCATTACTACCATCGCGAATGTCACTTCTGACGTACTGGTTTAGGTATGACATGAAACGTCCAATTGTAACCTAAAGTGTCCCACAGCTGAAGCATTTTATTGTACTTTCACACACCTCCCCTACTAGTAAGTAACATGAGGCTGCTTCCTCCCACAGCGGTATGGAGCCGAGCCTCCTGTATTGACCTGTGTGAGACCTTTTTTGGGAGCTTTCCAACCCTTTACCTTTCATAGCCTGAGAATTGTTCCTTCTGTATTTGTCTGTCTACCTGCACACCTAGGTCTATTCACACGGTTTATGGCAGTGGAGATGAATTGATATAATACATTGAGAAGATTCAAGACCGAGCTATTGTATTTCTGAAAGTAGACTTTGTAGTAGCGGGGACAGGCTGGACTTCCTTCCCCTTCCAGTAAAAAGGAGAAATGGAGGCAAAACCTGATAAAGGGGAGATGTTTTCTGGATGTGGCAGAAGTGCAAAGGTTTGGATGGAGTCTTGGTGTGCGGGTGGGAGGTTAGAGCTCTACCTTGCACACTTTGTCCAGCCTTAATGTGTTTACAGAAGACCTCATGGTAGCTGAACAACTGTTGATGCATGTCGATAATATTTAAAAAAGGGTCAGCTCAGTCCTTTCTGGTGGAGAAGCTGTGTTGCCAGCTGTGGATAGTTTCTGAGCAGTAGCTGGAGTCTCTGGAGGCTTTTGTGTGATGTTTCCTTTGCGTGTTTACTGTGAAACCCAAGTGGTGCTCTGGGCCCTCTCTTTGCACACCCACCAAACTGTCATTGTCAGATTTTGGGTTCCATCAAATATAGCAGTGTGTTTTCCTCAGATATGGAAATACGTGTGTGTGCCACATGTATATGGGATCTGCTATTAGTGGTCCAGAGTCTGGCCGTGGTCATCTCTGCTTGTGAGCTGGCTGCACGCTCTCCTCTTGGCTGGAAATACAAGGAGTGCAAAGCCTTTTTCTTTTACACTCAAATGCTGATCTCGTTTCAGTGACACCATCTGTTCATTTGCACCCCAGCTTGTTTCTCTGAAGTGATTTATCTGTTTTCTGCAGTCCAGATTCTCTTTGGATGACGCCGTTACAGGAGTCTTTCATTTCTCTGGTGCTGCCTTTCAGCTCAACACCACATTGTTTCCTCCATCCATGCAAGTTTCTTTTACAAAAAACCTCATAAATTATTTTCCTTTCCCTAGACTTTATTTTTTTGACTTGCTAGGCAGTTTACCTTCTCTTCACGTACATCTGAGTGAACTTTGTTTGTCCTGGCTGCTTTGAAGTACAGGCTCAGAAGCAGCAACAACTTCATGAGCTAAAAATGATCTGGACAGAGTTGGTGCTTACCTAGGAGGCCCTTTGCTGTTCTGCGCATCAGGTGCTGGGGGATAATATGACAAAGACTCTCTTCTTGTACAATGACACGGGTTCCTTATTAGCAGAATTATTTCCAAAATGTACCTGGAGATGGCATTCGTACTGCCCTAGTTTACATCTGCTGCTTCTCACAAGTGTTTTTTCCTTCTGCAACTTGGATCGATCTCTCCCAGTTACAGGCAGGCTACTGTGTCTTTTGGCAATATTTATTTAATTATTTATTTGTTTTTGGTACAGGTGTTTGTTGATTTGCTGGAGGCAGTGTTTGCCAGTATGCCGGCTACCCTAAGGGCACTGCTTTTACTGTCATTCTGTTGTGGTCTAGCAGGTGCCCTTATCCTTCAGGTGTGCTGGGCTTTGAACTAGGGTTGTGTCATCTTTGCATAATCATTATTGGCAGGAGATCTGCTCCCAGTGTCTGACTGCCTCTGTTGGGTGAGGGTGTCTCTCGATGCTCCTCTTTGACTCCCTGACATCTAGACAGGAGTAGCTGAGGGTTTGTTTTGGTCCAAGCCCTGCTTCTATTGCCATCCTCGTGGGCTTTGCCTGCTGCTGTGCAGTTATTGATAGCCCCATATCCATTCTGTCCTGAGTTGTACCTAATTTGTGTGAGGTGTGGTTTGCACTGTAAATTGGGCTGCTACCTTTTGCCATTTTTTTCCACAGAGCATCTGGTGACCAGATGCAGACATGCCTATCTAAGCACAGCAGTCTCTGGTCTGTGGCATTTATTACAGCTGGCTGCTCAGCTTGGCACTCTCTTAACTCTTTTTCCTTAATCTCAGTTGGGCTAAGGCAAACTACCCTGCATAGGAAACACAAACTTGGTTTTTGAACTTGTAAATCAATTTTCCATGCCTGGATGTTTTTCTGGTGGAAACATGGGTGTTGTAGGAAGTTGGATAAATAGGTTTCATTCCAACACAAGGTCAGGATGTGGCCAAGGTATGTACCCAGCCTGGCAGCTCCAGCGCTCTCCATCCTTCTCAAACATAACTATGGTTCCTCCACTTCGTGTCTCACCAGGCTGACTGTGGCCATCACGTTTCATGTGCCTTGTGAAGAATGACAGTGCAAAAGATCCAGGTCTGTAAACCTGGATTAGTTCAGTATTGACAAATCTAGAAATGCTGCAGCCTAAGATGATGTTCCAGCAGTGTGCAAACAGATCTGGAGCTGAAACAGTATCCTTGTCAAGGATACTAAGGGAGAATAAGTGGTCTACAGTATAGTCAGACATCTTGGAGACATCAGGCTGGAACACAGAGAAGAGCTCAGAAGTGGGTCAGGGCATGCTACATGGTGAACTACACATTGCAGAGGGAGACGGACAGTCTTTGGGACTGACAGAGGGAGGGAAGAAGGGCCTTGGGGGGAGGGAGGGCAAAAAAAAAAAAAGAGGCAAAGGTGTCCCAAATTCAACTTTGCTTGTCTGCTGATGCCATTTAAAGCCCTTCCAGGCAGGATCATGGCCGTAGCTGGCTGAGGTTGTGTCTACATCAGATAAATGGAGCTCATCCAGGTGCCTCTGAGCAGGCTGGCATGGCTGTTCCAGCACAGGGCTACACAGGGACACTAGGCTTGTCCTGGAAGCAGGGTAGCTGGGTCACACCAAGGGCCAGGACATGGTCAGCAGGGGAAATGTTCTGCCCGGTGCAGCTCTGTGCTGCTCTGTCTGCTAGTTTGTTCCCATGACAAGCAGGGATCTCAACATGGGGCCACACTCCACCGCACAGTGTAGCCCTAACACCCACCCCACTGATCCTCCAGACCAGCTCCTACCACTGAGTCCTACAGAGACCAAACTGGCCATGTCTGATGATGAGTATATGGAGCAGGAACCAGCTGGGCTGATCACATAAAACAGAATGAGCAGCTACCTCTGGTCTTCCTGGGCTCAAAATGAGAGACAACCACTGTCCAGCCACGGCCTTGAACAGCTTGGCAAAGTAGAAACGCACTGTGTATCATAAATACTAGTAGCACTGTGTTGGACACAGCCTGAAGTAGCTGCTGAATGACTTTCCTGCTCAGGAATGGCAATGCTGCAAGCATGGTGAAGTGGCTCATAAAACCCCACGCACGGCACACCATCAAAGCCCATAAAATGTTACTTTAGCTGTAGGACAATAATACCTTTCTCAAGCAGGACAAGGCAGCTGGCTGGATTCCCATGTAGAAACTGTCTTGGATACTTGGGAAGTGCTAATGGGATACAGGATCTTTGCCTGGTTGTCAGTGCTTTCAGCGCAGTGCAGGTGAGTATGACCACAGTTTCTGCTGTGGTACCCAGATGATGCTGGTGGAACCTACACTGGGACAAGAGCAACGGGGAACAGTGGTATGTTCAGGCTGAAGTGCTTCAGGGAGTGAATGGAGCTGATAAAATACGAGATGCCTTAAAGCTTTTTCAACAACTGAATTAAGTCCACTAGTCTGGATAGATGTATTATGTTATTATCAGTTTTTTTTTCTTAACACAATCAGGAGTTGGTGGTGCCAGGTGCTGTACTAACAAAGAGCAAAACACAGGCCCTGCCCTACAGAGTTTGCAGTCTAAATATAGGATAAGCAACAGCAGGCAGGTACAGACAGATGAGGCAGCACAAGGAAGCAGTGCCATGATGCCAGCCAGCAGAGTAGGTTGAGGTGGCACCTTAGCAGAAGCTTGTGAAGGATCCAGGTTTTTGGAGGTGTTGTGACAAAGGAGAATCTGAAGGATCAGTTCAGCTCGCAGAGCAAGATGTGGAAAGCATCAGGGTGCCTGTCTGAAAGTGTGGCTGTGGAAAAGTGCATCGCAGGCTGAGCTCTTAGAGGTGGCCTCTTGGCCCCGAGATAATAGGTAGTGGGGAGAGCGGGTGGAAAAGAAAGGGAAGGGGCTGGTGTTGGAGTTAGTGCTCTGGGGGGAGTTTTGGGGGGCATATAGGCACAAATTGTGAGCGGTGGGTGTCTGCAGCAGCATTCAGAGCGGCTCTGAAGGGGTGAGGATTGTATTTGTGAGTGGCAGAAGAGATGATGCTGCAGTAACTGAGAAGCTGAGAATTTGGCCAGGCTTTTGGCTGTGCAGAATGACAGAAAAGGCCATGTCTGAGCTGTGGTATTTGGACTGAACCTGGAAGGTTTAGCTTGGAGGTGCTGATCCTGGGGAAGGCTATAGCTGGAAATGGCCCCTGGAAGGGTGATCTTGCTAGGCTGTGGTGTGGAAAGAAGAGGGAGGCTAGAGTCTGTCTCAGGGACTTTGTCTAGGCTTACAGTTGAGGGCCAGTGCAAGGCTTTGTTTGAGCAGGTCTGGAGTCAGGATTGAACCAGGAGCCACCCACGTGGAAGGGATGGCTGAAGTTCTTCCAGGGATGGGAATGGTCTTGGAGGCAGTAGGAGAAGGCAGCATTGAGAGCAGAACCCAGCAGGGTCCTCTCATCAGGGGACAAGGGAGGTAAGGAGGATCTTCAGAGAGATTGTGAAGGAGGTATGAGTAGAAACAGGATAGAAGAGTACCATGGATGCCAAAGGAAAATTAATCCTCAGGAAGGTGAGATGTCTGAGTGAGGATGTGGGGAGTGCAAGGAGGCTGGAGGTAGAAAGCTGGATCTGAGATCATGAAGACAGTTGTCTGGAAACCAGGCAGTCTGTTTGGCCAGAAATTTTGGTTTCTGTATGTCTGTTTTTGATCTCACTATGAACATAAGTAAAATATTTCCAGTTTTCTGGCAAAGTGGATGTCCCTAGACCATGCAGCTGCTCAGTGAAAGCAGGTTTGTTGTCAGGATGGTGGCCAACATTGCAATGACATTATACAGCTGTTTGGGGCCCTGCGGTCTTGCCTGCATTCATCACCTGCCTTCGAACTGGTCCCAGATCTCATTGCTGACCCACTGGAAACCTCTGCCTTGCACCGAGCTAATGTTTATCAGACTTGCGAGGCTTTGAATAAAACAATTCCTGATCCAGGGTACTTGAATGTTTTGACAAAACTTTTGTCTCATCCTGAAATCTCCAAGCAGCTCCAGCCATTGATGACTTTGACATCTGTGATCTTAGCTGAGCGCAAGGAGAAGATGCACTATTTCTTTAGTTGGTGCCAGGCTATTGTGATGGCTGATGCAATGTTTTGGCAGCTAAGCCATAGCAATGAAGGTCTGTGTTGTAGGACCAAGTTGTAACAGGAGTTTTAAGGCCTTACTCTTTAAAAAAAGGAAAAAATTAAAAAAAAGCCTTACTGAATTGGAAAACAGCCAAACCATAGTACATAACCTCTGAGCACTCCAGGAGGTTTTTTTGCGGCAGCTGGATGAGGAATGGGTTGATAGAGACAGAGCACAGGGAGTTCAAAGTGCAGCCCTTCTGGTGATTTTTTTTTTTCACCATGCTGGGTTGTCCCTGCGCTCCCTTGGCAAGAAACCCAAACTGTGCTGCACCCTCTGTCCTTGGCCACCTCCACGGTGGAGCTGCCACGTGCTGGGGTGCAAGGGAGAAGTGTTTACGCTTTTCATATAGTGGGAAAGCAGGGAGTGTGAGCACAGACACTTCAGACTGTAATATGATAACAGGTTTGCCCCCGTCACTCACTTCTACTGCTACTAATAAAGCAAGAGAGGGAAATTCCTCAGGCACATGGGATCTCTCAGCTATGGAAGAAACCACTGTCCTGGTCTTCTCCACTTCTTTGTCCAAGTCAGCAGCTGAACCGCTGCTCCTAATACAGACTAATGTCATGAAGCTAACATAGAAAACAGAGAGGATACACTGGACATACCAGATCCAAGTTTCCCAGGGAGACTAAAAAGAGAGGGCTGCAAAGTCTCACCCCTCCATTAGCACTGCCTGGTATGGCTTTGTGGCCTGGGACAGGAAGGCAACAAGGTGCAAAATCTCCATGCCCAGCAGAGCCGTATGTCCCCAGCAGCAGGGAAATAACCTCATAAATGCAAGGTGCATAGGCATGAGTTTACTAGCCTCCTACTTTTCTGGCAGTCAAGAGACTTCTTTTCATGGTTTTCAGATTTGGCTTTGGGAGGACAGGTGGTGCGACAGTGGGCTGTGTGATGGGGTTGGATGACGTGCTTGAGGTGCTAGAGCATGTCCAGAGAAGGGCAACGAAGCTGGTGAAGGGTCTAGAGCACAAGTGTTATGAGGAGCAGCTGAGGGAGCTGGGGTTGTTTAGTTTGGAGAAGAGGAGGCTGAGGGGAGACCTTATTGCTCTCTACAACCACCTGAAAGGAGGTTGTAGTGAGGTGGGGGTCGGTCTCTTCTCCCAAGTAACAAGTGATAGGACAAGAGGAAACGGCCTCAAGTTGTGCCAGGGGAGGTTTAGGTTGGATATTAGGAAAAACTTCTTCACTGAAAGAGTGGTCAGGCACTGGCACAGGCTGCCCAGGGAAGTGGTTGAGTGCCCATCCCTGGAGGTATTTAAAAGCCGGGTAGACGTGGTGCTTAGGGACATGGTTTAGTGGTGGACTTGGCAGTGCTAGATTAACGGTTGGACTCGATGATCTTAGGGTCTTTTCCAACCTTAACGATTCTGTGATTCTACAGTTTTGTGGTACCTTCCTCCTCATTAAACCCACTGGCAGATGAATTTCCTGAGCCAGTAAATTCACGTGAGCACCCATCCTTATAGGTGGCACAATTGTTTTCTGTTCCAGTGAGGCCTGAAGGCTCCAGCTGAGGTCAGGCCCAGCTTCCAGTAAGGCACTGTACACACACAGCCCTGCTATGGTGAGCTGGGTTGGAGGAGGCTGGAAATAGGAATGACTTATCACAAGTTGTTCGGTACCATCAGTGCTGGAGCCACAGCAAAAGGCAGTTGTCCCCAAGTGCCTCTGTGTCCTCTGCTTTCCCATGCCACCTCCTGTGCCTGACTTTGACAGATGCAGATGTTCCAGTTATGTTCCAGTTTGTCATCCAAAAGCTTTGAGATTTTCTTACTCCTCTGAGGTCAGCAGACACAGATGGCAGTTGAAGGCTATCTTTTTGCTGGTCATTTTGGCCATGAGAAGTTACTTGGGAGGGTCTCTCCTTGCTGTAAAAACAACTTAATGAGTTCCCCTTGTCCTTTGCTAGATTTTTGGTCTCACTGACACACTCAAAGGACTACTTTTGTGAACTGGGGAGATGTTACTGTGCTGGGGAGGTGAAGCAGGAGATGTGGTCTGACATGGAGAGAGAGACCGCTAATTTTGGCGAGCCCTACTTTCCCATGTGCTTGGGGGTCCATGAAGCCCCCAAACCAGCCCATCTGGGTGTGGGGGCCATGCTGGGAGGGGGAGACACCCTTCTGTGGGACTTTTGGCTGCAGTACCCCAAGGAGCAGTGCTGAATAAATGTGCATGTCTGCATGTGCATCCATTTTAATTACTCTTTAAATGTGCATCTCCTCTCCTTCCTAGCAAAGCACTGTAAGAGGGTAAAGGGGTGCCCCCAATTCCTCTTTTGCTCCTGCAAAACCTGTTCATATCCTCTCTCATGCCTGAGAAACTACTGCAGAAGAGACTTTCCTTCTCTCACTCTCTTTTTCACTTTGTAATGAGAAGAACAATCTTTCATTGTTAGATTTTAAAATAATCCTCTTCTGTCAGAGTCCGACTCCTACATCTATCAGCACTGGCTGGACTCTGTACCAGAAAACTGTGTAAAGGAGGTGATGCGTGTCTGACCGCCTGGTGCTTTTCCTCTTAGTTTCCCAGGAACTGCTGTAACGCTGTTCCCTACCGCTGTGGTCAGCAGGGTAATGTAAAGGAAGGGTCTGGCTCCAAGGCCACTGAATGGTGCGCAGTTCCCAAACTGTGGAGGATTTTGGACAAAGTCTTAAAGGAAAAGGCTTGGGAGGGATTTTCAGGGAAGAGTCTGCCGCCAAGGCGAGCGGCAACAGCCCGGAGCCGGGGCTGCCCCCCAGCCCTTTGTTCCTCCGGGTGGTCGGCTTCCTCCACCCAGCGAGGCACAAAGAGGCTTTGGGAACTGGCCCAAAACCAAGGAGTGGCAAAACGCAGTTAGTTCCCCTGCTTTTGTGAAAGGCATGTCTGGCTGCCAAGGGAAGTTTCTGTATCCTGCTGCCTTCTGTTTGCTGGGGCTCAGCTGGGACCCGCTGTGCTCCCAAGTCCTCAGGCTGCGACCGGAGTCTGGGAGCTTTGCTCCTTCCTTTGTACACGGGTGGAGTAGACAACGGTCAAGTGTTTTCAACTTTTCTGACTGATTCATGTTTATTACAAAGCTGGCTGCCTGGGCCAGTTTCCTGACATGGGTTGGGTGTCCTGGGGACATTTGCTTTGCTTCTGCAGGGCCTGAGCTTGTTCTGGAGACAGAGGGCCTGGTAGGAAACTTGGGAAAGGTGCTGAAAAGATGGCTGTGGGCTTGAGGATGCCCTCCAAGAAAGACCCAGCCCAGGGCAGGGGGTATGTTAGCTGCACTGGTCAGAAAGCAAATGTAGTGTGGGGAAACCACTAACTCCTAAAGGCATTAGAGACAATTGTCTCCCTCAGTGCATTCTGTCTTGAATAAATTGTAAAGGTTGTCAATAAATAACCTTTTTATCAGGTGAGATGGGTTCTTTGGTCCAGATTGTTTTCTTGTGGTTAATCTTGTGGTGAAGAGGGGGTTTTGCCAACATGCAGGGCGCAGTATTGGGACAAACCATAGCACAGGCTTTATTTGTAAAAGGGAACTACAGGAAAAAGACTTGAGACCCATGAGATCAAATGACAGTGTTTGTTGGGAATTACTGTCATGTGGAGAAACTTTGCACAGATTGGTGCAATTAGGTGATATCAAGATGGTGTTTAAGCTGTAAAAAGCATCCATAATGGTGTGATGGGCAGAGGATTGCGAGGATGGAAGCAGGCTGTCATTAAAATGAAGATGCAATTACAGGAGGTGTTTTAATTTGAGTTTATACAGTATGACAATTCGGAGAGAAACGTTTCCTACTTTGGGAAAACTTTGGGCTTTTGCTTTTGTTAATTTTCTGATAAGACAGGGTCTCTGGTGTGAGTTCATGTACTGGAGCACTATAGCCTGAGGGCTGCCTTCTACAAACACACCTTTCAGGCCATACAGTCAGGACTTCCGTCCATTAGGCTGGAGCAGCTGCAGGCAGCTATCATACTGGATCAGCCAAAGACAGCACAAGCATACTTAATCTTGTATGCATGCATAATACGAAAACAGGAATAAGTGAAAATCTGCCATTTGTTTGACAAGAGCATCTTCCAGTCTGCGGAGCACTTTGCTCAACGGCCACATTTCCTGCAGAAGAGAAGCCAGAGCATGCAGAGAAACTCTGAAATGTGTTATGTGTTTGATATGAAAAGCATGCAAAACTTTTTTCCATTTTCTGGGGGGAATTAATATAATAGAGCTGTCACCTTTCATCAGTCAAATTTGGTGGCAGCTAAGCTCAGGGGTGGTAGCGGAGAGGAGAGTGTGCGAAAGGTGTGGAGAGAGCTGGAATTTGCATCGCAGAGAGGAAGGGATTTTTCTGTGCATCTTGAGAAGTGAAGGGCTGTTCTTTGGGCTTTGCTTCTGTCAGAGATCCTGACAGATTTTGGGCTGGGCTGAGCCTGCTGGGGTGGGCACAGAAAGCATCTGGGTGTGAAGCAGAAGCTGCTGCCAAAGGAAACCAAATCCTTTTTTTGGAGACACTGTCAGGGTTATTTAGAGGTAGGTTTAAAATGTGCTGCTGTTTTCCCTGCAGTGAGGAATACCTCTCTCTGAACTCTTCCCGGAGGATAGGCTACACTGCCGAGTAGGAGGGAAACATCCCTGCCTGAGTTCACATCTGAGTATGTCTGAAACGCAGTGGAGCTGACGCAGTTCAGCAATCTAAGGGGCACTTTGGTAATCTATATATTTAATATCCTATATAAAATTTTACAACCTATATATTAAGAATTTTGTATTAAATATGTATATGTACAGTGTCTAGCACACTAACATTTGCTCTTACTTGCTGCAGTCATAACTTTACTAGATAGCGTGTCCCTGCTCCTGCTAGCCCAAGTCTTGACCTGACCAGTATACAAGCACCTCCTGGGCAGAGACGAATACCATGAGGTCTCACAAGGAGCCGTACAGCTCGCCAGAGACTACACGTCCTCAGGGCCTGGCCATGGCACTGCCTGGCAGTCCCACCAGAGCATTTGGAGGGGTTACAGGGGATTTTGGACTTGGTCGCTGCCCTACTTGTCCCTGTGGAGCTTGTAGCACTGGAGCTGCTGCTCTGAGGTACGTTTTTCTTGCGCAGATTTTATATTGGCTCAGTCTTGGCATCTCTGAGGCTCCTGGGGTGGAACTGTCACAGCTTGCTGAAGGCATAAAACTGCGGTCCTCCTAATCGCTGCCCCCAAGGTTTTCAGCTGTGCTTGGCAATGTGAAAACTGCCTGCAGTTCTCAGGATACGTCAAGCCTCTTTTTGTCCCTTTATAAGAGCCTCTCTTACCCATGCAGCAGCAGAGCTGAGGGACCTCAGAAGAGCATGCAACTGATAGGAATTAACAAGAAAGTCGAGAGAGCAAGTGTGCTGTTTTCTTCCTAAATTTTTTTGGGGAGATTTGTGAGACATTGGGACATTCTGCCAGTGAATGACATAATTAACAAGAAGTGAGCTCAGCACTTGTTATCAGTGCATGCCTTGAGAACGAGCTGTGAACAATTCTATTAAAGCTGCACAACTGCAGATAGGGCTTAAGGCAGAGAACTGGGTCTGCCCACCTGTAGGTGCCACAGGTTTCTGTCATCCCCGGGACACATCCTGAGGTCCTTGGCTTTCTTCTAGCAAGCATTTACCTATGCCAAATCTCAAGTGTTTTCCAGAGGAGGTTGTATGGGAAGAATTGAATGAAATTTGGGCGCAGACCTGGGAATCTGTTTTCTCTCTCCCAAGCACCTTGAGTGATGTGATATGATGGGGAAAGGGTCTCTGTATCAGCCTTAGATAGGCTAACTGGTTTTACCCAGCATGTGGGGCTGAAGCAGGGAGAGAGGTGAGACATAAAGGTTTTGGTGTGGGGGTGACTGGATGGGGTGGTCTCACTCAGGGCAGGAAACCTGAAGATACTGACCTGTCTTTGCCTTTCCCCCCCTTACTTCACTTAATTATAGCATCTTAAACACTCTGCAAGTTGCTTGGGGCATGAGCTGGGTTTATATATGTTATGAGTTATGCAGCTGCACAGTGCTCAGCACAGAAGGGCTCTGATCCTGACTGATGCCCTTGGGCCTCCAAGGTGGATGTCCGAGATGTCCTCCTTTAGTGTGCGGACTGTCATAGCGGCAGGAAGCACTTGTATCAAACAGACAGTGCTGCCTGTTGTTTTTCTTTTAAATCCCTTGGCCCTGCGTTTTTGACTGCTCATTTACTTGCACAATATAAAAATGCAAAGAGGCTCCCTTTTCCCCCCTCCCGCAGCAAGGCATCCTTCGCAAAGTGGTGAGCACTGCAATAACCGAACTTCCCATCTCTAAAACAACCAGTTTTGACTGAGTACTTCCTTGGCACTCATGCTGAGCAAGAAAATGCCGTGGTTTGGGAGTTGCTTGTTTGAGTGAACCACCACATAAGCAAGAGGCAGCTGCTGGGTCTGAGACTGCAGCTGGGAATTCTGATGGAAAAATCTCTTTGCTTTAGTGAAAACGTAAAACATGGGTCTTTTTATTTGAAGCATATCACCATCACGTCCTTCCTCCAGCCCCGCAATCTTCAGCTGAGATAACTGAAATCTCTGGAGTATATTGTGTTCAGAGTGACCTTCAGTAAACTCGCCTTCTGACCTTAGCGCCGTGCCTGAAACGGATCTCTCTGCGCCTGCCAATACAACCAGGAGTCTGTTATGCAAAGCAGAAGGTGTTGCTTCTTGGTGGACCTGGCAATTGGTTTGAAACCTCCTGTTCAGTCTGAATTTCAGCCTGGTGCAGAATGTGTTTTTTTTTGCCTGGTTTCTAAATGGATAATGTGCTTCAGTTTCTTATTTTGTCTGGTAGGTACTTTTATACAGCGTACATTTGCAAAGACTGGCTTTCTTAGAGATCAGCCTTATCCTACTATCTCATCACCACAGTTATTTCAGGCCTAGTAGGTATTTTTCTTGGTGATTGCATTAAAAAATGTATGTTATTCAGGGCAGGACATTGGCAGAACTTGTGACATGATTTGTAAGGTTAAGGTGAAGCATTTGATGGTCTCTTAGTTATTCAACCTGAAGAAGGTGTCAAGCCTGTCCTCCCACCACTGCACATGACGTAAATGAAAAACTAGGGAAAAAACAGCTCTAGATCCACTCTTCTGCAGGCAGCTAATGTACATAAAAAGGATTTTGTATTATGTATTTGCATAAATAAAGGAAAGACAGCATTACTGGTAGGTAGTACCTAGCTGGCATTTACATCTGTCAAGCCTAAATGAGAGCTGGGTGTTTATGAAGTGGAATGATTTAACATGCCAGTCTTCTCTCAGCTGTCATCTATTTCAGGAATTTCAAATCTTTCTAAATTAAGCTTATTTCTCCTTCTTGCCTGGCTCCAGAGTGGGAAAAACTTTACTGGAATAAACAAATAATTCATTTTAGTAAAATCATACTGGTGGTAGGGGGGAAAGGCGAAGGCAGAAGAGAGTAACTACTTTAACTCAATAAAATATTGACATGGATAAGTGAAAGAGGGAATAAAAGGGAGGCAGAACATGTGATTATCCAGCATCCCAAATGTGCAGTGTAAACAAAACTTTTGTGGTGAGGGATGGCTAGCGATCGGCTCGGCGTGTCAGGATGGAGAGTAATTGCTCAGCCTGCTGGGAAGCCTCATTGCTCAGGTGATGGAGCGAGTATTCTGTATTTATTCAACAGCCTTGCTGTGAGCCAGGGAATTGGGTCCTGGTGTCAGGCTTGGACAGGGAGGCTGGCAAGTTATCTCTCCTAATCCTGAAAGAGAGTTTCTTCTAACAGCTGATCGTGCATGGTGGAAGCCAGGGAGAGTGCTGCCCTTACACACGGTTACTTTATCTTATGCTCCTCAAGAAGGAATTGCAACTCCCAGCCAGTTGGAAGAATCGTCTCATGGCTATTCCAGATTTTTCCCTCTCACATCTAGCTCTTATCAGTTACCACTTTTCTCCACTTGTTTTCTCCTTGTCTCCCTTCCCTTCACCACCTTGTCCTGGACTGGATCTTCCCCCATGTCACACCTGACTGGTGCTGGCACAGGTTCTTTCTCTGGGGAAGCTGAATGCACCTGGTAAGATAAATCCTGCTGCTAAAAGCTGTGGACAGTGAACATTAAGCAGCAATTAGTGCGACTTGAGCTTTTTGTGGTGGCGCAATACCAGGAAACTTGATAGCGTGCAATTCCCGTTGGTGGATTTACCGCAGTCGCTTGGTGTGGGTGAAATGAGGATCAGAGTGAGCTGTTGGTCACTAGTTGTATTTCCTCTAGGGCCCAGACTTTTCTTGGAGATCTTTCTCAATGCTAGACTTCTCCAAGGAACTGCTGATAGTTTCTTGCCAGCTCACCTGTCTGGCTTCTTATCAGCCTGCTGAGCCATGAATCCCAGATGGGTGTTTAAGCACCCCAGGTACCCAACCAGGCGCTGGCCGGTTGCACCAGGTGTGCTTTTTCAGAGGTGCAGGCCTTTGAAGCAGCAGCAACAATGGATTTTAAACTTATTTCAAGGAATAGGTGAGGGAGAAACTGTGTCAGTTTTAATCTGAAGCAGCTATGGTTTTATTGCTGTGTGACTAGCAGCTGGAGAATGCTGGGGAGCATGTTGTGCTTTGATGTTTCCAAAATGCGGTCCTAGGGGATTTCAGTGTAACCAAAAATGTTTGAAGTGCTGGCCTGTTGCCACAGTCTGGGATGAAGAATGTTTCTGAAAACCTTTGCATTTCTGTATGGAACTGGAATGCATTTTTCCCATGCAGCCCCAGGCAGGACTGAGATGGATGTGCATGTGCTGTGGAATTGTCTTATGGCACCACTAATTCATAACCCCAGGGCAACAGCAAAATCTAAGGACCAGATTTTCAGGACTTAACTCTAACTGAAGATCTCATTCTTATGATCTTGGAGAAAGAAAATATCCAGTAGTTCATTCCTAAAATGCAATGTGATTTCCGATCCCTGGATTTTTATGAAGTGGAAGAGTGATATAAATTCGGTTTGTGTATGTACATCTCCACCTCTATACATGCAGAAAGCTCTGCAGAAAGCAATGCTTTTTTTTTTTTTTTGAATAAGGCAGTAACATGTCTTCTCAGTTGAAGTGGCATAAAAGGTAAAATACAGAATGTAAGCCATTAGATTAATTGTATTTAGCATGTTTCTAATTCTGGCCTGAAAGGAATTAGTGTCACAGCAGAGGGAAAAATAACCATGCTGTTCTGTTGTTCTTCAGTGTAGATTCAAATATAAATTACTCGCCTATCCATTAGAAAAATGTGAGTTCTGGAGCTCATAAAATATTAGCAGAGAAGGGATTTTGTCATCCATTGGTGTTAGTGTTTAATTGGCAAGGCTCAGCAGGACTTTGTCCATATACTTTATAAAGAAGTTCTCTGAACGAAGGGCTTTTCCCTCACTCTCTTCACAGCCCCTTATTACACTTTTTCTTCTCACCTTCCTTCTAGGTCTATGCCTTCATTTGGCTTGCTGAACTCTTGCACAAGTCACTGAGAAGCTTTAGGCCAAGGAATGGGTTAAAGAGTCAGCCTCCCAGCAGACAATTAGTCTCTTCTGGCAATATCTTAATTAATCTTGTTGTTAGGCTTTGTCACTAATTGCTATAGGTGAGGTCTAACCCTAATAAGAGCCACCCCCTTTGGCATGGTGCAGGCACCATGCCACGACCCGGGTGATGGAGCAGCAGACGCTCTGGATGGAGTTACGTGCGCAGGAATTTGCCTTTGCAGGGCTTCACTGGCCACCCCCGCAGATGGCAGCCTGCAAGGAGTAACGCAGCCTGAAGCCTCCTTCCCGGATGTCTGGGCAATTTGATTCAGGGGCCAGTACTGCACTGTGTTTGCTCAGTGGGGCATCCCAGTCTTCAGGTGCATGATGTGCCACTGCAGCCTGCTGTCGATAAAAGGCTTTAGATTAAAAGCCTTGATCACCTCCCGTTAATGCTTCACACCAACCGTGCTTTTAAAAGATTGTCTCGATGATAAAATGAGTGACCTTCACATCCCAGAGTTTCAGAAGCGCTAGCTATGCCCTCCCATTAGATTATTATTACCGGTTATAATGTCGTGCTATAAATTGTATTAAGACTAGGTGTAGCACTGAGGCAGAGCTATCTGTTCTCCCCAGTCTCCATCTCACTGGGAGCGTGCTTCTCTCTGTGCCCACTGAACAACAGTTCACACCTTCACAGTTTCCTGCACTTCACCCTGAATTTTGCTTCTCAGCATTTTTTAAGCTGGGTAGAGTGCTTCATCCTCCAAAGTAGCTTCAATTTTCATGATAAAAGCAACTGCTAGCCTCATGTAGGTGGTGTCAGATGCTTCTGGCCCATCAACCGATGTAGAGCATTTTCCCTGATGTTGCAAAAAATGGGAGAGCATCCTCTAAACAAGGGTGGGGGGAGGGAAGAGGACAAACTCGAAATAAGTGACTGTAACAGTGATTTTGTATTTCAAAGGGCCCTTGCATGCCAAACAGGAACCTCTTGTTTTTCAGGATGCACTTGAATTGGCTGATGCTGACGTCTCTCGCTGAGTTCTTAAAGCTGCTTCCTGCTGAATCACGCAACCTCATCTCGCTGTGCCTGTGCCTATAGCGCAGCAGGGAGGGACAGTGCTGGGTTCAAGAGAGGCACTGAAACTTTAATGAAAAGCCTCTGAACTAAGCAGGGTTTGTGTGCTAGGCACGTTTGAAAAGCCCGTTTGCTGCTTATGTTATGGGCGCATTTTGAAAGAACCGCTGGTATTTCTGTCCTGGGCAGTCATTTGTTCTTCTTTCCCTCGTTGTTCTGTACAGGCTTCCGAGTATTTCTGCTGCTATTCAGTCATCTGCCAGAGCCTGCTTCTGCAGCCCTTCCTTGGATGGGTACATCTGATTTGGTGGGTGCTGCAGCAAGCAACCGTGACAACTGGCAGTGGTTGTGTTCAGGTTACTCATCTGAATCACTGTGCACGAAGCCCTTCATGCTCTTCTGGGTGCAGGTATCAGACTCTGCTTTGCTGGGTGGCTTTGGAGCAGTCACAAGCTGTACATTTTCAGCAGGCTCAGAGGGTGCTTAGCGTCTCTCTAAAAGCTCTCAGCACTATGCAGTGTTGGGAAATCTCGTTACTCCTGCCACCAGTGTTAAGATTGAAATTGGTAAAGCTTCCCCCTTACCTTCAGAAAGAGCATCCCAAATGGCTGTAGCAGGAATAAAACCCTGTGCTAGGTCCAGTTTATAGCCCAGGATTTGCCTTGCACGTGGTATTTCTAGCAGAGGGTTAATCCTGTGGTCCTTATTCCATGCCAGCTGAACCCTTGGGTGTGATGCAAAATAACAGGTACCTACAAGGCATCTTCTTACCTCTACAGGTACTTGATGCTTTAGACACAAGAAAGGTGCCTGTGAACATTAACAGAATTGAGACATAGAGGGTGAAAATCCTCCCAGAAATGGCTTTTCAGTCCAAGGGCATGACTCTTCCATTCCTACTCACTGGATTAACATTGTATTGGTGGGGACACTACAGACCAGGGGAAAGGAACCTGCTGTGGGATTACTCATGAGATAAGGCTGGCAGGGTGCGGTTCATCTTCTGTATTCTGTCTCTCTGTTGGCCTTTGCAAGCTCACCTTTCCGGCTGCATTTACGACTGAGCTTTATGGGTTTTCAGAATGATTTCTGGAGCTCTTTCTGATCAATACGCAGTAGCGGTCCCTCTCTGGAGGGCATGTTCTGACATGATATTACCCTGCCATCCATTCTCTTCTCGGTTTATAGGTCTCCTTAATATTTAAATGGGTTTCTTGCTGCAGTTCTTGTGCCCCGTTTACCCAAATAATCTATAACTCAATGACTTCTAAATCCACTTCACAAGTTGTTATATTCATTATAAATGAGTTGTAGTGCAACCTGCATCACAAGTAGATATTCTCATCTGGAGGTCTGTGCTGAGATCCAGCATGAGCAGCGAATATATTAAACCCATAAAACCCCCAAGACATACCGTACCATACAAAATGAGCTCTAACTACATGCTTTATTCCTCCTTATCACTTATATTCACCAGCCATTCAATGAAAATGTACTATACACACACACCAGGCAGCTGTTCACACAGCCACAGCACCTTGTACAGCTCCTACCAAGGTTTTGCAAGTGGCTGGCACTTCTAGCAAGGCTATTTGGAGATGGCTGCGACAGCAGATCTATGCCATTAGCCATGTAAGTCTAACTGCTTATGCAGGATGGGCCTAATCCAGTAGTGTCCTGGGCCCTGCAGTGCAAGAGGAACCAACATCCCATGCTCAGTCTCAAGCCTGTGACCGGTCTCATTTTTTCAGTGACACCAGGCTCACTGGCTGCTTTCTCAAAGTTGAAGATGCAGCTTGGTGTTGAATGGCCAAAGGATTCAAGGGCCAAGGATTCAGACATGCCTCTGCGTCTTCGGGGGCTTTATTACTGCCACAGTCAGCTTCATCTGCCCAAGGGCTTTGTCTGGTAGGATCTTAGCTACTTTTTAATCTCAAATCCTGGCTGATTGCTGTGCTAAAGTCAGCTTCATGACTGCTTTACTCCCCAAATGCTGTGGATCTGAGAATCCTGTATAGATGTTGCTCTTGAGATTTTACTTCCTTTTTAACGTGCTCTTTTTTTTTTTTTTTTTTTGTATCATTGTGGAGTAGTAGCTTTAAAAGGGATTTGAAAAAAGGAAATCTGGAGTTTGGAAGAGACTCCCTACCCCATTCTGACAATGAATGCAGGAGAAATATTAGAACTTGGCAATATTCCTTTGCTTGTAAAATTTGATAGATTTAGATTTGACTGGTTTGCCTTGGATTGAGTAGGAATGTTATTAGTGCATGAAATTCAATGAGCTCTAATGCTATTTAAAAAGCCCTAATGAGAAGGGTGCTTTTGTGTCAAATTCTATTGTGTTTTTTTTTTCTTCCTTTTCTGCTTTCCCTATTTGAAGAGCTCTAAAAATATTTTTAACAGCTAAGGAGGGAAATACACTTTTGTCTGAAGGACCTGGGGGAGGAGGGGAGTCTGGGGGAAGGGGAGTGACTTGATTTGGTTGGTAGCTTTTACTGTATGTATGTGTTCTCCTGTGAACCATTAAATTGGGGAGTTCACTTGGGTTACAGCTGGTGCTAATTGTGATTTGAGTTTACTGACTGGCCTCCTTGTCTTTCCAATCAAGATTCATTGTCTTTTCTGTCTGTTGAGTTTTTTGTGTGACTTATGGGAAAGTATCAGCTTAAAGGACAAAGAATTGAGATGATCAGTTTTTACAGTGAAAATCTTTTTTTGAAAGAACATCTTTTTATTAAATGCAATATTCCTGTCCATAAGACCTGGTAAGGAATTGTGCACCTTGATTGTTTTTTCGTGGGATACACAGTTTCTACAAAATTTAGTATAAGGAAATCTTCTATTTATTTAAAAAAAATCCATAAGGTGAAAAAAATCTAAACCATTTTTTTTGATCTAAATAAAAATATTTAGTTTGAACAAAACTGAAGCATCTTGTTTTTGAATCAGCTCATTAAATTGGGTCTGTCCATGCCTTGAAAGTGCTGCCCGCTGCACAGACCTGGCTCCTTGACTGTTATTTCTGCTTTGACTGGGCTTTGTGGTGTGTTATGGAAGTTGTTCCTCTAGAGGCATCATAGGAGATACATTCTGGATATGAAGCCCAACCCACAAAAAGACCAATGCACTCACAAACACCCACTTGCAGTAGGCACCAAGGACCATAAGCTGATGCAGTTACTGCCAAATAGCCTTGAAGCAAGCTGTTTCTAATGACATGTTAAAATAAGATCTTTCATGGTTTAAATAATCTTTGAACTTAAATTCTGAAAAGGGCTTTTGATATTTTAGCTTTCTCTCCAGCTTGGAGAGAAAAATAAACAATGAATGATCAGAATTTACTGTGGAATATTGAATCTGATTTTTTTTTCTTTGTTCTAATACTACACATACAAGCAAAATTGATCAAAGTTCCTGCTTCAGATTTATATCTTATACCATTTAATGCTTTTTTAAAAAAATATTTTAAAACATTTTAGCTCTAGAAGCCTGACAGGTCCCTGCACAGAAAGCCCTAGGACAAGGAACCCCAAATATACCGTTTCCTTCTTTCTCACTAGTCTCTTAAAACAAACTACGTATTTTATGTCAACAGACAGAACAGCCTTTTTTCTAACCGCAATAAATCTGATGACAATTTACTTTATATGAAGTCTTATGTAATGCAGTTTATCTCCTGGGTAGGATTTCTTTTTGACTTCTGTCTTAGCACAGGATGTACAAACAATTACTCCTGCAGCAGGGAAAGCTGCCCCTTCTGCAAGCACTCCCACCCCCATGTTTGCATGTCTCGCTTCTGCTGCACTGTGTGGATGGGAGACAACACTAGTTTTTGAAAACTCCTACATCAGCCAAAAGCTGTGTTTTAAGGTGGATTTTGCTTGCCAGATCCATTGTGCAGATTAGATTTAGCTGAACCACCCAGAGGCCTGGAAGTAGTAGAATAATTCCAGTTTGCACCTTCACAAAGGCTGTCTGGGCTGCGTCCCAGGGCAAGGAGATGAGCTGCTCCAATGTGTAGCTGAAAACTGTCTTCACTTTGTGGCCCTGAAGCTGTTTGCTTGGCTAAATAGTTCCTAGAATAAAGCAAAAAATGGGCCCAAATCATCAGGCCTGACGTGCAGAACCCAGTCAGGTCACTGGTGGGGCTGGTGTGGCAAAGTGCCGGCAATGGTCCTCTCCTGTTGTCTCCAAAAGAAGTGAAGGAAGCTCAGCATCTTCCAGGATGCAGCCATTATAAAATCTCCTGTGACATTGCTCATGGCGTCATGCAAAGTATCAGACATCAGTAAATAATTATTACTAATTATGTCCATAGTGGTTTCAAATCCATTGCTTATTTTCTGTTTGTGTTCTGCTCTGGTTGCCCAAAGCAGAAGTCCTAAAACACCTTGCACAAGGCGGGTCTTGCAGAACAGTGTCTCCTCCTCTTTGAAAAGGATAAAGTCCCATAAATCATGCACAAGAGCCTGTTTTTTTGCGATCATCTAGTCCAGCCTACAGACCTAACAGAGAAAAAATAATGAGCTCAGTCTGTGGATGCCTCATCCCCAGAATTAATTGTTCAGGTTTTCATCCTTATCTCTTGGCTCTTTTATAGATATTTTTTTTTTCCAAGTTCATTTAAGAGAAAGCTAAAAAAAGAAGCTTTCATCACAGTATCAAACATCTTTCTTTATACATTAGAAAAAAACTCACCTCTCTATATAGTTCAAGGATCTATTATTGTTCTATTAACCATGTGACATCTGCATATTGGCACAGGGTTTCATGCCCTGGTCATTCTCGAGGGACTATACCACTGTTATGTTGCTGGCACAGCCATTTTTCCAGGGTAACTGGTGCACAAGGGCAGTGCTATATTAAGTGCAACATATGCTAGAAATCAGAAATGGAAATGCCTCATCATTGCAGTAAGAGCACTAAGCCAAGGCTTAGTTAGCAGCTGGGACACAATATAAAAATAGTAAACCTGGGTGAGAAGGGCTCATAGGAGAAAAACGCAATAAAAGAAGTAGGAACTTCTAATTTTCATTTTCAGAACTGACTGGGGAAAACACTCTTGCACAGGTTTTTCATCAACATAGAAACAATGGACCCCCAAAACGAGTCTTTTGAAATCATCAGTGAAAAATCTCAAGGGTTTTGGCTGAATACTCTTGTTCTTTTCTGAAGTGATTGTTCTTTTTCAGTTAAAAATGGAAAATTTCAAGGAAAGAAAGTGCTTCTTTTTGAAATCTGCCTTACATCAAAACCTTAAGTACAAGCAGAAAAGGGAAAACTTCTGAGATAAAACTTCTACACATTTTCAAAATTTTTTTTTTACCTGGTTATTTGTAGAGCATATTACTAACACTTTAGGCTTTTTTTTTTGGCGGAGTTAAAAGGGTAAATATATTGCAGAAGAATATCTTATTATAAATCTCAGTGTCACATCATGAAGGAAAACATCTTCACTGGCCCTGAAATAACTGTAGAAACTCAGGGAACCTAGAGATAGGGACCAAACCATACTGCCACTAGACTGGATGTGCAGCAGGGGACTGGGGACTTGTGCCTCAGGAGGGCTCTGGGACAGTGCAAGTGTGGCCTTAAGCTTGTTTGCTCTGTAGGGATGTACTCAGCTCCATAAGCAGAGTGCTATGTGCTGTGCTGCTCTATGTGTGGGCCCTTTCTATGGTTGGGATGGGTGCTCTGATACTTGCAGTCTATGTCAGAAAGAAGCTAGCTCAAAAAACAGTTGTAGGCTAAACCCAGCCAGTACTGGTGGGGCTCTTCAGTTTGCAGTAGCCAGTGGGGCAGACTGGATGAACTTCTGACCTTAAATCCTTGAAAGAGCAATGAAGAGCCTTTTGGGACTGTATGGAGTAGGCTGCAAATTGGCAAGGCTGAAGATGTCTAGAAGGGAGTAGCCTGTGGGAAGAGCAAGGACCCAGCAATCATGGAGTCTGGGAAAAGAAAGTATTTGGGTTGGGAAGAAATTTTTCTGTCCAAGGGAGGGGCTTGTGGTCAGGGAGAGCACAACAACCATCTCTGAGCAGCTGAGCTGTCTGCTGGTTATATGACTGTGCTGACCCCAGCAAGAGTTTCTGCATCCCCATATGTGATTGATGGGCAGCACCTGGGGTTTGGCACACTGGGTACTAGTTAAGGCTCTCAGGATTTAGCTAATCAGGAGTTTGTTGTTGAACTGTTATGTTCAATTTAATATTATGACATGTAGCTCCTCAGGATGCTTCATGCCTCGTTGGCTTTTGTAGCACCCTACACCAAGGTGCTGCTTGCACCCCGTTCCCCAAGTAGCTTCTTAGAGTCTGCTCCTGCTTAGAGAGTGCCCAGCTCCCTCCCATCCCCTGCACCCAGTCCCACACCGCAGCTGGGTGGTACACTGGATCTGTGAACTGGTCCCAGTTAAAAATCCTCCCTCTCCTCCTCTTTCCTGGCAGGGCTGTTTGTAAGCATGATCATTCCTTGACCACTGTAGGGCCCTCATTGTGTGGGCAGAACTGAGAGAGGTGATCCATGGTGGAGGGTGGCAGGGTAGAAAATTGTGGGTTTTGTTAAACTGTTTTGTCAAAGAAACAAACCAGGGTGGTTGTTCTTTGCTTAAGTTTTAGGTGTTCCTTGTGTGTTCCTCAGACATGCCCCCTCCTTTTTGACTGCACTTCAAGACTCTCACTTACCCTGTCCTGGTGCTTTGATGCTTTATCGGAAATATAATGCATTTGAGGATCTGGCACTGTAGACAAGAGAATCCAAGAAAGGAACTAGAGCTCCTATCAGGACCTACAGCATCTATTTTTGGCCAAAATATTCTTTTTCTTTAAAGTTTTTAGGGGAAAGAAAAAAGACATTTGCAGGAAAATTTTAATGAATGGTAGGGTGGTAACTGCTGCTAACTGTTTCCACTTGAAATTTTATTTGTTTCTGCCAGTCTGTTCGTTCTATGTTGCATTACTGTGTAAAAGAATATGCCATGGCTGGTGAGCAAACGCAGGAACCTGACTCTAGGGCTGGCTGGCTTCACTGGTGTCCGAAGATGCTGGTGGTTTGTTGTCAGGATATTCAGCTGTTTGTTCATTCTAAAGCCTTCAAGTCTGATCAACAGGTGCAACTTTTCTGATAGATTTGGAAGTGATGTTTCACTGTGGCATCAGTTTGTAGTCCGAGACTTTATTGTTACAGATGTTTATGTGCAAAGTGAATGGGCTGATGATATTGTTTGGTTTCTTTTCTTTCCGTGTGTCTTCAGCATTCACCCTCTTTTCACAGCAGTACTGATTCTTCCAATACATACTTCATAAAAAAAAGTCTGTAGACTTGCTGGACTTGACCAAAGTCATGTGGATAGTGTTGACCTGGCCCCTGCCAGCCCTATCAGTGTCACTGTAAGAAACTTGGCATTTGCCAAGGGTAAGTAGGAAAATCTTTCCTATGCAAGCTGGAAAAGCTGCCTTGACAGATTGCTTGTCAGAAGCGCTGCTGGGAACATTGATTTAATGGTTCTAGATGGTACCCACAGCCCACACACCTGACCTGAAACCTCAGCAGCCAGGTCTGTCCTAAGTGTCACACAGGGCCAGTAACCTGAGAAAGGCTGAAAGTGCAAGCACTCCTGCATGCTATGTAAGCCTCCTCCTGGCCTGTGAAAAAGAGGCATTGGTGTAGCACTGGCTTCTGCTAATGGTGTCTCTGTCATAGGTATGCGCTGGTCACGATAGCTTGATCTTTTTAATATGGCGCATTGCTGTGGGTATCATATAAAAGTGTGCCTTGAGGGAGCACTTGAAGCAGCAGAGCACAGTAACTTCGTGAATTGGTTCAGGGATGCCCTAAAAAAACTTCCATCAATGGCATCATCCTGCTGCTGCGTGGTATCAGCACAAAGACCTGTCAATGCTCTGTCTTGCTCCATGCTGAATTTGCAGACAACTATGTTTCATCAGACCGGCTCTGCCAGTCCTTTGAAAACACCAATGTGCAAGGGAGGAAATGAGGCACACGAAGACAGTACTATTGTAGTAAAGTCACGACCTTACTAACCTCTGGCCCCATATTCATACAAACAATACTGTGATCAAATAAGACTACAGCCTTCAACAGATGGAGAGTCAATACAACATTGCTGAAGGATAATATATTAATTTCATTTACACAGCTAAGAAAATCCAGAATACACCACTTATAGTGAACATGTTCTGCCCTCTAAGTTGACCTTTTAGAAAATTTTAACAGAGCTGTATAAAAAGTGAGAGAGAAATAGTAAATGCTCATCAAATTAGGAGAAGAAATTGCCTGAAAATGGCATTTGGGAGACCAAGCTAGACAATTTTTAAATAATAGAGTTGGAAACACAATGAAAATAGCCCTATCAAAATAGAATATATGTGACAGAATTTTTATAATGCTTCACAAGGCTTCTGCGAATATAATATGCAAGCTGGGAATATTGGATTCAAAATAATAAAAAGTTCCCAGTCAAGCTCCATCTCATTGCAATGAGCTGTAGTGGCTTTAGGCAGATGCTAAGAGGTTGCAAGCAAGTGCTTAAGCAGTCTTACATAAGAGATAAATATGATGGATCCACAAGTAGTAGAAGCACTTCTTAGGATAAAGAGAATCTCCCAAAAATCACAGTACAGGCAAAGCTGGAAGCTGTGATGGATTCATCTGAGGCTACTGTATGAACTACAGGAAAAGAAGCCAATTAATCTCAGGCTATACAGTGAGTAGATTATAGGATCAAGGACTTTTTGCATTTGGAAACCAAATGCAAAGTTAGCACTGAAAAGACTAGGAAGCAAGGAAGAACCTTGGAGACAACAGCCCGTGGGTATCGGATCCAGCCGCTCTCTGCAGCTGTATCCATGATTTTGTCATGTGCTGAAGAAGTACTTGCAGATGCAGTCCTACCAAAAGGTGAGATAACACTGCACAGAGCAGGCCTGATTTTCATCTTAGCTATGCATGTATGAGTTGCATTGTACAACTGTACATCCAAAGCGAGGTCTGGATTGCTACATTAGGCACAGTTTACTGCAAGGAGGACTTTAGGCAGTGCGTGGGTCTAAAACCAGCTCTGTTAGCATCCTGCTTGGTGTGTGTGCATGCATAAACAGACACACACACGTACACACTTACACACTCCTATGATGAATAGAGACGTATGCAGGCTGCCTCTCCCAGCCCCTAGTCTGACTGCATAGTTGCACGTTTCAAGACCAACGCAACATGTGATGCATGCTACTTTTTCACAGAATACTTCCCAAAAATAAAATGGAAAGTTTAATCCTCCCCCCAACCTGTTTTTTTTAAACCTTCTCAAATGATGTTTCTTTGTGCTGTAATTTAGGATCTGTATAAATATATTCTGCTGCAAAGGGTGATAATTACCACACCCACACAATTTTATAATACACACATCTAATTGTAGTACAGTTACTTGTGGCAGCCAAGCACTGAAAATACACTTTTATTGTATGCCTCTAAGCAATGATAAAAAAGTCTTTTTATTGCTACCTGAATGTATACTTTCAGGGCATTTTTATTTCACCTAACTAATCTGCTTTTAGATTTTTCTCTTTGTGTGGCTTTCAAAATTCCCTTTCTGCAATTAAAAATATAGGTAATTAGTAGGGACATAAAAAGACTGTCTGGGAATATCTTGTCAGTGCGTCACAGTGTCATGCGGAGATGCCCAAGCTGGATCCAAAAAAGATGAAAGACCTTCCCATTGGTACAGCAGAAAGAAATTCAGATATTGCCGTTTCTTGTGGGTCAGCCTGGTCAGGGCAGGACCTTGACCAAGGCAGGGGCAATAGCCAAGGTCTATTTATCATCCTTTTATATACATCTTGCCGAAAGAAAAGCTAGGTCCTCCACTCCCTTCTCTCCCAAGAAGCAACAGCCTTTTCCACAATTAACCCCTACTCTCAGAAGTTTTACCTGTACTGTCCAACAAACTTGTGTCACTGTTTGCTCCTACAACTTGGTCCCTGGTCCCTTAATTGCCAGAGCTCCATGAGCTCTGGTCTGAAAAAGGCCTCAAAGGCTATTTCCCTCTGAATTTAAATCCTAGTATTGTTCTGGGGATGGTTCGCCCCAGGGGCTGTCCCCTACAGGCAGTCCCTATAGTTTCCCTATAGGCTGTTTCTTTGTCTCCTCTGAGCTCAAGACTTGATCTACCCAACCTCTCCCTGCCTGTGCCTGCGAGGGGCAGTTCATTTCTAAATCACTTCCCGAAGCCTGTACTTATCAGAACTTGTTTCAGGATTTGCTGGAGAGTGAAGGCTGAGCTTGAAACTCTCACTCCCTCATGTAGTCTTAGCTGCCAAGATTTAGGACGTCTCAAAGGATTATATGCCGTTCTATAGGCCTTCACCATCCCAACGGGCTGTGATTTGCTTGCTGTTTGCCTTTTGCGAGGGGGAAGAGTACATCCAGCACAGTCGGAGGGAGCTTTGGGTCAGATCACCAAGGGTCCTGCCTCTGACCGGGTGGCTGTAGTCATTTTTAGCTCTAGGCAAAAAAAATCCCCTCGAGCAGAAAACATAATTTAACAACATCCTCACTGAGTCAGGGTGAAACCTTGCCTCTCTGCTTGCTGGAAGGAGATGGAAAGAAACAGCTGTGACACCCCAGAGGAGATGTCCAAGGGATGTGTCCTCCTGCGCAGTACGTCAGGTGATGCTGCTGGGTGAGTCACGCTGGTTTTTAGCAGGCACTGTGCAGAGCAATCCTTCCGTACTTCTTTGAGAGATTTACCCTCTTGAGGTTAAGCTGCTGCAATTTTGACTGCGGAGGGGAAAAAAAACCCCACAGTTCAAAGGCAGAGTTTCAAAGTCAGGCTCATGCATGGGATTACAGCAGAAAGATTGGGGCTGGGGAGAGAGGCAAGGAGAAGGGGGCATGGAGAGAGCTGGCACTGAAATTTCACATGACAGCCTGCTTGGCAGCCGGCAGTGGCACAGACCCTGCGTGGTGCTGCTCACTGCAGCACGCCTGGTGCTGGGATGTCAGAGCACACTTCAAACCTTATCTGGGGATCCCCACATTTCAGCTTCATGGGTTAGAGCAGGTCTTTGCCAGTCTTCAGCTCCTTCTGTCCTTGGAATGTTTCCCTTCACCCTGTTGAAAGACCTCTCCTTAAAAAGGATGCACAAGCAAAGCCTCTAGCTCTCAGAGATAGCAAAAGGGTTTGAACGCACTCTGCTCCCTTTGAAAGGACACAAAACTGTGCTTAAATCCTCTGGCAGTGCAGAAATCTCTACCCTGGTGCTGCTGTGGGACCTGCATGAGCCCTGGTGTTTTCCAGCACAGTTGCAGTCTCAGGACCCTGCCACCCTGTGCCACCAAACTGTCCCTCAAAGGGCACCCTGCACCTCTCCTATGGCTAAAGCAGGGGCAGGGCCAGGCTGCCAAGTCTCTAAGGACACAGCTGCAGCTCAGATGCCTCCTGTCACAGCTTGCTACCAGGAGGCAATTAATCTAATTGCCTAATTTGAGGGACCAGGTGGAGAAGCCCTTTGGAACCTGCACCTCTCTTCCAGCTCTGTCCCTCTCTGGACAGTCTGGGTTTCATCCTGGATTGTCCATGCCCTCCTGTCCCCATTTCTCCTCTTCCCCATTTCTGCTGTCTCCCTGGGCTTCCAGCACAGATCTCAGCATCAGCCCCTCCAGTCCCTTCACCTCCCTGTTCCTCCAGCATGTCCTGAAACCAATTCTCAAACCAGCTCTGTTGATCCTTTCTTCTGGAACTCTGCTGTCTACCATATTTTTTCCATGATTGTCACCCTTATGAGTTTATCAAGGTGTCACTGAAGCCCAGCCCTGAAGACTTCTGTCACATAATCACAGAGCAAACTTGCAAAACATCAGCGTGACCCAGCATCTGTCGCTGTCTTTCCGATACGAGGACAGTAATAACTTTGGTAGTAGTCTAGCTGTCTTCATTGATTCATTTAGATTGCTTTTGAATAATCTTGCTCAGCACCTTTCTAATATCTTGTCTAATATTGATTAGAAAATCTTGAAAACATTAGTTCACTGGAGGTAAACAAATATGATAGAAGTGTTGAAGAGAGATACGTCAGGCATGCCACCAAAAGATAGGTCAAATATTGATTTTTGTCTGTCTCCAAGCCAAGGTGAGCCAGACCACACTGAATGAACAGTTGGAGGCAAGAAGAGACTGCAGAAAGTTGACTGACTCCGGCTAAAAGCTAGAAGTACCTGACTCCAGCTAGAAGCAATGCCGTAGCACCTAGATCAGCAGCATGGTGCGAAGTCCAGGACACCATGATCACTGCTCAGTGAGAAAGGTGGCACATCCCTTGGGAAATACAGGTAGGTATCTACCAGAGCCCTTTCCCACAGAGCTTAACGGAGTTGTTTTTTCTCGTTGAGAAGAAGATGCTGTTGCTGTTTCTTTGGTGTGTGGGTCTGAACTGATGGCTGAGCTTGGCAAATGCCAGTTATCTTTGTGGGCAAAATAGGTGGCAAATACCAGGGACCCTGGTGCAGTGCAGGCACGGAGCTGCCCAGCGCTATGAGGTTTTAACCTCAGCAGGCAGGGGTAAGTGTGAAGCGGGCTGGGAAATCTTGCCAGGGCAGATACACAGTACATTCAGTCTGAGTTGCATTGCTCTACTTGTGCTCCAAGACACAGGACCCAGGTGTTCTGGCTTTCGTGTCTGCTCTGCATTCCTTATAAGTTATTGAGTGACTGGGAATTGAGAATATCCCTGTGAATATTCTGATTTGACAAGTACATGCACAGATAATAACAGAAAGCTTTTATTATGGAAATAGAGATCAAGTTAAAAAAAAACAAGAGCCCCTTTTATTAAAGCTTTGGTTGCACTGTAATATGTTACATTTGGTGACTCACACTGAGAGTCATCGGGACATGCATGCTAATGCTGCGATGCAGTAGGCTGGATAATGAAGAGCGAAAGATCATTCCAGTTAGGAACATGACCAAAACAGCTCTGCTCATCCACTACCTGCATCTCTGTCATGGCTAATGTGTAGAGCACCTTATCTGTACCCCTAATCTGTTTAAATGCATGACTCACACGACAGACCCATGCCAGAAAGATGACGGCAAGAGATCTGAATGCTGGGGCTGACAAGCCCCCTCTGAGCCTGCTTACCAGTGGCCAGCAGACTGAGCAAGCTGTGTCCCTCGGTCCTGGGGCTGAAACTCTGTGCCAGCGATGATGTTGCAGTCCAAGTGCTCTGGGCATCTCTGCTGAAACGGCAGGGCAGTACAGCGGATGAGATCACTGTCTCGTGCTGACGCTCTGGTCTTGGCTTGTGGGGGGTGTCTGGGAGGCTCGGAGCAGGGAGGGAGCGTTTCAGCTGGCAGCTGAAGCGTGCTTTGAAAACACAACTATATTAAGAGCATGTAATAGGCTGACAGATCCATAGATCCCTTCCCTTCTCAAGGCAAAGCTTTGTTTATTTGAAGGAGCTGATCCTACCATCTGATAGGCACCCGGTAAATGCCATCTGTCCGAGTGCCCTTTATGTGTGTACAGCCTAAACTGGCTCATGCCCGGCTATTGCAAGGTGTGAGGATTTGCTCATCATCTTCTTCATGAGTGGGGGGCACTGCTGGAAGCCACCTTTGACTCCCTTTCATATACTTCAAAGCTGCCAAAGCACTAGGAAGGCCTAGAACTGCCAAACTCCTCTAAAAGATAAAATGAACACATGCTCCGGAAATGACAAACAACCAAAGTTAGCAGTAATAGGGGGCTGTAGGGATCCTTCACTCAGATGGCTGCACTGAGAATATGGACCGGCAGAGGTGACAGGAGCAAGGGAGCCGAGTGGATTCATGGACTGGTACCTGCTATTGAACTGCTGTATGACCACAGGAGTATATTCACAGCTGTCCTCAGGTGGTGCAGGCTTACTGTGGACTGTCTTGCCTTCCTCCCTTGCTACTGCTGCTGCTTTTAACTCTGAAGCTTGCCTGACTGAGGGATGTCTGTGTGGATCAGAGCCGGGTGATGCTGATGGAGTGTTGCAATATCTTTCCCATTGAGTGACAGGCAGCATATGAATCATCAGCTGGTACTGAAGGGGGGGGTTCAGTCTCCTTCAGTCTGGTTTCCTCTTTGACAGGGCTCCCCAGGGCTTGTCACGTGTGAGGCTTGTATAGCCGAGGCTTTACTCTTGGTTTTATCCTGGGAACAGTAACTGAGTAATTGCCTAGATAGGATGGGGAGATAAACATCTTGATGGCTCTTAGGAAAAGATCCAATGAGCTCCTAAAAGCCAGGTATCACACCACCTAAGTACGAGGAGCCTGGTCTCCATGCTGCAATTCAGCATTTAGTGTGAGCAGCCTGTGGGGCTGGAGGAGGGTCAGCCCCAAAGGAGTGCCCAAGCGCTTAGCAGGGAGCTGTCTCCAGCCTGCTGGCAGAGCCTGCAGCTCCTACAGTGAGGCACAAGAGACGTGCTGAGGGCTTTGGGCTTTGGTGCCTAAGTAGTTTTCTGGATCTGCCCCTTGGCAAAACTCCTGCTTATTTTAGAGCAGTTGGGAATTCAGCTGCATGGGTATTTTGTCTGAGCTCTTCATTGGTTTTCATTTTGGGATCCTGCCTTCACCAGGCAATGGGCAGAGGCAGTCAGGTGAAATGGCCAAACTATCCACCTGGACCAGGATTTTGTAGGAGTCTCTCAATAAACAAGTCGCCCCTTACATGCTGTTCAGACCTTCCAGCAATGCTGTCCTAGAGACACCTTTAGACGCACAGGCTCTTGCTGGGGTGTTGTACCCCAGTCTAGAAATTCCCCAGGACCTGCCGTACACCTGGCAGCTTCAGCTGCCCCTGTGGCATGAGAGAAAAGAGCTTGACTGCTATTGCCTGTGAAGTGGTAAATAACCAGCCCTTTCCCACTTCTCTTTGGTGACCAATGCTCTCCCCCACTCTGCAGGGGGTGGGCAGAGCGGAGTTAGAAAGTGCTGGTGCTGAAAGGCTTCTCCCTTGTTTGTTCCTCAAATAAACCCTTTCATTTATCAGTTGACATTTTGACCAAGCTATCTTTCCCTAGGGCTTGGCAGGAACTGAGCTAGAAACTTGTTTAACTTGGTGGAAGGGCTCTGCAGTAAGTAAGAGGGGTCTGGCGATGCTGAAGGGTGCTGGGGGCTGTCAGCTCCCTTTTGCAGGCAAGAAAAACCTCACAACACATCAGTCTGCTCCTAACAGTTTGTTACCTCCCAATGTTCATCTACTTAGACTTCAGCCTCTTCAGTGGGCAAATGGGAGTAATTTAGTCATTATTTCCAGCAGCAAATTGACTCCATTAGAGTTCAGCTGCCCGATGCTCCAGCTGCTAAAGGGGTGGGAGTGGTGCTGTCTGACTGCTACAAATTAGACATCTTCTTGGTTCCTGGTTTGCCTTTACTGCTCTACTTTCCCTCTCTGCATCGCTTCCAACTCAGTCCTTGGTCTGATGCTTTTTTTTAACCTGTTCTCAAAGTCTCGGTCTCCTTTCGTTCCCATGCATGATGCAACATTGGCAGGTTTGTCAGCTTCGCCATCTTGTCCTATGCCCCTGAGCCCTCTCTATCTGAGATGCTGCAGACATCTGTCATTAGCTGGGCCCCCTTTGACTTGTACCGTGCAACTCCCCTTCCCAACTCCACCTTTGGTTCACAGCAAATGGTGGGCCTGAGAGAGGGGGCAAAACCTCCCCTCCCTTTATGGCAAATTCATGCATGGGCACAGCTACTA
This sequence comes from Theristicus caerulescens, assembly GCA_020745775.1. NCBI lineage: Eukaryota > Metazoa > Chordata > Aves > Pelecaniformes > Threskiornithidae > Theristicus > Theristicus caerulescens. Next base: position 63,100,998 of record CM036564.1, on the reverse strand, counting down.
CTAGGACTTTGTGTCCAGGAACAGAAACGCTAGTGACACTTTTGTGTTATATTGACCGTTTGTTAAATCTTTAAAGTCCATCTGTTTAGGCTGAAATCCTTTTAACGACTAGACATGAACAATTTAGTGATGATTTTTCAGGAGAAAATTGGCTCATTTTGAACTTTGGTGCCCATTGTTCCAGCTGGTAAAGCGCAGACACTGGTTTAGTGACATGAACACAGCTTTACTAGGAATCGTTAAGGGCTGGTGGCCAGCTCCATCAGGAGAGTACAACAGATGTGATTTTCTTATCTCTGGCACCCCAAGGCTCTCCCTCCCCAGGTTTCCTCTCCATGTGTCGGGAGAGATGCTGTTTGTTCTGCTGATTGTTTTGTTAGGAGATTACAATTCTGTTGTTAAACACTGGTATTTTTCCATTCCCCTTCTAATGCTGATGTCCATACATGTTTACTGTTCTGGCTCTGGAAAGTTTTTTCCAGCCATTTGTGTCTAAACTGCTGCATCTCTATAGCATATGTTGATGCCCCAAAGGGTCAGAGTCACAGGGAACTGCATCTTTGAGATGAAATGTTTCAAATCAAACCCTCTCAAACGCCTTGGCTCTGAGTGAGTTCTGAACAACATGCGGGTCTAGAAGTTGAAAAAAAAAAAATACCCAAGGAACAAGAAATTATGCTGAGTGAAAAACCAAAACAACTAAAAGTCCTGTGTGCTGGTTTTGGCTGGGATAGAGTTAATTTTCTTCATAGAAGCTAGTATGGGGCTATGTTTTGGATTTGTGCTGAAAACAGTGTTGATCGATAACACAGGGATGGTTTCATTATTGCTGAGCAGTGCTTACACAGAGTCAAGGCCTTTTCTGCTTCTCACCCCACCCCACCAGCGAGCAGGCTGGGGGTGCTCAAGAAGCTGGGAGGGGACACAGCTGGGACAGCTGACCCCAAGTGACCAAAGGGATATCCCACACCATATGACATCATGCTCAGCATACAAAGCTGGGAGAAGAAGAAGGAAGGGAGGGGACATTTGGAGTGATGGTGTTTGTCTTCCCAAGTAACCGTTATGAGTGATGGAGCCCTGCTTTCCTGGAGATGGCTGAACACCTGCCTGCCCATGGGAAGTAGTGAATGAATTTTAGGTTGGATATTAGGAAAAATTTCTTCACTGAAAGGGCAGTCAGGCACTGGAACAGGCTGCCCAGGGAAGTGGTTGAGTCTCCATCCCTGGAGGTATTTAAAAGACAGGTAGACGTGGTGCTTGAGGACATGGTTTAGTGGTGGGCTTGGCAGTGCTAGGTTAACGGTTGGACTTGATGATCTTAAGGGTCTTTTCCAACCGTAACGATTCTATGATTCTATGAATTCCTTGTTTTCCTTTGCTTGTGTGAGTGGCTTTTGCTTTACCTATTAACCTGTTTTTATCTCAACCCATGAGTTTTCTCGCTTTTACCCTTCCAATTCTCTCCCCCATCCCACCGGGGGGGAGCGAGCGAGCGGCCGTGTGGTGCTTAGTTGCTGGCTGGGGCTAAACCACAACATCCTGCTAGAGCTGAACATTTTTATGCAGGCTATTTGGGGGAAAAAAAGCCCCCAACATTTTACTCTGTATCTGCAAGGTACAGGTGTCAGCAAATAGGAACGTCACAGAAGGTGACCTGATTTTGATAATAGCTTTTTCTCAAGCAGTTGATATTTTCACTAGTTTTTTTTCTGTAACTCAGGAGGGCAAAGATGAAGCAATATACAGAAATTTGAGAACCAGAGTGTATGGCAGATCTGGTACTGATCTGGGACTGAACTGGTTTAATGGAAAGATTAGGTCTCTGACATCCTCACAGTATTTATGACTGGGACATGGGGCAAAAATAACCCAAAAAGAATTGAACCATGAAAATTAGCATTTGGCAAGCAAAGGAATTTATCAAGCCTAAGCTGAAATATCTAAAGCACACAGAAATCCAGAACACTATAGGAAAGGACATCTAGAAAGAAAAGGGATGTTCAAAGTGATGTACCACAAAAAGTGACACACTAAGCTGAACATGCTGTGGATTGATAGCACTATCCTACTGTCCTACTAGAAGAAGATCAGCAAAGCCTGAGATGAGACCCATCACATCTATTTTCAGTAGACATATTAGCTCTGACAGTGATCCATAGTTTTGTGGCATAAATTTAAGCAGTTTTCAGTGAGTGCATATTGCCGCTAATTTCAATTATCTGTAATTCAGTGGACTGAAGGGAACCAGTGTCAGTCCTGTAAATTATCTGCTGAGCAGGGTTACAGGATGAGACTCTGGCCTCGTTGTAGTTTGGTGAAGCACCACTGGTGCAGCACGAGCTGTTGCCTGCTGAAAACAAGAATGTTAGACACTGAAAATCAGTGGCAACTCACATCTGTATAAAGTGCCAGATAAAGCAAAGGAGATAAAGCTCCGCATTACACTCAATGTAGTGTAGAGCCGTGCACATGGCCAGCACTTTGTGAGAACGATGCTTTGAGCGTCTGAAATTGGAAACAATAGCTGCAAACAACAGCAGTGTTATGAAAGCCGTCCCCATAGCTGGGTGGTATTGTCATTTAGAAAGACACGCATTCAGAGTAATGGGAAACATCTCCAAATCCCAGGAAGAGCGGTGAAAAAGGGCACTGAGAAAGTGTCAAATACAACAGCCATAGCAAGCTGAAATGGCTGGAGCTCGGGCATGATATGGGCAGAACTGATGGATTTACTACTGCTGGGAAACACTTGTGCTGATATTTCAGGGTGATCCATGCGTACCTGCTAGAGATGCCAGAAAGACTGATTTAATGTTGGCTGAGGAAGGCAGTGTTAGAGGTGTATTTCTGAGAGTCTCTCTGCCCTCCAGAGCTATTTACAAGTCTGTGTTGTGCTCAGCCTTTTGCTACACAGAGCTGATGGGTCTGTGACACTGAGGATGCCACCATCAGCAGACGGCCCAGCTTTTGGTGATATTCTCCCTCTTCTGTGCTGGATCACTTCACACCAGTGGTACAGACACCACCGTTTGAGAAATCACCTCAGAAATAGCAATTTAGGGGAGAGACTTCAAATGATGGCAGATCCTCCCATGTCGCTGGTAGGTCAGTTATTTTTGTAACAAACAGCAGCAGCAAAGGACTAATTCGTGCTTATTTTCTGGCAGAATTTGTCTATCCCCAGCTCTCCTCCACTGGGTCATGTTATAGTCTTCTCAGCTGGATGAAGAGAGGTCTTTATATTACATGAAGATGTTAAGGTCTTTGAAAGTAGCCTTCAGTTGGGTCTTGCAGGCCACTGTTGAGCACACTCATTGCAATGGTGTCCTGGCAATTTGAGGTGGGGTGGGCTTTTTCCTGAGTTTGTTTTAAAGGAAAAACTGAGGGAAGATGTCCCAGTAGTTCAGGTTTTAGTGTCCTTCTCTGGAAAGCTGAGTTCAGTTGCCATCTCTGCTTCGGATGTAGCCTCTGGAGGGAAAGGGCAGCTTCTTTATTTCTCCTTTATAGTCAGCCTTGGCTGTTTTGGGCTTCTGACATATCAGCAAAAGAGAGGTAATACATGTGGATTTGCAGGCTGTTATGCATTTCAGCAGGCCCTTGACACATGTTTGAGAAGGGTGTACGCCAACCAGGGTGCTTGGAGGTTTTCCCTGGGGAAGAAAGGGCTGGGTTACTCTGAAATGGAAACTGCTCCATGAATCAGACATCCTTCTCTGTGTTAGAAATTGGTTAATTGCTGACCAGTAATTTCTGATGTTCACATCACGGGTTTCATGCCATGAAATAAAGGCCCCTGAAGTCTGTTCTGAACTGAGCATCCCCTACACCTTTCTGCTGCGCTTCCTCAGCTTTCATTAAGCTTCATTAAGGAAACCAAACATGCAGTGTTTATATGAACTGACACCTTTTCATTATTGTTGAAGAGGATGAAATGCAATCATTTGCTGCAATTCACACTTGTGTTATAACATGAATGCAAAAAAAGGCTTGGAGCGCTTGTATTTCCTTGCCACCTTCTGCTCGGCAGCCCTGGCACCCCAGGTGTTAATGGCAAAACACCTGGGCTCTGGCTTTTCTTGTCCTTAGGTTGTTGTTCCTCTCCCTATGTGTGCACTTACACACATGCACAGACGTGCTCCCCATGGTTTAAGTGGTTGCTGACAAATAATTTGGCTATGCACGTGGAGCAAACCCTCTACTTTGGAAGCCTTTGTATATATGTGATTTAGGGGAGGATCTTTTTTCAAATCAGAATAGCTTGTTTATTCAGCTCTCTTCTTTTTCAGCCCTCAGCACCAGCTAAGTAATGGATGGACCATCACAGCAGCTAATCCTTAGCTTTGGGTTGCTCAGACTTCAAGTGTTCCAGTGCCTGCACATATTCACTTAACCAGTCACTAAACTTTGGCAATGAATAATGTGTGCCTGAAGAGAGAACAGGAGGAAATGAACGGTGGGATTCTGCATCTGGGGAAGGAATGGGGATATGGGGCGAGGGTTAAGATGGGCCAGTGATGTTATTTTTAAAGTGGGACCTTATTAACAAAGATTAGGTTGAGGAATGCTAAGAGCTCAGGAAACAGCTCAGTTCTATTTTTTTTCTTCCAGTTCCTCAGTGACATTAATCATGTGTCTTGGCTAATAAATAATGATGATTTCTGACTTGATGGGGGGGGCACTCTGTAACTGCCTTTTTTTTTTTATTTTTATTTTTTTAATGTATGTATAATTATATATACACAAGCCCAACAGGGAAGATCCTTGATGAAAAAGGAAGGAGGCTGTGAAAGAATACCCCTATCCTGCCTCCCTACTGTATCCCATACATTCTCACGCCTCTTTTGATCATCTCAGCATCCTCTGTTCAGCCACATCCACCTCCCTCAAGCTGAGGTCCCCTCTTCCCTGCTGCGAACACCACTGTCACCTTGCAGTTGCTACTCCAGAGTCCAGAAGGAAAGAGTTTACCCCTGACTTGTCTCTGCTGCTGGCCTTTGGCAGCTCTTCCTCACTTTCAGGATTTGCTCTCATGTTTCAAGTGAGAGACCTCTCTTTTTTCAGTGTGAAGGCACTGGCAAAGCTAGACACATGAATCCTGTGTTTATTTACAGGTCAGGTACAGGACAGGCAACAGCAATCTGAGATTTCCCATGCTGTTTTACACAGCACTGACCTCTGCAATGACCCCAAATTTTATGGAGGGTAAGAGGTACTTCAGAATCTGCATCAGCTCAGCCCTCAGCCCACAGAATATCATGCAGGATGGCTCAAATATGCCAAATTGTGTGTAGTGATTAAGTGGAATGGTCCATGATCTATTAAGATCTGAGCAAATTACAGCCACATTAATTAAACATAGACTCTCTGGTTGAGCCTAAGCCACAGATGGCATCCCACAGATGGAATGCCACTCTTGATATTCACAGAGCCACTCAGCCCTTTAACTTCAGCTTGTGCTGATTAGTAGAGCAATTTATTTTAGGTGCAACTATTGGCCTCTGCTGAGGAGAGTGCTCTTAAATGGATATCACTGACAAGGGCCCAGTATACAGAAAGAAGCACAATGGGGAGCAGGGATAATGGAAGCTCCAAAAGTTATCAGCTGTTCTTCCATCCCGGCCTTTCAAAGCAGCAGGAAGGGAATTGGGCACTGAGTTCCCACTGATGTTCAGCAGCATTTGGCTATTTTACTACTTTATGTGCTGCTTTTGACTGATTGTAGCCATGATCTGTTGGAAGATGTTATGATTAGGTCTTCTAATACTGAGTGTGGAGCTCTTTTATAATGGAAACATTTACCCTTCGAAGCTGAGTCCTAAAATCATCCTTGTCTCTCCCTCCAGAAGGCTCAAGTTATGGCTCATTGGTTTTTGTGTTGTCTTTTTGGCAGGGCTTGTGGGAAAGATGCATGGTAGCATAACAGGGTTTATTTAGCAGGAATGGCTACTGGTGATAACCTAGAGTGGGGCCCTATTCTGTTAAGCACTATGCATCCTCCGTGCCAAAGAGGGGAAGGATTATACAAAATAAAATTTCTTACATCTGGCCATGTGGAAACTGATGCATGGATATGAAATGACTTTTCCAAGGTCATACAGAAAGTCTGTGGCAAAGCTAAGACCTAGCACAAGACAGTCTGAGTTCTAGGCCAGCACAATAATGTCAATTATAATTATTAATGTCAAAGGAGGAGAAGGGAAGAATAGAGGAATGACATTTCTGCAAGGAAGAGGATGGCAGGGAATTATTTAACACTTTAAGGCATCCTGACACTGTGTGTAAAGATAAGTGTGGGATTCTAAAATCAAAATAGATTTCTTTTAAAATACACCATCTCATTTCTAACATTAATTTTTAGTTAGAGAGGTGGGAGGGAATTTGCTATTACTGTCTTTGAAAGAAGGCAGCCTGTTACATCAGTAATTAAGAGTGGTGCTGGAAAGGGCTTGCATGCTTTTCCTTCATCTGCTTCAGGGTCTCTTTTTTTAACTGTAAGTGGCCAGGCTTGCCTGAAGATACAGCGGTTGCCCTGATAAAGGTTCATCTTCAGAAATAAGTCAAAGGTAGTTTAGAGGTTCTGGTGTGGGTTCTGGCTAGCTGGCTCCTGGATCAGAGCTGGCTTGTGTCTTCCAGCCTCTGTTGCTAAAGGCAGCACTGGCCAAAAACAACCACCACGTAATGGCACAGCTCCTGGAAGAGTGTGGACCATGTTAGTGCAAAGCCCTGGAAAAGCTGGAAGCTCACTTTTTGGATGAACAAGAAGAGCAACCCAATGCTTTGGCAACTGTGATGTGGATGTATATGTCTCCCTATAGTCAGCAGTGAGGCACGAAATACTTGGGGACATCTTGCCCACGTCTCATGAAAGAGGCTTGAACTTAATGTTTGGGGCAAGGCATGGATTACAAAGGTTGGAGGGCAGGGCACTGGAAAGACAATGCTTCCCACTGGGCCCTTCTCTCCATTGACATCTCTTGTAATAGAAAGTTAAGACCCACCAGTTTAGAGCTGTGATAAACCAAGGGCAATCAGTTTTGGACCTTCATCCTCTTCAGCTGAATCTTATTTAAGTTCTTTCATGTGGGCTGTGGTTGTCCTGGGAGTGCTTTCTTCTGTAAGCAGCTGTAGGGAGCACTAGCTTTCTTTAGTGCAGCATCTGCAGTTGCTCCTCACTTGGCCAGTAATAGAAGGCTGTGCCTGTGCTTTTATTCGTCATCATGTGTACTGGCTCCAAGCCTAGAGCTTTGGCCAGGACCGCTCACACTTCGCTCTTCGGCAGTGAAGTTTGTGCATTAGAATCCTTGTGTTGAATCCTTTGTGTTTAAACAACTGCTTGTAGATAAAGAAAATAAGGTTTTGATGGAACATCCAGGTACTGTAATCAACTTTTCTAAGATTTTAGGCAGGGGGATGTGCTGGAGTAGTATAATTTTCATGACATTTTCATGGCATTTTTCTCATTTTTATGAGAAGTGTAGGGTTTAGGAAAACTTCTGTTGTCCTGATAAGCCTATTGCCCACTTCATATTTCAGTGGACTTTATTGAAACATAGATGAAGTTGTCTTGGGCAGCGGCTTCACATGTAGCCTAGTGGGAGGTTTCTCCAGAGCACTAAGATTAATAGAAACAGTATCAGTGTGCAGAGCTGCCTTGGGGCCACTGGCTGGAGACCTGGAGGTTGAGCTGGAACAAAGAGTCTCCAGTTTCATGGTGGGAGCTGTCTTGATACCAGGGGACAATTTAGTTCTCCCTCAATTTTGTGGCTGCTTGGAGGATTTCTTGGAGTCAGGGCTATGAACTTCTGCAGCTTGTTTGGAGGAAAAATTGGAAAAATCTGTCTCAGAAAAAAAATAATTAAAATCTTTTTCTTCCTACAGGAAACTGAGATTTCAAGTTTTCATTCATACTCTGAATAAAATCTGTGAAATGTTTGAATTCCCTGTAGTATGGAAATACTAAGTTATGACCAGTTTTGAGTGGAACTATGCTTTTCCACTTTGGCCTTGTCTTCCTAGTTAATTCTCATTTCCATCTGGAATTTTTTAGGTCAGAGCTAGCTGAGCTGGACCAGGTGATTTTCCCTGCTCTACTAGATGCTTGCAGGCTTCTGGGGATCCATTAAGTCTGTGTCTGTTGAAAGATCTGTTTTCTGTCAGTATGTTTCTTTGCTCTAGTAAGCTGTTGAGGTGCTCTGCTGGGTTTAATATTCTCAGATAGCGAGTCCTTGATCTTGGTCAACCTGAATTTCTACCAGGAAAGTCAAGTTATTCGGATACTGTTAGTTAGCTACCAAAGTTTTGCTCTGAGATATACTGAAGTCTTTGGAAGGCTTCTGATTTTATTGGTTATAGAATTAGCACAAAGTTCATTATTTTCAAAACATGGAACAATCCTAATTTTTTTTTTTTTGTTTTGCCCCTCCATCACTTCTGAATACACAGCTTTCAATACAAGCACTGGCAAAATCTACTTCTAACTGTATGAGTTTTACTATAAGGAGTATTTTATATAAATTCTCATAATATAGATTCCAATATAAGACTTAGCCATCTTTTCCTTTGGAAAGCATTTTTCTGTGCTTTCTTCCTCAGCTTTATAATGTTGGGCGATCTGTCCCTCCTCAAAAGTGTGCTGTTAGTATAGCTGGCTGTTACTGGTAATTATAGCCTTTCACAAGTTAATAGCCTGCTTTGGATTGTACTCTACAAGAACCACGACTGATTCTGTGGATAGGGAGTGGTGAAACTGAGAATGCTGAAAATTTTCCTTCAAAAATACTATTGTGTTTAGAAAGTTTTCACCATCTGCTTGCCTTGATATGATGAGGACCAATGGAAGGACATTGGCAAAAAACTCAGTTTATTCAGGAGATAATGATTTGAAAGGGAGAATTAGTCCTTCCAGTGTCTCATCAGAAAACTGAAAACAGGGAAACCAAAGCCTACCTCCATTTCATTTTGAAGTAATAATTTTCATAAAAAAATACCCAGTCTTGTCCCAGCTCTGTTGATAGCAAAGCTTATTGATTATTTCTCTGTATTCATGGTGCCCTTCCTGACCCTATTTAATCTGGATCCTGTGTGGGCACTTATCTTTGTGGTCACTGTGGTTTAATGGTAGTGATTGAAAAATGATACACAGCTCCTGGAGTCGTCTTCTTGGGCTTGCAACCTCGGAAGCCCTTAGGCCCTATCACCTTTGGTTGCCATCTCTTCTGTCCTATCTCAGGACTGATAAGCTTCCTGTCAATATGATGATATCCAACAACACAAAGAAACTTTCCATCGTTTCTTACCTGGGTGTTTAAATTGTTATGCCTATGCATGTGATGAAATGCAGGGGGCCTTCATCAGCAGCGCCTCACAGACAATTTCTGCAGGGTTTTTTTTTCTCTTCTTCCAGCATGCTGCTGCAGTGGCCATGTTTACTTTGTAGGACCGTAGCGAGTAAGCTCAGCTTTGCGCACAAAAGTCCTATGCATCCAGCTCTTGGCTGGAGACGCACAAAGCCCCGAATTGTGCTATCCATGCTCAAAAAGCACTGGAGCAGAGCCGGGAGTCCAGGGGAGTCAAGGATTTGCTTAACGGCAGTGGATTTGGCCAGCGTGCCAGCAGGAAGCGAGCCCGAGGCGCGGGCTCTCCGTGCGGGACGCGGTGCCGAGGAGAACAAGGAGGCCGTTATTAAAGCAGGGCCCGACAGAGCGAAGGTAGCACTGAGAGACTTCAGAGAGGAGGTTGTTTCGCTGGAGAAGCCAGCCTGCGGCAATGAGCCCCGGGAGGCTGAATACACCATCAGAGAAGAAGGAATGAAGAAAGCTACTGCATGAAGCAACTTCGAGGCCACGCGGTTATTGGTTTGGAAGTATCCCCTACAATACAGGTCTCTCGAGGAGTGTGTGTGCACGGAGGGCTACACAGCCCTTAGCAATACCTTGGCTGGATGCTGTTAAATAAAGTTTTAAGAATCAGAAGACAAAGCATCATAGACTGGAGGGGCTGGAACTGCAAGTCCTCTGCGGCAAAGGACTCTTTCTTCCCCTGTCTGCAGGCTGCCTAACGCAGCAGGGGCCCCGGTCTGTCATTAAAGCTTACTCAGCGCTAGCTCAGTCCAAATCACCAATATGATGGTTGACTGGCAGGAGCTTTGGAGGGGGAAAACGGCAATTACAAACTAAATGGAAGGGGGGAAATAATGGAAAAATGGAAGTTATAGAACAGCACTGACCACAAAATGGAAAGGGACTTTCTGGAAACCTAATAAAGCATCATTACCTTTGCTAGAAGTACACAGAGAACTACAGCGGTAGAATATGAATCAGAAAAAGTGATGCCTGCCCAATGCTGGCCATAGCCCTTGGATCATATGGTGCTGGCCTTTTCTATCAGCCTTTTCTCTGTGTTTTCACAAAAAAAAAAAAAAAAGAGGTGGCACTGAGGGGAATGCACTGCTGTTCCTATATTCTGCCAGTTACCCTTCTTCCACTTGGTAGCAGCAGCATGCAAATATGTCTAATTCGATTTTTCTACTGTTTCCTGAAGAAAGGTAGTCTCCACCAACTCAGAATCCCCTGGGGGAAGGGGATGAAGTTAATACATTTTCAGTTCTCTCTAGACAGTTTTTTATTTCATTTTTCCTTAGGAATACGTATTCAGTAACCCTTCTTTCTTTTCCACCAGAGATCTGATTACCTTGTAGCAATTCAACATAGTTTTCTGTTGGTATTTACCAAGCCATAAGAACCAGAGATTGAAATAAATCTACTTTAGACTACTTCAGCTGTGAGAATGTATAGACGACCTTATTTACTGTGAAATTAAACAAGGATAGATAACTGTTTACAATCCCTGGAGTGAAGCCAACAAACGTGTTTCATTACTATGGCTAGAAAGAAAAACATCCTCTATAGAAATTTTTTTGACCAAAGTAAAAGAATTCAAAGAACTGGAATGACTTTGCTCCTTGTATTAGATTAACAATTGAAAGGCAGGCAAAATAGGATGATTTGGTTAAAAAAAAGATCTTGGATCATGTTCACAAAAAAAAAAAAACCAAACCACTAACTTGTCCCTGTACCTGCATTTTTACTGAATATTTGAGAAGAAAAGCTTGAAAGGCCAACAATTATTCCTTTAAAAAAAGGGAAAAGAAAAAAGAAGCCATTAGCTAACTGGTGTGTGTCAGCTGGTGAGTTTGATTGGCAGTGCATTTTGTAGAGTTGTGCACTGTCATAATAGTTGATTGTCCCGCAGAAATAAAATATTAGCATGCATCTGATTGCAGAAGTTTAGTAATAATAGCAGATAGTGATAATACATTGCAACTAGGGACAAGGAGGGAGCAGTCAGCAGCATTAGCAAAGTACTACCTAATTGTCTGTTTGAGGCCTACCTTGTCTCTCCTAATTTAGCCAGCTGCCAAGAACTGCTTTTATATCCTGTTCCAGATATCTGGGTTCGACTTCCTCTACCTTGCCCATGTCTTCCTTAGCACAGATTATCATGACTTTGAACTCTACCTAAGTCCTGCCTACTTTACAAACTGGTTTTTCAAAAGCAACTAGTGAGTCAAGGATCTTGCTTTTTACATGGGCATGGGCTAAATAAACTCAAAAAATCACACCTTTAATCTAAGGTACTGCTACTGGGATGAGCCCCTTCTGCAGGCCTAAGTGTCTGATGCACAGCTATGCTGTGAACTCAGAGCAGAGACTGTTTTTCAGTTGTGTGTTTGTGTAGGCTGGGACGTGGGATTCCTATACGGGGACAAAACCAGATGAACAGTGATAACGCAGGTTGTGCTGCTACATGATTTGTGTCCTGAAATGTGAACTCTGCCTTTCCGATTGACATCCTGCTTACCTTTCCTTCTACCTGCCCATACAACCTTGGCTTCCCCAGCCTTTGGCCCTATAATTTTCTGTTTTGGTCTTTTGAGGGTTGGCAGCACAGCTGGGTGCAGGGATGCGGGTTAGCTCTGCCCCTCTCTGAGCCAGACAGGCATCAGCACGCTCCTGTTCAAAAACCCTGCAACAGGGAGCCGTGCTGAGAGAGAGGACTCATTAGCACAGGCATAGTGTGTGCTAATGAGTCTAAATAGCTTCTGGAGGAAGCTCATGGCTTTCCGGCACACAGAGCGGGTGGAGTGCCGTACCTCACCGAATCAGCATCTCCTTCTCTTGGCCTGGTTTGCCGAAGCGCATGTTTCAGTGGGAAAGGGAAGAAAAATGGATAGATTTCTAATTTCTTGCCCATTCCTTCCACAAACAACCTTTCCCTGGAGCCTGCAGATTTATCATAGCTGAGAGGGAATTCTGTGGCAGCTTCTTATTAAAATATTGGCAGCCTATTACTGTTCCTTACAAATGATGCAGATGGATCACTGACTGAAACAGTGCTGAAAGGCAGCTCTGTCTGAGGTGAAACGCTCTTTGTCCATCACTGCTACCTGCACTTTCCCTTACAGGAAAGCAGATTTTTAAATTTTTTTTTTAAATTTTGCCTACCTCGGCAAATCAAGATCCTGAAAGTTATTTCAGAGGCTGTCTTATCTTTTAACAAATATCTATGGTCTGTAACTGCCCTGACCTTGAATTGGTTACCCGTGCATTTCTCACATCAAGATTAGATTATTGGGACTCCCTCCTGACAGCCTGGCCTGATAAGACCCTGTACAATTTCCAGCTGGTGCTGAATGCTGCTTCCAGGCTCTTGTAACAGAGAGATGATCTCCACTTTTCACCTCTGTCCAAAGCGCTGTGTTATTTGCCAGTTAAGCAATATATCGACTTGAAGAGTTCCCTGTTAAAGATGAACTGCACTTTTTATCCACACTCACGCGCGTGTGTGCTTTGAGAAGTGAGATGAAAGCATGGGTAGCTGCTGACTGCCCCATGTAATGATGATAGGAAGGGCACTTGAGGTAACCTCACATTACCTGCATTACTGACAGATTATTTGCAGCTCACCTCTAAACAGGATGGCATGAGTGCAGCCTATTTTTTCCTGTATCTTTTTAATTTCCTCACCTAACAGTAAAAACCTGAATTGATATCAGCTATGTCTGTAAGGTCCTGGCTGCCCTGCCCTGCTGACTGATAACTCCTCTGCTTCACAAAATTGGATGCAGGAGACTGCTGCTGTCAGGGATGGAAGCAGGAGATGCTCTGTGGCTAAATGCGGCAGTTTCTGTACCCTGAGCTACAGAGCTAAGCTTGCACACAGCCCGCTTTAGCAGACGTGGGTAGATCAGGAACCATCGTATGCCATACACGCGGTGTGTTACTACAAACACTGTGAGACTGCAGGAAACTACAAAGTGCCAGTTGAAAAATGCGTAGCAGGGGGCCTTACAGGAGAAAGAGGTACACGGGATGGTTGAAATGTGATATTATGCATGATCTAATAAAAACCAAGGTGGGTAAATGACTTCTTTACTTCTCAGCATTTAGATATTCCTTTTTTTCTGTATTTAAAAGTATTTTCAGCTTCTATGACTGGTTGGAAAAAGGAGACTATGTTTTGCTAAGGAGGTTGTTGATGTTCTTGCTTGATTTTTATTTCTTTAGAACTATAAATTTTTACATCCTTGATATTTGGGGCATATTGAGGAAGAGGAGGAACTGCATGCTTTCACAAAAAATTATCCTCCCTACCTTCCCTAGGCCGTCCTGATTCCTTCCTGCTCCAGATAGGCTAAATGAGCCTCTCTCCCCCAAATGGAGGGATTAACCCCTCTTCCAGCCTGCCAAGGTGTTGGTGGATTTTCCATCACCAGAAACTTTCAAATCTTTTCTTAAAAGACATGTTCTAGTTTAAATAAATGTTTTGTTTTTTTTTTTCTCCAAACAGTGGTCAGACTTAAAGGTAAAAGTGGATCCTCCAGGCTTTTTAATCTTTGATAACTCTGTAAAACACCGGTGACTGAGACAAGGTGGATGCTTCTCTCCTGTGCCTCACTGGCTCCAGAGGACATCCAGCCTTGACAGGACTGAGCTAGAGTCTGTTACATTCAGTATAGCTACTTTGTGATTGTACAGATGCAGGTAGAATGAGTCTTCACTGAAACTGAATTTTGCTGTCATATCCAAGAGGGGTTTTATGTCGTTACCTAGCTTTATATTAACTGGGAACTTTTTACCTGCCATTGGCTGCAAAGGTAAAAGTGAAATACCATGGGGCTTCACGGAGTCACTTCTCCCTCTTCAAGGTCATAATTCTGCAAGGGAGGAGGGATTTTGTGTTGCTTTTGTTGTTTGAACTTTAAGAGTGGAGAGGGTGGTCAGTGTAATACAGATGTTTGCCATTGGTGAGACTCTCCATCCCTTGGGATTACACCCGAGAGCAAAAATGTGGTAGAGAGAAGTTAGCAAAAACTATGTAGAGGTGTTCTGCATTAGCTTCCTTAGCCCACATTTTGCCAGTTTTTGCTGCTTTCACTATCCGAAGACTTTTCCTAAATAGTAAAAAAAGCAAAAAAAGAAATGCTCCCAAGCAGATGAGCTCAATCTGTTTCAAGAAATATCATGTTCACAAAGCATATGCACAGTACTCAAAATAGCTAATTTCTTTTTAGCAGTGATAGCTCTAGAATGCCCTTGACCTTCCAAAGAGGAGAGATTTGTACTACTGCAGTATATAGGATTTTAATATTAAAAGAGGTTAAATAGCAGAAAATGAAAAGCTCTTTGCTTCCTCTTTGGTAAGAAGTGAGCTAATGCCAGCAATTTCCATGGCAACTGCAAACAGACCGTCCTGTTCACTTCCATGTTATAAATAAAACAAAAATATTCTCTAAATTACATGCTGTGCCTACATGTATTTGCTATCACCATGTTCAGCAGACACTGGGAAATATTTCCGTACGTGATTTGTTAGAAAAGATTACAAGGTTTATGCAAACTAAATAGTCTTGGTGGGCTATGTTCCTTTGAGGAAATAATAAAAATAACCTCAAAACAATGCCATCCTTTTCACTGCTGATATTCTCTGAGTTTTGCAAATAATTACAAGTCCAAAACCCATAACTTAGCAGCAGCTGGTGTAAATAATAATAAACTTGCAATAGCAGAATTTTAAATAGTAACAAAAGTAACTTTAAAAAGGGTAGGTGATGACTGGGACTTTTGCCTGTATATTTCTGATGGGACACACACAATGATTGGAAGGACAGTTGTTTTGTGCCTTATTTTTGCACAGATGGCAGTACACCAGACCTACCTTGTGTGCTTTCTCTGTTTTCTAAGGCTAAAATATAAATAAGCTATTCCAGTTCACAGCAATTCTTTAGGTATGAGCAAGTTTTCTCCTGCCCTTCTTTAGGTCTGCGAAGTTGTCTTTCCCATGTGTACAGCTGCAGGGCTCAGGCGAGGCTTTGGAGCAAGGGATAAAGCATAAGAACTTCTTGTGCAAAAGCAGCTCAAGAACTTTTCTCCAAATTCCTCAGCCCCAGCTCGCATTCAGTTAGAGGGCAGGCCCTGCAAAGGCATCTGGGGTACTGCTCACTCGCGGCACTACTCCAGAAGTGGAGATCTATTTTTTGACTGGGGGGTGACCATCCCATATGCTGCCTCCCAGCCATAAGAGAAGGTTTGGGAGATGTGAGAAGAGCTTTCTGAGACAGCTGCTTCCATTAACTGCTCCTTGAGGTCTGAGGTGACCTTGAAGGAATAACCCATACTGCTAAAAGCAGAAAGATGCACCAGGCTGAACCTGTTGCTCTCTGTAGGGTTTTTGCTGGGACTGCCCTGTCCATTTGCAGCTTGTTCAGAATTCAGCAGTGCAATTGCTCGCTGGCTGGAGCCATTACCATTGTATTGTGCTTACTTGGCACCCTGTCTGTGCATGGATGACCAGATCACTTGACATTATTGGGTTTTTAAAGCACTTATGAGTACTGGCCTTGCCTCTTTTCACACCCAGGTTCTCGGGCTGTATTATATCAGCAAGTACAGGCTCTCACATCTGTATGTTGAGTTAGTGGGAGATGTAGATGTTGAGAAGGAGACTCTTGTTTCCACTGGTGCCATCAAATTATCTATCTCCTAACTTGAAATAAGAAATTCTAATGATTGGCCTGTCCTGTTGCTTTCAGACAGAAATCTCTAAAAACATATTATCCTCCCTGTGTATGTGAACATTTCTTGTTTTTTCAATCTCTTTATTACAAGAAGATGTTAAGTCAGGTTTGGTTGCTGGGTTAGTTGCAGTTTACTGTGCTGCTGTACGTGTAAAGAAGGGCACAGGTAGATACAGATTTACTTTTGTATCACGTATTTTAATTCCTGTTAAACCTTCCAAAGGTTGAACAGAAACTTGTAAATACAGCATAATAAACACCTCAGCATAGCAGTGAGGATTTAACAGAGTCTGTTTATTAGAGATGATTTTTTTTTTCCTCAATTAAAATTGCAGGCAAGGTTTCTAATTACAGTACAAATTATTTCAAGTATATTTTGCTCCGTTAAAAATCTGTGTAGCGGGCAGTGCTGCACTTGAATCAGAGCTGGGAATCCAGCCAGAAATGTGACCCCCTTGATCCCTCTGTTCTGAGTTTTTTAAAAGCACAATTGAGGGTGAGGCGGAGGAGGAGATGTCTCCATTTTCTGTTATTGAGTGTTGAATCCTGCCTCATCCCAGGCTTGGCTCAGCCACCTCAGGTTCCACCTTCCCCTTATTTACATGGGAGATCCCTGCTATTTACACTAAAGATCTCTGCAATGCTCTTGAAATTATGCTGACAAGTTTAACCACTTTTGTAGTGTCAGACATACCTTATGCTAGTCTATGAGTTTACAGTGATTTTTAAAGGAATAGGGAGATGGCTGAGGAGCTTCGTTTGAGCTGTATGTTCAGTAGTGAAGGACCTTTCCACGTTGCTTACCTGTGCAACATGAAGGCACTGTGGTAAGGATGCTTGCTGTTTGGCCAAACTGCGGTCACTTTTGGGGCTCCATCAGGGATTTCTGTCCCGCACCTCTGTCCAGAAGATGTTCTGTTGTACCAGTCTCGGTGGTTTGTGTGAGGTGGGTGCTCTCCTGATGCCCCAAACTGCCTGTAAAGGGGTAGAAAAGGGGACAATATGGCCTGGATGATGCTGTAGGGTGTTATCCAGCAGAGCCATAGGTGTGTATGGGGGAAGAAATTTCAAATATTGCCTATACCCCATTCCACTGCTTCCAAACCCATTGTCAGGGCCCTGAGGGAATTAATAGGCCTTAATGGCTCTGATCAGCCTCACCTGGGACCCACACCCCTGCCAGGGACTCTATTTAAGCTCAAGCCTGGGGCTTTAGTCTCTACATGAGCTATGCTGTAGGTGAACCTGCCTCCTGGGTGTGCCTTGGTGCTATGTTGTAGGCATCTGGTCTCATGGATAGACACCCTGGAAGTACATTGTAGATTGTCTATGCCTGTATTTGGCCCTGTCTCCTGGATGGACTTTGGACCCATGCTGTAGCCTTGTCTCCTAGCCCTGTCTCTGTTTGTTCCTGACTAGATTCCCTGGTTGGCCCCTGGATCTGGTGCACTACCTGCCTGGTCCGGGAGTGTTGATGGACTCTGTTACCAGCACCCATCTCTACCCACCGTGTTCAGACTCTATGGGACTGTGCCCTATCTGTGAAGGTACTGCCTGGGATAAGGTCACCCTTGGTACCTGGGCTAAGGTCACCCTTGCCTCCTGGGCTGTCCCCACCTTGGGGAGCAGCCATCTCATTGCTCCGTGATGCTGGCTGTACAGAGGTCTCTGTTCCCATGATCTCTCACCCATCATTCCCTGGTGCCCCTGCAGCCCCAACTGGCCCTAACCAAAGTGCTGTCCCTCCCAGCCTTAAGTTATGCCTCCTGAGGGTTGCTTACCATAAACCGGGACCTGTGTGTCTAACTTCCCAGACCATCCCCACCACAGTTAGGGGGGTAAGAGTCTCAGATGTCAGCACATGGTTTCTCCCCTCCTGGCATTGTCAATTCTCTTGAAAGACCAAGACCTATACGTATCTTTTGCCCTGGAGTCAATGCTACTGGACAGAAGGATACAGCAGCCTGCCTGGGCTCTTCCTCCTTTGCCAGGTAATCATGTTTTGTTATCCCCTCTACATGGACTTGGAGTTCTCTTCCTTGCATTATGTGTTTGGGGAGTGGAGGGGACGTCTGGTCCTTTATCTTTATTTGGGGAGATGTAAGTAATTGACATGTCTCAGTGGGTATCAGGGGAAAGGAAAAAAAAAAAAGCATCTTTCAAGCCTCTCCGGTTGCTAAGAGACGGATGCTTCAACTTCGAAAGCCTCCATGCACGCAGGGGATATTATCCTGGCAAATTGGACTTTCAAATCTGGCAGCAAGGGAAAAAAAGGTGATGCCCAAAAAATAGAGGGCATTTAGGTGATTTGATTTCAGAGACATCTGTTCTCCTTTGCTAGGAGGGCAGGGGGCTGCTCTAGTTAGTGAACATGTGTGACCATATTATGTGTAATAAGTTTACTTGTGAGCATTTTGCTTCTATGCTCACAGCTTGGCCAGGTGACCCCCTTTCTCTCCTTCTTTCTGGCCTGGTTAATTTTTAACTCAGTTTTTGCGTACAAAGCTTAATTGTGTAGTCAGACCATGTGTAGCACTTGCTTTGAAGCCCGGAACAGGTTTGCACACAGATGGAGTGCATGATCGAGTAGCGGTTTAAAGTTTTATACCCAGGGGACCTGCAAGCCTCCCTTTCAAGAGCCTTCCATTGACTGGTGCAGGAGGCCAAAGCACAGAGCCTGCTCATCTGTAGCATTTGTGTCTGGAATAGCAGCTGCCTGCCTTGGTTGCTTTGCTGTAGCTTCTCTGACCGTGTAACTTCCTTCAAAAGCACTGCTGTTGATCGCCCGCCAGGTGAACCTTTAGGAAGGACACTGTAAAGGCTGTGACCTCTCCTCTTTTCTAGGTTTAGACCCTCTGCATCACATGATGGCCAGGGGGGTGTGTGTCTGTGTAAATGCTAACACTCTTGCATTGCTCCTGTCACCAGCCCTCGGATGCTCATGGCACAGTTTGCAAAGGGTTGCAAGCAAACCTCTGAGTCCTCTGTGCTCTCCTCAGTCTGTAAAATGGGCTGGGAGGTTGGTGTGTGCTCCAGACTGATGCAGAGAAGCCATGGTGCTCTCATTGCCATTCCTGTGCTGCAGGGCGTCCTACTTGCACGCTGCTCTGCTGGCGAGCCCTGGGCCACAGATGACCACGCAATGCTTGCCTGACCTTGTTGCGCTAGTTATAAGGCTTGTGTTTGCAGAGCAGTGAAGAGGGGGATTGGGATCTGGGGCTGCTCAGTCCTGCATTGCCCTGCAGGCAAGGCTTTCATTGCCCTGGGGCTTTCACGTGCTCTGACAAACGGTGCTCTTTCAGAGAGAAACTCCTAGAGCTGTAGCTGCTAGTGCTTGGACACAAAATGTTGGCAGTACCGGCTGTTTAGTGGGCAAACGGTGGTTTCAGTCTCAGCCACGGTTCACTGAGGGGTGCACCTGAGTGTGGTGTGCTTAGTTTGAAAGTATGGAAAGGACTCTGAGTCTCAGAGGTGTCAATGTGAATTCTGCCACTTGTGCAATATTAAACACCTACATCGGGTACAGGCTTTGAGTGCAAAGATTTCGCCTCTCTGGGTTTTGGCTCAAACAGCCACCTTCAGCCTTTTTCTTAAAGGCACAGACAAAGACAACCCCAAATATATTTGCAATATAAAATATAAAGAATATCAAAGTATGATAGTCTAACAGTACCTGTGGTTCCTGTTCCTTGTGATTGCAGAGAATTATTTAAGAAGACCCACCTTCTTGTTTGCTGGCCGTTTTGAAGGCATTAAAGAAGGTAACAAGGGTGTTTTGGAGGAGGAGGTTACCTGAGATGGACTAGGACTGCTCATGCTTGGCGAGCCTGATCCTGCTTCTTTCCAGACTAATGTGCCAAAAGGAGAGGGGGGAAAAAAGCAACCTGTGAGGACACTGCTACCTCTATTTCTTTTACCTACTGCTACTGACCCTCACTTGTAGGCCTGCCTGACATCAGCAGTCAAGCCTGTACCTGCTTACTGTCCATTTTGCATTCAGGCAAGCACAAATCAGATCCAGGCTGAGCATCACACCAGAGAGCTCTTGAGGTCGAAAGCTTATGAAGCTACCTGCAGGCCTTCTCTCAGGCTGGTGCTTCAGCCAGCAGTAGAGCGATTCTTAATTTTACCATTACTAAATTTTTGAGATGTTGCCTTTATGCATCTAACAAGCTCACAGTAGCTTTGGAGAATGACCATGTAAACTAGATGCTTTCTATTTTACTTGCTAAACAGAACATAAAAGAAAGGGTAGAAAATACATTAAAAATTAAAAGGAGAAGATGCATGAAAAAGAGAATGGGAAGGGGGGTTTTGATCTTCAGCCAGTGTTTGTGACTAAAGCCAAAGCTGTGGGCTAATGTCAGAGGCCCTTCCCGAGCCTGTTTCCTTTCAAGATCAGGACAAAGGGTCAGCCATGTCGTGGTGGACCAGAGACTAAAGAAGGAGATGAATATCATAGACTGTGTGGTAGAGTTCATGCTTTTCAGGTCACCTGTCCTCATGGGACTAGTGTCGGATAAGGTAGTCTACAAAGTGGTGGCAGACCCATCCTGTTGCTATTTTGCTTGCTCATTTCCAGCATACCCAGTTTGGGCTTGTCACTCTGGTCCCTGCCCTTCCTGTTTACCAGGTGTGATCTAAACTCAGCCTTCTCTGAGCAGAGTCCCTGACCTTCCTGTTTAGGTGAATTAAACCAGTCAATAAATTTCATTGACTTTTCTGTGCAAAATCACACAAGAGGCTGATTTTCATTTCTGTTGGACAACAGACAGTGCATGGCCGCATGTTCAGTCTCACTCTTGATGCTGTCCTTACTGTGGAAAGACCTCTGCATTTTCACCTGGAGAAGGACCAGCCCAAATCATTCTAGTTTTCCAGGAAATTAAGACTTGGAGCCAAACTTTTTAATGCAGTCTCTTTTCCAGCTTTTTTTTTTTTTTTTTGCTTTCCTCTACTGCCTAATTGGAATCGCCTGTCAGTGTGCATTCCTAATAGACTTTTCTGAACACAGCTCCTGAACCCTACATGGTAATGTAAAACTATTGCTCTGTGCTGTCTGTAGCAGATGGGAAATGTAATCTTCTGGGTCTTGTGACAGGGTCTGCTCATTATTATATGAACAATGAGGGAAGAAATGTAAAAGGTGCAACATACATTTATTTCCTGACACCTTGTTTAAAAGGCAACGGGCCCGATTCTTACTCGCTGCAAGAGCTGCTGGGAGTACCCTGGTGTAAGAGACCTCCAACATGAAAGGAGAATTGCCTAATGTGACTTTTTCTTTTTTACACTCTCTAAATTTCTTTCACCTTAGGCCTTTTAATCTAACTTGTCATTCAGACAGCTTTGAGTAGTGGCATGCATTTATCAGAGAGTGGGTGACAAGGTGATTCCCAAAATTAAGTGAATCTCAGGACATTTGTTCTCAGAATCTCTTTAGGCTGAAGTTTTTGCTTCTGTCTCAGACCTGAAAAAGAGCTGTGGGGCCTTCTCCAACTGCATCTCTGTGTGTTTGTGTGATTTATTTATTTAATTTTATTTTTCAAAGACATGTCTTTGTGCAAACCTGCCTCATTCTCACACCTCTGAAGCTGTACCAGGAGAAGACCTATAAAAGATGATACTTTTACTAGGGGGAATATCTTCAGTCTCCATCTTTTCACTGAGAGTCTGGAATCTGTTGGGATGCAAACAATCTTCTTATGAAAGTGGATGGTGTATTGCTTCTTTGAGACAGTTTGTGTATAGTTATCAAGTCTATGATGTTAAAAGCACTGGTGATTCAGACCAGCAAGACTTACTAAATATCAAGCAAAGAAGCCTTAACTAAAGCTAAACAACTAAAACACTGGTAGTGCATTTTTGTTTGCATTCTGCAGGTATTGAAGTAGCTTGAATGACAACCTTCAGAGAATTGAAAGAGACCAAGTAATGCATTTTCCTGTTGGACAAGGCCTTCCCTCTTCTCCTTCACTGTGTCCTTTTCTGCCTCTGACCCATCTGCTGGCAGCAGGCCAGGTATAAAGTCTCTGGTATCTGATCTTCTCCTATCCTCTTACCTTCCCTGCCCCCTAGCATGCAGATCATTGTGCTATTTGACCCCGTTTGAAGTTCCAGTGTGATTGTCTCCATTTCCCTATCAGGCCTGCCAGTCTAGCTGGTTTCAGCATTTGAGCAATATTCTGTGTGGGCTGGTGCATTACCCGTAAGGAGTGGAGTTTCATGCTGGAGCTTTTATGCCCTACTTATTTTTAATCCCTCTCCACCATCAGCACCTTTGCCAAGAATTGGAGTCAAGCTTTGCAAACACTGCTTTGATCTTGCTTGCACCTTAGGTAACATCTGTATCAGCATTTGCATATTGATTCCTGGCGGAGGGGTTCACAAGCCAGATTTCCTTTAAAGAGCAAGAGCTGTTTTCCAATAATGATTCCTTTGTCTACAAGTATACACCCAGACACTCACACACACACACACGCACTTGGGTTTTGGACATGGTTACAGCAGTTCCCTCCAATCCTGTAGTGTGTCCTTGTTTTATGGGAAAATGAATGACACTGGATTCTGATCAGAAGAAGGGAATTTATCTCAATTTTATTTGAAGATCTTTTAAAAACAAACATGGCTCATTTGAAAGCCCAAGCATTTCAGTTATCAAAAGTGTTTAACTCATCATATTTCTCAGTCTTAGCCAAAGCCCACATAATAATGTTGCTGCATAGGTATTAGCCTTTCACTTTGCAGCTTGCTATTTTGCCCAGGATGAAGCCATAAACATTGCTCCTTTGACTCCTGTTTCCAGAGGGAGGTAACATCTATTGTGAAAACTGCTCTTTTAGGGTGATGCCGGCTGGAGCCAGATGTGCATTACAGTGCCACCACAGTTGTGCTGTGACATGTCATATCATATACTAGTAATTAAAGAGTAGATTGTCAGGTCACCTTGGTACGCTGAGCCACTTACTAAGTTTTCCCTAAGAGGGTTTGGTAGTTACCGGGCCCTCCATACAGAAATCATCAGATCATTTTTAAAGCCTTCCCTTCCCCCATTTCCTCATGTTGCTGCATGTTTATTTCTAGTTACTAATGTTGGAGTGTTGGGGAGGAAAGGAGGGAGAACAGCACAAAATCCTAGCTGTTTGTATTTCATAGATCTAATTACTATATCTTGACATGGAAATGTATACGGGCACGTGAATGTATATTAGAATTAGGCAAATGCAGCACAAATATATTTGTGTATGTCCTTCCAAATGAGCTAAAACAACTGAAGTTTCAATGATTGATTTTCTAGTGTATGAAATTGCAGCCTGGCTTATTGGTTTATTTGTGAACAGCTGAGCAAGTGAGGTTTTATCTCTCCATAATTTCTGCAGAAAGCAGAAATTGTAGCAAATATACAGTAAATAATTATCCATGAGAGTGTTTGTACTACAGATGATGCTATGGCCTTTCTGAAATTGTAACGTACAGAGTTCATAAGGGAAGAGAGAGAGCATGGATCTACCCATGGGTAGTGACAAAGTTGGGAACATACACTGTCCCTCACCTTTGACAGTGTAATATTTCTACTGCTGTGGCAGAAAAACAATATCCTTTTCCATTCAAGAGAAATATTTCCTAAAACTTTTTTAGGCCTTATCTGTTCTCATCCCCTTTGGGTGGTGGGTGTAATGAAAGTCAGTGTCTTTTCATGTAACATGAAGTGAAGCTGAGGAACTCCTTGCTGCGGGATGTTCCAGTTGCTGAAAGTTCATGAGTTTATGGGGAGACTGGACAAGTTCATGGAAAAGAAATCCATGCAGAGTTATTAAACACCAGTGAAGCACCTCTTCCTTTGGAAGTCTGAGACTCAGGCTGCTGGTGATCAGAAGAGTGTTCTTGAAGTGTTGCAATGCCCTGTTTTTTAATTCTTCCCTATATATCTGCTGTAGGCCACTGATGGAGACACATTACCACTCTTCCCTGTACAGCCTTTCCATCCTTGGACCCTGTGAGGGAACCATGAAGTCTGCTCGTGAAGCTGGGATGAATGAGCTGTAGTGTCCAGCCAGCACGCACAGGTCACTATGCAAGGAAATATTTTAAACCTTGCGTAGCCCTTCTGGGGACAGGTTTAAGTTCTCTCTTGGATCAAGGCAGACATGAACAGACTATTTGTGAGCGAGTTACAAAATACAGATTGCATTTCTAAACTGATTCATTGCATGTTTAAGAAAAATAGAATAAAAGTGATGAAAATCACTGCCTTGGCTGGTAATTTGTGATCAGATAAAAGGGTTAAGATCTTGGAATGATGACTTATTCATCCAGCTGCAGTGCATATGCAGACACACATAAAACATGTCAACGAATATTTTATTCATATTAAGATATCAACAAACTCCATGTGTTGCACAGATAACAGGAGGGACCAACGTGCCGAACAGACATGCCTTGTTGTCGCTCTTTAGGTTTGATTCTACCCCATTAAACCAGTAAGAATTTTGCTACTGACTTTGGCAGAACCAGGATTTTCATCCTGAAGTATCAAACTGCAGGAATTCAAGCACTTCTCTTTACATGGTCCAGATTGGAAACAAAATGTTTCTTTTAGCAATATGCAGAGGTGATGCATTCCTAATGGCTCATCAGCTTAAATTTCCTCTCACGTATTCTAACGGCAGGAAAAAAAAAAGAACAATGGAGCAAAAGTAGTATGTTGAATTAATAATACAATTTATACACTTAAAGGAATTTAAAGATATCTTTCCATAGAAATTACTTCAGAAATACATCAGAGGCACAAATTAGGCCCTCTGAGGTATGAGCAAATGCGAGGATGTAACACATGGTAATCGAATCATGTCATTTCATAGACATGGAGGTGATCAAAGCATTAATAAAAACTGCAAGGTCACCTTGAATTGAGGATTCAGTTTTGAATGTTAAATGTTTCTTTCAAACGCTTATCTTTGGCTTGTGAGACTTGCAATGACTTGGGAAAATTTTGTCCCTGTGCATGAATCACCATTAGTTCAGAGAAATAGAAGGCTGAGTATGTGCCTATACATCCCACTTGATGGAGCTGACCTAGCCTACGCAGGGCTCTGAGCAACCCCAGCCGAAAGGATAATAAGGTACAGTGAAGGGATGGGTCAGGCTGATCCTGCAGGGTTCTTGGTCCAATTCTTTTACTGCATCTGACATAGACTATTGCAAATAGAGATAGCTAAACCCCCAGGGTTTCCAGGTGGCAGCAAACTGTGTTTTGTTTTGTTTTGTTTTTTTCCATTTTCTCTCAGTCTAAAACAAGCCTTCCTCTTTACTTCATGTGAACCAGAAAACCTAAGAAAAGTCTGTTTCAGACACACCAATACACAACGTTTCCGAAATGAAATATGTTCCCCAGATGCTGCAGCTTCTCAGAGAAATTGATGATCTTGTCAGTTCGACCGCTGGTAGCAGCTGCTCGTGTCTCAGGATTTGTGGCTGGGCTGGAGCCAGCACTGCTCTGGCTTTCACAGTACCAGCTCTCCATCAGAGACCAGTCCACTTGGGCTGCTGGCCTGGCCCACAGCTGTGGGCTCTGGTGTCCCAGGACCACCACCTTTGGGGTAACCTGCAGGAGGGATCCAGCCCAGGGCTGGGCCAGCAGCTGGTGAGACTATTTGAAACCTCTGACTCCAAAGGCCCCAAGTCCCATCCCATGGCCATGACCTGGAGATCAAGGCTCTTCTGCCCTTGAGTGATGTGCTTGATGCCATGACCCAGAGCTGGGGCCTTAAGAAACCCCATGTCCTTAACTATGACACAACCAATCTCATGAGTCATTCCCAAATCTGGAACTCCATACCGGCTGCAGCCCCCCAAAACTCAGGTGGAATTCCCCAGTTTTGGGGCCATGGGGTTTCCATAGCATCAGGTTCCTTGGTTTCTGCAACGAGTTGTTGATGCAAAGATATTTTTGACAAAATGTAAATGCCTCCATCAGATGTAATTACAGCCTCTTGGCTATGATGTGGTTCCTGATTTATGTGGGGAAGAAGGAGACAAACCAGGACCTTGTGATGGCCTGAAAATGCTTGACTGGAACTAGTAAGGAAATGCTTTGTTTTCCTGTTGCAGAGTTTGAGGAAAGTAATAAATACTTCTAATTTTTATAGATATAATTTAGTGAAGGACTTTTCCCGGGAAATCGTGAGGACTTTTTTTTGGTTTTGAAGCTTTGTTGTTTTTGAGGAGTACCCCATGAAAATGTTGAATCAAAATCTGCTCTGGGAAAACTGATTTAAAATTGGGAGACTTTCTGAAGTAATCTATTTTCCTTGAAGAGATTTTAAGCTTAGTACAAAATCCAATTTTCTGTTGAGAGAAAAATATTGTCAATTGTTCTGGATTTTGGGGCAGCTCTTCAGTTCCCCTGGGGTGGAATAGTACAAAGTAATCTTAATGGCTATCTGAAAAATGATCTGAGAATTTCCCCAGGACCAGGAGGTCACCTGGCCAAGAAATCAAGGAGAGAAGGTGGAGCAGGAGACTCTGCTGATTCCTGGCTGGGAAGATGGTGTCTCAGAGGCTGTTTTTGTAGCTTGTTGTTACGCTCTGTGTGGCAAAACTCCACGCTGATGAATTGCAACTTAAATATGCCCCCAGTGGATGATTACTAAGTGTGGAAACATTATTTATATTTTCCAAATAATTTCAAACAAAACAACCCCTGGCTAATGAAAAAGAAAAATTCATCACCAAATCCCCTCAGTCCTGTTAAGTGTTCTTGCTTGAGGAATATCATGATCTGCACAAGGACATGGTCCTTGCAAGAAACAGAATAAAGTGCCTGCATGCTGCTAGTGACCTCAGTGGGAATTCCTGGTTGCTGGAGAAATATTGGTCTGTGCCTATGGGGGAGGCTGTTATGTGCCCAGCCTGCAGTTCTGACACAGTACTAATGGTTGTTTGTAAACACTTCCAGCCTTGGTGGCATAGACGATGCAGAATCATGTCAGATATTAATTACACTGTGAATAAATATAGAGATAGAAACTCTATTTTTATCACTAGCTAGGTACTGGATATTTACTCTGCTTTTCTCAGTGCTGCTTTTCATCTTGGTTTCATTGCATCAATAAGTGCATTCATTAAGTGATTTTGCAGACTCCTTGCAAGCTGAATTCTCTTCTAAGATGCAGCTACTAATGTAGCTTATAAAGTAAGCATATAAAGTAGGTTATTCTCTATAAAAAACCATTTGGGGCATTCCTACATTTCCAAAGACTTTCTAGAACTCATCTTTGCCCTCACACAGATTATGTGTGTGGATGAAATGAAACATGATTATATACTGGTGCACGTACAGCATGCATATTCACACCTACTTTATGCCATAGATTTTTATAGCTGTTAAATTTCCTTTTCATTATATTTGATTTGCTAAGATGAAGGCTTGTTTTATCAAAACTAATTACATGGTATGTATTTAATGTTCTGTCCCTAAGGTTTTCATAGTAATAAAATTGATTGTTACTGATTAAAATGGTTCTATTACATCAGCTTAATGTCACTCGAGGTGAATGCGGTATTAGAAAAATGGCCATTAAAAATGTTGAGTAGGAAACACAGAGGCAAGGATTAACTAATAGGAAAAGATTTTTTGAATGGACACTTTTTAAAAAAATTGATTATGATCAAGAATTTTAAAACATTTCACTTGGCAGGGAGAGGTATCTGAGATGTATACAAAATCTTGTTGTTATTGCTTTTATGCAATTCATTGGATTACCATTCTCCAGCTCCTAGGTAAATGCGCAATATGTAACCTTAAAAAACAGACTTTGTCTTAATTTCTTCTGTCATTGTGGTGTATGGAAAAATGCAGGCAAATGTGACCAGTCCTGCCATGTAAAGGTAAAACTGTCCATAGGGTGGCAAAAATGAAGCTGATATTTGAAAAAAAAATCTGCCTAATGATGAAGATCCTTTCTTCTCTGCCAAAGTAAACACAGGAGATAATTAAGGGTTATTACAGGGGGAAGGAGGGTAAGGGTACAGCCACAGGCTCTGCCGAAGTTGTTGGAAAGGCCTGGTGATGCCAGCGGGAGCCGTCTGTGGCTCCCCGGGCTGGGACGGAGGGCAGCGGGAGCCCAGAGGGTGGGTGCAGGGAAAGCGTCATGTTTGAATTTGGAGAGAGTCCACTGAGAAAGAGGAAGAAACAAAGAACTTAAGAAAGGAGGGGTCAAAAAGAGGGGAGATATAAGACTGAGAAAAAGAGGAGACGTTAGAGAACAAGTCAGTATAATCTGGGCATTTTTAAGGGGAGAAGCCAAGCTCTGGGGCTTCCTCCACTCCTTTTTAGGTTAGAAAATACGGAGAGTATAACAATTCTCTTTGCTTCACTGCTATTATAGTGCAGCTTTTTCAGAGCTGTGCATGGCTGCACTTTCAGTGAGTCAGTACCCTCATGATTTGTCAAAATATTTAGTATATTTTCTTGAATCCCAACTTCCTGGAGTCATGTGACCAGCTGAGAGTCTGATTTCTTTCTCTCTCTCAAAACCTGCAAGTACGATTAGTGTTTAGCTACTCAAAATACAAGTTAAGAGGAACTAGAAGGGTGTCACTTTATAAAATTTGCATGATTTTTAAGCTGCTCTTGTAAGTTAGTGTCTCACTTTAGAGCAGCTACCGGTAACTTTCCCCATGCTCTCCTGTGATGGAATTTTTAACAAATTGAGAACTATCTGACCATCATCCATGGCTCCTCTCTCCCCAGTCTCTGACAGTTTTATCGATAACTCTGTACTCTTTTTTTCTGAGGCTGAATGTTAGTACTTGATGTCATTTGCGACTGACTGTCTTTTTCAAGAGGGCCAAAGTGTCCCACTCTGACTTAATCTAAACACCTTCAGAAGAGCTGAATTCAGTTGTATGGTTAAAACTGAATTTTGCTTTCCTTTAGTTTGAGGCTTAGAAACACGATGGAGTTGGAACGTGTTCTGCAAGCCATGACCGAGAAGTGGCATGATGCAACAACAGAGGAAAAATCTGGGAGGTCTGTGGGAGCAGGAGGGAAGAAGGAAAAGTCCTGAAAACTGGAATCTTACAGAGGAAATCTATAAATATATAGTAACAATGAAACAATAACAACCGAAGTGGGTAGCGTGTCTTTGAGATGTCATTGACATTTTCCTAGGAGTAGTAAATTCATCCATCTATAAAGTACTTAGGAAACACTCTGGACAAAAGTTATTCTTGACATAAAAGGGCATTTTCTTGGGCTTAATAACTCTATAGGAGACGGTGATCAAAGATTGGGGAGTGAGAGTCTTAACCCCAATATTGTGAGATGACAACTGCTGTACAATACACACAAGGAAGGAATAAACTTCATCCAAGGGAATATGTATCTTTTCCTATAGAGGTATGTTTTTCAAAACTTTTAGGTAGTGTGTGCACTTTTATTTCCTTCCACAGTTAGTTTTAATCCATCCTTGACATTCCATTAAGTTGACAATATTGTTTAATTACCAGAAAGGAGAGCTTTGTATCCATGGAGAGAATGATTCTTGTTATTTGCCAAGAAAGAGTAGCTGGGTATTAGGCCCTTGAGGGTAGGAAGATAGAAGAGGAAACAAGGAAACAGGAGACTCTGAGGCATTCTAGCTTGTAAAGTGTGTGTGCAAAGAGAAATTATTGCATCTTTCCTGTAGCCAAGTCACAGCCAGTCCCAGTAAAATAGGTATTTTTATTCTGCAGCTTACATGTGACTTTCTGTTCTGTACTTAGATCAGTCAATAATATAAAAAGGCTATGAAATGGTGATGGAATAGAATTTTTGGCATTCTCTGTGTTAAACTTATCCTTCTTCTGAAGGGCATCTCTCTGGGCCTTTAGAGGGCCGGAGTTGGTAGGAAATCTGCCACGTCTCTCCACACTTAAGGACGATGCTTTGGGACAGGTATGTGTGTGCTTTTCACTGATACCCAAACTAGAACAGGATGTTTTTCAGTTAAACATCCCGTTTATTTACTGAAAAATGACATTTCAAGGAAACTAGAAGTATTTGTCAGTCAGCACTGGATGTGGTCTCTTACACTTTCAGATTAAAAAGGAATCAGAAGAGAACTCTTTTTAAGTTAAAATGTTTCATTTTTAAGTTAAACATTTGAATATTGTGATTTGCAGTGGGATCTTGTGGTAAATTGTAGCAAAACTTAAATTTAAAACAACATTGGAAAGAAATCCTTTGCTTCAGGCTGAAAGAAATATTTTAAATAATCTATTTCACTGAGACATTCAAACACTTTCATTTCAGATCAGTCTGAAACCACTGCAATTTGACCAGGAAACGTGAAGTCATAATTCCACCCAAAACACAGCTTTGGTACTGGGCAGCAGGACCTGATGCTCAACAGCTGTATAAATCTCAAGGTCTTAACATTTTAAGAAAACTCTGGACCAGGCAAACTTCCTCTCTTCATCTGATTTGTGTTGTCAGATGATAAAAGGGTTCGGGGGGAAATGGAATGTATAGGTATTTTTAGAATATTCATACCATCTTTAGGCTTCTAATAAGAATACCTAGTTTATGAGCCTAGACAGGTTATATATTCAATGGGGAGAGGTAAACTCCTAGTTTAGCTCTTAAATCCTCTCTGCAGTCTCCACTGACTGTAAAGCAGCCTAAGCAAAGCACTCAGATTGGGTACCTAGAAGTAGGAGGTATGGATGCCTTCCTCGGGTTCCTCAAAAGATCATATTTGGGTGTTTCAAATAATATTTTCAATGTTTAACAAGCAGTGGTTCAGCCAGAATCCAGGAGGAACCGGCATGTTGTTTTCCAACAACATCTGGCTATGCAACCTGTGGGAGGACCACAGTGTCTTGTTGCATGTTTCACAGTACAAAATTTAAGTATCTTGGAGCATTCAAACCTGGGATACATGTGTAATATCCAGTGAAACGATAGTTATTCTTGTGTTTACAGAGTTAGGGAAAACAGACAAGAAGAGAGAGCTGGGAAGTGAGAAGGCCGTCTGCTAGCAGTAATTGCCAGCTGTGCGTGTGCAGGAAAGGGCAAGAACCTTGTGCCTTTATGAAAACCTGCGTTTAGAGCAGTTAAATAAGGGGGAGAGGCAGGAAGTGGAAGGAGTGGCTCTAGCAATTCTTAGCTGGATGTTTATAGCAAAAAAGGGTAATTGTAACCATAGATTGAACTGCAGCAAAATGGAGCTAATAATAGTTGGCTGCCAGTCTATCTCTTGCATTTACGATAGGTAGCTGGAGCCATAAGAGCAGAGTATATCTCCATTTCTTTCTTTACATAGAATTTCCACTAATGAAGATGCTACAGAAGAGTCTGCCTGAAAGTGAAATGTTAGCTCCTCAGCTGATGTAAATCACTGTAATCCCATTGAAGTCAACACTGAAGATTTAACATCATGCTAATTGAAGTCAATGGAGCTAGGCTGATATATACCAGCTGAGGTAAATTCCCCAGTGCATTCTTTCTAGCTCTTACGAGTGTTTGGAGCCTGCGCTCTGGTTTGAGTTACAGAGAGACCCCAGCTGTGCAGTTCAAACCAGGCTCCTTATTTAGAGCTGACCTTTCCTAAATTTCAGTTATGGTGTTGAGACTGGTGATTTCAATCCAGGTTCATCTCTGCACTTAATTTGCAGGGTTTTTTTCATCTTCCTGGTCCTTGTGGTAACATTCCCTTGTGTGTGCAGATTTTTGCTTTTTGGCCTGTGTTATCTAATTAGGTCTGATATATTTAGCTGTCACAGAGTACAACAATCTGTAGCTAGGCTTCTGTTATTATTGATGGTAATATTGTATGGAAGGATCCCCAGATGGTGTTAAACATAGTCTTATGAGTTCCTTTTCTGGTGTGTAAGCAAATGCTCAGTCTATGGAAGACCTGCTGTCTGATTTGGTCTCTCTTCATTATGCAGTAATCTTGGAGCAAAAGCTGTAGCAAATTGTGAATGCTCTCTTCTCGTTCTCAATAGTTGATGACAATTCATAGGACATAGTATTTTTGGGGGAAGTAGAATTGGAGTTTAGGGTGGAATTTCTGGAAGAGAAACTTTGCTTGAGGATACTTGTGGTGGACTCCCTTCCAAGAGGGTGTTATATGTCCAGATAAGTCAAACTATTTAGCCTTCTGATTTTTCTACCAATAAGATGCCAATGTCAGAGACCGTTACCCTCTTGTGTATTGAGAAAAATGCTGTTACCAGCAGGTCAGGAAAAAGCCAGATTACATATATTTTCTTCAATGGAGCCATTGGAGTGTGTGGAGTTGTATAGATGAATTGCTTTAAAGCAACAACAAAGCCAGCTTCTAGTGATGCAGAAGTATAATCTAAGCATCGTGCAGTCTCTTTGCAGATGGTATGAATGATGTCAGGGATGGCAGGGCCTCTCTTTCACAGCTATTTGTGCTGGCTGTAAGTTGGTCCTGTGTATTATTCTTGTGAGTTCTGGCAAAATAGTTAAGATGTAGATAGCTCCACCAGGATGAAACACTAGCCTAGTGAAAAGGAGACTTATTTAGGGTAAAACAAGGAATTGAACGTGTACTCTCAGGCTGTAGAGAATCTCAAACCTAGATGCCCTCTTCTGGAGTGAATATTTTAATCAGTAGGCTTTTACTTGAAAAACATGTGAATTGCAATGACTGTATCTGCCTTTGGCCCTCTTTTAAGACGCCAATGGCAAGAAAGAGACTCCAATGAAGCCTTTGATTCAGATATGGAGGTGCCGAGTGACTTCTGGGCTAGGTGGAAAGAACACCCAAATCACAGTTTTAGACACACAGAGAATTTAGCAACTTTAGTCTCATTTTATACATCGGAGGTCTCTTTGAATGTTGTGGAAATAATTGAACTTCCAACACCCTGTGCAGTGGTATGTGCATTAAGAACAGCTTTAAGGGTTGCATTAAATGTTCTCACAAATTCATACAAACACATTTGGCCATAGGATAGATTTAGGTTTCTGCCTTTTTCTAGAGTAGGTGAGAATATAGCCATGGATTTTAGAGTCACATGCAGAAAGTGTTCTGTGTCACCACTGCCTGTATTTTTAGGCTTTCTTTCAGGACATAAATACTAAGGACGTCACAGCAGCTGATTCAAAGAGCCCCTGCTGTGGAGTGCCTTGCACTGCTAATGAGGCCCTATGTGATCTCTTGTCGCTGGAGGGGCTGCCAGTTGCTACTAGGAAGAGGCCTAGAGAACTGGTGAGGAACATAAGGCTTGTGAGAAGCAGTTTGCTGAGAACAGTAGCTCCACAAGAAACTTTGGGTTTAGCAGGCGCTGTTTTCCAGATGGACAATACTGCTGTGAGCAGCTGCAGATGAAATCTTCAAAGCTAGTATGGGAGGTGGAGATGAGGGGAAGGGAGGAGAAAATTCTGCAAGCTGCTAAGACAATGAGAGAAGCCAGTCATTAAAGTCACATAATGGTTGAAAGAATGGAAAGAGTGCTCCTCCCTAAAAAGCAACAAATGCTTTCTTCCTTGCTGCTTGGAGGAATTCCTGCTCTGCTGCATCCTGACATTTCTTCTCTCCTCTGGGCACGGTAAGCATCCTGCAGAGACATTCTGTTCTTGCTGCTGCTTTCAGTGCTACCAGAAGGTCTGATTCTGTCTGCTGAAATCCATGGGATTTCAGCTCCTATGGCCTCCCATTAGTGTAGGACCGACTGCTGGAAATGGTATTCCGAAGTAGAAATCTGGTTGGCATCTTCCTAACCAGCTAAGAACTGAGTTTTGTTAAGCTGAGCACATGTTATCTGAAAGCCAAAGGATTTACATGGGCTGTTTTTCCTGATATTAGATGGTTTTTAGATATTTCATTTTATGTGAGAGAATTTTGCCAGCAGCAAAGGCTGCCTCCATTGTCCTGGGCTCCTACTGCAAAAGCATAGAGACAGCCATGGGTATGTAGAAGAGGACTGCATTGCATAAAACTCTGTGAGACTGAAGGGGAGACTATTTTCCCATTGAGAATTGCAGTCAGTTTTACCTCTGACAAGGCAAAATGAGGAGCAATAAGCAGATGGCTGCTCTATGGACTCAAGGCACTTAGAAGCTGTTAGGGTATGTCTTTGTGGCAGGACACTGCACTGTGCAGATACCAGCCCTTTCTGAATGAGCGAGGATAGCGCAGTGCAGCTTAGAGATGCCATCATATCAGTGTGTGGGGCTGTGTTAATCAGCCTGACTGACAACTCACCGATGCAAATAGGTGTTGATAAATAATATGCAGCTGATCACTAGTTTTAGCAGTATACTTAACTCTAGAGTCTTCTCCTCTGTTTTGTGTTGGATTATGACTTTATAAAGCCTGCTACACAATGCTGCAGGCCAGCAGCATGTGTCTATATGGGCAAATTTGCAGATAGCTCAGGACCTTTGAGGTGAGCTGGTACCAGCTGGAAAGGATCCTGGACCTCTGTTGCTTGGGCTGGCAGATAACACCTCCCAATAAGGGAGTCTGCCTGCATTTCATACGCTCTTACCCTTGACTGTATAAAGCCCATTATAGGGGCTATACAGCCCTTAAAGGCTGTAGGGAGAGAGACAGCCAGTTCTGAGGTTTGCCCAGCAGGACTAGGAGAGGCTGATACTGTTGGAAAGAGACTTTGTCTCAGTGGCACAGCTGATGCCTGACAGAACCCCAGGCTAACAGATCTAGCATGTTACAATATGAAAGTTTTGCCTGTGTTGGCCTATTTGGAGAAGTTCTGGGAAGAGGGACAGCATTAAGTCTCACTTCCTTTGTAACTGTGTATATCGTGGGCAAAAGAGAACTGTCTGCAAAGTCTGTTGTTTGCCATGGGTTTGTCCTCCCACTGTGTTGTGACAGCCTGGCTTGGAGACAGGTTCTGGCTTTGTTACGAAGAGTCTGAAGTTTTCTTTGAGAGGCTGGAGTATGGCTCTGTATTGAAGCAATTCAAAGCTTCCAGCTGGAAGAAATATGTCCTAGACTGTGCTTTGCTACAGCCCTTTCTGCCTCCATCCCTGCCCTTACAGTCCACAAATGCAGATGGGTAAGCAAGTTATGTCTGCGGTCTAACTGGGAGAGCTGTCGGAAATGGCTAGCATTGTTCCCTTCAGCAGGAAGAAAATAAAATATATGAATGTCTATTGCCCTGTTGTAAAATTTTCACATCAACTGTGATTTTGCTCCGAGCTTTCTCTGATCTCTCTGTGCTAAGAATATTGGCTAGTTACAAAACACCAAGTGAGTGGATGTCAGGTGCCCATTACCCACCAAACCTGAATATTCCTCTCCATTTCTTCTTTAGTAGATTTGAAAATAAAAGGAAGGACTTCATATAAGCCTGTCTGATTTCTGGAGCAGTTGTTAGAAAAAATGAAAGTTGAAACCCCTGATCTCTGGTATGGAGCAGGCCTCCATGCTCTTGTCCTGCCTCATGTGGCAAGACATGGGTTTCCTTGAATTGCTGAGCCACTCAAATGAGCAGAGAAGGGCAGTATTTAATCCAACATGGGCCTTGTTTTCAGAACAGATTTATTTTGTTGATGGAGCTCTACTCATTTGGATCACTAGAGAAACCTCTAGCATTTGGGACCATTTAGGTTTGCTGAATCTTCTTGGTCAGGCTCTGGCAGAGCCTGGCCAATACAAAGGCTGTCTGTGGCTCCAGCAGCAGTGGACTGTGGCTAACGTCCTCTTTAGCAGAAACAAAAAGTGTCTAGGATCATATGGGCTCTACTGGAGGGGCTCTCTTTATCAAGGTGAGAACAGTCATCCCCTGAAAACACTCCTAAGAAGAGATGGTGAAAACATCTCCTGTCTCCATCTTGGCTGGTCCAGAGAGGTGCCACGTTTCCCTAGAGATGAAACCCCCGCCAAAGTCTCTGCTTCTGTTTTCCATGCCTACTGGATATGGTGGAGTAGATACAGGTGAAAAATGCTCTCAATTCCCTCTTGTGCATTGAGTCCCATGCTCAGGCACAACTAAAATCTGTGCCAAGAGGCAGTTCAGGTTAGGAAAGGGATATGCCATTTTTCTCTACCTCTGCTTCTTGTCACATTTTGTTAAACGCGGTCATGTAGCATGTAATGAAGACATCTGTTCGTTTTGTAGGAAACTGTGAAAAAGTGCGTGCATTTGCCTTGTGCCATCTGTTGCCATTCTGATAAACAGTTGAAAGCTCTGGCAAACATAAACAAAAACAGTGTGCTTTGGTGCTAACTGCACCATTTTCTTTCTCAGTGCTCTGTATTTGAGCCTTTCCTTGCAATGCGTTAAATATTTGGGGCTCTGGTCTGCTGTAAGGAGATCTGATGCTCGGGAAACACTTCAGTTGTTCTTCTGTCTGTGTCCCTCCCCTGAACTCGAGACTGTAAGGAGAAGCAGGAGCTCCTGAGCTGCTGGAATGCTGTGAAATACTGTCTGTGCCACCTGGACGGCTCAACTTTCTCCCTCCAAATTTTGTGCCTCTGAGTGGAAACTTGGCTGAATCAAAGAAGTGATTGGGGAATATACTACTGATCAGGAGGGATTTAGATGTATTATACAGGATTATTATTTTTCCAGAAGTCTGTCTTGTAACCAAAGGTTCTGTGTTACAGAATGTGTTGAAAATAAGTAGCTTATAATGGATTTCTGGAGACTCTGTGAAGATGAACCACTATTACTGTAAGGAAAGACAAAAAAAGGCCACTTCTGTTGAGGCTCGTGCTGTCAGAGAAACACAAATAAGACAGTGCTGGAGAGGAGGGTATGGTGGCCAGTTAAAAGCAGACAGTGGAGAAAGAACATGTACAAACTTTTGAGTGTGGCTTTCAATGCAAGAGCATATAGCAGTTCTCAAATACTACTATATAAAAATCTTTTTTTTTTTTTTTTAAAGACCAGAGGTACTTGCACAGAAGTCTTTAGCATGTGTTACTTTGCATACACCAGACTGAATTTACAGAAATAGTTTCTATGAAGGGGAAAAAAGACCTCTGTTAACTCCTTATGCTACATGCTTACTAAATATAGTGTTTTCTAGTGACGGTGCATTTTTGCTGGCATATATAGACTGTGCCAGTTAACAGCTAAATTACCTTTTGTAGCTTTCTGCCTGAGTTGCATATAAAGTGGGCTATGCTGCAGGTTAAAAACAAAATGTACTGTTCTAACAATTATTAAAATTCATGTCTTATAAAACACTTTTTGCAAAGAAGTTCCATGCAGAATGTCTAAGCAGTCTTCTTGGGGCTGTTCTGACAAGGAAAACAGTATGAATACTCAGTGGTAAAAATATAAAGAAGCTAGGAAAAGATCACAGGAGAAACAACAGAGCTTCTTTTGAGACAGGCCATGGAAATGTGAAATTAAAAAGTAGTCTAATGCATACTGACAGGGAGCGGAGACACAACTCACATTGCAACTATAGCTCCTCATAACAGCTAGTTATTTTTAGTCATGTTTCCTTAGGAAGCTGGGCTTATGAGCACAGGGGGGTATGTTTGTGTGTGTATACACATGCATCTGCCGGTGCACTGTCCCTATGACTTCTAAATCTACTGGTCTCTTCTAGCCAAGTTTGATAGAGAGATGGCAGTTTGCATCCTGACATGT
This sequence comes from Theristicus caerulescens, assembly GCA_020745775.1. Taxonomy (NCBI): domain Eukaryota; kingdom Metazoa; phylum Chordata; class Aves; order Pelecaniformes; family Threskiornithidae; genus Theristicus; species Theristicus caerulescens. Next base: position 63,063,329 of record CM036564.1, on the reverse strand, counting down.
TTCCTGAGAGTGGATGGGGAGGGGAGTTTGACTCCATCCCTTGTTAGGCATTAAGGAATTCACATGGGCAGAGACTAGATTAACACCCCAGCTACAGGAAAACCTTGAGAGGGAAGGTCTGTCACCTTGTTAGACACAGGAGAATCCATCTGCAAGGCACCAAATCATAGGAAAACAGGTTTCAACAGTTCCACTGCTTATGGAACAACTTTTGAGGAGGTGGGACTTCTGGCAAAAGCTTCTTCTTGGCAACTTCAGCAGACTCTCCTCCTCTGGAGACCAGGCAGTGAAGAGAACATGAAGCACAGACACAGCAGTGGGTTACACCAGCTCTTGGGAGTAGAGCTGCCAGGGGCTGGAGTTTCTATTTCTGAGAAGATTTAACTTTTGGGAGGAGGGGTGACAAACTAGACAAGCATGAGTAATGTCCTTTGTGGGTATGTATATCAGACTACCTTAATATTTATTTTAACTTCATAGTGGTTTTTAAGTATATGAAAAAATGTTGAACTTTCATTCTGACAAACATTTGGAGAGTCAAAATGCCATTGAAATTATTTTCTTCAGCAAAATTTTCAGTAGAATTGTATGTTCCTGCAAAAGGTTAATTTTTATGAAACAACTTTTTTTTTTTTTTTTGTTAAAATAAAGAACCTTGTCAGAACGAGTTTATTGCTTGGAGTCTAACCAATTTCAGTATCAAATGATAAATCAATCTGTACAATTACAGCTCTAATGGGGATTAGGTCACAGTAAAGCTTATGAGTACTCAAGACTTAATTAGCTCACTGAAGTCAGTGTGACTCTATATTGACTTGGTAAGTCTTGAATCAAGCTCTGAAGGTTTGATGGGCAGAAGGACTCAGTGCTCTGATAACTAAATTTCAATGACGTCTCCACAGCTGGGGCTCACTGTCATGACTCTCTCTTGGAGTCTGGAAAGGGTCAGTTACTGTTCTCACAGTCATCAGAACATGTGCCATTCCCCTCTTCCCCCCCCCGCCCCGTTTGGTAACAGTCTTAGGGCCTGGGCCTGGATCTGAGATACGATTCAAAACATCCCTCTACCTGGGGGATGGGGAACCCTCATTTCTCACTTGAACCACTTGGTTTGGAGACTCTTCTTGGCTCCTTCTCTTAGAGCGCTTCTGTTTTGCATGGGAATAATTACATTGACATGGTCATAGAGAGTCACTCTGGAGACTTATGGTAGGGGCACTCGTAGGACTACAACCTCTTTTGTAGACTCCTTGATAAACTGAGTAGTAGTATCTTTATGTGAGGCAGGAGCTCCTGGCTTTGGCTGAACTCCAGCTTTGCCCCCTCTCTTCTATCGTGGTCCTACTTGAGGGACCAAGCAAGGGTATGTGAGGTTTCCATGCTTTCAGCTGGGTCAAAGAGCTTTCATTCTTTCATGTTGTTTGACCTGGTCCATGGACAGATGGCCCTGCTGCATGTCTGCAAATTTAGATGAAGGAGATATGAGTTGCAAGCTGTGTTGCTCTATTTCTGTAACTGACTTTGAACATCTTTGATAAGAGACTCCAGAAGAAGTCCAGCCTCTGGGAAAGGAGGAGGAATTTGAATCTTGTCTTCCCAAATTCCAGCCAAACACACTTATCACTAGGCTAGAAGTTAAAAATGGAGAGTGTGGACCTTCCATGTTTTGGCCAGGACCTGGTGCAGTCTGTTCTTTGCTTTACTTCTCAAATGTTTTCTTAATTGAAGGATTCTTTCATACAATTAAAAAAAAATAAAAATCACAAGTTGTTTTTTTACCCTGTTGCCTAACTGACTTCTTATTTGGCCGTGTTTTGCTTGTGTCCCTGCTCATGCATGTGGGACTATCTGATTTTGTTCAGTGAGTTTTCAGATCCTCTCCTGATGTGTTATGTGCTGCCATCAAAGGGCAGGAACCTCCCATCTCCCCATGACTAGCAAGAGTGGCCTCATAGTCACATCGGCCACCTCCCCAGCATTCATGGATGCATCCCATTAGGTCCCATGGACTCTTTTGTCTGGTTTGTTTGAATATTGCCTAAATTGATCATCCTCTACAGAGGGTAAGTCTTCCTACTGGCCGCAGGGACCAGGGGTTCCTCAAGACCAGTCTTTGCAGTAAAGATCCAAGTGAAGAAGGCATCAGGTTTCCCAGGCTGGGATCCCATGTTCCCACCTACCTGAGCCCTGTGTCTTTGCTGCTGACAGGAAATAGAACGGAGGTTAGTTCTGCATCTTAAAATAAGATGTTTAACTGAAGGAAAATAGGTCATGATCTTTTGATCATTTTTTTTGGTAAATGAGAACTCTTTTATGTTGTATTGCTGACACTTGTGAGTGTAAGTGACAGAAGACCAAAATGTCTGTTAGCCTAGTTATGTCTTACATGCAGCAAAGCAGCTATTAACACAAAAGAGAAACAGGACCCCCCGTGGTCTGTCTTTTGCATTCAGTTATTCATTCCAGTAAACAATATGGGAAAGTTTTACCAGGTACTTTCTTTCTGAGGCAACAAATCACAGCAAGCAGATTGATCGTGAGTTAGCAACTAGGGAGAGAGAGAAGGGGAAAAACAACACCCTTCAGCTATAATGTTTCCTAAAGTTAACATGTCGCATCGAAGGTGTAAATGATATGAGGTCTGAGGGCTGCTGAATTTCCAAATGCTTTGCTGCAATATCTTGGGCTGGCAATTAATCAATTTTCTGTGCCTTTCAGAGTTTTCCTCTGAACAATGTTCTTCCTCTGAAGCTCATTAGCCATCAAAACCTGTCATGTCTACACATGTTTTTCTTGCACCTCATTAAGAGATTATTGATTGTTGGCTTCTACCCCTTTCAGAATTTGCTTCAGAAAATTAATTTCAACCACGAGTGCAATTTAACTGAATGCTTTTGCCAATGCTTGATAATGACTTGCTTTGTTAAAATAATTTAAAAGTTTTCATCATATTTATTTTATTTTGCCCCCTGCAAAACATGAATCATCTTCAGCTGAAGCAAAAATAGGGAGAAACCTCACCTTGATAAAAATGTATAATATTGTCTTAAGATAGATGGAAGCCTGAAGCAGTTTCAGAAATGCAAGAAAACTTCATAATTGCCATTGATTGATTTGTAACAAGTGTATCTTGTGGCCACCAGATTGCTCTTGCTATATGAGATTTGTCAATACAGTCATTCCATTGAGGGAGGAACATAGGTCAAGCAATTAACATTTTTTTTTCAGGATTGCTTTGGTAATTAGGGCCAATTTTTCACTGGTAGGTTATTAATTATTCAGGTCTCATGGGTTTCTTTTAATAGGAAACACTGGCAAGTTCTTTCTGCAGTCATGAATGAACTTTTCCTGAGTCATCAGCCAGCAAAGTCAGTCAGATCTTCTTTTGCTCAGGAAGAAGGAAGGAGAAAAAAAATGCTATTTTCATTTAGCACTTCCTTGATGTTAGGTCCACTCTGGTTAGTGCATATGGCAAAGGGTTGGCTCATCCTTAAAAGGTGCTGTGGCAGGCAATGCAATGGTCCCCATTCTACAGTGAAACAATTGAAGTAGAGAGAGATGAAGGACCAGATTTGTCCAAGGTTTTTAACTGCTCTTGGAGGCTGATAATCACCTAATGAGAGTCTCAGAAGTGCCCTCACAATGTGAGGCATCAAGATTCTGTTGTATCCATGCTGAAATCAAGTAGAGTATCAAACCTTTTTCTGTACTTTTGACATTGCAGTGAGATGATTATAGCACCTCATCCTGGAAGATGTAGCACTAAAGGTTTTCTTCCCAAGAGACCCTCTCTTGACTGACAAAGCTGTGTTAAGAGGTTTTCCTTGTTTACCCAGCATCATTGCTGGCTGCTTGTTCCTGCCTCCTGCTTTTATCACACAAGTTTTATAGATCTTCTCAGTTGTGTCAAAGTCATCTTTTGTGACAACAGTGGACAATGGACAGATTAACTAGTACGAGTCAAAATCAACCCTCAAGAACTGTACTGTATGGCTGGAGGGCAGTGGTTTCTGGAAGAGAATCATAGGACCATTGAGGCTGGAAGGGACCTCTAGAGATTGTCTAATTCAAGCCCCTTGCTCAAAGCAGGGTCACCTGGGGCAGTTTTCTCAGTGCCATGTCCCATCAGGTTTGAATATATTTATACACATTGATAAGATTCTCCGATTCTCACGAGTCTTTTCTTGTCTAGGCTAGTCAATCTTGGCTTTCTCAACCTCACCTCATATGTAGGTGAGGGGTAGTGATGTTTGAATCTGGCTTCACTGTCAAGAGTAAGCTTGTGAAAAGTCACTCTAAGGGTATCTAGTAACTGGAGCTTAGGCTTCTGGTTTCCCAGAGGTCTCTGTTCAAGCCTTGCTGGTATTTTTTTGACCTTTCATCTCTCTAGGTAAAAAGACTAATAGTGGGCCTGACTAGATGGGCCCTTCTGATCTTCAAAGCCTCAGATGATGAAGTATCTCCTCCATGATGTCGGTTGAGATATGCTCCATGCTTTATGTGGTTTCCTCCTCCCAGTCTCCCACAGTTAATGACACTCCTCCACCGTCTTGGCAAGAATGGCTGGGTTGACCCATCTGTCCCACTTAACTAATTAGGGATTGATTGGGTGAAATTCAGACTTTCAATTTATTTTAAACAAGGCAGGTTAACCTGCAATCTGTGGTCTCCCATAGTATAGTGAAAAACAACATTTTAAATTCCAAGTAAACAATACAAATCCATTCAACCACCAATAACAAGAAAACAAAATCTACAGATTCATTTGCTGTGGTAATTTTTCTGCATATCACTGGAGGAGAGACATCTAAATGGCTTTCAATTAGGAAATATGTTATCTATATAGTTTTAAAGCCATTTAAAATGAAAAGAAACTTTTTAAAAAAACATGTGGGCAAACGTTTTGTTTCACGGAACAGACAGGCCAGTTAGTCACCTGATTTTGTATCTAACCTCTTGCGTGATGAGCTTCTCCCACTAATTCCTGCACACAAGCCTCTTGCCTTGTGGCTGGATACTCAGGGATTCACAGCCCATTGCTTAATCCTGGGTACGTTTGCCTGAGGATAACTAATCATCTACCCTGGTCCCAGAGCGGTCTTTGACTTGACAGAGTACTCTTCAAGCAGGATCAGTAGCCACCAGCTGCTCCCTCCTGTTAGTTTGGTTCTGGTTATGCTGGCTTCTGTTCAGCTCATACCAGTGCGCTTAATCAAATTACCACCTGTCACTTCTCTGTTTCTGGGCTGTACAACCCAGCATGAGACAGCCAAGTTCAATCTCAGTTTTGCTGCAGCCAGTGGCAAAGCTACTATCAACCTTAGAGAGATAAGAGTTTCCCTTTGTATTCGATAAGGTACTATACAATTATGGAGATACCTATCTATAACCCGTTGTTTTTCTGGCATTAGAAACTGGGAACTGCCAGACAGGCAGTACGCTGTGCTATGTGGAAAGCCAGTCCAGTCTCTCTCTGGCCTTTGGCAGTTTCACATGCTCCAGTGAGAAGCTCAGAGGCCTTGATGGATGATAATGACTGGATTTGTAGTGCTACTGCATTGTGTAATATATGGCTAAGGTCTGTGGGTGAAATCCCCCTTCTGTGTACAAGTGCCAGGCTTGCAAAAGCATTCGGGGTGCATACTCCTTACTGCAGTTGGTGAGATTCTGGTATCGTAAATGCCTTTATGGATCAAGGCCACTGCTAGGGATCTTCTGCAGAATAAAAGAATAAGCTCAGGGCCTGTGGACAGGTTGGATGTAAAGTACCTACTGTTATGATCACAAATAGCCATAGACCAATGTGCTCTGCCTTGAAAAGTATTATCATCCACAAGGCTGCTATGTTGCCAGGTCTTAGGCTGTTATAGGCACCGCTCTCTATACTCTTTAAGAAGGTGTTGAGTTCTAGCTTAAAAGCAGTTGGACTTATTTTTCTCTGCTGTTTCCATTGGCAGGCTGTTTCAGACCCTAATTGCTGTAGTGGTTAGGAACCCTCTTTTAATTTCCAACCTAAATGTATTCATGGCCAATTTATATTCATTTGTTCTTGTGCCAGTATTGCCCATTAACTCAAATAGTTCTTTTGTCTTCTGGTGTTTATCCTCAGGATAGATTTGTAGAGAGCAGTCTTCCCCCTTTCATCAGCTATTTTGCTAGTCTAAACAAGCTGAGCCCCTTTGGTATCCTCTTGTAAAACTGGTTCTTCATCCTGACTGATCTTCATCTCTTATCCAGTTTGAAGTCAGCTGTACTCGCATAGACACAAACCCAGAATTCTTTCCTACGTCTAGTGGCCACATCATCTTCCTGACTTAAGTAAGTGCATTTACTCTATGGACCCATTGGCCAAGCATTACCATTCTCCTCATGTATCCCTGTTCTTCATACTTCTCTATGAAGAAGATAGCCGAATAATCCAGTTCCATCATTAAGAAAGATTTGTGAAGGACACCAGCCATATGTCCTGCTGTAGCAAAACTGCTGTATTTCATTTGTGTTGGACTATGGCTAATACAGAGACTTTGCTTTAGGCTGGTTTCTCTCATGTGGTGTTCTTGATCTCTCCCTCCTGTCTCCTCTCCTATTTTTTTTGGCAGGGGGAAGCCCTTAAGAGGGTAGTCAATGGGATGGTGTGTAAGAGCAAGCCCTGCTTTCTTCCTGACTTTTCTTCCTGTCTGCCAGCACAGTTGTATTCAGCTGGAGGATCATACTGAATATTTCCAGCTGCTCTGACATCTCTTAGCTTTTCAGAAGTCTGAGTTTCCTCTTTGCTGGCACAGATTTAAATGCCTTTCATTAGGGCTTGGTCTTCATCACACAAAATATCAGTGGTATGTTCAGTTTTCATGATGAAGAGTGATCCTACTGGGAGAACATCAGTGAACTTCTGAGCTAAAACTGGTAAGCTTTGAGGGTTTTGTTCACTGGTGTTGGCAAGACTCTGGAACAGTTCCCTGCAGGTCTAATTATTTTTACTAGACAAACTCCCATTGCAATGAATAGGAAGTTTGGACTGTACCGTGATTTCAATGGACTTTATGTTGTAAGACTGTCATGTTGGAATAATTCATAACGTACCATGAGAAGGGACTGCACTGTGAGAGGAACGTGCTCACTGGCGTGTCTCGTATAAGCAGGCATATGCTCTAGCAATAGTTCAATATCACATTTTGACTGTGTATATTGTTTTAATTTGCAGTGTCTTGGCAGCGCAAGCAGTCACATTTGCTAGTGTTTGAAAAGAACAAGAGAAATTAAATATGCAAGAGCATTAGAGTACGATTCAGCATTTGACATAAAACCCACAAAATTAAGGCAATCCAGACATACGCCTGCTTCTCTGCCTTTTGTTTGCATCAGCATGCCCCTCAGCTTCAGCTTTATGACATATACCACTTTGAAGGGGCAGTTCTATGAGGTTGTGATGATTAAGAGTAATTTAAGAGTGATTTAAGGATGGACTGTGGTGGCAGTATTATGCTTCAAACTTGTTTCTTTTTTTTTTTCTTTTTTCTTTCAAAATCTTCCCTAACATCAGAGCCATGGGTAGGACTGGCTTTACTCACAGACCCCGACTTACAGAAGGTCCATGTGTCTGTGGGGGTCAGGGTTAATATGGTAGAGACTGGGAGAGAGCTTATTCCTACTTCTGGTGGTGTTTTTTCTTGGTTAGCCTTGAGCAAGTTATTTCTATTCCTTATGCCTCTCTCTCCCTCCCATCTTCTTTGTTCCAGTGCTTTGAGACCTGGTAGGGGTGTGCAGGAGTAGGATGTTACCAAAATGTTGCCTGCCATTTGGTAACCCATGCAACAGATGGTATGTTTGTGTCACAAGTACTGCTGTCTTTTTAGGCATTCCTGGACCTCATCTTTGGAAAGGTCTTTTTTCTCATCCTGCCAAAATGTAGCATAGAAAGAGTTAGGGTTGGTTTTATTTTTGGGAGGGGAGGAGATATTTTTCTGGGAACTGGTACAGAAAAGATGTTCATTTTCTGTGCTGTTAACTTTTCATTGAAACCTCCTAAACTTTTGTGTTCATAAAGTTCTTTGTGAAGTTGTTCAGGTGAAAACGTTTTTCACCTCAAAAACTTCTGGAAGAAGATGTTTAACCAGTTCTCCAATATAGTCTTGTTGGAGCCACTGCAAGATAAAGGCAAGGTTCAAAAGACTTGGAGGCAAAACCACTTCATGTTCCCAATCTGTGTTCTTGGAGGTGGTATGCTCCCTCCTTGTGAGTCAGTCCTGAACACAGCAGCACGGTGTTCTCATGTTGCACATGCTACACCTGGGCTGTGGGTCAAGGATGGAATTTGATCTTCAGAGCTGTGTCTCATCTGCTGTTAATGAAGGCAGGAGTAGCTAGAAGCTGAGACTTGAGAAAGAAATGTAAGGGGTTACATTGAAACACTGTGAGTCAAAGCTGATCACATCTTTTTCTGTCTTAAACTCCCTATTTAGAAAATTGGGCAGAATAACACTCCTTTTCTTGCAGCCTGAGTCTATCCTGTCTGTATTGATTGCAGGCTCTTTGGGACTCCCGTTATTCTTGTACAGAGACTGGCATTATGGGACCACAACAGTTGCAGGGGGGCCCCAGGCACGATGACAATAAAATATTAAGTGATGATAGTAGGGAGATTATTTGTAAAAGTCAGAATCCTTGGCACAGCTCTTAGACTGGAATTTGATCCAGGCAGTAAAGATGCAACTGTCCATTATCATTTAGATACAGAGCTGGTAGTCCAAGCACTACATATCCCAATTCTGTTGATTGGCGAAAGCTTTATAAGCAGAATAACAAAACACAAGAGCCCAGAGGTTGTATCAGGGGAGTACTTTAGATGAGTAAAAAGTTGCTCTATGCTTTTGTTTCCATGGGCACCCTCCAGTTACTGTTATGAAGCAGGGATTGTTGGCTCAATAATTAATTCATTGATTTACAAATAAAGGCTGTAACACATCAGGGTGCATTTTTTATATGAGAAAATGCCACATTATAGCTTTCAGATTACTTACTCGCTGAATGTACAAAGTTAAGGTAGTTTCACTTCTGTGTGTCAGTCAATAACATCAATGAGTGAAGGATGTGGGGAGAAGAGGAAAAAGAAAACTAAAAGAAAACTTCCTACTGTCTGATCCTCTGCATAGGAGTTACACTTGCAAAAGCCAAAGGAGAATAGTCTGTGCACAGAAAGAGCATATAACAGGGCTGCTGACAACCAGGATCGTGAGAAAATAGCAACGGGTTGTTTTAATCAATACAAGAGGAGGGGTAATTGATTTTAGGGATAGCAAGGGGTTACTCAGCCAATAATTAGCCACCTTATCAAAGTTACCAGGTAAAACCATGGATTATGCTGGACTCAGAGTCCTGGCTCTTTGAGGAGAGTTCATATCTGGATTTTCCCCTTCCCCAGCGCTCTTTGCTGCTGGCATGCTGCCACAGTCGGTGCCCTTTGTTCTTTTTCACAGGCAAAGGGATTCTCTTCTGCTACAGCATCGGCACAGAGGCTCTGGGAAGAGCCGCTGTGTCAGTGCATGACAGGAGGCAGAGCCAGAGCTGTTCAGGAAATCTTTGTGCTAAGCTTCTTTTATGCTAAGTTTCTGTACATTAAAAGTGGGCAGGGAGATTACAAGGTCAGTGTAGGAAGACTATCTAGTAGTTTTACATTTTGCCATCCTCCCCATCTTTGCCTGTCCTCCAATGTCTCCAGTCCTTCAAGAATGCTTAAAGGGCCCTTGTTGTTAAAGGAGATGGTACCCCTTCTCAAGGCAGAAATACTCAGTGGTGCAGTTGCTACTGAGATGGTTGGTGAAATAAAGCAAGTGGAAATCCTGTTGCTGTAGTTCGAGGAGGAGTTCTGAAGCACTGTCCTTATTCCTGTGACTAACTCGAATGTTTTCTGCAAACACTTGACCATCCAGCTCAGAGTGCAAAATAATTTGTGGGATATACTTTCTTTTTAATTTCTGGCCACTGCCATTTCTGACTCATTACTGTGTCTAAACAGAGGACTGTATTTAGAAATAATATTTTGTGTCTTAAGGTAATGAGCCCATTCCATTAAACTGATGGTCTGAATGAGATTATTCTGTACTTTACCGGGATTACAATTTGTTTGTGCTACAGTATTGTGCAGACCCCTCAGAAAAGACCGAAACCTTTTCAGACTTTGATAAATCCAGATAATGAGAAAGTTCCTTCCCTGTTTAGGGCTGGCTGAACATTTTTGATCAGCCTCTTTTCAGCAAAAAGTATTTTTTCCAAACTGAATACATACGTGGAAAAACCTACTGAAGACACAGATAGATGTTCTGCATTTGCAAGAAAGAAAATGTATTTAATCTTGTTTTACAGCAGGTGATCTCAAATATGATAGGACTGAATGAACCATTCAGTATCTTTTAGTAAGTCTGTGGCAGAGCTAGGATCTCAATTTTGCTGCCCTAAGACCTAATTCCAGAGTTTTAAACACAGAATCATCTTGTTCCTCCTTTATACCTTTAAAGTTAGTTGGACCCTACTATTTCCATGGACCCTGTGGTAGTGTAATGGGTAAGAGTGTGGATGAACAGTTACAAGAACGTTAATTGTATCCCTGGCTTTCCTGTTACTGATGAAGATCACTCAAACTTTGTGCCTTTAACTGTAAGATAAAGATAATGCTGCCATCTCAGTTTTGCATCATTCCAAAAGTACTATGTGCTGTTATTTTGCTTGCTGAACACTCAAGGCCAAGACCTGTGCTTGTTACCTGGCACTGTTAAAATCGCATGTTTTAATGCATTGCGATTATTGCATGCGATTATTCGCATGTTAATGCATTACATTTGCGGGGTTCAAGGCAGTGCCATCTGTGAAAGCCTACAGGAGCTGTGGTAAGGTCCTGCCCCCTAGCACAGTTCTTTCTTACACACTTCTCCTGTTGCCTTCAGAGAAGTTCTTCTTTTGCATAGTGTTTGGCATGTGCTGAAATATCTAGTTGAATTGGAAGGTAAGAACAGTGGATGTGATGCCAATTTTTTGTTGCGTGCCTTGCAATACTCTCTTTGAGGGTTGCACAAGAAATCATGGGCAACTGCATGAACATACAGGGAAGATGTGTTTGGAATTCTAATTTTGTTGTTTATGCTCAGACAACTCAAACTGTTCTCGAGGTATTTCAGTATAAAGCATAAAAGTTAGTAATTAAACTTATAAATCAAGAACACATGTACTGAAATATTTCCCGCTGCTGGATGCAAAGAGTATTTATGTGATGTGTCAAAGAGCAAAAGGTGCTGTAGATGCCACAAGTAGTTGCAGATCGCATATTGAAATACTCATAGTGTACGGGGCAGTTGATAAAAATAACCTTGTCCATATTGATGAGCCTGGTCACAGACGTATTTATTTTTACATATAACTTTAGTGCGTGCATACATAAGTGTGTCTTTGCATAATGTAAGGAAGAACACTCTTTATACCAGGTATCTCTCCTCAATTATTAGGTATCCCAATTATCTATTGGAAAAAAAATTGCCATCAACCTGAAAATCAAAAGTCACCATTCTCAGTCAAAAAATCAGGAAGGAGTAATCAGACTAACTTGGCTCAATGTGTGTGTAATCCCCAACTGCTTTTCTTGATTCAGCTTGAAATACAGGCTGTCAGGTTTTGTTATACTGTATTAAAACATTTTCTTGGAGATCAGACTAGAATTAGAGCATGGACTAAGCAGTACCGTGAGGATGGAACATAAACCTGTTACTATCAGTTTCTGTTTTGCATTTAAAAGAGAGATGGTACTGCAACCAGGTCTGGCTAAATAGCCCTGCGTGTTTCCTTATAGGACTAATTAACGTCCCTGGAGCTAATGTCCAATGCACCCAGAAGGATCAGACTGGTATTGTGTGCTCATTTAAGTGTTTTTTTAAAATCAGAAGAATGGTATTTGACCTGCTGGTTAGTGGATCCTGTTGCTAGGAGTAAATCTGACCCTCAATAATTAGTGCTAGAGAGCGTCTGTTGGCCTCCAGCTCTGGGATGAAAGGTTAAAGTGCTGCAATGGCGCTCAAAATCCATTAACCAAACAGAGTCTTAAGGAGCCTTTGGACTTCTTGACCTTATCCAGTCTCCAACAAACAAATTCTCTAAGCTAATCAATGAAACAGAATAATTTTGAGGTCTTTACATCTACCTGCTCTTCAGTGTTTTTAATCCAGCGCTACATGGGGAATGATTTTCTCTTGTTCTTAACATAAAGGCTGATTACCCTCTGAGCTGTGTTTCATACATCTTGCTAGGACACCATTATCCCAGATGTTATTTTTAAGACATGCAGTTCTGCTAGTAGGCACTGCTAGACCTGACAAACACATTCAGCCATTTGGAGCCTAAAAGTACTTGACGAGCCCCGGCAGTAGGTGAGATTTTCACATGCACAGCTGTAACTATATGAAAACTCTTTGTGAACAGCATGAGCCATCTTCCTGCAAATGCATAAGCAAAAGGGACACGAATTATGTGTAAACGCTGATAGGCTTGAAGCTCAAGAGAAGGGATGACTAAGTCGTATCTCTGCTACAGATGCAGACATAATGAAAAATCTCAGGTTTCCTGGGGACACACAGAAGATCCCAGTGGTCTTGGCATTACGAGGAGGCCCATCAAACAGCATTAGCAGACTAATTAAGTGTGCAGCTTAAACTTAATTTTCCTGGTAGCATTAAGACGGATTAAACATTATTCATTTTGTGATGTCCTTGGTTCTCGGTTAGTATTTTTCACTCCTTTTCCCACCTTGTCATTTTGTTTCAATCAGTAACATTACTATTTTTGGTTTAGGAAATGCGCCTGAGCAGGATTTAAAAATAGGATTTTCTGAGCAAATCTTCATAACTTACAGCACCCGGGTTCCTATTTCTCATAAGAAAAGCAGTCCTTCTTTTAATGAAATAGGTTAGTTATGCAAAGCATGAATATAGTGGCTAAGCGGAGAAAATTTGCTAATCTGTAAATGAGGAGGAGGATCCATTTTATAAGGTGTACTTTCTGTATTGCTCTGTTTCTTTTTCTGCCATGTAAACTAGGTGAGGCTGTGTATTGGCACCAATATGAAACTGTAGGATACCAAGTACGCTGATTTGGGTTTCTGCTTTGTTTTCTGATACATACGTCCATTTGCAGTGCAAATATACAGTATAGTCTTACACAGAATGGGAGCTGCAGCCTTGTGCCTTAGTTCTTAATATTTCTCTTTATGACTCTATGCAGAAATCTGGAAATAAATGAAAGACTCAGACGCTTGGGGTAAGGAGTTAATTTTTCTTGCTTTTTTTTCTTTCTGGGAAGACATCTTTGATTTTTGTAATTATTTCAGTAGTCTTGAAGTGCTAAATCTTGCTCTGCAGGTCCTGCAAATAGATGCCCAGATGCTGATTGCACATGCGGTGGGAGTTTGACTGATGTGTTTATTAATAGGCTATATGGGATCTATTCTTTTGGACTTGAATTCTGACATTCTGTCCCAAGGATTTGGTGGTCTCTTCAGTCTATTGGGAGGTGAAACTCCTGGACATCATACTAAAACTTGTGTGTTCAGTGACAGAAAGAGTGGCCTGTTCAGACTTTGACTTCTGGGCATCGGCATGCCGGTATGGTCTTTAATTACATTATCACATACTGCCTTTCCATCTTAGTCTCTAGGTAGATTAGCAACTATAAAATCTCTGAAATAGAAGAAATTATAAAATGACCTGAAAATGATAGTTGCGATTTATTTCATTTTGTGAAATGATTGCTCTGATACAGGGCAGGGTATTGGGGCACCTCCAAGCTAAAGTAATAGGCTACCTTTTAATTCCTTTTATGTGCCCTTGAAATCTGCCATTAGTTTTTACTGCACCAGGAATCCCCAAACCTGTCATTTTCTGACATAATGAATACAACTAGCAAAATCTTCTGGAACATGATGTATCCCAGGATATGTGGGAGGACGTTTTTCATTGATTATTTTTTGCATGTCTGTTGTTGACTTATTTTTCCAAGTGGATGCTTATATTATTTTATTTTCCATATCCCACTGGGCTTATTGGATCTGGAAGGTTGCTCTCCTGCTTCTGCAACTTCTTCATTGCTGTAATCACACTGTAATAATACAGAGGGAGTTGGTCAAGAGAAGCAGCAGACAATTTCTGTGATTACTGCTTTTGCCTTATTTGCACTGAATTACTGTTTCTTAGTGGGAACACTCAGTAGTGCTTTGTGCTGTCAAGTTGTAGAAGAAGGGGCAATTCCTGCTTGAAGAATCAGATAGCCTGTTAGCTGAGCAAGGAAAAAGGAACAAACAGAAGTATTTTGCTGTCTAAATCAACAAAATTCACAAAAATCATCAGAACAAGAGGGGTTTATTAAGAGATGCTTCAGCATGGAGAAGGTGCAGGCTCGCAGCTGAGGTCACACAAGAAGGATGGAGTGAATTAGAGGTTGTTATTAAAGGCCTCCTCCTTCAGTTTGGTTACAGCAGCCTCTCTCTGGTCACCCTATTCAGCACATTCATTTGATATTTTGCTTTGTAACTTGAGGGACCAGGAACTGGGAAAAGATGAAAGCTTGCAAATAGGTGGTGATTGATGCTGGTGTGCGGCTGGACTTGCACTAGTCATGTGAAGCCTCTGGACTGCTTTTACCTTTAAAACCTTGCTCCTGTAATGACAGTGTGAAAAATGAAAACTTTCCTAGTACCCCTGCCTTTTAATGTTCACAAATGCTATTCACAAGCCTGAAAGTAGTAAGGTAATATGTCTGATTTCAAAGAGATGGACACCTTAATTGGTGTATAAATTTAGAGCTAATAATGCATACTTTTTTTTTTTGGTAATATATTCCGTATACTTTGTGTGTTAGCTGCATAATTTGTTTCTGCCTTCTACCTTAGGAAGCAGTGGGACAGTGCTATTTATCTTATTTCTTGTGGGAGACTTTTGTATAGCGTATGCTGGGCTGCTGATAGAGTGTGTAACAAAACAGTCTTTGCAATTTTTACTAATCTGAAGCCATTTTCTTTAAGAAGCACAGAATGCAGAACGTGGCTTGAACAGACAAAGTACATTTAGTTTGGGACTGGTGCATGAATTTTCCAAAGAGAATAGCTAATCACAGAGTGAAGTTTATGGAATAATAACGTGATTGGAGCTGTCTGCTTTGTTTACTGATGTAAGTCATGTTGAAAACAGGATTTTGAGAAGCAAATTGTCTGTGGGTGAAATTCTCCCTCCGCACTGCTGATGTATAACTTGTGTACTGGGTATTGTAAGGACTCTGAAGGGGCTTAACAGGTGAAGACCTACTGGGTGACCCATTAGATGGAGCAGATTGTGAACCCAACCACACTCCACACTGCAACAGGAGGGAACAGAGAAGATGTGGGGGCTGCTGTGAGGTTGTGGTTTGAATCACTTTCCTTCCCCTCAAAATAAAGGGACGACTATGAAACTCATCTTTCCCTCCCCAAGTGCCAAGCATGTTTCTTTGGTTTTGCCTCCTCATGCATACGCATGTACTTCCATATGTTTATGTGTAAATAAAAACAAAATGCTTATCACTAGAAGACACTGCTCTGCCTGCTGAAAGATTATCTGCTTGACAACTATGAGTCATGTCATTTGAAGTACTGCTGGAACATGCTTGTTTCCTTCAACAAGGAGCAAGGTACAAAAGATTTAAAATTAGAATGAAACATCAACTTCATGCTTTGCCACAGGGATGACTTTTAACTTTATATTGGTTTTTAAGTTACGAAGTAACCAGACTTTGCCTCCCCCGATATCCCTTGTGCAGCACAGGACCACAAACTTCTGATGGAGGACAGGTATGTCTGACACAGTTCTGCTTTCCTGCAGTACATTTTGTAACTTGTAGAAGAAACAAAAAGTTGTGGTATTACTACTATTATTATTACTATTACTTTTAACTTCATTTAATGGATTCCCAGTGTCCTCCTCTGTGCAACACAGACTATCTGTGTCAGCACTTTAAATTATTACCGCTGTTTATTATTTATTATGTGTTAAATGCTGACAATGTGACGCACAAAGAATGTAGGCTGAAAGAGAGGCATTTACGCAGATGTGATTTATGCTTCTTGCAAGCTGCCTTTGTAAGAATTCTGAGATTTCATATTTGCAAATCTCAGGTTGGTGGGTTTTACAGGCTATTCAACTAATTCAGTCCCATCTTTCAAACATCTGTCGCCTCTGAAAAGTTCTCAGTGTAAAGAGGAAACTGTTATTTATAAGAAGAAGCTGTCAAAGATCAGCTATGCTCAACAATCTAAAGCATCGTTTACGTACATCAGCACTAAACTATGCTCATTTGGATAGCATGAATGGCTAATTTTAGCTTAAAATTGGAAGCAATTATGGGTTCAGGAAGAAAAGTAGGGCTGTATGTCATTAGTAATTGATTTCTTTTGTGGAAGAGCTTGAAATGAGCAGTTAAGAAGAAAAACATTGTTAAGCGATGCAACCTGTCGCATGCAATATGCAGATGTTTTCCAGATTTGTGTGTATGTCTCAGGTGGATGGATACTTCTGTTGTCATTCTCCCTCCTCCCTCTGGCTCCCTAAAAACTTCTGCTTTTCCCCCTGCATCTTTAATTTCTTCTGTGAAACTCAGGCTGATGGTAGCTCACACTGGGAGCATTGTGCAACTCATGTACAAAGAGAAGAGTGGTATGCCATGGTGTAGGAAGCTCTGAGTCACTTGGTAAGATGTTGTTGCTAGCTTTCAATAATACAAGGTCTTATAAATAAATAATTGTCCCACCTGTGCATCTTATGGTGAACTACAGTAGGCCAGTCCAAAAATGCAATGATGTTCTGTACATTGAAAAGAAAAACTTAGAAGCTTGTGTACAACATCAGTAGGGATAGAAATGACTGCAGGAACATACTCCTGTTCCTTCTTTCCTTTTCTGCTTCTTTGAACAGTTTGTGACCTTTAAAGGGAGTGGTCCTCGGCAATCTAGGTAATAGCTACTGGGGTCAGGAATCCTGACCTCTCTCAGATGAGTCAGGTTGAAGAAATTGCCTTGCACTCATTTTTCACTGAACCTCACCTTCTCATCTGCAAGGAGTCACCAGAATGATCAGGCCAGCTGCTGGGACTGAGTTGTCATCCTTTCTGCTGCCAGTGCTATGGTGTCCTTCTTAGGGTATTTAATGACTAGCAAAAGGAGGGACAGTATTACCCACAGGGCTGATGTTATGAAGGACCACTTCACTGACCACCAACTCTAGGAATGCTTTGGGCTAGTAAAAAAAAAAGCACATTTGCCTCAGTGGAGCCAGCAAGTGGAGAGAGGAATGATGAAATGATTGTTATGTCTGGAAACCAGAATTTCAAGAGACTCTGTTGGAGAATTTCAAGACTCTATTGGATCTCTTTTCTGGGAAGGGTTATGTTTACATGGTCTTTTGCAAACAGATGTGAACTGTGAGTTTGGGTTGATTAGTGTTGTGCTAATGTGATGATGTGGCTTTTGGATTAGAGCTAGATCGTGTCCAGTTATTTTGGTGTGTGGACAGGGTGAGCGTGTATCTGTCTGCACAAGATCACATAGACCTGCCAGGTAGGATCCGGTTCCTCAAGCACTATGTAATTTGAGGCCATTGGAGATGTGCTAGGGTACCTGAGACGTCCAGTAAGGGGCTGGCAGCGATAACATAGGACCTACATCTGATCCATGCTTGTCTGGAGAGGTAGCTAGCAGCCAAACAGGATTCCCAGGGGCATCTCAAAAGGGCTGAACACCTATGTGAACCACATGCCTGCTTTGCTGTCCAGAAGGTTGAGGGGCAGACCTATGATATGTGCCCCGTTTTTTAAGTGGCTGCCTGGTAGAGATGGCCTGTCCTCCAAGGCACTAGGCTGAAAATAGGATTTTCTGTCCCCTTTACTAAGAGAAGTCCATCTAGAAAATGACAGTTTTGTATATGGCCAGGAAGCTTGAAGGCAGAGGTGTTCTGTGGAGTTCTAGTTCACGAAGACAAATATGTGCAGGAAAGTTGGCTGAAAAAGAAGGATTTCCAGTTTGCTGAAGACTTTTTTTATTTGAATTGGGTTCAAAGCTGGCAGGATTGCTAATTTCATGAGCAGCTGAGGGGTGAAAAGCCCCTTACTTAAAATCTTGGAGGATATCTGCCAAGTACATCTGCTTTGGGACTAGCACACCTTGCTAGCCAAGACAGCAGAACTGTAAGGAATCCAGGGTTCACTCAAGAGCCTTTTGTGGATTAGGTCAACATTTGTCAAGACATTTTTTTAAAACAAAATTTTTCAACTCAGCAAACCATTTTTGATGACCTTGTTTCAGCCAAAAATTTCCAAGAATCTGTGCTTGCAGAGTCTGAACCACACACAGGAGACATTTGGCATGACTACTTTCTTTCCTTAGGACTCTTTACAGCAAGAAAAATTACACAAAGATTCCATTTATCTCATTTTTGAAATTCATATGTAAGATTTATGTATGCCTCTGACAGATTATAGGCTAATCTCCAATCACTAATCCCCGCTTTCCTAAAGACAGAAAAGATTTGTGCAAAATTCTTATGGAAGAACAAAATACACATTTGTATTTAGCCACTCATTAGTTTTCTCTGACTACTTTAAAACTGAGTCTTAACATTCAGTTATATTGAACTTATCCAGTTTGGTGTCTTAGTCTCTCATGACTTTCTGGCTAGCTGCATTGTATTTGGTGTATTTCTGTAGTGTATAGCTTCTGACCATAGCTAATCAGCCCAAAATTTAGACCTAGCTTAAAAAAACAATATTTTCATATATTAGAAAATTATATTGCAAAATACTTAGTGTATGGTAAAGTAAAAAAAAAAATAATCTAAAATATAACTTCACTTACTACTGTTTTTTTTCCCCTGGAACCTCATGACTCTGGGGGCCCCACACCTGATTTGTAGACACTTCTTGTTTTCATCATTGCTGGATTAAAGAAAAAAACCTCCAATCCCTTTTATTTTGGTTTCCTAAGGGAATGAAACTTATGATCTTGTTCTGGCTGCCTGCCAGTCAGTCTCTTAATAACTTTTGAATCCATTGGCTGGTTTCAGCCACCTTTGACACAGGATAGCCACCTCTCAGATATTACATTCCTACACATTTTGTGCAAATCAACAGCTAGGTCAAGGAGAAAGATTTATTAGAAAACCCTCCAAGGGAATGACAGGGATGCCTGTTATCCCTCCTGCAGGGTAGCAGCCACCCAACTAGTCAGCAAGTTGGTGTGGACCTAGCTCCTGGTTAGTTGTAACAGTGGGGCTGTGACACTGGGGGACCTGGAAATGGTGTGAGTCCAGAGTGGATGTGGGAAACTCTGTGTGTGTGGGAAGGAGAGAGGTATATGTGAGGGTTAGAAAACACAGGGGAGAATGGGATGTTGCAGTGTATGTGATGAAGAGGATGCTGTGAGGAAGGTGGGCTTATTGTAGGAGGCTGCCTGAAATGGGGATGTTAAAACCAAATCAATAAGGATATTTTTCTCAATATCAATAAGGAACTAAGCTTAGACTAAGGCACAGAGGGGAAGGTGAGATGCATTTACAATTCTGTTTGTGTGTTTTGTATCCCAGCTACTTGGTGGGTGACAATGAGTGGTTAGACAACTGATTATTGAGTGTTTGGTGATGATCTGTCTAATCTTAGTCCAGAGCGAATGTATTTAACGTCTTGATTTTTCTATTGAATAATATTGTGGCGTTGGTTGCATACAGTACTTTCTAACATCTTATTAACTAAACAAAATCACAGAGCACTTATAACAATAAGTGGTTTGTTTGGCTGCATTAATATCAATTCAAACTGTTTTTACTGTCACTGCATACATATGAACCATCTCTTTCAGAAAAACAGATTTGTTCTCTTCGTGAGAAAAATCTTAATAGAAACTCCCATTACCGAGCATACTTCTCTACCTGAGAAATTTTCTAAATTTCAGCAAGTTTTGCAGTAAATAAATGCAGCTCTTGGAATATTTCATAGTGTGCCATGGAGCTAATTTCCCAGGTTTTCAAACCCTCTGCAACTATTCAAAGAAATGATTTGATGTTTTGCTTATGTTCTTAGTGCTTCAGGAGAGGAATATTTGCAAAGATTTACTGAAAGAGAGCACCAAACTGGGTGTCATTTTGGTTTGGAAAATGCTATCATTATGCTCTGTTTATTTATCTGTTTTGTGGCATGATGTGTTTTGATCAAGAGGACTCTGTAGGCAGAATAAAATGGAGAGTATGAGACAGATCGACCAGCAACTGCTATTTGACATGCTCTGTCCACTGGCCTAGTTTATTAAACCTGGAGTGAAACAACTAAAGCAGTAGTGATGAATATGTCTCAGTTTTCCATAAAATGAGCTCCTGGGTTTTGCTGGTAGTGGCTGTTGTTTTTCATATGAAATTGGTAGAGTATCTCATTAAACAAAAGGCAATTACATGTATTAGCAATAATGATAGCATCATACAAAAAAAAAAAAAGGCAACCAAAAAAATACCCCCTATGGATGTGATTTTAGAAACGCATTATGCAAGGGGTTAATTTGAGAGCTGTTTTTTTTTTCACATTTTGAAAGCTTTGCTGTAATTTTGTATGAAATTTGAGATCAGTGAGTCTATAATATCTTATGAATAATTTACAACGCCAACAGTCTTTCTGTGGAAGAATACTAAATTAATTAAGACCTGGAGGAATTTCCATGTGTTTAAGCCACATTATATCTTCAAGGTTTTACTACTTCAAAGTCACTGAGATGAACTCTTGGCTTTTCAGGTGTTAACAGGCCCAGGAAAACAAGATCGGTGCCCTTGCTTTAGCCTAGAAAAACTAAAGGGCTTGGGCATGTGTGTTTTGTGTGAATCTATTAAAATGATAGTACCTAACATTCACTTTGTTCCCTAGCTTTTCTGGGATGTTGTATTTAAAGGAACTGCCTTACCATCTCCCACACTCACGGGTATTGTGCTGGGTTGGATGGCACACTGCAGTCGCTGCACCAGCTCTCTAGGAAGAATCATTCCTCTGGGTTAAAGGAGATGGGGGCCATCTCCCAATGATAGGAACAACCCATAACTGAGCTTACGCCTGCTCTGAAAAGCACAAAGCTTACTTCTAACCACACAGCCTGTGCAGAAAGGGATTTCTTTGAACCTGTTGGTCAGCTTTCAGAGAATCAGTCAGAAACCTCTTATTTTTGCAAGTCTCAAGCCATAAGCATCTCCCACAGCTGATATTACAGTGAAGGCTGAATATGGTGAGAACGCCAACCTGCCACACACACATTATTTATTTAAACAGGACAAAATAGCTGCTTTCCAGCTGCTTTCGATGCCCTTGAGTTGAAATGCAAATATAGAAAAAACATGTGCCACTATAACCAGCTGACAGCCGTTCCCCTTCCCTGAAAACCAGTCAAGCAAGGTAAAGAGGAAATAAGTCCCTCTCTCCCATGGCTAACCACCCTCAGCATCCTCTCCTCACTTCCAGCTGCTGACCAACTACCCCGAGCAGGGCAATGTTATTCTCTGCGAAACCCTTCAAAGGTCCCTCATTTAGGCTCTTATTTAGTACACCATTTATTGAACCAGCCTAGTATTTGCATATCTCTGGGCCTGGGCTCCGAGTGCCTCGCAGTTATTATGTTCTTCTTACAACACTTCTGTGCTATCCCCACTTCAGGGATAACAAACTGGAGCACAGAGTGCAGAAGTTACTTTGCCAAAGGTTCATAAGGACATTGGTGACACATTCAGGCACTGAATTTATACAGTCATATCGGTGTATTCCCCATTTCACACCCAAGTCCTGCCCCTCCTATTTTTCAAACTGTGTACACATTACTTTGTGCCTATGGTGGGGCACACAGTTTTCTGGCTGGGAAAACCTGGGTGTGGAGCCCTTGGCTCCTGTTCCTATGTACGGTATAGAATAGCCCACACCAAAACACACTCCCATCAGCCTGCAGTAACTGTTGCCTTGACCAGTTTCTCTGCACTTTATCTCAGTGTGTTTGGGGAGGAAGGTGAGGACTGGGCTCCACCTTGCCTATTCTATAGGGTACAGATGGTTCAGGCGCAATTCTCTGTGGTTTCTTCCTAAAGTTTCTAGCAGAGCAGAAGCATGGAGAGACAGTGGATGGAAAGGTGAGGCTGCGAGGTGCTATGCTTTTGTAGCTGTACAGTGTATGAGTTGAGGAGTTGGAGATGGTGGTGCTGGCAGGACCTGTGCTGTCATGACTTACAGTAGAAATCTCATGTCATGGGATATTCTTGCTCAGATGCTGTTATACAGAATGTGTCTGTCCCAAGAGTTACAGCATGATGGCACTTGAAGTGGGAAACCTCCCTAGCACAGGCAGCAGAAGCTCAGCTGCATTCTCTCAGGTAAGCATAGATCTGAGCTCACTTCAAGACCAGACTTGTCCATTATCCTTCTTGCAAACACGTTTTCTTGTGTGGAGGAAGGCTGCCTCAGCCGTGGGGTTGGTACCTCTGCGAGGGCCCAGCTCCTGCCTGTGTGGTTTGGCTGGATTAGGCACCATCCATGTGAGTGGGCTATGGACTCATCCACATCTTAAACTTGGCTCCTTCCAAACAGTGGAGGGACTGTTTGAACCTGGAGTGCTGCTGCTGCAAAGCCCGTGGGACATAAAGAGTGTTGTGCCTAAGCCTTCTAGCTCCACAGTGTAGTTTGGGGAGTCTGGTCCCTCCTCAGCACAGAGCTCTGCTTCTTCCTTACAGGCATGTGCTGAAACACTTTGCTGAATCAGGACCTCTCCGGCACCACGACCAATTTGTACACACATTAAATCAGAAAGGAACCGGGGCAAAGACTCAGGATACAGAAAGCTGCAGTGTCCGATTATATGTGGTCAAATTACTGACTGTGTATGTTCAGGCTACTTGAACAAATTAAAAGTAGGGGGTGGAGGAAAGATAGTCAATGAGGCCTGTATGATTGTAGAAGGTGGGGGGAAGTCAGGCTAGGGGCCCTCAGCAATACCCAAATTGTCCTGTTTGCCAATATCCAGGGATAATTTACACATCAAAAGGAGAGAGCGGAAATGGACATGAAAAGTGACAGCAGTTGCCAAGTTAAATAAAAGCCCCTCAGTGAACATGAGGAGCAATAAGAGCCGTTTGGAAAGTTGGCTGCAGAAGAAGAGGTTATGTGAGAGCTTATACCCGACCGCCTTCTTGGCCCCTTGGGAACCAATGCAGACATGGAATTCACTTGACCCGCAGGGCTGAGCAAAATATGGCCACACATCAGTAGAGCCTGATGCTTAAGTCATAGGAAACAAAAGCAGGATTGTGCCAGATGCCAGACGAGTGGGATCAGGTAGCAGGAACCACAGCCTGACTTCAAAACGCCTGAGTAAATCTGGGCTGCTAAATTTCCACTGGACTGAATCTGAAGAAAATAAAGTGGAAGAAAAATGCTGTTTTTTTCTTTTCTAGCGGGATACTAGCGGATGAATATAGGTTGAGTTTGAATAAGCAAGAGGCAATATTTCTAAGACAGGGTGTTTTTTAAAATATGAGGCTTTGTAGCTTTGGCATTAAAGCAATTTCTGTTGTCATGAATCACTGAAGGACAGACACTGTGTTTAGGTGGGATATGAACACCCAAATCTTCCCTTGTCTTTCTGCCCTTGGTTGTATTTTTTTTTTTGCTTGGAGCAAATTCAGAAATAGTCTTGATTTTCCCCTTCACACCCCAGTCTCACTTTCTACTGCTGAATAGCTGCTTAAGATACGTTGTCTAACAATGTCGTCCTGGCTCGACTTTGCTAAGAGGTGGTGCAAATGATTCGGTGTTTCCGATGCAAGCACTAGGAGAGCAAAACTAATTGTTGCCCCAAGCAAGAACCTTCCGATGAGAAGCTGATCTCTTTTACACAAGTACAAACCTGAAATAACTCCACAGACGTCAGTGCAATCGCTCTAGATGCGCGAGAGAGGCGAACCTGCCCTCAAGTCTTCTGTCTTCTTTCCCGGGGGAGGGCAGCCTGGCTCAGGAGTCGGGGAGGGGGGAGAGTGCCTGCAAGGATTGCTGCCTTTTTATACAATCTGCATCAGCTTCGTGATCAAAGCCACGAAGTGACCAGAATAGGCAGAGTCCTGGGCTTTCCCTTTCACACGGTGCAGGCAGGCTTAACCCTGCCCGCTTAACGCCGCGACTTGGGGCTTTGATGCGAGGAGTCACGTGTGCGCCTCCACTGCTGAGACTCTTTGTTCCAGGCAGTGGTGTGCCTTTGGGGTGGTGGTGGGGGGAAGCAGAGGGGATTTAAAACCTCAGACATTTTGGATACATTAGGGGTTGAGTCAGTCCAGAGTGCTGGGGGTCTGCACTGGTACCCCAGGGCTGGTCCGTCTGCCTTCGCCTGTGAGCTATTTGATGTGATGAAGCCTGCAGCTGCCGGGGGCCTCTGCTCTCTAGAGATGAGCCAAATACCTCACAGGGTGGCTCTATCTTTGGCTGCCGTATGGTGGGGATTGGATTACAAGCAGCTTCATGCTGACAAGGCTTTGGAGGAATAATAATATCTTGAATATTATGGAATTTGAGGAATAATAATATTGGGGGGATAATAACACCCTCTAGGGAATGAGGTTGTCTCTCTCTTTTATACGACCCTGGCACAGAGAGGCTGTAGCTTCTTATATGTAGTGGGAATTAGCAGCTTCTTCAAGGCCTACATGCCAGTTCCAGTTAAAATGTTCCCAGCATGTGTTCTGGCACTGCAGATGGGATGGGGATCTCCCTGCAAAATAAAACAACTGGGGCTTCCAGATCTGCTTGAAATTGCTCCGCTTCCTCTGCCTGGGAGGCGATAGCACTCAGAGATTTCCCTTGGCACCTGCTCTTCCTTTCTCCTTCCAATCACTTAAGGGCCAGGTAGGGTTTTGCTCTTATTATATTCTCTTTAAGACCCAGACTCCTATTTGCTGTGCATGCACATAGCTCCTTCAGTTCAATGGAGCTATGCCAGTATAATCAAGCTGAGCACATAATATACCAAAAAGATAGTTTGGGATACTGAACTCTGAATTCAGGATAATGATGCTGAAAATAAATAACCTGATTTGGTTTTCGTTGCTAGAATATAGCCCATTTCTGATGTAACTAATTTGCATTGTCTTCACAAAACCTCTTTACTAGCACCAGATTTAATACCTGAGGCTAAAGGAGAAAGGTTAGTTTTAACAGTGAAAGGACATTGCAGCAACATGTCTAGAGGATGTAGGTTTCTAAGGCTTTCTCACAAAATGAGGAAAGTGCCCTGGAATTAAACCCTACCTCATACAGGAAAAAATAATGCACGTGTTGCAGTATCGTGTTCTGGCTGGCGAGCCCTCCTGGGTCAGGAGAGGTGACCAGTTTGCCAGCCCTCGGGCGGTATGAGAATAGCAATTGCCTGTGCACTGTGAGGCCAAAATTCTGCGTCCTCTGGGAAGGGTGAGCCCTGGGACAGTGTGGCTGCTGCCACACGCTGTTACTGATCTGCTGCACAGGCTGTTCACCTTTCCTGCCAGCTCCAGACGGGGAGATGCCACCAATTCAAGAGGGAGAAAAACTAGGCAAAGTATAATACAGCTCTGTCTTGGCTGGTCCTGCAGAGCAGAAGGGGGATTTGCTGCATAATCTAGAGGGATCAGTAGGCTCAGAGAGCTCCCAAGCCTAGGACAAGTTCAAGGGAAGAGCAGGACAGACTAGCAGAGGTGCGTCCAAGCTCTCAGTGACAGTATACAGCCTGCATTGTAGCTTCAGTACTGCCTGCTGGCGTCTTCCTCCATCGGCGCCGGCAGTGTCTCTGAAACAGCTGCTTGCCTTCCTTCTCCGACACCCAGCAAGGTGCAGCGATGGCAGCTGTTCCTTACGGAGAGGTGCCGAGGAAGGGCAGCCGGATCCGGGGGGACTTGCTCCGGGAAGGGCAGGCTGTGAACATGCCAGTCCGCACAGGCGAAGCACCATCTGCTGAGAGGTGACTGCTGCAGAGAAGGGAGCAAAGACAAGGATTGCTTCTCAGAGCCAGAGATGTAGAGAGACTGGCATGTATTTACTTTTTTTTTTTTTTATTTGAGCAGGATTGCTAAGAAAAAAAGAGGCTCTGGTACAAAATCACATCTCTGTCAACTACAGATGAGCACACCTAATCCATAAAGCAAATGGGGAATGGTGGCCAAACTAATTTGAAAATCCTCTGAGCTGCAGAAAAAGAAACAACCCCTAAAGTGAGATACCAAGCTGCACTGCCTGGATCTCTTTGCCACAGGGCTCAGGGGAGGGGAGAGAAATCAAATCAAACTCGGTGGGCTTTTAGCTGCCTTTGCAAGAAGTTTCTGCCTGACATGAAAGCCACAGCCATGGCAGACGCTCGGAGGTGCCTTTCAGATGATTGCAATAGCTGTGGCTCCAGGTGTCCAAGGGAGACAGTTGACAATTACACCTTTTGTTTTCTTTTTCATGTTTGACAGCCAGATGCCTTTTTGATCTGCAGTGTGCACTTGTCTGTGTGTGCGTGTATACATACGTGTATATTTTTATATGATCTCAGATCTGTCACTCTGGCAGAGTCGCAAATGGCTTATTTACACACTAGGGCATTAAATGGAGGGCTTCCCTTTTGGCACTCGTGGTCCCCTGCAGTTTTACAAAACATGTCTTTCTTGTGACACTGTGAAATTATAAGATTGTCGTGCATATTTTACTGAAGAAAAGCCAGTCCTGTGGTTTCTCAAATACTGAAGAGTTATACGGCAAAACTTTTCAGCTGGACTGTGGGGTTTAGCACCTCACAACAAGGCCTGGGGTGACTGGATGCATCTCCAGAAAGGACAGCTGGTTCAGGAGCTGAGGGATCTTGGTGATGGAAAAGCAAAGGACTTAACAAAGTTGTAGAGGTGAAGCTCTGCGCTCTGGGAGTTGATCAAACCAGGTAACTGACTTCATGTTATACAGCCAGAGCCAGAAATGTAAAGAAAATGTTTATGTTAGTTCAGATATTGAGAATGACTTTTCCTTCCAACGAAGAGTTAAAAATCAAAACCCCCAAGCTCCTGTCTTCCCTGTGTGTTTACTACTGGTCACTGCAGGAGACAGAGTATTGGCTTGGAAGGCCTCTTATTGACCTTATTACATTCTTATAAAAAGCAAGTTGTTTTCTGGTTTAGAGCAGAGATTTTCTGCTCAGAGAAAAAATCTTTGCTGGTTATTTCTGGCTCTGGAGCCAATCCCGCTGCAGGAGCTCGGAGGCCTCCCAGGTAATGGTACAGTCTGTGGGAGACCATTAAGTGGTATTCTGAGAGATGAAGCGGGCACTTCCAGGCTTGAGTTATGTTAGAGTAGTTTAAAACCATGGTGCTCACCACAGTATTCACAGCCTGCCATCAGAATTGCTTGAGAATAAGGCAGCAAATACATTTGAGCAACCAGTTGTTGTGAACAAGAAAAACTCTGACCCAAGAGGGGGATTGGACTAATTAATGTGTGAACTTATGGCTCAAGCCAAGACCAAGACCTGCACAGACTACAAGATTGTGGACTGTCATTATATGAAAGAAAACTTGTTTCAGCAATTCCTTCTCTTTCCAGGGGCTACTGGCTGGGGAATGGAAAGCCTGGGGTGAAAAATTAACTTCCTTCTTGGGCTGATAGGGGCGGTGAGGGCGGGTGTTGCAAAAAATATTTTTTTTTTTGGCTACTGGAAAACTGATGTGTTGGAGGGTAAAAGAATATAATTAATGATAAAGTGCTATCCCTGATACCGGTGGGTAAGTCTTAGATGTCTTAGAGAAATAGGCGGTATGGAGCTCTCCTGGTGACAAAACATCTGACGATACCTGGTTCTACAGAGGACCCAAAGAGAAAGGCAGGGGCTTGTATTTCATGATGCTCTGAGAGCTGAGCTACTCTTGGAGGAGAGTAAGGCTGGCAGTGCTGTCGGCACTCCCAAAGGACAGCCCAGGGTGCCATACATCCCTGCTGACTTTCATGAGTCTGCCTCTACAGCCTCTGCCCATGCGATATGTGAACAGAGTAACACGGGAGAGAGTTGTGAGTGTAGGACATATGAACTCTGAGGAAGAGCTACCTAATGCTCCTGCCTAGCTGTACTGTGATTGCAGTAAGTTCCTAATTTAATATTTATTACATTCAGAATTCATAGGAAATCACTGTAAGTTGTAGTTTTAATGGAAATTGACCCTGTAAACCAATTGATCATGTCTTGGGTCAAGATGACATGACATATGCAGATCATATGCAAAGCTCATGTACAGCTGCATGGACAAAGATCACACTCTACCACAAGCAAACCTCCACTGACTTCAATTAGTTTTGCCCAAGTCAGCTTGAGCTTTGTACATATAGGTCTATGTGGGCTTTGCACATGATTTGCATATGTCATGTAATGTACAATATGGTATTGTGTACTAGCTGTCTCCCCCTAATTAATACATGATAAAAAAACTCACAGAGAATAACGATTAAGAAAAATCTGTGCATAAGGAAATTGCTTGCAAATGACCACACTGGCAAAATTATAACCCAGTAATATTGCAGTCCCATTTATTTTCTGTTAGGTTTAATCATCACTAATAATTCAGTCGAGGGTAATTAATCTTTGCTGATCAAAGTACAGGAAAGGGCTGAAGTACTGTAGCTGCATCATAATGACATGTAATGCTGATGCTGCACAATTGCCTGTTTGCAGAGAGATGTGAAGATGTCCTCATCAGCATACAGTCAATGAGTGTGAGTTCATTATCACTCAGTAGAGGATAGAGGCTCAAATAATAAGGTAAAGAAGCCCAAAAATACATACATAGGCAGATGCTTGCAACTAGAGCTCAGCTCATTCCCTGAGTTGGAGGGGTGTGTTTGGGGAAACTGCAGTAGAGACCAGTGAGGAAAAGGACATTCAATATTCTTTTTTCTGGAATCACTCTATCAGGATGAAGTCCAGCTTATGCTGCACTAAAGAAAAAAGAAAGTTTCACTCCCAAGCCCCTCAGATTCCCCAGCAGAAAGTCATGTTCCCAAGTTCCTTGTATCAGCCAGTATCAAGATGGAAGCTTGTTGCCTCCATGGGACCAACTGGTACTTTGTTGGAAAGGACACCTTCTCTGGGTGACTTGAAGTGGCCCAGATGCATTAAAGCAAATGCCTTGTGCATCTTCCCTTGAGGGAGGTGGTTGATGAACAGAGGGAGATGGACTGTGGTGAAGAGATCCTGCAATGAAACCAGCATGTGGCTGAGAGCTCAAGAGAGCAGGCAAGCGAGGGGACCATCCTAGTTCTTCCTCTGTCACTTTTTGAAGAACAGTTTCAGGTCCTGGTTGTGCTGTTGTCTTGAACTAGGTTAAAATCCAGCAAGACAATTTCCATCCATATGGCCAGAAAGAAGGGACAGGGGCATGTTGCTTCCTGAATTACTTCAGCTAAATATTGGATATATAACATTCTTGAACTTAAAAGGCGAGAAGTCAATGCTGTGCTGTATTGAGTTTTGTAGATGACATTTAAAAAATCCCAACACTTAATTTATTTAGTCAGGGTTCATTTATTTTAATCTTTCAGCCAAGCCCTTGTTTGGGACCTTTGATCTGATAGTGGTGTTTATTTTCAAAGTACCAAAAAAACCCCTTTCCATGTCTGAATATTCTATTTAAAATTCTTTTGATACTCTCTTCTGTTGATACTGCCACCAAACATCAGTGGTGTTAAAGAAACCAACACCTATTACTAAAAAGACAGACAATATTTAGAGCTACAATGGTCCTGAAGTACAGTGAGTCAAAACTGGAAATCCATCAGTTCTTTGGCTGCTAAATGACTTCCATGCTGGGCTGGCATTTATCATCTAGAATAGAGAAGCCTTTCAGAGAACAGCAAATATCTGGCAGGGGGCCAGAGGCCTTGAATATAAGACAATTAGCACAACAGGAAGAAAGAAGGGCTTCTGGAATTAGAGATGAATAAGAAATATTTGTAATGTGCACTTTAAGTTATTGGTTTGATCACAGTAAATGTTTGTCACTTATTTCTCTTGGTTGCAAGCATAGTGCTGTATTACTTGTCTGGTTTTGCTTTCTTCTGTAATTAGTTTCACCACTGAGTGGTAGGTCTGGTACATATCACACTTGTTGTCCTCTTCTTCATCTTTAAAAGGCTACTTTGTTTGGTTCAAAATAGATAAAATGGCAACTTGCTAGTTGTTGCAAAGATAGACTGCTCTCTCCTAATCCGCTGGCTCTCTCTCCATACGTAGCTTTAATTAGACATGAGGATTTAAGCCTTTACATTCTGAGGCATGTAACAGTCAAACTAATAATTAAGAGGCTATATTTAGATGGTTTAAAAAACCCACTGTACTTCTAAGAGTAAATCTTGATGTTTAAAAGTGCCGAAGGGTTTCCAGGCTCCTCACAGTACCATGAGCTGTAAATTTGCTCTTCTTATTGTCAAAGGAAAATATCCCAATTGCAGAACATAAACAGACTGTCAGGTCTCGAATGTTAAGAGGTTTCAACCATCTTGTGCTACTCTCTTAAAGAGAAAAGGTATACTTTCATTGATCAAGGTCACATCAGCTGAAATTCTGGAATTTCTCTGGGATTTATCTTATGAAGATGAAGAATTAATGATAATATCATAATCTTGGCTAGCATTAGGGACCAAGACAAGAATTTACTTGAAAACTAACAGAGGCAAGACATGTGAAGGCACCTCTGCATTACATAGTCCTGTTTAAGCCTCAGCTGGGATACCATGTCCACTTTTGGATGCTGCACTCCATGAAAAATGTAGGTCAACAGAAGGAAGGTAGTTCAGAGAACCGAAAACTTGGATCTGAAAAAAGTTGAGGATGTTTAGTCCAGAGAAGAGCAGACTGGTGTGTGATTTGGTGATCTTCAGATGTGTACCAAGCTGCTGCAGAGCAGAACAGGCAGTCCGTTCTCCACAATGGACAGAACAAGGATTAATGGGCTTAAAGTTCAGAAAGGAAAATTTCATTAAGGCATTAGGAAAAACTCTCTGATGTAAAGGTAGTTAAGGACTGGGTGAGATTGTCTGGGTTAGCTGTAGAGGCGCACTGAAGGTTCCCCATAGCAAGCTAAAGCAATATCTGTTAAAGATAGTTTAGATTGGTGTCTTCATTGACATGAATGGTTCTTGAAGTCGCTTTCAGCCCCATTTTCTATGATTTTCACTAATCATGCTCTCCTCTCACAGGTGATCATGCTTTACTGCTTGGACATTGAGGAAATAACATTACTGGTCTTGCATGTCTTTTGGAGCTCAGCATAGATTTGGAGTTATACGTCACGGAGCTGATCAGAATATATATTTTCTGTTTATCTATGTATCTGTTTATCTGTCATGGTGAAAATGTAAATGAAGATGGAAAGAATTTTTTCTGTAAAGGTTCCCATGGGATAATATTGACTATTGAAAACCTTAAGCATTTTTTTCCTGAAAAGTGTCCCATGGGAAAACAAAATTAGAAATACCTCATTTGGAGTTGAGCCAATCCAATTGAAAATGTTGTACTTCAGCAACTCAGTGGTGAGTGCCTGCTTGCACGGGGGCTTATGGGAGTTACAGCTTTGTCTCCCAGGCCATGTCATGATCTCTGTTCTTCTGCCTTCTCACCGTGTCTCATTCCATTGCCTCGATGGGAGGCTGCAAGGCCTCCAGGAGGATACGGTACAGCCTGGCTTACAGGCAGCTTTGAGGAACTGAGCAGCCCACACTACAATTCCCGTGGGGCACGGCAGTGGCTTGAGATAAACTATTCATGTTTCTGAACTATAAAATATTTCACTTTGAAGTGTCAGAATATACTGAAAGTTACTCTTTTCAGTCAAAAACTGTCTCTCTTCACTGATTTCTAGGTGATTCTTTTGGAGAGGTTTTTTTTCTGACAAAAATCAATGTTTTGCATTGAGAAGAGTTGTTTTTCGTATTAGAAAATGCATGAAAAGAGAACTTTCCACAGAAAATTAAACTTTCATTGAAAACAAGCAAACAATCAACCTTTTCTTGCCCCTTTCCTGACTCTCATTTCAATTGCACAGAGGGAATTCCTAAAATTGAAAGTCTTTTTATGGTGTCTGCTGCAGAATGAAGTGCTAAGATATAGCTAGGAGCTGCAACAGCATTCCACAGGACCCCCTAGGGAGACCCGTTCCAACCTGGTGAGTGAATGGTGGTAGTGGGAATGACCTCTGGTTCATGATCCCACTTCACCATGGGGGAGGGCAAGGCAAAGGACTTTCCTGAATGACTGTTCCTTTGCAGACCTGTGTGAGAGGGAGGTCTCCTGCAAGTTCCTTTGGTTGGGATATTACCGGATCCTTCTGAATTGTTCTGTCAGGTGAGTCAGATTCACCTCCTTCAGGGAACACCTTCTCTGTGGTAACTCTGTCCCTTACTTCCTGCAGCTCCTCTGGGCTTTCAGGAGCTCAAGGCCAGGGTTCCCAAAGGAGGCTTGCTCCTTTGTCTTCATTCATGGATGCATTTCTTTTGCACCCTTTAACTTTAGCCCCAACTCTTTGCTCCCTCTGAGACTTCAATCATCTACCCTGTTCAAATGACTCCAAAGTGCTTTGAAACTCTGGCTTAAAGGGCTTACTACCCTGCACTGCTAGTAGTCCAGAATAACTGCTCCGCAGGATGCCCTGACACCCCCCCCCCTTCCCAGCTTCCATGTTGAGAAAACTAAAATGGCTCAAAGCTCTGCAAGAAATGTCTTCACACTTCTCCCATGCTAGTATTTCTCTTGGCTATTTCCAAGCCCTTTAGAGCTGTCACGTAGGAACTATGTGCAGGGCCAGAGTGCCAGCTCCTGGGTTTGCATTGCAATAATCCTTGCAACATTAACGTAGCAGGTAGAGCATAACTGAAACCTTTAAACTGCAGTTTCCTTTGTACGGGGTCAGGTATTAGCAGGGTTTGCTATTTGATTACTAGTAAATGTAAAGCTGTATGGAAACCAGCTATCTGTGCCCAGAGTAGTTTTACAGGGAAGACAAGTGGTGTTAGAATAAAATCCCCACTGAAGCAACACCCTGTCCCAGAGCCCTGGGGTGACCTGAAGATCGTGGTAATGGGTCACAGTCCTGCCTCTTCCAGAGACCCAGCATGGAGCATTCAGATCTTCCAGGACTTTCTTATCTCCCCTTTGTAACATTAGCCTTTTTGTCTCATTCCCCTGAAAGCTGCTGGAGGCAACAGGAAAATCCACGGTTAACTGTGGTGAGCCAAATCCTCACCCATCGCAAACAAGTTAGAGGTTAATGACAAATGCCAGCTCCAGGCTGACCCTTGTATTCTGAATAGGGTTAAACCAACCCTGTGTTTTACACACACATGGGCTGTGCCTGGTTGCAGGAGAGCTACCTGAAAAATTAGCACACAACAGGCTGCTCTTTAGAAACATGGGAGGTGAGACCAGCCAGCCCAGCCTGCTGGGAAATTTCAGTGGGCAGCACTCTCAGGCATGACTCAGTCTGTTGTTCTGTGTTGCAGTTCTGGGGAAGATCTGTCATGTTAGAACCTGCAGGGTGGTGACACCCTTGTAATTCCTCTGGAAAAATAAAAAGTTCAAGTCAAAGGCTTTAACTGAGCTTCATACTGTTGTGCTGTGTATAGGTACAACTTAAAGTCAAGTAATTGAGTAAAGAATGAATTAAAACCAATATATGACAGAATAATGGTAGTTGCATGTTAGATAAAAGGAGTAATATTTTCCCAGCTGTAAGCCTTCATCAACCAGACAGCCTGTAGGTATCCCGTTGTTGAGTCCAGTTGTGCCTAAATGTCCTCCCGTCTCTCCAGTCCCTCCTCCTCTCTCTACTCCTCAGCCCTAGTATTAGCATTACACTCTAACAACAGAACTCAGAAAGAGAAGGGAAAGGGATACAGGAAATTTGTCTCCTTCCTTATTGCATATTACAAAAAGCACTGTGTGCATATTCTGGCTGCCAGCATTTCTAGGGATGGGTCCTTTGCAGAAAGGGGAGTCAAAGGTCTGTAGTGCCCCGGTACCCCGCTGTTCCTGCACAACACAGGCAGATTTCCACATCGGGAATGGGGAGCTCATTGGGTGAGGAGTTTCTCAATGACAGTGGCTGGTCTTAGTGACATACAGTCCTGCAATTCCTGTGCTTCTTGTCACTCAAACCAAGTGCCTTTGTCATCAGACGTGAAATCCTTTACTTGCTACAGCTGATCTTAACTGCTGCCGAGATCAAACTTCAATGACTGTAAATCAGCTGTTCTCCATGCCTCTCAACAGCATTGTAACTACATGTGGGATATTAATTATAGGTTGTCTTTTTCAGACCTATACTTCTGCATTACTTGTTGCTTTAGGAGCTGAAAAACTCGCCACAAGAGACAATGGCTCTACAGTGGCTTTTAGCCTCTCAGGACAAATCCCAGAGCTGACATCATCTGCAATTATGGTGCACAGATCCAACCACTCTGACATAAGGTGGTAAATTATTCATGATTTGGCAGCCACTGTAAGTGGAGAGTGTGCTTCAAGAAACCTCAGAATTGCAAGACTGGTTTGTCACCACAGTCCTATTAGGCCAGTGGCCTATCTCTAAAAACAATACTTTGGATGATGGTGATAGAGCCTTAGGGTAGATGTATATGGGATAAATTATTTCCCCTTGATTTCATGTGAGTTTCTTGGCTAATATCTACAGGCACAAGGATTAAAATCCTTCCCAGATGGGGCCATGTGGCTTCTGCCCCAAAGACTTTGCAGTTTAAACTGAACCAAAGCTAAGTGCAGGGTGAACATGCAATTGCAGCAGATTTGGTGGGTCAGTGCAGGGTCAGAGGAGGGTGAACTAATAACCTTGGACAGGCAAAATTCCCATCTTGCTCTAACAAGCTTGTGCTCACTTCTGTACCGGCCAAAGATGAAGGACAGGGACCCGGGCACATCGGACTGAGAGGAACAATAACTGTGATAGAAACAGGTGAGAACTGTAATTGAGACTTGCAAGCTTTTGAGTTTTAAGGAACTCAGGTGAATGATGCAAATATACATCATTCCAGCTAGGGCTATATTAGGGATCTGGAGAAAAAGGACAATCCTTTCCCCACATACTGATTGGTAATCCGAGAGTCTTGGCATGGGATGGAAAGTTAAAGCTGCTATAAGCAACCAGTGTGACTCTTGTCAGTGATTCTGGATCACTTCACAGAGGAAAATTAGACTGAGACCATCATGAGGAACAGAAGGGGAGGAAATATTCTTTGTCATCCATGTTTTGCCCCTATGGAGACCGGGGACAAGCAGAGGCTTACCCAAAGGTGACAGTGCCACCATCCTGGCTGGTTGTCAGGACATGAGAGTGGGTGTACTGCACAGTACTGCAGCCTGCTGTGGCTCTTGCAGGTCTTGCTTTCTTCCAGGAGACACTGGCTGTTTGTGCCTCACTATAGCACATCCCTAGTGCGGGCCAGAAACAACTGTTTGATCTAAAAGGCAATTCCTGATGTGTGATAAACGTATTTCCTTCTTAGTGTTTGTCCTGATCCTTATACAACTTTACCATACACCATCATCATCACTGTAATGAAAACACGTTTATTAATCCAGGAACCCTGGGGAACACTGACGAGGCTATTGTTTCCTTTGTGAGAGGTATATCTTGTTACTCAGAGAAAACCCCTTTGCATCAACTACCCTATTGATTTATCCTGTTCATTGAAGGCCTTTTTTACTATAATCATATTATCTAGATGTAAAGTAGAGGCTGGAATAAATTTTTCAGAAAATGGTGAAACTGCAAATGAACATATACTCATGGATTTTCACAGCCAGTCGGGACCATTATATTCTTCTAGCCTGACCTCTTGTACAGCTGAGGCCAGAGAATATGACCAAGTAACTTATTTATATGGTATTAAAAGAAACGTGTTCTTTGTAAACTGCATTTTAACTAGTCATTGCTCAGGGAATATGTGTTTGCTAGATTGCTTTTGCGTGTGCTGAATATTTAGTTTCTTTTCCTTCTCATTTCCAATTTCAGTCTTTGCATTTCCTCCAGATCCATCTACCTGGCTGTGCTGGCAACTCTGGATTATGCCAGAGACCCCAGCAGCCTTCTGCAGTGTCAATATGATGGTGTGTGCTCGGGCATCTGTTTGGATTGTACCCAACTTCTCCTCACGAGAGAGAGGAATTGCGTGGTTAAGAATTAAATGTCCTTCCCTGAACTGAATACTAACAAAAGGATATGTTGCCCATTTAAAATTATTTCTTCCTCCTAGTGGAGGTGACGAAACGTGTGGTAGTTATCCAGGGAAAAAAAAAATTGATTTTTTCAGAGGCAATGTAGAGTCCTGTTCCTAATCCAATGGGGTATAATGGAGGATCTGTTAGAGTGTCTGCAAGACATCATCCAGGCAGGGATGAGCATGGTCTGCCCACACTCCTTGTCACCAAAGCCATGTGAACATGGTGCTGAGGTGCAACTAATAAGCTTCAGTGAGAGACAAGATACATCAGCACAGGCCAAATGTGCTAGTGTTGTCCATACAGCGTCCCTTTGCTCCAAGCAGAGCTGGAGTCTGCTTGCACACTGCTGTGTATTGCATAACCAAAAATTCCTCTTGAAACTGGAATGTCCTTTTTCCATCTGTGATCTGCCTGGCTAATTGCATGTATTAGGATACTGCATGATGACTGGGGACGATGGGGGAACCCTTTGAGAAAGAGGAGAGTGCTTGGGAAAGAGGACTTGGCAGATTTTCATTAATGAGTCCTGGCACTTTTTGGGAAACTCCCATAGAAAAGAAGTGAAAAGAAGGTAAAAGTGACCAATTTTAGAAGTTGGAGGAGTAAAATCTGACAAGGTAAGGTTTAAGGTGCTGTTTACCACCTGAAAATGACTGTTGTAGCTATACTTGAAACGTGATATATAGGCTGACTTCAAAGGGAAATGGTGTTATAGTCAATATCTTCTGAAATGCTAAGAAGAGGAGTGTTTATCAAAGGATAGATATTGGCCTTAGAGAATGAGATTTATGTATATTAAAATACATCTGGGTGATAATTTTAATGCACAATGTTTTAATGAATGTAAATAAAGGCCAAACAGTAATGCTCCTTCCTATTAAACAAGGAACCCACGTAAATAAGATGCACCAGCAACAGCTGAAAATAGAGCCCTTTGCAGACAGGTCCTTTGAATTTCTGCACCTTCACATAAAAAGCCATACAAAGAGTGATAAGTACATTGCCACCTAGCAGCTGTGCAGGCGAACCAAAACATAGAAGCACTACTAGATACAATCTGGCAACTCCAAGTCCCTCTGCACAACAAAATCCCAATAAACCATTAAATTGCAGGAAGTCAATAATTTTATCCAATTAGGCAAGATAAGTGGGCTGGTGCCAATCTGGTGTCTCACATTTGAGCGGGATAGACACAGCTGCGGTGGGATGCTGGTGACAATTTTTCCTCCAGCAGTTTGGGATGAACGTAAATCTGCTTATAAGCATGACATTTCCGTGGAAGTTGGTAGTCCCTTACCCTGCAATTTGAAAGAACTGGTTTTGAGTGTTTTGGCATCTACTCACATCTGAGTTAGTGTGATTGCCCAAAGGTGGAAAACTTGGAGATGAAGCAGCTAGATTCCTCTCCTCCTTCTGGAGCTATAAATCAGCATTAGCACATTGCTGGCCTGAAGCCTGTGTTCTGCCCCCACCTTCTGCACCGGTGGATGTGGGACCATCACATCCATGGATCCTGTACCAGAGCAATTCTCCTCCAAGACCTTATCACCCCTTTGTCTTTCTAGTCCCAGAATGCTGCCAGATGATGGCCACCGAAGGAGACCTACTGCCTGCAGTTTACAGCCTGTCTTGGAGAGCTGAAACATGTTCAGTGCTGAATACTGCAGAAGGGGAACACATTTTGTGAGTGTGCTGGTGAGCTAATGCAAGCAGGGATGCTCCATCTGACCCAGGACTGGAAGGAGCCACCCCTGCATGCCTAGGGGTTATTCCAGTAGCATTTGCACATGTATGGATTATTTTGCCTTAAAAAAGCCCAACAACCAAAAAATCTACCCAGAATTCTAAAAACAGAAGATGAAATTTGATGTTTAAGCCTGTAGCTATTACTGCTAGATTTATAGCTACCCAGTGCCATGGAGTGCCAGCCATGGAGGAAGAGCCAGTGCCTGCAGCAAAAATCTGTTTGGAGGAAGCTGTAGCGATACCTTTAGCTATCACTGCTAAAGGATCTGATTTATAGGAGAGGGCCACAAGCTTCTCTGGAGGGAATTGTGTGATAGAGCAGACAGCACAGAGAAGATATGGGGGATCTAGCAATACTTTGCAGTGCAACTTGAAAGACAGAAACAGCAACATGTATCAGCAACAGTTACCAGCAACAGGTAATCAGCAAATTGTCGAGTTTGTAAGACCCCCCCCATCACTTTTTTCCCCTTGTCCCTTTATACTCTGGAGGCCTGGTGTGTCTGAGAGCCAGCACACAGTCCAATGTGCCGTGTGATGAACACTAGAGTGAGCTTTAATGAGAACTGGAGTGGTGATGATGGCAGAAACATGTGCTGCCAAAGTGACATTTGCTCCTGGGCTTTGCTTATGGTAAGAGGGATGCCTGCATCAGTTTACATTCTCAGATATTTTAAGCCTGACACTCACACCCTGTGTTTTCCTACCTGCAGGACTGGCATCCTTAAGGTACTTTGAAAAAGACACACCACTGAACAGAAATCTCTGCAACAAGCGGTGTGTATTAAGCATGTATATATGACAGAAAAATGTGTATCCGACTAATACCTCTGTTACATACACACATGTGCCAGCAACATCTTTAAAGCTTTCAGCATTTGGTTTTGATGCTTAAAATTCAGTGATGTTCATGCTTCAAAAACTGGAAGGATAACATGAATACATAAGGTGCCTTAGGGTAATGAAAGTTAGTTCTTAGAGGTATTTGTGACACATGATTTAAAATAGGATGATTAGCTTTGTTACTCCAGACTGTTGCCCATGGATATAGTAAATCCATTCCTGGTCTGGCTACTCCTTCTCCTTCACTTCCAAGAAATCCAATTTTTGTTTTAAAAATGTACATGTAATTAAAGGACACATAACTCAGCAGAAAGTCTTTTAAATGCATAACTGATTATCTACTTCCTGTAATTGCTGGTTTGTATATTGAAACTTAGATTGAGTTGGCAGACAATAAAAAATTATTTTTTAATTAGATATACTCATCCCTATCATTTGGGAATAGGGGATATTTTCCACTACTGCCATTCTTCCTATCCAGGAACACATGCTAATCTCTTGCTTGATATCAATGTCATTTTTTCCCAAATGAGAAATAAACAGAAGCCTGCCTCTCTTGCAGAAACAGCGTGGCTAGGCAGTGTTTGTCATCTCAGTTTGATAGGATGCTGGTAGCAGGATGTATATGTACACATTATATGACACACAGCAAGACTATGTATCAAGGCCAGTTTAAAGTACCGAGATTCACTTACAATCCCCAAGGATTTTTTCTGTTCATTCTTCATTAGAAATTCTGCTTTTACATCAGAAGATTGCCAGCACAAAATTATGACCCCCAAACTATTCTTTTATGGGGTCCCAAACTCATTTTTTCTTTTCCTTGTGACAAACAAAGCAATTGTTAGCTGTCTTAAAAGGCATTTCATGTAACCTCTTGCCCTGCAAACTCTGTTTAAAATGACAGTATCTCCAGAGACCTTTCTTTACTTGATAAACTGAGTTGACATACACTATGAGTTAACATACACTATCATGGGCACCAGAGGGTTTGGAGGTCTCTGGTAATAGTGTGGCTGCAAAATAGGGTGTCTAGCTGGTGACTTGGAAGCAAGTCGCATTCAAAGCATGGGATCTCAATTTATAATTCTTTTCTTGTGTGGGGACAACATTTCAAAGCCAGCGATAGGGTCCCCACACCTCTCCTACTCAGCCTGCCCTGCACCACCCACAGCTGCAGTACTGCCATGTGGCAACCAGAACAACTGATTTCATGGCAAAAAGTAATGGGTGGTTCTGTGCATATTTTTAGCCGTCCTTTTAATGTAGTTCAGCCACTAGAAAAGGAGGTGGCAGAAGTACTGGCCACACTTACCAAGTCCTCTGAAGAGACTAGTATGAACCCATGTGTGCTAGCACAACCTTGATTCACAACATCCTTGATTCACATTTCTAGTTAGAAAAGGAAGCTTTGTGATTTGGGGCACATGGCAAAGCTGTCTCTCTAACTGAAACTACACTGAATTTTGCTTGTCCCTAATTTTTGCTTAGCCTTTGCCTTTCCACACCTGCAGTCTCCTCCAGACCTTACCCTGTCACAGCTCTGCCAGTGTAACTCCTATTCATGCCATCCGTGATCGTTTTCCTCTCGACTGCTGTAAATCTCCTTCTACTGCAATTTTTTTTTCCATGGGCCTCTCTCTAAACAGAAGGGATGTGATTCTTCTCTCCCTCCCACTGGCTTTAACCTGTTGTAGTTTGCCATGTCATTATTCATGATTTAAATGAGGCTAAGCGAGAGAAGAATAGTTCACTGAGATTTTCATTATGCCAAAGCCATGCTATTCTCTGCACGCAGGCTATGGTATTATATCACCCTGTCCCTTCACCACTTTCAAAGGCTTCCTTTCCTCCTGATCAAGCTCAATAGTATGCTAAGGACTTTCAGAACTTGTTTTTGAACTTGCCTGACCCTGCTTCTCTGATCTCATATCCACTCCCACACACATTTATTTGGCTTTTCTAATCTGGCTATCTCCTGTGGCTGCCCAGCTCTGAGCATCTGGGTGTTCGTTGTTACTTATGCTTCCCATTTGTCTGATGTGTCGAGCCCCTGAGTCATTTCCCCTCTCTCAGTCTTACCTTTGTGGCTTTTCTCACCCTCCCAGCTGGTGAGCAGGCCATGCTGCCACCCTCCCTTTCCACCTCCTTGGGATGATGCTGGCTGAGACCCCGGGCTGCACCATGATGCCTCACTGCAGCGCTTCTGGTTGGGTTGAGCTGACCTCTCTTTCCCTTATGATTTCACAATATCTGGTGGCTTTTCTGACTTGCACCAACTGTCCAAAGACCCCTTGCTCTTCTGGTGTGGGTGAGCACAGCCATCGGGGCATGATGGCCTTCCCTCGATGCCGTCCCCCAGGATGGCTGCTGCGCTGCCCTCTCATACACTTTGCAACAGGACACCTCACTCCAGTATCCTCCATCCAGGGCTGCTTTCCAACTCCTCTCTGGCCCAAAGGGGACATGCTGAGCAGGGTGTCTGAGGAGGGTGACGAGGTATCCTCTGGAGGTGCGTGTGGCTGTCTCCTGCTGGGCATATCAGGATCATGGGAGTGTCTCTGACTGCAGGTCCAAGGTGTGATTTAGCTGGTGGTGGCAGCACACAGTATTCCCAGTCTGGTTGGCATCCAGGGACATTTCTGTGATTAAACAGTGCTAATAAAGCATGCTTTGTCAAAGCTGGTGTTTTTCAAGCTGCGTTTTAATGCCATCGACTCAGGATTTATGCTCCTGCAACAGGATCCTCACGTGTGCAGGCGTAGGCTGCTTGTTCCTTTCCTTCAGTAATTGCTCGGCTGCCCTTTATGTGGAGAAGAGAAAGTGAGAGGTGGTGAGCAGCTGAGTAACCTCTAGCTGCTACTGCATCTTCAGGAGGCCTTTCCATCTGGCAGGTGTAACCTTTGGAGAAGATATATGCTATCATCACTCTTCCTCTCCACCCACTGAACTACAGCTGAGGTGATATGTGATCAGATGATTCAGAGAAGAACCTCAGGGCAGGACTGCCTGAAATATCCAGGTATCAAATATACTGATCATCTCTATATAACTTCCTTTCTATTAGGGGATATATTATAATAACATGTGGGTGTCCTGCTTGCTTCCTGGAGCAGTAATTTGCATGTGTATATGTGATTCTTGAGAGGTGTGTGCATCTCCCCAGTGTTAGAGCAGATTCTCTGCAACTTTTTACCTTCATAATGAGTCCAGCAATGCCTTTTGGCTGGGTGCGGTATTCATGCATTTGAGATTGCCTAGACAGTAAGGAAGAATAGATGGACATTTCTGTATAAATGACAGCATCACTGCTGGAAAAATGTTAGGGATCTGCTATCATCCTTAAAGGCTGGAGCACACTGACTTAAAGTGACCCCAGAGAAGCTGTGCCTTCTTCTGAACTTTAACAGCTTTTGCGAGGCTGACTGGTCAGTGGAGAGCATGCTCTGACCACATATCCCTCACTCAGTGTGCATTTTGTAACACGTTTGTGAAAAGAGCTGTGGGAAAAGGTGACCAGGGAGTTTGACCATAGAGGAGGCTGCATCAGATCTTCTATATCCCTTTATGCAGAGAAGATCGACCCTGGGACATGTGCGACAGCCACCCCAGTTGTCTTCCATAGGAGTGAGTATGGCTGGGAATGAACAGGATCGTATTCCTGAAATCTCAAGGCACTTCTCTGGAGCTTCCAAGTTGTTCCCACAAAACCAGTTTATCACAAAACCCCCAATCTTTCTAGCTGTTGAGACTGAGATCTTTTCTGCTGACTGTTTCATTAGAGGGTTCTGGCCCTTTCTTGAGGACTGGAGACGTCTGGTTCCCTTGCAGTGTGATACTTGAACTGTTGCTCTGCTCACAACAGAGCAGGCAGCATTGGTGAGACCCTTCTTATCCCGTGAAAGTGCATGTTTTGACCTACTGTACACTGTGGACATATAGTTTCTTCCCCTACAGAATTTCAAGTTAAGCAATTCATTACCTCTGTCTGGGATTTCAGAGGCTCTGACTGCTCAGGCAGAGTAAAAATTTCAGATACATTTTCTGCATGTGCCCAGATAAGCTATAGAGCATAAGTGGTGTGTCCAGCATTTCCAGGAGCCAGGGGCCTTTGGTCTGTACACTGGGCAGATGGTCTGTGTATGCACAATAAATGCCATGTGTTTCCAGCCACAGATCATCTGTGAAACGTAGGCATAGCA
This sequence comes from Theristicus caerulescens, assembly GCA_020745775.1. NCBI lineage: Eukaryota > Metazoa > Chordata > Aves > Pelecaniformes > Threskiornithidae > Theristicus > Theristicus caerulescens. Next base: position 63,020,213 of record CM036564.1, on the reverse strand, counting down.
TGTCTGATGCTTCCTGAAAACCTGGGGCAGAAATATGGCAACCCTATGGCTGATGCTCTGCAATGTGACTGAGACCAGAATTTTCAAAGGACTTTGGACGTTCAGCTGCTGATGATTTCAGCAGATCTTCCAGAGCAGATGCTGAGCAGGGCTCAGACTGCATGACTGGGTCATTTGGTAGGACAGATGTTGCACATGCAGGTCCTGAATGCAGCAAGGAGAGGCAAGGAAGCTCTTAATTGGGAGGCTATTTGAAGACTATGGTGCAATGTGGAAGGCTACAGAGTGCAGCTGGGGTCAGGAAGATATTTTAGCATTAATTCAATGTGATGAAAAGGCTGTGTGGCTCTTTTAACGGAGTTCTACAGATAAAAAAATGCACCTATTCGTATTGATAGCTGTTTTATTTATTCACTTATTAACCACCCTTGAAATTACAGTCTATTGTAAAAGTATCACTATTTTCTTCTCCAATGGATACCTGATTAATGTCTTGTAAGCCATGCGTGCCCTGCCAAATGAGAGTGATGTGTTTCCCAGCTGATAGCTAAATAATTCTTTAAGTGAATTATTGTCTCACTTAGTAGCTCTGGTAGACTAGACTCCCCACCTGATGCACCCTCCTCGTGCAGAACAAAATTTACTTAATTTTGCTCTAATTTAGAATGGTATTAGCATAAACATTCAGCAGTGAGAAATTTCCCAAAGGCTTTTCTGTTGAATTTTCCCTGTGGGGTGACTCATATTTTAAGCTCTCCCAAACGAAAAGGTCATCCCATTTATTCCAAGCCTTTCTGGGGACTAACCTATAGCCAATGCTTATACAGGAGAACACTCTCATTAGCCCACTCCTGCTGTCTCTCAAGAGTATTTTGAAGATTTTTCAAATTTGCAGCTCTCCCACATCAAGGAATGAAGAGAAGATAGCTTTTGGAGCAGATGGCCTGTTCTCAGAAAAGGAAAGTACAAATATTGGGGGTGAAAATGCCTGTCGTCCCACTGGGGTCTTCACTGCCTCTGGAGTTCCTGGAGCAGGTGCCTGGGTACAATTCAACAGCACTTCACACCCAGGTTCATCTTAACCTTCTGTCCTAGTTCACCTCATTCCTCTCATCTCCCATTCCCTTTCCTTTTCTCTTCCATTTCTCTGGACTCTCCCACATACCAACTCTCTGGTTTGGTGTGCTGGCTCACATTGGTAGCTGCAACCCCAAGATGGAGATGCTCTTGAAGGCATTAGGCTTTTTGAGCTTAGCTTCTTTCTAAGATATGGTCCTTGCTGTCCTTTTGTTATCGTCAGCCATCCTACCATTCTTTACCACTATTATCTTTGCTGAAAAATCAGTGTAAAGTATCCATCTCATTTTGGGGCTGGAACCTTCAAGTCTTAAGTTCTTGCCTATCCGCTTCACTCCTTTCCCTGCTGTTTATTTTATTCATAGGGCTGAAGAGCCCATTTCTATTTACTTCTGTATCTTTTGCAAGGTCTCACTCAGCTTGAGTTGTAGCATTTCTTGTTTTAGTCTCAATTTTCTTGACCTCTAAAGCACTGTTCTCTTTGCTGGGTTGTCTTTTTTTCCATTCTTTGTTGGCCCTCGGTTGATTGCTATTATCCTTTGTTGAGGTGGTTTACCCATTTACTTACATTTAGAGTAATTTTTACAGGCTTTGTTTTCCCTTGGCTTGGGACATGTGCTAAAGGTAGTTTCTATACTTTTGGCTGAAAGGAACCTCAGGCCTTTCCCACATTCATGCCTTTCAGTTCTTTAGTCCAGTTGAGTTCACTAATTAGTTCCCTTAATTTCTCAAATTTTGCCCATTTGAAATGTAGAACCTTAATTACAGACCTATTTTTGTTTACTCTTCCATTTAATTTAAACTGAATCAACTTACGATCGCTCAGTCAAAGGTTATGTTCTTTGATCGCTTCTTCTGTAATGTGCTTGCTATTTACCAAAACGAAACCTAAAATAGCATCAGTGGTTCAGGACTCTTTGGTGAATTAATTTGTTGGCAATTACATCTAAGGCTGTCTGGGCCATGCTGCCAGTAGTAGCTTCTGTCTCTGTGAAACTGTATTTATTTTCCCCAAATTTCATTTCTTAATGACATGGTGCATCATCTGTGATATTGATAAAGAAGCAGATCAAATGTTAAAAAATCTAGAGAGGAACAGAGAACACAACAGGGAGCATTTTCATGTCACTTTGTAATTCTTTAATGCTGTATGCATTTCTGGTACATCCCATCTCATAAAGGATACAGCATACATGGAAAAGGTTCAGAGACGGGCAGCAAGAATGTAATATGGAAGAGCTTCTGTCTGAGGAACGACTGACTGGAATAACAGTCTTCAAGCTGGAGATGAGATAATTGAAGGTATCTATACTGATGGACGGGATGTCATAAAAACGATAAATAAGGAAGGATTGTTCACTGTTCTCCTCCACATAAGGGAATATAAGTGGGTATGAGGAGAAACTGGCAGATGGTTGGTTCAAAAGAGGCAGAAGGAAATGTTTCTTCACATGGTATGTAGTTCTGTGAAACAACTTCTTGCCACAGGTTGCTGTGCCTGTTTATAGGGTTAAAAACAAACAAACAAACAAACCAGCCCTAGACAGGTTAATGGAAGGAAAAAATCTAGTGAAGACTACTGACAGCACCTCTGACTCAGAAAGCCTATGTAGGCAAGGTGTCTGTTCTGAGGAAATATCACTGCAGGCTTTCTCTCTTATGTTCTGCCCTGGACATATGCCTTTGGCCATTGTTTGGGACAAGATGGACTTCTAGTCTGTAGCTGCTTCTATAACCCCATGTTCAGTGATGAGCCTTCAGCATACTGCAGATTATAATACCTCCAAAATGATTCCCAGTTCATGGGCAGGGATAACATAGAAAGATTAATAGCAATTTATATTTGATTTTCCTCTCTTTGGGTATTTGTACAGGCCTGGGTAATGCTCAGTTCTGCATGGTACGTGCTTGCCATTTCTGCTTAATTTCCAGGCACCTTTTCGTTTGGAATGGTCTCAGTGCTTTCTCCATGCTCTGGTAGGCAGCATGTCACAGAGTGAAATGCCAGGGAAGCACAGACTTCTGCTCGGGGTCATCTACGGAATAAAGGTAAGTGAGGTCAAACAATTAAGAAAATGTGATTGGCTAATAAATATGACCAAGTTAATGGCCTCATGTACGGCATAGCTGTGCAGCAGTGTTCTTAGGTGGAAGAAATCCTGTGAGTCCACTGAGACCACTGGACTCTGCTACCAGCTTTTATCCTGTTCTGTCTACCTCTCTGTTCACAGAAGATGCTGCCAAAGCTGAGTTCATAACATGCAAACCTCTAACAGCTGCCTGATGTTCCTTTAATCTTTCACATATGCTGCATTCAGCCTCCTTACAGTAAAAAGCACACGTTTTTTAAATCCTGCAGCTTCCTAGGAGGTCTAAATTTTGACTTATGACCCCCCAAACTGAAGGTAACCAGCAGTGTGCAGTCGTTGTATGTATTTTGGAATTACTCGAGAATGGGTGTGTGTTCAAAGGACTGGGATCCTCTACCCCGCTTTTGGTAGTTGGTCCTAGCTTATGCAAAGACATAGATCTGTCTTGGCGCATATGGGGAGAGTAGTCTGTCTTTCCTGGATTGTTTCCTTCTCCAATCTTTTGTCTTGTCTGTTAAGGTCATTAGTTCCTCGGGCAAACTCTCTGCACTGTTTGTTCAGAGCCTAGAACAAAGAGATCATAGCTTGGCCCCTAGACACTACTGTAATGCTGCTATGAATGATCCTTTTTTAAAACTGCACGGATCATACTGGTGAACTCCCACTTGGACGCTTGCAGACTGGTCATATGCACATCATTCTGATGATCAATTTTTTGTGGTTGCTTTGAAAAACATCAGTTTACTACGGGTTTAATACAAAGAGGAATAAAAAGATCAGTGTTCCTACTATGTCTCTCATGAGATAATCCCCTCTGGATATTTTCCAAGCTTCCTTCTTCCTGAGGATTTGTTTTTAGATTTTTTGTCTCTAAAAATCTTTGATCATTGTGCCTACATTAGTCCGCTTTTGGAGCATCTTCAATTAAAGCTCATCAAAAATTGATAACTTTTAAAATTCACAGATACACTTAATAAATACTTTTCAATTCCTTCCTACTCCTTCACCACCCAGAGTTCCTATTTTTTATTAACATATTCTTTTCTAAAACCTTTTAATCTTCTTCACCTTCACTGTATGCCAATCTATGACTGATTGTTTCAGTGTCCCCTCAAAGCTAGGACTGGAATTCTTCATGTCTTCTTCAGCATTTCAAGCTACCTTTCTGACTCTTTTTCTGACTCTTAGTCATAGCTACTTTGTCCTTTCATTTGTACTTGCAATCTCAGGAAATACTTCCTCAATTTTTTTCTGTGAGAGGGTCACCAGGAGCTGCTGTCTTCATGTAGCCTACCGGTTCCTGGCTCATTTAGTGGTTTCTGAGCCTGGTTAATAGAGTGACTCACCAAAATATTTTGCATCTCTCTGTATCAGTTGAAAGAGCCCTTTTGCATCAGCATGCATTTATATATAAATATGTATGTGCCATCCTGCTAACTTAGGGTTCTATTTACCTGCTCATGTGTCTGTCTATCAAGCACTGTTCTCGATGGAAATTACTTCAATGTCTCTCTGTTACTTTGAAGTGATTTCTAGACAGCTGCTTATGAAAGAATATTAACATTGATGGCAGATCTATTTCCCTATTCCTGCAATTAACAATTCTATCCATTGAAACTGTTTTTATGGGCCCATAACTAAGGCAACAAAATGAGACAATTGTATCTGGGAATGCAGTAATACTTCATGTAGCAGAGGGCAGTAGGACCAAGTACAAGGGACTGAACAAATGTGGTATTCCACTAAGCACACAGGGAGAGAGGAATTTAGCTCCATTGAATTCAGTTAGCTATTAACTTCAACAAGGCAAAGAATCCTCCCTCCATTTCTCCCTTGCAAGATTCTCACATAAGCAGATATCCTGAGAGCTGGTCCTGACAAAAGGTGCTATGTAAGCTGTGGTAGTCTTCAATACAAAGGGTTTTTTCCTTCTATTCCCCTGTTTTCTTTGATGTGTCATTGCTTTATACATTCTGAAGTTTAGTAACTGTCAGGATTTTTGGACCTAACACTTTCATCTTTGTTGATCAGGAGTATTATTGGGTACTGTAAGTCAGGCTGATTTCAGCAGAACGATTATTTGACAAGGGCTATTTACTTTGTCTGGTTTTGGGCATCTAACATAGATGGCTGAATTAGGCGTCAAGGCTCCCTGTTCAGTCACAGGAATTAATCATCTGGCCTGTTTCACATGAAAGCTCATCCAAATATCATTCTTGGACTACTGTGGGAAAACTATGGGATGCACCTCCTGGAAAAACTACACAGCGACTGAGTTTGCATGGAGGAATGGTACTGTATCCTTGTCTTTTTTCATGAATCCTGGAATAGGCAGGCACTAAATCAAGCTCAGCAGCAGATCTGCTCTGCACACCAGTGCTCACTGCTGCAGCTGGTATCAGTGTGACTGTCACTGTGCTCTCATTACGGCAATCCTTTCCTATGATACATGAGATGTTCCTGGCCTGGATTCAAAGGGCAAAGGGGAGAAGGATAGTAGTACAGACTCTGGCTTTTGAGCATTTTGTTTACTGGAACATCCTTTTAACCATTCAACAGTGTATACTGTCAGGTTAGGGGAAAGTCATTAATGTTACCCTTGGTAAGAGGATCAGGTAATAGTGCCATATGGTCTTATGCAGTGAAATGCAACCACTGCCTAGAAGACTTTTCAAACTGAAAACCCAAATTAGACTTATTTTTGCTTATTTTGCTTTACTCTAAGGGTATACACCATTGCTTCTTCAGCAATGTCTCTGAAGTACCTAAATGTACTGGTTGCACCTGTGCAAAGCAGAGATCTAGAAGAACCAAGGAAACAGATTTTTTCCCTAAATAACTGTTTCTCCACTGCCTGACTGTGTTTTAAAGCAAAGTCTGCTTATCCCCTTGTTCATGGAGTCAGAGCTCTGTGCCACCACTCCTTGTTCAGGAGAGTTGCTTATCATGACTTCATCTCTACAACCTCAGATGTTCCCTAAAGACCACTGCCAGGCTGGGTCCCCACACCCACCTGCAGAGATGCAGAGCTCCCTAGATAGGCAGGAAGCCTTGTCAGCTCTGTGAAGCCATCATAAAGAGAGAAAAAAATTAAACAAAGGGCAGATTAGTAGCATTGGACCTGGTGCATTCTTTGCAAGAGGCTCAAATCTGTGTTGGCTCCCACCTTAATCCACTCCATCTGACGTGCATCAAGCATAAATCAGCACAGAGCCTGGCCCCTGTACTGTGCAAACATTAACTAATTAATCCTCCTTATAGCCATTGGAGGCTGCAAAGGAGTTGTTATTATAGTTTTCTTCATAGAGTATGTAACTGAAGCAGAGAGGATAAATGATTAAAGGACACAGACATAATGATTGTCTGAACTTGGGTGCAGAAGGACTTTTGGACATTTCTGGAGCACTTTTCACCTATTTTTTAGCAGTCCCGATTGAGGAATAAACAGGAGGAGCTGTATAAGCTATTTTGAGACAAGCTTTAGGGCCTTATTCTCGTCTGTGTTACACTTATAAATCTGGAGAAATTCCATTTGCTCCTTGGGGGGTTCACAGCAATGCTGAAAATCAGAATCCGGCCCATCATATTAATATAAAATGTGAGGAAAAAATACCCAACAACAAGCAAAGGGCAATACAGAAAATAGGTTTGTTACAAGCAAATTGGTTATGTTTGTTTTTTTTCTACATTAATGCTGTCCAGGCCTCCCCTGTGTATTCTCAAGGAAATGACTTCGTTATATCAGCAAAGTATATTGAAAATGAAATCAGTGGTAGCACCAAATGTGCCCAGACATGACAAGACTTTTAAATAACAACAGAAGAATTCTATCTCCTTTCCTGTTTGTTCCATGTTAACTTAAGGAGATTGGTGCTGACTTTCTGGAATGGCTGCAGCAAGCTGTAAATGATGTATGAAAATGAAACGAAAAAGCTCTGCCCAGGCCACTGTGCACAGCAATCACTGCCGAGCCAAGTTAATAGCTGTTTGCTCCTGTACACTCTGACATGAGATGGAGCCAGAGAAGCCAGCAGTGCAGTAATTGGAACAACTACCCCAAAATATCCCAGGCAGGATGTCTGCTGATTCTTCACCCAAACTTATTTTTGGTGGTGGTGTCCTTTACAGGGTTGAAAGGGAAGAGACCCAAATGTTTCTAACCTTTCCTGTGTAAGCCAAGTGGTTCACTCATGGGAGAGTAACAAGTTAGACAGTGATGCTGCCTTCTCAGGTCCTGTTTTCTTCCTGCCTCTGTTTCCCAACTTTGTTTACTGTCCTCTTCCCCATTTTTATCCAACTGTATCTGTGTTGTGACATCAACACCCCTGGGCTTTAGGGCTGTGCAGATAAAAGGGGCTTGCATCAAATGGGTGTAATTAAGTGAGTGCATGTGTGTGGGTACGGTTAACACCTGGTGATTATGTCAGCAATGCGATGGGCATGGTGACAGAGGGCATTTCTGGTGACCCCGTTACTGAAAGGCTCTGGTAGTCACACTGCAGTGCAACACTGCAAATAGTGATTATTAATACCATTAAAAAATAATGCAAGCCCAGGTTCTGCAAATGCTCTGCCATGTGAATAGTCTCTGCGGAGATAAAGAGGGCATTACAGCAAGTGCAGAAAACCGATGTCCAGGCTAATGATGCATTGGCTAGAAGTTGCCCTTCAGAGCTTTGGGCTTGACCTACTCCTGTGTCCTCAGGTGATGGACTGACCAAAGTTTCAGGTAACACCCCTCAGCTGGCATCCCCTTTTGGACATTTACTGTGTAGCGCTCTGCTCCCTCCCTTGTTCCTTTTTGCTTTGGTAACTTGTGCAAGTGTAAACTAAAACCAACAGAAATTAAAAAATAATACAAATTAAGCAAAATGCCCTTTGTGTGATACTCCTTCACAGCCTAGAAGCAAAGGGAGGTGGGATTTAATTTAGGCCAGTCCTCTGCTGCATTTCAGATAAAGGATTTTTAATCTAGTTGTAGGTTGATAAAAATACCCCTCTCTGATCCTGCAGGCAACTTTTTCTGCCAATTTTCTTTGCAGAGAGGAAGAGAGGGGAAGAAATAATTGAAAGAACACTGCTGCATAGAAAATGACACTGACGGAGTAATGCATTTTGGAACTGCGTGCTCTGCCAGATCCTTGTTTTCTACTATTTTTTTCTTCCTGTCCCTTTAGAAATTTAAAGCTATTGGTAATCATCAGCATGATTAGGTGATTTTTTTCCTTTTTTTTGTCTTTTCTGAGTGCTAGCCAGGTAGCAGTCTTTTAAATACAAAATGATTTCTCTATTCTGGAGTGTTATTTCGATGTTCACAGTACAGCTTGTTCCCTTCCACCCCAAGCAGAAATTTTTCAGGGTTAATTTATTCATCTAATTGCTGGATGCACATGTGGTATTGCAGTCCACCGTGATTTCATGGACTTAAGGCTATGGTAATGACTTAATAAACATGCATGTGTACATGATTTGAAGGCAATATATTCTCTTGAATGTAACGTTTCAGAAAACACGGCATGAAAAATAAAAGGGTAGCCAGAGGCATATCTCAGTGGAGGCGTGAAATGCTGAGCTTTTAGTATTTTTTCCAAATTAAAGACTGAAAAGGTATTACCTGTCCAGTTTTCCGACAATTCATGAGCATTTGAATAAACAAAAAAACCTCACAACACAACACTTTTTTTGGCTTCCTTTGCCTCCATGTTATTCTTGTGAGCACTCCTCTAGTCTCTTAAAAGTTAGTGTGCACATATCCACAGGAAAGCAAAGTTGAACTGAGGGAAGAAAAAGAAGTGGACAAGTTTGATGGATAGCTTTCAGGAAGAGCATGTTAGAAAATCTCTGATGCTGTCTATGAAAGGGTGAAGGGGCTCGGGAAGGAAGGACAAGTTTCAAGGGCTGTTGATTGAGGCTGGTGAATTAAGCCACGCCAGCTTAAACAAAACCCAACACAAAAGCACTTCTGTTAAAGTGTATGAATTTACACTGGTTTAATGTTAAAAGGAGGGGGGTTGGACTCCGTAACTGTTGGGCAATTTGTTACGCTTGAAAGTTAAAATGATTTCTGATTGTCCCATTAGCAATTATTAAACCTGATGGTCCGGATGCAACTTCCTTCTTGGGAATGAACCAAACACTGCCAAGTCTGGGAGCATGTGCCTGGGGATGCTCATGCTCTGCATGGCTCCTTCTTACCTCCTCCCCTGCTCACTGCCAAAACCAGGGTACCAGCTGGGATGGGCCTTTGACTGACCCCACATGGCAGTTCCTTTGCTCTTCTAGCAGTTGAACAGCCTAATGACATTTGCTGGCAGTACTTCATGAAGTGGTAAGATTTTTTTCTGATGAGGCCAATTTCCATTGGCAAGCAACCTTACTCTTTTCTTTTTGAGTTGTCTCTTAGTAACTACCGGGATGCCTGGTGAAAATTTTGGTTCACTGATAACTGGGAGAAAGGAGCTGTTTGCAATGAGAGCTGTCCTGTGGTTCAATGGTTGGGTACTCAGTGATTTTAGGTAGGAGGGCTCCAGTTCCTTATCCTTTGCTTTCCCAAATATACAGTTCTATGTTGTTTCATAAATCTTGTGGAATGGTTTATGGCAGCATCCAGATCATTAAACCATGAAAGCAAGTGCCAAGTTGTTGGTCAATAGCAGATGTAAACTTCTCTGAGTCTTGGCAAGGTCCGGATTAGTGTTTTAGCCATTGCCTAGGGCTGCTACTTGCAACGTCAAATACTTCAGGATATTTTTTCCTGGAACTGGACAGGTCACAAAATTTTTGAAGTAGTTTAGATCTTTAGCTTAATTTTGAATAATATTTGGCTCAGTTTTTAAGTATAGCCCTGGTCTGGATACTGGAGGCTCACCTGCACTGTCTCTGCTCCCTTTAAGCTGTGATCAGAAAACGTCCCACTGCAACACTTGGCCATCACTTGAGATGGAAAAGTGCTCTTTGGTCAGAGTGAAGCAAGCTTCTGCCACAATGGCTATTTTTGGCCTTGACCAGATGAGCCCCCCGGGGGGATACCTGTGAGTTCTTCAACACGCTGTGGATTTGGATGCCATCTCAGCCTGTTCTGGCTCAGGAGATCATTCTGAGAGATGGCCAGTTTGGTCTGCGAAGGTAGGTGTAGGGAAGGCCCAGGATCTTCAGACAAACCCATGGTTCATGGGAAGGAGCATCCTGCACCCCACTGCCCTTGACTTTGTAATATATATTTCCCCATCCAACCCTGCCCCTGAGACTTGGCCCTCTGCTGAAACAGTGATTTTCATGGTTTGGTGAGATAAATGGTGATGAATTCTTCTGCTTGAGCTATGGCATTTTCTCTCATCAAAAAGATGATACTTTTTGGAGGGAGAGCTGGTGAAGGACTGCTCATGACTTTGTTGCCCTGCCGTGACTCTGAGGCACAGTGGAGATCTTTCTCTTTCTTGCTGCTCCCCTACCCTCAAGAAGCCAAGTTTAACTGATCTTTCTGTTAAAGTAAGGAGCCAAGGTTGAAAACTGAGCCACTGAGGTGCAACTCTTTTGAAGCCTATAATGGTTACAGCTGTCAGCTGCCTTGGGGAGAACCACACTACCCTCCCACATGCTTGATTCAAAGGCAACAGGAGTGTTATTACAGATTTCAGTGGGTTTTTTTTTGGCCTGGAAGAAGCTGTGATGAAGGGGTCCCCCACTTTTGCATTTGCTCTCCTGGATACTTAAAAGCAGGAGCATAGTCTGTGCATCTGGCCATCCCTACAGACCAGCTGTAGGTCCTTGCTCAGCTTGCTTAATGGCTACTCAACAATGCTGGCTGCTCAAAGGTAACACCCAAAAGGGCCATGAGTTCCCTCTGCCCTTGGTGTGCAGCACTCTGCCTCTATTCAGACTGTAGTTGCTGTGCTTCTTGCTGCTTCCTAGCCTCATTATTTTTCATTTTGCTACTGCAAGTTTTGCTAGTAAGATCCCATTTGTCAAAAATGCTTTATTGAAGCAGGGAAAAGATTGGGTTGCAGGAGCAAGGTGCACAGCTCCACAAAGGATGAAGTTACTTCCACAGTGCAAGATCGTATCAGCAAAGAAATGAAGGTGACTGCAAGTGCATTCTGGAGAATGTCATTCATTATTTGTACATACAACCAAGATGAAGCTATTCCTCTTTGCCCTCTTGGGAGGTGCTATTTAAATGAGGAAAAGGCAGGTCTTTCTTCAAAGAGCATGCAAGCTAACCAAACAAGGCAAGGACAGCAGAAAATAAATATTACCTTGACTACTGAGATCAAAAGCAAGGTTTAGAGATGCTAAATGATTTGCCTGAGTTGATATAAGCAGTCCATAGAAGAGCAGACGTAGGAACTGAACCCAGAGCCTCTGACCTGGTGAGCTGTGTCCACTGAAATACTCTGTGGCCAAGAAAATGACAACATCGTCAAAATCCAGCTGTTGCCTGTGAACTCTGACACTTTAAAAAAAAAGTGACAGCATAAAAAAAATTCTGTTTACTTTTCTGATAGTATTCTCCTCATGTCAGAACTGTTTTTCCACAATTTTCATTGTTATTTGATATTGTTACTGTATTTAGTAGCTAATTTACTAGTTATTTTTGATAGCAAAATATTTTCAAATTACCGAGTCTAAATGTTCCAGAATTCCTGTTCTCAGAAACATTTGCAAGTTAACTCCTTGTACTGGTTTTGAATGAAAAGAAATTGGAATATGTTGGCATTTGTCACAGGACAAGCCTTCTTCTGGCGAAGGATGAAGAGCAATGTACTTTGTACTATTTTGTAAAGATTGTCCCTTCCTTCATTGTCATGCCTTACCTAGTTAAAAATAGGAATGATATTCATTGCATTGGAATATATGCTTGCAAAACACTTGTGTGGTTATCAGAAAGACTCCGTTCTTAATCACCTGCAAAAAACATTTTTTGCCTGATATACTCTGGCCATTTGAATACTACCCTTAATTAGCCATCTTAATTCCTCTAAAGTGAAGAAAGATAATTTAAAATATTACTATGAACACATTTTTGTTATTAACACCAACTTCGTCCTCTGCATCAAAAAAAAACCCAAACAAATTCTTTCCTTGAGCTGAGGTGTAAGGTTTTATTTCCTTGGGTGAGCGAAGGAGAGCTTGGTTCTCAACTCTGAACTCTGCATTTCTACAAGCTGCTTGAAACAGAGCACTCCCTGGATTCATTTTTCTCCCCTGTTGTCATAGGCTGCGTGGTCTCGAAGGTTACTCCATTTAGGAGAAGGAAGTTAAGTAATTGCCCCCTGACAGACCTCCCTGTCAACTCTTCAGGATATCAGTACTGGGTTGTTTGGTGGGAAAACACTTAAAGTCAACACAGGGGGGTACTGGAAATAGCATTCAGATGGTCAGGGGATATCCAGTGGGTTGGATGAAAGAGTCAAGCTGAAACAGAGTAAGGAACCATTTAATGGCTGTGTAACTGTGTTTCTCTTTTGGCTACCAGGATTTCCCTGGAGTAATTGCCCGCTAGCCAGTAGCAAACACGTCTGTTGTTGGTAGATGCAAAGATTGTTCTGTTGACTTAGACTTGGCTCAGGCGTGAAAACCCTGCCTTGAGGTTGAGGGTAATTACTACTGCATAGCAAAGACATGTGGGGCTGATTAGTTCCAGGCTAGATAGGGAGAGAGGGTGGATGTTTCCCAGATAAAAATTAAAATAGGACAGATACTTTGCTCCTGAGAAGTGGGTGTTTAGGCTGAGGCTCATTCCAGATGAGGATTTGGGCACCCAGAGGAGGAACAGAGGTAAAATTAGGTCCTGCAGGCCAAAACTGTAATGTAAATCAGCTGCTGCCTAACCCTGAGAGTGTCTGAGGTCAATATCTGTCTAAATATCTGGAGCAGCACTTCTGTGTGCCCAGGGCTGCCCTGCCTGATTGGGATCCAGGGACTTCATCTGAAAGCACATTGAGCACAGCTCAAAACCTCTCCTGATGTGTGTGGGTGACTGTTTCAGCTGCTTGAGAAGGGGAAAAGGGCATGTTGGTTACATCCAAGGAGAGGCAGCATTGGGATGGGTATTTTGAGGACTGCAACTCTGAGCTTAGGTAACTAAGTTCTGCCTCCCTCCTGGTTCTGTGCCTGAGCCTGTTCTGGGTCTGATCTTCAGTCTGAGAACGAGGAGCAGCTGTCTGTGCTGGTGGCAGCTGACTGAAGAGGGACTGCAATTACAAATGCTATTCCTGTCACAAGGAATTAGGAATTTTTTAGTGATAAGAAGGATGCACTTTAGGTTCCTTGGTGATGCTAAGTGCTAGACTGCAGCATTGCCTGTGCATTAATGAAACACTAGCAAAGCTGAAACTGAGTCTCACCCCAGAAGAACACGTTAACTATTTTTTTTTTGTCATCACCCTCTTTTTTTCTTTTTCTTTTTGGTTCATAGAGCTTTGGTTTTATGCTTTTCCATTACACAATTTTATGCCATTACTGTGGATGAATTAATCTTATGAGAATGGCTGTGGCTGTCCTTTACTGATGGGGGAGGAGGACAGGAGGAATGACTTCAGTGCTCCTTTAATTACTGATCTCATTAATTACCCTCCAAACCAAGCGGGTTTTTGCTCAGAGCTGTTTCCACAAGCCAGAATGTCCTTCTGGAACTGGTTTACACCTGAAAGGGTAATTGCTTCCTGACTCTACGCTTACGTATTTCCAAACCCAACAGCATCTCATCCAGCTTCATCATACACCTCCTCCCTCTACAAAACTGGGCTTGCCCAAGTTAGGAAAGTTCCTTATTTAGCCCCATCTTAAGACACCTGCCTGGTAATAACCCAGGCATAGCCTGTAGCTGGCATTACTTGTCTTCTGCATGCCTGATATGATCAGGACCAGAATTTCCATCCTCTGGTTTATATCTTGAAGTAACTGGGACTGGCAAAATCCATGCAGGCAGGGCCAAAATGGACAGGGTTGTGCATGAGCACCCACTCAGCAAACGCTCACCCCGGAGCTGCTCCTACTGAAATTGCTGAGTGCTGTGTCTTGGCCCACAGGATACGCTGGTACAGTGCCAAAGGAGCAATCAAAAAAGAAAAAAAAAAAAACAACCCACCAGAAAACCACTTTCCTCTGGTGGTCCCCAAGCAAATGTGGTTCTGGCAAGGAAGGAGGATAAAAATGATCCCCTTTGTGGGTGCACTGCACTGGCTTGGTGCTGCTGCTGTGGTGTTGCTGCTCTATAGGCACTTTATGAGTGATGTGACAGCTTCCCTGACTGAAGTAATTCCAAGTACTGTAACATGAAGTGTCAAGGCAGACAGTAGAAAACATTTCAATCCTTTTCATTAGAACAAAGGACTATTCTCTTGACGGCTTTCAAATGCATATTGTTTAGCTATTATGTGCTAACCTTGACTATTATATTCCAAGCACAATAGCAGTGGGAGCTTTCTGCTCTTTTGTTCATTAGTGATCATGGTAAGAGGGTTTCTTTTTTTTTTTTTGCAGGGTCAGTAAAATATTCAGTTATAAAGGAAAAAAAAAAAAAAAGAAATATTTATGTTGCAGTAGCAGTGAGAAGGAAGTCTGAGGCCTCCCTTGTGTCTCAATTTTCAGGTGGGTCAGATGGTTCCCAGTATGGATTTTTATCCCAATGTGGCTTGTACTTCTCCTGACAGAAATCAAAGACTGCAAGTGCATCCTGCCCAGACTGCTCGTATGACTAGTGACAAGCTGATGCTAAAGTGACTGCAATGTTAGCTACTGAAAGCCTCAGGCAACATACAGCAGGTAAATGGTTAATTAAGATGATTCTTCAAGGATACCTTTAAGGGAACATGGAGGCTTTACAAATCTCTGCAGGGAGCAGGGAGTTATTGATGGAAATTGCTGCTCCACATTTTCTCTCAGGGATACACACAGGGTGGGTTACCTTAACTGTTTCTGACATTTCTTCCTTCTGACCATGAGGTTCCTGAGATGGGAAGATTAAGTTGGTCCTGTAAGAATGAGATGTGACACAGATGAAAGCCAAAGATAAAGATACAGAAATGTGTAAGCAACACATGAAATCTCCTGATAAAGCCTGGGCTCTTTCCTAGGACCAGGTGGGCCATGCACGCTGGAGGACAGAAGTTCTCCTTGTTCTCTCAAAGGGCTTTGTAGCCTCTGCTTGCCCAAAGGCCTGATTGCTTTTTTTGCCCCATTCTCCTGAGCTAACATTTTCCAGTTTCCATCACCTCATCTGTTCCTCATCTTTTTTTTTCCCCCCCTCATCTCATTCTTCATTTTTGACCAGCAACCTCATTTTGTTTCACTTACTGAACTCTAAAAGTAATGCAATTCCGATTCCCATCTGAATCCTTCTTCCAGAACCTCTTCATCTTTCCCCATCCATTCCTACCTTCTCCCTTGCACCACCTCTCAATCCCATTTCTTCCTATCCCAAACTTGAACTCTAAGATTACCCTCTCCTGCTGCCATCCCTTCCCCTCCAGTGGCTTCAGCTCTTCCCTCTCCGCTGTTTGATTTTTTCTCCTTCCTCAGTGCCAATGCCTGACAGAGAAGGAGTCACTGATTATATGTCTTCATTGTAATTAAACTGGGCCAGAGCCCATTCTCTGGCACTAAGAGCAAGTGGCATAGCCTGGCTCACATCCATACAGCTAAACTCTCTTCCTCCCATAACAGGATGGCTTTATCCTTTCTGCCTATTGGGAACAGCCTTTGGCAAGTCCTATTCTCTGAACCCTGCCCAGACACAGTCTCTGAGAGTACTCCCTAGGACAAGCCAAAACTGTGCCAGGGAGCATGCTAATAATTAAACACTATAGACTGTGCTACAGGCCCCAGTGCTGTTTAATTTACTTGTAAAAATGCAGCTGAGAGAATGGGAGAGGCAATGTCTTTGCTTTCAGCTCAGGTATAGACCCACACTACAGCTACAGGGGTTGGGTGAAGCTGCCTCAAACCCAGTCTGACCCATGCGAGGATGGCAGACTCTGAAGGCTGAGCATGAACCTCTGGAACTAGTTATCTTTCAAGCATAAACTTGGCTAAATATGGGCAGGGTTTTTTAATCTAGTGGGGGTGTGGGAAACATGTCCTTGGTTAAACTCCTGCCCTCCAGCTACCACTGCCAAGTTCCTGCCCCCAAACACAAGCTTCCAAGCAAGGATTTCCTTGGAAATTTTAAATATGAGTGAAAAAACATTTTTTTTCCTGCTTCCCCCCTGAGGTGAGGATCACAAAATTTAGCTGAAAGAGAACACCCACATAGCAAATTTTAGCTCCTTAGTTAACATTTAGCAAAATCTGCAGCAGCTGAGAGCAGGGTCTTAACGCGTGTAGGCAGTGTAAAACATTTTAGTAGTAAGTGGTAATACCTCTATCTGCCACACATGAGTGTGGGTATACATGCAGACTGGGGGGTTCGCGCTGGCACAACTCCTTTGACAAATTGTATTTACCTGAGACCAAACCAATCCTGTATCAAAAGGAAGGTCCTAAGCTTTCGGGATGGGTTTGGGAATGATGTTCTGAACCGCGTTGGTGTGAGATTGTGTTAAGGCAGAGGTAGTGCTGGTCTGCTGGTTGCATGGCAAAGCAACACAAACCTGGGTCTTTGCTCTGACCCGGGGTAAATGCAATGTGGAAATCCTCCATAACCAGTGACTCTGATATTCACCCCTCTTGTTTTTATATCCTGGAAGGGTTTGAGATAAATAGCACATATACATCCAGGTGTGTAACATAAGATTTTGCTTGTCTTTTAAGCTTGAAATAATAAGCAAGCAAGGTCTGTAATCCACCTGTTTGATTTTTTCAAATATATATATATTTGTAGATTGGATCACTGGCTCTCTGCACTAACAATGAAGAAAAGTCTTAAAACCAGCTTTTCAGTCAGTGACTGTTACCTGGAATTTATCTTGGACTAGGATTTCAGATTTGGCCCTGCCGACAGTAATATGTTCATCATCTCATGCTTCCTGTAACCACCTCCTTGTGTATAGCATGAGGGAAGATAACTGAAATATGGGGATGGCCAAAGCATTCTGAGTGCCATTTTGTCCCCCGTTCCCCTTGTTTTCTTCTCCCAGGCTGCCACCCTGGGAGTTTGTCCTCTCCCAGTGCAATGATAGCTGTGTGGGAGGTTGCAGTCAGGTTCCTCAGCCCCAAGTCTGGTTGTGTGGGCTGAGGCAGAATAGGTATCTTTGGCAATACAGCCCATGTGCCAGGCTGCACACCTTACCTTCGGGTGGAAGGGATCCTTGGTCATCCCATCTAGTGCAAGGATGCTTCCTTCCTACAGTTTCCTTTCGCCCCCAAAAGAAAATCCTATTGTCTTTGTGTGAAACCAAAACAGATGTTCAAATTACATGCGTATTAGCACACAGTAAATCCATCCAAGGCAACAGAAAAGCTCTGATGGGCCTATCTTGTGTTAGAGGCGTAAGTAACAGTGTCTTTGTGCACTGTGTGGGAACTGACAAGACTGTCTTGCTGGGGAGATTGGCAGCAGAAGACTATTAATGCACAGATAAAGGAGGCACGTTATCTCTTGGTGTTGTTGAAGTCATTGGCAAATTTCCCTTCGACTCCAGCAGAGATGGGAGTTGAGCTGTTGCCTTTTTATGGTCAAATTTTTCTTTTCAACTCAGAGATAAAGATTTCTGGAGGGGAAAGGCAGTGACTGTCAAGACAGAAGATGGCTGTGAAAACAGCAATTGCGTTGGCAGATCTAAGTGCTGTGGGACCCATACATAAATCCTTGAATAGGCAAGAAGAGACTTCCAAGCTGGGACCCTATCTGGAGACAAACAGGGCAGAGCAACTGAAGGGAAAGGCAGGCCACCAGAGCAGAGGTGAGGGCTGGGAGGAGCGGGCCACAGGGCTCAGCACGGTGTAGAGAGCACCCAAATCTCAGACCTTTGATCTCTTCTTGGTGTGTCACTTAGGTAGCTCAGCAGGCTCATGGAAGAATGGTTATCAAAACACTGTAAGCCTCTCTGAAAGAAGGAAAAAAATGACAGCTAAAATACAGAGTCTATAAATAAGAACAGATTCAAACTGGCATCTAAAACTTGTTTAAATAGATCTAATGCCTTCTGCCAGTTTGCTGCCCTTCACACCTTTCCAGGTCACCCGTGCAAACACTGCAAGGCTGCAATTTGCTTCTAGGAGATGCTGTATTTTCTTCAAACTGAGAACAGCTCTGGGCTTTGCAACTTTGCAGGTTTTTGGCAGAATCCCTCCCATTTTCTTTCTCCGTCTGCCCTGTGTGGGCGGAAGCCCTGTGGAGAGGACAGCAAGGTAAACAGAGCTGAGCAGAAGAGGTTCAGGGAGGCTTTCCACTGGGAAATGGGGGCCTTGTGCTGGAAGCCAAGTGTCCTCAGCTGGACCCCATTTCAGCTCACTCTCCCCTCTTCCACCCTCAGGGAAGATTTAAAACTTTCCAATATAAGCCTGGGGTAATAGCTGGAGGAGATCATGGATTTTTATGAATTTTGGCTCAGACCAGACTTCTTTCCACTCCACAAGGAAAGTGCACTGATAGCCTGATTTACACATTCACCTTTTGCTGGGGCTTTATGAACACTCTCGTGACACAGAGCCTTTCCAGCAGTATATGCTCAGTATATGCTGGCCCCGCCGCCTGGCAGATGTGCATGGTCTCGGGCCACACAACTGATGACAAAAGGTGTGGTGATAGGAGTGACTCTCTGCATTTCTCTCCCTCTTTCTCTTCCTTCCAGTTTCTCTCAGCTAGGCAATGCTGTGAACTAGAGCCTTTTTCTCACTGTGTTCCTCCATTTTAGTGACTTAAATCAGCTCATGGGGGGATCTGATGGGCATTGGAATTAGCACAAGGCTAGGACCATGGTGAGGGAAGAGGAAGAGTGTACTTGGGGGGCTCCCTCTTGTTTGCTATTGAATCAGTTCACCATGTCCCAAGTGACTATGGTGACTGCAACACCTCTGTCCAACACTCAATCAGAGCAAGAGAAAGGAAGTTGCAGCATTTTCTGGCTTTATTACATCAGTCCAATATTGTACTTAACCTTGCTAGCTTCCTTGTGTGAGCTTTGCTTGTTTCGGTGCTGGGGAACCTGCTTTCTGCTGTGCTCTGCTGAAAGGCTTCAACAGGTACTTTTTGCCTGTGCTTTTTTACCTCTACTTGAGACAGATGCTATTCCCACAGGAGTACCAGGGAAGCCTGGCACACTTGGGCACTCAGTGTCTGGCATTGCTGATCATCTTGGGGTACTGAAGGCTTCAGGCCCCTCTCTGTGCAAAGGCTTGTTGGGCCAGGGACTATGAGATCTCAGAAGTAATTTGTGAACTGCTCTGCTTAAGGGATAGGGCTGTTGTATAGGAAAGGGCTTAGCTCTGGTGGAGAACACTTTACCTTGGATACCCTCAGCCAGCCAGCCCCATCCAATCAAGTGGAATTCCCCTTTGATTTTTAATTAACTGTCTTCCAAATTTAGTGTTTCCTTTTTTAGAGGATGTGAAGAAGGCACAAACCTAAATTTTCTGAAGAGTTATTTCTCTGTCAAGACTCAGCAGCAGAATACTACACATGGGATTCTGAAAAGATACCCAGATTCTCTGAAGGGAAATCACTGATTTTCCCTCCTTCACTCTAGATGCAATATTCTTGTCAGGAACATGAAAAGCATGTCCCAGCACACCAAAAGGATCTTCAAGCATGTAGCTGTCATGGAAGCCAGTGTAGGCTGAAGAATGGGAGTGGTGGGAATGACAGGGATAACTCTGATAACATGTTCCTAGAGATGCTGAAAGGAGGGAACTGGCTACACTGAAGTGACAAAACAGCTCATTGTCCAGGGGAAGCAAGAGACAGCTTCTCCCTGAGGGAGAACAAGCTGGGAGACAAGGGGGACCCCAGCCTGGGCAGTGATGGGGTTCAGGGTTCATACCCCTGCAGGATATGAACATGGTGGGCAGAGCTCAATGGGTCTACCAACATACCCAGACCAGGCAAGAGGTGAACCTGATCCATGGTCCTCACAGTCAGGAGGAAATGGATCCAAGGCAGAGCCAAAGCTGGACACAAGGCTACAACATGGATCCAAAGTCCATCCAGGAGACAGGGCCAAAGACAGGACTGGAGACAAGCAACAGGGTAGCGCTATGCCTATACAAGCCAATAATTTGCACTCACTTCTCTTCTAATCAAGATGTCCTGTGATTTTGATTGCTCCAAGGTACTCCTGAGTCTCACTTTGTATTTAGAATGTTTTGGATGCCATATGACAGGAAAACAATGTGAATTGAGAAGAACAGCATGGTATCTTCCCTAACTTTCACTTATTGTAATGAAATCCATTACTTTCAGTGAAACATTTGCTGGATTGTCTTCTTTTTAAATGGAATTTCATAAGGCTTTTTGAATCTCTCTGACCTAATTTAAAATAATCAATAACCATGCTAGAATTAGTGGGTTTTGTATTCTATTCAGTGCAGTACACAGGTCTTCAGGACAAAAGGTCATACGTTCTTTCTTTGACAAATGGTATTATTAGAACAAATTTGCTATGCAGGCAGAGATGATCTGTTTCAAGTATTATCCAATATTTATAAGATAAAGGTTGATATTTTTGTTACCACATCTATTTTCCTAAAAACTCAGATTTATCCAGCATAACAGATGAGCTTGTGTTGAATTGTCTCAAGGACTGAAGCATGTACATTTTGTTATTATAGTGTCATCTTTATGATCTATTTTCTTATTTTTTTTTTGTCTAGTGTTCAGAGGAACAACATGTGCCATGTACAATTTGAAGATGCTATTGGATACAGCAAGATCAGAAGAAAGACACAGCTATTCACAAAACTCAGGACATTACCATTATCACAGGTAGCATTCCTCCTTTTGCAAAGTATTTAAAAGGCCAGATTTGTAAGAGCAAGGCATAGTTGTTACTGTTGATTCTTGTGTTATTATCTCTGTTCCACACCACCCATCATGTTTTATTTATCAATCAAATTTTGCATTATTAATGGAGAACAAAATCCAAGGCTTAATTTCAGAAGAACAAACCCTTTGCTCTTAGCACAGCCATTAGATTGTCCCTCTAATTGTCTTGTTCACCTTTTCCCTCTGCATGGTACATCATTTCTTCTAGGCTGGTGTTTTCCTCAGAAATGTTGATTTTTTTTTTGGTTTTGAATGGACAAAGTTACCTAAAAAAGGACTTAGCGTCATCTCTCTAGCTTGTGTAAGAGCAAGGAGAACGGCTGCCTCCTGAAGTCAGCACCTGGGAGGGATGGAGTTCCCTTGGTGAAAGGCAAGTAATGAAGTTGCGCTGCAAAGCAAAAATCATCTGAGAGTAGAAACTAGGACAATCTTGTGAAAATAAATTTGGGAGCCTCCAAGGAGAGCCTGTGAGTTAATTATTGTGAGGCTTTCAGTCTCTTGGGCCTCTTGACCATGTCTTCCTTGCCTTCCTTCTTGACCTGCCAGGCCTGCCCATGTGGACTTCCTTGTCCTGCAGGTCCCTCAGTTTTCACCTACAGCTTTTCACCGACCTGCCCTCAGCTTTGCAGCGGGATGAATAGGCTTGTGATATGGCTTACACTAAATTAACTTGCTTGGTCCCTGCTCCCTTGACTCTTCCATTAGAAGGTAGCGCAGACATCCTCTGGAGACGAGGCAGAGAGCTCTGGAAGACATCCTTGGAAATGTCAGCCTAAAAACCAGACTGAATTTTGAGAGTAAGAGTGAAAAAAGAGAAGTTTAAGTGATCAGCTCCTCTCCAGTGCTATGCAGATTCCCTGGGTGCTTGGGAGTTTCAGGTTTGTGAAATCAGGGTGTTTAACCAGATGCCAAAGACTGACTAGTGACTTCAGCTGTCTTAATACTGCAGTGCCTAAAAATGCTGTAAAGGGAATAAGAGAGATTAGATATAGTGTATGGAAATTAAACAGCTTTGACGTGTCTTTAGGCACCTGACATGGGAGAAGCCAAAACCTCTAATTACCTGAAAGTTTGGCTCCACAAGTACACAGGGAAGCTGAGAACTGGGCTTTCCTTTTAGAAGTGTGTTAAGTATGCAGTGATTCAACTGTATTTATATAAAAAAGAGAGAAATTTTCCATCTGCTTTTTGTTTTGCATACAGAGAAACTTCAAAGACTTCCTCACTGTTTATTTTTATAAACGAATGTATAAAAACATATATACAACTGTACAAATACACAATATTGAACAATGGAGGGGAGTGTGTGTGTACATATACAAACATACATGCATTAAATTACAATTTGGTGGTGGATCCAAAACTATTTATTTGTGTAGTAAACAAGCCCTACATTTCAGCCCTCAGCACAGGGCACGGTCCCTCAAAAAGTACCATTGTGTTAAGAAATTACATTTTGGAACCATTTGGGAAACTTCCCATGTAGGAAGGACAGGAAAGGTCCCCTCCTGCTGGATGCACAGTGGCTAAACACGGCTCTGGCCCCGCCAGAGCTGCAGCTATCCTCCTGCAAACCTCCCTGAGAATACTGCAGAAACTGCACGCTGCCTGTTTGGATCCTCCGGCAGCAGTTTTCCTGTTCCAAGTACCATATCACTCCCTGGCACACGTATTTTCCTTGGCTGAATCCCTCAGTGCCTTGGTGGCTGTATGAGAAAGCTGTGCAAAGCCTGGTTGAACACGGGAACTTCTGCACCTTGTACGTCTTGTGTGCAGGATGAACCAAGGCAAATCCTAACTCATCTCCTTGCATTTGGAGTAGCGACAACTCTTCGACACATGGAAAGGGGCCAGCTACCAGACCAGCTCAGTTTTCCTTGTTTAATCGCTTAAGCACATTTTCAGGCTTAACTGCTTGAGTGGCAGAACCCCTATCAGCAATTTAAAAAAGCAATTATTTTGAATCTGTTCAGACAGTATTTTTATCTGCAAGATTCTGCCCAGCTACTGCATATTAGAAATGGTATGAATCACTCTAAAATATTAATTGATAAGATTCATGACGTTAAAAACATTATTAAGGGTAGGATATAAGGCATACACAGTTTCATTCTGGCCAGGGGGGACACAGCATTTTAATGAAAGAGTGTTAATTATCACAAAGATGGTAGAAAAATCTTTAGCGGAAAAGAAGTGTTCCCTATATGATCAGTTGTGCATTATGCCCTTCACTTAACACAAAAAAATATACCAGATGAGTTATAACTCTGCAAATCCCTACTGGAAAAGTCACTTTTCCAGAAAGTATTTTTTTTCATACCACTGTGCTCTTCTGAGCCACCATAGGAAAGGCGTGAGTGGCAGCTCTGTTTCCTCTGATCTTCCTGCTACTAACAGTTCAGTTTTCATAAGAACGATCTATTATCTGTAGTTATTGAATGACAATTAGGAAAATTTCCATTTGTGTTTTTCTGTGCATGCAGTGAAACTTCCAACATCCTCCACTGGTTATCGCGGCGTCAGAAATTAAAGAGACCCACTGGCTCGCCTAATTCACTGCGCCTGCCTTTCTCCTGCTCAAGCTTGTCCTGTTTTTCAGAAGTGTTTACCTGATTAGCACATGCAATTACTGATGTGTGCATAAGGCTCAGTACAGGTTTTGAATGTTCCCTGAACCTTTCCCCCTAGATCAAGCTCCCACGTCCTCCTGCGCCAGATCAGCCTCCTGCTGAAGTCGGTGCAACTTTGGCTGTTAACTTTGGCCCACAAACACATTCCCGGTGTGCAGAATTAGGTGTGGGCTCCAGCGCTTTGCTGCATCAGGACCTTTGTTAGAAACAGAATCCGAGCCTTCGTGTTTTTACATTATCAGTCATTTGTGAATTCCTTATAATTTTTTTAATGACTTTTGCAGAGAGCAGTCAGATGCTATTAAAGTTTTACTGAATTAAATTGCAGAACCTAATTTTGCTCTTAGTATTTTATTTCAGTGTGTAACTTGATTTTTAAGAAGCACTTTGTATTGCATGGCCGTTTGCATTTGCTTTATAAGCATAACATAAAGGTTTCCCTGGAGTCATGGAAAAATTACCTTCTACGTCCCCTATCTAATTAACACCATGTATGTTGCCTAACTCCTTATAATTCACTCCTGTGCACAGTATATAGAACATGATTGGAAAAATAATTTGAAGCAATGAGAAAAAAAATGCCTTTTGTCATATATATGATATGGCCAAATACACTTCCAATCAAATTATATTTAAAAAGAAAGGACAGCGGCACTAAGATATCTGATGTTGAAAAGAGACACCAAAGGCTTAATTAAAAAGTGTGCTTATGTTTTTAAAGGGGACTGCGTTTAAAGCATAGTAATGAAACCCTTCTTGCTGAATAGCTCGGTGACCTGTCTGTGTCTGGGGCTGTAGCTGCCTGGCTCCCTGGTGAGAGCCCTGATCCGGCGTTCGATGGGTCATGGAGGAGCGGCTAAGCCCCCGGCGTGTTCTGGTGGGTCACAGGTTTCCAGGAGGGAGAGCAGTCAAGCGGTGCACAGTTAATTGCAGGGCTGGGGTCTATCGTGAGGACATAGCCAGATGAGCCGCTGCAATCGAGTAAATCCAAGTATTGCCTCAAAGCTGAGGGGGTGGTAAGACTTTAAACCATTCTAACTAGATTTAAGTGCTGTCTGACTGGGCTGTGGGGATTTTTTCTTCTTTTTTTTTTTTTTCTCCTTTCTCCCCGTGGACCCTGGAGCACTAATATGATTTGGAGAGAGAGCAAGTGTCAGTGGACTCAATTCTTGCTAGTGCATCAGTAGTGGAACCAAATTCCAAATGAAGAGGTTAACCCCTTACCCTCTGCAGATTCATAGAAGTTAATCAGATCATGTGTGTGTAAGCCAGGGCACTGTTAAAGGCAAGAGGCTGGATTTTGGATCCTGCATAAATTACACATGGCAGAGAGCTGGGGCACACACAAGGAACTGAATCAGTCCACAATCACCCAGTAGCAGCACTTGTCATGTCAGCCCAAGGCAGCCTGTGCTCATGCTGCAAAGTTGTCACCTTTTCTAGGACCTGTCACAGCAGGACTTGGTTCTGATCTGCCACCCTTTTGCTCCCTTCACATGAGATGGACACCCCCCTCCATCTTCCCTGTGGAAGGGCAGCTCATGTGGGACCCTGTGAGCCTCTTACTTTCAGATATTGCTCACTGCTGGGTTCTCCTCTGCTGGGTTTGTTATCACTGGTCGTATCCAGGTGTTTTAAGGTCACATTGCATTTCCTTACCAGAGAAAGAGAAGGAAAAGATATAAATATATAGTCATCTTTTCTATACTTGCACTTAAAAAATAAACATTCCCTTTGTATGCTTCTAAGAAGATGTGGTGTGATTTCCTGAAGGAGAAGGAGGGGGGAAGAGGGCTCAGAAGAAAAGCAACTAGGAAAAGAAATGCTTTTGATTTTTAAAAAATAAATGTATGTGTTTATTTTATCCAGAAAAATGAAAATGTCCACCCTTTTCAGAAACCACCAATTTTCCACTGGAAAGAAGGAAGAAAAAAGGAAACAGAAGTTCCTCACTTGCTGATTGTTTTGGGGCAAGTAAGTAAATGCAACACAGATTTTCTTCCCTGTATCATTTGGTACCAACCAGCTCTCTGTCCTTTTGCAGACTTTCAGGGAAGAAAGCCCACCCTCCTATCTCCTCTGTCCTGGAGTGGGGACGACTACTCACCCATCCGCCATGGGTCTTTGTCTGACCACCCCACCATGGCCGATATGTGGGTCACCCTGTGGCAGCCCTGCGCTGCAGCCAGGGGCTCTGCACTGCTCCTCCATGTGTCTTTATACTCCCCTTCCACTGCCATGGAAATAGCAGTCTGTATGGTCTGCTGGTGTAAGTTCACATCCCGCTGACTTCAGCTCAGCTCGTCTGATTTGCATCAGCTACTGATTTGGCCCTGCCCAGGTCAGGGGATGTCCATGCACGTTGAAATGGGTGAAATTACTCCAGACTGATGCTCATGTACATGAGAGCAGAGACTGTGAAGAAACACTGTCAGGCTTATAATTTCACTTGGAAAAGTGGGCTTCAAAGGTCTCTGATAGATGTCTCACACAGGGTAAGGAAAGAAGACAGTATTTAGCAAATTGGTTAGAGCATCAAAACCCACAGTGTACATTGTACACTGGTGGCATAGCCATGGTGGTCTAATGGATGTAACTCAGGCATTTTGGGAAGAAGTATTTTTGCACCAGAAATTACTAACTTGGCTTTAGCAAAAGGCAGCTAAAACAAATGTACCTACTTAAGCAAAGGCTACCAAAATTAGGAAGTTGGTTCCCCCCCATTATAAATACAGACAGTCCTCCCTGCAGCCCCACATATATTGTATGTAGGATCTAAGATGACTTGAGATCAAGCTTAAAATATTTCTCTCTTCTCCCTCCCACGAATTCTGATTGTTTTCCTTCAGGAGGAAGAAAATCTGTCCCGAACATCCATTTTCCTTTCCTCTGTCATTCATTTCATATCCCAAAAGCCCTGTCTCCCATTTTGCTTTCTTATTTTAAGATTTGTAGGATTTAAGATCTTCCTCCTCCCTTTCCAACCTTGGTCTTGTGCTTTTCCTGCATGGAAAGGTGTCCGCCTTGGGCGGGTTGGTCACTCTGCCACTCACTTGTGAAGTGCTGGAGGACTCTGCTCTGGATTCAGAAATGCTGCAGATAGTTGACACGCTGAAGAAGTCAAGTGAGCAGTGTGAGATGTTTACTAATTGGGAAATGCATATCTCATATGCTGAAATGGAGCACAGAGAGGAATTTGTTCAGGGCACTGTAATAGAGGTGCTGCTGGCTGAAGCTCATTCGCCTTTTGCTAAGGGAAGGGATCAGTTGCAAACCAAGTTTCTTCCTGCATTAACCAAATTGTCTATTGCACTGGATATATCTCTTATTAAATCAAATCTTTCCAGCTTTAAACTGCAGCTGTCAGTTCTTGAATCAAATATATTGACTATTAAACTTGTCACCTGGGAAATGACATCAATATTCTATTCCAAACATATAGCGGTTGTTTACCAATTTCTGAGCTGATAAAGAAGGTACACAAAATACTACAATTTGGGATTACATAAAATGCACCAAACACCTTCCAAATTGAATTGAGATCTGCTTTCCTGGTCACTGCAAATGGAGCTTTATGCCTGCAAAGAAGTTCTTCCTTTCAGCTTCTCTTTTAGGGACACTGGTATATGATCATGTAGTGTGGCACTAATACTGTTTAAATGAGCTTTGCTTAGCAATATGGTAATAATTGGCTGATGAGCAAAGCTCACTAGATATTGAAATTTTGGAAGGAAAAACATGTATTATTCTGCAATGTGACCAAGTTGCATTTCAAGATTTCTCACAGAGAGGGAGTAGAACGTAAATGAGAGAGGGACTAGTCAGTGTGAAAATCAAGACAACTTTCGATTTTCATCTTTTGAAGATTTTTTTTTGAGGCCCGTGCAGGCTGTGACTGTATTTATATTCCGGGCTAAGAGCATCCCTCAGCCCTCATTTTCTAATCTAGATCAGGTCTTGGCCGCAGGTCTGGATTTTCCTTCCATGGAAACAAGCATCTGGTTGGGCTGTGTGCGCCCAACCTGAACTTTGGGACAGGTTGAGGAGTTGGGTGTTTGTACAGAGAAGTGTTCCCATCTCACCCACCTTATAAACAGCTTAAATTCCTCGGACTGCCCCAGGGCTTCAGAGTTTAGGGACTTCAAGGCTCCCAGTGCCCTGAAGCCTGGCAAACCAAAGAGACTGGGAAAGCCCAGAAAGCAAACTGCCAAGCAGAAAAAATGGGCAGAGCACTGTAAGACTGGAGATGTTTTAGTGCTGGCCTCTCCCTGACTGCTCACCCTCTGCAGCATGGGGAGATGGTGCCCCTTGACAGTCAGCTAACACTTGTTTTCCTCTCCTTTTTCAAGGGCATGGTTATCCTGACCAAGACTGTGGTGACTTAGGGTTTCCATTACAAAATATTTTACCTTGAAAGGTTCCCTGAAGAATTTAGAAAAGAAACTAATTCATTTTTAAGTCCCCCTAAGAATGCCTCAGCTCCTGCAGGGCTGTGAGGAGTACAATGCAGCCCTATGGAGATGGTCTGTTTGGAGGCAGGGAGGGAGAGGAGATCTCTCTTACCACTTGTGTTTTGCACAGCTGCCGAGGTGGTCCTGTGCATGGGGTGGCTCTCTCACAGAGCAGGCAGTCTTAAACCCTGTGATTATTATAAAAATAAAAAGCAAGGCAATGAGTGAAGCCAGTCACCCTGGTTTCTAGCACCCTGAGCTTCCGTGGGAGGGTTCTGGGTTCCGAAATATTTTTTTTTTTCTTTTGGAAGGTCCTCTCTTTTTATATGGAAGGGTTAAAACCCAAATGCCTGAATTCAGGTAACCAGGAGTTTAGTGTGCTGGAGAGCCTGTTCCAAGTATTATAACTCAATCCCCTTTCTGGTCAAGATCCACGGACAGCTTTTGAGCTATGCACGCTCAGCACGAACCATTGCTGCAGTAACAGTCAGGAGCTGGGCTCAGGCACACAATCAGGCTGGGGCTCAGCAGAGTGGGGTTTAATTCCTCGAGCTGACATGGCTTTCCTGTGTGATTCTTGGCAGGTCACCAAATCTCCCTGGGCCTCATTCCCTGTCTGCAAAATCACACCTCTCAGACCTGCTGCCTCTCGAGAGAGCTGGGGAAAGGCCATTCATTATTATGTGTTTGTAAATTGGGGGCTTTCCTTTTGGACAAGGCCCCCAGACAATCTCATAACACCAATCGCGAAATAAAGCAGGGAGATTATCTTAAATAGTCTGGCAGATGTTGGAGAGGCTCCAGCCACGAAGTGGTCAGGAGGTATAACGCAAGCTGCTCGTACAGCGCTGAAAAGACTCACTGTCCTTTTGTAGCTCACCCCTTGTGAACAACCCATGATTTATTTATTGAGGAGTAGTTTCTGAGTCACCTTCTTCTCCACATTATGAAAACACTGAGAAAGTGAGTCATTTTGAGGAACGGAGCCTACAGCACTCAGTTCTCACCCTGGAACAGGATGGGGAAAGCCCAGCAGGTGGGCTTGGAAGAGAGGGAGAGTGGTAGATGCAGCTTGCTTCTCTCCAAGGATTGTCATCTGACCTTGGGAAAGTCACATAGCCTCTTTAGGATTTTGACCATAAACTGAGAATAGTGGCCTGGCCTTGCTCAGAAGGGTGTTTTTTATAGGATGACACCATTAGAAATGTGAGACTGTCAGCTTCTGTGGTAACAGGGTCCTTCCAGGAGCCTTGGACAGGGAGAGTGATAAAAGTGCAGATGCAATAACTGACTCTAAATGTGTAAAATGTGGCTGCAAAGACAGCCAGAGTCATCTGTTCCCCACGTTTGCAGTGGATGGGAGAAAAGGCAACGTCCTGAAATTATAGCAAGGAAAGACATAGCTTAAATGTTGGGAAAAAACCTCCTGGAAGTGGTGTTGAATGCTGGAATGGATTGTCTGGGGAGAGGGTGGACTCTCCAGCCCTGGGATTTTAACCCCGGTTAGATGCACATCTGTTTGGGATGGTTCAGGTGGAGCTGCTTTAGGCTGCTTATTTCTGGCTCTGCACAGAAAGGAGTTGACTGCATTCTCTGAACAGGCTGGCCTTTAGCAGGACCCTCTGTTACTGACTGTCTCAGCATATTGGAGTGCAATGAAGACAAATATTTAATTTGCCTAATTATTTGCTTCGTTCATTTCTGTCCTGCTGTTCTTTGATATCTTCCCTTTCGCCGGTGGCACAGATAAGAAAGCTCAGTGTTTTCCCCTGTCTGTGTAAAATTTGCCTCTCCATCCATCAACCCTCCTTTGATTTTGACGTTGTTCCTTGCTGCTTTCCAGTCCATCTGCAGTTGTAGGACTGCCTCCACCCTGCAGGCATCATGTACCTGTTTTTGGCTGCACACATTTGCTAATCAGGGTATTTGATAATGGTTGGCCTTTAGTCTTCCCCTCTAGCTGGTAGGCTGTTCATTGAAGTGTTCAGGCTTTCTGGCTACTGCTGCCTGGTGATTGGAAGAGGCATTAGCAAGGCTGGGACCCTGCAGTCTTCATGGAGCTTTAATCTCACAAATGGGAGCTTCCTGCTAATGAAGAGCAAACAGCACCAAGATGAAAGTCCACCTCTGTGGCTGGCTTGCTTTCACTGTTCTCATGATGTGACCTGGAGCAAGTGTCCCCTCTGTGTCCCCTCTGGCAGAGCTGTCCCTGCCCATTTCCACCCCTGCCCTCCCCAGTAGACTATCCGTGCAGGCAGTTCCCCTTCTCCCTTCTCTCACCTCTCCTCTGTGTGACTTCAGTCTGGGTCTTGCTCTGGCCAGGCACTCTTCCCTCATGCAGCCACCTCCTGCCACAGCTAATGCTCCCTGTCCTGCTCCGTCCGTGGCGGACCTGTCCCTCCCCTCCCTGTCAGCCCATGCGATGGGGGCTGCACATCCCATGGGACCTGGGAGACACCAAGGGAGCAGCATAGGTAGTGCTGCTCTGCCAAGTCCCATCTGCGGACTTTGGCTTTCCCATCCTTGCCTCAGGCTGTGAGGCAGTATCCCCAGCAGCCTTTTTCCTTATGAAGGTCACTAAATCACTAACTTCCCTTGTAGGGAGCATGAGGACTGTCCACCCCTCTCTCCTTTCTGCTGGCTGATTTAGCAGGAGGGCCACTGGAGCATTAGAAATCAGGGTATCAGTGAGTTGGAGCCACTCTAAAACAACCAGTCTTTCAAGAGGAAAAGAGGTGAAGTCTCACTGCATGTGCTAGAAAACACTCATCCATGGTGCCCTCTTTCTCTTAGGTACAAACAGCTCTGCAAGCAGTTTCTGGCCAGCACCACCAGCAGCATCGTGTTGCTTGGATCCTGAGGAGGTGAAGGTACCACCTGTGTTGTGTTCATGCCACTGGTACAAGTTGAGACATCAATCCTGATCTGCCTCCCTGTGTTGGATCTGTGTGTAAAGACAGCTGGTAAGTTTGGGTACAGAAGATTTGCTCTCTCTGCTTGATGCATGTTTAGTTGTCACTGCCCGGGAAGAGGCTTGTGTGAGGCTGCGTGGTATTCCCTGCACACTGGGCAGAGTTAGTTAGGAGAGCAAATAAAACTCAAGGATGTATAAAGAATGGGACAGAAAGTCCTTAGGATACAACCTTGTGAGTGGTTCACCATTTCACAGATCAGTGGTACTGAAATTTCTGTCTGAACAAGGGGACAGAGGAAGGCATCTTTCAGGAAGAGAGCAGAAAAGCCTCTCTTTTTGTAGTTCAGGTAGACCGTGTGAGGGATGCTGAGTGCCCTCTACATCAGCCACATACAGAGCTGGCGGGTGGAAAACCTCTTGGATGATCCCAAGGACAGAAAGGTGTAAGCTGGCCCACAGTGAACGGTCACCACGTTAGCAGGTGGGGGTCTCCACCCATCAGAGCTGTGAGCGGCTGCAGCAGTAAGAGGGGGAAAGCTGCAGACTAGTTTTAAGACAGAGCTTGATGGATTTTGAATAGTCTCCTGACTCCTTCCAATCCTACATTTCTAAAAAAGATACTGGAGAAAAAGAAGAGCTATAGAGAGGATAAGAGAAATGCTAAGACGCAGCAAGCTGTCTTCGAAAAGAGACTGGGAAAAATTAGAAATGTGGGAGGGAGAAATGGAAGGCAACACGCTAAAAGTAAAAAAAGAGAAAAAAACTCCAAAAAGCACCCCCACCCTCTATCAAATGGTGCAGGGAATGTAAATCAGGCTTTGCTGTTCCCCCTCCTTGTCAGACAGGATCTTCCAATAACACTGACAGACAACACACGGCAAATTTATCCACTCAGCCCCACAATGATGCAGTGCACAAGTAACCTGTGGGAAATGGCTGCCATTAGGCATCACTGAGTCAGAGAGTCTAGCAGGAAGGATTAGAACTGGATAGGGCTGGTGAGAGCATCTGTGGTTATATATGAATGGATAAAAATAAGCATTATAAACTTACATGCTTCCAGGCACAGGCAACCTCAAACTCCTCAGGGCAAAGAAACTTCCCTTATAAATAGGTTATTCCATAACTGTCCGTGGCATTAGCTACTGTCAGAGACAGGATACCGGAATAGATGGGCCCCTGGCAATTCCTCTGGAGAAACTATCTTTCCAAAATAAAGACCCTAAAAAAATTCCCTGTAACAAAGAGGAAATTATTGAGTTGTTTATTAAATAAATTAATTTGAATAGGGAGAATAGCAGTTCCTTTGTTTCCCCCTTAGTTTGAACCGTTGGTCTCCGAAGGGAAAATGAAACCACTGCTCCAAGCAGCAGAATAGCATCCTCAGCGCTTGCTTCTTCCAGAATAAAAGGCCTATATTTAGAGGATTCCAAGTATTAGAGATATACTGAGCTGGCAACTGGTTTTGGCAAATTTCCAAACCCATCTGATTTTCCACATAAGTTAGACGTTTCAGTAACATAAGAAGTTGCGAAGAGAGCCGAAAATAGTGTTTTGCTATCTTTACAGCCCAACCTACTGTATTTAATACAGTTTTGGGAGGAAGTGTTTGAAAGGATTTGATGCAGTCAGTATTAAACTGCATCTGATTTTAGAATGGGTGTGTTTTCGTGCATATACTCACAAACACATACACAATTTGAATGTGCATGTATAGGTATATACAGAGTAAGGTATCCAGGCTTTTCTATTAGGTTTGTTGCTTGCTTAATTATACATTCATTCATTGTCTTTTGACATCTGTCTGTCTATCTAGCTATCTGTCTACCTATTTATCATGGGACTTATATAGCATGGGTGTATTGGAACAGAAATCAGGCTCTAAATTTGTGTGGAGTTGAGCGCCTTTGATTTAAAAGCTCTAATAACTCTGTTTTTAAGGAGCAATACAGATGCATGAGACTATGATAAAGGATGGCAAATGCTATGCCTGTGAATCACTGTAACTGTTGCAGAGTCTGCTGGTCAATAGTTTGCAGATGCCTCATCCTGATACGACAACCATGGTAGGTACAAATTGCATCTTGCTTTAAGACAAGTAAGTGGTTTTTATAGCTACCTTCCAGAGTATCACAGTGGAAATAACAGCAATTTCTGTAGTGAGCCTTCCATCACCCCATGCAATCTGCCCTTCCTGCGCTCCATTTTTGATTGATCATACATTTTGCATAGACCATTTGAGCTGGTGACTCCTATGCTCTTTCTCTATCCAAGAGTCAATCTTTTCACAGGGGAAAATTACAGCTTAATTTTTTTTTATTTCTGCATTGGTCTGGTGTGGTCCAAAGGTATTTGTCCTACCCCTTTAGCTCTTTTCAGGGGTGCCTTTATTCTGATATGATCTTCCAGGTGAGAACTGAAGCTAGTTTCATATACTTCAGTGTTTGTCCCTATGACTTGTGTTTCATAATGGCTGGGCACAACCAAAAGCTTCTAATCAGCAATGGAAATTTTTAAGCACAGAAACTTACGTGGAGTTTAGACTGCATGAATCTGGGCCACAGTATTTTCAGTCTGCAATAAGAGGAACTCAGTGTATCTTGGATATTGCCTCATATTAATACACATGTATGGATTTAAGGTTGGAAAAAGAGAAGCCAAACAGACCCCACATCAGAAACATATAAGTGCAGCTCAAAAATGCATCAAAGTGATTCATGTAAAAATCATTGGCTTGCTTGGCAGATTGCAAGTGGTACTTTTTGGTCATGCTGGAGTTTTCCTGATTGCACACTTCCATCCTAGTATCAGCCACCTCACCTGCATGTCAGTGCATGCGTGAGCTGTCTTTACTGCAAACTAGATGTTAGGTGTGGGCAGAGAGACCTAAGGATAAGTCAGATAGTCTATCATCAGATATGATGTCATGAGTGCTGCCTGAAAGTCACTCATTCCTGAGTGGCGGGGCTTCCTGATGCAGTCCTTGCCTGATCTGACATCTCTGACAGCTCTAGGAGCTGCTTGGAGAGGAACCGGCCTGTCAGACCTGGGGAAACTCAAGAAATCCAGTAATGCTTACAAGTCTAGGATGCCACAAAGTCAAAAGAAAGAGTGTTGTGATGTGTTTGAGAGATGTGGGTTTCTCCTGTGTGACGTGTGAACACCAGGGCATCTAGGACCTTCCTCTAAGGGGCTTTGAAAAAGAAACACCCAGAAAAGTGAGTCTATTACCAGTGGCACATATGTAATGCAGCTGTTTGTTATTGTTAATGCACATGACAAAGATTTTACCCTCTCATTAGTTAGGAACTATTATGGGGTCATTATTAGCTAAATATTATCCTCATTTAATCATCCTCTTGGATATACAGGTTGACATTTCGAAAGTATTTGTTAATTTTAGTACAGTGCATGAGAATAGCATAGGAAATGTAGAAATGTTGTTTCTCTTCTCCACACATTAATAAAAAGATTTGTTTCAACCCATTTTTAAACATTTTGGTAGTGTTTTTTAAATATCATATATAAAAAACCCTGGCAAATTGCTAGAAACAGCAGCTTAGAACAAACCCGTATGGTTAAGTGATTTGAGCAAATATATAAATGAAAACATCTCTTTTAGACACATCAGAGATTAAGACATGACCTTCGAAACTGGTCATCGGCAACGAGTTCAACGGACTCAGACCATTTAAGCTAAGCAATTGCATGTATATTGGCTCCTATTCGAAGGGGATAGATAGAAGCCAGGATAACTCCATCTCCCAGAAATCCCTTCTTTGTGAATTCCTTGCCTTATTCATCTTTGTTAGGGTTTGTTTTGTCGAGCGTGTTCTTCTGGGATAAGGCCTTTTTAGGCTCAGGAGAGGATCCCCTAATACAGCCATCTGCAGCTTTGCTTTTAGTGTCTTTCATGTTGCTTCATTTTCTTAATTCCTCCTTCATTATGTTCTAGTTTTGCTCCTATATTGGGTTTGCATGGCAAGGTTTTGGTAGCAGGGGGGCTACAAGGGTGGCTTCTGTGAAAAGCTGCTAGAAGCTTCCCCCACGTCTGGTAGAGCCAATGCAGCTGGCTCCAAGATGGACCCGCCGCTGGCCAAGGCTGAGCCCATCAGTGACGGTGGTAGCACCTCTGGGATAACATATTTAAGAAGGCGGGGGCGGGGGGGGGGAAACTGCTGCACAACAGCAGCTGGATGAGAGGAGTGAGAATATGTGAGAGAAACAACCCTGCAGACACCAAGGTCAGTGAAGGAGGAGGGGGAGGAGGTGCTCCAGGCGCTGGAGCAGAGATTCCCCTGCAGCCCCTGGTGAAGCCCATGGTGAGGCAGGCTGTCCCCCTGCAGCCCATGGAGGTCCACAGTGGAGCAGATATCCACCTGCAGCCCATGGAGGACCCCATGCCAGAGCAGGTGGATGCCTGAAGGAGGCTGTGACCCCATGGGAAGCCCATGCTGGAGCAGGCTCCTGGCAGGACCTGTGGACATGTGGGGAGAGGAGCCCACACTGGAATGTCTGTTTCTGAAGGACTGCACCCCGTAGAAACGACATATGGAAAGGACTCATGCTGGAGTAGTTCATGAAGAATTGCAGCCTGTGGGAAGGTCCCACATTGGAGAAGTTTGTGGAGGACTATGTCCCATGGGAGAGACCCCACGCTGGAGCAGGAGAAGAGTGTGAGGAGGAAGGAGCAGCAGAGACACAGTGTGATGAACTGACCTCATCTCCTATTTCCCGTCCCCCTGTGCCGCTTGCGGGGAGGAGTTAGAGAAATTGGGAGTGAAGTTCAGCCTGGGAAGAAGGAAAGGGTGAGGGGAAGGTGTTTTAAGATTTAGTTTTTATTGTCTCATTTCCTTACTCTGATTTTATTGGTAATAAATTTAATTTCCCTGAGTTGAGTCTGTTTTGCCTGTGATGGTAATTGGTGAGTGATCTCCGTGTCCTTATCTCAACCCATGAGCCTTTTGTTATATTTTCTCTCCCCTGTTCAGCTGAGGAGGGGAGTGATAGAGTGGCTTAGTGGGCACCTGGCATCCAGCCAAGGTCAACCCATCACAGCTCCTATTATATTTCTTAGTAAGGAATATATTGTGATTCGAATACTTTGGATCCTTTTAAATAACATGACCATTTATTTAAAGGCCTGGTTCTGTCCTCTTAAGCCACTCTCCACTCTATGAAAGCAATGTTCTTCTATGTCCTGTTTGCTGTTGAATAATGTCTGAAACAAATCTTACTGGCCATCAAATGAAGTGCTTGGGGTTGATCTTTTTTTTTTTTTTTTTTTTAATTATTCCTGAAATACCAGCCTCACAAAATCAATCTGGGCTCAGAAGACTGGACTGTGCTCTCTCTTCCTCCTGCCACTGATGAAGAAATCTGCAGTCATGACAATGCTATTGAGGAGGCAGGAGTTGAGCAGAATGGCTCTTGCGCTCTCACTGCAGAGCTGGGAGGAGTAAACATTTACTAGAGACCGTAAACTTAACAGATGCTGTGTAGAGGGTGTGCACATAAGTCCCAATTCTGGGCATATAGAATCATAGAAACACAGAATGGTTTGGGTTGGAAGGGACCTTTAAAGGCCATCTAGTCCAACCCCCCTGCAATGGGCAGGGACATCTTCAACTAGATCAGGTTGCTCAGAGCCCTGTCCAACCTGACCTTGAAAGTTTCCAGGGATGGGGCATCTACAACCTTATGTGCTGCTATTAAACTCAGAAGCAAGATCCCATCCTGTGCCCCACATAGTGTTACTGCTGAGGGAACTCAGTATATATAAAACAAAAATTAAGCTTAGGAAACAGCTCTGTTGATTCAAACAATGTTATTTTTCACAGACGTGGGGGGTTTTTTTGTCTGTTTGTTTAACATAACATCTTGGAGACCCCAAAAAACTTTGTTCTTTTTGAGATCCTGACTTGCTCTTACAACCTTATGACGGTCAGGATTTTGGGGTAGGCAGGAACCCCAGCATATAAACAACATGCTGCAAAACATACTGCTCAGGCCTCACTGCTGAATGGACTTTTTGTCTTCTTGCAGGGCTGAACACTAATAACTTCCAAAGAAACCACAGCATAGCATGGAAAAACAGGTCAGTAATTGCACAGGATGCTCTCTGGGTTAATGCTATATCTTCATGTGCTTGTCTGCCTCTTCACTGTGCCTGTGTGTACAGACACATTTGTGCATGCATACCAATTCCTGTGCATATGTACCTCCTGAAGGGGGCTGCCAGGAGTAATTCTTCTCCTTCAATCATTTTGCCTGCCTGTGCTCGGATCCTCTCACAGACAGCCGCTGCTGAGGCATATTGCAGATCTCGGCCCAGTGAACGTGTGCGTAGGCACAGCTTTGCACTTCTGGTGGTTCAGTGGTGTGTAATGCTCTCTGCGTTATGCTCAAATGGCTGTGATTTGATCTCTGATAGCCCTACTCAGACTTGAAAAGGCATCCACAGTTTCCAGAAAGTGCTCTCTGTGCTGCAGAGCACCAGGCCTGGGAGCCACTTCACAGCAGAGTTTCCCACAGGAAGGGAGGTGTCTGCACTGACCTTGTGCTGATGAAATCCTCGGCTGATCCTGACAAGGTTCAGCTCCTGGAGTATTAGCGGCGAAGCTGACATCCTCTGGACTCTGTGGAGCATGACTGGGAACAGCAGGAACTGCGGAGCCCAGGAGAAGGAAGCACAATTAAATAAATACCCCCTTTTCCCGCACACAAAGGGAGAATTTATACCCTGGTCAAAAAGCCAAGTGCTGTTACAGCAGTTCTTCATTATAGGCATGTGTTTATTGGCTTTAATAAAGTATCAGAGAGGATGCCAATGCAGATTTGGGGAACAGATATTAAAACATCCTTTAAAACGATTTGTTATGTATGGTCGATGTAGCATGAGCAGTCTGGTGTCTTAAATAACAAATAGGAACAAAGATGCGAAATGTCTTGCGTTGAGGTTTTATATCAATGCTGATAACTTTACTCCCAGTAAAGGAGGGTGTAATCACCGAGCAGATCTGATAAGGCATTGTAGTCTGCATCCTTAAGGGAGAAGAGCTGTTTCACAGGAATACATTTAACCCTTTGATTTGCTGAGGACCAAAACCATCACCTCTGTTCATCTCAGACCTCCAAAGGAAACTTCAGGATCTGGTTGGTGAACGTTGCAAACACCTAGCCTGAACCTGATCAGAGCATGTGGGCATGTGATCTCTTGCTGAGAGCAGCACATCAGGCTTTCTCCAACCTGACTATGGGAAGAGACTTCCCATGACAAAGTGAGAAGCACAAGCCCTTGTGACTGTAACATGAGACTGTGTGCTTGAATTTACTCAGAGTAAGAAAGGGAAGGAGTGATGGAAAACATCACCTGTGCTGCTGTACTGACCTGGCTGCTCTTCTGGACTGTATTTGATGGAGCCATCAGTATGGTGCTGCTACAAAGATTAGTGGAAACAGCAAGTGTGGAAAATATTTTCTATTGACAGAACAGCTAAGCTAACTTTACAGTTGAAATCTTACCTCTTGCATTTTTTGGCTGCTGGGATATAAGCCCCAATCTCCTCATTTTATTATTTCTAGCACCTTGTGACTCAAAATGCACTTGATCCAGAGAAGGGCAACGAAGCTGGTGAAGGGTCTAGAGAACAGGTCATATGAGGAGTGGCTGAGGGAGCTGGGGTTGTTTAGTCTGGAGAAGAGGAGGCTCAGAGGAGACCTTATCGCTCACTACAGCTACCTGAAAGGAGGCTGTAGCGAGGTGGGGGTTGGTCTCTTCTCCCAAGTAACAAGTGATAGGATGAGAGGAAATGGCTTCAAGTTGCAGCAGGGGAGGTTTAGGTTGGATATTAGGAAAAACTGCTTCACCGAAAGGGTAGTCAGGCACTGGCACAGGCTGCCCAGGGAAGTGGTTGAGTCCCCATCCCTGGAGGTATTTAAAAGATGGGTGGATGTGGTGCTTAGGGACATGGTTTAGTGGTGGACTTGGCAGTGCTAGGTTAACGGTTGGACTTGATGATCTTAAAGGTCTTTTCCAACCTAAACAATTCTGTGATTCTATGATGAACAAGGCTGAATCAGGACCTTTGAGTAGGAATCTTCTCCAGCCTGACTGCTGGAATAGCC
This sequence comes from Theristicus caerulescens, assembly GCA_020745775.1. NCBI lineage: Eukaryota > Metazoa > Chordata > Aves > Pelecaniformes > Threskiornithidae > Theristicus > Theristicus caerulescens. Next base: position 62,981,001 of record CM036564.1, on the reverse strand, counting down.
GGTGCTTGCAGAGCAAAGCTCTTTATCTTGTGAAATTAGGTGCATTTACCTGTAAGCTTGTGGGGTCCTGTGCATGCTCCCTGCAGACTCTGCAATGGGCTTGGAGATCTAGCATGGCTGAGATCCCTCCTGGCTGGTTGGAGTTGGTCTAAGTCTGAACAGCTCCTGAAAGGCTAATCCCACTCCATCCCTTCACACTCATCCCCCTTTCAGCCATGTGCTCACGCCACATAACTAACCCTTCCAACACAATAGTGGGTTGCTTTTCAGACGGCTCGGGTCTGTGAGCCAGCCCACCGTCTGCTGAGTGCAGGGGAGGAGGCAGGAATGTGCAGCTGGAGGTGGAGGGGAAGGCAGAACAGGTCCTTGTGGCAGCTGTGCAGATTAAATCATTTTAAAGTAAGCCATGAGCATCCTAAATGAACCCTGTGAACCAGCGTCTAGCGAAGTTGGTCAGTACCTCTCAGCACAAGTTCAGTGCTCTGCAGCGTGGGGCTAAGGGCTTCTGCTTGTTCTTTAGCCAACAGATGCTGACTAGCTATGCCCGCTGCTTAAGAGCAGCATTTTGCTGCACAAGCCATCATGTCAGCTTTACAGTCATGGTAATTTCTCTGTGGCAGGCGAAGGAGCTAGCCCTCAGTGAGGGATGTGGTCATGTCATGCTTCGAACATAAGCTGATTTTGCTCTGGAAGTGAGATACTGCATTCCCTGGCACCCACACACTGAACATCCTCTCCTCTGTGCACACATACTGCCAGCTTTCTGCTTTGAATCCTCTGTGCTGAGAATAGTGATACTCTAGTCTTTTTTTCCCAAGATTTGTTCTCTGTGGGGGTTCCGTCATTTCCAGCTTCTTCAGAGACAAAACCTTTCTTTCCTTTAATCCTTTAGGGCTGCGGAAGTGACAAAGCAGTGGAAGAATGCAATGAAAATCGGTGCCAGCTTTCATGTAATTATTAAGCCCTGGTTCCAGAAGCTTTACCCCAAGATGTACAGACAAGACACAAAAAGCATTTCACTACAGACTGTCTGTCCCACCTGGGTCAGGACAGGGAGTCGTGATGCACAGGCCAAAGAGAGTATGGCTTGGCTTTGAGCCGGGCTGCGGTTTCAGAGTTGGTACCTGAAATCTCATTTCACCACAGGTGGGAGAACGTTACATGGAAAGAGAGGAGACTCGGTGCACACCGAACGTGAGTGTTCACTGCACACTCACGTGGAATTACAGCTGTCCTGTCAAATTATAGAGAGGATATTTGTTTGCATTGACTGAGCAGACAACATTTACAGAGTAGAGGCCTCTTTTACAGTAACGGACATAGGCTAAAAAGGTGACTGCTTCAGGACGTTGCTGTTGTGTGAAGCAAAGCAGCGGTAATGAAAATTGTTTCGCTTTTAATTAGAGCAGTCACTACTGGCAACCACTCCAGTCTTATCTAAGGAATTTTTAGCCAGTAAATACATCTCGGTGAAAAGCAGATCCTCACTTTCAGTAGCTCTCTTTTTGAGCTATTTTGAGACTAATTACTTTGCTCCCGATTGAGGGGTGGGAGGAAATCCAGCCCATTGCTCAAGCTACAGTGGCCTGGAAGGCATTTTGGTGAACGGAGCTTTCCACCATGATTTGTGTTGCATCAGGCCAGACTGTTTTGCCGTGATGGACTGATTTTGGCTGGTATTTGACTGAGAAGGCAGGACAATGGTGAAAAGCAAGGTTACAGCTTTGGTTCTCATGGTACTGGTTAGGATGAAGGGACCCTTCGTGTCTGATCCATCACAGTAGATGTACGATAGAAGTGTCCATGCTAATTCAGCTCTGTAGGAGCAGTTCTGTTCGGGCTAATTTACCAGCCCTGCACTAGCTGGCAGCTTCTGGGACTTATATGAACAATGGTGTGTGGCACATATTCCATAGAAGAAAAAAATTTTCTGCTTTGTCTCAGGCATAACTAGTGCCTTGACCTTGGTTCTTCCACATCATAGTGCTATACAGTGTCTGAACACCATTCTATAAAAAACCCCAAACAACCAAACTGTTCTCTGCAAGACAGTAAATGTTTAAAGGCATCCCCTGGTCAGCAATCATCCTAAATCAATATTGAGAGAGAGAAGTAATTCACTGAAAACACCATTCATTAATTAGAGTGTGGCCTGGACCACACTGGCATGGTCTCTGAAGACACAGAGTTATTTATATTTGGTTACTGAAGGATATGTGAAAAGGCTAGTGACAATTGTCAACGATGGTTCATAAGGAAGGCTGCTTGCTGGTGGAAATGCATTAATTATTAAGACAAATTTAGCTGGCTGGAACACTGCATAAAACCGCAAATGATCTGAAACTTATGTAGAATTAATCACATTTGCCTTTGCAGATGTCTAGTTTCTGAGCACCAGAGCTTTGGAGCTAGCAAACACCAAGGCAGCCCTAAGACCTGACTGCCTTCAGGTTCCTGCTCAGCCAGACAGCAGTAAGGGTTACTTTCTCCTGCAACAAGTAAACTTCAACTGGGTGGCACTGTTGGAATTGCATACGCTTCCCGTATGTTATTTGTCCATGAAGATGTGTTGCAGCCACTCATAGAAAGAGAACAATCAAATTTACCCTAACCCAGACTACATGACCAGCTTGCCAAGAACTTGAAATCATTGTGTGATATCTAGTAACACTTTATTACTGTTGCAAAGTGGCTGCATCTCCCATGATCTCGCATCCCTTGCCTTTGTCAGAATCAAAGTAGAGCAGTCCCGTTGTGGGAAGTTTTCTGAGGCTGCTTCGTGGTGTTGTAGATGAAGCATACCATGATTCTTTTTACATAAAACTGTATGTTGTGTTTGGTGATGGACTTCTTTGTAAAATAATGACCAATGGCAAAGTGAGGTTTAACATATGGTTTGACTCTGAAATGGAAGAAGTAGCCATATGCCTGATGTTAAAGCCCCATCTTTTTGGACTGGTGCGGAGATGATACAGGACTCGCTTGTGGTAATGCTGTATTTGCACTTACCCTCACAGAGATGTAGGAAAACAAGCACAGGGATTAACTCTAATGTTACTGATTGCTAGATGACTTAAGGTTTCCTGTGTTGTCCAAATTCTTTAACTAATGTGGCTTCAGCTAGTTAAGGAAGACAAACATGGATGTTTGGGCTCAATTCAGCAAAGTACTTTAGCATTCATCTAACACCAAGCACACAGGCGAGCTGAATTTCAAGGGTCACATCTAAACACCCTGCTGAGCAGGAGATGGATAGCTCTGTATTCATCTAAACAGCTCTCTCCTTCACAGACAGTTTTTAAGTCAGACTCTTTACTGTCAGATGCTTGGTGAGATTTCCTGAGATTTCAGCTAAAGAGATACCCACACAACCCACAGGGCAACGTGCAGAGGACCTGTGTGAGGCTGCCTCAGCTGCTGTAGCTCTTTAGCAGAAACAGGTAGCTAATGCTTTGATTGAGGACATTCTCAATTAAATCAAGATTGCTTGGGGAGGCCAGGGAGTCTGCCGTTGGGGGTCCTTAAGAGTGACCTCCAGAAATGGTGCAGGTCAATTGATCCTGTGTCAGAGCAGGATGACAGACCAGATGACTGCCAGAGGTCCTTTCCCAGGGATTTCATGTTCCCCGCAGAGCTGTAGTTGCACAAATAAAAGGTCAAACATTTTATACCTTGTTGTGTCTGCCCCATAATGGAAGAGTAATAGGTAACTGTTAAATCAGTTTTTATTGATAAAACACCAACCATCACTTAATATTTTAATCTGTAGGTATGGATTTCACCATAAGGTGGAAACCAATAGAGATAAATAACTCCTTTTTCAAGCATGCAGTAGTCAGTTTTAATTCTTATTTGTTCATGGCCTGAATAATCTGATCTTTAGGATCGCACTGTAAAAAGCAGTGTCTTATAACCATAAATTCTGTGAAAAACACAGATTTGATAGAAGACCTTTTATTTCTTTGTTGGATTGACAGTGTGCTCCCTCATATTAGCGGGTATTTTCAGACTGATTGCTAGGAGCAAGTTATACATAGAGGGAAGAAGAAAGAAAGAGAAGAACCTGGAAAGCCTGATACCACACATCACATCACTGATACACAAGGTCGCATTGTCAGGATAGACTGACCAAGGAAATCAAGAATTTATTTTGGAACGAAATGCACTGAGGTGGATGTTTTTAACAACCAGTGGTGATATGACTCAAAAAGTAATTTACTCCTTATTTCTGGAATTTCTGGTGAATTACATGCTTGTGATACATGCTGACCAAGTGTAGTCATGCTTCTCAGGGACAGGCGAATGACTGAGAAAACCCTCCCTGCTACACAGTTATTACTTAGCTTGCATTCACATGGGAGATAGGTCTGAGAAGAATGACTACAGCTTTGCTGCATGGAGGGAACTTGAATGCCAACTGCCAGTTGCAAAAGAAGCAAAACTCCCAGCAACATTCCTCACTTCGTCTTTTGAAGACATTGTGCAACCAGGGTGAAATTACTCCCAACCTGGGGGGGAGGCAGTGCAGACACAGAGAGTGGCTTCTCCCCCCCCATCATCCTGGGTGGATTTTGCATGCTCGGAAGTCCTCCTGAGTATTGAGTCCACATCAGTTTGTATGTGCGTCTGAGCCAATGCTCACTCAGCATCCAAACTGATCGAACTGAACTCTCACACAGGTGAAAGCTGCAGGTGAGCTCCGGAGTGCAGCTGGAGATAAACCAGAGCTTGCTTTGTCCATTAAAGTATAGCTGAGAACAGCCCATAGTTGCCGTGATGTTGTGGGAGACATGAAGGGCGATAAAGGGCAGAACATCTGTCCCTGAGAATGAGGAGGATGCCTCAACTCAACCTGCTTACAAAACTGGCATTAGAGACATCTCATTGACAGACACATAGGGACAGCCGCAGAGCATGAAGTTTCTCTCAGCTGCATCCTTGCCATATTCTTAGTGATTTAGGGACATCTCTTGAGGAAAGGAAAGGTGAGGTCATTAGGTGAGTCAGGGAAAGGCTATGATCGAGTGAATCCAGTGTGTGAGCACAAAGCATCGTCTGTGACTGGTGAGCTTCCTTCTTTCTTGGAATAGCATCTGAGAGCTGAATGAAGTGATTTCCACCCCCTCTCACTTCTGGCGGGCTGACCTCAGAAGGGAGTGGTAGAGAAACCAGCTGGGAGTAACTAGCTATTTAAAATGGATCAAAATCCTAACTGGGAAACTTCCTGAAAGGGTTACTGGGGAGGGGACAAGGAAACACCCAGGACATTCAGAAACAGCTAGCCAGTGAACTTGGAAAAGAAAAGCAAAACAAAGCGATCTGTCCTCCACTAATCAAGAGAAATAAAGAATTGAAATACTCCCTGGAACTGATGGAAAAATCAGGTCAGAAACAGAAATATTCATGCATTCGCTCTACTAGAGGGTAAAGAATTTCCAAACCCAATTTCTTTTGTGGAAACCTGGCTTCCCTAAGGCTCTGAACGAGATGCAGTGAATGTCCCACTGCATGTGGTGTGCTGGTTCAGGATCCCTGCCAGGGCAATCACTCCCAATAACAAGCAAAGCAAAACTGAGCTGCCAAGTTTCAAATGTTCATGGGAGAGGGAGGCTCATGACTGTAGAGAAAGCAATGAGGAAGCATGAGTTCGTTTGCTTCCAAATCAGTCTGAGTGTCCTCACTTGATGTGCTGTTGCCTCAGATAACATGGGGTCAAGACCAGCTTCTTGTTGTTTTAGGAGCTATTTTGATATAAAGTCCAAGGAAAGTATGCCTGAAATTTAATACAAGAGAGAGCAGATTGATACACCATGGTAGATGAAACTCATGGAAACAGGAGACCATCTGGGGCATAGTGCAATGTGATACCTCAGCGCTTGTGGAGTCCAGAAGCAGACATGAGGCCCTTCTATGGAGGACACCTTTCAAATCTATGCAATGCATGTCCCTTCCTTGATCCCAAATGCTCTGTCTTTCAGACTCTCTACTTCACAAGGCTTCCCTCCCCCTATTCCTTCTTTTTTCATGATTACCCTTTTCCTGCCAGTCTTCTGGCTGATGTCATCTTATGTTGGGAATAGTCCTGGTTCAAGCGTGAGGTTGTGCTGGAGATCTCCACAGTCCCTTCCAAACAGCATCACTGTGATTCTGGGGGAGTGCCAAGCTCTGCTCAGCCCCAGAGTTGCCCTCTAGATGTGCAATCTCATGCTGGTTTCAGTGATTTCCTACAGTGGCAGCTGTTGGTGGCTTTCAGCTCCTCATTGCCTCTAACTAGCTCATCACAATGTATTGGAACAGGCACCTGAAGAGCCTGATACATTTGCCCTCTGCTACCTCCTTCAAAACACATTTTTGGATGATATTGTCTTTTTCTCCTCCTATTATAGTCTCACTCCTGTGTCAAGTGTGCAGAAAGAAAAGAGAAGAAAACTTTCTTATTTGTCTGTGCTTTGTGTCAGCCTGCAAGGTGAGTCTAGGATTATTTACAAAGTTGAATAAAATACCCCAAAATATTTTAGGTACACCATCCATATTTTAATTTAAAAAATATTTAAAAAATAAACAGAAAAAAAAAAACACATATAGGAAAAATATCGTTGGCTTTCTATTATCTGCAGGCTTTGTGCTAAAGAGACTCTGTGTCAGGGACATCTTGGTAGTGTTAGGTTTACAGTTGGACTCGATGATCTTAAAGGTCTTTTCCAACCTAAATGATTCTATGATTCTGTGACCTGAGCTGCTAGGGCAACTGGAATGGTATCTCTGCTTTGGCAGCATTGAAGTACCCCCGCCCTTGTTAAACCTGATTGAGCATTTCCTTCATCAGCCAAGGTTCTCTTTGTAGCATCAACGACTGGTCTAGTTCCCCCTTCAATGTAAGAGTCTCGTTGTCTCGATGTCTTCCTCCTGATGTGATGAATCACTCTGTAAAGTTGCCAACCTCTCTCTGGTGAATACAGGGGCGCTCAGACTGCCTCAGAGGTTGTGAACTGGGAGGGGAGAATTTATGAATGCACGCACACATGGGCTTCCCCGCCCCAGGAAATTAAAAAAGGATAGCAGCAAACACTGAGCAGCACTGCTGTCGCCAGCACCTGGCAAACATCACTTGTTTCCAGCTCGGGAGCTCACGTAGCGCATGTTCCAAGGAGGCAGGTCTGGGCAGGAGCAGGGAGAGGTCTCCACAGCCCCATCGCACCCAAGCCAGACCAAGCTGTGACTCAGTGAGCAAACACAGCTGAGCACTGAAGCCTTGTCTGGCCTTGCTGCAGTAATACCTGAAACTTCTGTTTGCTTCTCCAGGGGGTTTAGCAGTGAGGGAATAATGAGACAAGGCAAGAGAATGGCAGATAATGTTTGCCTCCTTTTGGTATAAATATACTTCCAGAATAGCATCCTTCAGTGCTAACATTCCCACAAGAGGAAAACAGCAAACAAACCAAGTTATCGTAGGACAGTCAGTAAATAATACTAATAACAGTAATAATAACAATAACAATCCTTTCAACTAATCCTTTATTTTCTTTTGTAAATGGGGCTACTTTGACATGACAAAAGCATGCACCAGGGAATGATGCTGTGTCATCTAAGGAAATGGCAGCTCTTGTATTTCCCTGCTGCCCCTTTCTCTGGTGTCCTATCAGCATTTTGTGAGGCCAGTGTAGGACACATGAGGGGAGGCTCTGAAGAAATTCCTCTGATCTCATGGCCCAACTTATTGTTTTGGAAGTGAATCCAGCCCCTGGGAATTGAGGGTGCTTTCTGTGAAAAGCAATTTCTGCTTACTTTGGTGTTGAAGACGTTGTATAAATTTAGAGTGCTCCTCTGGTAGAAAGTTAAAGATGCATATCACGTGGGCAAAGACACACAGCAATGATCCCATGGTTCAGTTTATGTCAGTATTGTCATACACAGGCAAAAACTCCCTGCCCTCCAAAAAGGCACTGCTTGAAAAATGCAGTCCTTCAGGTTGACATTATATTATCTAAGTTCCTATTACTGCCCTTTGTGCATTAATTGCTACATGATGTGAAAAAGAAAAACAGGGGAGAAAAGGAAAATCTCTTACCATTTCTTGCTTTAGACATTTAGCATAATTTCTTATTACTTTGTGAAGAAGTTCTGCATAAAATTGCCTAGCCTCCAGACACTGTGCGTTACAGGTGTTGTAAATGTTAGAGGGTTCACCTGAGAGCCCTGACTGTTTTCATAGGGATAAATATAGGCGGAAGAATTGTTTGTAATGAATATCATTCAACAAACTGCATCTTCCATTTGTGAATTGTCCGTGAAGAGATTGTAATTTTCTTGAGCTGTTTGCTGAATCACTTCTGGAAATCATTCTTCACTGGCAGCTTCTTGGAGAGCAATTTGCTGGGCGCATTTCATATTCAAAGTTTGCAACTTGAGCTATTTTTATGAGGTGTGTCAGTTCCCTGGTAGGATCTGTTCCCTGCTTAGATGAGTGTAACTCCTGAAGTTTGAATTTCTGTTCAGAGTAATTGCAGTTATGAATATGAATTTTGAAACTTTGCAAAGGTATCCTGAAATATTTGTTTGAAATCTGTTTGAAATAGATTTGCTTTTTTGCAAATATTGGTAAAACAGGGAAAACAAAACCAGCAAGTTTGAGGCAAATTCATTACAGCATTCAAATGAACATTACGACTGCTCTAAGCTCCTGTGACCAGGCTCTATGCTTTCGGTGTGATGGCTGATTCACAATCAGTGGCATATCGTCTTGGGTTTAACAGTTTTTGGTAAATGGTGTTATTGAAAAGGTAGGGAAAAAAGAAACCCTGGCAGAGGTCAGGCGTAAGCAGAAAATGTTAACGCCGGTGATGAGTGGGTGCTTCATATGACTTATTCAGAATTACGGAGTGCTTGACCCTGATCTTGCTCAAACACAGCCGTTCTGCTGACTTGGGCAGAGCCTTTCCTGGTGTCCTTCATCTCTGCCAGCAGCAAATTCATTTCTAAACTTATCTCAGCTGAAACAGTTGACAGGCAAGAGATTAGCTGGAAATAAGGTCATCTGGGAAGAACACCCTGCCCCTAAATTCTCCAGGAGAGACTGTTCAAACCTGAGGCTGTAATGGAGGCCCTAATGGTGGATAAAAACAGGAGAAGGCTCACAAGAGAAGGTTCATGTTTCTGTTGGCAGTGTTGTACAAAGTTGTTCCAAAAAGGTTTATATTGCCAAGGATTGTTTTTGTTCAGGCTGGGCTTGGCTTTTCCTCTTCATGTCCTCATGATGACAGCTCACGTTGAAGGTGAGGGAGGGTGGAGTGTGTGGGAATCGGTCAGAGGATTGTTTTCTCCTCGCAGATACTTGGTGCTGCTCCAAGCTGTGTGGTGCTTTGGAGGGGAGATGTTCCCGAAGAGCTGAGCCATGAAGCTAGGGGCCAAGATGGTGTCCACACAGACAACGCAGTTCTCTCCTCTCTCCCTCCCAACACCAGGTGCAAATGGCTGCCTACAAAAACTTGCCTTTTATGGTGAGACAGCTGAACGAAGGCAGCTGAAAATGAGACTCATGGGTTTATTGAACTGGAAAGAAAACAAAGCCTTTTAATACTTGCCTCTGTGCTCTTCCAATCAGGGAGAGAGAGAAGGTCTTATCTTTTGGTCACAAAAGAAGTATTGACAAGGCCTCAAATAATCCCAGCAAAACCTGTTCAAATAAAAGTCAGCACAGCACAAACCTGTGAAAATTAAAGGGTTCACAGAGTCTCTCATTCAATCAGGAGCTAGTGCTCCTTGAGAGCCCAGTGCCTCTCCGAATTAATCTAACAAAGACAAGATGCCACTGGCATCTCTCATCCACTTGAGACAGACAGAAACGAGCCCAGCACCTTTCCAGAAGGAGCAAGCTAAGGGCATGGAGCAGTTAACGGAAAATCCTCAATTATAGGTGATCAGGATTCAGCCCGGAGCTCCTACTAGTGGATGCACTCTGTCTTCCTCAAACCAAAGGTCTGTAGTTAAAAAGGCAGACAAATGAACTACTTCAGCCCAGTAATGATTTCATAAATGCACGTGTCTGAGTAATGATTCCCTGTATTATACCTTCCTCCCACTCGTATTAAGCCATCATGCCTGGATAATCTAACACTTTGAATTAAGCCCTCCTGGTTTACCCGTTCTGTGCTGAGAAATTCTGCTAGTGTTCAGCAAATTGCTGACCCCTATCAAGTCCTTACAAGTACAAAATCATTCACTTTATTTATATAAGTCATCCTACAGGCCAGATTTATAGGGCAGACAAAGTAAATGCACCTGTGTCGATGCAGCGGTAATTTCATTGTGTTGTGTCGGGGGAGTCTGCTTAAAGATGGTGACTTTCATGGTGCAGCTGGAATGGAGTTTGGCTACAGAACGGCACAGCTGGCCAGCAAGGAGGGGTAAGCAGGAGCAAGACTGGATCTGAAAGTGGCTTTTGTGGGTGTTCTATTCCTAATAACATATATTAAAAGAAAAGAAAAAAGATCCATTTTGCAGAAGAGGGGAAAAAAACACTCATTGGCTGCATGAGGATTAACAAGGTAGTTTACCATAATACTAGAGGGGAGGAAGTCTTTTTATGGAAAGTACTGTGGGGAAGATGATTGTTTTTACTTGCAGTTGTTTTCCCTGCCTCCCTGTTGTTCTTTTTTTCGGTTCTGTAGAACAAGCTCAGAAAAGTGGTACAAATCATATTATTTGTTAATGTGCCAGCCTGGTGAGTGGAGAATTTTTAGTGGTCTGCAAAGAGAACAAGCACAATTCCTGTTACTTGTTAATCACTTCTGTGTGCATAACTTTCAAAGACTGTTTTAAATATTTATCCTCCTTTTTCTCCAAGGATTTGTATTTGTTACATTTAATTCCTTCCTGAGCCCAAAGCTGGTGGGCATAAAGAAGATAACACTCACAAGGAATGATTTAAAGTCTTCAACTTTCCACTTGAAATCTGGAAAAGAATCTCAAGGAGTCCTCCATCATGGTGAAGGAAAAAAAATTGTTTTGTTTTTATAAGCAGCTTCACACAAATTCACCTTTTAGCATTACTAAGAAGAAGCGTCACTCCATGGCAAGTTACAACAGTGCTATCTGCAAGGGAATGGATCAGTCACAGAATAAGCCCTGACTTGTCACAAACTTTTGCTGAACCAATAAATGGCCAGTCTCAATGCATTGTATTGCAGCTATTATGCAAATCTACCAATAAATAGACAACCTGGCTTGCTTGGTTCTTAATCACCTCTTAGTCACCTCGTATATCTGCTCAGGAGATAGGAAACGGCTTAATGAAATTAACTACAGTCAGAATTTGACTCCTTTATTTTTTTTTCTTCCCGATATGTGTTAACTGCTTGCGATATTGTCAAGTTTCTTTCAGTTTTTACATGGTGTAAAGGACCATTAGGTGAGTCATTCTGCATAGATAAGGGAAGACAGCATGTGCTCCATGGTAAAGCCCTCGTGAGATTTTGGGTCCCGCTGGACCCCAAGTAGAAATCTCTGGAGGGAGTATGATTGCATGGGGATGTTTCTGTATGGGGTGAATCACAAAAAAGCATTCAAATACCACAATGATTTTTTGTTTTTTTATTGAAAACACTTCTTTCAGCTTGATAAAGAGGGTGTAAATTGGTTACTCTTCCCTGTGCAAATAGCTTTGGTTATTTATTGTGATATTTGTGTGTCCTTAATTTCCCACAAGTGTTAAATGTGGGATGGAAGTTTTCATTTATCGTTTGATAAGGCTTTGTTTTAAAAAGTCTATCATCCAATCAGGGAGGATAAACCTCGTGACTGAAGTCTCCAATTACAACATCTGTATACTGAATACCTAAAGGTTACAGCTTACAAACAGCCAGATGATGAGAAAATATTGTGTGATACTAACCAGTAATCATAGCCTGCTTATGAATGACGTTTCCAGGAATCAGGATCAATTTGCCAATGATTCACTAGCTGTAGAAAGACCTAAATTCATAGCACACATTATTTGAAGTGAGTGTTTTGATTAGTTCAGGAAGTACCAAAAGCTGCTTCCCATTGGTTACAGAGAAAGGGGGAAATCAGTGTCACGTATTTTTTTCACATAACTTGTTTTTTTTTTCAGTTAAATACTGACATCAAAAGTTTATCAGAGTGAGACAGAGCCTTGTCTCTCTCCCTGTGTTGCGTACAATGAAATGCCGGCCCCACTGAATTTGGTGACAAAATTCCCATTCATTTAACCTCACGTCAGAGGACTGATTTTTTGACACACTGGGGAGCAATTAATTATTTACCCATCAGCCTGAGAGAGTGTTTCAAAAGGATTTATTTAAGGTGCTGTTCTTTAAGAATCAGTTATCTTGAGGCATGTGATACCTTACACAGTTCACTCTGCTTAAATACCTTCCACTCAATTAGCTCATGTTTTTATTCAGGAGAGGAGATGGATAGGTCTCTTCAGCTGGCAACGCTTTCAGAGTGTGTCAGGCCAAAGGGAAGCTAATTAGAGGGAAGAGAGAAAAATGTGGAAACTACTGTTTGCAGAGGGCACTGTAGAGAGGAAACTTTGTTGTGAGCAGCTCTCTCTCTCACATTAAACATGCTGAAGCTGTACTCTTCTGACCATAAGATTAATGATGCCAAGCCAGACATTATACCCATGTCTCAAGGGTCACAAGCAAACTTCTTCTTTTATCATCTGTTTCTCATTTTGCCAACCACTAAGGTATTTACTTAGGAATTAGTATATATCCAGGTTTAAGTAGATTAAACTAAAAACATGCCACTGTTTACTGGATACATCTGCTCTCATTAGTATAACTTGTTGCTGTTGGCATGAAGCAGTTTAATTAAAATGACAGCACAGTTTTCTGTGGAATCAGTGCCTGGTCCCAGTGGGGCTCTTCAGACAGATGTGAACAACCAGTGCCCGCTGTGGTGGTTGCAGAAAGAAGCTAGGGCTCCCCGCTCCCTGTCCTGGAAAGGAGAAGGAGAGTGCAGCACTTCCACTTATATTAGACATGTCTTATTTTTTTTTTTCTTCCCCAGTTATTCTTTATTTAGTTTAGTCCAACTCATCCCATTAATGTTTATGAACGTTTTGTGTTTATTAGTGATTCAGGTGTGAGATGCATTGGTTGGTGAGCTACCAAAGCCAGACAGAGGCCCTAGGATGATGCAGGTACTGACTCCATAAGGAATGAAGTTGCATCTGCTAAACACTGAAGGAAAGTCTGGAGGCACCATCTCCCCTGCTATGCATGCAGTTGTCACAGAGCAGTTTCTTGGTAATGCCAGTGCCCCAAAACTGAAAATCCAGAGATTGCCTTGGAAGTTATGAAAAAGTAAATTAACAGGGTCATTTGCCTTCTGTTCTCTGAGTTTTGAGATGATACTTGACAAATGTATTCAAGGATTTTTTCATGCAATGACATAGGTTAGAAACTGGGCTGGATCAGGAAACCACTCTGGCATGTGAAAGACATGAAGATTTTCAAAGTATGTGGTCAATACACACTCACAGTTAAGATAAGTCAAAACCCAGTGGCCAGGCCACTTCTCTGTGATTTTGAGCAAGGAGTAAGATTTGGGACATGCCCATCCTAACCAGCTTCCCTAGCCGGGAGCCAGTATTTTCCTGTTTTCCATGGGCAATCCACCCCAGCACCGAAATATAAGAATCTGAATTACAGTTGTGGTTGCCCAAAGCTCCCCGGGATAGTCAGCAGAGGGGGAAAGATTTCTTCAGGGAGTCACTGGAAGAGAGGACCTTGGGGATCACCCCCCAGCACCTTTTTTTGTTACAATTTTGCTAAATAATATGAATGTTCCATTTTAACAATAGGGTGACTTAGTTTTCTAATGGCATGGGAGCTAGTGGAAGATCTGAGTCCTGCCATGTCTAACTGGCAACACAATTTCTGCACCTCTCTCTCAGCTCCATCTTGGACTAGCAGCTTGATGACACCATTTCGAAGGGAAAGATGATGTCATCTCTAACTGCTTTTGGTCTGAGAGAAAAAGAAAATCAGCCACCTACTCCTCACATAGAAAGTGGAGTAGTGTGGTTAAAGAATTTAACACAAGGCTTGTGGTGAAATCCGAGATCTCTGCTTTCCGTTCTTTCTGAGGCAAAAAGCACAATTATGTAGTTGAGTGTTTTCTGAGGTGCTTTCAGAAAAGTGCCCGTCCTGCCCAAGCTCGCTGGGATGGGTGCCAACACGGGCCAGTCCCTGGTGTGCAGGGGTCTGGAGACCTGTGCTGTGCAAATACATGGGGATGCAGCACTTCTCTCAGAGCACTATAGTGCACAGCTGAGAGGGGGAAACTTCCTCTTTCATGGTGGCTAAACAGCTATTGAAGCACTTTTGGCTATCTGGTCATCAATGTACGGTAGAGGTTGACCTAGAAAGAGTACAAAAAAATCTCCTCATGATGATGGGCTCATGAAGCAGTGGGGCTGAAGGTGCCTTTTCTCCCACCTAAATAGACAAAAGTAGGAAAACTGAGATGGTGACAGACATATGGACCCCTGTTTGGAGTCTCAAGGTAGACCACTAGTAGACCTGGAGTTAAAACCAGCAGCCCCTGATGGCCTCACAGGTCCAGAGGCCATGGGACAGAGCTGTTCCTCACTTGCCTGTTTGAACCAATGGTGTGTTTTACTTGTTTTTTGTTTCTAAGAATCCTCCTCACTACCTCCTCCTTGGTTAGCAGCATGGATAAGCTGTGAAGGGGAGCCAGAAAGCAGAGTCTGCAGTGAGGCTGTGTTTGTATGGATGAACACACTTTCCACGTATAAATGTAATAAAGGGAAAATGCTACATAAATTCACTTGCTGACTGTTTTGCTCTAGTGACATGGCCCAAGAACAATCACCCAAACTCATCCATGTGTGAAAATTGTAATATTGGAAAAGGCTCCTGTGTTTGCTATTCGTGATATTTCTTTAAAACGACTTTCCTCTGTAAGTGGATACAGAAATAAGTCTTCAGATTATGGATTGGAGCAGGGAGTTGTATTTGTTTAGTGGTGTAGCTGCATTGATTGGCATCCCCCAGCTCAGAAGAAATGTTTTTAACCAGCCAGAACAACAAATACTGCTGAAAAACCTACATGGGTTACATTGAGAGCATTCGAACATAAAAGCAACTAGGTGTTTCAGGAGCCAAAACACGATTATTTTTAAATGGCTGTGGTTAGGAATGGTTATTATTTATTGTTTGAACATAGCAGCACCTACTGGCTCCAGCCAGAAATCAGGACTTCACCATAATAGGTGTAAAAGGTAGTAAAAAAGAGGCTTCCTCCTCCCTGAGTGGTCTGTCTGGGCAGAAGGCAACAGGCAGAGTGTTTGGACACCACTAGCACAAAGGAGGAGCAGGAGGGGATGGGAAGACTGGTCCGACCCCCCTGGTTAGCTCCAGCAGTGCTGGGCTGGCTGTGTTGTGTTGGACAGGCTGAGGAGCCTTATGGTGGGGAGGAAGCTGGTGATAAAGTGTTGTGCACCTTTCTGGGAAGGCAATAAACTGGGCCAGAGGATGATGAAAGCCGGAGGTGTGGTGAGAGCTGGAGAGGTGTCAATGCCTCAGTGGCATGCCACAGTTTGTAAGAGAGGAAGGTGAGGAGAACGTGTGGGATGCCGTGGGAGAAAGGGAGTCACCGATTAGGAGTACAGTTGTGGTGGGTTGACAGTGCGTGATAATGGGATGGACAGAGGTGGCTGGAGAGTGGCAATGGCATTTTCTCATCTAAATGTACTGAATCAGAGGAAGAAAACAGTGATTATCATTATTATTTTTTTTTAAATGGGAAGGTCTTTCCAGAAAGCCCATCTTGGAAAAAACTAAAGCTAAGCTGTTTGGCTTGGCAGTTCCCAAGCGAGGACGGTTGTGCCAATTTTACATCCTGCCTGCAGGACACAGGATACCCTACTAGCCTCCTTTCCCACCCAGCCCTGCCAGCAAAAGGCATGGCGTGGAAGTAAGCATTGGTGCCCCTCCTCTTTCTTCCCCATCCTCACTTTCCGAGATCCAGACCTCTATCCCTGCCCCCCTGAAACCAGGATTTGCAGAGAGACCTCGCCTGTTGTGGAGGCAGAGGCAGGTGCAAAACTTCTTCCACAGTTTTTCCTGAACGTGGCTGCAAATCCTTCCATTCTCTGGAAAGCTGTTGGCCGTTCATCTTCCCTCTCCCTAGAGAATAACATTGAACCTTCCACAATAGTTTGATTTTTTTTCTCCCACAACTGTTATTCTTCCACACAGATTTTAGTTTTCTTCCTTAAGAACATTTGTTGCTTAGAGCATCATTCTCATGGAAAACTTTGTGGCCCTAGTGCAGCCAAAAAAATTATTTTTGCCGCAGTATTTTAAATATATAAGGTCAAGAAGAGCTTTGTCTAGGCCAGGAATCAGGGAAAACAAAAAGTAGTTAAAATCCGTATTCAATTCCATTTTAAGATCTCTCTTTTAGAGCTGCCTCTGTATAATGGCTCAGAAATGTCCAGGGAAGTTCTGTCATTTCTGGTTTCCATCTCAGACTGAAACGGTCTTACAAGAAACCTTGTTCTTATGAAGAGATTTCCAGTTTCCTATGTTGTCTTCCTCATGAGGTTTAGATAAAACATCCAGATTTTTCCTTTTTTAAACTGAAGCCAGACTCAAAACCTGCTGAGGTTTCCTCATCACAAATTAGAGCATGTATGTGAAATTATTTGCTGTGAAGGCGAAGCGTAGTGTTAAATTAAAATCAGATGCATCAAGAACAACTCTCTCCTGCTTTGGCAAGTGTATGGGGTCAGTGCTCTGAAGGATAGTTTTCATTTTGTCACACTATTTTCCTAAATGATCCAGAAGGGTGCAACAGAAGGAGGGTTGTGGTTTGTTTTTTTTTTTTAAATTTGAATTCTATCTTGGAAAAAAAAAAGTTCTAATTTTCTGTTTCATCATTTCATTTAATTCTCCCTGCACATACAGGGAAAGACATGCTATTTTTCCTCTCTCCTGCAAGGAGAGATGCCAGGTAAGGACAGCTCTTATTAGTACGTTGCTGGCAGGATGCAGTGTGGTGTGGAGCTTGACTGTTGTCCAGGGAGTGGAGGGGGATGTACCTGTGTGTGTGTGTGTGTGCACTGGGCTCGTTCTCTACCACCCTGGCCAGCCCTCCTTAGGCAGCAGTAGGGGTTTCTTGGCTGCAGCAGGAGCCACAACTCTTTGCCCAGCTGGACTTACCCTTCTTCCTTTAACCAAATGTGTTTTCCTTGCAGCAACTGCTGCAAGCTCTATTGCTGAGAGCTGGTAGAGACGCTCCAGAAATGAAACACTATGGTCCTCTCTTGACAGCCATCCCTGTTTTATTAAAAAACACATTATAACATTCATTGACTATATACAAGGTTTGCCTGAGGGAAAGCCCAGCACCAATGCAGTATGTCCACCCTGAAACCAGCCACTTGTAAATTGAGGTAGGCTCTCTGTCAGTTGCCTGCAAGCTGTACGCAGAAAGCACAAGCAATGTTGCTGAGCTCCTTCTTAAACACTGAATGTCACATTTCCATGCTGAGAGTTGGGTTGGCTAGTCCCTTGACCATGAGCCATTTAAGGTTTATTAATGTACAACAGAACATCTTCTTCAAGGATATGGATGATGCTTTGCTGTCTTGGTATTTTTTTTTGCAAAAAGTGGTTAGTTGGGTTTTTTACTCCATAATGCCAAGAAAGCTTCCTGAGTAGCAATATCTGGTGGCTGTGAGTTCATGCAAAGCTACTTCAAATTAAAAATAAGTAACAGTACTTAAACACAAAAAAATCTTACAACTGTGAAGACTTTCCATCCCTCACCTTTTTAAAATTGCTAGTGGATGGGGTCAAGTAGGGTTCCTGAAGTGTTTGGTGTGGAATGAACAAAAATTAAATTTTGGAAGGCTGAAGTATTCGTACTTCTAAAATCTGTGAATGTTACATGGGAAAAACTGTCTGGCTTTTCTGTGTGCTACCAGTATCACTAACCTCTGAAAATGGCAGAAAAAATGCAGTTTCCTGTGCTCAATCTAGAAATGTCATAAGAGAAGTAGACCCAAATCACTTTGTGATCATTATTTTTAGGGTGGCAATTAAAAAAAAAAAACCACAACAAAACTCCCCCCCCGCAACAATCTGTGAACTTAATTCCCCTGAAATTGGCAAACATTTGAACCCAGTGACACAAATTATTGTGAGCTCAGAATGATATCAATTACTCTCCATTACTACCTGAGGGATTGCTGCTATAGTGGTTAATAAGCCAAATCCTAAGGTGCCCTTTAAATTTGTGGGTAAGGTCAAAAGCAATTAAGGAGCAGAGGATCTGTGGTGAAAGCAGCACAAGTGCAATACTGGTGGGTTTTTTTTGTAAATCAGGGTCACGTTGTTCAAGCACTGCTGGATTTGAGCAGAAGATGGGCTCTGCCCAATGCTAGCCAGGCTCAGAGGTCAATGGAAAAGCAGCTCTCCCTTGATCCAGTCTGCACTGCGGAGCTGTAACTCATGGCTGTGGGAGAACAGGGTGGTGAATGCATTTGGGGTCTAGCTAAAGCAAGTAGGTGCAGAGAGAAGCCAAATGACCTCACAGCTTTTGAAACTTTTGAGATACTTTTCTACAAGATAGATAAATTATCACATATGTGGATAAACTGTTCTTATACATAATTACCTGCCACATTACAAGCACATCCCCTGTCTCTAACCCTATCTTTAGTTTCAGTTTAGCTCCATCATTGGATCGGGGTACTCTGCATGCACCTGATTATAGAAATCTTCTCCTTGATAGGATGAGATCATGTCATCTCTTATTGTGACCAAGCCTTCTTGAGCTTCCTCTTGCAAACCTTGCCATGTTTTCCTAAACTCCCAGTAATTTTACAAAATCCTTTTTGTGGTGCAGATGTCAAACTGGTCACTGAAAACTGGACTATCCAGAGATCGTATCTGATGTCAACAAAGTTAACTTTCTTAGACATACTTGTCCTGAGGAAGACAGTGTCAAGTTTCTTTATGACCGGACTTATTTTCCATAAACTCATCTTGATTGCATTAATTATGCTGCTATCTGTTAATTATTTCCTGATTTTCTCCCATATCAGATTTTGCGTGCAGCCAATTCCAGATGAACCAACTGATAGTTATGCAAGTTTTTATCAGTGGCCTCTTTCGACACTGGTACAATAGCATCTCCCAGGCTTCGTGACTCCTCTGATTTTCCAAGAGCTGTTATAAATTGAGGACAGTGTCTCAGAAAGCTGATCCACAAATTTTCTTAGAAAGTTGTGATCTGTATTATCTTGGCCTGCAGACAAGTTTGGGAAAATTAAGTCTTCATATATAAACTGCTCTGCATGGGGCTCCCTGCAACTAGCTTCGGCTATCTAAAAGCCAACATCTAGCCAAAGCTTGTCAGATGGTCTCTCTCCAAAGTCAGTGGAGAGCAGGAAACACTGCCAGAGGTGGTTCCTGCCATCCAAGGGGAGCAGAGGCCTCTACAGATGCCTATCTGTCCCTACTGATGAAAGAAAAAGTCCAGTTGACTCAGAGTATGAGGTGGCTTGTTGAGTTTTTTGTATGTGAGAGGTAGGATGTGTCTTGACCTCATGCTCCGCATCCCATAGGCTGCACCCAGAGGATTTGTGTTTCCCACCCTGTGACTGAGACAGTCACCAGATCATGACCCTTTCTTGGAGATTTCTTTCTCAGATGCATTCTTACATGACTTACAATGTCTTGCCAGCTATCTGCAGCACTAGTCACTGATATTAACACCTTCCAGCACTGATTTTAGTTCCTCTAAAGCTAGATTTTGCTTCACCACCATTTTTCTTTATTTCTTTTATAAACCCACTTTGCTTAAACCCAGGACTTCTCAGCCTCTATAGGCTTCTGTATAAGTTTCTGTCTAGTAGCACACACACAAGTCCCTAGAGAGAGGTGTGTCTGAGTGTGCTGGAGATGTCTACTTTAAGAAATAACAGAAAACAGTGATTCCCAGCACATTTTCTATGAGCTGTTTCTATTGTTCCCCTGTAAATAAACACACTAAGCAGGCGGCGCTGTGGTCAGACGAGGTCTCCCTTGCCCATCTCAGCCTGTCGTTGCCAGTCCCGAAGGAAGTTCTCCAGAGAAAGCGGCCTTTTGTCTGCTCCTGGGCTGGGTAGTTTGCATAATCTGGTTAAATAAAACGAATACACACATGCACAAAGAATAGTGAGGGAAAATGGTAGTATAAGTAAGGCTGAGTGGTCCGTCTAATCTGACAACAATATAATAAATCGTTTATTTGTGTACACTGGAACAACTCCTTGGGACTGCGGTCTATTCCTGTTTCCCAACAACAGTGTCATTAAAACAATGGGCACTGTAATTACTGTGATAAAAAGGCATTATTGCTTCAGTTCTTCATCTGGCCCATGTGCAGAAGGAAGAGGTTTTCTTTATAATCTCCCCGCAGAAGGAGCACAGGGACCAGAAGGCTCCTTCTCCCACTGGTTCTGCCTGTACAAAAGATTTCTCCACACCGGAGACTGCAGTGTGAGAGGCTTTGTCTTAAATGAAAGGGCATAATACAGGCCTTCTGCCAGCGCTGGCTACGAATGAAAGCAGAGCCTTTATGTACCAGCTAACTGCTGAACTGCAGACAATACTGTAAAATCTGTACTCCTCGATTACCTCAGCTGCCTTCGCATCGCTGGAGTGCTGCTGAGCCTTAAAAAGAGGCATGCTGCGGGCGCCAGGCTGGAGCTTCACAAAGTCTGTGTCAGTAGGAGAGCAGAAAATCTGCTTGCCCAGCACAGCCGCCCTGGTGAGAATGAGGAGGGTGGGTTGGGAGGGAGATATGATTAATACCTCGAAAACAGTCGCTCCAGCTATTTCTGCAGCTGGGCCATTTCGTTCTAGCAAACTGCATTTTAGCTTCTCTTCGTTTTCTTTTAAAACCTGCTAGTTTGGCAGCTCACTCATGTGCTATGAGCTTGCTGCCCAGCCCTTGTAATACCAGAGTCTGCAGGAGATAGCCCAGAGTTGAGCATTTTTGCACTGGCCTTCATGAAAAACTGTTTCAAATGAACCCAAGAACTCATAGAAAATCTGTGAACATGGCCTGGAGAGCCAAAATGCCAACTAGTTTCAGCCAGTGTCTCTCCACTGCCTTCAGCAGAGCTGCATCACCTGTCTCCCCTGAGAAGTTGGGCTGCAGTCCTTCACATCCTTCAAAGTGCTGAAGTGGTTGCTTAAATCCTCCAGGTTGCTTAAACTGGGACAGTCTGGCTGCTGCAGTTTTAGCCTCCATAAAGCACCTGCCATAGGGCTCTTACATCATGAAGTACTGACTCCACTAGGGACAGAGGGAACTGTTCTCCCTGGTTGTAGTGGTTGTTGAGAAGAGGGCACGCCAGCAGCAAAACACTCCCCGGCTCTCTGATGTGAGTGACTGCTGGCCGGTGGGGGGGCATGCACTTCCTCATCTGATGAGAATTGC
The DNA here is from genome assembly GCA_020745775.1 of Theristicus caerulescens. Lineage (NCBI taxonomy): Eukaryota > Metazoa > Chordata > Aves > Pelecaniformes > Threskiornithidae > Theristicus > Theristicus caerulescens. Next base: position 62,959,509 of record CM036564.1, on the reverse strand, counting down.
AAAAGAATATCAATAAGGTGCTGAGACAACCGCTGCTATTGCCAACACCCTCTTTTAGAAAAATGTTTACCCCGTTGCAAGCATAACTGATGTAAATTGAATGTGTCAGGCTGAGTAGAAACACCTACCCCCTCCCCAGAGCTGCTCTCCCCTCGTTTGACAAGGTACAAACAGAAAGCCCGTTCGCATGTGAGTGGAGAGTACCAAACATTGCATCAAAAAGCAGAAGCCATCCTGTTACAATCTGCTGCTTGTCAGGATTTGACAGCGTTGTGAAATATAAATGATCTCTGAGATAGCAACGCCTGCCTCAGTCACTGGTAAACAACTCCCCTCATTAAAGAGATGCTTTAGAAATGACAGCACCAAATTATGTTAATATTTTTATGAAGCGCTCTCCAGCCAGAGATCCTAAAGCAAGGTTTGCCATTCATTGCCAAAAAAACATTTCTTTGCAAGCAGAGGGAAAGTGGTCTTGCAGTTGAAAAACTGGTGCCATTAAGTAGGCTCCAAATGGGACAAAAATGGACCTGTTCGGATGTACAAGAAGGGACTGTGAAGGGGGAGATGGATTTTTCCTAATGCTTCTTTTTTCTTTAGAATATCATCTGTAACCTTTTTTGACCCATAGACTGTCTTCAGTTCTGAGTTTGTTCAATGCCTAATTCAATATCCTTAGCCATGACAGTAACTCATAGGTCCTATCCTGCAATACAATCTTGCTAATGATTATAAATTGCTAGATCTAAAACTTGCTTGATCTGAAACTATATTCTACTGTTCAGTGCCCTCTGCAACCTCGCTAAGAGAATAGATTCAGAAACAGCCCTTGGGAAAGAGTCCTGAGTCATCCTGCCTCTCTCTTTAGCATTTGGATTTTCCTTGGAGAGTTTTCGGTTAGGTTTTTGCCTTGATTTTGCTTATCTTTGAGATCTACTGAGATTACAGTCCAAGACAGAATGGCTGCAATGAAATCATTACAGATTCCACCTGCATCCTGCACTGAGTCAGAGGGAAATTAACAGGATAATACAGGCTGTGTGTATTTCTCAAGTGAGAGATCACTCACATCAGTCCGTGTCAAAAATACCACGAGTAAGAACAGGCTATAGGCAGTGACACAAAATATTTCATAAGATTTCCAAACTTCTTTTTCAGGGGATGAAAATATTTGATCCTCTTCTTGTCAGCAGGCTTGCTCTGAGCTTCTTTTATAGTAACATTCACACTGAAGGTTCAGTTTCTCTCAGGCTGTCTGCTCCTACCCTTCAGAAACGTTCTGGGCTTCTCTTTTGCAGAGCTCTGGCTGTACTGGCGCTTGCACAGGAGCAGCATGGCAGTGAGACCCTCCACCCATCGCTCTCTCTAAAGGGGATCCAACACAAGAAACTCTTTTGTGTCTTTCATGTGGCAGTGAAAGTTATTTCTGTTGTGGACAGGTCCCGTCAGTCCTGGATGTCATATTTTCATTACATAGTTCAGTTGCTTATTTGGGAGTGGATTTTTCATCTTCTGAAGAATTTTAGCACATCCATTCAACAGTTGGTTAGGTTCTTCCAGCAGGTGATAATTTATCCTCTTCTTCTTCTTTTTTCCTCTCAGAATCCCATCTAATGGCCCATATAGCTGGCTGCAGCCATGTAAATACAGTTTTTTAAAAAAAGGCAATAACATCTACTGCTGGATCTGAAAACACATGGACACTCCTCTTTTTTGGCCCTTTCCAATTAGAGGTGAGTTCAAACAAGAACTTCAGATTAATTCTATCTGTCACCAAGTTTTCTACACAACAAAGAAAATACACTTGAGTATTCTTACAACACAAATATCCCAGCTTTCATATTTACAAGCATAGCATATGGATGCTAAGTGTAGGAGTAATCATGGTGTTATACAGCAAAGGATGACACTGTTTCGATACAGTGTCCACCAAAACCTGGTATATGATGCAGTTATCCCCACGCTAACCTTCCTTTTGGAAATGTTCAGTTATTATCATGCCCCAGATTTTTTAAGAGCTAATGATAAATTACACCTATTGTTAGTATAAACGGTAGGTGTTCATTTGTGTTAAATAACTTCCAATTCATAAAGCATTTGGATCTCCACCAGCCTGCTGGTGAGGCAAGATCGTTTCCTTTGCAGTGGTGTAGAGTTAAGCAAGACTCTCACCCTGACAGAGAATTTTGATTTGCTCCATACAACATTCATGTCCCTTCTGCCAGATGGAGACAACACACTGCCTTTGCTCTGATACAACTGGTATCTTCAGCAAGCACTGAGTGCGTGAATTGCTGGTTCACACTGGGGGAAGGCTTGGAGGAAATGTATGTTTAAGGACATCATCACTCCCAGGCTGTGATTTTCAGGATTGGTTTCCACCCACAGGAGTTGTGCAAGTGTCCCGTCAACTTTTTAGGTAGATGAGACAAAGAAGCACCTCTTGGAGGAAATATCTGTAACTAACTAAAGACATTGTTTCTGCACACCTGCAAAACTTGCATTATAGCAACTGCCTTTACTTTTAACCTTGACATTTTGTCGGCACCAGAGACTGAAGGGTAAACGTTAAACTGCAGGCATCCCCCCTGAGGGACCAGCAGCCTGTTGGCCATCAGGGTAGTGAGCAGTGAGAGGGTGCTCTGCAACACAGCCCTGTGAGTCAACCTCACAGCCAGAAGGGCAAGTTCAGGAGGGATTTCATTGCCAGCCTATGCTGGCCGGGTTATCCTTAGTTCGTCACAGGCTGGGAAGAAGGGTGCCCACATCTTCAGCATCCTCTCACAGGCTTGTAATGCACCCCCTTTGGGTTTTCATTTCTTGAAGAGTGAACGATGTCTGGGTGTTTGGACAACACTGAGATTGTATTAGACACCACCACAAATAAGTAACAACTATTAGCTACGTGAGATGTATTTTGTTATATTCCTAGTGCATAGGATTGCTTACCTCGGTCTGTATTCACTATTCCCCGCCTTTGCTCTCAGGATTAATGAGCTGTAATTAGGACGGTACAATCAGTACAACCATTCTGATCTTTTTGTAACTGGCATGTTTTCTAATAAGCTTTTTTTACTTAGTTGGTTTGAAAACAGGCGCAGAGTCCTGATATATTTAATCTGACAAGGAAGCCACAGCTGTCAAGAACTGTACTAAGGTGTGAATGAAAAGCTTATGCTGACAGAGGAATCTGGACTCCTAGCTCTGATTTCCTTGGGCAGGTTCAACCATAGCCTGCTGACAACAGTTAGACGTTACACAAGAGCACAGCTACCCCAGCTCCTTGCCAGGTTGCTTTCCTTAACACTGTGTGGTTGTTCTTTTCTTTCGTCTGCTTTTAAGACGAGGGAAACGACCATCCAGAAGCAAGATGGTGACTTAGAAAATACAGCCTGACTGAGCTGAGGAGGCTTTCTCTGTAGAAAGGCAGGACTAGTAGGGCTTGGATAACATTAATTTAAGTTCCCGCGGAAAGAGCCTGACACTGTTCATTGCAACGCCCGTTGAAAGTTTTATTAAGCCAAAATAAAGGGTATAATTTACAATGTCTTTCTCGTAACAACTTCCTTAAATTACTCAGTTCATGCTAGCAACTGGCTTTTGACTCAGTATCAAGTGGAAGATACTTATCCTGTTTAGGAAAAGACTATAGCAGAGCACTTGGCAAGTTATGAGCTTGAAAGTGATACAGTTTTAACAATGGGGTAGCTCCCTCTTGACTCCATGGAGTAGATGGAAGATGAAGTGTTGTATGTCTGAATGAAACAGTAAATTCCAGGTTTACCCTCCAATTCTGCATCACTGATCTTCTTATGGAGGAATGGGAATCAGTCTGCCTCTCTTGATTTGAAAGCCCTTGTGTTTATTCTGTGTCTGTGGATGAAATTCAAGCTAGACTTTCAGTGTCAGTGGTTGTGGACTGAAATTCCAGTTTGCTGCTTATGAAAAGCACTTCAGAGCCCTACATTTTGGAAATCACAGAAGCAGAATGTGTTTTTTCTTCATACTGTCCTATAGGCAGTGGGAGCTGCCTATAGGGCAGCCAAATTAAGCCAAATGGTTAAGCCAAAATAAAGGGTATAATTTACAATGTCTTTCTTGTAACAATTTCCTTAAATTACTCAGTTCATGCTAGCAACTGGGTTTTGACTCAGTATGAAGTGGAAGACACTTATCCTGTTTAGGAAAAGACTATAGCAGAGCTGCCTATAGGGCACAGCTCCCACTTCTAGCCTCAGGGGCAATGCAAACACATCACATACCTGTGGGTATGGTTACGTGGGGGTGAGAGTCAGTGGGTTGCTAATGCTTCCCATAGCTTGGAGCCTGGGAGGGTCAAAACTAGAAAGATCTGTGAAAATGGGAATGTGGGACAGTTATCAAGCCCTTGGTTGAAGCCCAGCTTGCTGTGACATGGTTAAAAACTTCCCTGGAGCTGCCTAGACTGTAATCTCCATCAAACAGAGCAAATGCTGGTATTCTGGCTGGATTGTTACATCTTTGTAACAGTAATACTCATGTATATTTTTAAAATATCCAAATACTGTTTATATACTTCGCAGAAAATAATAAATGTGTGTAAGGTTAACTCTACAACAGACTTCTAATACAGCAGCAATTGAGTGTATAAAAATACACGCACACTCTATAGTTGCTCTTTTAAAATAACATTATTTTTTCTACAAAGCCCAATTAAACCAACAAGAATTCCACCAAGAATAGAAAGTTCTCTGTCCTCAGACAGCTAATATATCTCACTTAGTCTTTTGAGAGCCCTAAAAGCAAAATTTAGTATTTTGTTTTCAGCAACAGTCTTCTACAAGGGAGAAAAAGAATAATTTATTTTTAATTCATAGGAGAAGTGGCTAAGCAGGGGATCACCAGCTGTTATTTTGATTACTATCTTTGTGGAATATATTATGGACTCTAATTAAGTAAACCCTTTCACAAGTCTATGTGTGTGTATGGTTTGGTGGTGGAACCTCTTGCCTGTGGATGGAGTTGGATCAAGCATGTAGCAATGCCAATTATGTGTGTAATAATTCTAACAGAGCTCTTACAGTAAATGCCAGATAAGGTTTCAAAGTGCATGTTCAAGGGAGGGATTTGAGAGGAATCCATGCTTTTCTGGTTTTGCTTAGCGTTGTTTTACAGAAATACACAGCAATACTCAACTAACTGTAGTCATCAGTAACAGTAAGTCATTGGAACAAGTACTGCATTCATTGAGGTGCCATGGGCCTGGTCAGAATTGGGAAGGAAAAGCAATTCTTGGGAGAAAAGCTTTAATTCCCCTCCAGAATCTTACTGGGGAGCCAAGGAGCACAGGACTGATGAGGAGCCCTGCTTGTGTGGGGTGTGATGGGCATCGAGGGTGGGACCCAGTAGAATGTCTCAGGGGAAGCTGCTCTTAGTGGGTCACATCTGAGAGACGTGGATGGTGTGGTGATGGTTGAGCCCTCAGCTCACACCAGGACTTCCTTCCTTCCTTCCTTCCTTCCTTCCTTCCTTCCTTCCTTCCTTCCTTCCTTCCTTCCTTCCTTCCTTCCTTCCTTCCCCCCCCACTGTCTTTTCCCTCCTTCCCTCCCTTTCTCATTCCCTCTGTCCCTCCCTTCTCCAATAGGCCATCTTTCAAATAAATACTAAAAAAAAAAAATTAATCTCTGTCCATCACAGACAGCTTGTCCAAAGTGTCACAGCTATCTGGGATTTTGATGCATAGTGAAATGAAGATCATATGATCTTGCTTTAGCCTTTTTTTTTTTTTTTTTGGTCTGGACAACCTTGGAATAATGTTCAGTTGCATTAATACGGTACATTTGGACTATCACCATAAATAAGATGCACTATACATGTCAAAACAAGTTCTTATGTAATACAGATCTCTGTGGTTTCATTTACTAGTAACACCCTTCATAAGTCATAACAGGGAGTGAAGCAATCTCTGTGATATGGAAATTTCTTCTCAAGTGCATAAATTATATCTTAATGCTTCAATTGCTTGAAAAGTGGGACAGTCCCACAGGTCACCATTTCCATTCCAGTGATAAGATTTGCAAATATTAACAATGATTTCTGTTTTATGGGGAGAATTAACTTTACAGGCATGAGGGGTTCAGTTTAGTTGAATGTGGGGAAAGAAAAGCCTTAAACATAATAAATTAGCAAAATCAAGTAATGAAAGCAGCTTTACTTGGTTTGTAGTGATTTTATAAACTTCCCCAGTTCTGAAAGGCTAAATCACAGGCTCAGCTCCCATGTCAGACCTGTGTGCCTTCATCTTCAGCCTGGTCCCCACAATGGGGATAAGAGGCACATGGACTCATACGGTGGAAGAGATGCTGCATTGAGACCTGCCCTCTCACCTGCCTGTGCCACAAGGTTGCCATGTGCACTCTGACCAGTTGCCTCTCCAAAAACTTATGGGCATGTCCTTGCCTGCAAGCTGCCTTGGCTTTTAAAACTCAGCTCTTACACAGGCCCTAGGTGTTTTCACAATTGATTTCCCCTGGAATTACAGTGGTTCAGCATGTCTCACTGCTGAGACGAGTGTAGTTCATCAGGAAGATTTCTGAACCTCCAGAAATACGTGCAGATTTGCTTTGCTGTACTCATTTCTCCTTTTTTGAGCACTAAAAACGCATTCAGGCATCCTCTTAAAGTCATACAAATAACAGTCATTGAAATGGAAAGCAGCAAAATTATGAATATTGTATAAATCAATGTTAAATTACAAATAAATAAAACATCTGGGGCCAGATGTTGCTGTTGGATTCCTGTATGGAACCGCCATTCCTTTCAGCAGCATTGTGTGTGCACTTCTGAGAGCAGGGTTTGGCCCTTGATGTAGAGAAGCAGTGTTTTTAATATAATATTAATGGAGTATGATTTCTCCATTAAAAACAAGGCAACTTGGTAGATGAAGAGATTAACATATTTTATAAAACCAGTTGAGGGTATCTCTACAACAACCTTTCATAACAGTGACTTTTTTAAAGGTTAAAAGGATAGAAAACAACAGTGAAAGAAACTGGAAGAAACCTCTACAGAGTACATACGGTGACAAAAGGGAGCAGACAGTATAAGAAATGTACTTGAAGAAAGCCCGAGTGCTCAAACATCACTCAAGAGTTTTAAAAGATAGAAGATTGGCGATAATATGCATAGGAGGATAAAGTCATCTCAAAATGTCCAACCTCAGGTGGACTTGCCAAGTACTGAACTCCTGTTTTTCCTTTTTGAAAATCTGTTGAATCTTTTCACCAATGCAGAATTTACTAATACCCATGGGGTGGTTACAGGGAAAAAATAGCCATTTACTCAGGGAAAAAATTCCCCTTCACAGCGGTGTGCATTGTTTGGTTGTGGACATGTTTGCAGGTTTTGACCTTTAGTAGGATCTAGAAGGTCCTTTTACACCAGGGCTGATTTCTCAGTAGGTTCAAGTGTGGTGCACACCCATGCTTGTGGTTGCAGGCACTGCTTTGTGACCATTTTGTCATGCAGCTGCCAGCTCCTGCTCCCCTCTGCGGTACCTGCCTGGGCTTGTTTGCCATGTGCTTTTTCAGAGTGGGCAGGAAACCTTTGAGAGCGCTTGTTGTTTATTTTGAAATGTCCTCAGAGGGGTTAACCTTTCAAGATACACATCTCATTTTCCAGCCTACAGTCTTGCTCCAGCAAATCCTGGTCGGCAGAGTGCAGTGCATCCAGGCTCAACACAGGTGGTGGACTTTGTGGATGACTTTTTATACAAAGCCTTTTAGCCAGACTGGGCACCTTGGTGAAAGAAATTAAAGAGCCAGGCAGTAATTCACTGCTTTCTGCACATTTTTTGAACCTTTGATTAAGGTGTCCTTAATCTCTGGAGATAGTTGCCCACTTGCTGTCATTGATTTCCCATTCTGTGTAAAAGGGTGATGGGAAGTGCCGTGCCAAGGACGAGCTCTAGGCCATGGTCCCTTCCATGTTAAGTTTAGGGCAGGCATTATAAGGCTTTTGTAGGGTAGTCCTGGTGTGATGCGCCCACTGTGCATCCCTTGCCATTAGATGTCCAGTCTGGGAAAAGGGGGCTGCACCTCGCACCATCCAGCCCTTGAGCTGTGCCAGCAACCTGGTACCCAGGGCTCTAGTCCAGCCAGGGGGACCTGGCAGCTCCAGTCAGCTTGGGAGCTCCAACATTTCAAAATGAATGCTCAAGTGTATGAAACTATGTTGTGAAAGCAACACTATGCATCTGGCCCTGGACAGCTATCAGCAGTCCATGCCTTTGGAGAGGCAGTGAAGGAAAGAGGAATAAAAGTCATCTACCTTTGCTACAAGTTATTTATTGAAGAAGAACCCAAGCAATCAGTGACCAAGGGAAGACTACAGAGTATTTTATTTATCAGTGACAAACAGAGAGAACACTCACTTTTTGACAGTGTCCTGAAAATTTTACAGTCCTATCTTCCTGCTACTCCTTGCTCCTCTCTCTTGACCCATACCAGCTTGTGCAAATTCAGGCTTCTGCCCAATGTCATCTGTCCATAAAGTCCTTTAAAAACAGCTGAATGTTGTTGGCCTGTTGGTCTTAACTCCTCATTGAACATACCTACAGATGGCAATTGCCCAGGTCAGGGCAAAAAGCCTTCCCTTCCAAATCCTCCTCTGTAGCACAGCAGGCACAGCACAGGGCAGGCGTTTGCTATTTGCTAGTTTGCATTTCCTTGAAATGAAGGAAGAGCTATGAAAAAATCTGCTCAACAGTGTTTTGGTCAATGCTGTGTGAAATGACATCATCACAAACCCAGCCAGATGGGGCTGAGCACCGTGTCTGTGAAAACGTTCATAGGAGCAGTGAGCACCTTCAGACAGACGCTTTCCATTAGACTAAACACAGATATTCCTTTTAAAAGTGTGCAAGGAAATCAAGCTGCGGACTAAAGCCAACAGTTAAACACAGCTGTTCCTTTGCCTTGCTGGCCTCCCCAGTTATTTTTCTTTTCAAGGTGTGGGCTCAATCAGGAAAATGGAAAAATGGTTGAGAAATTCTAGGTATATCTTCTTCTGCACCTTGGATTTTATAGGGCAAGCTTCAGTTTCCCTTCCAGTTTTACTCATCCAAATGTTATCTACACAAAATCCAAGTGTTAAAACTGGAGGGAAAAAATCGGATATGCCATCTTTTGGATGTACAAAAATTGTGCCAGAGCTTTTACAGGGCCTTTAAAAATGGTGTCTCTAAATAACACCTGCACTATACATTTTATATGCCAGTGTTTCAGTTTATGATGTTTCCTTTGGCTATGGTTGTACGCTATCCTGGTTTTTATATCTGACAAGAACCCCTCTGCCATGTCTCTGGAGTTTTTGGACTTCAGGGTGTTAATAATGAACATCTTATGCTTGTTTCAGTGCCCATGTCTGAAAAAGACAGCACTGGCTTTTAAAAAACCTTTATTCAGCTGAGTGGAAAATGATGTTCCCATGCCATGGGACTTTTTGAGACTTCACTATTTTCTCCTCCTATGTGGAGATAAAATGCATGCTAGGTTTGTGATAGATTGGTGTGCCACAACGTAATTTTGGTCTTTATCAGTCAGGCTGGACTGTGCGCTCGGTCAGTCTTTACAGGTGGTAGTGATGTCTGCTCCTTCGCACAGAATTAGCCGGCCAAAATGAAGAGAAAAATGCTCTCTCCAATGGGTACTGTGACCACTGGGTGCTATGGCCAGGCAGATGTGGCAGCAGCAGCAGGTGCCTGTCCATGCTCCTGTCTCTCTTTTCAGGTCTCTGTGCAAGAGCAGTGGCTTTCCTGCAGCTCAGAGGCATTTCCCAACAGGTCTCTCACAAGCAATGAGTTCCTGCCAAAAGAGTTTGTTGTCTTGAATCAGCATTTTCTGACTGGAAAGAAGAAATTCCGATTGCTTCTACTCATTATAAATGAACAGACTGACAGTCCCTGGGAGAGAGACTTTACCCATCACATTTGATTCAGTGTGGCTCTAAGAAATATAATCAACAGACCTAATGGAAGATCTCCCAATATCTCAGTGTGGAGAAGAGCTAATACTTTTTAAACCAATTGCATGTTTAAAAATACGTGTTTCAGTCATCTCCAGCAGCCTCGTGTTGTGCTGATTTTGACTGGGATAGAGTTAATTTTTCCATAGTAGCTTGTATGGGACTATGTTTGGATTTGTGCTGAGAACAGTGTTGATATAATACAGGGATGTTTTTGTTGCTGCTGAGCAGTGCTTACACAGAGTCAAGGCCTTTTCTGCTTCTCACCCCACCCCACCAGCGAGCAGGCTGGGGGTGCACAAGAAGCTGGGAGGGGACACAGCTGGGACAGCTGACCCCAACGGACCAAAGGGATATCCCACACCATATGATGTCATGCTCAGCATATAAAGCTGGGGGAAGAAGAAGGAAGGGGGGGACGTTCGGAGTGATGGTGTTTTATCTTCCCAAGTAATGGTTACGTGTGATGGAGCCCTGCTTTCCTGGGGATGGCTGAACACCTGCCTGCCCATGGGAAGGAGTGAGTGAATTCATTGATTTGCTTTGCTTGTGTACACTGCTTTTGCTTTACCTATTAAATTGTCTTTATCCAACCCATGAGTTTTCTCACTTTTCTCTACCAATTCTCTCCCTCATCCCACCAGGGAGTGAGTGAGCGAGTGGCTGTGTGGTGCTCAGTTGCCAGCTGGGGTTAAACCATGACACATGCTAACAGCATAGAGTTGTGCCAGCACCATCAAAAAGAGAAGGTTGCATTATCAAAGACTTCAGCTATTTCCCCTGGCTAATCTAGAAAGAGAATCCCAAACTCATTGAAGTGCCCTGGGCAGATATTTTATAGCAGTACAGGCTATTTCATTGCTGGAAGCAAGTCTATAATAGCCTTTTAAGCATCATTCAGCCTGAATTATCTGCCTGAGATATGTACATAAATCATGTTATATTACACAATATTTTTTCTTGCCCCCTTTCTTGAATTTTACTCCTCCAGTGCAAGTTCTAGAAAAGAAGCAAATTAGATTTCCTTCAGTTACTCATCACAGCTAGTAGGATGACTGAGTTATGCCAGGAATTTTTGGCTCAGTTTGTCATATTCAGAGGAGTGAAATTCTACCTAATGAAGTGGGAGAGGTGTTACAGAAAGAGGAGGCAGTAACTTACTTATTATTACTCATTTTACCCTGCTTGATTTTCTGTCATTTAACTAGCTGTGTATGCCCTACACTGTTGTAGTACCTGGATGATCCATTAACTGAGCCTCATCCTCACAACTTCCCTCCTGAGGGAGGCTCATGTCCTAATGATGGGGCCATTAGGAAAACGATTTTAACCACCTTAATTCATCCCAGCCCTAATTTCCAGCTATTTCATAAGGGCATAGTTAGGGAAAAGGGGTTAAACCCTACTGTGCCTGCTGGGGCACCTCCTCTGAGTAGTGCAACTCTAGTGTTTTCATAGCAGAAATGGGATAAAATATAGAAAATATACCCATGGCAGGGAATAGAAATGAGACCCACCTGTCTGGCTGAATGCCATAAGCATCAGGCTGCAGGACTGACCTTACATGCCTGCCCTCTCTTGCTTTGGGAAGTCTCTCATTCTTGCTTGCATGGGGACAGTGATTCAGGAAAAAGATATGCTCTCACCTGGAATTTCAAAGATAACCCAAATTTTAGAAGTTGGGTGAAAATTGACAGCTATTAAAGGAGAGACATCTGAATTATAGCCCCACATAAAGAAAGGAGGTGTCAGTTCCTAGCATGCACCAGGAAGGCAGCAGCACCTGGCAAGTCAGTATGCGACAGCTTAGAATTACTGCTTCTTAGGATGGAGACTGTGAGAGGCAGAAGACATCATTGTGTAGGCTAGAGGCCAGTGGACACAAAACCAAGGGAAACTGGGTCTTGTTAGTTCTGCTCCTCCAAACCCAATTTATTACTGTTATCTTTTTGGGTGCTGCCTGTAGAATTTAGTCTCAATACACCTGCTTGTGGGTGTCAAGTGGCCCTGGGGTTGCCCAGTGGTTGGAGGGAAGATGATCCAGCAAGCCTCTGGTACCATCACGTCCAGCCTGTTGGCTGGTAGGGGATGGCCAAGTGCCCAGTGAGTGGTAGATGCTGAACAAGTTGAAAGGCTCCATCTGTCCCTGTGCTGCTACTGACCCAGAGCAGGAGCCATCTATGCCCACATGTACACAGGCAGAGCTGTCCAGATTTGGTGTAGGGAAGTCTGGTGAATCTATTCCTAGCTGATTGTGAAGTATGAAAAGTGATGTATATAGAAATTTTGGCAATAAGGCTAAGAAACAGTGTTGGTTACAGCCCCGTTCCCTCTGAAGCTGACGCCTGGCTGTAGTGGTAGGATGGTGTAGAGAAGAAGTGCAAGTCCATTGCCTGCCTGTTGAGCTGAGCTGTGCACCTGACCATGTGCTAATTGGCTTACAACAGGCTAAATGGGTTGAAGTTCTACACAAGGGCCCAAGGGAATGTGAACATGTCCATAATGGGTCTGTGACCAAGAACTGCCCATTGCCTGTTAGTGTGCTATTGAATTAATCTTCCTCCCTGGAGTCAGTGTCTCTGAAATGTGTCCAAGTGACATCTCTAGAGCCTGAAGATCACTAGTGATGTTCTGCAACCTTAACACTGGAGGGACATGCTCTTCAGTGATCCACCACCAGCATTAACACCGGGGGGACACACTCTTCATTGATCCACCCCTTTCTTTTAGATGTGAAGAGCGGCAGCTCCTGCTAAGAGTGAGAAAACAAGTTTGTTTCAATAAATGCTCGGGCTGCCAACAAAAATACCAGGCAAACTGTAGTAGTGTTTGTACGATGTTGACATATGCCCACTGGGAGCACGGCTGCCACCACCACCTCATTTTGCAGAGGCCATCGACAGCTGTCAGATGATAACAACTTTGGATAATTAGTGTCCTGAAGGGCTTGAACTGAGGGCTCAGAAATGAAAGACTGTATTAGAGAACAGCTATTTCCTCCTCACCCCTCGAGACTGGTTGTGTATGTCAAGCTCAACAATAACATTAAAAAAAAGTAATACTAAGAAAAGCAATATAGCAGGCTAAATTGCATTTGCTGCATCTTGGGCTTACATTTCATTACAAATACCTTCTTACTCAGGGTACAGTCTTTTTAAGTCATTAAGACAAGTCCTGAAGTCCTTTCTCAGTTTTCACTCATACCTTGGATGCTTTCTCATTAACTTCAGTGGATGTCTCTTTGTCTGACTGAAAACTGAAAGGGGGTCTTGGGATTTGAACTACTGGGAATTTTGCTTGAGTAAGCAGCAAGAAATGTGGCCATGATAATAACCTTTTCTTTTTTTCTTTCCCACTATTTTTTTTCTGTTGATTTTCTGACAGCTCTGAAAGAGTGGGAGGAAAGCAGTTAGGACTCACCACCTTTTTGGTTTCTTTTTGAGGATTTGTGAAATGTTTTTTAATTTCTAAGCAGAAGGTCATTTCCTCTGAAAAGCCATCATATTTCATTTAGAAAATGTCAATTAAAAATCTTAGGGGCTTTTTTTTTCAACTAAAACATCATGAAGATATCAAGATAACTACCAAAACATTTAGGTCAACAAAAATCTAGCCTTTTTTTGGATTAAAAAAGCCCCATAAGTTTTAACTGAATTCTTTGCCCTGTTCTAAATTAAAAGTTTGGCTAAATCATTCCCGTAGAGACTGTGTTCAAACGGGGACATGTTTACATATGTGCCTCTGATCATGCAAGATAGTGCTGGATTACGGGATGCGCTTGCTTTCCAGCCCCAGAAAATGGCATGTCCTCACCATGATCCTGTCTCTCGCTAGAAATGTGGACTACTCAGATAACAGCAACTTCACTCTTTTCCTGACCTCAGAAAAAAGCTCTTTTTTTCAAGGAGAAAGTGAGACCAAGGGCAAAACTGTATTTGAGCACTTCTGGACACTGTGGAGAGGCTGCCCCAGTTTTATTATTGGAGAGTGGCGTGTTGTAGGGGAAGACTTCATTCTCAGAAAAAGTGTACTTTAGTCTATTTTGAGTTTGGTTTAGAAACCACCAAAAGGTTACTAAAATGGTGAAGAGATTTATCTAAGATGAAATCAAGAATGCCCAGCTATGGGTTAGGCTGCAGTGAAAGCAGCCAGCAATCACAGGTGCCTGGGAGAGGAGATGCTAACCCAGGGAGGGCTGCGTTGCCTCGGGGGATGCAGCCTCCAACAGAAAGGTGACAAAAAGCAGCTGCAGGACAATAACAGCTTAAAAACAGCATAGACATCTCTGCAATTAGCATCTGAACATGCTTAACATTTCCTCTCTTTTACCTGTGGTTTTAACCTCAAACCTCTTTTATCCTATTTTGTGCAGCTGTACGGCTGCTTCTCAACCTCCCCGCTCTGCCAGAGGAGTTCAGAAGAAGCTGTGGCAGAAATGACTGGGCATCCTCAGAGTATGCCCATGCCAATCTCCACAAAGTAAGTCTTTTTTTCGTACACCACAATGTAATAATGGACACCGGCCCTTACTCAGCCTCATTTAATGACCCATAGCTGAGTGAATAATTCATTCAGTGCCTAGAGATCTTGTGCGGAGACTTGTTTTACCACAGGGCCCTGGGGAATGAAAACAGTAATAAAGTTCCAGCTTTTAACCCATCCATTTACCAAGCCTCGTGATATTATTGCTTCCATGATCAATTTAAATGAACATGTTGGAAGTTTACTAGCAACCTTCCTGTATTTCATGCCTCAGTACATATTTTTTCAGAGCATTTACAGCTTATACTTATTGTTGGTTTGAAGGGAATACAGAATTCCCAACTGCAAAGTCATACTTTTATTTAAAGCTTTAATTGTCTTAAAGAAGAGCCTTTCTGAAATCTAGCCCTTTTGGAGTCACTGGTGCTGTTTATTATCCAGTAAACTCTTTTAAGCTTTGGGACAGGTTAATACTCCTCAGCATCAGTATAATTTTTCTTAGGCTGTGTTACTGTGTTTATATGAGGATCTTCATTTTGCTTTGGCAGCAGAATTTCTTTTCTGCTTCTGCAAATTACAAAAAAGAAAAAAAAAAGCCTTCCTAAGCTGGATTGCTTTGCAGCTGTGAAAACCTATAATAACTTCAGTCGGATTACAACTACATCAAAGGTATTATATATCCCTGAGTAACATATTTACTGGGCTTTTCAACAGCTGTATAATTAGCTCTGGATGACTACTTTTTTCCTCCACATCTTTAAATATCCATATTTCAAAATTCACAGAAATTCAAAGGGAGGGTGGTTTTCCTTTTCATAGAAGGTGCAGCCCACCAGATTTTTTCCTTAGCTTTCCCCCCCCCCCCCCCCCCCAAAAAAAAGAAAAAGGCCTCAACTTCCCTATCCCCTGGTAACCAGACCCAAGGTATCCAGCACCCCTCCTGGCATGCTGTGCCTGTTTGATTGATGAGGGAGGTGATTCAGGCAGGGGACGGGGATGGGGCCCTTTGTGGCGTCCCCTGAGGAGGCAGCTTAGAGGCAGCAGCTGTCCCCAGAGCCGGTCGCAGCCCCCTCACACAATAGGAGGATGGCAGAAGGTGAGGAAAACACTCGTGCCTCCACAAGGAGGAATAAAGACTCCATATGTCCCAAGCCTCAACAGATGCTCCTGCAGGGTGACCCCCTTCGCCATCCCCTCCCTCCCGCCTTGCACTTGCAGTGCCTCCATCACCGGCACTGACAGCCCCTATTCACAGGGACATCCCCAGCGAGGGTTGCCGTCACGGCCCGCCGGCACGGCAGGCGCTTTTGGGGAAGGGGTTGTGCACAGGGTTGGACTGGACAGTGCATGGAGTCAAAAACCCCTCTCCCGCTGTGATCCTGCACATATCGGTCTGCTGTCATTCCTTTGCAGAGGCTTTTGTTATGCAATTACCTTTATTCTGGGAACAGGAGGGAAAAGAGGCTTTAAAATTCTCTTTAACTCTAGCTGGGTTTTCTTTTCATATTTTTTTGCCCTATGAAGAGTAGAAGGGAGTGCTTCAGTGTCGACCTGGAGGGAAGGCTTTTTCCCCCCAGGAGAATACATCACAACCTGCCGGTTTATGTTGTGCTGATTGCTCAGTCGCACGGCCAGGGTGGCAAAGGAAGGTGTGAGAAACACTTTTACAAAGCCTCTGTAGAAATGCTGATTTCCTCTTTTAATTTTTTTTTCAGCTGATGGGACTTTGAACTCAGTTTTCTCTTTACAGTCTTCCTAAGATGAGCTCCTAGCCTGAATTTGTCTGTTCCTCCCAATGTTTCATTACGGCCCTGTGATGTGTTGGCTGGCTGGCTCTGATGTGCAGTAAAGACCCAGCTGGCTGAGCACTTTCAGGACAAACAGATAAGACAATTTACTCTCTGATTTTATGAGAGCCATTTACACTTTGCAGAATTTTTTAAGCAGCAAGCCCTTAAGAAGCATATTCTGAGCGTGGTACCTAGGAGAATTGCACACACATTTCCTGTCAGCAGCCGGAGAATAGTGTCTAACACCTGCTATGAAGAGCTTGAAATATATTCTTAAATGGCTTGATTGCTTTGCATTTCCCTTGAGAAGAGATGAGACATTATGGCGCAGTTTCTTTTCCACAAGGAGACCTACTGCAGATACTTGTTCAGTGAAGCTCCCAAGCAGTGTGGCTGAGCCCATGCTCGCTCGTGCTTATGCTCACTGGGATTTGAGCCTGTGCTTAAAAATCTAGCTTATGCTCAGAGGGACCCTCAAGACCAGTAGCTGGGGCGCAGCAGACATGGACCATAAGCAATTGAGGACAGGATCCTGCCCTACTAGGGTTTAAAGAGTCAGTTGAGAGCAGGGATAAACACCAGCAGAAAAACCTCTCAAAGGGTCCTTGTTGTAAGCACACACTTGTGACTCTGCAGTCTCTGTTCTCCCTCTGCATTGTCCCAGGCCACACTTCGGAAACCAGCAGCGAGAGAGCCATGTGTTTCGCAAGAGAAGTGAAAACATCCACCTTGGTTTCCTGGCTCCATCTGCTTTAACAGAGCATCCTTCTACTCCCATCCAGGTGCACTGCAGTGGCATCAGGAGGAAACCTTCCCACCCTCGGCCAGGTGGGAGCCAGCACCCATCAGGGAATGGCTGAATACATCTTCCCCTGCACCCCCGGCCTCTGATGCTCCAGCCAGCGGGCTGCCCTTGTCAGTGATGAACCAGTTATTACACAGTGAATATTTGGCTACCCAAACACTGGAGGGGTAAACCAGAGAACCTTCTATACCACATTTCCCAAGAGCTTAAACCCCAGCCTCTTTGATGCACAGCAGGTGGGAAGGAGGTGTGCTGACAGTGATAGGCACTTTTATAGGGGACCCTTTTATTTCAGCATCTTGAATGGGAGCACGTTGCCAGCCATTACCTTGCAGCCCTTGCACTCCTCTGTACCAGCCCTGTGGGCTGGTGTATAACTTTTTTAGAAGGCACTGTGGTTTCAGCTGAACTTGGTAGGAGCTGGGAGTTTTCAGCCCCATGGAAAAAACAGTGCAATCCAAGAGCAAAATTATATGAAAAGAAAGCAACAGTGATTTTCTACCCCAGAATGTTTCTGTTTTCAGACACCTGAATATATACTCAGTAAAGGAAAGAGGGAATCTATTAGGTATGTAAATATTAATATTTATGAAATAAATCCTGAAGTTTCAACTCTTTGGTTGTGGATGTCTTGAAGCTTATTCCATGGAGGATAATGTTTTTCTGCTAACAGGTGAAATGGTGGAAAAATCAGGACAGGCAGAAACTCGTTTAGCATTTCAATTAACAGGGAAAAGGCCCTGGAATTTGAGTAGCAATTTTTTGTAACTTTCAATGAATATTTTCAAAGCTTTCTCAAATAATGTAGTTTTCTTTGAACTTCAGTTGCTGGAAAATGCCCAGGAATTTCACACAGATAAGTAGCCTTTTTCCTCACTGCCACTCCTCCACCTGCAGGATGGTTCAGCTGTGATTCCTCGTCCCTGTTTCATGTTCCCTGTGCTTCTGTGTGGACCTTTTACTCCTTGCAAAGGCAGCTGGACCTGGGTGCTGCAGTAAGGCTGCTGGTGGGGAGGCTGGATGGGATGCAAGTCTGACTAACTCCAGCCTTAATGCATGTATTTTGCTCTTGCAAATTAAAAAATAGAACCAAAACAATAAAAAAGGGCAGGTGTAAAGATATGTTTATGGGACAGCTTCAGAGGTTTTCTAATTATTTTTTGGTCTGTGGAGGAGTAGAAACTGATCCTTGCAAATGCTTTTTGCAAAATGGCATTGAGCCAGAATGTCCTTAATTAGGACTCCCTCTGTCTAGCAACAACAGGAAAATCCGTCCTAGATTCTGTCAAAGTCTTCATGAGAAAGCTCTGTCAAACATACCTGATGAGGACAAATCAGCACATTTCAATTTCACCCACCTTTCCTGGTCAAATCTAGTTCATTTTATTGTCCTTGTGCCAAATTTCCTAGTTTTTAGAAAGCAAATAGTTTTCTCCATAAAATAAGGTGGAAAAAGCCAGCCTGGGAAACAGCTCAGGTTGACCATGGAGAATCACCCTTGCTGCCAGATTGCTCTGATCACACTGCACGCTGTGTTCATGCCCATTGTTCCTGCATTTCAGGGCTGGGCAGAGAGAATGTGACTGATGTAATTCAATGCCCATGATTTCTGATTTACAGCCATAAGCAACCGGATATGCCTCCTCTCTGTTCCTGTGCTATTCTATTAACTGGCATAGACCGGGAAGTTTCTAGGGTGGTGGGCAGTCAGCTATGTCCCAGCAGAGCACAGCACTCGGCCCAGGGAAACCAATCCTCCCTCCTGGTGTCGGTAGCGCTGTGAACTTCAGAAGCTCTATAGCTCTGAGTTGACTGTAGTTAATTGTGAAATTTCAGGAGGATACATCTGTTATAAAGGAAGGGTCTGATTTGAAGTATTAAAATCAACGGTCAACTTCTCTGTTGTGGTTTGGCAGGCAGGGGAGAGTGATGGGGCCGTCCCTTCCTGCACGTGAAATCCTATCCCCAGGAAGAGAGCCCGTACATCAAAGGGGCCTTGCTCGCATGCTGAGCTGCTGGGATTCATCGTGCACATCTCCGGAGGGAGGGCTGGCTCCCTGCCTTGCTGCCACCACTGCCCGTGCTCCCCCAGCTACATACTGCTGCACATGCGACCACGGCGGATCCTGTCCTCTCTGCTGCCAAAGCAGCCTGTGGAGTTTCTGCTTTGCATGTCCCACAGCAGATGTGCCGTAGCTAAAATGTGAAGGATTGCTCAGCAGTCATAGAATCATAGAATCATAAAATCGTTAAGGTTGGAAAAGACCCTTAAGATCATCTAGTCCAACTGTTAACCTAGCACTGCCAAGTCCACCTCTAAACCATGTCCTCAAGCACCATGTCTACCCAGCTTTTAAACACCTCCAGGGATGGGGACTCAATCACTTCCCTGGGCAGCCTGTTCCAGTGCCTGACTACCCTTTCAGTGAAGAAGTTTTTCCTAATATCCAACCTAAACTTCCCCTGGTGCAGCGTGAGGCCATAAACTACAGTCAAAACTACATCCAGAGGTAAATCTGCAAGGGTACCCACTGGGCTGACTCTTCAGTTGCCGTGTATTGGGGTAGGCCTGCTGCTTATCTGTAGGGCAATGCTGCCTTGCACCAGGTGAGGAAATGGCCCATCAAAATCTGCTTTGCAGCTATGCAACGTGAGACGATAGGTTAGAGCAGCTCCCATGACTATGGCCCATATTGGAGTCCATAATTTCCATCAACCAGCATGTCCAGAGCGAGAAGCTCCAAGTTTTATCTTCTGTGCCACAGTGACATTTGCAGCTGCAGGCTTTTGTAGGGTGAGGCAATGAGGAGGTCCCCAGTTACTTGCAGACTACTTTCCTTTTAATGGAATCATATTGCACCTCCCAGTATGGGATTCAATCCCATTATCGGTGTGAAAGTATAAATGCCCATATTCAAAGGTAAGAATAAAGACAGACATGCTAATTGCATGTCTGCAAGATGTTTAAGAGAAAAGGCATTGAGCTTTGGGTTGGTGCTCCTACATAAAAATAAATGATAACATCATGCAACCAATAAAAAAAAAAGAAAAAAAAAGAGGAAATGAAAACAAATAAAAAATACTCTACATGGTGGTTTGTAATGGATCTGACAAGTCTAGCGGCTACTTCAGCAGCACAAACAGACGTTCCAGGATGCACTATGTTTTATATTGTACATGTTAAAATATTTAGTAACTACATTGCTATAAACATTGTTTTGATCTCAAAGTGCACCATATTTTAAAGCCTGTTGTACTCCAGGAAGAATTATATTCTCCAGCCTCCTTAATAAAAGCCACAATCTATGATGCTCTTGATGTGCACAGGCCCAGACTACACAGTATGATGACATTCTTCAAGAGGCCTTTAATGAATTAATGCCTCTCCAAATGGTTTTAAGCTTACAAAAAGAAGATGTGTGCATGATCCTAAATCATTTGGAGCCATTTTATTCAGTGCCTATTGATTTTAGTGCCAGTAAACCTCACTGCTGCCTGCCTCTGATGAGTATTACATTATATCCTCCATAGCACACAATGGGATTTAACGGCGCCAAAAATGTAATTTCAGCACAAAATCCAGAAGTCATTACAACATCAGCTCTCCTTTTTCTTCCAAACTTAAGGTACCTGAAGATCAAACTTCTGAAGAAACTGGAGCCATTTCTCTGAAGTGAATTCAGAGAACTTATTCCTCCATCTTAAAACTAATCGTTGGGGCTGGAATGGGCTTAAAAATAAGAAACAGCAAAGTTGGTCGTTTTTTTTCTCATGCAGCCTTTATATGGACTCATTACTTTAATACCGATAATGGCAGACAAGGATGGTTGTCTCTGTGGTTGGTAGGTATTTGTAGAAAGAAGTTCTCTCTCTTCTCCCCTTAAGGCAACTCAGAAAAGATGTTCTGGTGAACAGGGTCAAAATGGCCATGCAACCATGCACAGAAGTTCTAACATTCACTTGTAATCCCCACATAGAAAGAAAAACCTACAGGGTGATGTTAATGATTTCTCCTCCAATTGTGTGTGTGACACAGTTTTTGCTTTCCCAAGCACAGTGCACTTACTGACAGCAGTCTGAAATACTCTGCCTTGCATGTGATCTTTGGGGGAATATTGGTGGCCACAATACTGGACCGATACTGCAGTTGTGTGATGCTGTGGCTGGCTGCAGATACAGACCCAAAATATTCTGAGTTCCTAATGTGGGGAATGGATGATAAAATCGGTCAAGCCCAAGTGTCAGAGAAGAGGAACCTTGGATGTCTTCATTTTATTTCATTTCATTTCATTTTGTTTTGTTTCATTTCATATCTTCTTTCATTCTTTTTCTCTTTTCCCTCTCCTCTCCTCTCCTCTCCTCTCCTCTCCTCTCCTCTCCTCTCCTCTCCTCTCCTCTCCTCTCCTCTCCTCTCCTCTCCTCTCCTCTCCTCTCCTCTCCTCTCCTCTCCTCTCCTCTCCTCTCCTCTCCCTCCCCTCTCCTCTCCCCTCCCCTCTCCCCTCCCCTCCCCTCCCTTCCCTTCCCTTCCCTTCCCTTCCCTTCCCTTCCCTTCCCTTCCCTTCCCTTCCCTTCCCTTCCCTTCCCTTCCCTTCCCTTCCCTTCCCTTCCCTTCCCTTCCCTTCCCTTCCCTTCCCTTCCCTTCCCTTCCCTTCCCTTCCCTTCCCTTCCCTTCCCTTCCCTTCCCTTCCCTTCCCTTCCCTTCCCTTCCCTCAGCAGTACCATTTCCAAAACACAGAGATACTTATGCTATTCCAGAGTCTTCCCAATGCATGCCAGCAGATGACTTTTCCCTTCCCAGTTCTCAGGGAGTTGCTGCTAAAGATGAGAATACACCTCATTTCCTCAATTAATGATGCATCTTGTTCAGTTGTGCTCTTCAGCCCATACTCAGCCCTGACCTGCAACCCCCATCACAGAATCATAGAATCATAGAATAGTTTGGGTTGGAAGTGACCTTTAAAGGTCATCTGGTCCAACCCCCCTGCAATGAGCAGGGACATCTTCAACTGGATCAGGTTGCTCAGAGTCCTGTCCAGCCTGACCTTGAATGTTTCCAGAGATGGGGCATCTACCACCTCTCTGGGCAATCTGTGCCAGTGTTTCACCACCCTCATCATAAAAAATGTCTTCCTTATATCTAGTCTGAATCTACCCCCTTTTAGTTCAAAACCATTACCACTTGTTCTACTGCAACAGGCCCTACTAAAAAGTTTGTCCCCAGGTGCAGCTGGTTAAGCAGAAGCAGGATACAGTCAGCTTTCAACCCCCGCAAAAGTGCCGCTATGGGGCTGGGGGGCCCCCAGCTCTGAAGTGTCCTGGGTCTCCCATTGTGTCAGCCCTCATGGAAACAACTTTGATCATTTCCAGCAAGCAAGAAGAGATGAAAAGAGGGATCTTGGGAACAGAAGCCATGAGCAAAGTAATTCTGTACCATGGGAATAGATATGGATATAAGACCCATGGAGGTAATGGGTTTATGGCAAAATGGATAGGAATATCATCAGATTGACCTGATCTCCCTATGTAGTACCTGACTGAGGAGGAGAGCTGGGGTGAATTCACAAGCAAAAGAGCCTCTCAGGGGACAGATTGATCTCTGTGAGCGAGTTTCATCCACACTCAGCATCCCAGGATGGAGGTGCGGAGGGGATTTGCCCACCGCCCGCCACGCTGGGCTCCTGCCTTCCGGTTAAGTACTGCTGCAAAGCTGAGAGAGGCTGGTGTAAGAGCCTTTCAGCAGGCAATTAAAAGCAGAATGTTTTCTGTAATATATAAACAAGCCCATTAAGCCTGACTTTAATGGGGCTGAGATTCTGTGATAAATAATTGAAAAGAAAGCTTAAAGTGAATTTCAAAGATTTTTTTTCCCTTTTAAAGTGTATTTACAATACTTCAGTACTTTATATAGCTTGAATGTTTAATCAATTGTCATATAAGGAGAGTTCAGTTCCTGGAGTTTTGTGATATATATGTACTAAACAAGCCACTTGAATGTCAAAGACACAGAGCAGCAGCTCTTGGGTTGAGACAGATTTGACACAGTTTGTAGTGGCTTGTGCATGGGAAAAGCTTGCTCTCAACATCTCGGCTGCTCTCTGTAGATTAAAAGGGCCTTGAAACAGCTTGAATTTCTTCTGCTGTAGCATATATAGGACTATGAGATAGCCAGGCACTGGACACAGACCTGCTAATTTCTCTCCTGCTCCCTGGGTCCAGCCAGCACCTGGCACAAGGTCTGTTTTCTCTATCAGCTCTGAGGCAAAACCCCAGCCCTGCTTCAACCGGGCCAGAGGGATGGGAGTGCAGAATGAGTGAATGTTGGAAAGGAGCAGCTGATGTTTATCGTGCACTAAACATACTTGTCAGGTGCCTTGTTGTAGGTATTTTTCCTGGGTTGGTTGTGATTAAGGACGTCAGGGGTGATATGCTATTCCCTTCTCAGTGAGCGAGCATTTATCCAGCTTCCATTAACACGAGGCCTGATGAGATAGGAATGTCCCTCAGTGCCTTTCAACACACACATTTAAAATGTCTTGTAAATTAGCTAAGACTTTGGATTTCCCATCGACTATGCAGATTCCCTTGATGAGGCTAAACTGGCACCGCCTCAGGGATGTCACTGCAGCCATGCTGCTGTTTAAAAACTCCAAACACTCTTCTTGGTCCTTCTTCCTCCCCCCTGACCTGTGCTCAGACCAGAATGATGCTGATCTCTATTTTGCAGAGGAGAAGCAGGCTCTCTATAAACCGGAGGTCGAGCGTGGCGTTAAGCCCCGGAAGCTGTTTTAATAGGTGTTTTGTGAAAGCTCTCATACATGTTTTAAGGTGCTGAAGTGCTTTGGGACTTGGGGCACGCAGAAGTTTATTGATGACCCCTCCCAGGTTTTACCTCCTACTGAAATGGGAGTCACTGGGGAATTTTTTTTTTTTACCCCTTTGTGTTCCTTTAAATGATTCTGTTTCTGTGCCGCAGTGTTTCGGCTGACTGGGAGACTCCTTGGTCCCTGCCTTCTCTGGGGTGTTAGCAGCAGTGACTACTCCATGGCTTAGTGGGGATCAAACTGGCACCAAAAGAGTTAATCAGGAATGGAGGCTCTCTAATGTGAACAGCCTGGCACAGTACTCTCCCTGCTCAGGAACACACCAATAATTGCCCAGATGGATTTAAAAATAATAATAATAAACATAGATATTTAAAATGATAAAAACAAGCAAAGGAGTATGCAAATGATTAGAAACTCACGGCAAAAGGGATCAAATCCTGCTCTGAGCAGCCGTGCTGGAAATGGTGCGGTGTAGTCCCGGCTTTGCACCGGTGTGCCTGAAATCACAGCTCGTTCCTGCAGAATCCCCTAATCACCGTTCCATTAACTCATATAACTGTGTGGGACTAGAGCAGATTTCTCAATAAAAATGATGGATAAGTAAATTGGGAGAAGCACTCTACCACTTAGCAGGTGTGAAAAGATTGACAGTCCCAGCGCTGCCGAGGGAGGATTGTGTGCACTGACTGGAGGGTGTCGCTGTGTAGAAACGCTTGTGCGTGGCTGGGGGAAAATTGCCATGGTTTTTTCCAAGGGTGCATGAATGGGAAATGGTGATGCTGAAGCAGGATGCAGGAGAGCTGCAAACACCCTGCAAGCAAACAACGTGCAGCACAGTATGGGCAGCAGTAATGTGAGGAAGGACCAGAAGCCTCCTGGCTGCTGGTTCTCCTCATCGTGACAGTAAGCATGAAAGTCAGGGAGCTCTCAGCATTGCGGAGATGTGTCTGGGTGTGAAATCCCATGTGGCTGTTCCCGTGCCAGACCTGAGGGCGAACACACATGCCTGGGATGTGCCCCTCTTTTGGTCTTTTAGACTATTGAATGGAAACACCTTCCACAACACTTCAAAAGCCACTCTGTGTATGAACTAGAGCCTTGTTAATAAAGCATTTCTCATAAAAGTGATAGTTCCTTTGATACTCCTGTGTCCCACACTGCCCAATGCAGCCCTCTCTCTCTGTGGGGATGCTTCTGTCTGAAATTGTGGACAGAGAGAAGTGCGCCCTTCCTCTGCTCTCGGGGCTGAGATGTGTCCGAGTGGGGTGCGCCAAGCAGATCCCACAGGCAGATGTGTCCCGGAGGGTGAGCAGGAAGACTGGAGTGAAGGCAATGCATCAGAGTGAAAAATGGCATAAGGGAAGGTACTCCTGTTTGTGGCTGAGAGACATGCTGGCCCTTTTGGGGAACTGGCAGGAATTACGGAGCAGCAGGTTTGATTGCATGGATAATGTAGTAATTTAATGGGCAAAACCTGTAGGCCTGCTCCTCTGTCCTGGTTAAAACCCAGTCTGAGCTCCTGTCTTCTCCGCAGAGGGGGAATCAGGGAGAGGGCACAGCTCCTCTGCTTCCCTCCAGGGGCTGGCGACCTGTGGGAACAGAGGAGGCTCCCGAGGTCCTGCAGCACAATGGCGTTTAACTCTCTGCTCACATGTGGCTCCCAGCTCCTGCTAAAAGCATGGTTTGAAAGGAATATCCCTTTGGCCTGCTGCATCCCCCCACGTTGGCATCGCGTCCTGCAGCTCCTCTTCAGGCTGCTCTGATCCCAGAGCCAGGAACTTTTCCTTGGGCTGAAATTCCCACCATGGCCCTCCCATTCAGCATTTCTGAGCATTTATAACATGCTCAGCAACTAATTAGCAAAGATCTGTCAATGACGCCACTCAGAGATGAAAGTGGCCTTGCCATTTTCTTGCTCCATCCAGACAGCCAGAGGCAACGCAAGGTCCTGGGTCTCTCCTAGGACTGGGCTTCTTACCGATGGCCAGGCTGCAAGAGCCTGACTGCTCCCAGGGCTGCTACGCTGCTCGCTGGGCATGCTGGAGGGCCACCATCACTGTCCCCCTCCCTGTCCCCACCAGCCCAGCTCACTGGACATGCACTTTTCCCCTTGCCATCATGGTGCATCACTGCCATTGCAGCCTTGGGCTGCGGGAAGCAGTGGCAGAGAAACATCCCTGCGATGAGAAAAAAGAAGGGGGATCAGGATTAATTTTCATACACAGTGCCTGGAGAATTAGGCGTTTGTAAGATTTATTGAGTGAGAAACAATGCTTCACCTAATCCCTTGGCAGAGGGAGCCACTCCGGCTAACGACTGCTCGATAATTAGCGCTGGGAAATCCCCCGCTCCCTCCTCTGCTGTGCCTCAGAGGTATTTCAGGCGCTATCGAATCTAATGCTAAATTGAACCCCAGCGTGGTGAGCAGGTCTCACCATCCTGTAAGCCTGTCAGGCGCTGTGCCGGCTCCAGAGACAGGGGTTTTGGGGAGGGTGGTTGGCTACTGTCCCTCCCCTTGGCCACCCTCCAGCTGGACTTTCTGACAGTGGCAGAGGAATGCTGACCCCAGGACACCCCGCCAGGCCTCCTGGGGTGCCACGGGGACAAAGAGGCTTCCCTGAGCATGTCTCTCCTGGCTGGGGTGCTTTTGCTGGGCTTTGCTGCCTGGCAATGCTTGTCATACTGTTATAAGCCCAAAGGTCAGGGTGGTTGCCACAGGCACCACCATGGAGTCACCTCTACCTGGGGAGGGTAGAAGAGGAAAAAAGTATTTCCCAAGTCCAACCACTGAAAAAAAAGAAAAATAACTGCCTGTTACATGGCTCTGAGCTGTTCTCTATCCTAAAGGTAAAGGATAAAGGTGTGAAACAGGGAGTGTCTCGCAGGGTGGATGGCCACGGTGTTGCTGGAGCCACATCTGCTGGGAGGGAAGTGATGCTCCTGTCCCAAGCCAGCACCGAGTGCCATGATGTGCAGGGAAAGGCAGTGGTCAGACCAAAAAAAGACAGGCAGAAGAATTGTAAGTGCCAGGCAGAGCAGGCTCCTGGAAACCACAGCGATCGCACCATATCGTCTGCTGGGTCTCCATAGCTGTCGATCATCCACTGCAGTGAGCAGTTCCCTTACAGATCCTGAGGCAAGCGGCAGCAGAAAAACCCAAGGTGTGCTCTGGGGTTGCAAAAGAAGCAGGCAGAGTCCTGCTGAAAAATACCCTGAGGCTGGCTTCATTGCACAGCTGATGTGCAACAGCAAGGAGCAGTGATGGCCATATGGTGTGCCACCGCCACGCTTTTCCCCACTGCAGGTGTCCATGAACTGGCAGTCAGAAAGGTAGTTAAAGGAAAATGACATTTGCAGAGTAATTCTCCAGCGTTGGTCCTGAGTGAAAAGCACTAATCACTTACAGAAGTGAAGCTTATACGTGACTCAGGGAATTTTTGAACCTTAGCAGTTGCTTGCTGCAGAGCAGCGTGAATTATCCCAGCGATGCAGTCCCCTGTCACTGCACTGTGGGTAGTACGTCATCAGTCTTACTTAGGACTAAGGTGGGTGTCTACAAGCTATTCCTGAAATGCATTTTTACAGCTCCCTTGCTTCTCTGTTTTTTTAAATGGCAAAGCTCTGACAAAATCATCCCCACAAGCCAAGATTTTCAGAAGTGACTAATGGTTTTGGATGGCACTCTTTGGGTACTCTTGTGAGAGTGCGCTGTTGAGGGTATTACTGTTCAGGTCTTGTGAGACATCGCACACTTTTGAGAGGCCTTGACCATAATCTCAAGATTATGTTGTTTGAAAAGTCACACTGCCAGGATAGGCGCAAGGCACTATCGTCCTTGATAAAGAATGAGGATCAGCCTGGAAGGATCCAAGAGAGGAGATATGTCTTGGGACAAATTCCACAAGCATCTAAACGTGAATCCCACCATACGAACTTCACTTTCTTCTGACAACAAAAATGTCCCCATGCTTTTCAAATGATGCAAAGCAGGTCCCCTGGACCATACTGTGCAGCTCACCTGATGCATGACAGGGATTTATCAGACAGACACTGACAACACAGGGGCTTTTCAATAAGAGAGTCCCTGCTCGTAACATTTTCCGTGCATTTCCTAGTATTACTGGCGAGATTTTCAGCTCACTTGATATATTGTTAACAGTAGCTATGAAACTAATTAACTGAGGAGAATGATATTTAACTGTCAATAAACCTTTGGATCTCTGCCCTCTTTCCTGCAAATTTAGACATTTATTCTGCAAAACCTTCTCCCTCCCCTACCCCTCCGCTTCTCTCCCTCCCTTTTTCACAGCCCCTTGGTGGCACCTTTTTGCTTCATCTGGCCCAAGCTGTTTGTCCTTTGCATCTCACCAAAGCCCGGTGCCTCTCTGCTCTCTGTCCCAATTTGGCAGGATGCCGTGTCTCACTGCTGCTGTGCCTTCTCCACCCTCCCATCACCGAAAGCCTGTGTGGGGCTTTCTCCCAGACTGGAGGCTGTCTCTGCTGCGTTCTTTGGGGCTTGTTCATAGAATCATAGAATCATAGTATCGTTAAGGTTGGAAAAGACCCTTAAGATCATCGAGTCCAACCGTTAACGTACCACTGCCAAGTCCACCACTAAACCATGTCCTCAAGCACCACGTCTACCCAGCTTTTAAATACCTCCAGGGATGGAGACTCAACCACTTCCCTGGGCAGCCTGTTCCAATGCCTGACTACTCTTTTAGTGAAGAAATTTTTCCTAATATCCAACCTAAACTTTCCCTGGTGCACCTTGAGGCCATTTCCTCTCGTCCTATCACTTGTTACTGGGGAGAAGAGACCGACCCCCACCTCGCTACAGCCTCCTTTCAGGTAGTTGTAGAGAGCAATAAGGTCTCCCCTCAGTCTCCTAACAGAGTTCTGCTGGGCATTACAGTAGTGGCATAACATGAAGGTTGACAGATGCAAAAGGAAAGAGCTTCTAATAGAGAGGTGAATATTTACCATCCAAGCACCAGCTAGCTCCCAACAGCTGTCCTTGCTGGACTGTTTAAGCCTCTTTAAACTCCAGTTACCCTTACTATCCTGACTCAGAGGGCAACAGTTCCTTTCATTCACTCATGTTCCTTCTTAAAACAAGCCTTTCAGCAAAGCTCATCATTGCTAATGCTTATTGCCCCTCCCCCTGGAAAAGCACGTTTTGGATCACTGCTGCAGTAGTGTCAGCTCTGCACATTTGCCACTGCTGAAGGAGCCCCGAGGACTGCGCAATTCCC
This sequence comes from Theristicus caerulescens, assembly GCA_020745775.1. Classification (NCBI taxonomy): domain Eukaryota; kingdom Metazoa; phylum Chordata; class Aves; order Pelecaniformes; family Threskiornithidae; genus Theristicus; species Theristicus caerulescens. The sequence continues at coordinate 62,930,351 of CM036564.1, read as the reverse complement.
TTGTGTTGTGCAGCGTATGCTCCTGACACTTAAATAATACCCCATTTCTCTGCACAATGGCCCCATGCATAAAGTGGCCTTGCAGGGAACAACAGATGACTGTAGCTTCAGAGTAGATGTGTATGTTGCTCATGTCATGGGTTTTGTGAAGGAAATCTGGAGAGGGAGGGGGAGAGGCAGATCTTTTTGCAAGAAAATATGATGAGTGAGATAAAAAACCACAATGCAGAGAAAAAACAGCTCTGGTATCTTCATGTGGCAGGCTTTGAGGACCTTGCTGATTCAGGGCTGTCTGAAATGTGTTTTCCCTAGAACATAACCCTTTCTGCCTTTGAAAGGCAGACCAGAGCCTGACTTTAAGGTATAAAATTGCTCCTGGATTCGCAAAGGTGTCCCTTCACAAGATCAACATAAGGAACGATCTCTACTGCCTCTGGGAGAAAGCAGTAAGGGCTTTGCTCCCCCTGCAAGGCTCCTCAAGGCCTGGACAGTGAGGTAGTGCCCTGAACTTCTCTGGTTTAGTTGTGCATGAACTATGTTAAATTATGGCACTGCAGATCTGAACTATCCTTGAATGACAGCAACCAAAGTAGGTACCTGGGCATAGGCTTTTTTCCCACTTGAATGTTGCGCTGGTGTCTCCCTGCTAGGTCTTTGCTTGAGTTTGGTACATCTGAGTTTAGGATCAATAGCCCAGCTTTCTTGGACACACTGCAAGAGACAATATGGAAGAAGCAGCAGCCAAAATAGCAACAACAGAAGTTGCAGCAGGCAGATTAGTGGCAGCAGCAGGCTCTGATCAAGCTGTTCTCCTTCTGTCACCATTTTGAGTGTTTATTGTGTAATGCTCCAAACTGCTGCTGGTTACAGGGCTTTACCAGCGAGAAAGGATAAAGGGCAGTACAAAGCCTCTGTAGGAATGTATGAGCCCACCCGGCTGCTCTGTGCCGGAGCTGGATGCCTTCCCTCTCCTTCATTCACAGCATGATCAGGCCCACCTGACTCCTGTCCAAGTCACACATCCTGGGGAAATGGTTGATTTTTCTTTTTGATAATTTGGTTATAAGCCTGAGGCCTGAAGACAACGAAGCTTCCGCCATTGTACAGTCTGTCTGCCCGTGCCCCCTGCCCTTCCCCACAGCTTCTCAATCTGTTGGCCCACATCAACAAACTTTGTCAGGGTGCTAAAGGTCTTCAAGCTATGAAATTCCTGCACGTTTTGTGAAAACAGGAGACTGCATTGAGGATGGATAGTTTAATCAATGCCCACGCAGGCCCCCGCAAAGCTCCTGGCTGCTATGTGTCCTGTGTTTTGCTCAAAAGGCAGAGGTAGAGCACATGGCATAAGATGGGAGCATCACTAGGGTGTGCCCAAGGGGAAAAAGTGCAAAGGACACAGAGGTGGTCAGGAGAGACCCTCGGGGAGGAGGTTCTGTGTTGAAGGTGCCGTAGGAGGAGATTTGCTGGCTTTCTGTGGGAGGTGTGCACACGACTTCACAGGCAAATCTGTAGGAATCCAGGTTTAATTGTTTTTGCTGCTGACAGAACAACTTAATTATGCACAGAGGGTCTCATTTGTTTTGGCCTCCCCGTGCAAGCCCAGATAACGAGAGGCACAGCTGAATGCCCTTTAGCTCCCTGGTTATCTCCAGACAGATTTCACTCTGATGTGCTGATACGGGATTTGGGGGAGGAGCTGCAATTCCTGTTCAGGGACGATCCTAACCTAGTGCAGCCTTAAGCAAGCTGGAGATGCACACGACGTCCAGCTTATGTCAACTGTGCTGGCGCGCTGTGAGTCCCTTGTGTTCCCCACCGACAGAGAAGATACTCCACCTCCCACTTGCTGTTGGAGCTGCTATGGCCTAGAGTGCTGCCTTTCTATTTTAAATAAAAGTCTGCATTGTGAGAGCTTATACGTCTTTCCAGGGTCTGCAGCTGGACTGTAAATAGACTGTGAAGCCCTAATTTCAGTGTGGACGAGAGCCACGTTGGGCTTTTCCCATCAGCCCGCTCTGGTCCCTCAGGGACACCCCAGCAGGCTTTGCAGCAGCTTGGATGAGCTGGGAATGGAGTGCAGGTCTGAAAAGAAAGATTTTTTTTTCTTTCTCTCAACTTTGGAAAACAAAATAGAAGAATAAAAAGCTGTAAAACATCCAGTCTGCTACCAAATTGCTTTTTAAAATGTCTCCAACTTTATAAAAGTTGCACGTATCGCCATTAGACATCCCTTTTTCTGTTACCTACTTATATCTCTTCAAAGCTGAATGGAAAAATTAATGCTGAACCTCCCTCCCCTCATAATCAAACATTATAACGCTGAGAAATTCAGAGTGAAGATTACACGGAACAGTCATTCCATAACAATACAATTATGATGAAATCATTTTAGCATCTGTGGTCTGAGATGAGATTAAATCTATTTTAACGAGACATTAGATGGGCTTTTTTCTCCCATATTTTTTCCTCACGGCGCCATTACAATGCAGAGTAAATTTTTTTTTTTTTTTTAGTTGCCTCACTTTCTGATTTTTCCTTTACAATAAATCCAGATTCCATGCAGGGGAACTAAACTGAGAGTTTTGTACCACTTGTTATTGTATTTACATTACTGATACACTCCCTCCATCTTAACTTGACTCTGACAGTTTCTTCTTCCTGAGAATTTCTGCTTTTAGATTCCGCCCCCCAAATATATATTTCCTGTATCAGCCACGTTGTTTAAGGCAGATTCACCGGGACCCCAAAGCTGCCAGGGAGCTCCATCTTGCCAGGCTGTATTTATAGCAGGTCTGCATCAGAAGGCAACACAGTGCTGCCAAGAGACCTGGCAGTGCTGGCTCCTACTGTGCGGTCAAGCTGGTGGTTTGGAGGGCTGCGTCCCTGCGGTGTGTCCAGGACTGGCGCCGCCTGCGACTGCTGCAGCTCAGTGCCCAGGGCTCACCTGCTGGCCCTGCCTCAGTTTCCCAGGACTGAGTGTGTGACCTGGGGAAGCAGCACCATGATTTTCAAGGTCACTCCCCAGCATGAAGCCATCCATCCATAGTGTGTCTGTTCAGCAGGTCTTGGACCACATAATATTCATAAATTATTTGCTCTCAAGTGAGCTAGAAGCTTCGGTTGTCTTTTCTTTGTATTTTTTATTTTTTTTTTTAAACAAGATGTATTTTGATGGCAAAATCTGGGCTGATCTCAGATTTCAAAGTGAACCTAAGGCTCTTTAGGGACTGATATAGTTTAAAAAGGCGTGGGCTGTCTCCATCTCAGCTGGGGAGGTTTTTTTTGTCTTTGCTTCAGTTACCACAGCTTCTTCCCAAAGGCAACCTCCTTCCTTTGATCCAAAATAAACTCTGGGAAACTGTTCACTCATGGATCACCTTCTGTGGCATCCTCGGTGAGTTATCCGGCCAGCATCACACGGGGGCTGGCCAGCTGCTTGCTATTCCTTCTCCTATTTTGAAGAATCAGATGGACAGATGGAAATGATCTTCCTGGGGAGCAAATCGGTTCCTTCGCTAATCTGTTCAACTGTGAGGGCAGCTGGAGGCTTTAATTTGGGTACCTCTGCAAGAGATGATTTCAGACACCCCTTAACATCTGTTAAACCTACCAGGACGAGGGCGCTCCTAAGGCACCAAATTTGTTGATAACTTGAAAATAAAAACATAGCAAACAAAAAAATGGAGAAAAGGGAGCTTCATTCATTGATCAAAGTAGAGGGAAAAGGGAAGGAGCTGATGTTACGGATCACCAGCGAACTGCCTGTGATGAAAAAAAGGGATGTCATATTTTTTGCCTTTAGAGCAACGAAGTCTAATCAAGTGCATGCCAAAGAAAGGGAAAACCCCAGTCTCCATCTGAAGGCAGAAAGGAGTTATGCTGAATCGCTTGGAGCCCTTGAGTTAAATACATGTTGAGAGGAAACTGATAAAGATAAAAGACAATAATGGAAACTTGTCTCAGAAAGAGCAGGTAGGTCCCAACTGTCAACAATAATCTGAACCTATAACAAGCGCTCTTGTTTGAAAATGAATCCAACTGAAAATGAAAGATTAAACAAGTACAACAACGTAAGAATAAATTACACATAAATCTCTCTGGTATTCAGGATCAAAGGAAGATTAAAGAACAAGTTATGGAAATGTTGTAGAGGCAAAGAGAACCTATTAAGTGATATCATTTAGCGAGTATATGAGTAATAGAGAGTTCACATCTAAGTTTAGAGGAAAGGGAATGAACCTGTAGCTGCTAAAAGGGTCTTCAAATGATATGTGGCATGAATGAATAGATGACGAAGAAGATTTCTATATTTCTATAAAAATATGACCCAGGGGCTGAGCTCCACAGTTGCTGGTATGAGAAAACCCACTTTCAGTTGTGTTTCAAAGGTGATGGAGAAGGACTGAGTTCTTCCAGTGCACCCTGCAATTTTGAGATGTGAGGGTACACACCAGCTACATGAATTTCTGTTCAGGACACTGAAGTAAGGGTGCAGGCAGCTCCCCAGGGCAAGAGGTACTCCTGGGAGCAGCAGGGTCCATCATCACCCCCCCAGAAGCTGTTCTTTCCCTTTCTGCCTCTGCACTGGGCTCAGGACAGCCTGTTCTCCAGTGAGGATGCTTAGTAGGACTGCTTTTCCCTTGGGAAACCACACTAAAATACTTGTCTGTGTGTGTAAGACTGTATATGTGTTTATGCAAGCGCGTTCTTTTACACTGACGATATTAACACCAAAAGGCCGTATGTCAGACCCTTTGCTCTCATATTTCATAACCTTCTGACTCCTATGATCTAAATAAACCAAAATGGAAAAAAAAAGGGACCCTCTTCTCCCTGCTAATACAAGTGAGAGTGTTTAGAAGAAGCAAGTGTCTTGTCCCAGCTCATCCAGAGAGTCTACAGCAAAACCAAACCTTGAACCCATGAACCCAGAGCCTGTGTCTCAACAGTGCCCTGCTCCATCTTCTGAAAGAGTGATTATGCAGTATTAATAGTAGTGACTTCTCAGCCTCCCAGGGTAATAAACTGCTTTTCTCCTCCACAGCTGACCCTTGGCCCAGAACAAGCTTTCACAGGGAGCTGTGAGGGAGGGGAGTGCAGCGGGATAAAAACCAGAGTGGTGCTGCTTTGACATAGAGCTCCATCACCCCTTTCCCTTCTGGGTGCGATGGCGTGGAGATTTCTGGTGCTGGTCATGGTGCTTTTCACCTGGGGGAAATACAGTCTGTCTCTATCTTTGAGGAAATAGTAAGCCGCATTCAGGATAGGGGGCAAGAGGTGCCTGGATCAGCTGGGAGGGTTAGGGGACTTCACCTCACCCCATGTGGATACTCCACCCTTATCATCACCACATCAGTGATAGGAGATCAGAGTCCATTTGATGGTCTCCAAGAGACAAGCAATGAATGCGTTCACACCCTGAATATTTGTGCTGATTTCAACCATTCAATTCAATCTGAATTCTTTTTTCAAGATTTGTCTTTGTTCACCGTAGCCTTTAGTTTTCTTTGTGAAAACTAGTCAAGAGAGTTTAGGGAAGGAAGAAAATTTAACAAGCCTTTTCCAATATTTTCCCATAGTGAAACCAGCTGGAAATTGAAAGAGACCAAGGTGGGGAAGGTATTTGCATGTGCAAAAGATGATATAGGAACAGCTGAGATTATATCAAAGTAAAGACAGTACAAGGCAGTTAGAGAGAAGATTTGGCCTTCGTTTGGCCTCCCAACCCAAGCAAATAGCAGTCTTTGATAGCTTTGAAAGTTATTTCTTGCTTACACCTCAGACGGGTGTGCATTTGCTAAGTGCATTGCCTGCGGGCAATTTGATTTATGTTCAAATGTTTGTGGTACATGAGGTGCACGCAAATCTATTTATATATATGTATTTGTTATCGAAGCATGCAAAGCAGAGATTTTCAGCCTACACTACACAAAAACAGCTCAAAGCTGTGCCTGGCAGCAAAAAGCCTTGGGGAGGTCCTGACCCAAGTCACTGTATAAGTTTCCCTTTGCAAGCCCTTATCCGAGCAGCAAATGCCTGTAGGTAGGTGTTCACATCAGTGCCTCCACCCACGCTATCGCTGAGCCAGAGGAGGAAGCAGGAATTGGGTGAGGTCCAAGTCTGGGGGCATGGGCGAAGTGTAAGCATCTCACATCTCACATGGGGGAACGGGAGACCATGTCTCAGCACAGACCTAAGAGCTATCGCTGTGCTATCACTGCCGCTGGGACCTGACCCCACTGCCAGCAACACGCTGCATTGACCTGCTCGTACTTAACCCTCTCTGATGCACAGAAGACTTCTCTCAGAGAGGAAAGCTGTTAATTTAATGGACCCAGTATATGTCTCACGAGACAAACTCTCCATCGCAGGGACTGTCTCTTCATCCTTGTTTGGAGTCACATTGTTCTGGCTGTTATACAGTCAAACTGCATAAATAAAATATCTCCTGCATCTTTCATCATTAACAGAGTTCTCATAGCGCTTTTCATTTTTAGACACTTCACCTTTTCAAATCACTCATTAAATATTAATAAATTAATCCCTCTCACACTCCTGTGATGCATTCAAGACATTTTCATGGTGATTGTCTTATGTTCTGTTTTTTATTTGAATATCAAATACATCAAGTAGATGTATCATTCAATACAATTAGCTGGCAGTTATAAACGGTGCCAGAAACCAAGCCTGGCAGGCTGATTTTTGCTACATGTGTTCAACTGGCACTTAAATACAGGGAGCAAAAAATGAAGAGCTAGTGGCGTGAATGATTTTTAAAAAGTTTGTGTTCTTCAATACATTTGTTTACTTGTTTCATTTCAGTTTGCATGAGTCCTTTTTAGAGGAATTTATTAAAAACATCGGTAAGGTCAGCAAGCTGTTCTGGGCTGAATGCTTACCCATGGCTGGGCAAGATCCTGCAGCCAGGGCAGCATCTCTGGGGTAAGCGAGTGTCTGTGTGACATGTCCCTGGAGTAAGGGACTCTGCCACCCCCCCCCAGCACAGCAGGGAATTTAGGACAGAGCCTCTGACCAGAGAGCTCATTCAGACTTTGTCATCATGGATACAAGGTATTTGTAATGTTCAGTGTGGAAAACCATGCTATCCAGAGCCATTTCCACGAGGAACAGAGAAAATGCACTTCCAGGCCATCAGATCTACTCCAGGGACTGATGGCCAAGGTCTGGCTGCTGAGGTGAGGACACTGCTGGTCCCAGAGCCAAGCACACCTCGCCAGCAGACAGTACTCTTTCTGCACTCAGGAGACCATTTTCTGCAGGACAGTAGCAGTGACTGGCAGCATATGAGCCTGATCTCCTTAGCTTTAGTGTAAATCTTGAGGACTTACAAATGGTGCAGCAGCAACTGGGAGAAGTTGCCTCATTTTGAGAGCTGGGGTGTTTACCTGGGGTTCAAATCAGTTCACATAAAGCATAGCCTTCCCTGATGGTCTCACTCTTAAAAAATGATGAAATTCAATTCTGTGGCCCAGCGAAACCCTGGCTGCTTGTGAGAAAATGCTGAATATGTGGAGTGACAGGCCAGCAGTGGCTTCCCAGGGAAGTGTCACCACTGCTGCCCATCTGTCCCTGCAGATCTACACAGCAGCCTAAGGCTCATGATTCAGCTCGAAGCAAAGTGAGGTCTGTTTCTTCGATGCTTTCTGAAAAAACCCCTCGCCTGTTGTTTTTTGCCATGTGGTTTAGACTTTTTGTGAAGGTGATGTCCCTCTGACGGTGCTTGTTAGCAGGCTGATGGCCCGGCATGATCTCAGCAGTGATAAAATTCCCCGACAGCTTCATGGCAGGATGACTTCATCAGCATCACACCGTCAGCTGCTGCCCTGCCACCAGTTACCCCACAGTCCTTCACTGGGGAGTGGAGGGTGTCAATGCTATAGGCACCGCAGTCCCCTCGGAGGCACTTTGCAGGGCTGCAGGGTCACTGCGCATTGCTCAAGCTGGGTCCCACCATTTTCCCAGTCACCCCCTGCCCTGATGGAGGTCTTGGACTCTCTGCGAAGACTTGTCCCTCAAGCCTGAGAGGAGGGTCCTGCCGGGAACAGGCACATGCTGATGGGAACTGATGCAGTGAGTATTGCTTTTTCTATAGGCAGAGACCAGGGAGCCGGGCTGCCTGCGGGGCCCACGGGAGCACCTGGTTTGGGCTGATCTGCCTGGCTGCAAGCCCCTCGCTGGGATGAGCTGTCACATTCCCTTCACACTGAATGAAAAACAGGCACGTCCAAGGTGTGATACAGCTGATCTCCTTCTGACATCTGCTCTGGAGTGAGACGAATCAGTCTCTGCTGGTCTCTCTCGGCTAACTATGAGGGGAGATGAGGATGACTTGCTCTGAGTTAGGTGAGGCGAATCCCAAACTAGGTGGGCAGCACCTGCGTCCCACTGCTGGTCATCCTGCTCCATCTGAACCCTGCTGCCTCTCGCAGCTGTGTGTTGGCTTTGCAGAAGAGTGCTTCTCCTGGAGACAGTAGCTGAAAATGAAGGGGCTTCAGAGGACAGATATGGGTGGGGAGGCAGGGGATGGGGGAACAGCTCTGGCAAAGCCCCACCCAGGCTCCATCTCAGACTCTTTTGAATGCCCGTCACTTTTAAAGTTTTATTTTGATAAGGCAAAATATAGGATAAATATGCAAAGATTGCTCTCTTAGCAATGTGGTGTTCAGGAATCACTCACAGCCAAAAAAAGTTGTTGAGGGTGTCTTCATTTACTCTCTGAGTTTCTACCTGCTCAGCATGATGCAAGACCATGTCTGCATAATGTAGCAACTTTATGCAGCCAGACTTTGCAGGAGCCACTCCCTGTGCAGCTCCTCTCACCCCCATTTCTGTCCATGCACACCATGGCTCACGAGCACTTTGCATTAGCAGATTATAAGAAGTTCATATGTATTTTACAATTTACTGGGCACCCCCACTCATGGCTGTCAGAGAGTCCTGTGGGTCTCCTCGGGGCATCATCACCTCTGACTATCACCCATTTGCCTTCCCCAGCTTTGTTTCTAGTGCCACCGTGGCTCTTGCACCCATGGCCACCTGTAATTACCTTCCGGCTGATAATTGTTCTGCTGCAGCCCTGCCTGTTTCATCCCCATTCAAAGCAACACTCCGGCACCAGGGAAGTTTTCATGCTGGCCCTCCAGAGCTGAGAGGTGCAGAGCAAAGCCAGAAGAGAAAGCAGTTACATAGGAGGGAGTTTGCCAAGCTGTGATGTAACGAGCAGCTGCTCTGTTGACAGCCCTGTCACAAGGAAACTCTGCTTGGCCCCAACCTCCCCCATGCTCAGTGCTTCTAGAAACGGTGCTGTTAAAGCAGATCGTGTCTTTCTACTTTTGAAAAGCTGGTGGGTGCTATACTTTAGGAGAACATGAACTGGAAAAGTCTTGAAACACAATACTGTAAGGGAGAGAAGAGGTCTCTGCTTGCTTTGTGCTTTTTGCCCCTTTTTTCCTCCTTCAGTGCTCTCACACTGACACTTGGTAACCATTAGAGCAAAATGCTGTTTCCTCTCATAGGGACTGATTCTGTTTAGCAAATATTAATGTAATCCTAAACCAGAGAAGCAACATGAAACAGTACCAACCCCTTGGTGGAAGCACTGGTGAGCAGCAGCATTGGGACAGAGGGGAGGCTTAACAAAGTTTGCAATATAGCTAAAAAAAGTCATTAATGATGCAATTCAGCTGCCTGGAGCAGATGTTTGACCTGCCCACTGCTTAAAAGGGAGGCACAGCTTGAAGGGAGCACAATCTTGGTCGCAGATGATTAACATGGAGAGAACAGCCCAGAGTAACTAAATCTCTGCAAAGGGACAAGGGACTCTGTCCTGCAGCCTGCACCATCCTACAGCGCCTGCCCTGGCTCGGCACCAGGTGCGTACTGGTGGGATGTACCCAACTTTGGCAACAGCCTGCTAGGAGGGGGAGTCCAAAATGACTTGGTGAATTCAGGTACCAAACTTCCTGGGTATTTTACTGCCCCAAATCACCTGCTTGCCAGGCTCTGCCCATAAATGGTTGCACCCAGGCCTAGAGCAGTTGGGAGAGGGAGGTGGAGCTTTTCTTCATCTGCTGTTTGATCTGCAGTGCAGTTGACACTGCTGGCAGCCTTTCATTGCTCCTCGTTGCTGCAAACTGCTGGAAGTAGCCCAGCTGTGGTGTTGGGCAAGAAACCAGCTGAGCTGCCCTGGAGAGGCTGAGGGCTTGTGGACTGCTGATGTTTACAGCTTGACTGAGCAAAGGAGCCAGGTCTACTCTTGTGCAAGGTGGAGTTACAGGAAAGGACACCGACACAAACCTAATTACAGGCGTTGAGAAGTTTTAGGTCTTTCTGTATTGGAAACGCTAGCACTTTTACAGCTCAGCTCTTTTGTAGTTGCAGGCTGGGGCTTCTGAATCATTTAATTAGTGTGCCCTCTCACTCATAAGGACAATTTCAGTTGCACAATAGCTGTTGCCACAGCAGCTTTTTCTTTCATGGATCCCCTTGGATTTTAATTCCTAGATCCCAGCAATTTTTGAATTCCTCATATAGCTGTTCTCCGGTATACACATGTACATATAGATATGTATATCTATGTACACAAAGAGTAGCTATAAAAGGGAAGAAACGCAAGGAGTGCACAAGAAGATGTGCAAAGCTCTGCAAAAGGGCAGCAATGACCCCGGTCACGGGTACAGGCTGGGATGCATCCACCTGGCCAGCAGCCCTGCCAAAAATGACAGAGGATGCTATGTCAGACTTGAGCCAACCATATGCTCTCATCTCAGATAAGACAAACCACATACCAGGCTATGTTAGCTGGAATGTGGCCACCAGGTCAGAAGAAGTTTCCTCCCTCCTCTACTTGGCATGAGTGAGGCCACACCTGGAATATTATGTCCTGTTCAAGAGGGATGTAGGGAAGCTGGAGGGGGTGCTGTGGAGATGGTCATGGCCCTTGAGTCCCCATGAGGAGACACTGAGGCAGCTGGGCTTGTTTTTTCTGGCCAAGAGGAGGCTAAGGACTAAGCTGATAGCAGCCTACTGCAAAGACAGTTACAGAGATGAAGGAACCAAGCTGCTCTCAAGCACAGGGCAATGGCCTCAACTGTGGCTTGGGATGTTCAGGATGGACAGATGGAGAAAATGCTTCACCAGAAGGGTGCTGCAGCGCTGGATTAGCCCGCTCCAACCTCCATCCTGGGAGTTCTTCACAGCTAAGCTGGATGAAGCCATGGCTGTCTTGACCCAGTGGTGGCCACAGTCCTGCTCCAGGTGGGAGGTTGGACTAGAGACCTCTAGAGGTCCCTTCTAGCCAACACCACTGTGAATACACACAGAGTACCACCACAACCACATCACACTGGTTGTGCTTTCCCTGGCTTGCCACCAGCAGCTGGGAGGAAATATTTTCCTCCATTTTTCCTTGCCCAGCTATAATCCTGTCCATGTGGGGAAGAAGATCTCTGGGACATGGGTCATCTTTACATCTGTTTCTCCCGGGAGCCATAGCACAGTGCAGACCCATGTGCAACTGAAAACAGATAAATCCTGCAAAGGATCATGTCTGCAGTTACTTTCCAGTGCATGAGTAACTCAGCAGAAAACAGAAGTGAGACTTTACCTCTGGCAAGATCTGCTATAAGCACTCATCAGCTGTGTTTTCAGGTGTGGTTTCCCTGTGGCAAGGCACCTGCAGCCATTTCCCCATCAGTGAAAGTCTTTTCCAGCCAATCAATCTTCTATTTATTCACCAAATAATGGATCCATGTTGACTTTTTAGCAGAGCCTCAGACTTAAATCCGTTTGAAATTAGAGGCTAACTAACATGGGCAGGTGTGTACGTGTGTGCATCTTTGTCTTGATGTGTGCATGGTGGAAGGGAAGGGAAAGATCTGACCAGAATCAAACAAAAATAGAATCCTAATCTCTTCTCTTTGTAGAGCAAATTGGAGCAGATATTTTCCAAATGAAATCTGAGATGATGCCAGCTGCCTGAAAACTGTACCTACTTTAAAAATAAAATCTCACTGCCTGCAAGTCATCCTCATCTGTGTCATCTCAAGTACAATCTTCTCTCACCCAGAATTGGAAACAGAAACAAGCAAGCATCCCTTCACTGTTCCCTAAGATGTGGGTATTAAAAATCACCATTTTGAACTGAACACAGCTAATGCTAACCACTGACCAGGGTAGGGCTGTGGTCCCTTTGGGTCCTGCTGCCTTCAAGAAAAATCCCCTCCCTCTTCCCCAGGAAGACTGCTCTCCTGCAAAGAGAAATTAAACAAGTATGAAATAAGGACCAACTTCTATGCATCTTAAAAAAGCCCATATGTGCCACCAAAAGATCCCAAGCAGCAGAACAACTTGGGTGCGTAATGAATAGTAGAAACACTAAAGCAACTTTACAGGAACAGTAGAAGAAATGAACAACCCATGAAGCAAAATCATATTGAATAAATACTTTGCACATTGTTGTAATGGGATTCGGCTGACTGAGACATTTATATGGGGAAGGAATCATGGCCTCATTGCAATCAATATACACGTTGCCACTGACTCTAATGGAGCTCTGGTTTTGTGATATTTATATTGCAACATAAGCCAAGATGCCTGTGAGCTGTCAAAACCCTTTAGAGCCATTTGTCCCAACAACACCACAGTATCATCCCCTAATACTCTATTATGCAAAGAGACCCCTTTTATTTTTATTAGAGCTAATTTACCAGATGGCTTCTCCCCCCTCCTCCCTGCTTTGATGTAGAAAATGCAAGCAAGTGATTTTGCTGACTACAGATCAAGGCACAGATCAGTGCTATTTGCCATGCACAAAACATGAAAAGCAGAGCAGGGACCGTCAGGCAAATCTAACATGTTTGTAAACAGCAATGAAACCTTTACAGACACGTGGGAGGCGAAGCAGCCCGCTCCCCTGACGTGCAGGTGGGCTGCAGGTACCGCTCCTACCAGCCCTGCAGGCAGTCAAGTGGGGACCGGGGTGAATTTCTACGTATTAGAGAGATTAGACCTGCTGGTGACACCGAAAGCAAATTGATGAGAGAGCAGAGAGGCGTCTTCAAAAAGGACGGAGTAGAAACAACGCGAATGGGGGATTCTGACCTAGGAAAATGCTGCTGGGCACGGATGGATGGATGTGATTCGCAGTGACCCAGGCCTCAGGTTATGGTGCCAGCTTCACGGCTTTCTTTTCAGGTAGCGAGGCTGTTAATTGCAGATTTCAACAGAAACAATAACAAAAAGCAAGTAATGGAGCCAGGAAGTTTCACAGCCAGAAAGAATGTCATTAAGAAATTAAAATTCAAACTCCCTGCCTCCTGTGAACACAGCCTTACTGCTTGTGAACAGCAATTCTCACAGAAACTGTGTCCTTCGCTGCAAAACTGTGTCAGAAAAGCAAACAAACACAAGAGTCCCGCAACCTCATGCAGGTTGTAAACACACACACACACACACACACACAAAACCAACCCAAAAAGCAAGCAAATTAAATGCAAACATAAAACACAACTTTCTCCAGGCTTGTAATGCAGTGCACAGAGGCCAGCAGCAGCCCTGGGAATTGGGTGTTCTCCACTATTCAGCCCTGGGAATTGGGTGTTCTCCACTATTTATGGTGCAGCCCTGTTTGTAAGAAACTTCCCAACCCCATATGAAGGGCTGCATTGGCTGGAGGTGAAACCCAGATGCCTACGAAAAGTGTACGAACAGCCATTAGGGAGCGGTGCCTCCCCAGAGTTATTTTCCCTGCCTGCAGCAAAGGGTGGCTCAGGGACTTCTGCAGCTGGGTGTGGGACCCACGTGTTAACTCCGTCCAGTGTCCACAGTAACAAATGGTGCACAGTGCCAGTGGCAACAGCACCTATACCCAAGGTGTACATCACCTTGTGCCACACACATGGCATAATAAATACCCTCACTAATCGATAGGCACATGTTTTTACAGCATGTTACAATGATTGACGTGATTTTAAAAATACATGTATTTTTAATACAAGAGCTTAATTTTATGCAATGGTGAAAGCAGCTGTGCTGGACTGTACAGCAAGCAGTTGCATGAGCAGAACGCAACAGTATCCTGCTTACTTATGCATGTCTGCCTCCTGCGTGGACTCTCTGTTGTCTAATAAGCTATAAGCCATGAGTGAAGGTTTTCCAGCTGTTGGGACATGTTCGTCGCTGCAGATTCCCTCATGTCTAATTAAGCTCATGGCTCAGCCTCCCCTTTGGTGATGGTGCTAACAGGTTCTCCTCTCCTGCGGTGGCTGCTTATTTTCATGAGAAATGGAGTGTAAAATCGCTGGGACCTCTGCTGCTCTGGGAGATCTGATTAAAATGAGTCAATGGGTTTCAGGATTTATTGGGAAGAGGGAACTGGCTGGCAGACATGTAAGTAAGCCATTGACTTCGCTCACAGTCTTGTTGCTCTTGTTGGAAACCTGGCTGAGGGGACCCTGGTGGAGCCCAGGCTTGGGAGAGGAGCCAGAGGCGATGAGCGCAGGCACAGCACAACCTCCTTCTCAAAAAAAGCAACTGCATTCACTCCATTAAGATATATGCAACTACCTCAATGAACAGAAAGAAGTCCTTAGCTTTAAATGCGGTGAGATCATCCCCAAACATAGCTGCCTTGTTTACTGCCTTGCTCTGGGACTGTCTGCAGCACCATGAACTCTTTTTTTTTTTTTTCAGTGAATTCCCCACAATTTGGATTCCCTACCTAATAGTTTCTAGTGCACCTTGTAAACTGAGGCAGGTGGGTAACATTTTCCAGCTTCGCCATGAGGTGGGGTCCTTCCTGGCAAGGGGGACATGGAAGAGCTCAGGGCAAAGAGACCTGGTACATGGAGTGTGGAGATCAGATTCTGCTCAGAGTACTTGGCTTGATTTTTTGGGGCAGCCTTTGCATTGGCAAAGAGGGTAAGGGGGTTTTTGTGCCTGGGAACCTGCTTAAGGTCTGTGGGAAGACACAAGCCTTGCTCTTCACAGGCACTCCATTGCTCCATAAAGTAGCACAGGAGCAGGGAGATGAGAGCCCGCTCTCTGGGAGCGGTAGGGCCTCCCCACCACTGCCCGCATCTGGGGAGCTCACGGAGAAGCCTGCTGAAATGCACAAGCACTTCTCTGGAGAAAGAGAGACCTCCACACTGAGAGACCAGGGAACCTCATTTAATCAGTAAAAATTCCCTTTCACCCCCAATAGACGAGACTGCGTAAAACCCTTCTACACTTCTGTGGGACTAGCCCCATCAAAACACCCAAGTTCTTTCTCCCAATAACACCAACATATTTGAAAGGGAGTTTCTGGTTTTTCTCTCACAGACAGATTTTTTTTCTGGCAACACCACTCCCAGAGTGGCACGTTTGTACAAACAGTTAAACTGCTTGGTTTCCATTAGTAACATGAGCAGTAAAAATAGAGGACAGGTGTTTCTTAGGAGGTGTGAAAGATTAACAGGATTTTCTTGGATTGTGGATGATGCTGTCACTGTAGGGTATCTACTTTTTTTTTCTCCACAAAGAATATAGGAAAATTTTCAATAACATTCACTGGTGCTTAGTGAAATTCAGGCAGGTTTGTGCAAATAACCCCTTCCTTTGCCCATGTGGATCCAGGTTCTCCTTTCAGAGACATCCTTGCAAACTACCAGGAGCAATTAGCCCAGGTCCTCTGTGGAGGGAATTGCATGGGGGATGGAGGACCCCAACAGGAGCACCTGAGCACTGGCAGAAAAAATAAACAGAAAAAGACCCAAACTAGTGTGTGAAGTTAGTTCAGCCCTTCAGCTGGAGTCCCCAAAAGGGCTTTTAGTCATTCTTAAGAAAAGGTGATGTTCTGCATGACAAAACATGCCAGTAAGAGCAAACAAGTCCAGGATCCATTCACCTACCTCCCAGCCTCCAGAATCTCTGCACTGGAACTCTGGAAGGCTCTTCATGTGCCTTTCTTTGAGCATCTGCTCACTAAGGGTTTGCCACAGTGGCTAACAGGTGGAAAGGGCAAGGAGACAGGGTGGCTTCAGTCCTTGTGAGGTTACCTTTCTTTCTCCCTTGCCAATCACCCCTGTGCCAGGAGGGCTGTGCCTGTGCACTCAGCGGGCTTTGCAGCGGGCTTTGCAGAAGTGTATTTTCCATAATGTGAGCTAGCATCGGCAAATGCCATTACATACATACCTAGCATCAAATGTACAAACAGTCTGAATGAAGCTACTGGGCCCCACAGTTGTGTACAAATCTGAAATACCTTGCTGAACCAGCTGAAAACATCACTGCATGTGAAAGCCAGCCAGGCATTTTCCCCCCCTCCCTTGCTTTGTTTACCTCCTGCTTATGTCAAATGGTGTATTAGGGCTGTAGTGTAATATATGGCATTTGAACTTTTCTTTTGTAGTGAACAATGTCAACAGACTGCTTTTCCTGATGAAAAGATCCTGAGCCCATAAATATCACCCTGGCGTGCTGTACGTTGTTCCCATTGTATAAATCTCCCCACAGTGCTCACCTCTGCTCCTGTATCATAGCGAGATAAATGCGGTGCTTAAGGCCTGATTTATTTCAGTCAAAGGACAAATAGTTTGATATCAAAAGAAGCTTCGTAACAATTAACATGACAGGCAAGGAGGATTAGCTGTTGTGATTTTCGGTGTTGCATAAGCAGGCAGGTGCTGTTATTTGGGCCACATCCCTCCCCTGCATCCCTTCCCATTAAAGAGATAGTTATTGTATCACTGTGAAAAGAGCAGCTGCTGTGCCTGAATTTCCCTATCAGCCACTGTTTCTAGTGTCGGTATGAATTGGGGACACATTGTTGGGCTTTAATTAGCCCTGAGTCCCACTACCGTAGGACTGCCCTGCTCTGACATGCACCCCAGGACGCTTGCGTTGAATGTGCATTAATCTCCTCACGCCTGACAGCTGGGAGACAACCTCTCCAAAAAAAAAAAAAGGAAAAGATACCTTTATAGTATTTGCAAAATGCTTGGCTTTATGCTAAGCAGCCAAATTAAATATAACCTTCGCTCTTGACTCTAATGGCCAAGATGTTCTCCAAGTCCCATTACAATTTTTTAGATCTTTGCTGTTGTTGCTGACTCTAAAGTTTAAACAGATGAAAACCTACTTTCAAACAGACGAAAACCAGTTTCCAAACCTAAGCCTAAACTTCAAGGGGAGCTACATTTGACAGGTATTATTTGGCACACAGGACTGACTTCTCCTTCCAGGGATTTTCATGAAGTTGGCTTGTGAGGCAGAGTGGGCACAAAAGGCAAGGCAGATTGCCAGCAAAACTAAGCATGACTGATCCCACATAATTACTGTGGTCTCACTGCTATCACCAAAGGTTAGTTTAAAACAAAGAATATCCCAGAAACTGTGGACTAGCCACAGGATCAAAACAGTACGCACATTTTTTTGGCAAGATGCAAGAATTTCTCAGCACCTTCCCTGATCACACTCCTCTTTCTCTCTTTGCACCGTCTGACGAGAAGAGCAGACCCTGTTTCCCAACCTGGGATGCAGCCAGCCGCCTTTAGCTGTGATCCTGGTACCTCTCCTAAACTGTGCAAATTTGGGCCAGGTCAGGATAGGGACAGGGCATTTCTGTAATACAGCAGAGTGCTTGGGCAAAGCCTTCTTGGTGGCCTGCTTCTTACCGTGGCCAAAAATCAGATCCTCCATAGGGCTGTAAGGGCTGAAACCAGTTGCTCCAGTAAAGCTATGCTGGAATGAGTTAGCAAAGCAAATATGCTGGCTGCTTATGTCCAGATGAAGATTTTACGATGTTTTCTATAGCCTAACTGCATAAAAACTCTTCAACCTCTTAAATACATTGTGCCTACTTAAAACACCCAACTGATGCTATTTTTATAGCCTTTACCTCAGACTGTCCCTGAAAGCATAAAACACCCGAGGAAAAACAAAATCGTTGGTGAGCCCTGAAGAGTTAATCTCTCTGCAACTTGTCTGCCAGCTGGTAGGAAGATCTTTGTAGCGCAGTGATGTTTTCACCTGCTGTTTGTGTAGCCTGTAGCAAAGATGTGAACTGGAGTATTTTTGTGGGGAAGTTTTGCCAGCCCGGACTCTCCCATAGGGAGTGCTCTCCAGCCAAGAGAGGGTGTGCACGTGCATGTGAGGAGAACACGAGAAAAAGCTTTGCTAGAAACATTGCAGGATTTTTCAGTTTGAGAAGTGCAGAGATGCTCCAAGTGGCCTTGAACTTCAACAAAAATCCTGATGTTTGCTGCTGTTTCTTTTGATCTCTTTTATCTTCATTCCACGTGGATGCTAATAGGGAAATTCAAATTTATTATCCCCAGAGCTAGGCACATTCAGATCTAAAGTGGTGCTGGTATGGATTCAATCACACCTGGTACATGGGAGACGAATTTGGCCCAGAGCTGGTAAAATGCCGGTTACTGATATTCTGTTAGTCTTCAACTTGAAGATGCACAGATGTCATTTTACTACTTCTTTCAAGGAGATCAATTCTAAATCTGGGGTTTTCTTTCTACCAAGACCATACCTGCAAAAATAATAACATCAGAGCTAGTGTCTTCTCGGTGACTGGTGAACTTTATAACACAGCCTCTACAGCCCCATAACAGTAGCTGGCACCAGATCACAGCACTTGATTTAAACTCTACTCCTTGTTCAATAGACCAAAAATAAAAATAATACTGAGAGATTAATCAAACCTGGGTTTGGGTTTTTTTTCCTTTCCCTCAACATAAAGAGAAAAATTTGGTTTTTAGTCTAGATGACTTGTCTTCCAAAGAGACGAAAACAATAAGAAATTAGTACCACATCACCAGGAACAGATGAGAACAGTGACTTGCTTTGTAACATTTGTCATGTGCACCGAAACATCCACTGAGGGGTCTTGCTGAGCAGGAGATAATTTCCCCACCCTGCAAATATTTTTTTTTTTAATTTAAAAAAAATCTAGACCTAAAGAGGGTAAAAACATCAAAAGCAAAACACTTTTGAGAAATTAAAATCTGAAAAAGTCAGTACGAGTCTCAGAAATATTTCCCTTTGATTCAAAGCATCCCTAGTTTTGAAATAACTTTACTCTCACTAGAGTAATTAATTTTCTAGGCAGAAAGAGCAACTAGCATTTTTTGTTTTGAATATGCTGCAGCTAATTCACTGTTTCAAAACCCCTTGCTGTAAAGAGAAAAAAGGGAAGGGAGAATAAAAAGTCAAAAAATGCATCAAAACTGACCATTCCCACAAAGCCAGTTTTCATTTTTGCGTATCAGCATTTTTGAACAAAACAAGGCCCTACACAACTTTCCTGAGCAGCTCTATTCAAGCAGGATCAGAGGCCAGCAGGGACACTGTTTTAATGTAATGATGTAGTTGCAGAGAACAAAATGATTCTCTTTCCCCTGGCCTGTGTATGTATAGCAGAGAAATCATAAAAGAGGGGAATTACTATGGTAATGACCACACAGCGGCTGCATGTTTATGCAGATTGATGACCACCGAGCCAAATCCTGGGGTCTTTACATCAGTGAAGCTTTGCCCGCCCATCAGCCTCTTAAAAATTGCAATCCAAAGAATCGGCCCAAGAAATTGGGGAAGAGGTAGTTTTTAAGTGGATTTGAAAATATTTCAGTGGCAGACAGGAATAAACCCCATTCTTCTTACACTTGGGGATGCTATTTTTAATAAGTCAGAATTGCTTTCCCTAACTGTGGGGTGAGTAAGCGGAAATTATCCCAAGTCCCCTGGAAATGGCTGTAGCTTAGCCTGGGATTAAACAATACCCATTCAAGCATTACAGTGCATGAGGATTTGCAGGGTTAAACTGGCAGGGAAGAAAATGGGATCCTTCTTGCATGTTCCCGTTCCCAGTAGTGTCTAGCCAAGCTGACAGGAAAGATAAAGTTCACTCTTCCCTCCACTTAACTGGTGCTGGGAGAGAGATTCGCACCCTGGAGAAAAGGAGACATGGCATCAGTCATGACTTCTTGGCATAAATGAAAGGAAATTTTGACAGGCATAAAAATGTTATTTTCTCATGAAAAGCTGCTGCTTCACTATGCGAATGGGGATGCTTCTTGGGAAAGAAAAAGAAAGGGGAAAAGAAAAGAGCAGTCTCGGTCTGGTGCCAGTTTATAATAATTCATAGTATTGCCCATTTCTCACTGCATAATGATCTCCAGCAAAGGAAATTATGAACTCTTATTTCTGGATCCACATTTTAAATATCAAAATAATTGGGCCGAGGAAAGGTCATGTCTTCCCGCTGCTGTTAGCCACCCTCCTTCTCCGGCAGCCCTGGGCTCTTGTGAAAGCTTTTAGCACCTCATAAGGACTCACATTGCTGGTAAGAGCAGAGTCATCCCGGGAAGGGGGCTGGGAGTCTGCTGGCATCTGCTGGAAATTTTGGAAAACGTGGGCTGCCATGTGCTGCTGGACATGAACTGGATTAATTCACTTTTTAGCCATGCCCTGACCTGTGGTAGTCTGATCTCACCATCAGCCTCCCTGCTCCTGCTCTGCCTGCTCCAGCTGCCCCGAACCAAACGTTGTGCAAGATCACCCTTGCAGCCGGCTGAGGAGCCATGGCTGAGTGATGGGAGTAATGCATGCAGCCATTTCTTGGGATGCTGCACTCCAGGGGGTTAAAATCATGGTGTTACTTCGTCCACAGGTGAGTGACAACCACCAGGGCAGGGGGATCTCAGCTGAATCTGTTCTTGAATTGCCACAAAATTCAGCATTATGTTCTGCCATTGATGGGAGGGTAGATGCTTAGGGCAGCTACCTCCTTCATGCACCCAGCCGTGAGCCACCGACCATGTATGTGGTGCTGGGCTATGAGGTAACCAGCAAGGCTCAGTCATTTGCATCAAAAACTAGTTCTGGGCTCTCACTCAGACATACTTTAACCTTAGCTCAGGCAAACATCTAATCTTCAGCTTTGTCCTTCTCTGGAGACCCTACAAGCCAAAACAATATTCATGGCCTGAAGAGCAACGTGCATGCAGCTGCCCTGATGCCATCAGCTCTGCAGTCCTTATCACTAACTCCAAGCACAGGGACTGTGGGGACTCCTGACACCCTCGATCTGCTCAATCCCCCTCTGCATGTCCCAACACTGGCCCAGTTTGACTCTCCAGAACCCCACACACCCTAGTGTGGTCTCTTATCCCATCAAGTCCTCCTTTCTAGCTCTGTTCTGAGATAAACCTATGGGCCTCCATCCTAAATCTTGCTAGTGAGGCCCAAAATGTGACCCAAGCCCGGAACATGTGAAGTCCTACTCTAGTGCTACGCCAGGGATCACTAAACACCCATCCCCAACCTTAAATAATTTAGATGCTTTCCCATATCCCTCCCTGACTTCAAAGGAACCCATTTTCAATGGTTTTCTCCAAGCCTTGTACTTTTTCTCCAAGCCCTACAAGCATAGGTCCTAACTCGGGGCTCAGCAGAGCATCTATATATCAGCTATAGAATGAATTGACACTGCAATGCCTAAACTTCTTTGTGCGTTTGCAGGGCATGTGTACGCATGTTTGCTTAGTATGCACACACACAGAGCATGCACAGGCACTCTTTTTCTCCAAAAGTCTATGCTCTGGATAGCAGATAGGAAATCTGCATTGCCCAGGAGGGCTGGGGTGAGATTAACTGTAGGACCTGTGATTTGTTGCTACCTGAATGGTGCGCGTGTTGTCAGTTTGGTGTGTCTTTATTTCTAAGTGAGTCATATTACACAATTCAATTGCTAATTCAATTAATCATGAAAAACATGCAAAAGGACATCTCCAGGAGCTGATTTAGAGCATGTTATGTATGGGTGATTGAGCAAAGAAAGTTAATCTGGGTCAGAAGACTTTGATTTTTAATTCTTAATGTCACAGATTTCCATTCTTTTGAACTAAAATCTGACTTACAATTTATTTTTCTGAGGGTGCAGCTTTATAGCTCCATTGACATTGGCATGTGTGGTCATGCATACTGAATCCGTTCTCTTATGCCTGACGAATAAGAGCTTTTATGGATGCACAGATCAATACAAGCTTAAGATCTATAAAGGGCTGCCTGGTGGTATTCATATGCAGGACACATCTCATTGCATTTACCTACAAAGTTGTTTACAGGAGGCGAAATTATGATTTTATTGTATTCTTTCTGTTTCTCCATTCTGTGAGAAACAACAGATTTTGATCTTCTGTGTTCCTCTGCAGTTTCTGGACTAATTCTTATAAAAAAAACCTCCAGGTGAAGAACATAGGAGTTTGTGGTGCAAAACCATGCCTCCATCATGATTTGTATGGAAGGCACTCCAGGAATTCAATGGAAAACAATTGTCTGCGCCTCTTGCAAAGGAGATGTAATAGGGGTATAAAGTGACCCCAGTCCACTGTGTGGGCAAACTCACAGGGTAGATTCCCCCTGGAGACCCAGATTAGACCTTTTCAAGATGTAGGAAACTTATCCATGAAAAATCAGGGGCCAAAGATTTTAGTCTTAGATGACAACATATGCATAAATCCAAAATAGGATGCCAAGTTCCTTCTTGACAGCATGAAAATCTGGTATTTCTGTTTTGTGGATAGCCCTAGGAAAGAAATGGTGCTATAAATATCATGTGTGTGAATGCGCAGAGTTAGGACAAAAGGTGCAAGAAGCTTCCACTTGTCACTAAAACTATGGGCAATTCTAGCCCTTGCTCATCCTTGAACATGTGGACTGCTGCCTGGCCCATGGGAGAGCCCTGGGGACAGTGGAACCAGGGCTGTGCCCCTCCTGCATCAGCCACCAATTCCTGATTCCCTGCTGTAGTCTTGGACAAGTCACTTTGGCCACTCATTAGGTGTTGCACCTCCAGTTATCACCTGCATGCATGGAATGCATCCACGCCTTGACATGTTGCTCTGTCTTAGAGAGATTCCTTGGATTTGTTGGGAGGGAGGTGGTACGCAGTTTGCACTGTGCAATACCATAGCTCAGGTCAGGAAAGTGATACGGCGCTGGTGTCTAGCTGGTTTTATTAATTCTGCGTCCCCAGCAGGCTTCTTCAGTTGGGCAGCCCGGGTCAGGCTGATTTCCAGACTGGAACTGATTGCCATCCCAGCAAATCTGAGCTAACTCACAACTGAGTGCTTGTAAGGAGCTCAAGGGATCTGCAGAGAGTACTGTAACATGGGATATGGGAGGCAGCTGCAAAACTCCCTCCCATATATGACCATGCACTATTTAGCTTTTCCCAGATAAAGCACAGAATCATGGAATTTGAGAAAAATTCAGGTTGGAAGGGACCTCAGGAAGTCCCTAGTCCAACCTCCTGCTCAAAGCAGGGCCAGCTGTGAGATAAAAAAACTTTCACCTTTGTCTGGGTAACTAGACAGAAGGTGCTCCAAACCTAGGACGGGGCTCCCAGCCTGGGTAGACTGGATTTTTTAGGAAATACATGACAAGTTGCACAGAGATGTGACTATCCTGGCAAGAAAGTTATTAATTCCAGATGAGGAGAAATCCCTAAAGGACACAGGCTGTCTTCGTGACTTTGAAGAAGGTCAGCAGTAGAGGAGCTGTGCACGGGGAGGCTTCTGGTTTCAGAATGAGATTTTCTTCCAGCATAATTGAATATACACTTAATGCAGGGATTGGGAAATAAATGTGTTAGGGAGGTGAGTACAGCATTATCAACACTTCATAGAGCAGAGCTATTCAGGGAACATGAGCAGGTAATGCAGGTAATAGTGATAGATTCCCTTGTCACTCATCCAGGTAGAAATGGCTGGGCTGCTACTCTGCTGAAAGGCATGGAAGCACTTAGATAATCAAGAACACAAAGATGGCCCCACAAGAATAGCATGAGCTGCTAACAAGCCTTGCCACTCTTTGCAGACATGCACCCCCACTGCTGCTTCCTCAGAAGAAATGTTGTAGGCAAATCCTTTTCCCCAGTACTCTACATCTTGCCAGTCAAGTAAGGAGAGGAGATCCGGATCAAAATCTCTTTTCAGTTGGTTAAACAGCATTGCTCTGTTTAGACCTTGGATCAGGCCCTGCTTCCTCTGTAGCACATCTTCCAAAGGCAGCAAGCACCCTGTGCTCTGATCCTCTGAACCCATCGGTAACGTTGAAAGTTTGAGGCAAAGACTATATGACAGACTCACTGGTCAAACAGAGTTCATTAATCTTTGAAGACAGAGCTGGAAGAGACCTTAAGAAGACACTGAGTCCATCTCCCTATTCCAATTTCATTGGTAAAACATGATTTAAAGTAAAATCGTGCTTCTCAAGTCTATCAAAATTGATTCGTAAAACAATTAACCTAGCTGCCTCTGGTGGGCCTATAAGCCAAGATGGTGCAGAGAAGCCAAGCCTTAAGGAAGGCAAGCCTAAAGCTGTACAAGAATTTTAATCTGTTGCCTTTATATTGCTGGAGCGTGTGCTGAATGGGTCACCACGTTCAGGATTTTTCCCAGCTCAGTGCAAAAGTTTTAGCGGCTGCTTGTCTGATGTGTGTTATCCAAAGAATGTTTGAAGAAGAAAGGTGGATGTTTCCCTGTCAATCACCCTCTGCATACATGAGCACAGTCAGTGCCTTCCTCCCCAGGTATCTTTCCTATTTGTTGACTAGCTAGTCAACATGACAAAGATGGTATTGCTTATTCCTTTATAGATGCCTAAGAAGGTGAAACAACCTCATAACCTGAAGAACTGTCTATAATAACTCATCGATGGAATTGGTGATCTCACCCAATGGCCGGTTAAGTCAACAGCAAATTTGGCCTTTGGCTGTAATTTACAGCTGCCTGCCCAGCTGACAACTCTGATGATTCTCTGCAGCATCCTTTCCCAATGTTGATACAAGATCTGGTGTACTTATATACTTTCCACTTATAAAGCTTCAGTTCTTTCATTTAGAAAGTCCCTGTGATCAGATTGGGGCCTCCCAAATCCCACCTGTCTTGCTTTAATGAATGGGATTAGGAGAGAGGACCTTTTTTGCAAACTAACATCTAGCTTTATATACCTGTAGCTTGTAGTACTGCAGTGGGGTCACAAAATCCTCAACTCTGGACTTCTCCTTCTCTTCTCCCATCCTTCTCCAGCCGCTCTGCCACAAGCAGGGGTCTCCACCTTCAGGGCACATCTTCTGCTCACCTGACAGCTCTGGCTCTGGCCTGCCAAGGGAGGCTATCAAAGGAGTGATTGTTATTTGGGTTTCATTGTGTTTTATTAGCTTGTATGTTAGTATGCACTGTGCATTTAATTAAAGATCCTGCAGGACGGCTGAATGCTGAAATCAGAATCTGAAATAGGTTTGGTCTTGGAGGCAGTCTCCTCCTGGAATGCAGTGTGGCCACGCTTTGCTTTTGTGGTGCTGCTGGCGAAAAATCAAGCCTGTTTCTTTTTCCCAGCATCTTTCCCACATCTCAGCACTCCCCACAGTGGCAAATGTCTCCTTCAGCTTCCTGGGGAGCAGGATAATTCTCCCACAATAGACATTGATCTCTCATTAGACTCCATCCGGTTAGTTAAAAGCTGTTTTTACTCAGACAATCCAGAACTCATTTCCAACCTTAAAAGGTTACACTGTTGGATACTCACCGAGGGTATAATTTTTAACTACTCTGTTTACTGAATCTACAAAAGCAGTTATTGGAAGTGTTTGTATACAGTAATTTCTCCCTAGGCTCCCAAAAGCAGGAGCAGATGACCCAGCATTGCTAACTGTGGTCAAGCTTTTTCCTATTCAAAGGAGACAGTATTATCCCATTGCACAGAAAGTCTGCTCAGGCCGTGGTGGCCTGAGGTGACTTCCTTAAAGTTGCACAGGGAAGACCAGGGTCAGTGTCCCAACCTGGGGCTGTCCCACACTTCTCTGGACCTCCTCTCTGTGTCAGCCAGATGCAATGCCACTGGATGAGCCCTTGTGCTATACCCACTAGATGAGCTACTGCTCTCAGGCAGATAAAGCAGTAATTCCTAGAGATATGGTAAAAAACTTCCACATCCTCAGGACACCTAAATGCAAAGAGTAATCAATGAGGTACAGATCAGTTGTCCTGTTGTGTGTGTACATATACAGAGTCTTTGCCCTGCAATTAACTGGCATATAACTGAATTAATCCAAAATTTTAACTCAAGTCAGCATGTGTTTCTTACGGCTCTACTGTAGTTTAACCATAGATTATTGAGCCTTTAGAAGGAGTTACTGGTGACACTGCTAGGGACTGTGCAGGTGCAAGAAACTGAGCTGGACCCTCCTGTCTGGGAGTAGGATGGCTTAAACTGGCACAGTCTGTCCTGGCTTTTCACCCTTCTGCCTCCTACCCTGTGCCAGCTTCACTCTGTGCCACCATGTCTGGACTCAGGGCCAGGAGATTCTGTGGCTTCAAATTAACTCAGCAAAAGGCAGAAAAGACTTCTTTCTTAGACTGGGTCAGGGCTCTGTGTGTGTGTGTCTGAGTGTGTGAGAGTGAACACTGGGGCTATCTACTGTGGCATCACCAAAGATTCACTTGTTAAACTGGGCCCTGAACCAGGGGCAGGGTAGACCTTTATGGTTGGAAATTTTATGCATAGGCCTAATATCAATATGCAAGTTTGACTCATCAGTTAAGAAGCTGCCCTTTTTTTTTTTTTCTCTTAATGAAGTGACTAATAACTTTTTGATGAACACTCTTCTTAATACTTTTTACCCCGCTCTGCTATTTCATTGTGTTTTTAACAATGCCAACTTCACTTCAAGAATCAGTCTTCTGAAAGTGAAATGTCTCTTATCCTGAAGCATCTCTGGATGGTGTCTGTTATTGATTTGGAGCCGATGATGGTTGCAGTAGCTGTCTCTGACTCCCTGCACCACTTAGAGCATTTCTCCTTCAAGTTAATAATAAGCAGCAAAAGCCAAGGAAGAACTCAAGGACTGGCTCTATAGTATGACTGCGCATGCCAGGCTCACTTAATATAATTCGTATCAGAGCAGCTCCATTCCCTTCCATTTTCATGGGGTACTGTGGGGTATAGTTTGATACATATTTTAGCCCTTAGAAAGGCTTGGGACACATTCACCAGGCACAGTGTGTGAATTTTCAAAAGGGGCAATTTTGACTGACATGACACTTGCAGAGGAGATCACCTGCAAACAGAGTTCCCAAAATATAGACGGTACTGGCACCTCCGGGACCTCCCCTTTCCTTTTTCTATCCTCCAGCACCAGGGACAGCCCCTGGCCAGTTGGCCAAGTACCTCCAGGCTAAAAATATCCCTTCTTAACCCGAGCTTTCACTGTAGACGCTGTGAGAAAGTGACAGCTGAATTTGTCGATTCTCCACAGGAAATCTCCTTGGCAAGGTTTTGCTAATGGCCAAGGATGCCACACAATGTTCATCTCCTGGATGACAGTGGGGGACAGCATGTGGGCAGAGAGAGCTGCCCACAGCTGGGTTGCAAATGCTTCCAGTTTGACCTCTCATTCCAGCAGCTGAAGCATGGAGGTGGAAAATGAAGAGGAGGAAATACTCCTTGGCCTATTTAGAAGCGCAAATGCAGAATTAATAAATGCCCATGAGATCATCTGCAATGCTGCCATCCCTACAAATGATTTTGTTGCTGACTGGCCAAGGAGAGCTTCGAGCCAGAGACAATGCTCCTGTGCAGGCAGCCAAGAGCTTCAAGGAGAATCAAAAGTATTACCTGAATACCAGGGAGCTTCCTTCTCCCAGGCTTGACGAAGCCTCAGTGCCATTTCACTGACATTCACCAACAGATAGAAATCCCTGTAATTGCTTCTTCCATCTCCTGCCCTGGTGAGGAAGAGAAAACTGTGAGAGATCTTCCATGCATTTGTTGTTGGAAGGTAACATGGTGCTGGAGCTTGGAGAAAGGGAAAATAGAGTTTGGAGGATGTCGGGAGTGTAGGTGCCACGAGCATCAAGCAGTGAGCAGTGGCACTACTGGTTTCTGAATCATAATCCCCACTTACTCTTGCAAGCACAGAGTTATATTGGAAATCCCTGAGTCAATGCTATTTTTTTCTAAGAAAATTGATACAAATGGGGGGGTATTATCATCATTTTTTAAAAATGATCTCTAGAAATTAATATTTTTTATTTCAGGTCAGAGTTTCAAAAAAAGACATTATATTGTAGTGTATATGCTTAGTGTATATGTGTGTATATGCTTAAAAAGTCTTTTTTGCTTAAGACACGGGTTCAGGGCTTGGGTAGAAACGAATCCAGATCTCCAGGGCTCCCATTCCATTGCAGTGTCTTTGGCTGCAATTTTTCCATCTGTTTAAGCTGGTCTAAATCTACACTGGTATAGAAAGGAATGGGTCCATGTTCCCACCTCCCAAGACTTGTCTTGCTTTATGCCAGTACTACCATGAAATGGGGCAGACAAGTGGACCAGGGAGCTGCTTTGGCAGAAAATGAGTCATTTGCAACTAATGAGACTGAAACATATCTTTCAAAACTAATCAGTCCAAATGCAGCACTCTCAAAGTGGACAAAGGATGGACAGCCTGCGTGCTAAAGGCAAGAATGTTGAACTACCTTTTTGGGACTTGGACACCTGAAGTTAGTCATAGTTGTCTGAAGACCCTGCACTTAGAGGAGTGGTTACAGTGTGTGCAAACCTCTCCATACAAGTTTTCAGTCAGGAACCTAGCAACAGAGAAAGAACAGCCTGGATTGCAATGTGAAGTAGCTGCTGAAGTCCCTGTGGTCCTGGAGGTACTCAGGGGGTCATTAATGAACCTGCATTGCTTCTTTGGCATAGCTAGAGAAAGGCCAGTGGGAGTATTTCTACCCCTGCTCCAATCACCGCTCCTGACTGCAGTGCAGTGCAGATACATCCTGAGTCATGTGCCTTGCTTTCTCTCTTATTTATCTACTTACATCTCGTTAGTGTGCATTTGGGCTCAGTAGCAGGAAAGCTTTGTCCTTGTTTTTGTTTGTTTGTTTGCTTTTTTATCTCATAGCCTTTCTGTGACAAGTCCTAATGGAGATTTGAATAAAACCAAATAATCTTATGATAAACAACGAATCTGTCTAACGACAGATTGTCTGTACATGCCTGCGTTCTGCTTCAGGAAGGGTGTGCCGAGACAGCTGCAGGGCTGTGCAGCACAGGCAAGGCCAGGTCCGCAGCAGGGGTAGTCTCACCTGGCATCATGGACTTGCAGAGGGCTTGTGCTAGTTTCTGTTTGTTGGGGATTTGGCTCAAAGCTGATAGCAGATTTCCCCAAAGGAACCAGTGTGCTCTGTATTAAAAAGAAAAAAACTGATATTAAATGTCACAGTAATTGATGCTGCCTCTTTCTAATTAACTCACCTCTTTTTCCAACTCTTTCTCCTGCTTCCTCTTTTCTGACACCTTCTCCTGCTGTTTACTGAGACTACCTGCATGCAAGAGAAAAATAAAGCTGCCAAAGCCACAAGAGTCCCCTCGGGATTTCCCACTTTGTCAAAAGCTGCAGAGTTGCAGGTGAGAGAGGCATGCTGGCAATGACGTCATGGCCGCTATGCTCATCCCTGCTGACGGCTTTGAAAGCAGTGTTTCCACATGAAAAAAGAGACAAATGCAAACCACATGACTGGGGAAGCAGAGGATGTCAGGTGGGGAAACAGAGCTGCCTCCTAAAGCAGTCTGCAGGACTCTGCTCTCCTGCCTCTCCCCCAGACACACTGCGGCTGGGGTCCGGATGTGGCCGGGGTCTGGATGCCACCTCCCCCATTTCCTCAACCCATGTGTTTGCAGAGGACACTTCCTCCAGCTGTCACCCCATCCTCACCAAAGGCTTTTCCCAGCAGAAAGGGGAAATGTGAAGGGTTTGGCTCTAAACATATGCTGCAGCAGGATGGCTTTCTCTGCTTGCTCTGGGCAGGTATATGTCCCCACCACCACCCAAAGATCTCTGGGTCACAGCACCAAGGGAGTCTGGTTGACCTGAATGAACAGGTTGAAGATGCCCCTCGGAGGGACCCTGGACAGGGAGCCCAGAGCAAACAAATGTAGAGAAAAACATCACTGCAGAGGAAAAGGACATCATACTGTCTTCTTGTTTTCAAGATACCAGTAAAACTAGAAGGAGGAGGGGACAGAAGTCTGGATGGCCTCTCAAGGTCTGTGTGTGCCACTGAAGTCACTGCAGAGCCCTCGTTACCAGCAAATGAGCTTCCTTTACAAAGCATCCTGGATCAAAACATCTGGTTAAGAACAGCTGAGACATCATTCAGTGTCTGCTTATCCAGGATCCTGCTCTTGGGTTTAGCCAGGCTTTAGCATCTTTCTTACCTCCTTGGTTGGTCAGCAGTGCCTTTGCTGGAAAAGATGGGCAGGGGCTGGGAGATCTTTTATCAAACAACATTTCTTCTTGGTAGTACAGTAAAAGGGTTAAATCGGTACTTCAGCAATGGGCTCAAAGCTCACAGCTAAGAGCTCTAACTGGGACGTGAAGAGAATTTTTGGTCACTGAATTATTCTTATTGCTGCTGGATGGCTGAAGAGCCACAATCATAAAACCTAGCAGCGAACACTGCAGACAGATTTAAGATAAATCAGTTCCTGACCACAGCATTTCTTTTTCTTTTCTAAAGGAATAGAGCAGACTGAGGTGATGGATGTTCTCTCTCCCAATACAGCTGATTTGGTGTCCCCCAAACCACAGGTCATTGTGGTTTCATTTAGATTTGCAATCTCTTTTCCCCAGGGCTTTATCCTAGGAGTTGTTACTTCAGTACAAACAGTTTCCACGAAGTGTCTGGGCAGAACAGAGACTCCAGGCTGTCATTGGCATCCATGGCCATAATAACCTTGCATGAGTAACGTAGTAAAGCCAACAGCTAAGCTATCTTATCCTTGAACAGCTGCAGGGTTCCAATAACCCTCATTATACCACATTCCCCTCCAGAGAGCAGACAACAAAAAAAAGAGAAGTCATTTATATTATGTCCAGACTGGCACAGGAACACAGATACTGTACAGTACACTATTAATTGTGGGATTCCTTTTTTTGCCATATAATATTGATTTTTCTCCAGATAACCAGATATCATTAGTTTGATTAATGCTACCACAGCTTGGAATAACTGGCTGGAAGTTCAAACTGGGGCATTTTTCAGGAGAAAAAGATAAAGCACAGCTCAGACTTCTTTATTGATACCTGGGAATATGCTGGCCAGAGGGTTTCAGTGGTGTTAAGCTAGACAACTAAGAAAAGGCATGGGAGAGGAGAGCTGGAACTGCACTATGCAGCCTATCTGATAATGTCAGGCCAGCTCAGCCACACTGAGGGTTGAGTTTATTTCAGTACCAAAACCCTAGGTTTTCTTCCTAACAAAGGCTGTCACATTTGCAGGGAGAGCTGAGTCACACAGGCTGCCTCAGCTAGAGCTGTGCTCCTGTGCCACTAGATGCGGAGGCGGTGGGGTTGTGGGCACTCATCTTCCTTGATTGCTTCAGAAGGAAAAGAAGTAGATGTAGAAGCTCCTAGTGGCTGGTTTATGAGTAGGCTGGTGCTCAGGGAACAAGTGTGTTAAAGGCTGAGCATGTGCTCTGCCATGCAGAGGGAATTGGCTGTACTCTGCTTGGGGACATCAGCTTTCTCAGAAGAAGAAGAAAACTATGAGCTGCATCAAGAACACCACTAAGATCCTACTGACTCCATAACAAAGAGGGCATCTTGGAAAGAAGTGAGATGAGAAAGTGACTCAGTCCTGCAAAGAGGGTCAGGGACAGCACACACTAACTGGTCCTCTGAGTGAGGAGTGTCTGCCACCTCTTCAAGTTTGTCAATGCTACAGTCTAGGAGAAGGTATCTGCTGCCTTCTGGGATATGTGGGCTGAAAACAGTGAACTAATTGATATAGTCTGTGAGCTGAACATCAGAATGCTAATGTGTCTCGACTCCTGTGGTCCTCAGGCTGAAAGTAATGGCAGAAGGAGCAGAATGGTCACTTGCTCATCACACAGCTAAGGAAATGGAGGCAAAGACAGAGGAACCTATTTTCTTTCTTTTGGTGCACTGGAAAGGTTAAGGAGCTCTTTGTGGTTTTTAGTCCGGGGGGTTGTACAGAAGACAGACCAGAGGAGGTGATATCAGGGGCTATTTGAGCTCTGGAGAGGGGATGGTCACTACACATGAATGTACAGCATCTGTGCAGACCCCTTTACAGCCTCCCTACTCATGTGGACTGTCCCAGAAATAGGAAATCCAAGAGGTCTGCTCTGACTGTAAGATGTGAGCGAAGGTAGAGCCAGACCCTGCATGAGGGCAAATGCCATCTGTTTAAAGGTAGCAGAATACATATGTTCTTCTTGGGAAAAATTAGGCCGATCTGGACAGGTAGGCCCATCAGGAGATGGCATTGATCTTGTTCGGCATATTTCTTACAAAATAGTGCCATTGTCCATAATGAAGAAGAAACAGCTATTGGTTTCATACAAATAACTGCTTCTCCATCAGCGCAATGGAAAGCTTGTAAACTTTCTTTCTTATGAGACTTACAGGTCCTGTGTTCTACTCATTGTGAACAGACCTTCTTATTAATTATTAATGCAGGCATTAGCCATATGGGACAAGTGGTCCCTAAATACCTGCTGAATGTTGTGTCATTGACCTCTTTCAGTTCTTCATCGGATGAGCCAGGTCTGAGCTGATAAACTGAGCTAAGTAACTAGTTTGCAGTAACTTATAAATTGAAGAAGGGCTTATTTGTTGTTGTTGCCTAAAAATGTCTTTGAATGTTTTCTCTGTGAACAGACAGCAAGCATTCAGCATTTGTTGAGGTGTGACTGGTCAGCTGAGTCATGACGGTTTTTTCCGGTTCCTGTCTGTAGCATGGGACAAGCATTTCTGTAAGGGCACAAGAGCACTCCTGATGTGTGTGTCAGTACTGCAACATGTATGGGAACTCTGAATTCACCACCTGCTTTTTTTTTTTTTCCTTTGCAATTCAGACAGCCACTGTTTGCAAGACTTTTAGCTACCTAATCATTCAAACATCCTCCAAAACCAAGAATAAAATGCTTGTGACTATTGTTGAGACAAAGTCATTTCACAAATCCAAATGTAGCCAACATTTGCTTTGTATTTTTCCCACTCTCCTCACACTTTCCTCTTTACAGGTCCAATTTTAGCAGCTCTGACCTGGGGAACCTTTTCTCAGCCACAAGTGTCAGTGATCAGCATCTGGTCTGTCTTAAAAACGCAGTAAGATCTAGTCTGTCTTTCTTGCCAAGCACCATGAAGTGCATCGATGCTTTCTGTTATTCCGTCTACTAGGCAACCACACATCGTCTGCATTTATTGCTACAGAGAGGGAGGGGTGACGTGACGAACACTTTCTCCAGGCTGGATGGGAAGTGCAGCTGAGGATTTTGCGCAAGCACCAGAAGTGCAGAACCGTCTGTCTCTCTTTTGGAGACACAAGTGAAGATCAAAATATTTTTTTTTGTTTTGTTTTCCTTGGGAAGAAAAGTAAATCTTTTTAACTGTCTGCCAACCCTCCAAATCAGGCAACTTTGAGAGACTCCAAAATGAAGTAAAGGCAAGTTTAGAGATATTTAACAGCTACTGTTAGCAATTGTAAGCTGCCAAAGATTGATATTCCTTCTACCAGACAGGTTGGATATAATGAAAACACAGGGTAATAAGATAGGAAACTGTTACCTACTCAGTACAAACTGTTAGCTAAATCAATAAATTACAGACTTGGGAACTTCTGTAGGCTGAATTATTGCTGAATTACTTCTCTGGAGAACCACCTCCAATTTTAAAGTTCATTTACTTCTACAAGATATTGGGAAGGAGTCTGCAAGGAGAATGGAGCTACTTCATATATAACAGAAGGAGTTAAAAGACGGAAAAGAGAAATTAGGGGTAGTGGAAGTGCTGAGCAGTATCTACCTGTCTTACACTGTGCAATTCCCAGTGTGAGTGCAAAAGTCACAATTTACAAAAGACATTTGTGATTTTGGGATGCTTATTGGAATTACCTTACAGAATCTCATTTTCAGAAAGTACTGAATAAAACTTCTGAAAAATTAAACTCCCATAACAAGTGTCACAATGAACATCCAGTGTCACTAGTCATGTCTGTGACCTTGGCCTTGCTGTTCCCAGTAAGTACGAGATCACTTCAAATTCCCCACCCACTTTCCAGCTGGAGGATTATACGGTGAAAAGAGCTGTAGTGAATGAAATAGTTCTTTGCTGCCAACTTGATTTTAATTATACAAGATGTCCTAACCTTCAGAAAATGTATTTAGATTTAAAAATAATAGTGTGGGGGAGTGTGGCAGGGGAAAATGTATGCTTGAGCTTACTAAGGGACAAAAGACATTTTCTCCAAGTGATGAACAGATGTGAAAATGGCAATAATACAAACAGGGTCTTGGAACAAAGGGATCATCCAGATGAAGAATATTCTGTTGCTGAAGTAGCTTAATCCTGTAATCCTTATGTGAAGCTTTGATTACAGATTAATATGATACCAATGAGGCCTTCATCATTTGTGGTACTGATGTAAGATTGAGTGACCTTCTCAGAATCATGGCAAGTATCTGGCAAGGCTGGAGCTGACCCCATGTTTCCTGACTCTCTGTCATTCCACAAATTTCCAGGTAACAGCTTTTGGCTTCATCTCAGCCAAAGGGCTGTGAAAGGAAGGTGAAAGTGGAAGGACCCCTAGGAAAAGGAAGGAATTATTTATACTCAGCTGAAGCAGGGTGGGGGGATGCAAATGGGAAATGTGCAACCTCTTGCTCTTTAGGTGTCATAATCAAATCTCTTCCTTGTGTGGAGTGGAGGTTTCCAGATCACAGATTACACTCAGATGAAGTTTTTGCACAACTGAAAATCCCCTCATCATCTCTGCAAGTGGGGAGAAATTGCTCTAGTTCACCATGACATGCTACCCTCAACACCAGCAATCCAACCTTAAGATTAGTAAAACCAGAATCCAATTTGAAATATTTTGCAAAAACCTTATATTTCCACCATTTTTATTCCCAGTCCTCTGCACTCATCCATATTCACAAAGATTCCAGACAGGGTGCTCCCAAAGCCAAGTCATTTGCAATCAGGAGATACAGGTTCAGTCCCTGAAGCAGGAGCTGAAGAGCAGGCAGAAGAGCCAGCCTGAGCACTTGAGTCCACACTAATGTTCTTTCCAGTCTTGCTCCTCCCTGTTAGCCCAGTGGTGGTTCACAGCATCCATGCTGGGCTGAGGAAAAGCTGAATCAGGATTCCCATTGGTACTCGCAGCCCCTCACATCTGTGAATATTTCCACCCTCTTGACTCTAAGGATGAAGACCATCTCTTTCTCCTCTCATCATAGCTAGCAAAGTGCACAACGTGGCTCTGACCTGGGCCTGGGGCAGTAGCTGTTGATTTAAGACAGAAGTTTTCTAAATGACACTTGTGAGTGCATACAGTATCAGAAATTTCTATTACCTTTGGATGAGCAAAGAAATGAATGTGTATCTGACTGAATTATCTGACCTCAAATACTAGATGCTGAGGAACTATGGCCACCTGCTTGCAATGTCCATATCCTCTTCCCTTCCTGTCCATCTGCTCTGGGCCAGATTGGAGGGAGCACACAGGGGCTGGTGGGTCTCTCATCTGACCTGGGAAAGCCATTCCTCATTCCTGCACTGAGGCAGGTCTTGTAAAACTTACAAACCTGTCATTCTGCTTGTGTCAAAACAGATATGTGAACTGGGGTTGGAGGACAAGCCCAACAAACGTAAACGCTGTTTGAAGCTGGATCTGATCTCTCCAGCCAGCTGCCTCCAGATGTCGGGAGTGACTGGTTTTGTTTTATGTGGCAGATATGAGGCAACTACAAGCTGGTGTAATTGTGAATTTCCATATGGCAAAGCTCTTTGTTTGAAAAGGGCATCAAAAGGAAAAGATAAAAAAATTCAGAACCATGTGGAAGGAAAAGGAAACAGCTATTTGGAGCAGATATGGCTTCAGGGGAGCAGCTGGGCTGAGCCCCAGTCTTGCACCAGTTGGGGATTTTCTCCCAGATCCCTTTACCTTGCAGCCAGCTGCTTACCACCCCCAGTGCTCTCCAAGCAGCTTTGTTTGTTTGCTGTCATCCCCATACCTTTTTGTGAGTGTTGTGGTTGTTTTGCCCCTTTTCAGCATTACATGGTAGTTTTCTCTTCTGGGCTGAGGAGCATCTTGATGCAAATGTGAAGCCAGAAGTTTTGACACATCATGGATGCTGACTGAAAGAAAGCTGAATCAATAAGAAGAAAGAAATGTGAGACAGAAGAGCTTCATCACACTACAAAATTCCCTTTCCATCACCCTCTAATAGCTGAGATTTTCCTTTGACCTCTCCCAGAAATCTGTGGCTTAAGTACATCAGAACAGCCGCCAAAGGTCCAGCTAACCCAGGATTTTTTTCTCAAAAAGTGGCTGAGGGTGGGTGCCAGAGAAGCAATAAGAGGGAGGCAGGTATGCAGTGACAATCTACCAACCTCCAGAGATCTAAAGGTACAGTCCCCTGCCTGCCTATGACCAGCCACCTGCATTTAAGAGATGCCCAATCCCCTTTTTTGGTGACTCTCCCAAAAGCAGAGAAAAAGTCCCCACAGAGCCCAAGACCAGTATCCTCATCCTCTGAGGATTTACTGATAGTTCCCTGTCAAGGGAGTTCCATTAGTTGGCTGAATATTATCATAGAATCATTTAGGTTGGAGAAGAACTTTAAGGTCATCAAGTCCAACCGTAAACCTAACACTGCCAAATCCACCACTAAGCCGTGTCCCTAAATGCCACATCCACACGTCTTTTAAATACCTCCAGGGATGGGGACTCAACCACTTCCCTGAGCAGCCTGTTTCATAGTCCTCATAACCACTGTAAGGGGGCTGTCTGCAAGCTCTCTGGGGGCAGTATTCGCCTGCTGACTTCCATCACTGAAGTGGAAACTCTCCTGGGTAGGGGCAATTTTTGCAGTGTGTTTATAAAGGGCATAGCACATGATAATGCACAGATGCAAGGTATTGTGGCTTCTGGTTTCAAGCCAAGTCTAAACCACCCCTGTTGGGCTACAGTCCCGATTTCCCTGGGATATACTTTTGGATAGCTGGGCATTTGCTTCATATGACCTGACTGTGTAGCAGGACTTCAGGATGCTTTTCTGGAGATGTCTTCTTATTCCAGACAGAGCTTCATCTGCATCCACAAAAGGCCTCAGCAGTGGAAGGGATATGAGCCGTGACACAGGCTGGCACCCCAGGGAGTGCTGTGCAAACCTCCCATGGAGCATGGAGTGTAGTGGTGGCACTGGCAGGCTTTGGAGGAAACCAGTGCACAGTTATATCCACCAGAGAGAAAGGTCACCCCGACAATGGACCTCTTCATCCTCCTGTTTCAGGAACCCCTCCCACTGCCAGGTAACTATGCCTCAGTTCCTTTCCAGAGCTACAACATCTCAGACAGGGGAAATTTGTACAGAGCCTGAAGGGAGATGGGGAGCTCTGTAAATTCTCCAGCCCAAACTGTTTCCGTTGATCAGTGGCAGCATGCGTTGTACGTCCTGATATCAACGTGATAAATGTTGTACTGACTTTTGCAGTGTGTGTGCCTGTGTACTGAATGTTGTCTGCTGGAAAGTAAATAACAGCAGATGAGCAAATGGGGCTGTGATGACATTTTGGTGTCCATAATGTTTCCCTCCACAAAATGCAGTAGTTATGCATCATTTTAACGGTAGGAATAGATAAGCAGTCAGCTACCCGTATCCGGAAAATCAAAAAGGAAAGCAACGTTAGAGGAAACAGATAGGCAGTGGGTGTTCAAGGGCAATGAGTCATCCTTGCCACAAATAAGGCTTAGAATGAGGAATACTAATAATTAGGCAACATATTTCAAAAGTTCAGCTCTTTCCTCCTTTCCCAATTTATCTTTTATGCCCTGGGGATATTTCGGAATGACAGTGTCTGCACTGGGAGGTAGACATGAAGAAAATCCACTGTGGGAAGAAATGACCAAATAGTAGAGAAAAATAAAGTTAATCGGTAAAGGTTCTTTTTCCTGAAACTCAGGTGGCTCCTGCAGAGGAAGCTGGAATTATGCTGGTCAACCAACAGCATAAACACACCCGAGGGAAGAACAAAGCCTGTGGCCACTGACCTCAGCACTTGCAGGAAACATGAATAGCACCTGCTCTTTCCCTTTCCCCATGATACTCATTCCCCTGAGCTTGCTCTGTTCTGGTGCCGTTCAGTGAATTAAATGAGGCAGTGGGTGAACCCAGGAGGAAGGCACATGCTTCCCATTGTGGTACGCTATCTCTTTCCCAGATGTGGGACCACTCAAAGCTCATGCCTTCTGCTTTGCTGGAGCTGCCTTGGATTGGAAGCAAAGAGGATTTTGACCCTGAATCAGGATAGGTCTTACCCTAGCCAAAATCCTGGACTGTCTGGAGCTGAAATTTCCAAGGAACAGATCTGGATAAAGAATAGAGATTCCACTTCGAATCCAGTGCTCTGGTTTCCCGGAGGCTGGAAGCAGAGATAAATGACAGGCTTTGTCTTCACTTATGAGGATTTCTAGGAAAGAAATCTCTTTGGACCCTCAACATCTCTGAGCATGACATAGTTAACATGTAGTCCTAAAAGCTCTGAATCACAGAGATGTTTGGGCCTGTGCTGGGTAGAGATTAATCCCTTTCTGAACTGAAATAATCTTTAAACCAGCAAACACGAGTTCTTGTGAAACTGCAGGGCTGCTGTGTCATCCCCGTTTGTTTCCCTCCTTCTCTCAGCTGCAGAGCTCTGATTGCAGCAGCCTGACTTCAATCACTGACAAATGTCATCGCTGACACTGCTATGGTGGGTGCACACCATCATTATAATCTGTATGCATTTAGCCATCCCAGCATGATAAGAGAATGATTAGGAGAATAGTTAGAGAGTAAATTAAAAACTCCCAGCAGTTTCCTGTGTGAAGCTACTAACTTACAGGCATATTTTTTCACAGCATTACTGAAAAATGCCATTAGTTATACCTGTGAATACATGTTAGATTTAAACCCCTGGTGAGAATTTTTATTAACATACAAATATGCTAGGGCTCTTATGCTGCTTAAATTGTAATTAACCATCTTCTGAAGATTAAGGGTGCATAATCATAAAAGAACTGCACTCTTGTGCATTTAATTCTTCTAATCTGCTTTATGTTGATGTTAGTGCGGGAGAATAATTGCTAGTTTGCCTTAATAGTTTGGGGTTGTGCTGTAGGAAGAAATTGTTATTGGATGTATTTCTAAACTTCAAATTTGGTAGGTTTGCATTGATGGAAGATGACGAAGTGCACTGAGAGAGTAGAAAAAACTTGCTTCTTTTATTCTGCTGCTGCTGTTGCAAATGCCCTGCAGTGGTAAATCTGTGTTTCAGACAGCTTCATTCAGCAGACAAAAAGGAGGAAGGGACAGGCACACCCAGTGAACGACAAAGATAAGAGCAATAAACTTTAAGCAATTAAGTACTAATTTAAACACATAAAGTATCAACAAAGTCATGTGGAGATCCAACAAGATCTTTCAAGAAGCATGTGGAAACTGAGCAACCAACACAAGGCAGAGAGAAAGACTTTTGATTTGCTGGGTTGTAG
The DNA here is from genome assembly GCA_020745775.1 of Theristicus caerulescens. Taxonomy (NCBI): domain Eukaryota; kingdom Metazoa; phylum Chordata; class Aves; order Pelecaniformes; family Threskiornithidae; genus Theristicus; species Theristicus caerulescens. Next base: position 62,890,710 of record CM036564.1, on the reverse strand, counting down.
TATGGGAGCTGAGTTTGTGAAATGCACTCTAAAAAAAGAAATTAATGATTTTATGTTGTCATTAAAACATGCTATTGGAGTAGTCCCTCCTCCCAGGGCTGTCACAGTCCCCATGCAATGGCCATCAGTTTTATTTGAAAATAGGTTAAAACCTTTAGGGATGCAGAGTAGTGCTTTTTAGGGGTATTTCCTTCCTAGCAATGTGATCCATAAAACCATTAGGTAACTCAGTGTCACAGAAATAATCTTTTTTTTCCTCCCCCTCTCTTCTAGCATGACTTCTTGCATCTAAGAAGAGGTAAAGGAAGAACACTGAAGACTGTGGGTTGAAGGCATTTGCTGATAGTCATGACTGTATGACTTCACACTGAAGTTGTGCAGTAAGTCTGCAGCCTGTTCCCAGGGGTGTCAGTGGAGCAGGAACTCCCATGGAAAACATGGGCTGAAGAGCCCATGACACTCCTGCTTTTGTGGAGGATGCAGAGGGGATGGAGACTGGCTGGTGCTCCATGAAGACCACCAGAGCAGGGAGTTTCCTCCTCACTTGAAGTGAGCAGGGCATCTGCAAGGCCCTGGAGGAAGAGCAGCTTCCAACAGCAATTTTAGCAACTGGAAAACAATTGTAAAACAATTCCCTATCTTTTCTTTTTTTAAGAGTCATTTATTTTAGTGAGGTCTATTAGCACTCAGTTCTCTGTGGGGTCAACAACACCTTACAGCAGATAGATTGATGTGGTCAAGTGGACTCCGTTCTAGGGGAGACTGGTGACAGTGTGACCATAGGGAGCAGCAACACACAACCTGAGAAGGGCTCCTTCGCTGCTTTGTGCTTGTTTTCATTATTTCCAAGTGAATGCACAGGCTTTATTGAAAGTCGCTTGTTTTCATTACAGCTTCCTTTTGGCAGGTGTGACAGGCAGCACAGCGGGTTACTCTGGGCCCTTCGCCACACTGAGCTCTTGAGGGAAAGCTGCTTTCTGTAATTCCCTGAAAAGGAGGCGGCCGCTATGCTCCTTGTGGCCACCTGTGCTCAGGGACCGGCATGCGTGATGTCAGGGAAACCCTTTCCACAGAGAACACACCCAGCTTCTCCCCCTCGGCGCTGACAGGGAGCCACAGCAGCTACTGCTTGGGAGACAGATGGCAGGGAAAACTCTTGCTTCCCGAGTCAAAACCCAGGAAGGCAGTGCTGAAGTTCCCCTGGGTTTTCCATCAGGCCCGTGGACTGGGATGTTGCACAAAGAACATATTGCATTTCTACTCTTCGGCTGCCTGTCCTTTACAAACATGCAGGGAAATACCAAAGGTTGTTAAAGCATGAATAGTCTTTCAGGTACGTCTGATGTTTTGTCCCAAGCTGATATTGCCCCCACTGCCTGCTTTCCAGTAGCACTGGATGGGAACTGCATCTCTGTTTCAGTAGGTGCCAGCAGCACCGGCACAGGGCTGAAGGGTGCTGTCAGATCAGAGCAGGCTTCAGCCAGATGCTCATCATGGCTTGAATCTAGCCTTTTCAGAGAGGCATTAAATAGGTTAAATCTTAAAATCCTATGGAAATTGCACAAGACTTGAGTCCTCAATTCCCTTAGGATTTTTTGAGCAGGTGGAATATATACATCCAAGCCAATGGAAGGGACACCAGACTCCCATCCCCAGCTCTATTTAAGGACTGCTAGTGTGAATAACCTTGGATAAAGTGAAGTTGAGAACCTGATTAATTCTGCTTGCCATTCAAGCTTGCACTAAATAAGACATGAAATTCCAGACAGAAAGCCAGCCATTCTTCTGTTCTAACAGTTTGCTGTCAACGCAGGACAATAAAATATGAATATTTTAGATTCATAATGCAGACAAATAGGAAATAGGAGCCGTACTGTGCTTCACATGCATGACTAGCTCAGTAATGCTAATGTGATTATCTCATTGAACTTTTGTGCCATTGCTTAAGGGTAGCTTTGTCTTGCTTAGCTGGGATATACATATTTGTTTCTTCTACACACAGGTTTATAGTCCTTTTTAAGCTTGTAGAAATAAAGAAGCCTGATTCCCCTCATCTGTACAAGGTAGTATCCTTCCTTGGCATTGCTTGGCAGTAGCATGGCTTGAATGAAATTTCTACAGGTTCCTACCAAAATATTTAAATGTCTTCAGGTTGCTTTCCAGCCAGAAGCATGGGAAAATCACATGAACACTTAAAGTATTGTGTCTGTAATGGAGAGATGAGTAGGATAATAAAAACAATATATGCTCAAATTCAGTCCCCTTCCCAAGCAAAAAATATTTTTGAGGTTGGACTAGATTGGTCAAGGTTTAGTTTCGATGGGCAGTCACTCAGTTATTTGCCTATGGAATCCATTTACCTGTGCCACCCAGCCCCGCTGGCCCTGCCAACACAGTGATAGCATGCAGGATTGCAAAAACCAAATCTGGGCAGAGCCAGACAGCGAGGGGGGGCTTTACAAGGCAGAACAAGGAAATCCGGGATGCATTGGGAACAGCAGCTGAGAAGCAAGAGAAGGCTGCTCTGAAAGATTTCCAAGGAGAAGTTGGAACAGGATTAGTGGTTTAATAGTGACACTGTCTCACCTGCAGTCCCCCCAGGGAGGGCATGATGAGAATGATGCATTCCTTACTGCATCTAAGTCCTGGAGGTGATGGCCTCCAGCTCACATTGGGAAATTGTTCTGGGTACCTAATCCTGGCTCTACTCTCCCGGTTTATGGCATTTGATCTTCTGGGAATAATGATCACATCACTGTTTCATTATCCATTTTGTCAAGCTCCTCTAAAAATGAATCAGGTTCTTATTCCATTTCCCTCTACTAGTTTCCCCAGCAGCGATACCTGCTGAGCTTCACTTGTACTTACTTGATAAGAAATCCCACTCTGTCAAGAATACACAGTGGAGGGGGGAGGTGGGCAACATGTCTCTTTCTGGGTGCGGGGATCCGCAGCGGAGCGGAGGATCCCGGTGTACAGGGGGGTTCCTGAACCGCGGGAAGAGCGGAGGAGACCGGCCAGGAGCCCGCAGCCCGCGCGACAGTGGCTGAGGAGATCTGGGCGGGGCCAGGAGCAACGGCGGGAGATTTAACGGCCGTGTAACTGACACCAGCGCTCAGTCGCTGAGGCGAGCAGCTGCCGTGCTGGCACGATCCGCAGCGGAGCGCTCCCGAGCGGTGTACAGGGGGGTTTCCTGAACCGGGGAAACCTCAGGGAAGCGGAGGAATCCCCCAGGATCCCGCAGCTGGCGTAACAGTGGCTGACGAGACCCCCCCCTGCCCCAGGAAACCCCTAGGGAGCGCCCTTGGACCGTAGGTATGAGTCTCTGCAAGCGGAACCAATGATGAGGACAATGGTTCATCTCGGTTGGACGTATCGCCAAGGTTAAGCTGGCCTACGCCTTGCATCAGAACCACTTCCATTAAGAAAAAAAAGACAGGTTATTGTCATAGGAGACTCTCTTCTGAGGGGAACAGAAGGCCCAATATGCTGACCAGACGCTCTTAGGGAAGTCTGCTGCCTCCCTGGGGCCTGGGTTAAAGATGTGACGAGAAAACTTCCTACCCTGGTACAGCTCTCAGATTATTATCCATTGTTGCTTTTTCATGTAGGCAGCAACAAAGTTGCAATAAAAAGTCCAAGGGCGATCAAAAGAGACTTCAAGACCTTGGGACGACTGGTTAGGGGATCAGGAGCGCAAGTAGTTTTTCCCTCTATCCTTCTAGTTACAGGGAATGATGTTGGAAGAAACAGGAAGACCCAGCTGATCAACACCTGGCTCCATGACTGGTGTCACTGGCAGAATTTGGGGTTTTTTGATCACGGGTTGGTCTACACGACATCACGCCTGCTAGTGACAGATGGGGTGCACCTTCTTCAAAGGGGGAAAAGGGTCTTTGTGCAGGACTTAGCAGGGTTCATTGAAAGACCTTTAAACTAGATTCAAAGGGGGAAAGGGATAAAACCAGGGTCACTAGTGATAAGCCATGGGGCAGCATGCCAATGTTTGAGGGACAGTGTGCTAGTGAGGGCCTTCAGCCTGCTCCATGACGTGCTGAGTGCAGTGGAGCACATTTCAAATCATAGAATCATAGAATCATGGAATTGTTAAGGTTGGAAAAGACCCTTAAGATCATAGAGTCCAACCGTTAACATAGCACTGCCAAGTCCACCGCTAAACCATGTCCCTAAGCACCACATCTACCCGTCTTTTAAATACCTCCAGGGATGGGGACTCAACCACTTCCCTGGGCAGCCTGTTCCAATGCCTGACTACTCTTTCAGTGAAGAAATTTTTCCTAATATCCAACCTAAACCTTCCCTGGCGCAGCTTGAGGCCGTTTCCTCTTGTCCTATCACTTGTTGCTTGGGAGAAGAGACCAACCCCCACCTCGCTCCAACCTCCTTTCAGGTAGTCGTAGAGAGCAATAAGGTCTCCCCTGAGCCTCCTCTTCTCCAAACTAAACAACCCCAGTTCCCTCAGTCGCTCCTCATAAGACTTGTGCTCTAGACCCTTCACCAACTTCGTTGCCCTTCTTTGGATGCGCTCTAGTACCTCGATGCCCTTCTTGAAGTGAGGGGCCCAAAACTGAACACAGTACTCGAGGTGCGGCCTCACCAGTGCCGAGTACAGGGGCATTATCACCTCCCTGGTCCTGCTGGCCACACTATTCCTGATACAAGCCAGGATGCCATTGGCCCTCTTGGCCACCTGAGCGCACGGCTGGCTCATGTTCAGGCAGCTGTCGACCAACACCCCCAGGTCCTTTTCTGCCAGGCAGCTCTCTAGCTATGTCTCTGTACTAATGCATGCAGCACCTTAGTGGAGGTACGGGATGGAGATCCATGCGGCAGCAAAAATACAAGGGTTATTGATACATTAGAAACCACAGAAGCACCTGAGAACAGTCACATTGGAAGCAGGGCTTCTCCCCACAAAAAGGTGGCAGGATCAACAGCCCAACTGAAGTGCATCTACACCAATGCACACAGCATGGGCAACAAACAGGAGGAGGTGAAAACCATTGTGCAGCTGGAAAACTATGATGTAATTACAATCATGGAAACATGGTGGGATGACTCAGACAACTGCAGTGCTGCAATGGATGGTTATAAACTTCAGAAGGGATAGGCAAAGAAGAAGAGGCTGACATGGTTTAGTGATGGACTTGATAGTGGTGGTTAACAGTTGGACTCGATGATCTTAAGGGTCTTTTCCAACCTAAATGAGTCTAGGATTCTATGAATTTGACTCTAATGGGAAGATGTTGCAAATCTGGCCCAAAACCATGAACTGGAGTACTCACAGTCCTTTTTTATATCCAGTTTATATTTTCTTCTCTGTGCTAAATTTCCTTTTTATTTCCTTCTTACACTATTGCTTTGGGCAGGTGAGGACAATGTGAAGACTCCAGTTTTAATGGGCCCTAGACTGAGGGAACACAACCTCTGGGTCCTGGAAAGATGTGAACCCCTGCAGTCCAAGGGAGTTGGACTGCAGCTGCCACTATGTAGTGAGGGATTGTGTATCCAGATCCACACACAAAGAAGGGAGTGCTGTTCAAGGGAAACCTCCTTTCCCATCTGAGCCTGACACACCACAGAGCAACAAGCACTGTGCAAAGTTGTGGAGGGTGGTGAGTTATTCTCATTGCCCAATGCAGGAGCACAGACAGGGGGAGGAGGCTTAGTTACAGAATCAGTGAAACTGGAGCCCACTGCATCAGCTCGTCTGCAAAATACTCCCTAACTCTGGGGCTGCTGAAGAGTCAGCACCCAAAGCCCACGTTCCCTGACAAACTGTTGCAAAGACACTCACTGTCAGAGAAATATTTATTGGTACCCTTACGCAAGGTAAAGATCACAGAGGGAATGGAGTCTCTTGAAGAGGATGGGCGGTCGCTGACCAGGTGGCAACAGTCTCTGTCGCAAGCCTCCTTACAATGGCCTCTTCAGCTGCATCGGTTCCAACTCCCAAGAGTGTGGTTTGCTATGGAGAAAACATGAAGGAACAACTACTGCTGCCGATTGAGTAGGGTCTTCTCCATGTCCAGCATGCTCAGTTCTGAGAACCAGATACCCAGGGAGTGTCTGGAACAGGCAGATTGTACACCTCAGCCTCAGTGAACACACAGAAGCACAACAGTGGTGCTTCTAAATTAGGAATGGATAGGTATCTGTGATATCACGACATGGTAGGTGACGTGGTGATGGGAAAGCAGGGTAAAAGTCATCTTTGAAGGAACTGCAGTCCTTACCGGTTGCTATGCTGAGGAGACCGTCCAGAGGTTGAAGATGCCGGTCTTGATCTTCCCTTTCATTTCTGTCTCCTGCAGCAGCCTCGTCGGCTGCTTCATGCTCGCTTTTTGGCGCTTTCTCTCTCTTCGGCCACCTCGCGCTGCTGGTAACACTGACCTCTGCCTACTCCATGCTCACGCATGAGTTGCCTTGCTGCACCGCCAAGACCAGCTCAACATAGCGGGATCTCTTGAAGGAGCTGGTCAGCTTGAGCTTGCAGAAGCGTGTGGAGGGCAGCACCGTTAGCTTGCATGTGGCTGCCTGAGGCACAGCAACGCAGGCTGCTGTCATCAGCTCCTGGAGCCAGAAGGCCGTTTTCTGCACATCGAGGTACGAGCCAGTGCAGAGGGTTTGTAGGAGGCTGGCTTCCTGACTGCTCATCAGCTCGTCCTCAGGGTGGTGGAGGAAGCAGAGCATGTCCCCCAGCCGCCGCTCCCTTCTGCACGTGCACTCCAGTTCCACACGCAGGCGGGAGTCTCTCACCAGCATCTCCCCTTCGGTGCCCAGCTCGAGGTGGAAGGAGTGCCCAGGGGGTGGCTTCAGGGGCACAAGCAGGCGATAGACGAGGTCTTCACCAGGGGCATTCCAGCCTTCTCGGAAGCCACCCACCCTGACAGCTGGCTGCAGCCGCGGCATGAAGCCATTACCAGAGAGCATTTGGCAGACCCAGAGCAGGTCCTTCACCAGCTCTTTCACCACCGTGCATATTCTTTTCCTTTTTGGCAGTGACCACGAGGTGTACTCATTTAGAAACCTGTCCATATGTAATGGCTCTTCCCCCTCTTCCTCCTCCTCCTCCTCCTGAAGGCTTCTGGAGCTGCCATGCTTGCTGCTGCTTCCTGGCTGACGGCTCCTCTTCCAGAGCTGCCATGCTTGCTGCTGCTTCCTGGCTGACGGCTCCTCTTCCAGAGCTGCCAGCAGAGCCAAAAGAGCAGGACCAGGCCTCCAGCAAGGGCCCAGAACTGCCACTGCTGCAAGGCAGCAAAGAGCAGGGCTCCCCTGGCCACGCTGCTCGGCTCCTGGGGGCTCTGCTCCATCTCTTCAGGCAGCCGAGCCATCTCCTGGCTCAGCCATTCCACGCGCTGCTGCACGTACTGGTGCACAGCCGCACCCAGGCCATGTCCGACCTTCAGTAGCGAGTGGATGATGCCCAGCGCACTCAAGGCGAACCCTATCACCAGAGCCATGGCCTGCAGGAGAGGGGAGAGAAGGGGGCTCAGTGAGGCTGTGTGGGGGGAGCGGGGTCAGGAGCCACAGGGACATGGTGGCAGGCAGGAGAGGGGCCAAGGGAGCTGCGAGGCAGCAAGGCTTACGCCCAGCCCCGGTGCTGGCAGCACCGTGCCCTGCCCACAGCACTCCCTTGAGCACCAGGACCTCGCTGCAGGGTCATATCGCCCTCCCGAGTGTCCGCGTTTCTGCCCCGGCCCTCGCCCAGTCCAGCCCAACCCCCACGCCGCGTGCACACTCACCGCTGGTCCAGTCCGTACTGGCACAGCGCTGCCTGCTGTTGCCCCTGATAACTGCCCCCATTGTGACTCATCCCTTGTGCTGTCACGGGCACCAGAGCGCATCACAGGCACGCCTTCACCTCGCCTTGCCTGGCCTCGCCTCTCCCCTTCCTTGCTGCTCCATTCCCTTTTCTTCTCCCTTTTCTGTTTGACTTTGCTACTCACCGTCCTGCTCTACTTCTGAATGGCAATAAATGAAATTAATTTTCCCCAAGTCGAGTCTGTTTTGCCTGTGATGGTAACTGGTAAGCAATCTCCCTGTCCTTATCTCGACCCGCGAGCTTTTTCATCTCATTTTCTCCCCCTGTCCTGCTGAGGAGGGGGAATGGGAGAGCGGCTTGTTGGGCACCTAGCAGCCAGCCAAGGTTAACCCACCACATCAGCAGAAGTTTGTCACCTGCTCTCTGCAGCCTGGTGTAAGCCATGCACCTTCTTTCCACCCTGCGATGGTCACATCCCGAGACAGTTAACGGCTGGTGCCTCCAGGCCCCGTTCTTTCTTCTCTCATCGAATCATAGTATCGTTAAGGTTGGAAAAGACCCTTAAGATCATCGAGTCCAACCGTTAACGTACCACTGCCAAGCCCACCTCTAAACCATGTCCTCAAGCTCCACATCTACCCGTCTTTTAAATACCTCCAGGGATGGAGACTCAACCACTTCCCTGGGCAGCCTGTTCCAATGCCTGACTACTCTTTCAGTGAAGAAGTTTTTCCTAATATCCAACCTAAACTTCCCCTGGTGCAACTTGAGGCCTTTCCTCTTGTCCTATCACTTGTTACTTGGGAGAAGAGACCAACCCCCACCTCGCTACAGCCTCCTTTCAGGTAGTCGTAGAGAGCAATAAGGTCTCCCCTGAGCCTCCTCTTCTCCAGACTAAACAACCCCAGCTCCCTCAGTCGCTCCTCGTAAGACTTGTTCTCTAGACCCTTCACCAACTTCGTTGCCCTTCTTTGGACACGCTCCAGCACCTCGATATCCTTCTTGAAGTGAGGGGCCCAAAATTGAACACAGTACTCGAGGTGCGGCCTCACCGGTGCCGAGTACAGGGGCATTATCACCTCCCTGGTCCTGCTGGCCACACTATTCCTGATACAAGCCAGGATGCCATTGGCCCTCTTGGCCACCTGAGCGCACTGCTGGCTCATGTTCAGGCAGCTGTCGACCAACACCCCCAGGTCCTTTTCAGCCAGGCAGCTCTCCAGCCACTCCTCCCCAAGCCTGTAGCGTTGCATGGGGTTGTTGTGACCCAAGTGCAGGACCCGGCATTTGGCCTTGTCGAGTCTCATACAGTTGGCCTTGGCCCAACGATCCAGACTGTCCAGATCCCTCTGCAGAGCCTTCCTACCCTCCAGCAGATCGACATTTCAACCCAACTTGGTGTCGCCTGCAAACTTCCTGAGGGTGCACTCAATCCCCTCATCCAGATCATCGATAAAGATATTAAACAGGACTGGCCCCAATACTGAGCCCTGGGGAACACCACTCGTGACCTGCCGCCAACTGGATTTGGCTCCATTCACCACCACTCTCTGGGCTCAGCCATCCAGCCAGTTTTTAACCCAGCGCAGAGTGCACTTGTCCAAGCCGTGAGCAGCCAGCTTCTGCAGGAGAATGCTGTGGGAGACAGTGCCAAAGGCCTTACTAAAGTCCAAGCAGACAACATCCACAGCCTTCCCCTCATCCACTAAGCGGGTCACCTTGTCATAGAAGGAGACCAGGTTAGTGAAGCAGGACCTCCCTTTCATAAACCCATGCTGGCTGAGCCTGATCCCCCGGTTGTCCTGCACGTGCTGCATAATGGCACTCAAGATGGTCTGCTCCATGACCTTCCCCGGCACCGAGGTCAGGCTGACAGGCCTGTAGTTCCCCAGATCCTCCTTCCAACCCTTCTTGTAGAGGGGTGTCACATTAGCTAACTTCCAGTCATCTGGGACCTCCCCGGTTGACCAGGACTGCTGATAAATGATGAAGAGTGGCTTGGCAAGCTCCTCTGCCAGCTCCCTCAGTATCCTCGGGTGGATTCCATCTGGCCCCATAGACTTGTGGGCATCCAGGTGGAGGAGCACGTCGGTGACTGCCACCTCTTTGACAACTGGGACTTCATTCTGCATCCTATCTCCATCTCCCAGCTCAGGGGCATGAAAACCTTGAGGATGACCAGTCTGACTACTAAAAACTGAGGCAAAGAAGGCATTAAGTACCTCAGCCTTCTCCTCATCCTTTGTGGCAATGTTTCCCTTCGCATCCAACAAAGGAGGGAGATTCTCCTTGGCCCTCCTTTTGTCACTGATATATTTATAAAAGCATTTTTTGTTATCTTTGACGGCGGTGGCCAGTTTAGGTTCCAGCTGGGCCTTTGCCTTTCTAATCTTTTCCCTGCATAACCTCACAACATCCTTGCAGTCCTCCTGAGTCGCTTGCCCCTTCTTCCAAAGGTGGTAGGCTCTCCTTTTTTTCCCCGAGTTCCAGACAGAGCTCTCTGTTCAGCCAGGCCTGTCTTCTCCCCTGCCTGCTCAACTTACGGCACATGGGGACGGCCTGCTCCTGTGCCTTTAGGACTTCCATCTTGAAAGACATCCAGCCTTCCTGGGCTCCTTTGCCCTTCAGGACTGCCTCCCAAGGGACTCTGTTAACCAAACTCCTAAACAAGCCAAAGTCTGCCCTTCTAAAATTCAGGGTAGCGGTTTTGCTGACCCCGCTCCTTACTTCTCCAAGAATTGAAAACTCTACCATTTCATGGTCACTGTGCCCAAGACAGCCTCCGACCGCCACATCACCCACCAGGCCTTCTCTGTTCGTGAACAGCAGGTCCAGCGGGGCACCTCCCCTGGTTGGCTCGCTTACCAGCTGCGTCAGGAAGTTATCTTCCACACACTCCAGGAACCTCCTAGACTGCTTTCTCTCTGCTGTGTTTTATTTCCAGCAGATACCTGGTAAGCTGAAGTCTCCCACAAGAACAAGGGCTAGAGATTGCGAGACTTCAGCCAACTGCTTGTAGAATACTTCGTCTGTTTCTTCATCTTGGTTGGGTGGTCTGTAACAGACTCCCACCAGGATATCTGCCTTGTTGGCCTTCCCTCTGATCTTTACCCATAAGCACTCAACCTTATCGTTACCTTCGTTGAGCTCTAGACAATCAAAACACTCTCTGACGTACAAGGCTACCCCGCCACCTCTCCTTCCTTGCCTATCCCTTCTAAAGAGCTTGTAGCCGTCCATTGCAGCACTCCAGTTGTGTGAGTCATCCCACCGTGTTTCCGTGATGGCGACCACATCATAGTTTCCCTGCCGCGCAATGGCTTCCAGCTCCTCCTGCTTATTGCCCAAGCTGCGTGCATTGGTGTAAATGCACTTCAGTTGTGCTATTGATCTCTTCTCCAACACAGGCATGCCGCCCCTAGGCTCATCCCTAGCATGCCTGGTTTTATCCCCTTCCCCCTTCAAATCTAGGTTAAAGCTCTCTCAATGCGGCCTGCTAACTCCTGAGCCAGAATCTTGTTCCCCTTTTGCGACAGGTGAACCCCACCTGTCTCCAGCAGGCCTGGTGCAATGTAAACTGACCCGTGATTGAAAAACCCAAAATTCCACCGCTGGCACCAGCCTCTGAGCCACGTGTTAATGAGATGGGTTTTCCTGTTCCTTTCCGTATGCCTCCTGGCTACTGACGGGATGGAGGAAAACACCACCTGCACTCCTGATCCTTCAAGTAATCGCCCCAGTTCTCTAAAATCCCTTTTGATCGTCTCTATGCCTCTTGTCAGCTACCTCATGACTGCCAACCTGAACAACCAATAGCGGATAATAGTCGGATGATTTTACAGGCCTACAGAGCTTCCTAGTAATGTCTCTTATCCTTGCCCCAGGGAGGCAGCAGACTTCCCTATGGGATGGGTCTGGGCGGCATATCGGGCCCTCTGTTCCCCTCAGAAGGGAGTCACCTATGACAATTACCCTGCTTTTTATGTTACAAGCGTATTTACAGGCAGCTTTGCAAAACCAGAAAGATTTATTGGCATCTTTGCCCAGGGTAAAAGTCCTGGAGGGAATGGAGTCTGGCGAAGAGGGTGGGCGGTCGCTGCCCAGGTGGTAACGCAGTCTCTGTCGCAAGCCTCCTTGCAGCAAGCAGCTTCTTCGGCCACCTCGCGCTCTCTCTTTGGCTCGCTCTCTCTTCGGCCACCTCGCACTGCTGGTAACGCTGACCTCTGCCTACTCCATGCTCACAAATGAGTTGCCTTGCTGCACCGCCAAGACCAGCTCAACATAGAGGGATCTCTTGAAGGCGTTGGTCAGCTTGAGCTTGCAGAAGCGTGTGGAGGGCAGCACTGTGAGCTTGCATGTGGCCGCCTGAGGCACAGCAACGCAGGCTGCTGTCATCAGCTCCTGGAGCCAGAAGGCCGTTTTCTGCACGTCGAGGTACGAGCCAGTGCAGAGGGTTTGTAGGAGGCTGGCTTCCTGACTGCTCATCAGCTCGTCCTCAGGGTGGTGGAGGAAGCAGAGCATGTCCCCCAGCCGCCGCTCCCTTCTGCACGTGCACTCCAGTTCCACACGCAGGCGGGAGTCCCTCACCAGCATCTCCCCTTCGGTGCCCAGCTCGAGGTGGAAGGAGTGCCCAGGGGGTGGCTTCAGGGGCACAAGCAGGCGATAGACGAGGTCTTCACCAGGGGCATTCCAGCCTTCTCGGAAGCCACCCACCCCGACAGCTGGCTGCAGCCGCGGCATGAAGCCATCGCCAGAGAGCCTTCGGCAGACCTGGAGAAGGTCCTTCACCAGCTCTTCCACCACCATGCATGTTCTTTGCCTGTTTGGCAATTGCCACGTTGTGTACTCATTTAGAAACCTGTCCATATGTAATGGCTCTTCCCCCTCTTCCTCCTCCTCCTCCTCCTGAAGGCTTCTGGAGCTGCCATGCTTGCTGCTGCTTCCTGGCTGACGGCTCCTCTTCCAGAGCTGCCAGCAGAGCCAAAAGAGCAGGACCAGGCCTCCAGCAAAGGCCCAGAACTGCCACTGCTGCAAGGCAGCAAAGAGCAGGGCTCCCCTGGCCACGCCGCTCGGCTCCTGGGGGCTCTGCTCCATCTCTTCAGGCAGCCGAGCCATCTCCTGGCTCAGCCGCTCCACGCGCTGCTGCATGTACTGGTGCACAGCCGCACCCAGGCCATGTCCGACCTTCAGTAGCGAGTGGATGATGCCCAGCGCACTCAAGGCAAACACAATCACCAGAGCCATGGCCTGCGGGAGAGAGGAGAGAAGGGGGCTCAGTGAGGCTGTGCGGGGGGAGCTGGGGCAGGAGCCGCAGGGACATGGCGGCAGGCAGGAGAGTGGGCGAGGGAGCTGCGAGGCAGTAAGTCCTGCGCCCAGCCCCGGCGCTGGCAGCACCGTGCCCTGCCCACAGCGCTCCCCCGAGCGCCAAGCCTTTGCCGCAGGGTCAGACCCCTCAGAAGGAGTGCCCAGGGGGTGGTTTCAGGGGCACAAGCAGGCGATAGACAAGGTCTTGTCCAGGGGCATTCCGGCCTTTACAGAAGCTGCCCACTGGGACAGGTACGCTCCCCGCCACCCCCATGAAGATCTGGGCTTTTAACATGGCGATCACTGGCTTTTCGCGCCTCATCTTCGCGTCTTATGTGCTCTGCCGTGCCCCCAGGCACATGCACCCTTGGGCAAGGGGAGCAGGAGGAGCGGGGCCTCTCGGTCGCCAGGCAGGGTCCACAGCCAATGAGGCGCCTTGGCTCCGAGAGGCTTCTGGATCATGACCAGTGATGACCACAGCTCAGATCAAAGCCAGGGTCTAAAGGGGGCACTGCCGGAGACCCGCCTTGAGTGGTCTTCTCGGAGCAGCGGGTCTGTGTTTGAAACCTCTCCCCTCAGGTTGGGACGCCGCCTGAGGAAACTTCCGGGGATTCAGTGCCCTCACCTCCTTTGGGTGAGTGATTTTCTTCTGGATATCCCTGAGTGAGCCCTCACCACCCCCCACCCCGGGGTGAGCAATTACATCCTCTGGGTGCCCAAAGGAAGGAGAGAGTTTCCCCCCGCCCTTTACGAGTGAGCGTGTGTGCGCACTTTAGATCATCATTGTCATCTCTATTGCCATGTAGTAACAATACCCTGCCCAACTGACGCCTCGAACCTGTTATGTGTTAAATGTTATCAGAGGATTGATTGATTTCAGTTTACCCCTGTTTCTCATTGGTTTCTGTTGTGCGGTTTTGGTTGTTTTGTGCAATAAAGTTGTTTGAGTTTGTCCTTTGTTTTGGTTAGTCTTACTGTGCCTCCGTGACACCCACCCCGATAGCTGGCTGCAGCTGTGGTATGAAGCCATCGCCAGAGAGCATTTGTAAGACCCAGAGGGCCATCATGAGGTCTTCCACCACCATGCATATTCTTTTCTTTTCTGGCAGCGGCCCCGAGGTGTACTCGTTTAGAAACCTGTCCGAAGGTAATGGCTCTTCCCCCTCTTCCTCCTCCGCCTCCTCATCGTCATCCTCCTCCTCCTCCTCCTGAAGGCTTCTGGAGCTGCCATGCTTGCTGCTGCTGCTTCCTGGCTGACGGCTCCTCTTCCAGAGCTGCCAGCAGAGCCAAAAGAGCAGGACCAGGCCTCCAGCAAAGGCCCAGAACTGCCACTGCTGCAAGGCAGCAAAGAGCAGGGCTCCCCTGGCCACGCCGCTCGGCTCCTGGGGGCTCTGCTCCATCTCTTCAGGCAGCCGAGCCATCTCCTGGCTCAGCCGCTCCACAAGCTGCTGCACGTATCGGCGCACAGCCGCACCCAGCTCATCTCTGACCTTCACCAGCAACTGGATGATGCCCAGCGCACTCAAGGCGAACACAATCACCAGAGCCATGGCCTGCAGGAGAGGGGAGAGAAGGGGGCTCAGTGAGGCTGTGTGGGGGGAGCGGGGTCAGGAGCCACAGGGACATGGTGGCAGGCAGGAGAGGGGCCAAGGGAGCTGCGAGGCAGCAAGGCTTACGCCCAGCCCCGGTGCTGGCAGCACCGTGCCCTGCCCACAGCACTCCCTTGAGCACCAGGACCTCGCTGCAGGGTCATATCCCCCTCCCGAGTGTCCGCGTTTCTGCCCCGGCCCTCGCCCAGTCCAGCCCAACCCCCACGCCACGTGCACACTCACCGCTGGTCCAGTCCGTACTGGCACAGCGCTGCCTGCTGTTGCCCCTGATAACTGCCCCCATTGTGACTCATCCCTTGTGCTGTCACGGGCACCAGAGCGCATCACAGGCACGCCTTCGCCTCGCCTTGCCTGGCCTCGCCTCTCCCCTTCCTTGCTGCTCCATTCCCCCCTTTTCTTCTCCCTTTTCTGTTTGACTTTGCTACTCACCGTCCTGCTCTACTTCTGAATGGCAATAAATGAAATTAATTTTCCCCAAGTCGAGTCTGTTTTGCCTGTGATGGTAACTGGTAAGCAATCTCCCTGTCCTTATCTCGACCCGCGAGCTTTTTCATCTCATTTTCTCCCCCTGTCCTGCTGAGGAGGGGGAATGGGAGAGCGGCTTGTTGGGCACCTGGCAGCCAGCCAAGGTTAACCCACCACATCAGCAGAAGTTTGTCACCTGCTCTCTGCAGCCTGGTGTAAGCCATGCACCTTCTTTCCACCCTGCGATGGTCACATCCCGAGACAGTTAACGGCTGGTGCCTCCAGGCCCCGTTCTTTCTTCTCTCATCGAATCATAGTATCGTTAAGGTTGGAAAAGACCCTTAAGATCATCGAGTCCAACCGTTAACGTACCACTGCCAAGCCCACCTCTAAACCATGTCCTCAAGCTCCACATCTACCCGTCTTTTAAATACCTCCAGGGATGGAGACTCAACCACTTCCCTGGGCAGCCTGTTCCAATGCCTGACTACTCTTTCAGTGAAGAAGTTTTTCCTAATATCCAGCCTAAACTTCCCCTGGCGCAACTTGAGGCCTTTCCTCTTGTCCTATCACTTGTTACTTGGGAGAAGAGACCAACCCCCACCTCGCTACAGCCTCCTTTCAGGTAGTCGTAGAGAGCAATAAGGTCTCCCCTGAGCCTCCTCTTCTCCAGACTAAACAACCCCAGCTCCCTCAGTCGCTCCTCGTAAGACTTGTTCTCTAGACCCTTCACCAACTTCGTTGCCCTTCTTTGGACACGCTCCAGCACCTTGATATCCTTCTTGAAGTGAGGGGCCCAAAATTGAACACAGTACTCGAGGTGCGGCCTCACCGGTGCCGAGTACAGGGGCATTATCACCTCCCTGGTCCTGCTGGCCACACTATTCCTGATACAAGCCAGGATGCCATTGGCCCTCTTGGCCACCTGAGCGCACGGCTGGCTCATGTTCAGGCAGCTGTCGACCAACACCCCCAGGTCCTTTTCAGCCAGGCAGCTCTCCAGCCACTCCTCCCCAAGCCTGTAGCGTTGCATGGGGTTGTTGTGACCCAAGTGCAGGACCCGGCATTTGGCCTTGTCGAGTCTCATACAGTTGGCCTTGGCCCAACGATCCAGACTGTCCAGATCCCTCTGCAGAGCCTTCCTACCCTCCAGCAGATCGACATTTCAACCCAACTTGGTGTCGCCTGCAAACTTCCTGAGGGTGCACTCAATCCCCTCATCCAGATCATC
Organism: Theristicus caerulescens; assembly: GCA_020745775.1. Taxonomy (NCBI): domain Eukaryota; kingdom Metazoa; phylum Chordata; class Aves; order Pelecaniformes; family Threskiornithidae; genus Theristicus; species Theristicus caerulescens. The sequence continues at coordinate 62,874,314 of CM036564.1, read as the reverse complement.
GATAAAGATATTAAACAGGACTGGCCCCAATACTGAGCCCTGGGGAACACCACTCGTGACCTGCCGCCAACTGGATTTGGCTCCATTCACCACCACTCTCTGGGCTCAGCCATCCAGCCAGTTGTTAACCCAGCGCAGAGTGCACTTGTCCAAGCCGTGAGCAGCCAGCTTCTGCAGGAGAATGCTGTGGGAGACAGTGCCAAAGGCCTTACTAAAGTCCAAGCAGACAACATCCACAGCCTTCCCCTCATCCACTAAGCGGGTCACCTTGTCATAGAAGGAGACCAGGTTAGTGAAGCAGGACCTCCCTTTCATAAACCCATGCTGGCTGAGCCTGATCCCCCGGTTGTCCTGCACGTGCTGCATAATGGCACTCAAGATGGTCTGCTCCATGACCTTCCCCGGCACCGAGGTCAGGCTGACAGGCCTGTAGTTCCCCAGATCCTCCTTCCAACCCTTCTTGTAGAGGGGTGTCACATTAGCTAACTTCCAGTCATCTGGGACCTCCCCGGTTGACCAGGACTGCTGATAAATGATGAAGAGTGGCTTGGCAAGCTCCTCTGCCAGCTCCCTCAGTATCCTCGGGTGGATTCCATCTGGCCCCATAGACTTGTGGGCATCCAGGTGGAGGAGCACGTCGGTGACTGCCACCTCTTTGACAACTGGGACTTCATTCTGAATCCTATCTCCATCTCCCAGCTCAGGGGCATGAAAACCTTGAGGATGACCAGTCTGACTACTAAAAACTGAGGCAAAGAAGGCATTAAGTACCTCAGCCTTCTCCTCATCCTTTGTGGCAATGTTTCCCTTCGCATCCAACAAAGGAGGGAGATTCTCCTTGGCCCTCCTTTTGTCACTGATATATTTATAAAAGCATTTTTTGTTATCTTTGACGGCGGTGGCCAGTTTAGGTTCCAGCTGGGCCTTTGCCTTTCTAATCTTTTCCCTGCATAACCTCACAACATCCTTGCAGTCCTCCTGAGTCGCTTGCCCCTTCTTCCAAAGGTGGTAGGCTCTCCTTTTTTTCCCCGAGTTCCAGACAGAGCTCTCTGTTCAGCCAGGCCTGTCTTCTCCCCTGCCTGCTCAACTTACGGCACATGGGGACGGCCTGCTCCTGTGCCTTTAGGACTTCCATCTTGAAAGACATCCAGCCTTCCTGGGCTCCTTTGCCCTTCAGGACTGCCTCCCAAGGGACTCTGTTAACCAAACTCCTAAACAAGCCAAAGTCTGCCCTTCTAAAATTCAGGGTAGCGGTTTTGCTGACCCCGCTCCTTACTTCTCCAAGAATTGAAAACTCTACCATTTCATGGTCACTGTGCCCAAGACAGCCTCCGACCGCCACATCACCCACCAGGCCTTCTCTGTTCGTGAACAGCAGGTCCAGCGGGGCACCTCCCCTGGTTGGCTCGCTTACCAGCTGCGTCAGGAAGTTATCTTCCACACACTCCAGGAACCTCCTAGACTGCTTTCTCTCTGCTGTGTTTTATTTCCAGCAGATACCTGGTAAGCTGAAGTCTCCCACAAGAACAAGGGCTAGAGATTGCGAGACTTCAGCCAACTGCTTGTAGAATACTTCGTCTGTTTCTTCATCTTGGTTGGGTGGTCTGTAACAGACTCCCACCAGGATATCTGCCTTGTTGGCCTTCCCTCTGATCTTTACCCATAAGCACTCAACCTTATCGTTACCTTCGTTGAGCTCTAGACAATCAAAACACTCTCTGACGTACAAGGCTACCCCGCCACCTCTCCTTCCTTGCCTATCCCTTCTAAAGAGCTTGTAGCCGTCCATTGCAGCACTCCAGTTGTGTGAGTCATCCCACCATGTTTCCGTGATGGCGACCACATCATAGTTTCCCTGCCGCGCAATGGCTTCCAGCTCCTCCTGCTTATTGCCCAAGCTGCGTGCATTGGTGTAAATGCACTTCAGTTGTGCTATTGATCTCTTCTCCAACACAGGCATGCCGCCCCTAGGCTCATCCCTAGCATGCCTGGTTTTATCCCCTTCCCCCTTCAAATCTAGGTTAAAGCTCTCTCAATGCGGCCTGCTAACTCCTGAGCCAGAATCTTGTTCCCCTTTTGCGGCAGGTGAACCCCACCTGTCTCCAGCAGGCCTGGTGCAATGTAAACTGACCCGTGATTGAAAAACCCAAAATTCCACCGCTGGCACCAGCCTCTGAGCCACGTGTTAATGAGATGGGTTTTCCTGTTCCTTTCCGTATGCCTCCTGGCTACTGACGGGATGGAGGAAAACACCACCTGCACTCCTGATCCTTCAAGTAATCGCCCCAGTTCTCTAAAATCCCTTTTGATCGTCTCTATGCCTCTTGTCAGCTACCTCATGACTGCCAACATGAACAACCAATAGCGGATAATAATCGGATGATTTTACAGGCCTACAGAGCTTCCTAGTAATGTCTCTTATCCTTGCCCCAGGGAGGCAGCAGACTTCCCTATGGGATGGGTCTGGGCGGCATATCGGGCCCTCTGTTCCCCTCAGAAGGGAGTCACCTATGACAATTACCCTGCTTTTTATGTTACAAGCGTATTTACAGGCAGCTTTGCAAAACCAGAAAGATTTATTGGCATCTTTGCCCAGGGTAAAAGTCCTGGAGGGAATGGAGTCTGGCGAAGAGGGTGGGCGGTCGCTGCCCAGGTGGTAACGCAGTCTCTGTCGCAAGCCTCCTTGCAGCAAGCAGCTTCTTCGGCCACCTCGCGCTCTCTCTTTGGCTCGCTCTCTCTTCGGCCACCTCGCACTGCTGGTAACGCTGACCTCTGCCTACTCCATGCTCACAAATGAGTTGCCTTGCTGCACCGCCAAGACCAGCTCAACATAGAGGGATCTCTTGAAGGCGTTGGTCAGCTTGAGCTTGCAGAAGCGTGTGGAGGGCAGCACTGTGAGCTTGCATGTGGCCGCCTGAGGCACAGCAACGCAGGCTGCTGTCATCAGCTCCTGGAGCCAGAAGGCCGTTTTCTGCACGTCGAGGTACGAGCCAGTGCAGAGGGTTTGTAGGAGGCTGGCTTCCTGACTGCTCATCAGCTCGTCCTCAGGGTGGTGGAGGAAGCAGAGCATGTCCCCCAGCCGCCGCTCCCTTCTGCACGTGCACTCCAGTTCCACACGCAGGCGGGAGTCCCTCACCAGCATCTCCCCTTCGGTGCCCAGCTCGAGGTGGAAGGAGTGCCCAGGGGGTGGCTTCAGGGGCACAAGCAGGCGATAGACGAGGTCTTCACCAGGGGCATTCCAGCCTTCTCGGAAGCCACCCACCCCGACAGCTGGCTGCAGCCGCGGCATGAAGCCATTGCCAGAGAGCATTTGGCAGACCCAGAGCAGGTCCTTCACCAGCTCTTTCACCACCGTGCATATTCTTTTCCTTTTTGGCAGTGGCCACGAGGTGTACTCATTTAGAAACCTGTCCATATGTAATGGCTCTTCCCCCTCTTCCTCCTCCGCCTCCTCATCGTCATCATCCTCCTCCTCCTCCTCCTGAAGGCTTCTGGAGCTGCCATGCTTGCTGCTGCTTCCTGGCTGACGGCTCCTCTTCCAGAGCTGCCAGCAGAGCCAAAAGAGCAGGACCAGGCCTCCAGCAAAGGCCCAGAACTGCCACTGCTGCAAGGCAGCAAAGAGCAGGGCTCCCCTGGCCACGCCGCTCGGCTCCTGGGGGCTCTGCTCCATCTCTTCAGGCAGCCGAGCCATCTCCTGGCTCAGCCGCTCCACATGCTGCTGCATGTACTGGTGCACAGCTACACCCAGGCCATGTCCGACCTTCAGTAGCAAGTGGATGATGCCCAGCGCACTCAAGGCAAACACAATCAGCAGAGCCATGGCCTGCGGGAGAGAGGAGAGAAGGGGGCTCAGTGAGGCTGTGCGGGGGGAGCTGGGGCAGGAGCCACAGGGACATGGCGGCAGGCAGGAGAGTGGGCGAGGGAGCTGCGAGGCAGTAAGTCCTGCGCCCAGCCCCGGCGCTGGCAGCACCGTGCCCTGCCCACAGCGCTCCCCCGAGCGCCAAGCCTTTGCCGCAGGGTCAGACCCCTCAGAAGGAGTGCCCAGGGGGTGGTTTCAGGGGCACAAGCAGGTGATAGACAAGGTCTTGTCCAGGGGCATTCTGGCCTTCACAGAAGCTGCCCACTGGGACAGGTACGCTCCCCGCCACCCCCATGAAGATCTGGGCTTTTAACATGGCGATCACTGGCTTTTCGCGCCTCGTCTTCGCGCCTTTTGTGCTCTGCCGTGCCCCCAGGCACATGCACCCTTGGGCAAGGGGAGCAGGAGGAGCGGGGCCTCTCGGTCGCCAGGCAGGGTCCACAGCCAATGAGGCGCCTTGGCTCCGAGAGGCTTCTGGATCATGACCAGTGATGACCACAGCTCAGATCAAAGCCAGGGTCTAAAGGGGGCACTGCCGGAGACCCGCCTTGAGTGGTCTTCTCGGAGCAGCGGGTCTGTGTTTGAAACCTCTCCCCTCAGGTTGGGACGCCGCCTGAGGAAACTTCCGGGGATTCAGTGCCCTCACCTCCTTTGGGTGAGTGATTTTCTTCTGGATATCCCTGAGTGAGCCCTCACCACCCCCCACCCCGGGGTGAGCAATTACATCCTCTGGGTGCCCAAAGGAAGGAGAGAGTTTCCCCCCGCCCTTTACGAGTGAGCGTGTGTGCGCACTTTAGATCATCATTGTTGTCTCTATTGCCATGTAGTAACAATACCCTGCCCAACTGACACCTCGAACCTGTTATGTGTTAAATGTTATCAGAGGATTGATTGATTTCAGTTTACCCCTGTTTCTCATTGGTTTCTGTTGTGCGGTTTTGGTTGTTTTGTGCAATAAAGTTGTTTGAGTTTGTCCTTTGTTTTGGTTAGTCTTACTGTGCCTCCGTGACACCCACCCCGATAGCTGGCTGCAGCTGTGGTATGAAGCCGTTGCCAGAGAGCATTTGTAAGACCCAGAGGGCCATCATGAGGTCTTCCACCACCATGCATATTCTTTTCTTTTCTGGCAGCGGCCCCGAGGTGTACTCGTTTAGAAACCTGTCCGAAGGTAATGGCTCTTCCCCCTCTTCCTCCTCCGCCTCCTCATCGTCATCCTCCTCCTCCTCCTCCTGAAGGCTTCTGGAGCTGCCATGCTTGCTGCTGCTTCCTGGCTGACGGCTCCTCTTCCAGAGCTGCCAGCAGAGCCAAAAGAGCAGGACCAGGCCTCCAGCAAAGGCCCAGAACTGCCACTGCTGCAAGGCAGCAAAGAGCAGGGCTCCCCTGGCCACGCCGCTCGGCTCCTGGGGGCTCTGCTCCATCTCTTCAGGCAGCCGAGCCATCTCCTGGCTCAGCCGCTCCACAAGCTGCTGCACGTATCGGCGCACAGCCGCACCCAGCTCATCTCTGACCTTCACCAGCAACTGGATGATGCCCAGCGCACTCAAGGCGAACACAATCACCAGAGCCATGGCCTGCAGGAGAGGGGAGAGAAGGGGGCTCAGTGAGGCTGTGTGGGGGGAGCGGGGTCAGGAGCCACAGGGACATGGTGGCAGGCAGGAGAGGGGCCAAGGGAGCTGCGAGGCAGCAAGGCTTACGCCCAGCCCCGGTGCTGGCAGCACCGTGCCCTGCCCACAGCACTCCCTTGAGCACCAGGACCTCGCTGCAGGGTCATATCCCCCTCCCGAGTGTCCGCGTTTCTGCCCCGGCCCTCGCCCAGTCCAGCCCAACCCCCACGCCGCGTGCACACTCACCGCTGGTCCAGTCCGTACTGGCACAGCGCTGCCTGCTGTTGCCCCTGATAACTGCCCCCATTGTGACTCATCCCTTGTGCTGTCACGGGCACCAGAATGCATCACAGGCACGCCCTCCCCATCCCCCTCCCCCTCTCCCTCTCCCCTCTCCTCTCTTTCCCTCTCTCCTCCTTTCTGCAAGGTTTATTGTAATAAGACAGGAGATGGCAGAGCCTATATTTGGAAGAATTTGCATGGTACCTTGTCGAGGACTCTTATGGAACTGGTATTGTCCCGACATTGCCGTTATACCGTCATCTTCTGGCTTGGACATGCAGCCTCCGACAGGCTGCATGCATGCAGAACACAGGGCGCCTGTGCAGAGACAAAGGTGCGAAAAGCCGAGGACAGAGGGCACCTGCGCAGAGACAAAGGCGCGAAAAGCCAAGGACCTGCAGATAAATAACACAGGGCGCCTGCGCAGAGACAAAGGCGCGAAAAGCCGAGGCACATTCTGCGCCTGCGCATAGCCCTATAAAAGGACCGCTCACACCTTTTGTGTGGCTGCTGCTCCCCCTCCTACCTGGCGTGCTCCTTGGAACCTGCGGGCGCTTCGACACCTGGGCACAGAGGCTGGACCGGCTGGGCAAAGAGACTACTGGACACCGTCGGACTCGGAGTGGTGATAGCCAGTTCCCCCACGTGGCCCTCTTCTCACCCGCCTGAGCACGCCTTCTCTCTCTCTCTCCCGCTCTTGCTCTTTTTCCCCCTCTCCCTTTTTCTCTCTCTCTCCCCCCCCCCCCCCGTTTTTTCCCCACTGCCTCCCTACCCAGTTCCTCACCCCTTCATCCACCGAAATAAAGTTAAAAGGTTGTACGGCATTTGACCCTATTCCGTGTCTTAATCTCGTCCTTGGGATTGTATCGAAACCTCCCCCGACGTTGGATCGGGACATTTTTAATTGGCGTAGTCGGCAGGATCCCCTGAGATGAGAGTGCCGTACTCCCTTGTTGTGGTGTGCAGTGTGATTGTGTGTGGATGAGACGTATGAGCAAGTACGAAGCGAGTGCGGAGTTCTGATCCACGGTTCTGCTCTCCCGCGAGGGAAGCAGCCGGAGATGAACAAAGCATGAGGACGAAGTGAATGTTGGTTTTTATTTGTTGAAAATTTATGTATTAGTGCACGTTTTGGCCTCCTGGGAGCATATAGGGGGAACGTGGACTTTAAGGCGGGACCCTCTCAGGACGACACCCCCCTTTGTAGGAATTTTTTGGGTATTAGCACATGGTTTGGCCTCCTGAGAGTGTATAGGGGAAACTTAGATACCGAAGTGTGACCCTCTCAGGACGATATCCCCTTTGTAGGAAATGGCCGCCCAGAAGGCAGCCGATGTTTGTGATTATGTGCTTTCACAGGATGAAGGGACAGAGAAATTGTTGGACCTTTTGGAGGCACACTGGTCTTGCCCCTCGCCCCAGGGACAAGACTGGGCAAGGGAACACTGGTTTCAGTTACAGAGTGTGGTGGATAGAATAAAGATACTGCAGAAAGAAGCTAAGGTTAAGAAGGGGAAGGGAAAGGCGATAATTTGTGCAGTATTAGGAGCGAGTTTAGCCGCTGTGGCGGAGGAGAAAAAGCAGAAGTCGTGTCGGATGGATATGGTGGTGAACTCCCTGCAGGTGGTAATAAAAACTCTGCAGGAGCGGTTGGAGGAGGAAAGGCGCCAGAATGCGAGACTAAAAAATGAGTTAAGAAATCAGCTTTTAAGGGAAGTGGATACATCGTCAGGGATAGAAACAACGCTTGTGGAGAAGGGGATACGGCAGCTCTACCCCCAGGGGGATTTACAAAGAGACAAAGAAGCCGTAGAGAGCCCCCCCCCACATGTATCCGCTATTCAAGACGGAGTATGTGTATGAGGATGAGGGTGATAATCGTCCCCAAGTTATTACTAAGGAGGTCCCGTTTACCGCAACCGAATTAGCAAAGCTGAGAAAAGATTTTGCAAGGAACACGAAGGAATCGGAGACCGAGTATGTGTGGAGAGTGTCGTTGTCGGGGGGGGGATGGGATCTTGCTGTCAGAAAAGGAGGCGGAAGGATATTGGGGTCCGTGTGTGTTTTTAACTACGGGTGATCGCTGAGCCCCATGGTCGCTGACTCAGAGAGCCGCGTATTGGGACGGAGGGTTGAATCCTCTGGAGAGAGGAGACCCCTTAGCTATAATGGGCACGGTAGATCAACTAGTGGAGAGCGTGCAAAAGGCGGCTGGCCTCCAGATGATGTATGACCGGGAGCTCAAGCCCAACCTGGGCTCCCCCATGTTAATGCCTGTAGACCCAGAGAGAATGACCCCCCTGATAAGGGGACTTCCCGACTCCCTGAAACCCATAGGGATCCAATTACAAGGGAGAATTTATAACACCCCCAGGGAAGAGAGGATCACAGCCGCTTTGGAGGGGATAACGACCCCTGATTACCGGCGGCGGGGAAGAAAGTATGGACATGGGGGGAGGTAGCTCAGGAGTTAATCGATTTCGGGAGGAAATACAGCCCTGTTAGCGGATTCTCCCAAAGAACCAAGACCAGAGTTGTACGGGCGGCAGAATGAGTCAGTGGGCGGCAATCACCCCTTGGAAGGGGCCAGGTCTCGGCCGGGAGGGAAAAGTCCCTGCACCGACAGGGACTGTGGCAGTTGGGGCTTCAAAAGGGCATCCCCCGAGATTTAATGGACGAGCTCCCAACCAAAAAATTAGAGCAGCTCGTGCGGAGGTGGTCAGAGCAAGGGGCCACTTTGAGACCAACTCCTAGCCCTCCCCATTCCTGATAAATTTTGGGGGGAAGCTGGCCCGGGAAGAGAAGGTGGCGGCAAACTTCTGCCCCCTGAAGGTGAGGGGGAGGGCGGAGGATGGATGTTTGTAAGACAGCTCACCTGCAATGCAAAGGGAGACTTGCTCCTCACAGTAGCGGTAGGGCCAAGGAAAAGATCGGTAACCTTTTTGATCGACACGGGGGCGCAAATCACAGCACTGAGGCGGGCTGAAGCAGAGCAATGTGGGATCTCGATCCCCTCTAAAAATCTGATTGTTTTAAATGCTCTGGGAAAGACACAAGCAGTACCTATGACCCCAGTGCCACTATGGTTACCAGGGGAGGACGGCCCTGTTACCACTATGGTGGCCATAGGATCTTTTCAAATGAACCTTTTAGGCATAGACGTTTTAAAGGGTAGACAGTGGCGTGACACCCGGGGGAATTCGTGGTCCTTCGGCGTCCCCCAAATCAGGCAGTTAGCCGAAGCCCCCGGTGTGGAGGTGTGGCTGCTGCAAACGGCGCCTACCCTCCCCCCTTCTAAATTAACAAACGTGAAACCCTACCCGCTACCGATAGGAGCCAGGGACGGAATCGCCCCGGTTGTGGAGGACTTAAAGGGACAAGGGACTATAGTTCCCACTCACTCCCCCTTTAACTCCCCTGTTTGGCCGGTCCAAAAACCAAACGGCAAATGGAGATTAACAAGAGATTACCAGAGGCTGAATGCTAACACTGGCCCATTAACAGCCGATGTACCAAACATTGCCGAGCTTATAGCTGCCACCCAAGAGCAGTCACACCCTATTATGGTAACTATTGAGGTTAAGAACATGTTCTTTGTGGTCCCGCTGCAGCTGCAGGACCGGGACCGCTTTGCCTTTACCCGGGGGGGGGGCAACAGTACACCTTCACATGGCTCCCTCAGGGATACAAGCACTCCCTTACTTTAGCCCACCACACCCTAGCACAAGAGCTGGAAGCTATTCCCCTAAGGGAGGGGGTGAAAATTTGCCAGTACATAGATGATGTGCTCATAGGGGGGAATCAGGCAGAGGAGGTTGGGGAAGTCCAGAAGGACATTATCACCCATTTAGAGATACAGGCTCCTTCCAGTGAAGTAAAATTTTTAGGTATCTGGTGGAGGGGGGGAATGACTTGTATTCCCCCTGATACTTTATCTTCCCTCGATTTAATCAAAATGCCAGAATCAAAAAAGGACCTACAACATGCATTAGGACTCCTTGTGTTTTGGAGGAAACATGTCCCTGATTTCTCAATTATTGCAAGACCCCTATATGATTTACTACGGAAAAGGGCCCAATGGGAGTGGACCCCGGTCCACAATGAGGCGCTACGACTGTTGGTGTTCGAAGCAAATGCATACCAAGCCCTGGGGCCTATCCACCCGACGGACCCAGTTCAAATCGAATGGGGGTTTGCCCGGACTGGGCTCTCGATTCATTTCTGGCAAAAGGGACCAGAGGGGCCCATTCGACCCATTGGGTTCTACTCATGCAGTTTTAAAGATGCTGAGAAAAGGTACACAACATGGGAAAAGGGACTGTTTGTGGTCAGCTTAGCTTTGTGAGAGGCAGAGCGCACCATTCATCAACAACCAATAGTACTTAGAGGTCCTTTCAAGGTAATTAAAGCTGTCTTAACTGGGACACCTCCCCCTGACGGGGTGGCACAAAGATCTTCAGTGCTGAAATGGTATGCACAAATAGAATATTATTGTGATATCTTTAAAGTATCTGAAGGTGCTGCTAAAAATCTCGTCATCCAAGAGGAAGTAGTTCCAGACCAAGAGGAGAATGAGCTTCCTGCTGGATTTGTGGACATACCGCTTACAAACGACTGCCAGCGCATTGGTCAGGGATCTGTTACGTAGGAATTATCTGGCCTTTATTCTTCCTTCTCCCAGAAACGAATGGCTCTCAACTGGGGATAAGATTGTATGATAATTTAGGGGATGGAAAGATTGCCCGCAGCAAGCGAGCTGTTGAGGTGAACATAGGCGGAACACAAAAATGGGGGGAAAATGAGTGGCCTCCTGAAAGAATAATCCAACATTATGGGCCTGCCACTTGGAACCCCAACGAACCAATATCAGGGGCAAAGGAACCAATCTATAATTTGAACCGTATAATCCAGTTACAAGCTGTCCTAGAAATAATTACTAATAAGACTGCCACTGCCATAGATCTTTTAACTCAACAGTCTCAACAAATGCGCACGGCAATCCTTCAACACCACATGGTTTTAGATTATTTACTGGCTGAAGAAGGGGGGGTATGTGGGAAATTAAATGTCTCTAACTGTTGTTTCCTCCAATTAACCAAAGACATTAGAAAAATAGCCCACGTCCCCGTCCAGGCCTGCAATGATTGGAATGGCAATCTGTGGTCCTGGCTGCCAGGGGCACCCTGGGTAAAACAGTTGCTGTTATATTTGCTATGTGTGTTTGCTGCTTTTATGTTTTTACTCTGTATAATCCCCTGCTTTGTTCAGCTCATACAACATGTGAACCATTGTTTAGAACTTGTTTCCCTTTACATTTGCTGATTGTTTAACAAAAAAATTGCATATTCCTACCCATGTCGCACTTACTGGTCATTCTATGTTTGTTATAATGGTGAACTACCTCGCTTAAAGAATTTCTCAGGGTTGTTCCATAAAGTTAAATATTGTTAAGCTTAGGAAGATTAAGGAAGAAGAGTGTTCACATTGGACAATATTCCTATTTGTTTGTTTGCAATTGAGCATTCCCTTACCATGTCCCACACCGCCTTTCTCCTCCACCCCTCACCTCTGCTGTTCTGCTCTCTCTCTCTCTCTCTCCCCCCCCCCTCTGACTTCTCGCCTCTCCTAAAACTGCAATGTCGAGCCACGGGGTGGTGTCGAGGACTCTTATGGAACTGGTATTGTCCCGACATTGCCGTTATACCGCCATCATCTGGCTTGGACACCCAGCCTCCGACAGGCTGCATGCATGCAGAACACAGGGCGCCTGTGCAGAGACAAAGGCGCGAAAAGCCGAGGCACATTCTGTGCCTGCGCATAGCCCTATAAAAGGACCGCGCACACCTTTTGTGTGGCTGCTGCTCCCCCTCCTACCTGGCGTGCTCCTCGGAACCTGCGGGCGCTTCGACACCTGGGCACAGAGGCTGGACCGGCTGGGCAAAGAGACTACTGGACACCGTCGGACTCGGAGTGGTGATAGCCAGTTCCCCCACGTGGCCCTCTTCTCACCCGCCTGAGCACGCCTTCTCTCTCTCTCTCCCGCTCTTGCTCTTTTTCCCCCTCTCCCTTTTTCTCTCTCTCTCCCCCCCCCCCCCCCCGTTTTTTCCCCACTGCCTCCCTACCCAGTTCCTCACCCCTTCATCCACCGAAATAAAGTTAAAAGGTTGTACGGCATTTGACCCTATTCCGTGTCTTAATCTCGTCCTTGGGATCGTATCGAAACCTCCCCCGACATTGGATCGGGACATACCTGCTTGTGTTCCTCCTGGGCAGAGATCAAACCTAGCTGTATATTTCTGTACTTGAGTGAATCCAAAGCTTTATTAGATTCTCCACAAGCAAATAAATGTGTAGACCATGTTAGAGTCTTAAGAAGAATTTGGTATCTGTTTGGGGAGGAGGAAGGGAATGGGGAACATATGTTCTGAAGATCCCTCTTGTCTGAACATCTGCTCTATCATTCCTGCAACTGGGAAAGTCTGCATTTGATGACCAGTTTCACATTCCTTGAGCCCTCTGAGCCAAAACAATGGATGAGTAAGTGGTGCACTTCCATTGACTTTTGGCCAATGATTTCAACTTGCTGAAGTCAGTGGGACTTAGATACAAGATGGGAGATAATCAGGTGCTTAACTGGTTTTCTCATTATTGATGAATTGGTCCCTTAGATCAGAACACAGAACACAATGACCACGAGCAATTCAAATTCGTCATGTAAAATTGACCTCTGTGGAGCACTGTGTATGTGAGTGGGAGAGTGTGTGTTCAGAGGGAGGAAGGTTGTTAGGGATTTCTTTTTCAGGTTTTATTCTTTTCCCCTCCGGTTTCTATTGCATCCTCTTCATATGCTATTTATCCGTCTTTTCTCTTTTCCTAGAACTTGTGGGGTTTTTTTCTTTGCCTTTTTACAGTACTAAAGTAGCTTTAGTATCTTTAAATTCATTGCAGTCTCTACTGTTAAAGACTGACCCCACGTCTAGGAAATCTTAAATGCTGTGTCTCTGATTCCTTATAAACTCAGATGTGGAGAGGGACTAAGTGGAATAAAATGCATCACTTTCCCCTCACCCCTTGCACCTCTTGGTTGTCTCAGCCAATAATATAGTTTAGCTGGTTTTTTTTATATAACTATAATTTTGGAGGCATCAGTTACTCTCTACATATCAAATGTTACCAATCTCTGCACTATAAAGCCTGAATGTATCACAACATATTTCCTAAAGGGACCATATTTGTTATGGATTTCCCAAACCCAAATATGAGTGTAACAGTGAGTCTAACACTTCTAGAATGCATTAGACACTCTCTCCATACACAGATCAATTACACATCAAAGGTATAGCAGGTCCAAATTTTCCCAGAAAGAGCAGGTTCATTGGTCATGGGTGAAACGTGCTGTAGGCAGGGAAACTGTCTGGGATCTACCACTCCACCCACCCAGGAGACACCTGGAGATGTTAGTCAAACATGTAAAAGCCAAGAACTCTGCTTAGATGGAAGAGAGGGTACTTCCAGCAAACCCTGCTTGGCCCAAATGGGAGCCCAACATTTCCAGACAGGGCTATGAGAAGGTTTGGTATATCTGAATCAAGAAATGGCTTATGAGAGAGTTGATAGTCTCAAGGTAGACTGTGTGCTGACAATAAATAAGAGAAAAAGCCAAGGGATGCCTTCCTCCCTCACACCCGCCACCTTTAAACTGGAATATTGCCAGAGGAAATCCAGTAGGTTTGCATTTGTTGGTGGAAGTAGCATTCCTGCATGATTTTGAGGTTCCAAACTAATGTATACATCTTTTTTCTCCTATGTCCTCACTCCTTGACATCAAGCAAGGCATTAGGAACTACACTGGCAAGAAGGATACAGGCATCTCAGTGTTCTCTCTCTATCACATATGGCTCTTGTCAAATGCTTCAGGCTTCTTGATACTTTATGCAGCTAGATTGGAAGGTTGGTCACCACATCACTTTCCAATGGAAAGGTATGCTGTTGGATGATTTATACCTGAAATGATTCCAATCTATGCAAATGTGCAGCTTAGCTTGGATGTCACAGGACATGGCACATTGGCAGTGCAGGTTGACACAGAATCCTGGTGTTGCCATACATCAAAGGATTATTGCCTTTATTTGACAACCCAAAGAAACAAATGGTTAGAACCAAATGTTGCTAATCATGACTTGTTACAACCCAGCTTTACTGTTATTAAGGATGTCATCTTTTCTTTGCAAGCAACGTGTTAAAATCACCTGTAGGCTAGTTCCTATGATATTGTAATACAGGAAATAATTAGGAGCAAGGAATTAAAGCAAATACGTATGATGAAACAACAGCTGGATTAATAGATACTTGTATTTGGGGTACTTTTGAATGGCCAGGAATTACCTGCTCGGAAGTGGTGGCCTCAGCAACGTGCTCACCTTCATTACGACACACTGATGGCAGCTCACAGTGTGCAATATACTAGATTTACAACACTTGACTTCTTTGCTTTCTAACTGGAAAATCAAACCATGTCCTAGACTCTGGGTGTAGCCACTGCAAAGGGTAAACATAGGGCAGCCTTTCCAGTGATATCCATTCCTAAAGTGGAATAGCCCAAACAATTACTCTTAAGCCTCAGTGGTTATAATGATGTTTCTGGGTTTGGCAAGATCACTGGAACTCAACGTATTTTCTCCAGCAATATCCCTTTCATAGCACCAAACTGGAAAGTACAGGACTGGAGAAACTAGTCATTTCTCAGTTTAAGTGCTGTATTTTACAACAGCCTAAAAGAATGCTTCAATCCTGATGCAACACTTAACTGACCTGAAACAGAAGCAGCTGTTTCTCTACTGAGTGCCTCAGCCTAGCAAACTGCAAGACTGAAGTGAAGGTCTGTGCTGAGATATGTATAATTACAGATTTTGTGCATGTTTGGCACTCTCTATTCTACACCCTTCAATAGGCCTTGTCTATAGCGTAAAGTGGTATGGAAAATTACTGGCTTAAAAATGCATCTGCTAAAGCAGAGCTTGAGGTCTGCATAGCAGGCAAATGTGGTCCTCCTCTGCTCCTGAAAACAAGAGCAGCAGTAATTCTCCTCTGCAGAACAGGAGACCACAGAACTCCGTGACCTACCTTGACACAATGCAGGAGGTAGAGTCAGGACAGGATCCAGATGTGCTGTGGATGGGAACAGCTGCAAGGCAGTCTGATGGCCTGTGCGTACTGCTCTGGGTACCGGCCAGGGAGTGAGGGGAGACTACTGTCCCCTCACCTCTCCAAGTCATCATCTGGGTATTCCCCAAGCTGAGAGATGTTTGTCGTCAGGTAGTAAATAGAAAATGGGCTAGGTATTTGAGGTCTACCTCAGTGCGTCAGAGTTTTCTAGTTGAACTGAACGAAAGAAAACAGAAAAAAAGTAGACACAGTGGACTGCAGGATTGTTTTTACAGTACTCACCGATCAAAACTGTCAATGATGACAGGTGAAAACAGATAATAAATTTAATTGGCATAGCTTGAGGCTATTTACATTAGAATCATAGAATCATAGACTGTCTCAAGTTGGAAGGGACCCATAAGGATCATCAAGTCCAACTCCCTGCTCCTCACAGGGCTACCTAAAACCAAACCATATGACTAAGAGTGTCATCCAGATGCTCCTTGAATTCTGATGGGCTTTATGCTGTGACCACTGCCCTGGGGAGCCTGTTCCAATGACTGACCACCCTCTCAGTGAAGAACTTTTCTGCAGGGCTGCTCTCCAGCCTCTCATCCCCCAATTTGTACATATAACCAGGATTACCCCATCCCAGGTGCAGAATCCGGCACTTGCACTTGTTAAATTTCATATGGTTGGTGATTGCCCAGCTCTCTAGTCTATCCAGATCTTTCTGTAAGGCCTCTCTACCCTTGAGGAAATCCACAGCTCCTCCTAGTATCATTGGCAAGCTTCTTTAATGTACATTCGACTTCCGCATCCAGATCATTTATAAAAACACTAAAGAGCACTGTCCTTAAAGTTGAGCCCCGGGGAACCCCACTGGTGACTGGCCACCAGCCTTATGTAACCCCATTTACTATAACTCTTTGAGCCTGACCCAATGTATTATGGACTTGTCTATCTGTATGCTGGACATTTTGTCCAGAAGGATACTGTGAGACAGTACCAAAAGCTTTGCTAAAATCCCCCCCAAAATATATCTACTGGCTTCCATTGGTCAGATAGATGGGTGACCTTGTCGTGAAAGGACATTAAGTTAGTTAAACAGGACTTCAGCCTCATGTACCCATGCTGGCTATGACCAATGACTGCATTGTCTCTCAAGTGTTTTTCAATAACTCCCAGAATAACCTCCATAATTTTACCAGGCACTGAAGTGAGACTGACAGACCTGTAATTACCAGGGTCTTCCTTCTTACCGTTCCTGAAAACTGAGACAACATTTGCCAGCTTCCAGTCAACTGGGTCCTCTCCAGACTCCCAAGACTCCAGACTCCCAAAAATAATGGAGAGAGGTCCTGCAATAACATCAGCCAGCTCTTTCAGTGCCCTGGGATGAATCTCATTGGGCTCCATAGACTTATGTGCATCCAGCTGGAGCAACAAGTCTCAAACAAGTTCAGAGTCCGCTGGGAGTTTCTCATCCCCCCAGTCACAGTCTTCCAACACAGGGCTCCGGGGGTCCCAGGGCCCATCATCGGTGTTGAAGACAGAGGCAAAGAAGGCATTGAACATTTCTGTTTTGTCTATGTCCCTATTTGTGAGGTGACCAACCTCATCAAATAACAGACCAATATTATCTCTGATCCTCCTTTTGCTATTAACATATTTTAAAAAGCCCGTTTTGTTGTACTTCGCAGTGCTGGCCAGCTTGAACTCTAATCAAGCTTTGGCCCCATGAATTTTCTCCCTACAGTTGAGAACAGCATCTCTGTACTCCTCCCGTGCCACCTGTCCTTGCTTCCAATGTCCATACACTTTCCTTTTCCACCTAATATCTAGAAAAAGATCCCTGCTGAGCCAAGCCATCCTTCTGCCCTGCTTGCTTGAATTCTGACACTTTGGAATTGCCTGCTCCTGCACTTTTAAGAGATGGCTCTTAAAAAGTGACCAGCATTCATGGCCCCCAACACCTTCAAAAGCAGATTCACAGGGGACCTTACTAACTGGTTCCTTCAGCAGCCTGAAGTCTGTTCTCCCCATATCCAGGGTTGAAATTTTTCTGGCAGTTTTTCTCCTACTGCCAATGATTTGAAACTCAACTACTTCGTGGTCACTGTGACCAAGACAGCCACGAATTACTATCATTTGCTTTCCCCTTAATCCCCTTAAGTTATCTCTCCCTAGGGGTTTCTTCTATAGGTCTGGGGGCTCGTCAGCCACTCTTGTGTGAGCTGAGGGCTCCTGGTGGGTCTCTCCACTCCTCTGAGGTTTCCCTGGTTCAGGAAACCCCACTGTACACTGTGATCCTCTGCTCCACTGCAGATCCTGCCAGCACCACAGCTGCTTGCCTCAGTAAAATGGTTTGGCCCAAACTATTTGAGATTGGCATCCCAAAAGCTTTTCCTTGTACTGATTCCTAATGGCTCACATATCACAGGCACTCCCGCCCTGTTCACGTAGTGTGCATTTGGCTGGCTTTCAATTTCCCTGTGTCCTCCTCAGTGCAGTGAAGAGAAAAGAAACTAAACAAGGGCATATAGTCCACCCACCAGCATATGCAAACAGGGGAGTCTGGAGAGAAGTCAGCTGGAAATCAGGCTGCCTCCTGGTACCAAAGTGGAACAGCAAGGAAGAGAGTAATGAGACAGTGTGATTTAGATACTGTTTTTGTCACAGAAACCATCACTATATAGTAAAATACATTCACACACATGCATAGTGTATATGATAACTCAGTCTCTGGCCGCTCAGCATACTTACAGCAATTGCTCTTGATTGAGGCAAAACAGTTTGCAGATAAGTTACTTTTGCTCTTTGCATCATCTTGCACCAAGGAGACACTAAAGCAATCTGACTTTTTGCCATAAAATCTCATGTGCACTCTTAATAGGACAGTGCACTGATGCCATGTTCCATTTCCAGGCCCCTCCACTCACAGTTGTTAGAATGATTACACAGACCTTTTTTTTCCTGCTGAAGAACTGCAGAGAGCTCTCAAACTATATTCCAGTTGGGAACATGCAATTAATCATCACACGAGATAAAAGACTGCTTCCATATGTCTTCTGATGCATGCCACATTTACAGGTGTCTTCGCCTTGGATCCACATGCCTTCTGTGAGATGCTAAGAGGAGAGGAGAAAGCTCAGCCTGATGTTCACCCTGCAAACTTGTGAATATAGTTAGTCAATGCTGAAGATAACTAAAATATTCCGTGCTTTGAAATCCCTCACCAGATCTTGCTGCCTGTGAACAAAGGAAATATGCAGCTTCTTTATTAAAATAAATGAATAATAACTGGATAATGAATATCAGTGATTAAAATCCCCAGTATCACAGCCCCATCTAATGGACTGGCTGAAAGATATTCAAAGAACCTACAAAGAGTCTCTCTCTCTGTTCTTTTGCAAAATAAGTTATTGTGATAAACAGGACCCTGTGGCATATTAAACTCTTAATTATGGGCACAGGAGGCATTTTCTCTGAAAATTAAAAAGGTTGCAAAATGGCTACAGCCTTTGGGAGGCAATTCTTAGAAGTAAAATGTAGCTCAGTGTTAGTGACTCCTTTATCTACTGCCTTCAGTATTCTCTTGGCACGGATTAGCGTGGAGAGGGGAGTCTCCATATTTCTTAGTCGTGTTATCGTTATGCCA
The DNA here is from genome assembly GCA_020745775.1 of Theristicus caerulescens. Taxonomy (NCBI): domain Eukaryota; kingdom Metazoa; phylum Chordata; class Aves; order Pelecaniformes; family Threskiornithidae; genus Theristicus; species Theristicus caerulescens. The sequence continues at coordinate 62,855,761 of CM036564.1, read as the reverse complement.
ATGACTCTGGAATGCCATAATCCTACAGAGCAGCATGGGCCCAAGGGAAAACACAAGGAAATCACTGAGAGACGAGAGAGATCAGTTAATCCAGGCTTCATTTTCTATTGTACATTTGAGCTTTTTTTTTTAATTTAGGAAAAAATGGCAGGCAATGTGTGGCTTCCAGAGAAGTGACTTGGCCTGCACAGTGTCAGTCTAGGGGAATCCCAGCCTCAGGGCTGCTTGTGCTGCATGCTGTGTGACACATCTACATAAGCCTGCCTGAAACACTGTTAACGCTGATGCCATCATGATCGTAAGGCTAGTTACCAACCTTTCACATCTCATAACCAAAAACCTGTGGATTAGACCCCACAAAACACAGTTACTAGCAGCAGGATGCTGAGAGGAGTCATGTCATGAGGTTTACACCCTGATCCAGAGCTTCTGGAGGGAAGCGGAGAGACCCTTTTAGTTGCAGTGGGTGACAGATGGAGTAACTACTGGTTTCTAAACATCTGCAAAGGTATTTTGGATCCCAGTAGTTTTTGTGATACTAGGTCACTAGCAGTTTCTAGTGCTACTTCCTCTGAGCTGCTCTTTGCTTCTCCAGCAGTGTCAACTGAAAAAGTACATCTTCCCAGATGACTCAGAGCTCTGAGCCCCCATCACATTCAGTAGTGCTAATTAGGCACCTTGCTCCTGAAAACAGGAAGAATTAGGCAGCAAAAGACCTTTATAGGTGTTCTCATCCTGAGACCCCACTTTTGTTCTCTTCTGAAGGTTTCGCAGCACTTATCTCATTAAGAAAAAAGCTCAAGCAAGGAGATCTCTAACATTTCCCTGTGAGACTGAGTACCCAGACACAAACAAGGTCTTTTTGCACCAAATCCATAAATCAACACTTTGTATCTTACAGGATTTCTGAGTTGGGTATCTGACTAATATTTACTATGCACTGTTACCTTAGGGCCTGGTGTGGACTTTGGTAAGAGAAAATGTGCTGATGCAAGCCCCATGAAGCTAGGCCAGGAAACCAACTCCACCAGAGCAGGAACATGTGCCTTGCTTAAATTGAGACCCTCAAGTAAATCCTTGCACAGGTCAAGATCATTTCAGGGGAGGGATCACTTCAGAAGGAGCAAATATTGTATGTGATTTTCTATGCTGACTATTGCTGCCTACTTTCTCTGGGGTTGGAAGGACATGGTGCAAGCATTTATCTTCTGGAGGCACAACTATTTCAGCAGCCACAAAAGCTCCCTCATGCTGACCAAGCACCAGGTTCCCATTTGAACGGCATCAATCTCCTCTCTGGACCTGTACAAAGCATTCATAAGGAAAGACTTTGGGATTAATTAGGGAAATGTTTCTGCTTGGGTTAATGGCTTTGCCTGGAGACTGACTTTTCTGGTATGGATTGATTCACCCCCGAGGGGCAGTGGGGGCTGAGAGTGCTGCTCCAGGGGTGGGACGCCACAATGGGCTGTATGGTCACAGGGACAGGGCGTGTGGGTCCAGGCGGCCATGCCCAGATACACGGCCACTGGTGACTGAGCTTTGTGCCACCTCTTCCAGAGCCACCACAAAACCGGAGCAGAAAAGGCAGGTGGATACCACCATTCCCATTACTGAGCAGCACCTTCTCTCCTAATGGTCACATGTGGAAGGGCAGTCCCAGCTAATTAGAAGGTCATTTGGGAGGAAGAGGCTGAAGCAATCAGGATTTCTACATCGTTTGAGCCCCAAGTTCAGGTCCTGGCTGCGGCACCCCAGCGCATGACCCACTTTGGAGCGCTCATCAGAGAACAGAGGCATCTAGTGGCTGCGTCAGAAATGTCAATGAACATCACCATTCCCTTGAAAAGATATGAAAATTTGTCTTTTTCCTCTCTCAGCTCTAAAAATAAAAATATTTTATTCCCTAACGTTACCCAGAGGAGGAGGGAGACGAACAAATCCTCACTAGGTTTCACACTCTTAGAGCAGCGTTTCCAACCTGGCTGTGACGCTCTGCAGCAGTGTAACCAGATTAAGTGAAACCTCTGCTGATTTCTGCTTCAGCTGCTGCTCTAGAGAGCAGACCTGCTGCCCTGGGACCCAAATCCCATGCTGATTGATTCATCACAGGGGAAATGTTGCATCTCTCCGTGCTGACCGAGGCATCTCAGGCAGCATTTGCAGGCAGGAACTGTTTGCAAAGGTTTCCAAGGCTGACTGCTCCCAGCCTTTGGCCCTTGTGCAGTGACTGTGCACTGCAAGCACCATCGCTGTGTGCAATATCTGCGCTGGCCTGGGCTCTCCAGCCACTGGTGCTAACGAAGTATTGCACTTGCTGTTGGTCAGCCTCCTGCAGCACTGAGCTGTACCTGGATGCAGCCAGGCCACCAGAGCTGCACACCACACCACAGCAAGTTAGGGACAGGGAGGAAAAGCAAGGACTAATGTGTATTTTGCTCCTGTGGCTCCTGCTGCCTGGCTTTGCCCACTCAGCTGGGGACCCTGTGACACCAGAGCAGAGCAAGGCATTGCAGCAGCTTGCCCTTCCCTACTCTGGGGAGGGAGCCTGTGCTTTCGTTCTGGACAAGCACCTTCCGGACCCCAATGGGTTTCTTTGCCTGCAGGGAATAAGAGGGAGATGATCAGAAATGCAGGTGAGGAAATATTGTTTACTTTAATAGTAGGGATACGTTGCAACTCCAGGTATAGTTCCCTTATACAAGGCTCTGAGCCAACACATGCTTGAAAAGCAGTCCTTGCACACAGCACTTTTCAACCTATTCACATCCTAGGGCTTGCAAATGTGACTATCTGGTAACTAATTGCCCCCTGGCAGTGACAGCTTTCAGTCCCTCTTGCTCCATTAGGTTCCCATCAGCATCACTGGTTTAGTGTGATCTGAATTTGCCTGCTTCCTAATGTATGGACAGAGCTGGCACATTGCAAAGGGACTATCACATAGCTGAGTCCCATGTTTTCCTATTTAACGGATAAACAGAGGACAGCCTAGTCTCCTGGGCTGTCAGGCATCTAACAAATGCAAAATTCATTCTTTTATTAAGCAAAAGGACTAAGGGAGAAAGCACAAAGTGAAAAACTGAGTGCTAAATGCTAATAGGACTGTTGCTGTTACGCAATTCTCTACAGAAAATCAAAGACAAATGATAATACTAGAAAGGCACATTATTATTTTATAGGCTTAGTCCCTAAGTGAGAGGAGGAGAAAGAAAAATACGCACAGCTGTTTTTCCCTTCTCTGGTCACTTTGATACGCTTACAGGATACATAATTTTGCAAGGTCTGTACGTGCTCCCTGAGTCGTCACTTGACGCGCAGGTAAACTCCAAAGCTTGCACTCACCAGACAGCCTGTTTTACTTATAGATGTGCATATTATGTACAAACACTATTTATTTTGGTAAATTTAGCAGGCTGGCACTCAGCTAAGAAAGGAGAGCTCTGCAAGGTGGTTACTGCTGTGACTGCCATTCAGGTGAACACAGCCAAGCTCAGCTCAGGTGAGTGCACCCAAACCCAGCTGGCAGTGGGTCTGTGCAGGATGGAGCATGGTGAGGAGCTGCCCAGAAAGGTGGGGAAACAAGTCAGCCATGAGCCCATGCTCAGCTGTGGGCAGGTGCAGCAGAGGGTTGGATTTAGCTCAGGTGTGTCACAAGGAGTCAGAGATCCCCTCCTGTTCTTGCTCTGCAAGAAATAGCTTTACAGAGTTGATAAGGATTTGAAAAGTTTGGTTATCTGCTGTCTTCTGGGTGTTTTTATGCACATGCCCACGTGTACACAGAAAAAACGCACACTGATACAATATGCCAGGTGAGGTAACTTTGATAAAAATTTTGTAGCAAAGCTTTGAGCTAAATGGCTTTTAAATGGAAGGAGTTCAGCCTTGAGATCAGTTACAGCACAGTTATATGTGAACAAGGACATTTTTATTTGCATCCCTGTTACAATGTGGAAAATAACTACCACAGGTCTGTGCAGTCTGCCAGGGATGGCCTCCCCTCGGTCCATGTCTGAGGCTACCATGTGGGCACAGACCACCCCACAGAGAAGCAGCTCTCCAGCCTGCTCTTCCTTTCCTAGTGGCTCCAGCCAGCTGCATGGATCCAGTCATCTTTTAATACCTTTAATTCAAAAAAATGAGAAAACAACACATGAATTTGAAGGAGAAGCTGGCTTGCTCTGCTCACTCCTTGTAAAAGAAGGAGCTGGAGAAGGTCAGTGCAAGCCCAGCAAGGGTGCCTCTTGCTGGAGTTGGTTGTGTGGGCAGTGCTCCCTCTTCAGACAGCCATGACACCTGCCGAGGGGACACCAGGGACTTGCCGCTGAGCGTGCAGCTGCATCTTGGGTGGAGAAAGCACTTGGCAACTGTGTTTGTGTCCATCGGTTGTTCTGAGCTCACCTTCATCTCTGCGATTGTTCACCTGACGTAATGCTCAGTTTCTTTATGACGGGAATAAGTTAAGCAGCATTTTGATGGCAAAGGGTAGGAATTGGTCACAACAGGCAGGGACTGCTTCTTGCTCCCTCTTTTTCCTATGCAGTAGTGAGCGTGTTGTGGCCCTATTCAATATATAAGCATCCTCTGCAATGCCTCAACACTGAAAAGGAATTTTAATATTAATAATCCAGGAAAGGTCGTATTTACTGTAGTGAGTGTAAAAAACCCTCAAACGCACTAGGAGATTGCCCTGGCAAACAGCTCCACCTCTCCGAGGCCAAGCTGCTGACGGAGGCAGGTAATGGGTGATGCCCTGTGCTGTTGCATCCAGCCACATCATGCTGCCATGTGGCCAGGATAGCTGCTCTCCCCAGCCAGCTCTCGAGCTCGGCCAAGAGCTTGACACTGGGGGAACGGCAGTGAGCTACCACAGATCACTCACAATAATTAACTTTGGGACCACACTTTTCTCTTGGCAATCATCCACCAACACACTCAGTCACCACGGCTCAGGTGACAGCTCTGCCATGTGTTAAGCTGCAGGAACCCTCTTGTGTGTATGAGCTGCAGTGATATGCTAATATTTTAAACATTTTGATCTATTACTTATCCTCCAGCTAAACAAAAAGGTCTTTTTTACCTACTTTTAATTTCTTTTCCATGCTGCTGAGAGCAGTCGGCATCTGCCGCGGTGATGAACGACCGTGCACAAGCCCGTGTAAAAGCCAACGGTTCTTGGCAATCCAATTCACCGGTGCCTGCTCTGCTTTCTGCAGCAGGAGCTGCGGGTGCTCTGTGCTGGTTCCTCATTGATCATTGCGGATACTGGAAAAAAACAGCTCTTCCCACTGGATTCGGTCAGGAGCTGCCGTGTACTTCATCGGGTGTGAGACCAAGCCCAGAGCAGGGAAGCTTGTACTCTGGTACAAGTCTCCTCTATTTGTTTCACATTTCCAGCTCCTTGATAACACACCCAAGGCTATGATCTATCAGGGTCACTGCCCACTTTCCTTCTGGGAAGCTGATCCTGATCTGTCGGTGTGACAGCAGAGGCAATGGCTGTATGAGGACCCGAATGAAACAATAACCTGCGGAGACTAAAGGTCTTGTCACTCTTAGAAAAAAAGACACTTCTTTATCCCCACTTAACAGAGGTGCAAAGAGGGGGGGTTAATGGGAAGCTCACAAATCTGTGTGTCCCAGCAGCCGCTTTCAGAGCTGGTTGTTTGATTTCTAAACTCTAATGAAACTGCAAGAGAGGAAAGGCTTCCAGCTTTCAGCAAGGAAAGGATTGTTACAGGCACAAATGATCAACGCATACTTAGCTCTGTCAGTTACAGAGAGGAAGCGAGGTCCTGCGGTTCAGATGTGTGCCTGGGATGCCTGAGCTCTGCAGATTTTTAATGCTTGAAGTGATCTTCCTAATCACCCCGTCTAACTTCCCACGTGCAGAGACCAAAAGAGCTCCCTCAGTCCCTCTTCAGCAAGGCTGTAGCTTTGGTTACATTGACAGCTTATTTTCCAGAAAGATATCTTTCCTGAAGTGACTGGAATGTAGAGCTGTGTTTGGTCCCTAGCACCGGCACAGGCTGCGGGCGGCTCATTGACGCCCTCCAGCCAGGTCTGAACTGTGGGATTCAGGAGTGTTGAGGATGGTGCAATGTGATATAACGTCAGTGCCTCACTTTCCCCTATGTTAAGTGGGGATAACGGCCCGCTGTTTCTACAGCTGTTCCCTCCCCAGTGCACTCAGACCCTGGACGTTTCCATTCATGGATCTGCTCTGGCACCTTCACATGTGTGGAGACCCTTTGTTCCTCCCATGGTGGTGCTGCTGCTTCTTCCCTGGTGCTGAACAGCGAGGTCTTACCGAGGCTGCACCACCACGGATCTCAAGCCACAGTGCTGGGGAGCTGCACTCACTTGTGGGTGAAGACAATGCCTTGCTGAGGAGATAGGGATGGACCTCATGACTCAGAGCCTTCAAATGGGCTCCTTTCCAGGAGCCCTATCCCGTCCCCTTTCTCACACAGTAAATGTGCCTCGGGGAGTGGCTTGCTGACCTGCTCCCCTATATCCTATACAATAACTATTAAAGCTTTGCTTGCAACAGTGAATCATTGCCCAGATATGAGAAAGTCCAGAACTGTTTGCACAGGTTGCGTAACTGAAACAGGGCCCACGGGCCAAGGGGAGAAGATGGGCAAGAGCAGGTAAGAGCCCTTATCACCACTGTCCTCTAGATCTAGCTACCCCAGTAGAATGGTTTGCAACACTGGCCTGGAAATCTTCTCCTGCATTAAACAGTGTTGTGCTAGAGCACTGTGTAAGTTATTGCAGGTTTCTGCTCAGACAGGACCTTGATTAGAATTTTGCTCATATTATTACAAACTCCCATCCTTCACATCCTTCCAGTTCCCTTCCCTGGCTGCAGAGAGTTCAGCCAGAGCCATCTTTGCTGCATTTAATCAGCGTAGGCATATTAACTACAAATTCCTGCAATGATTTAAACACTTAGGGCTCATATACGTGCCCATAACTGATGATTACTAATTTTTTTACTTGGAAATTTATCAAGAGGATTGAATAATTGTTCAGCTCCCCACTCAGGATGGCACTGGAATGAATTATATTCATTTCCAAAGTTTTGATAGCGATCTGAAATATCCCCATCAGTGTTGTATAGGGATGTCTTAGAAACAATTAATAACATTTATTGTAAATATCAGTGTGAGGTACAACAGTATGATAACTTCATTTCAATGAAGGAAAACTGAACCCTGATATTTTCAGTCCCAGGCCAGCAATCCAGCTAGCTCTCTTCACTGTGCTTTCTGCACAGACTTCACCATATTCATGGAGTTGAGGGGCTGCAGTGTTAACTTCTGGATTACTGTCCTTTTTACACATCGGTGGCATCTTTTTCACCACTGGCTGGGCATGCGTTCCAAAAAATAAATGTTTCAATGGAGATGCAACGGGTATGCTCTCCCCAAATGTGACAGTGTTCATGTTGGGCATTAAATCATTTGACCTCAAAAATGCACTCACAGTTACATTAAGGGAGGGCAGAGGGGTGGGGATCACAATGGACTGAACTTGCAAAGTCGTTAGTTATGTAAGGTGTCTCCATTTCGGAAGGTCCCTCTTGAAATACCTCCAGGGCCTCCCTTGGAGAAGACAAGTGTTTAGACCTCTCTGATAGACGTGCTGCCTTAGCATGTTTCAGGTTGGGTGACTGGCTATGGAAAGTGCAGCCCTGAACAAGACTTGCTTGTAGCAGGGTGCAGCATTACCAATAGCTAAACCAAAGTTTGGCCAATGGCTCCTAGCACAACCAAGCCTGAATTTTGTCAAGGTATTTATATACCAATAGCAGAAAAAAAAAAAAGAAATTAAAAAAAAGGAGAATTCAGAGCATAGTAGGGGCTGGGTCTGTCTTCAACCCTGGAACAGTTTTGCCCAGAGCTAATTTTGTAGCAGGGTGATATAAGACTGTGTACAGAGCTTATCCAGGGGAAAATAAAAAGTCTTATTACACTACTAATAAAAATGTCTGTTTCTATGTACACAGATCTTAGAAACTCTTCTAGTACAAAATTAGCTCTGCTTTTGTGTCATCGCTTACAACACTCAGCCCTGACAGTTGGCAAATAGCTGACCTGTATCTGCACAGCCTGCTTCTGTAATTGCACTTAAGAGACTAAAACGGTGGCTTTAGAGGCAGAGTTTTTGAGAATATTGTAAGAATCATACTGGGTAATCCAGGCATCCTTTGCTATAATCCCATAAACAGTGTGGGCTAACATGCCAGAAAGAGTCATTAATTTCCATACCATCCCTGCAGCAATAGGGAAGGTACTAAATATTCCTCTCTCTTCACTCAGGCTCATTTTTCTCTGACAATGTTTTTAAAATATAGTCCTGCAAATATGTCGAACTCTGAGTTTTGTCAGGACAGCTGTTAATCATAAGGCAATGATGCCTTTTCTGATGGATGTTTCTGTTATTACAATTGAAGTTTTGTCTCTTGAAATTAAGAAACAGTAATTAAAGCATTTAGCGCCATGGGCTGATAGAATTGTTTTGACACTATTTCTTAAAAAAACCAAAGTACTCCATCTTCCTTCCCAGCACTGTCTTATATAGGGACTTCAGAAAAATAATTGAGAATTGTAAAAGTCATCTGGGGCTACGGTTTGATTGTATTTGAGGTGACTTTTAAGGGTGAAGAAACATCTGGCACCTTTTAAAAAGTAATGTTTGTGAAGAAAATAGAGAAGAAAGAGAATATTGACAAGATGTGGTAAACAAACAACCATCATAGAGGCAGAAAATGTACCATGGAAGATTTTTGTTTGTTGATATCATGAAACATTCAATATCCCTAGGAAAAGCTGTAAGAAGTGGACTAATGGGGTAACTGTAAAGGGGCAGGTTGGAGATAATCCTTCAGTCTCCGGTCTGTTGTGGATTCCTTTCATGATCATTACAAATGGCATAACTCTGCCCTACTTTTTCCTTTGTAAAGGAGACTAGCACTGAAATGCTGCAGGGCTTAACTCTTTCCTATGTGTATAGTTCTACACAAATAGGTGCGTGTGTATGTAAGCACAGTATTTTGGGGTGGCTCAGAAGTGGGTGAACCAGAATAAAAAATCGACTAGGGGGCCAGGGCTGCTTGATCTACATGATGCAGGCTATGATAGCAAGTGTACACTTGTGAAGAATAAGGAAACTCCTCCTCTCTGGACCCTTTTTGTTTCCTCCTCTTCAAAAATAGTAGAAATGGAGCTGCTAAACTGTAGCAGACTTTCCTGGAGTCACTGCTGAATGAAGCCTCCTGGACAGCATGGAGATCCTTATTTATCTGTGTCTTTGCTGCTTTTTCATGCTGTTTGGCAAAAGGAAGCTGGGCATGGGACAGGCTGGGCTATCACCGCCCCTGGGGAAGGGAATTAGGCCCAAGGCGGAGGAAGCAACGAGCAGCAGAACAGTGCAGGAACACACATTGCTCAGTACGTGCTAGGTGTCAGCTCCAAGGTGCAAGACACTAAGCTGCCTTAATTTGCCCTGGAGATACATTTAGGAAGTGGAACATTTAAGTGTCCCATTCCTTCAAAAAGACTGGGCTGTTTAAGAACAGCCTGGATGAAGGGGACCTTGATCCAGAAAATCATCTTCTTTCAGGATACTACATATTGGCTAGTCTTAAGTGTACAACTAAGTGCTCTTCTTGAAGCTGGTGCTCCCAGATCAGAAACAGCAAGAGAGAAAAGAGCAAATGGTTTTGAGCATGTGGCAGAATCAAAGAAATAATCAGCATGGCCCTGTGCTAGAGATAGCACTGGGGATGGGGGTTGACAAAACGATAGCCGTGAAAATACCAGGCTCTGGGTCTTGTGAGCCTGAGAGGAGGTGACAGAGATGTATAAAGATATAACTGGGGTGTTAGATACATGGCACATGGAGGATCTGTCATTTTAGGAGAAGCTGACAAGCTGAAATCTTTGGATGGGGTTTTTTTTTTTTTAGTTCAGAGCTTGTGGATATAATTATGACAATTTTCATAAAAGTCAAGTCCCTTGTACAATTTAATGGGGCTTGGTGGGAGGGTTTGTGAGTGCTCAGCATATCAGAGCAGCAGAGGAGAGCTGGAGCATGGGCTGCCACTTGTGGGGCACGTGAAAGCTGGAGCTTCCCAGAGCAGGGGAGCTCAGCTAGCAGTGACAGTCCCCCGGCCCCAGCACTCTGTTTCTGAAGCAACATGTGGGCTTTCCAATGAAAGACGTCTAATTCTCAGTATTTCCAAGCACCCACCTTCAGAGCCAGATCCCACTAAATGCTGACACCTCTGGAAACCTTGCCAGCTCCTTAAGGAGCACAAGAGCACTTCTGCAAACCCCACCACCACTGGGATTTTAGGAGCCCATTGGGCTGAGTGCTGAACTCAGTCCTGTCAGAAGTCAATGTGGGCCATTGTCATCTACCAAAAATGGGTCTCGTTCCTCTGTGGGTTTCCTCTCACTGCCCCAGGTTTTGACAACCAGAAGAGGTGAGTGGAGAGGGTCTCAGCAGGTTTCCTTTCTGCCACGCTGCCGGATGGTGCTCAGCACTTCTCAGGAACAGGTCTGTTATCAAGAGAAGGTGGTGACTGAGTCTAAACCACCCTATGGGGAAAGAGCCAGGCTTGAAATGTTAAGGGAGTCAATGCCCTCATAAGATTCCTCTTCTTGCCTAGTATCAAGTAAATCAAATATATCTTCTAAATTTTTGAGGGGTGGAAGATTGTTTGTTTGTTTGTTTGTATTTTTTTACTAGGCTGCAAGTTTTCTGGTAGCTGTGGAAAGCAGGAGCCAGAAAAAAAGGAGTTTTGTCAAGTTTGGGGTGATTGATTACAAGCCCCTGTTATTCAAAGCCACTCAGAGCCATAACTGGACTAAACCATGCAAGCGAATGCTGTGTTTTTAATATGACCATAATTGAAGCAGTGGGCAGTTGTGCACACTGAGAATTCATTTGGAGCACTTATACATAAGTACTTCGATACAAAATTAAGGCCTAATTCTGGGCCCCCAAGAGAGAAAATTCTGGCTTGTACTCTGCCTACAGACACTCAGATTAATGCATAATGCAGCAAGTTTCTTCCTTTCTCTGCCTGTCCCTTTCTCTTTCTCACACACGCACATGCATGCAACGCAGCTGAACTCCCACACAAGTTCTGCGGGGAAATTACAGCCTGCTCATGTCACTCCCTTCTTTGTCACTGAAATAGTGCCATAGGTCTGGAAAGTGCTTTCTCTGTGCAGTACCAAACTTTTTCCAGCTCAAGAAGATCTTACTTTGATAATACATAAATTAGAGTTTTCTATGTAAATCAACTAATCAGGTTTTTTTCTTCCAAAAACTGGATTGCAGTGACACTAGTCATAAATTGTAGCTTTCATGTTGGCAAATCTTTGGGAACTAGGCATGAAGAACCAAACTTTCTGTTGTCGGGTCACATTAACTCCAGGATTTCTCACAGGCAAATTGTGTCTTGAATGCTCTGCATGATTCACAAAAAAAGGCCTTTCTCCGTGTAAAGCATCAGCTCCCATTAAGCAGAAGAATTAAACCGCTGCATGCAAAAGATGTGAGCACATGGCTTATGAATAATCAGAACAACTTTAGAAAAATCACCTCAGAGCATGGCAAACAGCAATAACACACTCAGATCAGTATCTCTGATCCTCCAAGACCAATGCAAGTGTCCTCCTCTCGGTGTTGAAAAGGAGGCACAGCTCATGGCTTGTTATCAATGGTGGTGAGAGGGATGTTTAACGCTGTGAATCTGCAGGGAATCCCAGTGGTGGAGGTGAGCAAGGGGCAAGAATGAGTGTTCGCCTTAATGCTCAGCAGGAGCCAGTGCAAGTGGCTGCCAAGGGACAGTGGTGGAAAGGTTGGAGGTAGGTAGCAGTGTAGGAAGTATGCAGAGATGGGCTTGAAGAAAATTTTATCGTTGTAAACCAGGAATGTCTAACTTTAAAGAGACGGAGGGCTATGACTGTAATATGCATAGCGGCATAGAGCAATGGCTTTAAAAAATGCTTTGTTCAGTATCTCATGAGGAACCTTGCCATAAATACTCCTACACCCCTACCTTTCTCTTCGCGTTCTTTCAGGGATGAAGAAAGTTACAGCCCAGCGCATCCTTCCACCTGAATACAATACATTCCGGTAGGACTTTAAGAAGTTTGTTAATTGTCTGCAGCCTCAACCATAAGCCTGCAAAAAATCACCATGTCCTACTACCAGCAGAGCTCCAGTACTGGCTGCCATCATACTGCAAAATGGAGGACTTTGCCCTCTCTCCTGTCCACGCCAGGTGTCATCTACTGTCCTGCTAGATGTGTGCAGTATGGAAAATTATACTGCCACTGATGACAGGGAAGTAGTTGTGATTCAGGCCCAAATTAGGAGGTCTTGCCCTTTAGACAGGGTTAATGAAAACCCTAAGAAACATTCTGTGGGGTTTTTTTTGCCCTTCACAAGGCACATACCCCCAGCGGTTTCTTGATCTCTGAGTTTATTGTGGTTTCTCTCTATCAAACAGATTCTGAACATTAATGATTATTTACATATTTTAGCCCCCAGGCAGGTATTTCTATCCTCAGCTCTGTGCCCACTGAACATCTGATTGGGTCTCTTATGGTTACTCAGCCAGGCTTGAGAAATTTGAGAGGTGCACCAACATTCCCAGGTAAACCATATCAGTGTTAACTTGTGAACCTCAAATACTTTATTCCTCCAACAACACAGGAGAAATTCATGAAGCACATAATTTTGGACATGGAAAATACCTGACTTCACCATTTTTCTTCACATGAAAGTTCAGCATGGTTCTCCCAACTTTTCCTCCAAGGAAGGCACCGCCAGAACTTCACCAGAAAGCAAAACTATAACCACAAAGAGACCTCAGCAGCACTGTCAGGTCCCCATGGCAGGTATTTCCTTGGCCTTGTAGATCAGAAAATGACAGCATTCAAACATTTGTGTGCAGATGAAAAATGAGAATCAGCTAGTACAGTTCAGACTCACTGAAGCCAAATTAAGTAGAAAATGAAATATTTTAAGAAGCATCCTATGGTAAGTGAATTTGAATTAGCTGCAAACATGGATGACTTTCTTCCAATCGCCAGACCATACAGAATAGCTGCTTGGATTTAATTCCCCCTTTATATCACATGTGTCTTTCCTTTATTTCCTGGCATAGATAGATGTGTGATTAAACTATCACTTTTGATATCCCAAAAAGCTGAGGAAAGGAGATTACACTATAAATCATAAAATCCTCCTTTCCACTTGTTTGAGAGTTCTAGACAGCTTTAAAATTTTTCTCTGTGATTACAGCAAATTGTAAGAGAAATAAAACATAAAGTGTTATAGGTATTTTTTGAGAGTCCTGGATTTATGAGATCAGTTTATAGGGATAATTTTGACAACAAATGCAAAGTCATTTAGGGTTTTTTACTTGCTATGAAGCTGTTAGATTAAAATACCACTTAAATTTGTTACTTCTTCATGCTAACAGAAGTGAAAAGCTGGCATCACACCGAGCCGGTCACTGTCATTTTTCATTTTGCTTTTTTGGGGCAGGATATCCCCAAATTCAACCTCCATTAGTATGCCTGCTGCAGCTGCCCCCAGAATTATATCCTGCACGTCAAAGTCCAAGACCACTGGCAGCACTGGGAGCCCTTGGGTGCCAATGGCTGTCGAATTACGGCTCTGGAGATCCAGGGCCGCCCTCTGTGGCAGAGAGACCTGTGTACGCACTGGTGGTGCCTGCAGCTCCATGACACCTCTTCCTCTGCAACCCCGCATCCACTGGCTGCACTGGGGCCACAATTTAAGCAAATGATCCTGTCACGTGGAGAGAGACTTTGCCGTCTGATCCTCTGTGGCTCACGGGGAGTTCATGGAGGATGAGCCTGAACATCTGTGCTCTCGGGCCCCGGTCCAAAAGGAAAGACTCGCCCTGAGTTGGGTAGGATTTGAATCGAGTCCTGGACCGGCTTAGGACGGATCAGCAAATAGACACAGGGTAAATAATAACCAGGCAAATGGAACCTGACACATACATGAGTCACTTCATCTGCTGCTAAATTAGAGGCACAGAAAGAAACTCCAATAGCTCTGCTGTGCCTGATTAATTTTACAGGGTGAAATCGTACACCCTTCTTGACTTCCAGGACTAGCGCAGAGTAACGGTCATGTATGTTTGCTCCCAGGTTTCTCACAGTCCACATCCAAGCTGCGAGGCAGGTGGGTGCACGGTCACCAGATGGGGCCCTGGTGGAAGCAGGCACAGATGCAGTCAGGACATCCTCACCAGCCAGGAAAAGCTCTCAGTCAGCCAGTTCAGACATAACTGTGGACTAGACATCTTGTGTCTGTGTGAATGAGGAGGAGAAATACGGCATCAGATGGCTGACAATTCAAGAGGAGGAACTACTTTGTACAACACTATGTGTCAACCAACAGAAGCCAGTAATTAGCTATTAGGTGCTGCTACCAGCTTCCTCCTCCACTCCCCAGCAGCTAGTGGGGACTCTGTATACACTCCATATCCACGTACTTCTTTTCTAACCATTTCAGTAAAACTGGGAGTATGGGGTATTTCTGAGGAGGAGAACTATTCTGACCTGATGATAAGGCACTAGGAGATCTGATGAACATGGTAGAGGGACCAGGAGAGATATATATGTGCATATGCACATCCCTGCAGTGATGCAGGGCATGGCCTTAACACTGGAGAAGGTAACTGTCATTTCAGCAGCTTGCAGAAAGGTATGAGAGCACATTCCCAATGAACCACCCAAACTGGAGGACTAATTCAGGGTATCATTTATACAACTCATTTTGCTTGTTTCACCTGTGAGTAAACATCAAGTATTTTTTGAGGTGGACTGCAGTCTCAAAAACATTTATACAGTCACTTCTCTTTTAACCTCTTTTAACCATGAAATCAAGGAACTACTCACAGCTGTATGAAAGACCTTCTGGCTCAGAGCCCTTAGTCCTAAAATAATGACGCAGTCCATTGGTCACTAGTGCTCTGTTGGCAATGGTTATTCAGCCTTTGTTCAATTACATTAACGGGATAAGTAATCTCAAAAGGCTGTGAGTTGGTAGCTTAGTTCAGAACCATTAATAGATTATAATAACTGTAATAATTGTGATAATTGTAATGCAATTGCAGATATCAGTATCCTTCCTCTTATGTTTTCTTACTCTTGCATCTTGCCCTTGGTCAGACCAGGCAGTCTCTGGACAGCTCCAAGCCTTGGTGGAGGTGCAGAACAAGCACTGGGGCAATGTGTGAAGGCCTCCCAATGTAGGGATGCACACCCACCCACTGAGAACTGAAAAGCACACAGGATGAGGATATGGGGGTATCAAATCTGGCACTTGACTGTCAGCATCAGGACTGGACTACGCTGTAGTGGGACTCCATGGGGCAGAGAATGTATCTACCTATGTACGCCAATTTGTACTGTGGAGCCACTTTGATTTGTAGTGAGTGCTGAGTGAAAACTATGTGTTGTTGCACTGGAGTTACTCTAATTATACAACATTTACACTTTCTGGTACTTGTAGTTATCATTAAATCTATAATCAGCACATTCCCTACATGTTTGAGAATCTCTCCCATGTTAATACAATATAATTAAAACAGCTCCTGTTTCAACAGTATCTGCATTAAAAAGGAACACCAAAGAGACCATAATAGGTGAAGAGAGGTTAATAATAGGTCATGTGGTTAATCTTCCAGTTACAAGGGCAAACACTAATTACAGGACTGGGAAGGGAAAGGGCAGCCTGATTGCAATGTGATTATGGTGACCTTGTTAAGGAGTGATCCAAGTCACGATGGGGGCCTCAATAAATAAAGATAATGCATCCCTTAGCACCTCCCAATGAACATCAGACGAATGCTGAGAGCAGCATTAGCCTGCTCTGCAGACTGGGCTGCGAGGACAGAGGCTGAGCCGTGTTATTCTCCAGCCCCGTGTCAGCACAGCGGGATTGCTGGCTTCTCGTTCTGCTCACTGAGAAAAACAAAAGCACCGGCTACTGATAACAAATATATCATGTTGACTTCTAAAGGGCTCCGCAGTACAGCATATTACAAATTACCGTGAACTTCAACATGTTTGAGCATCGGAGATGTAGCAGAGCACCGTGAATCACCATGTTGTCAATGGCATGGGGGGAATTGCCAGGGAGCTGCAAAAATACTGGTTACATCTAGACTGAAAAATGGTAAAAACTCAAGCTTTTTCTGCTGTTTTTTTAACCCCAAGTATAAACTCTGCTGCCCAGGAAAACATATCCTACAGATTATAACAGTTTCATTATCTCAGCAGAGAACTTGCTGTCTGTGCTGCAAACTGGTCCATGGAGAAATTACCAGGCTCCCAAATTTAATTAGGGCAGGACTCAGACAGGGAACACAGTGAGGTTAACACAGATGTCTGTATGTCCCATCATTCTCACATCCTGTAATAAACAGGCATTCAGGGAACAGTATAAGTCAGTACTGGAAGCAGTCAGTCCTGTATTATAGACAGGAGGCTGGTGCCTGCTAAACACTCATAAAACCGCTTGGGTCATTGGTATAGAAAGTCTTTTGTTACTCATGATGATTTTGTATGTTAATTGAGGACAGGGTTAATATGAAAAACAGTGTCTCCAGGCACATCAGGGCTATGTAGAGATCCTTGGTCTGGCAGCTTGTTGGCTGGATGTGAGCAGGATGAGAGCAATGACTGGAGCTGTTCAAACTCTCTTCATTTCTGGTTTTAAAAAAAGTCTGCAAAAATGTTATCTACTTTGGATAGAGATATATATATATATTTAAGCTACATTTGCTTTTACCCAAATCTATATTTTGTTAAAGAGAAATGTCATGGTAACTGCCACATGAACAAGGAAACAATTCCTCTGGGTTTAGTTATGCTTATAAATAAACTTCTAGTTTAGCCATGCAAAGCCTTGCTCTTGGGTGTCCAGAAGGTAACAGGGCATTTCTTCAGTTGCTTGCAATGCTAGTTTGAGAGCTCACTGTTCTGGGGTGTTTGGGAGACCGCAGGCCACCAGCTAAGGTTTCCAGAAATGGGAAGAGCGTGGGAAGAGCACTGGAACCCTGAAGGTGTGAAGGAAATCTGTGCCAGCTGTTTCTGTGTATATGTGTGTGTGCAAAAATGCAGAAAGCAATTAAACTTTGACATTTTTCTCCGAGATTGCCCTTATGAGGATTTCCTATTTAATATCAAAATAAACTCCAATTAATTTGTTCCATTCTGTCTACCCTACATGTTGTATTGCAGGTGCTAATAGAAAGCAATTTCACAGTGATCACAGATAACCAAAATGCATTTATAGGGCTATTCCACTAGCTCCTGTACTACCTTCTGCAGTACCAGTTACCCACCTTTGAAATAGCTACCTGAATGTTAGAGAAGGCAAAACCAAATGTATAAGGATAGTAATTTTCTATTCATGCCATTTCTTTTTACTGTTAATTATGTCAGGTTAGAATATCCCAGGAGCAGAAATCAGTTTGCAGGAGAAAGGATCAGAGACCTGGTGATTTTCCATGCATGAATTTTCAGCCAGTCTCCCCATACTCAAAGGTGAGCTGCTTTGGGAGGAAGCAGAGGGTTTGGTCCCTATACATCCAAATATTCTCAAGATCTAGAACAAGGCCATGATACAGCAACCAAGGACTGGATGAGACCCCAAAGTCCTTGTCTCTTTCAGGCATGTGCAGCCCCACTCATAAATCAACCAAACTCTGGGTTTGCTCGCCTCTGCAGCAGAGTCACTCCTGCAAGTGCCTGGGGAGAGGAGAAGGGAGGGGAAGTGCCCAGTGAATTCCCAGGAGCCAGGTTGCTGCAGAGGACTGCTGTCACCTCAGGTGAATTTCACTGTTTCTTCAATGATAGAGTCCCATTTTACAAGTTTTGACAAAGCTCATTGTGCAAAGATGGCTAAATTGAACCACAGAGCTGTAAGGAGGGCTCAAATACACCATTCTGGACCTTACCAGCTTTGAATTACCTCTGATTTGAGGACTTATGTGATTGTATCTAATAAAACTTAACTGTTTATTTCTTGCTATAAATCAAGGGTTTTGTCAGGGTTGCTAAGGGATACTACTCATTCTTTTTTTATTTGAAGGCTGAAATAGTAAATAGTTCTCCCTGGAAGCAACTTAATCTGTGATTTTGCTTTGTAGAGGGTGGCATTCTTAACTCAGCTCATGTTGCTGCTCAGTCCTTCTGTTGGTCCCCTAAGTTTAAGCATGACAAAATGAAAGACAAAGGCTCTGGACTTTCCATTAGAGTAAAATGTTCTAAAAAATCCTCCACATTTAAAACATGTTTTGAGAAAAAGAAAAACAAGAGGATTATTCAGTGTAGCAAGGGATACAGTTGATCACCATGGCTTCTGAGCATGCCTGCTATTTTTAGTTGTAACATCCCTAATGAAAGCCTCAGATAGTACTACTGGGTTTACCCAAGGATCTGGTGTATTAAAACAATCATAAGCCTCATCAAGGCTATGAAAGCAATGATGAGTCTAGAGAAACAAGCTGTGATGTGCTACCCAAACAGCCACAAAATGAGAAAGATGATTTAGAACAGTTCTTTGGCAAGTGGAAATATTTATTCCCTGCACTCTAGAGAGTAAATACTGTGATATTTTAAATCCTCTAGCTGCTCACTCAAAGGATTTAGAAGTCTGGCCTTCGTCACCTTGCAAGTGGATGTTGTACCATGATAAAATATTGTAGAATAGAGGAGCATCATAGAACATTTGAATACCTGCTAATATTTTTTCTAATGTGTGAAGTACAAGCAGTTCAAAATACTTGATATGACTTCCAGTGAGCCTACTAGCTGTTGTAAATGCATCCTTCTCCACTGTTAGCCTTCTACTTATGTTTGACAACTTGGTGTCATCTTGAACCTCACCTCCACCCACTTTGTTGCAATCCCAAACTATGTGACTCCCTAGAATGTCTGTGGACCGGTATTAGGATGCCCTGACTATTTACTTCTGCTAGACACGGAAAGGTCTGTGTGAACTGAAGAGGGCTCTGGGAGGTGACATTGGGAGTGAAACAGAGGATGCATATTGAGGGAAGATATTGAGGGCTGGAAGGGAAACAGTATATGAGTTTTTGAAAATTGTAGCCATCCTGAAAAAAAATAAAAGCTCTAATTTATCCATCGTAAGCTAGAGAGAGAAATGGACTTTGGTCACCTGGAACATTTTAGCCTTTTCCATTTCTAAAGGAGCCAAAAATTTCTTTTCCAAAAAAAGGCTTTTTCTTTGAAAAGCACATAGATAGGACATTTAACAAGCGTAGATCCTTTTCCTAAGCTGGGGGCAGCATACACACATTCAGGCTCTGGTCTCTGTGCAGATGACTATAGGGTCTCCAGGTTGGCACTGCTTTTCTTGGCCAGCCTTGGCCGTGCCTCTGATATGGCCTGAGGGTATGCTGGGATTTGCTTTTACTCAGCAGGTGCCCTACGAGCAGGGTTGAGCCTGCAGGATCCTGAAGAAAGGAGGAGAATAGGACAAGGGTCACCTTGGATGAGCTGATGGACTGGGTCTTGGTGAAAGTTCCCTGTCATTACTGAGCTTAAAACTGCCAAGAATTTGGTCTGTTCTCCCCATGGCATCTAGACTTTCAGCCTCAGCAAGATTTGCAATATGCGTGTGGAGGGCTTCTCCTGAGCATGTGAGTTGGTTTTCTTGCAGATGGGATCCTAGCCATGCTGGTGGGGGGAATGGAGGGAGAAAGAGAGGGGAAGAGTCCCTCATGTTTGTTCTACGCAATAGTGGCATTACTCAATATTTGCACAAAGTGCTTTTCACTGATTGAGTTTTTATTTATTAGGATGTATGTTCTTAGACAGATTGTGTACCTCAGAGGGACTTGAATGAATTAATCAACACACACTCTGTACCACTGATCAAATGCAGGATAGCAACAGATGGCCACATGCTAGCGATTTCCTGGCAGATGGGTCCTATCCACCATCTTTCACTTATCCAATTTAATGCTGAAAACCACAAGCAAACTAATTGAAAAATAGCATTACACACACACAAACCCTCTTTTTCTTCTTTCATTCCCTTCGCATCAATTGAATAATAAGTAGTAACTGATGTATTATCAGAGCCACACTGCTTGCATGGAGACTAATAAAAGCATAACTTTGATCTGTTTTGACAAACTCAAGTACAACTTTTGAGTATTTAATAATTACATTAGTCAAAGCCACTGATCATGACATATGGCAGTGTGTTATTTAGAGAAAGGGAAACAGGTATTCACGTCACCAGGGTGGCTTCTAACGCAACCAGAATGTGAAGGCATTTTTACCCTCCTTTCTCCCACTTCCTCCATGGGAAAAGCTATTAGAGAAAGCCTGGGCCAAAGGAAGCAGTGTCCTCTGTCCAGGTTCAATCATTATTCCTTGTTGGAGCAATATCATGTACAGCCCATTATCTGCTCACACAATATTTGAAGAAGTTTTGTGAAATTATTGCCCATAAAAATGTTCTTCACCACCCTGCTTGACTGATGCAAGTCAACCAACCAGGTGAGCAGCCCTAATCCATTTCAGTGCAAAGTGAAACAGGGTTACCAAAAGCACCTTAGCAGGGGTTTCAGCTACTCTGCTTTCCTCTGTGCTGAAATGGTCACTTTGTGTGTTGCAGCTGGAGGGTGGTACTTTCTGAAGCACTTACAGCTTTTCCTCTGGTGAACATCCGCCAGCTTAGCGTTATTGAGTTCTTGCAACAGATCATGCCCTGGTAGATACTATGCAAAGACAGAAATCTCTGACTAAAGAGCTTTTCATCTAAGTAGGAAGCAAGAGACAGTAGCTGGAGACAGACAGACTGACTAGGAGAAAAGGGAGAAAGCAAGAAACAAGGAGACAATATTGGTGAGGATGGCGGCTAAAAGTCTCAGCATCTCAGCAGACTGACTGATGTCAAGCTGAGAACTTTGGCAAAGGGCCATCCTAGTTCAGCAATGGAAGGAAGGCAGCAACTGGAAATAAAATAGCACTATATAATAAATGGAGGGAAAAAAAGGAAAGTAGCTATCAATCAATATAAATGAGAAGTTAATGAGGTACAGAAAAATTATAAATGTATATAAAGGCACCAGAGAAAAATCCATCCCCAAGAACAATATGAAGAGGTTTTAAAGAAGGACTGCCAGGAAGAAGAGAAAAGCAAGAACTGAGATAGGCCAGTTATCAGAAAGAGTTTGGGAGATAGGTAATAATGGTCCAGAACAGACATAAATGTCCCATAAACAATTTTGTTGAGTTATCAGGAGGAGCAGGAAGATGCACCTGTGTCACACATACTTGACAAATTTTCTTCTGTTCTAGGCCAAGCAGTATCCAGCCAGCTAATCAATTAAATTATTAAATGAATTATTAAAATATCACAAAACTACCAAGAAATATTTATATCATGCAAAAAGTGTTAAAGGAGTAAATTAAAGTACCAGTCAGTCATCAAAGCAATCCGGTTTGCTTGTTAAACTGGGCCTACTCTAACAAAGCAAGTTTTAGCACAAAAAGGTGCAAAATCTGGGAACACAGAAAGCAGATTAAACCTATATGGAACATGCAGAAACTATATGCTATAAAGCACTAATTCTGGCAAGGTTGTCAGATTCATAATGAAGAAGCTGCTCAAGTGTAAGCAGAATCACATCCTGTACTCTGAAAGATGTCATGGCTATAAGCTTGATAATGCAATCTTTGGTTGCAAAACCAGGGCATTGGTGAGAAGGAGCAGGGAAGACATTTGTCCTTTATGCAGGACACTGGAATCCAGGATGTGCTGCAAAGTGCAGTGCTGGAATTTGCATGCACTCTTGGTGTTACAGCTGCTCAAAATTTGAGAAGAATGTAGAAGACACATGTGAAGCAATGTGATGGCTCCTGAAAACACCTTTGTCTCCAAGTCTTAAAGAGGTGGGTCCATTTAGGTTATCAAAAGGAAGCATGAGAGGGGTCTTGATTGCAGTATATAAATATGCTACTGGAGAGAAAACACAGGTCATCAGAGGAGTGCATTAAACAGATGAAATTAAATGCCCTGAAATATTAATGGGACATGAGACAACAGGGTTTGGTGGTCGCCCATGTGCTTAATATTTGTGAGTTTGTAACATCTGTGGGCAGTCAGAAAGGATGGAGTTTGGAGGAGGAGGATATAGTAGCTATGCAGATGGCAACCCACAATTCCTTCTAATGGGAGGAAGTAGTTCCAAAAAACCTCCAAAAGCACTCAGCTGAAGATGTAACACGGCAGCAAAGGAGACTGATCAATTAGAAAAGTGGGAGATAAACCCAAGAAAAACCATGAAGTCTCAACAAAAAAAAGGCAAAACTTTAAAGCAGTGGAGAAGATGGAGCCTGTGAAGGGAGGTGGAGAGAGATCCATCTCAAAGTGAAGGGCCAGGGAATTCACAATTTGCAGCAGTGTTAAGAGTACGTAATCAAGTGAGAAGTTTGTAAAGAGCACAGAAAAGTACATTGCAATTCCCAGGTTGCAATTATGGGGACTTGGCCAAGAGTCTGAGGTCTGTAGCTGGAAAGACAAGGCTGTATGCGGGAGGTGCTCTGGAGAAGAGATGGGGAGAGAGGGAGGGAAGGAAGAAAAATGGAGACAGGGATGTTAAGAGATGAAAGAAGTGTCAGACAGGCCAGTTCATGGTAAATTCTTGCTTTTGTTCCAATGCCACCAGCAGACAAGTTGCAGATTTTGTAAGCACCAATGCTGGGCACTGCCCCCTCCCAGCCCTCAAGCTGCCTTATGGATTTAGGTCTTCCTAAAAGACCTCTTCTTAATTTACCTCTTCCATTCACTGCCACTGCATGCCATAATACCTGAATTCCTGGGAAACTCCAGCTCTAAGTGACAGGACATATTCCACAGGGAGCTCGTAGGATAATGCAGTAAATTTTGCAACCACTCTTCCTCTCCTGATGAGGACCCTGAGAGAGAAGGATCAGCATCAGCTCTCCCCATGAGCACTATCACATTCCAGCTTTGAAAAAGAAAACTCAGCTACAATGTTTCTGAAAGCTTCTTCTGTATTTCTTTGTGAGAGCAGCTTTGGGAAGATATAAATATGTATATACATATATATATATAAAATCTTTTTTACATGACAAAAAAGAAAAATGTCATTGAAATGTTATGCTTTTGTCATGTATTTAAATTTCAGTTCACAAATTTAAAAAGTTTGCTTTAGCTCTTTTTTTAGAAGGAATGAAAATGGAAACAGTTCCATCAAAACTTCCATGTCATTAAAAAGTCTTTTTTTTAGTTGAAAAAGATTTCAATGGTATTTTTGAGTGGGATCATTACAGAAACAAAACCAATCTGAAAAGGAACAGGAAAAAGAGGCTGATTCCACAGCATTCAGCATCAAACTTGAACACAGCCAAATTCCTAGTTTGGGGTCATATCTAAGCAGGACACTTCCTTCCTCCCTTCTACTCCTGAGAAACCTGCAACATCCCTCTGCCAGCCATATCTGTGGGGAGCTGCAAGGAGCACATTCCCACTGTGAGAGAACCACTAATTCCCAAGTCACTGAGTAAATGTTCCTGAAGAGGTATGGATGAAAAGATGCAGAAGAAATGGGTGGCTCTGAGGCAGGGGAGGAATGAAAGCCAAAGGGATGGAGGCAAGAGGGGAAATTCTCCAGATGTGAAGAATGAACACACAACCTGGACAATCTTATAAAATACCCATCTCAGTGGCTTGAGGGACACACTGGGATTTGGTTTGGGGAGGTCAGGACATGTTGCCTTCTCACAATGCTGCACGGTCCCACTCTGGCAGAGCCTAGTGACACCTCCTTTCCCGTACACTGCTTTCCCTTACAAGGGGACCCCAAGAGAAAGGGGCAGGTGGTGGTAAGACTGATTGCACTGATGCCAGGATCTGACCCTGTCTAGCTAATCAGCACTCTTTACCCAAAAAGCTGAATGAAACAGCAGGCTTGGCAGTGAAAAATGTCTTCCCCATGCATTACACTGCAGGGGTCAGCCAGTAATTCCTGGAAATGGTTAATTGCTGGCCAGCTTTGATCTCCTTGAAATAGAAATCAATTCACATACTGACAAATTCTCAAAAAAGGGCATGCCTCAGCACTCAGAGGCTTCCTGCACTCTTGGATATGTCTCCTGTCTCTCCATCACTCCCTCCTCAGCTCTTAGGAAAATTGCACTTAATGGCAAAGGTGATGGAGGGACTGGAGCATGGAGCCTACAGAGGTACCTTATTATTTCACTGAAAGAGGAACTCTAGCTAAAGGGAAAAAAGCTATTAAACGTCTGCAAGAGCAGAAAGCCTGTAGACACAAGCAGCAAGGCATGAAATCTGAAAGTTTTCATGGGAGCATGGGATTCAGCCTCCAGGACTGATCACAGTCCATCTGAATGCAGACGCTGATGCATATGTGAAGAGAACAGAAGAACACGTAGCTTGGTTTCTGTTGCCTAGATGTAGGTGTTCAGTGTCACCTGAGATGTTTTGGGATATCCTATCTGACCTCCAGCTCCTATCCCAGAATGGCGTGAATGTCACATAGGTCCCATGACATATCCACCAGCCTTCCCAGTATGTCTCAGGTACCCCAGGACATGTGAACTGGTTCTAGACACCTCAGAGGCCTGCCCTAAGGGTGGGGGACCCTCACCTGGGGTGCACGTGCAGGGGAACTCATGGGAGATTTCTCATCGGGGTATGTGTGTTAGTGGACGGCAGGCTGCAGCACAGGTACACATGAAGCTGGAGCACCTACACCTGACTCATAAGGGTTGTGAAGCAGGGGAACCCACATTTCCAGAGAGGTTGTGTTTGTGGCCCACATGGCCTGGGGGGTTCATACAACTCAGTGGGGCTGGGGCTGCAAAACTGGAATT
This sequence comes from Theristicus caerulescens, assembly GCA_020745775.1. NCBI lineage: Eukaryota > Metazoa > Chordata > Aves > Pelecaniformes > Threskiornithidae > Theristicus > Theristicus caerulescens. The sequence continues at coordinate 62,830,790 of CM036564.1, read as the reverse complement.
TCGAGGACTCGTTATAGAGGGGTGTTTAGAAGTCTGTACTGGTATATTAATCTTGTGTAAGTGTCTCCAATTGTGGTTTATTTGTTGTATTGCTAACATGGACCCTGAATGTATAGTTGATTGATTGCTGATTAATTATATGTTTTTAACAAACCAATAAACCACTCTGATCTCAATTTTGGTTTAAAATGCATAAATTGATCAGTTTTTCCTTGCAACCCTTATCTTTACAGTCAGAGAAGCCTGGAGAAGGATCCAACCCACCCTGTAGCAGACGCAGTGCATGCTCATCTCCCTTGGCTCCATGGCATTGACCCCAGCTGCCCTGACTGTAAAAGTGGTTTAGGCGGATAGTTCATACACAAACACCTACATTTAGGTATCTTAGTCTCAAGCTAAGCCATCTATCTTTAGCTGTCTGAAAATGAGCTACTTGTTCTAAACTTGCTGAGACTGTAGTCAAGAGAAAGAGGTTTTGCTAGTGGGTCATTCATCCAATCCTAAAACAGGTATCTAAGCTCAGGTGAATTGCCTTCTACAAGTGCCTGTTTCTCTCTATGAGGTACAAATAGGGGATTTATTTGACTAGATGCCTTGTCTAGTGGATGACCACAGGGTGGTGGCACCAGCCAAATGTCGGATGCAGTGAAGATTAATCAAGTGCACAGAAGGACATGCAACAGTGATTCACCACGGCAAGGTGAACTGCAAAATTCCTCTTGTTTGCTTGAAAGTCTCTGCTTCACTCCACATTAACTGCTACTACCACTCCAAGGAGGGGAAGAAATGAAGGAAACTCATTGGTATTCCAGAAACCAGAGGTGGGTGACAAGTGAGGGGGTTGGTGATGCCTTTAGCACATTAACAAATAAACTTTCTTTTAAACCCTGTTTGGCAAAGTCTGGCCCTCCAATAAGCACTGACGCCTGTTTCTCATCATGTTGTATGTTAAGTTAATAGTTAGCCTCTCCTACGTTCTGTTGTAGCCTAGGGTAATACCTTTTAAATGTACTTTCATTACTTTCAGGAATAGGTTAGAACATAATAGCATGTTTTCTTTTGGGCAACATGATTAACCTTTCCTGGAACAACAGAGTGTGTATTATAACATTTAATGGCAAAATCAATACATTATTTTCTTGCATTATATTTATATATGCCCTCTTGCCATGGCATCCAAGCATAGAGAAAGCTGATTTTTTCTCATGGAAGAGATTTTCAGTTCCCTGCCAGATCAAGTCTCTCTTTTCTTTTTGGACTTGCATCTACATTTTGACAATTCTGAATTTCTGAGTCAGAAATATGTACCCAGCAATGAGTCTTTCATTTGCTGAGTACCACCAAACATTTCATCTCTATTCCTCTGCTTCCATTATGAGCACCAGATTTTATCATCCCCAGACTTTTCCATTCCCATCAAAGCCTTCACAAACAGAAAGGTCAGAAACCTTTAATAATGTTTAGGAAGCCTTTCCATAGTCCAAATAGTTACTGGAAATACTCTGGTTCAGTTTGCAAAGAAGGAAAAACATCTGTTAAGTCAGCAAACCAGTTTTCAAAGCACTCTATATAATAAGATGAAACCTGTTAAGTTCATCATACGACTTGCTTCAAAATTCTGAGATGTTGCTCTTTCCTAAGAAATTGCAGAGGAAATTAAAATTAGTTGTTTGCCCTAGTCAACCACTGCCTATATCTGTATGTAAAGTTATTTGGGTTGTAGGGAATTGCCCTATCTTCTACTCACTATTAAAAAGCTTTTATTTAAGCACAAGAGATTTTTTTTCAGGCAAACACTGTATCACTAAAAATATCTCTTGTATCAGTCAAATTATCTGTATGTTTGTTTGGAATATGAAAAATCTTTTTACATACAAGAATGAACCCCTTTGACCCAAATGAAAGAGGAAAATAAACATAATGGCTTGTTTCAATGTGTTTAAAATGAAGCATGTTGAGTTTTACATTTTGAAGTGACAGTTCAGTTCAGTGTTTGCCTGAATTTAATTTTAAAAGAATAAAAAAATTACTCCCAAAGTGAAAATTATCATTTTGTTTGTTCTGAAAGGACTTCCAAAGCTTCCAAAACTTCCTTCAAACAGCAAACAAAGAGAAAGAATAAGACCTCCAGGCTTTAGAACTTGTTCACTTTTTTCTTCATTTTATGATTTTTAAGTACTTTTCATCAAGATGTGATTGCTACATACACTTCTCAGGGGTGCTGCTGCTTCAGTCCTGATTGAACAACTGCAACTTTTTAAACAAGAGCAAGTAATGAACAGCAAAACCATCCTTTTTGGGTGAAATCCCTTCTCATCCCTCCCCTGCCCTTTCCCCGGAGCCTATACACTCCTTACATGGCACTTGTGAGCTCAGAAATGGATGGAGTATTTGTAAAGAAGTGTGCAAGCTTTCTGAGCTCTCTGTGGGACAGGTTTTATTCCTGAAGAATAACCATTTCTGTTCTCTGTTCATAAAGAATAAATATGAGGTACACAAGCAAAACAAATCTACAGAGGTCTTGGGGATGGCAGAAATAGCTGTGAACATTTTTTCTGTATCAAACAGCTTGGTTCTCCAGGACACCAACGAAATGGTGCATCCCTTCACTGGGATTTATTTTTCCATATCTGATGCTGAGGATCCAAGTTTTCAGTCTTATCCTCTGGTAATGCCACTCTGCAGCTTCATGCTCTTAATACAGCCACATTACCTTTCCAGGCGCTGGAGTAACATCAGCATATCTCCAATTCCACCTTAGTTTGAAAACATTGGTAGAAAATACCCCTGAAAAGGATGTGCAAGACTAGCGGTGAGAAATTTTCGGGGCTTGCATGTCCAAAGATAATAGCTTTGGATTTAGTAGCCCAAACTCTGTCCCATTGGAGAGCATCACATTCCTTACAGCCCCAGCACTGTGCAATGCTGCAGTGCATGCACAGGCAGGCTCAGTTCCCCGCGGTGCTGAGCAAGCTTCACTCTCACAGAGGTGAGGAGGAGCAAATTATGCTCAGGAGTTTACACTCACCTGGGAAATGCCCTATTTCTAACACTTTGACAGAAACTTCTTCTAGCTCAAATGATCCACAGGGCAAAAATTGCAAGGAAATTAGAGAGTGAATTTATGAATTTAATGAATTTATTGAATTTAATGAGTGACCCGCTCATTCCACATTGAGACTGTTACATAGCTATGACCATTCCCTATAACTTCATTCACCTCCCCACCCCCCAAAAAATAAATAAGATAGGAGACAAATCTCTGATTTATTAAAGATATAAGGCAAGAAAAGAAATTAAAAACGAATTCCCCAGCTCATGAATTAGAACTGTCAAAGCTCCATCTCTAACAATTCATAACATTGCTAAAGAAGTTTTAAAAGGATAAAGAGAAAAACACAATTTTTCTAGTTCATAAACAGAAAGGCAATCTATTTGACACAAAGCCCATGATCTAAATTAATACTTCATCATTCACTAGTTTTATTTCTTGGGAATAAATTGTTTTCTCTGTTAATGGACCTGGGCATTTTTCATCAGCAGTAGAACAACTATTTGCAGATTTACCCTGTAGGAGCTTTTGGAAGTGCAGTGTTTTTATTTACTACAAAAGTTTTTTTGCTACTTTCAGGAGAAATCCTGAGTGAAGATGTGATGAAATAAGATAATATCTGAGCCTTGTTCTTACTGGATCATTTGTCCCAGGTTTTCTGCCAAAGAGTGACGGAGGCTGGCTCCCACCCAGTACAGCCAGTACACAGCTGGGGTGCACAGCCAGGGGCCACAACTGTGTCCCAGGTCCCATGGTGCCACCGCTGTGTTTGACAACCAGGAACATTGTGCTTGAGAAGGAGCTGTCTTGACGCCTTTCCCTTTCCTCCTGTGCAGGCTCAGGTCTCATCGTGTTGCCTTCTACCTTCCCCCCCCATAAGGTACAGTTTAAGTATCAGCCATTCCCTGACCTCTCCATCAGCCTGCATGCTGCCATCTGGCTGTGCTTTCACACATGCTGACTACAACAATCCCACGCCAGCAGTGGTCCATAAGCACCAGGCAGAAATCCCAGCAGTTATCTTCTATGCTAGGTTGGCTGAAGCCCCATAAAACATCCCACTGATAGAGCTGTCAGGACTACTTACACTCAGCGAGTTTAATCAGTAGATGTTGCCTGCAGTCACAAACTGAGATGCTATTTGCTTTGTGCTGTAGCAAAACGTAGGTGAGGGACATTCACTGAGTCACGCTTTTGCCTGGCTTGCGGTTTGTAGTAGCTTCAATGTGGAGCTGGGGATGACAAAGTCCAAGCACTGCTGGACCTGTAAAGGTTTGGGCATGGTGACACCATTTTTCTCCTTAGAAACTGACTACATCTCCAAGACGAGCTACCAAAAGTTTTTTTGTGTGAGGCACAGCAAATATAAACATAATGCAGGGATGGAAAATCCCATGGCTAGACATAAAGATAGACAAGTGCAAAACCATCCACTAACAACACCCCAAACCCAGGACCCTTTTCCAGACATCTGGGGCATCTGAAGGAATCACAGAATCATAGAATAGTTTGGGTTGGAAGGGACCTTTAAAGGTCATCTGGTCCAAGCCCCTGCAACGAGCAGGGACATCTTCAACTAGATCAGGTTGCTCAGAGCCCCGTCCAACCTGACCTTGAATGTTTCCAGGGATGGGGCATCCCTGGGCAACCTGTGCCAGTGTTTCATCACCCTCATTGTAAAAAATTTCTTCCTTATATCTAGTCTAAATCTACCCTCTTTTCTTTTAAAGCCATTACCCCTTGTCCTATAGCAACAGGCCCTGCTAAAAAGTCTGTCCCCATCTTTCTTATAAGCCCCCTTTAAGTACTGAAAGGCTGCAGTAAGGTCTCCCTAGAGACTCTCTTCTCCAGGCTGAACAACCCCAAGTCTCTCAACCTTTCCTCATAGGAGAGGCGGTCCATCCCTCTGATCATTTTTGTGGCCCTCCTCTGGACCCGCTCCAACAGGTCCATGTCTTTCCTGTACTGAGGACCCCAGAGCTGGACGCAGTACTCCAGGTGGGGTCTCACAAGAGTGGAGTAGAGGGACAGAATCACCTCCCATGACCTGCTGGCCACGCTTCTTTTGATGCAGCCCAGGATATGGTTGGCTTTCTGGGCTGCAAGCGCACATTGCTGGCTCATGTCCAGCTTTTCATCCACCAGTACCCCCAAGTCCTTCTCCACAGGGCTGCTCTCAAAAGGAAGGTCCTAAACATTAAAGCATAAAGAGATGCTATTATATAGGCCTTGTACTCTCAAAGGAGATCCCTATGTTCCCATTATAATAATCCCTGAGATGATAATTAAGTGGGCATAATGCCAGATAGGCATTTTATAGGTACCTTTTGTGTGAGTGTGCAGGAGCAAGACGAGATTCAGAATAATGATAGTAGTGTGAAAATGCTACTGTGATCCATTAGATGGTGAGTGTTATATTTAATACACAGCTGTAATCTAGTAAGCACATAAGCTTCCATGGATTTAAAATAGAATATCTTCAGGGTTTCCATAATAAATTTAATACTTCAAAGAGACATTGACTAATGGCTTTCAGATATTATAGGGCAGACTCTTCCCTATAGGAAATCAATTAAAGTTGAATCTTATTGATTTTAACCCATTTCTCCATACAGTGAAAAACCAGGCTTTGAACTCTCTTTGGATATAACCCTGATAGTCTATTCTCTTCCATGACTGAGGCAGAAGTAATTTCTAAATCAGATCAGATGAAAGAAAGGAAATATTAGCCTATTAGTTTCCTCAGTTTTAAAAATCAACACTCTTTCTTCCATGTAATCTACTTGGGGGAAGCAAGATAAATTCCAGGTAACCCTGAAACACTGAAAGCTGGAAACAGGTATAATTTGCACATGCATAAACCTGAAAGCTGATACGGGACTGAAGTGACAAATAGACATGGCGCTGACTCTCTGCAGTGAGATGAAAGTAATTTCCAGCCACCAGCCACCATTTGCAGACACAGAGTGAAGAATAGGGCTGAATCTTCCTAGGAAGGACTCTTGATGCCTAGCATTTCTATCAGTTTCATAGTCGTTTTTTTCTTCTGTAGGTTAAACAATAACTCAGTTCAAATAGCTTTGCTAGATTAAGTGGTGACTACTTCTAGTCTGTGAAGGTTCACCCCCTTAAATTTTGATTGAGCTGGCCATCCAGTGTGAAAGAAAGTGGCACTTCTGCAGGGTAGTCCATCTGATCTGTGCTAGACATCTATTTTAAGGGCGGTAATTCGCATCATGCTAGACTCCATTTCTCTCCTTTGACCATACAAGGATCACTGACAACTAATGCAGATATAGATGTGCACTGCAGATGTCTAAAACTGGGCAGATTAATGCTACCCTGTGTACCTGTGTGGAGGGGGAACCTTAATCTCACTGACAATAGCATAATAAGATTTTGCAGTTGGAAGCAGAAGACAGATAAATTCAGATAAAGGATAAGGTAGAAATTCTCAACCATTGAGTTAATTAGAACAATTTAGTTCAGGAGGTTGTGAATTCACCATCACCTGAAGAGCTTAAATCAAGTCTGGATTACAAAATATGCTCCGGCTGAGTTACAAACTTTGGAAATGCAGAAATTGCTGTGGGAGCAAGGGAGGCTTTGGCATCTGTTATGTCAGAAAGTCAGTGCAAACGGTTTCTTCTGGAGCTCAGGTATTTTATTCTTCCTGCTCCAGTTCACACAGAAAACCACATTAGAGCAAACACCACGCTGATCTGATTTGGCTTCAGTGGCATATTGTAATCAGCTGGGAGACGAGGGTGAAACAACACCGCCAATGCAGCCAGCGGCAGCCTTTGCTCCTGCCCTTATCCCTCCATGCAGCCTCATGCTCTGGTCTCTCTGGGTTGAGGGCTCTGGGAAAGCTGCCCTGGCTGTACCCTTGATGTCTCTGTCTCTCTTTGGCTTATGACTTGTGCTGTCTGTAACTGGAAAATCACCGTTCTGGATTAGCAATCTCCAGAAAGCCATGTAAAATGCCAACCAGAAACCTGGGTCTGATCCAAATGTTAGTAGAAGGACTGAGCAATCGCAGCACGGATCTTCCCATTTGCATTAGGAGCAGGCAGAAGCAGTAGCTCACTTGTAAGGAAGTATGGTCACATGTGAAGCTTAGCATATCAATACCGTTTAGGACAGAAAGTCACAAGCTGTGCATACCTGCTGTGTAACTCTACATGGGGATGGCCAGCACAACAGATATCAGAGTAACAGTCAGAGCAGTAAGCCAAGGTCTTTAAGTCCAGCTAAGCTTTGCTGAGCACAAGTCCCAAGGACAAGCAAAGTAAAGATGATTTAAAACTCTTTTGTTCCCTCAGCAAACTGAAGGACTATTGGCTCCTTACCATGTATTAGAGCACTTCCAGGCCAATTCTCATTTACATCAGCAGAAAAGGGCTCTCTGGCCTGTGTTGCCGTCTGACTACATGTGCTGGCAGAGGATGGATGGTTGATCCAGACACCCATGCTGGCAGCTCTGAGGACAAAGCAGGAACAGATGCCACTTCCTTTTCCCAGTGGAGAGAGGACTGCAGATCCGTCTCGTCGCTCTCAAACTTTGGAAACAAAATCAGCATTGGAAATAAATTCCAGAAGCCATTAATCTGTCTTGCTTCTGACATGAAAGGATAAAATATAGATCTGTTAAAAAAAACACACCCTGTGAGCAGTATATTTTCATTTTCCAAATTACTGAAAGAGCAGAACATGAATCCTTGTCCGTCAGCCTGAGAAAATATTTTATTTTCCCTACGAAGGAGAAGCAAACGTAAGATAATGCCATAAGTAAATGGCAGAGAGAGTGCAGTTAGATGAACTGCAATGTGCTGCAGCCAGCAAAAGAGCCCAAAGATATCTATTGGTAATGAGAAAAATTCAGCAGACTTTTTTTTTTCTTTTTTCTTCTTGATTGAGTTATTAGGTCATTACACTGCAAGGAGTCTGCACATCAGGGCCAAGAAGTCCTCACTGCACAGCCTCATGGGGGACAGTAGGTGGGATGGTATGTAGCGGTACACAAAGTCTTCTTTACAGGTCCTGTGTCTTTCATGTAAAAATCTTAAAATATTTTTTCTCTCAAGAGGAATTAAACACTGCCATTTTCCTGTTATGTAAATATTAGCATAGTGCCTAACAGGCAACTGCCTGTTCTTGAAGGCATCTAACTATAATAGTGAAGGGTGAAAAAAAGGTGTCAAAAGTTTGGATTAGAAGAAGCAGCCTCTTAATTAAAGATGGTTTTAGTCATGGAGGCTGTAGAGACATAAAATATACAGAAGCAGAGAATGGCAAAGGAAAGTATAAGTAAATTAATTTATAAACAAATGAATCATTGTCTCACTCAAAGTGGCAAGTGGGAGGCAGAGGGATTTAATAGAAAAAAGGGAAGATGAGTGAAGAGGAATAGAAAGGTGGATAGTCACAGTTTATCACGTCTAGCCTTGGATCACTGCCACTGGCTCTAAGGCGACATGTCTGCAAGGAGTCTGAAGGCAGACAGAGTAGGTGTTGTGGCCAAGAGTGGATTTCTTTAAGGCATAGCCCTAAACTTGCATCCTCTGACTTTCAGAGGTGACCTCAACAGAAACTTTGGACAGCAGATGCTCCCCCTGTAGCGATCTCTATTTGTTCCTCAGCCTCAACGGAAGGACTGAACCCACTCAATGCCGGGACCTCCCCACCCTCCCAGAGCCTGCCCGTGCTGTGGCCCCAGCACCGCATGGAGCTGCTCCTCTAAGCAAACCCAGCTCAAGTGCCCATGTCCCAGCCCACCTGGCATCAGGGCTGCCAATGGAGGAGCTCATGACCACCGTGTCCACCTGATATTGGCTGCGGCAGATGGGGTGCCCAAAGCAGTAGAGACCTGGTGAGGACATCCCTTCAGGGTCACTGCCCAGCTTGGTACGGCTGGCCAGTGGGGAGGGAGGACATGGTCTGACACAAGGCGTTCTCAGCAGGGACAAGGTCTGAGAGGACACAGACATAGATTTGGTGGCTGCCCCAGAGCAGCTGGCACAAATCAGCGATGGAGCAGTATCCCCAGACATTTGCAAGCAGCCAGCCATACTGTATATTATTCTAGGTGCTCACACGATGTATGTGAGAATGCTCTGCAGGCATGCGCAGCACCAGAAGGAACAGTGGGCTGCTTTTCTGCCCTTCTTCCTTTGCACATTGTGTTTCCCATCCTGTCTTCAGTAATCCTTATGCCAAGAACAAGGGAACCCTGCCGGGAGGTGATTGCATTATTTTTTTCTTTTTCTTCTTGAGTGTGTGCCATGCTGTGAAGACAGGAGCAGCTCAGAGTACCTGCCTACAAGGGATAAAATCAACATTTCTGAGATTCTCCTTCTGGCTGCCCTCCATACACAAATTGTCTTCTGAAGCAGATGTAAATATTCATTTTTTTTCTTTTAGTAGGGCAGTGAACACTCGTCTTCCAGTATATCATCCGTATTAAAATATTGGCATATAAATATAATCCAGAAATGCATCTAGAGTCATGGTTTCCTAAAATTAGTACGAGAAATTATGATCTAATTTCCTTTCCTGCAAAGCAGTAGCTGCACCATTTCTCCCTGTGATTCCTGCTTCAATTTTAGGTGAGTTCACACAAAGAAAATTCAGGCTCAAAGGCTGCTGCAGAAGTGTCTTCCAAGTATCTCCTTTCCTCAGTGGAGTTCTTTTTTCTTTCTTCCTCCTCTGCTGTGTTCACCTCCACTGCCTTTGACTGAACAGTGTGAGAGGAGCATGGGAACAAGCTCTGTGTCCCCTCTTCTCTGACCCCAGCAGCCCCCAAATTGGACGACATAGAAATGCCTTTCTTATGCAATGAATACAAACAAGCAAAAATATTCCAAACCCTTCATTGAGCAAGGGGAGCGTTGCAATCCTCTATGAAGGAAAGGAGATATATCCCAATATATGTAGTGAACTATTAAAATGGAAGGATGGAAAGAGACTAATTTCCATTAAGGAAATTTGGAACGTCCTCTATGTTGTAGCAAAATAGCCTGTAGCCAAGAAGAGGTGTCCGCTTGTAATTTACTGACTGTCCTCAGTGCTCGTGGCAGGCTCCTGCACAGGGGTGCTTGTGGTGGGACATAGCGTAGGTCAGCTAGCAACAACCCCTCTGAGAGCCTAAGGACCAGAAGCCTGGCTGGAGGTGGTGGGGATGTCACAGTTTTCAAGGATCCAAAATGTTGTTGTAAGGCAGAAGGCAATAATCTCTTCTTCACGTTCGGCAGCGATAAGGCAGGAAGGACAGGGAGTAAGTCACAGCAGTTTCCTCCAGCATTAGAGAAGTTTGCAGATGATTCTTGTCTCTGGGGGATCAGGGCTAAAATATCAGCCCTTTTGGTCTAAGAAGAAAGAACAAATGATGCAGTTGTCTGGAGCATCTTATGGGATGCCTTTGCAGTCAGCTCCTGATCCTCCAGGGCAAGGAGGGAAATAACTGCTGGAGAGAAAAAAACAGAGTGAAGGCTAAACCCTGAGCAGTGAAAAGAGATGGTGCCTGTCTGCCAGGGAAAGTGGCACCCAGCAGAGCAGAGATGTGGGGCCAAGGAGTCCCTGGGGGGCCATCAGCCCCTCATGGTATGGACAGGGCCTCATCCACCTGGCATTGCTGGTCAGGCTGAGTGTTTCAACATCCCTAGCATGGCTAGTCCAGCCCTGAATAACGAAGAGCTAGTGGCAGATGGAGGAGTCGTGGAGCCCTTAGCGTGCTCTTTTCTGGTGCCGTCTCAAAATATGGTTGCAAACTAAGCAGCGCACCCCAAAGAACCACCATTTGCTAAATGCACATATCAAAACTCACGGCATGTCTCCTGCCAAGCTGAGATCTGGTAGGCAAAAACACTGCTTTGAAGTTAATGGGTTAATTTTATTGGGGTGTAACAAAGTGGACAGCATCTAAAGGCCAGATTTTTTATTAACTCATGAAAGCCTATTAACATGGCTTGCGGTTTGACCGCATCTCCATTTTACACTGATCTAAAGCCAAGCATGATGCCAAGATGTTTTTGCAAACAGGAAAGTCAGGACTGTAACTTTCATGTAGAAAGCTCTTTAGTAGCTGAACAGTTAAAGATTATTCTCGCTATGTTTTCCTGCCTTGCAAATTCCTCATTCATAATGTATGAGTGAGATCATTAAAAGCAACATATTGGCTGATACCATCACAGCTGCTACCTAACTGTAACACTTCATAGCAAGGAATAACATTACTCTTCTCTTACGTATGTGTTTGGAAAGGGAAAGAAAAAGACTTGTAGCTGCAAGAAGAACAGTGTAAAATGTTTAACATCACAGAAAAAACTTCACGTGTTGGGCAATTATAGATTTGCTGGAAGTGTTCTTAAAATGAATAAAAAATATTAATCTCCTTTTGCCAACCCTTTTCACCCTTTGCATCTATTGCAATATGGCAGCATATTTTTCCCCCGCACAAAATCAATATCACATTAACTTCCCTAATAAAAAAAGATTAACTCCTACAATGAACAGAAAACTTCATCTCCATCCAGGGAATTTTAAACTCTCCAACCCTTGACTGTTTAGAAACATAATGATGATTATTTTAAGCCAAGGATGGGATGTGTCAGTCTTATCAAACACAGAGAAAGATGTCTTAGGGCTTCCAGGCATAAGATTTGTGGTTGGTGTTTTCATTTGTAGGCCGCCCTGGGTGCTGATCTGGTTAAATACATTAAATAAAAGTGCATTTAGGTTGACAAAGAGGAACTCTTTCCGCTGAAGAAAGGTAGTCTCCACTTTTCATGGGCTATCTGAATCTTTACAAGCTTTGGGCCTACATTTTTATTGTTTACATTTGAGGGAGATGAATGAAAAGAATATGCCATATAAAGCTGGTTTTTAATTGCCAAATATCTTATTTCATATCCCAACCTGAGAGAGATGCTTATTCTTTATAAACCATGAGTCACCTCTAATAACTTTGTTCTATCACACGTCCGTCCAAGAGTTTCAGGGGTGAGGGGGAAGGCCAAGTCCACACCATCATGAAAAATGAATTAGCTGTCTTTGAAAGAGAGGGCGTTCCCTCTGGGCATGTCGCAACAACTCTGAATGTTACCAGCTAATCCCCAGATGGCCTGTCTCACTCTGAACCACCTCCAGCCTGAATTTGCACATATATGCCCTACTCTGTGGTGATGCTCTCTCCCTCCCCTCATGCCCTGCACCACAGTCACTCTTCCGACACCAGTTGAGATGTCTCTGGCTTGCACTGCTGCACAAGCAGAAGGGGGCTCGTGGGTTCATTAGTCTTAAACTTTGAGTGAAGTAGCTAAAGCTGGGATGAAAGACTTCCTTCTGTTGCAAATTCATAATTTGTTTTGAGTGTGGCACATGAAATAGAGGGAATAACACAGTCCTTCCCAAAAATCTTAATTTAGTGTTTTAATTGTGTCTCAGAGGAATAAATGCAGGGGTTATGCCTTCCTCCCTCCCACCCCTTTCTACCTCTGATAACAGCTTGATTTTTACTAGCATCACTTATGGCTTCTTTTATAATTTCCAGCCTCTGACAGAAGCACTCCACTACCCTTTCCTGTTCAATAATGAATGGACACATTTGAAGCTGCAAGTATTTGCACTTATGAGCTCATCCAGGCAAAAGATACAAGAAACGTGACTTATCTAAATGGCAACCAGGGGACCAAGTAAATCACACACACCCCTTCACTGTTCCTCTGCCCTGCCTCCTGGGTACTGTACCTAAGAGAAAGAAGGTAACAGTGTCTTGCATCAGTTCTTCTGCTGTTTCCTCCTAGTCTCCAAACTCCTGCAGGAAAGGTCTCACAGAAGTTACATCAGGTGTGCCCAGTTAACCTGGGTGCATATGAGCTTGTCACCTTTCACAGCCAGTGGAGAGCAGCAGGCATTTTGAGGATGCAATTTATTTAATTATGAGGTAGGTGGTGCCCAGAGCAGGTCAGATAAATCTCTCTCCCTAGAAGTGCCTGTTTCTTTCTAGGGAGCTGTGGCCACACTACAGGTAAGTGAGAAGGAGGTCTCTAAAGAGGACTGGCAAGTGTGTCTGGGGATAGAAGATAATGCTCATGAGCTTGGCCAGAGCCTCAGAAGGAAACCATAAGGGAACCCAATCTTGAATTTCCTTGCTAAGTGTGATGTGCGTGTGGAATAATTACTCTTTGAGCAACTGCTAAAGCCAGAGTTTAATTTAAGTATGTAACAAAGAGTAGGCATTGAAAGTAGTTGGAAGAAAGCACTTATGGTTCCTCTTTGGGGTCATTGGAAAGTGGCTCTGTAGCACAGCCATGTGCAGTCTCCAGAGCAGGACAGGCTCTCCTTTTGCTTAAAGCTGGGCTTATGCCAGAGGGGATGTTTTCCAAAAGTTACCATAATTTCAGGTGCTGCTAAAATTCTCACTAATCCCTAAGTCACTAAAAGACTGAATCAGTGAAAAATCAGACACTGCAGTGACTAGTTTTTACATGCTTGGTGTCCACAGCAGAGAAGACCACAGAGACCTATGTAGTACCTGGGGATGGTGAAGCATCTCAGGGAAAGAGAGAGATGCTTTAAGAGTAGTCAGGCACTGGAACAGGCTGCCCAGGGAAGTGATTGAGTCCCCATCCCTGGAGGTATTTAAAAGACGGGTAGATGTGGTGCTTGAGGACATGGTTTAGCGGTGGACTTGGCAGTGATAGGTTAACAGTTGGACTCGATCTTAAGGGTCTCTTCCAACCTTAATGATTCTATGAAAGGTCCAAAGCACCCAAGATGCTGAACAGGGAGCCACCTCGAACCAGGCAGTAAGGAAACAATGAGGAAAAGGACAAATCCTAAATCACCTTCACCTTTCTCAGGGCTAGTGGCAAGTCACTTGGGGTCCAGAGGCCAGAAAGTCCCCCTGAGGTCTTCTTCCATTCAAAGCACAGAGCAGAGTTCCCTCTTTTCTTCTAAAACATGACTAGGAAAGATTCTTTCCCCTTGTGTCTCTGTCCAGACTTTTATATAATAGTCTTAAAGGATGCACCTCCAAAGCTGGAGAGCCAGGAGCAATTCTGCTCTTTGCCTCAGGAGATTCAAGCCCCTCTTTTCCACCTTGCAGGCAGGACCCCTAGCCATGGGGACAGACCCATCCTCCAAAAACCTGGACCCAAGAGGGGGAACTTGTCTCAGGGTGAGCCAGCCAGCTGGCAGTCAAAACACTCTTCTGTAAGTCAGGGATGTTGGTCTGTACCTGCTTAGGAATTAAGTCCCTCACCTAGAGAGTGGACTAACCACAAAGCTACATCAGGAAGGGAGCAGCCAACATCTGGAGCCCAGGCTCTCTGTGTGTGCCAGGCCTGCCCAGCAAATGTCCACCAGCCCTGGGGGTCTAAGGAAAAAAACTGGTTTTGAATCCTCACAGGCCATTTTCATGACACTCAGCCAAATTAAAATTAAAAAAAAGGGACACCTTTGGGGTTGGTTGTCATCAGGGGTAGTGCAGGGGGACAGGGGTGTTCAGGTGCAGAGCTGTGGGACTTCTTACTATGCTTCACCTCCATCCTGTGTCTGGCTTTCATTCCCAATCCTGGAGGTGGCTCTCACTTCTTAAAAGAAAGTGGAAGAATTTAGTACTGTGCAATATGGATGAGCTGTCCCCACAAATGAGCCTCAGAAAGAAAAACACAGCCATTTTGGAGTGCATAACTGTAACACACAACAGGCATGTATAGTGCAGCTTTAGGTTTGCAAAGTGAAAGCTTTAGAAATAACTTTTGTTCATTTCAATCCAAAAATATGAATAAATAAAACCCATGGAAAAAGAGAGATGAAATATTCTGCTCCTGGACTGTGCCTTTTGAATTCTGGATTTTCCTTGGGAAGGAATCTTTTACTGCCAAGTCTGAAATCCCACAAAACTGGGAACAGCTGACAAGCGTGCATGTAGTTTCAGTAGTGCCAGTGGGCACTGCTGAAAAAAACCATGGCTGATATTCAGGCAAAAGTCCTCCTTTTTCTCTTCCCTCACTCAGGCAAGCATCAGGAAAGTTTGAAATGTAAAACACATTCCTATGTGACAATGAAAGAAAAATCACTTAGAAGAAGACAAGGAAGAATTGAAGTTACTCACTCAAACAAGTCAGGCTGACAAATTGCTTCTGCTGTCTCCATTCATCCACATAATGGCTTCCCCATTCCCTGGCCAGTTATAGAAGAATAATTATCTCTTTCAGATCAGCTGCTTTGGCTTCATCATAAATCAATTCTTTCCTCCCCTCCTGCACTCCCACTGCCTCTTTCCCCATTTTTATCAATGCATCCTTCCCATAACCCTTTCCAAATCCAGCTTTTGATTGACTACATGAATCTGATGACTGAAGTCTCCTGTGAACTCGCCATTTTTGTCACTCAATCCAAAGTCGTCCTTTTCCTGCCGTAGCTGAGCAAGTCCACATGTGCATTCATGACGAGTTCACAGAGCTCAGAGGAGAACAAGCAGATCATTTGACATAAAGGACAACATGAGATGAGTGAAACTGATCTGAGCCTGACTCTGCAAGGGGATCTTCTGGCCTTTTCAAAGCTCCACACATATCTCACACTGCTAAAAAAGCCACGGCCCTTAGAGTAAAGCATTTATACTTGTGTGTAGTCTCCTTAAAGATGCAGAGGTCATTGCAGAATGAAGTGAGAATAGCCATACCTGAGGAATCAACAGGCAAGTTTAAGTTCGCTGCTGATGCAGGATGATTGGATACCATCAAGTTTGGGATGGACTTGCCCAAAATGGGCTGAACTCTGTTAATTAGTAGGGCAGGAAATGAAGCCTGTTCCTCGCTCCTGCAGGACAGATGCTGTGTCAGGGCCAGGAACAGCTCTCTGCTGCTCTCTTAGATATTGCTGACCCTCAGCTGGGCTCCCCTTGGCACTAGTCAACCCTACACCTGGTACCACCCAGACAGTCCTCTGCTTCTGCCATCCCAAATTGTTCAGTGCTGGCAGAGAGATGCTTTGACCTCCTCCTTCTGGCTGCTTTACTCAGCCCAGCCAACTGATACCTTCCCACTTTCACTACCCACCTCTCATTCCCATTAGCCTCAAACCTTCAGCAGTTGAACCATGGCTCTGCTGGAGTCAATGGCAAAAATCACAGACTCTCAAAAAGCCCTGGTTTCACTGAGGCTGTCATCAGAACAAATAGCTGGAGGGCTGATCGCCCCAGTGATGGACAGAGTGTCTTCATGCTGAAATGCTTTTCTGTGCACAGTCCATTGGCTTCATATGATTCCATATTAAAAGCTCTTATCCATTTTTCTGTCTACTATTGTATAAGGTTTTTTAGCATTATTACAGTATCTTGGATACTTTAAAGTTTTAAAAGGCCTTTTTAATGCATTAAATGAGCTGGTCAAAATTTCATAATTTGCTGATGAGAAACAAGGGGAAAAATATCCAGAGCAGTCACTATGAATTTCCCTTTTCTCTCTTACTTCTCATTCAGGTTTCCTGAAATACATATGGCAGAGCAGAGATTTTTCTCATGCCTCCCTGCTTGATAAAAGTGGATGGAGCAAGAACTCTTAGGGGACCCTGGTGAAAATAATGCTGGATGTACTCAGCAGAAAATTTCAGATACCACTCTAATAGTTATTTAAAACCCAAAAGGCCAAATGGCCTCAACAGTGTCAGTTTTTTCCCTTGTTTTATTTACACTTTCTGGTCCTCGGAAATGTAATAAAATAAGCTTGACACCCTACTTGGGCAAGATCTATGAAAAATAAGCTCCCACTACTGAATTATGAGTGTCTGGAAAAAAATTAAGATACAGACATATATTAGCCTTTACAGCAACAACAGTCTATGGACAGTGTTTTGGGTGCAGTTGTTTTCTTCCCAGGGCCAAATGCTACAAGCCTTAATCTGAGAGTTTTGGGGTTTTCTGGGTTTTTTTGAAGGTCCTGATACAAAGCCCTTTTTTATAGGGTGCACGGTCCTGGTTAACAGTAAAACACTGCTACTGTGTGGCACAGCTGGCAGGCTCCAGAAAGGCTTTGGACAGAAGAGAAAAGGAAACACAGGCACATCAAAGCGGAGCTGACAGATGACGCCAAATTCCTTTGCAGCACCTTGGCTTGCTTTTCTCGCTCTGATTTCACATGACCTCTTTCCACAGGGTGTGGCTAGGGCAGAGTGGGCTGAACCAGCACCAGACTGCAATCAAGTGGAGTTCACCCCTTTCCTTAGAGAGCCTGGGATGATTGCTGCCATGGGGAGGGGGATTCAGAAGGACTTTGGGAAGAAGCAGAGAGGTAAGAGCTTAATGAGCCTGCAAGGCTCCCAACAGCCATGCAATAAGCTCCTCAACATTATATGCGGGTTTCTGATGTGTATATTTGATGCTACTTCCTTCCTTCCCTAGTCCCTGCCCTGCTTAATTAGATGCCCCCTGCGAAAACAACAGGGAGATTCATTGTGCTTGCAGCTAAGGCAGGAGTGAATACATTATTCCTTTTCCTTGGCATCTGAACATATCTTCTAACCCCTAAGTCATGCGTGAGGGATAAATCACCAAGGAGATGGCCATGTTCATTCCCTCCATCGTCTCTCTCCCTTGCCACAGGAAGAGAGCAAGCAGCTCTGCTGCTGCCTTCAGAGAGGCAAAGCTGTGCAGCCACAGCAGCAGCCAGGGTACTTCTCCCATCTCCCTGAGTCTTCTGAAAGAGTAGATGTCTCCAATTTTATTTCAGCTACCTCTAAGGAGATGGAAGGTGGCTCCCTTCTGCAGCTTGGCTGGAGACCATGAAGCTCCTGCTCATCTTTCTCCCCACCCCACACACTTCTCACTGGCAGCTGCCAGTTTTCCAGACATCCCCAGGTTTTCCCCTGTTAAGGGGCATGCAAACTGCCAGCATGGTTGCCTGGCTCCAGGAACCTTTCAGCTGAAGCGTTCATACACCAGAACCACCAAGCCTACTGTTGGCTTTGCATGCTCATTGTCCGGTTAAGGTTTGCTCCTGCTGTCCTCCCTCAAGAAAAAAAAAAAAACATTATGGCTGTGGTTTCCTGCATGCAGGGAGATTCACCCCACGCAGGGAGGTTTGTCTCAGCCCGATGCAGGCGCAGGAGCTGCAAAATCAAGACCTTTCTCTCTGCGAAGCGGATGCTGGGGTGGCTGGGGTCTGCGTGCATGACAGGACCCCAGACTGGCCAGGGTCTCACAGTGAACATGCCCAGACCTTCCCTTACATGGGAACTCAGGATGACATAAGGCTTTTCAGCTCAGGAAAGCTAGGTTTTACTGAACATAAGCTAAATGCTTGGCTTCTGAAATACAGGAAGTACAAAGACACTCAGTAAGGCAGAGCAGAAATAAGCAGGATTTATAGCCCCATCTCTCTCTCTGCCCACCGCATCCTTCCTTCCAGGCTTGCACTCAGCCAAGTCCGTCTGGCCCCTGGGAAGTGCTTTGCCTTGCATCCTTTAACCCTCTTGCTGCGGAAAACATGAGACTTACTACTGCGATCTTAAAGCTTTTAGTTGTTCAGGGACACAGCTCTGCTCCCGGCTGCTGTCTCCATTTGGAGAGCTGAGATATGCAGCAGTCTCATGGGAGACGCACACAGTTTTGGGCAATTGTTGGGACCCTGGCTCAACTTCTAGCAAAAAATGCCCATCTTCATCAACTATGTACAGGGATTTAGGCCTCCAGACTGAGGTGCTCTGAATTAAAATTCAGTTTTGTGCTAAGAGCAGAGGAGAAACATCCAAAAGGGGAGCAAACACTGTAATTTCACATCTAGGGTTGGTTCCTTGCCCCTTGTGCACAAAGCTAGTGAGTGACGCCACAAAACTGTCCACAGCAATGGACAAAACTGGTTGTAGGGCAAATTAATTAGCTAGGAGGAGCACAGCCAATTACAGAGGAAGGAATTTGATGGATAAGGGCATGCTAATTAGGGTATAGCCAGAAATTTGGTGTTTGGATTTTGTGTGTCTTTTAAAAGCCTCTCAGAGGGTGGCCCTGAATGCAAAATTGGACAGAAATTGCCACGCTCGTAGGCAGGGACAGGTCTCTGGCCCCAGGAGATGCCGTCTTCCTTCTCCCTGGCCTTCTCAGCTATGGCAGGTGATGGCTCTCAGACCTTTGCAAATCCTTTTCCCGTATGAAGTTCTGGTGCCAGAGACTCTGAGATTTTGTAGTTTGATCTGCAAGGGAGAGATTTAACATCCATTGCATTTTTATTAGAAATTTGTCAGTTCTGATTCTTAGCAGTAATATTGAGATCCAACCTGCAGCTTTTAAATGTTTGAATGGAGAAAGACTGAGGAACGTAAAGCTCCAGTATGATGCCACATAAGAATAACTGCAATTCTTAATGTGTTTAAAGAGCAAGGGTCCAGCTTTAGTTATGCAAAAGGGCTGATATACAGCATTGGTCCAAGTAGCCACACATTCCAGGAGATAAAAGGCTTGTCCAGCAAGAGATAAATAAATAAATCTGTCTCATTCAAAATCATAACAAAAAACCAACTAATTTGGTTTACCCAGGTTTGCTAACCAAGTTCACCCCATGACCTATGAAACAAAACTCATATTTAAAATCCTATTCTCCGCTCTACTGCAAAAGAACAATTAGGAAATAACTCTGCAATAGCATTGGATGTACCAGACTGAGACATATGCTCTTAATCACAGATAACAACAATATTTATGGGAGGGTGGAGTGTTGATATAAATTCCTCCACCAAAAAAAACCTAAACCCAACACATTCTGCTTAGAGAGTTAGTGAGAGAGAAAAATAAATAGGATGTGAAAGAAAACCACCAGCAGTTTAGCTAATGCTTTTGTACAAAGAATGAACCAGAGCCAAGCCAGCCACATTTGTGAAAACTGGGCTGTGTGGAATTAAATATATTGCTGATAAAATTGCAGAAATATCTACCAGCTGTAAGAGAAATTGGGTGGTGTACAAGGTGATGGATCTTCACATGCTAAAAGACCAGATGAAAGACCAGATGAGATGGCCTTCTTGCTCACAGCTGAACGTGGAAAGAAGAAACACTCTTATTACCCTTTTACAAATGAGGAGTTGATGGGTGAAGAAGTGATGCCTATTTCTATAACAGGAAATAAAATAAGCTGAAGCCACTTCCCTGGGTCTGAGAAAACAGCACAGCTCAAGCCCATGCATTTAATTTCTCTCCAAAACACAGTTCCAGGTAGCATTTGAGCATGGGATGTCTCCCAGTCTGCACCCTTGAACTGTGGCTGCGCAGGGGCTGGGAGAGGCTCCCTGGAGCAGGAAGCTTGGACCACGCCAGGAAGCAAGTGAGCACCTGTTGTTTGAAGTGCCCCGTCACTGTCATCTTGGTGCACACTGATACCTTTATCAGTATGTTAAACATCTTACAACAGACTAAGCCCCAAATCAACAGCTAGCAGGAGGCTGCTGATATTCCTTAAAAGGCCCTCATCATGCTGCCTTTACTCAGGAAAAAAAAGATAAAACATAGCGTTTTGCCTGGGGCAACAGTATGGGATTTGGTGTCTGGCCTGTAACCTTAAGCAAGGAGAGGATGTTAAACTCAGCCCTGTTCCCTTGCTCCCACTAAGCTTGGGTAAGGATGCTTACATGCTTTATCATGCCACTTTCATATTTTATTTAACTGAGAAGTCCATAGAGTCCCTTTAAATAGAAACAAATATTTGAATAATTTATCCAAGAGTAATTTCTGTTTCATTTCCAAGTCTGCTGAAGTCAATATTGCCCGCTGCTGGGAGCTAGCGCAAGTGCACGTGCTGCAGGGTACCAGGAAGAACAGCAAGCACACAAACTCACGTGTGCCCTCACCGAGCCCGCTCCTGGGCTGCATCCAGAGCCTGAGGTCTCCACTGACCTTGAAAATAAATCCTTCTTACTCACAGCCTGTGCGAGCTGCAGGCCCATGCAGGCTCGGTGGTTTGCTGGGTTCCTGGGTGCCCTGGCTGCACGCCAACATGGCAGGGAGGAACCGTGCTTCATAAAGCATTTGCTGTCCAGCCCCTTCCCTGTCTCTGCCAGCTGATGTTGCAGAAATGGAGGTGCTGCAGGGGGAGGATGAGGGGACCCTCGTGCCTGGTCTGCTGGCCCCATCTCTCAGGAGCTGCAGGGTGCACCGGGGAGCACGCAGACGGGGAGAACGATGTTTCCTCTGGCTCCGCTCCCACCATGCAGCTGCACCGATCTTTGCATCCACCCGAGAGAGCAGCTGGGCATGAGCAAGCAGGGACAGAGATGGGGAGCTGCTCTTTTCAGGGGCATTCAAAACTTGGACCAGGTTAAAACAGCCACACACAGGTGAGCAGTCTGGGTAGCAAAAGCAGATCATGGGGAAGGCTGTATTTACCTACATAACAGTCACATTGTAGGAACAAGTCAGCCAATCCTTTCAAATTGCTGTGATAACACAAAGTGATAATACAATTAACCATGGAAGTCAAATTTGCCAATTCTGGGCCCTCAGCCCTGTGCCTGTTCCTTGAAAAAATAAAGCTTTAGCATCATGTTAATTCTGCACAGCTTGTTGGGGTTATAAAGTACTCATTGTGTGCTGTGTGGAAGAAAAAAATGGTAAGGAGGAATTTTTATCGCTGTGTCATGGTTTATGCTGAAACCTGACGCTGTTATCAAAGAGCAGCTTTTCTAGGTATTTTCCACAATCAGATGAAAAACGTAAATATTCTTTCAGCATTGGTTCCAGCTGCAAAATGTGTCTGTGCTGACTGAACCTGCAGTCTTCATTTTAGTTGTAAAATTAAGTCACTCTTAAGAGATGTAGTAGATATTTTACTTCAGGATAGAACGTACATTTTTCACCATCTCATAATTTATCTTGCTAAAGGCCAAAAAAATGCAGATTTGGTGAAGTCTTGAAGAACCGTGCATAATCCAGAATGCTCCGAGGAATATGTGCATAGCATTACTTCTGTCCCATTTGTGATCTTGAATAGACAGATCTTTTTTTTTGCATTTCTTCTGACTGAGAAGTCAATGAAAGGGCATATTTTTCTGCTAATTAGACTCCTGGAGATTGCCTCAACTCTTCAAGAACTACCAACCTATTTTTTTTTACATCTTTCTTCTTCAATCACAGAGAAAGCCTTTGTGCGACTTTTGTTTTTTCTCTAGTGAAGTGATTATTGAAACATCTAACGATTTTGCTCCTTTGCTTGTTGAAAAATCTTTTATGAGATTATTATAAACAGGCTTGTAAATTAAACAGATGATCAGACATGTCCGTTCTAGAAAAAGGTGAGTGGTAAAGTGTTTTCCCAAATGGCTCAATGACTGTGAGAAGAAAAATATTTGTCTATGATATGGCTTGAAGAGACTTAGTGTTTTCTCAGTGTCCTGCACTGAAAAACCTGCATACTCTTTTTTACATGTTCTTGATAAGATTTTGGGGATGGGAGAAGCGATGGGGAGAGGTAAGCCTGGACTCTCATGATAATACTATACAACTTGCTATTACAGCAGTGCACAAATGGCATCAAGGCACCATCAGGGTGAGCCGTGCTTGTGGCATCGCAGCACTTGCTCTGAGAGCACATGCAGCAAAGATGAACAAACGGATGTCATCTTTTGAAAGGTGCTTAGGCCTTGTAATGCCTCATGCTGAGAAAGATACTTTGGAAGTAGCTAAGTTCATTTATTAGGATCTTAAATGCCTTTTAAACCCTGGTCCTCAGGGGCTTGCATCTTGCAGGCTGGTGAGGGAGTCTTGGCTCTGTCTATCACTTTTGATGTCCCTGCTTATGATTTTCATAGATGAGCTCTTGCAAATGAAGTTGCAGCCATCCGAGATATTACCAACTTCTGCCACTTGCTTCCCCTGGCTGCTGACTGTGCTAGTCCCAAAGCTGGGATGGTAGGTTGGAATGTGCATCCACATCTCAAGATACCTCTGTTTGGGGCTTCATCGGCAGAGTAATCTCCATCACCCCTGCCAGAGACACAGACCACTGTCAGAGGTGGGAGACAGATGCCAAGATGGAGGATCTGCCTCTGCTAAAACCATCAGGGCTCATCTGTGAGAGCACTATGTCATTTTGGCATTGCAGGGCTCAGCACAGCAATGTTCAAACATCATTGCAGCTCTGGGCTGTAAGGGACATGCCTGAGCTCACGCAGCAGATCGGTGGCAGCCCTGCGGAGGAAAGACAAGTCTCCCAGGCCAAGTCCAGCGCTCCATCTGCAGCACCCACAGCCTTGCTTTAATTTCACTTGCTTTGTACTCAAAAGCATGGTTATTTGTATTCGGTGAAATAAATTGCATTATACATGTCTCTAACAGTACTTGTCAAACATCAGAACTCCTATTCATAAGCACATGATTGCCCTTTTATTCTTCCATTTGTATTTCTTTCTTCCTGCATTTGTCCTTCACACTTTAAAATGAATGGCAAAAATCTATTTCATTAAGATAGTAGCAAAAGTAACTAATGGCACATTCTGGCCAAACAAAGGCTGTGGAAAACATCCAGAACATTCAGAATATTAACACTGTTGAAACAGAATTATAAGAAAGTAGGACAGAAGCCAGATGGGTTAGGCTTCTCACTTGTTCCTGGCTTTAAAATGTTTGAAGGTGGAAATTATACACAGGCTGGAGGGAAACATAGTACGGCAGTCTGCAATGAGTACTCTGCCATGAGCTAAATCTGCTGGGAAACCACCACCACCACCCCCCCCCCCAAGTCTCTCCCAGCAGACATCAGCATCCTCCTTCACACCACCTGAGCTGCATCATTCTGGTTTCCTGGTCCTGTGGGGCTGGAGCTGAAGCGCAGCAGCCTGCCAGGCCACTCTGGGTCATTCAGTTTTGCTAGTCTGCGTTCACTGCACAAAGACATGTAGCTCTGCCTCTCCTTTCTTTCCTCCAATGTTTTTATACCAAAGACTCCCATTAGTGATAACCTCCAACTTTTTATATGCTCTGCCATGCAGAGAGTGATTCAGTCTGCGGCTACCTGGTGGTGTTGGACAGATAGATAAAACCCACAGCAGTCCTCAAGTGACTCTCCTCTTCACTGCAACCTCCTCTCCTGGATCCAGGCACAGTCAAACCTCTACTTCTCTCCTAGTGTGTACGACATTGAGCATGACATGCCCTTCTTCTTCGGCATCCTAACATGCTCAGTTCCTCCCATCTGGCAAAAGCCAGAAGGACACCCAAATTGGCACTTAGCGTCCAGCCAGGAGTCTGAGGGGTTGCTACTCCTTCTTGCATTTATTGATATTCCTCTCTTTCATCAAGGGACACAGGTGAAAGGTTGCCATTTCACTAAGGCGTAGCTACTCCTCTGGAGCTGACACAGCCTCAGAATGTGGTGCAGCACTCCCTCGATGTCAGCTGTGGCAGCAGGCTATTCTGGATCCCATTTTCTGTTTCCCATCCAGGCTTGGTGCCAGTCATTTTCTGGACGCTGCATTCAGGACGGCTCAGGAGACAAACCAAGAGGAGCAGAAGCAGACGGTATGCAATTTGGTCCACGATCAGTCTTTTCTCTCAAAGGCCATTTGGTCCCAGAGATGAACAACTAATACTTAAAATACCTTATTCTACCAGAAAGTACCATCCCAGGCCAGATTTTTTCTCCATCACATACAAAACATGTGTGATGGGGATAGGCTCTGTGACACTGGTCATGTTTCAGTTCCTGCCCTAAGAGCAATCCTTCGCCCTCCGAGAGAAGCCAGGTGAATGCGTTTCAGAGGCTTGTGCACCATTTCTGAATTAGGTGCAAATATTGTCTCTAAGTATGACCTAAAGAGAGAAGCAAAGAAAGCCCCAGATATGCAGTACAGATGTCAACAACATCCCTTTAAACATTAGGAACTAGGAGCTGAGTGAGTCAAAATCGATGCAGTGCCATTACTGTCAGTGGAGCTCTTCCAGCTGATGTGGCCCTCTCTTTACATGCTGCGTGAGTACAGAAACCCTGTGGAAAGAGACAGACCAGCCTTGAAGACTGCCACCGCAGCCCTTTACTCACACAGGGCTTAGGCTGTCACTGTGCATAACAATGAATGAACAAAATTATAGCTCATGGTACCAGTACATATTGATGGGAATGGTTTTTATTTTGGTCAATATTTCAATGAGGTTCCTACCCGCTGGCGGGAATGCAGAGCAGGGAGGGGTTGGGCTGATGCAGCAGAAGAAAGGAACATTGCCAGGCACTGATTGATGCTTTATCGGGCTGTAATACTAGAAGCTTTTGCTTGCAAGAATCAAATGTTAGATCTCTCTCAGGGTTTTATTTTGCTAGTACCTATGGGAACCAGCTGGGCTGGCTGCCTAGTGAAAAGACAAAGCAAACTAGTCAGGAAGTTTATGGTGATTTAAGATAGATGCTGATTAGTGATTCACATTTGTGTGAATAATAAAATAAATACGGAGAATGGGAACAGTTGCTAGTGTATTTCTCTACTGCTTCCCAAGAAAAAAAGAGAGCTCCTGTGTATAAGTTAAGGTTGAGAATTTTCCCACTGCGGCAGACCTATTTTATTGCAAAGACGAGAGCAATACCCTGGAGAGGTAAAGATGTACAGTATTGTCGATGTTAGAAATTCTGCACTGAGGACATTTATGTTAGTGAATTGATTGTGAGGGGAAAAAAAGTAACTTTTTCTCTGAAACATAAACAAGAAATACTCTCCTGGGGGCAAATGATGTGCTGCAAAAATTTGGAACAAGGCCCCATGGGCGTGCTCCAGCAGTGGCAGAGCTGCAAGAGTTTAACACTTAAAATCCAGCCGTGGAGGGAGAGGGCTGGTGCGATTTGCTCACTACATACAGCCTACAGCATTGCTGCTGGCCTGGGCCAAGAGATGAGCAGCCTCTCATTATCTCTTTTCTCTGCTGGAATTCAGTCAATTATGGGCAAATTCTGAGAAAAAGTTATTTGCTGGACTTTATTGTGAATCTTTTGAAATGTGCTGTCTGCTTGCAGTGAATGAAAGTACCATGGTTTGACACCTGAAGCTTTATTTCCTGCCTTTAAGGCAGAATGGGTCATTTTTCAGCAGACTGTATCTTCTTCAAAAGACTATTGTACTGCAGAATTAAATGCCCTGCCTCAGGAAGCAGCATTAGAGACTCTGAACTTCTTAAGTGACTTCATAAAATCAAGAGGTTAGGAAGAGAGAGACCTGTAGGTTTTATCCTGGCCTGAGGAAAAGGTTGTTTCTGTAACAGAATCAGAAGAGCTCTGGAGTCAGGCAGACTGCTGGTTGAGAAGACCTCCTTTCTTGCAGGCTGACTGAATTTCTGGTGGAGTCAGGAGACATTTGACACTGAGGGAGTGGAGGCACCACCCAGGGAGGGAGGTTTCACCAAAGAGACGTTTTGGTCTAACCTGGAGCTCCTTTCTCTTTGGGGCCAGAGGCACCTTGCCATTGAGGTTGGCCCATGTCAGGTCCAGCTGGTCTAAAGAGCACCATGAGCTTTTTTGAAGTTACATTGTCATTTGCCTCCGACCTCTTTTATAGGGTTGTATTACAGCCTGTATGTTTTCAGATGGATTGAATAGCCAATCTTGTTTTCTTTCCACATTTCCTTCCATCTACGATTGCACTTCTTGATATCTTCTTTCCTTACCAATAATGAATTTGGGCATATCTTCTCTTGTATTTATTTCTCTACCTGCCTTCTCTTTTTTTTCTCTCTGCCTGCACCACCAACTTCTCTTCTTTTTTCATGCTTTTTTCCTTGCTTTGGGATTTCTCACCAGAAGTCACTGATCATGAGAAGAAGATTTTTTGTAGCCTGGGATTTTGTTGAATGATCAGGGCAGACTCTAAGTGTGTGGAGAGATAAATCATAATGGAAAATAGCTGCAGTATTCTAGTTCTGTTCACACAGCTCTTAAAATAGAAAAAAAGGACGCTTTGTAGGCTGCAGTTCAGATATTTGTCTGATGCCATGCTAGAAAGACATCTGACTCATGAGCCCAGTCGGATTTAGCTGCAGCGTTTAGAGATGCCACCATGCTGAACTGTCTGCCCTCCCCTTTGACTGGCAGTTATTGTCCTCATACCAGAAATAGAATGAAACGGATGTCCTCATCTTAACCTCTCCATCCTCATCACCATCCACAGTATCAGTTTAGGACACTGTTGATGACAGGTTTGCCCTAAAAACCTGCTCTGCGAATTGAGGCAAAAAGACCTCCATTTTTTCTAGTGCAAGGCCATTAACTAAGGCAGAGGGGTACAAAGGGCACTTGGGAATCTACTAGTTTGACTCCCATCTGCACAGAGTTGCCCACACACTGAAGAAGCGTGGCTTACCAGGACCTTCTGGGCTTTTTTTTTGCATCTCTTCAGTAAGCAGACCTGAATATTGAGGGGAGCAGTTCCCTGTGAAATACAGGTGCAGGTTTCCTGCAGCCACCTGCAGTTAGGTGTGTGGAGCGCAGAGGGCAGAATGGAAATGCATTTTATTTATGAATTGGACTTTGAGACCATGATTGAATTTTTCATTGCATCCCCACGTGTCCAGCATTGTAGGTGCAAGAATAAAATTGCAAGACGTCGTTGGCAGCGTCTGCAGATAGTGTGTATGTGAACCGGCTTGCAGGGGTGGAATGAGCAGGGCCCCTGGCCCCGGCTCGGGGCAGATGAGGGGTGCATGGCTCTGCAGCGATCCTTCAGGTAGCTGCCCTGTGAGGCAGGGGGTCTCCATTTCCTCTGCTGTGAATCCAACAACTTCCACCAGCACTGAATTCTCTCTGCACTCAGTCTGACACAGATAATTAAAACAGAGGCATTAATTTGGGTCACAGAGAATAAGTAACGGCAAGCTAGAATGTAATTTGAACTGCATAAAAAATAAGCCTTCAGTCTGAATATGAGTGCGCCAGGCAAATGTTTTTTTAACTTGTCCAAGGTGGCTGGGCAGGCAGCCAAAACCTTGACCCCCTCTGTCCACCTCGCATACAGTCTGTACTGTGCAGGAGCCCAGGTCAGTCTGTCTAGCCTGCAGATGCTCGCAGGATTCGTGGGGTTCATCTCAAGCCTGTGTCACCCCCAACTTTAGGCAACATGGTGCCATGGAGCCTGGGAGAGCTGACGAGCCATTTCATTGCATGGATCAGTCTGCTCCCCTGTGGCCGTGGGAGCACAGCAGATGTGGTAGCTGGTGACACGGTGCCTTGTGCAGAAACAGGGGGAATGCGGGTACCCGCCGCACTTCAGCTGGCTGCCGATGAGCCATCTGGTGCTAATGACTTCCCCAGACTCCTGTTGTGTGTTGGGTCTGAATTTCCAGCCCAGAGGTGAAAGGCTCCTTCACTTATTAGGCTATTAATTGTCCAAACCACCAGTCTGGTTCTTAAGTGGCAAATAATGAGAAGCCAGAGCTGGAGCTTATAACTAGGAGGAGCCTTACAAAAGAAGATTAATAAACAGCAGAGGAAAAGGCTTGGGAGGGCGTGCGATCTGGGCAGTTCATGCACCCAGGCTGTTGCCACGAGCTCTGACAAACAGCAGGCCCAGGGCAGAAAGTCCCACAGGGCCTCTGCTCTAGCCCAAGCTTTTTTGGCCCTTTCCTGAACAGCAATTTTCAACAAAGCAGGCTCTTCAGTATTTCAGTTCTGCATTACCATCCAAAGCCATTACACAGCCTGGATTGCCTCCACTGTGTGAAGTCCACCAAGAGAACACAGCAAGGGATTTTGCTGTAACATGCTTCAGCACAAGACCTGGATGTTCAACATCAGGTTAAAAGGCACATTATTTATGGGAGAAAAGATTTCAGTGCAGTTTCTCAGGCTACTTCCCTATAAATTATATTTCTTTGCCATTCATCAGACCCCTTGTTCTCTGTGCATAAGTAGGCTCCTTATTTACAGCGTATGCAGCAGACGTGTGCTCTAAACAGCAGGAGGAGTGGGCTGAAACACAGGTTATCAGCGACTTGCCCAGAGACACTCTGCAGATGTTTTATGCAACCTTGCACTTTGTCATCCAGTGAAATACGCTCAAGCAAGCAGCTGGTATCTGCTCATGAGAGACACTGCTCAGATGCTGAGCCTGCTCGAGACACATGTACACACCTGAGATGCTGTGACACTCAATGCAACCACAAATGTTTTAGAGGTGGGGAAGAGGTATGTTCAAATACTGTGCATTAATGGAGACTTTTCAACTCATTGGGACTGCAGCGGTCATTTTCACTTGATCTTCTTTTTATTACATGTCTGTTTAAGCACCAGAAGAAAGCTGTTAGAGCTGCTGCTGAAGAGGAATAAATAGTATGAAGAGCTGTTTCACAAAGGAGCTGGCTAACCTACTCAGCCCCCTGCATTTTGGACATCTGTTGTGTTATGGCTTTCACATTGCAACCCTGTTGTCTCTGGCCTTGAATGGTCCAATGCACTCTCCCTCGGGACAGCCTTCGAGGGAGGCCTGCATGCTCTCAGAGGCATGACTGATGGCCGTGGGCAGATCCTGATAGCCGAAGGCTTTATCCAAAGCTTGCTGACCCCAGGGGAAAGGACCTTGTTGATTGCACAGCCATCCCTCCTCCTCAACATGGACACAGCCTCTTGTCTAACATCATAGCTGATCATTTTTAATTAGGGGCAGGAGCTCATATTAGTGATCTTTTATAGTGGAGGATGTGCCTGACATGGGCAGCCTGGGAGGCATGCTCGGAAAACAGGGTTATTCAACATACAATCCATATAGATTTTCAGCAGCTTTTCTCAGCATTAGGCAAGGCTTGTGCATCATTGACTTCTAAAGTGCTTTGGAAAACATAACAGTAACGTAAAAGAAATAGTTTGTCCATCAGGTTTTCTCAGAGTGGCAGAGCCATTGTTTTTAGACCAATAGAGCTGTCAGGTGCTATAGCTGTGTTATAAGAGCGCAGAAGTTTCAGAACTCCACTAATGTGTTTACGTGGCAGCTACAGACAGGGCACAGCCATCTGTAGCGTTAGTGCAAATGCTTTTCCATTCTTTGCATAAATTAGGAGAAACATATTATTTCATGAACTGCTGCTTATACAAGTTTTGGCAGAGGATCAAAGTTCAAAAAAATGTATTTATTTTTTAACGCATGTGAAATGAAAAGTAAGGGTTGGGATAAAAATTCAACCCTAGAGCTATTTTTCAGGTTACAGGGGGAAAATACATCATAATTTTACCAGCACTGAAGAGAATCCCTGGAGTTAATTATAACAGCACTTTCCTATAGCTGGAGTGAAGCTGTATGTGTCAGCACTTCTGCTCCTTTCAGGGCTCCACAAATGGTGCCATTTTAGGTGCCAAGGCACACACAGATGCAAGATTTAAGGGGAAATCATTCTTAAAATTGTAATTTTAGAATGAAATGAAAACCAAAATGTTGACCACTTTAGTGCTGTTTTCTCCTTGCTTGCATTCAAAAACATCTGCACTGGAAAACACGTAGGCTAGCAAATTGGGGGAAAAAATGCCATTAGCACATGACAGAACTTGTTTTATTTGTTTATTAGTGGATGTCTCATGTATGTGATAAGACAGGCGCAACACCGCACATCTTTGGCCTTTGTCCAACAAAACCCTGAAGGATATGCTTCACTTTAAGCATCTTAAGCATTCTTCACTTTAAGTGAATAAATCTACTCATGTGCTTGACACAGATGGAGAAAAGGGAGAACATGGAAGCTGGTGTCACAGGGTTGGGGAAATCTAATGAGAATCTGCAGCTGGAAAAGAGTGCCCAGTATGCATATATATGCATAACTTTTATCTGTATCAACCATATATGTAACTCATATTTTCTTTGAACTGATTGGACCATGTCTCTCTCAAGACTCCATCACTTTCCTGTAAAGGTGTACCTGGCAAAACACCATTCAGAGGCAACACACACCTAAATTAAGCCGTGCCTCAGGTAGGGCTTTCCTGTTTAAGGTCCATGCTGGATAGGATGTACTTTATTGCAAGTCCTCATTCTGACATATGCATCCCATCCACATGCCTCTCATTTGTCTTGGAGTAGTTGCCGCTCTTTGCCTGATGATTGAAGATGGGTAGAGGAGGGAGGAAGAGGAGGTGCAACTACACTACACAGCCCTCAGATCCTAAAGTCTCCCACATACCTTGCAACCATCCATTCCCTGTGCCCTACCACTAGTTCCCCTGACTCCAGAGTTAAACCCCATTGCCCAGTCTTGTGATCATCCTTGGGAATCTTGAGTCACTGAGCTACAAGGCAGCTTTCAGGCCAGAGAAGATGTATGCTTACATTGTTGTCAATACAAAACATTTTTGTACTCTTGAATGCAAGCAAACTGTATTGCCTCACATAGTGGAGCAGCTGGCAGGGACTTAGCCACAAAAGACTGCTCTCACCTTACAGCACTCCGTCAGAAAAGACCACAAACACAAACATACAGGTTGGTGTCGTAGTTTAACGCCAGCCAGCAACTAAGCACCATGCAGCCGCTCGTTCACTCCCCCCACCCCAGTGGGATGGGAGAGAGAATTGGAAGGGTGAAGGTCAGAAAACTCACAGGTTGAGATAAAAACAGTTTAATAATTGAAGGAAAATGAAATAGAATAGTAGTAATAGTAATAATAATAATAATAATATAATAATACTACAGTAATAATATACAAAGCAAGTGGTATGCTATACAATTGCTCACCACCTGCCAACTGATGCCCAGCACGTCCCCGAGCAGCAATCGCTGCCCCCCCGGCCAACTCCCCCAGTTTATATACTGAGCATGACGCCATACGGTATGGAATAGCCCTTTGGCCAGTCTGGGTCAGCTGTCCTGGCTGTGCCCCCTCCCAGCTTCTTGTGCACCTGGCAGAGCATGGGAAGCTGAAAAGTCCTTGACCAGTGTAAGCACTACTTAGCAACAACTAAAACATCAGCGTGTTATCAACATTATTCCCATACTAAATCCAAAACACAGCACTATACCGGCTACTAGGAAGAAAAATCAATGCTATATCCCAGCTGAAACCAGGACAGTTGGTCTTTCCTACCAGGACAAGTGCTCAGAATAGCCAGCAAAAAAAATCTAGAGAGTCCACTGTGGCTTACTGGGATTATTTGGGGTCCCTCAAAGACCAGTTAGGTCAAATGTCCACAGAAGTCTTTTTGGGGATTTTGTCTGTGGCAGACTGCTCCAAAAGGCAGCAAACATAGGAAATGCAAGGCAACTAAAAGGCATTTGCCCGTGTAGCCCAGTAAGTGTCTATGAAGGTGGACAAAAACAAAGGTCATCAGTCTGCCATGCTCTACAGTTTTGGGTCTCCAGTCCAGACTAAGGGCCGGCTGTCTACACGCCTGTTCAAGCATGTCCACCACCAGAGACTTAGGAACATGTGTGGGGAGGGAGCAACCCACCACACTAGACAGGACAAAACCAAAACGTACAAGAGAGCCAAAGAACAGGCTCAAGGTGCTGAGTGGTCCTGTGGGGCCTCGACCAACTGCTGGCATGTTGGCCAGCAGGGAAGCTGAGGCCAGTGTGAGTCCACCCTTCCCCACAGGTGCTTCATGGTGGTAACCATATGAATGCTTCACCTAGAGCAGTTCATTATTTTTAGTTATCAGTTGTGTATGTTAGATTCTAAATATCTGCTTTGTGCTCTTCAGCTGTGTGCATTCTTCATACAGAGCCTCTGTAATCATGGTAAAGGTTGCCCAAAGTGACCCAGAGAAGGACAGTGAGAACAGCGTTTGAGAACCACCAGCCACCAGCCAACGGGGTCTCTTGGTCCAGTCATGGAGACTGATGTGTTTAAATGTGGACATTTGGATTTGGAAATACCTGGCATGTTTTCCAGCTCCACAGTCATCCTCTCAATCTGTTTGCACTGCTGTCACTTGCTTGGTTTCCTCCTCAGCTTTGCTGGGCACAATCCGCAGCACAATAAGGAACATGCAGGTGGCGCTGAGCCATGCCAACCCCCACTTCCTGAGGTGGTCACAAAATGCAGGGAAAATGTTACCATAACTGGCTTATCCCAGATCATATGTTGGAGGTTGGATAGCTGGTCCAGTTTCCAGCCATTTGTGCTGCTAATATGGCACAGAGAACAAACAGAGCTGCCCAAATGAAGCTGTCAAAGACTCCCCGCGACACAGGAGCTTTCTTAGGTGACAACAAGCTGGCACAGCCACCTTTCTGCCCGCCTAAAAAAAATCAGTATAATGAGCAATCTAGGGAGAGGATAAGGCAGGCTGTGTGGCACGCTGGCACATCCTTGGCAGAGGCAGCCCTTGGAGGCAGGAAAATTAACACACTGCCCCATTAGAGGCACTTGACTTGCTGGCTTGCGTCCCTGTGGAGTCCTTTGTGGGCACAGGAGAGCGGAGACATTCAGGGCAGCACCCAGCCCTGCTCTAAATCACCTTCTGACAGGACACTGCTGTTCCCCAGACTAAGAGGTGATGAAAGCAGGATGGTGTGAATCCCCCTGTTAACACGCCCTTTAATCTGTTCTAGGTTTTGCAGAGCTCCCTGGTCCAGGACTGAGAGCAGAAAGGAGCTTTACACTATGGCTGTTTGCCCTGCACTCTGCTGAGCTGAGAGGGATCCCAAAGCAAAGCTGGAAACCAAACCCTTTTATTCAGATAACCCTGCCCCCGTAATACGAGCATCTCCCTATCTCAGGTGCAGCAAAGCCTTTTCTTCCTTATTTCCAGGATCTGTTTTACCCAATATTACTGCCTTCTCTCCTCTCCTCCCTCCATTGAGCAGTTGCCAAGGGCATTTTCTATGCAGCTTGGCCCTTAATGTTTTGCCCTAAGCAAGCAGCCAGGACTCCAGCTGCCTAACTCCACTGCAGCTGGATGCTTACAGAGAGCTTCAGATTCCCAACCCCGAGATAAGCCAAGATAGCAATGCTGAAAATATACTCAAACTGAGGCTTGTATCTGGGTCACATAGCTGCCAAAACCACCCCCGTTCTGTTGAAACAGCTATTGAATTTGCTTCTAGAAGGAAAAAGACAGTAACATGCCAAGTGACACTAATTGTTAGGCAGCACTGAGCAAGTATAATGCGCTCCTGCAAATTTTCTGGGAACATTTTTCCCCTGTTTTGTAATGCATTTTGAGGGAGGAATGGGGAAGTTGATCAAGGTGAATGCATAATCCATGAAAATCTGTGAAAAGGCATAGCTCTTCCAGGGGAACACTTTTACTAGAAGAATGTTACCTGTGGGTTAGGCATTTGTGGGGAAAATACTAATAAGGGCTTACAGATTTGAGGAGGACAAAATCCCTCAAAACCACCAAAACCATCATCAACTTATATCTTGATGTTATCAGCTCATCACAGGCAAAAGCCTAGCTTTCCTTTGCACCACTTTCAGCACTGATTAGGAAGGTGGAAATGGCATTCGGAGAAAGAGGGCTTCTGCTTTGGAAACAGTGATAAACCACAGAGAATTGAACAGTGCCATTTCTTTAAGCAACTTTCCTTTCTTTAAGCCATACACAGCAACTTCTTTTCATCATCATGAGTTTAGAAAAGAGATACGAACGTACCAAAAAAGCCCAAATTTGCTCTGGATTGGGTTAACATGGTAGATTTGTGAAAAATTATATAGAAAACAGCTGAGCATACTACTGCCAATGCCCAACAGAAAAGTCCCATTGGATGGTTTACTTACTCTAACAACAATTTCAGACTAGCAAATTGAGGGCTAGTAGGTTTTTTCTCTGTCTCCTTTATCAAGCCTTGAGACAAATCATTTAACACCTGCATCGGCTCCTCTTTCCCAAATTAAGCAGTACAGTATTCAGCCAGGAGGAATCCAGATGATTATTCAGGGACAAAAGAGCTGTTCAACTTAAATAAAGGTGGCAGAACTTGGTGATTAATCTGTCTCCTTTGTTTCTCTACTTGGAGAAGAAAGAGGAAAAGACAGTGGTGGAGTAATTATACTTAACTGCACCAAGAGATTTCTGCAGTCCTGAATTCATGAGTGCTTTTGAGTTGCTTGGAGATCACCAGCTGGGAGATGCTTCCTAAATACAGGGCAGAACTATTTGAAGGCGGAAATACATGACACAGCAGCTGAAGAGTGTTGCACCCAGCTTGTTTGCGCTCATTTGTGCTTCTTGGGCATTTTTTAGAAAGCCGTACATATAAGCTGTGGTGACTGTGGAACATGGCATATGGAGAGAGGCTGTTACGCACGGCTCACTGAGTAGTACCATGCACCCGCCCTGGCTGCTAGGTAATACAGATTTGCTGTGGATATGTGTGGTTGCACTGGGGTTTGGGTTTTACTTCTACCATTGACTCTTTTTTCTAGGCAAAAGGACTTTTGAGAAAGCTTTAAAATATTTTGAAACCTGTGACTCAACACACCCAGCTGCTGTTCTAAGTCCAGTAGAGTCAGTGGGAGACGGACTGCAGGAAGGTGACAATTTCATCTTGGGAAGGCTTACACAGACATTTCATCTTATCCATTTTGCAGTTTCATTAGATGAGACTTATTTAAAGATAAGAATGTGTACAAGTCTCCAAGGTTTCATGACCCTTAACAAGGGAAAAGAAGAGTGAAGCAGGCTTCCAGATGAAGTATTAGACAACATCTAATGTGAAATCATTTGGGATCTCTAGTGTTCCCTGATCACAGCTGGTTCTGGTACCAGGAACTGGAGGCTGCTTCTGAAGGAGCAGTGGCAGCAGAGCAGGTTTATTGCTCAACAAGCATTGACACCATTTAGTGCAATGGTTAGCTATCTCAAATCCAATTGCTCTCATGCCATAAAGCACATACTGATTTTCAGTGCTTTAAATAAGGAAGAAATGTGCTCTGGTATTTAGGTTGTTTTCCCATTTATTTACACTCTTTTTGCTAGTAAGTGGAAAAAAGAGAAAATAAAGAAAAGAGAAACAGCAGTGGCATAGCTTCAAATCTTTTACAGTCAAATGCAGATATAATTAGGAAAAGGTCAAGTCCACCTTCTGCAGCTGACCCCTGTACAAAATATATGAAAAATTCTTGATCTAGATATCTGGATCCAGGAAACACTGGACAGAACTAATGAACCAGCACATGTGAATTTTAGCCCTTGTAAAATTCACCACAGTAGTTTTCCATCTCTAAAGGTGGTAGTGGCTTTGTTTTCCAATTTGGGTTTGAAGAAGTAAAGAACACTGAATGCTGCTGTCAGATCTGGACGACACTTGACAAGAGCATAAAATAATTTTATTGCTGGGTAAGTCTGACAAATGATTTGGCCTGGGCAATTCAACAAGGCCACAAGATATTGGAATCACTAGAGAATGATTTAATGGCCAATGGGCTAGAGGCAGGTCTGTTTTTTTCTGTCTAAGCTGTGGGTCATCATGGATGTATGACAAAATATGTTCCAGGACTTTGAAGATTTGAGAAGCCTTAAGATGAAATGGTAGCAGCTGCTCATATCACAGACAAGGAAGAAGATCATTTTACAGGCAAACTAGAGAAGAATGTTACCAAAAGATGTATTTTCCCTGCATTTTAAATGTATGGGGTACATTTCTGCATTGTTTCCAGCCTTAGCTGAGATTTAAAATTGCACTGCATATTTACACAGATATTCTCTGCTTTGTAAAAATGCTTTCTAAAAACTTTTCCCAAGCATGCTTTCAGTATGACTAACAGAAACACCTTTTAAAAGCAATAGCCACTTGGGAGAAACATTTCTAAGGAACATTTTCCCTTTCTTAGCCCTGTGCTGTTCAACCAGCAATAGCTGCAACTGTGAGGAGCAACAGAGCCTCAGGGGACCATATGCTGCTACTAACAGGAATTTTCTGTACGTAAATTTAGGAGGTCGTCACATAAGAGGTCTCAGATCTGTTACTTATTGCCTCTCATCACATGGTTCCTCTGGAGCAGGTGCCCAATCCACTATCTATACATCAGTCCATAGAAGTCTGCTCCCATTCAAGCAGGCAAATGTTTATTTTTGTTTGATTTCACTTTGTCTCTTCATACATCTCATCCTCCTTTATCCTGCTTTTGCTAACTGTTGCTTCAATGAACTAATATTATTTCTGTTGCTGCAGCAAATACTTCCTCAAGCATGTTCAAAGCTGAGTGTGTTGGAATATTTTGCTGAATCAGGAATATCCCACAGTGTGTATACAGAGAGAGGACTTGGATGGGGAACACTGCTACGTGCAAACTGAAAAATTAAGCTTTTTATTTGGGGCAAAAGACTCCTTGTTTAATGTAGTTACTGCTTTGCTCACAACTAAACGGAGTTGCTATGACAAAAGTCAGCATGTAAGTCACATTGTAATGATACCATAGTTACCAGTCTTTCCTAGTTATTAGAATGGCTGGAAAAAATGCTTATAGTGCTGAGGATGTCAGTCTTGTCCAGATGAAGAGTGCAGAGCATCCGAAAAAATTCCTATGAGTGTCTCCATATCACAGAGAGCTCAAAATAATGGTGGAGAGAATGATGATCCTCACAAAGATTTAGCTTAAGGGAGGATAACCCTTCCCTTACCAAGGGTTGAAAAGGACTGTGAAATTATGTTTGTGCAATAAAATAAAATAAAATAAAATAAAATAAAATTTAAAAAAATAAAATAAACAAACAACAAAAACCCAACAACATGTGTTACCCAATAACGACATGAAAATAACTAGGATCTACTACTATCAAGTTATACAATGCCTCTGCCTGCCTTCCACTCACTCTGCCAGCTTCAGGTCACATGTGCTGGAATGTAGATTGCCTCACACCAATTTAGGAGCAGTGATAGGCACTTAGAGGTACTCCAAGTGCAATGTTGTGCCCGTTAGTTTAAATACAGATGTGGTGTGGGCAAGCAATAGGATTTCATAGAAGAGTAAGGAGACAACTTCAGTTCTGTGAATGGCTCTTGTGAGGCCCTTTTTGGAATATTTAGATCCATCCTGTTTTCCACATTTCACAAAATAAGTTGAAAAATTGAAAAGGGGGCAGAAAAGATGTCCAGAAGTACTTAAAGCTTAGGAATAGCTCTCAATGTAATATACTTAATTCCTCCAAGAGACCCAAGATATATTTAGTTTACCTCTATCTGAAGTTAAAAGTTTGCCTGATCACAGTTTACAAAGGTCTACCCGGGGAAGTTTCAGGCAGCCTTTGGGAACTGCATGTTGGGAGCCAGTTGTTGGAAACTGAAACTGGACTAGGTCACTCTCCTAATGAGACACAAAGACTAAGTGTCAGGCTAATTAACTGTTCAAATAACTTATCTAGGGATATGATAGATCTTCATGTATTTGATATATTGATGTCTAAGTTGCATGTCTTTTGAACACATAACACAAATAACAGTGATGTACTTCCAAAAGGGGTTATGAGATTGGTTCTTTCACCTCTGTTAGGAAGGTGGACAGTTTAGCTCATCAAAATGGTCCCTTTGGCTACAATAATGAATGGTTCTAAATCCATGTGGTATGAGTTTGAGAAGGTATGATTTTCTTCATATTAGCATAAGCTATTCATGCAGTTAGATGAGGTCTTTTTGACATCCATACAATGCTAGTATTTTTAAGAGACTAAATTAGTGGTTTGAGTGTAGATCCTGATACATGATGCAAAGTTAGGCATTCTTCCATGGGGTTGACCCAATATTCATTCTGTAAAGAGCAACGAGCTTTAAGATATACATTTTAATATATGTGCTCTTTCTTCCTAAGTTATTAATTATAATAGCCAGGCCAAGCCCTGGTCATTATGTAAGCAAACAAAATAGCTGCAGGAAGCATTTGCAAATGCTGATTCTGAAGCATCGGCAGGACTATCATGTTCCTTCCATCAGGAATGTGGGCAAGTAGAGATCTGTTTAGGATGGTTTTCCTGCAAACCTTAATTACCTTACCACATCCCCATGAAACAAGATTATCTTAGCTTCACTGCTGTGTCAGGCACATCTTTATTAAAAGGAAACCTAGATCCTTCTCTTGGATAGCTCTGCTCCCTCTCTCTGTGTAACACATAAAATAATGTCTTACCCCATTGTCTTCTCTCCTTGGAAAGACACTGCAAGATCCCACAGGAAAATTGAGAACATCTCCATTACACTGTTGTTTTCTGAACAGGAGTCTCAGATGTTAATTGACATTTGAGAGACTACATAAAACCTGGTCAACAGAGCATGACCTTCTTATTCAGCCTTTAGCTTGCACCAGGGTTACTTTGTTATGGATATTGAGCCCATGTGTTGTCCAGTACATTTAGACTTTTGGCAGAAATAGAAGCTCCACTCTGACAAAATGTGCTCATTGTGTGGTCAATGGCCTAAGTATTGAATACAATTTCTCATCAGAAGCCTTGGCACTAACCTCAGGATTTGACTTATCACTTGGAAAACCAATGTTCTCATGAGTGGTGAATGTTTTGTAAGTTAGGAACCTTCAGGGAGTGTGTTGTCTCCATTTTTACATCTTAGCCTGGATGTCTAACCCCCTCTTTCTTCTTCCTTCCAGCAGTGCAGATTCTACACTTCCCATCATCTCCGCAAGACAAAGTGTAATAAAATATGGATGTAGATGTGCTCTTCTTTGCTGCTTGCAATGCAACCCGCTATGGAAGGGATTAGCATTCTGATCCAGAGCTTGTTGAAGCCCACTGGAAATATTTCTCTAGAACTTACAGCCAAAGAATATGTCTATACTGTCCAGTAAAATGGCCCCAAAACTAGACTCTGTATGACAAATCTGTAAGCATGAGTGGAGGAGAGTATACTGTCTGGAGAGCTCAGATTGTGCCTGAGCAATCATGTTCAGCCATGTTTACGGGGGCGGCTGGGTGGAGAACAGGATGAACATGAAGGACTCCTGGCTTAGGGCTGTTCTGAAGGCCGCTCTTTAAGTGCAGTTGACATGTAGTCAAGGCCACATTGGGGCTCCATGCCACTGACCACCTTCTGTCAAGTATTAACATCCTGAGACCAGCCAAGACGTGATCATTTTGTCTTGGGAGCCATCTGGGTAGTTTGCTGTAAACCTTCCTGTGAACATTTGTTAAAAGCACAATGAGCAGAAAAACTCCTTTATAAGGCCATTTATTAATATTATGATTGAACAAGGAGTCCATGTATCTAAGAGATGTGGGATAAATCTGAATACTAACCCACAATTCCACAGATGGAATCCATTCTTACAATTTTTTTTCTGTAGCAGTGGGCATTGTTTTGCACATTTTGTTTTTCCAAACGCTCCTCTTTTTTTTCCTTATTTGATCTCAATGACCTCTTCTATTTCTTCACTAAGAACTCTACCTTCCCATTTCTCTTGGGTTTTCATTTTTTCCCTTCAAACATTTTCCAGCATAAGGTACCTTTTTTGCCTTAAGTCATATCTGAGTGCTTTAATTTCTTTACTTATTCTCACAGCTAGTACAAAATGCACTTCTTTCAGAGAACGGAAATGAAGCCCACAGAGATTAAATGATTAGCCTCAGTACATCTGTCACACAGCAGAAAACTGAGATCAGGGCTTCTAAATCCAAGATTAGACCTTCACCAATTGAACAAATCACACCAGACAACTAAGGTCCTGTGAGGTCCCACATGGTCCCGATAAGGCACATGGCCCTGCCAGATGTTCAGGAAGACCCTGGCAGCTGGAAATGTATATTGGGCTTTTAAAGATGTGTCATCTGAGCTGGCATTCCCCTAGGGTGCACGCAACTTCAGGGCTTTCTGTGTACCGGTCATTTTTGTTTTTCTTCATATATTACAATCTAGGTTCCTCTACAGGGTAAGTTTCTCCAGTGAGTTCAGAGGGTTTCCAAAAGTGGCAAGGAAGGCTTGCATCTAACCCAAGGAGGCCAGGGAAAAAGAACACAGTAAGCTCATTTTATTTCTCTAGGCAAAAATGGGCAACAGAAAGCAAGCTGCACATTCAAGCTGTCCAAGTTAGAAGACAATAACAAGAATTATAAAAGGAATTATCAGCAACAGCACACACAAAGAAGCTCCCAGATCATCCACTTCATGGCCTGACTCAAGATCAAATACATTGATATTCAAACACAGGAGAGACTCTCGTTTACATTCAACAGGGATGACACTTAGCAGCCCTTTTGCTGATGCTCTCAAAGGAGTGTTAGCTGAGATAAAAGAGTTATACCTTGGGACTTAAACAGCAGCTATTACTGGAAGTAGAGAGAAGTCAGGTGCAGATAACAAAGGGCTAGTGAGACATGATGGACTGGCTGAGGCTGAGAGAAAGAAATACCTGCAACATGAAAGCAGTCTTAAGTTTTCCTTTTGATCTTCTTTAGTATCTTCCAGTATAATTTTGTCTGTTTATGTGCTCCAGTGACCTCCACTGCTGTAATGTCTAAATGCCTTGCTGGTTTTCAGATGTCCACTCTCAAAGCGCTCTTTTGAAGGAGGGGAATAGTGGTCCCACAGTTAAAACACAGCACTGAAGGAAGGAAAGGTGCCGTTTCCCTTGTATGACAAAGCAATGCTCCAATCACACAGGTTTGTGTGGCAGAGCTCAGCAATACAAGGAAGAGTAGTCTGGAGAGGATACTCAAGAGATGTGAGCTACTAAGGATGTGTGATACAGCATAGTGAGATGGTCATGACTGAAGAGAGTGCACAGAGAGGGAATACGTGAACTTGAGAAATATGTGCATACTACCCATGATCACTGATTGTGCTAAGATCTTGTTTCACATGCTCTTGGTTCATATAGATCCCTTAGTACTGTAAATCTCCTTTCAGGCCCCAAAATCATTGGATACAAAGCTGTTTCTTAGCTCTTGAAGATGTAAGCTTAAAAGTGACCTTAAGAAAGTAGAAAGCCTCATGGGTTCACATATTCTGGCACAGAGACGTGCATACTAGCCTTTCGGTCAGTAGCTTCTCCTATAGCAAATCCACTGTGCAAAGTAAGGGGGATTAAACACAATTCTGCATGTTTCAAAACCCAGACAGTTTTCAAGAGAAATTATCTGTCACTCTAATCCCTGCAGCTCTGTTTATCTCTGATCAGAAAGGGGAGTGCCAAATTGGCATACTGATTCATGTACCAAAAAAGAGCATGCCTATAAGCACGGATCATGATTTGCATACTTATTAGCTTTGACTGCCAGGGAACATTCTGGTTCCTTTGTAAGCACAGAAACAGTAAAAATATGCTAATAGCAGCATATCAAATTTGGGCTTTAGCCAATCTGTCAATATTGAAATTACTTGCTTGTAATACAGTGGGTAAACAACTTGCTGTATAGGATGATCCGAGGCATGATTTGAACTTGTTGAAATTTAGTCATTTTTTGCCAGAAAAACTCACAGATCAGAAAGCAAAATATAAGCATACATGCAAGACAGATTTCACACTGACTTTCTATTCTGTTATCTGTTTGCTGCCTTCTTTTATGCTTTGCAAAGTGGCTCATTCAAGAAGCCGGGGGGAATGGGGTCATTTCCTGAGAGAATCACTTAAATCACCATCGATGTATGTCCTCCATATAGACCCCATTTCTTCTCTTCCCTGTACAATAAAGACAAAATGTCTCCTGACATCAACTTGATATAAACCCAAGTCATCCCTTTCTTACTACAGACAAATACAGCTTTTCCCCACAGCAATGATCATCAAAACCCATCAAAAGTTAATGATCTTTCCTCAGCTCTCCAGAGCTCTCCCATCTCTGAAATCCACAGAAAATGGTCTACAGCTGTCCAGAGAAGAGCTCTTTTCTTTCACTGGCTCTTACACCCACTGCCTCCAGTCCAGTGCGAGTCCGGCCCTCAGAAAACCCTCAATTACATGAATGCTTGTAGTGATCATCCTACACAAACTGATCCTGAACTCCTGAATATGACTGAATAAAACTTTCTCCTGCTTCCTGGGGGAAATTCCCTGCCTAGATTAGAAAACACTTGACCATTCTGCTTCTCTTCTGGGCTATGATGCTTCAGCCTGCTCAGTATCTCCTGCTTTGTGGTTGCTATGTGGACATGAGCTGCCGGATCCCCTTTGCTTCCAGTTCAACCACACCGTATAGGGTCAGGACAGCGTCTCTGCATGCCAGAACACAGTCCCTGATCTTCTGCACACCAGTGCAAAAAAACCTCTAAGTCTGTGGGGTCACACGTGACTATGGTGGGGCCTTTCCTTACAGTCTTGATGTCTTTTAGAGTTCACTTTCCAACTCAGAGGCACAACAAGCTCCCTGGGCAGGGCAGCTGCCTCTCATGCGGCACAAAAGGCCACCTCAAGCATGTGAATGCTTTTGCAGTCATTGCCCAGCACTGCTGCACGCAGGACAAGACAGACTTCCCAGCTCACTATGACGTAATGCATTTTACCCTGGTACTCTTCTGGAGTCTCCAGACAAGAGGAGCTTTACCAATATGACTCTGGCTCAGAGAAGAATGAATCTCTGAGCAGACATGAAGGTGAGATGAACCAGGTGAGATGAACCCGATGAGCACATTTTGCAAAAACAGTCTTCAAGCCCAGATGTTACTAACTGAAGCC
The DNA here is from genome assembly GCA_020745775.1 of Theristicus caerulescens. Classification (NCBI taxonomy): domain Eukaryota; kingdom Metazoa; phylum Chordata; class Aves; order Pelecaniformes; family Threskiornithidae; genus Theristicus; species Theristicus caerulescens. The sequence continues at coordinate 62,787,242 of CM036564.1, read as the reverse complement.
ACAGTGGGGCTGTGTTACCCTAGCTTTTCTCTGGTGGCTTTATGTGGCAAAAAGGCCCTGGTTTCTCTCTGTAGCTTTATGTGGCAAAGAGGACCTTTTCTCCATCTCCACTATTTATTCTTCTGCTCCATTTTTGTTTTTCAATTATCTGGCATAGTCTGTGCTAATTGTGCACAGTTGCTTTCCCTTTCTTTGAGGACTGTTCCAGATAGAAGGGAGAAAAATGATGGTGTAGTTAATGAAATATTTTTGGCCCAATTCTCTTTATTTTCAAAGAATGGGTTTGAAAGTCCCATTTCTCTAAGCAGAGCTATAAATAAATAAAAACAGAGAAATAAAAAAAGACTCAGAAAGACTCCATGAAGTTGCTTCTGTTTATCCTCAGCGTATCTTTACAGCCACTTCTCCTCTAGCCCTTACATGAGACAGACTTTGCAGAGCACAATCTCCCAGCCCCAGCAGTGCAAAGCAGGAGAGCCCTTGAACCAGACATACCTCTCCAGACATTGCCGTGCAGCTCAGCGACTTGGGCAGCACCTTGCAATATTTCCAGCTGTTTTACTCCAGGGAACAGCTTCACTGATCCTTCTGTGAACCAGAGAAGAGGGTGCCACTGACCTGAGACTAAACTTTCGTCAGCTCTTGGTCTGCTGAATAGCCACATCTGGGTCCCAACTTTGAAACCAAGGAGGGGAACCACAGGAATAGATAAGCAGGATGCTCTTAAGTGAAGAAGCTGGTTGACAGGCAGAAACCATTACCCTTCACAGTGTAAATGTGAAAAGTCAGGCACACAAAGCAGCATCCAGAGAGGGACACAGAGGTCATTATTGACAGAAAACCAGCATGGAGCTCAGCAATCCCATCCGTGATCTAAGGAGTTGCACACATCCACTTCCAGACACAGCAACTTATGTCACTTTCTTCTCAATAAGAAGTGTGTGTTTGCCAGAGACAGGAGCCATCCAGCTGACAAAGAGAAGCACAACCCTGCAAGGAATGCCTGGTTTAATGACAAGATTCACAGTATTTAATGCCAACATCTCAACAGCTAGGATGCCTGTTACTGACTGGAAAATCTCAGGGCTAAAGACAGAGTGTTTCCAGGCTTAGTAGCTGCAGAGAAAAGCATGGAAATGTGTCCCCTTGAGACCTGAAAAGAATGAAATAATCCAATATCAAAACCCATGTAGAACTTGTGATCACCTATTGGTTTGGGTCCCCCCTGTGTTGTGTTCTGAATGTGCCCAGTTTTTAAGACCATCCACCAAGTTCTGCAATTTATATTTGCGTGTAATCTCCATCCACATGTATGCCAGAGGGAGAGAGCCTTATTCTCTCTGCTTCTTCCCACGGGATGATTCCAAGTTTCATAGCCAAGGATGAAAAGTAAATTAACAGGATATTCTACGATTTGCCACGAAAAAGGCAGTATGGTGATATCTAAAGCACAGCAGGCTCTCCTTGTTCTTCACAGAGATACTATGTGGGGTATCTCAGATAGCACAGGGTGGTAATTGTAGAGAAAAGTTAACTTGCTAATAGCAATCACTTTATCTTGTTTGTCAGTGATTAGTTATGTAAATTTGTTCTCCCCTTCAATTCCACACCAGTGCATCAAGGTGACATGCCACATGTGCATAATTACTGCCAGTGTTATTTCCAGACCTTGATCTACAAAATGCAAAGTGCCACTTATTAGAAAGTCCACACAATCAAAGAGTCTTCTTTCATTCCTCTGCACATGTTTGCTGTTCTCTTTTGATAGGCACAGCATGTAAGAAGCCAGTGGGAAGCAAACACTGCATTCACAACGTGGCTTCTCCTTTGTTAATTAGCTAAATCAGGTGCATAATATGGTCTGTGTAACTCCTAGAGTGTCTGGGACATTATTGCTCTTACAACACAGGGAAATGCTGCTTTATCCAAGTCTGCAAGACAATAAAAATTAAAAAAGATGAAAAATTATATTTATTTATTGTTTATACAGCACCACGGCACTTCACAGGCAAATGATATGAGACTCAAACCCCCAAGGAATTTGTAATCTACGGGCCAGATTCAAGCTGTGTCACTCTTTATTCCCTGTGTCACCCCTCTGACTCCAGGTCGATTCAACAGAAGTAACAGCATCAGAATCTGGTTTTAATTAAAGAAAACTTCAGAGACTAACAGCCAGGATTAAATGAAATTATGTCGCCTCATCCCTAACTCATTGAAACTGAAATAAAAAAACCCAACAAACACTAAAGAGCCCATAGCTGCAGCCACATTTTAGTACTTGATATGCAGAGTCGTCATGGCGGGGACCACCTTGCAGAGTCAGACAGTTTGGTGCCTACCATGTCTAGCTATAATAAAACTAAGCTGCTGATAACTTAAAAGCTCCAATTAGCATACACTTCTGAAGAAACGCATGCCACTGCTGATACTCAGTACCAGGAGTGAGAGTCCCATCCAGCTTACTGAAAGAGATGGACTTCATCCCAAACCACTCCTGTTTTCACTCTCCAGCCCTTTGTCTCATCATGTACCAGCTCCTATTTCCAGAATCCACAGACAAGGAAGCGGCAGTCCCTGCTCTTCCCTCTACCAAGAACCACCCGAGAGGCCACGCTTGACCCTGTGCAGTAAGGTTTGGCCGGTAGGAACATAGTCTCCACAAGAGGCAATGGGATGAGGTGCTGTAGGCCAGCAGCAGCTGTTGCCGTATTATGCAAGGACCCAAATTCCAGCTGGGATCTGCTTGTACAAGTCAAGCAGGAGAAGGCAGCTGAACCCATAGCATTGGGACTGTCTTCTTTGGACCGAGTTCAAGTGCACATACATTTCAAGCCAGAAAGAGCTTCTTTGGAAAAGTTACCCAACAGCAGGATTATTTAATCGGAGCCACAGTTCATGTCACTATTACGTGTGGCAGAGGAACAGCTTCTGGGGAAGGCCATTCTAATTTGATTTAGAAAATGCTGTGTGCACAGAGAATTAGAGATCAGCTCCACACCATATTACAGCGTTAGAAAGCAAGAAGCAGAAAAATTAGTGTGATAACAATGATATTGCATTAGTCAAAACACAAAGGTAGCCTCACAAATAAAGTGGCCTTACTCTAAAAAAGGCTAAAGATAGAGACAAGGCAGAGCCAGGAAAGGGGCAATAGGCTTCTTTAAGAAAACACATGGTGGGCTGTGTCCTAATCCAGGCAATGTGGGGCATGTCTGAGTCCCTTAGTGCTTTTATTTGCCAAAAAACGCTGAAGAGGAAGGAAAGTGCTATTAATCCAAGGAGGCAAATGAGGCATGGTGCAGCTGACTGACCTCCCATCAGGGATACCGCTTGCCTGTGAAGGATCTGAAGGTAAGATATGGAAGTGTTTTACTAACACAAGCACACAGGGCCATGCGGCCCCCAGCTGCTTGGTAAAGTGTTCAGTTTTCTGTGGGGAAGGACAACAGACTAACTGGCAAGGTGGCTGGTACCTAGCAAAATTAACACTTCATTATAAGCATGAAAACAAGGCAAGCTTCCTTTCCAATAGGAGGGGATACCGTTGTCTCCTGTTTCACAACCTTGGATCAGTTTAGTCTCTGTTGGACTCTCTGAGCTTTGCAATCCCTACCGCTCAGTGCATAAATACAGTGCCATAACCCCAGTGTCCCCCCTTTTCCCTGGGCTACGGCTGGGTGATGGCGGCAAGAAGTGCTTTTCTCCTGCCCCTCCCAAGGAGTCCTGTAGCAGCCCCAGTGCATCTGCTGTATTCTGGGTTACAGCAACTGGCTGCAGCCCTCTGGGCCCAGCCCAGGCAGGGCTCGGCAGCATCTGGCCACATGCCCTCCCTGCAGACTCTATTTTGGGGGCTGGCATAATAGCTGGTTTTACCTACTTCTCGCTCTCTGTGGTCAGCCTCATGCTGAGGGTTTTGTCAGCCCTAAAGGATCAAGCTGTTCCCCATTTCCTCCAGAGCTGGATGGAAATGACAGATAATCTGGCCCAGCCTTTGTGATGCAGCTCTTAAGTGCACAGTAACATCACCCATCCCCAAATTTGCGTGGGCCCCAGGGGCCTGATTCTGCTCTCTGGCAAACCTGCTGACTCAATGCTGCCTATTGTTCCTTTGAAGTCAAATGCACTGGGTCCAGATTTACATTGGCATAAGAAGCACCTGGGTAAAAACAAAGGGAAAGCACTGCAAGATGCTCTACTCTCCTGAGAGTCTCAGTGAAAAGAAATCCCATGCTGGGCAAAATCCAATAACGCCGGGGCAAAGCACATGGCTCCCCTCCAGCTCTGCCCAGCTGAGCAGAAGCAGCATCTTGCCCAGTGTGCTATCACCGATGCAGAAAAAAGTTCCCCCTCTCTTTTCCTCCTTAGCTGCTCTGCCAGGCAGAGCCCCCCTCACCAGAGCAGTGAGCCAGAGGAGGCTGTCCATGTCAGGAGCTGCCGAGGGCCAGGGAGCTGCAGGGCAGGGGGCTGCGTAGGCAGCAATTGACCCTCACGCTCTGCCTCTTTCCTGGAGCGGGGGGACTGGGGGAATTGAGAGCAAGGAGCAAATGAGACTGAGGCCAAAGGCTTCAGTGAAGAAGTTACCTTCCTCTTACAGACCAATTCAATTAGAAACAACTTAATGGAGACCTGTATTGTAACTCCCACTCAGACAGACAGGACTAAAGGGGCATATACAACTTGATGCCACATTACAAGTTAGGGGTCTTCACCTTGGTTCCCAGTAGGTCTCCAGTCAAAAGTGAGAGCAAAAGCCGAATAAATGGGCTGCTGCCAAAGGGCTGGTTTAATAACTGCTCTGGAGAGACAGCAAACCTTTGCTCCGACCTGGTACACCTTCTAACCCCAATTCCACTCTGTCCCTACTAACAGAACTAATTGAAATATCAGGAGATGATCAGAGCCCTGAAGGGCAACACAGCAAAAACGCCTCTGCTTTTAGATGCTAACTTCTCCTGCCCCTGTGTGCATCATCAGGGAAGTACATACATGTTTGCAAGCTTTAGAGAGTGTATGCTTTTCTCTGTTTAAAGCCCTACAAAAATACTCCAGCTGAGATGAAGAATGCCTTGGAGAGACAGGATTTTTTGCCTATTGAATCACAAAATCACAGAATGGTTGGGGTTGGAAGGGACCTCTGGAGATCATCTAGTCCAACCCCCCTGCTAAAGCAGGTTCACCTAAAGCAGGTTGCACAGGATCGCATACAGGCAGGTTTTGAGTATCTCCAGAGAAGGAGACTCTACAACCTCTCTGGGCAGCCTGTTCCAGTGCTCTGTCACCCTCAAAGTAAAGAAGTTTTTCCTCACATTCAGATGGAACTTCCTGTGTTTCAGTTTCCGCCCATTGCTCCTTATCCTGTCGCTGGGCACCACTGAAAAGAGCTTGGCCCCACCTTCCTGACACCCACCCTGAAGATATTTGTAAGCATTAATAAGATCCCCTCTCAGTCTCCTCTTCTGCAGGCTAGACAGACCCAACTCTGTCAGCCTTTCCTCATAAGAGAGATGCTCCAGTCCCCTAATCATCTTCGTAGCCCTCTGCTGGATTCTCTCCAGTAGTTCCTTGTCTTTCTTAAAGTGGGGAACCAAAACTGGACACAGTACTCCAGATGTGGCCTCACCAGGGCAGAGTAGAGGGGGAGGATAACCTCCCTCAACTTGCTGGCCACACTTTTCCTAATGCACACCAGGATACCATTGGCCTTCTTGGCCCCAAGGGCACATTGCTGACTCATGGTTAACTTGCTGTCCACCAGGACTCCCAGGTCCTTTTCCGCAGAGCTGCTTTCCAGCAGGTCAACCCTAACCTGTACTGGTGCATGGGGTTATTCCTCCCTACGTGCAGGACCCTACACTTGCCTTTGTTGAACTTCATTTCATTCCTCTCTGCCCAACTCTCTAGCCTGTCCAGGTCTCACTGAATGGCAGCACAGCCTTCTGGTGTAGCAGCCACTCCTCCCAGTTTTTTATTATCAGCAGACTTGCTGAGGTACACTCTGTCCCTTCATCCAGGTCATTGATGAATAAGTTGAACAAGACTGGACCCAGTACTGACCCCTGGGGAACACCGCTAGCTACAGGCCTCCAACTAGATTCTGCACCACTGATCACAGCCCTCTGAGCTCTACCATTCAGCCAGTTCTCAATCCATCTTACTGTCCACTCATCTAACCTGCATTTCCTGATCTTACCTATGAGGACGTTATGGGAGACAGTGTCAAAAGCCTTGCTGAAGTCAAGGTAGACAGCATCTACTGCTCTCCCCTCACCTATCCAGCCAGTCATGCCATCATAGAAGGCTATCAGATTAGTCAAGCATGATTTCCCCTTGGTGAATCTATGTTGACTACTCCTGATAACCTTCTTTTCCTCCACATGCTTAGAGATGACATCCAGAATGACCTGTTCCATACCTTTCCAGGGATGGAGGTGAGGCTGACTGGCCTGTAGTTTCCTGAGTCCTCCTTCTTGCCCTTTTGAAGACTGGAGTACATTGGCTTTCCTCCAGTCCTCAGGCACCTCTCCTGTTCTCCATGACCTTTCAAAGATGATGGAGAGTGGCTCAGCAATAACATCTGCCAGCTCCTTCAGCACTTGTGGGTGCATCTCTTTGGATTTGTGGGTGTCCAGTTTGCCTAAATGATCTCTAACCCGATCCTCCTCGACCAAGAGAAAGTCTTCCTTTCTCCAGACGTTCTCTCCTACTTCCAGGGTCTGGGATTCCTGAGGGCCGGCCTTAGAAGGCAAGACTGACGCAAAGAAGGCATTCAGTAACTCTGCCTTTTCTGTATCCTCCATTACCAGGGCACCCACCTCATTCAGCACTGGGCCCACATTTTCCCTAGTCTTCCTTTTGCTACTGATATACTTGAAGAAGCCCTTCTTGTTGTCCTTGACATCCCTTGCCAGATTTAATTCCAAGTGGACTTCCTCACCAGATCCCTGCATACTCTGGCAACATTCCCATATTCCTCCCAAGTGGCCTGTCCCTTTTTCCACATTCCATAAACCTCCTTCTTCTGTTTGAGTTTTGCCAGAAGCTCCTTGGTCATCCATGCAGGTCTCTTGCCCCCTTTGCTTGATTTCTTACTTGTAGGGATGCATTGATCTTGGTTTTGGAGGAAGTGATGCTTGAGTATTAACCAGCTCTCTTGGACCCCCCTACCTTCTAGAGCCCTGACCCATGGGATTCCTCCAAGTAGGTCCTTGAAGAGGCCAAAGTTAGCTCTCTTGAAGTCCAGGGTTGTAAACCTACTTATTGCCCTGCTTCGTCCACGCAGTGTCCTGAACACCACCACCTCATGGTCACTGCAGTCAAGGCTGCCCCCGTCCTTTACATCCCCAACCAGTCCTTCTTTGTTTGTTAGTACAAGGTCCAGCAGCATACCTCTCCTCATTGGCTCCTCCACCACCTGTGTCAAAAAGTTATCATCAATGCTCTGCAGGAACCTCCTGGACTGCGTGTGCCTAGCTGTATTGTCTTTTCAGCAGATATCAGGGTGGTTGAAGTCCTCCATGAGAACCAAGGCCTGTGATCGTGAGGCTACTTTCAGCTGTCTGTAGAAGGCCTCATTGGCTTCCTCTTCATGATCAGGTGGCCTGTAGTAAATACCCACAACAGTGTCACCCATATTAGCCTGCCCCTTAATTCTTACCCATAAGCTCTCGACTCATTCCTCATCCACCTGAAGGCAGAGCTCAATACATTCCAGTTGCTCTCTCACATAAAGAGCAACTCCACCACCTTGCCTTGCTGGCCTGTCTTTCCTAAAAAGTACATAGCCAGCCATGATGGCATTCCAGTCATGTGAGCTATCCCACCACGTCTCTGTAATTGCAATGAGCTCATGGCCCTGTGACCGCACACAGATCTCTAATTCTTCCTGTTTGTTCCCCATGCTGCGTGTGTTGGTGTACAGGCATTTCACAGAGGTAATCAAGCATGTATGTTTCCTAGGAGGGATGCAAGAGGATCCACCATTGCCATACATACCCTCGAGGTGGTTAGCCTTCTGGTTCTCATCTTGGGAGGCAGCTAAAGGAAGATTTGTTGCTGCTCTGGTTGGCCTGGCTAATTCCCCATGAGCACTGCCACTTTGGACCCTGCCCCCCTGAGCCTTTCAGCTTAAAGCCCACCTTACCAAGTTGGCCAGCCTGCTGCCAAAGATTCTCTTGCCTCTTCTAGACAGGTGGATTCCATCCCTCCCTAACAGGTTAAGTCATCAAAGAATGTCCTGTTGTCATAAAAGCCAAAACCCTCACGATGGCACCAGCCAGGAGTTGATGTGCATTGTACATCTATTTTTAGCTGCCCCCTTTCCTCCAACTGGCATAATGGAGGAAAAGATAACTTGGGCACCAGTATTTTTCACTTGCACCCCCAGGGCTTTATAATCTTCCTTGATTCTGCCCAGGTTCTGGCTTGCGGTATCATTTGTGCCCACATGAAAGAGTAGCAGTGGATAGTAGTCTGTGCTCCTGACAAGTGGTGGCACCCTCTCAGCAATATCTCGGATCTTAGCCCCGGGAAAGCAGCACACCTCCCATGACTCCCTGTCAGGTCAGCAGATGGGCTCCTCAGTGCCCCTTAACAGAGAGTCACCCACTACGAGCACTTGTCGTTTCTTTATACGGTATCCACTGTGTCCTTCTGGTACAGCTTCTTCTTGCAGACCTTGCTCGTGGGTGCCTATAGCTGTTAAAACTTCATATCTGGTTTTGGCTGTGATGCTGGAGGGTGTAGGCTGAAGTGGAGTCCTGCTTTTGTGGGTCACCAGAGTCCAAGGTGCCTCATTCTCAGTGGTATCTGCTACAGGAGCATGATTCTGAAACCACCTATTTATCTGCGTCTCGGCACCTCTAATACTGCACAGCCTGTTGACTGTTTCCTGCAACTTGGCCATCTGAGATAACAGATCATCAACCTGTGCACACCTTATGCAGGTACTTACCTTTTCTCCAGGAGAAGGGTCTGGGCACTCATTGCAACCTACCACCTGTACATTCTTGTGTTTTTTCCAAAGGCTCTTATTAGGCTGTAATATCGAAAAAAACCACTAAACCCCTTAAGGTGGTTTGACAGCAAGAAAAGACATACGATAGCTGAGCAAACTGTCTTATCCAAACTTCTTCACCCTTCTCTAGACAAATGGTTTTCTTGTTCTCTGTAAAATGCTTGGAGACAAAGTTGCAGTGGGGATGGGAAGTATTATTAGTAAGGTTTATTATAGCATCTCGCCTTGAATGGCTGCAGTGAAGGAATCCCCACTGGGTGACCCAGGGTGCAGATGAGTATAGAAGCTGTGTGATTCATTGTGCACAGCGCAGCGTGAAATAGTCACAGCAAACCGTTTGCCTGGGGAAGAACTGGGCCTCTTTCTGTCTTAGGGGACCTGTGATCTAGTTGGCGTTTCCTGGGGTTTGTTGCTTAAATTACACTTCATGACCCTGTTTCCCAAACATGTTTTTACCTTTTAAAAGTGTGTGTACAGTGAGACTACCTAACACCCCAGGCTCAAGCTTTAAACTGCATTGCTTAATAGGGAAGGTAGGTCAGGTAGTGCTATTTCTGTTCCTCAACCAGGTAATCAAGTACTTCTAGGGCATGGAGTACATCTAGAGCATTCATTCATGTGAACGAATTTTCAAATAATTTTCTGACAATATTTAAATTGTTCCCTTTGTTGTATCTTCAGGAGTGATTTCAAACTGGGTTGACTGTATCCCTTCTGTGACGGACGGAGCTTGTGCCAAACCTGCTGTATTCACTCAGAGCTAAAGTCAGTCATTTCATTGCTTAAAAAGTCAGGCCCGTTGTGGTTACTTGCTTACTAAGTTGGTGTATTAGTGGCAAGTAATTGATATCACCTCAGTTTAAAAACATAAGGCCCAGGTAAGGGGTAGACAGCAATCCGATCAGTCTTGTCAAGACTGAGGTGCTTCTGAGTATACCACAAGAATGAGGTTTAGGCACCTTCGAAATGTGAATGTCAAAAACAATGGTGTCTTTGGAGAACAGGCACCTCCAGAGACAAGCAGCAAGCAAGAAGGATTTTCTAGGTCTGATTTTGATCTTACTGGCGCTAATTCCAGTGTTAGCTTCTCAGTCCTCTTCTGAACATGGCGACAAGAGCCTTTCCAGGGAATCATGTGTGCTCTAGTGGTGACCCTAAAATACGTCTGAAGAAATGGGAGTGGGTAGGAATTGCCAGTGATGGCGGGGAAAGGAAAATAGAAAGGAGCAAATTTGTAGAAATATAGATCAAAGCTAAAATTATCCTAGAAAGGAAGGTCTTTCCAAGGTCCTGCCTTTCACAAAGCTTATCTGGGCAAGGTCATCAAAGGTTGGAGAAAAACAGGTTACTACAGCCGGCCATGCAAGGCAAGGCCTGTGAGGAGTGCGCACATCAGCTTGAGTGGATCTGTTCCTACATTGTGTGTTGTCCATAAGGAGTCAACCAAGCTCTCAGGAGAAGGGGAAGAAGTCACTGGTGCTTCATCACTTTGACTGAGGTTATGAAGTCTGTCCATGAGCTCATAGGCTGGCTGGTAGGAGGAGGGAAGAAAGAATACCTCAGAAGACAAGATGAGGAAAGTACTGCAGGCTGGATGTAAGCGGGACAAGGTGTTGATGATGTGGGGTGGTACCTGTCCATCGAGGGCCCCTTGTGCCACTAATAATTTTAGGCTTTGAAGTGAAAAAGTAAAGAAAAATTTGCTTAGCACAGGACTTCTGTCTTTGCAATGGCTTCTGCTTAAGTGACACAGGGCTAGATCTGTTGCCTGCCACGTACAATAGGAAGGGACAAATCAAGGACTGTAAAGTAACACTCCCCCATTCTAAAAAACATTAGGGGCAGGCCCAGGGGCATTGATGGCTGGGAAATATACCCTTCAACTCACAGTACCTACTATCAGCACCTACTGCAATGTCCTGAAAATACAGCACAGCCAGAGGCACCCTGGAGACACTCAGTGGAAGGACCTTTCTCCTAAGGTGGCCTTACCAAACTGCTACCTGTGTCAGCCAAAAAGGGCAAAACTTTGAGGCCCCAGAGATGCTCCTGAGTAGGTTCTGCATTTCCTCCTGACCATGCTGCATTCAAGATGCATGGACCAGACTCTTGCTGTCTCCATGGGAGACAACAGCAGGATCATTGACGCCCCCACCAAGTTTCTTTCCTTTATGGAGAAATGGATGCCAAAGTTGTCCCTAATTTCCATGTAGGCAGTTCAGTCATTGCAGCAGTTGTTTTCCTCTCCTATCCTGTAAAAACACATAAAATTGGTTATAACTGGCTGTGCCTTTCCCAATACTAAAAATCATTAAAGAAAGGGACCAAGGCAAGAATGACATCCTGATGGCAGAGCAGAACACCCAGACGGTCCTCTCCTTTTCTCTGTGACCTCCCTGTCTGCTTGTAGGCTTTACTGCAAATACTTGTCTCAGGTTGAAGTGCTCCATTTCCTTCCTAAAATCTCTTTCTTGTGCTGGTAATCAGGGCAATATAAAATGTTCCTTTTAGACCACCTGGAAGCCACAGGAAACATCAATTAACTGCATATATTTGAATCATAAGTACATTAGGCTAGAAATTTCTACATATTCTAAAAATTAAATCCTATAAAGATTTTAAGCTGTGCAATATTTAATTAAATGGTGGCCCCAGAGCGTGGGGATCAGAATCATGTCCCTGGGCCATGGTGCAGGGTTTGCCACAAGGCCACACAAACCAGAACCCACCAGAAGTGCAGCTATAAAGTTTTTTTTTTTGCATCGTGAGCTCCCTGTCTAGCTGGCGCAGCCACATCACAAGCATTTCATTTATAGCCTCTTTTGAAAAGCAGAGGATTTTTTGGATATGTCCAGCAGAGCTGCTGAAAAATAAAGGAAGTGTGCTCCCTACTGTCTAGAAAACCCCAAAGCAGAACCTGCCAGTCCAATTCAAGCACACTGGTCTACAATACCAGCAACAGTTTAAAATTTAAGCCAACTCCTTTCTTTGGATGCCTGCAACATGCCAGGATGTGTGTGTGCACCACAGCACAGCTCTCAGCTGGAGTAACTCAGCTGCAGTCAACCCAATCACTCTTCACAGTGCAGCCCGTGGGTGGCCTCACATTGCAGTGAGAAGGTGAAGGAGAATGAAGCATGCCATTCCCACCCTTCCTGTAAGGAGCATTGGCTTTAGCTTTGATTCATGCCTTTGTTTGATGACCTTGAGCAAGTCACCGTGCCTCACTTTCCCCTTCTTTGTGATCAAAGCAGGACTTGAATGCTGTTACTAGTGCACGGTACTGTAATCACTCCTGAAGCTCCGACTATGATCTGGCTGTACATGAGCAAAGAGATTTCCCTGCCAGTGAGGGCAGCACAGGGCCCAGCACATTAGTCACCATTTGCTGCATTCCCCGGCTCTCGGCTCTCGGGAGAGTGGAGGGAGCTGGAGGAGGAGGAGGGCTGACCGCTCCACCATCACCTCCCCGGCAAAGCCCTTCAGAGCTCTGACCTGTGCTGCTTGGAGGGCAACTGTGCTAACAGGAGAAAATGCACAGAAAGCAAAATGGTTTTCTGGAGTGGGGCTGGCCACTTTTAAACCGGCATCAGGCCTGTCACTATATAGGGCCCCCAGCAGGTACTACCTCCCCACAGCCAGGGCCCCTGCTCCCAGCGCAGAGAGGTGTGAGGCATGCAGTCCTGTGGCAGCTGAGAAGCTGCACATGCACCACAGCAGAGGAGGGATGCTGCTAGTTTTCCAGCTTCCCTCTTAGGGAGCACCAAATAAATCAGAAAAGTCTAATGGTGTGGTTGAGAGCCAGCCTTGGATACTTGAGTGTGAGTGCACTCTATTCTGGGCACTAGTGGAGTTCATCCTTTTCTACCACCTAGCCAGGAACAGCATGGGGGCAACTTCACTCTGGGAGCAATTTCATCCTGGGCAATCCCAGCCCAGGGCTCTCCCATGAATGCTCCTTCTGGGATTTCAAAGAAATGAATAATGAAAGACACTAAAGTGGAGACTGGATTTGCTGAGTGTAGGTCCTGCCCAATTCACCTGACACTGGTCTAGTCAAAAGTGCGGTGGCAGGTCACCTCTGTTTGGACTTCATTTCATTTGGGAGGGAGCCACAAGAGGCTCTAACAGTAGGGAACTGTATGGTGGATAAGGAGCTGGCTAAGGGGATGTGGCAATGGCTGATGTTAAGGAGGGAAATCCCATGTTAGAGAACAGTTGTTAATGGAGATCATCAGAGGTGGTAATGATTAATGCTTGCATTAGTGATCTGAAATAAATATTAAGAGCATTATTAATGGCATCTGTTGATGACACAAAGGTAAGAGGCATCACCCATACAGAAAAGAATTGAGAAGAACTGAGTGAGCTTGAGGACTGGAGTATTAATAAAAATAAGATGAATTTCTATAGTAAAATGTTCAGGGTCTTGCAGTAAGCAACTGATGACAAAACCTTTTTCTGTAAGCTAGGAGCTCATCTGCTAGAATTGAGTGAAGCAGAGAAAGACCTGTGCATATAAGGTGATTATGGGATGATTATATGCTGCCAATGTGATGTAGCTGTGTAAAAAGAAAATGTTGTCTTAAGCTGTGTCAGGAGAGATACTAACTGTTGTACAAAGTGATGGTAAAACGTCATCCCTGCGGTATACAACAGTCCCTGCTGAAGGCAGATGAACTCCACTGGGAAAGATGCAGCGATCAAGGAGAAGGGAAGTCTAAGGGGAGGCTCTGAGCATTTTGCCTTGTACAGCCTGGCACAATGAAGGGAATACGACTATCTCTACATTAACACAGGCACTCAATACCAAAGATGGAGAAGAGCTATTTAGGTCCATGCACAATGTTGTGTCAAGAGAGAACGGGTGTAAAACAGCCATTAATAAAGTAACTGGAAGTCAGGAGGTCAGAGCTCTGAGAATGAGCTGATCCTGCAGATGTGTGTCCGTGGCAGCAGAAAGAGAAGAAAGGCGATGCTGCAATGCCATCGTCTGCACGTTTACAGCATTGCAAGGATCTCAGGAGGAGGATCAGCGCTGCAAGGATCAAGCAGGATTTCTTTTGCAATTGGTTTAAAAAAAAAAAAAAAAAGTGTGTGTACTATATTTTGTACCAAACCAGTGCAACAAGTCCTGACTCTCCCCTGACAGCACAGCTGGACGTGCAGAGCTCCGAGGCATACAGGCTGATGCACGCAAAAGGAGCAGAGGGACAGTGCACGCAGCCTCCTCTGCCGGCTGGAATAGTCCATATCACAGTCCAAAAGCAGCAGAGAAATAATAGCAAAATATCTACAACCTCCCCGAGAAGAAATCTAGGAAAAAAGCTGTGAATAAGCCAAACTCACTTCGAACTCTAACATCAACTTAAAAAAACATGCCATGTCTGAGTTGGTTGGTTTGCAGCAGACCATCACACCACCTGGCTGTGTTACCTGTTATAGTGGTAGTGAGGATAGAGCAGAATGAATGTCTTTCTGCCACTTATCCCTTTCGTAGCCATCTTACGTGAGGCTCCGTGACATCTTAAAGAAAAACTGCAAACATTTTCACTTGAAGTACATGCTTTGGCTCATTAGTCCTCAACAGTATTGATTTTCTGTCTTGTTTTCTCAGTTAATTGTTCCAAATGGAGAGGGGCTGCCAAAGCTGTAATGCTGATACGTATCCTCCTAATTGCACACCTCAGAACAGGATGGAAGGTCCATTTTTAAGCTACTAAGTGTAACTGTGATACAACTCAAAACCAGACGTCTCTGTTTTGCATTTGCAAACATTTTGCAATGCAGGTTGGCATCAGGGCCTGCCAGCATCTGCAGCAATGCTGCCAGCTGGCTTATTAATGGGCCAGTTGTCTAAGCAGTGGTTGCTCAATATTGTCATATTACACCAGAGCCTAGACGGCTCTGCAATCAGAGCATCCATTTTCAACATCTATAATATTTTCTTCTTATAAAGTGCCCTGCTACTCCTCTGTTAAATGCTGCATCTGCATTTGGTGAAGAAAAGCATTGAGAATAAAGAGAACTGTCACTCAGTACCACATTTCTGAAAGCAAACCCATACATGATTGATTCTTACTTAGCACTGCCACCAAGTTTGTGTGAAAGGAGTGCCCATCCCAGGCAGAGCTTTGTGGGATGTGCCAGGTGAGGAGATCAAACCTGCTGAGGCGCCGGGTCCTGCCACACTGCATACAGCACTGACAGCCCTGGCAAGGATGAAGTGGAGGAGTGGAGAAATATGTCCCTCCTTGCAAAAATCATGGGAAGCCTGGGAAGTTAGAGAGCTCACAACAGCATGCAGGACCAGGCCAGAAAAAGGCTGGTGTGTGAGGTTCTCCTCCAGCAAGCAGCCAGTCAACAGGAGCAGTGAAAGTGCTCGGACCCATCAGTATGCTTTTGGTACTTTGCACCAGCAGTACCTCAGAGTGCACGGGCCTCACTGCAGCTAGCGAATGAGTGCTGTTTTTCAGAGCAGCAGTGCTATCCAGCAGGTCTGCAGGAGAGAAGCTAGAGCATTTCTTAGTGTTTACTCTGCATTCATGGCCAGGGCTCGCTTTGAATGTTTCTGGCTCCCTCTGAGCACAGGCAGTGCCTCTACTCCTGCTTGCCCACCATCGCTGCATGCTGATGCGGCTTCTCCTCACCTCCACAGCCCCTCCTGCCCACCAGGCAAGCACCAGCAATGCCAGCAGTACCTGCATGAGCACCTAGGCAGAGTCCTGGTGCTCACGTCAAAAAAGTGCAATTTGATAAAAAAAAAACAAAACCAAAAGACCCCATGAAGTGGTCACCTCATGCTGACGGCCACCCCCCCAGCTCTGCAGTGAGCAGCCCACGGCACCATGCCCATCTCCCCACAGTGAGGCGAGGGAGAGGAGCCCTGGCTGACCTGATGGGAGGAAGGGCGGGCTGGATGTCTCCAGGAGAAGCATGTGCCTCCCTTAGACATTAATTAAACATCGCCTCCTGCACTGTGCACCACAGATAATTGCCCTTAATTTCGCATGTTTATGCAAAGGGGAAGTAATAATGCCAGTGCCTTTGTTGTCTGCCAAGAGCCTCATTACTGTCACGGGATGCTGCCTCGCGCGTTGATCGGGGAGTGAGGGCAGGCGGCAAGGCCTGTGGTGCGGCATGGTGGTATGCCCCAAAGGGCCACTGGGGCAGGCAAGATGGCCCCTGCTCTGCACACCCTCCCCTTTCCCCATGGCTGTCGGGGGCCTGTGGGGACCAATGGTGTCAAATGACCCCCACAGGGGGGCCCTGAGGTCCCCCTGGGCCAGCAGTCCTGGGAAGAAGGCTAGGCTTTGCCACCAGGCCTCTGCCTGGAGCCAGCAGTGCAGGAGCAGGCCATGTTTTCAGTCAGCGAGCAGAGGACTTTCTCCAAAACATCAAAACTGGATCACCTTTGATGGTGTAGGAAAGAGTGCTGTAGGCCATCCCTTCCAAGAATGCACACCAAGTGCATGGGAGAAGGGCTCCACACATTCATTCACAGTGCTGAAGATGTATGAGCGTACACAGTGGTCCCCTTATCTCACCTGAATGCAAACATCTCACCGACATCAAAGACATCAGTACTGCTCCACACACCTTGTTCCTCCTGGGTCCTGCATAAGAGGTATAGGGTTTTATGCACCCCAGCACATACAGAGATGAGAGGAATTCAGATTACCCACAGATCTTAAATCCTTTTCTCCATCTGTTACCTTTTACACCCAACCATCCTCTGCACCCTACTAGGCATTCCTATTAATCCCTTCCCTCCACAACAGCCCCACGGTCTCTTCCAACTCTTACCCCAAGTTCTTTGACTGTTAATCGGCTTTCTGTTCCCTCACCTTCTCAGCCGTGACAGTTCAGGTCATGACAGACATGAACAAAATGTGTGAACCTTGAATTATGTTCTGGCCATCAGAATGGACCAGCAAACAGGAAGCCAGAAATGTTCCATAGGTACTTTTCTCAAGCTTAGTTTCCTTGCCTAAGCTAGAACAACCAGCCATTTCTATATTCCTGGCTGACCTGAATGATATCTCCACTGAGGAGAGGCTACACAGGATCACATTCGGCTTTCCTGTGACCACAGTCTACCTGAAGCTTCCCCAGCCCTTAAGAAAACAACCTGCGCCTGGAGGAAAACTACTGAGTAAGACTAAATATATGTTTCTTGATGGTCACACCAACAGCCCATAATATTGCAGAGTATGTAGAGTTCACTCAACAGCAGTGTGGATATAAACAGATGCATTTTACTAATTTTGCTGTGACTACTGAAGGGGACACACACACACTTATTTTCCAAGTTAAATTTCTGTAGTTCACTCCTCATGACTACATTGAATTAAATCTCCTTGGGTCTTTACAGGTCTTTTTCCTTGCTTCCTGGCTCTTGCAAGACATCTGCCTCCAGAATAATTAAAATAACCATACCAGAAAAAAAATAAATACAGTCTTACCATGCCCAGCCAAAGCTCTGTCTTGCCTGGTGTCCTCCTCCTATGGTTGTCAATAGACAATTGTTAGGGAAGGGCGAAAAACAGAGCAAGCATGCAGCAATCCTTCCCTGGAGACTATTCTACTCCCCTCTTGTCTATGATGGCTCAGGTACTTCCTGAGCCAGAGATGGTTTTTTTATGGTAGGACTCAGCTACCAAGGAGGTAGTTGTACCAAGTCCTGATTCTTCCATTAATTACTCTGCACTTTGAGTAGAACAGACACTTGACCTTATTTTAGTTTTTAACTGTGTTCCAAAGGATGTGTTGATTTCAATAAGTGAACATCTTCTGAGATTTGTCCTCTTTACTTGATCTTGGTTACATTTCAGGTATGTATCTTTTTTGGAGAAATGTAGCTTTAGATCGACTGGAACATTTGGCAAATTTACATCAACTGGAGTAAACTGTTTCATCAAAACCAGTGTATAATTACTTGCTGATACATGGAGAGTCTCTAGGTGGGGCCTGATCTAGTTGCTCTGCAGAGAGCATCCATTGCTCCACTGACATCATACAGCTGAGGGTATGTGAACCACACCTGAGCAGGATTAACAGGCAATAAGCAGGGGATACGGTCCCCTTCACAATTCCTGTGGTACCTACCGCCCTGCAGTACAGTCTACAGGAACCACTGTAAGATGCCATGCACAGGCACACAGTCACTACCCGTGTCATATGTGAGCACTGCCAAATGTTCGATGCTTGATATTCCTGCTCAGGATTTTAAAACAACTAAGATTCATTCACATTGCTAATACTGTCTAACAGTATGACTGATTAAAAAGAAAGATGGGTAACAGATGGGTCAGCCTAAGTAAAGTGCTGTCATGCAGAGAATACATTTTCACTGTATTGGGTGACTCAGTTTTTCTGGTTGATCATGATCATTAGTGACATTACTCTCTGAACTTGATGTTTCCCATTCTATATAGGGAGGCATCTTTTTACAAGAGGGATATCTATTGTTCTTTCCATTGTTAAAATAGTTTTTTCACCAGTTGAAAAATGTGTTTTGCTGCTAGCTGGCTGAAAAAGAATACTTACTGAAAGGACATGTCAAAGTTCCCATGTCATTTTCCAAAAATATTTGTGTATGCTTGTGCATGCTCTGCACTTAGAGGACTTGGCAGTCATTAGGTCTGTTTATCATTAATGTTGAGTCTGGATAAGAGAACTTCTAAACTGTGGAGAATAGTTCTCTGCTGTCTCTGACAACCTTAAGATTATCTCTGGTAACAAGTGAATAAAGCCTTCTCTCATTATTTTGAGTTCAATGACTGTCACTTATTTGCTAAGGCTGTGAGAGAGTGGCCAAAGAGGTTAAAAAAACAGTGAAAGTACTCTTTAATATGATTTTTTATTATCTTTTGTCTGAAGGTGTATCACATTATGCGTGTTAGGAGATAATTGGGTCTTAGCTGCCATGAATAACAGAGCAAAAAACTCAATCACAAGGTGAAATAATACACTGAAATTGGCAACCAGACATGTTCACTACAGAAGGGATCCAGTATTGCAATATCTGGACAAAGAATTGGGATCTTTATGTAGCCCATGTTTACAGCTCAGCCCAACAAGTTGCTGAGATCTGTGGCTCTGATCCAGCAAAGCACATGTTTACCTCTAAGCATGTGAGTAATCCCATTCACTTCATTTGTAGTACTTAAACACTTCAAGATAAACAAATATTTCCGTGACTTGCTGGATTTGGGTCTTACTGAGCCAGAAGGAAAGAAAGATAGGTGATTATGCAGTTCCATGGGGAACAATATTTTGAGATTTTTCTTTTTCTTGTTCCTTCCAAAGGATGCTGTATGAATGACAACCCCAGTAAATGCTCACTTAGTGTTTGTGGATACTGCCACTGAGTCTCTTTTGGCTGGTAGTGACAGGAGGCTTTGGGCATTGTGTCATCTGTTTTTGTTAATGTTTGCAGGGTTGTGTTTCCTTTAGTTTAATTGATATCAAGACTGGAAGAAGTTTTCATGGGTGCTTTTCATGGTGCTCTGTCGCTCTTATAATTAAGCAAGCCCTTCTTGTGCCTTGTAAGAGTATGCTGAGCAGGTCCTTATATAATGAGGAGTTTCTTTTCCATTAATATAGATGCCTGTGTCCATATGCAATACAGCTGTAGCTGATGTGTGTGTGTGTGTGTTTATGCACATAGGTATTTTGAGCTGGGAGAAGCGTCTGTTGACTGCACACTTGATCTCCCTGCCAAAATGAATGACGTGAGGTGCTGTAAGCTGCATTATTCCCATTCTTGCAGCAGGGTGAGTTTGCCAACGTTCACATTACAGGGAGACCACTTGACCCATCTCCACTTACAATGTGCACGCAAAATACATTTCATGATTTTACTACAGAGTGTATGATTGCCTCCATGGGTCAACCTATCATCTTTCATAAATTCCAAAAAGAACAACACCTTCTGGGCAGCAGCCAAAATAAGGACTGCTGAGGAATCTGATATTTGTTTCATGTTTATATCAGGAGGAGTCAAGCAGTAATAGATCTTCTATCACTTCACTCAAGTTTCTTACTCTGGGTTATGGGCTGAGAAGTAAGTTGCTCCAAGCAAAGCTGTGTAAACTTGTAGAAGACAGTAAAGTTAGAACATACCAAAATATAAAGTATTATTAGAAGTCTCCTCCTGCAATTGGTCTTTCTGCTTAAAACTGAATACTATCTCTTTTACTTATCCATCTGCTCATTTCAGGGAAAACAAAAATGTATAAAACCAGATTTTAACATTTTTTGTATTCACTTCTGTGTGATAGAATTCATTGCAGAGGCTTGTTGGGATCTCCTGACTTCTATGTGTCTTCTGGAAAGGTTCTTTACACTCTTTGCAATTTGCAAGTTACTTTTTCTCCATAGATACACCATGTTTCAGTATTTGCCCTAAAGACTAAGGAAGAGTGCAAGAGAGCTATATCTTGATAACAGCTTTGCTATCTACGGCAGCTGCAGCTAGCATAATAAGACATGATTTCTTCTGGGGTATATAAGGTAATTTTTCTCCAAAAGCTCAGTGATGTACAATTAAACTCATGGTTTAATGAGATGGAGAAGGTGGTAAGAAATGTCATATCATTTCCATGAATTAGAAAGGTATAAAGCACTTCCCAGTAGGCCAAGTCAAACTTACCAGATTTTAAATTAACTGTCATTATACTGCAGAACTTATCATGGACTGTCCTTCCAAGACCTGTTAAAACAAAGATTTAAAAGATCACATAAATAATATCATGTGCACAGTTTTAACGCCCAAATTTTAGGCCAACAGGAGGCCTCAGATGAAGTCTAATTAGGCACATGGGTCACAGGTGAAATGCAAAACCTCAATCATTTTCAATGCAGCCAAAATTCCAGTTAGAAATTCTGGCACTTTGGTCCTTATAACAAAACTCTCATTTTAATCACAAATTTTCATCAATTATTCATGGTCCAGTCTAACTGTCTTATATATCCTGGACCGTTCTCTTACTCAAACATGCCTAATTGCCTTAATCATGCCAAGTTCTCAATTCAAGAATGTCTGGTACAGTAAGTACCACAGGCCAATCATACAGTGCATGAGAAATCATTTTGCCAACTTGAAACATCTGATCAAATGAAATTTTGCTTATAAAATGTCTTCTGTGTTAATTTAAAAATGTTTGACTGTCTACATAGAAAGTATAATTGACATGTTAACTGCCGAAGTGGGTAAGAAGAGTGGTCATAACAGGGGTTTTTTGTTATTTCAAAGAAATTTGTTTGCATTACTCATACTTCAATTTCCTTTCTGTTTCTTCTAACAACTCTATTAATCTATTGTTAGTCTTCAGATCTCTTAAACACTCTTTGTAATGCTTTTGTTCAAAGGCAGCCCTACATCAGTCAGTATAATTGAGTTCACCCTAACCATTACCAACAATTCTGTGGACAATATTCACTTTTAGCTCTTTTCATAGCTGGATAGATATTATCATCATCTTACGGATGGAAAAACTAAGTCTCTGGTATTTCTCTTTGTCTGTTTTGCTTTGCTTTAATCTACTGTGTTTTCACATGTACAATCTGGGTTACAGCTGCCAAAACCGTAATTATTTCAAGAACAGTGAGGGTTAAATAGTGAGTACTATTAGGGAGAAATTTAACCTAGAGCCTTCTTCCTTGACACCCCACCAGCCTCCGCTTCTCACATGAACTCCTGCTTCTCTCCTATTATCCCAACATTACTCATGTCTGACCTGTTCCCTACCCCAGACTCCTTCAGCAGGTAGTTTCCACCACAACCTGGGCAATTTGTGGGCTATGCAACCACCTCATGAAGGAGAGAGTGAGTCAGACAAGAAGTATCTGAGGGAAAATTAATTTTCAAGATACGGTACTTTTAAAAGGATAGATATGGGTTATCTGAATCATAGGTTATACATATAAAAATACGGCATCAAAGCAGCTCCCTTAACAAACATTCTCTCCACCTCTGCTTGCACCCTTTATCTGACTGAGAAGTAAATTAAGTTGCATCAGCAGGAACAAGGAAGAGAGCTGTTAGTACAACAACACTGAGCACCTCTGAATCATGATGAGCCGAAACCCCTGAGGACCACCGCTGTGTAAATGCTCAACAGCAACGGTAAAAATTCCAGATCAGACGTGCTGTGTTTCCCTCTTCAGAGTCTACATAGGAGATCTTCAACAGTCTCTTAAGATCTCTGGGCTAACAAATTCCCTGGACCAGATCTGTAGTTAGTGTAATGTGGATCAGCTTTCCTCATGTTAATGGAGATCAGGCACACAGGAATAATCAGGCCTCCTAGGTTACTTATTCTATTTCCTTGCCATTGCTGGTAACCTTGCCATCCAATCACCGACATAAGCTCATCACAATCCATTTGAAAAGTACTTACCTCATTTGGGACAATATTGCAATACTTTAAAGAAACTGGATTTTTTTTCCTTTTATAAATTTCCACTATCTCAATTCTTCCCTTCTGAGAGATTCCGTACATACAGATTATGGTTTCTTAAAATGTTTTCCAACTACTTTCCTTTTTTTTTAACTTAGGAAACATTATCCCTAGCCCTTTAATTAACCACACTGCCCATCTGCTCCAAGCTCTCATCAAATAACACCATTCTCGCGGCTGTGCTCTTCATCTAGCGTTCAGAACTATCACACTATCTGGCCTCCACGATAGCCAACCTTCTGTTCCAGGCCAAGGAATCATCTCTGCTTCCATTCCCATGACTGTGTTACTCACAGGCGCTTTGCTATTAAAAGCCTGCTTTCTATATGGAATCATTATTTTGATCATTAGCAGAGTCAGGATGCAGCCTGGTTCTGAGGACTCTCTTAAGAAGCAGAGGCAGGCAATATCAATGTAATGATAGCTACGAGTCGGTAGATGGCTCTGTTACAAGCCATTGCGACAGTTTTTGGGTCTGTGTAGGGGGGGGGGGAGATCTTGCAGTCCTGCATCTTCCTTTTTGGACACCGGGTTCATATCCAAACCAGTTTCTCCTCTGCATGTGTTAGCTGTAGATAAATTGTCCAAAAAATAGAGCCCATCAAATCCAAAACAAATCAAATATGTCAAAACATGACAATCCCCATATACTTTTAAGTCAAATGCTAAGAGAAAGTGCTGTGGCACCCCTGATTGTTTGGGCATCAGGATGACAAAATTAAAATTAATTACCTCCAGCTTGCCTCAGTTTGTCCTTGCTGATGTTGCCCAGAGTTTGAAGGTGTTCAGAGAGGCCACAGCTTTTTAGTATCAAACTGGAGCCACTGATCTGTCTTTGTTGCATAATAATGTTTAATTGCACTTAGCCATAAGAATGGCCATACTGGATTAGATCCATAGTCCATACAGTCCAGCATACTGTTTCCAACGTGACCAACAGTTAATGCTAAGGAGAACTATACAAACATGTCAAGTAGCTATAAGACCCCCTGGGTATCCCAGCCCTCAGCTACTCATAGTTCAAGGATATTCTAAATTGAGGTAGTCTTTACATATTCAGTAATCTTCAACAGATTTCTCTTGCATGACCTTGTGCAGCTTCATCTTGCACCCATTTAAGGCTTTCACACCAACAACATCCCACATCAAGAAGTTCCACGGCTTGTCTACAGTTTGAGGTGTGCCTCCTTTCATTTGTTCAGAGCCTTTCCCTGACATCTTTGTATGACATCCCTAGGTCTTGGATTAGAAGAGTGAGTGAAAAGGAAGGCTGTGCTTCTCTTCTTTCTGTACCTCATCACTTAAGAGAATTCTGTTGCATTTTCTTCAGTCCATGGACTCTCTGTCCATGTCCATGTTGCAGGTTTGGTATTATGGCTAGATATATACCCTGGCCAGGCAATTCACATCCTAATGTGTCTTGCTCACTTTACGCAGCTCAGTAATCGGGATATGCTACAACTTTGCCAAGAAGCTAAGGGGAACTGTGGTGCAGTTCATGACATGCCTTATGAACTCATTCCCGCCAGCACTTCTGCACTGTCTAGCCCTAATAATGGGTTTTTCTCATTTTCTGTCTCAAGCACTTTTCAATTTAATTTTGGCCCATCAACAAGAGCAACTTTCACCACAAGCTGGAACCAGGTCTTAGGCTATATTTCTTTTTAGGCCCAAATGACATTTAGTGCCATTAGAAGGCAATGGTAGTTCAGGGAGTTCCCGCTGAGTAATCATGGGCATCAGCACCCAGCTGTCTCTTGTACCTTTGGAAATGTCTCACTAATAGTAACATGGAGAAGGAAGGAAGGGTGTTCCCTGCAGACCCTGACGCATCTCTAATTCAAGCATGATTAAGTCTGCCTGTCCATCAGAGCCCTGATCCCTGCACTGTGTCCTTCTCACTCCTCTGGCTTTGCCTGCTGCTTCCCTTCTTCAGGTTTGTGCCTGACTCTGCTCCTGGCTGTGGTTCTGTCCTTTGAGACACATGCATTTTTCCTACCTCAGGTTCTCTGGATTTCTTTCCGTGGTGTATTGATAAGTTACCCAGGCACTATCCTAGATCTGCCCTTAGCAAGGCAAATAGTTAAGTCCCCAGAGTTAATCTTCTGCATGGTAAAAACCATACCCAGAAAGATAGAGTTACTTCAAAATCACTCCGTGAAGTGGTCAAACTTATACTTAAATATCTGGAACTAGGGGACACTGGGCACATTGTAGGTGTTTCAGTTCTTGTCATTGATATGGGAAACATGCAAAAGCTGGCAAGAGACCTTTATTAAAAAGTGGTTCAGCTCCTCTGGCTGTTTTATTATGTGGACAGGACCTGTAAGGCTTTGTGCTGAACTGCAATAAACAGGAAGCGTTAACAATAGCTCTGAGACAAGAAGGCTCCCCCGAAAGTCCGTGGCCCAGGTCTTTGGCTGGTGCTAATCAGAGTTATTCAACCGGGTTTCAGGGAACTGCATTGATTATATCAAAACTAGTCCCAGCTCACACGTCTCTCATGGAAAGAACAAGTGACAGCAATAGAATATGGTGGGGAAGCATGTTATTGTCCAGCTGAATGTTTCTCATAGGTCAGAAAAGAGCTCTCTCTCCAATGTCTTTTCAATCCACACAGTAAATATCCCCTGTTTTGTTGGCATTATTGGATCACCTGGAGGAGATGCAAGCTTGGTGCATCCTCTGAAAGGCTGGATCACCCAAATAATCATTTCACCACAGGAAAATGATTCTCTTCTGTGATAGTTCCCAAGTAACATCTGATTCATAGTTTGCAAACCAAACCAAAGTAGCCTGGTACCCACGGACAGCCTTGGACAGGAGTATGAGGGCAAAACTGAAAGGCAGAAAAAAACCCTGATTACTAAAGTAAGTAAATAAACATACATTTCCACTTCCCATGTGTCACCTTGCTCGCTCAACCACCACTTGTTCCCATATCTTCATTTTATCCTCCATTTACTTTTCTTAGAGGCAAGGGATATCTTTTTCTTTAGGTAAGTGCTGGTACCTATCACAGACCGACTCAGGCTCTTGGCTGCCCTTAGGTGCCGCTACAGCACAAATAAATACATCTGGGTTTAGCTTGGTCTTCCTCATGTGTGAAGCCTAGCCTTTGCACAAGCTGTCTTGCATGTCAGAGTTATGGGGGGAAAGCACTGAGTTCATCACAATTACACCAAACAAGAGTCATAAAACTCTCACAGCTCCCCATTGAACAGGCTGCCGTTTTGGAGTTCCAAATTGCTAAATTCAAGTGCCTCCATATTCCTGAGTCTGATCATTCCCAAGCTATTCCTTTATTAGGTGCTTCTTCCATGCTTAACACATTTTGATCATCTCTCCTTCCTAGAAATGGGCTGTCGCAGTCCAGCTGTCCTGTTCCTTGTGCAGACAGCCTCATAGACATCCAGTTGCTTGATCAAACACTTTTCTACCTCCAGCCTTGCAGGTGCAACTCTTCCCTGCCTCCAGCTTTTTGGGTGCTGTAGGTTACAGCTTACTCCTTCACAGAAGAGCCAAAGCACAGAATACTACAGACTTTACAAAGGGTACTAAATGCAGTCATCTTTCACTTTCACTGGTGCAAAAAACACAGATCGCAGCGAAATCGTAAAAGAGCAGTATGAAGCTCTGTGCCTAAGTTCACCACTCTTGAGCCTTCTGTAGGTTTTGGTCAGTGATCCCAAGATGGCCCTCACTGCAGCTCATGGCTTCTCCCATGGATCAGGAGATCCCACTTTCTCCATCCTGTGTAGCCAGCTTCTCTGATCCTCAGCTGTGAAAATAGCTCCTATTAGCTATAAAAGCTTGCCCTCCTGTTTCTCTCTTCTGCCCCCGTTTCCTCTCCCTCTTTACATTTTTTAAGGTGAGAACATCCTGGTTTCTTTGTTTCCCCATCTGAGGATTCTCCCATTCTCTTCAGACCGCAGTTTCAGATCCCAGGCCAGATTCATCCTCTGAAAGTCTGGCATTCAAGCAGAGCCCAGAATAACAGCTTATTTTCCTTGCTGTGTAGTATTTCACAGTGATATGGGCAGGAAGAGTGAAAGTGTCTCAAGGATACTTCCAGGCTGCAACAGTCTCAACCGCAACATTCAGTGATGCAGCAATTTCATGAAAATAACCCAAATTCATCAGTTATGCAGAGCCTCTCCACAGCACTCCAGTGACTAAATTGATGAGGTTAAACCAGAACAAAACTCTGTCCCTGGGATAGGCAGTGACTTGCCCACAGCACCGGAAAGAACAGAGCTAGATTTGTTTTGTGCCCAAGGATATACAATTTCTGCCCTTGAAATCATTTCCTAGAAGGAAAGAGATAAATTGGAGGCCCTGCTTTCCTCTCACTCTGGGAAAAATTCTGACCTTGTCTTGGTTGAGGCATGCTTGTGAGCTAAGTCACAATTGTTTACGTGGGCATCTCCTGCTCACCTGTAGAACCACTCCAGACCATGGGTGCTGCCAGCCAGGACCAGGCCAGGGGACAACCTAGGCAGCAGCAGTGGCCAGACCCAGACACAGCAGTACGTAAGACCATGCCAGAGGTGCATGGCAGAAGATCCTATGTAGTGCTTTTTCCTATGTGTTCAGTTTATCCTCACACAACTGATGCCAGAACTAAGGCAATGGGACCTGTGGGTGTGGAAGGAGCCTCTCTAGGGATCCAAGTATGAAGTCTTGGTGCCTAATGTTGTGCATCCAACTCTGTAAACTGTGGCCAAAGTATTTTAACTAGGCTGGGTAAGGGCTTGCTTCTCATATTGCTTCCTGTGCTTTTGTGCATTGTTACTTCTAAAGTTATTCAAAACATCTAAAGGAGGCTGAAGAAATTACATTGCAACTAAAATAAAGTCCTAATTTTGTAATCCACTTCCCCCCTCACCCACACAGAAAAAATCCACAATGAAATATAGTGCATGAGAAAATACAGAATATTCCACCCACCCTTCAACAGTGCATGTATGAGCACAGCCCTATCACAGCCAGCACCAGGCTAGAGTGCTTTTCATTAACTCAGAATATATATGGGCAGAAGCTTGATAAGCAAATAGCAGTGTTCCCAGCACACCAGCCAAGCCCTATGAAAACTAAAAACAATAAATTTATTGAAAGCTTT
The DNA here is from genome assembly GCA_020745775.1 of Theristicus caerulescens. Lineage (NCBI taxonomy): Eukaryota > Metazoa > Chordata > Aves > Pelecaniformes > Threskiornithidae > Theristicus > Theristicus caerulescens. Next base: position 62,759,638 of record CM036564.1, on the reverse strand, counting down.
TTTAAAATAGGAGGAAATTATTACTCATTTGAATTCTGTTCATGTTAAGGTCAATGGTCTTTTTTTCAGATTCTGATTGTTAATATTAGATGAAAGGACATTTCCTTTACATTGTATTTATGAACTCTAATGGCACAAGGAGGATAACAGCCACATACATTGCACACCAGAAACATTTCTGAATTTTGCATTGTTTAAGAACTAGTTCATTACTCATTTTCCTTTGACCTTTAAGTTAAAGCCAGGGTTATTTAAATAATTGGGTATGATTCTGGTTTGGGATGCAAAAAGAAATGATACTTTATTTTTACCTTCCAGAAGTTTAGTGTGTGGGGGAATACGTGGTTTCCATTCAGTCAATGTGTCCTTAGACTATTCACATGGATAAGAATACGGTTTGAAAAACATTGGTCTGAGGGGATTCAGTTCCCTCACAGTCTGTGTGATGGAGACAAAATTTACAAGAGGTTGTAGGATGGGGCCAGAGCTTCAGTATCTTCTGTTGACTTTAACAGAACAATCCCTGTTTATGCCCCTAAGGTTGAGCACCACAGCATTCAGCTTTGCATGCTAAAAAATACCTACGTTGCATAATTTTGTGGGTATTCAGAAGTAAATTTTTGATTGCTCAGGTGAGAGATTTCAAAACGTTGCATGAGCACAAAATTATGGTCTTAGATTTGCTGTGGGTTTCTGCTAACAGCAAACATAATTTGACAGCTGAAGGTAGCCCCAGAGCCTTTTGTGTGGTCTGTATTATGGAACAATTATTCACAAAACAATGTACTCCTGGTGATGTTTCCATTGCCCAAGAAATTGCCACTTTCCACTCTGCTGGTGTTAACTGTCATTTCATATCCTCATTAATGACAGTGAAAAGCTTCCTGTTCATGTGGAGGAAAAAAGAAGCAAAACCCTCAGATTTGCCTGTGTATAGGTACTGGATATTTCTCAAAACACACTGTTGCACTAGGTGACTGCTAACAAGGACCAAAGGATTATAAATGGTGTCAAACCTTCACTCAGCTGTGGAGTCATTTCAGATTTACCCTGGTGCCTGTGAGAACAGGGCTTGGCTGTGGGTATTCCCAAATGCTCCCTCCCTATGCACCAGCTGCCAACACTGTATCTTTGTCAGCGAGATAATCCAACTGTGTGCTTCGCTCCAACATTGCCCTCAGCTCTGCGACTTCCACAAAACACCTGTGAGCTGCTAGCTTCCTATGCAAGCTTGTGCCCATCTTTCCTTGGGAGTGCAGCACACCCTCTCCTGACCACGGAAGGGTAGAGGGGTGGCCAAGGCCTTGGGGCTAGCAGCCCCTGCTTCAGCCCCTTGCTGGTGCTTATCTCTGCCCTCCATCCCATCCTCTTGGCTGGTGCCTGATGCAGTTGCACTGTTTGCTCCAGCAGTGGTTGTACCTCTTTGCCTGGCTGCTGAGACCTTGCTCTCATTCTTCTGGCGAGAGTGATACCAGAGTATCATAGAATCACAGAATTGTTAAGGTTGGAAAAGACCCTTAAGATCATCGAGTCCAACCATTAACCTATCACTACCAAGTCCACCACTAAAGTATGTCCTCTTCCTCCTGAAGGCACAACAGCCTTCATGGCTGCAACTCTATAAAATGGCAGTCCAACTCCTTGTCCCTCTGTCTTTTCCTTTTCTTGTAATGACAGGATAAATTATGGTCTCCTCTTGCCATGCAGGGCAAGCTATAGCCTGGCAGCATGTTTTCATGCACACAAACCTCCATCAGAGGCTTTGTGGTTCTGATGAAAATGGAGAGTATTTTGACATTTGTGAGTGGTTTGGAAAGATTTAGAAGTTTCAGAACCATACTCCATCATAACTGATATCAACACAGTAGCAGTTCAGTTTATATCCTCCTGCAGTACTTGTTAAAGGCTTCTAGAAAATACATGAAATTAGCAAAGGCATTTTCTGGCTTGATTAAAAAAACTTTTCTGTTCTCAGATTCAGAATTCAGCAATAAACTGTATGTTCAGGTATCACTGAGAAACCTTAAAATATGAAAAAAAAAATTATCAGCACTCTAACAGAATGCGACAGACAGCCTTCTCCTTTCACTTTCCAATCCCCTCTGCTCACACATGATGTACAACAGTACAGCTGCACAGCAGTTTTTTTAACAATTCTAGTTTGTGAAGAACTCCGCTAAAGTTTTAGTCTCAAGTAAAGTTTTAGGACCTCATTCAGATTTCAGAGTTTTGGACTAAAGAAAACATGGGCTGGTACATTATTATTAATGATCTGGGCAGCCACAGCTCATTTCAAACTAGCAATACTATAGCCTTTGCGGTAAACAGTCCTAGATTTTGTTTATGTTAAAATTTGCAGAAGTGGCATTTGAGGGATGCTTTGCAGCCTTTTGAAACAGGGCAAAGAACACTATTTTTCCCGTTAGCCTTCCAAACTCACATATCTAAGGGCAGCTTAAAGTGAAAGACATAGTGAGGGCGTCACAAGGCCGTCCCCACTCCAAAATAGCAATAATACACAAATAGTTCAGCTATTGAATAGGATTGGGTAATCCTTTGTACTTTTAGTATTTCACCATCTGCCATGTCTAAAAAGAAGTACATGTAGCCAGGAGCACTGTGAAAGATAGGCAGGCGAGGGATCATGACCCCTGCTTTTGACCTTGATGCTGAGAACTCACATCTCAAAAGAGATCTAGGACTGCAAACCTGTCACTAGTCCTGCCCTTCAGAGGTAGACAATTGGCAGGGCACAGATTCATCTCTGTAAAAGTGAGAACTGTTGTGGGGGGCTTGGGGGGAGGGAAGAACACCAGAGAACAACAAGCATTTGGAAGTAGCCAACTTATTCCTCTCAACCCTCCTATCAGCATTTCCCTTCTCTCATTTCCATACTGAAGGCAGATATAAAGCTGTGAAAGATGTTCAAGATGTGGCATCCATTTGGAAACTTCCCAGGCAGTTGCACTAACATGTTTTTAAAGACTGCCTGTAGGTCTTTCATCTGGATTAGCTGCACATTCTTTCCTTGACTCTTTTTTTGTACTGAAGAGCTCACTTGCTTTTATCTGCTGCAGGACAAAGTTCCCCTTAAATCCCCACCTTAGAACTAGCTAATTTACACAATAGAAGAGGCTTGCTTACCACCGCTTTTGCATCTGTATTTACACACGAAGGGCACCTGGATCCAAGTGAAGCTTCTTTTGGGGACTGACTTCCCTTTGCAAATCAGGAGTACATTCCAGAGCTTCACTCACTTTAAGTTCACACCAAATATGCAAGTTCAGCTGGCTTATTCATGGGAGTAAGGCAAGCAAGAGCTGGCCTCCTACTTGACTTCATATATAAGCAAGGTCTGTCTTTTTTTTTTTTCTTTTCCCTTTTTAAGTGCTAGAACAAGTAAGCAGAGGTTTCTGCTTTCAAAGAAAGGACTGGTGGATACATCGCACCAATCTTGTTGTCCTGGGCTACTTCTCTTTCATTAGGTTGTCTTTTATTATAGAAGAGGAAAATAACATAGATGGAAAAAAAATCAGGAAGATCTATGCCAGACACATAAAGCTGAGGTGTTCATGTTTTGCAAATTGTTTCTTCTGCTGTCTGCTTGTCGATAACGGAGTTTTTGACACTGAGCCACAGAAAAACAAAAAAACCCTTGCCTGCCTTGTCCAACCTATTGAAACAAATCATCTCCTCTTTCCAGGCTGTTTCCAGTCCCCTCATTAATCCTTCTTTCCTGCCCAGCTTAACTCTCCTATCCTGTTATCTTTACTCTATGATGTTTCATCCAAGCCAAAGGTGATGCCTACCATAATAAATTCCTTCAAGAGACCTGGCAAAAAGAGAACACGACAAGAATCTGCAGATAGACAGAAACCTGAATGGCTGGCCTTAAGCAATATTGATATTTCTGTAGTGATATATAAAGGAACTGCAATAAAAAGCCAGACCTTTGGCTCAGTAGGGCCAGCTACTTGTTTTTAGATGTGGCTGCTAATTAGTCTTTCAAAGGAAGATGAAATGTCGCTGTATTACACTGAGCCACGGTGTAATGCTACACAGAGGAAATTTTTCCTCGACCTTACAAAATAAGCAAGATATGTCATGCTTATTCTGGTATTGTCTTAATCCAAATACCTACAAATGTTATCAATCAACATCAAATAACTGAGTCCTACTCAAAATCCAGGTCAACAAATCTGTATATAAGACTACGTAATTGTGTCATTGGTCATGATACGTTGCCCTTTAAAAATTTTAATTTTCCTTCATTTTGGAAAGGTTGAAATAAATGATCTGATTGTCTTTGACCCAGCAAAGGGAAATGAAATAAGAACAGCTGGGTAGGTCAAGAAGGAGATGAGTCATGTTACAGTCAACTCATCAGGAAGGGCCAGAGATCTGGACTACAGGAATTAGGACAGCTGAGTGGGAGTAAAGCAATTGCAAGTGTATTAGACTCTTATCCAAATCCCTTAAAATGGGCTTTGATTCTCAAAAAGACAGGGCCAAATAGAAGTCAGCAGAAAACTGGTAATATTTTGTTGGAAATATTTGACAAAAGAGGAAAAGAAATTGCTTTTAACACAATGTTCAGTGGAAAATGTCAATCCTTTATTTGAAAATATGGGCTGCTGTCTGAAAACCTGGAACGTTTTAGCAGAAGAATGGTTCCAGCAAAATCCAACTAATTTAGGTGAAGTCAACAATCTATCAGAAATGTTGTCAAAAGATTTCTTTCCCTGACTTGAGGCAAAGTTTTTGCATTTTGTATTCCTGAAGTATATTATACAGATCTAAATCAATACACTGAAATACTGGCAAGCATTATGAACAATACATATGCTTTCATTTAACTATTAGTGGTATTAATGCTAGAAAGAGCAAACTGTGCTCTTTTACATGTATCTGATTACTTCCACTTACAAATATGGATTTGCTTTAATAGTAATCTTCTAGAACAGGACACACCCTTGAATGCTTCACACTTTTCCCCCCATAAATCATGTGTAAACTCCCTCCCCTGGCCAAAATTATCTCTCTGCAACACTGCTCCAAATCACTTCCACCATTTCTGCTTCTTATCCACTCACTTAATACTACAGTGTCCACAAGTAATGTCCTAGTGATGTCTCAAACCAAAACAAAGCAATTGGGGATGAGTGAAAATAGCTCTGAATCCACAGGACCTCAGATAGCGCTGTAAATACAAATGTGCAGCGTGTCAGTGGAATAGCTGAAAACTCTCTTCAGGTCAATGAAGATCAGGTAAAATTGGAGGCAAGCAAAGGCAGGCAAACAGTCTTTGGATTAAGCACACCGTTTTTTTTCTCTGTGATTTTGCCTGAGGTTCATTTTGAAGTTTATAAGGGTTTTTAATTATAGCTCCAGTGTTTGAGGTTTTATTGGGACTTTTGGGGTTTCTTTTTTTTCTGGGTAAAAAGAATATCGAAATATGATAAATGCTCAGACAAACTGGCAGGAAATATTTCCTGAAACCAAGAGAAACAAAGATGAAGATGAAAGGTCCAGCAACTCACATTGCCCTTACTAGTCACTTCAGCGCTGAGGGTAATTGTTTTTTCGTGAGGAACAAGAAGGAAAGCACATGCAACAGCAACATCTCCGAAGGACCAAGGACTAGTACTCTATTGCCCAGTACATGAACTCCCATTAGCTCACTGCTAAATAGCTGCATGGTAGGATGTATTTAAGTATCACACAGCTTCAAGAGAGCAATGAGTGCTTCAGATCATTGACTGTTGTGGAGTCTCCATCCTTGGAGATACTCCAGTCTCAGCTGGATATGACCCTGAGCAACCTGATCTAACTTTGAAGTTGCATCTGACTTTGAAGTTGGCTCTGCTGTGAGTGGGCGTTGGACCAGGTGACACTGAGAGGTCCCTTCCAGCCTAAGTTATTCTATGAGTCTCTCTAAAGCTGCTCAAATTAGTTACTTGTATAGCTAGAGTGACATAAAGACAGTGATAATGCTTTAGTACAGACACTATAGGGAGCAGCATGAGTAATGTCTGTCTTTCCAAAGGTGAAGACAAGACGTGAGAGTTGCTAAAGTCATGATGATCTAACAAGGCAGTTGTTTGGAAGGTATGATAGTATCTTTTTATTAAGCCAACTGATAAGGGTGTAAAAACAAAGATAACGTTTGGGGCATGTAAGCCTTTTTCAGGTCTGCTTTTTTCATGTCAGGTCATCTTCAGTTGATGTTGTAAATAAGCATAATTACTGCAGTGCTAAACTATGGAGAGATGGTGACTCTATGCATATAATTACTCAAGAAAATGAAGAAAGTGAGATTAAGTTTTAAAATGTGTATTAAGCAGACATACAGCCTGAAGCAAAAGGAACATTGAGTTTGTTTTGAAATAAAATACAGTGTAAAGGTAAATTCTATAAGTTGGATTTCAAAAGTAATTTTAATTTACATATTTCTGTTTAATTTCCTTGGGATACTCTGGTTTGCGCAGACTATAAAACTACTGTTCAGTTCACGGGAAATGGTGGTGTCTGCTGGAGAGACACCCTTATCTGGTACAGCAGGGGACATTTCAGGTCAGAAGTAAAGAAGTTCTTTGCTAGCAGTGATGGCCTTCAAAGAGCTTCCTAGAGCTGTGCTCACCTTGTGCCAGCCCTGTGAGTCACTCTTTTACACAAGCAAGAAATGTATCCAGATTATATACACTTAAAGCAAGAAGCCAGGCTTTTTATCTTGTTTTTTTAGAGATGTCTTATTTCTTCAACTGTTCAACATTAAGACATCTCCAAAGTGCTGTGTGGCAGCTCTGTATATCCTGTATTCAGAGAGCTGTCTGACTGTGTCAGGGCTGGTCTGTAGCTTGGACGAATCCAAACCTCTTGTATTTTTGCCCTTAGATTACCCTCTAGATTACTTGTTAAAAAGTCCCTGCCATTCAGCAGCAGAATGAGTTATTTGCTTAGAGTCTGAGGGGAACCCCAAAGCCTCCTTTCCTCTGGTTCCCGGCTGTCTCCAACTCCACACAGCTCAGCATCCCTCTTCTGCTGCCTCTCACTCTGTGTGGATTAACTAAGGGTGAAGTTATCTTGGGGGCGGGGTGTGGGGGCCTCTTGGGACTTGTTTCCAAGTGCTGGTATTTTTAAAGAACTCAAGGTTATTTGAGAGGTGGACTATACATGTCCAAAATAAGGTAGCAATTCTGAGAAAAGTCACTGTGCTTGTTGGAAAAGGCACAAAGGACCCACATCCAAAGCCCACCGGATCAATGGAAGGATGTGCAACAACCTAATCTGATGAAGCATGGGGCAATGAGATGCTCAGAAGCTGAAGCCTTTGATACATGAGCCCTGTAGCAAAGATTCCCTGGATGCCATGAAGGTGAACTGAGGTTAGCAGGGAGCAGATAAACACAGGAGGGCGCAGACTTCCATCCACCTGATGAGGGAGCACGGTTTGCTTTCATCTAAGTGGGGCCCTGTGTTTCCTAAACATTTCAGATGCTGCGTTCTTGTTTTGGTTTGGTTTTCATTATTAAAAATGCAGCAAATGAAACTCCCAGAAAAGAAGCGGGAGGGAGAACTGCTCCCACATTTTCACCTCTAGGTGGATTGCTTGACCCTGCCCACAGCCCCACCTCGAGTGACTAGCAAAAACATAAATCCCTGTGGGACACGGGAAGATACTGTTTTTATGTACCAGCAGAGCATGCCTCAGGAAAAGGTATGAAATCATTGCCAAGGAATCTCAGCATTTGTATGCAGCTCCAAAGTAATCACCATCTTCTGCTTATTGCCTGGGTAAAACCCTTTATTTCTTGGGTGCTGCATATTTGAGTTCTTACCTATCGCAGACAAAATAGACATTTTGTTCTTCTTGCAGCTGCATCCTGTATACTCAGAGGTGCTCCATGCTCTCTCAGATTTTCCCTTCTTTTCTCTTTATTGGCATCACTTTCCTCATTGAAGAACTACAGCAACATTTTGTTTGCGCAGGAAACAATGACATATACCAGAGCTACCATGAACGTCCTGTTATCTGTAAGCAATGCTCCCTATGCTTATTTTTCACAAAGAATATTTCAGAATTTCCAGACCAAAATGGCTTGAAAACTCATTAGTTAACATGAAGCTGTCCAGTCTTTATCAGGCCTGATGATATTTCTCTGAGTACGATAAGGCTCTGAAATCCATCCTCAGTTAATTATGTCTACAGGGCATCAAGGGAGGGAGGAAAGTTCCCCACAACTTGCAGCTCATGATTTAGGCAGGGACACCTGTACCAGGTGCCCTGCCTGGAGAGCAGAGGCCAGTTAGGCAGCATTGCCTGTGTACATCTATTACATGCATAGTTAGTTCCGTGATGCACCAGGTTCAGCACATGTTTTCTGCAAAGCAACAGCTGATGAAGAACACCCTTTTTGACACCTACACAGGCTCTAAATCTTTGAAAAAATGATCTTTTCAGTATGAGATGAGAAACAGCATCTTAACTGACATATGACTTGTGACTAGTTCTTGTGACTATCAGTCCTTGGCTGCCAAGGCACGAAGCATGCAGGTTAGGAAGACATGTCCATGTCCATGTCCAAACCCTACAGACACCCTCAGTCCAGGCAATGGCAGATTAACTGAGTTGAGGACATTACAGGGAGAACATCTGTTCCTGGGAGCTACCCAGGGCAGACCTGAGCAGGGATTAGCACAAAACACAATTGACCCGAGAGGTTTACTTGAGCAACAAACTCTAGTCTTTCTTATCACAAGCAAGTTTTGCCCCAGACAGTGCTTTAAAAAACTCAGATCCATCTATGTGGCTAGTGCCTCCTGAACAGCCTAGGTATAGTCCATCTGCACATGGGCTTGTGCACACCATTGTCATGACTCAAGTTGTCCGAGAAGTTTGTTGATGAATTTCTGCATGCCAACTAATAACAAGCTGCTGGCTGGGTGCAGATTATGGGTGAATTTGCTCAGACTGTAGCACTCAGAGGGTGACTTGGATCACCCTTTCAGCACCATGCTATGATGGGAATACTGTAAAACACTTCCACAAATATGAGTGCACACAGCGTGAATGTTATAACCGTCAAATGGATTCTGGGTCACTGTGACTAGCTCTAAGATTTCAGCAGGGATTGAATTTCGTAGCATGTTCCAGGGAAATGTGGGAAAGTCATCCTTGGTATAATTCCTTAGACCTTGGGGTGACCTGAGACCTGTGTAAGTATTGGTCCCAGGTAATTATTCTATAGGATTTTGCTAGAAGAAGGTACAGAGATTTGATACTTGAGCACTCTAGGGCTAAGGAGAGCTGGGTTTAATGCCCAGTCTTCCACAGACCCTGTCTCATGGGTCACATAGACTGGCTGGGGACTGCTGGGTGACAGACACCATCTCTTCTCTCGTTATACCCTGGGAGACTGCCAGGAATTACATGGCATCCCCTGTCTGCCCATCCCTTTATTCTTCTCCTCCATCCTCCACATTTCCAGTCCAGTGCTTGCTGTCTGCAGCCGGCAGTCCCAGGAGCTGTGGCACAGCCCGCATACTTCATGGTTGTGCTCCTGGACGTGCTCCTGTTTTTAGGTGGCATGGCTGCAAAATGCTGCTCTACCAAATTCATGTCACTTGCAGTCTCCCTCTCCGGGTGTGCCTTTTCCAAGGCACAAAGATAGGTTTGTTAACACTGTGCTAGCTACCATGATTTTAAAAAATCACACCTTTTGCCTTGTGCTGGGAAATCTGTGGGCGTTGGAGCAAGATATATATATATATATATACACACATACACACATATGTCTGTGTGTATGTGTTATATATATTCTGCTTATCTATGTGTATATATATCTGTATCTATTTACATATATGTATAGATGCATAGCTTAAGCCTTATCTGTAGAAGCAGGCTAATACACCCCTTTTTTTGAAAAACATTTATTGCTGACTTGTCAGGCATATTCCTTTTTGTTGTTTTTTTAACTTGGCCAGTTCTTAGAGTACAATAGTACATTGGCCATCTGTGCAGAGGAGAAGAGGGGTTTAATGAATAGACAAAGCAGGGAATGATTGACTGATTGGGACTGTTTCCCAGTCTCATTCATACCACCCATACAATGGAATCACTCCCCATTTACACCGCCAGAAGTGAAAGGAGAATCACGTCTGTTTTGAGTTCATTCCTCAGAAGCTCGGATCATCCTCCTGGGCAAAAGACTTTAAAGCACGTGCTGCTGAAGCCAGGCTATCTAGTTTATTCAGAACATGCCCAGGCCTTTTATACGTGCTAGTAAAATTAGCTTCTCCTCGGCCCCTCTGATGGTGTCAGGCAGCAGACGTGGCCTTTGTATAGGGCTAGGACAGTTTGTGTCCGGACAAACTTGTTTATGCAACCCAGTATGCCCCTTCCTTTTTTTGTCCCCATGTATAATGACAAAGTTCTAGGCACGTGGGCAGATCACTTTCTTTCCCCTTTTGTCAGAGTACAAATTTACAACAGCCTGTTTGCATACCGTGCGCTGGATTTTAATCAAGTTCACTGTAAGGAGAGATAATAAAAATGAGAACCATGATTACTTCACAGTTGATTTCATTTGAATAAAGAGCCGCTCAATGACAGATGGTTTCTAGAGCTGCTCTATATGTGAGCTGCCATGATGTTGAATAGTAAGAAGCACAAGAAAGTATGCTGCTGTGGTCTTTGGGTCCTTACTTTGTCTTATCTATATTCATGTTTTATTCAGAGAGGAAATTAGATTCCACACCATTTTTTATTCAGAAGAGAAGGTTGGAAAGGGATAATACACAGTATGCAAACCTGCCAGCTTCTCTCAGATCAGGTCCACATCTCTCTACTCGGCCAATACAACTTTAACAGTATTCTCCACCAGCAAAATGCCTTATTGTGAATGTAGCTTGTATCAGGAAAACTGCGCTTTTGGCAGTGTGACTTGTTTCACCTCCACCCTCAGCCCAGAGGCAAATGTGTTATCCCAGAAAAGCAAGGCAAGGGTTTTTGTTTGTAAGACCTGTGTGAAGAAGGGATGTCTCCATGCACTGCCTGATGTGGCTATACCAGCAACTCTTTGCAGTGCGGACATGAGCTGTGAGTCTGTTTCCACTGGCTTTGCATTTGGTTACTTCTGTTGGTTACTTTTGCCATATCTAAATGCTACAGTATTACATAAAATTGTTGAGGACTTTTTTTTTTTTCAGAGTTTTATTCTGTGGCAGCAATGCCCCTCTGGCATATATTGAGGGAGTATATAACCTGTTCAAAACACTGATGCTTGCAAACTCTTCCTTGCCTGCAACACCCAAGGTCTGCTGGCCACAACTATCATTTCTCACCTCATCTTGCAACATCTTGGTGACATATTCTTGTTTAAATGAGTAGTTTTTCATCAGCAACGTAATTTTTTTCTTCTTAAACAGAACATTGTTTGTCCTTCCCCACCTTTTCTGATCTCTTCCTGATTACATGCTTACCTGATCCCAGCTGCATTATTCTGATTGAGTCTCTTCTGAGCTGGAATGGAAAATCATTGACTTGATGAGTTAAAATGCTAGGCTTGCTTTGCATTTGGAACAGGTTTTCCAGAAGGAGAAAACCTGCAATTTCTGAACATCCAATTAATAGTTAGAAAGGTCAAAATTTGTAGGGAAAGGAATAGCTATTAGAACAGCTGTTGTGCTTGGAAGGGTTACAAAAGTTTTTAAGCACACCACCAAACTTCAGTTCAGAAAGTACCAATCTTCAAAACTAGGTACAGGTTGAAAACTACTGCTCTGAATTCAGTTAATACATCAGGAAGCAATATTGCTTGAGATGAAAAGTAGTTGGTGCCTGTGGCTTGTTGGTGTTAGAAGGGATTGCTAGTAAAAGTGAAGTCCAGAAGGGCATTAGCCATGTGGTTCAGAGGGAAAGAGACAGGTAATTTATCACCTGAGGAACACAGAGGTATTTGCTGAGAATAGTTACTGAGGGATTAGAACATGCCATAAACCCACTATCTTTATTGCACCAACAAATTTTGCATTCAATAATGATTAAAACCAAGAGGTAAATATTTCAGCTCCTCAGGCCTCATTAATGGGAGCCTTTCCAGTGGCTTTAAAATGCTTTGAATCATGCTCACATAGAGCACATTCATCTTGTAAGCTTTTGGACTAAACTTTTTTGGCTGTTGAATCATGGGTTCAGCTAGTGACCACCTGTGACTCTTGAGATCACTGTGATTATTAGCTTAGGCAAATGCTCTTGTCTTCCATTCCTCCTTCCTGTCTCCATTTATCCTACCGGGGTATTCACCTGTTGTGTATTGTCTAAATCCTTGATTAGGAGGTCTCCGGGTCAGGGCCTGTCTTTGTGTCCTTTGTTAGATCTCTTCAATATTAATCCCTTTCACATTGGCAGTATATGAAAGGTGGATTCCTCACAAATTCTTATTAAGTACCCAATTAATAAGAGCAAGAGCACGTTAAGAGCACAGCACAGAGACAATGCTCCATTCAGATGCTGCATGAAATCTTGATGCTGATACTGTCATTTGAGTGAAGTCTGTCTAGGGCTGGGGATGAATCCCATGATAAGCACTAGGAAAGGATTATTAACAGAGCTAGATTTTTTTTATTTATTTATTTGGAATTTGGTGTGTGTACGATGAAATAAAAGTAACAAGTGATTCCTTTGTTTTTCACTGTGCACCATTTATACAGATTTTATTTTAGAAATTCAGACATAACTTGATCCTGGGAAAAAAAGATAAATTGGCCTAAACATTAGCCCCCAAACCTGAGTATAATCAGGGGCTTCATTCTGCTTTACACCTTCTCTAGAAGCACACCACAACACAGAGCATTTCATGGCCATTTGGAGGAACCAGTACATCTAGCATCCTCTCCTGGGGTATCGCTGTCTTTCTAAGGGACTCATCAGTTCCCATGTGCCAAAGGATTAATGAAGTTCAGACAATGTCAGACCCAAAATCTGAGTAGAGAAGAATGCCTAAGAGCATCAGCGAGGAACCTTGTGGCAGATAGGCACTGAATAAAAAGGGGGTTGTATTAGACTGAGAGGAGAGCTGGGAGCAAGGTGACTCTTTGGGGTCAGTGACAACAGGGAATTGGCAAAGGCCAGCTGACCACGAGGGCAAGCAAGATGACAGGAAAGGTTCTGGTAGGCCTGACTGGGACTGCAGGTTGAGAGAAAACCCTGCAGTTTACCTGAAATACCAAACTAAATAATGTACCAAGCTACAATATTCACTTTCAGAATAGATGGCTCCAAATTTCTGGAAGGAGCCTTACATCTGAGGTTTCCAGTGGGTCCATACTGAGAGGTGTCAAGCTGTGAAGCCTGGTTCTGCTTCCAGGCTACTTCCCTTTGCAGGAGTTCAGACTTCCTTCTTCCCTCCCTTAAGTCTCCTCAAATATGAACGCCAGAAAGCACAGGCACTTATGGAGTGCCTTGAGTTTCTGACTCTACCATAGCAATGCCTTGAAAAAATATTCCCACGGTGCACCTCCGGCTGTGGATGCGAAGTGATAAAGGCAGGCCTCTGTGCGCTCCCAAAGATGCTGGGTGCTCGTTTTGCCATTCATTGCCCTATAGAGCAGCCTTTAGGCTGCTCTGAATGGTAACAGGTGCTTCTGGCCCCATTGTGCCGTCCCAGCTGTCAGGGATTTCTGGGGAGTGAGATTGTGTAGGAGTTGCTTTAGTGGCTCTTTGCCATTCAGGAATTCTTTTGCGCCAAGGGAATCCTCCAACAGCTGTTTGGGCTGGCTTGGTGACAGCTTTGTGCTGCTGGAGCTGGGCAAAGCAGCCCCAGCTGGGCCAAGGATCTGGCTCCTTGCATGTAACTTGCTTATTTAGGCCTGCCGCCCTGTTTCGTAGGTAATCTCTGCTACTGTTACTGAATGCAGCAAGCTGCTGAAGTTGGTGGCCTTTGCCAAAGAGCAAAATACCGACTGATGTAATTGGAATGTGAGATCTGCAACGCTTGAAAATTCTGCCAGAAACTAGTTAAATGGAGATGGCATCTCATTAAAGGGAAGAATGGGGTCTCTGTGCGTGTTTTCTGTCCTTAGTCCAGGCACTGGATCTCCAGCAAGCTTCCTCTGCAAAAGATAAGCATTTGAAAGAGAGGATGTAGAAAAGCTGGATCCGTGGGTGATAAGTGTAGATGCAGGCCTACTGCATTCAAGGATGCGACATCCAAGTGCAACAAATTAAGACATGGCTGAAGGCTACACATCCCTCAGAAACAAAGATATGTTTTGCCGTGCCATACTTTTGGTTTGTGCATATGTCCTGAATGTCTTTCCTCATCCCTTTGTGCTATTGCCTATTCAGTAGCCACGAGGAGCATATCATAAGGCCAGCTAGCGACAGTGTCCCCATATCTACTGAGTCACGACTGGCAATGCACGCTTCGAGGATCAGCTGTTTGATTATCCAGAGAGCATGTGGCTTTACTCAGCTGCTCCAAGCAAGAAGGACAACTGACTGATTGTCAAGAAGCGTGGACAATGAGGCAGGAGGGGGAATCCATGTGACTGGTTTCTGAGTATGGTCCTTCAGTATCCAGTCAAAATAGAATTGACTTGAGCTATCTGATGACCTGCATATGTAAAAATATTTGTCCTTATTCAAAAGGGAGTGGGACACCAAACACTGTGAATGGAACAACGCATGCAAGCATTCAGAAATCCAAGATGTGCCTTGTAGCTAAGTCATATGAAATGACATATCTCCCCCAGTGCATCGTTGGTGGGCAATCAGGTCACAACAAAGCTGTGAGGAAAATAAAAGTGGCACAAAACAAATTCCTTGCTAGTGAGCAAGCCTGTTACTTGTCTGCTGCTAAATATGTAAATACTGAAACAGACTAAGCAACTGTAGCTTAGAAAGAGATACTTTTCTGTTCTTTTTCCTGAATTTTGTAGCCTAATGGACTAAAGTGCAAAGCTGACAGGCTGACTTAAAGAGATGTTCCTTGTGGGACATTAAAAAGTCTTCATACATTACACTAGACAAAACAGACAACCACCTCACTGTCTGCTCTGAGAGAAAATGGGGCTGCTTTTCATATTCGGTGCTACTAAAGGATATGCTTTATTCCAGTAACTGGACAGAGGAAGGATACACAATAGAGATAGACATCATCTAGAAATTACAGTATTTGCCATTATTGAAATACATCTCCCTCGGGAGGACGGTAAAAGCATTCACTTCCCTCACTTCTGTTACAAACACGGTTACAGAATTATGTGGCCTGGACTCATCCGCGAAAGTAATGACTTGAAGGGACCTTCCCAAGAGAAGAGAGGTAAATGTGATTCCGTGGTTCCCAACTATTTCCTTCTGGACCTTAGTGAAGACACTGGATGCAGATGGTGCCCTGGTGGGATGCCAGGCTGGATGGGCCAAGGCAGGGACACTGAGCGGCTCTGTCCCCAGGACAGCCTCCCAAAGCTTACCTGGAAAAGCCAGAAAAGGCTGGAGCCCCACCGCATCTCCTGTGCTGTCTCCAGGCTGTCTGCTGGGGAGCAGGGGGGAGGTGTGGGGTGTCCAGCCCCTGTGGATGTGCTTGACTTTCCGCAGATCCCCTAGGATTTGTGATATCCCTGGAAATCTCTTGGATGTGAACCACCCAAATCTCTTCTTCCTCCAGCCCCAGTAGTGAGACTTCACCACATTGACCACATCATGGATGGGGGCCTGGGCTTGCATGATGGGCACCCTCCAAACATTCACTTGCCCGGGGGCTTTGGCATCCTTCTTTCCCACTGTGAGGGAAGCCAGTGCCCGCTTCCGGGGAGCCGAGCTGGGGGGCAGTTTCCCACAGGAGGCAAGAGAGGCTGGGTGGGTTTGGAGCCAGGGCTTGCAGCTATTCGAATGCAGAGGTAAACTTCATCTGCACCCACTGCCAGCACGTGCAGGGGTTGGAGGGAGGGAGGGAGGGATGGACTCTCCCTGAGGTGATATCCTCCCTGCGAGGGACTCTCCAGGGTTTTTAAGCGTAGGCTGCAGAAATGTTTTGATTCGTAGATACATGTTGCTCTTCTTTGAAAGAAAACAATCCTTTTTTTTTTTCCCCTCCCTGGGTTACTTTAAAATCTTCTTCTCCCATGAGGACTTTATCCAAAGAGAGAGGACTCATTGTATTAAAGAGAGGCCTGCTGGGTGTGAGCCATTGCACCAAATTCAAAATAAACCTGGAAAATATTTCCAAAAATAATAATAATAAAAAAGAGCCTGTGTGATGTGAGAAAACATTTTGTGAGCAAATTAAAATAAGAAAGCAAGGGGGAGTTTTCCTGGAGTGGAGCCCAGAGGATGTCTTAGGGCAAAGCCTGAGCATCGCTGACCCAGCTTCTGCCCCTCCACTCCTGCTCCCGTGCTACAGAGAGTCCTCCCAGGTCTCCTAGCTCTTCCCCATCACACATGGTGCCTCCTTTGCCAAGTGAACCAGTGTGCCGGATCCATCCCACTGCCCCCATTGCCCCACACCAGAAAACGTGACAGGTCTGTGCATGAAGCTTGGTGCAGATTTACCCAGCTTCAAAGTTAGAGCATGGTATAAATTAGGAGGAAAAGCTCCACGCTCCTCTGAAAGTCTAATTTTCTGTCATTGCAACTTGCTGATACAGGAAGAGGGCCAGCTATTATCTTTTCATGCAGTGCTTTTTGTCAGCTTGAGCATGAGTAATGTCAGCTCACTGATATTTTTTATGCTTTAATAAAATGCAACCAACACTTTGGGAACAGCATGCATTTACATTTTCTCCCTTAGTCTCAACCACCTTAAAAATCAGCAGTACCAAATGCTAGGCAGTTATCACGACTGACTTACAGTCACTGGTAATGATGCACCAGATAGGAGAGAGAATACTGTTTTCTCAACACTACTTTTATCTCATACTTTAAACCCCTATCAAAGAATTTCACACGTATTTCTCTACATATTGCAACTTGTTGTAGGGGCTGGACTTGGATTGTCTTTTTAGTTAATTGCTACTTCACTTTATATTTTATTTAAAATATACCAGTTCTAAGAAGCTCTGCTAGGAGGTCATTGTCTCAGGTACTGTGTAAATGTCAGCTATGTTTTCATTTGCTCTTTTATTTCCTTTTTTTTGTTAGGATTTTCCTCCAGGCTGTTCCCCCTTGAGGTTCAGAGTCCTTGAGCCTCTGTTCCAGCTCCTTTACTTTCCAGCTGAGCATCCTACTATCGTTAGTGGTGTAGTTCGAAAACGCACACATTTTTTACAGCTGAGATAAGAATCTTTGGGGTTTTCTTTGAGCGGTTTCTCTTCCTTCAGCCTCATGTAAAGCTGTTGTCGTTCATAGGCAACAAATCTGCACCACTTTAATTCACAAATTCATCTCTCCTGTCCTTGTGGACCTAATCCTGTAATTGGATCCAGACACAGAAGCTACATGTACACTGGTAAATTAAACATGCCCAGCAGTGTTCCTGGGCACTGCAGCCAGTTGGCACAGAAAAGGCAGTGTCTGTGCTAACAAACTGCCTAGTTAGAAGTGTTCACATGGTAATGACTTATTGAAAATGGTCCCTGGGCTGGTCTAAATGCTGTGCCCAGGAACAGAGTTAGAATGGGCCAAATTCATGTCAGGGATGCTCTAACAGTCTGCTAGTGCAGGCAGTCGCAGCCCAGCACCGGGGGATGCTACTGCCATACCTGAATTTACTAGCATAGCTATTGCTGCCCAAGTATCTTACTACAGAGACAGTGCTGTGGGAGCAGGCCGTAAGGATCAGCCCACTGCTTTAGCTGGGCAAGTTGTTCGTACCGTGGTGCAATCCACATCTGCTGTACATGACAGCATAACACTGGTGGCTCAATTGCATGTCGAGGTACATTTGTCTTAAGTACTGTAAGATACACCGTGAAGCTTAAGCCATTGCTAAATGACACACGTTGTCTGGATGCATAAGTAGGTAGGTAGGTACGTACGTAGGTAGGTAAATAGATAGACAGATAGATCAGGATTTTTCATCCTTTGGCTTGTCTCCAATGTTGAATTAGAGAAGATGAGGTGGAAGGGACCTCAAAGGGATCTCAATCCTCACTGCAGAGCATTGACATAAAAATTCTTACACAAGGCCACCCATGAGTCCAGGTGCCCCAGGACCCTGTCTCTGGCAGTGACCTGCAGCAGGTTTGTAGAGAGAGTCCAAAGCAGGGCATGATACAGTAATCCTCCTGTGGTCATAGCCTCCTCCCACCTTTTAACAATCAACAACTTCCTAAGCCTTTGCATTCAACAGACACTAAAGGAATTTTTGATCATGAATGTTTCTATTCCTTTTCTGAAACCAGTAATATTCTTGGACTCTGTAACACCCTGGGCAAGGAGTCCCACAAATCCATTAGATGTGGTATGAAACAGTGTTTCTTCTTGTTTGAGTTTGCTGCTTGATCATTTCTTTGCATGTCTCCCTGTTCTTCTATTGTAAGAACAGCTGTCTTTATTTACCTTTTCTATGCCATTTGGGATTTACAACATTTTTCTCAGATGTTGCCTTTCATCATCTCATTTTTCCATAAGGAAGATACCAGTCTACTTGTTCAGTCTTTGCACAGAAGTCATTCCTCCATAGCTATCATACCATACTCTGTCACAGTTACAGATTTCGTCTCGTTCTGGCCTGTGCTTCTGAGATGGGGGGAACAGACCCGTTTGAATGTACTTGAATTAAAGTAATGGCTTAATAATATTTTCTATTTTTTCTGTATTCTTTTTCCAGTAATTACTAACATCCTATTTGCCTTTTGGACCTCTACTGAGCACTGGTGTGATAGTTTCATAGGACTGTCCCCAGTGGCTCCAGTTTCCCTTTCCTGATTGGTAATAGCTATATTAGAAGCCCTCATTACATATGTAATATTTGGATTGTTTTTCTCTGAAGTGTATTACATTGGACTTTCCAACACTGAATTCCATTTGCTGTTTTATCACCTGGTCACTCAGTAATGCCAACCTCTTCTGCAATTCTTTGCTGTCAGCTGTAGTTTTGACAGCCAGGTCCTACCAGATTTGGTGGAAACCCCCACGCTGACTCTTTATTCTACCTTTGATTCCTCTCTTTTAAGGAAAGTCAATTTGCAGTGGAGCCCATCATCCCTTTGCAGACTCTCTGCAACCTACACACTATTGCTGTCGTCCAAACAGAAGTCTTGTCATCGACCTGCCACTCTTCTCCAATTGATGTTGAACTAATGAATTAAATCTCTTATGCATGTTGCTGGGAATAAGATTGGACTTCTACTCTATAAGGGATATACTGTGCTCCATTGGCCCCCTGCAGCAGTTTTCATCTCCACATATCAAAGTACTTGTAAAGATGGGGGAGTATCAATGTCTCCAGGTGACAGCCAGGGAAACTGATACCCCTTTTAACAGTAACAGTATGCAGTGTTCTAGAGTGGCCTGAATGCTATTTGTTGAATAAATTAGTTAATGAGTAACAGCAATAGTTGCTAATTAACATACTCAATGAATATTTATGCTGGCATCTCGCCAGTTGTACATCTTATACAATGTGTCTTTCACTCTCACTTTCCCCTTATTTATTTCATACCATGAGCTCCCATCGGAAACGACCTATCCTGGCTCTGCCTCCCCAGCATCTGTTGCAAGGAAAGCCGACTTCTTCTTCCCACCCTGCAACAGCCAATCACCATCAAATGTAAACCTCAAAAATCATCCCCAGACTCTCACTGTGTCCCTACTTCCCAATGTAGCAGTCGATCAATGGGCCCTCCAGAGCACCCCTAGGATTTACAGAGTGAAACTGTATAGAGGAAAGAAGATCCCAGCTTATGCGATGAGACAGAACTGACAAGTAACCTGTGGGATTCAAGGTTATACCCGCACATTTTTTGCCACTGTCACAGACCAGCATCAGAAGAGGTGTGCCTTCAAAAGGTGTCCGGTATATTGAAAGCTTCATAAAGAAAATCAATAGCTTAATTTCAACCCAGAATCCAATCTGCAGCCTGCATAGCTCCAGGGCCATCACTGTACCCCACAGTCTGGACTAGCTCCAGTGCCTGGAATAGCCCCAAGCGTGTGCATTACACTCATCTCACTAATCAGGCATTTCAACTCTGTACTCCCCGTATGATGATGAGGTAAGAATTGGTGTTTGTAATTCAATGAGGGAGTCTGTTGGTGTCATCTCTCCTTTTGAGATGTCCAACACATCTTTGGTCCAGACAAGAGCATCATACAGGCACAAAACCCAAAGCTTGATGGCTTGTGTCCAATACTGCCCTTAGAGATGGAACTCTGAGCATTAGCCCTGTATTAATCTTGCCCAGGTTAGTAAAAAGCTAATGCTAATCGTGAACAGTAAAACAACTAATGCTAGTTGTGAAGAGTCGCAGAAAATCTCACTCCAGCAGTGACTGTGATCTCACATTAGCGAATGATAAAATAGCAAATAAAAGTTTCATGATAATAAATGCAAACTCATACTTACAGGGAAGAAAACCCACCCTAACAATGTCTATACAGTAATCAACATTACATTAGCTATTAACACTCAGGAAAGACACCCTGCAATCACTGTGGAGAGTGCTGTTAAGTACGTAATTCAGGGTTCAGCAGCACTCAGTAAGAAAAACTGAACATCAGGAACTATTAGGAAAGAAACTGAGAAAACAAAAAGATGCCTGTCCCCATCCCTGTGTTGCTGGTACACTGATGGAGTGTGCCCTCTTCACCACTGCAGGCAGGGCTGCTTGCTGTGCCTACGAAAAACAGAGTAGGACCAGAAGTGTTCACAGGAGATCAACAGGGATGATCAAAGCTACGGAAAGCCTTCAAAATAAAGAAGTATCATATGGGCTGGGACTGTTCAGCTGGAAAAGAGACCACTGGGACAGCAGATGAGAGAGGTATGTGAAATCAGGAATGGCCTGGAGAATGTGATAAAAACATGGCTCTCATAGTGCAAGGACTGGGGAGCCTTTACGTGATTAAGTGTCAGGTTTAAAGCAAACACACCCAATGCATACCCACATTGTGACACCCGTTGCTGCAGGATGTCGTGGAGGCCAAAAGTATAAATGGGTTCAAAAAGCAATTAGAAAATTCTTGAAAGAAAAGTCCATCAAAGGCTCCTAGACTGCAGAGATGAAGATACAGCCCTGGCTCAGGAAGTCCCTAAACTCCAGATTGCCAGAAACTGGAAGGATGAAGTGGAGGAAACATCACTGTACTTGCCCTGCTCTTGTGCTCTTTTGCTGAGCATCCGCTACGGGCTGGTCAGAGACAGGATATGGTCTAGGTGACCCCTCGGTCTGACTCAGCACTGCTGTTCCTGCAGCCTGGCTCTTTTCCAGCTGGGCTAATTCACACGATGGCTGCTTGGAGGCTGTATTTCTTCATGTCCCGCTGTCATGTGTTATTCACGTTATCTAGAAGAGAGGATTGTCTCTGCCAGTGAGGGTAGTCCCTTGTTGGGATGAAGTCAAAGGGGCATAAGTTTTCAGACACAATGACCAGAGCCAAGGAACTTGGTATTATGAGGTCAAGGGTCCTGACATGTAGCTGCAAAGGAAAAGCGATGACAAAGACAAGAGCTAAAATGGACCCTGGGTCTGCTGTGGCCAGACCATCACTGGCTACCACCTCACTCTGGCAGGACCTCGCTGGGGTATAGGAAATCACAGGCAGATCCATTTCTTCTGAGGCAGGTCCCATCTCCAACCTGTGCCACACAGGGTAGGAATATGGATGTGTAAGGGATTTTGGATCCACGCCATGCCCAGCACTTAAACACTTTCTGCCAACTTCACCTTCTACCAGGGCGTAACAGCTCTGGGCTTTGCACTGCAGTTCCTCACTAAACGAAAGAGGGGGCGAGTGTTGCTCCAGGCTCCTGCCAGGCTTTTCTCCAAGACTTTCCGGCCTTCCCACGGCAGATGCACAGAGCTGCAGGAGGTTCAGATAAGGCCTCATTCCAAAAAAAACCCAAAAACCCAAACCACCTGAGCACCCAGGTAATGAGCAGCACCTGTGCACCTCTAGGCACATGGCGCTTCCCAGCAGAGTGCATCGAGCTGCTTCACGTGCTGGAAATTATGCCTGTACATCAGCATTTTGCTGTATCGGGGCATGAAATTGAGCAAAGCTACAGTATTTGTGAACGTCTTGCTGCCGATAAGTAGTTTAAGTGCATTGTAGCAGCGCAGCTGTTTTTGAATTACTAAAATCCCAGCACTATAAACTTTGTCTGTGATAAGCTTAATCTCCTCTTCTCATCATTATCATGCTAGAAATCACGCTGGAGGCCTGTACAATCTGACTTCATTTTGCATTAACCATAACTGTGAGAACTTGCTTTCTACATGCGTGTTTGGGCAGAGATTGTTTGCCAATGACTTTATACAATTATTTTACTCCCAGAAGTATGCCAGAATTAATTTCTTTTGCTTGATTTAAAAAATAAAAAAAGATTTATCCCAGGTGAAAAAGAAAAAGAGAAGAAAAGAAAGTCCCTGTTGTACAGCATGACTCTGACGTGTACAGTAATACCCTTAGTGGCACAAATTACAAAGTTAGAGATACTGAACAACCAGGCTTCGCCAGCCAGCTTGGTGTACGTTGCTTCAGTGAACATTTCTGTGACAGATGAAGTCCCAACACACCAGCTCTCAGTAGGGGAAATATGTAATGACATGTATTGCAGATGTATCTTCACCTTTGCTACTCTGTAATTAATATAGACATAGTGTTGGGTTTGGACATCCTTTTTTTTTTCTTCCACTTTTACCAAAATCTACACTGTCTGCTCACTTATTACTTTTTCCTTTTCTTTACAGACCGTCAGGAGTTTTCCTTACCTCTAGGGACTAATCCTATTCCTATTAAACCAAGAAGAGACCTCACACGAGGTGTGGGACAGGGGCAGGAGTTGGGATGGGAGCTGCAGAGGAAGCTCTGCACTGCAGAGGGTGTGGAGATTGAGCACAGGCTAACAGCTCTCCAGAGTCAGTCAGGAGCTACAGGGCTCAAAGAGCAGAGCAAATATTTGCAGCTGCAAAGCAGACCTGATGCTGATCCAACCCTTTTAGATCCCAGTCTGATATGAGAAAGAAAATATTTCATAGTCT
The DNA here is from genome assembly GCA_020745775.1 of Theristicus caerulescens. Taxonomy (NCBI): domain Eukaryota; kingdom Metazoa; phylum Chordata; class Aves; order Pelecaniformes; family Threskiornithidae; genus Theristicus; species Theristicus caerulescens. Next base: position 62,736,493 of record CM036564.1, on the reverse strand, counting down.
TTCTGTTAAACACCTTATCAGAGGTGTTAAAGCATCTGGAGTGACTGAGTGCTAAAGAGGAGACACTCATCATAAGAGAGGTTTATAAAGAGGAACACCTAAGAACATGAAACCAAAGATATTATTATGGCTAATGAAACAAAGGCATTTGATTAATTACTGACATTGCAGAAGTACATTTTTAAAAGTGATTACTATAACTAGAGATGTCAAACATGATAATATGCACTAAACAACATACAATAGGGCTGGAGAAGATTTATGAGATTCCCCTGCACCTTGGCTGCAACAGGGTAAGTTCATCGAGTCCCAGGAGTTCACAGGAAGAGACCTGAAGAGCTGTTAGTCTTCTCCGAACCACTGGAGAGACACATTAACTAACCGAGACTGTCAATGATGCAGATAATATACCGAGTCACCTGGGAGGGGGAGAAGAGGGCAAGGCTACTGGGCTGATGGCCTGTTCCCAGTACAGAGGGTACGGTGGCTTGGCCCTGACCAGAATGGTCCAGGGAATTGTCGAACAGGAGGTACATGGGGCAATCACAGTGCTCACGCTTCCATGTGCCACTTCTTCCTAGCAGTCCCCATGAAGCAGTTTGGAGGTGGTGGGGCATTCTGCCACTGAGGGGCAAAATTGGGTTTTCCTGAAGGGCTTCACCATGGGAAGACCTCCAGCACATGTGAACCTAGCTGCCTGCTGGTGCTTTCCACCGCCCTGGCTGAGGCATGGTGGAGTCATATGTTGCCTTCCAGCACTTGGCCCTGCACAGTTTGCTCAGGGAACACCATTACACATGAGCCTCACCCGCTGCAGGGGAAGGAATGCATCTGGCCTCCATTTGCTGCTGCAACCCCAAAGAGAAGGGGAAAAACTGGCCCAGGGAGGGGAAGCCCTCTGAAGAAGGGCTCTTGCAGCCTCCTGCTCCTAGATCAGGATGTCTCCAAAAGCTGAGGGCTGTCACTTGCATTATAGATATAAGTGTTGGAAAATGGGTAATTTTTCATCAGCATTTTATACATTACCAGTTGCTACACCTGGGTCAGATTAGTCACTGGTGGCTAGCAGAGCAGTCTGGAGAAATACCACTATCTGCTGCCCTGCTATTATCCTCTTCCACAGGCACCAGTCCCTGGCTGCTCTCAGAGAGCACCAACACATAGCCAAAACTCAGGTTACACGTTGCATGTTAATTTGTAAGCTAATTTTGCTCTCTTTCCTCTGTTTGTGCTCTGGCTCTGAGTTCCCGTTCATAGTTAGAACTAGCCATGCATATTTAGACAGTGACGGTAAGGAGGGGAGAGCTCAGGACAGGCAGGCAGCCAAGTCGTTAACGTTTCCACCTGCATTCAAGTTGAGGACAGTACCTAGAAACACTGCTCCTCTCTGCATTCTGAATGGAAATACGGCTTTATTGATTACAGGTAGGGCGCAAACAAAGCATTTCTGAAATGGCAAACAAATGGTGATCACAGAAAGAAAAACAAGTTATAAAAAAAAAGAATCAGATATAAGAAGGCAAGTTGCAACAGTGAACACTGGGGATTTGTCTAAGGGCCAAAAACTAACCCAGTGTTAGTAGGTGCTCTTGGACAACTGCAATGTAAAGATTTGGAGCCAGATTCTCCGTCAGGGTAAGCAAGCGATGAATTAAATTGCACTAATCTGATTTATAGCAACAGAGACTCTGTGCCATTAAAAGCATAGATTCCTCCAGAAGAGCAAGGGGTTGCTGCATGACAGCAATTCTTTACGCACTGGAGAAATATCTCAATGATTTCATTGGCAGACATATGCCCGTAGGGATGTTTCAAAAGGTGAAAAAAATAACAATATCCTTAAGCTACCTGTAACAATTGCTAATTTCCAGCTACCTTCTTTTTTAATCATCAAGACTGGTGTATGTTGACATTCCTTTATCGTTGCTGTTAATCAGATTTGACTATCTCTGTTTAACTACCACCTTCACATGCCCCATGGCATTTTTTTGCTTTTGTATGACAGCTCCATAACCTTAACTGTGTTGCCCTGTGCTAACGACACTGAGTGTAATGCGATAGGCTCAGATAAAGGTGCTAATAAAATATGCTTGCAGATGCCCTTAACATAGTGGTGTTGAAGGAAGATTATAGGTCCTGCCCTTGCCAGCAGAGGTCACTGCAGAATGGTTGTGTCAACATTCATCTAGAAACGATTTTAAGTCAAATACACAAAGTGAGTTTTTCTTCCTTCTCAGACACACATGTATGAACTCACAAACATTAAGTCTTTTTTTAAAAAAATTACACTTATGGAGATCTGAAGCCAAATGGTGCCAAAGCCGCCAGGTAGCACAGTGGATCTCCCCCGCGCTCAAGTGACCAGACACAACGTATTTCTAACGCTCACCTCTCCCAGTAGGACAGATCACACTGGCTTTAGGCAAGGGTACCCACTATAACCAAAAGCAAAACAACATTTTCTCAAAATAGCAATACATTTTAATATCATTGCTAGCAGATCGGTTACTTTTGATAGCAGACCTATTGTGTAAAAAAAAAAGGGGGGGCTAATTTTTTTATTATTATTGTTCTTTATCTCAGTTTCTGAGGCCCTGATGTTGAATGCTGTAATGTCAATGAGATTTAATTCTGATTACCCAGTATGGAAACATTTCTCTCATTCATCTCTCTGGGGTATATAAACACAATGTGAATATAGACCGTGTAGATTTCCCAGTGCACCCAGGGTCATACAAGGGTTGTCAGAGTAAGGACCAAAGGGGATTGGCATAGAAGATCAACTCTGCTGGACATTCAGTTTTGTCATGGGAGCTTTCATGATGACCATCTGACCTGCTGCATAACCCTGATATAAAATCATCTCTTATGAGCTCTTCACCATCTTCAGGTGTTGCAGAGGAGATTTTGGGAAGTCATCCACCCTTGATTTGAAGAGAAACTAAGAATCCAACTTTACTCTAGTAAGCAGTGGTTAATTACCTTCAATTTTTTTACTTGACTTCTGTTCTGGATGTGCCTAGCATCAACAACCAACCACTGGATTTTATTATGGGTTTATTTTCTGCTTGAAACATCTGTTGCATTTTCCCCATGCTCATACTTGTAGACCACAAGCAAGTCACCCCTTAGCCTTCTTTCAAACAGACAAATTCCACTGAGTTCTGTCTCCTACCATAAAGTTTTTCAAATCTCAGACTGCTTGTGTACCTTTCCCTGATGCCTTTCCAACCTGTCAACATCTTTTTTGAAGTGCGGACTTGAAAACAGGACAGAGTGTTCCTGCGGTAGCCCCGCGCTTTTGTGCACAGAAATAAATCCAGGTCACGGCTCCTCCTGTGCATGTTCATGACGTTCTGCACAGCAGCACCGCACGAGGAGTTGACATTTATCTGGTTATTTCCCATCACCCCTACATCTTTACAGCTCCCCTATGGTGCAAGGAATGGAGTCCTCTTCTTTTCAGAGGGATCTTTGCCCCCCCCCCTCCCCAGCTCCATAGACTGTAATGAAAGGCCAGCCCTGAGCTTAGGGAAGAAAATGGCTCCCCTGATCCTTGGACCATTTGGCTTAGGACCAACCCCAGGTTTAAGTTAGAGCCTCAAGGGAGACTCCCCAGCTGCAGCAGCACAAAAAGGATGGAGCTGGGAGCAAGGGTGGAGCCTGCATTCCTCAATCTAAAAGGAGACTTTTAGTCTCTTCCTCGCCTCCCTTTCTTTGAAATGTCTCTCAAGAGATGGTTAGAGAACAAAGGCGAGGAATGAATAAAACACACATTATCAGCACTTTGCATGAGTCCTGCAGGGAAAGGTGGCAAGCTCTCTCCTTTTCTCCTCCCTTTCTTGTTCCTCCCTTGCCATAGTGACTCTCCCAGCTCCAGCTGGCTTGGCATCCTCCTTGCAATTCTTTGCAAATCTCCCCTTGGAGTCACAGGAGATGCTGGCTTCTCTGTGGACCTCACTGCTTTGCTGCTGCTTATTAGCATCCCAGTTAAAAACGCCTCAACTGGAATGACTCAAATGGCAGTAGTGGAGGGAAACACACAAGAATGGGAACAAAATGCTGCACAATGATAAATGAAAAGCCATAACTGTTGGGGAGTGGTGCACACCACTGACTCACTGGGGAGCAAAGCAGAGCCATATCACTCCTCACCATCAGGAAAATCTGTAAGGACTAATGTTACATCTCAGAACAATGACATTTTAAAAATGAATATATTCTTTCTTTTCTGTCTCTTGAAGCATACCTTTGAAAACTACATTGTCCAGTGCAGCACCATACTTCTTTTCTTTTACATAGGATTTTAATGAAAATTGCTTCCTTTCCAATCCATAGAGTTTTACATAGTTTCTCCAAGTGTAACTCTATTAGTGCCATGCAATGGAAAACCAAGCCCTACATCTTGTTCTAATTGGTCAGTTATTTGTATAAGCCAGAAAATCTTTTGAATGCATTGTTTTATTAGCTATTAAGGGTTTTATGCCTTTTCCAAGCAAGTTCTGCAGAAGACGAGCATTTGCTAGCCTGGAATATGTCAACATAGCTCCATGAATGATGTAAAGCCAAATCTCAATAATGCCATTTATATTAATTTGCATGACTGCTTAATATAATCACAGAAAAGATGGATAGGGATGGATGGTCCATTGTTTTTTGTTGTACACGAACTGGGTTCAAAACAAACAAGAAGTGGTAGTTTTGCATGCAATAGATAGCAGATCTATGGAATTGCTTGCCAAAGGATGTTGCGGATGATAAAAGTTTATAAGGGTTCAAGCAGTGACTGGACAAGTTCACAGTAGAGAAATGCACTGAGGTTACTAAACATACAGAAACCACACCTAGCTCAAAGAGTCCCTGAACTGAGAATAGTTGGATGCTGGAAGAGTATTAGGGGAACGTATCTTATAGGTTTGCCCTTTCCTTACTCTTCCCAAGGCCTCTGCTTATGATTACAGTCCAAAACTGGATGCCGGGCTAGAGGGACCTTGGCATGACCTGGTATGGCTACTCTCCTGTTTTTATGTTTGTGGTACAGATAGTGGTGATAAGGAGGCTGTAGTTGTGTTTGTATTTCCTGAAGTGTTTAGTTCTTACGAGAAAAATGACCTAGATATTTGTATTTATTTCTACCATTACAGTATGTTTTGGGTTACGCATGGCTTTCAAGAAGCAGTGTTGGATAGTGGCAATATTACTTATATTTTCTGTGGATGAGTTGTGTCTTCTTTATTCACAATCTCACAAGAAAATCAGGACAGTAAAAAAAAAAAAAAGGAGAAAATTAAAAACAAAGAAATGGAGTACACATGTTATTTTGACCCAAAACAAGTCCATGACAGCTTAGTACACACAGACAATTCAACAGACATGTTGGCTTTATAATCCATTTTTTGGCGTGAGCATAAGTGATGAAAGGTAGCCATGTGTGCAGATAACTCCATATGAGTGATTAGAAAACCTGGTCATTTTTCCCATGGCACAGGCCCCTACCTGCCTTTTTAAAGACAGCCTTCTTCCAAGATGCTTGATGAATGCCAGCTTGTTGCAGTATTATCAGTAATGTCATATACCTGTGAACATGCAGCCCAGCCCTGCAAGAAGCAAGTGTCAGGGAAGAGGATGAAAAGCAGCCTCTAAAAGCTTGAATACTCCAGATGGGCAGACTGTCCCCAGGGAAGAGCTCTCCTCTTGTTTCTATCAGCAAGCAGAGGGAAACAGTTAAAAGAGACAGGCCGTGTTTGCATTAATATTTCGAGTGTTTTGGCCAAAATGTAGCTAAATAATGAATCTGAAGGTACTAAACACTGTTGTGTGAAGCTGGAGCTCAGACCAAACAGAGGAAGCGAGGTGGCAGGAAGGCATCTTGGGGAAGCAGAAACTCTGCTTGGCCCTGTGTGCCATCAAGGTCTCTCCGGAGGACTCCACAGAGATCAGACTGAGAGACCATGACAAACCTGACAGCAACCTCAGGAGGAAACTTTGGTGTCAAATTAACAGCCAGTGGAGAGCTTTTATCGAAGCAGCGAAGGACTGCAGCTTAGCTGAGAAAATCCAGCGAGCGCCTGTCTATCCAGCAAGCAAGAATCACCTTGGCTAAATTAACCAGTGAAAGCAGGAGAGGCATCGCTTCCCTGAAGGGCTGGAGATCACCTGAACTTCTCCAATGGCAGTCAACAGGAGCGGCAAAGGAAAAACAGGCACTGAATGAACACCACCATATGGGATGTTCAAACTACTGGTGGAGAACTGAGCTCAAAAACTACTGCCAAGATGCTGCTGGGGGTGGGAAACAGCAAATCTCACTTAGCAGCCATAGATTAGATCTAGATGCAGACACAGATATTGTTGGTTTATTAATGCACCTATTCTCAAACTGGGTGGCATGTCCCCCCGGGGGGCTGGAACGCACAGGGTTGAATAGTTTACTTCTGCAAGGGAGAAAGCATGTCTGAAGCAAATCCCCCGCACCACTTCCCTCTGTGTTATTGCTCAGATCAACCAGACTTGCTCTTCCAGGACGCCAAGACCCACAGGCCACATCCGACGTCCACGTGGAGCCCCCGCCTCTGCATCGCCTGTCCTCCCCCAGCGGGGGACGTGCCCAGCTGCTCTCACCATGGCCTCAGCACTGGCCTGGCCATGTTCCCGAGCCTGCACTAAACATCCCCAGTGATTCCTCCTGCTCCCTCAAATTAGGATATTTTCCCTGGGCACTGCTGTCTGAGTGTCAGTTTTTCCAAGTTGAGGCTATGCCAGCTTTTCATTTCCTTTTCTTTCCTCATACACTAACTCAGGCTTTGTCCGTGGGAAGCTTTGTCTAATAAAAGCACCTGGTGAAGATACTAGTTTTCCTAGGCCTCCAGGCTAGGGCTCAGGCTGGTGGTAGCTATCACACCTGTTGAAATCACAAGGCATTTAAACCCATCTCTCCTGCTGCAGTGGCAGCTGACAGGGGGGTTGCAATATCAGGATATACAATAGCAGCTTATAGCAAATGAATAAAAAAATATAAAATATAAAAAATATAAAATATAAAAACTGACCAAAGATTGAGGTACCATGCCTGCCTGATGCACACAGTTGGTTCCACTGAGAAAGGCAGTCTACACTGACCAGAAATGCTGACCTCTTCCATTCACTGCCACCCATTTTATTTCTGTTCATGCAAGTATTTGAGTTCATTCCTCTGCTTCTCGCACTGTGGTGCAAGAGGCTGGTCCTGGCTCTTGCTCAGAACGGTATGCTGCCACAGACGTCTCCTCATCTCTGCCGAGGGTAGAGCCACAGAGCCAGTCTTCACTGCCTGGGCACTTCAGTCCTCTATGAAGAGCATGGACACCCACCTGCCCATGCTGCTTTAGTCATTGGTGATCAAAACTCTCCTTCAGTTCCTGGGTCATCTGCGAGCAGTGTCAGAGCAAAAGAGGTGTGAGGGTGGGTCAGAAGAAACTTCTTTGGTTTCCAGTAACAGAGCCCATGGGTCTTTTATCACAGCCTAATGGTTGGGCAGAAGCTGCCATTGGGATTGTCTGACGGGAAACTGAGGTGGGTTTAGTGACCAATGACAAGATCAACTCACCAGGGCCACAGTAGTGGAAGCGCATACATCATATAATAAGAAAGATCACCCAATGCTGGGTAAAAGGGAGGAAGATATTCTGCCTTAGCCTCTCCTGCAGATCACTGCAAGTTTAACTCCTGAGTGTAGGTTCAAGAAGACTCTTAATTTTGTGATGAGAAATGCAGAGATTTGATTTGATGCTGGAGAGCTCAACAGCAGAGAGCTGGTGACTTTCAATAAACACCCCCTATCAATCAGCAGAGCCTGACACAGCTTCACAAAGAACTGAATTTCATTCTAAACAGATATATTTGTTTTGGAAATGTGTTTGTAAAGCCGAACGTGGTGCAAGTATGCTGCTGGCGGTGAATTTTCTGGCGGAGTCCCTCTTGGCATGCAGCAAAGTTACTAGTCCAGTCCCGTTGTTCACGCTGGGCCTGAATCACCAGCATGTTGCTGCAGCTTTGTGCTGGTACCATTCCAGAGAAACGAGTGAGAGGCTCTGGAGAGCCCCTGAGCCATGCTGTGCTCCCGCCGGCATGGCAAAGACAGTGGCAAAGCTGCCCGCCAGCGTCTGGCTCTGTGCAGGAATGCCCCTCCGGCCGCATCAGGATCCTCTCAGTGTTGTCTGCCATCTGCTCGTCTGTGCCTTGTTTTCTCTCCTGGTCCTACATCAGGCTGGGTGGGCAGGGAGCAGCCCAGTGAAAGGGATAAGCGGCTGCTGTGCCTCCTGCAAACAGTAAGAACTGTGTCCCAACTGTGTTGGAGAGTGATGATGACAGGGATGCTACAGTGGAAACTGGGGGCAGAGGCACAAAATCCCGGTTAGGTTTGCATCTGACCTATGCTCAAGGTGAGTAGCGCCCTGCTTTACTGGAGGAAAGAGTCAAGTGTCTTAGAGTCAGACGTATGCCTTGCACATACCAGCAAAGAATTATTTTGAAGCTAAGACCTTCAACAAGGACTTGAAATAATAGGATTTAGTTCTCACCACTGTCATGACTCTCATGTGTCGCCAAACAACGTTATTTCTCTGGGTTTCGGTTCTTTCCCTGTGGAATGAGGAATTTCATCTTCCTTCTCCCATCCTTTGCTGCTCCTGCCTATTTAAACTGCAAGTTTTTAGGCCAAGTGTTGTTTCTCATAAGGTGTACATACAGTGCATATGCCTAGGAATAAAAATATAAACTTAGGACTCCTATAAAACTGTCAAGCCCCAGTAAGGAACCTGCTCACCCTGCAGGCTGTGTCTACCAAGTGGCAGCGTATGTGGTCAGTGCTTTGAGAGGTATGAATCTGATGTTTCCTTGTATCCTTAGTCTCTTTGACCCCGTGTGCTGCCAGACATCCATGGCTACAGCAACTCTCCCTAATCGCTAGCTGCTGGCAAATACACAGTCAGTCACCAGCCACTTTTGAAGCGTGCCAGACACGTAGTGGAATATCTGCTCCTCTCAACCCATCTGCACAACAGGCTACAGATGCCAGCTGCTTTCCTTGGAGTGATATGGATGAGAGAGAAAGAAGGGAAAAGGAGAAAACAGAGTAACTGAAAACCACATTCTCCACACTTCTTTCAACTCATTTCCCTCTTGCCTGCATACTGTTGTCTTGCTTTTGCCCCAATTTTTCTCTCCTTTCCATTTTTCCATTGACTAATTAGGCTATCATTGAGTTAAGGAGGTTAGTGAGTTTTTATCACATGACAATAAAATATGAGATGTTCCTAAAGTGTCTCTCTTTCAACATATAGGACTGTTATCAACATGTCCCCTACTTGATGGTTTAGATCATTTGAATACACTGACAAGAGCAGCCAGTTCTGAGAACCCCTCAGTGTAATTCACCCTTCCTTCGCAAAGAAAACTGACCCTGCAGTTTTCCTTGGGAATATTCCTGATTTAAAAAAGGGTAAAAGATACAAAAGAGCACTGGGGATAATAAGCCTAACCTTGTTCTCCTTTATAGTCTCCCGACACTGCTCTGACTCCACTGATCATGATGAAAGTACTCCTGGTTGATGCTGGCCAGCAGCAGTCGAAACGGAAGTTGAGTCGTCTGAAATGAAATCTAGATGGTCTGCAGCAGGTACACGTGAAAATGCGAATGTGCAAGATCTGAGGCATGTTGCTATGGCAAACTGCTGTGAACAAGGCTACCACATAAGTAGCTGGTCATTATCTTGCAACAATATTAACAGGGAACGACGTCACCATGACTCTTGTGCAGGATCATACATATTTTGTGCCAATATTTTAGGATGAAAATGGACTTCTTAAAATTTTTATCCTCCTCGTGCAAATCTACATGCAAATCCTCTTCTTTTAAAATAAATGTAGCTGGGTATGATTTTGTGCATGAAGACACATGAGCATGGCTGTATCACCTGAATAAATTCCAGTCCAATGGCATTGAACCAGTCATACAAAACAAAGTGCATTGGACCACTTGGATATACAAAAAAAGAGGAAAGACATCTTCACTGTGTGCAACTTTTCCTTTTGAAAACAAAACGAATGAAAGCAAGCAAAGGTTAATCATTCCATGTGCCCTCAGACGAAAGGTGGTTGATGGAAGACAAGAAGTCATTTTGGGAGTTCGATTTTTCTAGCACACAAATTTTTGTGAAATTCTGAATTCAGACAGCATCTACCACCTCAAGTTCCCCAGCTTAAATGGGAGTCCTGCAGACCCTCCCTGCATGTGGAATGAATAACTAAAGATTGTGAACAGCAGAAGCCACATTTCTTCTGAGTGAAGTCTGTCTGCACAGACACACCTTATGAATGAAACCATTTTCAATTCACAACTCTTATTAATTTGGTGACAGAGAGGGAGAGCACAAGACTGGTGGGTACAATGAGCTAATTGGATAAAAGGCATGTGAAAACACTATACTTATAATGTACCTTGTTAGCATATGCAAATGAGATAATTATACAGGCTGATAGCAGTTAGGCACAGTAATACATAGTCCATGTGAACTGTCCACAAATACTTTTGAGATCAAGAAATGAAAGTAAATTCTTTAAACATCCTAATTGGTTGCCAAAAGGAAATTCATTCCAGCTAGAACTTAATTCAGTGTAAAGTAACGTAACTCATTTGATCTCAATGAAGATCAAAAAAACACAAGCATATCCAGACAATCTTGGATTAGGACGCATTGTTTGTATATATTTACTACATAAAGTTATTATGCAAAAACAACCTAAATGAGATGAAGGCTCTGCAAAATCATTCATTACTATTTCTCATGTGTTATTAGTGAGCTGAACACTGTCCTGTTCATGCAGGGAGACACCAGATCTTCCTAAAATCTGGGTCTGCGTACAGAATTTCTACAAGTCAAATGGATAGTCAGATGTTTCTCATTCCCTCAATTGCACTCAGTGATTTTGCACTTCAAATTTAGGCCAGCCTCTCACCTTTCAAACTATTAATGTACCTCAGAGACATTTTCTAGGGAATTATTCAGGTAGACAACATTTTTTCTACTTGATTTGCTATGAAATGACAAGCACTGTTAAACCAAAGGTTAATCATTGATTAAGTTTAATGACACTAAAAGAAACAGGTCATGTGAGAAAGCAATTGCACTTTCATTTTTGCTGTCACAGGTCATTTATAGCTTTTGATTCAAATTCCACCCCACGCAAAGAGTTGCTAACAACATCCTACTTCAAATTCTAATGTACTACAACTGCAGAGCAAGCATGTGAGCTGGCAGTAATCAGGCCATTTGTAAAGCATACACAGATTCTTTCATTCATCCTGGCCATTAAACTGTTTGAAAAGATTATTTTATTGTTCCGCATTAAGAGGCAGTGCTTTTGACAACTTGTTTTACAGAGAAGTGCCCCATTTTATTTGTACGCAAGACTGTTCTGCCATTTCCGTGCATTTAAGAACTTCAAACTCATCATCGCCTGCAGTTCTTCCCACTTTGGTATGGACTTTAAACAAAAAAACAACAAAAAAAAGGGAACCAGTTTGAAAAGAGAGCATTTATTTTCTCTGTGACCAATAGCTCTTGTGCCCCAAAATACATGAGGAGCTGAAAAGTCAACTGTAAGTCTCTCTGATTCTTTCAAGGATGGCTACAGCAGCAGGGAGCTGCTCATAGCAGTAATAGAGCTGGCTTCTGATCTCATCCTCCTTTGTACCGTGGCGTATCCATTTGGTTCCAGGACGTGACTCTTCCTTTACACCAGCATCAAGCAGATCAGAACCAAATATTCCATCTGCTGAGGGAGAGTTAATGGGCATTGTTAATCCAATATGCATCTATGCTTTGGCCTACTAGCCAAAATAATTAGCCCTCTAACAAAGAAAGGAGCCATTGAAAACTTAGACGTGGGCAGGAAATAAGCAATAGAAGTAGATCATGAGGCTTCTAAGGCTATATAAAGCCTCCGTAAGCTTTCTTTTCTTCCTTTTCATCCATGTAATATGAAAAAGAAGGGCCTACTGCTCTAAGCTTTTGGACACTCACATCAGGACCCACATATTTTATGCACAAATGCCAAAGAATTTTCAAAACTGACCTTGTTTGAAAGAAAAAACACAAAGACAGTGATATTGGCTTGACCTAAAAAGCCAGGGTTTCTGTTACAAAGAGCACTTACAGGCAAAGGGGAACTGTGCTTTCAAAGAACTAATGATGGGACAAAAGAGATGAGATTGCCTTTATTTGTACATTGTGCATGAATTCAGGGATGAATCTGGCTCTTTGGAACCAGACCATTGCCAGATGCAAAGCTGCGGAGAATGGCTTGTCGCTGAAGCATAGCACTCAATCTTCATGCAATGGGCAAACCACTCCAGGTGTGATTTGATGAAAACAGGCTGCTGGTATAGATCAATTCCAGAGTATCACCAGAGTTGATATCAAGAAATTGGCTTGAAAATGGAAGTAGAACTGATTCAACAAAAGGAATGCCTTGAAGCATTAAGATATTTCTCTTTTCAAATAATGCAGTGAGCATTGTTCAAACATATAAAACATGAAGAGAGCTCTAGTTCTGCAATATTGACACTTTTTTTTTTCCTTTAAATCTAATTCAGGAATGATAATGAAAAAGTCTGCATTAAAAATTCTCATTTTCAGTGCTGCAGTGTTGCAGCATTGCCGTAGGCTTTTTGAATACTCACTCCACATCCACATCTATTTTCACCCTTTCAACCCAATTCTATATTGTTACTGCTGAGTGGTGGAGCTGCCTTTGAAAACATACAAAGCAGGTGATTTTCAATTGTGTAAAGCCGTGTTTGGCTTTAGGCATTTGAGTTCATGGGAATAGCCTTTCAAAGTGCCTAGTCCAAAGCATAGTGAAGTCAATGGAAAATCTCTAGGTGACTTCACTGGGCCTTGGATCCAGTCCAAACTCTGGAGCCTCGAAGTCTGGAAGTCTCAACTGGGCTTGAAGTTAGTCCTAATTGTTCAAAAACAGAACAAGAATTTTGCAAGTCAACGTCCTTCACACATGCTGTGTCCTATTTTGCAATGACTTGAGAGTCTCCTCAAAGGCCGCAGGCATTCAGCACCTCACAAAATGAACTCCCATCTTAAGATAAACTTTCTTACAAAAGTCGCAGCAGTAGATGTGCAGTGGATTCATTACGTTGTCTCGATCCTTCTCTGCCAAAATTCGTCCATCTTTGGAGTTTAGTCATCTTTAGCCACAAGTTGTGGTTGCAGCTCATGTGCTGAACTTAGAAAGCCACATGGAAATTCACTTCTAGGAGACTATTCCCTCCATGAAACAGCTAAGAAAAATAAATAAATAAAAACAAAAATACAAAAATTTAAAGTGTGATCTGATCTCCAAAACAATTCTTTCCCCATAAAGTTCCCACCCAAGGAACCAGTTATATGCATGTTTCAAGGAACTATATTGTTTAAAGAAACTGTTAATGTCACACAGTTAAAAGAGAGAGATGCAGCTAGATTTAGTTAAACAATTGACTAATAACTCAGTCAACAATATTCTTATCCTAGGTAGTAGTTATCAGCTTAGACAGCTGTTACAATCTTTCACTGTAATACTTAAAAGGCAAACCACCAAATTCAATACCATATTGTTTGTGTAGTAGTGTTTGTTTAAAGGTAAATCACTCATAAAAGTGTAATTTCCTGCCGATACATAATGGCGGATAGTGGCAGGAAGCTGGTCCGAGCAGACTGAGACCCTGAGATATGCAGCGCTAAATTGCCATCAGTACTTCACCCCAGCTCTAAAATGATTGTATTTTTACACCCAGTCACACCTAAATTAGCACCAGCATATTAGGCCTTCTTGCAGGCACCTCTTTTCTCTTTGTGCAACAGCACAAGATAAGAAAAAGTGCTACAATCGACACAATGAAGTCGTGTTTCTCCAAATAAAGATTCCCTTCCTGCCGGGGAGACCCTGCTGGGCAAAATTCCCTCCCTAGTCTTTTTTTCTTATTGATTTGTTACAGAATCATACTTTTATTTTGGATTTCCTTCTGCTTGCTTTCAGCTGACACACTACTTCACAGGATTTCATCACTTTTGGAACTGCTAATTGAAGCTCCCAAGTTCACAGTGTTTCATCCACTGGTTTCTGAGTGTCAGTGGCATAGACAGAGACCAACTGCTGTTGGCTTTGGAAGAGCTGCTCTAGTTTCATGTCAGTATAACCAAAACCCCAATTAACTTGTAAGCATGTACTAACTCTTCACCCAATGGCCCCTCAACCTACATGGAGCTGGCAGTATGAAAGCAATGGGGATGCTCCCAGGGATTAAGCCTGAGACACTGACACTATATCATGCATAGGATGAAATGTGCCCCAGGAGGAACCACCTATTGTTCCCATCTTGGTCTTTTGAGCTGAATGCTTTTTGCCCAATTTTATCTGCCTAAATCTCAGGTTGCTGAGTCCAAGCCATCTCTCTACATGATATATGTTAAATTATAATCAATGAAAAGAGAGGCAGAACGCAATTCATGCTGTGCACTCTCTGTACCTTTTTTGGGCAGAATGAAATCAGCATCCATCTCTCAGGTGGAGAGGGCCCCTAGTGCCCAGGGCGAGTGGTTATGTATTTTACTTTCCTTCATTTCTCTAAAGAGATATCCCAGGATGCCATCAATACGCCTCGATGGCCTGATGCCAGAGCACTCCCCATGTGCCCTAAGAATGCACAGGATAAAATCTTACAGCCTATAGCTCAAGCCCACGCAGAGTGGGGAGGAAAGGGCTCATGCTGCATCTCTCGCCCTTTCTCTGCCAAGAGCCTAATTGCTCAGCCAGCTTAAGAGAGGAAGAACAACTTGTGTCCTCTGCTCTCTCTTACGTGTCTGTACCTGAAAAGCTGGACCCAGCCAGACCTGGATCAAAGCCACAGTGTTCAGAGGAAGTTTTGACAGAATGAGGATGTTGAGCCTTATTTGGTAGGAAGGGCAGTTGCTGTGGAATTTGTACTGGGACTCTCCTGTTCTTTTGGACAGGAGAGACTTCTGATACATGTACATGTAGATATTTTTATAGAATTCCTTTTAGCAGTCCACAGAAAGGAAATAGGAGTCCTGCAAAGATCACAGAAAAGTGAACTACTCCGCTAAATTTAAAATCATAAAACATTAATAGAAGGCTAAATTGGAAATCAGTTCCATCTTCCTCCATCTGCCAAGCTCTGCTTTCTCAGCAGCAAAGCACGTAGCTTAGGGAAATTCTCCCACCTCTCTCCATTAGGGTTTGATGTTATCAGCTTTTTCCTGTCACATACAAAAAATTACCTTTAATTAGCTCACTTTACAGCTATACTACCCAGCCTTGGAAACTTGTTTTGGGATATGTGGAACCAGTTGTCTTCTCAAGTGTCTTATGAATCATCAGCAGAAATAAATACATCAAAGTCCTGCAGCTCAGGAGGGCTGTCTGGCATAACTGAGGCCAATACTTAGTCCTGGAGATGGAGCTCTACTGAACATGCCATTCCTTGTGCACAGTCCTGCATCCAGTCCAGTTCAGCCATCACTGCCCCTAGGCTATCTCAGCATTGAGAGGACCAAGAGCAGAAAGCTACCTTGTCTTCCTATGTCAGCAAGTGTACCCCAAATTATGACCTAGATAGAAGACTTGCTTGCCTAAAAATGCTTTTTTTTTCCTCCCAGTTGGTTTTTTGTTTGTTTTTTTTTTTAAACACAAATGTATTTAGGAAAACGAGTTTCCAGTGCAGTGTGAGTTGATAATTGCCTGAAGTTCATGTTGTTAGAAATGAAGGGGGATTCACTTCCTGATAAGTTGGATGAAATCCTTTTGCAGGTTGCACAGTTCACAACTAAATATAGCATTTGTCAATGCTTTCCTCACCCGGAGGAAGAGAAGATTGTCTATTGGTTTCCTCTTCATTAAACAGTTGCTAAAATAAAACATCTTTGTTTAATTGAATGCCTCTGCAGACTTAGTCAGGTGCAACTCCTATTTCTTCAAACAAAAGGATAACAAAGGACACATGCAACTGCCATATAACCTTGTCATTTGCTTTGAGGAGAGGAAGAGTTACACGCCAGTCGTACGTTTCCCTCACTGCTTCAAGGACAGAAGGAACAGCTGTCAGTCTGGGGGCAGCAGGGTGGAGGAGGATCACACACTATGTAAAAGCAGAATAGGATTTGGAGTTAAATTGCAATCAGCAGGGGAATGATTTGGAAAAGGCTATGAGGGACAGAGTTTTGTCATGGCAATTCTCTTTGCTGGACCATCAGGTTTCTGCTGTAGTAGGTGGTTCCTCACCCAAAAAGTTCTCTTGAACACAAGCGAGATTTTACAATGACTCTGGTGTGAGTGAAGATGCCATAATTTGGCATCACGTGTGCAAAATGGACCTCTTTGGTATGAGGACTGGGCTATCGGCCTGAGTCAACGATTGGGTAAATGTCTGTCCTTTTTTAATGAATATTATTTCTTATTACTGTTTGCACTGCAACCCTGACTAAGAACAAGACCTCTTCATACTTACAGAGGCAAACCCTGCCCCTCCAGACTTGCATTTGAAATCAGTGAGAGAGATGTGGTATGGCAAAGTTAACAGAAACGGAAAGGAAAGAATTAGGTTGTCAGAAATCACACAAGACATTAGCGGCAGTGACTGAATGCTGAATTTAGGATGCTAATGATAGAAGGTTGGAATATGGGGGAATAATTAAGGAAATCTCCCAGGAGTTCATCACTTAGCTGATGATAAAATTCAGGGTTTCTGAATAATACTCTGTGTTATTCATAATAATAGAATTCAGAATAACACACTGTTAATAACATACATAGACCCATGTTTTTGCAGTCTGTACTCTGAAAAAGCATAGGAATCTCAGGCTTTTCTTTTCTTAATTCATCAGGTCTGAATTTGTTCCCCCTTCAGTCACAGCAGGGGGAACTTTGTGGAAAGCCACTGAGTTATACCAGAATGAAATTCAGCAGAGAGCAGAAAAGCAGCAAGTGACCTGCCTTGCAGTCGCAGTGAGACTCTGCCTGCATTGCTGTTGTAAGATACATTTGCTAGCCTGTAAACTACTTCCACATGAACCTGGATCTGTCCCCTCTTCCCCTTCTCCCTATCTTAAATGGTATAGCACAGGCAAAGCCCCGCACTGATCTCTGGCTGTGGCAGCCTGGGCATTCACAGCTCCCCAGGCCTTCTCTAGCAGAAGAAGAATAAATCCAGACAATGATGATTGCAATTCACGGATTTGTAATCATACAGGTTTTAAGGCCAGAGAGGCTGTCATGATCTCGTGATCTGATAGTCTGACCTTTGGCGTAACCCAGGGCAGAGAAATTCATGCAGAAGCTCCTGCACAACCCTGTGGTCTCAATTTGTGGTTGTTGGTGGTTTAGAAACTATGGCTTCCTCCAGTCTCCTGATGATGGAGAATCACCACTTCCCTGGTCAGGTATTGCAGTGGTTTGCTACGCTCCGTGAGTCACCTTAACACAAATCCTCTTAAGCCTCACAGGCCTGTTATTCGCTTGCAAACCTGGAAAACAACACATTTTGCAGATTCTGCTTCAGTGCAATACAAATAAAAATCTCATGCTGAGTGTATTGCTCAGCCTAAAGCATCCAACAGAAACCAGAGCTGGTGCCCAGAATATATGGATATTCTCTATAAAGTGTCACATCAGAGAGGAAAACCTACTTTCTACCTATATCATAAATTTACAAGCTGGTGTATTATCCAACCCAGACATTGTTATTTAAGCCAGTCTTGGCCTCAGAGAGAAGGTCTGACTTTGCCAAGAGGCTCCTAAGGACATTGAAACTGAATTTCTCTTCCTATTTGAAAACATCTCTCGCTGAAACACTCTTTGAGGGAAATCACAAACGCAGGAAACAGCAGCTACAGTGCCGCATGTTTGTCCGTATAGAAGGAATGTGATGATATCATTTTGGAATGTGCTTTCTTTCTCAGGTTTTTGTTTTGGTGGTAGGAATGTCACTTTCTTAAAAAGTAAAGAACATTCTTGGCTGTTTTCTCCCTCCCCCTCCTTCCAAATTTTGCCTACAAATCAATATTCTCATCTCCTGCCATGTGTTTTTCCCAACCTGTCAGATACCGTTCTCATGTTACTAGTACAACCATCTGATGTCAGGCATCCCAACAGGCAATTATAAATAGTCATTTACTATTAGCTAGAGGGTTTATTTCTATAGATATAAGTTTCAAGATGTTCTTTGCTATTTTAACTTGAAAGCGTTATTTATTTGCATTTGGCATAGAGGATTTGACCATTTAAAACATGTCCATTTCCATCATGCTGTGGTAAAACCCCAAGTGAAACCTTAGCCATCTGAAATGAACCGTAAATCCCTCATGTTATCCATTTTCAGAGGAACGCAAAGGCACGTGATGTCCTGTTCTCCACAAATCTTTTACACCTTTTACACGAATCTTCTCCACCTCTTTTACAGCTCTGCCTGAGAAGGCCCATTTCCCAATGGACACATCCTTATAGCCAGATAACATTTGTCAGCGCAGATGAAGCTGTCCAAGACATGGAGATCTCCTTTGCCATGCTTTTCTGTGGAACTGATACTTTTTTCCCCATTTAAACCTAATTCTTGTGTTATGCACTTCTACTACATCCCCTATTACATCATGCTTTTATGCTTCTACTTCCAATTGTTGTTAAGACTAACTTAAGGTTAAGCAATATCCTAAACCAGTCTCTCAAGGCCCCCAAGAACTAATGCCCCAAAGGCACTGAGATGCTGGAGAACACACCTGCACTTCCAAGAGGCAAACCCTGTCTCATCATGCCAGGTTGTTGTCTCTGGGAGCACCTTCCATCTCATGGAGGAACGAAAATTCAAAATTGCCCAGGAAACAAACGTTCAGACAGAAGAATCTGAGAGTTTAATACTATTTTTCTCATCTGAAGTGGCTTCCTGCTGTGGATCTCAGTGTGCTTTGCAGATGATCAGGACAGAAATGATCCTTCCAGGAAACAACATGGGGGAAACTCTTCATGGTTGGAAGGTTCCCTTGTCCACAGGGGTAAGATGAGTGTGGCTTTCCCAAACGACAATGCTAGTGCCTCAGGAGCTTGTCCTACAGCAGTCTGGGACCTCTTGAAATGGCAAGTGGATCCCTGCTGGTTGGAAGGACAAAATGAGCTTCTTGTCCACCCTAGCAGCCAGCCTCATGGTGTTTAAATTTTGATATTGAGAAGGGCAATGTGTACCAAAACAGTGAGTTACAAAAAACCTACTGATCCCTAAAAACAACATGTTTTCTAAAGTGTATGCTTCAGCAATGAGCATCTGGTAAAGAATACAGTAGAAGAACTGCAGGGCATTGCCAACATGGGAGTCAATTCAAATGCAAAAATGTTGATTCCTGTATAAATGAAAGCTGACTCCAGAAAGCTGAGTCTTAAAGTCTTCTTGTCCTAGTGTATCTATCTCATGTCTCAGAGATGACATGGTGTGTTTCCTAGGTCTTTATTCTCAGAGAAGAGCAAAATTAACATCAGTCAAACTGCAATTTCTGATCAGGATCATCATGTCTATAGTAATGAACACAGCGCTAGTGAAACCCAATTCACTGTCCTTGATCTAATGTTCTGTCTGATCTCCAGCGTCATTTCCAATGAACGCTACTGTGTTTTTTTATCATAAAAGTCTTTCCTTTTATTGAAGAATGTTTGACAAAATGCTAAGGATCTGTAATTGGACAGAGAAGAAAAATTATCTAATATAATCAAGGACACTGCAAGATCAAATATTGACTTTGCACTAGCAAAGCCGTTGCTACAAAAGAATTAAGCCTGGCTGGGCAGATGCAATCCTGCAAGCATCACCTAATACATTTTCTTAAATCTTCTATACTGGCTACAAAATGATTATGCAAAACCAGAGGCTTCCTACTGACTTAAATCAGTATTGTGTGTGGGTGTAAGGGTGTGCCTTCACTGGAGCAGTTTACAAGGCAGGGGCCAGAAGCCCAAGTCAACAAGTCTCTGTATTCTTTAACAATTAGATAAACCAGTAGTAAGTTCATAATTGCAATTCCACAAAGTAATTTCATGTGCCTGGGAGATGACCATATGCATAAAATTAAAAGAAGAAAGCTTTTCATCCCTGCAAACTATATTACTGAATACTCAGGTCTTTTCTATTTGCAGCACACGAGCATAAGGGAGGGCAGGGGTCACCCTGAGCAGCATGGAGGTACCAAGAGGGGAAGAGGGAATCCTCAAGGCTGTAAATTCACTGAGTTCAGTTCAACACAAAATACAGAAATGCAGCTCTCTCATATGCTACCTCTTCTTAGCAGTTTTCAGCTTTTTGGTTGTATGCAAGAGGAAATATCTTGAGATAAGGTTCTTCGATCTAGTATAACAAATAGGTTATGAAAAATCCTTTTTACTCTGACCAGCTTTGAAATAACAAAGCAGCTATATTTCTGAATTATTATATTTAAACTGTCTTTCAACTTTCCTTTTTCCCCCGACAGCTTTAAATCTCTCTGTGGGTAGAGGTCTAATGTTGGCACATGCAATTCTATACTTTAATCATTTTTTAACTACAAGATCAAAGCAAGTAGGTTTTTATTACTCCAGCGTCCGATACTTCATAACTTAGCTATTGAATGTCAGGCAACAGCTCTTCTCAACGCACTGCATTAAAATAAATCTTTCCAGCTACACTCCCCTTCCACCAAGAAATGTATTAAAGAAAAAAGAGAAGAATATTTTATTAATCATATGAAAATTAGTAGTAATACAAATAAAATATTACAAACTTGTTTCTACATTTACTCTGGGGCTGTGCGAGCAGTATACCGCCTAAGAAGAAACCCTGTGGCAGAAATCGTTAACATCTTAATCTTATTTTAATTTCTAACACTTTTCTTCACTTTCTCTGCTCCCACACAGGAGCCCAGAGAAATTAATACCTGGCCTGTAGCCAGACTGGCTGGGTGAGTAGTCCCCTGGGGTATTATTCTTCTGGCCACAGCAGTGCAGAGCCATCGCACCAGAGGAATGAAGGCATCTTCTACCCCCCTGGTGTCAATCCCTCCCTCACTGTGCCTGAATCCTGTCTATGTTGCTGGTCTCTCTCCACCACCCTGTCTATGGGAATTCCTCCCACCCATTTACTAGTGTCTCACTCTCATAGCTGGGTATCATGGGAATAAAGTTTTCTGGACTGATTGCACACTTGTTCGTTCTTTTGTTGACACCACTGGCTTTGAGTTTGGGACAATAACTGCAAGACAGGGCAAAACTTTGATCCCTCCTTTATACTTCTGGAGAAAAGATTTCACTTACAGTTATACATGACTTGTTAACCTGTTCACTACTGCTCATGGGGAAGTCACATACTCTCATTTAGAAGTCCAGAGGAATCTTAACAGTGTCTTATTGTGACTACAGCATAAGGTCTGAGCTAACTTTTCTGCACGTGGATCACTTTGGGCACCTGGGCAGTCCCACTGACCCTTGCTCCCTTGCCATTCAGCTGCTCTGCGGGCACGTGGATTTGCCGGGCGGCATTTCCAACCGAGCAGAGCACACACAATGCTTGTTCTTTGTTGTCAGGTTGAAATCCTCCCAAATACTTCTGTCACAAGCTGTTCCAATTAAGAAGGCATGCAATAATATCCCTAATTACATTTTACTTTGATGAGAGATCTAGGCATTTTTTAAAAATGCATGTTGTATAGGGTTAGGAGAATCTTCATTTCAATTCTTTGCATATTTTGGCACGAGCCGTGTCTCCGCCCTTCAGTGGGCTCCAGGCCCTGCAGGGGCACACACATCTCTTCTGCTACGGCAACCCAGGCTCTGGATGCCGGATGCCAGATGCCAGCAGAGTGACACGGGGTTATTTTTTGCTGACTCACCCCAATGCTAAATCTGCGAGCTCTGACAGCTCCAATGCAAGAAGAAAATAGACCCTGAGCAGTCCGGGGGCTTGGATGGAGGGGTCCTGCTGTAAAATCCTCCCTCAGAGCTGTCAGGTTCAAGCAAGTGCTTAGAAGGAGATTTATATTTTGTTGATTACAATGGTAATAAGCCACAAACACAAATTCAAAGAGTAAGAGTCAACCAAACCCATGTTCTCTTTGAGTGAGATAAAATCTCTACCTTTTACACGCCTATCTATTGATGTGTTCCTGGATAAAATGTGTAATTTTAATTAACTGAAAGTACCTGCCTTTTATATTGAACTTGATGCTAAACCCAAAGAAAATCATACAGCAAAAATGCCATGTTGGCTGAGTGCATCTTTCTTTTGTGCTGAGAAATTGGTATGTGCACTGCCTTCCTCTCAATCAATATACATTAGTGTGTAATTGGTGACTATAAAAATATCCACATCACTTTGCTAATTCTCTTGCCAAACAGGCACAAGCATTTATATCTTAAGCTTCTCTGATGCAGGTTCCACAGACAAATTTCTTTCTATTAGTGAAGCAGTTATGGGGAATGCAATTATCCCTAAAATAAGGAAAGAAAAGAAGAAAACCTAAAAACAAATGTGTCAATACAGAACTAAAGTTAAGCACAAAGGAATTAGATTCTTCACTGTAATTGTTTAATACTATTCTAGTATGAAGTATTTGTCTCTGTTATTTAAACTATTATGTCAAAACCCTCTCCATTTAGCACACATATATGTAAGTATGGATGGAGAAATAAATATTATATTTATCTATGTATATCTCAAGAATGCTGTGCTTTTGTTGGATCACTCAGGATTATTTGGTCAGTACAGATCCTTTGATCATACTAAAGAAGAATTTTAGGTCAGGAATTTATATTTATACTGAACCAAAAACCTGAGCAAATGGGTATTTCATTAGAGCTAACTTTTCATCTCCATCCAGACCCAAGTCTCAAACACCCCTTCCTGGATATCCTCTGTTGTCTCTGCCCAAGGGTTTTGCCATCTCACTCTCTCTGTCGACACTACCCTGTTGTTTGGCTAACTAGACCAGGGATTTTGCCAAGTCCTGTTGCTTCCACTTCTGTAGCATATTTAGAATTCCTCCAGCCCTCTCTATCTCAAAATTCTTGGCCCTCCACAACTGTTTTATTTTGGCTGCTAGAAGCCCACACCAACCTAACCAGATTTTGGCTGGCAACACAGATCTTTTTAACCATGTCTGTTTTTCTCTGGGCACATCCTTGTTTACTGAGTCTGGTGGTGGTGGAACCAGTACAGTAAAACTCAGCATATAAAGACACTGAGGAAAATCCACACTGAAGTCTTTAAAACAAATAAAAGTGCCACAAAACAGAGCTGAGGACATGGCTTAGTCTAAGACTTAGGTTTTCTCTGTTTTGGTTTTTTTTTGAGGATACCTGTATCTGTCTACTGACTCCAGCTTCTTTTTAATGTTTCCAAAATGTAAGCATACGATGCACAATTTTAATTTTTCCTGCCCAGTTTGCGCACAGGTGAATGCCTACAAGCAACTGTCTCTGGGTAATGGCAAACATGATGCAGAGACTGTGTGTTTCTGCCATTAAAGCTGACTGAATTGGGCTATTACGGCTAATAATGTCTGTTAATATATTAGTGGATTGCTGGTTTAATGTACACTGGTAGATAAATGTAGATGTTGGTATTGGTGATGGCAATGATAAAAATATAACAGTACAAACACACTGTCTTCTGCTGCAAATCACTTCTTCTTTTATTACCTTCCCCAGTGTTTTAAGTAAAATTCAGCTTCAATTTTAGTAGCAAACGTTTAAGCAAAGCTCAGATAACATTTACCCCATGACCATTTTTATCAGTATTATCTTCCTCCTCTGGTAGGTTAGATAGAGCACTAACTTCAACAGTTTTCCTATATACAAGACGCACAAGATTGCTTTTGTTTAAGAGTTGCCTCAGTGGTTTACTAAAAGACAAAGTTCATCTTTCTTTTTTTTTTTTAGATCTTTTTATAAAACCCATTTTGGCTGAACTTGGAAAATGTGACTATACAATGGGAAAGGGCAGGCCCTCCTTTTTTTTTTTTGTCTGAACACAATGGCAGGATAAGGGAGGCACCGCTCATTACAAGGAATACACTTTAATCAAGTTGCCCAGCACCAAGTATTTGTCTTCCACCACTCTAGATGCCAATGTTTGTTTTCTGTCTGGGAGAAGAAACAGACAACACTTTTCATTTTAATAAAAATCTTTCAGAATGAAGCAAACAGATGACCTAAGTTGGAGGATCTACTTCTTTACTTGGTTTGCAAGTGACTTAGGAGGTAAAGATGACTGGAGGTCTCCCATTACAGCGTCTCTGGAGGAGATTTAACACTTTCCTGCTCAGTTTGCTAGCTGAGAAGCGTGAGATCAATTGTGATGGTGTTTGATTCGAGTCTCATTGCTTCAACAACATTGCTGTTACTATCACATACAGCTTGGCTTGAGTGGGAACTGCAAAACATGCTGCTATGACTGAAACTGCAGTTGGAAAGGTGGAAATCTGGTTTTATTAAACACATGTGGGTGCCTCTTAAAATTACTTCTGCAACTAAAACCAGGACTTCATCTTCAGTCTCACAACAGTCCCATTCTCTGGTACGATAGCGTCCAGTGTTGCCAGTTTCACGATATCATTGCAAGTCTTCTGATATATTTCTTTATCCTACAGTACTAGAGGTCTAAGTATATGAAGACAAGAAATCATAATCATAAGAAAAACTCATCTTTCACCTAAATAATTCATTTCAAGCCTCCAAGTTTGTGCAGAAAAACAGAAAAGCCTTAAAGACTTATGCTGCAGGGAAACTGAAATGCGTATTTATTTTGAATCCTCATTATATCATGGCCAATCTCTAGGACTCTGGGGCTCTAGTGCTACATTTTTTATGTTGTTGGCTGACAGCAGATACTAACAACACTTGAGGGCTTCAAGCATCTTGTCCTGTCTGGATGTAGCATCTGATAACAGCAGAGACTTACTTTATTATCTGCGACCGGGTAGAAATAACAGCCTGAAGACTCCTGTTTTGTTCTAGGATTCATCTCCTTTAAAGCCAGATCTCCTACCCTTTTCTCCCAGCAGAACTTAACTCCCCAAAATCAAGGGAGGAAAGGGTAAGAGGAAAGGTGGAGAGGCAGAAACATGAAACCTAAGTCCTCTTTCCCCTACATCACCTCTTGTACCTGTTGTCACTGAGCTGCAGGCACAAAAGACGCCAGCGCTGCAGGTTGTCCTCCTGAGACTCTCTGCTGGGAACACAGGAGGGACACCAGGGAAGAGGAGACAGGAGGTAGTGGAGGATTGGAACCAAGGTGTTTTATGCCATGCACTTCTCCCCAGATAAATCCCTACTTGCCTTGCGTCACACAGCCCATAACAGCTGAAACTTGGTGGAATCTGTCAACTTGTCTACAAACTACCAAAAAATATCATATTAACTATCAGCCACCATGAGACCGTTTCCCTTGGAACTCATGCTTCAATGGTGAATGAATGATCCCCACTGTTGGAAACACGTCTTATTTCTCATTTAAACTTGCCTCACTGTAGCTTCCTACTGCTAATTCTTGCTATCGCAATGCCATACAGCATCTCCCTGCAAGGGTGAATTAGGCAAAAATGAGGCATACAAAGATACTGCAATTTTGTTTTTTGTGAGCAGAAGCTGGGACCTGCTCTTCTGCCTGCCTGCACTAGAGAATACAGCAGGTATTACTGACAGCATGGAGCTACTTTTGAGGCCCAGGCTACCTGGGCAACGTAGCTAATGTACAAAAATAAATGGTCTGTTGTAAGGACCCTGCAGTAATATCTGGCAAAACATACACTGGACACTGTACATCTTGAGAGGGGCATTGACTGGTGACAAGGATGGGATTTGATCTTTGTCCCAGAGCCATCCATGAATGGATCAGTTCTCATTTTCATAAAATCCTTGTTTATTCTACTGGCCCACTAATTACTACTATTAAAGCAAATGGTACCATGTATGGTCTTGCATGTGTATTACTAAGAGCATCAACAACCTAGAGCTGCCAGGCACCTAGGTGTGTTGCAAGGTGCTGTATGCAAACATCTATACCCATCAGATGGGCATTTCTTTGATTATCTCTCTGTTTTACCTTTTCTAGCTCTTAGGGCAGTTCCCCTCCGTGGGCACTGTCCATACTGGTACCAGCTGCCTACCTGTTTTAGCCATCAGTTGCTACCAGCTCTGCGCTATTCATTTGGCAGAGCTCTCACTCCCAAGCAGGTTGTTATGGTTATGGGCATTTTCCTGGGTTAGAAGAACCAGGAGTGAAGGTGTTTTCACGTGCTTTTGGCTCACATCACCTCTGTGGCCCATGGAATACCCAACTCCCTGAAACCACATCCCCTCTTCACTGCTGACATTGGGAATCCATCTGGACACAAAGGTACGAGATGTAACTGAGCGTGTACTTTTCCTCCCAAACACTGTAAACCACATTGAAATTTTTTTTTACTGTTTCAGAGGTGACATCCATGAGGATGTAGGATTAATTTTTACTCTACCAAAACCAGCAACATTATGTCAGCAGAGAGTCCCATAAGCCGGATTGGAGCTGGACATGCAGCACTCCTGGTGACATGAACAATGGATTATTCTGTAGAAATCCTGCTAAATTTCACCCACAGAGAGGTGTCAGAGATCCCGAGCTGGGGCAAAGGAGTAACCCACTGGCTCCCAGGACAGATTCCTGAAGACATTACTACACGTAAAGCAGCCACTAAGCTTATCAACTGCAACACAAGAGTTTCATTTACATCAAAACAGTTCAAATCAAACATCTCATCATTCATTAGTCATGTTCTTTTCTCTTTTTCTCTTGTTGTGAGAAAATGTTTTTCTTCCACCCAGAGCTTCTAAAACAGTTTTCATTTAGCAGTCTGTTGTCCCTGCTTGGGAAGTGCAGAAAACACGTGGAGAAATATAAATTTATTTATTGGAAATCTTTTTTTCCGGTCAGCTCCGTTACTGAGTCAGCTATCCGTGTGCACTGCCAAAGGAAGTAATGGAAGTTGTCCATACAAAACAGAGGGAGCACAAATCAACAGGAGAGAAAATTGGGTTTCTCTTGAGCCACTGGCAAAAACAAACCTATCAATGATGTAAAACAAGACAGGGCTCACTGCAGACTTGCAGATTCACTGTACTGTATTGATGATATCTAAGTTGCATGACTGCTTCGCAGCTCTTTTTCCTTTAATCCAAATAGTATCAGCCTTCAGACTGCTTCTCGGCGTATCTGTCTGCTTGCAGACACTACTGCACTGATTTCCATCTGGTGCATGTTTTAAAAGTTTTTCTCGCAACCTTAAGGATTAACTGCCCTTTTTTTAACAGAAGTTTAGATTCTGAAGCATGCTAAAGAAAACAATCACAGCAAAGAAGCACCAAATCTCTTGCAAACTCTCTCCTGATCATTGGGCATTCAAAGATCTACCAGCAGCTGTTAATGTAACGTTATGGATGTTTAGCAGGACTTCCTGTATCTAATGAACATAGCTCTTTCACTGAGGAGACAAAGTGCAATGCTGTCCCAGGAAAATAAAAACGATGTAACATTCAGTCAGGAATGCACTTACTCCATGGCCCGGAATGGTGAATTGATCTCATGCTTCTGTAACAAAGATCTCATCTGTAGTCCCCATGCACTGCAGGCACTGGCGCGGCTTCAGAACGAGCGCGATGATCCTGCTCCCAAAAGGAACTGATTAGGAGGGATGTTCCAGGAGCTATTTGATACAGGCAGCCCAATCCAGAATGCCATTTATAAAGGGAAAAAAAAAAACCCCAGCAATCTTAAATATTTTTACATCCAAGAATGCCAACAGCATCATCTAACTAACAGTGAAAATAAAGGCTCTTTAAGCATTCCTATAAACATGGTGTTCCTGGATTTGAAGTAGGCAGAGGGCACGGACAGATGTTTTGGTGTGAGCATGGCACATAGGAGAAAAAGGTTCCGTTTTTTTCCGCTGCTTTCCTCTTGATTTTAACAGGAATTATACACGTAGGTCCATTTAAAATCCTACTGCTCATTTCTCCATGCCTTGCTGCACACAGAATGTATCCAGGGATATGTGAAGCAAAAGGTAAAGTTGTGAGGCGACCCAGTGGTGTTGGAAACAAGGATGATGTAAGTAACACAGGCAACTTGTAAGAAAGGCTTTCAGCATCTTTTGCCAAATATCCAACTTGTGGCGACAGTGCAAGTGAGGGAGTGAAAATGTACTTGGAGTTTTGCTTCGCCAATACTATAAAATAAACCTAAGTTAAAATGGGTGTTGCCCAATCCAATTGTCAAACATTGCTGCCGCAATACAAAGACAAATGTTTATTGGCTTAACTTTGAAACTGCAGTAAATGCTCTTCTATTCAATTAGATAAACAAATACAGTACTGAGTATATAATAGGGTCCTTTCAAGTAAATTATGCTTCCTAACTCATGTGTAAAAGAAAAATTACTTTTAATGTTTATATTCCTGTAAAATAAGAAACCATCAAGGCTCTCTTTCTGTTATATTCCAAATATAAAAAAATAAAAAAGGTTTAAATGATGTCCATTTTATGACAATGTGAACAAAGCAAAGAAGTAAAGCCAGGCTGACATTCCAGCTTTTCTTCTCACTACTACAAGAGAGAGGGAGAAAAAATTCTCTATTCTGTTCTCATTTACAGTAGCACAAATCCCCAGGAACTGCACTGACTTCAGTTGGTTATTTTGGATTTACAGCAGACTGAAAGAGATTAGAATTTGGTAGCACATGAATGAAGAACTGAACATCCACATTCACTCTAAATATATTTTCCTTCCTTATGTACACAGAACAGCAATGCTGTCCTTAGCAATGACACATTATGTGCTATTGGTTTACCTGATTGCCTAGAGATATTTATACAGGTACCAAGCGGGATGCCTCAGCAAAGGATGTACTTAGTTACCTTCTCCAGCAAATGCATCCACATCTATGTCCAGAAAGAACCGCATTCTCTACAGGATCAGGGCGTTAGGCAAAAGACTACAATGCTTACATACAGCATTATGCATCCAGTGATGAGAACCACCTGTTTGTGAGCCTGTTCTATTGTTTCTGCCAAAGATTGGCTCTAAGTCATGACAATCTCTCATGCAGATATATTAGCATACATGGATTGTATATCATTAAAATACCAAGTAGAAAATTGTAGTAGTTATTGTAGAGCACTATGGTTAAAACAATAATTCCTGATCTTGATGAAGGAGGGCATTTTCTTCATACGGCCTGCTTAGTTATGAGAATCTCAGATCTAATCTCAGCAAAAAAGCAATGCAGTGAATAGCTCCCTATCAATTTAAAAGCAATAATACCCCTTGCACAGCATGAAACAACTTTGGATCCTAATGCCCTATGCCTTGTCTGTCTCGTTCAGCTGAGTTGCAACATCCTTACCCACAAGCAGGTAGCCAAACAAACAGTGTCCTTCCTTTGGTCTTGACACCTATCAACATTAAATACAACCGTCTCTTCCATTCTGCAGGCTTTCTAATGAAGTGGCTGCAGGCAAGGAAGAGGGAGCATTGCAAAAGTAAAGTGAAAATAGGCTGCTCCAGGAGATCGACAGAGATTAGGGTTGGATACCCCTGGGCTCAGTTTTACTGTGAGCATACTAATGCCCAAATCTCCAATTGAAATGCTCTGGAAACATTTTCTGCAGCCTCCAAGAACACAGTGCAAAATAATAAATCCAGCAAGATGGTTCACAAATAGGAAAGGGGGGGGAAGGGTTGACTTTTGTGGTTTGTTTCTTTTTCCTGAACTATAACCAAAGAATTGAGAATGTCTAAATATGCAGAACATTTATCAAAAAAATAAAATTGTCAAGGTTTCAAAGTCAAGCACTCAAAAGTTAGGATATGTCAATGCCAACAGTTTTGAGTCCAATGTAAGACGCCTAGGATTTTTTTTCAGAATCTTGATTCTTACGGAGACCCAATCTCTTAGAGACCCTATCTCTAACTTTCCAGCGAGCTCTGAACAACAGATCAACTCAACTACTTGCAAGTGACTTGCTAAATCACTTCAACTCAATCAATCCGACCCCTATATTGTTTCCTGACTTCAGCTCTCCTATACGGAAATCCTGCTGCCCTGTATCTCCAGCCCACGTCCCGCAGCAGTCCCAGGCTCTGTTCTCCATGCTGTCCTTCAATCACACACGCTCTTTGATGAAAGTTACACCCCCTTGAATTAGGTTGTGGAGAGCTTGCCCTGTCCTTCCTCAGAGCTCTCCTCCAACTCGCTTCTAACCACAAGAATCTCACAAAAGCATTTAGGCTGTTTTGTTCTGTGTTTTGATACTGATGAGCACAATAAAGTTCTGGATTCCTAAGCACTGCTGCAATACAAATAAATATGAAAATAATACAGTATGCCTAACGAATAAGAGGCAGGAAAATGACCAGTTGTGTCTCCTTACCTTTCTATCTCAAAAATCACATATACATGTATACATTTAAATATGTCAAAATCAAAGCCAGGTACCTGCTCCCTACATCTGGTGGGAAAAAAACCCTTCGACTATTTTTTTTCTGTGGAATGGCTCAATTTACCGAACAGAAACATTTCATACAGACAAGTATTCAATTAAATTCCTCTGGAAAACAGGCAAGCTTCCACTGGAGCTATGCCAGCCCCGGCTTCTGAGCAGCCAAGCTGGTAGTCTCCTGAGGACCAGGGCTTCCAGCTCCCACAGCTTCAACAAATCTTGCTAGGCAAACTGCCTGAAGATTAAGGAGCCTTGGGCTTGCAGTCCAGGGCAGGCTACCAGGCACAGCCGTGTCGTGGTGCTTGGAGAGCTGAGAGATACCAGGGTCATGGCGAGAGCCATGGCCAACATTCAAGTATCCAACAACTCAGGCTCCAGTCCTTTTTACAGACAATTTCAAACTATTGGAACATCAAGGTTTCCTGAGAAATCAAAACACTTTTCGCCTTCCAGCTCTATTGCATACATATGGGGCAAACAAAAGTAGATTCTTCTTATTCCTTTACTCTCCTTCAGCTGTTCCTTATTACTATACGTTAGTCTTGTTTGTTCCTTTGTATGAATTAGTTTGCAGCTCTTTTGGGAAAGACACCATTTTCCTACCTGTATTTGAACAGTTTCTAGCATAACGAGACCCAGATTGTAGCTGTACATGGTACTGTAAAACAAACAACAAGGTGTTATCATTTCCTTTTTTCCCCCATTAGAGAGGAGCTTATTGAAAAATCAAAGTCTTCCCTCTAATCATTTTCACTCTGTTAGCTGTAGGCAACATTTGTTGGATAGTAATTAAAATAATTTAAAAGTATTTAAATTTTGCATGCATATTGTTTCTTATTTTTTCACAGACTATGTGTTTGTTCTTCCCCCAGCTGAAAAGCTAGAAATCAGAATTTACTTTCCATGTTCTCACCTCCCTCTCTCTACTTTATACCATATTGCAACTTGTCATATTATATTATGAATATCTTATTAACTGTCTAATTGACATATTAGTTACATATTTATGTTGAAGAGGTTTTTTCCTCCACTATTTTTAGAGAGATCAATTTTACATCTCATGATATCCATATCTATATTTATACTGAATATATTCAATTATTTTTTTCTTACCATATTTAGCTCAAGGATTTTAATGAGGATATGCACCGAAAAGAGCTTTGTATCAGCCCTTCATTTCACAAGGCAGATGGATAAATTTCAGCTCTTCTGGGAAATCACACTATTCTACTAGACACAGGTGAGTTTTCCACTACAGCCTCAAGACAGTACTTGACTTTGCAAAGTAAAGACCAAGACGGTCCTTTCTCATTAAAAGAGACGCACTTTGGTTTTCTGAAAACAAGGAGGAGCTAATGAAAACATCTAAGGGAAACAAACTGAAATATTCCTCTAACTCGGAGTGATGCACATCAGAAATACCACACACCATTCCTGTCTTGCTCATGCACTCAGTCCTTATGAACCAAATTCTGCAAACCCATACATGAATAATTACTGTGAGTTCTTCAGACTGAGGCTATTCATGTGATTAAAGCAGCTCTGAACCAAGTGAGGGTGAATAAAATAGTTGGAACATAATGTTATGTACTGCAGTGCGGACCTCTAATTTTATATTTTGTAATAGAAATGTAAATTATTTAAAAAAAAAAGTTGTCTCTCAGAAATGTTACTACTAAAATAAAAACAAATTTCTCTAGGGCTCTATTTACAATGCCAGAAGAATTGCATAAGCACGATTCCTGACTTTCATGAATGTAACCAGGGTGGTTATGCCCCAGAAGTGAATAATAATTAAAAGCTAGATATTGGCAGCTTCAGGCTTGCTTTTCCGCAGGAGCCTAAGGGGTAAACTTTAGAAGGCAAACTTCACAACAGCCACTTCATTATGGAAAGAACCTGCGTCTGATCCCCAGAAAGGCACTCAAAACTAACGTCTCTGTGGCAATGCAAGGATAGCCCACATGAAGAGGACAAGCTTTCATGCTGCCAACCATAAGGATTGCTAACATGAGATTACAAAATATACTGGATTTTGGACATTTTCATCTGTCTCACTAAGCCTGTACAGCAAAAGTGTCCAGCCTTCCTGATACCCTTATGTGACCTTAACAAAAACTGCAGGTGGCCCAGGGAGCTGAGGAGGAGGAGGGTTTTCTGGGAGCAGTTTCCAGGCAGAAGGCAATGGTTCTGCAGGCGTCCCAGCCGTCTGCTGCTGGATGGGGCTGAACCGGGCACGCAGCTGGATCCTGGGTCAGCCAGCACCCCTTGGCTTCAGCAGCCTCTGCTGGCTTTCTTCTGCTCAGAGCTGGGGATTCAGGTTATCTGTCACCCCTACATCAAAGCCTTTCTACTACATATGTGGCATTGCCTTGGCACAGGACCTGTGCCTAACAGCTCACAAACCATAGGTTTGCCACCGTTTACATTTCCTGGCTTTTTTTCTGCAACCATGAGGGTTAGAAATTGCTTTTTAAAAATGAAAGCTGATAATTGCAAGTCAGCATGCTTCTAGTTGCTGAGGCTTTCGTACTAGCAGTATCTTAGTAACTACAATACTCGCGAATATCAAAAGAAATAGAAGAAAGTGATGATACTCTGCAATATATTAAGGAGCCCTCTGGAGATAAGAAAGACTTGATGATTTTTGTTCATGAGCAACGGCATGTCAAAGAGCAAAGTGAGCCTGGTAAGGATTGACTGAATTTACAAGCCCATGCAGAAATGCACACACACAAAAATCACTATGGAAAACGTGCTGTCTAACTGTGCATGAATGTGAACCCAGCAGCTCAGGCACTTTGCTAAGCTCCAGCAGGAAGAGGGAAATACTGCAAGGGACATTCCTGGGTGGCCACCCGCGGCAAACAGCGGGGTGCTGCCTGAAAAGATGGGCCGGGGCGGGTGGCAAAGGACTGTCCTGCCTCCCTGCACACCCATACCCCTGCACGCAGGTGGAGGCAAGAGGGTGTGCGTGGCTCCCGGAGCCACCACGGGCAGGAGAAGGGCAGTAGTGCCAGGCTCACACGGGAAACATTCCCCATTGCGTCCCAAAGCAAACAGCAATAAAACAAACTGCTAATGAGGATGCAACCTGACCCTCTGCAAAGTACATGCCCAAAGACCGTGTGTCTGCCTGGGTTTAAGGGGAAGGGAAGAACTGTGTCGGCAGAAACTTCAAGCTCAAGGGGATTCTTTTAAAAGAACAACAAAAAAATTGTTTGGATATTTTGCTGGTAATAAAAGTTACTCACAAAGTAACACTGCTTTGAAGGAAAGAGGTCTGTTAAACAAAGAACCTTACCCTGCGGAAAGAATTCCTTTTTAACACTAATGTTAACATTTCATTTTTTATAAGAAATCCCAGTGAATCTTCCCTTAAGACTCTTCAGCTCCAGAAAGGATACTTCTCTTTTTTCCTCTCTGCCTGTTGGCCTACTCTGCTGATCCTTCTTCCCAGGAAAGAAATGAACTTTTACTCATGTTTTTTGCTTTTCTTTATTAGGCTATTTATCACACCATTACACAAACCGTTCTCAGACCTGTTAGAACCTGTACAGGCAAAACATGTAGATTTTAGTATTTTACAACAGGAGACCAGCAGCTCCAGGAAACTAAAGAACCCATGACGAAACCACTCAGGACAACATTCACAACCTTGTCTCTGATACTTTAAAAGGCAAGAAACCAACATGTAACACAGAAGCCATTTCTAAGGAATATAAAGGAATGCATTTATTGTAGTGAAAGGCAACCAGCCTCTCATTCTGACACCTTCCTGGTTTTGGGGAGTCAAGTTAACAGTAACACTTGGCAAGGAAGGTGCGATGGCACAAGGCAGTTGGGTCATTGGCAGCTATTTCAATTAGGAGCGTAATGATAAACGCAGATAGCACTCTGCAAAGAAACTGTGATGGCAGAGAGTAATCCAGGATGTAAGAAGTTTGGGAACTGATGATCTAGGGACAGTATCACAGAAACATAAATAATACTGTATGGAGTAGTGCTAATTGAAACCAGAAGATTTTGCAAGCGGTTAAACATGGGCTTAAACTTAAGTATCAGAATCATCTCACTGAAGCTAATAGACATGAAGACAGTACTCGAACACCTTGGAATTACAAATGTCTATTTTCACAAGTTTCTGGAGGAACACAACCACCAGCACTTCTGCTTTAAAAAAGGAGCAGACACACAGGGATGTCAAGTACCACACAAACAGAGTAGTTCAGAGATCTGCAAGCTGACTGTTATTTGAGGTTAGAAATCCATACGGGGCAGCACTCTGAGCAAACACGCCTGGTCTCTCAATGTCCTTCGGAATCAAGTTACTCCAGCAAAAGTGGTGAGCGCAGGATGGGCACATCTGCCCTGGTGGGACTTTCTGCGTGAACAGAGCTCTCCTGACCGCTGAGCCGAGCTGCTGAGTAGCATCTCCACCCTGTACCGTCTCGTACTTCTTGCTGTGAAGACAGTGCATTTAGCGCCAGGTCAGAGTCACTGCGCCAGTCGGCACAGGCAAGCTACAAAAGTAATGCAAGGGAACAGGAAAGCAGGAGTGAACCTCACCCATTCCAAAGTTATTCCCCTTCGTCATTGTCCATTGAGTCAGTGGGAGCTGAGGGGCATTTCCTTCCCACGAGTGTTCCTGGACTAGCAAAGGCAAAGCCACTTGCTGCACCAGGTATCTAGGCCTTAATGAAGAATCATAATGAAGTTCAGGTCCAGCTGCTCAACACTAGTCCCACTGTGCAGGACATATTTTTCCCATTTATTTTCTTACTCGGGTTTCACCTGTAAAATGGAAACACTAAGGCAGCTCCTCAATCTCAGCTTGCTAAATCCTTAGTTCAGCTAGCATATTCACAAAGAACATTTTCCGATAAAGAAGCCTACAACTTTCAATTGCAATTGTAACACTAGAGCACCCTGAAATGCGTTTTCCTGCAACACTGCGCTCAACTGTTCCAGGTACATTAGCAAGATCAGGTCTGTGACACATCACTACCCCAAAAGCTTCCCACCTAAGACTAAGAATGGAATAAGCAATTCATCACACGCTATGACATGTTCCCCAAAACACACACACACTCAAAACCTTAAAGTGGTGTCAGAATGTTTACTGAAGAGGGCAATCTAACTGGCTGAACCGACCTGGGTACCCGGTAACTTTTAACATAAGCAAACAGAGATACTGTAAACTTGCTGCGCATGGAAACTGTGTTTATACTTAAATTGGACTTGGAAGACTGAAATAATTTAATAGAAAAATATAGCTTAAGTTCCCAGGAGCTCTGAATGTCCTCAAGATCATTCTGAAAAAACAGAAATATAGGGACATACCCAGTGATGCAAATAAGAGTTACACAAATCTTTTCTAAGCCAGCTAATAGAATACATTTAGTCGCCTATTTGCTATGGCAGCTTTGCAAATATACTTCTAAAAACACTTTTCAGTCCCACCAAACATTTTTTTGTCACTTGCGTTATCAGAACTATGGTAAGCTTTTTGCAATGTTAAGTGCTGCCTCATTTACTTCTTAGTGAGTTTTGAAATTGCTGGGTCTGTTCTTTTTAGCCACACTGCTAAGATCCTTACTACCACATGACAAGATAATAAACTTTCTTAGTGATGTAGTGGAAGTAGATTAAAAGAGAAAAAAAGAAACAGATGCAAGAAATTATAGATTATTCTCTGTGCGGTCGATATATTGACAAAATGATTTGATTTATATAGCAACTAAAATAGCTGTACAGTGGAACATCTGCATAGAAAATGAACACAAATCAGAGAGATAATAACCACGACAAACTGTGAGCTCTGTTGTTCATCAATCTAGAAAATCATTATTAGGAATATTAAAACACCAAGGGGAATCTAACCTGATGTTGCATAATGATGACCAAACTCCTATGAAAATTAGGAAATCGTTAAACCCAATAGTGATTTATTTTAAAAAAGGAAGGGGAGAGGGTAATTATTTTGTAACTGTTGCTGAAAAAGCCAGATGAGTCTAATGAAGCTGCATTTGTCCTGCCACGGGCTGGGTGCATGGCCACGACTGGCAGCCGGCCCTGAAAGTTTGAGAAGCACCAAATGGCGCCTTGCAGTTGCCAATGAATCTGCGTTCATACCTGCATTTTCCACACCACTCATAAAACTCCCATTTTGACATGAAAACGCCACGCAGGCAGACATAAGGGATTGTGCTTTTAACAGCAAGGTCCTCATCCTGCAAAACCTTATGTACGCCCAGCACCGGGACGACCTGTGGGAAAATTCAGCATCTAGGTGTTTTTGCGGAGTAAAGGCGACAAGGCCCCTCTGTGCTGCTGCCGCGTCCCCGTTTTGGGGCTGAAACCCAGCATTTCGGCTCGCCTCAGAGAGAAGGGGGCAGGAAGGCGCCGCAGCTCCGTCCTGTCACGGCTCCGCGGGCCGGGAGCTGCCGGGCTCCGTACAGCGCCGGGGGCCCGGCCCTGCGCTGCAGCCGCCCGCCGCCCGCCCGGCCGCGGGCACCGCCGCGGGCTCTCCGGGCACGGCGGCCGCGCCGCGCCCTGCCCGGCTGGGCCCTGCCCGGCTGCGCTCGGCCCTGCCCGCCGCCCTCGGCCCGGCCGCCAGCGGCTGCGCACGCCTCTCCCCTTCCTCCTCCTCCTCCTCCTCTTCCACCTCCTGGCGGTCGCTGCCCCCGGCAGGGATGGAGGCCATCGAGGACCTGGCGTTCAAACCCTGCACCTCCTCCCTCTACCTACGGCCTTTCCGCCTCTGCTACCGGCAGGTGAGTGGCGCCGGCAGCCTCGGCGCCCGCCCAGCCCCTTCCCTCACGGCCGGCCCGGCCCGGCCCGGCCCCCCGCCCCTTCCCTCCGCCGCGGCCGGGCGGCGGGGCCTCTCCCGCCTCGTCGCGGCGCGGAGGGGCGGGAGGCCGGAGGAGAAGGGCCGGCGGGCCCGCGGGCCCCGCTAGTGTCCTGTCACCCTCCCGCCTCCGCCATTTTGGGACGCTGGCGCTGTTGCCGGCGGAGCCGGCTCCTCAGCCTCATGGCGCCCTCCCGCCCCGCACCGCCCCGAACCGCCCCTCAGGCGGCTGCTCTGCCGCCGCCCTGCCCGGCGGGGAAGGTGGGGCTCTAGGTGGACAGCGAAGGTAGCCCGAAAGATCGGTGTCTGTGGAGGGCACTGCCTTGGGGTGTGCCACCAGCGCCAGCTCCTCCATGGGTGCACCAAGCCCCCGGGCGCCCGGTACCTCACCGAGGTGTGGGGCTGTCTCCTTAACCCCGTTCTGGTTCTTCAGTTCACCTTTGAGCTGGGCGCCTCTTGAGTTGGGCCTTGCTTTGGTGCTGATAGTTTGCAGCTCGAGCCCGTCCCTGGCCAGCCCTCAGCACAGCGGGTTGTTACTTCTATCGACAAGTTACGCCACTGCTCTGCGAGGCCAGCCTCGGCGCTGGCATGTGGGAAGCGGGGAAGGAAATCCCGTTCCTCATCACGTTTATATCAACGTGAGTCACCTTTCACAGGATCCCTGAGAACTGGTACCTCCAACAGTGGCAGGAATGCAAGGCGTGAAAGGAAAGTCGCTTCTCACGGCATAAAGTGCTGAATGTTCCTTGAATGTTTTCTGCAAGTGAGGTCATGCACAAAACCATTTGTTTCTCTAGCTGACGATGCTGCGTTGGCTGGTCCAGGGTGAGCTTTTACCCAGGTAGAGGGGTGGAAGTGGAAACGCAGAAGAATTTGGACAGCCCTAGAAACGCATGCTGCAGACTACATCTCTTATGCTTTCCTTTGCTTCTAAACCCATCAGTGGAAAAGGCAGAAGAGGGAATGTATATGGAGGAGGTGTGTTTAAGTCCAACAGTGAGACAAAATACAGAAAAGGAAAGGCAAGGGTTCAAATAGCTTGCAGCAAAGCAAATGAACTGATTTTTTAACCTTTTTTAATACATTTTGTACATAATTTTCCTAAAGAAAGCTCTCTTCTCATTGGTTGGGATAAGTAAAACATTTTGATTTGTGAACAGCTGAAAGCTTTACACTGAATTAATTATTTCTTTTTCGGTATCAGAAGAAAACCAGAAGAACATTCTTTCATGTTCCGAATTTTTGCTGGCTTAGTTTATAAGTGACAAGTCTTACTTCTTAATTTCATTTTCATTTCTGAGTCATGCTCTATTTACATGAAAAATGGGATTTAATTAAAATGTACAAAACGATATTACAAAATTACATTTAATTGAATACAAGTGCCTTAAATGTGATGAGTATGGTAAAGAAGAAATAAGGA
Source organism: Theristicus caerulescens (assembly GCA_020745775.1). Classification (NCBI taxonomy): domain Eukaryota; kingdom Metazoa; phylum Chordata; class Aves; order Pelecaniformes; family Threskiornithidae; genus Theristicus; species Theristicus caerulescens. The sequence goes on along the minus strand of CM036564.1, from coordinate 62,697,628 downwards.
TGTGTTCGGTCACATGCTGTGATTTGACAGAGATCAGCATTGCCACCAAAAGTAGACCTGCCCTTTCTGCACGTCTTGCCACTTCCTCTCCTTGCACAAGTGTTTGTGCAGCAACATAGTGAGCTGGATCAGGGATCTGGTCCAGGTCAAACCTAATCTGGCCAAAAAAAGAAGTTAGTTTTAACCTAAACAAGGTCTCTGATTCAATTCAAATGCTTATGCTGGCAGAGGGGAGGTGGTAACGTAGTGGTTAGGGAATAGTGTTTGGGGGCTGGTTGGAGGCAGAGATTGTTTCTCTTGGCCACAGCACTGTCTTACAATGAACCTGAAAATGTAGTTTATATGGCGTCTGTACGGAAGCTGGCTTGGGTCCAGCCTGCTGAGAGCACAAGCTCAAAGAGTGCACAACTGTCTGCACCTGACCTGGGAGACAGGCCCTACGTTTATTAAAACCACGTTTTGCATCTAAACACTGACTTACTAACTAGAGGAAGTGCTAAATATTTTTAGTCATTTGACTAAATTGTTTCAAAGGCATTTAGGCCTGCTGAAAACCCCATTAAATACCTAAACAGTTAAGTGTCTTAAATCTAAGGGAGTTAGGTGCCCGATCTGCTTAAGAATTTTTGAAAATTCTACCACTCATATAAAACTGAAAATGGTTTCTGAAATCTAGCCCTTGATCTTAATGGTTTTATGCTGAGTAGATCTTCCCGTTGTCCAACGTTTTTTTTATTCACTAGCTGGGAAAAGAAAAGAAACTTTTCTTCTAATTGGTGCTTTATCTGAGAGTAAAATTAGTTTCCCCCATCCATGAATTCCCTGCACCTGCTTGCTGAACTTAACCCAAATCTAATAAAAAAGTCTTTCTGAATAACAGAACAATTTAAATAAGGAAAATTTCAATAATGGCATTTGTTGCACTATGCAAACTAAAACTAGTTTGGATATTTACTTTATGAAATATGTGGCATCATGCTGTAACTGGAAGGTTTGAGGCGATTTTACAGGTACTTTTTGTGAAGCTATAACATGTCCCCTATAATTCAGTGTAATCTGAGGAAGATTAATTGATGCATATTTTTGTGTTATATAATATTGATGAAGGATAATTTAGGCCTTGAGGACTGAGATTTTGAAATCTATTTCAAACAGATACATTCCTAATATAGACATTGATATTTCAACATAACTTCTCTGTGCAAGGATTTATACAGAATGAGAGGGTTTTATTTTATTAGTTTGGTTTTTTACAACTACTGCTTTTCTGTACAAACAGGAAATTGAAAGAATTTTTACATACATGTGATTTTAAGATTATTTCTAAGCATTCAGGAACACGTTACACCATTGATTTGTAGACATTTCATCATGAATGCATATGGTACAGCATTGATTTTAAGACATTTCATGTAAAAATACACTACTTGTGTGGAGGTAATTTTGATCCCATCACTATAGCTAAACCAGTTAAGTTTTCAACAGGTAAACATAAATTTAGATATAGGTGATTTATATCACAGTTTACTCTGCAAGTCTGGTTTTATCCATTCAACCTGCACCCTACTGAGTTGTAAACCACAGTTGCTCTAGCAGGTTTGCAGACCACCAGAAATCCACAAGACATCAGAAGGGGATCCTGGAGGGGGTTGAAACAAAATGCTGAGGAAATACTATTGTAAACCCACACAGGTTACGCATCTGAAGAAGATTGTGGTCACACCTGATCAAGAGTGAAGCCAGAGACTCAGATGGTCATCTGCCTGTTCATCAGAGGCACTTAAGACATTCAAAACTGTAGGCCCAAAGATTGGATTAGTGTTTCGGCCAGCTGAGTATTTTCCTTGGGTATCTGGATGTTCAAACAAGGAGTTGTGGACACACAGAGGAACAGAGTTGTATGTACTTAAAATCGAGTCAGGTGGTTACTATCATGTTAGACAAAACTCCAGCAGTGTCCTTCTAGGTTTGTGCTGGAGTCCTGAGTTCCCCTTGTTCCAAGACCTTGCGTTGTCCTTTGCATTGGACCAGTTACATTTGGTTACATATAGAAATACTCTTCCAAAAGATCACAAGAAAAAAAGGTAGGTTTCTGGCTATTTAACTCTAGTGAGGATTGTCATGATTCTTAGGAGTTCCTGAAGTTACAGCAATTTATGCCCACAGTGGATGTGCTCTTCTAATAGAAAGGGTCATGAGATCTTTTCGTATGAGGTCTTTCATCTTTCTCTTCCTCTGCTCACCCATATTGTTTTAAATAAAAGTAATGAGTATATATAAAAAAGTATGTTTCTTATAAAGTGTAAAAGTAAGTGTACACCCTTCTGAAGGAATTCTAGGTTTTGAACCTTGTGGATAGAGGCAACATGCAGCTTGGTGTTAGGCATCCAAGTTACGGGGAGTAGCCTGGCTCTCCAGACAAATCATTGTATCAACCACTTTTAAAAATAATTGTTCTGTCTTTGTATAGTGCAAAGGTGGAATGGAAATGCAGTAAAGGAGTCACGGAATTCAGCAAACTGGAGGCCGATTTGGTTAGGGCCAACGTGGAGGAGTAAGATACAGTTGAAAACTATGTTCTTCAAAATAGACATCTAACAGCTCCTCAAAATGGACCTCACTTTCTACTTGGGTTTTTCAGCTGTCAACCCATTCCTCAAGATGGGGCACTCAGTCAAGTAAGCCATGTTATTTTAAGTGGGGTGGCCTGAGGGTGAGAGATGGACAAGGTACCTCACGTAGCCTGATGAATATCCTCTTCATTTTGTCAGTAGGAATCCTGTTTACATATTTTTGTTCTGCTTGGTACTGAAAGAAGAGAATTCATTTATCTCACATACAGGATAGCATCTGGCTAGTTTTAATGTGTACTTGCCCCCAAAGTGCAAATTGATTTGTTGTCTGAAGTGGCTTTTTTTTTTTCCGACAAACATATATCACCTCCTGAAGAATTGGCTTTTTTAGCAGAACTCCATGGTAAATCTCTTTTCACTTTTTCCTATTGAAGTTTTTCTGCTTTTCATAAATAATTTATTCAAGAGACTAGGGGGATGGCTAATGAGAGATTAACTCAATGCCCAAGGGCTAGGGCATTTCCCTGGGATGTGGTAGAGTCAGGCTGCAAGATCTTGCTTCAATTAATATTGCTTCCCACATCACAGGAGAGTGTGCTCACTGCTGGGAAACACATTTGTGTGTAAATCTTCAGCTCTCTTTTGTGTATGCTAGCCAGGCACTGGCCTATATATTAGACAGACAAAAAAATACCAAGTTTAAGAATTCTGTTGAGACTAAGTCATGAAGTAGAGTCTGACTAGTAACAGTTGAGCAGAGTTGTTAGGATTTCGGGCAGCATTAAGTATCCAAAGGGGAATTTGGATTTCAACGTAGTCTTGTTAATCAGCACCTGAGCAGGGGTTTCAGTGGTTCTGCCTGTTGGATTTGGACCCTAACACAGGCAGAGCTCTGGTGAATCTTGCTCTAGTAATTTAAGAAGTTACTGCATGCAGTTGTTTGTCCCCATGCTAGCAGTTATTACCCTCTTGAGAATCAGCAGAAAAGAAAGTAGTTTTACTCCAGCTCTTACTCTGCTGTTCCAGTTCAAACCCACCTCCATCAGCCCTTTCAGCTAAATTACTGAGCTAAGGGCCTTACATAGGGCTAAGTGAAGTGCCTTTGCATATTCTTTTTGGTGACCTCTGTGCTGCGGACAGTATCTTTCAAGGGGAGGCAGAGCATCAGCTGGGGGGAAGCATCTAGCTGGGGGAATAATATCTTGAGCTGTTGCAGAAACTTTTGCCCAGAGCTCACTTATCAAAGCCTTTGTGGATCTAGCCCAGACTCCTATAGCTTTGTTTTTGAAGGTTGTTCTGGCAAAGGAGCTCTTGCCACTGTTTCCTTGCATTGTATAAACATCTATGTGCATTCTGCCCAGGAACTTTTAGAAGTTTGCTACTAGACTAATATCAACTGTCAGTAATTTTGCCAGTATGTATGTAAGTGAGTTTGTATTTCGAATCTGTGGAATGGTGAATGGGCATCTGTTTCAATGATGTGGGCTAAACCTCAAAAACTCTGTGCATATCGACTGAACCATACAGTCAGTAGTGGTAAATTGGAACTGTTTGCTCTTTTGTGAGCTTCACGTTCCTTCTGCGCTTCAGAGGAGTCCAGTGCCTGAGCATCACGTTTCCTCCATTGATTGAATGTTTAGAATCATTAATTTTGAAGTTAAACATGAAAAATGCTCCCTTCAATTTCATTTTAATGCATGAGGTTTCATTCAGTGTTAAGGGAATTCAGTTATCATCTCTTTGAGTTTTACAGTAATTCTAAAGTAATTTTCAAGACTATTGTAGATTTTAACACATCATGAACTTTATAAAGGGTAGAAAATGTACTTCAGGAGTAGTGCAAAATTCATCAGTGAAGAAGGAATTTCTCATTTCTAATCTTAGATTTGCTACTGCTTTCTTTTGTGACCGTGTGCAACCACTCTGTTTCTGTGCCTTACAATTTAACTGTCTTGGAGATGACGTGAAGATTAAAACCCTGATTCTACGTATACATGCAGAGAGAAGTGAGGCCTGTATCATTAATGTCGTGAAAACTTTGAAGATGAAAAAAACAAAGCGGTGCAATGTTACAGTAATATTAACAATCTGATTTTACATTCAGTTTTTTTTTTTAATACGATAATAGCAACATGCATGTGCCCAGCTGCCTGAAATATTCTCTGGAACTTCCGTCTGCTTTTTTATAAACATAAAACATTCTTTTCTATTTTGACAGTTAAAAATGATGCTGTTGAGAGAGTAAACAGATTTTTAAGTTACCTGTTCAAACAAGTAAGTTGTCTGTTGAATCTTCAAAAGACTTCAGTAGTAGGAAATATGCTACTGAGTAGTACATTTATTTGCAGTTCATTTTTTCAAAGCAGTACTGCAATAAAAGGAGATGCCATTTTCACTGCAAAATTTGTCTCATTTTCTTCAGCTTGTCAAGTCTGTTTTGTCAGTATATAGTATTAATCTTAAATGCAAACATACCGCTTCTAGCTCAGGAAGTCCCTGAGCTGCAAATTGCAGGAGGCTGAGAGTATTTTAACAATATATTCTTCCTTAGGCATCTTGGCTTCTGTCAGAGGTAGGATCCTGAATGAGACAGATTTTTGATCTGACTGATCTCACTGCTGCTTGTTAACTGGGAATTATGGTTGAAGTACAATATAATTCTTTTATATGGGTGAAAGAAATGTGAAGTTTTTGCAATGACAGCATTAGGGAGTTAAATACCGAGGGAACATAATTTCCTTTGAGAGAAACAGTGTTCTTTGCCATTAGAGCACAGGTTTAAGAAAAGAAATTAAGGAATCTAGGTGTATCTGCTTCTGGCTCTGCCACATACCTTGAATTCAACTCTGGAGATTTGTAAAAGTTATTTTTGAATGAGGCGTTTATGAATTACTAAAGGGGGAAATGAGAAGAATTAGTAAGAGTAGTAATTGAAAAGAACACTAGTACTTCTTTTTGTTTCAGTGAATATTATGTTGTATTAGTCTTAATTTCTTTATCCAGCATGCTTTGACAAGTGGATGTAGGGTTCTTTGAAGTAAATACATGAAAAGTAGTTGGCAGTGACAAAACTTCACATTTTTAGGTCAGTAATATTATGATTTAACAAACATATGACAGCAACTGTCACATTGGATAGAATAAGGGTCTGTCAAGCATCTTTTGTAGCATCCTTGCGCAGGGCTGAAATGTGTCTACACTTGCACAAATGAACATTAAAATCTCATTTAATGTCATCAATAGCTAGACTACTTGGGTTGCTGTGCAATAGCTATGCAGTTAAGGCTGCAAATTAGGGGAGGTACCTAAGTTGTAGTTAGCTTAAACCACTATTTTTCAAGTTCTGATACGTAGCTCATTGAGGGCCATTAGACTACTTGTAGGTCATCCACGTGAGTCAACTAAGAAAAGCAGATCAATTACCAGCAGATTTTAATGTGCTAGCAAGGTCTGCAGCTTCCCTGGAAGATGTTTCCAGGTCTGCAGATGAAGAGGTTGAAAACCATTGGCTTTGACAGTACCACTCCAGTAGCCTCATCTGCGAGGGCTTGTCTACACAGGACTTTCCTGATTAATTCCATGTCTCATTCTACAACAAAGAGTCTGGTTCTGTTTACGTTAAACCATTTTCAAAGTACGATTGCACTTTGAATTCATACCCTACCTTAATCCATGTTAACTTTCCAGTGCATGCCCTAAGGGAGCAGTAAACTAAACTGAATGACTGTGTCCACACTGGGGTTTAATGGAGTTTAACTAGCAGAATTCAAGTTCATCAAGGTACTTATTTCAGATTCATTTTCTTGATGTCCTGGTATAGACAAGCCCTAAGACTGAAAGTGGTTTAGTTCTAAGCGAATGAACCATGTTATGAAATCCATCACTGAGATTTTATTATATTTTTTGTATGTGAAATACAACTACTGTAGGGTATAAAGTAGGCTCTTCTGACTTGTTTGGTACCATCTCTTTTGTAGTAATTGCAGTTAGATCTGAGAAATAAAATAGTATTCATGTTCTTCAACAACTAAATGCTTTATTTGTTTTTCAGTTTGGATCAAAATACATATGTTTGCTTAAATAGCAGGAACTTCTTTTTCCCAGTACAAAAAATCTGTCATCTGAATCATAATTTCTGCTATGACATTATGTGTATTTGGTATGTTTTAAAGCAGATGAACACTGTAACATTTTAAGTGTTTATAGCAAATCTGAATATTATGGAAATTAGACATTTTATCTAAGTGGGAATATTCTTTAAAATGTCTGGGTTTGATGGTCTATATGGGATGAAACTATGCTTTATTATATTCCTGAAAATACAAGCATGTTTTAAATAACAATTTTGCCTCAACTGCTGCCATATTTAACATGCATTTGTATTTTCAGCTGTAACTCATAAAAGGTCAGCTCCCATGCTTTGAAAACTCTACACAAGTCCATGTTGCATAAATAAGCATGCTTTACACAGCAGGCATATAAAGTTAATTGCCCCTCTGACTTGCGTTCAGATTAATTTTTCTTCATCATTTTTAACTAAAACAACTTAGTTTTTTGGTACTGTCCTTCAGACATTGATCAAAATCTTGTTAATACAATAACACTAAAGTTTACTGAAGTTTAAACAAAGTAAAGCTTAGTTTTTCTTAGTGGTCAGCTCATGTCACACTAAAGCCCTGATCACTGATCAAAACAGCATTAATTATTTGTTTCACGTCGCGGTTGCTGTGTCAAAATCCTTTAAATACCTCTTGGAGCTGAGAGGGAATCTTACGGCCTGTGACAGAGCAGCTGGTCTGGACATGGGCTGATGCCCCAGTTGACAGGTTGTTGGATTAGAAAGAATATCAAAGGCAGCGAGTAAGATTAGGGATAAGTGAACATCTGACAGCAGTTTGCAGCAGGGGAGAACAGATGATAAACAATGGGAGCGGGGTGCGTGGGGGGGGTGAGAGGTGAGAAGGCCATGGGAAAAGTGTGGCGGCAATCACTAAAGCTCCAGGTTGCTGAGCCTCATGAATAGAACAGGAAATGGGATTTGCTGGGACAGATGTGCTGAGCGGTGATGAATACATTATAGGGAAATGAGGCTAAACTCCTAAAGGTGAGAGATGTTCTTTCTCTGAAAATAGAAAATAAGGGGGGAAAAAAGCTTACCCTCCTGGAGAAGTAAGCATTAATACTTGAAAACTAATACAGAAAGAAGTAATGCTAATGGTAATTTTAATTAAATGGTTACTCCGCGGTAGCATTCATGATGAACTCTAGGTCACATACTTCTAGCATAACAGTCTGGAGTGCTATTACATATATAGTATTGCAAGTATTTATTTTAAACCTAAAATTGCACAAATGGTAGAATAGTTTGAATGATGGAACAGCCTGAACGGAGGCTCTGACTGGATAATGCTCAGACGCATATTCCCTATCTGGCATGTATTATATAGCACTCACATAACATATGTTTGATCCTGCCACCGTTAAAAGAGAGTTGTACTGAGTGATCTTGTGAGGTCCTTCCAGCCTTACATTTTTTCAATTCTGTAAAGTGATTGTATGCTTGTAGAAAATTATACATAACTGTTCTGTTCCTTAGGATATTGTTTTTGTACTTCTCAAACTTCTTTAGTTTATATTCTTGATGGATCCTTTTCCAATATTTATGATATAATTATCTCAGAAAGCCAACAGAAACTTTTTGTGTGTTTACCGATAGGACTGTATGTCAGTTCACAGACTTAGAATTTCTTCTGTAGGTTTTTTTTTTAACTTTTAAAGAAAATCTCGTTAAAAAACCAGATCTCACATTAACATTTTAATAGTGTATTACTTTAGCAGAAGGGGGAGTTGCAGAAAGTACGATTGTTGACGCTACTCTGAGAAAGTATCGATAAGATTTGTTCTCGGACATCTAGAAGTTTATTCCACAATGTATTCTCCCAGTTTGTTTTACGAATACGAGCTTGCTAAAATAAAGTAGAAACACAAACTGTGAGAGTCACCAACTGGAAAACATAAAGCTCAATGGCGTAAGGACAAGAGGTGACTTAGCTGTAATGGGAATGCCCACCATCTGTCTTTCCTGACCTCAAATCTCTCGTATGTGCTGCCCCTGTCCTCAAGATGAGACATGTATGTGGCCTCCTTTAGTCCCTGTTTGCTCCCAGCCATGTGTACTGTAACTGTAGCTCTAGTTTTTAAAAGAACAAGGGATTGTAACTAGAATCTGGGATGAATAGGTATGTCCCATAGCCCTGCTTCATGGAAGTAGGTGTTCATGTTGCAGAAATGCCATGTGCGGTATTTTGACCACAGCGGCATCGCTTGAATACAGCAATTGAAGAGTCCGTAGAGCTCTGTAGTTCCAGACGTTCCCCAAAGTTAGTGATCAACAAAGATTGTACTTCAAATGGCCATAATAATAAAGAAATAAAATGGTGGTGAGCACAGCAAAACATAGATAAAAGAGTATGCTTTACTGATGCTGATCAGCATAAGTACTATCCTAATAGTCCTGTTCTCCATAAAACTTTGATTTCTATGTTTGCATGAAACTATAACCGAAGACCTTACTATTTGTTACAGGCAATTCCCATTTTTAAAGAGTGGTTGGAGATGATTTGCAGTTGGCTTTAGTTTATATCCCAAGATTTAAACTGTTACAGGGTCACTGTCATTATGAAGGCTTCAGAAATACTGCCGTAAAACATAGAACTGTATATAAATCACTAATGAATGAATCACTAATTAATTCAATTGATTGAATGCCAGTTGTATATGACTTTTAAGCAACAGGTACATTTCTCTGTACCAGTGCTCTCCTCAGGATAGATGACAGGTTAGAAGATGTTTCCAAGTTACTTCTTGAATCTTTCTGTGTATTATTTTTTCCCAACGGGAAGATACAAGGAGATGACCGCCACTATGGGAATCAGATTTCTGTTGAGTCTATCAAAATTGAGAGGTAAAAAGTGAAATTAAGAAAATAGCAAAACCTGGAGCTAGTTGCATCTGTCACTTTGAACTGATTTTTGGGGGGTGGGGAGAAAGGAGAGGATGAAAAGCCCTGAGGATCTTTGTGAGGAGGTCTGTGAGAAAGTCTTAGGAGAAAAATCTAAAGATTGTTACTAAGCCTTGGCTTCTATTAGCCCCCTGCTGCTGTTCTTCATCAAGTTGTTTTAATGGCTTTCAAAGCAAGTGAGTGGAAAATGGTTTCTCTGGAACTTTAAGGAGACTGAACTGAAAACTGTCATTGCTTTATAAGTAAAACACATCAAAGATTGATGGAAGAATTGCTTGTTAAACACATTGTAGATTTTAATTAAAAAATGGGAGATATCATAAAAGAGACATCAGATCATCATAACTACCTAAAGGTGAAAGTTTAATGGCTTGTCATCTGCTCAGGAACCTGTGTTAAGTGTCTCTTTCATAGCTTTTGTGACCTTCTGTGTGTGCATGTATGCAAGAATTTTTTTTTTTTTTCCAAGAGGGTTTTTTTGCTAATGTACAGAGGGGAAAGTACACAAGCGTAAAAATGTAGGTGGTGGTTACTGTGCTTTTTAATTTTCTTTCCCTTGTATTTAGGGATGCCTTCTTTTGGTATGTTTAACTACCTAGTGCTTCATATTCTTATGTATTTCTGAAATAGTTATTTTTCTTTGTGTTGCAGTGTATAAGATATGTTCTATGTGTTCAGTGCGTGCAAAGTGCATTTGTGTATCATCTAGTAATTACGTGAGTGTTTCTTCTGGAACGTGGTCCTCTCACTTTCCTCTCCTCTCCCCACCTTCTTTTCCCTCCACAGTCCTCCCAGACAGTAAATAGTGTGTTTTTTAGAGTTGTATAGTAGATCTAATTAAAAAAAAAAGGGGGAAAAAAAAAGTGCGCATAGAAAACATTTCCACTGAGACTTTGAGCTTCATTCTTTTAAACCAAATGCTTGTTCTGATATGTCATGCTGCATATGATCAAGGTGCATATTTAGTAAGCAAATACAAAGAGGTGTTTTAAAAGACTAGAAGAATTCCTCAGCAAGCTGATAAAGCACACTGTGCTCTATTCACTATCCACCTTAAGATTTCAGAAATTTTCAATGTTGTAGTTCCAGTTTTAATTTGTGAGTTCTTTCTGGAGTTAAATAGCTACATCTATGCATGATTCTGACTCTAGATCTGATTCTTAATGTGGAATTTTTTTTTCCCAAGAGTCTTAATATGCGATGACTGTAATTAGTGTTTTTCTGCACATGATATGCTTAGAAAAGATATATCATCAAAAAGCATAACATTATTTGAGTGATTCTGTAAGATTTTCATGAGGTACAAGATCATTTAAATTAGGAGTAGGAATATTGACCATGCAATCAACTACATAGAATTTGATAACTTGGTGTTATTATTTTAAGGATTATTTTAAATGATATTTGTCATTTTAGCTGGTGTTTTAGCTATAATAGTTATTTGTGAACTTGGAATGGATGTAGCATTTTCTTTTGCTGCATAAAAAGGTTCTAGACTATAAATGGGTCTGGACTATCAAAGGCCAGACACTAAGATCCTTAGTATGTATTTTTATAGACTTTTGAAATTCCAACCTTGCTGAATGCAATGGTGGTTTTGTTACTCTCATTGGTGAGACCAGGTCTTCACTTGCATTGTTTCTACTTAATCCTAGTTTAGGCAAAATCTAAAGCAATTTGACTAACAGATTTTTTTTTACTTAGAAAGTAAGGTGATTGGAGTCACAGCAGTTCACTGCTTTTTGACCAGAAATTACATGTTCTGACACACTGAGCAGGAAATCAAGATGTGGAAAAAAATAGGGGAAACAGGTAAATTTGTATATTGAGTATAACATTGTAAATAATGTAAAAATTTGTTTAGGATAGGAACCTATATACCTCTTGTATATATTTTTATCTTGAACTGCTGAAATAAGCTATCACTGTTGGCTTCTTTCAGTTTTGTTTTGGCTTTAAGACATACCTTTGTTATTATATGGTCACTTAAGCTTGTTGAGCTTTTGAATCAGCAGGATTAGAAGAAAAGTTGCCTATCAGTCTCTTGGCAAATCTGTCTTAGAATTTCATATGTATGTCTGCACTTAGCACTCTGTTTTCAGCGTTGTAACATTTCTGACACTTTAAAATATTGGACATAGGTAGGCAGTTTCTGGCTTACTTTGTCTGCAAGGCTTGTGTTGCTCTTTAGAGTGATGTTTCCATAGTACTGCAGTTTGTACAGCCTAAAATTTCATCTGTAACTCATCTGATTTGTACCACTCAGATAAGTTAAAGAATAACATGAGATTATTTGCCTCCTGTTCAGTGAAACCAGTCAGTAATCATTAGTACAGAAGTGACTACTATAGTACTTTATGGGATAGTTCCGTCAATTTTGAAACCTGATTGTCTGCCTGATTGTTTCTATAAACCATCCTTTTTTCTTGCTGAGGAGAGATGGTTGACCTGTCAGTCTGGAGAACCCCATTTCTTTTTATCTCGTTACTTTCTCTTTGATCTGTCTAGGAGTTAAAACCTCCTGGCAGAGCTCTCACAAGACTCACGGGAATGTACGAGCCTCCCTAGAGCATTATGGTGCACTCTATAGAGAAAGATTAATTTGTAAAAGTAATAATATAAATGTCGAGATTTAAGTGTAAGAATTATGTTGGGGGGTGGGAGAGTAGAGATTTAATCACATCCAGGGGCTGAAAAAAGCTAGTCAGGGAAACTATTTCACCAAACGGAAAAACTGTTGGAGTATTTGCTTTTGAAGTCTTTCTCAAAAAAACCCAGATGAATGCCAGTTGGCATGGTGTCTTCCCTCCCCACTGCCTGTACATTCTTCTTCATCCCTTATGATAGAGCAGTGGCATGCCTTCCAGTAGTGCATTAAGTGGGATGACAAACCACACCTAACAGTTGTGCCTTGGGGAGAGGATGAAAGAGAAAAGAAACAACTTTCTGCAGTGCTATGTTTTGTATACTTTTTGGACAGAAAAGGGTGTCTTGCTCTTGCAAGGGAAGGTGTGTAATTGTCTGTAGTACTTGTGGAAGTTAATTCTTCATTCTCAGCACTGCTGAACCTGTGGAGTGAATTTGTGACCTTCATTCTTTGTCTAAGATTTTAGGCTTTTCTGTATATGCTGGGTTCATGCCATTGCATGCTCAGGATAAAGTCTTAGAGCTTAAGGTGTCTTGGTATTCTGTTGAAGGAGCTAACAAAAACGGCAATAAATAGTTTTAACGTGCTCACAGTTTTCAATACTGTGAGGAGACATGCTAAAAATCCTGGGACCTTGTCTATGAGAACACTTGCCGTAAGCGGTAACGTTGAGTTCCTGTGAGATTGATGTGTAGGAGGCGTCCTTCCCTGCTCTTACTTCACCATGGAGACACCGTGGTGCTGCACCTGGCTTTGTTCCCAACTTTGTTGAAACTTATGATCTCCCAAGTGCTGCTTGCTAACCTTGGTCAATCTTGTTAATGCTGGTTCTTTGTTGGCGTGTACCAGACTGGTGTATGATACAAGGTGTACAGTTCATTGAGCTATATTGTTCCTGCATTGATTTGACTTCTGCATCAGAAATACTTTGTCCTTCGTAAGTCATAAATAAATGAATAGATTTGTTAATTCTTTTTTAAAATCATACATATGTGAGCCACACTATTGCTTTACCGGTGCATTTGCAAAACCAAGTAACTTTGAAGTTATGCATGACAGATTGTTTTCTGTGGGTTTTTTTTTAGTCCAATTTTAATGATACAACAGTCTATACACAGGTTTTTTCTCATCAGTGTTCTGCTTCAGGTGACATAGTCGGTAGCTTTTGTTTCTGAAATTAGAACAGCATTCGTCAACTGCATAGTTTTTGAATGCAGCTTTATTATCTATCTAAAAATTGAGTGGTCCAGTACTGTGGTAGAAGAGAGAGAGGTTTTTTTTTCTGCTGGCTCTTTGTCAACCAGAGAAGATTTTAATCAGACCCTGTATAAGTTGCAGTGGAATTTGTTAGAATGACTAAAGAGGTAATGAGAAATATTAGACAATTGATGGTGGTGATTAGCATTTGGCTGAAATACCAGTGGCAACTTAAACTGTGGGTTTATGGTGTTGTCAGTGTTGTTTTCCTGAATGGCATAGCAAAAGTGGTGATGAAAGGACAGTTTCTTTCCTTCCTTTTCTGGATGAGGGTCATGACCTAGAGTAGCAAAGAAGAAATTATGCTTGTAGGCGTAGTGGTTGCCTTGGGACTGATGATTTTAAGATTCATTTTCTCCTTCTACTTGCTATACTTTTGTTTGCTTCTCTCTCTGCTGTGCCTGCAGAGATGAGGTGAGCGCCCTAAATCCTGGCTGTCAGAGACTCTACACGAGGTTGTCATCAGCTATCCCAAATTCTTTGGGGTGCTATACCAGTAAGTGGTCAGGGAATCACGAGTTGTGGGAATGTGATTTGGACCAAAGCAGTGTTTGTCCAGTATGTATCATTTGGAGAGTCCTCTTCCAAAGAGGTTCAAAGGATATTTTGGCTAACGAGCACACAGGACGAGTACAGGAAGGAGTTCAAGAATATCAAGCGAGAGTTCTCATCTACTGCGGGGTCTCAGATTCGCAATGGGTACTTTATATTGAATCTCACTCTATCTTGAAACGGCTACTACAGACATAATTGATCTAGATATGTTATGACGAGTGCAGAATGATTGTCCCTGCCTGTCCTTAAACATCACTGGTCTGAAATTTCACAGTCAGGCCCTTTATCTTGGTAACTCTGTGGTCAAAAGAAGCAGCTGCCAGAGGACCAGAAAAGATTAAAACAGGCTTCCTGGAGGTGATTTTCATTCTTTTTGTCTCTTCAAAAAAATTTTAAAACAAGGTTTATTTTTCTAATAGTTAGCGGTGTCTCAGTAAAATTTAGCAGTTTGGAAAATGTTGTCTTTAGTGACTTAGGAGTGTAAGTGCCATTTTCCAAAGGAATTTGCAGGAATCGGGCTCACTGAATTTCACTAAGGCTTCATCAGGTAGCAGAGCAGAAATAGTTTTGTAATCTTAGGATAAATATTGCAGTTTAAATCCCACCATAGAATATGACATTATTCAATAACAGTGTTTAGACATTATTTGGGGGTTCTGGTTCAGAGTAAGTGAAATGACAGTGGTTCAGAGTAAAGTCTAAATTCAGCTCTTCCATCTTTCCAGCGAGTGCCTTAAAAGTGAAGGTTATTGAATGCTCCAAAGTGCTTTCTTAAATCTCATCTTTTGGAGTTGTTCATGTATTATTATAAATTGGAGCAGGGATATGAACTCATGTCTTTTGTTCCCCAGATTCGTTTATTACTGAACTACAAAGGCCATGTTTGTTTGTTTCTTTCTAACTCAATGAATATGTAACAATTTATACAAATAAGGAAAACTCCAGAAAAAGAAATGAAACACAGAAGACCTAAGAGTTTTCAGCAGCTGTCTGATTGAGGTATTTCCCTCGCTTTTATTCTCTGAGCTGGAGCCAGCAGATGTGCCTCCTGGATCTATGTTTCTCAGCCTGTTAGGTTGTTCAGGGAATTTTATTTTTCATTTCCCTTAGTACTCACTGGATGTGTCGTGTACAATACACTAAAAAAAAATATTCCATGCTCCTTTTCCACAGGGATGTGCTTTTAATGTTAGTATCACTTTTGCTTGTCCTGATACAGAATTCAGAAGACGAAACATTACAGTTTCTGATCACGATTTACCCAGGACAATTGTCTCAATTGCTTCTAGCTTCTGATCCTCTTCAAAGATACGTGTATTAATCCTGTTGAACGTCATCAAGTCTAGTATGTCCTTAATTATTTGGCAGATCAGAATTGTAGCATGTGAGACACGAAATTACAGGTACAGTTGTCCCCTCTTTTGTGTGGCACATACCTTTATGCAGTGGCAACATGGCTAGCAATGGAGAAGCTTTTCTGTGCTGAGCTGGTTTAACCGGGTGATATCTTTAGTGTGGCTCAGCATGTGGTTGCAGAAATGTTTGTGCTGTTTGCATGCAGGAGACTGTGCAGAAAGCAGGGAAAGGGAGGATTATATTATTTTGATGGAAGTGCTGATTTAGGTCAGATTAAGCAGAAAGTATGGCAAAAGAAATCCTAGTGGTTTAAATTTCCTGAGTTTTTGTCTTTTTGATAGTAGTTTTGCAATTAAATTGTTACTGCAAATTGTGTGAGATTTTTTCTTTAACAATAACAGAAAAATATAGGGAAAACATTACAAAAATGGTCTTTGCTGTGCAGGTTTTCAGCAAGTATGGATATAGGTGGCTGTGTGAGATACGTAATACATCTGTTTGAAAGTACAGCACTTATTTACAGAAAAGTATTTTGTTGTCACATCGGCTGAATGCAGTTTGCAAATTAGATTATCTCTGTTAAATCATCTTTCAGTATTAGGAATATATTCCTTAACTATCTCCAGTCAAAGTTTCAGATTTCATGTTTTGCTATAACTTTGTGGAAAAAGTAGTGTTAATAATTTTGTAAATATGGAAAGTGTATGTTCCTTTTATTCCTGCAAAACAAGAAAGTGAGTCACAGACTTTGGAGGGAAAACACAGTTTAATGCAAATGGGAAAATACATGCAGCAGATTTTAATAATATGACAGGAATTTAAGTAAAACACAAAGCAGCTGAATACTTGCTTTAAATTCTGTCATTTATATACGATAACACTAGAGTCTGAAAACTCTACCTATTAGCAATTGGTTCCTTTCAATAGAATTGGCATTAACTGAGGACTAGGAAAGCCCCATCTGTATCTCGACTTAAAACCTTAAATTATATGCTGACCTGGCAGTAAAATGATGTGAGAAAAGTCATAAATTTGACCTTTGTGCATATTGTGTTTCTTAACGCAAGCACCATATCCTTATCGTAGTATAGATTTCAGTATGCTACTATGTATTTGCTGTGGAATAAAGAGTGTTTGATATGTATATGCAATTGTTCTTAATAGCACTGTATATTAAAAACAGAAAAACAAGGAGAGAAAGGAGATTTGACTTAATTTAATGTACTTATATATGCTTAATTCTCATGTTTTATAAATTTCATTCAAAGGTAAGTGATCGTACTGATAGCTGAATGCCAAGCTAAACTGCAACAACTCCATTGTTGAAAAGTACACACAAAAAACAAACTGTGACCTGAAAAGTAAACTTCCAGAGGATTATACCAGAAAGTTTACTTACACATCAAGTATCTTAGTTGTAATTGTTCTGGCAGTTGACGTACATAAAATGAACAAAGTGGCTTGGCCTAGTATTGCATTAACAGTTGAATACATTAATGCATTCTCCATTGTTTATTTTACCTCCTAAAGTGTGAAAAAATTGCACCTTTGAACAGTAAACTCTATTGCCATAACCATCTGTTTGCAGTTTCATTACAAACTCCTACCAGAATAACCCTCACTTTGAAGAGAAAATTGATATGGGTCGTAAAAATTACAGTCTATGACCTTAGGCTTTATGTCTCTTGAGGTATCCCTGGTGTGGTCTCCACTGGTATACATTATGATTTCTTCAAGAAGTACCTTTATGTCTTCCAGCTAATTTCAGTTAAGTCAAGTCCATGCCTCGAAGAGTTTGCTGTCACGTAGAGCTGAGCACCTCTATCTCTCATTCAAGGTCCTTACACATAAAATGAGTGTAGTGGAGACCACAGCAGCTTTGCCCTGCCCTGCCCAGGACTGCTGTGTCAGCTGGAGCTGGCACGTTGTTCTTTAGTGTATAGGATGGTTTGTCCCCATGAACTTTGCTACCTTAGTCTTACTCATGGAGTTGTTAATATTGTCAATTAAAGCCAGTTAGCATCAGTAGCGTTTGTGCGTTAGATAGTATGTTCATTTTTAATGTTGTTGAGAAGTCATCAGTTTGTGTCTTTTTGCATGCTGATTCCACAAAGGCAGTAAAAACAGTCATTTCTAGCTGAAACATTTGAATACTGGTACATTAAAAACTGCAAAATGCCATTATTTGTAATCACGATGCTTTTAAAATAAACATTCTGGATAGTTTAGTAATGAAATCTTACAAGCTTTGTTTAAAAAACAAACACTCCCTCCCCTTCCACTTGAGCTTAAACAGTGGCTTGTTTAAAAAACAGTAAAATTCCATAACACTTAAACTCTTTTGAAGTAGTTCTTCAACATCAGCAAGTAATTCTGCAAATTGCTGTTGAAGATGAGGCTTCATTTACTCCAGCCTGTGTAGTCTGATGGAGTGAATTAGTGGGTGTGGACTGAAATTGTAATTTAGGCTTTTTTTGTGTACATGTGTCTTTCTCTAGAACACTCCTTACCAGATACATCTCTGTCCTCTTGGAGTAATTTTGAATAGACCAAGGCTGTTCTGTCTAATAGTCATTGGTGAAAATGTGGTATGTATAGAATGGCCTCACATTCATGTTAACTACTAAAAATCAATTTTTTCATCAGGTTTTATAGTGGAGCACTTTTTTTTAAGATCAGTTCCCAGAACCAGCTTGCTGTGTGGTTACACAAATGCCAAAGATGGGGTCGAGGTAGAGCAGAGATATGCAGCTGGGGTAGAAAAAGGGGCAGCCTGGGTTTCGATTGACTTACACTGTTACAGGACTGCACCCTAGGACTGAGTGAGTTTAATAGCAACACTTTGCATTTAAATTAGTAGTTGTGTAATACGATAGCCAAGCATAAGACAGTTCCCTAATACTGATGTATACATTCAACAGGAAAAAAAGAGAGCCAGGCACTCAACTAATGCAAATTAGAATGATTTCATTGATTTTATTATTTTTTTAATTGAGTTGCATGGTTTTATGTCAGCTGAAAGTGCTTCCTTTCATTTTGAAAGATATGTAATACTTTCTATGACATCTGTAATTATATAGAGACAGCTTCTCCCTGCTTATCACAAATCAAACCTTTAAAGTAGACAAAAAAACCTGTGATAAGTCATTATTTCAAACAGATTTCATATGCAAAATTGTCTGTTCAGGACAGGGTCTTTCTTGTAGATGAGAAAGTTGAATATTAATTGTCATTGAATTTTTGACTCTTCCTTTGCACTGTTTTTTTGTGGATGAAGAAGATTTTTAGATAGAGCATAGCAGCTCTCTACCTTCTATAAACAAAAAACCACCCCACTAACTTATTAATCCAACAAAAATATTCAACAGGAAGCAATGAAACTTTTAAAGATTATGGAACAGGTATTTTATTTTATTCTTATTTGGAAAACTTCACAAGTCCAAACTTGCTTTAGCTGTCTTTCTCTGATTTCTGTTCTTCATACAGGTTTCACAATATCATGTTGACTACTAATGCTTTATTTCTTTAAAAAAATCCCAAACTATGGATTTTGGGGGGGGTCAAAGCTGGTGGTTTATTTTTTTATTTATTTACGTAATTTTTTTATGTGGTATAGTGTTGAAAATACTATACCACATAGTATAGGTATAATATGAATAATATAGGTATAATATGAATAATATTCAGACAGTGCAAGGTAATTTGGTCACTAATTGTATGATAAGAAAGTGAAAAGCAAAAAGTATTCAGTGTTGAGTTTGGCCTGGAAGTACAGCTTCTGTGGGCACATCATTGTGGACACTGGAAACATTATGTATTGATTATATATAACAAAGAGTTATAGCGTTAATAATTCAGCTGGCAATAAATGGTTTATATTCGATTATAAGTCCTCATATGTTTCCACTGAAAACTGCTACAGATGTGACATCAGATTCCATTAAGCTGAAAAAAGAAATGTAACAAGGAAATGCCAACTGGTAGGAGCACTTCTTCTGTAGTGGGTGGAGAAAGGAAGGGAAAAGTTCATTTACAGAGGGATGAGGGCTTAACTTCTAGCATCCAGTATCTCCTGTCTTGCTGGGTTTACTGTAGGGGAAGTCTACTCCGGTTGGCCCAAGAACTGTAACTCAAGGAGAAGCAGCAGCTAATGCACATCTTCAGGGCATATTTTCCCATTGTAGGAACATATATTTTATAAACCAAAAAGGAAGATGAATTACTGAGGTGCTTTTATTGCGAATATACCTCTTGGCAGCTTTTATTGGTCATAAAAAGGTCAATATGACTGAAAAACATTAAGCTAAGACCACTTAAGGAAATAAAGGTGGCAGGATGCTGCAGGAGCTGGCTGTCTTGGTGCAGATTTTTGTCTGTCTTCATTAAGTCAGTTCTTTGATTCCTTAGGCATGCTGCTCATCTGGATTAATCTGACAAAAACCCATCTGATAATGTGACAAGTTTAGCGTTCTCTTGCCATACTGTTCTGGGCAACAAGTAGACACCTCAACAGGAGAATGCGTAGTGAATTTCCAGATAGAGGCGTTGCTGTGCACATTGATATTAAACTGTGTAGATAAATTTATAGAAGATTGGTTGAATGTGAAAATGAGTGCAATAGAAAAATAAGTTTTACACGTTTTTAAAGAAAAAAAATACCCTCATACCTTAAAAAAATTTTTGAGAACAGAAAAAAGCAAAATCTGATTATTCCTCTAGGGAGTTTTACTGCTTTGTTAAATGTAAATCATTAAACAGGGACCGCACACTTGCTTGGCTTTGCTGACTCTGGTTTAAGACCGTTATTTGATAATTAAGTCTCTTATCTGTTTTTCTTTACTTACAGTGTTATTATTTTATTGGATGAAGAATGGTCATAATCCCTTTGCATTAAGGACATTAACTGCTTTTGTGTCTTAGGAGCATGGAAACAGAGTAAATGGAGCAGTGAGAACAGAGTTATTTTTATGTTATAATTTCTTCAACTTCTCGAGTTGGATTTTTTCACAAACATGGAACATTTACTTCTTGGATGACTGCTTTAAACCCAGTCCAACTGGTAGAGGCTAGGGGATCATGACTGTTGTTTGTCATTTTAACCCTCATAACTTGTGCAGGTAGCTTATCTATACCATAATGTATTTGTCGTTTTTCCTTAACTGCCTCTGTTTGTTTACACCAACTTTTGTCTGGGCTCTAACTGAATTGTAAGATCATTGAACAGGAACTGTTCCCACTACATCTGTTTAGTGCCTATCACAATGGGTCGCAAAACGTCGTGTTGTCTCTCCTGTAATGTAAACAGTAAGAAGTTAATGATTGTCATGGACAGTTTTTTTTTTTTTTTTTAGTGGCATATGTGAAGTTAGTTTGCTTATTTTGGACATAGGTCTCCAACATTTTAAGTGATCTGCCTGTGTGACCTGTTACCAGTCTCCTCAGAAATCTGTAATACAAGGTGTGAACCGTTGTTACTGAGGTGGTTTTGGTGTGACTTTATAGTTCTTGGCAACTTTGGCCTTGTATGTCCAAGCAGAAGTTTTCTGTGGATAAATACGGGAGATGACATAGGGCAGTGCCTTTAATTCAGTCACTTTTTAAATTATTAATACATGAATAAGGCAAATAAGATAGGAGAAGCTTTAAGTAGATTTGGGGTAAAGATTGTTTCTGCTTCAGTCATGTGTTGTCTGTCCAGAGCTCATTACAAGAAGTCATTTAAATCAGTGCAAATCCAACATAAATTTTGATTTGTTGAATGGTCTGAACTCCCCACAGAGTAACTACAGGAAATCTGTTACTGTAAACCTGTGTGTTGAGGATTTATTTCAGACACCCGTGTGTGCTGTTGTGAAACAATTATACATAAAGGAAGCATTTAAAGAGGTTTTGTGAGTGTTCTTGCACCTGTTACACTGACATGTTTCCCGTTTACTCTTCAGAGTAAAACTTTTAATAAAATCTAAGAAGTATAGACCTTTAATTCCACATGTTTAAAACATACATGTAATACAGTAGGTGTTTCAGAAACTGTCAGTTAATCATTTTATACATAAAACAAGCAAGGCAAACTTCTCTGTGCAGCTGCTGGACTTACACTGGTTCCTTGAAAGGAGACAGTTCAGTGCCCAGATAATCCTTAGCCTTTCTCCTCAGGTAGCCAGCTATGACGTAGTGCTTCTATATTATGAGAAATAATGAATAATTGTTTCACATTCACCATCTCCATGTCATTCATGATTTTACGGACTTCTGCCATGTCAGCCCTTAGTTTGGCACTGTACCCAGGTTACCTTTAGCTGCATGGCGTGGCCTGCTCCACCACTGTCCCTTTCTCTTCCTCATCTCGAAACTCAGTAGCATTGGAAAGGTGCAGGTCTTCTTATGTATAACTGGGGCACCACAGCTCTAATTCACTTACGTTATTTATAAACAGATCCCATTCTTTGGGAGGGTCCTTAGAGATGGTCCTTGAGGAGCGGCCTACATTTGTCTCTCTAAAATTGTCTTTAAATACTTATTCCCTCCATTTGAAAAAGCTGCATCTACAGAGAAATTCTTGTGAGTCCCAGCAGGGCTGTACACAACAGCAGAGACCAGGGATTTGGTTTGTTTGGGTTGGGGGTTTTTTGAAGGCCCGGGCTGGTATCTGTGTACCACTGAGCTGAGTATTGGTATGTGTGGAGACGCGTTTACCTGATGTATGAGCTGGTTCAGGTGATGGACGGTGTATGGGTGCTGCCCTCGGAAAAGAGGGGGGAAGGCATTCAGGCTGCCCCAAATGAAGAGTAGACAGAGACTCCCAGGTGACTTGTTTCAGAGCATGTTCACAGCCTGTCACGTGTGGAGCACACCCCGTATCACCATAAGATCAGTGCCAGTGAATGTTCCTTCCTATACCATTAGCATAGTACATCCTTTTTATTTTCTTTATTGGCTAGCCTGGGCTAAGTCTTTGGTGAGTTTCTCTAGTAAGCAAAAGTTATCCTTTGTGTAGGTATCCTGACAGCAATTTGACCATGTTGTTCAGACATTATATTGCCTAAGGTAGTAGAGGAAAACAGAAGACAGAGATATCCCTGGTGCAGTGATTCTTAAGGCATTTTAGCCAGAGACAGAGAGAGTGTAGGTGGGAAAAAAAATGGTACTTTGATTATAGGCTGCAGACAAGTCCAACTTATCTGTAACAGACGGTGTGAACAGGCTCCTGCCTGTAATTATGGCAATAAGCAGGTGCAGGAAGAGTCTTAGGAGAATGATTTCAAGGATGGAAGGAGGACAGAGAATGTAGAGATCAAGTATGGGTGGCATCATAAACAGCTCTCCGCTGGGAGAAGTCACATCTGCTGAACTTGCATCCACTGTCAACACTTGTCTAGCAGAGAGCTCTCTGCAGTGCATGGTTGTCCTGGGATCGATTGAACGAAAAGGGATCGAGTTCTCCTTGTGCAGACTGTCAAGCTGGTAGCACACTGTTGTAATTCTGACTTAAGTTGTCAAGGCCATTATCAAGTCAGTCTTATAGACAAGATGAGCAGAACTTGTGACACAGTATTGCACATTCAAATAGTATAGAAATGGCTATTTGTGCTTGCTTTTTCGGGGTGCAGACTGTGTTTAATTTGGATGCCTTTTTGAGGGATGGTCTTTTGACACCCTTCAGCTGCCTTTTGTCAAAGGCTTGGAAGAGTATTCTGGGGAAGCATTGCTGTATGCTTCCTCTGTTCTTCAATTTTCCTTTCACTGGTAGAGACAGGCAAGATGGACATCTCATCTGACCTGATACGGCTTTCTTGTGCAATTTGTGCATATGTAAGTAATCTGTCTTCTGTGTAATATGAAACGAAGTTGTCTCACATGCTGCCTCTCCTGGAATACAGCTTTATTAATTTACACATACTATATGCACTAGTTCAGCATTGCAACATCACAGAACCTGATCACTGAGCACAGAACTAGAGCGTGATTACTTTCTGATTAAAGATTTATGAAATCAAATGTGTGTTATACAAGATTGTTGCAGTATCAGAACTGCTATTCTGAACAGATAAAAACTAATAGAAAATACTTTTGACATATTTGTCTTTATAAAACATCACAGGACACATTTCCTATTTGAAGAATAATTTTCTAAATCTTTCTCAAATGTAGTAATATACTCCTTTCTCCTTCCCATTGTCAGTGTTTAGATCTCCCAGCGATCAGTTTAACTTCATTCTCTGACTTCATTGAGAGGTACTTTGATTGTTCCTTATTAGACACTAGAGAATGGACTATTTTAAAATAATGCAAATATGTATGTTTATTAAAATGGAAAGCGTTAAGGGTTTGAGAGAGCTTCTGTATTTCACAAAGATACTTCTCTTTTTTGGGAGTGACGTTGACCATTGATACCTTCAATTCTTTCCAGCAATCTGTAACTGTGGTGATAGGAGAGCATTGTCAAAGACCAGGATATATGGAATGGAACAGTTTAACAAGTAATCACGGCTACTTGGCTTTTAAACGCATGAATCTTGATCAATTTCAGCAATTAATATTTTTGTCTTAAAGATAAGATAGAGATATTACATACAGCTTGATATACTTGGTCAGAAACTGGTTAGAATTAATGTTCTGTAAAGTATGTAAAGCAGCATAAGAACCATTGGTAACTGTTTACATGCTATTAATAATTAGCAACCTTCATACTAGGCTGTTAGGAAAGAACTGTGCATTGGGTACAATAGAAACTCAACTCCATACGGTTGGGTTCAAATTACATTTGACTTGGACAATAGGGCATGAATGGGGCTCATTTGAGTTTCTGCCACTGTAAACAATGAGATGTTGGAATGTTTCATTTGTTTATTGATTTATTTATTTGGACAGGTGCAGGTTGATCATATGAAATAATTTTTTATTCAAATATAGGCAGAAAATAGCTTAACAAACATTGTCCAGTCAGAGTGCATGATGATAACCAACATCTTGAATGGACAGGCTCAAATTAATTTAGCCTGTAGCTGCTTTTGAATTTGGGTCTTAAACTAATCGAATCACGTTCTAGAGAAAGTGCTTTATGTGCTGTCCAGCCACTTAGAAAACAGAAAATATAGATTTTATTTTCTGATTAATTTCTTTTTAGGTACTAAGTTCCTTCTTTTACTTTATGTTAAAAATTATGTGCGTGTCTGTGAGGTAGATTCTGTTAATGCCTATGGGGCTCATCCTTGAGAAGAGGTCATTCAAATCTGATGGATCCCATCTGGATGAGGATCATTCTCTAGGGTGTAATTTTCCTAGCTATTTGAAACCCTTTCCTAAGTGCTCCAAAGCAATCAGGTTCTATAATTTGCAAAACGATGGCAGGAGGAAAGAGCCAGGAAGATTGTTGCTGGGATCATATGTTAGGAAGTGGTATCACAGGACTAATAGCCTAAATTAATGCAAGGAGAGCCTTGATTCAGGCTTTTTTGTCTTCTCCATCAGCTGGACACCTGCATTTTTCCCAAGTGGACACTACAAAGGGAGAATGGATGATGGTAGCACATCTTACCATTTAGGGCAGGAGAAGGTTGAAACTGGAGTATCAATATGAAGGTACATGCAGAAGACATTATCCTTGGTCCACAGTTTCCCAACTCACTCATGTCAAATAGAAAATTGGACTGCAATCGGTAAACAAGAGAAAATCCCACAAATACATGTCTTACAGGGAAAAATAAACCTACAAAAGGATTGAGTGGACCTTGCACATTTAATACTTTAAATTATCTTACCACACAACATAGCCTATGCTATTAAGTTCAAGTATTGCAACTATGTGTTGTGTTATAGTTCTTTCAAAGTTGTTCCTCTATCTCTCACCAGGTGGAATGGGTTGGATATACACTCAGCTTGATAAACAACGGCTTTAATATTTCAGTTCACACAGAATTTGCTGTCTTTATTTCTCTTTCAACATTATATTGCGTTTAAACAATAACAGGGCTTCTCTTCTAATGCACGCGTTTGATTCCTGTCAATGCTAACAGAAGGTATGTGCAGGCACCAATGGAAGAGTGGACTAGAGTTTCTCTTGAGGTGAACAACTGTTTATAATTAGAGTTGTGGGAATGAAGGAAAACTCAGCTAGCAAGCAAGCAGTCACTCTTCCAAAAAGCTTGGTAAACTCATAAAGCTCAGGAGCTTAATCTCTGAACCAGAATGCTTGTTATCTAATCCCCACCAGCTGTTGTGTACTTGGTAGCCATGACATCTGTAATAGAGCTGAAGGGCCTGTCTATATTGGTTGGCACCTTTACCCACCAACTGAACTTGATTCTTCTTTCATTGCTCACATTTACCTGCTTTAAATCATTAACCAGTTGCTCAGGGTTTGATCATCCATTTAACCATACTTTATAATGGAGAGCTTGTGCTGCTTTTCACATTAAGCATATTTTAGGTTTTCAGCAGGTCTGGTTTTTGCCTTGCTAATAAGAGAAAGGTATCAACCAAAAGAATTTCCTCTGGTTGCATACTGGTTCCTTATATAGACTTAAAACTGACCTAGGGGTGAAATCTCATGAGTTGTATTTCAGCTGAAAAATACCATCACACTTCTAATAGGCAGGGTAAAGAATTATATACATGTCTCTCTTAACTGGTGTGTATGAATTGATATAGGTGATTATAGAAGATAGAATATATATATAAAAGCAAGTGTGTGTGTGTGTGTTCATTATAACTGTGGAAGAATGCCTGTTTTCAGGGATTGGTTTCAGCTGTGCTGTAGTGGGTGTCATTCTTTAAAGATAGCAGAGGACAGAAATTGGCCCAACTTGAGAAAAGAACCCATTTTAAGTCTCCCAGTTCTTAGGTGAGCACTGAGACTTCAAGCCCACTGTTTGACAGTATCCTCACCACCACCACAAGCACTGCAGAGTAATGGCTGTTGGGCCTTGTAAGGGATTAGAGGGAAGGGTATCTCGTTCCTGGATCCCAAATAAGTTTAGTTAGGAGGTAAGCACTGAGCTGTCCTCCTAAGATAAGACCATTTCTGCACATGGAAGAACTTAGATCTATGGGTTATTTTACTGGCTATAACTTAGCTGCTTATAGCTTCCTAGCATCTGAATGATTAGATTGGGCATACGAAGTTGATACTGTGGCTAAAATTGGGTCTGAAGACTACCACAGTCTTAAGTTAGCTGTCAGCATAATATTGTGGATTAAGATTTTGAACTGTCCTCAGACTATTCTCAGCATCTATAATACTTACAGTCAAAATCCAGAATAATGGTCTCATAAATAAAACCAACTATACCAAGTTTTCAAAGAAATGCCTGTTAAAATTTTGTTAAATTTCATTATAGCTGGTTTTCACTTGCAATTAATTTTACTGATGGGATTTTTATTTTCTTTTTCCCCAGAATGGCACTAAGAAGTTCTGGGATTTTATGAGGACACATGACAGGTAACAGTTGGAATCACATTATTTCCTTTTCTCTTTAGGTTGTTTTTCATACTGTATTCTTTTCCATTGGCCAAATCTTATTAATGTGGAGTCACCTCTTTCTCCTCCAACTTCCTCTTCAAATCTCGCTTCTTGTGTAATACTTGCAGATAGTTCTCTACTATTTTAGGCAGAATCAGCAGAAATTCTAAAATCTCCTCATAGTTTATTACATTTTCAGTAAGTTTAGTCTGTGCTTGACTTTTCAAATATTAGAGTTTTGGCACATGGTATCTTGTACATTTTGATGATAACATAGAAGATGGAACTGAAAGTTTGGATTGTATGAAATTTTCTTTTTTGAGTGTGAATATATCACCTGAAGGAAGGACTCTGCCCCTGACATACTTAACCCTGTCGTTATTTGTGCCGTTAAATGGTCTAGTCCCAAGTATGTGACCATACTCCCTCACCTGTGAATACACACTCCCAGGAATTGTCCTAATATAAAGACTGTTAAAAGGCAGTTAAAAGTTATGGTCATACTGTTTTTTCACTGGCAATTACTTGGAATAAGGTAGAGATTCTGCTTTATGTTTGAGTAAATCCTAGTATTATGCCAACTTTCCTATTTTAATCCTCTCCATCACTGCTATATAAGGAAGTTTTAGGCAAAGCCTAATTCAGGTAACTTTACAAATGCCTGAAACCTTGCAGGCCCTCCACTCTGTACACCAAAACCCTCTCCTAAGCACATGGGAAGAAATGGATGGCCAGCAACTTAGTTCTGTGTTTCCAATCGTTTTTCCTATTAGGGAAGAAAAGCAGTTAACTCCTGATTTCAAAGATCAGGTCATGCAAAATTATAACAAACAGGGTATATATGAAACAGACCTAGTCTCAGTGTTATTAAATACTAAAATATTCATATGCCTTCTTTTAAAGTATAAATATTTAATCTAGTCACTGAAAATTCAGGTACTAGAAGATAAAAATAAAAAGCAAAGGTGACAACGTTTCTCTAGGAAAAGCTTTTCTAAATCTATTAAATGTAAAAAATGTAACAAAGCACTAATGCCAAAAGAAATTGTGACTTATAACCAGAACCATGTTGAGAGATGTATTCTTCTTGTGCATAAAATAAATAGGTAAAATCAATTGCATTTTTGGAAATTCTTCTCTGTTGGACCCTTCTAAATCCTTACAGAGAGTCTTTTTGTGTGTAGGTACCTGAGATGGACATAAAGTGATAGCAAGACTTTTTCTTAATATATACATTATGGAGGTAAATGTTCCAGAAAGACTGGGAAAATATTAGATAGATTAAAAATGCCTGTACTGCTTGAGAATGAGGAAGAAAAGGGAGTGATATTTCGATACTGAACTTCACACTTGCTTTTGGAATTTGCCTGGAAGACAGTTCTGTCTTTGCACTTTATCTATCCATATGGACATGTGCCTGGATTTATGATGGCAGATACAAAGGCTGAAATGATAATTGATTGCTGGAAATTTAATATATGCCCTGTACTTTCAAGCAAGTGAATCCAGCCTCAAGTCACAGTGCTGAGAACATGACTTCCAGATGAATAATTTGTATTATTATTTTTTTTTTAAACTTTAGATTATCGCTCTGTGATAATGTGTGAATATATGCAACTAACTGAGTGGGATAAATATTAAAGGATCAGTTTTCCCTGAACTTCTTGAGAACAGTATTTCTGAAGGACTTTTGTGGACATTTTTAAAATAGTTGAGAACATAACTGTATAAAAAGGCTATGGCCACATGTCATGCCAGTCATCTCTGGTCACATAACATTTGTTAGCTTCAGATGTACAACAGCTGCCATCCTAACTTATTAGTGACTACTGTTGAACTGTAGAATGTCTAACACTCTTTCACAAGTGAATTCAATGCAACTTCTGACACCAAAGGTAATAATGTGAACTTTCTGTATAGGAAATCCATGGTTTTACATAAATTCTATTTGTGCATAGGAAGGCAATTATTATCAGATAGATCAGTCAGGTTCAAAATTCCTTATAATGCATTGAAGCCCTATATTTTACTGTATTTTAATAGGACAGCTGTGATGCTAGTTATATGGAAAAGTCACGTTGTCTAGTTGCTGAAGTGTATAGAGGACTTTATACTTAGAGCGCTCTTAGAGGTTCATTACTCTTAATGAGGGATAAAATCTTGAAGAAGAGGAGGGGTTTCTGGGACACAGGTCCTGTTGGTCAGTATTTCCTAGTGCGTATGTCTTCTTCAGGAAGGTTGTAGGTGTTTTCCATAATTACAATCCCTTTTCTATAATTAAGACCCCTTTTTCAAAAGTACTCAAGACTTATTTTACTTCTGAAAATGCTGTAACAATGTTAAATGCTCCAGATTTTTTTTAAAAAAGGCTGTTTACCTAAATTGAACAAACACAATGGAATGCCAGGTCTGTAAAGTACACATATGTATATATTGTGTATTTACATATAATTGGTATGTATAATGCATCTAATGATACTGAATACACAAAAAAATACTGTGTTAATTATATAAAAACAGACATTGAGCCTAACTCATGTCTTTATCTGTCATCGTCTTTCATCGGCCTAAATAAATGTTTGCTTAAGACTGACTTCCTTGCTGTATGACAGTGACCTGAGAGCTTGTGTGCTGGGTTCCTTTGGGGCCCCAGTATTCTTTCTCGTTTCAAATGAGGTCAAGATAAGCCAATATTCAACAGATATTCAGAATATAGACTTAATACAGGAAAATATTTAGCAAGAGATGAAGTTATTTTTGTATATATTTATCCTTTCCAACTGTTCAGATGAACAGCTGATTAAATTATACAAAGACAAAAACATGAGGACTGCAGTAGTCATTTCATTTGCCTTAAGTGTGAGTCACCTCCTTTTAAAATCTCACAATATATTGCAGTCGGACAAGATCATTTAACCATACGCAAGCTGGGGTGACACTAGCACAAGCTGAAATAGCAGGTTTTTATTAGGTATTCCCTTTTTTTTCCCTCTTTTTTTTCTTCTTAGTTATTGTAGATCTGGGCTTGAGTCTACAGTGTGTGGCTCCTGAGGTTTCTTAAAATCAAGACTGTTCAGAACTAGGGTATCAGTCCTGGAGTCACCTCTGCTTTATTCAGTTTGTAATTTCTGCTGAACATATAATTGCTTGCTCTCAATCCCTCTATGTCAGTTAAAGAAAAAAAAATACTTTTTGCAAAATTCTTACTGGCCACACAATAAACTGTTACCAAGGCAAACCTTCAAAACCTGTGTGTCAAAAGTCAATTGAGTGTCAGTATAGACAAAAGCAGCAGCATTTCCTACCATATTTATGTGTAATTTGTAACAGAAGGAAGACCTGGGACACAAAGACATAGCCACAGAGAGTAGTTAAGTCCTGGAACACTTTGCTCAGACAGGTTGAGGAACCTCCATCCTTGCAGAAATTCAAACCTTGACTGGACAAGAAATCAGACCTAACTTAGAAGTTAGTCCTATTCTGAGCAGGCTGGATTAGATGATCTCCAAAAGTCTCTTGCAACTTGAAGGTTTCTATGATTTTATAAGTAGATTAAATACTTAATGAATGTTACAGTTCCCATCTGACAACTGACAAAAATTTGTAAACTTGTCAAGAAATCTGTCCATTTATAAGCCATTTTTCTATTGGAAAATAATGCGTTTACTATCATTCTTGTCCTGAGGAGTTACATTTAATTTAATCTTTCTTTGAGATGTGAAGATGAACATTATGAGAGCTCATTGCAAGGTTTTATTACTTCATTAGAAACAACACTGAAAATTACTAAAAATGAATGAAGAAAAATAAAAATCCTTGATTACCTCTTTTCAATCGTAATTATTTAACAAGTTTATTGAGGTGGTGCTCATAAGTGTTACATAGTTCTGGCTTGTTGTGTTAGGCAGTCACACACAGCAAAAGATGCTTTCTGCAGTTATTTTATGCACTGTTTGCTTTTCTAATTAAGTTTACTTTTCCTCTGAGTACTCAGCTGATGTGTTTGCTCATTATTAAACATATCCTTACGAAAATCAAGTGGAGTGCAAGAGATGAAAATTTAAATGCAAGGTGTATTTCAAGATGCTTCTTAGACTTGGGTCTATCAGAAGTAGTTAGCAATTTGTGGTGGTGTAATTTGCTGGGGGGAGGAGTTGTTAATTTTCTTTTAAGGTCACTGCTTTTAAAAATAACAAACCTGATCAGGAGGACATTTTCCTTCTGCAAATTCATGGTGATTTTCTGTCAGGAAACAGAAGTGCACCAAATATTACAAAGTAATCATTGATGCCTGTAACAAAAAATTATCCTCTAAAACCAGACTCAAGTTCCAGTTATATTCTCTCTCATCCTAATTTTGCTATATTTAGTACAGTAAGAGCCTGAAATGTAATACTTAAGTTTTACATTCATCTACTTTGTAAAGCAATAGACCAAGTTCGTTTCAGGTTTCAGCAGCTCCCCTTAAACAGATTCAAGGCTTTTAAAAGACATAATTTGGGAACAGATGAAGGTCAGTGTACAGTCATGTGCTTGCTTTTGTGCTTTGAGTAATAACGTTCGAGAACAGGCACATAACTGTACCTTTTGCTAGTTGATAAATAGGAGGACAGCTTTCAAATTGCATTGTGAATGGATATAAGGCAAAATTATGGCTACTTCTCTATTTAAAAGTATGAAAAATTCACTGTAAAGTACATTTGAAAGAAAAAAAAAATTGAGACTGAATTGCATGCAAGATTGTTATGTGACTTCCTCTTAACCCTGAAAATGTCATGTGACAAGGAAAAGGCATTAGGACCAAAAACCTTACAACTCTGCATGTGCATTGTACCCTTGTTATGCTGTGTTTTTAATTACAAAAACATGTCACAGTGGCTCAGTACTAGTTCCTGACTTAAAAATTCTTAATGGAAAAAACTTTCTTTTCTTATCTCTCTAAAAGGAGGAGGAAATAATATTCCTGCCTTACAAAATTGGCTTCTTTTAAGTAAAGAGATTAATGTATTTCACATTTAAAACAAATTAATTCCTAATTTAATTTAACTGTTTGCTCAGAAAAGAAGCTTTATAATTTATCTATTACAAAGGAAACTGAAAAGTATAGTTTTCCATCAGGAGGGAGTTTGCAGGGTGAAGGAAACCAAGGCAATCTGCACCTTGGCGTGTTGTCTCCTGCAGGTACCAGCACTGGGGATAAACAGAAAGAGGTTCTCCAGGAACATTAAAAACGAATATAACTCAGAATGGGAAGATGAATATGCTCAACCTGTCCCTCTGTGCTCTGAAGTTACCTGGCTGAGCGCTGGCATCTGTGCGTTGCTGAAGTCGAGGAGCACGGCTGCACAGGGGGAGCGAGGAATGCTGCCACCGAACAGCTGTGCCGGGAGCCTGCCACATCCCCAGCCCTGGCCACCAGAGCCGGCCAGGTGATGGGTCGCTAGAGCCATGCGAGTGGCCTGGAGGAGCCGGGGTTGCTATTCTGGCTCCGTGGCTGTAGCAGGCAGCTATGGAGAGAGGGTGGAAGTCATGTGCCCTGACCACATTATAGCGGTGGATTAAATTCCTTCTCCTGTTTCATATGCCAGATCATTTGGGCTTTATGGAAACTTCATCCTGTATGTATTTTTCTGGTTTATGTCCTAGTGTATTATAAGACACCATGAAATTTAACTCAGATGCTTCCTTTGTGCAAGAATTGTCACAGTAGCTTTAAAATGGGTAAAATACAGCTTTTTAACATCTTTATAGGTAAAAAAAAAATACCTTTCTTGGGTGGCATGTGCCTTTTATGTGCAATGATGTGCTGTTGTGCTGTAAACCTTGTCTGTCTTTGTAATGTCTCCTCCGGGGTGTCAATGGTGTGGAATTTTCATGATTATCTTCAAAGATAGTGCAGAAGATAATGCACTGTTTAAAATAAACTGGATGTAGTTCAACAAACAACAAAAATGATGAAAAGTTTAGGGAAATAATAGCCGAGAGAAGGTAATGATGGCTGGGCATGTTCATGCAAAGGATAATACAACTGAAGAGAAAAATTACTACTTATCACAAAAATGTAAAGGAATATTATAAAGCAGGCCAGAATCGTTTTAATTTCATCAGTAATCAATGACAGAACAAGAAACAGTGTCTCATGTGGAAAGTATTTTTTGAATTAAACACTAAGAAACCGTTTTTACCAATAGGCAATAAGACAATCTAGGAAGGCATGTTCTGTAATCACTGTCATTGAAAATGCTCAGGTCTAGACTTGATAACTGTCTTATCAAGGGTGCTATCAGGATAATGATATTTTTCCTGCTGTTGGAAGGAAAAAAACATAGTAGCCTATTAGTTTCCTTCAGCCGAAGTAATTACACGATTTGTTTGTGTATGATATTTGCAAATAAAATGCACTTAATGCTTGTGGGTTTTTGTTTTTCGTTTTTGGGTTTTTTTTAAGCAAAGACTTGACAGATCCTCTGCTTATGTGCCAGGAATTCTGCAGGCGTATTTACTGGTTTTTAAGATGTCTTCTTATGTTGTTACCTTAGGATCCAATCTAAATAAAATCATAGCAACGAGGCAAAAATAAATGTATTTGATGCTGTAAAGTTATCAGAGAAAAACACAAAATCAAAAGCCAAATTTTCAGATTTGTATTTCACATTTTTAAATATGTGATATGAAAGCACCATGTTGCACATAAACTCTTCTCTGCAGTATCACTGAAATAGGGTAAAATGGCAATAAAATCTTTATTGAGGGCATTGCTTGATTGGGAAGTTAAATGTTTGCCTAATTTTAAGAACAGAATCCATAACAATTCTTAAAATTAAGCAGGTACACAGGAGTTTTGGCTAATTAGTCATAAATTTCTAAATACAGGTTTCTGGTGGCCAGATTAGGGGCATCTTGTTTTTAGAACTTTAGGAATTTAATTTTTTAGTATTTACAATAATATGCAAAACTAGTGGGTATTTTTATTCTCTTATAGTCACTGAAATCAAGAAGAGTCTTCCCTCTGATTCCAGGTGGTTTTGAATTAAACCTGTTGTGTCTGAAGAGTGACGAAGTTTTATGTGGTCTAGAGATAGTAGCATGGTCATGGCCTTCATTTGGGATTGGTAAAAATAACCTTGTGAAAGCTAGGAAATGTTCTATAATCTGAGTGCCTGTATTTTTAGAACTTTATCTGAAAATATCTCTTGGAAAAGAGGAAACTATTGAAAATATTGTCCTCAAAATGGGGAAATCAGGTAAATTGTGAACAACTGACTGTCTTAGTCTATGTTTCTCACTAATGGTGGTGAGACTATACATTTATACCTGGGAAAAGATTGGGTTATTCACTTCATATTTGGGTTTCAGTAGGTAAAAAACAAGGTTGCTGATTTGTCCTTTACGTTAGCTAGGGCAGAACACTTGAGCTTTTTATTTTGTGAACCGTCCTTGAAACCTGATATTGTTTTAAAACTTTGATTTTTGCCATTTCAGAATGGAGTCATACTTAGGCCTTTTAGATGGATTATTTCTTGGTCTTACTATGCAATAGCATTCATAAATGGCAATTTCACAAATAATTAGGAATTGGAACAAAAGCCCATCAGGCTCTGACATCTGTTGCACATAATGCCCACAGAGCTTTATTTAATCAAATAAGTTAGAATAAAACCTGAATTTATTTATTAAAATATTTTGTTGAAAGAATCCCATTGAGATGCAATGTGTCATTTCCAAGGGTATCCTGGGATACGGGCCAAGATATGACACTTAAAGAATGTTATTGAGAGCAACGTGCTTTGATATCTCATTTATTTTGCAGTTGAATTTACTTTCTATTTTTTTCTTTGTTATATGAAAACAGGGTGCTGGGAGGATTGTTTATTCCAAATAAGTTGTCCTGCATCATATTCTCTGGTTGGGTACAGATTACTACTTTACAAGTAGATGGAGATTATGTTTTAAAAGTGCAGGTATATGGATTTGTTAGCACTCCTTAATTCATTCTTCCACCGGTCTGATGATGAACCAAACATACGCTTCCTGCTTTATGGTGTCATGAACAACTTCCTACTGCAGCTCAGTTTACTGAAACCAATCTTCCTTTTGATTTTTTCCAAAGTAATAACTATTTTCTTAGGCATTATGTGTCTCACCACTTTATCCTGGTTTTATTTAGTATTAAATATTTAAGTTGTGTTGGAGAAAGCATTCAAATTTCATCAGAATTACAGAAGTCTTCTAGACGTCTCTAATTATCTTTTGCCAAATCCACTTTATCTGTGATTAGTATGAAAGGCTGAATGTTTTTGTCAGGAGCTTATAGCTTTGCTTTTGTAATAGGCTGCATTTTAAGCAGCCAATTGGATTGGTGTTGGCCTTTGAAAATTGTAAAATGCTTTGAAGGAAGACTTAAATGAACCAGTAAAGACTGTGCAAGCACACACATTTAATCTCAGGACTATCTGCATTATAGTTAAAGCTCTGGGAAACTAAAGGAATTGCACTGGAGAATAATCAAAGGGTACAGCTTTATTACATGTCTGCTCTGAAAATGAAGGGACTGTTTTCTCTGGCTTAAAATACTAGGTGCTGCTCTGATAAAAGGAAGAAGACAGCACTTTAGATACCACATTAGAAGTTTTCAGGGACATGTCCAACTGCGAAATTGATGGTTAATTTGAATACAGGCATAACAGAGGGGCTACATGCAATTCTTTCTCATGGTCACCAAAAATAATTTTGAAATAAGATAAAGTAGGCCCTCCTGAAGGATGAATCCTCCCGAAGAGTTACTTTTGATTGTTAGCTCTCAAACAAGTTTGGGGTTTTTTTCATTATCACTTTAAAATTGAAAGTGCAGCCATTTCTGATTTGAACAAGAAAAGGACACTTATTCACTAACATGCTTTAATCCTGATCTGGGGTGTTTCTCAAACATATTTTTAAAAGACTAGATAGAATTATAGTCTTGACATGGAAAACAATATGAAAGATAAATTTGTCAACATTGTATGAACAAAGAAAGTTAAATTCATATAACTTCAAGAAGACAAATTTATACTTTAAAGCTAAAATAATTATAGGACTTCTAAATGATTTATTTATTTTCTTACTAACTTTCCTTCTAGTATGATTCAGAAGACTTGGCATTTTCTCCCTTTGAGCTGTATAGGCAAAAATATTATATGAATGTTTTCTATTCATATGCTCTCCAGCTGAAATGAATACATCTCTCAATACTTCTGTGGTTGTACACTGCATTTGATTATTTTCTTCTGATTGTATCAAAGGGAATTTTAATACCAAATATCTGTTGAGAGTCAAGGGGACTGG
This sequence comes from Theristicus caerulescens, assembly GCA_020745775.1. Taxonomy (NCBI): domain Eukaryota; kingdom Metazoa; phylum Chordata; class Aves; order Pelecaniformes; family Threskiornithidae; genus Theristicus; species Theristicus caerulescens. The sequence continues at coordinate 62,661,434 of CM036564.1, read as the reverse complement.
TTAAATCAATTACTTGCTTTTATTCCTGCATGCCATTTTTGTGTTTCTTTTTTGGAATCTGCCATTCTTTTTTCATTGTCTTCTTTGAGAATGGTAGCTGAATTACCTCAGGCTCTCAGTGTTGTGGGGGTTTTGGTGTTTTGTTTTGGTTTGTTTGTTGCCTTTTTTTTTTAAATCAAATAACATTACTTCCTGAAGTCTCCACTGTGGAGCTGGGATTGTTGTTTGTAAGCAGCACAAACAATATTACAGACTTTCAACTAATTTTGAGATAATTTTTGGCCTTTAAAAGTACTGGAAGTGGCTGAGGTTAATAGCTGGGAAGCGCTGGCTTTCAGTGTTAATGTCAGTCTTGGTTTAGGTGCTTTACCTTCCATTATTCAATTCTGATCACAATTTGTGTGTGACACACACATACCCATGCTAGACACAAGATGATCCTGAATTGCTCTTAAAATGATTAAGGAAAGGTCAGTTTCTTTGCCCGTATTACCTCCTCAATTACTTAGCATACTATAGTATTAGTACAAGATTATCTTTTAAAATCCTCATCTCCAGCCTTGAGAGTCTTATTTCATTCACAGAAACACAAGAGAATCTTGTCCTTTTCTTTGCTATTAATATACTGTGATTTTTTCAAATTATTTTTTAGTATTGCAAATTCACATTTGTAAAGCATGCATTAAGGTCACATCTAAGAATAATCTAAGAAGAAGAATCAATCGTTATTTATTAAAGGATTTTAAAAGTTTGTCTCATGAAAAGCAATTAGTAAGTGTTAGCAGTTGCTTGTGGATTAACTGTAGCCCAAGTCAACAACTGACAAATCATCAAGATAGAAGACTACCAAACCGATGACTACAAGGTGAAATTACATTTCTACCTAAAAGAAAAATCAACAATAAAAAGCAAAAAAACCCTTCAGACAAAAAAACCCCAAAACCACAAAAAACCCCCAAGCCCCCTGACCTCCACCCCACAAAGCCTTCCTTCAAGTACTGGAGCCCTAGAAGTACATGTTCTTGTAGCTTTGGCAAAGCTCATTTGCTGATCTTAATTGCTAGGATGTATTTCAAAAGAATTAACTTTCTGTCCATCCATATGTGTCTGCACGTTTTAACAGGGTGTCAGTTTTCATCTGTCCCCTACCTCGTAACTGCTGTGGACAAATACTGTGTTTTTCACATTGCTCCTAGAAACACCACCTTCCTTTCTCAGGTTTGAGTATGTGGAGTTGTAGTAGTATTTGTGTATAAACGTCTGGTCTACTGGAGTGTCATAAAGTATCAGTTACCATGAGTTCAATAAATACAGAGCTGTACTATGTTGGGGGAAGGAAAAAATTTGGAAATAGTTTTCTAGGCCAATGGCACACAACAGAGTCATTTTCTAAACTCTTGTAAGAGGTGTTTTTGACTGTAAAGGTTGTATTCAGGTGGCTATCTTTCAATGAGAGTCTTAAAGGTGGAGAAGGAATTAAGATTCTGGACTGCTGTGTTGCAGATGTCCATGGGTCAGTTGTATGTAATTTCTGCATATTGACTTAGACATTTTAGAGAAGCCAAATATCGATTAGAGAATCCTAATACCTATTTCAGTCAGGGTTTTCTTTGAAGTTTAAATGGTTAAATGCTACATGAGATCGTTGACTGAATAGTTGGAATCCCTTTAAGAAAATATTGTGTTAGATACCAAGACCAGGCACACTTTAACTGCAAACTTGAGTACAGTAAATGCTCAAGTACAGGTTAGCTGGTCTGTGTAGATATATCTTGCTGACATTTTTGGTACATCTTTCTTAAAATATTTTAAGGCTACCCTAATTGTTGCTATATTTATAGAAAGAACAGTATCCTACACTATTGCACAGTAACCTGTTTGCATGCATGCTTTCTTTGGGAAAAAGTCTCCTGTAATTGGAGTAGTGATTTATTGTATGTATAAAGTAAGCAGGAGCTACTGCAGGGGGAAGCCAAGGAGCGGCTGGGCTGAAAGCTGAGCAGCCCTGTGGTCTTCACCAGCCCTGGCAGACACTGTACAAACCTGTGTCATCTCTTAATATGTTGTCTTTCTGTTCGGTTGTAGTTCCTAAAGCAGCCACCGACAGATGCAGTATGAAGGAACCAAGTATCCTTCATTGGTCCGAGGTGATCTGTGTCTTAGAGAAGCAAATTATAGCTCCTGAATGACACATAGAGCACATTTCGAAGAGTTTTCTCCTCAGCCACCTCTTGCCTACAGAGGTGGCATGCCCACTGGCAGTGGCAGGTACCAAACGTGATACCTGCGTGCAGCGGTTGTGCTATGTGCTCGTGGAGTCCCGGGTCCAGGTCTGTGGTTCAGTGGCATTGCATTTGCATTCACAACCTCTCCTTTTACACCAGAAATTTCTCGTGAGCGTCAGCTGCTGGAGGAATAGCCAGCAAAGATGTACAACTGTGCAATATGGTAAGAAGTAATAGTCTGCCACCCAAAATGAAAAGTTTGGCAGGTCTAAGCTGAGACAGTGCTTCATTTGTGCAGACGTGTTATAGCTTGTTTTTAAGGTATGGAGGCAAGTTTTGGATCCATCATGATCCTTTTACACCTGAGTATTCTTTTCCTTTGTAAAAAATAACAAAAAAGTGGTCTTGTGCTCCTCTTTGGGACATGGGCACATGAAGCCTGTTGCTAGGTTAGGACCTTTGATATCCATTTCACATTAAATTTTTGCCTAGGATTCCTGATTTTTTAGGAAATTTGGCTGGGCTTTTTTTTTCTCTGCTAGTGGTTCTGTGTGATTTTTCTCTGATAACATACAGCTTGGGCTTTGTTTATCTTCTGTATCTTTATTTGTGGAGATGTTCCCAAAAGTCATTGTGAATGTTATAATTTTTTATTTTATATGTTTACTCTTTATTGATCACTTTAAAGCTTATAGATGCATATATAATATTCTAAAATAGGATTGGTTGTAATACTTTAAAGGGAATTGCCTTGAAACATCAAATACCATTGTAATATCCTGTGGTATGATACCACTGAAAGATGTATTTGCAACTCTGCTTTTGTGGTAGTCCTTTTTGGTAGCCTGTATCATCTGTAAAAATAGTAATCTCAAAATAATTTTATAGTGAATTCTTTGTATGATGATTTAAAACTCTGGAAGATAAATACTTTCCTTATCTTATAGGCCAGACCAAACAGCTGAACCCACATATTTGGGTTGTTGCAGCAATAAAATGTTTTTGCATTGAAGGCAGTGGCTCACGGGATCCTCCACTTAGATCAATTGAACAGTCTTGCCCTAACTTTCTATAATACTCAAGTAACTGCCCTGAATGCAGCTTCAAATGGGTTTTCAGAAGTTACAGACCTAGTGACCTGTAGAAATATTTCATGTTATATTGTTTCTTGTGGAATAAAAAGTACCAAATGGCACTCGTAATGTCACACTCCTCCTAAGAAGATGTAATTCTGAACTTTCTCCTCCGTGACTCTCCAACTCTGACAAGAAATATTGGAACTTGTGTGTTGTGGTTTGTTAAAAAATGTAAATTTATGTTCAAAATTGTTTGTCAGTCTCTCAGAAAATTAGAAGTAATTAAATAGAAAGTTCTACAGATTTGTGCCATTTCTGTACCCTCTCATCTCAAGATGGTGTGAGAAGCAGACAATTGTAATAACTTGCTGCTACTCCTTTCCAGCTTAATTTGATCTTGTTCCTTAATTCTGACAGATTGTTTTTAATTTTCCCATCTGTTCCATAAAAATCTCAAGTGATTGACTCTTAGGAAAAAATAATGTCTAATAGCTGAGCCATTTTTAATGAGTTGGTATGAGTTATTTAATGAGACGTGCTGAAGAAGGCAAGCCAAGTGAAAGATTGGGCCTGGGGTGGTAGATGTAAAGAAAGGTAAAGGGCAACCGTATGCTTCAGGAAATCTCTTCTCTTTATCCTCAGCTTTAAGCTGCTGCTCTCTCCATTTTCAGGCAGTGCATATCGTTAGACCCATGGACAAAAAACAAAGGTTCAGTAGCAGTAATTCCTTTTCCCCTTTTATTTAGTGCAACGTCTACACTCAGACCATACTGCTTTGGGGAGAGGAACAGTCATGCAAAGGGGGAAAAAAAAAAGATCAAAGAATAATACTTAAGTAAACTTAAAAACATTGTACGCTGTGGTTTAACTTCATCTCTTCTAGCAACCTACACCGTAACTCCCAGTTATTCTGGTGTTAGGTCAGAAAGAACCCCCGTGCCAGTAAACAGAGTGAATATTCTCCTCCAGCCTCTCCAAAGGCTAAACCCCTTTGCTTTAAAATTGCCTGCAAATGACGTCTCCTGGGGCAGGAAGCCATCAATATGCAATACGGGTCTTTGAGAATAGCAGCCATGAATATAAATGTTAACATCTGGACTTCTCCCTTCTGTTTTGGTTTTAATATATTAGTATAATAAACATTAACATTATTTTTAATAATCATCAAATAGCAGTTTCTCTGGCAGCCTGAGACTTCATTATTAAATCAAATGATGAAAATAAATACACAGCTCTTTTACAAGGAAAGTTGAAAGTTTGACTCAACTCTGCAAATATGCCATTGTTAGCCTAATCTATTGTAGAATTCATAGAATAATGAATTAACTTTCCAATTGCATACAGTGAGGCATAACAAATGAGAGAATGCTACCATGGTAATGAGCAAAATATACACTTGTTTTTGCTGTGTTTAATGGGCTACCAACCAAGGAGAGAGACTTTTGTCTGCATTTTTTTAACTAATAAAATCTGATAGTAATTTAACTGAGAAAGAGACCAGGGAACATCAGTAGTCCACACTTTTAGAGCATCTCCAAATACTCTGCCTGCCAGGTTTCCCTATGACATATATTTCAAACAACCAAAGAGGACAGGGGAAAGATTAACATGTTACTTTTAAACCACTGAGTGTGGTAACAGTTAAAGCTGCTTCTGGTTTAAATTTGTACAAAATTGGACTTGGATGGTATCTATTTTAAGGCCCAAGCTCAGCAAGTAGCCACAGATAGGAGATGCTCTGTGCTCACACAGAAGTTTCTGGCTCTGAATGAGACTAGACTGTGCCTAAGGGTTAAACTATCCTAATCTGGGACTGATACAAGGGAATTTTTTTTTTTTATTATTTTTAAGGAACATTTTTGTTGTTATTACTATCTAGTAGCAATGTTCCTAGAGTTGGACTGGTTTTTTTTTTTCTGTTAGGGAGAAGGAATTGATTGGTGGCATACTTTGCATGGCAGGAGCAAAAGTGACTTAATTTTGGGTAAATTGTCATGGGCTTTGGGAACACGACCCATTATCTATCTCTCTTGATGGATTGTGGACAAGGATCTTGTTGCATTGTGGCTTTAGTAATAAATCTTCTATGTATTTATGTAGTTAAAATTAAATTCACAAGATGTAAGTTTAATAGTTCTGCATTAATCCTTCATAAAGCATTGATCTTTTGTTTTTTATCTTCCTCCTCAGTGTGTCAATCCTGATCTTTAATACTTCTCGGCAGTGCTTTGTTGTGGTGAAGCAGTTCCGCCCAGGTAATCCTCTTTTTTTTAGATTTACTTTTGCTCTCTAGTGAAGCAAGCTTTTAAGGGTTTAGCAGTTAAAAGTTGGTGCATCTGTGGTGATAAAATCTTTGTTCTATATTCTGTTTCTTTGTATGATAGCCCACCCTTTTCAGTTGGTCAGAATTTCTAACCAGGGAAATTTCCATTATAGATGAAACGAATGATCAGGGTAGCCTTACATTCTGCTTTTGGGCTTTTGGGCTAGTCATTGTCCTCTTTCGGATGAAATTGCAAACAGCTCTACAATGATCGTGCAATAGATTGCTTTTATTTGAAGTTCCTTCTTGACCTATCTAGTATTTAGTAGGCAGCTTCTGTACAGAAGCACAATATTCCTTTTTTTTTTTTTTGACCTTAAATATTCCTTTTTTTTAATGTGTTATTGTGCGTTTTATACTTGGGAATTTAAAATGAGGGAAATTTAGGACTGTATGCTTTTTCATCAATATGTGGACAGCTTCATTTTACCAGTTATTATTATGAATTTAGAATATGCCTTTTTTTTTCTGAGTTTTTCTATCAGTTATTTTAATTCAAAGCAATATTTACTTTTTGGAAGTTAAAAATTAAATGCATATTCTCTGCATGTTAATTTAAAAAAATCACAAGATACCTCACTGTTGCTAGGAGACCATTTCAAGACTGTTCCTGGTAGACTTTATGGGAAACTTTCAAGGGTGGTGTCATGCTGTCCTTTCTTACTGACAGTGATTGACAGGCTCTTCAGTGTTGTGCAGCACTGTTATACTGACAGTGCATACTTCTTATGAAGCACTATATTGACTATATAAAGAGAAAGTGTTTGTTTATTTGTTTATCAATAATCCAATGTCTTTTATTTACCATCCGAATAAAATGGTTCAGATAGCTATTGCTCTCTTTGATGCAATCTTAGGCAGAAGCCTTCATATATGTGCATATGTATATATGTACTGAACAGCGACGTTCATTATATCATCTGCCTCAAAAGACTGGACTGTTCTTGGAGTTAAACTGTTCCAGAGGTTGGAGCTGCTCAGAAACCTGCCCTTAGGGACAGTGGTCAGTCAGACACTCCATAGCAGTTCAGTGATCGCAACCATGCCCTGACATTACTCACATCACTATAATTATATTTCTGTTCAATGGTTGTTGTCTGCCTTGGTGCCTGTTCCACAAACAAAAATTAAGGCTGAGACTTTTCTCATTGCTAGCTCCTGTCAGGATCCCATCAGGAAGGCGATAGCTCGTTACTTGTGAGCAAACAGCTGCCGCTCACTCACCAGGCACATCCGCTGCACGTGTGCTGGCAGACACATGTGCTTGCCTTTCCTTAGAGCGCGGTGTCATGATCAGGTTTTCCCATTGAAGTCTGTGCTGCTTATAAAGGCAGTCATCCCTCCCTGTGTGTACATTCCCACCCCATTCCCTTTGTCAGCACCAGCCCTTGTGCAGCCACAGCAGAGGTCTTATATGGCTGCAAACAGATAATTTTGAGGATTAGACATTAGACTGACTGGCCTGGAAGACTTCATGGGGGCTTGAGGGGTGGCAGGAGCACACAACTGAGGTGAGGCAGACAGAACCATATTTTTCAGTGTACTGTCAACTTAGATCATCCTGCATGAATCATTTGGAAGGAGCAGAGAGGAAGAAAGTTACACATATATCTCAGTAGTTTCCATATTAGTTCCTCACTTGTGACTGATTGGCCAAGGTCTTGGGCAATGTTCATTTTGGTAGTCAATTGACCACACGTTTTCAAATATAATAAAATAATATGTTCCTGAGAAAGGCTAGGGTTAGTACCTATGAGCACATGTCCTCTTCTTTTCACTGTAAGTATAATGACCTTTCAATGGATTGTGGTGTTTATTTTTGTATTGACTTAAAAGAAACAGTATCAAAGATCTGAATCATAAGCCATGTTCTGTTTCAGGAGGTACAAAACACCAGTGCAATCAAAGAGAAATCAGAAGTTTAAAGAAAAGCTAGTACGTTCCCCAGGCAGCTAAACCCCACTAACCCCTCAGTCCGTACTGTTGTTTCCTTCTCTTTAGGGACAGCAAACACATCCCTGTATATGAGTCATCTAACAAGGCCGCTTTGAATAACAGTTATGATCTTATTTGATGAGTTTGGTTAAGCCATCTATCCTTTGTCCCAGCTTTGCAGAAAGGAAGGCAAGTACACCAATTCTACTGGAGTTTCCACTCTGAGACTTCTTACCGCTAAGTGACTCTGGGGTAATTAGTCAAGATTAGCACTAGATGGTTGGTTGAGTCCTCACTGTGCTGCTGCTCATCGCATGTGTCCATCTGATGATGGAGGAGACTGCCCGGTGATGATGAAGTGGCAGTTTCTGACTGAAGTAGCATAAGCCATCAGAAGACAAGAGAGCAGTCAGACATGGGACTAGTGGGTGGGTGACTGTGTTGGCTGCTGAGTTCTTGCTTCTAGTTTCTGCTCTCCAAACTCTTTGTGCATTTGCAATGAGCTGACAACCTGTGATGAGGAAGAGGAGAGCCACAGGTTCCCTCCCAAGAGTGTGCCCTAGCGAACAGGCCACAGACTGCTTTTCCATCTGGTACTTTATCTCCCCTGGTGCATCACTTGGGCAGTTTTTCCCCTTCAGGAGAGGTATGGGGGATGCCTCTGTTCCCTGATACTAGCAGGCAGCTTGGTTTGCTAGGCTTTGCTTATCTATGAGAGAGAGATTGAGTTTGAACCTTTCTGAGCCTGCTGATAATGAATTCATACTGTGATTCCTTGGTGAATGCTCTAGTTTTTGGACTCTTACAGAAGTGGCTGGTACTGCTTCTTTTCTTCCTTATCTGCAGAGAAAAGCTGTTAGTGTGCTCTGAGTGTTGGCTTTGCTCTGAGGAGGACTGCTGGATGGGGTCCTTTTGGGAATGTAGGTTTTGATCTACGTGGAGCCCAGTTGTGCTGAGGGAGAAGGAGAACGGCAGGTGCCTGCCGGAATGACAGGATGGGTTTCAGGGATTGCAGAGACTTGTAACAGAGAGTTACTTTAGTCACAGTTTCATATTTCTGTACCCACGCTCTTACCTGCATCCTGGTTTGGTGCCCAAGTCCTTTACTGGGATATATTCATTGTTCCTTTTTGTATTTACTGATATGGATAAGTCAATACTGAAAAAGCAATATAGTCTTAAGAGTATTTGGCTCATCTCAGAGAGATCCTGGAGGTAGTTGTCATTTATGATAATTATCATAGCTTTTAGAAGTTTTTGGAATAATGACAATAGACACCCTTCAAGGATCTGTCCTTCAGAATCTGCATGGAATATTTTTTTTGCCACCTTCTTGCTGCATTTTAAAAAGAAAACTGAGCTCTAGTCATGTTTTTCAACTGAAAAATGGAAGCTCCTTTCCTTAAATGTTTGAATCTCAAAGGCCTAGATGTACCTACTGCAAACAGCTTTGAAGGTTTTAAATTCTGGAGAAAGATTAATTCAGCACCGTTCAGGTGCTGACCTTGCTGTACTACACTTCTGAGGCAAGAAGCATTCTAGAAAGAGCCTAGGCACAAACTTCTGGGGTATAGACTCTTCCCCAGAGACCAACTGCTTGAGAAGTCCCTGCGGTGCTTTACTTTTATGCAACAACCTTTCTTTAGGGACCTTGTTGTATATCAGTTTTAAGAAATAATAAGCTAAATTCTGTAACTGGAAGAACAAAGAGTTGTCTATTAAACTTGAGCTCTTTTATATACCAGTTCTGTAAGATTTAGAATGGGAAATAAAAGATAAGCTCATTTGAAAACCATATTACATATATATGAAATATGCATGTAAAATATTTTAATGGAATAAAAATAATTCCAAATTTCAAAATAATCTTATTCAGGGTGTTTTATAACACCCTCATGGTAACCTTTCATGAAAAGTAAAGGGGTAGACATGAGGAAATTTCAAAGAAGAACAGGATTATACCTGTAAGCTAAAGTTATAATGACTGGAATTGGCGGTAGTGATTCTTTGTGTGTTAACATCCAGTCCTGCAGTTCTCACTCAGGCAAAATTTCTGTTGACATCAGTGAGAGGTTTTGCTTAAATAAGGACTAAAATCTGGCATTTGCACTTTCTTTAGCAGTGCATTACAGTGGCAGCTGTTTGTAGATTAATTCAAGAAGTCTTTTTCAGATTCCACACAGGAATCTGTGCAAGGAACTATATGTTCAAAAGAGGGTTGTTTTTTTTTTTTTCAAACAAACATACATGCTTTTCATACCCTTTCTAAATAACAGCTGAGTTGACAGGCTGAAAGACTCATCATTGTGCACATGGTACATAATGTGCAACCCAACTTTCCTTGAAGATAACTGCATAGTTTAAATTAAATCCTGATATCCGCATTGCCCAACAAATGGAGGCTGTATGGAGCTTCTGGGACTTAGACTTCTTGGATGAACTAGCTTCCTTTTTTTATTCTTATTTATTTAAAGGTGTGCATGAATTCATTCCAAATGATGTAAGCACAGATAGAGTTTAAAGAATAATTTTACAGAAATGGCAAGAGAACCTTTGTTCTCTAAAATTCCAATTTCAGTGTGTCATAATTTTAACAGATAACATGACTGAATTCCTTGTTACTCTCAAGTACTCTGATGGTTATAAATTTCCAGGCAAAATTTGTGTACCATCTTTTTTTCTATTTAATATGAATAAACTAACATCCCACACACACTTGTTTCTTTTTCTTTTGTGTTTTTTTTTTAAGCTGTTTACATGTGTGAAGTAGAAAGACATCATCCTCAAGTCTTTCAGCATCAGGACAAGGAGAGCTTCTCTCGTCTAGAGGATCCCTTACCTGCTGTGGCAGGAGTGACCTATGAACTCTGTGCTGGCATTGTAGACAAACCAGACCTTTCTTTAGAAGAAATTGCATGTGAGGAGGTCTTAGAAGAGTGTGGCTATCGTGTTCCCGTTACAGACCTAAGGAGGATCACTTCTTACAGGTAAATAGCAGTAAGTTAAAACACTTTGCATTTTGTTGTTGCACAGATTGCTGAAGTGTCTTGAATGTAAATTAATGTTCCCTGTTCCCTCATTTAAGCAGCGTGTTGGAGGAACGTGGACATCTGAAAGTATAAGAAAGGTGTAATTTTCAGCAAGTGAGAGGAGTATTTAAAGAGACTTGAGGAATTATAAACTCATAATGGGATTGAATTCCCAGTAAGAATGATACTACTGTGATTTATTCCAAAGACTGCTAGAACTGGGAAAAGTTGCATTGAGCTCTTCAGAGCGGTTTGTTACAGCGCTAGAAAACAGCCAGTCTTTACTGTCAGGCGTTTTCCATCTCTGATTCTTATTATTCTGGTAACAATAGAAGCTGCCCAAGATGGACTCTGATTTACCATTAACACAATTTTGCAGAAACATGAGAACTTGTACCATTGGATCTCTTCATAATATTTGGGCTATTAAGCCTTCTTTGAATTGGACAATTGTTAATGTTATATATGAAGATTTTGCTGATTTGACTGTGAAAATTTTTACATTTTATTTTTTGCAGGGTTTTAATAGTTATTGAAATAGATTGTAACATGTTTTAAAACATATATTAGGAGTAAGAGGAAAACTTAATATCTAAGAGGAAAAATAAAAAATGTGAGTTGTTGGAGGGGGAAAAAAAAAATCCCTCAGGAGAAACTTTGCACACAGCTTTAATTCCATTATATCTCCTTCCCAGCTTTTAGTATTGTTATCCAAAATGTATGTGTGTTTGTATTTTACAGAGAAAGCAGCAGGTTTTTTACTTTATTTTGTTTGACGTCTCCATTGAACTCAGCCCTGTCATTGGTTTTTAATTTGGGAATTGAATACAAATCCACAGCTGTCAATCCTGGCAAATGTTATTTCCTGCTGGATTAACAAGCAGTGCTTCTGTTGAGGGGAGGGGGTGAATCACAGGAGCTGTCTTTTACAACTCCTTGAAACTAGATTAAGGGTTTGTTCTACTGAAAGAAAAAGTGCCTGCTAGATTTATCAGCAAAAGCTGTCTATAGAATTTCATAGGTTGGGTGTCACTGACAGGCCATAGCATGCAGATATATACATATGTGTGTGTATGTGTGTATGTGTATACAAACACAAAATAAGAAAAGTAGAATATAATTTCTGTAGCTGTAGAAGTTTGTAGCTTCAGTGTAGAAGTTTGACTCAACATTAATGATTTACATCTGGCTAAAACACCATATGGTTTTTGATTGATAAATATCTGTATCTTACAGGTAGTTGTTCTTTCAGTTGCTTTTTTTTTTTAATTGCGCTGACTTGCAAAGAGAGTATACAATTGGAGTTTTCTCTGTTGAGACCCATGCAAAAGACACTTAATATGTTAATCCTCCAGTCCTGCTTTGTCTATGTGGGCACAGCTTTCTGCCCATGGAGATCCGTGCTGAAGTCAGAAGGACCTGTATAGTATTTATTTTTTTAGATTTATATGAAAGGTTGAAGCCTTAAAGATGATATTTTACAGTTTCTTTTGTTGGACTTCCCGTGCTCTGTATTAGAATTCTATTCTAAATGTTACAGTCTTCCTATTAGGAGTGTCCTGTTCTTCTTCCTTCAGCCAAAGACTGACATATCTGTCTGATCCTTGAGGATTTGATGCAAAGACAGGAAGTAATGGGTACCCCTATCATCTGCTAGGGATGTTTTTTTCCATAAAGGCTATATTACATATAAGAATTTCAGGGCTTTTTCTAAGTGTAACTGGTTTTTCTAAATGGTTTATGCTGTTTCATGCTGTGACTGTCAATACGGAGCATTGATTGACATAAAGCGTTACATTAATGCACATGTATCCCATTAATAATTACAATACATCATGCACTTCTATTATTATCTGTCATCTCAGTGATCCATGTAATAGTTGCTCTATATTATTTATTGTTCCAGTGCATCAGATCAGAGAGAAGCCTTAGAAAACAGAATTGGAAGGAATTTTGGGAGGATCTCACCTAGACTGCTCCTCTTCCAAAGATCAGGCTTAGCTGGATTTAAATAACTTCTGACAAACGTCCACCTGTGTTTTCTCTAAAATCTGATAATTTCATAGCCTCTCCAAGCATTCTGTCTAACTAGCTGTACCATAAGCAATTTTTTCCTCATGTCTTGCCTAAACTTCCCTTTCTTCACTTCAAGCGTGTGACTTACTACCCTGTTCTCAGTGGACATGAAGTACTTCTGCACCTTCCACGTATTTGTTTGAACGTCTCCCCTTTATTTTATTTTTGCCTATGCAAAACTATCTTAGTTGATTTAAGCTTTCTCTTTAGACCATTTTTTCTAGATGTCTGATCATTCCTTCTGCTGTCCTCTGCCTTCTCGCCATCTGGTCTGCATATTTCTTAAAAACATAGTGCCCAAAGTGGAGCACAGTATTTTAGTGGGGGTTTTACCAGTGTCAGAGAGAGTGGAAGCATTATTTCCCTAGTCTCACAGGTTATTTTGTTTATATGCTGTAGTATGATGTTTGCCTTTTTTGCAGTGGCTTATGTTGTTGAGTTATGGTCCACAATGCCTCCCCTATCTCAAAACTATTTTCTGCCGCAGTATTGCACTGTCATTCACCTCCTCTCTGTGCTGTTCGTTACTGCTGCCTAAACACAGAGCCTTGAACTTGCCTTTACTAAATTGCTTCCTATTTTTTCAGACCATTTCTCCAAGTTTTTGGGGTGATTTTGAATTCTAATATTCATCTCTAGCTTCTTATAAATAATCTATCTCAGCTTTGCTACCTGCAGTCAGTATGTCAACATACAAGTCCTAAAACAAAATTTTGAATTACATTGAATGGAGGATGGTCCCCAGTGGAATCCTATTTTTGTATTTTGAAATGTTTTGTATTTTGAAATCCTAGTTTGTATTTCGAATTTGACAGTGATATCCATTCCATGAGTACAAGTTTCATACTAGTTTTGCACCTATTTCACAGTTTCTTCGATTTCTAAGTATATCATGGTCTCCTGACTTCTTAATGAAGCTGTCACATTAGATAGCGTTCAAAGCCTTGATAAGCTGAAGTTATATTGTTTGTGTTGCTGCTCCTATCCACAAGACCTGTTATCCTATTAGAGCTGATATTTGTTTGACTGCACTTGATATATTCCTGACAAATCTGTTAGTTGTTGTTCTTTCTTGATGCAAATAAAACCGCATTCAAATATTTAGATAACTGTAATTAATAATTACCGAGTTAAGTCTGTTAGGTTTTTGTAGATAAAAACTCAGAGTTGTGTGCATGGTGAAAAGGCTTTTGTACAAACAAGAGTTTCTGTGTTCTCACACCCTTTGGTCTGAAAGCAAGGAGTCGTCTTGTATTCCTAATGACAGCCCTTTCTGGAATCATGGTCATGAGAAGGAAATTGCCTGACTGGAGTAAAAGCAGGACTTGAGCTAGACCTGGCAGAAGGACATGGAAAGCAGAAGACACATCAAATGTAAAGGGAGAAATGGTTTTGGCTAGGGAGGTCAATACAGTTCTGGGGCTAATGGATTAAGAAGGGGAGGGGATGGACAATGTGTAGGGAGAAATTAGACTGGGGGGAAAATGGAATAGAAAATCTTTGAGTAGAAAAAGAGGAAGAAGAGATGAAGGACTAATGCAGAGAAAAAACACGGGCTGAGAACTAAATGAGCTTGGGGAAAGTACGTTCATGGTGGTGGAGAATTCTCTTCAATGAAATGGGGAAAGTACTTAGAGTGTGTTCAAGCAGCACTTTGCTCTGTTCTCAGGCCGTGGGTGCAGTAAGGACTGGAGGTAATCTGAAGATAGCATTTTTTTTCTCATTTATTTTCAGGACCTGCAGCAGTGGTTTGGGGGATTTTTTTTTTTATGTTTCTCAGCTAACCAGAAAAGGTTAACTACAATACTGCTACAAATGTTTCAAAAGCACATAAAAATAAGCCGTTGGACCCCATTCTTAAGCTCAGTCAAAGCTGCTGTGACGTGATAACTCATCGGATAGAAGTCAGGCACTGAATTAAGCAGATCTCAGACTTAATTGGCCTGAATGACCCACAGAGTAGCTGTGGAGTCAATGAGAAACCAGGAAAGAAGCCAGGAGTTGGGGAATTTACACTAGTTGTCTTAGGAACAAGTTGTTCCAGCCACAGGAGGACAGTATGGCGTGGGTCAGTGAAGGAGATTGGATTGGGGGCAGATAAAAAGAAAGACAAACATGTTAAGAGGGACTTGACTGGAGGAGGTCAGAGGAATCACACTTCGAAGAATCAGAAATAACTGTTCCTGTTATAGAAAAATGCCAGCCAGAAGGTGAATTTAAATGCAAGTGGTTCATTTTGCTCCATAGATGGAGGCAGGAATCATTCAGAAAAAAATCTGTATTGTTTGCAACCTGTGTGATGAGGTTCCTCTTCTCATCATGGCTACACAAATTGCTACTTTTGTGCTTGGCACACAATAAGTAACCTTATTTTGGTCTTACAAACGTTGGTTTTCTGTTCTGGCAGCAGCTAATCCACTTTTGGAGGCTTCCTGAAAGTTTTGACAGCTACTGGTGTGTTGAGTTCTTGTCAACTATACGTATGGCCTCAGTCAAAAATAGCATAGATGGTAGATGCGATGGGTGAAAAGGAGCCATTTAGCTCAATAAAATGGAGTTAATACTTCATGAAAATGGTTGCCAATTAAATTGTTCATTTTTAAAAGCTCTAAAAGAAATCCGTGAGCTTCCTTCCATTTTTTTTTTCCTAAATGCAATATTTTGTAAGTAAACGACTTTGGACTTACTCATGTATCAGATATAATAAATTTTCTATCTGTCATGGTATCCCAGCAGTTTTCAGTTTGAATCCCATGTGAAATTGAGCTGTGAGTTAGTTTCTTAGGTTGAAGTACTTCCAGCTATCTTCCTTGAGACTTGTTTCCTTACAAGACAGGGGCAGGGAAATATGTTATTGTTGTTGTTAAAGATGTTATTATTGCCATTGCAACTTACAATATTTTCTTTTAGTTCTTGAAATCTTTGGTCTTCTTGAAGAATATTTATAAAATTATTTGGACTTAAATAACACCTCAGAGCATCAGGCTAAAGTTGAACCAGAGCTTCAGGTTCAACTTCCTTTTCCCTTCACTCCGTCTTTATTTTCTCCCAGAGGTTGTAATAAGCTCTTGGCTATGAATTGGATACAATAGGAGCTGCAGGTTCTCAGCCCCACTGCAAAAAAATCAGATGGATTAGTTTAAGGGCCTAACTATATTAATATACGTACTTACTTTAATCTTCCTACATTTGATTTTTTTCCAAAAGTATACAACAAAGACGAGCATTCAGCGAATTAATATTGGATGTTCCAATTACTGTGCTATGGCTATTAGCCCCTGTGCGATGAGGTAAAAATGGTTTGTATTCACAGGTTATTATGTAGAAAGAATAATAGCCTTGAAAATGTTGGAGTGCATTATAATTAGAAAGATCACCTGCTAGTACACCTGTTGGGTGATGGCATAATGTAATATAATTTTATGTTAATTACTTCTCTGCTTTTTTCCTGCACCTGCTGCTTATAATGTCAGAACTGTACAAAGGTCCTAAGAAGTGACAATAGGAGCTGCATGTCACTGTTCATCAGTTTACATGTTGCATGCCTAAATAGATCTTGATTTCAGCATAAATAACAGAGATTTGTGTCGCATTTATTTGTAAACATGAATTGCATATTCACTATATGCCCAAATTCTGCATCCAAATGGCTTACATCTTATAAAAGGATATATTGCATTTAGGAATTTTCACATTAACTATGTCAGATTAAAACCAAACAATTTATTTCTGTATTGATAAGAAGAGGTATTGTTTATAGATTTTATATTTGTTAAATATGAAGAAATTATGAGAAATTTAGCTTTTAATTGCTGTCTATCAGAAAGCTGGGTTAAACTAATAAGTCTTCACAACGATAAGTCAATTTATTTGTTCTCCATGTTGCAGCAGAGGAGTGGAGTGTAAGATATTGTTTATTTTCTCATACTTGTTTGCTCCTTCAAATTAAAAATGTAATATCTATGAATGTAATAATTATGAATGTAATAATTGGTTGGCATAGATGGGCACCCAGACATGAGAAGAAGGCAAAGCTAATCTTGAGTACCTGCTTTGAACTTTGACCCTGCTTACAAATGTGCACGTGCACATATGCACACACGTGTGCGCACACGCACTCAGTTTGAAGAAGCAGCTCACTGTTACGGAGCATCAGCAAGCACACAAGGTGGACTCAATCTCACTTGTGGCTTTAGGCACTACTAAACTTTTTTTTTTAAAAAACAATGATACTGTTACCCGCTTGTGATAAAAAAATATGTATGTAATGTATCTTTATGCTTATGAACTTAGATCTGAGAAGTGAAAAGTCCCATTTTCTGAGCTCTGTTTCACGTGCTACATATTTCCTCGTGCATTTAATAAAAGGGAAGAGCTAAACAAAGACTTTGTGAGAGCTGCTATCGCCGTGTTTCAAAAACAGATTGGAGTGACAATCTGTCTCTTGTGTTTTCCCTGGTCTAAGAAGGAAGTAGATAGAAAATACTCTAGTTGCAGCCTCCTTCTGCCAGCCAGTCCCACCCCGGGCAGGAGGTGAGGCGAAGCACTTTGCGGTCATTCTGCAGAAACTGCTTCTCCACTTTGCATTGCCTGTAAGTGTGTTGCCCAAAGCTTTGAAAGCCATAGCATGATTTAATCACAGTGTTTGAGTGTGTTATTTAAAATGAAGTATGGGAATGCAGCGTACAGTCTTGTTTTGATGTGTTAAACTTACATTTAAGTTACTAGTGTGATGAAAACCATACCACTTTGGTATCCTTACTTTGACATACTTACAATCTTAGACTTGCTGTTGCCAAAGGTAATGGAGGTTTCTAATTGTCTCTGAAGCAATGCTAAAGGTTTCGTGCTAGTAGACTTTTGGTTTTAAAAATCTCTCTCTGTTGAAGTTACAGGGTTTGTGAGCTTAAGCCCTAATGATTTGACAAAGAATATTTGTCAGCGATGTGGCTGCTAATTGAAACAACTATAAACTTGTCATAGGAAACTGATCCTCGCAATAAAGACATGAGGAAAACAGAGCTGTGTTTTGTGTAGATCGTTTGCATTTGTCCCACAGTGGTAAATAAGAGTCAAGCACTGTACAGACACATCAAAATACATCTGGAACAATCAGCTAGGTCAAGCCAGGCTTGGTAGGTCTGGGTCAGTATGAGCCATGACATGCCTGGGCTGGGCAGCACGGTGCTAAACCCGTGGAGTGAGACTGAAGCCCCAGGTCTCACCCTGGGCCGGTGCTGTGAGTTCAGACCCTGCTTGCCCTCCCCCAGACCAAGCCTCTTGTGTACTGGGAAGGGGAGACACCTTTATCAGGAAGGTGGTTTTCCCAGGGTGAAACTCATCACTCGCCGTTCGGGTGTGCTGACCCCTGTGATTTCCACAGATGCAAAGCTAATGAATATAGCTGTAATCTGTTAATAGGTGACTCATTTCAGACCATGGCAAAAGCATTTTATTTGTAATGTGAAATAGTAGGGCAAGGAAAAGCATATGTCACAGACTTGGGATAGAGGAAGACAGTAGCAGAAAAAGGAATATAACCATGTATAAAGGTACATCGAAATTCCTTAAACATCGTGCTGAGAAAGTGCAAGTAAGTGTGCAAAAGCATAGGAAGTTCCTAGTGACAGCTAAACCTGAAAGCATACTGAAAACATGATAGCAGCCTGTTGCCTCTTTACCAGCCAGACCCACCTTCTCCCTCTCTCCTCTCTTCCTCCTCCGGCCCCAAGTACCCAAAATTGCTGAAATGTATACACGTTTTCCAAGGGTATGTGTTAAAACACTTTATTACTTCAACCAGATGGAGGCCCAGAATGGTTTCGAAGTAACGAACCTGCTAACTTTTGATTTCTATAAAAAACAGAGGTACTAAGACAAATGAAATGTCAATAGCATTGATTTTTTTGATAATTTTATTTAATTTAGTAAAGGGCATTTCACATGGATCCATGCAAAAATGATCAACTGGCAGAGTAAGCCAGAGCATTTAGAGAAAGAGATATCAAATAAAAAAAGGTAAGAAATATGCCTTTTTTATGAATTAAAATATATTCCTGTATCTTTCAATCTCTTTGTGAAACCATTGAAACAGACATGTAGTTAGACAATAAAAGCCCTGAATATGCACATAAATAATGTCATGCAAGAGTCTCCAAAGTCACCCATCTAAATAGTGAGGGGATTCTAACTCGTCTTATAAAACATTAAATTTGCTGGTTTTGTGGGGGTAAGAATAGAATAGAATAACATGAGTATTAATGCCAGCATTCTTTGATTTTATAAAAAATTTTATCATTTTTATCACTCATTTGGAAGTTTTTAGTAGTTTTTAATGAATAACTCATGGCAAAGTTGCACCAGCGCAAGATAAGTTAGGTGATCAAATAAGAAAGAATGAACATGTGGGTATGTCCTCCCTTGAATATGTATTGTTGCAAATTTTTCATTGCTTTCTGTGGCAAACAATAGGCTGGTATATGTGAAGAAATGCCATAACTTTGGGCATATAAAAGAGGAAAGACATTAATGTCCCGTGCTTTCCTCTTTTAAAGTATAGTCAGTGTAGTAGCAACTCTTGATGTATTTAGTTCATAAGAAACACTGATTTAATAGAAGTATCATATGAGTAAATACAATGAAATAATGGCATTTTGAAATCACTCCCTGCTATTTGACCTACAGTGGCAAGAAACTGAATTTTATGGTGTAGCACCTCAGAAGCAGTTTTCCTTTATTTTAAAGAAAAGATGTGTGGAAAGTGAACTCCTGTGATTTCCACAGCTGCAGCTATTTCATAAGTAAATGGTCACAGGTGGTATAAAAGGAGATTATGCTGTAAATAATCAAGCCAGAACATTCTTATAGAAGGGCTTCTCAAATAAAGTCTCTGTGGTTTTGTATATAACCTTTACATAATATCAGGTGGACATGGGTATACTCAGTTTAAGAGCATTTGCATTCTCCAGGTGGGGCACCCCAGATGAAGCTCAGATTTAGCACTCATCAGAAATAACAGAACATTAAATATATTATGCATAGTCCTGTGTTTTTTCATAGTACCTATGCAGACCAGCAAGCTGCATTCTTAGTCTTGCAAATTTTACAGTATAAATTAACATGGTTTTTGTTCTTATCATCAATTACCAAAAAGCAATCTCTGAACCCCAGGCTTCCTACATTTATTTAATTACTAAAAATGCAATTCTTGCAGAAACAATTGAAGAACGAGTAATCACTGTATATATAGAAAAACAGATCTGGATCTCTAGGTGATAAAAAAAAGTAATCCTTTCTGCCTCCTCACAGAAGAAAAGAAGAAGGAAAAGAGGGAACAAAAAATGAACAAACAATCTACTATTCTATCGCAAAGACGTTCTCTCAGTGAGGCTCCTTCCAGTGGACATAGCTACGCTAGTGAGGAGTGGGTAGCACACGGGTCAGCGGTCAGTGACAGATATCAAAGTGATTAAGGTGGGGGAGACTGTTCACTAATGACTAGAACTTAAATAGCCAGCTGTGATGGATTGTGAAACAGATCTGTTTGCTCTTAATCAGTATTTCCTTGCCAGTGTTGCTTTTTAACGTTATGTATTATTGCTTGATAATACCAAGAAAATATTTTGTATTTTAACACAAAGAGAATCCAGTAAAGTGTGCCATCATCCTCACAGCAAAAAGGGCACTGTCAGTGCATATTAGCATAAAAAACGTCATTCCAACTTTTGCGAGCTAGTTGCTGATAGCAACTTGATGAAAAATGAATCTACCTTCCGTTTATAATGAGATCAGAATGATCAAGCCAGCACGGTGGGCCCAGTGTGCAACTCCTGCTGCTTTCAAAGACGGCATTTGTGTTGTGCTGTCGGCTGGTTGGATCTTCAGTAGGGGTGAGGTGAGTGGCAGCACGGCTGGCGAACGGCGTTACTCTTCCAGGCAGCTTCCCGTCAGAAGAGGGAAAAGGGAAAAGGGAGTGGGGCACTGGGAGTCCTGAGAAGTCATTTGATCTAGTGCCAGGGGCAAGTACAGTCTGTGGATGATTGTCAGCCCTGGATGGCTTTTTTATTGGCAAACCATCTCTGATGGTCATCAGAATAGCGTACAAACAGCAAGGACAGTGGCTGCAGAAAACAGGTCCTTAGGGAAAGTAGATACTGAATCAGATTGACTGAGGAAGGAGGTCAGGTACCTTGGTGAGAGTGGAAGAGAGAGGGAAAGCTGTTAGTCTGGTCTCTTGCTGCATACTAGTAGGTCACATTTTGTTGGTTAAAATGTGTATCAAAAAAAACCCACTACTGACACTGAAGTAAAGTGATGAGCCCAGAATGAAAGAAATCCCATAGCAGCCTTCCAAGTTCCTGGAAGTGCCAAAGCTGCTCAAGTTTCTCGAGCACTTCATAGAGATACAGGAACGATCCTGGACTTGTGAAACATCTTTCCCAAAGTCACAGAATGTATCAGTAGTAATTTTAGGAAAAGAATTCACTGGTTTACTCCCTATTCTGTGTTTAAAAAAAGAGTGTATATTGATGTAAGAAACCAACTTCAATAATCACTATTAATTCTGCAAACAAAATAATTGCCGGTGATCTTGGAAAACTGAGAGACAAATGATTAATTCCTGCTATGGCGTGTGATTTATGCTGGATTAACTGAAAGATTTAGTTGACTAATGGTTGGGTAAGTATTGATATATGTATAAGTATAATAATATGGAAGCTAATTTTTCAGCTTACCCTAATGCCTCATTCATAGTTTCAGTGAACTTTGGATCCAGATTCAATGTGAAAAGTCACTTGTAATCATGTGCAATGAAGAAGTTTCAATTACTATGTGTATATTTTCTTGGAAGGACTAAATGAGTGGATTATGTACTTACCCCTTATTTAATAATACCTAAATGAAATAGTCCTAAGGAAACAGAGGATTAACAGATAAGAAGTATAATACACAGCAAGCAGTCTAGCTGAAGAAAGACTGAATAATCTAAAATATCCTCAACTAAATCCACTGTAGCAAATTTAGCAGGGAGACTGAATTACTTCAGATAGATACATGCGTGCTTACAGTGCTCCATTTGGGTCAAGGCTAAAGTTCAGGAAAGATAGAGAAAGACTCTCAGGCTGCCTTTCTACTCTTGGACCTACCCGGTCCATGAGTAGAGGACTCCAGCTGTGAATGGACATAATCTTCTTAAGAGTAAAAAATCTAAATATTTGTGTAAAAACAAGCAAGAATGCAGCATGATAGCATACAGATACACTGAGGAGCTTCATCGTGGTGTTTGTAAATCTCAATGAGTCATCGTGCAGTCCAGCTCTCACTAAGGTCAGTTGAAAAAACTTGTGTTGACTTCAGTATATGTAGAACAACAGTTCACCAATTCAAAAACTAGTTTTTTAATTTTCTCCCAAACTAATATTTTTCCAAAGTTGCAGAATATATTTGAAGACAGATGCATTTCATATGCAACTGTATTCAAACGTGTTGGTATTTCTGCATGAAAGTTGCAGTCAATTTCTGTATTAACGAAATTGCATTCATAGGTTCTAAATGACATTAACAGAGTGTAAGGACTTGCATTTTGATGTTGCTTAGAGACACAAGTTAAGGACCCAGGTTTCCATTCCTAGTTCCTAGCTACCTTCTTTTTACCTAAAACAAACTTTCCTCTCTGCTTTTTTCCAGGTCTGGAGTTGGTGTGACAGGCTCTAGGCAGACGTTATTTTATGCAGAAGTGACAGACCAGATGAGAACCAGTGAAGGAGGTGGCCAGCCTGAAGAAGGAGAGCTGATTGAAGTTGTAGAAATACCTTTGGAAGACTCCATGAAGTTTGCTTATGATGAGACTTTCCCAAAGACGATGGGTGTCATCTTCAGCTTCATGTGGTTCCAAAACAACATAGCACCCAAGCTACAAAAAAATAAAATCAAAACACCATGAGTGTAAGAAAAGCTTTCTTGCTGGTTCTGTGGGTACAGAAAACTGCTTGCCTTGATCAACTCATCACAGAGCAAATCTTTCTTGAAATAAATCTGGAAGTAAAATCTGAATTAAAATCCTGACCCAATTTCCATCATTAGCAAAACACTTGCTGGCTTCACTGAGGCCAGGATTTGCCTCTGAGAAGCAAATGTTGATTTTCGCACAAAGGCTAAGTAAACGTGTCCAGGTTCTCCTTTTTCATGGCACTGCTCTACCACTGTTTTGAAGAGCTGCTCAGGACCTCGGTGCAGCTGCTATACCAGCCTGTCGCTGTGGTCTGTACGTACTGGCAGCTGTGTATTCACTGTAGTTTCTGATATTTTTTGGGGGGGGCAGCCAGCCTTAACAGACACAGATCTCCTAACTGCGTTCCTGAGTTCTGCACAGCTTTCAGGCAGCAGCTTTCTCTGTGGTGTGTAGCTCCTGTACAGAGAAAACGTTTGCATTTCTGAACATGCAAGCCTTTATTTCATAAGCAAACACGTCTGTAAATCCTTCTGCTAATGTGTCATTTTGACAATAGACCAGCTGTAAGATTATGTGCTTCTGTTTGTTCCCACTATAATGCTGAGCAGCCGTGATGGAGGGATGAATGATGGGGGCTTCTACTGGAACACATGCTGCTTTGTTTGTTTTATGGGTAATACTTGATTAATTAGATCAAACTTTGTCCTCTAGAGCAGGACTCGAGAGGCCAAATTCTTTTAATTTGACTCTGAGGTGACTTAATACAAGTGATTTTGCAGAGGTGTTCTGTGGTCTCGGTTTTCTTATCGCCCAAACGGGAAGAATGGGACTTACCCCTCGGATAATGCTCCTGGAAATCTAATGATGGGAAGTGCTTTATTGAGAGATTTTACCATCATTTGTGCAGTTTACATTGAAGCCTGTACAACCTGCACAGACGTACTGAGCAACACAATTTGATTTAATAAAGTGGTCTAATTAGAACGTATATTGTTTGTTCTATCAGCGTAGTTTAGATGTGGACTATTTGTCATGTGAAACTGTTAAGTGCATGAATGAAAGAGAATAAAGTCTGGCAATTTAATTATGCAGTAGTTTATGTTATTCACTGAGTTAATGTTAATTAACATGACTACTTTATACATGCTTCTAGGATTACTGAGATACTAAGTATGTTCAGAAGATGACTATTGTGCATATGCAAACTTTCATATAGCAACTGGAATAAACGCAGTACAGGTGCCTGATGGTATCCAGTGGCTGATTTAAAATCACTGCATCTCTAAATAGGTGTATAAATAAATAATTTTTTTAAAAAATGCTTTTAGAACTGGTACTTGCTGTTTCTCCTGCTGACAGGGAGGAACGATCCTTGGAAAGCCACTGGAGAAAGAGCAGCCTTAGTCTGTGGGAGTCAGACACCTTTTGTGAAAGTTCAGACCCATTTGCATTGAACTGTGCCTGGTCTGTGTTGAGTCAAGGGCTGAGTTATCGGGAAAAGTAAATAAATTCTGTCTGTCTGATGTATTTACATTGGAAGGTGGTTTAGGGCGGGGTCTCCGCTGCTCTGCGTCTTTACGGTGTCGAGTACAATGTGTCCTGATTGCTGCCGAGGCCTTTACAAACTACTACAATATGTATAATAAATAATGCCTTTTATTCCAGGCTGTAGTTACCAAAGCGTCTATTTTCATTCCGTCAAAATTGTTACACAGTAGCTTGTTCATCTGTTCAGTGTCAAGCTAATAAGTGTGTGTTATACATGTCAAAAGCCTTTTTTGCTGCATAATGCAGTAATTTGGAAAAATAAATCTGTGTAGTGGAGGGGGGTCAGAGTTTGAAACTTTTCAAAGCAGCATTTATGTATTTATACCATTCGCCCCAGAATCACAAATGGACAAAACTCCACTTGTAATGAGGCTCTTTGTGCAATGCTGAGCGCTTTCCCCCAGTCAGACGTTCCCTCCCCTGCCACATCCCAGACCTGGAGTCGGTGCTTCACAAGGTGCACTCACATTGCATTAATGACCTCGGTGAGAGCCCAAGGCTTTGACCCACCCGTGTGGGTGACAAGCGTTCAAGGTGTGATTCATCAGACTAAATACACATTTCACTGATTAGTCTGTCTAGGGGTGCCTTCAAATCTCGGCACCTGCATTCAGTTTGGACCCATCAGACCACCCCTTGAGCGGGCAGGTCAGGCAGTGCTGGATCGCTTGTGCCACCACGCAACGTACACATCATGAACCGCGGGCTGCTGGGCCACCAGGGAGAGCCCATGGCCATACCCAGCACAGGGGAGGATGAAGGCCCTAAAACCACCCGAGCAGCAGCAGGGGTGTCCCAGGGATGGGATGAGAGCAGGAGGTCACTGCTGGGGAAGAGGGGCACGTGGTGCAGCACGCGGGGAGGGAATCCGCAGCCTCACCGGGCACTGGAACAGCCACGCAGCACCAGCCCTCCACTGTGCTCCGAGGTGACCTTGCCAATGCAAGCTATGGGCTTCAGACTAACCATTCTTTGATGCAATTTATATTTCTTTTCTGGATAACCATGACAAAGGGCAGTTGCATGAGCTGGGCAGTCCCTCAGCACTTCTCCACAATCCAGAAGGCCAGGCGAGCAGCTGGGCAGCGTTGCCCCACCTCCCAGTCCATTCCTCCCCAGGGGTGTACTGGGCAGACACCTACAAAACCCCAGGGGACTGCAATGGCTCTGAAGCCTTCACACCCCAAGGGATGCTACACCCAGGCCCTGTGCTCTGCCTGGCCAGCCCCACAATTTGTAATTCTCAAACAAAAACAAAATGGTGAAGGGATTACTTTGGTTTCCTTCCACAGTTTGGGAATTTTCCACAGAAACAGCGGTGATGCAATATAGTGAAAGCTGTGCATAAAGCGATGTTGTGCCTGGTGTTTGACTTTTTGCAATATTAAATACAAATCTATCTTCATCCTTTTCCTTTTCCCTGTTAATGTTGGTGGAGATTTTTATAAGGAATTAGGAAGGTTTGAAAATGCGTGAGAAAGGGCTTGAACTTTTTTCAAAACAGTAGATGATTCATATTTATAAAAATACAACCAGAGCAATTCAGATGCCACTTCTCTCGTCAGGGCTCATTTCAAAGATCATAATTAGAGCAAATCCGATATACATCGGCCAAGCCCAGGCAGGAAAAAAGTGCTTCTAATGGAATCTTGAAATCACGTCTGTGTTTTAGATGCATCCATCGGACGTGCCACCACACATATGTCCATGGAGAACAGACAGTTCAGAATAAAACAGGGTCCCCATTTGCTGCTAATGAATACTGACTCCAGCCTGCAAAAATCTGACCTGATCTCATCCAACCATCCCCTTGAGATCAGCATCTTTCTTTTATTGAGTACAATTGAGTGGTCTGCATTTAAAAAACAAATCTTAGCATTTCTCTCATCTTTATGATGTGGCTTTGGGATATAGAGATAATCTAATGAACCTGAAATTGTGACTCAGGCTTCTAATGAAGCCTGAAATTATAAAATCTTGAATGGAATGTTGCTGTCAGGCTTGCTATTAGGTGGCAGAAGAGACGTCGCCAGCATCTTGCAAGTACATGGACCTTGTTTATTATTGTTGTTTATTTCCCTATTTGTAAAGAATCTACAAGCCCTGAGCTACTCCCAGGTCTCATGGTGTTAAGCACTGAACAGTGATATGATTAAAATGCCTTCTCTACAAGGCTGACACTTTAAATAAATGAGCTGAATTACACGGCCGGGTGGGTGGGGGCAGGCGCAGGGATGGGGTGCAGGGTGCCCCGGCCGCCCGCGCTCCCCCGGGCTGGCGGGGATGCTCCTTGCGCTGCTGGGAGCACGCTCCCCTGGCAGGCGGCCGCTTGCCTTTTCGCCCGCTCCCTCATTACCATCCCTCCCCACCAACGATAAAAGCGGCGTTCCCCGACTCCCCGCAGGGCCACGGCCGGGGCCAGGCCAAGGGCAACCGATATAATTGCTCCTGAAATACACGTGCTGACCGAGCAGGGCAACCCACTGGACAAATAGGATTTTTGCTAAATTAGGACAATTGCCGAGCACGCTTCATCCCCTCGCCGGGGCTCTATACATAGATGAAAGGCACACCCAGTTGTGAAATCTGTTGAAATGGCACACCTGGTGCTGTCTGCAAGTCTATTCACAACCGTTAGCAGGTGCGACTTGGCCTTTGGGGCCATAAAAGTCTGGCTGCGCCGCTCCTGCTGTGCTCCCTGCGCCTTCGCCGCCCTGCGTGCTTTGGCAAGGGAGGCTGTCACAGATTAATACGGTTGTTTGAAGCTGTTAGGAGCCACTGCCTGAAGCATGTAGCGGCTTCAGAGGGATCAGAATAAGGCCTGTGCACACAGGATGGATTTGCAGCTTCGGTCTCAGTGGCTGCGCCGGGGTGGAGGTAATGGGCAGGGCAGGGCTGGTGCCTGAGCAGGGGCACGGCGCGGGCAGGGTCCCTGCAGTCCCAGGGATGCTGCCGAGCGGCCTGGCCAGCAGGTACCAGCAATTTGCTATCTATCTAGCCCCTCTTTGGGCTTAGCCTCTCCAAAAAGGATTTTGCTTGCTCTGCTTTGCTACATCTCAAACAGCTCAGCAGTAAGGTGGAGCTCTGAAAGCCCCAGCCCCAATCTGGATTCAAATTTAATTTAAGGAAGGACGTCATGGACTTTGGAGCAGGTTTCTAACAGCAGTTTTCATTCCCACTGGTTCACACAGGATTTTGCTTGATATGAACTAAAAAAGGGATGCTCATACAAATCCTGCACTACTGCAAAAGTTGCTCCTCAATTTGTCTAATCCTTCAGAGCCAGTCTCAGTCTTTAATTGGGAACACATTTTTACAAGGGCTTTAATTGCTCTCCAGATGAATCACGAGGGAGGAGAAGAAGTCATAACGTAGCTAAATGGCCCAGATTTGTGGCGTTCAGAGCTCTCTGGCCTGCCTCAGCACTGGCTTCAGTGCATTTCTTGTAATTGGAAATACAATCAGATAGGTATTAAACCCTGCCAGCCATGCACTGTATTGCTTTGCTGCTGAAGTACTCAATATCCTGTGCTGGCTTCGGTCTCTAATAAAACATTCAAAAGCAGTGGTGCTCTGAGAAACCCCTTTTGGACACTTGATTACAATGAAAATGGTCTGGGAACGGGCAATGGCTATCAAACTCATCAATTGATGGCTACCCTCATGCCCCAGCCTCGTTAACAAAAAAATCCCTGGGCTCTTCTTCTTGTGCCCACCTATGGTTCAGTGTTCGGGGCATGGGTGCAATGGGTAGTAGAGTCAATAGTAAGATAAACATAATTTTGTCATTTTACAAGAGCAAAATGTTGCTGTTATCGCTACAGACGTGCATGTGGCAGCCAGGAGCCAGCCCCGGCTCAGCCACATCCCACCAGCCAGGGCCAGACAAGGTGCCCCATAAGCCGCGAGCAGCGTGTGTGTGCATGGGGACCTCCTGGGCTCGGGGCCACCCATGCGAGAGCCCGACCCCTCCGAAGGATGCCATCCGAGTGCATGTCCGTCACACTGCAAACACAGCCTGGATTTAACCCTGTTCCCCTGGAGCTGTGGAGAGGGGCTTGGAAAAAATAGAGCAGTTAATTAATGCTCCTGAAAATGAGCCTGGGAGGACAACATCCCACCTGGCACCAGGTGCAATGGAAACATGGGTGATGAGCCTTGCCCCACTCCTTCAGGGTGTCTGGCACAGTGCCAGTCCCTTCCCCAGCCCTTTCCAAAATCCTCAGTGGGTGCTGGAAGGCAGAGCCGAGTGCTCGCTGTGCCCCATGGGTGGCACAGCCCGGCCACCACCTCCAAAGCCTCCCCAGGAGCCGTGGGCTGGGGCCAGGGCTGTGGGAAATGGTGTGCTCCAGCCTGCTGGTCCCCTCCAGGGCTGCAGCTGCTCCAGCTGCTCCTACAAGCCCAGGGATGGGGACAGATTTCGGGGCCAGAGTCACTCGGGTTTCTGATGAGCCTGGCCAACGGAGGTGGTGATGAATAAAACATGCCTCCAGCTCCAGCCCGCTGCATGGGTCCTCTGGCAGACCCGCTGTGTGTTAGCGGGGATGGGGTGTTTGGGTAACACTTTTGCTCGTGCAGCAATCGCTAAAATAACTGGACAAGGCACAATCACGCACTTGAGAGTGCTAGAAACAATTTAAGAAATGTTCTTGGGACAAACGGCGGGCGCTGTGCAAACAGCTCCCCGGGGTTTGTGAAAGGGGCCCCAGCTGCCCGGCCCGCCCGGCCCCGCAGGAATGCACTCACGCCGATAACCCGCTCCACTCCTTTCGTAACCTCCTTCGTTTCGTCCTTCAGGCTCCCGCCCTGGGGTTTCGGGGTGCTCCTTTTCCAATAAAATCAGGAAAACAAAAATAGAGATATTGCAAGCCCACGTCATGCTATCTCCTGCTCCTCTTTTCTATTCAATATGAAGATGAGGGACTTTGTAAGCACTTCAACACTCCCCACAGGTCTCCCCAGAGATGTAATTTGGGTTTTGCCCCTCCAGAGCTTCCCAAGTTCAGCAGACTTTAAGTTGAAGCTGGCTGGCCTGGCTGGGCTCGTACCACAGCCCGAGCGCTGCTGACCCCAGAGCTGGCAGTGCAGCAGGGATGCGAGGGCTTGAGTTACAGCAATCCATCAGCTGCTAATCCACTCTGCCAGCCCCACCGCTCCGTGCTGCTATCAATCATGCGTGGAGCCCCAGGGCGGGTTTGCAGCACGTTTGCTCCCGCTCCAGCAGGTTAGCAGGGTTGTGGCAACACAGGGGAGTCCCAAGTGTGGGGGGGCTAAACACAGCCCCCGGAGCTGGGACCTTCCAGAGGCAGGAGAGGGAGGGAGACATCCATGTGTCTCCTCGGTCTTTGGGACTGGTGTCAGGATCTGTCCCATCTCTTCCCATCATGGTTGGGGAAGTCCAGGGACCAGCATCAGTGCATCTCAGGAACAGGCAAAGCAGCCGACATCACATTCAAGATTTGTGCTTAGTCATGGAAGTGCTTCAGAACACCCCATTTGCTGTGGTGAGCAACGTCTGCCTCCGATACTTTTGCCTGATATTTATGCAATATCTTTAAAGAGCAGGGAGGGGGGCTCCCAGTGCAAAAAGCAAGCAGTTAAGCCAATGCCAGGTGTGTATGAAAATTGCACAGCCTCATGTTGGCCCTCTAAAGCAGCCATGACCCTTTGCATCCCCCGCCAGCTGATTTTGTAAGGGTGGGGGCTGTCCCATCCGCAGCAGCCCCGGTTTGCAGCAGCAGTGTCATGCTGAGCAGCTTCTGGGCTGCACACAGCTGGAGCGATGCACGGGAGACAGCCAAGCCAGGTACCAGCTTCGTACTCAGTGTTCTCATCTGCTGCATCTTTCTGGTCATGCTGCCAGCTTCATCTTTTCAAATGGCTTTCTTTTGCCTCTAATGCCTTTGTTCGTTGGTGGTTTTTTTTTTCCCTCCATTTTCTTCTTTGTTTTATTGCTCTTCCACGCAATCTGATCCCAGTCTCTCAGATGAGCACAGTCAAAATAACACCAATACATCAAAATAATAAGATCTGATTCCAGGGCCTCTCAGAGAGCCAAGGCACTGAGCAAAGGCTAAAGGGTTTATTGATCACAGCAGAGTGACAGCTCTCTCTAGCATAGGATTTAGCTCCTAGATGGGCACTAATGCGTAGATTTGTTTTTTCTCACTGGCAAAAGCGATGTGTAAATATTCTGCAGTTAATGATACAGGTCTGCTCCTAGTTCGATTAATGGGGGAGGTGTCAGCAAACATGAAAAGAAGCAAAAAAATTGAGGTGAAGGTCTTGCCTTCTAAAGCCGCATGACTGATCCTAATGCCCTGTCCTTTTTCTATCAATCAAGGCTGATTGGCAAAGCTTTTTAATTCAAGTCTCTAAGCAGGATGATCAGCGTTTACTTAGCTAGTGTTGATTTCCACTTGACCAGGCTGCTCTGGAGTAAGGTATCATCTTATAGTGCAAACCTTCTTACAAGAGATAAAGAAACTGAGACCACCTCGATCCTCCTTGTTACCTCCTCAGACCTAACAACTGCCCTGAGCTGCTCTCACTTCGGCTTAGGGGGATGGGAGGTCCCATGGGAGTTGGGCTGGCACCCAGCGGGGACCGCGGCTTGGAGCGAAGGGGTGCAGAGCGCAGGGCATCGCGTTTGGCCCCAGCCCAGCTGCGGTGGCTGGCCCGCGGCTGCCCGGCTCCGCACCCCCCTCCCCGGTCCCTGGCACCCTCCCCCGGGCGTTGCGCGTGGCCTGGGCCCGAGTCCCAGTGCTGCTGCAATATAAAACAAACCTGGCACCAGGAGCGCGCAGCCTGTGGCACATCTCCCCTGGCTATTTTTAGCTGCTTTTCCAAAGAAACTGGGCTTATGCAGCCTGCCTCGGAGTGCAGGGGCTCCAGCTACTGCCCACCCCCCAGCATCTGCCTCTCGGACGGGGTAGTTGCTCCAGAATGGGTTTAACGATGCTATTGGAGAGGGAAAGCCCACAGAGCCGAGACACGAGCATCCCACAGACCTGGCCTCCAAGTGCTGCTCCTCGCAGAGTGACACGTTCCTTCCAGCGTTTCTTCTGCCATCTGTCCCTGGGCACCCACCCGGGGCTGCCTGCCGGGGGAGAGAGAAGATGGAAATATGCAATGCGACTAGTTTAACGCTAAACGAAGTGACTCATTTTTACATAGCAAAGTTGTTTCCTTGTAAAATATGTTGTTCTGTAAGGTCCTGTTTCTGGAAAAGATCAGAGAGGGTCTCGCAAGTCAGAGACGAGCGTGGTGGTTTAGCTTTGCAGGACTGGTGCTTGCAGGGCTGGTTTTTCCTCTCTGGCTTCATAAAGCACACGCAGAATAAGCATACAGCAGTGCAGAATTAGCACAGAACATTTACTCTTGATATGAAAATAAATAACTGCAGGAAAGCAGTCAACTGCAGCTTGGGCCACTTCGCAGCTCCTCTTGTTTTGGCAGCAAAGCAGCACACGTTCTGCCACGTAACACCAGGCTGAGCCATAGGGATGAGACAGGGGAGTCAACAGGAGCCATCTGTGCAGGTTAGGAACTAACTATCTCCTTCCTGTTAACTGGTTTCGGGGCAGCTGGGTCGTTCTGGGGCACAGGGATGTGTGCCTGCCCCTTCGTGCCACCCGGAGACGTTAGCTCCTGTGCAGCAGCATCCGATACGGAGCAGTTTGACGTTATTCTTGGTCATTAAGTTGAGGCAGTGCTTAGCCCACCTGCCAGCCATTTGTGTGCAAATCACGGATGCTCTAGGTGAAATTAATTCTTCTAAAATTTCTATAATTTTCAACACTTACGTACATAAGTCCAGTAGGTAAAAAGTGGTCGGCAAAGCACCAGGACTTCAGGAACTGTGTTGCAGCACGAAGGCTGGGATCCCGTTTTCCTCTCTGCCTTTTCTTTGATCCATCCATTTACACTCTGCCATGGGATCTGTGTTTGAGCACTGACTTTCTGAACGTGCTCACCTCCTCTTTACCGAATTAAAACATTTAGCTGTTGCTGCTTAGTTTGCTAATGTATTCACATATTCACAACAAAGATCATGCATCTCAGCTCATAATACTGTCTTAGCTTACAATAGTTTGGTGTTTACATTTGAAGAAATGTAAATGCCAAACAATACAAATATTAGATGATTCCTCTAAGCCTATGTGGACACTAATATTCCTATTAGCTACAAAACACACTGTTAAGCATGGAAAGGCTATTGCACTAATGCCCCTTATAAAACCAGCCTGAGTTTTAGTACTCAGAAAGCTGCTTATCTGTTCCTTTGGACTAAGAAGACTCAAATGCCTTTCAATTATTAAAAGGGCTGAATTATGTCTCAGTCTAAACTTGGAAATCAGAGGAGCCACAGACCTCTCTGAGACCTCTAAAGGAAGCAAAGTCCTTTAAACCCAAGCTCAACTTTTTAGAAAGAGCACATGACTTCAGGAGGGATCCCTTATTTGTTTGTTTGTTTGCTTGTTTTCAACTGAACTTATTTCCAAGTGATTTGCATTAACATGCTTTACAGGCTTGGGCTTTCCAATGCTTCAAGGAAAGTCCCAGCCTCAAGGACTGTGCCGTCCCGGCTGATAACACATGGGTGCGCAGGGAAGGACTCAGCACCCAGCCCTGCGTGTGCCGGTCGGTCTGACTCCCTCCCAGCATCATGCCACCAAACACTCTTTTCTAAGGGATGTTGTTTTCACCTGAAAATTTGGAGACTGGGAAGCTCAATCTGCTTATTTAACACAGCACTGTAGTCCTGAGAGGTCTCAGCATCAAAAGCAACTATTTCACTTGCAAGCTGCTAAAGCTTTAAAAAAGGAGTTTTTCGTTGTAGAACACCAGCCCTGGGTAAAAGCCAAGGTCCTGAAGGTTAAAGGACGATAGGCAAAAACAGCAGACCTACAAGGATACTGGATATATTTTCTACTTGCAGATTTATGTGTCTGTCCTGGCATGTGTTTTTTGTCATGCATACAGCATGAATGTTGTATTTGACACTTTAAATCAAGGAATAAAGGACTAAAACAGTAGATGGGACTAATTTGAATTGAATTAATTTGTTTATCCTGCAAATCAACATCCGCTCAGACCTGTTTCTTTCAACTCTGAAGTTGTCATAACGGAATATTTTGCCTTCTGCTCAGTCTAATTATAGACGCACAAGCCAAAAGCTCTTAATTTTGCTCATAGCCATCAGCGGGAGCTTTGCTGTCGCACTCAGAGATGGCAGGGTTAAACCAAGCTGTGTTCAAAGGCTCTTTTTCAGGAAGGTGCTTTCCCCAGTAAGTTGCATGTTGGTACCCATCTAAGGGGATGTTTTTACACTGAATTCATTGTATAGCTGCCTTTCAGCGCTGAGGAAAATCATCACAAAAGCAGATATCAGATCCCAAAGGATCGGGTCTGCTCAGGCTGGTCTAGGAGGAAAGCGGTCGGTGGCACACAGCTCTCTGTCGTCACCCCGCTGCGCCCAAGGGGAGATGGGCTTGTGGCACAGCACAAATGAAGCACCCCTCACCATGGAGGGCCCTGGAAAGGCTCATAACTCCATAAATATCCACCAAGAAAGCCCTTCCTCCACCCTCATGTGGAAGTGTGGCTCCTTCAGGATGGAGGTGCCCAGGCTGGGGCAACCATGGGGATGGTGGCTTCATTGAGCCCAGCACAGAGATGCCCGCAGGTTCAGTGGCTGAGCCTGAGCCTGGTGAATCATTGTCCACACATCTTCAACTGTGGCATGTATATGACCTTAGCAACCATGGTCATTAGGTTGCGTTTCTGATCATCTTGGATGATATCCTTTTCCTGCCACCCCCATGAGAAGTCCGGGAGTCCCACACTGTAATGATAACAGACTGTGGCTTAATCTTTTCAGGTTTCATCAATTTTCTTGGAAATATGTGGCATCCCTGCTTCAAGAGATCTCTGAAAGCAGAGGGAAATTTTCAGCTGCTCGCTGTCCTGATGGAAATGATATGGCTTTATTTGCAACCTTGGGGCCAAACCAGTTTGCATACAAATAAATACAGCTCCATTGCTGTCAGAGAAGGGTCTATGTTGACTTACACTACACAGGAAGATAGCATCACGTTTCTTTGCCTTGATTGTTTTGGCACAGCTCCTGAAGCAACCTGTCCGGCTTACAAGGAACTGTCAACACCAAACTCCAGATCTGCTACTGAGGAAAAGGAGCACTCACAGGGTTTCCAGGACTTCTGACCACAGAGCCAACCAGAAAAAGGACACGGGGATGGAAATGTGCAGAGAAATTGCTCTTTCCTTCCTGCAGAGCCATACCTGTCTCTGAGCTCCCCCCAGGACCTTTTTCTGGTTAAGAAAGTGTCTCCAGCATCTGTCAGTGGCTGCCCCCAGCAAGGCCCTGCCCTGCGGCTCCTCGAGATGTTGTCTGCCTGCCTTACCACCCTACTGCTGCTGCTGCTTATCAGCAGCCCTGGCTTGAGGCTACCCCCAGTAATTCTCCGTTTCAATGCATGGCCATTATTTCCTCTGTAGAGTTGCAGAGTTTGGTAAAACAACAAGCTTTTCCCAGCGTTTGATATTCGCAGCTGTGGGTTGCAAACTAATTAACTCCCCTATCTAAAGTCATCTTCAGCACACCAACTGGGTCTTCTTTAAGTAAGGCTCATTTAAAAAAGAGCATCTCCTTAGCAGTATTGGGCATCATACATTCAGGGTTTTCTCAGAGAGGCTTGGGGAGATGAAGAGTTTTTGCCCTTAAGTCACAATCTTCAGATTTGAGTGCTTTTCTCTCCATTAGAAATATGCCCTGGAAAATGCAGCTGCTGAAAGCAATCCCTGTGCATGGGTCTGTATTGGCATACACACAGGAGCGGTCAGGATGGTTGTTTAACTTCTCTCCATGGATAGGTTTTGTTGCCTACAGCACCTTCCTTACCTGCTGTCTCTGGATCCTCTGTCAGAGTGGTTGCCTCAAACATCCCGTGGATCTCACCCCTGGATATGACATATTGGACCAGAACTTAGGGCAAAAGTTTAATATTGCCATTTAAATATAAAGACAATATTAAAAACCACATCCTCTGGAAATCAGCCCACCTGTTCACACGAGGTAGCTCAGTTGCAAGTTCATCCTCCAGGATCCCTGGAAAGGCAAAAGTCCCTCAGTGGGGGCAAATGCAGGTGTGGTCCAGATGTTGCCTGTAAAATGTGGAATAAACAGCTGGAGTGAAGTTAGTGCTGCGGTTAGCTATTGAGATGCTGCCTAACAAACAGGTACAAGAGGCCTGGGACGAAGGGACATGGTAACCATCCTTGTTCCTCCAAACACTGGAAAATGTTTGCAGTTCTCTGAGTGGTACCTGGCTGGTCTGTTCAGTTGGACTTTAGGTTCTAACAAACAATGAAAAAGGAAATGAAGAAGAGCAGTAACGTGCCTGGTGAAACCCTGGCCCACACAAGTCAATCCACTAGTTTTGGTAGGGCCAGGGTTGGACTCTCTGGCAGCTGCCCTGTGGCTGTAATCCTGTGTAAGGAGTGTGGCTGTGGCTGGATGGAACCGCGATGTCCCAAACATCTGTGGGGCCTTCTCCACAAGTGGCACGGCTCTTCTACAAGCTGAAAGGCTTGGAAAATGAAGGTAGCACTTAAGCAATATCCTCTCCCAGAGACCGAGCAGGAATTTGGAGCACTTGAATAGTCCATCTCCAAAGAATCTTTTCCAGGTCTGACCCTGATCCTGGTGCATGCTGAGACAGGACTATGTGAATTCGTAATCAGGGCTGTAGACATGATTTAAGACCCTATAATATGTATCTCACTATCACATCACAGTGCTTTGAATCAAGGAGCTCGAAGTATTGTATTTTCATGCATATAGCCTGCATCTCAGATAACTCACACCACTGTAAAAGAACTGTCCTTTGCAAAGAAGTAGTTAGCTAATCTGCATCCTCAGATAACCCAGGGGTCATCTCAGAGTATCAGTTATGTATGTGAAACCATGGGTATAGGGTGGCAAGCAGCCATTCCCTCCTTCCTCTAAGCCTCCACCATCCATTCCTGCTCCCACCTCCTTCCCACAAGAAGATGTGTTTTCCGCAGTCCCCATCTCTGTCCCTGTGTGCAGCAGATGTGAGATGGGCCAACAGGGCCAACAGCATCTCATGCTGATCACACCTACCCTCTGGTTCAGTTTTGTTTCTACATGTAACTCATGGGGCTGGTGCCAAGCATGGACCACTCAACGGGCTCCAGGGGACGGTCAGCACGGTGGCAGCCTGCAGCTGCCAGGAGCTGATGTGAGGAGGGTGGAAAGATGGGGGAAAGTCACAGGTTTGGCCCTAAAACTGTGTTTAAAAACAAAATAACTAATTCTGTTTCTATTGCATGTGTTGCCCTCTCAGAGGTAGCTCTGTCCAGATGATGTTTCTGCATCTTGTTTTTTTATTCCCAACTCAGAGTGCAGATGGTAAAGCCTCCCTGATGCAAATTTCCACTCCAGCCTACAGAAGCTTGACAGAGGAGCTGAGTATTTACAGGGATGCTTGTTGCAGCCAAGAGCCTAAATTAGACTTCTAATGCCACAGCCAGCACCCAAGAGGTGACCTGATTTTCAGAAGTGGGGGGAAATTTCAAAGCCTGGTCCATGTATATCTTCATACTCCATGGAAGCGGCCGAGTCTGCAGCAGCTCTGAATCAGCTGCTTAAACCCTGTTTTGCACCAGTCAGGCAGACCTGCACCACAGAAGGACTCCATGCACGTAAAACCCAACTGCCCTCTCATTAGGGGACTTACCTGCAGAGGTGTTTCACCTGTGACAAATTTATAAGCCCACCTTGCCTCCTCCAAACCCTTGTCACTTGCAAAAATGTCTGATCATCCCTTTCAAGTTCTGCGGTTGAGCAACCTTGCACATGCATTTATTCAGCTGATGAGATAACGGCGTGATGTATTTGCAAACATCAGCTCACAGGCACATAAATTTGCCAGGCTGTGGGGTTTATTTAAAAGCATAAA
The DNA here is from genome assembly GCA_020745775.1 of Theristicus caerulescens. NCBI lineage: Eukaryota > Metazoa > Chordata > Aves > Pelecaniformes > Threskiornithidae > Theristicus > Theristicus caerulescens. The sequence goes on along the minus strand of CM036564.1, from coordinate 62,624,263 downwards.
TATATTTCATGGGTTTAAAATGAGCCCAAGAAATAGCTAGCTTCCTAGCCAGCAGCAGCAATGCTGCTGGGTGTATACAAGGCCAGCCAGCTTCGGCAAGACAGTGACACATAAACCCTTTTTTATAACAAAATCTGTGAGTGTATCCACTCCTTTGCACATGCTGCACCTTGGGTCTTGTGTTTGTTTTTGACCAAGGTCATCAAATGAAGTATATCCTCATTGCAGGGCTTGTTAGAAAGGTCTTTGAAAGCAGATGGGATTGTGAAACACTTTTACTACACCTAATGCATTGCAAATAACAGTGAAAAAACTGACAGCAGGCTGGAATGCCAAGAAAATTGCTTTGATAAACTAAAGTGTTTAAAATAAACTTTAATGTTATTAATTTTAACCCATGTCGGGAAGCTGAAGCAATAGGCATTCTTTCTGGAGTAAATGAGTTCAGCTCCAAGTCTCTGTAAAATTGAAAAAACAACACAGGGAGCAAGAATTAACCTGTGGAAAAATAGAGATGTACGAGCCGCCTCAGAAGAAAATAAACACAGGCTAGGCATCCCTTAGAACTTGGTCTGGTTTTATTATTTTCTTTCACAGAGGAATATGAGCATCCTAGCTAGCGCCATGTGCCCTAGGTCAAGAAGGCATTGGATGGAGGACGCAGATAGTCAAGCATACCGTCCTCCGGGCAGGGGGGAGCTCATGTAATGCCTGTGCCAGGCAGCACCGAAGGGCCATCACCTGTGCTGGGGCTGAGCCGGGACCCTCCCAGGTGATGTGTGTTAGGAGACATTTCCATTACAAAGCCACCTCCATGTCTTTGGTAGCTCTAGTATTGCCACACGGAAATGGCATCCCATGGTTCAGTCTCTGAAACTGAGCTGACACAAGCATGATCACCACCAGGCAAAGGCACTGGAGAAGGGAGGACTCTGTGATCACATCAAATTATTGATGCTGTGAAACAAGAAATCAGCACTTGCTGAAGCAATGTCTGCAGAGAGCTTGTAAGTCTCTGGCCCCCATCTCATCCCAAGCTTAGGGACGTGGGGGTTGTCTTTGCACCACTACGGGCTGGGAGGAGCAACAGTGACAATCTCTTATAGGCAAATGTCCCCAGAGCCATCAAAATACATAATTTGCATTTCTCCCATCCATGAAGACAGGTGAGTGTTTGCAGCCTGAGGGAGAAGGCACTGCCCTCCCATACCTCCTCCAGCAGAGACGTAGGGAAGTGTCAGCACACAGGGCAGCTGCTCCATGGATTCATGGCTGATGGATGAGCCACACCAGCATGGACCAATATTCCCAGAGGGTCAGGCCCATCGCACACCAGTCCTGCCGAGCAGGCTGGAGGGGCAGCCAGCCCCATCCCTGCGTACTGGGATACCCCCTGTGCCAGCTGCCTGTGTCCTCTGGATTGTCCCTCCTGCCCTGGAGGCTGGCACTGATGGAAGCTGCCAGGGCTTCTCCAGCCCTCTCTGTTTCTTATCAAGGCAGCTGGTCACTCTCTTTGGAGACCAGAGCAGAACATATTACTCTCTCCCAGGAGTTTTCTGCTTTTCCCCCTTCCCCTGATCCTGTCCCTCCTTTCTGGCTGTGCACGTCCCATTTCTGCTCAGGGATTATGTCGGTTCCATCCATCCCTGTCCGATGGTAGTCCAAGCAGAAGACATAACCTTTAAACAGCCAAAGAAACTCTTTTGACAGCCCAGGACAGTTGGGGAAATGCTACCTCCTGCCTAGGCTATGTCACAGAGCTGGGCTGGGACTGGGGTCTTTGAACTGACCCCAGATTTGAGGCTTTAATGCCTTGTCCTGCCCCATGTCCAAATCTCCTTGCACAGGCCCTGAACTGAGCAGAGGGTCAGATTTGTTAAGGCAGATTTGTAAAGGCTGCTTGCTTGCTTCTTTTTCCTGGAAATCTCCCAGCCAGCTGCTGCCGTGGCCTCGTCTTGTTTGGCTCACGAGGTCTGATAGGATCACAGCCCGAGATAGTACAACCGCAGGCCAAAAACGACTGATGTCATCTGCTCCTCACTTGTAGGAATGAGCCCCTGAGGACCCGATGGTGACAGGTCTGTAGGGTCCCTCTTTGGGGTCCTCCTGTCCGCAGCACCCTTCTCTGCAGAGAGGATGTTGCTGATACATCTTCTAGGTCCCTCCTTTTAAAAAAAAACCACAAAATAACCCTGCATTTGTCTCCAGGCTCTGATAGATATTGTTATGTAAAGCAGCTGCTTAACCCCTGAGGGCTCTGTGCTCTCCCTTTGGCTCGGAGTCTCAGGATGTGGAAACAAGATAAAAACAACATCTCCTGATGGAACAGCTCTGCTGGACTCAGGGACTGGGGACCCACGATGGGAGTGCAGGACCCCCCGCTCCAGCCCCACCTTGCCATGAGCAGCACAGTGGTGTCATCCCCTTTTGTGACTTGATCTGTCTCTGCCATAACCCGCTCCACTTTCCTACAGCAGCTGAGGCTTTGATGCTTTGCTTTTTGCACATACCAACACAACCCCTCTGGGTATTAAATTCTACCTCAGGTCCAAGTCTTTAAAAATATGTATCAATATGCACCATTTCTGAATGTCTATTGGAAAATTGGAAAAGTCCCTGGTGTTGGATTACAGAGATATTAGAGGGGTAAATAATAATAATAATAATAATAATAATAATAATAATAATAATAATAATCCTAAAATAAACTGGTTTAGGGTAATGACTGTTCCTTGGGTGGTCACTGCAGGCAGGGCCCCACGTGACAACGTCCCCCTGTCCTGCCCCATTGCAGCGTGTGCTGGTGGCCACGGCACTACCTACATTTGGAATCGAGGAGCCAATTGTGGGCCAAAAATGGCAGAGCACGGCATAAAAAAGAGGGTGTGAGTTGGCCCTGCAAATTTATTTTTAGATGTTCTATTTCAGACTACTCATCTCTAGCATAACATCTGTTGGATCATTTTATAACTGTGATTGTTTACTGGTGACCGGCTGACACTGACACTGCAGGGATTTGATAATAGTATTTTTTCTGTGTATTTGTAGATACATGTCACTGGAAGGCAGTGGGGACAGGTAAAAGCTGTATTTAAACACCATGCCAAAGGGAATACATTTTTAAATCAATCATTTTATTGCTACTTGTAGGATCATCTAGTCTGTAAAAGACAAAAGAAGCAAGCTCTAGGCTAATGTTTGCTATTCAGAGATTACCTTGAATTTGACCCTTCTGCTCAATTTACTCTGCAGAAGCTGCTGAAATGGTCATGTCCAAATGCCACAGAGTCAATTAATCCAGGCTTTGCAGTTGCAACTCTGTCCAGGGACTCCATGGTTTCTGCACTGTCAGTTCCTGTGGGAGCCTTATCTGCAGAGCACATCAGACAAAGGAGAGTGAGGGGTTTTAAAAAGATAAAATTGTGGTTTATTCCAACAAAAAATGAAGGAGAGGGAGAGGCGGAGAGGACGCATGGTTTCCATGAGAGGAGAATCAATCCAGGCAGAATTTCCAGCAAGGCACGTTTAGACACAGCATGTAATGGAGATTACATTGATTTTCCTCCATTTACTGTAAGGTAACTGTGAGTGAAACTGTAACAGGAAACTTAGAAATGCTCTTCACAGAAGCTATATTTAGGCAGACACACTGACATGATACCACTGAATAAAATAAACATGCAGGAGACAGCCAGTCCTGAGAGACTTTCGGCTCCATCCGCATGACATGCAGCAAGGGGAGTGTGTTATTCCCAAGCCATCTAGGAGATCTTTACTGTAGAATCCTATAGAAATCCAGCAGGCTGCTGGGCAACAACCTGGGTAAATTGGGGGCATCTCACTTAAACGCAAGGGTTTTGCCCTTCCCTGCTAAAACAAAATGCCTGCTAGCTGGCCAGAGCACAGCTCCTCGGGCTGCTGTTCCCTTTTATATAACAGGATAATTTATGGCTTGTTGTCAACAGAAAGAGCAACAATTTGTCTGCTGTGCAGGCTGGAAGAGATGAGTTTTCTCAGAAGTCAGGGTGATTTCTGGAATTAGGGGGCAGCTGCTTCTTTAAAGCCTCTGGCATCGTCTCCCGTGTGAAATTAAGCCGTGCACCAGGTCCAGCCTCCTGGTCTCAGTGATGCCACCGCAGCGTATGCAAGGGCCTGATTTTCCACAGGGCACCCAAAGCTTTATCCAGTTGTCTGTGCTGAATTCCCTATCGCTCCTTTCCCACTGGCAAGGCACACCTTTCCCCAAAAGGACGGCTCCGACTCCGAAAGTCCCAGGGAAAGAGAGCAGGCCTGTGCCCCGGGGCTCTGCTGGCTTTTAGGTCCTGCTAGGGTCTTTCCAGAGCAGCCGTGGACAAGTCACTTAACTCCCCTGTAAGTGGGAGCGATGATGCTTTCCCTCCTCACAGTCTGCACGTGACACACGCTATGTAAATATTTAGTATTTGAGCCAATTAATGCTTGCCGGAGCGGCACAAGTGAATATCAGATCTGCAAACATTGCGTCCAGGAATGCAGCAGAGAACACTGTTTATTTTTATGAGCTAAGTGCACACCTTCTCCCCTTGGCTGCAAAGGCTGCTCTGTGATGGGAGGGGAAAGCGTAAATGTCTGAACACTGACCCAAATCTCAGCTTATTCCTCCTTGCACAGCATCCACGTTGAAGTTAGCCTTGCAGGCCTTAAGAACAAGATGTGAAATGGCTTTCCCACTAGGCTGGAAGACCTTAGGGTGCCACCACCATTCCCCAATAACTGGGGAAGACAGGGAGCTTTGGCATGTAGCAGTGAAACTGCCCAGGCTCAGTTAAGAAATGGGTGCTGAGGCCAAATACCCTCAGAGATAAGAAAGCAAAGTCAGAGGATGGTGTGGGGCTGGCAGGGTCTGCAAAGGCAGCAGGAGGAGCTATGCCAGCTGGTCTTTGCCATGATCCATGCTTGAGGATCCCCCCTGAGCAGCTGGGGAATAAAGATAATCCAGACAGGCGGAGGGTATATTTCAGCCCAAGAAGGTGACCCATGTAATCTACTCTTTGTTATCAAGCAAGCCCATTGTTTCCCATCTTCTGGTTTATACCAAGTGCCAAAATGATGGATTCATTTGTGGGAATTAGCCACATGAAATCAAGCCTTTGTTTTTGCATACCTGGGGTTAAGTCACTTCTCTGTGCATTAAAGCAGGTTTTATCTAACTGCCCACCAGAAAATAAATTCACGACTCTTGACCCAGATTGATTGCCAGGTTGGGGGGGTTGCACGCGCAACGTCTTATTCCATTTCATGCACACACTTAACATTTGGTTACATTAATCACACAAAACCTATCGCTAGGTCATTTCTTCTGCCAGACAGAGGCAAAACTCCCTTGCTCCGTGGTTACAGACTGCAGAACACGATCAGTGCTGAAGCCACGAGCTAAGATAAATATGTTGCGTAGATATTTCAAACATTTGCAATGGCTTGAAATCCAACTGTTTCCAGGACAAGTTTCTGTACAAGCTTCACTTGTTACAGACAAGTGTCTGTAAGGCATCTCCAAGGCTTTTATCCTGTGCACGCTCCATCTTTCAAATGACTACTGTGGTAAATCAGCACAAGACATCTACAGTAAAAATCTGCCGCGTGACAATTAGATGTGTTTGCCGGTGCCACTCATCCTCGTTATATTTAGCAACATGAGCACCAGGTGGGCCAGCGAGGGCTGACCTGCTGCAAGGGAGAGCGTAGATGATCTCACTCCCCTGCAGTCCAGCGGTATGGGAGGGGAGGAGGAGGTGTCAGCAGAGGCCAAGACGAACAAAGGATATATGTCATTTTTCAGTTATTCTGCTGTCTTTTTTGTCGTTTGATACAGGTCACAGGGAGGCCGCTGGCCAAGACAAAGAGACATCTCTGCCACCTCTCTGGGGAACGTTTCTCTGCAGCACCAGTACCCTTGGTCCAAGTGGTACCCACTCAGTAGGAGCCCATGTCCAGTAGTGGCAGCCGAATATTTTTAAACAGGAGAAAGAGCATGGTCCAGCGGTTGCACCCCCAAGAGATGATGTGATGGGGCACAATGTTGAGGGAGGGAACTGAAGCGCAGAGAAGGGTGAAATGTGTGCGATGAGTTGCGGACACAACACAAGCCGTCGAGTGCCATCTGCTGCTATCTGGAGATCATGTTAGCTCTGCGAAGGGCACGACACTTAGGGGTCTGCCTAATATGGAAGGAAAAGCAGGAATGAGCTCAGTCGTGCTGCATCTGCTCTCCCAGGCTAAGGACAAGCAAGGAATGGGTCTGGAAATTGTATAGATCCACCGGCTGGCTCAGCACAGCCCTGTTGCAGAACGCAGCCGTGCCCCTGCGCTGGGGAGGAAAGTCTTTCCCGGTGATGTTTTTCTTGCCACCAAACGTTAATAACGTGGTGTGAGGTCCTTGCAGACAGGCAACTGCTGCCCTTTCTCCTTCCACTGCAGAGCTCTCTGAGGTGATGTTTTTCACTGCTGCAGGGACGTCTGGTTTGCATGGCCCTTGCTGATGCCATACAGGGCCTCCAGCAGTGGGGATGGCAGAGCAAGGGTGGCAAACCACTACCAGGAGCTCAGGAGCTGCTGTAGCTCCCAAAATAGTTGGGTTGTACCATTTTGGTCCCAGTGGGCCAAACCCAGCATCCATACAGAGCAATCAGGCAGCTGCCTGGGCAGCATTCGCTGCTTGCACAACCCTTCCTTATCTTCTCTGGATGGATGCATGTAGCTGCTGCACCACGATGTGACCTGTGGGCCACCAAGGGAACTTCACCTCAAAGAGGGTGTGTGACACACGGTTGCCTGCCCTCCTCTTCCATAGCCCACAGCACCCAGAATTATGCCTTAATCATGGCAGGGCTTTGCCAGAAGACAGAGGCTACACCCTGCAACAGCACCACAGCCAAAATCCCCTTGCCCATGCCTGACTCAAGGAAATGCAACCCCTTCCCTTGACTTTCTCCTTGACCTCTCCCTAAGCACAAAGTGAGGTCCAGCTCTGGTGTCCATGCCTTGTCTCAGTGCCTGGTGAGCTGTGCATATAGGGCTGAGGTTGCCAAATTACTTTACCCTCAGGCAATGCAAGACCTGCAGTTTTCGAACAAGTGCTCCGGTGATTATTTCATTACAGTATCATTGTGAGTTTGGCCCCTCCTGTCATTCCCTTAAGAAAGACTGACTCGGTTAGCAGGGCGGGTTCATTTGTCAGTGGTGTAACAGCTGCAGTTAAATCCAGTTCTCATCCCCACCACGCAGCTGACCAACTTGTTCACAGGCCTACCCTGATCACCCAGCCGCGATACCATAACCTGCTCCATGCAGTACTCAGCACTGAAAATGGTGATTTCCTTAGAAATACAGACGTATCACAGAAATGATGAGACAGCTTCTGGTGGAAAATGCTTTGTTTTCTGATGCCAGACTCCCCCCTGTGCACTGCAAAACCCTTTCTTCCTCATCGAGAGGTAAAGCAAACAGTAAAATCGCCTTTTTTTTTCACCTAGATGGGTCTTTGGGTGTTGTGAGCTACTTCATGGTGTCATTTCTCTGACCCCACCAGCAGCAGGACAGGTCTGGGCAGAATCCATCCCCGATGCTGGGGATGGGGGATGCTGGGGGAGCAGCGCTGGGGCTTGGTCGGGAGGCAGGGGTGGAGAAACCGGCACGCGCCGTCTCTGCCAGCAGCACCTGCTCGCGTGTGAGTCAACTGCGGAGCGGGAGGCTCTTGAGAGAACATAAGAAGGAAAGCAGATATTTAAGAAATTAGTCACAAACATAATGGCTTAATCAAGAGCCTGTTGGAGGCAGTTGGGCTCTGTTTCACCAGAGGCTGCTCCAGCCACCTGGGCTGAGACGCGGGGGTGAGGGGTCCCGTTCAAGAGCACGGCTGGCTCTCGGTGTCCCTGCACCTCTCCCCACCTCGTCCCTTGCCAGCGCCAGGGAAACTCTCCTGCCACGTGCGGCATCTCCGTGAGCCAGCCCAGGAAACTGATCCAGCTGGAAAATAACACAGGGAAGGAGAAAAAAAAAAATCACATTTTCCCCATGGCCAAATCTGATCTCTGCTGCTGTCCTCACCAGACCCTGGTACCCTCCCGCAAGCATGGCCAAGTGGATGGAGCACGGCAGGAGCAAGTGGCTGGAAGGGAGGGGTGTGAAGGGTTGGTTTGGCTGAAACTCAGTGTGGCTGGAGCTAATGAGCCCCAAGATGGGTCACTGGCCTGGGATAGTGCATCCAGGCGGGGTATCACACCACCACATACGGCGCTGGTACCTGGGCCACCGTGCAGGCATCACCTTCAGGCCTTCAAAGTTTCCAAAATAGACGATGCGGTGATGGCCTCCCCTCCCTCGTGCTGCCTGATGCTCTGTTAGCTGTTGCTGTTTATCGTAACAGCAGGTCATATATGTATCTATAATGACAATCTGGGTATTGCTGCAGTACAAACCAAGCAGAGGGGTGAGATGCTGAAAAGCATTTGCATGTTTATGCTCTTTACACTTGGCGACCAATTAGGTCTTAAGTGCAAAATGGACATTGAAGGTAAACCATCTCCCAAATGGGAAAATAAGGATTATTGCATGAACAAAGAAAATTCAGATTGAATCATTTGAACCTAAGAATTCAGAGGCTGAAACTACTTTGTATTAATAGCTGTCTATTTAATTTCAAGTACTGACTGGAATACATCCTACTAATAGATAGGAACAGAGGACACTGCTATTAGTGAATTTAGTTGAAACATTTCTGCTGAAACATTTTTGCGAGCAGAAACAGTAATTTTCACATATAAAAGCCTTTCTCTATTCCATAAAAGAAATCCAGATTTTCCTGAGGAAAGCCAAAACGCTTCAATACAGCTAAAACTTCATTTTGTCAAAAAATATCTCAGCTGGAAAATGAGAGGGAGATAAGCAGAGGATTTTCCTAGTCCACTCTAGCTATTAGACACTTTGTTGCTTGGTATCTTGTTTTCATGACCTCTAATAAAAAGTTAAGCTACAGGACAGGGAATAGTCCCTGCATAATGAAGTTATTTTTTCTGTCTCTACAAAATGCCTCAATAAATGTTTGGCAGAATGCAAGAAGCTCTGATAAGAGATATTGCCGATAAATTCCCAGCTGCATTAGGATGTAAACATAAAAGACAAGTGTTACCAAAAAAAAAAAGTTACAATTTATGTTAAGAGCAATAAGGATGGAAAAAGCAGTTGCTATAAACAAAGCTAGAGGTTTGAATTAGATTTTTCTTTTGGTTAGCCCACCTACTTCAATCTGGCTCAGGAACTGAAGGCAGAATCTGGCTTTTTTAGTGTATATCTACCATTTGCATATCAGGTCTATGAAAATGTGCTATCAAACTTAAATTGTTACTTCTCATCTGTTCCCTAAAGGTGAACCCTTTGCACAAAGAAGTAAGACTACGTGGCCACATTTTCCTTACAGTAAAACAAATGAGAGCAAGGAGGGAGTAAAAGCCACCAGCAAAACTCACTCCTTCTGTTTAAAATTATAGATGTAAGCAAAGAGCCCAGGGAGCAGCCCATATTAGGCAAAGTGCACACTTTTCTTGTAAAAAGTTTGAAGAATTGAAGGTCTGCTGTCCCCACTTACAATCATCAGCACACTAGCGTACTGCAAATGAAAACAAGAGAAGATGCGAGGATACCAGAGCAAAAGGAGGGACTTTAAACTCCTTGATGTAGGGACTGAAGGGTGGAGGGGGTGACGAGATGTGCACAGAGGGAAATCATGGGGTCACGCTGGTTTTGGCTTGGTCCCCTCAGCCAAGCCGGGGTTGGCATCCCTGCCACTGCACCCGCTCTGCAACCCAGAGGGGACTTTTTGGCCAAGCTCCCCAGAAGAAGGGGCAGCCCCAGCGAGAGCTGCATCCCAGGGATTTGTTTGGGGTTCCCACCTCCATGCCGCAGGTAGGGGTGATGGGCTGCACTTGGCTTGGCAGCCCAGCAAACTGCACCCTGCGCTCCCGAAGCACCATCAGATACACTATGTGCACCGAAGACACAACGCTCTGCCTGCAATGACAAAATCAAAGCTCATTTTAGCTCTGAGAGCCTCACCGTACGTGACAGTGCTGGGTAACCTAGTGAGGACATCGCCGGTAATCAAACCTGTTCAAAGCACGATGTAATGCTATACCTGGGTCAGGATCCCAGGTATGATTTCTGCCAGCTCTGCAGCTGAAAATGTGCTTTCTGGTATCTGGTCTCTCTCAAGCTTCAGGGATCAGATTGGTTTATGAACCTGCTTATATTAAGAGCAAACAATTTATCACTGCAGATTTTCCGTGGAGTCGCCTCGCTGTTGTTCCTCTGGTTTCGCAGCTACCTGCCCCCGAGAGCTCAAACCTCGACCCACAGCTTTTGGGAGTGCTGCAGCTTGTAGGGACTCTGTGGGCACCTCTCCCTCCTTCTGCCTCCAAGGCACACCTCAAATCTGGTATTTTTAACCTTTCTTTTTACTTTTCCTGTAATTATTCCTGCAAGGTGGCTTCGATCACAAACATTTTATAAAGCGTGCTGGTGCATAACATGAGCAGGGATAGTACACTCTATCCTTTACATGCATTTTTCTTTACGTGCCATGGCTTTTGGGTTGGTTACACCGCAATCAATAAGGTGTGGTTTTTTTCCAGATAGACTCCACATACCATACAGTATGTTTAAAATTGCTGCATCAACAAATCAAAGTAAACAACCTTCTCTCCTCTGTGAGATGATGAAAAACATAAATTATGTAGTCTTTAAACAAATGGTAAAGAGTTTCCTTATTAGGCTTCAGGGTCCTGTGTGTGTATATGCCCCTTGTAAAATCCTTGTCATTCCTGGGTCTGTAGGTCTGTATAATGTTCTTCACAGATTCAATTGAGTGGTCAGCATACCATGCCTGGGCTGGGGGATTTGACATAGACACACACATATATGCAGATATATATATTTATAAACTGCAGTGAAAAAGTTAAAATCTCTGCTGATTCTTTTGCAGAAATCCTCTTGAGGGTGAAAGCTTGCCTTGCTTTTGGGAGACTTACTCTTCCATTTCCCTTCTGTAGCATTTTCTCCATTTCTTAGCTTGCATAGAAATGTCTTCTACATTCAGCATCTGGCTTTACCAGGTAAGAAAGACACAGGCTGGGGACACGACCTTGTCTTTCCCAGCCACCTGTGCTCTAGTCCACCTCCATATGCCCCAAATGATGGACACAGTCACATCCTCACCCACTGCCCTTCCCTGCTCGCCACCTTCTCTTGGGCCACAGCCACCAAGGCACCTGAAAACCAGGGAATAACTTGGTTGAAAACTGAAAGAAGACACTGAAAAGACTGAATAAAAATGTATCAGCAGCTTTGCTCAGTTTCTCTGTGGCAAGCTGGGCTGTAGTAGACATCTGGGGGAGCTTCCCAGGGGCAGTGGGTGGGGAGAGCCACGAGGTGCTGTGCTCGCTGCCCCAGGCTGGCAGGGCTGCCCGTGGGCAGGGGACTGGGGCGGCTCACCGCAGCCCTGAAGGAACTGGCTTCTTTGAAACAGGACATCGCAGTGACCGTCGGCTACCCGAGAGCACCTGTGAGTATGAGAGTCACAGCACCGGCCTCCCCTACATAAATAATTTTGCTTAAACAAATAGCATCTAGTTCATTGTACTTGTTATGGGTAATATCTTGAATAAGGCAAATACTGAGGTTATCAGAGAGATATGTCTTATCTAAGGCAAATGGCAATTTTTAGGGGGGTCATCACTGTTGACTGATTAAACATGATCCTGATGGGATGTCTGGCATGTACTTATCCATAGAAATGCCTCACTTTTTCTGGGTAGCCTTTGAGAGCAAAACCCTGTCCTGGTCTCTTGCCCAACTTCTATTTCCCATGCAATTACCTGTTATCTCAAAGCAAATGTACAACTAAGGAGGAGAACCAACAAGAACTTTGCAAAATGGGGTGCTGAACCACAGCTAGGCCTCCAAGGATTACAGCAACACAAATAAGAAGTGTGCATAACCAAATGTACTCAATATCTCACAATCCTGGCAGTTCTCTATCTCCTTTTTACACAAGCTTTTCACCCCACCATGTTGCTGTGTCTAATTTGAGGTGTAACTCACATTAAAGCTATGAAATTTTTCAAGTTACTTTAACTGAGTCAATGAACATGCATCCTAGGATCAAGCCATCAAACTGCAGTCTCTGAGGATGATCTTTTTTTTTTCTCTTATTTCTCAGGGACAGGTAAGGAACTGTTCATATCTTTGAAACTATAAAAAGGACTGAAAAACCAAGTAAAATAGCAGGATTAAGGATGTCTTTAACTACATCATCAGCTCAATTTTCTTGCCCCATTGCTAACAATTGCTCTTTGCAGTAGCTGAGCTGTTTGCTGGCATTGAGGAGTCCACTAGCATAACCCCCCTGAGAGACCTGGTGGCATTACCTCTTTTTGAAAGCTGGAAAAAGGAAAAACTAGGAGATTAAGGCCAAAATTACCAACTTCCCAATTACTAGGAGTGCTCATCTTGAGATTTTTCTGAATGCTCCATGTTTTATAGCATCAAGCAGACTTTGTGGTTTGAACATAAAGACTTTGCACTGGCTGTGAGCACTCAGACATCTGGAAATCTGAAGTCAAGTAGTAATCTAGTCTTTGTGCCCTTACATCCCTACTGAAGCACAGCCAAGTCAAGGGATATCTTCCACCCGTCCCCTCTCCTCCCTCCCCCAGTGCACGCATACACACACACTCAGCAGACCCATGAAGGGACAGGATTGTCATGAGCAGAGAGCAAATAACGCAATGATCGTTGATGTCCAGGGACTTCACCTTGGCTCTCCACTTCACATGGAAAGCACTCAGGTGCTATAAAGTGTGGTGGCAATGTGACACAGTAAAATAAATGTCTCACACTGAGCACCTAGAAAATGTGGAATACACTAAAAAATTGCATGCAAGTAATTTGCCATGTATTTTGTGCAACTCACATGATGGGAAAATCACCTCTGCCATTGCCACCAGGCAGGGTTCGCCCCTCATGCCCTGCTCAGCTGCCCAGCCCCGGGCTGTGGGAGGGAGAAACCAGGGGACATGGACATCAGGTTGTCCACTGTGGCATAGGGATGTTGACTGTGTGAGAGATATCCCAGCTGTGTAACAAATAAAGCCTTGGCCAGATGGCATGGGGTCTTGACTGAAACCAGTCTCTGAGTTTAGTTAAGGAGATGATTGTTTTCAATTAAATGGGCATTTTCTAAGGTGATGAGTAATTTGAAGGTGATTTTTGGCTTTGATGTCTTAGCACATACTGCAGTTGGCTTCTTTAAATCACTGCTTTTTAAAATCCCCGAGGTAAGACAATATACAGTTTCTTCTCTGCTTTCAGCACTATCAGTCTTTCATGGTGCCACATGATTTTTATCTGATTACTCCTAATTTTACTTGTCCCGCCTGGTGAGAATTCCCTGGAGTAATAGCCCTCACATCCTCACCCGTGGCTTTGAAGTAGAAAGGTTCCTGATCTGGAAAAGTGGGTAAAGACTTACTGGGAGAAAAAAAAAAGCAGCTCAGGCAAGGAAAGCTAGAGGTAAGCATTTAAAAATCTTAAATGCTTGCCATTTTACCTTAGTTGAGATTTTCTGCCACAGATAATTCAACACAGTTTAACATAACATTAGGGACCTGACTCCCGTTTCATTTACCTCACTGAAAAAACAGAATAAATCCATTCTATTCAGAGGAACTAAACTGTTTTAAAAGGGATTGGAGGTCACCAGTAGGCGTATGAAATCTAGGCAAATTTACATGATGTAGGAGTCCCCAGCTTTTCAGCCACAGTGTAGCTATTAAGTGAACGATCAGCAGTTCATTATATTAGTGTTGGCACGCAGTACAAGGTAGCAGATGACTGGGTAACACAATTCAAATGATCGCTGTGAATCAGATTTAGCTCATGCTTTCATTGAGGGCTGCTCACCGTTATCTCCTGCACAGATCTTTTCAGGCGTCAGCTTCGGGGGAGCGTGCACCGAAATGCTCTCTCTCTATAGATTGATAGATGGAGAGAGAGATGGAGCAGGAGGTCAATGATCTGAGCACCTACGCCCAGCAGCACCAGGCTGGGCACTGCAGAAAGCAGCCCTTACGTGGACCAGCAGAGCTTCAAAGCCCCATTGCAGCATCTCCTACCCAGGGTGGAAACCACTGCCCACCCCTGCACTCCCAGGACAGTTCGTGCCGGCGCAGGACCAATAAATAGACACTGTTTACATCTCCACTTCCTCACTCTAAATGTCAGGAGGGTTATGGGGTATATTTTGCTTTTGTGCACAGTGTTCGTGAGGTCCATCCCACGTTTCCTGCTCTCGGTTTTGCCTGTGCATGCACTGATTGTGTGGATACTGCCTTATCTTTATCACAGCTAAGCTTTTTTATCTGGACTCTACTGTTTATTGCTTAATACATCCCCATGGTCATTTGGTGGTTAAACACATGCCTTGTGAAAGGAAGGAAAGAAGTGGAAGAGCACTTCCAGTAGATTTAGAGACTTATTACAGTAACCAGCAGTTCATGCCAGACACTATACAGCCAAAGCATTGAATAGGATTTCAAAACCTACCAAAATCCAGAGATTTTAGGCTGATTTTTCTGTTATTTCTCTATCCCCCATTACTGGCTCAAAATAGTGCTTTTCAGTGTACAGACCTGTACCAGTAATACTTTTCCACATGGGTAAAAGAAAGACCCGAGCCCAAGCACACAGGTCTCCAGCGGAGATAAGAATTTGCAGCTCTGTGCCTCCAAACAGCTCCCCAGCAGCGGTGGCGGCTGGATGAAGCACTCTGCGGAACACTTAGGGAGGAGGAACAGCGCCCGTGACCCAGCAGTCTGCCACAGAGAAGAACCGCTAATGGCATTTCTTATCTCTTGGCAAAAGCTGCTGGTGATCACAATTTCCATTTCCACCCATCCCCACCTCCCATTAGACCAATTTGTCTCCTGCAGCAAAGTAGAAGAATGAAATATTTGCGGCGCTGGTATACATCGTCACCTCAGTGGCCAGCAAAGCCGGCCATGTAATGCAACTTATTTAGAATGTCATTGTCATGCTTTAGAGATATTCTGGTGTTTTCTTTGTTTTTTCCTCACTCCTCCTTCTTCATCCCTCTGTTTTTTGCCACCAGGATTGCTGTCTTCATTTCTGGCTTCCACCACAGGCAGAGACACCCGCAGTGACCAGCTCTGCCTGGCGCGTCGCTGAGCCCGAGCCGATACCTGCACAGCTCCTGGAGCAACAACGTGCACCATCTGGGATGTGCACCATCTGGTCAGGTCACAGTGCTCCCTCCACATCCGTGGGAGGACTTGGAAATAGTGTAAATGTTGCTGCGTCCAGTATCCAGGCCCCTGGCTCCAGGACTGGGGCTTACAATCCCAAATCAGGCACCTGCCCCCTCCAAACTGCTTTCTGACCTGTCCCAGTTTGCAGACCCTCCCTTCCCAGGAGGTGCCCTGGAGGGAAACTGAGACCTGCTGGCAACAGGGCTGCACTGCCTATGCTACAGATCCACACCCTTGTTGTTTGGTAGTGAAGTCAGTTGTGCCAGCTCAACGGATAGATGGGATGGTGAGACTGTGGGAGCATCGGGGAAGCATCTGGGGATGTGAGGACTCTTTACGGTGACACTGTTGTCACTTCTACTGCACCAGACAAGCCCCAGTGGTGGATCTGGCCATGCACCTTGGGTTTTTTACCCTGCAAAAACTGGATGGAAGGGTGGCTCTCCTGAGGCAGCAGCACTGCTCCTTGCTTTCCCCCTGCTGGAGGGAGGGCAGGCAGGCGGGGATCGGGCCCCATGAGGTGAGCCAGATGCAGAGCTGGGGCTTGGAAGCCCCTCAAAGGGCAGCGGTGTTTGGATGTAGGAGCTTCATTCAGTCTGCAGTGAAGACAGAGCCTGTTTGCAAATTTGGATTTCAGCAGGACTCAAAAATCCTGAAGTAAAGACATCCTGTGATTTAAAT
The DNA here is from genome assembly GCA_020745775.1 of Theristicus caerulescens. Classification (NCBI taxonomy): domain Eukaryota; kingdom Metazoa; phylum Chordata; class Aves; order Pelecaniformes; family Threskiornithidae; genus Theristicus; species Theristicus caerulescens. Next base: position 62,608,226 of record CM036564.1, on the reverse strand, counting down.
AGGGCATGTCTTTCTTACTTAAACGTTCATTCAGGAAAGAGTTTAGCTCTTAATCCTTCCTTCTTGATCCAGAAGGGAAGGATCAGTCCTCTCTGTTTTCCTCCTATTATACAGCACCCTCTGAAAGATCATTAGACCCTTCGTGATGTTTAGATATAACGGTGACGGGCACATCACGAACTCCTTAGAAAAATAAATTTGCTTTGACTGTTGTAAGTTAATTGGGGATTTATTTTCTTTAAAGCCCGAAGCCCCACCTCTTCAGTGTCTGGGTCGGTTTGAATAGGACTTGGAGGCCCAATGTTCAACCTGGGCTTTGAATAGGATCCCACAAAGCATTTGCTTCGTTCATCCCCTGAATGCGATGGCGGGAGCCCAACAAGTGAGTCAGTGAGGTTCTGTGAATCTGTTTATCAGACAGCAACAATCATTTGTGGAAATGTCTTTCGTAGCAACAGAAGAGTCTATTTGATGGTAGCACTGACTAATGTAAATGAGGATTAATTAATGTTTTCCTGCAGTGATGTTGGCACTGATAGCGCCTTATTCATGTAATTTAATTTCTATTGACAGGCTGCTAATGGAAATGGATAGCAATGGGTGTCTCTTCCATCAGGCACGCTCTGCCACAAAAATAATTCTCTGAACTGGCAGTTGGACTCATTCGTTGCTGGAAACGTGAGGCAGTAAAAGAAGACGAGTCAGAAACGGGAAACAAAGGGACTTATTGTCGATTCTTAGCAGTCGTCTCCCAGGTATTTGAACCAGGATAAATTTGGGTTTTGGGGTCTAGTTTGGGCTCAGCTGCCCCTGAAGCCCAGCTTCGATTCAGCCCCAAATCATGGATGTGCAGCTTCACAGTGGGAAGGAGCATATTTAAAGTGGGCAGGGGGGTGTGCAGACAGTCCCATAGCTCCGGGCTTGGGAGGGGAGAGGCTCAGCTCCTGACGTCCACCTCCCTCGCAGCCCAGCACCACGGCCGGGGCAGGAAGGGTACGGCAGGGTTAATATGCACTAAGTCGGGTCCTTCCCTCCCCACAGGGAAATCCTGCACATACAGATGCAGAGCACTCCCCACTATGAACACATCTCCAGGAAAGCCACCAGTGTTATTCTAAAGCAGTAACTAGAAACGACTACTGGTGTTCAGGGATGGTTTGAGTTCAGCAAAAGACTCAGGTTGGGACCCCCTTATGAACTGAGAAAAACGGGCCAGTTTTCTTCTGGTGCTCAACTCCACACTTTCCACAACTGTTCTCCTTAATATTTTGAAGTGCAGTTGGGGAACTGCAGTTCATCAGAAATCATAGAAGTAGGAAAGCAGAAAGAAATAATCTGATGAAGAAAACATATTCCCTCTTACCTACCTAATTCATGCACAAAATTATCATACAAATGGTTTTTTTCTGTTTAATGTAATTAGTTCTGCACATTGCTTACTTCTTGAGCAAAGATACACTTTCTAAGTGTCCTTTTGTCCATGGGAACTCATAGTTAATTTCCAAGGGACCATGATTTTATCCTGTACTGAGGAAGCCCCACAGAAGGCTGACTGAAAGGGCCTCTGGGTGAGCAGGGAATTACCACCCCATCAGAGCCTGACACATGCCATCACCCCTCTCCTTGCAGAACTGAATGGCAGGAAACCATCTTTCAACACCTTTGTATCTTCAAGCACCACCAAATGTCTGACGCTGAAGAAATTTTAGCTGTTGAAGGTCTTTCATATGGTCACCCTGAAATAGTCAGGGCCACGTTTTGGGTCATACTCCTGCTCATATGACAGCCAGTAGAAAAATACTTTGAAATGTGAAATGTGCCTGGTCATAGTAAGTGGGAAGGCTGGAACAAGAGCAACATACCAACCTGCCCACAACCAACCTGGAAAGAAGGCACAGCAGCACCTCTCTGAGAGGCAGGAGCCTCCAAAGCAAGAGCCCTGTGGCCAGTAGCTGCCCCATAACTCTGCTTGTCCCCACATGTACCGGCCTGCAGCTCTCCCTCTAATCTGATCAGTCATTTACATGCTCACCATTAGCATTTGCTTAATCCTCATACCTTCAGTGAACTCCATCCTTGTCCTTTCAAAGGGAGAGCAATAACCTTTCCCCTCCAGGTATGCTGCTGCTGGTATCTCCATTCCCTAATCAAACTGGAGGCTCTAATTTGTTGCTTCTGCTGTGCTCTGTTGTGATTGTGGCAAGAGCAAGGAGACTCCAGCACCTCAGAAAATGAAATCTTTACCATCTAAAGTCAAGCCCCCAGAACTGGAGGATACTGAAGTTGTGAGGGGCTGTGATGTCCAAGTGGACTGCAATGCCACCCCATACATCATGGTGTGGGTCTGGGTGAGATCAGCTGTGCTCAGAGCTGCGCCCTGGGTGCTGGCAGCAAAGCTGTGGTGACAAGGCCTTCCAAGATCCCACCAGCTGAAACCGCTGCTGCAGTAGCAATTTATTCCCCACCGCCTTCTTGCTGCTGTGAGCAGGGAGGATCCCAGCTGTGGGGACCAGGTCCCCCCTGGTTCCCACCATGGGCACATTCAGACAAGGAGCCAAAACCACTGTAATTCCCCCAGGAGGGCACCCATGCCTGGCTGGGATACAGAGGCATTCTCCATCCCTCCTCCCGCTGATGCTGAATCAAAAATAGCTGAGGCTTTCATTAGCCAGGAGATGAAGAGCAGAAACAGCTCCTCAGCCATGTGCTCAGGGCACCCCTAAGGAAAGCACTCTGCATTTAAAATTAAGCAGATGCTGAAAGAGTTGGGGGAACAGGGACAAGAGCACAGGGCTTTCCTCTCCCTGCCATTAGGCAAGACCAGGGTTGTATGGAGAAATAATGCCCCTCATCAGACAAGCTCACATGGTTAGAGAAAACAGGCAGGTTGCCAGGTCTAGAAGCCCTTCCTTGGGTTTGAAAGAGAAGCAGCAATTCCAGTCTGGGGATATCTGCACTCAATTTCTTGAATTTAATTTTGTTAATTACTTAAGGTAAGTGAAAAGAAGGGTTAGCACCTGCACAGAAGAGAGGACTATTAGCAAAGACATAAGGTTAGGAAAAAAAAGAGCAAGAATTACTGCCTAAGGAAGGGAGAGAGCTTAGTTCAAGGTAAGACCTGAGGTAAAGTGTTAAGAAAAGCCCGTGGAGTTTTTTTGCAGTCAGCAGAGCTATGGGGTCTGGTTTCCAGGCTCACCTTTGTCACGGAGGTATTTCTCTCCTTTGCCCTCCTTTCCTACAAGCACCTGCCTGCAGAAAGTCCTAAGCATCCCATCTGTGACCAGACAGCTAGAGTGCTCCCCTAAAAGGCGAAGGGAGTGGGGCTTGAACCTGTCCCCTCTTACAGAAGTGCTCTAATTAGGTGATGGTATGGGAAGTGACTCCAGCCCACCTAGGCCCCTCCTGCCTAGGGAGCCAAGCAGCAGCCCTGGCCCCTTTTGATGGGTTTGCTAGGCGGTGGTTATGCAGTGTGGCTTCTCTTCCCTTTTTCAGTGTCTCACAGCCATGCGCTGGGGCTGCTGCCTGGATTGGGCCCCTCATTGCCGACAGCATCCTGAACCTCAGCAGGGCTCAGGCAGCAGGGAGGCAGGGGCAGGCAGGAATTCCCACCCAGATCGCAGGTTTGTAGGGGATGCGTGGGAGAGTGCGCAATGCTGGGTGCTGGACAGAAACTGCAGGTGCATGCCACGGGATGCTTGATGCTCAATGCTCCCAGTTTGTGCTCTGGTCATGCCTGCACGTGCCCCTTCTCTGGGGATTTGGCTGTGCTGGGACTCATTAGCTGATTTTACAGGTCTGCCCCGAGTCTTTGCTGCCAGGGTGCATGCACGGGCAGTTTGCACCCAGTGTGCAGCACCCGTGGGACAGCACAGCTCGGAGAGTTTGTGCCGAGGCTGAGCATCGAGCTGCTCCCACCTGGGCAGTGGTGGGTGCCCAGCAGCACCCCTGTGTAAGTCTTGAAAGCCATCGCCCTGACAGAGACACTGCTAAGGAGGCTGGGCAGCTCTGGGGTGGGCAGAAGAGGTTCGATCTTGGGTGCTTCCTCCTATTTTTATCACCTATATCCTTTGCTGAGCATAGTTTACAGAAGCCCCACACCAGATTATGGCCCATGAGAAGCATGGGGTTGCACAGAGGCTGGCAGATGCCTCATTGCTGGAACCGAAACAGTTGCACAGATGATGGGAGGTGTTTTGTGAAAATCACTTTTGCACTGTTATGGGATTCTGCATTTTGGGCATTGACAAACATCTTGAAAACCACTTCCATACGTTTGATCCCTGGGAGGCTAAGCATCTATGTGCAAGCCTGCTTATTTTCTGCTGGGGTACCAATAATTTCTTTTTTTTCTCATTCATTTGCTGTTTACTAAGCCCATGAACTGACCTCCGTGAACACGATCACTTAGATCATCTGTCGAGGAGATGAGACCGGCAGGACTCACTTTCTGCTTGATCCATCAAGACTGCCTAGCAGTGTCTGACGAGCATGCTTGCTGATCTTCCGATAATAATAGCATGTCACCCTACATCTTCAACACTCCTACCCCACGCAGGCTTTCCATATCTGTTTCATTTACAGAACACAGTAATTATCTGTTTTACACATGAAGATACCAGCAGCAGCCCAGCATTGTTCAGCTCGCGGTGTTTCACGGCAGGTTGTAGTCTGCTCTCGCAGCCCGAGAGGTAAACAAACAGCCTATTTAATAAGTACCAAATTCTGTCAATGCCGGTAGTTGCTATGGTGAGAATTCCCGGGGCGGTGCTGCAGCCCTTGGTCACTCCAGGCAGACAAACGTGGGCTTTTCGGATCACGACACTCTGTTTACCAAGGTAGGTCTGAAACGCATCGGAGGGCAGGGGCGGAGGGTGCTGGAATGGGGAGCCTGCTAAGGAAACCGCCAGAAACAAACACTCACGGATGGGAATATTTAGGAATAATCAGAAAACCAGCTCAGGTCGGCAGCACCGGTTTCAGCACTGGCTGAGAGCTGTTCGGTTTCTGTTGCATTGGTATTTTTCAGGGCAACACAGAGTGTGCAGGGATCCAGAGCACAAAATCCCTCGGCGCAGCAGCCAGCAAAAGCACCACCGAGCAGCTGCAGATGGAGAAATATCTGCTCTTTCAGCCCTCGGGGAAGGCTGTGCAGAAGAGATGAGAAGGCTGATAGCACGTTGCTTGATCTGCCTGCCACATCCTTGCTTCGCAAGGAAGATTGCAGGCTCCAGGGTTGTCAAACCGTCAACTTTCACTTGGTTTGACAACAAACTCGCTTCACATATATGGTTACATTTAAAGAAAATAAGAGGAAGAAAAAAAGAAAGCTGTTGGAGCAAGTAATGTCCACAGATGCTTCCTAGAAGTAGAACATTATTTTGCGATCTGGCACCAACATTTTAGCAGCCTATAAAAGGTAAAGTTGGTACTACAGCCAGCCATTTGTACCGTACAAATAAGAGCTGTGAATATATTCTGGAAGTAATGTCAAAGAGGACCAGATGGGAAATGAGCAGCATTCATTCTAATTTAACAAAGACAGCTAACCCAGAATATGCATTAACATGTAGCATTTTTCGTCTGCCTCCATTCAGAACAGATTCTCGGTATCATTTCCAAGCAAAGGAAATTGAAGGAATACTTACTCCTTGGTGAATTACTGTTCTCTCATAATTGGAAAAGTTTGGCATCCAAAGCTAGGTGTAATATGTTTTGCCTGGAAATGTATGCAAGGACACAATACACCCACAAAACCCTGCGTTTGGGCGAGCAGCCAGCTCCGTGTGTTTTGGTCCATGCTGGATGGATCCAGGGTTTCGGAGGCCCCGGGCACGTTGCTGGCCTGCAGAGAGAGATTTCATACGGCACGGCAGGGAGGGGAGGCTGCGCCAGCCGTACGGTGGGTCCGACACAGGAGCTGGGGGGTCTCTCTCCAGACGGGGGGCAGTTTGCACATTAAAGTAACAACAGGTCTGATTCCCTGTTTCCTTGCATACAGACATCACGGCTTGTGTGTGACGTACGCTTTGGGGACACACTTTGAGGGCTAAAACCAAATTTGGAGGCTACCAAATCCTAGGTGTACATTTTTAAAATGCTAACTAATTTTTGGCTCTTCCAGGACTGCATCGAGTAGGGTGAGCCTGTTTGAGGGGAGGGATCCCTCATACTGGGATTGCTTCATGTGTTTAGTAGAACCTCTGATCCTACTTTTAAACAAAACACCATTTCCATTCCCTCTCTTTTTTTTTTCTTAAATATTTAGAAGGGATTAACTACAGAAAACAAGACACATCCTGAACATTTTTTTGCAGCTTGAATTCAATCTTTTTATTCAGAATTGTTCATTACTGGACCTCTCTCAACTTCCAAGCTCCTTCGGCTAACATTTCTTTTTTTGAAGGCCAGAACTGCCGCGGTTCCCCCAAACCCCAAATCCTGCCACATCACAAAGCCAAAGTTTTATAACATTCTGCTCAGTGGAGCTCTGCGTTTAAAACATACTGTTAATATATGATAGCAATGCAACTTCAACATGTGGTTAATGAACAGGCATTTGCTGCACTCCAGAGCACTCTTCCTTCGTCTGGGAGAAATGCAGACACAACCTGTGCCGGGTCCTGGGGCTTTTTCTCTGCTGCTCAGCAGTGTTTTCTCAGTTTGCTATGCAGCCCCCGGGCCAAATCCTGCCCAGTGAGTGGCCCTTCCTGAACCGAACTCAGGGAGCCCTGCTGCACAGCCTCTCTTAATAACAGCAAACGGAGTGACAGTCTGAAAACCAGTTGAGGTCAGACTGGATCACCATCAAGTTTCCATCTGACCTTGAAAAATCTGATCAAAATGCACAGCTTTAACTGCAAGTTGACACTGTACACAAAATGCTTTTTGTACGACTGAAGCATCTGGTTTAATGGATCCCTTTGGTCCCTTGGCTTTTTCTATGCAGAATCACACTTGGAGTGGCTACGTGTAACTCCTGGCCAGTCATCTGTGTCTGCAGGGCACAAATCCTTTGTCTGTCTCTCTCAATAACACCTACAATTCATCCAGCTGGTATGCGAAGAAGCCACTTTGAGAAGCAGAATGGGATCTCCAACTTTCCAGGTGAAGGCTCTGCCCTTGATCCCAGGGACAGCGGTGCTGGCCTGGCTCCACAGGGGACCGGGCGCACCAGGGACAGACCAAATCTGGCAGCAGTCCCCAGCTAAGGTCTGCAGCCAGCGCCAGAACTGTCCCAGCAGACTCACCCAAACCCCCACTCCCCCCAGCTCTGGGATTCTGCCCTGTAGGTCCCTGCACTGCTTCCTACGGCATCACTGCACTAACAAACACGTATGTGCTGTGTAATTCTCTGTGAATAAGATGCAGCGGAGCCTGCTGAAAGCAGTGGCAGCCTGTTTCACTACCTGCTTCATCGCTGCTTCGTGTGCTAAGCAGGTGCAAAACTGGCTATCGGCGAGTGAAGTGAGGTACGCGCGTTGAGGCTTGCTTCTCCATGGCTTTGAGAGTTCACAAAGCAATACTGAACAATGTGAGACTGCTGCTGTGTGAGTATGCTAGGGATCATCATGGCCAGGAACAAAAATGCAGGCTGGAAAAAATCTTAACCTGCAATTATGTGCAGTATAGTGCACCAAATCCTCTACACCCCACAACCTTTTTTTTTCCATGCTTTCAGCCTCTGCAAAGCTAATGTGCAGGTTGTGTCTTATTCATTAGGGCTGGAGTAATGACTTACAATGGCTCCTGAAATCACTACCCTTGCTGGCTAGGGCAAAGCAAGCAGCATGAATCTTTATAGGCAAGAAAGACTAATAATGTCTCTCTCTTCTCCCTTCCTCTAAAATCCTCCCTCACCCCTCCTCTCCCGGAACAAACACACTTTTAAAAAGGCTTTTAAATAATCTCATGTTCCTTAACAAAGTTACAGCAGCAGTTTCCTCCTTTAATAGCACTCTTCTTCTTAGTAATCTTGTTTTAGCTACAGTTTTTGATGGGAGAGCGCTGGTAGATGAATCATCTGTTGCCCCTCTTGGTTACTTTGCCTGGCTCCAGGAAGAAGGAATTCTGTTCCAGAGCAAGGTCTCTTGTTCAGAAGAGGAAGCTCTCATTTATGTCTGCTTTTAACTAGCAGTGATAAAAATTTTATTTGAATGGTTAATCAGGGCATAAACAGATGAATTGTGAACGTGACTCTGATCCAGCACAATGGATGGCATGGTCCTGGCTCTGAGTCACTTATCTCAAATGAATTGACTTGTCTTCTGCAAGCTAGAGGTCTGCTCCTGCACATCGCCTTCTTACAGAAAGCGCTGGAAGGCACTGGCTGAAAGAATAGTCAAAGACTGACTGAGATCCGAGCGTTAATGGAGACAGGGAGCACAAGTATTTTAGTTCAAGAGCTCTGATGTGTGGATGATCACTTCTCTGACAACCTCAGCTATACATAAGCCCAAAGAGAGAATTTTTTAGAAAGAGATCTGATTTTATTTATCAAAACATAAGGGGCTGGAAGAGACAGTGAGGAAGAAGAAAGATTGCATGAACATGCATATCAGATCAAATTATGCATCAAGCAGTGATGCAAATAAATGCATTAGTAACTGGAAAAAAATCTATAGGAATGTTATAGCTATTGGTCTTTTTTTTTTTTTTTTAATCAGTGTCACTGTGTAAGTACATTATTGGGCCTTTGCACTGGAAGAGCTTCTCAGGCGTACCTCCGCTGCTGAGGCTGTGCTGGCATGATGCTCACACTGGGACATCACCAGTGTGGTGCTCAGCAGTGCCACATACCAATCTGCATTTCCTTAGGTCTGACTGCTTTACTTTCAAGCACATTGTGTTACAGTGGTCCCTACATGGCAGAAGACCCTCATAAAAAGCAATCCTTCCTTCTCCTCCAGCACTGGGTAGGTTTTCCAGGTGACCAGAAATAGTGGGCAGTATCAGCTGAGGATGCTGCTGTGTGAGAGCCTAATATCAGTGAGGAATGCATGAACCCTACTCCACTGACAGTAAGATGCTTTCAAACAAAGAAGATGGAATAATAGCTTTAAACACCTCATAGTTTTTCTTCTGTCATCTACCATACTCTCCACCTTACTCACATTTAAGTTTAACAAGCTGTGAGCTGGTCAAGGCCAACCACATGGCTAATGTGATGAAAGCAATGTCTTTGTATGAAGAGAAATGTACCATTATATCTACGTACATACGTCTGATACCTCAATCCATTGCACCTTAACAATTCATCGCATAGATACATGTCCGCTTTCGTCCCTATTCATTGAATGTGTCCCTTCCATAGACGTGGATATTTTATTGCATTTTCTTGAATTCTGCCACCTCCTCTTGGCAGGACAACAGCACCTCCTGGCCAACAACAGCTCCTGCTCCTTCAAGTGGTCCAGATGCAGGAGAGGGATGTCAGGCCTCCCTCCTCTGACAGCAGATTATCCAAGATGTCAGTGGCTTAGTCTGAATCTAGATTGGGTTTCAATTAGATAAACTTCTAACTGCATCTTGGGTAATTTCCCTATGAATTTTCCATGGGAATCTGATGTGTTGGCAGTTGGCTAGAATCAACATAGCCAGAGTGGGTTTTCTTAGCATTGGTCAGACCAGTTCATGTATGAAAGGAGCAAGGGAAAATTCCTTCCATGAATAAAGCACTAGCTATTTTGGTCACAAGTAGCATCAGTGACTTATAACTCTTTTCCTGGACATGAATGCATGACTGTGCAGGTGGCATCACCAGGAAGGTGTTGACTTGCTTGAAATTGGATGGATGTTCCAAGAAAAAGAATTGGTGATCAGAGCTAGCATTCAACTCACAAAATGCGAAGAGCATCTCTGTGCCCTGACCTGCTGAATTAATGCAACTAGGATCCTCAAGGATTGGTTTCAAAAGTGAACAGATAAATACAAACATCAAGTACTTGGGCAGAGGAGTTATAAACTAGGGGAAATACCATTATTCATAAGAAAATCATTGGAGGGATGCTGAAGAGGATAATGGATCACCTGATGAAATAATGCAAACAGCATAAAGAATAAATAAGAAGAGATTAAAACCTTGATACATAATCAAAATGAGAACTGAATTTGACTCTTAACGAAAGAGAAGGAACCGCTTATAACATGCAAGAGGAATGCAGCTCGGGTGAGAATGACCATGAAACAACAGAGTTCACAAGTCATAGGAAAGGAAGGAAGGAGAACAGCAAAATAAATACAATGGACTTCCAGAAACCATATTTCAAAAACCTCATAGAACTGATAATCATGAGAAACAAGTCTCAGAGAAAAGAGAACTCAGGAAAGTTGGCAGCACCTTAAACAAACAATGGTAGAGAACATCAATTCAAACAATCCCAGCAGAGAAGGGAAAGCAACTGTTGTAAGAGACGGGTGATTTCCTTAAATCATGACCACTTCATTGGCCTCTAATGCAAAAAAGAGTGCATTCAGAAAATGGAAGAGAGATTTATTTGCATGTGAATTTAAATGCATAGGCTAAAGATGTAAGGACCAAACCAGAAAAGTCAAGTTGTAAAAAGAAACACAACCAACAGGATCAACAAGACATTAAGAAAACATAAAATATGTTAGCAGGGACATGAAGGCCATGGAAGAACAACCCAGCAGGGAAGGAAAGCTAGCAATGCGTGATGTGAAGAGGGTGGAAGCACTTGCCTTTTTTCCTTCAGCTTTCAGTAAAGAGACCACTCGCACACAGTTAGTGCCACGGATGATAGAGAAAGAACTCTGTCTAGGAGGAAGAAAGAATAAGTGAAGAATACTTAGCTGGATTAAACATTGTGTGGTTAGACTGCTTGTTGAAGCAATCTCATGGCTCTTAGCAGCTCTCTGAGACCCCACAGAGAACCAGCAAGGTGTCAGAAGAGTGGAACAAATAAAGAAATGTTCTATAAACATCTGGAAAATATCAAAGAAGTGAGTAACAGTGAACACAAATTTGTTAAATCACCCAGATACGTTTCCTGTCACTGGGGCAGCAGGGTACACAAGAACTAGTAGATGCAACAAACCTATCCTTTATTAGGGATTTTGACACTCGCATCATATTCTCATAACTAGAAAACACGATCTAAAGCTCCAAGGGTAAAAAGCTGCTCAGTGGAGGGCAAACCAAACTGAAGTCAACATCATCAAGCTGTTGCAAGACAGAAAGAAAAAAAGGAACATTAAAGCAAGCATCATGCTTGCACACATAGCCAGGAGTGACTTCTGCCCGGTCTGTGATGTATTCCTCCCACTTCATCCAGCGCTGCTAAGATCTCACTGGAACTCTGTGTCCAATTTGGAGCACTAGATTTTAAGAAAATTGAGGAACAATGCCAGAGAGACTACAGTAGGACCACAAGAATGATCAAGGGCCTAGAAAATATAGTCTACAATCATATAAGACCAGAAAAATACTTTTTTTTTTTTTTCATTTAGAGAAGAGACATCAGAGGGAGGCACAAGCATAGTCTTCAACTACATAAAGGGTAGCAGCAGAGAGGAAGGGAATATGCTATGCCCCGCGTCTGTTGCAAACAGGTCAAGAAGTGGTATCAAAGCGCAGCAATATAGTAGCATACGTTTTCTGATGGTTAACCACTAGAACAGGTTATCACAGCTATGAAATTTCTATCTGGGGATGTTTTTAAGAAGAGGTCAGATACCCATCTGTTATGCAAGAAGCAGGCACCATTCGTCCTTCCTTGTGGAATGGGATAAACTAGATAACCTCTGGATATCCCTTCTGGCCTTATTTTTTGTGATTCGTACATCAAGAAAGTCATAGGTAGAGGTTTCTTTGAGGATAACTGCAGTGAACCTGAAGAGCAACAGCTGGCTGTGGATAGTGAACACAGCATAGTTCGGTCAGTTTTGAGAAGGCTTCTCAGATGGGTTGTCTTCTGAAAATCCACAAAGAAGATAAGCCACTAGGAGAACAAGAACTTCACTTTTAAGAGAGTGGATGGAAGTCACATCAGCTGAGCTAGCTTTCTAATTTTTTTCCCAGGTGACCAGTTAACACCTCCACCCTCACCCCAAGTGTTAACATTTTAGGCAGGGCTTTGAAACATGGAAGGTGATCAGTTGGGAGGAACTCTCAAAGACTGTGTTCAGTAGATCCCTTAATTTTATTAATATTGCTGGCCTTTAGTACCAAGCTGTACAAACTGAGACCAACTGACTTCTTGGGCCAGACTCAGCATATGCTTCTGCCGGCAGAAGGCCAGTCCTGAACAGCAGAAAGCACGCCAGGCAGCAAAGTTGAAACAATAGGAAAACCACCTTCTTTCTGCTCTGGAGCCCGCAGAGACCAGCACCAGCTCAGAGCTGGGCAGCCACTGAAATAGGAAAGGGTGGTGCCAAGACCTCAGCTCCTTTCGTGGCACAACTTCCATCAAGCATAACTTTACCTTCCTAGTAGTAGTCAGGAAGAAAGACAGATATAAACACTACCTTATGCCTTCTCCACTTGATCTTCTCTTGGGCTGTAGTAGCAGCTCAAACCTAATTAAAATAAACCACTCCCAGGTCTTACACTGGAAGGTATTTAAAAACAACATGCTTGTAGTTCAAGTCTGCTTTGCTTCCATGAAGAGCACGCATATGCATGTATACACTCATTAAAGACATTACATGAGCCACACAAATCCAACAGGACTCTTCAGTCAATGTCAAGGGAGAAGACATGTCTTTACCCTGCCAAGTCCACAGCAAAGCTCAAAATACCTTGCTCCAGCCAAGTTCCACAAAGAAGAAAGAAAGAAAGAAAAATCCTTCTCCTCTGGTTACCCTCTAGCTCTCTTCCTGAGCAGTCTTCTCCATTCATACTGTTAGCCCCAGCCCACAAGGCTTCTCATGGAGGAGGAAGGAGAGGAATTAATTCTTCACAGCTGGTTCTGTCCTGCAATGCCTTGCTTGTAGGACAGGCAGCTGTAGCCTTTCTGGCCAGAAAGGGAGGGTTAACTCCTACCCTGCCAAGTTTCAGATGGACAACATCCAAAATGATCTTCTTGCCTTTAACTTTCCCAAGCGGATGCATTCTGGCCTGGGTAAATGAGATACATGTCCACATCTATATCCACAAGTATACTGACAAATGACATCCCTATACCTCTGCCGTCTCTAAGGCAAATGGATAAAACCTGCCGCTTCCTAGCTGCTATGATCCTCCAGGGATATTTTATGCAAATGATTTAATGAGCGTACTTGCAAAGGATTTGCATACAGGCATAAACTTAGCACAAGCATGCAGCCAGAGCACAAAAGCAAAAATCCTGACCCAGAGGGCTGGGAATGAGGAGGTGCGGGATGCCGGCACTCCACCCTGCCTGAGACTGGCGGTGAGCGTGTCCCTCCCCTGCCAGAGGGACCGATGTTCTCTGGTCGCGTCCCTTGTGCAGGATGAGTAACTGCTGACTGCAAGCTCAAACCCCAGTTAAAGTCAAGCATGAGTTTCCTCAGCCCTATTTCCACCCCCCTCTCATGCACAGCCCCCCATTCCCACTTGCTACCCTCAGCAGGGGCTGCCAGAGAAAGGAGAAGGAGCAGCGGCAGGAGGAAGCGAGGGAGTAGCAATGGGAGGATATTTATGGGGTTTTTATCTGGATCTTGACAGCCCTTGTTTTGGTGGGGAGGGAGTGAAAGAAGAGCACTTCAAAGCTTGTGCTCAGCATAGGGAAATTTATGTTGACTTCTCCTGCGCAGCAGGCAGGTGCCTGCCTGCACGGGGCTGGACGGACAGCCCCGCGACTCAACACGAAGGCACAGGGACCCTTCTCTGCGGAAGGCGAGGGGAGGATGGCCCCACAGTGCAGAAGGTCCCAGCCTCACTCGCCGGGGAAAGGACGGCTGCCGGCGCAGGGCGCAGCCAGATGCAGGACGGCCGGGAAAGACAGCGGGTTGGGTGACAGCAGGCTGGGCTGCAGGTGTGGGTGTAAGAGGAGACACGTTACACTTGGCAGCCAGGGCCTCGAGCGGGCCTTGGAGAGCGCAGCTGATTGGGAATGAGTTATGGAGCTGGCCGCCTCCAGCATGCTTGCTCAGAGTGGGGAAAGCCCGGTCCCGTGAGCTGTCCTGCGGCAGGGGTCCGGAGCCCGGGAAATGCTGGAGCAAGAGGGGGGCAAATCCTGCCACCGCACCCCTGGATGCAGAAGAGTTCACTGGCCTGTTGGAAGGGTCCAAGGCACCCCAAGGGCCACACAGGACCTTTTGCTTTTCATCTGATCTAACTTTATCTCCCCCAAAATGCTAGTTGGAGGCAGCTCCCGTGGGAAGGCAGGGAATGCATGGGAGGCTGGACTGTCCCCCCACAGGGACGGTCTGACGTGGGTTGTCCAAGCTGCAAGGGATGGCTCCTCTTAGCCTTGCTCAGCATTCATCTCCAGATCTGGCCACCGGGCTTTTTTAAAAACTCAAAGTTTATATGTTAAGAAATATTTTTGCCATGTTTCCTGAAAACCGTCACTATCTGTGCATAATGATAATGAAACAACTTTGCATACCTGCAGAAGAAAAGAGCGAATGTCCATAGCACTTGAAAAATAATAATAACCACAGTGAGAGAACTAAGGAGTTCAGGCTGAAAATGGGGCTGCAGCACCAAGAAGAATAAAATGAAAATTTCCCTGAGCAGAGAGAATGCCTGGAAATAGCTGCACCTCCCCTCTCTGCTCCTGTGAAGTCAGGTTATAGTGAGAAAAGGCATTTTTAAATGGCACCGGAGTTTTTGAGTACTGTAGAATATTTTAAAAGGCGAAACCAAAGCACAAAAAGAGCATGCAGCGTGCTTAAGGTAACAAAGAAATTCTGTGATACAGCAGGTAACCGAGCTTGGCTCTGTAGAGCCTGAGCATATGCTCGAACTATTGGATCATCTTTCTTCTGTATTACATTTGCTTAGCTTGGTGATAAAAATATATGCCTTCCTCCACAGGCATATTGACCGCATAATGCTGAACGTAGATTATGAGGTTTCATGTTTGTTTATGATGATACATGCAAACAAAATACCTGTCTTGCAAAATATTTTGGCTGCCATCCACCGCAAAACAATCGTTAGGCAGAAAGCTAGCCTAAGAAACTCCTTCCCTTCAGCCACCAGAAAAAGTAATTATAAACTAAAGAGCATTTGCCTATTTGGAAGCCAGCGAGCAGCACAGCTGGGCAAGGGTAGGCGCCCAGCAAAGTTTCTGATTAGCAAAAAGCAGTGACTTTAAAACAACACCTCAAACCAAGGTCCCGGCCCTCCCTCAGCTCCCCCCTGCCTTCCCTGTGCCGCCTTCTAAAGGTGCTTATACCAGAGGTTATCGTAACCAAAAAAATGCTTGAATGCAGTTATGTTGGGAGGCACAGTTTCAAAGAGAGGACACAAAATAATTAAAAGCGATATTCACCGCTCCACTTCAGAGAGCTCCTATTTGAGCTCCGGAGGGATGAGAGGGAAAGTAAGGGATACTTCCTGGAGAGCAAGTAAGGTGAACCAGGACAGCAGCGGGGTAGGCTCAGGACAGGGGGGAGATAGGAAACCGGAGCAGATTGTGGCGAGTGGGAGACGTGGGTGGGGAAGGAGAAGCAGGTCTGTAGGTGGGGAAGCAGGAAAGCAAGGGGAGCGGGGCGGACAAGAGGATTTTGGAGAGCAGCTAGCCAGCTGGCACACATATAGCAGCTGCTGCTGTGTCAGCCTAGGAGAGTAGCTGCAGCTGCACGCTGGCCATGAATAGCAGAGGAGCAGCGTGCCGGCTGGCTGCTGGAGGGACGGGAGGCAGCCGGGGCGCTGAAAAGGCAGGGGGAGGCTCTGTGAAAGGTTTTCCGTGCAGGGGAACATGACAGCCCTTTGATTTCTGAGCTGTTTGTTCTCCAATTGTCCACTCCCATGGATGATCAGTACTAAAGAGTTAAAATGGGGAGGGGGGGGAAGGGAGAGAAACACAAGGAAAACTTAGGTCCTAAATGCGGATCTGGGCTTTGATAGCGTATCCATAGCATGCAGTTGTCTGGATGTATAGCTTTCATAGTTGTCAGCAGGGATCAAAATCACAGGGTGCTTAAACTAAAGGAGAAATCTCTGCTCAGTTACTCTCATACTTGCTTGAGCCACCACTGGAGGAGGACATGATCCCACCACTTGGCCATCTGCTCTGTGTACCGCACATGTCACTAAGAGCACTCTATAAGCGATCCTGTACGAACTCCTATGCAGCCGTGGGTGCGCGCACCCTTTGTGCTTCTACATGAGCGTGGGTGCACGCACCCCATGCGCTCCTCCACAGCCATGTGTGTGCTCCTCAGCAGCTGCGGGTGCATGCACCCCATGTGCTCCTCTGGGGCTGCAGGTGCTCCCACCTTCTGCGTTCCCCTACAGCCACTGGCGCGCCCACCCCATACACTCCTCCACAGCTGTGGGTGCACGCACTGTGCTGCTACATGGCTGTGGGTGATCCCAAGCAGCGCAGTCCTCCATGACTGTGAGTGCATACAGCGTACGTTCTCCTCCACAGCTGTGGGTGATTCCACTCTGTGCACTCCTCTACAGCTGTAGGTGCTACCACCCTGCACACTTCTCCACAGCTGTAGGTGCTACCACCCCCTGCACTCTTCCACAGCTGTGGGTGCTCCCACCCCCTGCACTCCTCCACAGCTGTGGGTGCATGAACTATGCGTGCTACATTGCTGGGGTGCTCCCACCCCAAGCACTTCTCCTTGACCGTGTGTGCTTGCACCACACGTGCTCTCCCACGCCTGGACAGGCACACACCCCGTGTAGCTCTACACGAGCGTGGACGCACATACCCCATGTGCTCCTCCACGGCCCGGGGCGCGCCCACCCTCCGCACCCTGCACCGCCGTGGGCGCACATGTCCCACGGCGATTCCTCCAGCACGGCGGGTGCACGCACCCCACCCGCTGACAGGCGAGCGTGGGCGCTCGTACCCCAAGCGCGCGTACCCCACTCCTGCTGCCCCGTCGCCCACCACCCCCCCCCCCCGCTGCCGGCGGGGCAGGGCACAGCACGGCAGGGTAGGGTAAGGTAGGGGAGGGCAAGGCGGGGGCCGCCGCCCGCCGCCCTTTAAGAGCCGCGGCGGGAGCGGCGCTGGCCCCACCCGCCGGCCGCGGGGCCGGGCCGTCCCCCTCATTAATATGAAGGCGGCGGCAGCGGCGGCGAATGGGTAATGAAGCTGTCACTCCGGCACCTACTTGTTGGGTGTCCGCGGAGCCGAGGCGCACAGAGGGCGAGCGGAGCCCGCGGGAGGGGAGCGGCGGCGGAGCGCTCCGGGCGGCCCCGCCGGCAGCCCATGCCCTGCGCCCCCCGGCGCGCTGCGGGCGGCTCCCCCGCCGCCCATGCCGGGAGCGGCCGCCGGTCCGTGGCCGGTGGTGGGCTCGGCGGGCTCCTCTGAGGCGGCGGCGCGGAGCAGCAGGCATGCGGGGCGCCGGGCGGCGGAGCCGGGCCCCCCGAGCCGCCGCGCTCGGCCTGGCGCTGCTCCTCGCCTCCTGCGTGCAGGTAGGGGGGCGCGGGGGGGCTCCGCTCCCGGCCGCGGGGCGCCGCGGCTGCCTCCTCCCCGCTCCGCTTCCACCTTGCGCATACCTCATATATAATATATATATATATATATGTGTGCCGCCGCGGCGGGGTTAAACCCGCAGCCGGCGAAAGTTGGAGGAGGCGGCGGGGGTGGTGGTGGGGAACCGGGGAGCGCCCGGCCGCAGCCCCGCGCTCCCAGCGCTGCCCCCCGGCCGCGGTAGTAACGAGTCCGTCTCCCCTTTGATTTTTATTTTTAGGTGTCCCGGTCCACGGGCTATTTCGAGCTGCAGCTTAACTCGGTGCGGAATGTAAACGGCGAGTTGCTCAATGGGGAATGCTGCGATGGCATGAAAAGCCCCCAGAACCTGGACTGTACCCGGGACGAGTGCGACACTTACGTGAAAGTCTGCCTCAAGGAATATCAGGCCAAGATCACGCCGGTCGGACCCTGCAACTACGGATTCGGATCTACCCCCGTTCTCGGTGGAAATATTTTCTATTTGAACAGCAACAAATACTCCCATCAAGGCAGAACCCCCGAGACGGGCAGGATTGTTATTCCCTTTCAGTTTGCCTGGCCGGTAGGTTGATGATCGGGCTGTTATCACCCCCTTTTTTTTTTGTTTTTGTTTCCGCACCCCTTCCCCCCGTCGGTTCTGCAGCGCCCGCCCGCTCCCCCGTTAGAAAGCCGGGCGAGCTGCCGGTGCGCTGCCCGGGCGGGGCCGGCCGCCTCCCGGGGCGGCGGGCAGGGCCGGCCGAGCGGGCTGCGGGGGCTGTGCGCTGCCCTGGCCCCGCGGCGGGGCGCGGGGGCCGCGGCAGCCTCGCAAGGGGCCGCCGGCGGCCGGGGTCTGGTGGGGACGGTCCGGGGCTGCCGGGGCGCGGCTGCGGGCTGACGGCCTGACGCGCTCCCGCACAGGCTGCAGGTGCGGCTCGCAGCGGCTTGTGCGCGAAAAATTTTTTTTTAAAAAAAAAAAAAGAGAATAAAAAATAACGTGGCGATAGCGAGAATCCGCCCGCGGGAACCGGAGCCCGACGGCGGCCGCGGCGCTGGGCGCAGTGCGGGGCTGCCCCCGGCAGGGGGCGCCGCCGGGCGCCGCGGGGGGGGGGGGCGCGGGGCGCGTGCCGCGGCTCGCGAAGGGCGCGAGCTGCCGCCCCTCCGGGGGCGCGGGCGGGGCCGCTGGGCGGCGGCGGCGGCGCACGCGGCGGCCGTAGGGGGGGGCGGGAGCCGCCGCCGCCGGGGGTGAGGGCTCGGGCGGGGGCCGCGGCGGGGCCCCGCACCTGCGCGGCGCTCTCCGCCTCCCGGGTGGTGGAGGGAGGCTGGGGCTGCCCGCCCGCGGGCGCCTGTATCGGGAGGGAGCGTCCGAAGCGGAGCCCTGCTCCCTGATCCGGGAACCGGATCGGTGCCTCGGCTGCGGGCGTGCGAGACCCTGGTGCTGCCCCCCGTCCCCCTCAGGATCGGGGGGGTTCTGTGACTCGCCCCGCAATCCGTTACCTCAGCCCCCGCCTCCCCGAGGGGGCACGTCCGCAGGGGCTGCAGGCCAAGGCTCGTCCCCGGCCTTGGAGGACGGGGGTACTTCAGCTTTTCGGGGGTGCTCAGAGGGGCCGGGCGGGAGGAGAGGCCGGGCTTCCCGCCCGGCTGCAGGCAGGTAGGATCCTGCAGGGAGTTTCACAGCTGTTGCTCCTGGCCCGTCCAAGTGGACCACGGGGTGGGAGCTGGCAAGTTGCAAGGCGCTGAGGAATGGGGATGGTGCAATGCCCGAGCTCAGGAGGGAGATGAGTATGGGAAGCCTGGGTACTTGCGGGTTGCGTTTGGCATCTGGTGACTAACAGATGAAATGGCCCTTGCCGACCTCTCGAGGTACATAGCTCACAGGATCTTTGTTACTTGGAAAACTGCTGCTAGGAATGGTCAGGGACAAAACTGCTCACTTGTATTTTATGCTAAAGGAACCCAGTCCCCATAGATCGCTTAACTTTCTGTGCTACCAAGGACCCTCCAACCTGATGCTCATGCACCTCAAATTAAGAACTGACCGCTATGTGAAGGTAGGGGTTTTGCTCGAGTTAGATGGTTAAAAAAAATAGTACAACCGATGAATTTCTCTGCTGCAAGGCGGTTATGTTCTGATTGCCACGTTGGGATTTTGATTGCATTTGTTGGTGCTGTGGCCTGTTGAAGTTAGAAAGATTCCTGTTAACAAGTATAGTCAATACTGTAAAAACAGAGTATTTAGAACTCTGCTCTTAAGTTATAAGATCAAAGGGAAAAATTCTTTTTCCTCTTTATTGACCATTTCATACAGGCTTGGCGAAATTGTAAACTCTTCAGTAGGAGATTTTTGGTAACATTAGCACCTCAAACTTCATATGTTATCTGCATGAGGAAGTAAAGGTAACTTAGCTCACACTTTTATTTTGTCAGTTTCTAGTATTGCTACTTGAAACAAGAGGAGGGTTTGATCATCCTTACAGTGCAGGTCCCTAAGCCCAGCCTTCTTCGGTTTTTCTCTGTTGGAATAAGCACATTCCTACCTTGCAGCTGCCGGATATTGTTGTTCTATGCTCATCAAGTCCTAAGAAAGGCCTGCTTGACCTACCTCTTGGAGCTAAATTACCACAGTGTCTCTAACACACAATACTGTGGCTGCTGCTGTGTTTTTATCATTGCCTCCAGCACTTTAAAGGACTTGAAATATTTGGTCTTTCTGTCCACCGTTTTCTTGCAGCTGTTGCAAAGCAGCCTGTAATTTATTTAAACAGTGCCACTGCAGTTTAGTGGGTGGCTGGCTGATTTCTGGAAGGTTTACTGAATACTCTCCCTGCCCACCCTCAATTCTAAAAATAACTTGTGGAGTAGTTGTACTTTTAAAAACAGTCCCTGTATTGCAGTCCGTGGATGCACTTATGGAAAGAAGTCCCTCCTGTATGTTGTAGTTACATCTTGATCTCTGGATGTTCAGCCTGTTGATGGGGAACGTGGCATCTTTGTCACAACTGTATGTAAGCCATATAGACTCTGCAAGGAGAGGCTTAGTTGTAATCCTAGTTTAACGCAAGGGTTTTTTGAAGTAGGTTGAGTTCCTGGGTTAGGTTTCAGCTCCCTGGGGTAATTTCAAAATTATTCTCAAATAATATTCTCTCTCTATTCAAGTTTGCAAACAAGAAAAGACGATATGGACATAGCCTTTTCATGTGACTTTTTCTTTTCCTGTGCAACAGTAATGAAATTAATGTTCCTTTATTGAATATGCTGGTAAGGGACAAGACTAAAGAGAATCAGAAATTATGTCCTTCACTTAAGAAACAAATTTGCCTTGGTGCTGGCAGTGAGTGAAGGACTTATTTCAGTAGTTCTAGGTTGCATTTTTACGACTGAAAAATCCAATCCTAATGAAAGCCAGCATTGGTATATGTGGACTTCTTACTGAACGTCATCTGAATGGTAACTCCCTCACTTAGGGAGACTAACATATGAATGTATAAATTGCTTGAGGGAGGTTTTCTTGATGTCTGTTTGATATTGCAATGTCCTGAGCTAGCAATGGCTGTAAGGCAAGTAGTATCTTGAAAAGTGGGGTTTTTTTGCCTTGGTTTTGTTATATTGATTATTTTTTTTTTTATTTTACACAGTAAAATTTTACTGTAAAATTTGGACAAGTGTCTCTTCTGTAAAGCTGCAGTACCAGAGTTCAGTGACTTCTACTGTTTGATACAGTGTCAGTTATCCAGTTTATTCCTATTTCCTGTCTTTTTTTTAATATCATTAGTCTGATCTCTGATTTGCAAGAGGAGCTTGGGATATTGCCAAAAAGTTCTTAAAATTGCTACCTTGGGATACATCATCCACAGAAATCTGGCAGTGGGAGAGGCTGAGGAACAGCTAGAACAATACAGCTGTCGTCTTCACCCACCTACCTCACATTTCTTTCTTTACCTCCTACTGTAAAACTTGAAGCTTAATGCTCGTTTGAGATTGTTAACAAATAAATGATGCAATTAAAATTTATGTGCAACTTTAAACAAAAAAGACAGAAGAATTCAAGCAGCTTTGAAGAATTGATTCTGATCACTTATGCAGTTTAGGTTCATTAGTCTTGAGCATATTTTTTTCTAGTACAAAGCTGTTTGTTCAAACACTGAAGCTTCAGAAATACCTTACACAGCAATATTTATCAATAACAATTAGGTTATTGGCAGAATTTTAGATTTGGGTTTAATTGAAGGCTGCTTCTGAAGATGATGTTTTAAAGTTAGAGGTGTTCTGCTGGATGGGTTCTGTGGAACCATTTTTCATACTCCTTTGCAAGATGGCATGAAATGGAGTTGTGTGTGTGTGGTTTTTTTTTCCCTCCACCCTGTTCCTTCCCTCAGGGAATTCACAGCTTTTCCTGCACCATAAATATTGGTATGGCATCCATTACTTCAGTTAATTAGTCATATAGAGGAATTGTTCTGACTAGTTGTGGATGTTGAAATCATGTATTACAGTACGCATCATTATCTCCCCTCAGCCCCTCTGTTTTTGAGATTCTAGCGTGACTGACCGTGCAGTATACATAGGAGTACAGTATACTCTGAACTCCACAGGTGAACTTCAGAGTTCAGGGCCTTGGAGATAAGTAGTAGAAACAAGCAATTTCACCTCTCTTTTTCCTTGGTGCTCAGCTAGGACTCTGGGTTCCTACCTGAAGAAGGGGTAGTAGAGGCTCAGGCAGCCCTTACACCTTGCGTGGGTAAAGGCTGCCTTCCCCACTGGAATGTGGGCATCTAATTTATTATTTTTGTAAGCGCTGATTTTAAGTTTTTCCTATTTAGGGTGTGATTGTAGCACCTCTTTCTCAACTTCTGAAGTACTGTTAACTTTCAGGTGGATAAAAATGTGTGAAAGTATATAAACTTAATATCCAGGCCCTTTGTGAGTTTTATCCACATGCAGTCCACATGTGAGTCTCATCCAAATGCCTGGAAGGGTTCAGTCTTGATCTAAAACATACACAGGAGCGTGAACCATCAAATATGTAAAGCTGTTGAGAGGATAACTTGGCTGCAGCAGTAAATGTTGAATTTCTTAGAAAGCAACCCCTCCCCTGCCAAAACCTGAGCAGGAATACTTGAGCTTATAGCTGTTATTACTTAATGGGTACAGTGTTCTGTTTGGTACTTTCAGATGTTGAGTACTTCAGTATAGGTTTCTGCATCAAGCTCTCTTAATCCTTCTAATTTGAAAAATGAAGGTGGTTAGGCCCTGGAAGGCATCTATCCTTGAAGTGCGTTATCTGGGATCCTTGGTGCCTGTAGGGAACTAAATAGCTTGACCATAGGAAATGTTCTTGTCTATTTTTATTTGACTGGTAGATGTACAGTTGGTCTACCTTCTGTCTTAACACAGCCATCACTATTCTCTGATCAGGATCTTGAGGCTTTGTAATGAAAACATCGTGGATTAGGTTACTCTGTGCTCCCCGATAGAGTAAACACACATCCTGTCAGCTTGAATGGCAACCCATCATGACAGGTATGCCTAAATTAAGAAAGCTGAAGTTAGGCCATTTAGCACTGTAAAAGGTGCTTGTACACAGCTGTACCCGAGGAACTGTATGTACACTTTCCTCATTAAAAAGATCAGAATTTCACAAATGAAGCATCCTCAAATGATACACAGCAGGCTTTATCTCTAAATAGTTCTTTGCTCCATTGAAACTCCCTTTAAAAAAAAAAAGTGCATGCAAACACAGAGTCCCAAGCAAGACCTGAGGGCAGGGAATAAGAAATGAGAGCAAGACCTTACGCCAAAATGTAAAGTTCACCTGGTATAGTGATGGGTTATAATGTACGTGCATCACACCTCCTTAGCAGAGGAAGTCAGCATGGAAAAAAATAATGTAGTTGATAGTCATAAATTGATGAACTACATAAATGTTTAATGTTTTATTTGCCAGCAGCCTAACTTTTTTTCCCCCCAGGTGGAAGGCTCTGCTGATAGCACAAAGCTTCCTTTTTAATACTTGACCACTTCCCCCACACACACCCTGAGCTGGCTGCTTGCTTACTGACTGCATGATTGGCTTGTCAGTGGACTGGGTCTGTGGTAGACTCTGCTGTGGTAACTGGCATGCCAAACTATTTCTTACTTTGACAAAACACCTGCAGTCCTTGTGCTTATAAAGCCTGCCCCTGCCTGTTACAATTCATGGACAGATGTATTGTGGATCAGAAAATATGGATCCATGTTTCCTCAGTCTTGGGGAAGTAGATCAGGGAATTATCTGCTTTCATCTGCTCAATACTGTGTTTTTGATCAGAAGTGAAAGGTTGAGGTTGGGGGAATGGTTTATTATATAAATGATATTCCTTTAGTTTCAAGTTACACAAATGCAAAGAGTACCTCGCAGGTTTTGTTATACTCTTTACTAAAAGAAGATAATGGGGTAATGTTTTGGAGACTGACTTCAGCAATGCTGGGTAGTGACAACTCCGGTTGATTTCAATAGCAGCTGCAGGTGTCACCTCTAAAAAAGAATCGAGGCCTTAATGGTGAGCACTTCAGAACCACTCTTTGAAAAAGGGATTTATTATTGGCATGCTGTGTGTGCCAGCAACTATTTGCAGCTTGCCCAGAATAGAAAGCCTAAAGACTTAAGTTTCATGTAACTATAGAAAATCTGTCTTCTAATTTTAAGCAGAAACGTTCTTTGCGCTCTTAATCTTTCATACATCGATGTCACTAAATCTAGAATTTCGTATGTCTTTGAAATAAATATGCCTCAGAGGACAGCATTCTTCTAACTATTTAAGCTTTATACCTTAAAGTTCTGGGGGGTTTTTGAATGTCACAGAGATGGTCAGATATAAAGAACACTTCTATTTATACTACTTGAAAGCTTACTTAAATAAACACTTGCTTATTTATTAGAAACACTGAGGCTGAACTCAAAACTTGCAGGCAAATAACCTTACCTCCCAGACACTGAGAGTGGTATGCTTAGACACCTCTTGTCAACTTTCTAATCTTTGTTCCAGAAGGTACTCCAGCCAGCCCATCAGTGAAATGCTACACTCTTAGCTGCACAGCTGGTGTGGGCATTAAATCTTTGACTGAAAATGGAATAGGTATTAAAGTAGTCAGGGTTACTCTTACACTAGAGGATATGAGCTGGAGAAGAGGGCGAGGTAGAAACAGAACGTTGCATTCACCGCAATGTGATGGAGGCTTCGTAGCACTGCCTTTGGGCTGTTTGAAGATGTTTCATACACCCAAAAAAAAAAAAGTCTGTATATGAAAGGTCTGCTAAAGACATGACTACTTGTAGCTTTCATCTTAAACAATCAGGTTTATCTTTAACATGGTTGGGGTAAAACCATAATTGGTTGTGTTTATATCAGACTTGTGATGTTTGGCCTAATTGGGCTGTGTTCCCACTATATTGTAGACTTTCAGAGCGATCCTGTGAAGTTCAAGGAAATCTGTCAGTGTAGATGTTGAGAAGCTTTGTGTTGTAAAATCTACCTTCTGTTTGCTGCTGCTCGTATTCCTTGCACAAGTCCAGCTTGCTTTGAGTCACTGTTAGAGTTCACTGTCAGCACAAAAGCTGCAAAAAATTAAGCTTCTGTCAAACAATAAATGATGTGAAACAGCTATGTTTTCTGGATGTAAAAAATGCTAAAAATGGTTTAGTGCATTTTTAATGTTTGTCACTAATCAGTTGCCACGAAGTTTTTCTTTGATGAGAAGGATTGTATTGGAGACCAATGATTATTTTTTAAAAAACTTTTAAAATTACTTTTGTGCTATCCCTGTGGGCCAGTGGCTGTCTGGCCCCTCTTTTGAGCAATGCCATCGGGTCGCTACGTGTAGGTGGGATGAGTGGAATTCATCCTTTCTGTGCAGTCTGACTCCTTCACTTGTTTTTCCTGTAGGTGTTGCTTTGTGTGAGTGTTGGCTCTGAAATACATGCTATGAACATGCTTTAGAAACTATTAAGTTTATAAAGCAGCTATGATTGCATTGTACACTTGTTCATCTGCAGAAGCTTTAAATTACTGTGTGTCTGAAAGCTTCCCTCCCTCCTCTTCTGAAAACAAGGCCAATGTTTTGTCAACTCTGTGTGGGTCCTATTTGCATTGCTTGCTCTAGTTTATTGCTGCTCAGCCTACTGAAGAGACTAAAAAGGGAGGGTCACTTTCCTGCTAGCACACCAATTTACTTTTGCTTGGTCCTCTCCAGTTCTAGCTGCTAGCTATCCTCTGATCTAGAAGAAGCTTGGGAGCAGCAATTTGGAAGGAGAGAGGCTACCTCAAGGAGTGAGGAATAAGGGTGTACTGGCATTGCTTCTGCCGCCTGAATGCTTAGCCAGATGCTTACCCAAAGGATAGTTGCTACTGTTCCGTGGCTGTAACTCCACCATTGTCTTCCTCTTCAGCTCTCTGATATGCCTTTGATCTTCTTGCTAGAAAGCTGCTTTGGCTTCTGGTTAGTGGGTGTCTAAAATTGATCGGTCTTTGGTCACAGATGACCACTGGCAGTACTGTCTGCCATATCCAGTTGGTGGCTTCTGCTGTCGTGTGAGCAGGAGGTGCACATGTAGCCTGACCGCTTTCCCCTTCCCCTGCCCCCAGGGTCAGGGAATGAACCAGTGTGGATGGCTCAGACCATCTGTGCTAGGTCGTGTTGGGTACCTGCTGAACTTCTGCCTCTCATGGGGCAGTGGGACTCTCTGAGAGCTGCTGCCTTCCCCTGCTGTACACCCAGGGAGACCTGTCAGGAGGGAGAAGGCTGGAGAGAGCTGTGTGCTGGCTCTTGCGTAGATCATCTTGAGTCAGGGAGGACTGGCCATCCATAGACTTCTGGTGCCTTTGCTTAACATATAAGGAAAAATACTCTATATAAAACTTAATCGTTAAGACTGCTGTCTTAAGTGGAGACTATCATATGTCCATCGATACTATAGATGAGCAATAAAACTAGACTAGGCCTGAACAGATGAGTTTATTTTTCAATTACTCAGATTCTTTTGGCTTTTTTTCCCTGGTCTGATGGCCAGAGTTTTGCTGAAAGATACTTGGTTTTAGAAATCCAATTTATGCAACATAGTAGATACAATTCAGCATCACCAAAGATTTAAATACCATCCAGCTCTGTGAGATAAATGCTTGCTGTTTCCCTGAAATGTCTCTACTGCTGCTTTTGATAATAAGCATTTTTCTTGCAATTATATTCAGACAATGTTTTACTGTTATAAAATGCTGTTGTTTAAGAGCTGGGTTATAGCTTATGCTCATTTATTAAACTTTATTCCCAAGGTAATTTGTTTAGACTTGTAGTTAGCTTTTATTTTGTATAAAAAGGAGGAAATTTAAAGGTTTATTTTTATTAATTGCTGTTTCAGATACTAAATAAAGTGTAAAAAGCATATTTGACATGAAGATCTGATAGCAAGTGCTAAGAGGAACTCTCAGCTGAAACACATAGTAAGCATGGATTTTTATCTGTGGCTGAAATGACTGCTCCTCAATAGCAGTTAGAATGCTATATTAGATGGAAGGGGCAAGGCATTTGAAGGCTAAATGACAATCTTAGTCTTACTTGATTAGAGCTTGCAGAGGTTGCTAAGAAACAGCCTAATAGTCCTTGAGTAACCAATTATATGCCCCTTGGACAGATGCACAGGTGCTTGTTCTCTGAAGTTTTTTTTTTTTAAATCTGAGATAAGACTGGAGTATTAGTACATAAACTGCAATCTGTTTACATCCTGCTTCGGGCTTGAAAGTCCTGGTTATATATATCTTGTTCCCAGCAGGATGTGTTCTGGTGTTTTTTGTTCAGTACATTACTATTTGATTATTATTACACTTAAATTGTTCTTGTAATGCCTCTTTGATTTCCAGATAGTCCACTAGGTCTCTAGTCTTTCCTATGCTTTCTAGTACTCTAAACATACCAGCTTAAGTAACTTTAAGCATCTAACGTTCAAACTGGATAAATTTACATTTCTGGACTTTCAGTGAGTAGGCAATATTAATATTGATGCAGTATCCTACAATTGGTAGAAAGTGCTAGTTTCAGGTAGAGCTTTCCTTACTCTTGCTGAAGCAGTTCTGTACATGCAAATAGTAGTGAATTATTGTATCAGCTGGCAGTTAACCTAAAATATCAAATAGGATTCTTTCATTTTTTTTTTCCTGAATATGTATAATCCTGTTTATAGCATTGTAGTGTTGAAATGCCTACCTTAAAACACAATCTACCGTTTTAATGTTAAAGGTCCATGATTCCAGCTGGAGAACTTAAGTTCTGATTAGGGAGCTTGTTCATACTTGGAAGGTTTGACTGATACGTGCTTTAAGCAGTAAGTTGAGAAATATGTAAATAGCTTAATTATTGATCTACCCCAATCAAGCCTGAAGTAGAACTCTTTTAGGGTGTGCAATTTTTGGTACCATTTACTGTTCTTCCTGTTGATTGAGGACAATCTTAATAGCACTGGTCCGGTAACCTGTGTTGCTGCTTAATAGATTTTAGTGGCAGTTCCTTTCTTTTACACCATGTACAAATTTTTTGGGGGTGTTTTTGATAGTTCTGATTCTCTTTTATGTTACAATAACATGATTTTCCTTATGTCACAACACTGAGTTTTTACTGTAACTGGTTGCATGTAATCAGCAAAGTCTAGAATTCAGACCATGTTTACTTTGACTATTAAGAGCAAGTATAACCATCTGCTGGCCCTCACTAATGACTGTTTTTTGTACACAACAATGAGCTGATAGCACCTCCTGTGTTGGTTATAAACTGTTGTTTAAACCATATATTTATATATAGGCCCAAAGTGTTTTAGTGTTGTACTTGGCTGTTGGAGACCTTTGTAGAACAGAGTATTGTTTCCATGGTTCATCCACACAGACCAGTGCTTTCTTTTATCAGAAAGTGAGGAAGGGAAGGAAGTAGAGAAACTGAAATGTTTAGACTTGCATACACACTTAAGATGTTGGTTGTCAAATATTCAGTGCTCCTGCAGTGCCTTTGGATGTTTGCTGTTAAGCTGTGATAACTTCAGGGTTGTATGGTTTGTAGCTTCTTGTCACTTCACATCTCCTCTTGCTCTGTTAGAGGTGAAGGGTAAAGTGGTTGCTCAAACCTAGCTGGTGGCAATGCTTTAGAGGTGGCAATGCTTTAGAGGTTAATTTCCAAAATTCAAATCCCTTTTTTCTAACACTGCGTGTCCTGGACTTAAACTGTGGACTGTCAGAACGTGATTGTCACAGGGCTTAGAAGAACAAATTGTTGCATATCAAGAGATCTTCTACGTATGTTCATATGTACTCCCAGATCATTGCAAATGTAAGGTAAATAAAATAAGCTTTAGCTGGCAGGAAAAGGTAGTCTTGACTTGTGGCAGCTTGCTATCAGTGATAATTTCTTTGTCCCTAAGCCCTTAGAATGAATTTTCAAGATTTGGTAGTCTGTGAAACTTCAGCTTGCCAAGGAATCTGGAGAAGACAGAACAGTGGAAGAGTCAGTGGCAAATGAAGTACTAAAGAAACTGAAAAGTATTCACCAGTACACATTATTGAGTTACGAGTCCATCTTTGCACTAGCAAAATTAGTTTCCAGGTTTTTTTAACATTCGCTTACTTTACGTGGCTTCATTCTGTTCTCTATTAATACTTACCCTTATGAGGAAAGCTGTAATGTTGGTACTCACCAGAAAAGTAACTAGGGGTCAACAATGAAATGAACTCGAAGACTTGCTGAGGTAATCTCCCTTTCATAGCTTCCAGATCCATGTCGATGGGAGGAGAAGGGAAAAAATAGAGAAGCGCTCTTGATTCACTTGCTTAGAGTAAATTTACAGGGCAAGTACCTGCTTTCAAAGGTTGTTCCATGCACTTTGCTGCACTTGTTACAAAGGTTTCCTTCCAAAGGCGTGCCAATCTGTGTTTTGTCTGATTTGTAATAATATAAAGCTGTATCAGATCCTCTCCTGCTTACATTAATCTGAAAGATATGATTTGATATTTAAGTTTTGATGCCGCTTTGTTATGGTGGGATTGATCAAGTCTTGGTTGTCATACATTCAAATAGGTACCTTGGAATTGTGGGCTACGTATACTGTTGTATGCTGTGTTTGTTTGCTGCTGTAAGCAGTTCATTTTTATTAGCAATTAAATACAGTGTAATGGTTGGTGCTTGCAAGCATGTGATAAAGTCTTACTGTTGCCACAAAGTACTGTTCAGAAGATTCAGTCCTGCTGCTGGAATATGATACAAGCATTTGTTTCAAGAACATGTTTATAAACTTAGTTTGTTTCACAACTAGACTGTGGTGCTCCCATGTATGTTTAACAAAGCGTGTATGTCTGTGTGCAGAATCCCTGTTTAATCCTTTATTCAAGTTCCTTGCATGTGTTGATCTACATGAAAGAACTTGCACCATCTCTTACAGTGGTGACTCTTATTTTTCTGCTCAACTTATTCCTGTAAATTTATGGAGAACAGCAAGATATGGATATAGCTTTGGTTGTGTCTGCAGTGTCTTGGTTCAGAGAGCTGACAAGGTTGTAAGGGAAGGTGAACAGCTATCTATGAAGTTGAAATAAGGTATTTTCTTTGTTTGTTTCTCTGCCAGCCTCTTTAGCATGTGCAGAAATTCAAAACTGAGCTGATACTCAGTTTGGGGCTGAAATGAAGGACACCTTCAGTGCATTATCCCCTTTTTCTGGAGTAATGACATTTCTGTTACTAGCCATGAGGAAATCTATAATTTCTTATCTATTATCAAGAGACTTATCTATTTGATAAGTCTCTTGTGCAAATGTGAAGTTCAAATTGACTGAAACTGTCATGCAACTCATGTAGCAATAAAACCTAGGCATTTGTTTTCCTTACGGTGAAAAGGCGATATGACGATACCTGCGCTCAGAGCCAACACCACTGGAGAAAGATTATGCATCTTGTTTGGAGCTATACAAATGTTGGATCAGTCAGCTGTTGCCATCACCGTGGGCCAGCGAAGCTTTTGCCTTGCGTGTCCTCTTTCAAATGTGACTGATGCTGCCCAACTAGCTCTAGAGTT
Organism: Theristicus caerulescens; assembly: GCA_020745775.1. Lineage (NCBI taxonomy): Eukaryota > Metazoa > Chordata > Aves > Pelecaniformes > Threskiornithidae > Theristicus > Theristicus caerulescens. Next base: position 62,577,605 of record CM036564.1, on the reverse strand, counting down.
GACTCAGTCCGGTAGGACCGATGAGGGAGTTGAAAAGGACTTAGAAAAACAGTACCCTAATCTCTGCGCTCTGTTAGGAACAGAAGTTGAGTGTGGGCCTCTCTTTCCTAGGGCAAGACAATCTAGGCTCATTAGTTTGAATTGGTTTTGTGGGCATTTGCTTTTTCAAAAACAAAGGGGACGACTGCAGTGCCATCAACAGCTAACATTATTTAAAAGGATTAAGATTAAACCACTACTCTTTCTTTCCGGGTAATTTGCATACATAGAACTTGGGGGCATATCTATTTTTTTCCTATATTTGCCTACCTTCTTAGTATGCATATTTCCAATACAAAAGAGAGTGCATGCAGGTGTTCTGTGTTTAGAACAATAATTAAAGTATGTTATTACATAGTTAGTTTAATTCCCTCTTGACTTCAAGTTGAAATTATAATGATGCATGGCTTGAGTGCCCAGAGGACACTAATATCCATGCCACATGGAGCGTGGAGGGGAGGGGAAGAGCAGTATTAATTACTAGTTCATCTTTGAATTCTAAATATTAGCATAAAACAAGTCCTGCACTAACCATTAATGGGTCTTCATGGTTGTTACATACACTTCAAAAGAGACAATCTAGCTAAATTTTCACTAATGCAACAAGAAAGTGTACATATAATGGGCTTAATTTATCTTGGACTTCTTCCAAAACTTTAGGAAAGGAGTAGGACGTGGATACTTGGTTAATATCAAGTTTGTCTGAAACAGTTCAAAGGTGGTAGCAAGGCTGAAAGCTTCATCTTAAATCTAATAAAATGATGTTAAGATGGTACCGAACTGTCTGCATGGTATCGTACTTGTACATGTCTCTTTCTAAAAGGCTTTTTTCTCCGTTCTCTAATTTCATCAATACTTTCTTCTGTTCTTTGCTATTGGATTAACTCGGTTGATTTCTGCAAACTGCTAGTGCTAGCTCCAGCTGTGGTGGAGAGGACTGTATCTTAATAGCTGTGAAGTCATGAAAGTATCTAACATGTAAATAGCTTGTTTATTTCCTTTTCTGTAATGATCAGGCAAAATGTCTATTGAAACTTAATCATGTGACCCTCTGTCTAAAACTGTTTTCTGGCAGGTTTCTGACTTTTCTTTTTATCCACTAAAATCGGATACTAGCAGAGAAGCATTTGCTGGAATTGCTCTCTTTTCTCTGGGATATAACTTCTGATTTAATCTCAGTTTTTAATCTCAAAAGTGAACACCCTGTGTCCTCCCTAAATAGGATGGCAGGGAAGGCTATTACTTGAGGTTCTAGCAGGTTTGCAGGGTTGATGCACGTGGGTTTAATTGCATTTTCCTTCCTGCTGCTTCTGCTCTAGAACCGTCAAAAAGAGAAATGAAATCTGGGGAGGTTACACTAGGGTCTCCCATCTGAGAGACAGGTACAAGACAAACTGTGGCACTTGCTTGACTACCCTCAGGTAAACTAGTGTTGTCTCTTCTTTTTGTACGGCTGTAGTATAGCATACCAAATTCTACTGTTTTGGTAGCCATTATATTTAAAATAGCTTTGTTTTGGTATTTGGCTGGCTTTTCTACTGTCTGATTTCTGAGGTACAGAAGGAAGGCTTGCTGATGCTATTTTATATCCTGGTTTGCTTTCTAGAAAACCTCATTGGAACAGGTACATTAACATCTATATCAAAGGATATTTGAAGATTGGTTAACTTTTAATCAGATTGCATAAAGATTTAGTGTATATGGATGGGTTAGGTAAATTAACCAGCAGAGGGGAGCTGTGGCAGTAGGAAGGATGGCTAAAGCTTCTTCTGAGCACTGGTATTGGCTGGTTGCATTAGCTCTTTTGTGTTCTGCGCTCATCATTAGCTCTGATCAGCTATTGAAACAAAGCTAAGATGAGCAGGATGTTTTGTTAAGACTTTGTTTTCAGGTATGTTTTACTTTGTGTACATATCATCCTTCTTTATAGTGTCAGTTGTTCTTCCACAGCGGTCATGTATGAGCAGAGCATTGCAGTTCTCGGGCATCTGCAGAAGAGCTAGCAGTTGGGAGCAGCTGTCCTTTTTGAGGCCTGTTTTCCACATGCCTAAAGCTTTTTGTGGGACGCGAGGCCTCCGTCCAGCAGATCTAAGGGTCACCTCCAAGATGCAGGCAAAATCTGCCATGCTCTTCGTTACAGATTGGAATGTGTGTGGTGGGGTGGGCTTCCTTTATGCAGAAGAAAAGCAGTTTTACTGAGTTGTTCTGTGGTATTGAGTTTCTGGAAGTCTTTTCCCATGACTTGTTAGAGACCTGAAGGAGAAGGTCTTCTGTGGGTACTGACCAAAATGTTTAACGCATTTTTTTCCCCTACAATGTGCAAAAGTTCAAATCAAAAAGTTTACCTGAAATAGGTTTACCTCAATAGGTGTGGCTGCAAAAGGCCTGTGATGTCTTAATTCCTGCTTTCCTACCCCTCTTCCTTTTGGTTTAAAATGTGTTTCCTGGGGTCACTAAGGATCTCTGCTCAAATTCTGAATCTGTGTTGTCTGAGCCCTGGACTGAGCCTGTAGTGGCTGTCAGGTACATAGCTACTGAGGCAGATCCAAAGGGCTAATCGGATACATCTACTGTTTCCCTCTATGAGGAGTACTCTAGGTATCTATGCAGACTATCTAGGAGCATCTGTTAGAAATCTAGGTAATCAGCCTGGCTTGCTCTGAAGGGACTGGATCTTCTTCCTGTAATTTGTGTTTGGGATCTTGAGTAATGACAAGGATTCCTTACAATATTTGAAGATAGGTTTTACGGGTAGCAGTGTTGCATTTGAGGTGGTTCAGTCAAGTTAGGGAAACTTCTGCAGTAAGTCTGACTCTTTATTTTTTTTTCCCTCCAGCTTTAAAGTTCTAACACTATTTTTTTCTTGTTAGCTGGTATTTCTAGACTGTTGCAGATGCTCTTGCCTTCACAGCTTTTGTGCCAGTCACGCTAACGTAATCTTCACCCTTCCTATTCTATTCTTCTCCTAATTCCCCCTGGAGAATATAGGTTGATGTTTTCAAAGCTGTTTTGTTCTTTCTTAGAGAGGCTGGTTCCTGAGTGACTGAGAGGTTCAGCTTTTAATGGGGGAGGTACTTCTTGCTTGTGCTTCAGCTAGTGTGGAAGATGATGTCTATCTGGAACTGTGACACTTCGCTCAGTGACATATATAGATGGTGCAGAATCACTTTCTTAGTGGAGTTAGAGTAACTAGGAATAGCACTAGCCTTCATCTGTGTTACATAGATGCCAGTAGGGACTGGTTTTGACTACTGTAAATAGAATAGCTAAAGTTTGCAGATGAATTGCCTACTTATTTCAGTTACCTTTCTGTGTAAACTTCAGTTTAGTCTTCCCCAAGACAAATACTGTTTTTCTTATAGTTAAACCAGGGTTTTTATCACAAATGTGGTGACAAATTCTTGTGTGAAAAATTGCTATAAAATTGGTAAGCTTAATATTTCACTTGACACTTGTCAATCTTCAGCAAGTTATTAAATGATAAATGCTCACTGTATTTGTGCATTTCTCTTATCTTGCCTTGGATGACAGTATGTTCTGCTTTGTGTCACCTGACTTAATCACTCTTAAAAGACTGTCTGGATTACATTTTCCACAGGGGAGGTTTCGGAAGCCTAGTCCTCTAAACCTTTATTCCAAATAGTATGATCTCTCAGTTAATAGCTCTAGCTCAGCTTGTCTTTTTTCTGAATAGCATTTGTTGCATCTACTGCAACAGGTACGTGTCTTGCTATGCATGTATTACATTACGTGGTTTGGTGATTTTTTTGCAATTATTTTATTTCATGTGACATTTCAGTATTGCAGAAAAGAGAATCTTGATTAGCTTTTTCAATTATGACTTCTTCTGTCACAGCTTTTGAAGAGGAGTTCTGAGGTATAATTATAAATCTAATTCAGAACTGTTTTTTGTTTCTCCTGGCTCCCTTTTTTTCCTCTAACATTCCTTGGTCATGATTTTGATTACCCTGGGGTAGATATTAATGGCTTGGGCAGGCATGCAAGGTTCTACAGTGTAAATTTTTATTTTTTTTTTTTTAGTAGTCTCTTGGTTTAATGTCAGCCATCAGAAAAAGTGGAATACTTGCTTCAGAACAGCACCCATACTGAAACCAGAGTTCAGGGAACATAAGCAAATGTTTGTGGAAGCCTAAGGGCAAGAATACGGAAAATTTCTTTTCATTCTCCCAAGCTTTGTTTTCAACCTGGGAACTTCCTGAGCTAGTTGGATTGTTCTCTCCAAAGTATTTGTGCCAGTCTGCTCTTGGACCCACAAAGCTCTTAAACCCACTTTGCCCTTAGGCAACCTGTGTAACATTTTGCCAAGCTTTTCATGAAGTGCCATCTTCTCTTATTTCTTTTCTTCTGACCGTGGCTCCTGTTAGCTTAATTTGATGCCTTTTAATTCTTGTCAAGAACAAGAAAATGGATGATCTATTCCTAACCATCCCCAGGGCCTTTTGTAGCTTTGTAGACTTCTATCACATGCTCCAGTTGTCTGTCTTCCAGGCTGAGGAGTTTTGACCAGCTCTTTAATTCTTCTCATGGAAATCATTTGGTGGTTTTGTTCCTTCTTGTTGCCTTTCTCTGGACCTTTGATTTCTGAGATCCCCCTCTTTGGGGGTGCTATTCATTCCATCTCTTGGGAGAATGTGACCAGGAGAACCACACTGCTTCCCTCCAACTTCGGTTACAGAATCACACAGTGGCATAACACTGAATGTCTTCTTCATTGTTTTTCCCCCTGTTCTCTAGCCTTTGCTTCTATCCTGGGTGTGCTTTCCCAACTGACTTCTGAATATTAAGTAGCCAAGACATGGATGAGAGTGGGAAGCAGATCTCTTGATCAAAGAACTTGTGTTGAGCTTGTGAAGGGAACTCGCTTAGCTAGAAACAAGCTGGCTTTGGTGGATTGAAGGAGTAGCTGTTTATGGAATTGACAAGTCACAAGACATGTTTTCTGAAACCTTGCTTATCAATACAAATTTGCACAGAATACCAAAGTCACAAGTGTCATTACCTCAAGATTATATGAAGCTCTCTGAAAATGTGTTTACATTCAGCAAGGTTGGAAGTTTAAATGACAAGATCTGAAATACTGTACTCCCATTATGACAGTTGGTACAAAGAATTCTTAAGGAGACTGTGGAAAGAGAAAGAAATCGTTGGTAAGATTAAACTGTGTATATGTTAGTCTAAGAACTGTTTTCAAGACCTCCTAGAATGCCACTATTCTAGTCACTAGAATAAAATTGTAGTTACTGATCATTCACCTAAGATGAAATTGATTTTTTTGTTTTCGTGAGCCTTATGCTTGCTCAGCCAGTTGGCAAAAAAAAAAAGTTAATCGATGTTACTCGTGTTATATTGATTATTTTTATAAATCAATACTTTTGTTGAGACCTGTGGTACAGAGGAGATGACACAGGCAGAAGGCATTTGCAGTAGAAGTGTTTCAACAAAACTGGTAAATGTAGTAGCTGATAGCTTGGATTGGTATTACACATCGATATTCTTCTTGGTTCTTGCTGGAAAACCTCAGCAAAGGCATGTTATCACAGGAGCCCTTGTAGCTGAGTAGCTAAGTTTTCACTGATGCTTTTTTGTTTGTTTAGTTCTGGAAGTATAAGGAAAATAAATGATTTGGAAGCCAATCCTATGGTGTTTGGTCAGATTTAAGTGACCACAGTTGACAGCTTGGACTTCAGAGTTGGAACTTAATCTTCCTGAGTACAGCAGAGATGTGTATATGCTGGAATCAGGGGAGGGGGGATGGAGTAGGGTGGGGATGAATAGCAGATAGCTATAAAAAGCAGAGGCAGGAATTACTTCTATTCCACAGGACTAGTATTGCTGCTATGCATGTAATGGTGAAAGGCACCCCTTTAAAATGGGGACGGGCTCTTTTAGAACCTTTAGTGTCCTCTGAGCTGAGAGTAGCTAGCAGATCAGCTTTTCTTCAGATAAGTCCTGACATGACTACTGTTGGGTCAGATCTCCTGCAGTTTTTCTAAATAAGAAGCTAATGACTTGCTTCTGGCACTGTGAAAACTGTGAGTGAGGTACATGCTTCCCATTTACTCAAGGATGCTGCTGCTCTGTCTGCAGCAGCTGTCTGACAGAGGATGCTTTCAAAGGTCAGGGCCAGTACTGAGGCACTGGGAACAAATACTCTGTCTCTAAGATGTCATTTTTCACAAGGTTGAATCGGCTGAGATTTGCTTTGAGTTTCTGTCTAGGGTGCTAAGTTACGAGACGCTTGTGGAGTCTTTCTTCCAATGGTTTAGCTTCTCGTGTGTAGTTGGATCTCCAGGGAGCTTTCTCTTTGCTCTGTATGTGGTCTGAGGTGACTGCATTAATGTTGTCCCTTGAGGAGCACTAGTCGGAGACAGGGCATTTTGGCCTCTTGTGAGCTACCTGAAAATGGGTCATTGGTTTCTACAGGCATTAGCTAAAGGTAATATGTGACTTCAGATGACTTTTAGAACTCCACAGCTGAAATGTTTGCTATCCCATGATATATCAAGACCCCCTCATGTCGAGAAACTCCTGTTGTATTCTGCCATTGCAGCAGGATCGGAGTATTTTCAAACCTTCACTTGAAGATCTTCCTACAGATATATCATCTGGTAAGGTATGTCATGATCTAGTAGTTTGATCACCTTGGAGAGAAACACACTATGCTTCTGTTTTACAAATCACTGGGCACTGCCAAATAGATGTTGTAATACTCCTTTGAGTTCCTCCTTGAAGTTGTTTTATCTTTTAGATGCATGCAGCTGGTTATTGGTAGGATTCTTCCACCTAGTTGCTGGGTAATTTTCTTTAACTGGAGGTGAGTCTCTACCTGGGTGTTAAATTTGATATATTAGCTCCAAGACTGACTAAGTTATTCACCTGTTGTTTTTATTTGTGCTCCTTTTGCAATGAAATGAGTCTTAATAGTCTAGACATCTAGATTTCCCCCTGCCACCCCCATATGCATACACACATACACACCCTCCAGTTTTGACTTTGCTTAGTTTGGGGGAGGAGTGGAATGAAGTGTTCAAACTCATGTAGGCAGAGATATCAGCTTGTTGGCTGTTAACCATAGCAAAAAATACCCCTCTCTCCCCCCTGGTTTTGCAGACTTCCTAAAGATTGTCAGGTGGGGCTAATTCATGAAGAGTTCCCCTCACACAACAGTAGGGCTCCAAAGTTTGTAAACATCATCCTGCTTTTGTGACTGGGCCAAGAGAAGTATAACTGCAGTAATTGCTCTCAAATAGAAGGCTTCAACTTGCTCAACTGCTTTCTGCTATCTGCTGCCGATGTTTGCAGTACTCTAACCCAGCCTTCCACAGCACTCCTAACAAAATGGGATTGTTTGGCCCTGGTTTCCAAAGGGAAGGCTTTTGGGCTTGCTATGCCAGTGGTGCTGCTTAATGCTTCTTAAATGAAAAGTGAGGGTTTAGAGGATGGGCATCTTTATGATTTTGTGTGGTGGAATGGCCTCTGCATTCAGCAAACAAGTTCTTGCATGTGAGTGTGGCTGAAATATCCTTCAAGTTTCAAAAAACAGCCCCCTTTCCCCCCAAAAATGAGGAACACTTATTCTTTCCATAAAGGTCTCCATTATGTCTTTATAAAGTCTGTTTCTAAAAGATCAACCTGCAGGCTTGTTCAATCTGTCTGCCCTTAAACCGGTGTTGAAGATGAGTCCTGGACCTTCTCAGAATCTTTCTTCCTTTCTTCCTTACTCACTTTGCGCTTCCGGCTTATTCATGAGGAAGTTGTAGGAACTTGCCTAGCTGCAGAGCTCCTGGGGAAGGAAATGGAATACACTTGCCTTTAAGTCAGATTTTTCCATGGCAAACAGGCTGCTTGGAGGAGGGGGAGAGGTGCTGAGAAAAAAAGGGGGGGAGCCCCCATACCCGTGCTTGCCTCGCTTTTCTAAAAGAAAGCAAATCTGAGAGTTGACCGTGCTGATCAAGACTTGAGGGACTTGGTTGCAATATTGGTGATGACTTATTCCAGAAGTTACAAAAATTAGACTAGTAATAAGAATAGTGATACTCTGCTGTTGTTTGACCTGTTTTTATGGTTGAAATGTTCAAATACAGATGTTGCCTATCCTTGATTGGGGCTTGAAAGGAAATGGTACTTACTGGCAACGAGACCCTGCATTTACTGTGTGACTCTGGCACAGGAAGATATCGCAGGCTCTGAATTTGTTTAGGAGCCACATTTTTTCTACTTCATAGCTGATTCCTGATTTCTTCTGAAGTTTTTCCCTGTAGAAACTCGAGTCAGTCCTTTTAGTCAAATGAAATTGATAATTCTTTGTCTGTTAAAATAAAAGTATTTTAATACACAGTAGCTTGTTATTGATACAGAAAACATCAAGTGTTGATTTCAGCTCAACCTTAGCTTTTTTGAGTTTTTCAGACTTTGACTTGGAGAATCTAAGTTCTATACCTGATTGAAAGTGCTGTCAGCAGATCGACCATCTTTCTTGGGATGAAAAGTTTGACATGTCTGGTTTGCCAAAAAAAAACCAAAACCCAAACCTTTTGAATGTTGATTTGCAAATATCAAGGTAATAGTAATAGGTCATGAAAAGATAATGCCAAACTAATATTACAGGTCTTGTTTCCCCCCTCCCCAGAAAGGAGGTTTCTGGGATAGTATTGGGAGTGTTTTGTTTAGTGTAAACAGTGGAATAATGCTTTGAAGTTGCTTTTGTCAACACCAATCCTGAGAAAAACACAACTGAAGCAGCATCACCAGGATAAACAGGCTTAATTTGTATCTTTCCAAACTGTTTGGCATATCTATTTAGTTAATTCCTATGAAATGGGTCTTCCCTAAAGCTGCACCTTTCTGCAGAAGTGTGCTGATGCTCCTCTTCTGACTCGTAGCCTTTAACATCTTCTGTTTTTTTTTTTTTTGATTTGATGAGCACAAATGCTGTCTTGTGTTTAATTCTTTCTGGAAGATAAACCTAGACACTGAAGTCAGTAGAAACAAGTATATTTTCACTGCTGTATGTTCACCCCCATCCCCTCCCCCTGCAATCTGTGCCATGGTCACTTTTAAAATATTTTCTAAATATTTTGCTAGGACTAGTTGAAATGAACAACAGATACTACTTTATAAAGCTTTTCTTCTTATGTATAAGAACAGACTGGAATGTGCATGTCCTGCTGCTGTGAGGTGCTGGTCATATCAGCCTACAAGAAGAGTTCTGTGCAAGTTAGAAAAGAAGCAGGTGTGGTGGTGTTTGTGTATTATGCATAAAAGACTCGTGAATTTGGGGCATTCTTAGGACACTTGTTAGAAAACTAGAGTTTTCTGTTAGATTTATGCGGGAACTTTGAATACACTTATACCTATATCAGTAACCTCTGTGGAGAACTTCTTACCTTAAATAGCTTTTAGGCTAGCCTATTCTTATTAAAGATGTATCAAAGAGCCAATATACTGCTGGATGATGTGAGAGGTTTAAAGATTTGCAGTATGGGTAGACCTTAGATTCTGGACAAGAGCTAAATTAATGTGAGTTCTGTAATTATTTTCTGGAAGCACAATTTAAGAAAGATGTTGTCTGGTATAAGTATCTGTGCTACAGAAGAGTTACTGGCAGCTGGTGATAGTGGAAGATGTGCTAGGTAGTCTATGTTAGGCTTTCTGTCGAAGAGTACAGATGGGACTAATGCAAACCAATGGTAGAGCTTTTATAAAATGAGTACGTCCATTATGTAAACTAGAAGTGTTCTTCAGAATTTATATCCGTTAGTGTTATTCAGCCCATAGCTCTTACTCTGGTTATTGGGTAGGGTTACAGTATGGATGAGTGTATGGATATTAAAATTTCCACTAATAAATGTTTGTGAGAGTCAAACAAATGTTTGATAGTTGAGCATAACTGGAAAGCTCTCAGTGCAGCATACCATGAACATATTTGGTAACATGGATGCTTCTTTGTAAGTTTTCAGCTGTTGTTTTAAAGTGAAGTGCAAAATTCAAAAGAATTTAAGCAGATCTAGTGCAAGACTTGATGCTCATGGTGGGGGGGAGAGGGAGAGGGGTTTTTTGAACCAGTTGATGAAGGATCTGTTTCCTGTTTTGAGGTGTAGTAATTGTAACGTGATGATCCATCTCGCTACTGCGGAGAGGAATTCCTCTTTAAAATTATCGACTAGCTGTAGGTGAGGAAGAGATGACAAGTTGGATTGGTAACCTCAACTGTCTTCTCTAGATGTAGAATAGCCACAAAAATCAGTTTCTCTTCTGATTACATTCTTACTATGTCTGTCGGGGGGGTTTTGAAGTGTGACTGTGTAACCGTCAGTAGAAAGCAGGAAGTTGCGCAACTGAGAACTGTCCTAGCTGAAACTGATTTTCCAGTAAATGTGCATTTGTCTATCGATACTGTTTACTGCCATTTGAATAACATCTCTAATCTCTTACAAATGTGACTACAAGCCTTCCTGAAATGTTACGCTCAGTGTGCTTGCTCAGGTGTAAACGGCCAAGTGCTTGCCTGTTAGCCCTGAAATAGACATGGGGAAACTGAGGCTATGGGATGCCAGTAAGTGAAAGGATTTAATAGTGTGGGTCTTGTCTTTGTTGTGTATGTTCTTTATGCTTCTTATAGATGGGCTTATACTTCTTTATGGCCACCAGCGAGAGGAGGGTAGAAGCAAACACTTGAAACCAGGCCTGTGCAACCTGGGCCTTGCAGAGCCATGTCCTTGCCCTGCCTGCCACCAGGAGGCAGCACGAGCTGTGTGGGCTGCAAAGGCCAATTATTTGGCCAGAAATTCAGTTGTTCCACATCTTGGAAGAAGAGCAGTGCACCAGTCATAGCTGCTTGTAATGTACTATTAAGTTTCTGTAAGGTAGTAGAGGAATATTTTCAACTCCAGAATCTATGCCAGCTTAGATGATCAGATTTGCCACCAGAGCTATGGGACTCCTTATTTTAAGCATCTTAAAATTGGTAGAATGCCTCTTTATGCCCATTCACACCTTCCATCATGTGCATGCTGGAACAGTGCATTGCGTGGAGCTCTCTTTACCCACAAAAATTCCCTAGCATCCTAGGCAAAGATACAAATCTGCTTTCAAGTGGAATGACAGGGAAGCATAGTTGATCTGTTTCCTAAGACAGCAAGTCCAGCTTAAATTTTTTTCTGCCTTAACCTGTGTGGGCAGTCAGACCCAACAGCCAATTTGCAGTACGAAAGACCAGCACTTACATAAGATGACTAAGTGGACATCTGGAAGTACTTGAGCGCTGTTCTGTACTTCTAATACAAATCAGTGGAACACAGGAAAACTGAGGGATATGTTAGAAGATCAGTTGTTAAAAGCAGGTGAGGTGGGTAACAGAGCTTTGGATCATGCACTGACTTACAGAATTGTGCCTAGGTTAACACTTTTCAGTTTGACTCAAAATAAGGAGACTTGCAGTTGCCAGAAGATAATGTTAGGGCAATACCATATAGTACTTATTTTCTGATACTATTCACTTTACATTTATTTTTCAGGTAGCAGTTTAGGAGAGGGGTGGCAGGTAGTGTTTTCAGAATACAGGAGGATCCTATCCTGCTTCCCTAAATGCTGAGACTGGGGGGCAGGGAAGACCAGGGAGTTGGAGAGTGAAGCTACTGAAATGCTCCACTAACATTTTTAAAAAAAAAAAAAAAAATAAAATTGTGGAGTTGGGCTGTGCTATATTGTCATACCTCAGAAGTAGGGGCCTTTAATTTCTCAGCTGATCTCCATCAGTTGTTCCCTTCCAAAGACAGTTCAAGCCCAAGTATGCCTCTGTCCATTGTAGTCACCGCTGAGCTTCCTTTTTCCCTCCTTCCTTGAGTGTAATCTAACTATTTACCACTAAACACTTATCTGTTTCAATAATGGAAGATCTTCCCTAGTATATGTCTGAAGGCTGAAAGTACAGAAGAAACAGTTTTCAAAGGCATAGCTTGTGGTGTATATGTTAATGTAACTAAGCCATAGAAAAATACATGCTCAGTTAAGTGCATTTCTGAATAAACCGACCCCTTGCTGTAGTCATGAACAATCTCAGGCAGAGCCCTTCTGCTTAGGGTGCTGCACTGATCTTTCTTGTTGTTGCTGCTGCTGTTGTTCTAAAATAGGGAGATTTCAGTGTTATGGTCAGCCCTTCTTGGTGGGGAGGCAAGGGGCGTACAAAGCACGAGCTATCTCAAAGTAAAAATGTACATCTCTTGATGTAACAGTAAAATTGTCCTAAGCACCCTATGAAAGATAGCTGAATTTTTACATAATCCTCTTCCTAAAATGGTGCTCTTAATTTCTTGGACGAGTGTCCCCAGGTCCATGTGAATTCATATATCGTTAGCCTGTGAATTCTGGACACATTAAGGCTTGGCTCTGCTGCATTTAACGAGCTTCAGCTTTTGGTGTGGCTTGCCTCTAAGCACAAAGATGTATACATGAGGGTTTTAGGATAGTGGTGCAATAACTCTTTCTGTCCTTGGAGGCTTTTTTCCTTTGTTTTAAATGTATGTGAGAATCTCAATGTTAGCTTGGACAAGTTTGAAACTATCAAAGCTGAAAGGTTTGACAGCTACTCTTGTTAAACTCAAAACAGGTAAACACTACATGTATGCATAAGGTAACTTTTTCCTAAATAAGTTTAGTATTTGAATATCAACATCTGTCCTACATATTTGGTCATAAAACCAAGAAAAATGCCTGAAGCCTTGCTTTAGTGAAGTAAAGTCTTCATCTTTTTTCCAAATAATTTTAAAACTGTCTGAAATCGTGCTTTTCCTCTTTCCTCAGGGGAAAGTATACTACAAGTGTGCTTCCTTTAACAGTTTGTTTCTGCAGTGTCTTTTGCAGGTGCATTTTTCACACTACCCCTTTTATGAGAAAGAAGTCTAAATTCTTGATAGATGCAGGGTGGATTTTTGTATGTTCTTCTTTAGATATGTTTTTCTAGAAAACAGCAGATCTGTTATATAGACTGATCTTTTGTGGGCTTCCTAAAGGATGGCTCTGACTTTATTCCTTTTTTTTGGTCTTCAGTTGCTTAAGTCTTAAATATCGTAGCTGTTTCCCAATGTTCAGAAACCCTCACTTCATTCAAACCTCTCAGGGCTACTTCTAAAATGGATTTCTGTGGCTAAGCAAAGCTGAGAATTAGATGCAGTGGGAGGAGAATAATAATAATAATAATTCAGTCCTTGGTGTGTGTGGGGGAATGTTTTTGTTTTGCTGTTAGCATGCTTTGCCCCACAATTTTTAATGCTGTTATATTTCATGCTTTTGAGAAGATGCCTTCAAGGGCTTTCACATGACAGCAGAGAAGTGAAATTTTTAACTGCTTTCAGCTGGCTTTCTTGTAGCAGCAGTATCTGCTTATTCCAAATCACTGTGTGTCTGGTGTGCAACAGTAGTTATTTATTACTATCTAACTGGTGTCTTGTTTCTTTTCAGAGATCGTTCACATTAATAATAGAAGCATGGGATTGGGATAATGATACAAAAGCTGGTGAGTATTTATGTAAAACTTGCAGTTTTCACTTACTCTGTGCTGTATTTCCACAGACTGGGGAGGGGGAAAATGGTATGCTGCTGCAATTGGCCATCCCTCCAAATCAGTCTGAATGCAAGCCTGCTATCTAAGTAAGGGGCATGTACAAAAACAAGAAGTGAATATTGGGTTAGGAACTGTGAAAAATTATTACTGATAGGAAAAAGAATGGACAATAGTAAGTGAAGGTTGTAATAAATGACTCAATAATTAGCTTTAAAAAATGTTCACAATCACGGTAAGCTTTTTTTAAAGGAAAACTGTCTGTGCTATAGAGTTGCACTTTAAATTCTCCTCACTTTACCCATAACCACGTTGTGCAATACTTTTCATGGTCAGGTGAACAAATAAGCATTCTTGTTCCCCATAAAGAAACCATGCTTGATGTTTTTGATGCAAGCGTTCTAAATCATGGTATGATTCCTTCTCCATTTGTTTCTCCTGAAGTACTGAAAGTTACCGTGCATTTCTGGTCTGTAAATGCTAATGCTCAGTATCAGAGCAGGACTATTGATCTTGAATGAAAAGCAAGATTATTGTATAAATACTTCAAAATCATATGAAGGTGCTGGTTGCCATATTGTTGCTGAAGTAGGACTCCAGCTTGAACCTACTCTTTGGTAATGGTTTACAAACCTGTCTTAAAATAATCAATGCTTTTGGCTACAAGTGCTAAGTGAACTTCAGGCTTTCATTGTGGTTAATGATGGACTATTTAGTCTTGGCTGGATCAATAGAGAGGAAGATAAGTGTTTGGACATGAAGACCGCAAAGGTTTATGTCCCAAATCATCATTGGTTTCTTATTATAGGTTCCATTCTCTGCTGCTTCACTGGCCATCCTTATCAAGATGCATCAAGCATAAAAAAATTGGCAAAGCTCAGTTGATATTAAGGCTATATTAGAGTTTCAAGGTTCTTTTCCTTGAAGACTGGGATCAGTCCCACTTGCATTTTCCTGACAGACTTTCCTAACTTAGAGATTTTTCTAACATACTCAGTCTCCAATGATAGACAAAGTAACGATGAGTTTGTAGTTTGTTCCTGAGCCCTCCCTGTATTAGAATTAAGCTTCTTTTGTCCTGTTGTTTAACAGCTCCTTCACCCTTTTCTAATTGGTAATGGATGGCCAGGCCCAGATTGTTGTGGAGGAGTTAAATCCAGTTGGTGGCCGGTCACAAGTGGTGTTCCCCAGGGCTCAATACTGGGGCCAGTTCTGTTTAAAATCTTTACCAATGATCTGGACAAGGGCTTCAAGTGCACCCTCAGTAAGTTTGCAGACGACACCAAGTTGGGTGGAAATGTCGATCTGCTGGAGCGTAGGAAGGCTCTGCAGAGGGATCTGGCCAGGCTGGATCGATGGGCTGAGGCCAACTGTATGAGGTTCAACAAGGCTCAGTGCCGGGTCCTGCACTTGGGTCACAACAACCCCATGCAACGCTACAGGCTTGGGGGACAGTGGCTGGAGAGCTTCTTGGCGGAAAAGGACCTGGGGGTGTTGGTTGACAGCTGGCTGAATATGAGCCAGCAACGTGCCCAGGTGGCCAAGAGGGCCAATGGCATCCTGGCTTGTATCAGAAGTAGTGTGGCCAGCAGGACTAGAAGTGATTTTCCCCCTGTACTCGGCACTGGTGAGGCCACACCTTGAATACTGTGTTCAGTTTTGGGGCCCTAACTACAAGAAAGACATTGAGGTGCTGGAGCGCGTCCAGAGAAGGGCAAGGAAGCTGGTGACGGGTCTGGAGAATAAGTCTTCTGAGGAGCGGCTGAGGCAGCTGGGGTTGTTTAGCCTGGAGAAAAGGAGGCTGAGGGGAGACCTTATAGCTCTCTACAACTACCTGAAAGGAGGTTGTAGTGAGGTGGGGCTTGGTCTCTCCTCCTAAGTAACAAGCAATAGGACCAGAGGAAATGGCACCAAGTTGCACCAGGGTAGGTTTAGGTTGGATATTAGGAAAAATTTCTTCACCAAAAGGGTTGTCAAACACTGGCACAGGCTGCCCAGGGAAGTGGTTGAGTTCCCATCCCTGGAGGTATTTAAAAGACGTGTAGACATGGTGCTTAGGGACATGGTTTAGTGGTGGACTTGGCAGTGCTAGGTTAATGGTTGGACTTGATGATCTTAAAGGTCTTTTCCAACCTAAATGATTCTATGATTCCAAGTAATTCATGTTGCTGCAACCCTTCAGTAGGTCCACAGCCTTCTTGAATGGCACTTCACAAAGTACATACACATGGTATTCAAAATGAGATCTTGTGTGCTGAGCAGAGAAAGCCTGAATCTTGAATAAGTTTAGATATCCTATGTAGCAACAGATTGTAGGTGTCCTCTTGAATGCTTTGTTCAAAAAGTACTATGCGAAGTTAATTCCTTTAAATAGTTTCCAGCTTGGGAATAATTTAGCTAGGGGCAGCTAGTACAGTGAATACTGGAATATTCGTGCCCTAGTTCTAGATGGCAGATCAACTCATGAGATGGTGTAGATGGGGGTGAACATGAAGAACCTATCCTGCAAAACAGATCTGTATGTGTTTAAGTGCTGAATTTTGTTTTTTAATAAGCTACTTAATAAATAATGCTCTTCTAACTTGCTGTGTTTATGTCTTAGAATCTGCAGAATCCTCTTGCAAATCTGTAGCTTTAAAATTCAGGTTTTTTAAAATGCTCTTGATAAGAGGGCAGTCACTTTAGGCTTCTGTTAAGTCTTTCTTAGGCCTTTTAGTTTTTTAACATGCTCTAACAAATCTTTTTACTTGCATTGATGTCGTCTTTTTTTTTTTTTTCCCCTGAACTTCAGGACAACAGGATATAGTGTCCTTTGGAGGCTCAGTGGGCCCTCTCCTTAATTTAACAGTTTCCATGAACTACAGGAGTCTATATAAGTATCAGATTACAGTTTAGCTCTCATGAGAAACGGCTAATGGAAGGTGAACTTCCCTTTAATATAGGCTGCCAGAGAGGTGCTGTTAAGCTGTATTGTATTTGAAACTTAGAAGGCTTGTCATGTGAATTTAGGAAGGCTTTGTTGGCCTATAATTTGGCAGAAAACTAGCTAAATGCTTGTCTTGGTTAAATGTTTCTGTAGTCCGTTTACTGATTCCATGATAGAGACCTGTTGCTTTGCCATGCTGCAATTTAACCTTGCATATTAGATTTCTAGGAAGAAGTCCTTAATGCGGAAGATTTTTTTTCTTTCTTTTTTTCTTTTTTTTTTTCTTTGAGTGGTCTTGGCTGGGTGTCCTCCACTAGGTTTCGCCTTGTGAATCTGTCAAGATGCAAAGTCACTTCCCTTGTATTTCTGCAAGGACTGCTGAACTGGCAAACAGGGACAGATCAGTAAAAAATCATAAGTAAGAGAATATGAAAGGGAATATGTCAACTCCTCCAGAGAAAAGACAGACAATATCTGCATCCTGGAGGGGTGAAGAGAATATCTGTGGAAAGCTGAACTCGCTGTCATATCCTGAACATTGAGCTGATCTCTGGATCAGGTTACATGTGTCTTCTGTTGCTACTGTAAGAAAGATTAATCAAAGTAATTGCCAGAGTCTGTTTATAAGCTGATTAATTAGTTCCAAAGTCAGGTTTTGCTTTCCTTTAATGGGGATGAGTAAGGCTGAAAGTTAAATGCAGGTCCCGTGTTCCTGCTTGGACTTTCAAGTAGGTATTTATTAAAAAACCAAACAAATAAAACCAAGCAACAACCCAAGCAAAAATCCCAAACAAACAAACAAAAAAACCCTGGAAAGAGGGGTTTCCAGTGAACAACTTCAAGGTTTTAGAACAGTTGTCACTCTTCCCTCCATTTTCCTAGCCTCCTATGCTCTTGCTTGCACCTCTCGAAAGCAAGGCAAGGGTGCTCAGAGCAGATCTGTGAAGTACCATCTCAAGAACAAGTCTGCCAGGGCAAATGTTTCCGCAGTACTTAGCTCAAACTGTGAACTCGAAGAGGGGCTTTCAGACCCTGATTCCTGAATTGCTACTACTGCAGGGATGCACTGTTTGCCTTCCTCTTTCATGCTAGTCTGTGGGAGACTACATATCTGTCCTTACCGCTTTTTGAAATGGTTGCTTGAAGAAGGCTGAAGACAATGCCCTTCCTGAGAAGGGCACCTCCTGTTCTCTGGGCATGAAGTTCTTATGCTACCATGTGTGTGTTTCCTTGCAAACAGCTACCAGTATCACCTTTTGTATTGCCCTGTGAGTGGCTTGTTGGCAATGTCTGACCTCTGCTAAAAGTTAATGTGTTGATGAGCAGTGTTCTTATTTAACTGTAGTCGTGGCTGCTGATTGCACAGTTAGTTAAATGCTCTGCAGATAAGGATTCCTCTTCCAAAAATCAGATGCTTAATTAAAGAACCACATTTTAGCCATCATCTCCTGTTATGCAAACATGTGTGCTGCTATCTGCTTTTCTAAAGAGACTTGTAGAAAACTTCTTAATAATCAAGAAGTGCTGTTGCTTCTGAGGTGTGTGTGTGGGGAGGTTAGTGTATGCTGCTTTTTTGACCAATAACTAGACAAATTCAGTTAGGCAGCTTGTTGCCTTTACTTAGGGCTAAAAGTAATGTGTGTGAGTTCCTAATGTGAATTTTAATGGTAAACCAGATGCAGGAGGCAAACTTGTCTCATCAAAACACTTAAATGTGAGAGACTGACTATCTTCAGAAACACTTTGGCATTGTGGAGGAGGAAGGAGGAACCTTGACAAACATGTTCCTCCCTGTGATTACAGATCTCTTTGGAAGATGCACCTTCTATTTGGGATCAGTTTTAAATTTGAAGTAAAGCAGAATTCTCATACTTTGGTACTTAGGAATTTAGTATTAGAAAGTAAATGACTTGGAGCTGATTTCCTGATGCCTTTTGTGGTTCAGGGTAAGTTATTCGGCTTGCTTATTTAGGCTGTTAAGGCCTACTTTTACTGATACAAGCTAGAGGAAAAGCTCTTAAGACTCAGAATACATTCTTTTTCAGAGGACTTTGTGAAGATAAAGTTTGTTCAAAAAAAAAAAAAAGCACTATTGTGTTATTTCCCCTGTTCTTGACCCCAGGTATTAAGAGGACTGTTCTGCATAGGTATATTTGCAATAGCTGTAATGCTTGTTCCAGTTGTTTAACTGTCTGATGAATCTGCATTAGCCTGAAGATGCTGGATAAGATTCTAATTCTATAAGCCACTGCTTTAATGTCAGGACCTGTTCTTCAGTCCATCTGATACACTTTGAGGAAACACTTCATAGCCATGGCTGTTGCAGCCATTTTAATAAGCCTGTGGTGCTTATAGCTGGAAAATAGCTCTATAATGCCTATTTGCTATTTGTTCAAATTCCTTGACTGTACAATGATTCAGCATTTTTTCTTTATAGTTTTTCACCAAGGTTTTCGGATCAATAGTCATTAGAGAAGATGATCATGAAAGGATGTTGAATCTAATCATGAAGCTTTTAATGGTGGTTGGTGGTATAATAGATATCCTGTTCAGTCAAAAATAAAATGTAGGCAGCCTTATCTAGCTTGCAGGTTTCTTGCGCACTCTTATACTGGCCACATGCTGCTGGATGACAGAGGAGTTCACGTATAGGAATTTGAGACTTAAAGAACAGGGGTAGACTTCAGTGTGTCTTGTCTAGCCATAAAATGTTTTTTGCAGACTAGTCCAGGCAAGCATGAATTGTAGCCTATACATGGCAATACCACTTTCAATATTAAAGCAGAGACATACTTTGAGTTCTTAATAATTGGAGAACCTTTCAATGCTTAATTAAAACAGCTTTTTTTAGTTCAATATTCCTTAATTTTAAGAGGAGAGATTTTTATGGTAGAAGCAAGCTTGGAAAAAAAGATGTTAAGATAACAAAATGCATTGCAGAGCCCTGCTTCTGTGGCTTTCCTTTTCTTTTAATGTTGGAGTGACTGAAAATTGTCACTTGAGTCCTTTTACCTGCTGCCGGGGAAGTGCAGCTTTGGTAACAGATGCGCAGGATACCTCTATGCTGTCAGTAACTTACTAGGTGAGAAACAGTCACTCCTTTGGTTTCATTTTCTAAACCGATTAGGTTAATGAGTTCTAGCAAGTAAGTAGGTGAAATACATTTGCTGAAAATGATAGTTTAGTGTTGCTTGTTACCAGCTTGGTGTGTTTTATATTATTAATAATCTGAAGTTTAGATTTTATCTTACTACCATTACAGCCTCTTGCTGTGTGCACGTTTTTGGTTCTTCATTTCTTTTAACATGCATTTTAAAGAATCTTTATTTAAAGAAAATGGATGCTGAAGCTCTGAGCTGGCAATATTACAGCTGTTTCATAAATGGGTGTGAAATTCATATATACAAGTGGAGCTTCTGTTCCTTTTTCTTGTCCTTAAACAGAGCTTGGGGTTCCAGCTGCAGCTTGTGGAGTCACCTATAAAAACTCTTGCAGTAGGATGTTACCAGATTTGAATAGTGAAAACATTTGAAAACTCTTATCACTGGGGTTACTCACTGCCTACCCTTACTCTTACCATGTTTTGCTTATTCTTAACATTTGCTGAAGCAATTGTATAATTTCATTGTACTGACTATAATTGCATCTCATCTCCTGGTACTGAAGCTTCTATACCAAGAATAAAATGGATAAATACAAAATGGATATTAACAAAAATGAAACTTTGTGTTGGCAGTTCCATAATCTTATCCTAGAATCCTCTTGTCCTATGTGACAGCTAATACTTTGTGCACATTTGGTCTCAGTTAATGGAGCCTGGCAGGAGCAGTGCTGCTGATTTCTGTGAGGGCAAGACAGGATGCTTATAGAGTGTATTGCAACAGTACTCATGATTATCAGTAGTTCCACCGGGGATAAGGATACGCAGCATACAGAGTTGAGAATGGTCCCTTGACAATCCTGGGTTCACTTGTATATTTCTTCTCAAAATGTCAAATACTAGCTGCACAAAGTGATCTATGAAATGCTTGTTAAAAGATATTTTGCCTTTACTGTAGAGAGAATGATAAAATGCAAAAAAGCTAGTTTACGTACATAATGCAAGCCTACCAGAGCATTTACTATTAGTAATTTTGCAGCAAATTGAAAGTGTGTTTTGTTCCATTTTTAAAATTAAACTTGCACCAGAGAACTTTAATATCTCATCTACTAGGTTATGCAGATTTTGCAATTTTATAAGAACAAAAAGGAGGCAAAAAGAGCCTCAGATCAAGATAAGGCTGCTGGTTGTCAGCGTGTGGGTGTGGTATGTTTGGCTGCCTTGAAAAATAAGCTATTTCCTATGGATTATGTTCCAGCGTTTTTTAATACTTCCTTTGGGACACTTTTTTAAATTGGCCTTCCTGTAATGAACTTTGCAAGGCAAAGGAAAATTCAGTTATACAGTAGATCTTTATCATCTTAACATTTTCTTTACTAGGTCTTCTCTTAACCAGTTGAATACTTTTGATTTGTATTTATAAGCTCTTGTGTGCTATCAAACTTATCACCTGTTTAATTTACCTTTTCTTAAAAAGGTGAAGACTTGTTAATAGAACGAGTGGCACATGCTGGCATGATCAACCCAGAAGATCGATGGAAGACACTACAATTTAATGGTCCTGTTGCCCATTTTGAAGTACAAATAAGAGTGAAGTGTGATGAAAATTACTACAGTGCTCTGTGCAATAAATTTTGTGGCCCTCGAGATGATTTTGTTGGTCACTACACGTGTGATCAAAATGGAAACAAAGCCTGCATGGAAGGTTGGATGGGAGAAGAATGTAAACAAGGTAGTATTGTTTACTTCGTTTTAGATTAGCTCTAATGTGTATATAATAGATATAAACTGCAGTAGATATTTCTGTAGTGTCGGTGCTGTAGCATAGTAATTTTAACATATACAGACTTTGTCCTTTGAATACAAATCTATGAAAAAACATCCTCTGTGAAGAGGGGAGCCCAGGGCAGGATACAGTGCTGCTTGCGGTGTGTGCTGTGGGGGCTACACAGCAAATTTGGGATTCAAAATAGTGAAACATCTTTTTACTAATTGACTTTATTCAGTGGTGGTGTAACTTCAAAGCAAAATGATGTATTACATCTGTTAATGTAAGATTCTGTTGAACAGCGATGATCTCAGTAATACTGTAGACTTTAATCCTATAAAAATGCCCTCATAACGCTAATTTTGCAAATGAAAAAGTTTTAAGTGTAATGTATGCAAAGCTGAAAGCTTTTTGATAGTTCTTAATGTGAACAGAAATTCAAGTGTAGTCATCCTTTTTAATGTACCACTCAATCAAATCTCTGCCTTTTGCCTTCAGTCTCGGGGAGTAATTAGTGCTAAAATTACTTGACGTACTCTTCTTTCTGTTGAGGGCTGCTTGTTTTTGTTTTCTGTTCCTTTTCAGTAAAAAGCCTGTTAATGAGAGGAAAGACCATTTTTAGGGCTTACTCAAGGTTATGTGCATCTTTTGAAGCTAGGGATTTCCAGCATAATACCAGTCTAATACCAGGTTTAAAAAATAACTGTGTTTGATAAATGTTTCAGTGTTGACACTCTTGCTGCAAACCTATTTGGTAGCAACTTTTTCAAGGAGTTACCTTAAGTTATTTTTCATAAACAGTAATGGGGTTGTGCTTTCTGAAATAGCTAGCTGGGAGCAACAGCTATTGGAACATGGCAAAAGTCTGTTTTGCACAAGCAACAAATAGGCTAAATGACAGAAGCCCTAGCTGAACAGTTGCAGATTGCTGCTGTACTAATGGATACCTAGCTGCCCAGACTGATGCCTAAACCTTTTCCTTTTTACAGCTGTATGTAAACAAGGATGTAATTTGCTCCATGGGGGTTGCAGTACACCTGGGGAATGCAAGTAAGTCTGCATGCTTGAGTATCTTTTTGTTATGACTACTGATCTTTCTAGTATTTTCTGTGTATGTTGCTACTTTTAAAAAGTCTCCTTTAAAATGGAAAAAATTCTAATCAAAAACATGGATGGAAATAGACCTGAAGTAGATTTCACATGTGTAAGAACTGTATATGCTTCATACTGTTTTGCAATCCTATTCTATTTTTTGCGCGTATAGAACTCAACAGACTTGCTTCATGTAATCCAAAACTATGCCTTTATCAAATGAGAATAATCTTTTTTCTTTTTTTTTTTCTTTTCAAAATACTCAGGAGCTTTGATCTCTAAATACTATCTGTTCTCCTCAAATAAAAAGGGGAACTTGCTCTTCGGACTGTTACGACTAGGAAATGCTCACAGTGCTAGAACACTAAAATATATGTATATTGATCACCAAAATACAGAAGAAGGTTTTGGTAGTAATGGAGATAACAGTAGCAACCCTAACCTAAACTTTCTCCCCCAAGTTGAATGGGTTTTGGTCCCTAAATCCCCAAGAACAGAGTCTGAAATGTTCCTTTAACTTTGTGATGAAGCCCAAGTAGCTTCTGTGGTAGCAAGAGAAGTTGATTGTTTCCTTGTAAAAGTTCAGGCATCCAACGCAGTAGGTCAAGGGGAAATGGGTGTTATTTTTACACTGGCTGTTGAAGAAATGGGACAGGTCTACTTGCAAGTTTGGGAACCTATGTAAGTTCTTGAGTTTATTTGTGGTCAGAGTTGTATGCATCATTGTAAGAGTGGATTTGTGCGGTGGTTCCTTTGTAAGCTGTATTGAGTCTGCTTGCTTGGAATGATGTGAAACTGACCTGGCTGCCAGAACCCCTGAGAGCTGAGAAATACCATTTGTGGCAAGCTGTCATAGTTTAAGGCAATTCTGCTTCATCCTTCTACTAGTAATGACTACAACCAGCACAGAAGTGGCAGAAATAGGTTATAGGTTGCTAAGCTTTGCTGGACTTAGAGCTAAGCTGGGGCTGAAGTGCCAGTTTGTGAGCTGTGGCAGCTGATGTGCAAACAAGTCCCATCCTACTGGAGAGTCTGAAGTTTCTGACAGTGGGGTATGGCAGATCACAAAGTAAGTCCTAAATCATTGCACCACAGAGTGGTTTCTTGCCACCCTGAAACTTCCATCAGATGCTGCTGACTTGCAGAAGATTTGGTGTGTTGTAGCTCTCAAATCTGACTGAAAACTGTTAATTCCAGTATATGAAGTGCAGGATTTCAGTGCATGTGCAGTTTCACTTCTGAAGAGTTATAAAACCTCCCTTGAAAAAAATCTTTTAAGGCAGGTGTTTAAACCATGGCTTCCTTTTTGTAAGAAAGAATATTTCTATTTAATGTTATTTGGGATCTTTTCATATCATTAAATATTTTGCTTGTGATTTCAAGTATTATGTGCCCCTACTGCTGTTGGTGATTATTTTTTTTAGGTTACAAGTAGAGGTTGTGGTTGAGAGCTGGGCTAGTATTACTTCTGCCTAAGTATTCTTTCCCTTGAGCCTTCCAAGAACACATTTTTCCCCTTGAGAACCTACTCTAATGAATATTGATTCATGTAAGGGTTTCTGGAGTCCTGTGGGTATCAAAGGAGTGTCCTAGGAGCCTGTGAATGTTTGCTTGTTGAATGCAAGGAGCCTTTGAATAAAAGTGAAAAAGCAGCAGGCTTAAGCAAATGTAAAACAGTACCCTTTTTTGGGGGGGGGGTGGTGAGAAGGGGTGGTGCAGTTTCCTTTTTAGCTTTTGTTTCTCTGTGATGCTAGCTGTATCTGAGAGGACAGTTGGAGAGGAGGAAGAAGGCTTAAAGAAGGGAATACAAAACCTTTGAAGACTGGGGGCTGGATGGCTATGGTACCTTTTTTTAAGGTGTCTGTCTCACATGAGCAAAGTCTTTCCTTACAGCATGTCACTTGACGTGAAGAAGCATCTAATGTTGTAAGTCTAGTGCCCCCTCCTAACCTGCCCAGCTAAATAAAGCTCACAAAAATAACATTGAGTCTATTGAAGGACTCTGACCAGAAATCTCCCTATTTTCTTAGATGGATTCTCTCATCTGAAAGAGGGTACTGGGGGAAGGAATAAGGGACTTAATGTTTCAGATGGATTGTATGCCATTTGCCTTGTTTCTTAACACCTGTCTGCTGAAGTGATAGATCTGCGATCAGCAGGTCGAAGGAAAACAATGGCTTTTCTATGTATGGCCACTCTTTCTAGTATTGCAGAAGGTTCTCGGCTACCTCTTTAAATGTGATTTGGTAGCTTGAGCTTGTTCACACAGATATCTTTAGCTTGTATTCTGTAATAGTTATTAAGCTACATTAGAAATGTTGCTTTTAACCCAAATGCATAATACTTTCTGTAGAAAAATGATGCTGAACTAAAAATAAGCAAGGCTTACAGACATGACCTTTATCTTCAGCAGTACAAAGGAAGCTGTTATTTAAAAGAAACTGCTATGTTTGGTGCTATTGAATTATAATCTAGATTCCTTCATCCTGGTTTTTGGACAGTTGCCACTGTCATTTAACAGGTGAAAACAATGTCCTTTTTTTAATTCAGAAGGAAAATGAAAATGTGAGAAAAACATGGGTGTGAGATGTATAGAAATCTGCTGGTGCCAGTAGCTACTTGGTTGCCAAAATGTGCAGTGGCATTTATAAATAGAAAAGTTGGAAAACGGTTTCCATCTTCAACTTGTATGAACGTGCAGGTAACTTAAGCAACAGCTCTGAGGCTTCAGCCTAACTCTCATAGCAAGGATCTACCCTCCATGCTTTGATGTTCCAAAGTAATTTAGAGCTGTTGTTGGATTAAATGTTATATTAAAAACATATCTTAAAAGTAGCTCAATGACTGCAGACTGTTAATAAAGGGTATGCCGTTAGCAGTTATGGTACATCATCTGTTGGGCAAGTTCATGTACCCCTTGTTTTGAGGAAGTTACGGTGTTGTGAAGTTTGCCATTTCTTTTGTTTAGCTTTCATCAAAGAAACGGAAAATAAGTAGGGGATGACCTGATGTGGGAAATGATTTTGTGATATAGCTCAGTCTAGGTGATAGATTTTTGTCATCGTGGAGGCAGTTCAGAAAAAGTAATAATTTACTGAATAATGAGCAAAATTACATTCTTGAGGAAAGCAAAAGCAACTTAGTTGGATCTTGCAAAGATGGGAAATTGCAGTCTTAAAGGTTGGGATTTTTTTATTTTATCCATATCTGGGCTCAAAGTGTTTGGCCACTGTAATATCTCTTTTTTTTTTAAGCCTGCAGTGGCAGACCAAATGGTCTTATTGATTGACTTCACCAGCACAAAGTAGTAGGAAGGATTGTCAAAGAAGCAACACTGCCAAGCCATGATGATTGGTGCTTCTTTTATGTTTTTGCATCATTTGAAGTACTTTAAATTCCATTAAACTCTAGAGAAGAATGAAGTTTGATCTAATAGCTTATAACTGGTTTAGGCTCAATCACCTTATGAAGTTATCAAAGTGAATATAGAGAAACCATAGGTGACAGTCTCCTTCCTTGATTAAAACTGCTGACTTGAGCATGTTTGGTACCACTCCTAAACTGTCAGTAGGCTAACAGCTTAATCTTTCACTTCTTTGTGATCCACAGTGGTATGGATTTGGCAGAAGTCCAGATATGCCTTGTATCTGGGCTACACTGTCATATTCCTGCCAGGATGATGGTATTTTCAGAAGTCTTTCTACTTTTCCTGTTGCCTTTGAATGTTTTAATTTCTCTTCCAAAGCAAAACAGAAGGGGTCAAACCCCTAACAAGCTGCTCAGCTTGTGTTCAGCTTCTGGAGCTATGGTAGGACCTAGGTTATGTCCTGGGAAATGCAAGTCTTACTTCACACAACTGTGATACAAAAATTTCTTTAGAATGTGTAGACTAACTGAAATGAATTAGAAATGGGATTTTTAATTGCACTTTAATGTGGATTTGTGCAAGGTGAGCAAAGCAAGCATACAGTTTTTAAAACTTTTTAGGTAAATTAATAGTTTAATCTGTGCTTTGAACTGTCTTACTCTAGAATTACTTTTGAACAACATATGACAATATTTTGCTTTTACAATGTTGGTGACTTTGTTTTTATTTAATCACGTCTATGTTTGTCATGTTGAAACAGATTTCTCAATCTTCCTGTCCAGTGCCATGCCTTTTGTAGACCTTGTATTCCACTTTGGCCTTGCTTGTGAGGTTGATTTCTTGTGTTCAGCAGTGCCTGCAGGTGCTGTATGCCTCTTCCCAAGTGGTTTTGCTCCCTTAATCTGTCACTATAAGGGCCAGAACCTGCTCAACTATTATTCAGTACTTTCTTTACAGAGATGCAGGAACAAAAACCTGAGTTGCAAAATGAGCTACAGCTACCTGGAGTGTTGGGGGTGTAACAATGTTCTAGAGATCCTTTGCTAAATGTTAAAGGCTTGCATAGTTGTCCTATCCTTTTCAGTAGGAGGCCTACCAATATCACTAATCTCTTGCTTATGTTTTCATGATAGTTGGGTGGATAACATGGTTAACATTAATGTTTGGGAACTCTGCCTAAACTGTAAAAAAAAAAAAAGGCAGCTGGATTCTTGTAAACTCATTCCTGGGTATAAGGAGATCTGGTGAGGCATCTCAAAGCAGGTTGTTATTGACTAACAAAAGATATTAGAGGACTGAAAAAAGAAGGAAATACTTTTTCCCCATTTTTAGAAGCAGGCATTGTAAGAAATGGGGTACTTCCATACTAGCTAGATCAGATAGAAATATCAAAAGGACACTGAAACAGGTATACCATTTCTAAACATCTAGAAAATGCTCACAGATGAGTTACTGGCTAACCAGGACTTGTCAAGAGCAGATCTAAATGATATGGCTTCCTTCCACAATTGTTCCAGAATGGAATTATGAGAAATCTCATAACCTCTCAAATTAGGAGAAGTCTCATAAGCTGCTCTGAACAGTAAACTAGAAGGTCTTGTTTGAGCATTGTGCTAGCTGCTGTGGCATCTGACCGTTTCAATTCCTGCAACTTGGACTACCTTTGGTCCCTAAAGAGCGCAGAGCTACTGTTTGGTCCTGCAGGAATGTACTTGGTACCAGTACCTGGACATCTTCTTCTGTCTCCTCTTTGATGCAAGGTATTGTATCACAGCTTTGAGTTTCAAAGAACTTGGAAAATTATTACAATTGCTGTGTGTCTCATCATATAAATTCTCTTGCCTGTTATCATAACCAGTATGCTGTTGTTATGGTTTTTTACGTTGTAGGGGTAAGCCTCCTGGGATTGTTGGCAAGTATTTCACAAGTAGACATATTAAGTTAGACAAAAAAGAATCCCATTCTTTATTGGTCAAGGAACTGAGGCACGCTCTGCACTCAGTTCCTTGGATGGTTAGTGGGTAGAAAGGCACAGAATATAACCTAAAGGTGGATGCTGCTTCCAGGAGAATGTGAGCGGGTGTACAGGAAGTAAAAACATGTAGTACTTCACACTGTGTCTACAATAGCAGGTAGTGCAGACAAAGTAGAACAGTAGATCAAAGCAGTGTTGAGAACCCAATATCCATACTAAAACAGTTAATCTTTTAAATTTTAGATTAGCTCTAGTCTGTTCTTGTGGACCGAATGCCTGTTTGCAGCTGGAACACATTAGGTGTGCTCCTGGCACACACTGTCTTACATTACCTTAGTTTAACCCAAAAGGAATCCAATTCCTTTGTTCCAAAACAGCTCTGTGATGTGAACCAACACACCATCAACAGGAATGATCAGGCAGTTCACTTAAAAAGCATGTTCCTGGTGTGAACTAATGCAAGTGTAGACACACCCTTAGAGCCACTTAATGCAAGTTAACTGAGCAACCTTTCCCCATATGTTCTGTGTAAACAATTTTGAACCATCCCCTCTATCAGCTTCTTCACAAAATTCTAAATAAAGTACTGGAGTGAGAATGTTAGCTTTCAATAACTTCCTTTATTAGAGGAGAAAAAAGTTTGTAGGGAAAGGTTTGTATATTTTGCTCTAATAAGAATGCTGGAGGTGAGAGGAAAACATGACAAGCTTTCAGGTAATTAAATTATTTGAGTTCATTAATGAGCATATTTTCCTTCGCTATTCACAAAACCATTATGCCTATTTCAAAGGTAGGAAAGTGGAAAAAGTGCTTCTGTGACAAATCTTAGTGAGCAAGTACCGTAGTCGCTATAACATTGAACCCGGATGCTCAGAATCATGGGATCTCCTAACAGCTAGACCATATTGCTGCCTGCTATGCAACAATTAATCTCTTAAAAGATTAAACAGACTTTCTTATAGTTATTTTAAGTAAATAACTAATATAAAGCTATTGTTCTGGCCTATGCAACACCATCCTGTTCACGTCATTAGAAAATTTAGTGGTTTTCCATTTAAGAGGGTTATTTCTCCCCCACCCCTGAATGATGCGTTTTGCTTCTGCTCTTAATGTCACTGTTTTGCTTCGTTTTCCTGTGTTGAGTGTTTTGGCCACAGCTTCCAATTGAAATATGAGTGGGAGAAGCTCCCTTCAAAAAGCTGCTTAAAAAATGATGTGTAAATACGGAACAATGATCTTCACTTCAGCTTTTGTAGGATGTGCAAGATACCAGTAAGGTGTAACGTGTGGTAATTAAAGGCTTATACCACATTGCCTATATACTCCCTAGGATTTTTTCAAATTATTTTTAGGCCCCATATTTTGACCTAGACTTGAAGTAGTTTGGTTTTCATTTCCTTCACACTGATGGTTTAGGTGGACTTGTGCATTAAGTGCTGACAAAGCTCTGTAGCTTGGTGTAGAACAGAATTTATTTAGGTATCCTCTCATTCTCATGTATTATGAGCCTTTTCATAAGGTTAACCAGAGTTAGATTAGTGATTGGATGAAACCTGCGATATGAAGTTTCTCAGGAGAACTTTCTGCACAGAAAGTTCAGGATTCTCAAATAACCAGAAGTGATCGAACCAGGAGAATAAACCGTGTACGAAGATAGTACAAAACAGCTGAGTTAATATTGGCCATTGAGAGTACCCTAACTTTTTGGTATGTAACAGGCATCTTCCTTTTGGATAAGGAGAAGTTAATCATGCAAGGTGCTGAGGGACCGTCATTTACAGACTACCAGGATCTGGGTACATCTCTTCGCCTTTCTTCATCACTTCCATTAACTGTGATTGTAGGATTTATCGTAAAATCATGGAGTTTGGAAAGTCCCACCTCCTGCCCAGAGGAGGTCTAGTTAGACCAGATTGCTCAGGGCCTTATCCTCATAAATAATGTATCTGTTTATGTACAGCAACATGGGATCTTTTGAACACCTCATGCCATCTGATTCGGAGATGCTCAATTTAAACCTAGCTTTCACTAAATAATTATAACGCCAACATCCTCAGAGGAAAGCAAAGACTGGTATTGGCTTTTCCTTTAATTATGACTGTTTCAGAAGAACATAGGGAAAGCATAGTTCTGCAGAAAAATCTCTTATTTTATTGAACTTGACCAGTATAGCTTTTTTAGTAGCCCCAGGAAAAGCAAAAAACCTCAAATATTCTATTTCTTTCTCCTTTCCCTGCTTCCCCCCTGGCTCCTGCCTCTGAGTACATAGGTATCTTTGAACTGTGTGTAATGGCGGGTGCTTCTATAGGATTCCTTGATACTAAATTTACTACTTGAAACACATTGAGATGTACTGTAGAAGGTCTTTTTTCCTTGTCCTGGAATTTAGCTGTGTGAAGCCCCGCTTGCTTATTGTAACCAAGTATACACTATGAGTTGAATTATTGTGGCTTTTCTGCTTGTCAATGACAACAGTATTTTTCCTGCACAGTTGCAGTTTCTCTAATCTCGAGACTGAAATGTTATCTAGAAGCTTTGCTAATGTTAACTCCTGCCACCTCCCCTTCCTCCAGCCTTGTATTTAAATTCTCGTTTTCTATTGCCACCAGACTCTCATCTAAGGAAAATGGAAGCCGTGAAGCATGCCTGTAGAATTATCAGGATCTTTTCTGCAAGTTCTTGGTTTCGAGATCACTAGCAATTGTTCTTCTATTCCTCTTGCACTCTCTCTGTATTAATCCTGACCTGAAGGGACGCTTTGGTCTGGGAGCAGATGCCTGTACTTCAGCCTTCCATCAGGAAGTTACTAAACTGTAACAATCTATTTATGGTAGCTTCTTTTGTACTGCTAATAACCCAGCAAGGGCTGAGATTAAGCCATCTCTGATTTTGTTTTGTGTGTGTTTGGTTGCAAAGACGAGTTAGAGCCGATGAACTCAGCAGAGGGGAAGGACAAAGGAAGTAGAATCTTGATTCCAATAAGAATTTTCTTTGTCCGTTGAACAATGGGGATCCTTATGAATTCTCTAAATTTGGCTTTTTTATTTATTCAGATGTGAAAAATTTAGAATTGCAGAAACTTCCAACAAATCATTCTCAACTGGGGGCAGGGGGGTGGGGGCAGGGAAGAAGTAACTTTAGCCCACCATTAACTGCACTAGCAGTTGCCTTTTGGCTTTTACACAAGTGGTTGTTACTTGAAAAGGAATTCTGGTTTTTTTGTTGGTTTTTTTTTTTTTTTAATAGATGATGTTGCTTTTGTATCTGTACCTTTTGGGCTTCTCATAGTGGATCATTAACCTTTTTTCATCCTTGTGTTGTGGCTTGATATTTTTCTCATAAATGATAATGTGCCCATTTCTGAATTGATTTCACTTTATTGATCACATCTTGCTCTAGGGGTGAGCTGAGATCCATGTAAACATTATCTTTTTAGAAGGAAGTGGAATTAAAGCTGCTCTAGCACCTGCTAATGTAGGATGCAACCAGACTTCCTCTTCAAGAGGAAATCCTAATTTACTCTTCCTTGTAAACTGAAGGCTGATCAGCTTACCACATAGTAACCTTTTGACTTGTAAACACTGTGTTCCTTTGGACTGCTTTTAGCCTCTAGAAATTATTTCCCTCAGGCTTGGTGGTAACTTTAACAGTAAACTTTGACTGTGGCGAATATCATGAAAAAGCAGCAACCCTTTTCTGCTGAACTAATTTTAATGCAGTCAAAAGCATGCCTACAAACTCAAGTAGGTGCTTAAGATACCTTCAAGTTCTAAGAAGGTGGCTGTATTTTTCTTTGCACTCTTAATCATCAGTGCGGTGTTATAAAAGAAACCTGTTATCCATTGGGTATGGAAAACAAATTGAGTTATTGTGATTATTTGCTTTGTGATGCAGACTTTCAGCCCTTGAAAATGCTTGTTATATGTGGGTGGGGAGTTGGCTCTGGCTAGGATAGTCATGGTGAATCACTGGCAGTAGTGCCAGGTTTGGCATGGATGGAGACTTGGGTTGGGGCCAGTAAAGTGAGTTACAGTGCCTTTTTTTTTTTTTTAATTGTTTATTGCCAGCCTCTGAAAACATTTTTCTGTCCTTGAGGAGGAAGGAAGAGATCAAATTTAGCAGGAGCAGTATTTGTTTCCTCTTACTGCTAATACAGCAAAAGAAAGCTGCTTCTGAAATGTGTGTGTTCTCCAGGCTTCTGACAGCCTTACTTAGATGAGCGATTGGAGGCCTCCGGACTGGGTACACAGCTGGGGCTCTCCTGAGGGATCCTGCAGCTGTGAGGTTTTGAATGAGGAGCAGATACTGGGACTAAGAACTCAAAGTAGTTCTAGAACTTTATATAAAAAAAAATGTCTTGCAAGGATCTGCATCTACATTCCTTCTGCCTATGTAAATAGTAGAAATTTAAATAATATGCTGCCAGCATAACCTGTTCTATGCCTCTGGGGATTGATACAGCTTACTGAAATGGTGGAAATGGATTGATTCACAAGGAACCAAGACTCCTCGTTTATACTTCTTTTCCTTGTCTTCTCTCACCACACCCCAAACACTTAAGAGTTTATTTTCTGTTCTTTTATGGTATTTAAAGCATGCTGATAATAGAATGGTTGTGTTAAATCTAAAAAAGTACCGTTTCCTTTCTAATGCTTTTTTCCCCTAGGCATAGGGTTCCACTGGTGTGCATGTGCCCAAGTCCCATTCAGTGTGGTTTTATGCATCTCTCTGCTGCTAGTATGGCTCTTGAATTGTTTATAAGAAATACTCTAAAAATAACAGGCAGAATGGTTTTTTTGTTGGCCCAAAAGAACAAGCTTGATATTTCATACACGTTTTAATCTAAAAGAAATATACATTAAAAAAGAAAAGCATTAGCCTATGTCTTTTTTTTTTTTTGAAGTTTAGACTTTAACACGTTTCCTGTAGCATAAACAGTTGCTTTTGTTAGCAGAATTCTGTTACAGGATAACATAAAGATACTGGTCTGTGAAGAAATCTTGTGAAAAAATTTCAACTCTGTTTAAAACAAATTAATTATTAATGTCTTTTGTTTCTGTTCTCTCTCTTTTCTCCAAAGAGCACCCTTTTTCATAATGTCACTAGAGAACATTGAGTATATAATAGAATAAATCTGTAAAAAGGGTTCTCTTGAGAAACTAAGTCCTGAGAAAGTTGACAAGACAGCTGCATCTCTGGCTGCCCTGGTCTTTCAAGACTGTAGCACTCCAGAACAAACTAACTAATATCTTGAAAGCTATCTTCATAGAGAGAAAAAAGCTATGGTGCTTGATGCAGTAAGCCAACAGTCTCCTTTTGAACAGTAATTTCAACTTCTTTATACCAGTCACAACTTTTATCCTAGCATGAGATGATTATGTGAAGATGGGACTTCTTGTGAAAGAAGAACTAATTTATGTACAGTTCTCATAACGCATAGTGCGTGGTGTTGTTTGTTGCCATGGTGTGTAATATGGTTGAACAAGATGAGTTCCAGTAAGGATGTTCAACAGGACTAGTATGTCCCTTCTAAACAGGAGAAATAAAGTTTTGCTATCTGCACATTGAACAGTTGACCTTGTTCTTGAGAATGGTAAGTGTAGTGTTCTAAATACCTGTAATGCTGATAATTAAGCATCATGTTGCTAACTTTTTTAACATGTGAACTTACATCTTAGGTGTCATTATGGTTGGCAAGGACAGTTCTGTGATGAGTGTGTCCGCTACCCAGGCTGTGCTCATGGGAGCTGTAATGAACCATGGCAGTGTAATTGTGAAACCAACTGGGGTGGCCTGCTCTGTAACAAAGGTACTTAACATTAATGTACAGGAAAAATAATTGAAGTTGCATGATTAACTGATAACTCATTAACCATTTTTTTCCTGCTAGTGTGCAACTACGCGAGTATTTCTGTGCCTAATTCTTTTATGGCAGATGGTGCCTAAACATCGTAAGTATAGCAAGTTTAAGAGAAAAGGCTTGGAATGATCCCGACTCTTCTAACTCATGCAGTTGTCTCTTGCTCATCTTTCCCTGTTCTGTGGATAGTAATGAGATGACAGGCTAGCTAATGGAATATGGGGATGATGTGGGTGAATGATGTTCAAGCCAGAAAGGCACCTGTATGTCTGACTAGGGATTAAAACAGTGAGATTTGTGTTCCCTGTTGACGCTTTTCTCTGTCCAGATCTGAATTACTGTGGAAATCACCATCCTTGCCTGAACGGTGGAACCTGTATGAATACTGAACCAGATGAATATCGCTGTGCTTGCCCAGATGGCTACTCTGGAAAGAACTGCGAAATTGGTATTTCTGGATATTGCATTTATCTTCAAAAATCTGCAACTGTTTTAGGCATGGCTATGTTTTAGTTAGCCAGGTGGCATTTTTATGTGCTCATTGTTGCATTATTTATGTAGAGTGGAAGGCCTGTTTTCTCCTTTCCAAAAGCTAGCTTGGTTTCTGAGAAGGGAAGTGTGAAAAGTGATGATGTGCAACTTGTCCTTTCAACTTGATTGTTGCTTTGTGTGACAATGGGGATATGCCAGCTCCACCTTTCCAGCTGTAGGCTGGCTATTCAAAAAACCTGAAGACAACAGAAATGCTGCAACAGTTTCCCTTGGATTTAGATAAGGCTGAGAATATTTCTTACCTTTGGCTTCTTCGCTTCCTTAATCCCAGAATGCAATTGGGCTGTAGTCTCATGGAAATGGGTTACAGGTGCACCTTTCCCTGTTACCTTTCTCCTTACTACCCATTTTCTTGTCTTCTGACTTGCTTGCAAACATGCGTCTTATACAAGCTGGCGACTAAGGAAGGTAGTAGTGATGGACGTTTCAGTTTTAACTGTGCTGTGGGGTTTTGGCCCAATTTTTAGCTGCCTCAATGTGTTGACTATCCTTCTTGATAGACTGAAATTTGATTTTTAAAATCCTCTTTTAATATGGGACTCAATACATTTGGATGAATGATGCAGATGTTATCTGCTATGGAAATGTGTTCAAGGCCTCCTACAGAGTCACCTTGAGCAGTCTAAATGAAAAATTAAGTGTATTCTCTGCTCCCATTGGCAAAATGGAGGAAAGCATTTAAGCCATGTTTCTGATGAAGTATGCCTTCTTGACTAGTGTTTAACAGATCTGTGTCTATCCAACATGAAAAACTGCTTCCTATCTCAACTGCACTACAAAGATAGCATATTGCTTTTCATGTGTATCTGTGTATGTGTTATACAAAGACCAAAATTTTCACGTACTGGAGACTATTTTGGTATTTGGAGACTTCTCCTGACTCTTCTGTTTCTGGAGATAAAGCGGCAAGTGTGCAATTTCTATTTCTTTCCTATTTTGCTTTGAAGATTTTATGTTTGGAGAAAAATGAAAACTTTCCGTTCAGCTTTTTCACCTGTAGTATTCACTTGCGTGTTCTGAGGTGACTTTCTTTGCCATTATGGATTGTTAAATCCTTTTTTTAAATGTGATATTCCCAGTCTTCTCACTTTGAATTTTGCTATTCTTTGATATAGTTAAAAGTGTAGATGGAAAGAACTCGGTTTTTTTCTTTAACTTACCTGTTTGGCCTTAAGTTCACTAAACTATTATCAGCAGAAGGTTTTCACATTTATCAAGATGTAGGTGGTCTTTGAGCCTTCTATAAAGCGTATTTATTAATACACTTTAATGATACTATCAAAACTTGAATTTTG
This sequence comes from Theristicus caerulescens, assembly GCA_020745775.1. NCBI lineage: Eukaryota > Metazoa > Chordata > Aves > Pelecaniformes > Threskiornithidae > Theristicus > Theristicus caerulescens. Next base: position 62,542,052 of record CM036564.1, on the reverse strand, counting down.
CTTCAGCTGGTAGAATGTGATGCAAAGTTTTGGCTATAAGGGATGAAATCTTGTCTTAGCTTGCTCTGCAAGTTGTGGGGAAGCGCCTTGGCTCTCCAGATGAGGAGGCGGTGATAAAGGGAGCCATACATTCGATGTGTTCTATACGGATTATTAGCAGGAGATTAGTAGTAGAGCTGCTTTAGGTACTAGTACCTAACATCCTAGATGATGTAAATTCAGTTTGCAAACTAGATAACATCCCTGAAAGAAAGATTCCAAAAAATAAATGCTAGCGACAATTAGAAAGCCTTACCTAGCAAGAGGATTGTTTTCTTCTTTCCAAAAGCTTCCTTGGCTTCTGGGAGGGAAAATATCGAAAGTGATGGCATACAACTTGTCCCTCCAGCTTGATTGTTGCTTAGTGCAGCGTCTGCAAGTGTTACAGCCCTACATGGAGTGACAACAAGCAGTACTGCCTATAATTGCGAGTAGCTCTATACTTTGCTGTTTCCAAGGAACAGTATTAGAATGAAGCTAAACAGATCTTTGACACTTAAACTACTACTACTGTTCAGACCTCTGCATACAGCATATCTGTTTTGTCTCACTGAAGGAAAAAAAAAAGTGCTGGTGCACTCTGGAGATGGAAGTGCATGGCTGGAAGCAGCAGGTTAAGAGGGAACTTCTCTAGCTCTTGGGATATTGAGATATGATTGACCTGTCTGCCTTCAGGCTTTCTAGTCAGTAGATATGAAGGATGAGGCACCTTCAGTAAAATCCTGCTTCAGTCTCCTACTGGGAATCTTAGTCTCTGCAGCTGGGAGAGGGAGGCTCCAAACTTCTGTACAGGCACCTCCCTACTGCTCATGCTCTTGGTCACTTTAATCAGAACGCAATTTCTAACCATGTAAGTTCTCCTTAATTGATATTGGAAGAGTATTTAGCAAGCATTTCTTTCCTCTTTCTTCCCAGCTGAGCACGCTTGTGTATCTAATCCCTGTGCTAATGGTGGAATTTGTCACGAAATTTCATCAGGCTTCAAGTGTCACTGCCCATCAGGGTGGAGTGGACCAACATGTGCTATTGGTGGGTATGCATTTACTGATGACTGACCCATTGGGTTGGAAGGGTTGATGCAGCTTACTTGACAGTCATGCTCTGTGGGTATGGAATTTGGTGGTAGTCTTTTACCTTACCTGTCTTTTAACAGCCATGTATTGGGAGCCTCTGAAAAGATTAATGGTACTGTGCAGCCAGCAGTAAATATTTGATGCGGTTGAGATCTACAGGTTATCAAAAGCATAGCTGGACCATATACAAAGAAATGCTCTGTTGCCAAACTTGTAGGATAATTTCTGGCTCTTTAGCTGGTCTAAAGCGAAATACAGAATGGATTCGTTTTAAGAGGTATAAATGTGAACGTGAAAGGTTCTCCCCTTCTTAAAGTAGTAGAAAAGTAGATTACTCACTTAAATGATTAAGTGTCTGGTTTGGAAGACAGGGAAGTGGTTGAAATGTATTACGGACCTATGTAACTGGTTTGCATGTTGCCTGTGATTTGGAACACAGGATTTTTATCCATTTTTCAACAGCAACTATCCTCAAAAAAATACTGGCTAAACTTGTGTCATCATCTAGGAACGTGACTTTCAGTGAATGTGTTAATTGTTGTCAGATTAACTGAATCATCTTGCTGTTTGCAGATAGAAAATTTCAGAGTTCCTCTCTCCCCTATCTCAAAGGTGTGAGAAAAGCCTAAGTAAAAATTAGGTTAGAAATGTTAGTCTGTTCCTAAGCTTATTTGTTTGTACATTCTCCCCCTTCATCTCAAAAAAACTTTAAAAAAAAAAAAAAACATAAGTTAAGCCAAATTTTAAACCGTGTAATGGAAGGCACACTTTGACTTTCCAGATATTGATGAATGTGCATCTAACCCTTGTGCTCAAGGAGGGACCTGTATTGATGGCGTTAATGCATTTGAGTGCATATGTCCACAACAGTGGATTGGAGCAACGTGTCAGCTTGGTAAGTAATTACTTTCTAAAGTTTTCAAGACCACTGGAGATTATTCATAAATAATGAATAACTGTTTAAGTGTGTTTCTGATAGGATTTTTATTGAAGAAAACATTGAAGATGTGCATTGCTATTGGTATCTTGGCTGCTCTTTAGTAGATCTTAAAGCCAGAAGTTTCAAGTGAACCTGTAACTGCTTAAGCCCCAACTTAAGCTTACTGATAATAGTTCTTCTAGAATGCCCAATAACTTTTCTGTTTCAAAATACAGCATTGGTGATGGTAGCTCCTTCTTCATGGTGGCAGAACAGTGACTATAAGTTTATGGAGGCAAGGAAGGGATTTGCCCTGACTAACATATTACCTTTTTGAGTTTTGGCAAAGGGCAAAGTAAGATAACACGCATGTGCTACTACAGACAAGTGTGCATTAAAAACCTGTGGTATGTAAATGGTTTTAGTGCCATACCAGTGTATAATATGAGCTTCTGATGCTTGGATTGCATGGAAACTTTGCTTGGTGCTGTGGTAATCTGTTTCTGGGTTTGTTCTTTATTCTCTTCTTTCTTTTATCTTCTTTCACAGATGCTAATGAGTGTGAGGGGAAACCCTGTGTTAATGCTTACTCTTGCAAAAATCTCATTGGTGGATATTACTGTGACTGCATTCCAGGATGGACAGGAGTAAATTGTCATATCAGTTAGTATTTCTTCAGTATATATGTTGACCATAGGATGCTTTATTCTTTAAAAAAAGGTTTTATGATGAACAATAGTATGCATACTTATATAAGAAAAAATACCTGTTGTCAGGATTTTCCTAACTTCCTAACATTCCCCAGCAATGTAAATTGAAAATACTGTTTGAAAATTTTAGAGGTGTAATTGGTGTTAAAAGGAGGTCAGATATGCACGACATAACTCTAATAAATCTCTCCCTACTCACTCATCCCTGATTCTGAATAATATCATGTACTGATTCAATTTAAAATACTTCTAGCTAAAATGTTAGATACCAAATTATCTGATAGCATTTGATTTAATTTCTATTACACTGTAATAGAAATATGCAATGTGTAATTTTCTATTATGTATTCTCTAAAATAAGAATCTCTTAAGATATCAAGCATCTTTGCCTTCCGTTGAAACATCTAGAAAAATCCTTCTGAAAAATCATTTGTTCTGCATTTTTATGCTAGACCTGTACTTTACAGGTTAGTCTTCCAGTATAAATTCTAATGCCTTGCATATTTTATCCATAGATATTAATGACTGTCATGGACAATGTCAACATGGAGGGACTTGTAAGGTAACTCTTGTTTATTGCATGCCATGTGGAAAATAAATCTTGTTCTGGCTAGTTATGAATTCTATAGTTTGCAATTACAGGTTGATTAAATGTTAAAAGTGTAGTGTTGCACTTGCAGGCTCTTGCACCATTTCGCGAAATAATTTTATGTGGTCCTACTGCTGTTCACAAATCCAGAATACAGAAATAACTTGAATTCTTGTGTGCAAGTTTTATCAATAAATATATCTTTCTACTTTTGCTTTTTTTCCCCCCCCTCTGTGAAGGATGAAGTGAATGGTTACCATTGCTTATGCCCTCGTGGTTTCACAGGAAAAAACTGTGAGACAGAAACAAATGAGTGTGAAAGCAATCCATGCCAAAATGGAGGCCGTTGCAAAGACCTGGTGAATGGATTCAGTTGCCTGTGTCCACAGGGCTTCTCAGGAGTCTTCTGTGAGGTGAGGGCAGTGGTGACATTACTGCAATACTTTTCATGGATTGAATTCTTGAAAGAAACATATCTCCGGGTTTAAATGGGAGTAACCCAAGGCTAAAGCATTACTGACTAATGTGGCTGTTACTTGACACTCTGAATAAGCAACTTTGTTGTGTGGTGCTGTCATAGTAGCTGTAACACTTGAATTTGCAGCCTGATAAACTGCAAGTTGTTGCACATAGGTGTTGGCTCTCCTAAATGTTTTATGGCTGCAAGTATTCCTTAAGCTTTAAACATTTTCCTTTGCAATTTTCAGGACCTGTGTCCTTTCATTACACTAGAATGTTTTAAGTCTTCATCCTTGTAACTCTGAGGTACATAATTGAATTACCTTTCACGTAATCCTACTGCTGTTGGTCGAAGTATCTGCATAATTAAAGGCAGGCAGATACCACAAGTCTTGGCTCTCAGAACTTTGTTTGAGATCATTTTACAAATGTGCAGTTCTAGTGCTTAAATAAGGATTCAGATCTGAAATACTGAAGTGCTATTGAAAATTTATAAAGCACTTCATGATAATGAAGATCTGTCTCTTTCTAGGGAGGACATTAGACTTTTCAATGTAAAATTATATTGCCCTAAGTATGTACTTTCTGGCTGTTGCTGATTGCCAAATTCATGTAAGTGTTAATGGTCAGCCAGGCAGCATCAACTGGAGGCATTGGATTAGAATTTGGTTGAATTTGCTTCAGAATTTTTCATTGAGGACACTAGAGTGATCTCTCTAAAATGCTGAAGTAATTTTAATCTGTATTATTTGCATTGTTAAAGAAACGGTGCCCTCCTTTTATTCAAAATTAAAAAAGGTTGCAGATACTGACCAGTTTAATAAAACTGGTGCAGTACCTAATAGCTCGTGTACCATTTCTACATAAGGATCATAGCTTGAGTACTCTACTCTGGGCTGATTCATACCATACTGTGTAATTAAAGTTTTAGCAAGTCTGTTTGAATAATAGGGAGGAGTTGGCTGCTTGCCTTGTGTGTTGCAGGAAATATCTACCATTGATTCCAGATGCTAAAGTACCAGCTACTGAACTTGCATTGGGAAGGGGAAATTTACACTAATGGAAGGAAACAAATGGAGACATCTGATAGAGGAGATCTGAGAATCTTTCTCAGACCTTAGCTTTTTTTTCTAGTTTGCTTTGAATGTTACATATGAGAGCACAAAATAGCTTGCTGAAAATCTCTCTATTGCAGATGAAATTGTGCGTGCTACTCTGAATTAAATACTTAACACCATTTGTGTTCCTTCTGTTTTGGTTAGCTTTTGATTTTTATTTTTTCTACTGTTTAGCTACAGAACTACTAAAAATAGTGACCAAATCCATTATCGGACTTAATTTTATGCCTGTAAGGTTGAGAAAGCTATCTTTCTCACAAGAGAGATGTGAAGAGGGAAAAATTTCCTTCACTTGAGGGAAGGAAAGCAATCCTTAAGAATAACAATTTGGAGGAAAGATACTGTGATGTAACAATATCCCTTTTGGGGCCGCTTTGTGGATTTTGAGGCCAATTTAGGTCATGACCAGTCAGTGATCTTGTGTGTCAGTCTTAGATGTAGAAGAAGCAGAATTGCTTTGCTACAGCAATTTGTCTGTATTAAGGGTTATATTATGAAAGCTAGGTTTAAATTTTGCTTTTTGAATCAGACGGTAAGAAGTGTTCAAAATATACCTAGTATTTCTGTGTGTAAATTGGCATGGTGATAGTATTTGTAAGAATAAGGCCCTGAGCAGCTTGGTCTAACTAGACCTACTTTGAGCAGGAGGTGGGAGTAGCTGACCTCTAGAGGTCCCTTCCAAGCTATGTGGTTCTATAATAAATTCTATGTGTTAATTTGAGATGGGAAGAGAAATTGCTCTAGAGAGTAAGATGATTATTTTTAAGGTTCTGTGTATTTTAAGTGTCTTGCAGACACAAAGTTGACAAACGCACTGGTATTTAACTTGAATTATAGCACTTAGTGTGTGGGTGTGAAGGACAGAGAAGTGACTTACAATGATCCAATAGTCACAGTAAGATGTCTCTTAATGGCTTGTTCTTTGCTAACTAAGTTACTGCAAATGTGCTTATTCAGTCTCCTGTAAAGGAATATCTTTTTAGTAGTATCAGAAATGCTTTGTGTTAGTCAACCCTAAAGTAACCTGAAGTTTCTCTCTGTGTTACAGGATGGAATGCAATATATATGATTCATAAACCTTCTTAAAACTTGAGGTTCCTTGTAAATTAGCTTCATCTGTGTCTTTGGCAACACAGATAATGCTGCTTACTCCTGGGAAATGAAGCAGCTGCTGCTAACTGTGGTCTTTCTTACAGATGGATATTGATTTCTGTGAACCTAACCCTTGCCAGAATGGGGCTAAATGCTATGATCTGGGAGGAGATTATTACTGTGCCTGCCCTGATGACTATGATGGAAAGAATTGTTCTCATCTCAAGGACCACTGCAAGAACAATTCTTGTAAAGGTACCTGCTGTTGTCCAGAAACTTGTCTTAATGTATTGGTGGTACATTAAAAAAGAAAAGTAGTATTTTGGAAACAGCACAATGCAGAAACATTTTTATTGTACTCACTTGGACTTTGTGAAATAGCGAGGAAGTGAGTAGAAATGCTTGTAACAGTCCAGTCCTTATTTATGAAGATTTAGAGGGTAACTTAGAGTTAACATAACTTTTAAAATGTGGTTAGTCTTAATTGTTGCATAACTTTTTTAAAACTAAAAACGGATTGGTGATGCAGATTATTAGTCTGATGATATACTTCTTCTTCTTAGTAATAGACAGCTGTACAATAGAAGTCTTCAGTAATGCTACCCAAGAAGGAGTGCGTTTCATTTCGTCTAATGTTTGTGGGCCTCATGGACGGTGTATTAGTCAGCCAGGAGGAAATTTTACTTGTGCCTGTGAAAGAGGTTTTACTGGAATATACTGTCATGAAAGTAAGTAGAAGTTTCCTCTAAATTATTTTGTTGCTCTAAAACTTCCTTAAAGTTTTTGTAATGAAGCTTTACAACATAAAATAAAACATTAAAATTTTAATAAAGTTGCATAGAGCATTATTTCAGGTGTACTGCTTGAAATAAAGTTTCTTCTGGTGACAGTTGTCTTTGTAGGGGTTCATGCTTCCGCTGTGAAAGAAAACTATTTTTAGTCCGACTCCAATGTGAATGTGTCTGTACCCACTGCCTTTATGTAGTCTTACATGAAGCCATAGATTTCTCCAACATGGGGATGATAAAGAAGGGACAGACACATTGACAGCACAGCTTAGGAGCATGCATGTTGCTGTTCGAGGTATTTTTTGAACACCTGGATATTTTTGCCGGGTAAACTTAATGCTCTGGTTCAACTTGCTTACATGAGAGAGAATACATCTATAAACCTTACCAGGCTTGAAAACAGATGTTTGAGCTGTTATGTACATACAAATGGAGTATAACTTTGTGCTGCCTTTCCTAGAGACACAAGTGTAGATCACTCCTCTAGGTAGGTGAAGACAGCCTTGAGCAATAATTGTTGACTTTGTTATAGATATCAATGATTGTCTTGGGAAACCTTGCAAGAATGGTGGGACATGCATCGATGAAGTTGATTCTTTTAGATGTTTCTGCTCAAGTGGCTGGGAAGGAGAATTGTGTGACACAAGTGAGTATTGCTAAGCGTTGCAGGGTCAAATATTACAGCTTGCTCTAACAGTTTAGTGATGGTTGGTACGTGGTTAATAATAATGGGGTAGTTTCTCTGTTGTATAATTACAGTCTACCCAGTGTTGTTTGCAAAAGTATTTTCAAGAAGACTTTTGGGTACCAACTCTAAAAGGCTCAGTTCCTTTAATAGGACTGTAATCTGATTCTTTCGTATAGTACAGGATATATCTCAGGTGGAGAGAACTTCTTTTTCTCCTGAGGAGAGACAAAAGTGAATATACCCTGTTAGGGAGTCTACTCATTATATTGCTTTTATTGCTATAAGCGTATGTACTTTTTAGTACTTACTGTACATAAAAGTTTGTTCCTTACCCAATCTACTCATACGCAGTAGTTTACAAACAAAACCAAAAGTTTTCTCTGAAGTTCAGAATACAGCTGTTTGCTGGAAAAACGAAACTACTTTGGTGCTCTACTTAGAAGCCATACTGAATGATACTTTTTCTCTTAAGCTGTCAGAAAATCTTCCATAATTCATGTTGCTCTATATTAAACCAGAGGTTCTTTTCCTCACTTATACAAAGATATCCTCATAACAATGAGGAACGCTGTCATCCTAAATAGTACAATTTCCTTTATGGAGAAGTATTTTATACTTTCTCATGGCTGTGGCTAGGCTAGATCATCTAATTTGAATAACTTTTTTTCTAGATTTCAATGACTGTTCTCCTAACCCATGTCATAACGGTGGCCGATGCATTGATTTGGTAAATGACTTCTATTGTGAGTGTAAGAATGACTGGAAAGGCAAAACTTGCCATTCACGTAAGTGTTCTTTACTTTGATCTTTAGTTTACCCAAAGATGTGTTTTCTTTCTTTGCATGAGACTAGAGTTCCTGAAATTTAAAATAAAACAATTGCAGTTAAATAATAGGCATATTTTCATTACCTCTTCCAGTTTCCCAGCAGCAAAATGGAACATTGAAAAAAAGTATTCGTTCATGTAGTGAAAGTGTTGTAAGAGGTACCCTTAGATTCCATTCCTTTTGGTTGCTTACGTTAATACAGCAAATGGGAACTGTGTTTCTAGTACTGTTGCGTTTAAATATGAAGTATCTTTAAAAGTAATTTTGTGATTAAAAAGTACCTGATCTTAAAATTCAGTAAGACCAACGGAAATTAAAACTGTTTTATTGTGATGTATAGGTGAATACCAATGTGATGCAAATACTTGTAGCAATGGTGGAACATGCTATGATGATGGAGATACATTCCGCTGTTCATGTCCTCCAGAATGGATAGGAAGTACTTGCAACACTGGTAAGCTTTTTTAAATCATCTACAGATAAAGCTAGAAGAAGTAGAGAATTGTTTAAATAATACTGAACTGCTTAGTAAATAGTCACGCTGTTCTTCTAGCTGGCTAGTTCAAAGCTGTTCCAGTTGGCTGGTGACTGAAGTTTAGAGTAATTTTTTCTGCTCACTTGACATGATACTGATTTTTAGGAAGCTGTTCTCCACAGGCTGCTTACATGGTGTTTTACGTAGCTTCTCCTAAGCAGACTTGGAACACTTGGACTTGTGTCTTGACTTCTTTATTAGTCTTTTGAGACCCTGTGTAAAGGTTTTCTTGGGAACTTAGTCCGCCACTTTGCTTGAAGGTTCATAACGTGAATAAATTTGTGATCAAGAGGCGTATGAGCAGACATACTCAGGAAAAATGAAATTAAGTGGTTCATCCTAGGGGATTTGCAGGGTTACTGCCTGCTGTAGGGAACATTCAATCCCTTGATCTTGGGGATTGAATGTAGTCTCCATGGTGCCTTCTTCTGAATATGAAACTTCCATTAGGACCAAGAAGTTGGATGAAGGTAATTTAGTACAGTTTTTCTACTTTTTAGATACAATTGTGGCATTTAATCAAAATCTGAACTTTAAATAGTAGTATTTTATTATGAAGTACACCTCATGACCTGAGTAACTCACTGACAAAGTAGGAATTTAGCAGTATTTGGAGGATGCTTACACAGATGGGGAAAAAATAGATAATATTTTTTTTTTATAAAACTTCATGGTTCGATCAAACAATTGAATTGGGATGATGGTGAAGGTAGGTGAGAGATTATCATGCGATGTGACTATTTTTGGACTCTTTTGACCTTCTTGTAAGTCTTGCACTGTGGACTTAAATGCTGTTCAGGATTGTGATATTGACATAGCCAGATGATAGATACTTTTTGTTTTCTGTGCTAAATAGAGACCTTTTACTGTTTTCAAAGCTAAAAACAGCAGCTGTATTCCAAACCCTTGCATGAATGGTGGAACATGTGTTGGCAGTGGAGATTCCTTTTCTTGCATCTGCAAAGAAGGATGGGAAGGACGTACATGCACACAGAGTAAGGCTTTTCTCCTTTCTTCCTCTGCATTCCCCTGGGATAATTAGGAGTGTCTGGCACAGAGCTGTTAACTGAAATAAAAGCAAGTTTATAGAGTTCATGTGCCAAGATATCTGAATCATTCAGGGTGGGAGGTAGGTAAAGAAGATGGTGCTCAAGTAATGAATGAAGAACTTGTCATGCTTCTTTTTGTGCCTAGTCTCTGCCAAAATAAGACTTTCAGCCTTCTATAGAAATATAATTTTTGGGAGCATGTGCAGAGAGAAAAAAAAATCCTTACAGAAATACTAATTTTAATAATAAAAAGTATGCGGAAAGGCAGGCAGTAGTGTATATTCCATTGTTTTCTCTGAGGATAGCAGTTAACTACTGTGACATACCAATACAGTGAATTGGTTAGGTGGAGTAAAGCCTGCAACTTCGATTTTTATTTTTCTTCCAAGGAAAAACATATAGAAGAGAAAAAAAAAAATCTAAATTTGAGCTTTGTTTTTACTCTAAATCTACTGTGAAATTACTGTTGTATTGATGCATGCCCAATTAGCTATTTTAAAGCTGACACTGCTAGTATAAATGTTAACAAATAATTGGGAGCCATTTTATAATGGGAAAGATTTGTTTAAGAAATCTGGCTAGTTGCACATATATATATATATATGAAGTGCCAAAGTAGTAGTAGTCCTTTAGAAAGCTTTTAGAGCCTGGTTGAATTATCTACTACCAATGCAACCAATACCCTGTTTTATTTCTGTTATGTTGTCATCATGCTGCATATCAGTCTGTGCTGTTGGTATATCAAAATACAGCAAAGTTGCAAAATTTTGCATTTGTTGTCTATTCATAAAATTTAAGGTATTCCATTGGTTTGTTAAGTCTAATTGAACTTTCTTTGCAAATGTGGAAGAAAACATTCAATTCTGTATTATTTTTCTTTGCTTTCCTTATCAAATACAGTGTCCTTTGAACTCTAATATTATACACTAGAAAATAAATATGCCACTACTTACACTAGTCTGTATTCTTTTTTATAGATACCAATGACTGCAACCCTCATCCATGGTAAGTATACAAACTCCAGTTCTGTACCTTTTGTGAAAATAAAAATGAGCACAGTAATATGGATTTCCATTCCGGATTAGAACTAATTCTACCCTAAAATAATTGAAGCCAGCCTCTGTAAAAATCTTACAACAACTTTTTGCCATGCCTTATCTATTCTTTGACAGCAACAAAGACCACAAAACAATCCTGAGTTGCTTCATATATGAAGAGATAAAAGTGTTTTAGTGTAGTTATCAAGCCAGAACTGACTAGTAAATTACTGTGATATGAAATGTATCAGACTAACAGCATTTCAAGCATCTAGAATTGAGTTTTAGAATAAAAATGAGGAAATCAAAACCTGTTAGTTTACAATAAATAACTTTAGATAGTATAAAAATGTCCCGTTAGATCAAATACTATGTAAAAAAGTCTTTTAAAAACAAAATTAATTATTTGGAAGATACAATGGGAGTATTTTAAAGAGGTTGATATTTATGGTTGAAGGGGGAAAATACTGATATGTGGGTGAAGCAAACTATCTACCTTATCTTTCTCTGTTGTCCATTCTGATGCAATAACCTGTACTTCATGTATTAAAAAAAAAAAACAAACCAAACCAAAACCAAAAAAAAACCCCAACCTTGCAAAAGCTTGGGCTTTCTCCTGTTCACTTTACTATGCTGTTTTATCTTCTTGAGTTCTGTTGATATACTTCCCCATGCACGCATGCACTTTTGTAGGATGTTGCTGTTTTAACAGGTGACTTACTAAGCAATATTGTTTATCTAACATTATGCTTTGTTGATGGGATCATCCCCCTAAACAGCAGCAGAAGGTTTAATTAACAAAGCTTTAATTAGAGACCAATGAAACAATGTCTATGGCTTATTAAGTAGACTCATATTATGAAGTAGCAGGGACTTTTTAATTCTGCATTGTTGAATAGTGAGAAGGCCCTATGAATAGGGACAATAGAAATTTGCATTTGAACATGCTGCATGAGACCTATGGTTTTTGCTCATCTTTAGACTAGTGAATCTACCCTGAGAATGTTCGGTGTAATGATGTGTTTATTATTTTTACAGTTACAACGGAGGCATCTGTGTTGATGGTGTGAATTGGTTTCGATGTGAATGTGCACCTGGGTTTGCCGGTCCTGACTGCAGAATTAGTAAGTACCCGTATGGGTAAAGACCTGAAAAGTTGTGCCATTCTGATGCACAAATCGGAAAGAATACCCTGTGACCCTTTTTGCATGAGGTTAGCTGAATTCCAAATAATGAAGCAGAAGCCACCTGTCAGTCAGCCAGGTACTGATACCTCGTAAATAATAGCAACTGACATTCCTTTCTTCATTTCTTTAAATGGAACTGAAATTACTTGGCTTAAATTATACTCAAAGACTTGGTTGCTGGATTTCATAAGACATTTCTGAAGGTTCTGGGGTGCTGGCTTCATAGAAGCTTATGAAGTTTTCAGTATTTTTCTTGATAAGCAACTTGTCGTAAAAGATGGCATATATCACTAGGTGTTCAATTTAACATTAGAAACTGAAATCCACTGAGACATTATAAATGAAAACAAAAACATCAGGAGTGTAGTGCTGGCATGTGAATAACAGAAAAGTGTGATAAAAGTCTTTCAAAGCTATAAAACAAACCTGTTACACTGCAATTATCCTGAAGGATAGAAACTGAAAAGAAGGGGGAACAAAAGACCTTAAAACTGCATTGAAGTGTTGTGGAAGAGTCGTTTTTTTTTTTTTTTTTTTTTAATGGAATATTAGTATTTTGACTTGCATGTGATAGATACCTTATTCTTACTTTATTTTTTTCTGCCTCTTTGAAAGATCAGACTTTGAGTCTTTTGTAGCCTCAAGGCCATTGGGCTTGGTCCTTCCACTCCATCAGTATGGTGGCATGCTTTCAAGTTGATATTTCATCCTCTTTCTGGCAGATAGTAAATGAGCCAACACCTCTAGTTAGAGGGTGACTATAGCACTTGTGGTAGCATCAGCTTAGTGATCTCTGGATAGAGAACCAGGGATGGCAGATAATTGCATATCTAGATCCAGACACACAGTGAGGGATATTGAATTCTTTTCCAGACGAGAAATGCAGAGAGGACTATTTGTAGTCAAAGACATACTGTGCATTTGTAATGGGACTGCAGACTTTTTTTTTCTTGTTTAGACGGCTGGAGATAAAAGGAGTAGCTCTGACAAAAATGCCTTTTATGGCTGATAACAGAAACAGAGTTAACAGTCACTTTTTTCAGCATACAGAGGCTGGAGAATCTTAAACCAACATAGCTTGAAGAGAGGAGGAAAGAGTAGTTAAACCCTGTAGTACTTTAGATACTTCTGTATTTGCATAAAACTTCATCTTAGAGCACTTCTGAAGGAAGCTAGCATAGAACCAAAAGCCCTTCCATATCCATTTGGTATTTTCCATTGCCTACATGGGTAACAGTCTCACCACTACCATTTATCACATTCACTTTCTAAGTCCAGTCCTTTAAACGCAGAAGATGAACTGATACTGTGCATCAGTCAAGAACTGGTGTTCAAACAGTTTTTCTGAGGGGTTGGAGTGGGCGTTCGTTTTCAGTGGAAGGAAAGATGCTTTGGAAGAGAATGGTTATGGTTGAAAATGAAGCAGTTGGTGCCTGTGGCTCATAACTTGACAGGTTGGTTTCTGTTGCCTTTGTTGGTAGAGTCTTGCATAAATTAGTATTGGTCACTTCCCCAGGATAAGAAACACGTTGCTGTGCATCTGAATGGTCTATGCTTCCCTGCCTTTTTCAATAGATTTCTATGGCTATGGATCTTTGAAGGCTGTTTTTTTAAGAGGTTTTTGTGCTAAGTGTGTATGTGCTAAATTAATCTACTCACTATTTCAAGGTTATTAAGAAAAGTAACATCAAATGTCTGTTACAAACTAAACTATTACTCTTCTTCCTTATGGTGAATTGTATTGCAGTAAGTCACTTTTTACGAGCACTGTTGAGCCAATTCATTGTTCAGCTCTTGCACTGTGATAACTTCCTGAAAGCATGTGCTTTTCTAGGAAGCCTAAACATCCGAGATTAGTGCCAGAACAGGATGTGGGACTTCAGTTCTATAGCTGAATGTGGAGAAGACATTAGCACCTTCAGCTGTCCAACACCTCCGCTCAGTGAGATGAGTCAGCATATGACTGCTTCTTTGACCACCAGAACTTCAATTAGGGTGCAATTATAAGAAAACTTAGAGGTTACTGCTGAAATGGTAGAACTGTCCAATTAGGATATTAATTTTGAAGCCAAACTGTCCTTTGCTTGTTAAGAAAGCAGGTATTGTCAGGTTACATCTCAGTAAATGTTCAATTACCATGTTCTATGTCCTTGCCATTGAGTTTTACCTATTTTCTATCTAGATATTGATGAATGCCAGTCTTCCCCTTGTGGATATGGTGCCACTTGTATAGATGAAATAAATGGATACCGATGCACTTGTCCCCCTGGAAGAATTGGTCCTAGGTGCCAAGAAGGTATTCCTATATCTGCTATAAACCTTTACCCAAAACCCAGTAGAGTACAATGTAGCCAGTATAGTTTATATGCAGTAGTCTGATGCGTAAGGAACAGTAGCTAGTATTTTTTTATTTTAAATTTGTATAGCTTCAGTAGCTCAGAGGTGAAGTGTCTGAGTGTGCTATTTTTTTTTCCCTTAGTGATTGGAATTGGAAAGCCTTGCTGGCTTAAGGGAATGACCTTTCCCCATGGCAGCAGGTGGGATCAAGAATGCAACAACTGCCACTGTTTGGATGGCCGTATTGACTGCACCAAGGTAGGCATTTTGACCTATTTTCTTAAATCCTTCTAGCTGAAACAAACCTACTGTTCTTCATGTGCAAGTTAAATCTTTTTTTTTTTCCATCTAGACTCTTACATAGGTCTCCCCCAAACTGCTTTTGTTTTTTAAAAAAAAAAGAAGTGTCTAATGACTTCCTGTAAAAATACTTACGGGATTATCTTTATAATCATAAGCTACTGTCCTGCTCTCTACCTGCTAGAGCAAGCTCTCTAGAAACAGACAGGAACTTCTTGCAGAAAAGGAAATATAAACTGGAATGGAATAATGATCCTTGAAAGGATAAATAAATCACTCTGCCAAAGCTTTGCAAACACAGTTTTAGAGCTCCTAATTTTGTGAAACATTAGTTCCAAGGTAAAGGACATGTAGGAAGAAAAGTTTCTTCAGCAGGTTTATGAATTCACAGATTGCAACCTTTATATTTATTGTGGACTACATCCTGCTGGTTGTGAATTAGAAAAAATAAGACTAGCCTAAATGCAGCTTGAACATATTCGTATTAGTGTGCTCTAACCCTTTCAGCCCTCCTGAGATAGCATTTCAGGATTTGTGGTACCTGTGCAGCTTTACATCACAGCTGGAGAGAGACAAGATCAGTGCTGCTTACAAGTTGTAGGACTAGGTGGGTGGCTCCAGATGAGCGCTAATAGCACTTGCAACATTGCCTTGCATGGCAGTCTCCCACGTTTCACTGGAAGCACCAGTTTAAAAACCTCTGGGCCTTATTAATCTACCCGGCCTTAATCTTACTTTGTTTAGCTACGTTTGTGCTGTAGGCAAAGAAATAACTAAATCTTGAACTTAGTCATTTAGAAATGCTATTTTAGACCCTTTATGGTGTTGTGATTTCAAGTTTGAGATGTCTTCAGAAGATTAACAGTATGTGAAGGTAACTAGAGTCTCAGAAATGGTGTTGCGGTAAATGCAACTTATCTGTATATGATGTTTGGTTTTTTCATGCGTAATGGTACAAATATGCTTTCTTGCTGACAATTGTGCTTTAAGAAATCCATGAGTTCCTAAACTAATAGCTGTATAGTATTACATAGAATTTTAAAGGTTACATCGTGAAACAGAGCTGTGTTTGGAAGCTTGCTGCACCTCAGTACCTTGGGTGTACCAGCATACTGTTTTCATTTGGGAGAGTGGTTGAAGTGACGGTGCTTATCACCAACGTGCATCAGCTCTTAACATCTTCAGCATTCTGTGGCAAGGATCTCTGTATAAATATTGAAGAGAAATTAATCCTTGTGGAGGTGTTTCTCTTTCTAGATTATAGAAGCCTAGATGACTAGTTTAAAATAAGTGCTTGAACTTGTGTATAACTCAGTTATGTGGGACAAATCCGTAAGCCTCTAGGGAGGTATGCCCAGTCACTGGTGTCTCGGGTAATCTTTGCACAGTGTTTACTCTTTTGTCAATACAAAATGTCCTCATTTTGTGGAAGAGCAACTCCATCTGCTAGTAGGACTACAGCACTATCAAAATACGGATTGGTTTTTTTCAGTCAGTAGTAGATCATGACCATCTTAAATGAATCGCTTATTTTGATTTGATGCATAAGAGCAATTAATTGTAACAGTACTTTGTTCTTTTTAATTTCTAGGTGTGGTGTGGGAAAAAACCTTGTCTGTTACACAAACACTGGGATAATTCAAATAACCAGTGTCCCATGGGTCAAGAATGCCAGGAGAAGTATATGAAATGTTTTCAACCACCGTGCACGGACTGGGGAGAATGCAGTGCCTCCGAACCTCTGCCTGCCAATATCAAGTGTCTGCCTAATTCTGGATACTTGGACAATGACTGTGCTAGAATTACTTTAATTTTTAACGGAGACAAAGTCCCCCAGGTGAGAACAGAATTATTAATGAAGTACAGCAATATATGTAGGGATATATTCCATGTCAAAGCATGGAAGATTAACGTTTCTAATATGACTCCTTGCTACCATAAACTTGCAAAATTTATTATTAGACTTCTCTGTTGCTATTAATTGTGCTTTGTCTAAAGGGCGAGGCAAAATTAGGGGTTGTACTGAATATTTTATTTTCTTTTTTTAAATCTCAAGAACTACTTTCTTATATTTCAAGATGGGCTCAGACTGTACTAGGATAGTCATGCAAGCTCAGTTTCTCACCTTTCATTCCAAAACCCCATTCTTCACTTTTCTGCCCTTTCTTGCTGCCCTCTTTGCTGCCTTCATCAGGTCTCAGTAACTGCAAAAACTATTTTTATTTTTGTGTACTTGAACTAAAGTCATACCATGTCCCTTGCTTCTAACAGGGCACTACAACTGAAAATATCTGTTCTGAAATCCGGTATTTACCAGCTACTAGGACTGTTTCTAGGGACAGAACTCTGATAATATTGTGTGATCTGTCTTACTCCACAGAGACTGCAGTGGAAGTTGCTATTGTAAGTATGAGACTTGTATTAATATATATAGGAAAATGTTTTCTTTTGAGTTTGAGCTGGGGAAGAGGTTGTTTAAGCTTGTTTCACTCAGTGCAGGTACTGCAATCTGTGGCTTAGTCTGATTGCAAAGCAATTTTGTGATCTCACAATTTCCTATATTTTGTGATCTCACAATTTCCTATAAAGCTAGATAGCTGAAACTGCAAGTTTAATTAATGACAGAAGGCTACCACAACCTCCTGATAAATTACTCCAAAGACTGATTCAGTCCAAATTAGTGAACAGGTGCCTACCTGTTCTTGTCACAAATCTTGGGCTATTGACCTTCTCAGTAAGGAGATACAGCTACAGGTGGCTGGATTGGATCTTGTGAGGAAGTTTTGGCTGTGCTTTTAGAGTATGGGTGCTTCAGGATGTCCATTAAATTCATAAGTGCTAAGTGGCAAGTGGAAGAAGGTACAAGTTGAGTAGATGAAAGTAACTGTTTCCTACTGAGCTAAAGATTTGCTTTAGAGGCATTTATAGCGCAGTTGCTTGATGCTTGTGTATTGCTTAGTTTCCACGAAGGAGTTAATTATCATAGTAAAGTGTTTATCCAGGCAGAAGCTGGACTGTCTGTCTCTACCAGTACCGTAAAGAACATGCTGAGCCATGATGCAGGAAGCAAAGAGTATGGTATAAATAGAGCAGACTGTTATTAGTCCAAGCTTCTATCTAGATAATTCACATGTCTTGAAGTGCTCCAAACTATGATTAAGTTTAGCTCGGCAGTGTAAGTAACATGGAAGTCAGCTGCCTTTTATTTGAGGTATGTTAGATTAGCAAGTAGGCGTGTTACCCACGAAGTCTGACACTGCATTTGCAGTTTGGATAGAGCCAGCCATGCTATTGCTACAGTAGACTTTTAGGGTACTGTTTTTTAACTACTGTCAGGTAAATTCAACCTAGTGAACTCAGTTAAACTGGATTTAAAAAGTAGGCATCCACGGTTAGGTGACTGCAGTAACTTTTCGTTTTTCCCCTTCACTCCCTTTAGTCTTTTGTCCCGCATCGAGATGAACAAGATAATAGTCTCATACAGAATGCTGCTAATACAATAGTAAATGCAATCACTAAGCGGCAAAACAGCACTGTTATGTTGGCAGTAACTGAAGTCAAAGTAGAGACCATCGTTGTTGGGAATTCATCTTCAGGTAAGGTTCCCAATGCATACATTCTCTGTGTGTGTAAGCATTTTCTGTTCCCCTACTGTCAGTCTCTTCTTATCTTTCTTTACATGTTGGGGAAAATGGTAGATCAGGTTGTTTCTTTAATTGCTATTACTAACTTGAAGAGAAAGTGGCTTTAAATAAAATCAAGATTCTGTGCTTGTGTGCTGGTTTAAACTTAACCTCATCCCTAGCGTAATATCCCCACCTACCCTTGCCACTGTTTTGACTCTGACTTCCAGCCCTGTTCTCCAGTCTAAGCATACCTTTCACAAGATCAGGAGGTGGTCTTATGTGCTGTTCAAATCCTTTCTGATTCTCCTATGTTAACCTTAACTCAACCTCAGCCCTCGATGCTGCTGCAGCACTATAGAAACTGAGGCTGTGAGGCAATGAAAATATGGGGAAGGGGAAGACACACAGTGTGATACTGAGTCTCTTCTGAAGTGCTTATGTATTATTTACCTCCACAAAAGTTAAACATCTTCTAAAATCTTCTAATAGTATCTTCTAATACTTGGCCATGATAATGTAAAACTTTGCTCTCTTTTTCAACATGTGTTTCTCACTAGTGCACAGCTGGCTTAAAATGTAATGTTCATTCCTCTTAATGAGGATATGGTGTGATTGGAGTGACCTTTATCTCTGAATATTGGCTTTCCAAGAGCTATGCCAAAACAAGCAGCTGAAGATATTGCATGCCTGTGTTCCTGCCTGGGGGAGGCAGGAGACGGTCTTTTGGAAGACCCCTGGTAGGCTCCAATTCAACTAAAGCCCAGAGTGGAAATCTTACAGTGGTAGGAGACTCTCCCAACTTTTTCCTAGACCTCCCCAACATAATCTTCTGGAAGATCTTCCACCCATAGTCCAAACCATTAGTAAATTGCCTGGTTCTACTTCCCTTCCATTTCCCTTCTTGGGAATGCCTTTCATCTGTTAAAGCCTTGGCAAATGTACTATTTCCTCAGCTCCCCTGAAGGAGTGTACCAGCTTTGTTCTTGTCTTGAACAGAAATTGCGTAGACGATAAAGAACCAAGCTGAGATTCTGACATACCTCAGCCTCTCTTTCTTCTGATTATGTGTTAAATGCTAGGGGAAAAGGGATGGGGATGACTTTGCCTCCCACCTCAATAAGATTCAAAGATTCTCCTAAGAAAGTGCATAGACTTTGACTTCTCTTGCCGCTAGTGCTAGAGAATGGTTTCCAGACTCCTCACTTTAATATGGATGCTCAGTATTGACCACTGGGCCCCTAATTCTTTAAGTGGAGTTGTTATGAAGTAACCTGGACTCTCATGTTCTTTGATTTGGTTTGTTTTATTGTTACCCCTTAATTGGGTGAGGTAGGTGGAAACCTATCACAAAACATGGTGTAAAGCACTGTGTCTGTGTTGAGAATCTCATTTCTGTGGGGTGCTCAAGTGTCTAGAGGGAGATGATCATTTAGACACTTCATTAATTTCCTCTAGCTTTAAGAAAAAATATTCTGAATTTGGAATCTGTATACAGACAGTTCTCTGTGTAAGAACCTTTTATTAAATAAACTTGGATCCACAGTCATATGACAAAATAATAGATGTGATAGCAGTGGGAATGCAAGCGTTGTATTCTGATCTTGGAGAAGCTGGTATGAAGAGCTCCTTTTTCCTTGAGGTATTTCTCTCCCATTTATGGTTTAGTATTAGATTGCTTATGAAAAATGAGGAGAGAATAGCAGTTACTCCTAAGAGTACAATTCTTCCCCAAACTGCTAAAATACAATTTTTAGATCCCTTGAGGCCAACCATGTCCGCAGTTTATTTATCCCCCTTTACCAGAAGGAAATGTTTGAGAAATGTGTCGTATTCCACATAAGAATATGTTCAGAAGACACTTCAACATTAGAATGAATGACCACAGTGTTGAAGCGGTTGGTTGTTTTTGTACAGCCATTTGCAGGTTATTCTGTAAGCAGTTGTCTTAAAACTGCAGAGGGAATTTGTTTGGATCAGAGGTTAGAGTGGTAGGTTGACAGCATTTGTCTGCAGAGCTTTTGAGCAATCTTGCCATCTCTACAAAAAAGCAAAGCACCTCATGTCTTATTCCCTCTTACCATGGGTGAATCCTTGCTTATCAAGAAGAGTAGAAAAATGTTATTCTGTCCTAGCAGTAAAGTCCTTGGGGGTGTGGGGGGGAAGTCCAACCATACATAAATTTTCAGGAATAGTTTCCTAGAGGAATTAGAGGAATAATTTGGGGGTGTGTGGCTGGGAGAGCACTAGTGAGGTTAGTGATTGGGAATGTGGAGGAAAGCAATTGCCTCGACTCCTTTGTTTATTTGCTGAACAGTGAAGACACTTATCTCTAGTGACAATATTCTGGTGTTTTACTGTGAAGTAAAACTTGGAACATCCTAAAGAGTGCTTGATTGATTTGGTTACGTAGCTCTAACCTGAATGTTTTTTTGAGATAGCTGATAACATAAATGTCTGGACTTCATGGTAAAGGATTCTTCTTTCCAATTGTAAATGCAGGACATACTTCTGTTGCGAGTGCCAGTATTTCTAGAGCAACTCAGAGGCGTAGTACGCTTTATAGCCTGCCTCCTACAAGAATAGACTTTCTTCTTAAGAGTCATTACTGAGGTTTTCTGGGCCAACTTGGCTTAGGTGCTTGAGGAAGAGATGCTGCTTATGTAACCAGTTTGTCTGTTGGAGGGGAAAAACCATCTCAAAAGTAGCATTTTCCCCCTCATTATTAAGCAGGGAAAACTGTAACTTAGCTTATACTAGTAAAGAACATTTCTAGATGGACTAGTGCATTCAGACAGTTATCATTGTGCTGTAATGGCATCTTACTTCCTTTCTCCTAAAACTCTTTTTAGGGCTAACCTGTAGTTATGTATCGGTACTTCTGTTGCAGATGTCCAGTGCTATATATCTAGTTCTGTTAACTCAAGACTTTGGTTTTTTTTTTTATTTGCCCTCTAGATTATTTGGTTCCAATTCTTTGTGCGGTATTTAGCATTGTATGGCTGACTTGTATAATCATCTGCGTGTGGTGGACTCGGAAGAGAAGAAAAGAGAGAGAGAGAAGTCGTCCTCCCAGAGAAGAGGGTGCCAATAACCAGTGGGCGCCTTTAAATCCCATAAGAAATCCTATAGACAGATCTTACAGTAACAAAGACATTCGTTATGAATGCAAAAACTTCATATCTCCTCAAAAAAGAACTTGTGATGCAGTAGAGGAGTATGTAGAGTATGAGGAAGAGGAGGATGAAGAGGAGGAAAGAGATGAGGAAATGGACAAATTCCTCTCTCACAAACTTGCAAAGCCGTTGCCGACAAAGGTATCTGACACATCAGAGAGCAGTCCAGTAAAGAAATCCCATCAAATAGGCAAAATGGACAACAGATCTGTAAAAAATGTGAATGCATCAAACTTTGAAGGCAGTAGAGACTAACCTGTATTTGGAATGTAGGCAGACTGCGCCTACGCTTGCTGGGGAAGGGAAAAATTGACATCTCCACTTTTCAAGGACTAAAAATCTGGAATCAAATGTTCATAGTTTCTTTATTTTGCGTAAAAAAATAAATAAATAAATAAAAATAATAAATAAAATTTATTTTGTTTCTTTAGCCTTGTATAAATTATTCAATGACTGTCAGATGAAAAAAATGAGTAATCTTTGATAGTTGCTATTTTTGTAAAGTTTACTTATAATACACTCGCTGTGTGGCAGAGGAGAGGTATTTTCAATATGTGTAAAGTTTATTACAAAAGACTGTACACTGTTTACAGAATGTATTTCTTTTTATTACTTGCTCTAATTTAATGGTGGCTTTAAAACCTCCTGGTTGAGGCAATTGTGTGAACTTTAAACTGCTTTCTTGACTTTGAATCTCTATTAATGGCAGCTCACTGCACTTGTTACGTTAGTAGCTTCTGTAAGATTTTTTTTTTCCAAATTTGCCTTACACACTTTGTAATAGGAACAAAAAAAAAATCAGAGATCTTTCAACTGTGGTTTAAAAGTGGCCTTTTTATTTCTGTTTAATTACTTTAGAATTGCAGTATTGAAGCATGTGACAAGTGCCTTGAGATTAAACTTTTTCTATAGCAACTGTCAAAGACTGCCATATCAATATAGTAAAATTGTGAGAACTCTAGGTTCCCCAACTGACACAGTTTATTTTCTAATAGTGAAAGTGCTTTTTTGTAAATATGTACATATTAAATGAATCACTCTGTATATTTGATTTAATAACTTAAATATTTTGGTCTTTTTTTACATGTCATTCCTTTTAATTTATGTTGCAGAAAAAGGAGGTTTTATGGCAGTTTATAAGACTTTTTTTGGTATTATGTCCAGATTAGAAAATGATGTTAATACAATCAATGTTAGGAATCTGTTGGTCATTTGTATTTACATAGGAGCATAACCACTTACATGTAAATAGATCCAGAAATGTTTGTTTATCCCCATGTTCAGCCCATCTCAAGAACACTAACGGGTGCATCTACTGTACAGTACCAACATAGTGAGGCATTGTTTTTTTCTTTTGTGAATATGTTAATTACATGTGGTATTACTTTTGCGTTTAAATACAGGCCTAATGAAGGGAACAATATTTTCCTCAATCTTGTTTCTGTTGTGCTTTATTCATCTTTTGCTCTAAAGAAAAAAAGGCTGGCAAGCTCAGAAGATGGGAGTACCTCATTAGAAATGGTTATTTGTAATGGAAGGCTTATGCGTTTGTTTTTTTTTAAAGGCCTTATTGTTGCTATTAACTGGGCAAACTATAAGTTTATTTTAATTACTGAAGAAGCATAACACTACATACACCTAGTTACCCTGCCAGTGAGAGGAGCGGATGTTTGAGAGTATAAACTCTGGCCCATGAACAATGTAAACATGAATGTTTTGAAACCAGTTATTTTATACAGGAACGCAGGATTTGCTTTGCAGGATCTTCTGTTTTAGTACATTTTTGTTTGACATGTTCTTAAAAAAAATTCAGAAAAGAAACTATTTATTAAAGCATTTTATAATGATGTTTGTTGTAACTTTTTTACTTGTGCTAAATATTCAAAACTTATTTTGATAACCTGGTTAGGAGTTAGTTTAGAAAAGGGTACTATCCTCATGTTCCCCAGTATAATCCTGAGTATTTAAACCAAAAACACTTTTTTTTCCTGCTACTCTTGTAACTTTTTGTACTGTAATGCTGCTGTCTTCCATAATCTAATAAAATGATTCCCTCATTGTGTGTAAGATACTTCAGATTGTGTTTGCTTTCTAAGTGCTTGGAGTTCTGATGTGATGAGGCTAAATGAAGGAGTGCAATCCCTGATTTAACACACGGTACTTCCTGCAACCCGAGCTTACCGCCTGCATCCAAGTGCCGATACTTCCTGAGCCAACTTGGCAGCCCTGTCCTCTGCCCACTGCTGCGCCACTGACCGTTTGCGTAGGAGGTGGTATCCCACGTGTGGTCTAGAGACACAGACGCCTTCAGTACCTAAACCGGGACTCTCCCTGCGCTGCCCCTTTGCGAAGGACAAAGGCTGGTTTTAGCTGATGGTTACTGGCCATGTGTACGATGCACCTTTTTTGAAATGGCTCTGCTCCCAACTGCTGAGCGGAGGCTTGTCTAAGCAGTATTGTTTTGCTTCCTTGGGTAGTAAGAGGGCTCTTGAGCATGCAGGGGCTTGAGGCGTTCTTGCCAAATTGAGCTGGATTTTTAAGGTAATACCTTTTTCCTCTATTCTGCGGCCATTCAGACCTTTTACTTGTCAAGCTCCAATTTCAGTTTTGTAGGTCTATGCCTCTTTCTTATGGTGACTTGAATGGCTTTTGTACAGAATATTTTCTGTACTGAAAGGTGAATGATTAATGTAAGATAATATGGAATATAAAAGTTGAATTTTTCTAGTAGCTGTCAACCTCTAAAGCAGAATTCTAGATCTAGATTTTATTCCAGTCATCATACAGTTACTTTTTTATTATTTCCTTGAAGTATTGGCTTGTTTTTATGTTGATAAGAGAGCTGTTTCTAAGTCAGTTCTAAAAATGAAATTCTATTGTTATCTTTGATTTCCACTTTTCAAATATCTGTCTCCTGCCCTTGAAGAAAGGCTGATGGGGGAGGGGAAACCCAAAGCTGAGATAAGGAACCAACACTTTTTCAGTGATGACTTTCTAAAATCAACCCTGGTGCCTTGGGAAAACTTAATGTCTGCCACTAGCTCCTCAGAAATAGTGGGAGCAGTGCTATAACCATTCAGGACAGTGCCAGGTTAGAAAAATGTCTTTTTGTAATATGCACTATTCTCAGAGGATGCAGTATTTGTGAGTACCTGCTGCAGAGAGCAATTTCTGATTCTCACAGTGCACTTAAAATAGCTGAGAGAATGCTCCTTGTTGGAGTTTTTACATGAATACAAATAAATGTAGTGGGTGTTGCTGCTGTAGGCGAAAGGAGAAATAACAGATTATTATACACGTATAGAATAAGGCTGTTGCTGCTCTGTCACACAGCAGTGAGCTGGCTCCTGAAGGTGCTAGTTCTGCTTCTTGGTATTACTGAAAGATACAAAGTAATGGGGTCACAACAGTGGTCATCACCCAGTGTTCTAAATGAAGGGTCAGCACATTCCCCGATGGCTGATACTGTGCCCAGGGCTTGTTCCCCTGTGGATTCATGAAACCAGCATGGACAAGCGATCAACTTGGTACTGCTGTTTGCCTGCCAAAAACAAGAATTATTTTATGCCATCTTCATACGATGACCAAGGGCGAGTTACGTAGACTGAGATAAGTGAAACAAGGTGAATAAAAGAGGAGGGTGAACAAGAGGTAAACTTTTTTGACTTGCACAGTTTAGCCTTGATCCATTTTATACAGATTTTATTTCTATGCTGCTCTTAAATTAATTGCATGTCTTCTCTACTTGCTCCAGATGACCTTATTCAGTAGTTTTATTTCCTTTTGACTTCTTTTTACATGAAATTCAACTCGTACACCTCAACTTCTTGCTGGTGCACATGTGCTAAGCATTATGTTACTTCCAGGATCATATCTGTTACAAGAACTACATAATGAGGAAAAGTAGTAAATGGGCTCTTCCTTGAGATTTTTGTAAGCAATGAGTAGTTCCAGGTTAATTCTTCTTCTCCAATGCTCTTCTCAAGATTTGATGCTAACCTGAAACACTTGGTGAGCTCAGTTCTTTTGGCCATTTGCTGTTGTCTGGTTTGTTGTCCAGCAGACAGTGTAATTAGTCCTCTTGAGGTCAAACTATGCTTGGATGGGAAGTTAGTTCGTACAGCAAAATAACTCACTGCTGCCCTATACTTTTTCAAGAACAGCCTAAAAGTTGAAAGGCATTTTCGTTGCTGCATTGGAAGCTGCAGAGGACACTAGTTGCAATGCTAGTTGTGAGGTAGCTTGGACAATAAGGGGTGGGGGGAGCATGGAATTAACTCGCACAGGAATTTGGGTTGGTTCAATTCAGTCACACGCGTGCATCTCTCTCTCACTGTTCTTGAGTGCTGATGGGCTATCATAGTCCTTTGGATGCAACAGAGAAAGGATGAGCCTGAAGTAGAGTTCAAGTAGCTTGTGAGCCTTCCTAGGCAGTTAGCATCCCTTCTGTTAGGCGGTCCAGCTGTGGCCTTTGGGGGGCTTATTGTGAATGAGGAGGGTAGAGGCTGGCTTTGCTTTTTCTCCTTTCTCAACAGTAAAGTAGGCGTTTGAGTCGCTCTTGGTAGGAATCTTGCTCTTGCTTTGGAAAAATTATGTCAATCTCAGACTTGCTCTGTTCAGCGCTGCAAAGCAGTCCCTAACTAACCTCTTGTGCTTATTTCATCACAGATGGTGGAATAAAGAATGGGCTTATAAAACAGTACAGGAACAAAAGGTCCTTTTCCCCTTGGGAATGCAATATGACTAAATCCTTCCCATGTTCATCCCTTTTACAGCACCCATTCTTGTGCACACAATGTTTCTATAAGGATATATGGAACTTCTGCTCTGTATACAAGTGATTTCTTTCAGCATGACAGGGACTTAGTCTAAGTGCAAAAATCTCTCTTCTTCAAACACTTGATTATAAACATCACCTTGCAATCAAATGCTTATAAGAATGTCATAGGTAATATTCCTAAATAGGATGTATTTTTTTTTTTCCTGCAAGCATCACTAAGTTTCATGGTTCATTGGGTCACCTTTTCCCTTGTAAAAGCCAGTAAAATCTAGGTGGTTTATAAGAATCTCCTTTTTAAACTGCATATACTACATCTGGAGCAAGAAGAAACAGACATTGTATAGGGCGGTGCCTGTATTCATAGCACTGAGTCAGTCTCACAAATGAGCTGGACAGAGACCCAACTCTCCTGCCTCAAAGTTATTGGAATTATCTTATCCAGGTTATTTGCAGAGAGTCAGCATGGTTTGCACAAGGTGTGTGATTTCCCAATGATTGAACAGTGCTATCTTGATGATTCTTGCAGCCAATAACAAGTCCCATAGTTCATACCTATAGCCTGTTCCTACAACTATGCAGATGGAGCACATCCCTCTCAAAGGTCACTTTGCAGTGCCTTCATGAAAGGAGTATGTAAATCAACTAGCTTGAGTGAAAAATGACCAGGTCTTTAGAAACTCAGAGGAGGAACTTCAATTAATTTCTTTCCCTGGCAACAAAGCTGCTTCAAATTTTTCTAGATGGGCAAAAAAATCATGGAAACCTTAAACAGGCAGTGTTTAGGAAGCGTTATGCTTTTGTTCATCTTAATGATACTCCATCCTTATTATTCTTTATAACTACAGAGACACAAAGAATGCGTGCTTTTCTGAAAACCAAACTAAGATTTCTTTTTCTTCAGTGGTGGATAAGGCAGAAGGATCACTTTGCAGGTGTAAACGTGACAATCCTGTAAGGATGCAAGACTGTGACTAGGGAGTCACGCTGTTATCTGGCCTATGGGTTCCCAAGAGAGACTACTGCTTTCAAATGTTCTGTCAAAAAAAAACACAAAACCAACCAAATGCAAATCCTTCAGCCCTGTTTGGTAGGGAAAGACTTGTTGACTTGTAGATCTTTCTCAGCTGCTATTCTATCTTTTCTCCCACCCATCTGAAGGAGGCTTGGGTTGGAGGGGACTTCTTCCTGCGGCAGATTTGCCATGCCGATAGGCTACATATGAAAGAAGGTTGAGCAGGGAGCTGTGGAGCAGGTTTGGAAACTGCTGTGGCAGCGGCATACATAAGGCCCTTTGAAGGCTTGGCAATCTGCCTGGAGGCATAACTCTGGGCATAACCCCACCTATTAATTAATAAAGCCCTACCTGTGGGTGGAAGTTGATTCAGCCAGCAGCCATACTGGTGCAGATCAAAGGTCCATCTAGTCTAGTATCCCGTGTCCTCCAGCGGCCAGCGGAAGATGCTTAGAGAAAGCGCAAGAAAGCAGCAAATTGTAGTGTGATCCCTTCTCATAGCCATCCAGCTTCTGTTGAACAGTGGTTTAGGGGCTTCCTGAGCCAGACGTGTTTGATAGGCACCTCTTCTCCAGGGCATCATATCATCCCTTTTATGCTTTAGGCCTCCGCAACATCCTGTGGCAATGAGTTGGGTGGAAAAGAGCTCCCTTTTGTCATGAACGTGTTCCTTGATAAGGTGACGTGAGTACAGCAAGCAGTTTTTACCTCTCCACCATCTCCACAACATTTGGGATTTACAGTGTGGACACCCCTCTCTCCCTAAGTCTTGGGGTTCAGAGTCCCAGTCTCTTCCCTCTCCAATTGCAGAGATGCTGTTCCACATCTCCAGCTGTTTCTCCTGTTTGAGCTCTGTGCCTTTCCAAATTATTCTCTGCTGCTTTTGAGTCGGGATGACCAAACTGAGCAGCATCTGATGCGCAGGCACCCCACACAGACCAGTGTACTGTTCTCCATTCAAATTCTTTCTCAACAGTCCCTGGTGGGCTGGTTACTTTTTGGCCCCTGCTGGCTTCAAGACTGATGAGGAAATGGAGATGGTTGTTTCATGCTTGGCTCTGTATGTGCCTGGTTCTTGTCAGAGCGAGGGTGCAAAGCTGTCTGAATCCTGCTGCTCCGAGTGCGAGGGTCCCTGGAGAAGCTCACTCTACCCATGACTGTCTGCGAGGAGCAGCACTGGGAGGTGGGGAGAGGGGGTCCACACTGGGCCTGAGCATTGTGATCCCATTTGTTTGGGAAGGGAGGAATATGCCAATGCCCAGGACTCATGCATACAAGGCTAGCAGAAGAACTAACCCTGCAGCCTCCCCAGCAGGGAGGAGGCTGAAAAGGATATGGGCATCAGTGACTGTGGAAAAGGACTATGTTTTGGGGAATGCTACATCAGTAAGATCCAGAGATGAGAGTCAGGTAGGTACCACATCGAGTTGGTTCATCCCTCTTCGATTTCCCTGCTGCTGAAGAGCTGTGCAACAAGTCACAGCTAGCATAGTCTCTCAAAAGTGGTGTGTCCACAACCCCACGCTCTTCAAGGTGAGGCTAAAATGGCCACATTGATGCTGTACCACCAGCACTCACGGTTTGCTGTTGGAGAGGCAAAAGGGAGAAGGAAGAAGGGTTGGGTGGCTGGTGGCCGTTGTCCTGTGCCCAGCCCTGGGCAGACACACGGTTGCTCAAGCCAGGAGGAGAGCAGCCTGGGTGGCTTCCCCACACCGTTATCCAGCAGAGCGGCAGCTCCTGTTCAGCACTGGGCTGCCCGTTATTAAAAGCTTGGCAACATCTAAGAACTGCAGACAGCTCGTTGTTTTAGGAGCTGATGAAATACCCTAGCAGGGCTTTTCTATGTCCTGGTACCTCACAGTGCTGGAAAAAGCAGCAACATAACTCCATTCAGATATGGCTCAAAATTACAGTTTTGTATATTTAGGAGCTGTAGTTTTATATAAAGTTGTAAGTGTTACATTGTCTTAAAATAGTATACGATAGTTGTTGGGGAGAAGGGGGTTGTCCCTCCTTTGGCACCTTTGTTAGGTGCAATCCCAGGACCTCACCTCTCTATGGATTAGAAATTCAGGGACAGTCTGTATCTGTTTCTCCTTTTGCCACATGGCTTATCTAGTTCTTCCCTCTTTGGTGGTCCCTTCAATGATGTATGTCTACATGACTGGGCTACACTCCAAAATCCTCTGTGTGTTACTTACAAGGAGGTGTAAAGGGGCGTGAGAAAGGGCTGTTTGGTGCTGAAACCCCAAGTCAGCCTGCACAGGAGGTGTGCAAGCCAGCTCTTGCTCCGGCCAAGGTGACATCCCTGACCTGGCCTGACGTCCGTGGGGCCGAAACACCCCCGGGCAGGGCTGGCCCGTCTGCAGCGCACCGAAGGTTCAACTGCTGCAGCATTTTCTAATCTCCACTTCCCAAAAGCAAATGGAAATGGTGAGCGCAGCAGCTTCTCAACAGGAGGCAAAATAAGGTGTTGCTGGAGTTGAACGTTTGGGCAAGCTAAAAGGTGAGTGTGGATCAGCAGACTCTCCTCTCTGTTTCTCTCCTCCCTCCCTTTTCTTTTTTTTAAATAAAATGACAGCCAAAAAAAAAAAGATGAAAAAAACTAGCAGCAAAGAAAGAACTCTGCTTTCTCGCGACGTCCTTGAGCATGCGCTGGGTAGCACAAGGGTGCTGCCTTGGCTCCCTGGACCCCAGTGGGCTGCTGGGGGGTGCCTGGATGCAAACCTCAGCCTGGCAAGGGTCCCTGGCATGGTGGCACGGGGACAACCCTCGTGCAAGGCCCTGAGGTGCCACGGATGCGTTGGGTCGGCAGGGAGGTGTTCTGACAGCCCGCTGACATCGCTTTCAGTACAGATAAACCAGCGAGGTTATCTCAAGTGCAGCAATATCCTCTAAAAAAGTGAGGAGAAGAACCTACTTTGCACTGTGTCACCATGGATAAAAACCTGTTAATGAGCAGCGGTGGTGGGAGCGGAGACCCAGCACCTTCTACGGGCATCGTGCAGCAGCAGCCTGGGTGTGCGGGACCCCCAGCGAAATGCAGCGGAGGGACTACATGGCCAACATTTTCCAGCCTGGGTGTTTAAATTTTGCTCTATATTTAGTGCCCTTAATGAGTGCTTTGATTTGCAGTGTTTCCAAGCACCTGCTGCTTCCATTGACTCTGGTGGTCTATATGGGTCCCAGCAATCCTCAGGGTTAAGCTGCTCTATCTACATGCCTAAATTTGGGTACTTGGGTTGGGAGCTGCGGGTGCTATATTCTGCTTGGGTTTGTGTTTCTCCTGCTGTGGGGTAATGGTGCTAAACTGGGGTTTGTGGGCCAAGTGTTTTCAAAACAAGGGCGGCTTTGATTTGCCAGTTTCTGGTTCAGCTCATCTGAGCGATTAATCGTTTATTGGAGCAGAGAGCAATTAAAACTTCTGGAAATAAAAACTGAACTAAGGCAGACACCTTTTTCCTAGCAGCAGATGCCTGATGCACACACAGCTCGGCCGCTGCGGTCCATCTCTTTTGCAACGGGAGTGTTTTTCATGGCCTGTCCCCTGCAGACCCGGTGGAAACGCTGAGCTCTAACGCTGAATGCAACCGTCCTGCTGTCAAAACCCCCAGCTGGCTGTGACAGCTCAGTGGGGCACCACTGCCAGCAGAGCCAGCACTTGCCTTTTAAGGAGCTCTGGTCTGGAACTGGGCATAAACACTTTTCCCTTTCATGCTTCTTTCCAGGGCAGGTAATTTATGTATCTAGGTAAGCACTGGCAACCATGTCCATGTTTCTGTCCCTTTGTAATATCCTGTTGTTGCTTTCCAGAGAAAAATACCAGCAGATATTCAAGGTTACTTCCTTGGCATGCTCTGTGTGTTTTCAGCCTGATTGTATCTGCACTGCTTAGACATTTCCTGACGTGCTGTATCTCCCCTGCTCTTGCATCACGGGCTGAGCATTAACTTTGCATCCTTTGCTGCAACAGACCTTTCTTTCCCAACCATGGCCCCAGCTATCTTTCAGAGGCTTGCTTCCAGCCACGTTCCCTCTTTTCTGCTACTCCCACTTACCCAGATTGCTCCGCAGATACTTCTTCACGCTGCTCAATAGGCATTGGATGTTGAGGCAAGTCTTTACCCGGAGCAGGAGATGAAGAGTGAACATGGCAAGGATCAGATGCCCACACGGGTGCTGGAAAGGGCCCTCAGTTCTCTTACTTCAAGACAAATTACATCTGTCACAGGTGGTTTTAAAGTGTCTCTCATCGTGGGTTGACTGCTCCAAGGCTGCATCCAGCCATTGCTCTGGTTCTCTGCAGCACCTGGATGAGACGGAGCAGCCCCGGGATCCTCGCGTGTGCCTTCGTTCACTGACCTGACCCTGCTCCCTTTGCTCATGCAGACCCTGAGAAGTGTGAACCCAGGTTTGCTGTTCCTCATTGCTGCAGGATGCTTCTGCCTTGAAATTCATTAGGGCCTGTACTCATCTCCAGTCCCAGGCCTGGGCTGCGGCAGCACGGTGCAGCCCCCAGCACAAAGCCTGTATTGCACGTGATGCTGCAGATGAAAGCTGTTGTTTGTTTACAAGCTTTCCTCAATTAGAACTCATTTGCTGCTCACACACTATATTTAAAAGCTCATGTTTAAATCAGCGCTGGTGATTTAGGAGTGCCTGTTTTGTTTTCTTTCCTAGATACGTACGATAATTCCTCCACCTGTTAGAAATGTGTTGCTAATATTTGCTGTCAGGTTTCTTTTTCTTTTTTTTTTTCCCTGCCAGGATAGCCAGAGGCCTGCAAGTGTTTGTTTAATCGTAGCTGTTTATTTCTCATAAATTTCCCTGTCTGCAAATCCATTTGGGATCAGGCAGGGAAAAGCTTTGCAATCAAGCTGGATTTGATCAAAATAGACAGAAAGTTTCAGTTTGGGCATTCTGGCAGCCCAGGATCTCTTCAGAGCCAGTCTTTCGGTGAGCCTTTCCAACACAAACCCTCGGAAGTATCAAAGGGGTAAGTTCATGTCCCGGTGCCACTTTGTAGACCCGTGTCCTGGCTGGTGTCGAGGGTCCCGGCCGGTGGGGCAGCGGCAGGAGTTCTGCCCACAGGGTGCTTCCCTGAGCCCGCTCCAGCCTCAGGGGCCCGCTCCCAGCCAAGCCACTGCGCCCTCCCGCCAGGGCTTAGGTGACCTTTTAGCCTTCATTGTCGCAGGTCAGCTAAGTGGCAAAAAATCTGATTGGATTTTTTTGTTGTTTCTCAAGGTTATTGTTTTTACAACTTTCCCGTCATTTTCTTTCTACTCTGATTATTCTTCATTATGCCTTTTTGTTAATTCATTACAAACTTATCACCTGATGTCTATGTGTACATTTTTTCAGAAAAGCAAATCAATCAGATCAGATTTACCCATGGGAGGATAACTTCAGCCTTTCAAGAAAAGTTTTGTTGAGATTGCAAAGCCATTACTATAAAAACTGTCTTGTGTTTGTGTG
Source organism: Theristicus caerulescens (assembly GCA_020745775.1). Classification (NCBI taxonomy): domain Eukaryota; kingdom Metazoa; phylum Chordata; class Aves; order Pelecaniformes; family Threskiornithidae; genus Theristicus; species Theristicus caerulescens. Next base: position 62,509,239 of record CM036564.1, on the reverse strand, counting down.
CACTTATTTCATTTCACCTTTCCGTGAAATGAAACTTGTGAGAGTTTCTTAGCCAATTTCCAAAGTAAGGTTAGGAAACCTGGGGTAAGCCCAGGATGAAAAGACAAACTTTCCTGCTGTACAGGTGAACTGATCCAGCAGACTTCCAGGGAAGGGGAGCACCCCCAAGATTTGACACCTATGGCTTTGGGTTTCATCAGTCATTTCTCCCAACTAAACCTGTCCTGCCACAGCCTTATTTGTAGCATTTTCCATTTTAATATTTTGTTCTGTCCACCTACTGAATTTTTATGACATTGTATGTTTGCAGAGACCAAGATGGGTTTTCCAATGGGCTATGGACTGGGATGCTGACAGAGATGTTCCCACTAGGTATCTGACTGGGACACGGCATTTCTTTCTTCCATACCCCTGGACCTTCCCTATATTTCATGCTTTATCCAAGGGCCAAGTGCCAACCCCCGTTTCCCACTTCCACACTGTGGAAGTCAGTGGAATCATTCTGGAATTTCTGCAATGTGCATGAAAACTTCTTTTTTTCCTTTCATAATTTTTAGAACAACTTGAATGACTTTGAGGATGCAGTCAGGAAACATAATCATGAGTAAGATAGAAACAAGAAAGAAAGTCGAGTCCTTGTTGTATCTTCCATGCTATTTCCATCTCCAATGTATTTCCTCTCTCAAATTGCTTCTCTCCAGAGTCACACTCTGCCAGAGATAACTAGGTGGCGGTGAGTGAAGAAAGGAACGGTATTGTCTACAGCTTTGAACCATGAATAGCCCTTGGAAAAACAGCAGCAGAGAGAGATACAAGTTCACGTTGATAAAGCAGGTTGCCAAGTGACAGAAGACTTGATCCTGTTTCACTGAAGTTGGCGATGAACTCCCACAGACGTCACTTTTATCGCTGCTCCCAGCCCATCTTGGGTACCGTCCACCACCAGCCTAGGCAGAGTGTGGGCAGAGCGTGGCTCTGAGGATTTCTGCAGGGATGGGGCTGGCTTTGCTGGTTGAACATCCTTCTGCTGCAGCTGCGGGGGCCAGGGTAACGTGCACCCATGAGAACCATGCTGATGCTGTGCAGTGTCCTTCGGCTTTGTGTTGTTGAAGGAGTGAGCCCACATGCATACACATACATACATCATGTTTATGTATCTCAGGGCCTCATTAGCCACCAATTTGTAAGCAAAAGCCCCAGCAGACAGCATCTGCTGCCGTTGACCAGTCCCCATTGATGAAGACTGAGGCCCTCAGCTCTCCGTTGGTATCACAACTCATCCTCAGTTCTGGCTCCATCAGCAAAAGCCACCCCTGACTATGTCAGTCCAAACCCCAGTATGCTCCTCGAACGGCACAACGGGCCGATCCCAAGCGAAGGGCTCACCTTGACCCTCCACCAGACCCGCCACTGTGGCTTCGCCAGGTGATGGAAGGGGATGAAGCAATTTAAGGCCGTTTCGATAGCTGCTCACTTCCCTACTACCCTTTTCTGCCCGCTCAGCGCACATGGCATGAAACATCGGGCAGCCCTGCAGCACCCTCACTTACCGCTGTCACTGAGACCATTTGTCAAAGCCCTGCATAATGTCAGCCGACAAAGGGAAACCATTTTATTTCGGTGCCTCCAAGGGGGCTTGATGAATAGCTGAACTGCAGCAGCCTAATGGATTGGGGGGGGGGGGAAGTGGGACGGGACATGGCAACAATTTGCTGGGAGGCGTGTGGGGAAATGTTGTTGCAGTGATGAGGAGCGGGAGATGGAGTAACAATGGCTCCGGTTTACATTGTGCTGCGCCGGCGCTGTGATCTGCTGCCAAGATCAACCCGGGAGAGAGGAACTTGAAAATAACACGAATAGTGTGGCAAGAGAGATACCCTACAGCATATCCTGCTCCCTCAGACTTTGCCTTTGAGTCAGGAGTGAAATATTGGAGCTATTGTGGTGAAGTGAGACTTAAAAATAGAAGGAAAAATTGCTGCTTTTTTTTTTTTTTCTCCAGGGGGACATTAATTGTTTTTAAGTTGTGCTACTTCTAGTTTGAGGCAAGAAGGAAAACACTTCAAGGCATTGAAAGGGCTAGAAAACATGTCACTCATCAGCTGTGGTGTGAGGGCTCCCCCTTATCTCCATTGCCATAGCAATGCTGCTGCTCCGGTTACTCTCCCCGATGGGTTTCACACCGCTCCCTGCATTACCCTCCGTGCTCGAGATCCTTTCATAGCAAGCCTGGTTAATACCACAAGTCTTACAAAAAACTAGTGCCCAAGCTCAGCTTTGGGCTTGGGGGAGTGTTTCTGGTTACCCGTGTGTGTGCCCTGTGGGGGAACAGAGGGTTGGTGCCAGGAGTTTCTGCACAGGAAGTGAAGTTGTCTTCCAGGCAAAAGATAGAAATTGTCCTCTGTCTTGCAAGGGCAACAGCCTGGAACCAAACTGGGTTTGGGGAGTTACAAAGCTTATATTTCTTGTAGTGTTTTAACCCATTTGTTTTTTTCTTATTGCGAGGATCGGTGGGCTAGGGCCAGTGCAGGTGGCTGGTAAAGCTTAGGGGTCTCTGGGTGTTCAGAGAACTGCATTTACATGAATGTGGGATGAAGCAGACCATCATCAGATCTTGTCACAGCAATGCAGATGCTGCTTATCTGACATCTTCAGAAACAGCACACCCCTCTGTGTTAGGCTCCTGACTGGGCGCTGCAGGATGCTGCTGACGTTGGACCTCTCAGAGGTACTTTTCTGGGTGCACCAAACCCTCCCTGTCTGCCTCTGAGCTTCTTTGGGAACAGAGAAGCTGGGCTGGGACACCAGCACCACCACTACCCCTGGACAGCTGTGGATGGCTTCCAGCCGCCCTCCCGGGGGGGGGCCCCCCATCCCAGACCTGCTGCCTCCGTTCGATGAGTGACTGCTGCCACGCAGGGACTGGGCTGCTCCCCTACAAGGAGAACGCTGCACTGGTTTGTATAAATATAGCACATGACATTTATGTCTGAGTTTACCAAATTCAGCCCTTTCCCACCGGTAAACTGTGAGAACCAACAGGGTCATAGCTTTTATGGCCAGAAGGAATTGCTAAATCTGGATTTACCCAGATCACAGAACTCAATTGCTCAAGCTCAGTAGCTTGTTTCACTAAAGACCACATTGCTCTGAAGACACTGGGAGATGGAGTGCCTCTTTCTCTTTGTCCCAGTAACTGGTCACCATCATTGCTCAGTTCTGTGCTTTCCTTCTGGTTCAAATATTATTGTCCTTAACTCTCAGACCACCTATGCCTTTGGTAATGTTAAAGATTCCAGTAGCACTGAATATTTTCTCCCCTTCAAAGCATGTATATCAGGCTGTCTCTCAGTCCTCTTTTTGCTAAAGCTAAGAAGGAGAGATTCAGCTTCTTAAGAGACTGCCTCTAAGGTCTCCCCTCCCCCTCCTCCTTGTATTGCTGCTGTGTCTCTTATATCCACAATGGATAACATGTATCCCCAGCATTCAGCATCGGAAACCCGGTCTCTCACAATTTCCAAAACTAAGGATGTTTCATTTTTCCAGAGGCTCTGGAAAGGGCCCATTTCCAAACCAGGCACTTTGGAATGAGTTTAACTGAAGACTCCTCTGTGGCTGAGATCCTCCTGACAGCAGGTCATGGGAAAGCACCTCCATGGGAGGTGGCCACCACTGAACAAGGAGCCGACGGTTTCTGCGGAAAGGTGGGGGACATGGCTGCAGCTTGCCCACGTGCACATCTCCTCCAGAAGCTCAGAGGAGCTGCCGTGCAACGGCTCGTTTCTGCAGCAGATTGAATCAGCAGAAGGAAGTGAATAAAGAACAAACAACAGATCTTAAAAGATGGAAAAACTGCTTCTTATCGATGTGAAGCCTGACGAAATACCCAAGTGAGTGCTGTTCAGAGATGGCACAACTTGATAAAGGTGATGAAAACACAACATGAGGGCAGAGAAACAGCTCAGGGGCCAGTACTGCACTGGACATGGGGGCTGGCATCCCAGACAAGATCCCTGGCCAGCTGGGACAGGTCTGATGATAGTGCTGTGATGGGTGATCAGTGATGTTTTGAGTCCGTCACACGCTCAAGGAGGGGTATTGAATCAAACACTGAAAGAGGAGCAGGCTCAAGTCTTTAGCATAGGGGCTTTTCAAATGCCCTTAAAAAGGAAAAGGGCAATAACACCAACAGCACCCAAACATTGGAGGAAAAATGAGTCATCGTCTAAAATCTGGGCTATTCATGCCAGGTTATGGCAATGCTTTTAGGCCCCAAAACTCTGAGAGAAGGCTGGGGCGAGGAGGTTCAGGATGTATGGCCCTGATTGCCAGAGCTGCTTGCTGGAGAAAGAGGTTTCCTTTCCACAATGTGTTTTTTTAGCTCAGCACCCAAAGAAAGCCTCCCATGCAGCCTTCCCTCTGCGTTCAGCCTGTGGGGTGCAGAGTGGACGGCCACCTTCCTCCTTTCCTCCATCCCAGGGCAAAGCCCAAGAGCTGCTCTCACCCTGCCGTGCCCTTGGCTTTGCCCCAGGTAGAGAAGAGCCAGGATCACCTGTGGTTTGCACCAGGGACAGGGAAAAAAGCCCACTCACCCCCTAGCTAGTTAGTGCCTGGCCTGGTACCCCTTAGGACAGAAAAATTAGAGGTCAAAGGGCTTCTGGGACCACAGTCTGGGCCCAGGTTTTGGCCACACGTGGTCTCACCTCCAGTTTTAGAGGTAAGAAACTAGGCAAAGAGCACATTGGATCCGTACCGGCCACACTTCTGGAATTGTCCTTTTGTCCATAGGAACCACCGTCCAGCTGCAGCTCTTTCGCCGAGCTGGGTTTAGTTCATCACAGGACAGAAACATACCCCAGAGCCTGTATACCGCATTAAGGCTCACTTGGAATCCATCTGTTGGGCTTTGCTGACTTCATCGTGTTCAGACAAGTGCCTGTTATGCTTTTTAGATCTGCTTTTTCCTTTACCTTGAAGGAAGATAATGGCACAGCTCCCTATTCCCTCAGACTCCAGAGTGGTTGTGAGCTGTAGCAGTGACATCTCAATGTCCTGGAGCAATGATATGTTAACCTCCTGGAGGAATGACATGGCAATGTCCCAGAGCAATGACATGCTAACGTCCTGAAGCGATGACATGCTAGTGTCCTGGAGCAATGACCTGTCAACATCCTGGAGCCAGAGGTAAGAACCAAATCCTCACTTGAGCCATGGCAATATTTATTTTACCAGAGGACCATGAGGCAGATCAGACTCATGGTTTGTCACTTTTGGCACAGAGTGACTTCATATAAAAATGCAGGACTGCCTGAGAAACTATGCTGATTGCATCATCATCATCATCATCATTATTATTATTATTATTGTATTTTTTCTCTCTTTTTATTCTTCCAGATGGTCCCCAAGCAGCTCAGTTCATGCCCCATTTCTGTCCCCTGGGCACAATTATTGATCCCCACTGAATTGTCTATCCTGCTACAGAGAGTCCTCTTTTAATGCAGATCCTTCGCGGAGTTTTATTCGGTTCATCAGGGGACAGAAAAATATGCCACAGCCTGCATTTCCCATCAGAATGCACCTGAAGTTCCGATGAGGAAAAAAAAAACAACAATAAAACTCCCCACCCATAGCCTGCCAAGAAAAACCCAAGCCCATAGTCAATAGCTCCAAGGAATTCACAGGGACCTCGCTCACATTCACCAGACAAATTCCTTGCTAGGAATTATTAGCTTGGTTGGAAGTAAGTGTTTTCTTGCCCTCTGTGCAGTGTTGCATCTCAGATGACAATTTAAGAACCATTTCCCCACAGCTGGCTGACTCCAGAGATGGGCAATTTGCCATTTCATCCACCAGTCTACACAATAATGTCACTAAAAGGGGTCACAGCATGGGGTCTCTTTGGTTATCAAATCATTTCCCCTTTAAAAAGTAAAGTCTTTGCACACCCCAGGAATACTCACACTTTTCTACTACCCTGCTGTAAATCATTCAATCCTCAGAAGAAGGAACATTTAATATTTGTTGCTTTTAATCTGGACAGGAGACCAAACAGCCTTCTTCTGCAAGCTAATTGAATGCCACAGAGCAGTCCATGGCTTGCAAGCACGAGAAACCTGTCTTCCTTACGACTCTAAATAATATAAAAGACCCATCTCAGGCAGAGGAGTGTAGTGATTCAGCAAACGCTCCAGCAATGGCCTAGATGGCATTAATCAGCTCTTGTGTCAGAGGTGATATGTGTGTGGTTGTCTCAGAACCCAAGTTCACGGCAGCAGCTTCTGCACACCTCTGAGTCAGCTACAATTTTGAAACCTCGAGGTGCCAAATTTCCCAAGTGACCTCAAGGTGGTTTCCCAAATGGGGAGTCAAGTGTGGAGGTTTTGGAGCCCACACATCTGCAATGGGACTGGGACACCATCCAGCTGTGAATCTCCTGTTGAGTAAGCCAGCCAAAGGGCTCTTTGTGGAGGATCTTACCTGAGAGATAGAATGTCATAGGAGAGGAAAATATGCAAAAAAACTTACTGCATGAGGCCAGTCTTTAGTGCAGCTTCTTTCTTCTGCCTTTCCCCCATGTATCCAGAAGCTGAGTTACTTGATGGAGAGTCAACGAGACCTTCTGAGAGCACCTGCTCGGTTTCTGCCCATACACACACATGCTCCCAGGCTTGCTCCTTGGGTCTGGACTCGTGTTTGGGTCTGGAGCCAGCCATGGGGGAGGGATGCCCAGCCTGCCTTTGACCGCAGAGCATGCCCAGCTCAGTGCTGCTGCTGTGGGACCAGCCCCTGGCACGGACCGTGGCCGTGCAGTATTGCTTTCCAAAAAAGTTGTGGTGTGCAGCCACCGTGTCCACAGAAGCCCTCAAATTTTGCTGGTGCAGGTGAGAGAACCTGTTTGGCAAGTGTTCCACTGCCCAGGAATTTGGGTCCCCTCTAATCTGATCTCCACTTCATGCCTGCACTGGTCCTGCGGCTGTTATCCCCTCAGAAGAGACTCTCCTTCCTTGCAACTGTGTCACTGTGCTGGGCAGTCTGCAGCTCAGCTTCCCGATGCCCCTTTGACATCTCTGGGAGTAGAGTCATCCCAAGAGCAGCTGAAAAAAATCACCTCTGAATATTCTGCTTTTCAGCATTTTTTTCTCCCCACCACAGTGTGTCATGAAGCTGGGTATCCTCTGGGGTCCATCTCCAGCCATCTCTTGTTTCTGTTTCTGCCTGCACCTCCCCAGGGACTGCAGTCAGGTTGTCTCCTTTTAAAGGTCAGCAAGAATTAGGGTTAATGCAGTCACAAACCTGCTGCACAGCCCTTCTGAGCCAGAACCCAGGCCACAAACACCATTCGGCATCATTTGCATCAAACTTGGAAAAGGTCCTTGCTGTGCTGCCTGCAGGCACTCCCTTCACTGGAGGATGCTAACAGGGTCACTACACCCCACGGCCTTTCACACTCCTCATAGATGTTCCCCAAGAAATTCTCTCTGTGACCATTTTGATGCTAAGTCAAGTGGATATTGCTATATTTGCACCAGGGGCAAGATCCCCTGTGATCTGTGCTTGGATACCTGCAGCTTTTTGATTTAAGAATGTCCATGTTTGGAGGTGGTTGATGTTTTGGTATTCCCCACAGCCCGTATGTGGCTTTCTGCCAGCTCAGCAGCTCCTTGCCCCTCTGCCTGGCAGCGGCACTGTCGATGACACATTTCACAAGTCTGCGGGGGAAATGAGTAAAGCTATGCAGGGCAAGCATTTCCTTTGCAGGGAGAATTTATGTGATTTTGAAACTTATCTGAGTTTGAAATATTGGTTCCAAACCAAAATGTAATACAAAAAAACATCTGAAATCTTCTTCCAGAGGTGCAAGTGGGACTTCAGATGTCAGAAGAACATTCTCCATCAATGCTCCTCATTCCAGGCTCAGTCTTTTCTGAACTGCACTGTTGTTTGTAATAGAATATGGATTAAAAATTAATGAAAAGTTGTTTCAAAAAAAAAAAAAAGAAAAGAAAAAAGGAAAGAGGCTCTTGGAAAAGGCCGAGAGAATATCTTGACCTTGGCAGGAAAGTGCCAGTGTAATGTCTTGCAGAGTCACTGTTGGTTGAAAGCTCTATGTTCCCACAGAAAGTTTCAAATTTTTAAGAAACAGCACTTTCTTTTCCTTTCCTTTTTGTTTCTTTTTTTTTTTTTTTCTGGCAGAAAAGAACTCAACCTGAATATTTGCAGGCAGCTGTCTAAATAAGCTATGTCAAAAATGTCTTCTTGTGACACTGAAGAATGAGCAAAAGTATTTTTGGTCCCTGAAGTGGATGTACTTAATATCACACATTTTACCTCTACACTTTTCCCAGCGTATTTCCCAAAGCTGCTGGGCAGCGCATGTCTCTGCTCAGGAATTTCATCCTGGGGGTTTTGCTCCCCATCTTGGGCCCATCTGAACCTCCCGCTGCCATTTCATGCCGTTCCCTCTTGTCTGACCCAACATGAGCCTATTGCTTCTTCTCTCTTTTTTGGCAGACTGATAACCTCTTCAGGGATGGCAGCCATTTGTTCACAAAGTGTGTACCGGTGCCCGCAGGCAAATTTTAAGTCCCTAAATCCCCTCTTAGATGCCTCAGTGGTGCATTGAATCTGGTTCAACAGTCTCTTAAGCAACAGACCCTCCATAAAGAGCCAGGAGATGGGCACATCCCTTTCTTTCTGTTGCAGTTTGCCCTCCAGGATGAATAGGAGCATCCCAGCTTGCAGCTGATTATTTTTTTAACACTTGGAGACATCTGCCTGGGAAAGTAGCCACCTCCCCAGGATCCGCACGCGTTTGTGCGTCAGACATAAGTAAATGGAGGGCAATTTTCCAGAAAAGTTGCTGGGCGTGTGTGTGACAGCTAGAAATTGCAGGGAGGCCCTGATGGAGCAGGGAGAGAGGCTGCATCCCATAAATGGCCTTTCCCGGAGGAGGAGAAGGAGGGGGAGGGCAGCGAGGAAGATGGGTGGGGGAAGCCAGTGCAACCACAGTGCCCTTTCTCCTTCTGCAGAGAGGAAAGGCAAACACCATTCTCAGACAAAGCTATGAGCGTGGGGAAATCCTGCATTCATTTCCGAAGATATGGCAGATCCAGTGGCTGAGCGACGTAAGCCCCACGATTTTCTCCCCATCCCTGTGCAAACAGCTTGTCCCTTGCTCGCCACGTCCCCCCGTGGCTTGGCCATGATTGCAGGGCTCTGCAGTGGCTTTCCCTGCCTACACAACTTGTGCTCGCACACAATGCGACAAAGGAACCTTGTAAAATGGGGAGCAAGAACGGTGTTTGGCCCTCCGACCCCTGACCCTCCAACAATTTAGTTAATGATTCTGGTTATCAGATATACTGGCTCAGCAGTGCATCCATCACTGGGCTGACAGGGATTCAATCCTATAAGGGGAGGGAATGTGCAAACACATTCAATCCTGGCCCGGCCAGCCCCCAGTGTGCCTTTCTCCCTAAATCCAAGAACAAACAGAGTGTTTCCATCGGGGGAAGATCTGCTGTGATTTATTGTAAAATAATATAGAAGAAAGGCCTGTAGATGCTGGCAATGCCTCACATGCAGGACAAAGCCATGAGATGCTGCTTAGCTGCTAACACTCCTTGCAGTATATTGGGAGAAAAGCAAACAAGCAATGGTGCTTTACTTTCCACGACAATCTTTGCCTGTTCCTCTGCAATATTTTAATTGCACTGGGTTCAATCCTGCAGCCCAAAACTGAAGTCAGCAGCTTTCTTTGCTGAACCTAAGGCTCACACCTTGCATCTGTACTGTTTCAATGTCCCAACTCTGCACTAAAACCTCTTGTCCCATTTGTTTTCAGCCCCTGCCCAGGACACCATGACCCTGCCCTGTCCTGCCCAGTTCCTCCACCCCCTTTCAGTAGATTATTCTGCAATAAATCACAGCAGTCTTCACTTGATGGAAAAGCTCTGTTTTTTCTTGGATTTGGGGGAGGTCGGTAAAGATGCTGTCAGCCACAGCAGCCGCAAGGGCACCAAAGTGAAGAAGAGAGAATGGGTGCTGCGACAGCAACAGCCCAGGGTCAATTTTCCACACTTGGACCCAACCCAAAGCTTCCCAAGGCTTGCAACTGCTGGCTTGCCCCTGTATTTTTTGATATCACAGTATTTTCATGGCGAGCAAGGTCTGAGACAAAACGCTGAAATACGGCTACTAAGCTCACCAGCATTTTTTTAACAGGCTTGGAAAAATCTGGAGACACTTTCTCTGAACAGGCAGTGCAGAAACGAGCCTGAACACAGAGTCTCTAAAGACCAGTCCCTCCTTCTGCTCAAATGCCATCAGAAATCCCTACTCCTGTTTCAATTTCTTGCCTCATCATGTCACACGTGCGTGGGATGGGTGGCAGGGAGGCACAGGGTATCTCTCAGGGTGTGAATTTTCACCCTCCCAGCTCCTCTGTATGGAAGAAACCCCTCCAGAGGAGCGGTCCAGAGGAACCACCATCAAACCCCGGCTGTCCAGGAGCACCAGGAGACAACCAACCGCAGATCGGGACGTGCATTAACCAGCCTGGCATGCATCTGGTTTGCATAGAAATTATTTCAAATAAGGCCAAGGTTAATTAACTGCTCCTTGTTGCTGCTGCCTGAAACAGGCCACCCTCCATGCGAAGGGCTGCAGCATGGAGCAGACCTAGCACTTGCCTTCGCTCCTGATCAGAAACAGGGCAGGTAGCACCAGCCGGGATTTGGAGGGGTGGCAAACACCTTGCTGAAGTTTATATCTTGTTTGGACCCCTCAGGCTGCCCAAAACCTTGGCTTAGCCTTCTCAAAGCTCACTCATAAGCGGATAACACGAGCACAGGAAAGCAGAGGTAAGGCAACACAGGCACCTCCTGACCGATGGGTGCTCTCTAAAGTGCCCGATGCCAAGGCTCTCTTCCTGGAGGCCCTGATGCTCCCTGTACAGGCTCATGGGTAGTCAAAATCCCCTTCACTGGGCTTTACAACATGGCCAGGTGCAGCATCTGTACACAGTGCTGATTGCAAGGGAGAGGCTGGCTTCAGCTTCGGAGCAGTGGCCAGCCAGGGGGAAAGCTGCAATGAACGCACAGGGTTCCCCCCTGGACTCTTTCCCTTCCCTCCATGCTTTTATGGGATCCCCAAGGAAGCTGAACGTGGCTGTCAGCTCAGGGAGGATAACCTATGCAATTTCTGGGTAGTGCTGCTGTGCCAGAGGCTCTGGTCCCACGCTGGCAGCCTTCGCACTGGCCGGGTCTCGGAGGGACCGCTGCGTTAGGGAAGCCATGCTGTAGCACTGCGTGATACGAGCAGATAAGAGAGTTCCTGCTGTGATTACAGCAGGACCAAACAAGTTTCCTGGTCCTGTACCTACGCCTGCCGCTCCTTGAGACAATACTGTTATCCCTGGCAGGAATGTGCAGGCAAGCAGGAGCAAAACAGAGCCGCAAACCCTGCTGCCCTGTGGCAAATAAACGTCACTATGTACCCTCATCCCATGCAGGGGGTTGGCTCAGGGACTCGGGGCAGGGAGATTTCCCAAGGAAATGTTCCGGCAGGGCAGACCATCCTCACTGCATCAGGTTTGGAAGGGACAGGGAGAAGGGAGTTCAAAGGTACAGTGAAAAGAGAACAGGGTGTGAACCAATGCTGAAAATATGACAAAAAGCAACTAAGCGTGCAGAGAAACAGTCCCTCTTTGCCTAGCTGCGATTTGCAATTGGATGCTATAGGGGAGCTGAAGCTCACAGCAATGGAAATGTTCAGCTCTTCCCAGCTCCACCATAGATGCCACAACTGCTCCAGTGTGGCAGTCCAGCATGCCCCAAGCTAGCCCCAAACCACCGTGGTCTGACCACCTTGTCCAGCAGAAATGTGCATGGAGAAGCTCTCTGCAGCTTTGCATGTGTGGTCTGGGCTTTGTTGGCTTGGCTGCAAGAGAAGAGCCTGGCTGGCAGACTGGCTCAAGCCTTGTGGGTGCAGTCCCTGCTGTCTCAGGACAACAAAGGCTGAGGAACTCTCAGCGGTGTTTTGCTGTGGGACAGTTCATTCACATGGGCATTGAGCTGGGAAAATGCTCACACTCAACATTAGGCACATCATTGCCAGGCTGGTATTGGTATTTTAGGGTAGAGCACATGCTGATCCATGGCAGGGAGACTTTGCTGAATTGGGACCTCACCCACAGGATTTTGCCTGCCTGATTTCCCTAGCCATTGAGGGATTATCACTTTCCTTTTAAGTGAGGTAAGGGCTCTCTGGTGCTTCATAGTTTGCTTAGCTGCTGTCCCAGCAGCAGACCAAAGCAGAGAGCTCCAGACCCACTCAGGACTGTGCCTCTCTGATCTCTTCTATACAGTTGCTTGAAGGAAACACACCTGATTTTAGAAGCAGACATATTGCACCACTATTGTATATTCAAGTCCTACATGTAGACACTTACCATGTGATTCTTACCCTGTTTATATGACAGTGAAGTCATCGGGGTTACGCCAGTGGAAAACAAGGGCAAATGCAGCCCAAGCAAGGCCCGTACCTGTGTGACTTGGTGTACAGCTGAAAGTGGTTTCTGAATCTCTTGTTTTTGCAAGCTCAATGCATCTGCACTCATTTAATTTTAGTGCCCAACCTGCAGTCTGGACAAACAGCAGAACATCAAGCCAGGGTGTGCATTCAGCATGTACAGTCAGTACAAAGGAGCAAATAACGGCCCATTAGACCACGGTATTTAGTAAAGCCCACAAGAAAGAGCTTTCCAGCTATCTCAGAAGGCTCATTTGCATCAAGAGAGCCAGTTTGCTTCTCTGAACGCTTCCTGGCCTGCCTGAACAGTGCCACCCCAACGGCTCTCAAGAAACATTTTAATAGGTACCATTGGATAAAACTTTGTAGCTGCAAATCAGAAAGGTGACCAGAAAAATTACTCTGAAGTTCTTTTTTTCCCCATTAAGAGTTAATTTGCATAAATACAGAGGGATCACCAGGAGATTTTGCTGTTCTTCAAGCTAGTTTCTGCAAAGGACCCATGAGGTAGAGATGATCTCTTCCCCTCACAAGCAGAGAAAGTGCTCTGGTAAATACCTCTGCAGTTGTCCTGAGGTGCAATGGTTGAACATAGGCTTTTTCATGAATCTCCATGGGGCACTCAGTCCTGTGAAGACCTGCTGGGTGAGCTACATCCTTTCATCCTGAGAGTCATGTCAATGGTTGTGGTAGACCATCTCCTGGTGTTTTGCTTCTTGGGAACCACATCTTGGCAATGGGCTGGGAGGTCAGACGAAAAGAAAATCATGTGTGTCATTTGGCCAGCTCAGACCCAGGAGATGAGAAGGTGTGTGGAAATAAAACACATTACTGATATACCCAGACGGCGGTAGTGATTTCTACTTTACTAAGGAACGACCGACCAAGTCTCCTGATCTCTACCACTGCTCATCAGATAGGCAACTCTAGTGTCAGAAGAATAGCAATGATAATTTATCATGTTTAAGGTGAAACAGGTCTCTCTAGATGTAATTAGGTGCTCTCTAAAAGGAAGAGACTATAGCTAAGCCTTGCAGGCATGTTTACTTGACCACAGAGGGCCCTCATCAGAACATCCAGTACTAATATATTATCACTAATGATGACAACCAACAGTTTCTTCTCCACATGAATTACAATTACACATTCTCACTTGGCTGGAGAGTCCAATTTTTCACCAGGAAAATTTTTCGTTCATACAGGACAAGAAATATTAGCAATACCTACAGGTTGTTCTCTCCTACTTCTTTTCTTTTTTTTACTCTGTTTTCCACTGCTAATTTCTTTCAAATTATTTCCAACATTATTAGATTGGTGTGAATGATCACCCACCACTTTTCTCTTTCACCAGCCCCCATGTGTCTTTAGATGCTCCACATTTTTACAGTTAGCCCGAAGGCAATATTTGATCTCTTAAACTAGCCATCACAAGAGGGTTTGCCAATCTTTATTTCACCACCAAACACTTTTTCAGTATGGCATTTGACATCTGAGCTATATGTTCCTCTCACCTCAAGTTCACCTTTGCAAATGTTCCTTCTCTAACAAGCATATTTTAAGGACCACTGCCCTGATGTCCAATGCTACATCCTACACTTAACAAATTGCTCCCTAAAGATCATAGAAGGCTGAAGCAGCTTTGGAGGAAGACTGCCTACCTCAATGTAATCCAGTGGTCTGGAGGTGACTACTACCCATGTGTAGCAGCGATACCATAACAGAGCCTCCAAAAGCAGTACACCTTAGGAAGGTCTGTGAAGCAAAGATAACAGCATCAGCTCTTCTCACAGCTGGGGGTGAAATGTGTTAAGAGGCACTAGTGTGAAGGGAGCCACAGAAGCATTTCGGCTAGACCCCAAAACAGGTGAAATGACCCAAGAAGGAGGCACTAGGAAAGCCTGAAACTATCTGAAGGAGAAAGTCATGGCAATCTCAGCAGCCTCTGCCAGGCAACACTAATGTCCTGAGCTGCTGTGAGGGGTGGGGAGGTATTGCATTATCTGGGCTGAAACCACTTCCCCAGCTCTGGGGAAGCCCAGCGCCTCTGTGAATCATATCCTGAAGTGCACAGACCAGAGCTCAGTGGTGTCTGCGGCCGCATCCCTCTGGCTGGCTGGACTGCTGCTGCAGGAGGACAGAGGGCTGGTACCGCGTAGGGAAAGCCCATCAATACCCAGCACAGCAGCCAGCACCTAGTCCAACCTCACTGTCCCTGCTAACAAAATTCCTTCTGAACAAGATTTGTCTCACTGCATCTGCAAGACAGTCTCCAGGCATAGCAGGCTTGCTTTGGGGCACTGCTCCAACACTCATCTCTCCCCTGAGGGATGAAGACACGAATGTCTCTCCCTGTGCCAAAGTCGTCTTCTGCTGTGATGCAAAGCCTGCGTCTCAGGTTTACTCTCTGAAGTGAACCTGCTCTCAAGTTGTGTGGATGCTAATTCTAGGCCTCTTCTAGTAAACCTCCTCTTTTATCTTCCCCACCATCCCCAAATTGTTACTTGGCCAAAAAACTGCCTAATTAAAATTTTTTTTTAAAAAAAAAAGGAAAGAAATATGCCAGTGAGCTCAGGGAACACTTTTCTTTCTTTGAAATGTCCTGGCTAATGACAGCTCTCCAGGCCCCAAGGTGCACACCAGAGAGACCAGGAGGTGCTAGCAGCAGCCAAGGTACTTGGCAGTGGGGTCTGAGACCTTGTTCTGCCCCTTGTGTAACGTGCTGGCTCCTGCCCAGGATGCCCAGAAATGAGCTGCCCATTTTGAGCAGCCTCTGCTCCGTGGGGCGGGAGGAGATTGCATTCAGTTGCTCTGTCTTGTCAGGCTGAGGGATTGTGCCTCAGGACTGCACACATATGTTCACCACTCAATCAAAGAGCAAGTTGCTGCCTAAACTGAGGCCGGGGGCTGTGTCTTTCAGATTCAGGTGTCTGTCCTGCAGAAGAACTGGAGGGGAGCCAGCACTGGACCCATAGCTTGTTTTACACCGCACCCTATTTTGATGTGTTACAGAGAGCTCAGACTCAGCTCTGAGAGCAGACTGAGGTTTCTGAGCCCCCAACATCCCCAGCCACAGCTCCAGTCCTAGCTCCAACTGCAGCACAGTGTTATACCTCTCCACTCTGATGATTTTGCTACATCCTGCTAAGTACCTGCCTTTCTAACACTTTCTTGATTAACAAACCTCTGCAGCCACTTCCTACTGTCATTTGCTTTACCCCACTGAAACCTGCTGGCAGCTTGTCACTGATTTCAGCCAGGCAGCTGGATCTGACCCTCAGAAATCAGGGCATTGCAATCAGTAGGTTTTATTGCCTATAAAATGGAGCTGAACGTCACCCACATTTTTCTTGGAGTCTTCGTTTGGCTCCAAGGTCCTGCTCCAGCCATCCATGGAGCCTGTCCTGCACAGCGGTCGCCTCCTTCCCGCCTGGAAGGGACGCGGCGCACTGGAATCTCATTCATGCATCTGCTGTTGCACCGCTGCTGCCAATCCAGCTCAGGCTTTAGGAGAGGAGAACATGATCGCTTTGCAGGGCGCTGGTGGAGTCACCACACAAGCGGAGAAGACCATCTAATCCTCGCATTCCTGCAGGAAAGAAAGCCCCCAGTGAGCTAAACATAAATGGCCAACGGTGTGTGTTATTTTTAAGTCCAAAAGCCTGAAGGCAAGGTTTAAAGGAGAGTCTAATGGCATTTTTTTCATGAGCTGTCTTAAGTCCCCTTGTCTCTTGCCTGGATTGCGTCAGCCAGCAGTGACATATTTTGGTGCAGGAGCTGTCTCTGTCCCCGTTCTCAAGGCGCTTTAAGCTTCCGTACGCAGCTGGAGCGGGCAAACTGAGACACGGAGCAAATGCTGGCTTCCATCTACATATCTTGTCATCCGGGATTGACAGAGACCACAAAGTGGCCTCATGAAGGGATAAAGTCAAACGATATGCCTGCCTGATGTTTCACGTTATACCCTGCCTCTCCTCCCCGGAGCCAAGGGGAGGCTCGCCATGCCCCGCGGTGATTTCCCTGCCCGCCAGCTGTCCATCACTGACTGCGGCAAGAGGCCCTGGGCAGCCCTGCTGCGCTGCACCACCTCCTCCCTGCCGCCCCGAGCGGGAGCTGAGGATGCGAAAGTCCAGCATGTATCCTCCTTCCCCTCACTGCTCTGCTGGCCATGGAGAGCTGGGGCTGCACCAGCCCTCCCGAGTGCCTGGCAGCATCGCGACTCCCGCTCCTGCATGCTCTGCTCCCACAGCCACCAGAGCACTGTGTGTGTCCCAGCTGAGACAAAAATCAACGACTTCACACCTGGGGGTGTTGGTTGACAGCCACCTGAACATGAGCCAGCAGTGTGCCCAGGTGGCCAAGAGGGCCAATGGCATCCTGGCTTGTATCAGGAATAGTGTGGCAAGAAGGACATCGAGGTGCTGGAGCATGTCCAAAGAAGGTCAACTAGGTTGATGAAGGGTCTAGAGCACAAGTCTTATGAGGAGCAGCTGAGGGAGCTGGGGGTGTTTAGTTTGGAGAAGAGGAGGCTCAGGGGAGACCTTATCGCTCTCTACAACTACCTGAAAGGAGGTTGGAGCGAGGTGGGGGTTGGTCTCTTCTCCCAAGTAACAAGCAATAGGACCAGGGGAAATGCCATCAAGCTGCTCCAGGGGAAGTTTAGGTTGGATATTAGGAAAACCTTCTTCACTGAAAGAGTAGTCAGGCATTGGAACAGGCTGCCCAGGGAAGTGGTTGAGTCTCCATCCCTGGAGGTATTTAAAAGATGGGTAGATGTGGTGCTTAAGGACATGGTTTAGTGGTGGACCTGGTGGTGGTACGTTAACGGTTGGACTCGATGATCTTAAGGGTCTTTTCCAACCTTAACGATTCTATGATTCTATGATTCACAGTGTGGTTATGTCTAAGTCCCATATTTAGCAACTTTGTCACTGTGTGGGGCAGTGTTAGGAGATGAAATAAGGGTTGCAAATGCAGAAGGAGGAGCACAACCTGTGCCCTCCAAGGAGCCCTGGCTTGCCAGCCCCTGGCTCGGCACCGGCCGAGGACATGTACCCAGCGTGGCCAGGCACAGGAACCAGCTCTCACTGTGCTTACTCTGCCATAACTGAGCATCCTGGGTACACACTGATATTGTATGGCATTAAGTAATGGGTTCCTGTTTAACTCTTTCTCCATTGGAAGCAGCTGTAGAGGCAGCTGAATGGTCCCGAAAACTCCACAATATCTGTCACATCATTGATGTTTTCATATTCCAGCAATCATTTCTGACAGCAACGCCATTTTTAAGACTGCTCCAGTTGGCTCTGCCAGAACTGCAAAATATAACCAGCTTTGATTTTTGCAATGTTTGATGCTCTAAAATTAAGATGAATATTTTGTTTATAGTACAGACGGCTCTTGCTGAAACAAGCAGCCATTCAACCTGGGATGAAATCCGGAAGGTAGGTAGGGTTTTTTTTTTTTTTCTGGAAGGAAATATGACTCCTGGGGACAAAGAAGCCCAGGTCTTTCCCCTTATAGAAAGGACTGGGGCCAAAGCTGGAAACCATCATGCCACAATGCTGATGAATGCAAGAGGGGATGGGAGGCAGCCTCAGGGCTGAAGGCTGAGTGTGGATTTCAGCCCATTTTTCAGGATGGCCTCACCTGCGTACGCACCAGCACAGGCTAACACTTGATCCTGAAATCCCAAAATCCCTGGCCTGTGCACTCTGCTGCTCCTGTCCGTGCTTCTCAGTATAAAGAAGATACAGCGACATATGACACATGACACATAAAACCACCACTGGTGCTTTGTTTTCTGAACACAAACCTGTTCAAATGAGCTGTCTTTTTTTGGGTTTTTTTTAGCTTTGCCTGAGACACCTTCTTGGTTGCTCCTCTTTTCAGTGACCTCATGTGCATTTTTGATCTTCCTAATCCAGGTTTTTCTGTCCCATCTTCTATCACCTGAAGACCCTAGCTCTCACAAACAGAGGTAAGGGAAATAAGATATATATCCCTCTATCCAGCAGACCAGCTTCCAAAATTCCCTCTTCTCCTCTGCTGTACCAGGCTGGCACCTATGCGGCATCTGGCACAAACGGGACTGATCCGAAAGGAAAGTCCACTTCACGAACAGGGAAAGGGCCTGATTGTATGGCCAGTCCCTGCATCTCTGGAAGTGGGTATCTAGAAGCAGCAGTGGCTTGGGGGCAGCAGCGCAATGTTCATGCAGAAGTACTCAGACTTGTAACCATGGCCTCATCCCTGCTGGGTGAGGGAGTCTGGGCAGACCCCAGTGTCTGGGTGACTTCTTCAGTGTCCCTTGGAACAGAGGACTTCTCCTGACTTGGTGCAGAGAAAACAGAGAGGAAACACCAGCATCAGTTTGGGGATGGAGGTGAGGGGACCTTGTTACTGAATTTTCTAATTAGTTGGGTCATGACAGCAAAAACAAAATCAGTTTAAAGAAGCCGAACTGATTTTATTAGCAATACAATTATGAATGCATTGCCTTCCCAGGCAGATGAAAGGGTCTTATCTTCAACAGTTTCATTAAAATAATGACTTCTACCACCTCTCCCTCCCCCCAGCCCTCACCATAGGTCCTCCCTCTCCCATGCTGGCGACTGTGCTGGGATATGCCCCCGATAATCTTCTGCTATCCTGGGGGCCTGGGAGGCAGGAGGGCCATGGAAAGAATCCTAGCGTTTCCATCTGTCGAATTCCCAAGCGGCAGAAACCTGACCCTGCACGGAGCGGGTACGCACTGCATTATTGCTGCTGTGGCAGAGCAAGCAGCCTGTGCTCCTTGTCATGCATTATTAAGTGAGCTCAGAGAGAGGGAAAGACACCAACGAGAGGGTGAGTGAACCTGAAAAGTGGAAAAGTCAAATCTATCCCATAATAAAAAAAAAAATTAAAAAATAAATCCAACTCTGAGCAGCCTCAGTAGCCGATGCGGCAGCTGCTTTCATGGGCAGAGCTGACCGGACATGAGACAGAGACATGACAGCCATGCTGATGGTTTGCTGCAATAGTGTGGGGTTTTTCCACGATTTTAGCAACTTCCTAGAAAGGGAAGGAGCCTGTGTGAAAAATGAGGCAGTAAACGTTAAAGCCCGCAGTGCACTTGTTTCTATCCTAATTAGCTCAGGGCTGAGGGAGTGGGAATACTTTGCCATTGCTTGAGCTGCCCCAGAGACAAACCCCACAGAAATGGTGCAATCCCATACAGTGATGTACAGGCTGCAAGCCTGGCCAAGTGTGCCTGGGGTGGCATTGCTGGCACCTGAGGCTTGGGGACACCACGGCCGGTGCAAATCAACTCAGCTTTGGCTCCCCAGGTAGCACATCCCCTTGGTCCCAAAGTACATTCGGGAGGGAGTGGTGGCAGGACCCCCTGCCCCATGCAGGGCCCTGCCATGGGCACAGCACTCCTAAGCTACGAGCCAAGACTACCCTGGGACCCACATTTAGCTGTGCAGGTGCATCCCTGCAGCCGTGCTCCCAGCCAAACTGCTGCACCGTGAAACTGCATGGCATGAAATACAGGGGAAGAGCGTGGGTGCAGGGTTTGTCCTCTGGGACTCCATCACCCATAGAGGTGGATGGGATTTGATGGGGGGGAAGGAGGACCCCAGAAGTCACCTGCCTCCGCCCAACTGCTCACTGTCATGGCAACAGCAGGAGGGTTTCAACCAGTAAACAACACTGAGCTCACCTGCAGGGAAAGGCCACCCACCAGGGGAGGTCCCGGACCAGAGATGTAAACTTGACCAGGTATACGATTCCTTTGCAGTCTTTTCCCAAGCCTGTTTAGAGATGCTTTCATGGATGCTTTTGCCAATTTTCCTGCCCAGTGGCAACTATTCCTTATATGGAAAAACAAGGGCATAGAGGAACTTAATGTATTTCTAGCCGCTTTCAATGAAATTTAATAACTTTGGCAAGGAAGCAGAATCAGCCCAACTGATTCTTCATGAACCCAGAGCCCATAACTTGAAAGCCTGCCTCAAGCAGAGCAAAAATGGCCACTCCTATTATTTGCAGAAGAGGCAAAATTGCAAAGGGCCAAGTATTGCAAAATCCCAGGCTCTGCAGAAGGTGATTTATAGTTACCTGCAAAGACGTGACTAAGGAGCTCAGGAATCCCAAGCTGAACAACAGTCCATTGATAAGCCCCAAGACACTGCAGGCCAAACTCTTGGCTACCCCCCAGCTGACCCCTGGCAGTGTCCTGGGCTCGCCCGAAAGGTGAATGTGTGCAGGTGAGAGGCAGCTGGGAGCACAGGAGGGCACTGCTGCGGGCCAGGGGCTCCGCGCACCGGGGCTGGCTTGCTTTTGTCAGCAGAGGATGGACCGAATCCATTGCTGGAGGCAAGTGGCTTCATCGCTGTCAAGGGGCTGAGGGTCAGACCTCTGCTAGTAGGGGTTTTTTCAGGGATGTTTTCTTTCCACTTGTGCTCCTGGAAATGCAGAGGCACACAAATAAAAAAGGACAAATCAATAAGCATTTATGAGCCTTGAAAAAGCTTTCTTCTCGCTCAGGTAAAATCTTAGTTGTGCTCTTTATGTGGCTGGTGTGATTCATTGTGCTGCCCTCTCCCCCACAGGCAAGCAGAAATAAACAGGAATACTTTCCAAACTCAGGAAGGACACCCTCCCTCCCTCTTTTCCCCAGTATTAGTATAATTTGCTCCAGACAGCTCAAATCGTTCTCTCTGAATATGTGTAAACTCCTGATCATGCTTGGTTTGCTGCAGCATAGCCTGGCATACAGGCGACCGGTCTTCCTGGCCATGGATATATTCCCGATCAACAGCTCATTTCCCTGTGTGCCAAAAACACTCCTTCTGTCCCCTGAGCTCTGCTTTTGCTGTCACTGGAGTCAGAGGCAAAACTTCCCCTGGCTCCAGCAGGAGCCGGAGCACGTTTTGTCCAGCAAATCCACGCGTATCGCCATATGCTGCTTTCTCTCCCTGTTCTGTTTTCCTTTCAGCCCTATCTGCTTCATCAAAGAAAGGGAGCTGAACACGGCAGCCACGCGGGGTGTTTGCACAAAGGCGGTAATTCAAGCCCCGGCGCGAGCTGTTTGGCAGCGTAGCCTAGGCACCGCTTGTTGTTTCAGCTGACCTCTCCGGTGGCGCCTGCCCTGGCCTCCTTGCTGGATGCAGGTGGCTCTCACACCAGCCTTCCCCGTTGTGCATTTTTTAAAACCATTTTCTTGTGACTCTGTTGTGGATGAAGCGGCTTGTGTCCTGTTTAGCAGGAGACCTGAAGGTCCTCTCACCAGGCAGTTTGCACCCTGCATTATTTTTAAGAGCCTATGGGGCCAAGAGGTGCTGGGCAAAGGCAGCAAATTGATAACAACACTAAGAGTGGGTGCTGCCAGAGATTTGGCTGGTGTGGGTCTTTGGTTGGGCAGGAGAGCCACATGCGGTTCCCCATCCTGCTGCACATGAGCATGCACCATCACACTCACGGGAACAGCTATAGGTGCCTCCACCATCTCATGCTGAGGACAGGCATTGCAATTGAAAGGAAATCATGACTTTCTTTCATGTAACTGTCCCCTTTGTAGGTGAATCCTTGCACGGAGGGAGGCACCCAAGCCCTTCTGTTCATCCTCTGCAATGGCCTGGGACCGCTCTCAGTCTCTTCTTTTGTAGGAACTTTATTCCAAACCTGTTGCCATCATCCAAGGTCTTTGTAGTGAGTTTGCTGGCCCCTGACGGGTTTGGAGAAAGTGCAGGGTGAAATTTCCTTTCACTGCACGCCTTGGTTTGGTTTCTCCCCACTGCAAGAAATTCCAGGATGGAGAACAGTCAGATCAAAGAGAGACAATCCCAGCTGAAACATGCATGATTTGCATATTCCATTAAAAAAAATCAAAGGGGAGGGCGTGTAAAATATTTGCGCCCTGGAGCATATGCAATGTATGCCCCAACAAGATGCTCCGTGTAGGGCTTATACTTATTTACTCTGATGCCTAATAACAAAAAAAAAAAAAGAAAGAAAGAAAAAGAGGCTGTTGTAATTTTCTCATCCCAAAGGATTCTGGCTCATCTGATACACAGACCATCTCCTTGAAAGAAGCACAGATACCCCTAAAAAGCTTGGGTTGACTTTTGGCAAATTGCTTACTTTTGAAGGTCAAATTAAATACATTCCTTGTGCAGTGGGAGGTCCCCCCTTGATAGAAATCTTTATTGCTCTGGTTCTGCCGTTTCATTTAACATTTGATAGGCCCCAAACACAAGGGAGGTGAGTGGAGGATACATGCGCCTTTCTCTGCCAAATTTTAGAATGGTGCTGTGAAAAGTCGAAATGGCAAAGCTGAGTTTGTTTTAGGCTGAGAAAAGCACGGGTTGTGAATTTAATTCTGCTGCTGGCTCTGCCACAAGCCAGCTGGATGACAGTGACAAGGTCACTGCTCTGTGCCACTGTTTCTCCGTCTATAAAAAAATGTTATTGATCCCTTTTTGGAGTATTTTGAGATTGACTGGTGGAAAAAAGAGCTGTCTGAACTGTACACCATTATTGTTAGCATTAATATTCTTACTGCTTTTTATTACTACTGTGGTGGCTATTAACACTGCTAGCCTGTGTTGCACCACCCTGATGTCTGAGCACAAGCACATCCTTTTGCAAAAGCGGGGTGATGCTATTTGCATGCAGAGATGTGACCTGTGCTGCTTATCCTGAGTCTAATGACTGTGTTCTTCTTTCTACCTACTATTTTCAACTTCAAAGTCTGCACTGATCTGCACTGCCTTCCAGCAGGAGACAAAAAATAAAAGTCCATCTGGTCTGTGCTCCCTGTGGAGCAGTGGGTCACAGGGCTGCTCTGCCGACCCTCATCTCTGAAGTCCTTCTTCCAGCAGCAGGTCCGGTTCACACATCATCAGAACCCGAGGGATGCAGCAAAGGCTGCAGGGCAGCACTCAGAAAGGAGAGGCAGGGGAAGACGATGGGCACACGCCCAGATGGGAAAACACCACTGGCAAGAGCAGAGCATCTCCTCCTGCCCGCGGCTGCCCCAGCCCTTCCCCTTGGGTGTTCTCTGCAGAGCTAAGGGATGGAGGAGACTTTCTGCTCCTCTTCCCTACAGGGTTTTTCTCATGGGTAAAGCCCTCCTGTGCCAACGCCCCATGCTCACCTGAAAACCCAACCTGCTGCGTGCCTCATCCCACAGTCCCACGGCTGCTGTGCCTCACTCCAGCCATCATCCCCCTCAAAGAGGCCAGGCACAGCAGCCGTGCATGGTAATGCCCTAAGAAAGATGCCGGCTTCCTCCTGTTGAGTTTTCCTGGCTGTTGGCACACTGCAGCAGCACTGTATTGATTTGCTTAAAGGCAATGGTCTAGTCCCTCATAATTTATTGAAAACCATCCGGGTGGTTTTTGCTGACTCCCACGCCTTATGCAGCTCCCATTAATAGCGATCGGGTGCCAGCAATGAGTCGTTTTTGAGAATACAATCCCTCTCACAGAGCATCTTCCAAGAAAAAAATAACATGCAGGAAGAATGCACCTTGAGACATCAAGCGTTTTAGCGTTGGTTTGTTTGCTTTTTCCCAACAGCCTGCCTTTAAGGTACATCATTTCTGGCATCAGGTTTCCTCACGTAGAGACCATTTAAGTACTTAAGGTGCTCTCTATGTACTCAGCCAAATGTTTTGCCAAGAAACCTAGAATTTCTTTGCTTTAAAGGCATAAAGTCTTCCATCCGAGTCTTAATTATAGGGTTGAATACACAATGAAACTGCAGCTAAGCCCCTACATGTATGGAATGTAACACCACTTCACTGCGCCTCACCTGAAAGACAACTTGTAAAAAAGCCACAGATGAGTAATAAACTGGAAGGACACTAATAAGAAAAGAGAAAAGATTTTTTTTAAAAAAAAGCCCTCCAGTAAATAATTAGCCTTTTTCAGATTACGCTCCTCCTGATAAAAGACAGAGAGCTCTGTTCAGGAAGTGACTCCATCTGAGAGCCTACTTCCAGAAAATATGGTTTTAGTGGTCTAGACCATCTGCTCATGGCCATGGGAAGGGTGGGTCTGAACCCGTCTGCAGTCGAACTGCTCCGATGTGGGCGCTGAAGCTCTTTTGAATCATGCTCTTGGGCTGGGTGTCCCAGGGGAGGTAGCAGGAGTGATGGAGTCCCAAACCGCCCCTGGGAGAAGGAAGCCCAAAAGCCATCACTGCTGGGACTTGTCCTTGGTGCTATTAAAGATCCACAGTGCTGGAGTCAATGGGAAATTTGCCCAGGCTTCTGCAGGCTTGAGGTCAAGCCCATCTGCAAGGCTCGTTTTGCACCTGGGCAGGGGCTCTGGTGATATGGCAAACCCAGCTGCTCCTTCAGGGCTGCCCTGGGGCTTTACGGAGCACAGCAAAGCTGTGGGAAGTGGTCTCGTGGCCATGCTCGGGCTAGCTCAGACCTCAGCGGCACTGTACCCACTCGACTCTGGCTCCCCACGGCACCTTTTCTGCTGCTGCGGCTGTGCATGGGGTCCTGGGGGGGTAAACCAGTGTGGATAAAAGGGATTGCCCGGCTCCGGGGAAGAGGAAGGGGTGTATGGGCTCCTTCCTGGGACGGAGAAGGGACAGGCTGAGCCATGATGGTGCGTGGGGTGGAAAGCGCTGGAGAGACAAGTTTGCTCTCCACAGCTGCAGCAGCCAGCTTTGCCTTTCCCCTCCTCGTGGGTGACGTGTCACATCATGCAACGAGCTGAACGGCAGAGCAAAACTCCCCAGATAAACCCCTGGCATGGCCGGGTCATCTGCTCGGGGACAGAGGCAGGAGGATAACAAACAATGAGACCAAGTTAGTGCTGCCATTACTTTGAAAGAAACGTGCACTGCATTTCTTAGCAGGGGAAGAAGCCTCATCAAAGCATACCTGAAAGGAGGGAGCATGCTTCACCCAGAACACATAATCTTCATTTTTAACCTGTAATTTATTTTTTTCCATTGAAGGATCAAATTAGCTGCTTTAGCTCCATCCCTAATTAAATGTTTTTCTTTTTTCCTTTTTCCAAATGGCAAATTCCTGCAAATTCAAACAAGTTATATCACCTGGCAGAATTAATTTTTAGTCAGGACATGCCTGTCATTCCAAACAAATTAGATATCTGAAGGGGTGGGTTTAGCCGCATTTCTGAGCACTAACCAAACCAAGCGGTTATGATCCACATGGGGCCAAAAACGACGTTCTTCAGGCGACAGCAACCCCTATGCATACCAGCACCTCGCTGAATCAAAGAGTAAACACCCATTGTACCCGGGCATATGCTGCTGTGGGTCTCTGAACTGATGTTTAATGACCTTGTCAGGGAATGTGTGTGCTGTACTCTTACATTTTTAAGAAAGCATAATGGTGCTTTTGTCTTCTGTTTTTTCCTGTGTGGCAAGTTGCAGCTAGTCCTCAAACTTAGCTTAAAAACTTCACTTATTACTTCTGGACAGTTCTCTTGCCAGTTCTGTGCTTTTTTTTTTTTCCCCCTCTTCAGCTGGGTGTCTCAGCAGATATTGAACTTTCTTTTTTAGTGCTGTAATTGATAGTTTGCAAACCAGTTGTGTGTCTGTGCATGTGTGTATCTGCAGACTCACAGTCTCCAGTTCATAGAACAACCATACAGCAAGAGCATAACTTCTGCCTGAAGACCTAAAATAAACACTAATGCTCTGTTCAAAGGGCTCTGGTGCTTAGTGTCTCCTTATTCGGGAGGGAAGTTCATTAGGTGGCTGCCTTTTGGCATGTGCCAAAGTCCCACTAAATTAAAGACTCTACAAGCTTTTATAGACACTGAGAACAGTGAAAATGTGGGATTCACAACCAAAGCAAAACTTTTTCTCCTCCCCACCCGGAGGCTTTCAGGAGAATTTCGGGCTCTTTTTGCCCATGTTTGTCTTGGTATGGGCATGGGTGTGCAAAGCACATGTACAGCTCATCAGCCTGCCCTAAATTCACAGCTACAGAACTGGAAAGCTGCTGTTTCTGGCACCTAAACCTGCAGTTCAGCTACAGAAAGGGACACTTCACTACAGATAAGAGAACTAATTGTGCGCATACACCCAGAAAGCTGAAACAGAAGCTAAATTTCTCGGGGTCTGTCATTGGGATTGGGAGGTTCAAGAGGATGTTTGGGATTATGAGTTAATAGGAACTATTCATCTGAAGCAATTAGAAAGAAGTCAGGGCTTTTGATGATTTTTTCAGTGCAGCTGTGGGTTTTTCATAATTCCTTATGTTCTTCTTTTTAACCAGCTTTAATTACTGGAGAACAATGTTTGCGGCACAAGAGTAGGATTGATCTCACAGCATTTTAGACATTTACAACACTGCTGTCTTATCAGAGCTCCCTTCACAGTCATGTAACACGTTCTAGAGAAGGATGGATGTAATTGATTTTGGGCATCTATTTTAGCATGAGATAAATCCCGCTTGAAGCCATTGACTCTAAAGAGACAACAGCAGGCTAGATGGTAACCAGTGAGATGGAGGTACCTGGAGCTAGGGAGATGAATTTCACCCTAGGTACCATTTAAGTGTTGAACAGGTCTACCAGCCAACTGTTTTTGCTGCAAAATTTGTAGGAAAATTAGTCAGGGAGCTGGAGGAATCTGGCTCTAGGCAAGGAACATTATCATCTCCTGGCAGGAAGAAAAGGCACTGGGAAGCAAACGATTAGGAAAGTATATGAATATTAAAATCCTAATGGCTCCTGAGGTGTCTGTTAACTCTGCTAGTACCTGAATGCAATGAAAGACACACAATGGGCCTTCTTAAAGAAGATAAGTATGAGGAGTAAGGGAGCCTTTGATAAGCTGATTTTACTTCATGCCCTCTAATGCCTCTCAGGAGCCAGCATCCCGCTGGAGGGTAGCTGAAGCAGGGAGACCCAGAGCTCTTAGTCTCAGCCATGGAGGATTGCTCTTCCAAAACTACCTGAGAGCATCCAGAAGCATGCTGAGGTGAGGGGGAACCCTGGGAAATCTCCTTAAAGGTTATGAGATTTGGTGCAATGAATTCTCAGAGAGTCAAGCTCAGATGATTTCCCAGAAGACAGACCCACTTGCTTTTGCTCCTTAAGGACAGCTGTGCAGGAGGCAGGGAGGAACCAGAAAGGGGGGCTGAAGGACCCCTTTCTCTCCTCATTGCTCTACCACATGCCACAAACAGGGGTATGAAACACAACCAGCTCTGCAGGGTGGACACTGGAAGAAGATGAAGTGAAGGATGGAAAGACAAACGTAAGGGTGGAAGCAAGGCCCTGAGAGGGTGATTTACCCTATGACATGCTGGGAAGGGGGATGAATTTCATCACTCATGCCTCAGATGAGTGCTTCAGTCCCAAAGACCCTACTCTTCACTCTGGATCAGGAGTTGCTGACTCGATACACCGCATCCCCATGCTGCCCCATACTGCAAGCCTTCTAAGAGCCTGCTCAGGAGCACCGTACCATGCTCCAGGGATGGACACACAGCTGAGCCCCAAGATAGCCAGGAGATGTTACTGTGGGCAGGATGTGTCCCTTCCCTCAGCTGGGATGTGGGTGGTTCAGCAGCCCCATGCCTGTTGGTCCCACCCCAACACTTCCCATGTGCTCACACACCATCTTCCAGGAGTCACGAAATGCCACACCACGCAGTCCACACATGCATGTGAGCATGCACTTTCATACATACCTACAGTCAGAGCTTTATATGTTTATGAATACAGAAAGCTCCTAAGTCTTTCCACAGTGCTATAGGAGACCATTACATATAATGTCATAGCATTAAGGCCGGCAGCTCGGGCCCTGCACAAGTGCCCCACATGAAGATAATGCTTCAGATAAGCACTTACAATCGAAACATAAGAGCAGGGGCAACAGGTGGACACAGACAGCCAGGCTGGAGGGAAGCACATGGCAAAAAAGGAAACCAAGAAATGCATGCAGTGCTGATGAAGCTG
The DNA here is from genome assembly GCA_020745775.1 of Theristicus caerulescens. NCBI lineage: Eukaryota > Metazoa > Chordata > Aves > Pelecaniformes > Threskiornithidae > Theristicus > Theristicus caerulescens. Next base: position 62,480,761 of record CM036564.1, on the reverse strand, counting down.
TACGTCCCTTTTATTGAAATTGGTTTTGCCCATTTCTTGCAAAAAGTATTGCATCCAAAAATTCATGCTGGGTTCTACAGATAATGCTGGAGACAAAAATGGAACAGCCATAACCATACACTCTAGTATGGGCAAACACTGATAACTCATAAGGGCTTGTGTCCTGTACAGGAGATCCCAAATTAGATATTTTTGTTTAAATGACACTTCTGCCCTTACAGCTTTTCTTGCCAGCTGTCCTATGGAGGACTATGTTCTATATCCGTTTGTTTACCTACTCTGCTGTAGGAACCGTTCCTATGACAGCTCCTATTAGAGAGAACACCTGCAAGTCTGAAACCCCGCGCTCCTTGGTTCAGAAATTAATTGTTCATCTTGATGGGCTGAAGCCTGAATCATTTAAAAAAGGGGACAAGCGAGAGTCTCCAAAGAGCGGTTAGAACTGCATACGGGGAGTTGCATCTAGAAGATGGCAGCTTCAGATAACAATTTCCAAAATTCCCCTCTTCCAGCATGTTACGTGATGGATTTGAGATGAAAATCTGCAGTTGCTTTCCTTTGTTAATCACCTGTCTGATGATAAGTTTCCACGACCCCCGGACTTGCTGTAGCAGGCACTATGCAAACATATAGAAAGCACATAGCCCAGAGTTTACAGTAACATCACAGGATGGGCTTTTTATTCTATTCTGCTCATTATTCTTTTTTTATTCCACTCATAAATAAGAGCTGGGAAAAGGTTACTTGCAGCTTCACACAGCTCAGAATCAAAGAGCAAGGCCAAATCCAGAAAAACAAATCTCCCACACAGACACTCCTTCTGCATTGCTGAAATTAAACTGAGGTCCAACATGAAGTTCAAATTCTGGTAGCGTTAGATGCCAAACATCCAACAGCAGACATTGTAAAAGCTATCAAAGATTGTTACACCAGCAAATACTCCAGCAGTGGCATCTAATATTGGTGTAACCTTCTTCGGCCAACAGACAAATGCCCATTGACTGTACCAAGGAGGCCAACCTGGACTACAGCACCTAGACTGGAAACATGCTGTTTAGCCCTCCTCTGGCAGAGGACTCTTCTTGTGCAATGCTTGCTAGTAGATTGGGCTTAGTGTCTAGCAAGGTTGTTCCTGTCACTTCCCCAAGAGACATTCCCATAATTTCCTAGAGTACAAAAAAGACTTTTTTAATAGGTTAAGTTATTTTGCTTTATCTGTGGGTCTTTCCACACAGGATGAAGCATGACTGCTGCACGTTAGCACACTGCTAGCACATCTCTAGGAAGGATGCTGTGACATGAGCTTTATCAAGCACAAGTAATGGGAGAGTAAGCCTGCTGGGGCCCTAAGTAACAGTCAGGTAAAACCAGGGCCATGATGCTTTCATTGCCCCTTTCCTCTTGCTAGTTAGATGGAGACAGACTAAGCATATGACCGCCTTGCTCTGCAGCCTCACCCAGGCTTTCATCTCTTGGTTAATAACTCCTCCTTACTGGGGGTTTTCTGTGCTCCCCGATTTGAAGGCTCTCCTCCACCACCTTGCTTGTCACTCCCCATGGCTCCTGAGTCCCATGCTGGGAGTAAGTGGCAAAGAAAAATACCACTTGTTTAAAATTCTGATTTCTGCCCTTTGGCTCTACCCTGGTAGGATTCATGACACAGCTCCTTAGGTTTGTGTTTGCAGCTGAACAGCCATGCCCAGGGCTGACCTTATGCACTTCATGCTGGTGGGTGATAGCAGACTGAAGAGCAAATGAAACCTCTGCAAACAAACTCTTCTGTCTTAGAAGCACAAACCTAGGCACATTATTTAACATTTTGCCTCTTAAACTGATACAGCTGAGTCTCAGGAGCATGAAACACCTTGACAGGGTCTTGTCCCAGAGGCCAGATTTCAAGAATGACCTGAGAGGTGTCTTGAACTCTACTCTTCCACTACAAAAGCCAGCTTGGGAAAATGAGACTCACGTATCAGAGTCAGAACCACATATCTGGATGTATATGGTGGCCCAGCAAGCTGCTAAAGCAAACACTGCCAGCACTGCCCCTTGACTCGCCCTGTAACACAATACAGAGCAGCTCTGAGGACTGATGCTTTGCAGTGCCGTCACCCAAGGAACCACTGGACTCTGCTGGTAAACTAATCCTTGAGGTGAGGCAGGGGGGCAAAGGGGAGCGGGGCGCACTGAGAAGCATAATCCCCATCTCCTTTAAAAATTAAAAGCTGTGTTCCACCACTCGAACACTGGGTAGCACTTTGCTCTGTGAAACACTCACAAAAGCCAGGAAATTTTAGGTGTGCAAGCTGCCCAGCTCTTAGCTAGGTGTCACCCGCAGGGGCTTGCCTGGGTCCCTCTGCAGAGGCAGAGAGCAGGCACCATGGAAGACCATGCACCCCGTGGTCCCAAGTGCCTGGCCTCAAAGGGGGCAAGCCCCCTCCCAGAGAGCCCCAGAGATGGAGAGACACCCAAAATCGTATCTCCTGCCCATGGACAGTAAAAGCCTGCTTTGTTCAGATAGCTCCGTATTTTCAATTTCCAATATTTCATTGGCACCTACTCCTTGAGAGACACTTCCCCATCAGGTCTGGGACTTCAAAGCCTGTGTAGCCAGAAGCGCTGGAGATCTTGCAGCCCAGGGATGACAGCCAGGTCTCAGATGGGACCAGAGTTGTACGTATGTCCCGGGTAGCTGCCCCTCTCTAGCCTTTCACAGGCTGCCACCTCACCAGGGTTATATTTAGTGAGGCATCTGCAGTGACAGTCATTTTTCCATTATTTAGGAAATGCTAGTGCTGTCTTCTGGTTGGCTGCCAGGTGCTACTGGGAAACATGTGTTGGGATTATTTTTGGATCTCCCACCACGAGAGTGCCCATCAATCACGCCTGTGGGGCTGCTTCAAGTCTGTCTGGACCACGGCAGCCTTGCAAAGTCCTCCTGCCTCCCTGGGGCGGGGGGAGTGTGAGCACGAGGAGGCTCAAGGGAGGCATGCAGATCATTTTTTTAAGAAATTCCTGTCACACCAGGCTCAGCTGAGCCCACCCAAGTCCACTGCAAACCCTGGGGAAAGGGGTGATGTTTCAAAGGAGTGGGCCCAGGCTGGGGGCATGCTCTGGCTGCATGATGAAGGCTTCCTCCGAAATGGCTCCCAGGAGGAGAAGCCGAGCAAAACACTCTCCTTCTCCGATGTGCTGGCTCACAGCAGGGGTTTCAACAATCAGGGTGTTGCTTCACTTCATATTGGCTTCTCTCAAGAAGCAGCTCTGAGTTTGCTTTCTGCAGAGGACTTCTTGCTATTTAGAAAGCAAAATGCATCAAGTAATTGCTCGTAACTAAGCAAGGCATCAGAGGCCAGCAGAGAGCAGAGGGTTTTATAAGTGTTGTTATTACCGAATAGATACGCTCTGTTAAACCCTTTATTTTATTTTAAACGGGATTTTTTTTTTCAGTGTACTTTGGCCACAGCAGCATCAAAGAAGCGTGGCTTGAACAAACACTTCTGCCAGGTCTCGATGTGCTTTTTCCCGGATTGCAACAGCCTTTCCCCTGTGGTGTTTGCAGGATCTGGGCCTGTCTCCGCACCTCAGCCCCCACCACTTCCCACTGGGGCTCTTCCTTCGGGCTCTTTGTGCTCCTAGATTTTCCTTCTAGGCCTCTCCCTTTCCTCACAGCTACGCTTCCCTTCCCTTTCTGCTCTCCCGCACACGTCTCATTACTGTGGGCCAACTGCATGCTGAGGTCATCCTGGGAATGTACCTCAGGAAGGCCTTTTGCTGTGCTCAGCCCTGACCAAGGTCTGGTTTGCCCATGGGCTCGGCGCTGCTGGTAAATCCCTGCAGGCTGGGGAGAGGGGTGAGAGCTCAGTCCCAGACTGGGGCAGCCCATTAGCTGGGGAAGGGCTGCAGCGGCGGTGGCTGCCTCACCAGCATCGCTCCATGGGCTCGCACCTTCCATGCAAACCCCCTGGGAGAACGGATTGCAGTCACAAAGGCTTGTTTCAGGAAAATCCACGCCCAGGGAAAAAGAGAGGGTTTCCCAGCTGGCTGAAAACAGCAAATCCCATTTGCCAGCCTGGCATCCCCAGCAGGGACCACAGCCATGGACCTGAGCCTTTGCTCCAAAGTGGCGGCTGATGTTTCTCTCTTTCTCCCACCAAGACTTTCTTCCTTCCCTGTTGTGCCTCAATAGTCTTAAAACGACATTTTAATCTCCACACTTTGGTCTGCTGCTCATTTATTTTTTTCACTGGAATATATACATATATCAAGCTGCTGGTAACTGTAAAAATGTCTTGTAAATAATGTCATTAACAGTTACAAAGTGATGGCTGAGAATTAAAAATGATTTACAGAGGAAATCTGGACACTGTTTAGAACAACTGATAAGATACAGAGTTTTGCAATAGGTGTGTGAGACAGAAAAAGACATGAAATCTCCCAAACACGTTGCTGGTGATGGATGGGTTTGTCTCTGTGTTGTATCTCTTGCTTCAGCTTCTGGTGTGTGTGGACTCACAGAAGCATCTTTCTATGAAATTGCTTGTGCTTAGGTTTCCCTGATGGTGATGACTCGCTGATCTGCATTACATATTACAGCAACAGCAGATAGGGGATGGCTGATTCAGTTGCGGGGGGTGGGGAGGTCCTGTTTGTGCCAAGAAAGACATTAGATGCAAATCCGCTGCAGCTGATGTTTTTACGATTCAAGTGGGTTTGCGGAGGTCCCTTTAGCTACGTATGGTGTATGCCATTGTCACAAGCCAAACACACTATGCAGCTCCTGGCAGAAATCGCTGAACCACCCAGTTGCTCCGTTTAAAGCATCCATACAAGTGCTGGAGCAGTGTCCACATCACCTTTCCACACCTAACACTGATAAAAGCTACCAGCCACCAGCTCTCCATGAAACGCTCCTTCTCTGGCCAGGCAGGCAGGGGTGCATTGCACAATCAGAGACAGCAAGATCAGTAAACCGGTGAATTTTCTACCTGTCTGCCACATCAGAGCAGCACAAATGTCCATCCCTCATCTTGCAGGTCAAAGCAGTGGTTCAAAGTAGAAGATAGCACCCAACACAGGATGGGAAGGTATTTGGGGCCATCCAGTCCAGCCCTCACAACCTTGTGAGCATCACTCAGCTCTCCAGTGCTGCCTTTCCATGCCCCAGCCATGCAGCACAGCATCAGGGCTGCCTTCAACACCCAAAACACGTTTCCAGTGGAAGACCAGAAACCCCAACATGCCAGAGGAAGGAAGCAAGAGGAAACAAGTTGTCACCTCTGTCCTCAGGCCAGACAATAGGAGGGCTTTAATAGGTGGATATGTTCCTGCTGAGACATATCCCATTGCCAAACCTCAGACTGCCCAAGCCCCTCCCTAGTGATTATTCCCCCTGGGATTTTTGCTGAACTGGCAAGAAAACAGTTTCTTATCAGTCTCTTGCTGCCCCTCCCCAAATGCAGAGTTTTGGCGATAGCCAGGTTTATTCCCAGGGTTTCCAGAAATAGGTGAGAAGGACTCTGCAGTTCATGTGCACTCTCACACAGGGGCCCACAGAATGCTGACCGCATCTCCAGATCCCACAGGCTGGCCTTGGTCACCTTCAAGCTGTCCATGCAGCACATGGTGAATACATTGAGTGCACCCTGGACACCTTGGACCAGCTGTGCACAAATGGTGGAGGAGATTTGTATATGGTCAGGAAGCTCCACATGTGCTGAAGACATCGGATTTCCTGCACGGTGCTTGCTCCAGGAGCCTGATGCATCCAGCACCACTGCTGTACCCTCCCTGCATTGCGCAGTTTCTCTGCCCATACCCACCGTGTCTTGCCCAAACTCCTGCGTGTTCTCAGCTAGGGCAAACCTACTGCCCTGCCTGAGCTGCAGACTGCCAGTAGACCCAGCTGCAGGACCTTTGAAATGAATCTTTAAAAACCCAAGAGATTTATCCTATTCTTGCAATAGGAGCATTGGCTAACCCAGGAGGGATGCTGAGGAGTTAATGTCTTCAATGTGTGGAAAGCACAGCAACACTCATTAACGCTGTTAAGCTTATCAGCCTTGTCCTTTGAGGACAGCAAAGACTGAAAGGTCAATGCAGCTACTAACTACACACCAGGGACTCTGGAGACTCGGGCTTGGCCTGGCTTCCCATGGAGCACAGGCTGGTGGCTGAGACCCATCTGAGCTTGAGCACTTCATGAGGCTCCTAGATGGGAATTTTGCCTCAGGAAACCTTAGAGCTCTGCAGCATGAAGTCCTGCTCAGTTGAGTTTTCCCTTGTCTGGGGAACAGGAGATGGTTCTGGGGTGCCTCCACGGGCCTGGGCACTGCCTCCCTGCTCCCACCCAGCACCGTGCCACAGCAGTTGCTGCACCTATGCCTGCCCCCAGCAATGGTTGCAGGAAGCATCCAGGGAAAATCAGCTTCAAGCAAAAGAAATTATATCTTGAGGATTATTAAAAGGTGACAGCCTTTTCTCCTGGAGCAGGAGCTCCCAAGGTTGCATAGCTTACTCAGAGAGGGCTGCCTGCAATTAGGGTGTATTGCTGGTGTGTAGCTCATTCACTGGCAAATTCAGTTCCTGGAAACACCCACGGTGGGTTGAATTTAAGAATTGCATTGCTCCTTTCCAGAATGGGAAGTATTTTTATTTTATTTTATTTTTAGGTTTTGGACATTTCTCAGAGAAACTTTTGAAGTTGACATACCATTTAGGAAGTGAGCATGACTGACTTTTTATTGGAGTAATAGAAACTGAAACATGAAAACCAAACAAAATATTTTGGCTTACAGGGACTGCAATGTCACATTTAAAGCAGAGTGTTCAGAGTGTCTTTAGAAGTCCTTTCTCAGCCAGGCACCCAGCTTACTCGTGCAGTCCTGGGGGAGGAAGGAGGGGCACAGGGACATGGCAGCCTCCAAACCCCCTTCTCTCAGCCACGGGGAGAGCATTGCCCTTTGCATCATCCCTGTGCAACACGCACATGGGGCTTGTTAGAGCTCATCTTGCAGCTGAGAAACTGGATCACAAATTTTCCCCTGAGAGGATTTTCACGTCACTGACAAATCCCTCAACATAAAGTCTATTATCAAAAATATTCAGCAAAAATATAGAGTATCAGGGAGGAATTTCTCTGTGTTCCTGCATATGATCTCTTTTGAATCATGGCTACTTGGTAAAGGCAAAACTTGTAGAGTTGCACAAGTTTCTCTACTCAGGGAAATCTCCCCATAGACTTCAGTAGGCTTTTCACATGGGTAAAAGTCCAGAATTCATCCATGATGGTGAAAGAGGTGATTCTTGTGTTTAGTTGTCCAGGTTTCATAAGGAAAAGGGGGAATCAAAAGCTGTTCTTTCACATTAAATGTTTTTAATGTGAGATCTACAGAGCTAATTTCAGGAAAAACTCTGTGCGTGTGTGTGTGTATGTTGTGTGTAACCCTGGTGACTGACTGCTCTGGAGCCTATACATACGAAGACTTCAATCAAGATTAGTTAAAATGTAATAAATCTAAGTAGGCAGACATGGTCTGCCCTGACTATTAATAGTAGGAGTGGGGAACTCAACAACTGCTGGTTGCTCAAAGGGCTTAAATGGATAAAATGAAACAGAATGTATATGTTTTATTATAGGGTGTCACAGTGTTATCAGATGCATGGAAATCATCCTTGCAATGCTACTGCACCACTAAATCTTGCATGTAGGCTGAATGAAGAGGATTATTTCCAATATCCTTTTGCTCATGCTGCTGTCACAGCTTTTCCATATTTGACTTTGGGAAAAGAAGAAAAGAGTTTGCAAAACGAAGAGTCGTGGCAACACTGAGTGCTAGAACGAAATCAAATCACCATGCGCTGCTCTCATTGGTACATCAGAAGAAGTTACGAAGCCAGCAGAAATGGCTCAAGATCCTTTGCAGGGGTCCATTGGTATCTGGGTTTATATCCATTTCAAAGGGAAGAAGATATGGATAAAGCACTTTATGGCAGACTGGCATATAGCACTTATGAATGTAAGAGAGTAGGCAACTTGTTCCAATATGCCAGAGGAAAAGTGCATTTAGACCTGGATTTTATTTTCATCTCTTTATACTGTCTGACTCCAGTTTGGGCTCTGCTTCTTAATCCTTGCCCACCTTTAGACTCTCTTGGGCACTAGCACTACCAGTTGTGTGGCACAAGCGTTGTTTCTCAACATAGGCTTATTCAAGGGCTACCCCAATTTGCCCAATCTTATTGTCTGTAGGAGATATCATAACGCTAATATAACCTGTGGGTTGGCTTGAAATATTTTTAAATATACTTCCAATATAGGCCTCTGTGTGGGTATGTAGCTGGGATTAGCAGGTTTTCTGCGGATATGACTAGAACCACTAGAAATGAACAATGGAAAATCAAACCTAATCTCCATTACTTTCTCTTGCCTCTTCCAGAAAAATGACAAAATATATTAGAACGTTGGAAGTGGGACACATTTTTGTGACTACAGCTATACCACTTCCAGTAATAGCTATTATTGACTTACAAAGTTCCCTGTTTTTCTTTCAGCTTCTAAATTCATCGTACTACAAAGGATGGCAAGTCATAACGCTGATGGGGAATTTTCCCTTTTGTTGGCACAACATGAAATCACGTCCATCTTGCTCACATTTTTCGCTATGGGCCTAGGAGTTTGCTTTCTACTTAGTCTTCCAGACTTGAATATAGATCTACAAGTTGAACCTTTGGTCCAGTGACCCTTTCAAATGGTGCAACTTCCTGAAAATCTACCACAACCTTAGGAAAACCAAGCAATGGGAACCAATGAAATAATGGAAAACCCGTAAAGGTTACCTTGGAAAATGGAGGTTGGTCTTGAAAGGCTATTTTGATGGGCTCTATTAGATATGCTTACTCACATGATGGAGAACTCCTGGACTCCTCAGGGACTACACAAAGAAAGGAGATGTAGGTAAGCCACTGAGGACCAGATGAACCATGGAGTACCAGTGGTACGGGCACTTCTCTGCAGTGCTATTGCTTGTGTGGCCTGTTGCAGAGCAACCCTTACTAAGGCTGCTCCATTCCCATCTATCATGGTCCCTCACTTCCTGTATCAGAGGGAGTTTTCACATAAAGCCTTTACTGCCCTCCCTCTAGCTACAACCGCTGTCCAGAGCTGCCCATTATGCGAGGTCATGCAAGGAGTCTCTCATCACACAGGAGGCTTAATAACTAGTATATTGGTCTATAGATGCATGTGCAGATACTGCCACAAGGTGCTCCTTCCCAAGGGGAAGCGTGAGGCTGGTCCAAATGCACTGATACCTAAAACAAGACGGGACCTTTCTGAGACACCAAGTGACACAAATTGATTGTATCCATGCTCCATAGCATTTAGGACTGGATGTCCTTTGGGCCCCATGTGATGACCCTCCAACACTAATATTTTTTACCTATTTTTTCAGCTCAAACTTTCTGCTGTAGCTCTGGGGTCATGCTGTCACCAGTCAGAATGGTTGAAATGGAGGTTATGCATTGCATGCCCTGTCGAGAAGCTGTGGGAAGATGGAAGCATATGGGGCCATGCTCCATACTGCAAGGACAGGGGATGGCGGAAATAAGGAGTTGGACAGGTTTAGCCATATAATCCCTTGTATAAGTGCTGATACCAGCTACACCATGCCACTGTGTCCTCCACAGTCAGGAAACATGTAACAGGATGATCCCAGAAAGGGAAAAATTGATTGTCTCTTCTATAGACTGATGTAGTGCCTGCACTGTGTTGGCTGACTGTCTTCTTTCTGGCCGTCTGGAACTAGGAAAAGCAGCACATAGCATGCATGAAGGCAGATGATAACAGCTGAAGCTGGAAAAGAGAAGTAGAGAAAGACAGAGGAAGCTGTGTGTGTTGCCAGAATCTACTCTGCTAGATACAGGGGTTTCATTTATTTAGCAATAAATGTCAGAGATTGGAAAAAACTAGAAATGGCCCCCAAAATGATGAAGATAGAACTATGAGAAATACTGAGTTTTGTATTGAAAAAAAAAATACATCATTTAAAATATTCATATTGATCTATTAAAATGCTTGAAATTACAATTTTCTTCCTTATTTTTCTGCTTTTACTCTTCATTCCAAGTCCCTTTGTTCCTCACTTGTCACTTAGTGTCACATAGATTTTATGATATTCGAGACTGCATTTTCTTTTCAGCTTTCTTACAATCATCTGTTTGCCCGTGTCTCACTTCTCTTCCAGTCGCTCTGGGTGCAAATCATCTGATGCAATTTTAGCCATTTGAGAGTTAGCTTCTTACTCGAGATGGTCTTCTGGGCTCATTTTACAGTGGGCAGAGAGAGACCCAGCTGGCAGTTTATCCCACGCTCTCTAGGAAGGGGCAAAAGGCTTAGCTCAGCTTTCACTAGACATCTAACTCTAAGACAGTCAAGAAAGAGGGTGACAAGTCCTGTCATCTGTGACTTTCCAATAACTGCATAGTACTGGACTTAAAAGGACAAAAGGAAGACTAAAACAAAGACAAGCTATAATTTGAAAGAAAAAAAAAAGTAAATCCAAAATTCTTCACTTGTCAGAAAAGGAGGTTTTTTTGAGAAATATTATATTTAGGAAAATCCAAAACTTATCACATAAATTGAAAATTTAGGGCAGAAAGGGCATTTTAAACAAAAAAATACAAATCATATTTAGTAAAATTATAAACATTATTTCTCTAAAATTCATCAGGATGTAGTTGAATACTTTATGAAAGGTAAGAGAATATTTTAAGCAAGAACAACCTTTAAGCAGTTACGAGCGAATTTGTCATAGACCATGGAGCGGATGTGTTCTGTAATGTGGTAGATAGAGTCACAGGCTGCGGTGCTGCAATGACAACAGGGGAACCCGACACATGGATCAGAAACACATTTTATCTGGAAGCCCAGTGCATTGGCTATAAAAAACAATAAAGCCAAACCAGGTATTAAATTTATCGGAAAATTATCTAAAACTTGAAGAAAATTCCAGGGTTTTTTTCAAAGAAAAGCAAATCTGTGTAACGTCATGTGATATTTAAGTGCCTCTGTCTTCACTTCCCTGTCAACCCCACACCATCACTTGACATCTCTTCATTTCTCCCTATTTGTCTCAATTAAAAGAACAAATGTAATTTTCCAGCTGATTTTCCTTCCTGAAATTTTTAATTCCCTTTTTCCAACATCCTATTAAATGTCTGTCTCTCCACACATGCATAGATTACTTAAGAAAGTTGGGAAAAAAAAAAACAACAGCAAGGGAACATTAGGAAAAAACCCAAATAATTCACAAATAAGGAATAAATGCTACTAATGCCATGTGCATTTTGATGCTATGGGAATGTTCTGCTACCTAAAACCTATCCAGTCACTTTGCCCCTTCCAAGAGCCTGGCTCCATCACCTCTTTGCACACACGTTTGTGTATGCCATTGCAGGGAGGTGAAAACCCAGGTGTGCTCAGTGCATCCTGCTGCAGGGTGCCCCCATGACCATGAGATGTGGACCGTGGGTGGTTTGATAAGGGTGTTCAAGCCAGGGTTTCAGGCTACACACCTTTCTGCTTTGTCCTGAGCAGATCAACCTGCAATAATCCTCAAAATTTGGAGAAGTGTCCCCTGAAGTGGTGCTCTGTATAATGCCACTTTGCATTTTAGTAGTAATTTATTCAATTCGAAATTACCCCAGTAGAAAATCGACATGTCCCTCGCTTACAGGGGCATATGAATGCGCAGCCCGTTCTGCAAACAGAGTTTTAATTTACTTCCCAATTGCTGTGAACTGCAGTGATATTAACTGTGCCAATGTCCTGTATAATCATGGCTGAAGTCAGGCTTTAATATTATATAATTTTTTAGATTTTTAATATTTTTATAATTATTATAATTATAATAATAATTAATTTAATATAATATCTGACAAAAAGGTCTTTTGTTAGTGAATTTGTTGGTAAGGCTGTCAAAAAGAAGCACTTTTTCTTCTAAAAGCACTATCCTTGTGATGTACCTGGGTCACCATTATTCCCTGGAATGTTGCCCCTTGTGAGCATTAACTGAGATGCTCAGACAGAGCCTGTGAAGAGAGGAATTCTGCAGGTGGGGAAACAGAGGCATGGAGTGGCAGCGTGGCCCAAGCCAAAGCCAATGGGTTTTTTTCCCCTGGTTGCGTGGCCCTCACATCAGGGTTTGCCAGAATTGGCAGTCAAACAGTAATTATGACTCCCAGGCCATGCTTCATGATCCTTTCTCCTGCAAAGAATTTCCCTTGGCACTGACACCGGAGTTCAGGATCGCATGCTGGTGACCAACAGATCCAGGCGGCAGTTCAGTGAAGCATGTTGGATCCTCCATGACTTCCTTGGTATTCTCAGCTGCCTCCAGCCACTTTGTCCCTCCCTGCTATCTACCCCCAGGTCTTTTTCCTCACATCTAAGCTGGTAAATCAATGTCTTTCTATCTCCAAGTGCCTTTGTGCTAAATTCATTGGTGTTCATAAACACGCAAAGGCCACTATAAAAGTGAAAACAAAAAAGAATATATGGTAATGTATTCTGTGGCCATAAAACCAGAAAAGGGAGAAAAGAAAGCAGTAGTTTTATCGCTATAGAAAGAATAATTTAAGAAACATTATCAAACATAGCTATAGGACATGGCCGATGACTCTATTTCAGGTCTTAACCTCCATATCGACCTGCTCATAAATGAGGTATTTTTTCAATCTTATGTACTTCCCAAGCTGCAAATAATCTGCAACATCAGTGATTCCAGTCTCATTTATTTGCACCAATGCAACTTTATTTTTCAAATAAAAAGCACACAGCCACACATTTTGCCTACAGCTGGAATAACATGCAAGCTTGTTAGCTGTTAAATTCACCCAAGGGGAGCAGTTTAAGGTAAAGCAGCATTAGCCTGGAACACATGTCACAGCATGACAGAACCCCTTGAAAATGAAAATAAAAAATGCAAATCTGCCCTCTGTGTCATCTGTTACACCGTGTCACCAGTTGAGCCTAGTCTCTAGGCTTCAAACATTAAGAGAACAGCCCTGCTTGATTTTTAACTCCCAGGTTGGTTCTTTAGCTCAGTGCACAGATATTACTCTGACAAATAACTCCTGTGTAATTTGAACTACACTAGAAGATTAATCCTTTCTTTTTTTTTAGAGGACAACCTGATGGAAAGAGCTGCAGTTAGCAGGTGGGCTTGTGGCAAAGAAAAGAGAGCAAGGATCAATTATAACCTTGAACATGGCTGCTCAACTATGTATCAGATAACCACCAATTCCCTTAAAATCTGTCACTACCCAGCAGTTGCTATGCAAGGGTGAGCGTGAGGCTGCTTAGTTCATGTTCATAATCAGGCCAGGTGGGTGATGCCTTTTAAGGAGAAGCAGCAGGAGGAATGCATTGGGACCCAGGATGAACAGCCCTCTCGTTTTTGCCAGAATAAAATGTACCTGATGGCTGGGGAGCTCCAGTTTTGTCTGCAAAGGGTTTTTGCAGGGAGATTATGGAGAAGCAGAGCGCCGTCAATCAGGTTGTGACGGTGCTGAGTAACGTGGCAATGGCCTGCAACAGACAGTAATTTCCTCTTTTAAATTTGTCCTTACACACTGGCCTGGATCAAAGCTTTGATGGCATGGATATTTGGAGGACAAAGAACGGGTCTGATCTAGGAAGCGCTTGCTTTCTCCTGGACTCAGCCCCCTTCTGAATATCCCCAGGTTTTTCACTGTATCATATGTTTCCATGCATTTCTAAGAAGCAGAAGTGATTTTTCTCCTCCTGCCGGCACAGTTGCATGGATATCCTCATTTCAATGCAGCCCTTAGGGGAGGGCACAAAAGGTGGTGGTTGGTTTAATTGGTCAGACAAGGTTATCGCAGGTAAATGCTTAAAATTGCTCCCTTATCTGAGGGGATACATCCAAAGCTCTTCAATGAGAGAAAGAACATGCTGGTTCCTCATCTCACTTCTTCAAACGATCCCCTGAACCTGGTTAAAGATCTGGCTGATCCAGCTGCCACACTTATCTCATCAGATCTTCATGTTCACCAAGACAAACCAAACTCACTGCTTTATACCACCTCCTGCTATCTCACCTGACAGAAGTTTTACTGCACTGCTGAAACAGACAATGGAAAAGAGATCTGAGAGCATGAGCTAGAGACCCACCAACATTATCAGGTATGGAAATGGCTCTTGGCCACATCAAACTCAAAGATCAACTGTACACGCACTGTCTTTCCAACACAACCGGGCCTCATCCAACTTCTTATGATGTGCATTTGCCAGGATTGCCCAAGATTTTTCACTGGGCTATCAAAAAAAAGTTTATCAGCAGTCAAAGCCGTGCATGGGTGGATGGGCTTGGAGGTGAGGAGACACATCCTCAGCAATATGAGCTCTCCTCTGCATGGGTCAGAAGTACCAAACCTGGCATGACTGTACCAGTTGGACCTCCTCCTCTGTAGTATTGCAGAGCCAGATAATCTTGTAGAAAAATAAAGAGAAAGCAGCAGGTAGTTGAACGAATGAAGAAAGTTGAGCAACAGGTGAAGAAAGAAAGGGGCAATGGGACACATCCCTTATGAGCTGATCACAGACAAAGCTGTCCCCACAACTGGGTGTTTTTCAAGTGCACTGCAGACCAAAGCTGATTCATAGCTGTTCTCCAGCAAACCTTTTTAAATCATGAAACAGGACTGTAAAGAAGACAAAGTCTTGCTCAGAGGTCAGTAAAGAACCAAGGCAAAACAAACACAACAAAATAAGTACATATTTTAAAGCCAAGAGACCAGTAAATTCTTAAGAGTCAAGAAATGAAGCTATGTTTTCAGAAGTGACTCAAAAGATTGAGATAATGGGAGCTCAGAGACTTGTGGTTGCCACTATATAATGGGACGGCTGAAGTCAGGGACTGCTCCCAGCTGTCCTCTTCATGTTCCCCATCCGAGAGAGGTGCCTCTGCTGCAGACGCTGAGCAGGACATGTGTCTGCCTCAGCCGTTGCATTTTTAATTCCGCATGAGTCAAGACCCTTAGGTTCCTCCTTTTGAAGATGGGGTGTAGGTCCTTACATCTCTTAGTTGTGTATAAAAATACTTACCAAGAACCAGATGTGGAGTTACAGGGCAGTGACTCACAATTGTCTGTTATTTACTAAATATTTTTATGGTATACTAAACACTTATTATGTTCTTCAGTGCCCTCCAAGGGGAATTGTTGCAAATACATATTGAGAGGTGCTCTGTCCCAAAGCACTTGTAGTCTGGACAGACAAGACAGACAAAGTGTGGAAGGATAAACAGTGGGGCAGATAAGTGATTTGCCCGAGGTCATAACTTTAAAACTGGGACTGGCTCTCCTGATGGCCCCTTCCCTCTCTGATAACTTCATCCACTCAGTTCTGATGCTCTCTTATTCCTGGCTATGGAAAAAGTTAACTGAAAAATATGACAGAACAGAATAATACTGATGAATGATAGGAGCTTTTACCTGATGCCTATTTACAAGAGTAATTATTACAGAGGAACTAATCCTCAGGGTTCTCTGCTCCATGAACACAGGTTGGTTGTCTTTGATACCATTTTTATTTTCTCTCTTCTGCCACTGAGGAATGGTAGTCTACCTGCACAGGATGGGACATTCATTGCAATAGTGCTTGATGTAGATCCTATTGCTGTCCCATAGGTACAAGTGATATATCCATGGTATTCCATCTCATCTGTGGCAGAGCAGAGTCTGGTGACACAGGGATGTCCTCTAACAGCTGAGCAGGGGATGAAGAGCGAGTCTCCTGGCTGCTCTCCCCAGCCGCCAGCTTTGCAATCCTACCCTTTGTTCAGCCAGTGGCTGGTTTTGGGGCAACCACTCATGCTATTCTATGAACTCAGGGTGCCCCGCATGCCTGTTGTGTCTCCGTCCCTGCTCTCATGTTGCAGAGGTGCCATTCAGATATTTCCCGTTTTACCAGGAGGCAACGGCAATGCATGCTCAGAGCACCGTGAGACCTGTGGATAGAAAGGGAAGCAGAGGGGATTACATCTGCCGCCTGGAAACCTCGAAAGAGGCACTGGAAAAGCCGGAGCTATAAGCTAAATGTTAACACCTGCCTCTGAGAGCTCACTGCTTTATCTATAATTGGAATATTTGTCCTTGAAGCAGCTCAGCTATGCCCCTGAGGAGGAAGAACAGTGAGAGTATCTGAGGGCACTGTAAGAGCCAGAGAGCTCCAGGAAACAAAAATGTGTGTATCTTAGGTTTTTGTGGTTCCTGTGACATCCTGCTAGATGTTGGAAAGTTATTCAAGTTTTAAGAACAGCAAAGGATCCAGATACAAAACAAGTAAGAATTCAAGCCCTTTGCAAACTGCTTACATTTTAATAACATTTATTCCTATAGATAGACAGCAAAGAGAGGAGGCACTGGGGGCTCACAGAGATATTTTAGCCGCATGAACATGCTTCCTATGGCATTTACTCCTGATTTCCTAAACCCACAAATGAGTGTGGATGGGGAGAGGGGAGGGAACTTCTTGTGGGAAAGGTAGAAGAGAAGCACCTTCGCCTGGTGGTGATGTGCAACCAGATAGAATCATAGAATCATAGAATCATAGAATCGTTAAGGTTGGAAAAGACCCTTAAGATCATCAAGTCCAACCATTAACCTACCACCACCAAGTCTGCCACTAAACCATATCCTCAAGCACCACATCTACCTGTCTTTTAAATACCTCCAGGGATGGGGACTCAACCACTTCTCTGGGCAGCCTGTTTCAATGCCTGACCACTCTTTCAGTAAAGAAGTTTTCCTAAGATCTGGGAAAGGTTTCTCATGCTTGGTGCTACTTTGAGGGTATTTTGTGTGGATACAAGTATTTGTGCATGCAGCAGGCTATGAGTTTAAGCTGTGGTATAGGAGAGCCATCAAACTTCAGAGGAGCTGGTCCCAGCTATGGAGGCCATGGGCAGGGAAAGGGTCTCTCCTGGGGGGGCTGGAGACACAATGTGTAAGAGCAGGACCTCTGCATGAGTAGCAGGTGAGTTTGGTTGAAGGGAAGAGGTGGATCTTGAGGCTTTTCTAAACCAAGGGGAGATGAGCTGAATCTCTCCAGTCAGTGCAGCGGTGGGGGTTGGATGAGCAAAAAGGCAAATCCCTCAAATGCTTTGCCCTCCACAAAAACAGCCTGAACCTGCAACATCAAAAGTTGGCCATCCCTAAGGTGAAGAGAAAAATGACAATGGTGTCCCTTGGTGCAGACCACAGTGGGTGTCCCTAATAGGTGTGCAAGCATCTGAGCAAAGATGCATTTAGAGAAACAGGGCTAAAACCATCATAGATGTTCAGCTGAGCTCTGGGCAAGGCTGGGACCTGAGCACCGTGTGAATCCCTCTCTGTCCCTGGGAGATGAGCTCCTTCCCAAGACAGTGGGAGCAGGACCAACGTGAGCAGCAGAGGAGTGGGCACAAGCAGACCTTCCCTGGCTCGCACCCCTTGGTGGCGAGAAACGAGCCGAGCTGATCGCCGACCTGCCGCCACTGCCAGCAGCGTGCCAGTGAGCCTGCCCAGCCTTGCAGCCGTTTTATCATTTTAATTAAGCTCTGCAAACCCAGAGCTGCTAGGACAGGATTCATGCCTCTGGTATTTGCTCTTGGCTCCGGTGGGAACACGCTCTCTGCAGCTTTCGAGTGCTGGGGAGGAGCCCTGAACATCACAGTGCTGGTGGGGCACCGGCGCGTGCCCGGCAGCTCCAGCGACGTCCTGGTGCCTGATTCCTGCAGGGTTACTCAGCCAGCTGGAGTGCATGGGGCAGGAGGAATGGGGTCCCTCAGGGCACAGGTTTGTCTGCTCTGAGTGAGGTCCAAGCAATGCTGGTAGTAATCCCACACGCTGGTGTGGGGTGATATGATGGCCAAGGGATGGCCATGGGGTCCCTTGGCGAGGCAGGGACGTGGGCTGCCTCTGTTCTTCTCGTTGCAATGGCTGCAATGCCTGGGTTCTGCCCCAGATTCACACTGAACTGGGCAAAAATTTGGGCATTTGTAAATGGGCACAGCAAATAGCAAAGCTGTTGAATGTCCCCCTCCAAGGAGATGTGGGGGCTGAATGTGGGGTTGCTTTGGTCCAGCCTGGTGTGATGTTGTAGCACTTCCCGTGGGGTTTCCCAGCCAGCCCCCGTGGCCCCTGGCGAGCCCCAGCCTGGCGGAGAGGTGGCGTGCCCAGGCCCAGCATGCCGGGCACCTTTCCAGCATCTTTCACGGGGGCCATACCTTCCCCCTGTGCTGGCCCATGCCGCCTGCCCACGCTGTCTCAAGCACTTCCTGCAAACACCAGCAATGGTGCCAAACAGAGGGTGCAAACTCCTGGGGGTTCCAGAAAGGTGCATGGTACGTCCCTGAGGAGGCTCGGACATAAGTACCCAAGGGCAGCCCTCTTGGTGGACATCTCAGAAGGCTACAGCTCCAAGCTGGCTCTCCTACATCCCAGGATGACATGAAGTCACATCGTTAGTGCCAGAGCAGCCACTTCAGCATTGCCTCTGGGTTTGAATGGGAAGGGATCCTGCTCTATGTTACACCCTCCAGCAGATCTTCAGGAGCATATTTCTTTTTATAGGTGAAAGAATAAGGATTTTGCTTTGTTTCTGTTTTTGAAAGCAAAAGATGTCAGTGCAAACATTTTAGATCTAATAGCCTGACTGAACTTTGAATTCATGTGGTCACAAAAAGTGATGTCTTATGAACATCCATAAAAACTTCAGGTATAAATAATGTGCAATTTTTCCCTTGCTTCTTTAGAGGCAGCAGGTGATGTGTTACAGCGACACAGTATGTGCTCCTGCAAGGAAGGGGAAAGGCATGCCTGTGGGGTGGGCTCCAGGACAAAAGGATCAAACTCTCACCATCCACATGCATGAGAAAATTTGGCATAGCATTTCTAGCTGAAGTTAGTGGAGCTGCTCCAGCTCTGTGCCACTGTAACTGAGATCACACTTTAGCCTAACACATTTCCAAGTAGCCTCAATAGCAATGCCACAGTGCACTTTGGCACTGGAAGAGGATCATGCATGGCAAATGTGCCTTCTTCCCTCCAGTGTCATTTTCATCCCCATGCAGCTGAGGGTCTGTTTAGCCTCCCAGGGTTTTCAAGAAATTTTGTTTTATTTTTATTACCGATGAAGGATTTATATTGTACTTAATGGCGTGATTCGGCTTTTAATTGTTTTCTCTTCTAGGAAATGACTTCAAACTTTTATTGTTGTTGTTTTAAAAGCTAAAACAGTTTCTTTCCCATTGTGTTTCCTCCCTTCCTCAAAAGAAATGTCATTTATAGGACACCAATGTCTGCACCCAAAGTTTTAATTGCTTGTAGAAACTTGTCTGTCTATGTGTGTGTGTGTCAGCTGTTTTATACCAGAATCAGAAGTGTATTTAAAGGAAAAAAAAAGATAAAAGAAATGGAGTGCAATAAAAAGTATAGCTGAAGGGTTTTGAGCGGTATCTCCATATCAAGAAAAGTTACATCATCTGTGAAAACATCAGATATGCTCTTACAGCTCTGCAGTCATTGCTCTTATTAGCAGTGTTGTTACTACCGCTGGAATGAGCGTGAGCTCAGGGCCACAGAAGCAGGAGGGCTCAGGGCCACATCCCGCAGCACGTGAGGTGGGGGGCCTGGCCTAGACCAGCAACAGTAAATAAACGCGTACAGAAGGGATGAAGGAGCATTTTTGGTAGCTGCATTTTTGGAAGAAGTGTTTTTTTGGGAAGGAGCATTTTAGAAAATCCTTTTGTTGTTTCTCTCGCATGCTGTGCCTGGCCTCTTCTTGCTGCCACCTGTGTTGTGATGCCGGGGCTCAGCCTGGCACTTCTCTGCTCTGCCTCTGGGGACATGTGTCAGGAGGGCAAATCCTGCCCATTCACCTCAGAAATGACCCCAAACACAGTGGAGCAACTGGCATAAGAAATTGGGCAGGTTCCTAGAAAAGAGGGAAGTTTATTTATAAAGCTCTTCCCTAGACAGAAACTGGCTGTAACCCAACAGAGGTCTGCCCGCTAGCCCATGGGAGAGGCACATGCTGGGTCCACCTTCACCTTCAGCCACCAGCAACCCTCCAAAAATGCCACGCAATCTTCCCGCTCTCCCAGGGACCGTGAAAAACTTAAGCGCTTAGTTTAAAGGAGTTGCTTTGGTCCCTTCTGTGGCAGAGGAGAGAGGTGGACACCTCCAGGTGGTTTTCTCACCCTAAGGGGAATATTGAGAGGAAAGGGCTGCTTCTTTTCATAGGCTCGTAGCTTGACCTATCAGTGATAAACAAAGACCAGTCTGACTCAACATGTTCCATTTAAAATGGACTACTCCAGGCAGGTTGGCAGAATTAAATCTGACCAAAGGTGGATATTTTCATAAACAAATTATATTAAAAAAAAGCCAACCCCCTTTCCTAGGAAGCCACCCACTTTTTGCATGCCAGCTGCTCTGCTGCCTGGAAGCTTTCCAGACAAAGTGCAAAAAAGTTTCTGGATGGGCTGCAAATTAATTCAGCAGCAGTTCATTTGTTTCCCTTAGCTGCATGTACCAATTGCAAATAAGGTTAACAGATGATAGTTGCTACTTAGAGTAGTTTATAAAACACTACAAGAATTATTTATAGCCTGTCTTCTCTTCTCTGCATACATGGAGATTTGATTTGAGGTTCAAGAAATCAAGCTCTCTAGCACAAGTTAAACCCCCTCTTGTGAAAGTTTCATAAATTACTGTCAAGGGACAACACTTTACAGACTTATACCATGCCAGCTGGTATCCTGGAAGACCAGTTTGCCACTTCATCAGAGAGAGGAATCACTCACAAGGAAACAAGAAAACAGAGGAATTGATGTTCATATTGTTCTGCTTGGGTTGAGTCCTCTGCTGATCTGTGTTGCTGGAGCACCATTGCAACCAGCAGTACCACTACAATCTGCCCCCAGCTGGGGATCCAGATTATGAAAAATAATAAGTGCATTTAATTTAAATGTTAACATTTTACAAATAAGCCTCCAGATAAAATTGCTGCACTCCTCAGTATGCACTATGTCTCATTTTTAGATAGTACCAACCTCTCATTTACAGGCCAATTAGGAGATTAATATACATATGTATCCATAAGTCTGTGTATGGATGTGGATATAATTTTATGGCTAGCATGTTCACAGGAATATCATAGGCCCAGACTGCACTACTGGCTCCATCAACTCATCATCAGAAATGTCTCTTCTCCAGATCAATCATGTCCTCTTAAAGCACGCTTAACCCCTCAGACTTCATGGCTATGGGATAGTGTTGGATTAGATCACTCCAACTTAGCAGCTGGTTACATACAAATCCAGAAAAGTCCTTCTGCATGTACAGTTACTTATTTTGTATTTCAAAATGAGATGGACCACTTATGTGTAAAAATGGTCTCGAGGTATATCTACAGCACCATAAGAGAGCAAAAAATAAGCCTTTCTTCAGCCTCAGAAAGAGGATAGTTGATGCCTCCAAAGACTGCTGAACAAGCTCTGTGCTGGAGAACCCCTTTGGAAAGAAAACAAAACAGAAGTGCCTGTGTTAGTAAGACTGTAATTTTTTTCCATGGGGTCTACCAGCACTTGTGATACTGCTGCCAATTTAGCTCTGCTCCTATGAGGAGAACTTGCAAAGGTCTGGAGCTATTGAAGGTAAACCCAGTTCGCCTTTCTCCTCCATCATGCCTGTGAAAAATGGTGACTCACTTCTGCAGGAAAAACTTGCAGATGACAGGCGAGGTGACCATGAGCCCTTCAGATAATAGGCTGGAGTTGGCTGCAGACATTTCCAAAGGCATAAGCATCATCTAGCAGTGAGCTCTGTGTAGTAAGCAGCGAGTACAAGGCATCCACTACATGTAAGTGCCAGGAAGTACCTGGCATTTGAAGAATTTATGTACTCATTGTTCACATAAACATCGAGTCCCAGGGTGCCTGGACACCAGAAACAAGATAGGCACTGCGGGCATTTACAGACCAGCCATATCACCATGCTGACTTTGTCAAAGTCAAATACCACTTGGTTTGAACTGAGGGTCTCTTCAGCTTGCATGCAGAATCATAGCTTCTCTTTTCCTCGAGTCCTCTCTAGATTGAAACCGGGTTGAATAATTGGAGGGATCAAGTGGGAGTTAGATACATGGCTCTTGGCTTCTTTCAAAGTCAGACAAAACAGTGCTTACTTCCTTGCATTCCTTCAGGGAGCTCCTGTCCAGCAGGAGGGATCTAATGACGTAGTCCATATGGAACCCTTGAGATACTGGTTTTGCTTCAAAGACTGAATGCAAATTTTGTGCTTGCACCTTGTGCAGTTGAAGGGCTTGGCATGAGTACAGAGGTGGGAGGTCTGAGGGATCAATAGCAAGTAATGGCAGCGCCTTGCCACAGAAAGGCTAGAAGACAAAAGTCTTGCTGGTTGCCATTCAGGATTTGTTGCTGTGGTGCAGGGGCTGCCTCAGACACTGCAGGGCCTGAAGTGTGGTCCAGAAGCGAGACTCCAAATGATTTTGAAAAAGCAATTTTGTTTTCTACCACAAATTTGGAGACCCTCAACTCCTTCCAAGGCATCTTCTCACACTCCGAATCCTCTGCCTCTCCCAATACTCTGCCATTCAATTACTACCTCCTTGAATGCCATCCTCACTCCTGCAGTTCACAAGGACTGTGCTGAGAGCCCTGCCTGCCCTGTGAGCGCTTGGATGTGCCCCATGGCCATCCAGGCATGGGCTGCTAAGGTCATACCACTGAACACTGATGTGGAGGCATGGAGGCAGAGAAGTGACTGCAAGAGCAAAGAAATTCCATGGGCTGCATCTTTTCCATTTAAAGTACCATCTCTCCCCTTCCCTCTCTGCCCAAGGCCACTAGTCTCCAGAATTTGTCGAAGTCTTGGTCTCAGTGGTGGCAGAGATGAGATGAGCCAGGGCATCCAGTTTGTCTCAGCTTCCCCTCATCAAGGCCATTTTCCTTTTGCTGTTTCTCCCATTTGTTGAGGTGCAGACACCTCTTCTCCTTTCCCATCCCGTTCATTGGTGGTTTGAAGTCACCACAGCTCTTGCAGGCTGTAGAGTTGAGCCCAGGCCATGGTGCTCAGCCCTGAAACAGGAATCAAATCAAATGAGGACTCTGACCAAACACGGTGTTAACTGGCAGTAGGCAGCAGCACATTTCTGAAGGAAACCTTGCTTGGTGGGAATCGGTGCTAACATGTCCCCTTGAAAAGCCTCCTCTTGGTCAGAGCTTGCAGAAGTCATGCAGACTAGATGTGATTTCCAGACAAAGACCGCACAACGCCCAGATATTGAAGACTGTTGATGGCTTCTAAAAGGGGTTGAAAACATCATCAGCACAGCATAATTATTCATAAGATGAGCCAATTTCAACGCTCAGCACAATACAGTTTTAAACAATACTTGATGAAAATCAGTTTCCAAGTCTGTTGAGAGGCTGATAGCATCCCTGGTTACATTGCTAGTCCCACTGGCGTGCTCATTCTCAAGCAATCATATTAGAGGCAGATGTCACACAAGAATGTGACTATGCTAACCATTAAGAGACACTGAGCTCCTTTGTCTTCTGAAGCAAGTTTCCATGGGATTATACTGGGTAGAATAATTTAAGATTAAAAACCCAATAACAATCCTGAAATCTTTTAATGGGATATTTCTTTAATCTTTCTTTTATGGAAGAATCCAAAGTAATCAGGGGTAAGCGGACACCTCTTCCCAGGGGTAAATGGCCATGAAATGCTAGCTCACATCCAATTTCTGTGGGACCAGAACATTTAGTGGTTGTTGGTATCTTTGCAAATCTCCCTCCTAGGTGAAATTGCACTCTCTCGTTCCCCTGCCAAAAAGCAGTAGTCATTTTTGGTTTTCAGGGGGGGCTTTCTTTTCCTAGATGAGAATATACAGATATTCTCATCACTTTAGAGAGGCTTTCAAAACCCAGGTGCAGAGCTTTGGCATCAGCAACTTCCCCAGAGCACTTTACAGCACATAAATCTTGCTCCCGGTTAATCAAACAGTGCTGGAGTGAGCCAAGGAACCATGAGAACATAAACCCCTCTCCTCCTCCCTTCCCACTTATCAGAGGTTGCTGCTGCTTCTTCAGAGGCAGTGTGAGGGGTTTTTTTGCTTTAAATGTTACTTTAACACTGGTAAGGATGCTGACTTTGTTGGACATGGGCATTTTCTGTGCCAAGAAGTTTTTATTTTTTCATTTTTTCCAGAACTGCCCTTGGTGGGCCAGTTGCTCTTCTACCTTCACCCTACTCTGGAACAGGCCCTTCAACTCTCACCTTTGCAACGATTTACGCTGGTTTTAACCCCAGTCTGAGTTCTCAGCAAAGCTGGAACTGCTTTGCAATTGTGGTCAGGGACAATCACACTATTTCTCCCAGCCAAAGACTTAGCTGGGCATGTGGCTGCCTTCCTAACACTGAAGCAGAGCAAAATGCCAAGTGTTGTAAATGGGATAATGTGACGACCCTTCTGTTGTGGGTGTTTTGGTCCTCCGTGCTCCCTGTATGCTAAGGACAACTTAGGGTGCATTGCTTTTTGTTGACGAAGAGCTTTGTGAGGGTGGGAGAGGAGGAAAGACCACTGAGACCATTATTTTCCCACCAAAGGCATCTTGGAGCAACACCCCATTTTTGCCCAAAGTTAACACTGCAAGTGCCAGACTAGTTTACAACCAGTGATGTACAGACTCAAGCTGAGCCATGTAGAGCCAGAGGAGAAGAATGCACCTCCAACTTGTTAGGAAATCAGGTTTAGCACCTGAAGCAGGGACTGCATTTAGAGGTTTGTTCAACCTTGTGCTTAACTGAAGTCCTTACTTTAATCTATAATGGCATCTTGTTTTTTCTTAATGAAGTTATGCAAAAAGTTCTTCACTGAAAAGGCCAACCCAGGATTTTCTTTCTTGCCTTCAAGTTGAGATGAAAAGGACTGCCTGCAGCCTTAAAATTTGTTTCCTTAAGGAAACGGGAAGCAAAGAACTTATATTAATGCTTCATATCAAGCACCTTTGAATTTCAAGGTGTAAAAATTAGCCTCAACCCTGCTGCTCTGTCTAGGTTTTCATAACCTTTTTCCCACTCCGCTGGCTCCAAGGTCAGTCTGTTGCACTTCTGCTTCAGTCTGTTTTAATTCTGGTCTCTTAGCACTGATTTCTGTGTGCAAGACATGGAAGCCACACCCCAGTGTATGCTACTCCCAGGCATTAACAGCCTTGTGCTAAATAAACACACAAAGATACTTCTGCATCTGGTTTTATTGGCAGCAGAAAGAGACATTATATGTCTCTGGAAATCTGATAAAACACTGACATATAAATCCTGGATTGCAAACATTGCCAGTTTAGCTCCACTGGACTAAATTTGCTGCAGTGCTTAAGGCTGAGAATAAGATTTCTCACTTTTTCTAAGCACTGTAAACGAGACAATTTTAAAATTAGTATTTGGCAATATCTACAACTTTCTGCCAGCAAATAATAGCCTCTCAATTTCAGTTTCTGCAGTCTGACACGCTATTATAGGGTAATGACTTTTCATTTGTTCTGCCGCATTTGTGGATCATTGCACAAGCCTGTCTTTCTTCCATGAATATTTAAATATTTAAAAAAGCTGGATAGTTGCTTGGTAAAGGCCTGGGCTGGTGCCTGAGTATTGTGCAGCCTATACCATACTCTGCCACAAACTTCCTGCATGACCTTGATAAGTGCCTGTGTTTCTCCCATTTCTCAATTTCCCATCATTGCAGGGTGCATCTCCTTTCTTCTACACTTTGTCTCTAAAGTCCTTAAACTAGAAAATATCCCTCTATGTATGCATCTTTATACAGGGCTTACCACAGATCTTGTTTAAGTTTTCAGATTTAGAAGCAATATGATTAAATTAAGAAAAAAAAATTCTACTGTTGGTTTTGTCGCTACGATATTTGAGATTATTTGTGCATGAGATATATATATTTGTTTAGCCCGTGTTTGCAAGAGCCATTCAACTAGCATCAAATATGGAGAAAATAGCCAGTGATATGAACTAGTGCTTGGATGCAGGCAGGAGACACAGCTGAGACGAGGGAAGAAGAGCAACACCCTTGAATCACTTGCAAGTGAGATTTAATACTTGGAACAGGAGGACCTTATTACAGAAGAGGACTGCCAGACCTCATCTCTGCTACGAGCTGTGTGTCCTTTCCCAGTGATAGACTGAAATGTCTCCAGTGCCCTATACAGGAGCCCTGAAATGTGCTGATCCCCCAACTCCCTGACAGCAGCGTGAGCAGCCCCTCGTAGCTCAGCACGCCCCATCCTACTGCCATCAAATCCTGCGGGCAATGTTCCCATTCTCACTCCTCCCATCCCAACCCATCAGTTGTCACCCTTTGAAAGGAGGTGGACAGAATGGCGTTAGGGAGGAGGTGGCTCCGGCAGCATTTTTCACTGTAGAGGAAAGTGAGCGTGGTTTGGGGAAACCTGCAGCAGGGATGGGCTTGAAGGATAAGTTGACAGAAGAGCAAGAGGGCAGAGTTGGGATTGTATGGGAAAAGTGGAAGGAAACATGGTCAGCAGAGCACTAAGGACAGGGTAGATGCAGAGTTTGCCAAGAGTGGTGGAGGAAGATGGAAAGAGCATGTACTAGGAGTGAAAACAGGGGGTTTAGCCTTGGCCATTGCTGCTAGTGAGTCCTTGTGAAGAAAAAACATGAGCAACCAGCACATGGGAATTTCGTCAGACCCTGGGACCCTCCTGGCCTGGAGAACCCAGAAGTATTTCACAGTTGTTAACAGGGAAACAAAGTCTGCCTCTGTTTAAAATTTAGTCTCTCCCCCTGTAGTCCCTGTCCCTGACCTTTTTAAGAATTACAAGTGTGAGAGTTCTGGCAAGAAACTTCCCTCCCTGCTACCAAAACAGAGCCACCACCTTTTTCAGCAGACAGGGCAGTCTAGTGCAGCAGTGACAAAGAAAACCATTGCTGAAATACTCAAGTTAGCATGTTTAAAGAGTCTTCATCAAATGTGATCAGAAAGAAGAACCCTGCAAGGGATAATCTTTTCATTTAAGCACACAAAATTCACATTATTAGTGCTATAGCCATTCACAGTGCATGTATACGGGTTACATTTAAGGAATGTATTATCTATACATTAAAAAGTCACTCAGAGTGTTACAGAAAAAGAATATCTAGTGATAACATTGACACAAGCAAAGCTGTGAGTACTTAACTGCTTATCTTTGCTTAAGCGTCCTCTTAGAAACACACATCTTCATGTGCAACTTAATTTACAGAGCTTAGGTATGAATGAAATTTGCCCACCAGCTCTTCCATTTGATTATTTCAGATACTGGACTAGATTAACTTTTCTTAGCTCCTTGACTGAAGTGGGCGTGTCTATCCGTCAAATCTGGACCTCTTCTGAAGAAATGTTGCTGGTGCTCTTGTCCATGTTTTGCTATAATTAAATAGTTTCTATATTTTGCCTTGATGAAAGTATAGGATTTGTCCTTTGGGATCTATGTTGCATTTACAGTTTCTAAATGGTCCTTTGTAGTCAAATCCTAGAGATGTAATTCATTGTGGAGCAACGGTATATAATTAAGCTTTGTTAGGTACAAAAATACATACTATATGTGTGCATAAGAAGAATTTGAGGGCAAAATTCTTCTGTCTGAGCCACACAATGGGGGCAGAAGATATGCTGGAGATGTACCATGGCCAGCTGCTTGGGTGCAATTACGTGATATGTTTGCTTTGATGGTAAAGCTAGCTTCAGATGTTCCAGTAAAATAGAAACATTCCAAACACTGTGTTTAATAATTTAATTTTCCACTAAAATATGTGTGTCCTTCAAAAATGCATTCTTGCTGAAACAACTTAATCAGTGACAGATATTACGACAAGGTATAACATAGATCTTCCATGCACTCTGTGGTTCAGAGGAGAGTTTTGCCAAGCTGGATCGGCCAAGAGGCATGACACGTTCGCAAGAGAAAGATGAAAATAGCTGCAGTGTGTAATTGTCATCCCGGAGTTTGGTGGATTTGACACTTTACACCAGCAGCACTTGAGAATCCGGGAGGGTTACTGAAGCTGAGTGTTAAGTACATGAACCTAAGGAGCATAAATGTCACAGGAATAAGGCCTGTTTGAGAACTGGTGTTTTTTCATAAATGAGTCTCCTGCCTTTGTTTATAGACGCAATTGATGTCCATGTATTGGTATGCTCAGGCACTATCTTTTTCCCCTCTCTCTTTCCCTTTTCTTCAGATAAGAGCATAGCACAGGTTATTCTAAGCTTACAGGAAATGACAGAGATATTATCACTGATTAATCAGGATCTCTAACAAAGGCTCTGCTATTTTGAATATTCATATTGCCATGGCATTAGGAATGTCAGAATTGCCATTGTTCTGCTGATAGTGACACATCCCTGCTCTTCCCGCTCAGCATCTCCAGGATGCGGCTCCAACGAGAGTGAACCGTGCTGTTTCTTTTGAAGTGCTGCCCCTGTTCTCCAGATGGGAGGCAGAGGCACAGAGACATGAAATGACTTGGCCGGATCACATGGGATCCCAGGGAGAGCCAGGAAAGGAACGCAGGTCTTCTTAATCCTGGCACAGGGAGGGAACTTTGTTTCTTATAAACAAAATAATTCGCATACCTTACACGAAAGGATGTATCAAGGTGATGAATGTATGTGTGAGTACATGTGCATGTAGATAATATATATATAATGTGAGATATATAATATTAGATGTGTAACTCATTCAGACTTGGCCAGAAAGAGCTATTGTAGTGCTGGCTGAACAAATTTATGCAAATCAGTCACTGATTAAATTAATAAACTTTACAATAGTCTTCAGGCAAATCAAATGCTTGTGGAACCGTTAATCCCGGAGTCCCAACCTAGAAAACAGGTTATGATGGAAAAATGAGTCTTAATGGAGGGTGAAGGTGTATGAAGAGGGAGCTATCTGTTGTCCATCTCCCTGCTACTGCCCCAAGGCCATTCTTGGCTTAGACCCCTAGGATTAGCCTTTGAGCCAGGACCTTTCTTGCACAGCTGGTAGTCAGCTTGGAGAGTTTGTTGCTTTAGGAGGCTGTGGAGGCAAGGAGTGCTAGCAGGGCCAAGGGGGATTAGATAAATTCATAAACAAAAGGAGCAAGCAGGGATGTGCCCTCTAATGTCACAAGTTGGAACATGGAAAATTCCAGTTAGATATAAGGCCAAAAAATTTTTTACCATGACGGTGGTCAAATATAGCACAAGTTACCCAGAGAGGCTGTGGGATTTCCCATCCTCAGAGGTATTCAAGGCTGGACTGGACAAGTCCCTGAGCAAGCTGATCTGTTTAGCCGTACTTTGGGTTGGACTGAGTGGTCTCTGGAGGTGCCTCCCAGCCTAAAATTCCTTGATTCTCTAACTGAGTTACCAGCTCTTCCTTTATCTCCTCTATCTGTTTACTCTCCTCCCCATCTAGCTCACTTTCTCCCTAACGTGGCTGGTCTTGCAGGAGGATGGGTTTGCTCTCCCCTCTTGCCCAGCCACCCTCAGGCTGTGGCCTTCAGGATTCCCATAATACTGTCAGGTCTCATGTCTTTTAGGGCTAATTTCTTTGCTCTTCTCCCTGGAGATTTTCCAGTCCCAGCTCCTTGAAACATAAATGCTGGTTTCCTCGGGCAGCAGGTCCACGGTGCTCTCACTCCAGTGGGAACCCCTGGGATTTAACTGGCCAGGGAAAGAGCTGGCCCAACCCTGCCACCAAACGGTGGTTTCCATGGTCGTGGTACACCAATTTCCTAACATTCGTCACGCTCTTGCATTTTGCCTGGCCCGTGTCACCACATTGCCAGCCCTACTATGGGAAGCCTGCAAAGATCTGGTAGAAATTTTGGCTGGGCATCAAGTAAGCATTCACTCAGAAAAACATCAAACAATCTGGCCCATGGTCTAACACTTAAAAAAGTGGAGGATGTACTCAGCTTAAATTGGTTTTGGTCTCCGCACAGCAAATGCCTTGCTCTAGCTGGCCTGTCAATGCTCATTTATGTCGATATGAAGAGGCAATGACAAAATGAAATTAACGGGAAAGAAGACACCGAATTTCAAGTGTCTGTACTAGAACCGGGAGACTGTTCTAACGTTTTGTGCGTCTTCCGGCCCTGAAGTATTTCAAACACTCATGTCTTGTTTGCTGAACACTCTGAACAATACACGTGTAGTTACAGATTGATGTCATAAATCACCTAAAGAACAAGACGATCTTTCAGAACAGAGAGGACAATTTTGAGGAAGTTTATTTTTTAAATGGCAATATTTATCCGCTTAGTACTTTAGAAAGAAAAAAAAAATCTCAGCTGTTAGGCCTGAAAACCACCTGGAAAACATTATGAAAGGCCTATATTCAGTCTTTGACATTGTATGTTTCTGTGAATGCACATGTATATATGTGTATGTATATAAAAACCAAACAAAATAAAAGTGGCTAGGACCAAATTTCACAAGTCAAGTGAACTGCAAAGGTCAAATTTTATTTTAGATAAATGCATGTTTTTGAGCCAGTGTAGAGATATGAAGCTGAACAGGAACAGACTGGATAAGCAATGACAGTGGCGAGTTTCTCCTTCAGAGGCTGTGCTGGAATGGCTGCTTTGGCAGAGACCCCAGATGTAGATGTGTATATACTAACGACAGGAGCTCCGTATCTGATACAGTTACACTGTGTCTCCTGGTAATATAAGCTGGGTCAGCAAAAGAAATCTTGGAAGGTCCTACTGAATGTTGATATTCTGCCTCAGAAAGATTTCCAGAGTTTGCTTTTCTTCTGAGTGGGGTTGAAAACCTGAAATTTCAAAATTACTGTAGGAAAAACTTTGGGAAAAAAGACCAAACAAACATGGGTTATGCTTGCTTGATTTTAATTCAATCTATTGATCTGATTAATTTTGATTTTTCAATGTTTCCATTTTGCAGTATATTGTATGAAGATTTTCTTACAGTATGATCCATGCTATAATAGAATATCAAAATGAGAAGCTGTTCTATGGTGAAAAATGCAGATTACTTACTTCATTCTCAGAAAGGTGGAATAGGTTGTTTCAACAACTTTTCTGCTTGATTTTACAAATCTTCCAGATTTTAATAGAACCAGTTAGTATTACTTCCATTGACATTTCTCTGCCTAGCCCAATTTTTAAATATTAAATAATTAGAGAGTAAAAGACATACCTGATGGCCAGCAGCTCCATGTAGACAACTCCTGCTTGTAAGTTAGGTACAGTTTTTCTCTTGATCACAGAAGGCGATGTACCATTGTAGGAGGTTGCCTAGGGATGCAACAGACTCCCTTAACACTTGAATTCTGTAAATCAAGATCAGATAATTTTTGAAAGGCATACTTTACATCAGCTAGAAATTATGAGGGCAGCAGCAGGAACTGTGAAGTGAAATTCCATAACCTGCGTAAATGTGCAGAAAGATCTTTTTGGCCCTATATCACACCATGATTTTCTGGTTCAGTTCTGAGTTCAGCAAAAGGGGATATGTGCAGTGATGTGCCATACCTATTACGCTATCTGACAAACAGCTTTCTGTTTCAGAAGTCTCCATAACAGATACAGCACAGCCTGCCTGCATGCTGTATTTTTCATTTACTCAGGTGTGTTATTTATATACATTTCTATGGGATCAACTCAATTACCCAAGGAGTAGTAACTCCAAATTTTGCAAGTGGGGCTACTAAACATAGCAAGGGTTCAGCAGCTGGAATATGAGGTGGCTTCAACTTAAAGAGGTGTGTGACAGCTCATGCTGTTTCCACAGGCTGTCTAGGGAAAGGTGATGTCCTCTCACTTCACACCAGCCTCTGTTTCTGTGCAAGTGGTAAATTGGTACCGTATGTTTGCTCTCTGTCATGAAGTGAACAGAGGAAGCGATTACCATCGCCACTCTCTTCCAAATAATAATGAACGCATCCCCTTCATTTGCATGGACTTTTTAGTATTTGATCACCTGCCCCTCTTGAGCAAAGTGTCCTCTTCTCAGGGGCACATGATGGGATCTGCCAGCCCTGCCGAGGGTTCGGCTTGGCTCCAGCTCTTCTGTGCACATGGACAAGTCTCTCTTTGGTACAAAGAGGTCCGGCCTTGTGATGTCTCTGCTCTGAAAAGGTTTGTTGCAAAGCAGTTGTTCAGCAGTCCCTCAGGCACAGCAGAGAAATGATGATGCTCAGTATCCCCCGTGCTCCACCATGGATCGCCACAATTCAGATCAGGAGCAAAAAAAACAAAAAGAAAGAAATAAAACTAACTGAGGCTGCTGTCTTAACAAAGAGAATGAGAGAAGTCAGATTTCTCTTATTTTAGCCAGTCACATGTATCTTCACCTCTTTCCAGACATTGTTAGCGGTCAGTGGTGTTCTGAGCTTTTAAACTGGATCCAGCTGTGGTTCTCCTTCAGGCTGCTGGAGTTTAGTACACAAAAACATGCATGGTTTGGACAGGATTTCTGTGCTGATACTTTATAAGGGGGCCAACTGCTGCACGTGGTGTTTTCCTCAACCCCTTCTATACACCCCTTCATGATGGCTGATCACAGCAGGGGGAAAAAAAAAAAGTCAGAAACTCAGGATAGGGAACCACAGAGGTGAGTCCACACTCATTCCCCCAAAATAACAGACCCCTGAAAAGCAGTCTTCTTCCCATTTTTGTACAGAGGATGTACAGCACTGCACCTTGGAATTCACTTCTGTGAAGAGTTAAAGCACTTCTCTTGTATTTGTCTTCACCGCTATCCTGCCTTTTGGGCCCTTTCCAGGCACGATATGTCATGACCCAGGTGCAGCAACGCCCTTCCACAACATGCACTTGGGATGAAGAGATTTCAGGACACTGGGAGAAGATGTTTTCCAGCACAAGACCTGTGCCGCTGCTCCGACCTCCACAGCAAGCAGAGCCCGGTCTCCTCAGCTCACTCTGCACCAGCAGACCCCCCGGGGCTGCGTCCTGGCTCTGAGTCACCGCCTGCCGCTGGTTCACACCAAGGGATTGCATCTCCAGCAATCTCCCTGCTTCCTGCCTTGCTCCTGTCATAATTTACTAGGGACTGATGCCAGGAGCAAATTGTCATCTGTCACCAACTCAGCTGCGCTGCTGAGTTGGTGCTGAACGGGAGAGGAGTGCAGCCCCACCACCCGCTCCCTGCCCCCAGGTGTGGGGAGCATGCTCCCTGCCCTCTGCAAAGAGCCATTTTCTGCTCCTGGGAGTTTTCCCAGCCTTTCGGAGGAGGAAGGGGCTCCCATTGCAATCTGGGCCCAGGAAAAAATGAGAGGAGGCAAAGAACAACTGGAAAGGAGGAGGAATGAGAGGAGGGCTCAGAGCCACTGAACAGACCTGTGGCATCCAGGCATGCTGCACTTGTGTAGTTTCAACCCCGTGGCCAAATAGCCTTGGCTCTCCCAGGCCTTGGCTGTGGTGGGGTTTGGGGGAGAGGGAGGGGACGGAGGTAATAATTTCACAAGGACGTACTGTTCTTGAGCAATTTCTGTGCAGGTATAAACATGATTTCCTGCAGCACTGATTGGTACGTAAGTCTCCTTGCTCAAACAGGGCTGAATGCATTTGTTTACTACATCTGATGCAAGGAAAACTTCTGACATATGTTTTATTTATGAGGTGTCCTAACACAGTGATACTTTTTGTGTGCATGAGGTAGGGAGGGAATTGGTTGCCTCTCCATGGCTTCTAATTTGAATGGCTAAGTACTGGGTTTATAGGCATGTGTGGAGGGATGACTTAAAAGCTATACAGACCTTGGCTGTGTAAGATGATCAGTAAAAGTAAAGTGCCTATTACCGGGTACATTCACAGACCCTGCAGCTTTCCCCAGGGCTTAGCTGCTTCTTTAGAGATGCCTAAAAGAAAGCAAAGGTGATCCTGAAACCAGGAGGAGTGAGTTCAAAAGACCTTAATCTTTTCGAGCTGCTGCTGCGGGAAATTTGCAGCAGATGTAAAGACCAGTGTGAGGGGAAATGCCAGTGACCTCCAAAACTAGGAGAGCACAAGGACAGGAACAGCAGCATGGACAGCACAAGCCCCATGCTCACACTGGTGCTTGGGACAGCAGAGCAGGCCCACCAAGGAGAGCTCTGGGCAAGCTGATGTCCAGACCTATGACAGACCCAACCTTTCCAAGTGGTTGAACTTGCTCATCCTGTCCCCTCCCTTATCAGCTGGACATGGGTGGCATGAAGGAGGTGGCCAACTGACTTGAGTGCTGGGGGTTGAGAGCTCATCCTGGAACGGGAGATATGAAGAAGTTCATCAAAACATAAGAAGGGTTGTACCAATTCAGTCATCAGATCCACCTTGCCCAGAAACCTCTCTCTTGGCCTTGACTTACTGGTCGTGGTGCTTGTAAAAAGATAAAAATATGGCAGATGTGTATGTTGCTGGAATATTGCTGGAGTATTGCTAGCCTCTGGGACTACAGGCACTCTTACTTCCCGGGCCAGGACTTGTACCCACGTAGCCCTCAATAATTTCTTCTGTTGTGATCTGGCATTGACTTCATGAAAATGTCTGACCTCTCCAATACCCTGAAGCAAGGATTTCCAGGAAATGTGTGAGGAGAGGACTGATGTTGCACTGGTAGAGAGATGGGGAGCCCTTGGCAGAGGGAGTTGGAGGACATGTGTTCTGGCTGGGCAAAGATGCTCTTTCTAGAGGCTGAGGAGCTGGCAGCTGCTTGGTCAAGGAGGCTGGAACAGGCAGTGAAATGGCAGCAGGAGGTGAAGTGGCAAAGCAGGTCTGAGGAAGAGCCCTGGTACAAGGTAGAAGCCAGCAAGACTGACTGTGACCACAAGGTAAGAAAAATACAGAGCCTGGGCAAAGACTCCAAGAAGAATGAAACTCAGATTCATTGCGGACTGGGTCAGGAAATAATGGAAAAGACGCGGAAGAGAGAAACCATCCAGATGGGGAGCTGGGAGAAGAGCAGCTGGGACTGGCCAGAGTGCAGGCAAGAACTCGAGACAATGGCATGAGCTTCAAAAAATAGTGTGCACTGAGCAACGTGCTCCCGAAAAGTGAGTCACTTAAAGGCAGTTTGGGTGCATCTGCCCTGCAGTTACTTCTGTGAATGCAGTGAATTATTAGATTTGCTGGCATGGGCCATTCTGCACAGGGCAGGTTACTATAGCAGTGTTTACTTTTATGGCAAACAAACTTATCCAGTGCGAGTTACCTTGGGGACAAGCCTCCCTGCTGAGCAATAGTGATGTTACAGCTCAGCCCATATTTGAGCCTTTCCTTAGGCTCTACTCCCAGGAGGATTTGATGGAAAAAGAAAGAAAAACGTACCTATTCTTTCTTAGGAAAGAAAAAATGTACCTATAGCTTCCTGGTGACTTAAGTGTTAGAGCTGGATGGAGTTTCTGTGCAAATCAGTCCATTCAACAAACTCACAAACAGAGTTTTGGAGAAATGGATGCTATTCATGAAAACAGGTAGAATTTAGCAAGTTTTGGCCCAGCCAAATACAAACATGTGCTGTGTAGGGGTGTGGTGTAGGGGAAGGATGCAAGGGGTTGAAGAAGATGATGAAACGGTCAAATAAGATTACAAAATTTTGAATTTTCTTTGGTTTAGCATTTTGTTTGGAAACACCGTCTTTTCATACCATTCTCATCCTCTTTTCATAGTCCCCTCCTTCCAAGTTTTTCTTAAGGGCTTAGGTAACTTGCAAAGAAATGGAACACTTTCTTTTCAGAAGGTCTAAGTGGTCTGGGGCTTCCAAAGTTGTTTTCTCTTCCATCTCACAAAAAAGTAGTAACAAGGAATATTCTGTATAATGTAAGTGGTGGAAATTAAGCCTGGTGCATGGTAGTCAGCCTGGAGCTGAGCCCTTGGGGAGTGCTGCCTGGAGTTAGAAATGGTCGTGATCTTTAGGAAGGAGAAGAAGCAATATGTGTGCATGCCACTACTGGGGCAGGGTGGGGAAGGAAGAATGCAAGGATCTGGTCCCTCCCTCAGTCACACACAGGTCCATTGTATTACAACTCTTATGTGTTTGAGCGTAATATCCACTCTGACCTGGCCATGAGCGTAAAGCATGAGGCACTGGCTGGTCTATATATACTTGCCTGCAGGAAACATCAAAGTCATTTCCCCTGCAGTGTTTCTTCACCGACTTAACTGGAGAAATGTCTGTGGTGACATGGTGAGGAGGAGAAGTGTCTGGCTGCCCCCACAGCCAAGCACAGGCTACCCAAGCTCCCTAACAGCAAGAGCTAATTGCATCAGCTTCCTTATTGCAAAGACCTTCCTTCTCCCAGCAAGCACACAGCCCACTTTCTTTTTACCCTGAAATATCCCAGTCTCTGAGTCATCCTATCCACAGAATTCAAGGCAAAATTCAGCCCGTCATATCCTGCTTTTTATTTGAAGAAAACAATGAGCGAAAAGTCTGCCAACAGGATCCTAATGCACTGGGGGCTACTGTGGGCCCCGAATGAAGTCCAAGGGGATGTGGCCAACATCTGTCCAGGAATCAAGACCGCTTCTTTGGTCCACATATCTGGATGTATTAGAGGACACAGAGATGCACTTGAGTTTCCAGACAGGCCTCTTCCTTGTAACAGGTCTACTGGTGGTGGTGGTAGTTTGCAAGGCCATTGCAACCAACTTAGGGTATGACGATTCCCCTGGACTTCAGCAGGATGCACTGCAGCTTGCTTTTGGCATCCAACTCACACACTTTGGCTTCCAAATCACTTCTAACTGCTGGGTTTAATTTATTTGGATGAGGAGTGGCTGAGGGAACTGGGATTGTTTAGCCTGGAGAAGAGGAGGCTGAGGGGAGACATTATCGCTCTCTACAACTACCTGAAAGGAGGTTGTAGCGAGGTGGGGGTCAGTCTCTTCTCCCAAGTAACAAGTGATAGGACGAGAGGAAATGGCCTCAAGCTGCGCCAGGGGAAGTTTAGATTGGACATTAGGAAAAATTTCTTCACCAAAAGGGTAGTCAGGCACTGGCACAGGCTGCCCAGGGAAGTGGTTGAGTCCCCATCCCTGGAGGTATTTAAAAGATGGGTAGATGTGGTGCTTAGGGACATGGTTTAGTGGTGGACTTGACAGTGGTACGTTAATGGTTGGACCTGATGATCTTAAAGGACTTTTCCAACCTAAACGATTCTATGATTCCATGATTCTATGATTCTTTAGAACGAGCCACAAGAAAATGTTCTTTGCAGTTATAATCCAAAGCTATTCTCTTTTGACATGCAGAAAGTCCAAGGTAAGGCTGGTTTTCTACGGGTTTGTTTTTTTTTTTCCCCAAAGCCCAGTTTGACTCTCTATGTGAGCCATAGCTAAAATCTCTTTGAGTTGGGTAGTGGAGACTGCGGCTCCAGTAGCTGCTCAGGGATTTTGCAGCTGTTCTCCAGCAGAGATGTGCAATAACTGTGCACAATAAGGTACATGTATTTTCTTTCATAGTGGATGTTAATTTATGAGCTTGCTTAGAACTTTAACACTCAGTTGGTTTACGCTGCACCTTTTTTTTGTTACACATAGACAGCATTTCCTGAACCAGGATGGCAATTGGATATGGGATTGCCTCAAATCCTCAGCAAGGTCTGCTGCTCAGAAATTCCACTCTAAACCTAGCCAGGTCTTTTGTCACAGAATATTATTAGTTCCCTCTCAAAGGCCCTGAAAGTAACCAAGTGCTTCTGTTTTATAAAAACCCAAACTTATCTCAAATGGGAGGGAGAAAAGGTGATGGGAGGCTTATTTCTGGTGAGAAGATGCAGACAAAGCATAGGACGCTTTTCTCTGGTGCTCTTGTAATATGTGACACATCTGCAGGTCTGAAAAGAAGCCCTCTTCCTGTTACATATGGCTCAGCATTACTAACATAAGAAACCACTTATTTGCTTTAGGGTGGAGGTCATATCGCATAGATTTCCGACAGTCCCCCTGCAAGCTACAGCCTTCTGAGAGGCACCCTAAAAAACAGGTTTCATGCAAACAGTGCTCTGCAAATGCGTGCTTGGGGCACTCACCCAGAGGGAAAGAAGGAAGAGCCAAGGTTTACATGGTGCAAAAGTGCAGCAAAAGGGGATTCCCATGCAGTAGGTAGCCATCCTACCCACTGGACTGCAGCATCCAGGTAGCATCCAGTCCCTGCTTCTCTACCCTATGCACACTTCCAAAGACCTCTGTGACTCTGGCCCTTTTTCCCCCAGATTATCCTTTTGCTTTCCTGTAAAAGAAGTCTTCACATCACCCAGGTGAAATGGATTATTAGGGCTGAAAGAAATCTTTTATTTGATCTGCTTTTTTTTAAGCTTTATTGGTTTTCTCAAACTCTCAGCAAACCAAAAAATAAATCAGGTTATTTCAAGCATGGTTTAAGCATGTGGTTAACTTCTGGTTTCTAAAGGTACTTTCTACAATACTTGGAGGTAAACACATGCCCAAGTGCTTCACTGAATGAATTCTCCCTGTTCTTCAGACGTGGGAACAGAAAACCATTATAGCACAGTATTGCAGAGACATGTGAAAGGACCTCTTCTTGAGCTTCAGTTTAGAGCAGCCTTTCAGAGCTTCATGTCTAAACCCAGACAAATCTCTGGAAGTTGTTCTGACATGTATTATAACAATAAATAAATAATCACATGGCATTTTATTACACCATCAGAACTCTCTTTGCATGGGATACCAGTGGATCTGGATGAAGCCAATTCTAATTACAGATAAA
This sequence comes from Theristicus caerulescens, assembly GCA_020745775.1. Classification (NCBI taxonomy): domain Eukaryota; kingdom Metazoa; phylum Chordata; class Aves; order Pelecaniformes; family Threskiornithidae; genus Theristicus; species Theristicus caerulescens. The sequence continues at coordinate 62,441,925 of CM036564.1, read as the reverse complement.
AGGTTTGATGCATGAAAAGAAGCTGGTATTTACACCCAATTATCTGAGGGAGGAGAGATAGGGATGCGCTTCCTTTTATCATTTTCATTAAACTTCTTTTGAAATTAAAAGACTCCTTGAGTTTCTGAAGATTCAACAGTCTTTTCAACTTGCCGTCAGTGAGATACAGGTTGTTTTCCATGATGTGTTGCGTAAGTTCAGACACTGGGATCTCTCCCCCCTCCCTTGACTCCAGTAGAGCATTGCATGGTGCTCATTCACCCAGTTGCTTCTTTAACATCCCTTTGCTGAAGTTTAATCTCCTGGATTTGCATTTCACGTATTTCAGGTCTGAGGCCAGGCACCCTGTATTTGTAAACTGCTTCTGCCTTAGCATTGCCTGAAGTAAATCACTTTGAATGAATGAAACCTCCATGCCTTTGGGCCCTGTCACAATGGGTCCAGTAGCCTGGGATTGTTAGGCAGGGGTAATGCTGGTCCATTGCATGCTAACAGAGGGCAGCTAGACCTACAAATGCCATTTATCCCAGAGAACCTTCTGAGGGAACACAGAGAGGGGATGGGAAGCAGCCAGGTGGACGTGTTATCCCAAAGAAAGAAGCTCTCAGGGATGGGGAGAGCGGGACCTTATCAGCTCCATGTGCTGCTTGCAGTCTAGAAGACATGGTCTTTGCCACTCTTCTCCTCCCTCCCTCCTGGGTGCTCTGAGCCCAGCCTCTTTTCTTGATCTCAGAATAGGTTGCTTACTTCTTCTCCTCTTAGTTTCTCCATCTGCAAATTGGGGATGATGTGTGTAAAGCTCCCTGAAATCCTCTGCAGGGAGGTGCCACAGAAGTGGAAAGTATTAGCTATCAGTATCCTTGTTAATATTCTGCTCGACTCTGAGTGAAGTCACATAATCCTGTGTTTGGGTCATCACTGTTTGTTGCTATGGAAATGTGTGTTATCAGATATTACAAATTCAGTGTCTGAGGACATCTGAGGAGGGGGAAAATCTTTTGTTTGAAGAGACACTTGTGTCGGTGGCAGGAAACTTTGCCAAAAAGAAGAGAATTCACCTATTTGTCTTTCATTCTCTGAAATTTGCTGGAATGAGTCATTACGAGCTCCCCCCGCTCACCCCCCGAAAGCCGGTGTCTCTTACTCGATGCACTATTCCAAAATGACTGCACATGCTGGGTGAATTTCCTGCAGTCATATGTGAATGCATCTGGTAGGATCATTAACACTAGAGCAGAAGACAAATGCAAAGTATGTGCTTGACCATATGGGTGAACGTGAGCTGCTTAAGAGTGTGCACCGTAATAGAGATGGAAAGTCTTACGAGAGAAGATCAGTATCCCCCCATCTCTTTGGTAAGGGATTAAGGCAGTTGGTCTTGCAGGAGTATTCATAGAGCGTAAGGCCAAAGGGGACAGTTAGGTCACCTAGACTGACCTCCTGCATGTTACAGGTCATGGTATTTCATCCAGTGACCCCTGAGCTGAGCCTTGTAACTTGCATTAAGGCTACAGTAAAGCTTCCAGACAGACCAAAGAGGCAAATGCTAACAGCTCCCTGCCCAGTTTGTTCCAGTGAATAAGCACTCTCACTGGTAAGGCACACTGATAAGGGTGGGTGCAGATCGAACCAAGCTTGCTGCCATGGGGTCAAACCCAGAAATGGATGTGCTGGCCCAGTGCAGCTTCCAGATCCGAACTGGTGGGGTTACATCACCCTATGCCTCAGTCCCTCCTGGTTCCAAACCTCTGCATGAATATGCCTTTTCCCTGGGAACGTGCTTACTCACCAAGTGACCATGCAGTCTTCCTTGAGTGAAACAACAGGTTTCTTGGGCAGCTTGTTGCTTATTTCTATGGTTCTCTATTGCACCTGTGCAAAATCCGACAATATTTTTTAAATCTATAGATGCCCAACACACATAGGTGCTCACTGTTAGTCCTATGCATTGACTCTACAGATATAAAAATCCCCTTCTGATATATATTCAGCATAGAATCATAGAATCATAGAATTGTTAAGGTTGGAAAAGACCCTTAGGATCATGAAGTCCAACTGTTAACCTACCACCGCCAAGTCCGCCACTAAACCATATCCTCAAGCACTGCATCTACCCGTCTTTTAAATACCTCCAGGGATGGAGACTCAACCACTTCCCTGGGCAGCCTGTTCCAATGCCTGACTACTCTTTCAGTGAAGAAGTTTTTCCTAATATCCAACCTAAACTTTCCCTGGCGCAGCTTGAGGCCATTTCCTCTCGTCCTATCGCTTGTTACTGGGGTGAAGAGACCGACCCCCATCTCTCTACAACCTCCTTTCAGGTAGTTGTAGAGGGCAATAAGGTCTCCCCTGAGCCTCCTCTTCTCCAGACTAAACAACCCCAGCTCCCTCAGCAGCTCCTCGTAAGACTTATTCTCTAGACCCTTCACCAACCTAGTTGCCCTTCTCTGGACACGCTCCAGCACCTCAATGTCCTTCTTGAAGTGAGGGGCCCAAAACTGGACACAGTATTCGAGGTGAGGCCTCATCAGTGCCGAATACAGGGGCATTATCACCTCCCTGGTCCTGCTGGCCACACTATTCCTGATACAAGCCAGGATGCCATTGGCCTTCTTGGCCACCTGGGCACACTGCTGGCTCATGTTTAGGCAGCTGTCAACCATCACCCCCAGGTCCTTTTCAGCCAGGCTGCTTTCCAGCCACTCCTCCCATCATTCTGATTTCTAGACCTTACTGTCAGGTTCCCTGAACAAAGGCTGCTGTAAGAGAAAACATGGTTCAGGTTTTGATAATGTCTCTATTTGAGGTATTTCATGGCCATGTTCTTATCTCATGCTTAAAGATGAAACACAAGCCACACCTTTATATCCCTTTGGATCTCTGTATTGAGTGCATTCCTTATCCTTTACCAGTTTCTCATTGGGATTTTCCTCCCTGCTTCATAGAAAGCTGATTTCAGACTGAAAGCAGGGAGAAAGGTATCTAAGACCAAGCTAGCCAGCTTGAGTTTTCTTAATTAAGGTCTTCATTTTCAGCTGTTCTTGCAGGTTGTAAAAGCTCAGTAGTACTTGGGGGGATGCAGCCATTGGCAGGCAGGGCTGATAAGAACTGTTGCCTGAACATCATGCATATACTATTTTTAGCAGGCAAACACCTGCACCCAGCACTAACAGAAAGCTCTTGCAGTGAGAAATGTCCAACTCATGAAAATGCATATGTGTGGTTTTATGTATGTATATATGTGTGCATGTAGAGATATATGCATATGTATTTGCCAAGATTTTGTTCTGTGACAAATATTTAATCCATTTAAACTAGATTTTCCATATCTAATGGAAAGTTCTAGTGAAAAACTTTACTCTTCCTAAAGGAAGGAATATATATTGTAGGGTAATTGTATATTGTGCTCTATAAATTCCTTGTCTGCTAAGAAAGATGATACAGCTTTTATTTTCTATAAGTTTCAGGTTTACAACTCAGACAGTAAAGATCAGGCTGGGAATCTGAACAGCAGCTTACTATTCCTGCATCTCTACTACCATGGTGATTTTTGCCATCAGAACTGAAACCACCAATTCCAGGGCTGAATCATGAAACGAGACAGGATATACTTTGCTTTTCCATCCAAATCAGCAGAACCTGCAAAGCTCTTGGTACTTGTAATTAATATTAACACTCTTCAAGTCACATTTAAAAATCAAGAAGACATGCAGAACTGCCTAAAGTGTTGCTCGTTAGGAGCAGATATGGGGAATTTAGATCTTGTTTGTATGAAGCCATTTTTGGAGATTTTCTGTTGCCAGCTCCATGCTATTACAAATTACTCCAGTGCCTGGGACATCGTCACCTCCCCTCACAGGCTGCTAGTATTCAGAACAGGTATTGTAGACACTCTTAGGAAAAATGCTGGTGTGAAAAACCAGTATCTGTTCTCCCATGTGTGATGGGAGAATGCAGGTGCCACATGTTTTCCAGCTTGACAAGTTGTTCTTCACGGACCTCAGCTCTTTGCTGAAGCACAGACCACAATTCTGATCTTGCAGGACAGTTTAGCAAGAATTATACAGACTTAACTATTAGAGCTGTTGCAGGTAAAAGCCCCACATAGACATATAATAACACACAACAGAGTGCCATATAATTTTAGAAATATTTAATACATCCAAATTCTGTACATGATAGCCACAATACACACCACTCCTTAGTAAAACTCTACTTAATTAAAAAAAGTTACAATTTTGTAGCTTAGTTTCATGCAGTTTCTCTAATCAGGATTTGCAAGCGTGTTTGTAATATTCTTTTTCCCTCCAGGTCAACTTTTGAACATTTTGGCCACTTGCAACAAACATTTGGCAGAAGGGGAGGGCTCTCAGATATGCTACGCTCCTAATATTTTTGTGAATACTTGTCTCTGCTTTAAGGAGAGAGAAACCTCATTAGCTTGAAGGGAAAAGCTGCAAAATGACCTCAACCACAGCAGGCACAAAGGGTGTCTACAGAAGATGTTGTAACAGCCTAGCCACAGCCACAGCTCATGTTTTATTGGACACTGGAGTCCCCAGTCACAAGGCACATAGCCCTGGGCAGCTCGGCTCTGTTTCTTTGGCTGTTTTTGGAGATACTTGTTTTAAAACCTCACTGGGCACACATCAGATGCCAATATAAGAAACTCAGCCCGCAGCCCACAATTTACGAACCACATCAGCAAGACACGCTTCTTCACTTACACATCCTTTTGCTGGACTCCAGCCAGTCTGAGCCAGACACGGCGTTTCTCCAGAACCATCCTGACACTGCTGAGCTTTAGCATCAGTCATCTCCCACCTCAGTTTCTGCAAACCCCTTGATGGCAGTGAGTGCCAGGGACCGAGCAGAATAAACCAAGGTATTGCCACTCATTGGAGAGCAAAGACCCTGGATGCAGCCAGCTGCACTGTAGGCTGTTGCTAAATGTTGTGCTGCCCTTGGATAAGAAGTTTACTCAATCAGTAGTTGATTAGGGTATCTCTAGGATATATTCAAAAGGATATAGGTGTTAGGACCCAACAACAGACACAGTTTTTAGTCCTGGGTTGGGCTGGGCAGGAAGCATTTGGGTCTGGTTTAGCAGAAGTGACTACTGAAATCGATACCCAGAAAGCACCATTCTCTGACCCCTTTTTTGGGAGCTATTCTGTGTGGCTGCAATATAGCAGACCTCTTCTCTCGCCCCAGCTCCCTAGAAATCCTGCCCTGGCATTGCCCCATGGCTAGTTGCCATTGCCCTGGGGGCTGTGTACCCCAATATTTGCTGGCTTGGCTTCTCCATGCAGGGGAGGAGATGCCTATGGTGTATGCTGGTGACCTGCCCCACGTACTGCTGGATGTTTCTAGCCTGCTTCTGACTGCGTGACTTTGGTCTGCTCTCTGCTTGTGTACAGGCATGTGGGGATTTTCCAGCAAAAAATATATGCCCCTTCCCTGCTCTTGTGCTCCCTTTCATTGGATTTAAATGGTGCCAGGTAAAGCTTAAGGGTTTTAACTGAGCAAAACAAAAAGGATGGTGAAATGAAGCCATGGGTATACAAGGTAAGACCGATTACGTGTTTGCTACAGATACCTGAGGGCAAAGTTTTGTTTTTTATTCACCTTGGCTGCTCCAGGATGCCTCTCAGCTCACACACATTTCAGCCTGGGCCTTTATGGCAGCACTAAATGATGACTCTCAGTCCCTAGTCCCTCTCTCCTAGCCCACTTGGTTTTTATCCTCCAGCTCCAGCCACCATTTCCTGCCTTGTTTTCCACTTGGAAGCGGTTCTCCACCTCCCCCAGTTGTGTCTGCCCGACGTGTCCCTGCTCCTTCCACTCTCTCCAGCTTGAAACCTCAGCCCCTTCTCCAACATCTCACAAAAGCTGCGTCCTCCTCTCTGTAGGGACAAGCTGTAGGCACAAGCGTCTTCCCCAGCCCTCTCCTCCACATTTGCATCAGCAGTGCACTTTCCAAGCCTCTTCCTTCCATGCTCTTTTCTTAGGCTGGGCTCCCTTCTCCAGCTCCCCCCCTGCCACCTCCTCTCCTCCGCGAGAAAAACCAGCACTCGCCCTGCCTCCAGCCTTGGGACGCCAACTTCCTCCTCCGCGAGCAGCCGCAGCGGCTTCCTCTGACCGCGGCTGTCCCAGACACTCTGGCTCCGCGGCACACCCTCCACGTGCACAAAAACACCACAGCAGGGCTTTGCTTTCTTCTTCAAAAATTCAGCTCAGCCAGAGCAGTTGCACCATTGAGGAAACACCTGTAATGCATGCCGGCCACCGTGCCACCGCCAGCACAGCCACCCCGACTGGCTCCACCAGCCATCGTGACCCACCGCCGCAGGTGCCACTGGGGACTGCATCATTTGCTCATGTCCTTATGCATCCGTGTGTCCTGTAGGACCAGCCTGATAGTCCAAAGGAGGATTTTTTTTGCAAACAGGATCTGTTGTTTTACTGCAATGCAGATACCCTGTGGTTTGCAGAGGGTACGAACATTTTAAGTGGATCTGTAGAAAAGCACCCTTCTTGGGTGGAAGTTTGCACAAGAGATGGAGAACATTCAACTGGAGTTAGTGCCCGTGGACAAGATTGACCCAAGGGGCCACAGGGAACAGGCAGGGAGAGACAGAGGCGCATCTCTCCGGGGGAACCCTGTTTGCTCAGCTGCCCTCCCAGGTGTCATGACTCACCCTCCCACACCGTCAGCTTGTGTAATGGAGGGCAAATCCCTCCCTGCGAGCTGCTCCTGTTGGAGCTTGCTTGAAGGTAGGCTGCTCTGCATGTGCAGCAACCTGGGCAAAGCTGTCAGGGATGGAGACAGGACCTGGCCGTCTCCGTGCAACCTTGCCATTGCTACACAGTGGTGGGGCTGCTATCATGAGTGAAGCCTGGACCATCCCCAGTGGCCTGTGCCTGGTCTGTGCAGATGCCCATGTGGTTGCTGATAAATGGATAACCCAGCTCTTAGCACAGCTCTTTCCTTTGATGCTGCCAGCTCTCAGCCAGCTGTCTGTTTTCAGGTCTCATGAACTCAGCAGGCTTGGAACAAGCTGCAACTTGGCAGAGACATCCAAAGAAAATCCAGATGTTGCAGGAAATGCTGTCAGGCTGGGTCAACCTAGGACTAATTCAGTGCTAGTACAGGCCATGGTGCTGCTGGCCTCCAGCCTCCCAAATAGAAAGCTACTTTTAATTTCCTGGTGGCTTGTGGCCACTAGAACTACCATGATCTCCCATTCGCAGATGTTGAAGTCTGAGTGTCATTGGCCAAGCCCAGTTTTAACCTACTTAATTTTCTACTGCAATTGAAACCAGAGAAGTTTTGTTGATTTCCTCCTTTCTAGGCAATGGTTGTGTAACACTTCTGGCTTGGGATAGCTGCTGTGTTCCAGTCCAAAGCAGCTGTGTTGCCGCAGTGGGTTTTAGTGATCCATATTACTTAGATATAGTGTTTGTCATCTGTCTGAACACCCTTCAGTCTGGGGGGAACTCTATGATGATAATGAGTTAAACGCCTTGACCTTGTTTGGGAATTTTACTGGGGAACATGTGCAGAACTTGGCTAGTGAATGGTAGGGATAGTCAGCTTGTTCTTTACGTTTCTGTTTGCTTCAACTACTTATGCTCTGACAAATGCTATCTGGAAAGCCTGGCACAGCTGCAAGCTCTCCAATTCAAGTAAACCCCAGGTCTACGTACAGGATGAGAGACTGCTTTGAGAAGCGGTGCCAATGACTGCATCAAGAGATGCCTTCCATGCAGTGGAGTGGCAAGAAAAGTCTAGTTCTTTCACAGAGGGATGGAAGGTGGAGTGACGTGCAATCAGGAAAGCAATCTCGCATCTGTTAGAAGAATGGCTTGTGCCAGGGCAGCAAAAGGACATGAAAACACTGGAGGGTGTAAAGAAGGATCAGTGAAGTGAGGCTGCAGCTGGAAAATGAGCTTTGTGGATTGAGGACCAGGATGCTTTTCGCTTATCAGACAGCAGGTTGAGAAGTGACTTAATGACTGCAGGTGCATGATTCCACCTAGAAGAGATGTGACAGGGGGAACTGGAGGGGCTTTTCAGTCTTGCACTAATGAAGGTTCAACATGATCAAACAATGTGAAGCCTGGCAAACCCAGCCTTGCAGTAAGGAGTCTGCTGACATCTCACCTTCCCACTTTGTTGTGGCAAGAAAGGATGTTTTTCTGCATGATGTGCTTTGATCCAGCTACTGGGAATACTCCTCAGTGAAGTGAGTATGTACAATAGGGCAAGATTGCATGGTGTGGGGGGTACTCTTCCCTCTGAATCCAACTCCTATTCTCCCTCTTCCTGAACATTATGGAAAAGAAGGCTAGTTGCAATTGTCCTCAATGTGGTTATCACATATATGGCTCTGTCTTCAGAATATGACAGTAATACAAGCTCATGGCTCCTACAGGAGTAAATGTATTCTAAGAGTATATTTTTTGTTCATTTACCACCTTCCTCTGAAGGCTCAGGATGCTTCCAATTCCCAATATGACAGCAAAAGGGACAGACCTGCAGATTGAAGTGTTCCTGAAAATATTCTGTCTGGCTGATATCTGGCTGATTGGCCTTGCCAGCATACTTCACAGGCTCTAAGAGGGTGCACAACAGATTGGTTTCTCCAGAGACAGAGAGAAACAGTAGAAAATGTGTGTACATCTGCAGAGGGTTGGGTGATTCAGCTGGGAGTTCCCAGAAGCAGCCAGTGAAAGGATGCAGCGCTTACTGGAAATGCTCAGGTATCATTTCCCCAGGACAGAGCGTCAGCGTAGGCAGTCGAGCTGGCAGGTCGCACTCAGTCACACTCACAGAACCAGGGTGCAGAGAGAGAAGATTGTGTTTTAGCAGTTCTCTTTTGTGGACTCCATTTGAGCAACCTGTGCTCCAGGGAAGCTGGACTTCGTGGCATGTGTGGAAGGCAAGTAGGGACCTTTGCCAGCAGCTGAGGGCTAAGGGGAAAGGTCTCTGGCAAAGGAAAAAAGGAGAGGAGAGGAGAGGAGAGGAGAGGAGAGGAGAGGAGAGGAGAGGAGAGGAGAGGAGAGGAGAGGAGAGGAGAGGAGAGGAGAGGAGAGGAGAGGAGAGAGGAGGAGAGGAGAGGAGAGAGGGAAGGGAAGGGAAGGGAAGGGAAGGGAAGGGAAGGGAAGGGAAGGGAAGGGAAGGGAAGGGAAGGGAAGAGAAGAGAAGAGAAGAGAAGAGAAGAGAAGAGAAGAGAAGAGAAGAGAAGAGAAGAGAAGAGAAGAGAAGAGAAGAGAAGAGAAGAGAAGAGAAGAGAAGAGAAGAGAAGAGAAGAGAAGAGAAAAGAGAAAAGGAAAGAAAACAAAAGGAAAAGGAAAGGAAAGGAAAGGAAAGGAAAGGAAAGGAAAGGAAAGGAAAGGAAAGGAAAGGAAAGGAAAGGAAAGGAAAGGAAAGGAAAGGAAAGGAAAGGAAAGGAAAGGAAAGGAAAGGAAAGGAAAGGAAAGGAAAGGAAAGGAAAGGAAAGGAAAGGAAAGGAAAGGAAAGAAAGAAAGAAAAGAAAAGAAAAGAAAAGAAAAGAAAAGAAAAGAAAAGAAAAGAAAAGAAAAGAAAAGAAAAGAAAAGAAAAGAAAAGAAAAGAAAAGAAAAGAAAAGAAAAGAAAAGAAAAGAAATTTCAGCTGGAAGGGACCTACAGTGATCATCTAGTCCAAATGCCCGACCACTTGAGGGCTCACCAGAAGTTAAAGCATGTTATTAAGGGCATTGTCCAAATGCCTTTGAAACACTGACAGGCTTGGGGCATCGACCACCTCTCAAGGAAGCCTGTTCCAGTGTTTGACCACCCTCTTGGTAAGGAAAGGTTTCCTAATGTCAAGTCTGAACCTCCCCTGGCGCAGCTTTGAACCATTCCCATGTGTCCTACCACTGGATACCAGGGAGAAGAGATCAGCACCTCCCTCTCCACTTCCCCTCCTCAGGAAGCTGCAGAGAACAGTGAGGTCACCCCTCAGTCTCCTTTTCTCCAAATTAGACAATCCCAAAGTCCTTAGCTGCTCTTCGTAGGACATTCCTTCCAGTCCTTTCACCAGTTTTGTTGCCCTCCTCTGGATGCATTCAAGTACCCTAACATCTTTCTTAAACTGCACATAGTACTCAAAGTGAGTCTGCATCAATGCTAAATACAGCAGGACAATCACCTCTATTGATTGATGAATTGCTTGTTGGGGAGAGGCTAAGGTGCTGCCATTCCCTCACTCTTGTAAGATGAGGACACTACAGAGGGGCGTCATCTCTGAAAGATCTGGAAGGGAATGTGTGTTTACATACATACATGCATGACAGCAAATCCCCTTCTGAGACTTTATAGTATGCAACAGCAAGAAAAGGCCATATAAATGAGGAACACAAAAGAATTTATTGTCTAGGACTCCTAGATTTACTACCTGATAATTGATTTTCTTATAAGCTATTTATAGTATTCAAATGGCATGCACAAGTTTTTGTGTGCACCAAGTCTTTCATTAAGAAATTACATTCATTTTACACATTGTCTGGGAACTATTAACAGTTACTAATGAGGATGTTATACACTATCACTCTGAATTTTTATTCAGTATAATGCTGGCAAATCCTGGCCGGAAGGGCAGTGGGCCACGCTTGAGCAATAAGTGGAAGTGCAACAAGAAAAGTGGTGCAACAGTTGTGCATGGCAGTGTTGCCACATCCCCTTTTGACTCTTGACTCTAACTTGCTGAGGGTCAAAGTGATTACTGTGTTTGAGGTTCAAAACTGTTTTTTCCTCAGATCAGAGAGCAAGGACCTGGATTCTTTTTGCCTTTCTCTGCAGTAGTGGGTTGCTGATTGTCTGCTGGTATCACGGAGGCACAGCTCACCCAAGCCATTCTCTACCACTGACAAGGCATCAGACAATAGCAGAATCGGTCTATCCCATTCCCAGACTTTTGACCAAGACCCTGTAGTCTTGAGAGGACCAAGATATTTTGCCTAACCAAGTCACCGGACCCAGTACTCGGGTGAAATCTGATGGTCTGTGATTGCCGAGCCAGGTAAGACAAACTAATGGCTCCTCCTGACTTACAGCTGCATCACATGTTGGGTCTGTCTTGCTGTGTGTGCACAGTGACCCATGGGGCCTGGAGCACAGTAACTTTTGGGGTGCGTGGAGGGGCACCCAGCACTGGGCCACTCAGAGGTGGCACAGCCAAGGGGACAGGTCCCCACTGCGGAGGCTGTGGGAAGGCTCGTCACGAGGTGAAGGTGCTGGGCGCAGCTGGAGCGAGTGCCCCGATGCGCCTCCAGGAGGGATCCCGAGAGCCTGAGGATGCTGTTCTTTGAAATCTCACCTGAGGTTTCCCCTGGATGCGCATGACCGGGTTGCAGAGCTGTTCTCAAACTGCTTGAGCGCTCACGTATCTGCAGGGTGTGTGATGTACTCTCTCCATGTCTAACTCCTACCAACATCTGTGGCGTTTTTTATGCATTTCCTTTTTCTAGTGCTGCCTCTCCCTTCTGTCTCCTCTCCCCCGCTGCAGCCATGGACCTGTCCCCACCACCCAGCTCCTGCAACAGGCTCCAGCTGAGCTGGTATGGGAGGGGAAGCAGCCCCCCAGGGGCAGCTGTGGATGTTCGGTAGCTCCCTCCTCAGACATTAGCATGACTGCTGGTGTGTATCGCTCACAGAGCACCACTCACAAGGGAAACTTCTGACGTGTTCTCCTTGGCTCCTCTTTATTCCCAGTCACAGCAATTACCCGGCTGCTTTTGGCCTTCATTTGTCCTAAGCTGTTGTGCCTCAAGTGAGCTCTTATTAGCACTTCCTTCTCTGAAAAGGAGTGACTGCAAAATAAGCCAAGGGTCATTTCCCTTCCCTTGAGACCTGGAGACGTCCTGGCTTTTAAATCAGGCTCCATAAATTTTAAGCCTTAGCATCTCATGTGTTTTGCCTAGACAGGGGTGGAGGTTCCCCTGGAGAGAGTGAGGGAAAGAAACTCCTGATATGACAGTGCATTGCTTGGGCAAGTGTTTTCAAGGCATTTGAGAAAAATGACAGCACAGATCAGTGAAAAAAAGCAATCATTAATATATACTAACTGTGTGAAATCAGTCAGAAGAAGAAGTGGAAGAAGAAAGTGACCATTTTCTATTTCTTGCATCATCTTTACTTGCATATCATCCTGCAGGGTTGCGCATCAGCAGGTGGAGTTGCTAAACATCAGCCAGCAAAAAAAAATGCTGCTGGTAAATAACATGCTGTCGTTGAAAATCAACAAGAATAGACCATGCTATGTGTCATGAATATAAATTTTTGGACTGCAATACTCCTGATATCTGCAATGCTCACTATATGCTTGGAAACAAGGATTTGGTCTCCCATCAGAAGCTTGAAACTTCTACAGGTCCATAGAAATCCAAAATTTCCCAGCACATAAATGGCCTTCTCAACACTACCCATGGGTTTCTCTAACCCATGCTGACTCTCTCTGCAAGGGATTCCAGTGGGAAAAGCCATCGAGGACAAGGTGGCCCCTAACAAGTGGCATCAGGAGTATGTGTTAGTGTGGAAATGCGACAGGGAGGTCAAGAGCTGCAATGGCTGACTGCTTTCAGTGGTAAGCATGATATTTGTACCTCAACATGTTCTGGTCCTTTGAAGGAGTATTCCTCTAATGCCTGTGTTTATATCCTGAGAGCAGAAACAAGGCTGCATCAAGGAGTTCCTCTCTGCCCCTTCCTTTTCAGGATGAGGGTCAGTACTGGTAGCTGGAGGTATTCACCCCCAGGGTGAACACCCTCACCAAGGCAGCACACCTACCCTCACCAAGGCACCACACCTGGCCCAGAAACAACCAGAGGTTGAGTCCCAGGCTCAGCACTGTTTCTTGGTTAAAATCAATAGGTTCCCCATGTCCCCTCACTAGCAAGTCCCACAGATGCTAGTACTCACTTTGCTTTTCCCCATGAAGCCAGTACCTTCTCTTGGGCCTCAGTTTTAATTTCTTTTCTACATACACAAAGGTGATATTGTTATAAGTTGCATATTCAGGAGGGCTCATGGCCCAAAGTCCAACTTTTCTAAACCCACGAGCTTCTTTAGTGAGATTTTCACACAGCCCAAAGCTGCAATACAACCCACCCTCCCCAGAGAAGCAGCTTGTGGGTAGGATACAACTGTGTGTCAAGGGCTCTTTCACTCCAGCCCAGGAGTGGATGTTCTGCATGATCATGGCAGGACAGTAGCCTGATGGTTTCATACTCAGGTAGGGATTAGACCACCAACAGCCCATCCACAAGTGCAACCCACAAGGTGTGTACGTGGGATGGTCCCAGCATAGGAGCCACACCTGAACAAAAGCTGTGTGTGGCATACAAGCCCACTGCTGCCTGAAAATCTAACCATTGCTGAGGGTATGGAAGGAAACCTGTTGTCATCTTCTCTGGCAACTGACAGGGCTATGCATGAAGATGTGCCACAGAGAGAGGGATAAGGCAGGGAATCAGAAGAATATTATTTCTTGATTTCTATGCTGCAATTAAGAAAGGGTTGTGTTTTTCATTTTCACGTGCCTCAACTCCCACCAGCTGCAGGCACCCACCCACAGCATGTGTGCTGTGTTTTTATTACAGCTGTAGCCTCAGGTAGCATGGAATTGGGGCCAAGCATACATTAGTAAAATTAGAAGAAATATCATCTGACGGGTCTGGACAGTGCTGTGGGCAGAGCATATTTGGCAAGACTCTGCTTCCTTCGCAATCCAGCCCAGAGACATTCCCTGATCCTATCTGAACAGGGACTGAACTTGCAAAACGAGTCACAGCTTGTGAGCTGTGAGTCAGGGATGTCTTAAACACTGCCTCAGCATCCAACACCAACAAGCTCTTTTTACCTTGTTCATCCTGCTTAAATAAATGCAGCAAGTCCTCATGTTAATAGAGCAGCCTTGAGGGCTGCTAGGCACAGGTCTGTTTCTTTCACACCCTCCAGCATTTGTCCCTTTGTATTTGGCCATTTTTGACCCATTATTCTCCTCTTGTCTAGCTCAGATAATGGGACTCTCAAGTGCACTGCTCACAGAGTGGTTTGAAACTTGCATCTGCTCCATATGGCCATGTTCATGTTCCTCACTGCTGAGCCATGAGGATATTCTCACTTCAATGGGTTTCTCTATGTAGCAGCCTTTGAAGGATATGTGTCTGTGCTTAAAATCAAGTATACTTTCTAACTTCTTTCGAGTATCATCCTATAAAAGAGATCCTCCTTCACAACTCAAAAGAGATTTCATAAATTGTCTGTCAAGACAGGCAGGAGTCTGTGGAATACCCTTGCGGCATCCCTCCATGATATCTGAGAAAGACTAATTAGAAATGTTACATTTGGGAGCCATTTGCTGAAAAATGGTGATGAAAATCATCAAATCAGAGGAAGACAGGACTTATATTGATCTCTTCCAGAAAATCCCACCTGACAATGCTATTGCAATGGCTCGAGCTACCCTTGCCCAAGTTTCTGGAGCTCAGTGAGAAATGCACTAAGGAATAATGACTGCAAAGCTGCATTTGCCTTGTTACTAGAAGATGAAAAAAGAAAACATTCACCTGTGAAGCAAAGGAATTTAAGGCAGAAGTTTGTAGTGACGGAGAGTAGAAAGCATAGTGTTTTGTTCAAATACAGAGCAATAGAGACAGAAGGCTGATATGAAGGGACTACATGGGTTGTGTCTGATGCTTTCATAGTCTTGATTTATCTTACTTCAAAAATGGGCAAAAGTCACAGAGAATAAATGAGTCCTGGATGGTAATAAATAAATTGCAGTACTGTATGAAAGAGAGAGGGTCATGCTCCTGTGTACCACGGCTGTACCAAGATATACCATACTCTCATGTACCAAGCAAGATATATTCAAATCTAAATTTCTAAGAAGGGAAGAGAAGGATCAGAGCAGAAGGGAAAATAAAGGCAGCTTGAAACTGGCTTTTATCTTAAATATATGTTGCTCTTCTTCCACAATACAGTGCAATGCAATCTTCATGCCCCTTTTCTCATCTTCCTTTTGTTTTGCAGTATCATTCATTGCTCTTTACGTGTCAGTACTTCCCACTATCAGCACAATGCACATTCCTTCAACAAATAACACCATTCCCCTCTCATGGGCTTAGGATGAATTATTTCAGAGATATCATTTGAGGGCCTTAAATATATGGGCTTTAGAGCTATTTTTACTTGCAAGTGCTTGAGCCAGACCTTTGATGTTTCATTTGGGTTCAGGGGAAAGTAGAGAACACATTAAAATAAGCAAGAGCTGGTGGTTTTGTACTAAGTGTTACCAGAAGATAGGGTGAGACCCAGAAGAAGGGAAGGGGATTGCCAAAGATTTCAGTTGGATACTTATTCTCTCCAGGGTTTGTAAATCTGTCCTGTAATACTCTTAATCCCTCCTCCTGCAGGGGAGTACGATATCACTGAAATCTTCACAATCTCCTGCAAACAGAGGTTTTAATGCAGCTCTTTGTTTATTGTCTCTGCAATTCTTTCATTTTTCAGGAGAAAAAAGGGGTCAGTTCTTCTCTGGAGCCTGAAGGCTCAGGGAAGTTGTCCAGCATCCTCTCGTGCTCTGCCTCCCATCCAGCATTTTGACAGGCATGGACTAGTCCATATCCAGACACTGCCTTGCTGGATGTGCCAAGGGAATGGAGTGCTGGAGAACATGGCATAACAGTTTTCCAAAGTCAGGGTGAAGGGAAGGCAACCACAACTACTGGGCTTGAAGCTGATGTCTGTATGGCACTGAAAGAAGCCTCTGGAGAGGTCTGAAGGCCGTCCGAGCTGTCTGCTGCCCAAGGATCCCCTCGCTAATGTTGTGTACAGGGCCTGGGGGCTCCCTGCATCTTTGCCAGGACCCTAAGTGTTGGGGCTGAAGAGGTATGCGGGGCTTATGTGTCCCTCCATGGCACTCCATGGCTATGCTTAGGGTGTGTGCCATGCAGAAGGGAGGCAAGCCTGGTCCTGAGACCAGCCTTGGGAATATCCTTAGCCAACAGTATCAATGTCATCAAAGGTGGCAGGGTTCAGGAGGCTGAACTGATCTGCTCCTGCCTCCCTACCCGTGCAGGAGCTGAGGAAAGTCAGAAGTGCAGAGCACCTCCAGCATAGTCCTTTTGGCAAGTCTGACCTGAGACAAGATAGGAGCTTTCCAATCTAGTGCCACCTAAAAGTGAGACATAAGGAGACTGTCCCCATCCATCCTCAGTGGATTGTACGGGGAATGATTCACATCCAAACTGAAACCATCCTGGGAGCATGCCCTGGTAGATGTGCTGCCTACTTACTGTTTCATGTAGTGAATTTTACTTACCTTTTACTACATCTTTCAGCACGTGGGTAGACCCATCATTGTCTGTAGCTATTTCAAGGAGACCATGTATTAGAGGTAGCCCAGTATAAACCTGTTATGTCTGACATGCATATGTAGAAAGGAGAACTTTTTTTTTTTTAAAGGAAAGGGAAACCCTATAGAAGTAATTTTAAAGGAAAAATATTCTGGGAAGAATACGGGAGAACAGGAAATAAAGGTTGGAGAAAAATGAAAGCAAGTCACATATATAGTAGCAGGGGAAATGCACAGTACAGCAAGATGGTGTTGATGCTAAAATGGGAGGAGTTTTGCATGTTATTGAACAGAGACATTACCCTGTGGCACCTACAAAGATTAGCAACGTGGCCAGGAAATAACGTAATGAAACTGGAATAATGTAGGCTACGAGCACTCAGGAAAAAATACCCACAAAGGACACTCAGAAGCAGCCATGTAAGGAAAGGCTGGGAGGTGATATAGGAGGACAATCTACATGTCACTTTTGGCAGCCAGCTTGCATTGCAGAAGACCCATGCCATTCTCAGTGGGCACCACACTAACCAGCCTGGCCCAGATACAGCTGGAAGGTTGCTGTTAATTTCTTGGCATCCCAATACCAAACACTGTAAAATCAGAGGTCTCACAGAAGAGTAGAGACATGATCAGATCATTTGGCGTGGGTTTGATTTATGAAGATTTAGTAATGCTTAGATATAAGTTGGTGAAGAGAAAAGAAAATAGCAGACATGAGTCTACAAGTATCTGAAGGATGTAGGCAGGGTCACATAAATGTGCTTGGAGAGAGAGAAAATAGGATGTGATAGGAAGAAGGGAAAATTCCCTACCAGTATCGAGTAGACAAGACTTGGATATAGGGTCTTAGACTAAGAGAAAATTCTCTTGCATGGGATCTTCCAAATAGCAGAAAATGTTCTGTAGATGCAGCCTTGCTCGGATAGGGTAAAAGATAATAGTTGCAGCTCAGACTTTTAAGACTCAATGCTTCTTGATGAAAGGTGAATTTTAAAAGTGAGTTCATTTCTGCCATGGATACAATGGGCTGAAAAAATCATCATCTATTTCAGTTTTCTAAATTTCCTTTAAAAACATTATGTGCAATGAGCAATCAAAGGAAAGCCAAGAAGCTGAGAGCTAAAAGTTAGCAAAATCATTAAAGAAACAGCAAGGAAATATTAAGAGCATAATGCATTCACATCGGCACAGAGGGCCAGATGGTACATACCCGAGGGTATTAAAGGAATTAGTTGAAAAACTCTTAGGCCCATTATCCATTATATTCAAGTGCTCCTGAAGAACTGAGGAAGCCCTGATGGCTGGCAGAGGGAAAACATCACACTTCTTTTCCAAAATGGGAATTACAGATCAATTAACTTAACATCCTTTGCAGGTGAAACTTGGTCTCTAATAAACAGAAACTATTAGTACATGTTCTGCAGGAAGAACAAAACAGAAACGTGTTACACACAAAGACAGGTCACACTGAGAAAAGCAGTTGCATCCAAGTGATAGACTCTACAGCCAGATTATACTCACAGTGCTGATGGGAGGAGGAAAACCACAGGGTGTGTGTGTTGGGTGGGGAGAGTGAAGAGTAAGCAGCTGCTTATCCATCATGTGGGATGGAGTATACACCATAGTGGGCCATGATGGTGGGAGGGGAAGGGGGATACAGTCCCTTGAGTTCCTCAGTAAAATTGCCCTTAAGGGTTTCACTCATTGACAAGACAACTGGTTGTACAGAGAGCTCTCCTGCAGCAAGCCCCTTGATTTCAGTAAGTTATTTTATTCAGTTTCTTCAGATACAATATTCCTATAGATCCTGATCCACCCCTAAAGGATTCCATGCAGGCAGTTGACTTTAACAGTGGTTGGACTGGGCCCAAAGCAGAACAAGAAAGATGTAGGGTGGTTACGGAGAGTAACAATGAAAGAGATTAAAATCTGCCCCTACAATAGAAAGTGGAGTATGCTTGTAAATATTGCCATGTTCAGTTGGGCTCCTCAGGGACTCTTGCTGTGTTGGACATTATATTCATCTGCAGTAGCATCGAGGCAGGAGAAGAAAAATACATCAATCAAATTCAAAGATAACACCCAGCTGGAGTGTGAATTGCAAATCATTTATTAGAAGCACCATCCTAAAGGGATTTCAATAAATGAAGAGTGGGATGTAATGGGAATAGCAAGAAATTGAACGAACCTAAGTGCAGAAACATCTACAGGGTAACAATGCTCACTGAAGAGAGGTCAAAACAGTAAGCCAGAGGCTGTGGAGAGCAGTAATCCAGAAAACACCCTTGGATGCAGATGTTGATAGATAACTACAACTGATAATTCATTTAAAAAACTCCAGATCAATCCACTTTTGAAGTAGGCAGGGCCTACTGAAAAGAGTGCAGGCAAACAGGTAATGTTATAGATTAGCTGGTATAGACAAGAGGATGGAAGGAATGACCTATTTACTAGGAACATCAAAGTGAATAAACACATACATAGCCTGGAAAAAAAGGGAGGCAGCAAAGTATAGTCTGATATAGAGACAAACCTTACCATGAAAGAATGCTGTTGAGCGGGAGGGAGAACCGGGGCTCATCAGCAGGATTGGCTTGGAAAGGTCTCCATTGTCCAGAAGAACAGGGTTTAAAACCACCACACATGCTGGTCCTGTGTTTGGTTCTCCACCTACATGGAGTCACTAGTTGGCTGCCTTGGAGTTCATAGCATGCTTACAGACAAATTTTCAGCAATGTTCCTTGGACCAGTACATGTGAAAAATCAACAGAGCCTGAATACTGGGGGGAAAGTGTTACGGTGAGCGGAAGGAAAGTCGCTGCATAAGAAGTGGAAAATCCCAGCTGCATGGGGTTAGATCACTCCAGGTATGTACAGCCAGGAATGGACAAGGCAAACGTATGGTAGGTAAAGGACAGGACATGAAGGAGCCGCGGCCCAGCACGAGGATTGCAGATGTCCTTTGCAGTGGTACTGTTTATTCCCCTTTCTTGGAGACTAATCAACATGAGCCAGTGGAGAGATAAATCTTACGTCCTTCTTGATATCCCTGTGGTAGTACCATGGCTCTCCAATGTGGGAACTAGGAGAAAGCTACGCTATGCTACCATACCTCAAGGACTTAACTCCTGTTAGCTCACAACCTCAACTAGACTTTCACCACAGACAGGAGATTAATGCTACACTTATCCTAGTTTTGTCCATCATCTCTCAGTGTCTCTGCTTCCTCTGTGGACAACACCACTCTATCTGGGAAAAGATGAGAGGACCTGTTAGGAATTTCAGTGGTTACCATACAAAGCTGCTCAACCACTCGTTCCACCAGTGCCCCCATTTCTCTGTGTTGGCAGCCCACTGATTTCTGGCTGGGATTCACAGTGCAAGTTATGATCCAGAAACTTCAAAATGTGCATGGTCAGCTAGCCGATTCTTCTTCATTTTCACACATGTCATCTCTGAGCCTTTATTAACATGGGGCTTTCAGGAGCCTACGACAGGAGGTTTCTGCAGCAGGCCCTCTGCTCTTGAATTTTCACCCAGTAGACACTCCTCATTCTTATCTGATCTTCACCAGAAGTGGCAGCTCTTCACCCCTCTGCTCAGGCAGTGTTGCTCACAGTAGGCTAAGGAATTCCTGGCAATTCTTCTTGGTGGAAAGGCTTTTGCTATACGTAAGCGATATGAAATCCGCCTACATGTTTGGGAGGGTGACAGCACGTTATAATCATACGGCATCACTCGAGTGCCCGTAACAGCGACTGTAGCAACACTAACGGAAGCTCTGAAGGAAGGGAATGAGAAATTCACTCCCACCACTTGACTCATGTGGGTTGCTGCTTAGATACAGGTTGAAGCAGCCACTGAAGTCATGGGTGTCTGTGGGCTGCTGAGTTTCTAACTTGATGTTTTATGGGTCTCTGCCTATCAAAATATTTGGGATCTGCTCTTCTCTGGTTACCGTGCTGGTTTCAAAAGCATGTTTGGGCTGCACAGAAGCCATAGTAAGGCACCATCTTGCTCAAATGCTGGCTGAGTTAGCTGCATTTTGAGCACAGTTGTCAGTGAAAGGCCATGCGTGTACAGTAACTATGAGCTGTTGAAAATAGTTTTTGAGGGGCATCCCAAGGCTCCAGGGCTGCTATTCTGACTGGGCAATGTGGTGCTTACATAAGTATTGTTTCAGAGAAACAATCACAAAGGGAATATGCATATATGTGAACAATTGTTGGATTTCAGGCTAGTAATCAAGGACTCAAAATTAATATTATATTTTCAAAGGAAATGTTACATTGTCTAATCTTCAAATAGCACACCACTTTGGTGTTACTAAATGAGAGGAAGTGCAGGCTCGTGGCTGAGATGGTAGGACGAGTGGTCCAGGGTCAGTTCCTAGTTCTAGCCCAGACTTCCTGAACCCAAGTTACTTAATCCTCCTACTCTTATGTCCAGCAGTTCCCTAGCAGGAGATAAGAATAATACTACTTTTCTCCATGCTTTTTATATTTTATCTGTTAAATAATGGGGGGAGACGGAGAGAAGATTTAATATAAAGATGCACAACCCCCTGCACAGTGGAACACCTCATCTTGATTGAGGCCATAGACATTATTGTCATTTATATTAATTTCAGCTGTCCCACCGTATTCCCTTATATAAAGGAAGACTATTACAGAAAACAACTGTCATAGAGCATGGCTAACTAGATATTACATGGGTCTGCCTCTCTGGTTTAAAGAGGCATATATACCTGTCTAGGTGTGGGCAATGTGTTAGAGGCTCAATGGTTGACAAAAGGGACAAGTCCTGTGATGGAGAGTTTATTGTGACTGAAAGGCTGAGGACTAACTCTTCATTTGCATGGAATGGCTCCCAAAACTAGCTATTATACACTATATGTCTATGCCATGAAAGGGTAGCATTTTATTAAAAATAATATAGGTATTTGATCAGTTTGGGTACAGATTACCATGCAAGTCTCTTTTAATTCATAGTATAATATCTAT
Source organism: Theristicus caerulescens (assembly GCA_020745775.1). Classification (NCBI taxonomy): domain Eukaryota; kingdom Metazoa; phylum Chordata; class Aves; order Pelecaniformes; family Threskiornithidae; genus Theristicus; species Theristicus caerulescens. The sequence continues at coordinate 62,420,538 of CM036564.1, read as the reverse complement.
TCTATGTTTTGCAAGCAAGGGTAAAAGTGTAAAGTATACTGTTTTCCAAATCATGGTGAGTCAATGGTAGACTATTTAAAACTTCCTATTCAGGTGAGCGGTTATCCCCTTGTCTTCTTTCAAATTTATGATCTTCCTTCCTGCCTTTAATTGTCCTAGTTTTCCTGAGGAAATCAAAACATAATGGTATAAACCAGTCATTTTGTACATAATGCATATGATTTGCCTTTTAGCTTTAATGTTTTTTACCCGTCTAACGCTAAGAGCGCAGCATTTGTATGCTGTGAGCCTGAGTCAGTGCTGTGATGGTGGTGAGCAGGTTCTGCGGCCTGCTTGAGTTTGTTTGGCTTGTTCTACAAAGTGTCTGAGGACACTCAGGGCCTGAAATCATCTCATACAATCTCAGATGCTTGGAAGTCAGGAGCTTAATCTATGTTAGGCACCATAGTCATTGGACAGACAATTCTGCAGAGCAATTCTTCATATGGCTCTTCTATGGTCATTATAAGAGCATGAAGAATCACTGGTGTTGTCAACCAGTCAGGGTAATTAACCCTTCTCGCTGGAGAACTTATCACAACGTGACAATCTGGTAAGAAAAAAAGCTCTGCCAGGGTGCAAAAGGATTCACACTCTGCACCCGTTGGGTTCACGGTGATCAACTGCCCTGGAATTTATACAGTTACAAGGAAACAGCCTGATAGTGATCTAGGTCCTTCCACCCAAACCATCCTCACAAAGTCATATACCGCTTCAAGTCCATAACCAGAAGCCTAAAGTACCTGCTTAGGTATCTGCTGTGCCCTTGTATTCAGCCTTCTGCAGGGACTGAGTTGTAGACATTTCTGAGATTAATTCTCCTCCATCCCCTCTTGCTAGCTAATAGGGAAGGAAAGTTTAAAATTTCAATTTCAATGTTTCTTACCCATGCCTGCATGAATTTATTTTAATAAATGGTATGGAAGGGGATGTGTCAGTGTTTGCAAACCAGGAGTTCTTGGCAGTATTGATGTGCCACTTCCAATTTACATTTGATATATTTCACTTCTGCTTCTGTTCTTAACAGTCGTAAGTGACCTGACACAGAGCATGCCGAAATCTGTGGGCTTCAGAGCAGGTCTGTGATGGGCTCAATGTGTAGAAATGCTGAGTATATTGGTAAAGCATGAGATTTTCAGTCAAGCTGGGGAAGCTGTGCCAACCTTTGAACTGCCTCAACATTACTTCCATTGATGAAATACCTTTTAACACTATTCCCCATCTGAATTTTTCACCGGGACTAACTTAATCTTCCTTTATAAACCCTGTAGCAATAGCACGCTCACATTTTATAACAAAAATCACAGTTTTACTTTGCATTTATAGATGAAACTAATCTTTACTATAAGGCTTTCATCTCTGCAGCTTCTTTAGAGAAGTAAAAGGACATAAGGGAAACAGAGTTGGAAATATTGATTTTTTTTTTTTTTAGGTAGTCAAATGCTGAATCACTACAAAATATGCACTGTGCTCTTAAACCTGCTGCCAAGGAAGAGTGAGAAAACAGACACTTTTCCCATGTTTGTCTGTGTCATCCTCTCAGAGTGTCTGTTCTACAAACAGCACCGTTTGTGCATTTGAGCATTGACAAGCTTGCAGATTGAACTCTCATGTAAACCAAAGGTGAGACAGACCGTGGCTGCGTAAAATTCTCCAGGTTATATTGATGTTCTCTTGAGGTTACTTTGCTGAATATGGGTGTGCTGAACACGTTCATAACTTTACTCCCACAGGTAGATGGGACAATTCACAGTGCCCAGTATATTTGTCAAGCACAACCTCTGTGGCCATTGAATACTAGTTTCTTCAAATTTGGTAGCTATCTGAATCTCTACATTTTGTACATGTTCTTTACGAGCAGTAGCATTTGAGTTGCAAAAGCAAGTCCTGCCAGGGAGAGCATTTCTGTTGGCTCATTTAAAATTTGTTTTCCCTCAACACACATGTGGCAATGCAACATTCACTTTCTACTCATTTGCCCCAAAAGGCCATGACAATGAGAGTTAAGAGAGATGTGAAGCGATATTAATAAGATTTAAATCATAATTACTGTCCATAGGACACAGATAGAAGTTAATACACCTCCTTCCACATTACAGTAGGATATATTTTGTTTTCAAAATATCCTAAATGGAGTGTCTTCCTAGAGTCTCTGCTGCTCCAATATGTTGCTTTTAAAAATCAGATGAGTTTTTCCAATTGGTTTCAACATCTTATGCTGTGGCCAGCTGATGTAAATTGGCATAGGTCCATTATAGCATTGGAAATATGTCAGTCTATACCAGCTGAGATTACAGCACAGTTCTAGATTAAAATGTACTTAACATCTTTTTAATGCTTTCTTGAACAATGCTAGTAAAGTCACCTGTTTTATCTCAGTTTCTGTCCTCAGTAAAGCATATGAGTAAAAGTTAACATCTTGGGGAAGATGAAAGAGAACAGGACCTGTCCCCACTCAGTCTTTAAGGCAAATATCCTTTACAAAGTCATGATGGGAGGGACTGAGTTTCTGTAAGACCAGTGGGATAGAAGAACATAATTTACCATTTTAAGTGGTTCTGAAAACAGTGCTAAATTCAAAGCACTGAAACAAATCTTGTTGGCTTCAACTCTGGTGCTGCTTAAATTATTCACTGTAAACATATGACCATACTGATTTAACACTTTCACTGTTCTTTGTGATTTTGTTGAATGAGATGACCTTGATTTGCCGCCTGTTCAAAGCACAGTTTTGCCTATTAAATAACTTTCAAATGTTCACCTTGGGCTGCCTAAAGATGTTACTGATATGCTCACATAATTCCTCCCCTTGAAGTGCCAGTCTTGTTATATCAAAAAGAAGTACACACACATTGATCTCATGCCCCCATATAAAGTACTGCTTTGGCAGAGCCTTGTACTTGCCTGGAGTCACCACGTGCTGGTGGTCCCTTGTGCGGTCTCTCATCTCCGCACCCTGATGTTCCCCATGGGATGTTGCAGGGGGCCTGTCAGGGTCTAATGATGTTTTGGGATGGAGTGGCTAACTCCTATGTGTTTTCCCCCACCCTGGGTTCATTTTGCCCAGGTGTCTTTGGGATGGATGCCGGTACCATGAGTGAAACCGAGCATTGTGAGCAGGGCTCTCGATGGGGACTGCAAGCTGGCCTAAGCAGAGGCTGAAACAGAGCTTTCCTGAATGTGTGCCAGCTGTAGGAGTGGCATTCCAGTACAGCAAAAGCCACTTCCCCAACTGAGGTCACCCCAGCACTAGGCAGTGCAGTGTAAACCCATGGTGGGGTATATCCTGACATGCCACCAAGCTTGGCACTGCAGAGATTTCCTATTGCCTTGAAGGAAGAGCCCAGCTCAGCTGTATGGGAGCTGTTCTCCTGTGCTCTGGGAGCCTACAGGTATCCATCACTGCTCTTTGGCCACACAGCCAGCCACACTCTGTACTATAGGGAATATGCTCAGCTGAGCTGTTCCTTAATGTATTTATTGAGTTAACGGGAAACATGGATAGTAACTAGCTACCTCAATAAAACCAGAAGGATTGAACAAGAACATAAAGCAAACGTGGGGTGATGAAGCTGAAGCATGGATAAAGATGGTGTTGTCAAAGTGGAAAGTGATTTACTTGACTAAATGTACCTCCTCCTGCAAGTTCAGTCATTGTGGGGAGACTGTCATTTAGGTTGACTGTAATGGATGTCCCCGGGTGGTGTGGTCCCTGAGGTACAGAGCTTCAGCTGTGCCACAGAAGGGATTTATCACAGCTACTGTCCTCCCAGGGTCAACACGGGATCCTTTCCTGAGGAAAAAGTGCCCCTTTTGGATGCTTTCAGAGAGCTTCAGGAAACCGTGTCTGTCATAGACCCCTCCTCATGCACCCAGGCATCACACCAACCTTTCCGGGAGCATCTTACTTCTTCCTTCTCCCATCTGGAGAAGTGTCTGCCACTCTGGGGCTTTCCCTGCCTTCAGAAAGGAAAATCTGGATTTTTTTTTTTTTAAGCATTTTTCTAAAGTCGGAAACATTTAAATCTCTGTCCCATTCTTGATATCTTTAAAAGCCTGTTTTGGACCATTCAGCTCAAGTCTGGGGTTTGTGAGAGTTAACTGTACAACTGAAAGAGAGCTGATACACATTTCTATCTCTATCTTTCTATACCCTCAGCTTGTCTGCCAGGCAGTGCACTTGCTGCTTTTCAGATTCTCTGGTGATATCTGAAATCCGCTGAAGTGTGAGTGGGAAAGCAAGAAGGACGCCATTTGGGAACTGGTGATTTCAATCTGAGCATGTTACTGTGCTGCTTTTATGCAGCAACAAAATAAAGCTTAAAGGTCACCTCTGTGCATGCCATTTTCAGTATGTTGGGGAAAATATATTTTTACATATATAAAGCAAAGCAAGCTCTGGGAGGCTGCCAGCTCCCCCCAGATGACATAAAAATGCTAGTACCTGGAAAGAATAAGTTAAAACCCCAGAGCTGTGTGAAATAGTAAAATGAGGGGCACAGACTTGAGTAGTAAAACTCTTCTCCAAAGCAGTTTGAGGATGCCTATGTGCAAGGTCATGCTGCTGTTAGCTGTCCCTCTTGTCAGAGTCTACAACATAAAAAGGTTTTAGTAAGTTTTGGGCTGATTGCCATGTCCAGAGGGCATTTTAATATGCCCCTTTTGACCTGAAGGAAGCATTGCTTGCCAAGGGAAACTAAATGTCAATCCAAACTCAAATGTGAGTGGTAGCATTGGTATCCGTAACCCTGAACACCAATGAATCCAGCACTCACTTCATAAAATGCTCTTCCTCAAGGTCCGAGTTGAGTCCATGAGATGTTTGAACTTGATCCTGTTCTGGTTTAAGATAGTTTGGTTGTGTTGAAGCCCTTGGCAATTCTGCCAGTCTACGCCAGCTGGACACATCTCCCTGGCCATCGGTCTTCACAGTGTGTTGCACCCAGCAACTGGCAAATATTCAGTGGTTTTTCTGTTGCCTGTGTTTCTCCTAATGGAACTCCTAAGTAACCTAATTGGTAATTCACATTTTAATGAGCTCCTTATTATGGGGTTAATAAACTGCATTATTTTGTTTGGTTCTAACCATTAGCAGCTTGATGTTAAATGGTTTTAATTTGTTTTGATGCACATCTGTTGACTTAGCACCTCAAAAAGTAAATAGTTCAGCGCAGATTTGATCAGGAACGAATTTGGGATATGCCCTTGAGGTCCCAAATGCAAGCAGCAACCCTCCCACTACCTGCTTTCTTTCAATTCACCTTATTAAGACTTTCCCGAGACCCAGCAGGGTGCTTTTTTCCAATATGATGCTCCACAAAGTTGTCCCGCCACTGCAGTAATTGGTGGCATGCTATCGTAACCCAACGAACTGTTTTCAAAGCATGTCCCTAGGTGTTCAGCTCAAGGAATGAATTGATACTGGCACCTTGGAAAAAAAAGGAGAGAAATCTGAAAAGGGACCTGAATGGGTAGGGGAGGAGGAGGAGGACCCGTTCCCAGGGATTTCACACATAACTTCTGTTGCTATGGCAATCACTCTGTCTGTCTGTGCTTGCTCAGAGCAACAGCTTCATCCGGAGCCACACAGTCAGGCAATTTAGATAGTTGTCATTTGGGAGTGTGGGGAACAAGCAATTGGGATGTCTTCTCCAAAAAAAGTGGTGTGTGGGGGGGTGATATAGAGAGAAGAAGAGTTTGCAAATATGCATTAGCCTGATCCCTGCTCTCGCCAGGGTGTCATCTGGGGCACGTTTGTGTACGGCACCCAGCACAACCACCACCTGAGTTTCAGCTGGAGCTCCTAGGCAGAGCCACAGTACAGACAAGCAAAAAGGTTTGGGTCAGGGAAGTGAGAATTCAGCAATCACACCCTCCAGCATGTGGAGGAACTACGAAACGTGTCTTGTATCCAAACGTCTCTTTTACGTGCTCTCAAACTAGCAGGATGCGAGAAAGTGTTGAATCACTGATATGGTCCTTGGTAAAACACCGTCTCACCCACAAATTGCTTATAACACTAATAGAAACATGGCATAGACAAGAATCTGTGGGAAGAGTGAATCACTGGAAACGACATATTTATATAGCATCTCTCGGCATCGTATTATGGCAGCTCTGCTTCCGCGGGATCTGATCCTAGAGGTCCTGCCCCACTGCAGACCTTGAGGATGTACTCAGCCTTCAAGCTCTGCCTAATCATGGCCTTTCCAAATATAGGATCCAGTCAAAGTGTTCCCTCCAACAGGCTACCAGGTGGCTCGCTTCCATTGACCTTGAGACAGGCCAAATTTCAGCTGTGCTTCATGATGCTACGTGCCCACAGAACAAGAGGGGTGCAGCGTAAGTCTAACCTGCAAGCAAGTAATCTTGCTTCTGCAGAAGGTGTTTTCACCAGGTAGAACTGAAGAAAAACTTGGTACCTTCCCTCACCCTTTTCACCATGTGATTTCAGGAACCTCCTCCCTCATGATGAAAAGTTCCTGCAATAACGCACCCTGAGGTGTTGGTTTTTTAAGCTTTTCCAGCAAACAAGACATGTCCTGCTTAGCGAAGTGTACTCACCAGGGCGCAGCTTGCCAAGTGCTAGGATTCAGACTCGGAGAATTGATTTTTTTTTGTTTTTGCTACATTGAGCTGGATCAAGTCTTTGTAAGAAAAGACTATCTTGGCACAGCCCGGATAGAAAACAGAGATAATGCCAGTTGCGTGTTAACTTTTCAACTGGCATGTATTTTGTTGTTTAGAGCTGGTATTAGTGGGATGTGATCTTCTCTCCGGTGCCAGGGAGGTTAATGTAACTGTCACTACAAACATTTGAGTTAGGCAACACATATCTCAGTTTAAATCATGCTTCACATGTGGACTTAGCGTATTGAAAGCATTTAGGATTTCAATCCACACTTCCTCTTTCAAGTCAAGGCTTCTTTCAGTTTCTCCGAATACTTTTTAATGACTTTTTAAAGAAACTGAACTAAGTTGACAGAGTGCTTGATACAATTTCCAGCATATAGAGCAGTGCAAACTCTGTGCCATGAGCATCACACCCAGCGAGCCTTGCTCTGAGTATGGACTGTGTGGCAGCGCCTGCTGTCCTTTCCTGAACCTTCATTGCCATCAGCGATGGTCCAGAGGAGCTTCTGCTCCATTTCCCTGCATCTTCTAGAAAAGTTTCCTGGCCCCATGTGCCCTGGAGTCTACTTTTATCCGGAAAAAATGTGAGGTGTCCTCTCATGTTGTGGTTGCTGTTGTGTGTAGCACCACCATGAAGGGAGCATCTGATCAGGGAAAACCCCTATCAGAAAGCCCTGCTCAGAATAAACACCAGGCAATGCAGAGAAGGGTCTGTTTTGTCAGGCCACATGGCTCCCCTGGTTTCTGCTGGCTGGAGTCATGTGAATCTCCCACACTTCCAGCAGCAGGATGGGTTTTTTCCCAGCTGTTGAAGTATTCCACTTAAATAAATGGGCTCCTAAGGGGGTTGCCTCCCCACTACAAGAGTGAGAAGTAGTAGGGCCTATCTGAAGTGAACTGCCTGCAATCGTGTTTCTCTTTGAGAAAAATCTCACTTTTTCCAGAGGGCTCCCCCAGCCTGGAAGCCTGGAGATAAGGAGGCGAAGATAAAGGCTGCGCTGTGGGGCTGTTTGCATTGGAAGAGACAATAAAGTTGATGATAGTAAATGCTGAGTGCATGAGACTGAATGGATGGACGGAAAATTACTGAGATATTATATGCTGTTTTATCTTGGGAACTCAGCAAGAAAATGTGATTTCTAGCCCAGCACGATATGATATTAGCTGAGCTGCATCCTAAGATACACAGGAGAATGGCTGGCCTCTCCTGCGTGCCAGCCTCTGCTCTTCTCAAGGGTCTTTTCTGAGTGCTTCACGCCATGGACAGTGGGTGGCATGGGGACTGGCACATCCACTAGGGACCACCAGGCTGTCGGGAATCATGTCCTACCTGTGCCACCCCTGGGAAAGTCACACAGCCCTGTTCCTTACTCCTTTTGATTTTCAGCTAAGTCCTTTTGGGGTTCAGAGCCTTAATCTGCCTGTCAGTTGCTCTATGTTAATTTATTTTTTTTTAAGGGCTAACAGCATTTCCCTTCCCACATCCGTGTTGTGTAGATAAATAGGAGGTGCCTGAGGGTGTATACTCCAAGCCTTTCTCACAGAGTAAATCTGAGGCCGGCACTGGGAGTTGGCCACTGGGGCAGCAGAACAAGAGACCGTACTGCTCTTAAAACAACATCCAAACCAACAAACAAATGAGACACTTCCTTACCATCTGAAGCCTTCCTAATCCTTACCCAGTGCTCACATCTGCCACAGAAAGTCTTCGTGGAGCGCTGAGCCAACTGGATGGAGGCACAAGGAGACTTTCTTTCCTCCAGTCTGTGGATTGCTGTGTTGCACCAGAAACCTCCACGACAGTGGGAAGAACTCTTAAATTCAAGATCCATAAAACCAGAAGGCTGCTGACGTAGCTGAGTGAAGTAGGGCTAAGCCTTCATCATTCCTTTATATTTTTCCCTTCCTCCTCCTCTTCCACCCCCGCCCCATTTCAGCAAGTCAAAGCAAGGGCTGGAGGGCAGGAGTGGGACCAGGCTGCATGTGAGAAAGCATGTGCGAAGTCCAAAGAATGCGCCTGGGACCTTCCCAGAGAACTGACTGCAGCCTGTGGGTCAGTCATCTGTACCCAACAACCCAGTTAGCCCCCACACGTGACCCAGCCTCATGTATGCAGATCCGAAATGGAGGAATGGTCTGTGACCAGCTCAACAGCAACCTGCACCCTTCTCCTTTCCCAGTTTCCTGCAGAAACACACTGGGCACTGCAAACAAAGTTTTGTTTTGCTTTACACATTGTGTTTCTAAAGGAAAGATATTAGCCCTTGAAGCACTTAAGAGAATGGAATGGGTAGCAATAAATGCATGGGCTACATTCCTCTTAGATATAAAGCAACTGGAGCCACCAGGAATTAACTTGCCCCATTGCCTTCTAATTTGAATCGCAATCCTTTTTTTTTTTTTTTTTCACAGAAAGGCACATCCTTTCCAGAGGTAGCTGCAGAGGTTTTCAGATGTGAGCTTCAGAGTTTCGGGTGGGGTTCCCAGTTTAACCTCTGGGGTCTGAGAAAAGAGCCCCTGTTTCCAGGCTGCACTAAAAAATGGAGACAATTTAGCATGCCAGTTGTCTCTTTCCTTTGGTCAATGGTGCAGAGCTTTCCTGCCCAATATGCTGTTTATTCACAAGCCTGGGATCTGACAGGGCTTAAAAAAGGACAAAAATAATACAGATGTGCATTCCAGGCACCATTCCCACCTAAACCGATGAGGCCCAAATTAGCCTGGATTTACACCAGCGCAATAGGTCAGCCCAAATGTGACAATTGAGCTCAGTGTACACCCAGGACCCCGGCCCCACTGCCCCGATGTCTCTGCATCTCTTGGACCAACTCAGTATGGAAGGGATAGGAAAGGGTCCTGGGCAGACCCCGTTGCCATGGTCTTCTTTGCAACAGCTGCTGCTGCCTCAGTTTCCCCATTCCCAGGGTGGTTTGGAAGGAGGCATTGGCAAAGGTTGGTTAGTCCTGTGGTATGTCTGTGGGGAGGAGGTTATCCTGTATTTCCACATCTCACAGGTAACTGGCAGGCTGGGAGAGGGTTCCAAAGCCTCGGCTAGTATCCAAGGGGCAGCAGTTGTACTCTAACGTCTCACACCACCATTTCATGACCCACGTGAAGGTGCTTCTCATTATGGGATGCCCTGCATATTGACCCTACAAACTAGAAATCTTCCTAGTAGCTTTGTGATTGATATTCATATATATATCTTATGGAGATTACTGCGCTAGAGCCTTAGCTGGCATAAATATGTGCAGGTCCAATAGGACCAGCTGGTGTATGCCAGAAAATAAGGCTCGGTGTGACTGAGTCTGAAAAATCTGACTGGGAAGGAATTGTTTGGGACATTTTGTCACATGTCACATTGTTAGTAAAGCTGAGCAAATAATTCACTCTAAATCATCCAGTCAATGAATGCATCCACATTGTTCCTCAGGAAGTCAATGTGGGACTGATGAGCACTCTCCTCCTGAGCCCTAAATCTGTGCTGGGACGAGGGCTGGCTATGCACAATTTCCCCTTCCCTCTCCCCAGTTCACTGGGGGGAAGGACTCCCTCCATGAGCCCAGAGAGGAGACAGGCTCTGCCTTGGAGTTCACATCCCCCCTAGTCTGGGCATGGCCAAATTATCCAGGAGCAATGTCCAGCACTCACAGATTAATTTCCCATGACTCACGATATAATAATTCCTGCCGTAATTCGTGGTATGACTCCTAGTGTTGTGCTTCTAGGATCACCATCTGAAATTTGAGGAGAACTGTGAGGGCTTGATTGGATGTGCGGATTACAGGGCATCTCCCAGGGATCTCACAGCCCGAGCATAGAAAGCACAGGGTTCTCAGCTACAAATGTTTCCAGCCCAGAAGCGTGGTGGATTTCCTGTTTGCAGAGATCCCAGATGTTTTCTTTAAAATTCACTCCAGCCCAAATGTTCACACTGGTGAACTTGTTCGCTGGACTGTTTCCAGAAAATGAATGCAAAAATGGGGCTGGGACACAGGGAGGGCACGACATGCGATGGTTTATTAGTTCGCCATGGGTGAACCAAATGCACACAGACACTGTCTGGGATCTGACCAGCCATGATTGGAAAACTCGTAGCAATCAAGTAATGGAGATGGTAAAGGAAATCCTGTCATTCTTTGTTTTAGTCTTACTGATGTCACTTTTATGTCCCTTTTATCCCTTGTCTCATCCAAGGCTTCCAGAGGGAAAGTTGTGACTGACAGTTTTGGTCAGACAACGAGACATGACGTGCAAGAGGTCAATTCATTCTCTGTTTGTCAGAGAGGAAGAGATTTATTTGCTGTAGGTACATCCGGCTTTGACTTCTTTGCGATGCTCTTTTGTTTATGCAAACCAGTCGGCTGGGGGCATGGAGGTCAAGATCTACATCCCAAGTAGGAAATCAGTGCTCAGAAATAGCAGCCCTGGGAGTTCACAAGATGAAGGTCCCTCCAGGCTCCCTCTCAAATGCGCCCTGTGGACAGGAAAACAAAAGCCCTGTATTTCTACAGGAGGGCATATTTATGGCTTTAAATTGCAAAGCCAAGCTTTATCACAATGTAACCAAATGATTTCAGGGCAGATACACAGAGGAGGTGATCAGGAACTATTAGCTACCCACGTTTTTCAAGTGGAAATTCCAAGCACTTTAGAACATGTTGTGTTTTGGTAAATTTTGCCATACCAGCCCCTCTTGCAAAAACATTCAGGGATCAAGACAAGTCCCTCTTTGCTATTTAAACACAGAATAAAGGTCAGGTTTGTGCCCAAAAGAACACAGACTCTTAATAAATCTATTCAGGTGGCTTTCTTCTCTTGATCTGCAGTTATGTGGTAACCATTGGGGGTTTTATGAGCTATCTCTGCATGACATAGGACCTCTCTTTCTTTGCAAGTTACTTTAACTACTTGTTTGCAGCCGTGGCTTCTTTCTTGTTTTCCTAACTCATTGCTGTTAAAAATTGAAAGTGGTTCAAGTCTCAGGTGAAATAACTCCCTCCACTGACCCTGTTAATGACAGACCTATGTACTTGCCTTGCACTGAGTTCACAAAGTTGGTTGGTTTCCTTGTGCTGCCACCTACAGAGCAAGCAACAGGTAGTGCCTGGGGATTATTAACAGCCAGATAATTCCAAATCCTCCTCTTTAAATCTTTATGATCATTACCTTCTCCAGCTCTGATAAGCACTGGTGGCAGCTGGGACTGCTGGTTCTCTCTCCCAAGATTGTCCTTGAAGTCATCACCATAAGACCAGCAATCCACATGGCTTTGCTGCAGGTCTGTGTCACGGGCTGCTGCAATACCAGGGAGATTCAAGTCTCCAACCCTCTGACCAGAGATCAAGAGCCAGGTCTCAGCTCTAGGAGTTTCTGGGCCATCCAACAAGTGATTTCTTCCAGCCTCATTCTCACTTCATGCTTTGATTCTTTATCTGCACAAGACTTCTGTCTCTCCTTCAGCCATGTGAGGCTCTGAAATATTCTTGCGGCATCAGTGGTGACCTGTTTGGGGGAATTTTTCTGCACACCAGTGTTCCCAGTGTGGCACAAGGGAACTGGAGTGTCTGCCACTAAGCTGCTGCATGCCCTCAGTCACATCACTTCACCCCAGTGGCCCTCTGAGACAGGGCAGAGCTGTGACATTCTCCCATAAAGAAGGAAAAGATTGTGTGGGGTGATCCTTAATCTTTCTATTTATTTCAGTAGTTTCAGGGTTAGGTGTCCAGAGCTAAGTATTGCTCATGCCAGATTGAGTGTTCTCTGTGCACAGGTACACAACGATGAACCTGCAGGGCCCAAGAAGTGGACAAGAAACCCCATGAGACAACCAGGCTGATGGGAACCCATTTACTTCTGGTGTTTTAGACATTGCAAAAATGTCCATTAGCAAATCCTGATGGTACTTAAACTGTGTCTGGAACTTCAAGGTGCTGGATGGACCTTGTCTTCTAACAGAAGTGAAGAAAGCAGATGGGGAATGTATTGATTTACAATGTGCTAACATCTTTAAAAATCTGATCCAGCCTGAATGCTCTGAGGGTCTCTGTATGAAACCCTACCCTGGGTGACTCCCTTTAGGTTAAAAATAAATGCTGCATTTCTGTATGTGGTGCAAGCGACTACAGTCAGAAAGTCTAGATGCAAAGTGTAGGGACAGGCCTGCAGAGGGGATTGCAGTGCAGGGAAGTTTGTCACCGGGATGGGGCTGGTGCCGGGTGTTCCCCTGCAGCAGCGAGAAGGAAGCACTCCAGCATGATGGCCTTCTCTTTCCTGTTGTGTTTGTTCCCTGGGATGGCAGCGGGCAGGAAAGACCAAGGTCTTGGTGCAAGGTTATAGGTTCAGCGTGCAGACCAGCATCAGGGCATACAGTAAAGACGTTTGCAGACACAGAAAAGTCAGACTCTTGGGAGGCTGCAGCAAGCATGGCCCATGATTTCTCCAGCCCCGTGGGAAATGGGGGAGTTAACAAGTGCCAGCCGTCCTGGGGGTCTGCCTGGGTCTGGTGAGCAACCAGGCGCCACAGAGGCAAGGGAAACAAGGTGCTCCCACCAATTTGCTCTGTGCTGGAGGCTCCTGTCCCTGTCCATGACTCTCTCCTGCACAAAGTGGCAGCCAGCAGCCTCCCCACACTGTGGCCTTGCAGGAACCAAGGAGGGGTGGGGATGAGCTGCAGCTTACAGAGCTGCATTGGAAAACAAGCCTACTCGCCAGCATACACAGACCAGGCACTACCCAAGGCCAGCTGTAGCTCCCGGGACCTGCTGTGGGGCAGAGCTTTCACCCAGCTAATGGCTGAGCTGAGCTTGCCAAAGCAGGTAAAGATATAACCTGCAGCTCCCTCAACGTGTTTGTGCAGCTCTTTGACTGTGTCTCGGAGAGGAAGGAGGGCACTAGGCAGTAACTCACATACCTGCATTGGATTGTGTAAAATGTGGCTGTGAGCACCCGCCTGCCATGTTGCTGCATGTGCATTGGTTTTATTGCTCTCTGCCCCAACAGCATATATGCTGGTATTTTCAGGGTGGGGTTCATCACAGGTTTCCATGATTTATTTCTCTTCTCTTTGCTCGGGTTTCTGAAGCCTCTGAAGAGGCTTTTGAGACTGACAGAGGGAATCATAATTTTGTGCCTCTGCCTGTTTTTCGTGATGATGCTGTGTCCTAACTGTCTTTGGCTTCAGGGTCACTCTGTAGTATCCACAAGGAAGGGGACTGTAAATAGGGTTTTTTAATGTTGCTAAGGCAAGGTCTGGGTGCTCTGTACTAGATCAGAAACTACCCTTGAATAGGATAGGAATTGTTTTTCTTTCCAAAGATTGACATGCAGGACTCTGCAGAAGCCAGCACTGGCCAAGGACTTATAGCCACCACATAGGTTTTGCTGAAAGCCTTACCTGCACTGTGTAGACAGCCCGCTGGCCTCTCATGTGGGATCCAAATCCATTGCAAAGGAGAGCCTAACGAGTGACAACAGCCAGTCTGACTCTTCAGTCTCAGTTCCCAGGATGCTTGCTCCACCCTACACATCCCACACGGTACCTTAATTCCCCTGTGCCACCTCCACCTCCCAGGCTGACGGGGAGGCACTAAGTCACCTGCGGCAGTGAGTCAGCTGCGTGCACCCATTGCTGCCCGTGGGTGCCTTGCAAGAGGCTGGGGGTACAGGCAAGCACTCCTCCTTTCCTGCAGAGGACATTCAGGTTTATTTAAAAGGCATGATTGACGTTAATAGCATGCACAACTACCTGGAGGCTGCAAAAACCTGTAGGAAAAGCTGCCGTGAGATGAAAAGAAGTCGTCTGCGATGGAGGAAGCATCACGTTGAGCTACTGCCCTCTGCTGCTGCGCGGCCCCGACCAAGGCAGATAGTCAGGATGTGCATCCATTTCCAGCAAAACTTCTCACCAGGAGGTTCCCAAGTCTGCCATCCTGCCTTCCCTAAGAACTGGGAAGCTTCTCCAGATTTTTGTTCAGGATCAAAATAAACAGATTTGTTCAGCTTTTCCTGAACACTCATTGTCAACGTAGGTAGCCCATAAGGAAGTAACTGTCGTTTACCAAGATAAAAGGTTGCAATTTAATCACTAATTATCTCTTATCATGCTTTGCTGGCCTGACACGAGCCAAAATGAATGCAGCGCTGCCAATAGGCGCTGTGTTGGTGCCTGGGGAGAGGGAGTCTCTGGGCTCCTCTGCAGAGCACAGACAGACAGGGTCTGGGGTTCAGTGTCCTCTGAGCCTTGTCATATACCTGGAACCCCCTGCACACTACATGCCATCCCCATCAGTCATATATTAATATAACACTACTTTTTAAACAGCTCTTCGATCTACTCTGCTGTACTGATGAGTGTCTAAATGCTGCTTAAAAGCCAGGAGCAGGAGGTAGCTGGGAGAGGTAATAGCACGAGGAATGAACTGCTCGGTCGGACACCCAAACAGGCACATGAGCTCCCACTGGGGTGCCTTCAGGCCAAACTATGGACAGATGCATAGGAACAGATGACATTGGGAAGCCATTTCAGGGAGGGCTGCAGGCAGTCCTGAATAATGGCAGGGTCTAGAGAGCAGTATTAAAAGCAAAAGTTTTGGAGGAACCTGAAACACAACCTGCCTCCTGATGTTGTTCCCTATGATGGTAGGAAGTAGCCTTTGGTGGATCTGGATGCAGATTATACCCACTTCCAGCTGGGCTGGTTGGCACACAGAAAACAACATCATAAAGTAGGTGGCAATTAGATGGCACATCCCTGCTGCCACAGCTTGTCCTACTGCTGCCCATACCACAAAGTGTGATGACACTTTATACCCTTCCCTCCCTGAGTGAGTAAACAACATAGGCCATGAGAGCGGCTCAAGAAAATGAAGTTAATGCAATCTCTCATATTCGCCAATGTGCATTAAAAGAAATGGTCTCTGCTCTGTTCTAAACCCCACATCCACCTCTACAGACAAAAAGGTTTTCAACATGGTTTAGAGTAATCTATAACCCTAGGTTCACCTTTTCTTCTCTTTCTTCAAAGAAATACTTGGGAATTTTAGAAGCCACCTGGAAAAATGTGTCATCTTCTATGAGAATAACCTATTGAATTAGCAAATTGTTTTTGTAGAAAAGAATAGTTCAGTTGGAAGGGACCTACAACAAACATCTAGTCCAACTGCATGTTAGATAGATAAGCAAGTATTTTTACAGAGTTGTATATAAATTAGACAAAATTTCATAAAATGGGATGGTTCTCTAGTAATACTGGGTGAAATGTCTGTCACTTTGTCTTGAGCAGAGTGTATGAAGAACAGCACCCAAAACAAAGATCACAGACTACATCCCTGATGCTGCTGTTCTTTTCACTCCAGAAACATTATGTCCTAGATATACCATAATATTTTTTCAGCAAATTAGCAAAAAAAAAGTCTGTTTTAGTTAGCATATGAAATGCATTCTGTGCACTGCTACTGTCAAAATTGTAACTGACTGCATAATGAAATATAATTTGGGATGTAAAAATGGCATTTTAATATGCTCTACTCAGGGAGCAGAATTTGATATGTCATGCTGGCTTACTGGTAATGTACATTTCCCATTGGGCAAACTAAGAGACATGTAGTTTTGCTATCCAGAAAGGTGTCAAGTCATACCCAGTCAAGAATAAGCTTTTCTAGGCCATACAGGAAAATGTCAAATTTTGCAATACACATCTTAATTCAGAGAAGATAACTGGAGTCACATGCTTTAGACCAAAATTACAGTAGTCAGGTGATTGCTAGAGGAGGTATTCACAGTCACACCAAACTGGAAACAAGCAGAAATGACCTGGCGTTACACAGCCTAAATCTTAATCTGCTCTGCTGCTTGGGGTGCTGCAATTCAGGTGTTAGGCTTGGCCCAGGGCTGATGTTGGAGTTGGGTACGATAACTGGAGTTGCCCAGGGCGCACGGCATTTGGAGCTGCAGTTCTTGATGGATAGCTTTAACCAGCCTTCCCTTTTGGTTAAAAGCTGGGGAGATGGTTTCTCAGATGTGTGACTTAAAACCAGAATTTCTGTTGACCACCACACAGAGGAACTCACCATTTGCATCTCAGAATAGCTGCCAGAAAAGACCAAGAGAGCTGAGCTTGTGACTAAACACCTATTTCCATTAAAAATAGCCTAGTTTCTGAATCACAACCCTACTGCTTTAGAAAAGAGAGAGCTGTGCATGGTGGTGGGCATGCAGAAGAGTCTGCAGACCCAACCACTGCCACCACCATCCATAACAACAAGCTGCAGGGAAGGGGTTTTGTCCCTGGACAGCAGGAATCTCTGAAACTGAGGCTGTTCTGCACCCAAAGGTGCCCCTTCACCTCCTGCAGCGACCCCGAGCCCGGTGGCAGGCTGCCTGAGCCTCCCGTTGGCCAAAGTCGGGAAGGTCAAGGTGCGAGTTGGGACTCACCCACCCCAACAGCAACCACTACAAACCCTGCACCTTGGGCATGGGGAGATGTCCCCTACCTGCAGCGCCAGACGCCTTTGCTGATGGCATTTCCAATGCCAAAATCCACTGCAGTGCTTGATCCTGACTGCTCCTTGACCAATTAGTGAGCTTCCTAACAGGATGTCATGTCACATTATCTTTATTTGCACAGTGCTTCAAATGCCGGAGCGCTGGCTGGGCAGCCCGGCAAAGCTGGATGCTGACTTAAAGGAATATTGTCCAGTTTATCATCCGCTCCCTTAATTTCTGATTGCTTGACAGGGAATCCTCTGACCTCTCTCCTCAGACTCAGAGCCTGGCCTCACGAGCAACCCCTCCATGCCTCCGTTTTGTTTTTTTTGTTGTTGTTGTTTTGCCTTATTTCTGATTTATTTTGGGGGTGAAGGACAAGAAAAGCTTGGTCCCTCCTACAGTTCTAACTGTGTCAGGCCAGGCTCATCCTCAAGGTCCAAAGAGAAGCACTTCCCAGGCTCTGGGACCCACCCTTCTGGGAGCCGCAGTGGCAGAGGAGACTTCCGCCAAGGGAAAAGAGCTTTCAAATCCCACCAGAACATCTTGCCCAGGAAAAACGAGTCTCTAAGTCACCACAGCTCCTGCTTCCCCTTTCCACAATATCCCACTGAAAACATTGGTTCTCGTTGCTTGCGCCAAGTGGGGTTGGAGCAGGGGATGGGGAAGGCATAGGAGGCACAAGTACTGCAGTGACCAGCTCCCACCATCCACTGGTACAAAGCTCTCAGCTGGCAAGTGGGGCTTCTCCATCAACTGCTCACAGAGCCCAGTGTCCAGTGCTGTACATCCAGTTGGCGTTGAGTGGACCAGGACACCTACTCCCAGGATGAGCCCACCTTGCCTTTGACTTACCCTACCCACAAACAGACACTTGCAATAACTTATGAAATAGTATACAACCTGCCTTTCAGAAACCGCATGTTAACAGTCAGCCGCTTATTATCCTGATTGGTTTAGCATTGCATTTTGGCTGATGCGCAAAAGCCTTACAGTCACACAAAGGAGCCAGTGTCACACTAGCTGCAGCTGAGCAGTAACATTATATAAGGCTAACGAAGGTAGAAGAAAGCACGGATCCCCACGAAGGCTGTGGCTGTCACGCCAGGAAGTCTGTTAATGCTGCAGCTTCGCTTTAGCATTGTGAAGGATTTAGGATCACTTTTTTGGCCCAACAGCCTCCACAAACTAGAGTGCCTGCTGCATGATGGTCCACACGACTGACAGGGGGTTACAAGCATGGGGAAATGGCACGCACACCAAGTATGTAATGAAATGTGTGTGTGCACGTTCACGTGAGCAAATGATTGAACATGCAGAAATGGAGGTTAGACTCAAAGTGAGACCAAAATGGAGGAGAGACTCTTGGGACTGGTGACCCTTGGCCACCTATTTCTGCACTGCAGTAGAGTAGAGCTATGGCCACAGCCACTGTCAGCTCCATCAGCATCTGAATTACCTGAGATTCCCTGGTGTACCATCTCCACTAAAGCCTTTCCTTATTCTTCCTGCTCCCACTGGCTCTACCTTTTCAAGTCCAATTTAACTGACGATGTGTTGAACTTCATCTTCTCCAACTGGACCAGAAACATTGTGTTTAGGTGCAGGAAATATGAAGAAGCAGTTTATATTATGTTCTTTAGCTCTGCTGGAGAAAGGGACCTGGCTGGTGATTATATGGGGCAAAACCAGGCAGATGAGGCTCTCTAAGATTGCCTCAAGGAGTATAATTTCAGGGAAACTAAGTCTGGGCTTGAGTTGGTGTCCAGAGGTGGGAGAAGCAGAGAAGCAGCTTGCAGGTAGCCTGCGCTCCTCTTCCAGGCTCTCCACAGAGCACAAGGCTCAGAGTTTCTGTGCAGTTTTCCTGGAGACCGGGTCTGAGCCAACGCATCGCTGCTCAGTGGAAGGATTCCTTCATGAGCATTTGTCTTTGTCCACACTGCAGTTCCTGGGACCTGGCAGCGAATTATGGAACAACTGCATATAAAACAGGTCACTTCTGGGAAGAGGAGGGGAAATGAACTGTCACTAAAGATATGTGAGAAAGGGAAGTCATTGCTCCTAGAAAATGGGGTATGTTGTCCCTCTGCAAGCCCAAATGTGCCCTTTCCAGTTAAGGCACTTTAATAGCAATGGGGAATTGTCCTGTCCCATCTGCAGAGCAGCACCTTTGGACTTCTCCTTTGTTAATGGAGCTGAGATTTCGCCATCCCCCAGTGATGACTGGAGTAGCTGGCCTGAGGAAAAATTCTTTATTCATGTGAAGGCAATCCATCAGGTTCATTAAACTGCAGATTACATAGGCTGATGACAGAAAGAAATTAAATCAGGTTTTGTCTCTTTACTTCCTTATTTTTAAGTGAATAATAGACAATTAATTTGATTGAAGCTAGCCATGTTAAACAGTTTCGTAGGATATCATATTGAGAAATGTCTGATCCTGCAGGTTGCTCTGTGACTTGGTTACTTCTTTGGCAGTGATTTTGTGGCAGTGATTTTGAGATGCCCACTGAGGTGTTGCTCCTAGATTGCTACACCTTTCCATTTTTTTGAGGGGGTGGTCGAAGGTAGGGTTATTATCATTATTCCATATTTAAACCAGACCCAGGGATGGTGGAAAAGCAAGCTGCTGTGAAAGTGGGAAAAATCCAGTGAGAACTAGGAGGGAAGAGGGCAAAAGACCCAGGCTGCTGAAATGGAGAAGGTCCAGGCTGGACAGACGCCCCACTCCTGTTCCTTGCAATGGTGCATCCAGCGGGAAGTTTGCCTGGACACGTGAAAGACTGCTTGAAGGAAAACAGGCTGAGTGCTTTCCAGCCCACATCTGCAAAGCCCACGGGGGTGGGCAGATGCTCAAGGAAGGCTGCCTGATGGGTTACGGACAGTCAAGCCACTTCCTCACCTCAGTGCCTCTGCCAGCACCTGAGCCAATGCCCAGACTCATCAAATCTAGTGTGGAAATGAAGCGCAAGCTCAGTGGAGAAGGAGCGTGGCAAGGTAGCTGCCCCTCAATGAGGCTGGCTCCCTCCCCACCACAGAATGTGGAATACTGTTTTGCTCCGAGCACGCATAGTTTGTGTGGGTGTAGATTTACATTTCGTTAAGGAAAATGAAATAAGGGGCCGGTTTCAACTAGCCTGCAGTTTTATTATTTGCAAGAGCCCTTGCCTTCATGTGATGCTTTACGTAACAGCCTTACACATCTGCAAAGTATGTAAAGCATTTCCACTGTTGGGAAAAAGAAAAAAGGGGAGGAGATTTCTGAAAGGTACTGTATCTCCTGGGAGGACTTTACAAGGAATGTTTAGCTCCCAGCAGGCAAGAAAACAGCAAGGATCATGAGTTTGCTCTCTCGGGCCAACTTTCCCTAGTGTTATGGGATAGTAGACCACATTTCCAGGGATGACTACAAAGCATGCTTGAGAACATATCCAATAACGGCTTCGGTTCAGAAATAAAATGCTAAAATGAGACAGGCTGAGTGAGAATAAAAGCATCAGCAAACTGGGATGTGCATCCTGATCTCAGAGAGAAACAAAGGCACCAGGAAGAACATGAAATTAAGAAATGGACACAGCTTGGGGAGCAGGAGAGATGTTGCTGCAGGCAGCCTCTGAGCGGCTGCAGAGCTACAGAGAGCTGAGCTGTGGGCTACATTTCTGTCTTACATCACCTAGAAGACATGAACAAGCACACTCCTTCTTTAATACTTATTATTACCCTATCTGATAGTGCAATGTATATACATGTAAGGCTGTAGAAAAAAATAGCAAAAATGTTACGAATGCCTCCAAGGAGGATTGGAATGAATGAAAAATGTCTGAAGCCGTTCAAGTGCAAAGTCTAGTGAATCAGCCCATCCACTTTTCTTTGGCTTCTGAGTCTGGGTGGACCCAAACCACAAAGAAAAGAGGAAACAAAGGTGGAGCAGACATCGAGAAAGATCTTTCTGAAACTTGGCATTAAAATGTAAGAGCTCCCAATCACTGCTCAGCCCACGCAATGTGAAGCAGTTGGAAAGGACTGGAAAATCACTGCACAGTGCCCTGAGATGCAGAGGGTGTTTTGTTTGTTTCTTTTCCCCAGGAGCTGCTTAAGAGCTATATGACTTCTGAGGAATTGTCACCGAGTTTGTCTTCCACTGACGTCTCCTTTAAATGATGTGAAAAAACAGAGGAAATGTGAATGTTCAGTTCAATTCTGTAGTTCTGCTTCTGCTTTGCACTTAGTTGTCCTCAGTTAGAGGTATGTCACCAATTCTAACAGTCTTACCCATTTTTATAGTCAGTGTCAGATGGTGAGCCTCCTTCAAAACAGGAACTTGTAACCTTGGTATATAGAGTTTCTAAGTGCCCATCTTTTGGACATAATCCTACAGGTACTTCTTATGATCAGCATGGCTTACTCCTGAAAGCAGATCCCCAGCCCAAAGCACCATGGAGTCAGTCTTGTTTCATCAGGTCTCAGGAGCATAAGACCATCCAGCTCCTTTCTGCCAGGTCCTACTTTAAAATTGTACTATAAATGCTAAAAACCCAGCATTTCTCATGCCATGTATCACATGCACCCACAATCCCACATGGAGCTCAGCCTAGAAAAGTAAGGTAGATGAATATGAAGTCGTAGAGTAGCTTAGACACATTCATGCCTTCAAAAAGAGTTGAATCGAGTATTGTCCTAGCCCCTTTACCAAATCAACAGAAAGGCAAGAAAAGTTGGTACACTATTTCATGTGGGCCCTTTGCCTTGGCTCTGCTCCTGTCCCACAAGCCTGTTGTGCACAAGCCAGCAGAGGGGCAAAGGAACCCTACTCCAAGAGACAGGGGGACAGCCACCAGCCTCTGAAATCCCGACTGGGGTGACCATAAACCCCTCAGACACAGTGCAGATGGAAGAGTTAATTCCCTTGCTCCCTGCCAGGGCTGTAGCCATCTGAGGAGGACAGATGTTGCATTTTCCAGCAAATTAAGAGGGTGATACTTCCTCTGTGGATTTCTTTTGATCTCTAATTCTGTCATACAAAATGTACCTCGAAACACCTTGCACTGTTGCCTCTGTGACTGCACATCACTCTCCTCCTTTCTTTGCCTGAACGTTTTCTTGGCTGGGAGCCATTTACCAGGAGTTTTTCCTTCTCCCAGTTGTGTGCTTGATTTGTACTCCTGTTTTATCCTCTCCTCCTTCCTTCTGAAGCAGTTACCACTCGGTAGAAATATCTGTATTGCTAATCTATCTCAGGTCTTTTTACTGTTGCCCATCTCCACAGCATCCGATCCTCTTCCTTATCACTTTTCATTACTTATTCATATATTTATACAATATAGGACTGGGAGATCACTACCAGAAACATGCCTCGATTGTGCCAAGCCCACAAGGAGAAACAGCCCATCATCTGGGGACCTTACACTCGAAATGGCCGAGGCAGATGGAGACCTGGGGTGCAGAGGGACTGACCACCATGCTTGCACCCCTCATCTGGACCACACGAGTGTCCTTCTTGCCCCTGACTGTGGTTTCCTCTGCCTGCCACATTGTAGTGAAGTGTGACATGAACAATGTCTCTTGCTTCACAAGCAAGCACCAAGAAGCTGGAGTCCTCCTTTCCCTCCCCTGACCCACCCTGCAGTGCTGTCCTCCTGGTCTGGAGCTGGGTCAGGTCCTTCTCCGTGGGAGCTGCATCCCAGCATGAGCACGGTGCAACTTATTCAGCTTTCAAAAATGATTTGCAGGGCACAGTTTTTACCGTTTGACCCCTGAGTTGCAGCCTTTCCCCATTGTGCACATATGCTATTCTTTTGCCAAGCAAATGGCAATTTTTCTTCACTGAAGGGATAAAGGCAAAAATGTGCTCCCAGAGAGAAAGGGGAACTTTTCCTGTCCTTTTTTTTTGCCCCTTTTTGTAATGCTGGCACCAAGCCAGCTCACTGTGTTTTACTTTCTTTCCTCTGTATGTATGAATATTTTTTTTTTTTTTGCACAGCTCCAGAGGAAAAGGTTTTCTCAGTCTTAACATCCTGTTCACTTCTGCATACTTTTGAATGCTCGTTATTAAAAGCTAGCTATTTATACACAGGAACAAAGTACATTCCACTAACCCCTTGTGGCATAACTCTGCATGCTGACTGCTAAGCTCTAGAAAGGTGAATCGAATGTATGACAGAGAGCTTTTTATAGGGATTGAATACCCACTGTACATCAACACAGTAATACCCTTTTAAAATTCTCTTTGCTATCATGTCTTTGGAAATATGAAAGGAAAACCTTTCAACAACCTCATTCCCTCTGACTCTTAATCTTGATTGTGTTGAGAGGGATAGGTGCCAGATAACTGTATCGGTGGAAACAAAGATAAGAAGGCTGTGCATACCATAAACAGTTATATTGCTTGAATTATGTTCTTGGACAGCTGCAGTGACAATAACAGGACAGCATTAATAGGGTGAGTGGTTAATTTACCTGCCTGGTATCTTTCAGAGAGATCAAGTTGCATTTCATTACTGGAAAATTCCTAAGGACCTAAAATGAATCAAGAACAAGTGCATTATCTGAAAATCACCCATCTGACAATACAACACAGTGGGCATCTCACAAGGAGAGGTTAATTTAAGTGATGCCTTTGTGCAGCTAACAAAAGGGACTGGGGTTGAAAACAAGACATTGAAGCAATCTGTCGGCTGAAGAATAGAAGGATCCTTCAGAGCGGATTTGGATGTTTTGGGTCTATCTACTCTTGGAATACCTTTAAGACAAAAGATTGGTGCCCAAGGTGCAATTCAACATTTTTGCTTTGATTTTCACCTTTCTTATATTTCCATCAAAGGATACCTGATGCCCCCCTCCAATTCATAGCTGGTACATCGGTTTCAAAACCCACTGAATTACACTTTTAATCTTGATGGAAGCTTCTTTCACCTGCCTGCTCCAAAAGTGCTTTACTGTATGCACAGCTGTGACTGCAGTTCCACTTGGCATTCACCCACCTGAGTGTTTGTTCTGGGCCTTCAGAAAAAAAAATCTACCCACACAACAGTGTCTCCACAGAGCACCATGCCCCAGGTCTCCAGGAGGGGATTCTGGTAAGACCACATCATGACTTCCACCAGTATATTGTGGGAACAGAGCAAGTACAGCACTTCATTCAAAGTCCCAGCCTCTCAAGAGGACAGAGGCTGTAATGCCATCCCACGTCATTTGTAGAGAATCTCTGATCAATGCATCTTCCAGTTTTCGTAGGTCCTCATTCTTCACTGTGCTGGTACAAACTGTTTCAGAAATCCTTGGCAAAAGAGAGCAGAAAAAGTAGCCCTTCTTAACCCAGTTTACTTGACAGTTTCCATAACAACTTGACACAGCTATTTATATAGCAGGAGAATATCATTTGCGTTTCATCATTTTTAGAACCTTTGTTGCCATATCAACCTCAGTGCCGTGTAGCAGAGCACAGCCCCATTCAATTCTCTCTTGTTTGCTCAGAAAGAAACTTCTCTCTCAATGAATTGAAATTCAGTTGGTCTCAGAAGGACCCTTGAGAGGCCTATGTGTCACTTAAAGTATCGTTCGAGCCCTAATTTAAATGGGCTTGTGCCTATGTGACCTATCTGCACCAGACTGGTGAGACCATCTGCAATGGGAAGCAAAGATGAGGGCAGGGTGGACAAGCAGACCAGCAGTGCCAGTAGACTGCTTATCTTTCTTGGGAAGCAAATAATCAGAGAGATATGGCAGCTACTGACTTTCCCTGTGATGGGTGGGGAGGGAAAAACTAATTTTGAAATATCAGGGTTTCAAAGGCTTGGTGTTGGCATTCCTGAGTCAGCGTTTTGGGAGGGACATTGGGTGTCAAGGAGTTCCAGCAAAGAGCAAGGTTAGGATGCAGTGAAAGTCAAGATGGGTAAAAAAGTGGTAGAAGACAACTGCCAGGGAAGAGACCACGTTCCCAGAGGAGGAGGAGAGGAACCTTTCTGGTGTCGGCTCAGGTGCTGCTCAGTCCTGGATTCATTCCCCACAATGCCAAGTACCAAAAAGCAACCCAGAAGGAGACAGACATCCCCAAAGCACAACTCAGGTGGGCATTAGGTGTCTCCCAATACCTCTCTTTGCAGGAAGCTGTGGTGCTTAAGTTCTTACAGCCAGGTGAAATGAATCTGGGCCTCAGGCTTTTTTTCTGGTTCCTACCGGATGGTCCAGCAAGTGTTCACCACTCACATATCTACCATCTGTCTGGGGAAGTTCAGCCTTGCAGACCATCCAAATCTTCCCTTCCAGGTCAGAATATAATTAATTTTAAAATACTCGTACAACGTGCAATCACAAGTATCTGTAATCCAGCTGACACCTTCGGCTGACCAAGAGCGTTCAAATAATCCTTTGGCTGTGCTGCATTTTGTCACTCACACTTCCTCCTCCTGTTGGGAGATGGCAGGTCTGTTGTCCATGCCCTGACACCCCACTGTCTCACCCTGCTGTGGTTGCTACTTTCCCAAGACACTCCTGTTCAAAATAGGTGTCCCCCATCTCCCCTCCTTCTGAGATCAGAAGGCGTCTATGTATTCCCTGGAGCAGGCATCCATTTGGCATAGCAAATTTCATACAAATAAAGCAATCAGTTGACATAGTGCTAGTGATTTAGCCTTCCTTCCACCAGCAGAAACACACACAACAGCATTTCTAAGAAGCAGTGTCAGCTCCTGGTTTGCATTAGTCATATTGTTCTGTCTTGTCTTAATGGTCTCAGTATTTCTACAGGGTCTCCAGTGAGACTGAGAAGCATGTTAGCAGCTCTGGCACGGCTGGGTTTAGCTGTCTGTGTCAGCAGATGAGAACCTCTGCCTCACGGATATGTTTTGTCATGTAGCAGTGATGAATACAGACTCTGCCGGCTTTATTAATAGCAGCCCTATTATTT
Source organism: Theristicus caerulescens (assembly GCA_020745775.1). Classification (NCBI taxonomy): domain Eukaryota; kingdom Metazoa; phylum Chordata; class Aves; order Pelecaniformes; family Threskiornithidae; genus Theristicus; species Theristicus caerulescens. The sequence goes on along the minus strand of CM036564.1, from coordinate 62,394,476 downwards.
TAACATGATGTTCCACCAACCCCTTGGACTGGGGACAATAGGAAACAGCAATTACATGTTTAAATCTGTGGCACACTGAACTGTTTGAATCTGCATGATTCATTGTCAGACAGTACTATGTCAGGCACTGCAGGCAAAACAATAAATAGACTGCATATGCATGATCTATATGCGTTCTACACGTAAGTCGTATGAAATCCTGCCCAACTTCTGCTTGCAGAAGCCATAAATGAACTCCCTGTGTCCTTTAAAGCATTCTTGGTAGGATCTTGGTAGGATCTTGAGAACTGCCAACCTGGTGCTTTTAACCATAACCCCAGATGGTGCTAGGAGCTCACTCTTGTCTTGTCTGCAGGCACTTGGATGATGTCTGGCTGGCTAGTGGAAGGAAATAGCTTTAGGTATGTCCTGGAAGAGACCACTTGATTGCTAAACCCAGCAGTTACTACCCACACTTCATAAAAAAACCAGAAAGTTTTTGAGTTTTGGGGTGGGTTTTTTCATACTGACTAGTATTACTTTAGCCCTGAGAAATGTGGGAAGCCCTGAAAGTTTGAAACTTGCACTGCTCATGTTCCTCCAGCATCTACCTTGACTGACTGGTATTCCTGGATTTTGTTTCTCTCCCCTCTCCCCTAGCCCCTGCTTGATTTGCAGCATAACTGATACTATTTAAAGTCACTAAATTAAAGGAGAAATTTCACATTTGAAAACGTGTATCCTGAAAACACTAGTCTTTGCACCAAAATAATAATAATTTTGAAAGCTGTGACATAGTCTGAAAGCTTGTGGCTCCATACAAATGGACCAATGTAAGACTTTTCTAGAATTGTTTGCTTTATTCAGACTGCATCTCCAGTCCTGGAACAGAAATGGTCCTAAGCAACATGTATGTGATTCTTCCTTTAGGATCCTCAGCCAAAACACAAATGCCTCTTTCTTGAGAGCAACCTGTCCTAGGAGAAGACTGAGGCAGAGACAAACTACGCTGCTGCTAACACCTCTTTGAAAGACTGAAATTCTCATATCCAAATTAAGATTTCTTCAAAAACTGAACAATGCCTGCAAAATAAAAAAAAGAGATCTGCTAAAACCTTTAAGAGTGTTCCTTGGTAATTCCTAGCCCAGCAACATGCTCCATCTCTGTTACTATTAAAATAGTGTCTTTTTCTCTGCTAGTTGCTTTCAGTATGAAATTAGACCTTACACACAGTACCTCTTTTTGTACTTGTCTGCAGAAAATAATTCTCAATTTACATTCATACGACAGTGGTAGTCACCATTTTAAAGAGGAGTCCATTTGTCTGAAAGCTGCTGCAAAATCACTGCCTTTCCCCCATCCCTCAAAGACAGACAGGTTTCTGCTCTGAGTATCTCGCATGGTCACCATTTAATCCAGCTTTTCGCTTCTCCCAGCCCTGCTCCTGAAACTGTGTCCAACCTGGCCTGCCTGGCCCTGCTAGGAACTAAAAGGCATCCCAGAGAGGCTTTTCTCTGGAAAGCAGTAGGGAAATGTAGCAGAACTGTAGCCCTTGTAGCACCACAGACATACACAGCAAGTGGTGTGCCTTCCCTGCTATGATGGGCCACCATGTAGGACCTTCCAGAGACATCAAGCCCTCCACTTGTTGCTGATCAAAAATCTTGTGCATAAACCTCCCAGATCTTGTGGCAACCAAGACAATTTCCTCACTGTCCTCCTTGGCCCTTTGGTGTTTGCCCTCCTGCTGCTCATCATCCCTGGCTCAGCAATGATTTCAGCAACGGGCAGAGATCTGCAGGCATCAGCTCCCAGTGAGAGCTGCACAACATCCCACCTGCCAAAAGCATAACCTGCTCTTTGCCCTTCGTACAGCAGGTGGACTCTGTATCTTTGGTTTTTCTAAACCTAAAACAAGGAAAGGGAAAAAAAAAATCCATACTCCAAATGCTAAGCCAGGGTCTGGTACACTATAATGTGATCCATCCCATTTATTTTATAGCACTTTAATGCCTCTCTCAGTTGTCTCACTACACAGACTTCAGGCAGAGTGGAGCCATGTTACTTAGCAACTCGCAGTACACATGACAAAATTAACCCAAACAGTTTTGTTTATTAACTCTTAATAAGGAGCAAACAAAACAGCAACCTGAGAATTTCACAAGAAGAATGTTTTCCATTTTGGGTGCGTTACTAATATTACAGATGACAATGGGTGTTCTGTGGGATTTTTTTTAGCCCTTTTGTGAAGACCTATTTGAAGCACAAAAGTCTTCCCCACCCTCCCCAATGCCTGATGTTTCTATAATGGAAAAAGTATATGTAATAATAGAAAAATTAAAAGACTATTGGAGCTAATGAGCTCTAGCTGTTGCCTGCTTGGCCCTGTGAAATCCAGGTTTGGAGGCTGGAGATGTGAGTGTTACCCCTAGACTCTCTCTCAGAGTTTGGACAAATTGCAGGGGTGGGGTTTTCAAACTGCTGTGATTTACTCCAGGCTCTTCAGAGAATGTGACCATCAGTTATTCTGTCCCCGTACCCCAGCCCTTGAAATACAGTCCTGCTCCATAGAGATTTTATGAGGATACATGTATTAACACATGCAAGGCAGCACAGGCTTGATTTGAAAAGGTATTTAAGTAGCTAACTAAATCACACTGAATTCAGCAGCAATTAGGTGTCTAAAGATCTGGTCTTCAGGTGCTCTGGAGATGTGAGCCAGTCCTGTTCCTAAGAAGAATATCAAAGATGCCACTTGTGGAATATGTTGGTTTATGTCCATCATAAAAAGTGAGTAGATGTACTCTTTTTATGGTTCCTGTCATATGGAGTTTAAAAAAAAATTAATTGCTTTTCAAAAATATCAAAAGCTTGCCAGGCTTTACCAAAGGACAAGAGTCCATTCCCTTGCTGTCTCAGGGGATTTGGATGAAAGGCTCCTGCCAGGAATTTCAGCCCTAGGAGAGACTTCTGCAAGATTATTTCCAGATATGAAACCCTTTTCCTGCTGTGCTGCTGAGCGCTCCCTGTCCAACACTTCATGGTGACTGCTGATAATGAAAGCACAGAGGCCTCCCTCCCAAGCATTAACCACAGCAGCTGATCCAGGCAGTCTTTTCCGGCTTTTATGGAGAAGAATGAGCGACTTGTGCGTTTTTTGTGAGAAACTACTTAGACACCAGATACAGCATCTATAAGTTGTTATGGAAGCAGAATGCAGATTCTTATCAGCCTCCATTTATTTAGCAAGAAATGACAAATGAATTCCTTGGAAACTTACTCTCAGTAATCCCAGAGCAGCGAGTGCTCACCATTGAAACAGCTTGGAGGCAGGGTGGTCAGAGGCACGTACTCCAAGGGTCATGCTCTGGCTGGTGCCAGCTGGTGGAAGGGGTGGCAGGGAGGTGAGAGAAGGAGAGGGACTGGAAGGGGAGCAGGAGGTGAGGGAGAAGGTCCACTTGCACTCTCAGCTCTGCAGCTGGGCTCAGTCTCTTTGATGGGTTTCTGCCCAGATGCAAGTGAGGAGGTACAGACTGGAAGGATGCCAATATACCCTCGCTCAGTGGAACATGGTGTAAGAAAACAGATAGGCTCTGAGACCCTGACAAGATCACTTATCTTATCCAGGCCATCCTCTGTCCTACACAAGAATTTTTCCTTTTTGTACATTTTCCAGTGTGCTAAACCTCAGTGGATGTAAGCATTTCCCTCAGGAAGTCTTTCACAAGTGACTTGCTTTCCCTGCCAGGAGGTCTTGCACAGACTGCAGCTAGAGCCCCATGGCCAGGTGTTCTCAACAGGAAAAGAAAAGGGGGTAGGTTCAAATATATAGGGGATTCCTGGTAAGCCTAGCCTGCAGCCGTGCTCACCTCTGCACCCAAAATTTTGGCTAACATCTTCCAAGGCTCCCTGAGCATAGAATATTTCCCCTTTCATGAGCACTCAATGTGGAGGGCAAACAGTCAGTCTGGGAAGGCACAAAGGCAGTAAGTCAGCCTATTCATGCATACCAAGTGTAAGGTAGAGTCCCCTCCTATAGTGCCTGCTCAGGTTCATTTTCCACACAGCCCATGGGCTCTTCACGCTCTGCCCTAGCCCTTTCCATGCACCCCCTTATAATCTTATTACTGGCAGCTGTGAGATCCCAGAGCATATCAGGAAAAATGGTCCTATCCTGCCACATGGAGTAGGCAAGGGCCTCCCTGTTTCCCCCCAGATTTGCCATCTCTGTACCACTACAGCCTTGGCAGTCTTGTGCTGTGCTTTTTCCTCCATGGAAAGCCAGGCCAGCTTTGTTCCTGCATCTCAGGTAAGAACCCAACCCAGCTTCTTTCCCGTTGTCTTCTCCTATCCAAGCTCCACAGCCTCTGTGGTCCTTGACATTTGAATGAAGACATCTCTGGGGCACATTAGGGTTAGGTCTGCTGCCTTTCAGTAATAAAAAGTTGGCAAAATTGAAGGAATCTCAAAATCAAAACTGAAGAGACTTTCAGCTTCTTCTCTCTAGGACTGACATGACTATGTTGGCACAACATAGCACTGGCCACAATCGAAGGGTACACACTGACTTAGCACGTCTACAACTGCAGCATCAAGCAGGTTGAAGTTTTGACTCTTTGCTGAGGACAGCAAGAAATATGACCTGCTCTCCCTGACCCAGGCTGGCCTGCAGCTCTCTTAGCTCAACTGGATGATTGTCTCAGCTGGTAGCTAGTGGGTGTTGATGCTATAGGACATAGCAAGAGCATCAAATCCTAGAGCATATGGACCAAAACTGGGACTGACTTTTAACCTCTCCTGGCCTCTGCAACATGTAAATGAGACTAGCTGAGCCTTGTGGAGCTATTCATACATCCATCACTAGAGTCTGCTGTTAAGTGTGGCTCTGGGAACAAGGAAGGGGCAGGTGTGTGGCTCAGGACCTCAGCCCTGAGATCTGCTTCTGCTGGCTCCAGTGTGGACAGGCTTCAAAAAGAGAGAGCTGAGCGGATAATTCATACCTGGTCCGCCTTAAGATGCCCAGTCTGTTTTCTTGCTCAGCTCCCTCACCATCCCCAGCAGAGAGGAAAAGGAACAAAGTATCCAGCCACTGTTCTACCCCCAAGTCAGCATCTGAGAAAAGGAGAGGCAAGCTTTATCTAAAGTGTTGCTGAAGAAAAGGACGGGATACCCTGGGGAAAGGAGAGGGCTTTCTCCAGGCTCCAAAATGCCTTGATCCCATCCACTCACTAAGGTTTCTTTTCCTTCTATTTTTAATTTTTTCCCCTTTCTCTGTGCACATTCTCCAAGAAGAAAATCAGAAAGCTGACATTGCCTCAGAACCTTGTTTTAAGCCTTCCCTGTTCCCCATTTCTACTTTTTTTCATCCACAGCTCCCTCAGTCATACCTATCTAACTCTGTGCCTTGCAGCAAGAAGACTTGGATACACATGAAGGTAGATTTGAACTATTGCCTTTGATAGTTGCAGGGTCTGCTTGTGCAAACCAGGCTTAATACAAGAGTTTCTAATGAAAGTTTATACCACCCAGGTCTCTCCTGGCTTGGACAGCAGCTACAGATGTCCTGCTCAGCCCAGCTTTGAGAGACAAGTTTAATTCATGCTCTTCTGTCAAACCCATCTTGTAGAGTTTGGGGAGTGTTCAGATGCTCAAGCCACCCTGGGCCCCTTTATGCTCTGTTCATTGCAAAAACTGTTCAGGTGAAAATGCCCTAGACCAGTGAAAAATGTTCCCTGGGAGACTGGGTAGATTATTCTCCTCCACCCCTTTCCCTTCTTTTCCTTTCTTTGTTTCAGGGCACTGGTCAGCCCCTGGCTCACCACCCTCAGACACGTGCGCACGCAGCCAGGCCAAGAGGGGAAATGAATCATTTGCACTGGGAGATCACGATTGCAGGATTCTTATCTTGAAAATGAACGTGCACATCTTCAGGAGCCTGGCAGGGCAAATCTTGGCCAACTCAAGGACTTGAAAACAAGATTTCCTGGGGGTTAGGAACAAGTCTAGTTTCTTATTTCTTCACACCCCCCCAAAAAAACCAACCCAAACAACCTATATACCAACCTTTTCAACTGCAAAATATGCACAGTGGGAATAGGGAGATGGGAAAATCCCTACCAGATCAGTAGCTCCAGGCAGGATATCCTCTGTGTTGTGAGCTTCAAGGGTCTTTCAGATTCCCAAAAGCCGACTGGCTGCAGCCATTGTATCAAATTGGATTACATGGGTAAGAATTCCTGATCTGAATGTCATTTGGCTGCGGCTGCTGCGTACGAGCCAACGCTATGTAGACAATGCTCTGAAAATCCAACAGGTCCTCTGAGAACTTAGAGCTTCTCAAGGCAAAATTAATTAAGAAGTAATGAACTGAGCTTTTGATACCACAGTGGAAATGTTGCTGCAGGCGCAAACACTAAGAGAAGGGTGCTTTTGACTGATTTTTAATTAGAATTTAATAGTGCCCTGAAGTTACATCTTTCATTAAAAAAAAAACCCTTACCTAGTTCTATGTGATGAACAACTCAAATTAGATTTTAACATATGCAAATAACTGGTCTGAAAGATCTGCGTGGGAGTAATAGAGATAGGACAGGTTAAATCCTTGACCCTTTACAGTTGATTTTTCTTTAACTGTTCCATCAGTCAGTTTGTTTGCAATTAAACGTTAGAATTAATAGAGTTTAAAGGAAGCACTGAAAAGCCATGTGAAATGCAGACACTGAGGGCTTCAGCTGAGGTAAATTAGCACAGTCCATTGATTTTAACTGCATTAACTGCATTAACTATCTCACTGGAGTGTGCAGATCTTAACTGTACGCAACATTTTCAAGTCACAGCCAGTCCTGAGTCCCTGCTTACACTGAATAGCCTCTTACTCTCCAAGATGTCCCATTAGTTAAATACAGCTCAGCATGTATAAGCCTGAGGAAATCTGCCTGTAAAGTCATCCAGATTGCTCAAAAGGCCCTAGCTGGAAAACAGCGTGTGTTAGGGTAACTCCAAGGGCTCCTGGGGTGGCTTAGCCAAGGAGGTTTGTATCTCTAAGACCTCTGCAGGAATGTTGCCGCTACTGATAGCATCAAGAAACGTTGCTGAGCAAGAGCCCACAGGGTCTGGCCCTGGATGAGTTGCCATAACAGGAGGCCAGCAAAATGCTTTAGTTCATCCTGAGCAAACAGCTCCTTTCACTGCACTGTATGTAATAGAATATTTATATCATGTAAATATAACTGACCCTCTCTGTCTGGTGTGCTGCGCTTTTGCTGCACTTCTCTCAATAAATCTCTGCCTCAAGATGAACAACATCATGTGATGCTAAATAGTAAAATTAAATAATAAATGTGATTCCCCTCAAATGAGCCTGCCTAGCAGAGATTACCACTGAGCTGCTTTTCAAATGCATCTCAAACTCATCTCATTCAGAGGCATGATACAGCTGCTTAGCTATTTAAAATCAAAGACAAAACTCCATCCTCATCTTACAACGTCTGGTGGTGATGGAGCTTTTCACACAGCTAAGCAGAAGGGAGAGGAGCTGACAAGACACACAAAATCACACCTCCTGCTCGAGACAAAGGGCATTCGGGTACCTAATGTAAGTGCCACAGTTGTTTTTCTCCACTCACCGTACCAAAGCCTTGCAGTCCTGGATAATAAGTGACCTGAATTGCTTACAGATCTCTTGCAGTCATATGCTATGGCAGTTGGCTGTGTGCAGTGCAAGCAGCAGACTGGATACAGCCCATAAGCTCTGGTCTGCCATGCTCAGGAGTCTTGTCTGTACAGTTCTCTAGTCTTTAGGACTTCATTAAGCATAGGGGGAACAATAAAAAGTGGTGCTTGTTGTGGTTTGGGGTTTTTTCCTTGCTTCTTTTTAATTACACAAGAATTTAAAGGTAGCATAGAAAGGCCAGGCCAAGAAACTGTATCTTTCCTCACCAGTTCCATGTGAGTTAAGCACTGATTTTACAACTACTGAAAAGCAAGTTCGCACCTTCTCTTTGAGGGGACAATGATCTGCCAGGAAGGTTTCAAGAGGAAACATCCTATTTTCATCCTACTTGTCTATGGGACACAGCATGGGGACAGTTGTTGATGTAGCTTAAATGTCTAGGCCATAATAATCTCTTCATGTGACCCATGGCAGGTTGTGTTCCTAAAGACAGAGGCTATCAAGGGGTGAGGGAATGGGCAGGATGAGAGTTTCAGGTCATGGGCAGGTAATCCATGCAGCACTGGGCAAGGGGCTGAAGGTTCACTATGTTTGATGGGATGCTGTGCATTTGGTTTGCTTCTGAAGCAGTGTGGTGGTAGGGGATCGTGCTTCATCTGGCCACATGATATATAGAGTCTTTCCCCACTTTGAATCCTGTTATATTAGTATCAGTCACCATCTGTGGTGAACTCACTACAAATGCATTTCTAGAGACATGTTTTGTTTTTGCAGCCATGGGGCTTTTCCACTCTTTATTCAGATTTGGTGCCAAAATAGAGGCACTGACTTACCTTCAGACCAACTCTGTCATCTCAGTGCTTAAATCGACTCATCTCAGCACCAAACTTTGCTTGGTTGGCTGTTTATTTTAATCTTCAGGATCACCCCTCCAATCTCACAGTAGTCCTTGACTGTTTTGCTCCTTATTCATGCCAGCCTCACAAACCCCGTTATTTACCAAGGAAATGTGGGGCATCCCAGCAAGCAGCGTTGAGAGCAGCAGCATCTAAATGCCCAGGGTAGCTGAACTATCAACGTGAGTCCTTTGGGTATGGAGAAGGACACAGGTATAAATTTGGGCTTGGGACGCTTTTGTGTGGCAAGAATAGCTGGGAAAGCTCATGGGTAAATCATTCTCTTTTGGTGTTTATTGGGACCTCTCATCACTTGTTTGTACTTTCTCCTTAGCTCAGACACAAGCCCGGGGAGAATGTATGGGGGCTTGACAGGTAGACAATGATAACAGCTCCTTGGCAATTACTCTGCGTCACCCCCAGCATGATGTGTTTAGAGAGTATCTAAAGTGGGTGTTGTTTCAAAGGGACAAAGCAGCTCCTCAAGCAGTTTTATGGCTTTGTAATTTATTTACCAAGGCAAGCTCAGGTCAGTCACACTATCTATTTCTTTTTTAATGAGGTGCTGTTTATTTTTCACTCTCATGTTCTGGATGGATTGAGACAGAAGGAGGTCAAACGACTTCTCCCTGAAGTCTTCAGGGCTTCCAAAGCTAAGTCATTCCACCTTTTAATGTGTTAAGCACGGAGCTTGACTTGAAGTCAGGGGAACTGCAAACACACTTAAAGGTGCTTAAAAACCTTCCTAACGAGGAGCCTACATGAGAGCCTTGCTCTTCTGTGTACTATTGAGTTTTAACACCCGTGCAGCATCACTCCAGCTGAGTCTCACTACCAGCTGAGATGATCTAAGGATATCCTTTGGGAAAGGTCTGCAAAGGTATATTTTTCATTAGTTCAACCACTGATCTGGACAAATTCAGGTACTCCCACTGTTTTTCAGGTCTGAAGTAGAAGATCCTAAACTTACCTCGGATTTTTCTCTTTCAGACCAGTTAAGGCCTGAACGCTTGCCTTTCTGTCCATATATACCAGTGGGATTTATTAAAGAGACTGACTCTCTTTCCACACATTGCCTCCACTTTAAAATTGGTGCAACAGACCGGGGAATTAAGAGATCCTTTGACAGTGCATGGAAGTTAACTATTAAATGTTGAGAGCTTTTCTAAAAATAAGTGCTTTTCTTTTCCCCTTTGCTTTTGCAAAATAAGCAAACGCAATCTGAGACTAAAAAAAATCATCCTAGATGCTCTTGCACAACCAGGTCATTAAAGAAAAGAATCAGGTGAAAAACAACAGAGGCTGGTGTCACTTATGGAGGTGAAACACAGAACCATCACTCAGGTCTGTGCTATGGTGATGCCTGTGGGCTTCAGACACACGGTGCTTGGTGCTGCAGAGCAGTAATCCTGCAGACAAGTTGCTGTGCTCACCTCTGAGGCCACACAGCCACCCCAGGGATGTCCCAGCTCAGATTTGGGTGTCCAGGCCTCTGCCACAGGATATAAGAAAAATGAAGGGCTTAAGGCCACAAGAAATGAGCTAACTGGGTAAGGTGCAAGAATAACCCATGGGGAACCCAGAAGAGGTGACCAGGTGTTTATATCCACTTGGGAAAGATATCACTTATGGTGGCCCAGTGTGTGTCCTGGGGAGGTATCATTAAGGATTTACCCTGTGGTTTTGCTCTTTCACCAGCACCTGCCTTCAGCCAAGGCTGGAGACAAACACGGAGCCAGATGGACCCTTCTGCCCCAGCTCATGTTTCAGGTTTTATGTGAGGTAGCTTGGGTTCTTCCCACAGAGGCATCTCAGCTCTTATATCAGCAGTTAAGTTGCCTGCAGATTTTGCAAGTGGCTCTTGATGTCCTTTCTCCCCTGTTTCAGGGGAATGCCCAAATGAGCAGGCTCTGGATGATCTTGTGAAGGGGGGCCAGTCTCAGCCTGTCCTGTTGGAGCTGGTCCAGTTTGTGCTGCTAGTTAGCTGTTCACTGGAGCAGGAACCTATAACTTGACTTTCCCACGTCACACACACGAGTGTCCTGACTATGGGGCTGGAGAGTCCATCTTCCACTTCTTCTCTCTGGTCCAGTAAATGTTTAATTATTTATACAACAGGGAACAGCTTCAGCAGGAGACTTTGAGACCAGACCCCAGAGGATCTATCAGCTGGATGCTCACAGCACTTTTTCAGGATGTGGAAGGTTCTGCATAAACCATAGGAGATCAAGGTTCTGTCTGGGTTTCCAACCCAGGAGAGGGCTTAAGCCAGTGGCATCTGTTTTCAGTGCAGATTACTGGTGCACTGAGAAAGTTTATGGGATTTAGCCATTTATAGATCTTCCTGTGCCCTGTAAATTGAGAGGATGAAATCTTAGGCAAATCGTGAGAGAGGACGAACTTCCCATTTGTTTCCGTGGGCTGGGAAGTCATCAAGCAGGATTTAGGCATGATCATTTCAGCCAAGCCAAGATTTAGGCAGGTTTGCATATATCAGCATGTCAGAAATGTAAACACTACAGCTAGGAGGGGCAGATGCTCCTGTGTTACCGTCAGGCTCAAAGTGGCAATTAGATACCTACCTAGCTTTATGGAGTTAATCTGCAACAACTCCACAACATAAAGCTGCAGAAATGCTATATAGGTGATTGGGAATATATAGCTAAAACAAAGAGGAGGGAAAGATGTAAAGGCTTACACAAATGCAACCTTCCTGCAGCATAGCCTTTGCTTAGATTGTATATCACAGGGAGAGATTTTATTAGAGCTCATTAAATTTTAAAGCCTTAATGGTACCTTCTGTACTGTGTGATTGGTACAAAAAGGAGAGCTTGACAAAGCATTAATGCAAGGAGGATGAAAGGTATCATCCACTGCAGTGTTTGTGGCTGGGAGATAAGCTCTCAGCTGCAGAGCATCCATGGGATTAGCATGACATCGTCTGGTGAAAGCCGGTACGAGTCCTTCAGCTCAAGGCTGGAGCATCCCTGGGCTGGCAGGAGACGATCAGAGAAGCAGAAGAGATTTGCAGGGTGAATGAACTGCTCCTGATGCCTTTCAGGAGAGCGTGGGAGTGTGACAGTCAGGAGCACAGGCAGGACTGCAGCAAATAAAGCAACCGCGTATAGCAAACTTGGTGTAATAAAACTGTAAGCAACTCAAAAGTCCAGATTCTCACTTCATATTAATTCATTCTGCTGTGGCTAAACCTGTCCACTGGGTCTACTGGCTTTTCCCTTCTTTCTTTTCCCTCATTTTCCCCACTCTTGGCTTTTTCTAAACTTCAAAACTTTAGCAACTAGTTGACATATTTTCTCTTTCCACCTGTCTGCCACCTCCAGCCACACTTTGCAGGGCAGGTGAAACAGGCAGTCATGGGACAGTGCTGCGGGCTGTAGCAGGAATGGCCTGCAGGAGGAGTGACTCCCAGCAGAGCAATGAAGTTACCATCAGGTGGATGCTCTGTGCATGACTTGAACCTTTGCCTTTAGAAACCAAGAATCCACCTGTAAGGCCAGTATATTTTAGGGCACCAGGGTTGAAATTTAAAAAAAAACTCCCTAAGGGTGTTGCACATCTGAAACTCGGTCTCCTTGGATGTTGAAGGCCTAAACACACTTAGGTCTCTCCCTCTCTGAGCTGTACACCCACAGCAGTAATCTGAAACTGAGTGTGTTTGTATCCAGGTCAGGGAAACGGCATAAGAGCTCATTTGCCTGACTCACCAACTTACTTGCCAAGTGAGCATGAAATTTTCATGACGCTGCAAAGTAGTTCATCCACAGCCTCCTAAATGTCGCTGCTCCAGAGATTTTATACCCAGGAAGCACCCAGAATAATTGATTTGCTTCTGGGATGCAGGATTATTTCTTTCTTTATTTATCTATTTATTTATTTGTGGTGGTGGTAGTGCTGGTGGTTTAGGAAAAATATACTGAGTTAGGGAAAATGAAATCTCTATAAAATCTTGGGTGGGACGAGACCACCTACCAGCTCTGTATAGAAAAACCTAGGGCAACATGGGAAGATGATGCATGGTTATGATTTTAAGCTTGTCTCTGGGCCAGGGGAACAGTCTGCAGTCTTGGAGATGGAGTCCTCACCAGTCCACTCTTTTAATACGACCAGTGTCAATCACTCAGATGAAGCTACTGTTCTCCAGGGATGCTGAACATCTGTCCAAAAACCCTTTAACGGCAGCTGAAAGTGACCTCCTAGAATCATTCGCAGCTTTGTGGGTTTTTTTAAGTTGGTGTCTATTATGTGTTCGTATTCTCCAAAACACTAATAAAAAAAGTGAATGGCCCAAGCAGTGAATCTGAGTGTTATCCATCATTTTCAAAGCTCCTGGAGAAAATGACAAATGGCCTCAAAGTCTAAATGCTGGCAGGTCTCTTGCCAACTTTCTTCTCATCATTGGCTCAAGCGACAGCCACAGAGGCACATGAAACCTTTCTCTGTACCCCACTTCTGCAATCTAATACTCACAAGGGCCTCCCTGGCTTTGCCCATTGTACCCATGGTGTCTCAGACATTTCCCCTGCCAAGACTGAGCAGTTTCCAAGACTAGGTCATCCAGCCAGGTACAGCCAAAAGAAGCTATAGCTGTGGGGAGCAGAGCAGGGGGATAGACTGATGCCTTAGTGAGAACAGAGAGTTGTGCCCCATGCCCTGAGGATGACATCCCTTCTGCAGGACCAGTATTTGTAGAGTCAGCCTGGGACATTCCTGAATTCCTCTGGTTTGAGAGGTTCAGACAAAAATCATCTGTCAGTTAGAGGTACAAGATGCTTCGTAGCCACATGTTACAAGCTGAGTCTTGCTTTTAACACTCCATGGGGCCCAGACTGGGTTGCTTTATTATTCAAACGCACTACATGTTAGTCATGTTATTTTTTCAACATGGAAACAGCTACATTCCTTCTATGAGCAAAGAGGTTGGATGTGCAGCCCGCACAGCCGAGGCATGTCTGAATTTGCCTCTTTTAAACCCTTTGATAATTTTCTCTACCCCTAAGTAACTCAAATAGTTTTACAATGAGTGACCCAGGAAAAAAAAAGAAGCCATTCCTGACTGCAGAAGCTTTGAAAGGTTCCCTTCAGACCACTAAATTGTGACCACTTTTCCGTGCCACCTCTGAGTCCTCTGCGTGAAAGTGTGCAAGCTCCCTTCAGTCATGCAAGAACAAGAAGACCTCTGCACATGCAGCGGGCATTTGAGGATATTTATTGAGGCAGCCAGCCTAACACAACACAGGCAAAATGTAAATGAGCATCGTCTAAGTGCTCACACACCGAGAGCGTGCACGGGCTCCTCACCACCACTGCAGGGTCTCTTTAATAAATAGCTAAGTAGAAAATTAAAAACAGCTTGGTATCAGCAGCAGGTAGCTCTGTCAAGCTGTTTCTGGCCCAGTGTGAGGCTTCCTCCCCAATGGCTTGCCAGGCAGAGTTGTGCTCTTCTGCCTGTGGGGGTCCAGGCTCTGTCCTTCAGACACATGGCACCAAATATGTGCCCATGAGGAAAGAAGGCACCTACTTCTGAGAGGGGCTGCGGCTGTTGTCCGTGAGCAGTAAAGGAGTAAAGTAGCAAAGCAGTAAAGAAGTAAAAATTTAACTTTTAAGAATTAAAAATTATCTTTCCTATCAAAAACAGGGCTGCATTCAGACCATCTCTCATGTAGCCTTTTGGACCTGTACTTGTGACCCTGGCAAGGTGGCCAGGTGGTGACAGCCCCAGCTGTAGCAGTTACGATTCTGCACTTCTAGCCAGCTGTCCAACCATCCAGGAGGTCCTGCCTGTGGACAGACAAGCAGAGAGACAGACAGACAGGCAACCCAGTTCTCCTCTGACACGTGCTTTCCCAGTGACTTACTCTATTTCCCAGTCAGACAGTCAGAGAGGAGCTAGAAAGATTCATTTTCATTTTGACACGTTCCCCTAAGAAAACCAACCAAAACCCAGTTATGATGCATGCGGAGAGAGGACTCTCAGCACAGCCTCAGGAAATTTTCTGAGTCAGTGGGAAGGCACCGCGGTGCCACCAGCCCGAGGGACCGAGGGAAAGCCCCGCAGTGCTCCCGGCCATCACTAGATGCCCTCCTTGCTCGCTCCTGGGGGGAGCTCCTGGGTTCTCTTCCTTAGGTCCTTGGAGTAGCTCTCCAGTCCCTTCTCCCATTCTGGGCAGTTGTTGTTAGCTCTCTTGTAGCCAGGTCTCATTTCAGAAAACTGGTGACTTCGTGCTTCACCTCTCATGACAACTGATACTGCCTGCTCTTCTGCCCACTCTCTACTCCTGGGCTTCTCCTTACCGCTTTCATCTCCGAGGAGAAGCTAACAAACCTGGTGGTGGGTACAGCTGGCTCCATTCAGATCCTCCCTGGTGAACTTTCACCCCTGTCTGCTCCAGGAGCTGGACTTTGATCCCTTGGTGTCTGTTCCATAAGTCATCTCTGCAGGCCTTGCCAATGAAGGCATCATCACTGTTTGCCAGTCCCTCCCCTGGCAAACTTGTCCCTATTCCTTATCACAGTAATCATTTTTCTGAGAAGGATATTTTCATCTATATTGTTAGTCCAACCTCTCTGTAACTGTGAACTCTTACATGTCCCACCACCAGCTCAAAGACTGCTCTTCCTACAATAAACCTTTCTTTTAGACCCATTCCCATTCGTGCTAACTCTCTCCTCCACCTCCATGCCAAATTCACTGTCCTTTTCTTCTCCTGTCTTCTTATTCTCTCCCTATGGTCAGATTCGATAACTTTTGCCTTTGCTTACAGCATCATCAAACTCTGGGGCTTTTCTCATCTTGTTCACAATAAAATCTCCTGTCCACACCTTCTTCACCATCCCCCACCTTCAGTAGCACAAATTCCTCTCCCCTGACTTCCTATCCCACTCTTCCTCTCTTTTCTTTCCGTGCCTACTCTGACTCTAATACCTTCAAGTCTTGTCCTGACTTTCTAGACCTGACACAATGATGATTCTTTTCCATCCTAACATACCTTACTGCTCTCAGGAGGCTCCATCCAACCTTCTTCACACTACCTGATGCAGCATCCATGCTGTGGGTCATGGGATCGTAGCAGCTATCTGCCTCGGTAGCCCTCTGCCTTTATGCAGAAGGTGCCTTCCTCTGGCTCAAGATTTCCATTATGTTCCTCCAGCCCATTCTAGGCTCTGCAATCAGCAGCCAGGTCATCTCTTCCACCTGGTTAAGTCCTGGGTGGACTTGGTCACCCTGCTATGGGGTGGGAGCTGGGAGCCAGGAGCTGGGACTGTGCTGCTGGGCACTGTGTTGCCCTGCCACGTACTGCAGCAGCTCCCAAAGTGGGAGGCTGTCTGGCTCATGATGTTTCTCACTTTCTCAAATACACACTCACTTGCTGTTACTGTCTCACATTCTCTTCCTTTCCTCCTTCTTGAAAAACACCACAAGAGCTTGTCTCACAAGCACCTTCCCTTGACCCAGATATTATAGATGATGTTTCGTTTTTTGTTACTGTAACAGCGGTTTAGAGTCAGTCTCACTTCTCAATGTTCATGTGAATATCAACAGAACAGCAAAACTGATCTTGAAACCTCCTAAAGCTAAATATTTTCTCTTGAGCATTCAGGTCTTTCTTGCTTTCATCCAGCTAGAGCTGATATGAAATAATAGCCTGAACACAAAAAGGAAGATTTGTATTTGACTGAGATTCTAACATATCAAGGCAAAACAGAACAACTTTGGGAATAAGCTGTAGGTGGCCAGCACAACAGGTATGAGGCAACCAGGTTTGCTTTTGCTTGTCGCTTATTCTTGAGGAAGAGAAGTAACAGCGGGAACAGGAAAAAAAATTACTGTCACATGTAGGTTCCCCATATTTTTACAGAGGGCCTTACAGGGCTGGTTAGACCAGCAACACTGAAAACAGTGCTGAGAAAGTGAGTGTCATGCAACTCCGCATGCAGACAACAACTCAGCGAGACTAAATGAGAAAAAAAGAGAACATGTAGTCATTTATATTGGTGCTAGAAAGGACAGTAACAAATGAGAGAAACAGGAAGTTATGTTAGTTGTGAAGGAATTTGACATAACTGACGCCACGGAAGCCTGGTGAGATGACTTTCCTGATTACTGTAATAAAACTGTTGATTAGGAAGGGCAGATTAGGGGTGTTTCTCTGTGTCATCACTATCAGCTTGTGAGTTGCTATGTCAGATTTACAAGATGCTGAACAGAAGAGGAAGAACATAGAATCATAGAATGCTCTGGGATGGAAGGAACCTTTAAAGGTCATCTAGCCCAACCCCCCTGCAATTGGCAGGGACATCTTCAACTGGATCAGGTTGCTCAGAGCCCCATCCAGCCTGTCCTTGAATATTTCCAAGGATGGGGCATCTACCACCTCCCTGGGCAACCTGTGCCAGTGTTTCACCACCCTCATTGTAAAAATTTCTTCCTTATATCTAGTCTGAATCTAGCCTCTATTAGTTTAAAACCATTACCCCTTGTCCTATCACTACTGGCCCTGCTAAAAAGTCTGTCCCCATCTTTCTTCTAAGCCCCCTTTAAGTATTGAAAGGCTGCAATAAGGTCTCCCCGCAGCCTTCTCTTCTCCAGGCTGAACAACCCCAGCTCTTTCAGCCTTTCCTCACAGCAGAGGTGTTCCATCCCTCTGATCATTTTTGTGGCCTTCTCTGGACCCACTCCAACAGGTCCATGTCCTTCTTGTACTGAGGATCCCAGAGCTGGATGCAGTACTCCAGGTGGGGTCTCACCAGAGCAGAGGGGCAGAATCACCTCCCTCGACCCACTGGTCACACTTCTTTTGATGCAGCCCAGGATACGGTTGGCTTTCTGGGCTGAAAGAGCACATTGCCGGCTCATGTCCAGCTTTTCGTCTATCAGTACCCCCAAGTCCTTCTTGGCAGGGCTGCACGCAATCCCTTCATCCCCCAGCCTGTATTGATAGCAGGGATTGCCCCGACCCAGGTGCAGGACCTTGCACTTGGCCTTGTTGAACCTCATGAGGTTCACGCAGGCCCATTTCTCCAGCTTGTCCAGGTCCCCCTGGATGGTATCCCATCCCTCAGGCGTGTCAACTGCACCGGTCAGCTTGGTGTCATCTGCAAACTTGCTGAGGTGCACTCGATCCCGCTGTCTATGTCATTGATGAAGATAGTGAACAGTACTGGCCCCAGTACGGACCCCTGAGGGACACCACTCATCACTGATCTCCATCTAGACATCGAGCCATTGACCACTACCCTCTGGATGCGACCATCAAACCAATTAGCTATCCACCAAACAGTCTGCTCATCAAATCCATATCCTTTCAATTTAGAGAGGAGGATATTGGGGGGACCGTGCCAAAGGCCTTACAGAAGTCCAGATAGATGACATCCATAGCTCTTCCCCTGTCCACTGATATAGTCACTCCATCATAGAAGGCCACTATGTTGGTCAGACAGGATTTGCCCTTGGTAAAGCCATGCTGGCTGTCTCGAATCACCTCCCTGTCCTCCATGTGCCTTAGCATAGCTTCTAGGATCTGCTCCATGATCTTCCCAGGCACAGAGGTGAGGCTGACAGGTTGGTAGTTCCCAGGGTCCTCCTTTCTGCCCTTTTTAAAAATGGGTGCAATGTTTCCCTTTTCCCAGTCCCCAGGGATTTCACCTGACTTCCATGACTTTTCAAATATCATGGTGAGTGGCTTGGCAACTACATCAGCCAGTTCCCTCAGGACTCTGGGATGCAGCTCATCGAGACCCATAGACTTATGTACGTTCAGATTCCTCAGGTGCTCACGAACCTGATCTTCTCTTGTGGTGGGAGGACCTCTGCCCCCCTAATCCCCGTCAAATGGCCCATTGACTCAGGAGGTGTGAGGAGAGAGGTTGCCAGTGAAGACTGAGGCAAAGAAGTTGTTGAGTACTTCAGCCTTCTCCTCGTTCGTTGTTACCAGCTTGCCACTTTTGCTCATCAGAGGGGGTATGCTTTCTCTAACCTTCCTTTTCTGGTTGACGTACCTGTAGAAGCCCTTCTTATTATTCTTTGCATCCCTCACTAGGTTCAGCTCCAGCCAAGCCTTGGCCTTCCTGATCCCATCCTTACACAACTGGGCAGCGTCCCTGTACTCTTCCCAAGATACCAGTCCCTTCTTCCATGGCCTGTGCATTCTCTTCTTCCCCTTTAGTTTGACCAACAGGTCATGGCTCAGCCATGCTGGCCTCTTCCCTTCCTTGCCTGATTTCTTGCACCTCGGGATCAAGAGCTCTTGTGCTCTATGGAAAGCATCCTTAAAGACCTGCCAGCTCTGTTCTGCTCCCTTGTCCCTGAGGGCCATTTCCCAGGGGGTCCTGTTGATTAACTCCTTGAAGAGCTGCAAGTTTGCTTTCCTAAAATTCAGAGTCCTGACTCTACTCTTCGCCTGACCCTTATCTTTCCGGATTGTGAACTCTACCAGTGTGTGATCACTGCAGCTGAGGCTGCCTCCAATCCTGACATCACCGATGAGCTCACTTACATTGGTGACCACCAGGTCCAGTACTGCATCCCCTCTGGTAGGGCTATCTATTACCTGGCTTAAGATGTTGTCTTCCGTGCACTCCAGGAGTCTCCTAGATTGCCTGCCACCTGCCGTGTTACTTTCCCAGCAGATGTCGGGGTGGTTGAAATCCCCCAGCAGGACAAGAGCCTGTGAGCACGAAGCTTCCTGTAGTCAGAGAAAAAAGGCTTCATCAATAGGCTCCCCTTGATCAGGCGGCCTGTAGTAGACACCAACTACGAGGTTCCCTTTGTTGCCTTGGTCTCTAATTCTTACCCATAAGCTTTCAACCCGCTCATGGTTATTCTTCAGGGACAGCTCTTCACATTCTATTTCTTGACGTAGAGGGCAACACCTCCACCCCTCCTACCTTGCCTGTCCCTTCTGAACAGACTGTAGCCTTCGATAGCTGAACTCCAGTCATGGGATTCGTCCCACCAAGTTTCAGTGATGGCAACTAGGTTATAACTTTCTAGCAACATGGCAGCTTCCAGCTCCTGCTGTTTGTTGCCCATGTTGCATGCATTGGTGTAGAGGCACTTCAGCTGGGCTGTTGTCCATGTCACCTTCTTGGAGGAACACCCTTTGGTTCCCTTGAGGAATTTCCCTGATATTTACCTGTTGGCTCCTATTACCTCAAGAGCGCCCTGCTCATCCCCGTAAGACTTCAACTGTGCTGCAGTGTCTCCAACATGCCTCACGTCAACAGGCTGAGGGCCCCTGCTAGCATCCCATCCCCCGCTAGTACACCGTCCCTCTAACCATGGCATGCCATTCCACCCCTTATCACAGGCAAACCTGATATCTGCAGAATGATCTGCTCCAGACCATCAAACAAAGTCAGAAAGCCAAAAAGCAGGATGAGTTATTCCTTAAACCTGTTATTCATTAAACCCTCAGCCAATTTGTGGAAAGAAAAGTTCTGTATGCATGGACCACTTCAGAGTGGGAGACGTGCTGGAGATGTATGCAGTCAACAGAGAAACAGCATTTAGGTGATACAGGTGAATTCTCTAGCCCAGCAAGTACTGCACCCAAGGTGAGATCGTTCATTATGACATACAATGGCAAACAAATTGCTGGGCAGAAAGTTTGTTGCTCTCTGAAGACCAGCCATCATGATTGTGACCTGATTATTTGTAGCGTTGACTGCCCTAAACACTCAGCTTTAAAAAGGTAAGTTCTCTGACTCGAGGAAAGTTACTATCCAGATTCATCAGTAGAAAAAATGTGGGTAGAAAAATCTGAATGAAAGTTGAGTCCTTTGATGAAGAGTTTATCAGATGGTCAAAAAAATCAGGATTTCCAAGTCAAGAGTGCAAACAGATCATCTTAAAAATCTCATCCTGGTTCAGTGACAAAGTGAAAGAATCAATGTGAAATAGAAAAGCAATCATTTATCACAGATGTGAAAGGAGGAAATGGCTGCCAATTAATATAAAATAGAAGTAACTAAGTGTGAGAAATGAGTAAGTGAAATTAGAACCATCTGGAAACACCTCAGAACAGAGCAAAGACAGTACTTTACATCTACTAAGAACAAAAGTAGCTTAACAATAGTGCAGGAATATCACTAGAGAGAGGTAGTAAAACTAATAGTAATGTAAAAAAGGAGACTACTTAATAAATATTTGTCTGTATTCAGAAAGATGTCAGATCGTGTACATGTATAACATGGGGCTGCTGATGGACATTTTTGCTCAGTTATATCACGAGGATGGTAAACAAAGTCTACTAAGGAAAAATATTTAAAATGAGCACTCTGGCTTATTAGCATTCCTGAAAAAGATGACATGATCTCTCTCATGCTTCCATTTGAAGAAGTGCTCATAGTGTATCAATACTCCAAAAGGGTAAAGAGGATGAACTGAGTAAGTACAGTCAAATAGAAATGACAGATGCAAACAACTGTGAGCTAAGGGTGGGAGTGTAGCAAGTGCTAATAAGCATCTTTCAAAGAACAACAAGATTTATTTGCCAAACTGAGTTCCAGCTTTTATGAGTCTGGCCCAGACATGGTGGATTCAGAGTTTTCCAAGGCATTGAATGCTGTTCCAGGAAACAAAACTGTGTCCTGTAAAACACTAAAAGTTATCCCATAACTGACGTAAGAGCTGGAGAAGTGAGAGATTTCAAATACAAATGAAGGAGCACAGTGTGTCCTCCCAGTAGAGCACTATAACATAAGGAAATAAAGCAACTGTGAGTGCATATATGATGTTACATGTAGGCAGAGATGTAGGGAAATGATTTTATCTTTGCACGTTCATGCATAGCAGTAGAAGGATCAATGCTGAAATAGTCCCTGACCTGCAGACTCATGGAGTCAGGGAAAGGCTGTGGGGAGAGGACACTGTGTGCTGCCTCTGTTACACTGCTTTTCCCCAGGGAAAGATGGCTTTTAGCCACCACTGGAGACTGGATCTTGAGCTAGGCAGACCTTTGGTCCCCCAGTAAAGCCACTCTTATTGTCTTATGTTGTCTGCTCACCTCCCACGTGTGCATTCTTCAAAGCAATCTGAAAAAAGGAAACCATGAACTACCTGCAACAGCTCAAAGACCAGAGCAAACACTATCCTGTGTGAGGTTCAGGGCTCGCTCTGCTCTTCAGTCTTTTATTGGCTTTAGTCCTTATTCATCACGTTAAATCACTTCTCAGTCTCCTGTGACCGTGTGCAGGCTAACTGCGCAAACATCTGCACAAAAAAAGACTTGGTTCTTGAGTTCCCAGCTATCACCACAGCCTTTTAGCCTTTCCAGCGCAGGTCTGCCTTTGAGCATGACCTTTGGCAGGGTGCATAGGCAGCAGTTGTGTTTTGGGCCCAGCTGGCAGGACTGTTTCTCCATTTGATCTACTACAGCTGTTGGTTAAAAGACAAAAATAGCCCTGGCACCAGGGACTGGGACTTCCTTCTGAGAGCCGAGTTCCCCAGTCACCAGGCCAGTTCCCCAATTGCTTTCCTTCTGAAACATAAATGTATTTTCCATATACTTGGCCTGCTTTCGGTGGAAGACGTACAGACCTCATCCTCTTGCACCCCTTGTCTCTTTGTCACATCTGTTCTCCAGAGCAACCAGAATCCGCATAAGAACTGACAGGCATAGACTGGTACCTGCCATCAGCTGGGGAGTCAAGGACTACAGCTGCTGGATTGCCATATATTAAAGAAAAAGATAACAACAGGATTTAAAAAAATAAATCCTTGGTGCAGCAGCATTTTCTGGAAGGACCTGTTGATGTGAGGTGGTTGTCCCCAGCGCAGATCTGCTGTACTGAGACTCCTGGGGAGAGGGACCATGATTTCACCACATTTTTGAATCCACACCAGGATTAGGTGCTTTGTTGCTCAGCACTGGGCATGTGGGAGGACTCAGCTGCAGGTATCTAGGGACCACAGATGATAAAAAGCATGATTTCTAAGGAGAGGAAACAGATTGTGGGTTAGATGCGAGCTAAACAGAAAGGGGGGTTCATGTTAAGTGTCTGTTGTTCTACTAAGAATAGTTTCCGGAGTTATGCCTCTTTTTGTACCTTGAATTTACATGGAAGAAAATACCAGGAACTAAAGACTGCTTTCCTTTAGGTGAGAAGGTTGAACTAGGTGTGTTCCTTATGTATAAAACAGGTGTATTCCTTATATATAAATGATGCACTGGCTTCTGCTGAGTCCAGACACACCAAGCCTGGAAGAAAGGAGACAGTTTTCAGCAGTGCTCTTTGATAACTGGGACAAAATACCATGGGAAGGGACCAAACACAGCTGAGGACTGGTGGGGTCTCTGGTCTTTGCATCTCCAGAGCAAGGCTGTGCATCTCCGCAGGAGATGCTTTAACCCAGTGTGACCTCTTCAGACTCAACGCAGAGCAACAGGGTGAAACGGGGGTGAGACTCAGAGCCCAGACTCAGTGACCATACACCAATGCTGGCAGAAATCTCCCCAGCCAAGGACCTGGCCCACTTTTATGCGCACTGGAAATCTAGGGGAGGTTTTGGGAGAAGGGGATTGTTTGGGCTGGTTTTTCTTTTGAACCCTATAATAACAATACTCATGTCTAGTTGCGCACGCTCTTTAAAGAGCTGGGATTCCCCCTTCTGACAGAAGTTACATAGCAGTCACGCTTCCTTTAATCTCCATCAAACTATTATTTCAACATGCCACCTACACAGCCAGATGAAAAAGCACCAGTAAAAGGGAATTGTTGTTGTTTTGATTTTTCCTTCTCAGAAAAAAGACAAGGCTTAGAAGAAAAGCTCAGAGTCCAGCTTTGTACGTACTAACTCCTCCTTTCCATCTGGAAATTCCCCTTAGTTATACCATAAACAAACTCCCTTCAAATACGCTAAAATAAAGTGAACTGAAATTCAGTACCAGACATGGAAGTAGGGACTATTTGTAATCCAGTGGTTACCAAAAAAAGAGACCAAGAGCAGATAGAATCTGATTTTTCATTTTAGACTATTTTGAATTTCTTATTCAATGAAGTAATAATTCACCTTATAAAGTATGTTGCATTTTAATACAGCTTTTCATTTGATTTTGTGATTGAGCTTGATAAGGTTTTTAACTACAAGAGATGGCTTCTCTGCATTCCCAAATAATGGATTAGACTTTGAAGAGCAAATAACATCACACTGCCAGCATTTTTCAGTAGGATTTTGGCATCATAAGATGGTTATTTATTGTTTTGTTGTCCTACCACTGATGCTTCTAGTAAGACCCCCTCTGACAGGGAGATAAAAGATGGTCTCCTAACAGAAAACACTGTTGCTAGGAATAGGTGCACAAATTTTAGATCACCATGACACACTCATCATCTGCTACAACAAACCACTATAGGGGAACCACAGAACAATCACAGAGACCACCAGAGAATGTCCTTTTCATAAATATGCCAGCCTTTATTCTCTCCTGTTTCTATGCTTTTGGATTGCTAAGAAGCTTTTTAGGAAAATAGGCCTGGTATCCACTGTGTCCATTTTATTAATTTTTTTTTTAAATAAAATTTAAAAGCAACAAAATTAGCTGACACATCCCTGGCTGTCATTCCATCAACCAGCAGACAGAGGCAAAGCATTTTTAAAATTGTGCTGCCATGCGCTAACAGGAACAGCCACTGGGAGCCTGATGCTGTTCTAATGAAGGCCCACTTACTAAAGCGGCCCAGATCTAACTCCATAGCTCTGGTCCAGTAATAAGACCTCAATTCGTAAAGCATTTTAAGCACATGCTTCAGACTGATATAAGCTGCAGTTCTGCAGGCGGCTGAGCCAACATAGCAATTTGCTGCCAACCGCCTTTGGACCATCTCTGGCATTTGTCAGAGCCTTGCTTGGGCCAATTCTTCTCACTAAAATGGCAGGAAACTATCCTATTGTTTATTTTTCAAAGAGAGATGGACCTTCCCCTTTGGATAGGGGCAGACTGTGATGTTGGCTTACCCTGCCTCCTGGAGCTGTGCCCTCAAGCAGTTATTCAGATGCTATGTTAAACTGCAGCTTACAGCATTTTGGTTTCCCTGCATGCTGCTGGTTTTGCGCAATGCCTATAAGAAAGGGGGTCTGGTCCATGCAGCAGGATGTCAACTGCAACAGTACAAATAAAAAATATTGCAATGTGGACTCAGTAGAAACTGCAGGCCTAGGTGGCTGTTTCAGGAGGTCTGCTGGGGAGCAGATTGAGAGCACAAGTGGCTGTTTTCATACAAAGCAGAATGTATGAAACATGAATCATCTGAGGTGGGTAACAGGAGGCTGATGACCAACACTTCTTCTGTGGCTGCTGCTTTCCTGGTCTTTAAAGAAGTCCTGGACAAAGGGACTGCTTGGTTGTAGAAATACAACGTGAGGTTTCTCCAGGGCACCCAAAAACATCCGTAGGGTATCAGTGGCTGCTCCTACAGCTACCTACAGATAGTCATGTTCTTCTGTCCACAGAAGAAATGAACTTGTGTATCATAGCCCAGAGCCCTCACTGACATCTAGGTATCTCAAGCATCTTGAAACCAAGCAGAGCAAAGACACTGCATCCTTTCTGGACCATCTTCTTTCTTCTTCTGTCCTCACAGCACTTTCCTTCTGCTCCCAAAAGTGTTGGGATGTCACCTGAGGTGATGGCACAAGAAAGGGTTATTTTTGTGAAATGAAAGTCAGACTTCATGGGTTTACTTGTATTAGTGTTTTCTTGGGTATCTGGCATTTGGGAGCCTAACAAGCCATGCTTTATTTTGACCCATGTATCTGCTGTATGTATTCCATAAGCTGCAGCTCCAGGACACAACTGGACTGCAACCTGCCTTTCTCCTGCCAGACTGGGTTCTGTTTGCCTGGGATCTGAGTGGTGATGTCAGCACAGCACACAATGACACTTTCGCCCAGTCAGGTCAGCAGGAGTCTTGGCATTTAGTTCTGTAGAATTCTGTGAATTTCATGCATGTTCATTATGTGTAGATATCTACATATTTTTTAATTTGCAATAATACCTTGGTCTCATATAGTATCTTTTTGCTACTTCATCTCAAAATATCTTCAAAGGAAGTAGACATCACAGCTGTCTTTTTAAACAGAGAAAAGGAAGACTCAGACAGATGAGATTAATGAAAAGAGCCCACAAGAGCAGTCCAGAACTGAGTTGCATCTGTTTCCTTCCCATTATTTGGCCACATACTCTACCAAAGCTGGTGGAGAATTATCAGATATTTGCATTTCTTAAAATGTTGAAGCCTGCAGATTTGTCTGCACTGAAGTTTCATGCAAAAACACCCCACATCTGGCTAACCTGGAGTATACAGAGCTTTGTGGCATCATGGTCCACCTGCTTCCACTCTGCAAACACTCTAGAAAAGCTAGCTCAGGTCTCTCTCTCACGCACCACAGACTGCAGGGCAGACAGCTTTCCTGTCTCCAGTCTCACATGTTAAAATATGTCTGTACTACACCAGCACCAGCTGAAGCTACACCATTTATCTTTCCATGGGTAGCTTTAGTTACAAAATGACACAAGCTGCTATAGTGTCAGGAGAAAAGACGATGGCAGGGACATCTTTTAATGTTAAAGAATCTTTCCAATTAATATGGTTGCTTCACAAATACAACTTCAAAAACCACACTCCTGGCACCACATAGGGCGTGGAAATAGTGTTTGGAAAATGAGGCTGTAAATTCATTGTTTAAGTGAATTGACACTGCTGAACACAAGCCAAAAACCCAGGTGTCTACAGGAAGACCAATTTATAGGGAGATCTATTTATACTGAGAAAATTGTGCCAGAGCTCAGAAGGCAGCAGTTCCAAGGGTGATTTCCAGTAGGTTTTTCTATTGTCTGTTCCATCTTTATGATGGAGTAAGAGGATCTGAAAAACTGGTGGTAAAGGAGGGGAAAAAGCTTGGGTTTTTTCCCCTTGGTGTGTATATGTAGAATCATAGAATCATAGAATGGTTTGGGTTGGAAGGGGCCTTAAAGATCATGCTCAAAGCCCCATTCAACCTGGCCTTGAACACTTCCAGGGATGGGGCATCCACAACTTCTCTGGGCAACCTGTTCCAGTGCCTCACCATGCTCATTGTAAAGAACTTCTTCATTATATCTAATCTAAATCTACCCTCTTTCAGTTTAAAGCCATTACCCCTTGTCCTATCACTACTGGCCCTGCTAAAAAGTCCCTCTCCAGCTTTCTTGTAGGCCCCCTTCAGGTACTGGAAGGCTGCTATAAGGTCCCCCTGGGAGCCTTCTCTTCTCCAGGCTGAACAACCCCAACTCTCTCATCCTTTCTTCATAGGAGAGGTGCTCCAGCCCTCTGATCATTTTCATGGCCCTCCTCTGGACTCGCTCCAACAGGTCCATGTCCTTCTTATGTTGGGGGCCCCAGAGCTGAACACAGTACTCCAGGTGGGCCCTCACAAGAGCAGAGTAGAGGGGGAGAATCACCTCCCTCAACCTACTGGTCACACTTCTTTTGATGCGGCCCAGGATACGGTTGGCTTTCTGGGCTGCAGGCACACGTTGCCGGGTCACGTTGAGTTTCTCATCAGCCGACACCCCCAAGTCCTTCTCCTTAGGGCTGCTCTCAATCCATTCTCCGCCCAGTCTGTATTTGCGCTTGGGATTGCCCCAACCTATGTGTATGTATACCTAGAAATCTCAAGGAAGACCA
Organism: Theristicus caerulescens; assembly: GCA_020745775.1. NCBI lineage: Eukaryota > Metazoa > Chordata > Aves > Pelecaniformes > Threskiornithidae > Theristicus > Theristicus caerulescens. Next base: position 62,367,241 of record CM036564.1, on the reverse strand, counting down.
TACTTATTTTTTCAGACTGTATCAGGGAATTTATTTGAGAAAAAGTGAAGCAAATCTCTCAAGATATGTGCCCCACTAAATCTCTCACTTTAATTGAAGTCTGAATGTCATGTCTTCATCAGGCACTTTCCTTTCTCCAAAACATTAAGTTGCTCATGACAATACAGCAGCAGACACTGGAAGGGCCTTTCACATATACCAGCATCCCTCAAGACTCAGAGAAGATGACTCAATAGAGGCATCAGATGTAACCATCTAACTTTGCAGGAGGTGGTTTCATGGCCTGGCCACAGCAGAGTGGTATCATCATCCAGATCCTCACCCATGTGCGTGCCTCAGTTTCCCCACTGAAGGCCAGTGACACAAATAAAGTGGAGCAAAAGGAAGAAACAAGTAATTGTAAAGTAGAGCCTGGGCAACTCTGTGAGCTCATCTACTATCCAATTCTATTTATAGTTTTCAGTTGCCTTTTATTCCAGCAGTTCGAGCTGAACAAAAGAACAACGTGGACGGGCTAGGATGTTTGGGAACATGCATGTTCAGAGATGGAGTTCAAACTATGAAGCCAAATCTGTTATTGCTGCAGCACACTCACTCGTCTCAGCTTTGGCTGCGTGTGCGTCACTGGCAGCAGGCTCTCCCAAAGAGGCTGTCAGATATAACACAGCTGCGTACCCCACCTCCTCCCAAGGACCCCAGCGTACAGACTGGCACCTCCTTACTCTTACCATGCAGAAGACAAACCTGTCATTGTCCCAGAGAAATCAGTGGAGTCAAAGGTCTCTAAGATGCAACCGTGTGACAACCAGCTGCGCTATGCCAGGGAGCTCTTGCCAGGGTACATATTAATCCCAGTGCATGAAGAGGTAGGACTGTCAAACATGATAGGGCTTTTTTTTTCAGGGTGAGAGACCTTTCCTTGATGAGGGCATGACCGGTCACATATTTGACTTAATGGATTTCCACCCCTGAGGCACACAGTACATCACTGCATCAGTGAAAACTGAGGAGGACGACGAAATTTCTACACACCATTCACAAAAATGGGCAAATCAAAAGCAGGAGGACTTTCAAGCGCAGATGAGAGATGCAGGCATTTATGTAGCCTGACAAACCAAAAGTAATCTGCCTGTGTCATCCTGCCCCATGATAGCACCGCATGCATCACATGTAGAAAAGCCAGTGCATCAAAACTCTCAGCAGCTGACACTTCTGCATCTCATTTCCAGCAGCAGAATAGGAAGGTTTCTGCATTCCCGGCAGACTGCATGCTATGCACTGGACATGCATGGGAAGCCAGAAAGCCGTGTACACTCTGTGCTGGGCTCAGCTCAATGGTTTTGCCACTCAGCGGGCCTGATTGCCAGGGTGGAGAAGACCTACACTGCATGTGTAAGGGGAAGACTCTGCAAGTAGGCAGTTGCTGGGAGGAAGCTGAGCTTTAGTTTTAGCACAGAGCTCATCCCACACTATCTGGCTTGAGGGATCCAACCTGTGGTCGATCCTGATTATCAACTGCAAAAAACACCACAGCTGTTTTTTGTCCCTGTCCAGCATCACAGCCACTGTCACAGACAAACCAAGTTTGAATCACAAGCTACTGAAACTCTTTATTAGGCACAGTTGTATATCATACCCGTGCAGGGGGACTTGTACGGTGCTTGGCCAGAGGAACACAGAGCTGAGCAGACTTCAGTCCTCAATGCTTCTTAGCCCCTGGCCATTGCTGTCCTAGAGAGAGTCTTGAGCACTTTTCTGCCTTGCTTTTATCATTAAGAAAGTCCTTTTTGCCATCCTGTACATCCTGTGTTCCCCAGACAGGTCTGCAGCTCAGTCCTCATGCAGTGTGCTGTCTGGTAACAAGAGCAGAGCCACACAGTTGGCTTTTTCCTACCAAGACCCATACTTCAAGGAGCTGTTTTCATTTCCTCATTTTCCATACTGCAAAATTTAAAGCCATATTCCATCATTTTCCAAGAAAAATGAACCTCAGTTGCTTACAAAAAAGATACATAACTGTACAAAAATTGCCTTCTTGGGTAATCTTTTGCAGAGCTGTTATGTGAGTGTGACTCTGTGTTCATTTGTACATGGAGTTAGGAGAGGCAGATGATCTCAGGTTTCCTCCATAGGTTCTTGTTGGTCACAACCAGGGAAAGATAACGCTAACACAGAGCATTTTCATGTGCGGTGGAACAGAGAAATGCCAAACATCCTACCTGCTTTTATCTTGATATTTTCATGAAAAAGGAGAGTGAAAAACTCAGTCTGAAAGTCTTTCAAAGACACTGGACCCCATCAGTCTTCCAGTTATTTCTGTTTATTGGTCAATGGTGCACAAGCATTTTCTCTATCATAGTACTGTGAAAATCCCCAAAAAAGGTCTGTGTTATGCAGCAGTGAGCTAAAACAAAGCTGGACTCTTTTCTCCCTTATTCTTTTGTCACTGTACCCCAGTAGGAAAATGATGAAGACTGCAGAGAAGACATCTCATATGCAGCTTAACTTGCTTAACTATGCTACCTTAAAGGCAACTATCTGAATAGCACCCAGCAATTAAAAGGTAGAAAGAAATATGCTCAAAATGCCCAACCTAAACTCATTGAGGCTCAAAGAAACAATTCCATTTTACTTCAACTGGATTTGGACAGAGGCCAGAGGGTTTCTGCCTTCTGCTATAAATGGCTCTTTACCTGATCTTTTTCTGCCTGGATATGACATGACTACAATACCACTCAGGCCAAAATTTATATTGCTGTACTGCTTGTATTATCTCTACCGAATACAGACTAAACTTACTCGAAATGTTTGGTTTGGTTTTGCCACCCATGGAAGCGCTAGCTCTGTTTCCATCTCCAGTCACAGAAGATCTTGTCAAAAGTTTTTGAAAGCATCTTCTAATGTGAAATCTTGGCATCAGTCTTCAGCTTGCTAGGGCAATGATTGTGGGTGATGTTGACTGGAGCCATATTACTGAGAGAAGCATGAAGCAGCAGTGACTAAATAGCAATATTTTTCAGGTCCATCTGGAAGATTCAAGGGCACACAGAAATGTTGTCTTCCATTTCTCTATGGAGGACCATGCAATTTTCAATGTTTCACCATAAAACATAGTTGGCAAATTCATATGTGTCTCTGAATATCCTAAACCCTATATCAGTGTCTGCAAATAAGCATCACACAGAGCATAATCAGGCAGGTATTTGACTGCACAGTTGCATGCACCCAAATGGGAACTGTGATCTGGTACATCAAAAATACCACAGAGGAGCCCGCTGGTCTCTACAAAACCTCCAGTTCTTCAGGACAGAGAGTACTCTCCTCTTTTCTGTCCCACATCTCGGAATGAAGAATGGTCAACTACACAGAGAAATCAGTTCTAGCCATCTCAGAAACATTATTCTTGTCCTTCTTTGTGGTTTCCTTTGGGTCTGATATCTATGCAGAGGAGGACAAAGATGAAATCATGGGTTTGGAGCAGTGCACAGACTAGGTCCAGCAATATGTCCAGCCAGGCTGAGCTCGTATAGACAGAAATTTCACCTGTTCTCCTCCACAGATGGGGGCTACCAAGCTGGCTTCAGCTTCTTCTTCCCCAGTTCCTTCTGGCTCCTGAGAATTAATTGCTCTTCACAGAAAGACCCTTCCCAGAAACCCTCTTCAGCAGAACTGAACCAAAGTAACTTTTTCACCCCAGAATGAAAATACATGCCAAGCATTTTTTCTATTTTCCAGAAGAAATGTTTCACTTTCAATACAGCTATCAAAAGTAAATTCAGTTATCTGCTTGCCTTAGGTTGCCACCCAGTTCCTCTCTGTCCTACCTTAGCCCCCAGCAGTCTGCAAGCACTGGCAGATCCTCATGGGGTGCTGTAAGTACCTCACCACAGGTGGAACTGGTAGAAGTTGATCAGGAAGTTGCCTGAAAACTTAATAAATCTGGTCATAACTGACTTTTGCAGGGTCACACACAGCATCTGCAACAACACATGGAACAGGTCTCACAAACAAAGTCTAGGCTGGCAACATAACATTGGGATCTTCTTCCTCCTTCACATAGAGCCTGAGCTAGGGCACTTGATAAAGCTCATACGCTCCTTCGTATCGATGGTCTTTACCATCAAGGAACTCCTGCAAATGAACTCTTCTTCTCAAAGCTGCTCAAACCAACATCTCATCTTCTTTAGCATTCTCAGCCTTTTCTAACATGACTGGCACCAGAATGGTCTTTCCCTCTTATCACCACCCCCTTCTATTTGGCTCTAATATTGCTCCTCATCCATCTAAATACCTAGCCATTTCATATATATTTGAGTGAATATACGTGTAGCACCCAGAGTGGGTATTACCTCCACTGTACAAATAAGGAATAAACACCTACTGCAGGCACCCTGTTCCTGACAGAGCCTGGCAGCCCAAGCCAGTTGGGTCTGGGGCAGTTCATTGGTCTCTGGTCCCTCCAGGGCATGTTAGAACAATGATTAAGGTGCACTCCCAGAACAGGGGTCCAAGAGATGAAACTTCTGGTCACAAAGGGAGTCTGGCAGTTATGTGAGCTGAACCTACATCTTCTCGCCCCTGTACGAGTGATAGAATTTGAAAGCAATCACTTCCCTTGTTAAGGCTTTCTTTTCTCTTCACTGCTCTTCTGACCGCACTGGTCAGTCCCTGCTTCCTCCATCAGCCAGCCATAGCAGCTCATCGTGCCGCAGCTACACATGCCTAGCAAAGAGCCCAAGCATACCTATACATGTCTCACAGCCCTGCTGGCACAGCAAGAAGGATAGATTAAATGGAGGCTACAGTCAAACAGCAACAGCCCAAACTCCCCCAAACTGGCCTGTGCTGTCTGGTTTGGCACAGGGGGGCAGGAAGCATGGCTTTTCTCACAGGCCCCCTCCTAAAATGCAGCCGTCGTTGCTCAGCCACTGACTTGCGAAAGGCAGCAGCCGTGCATGGCTGATCTCAAGTCCACTGTGCAAGAGCATGGGCACTATTTCATATCTAAAAGCAATACAGGGGACAGTAATGAGAACAGGCTGTTTCAGAAGACTTTTTGAAACCTTTGACTTCACAGTGGTGTTGCAGAAACTCTGATATCCTGCGTGCTCTGCTCGTTAGAAAGATTATAACCCTCAGTCCCTGGGCTGCACTTACACACAGACCCACCAGCAGAATGCTCTTTATTCCTTCTATCTTCCTGCTAATTCCACATTTTCCTGTCCTGACCATTTTTTTTTTTTTTGCCTTTCTGATTATCTTCTACTTACAGTAATTAGCAAATGGTTTCTTCTGCCTCTTCTCACTCTTTCGGTATATTTTCAGGAGTGGATCTTCCCCAAAGAAATCCCTTGCCATAGATGTCTTTTTACAATGACTTTCTCAAGTGATGACAGCACTAAGATTTTCAAGGCTGGGGTATTCCAGTCACCTTCCTATCTAAAAGTGTGCATCTAACTGCAAGTGACGCACTTTGGGAGCCTGATGAAGTCATGAGCAATCTACTTTCTTCTAGCTCACGCCACCTATGACTGTACACAGTATCGTTAGCAACTTCCTGCAGTTTTTACAGAGCAGCCTGTGAGTACAGCACGAGTTGGAGCACTTCATCGACTCCTCTGCAAAAGCCAGAGAAAAAAAGAAGTAAGTGATTTCTGTCCTTGAGGCAAGGCATTACTTCTACTTAGCAGTATTTTGCTTTGTTCTGCTTTGATTACTGCTTCTCCATGCTGTGCGTTTGTGCTTCAGAAATGCAGCCTCTGTTGATGTTTCACCGTAGTCTAAATCTCCTTGTGACTGATATAACAGACATAAAGCGTTGTTGGGTCTGTATTAATTAGAGTTCATTGCAGCTGATGGAGTCTTTGCTACTTGTCTTCCCTACGAATTCCCCTTCCTATAAAAACATATTTCTTTCTTACAAAACAATTTTAGGTCCAGTCAGGGATAGAAGATAATCAGGACTGAAGGATTTTGGCAGGATACAGGTTGCTGTGAGGTTAGATTTAACTACCACTGCAGAGCATGAGGCATGAATACAGAATTTTATTAGAAATAGGAATGCTGGGCTTCATTTGGTAGACCATAAGGAGAATTCACATCCAGCCTTTTGTCTCATCCTTACTTTGCTGGAAAAACAAGACAGGCATTTTGTTGTGATGTTTACCTGGTCTAAGGTGACTGATTGGATACACTACATTTCTTCTTTTTCACCATCTTTTATTCACACAGCACTGCTGATCTCTGGCACTCAGAAATGTGGAGAATGAGCTAAGATAATTTTTTTTGTCAAATATTTTGGGAGTTGACCTGTTTCTCTGAGACTTCAAAAATACTGGGACCATGCTTAATGCTTTTCTCAGCAAACCAAAGACCTTGCTTTTAAACGAAAGCTTATACTCCTTTACATTTAGCCTAGCCGTTATTTTGCATAGTAGCTGCAGCTTTATGCGGACCACAAGTCTTGTGATAAAGTCACAGGTTGGCAACAGCAATCGCACCACACTAGTAGATGGGCAGAATGAATCAGTTTTGGTTCCTTCCTTGGAGACTTTAAAGGATCTTACTTTTGCTTTGAGAGATTCTGAGATCAGAGAGGATCTTTCCTACACCAAATAAGATTTAGCAAAGGGTAAACATCTTACCAGAGCTGGGCTGACCTGTTGACTTGATCAAACTGAATTGTTTCCTGAATTTAATTTCTCATAGGGTCTTCTTGGTTAGTTTTCTTCTCCCTGTTACCTCCCCCATTTGACTATGTTTATGTTGCCATTGAAGGCACTACAGATTATAGCTTCTGGCTTCTCTTGAAATTTTAACATAAAGTTTGCTATTCTGCCAAAGACCAAGGAGCATCTGGGCTTAGTTTTAACCTGCCCTTCCCAGAATCCCATTTAGATCAGCTGCCACAAAACCAGTGGTTCCTTAACTTCGAGTAACCTCATTTGGGGTGGGGGAAGAGGGAAAAATCCCCACTTATTCAGCTCTTTAGCACTCAATGGGCAAGGCTGATTTTCTTCTGAGGACTTTTCCACAGATCTGTTCACAGGACACTACATTTAAATAAATACTCACAGTTTGAATGGAGCACCCCATCTGTACAGATTCCTGCCTGAAACTGCAGACGACTCTTTCAGGTTCAGCATTTCCCATGCCTTTTGGGGAGATATTGATCTTATAGCCTCATCATGATCACACAAATAGCATTGCTGTCAAAGCAGAAGAGCCCGAGGGCAGCGTTTCAACTATCTCAGCTGCCTTGACAAAGCTCAGTCCCACTTCAGAGCTGAAATGGAAATTTCACAGCTTTGTGCAGAATGATTTTGCCCTCCCAGCCAGGTTCCTTTATTTTTGTATACAAGAGGCTACAAAAGTGCATGTAAGTCAGTGGTTCCCACACCAGAAAGAGTTGGGAGTGGGGAAGCAGAGAGCAGTATTGCTGCAGTTACAAAGAGAGTCATGCCACTGCTCACATTAGCTGTTGTGGTCCCAACGCAACAGGAACGTGGCTGGAGTGGCGGCTGCAGTGACTGTTGCACCAGATAACATGAAGACAGGTTTCTGTGGCTGCTCTCCATGACTTAGTGCCTGTACATCTGGCCTGAGCTCAGCACAAGCTCAGGTTTTGCTTGCCTTTTCTTGATACTTAGTGCAAACCTATTGTGTTTTCAGTGAGCCATGGGGTGTAATTAGCAATGAGCAGTTCAGTGCAGTTCTGTCTGAGGTTGTTTTTATCTCCTTTGACCCCTTTTCCATCCCTGCACAGACTCAGCTGCCTGTCCAAAAGCATCTGGATATCTCCCCACTGCTCCTGGCTCCAGGATTGCTGTGCATGTCTCGTGCATGGAGCCGGGACAGGTCTGGCAGGGTTTAGGAGATAGGACACCTCCTCATGTCCCTCTGCCACACATTATTGCCTCCTGAGTGGGGTGTGCCTCACTGAAAATCACTGCTTTAAACTGAACCCTTTGGGACCAGTGTATGTGGAGGAATGCTATTTTTGCTTAGCCCTGCCTCCTATGCTGGGGCTATAATGGAGCAGTGGAGGAGGAGGTAGTCAAGGATCCCACCATACTAGCAGAAATCCCATCATCTTTACAGTTGCTTTCTGTAGAGCACGTCAGGCTTGACAGAATCAGTCTCTTAGACTACCGCTGCTTTGATCTTATCTGCCTTCATGAATCAAGGCTATTTTTAAAGCAGGGTATTTAGTGCAGTTAGATACTACAAAACACATCTAAGGTTCAGACCTGGCTGCTACTGTTGGTGGAGCAGAGTATGTAACAAAATCGTTCTCCAAGAACCAAATATCCTGCTGTGGAAACAATGTATGATTTTGATATAGGAAGGACACTTTGGGGAATATCTAGTAGCTGGGATTTTTACATTAATATCTTCCAGGGCAGACTCTAAGAGCCCCAGTGAAGAATGAGATGCTCATTGTGGTAGATGTACAAACAGCTGGAAGAGAGGGCAGCTGAGTATTTGGACAAGACACTACAGGGGATTTAGCACATGAGTGGGCTTACAGAGACGTCAGAGAAATGTGTAGGAGCAAAGAGGAACCTTTGGGCATCACAGTTTTTGCTGATATAACTAAGGTCTTTAGGGGAAAATCCTACTGCTGGTATGTGAACTAGCTAGCTATAGGAGGTGACCCAGATGGCAAAAAAGGAAAACTGTAGTTCTCCAATTAGTTGAGAGTGAATCACAGGACAAGAAGGAACAAAGAAATTGAGTTTCATGGTAAATGGAAAAGGAGGAAATATTGGTGTCTGAGTTCGGAGCACTTGTAAATACCACCTTTAACCACTCTGTTAAAAATACGATTGTTTCAAGTATAGAAGGCACTGTGGTTTCCAAAAGGCTTTGCAGATCCCATCTGCTGAGATGCATTCACTTTAGACAAAAGTAAAACAATTTTGAGGGGAAACTAGCTAGACTTCTCAGTGACAAGCAATATGTCAGTGAGCCCAAGTCTGGCAGGTCACGAAATTATTCTGGGCATCTTTTTGCTCTGGTTTTCCCCAGCAACCTCTTTAGTATTGATGACGCTACCAGCAGCAGCGCAGCTCCCACACAGACCCACAAGGGCAGCGCCAAGACCAGTAAGTCCCCCATGGGAGAGAGTTAATTTACTGTGACAAGGTCAAAGCTCAACACCATCTTTGCATTTTCCTACTACTGGCAGAGAGCGGCCATCCTGTCTGTGCTCGCTCTTTTCAGTACAGCTAAGCCACACTCTGACTGGGGGATTTCAGAGGGATGAAAGGGACAACCTTATTCTGGGGATGTAGGAAAAGCCTGTGATCCCTGTCACTGTCGCTATTGCAACAGATGTGTCAGTGCAGGAAGGGGGGAAGCTTGTGAATTTGGGAGTTTGATCAGGAGATGTGTCTGGTTATGAATAAATATCCTCTTCAAGTGTCACTGCCTGGTGGCAGTCCTGCCTGGACACTTGTCCCCTGAGCCAGCATCCTCTGGCTTCTGTGGGAACTTGAGCCACAAAAGAGGTATGAGTTACCATTTGTGGATCTCCTGGGACAGCAGTGGTTTGAAAACTGGACTTGGGACAGAGGCAGGGAAAGCTGCAGTGGGATGACGAAAGGCAGGAATGCACGATGGCAATGCAGAGACCACGTATAGGGAAAGACAGACCCAGGCGATGACAAGCTGGCAGGATGCGATCAGGTCAGCAATGGAGGACAGAGCTCAGCAGCGACAGGCCAACAGCATGCAGGACCAAGCTGCAGTCAGACACAACCCTTGGCCATTAATAAAAACAAACCAGTGTAGGGAAACAAACAGAGCCATTGGCCAGCCACAATCCGCAGTCAACTTACTTACAGACAAGCAAAGCAGCTTACCACAAGGTAGGATAACTGCATGGTCACTAAAATGCACGCCTTTATCCAGCTCTGCTACGACAACATTGCTCTGTTCATGTGTGGCAGCAATAGAGCCTGAGGTCCCCAAAGCCTCTATGGGTCTGGGAGCACAGAGGTGCTGGGTGCCAGCTAAGGGCTGCCACAAGCCATAGGCATGGTTATGCCATTTCCACGCTGATCACCCCTCCTGCCTGAGAGGTGATGAGATCGAATGTTCGCACCTCTGGACATGATGCTTCTCCAAGCGGGGACAAGTCTCTCTCTTGGCCACAGGGTGGCTGTGATTGTCCTTCGCTTGTTCATGCACAGTCTTGAAGACCTTTACTTAGGCACATGTGGCCACCTGCCAACATTCACCAAAGGGTGAAAAGATGTACGGCCTTAGTCCAGAAATCTCCAGCAACTGCAGGTGAACAGTTGCTGCCCCAGAGATGATTTTGAGCCATGACAGTTTGGGGTGAACACAGCTCTAGTACAGGCCTTTCTGTGGCTCCTCGTGTGTTTCTAAGTGGAGGTGCCAGAGGTTTGGCAGGAGTCTCCTGTTTGAAGGCCTGGATGACTGAGGCCGAGAAGAAGGGGTAAGTTGTCCATAAGTAGCTACTGGGGAGATCCTAAAGTCTAAAGGATGACAGAGCACCCCTTTTTAAGGGGTACACCTGTGGGTTTGAACATAGGTCTTGGTGCTTCTTTGTTCAGCTGCTTGAAGTCAGATTTTCCTTAAACCTGTCAATTAGACATGCTCAGCTCTAGCAGAGTGCCAGCATGGCCAGATCTCCTTGTCTTGTTAAAACAGCCTGCTCCCTGATAGCCCAGCCTGCTCTTTTGGGAGTCCAGCGCAGTATTCACCCACGTGTAAGCCCTCAGTGACAAATCTGCCAGCACTTGGCTGTGTTTTGACATCCAGGAGCACCCCGGAGCAGGTCAGAGAAGCTGTGCATGGGAATCCCCCCCCTCATCTTCTTCTTCCAAGACTTCATAGTTCCAACACGAGCCAGCAAGAAAGTCTGGCCAGTTAGGTTTCCAAATGAGCCACTCGAGTAACAGAAGCCTTATTTAAATAGCCCCCACTGCCAAAGCTACCAATTAGGCTGTGATAGCTTTAGGGAGGCATTGAGCATGACAGCCTGCCAGTTTTGTGTGTGAAGAAGAAGGTATGAATCAACAGCACAAAACTTGCCCGTCTCGGGGCTGTTCTCAGCTCCTCACTTTCATTGCCACTGCTCCAAAATCTATGCTTTCCTCAGCCTTTTTACTTGATGGACTTTATAGTTTAGCCTCAAATTTATGATGGCGTTTCTGGAGTTCCTGATGGCTCTCCTGGCCATGAAGTCATTCCTCTGGCTGCAAGACCTTTTCTAGACAAGCTGGTAGGTACCAGGGAGTAAATCTTCCCTGCAATAGCCAGTCTCTGATGCTTTCAGGGAGGACTGAGAAACTTTGCCAGGTCCAAAAGTCCCAAGGTCACAAGTCATGGCCTCTGAATCATGAGACTGGGGAAAAGAGTCTACTGGTATGGGGGGATTTTGGGTTCTATTTTTCACCTGTGAATGTCCCCTGTCTACTCCGTATGACACGTATGTAGTTTTACCTCCTTTTAGATGTGTTGGATAAGATGGTTTGAAACCCTGAAGCAGGAGGTTGCCTTTACACATTTCTTTCTTACATGCCTGGCATTCTTCTCTCCTCTGCAGTCCCTCACCAGGTAGTGTAACATGGCACTAAGACACCCAGTTTATGGAAGGATCACAATTTTAAGCTGGGTCCTTTTTCAACTCTGAATTATGTGATAGTTCACTCACAGCTGCTTATTTTAGCAGAATAGTATGGTTAGTTGTAGACTGTTGGAAGGGGGAAGTGGATGTCTGGATCTACATAAACACCCACACACAGGTATTTAAAATCTCTAGTTGCTGAGAGTTCACATCTATGAATAGTGTACCATGAGACAAATCAAACACCTTCTTCTCATCAGAAATGATTGCTGAGTTCCCCTCCTCAACGGCAGATGATGAATATCTTCTGTCTTCTGATAAAAATATTTTTTTAATAAAATTGCTTATATCTGCAGTAGAGTTAAACATTAAGGCTGTATAACTAATTTCAGGGTGCTGTTGCTTCCTTACAGCAGCTATTTTCAGCCTACAAATGCTCCATAGCTTGTTTTAACCAGCACTAGTCAACAGCAGGATTATCTGCTTTCACCACAGTGCTCTCCATCCAGTGTCTCGCAGTTGGAGATTAGTGTAAACACTGAGGCAGAAGTGGTTGCTTCTAGCAAAAAACCTACCTGAACTTCAGGTGACTACACTTGGTGACCAGACCAAAGCATATGCCATGCCTTGGTTCAGCAGAACACTGCTTAGAGGTCTTTCTTGGTTTTTGAGAGTCTTCTCCACAGCTGCAGCAGCCAGGGAGTGTTCAGAAGAGGGTAAAACTCAAACAGAAATCTAGCAAATACAAGAAATTTGCCACTTTCATCTTTCAGGAATCATGTGGAGATTTTTTTCCTGACTAGGCATTAAAGCTGTTTCATATGGTGTTTATTTGTTTCTGCATTCAAATCCCATTGGTGGTTTCCTTCTGATCAAGCTAGGATGGAGGCAGATATTTTAAGATGGAGTTGTGCTCAGGCTGGATTCACAGTGTAGTCCTGTAGCTTTAAAACACCCTTTTTTCTCTACAGAGCTTTGAAATGATATGGTTTCAAAATTATATATTCATATATTATATTATATTCAAATTTGAAACTATACAGTTTCAAATCCCACTATCTTGTGTGTGTCAGTAAAAGCGATTGGTCTGCTGGGTAACTAAGTGGAGCCATTGCTACTTTTCCTTTGTATGCTGAGACTTGCTTATAGGAGTGACTTCATCTACTAATTTGTTTATTACTAATGGAAAAAAAAAACCAAACAAAAAAAAATAAACCAGTTCACTGACTTGCTGGGCTAATGGGTCATAATCTATTTTTATCCATAAAGATACCACAAACAATTTTCCTACTTTCAAGAACAGCAGAGCAAATAATCCACGGCAATTTCTTACTTTCTATTAAAGTTAACAGACACAAAAGCTAGTGGCTGGAAAGTTTAATAGTTCATAAAGTTTACAGATAGGTAATGTAGGTTCTGCATAAGAAAGAGAAGCCCAGGTTCAGAAGAGGAGTGATATTGCTGGTGATGAGCATTGTAGGTGGCCTATCTGTCATATCTGGGAATTGATGTCTTACGATACCAGATCTGAGTGGGCAGACTGACATCATGTTAGTACTCTTGTGTCAAATAGTTACGGTACCACATGCTATGAAGGAAAGCACACAAAACCCCTCAGGAGAAACAGGTCCTCTTTCACTGAAGGTTGGTTTATGCTTTAAAACATGCAGGTTGTCAACCTTTCCAAATATTTGGGGCAGGAAGGAAGGTGTGAAGGGATGGTTTGTTTTCATCTTAACCACTATAACTTTTTTTCTAAATAATTCTTAATATCCATATAAACTCCTCAAGATTTTCAGCTCTAACAATAATCCTTGGCATAGAAGGATGATCAGAAAATTATTAGAAAATGAAAAATATATAAATAATGTGCTCTGATGATCTAATTGTACTCATGTTATGGATTTCATTGTGTCTTTTTTCTCTTCTGTCCCTCTGTATCTCAGGTGAATTAACCCAAAGACTTTCAACCAGTGATTTGTTCAACTGTTGTGCTTTTTTTGACTTCTCCCTCTCTTGCCTGTAACTATCTGCAATTTTCTTTTTCACCTTTCTTAATAGGGGTTATTTTTATCACTCCAACTTCTCTGTTGGAAATCGGAACAGTTTTACATGAGTAGCTCATAGACAAATAAAACAAAAAAAAGGCAAAATAAAGCCTTTTGCTTTCCCCCTTGTTTTCACTTCCCTCTTTACACCTCAGTGTTAGCAAAAACAATTCAGTCTCTTGAGGAAAGACCAAATATTAATGCAACTGGCCTGAATAAGCAGCAAGAGCCCCTAGTCAAGTCTCTGCACCTCTCAGGACCCTTTTCTGCTTCATTCAGACTGCAGTGAAGATCTTAACATTCACTCTGAAGCAATAAGCTCTAAGCCAACAGGCTCACAAAAGTCCACATGCTTTTCAGGGCTTAGCAGTGGCATTTTCAAGGCAAAAGAACTGAAGAGAGTGATGTGGGTAGAGCTGCTGTCCACCTCCATGGGACTTCAACGGCCAGAGGCACTGCTTATCCAAAGCGCTCTGCTTAGTACTTGCAGCATCCACAGAGAAGGCGCCTGGCTGGGTAACTCAGTTGCAAAGACCCCTAAATAGTCGGCAGAGATTGGCAGTGCCTCTGGAGACTGATGGAGGGTACAGCTCGCACTACGGCCAAGCTGCTGTCAGTACAACCCCTACCTCCTCCTGCCTCTGGCTGCTCTGCTCCTGGCCATGTGCTACTTACTACTAATTCCCTTGTGCCAGCCCTGGTGCTGCTTTGGCCCTAGGGAGCCACTTCAGAAAGGTCAACTGGTGGGCAACTGACCCATACAGAAAAAGGGGACAAATTTTCTGCTAGCTTATCACTCTGTGCATGTTCACTGCAGGGCCAGGTGACCTACTGGTCAGGGACAAGGCAGAGAGAAAAAAAGGCAACAGCCAGGCTGTTATTCTGGCCTGGCTGTGATGTGAAATCCTCACAGCATCTCAGGCTCGTGATTTCATCTCCCATGAGCTGTGTAGGGCACCTCTGTAGGATAGTTCAACGCTCTCTGATGCTGGGTAGGAGAGAGGACAGATGACCATCGCACAGGCTCTCCTGCACAACAAAGTGTTTTCGCCCCTGTCCACAAGATGGAAGATCTGATTTCTAGACCAGACACCAGTTTGGTATTTGACGTCTGCCACTTTCTAGGAAAGCCTGAGAAAGAGCACCTTTCCACCCCCCCTGGTAAATCTGGGCCACCTGCCATGAGGAATGCAAGGTGCACTGGATCAAAGAGAAGGTGAGGACAGGGCAGTCAATCTCAATCTGTTTTCACAGCCTTTTGGTGGGTCTGCAGCAAGGCACTTCTGCTGCTTTCTCACCACACTCCAAGAAAACAGGATTTCACACCTGTCATGCCTCTTCCATCCACAATCCGTTCTACTTGGGCATCTCCAGGTGCCCTGACCTTTTCCAGGGTTTTCTCTCCATGAGGTCTCAATACATTAGAGCGCGTAGGCACTCCATTTTAGGAGTAAGAAATGTAATTATCTATTTGTCTAACAGTGTGAACATAACAACATTAGAAATGCTAGGCCTACCTACCCCAATATTGTGGCTATAACCTAGGCCAAGAGCAGATGTCCAGGGAAGAGTGTAAATACAAAGCAGGCACACAGCAAATCTTCCTTCGTGGATTACCCCATCTTCCAGTGTTTTGTGCTCAGGCGCCTCCTGAGCCAGAGCTGTTGTCTCTGTCCTGGAAGATGAAGTGTTTTTGCACGTCTTGAAGGTGAGAAACATGCACGTGCTGACTGCGGTTTGTCGTGTGCAGCAAGTCTCACGGAACAAGAAGCCTCAGAGCGCTGCTAAATATATGTTGAGCTGTTGATGCAAAACACAGCCAGGACATGATGTAGCACCTAGTAATGGTTGGTGAGCACTAGCGAAACAGGATAGGTCACAGAAAGGTGAGAACAGCTACTTTAGACAGGCTTTGCTCAACTAAAAGCTACAGGACAGCTAAGAAACCTAACGCATTGAAACAGCTTGTCTCTCATAAACGCTTTCTTGGATATCGCCCATCCTTGGCATCACAGCTACATTTGACCCTTTATAAATGCTTGAAAATTGCTGGAGGTGATAAATCTCTTAAGTTCTGCTGTTCCAACCAATGTTTCTATCACTAAAATTGCTCATCACAAATATTAGCGGAAAATGAAGCCTGAAATGGTGTATGGTTTTTTCAGCAGTGTAATTATTACTATTTTTTATTTGAATGAACATCTGAGATGCAGGTTAGCCTGCTCCAGTCCTGCACCAGTGTGGGGCAACAACAAAGTGCTCACAGGTAACCAGCTGCCTCTTTAGATAAAGCAGTACAGGTGTGAAGGCTACATTTGAGAGATGATGATACATCCATCAGAGCCCAGCCACCACAGAACAAGACAGAAGTGGAAATCATCTGGGCTGAGCCAAGTATCAAAACAGCAAACTCTAAAGGCCTGAGAACAGGATGAAGATGTGCATTCAGTTGCAGAGGGGCAATGTCACAGGGAGAAATTTCATCAGTTGTCTGCTGAGTGTTGTTTTCTGATCTTCAGTTTAAGGAGGAAACCCCTCCACAGGCCTGGAGAGCTGAGCAGAGACAAGTGAAGCTCAGAACTGGGGCTGGATCCAGGGGCCAGGGCCAGAAGACTCTTTCTGGATAGGGCAGAGAGCCAGGAGAAGGTGAGGGAGGGAAGCAAATGGATGTCCTCCTCTCCTCCTTCCTGATATGGGGCTGAAACACAAAGCATTACTGCTGGGAAGGATCCAGGCTCCTGAGATGACAGGCCAGACCATCAGGAGAGGCATTCAGCACATGTTTTTTCTCTACAAGTGTAAATTCACGTCTATGGCTGCACTTTGCCAGTTAAGGCTTTGCACTTGGCAGCTGACAGTCATTTAAGGGTGAAGGTCTCTTCAGCTCAGTCTCAGTCCTGTGGCTTAGGCCATATGCCAAAAAGTCAAGAAAAAAAAGCATGGCCCATGCAGGGGACCAAAAAGTCACAGGCATCTCCTCCCTGAGGCTCACTCACGGGTGCTAAGCACGGGAAGGAGACTTGAAGCAGAGCAGGAAGGGTGGAGGCAAAGGAAGGAGGCAAGAGAAAGAAGCATTGGGAACCATGTGTCTGCAGAATAACTCTTCTACCACTTCCTTCCTGCCCTGCACCATCGCCGGCTGCTTGCTGGTGAGACAGGTACTGCTGGGGGAAGCATGCCTTCGCACAACCAGTGGCGAACAGCAGGCGTAAGCAGTGCAGAAAGGAGAATATTCAGACAAACACAGAGTCAAGAGAAGTATGCAAGGCCCAGGGGGAGGGGAGTGCACCTTCAACCATGCTTGAAGGTTTTTTTGCTAAGGTGCAAGGAGTAGACAGCTGCTGAGTAACCAAGATGGCGTGCGACTGTGCCGTGTCCCCGCCTCGGCTGCTGCCATCTCCCTCACGCATGAGTTGTATTCACCTGCTGTGCTTCACCTTAGAAGGGGAGGTCTCCAAGACCGCTCTGTGGTGTGCGGGTATACAGCAGCTCTCACGTCGGTCAGACGTGTCTGAGTTGAGGACAAGCTCTCGTATGCCAGGTCCCAGGTGAGGTCTGGATGGAGAACCGCTGCTGACCCTGAAACCGAGCACTGTTTTTATCCCCTCTAGACAGCGGTTTGGTAGGTGGCCCAGAGAAGACCCCACCTCATTCACCAAGGGTGGCAGATGCCCAGAGGCAGCAAAAAACTCAGGTCACCACCAGCCCTTATCGCAACTATCGTTTTTCTAACGTAACACCAGCTATTAGTACACTTTCACTGCTAGGAAAGAAGGGAAGTAATTTTACATCCTCCCACGCAGAAATCTTGCAGTAGCCCTGCTGAGTACTGTGCCGTCTTCCCCCCGTGCAGTGAGGATCCTCTTCTCCCGTCGTTCTTAAGATGGGACATTTGAAACTACAGGAAACTTCAGATCCCCCTTGAGAGGGCCTGAACATACCCACCAGGCTCCAGACCGTCTGACTCTCAGACGTGGAGGCATGTGGCCCTCTGGCAAGACGCTTTGGCCCAATTAGCGTGGCGACTGCTGCCTGCTAACCCTCGTCAACGTGTTAGCACGCAAGTGGAGCATGGTTTGCCACAGGGGGAAGTGGAAGGTAGTCGCAGAGTGCGGTCGCACCCTCTGGTGTACTTCTTACACACACACCCACCCCCCGTCTTCTCAGTTCCTCTGTCTGTGGAGGCCCCTTCCAAACGTCCTCACCCCGGGGAACAGCTTACGCTGCAGCTGGGGATGGGGACAGCCGGTACTGCTGCCTCTGCCCCGCCTGCTTGCTTGCCAGGACATCTTCACTCAGAAGTTGCTGCCATTGAGCAGGCTCTGACTGCGTTGGGGTACTTGCTGGAAATGAACACCTCTTGGCATGGGCCAGGAGAACCTCTCTTGGTGTTTATGGCTGTGGCTAGCACCATGCTGCTGTGACGGTCTTGCAGGCTAAGGCAACCCGTGTTCATTTTCTCATACCATTCTCATCATCTGGTAACCAAACTAAGTCAGGGGACCTGACTGCCCTTCAGGCTCTAGGGATCTTGCATGGCAGGTGCTCTGTTAGGCATTCAGGGTGGAGCTGCTTATGCCCCCCCAGGGACTGCTCTTGCCCACATGGAGGGGAAGGTCCCCACCAGCTTGTCCACCCTTCCAGACATGCAGGAAACAATCCCACTGCACTGGGAGCAGACTGCTTCCCCTTGGTTTGCATGAGACGGGCCCAAACAAGCAACAAATAAATGTTCTGAGGCTGTTAAAAGCTACCTTCTCCCCTGCATGAACTCAGGGTTAAAGAAATTGCTTATACATAGTGTGGACCAAGAAAGCTCACGCCCCTCCTCTGCCTGAAGGGACTCAAATCTGTCAACAGCTCCTTCTTCCAAAGTTAGCTGACTGTTCCCTGGAGCAGGTGTCCACCCCATAAGAGAACGCCCAAAAGATTAAGCCAAACAACACCTTTTTTATCAAGGTTGTTATACAGGGGACAGCTGCAACTCATAAATACAGCAAAGTACAATTTTTAAGGGCACACAACACCATTATGGCACACCCACCTCCGTATTCCTCTCTTCGCTTGGAGAAGACTTCTGCATAGAAATCATCATGAAACTTTGCAAGAAATGCTTGTCCTAGCACTACTTAACACTAACCAAATGCCAGGTCTGCTCTCGTGTGTGGTTATCTTGGAAAGGTGGAGTTTTTTGTAACTGCACCTGTTCAAAGAGCATTAATTTTCTTCACCTCCATATCTTAAATGTGTGTCTGTTCTTCTCTTTTGTCTTGCTTACTTCCTCTAACTGCCCATATTTCCTGTTGTTTCCCAGAGGCATCATGTGGTAGGCAGTTTTACTGGTTTACTATGGTGGGTGTTACATAGCACTACAAGTTTATGTTCTTCAGCTGCAGTTATTCATTAAGAGGAGGGAGGAGGGAAGTATGAATTAGCTAGATCTGAACCACTATGTTGTAATACACTGTGGAGGTACACACCAGTGGCCAGATTCTGGTTCCTGTATGCTGTGTAGTCTCTGACGCTGCAACTACCACCACCCACTTCAGACAGTTCCCCCATACGACCGACCATACATAATAGCTTCTTTTGGAAGTCTGCCTCTGAAATCTCTACTGTTTGCATATTTTGTTACTCAGTTTGTAAAAAAATGAGTTGAAGACTAATACCCTTAATTTCCTGTGGGAAGTGACTTTAGTAACTGATCAGCAGCTCTGTCTTATTTATGAGGCAGCCTGGTTTAGGGACAGTCCCCAATACCCCATTTTAGTGAGTAGGCATGCTGTAGTCAAGAAATTCCTTGTGAAGAAAGGCACTTTTTCCTGGAAGTAAATCAGACCTGACTTTCAGGAGACACTACAGGAGACCAGCAGGTCTTGGAAAACTTGCCTGTCTTAGATGCTTCCCCAAGACAAACATCCCACTTGTTGCCTTGACATGTCCTGTTGGCACCTATGGGACCATAATCTTTACTGATGTATTTTTAAGTGATGCAAATGCTAACTTTCCACCTTGTCTTCTGATTCTCAGGAAACACCAGCTGGAAAAAGAATAATGGAAAATTGTACAAACACAGCCAATAACGGCTCTTGCACAGGAATTCAGTACGAAGACAGCAAGGCACTCCTGGTTGCTGTTTACAGCATCGTTTTTGCCATAGGCCTTCCAGCAAATTGCTTAACTTCCCTGCTTACGTTAGTACAAATCCGAAGGAAGAAAGTAATTGCCATCTACATTTTCAGTTTATCATTATGTGAGCTGATGTATTTAAGTACCTTGCCTCTCTGGATTATCTACGTGGAAAATAAACACGAGTGGCTTATGAGTGCAAATGCTTGCAGAGTAACAGGATACATCTTTTTCTGCAACATATACATCAGCATTCTGCTTTTGTGCTGCATTTCTGTGGATCGTTATGTGGCACTGGTGTATGCTCTGGAGTCAAGGGGGAGAAGAGGACAAAAAAAGGCAATCATAATAGTGTGTATTCTCTTTGCTGTGGTTGCAGTAATCCACAGTCCTGTATTTCACATGGAACTTCGTACAAACGATAAGACCTGCTTTGAGACTTTGCCCCTCAGCATAAAATTGGCTTCTTTCAGCTTGGCCAGATTCCTATTTGGATTTGTCGTACCTTTCACAATCCTCATTTTCACAAACTACAAAATTTTCCAAAGTACAAAAACAAGCAGCAGCTTGACTTGTCGCCAAAAAGCCAAAGTGAAGTATCTGGCTATTGCCATTATTGTCATTTTCCTGATCTGCTTTGCCCCCTACCATGTGGTACTCGTAATAAGAGCCATATACTTTTTGCTTCATCAGAATTGCTCATGTCCATTTGAAAAAGATATATTTTCAATTTTTACAGTGTTTCTGTGTTTAGCCACTGCAAACAGCATTGCTGATCCAATCATCTACGTGCTGGTTAGTGAAAATGTCAGAAAAGATTTTTATAGGACTCTGAGAAGATGGAGATTGAACTCATCCAGGCTGACTTCATCCATTAATCATAAGACGGACAGCATAGAATTGAAAATGTCAAAAGAATCACAGGAAGCAGGGCTAAAAGAAGAAAACAAAGAAATACCAGATTCATCTGACATTCAAAAGACCTGTAACAGTGGCAAAGACCAAGAAGGTGGCAGCTAGCAGTTAGCTGCTGACACAAATAAGTTCCCAACACCAGCTGTGGGCTGCAGACGGCAGCACACAAGTATTTACATGCTGACGTCTGTAGGAAGTTTTGCCACAGTGCGTGGGCCAGCAACTCCTTGAGGACACTATGGGAACGATACTTCTTATTTCTGTTTGTCTCCTACGATAAAGTTTGCCCACCAGCATCAATGGTGAAAATATTGCTTTGCTAAGGACATGTGGAATAAACTAAGTAATTTACTTTGACTCAAATTGAAATCTTAAAAGCTGATTTTTCGGACTGGCTCTTTTCCTCATAGAAATTCAGAACCAGTTTTATCTTCTGAGATGGACCAAAAAAATCCCTACTGAGGAGAACAATGTAGTGCCCATTCTTATGGTTGAATTTTTAGTTCTTGAGGAGGTACATGTTCAGATTCTCATACGCGTACTCTGTTGTCAACATTTGTGGTTAACCAGTGGAAAATATTAAAAATGAGGAAGTCTTTCAACAAGAGCCTTGAAAATGTTCCTAATACTTCAGTATGCTTTATCTACCTTGCACATTCTGGGGAGAATTAAAGGGCAAAACAGTGGCCTGATAACACGGACCAACAGTGCTTCTACTGTATTAGTCAAGATCCTGCACTGTCCCGAAATTCTTAAAAGGTACCATTCTAATGCTTGATATTTTACAATTAGTAGATTTTACTTACTTTGCAGTTAAATCTGGAATGCACTGAAGTATACAGAAAATTTATACATTTCTGAGTGGTGTCATGGACTGTTTTTATGCCATCTCCAAATGTTTGTTGAACTTGTGCTTCATTTCTGACTAAGCTAACACTTCCCTTTTGGTATTGATCCAACTTTTAGTGTGTAGGAGTCTATGCCAGTGTTAAGTGCCTTACTGGCAAGGAAGGGGTGGCAGTAGGGAGAACACAGCACCTTTTCCCCACAGACGGGAACTCCCTTGGACATGCCAGTGGCGCATACACAAGACTATGCTGGGGCAGATTTCATTGTTGCTGCTGCCACTTTCGCTATGAATAAATTATTGATGGTAGTTTCCTGTGCCTTCAAACTAGAAATTAAAAAATAAGAATGATGCAAATCTGGCAAGATTTATCTAAACAGCTTCTTTGTATTTTTATGTGATCAAAGTAAAACAGACAAAGATCATGAATCAGTTGGATGCTTATTTGAGTACAAGTTCGTAAAGTGTTTCACAGCATCATTCGGCTTCATCTGTAATGTTGTATTTCTGTAAAATTTTTCAATTGTCATTAACGTTGACATTTCTGAATTGAAGTAACATTAGCCAGTGTTCACGTAAATACAATACTTGTTAATGTTTTAAAATTGTCATAGGTGTTTCTGTATATTATGCTTTATTCTTATACACTTTTCCAAAGAAGCATTGTGCCAAAATGGCATTTCCTCAATTTATTGTATTTATGATATATTTACTTTTTGTATTATTTAGTGACTCCTCTGACATCTACCTATGAAAGGCTTGGGTCCTCAAAAGTAGTTCACACAATACTGAATTGAATAGGAGACTGTTTCTTGGAAAAATGTGAAATTCTGTTGTGATGCTAATTAACAAACCGTATTTTTGTATTTTCATATGCATCCCAGAGATCAAACTCTCTAAGGTATCAAGGAGAGATCTGCAAAGTGCTGAATAGCTGAAACATTGCTGAAAATCAAACTTTCCATTACTAAAAAAATCAGCAGCATGCGTTGCTTGTAACAAACAGCCCCATCAGCCAGGGCATTGATGATTAATCTCTGAAGATGCATATGCAAAATGTCCCAACCTCAGGATTTTCATAGTCTAAATGTAAAACTCTGATGAATAATAGCAGTGAATTGAGAAGAAACCAACTGATTGAAATGGATGCAAATTACATATTCACCTTGATGAATTTTGAAATCTCTGATGTTTTTCCTCTGATAAAATGTGAGTGTCTTTAGAGCAACAAGTATTGGAGCCCAGTGCCGTAGGTGCAAGAGATAGGGATTAGCAGGGTCTGATTGTCTGATAGGTCTGATCTCTAATTCTTTTGCCTTGCCTAATTTACATGCTGTTCTAGTTACTACATTGTTATGCATCTTCTTTTAATGAAAATCCTTGGAGCTTCTTTGTTCAGATGCACTCGGAAATAAAATCCTTAGGGGTGACAAGGCCCTGTACATCCTGATCCTACTTTGAAGATGACCTAGATGATCTCCAGAGGTGTTTTCCAAACTAAAATATTCCCTGACAGGGATTAGGGGCCAGGTACCAAGCAATCTATCCACATGGGAAAACTGCAAATCCTGACTTCTTGGAAGAGCAGCTTTATGTCTGAGTGAAGACATCAAGAAATGCTATTTCCACGTTGTTAAACTACCCCATCAGATAAGCCAACTGTTTCTCGTGATAAATTGAAGCATGCAATCTGTTTTGTCACACAATATCTGACTGTGCTGTACAGGCAAAGGAAGGGTGTCAGCACTGGGACACTTGCTAGAGACACAGCAAAGGACACTACTCCGGTCAGAGCAGATCTGAAGGATGGATCCTTCCATCCTTCCCTCCTGCAGGGACAGTACCGGTGAGCCTGCGGGGACTGCTTCGTGCTGTGAAGAAAGGTTCACCTACTACATCAGATCTGCAGTTCTCAGCCCAGCTATTTGGATCTGTCCCTTGACCTCAACTCAGCTTAAGCTGTAAGATGCCTTGGAGAGTGTACAGAACCAAACCTAGGCCATGCTTCCCAATTTGATCTTTAGATGGCCAGGTCTCCACATGTATGGCTCAGAGTGAGTAAGTCGCTCACCAGTGTAATGGGGGTGAGATTCAAAAATTTCAGTCTCTCTTATCTTCAGCATTTACTCAAGTATAACTTCCATAACTTGATTTAAAGAAGAGTGGGCTACCGAATAAATAAAACATGATTTTATTTGTACATGTGTCTCAGACATTCATATGTACCTGGGAGATAAATGGATTGCTGATTACTTAAACAAGTTTGCATACTTTAAAAAGTATGACTGTGAAGCATGAAGTGAATAATTTCTGGCTATGAACTAAAGCTGGCCAAACTAGCTTTTGCAGACAATATATCAGATTCATTGGTTTATTCATCAATGTTAAGTTCTTTCTAAAGACTGCATTTTTTTAAATAATTATTTGGGGTAACTCACTTATAAAACTCTATTCCTGTTTAAGAAATGCTTTCACGTTCAGTATTAAATTTTGCTTCAGGAGGATAGTTATACAAAACGGGCAAAACCAGATACGAATGAACTCAGACTCTCTATGCGTGACAAAGTTTCATCTGCGTTTGGTGACCCTGTAGCTGGTCTGATTCCATCCCTGCTATCACATACAACCCAATGTCGAATTTCTCTTGGGTAGTGAGTGATGAAACCTGACTCGGGCTTTCAAAAACGTCCACAATCTAACAGCTTGTCTTCGTGAGCATATTGTCATCCTACAAGTCACGCTGTGCGACAGGTCTTTTAGGAAACATCCTCTATATAGCGAAATGACACCAAAGTTGCCTCAGAGGTTGGAATACCTGTCTTATTTTCAAACCAGCACAAACTAAAGGTAGCAAATAAGGGTCGGGGGATTGCATCAGAGAGATGCAATCAGTTTTTTCATCTCTTTGGTGTGCAGAGAAGCATCCAGGTGGCAGCATCCCCAAAGCTGCACCTCCCAGCGTGTCTTCTGCAACTAGTGTCTAGAGACAAGGATGTGATACCTACCAGTCCTCTCCATCTCTTCTAGTCCCTCCTGGGGTGCTTTGCATCCCGCTGCACTCCCTCTTTCCCCTGCACAATTAACCTTTGCACAGGAGAGGGCGCTTCTCATACTCTATTTGCACCAGGGGGGCAGCATGGCCTCATCATGCAATCTTCAAGTGAAAGGAATGTGAACCATAAAAAGAGAAATCTGTTACCCCAAATTAGACTAATACTAATATCCTGATAATAGATGTTAGTTTCTGCCATCAGGAGCTATTGGTAAGAAAAAGTAGGACTCTAAACTCATATATCTCATCACTGTAATTCAGATCACTGCTAACTTCTAGGGTTTTACTCTCTTACTCCATCCTGTAAGAAATGCTCAGAGATAATGAAGGAAAAAACAGCCTTGCAGACAGATGGAAAGTCTGCTGAGGGGAGACGATAAGCTACATGGTAAGAATTTCACAAAAAATCACGTGAATATCACCTACACGAGCAAGCTCAAAATAAGCCTTCTCAGTACGCCATGAAATGATCCATCCTGTTTGGCAGCCTCAGTCTGTGACAGGGCCCATGCATTTCAGCCCATGATCACAGCGCATCCCCTGGATGTTCAAAGGTCTGTCTTCAAATATTTTTTTGAGGGAGGTGAAGAATCAAAGGGAAGAGAGATACTGTGGGAAAAGGGTGTTGTACGATATCCAAAGTCCTGAAAAGCTTTGTAAACCTAAAGTTGCAGATGTTCTGATGAACAAGTATGCAAATACCCGAGTGTTCAGAAAGCTACTTAGAAATGCATCAGCCTGTATCATAGTTCCCCATCTGTAAAATGGGACACATCTTCCCTTGAGCATTGTCTGTCTTCTCAGTTTAAAATACAAGCCCTTGCAGGAGATACTAGAAAGAGTGAGCAGGTGCATTGTATGCATATTCAGAGCTTTCTGCAACAGAGCAGTGAATGGCGTGGAGGCAAATATAAGGTACTAAAGCACAAAATCTAATGAGTCAGCACTTTCAGGGTCAGATTCAAAGCACTTTGTTTGCTTCTATTTATGCTGGGGCATCAGAAAAAAAAAACCATGCAGACTTTCATTTTAACTTTGGGTCTCCTTCAGGTAACATGGGCACTAGACCCTTGGGGACTTCACTGGGATTCTTCCTCACTGGGATATTTCGGTGTGTGGAGGTATTTTGTTGCTTCCAAAAGGCAGGAGTGATATCGATCCACAAAGTTGACTTCCAGACTGGAAACACTCAGGGCCAAGCACTCACAAGGCTCATAGTACCTTTTCGGGTACAGGACTGAAAACAATCAGTAATGCTAATAGCATTTGTTGCTGCAGCTCCTGTACACAGTAGGCCACCAGTAATAATCTCTAAAATCCTTAGTGCTTTGAGATCTATCCATGTGGACACTGCCGCTCAAGCTCTTCTCTTCCTGGCACTGTTTTCGTGGGCTGGGAAGCACTTTCTTAGCACCAGATTTCTGGAATGGGTTTCTGACAGTGTGACCCTGATGTGCTTGAGCCAACAGCACTACTGCTGACCTATTTGATTAATTTAGGGGTTTTTTTTGCCCTTCTTAAATATAGTTGAGAAGACTAGGCTCACACTACCCACTACAGGTAGTTTTTATTATTGTATGATGTTTGACATTTATAGGTGGTGACTTGACAATATGTTGGATAAAAGGTATTTAAAAAAGTCCTGTGATTTTCCATTTAGCTGCATGTACGGTTCCTGTCTACCTCTAATTCTTTTCTTCAAATCCTTCCTGAAATAAGGCTTATGAAAATGGGCACTCCATAGCTCTCAATGGAATGGTGCACTTAACTGTATTAGCAGTAATAGCTGTTTCCCAAAGATAATAAATGCACAAGCCTCAAAATAAACTCAGGACTGGATGCAGCAGTATGCAAAAGGGAAGAAAAATGTACATTAAATAACAAGGGAACTCAGGAGTACGACTGACTTCTTGCTTTCTTGACTGGTACTGTGGGAATGGCCCGTCAAAAAAAAGGCAGGAGATTCTAGCCAGGCCAAGTACAAATCTGAAGTTTCTATGAGAAACAAGAAAAAAGGGGGTGAATGGGGAACTTCCTTTGTACGCAGGGGTGTGAAGCAGCTACAGACAGACTGTAACGTAATAACAGAAAAGATTTGATGGGAAATGAAAGGTCAGCAGGTAACTTCAGTATTCTACAAAAGCAGAATTCAAAGGCTTGTGTGATGTTATAACTCAGCAAGGGGCTTTCCCTAATGAGAGGCTGAGCAGACCCTGCTTGCTTTATTCAAGGATGAGTCACTCCCTCTTCTGACCAGAAACGTTCCCCTCTCATGAGAGGGAAGAAGCTGGAAATTATATTAAATATTTGTCTTTTTGCTTTCTTAGCATTCAGTTTCAGATACTAGAACCACTTCTTAGTCAAATTCCAAGATGAGAAATAACACTGTACAAGGAAAAATCCCAGAAAATAATCTTTTTTCTCTGGAGGTACTGAACACCATTACAAATAAATCAATGTGAAGTTAAACCAAAGCTGTGAAACCAGCCCTCCTCCCCTGAAGGCTGTGGAAAATTGAATGTGAATCTGAACTTTTTTCGCTGGCCTGTAGTTTCAGATCATAAGGACTTTAAACCTCCAGAATTTGGAGAAAATATTATTTTTTTATGTAGAAATGTAGTTTGGACATATCCTTCCATGATATAAAACAATATTAATGTATAATCCTAACTTGTCAGTGCTTCAGCATCATGTGTGTCATTGACTAACATGAAGAAAAGCTTTTATGAAAGCAACGTACCATTTGAATATTCAACACATCAGTCAAGTATGAGTCGTGAGTCTACTGCCTCTATTCTGAACCATGCAGGAGAAGTTTCATTTCAGAAATGACACTGAGAAGCTAATCCCCCTTTTCTATACTTCCAGCTTTTGTTTTGGATGAATTTCTTTGTGTTTTCCAGTGTAATTCAAGCTCTGATCCCTTTTAAGACACGGGATGATGCTTTTCCAGGAGGTTAAGGTAGTCACAAGAGGGCACCAGACTCTAGCCTATTTCTCCTGCTGGCCATGGTGAACTTCACCTTGGAAGAAAAAAAATTACTCTCTCTTATATCTCTTAAGTTCGCAGCCTGTAATCATAAATTTGTAAGACTTCGTGCTGCTGGTAAAACGGTCCATACAGACGTGTGTGTCTGTGCTCATGCTTACCATACAGATAGCTGTTGAGGCAGACACAAGATTGGGTTATAACGTTTATCCAGCTATGGCAGAAACATGCAACCTTTTTCAAATGGTGGCTACGAACAGGCAGAAAAACAAGAAGCAAAAAAAAAACAGAACTGAAAACAAGCAAGGAAAATCATGGGGAGAAAAAGAGAGAGTCAATTCCCTTGCATCACACAATAAGAAACGGAGGATGATGGAACTTGCTAGGATCTGTCCGCGATTCCCTGGAGATGGTGCAAGTGGCAAGAGGCAAACATACCATCTAAGGTTTCCAGCTGAGCCGGCCCCTGCGGTATCTAAACACCCAGCAAATTCTAAACAACTTTTTCAGGAGTCCCCCTCTGCCTCCCTGCCTTGGCAAACCACTCCACATCGTCCTGCACCACGGCTCACTGCAGCTCCACTGACTTTATCCCAAGTCTATTGGCATTTGGTCCTATTTGTTAGTCAGATTAAGTAAGGCCAATTAAAGATTTATTATTCTGTTAACATTAGACATGTTGAAATGATTGCTGGGAAACCACTGGCTACCGACAGAGCACCAGGAGACACGAGTTAACATTCCTCTATTGCTACAAAAGTCAAAGCTGTCAGTCCCATCAGGGCACAGGACCGGAGCAGAGAACACGACTAGCTCACAGCCTGTTATCTGTGTTCATACTCACGCTTCTAACTGGGTTAACCCTTTAACGAGATAAGGCAGACAAGCATTAGCAATCATTCTCTTGGGAAAAAATAGGGTACAAAAATACATTTTTAATATGCCTTTTCATGCCCTAGCTTACCTACTTCTTATACTCATTTTTGGATACCCTCCCTAAACTATAATTGCTATGTTCTTACTATAATTTTTGACATATTTTTTCTTATAGACTGTGTAATTCAGATAAGTCACCATCAAATCAACATCGGCAATAAATTGTGGATACAGTACATTTTCCAGCTTAACCTATCAATTCACCAGACTCTAAAACAAAAGTTGGAAATCATCCAAACACTCCAACAAGCCATCACAGCCTTCATCTACTCTTCCAAGGAGCACAGAGTCAATTTAACTTGCAGATAAAGTGTTAACTTCTCTACCAGCATATTTCTCTTACAGATGCTTAATTTTATTCTCCTTGGGTCTAATGATGGGTCTAAGGAAAATCACATTTCACTAATGTTGTCAACGGTTTGTTACTAAAGTCTCAACCACTAGAATTAAGTTACTGCGTAAGAAACTCAGTGTCCTTATTTTTCTATTTTTTTCCTCTGGTTTTCATGGTCCAAATGCTTAATGACTTTAAGGCAAACTTAAAAATAAACAACTGACCTACATATTCTTAAACGTTTTGTTAGTTTTAACTGTGCTTTTGACTTATAACTCTCCAGTTTGCCACTACTGCAGAAATCAGTTTCCCACCAGTATTGTAATTTTCAGAGACACAGCTTCTAGAAACAGCACAGTGCCTTCCACAAGGCTGGTTTCCAGAGCTGTAGTATCAAAAGATGCAGAACAGCAAAGGCATAAGCCTCCAATCTGGCCTAGAAGATCTGAAAACCATACTCTAATGTATGTTCGAGGATATATGAAAAAGGAATTATTCATTAACTTCTTCAGCTTGCAACCGCTTCAGGCTATTTTGTTCTTACAGTATCTGCAGTGTTCAAAGGAAGGTAGAGCTGGTGGGGGAAAAAAGATCTTCATATGCACAGCACAAACACAGTCATCAGAAACAGACTAACTCCCAAGATGAAAATATGGTACTTAGCTTGCTGCAAAGAAAGGAATACCTTGTGTAGTGACAGGCTGCACATGGTTTTTGAGCTTGTGGGTGCTATTTAATAGTAGATGCTTAGTTGCTATAGCAACTGTCATACCCTATGGTATTTATGCTTAGATATGGAACACATATTTTAAGCAGCACCAGACAACATGGCATTCAAGTGTCCAAAACGTATGTTTAAAAGAAAATCCCTGTTATGAAGGAAGTAGGTGTGTTCCTCTAGTTATCAGAAAACCTTTATAACGCAACACTTTTGCAGCAACAAAACAGTCTTGTCCCTTACAAACATAAGACAGAACTACCATGATGATCCAGAAGAGGGCTTAAAAGCCTTAAAATAAAACCCCAAACAACATTCAGCACTTTAAAATCCATCTTTGCTGACCACTACTGCATAATCTGGAGACTTTTGCTGTTTGGAACAGTGCACGGTGCTTCGCCACTAGAGGTTTTGATTGTAGTTTTAGTATCTCACTAGGTACTGCTTTGAAAGCCTTAACTTCGTGTCGTCTTTGTTCCTACCACAGATGTCCACTATCAACACAAAGCCACATACTGGCTGTTGGCCCCTGCCTGCCAGTGCGCATGTGCGTTATCTGTGGTTTCATGGCTAGAATTTCTCAAGCGTTCTTTGTAGCCCCTTTCTCTTTTGTAGTTTTGCATATCGCCTGCCACGGAGAACAATTCCTCTGAATTGGCAGGCAACTGTAAATCTTGCTGAAAACACTTCTTTTATTTTTATTTTGTCACATTCTGGTGGTTATGGAGCATAAACAAATATTGTAATATGAAGGCACTCTTTCTTTCGGGTCCTTTCCACCATGAGAGGAAACTGATGGTCAGTAACTTCTACAGCTGTCCGTGAAGGGCCCTTAACTCCAACACGACACCTTAGCCAGGCAAGCTAAAAGAGTTTGCAGACTAGTACAAGCCTAACAGCTTTGACATGTCCTGTTTCCACTGTCTCTCCTGCAGTCAAAACTTATTAATACCATTTCTTACCAATTTATTTTCGGTTCCAAAAACTTACTAGCTGTCCTGGATAAATACAGTGGTGCTGGTTTTAGCGCATAGGGTTTCTTAGTCTGAACAAGTTCTTTTTAGCTCAGCCTTTGCTCGTTTCCTAGCTCATGTCCTCCCTAATGCCCCTGGCCTCCTAGCAGGTAGATCAGATGCCTACAGCCATAAAACCTAAGGCCTGAGGCTGGCGGCCTGAGGCAGACAGATTTCTGCCTAGGAATGGATTTGCTTTGCCACCGTTGTACTGACAGCCACATACCTTCCTTCCCATCACCTCTCTACTACTGCTCTTCAGTTTTTCACCAGCACAAACACCCAGCTGAGCCAATACAGCCAGCCAATCGTTGCCATATTCAGACCTGTATTAGCTGGTGCACGGACTAGTTGGTGTGATGAGTGCTCTGACTATGCTATTCTCATTTTGTAAGCCACTAGCGTTTGATGACAGCATCATTATCATCCAACATCAAGCTACAGTTAGCCCACAAATGCTCGCTCACTCACTATGAATGCTTTGGTTTGTTTTACAGACACCAGATGCCTGCTGTTCTTTGTCCAGCCCCCTCCTACAGGTAGAGCAACAGCCTTTCCAGGCTCAGAGCAGTGAGGAGACGGTTACCCTCACTGAAGGCTGAGCAGAACTTTCAGCCACCTTTGGTGGTCCGCACATTAACACACTGTAACCATACAAAAACACTTTCTCTTAAATTCAGTGCGCTGTGGCTGCAGACCGCACGCAATGCAGTTGTATCCTGTACCTGGCTTAGGGGGCCCAGCCGAGCTGCTGCAACAGGCTTACTTCTTAGGGAACAGCCACATTTAATTACCCTCCTTAGCCTTTCTTCCATCTGCTCCCGGATTTTTTAGGCTAGCTCTGCTGCAGGAATGTGCTCGTCTGCAGAAGCACTCAGGACTGTTTCATAATGCTGCCTATCTCAGAAGTAATCAGAATTTGCCAGGTTGGGCTTAAAGGAAATGGTACATTACAAGTGGGCCTCCTGCCCTACTCTGGAGCCAAATTAAAAAGACAAACATATCCTAAATGCTTTAATCAAACAGTAATTATGAGAGAAACAATAGAGACTCAGAGCAAGTCCACGTTGTCTTTAGCAGGCAGAGGCAAGCAAGCTCTGTCCCCGTTCTGAACCGGCGGGATCACAGCCAAAACTCCTCCAAACCTCAGGCGGTCGTGCCGGTACAGCACAGAGCTCAAGCTAACGCACCTAGTCTCTCAGTAAGACTTGCTAGCCAGAGCACTGTACTGCGCTGACGACAGCTCACGGCTTCCAGTTCAGGGCTGAGTCATGTCTGGTTGGCTCCAAGCACCAGCAGCGCGAGCAGACGTTTTTCTGCCTCTGACTGCACCGCCGTACTCTGAACTATTCGCCCAGCTACATAAACCCCAGGGCGCTCGGACCAGAGGCAGAAAACACTGCAGCCACACAGGAGTGCAGAGTGGAAAACCCTTCGTTGTCAGCTCA
This sequence comes from Theristicus caerulescens, assembly GCA_020745775.1. NCBI lineage: Eukaryota > Metazoa > Chordata > Aves > Pelecaniformes > Threskiornithidae > Theristicus > Theristicus caerulescens. Next base: position 62,335,213 of record CM036564.1, on the reverse strand, counting down.
GTACTGGTATTGAGACAGGACTCCTTCCTATCTCGCTGAAACTATTTGTTTCAAAGCTTAAGCAACCTCCTGACTCATTTTCCTACCCTCTTTATCTCAGGGCTTGCAAACCACCGGTTGTGAAACACTGCGCTAAGCCTCAAACACTGAGTAAGAGACAGTGCCTGTCAGAGCCCAAGAAACGCTCCCTCTGAGAGACCTTTCCACGGGCTAGAAATAATGTCAGTGCAGTGACCCAGTGGAAAGTGAGGAACTCCATTCTCCATGTATTTCTGTTTCCTAGTCACCTACATAGAGATTATCTGCATTAGCCCTTTAAAACTCTTAAACCCCACTATTATTATAATCATTTGTAATGTGGAAATGTCATGGACTGAGATCTTTTGTGCAGCTTGAAATTGCACAAATAAACTAGAAATTCCATCTTTTTTTTTTTTGTCTTTTAAAAGCACAGTTTCAGCCCTGCTCCTGGCCACTGAGTTCCTATTAATTTCTGCGGTTTTATAAATCCTGTTCAACTCTAAACCAGCCTCCCCATCACCGCCAATGTGCAAAAAGTCTGGCCAGCTCAGCAGGGGCTGAGCAGCTCTGCGAAAGGAGCAGCGAAGCTCCCGAGGCATCAAGCAGAGCCCAGCACAGGCTTGCTCCAGAAGGGAAGGAAGGAGGCTGGGAGGGAGGGGTAGTGGCTGCTTTCCAAGGAGCGTGGCACGCAGGTCACACCACCCGGTACCAGCCGCCGCCGGAGGAAGAGGCAGGCCGGGGCTGCGGGATGGGAGAGCCGGAGCTGGCTGCCAGCACGGCTCCTGCAGCCGCTGCCACTCGGCTGTGCGCACACGCAGCTCTCACAGATTGAAGCCGGGCCCGTCCTTCATCCCCGCTGAGCACAGGCTAACCGCTGCCCAGCCAAGGGAAAGGGCTCGGGCAGCAGCTCCACTTGACTCAGCCCTCCTGCTCTAGGGCAGGAGCTCCAGCTCGAGTAAGCCCCAACACGTGCTAGGGATGGACCTGCACCTTGGACCCGCTCAGAGAGGTGGAGGCAATGCCTGCTCCTCTTAAACTAGCCCTGTACCTCCCGTTTTCAAACAAAAAGGGCATCCCGTTCAGTGATTTCGTCTTTGGTGATCACACTTTTATAAAGGCTGCCAGTGCTTTTAACTCCCCTCTGGACTGCCACTCGCTCTGAAGATTTTGCTGGGTGCCAGTGGTGACCTGTCTTCCTGGGAGAGATCTGCTGAGCTGGTTTGCACCATTTTCTCCCCTGTCACCTGTGTTAGTCATTGCATCAGCAAGCTGGTTGCTCTGCAGTGTCTCACCAGGTGCAATGCTGCTCAATTGCCTAGAAGCTTTGAGTACATATTCTGAATCACCTTTCGATTTACAAGTCTCCTGCCATTTCTGACCTGTAAATTCCCCCCCCACCCTCACCCCGTATTTTTTCTTTTTTTTGTATGCAGTTACTGTCTTCATTTCAATTTCCCCTGTCAAGTTGCTTTGCAGACATTTCTTTCCAGTTCTGCTCCATGCTTTGTCTCTAGAACTTCAACTTTAGCTTAGGCATCAGTTCTGCTTTTGCATGCAGATTATCTTCGCTGCCAAAGTTTCATGGGCTGAGATAGCTTTCTCAATATATAAATATCTGTTTAGGAAATTACCAGTTTTTCACCTGTTCTTTTTAACTCTGGTGTTAAAATTTCATTTACTGAAACCAGTAGGAGGATGAAAAACTTTAGTGCATAGCTGAAATTTGATCATTCTCTTATCATATTGTGGTTACAATTCAATTAAATTCTTTATAAAAATATTTTAGTCCTATCGGAGATTGTTTGCTTTCTAGTAAATACTTTGGGCTGTATTGTTTTGCATAGGTCTGTCCAGATTTTTCCATTTTGACTTTTCAAGTTTTGTTTCTCACATATGCGAGATGTGAGAGTTGTTGTCTCCTGAGAATAATCAAATCTTGTCATACCTCAGTGAGACATAGTTTCTCAGCTTTTCACAGAAGACGGAGTGCTGAGAACCCTTCACAATTTTTCTTTCAATGAATTAATCAGAAACATAGATGATGCAGTTTTTAAGCCATCAGACATCCTCTTGTTTCACTGGAGAATTTATTGGGCGGAAAAAAAACCCCACAAAGATGTCAAGACCCTCTCATTGTATCTAAAAGAAAAAAAAAAAGGAGAAGGGACCTTACTATATAGATGATGTTATTACTAGGAAGAGCAATACCAATGAACTCTTCGAGCAGTAATCCTGCAGGGAACAGCACCCATGCTGCCTCGAAAGGGCAGTCCAGAGAGGCTCAAAGGTTCTTGCAGGATTTATTGTGGGATAACCTATTTGAATTCTTTGCAGCAAAACCAGAAGAAGTGAACGTCAAGCTGAATAGAGCAGGAGAACATCTCTCTGTGGTATTGTTCTTTCAAAGTTTTGACTGGCATTTGTGCACCATGATGTCATAAGCGCAGTGCAAGAAGCTGTAAAAAAACAAGGGGAAATACTGCACTTTGTAACCTGTCTTGTCCCAAAAGCTGATCTTGCTTTGCTACAGAAACGTTATTTCCTCCTGCTTTCTCGTATCAAGCTACAGCTCTGTTGTTTTGCAGCCTTTCCTACCGCATCTCAGCCCCGAGCCCCGCTGGTGCCCCCTCCTCCTGGTGCCCCCGCCTTCTCCCTTTTCCTCCCCCTCGCTCCCCGCCCCGCGGCGGGCAGCAGCCCCCCCCCCGCCCCAGCCGCCGCCAGCAGCTGCCGTGCCGCTGCGGCTCTCTCCCAGCAGCCGCAGCCAGGAGAAGCCCGGCTCCCCCCGGCTGCTCTGGCGACAGCCGGCACGTAGCTGCAAGACCGGGAAAGCGACCGAGAAACGCTGGCTCGGCCTAAGTACTTGCAGATGTGCAGCAGCATCGAGCTGGAATGCATAGCAGCGTTCAAAGCTTTCGGTTGGTTGGTTGGGTTTTTTTTTTCCCCGCACAGCGGGGCGGTCGGAGCTTTTGGGACGGCGGCTTCCTGAGGGGTGCGAAGCTTCACCCCTTCCCCCCGCCCCAAGGAAGCGGCTTCCCCGTCCTCTGCCCCCGCGCCCCGGGCTGGGCGGCCCGGCCCAAGCAGGAAATACCACAGGCCTTGCTAATGGCGTCATGAGGCCTGGCACCCCCCGCGGGGCGGCAGCACCGGGGAGGCGGCGGGGGAGCGGCTGGCGCCGGGGGCTCCCCGACCCTGAGGGAAGCGGCGCCCGACGGCGGAGAGCGGCCGGGCCCAGCGCGGAGGGGAGGCGGCGCGCCGCCGCCTCAGGGTGGCCGCCCCCCCGTCTCCCTCCTTGCGGCTCCCTGGGCGCCCGGCGGGCTGCAGCGGGGCCGGGTCTGAGCCTGTTCCCGCCGGAGCCCGTGGCCGGGAGCCCAGGCGCGCCGCGGGGCCTCTGGCTGCCGTTTGAAATGGGGGCTCCGCCTCCCGCCCGCCTCCCAGGGCCGAGGGGAAGCGCTCGGGCGCCATGGCAACCCCGCCGCCTCCCGTGGGGGCGGGAGAGGCCGGGCGCCATGGCAACCGTCCCGCCAATCGCAGCGGCGAGCGGCGCCTGCGTGTTTGGCGGCAGCCAATAGCAGCCGCCGCTCCCGTGTAGGCGTGGCTGAGCGGGGAAGGCCCGCCCCCCCGGCGGGGAGGGCGCGAGCGCCTTTGTGGGCTCTGACAATAAGATGGCGGGCGGGGGGAGGGCGGGGCTAACTGCAGAGAGTGGCCCCGCCCCCTCCCTCCAGCGCGGAGCGGTCGGTGAGGCGGGAGCGGCGGCTCCTCCGCTGGCGGGCGACAGCGGCGGCGAGGCGGTGAGTAGGGCGGGCTGGGCTGGGGCTGGGGCGGGCGCGGCGCGGCGCGGGGCCACGGGCCCGCCCGCCTTCCCCGGGGCTCCGCGTGGGGAGGGCGCGGGCGGGGAGCCGGTGCCGGCGGAGCCCGCGGAGGAGGGCAGCCGATTCAAAATGGCGGCGGGCCGTTTGCCGGGAGCGCGGGACGATGAGTAACCGCCGCCCGGGGCCGTTGGCCCCCGCGGCCGCGCCCCCGGAGCGGCGAGGGCGGGCGGGCCAAGGCGGCCCGCTTCCCTGTCGGCGCTGGGCGCCCCTCTCCTCCGCTCGCTCCCTTCCGCGGCCGCGTACCCTCGTCTCCCGCGCCGCCACTCCCGGGCACCCACCCGGCGGCGCCGCTGCCCTCCCGCCGCCGCGCCGTGGCAGGGGACCTCCCCCGGCTCCCCAAGCGCACGCATCGCGGCTCGACCCCGCCTCGGCCCCCGCCGCGCTCCCTCCCCGGCCTGCGTGCGGCGGGGCTCGCTCCCCGCCCCGGCCGCGCCCGCCGGTCACGCCTCTCCCCGCCGCCTCCGGCGGGCCGCCCCCCCGCTCAGCCGCCCCGGCCTCTGCGCTTCCACAAGCTTTCTGCTCCCCGCACCGCCTGCCGTCGCCCCTGCCCCGGGCGTGCGGCTGCCCCCGCTTCCCAGCCTGCCCCTCCTCGGGAGCTAGTGTCCCTTCCCGAAGCCCGCCTCTCCTGGAGAGGTGCCTGCCAGCCGCCTGCGCCCGGGGGGTGGGCCAAACCCCAGTGCTTTATACGTGCCTTTGTCCCAGTCCGAATAGGGATGTTTCTGGCCCTACCAACCCTCTGCTGTGTCTGCAGCCCACCTTATAACTCAACACCACCATACGCACACATGCATGCCTAAAGAGGAGACCTGGCTTTCTATCTTCTTTTCACCATTACACGTAGCTTTGATTTCTTCCCACAGTTGTTATAAAGGACAATTTTGGAGGGGGGGCGGAATTAGAGTGGTAGAGGGGAGATACAATACCTTCTTACCTTCCCATGCTCACCATCATCACTATACTTACGGCTGTATAGAAAGAAAAAGCACCTTGCTTAAGTGAACCTCCAGCACTGGCCTGGGTAGTTCTTGTCTGCTTTCTCCTAAAGATGAACAGTGCTAAAATCTTGTATTTTCTCTCTTACCCCAACCCTTAGGAAGCAACTTTTTCCCGTAAGTACTTAAGTATATTTTTGGCAGCATATTACTACATGAATCTGAGTTGAGCATGAATCTGGAATGTGTAAGTTGATGCTCTAGTAAGAATTGGATCAAATTTCAAGCACCTTATTTGTAAAGCAGACTGGGAACTGGTCAATCCCAAAAGCAAAACTTTTAATGAATTGTATAATACTGTGCTCGCTGTGCTACTATTAAAAAAAAAAAACAAACCACCAAAACTCACAAAACCTCCTTTTTTCATATTGTATTATGCTACAGATAGCTGTTGTTTCCTTGACAGCTTTTTTTTGTACAGCTATTTCAAACCGCAGTTAAGTTTAACACACTAAGTTTGGGTTCTTGACACTCGGATAGTAGTGGAAGAAGGGAGATGATCTGGCTAGTCTAGATATTGCCTCTTGGACGGAGACAGATGCTGCTTGAAATTATCGGGGAGTTTTGAACACCTTGCTTCTAAAGCAGCAGCAATCTTCTCTCATGTACCAAGAGGTCTTACACAGTGGCTAATACCTTTTTGAGTATGTTAATATGTAAAGCAATAGAGAAAAATACTTAAATTTTAATTAATTAGGTTTTAAATTTAGTATTCTCTTGAGATGAGTGCTTGTTGGAGATAGTGCAGGGAAGTCTGGGGAAGGTTGTTGATTTGCAAGGTTTTAATTGCATCTGATAATGGCTATGAAGTTAATATTTTTTTTAATTGAGAAATTAGGTTCTGAGGCATGCTTGTATGCTAGTTAATAGAATCTGAAGAAATAATTGCTGTGATGGGCAGCTAACAGAGGTCCATGTGGTTTGTTTATTGCTCTAGGGAAGAACCTGGAATCACATGCAGCAGGTCTTACGCATTATTATATTGCATGGGAAAACTGTTTCCTCCTTTAAGGTGTTAATAGATTACAGACTGGACTGGTCTGCCAACATCCCCTATGTCTTTTAGTTTGTGGACATGATAATGGCTCTTTTACCAAGGAAAAAAAAAAACGGGATCTCTTGTGTTCCCATCAACTGTATCAGTCTGCTGTTTTGGGAGGCAAATGGCCAAAGCCTCTTCCTCTAAAATTGTCAGATAACCAAAATAGAACCAGAAAATATTTTCATTTATTGTTCTCCTGACTGCATCATATTTATTTGTAGTTGTTGTGGTGGGTTTTTTGGTGGGTTTTTGTTTGGTTGGGGTTTTTTAAACAAAGTTGAGGCCCTTGTCACCTGCCCTAAACTAAAAGCATATCTCGTAGGAATTTGGGGATTCAAATAGTTCCCATATAGAGGCTCTCAAAGAGATTGCCCTTCATTTATAGAGTGTTTTGAAAGCATACCCAGGGAGCAAAAACTTCTGAACTTTTATAGCATCATAAGGTGTTTGACAGAAATAAGAAATACTTTATTGACTTGATATTATGGTGTCTCACTGGAGTTGTATTTCATATGCCTCATGACCCTGTCTTGACTGTTGCTGTAACCTCAGTCTGTAAAACAGAATGAAACTGTGAGTTGGTTGAAATACAGTTTCAATGCCATAACAGCATTTTAGTCTGAATACTTTGGGGTCTAGTGAGAAGATTTTTGAGAGTATTTAAGGTGCTTTTTTTGTTGTGGTATTTTAACAAGTATGCAGCTTCTTGAGAAAAACATGTTTTCCGCCCCCCAAGTCCTTTGTCAACCATCTCCTCCCCCCCCCCCAGTTTTGAGACCAAGCACTCTTCAAAACTTTTTTATTACCAACCACAACAGAAAACAAAAATAGATGTCCATATGCATCCTCTTTACTTGTTTCTTTTCTACGTATGTACTTCAGTTGCAGACACTGAGCTGCTTTGTAGTGTACAGACATGTCGAGAAAACTATCTGAATTGTTTTCATATTTGATCGTATAAGTTTTTGTAGCCTGTTGAAACGGAGCATTCTTTTAGTTTTCAGTAGTTAAAGGAACTGTTGCATGTGTTTGGTATATCAAATCTTATTTTGCCTTAAATGTGTTTTAAAAACCCAGCCTTTATAATTAAAACAATTTAATTACTGTCATTACTTTCATTATTGTAATCTTGCAAAGTAAATCTTAGTCATAAAGTTTCTGTGCTGTTAAAGGAAAATTCTCCCTGGTTTTGCTATGTTTCAGTTCTGTATTTGTGCGTGCTTGCTCTTTTTCTCTAGATGCTACAGAGATAAGTGGTTTTGTACAACAAAGGCAGAAACTGTGTAGCTTTGTGATAAAAGTAATGAAGACCTGCTTTCAGTATGCTTTTGTGCACGTTTAAATTTTTCAGATGATCGCTAAAGATTTTGTTTGCTCTTTAAATTGCAAAGGTGTAGGGATAAGGGAGAGACTGGTCCAAAGGTCAGGGTAATAGCCTAGGACTTGGACTTAAACTGGCAGTTTCCTTCTCCTGCCACAGAGTTTTGTGTGTATTGATGGGTAAATCACCTTTGTGCTCTAGCTGTTAATTGGGTTTAAGAGTAATGTTCAAGTCTGTAGGAGTGTTGTGAGGCTAGAGATACTAAAGCAATTGACAAAATATAGAGGTGTGTAAGTTTCTGAAATGGGAAACTATTTTGTTCTGCATCTCCTGTATTTGGCTGATATCTTGCTTCCCTGTAATTGGTAGGTGGTGCTCTAATTTTACTGTATGGACTCTTGCTCGGTAGCATGGGAGAAGAGGAAGGACTACATCAAACACAATTACTGGTATGTAATTTTTTGCTTCTTAAATGAAACCATAATCTGGTATTTTGTGCAGTATCAGGAGCAGGGCAACAAAGAACTGTTTTTATGATGTAAGATATAATTGGAAGTAAGTGTGTGCTCATTTTGGCTGGGATAGAGTTAATTTTCTTCATAGTAGCTAGTATGGGGCTATGTTTTGGATTTGTGCTGACAACAGTGTTGATAACATAGGGATGTTTTCATTGCTGCTGAACAGTGCTTACAGAGAGTCGAGGCCTTTTCTGCTTCTCACCCCACCCCACCAGCGAGGAGGCTGGGGGTGCACAAGAAGCTGGGAGGGGACACAGCTGGGACAGCTGACCCCAACTGACCAAAGGGATATCCCACACCATATGACGCCATGCTCAGCATATAAAGCTGGGGGAAGAAGGAGGAGGGGGGGGACGTTCGGAGTGATGGCTTTTGTCTTCCCAAGTAACTGTTACGCGTGATGGAGCCCTGCTTTCCTGGAGATGGCTGAACACCTGCCTGCCCATGGGAAGTAGTGCATGAATTCCTTGTTTTGCTTTGCTTGTGTGTGCGACTTTTGCTTTACCTATTTAACTGTCTTTATCTCAACCCATGAGTTTTCTTGCTTTTACCCTTCCGATTCTCTCCCCCATCCTGCTGGGAGGTAGTGAGCGAGTGGCTGTGTGGTACTTGGTTGCTGGCTGGGGTTAAACCACAACACAGTGTTACAGAAAAAAAATCCAGTGAATACTGTGAAAGGTTTACCTTTAAGAATCCATAAACATTTTTTCCCTCTGCTTCTACACACCCAAGTGTGTTTGTATTGAGGTTTTCAAGTTTTCTGCTGCGTTCTGTTCTTCTGTTGGTGTGCCTTAGAATAGTAGATGTATGAAAACCAGGTTAACATTCAATTGAAGTTTTAATTATTCTTCACAAAAATATAAGTTGAAATAAAAGAAGCTTCAAACTCTGCACAGTGTGTTTGATGTTTGATGACATAATCGTACATGGCTGATTAGTAGTTCCAAAAGATGTCTCTAGAGGTCAAGTTTCACATGGGGGAGTGTGTGTGTTTAGAAATTACTGTACACACAACTTTGTAGGAAAAATTAAATGGGATATCCTCCGATAGGAAGTTGCAGGAATATCTAAAAATCTGGAAAAGGCACTATCAAGCAAAAACTTGGGTTGTATTTAATGGGAATGATGCAAATTTGTTAGGTTACACGAGAAAATTTTAAAAGAAACTTCCAAAGCATTGGTAATCCATGGATAGCTTTTAAGAAGTCTATGAAAAATGACCATAAGACCAAGTTCATATATTCTATATTGTAGTATTTGCATATTATGATTTCTAGAGAGTTTTGTACCTTAAGTAGAAGGAAATCTTTAAGAGTTGGCAAATCCACAAAAGGTTATTTCATGGATATATACAGCAATGTAAGAAGTGTTCTACAGAGTCAGACCAAATGTTTATCTAGCTGCTGTGCTATCCCCAGGTTTTCAGAGTAGATAAGTATGTAATGCACTTTGAAAGGAACAACGTTGTTGCACTTCGGTGGATTTTTAGTGACTCTGAAAAAGCTGAGAGAGAGCTCTCTGAAAATATGTGGAACATACTGTAGCAACCAGAAGAGCAAGGCAGAGGTTAGGACTTGCCAAGGGAAATGGAAAATGACATAGAAAGACACTGCAGTAGTATTTTGGTTTTATCAGCTTTTAGTTGAAAAACTTCGTTTTGTTTGGGTCACTAAATTTTAAAAAATCCCCAAATACTGGGCAAACAGGAATTCTAAGGACAGAAGACTTAGAAGGGGCATAACAAAGGTGTATAAATATAAAATCGGGTACTAGCTTTCATTTGCAGCCTAATTTTTATAAGACTAAAAGAAATGACATCTTCTGCATTTAAAAAAAAAGTTACTTTGTATTTCAGGAGATCAGCTGCAATATTTGCATGGGGCACTCTTGTCAAAATTAGTGCAATTCAGAAGAAGATCTGGAGTCTAGTGCTTCTAGTGCTTGAAAATCATACCTTGGAAAATTCATCAGTGATTTTTAGATGTAAATAATGAGAAGCCTGGATGCACCCCACTTGTTTTTAGCTGGTGAACCTAAACTAGGAATACGGGAATTTTGCTTTCTTATAGTCAGCTGGGAAAGAAGTACAGAAGCCCATACAGGGGATGACTTTGCCTATCCTTACTGGACTTGCACAATTCATATTGGAATTACACAGTTCAGTTACTCATTTGCGTTAGGGAACCAGAAGGACTGCTTTAGGCACCTCAGCTGAATGTCTCAAGTTGTATGGAACAGATCTAGATCTTACTCTCCATGTAGCCAAAATAAGCTAACCTTTTCAAGTATGCTGCCCATGGTATTTTTTTCATGTCACTCTGTTAGGCATGTTGATGTTCTGGAGGGGTCAAATCTTTTAAAGATGGTGTGCCAGGTTGTATTTTTATTTCCACAATTAGAGGTTAAGCATGCCAGTAGAAACTCGGGAGGAGCGAGGAGAAACTGCCTCTCCGATAGGTGAAATACAGCCGTTGAGATGTTTGCTTCTGTGTGAAGCAGCAGCTCCTGACTTCCATCAAGTGTGGAGCTTAATGGGAGCCAGGAGCTGGGCGTCCCTGCCTCTCTCCGATGCCATGACTTGTGGACCTGCTCACCCCTGGTTCCCGAGTGCCGTCTTTGGGACCCAGCCCGTATGTTCCTGACCCCTGTTGTACCACCCTGGCCATTCTATAACCTGGTATGACAATTCTGATGTTTCTATCTTAAAAGAATTTGCTGTATAAATTTAAGTTTCCTGTTTTGGTTTTTAGTCTTTTTTTCCCCTCCCTCTTGAGCTGTTTCTGTTGTACAAGAGTGTTTTGTTGTTTTTTTTTTTTTTAACAGGACACAATGTTTGTGCGAGGATTAAAGAGAAAATGTTTTGATGGTGAAGAAGATATTGAAGGAACTCTGGCTGGTATTAAGGCTATTCCTTCATATAATCTTCAGCGGCAGTCACTTTTAGATATGTCCTTGGTTAAACTTCAGCTGTGTCACATGCTGGTTGAACCTAACCTTTGTCGTTCGGTACTTATAGCCAACACGGTACGGCAGATCCAAGAGGAAATGACTCAAGATGGGACTTGGCAGATGATAAATACCCAGAGTACAGGGCAGGCATCCCTGGATCGTCTTGTTTCAACAGATATCCTCTGTCGTTCATCTAGGGAACAAGCTGAGGGAAAGCATGTTCCAGGCTACAGTACTTTCAGTAAAGACTTTGAGGGTGCCCAGGCACAAGGTAGTTCAGAAACTATGTCAACAGCCTCTTCAGTACAAGCTCCAAGAAACCTGCAGAGCAATGTGTGGGAAATGGAGACGCCACAGGAAAATAAAGGAAACTTTCAAAAATCATTAGATCAAATATTTGAGACACTGGAGAATAAAAGTCCTAATTCTGTTGAAGATCTGTTTTCAGAAGTTGACAATTCTTACTATGATCTTGATACTATGTTAACAGGCATGATGAGCAACACAAAAATGGGACACTGTGATGGGCTTGAAACGTTTTCTTCTCCAACAACTACAACTTCTAACTCTAATTGTAAATCTGATCTTAATGAGCTTGATCATATTGTGGAAATCCTTGTTGAATCCTGAAACTCCTTGTGTAGGAGACAGAGATCTGTTAATGGGAAAAAGAGACTCGAGAAAGTTTGTTTTATCAAATCTGCACGTGTATTTTACAAATATCTATATATTATATAGATATATATATTAAAAAAGCACTTCATATTGCAAAATAGTGTTAACTCTTAAAGTTAACCTGCAACTTGTAGTGTAATAATCCGATTTATTGTCCATTGAACTGTAAGTACATACGGTAAATGTTTTTAAGTTTGGGGTCCAAGGCTCTTGAAATTGGGTTTCTTTTACCAATTTGTTTTAGCCTTTGATGGAGGACATGCTCAGTGAGAGGGAGGCTCTCATCTTTTTCTTATACTTCTCCGAGTAAAAGTGGTAATAAACATAGAGAGAAGTTGGATACCTGGCTTCCTATTTTCCTCCAGTTTCCACTTTGTTACACCACATAACTCCTGCTATATCTGCTGCTTCTGTTCCAAGTCGCTACGTGGCTCTTAAAGAGCAGTATGCAATAGTTCCTGTTATCCTAGCTAGCTTATTCTGTTTTTTGCTACAATTTTTACTTCAAAAATAGTTTTAAAGTGTTTATTGGTGTTTAGATTTTTCCAGGTATTTTCCTAAAATATATTTTTACTACAGATGTTATGTCAGCTGCTAACTTAGTAACTTTTGATCATATCTGCAGTTGATGTATTTTTTGAAAGATTTTCAAAAAGGGATGTTTTTTTTACCGTGAGCTACCCAATGTAGTTCAGTAAAGTGTATGTAAATGTAAATATATGATTTTATACTTTACATTAAAATGTAAGAGCTGTTTTCATGATTGTGTTTTATAGAGTAGTACTTTACTAAATTGAGAATTGTACAATTACGCTTTTCATACCCCATATGCGTGAGTATCATTAGAGGAAGAGCTTTGATCCAGCTAGATACATTTAATTCATTTCAGACCATATTTTTTTGTTAACTACAAACCTAAATTATGTAGGTTTTTATTTATGTGTATTTATATGTAAATGTCATCAAGTGAATTGTTTATCACTGAAGTCTACCATCAAATATTTGTTTATATGGGATAACTATCTTGCACTAATTACTACAAAAAGTGTTATTAGCGGCCTTCAAATCTCAACTGGTATGTCATGATCTCTTGTCATAATTAATATGCTCCACTCTTACCAAGGGTTTCCTCTTGGCTTTTTTTTAATAACAAAAGATAATACAACATGGGATGGTGTTCTTTTCTTCGAGTACTCACATTCATTTTAGAGTGTGTATAATTAAGCTTATTCCTATGAGACTTTTTTGGGAGAAAGGGATAGATCAAGTACAGTGTCTGATTTGGTTATAAAATGACAAATGTTTACCTTCACAAGCTGTTACTGGGGAAGAGCTCTGAACCAGCAGGGAGGTAGAAAAGGGGGAAAAGATTGACTGGTTTCTGGAATGTGTTAGCATTGGTTGTGCTGGGGGAAGACATCTACCAGTAACTCAGTTGTCTTCTGTAGACCTGAACCAGGCAAGTCGCTGAACATGAAGAGGGTACACTTCTGCATCTGAGAGACTCTGCCTTCCCACAAGTGACCTGAACTACTACGCTCTATCGTTTTCACAGTCGCAAACCCCTAAAAAGGGGAGGGTGAGACACGGGGGTGTTAAGGACATTACAGTGTCACCTCCACAAAAGGAGACCACTGAGCTTATAATTTCAACAGGTGCTTTAGAAGCATCTGCTTTGGGGAAAAGTGACATCACTTTGCTAAATTTTTCAAACTTGAGAGTTGAATGCATATTAACTCAGTCACATGAAACCATGCCGTTGGTGTGAGTCTTCAGTGAGTTTGAAAATGGTTTTTGTATGAAACTTGGACAGGAGATAAACCATAGTTACTATAGTAGTTAAACATTGCTTCCTCAATTAAAGCTTGATTAATAGCTTTGTATTAAATTATGAAATACTATATAGATACTTGCAAGTTCAGTCCATATAATACAACTGGACCAAAGAAACAAGCCAATGCTACATCTCTTAATCAATAGAGGCATCACTCATAACTGGAAAATGTTGCAGTAATATATCCTGCTTCAGGAGAATACAAATATTGATGTGAACTGTCATATCTCACAGTGTCATAACAGTCTGTTTTATTTGGCAGTGTTTGCTGCAGTGTTTGCTGCAGTATCAGAGATTCTTCCTTCAAAATTTTAAATCTGCAGGAAATTTTTCTTGATGCTTTTCTGTGTGTGAATAGATCCACTGAACTGGACAGCAGATGCCTTAGGGTAAAATAGAAAGCCAGGCAGTTTCAAAGTTTTATAAAGGGAACATTAGTGTTGAGTTGAGTAACTAAATATCTTCTGTCCCTCTGGGAAAGTTCCCCAAAACTGCTATGAACTGTGTGGTTCAGCTGTGGGTGTTCCCCTCTGCCCCCCCCTCGCCCTCCATTTTCATTAAATGAGCAATTGCATGTTAAGATATTTAAAAAGATGCTCTTCCCTGCCTCCTTAGTGTGCATCAGTCTCCACGTTACAGGTAGGAATTAGCATAATTTGTTCATAACTCTGAATCTGTGTACATCAAGTGCATGTGTGTGTATATACGTGTATCTGTATCTCGCTGTAGGAAGCATCTAGCTGCATGCATTCCTTTACTGAGGAAGCTATGCCTAGTTAGAGCAATTTGTAGAGACTATTTGGCTTAACAGGAAAGGTATTAGGTAAGTATGCATTTATGTAGTTAAGCATTTAAACAGAAATATATATCCTGTTCTATTGCATTCTTAAAACTTATGCCAAATCTTACGTGCTTTTACATGCCTGATATCTTGGCTCAAGGCTTCAGTGGGTATAAGAATTCGTATTGCTGAAACTTGCACAGTCACTGTACAGAACTGATGTGTGCCTAGAACTGGTCTGACTTTGCAAGGACCAGTCAGTGCAAAATCAGCTTGTCTGCCTGCTGCTTTATTGGTGTGTCTCAGTCTAATGCAGCTCCTCATTCTGGGTAGCTCCACTCCTCCTGTTTAAAAAAAAAAAAAAAGCTTTATTTTCTAACTTGCATTGTCATCTCTTTGCTAGTCCAAAGAGGTCTTAGTTAAATATGCATTGCTTAAAGGTTAATACAGTATATTTCCCCTCTATGTAGTCCTCTAAGATACTAAGAGACATCAGAAATGATAGGGTGCCTGTCAGACGGTGAATTTTAAATTACTTATTTTGTGAACTGTTACTACAAATAGCAAGAGATGATACTTGCTGATCGTGGAAATAATGGGAAATAATTTAACCTCTGTTAAATTAGGAAAGGCTTCTGTAAGATTTTGCTACCGCGTCTAGCAGCCTTTTTTCTTTTATGTGTTCCTAGGGAAAAGAGTCATGAAACTTGCACGGCAGTCAACGCCGTGTCTGAAACAAGGCTGTGGGTCTGAATGACATAACCCAGCTTTAGACTTGCACAAGAAGAAGTATTTTCAAGCAAATAGCTAACATCAAATCTGCTTCCTTCTCAGGTAACCTTGAATATCTGTCCCCTTCTGCCTCCATGCCTGTGGTTTTATTTCTCCTTCTCCCTTGCCAGAAAATCCAGAGCACGTGGAGCTTCTGGAGCTCAGGCATTCAGCAAAGGCAAGAGGCGTGAGGATCCAGGCTGCATTAACAACGGCTTGTGCGCATGAAAGCTTCCCTGTTCATGTGGTGGTTGTGGGTTTTTATTTTTTTAATCCCCTCTCTCTTCTGCAGGTCTGTGAGTTTATCTAGCAAAAGATGTTGCCTGTCTCTGTGAATGTAGCCGTATTTGCCTAAAGGACAAATCTGGTAAACGAAGAGGGAATCCGTTCTTTGGCTGAAAAGCACCTTTCCAGACCGCCTTGGAGGCGGCACAGTGAGGGGTGTCAGCCTTGAGCAGGTTAGGGATTCACGTGCCAGTCTTCACGCTCACCAGGAATTACCTGTTTTCAAAGCTGTCCTTCGACTGTTTTTTGAAGTCTCGGGTATGTCTGGACTGCTTTAGTAGGCATTTTAAAAAAGCATTATTGTAAATTCACTGATAGTATAGTTTTATGTTGTAATTACCAGACCATTATGAATGTCTTGTGCCTCAGAATATTGAGTGTATGACTGCTTTACCATTCTGCAAGTTATTGCATATTCCCATATAACTAAAACTCTGTCAAAAGCTGGGATGAAAAAAAAATCCATTTATTTGCTGACACCTAGGATAAGACAAATAAAAATGCTTTCAAAAGTGACTTCTGTTCAAAGTGAAAGTATGTTTATGTCTCAGGCCTAGGATGTATAGTCCCTTATGTAAAAAACCCATGACTGATCATGACAGATTTTGATTGCTCATCAACTCTTAAATGAGTGTGATTTCACACTAGGTGACTAATACTAAAAGTACAAAAACACCAAGTTCCAAAGAAATGAAATATACATCTTAGGAAAATATGTATTTTTGTCAATTTGGCTTCTTCAACTATAAGCTTTCACAAGGACTGTCTAAACTCCTCTTGGTATCTCTTGCAAAGTTGACAGTTAAGATAAATTTTCCTAGTTTTTCATGGAAGTTCCACAAAGAGATTGAACTCCCACTGAATAATTCAAGTTGTCAGGAGATTTACTTCACGTGTCTGTAGTGACTTGACTTTTTTTTTTTTAAGAGCCAGTGAAAAATACTAAAATTTCATTATCTGACATGATTTTCATAAGTTTCTATGGTAGCTTTTTTTAAAAAACAATTACTCCTTTGCTTAACCAAGATTTCCCCAAAATGAGTGTTTTATGACCTGAAGAATTATTGTGGTAAATGTTGATGCACGACCAACCTGTCAACAGGAAAATATAAAGCTAGAGGCAACTTTCCGTTGCAGGGAAAACATTCAGTAATTTCAACTGTCATCTTTTTAGGGAAGAATAATTGAAGATACAGGTGATTACATGACTTCTTGCAAAAACGGAATTAAAAAGAAATTGCATCCACATGTCTGCTGTATTTGGAAGTCCCCTAGGAGCATGTGGGAAGTGGCAAGTAGTACTGCAATAGTAAAATGCTACAACAAAGCAACAGTATATCGTATTTTTCATGTGCCAATTCCAGACAAGTTTTGGAGATCAAGAAAATGTAACGAAACTTGAACCTCAGGTTGTACAAGCTTTCAAAACAGGACTTTTAAAGGGAAGAGCAGGTATGTTGCTAAAAAAACCAAACACACCAGAAGAGTTTAATACTCGGAGGAGAAAAACAGTACTTACAAAAAATTCACTTTTCTGTGTTTGAGATCATTACTGAGAGAAATGCTAGATATGGAAAGTTGTGGTGTTGGGATTTTTTTTTTTTCCTCCAGTGGCCTGACTGAAGTTTAAGATAAAATTGTTGAATGGTTATTTGTTTTAATTGAAGCCCAGGAACGTGGCTTGCTTTTGTGTCTGCTTTGTTTGAAAGGTATAGGGAGAAAGTATTTTTTCTTGTAAATTGTGATTCTTTTGACAGAATAATGGCTTATTTAGTACTGTGACAAATATTCAATAATGTATTGTTTGGGTTTTTTAAATTACTATCTTGAGTCATGGCACTTTTTTTTTTGTTTAAACTTGAGTAAGTGTAGGATTAGTTAGTAGTTCACAGAGGCTTTACCACCAAAAAGAGGTGGTAAAACTAACCAGCCTTTAGTGCAGCAGTCACTACCCTTTCTCCCTTTCCTATGGAAGTATGGCATACGTGATTGTTCCGTCGTTCAGTTTCAGAGTAGCTAATTAATTTCAGCCAAATCTGGCACATCTCACAGTCACTACGTTTTTAGAATTTTTTTTTTTTAAGTGTGGAGGTGAAAGAGAGATCAGAAGAAAACTGTGTTCTGTACCGATATCCAGTAATCCAGATAAGGGAGAGACATTTATAAGTTTCCAGGCATGAGACCAGCTTCAATTAGAGCTTGTACCTTAGACACAGAGGTAATTAATCAGAGGCATAAATCCATAGGAAAGCAGTCTTCATTAGTTCCTGTGTTCCTGGAACCGTGTTGTTGAATAGATGCCTGGTACGAAGGTAAGTAGAAGTAGCAGACCTCCAACAATCCTTTCAGATGAGTTATATAGAAACCCTGATTGGTTTGGGGGTTGGGGTTTTTTTTCTGGTTCATGTGAAATTTGCTGCAAAAGCAAAAATGCTGCTCATGAGAATGGTATCCTGGCCTGCTGCGGTGAATATAGTCATACTGAAAGACCATGTTTACATCATAAAAAAATCATATTGTTAAGTCCTCTGTTTGCCTCAAGGTTAGTTTAAGGCAAAATGGGAGAGCATTAAAGACTCCTAGAACATTACCTCATTTGAGAAAGTGAGGGCTTTTTAAAGAACTTTTTTTGTCAAGAAAGACCTTATATGCAAGCTCAGACCTCTGAATTCTGAAGCCTGTGAGACAAGCACGGCTCCTCTAGCTTAAGGTGCGAGTTGCACGGGACATAAACACCGCTAAGCTGAACTAGGTTCCAGTTCTCTTTCATGAATCCCACTATTGAAACTTGACACAAGCGAAAAAGTGACAAAAACCTTTGCAAATCATCAGTGTATTTTGTGTAATTTCTATTAGCTTCTCCAAATGTTAGGCCATAAATCCATAGTTCTGATGTGTGTGTTTAAACAACTCCCTGTTCATTTTTTTCATAGATCTTGTCCGAGCATGTATGAAACAGAACTGACCTTTCTAAAAACTCGGGCTGTAGAAGGCACGTGCACCCTTTTCTGTTAAACAAAACAAAAATGGGTTACAAAACAGCTGACCGCGTTAGGTTAATAACTTAAGAAAGAGTGGGAAAACGGGGTGACCGGTGTCGGCGTCTTTCTGAGCGGCCTGCTGAACGGGAGGAGAAGGGCAGGGTGGCTCGGGTGTTGCATTAACTGGCTGTAGCTCTGGAGAGGAGCGAATTGTCCGCTGGACCGGTGCTGTGGGGTTACCCAGAGAACGTATAGTTTTGGCCGATGGGGGTCAAGTCTAGAAAACCTAATTTTTGCTCAAGTTATTAAAACATTTCGGTGGTGCTGCTGGTTTAAATTAGCCCTTTATATGCTGCGTTAGACATCATCCTTCCACATACGTCCCTTCTACACCAGCTACCTTTGTACGCCTATCCTATAGCTATTCCTCAGAGATAATCCCTAGCATATGGCAGGGGTCGGTCCCGGTGCGATGCTCCTGGTTGTCCCTGGTTGACTTGAGCAGGCAGAAGAATCCTGAACATCTCAGAGCTGCTCCTCTGCTTAAGCCACGGTGCGCGGTGGGCAGGGAAGGGGCACGGGGGGTACAGTGGACCCTGGGGGTAGGGGTGTCACCCCGCAGTGGTTCGGGGAGGCACCCTCCTCGGCGGCGAAGGGGATTCCCCAGCGCTCCTCGCGGCAGCCCTCGCTCCCCTTCCGTGCTCCGCAAATGCCCAGCAGCAGACACAAGGGTTAAAATCCGTGGGACCCGAGGGGTTTCATAAAACCATCAGTTCTCTGTAGCTGAATAATCGCAAAAAGCGACTCATGTTTCATCAAAGTTGTAGTTTATCCCCGCCAGACAACTGCAAGCGTTTCTGTGGTATGTATTAGACCAACGTACAGTCCGTGTGTGAACGCGGTCCGCGCACACGCGTTCAACGTCGGAGGAACCTGTCTGTGCAAATGTGCCTGATTCTTGTTTGGTTTTACTGTCCTAGGGAATAATCTAACCCCCTCTCTGAGGGAGCTGAGCGGCTCTTTGGGGATTCATCAGGTAACCCATGGTAGGGTTCGAGAAAGGCTCAAAATCAATCCTTACGCATACTTGAATGTCAGATTTTGAAATCTGGTTTGCACAAACGCTTGTGCCAATATATAACTTGATTACGCAAATGCCCGTGGAAAGCAAATAGAAGAGGTCTGAGCGTGGCCAAAACCACCTCATTTTTTTAAAAGAAAAAAAAAGTATTTATGGAAGAATTGTGCAATGTTTGATGTAGCTTTATTGCCGCTCGAGAGACGCGTGCGCCTGCTTTCCCGACTGCCCTGGAGACGGGAGTTGTGGGCGCGCTGCTGCGGGCGGCCCTCGCGCTTCCCCTTCTTTAAATTTGGGAATTTCGGTCACAGACGGAGCTTAAACCCCCCAAAAGGGGGGGGGGGGGCGCTGGGGCGAGGCTGCCCGGGGCCCGGGCCCGCCCCGCCGCGTGCCGCCCCGTGCCTGCCCGCTCCGCCCCCCCGAGCCCCCGTCAGCGGCACCCGCGCGGCGCGGGCGGGGCCGCCTCCCGGAGAGCCGCGCCGGGGGAGGGGGGGACTCGGCGGCGCCCGTCTTCTGATTGGGTGAAGCCGACGCTCGGCCCCGCCCACTGTAGCTCTCCCAGCTTTCTCATTGGATGGTGCCGCGGGGCCGGCCGGAGCCCAACCCCCCCCGGCTCGCCGGCCAGTGAGAAAATGGTTGCTGGGCAGGTTGAAGGGGCCGCTGGCCAATAGGAAGGCGGGCAGCTGGCGGGTGCGGTGCGCGGAGTGCCCCCCCTCCCCCCCCCCCCCCCCCGCGCTGCCGCCGTGGGTGCCGCGGGCGGAGGGAAGGGCGGAGCGGAGGCTGCCGGGGCCCGGCGGGGGTGGCGCTCGCCTCCGCCTCCTCCCGGTCGGAGTCCCAGCCCCGCCGAAGGGAGCCCGGCCGGCTGGCTAGGGAGGGCACGGCAGGCTGCGAAGGAACGGGGGGGGGTTTCCTCCGCTCCCAGGTAGGGCGCCGGGCAGGGTCGGGCCGGGCCGGGCGGCGGGTGTGAGGGAGGCGCCGTGAGGGGGCAGGGGGCGGGAGGGCAGCCCCCACCCTCCCCGGGCGTGGGGATGGCGAGCCTGGGGGCAGGGAGCCGGCACGGCGCGGGGGGGGAAGGCAGCGGCGGGCGCGGAGGGACGGCTGGGCAGGGCGGGCGGCCGGGGCGGGGGGCGGTGGGAGCCCCCTGAGGGGGCAGGGGGCCCCGCCGGGGGGGTGGGGGCAGGGCACGGAGGCCGGGCGAGGGGAGGGCGGGGGCCCGGCGGCGCCGGGGTGGCGGGGACAGGTGGGGAGGGACGGCGGGAGTGCGGGCGCGGCGGGCCCCGAGGAGTTCCGGCGGGGTGAGGGGGTGCGGGGCGGGCGGGGGCGAGCGCGGCCGGGGCTGGGGAGGCCGCCGCCCGGGGCGCCAGGAGCGGGGACTGCGGTGGAAGTTGTTAGCGCAGTTATAATTAGCTCGGCCGGGGTCTGGGGTAAGCCGGGGAGGAGGAAGGGGGAGGAGTGTAACTTTTCGCAGCTCGGGAAGCCCAAGGTTGTCTCTGGTTACTGCTGCCCGCCCGGCGGGGGGAGGCGCGGGCGGCCGCCGCAGGAAGCACCAACGGGGCTCCTTCCACAAAGGCCAAATGGTGGCAGGCTCCCTCGGGTTTGGTTAGCACTTGTGCGCTCGCAGGAGCGGCTGCAGGGAGGGTGGCAGGGAAGGGGCTGTCCCCGAATCGCAGCTTTTTAATTCTGGCAGGCGCGATCGCCGCTTCGTGATAGTTGCGAGTTGTGTATTTGGTGCGGTTGCGTTTTTAATAGCAGGTTTTGTTTGTCTCGATAAACGTGTATGGTAGTCTGAACTACAAGTAGGTGGATAAGCCTGGAGGAGCATAAGCTTGGTCTCTTCTATGCGTATCGTAAATTCATCTCACTAATAGACGCAGTTAATAATTTTTGCCCTAGATAGGCCTGGAATTTTTCAAGCTATGTTGGAACCGTTCATTTCTAAAAACATAGGTAGGAGCCATGTGCAGTAGTTTTCTACTTTGTTTTTGATTTAGCTAAGATTCTTTAGCTCAGGCAGTTAACTGCAATGTGGAAAACGCCATTAACATTGAAATTAATGCTATCATCTCAAATTTCTTAAGTGACCCATAAACAGATACTAGGAAACTGCAAGGGAAGGCAGTGAAGAAAATGAAAGAAAAAATAATCTGCTGCACGTATAATTCATAGTGATTTATAGCTGCTCTGTGTATTTTTTTTTTAACTGATTGTAGAAACTAAACCTAGTAACCCTACCTCTGTACTTCTGTCCTGTACTTCTTCCTGACACTCACCCCAGTGTCAGATCATACAGGGGAAAAATCGTAACCTCAACAGTTAATTTTGCATGAGTCCTTTAAAGTATATAATAAAGGAATTAAATTTGATAACTTCTTGGACTTAAGCTCCTTCTAGCAAAAGGTTGGACTTCTCAAATACAATTAACAATACTAATTTTTTATCAAATGCTTTTAGCTTGCTTTTTTTTTAACTAGGGTGCTGAAGTCTAAAACTTCAACATTTTAGTACGCTTGTTAGCTTTTTTAGGATTCTTTAATGCTAAAAAGACTTAGCAGTCTAACACATTTGCTCTTTTATATGCATTGTATAGAAAATGCAATGAATGTGCACCTCCCCCTGTGACCTAACAGGTACGCTTTAATAAACCTTCTGAAGTCCTGCTGTTTCAAAGCAAATGGATTATGAATCTTCATTTGTCTATTTGGTGGGGTTTTTTATTTATTTACAAAAAGGATGGATCTCCTTATGATAGGAAAGGAGTCAGCTTCTAGAAGGAGGAGGGAGATATTAATGTGTTTATTGCTGTGGGTTAGGTTTGGCGTTCTAGGTCACGGGCATTTTACTGCTGTTTTACTGCATCTTTACAGTTCCGAGATTCTGTAAACGGAGGAGCCCTTTGCTAGCATCAGGCTATCAGTTGCTATGTAAGATGAACTGTATTCGTTTACTTGTCCATCTGTCTAAATGTAAGACTGCCTTTCACTGTGTATTATTATTTTAAGATTTGTAAAATAACGTATGAACTCTTGATCCTTCATCATGAAGGACTGTATTTACCTGTATAAGTACAGATCCTTGCTCTTGTGGTAAATTTGTGAAGTAATTGGTTTGCTGTAGTTCGGGGGAAGGTGTCTCTGTGTGTGTGTGTATGTTTGTATATTGTACACACACAAACATGTTGAATACAATCCAGACGGTAGGCTGTTAGCCTGTATAAGGGCTTTAATTCTTGGAATTAAAAAACTTTGATTCTTCAGTTGGAGTTGACACCTCAAGAGCATGGATCATGCAATTCGCTCCCCATCTCCTAGCCTAGTCCATAGTTTACTGTCACTTCAGCCTTTTCACATTTCCCAGAGTTTCCAGTGCCTTGATCTAATCCATGATTTAATCCATGTGGTCTCTAGCCAAACTGCAGATGTTGCTTTATCAGGGTTTTGATGAAAATGATGCCACACTGAATATTATATGCAGTCATAGGACATCCTGCCAACTATCTTCTCATACTGGTTTTGTGTATGCTGAAAATGAGGAAAGTTAGGGAATTTCATAAAAATCCAACTCCTTTTTCAGCCTGTAAATGTTAGGGGATAATTCTGAAATGTACTTCTTTAAAGTTCATAGTATTGTCTCTCCTGATACGTGATTTCCGGGATGATTACAGCTATAAATCGATGTTCAGTAACCTGAAGAAATATCAATGCAAGTTCTTATCCTAAAGCCTAACACTTAGAGGATCAGCGTTCTATTCTGTAGTATTCGTTTATGAAAGATAATTTCCACTTTTTATGTGTTCATAGGTGAAACTATTAGGTCCTCTTATTTCAGTGTACTCAGGAACTTCTGTTTTTCTTACTCAGTTTAACTGTTTTAATAGGATTTAGCACAAATCATTTAAAAAGTTGTATTGAATTGTGTGCTTAATACTTATAATTTTTTTAAAAAATCACATAGTAATGAAATACTGTTGTTTGGTTTTGTTTTGTTTTTCCCCTGAAGTCACATCATCCTACCTCGGTGGATGGCTTGGCCTCTTGAATAGTTCAAGACTCTTGGATGACCACACTTTATGCAAAATCTGGAATCTTCCTGCCTGGACTCCTTTCTGTTCTCTAAGGGTAACTACTTGTATGTTTTTATGAAATCATATCTTACGTGTATAGTGCATGTTCTGATAATCAGCTGTAGATGTTATTTTTGTGGATTAGAATGGTAAACTGAAAAATAATTTTTAAAAACAGGGTACATAGTATAAAGGGAAGGGCTTTAGGCTTACTGAATAGTATAAGCTCTTAGGTTTGAATATTCTGAATTTGCATTACTCCCCCCCCCCCCCCCCATAATGAGGAAGTACTATAATTAATAAAGAATATAATATTGCCATAAGATCACATTTCTTGGAAATTTGTTAACTAAGGCCTCAATCTTACAGCGAGGTCCACTGTTCAGTTGCTGAAATTGATGTTACAGTCTTGGCTTGTGAGGAGAAGGCACTTTGGATACTGAAGAAAAGTTGTTGTGTGCTACTCTTTTAGAGAAAATTTTAAGTGATTTCTGATTTGGTTATTGAAAATGATTTATCTAAATATCCCATACAGAGAGCTAGAGTAAATGCATGGTCCTCTATCATGAAAACAGAGCTGCTTTTTTTTCCCTTGGTTGCTTTTACTGTCAATGGTCCGATTTTTCTGTTAAACTATGGGCATGCCGATTTGATACAGTTAATAAGCTATAACTTTTTGTTATTAATGGATCTTTATTTAGATCACTGTAACCCTAAAATACATGTCAGTGTTGTGTAGGTGAATACATCCAGTATCTCTGTATTTGACATAAATAGGTACCGTAAAGAAAACAGATTGAGAACTGTTGAAGCTGTGAAGAGGTATGTCATCACATTTGCAGTGCTAATGATCATTTGTCTCTCCAGTGAGATACTTTGGTGGGACCCTGGTGGTTTGATTCTTGTTGTTTGGATTCCTTTATGTTCTCATTTAATTACAGTTTAGTTTTACTATCGGAGTTTCTAGATTTGCTAAGTCTTGATCATGGGTCAGCTTTAGCTAACTACTATTGATCCTTAGTTTAAATGATTCCGGGTGCTTCTTCTGCTAAAAAAAAGAAATCCACCCAAAATTCCTGAAAAAAAATCTGCTAAACACACTCTCATTAAAAATATACACCTGTGAGCTTTATTTGTAAATGTGGAACTAAATATGGAGAGGAAGGAGAAGACTAACAGTGGTTTAGTTTGTTTTCTTTTAAGGATGGACGTTTTTCTCTACCTAGCACTGGTAGCGCCTCAGCAGCTTTCTATATTAACCTCTAGTGACCGATATCAGCTGCTGAGAATACAGCTCATTTATTGTCATAAACAGCCCAGATCCGCTTGTTTTCGCTTCTGGAAGGTACACATCCTAACAGAGGAGTTTCTTCTCCAGAGTGAAATGTTGTGCTCTGAAACTTAGCTGCAGTAGTTTGTAAAGCAAAGCTCTTACCAGTGCTTTATGAAATAAAATGGAAGTAAGGAACTTAGGAAGATGTCCGTTAAGTGCAGGAATTTTCCAGATCCCATTAGACATGACATAAACAGATTGTCTGGGGGGGGGTTCAGACGAACTTTTAAATCAAGGTTAAAACTTACTCCCAGGTGCTTTCTAAACATTATTTCAACTCCTAAAAAATTAGTGTATTAGACATATTTATTCTCTACTTCCACAAATAGTGAAGTGACAGTGGGAAGGTTATGAATTTCAGACTATTTCTGTGCTAGACTCAGTCTTCCTCTCATTCCTTTCCTCCACTTAATGCTATTCAACCTACTCCTATTTTTAAAATACAGGAAAGGATGCTGGCTACATCCATAGGTGTGGGGTTTTTTCTCTGTGGTTTGGGGGTTTGGTTTAGGGTGTGTGTGTATGTGTTTGGTTTTGTTTTCTTGGGTTTTTGTGTGTGTGTTTTTTTTTTTTTTAAGTCTGAACACTAGTATATCTTGGTTCTGTGTTCCATTTGCTTTAGTAGTAACAGACTTAGGTGTGTTATAGGTCAGGATTTGGTGACCAAAAAGTTTTGACGTTAATTCTCCTTTCTTTGAGCAGCTATTTTCTGGTCATTTCTAACTCCTGTAAAGAAGTTGTTACATAGGAGTTTAGGTATGGGAGTAAGCTGGTAGGACTGCACTCCTCCCTGTATGCACACTTTTAGCCACTTGGTGCCTTCTCCAGCAGTTACTCATCTTGGCTAAACTGGGGCAGGGCTGGGGGGGGTGGGGAGACAATGTGTATTTTAAAGTGTCTTCAGGTCCAAATTACTTTTTACTTTGGTGTTTTAATCCTCCTTCCCTCACTTCCTCTTAATTTTTGCTAGCAGCCAAGATGTGATGTTATGGGGAGCTCCAGCACTTGCTGAGGACACCAGATCAGATACGCTGTTCTGTGTAGTCTGACAGCTTACTGTGTTACGTAAGTCATGTTTAAGTGATCAGTGTTAAGTCCGGATGGGAGGAAAGGATTTATACTGTATCTGTGAACTGTACCTTCAGCCTTACCTTCTTCTTGTGCAGCTTCTTACACTTGGAATACTAGTCAAGAGCCAGTCCACCGCTTAATTAAAACTGTTAATGAAGTTGTGTTGCCTAAGTTAAAATGTATGTCGGGTAGGGGAAAGATTATAATTAAAAATAGTATGCAGCATACATCAAATAATTCTGGGAAATAACCATAACTGTAGGGATGTTTGTCTTCCTCTGCACTTCCTGCAGATAGATATGTGCTTGTGAAATGTGTGTCTGTGCAAGAGAGGGGAGAGCAGGAAATCAGGCTATCAGTCAGCTTCGGTCAGTCACTAGCACAAGTTTACAATCCAAAGAGACTTCTGTCTGTTTTTACTGTTACGTGCTTTCTACAGTTACGAACCAAAGGAGACTTTGAAAGGGAATTACCCAAATTACAATAGCAAGGAGTCTCTAATTTTGATTTTAGTACTTAAGTTGCATTACTGAAAACTAGACAGGCAGCTTTCACTCATGAGGTGCTTCACCTATTCAAATCTGCTAATTCTATCCTATGAGAAAAAGTAATTTATCACTTTGAGACAATCTTAGGCTGAAAAATGCAACACTGTGGCTGTATGAAAAGGATCAAACAGGTCTGAATTTAATAATATCCTAAAAAGAAAAGCCAGAAGGGACCACTATCAATGAAATGATTTTGACCTGCATAGTGCAGGCCAAGTACTTTATTGGTGATCTTGCTATTTAAACATATTCTTAATGGTAAATGAGTAACTCTTGTGTAGTTGACTAGAGTGCTTGTTTTGTGCATGAGAAGTTCATGTTCAGACAATACTAACTGTGGCAATCGTGGTTTATATACTCGTGTTTCTTGAAGCTTTACTGAAAATTAAAGCTGTGTGCAGTTCTGAGTTCTAAACATTGTGTAACTTGCTCTTAAAACCTTTTTTGGAAGGTGAGGAAGAGGAAATTAAGTAGTAGTCTGCCCAGATAGAAGTAATTGAGGGTTTTCACATGCTTTATTCTTCTTTGTGACTGTTTCCAGCTGTACTTCCTAACCATGTGTCAGTGGCAGCTGCACTGCACTATCAGACCCTGTGACAGATGGAGCTGTGTTTTTCTTCTGAAATGGTGGCACGAGTCCTGTATTGTCCACAACGCATCGCAATGTGAATTTTTCTTGGTAGCCTGGAATGTTTCTTCTGAGTAGCTGCGCACTCTGACCAGGCCTGTTTGTTTGGTATTCTGTGTGGATTTGCCAACCAGGGCCGTGCCTCTTGCCTCCAAGTTTTTTTTCAAACCCTGGTATGGTGTAGGATTACAGTGCATGGTGGCTTCTTCCCCTCTTAGCAGGGAGGAGTTTCTGTGAAATGTCCTCCATGGAACTGGAAGGAACTGAGGAACATGCTGTCAGGGGCAGAATGTCTACGTACAGACTCCTTTGTAGTTCAGTGACATGGATGAAGAGTTTGGCACTCCTAAACATTGAGTTTACTTTGCTTCCTTTTCTCTATATCTGCAAAATAATTTTAATTTAAAAAGAATTCTGCCATAAGTGGCCTGGCGCTCAGTTTGCATTACTATAATGAGAGAAGATGAGAAAATGCCAGAAAATTATTGAGATGTGGTGTTCCCCGTTGTTCTTTGTTTTTTCATGACAAAAGATTCTAAAATAGAGCATCTGAACTCACAAAAATTTCGTTGTTGAATTTTTTCTTAAAGGTCACGAGAAGGGTGACTTACAGCTTGCTGCTTTTATTATTGAACAGCTGTGTATAGATCTCACATTTGAAGTTGACATAAACTTTAATTTTTGTTCAGTTTATTTACTTACAAATTATGGAGTTATCAGATTGGCACGTTCCAAAATCCTGTTACTTGATCCAATTTTTTGAGATCTGAGTAGGTTCCTGGAATTAGGCTGGAGTAAGGAGAGTGCAGTTTCTAGACACTCTTTGTGTTTTAGTATGCCCAACTTGTGCTTCTTTGAACTGGCTGTGCCGTTCTGTCAGCTGGCTGAAAGGACTGACGACTGTGCAGCAGTCAGTAATACGGGATTGTCTGGGCATGGTAGTGTGGATTTTTGTTTCTTTTCCTTAGTACCAAAAATTGAAGTGGGGGGAGCACTGCATAATTAAATAATGTGATCAACATCTTATATTGCAAAGTAATGCTGTTAAAAGAGAGCATTTGATTGGTGTGTGAATTTTGGGTTTGGGATGTGTGTGTTAATACGCAATGCTACAAGAGGACAAGTTACTTAGAAAATATGGAGTAGTTTGTTAAGGATATGACCCCGTCAGAAACTCTTGTGCTAGAAAGTAAAGCAAAAGGCCTGATAAAATGTAGATTAGCTGGTAACAAAGGGGCTTTGTATCTTTTGTAGGTCAGCAGCTGAGTGTGTTTGACAAGAACTGAAATTTAATGTCTCCTGTAGCAACCATGACACTAGTCATTTTTAAATCCACTGTACCAGTGGTACTCTGGTTTTCATTAGCCTTTTCCAAATTTTTATGTAACCTCTGAAGTCATCTAGCTCCTGGAGGGAGACTTAGGGATCCTTGCAATGAGGCAAAAATCATGCTAAACAGGCAGAATTTCTAAAACATAAGATAGGACTATGTGTATTTTTTAAAAAAAAAAACAATCTTTCAGGAGAGTGGGGAGTCTGTTAAGTAGAAACATTTGAAGTTGGAGCAAATAATGTTTCTTGCACTTCATTTTTATAGTTCAGAATGCTGTCATGCTCAAGCTTTGTTACATATTTCTAGAATGCTCTGGGACAAATTTTAGGAAGGAAATTTGAGGAATGAGAAGGAGGGCATTTGCGTCTATGAGCATGAAATATTTAGTCTAATTAGACTACTGTATGAATTTAAAAGTTAAACGTTTCATTTTAAGTTGTTTTTGTGAAATTATATATCCTCGCATATGACAGTTTGCTCTTTAAGCTTGCTTAGAGAATTTAAATACTAGCACATTTTTGAGATGTTAGAAATTAACATTATGTCATTCAAATAGATAAATCTAGTATTTCCTGTGTGTCTAATGAAGTGTAAATATATATTTTAAAACATATAGCAGTAAATTGTCAAAATCAAGCATTCTAAATGTATAAAATATCAGAATTATTGTTCCCTGTATGGCCTTAATTTCGTTCCCTTGTGAGTGTGAATTTTGGTCTGCTTTAATTAGTGGAGAGAAAAAAGGAAAAAAAAAAAGCCCCACAAACTAGTGTGCAGTGTATGGGACGGATGGTGCTTAGTGAACAGCCATTTTGATGTATATTTTTATTCTTTATGGTAATGGTATGGGGTAATGCCTTAGGTAGTAAACAACATTTAAATGCTACTTAAAATGGAAAGTTAATAATTTTATTGTGTTTTCTATGATTTGTAGACACTAATTGTCTTCATGATATGTTATGAGTTGGTATATTTAGTAACAGTTTTACTGTAAAGTTCTGCATAATCATGATTTTCCATAGATTGTGTCTAAAATTATCGGTTGCTGACGGTGTTGTTGATAGTTTGAGGATGCCTGACACACACACACACACACACACACACACACACACTGCCCCCCCCAAGTACTTTTTATTATTGTATTTGGTGCCTGAACTGTGTATCCAGATTTCTGCAGATATTATTTGTAATTGAGTGCTTGGTACTGTCTGGTTCTGTTTGCTCTAAATGGCGTGCTGGGATGGGGGGAATGATCACCTAGGTGAACAGGCACACCACATGCAGACACCTTAGGTTTTCTTAAAGAGATTCAGCTGGTGCTGTGGGAGTTTAGCAGAAAACTTGGGAGTAAAAAAGACTTCCAGAGTTAAAAAGTTGCAGCACTGGTAAAATCACAAGTAACTGAAGTTTTTTGTTGTTTCTTTAATAGTGAACATGTTAGTAAACTGAACCATGGGCCAAACTACTACCTCTTATGTAAAAACGCATTCTTAAGACAAATGCAATTTCATCCAGGTATGTCCCTAGAAGAAAAAGTGGGTATGATCAGGAAGTCTTACACTCCTTTACCAACTGTCTGGTTTTTGCTGTGTGTCTTACTGAGAAGTATGCACTGCTTGCTTACTTTCTGTTCCTCCAGAGGAGCTGAGTTCTCCAGCAGTCTTGTCTAGGCAGATGGAGGTAGCCATGGAGCCCTGCAGTGCTTCCTGCAAATCTGGGGAAATCCCAAAAGTAAAAGAGACTTTATCCTGCTGCCTTCTCCTTGTCTCCAAAAGTCTAGCAACAGGCTAGCAGCTGGCAGCTGCAGCAATCAGCTGAGCTATTGCTGGCAGTGTCCAGTGCTCACATGAAAAAGAAGCAGGGAGGCCCTCTGCAGTATGCAGGGTCTGGATCATTGTGTATGAAGGATCTGCCCATAATCTGCCATTGGGTGTCTAATTTATGATTGCTTAATTTTTTTAAATTGTTTGGGAGTGAGGTGTCTGTATTCCACAGACACATCAAGATATGTGTAATCAAGATTTTACCAGTGTTTCTTGTGCATGCTATACTCCTTTTCTGGGTTTATACAAGTGATTGCATAGTGCTTGCTGTCCCTGATAAATGGCTTTGTATTTTGAATGGTAATTGCAAAGTATCCAAGCATGTATTTGTTTGGATCACGTGTTTTAGGTGTGTGTGCATACAGTTTTTTGTACCACAGTGCTCTAGACCTACCATATTTCAATGCAGAAGCACACAAAGAGACTGAAAGCAACTAAATCCTATTCCTTTTCTTTTAGCTATTTACCAAAATTGGTCACTTTTAAAATGCCATTTGATACACTCCTGCTGGATGTCCATAGTGTTAAGTCAGTAGCAGGTTGTGAACCAGCAGCCACGAGCACTGATCATCACTCTGTGAGCTCTGTGGCCCAGCCAAATTTCCTCCCACTGTTTAGCTAAACTACTGAGCCATGGAATGGATATAAGGATCCCATGGGAGGCCTTGTTGTTGGTCTTGCTGGGTGGTTCAACTGTAGTAAAACAACTTTAAGTCACCAAAGAAGGGGGAGAGAAATGAGTTCTATAGAGAGTTCCCAGAGACACTGAGCAAGACATTAAGAATACCTTAATGAGATAAAAATGGGTGTTGAAACTAGCTTTAAAGTCTTACCTACTGTACCTAGGAACGAATGTTAAAATGAAAATGTTGAAATATTCTGTATGGTTATTATACTCCTTAGTATAAACACCTATTTTATTTCATGTGGACGTTCAGATATTTCTCATTAATGATTTTTTGTATGCTATATAATTTAAATGGATAAGACGCTAAAAAGCTCACCTATTAAAGATTTTAAATAATTAAATTCATATTCTCATAGTAAGAGTTAAAAGTAAACCTTAAAACCAAAACTTAAAGTATACAGCTTTTTTAGAAAACAGTTACTGTATTTCTTTCATGTTTTCTGCTTGAAAAAAAAAATAGTTGTGAAACAATAGAGCTGGAAAGTGCATCTTCTCAATGACAGTAGTATGTTGTGCAGGTCTGTCTTTCAGCGTTCTGTGGTATTCGGGTCTTAAGTTGACCGATACGCTGTATGCTACAGACTTTTCAAAAGTGTCTGTTGAGATCTTGCAGAAGAAGCAATAGTCTTGCCCAAGGTTAATTCCTAATTTCTCTCTTTCAGGTTCATGTTGGGGAGAGGTCTAAAACGCAAGTTGAGTGACTATGAGGAGAACATGGCTGGTCTCTCGAGTGCCTTTGATTCCAGTCGAAATCTGCCATATCCACTTAAGAGGCAGTTGGTGCTTAATATGTGCCTCACCAAGTTACAGACATACAAAATGCTGGTGGAACCGAACTTGCACCGCTCTGTCCTCATAGCCAACACAGTACGGCAAATTCAAGAGGAAATGAGACAAGAGAGTAATCAGCAGCCAATTAACGTCTGCCCTGGCATTACTCCTAGTTCTCACAGCTACACAGGGATGGAGTCATCTGGGATTTCTCTTCAGTTGCCTTCAGGTATTAGTCAGCAAGAGTCTAACTGTTGCGACTTGCGGTCTGTAGAAGACCCAATTGAAAATAGCCTGCTGATAGTGTCAGATGATGATATGTCATCTGCTATTTCATCTATTCTGAAGGATTTAGACTTTGTAGAAGATATAAGCCCGCCTACTTGTCTGGTTCCTACTGGAGACGACCAGCCAAAGTTTCCAGAAAATACCGGTCTAAAACTAGAAGATGATAGACAGGATTTGAAGGGAGCTGAATGTGTGTTTGGTTCCTTTGAGATTTCAAATTCAACTAGTTACTTGAAGGATTTGGCAATAGATGACATTTTTGAAGATATTGACACTTCAATGTACGATTCAGACTTTTGTTGCCCTCCACTAATGCCGCCCAGACCACCATCTCTTGCTACAGAAGAACCATTGAAAACCTTTCCATCTTGCAATTCTTCTTCAGCAAGCAACATTCAGATATGTAGAACAGATCTGAGTGAGCTGGACCACATCATGGAAATTCTCGTTGGATCCTGATACTTGTTTTACCCAAAGATACTTTTTAACTGCCACTTCGATTTGGTTTCAGGATAAAAGCCACTGGAAAAGTTGTAAAGAATTCTTTAAAACACAAACTAAAAATAATTTGTCCGTAGTGGGAATTTCTAAATAATTCCAAAACTTATGAACCAAAAAAAGTGGCAGGTTTTTTTTTAAAAAAAGAAATATTTATTTATCAGAACTGTGCAATCATCTTTTTCCTTCCAGGGTGTATGTGGAACAATAGGCACATACCCTTATATCACCCCTCATGCCTCTTTCAATAAACTTTTTTATGTGCAATTTTTAATTTGTCAGAAGAATTTACATGCAAAACAAATTTCATATGAGATGATCTTTTACAAAGCCTCCACTTTATTTTTAATATCAGAGTCTATGCCAAGTTGGCATACGTCAAGTTGCATAGTTGGATTGCGTGGATTGCAGACGCATTACTAGAGATGGGTATATTTTAAAAATGAGACACGCTTTGCTTTCTTTTGATCAGAAAAGCAGATCAGGACACTTATCAACGAAGTCTCTTGCATTTTCTAAAGCATTCAGAACTATTTATTTTTGTAAATTTTATAGTCTTTCTACATTTTACTACGTTATTTCATCATAGTTCAAATATAATGGACTTCTAGTTGGATGTGTTTAGCACTACCTCTGAGCTGAAATGCTTTAACTCTTTCCAGTGCTTCGTCTAAGACTGCAGATCTTTTGTTTCTATTTTTTTTCTGGGGGAAAGTACTTCTAACTCATTAAGCTGATCCTTTGACAGTGACCTAGCTGATTTGTGAAATCAAGGGTATTCAATGTTTAAAAACTTTTAAGTATTTACAAATGTAATTTATATGTAGATTGTGCAATTTAACATTTTTCTGTCAGTATTACGTGCTTAGATTTTGAATAATCTTGGCGTTCTTTAAATTAAAACTTACTATGTACAGGTAGCTTTTTAATCTGTTTTGGAAAACACTGTCCTTCAACCCTGCTTTCACTACAAAGTTTAAGATGATTTTTATGTGCAATATTATTTAAAAAGATACACATTTGTATACCTGGCATTGTGGAAAGAAACGCTTCAAACTTAAAACTTCTAGCACCTTTGGAGGATACTCAAGAGAGTCAGCATTTCTGTATCCTTTAAGAAACAAAGTTGAGAACGCTTCTTACTACACCAGTGCTTACTGCTTTGAATACTCCTGAAATACTCGTTGGTATGTGGCGAGTCAGTGCTGATGACTAAGGACCATCCTGCAGCTGTGTCCCTGAGAGCTCAGGGTCTGACGGCTCAGGGCTGGGGCCGGGGTTGGCTTCGGAAGCGTCGCGGTGGGGCAGTCGCTGCTGACGGTGCTGCAGACTGTGCGGGGGAAGGAGGGGTGCGTGCGTACGGCCGGTGTGTATGCAAGTCTATATAAGCGCACTCAGTGATGGAAGATGAGATTTGCAGTGAGAACTATTTTTCCGTAAGACAGTTTGGATACTGTGTTTCGGCTTGAACTGAGGTCTGCGTTGATCCTTGCTGTCGTCTTCTGAACTACACACTTGCACATTAGTTTTGGGTTTTTTTAATTTTATTTTTTAATTATAAAACTTTGTTCTTGAAAGCTGCAGCACCTGTCTTGTAAGAAAATTTGCAGTTGTAAAAGCTTTGCTTTGGTTTGTTGTTTTTTGGGGGTTTTTTTGTTGTTGTTCTGCTGAGACTTTTCACGAATGGGGCATCGGCAGAGAAGAAAAATGTTGCTGGAGTGTTGCATCTCACAGAAGTTGAAATCCTGGCCCTGTTGAAGGGGCCAGGGTGTCACCTGGTATTTCTAGCCTTGACTGATGCTGTGGCACACCTACCTTGTGCAAAGATCTCCGTTTTTTACTGTGACTATTTTGGTTAACAGTTAGCTGCCGATACAATTGGGTATCCCAAACCAACGGAGAACCAGTTCAGGTCACGTCCTCGCAGCCATCTGGGTTGTTTAGCAACCGAAGGGTATAAATGTATTTATATGCATATAATGTATTGATTCTAATATAAAACTTCTGATCTAAAGTATTTTGAATTGCTGGATAAAGGGATTCGTTTGAAGAGTGTATAAATAGTTCTTGAAGAGGTACAGCTTCAGAATGTACACAGATTGTGCATTGTGTATAGACTACTCTGGCTTTTCCTCAGCCTCTACTTTTGTATTAAAGATATGACTGAATAAATCCTTGAAATACTAAGGGCCTTCTGCACTGTGATGAAGCAGAGTTGTGGTTAAAAATGTCTTTAAATTCAGTGATGAGGAATAAAACAAAAAGACTGCATCTAATTTCTTTTTGCATTTGAAAATATGGAATGTTACTATGCAGTAAAGATATTTTGGTATGAAAATTGTATCATGTAGCAAATAGTGAACACTTAATAAATCCACTTACTCATAAATCCACTTACCTTGCAGCCCCTGCAGAAACATCAGAGAAGACAACTTGCTTTTCAGCATTTACATGCTAAAGTTTTTTATATACTTCAGAAACAGATTAAATTGTTGGTAGGTGTTTTATCAAATAACTCAAAATGCAATTTTTGTTCAAGTGCTTGCTACAAAGCTCTGTTTCTAATCGGTTGCTTGCATCACAGTGCCAAGACCATAAGCTGGTATGTAATGCAGTTCGGTTATGTATGGAATTACATGCAAAGGGAAGTTTAATTTTTAAATATGCACAAACTAATTTTAAAATCCTTCCATGTAAAATGAAGTTAGAGGCTAGTTGTGGTGGACCTATTTATTGTATGTTTGGAAATAAAAGCCACAGTTTTGCAGTTTAACCATTTATCTTTTGAAGCCTTCAGTATTTGACTCTTCTAAAAACAAAACAAGGAACCGTGGTGCCTTGCCACCCTTCATTTGGTCTTTTACTCGCAAAGATGTCCCTAGGTGATTGCTTCTATACCTTTTTTTTTTCCCTCTTCCTTTCTCCCCAAAAATACTAAATACCATCCACAGCTTCGCCTCCCCTTTGTGTGTCGATGGCCCACAGAGCATTTTTTCCAGCCGGCGGGGTGGGGGGATTGCTGTTGTGTGCAGGTGACGTTGTGTGTGTTAGCACTCGGCTGGTTTTTGTCTCGGCTGCCCCGCGTAGCCCTCCGGCCCCTGCAGCGCTTGGTGTTGCTTCAGGGCTTGCTGTGCCTGAAAGCACGTGTCGGGTTCGAGTGTCCTTGATGCACGTATTGTCGACACTTCAGACTTGCATGCTTGTCAGTCTGGGACAAAAATACTGCCCCTCGCTGCTAGTGGAAGGTTGTTTGCTAGGCTGTGCTAACACAGATTACACCAGCGACTTCAGGTTTAAAGGTTTCCATCCTCTTCTGTCGTGGACCTGTCAAATGAGGTCCTGGCTCTTCTGCATGAACTTCATTTTATCAATGAGGCTGCATTGGCTGCTACTGACAGAGCAGGGGTTCCTCCTGCCTTTTGTCCTGGAGCCTGCTGGCCACAGCGAGAAAAGCACGGGTCTACAAGTAACTTCTTCACAGAAATGGACCTTATTGTGGCCTTTCAGTGCTTAAAGGGGGCTTGTAAGAAAGATGGGGACAGACTTTTTAGCAAGGTCTGCTGCGACAGGACAAGGGGTAATGGTTTTAAACTCAAAGAGGGTAGATTCAGACTAGATATAAGGAAGAAATTTTCACGGTGAGGGTGGTGAAACACTGGCACAGGTTGCCCAGAGAGGTGGTAGACGCCCCATCCCTGGAAACATTCAAGGTCAGGTTGGATGGGGCTCTGAGCAACCTGATCTAGTTGAAGATGTCCCTGCTCGTTGCAGGGGGTTGGACTAGACGGCCTTTAAAGGTCCCTTCCATCCCAAAGCACTCTGTGATTCTATAAATCTGGTTTTGGCTGCGAGGTGGTTACCAGCGCGGCGTTAGCCCTGTGACTGCTGATGCTGCAGGACAGACCTGCGCGTGTGCTGGTGGGTCCTGAAGTTCGGCCATAGCAAGTGCTGCCTTATGAAGATGTGCTGCAGTTTAGTCTTTTAAGAAAATATTCTTGAAGTATTGCTTTCAGGTCATGTTAAGACTCTTTAAAGGTGGTGTAGGGTTTTGTATACTTTCATTGATTTTAGACACGCTAAAAAATCTGAAAAAAGTATGCTGAGCAGCAGGGCTCAGTGCTGTGCTGGTTTAGACCAGGGCTAGCTGAGGAGCGCAGGCAGTGCCCGGAGCGCGCTGCTGAGCTCGGTGTTCTGTATACTGGAAGCGAGACGTAGAAAGACTGACTTTCCCACTCAAGCAAGAGTAAAATACACAAAAGAAAATAGCCTGTTAGTTCTGTGAGGAAGATGAGTTATAATTAGTTGCAAAACTAGTTTTGTGCTATTAAAAACCAGTATTAGGAGTGAAGAGTTACGCTATTAAGATGCAGAAGTGTGTCTATAAAAGTATGTATTGCTAAAGCAGACGTTCAGGGAAGCTGGAAGATTTTTGGCGTTGAAGGATTTGCCCAGCGTTCACGGGCATCTTGCCCTTATTGAAAAACAAAGTTGCAACTTCATTCCATACATTTTTCCCTCATTAGGACTCGTTTATCCCAGCGGAGCGCTGAGCCGGCCTGGCTGTGCTTCGGGCCGCGCTGCGGGGCGGTGACCCGGAGGGTCTCACCCGTGGGGCAGCGGGAGCAACGCAGGGCTCCTGCCAGACCGACCCCTCGCGTCTGCTGGCTGCGGGCGTTGGTTGGTTCTTTTCTTTGAATCCCCCAGAGGGGAGCTGGCAACTGAAACTCGCATCCACAGAGAAGTTTGGGGTTTAACAATTGATTTGAACACAGCTCATTTTTAGCCAAATTCCCTCCGCCATCTTAACTGGAGTAGGAGTACTGATTTGAAAGCTGATCTTCACTTTTAAAAAGATCAGAGTGCTTTTAAATCCTGTAATGACCCTGCACTTTGAAAAGAACTTTCAAGCTTTTACAAGATTGTTTGTTTGTTTTTTTACTCCAAGTCTTCTGCACATGTCCAACCAATGGTGGGCTTATGGTGTACTTAGAAATCACCCTAGGGTCTGGAATGCCCCCCCCCCCTTTTTTGTTTGGTAATCAAATTCTGCATATTATTTGGACTTTTAAAAATAAGCCTACAAATATTAGCATTATGCTGTTTCTAAAACAAAGCTTCCCAAAACTTCACCTTCCTACTCTGCTCAGTTTTAAGGATTGATTGTTGAAATAAGTTCCCTAACATTTTACTTCTGTTATACCTTTGAACAGAAGATGCATTGAAATATTTTCAGTCTTTCACGATGTAGTTGTTCCTTTTTTGCAAAGCTGTTTACAGTCTTCCTTTGAAAGGAAACATTTCAGTAATTACATTGCTGATTTGAACTTTCAAAACCTGTATTCTATGGGTATATTTTCCCTCTAATCTCCGTGGAAGAAAAAGGCATTTCTGTCTAGCTCTGCTGTCTAAAACTCTTACCTTGCTTTAGTTTTCACCTTTTCAAAACCCTAAGCAAATGTCAGAAGTCTCTGGTATTTGCTTTCCACAAACACAGAGTACAGTAACATGTTTAGTTCATCAAAACTCAGTATTCACAGCTGAGAGCTCACACCTAAGACGAGAAATGATGAAACCCGTAGCTTAAAACGTACCAAGATACAAGGTTTTATTTCTTCTGTGCACCATTTCCTTGGACTAAGCACCTGCTGCTGCGAGCGGCGCGGTGGGAGAGCGGGCGCAGCCGGCGTCGGCAGGCTCGGCGGGCGCCGGGGAAGGCAGGGGCAAGGAAGCGACCAGCCGCTGCCTGTGCCAAACGCGCTGGAGGGGCTTCCAGCGCCCCTCGTTTCCCCGGGAACGCAGAGGGCAAGGCTGCTTGATGCTACGCGATGCGCCTGGAAACGGTCAGATAAGAATTGGGTCGTCTCCCCAAGCGTGCGCTCTGGTCAGTTAAGAGACAGTGCAATTTTCTCTTTGCAAATACCCCCAAATACGCAGATTGCGTCCAAATTGTGATAAGGGCTGGAGGGCTGCCAGGGCTGCACAACCTTGAAGCTGAGTTGAATTACTTTGTCATTTCAAGTCTGCTAGTCTTTTTCTTTGAAGAGAGAAACTTGTTCATCGCAGACTGAAGGCAGGAGGCAAAGGTCTCTGCGCTCTCCTGTGCAGCCAGGGTTTACAGGCAGTAAGGGCGCCGGTGGCCCAAAGCATCTGCCCAAAAAAAAGAAAAACCTGAAACGCGGAGCCCATCACCCTTGGAACCCCAGTAGTTTTTTCCCCACTGAACCGTAAAGGGCTGAAACCGTTTTTTGGACAGGGCTGTAAAACCTGCTACTGTGCGGGAAAGAGTATGAATTCACCCTTCTCCTGGGGTGACGGTGCACAACGTTCCTCAGTGCATCCATCTGATGTAGCCAAAGCAAAGGGGACCTTGGGAGCCCAGAAAAAAGAGGGCCTCAGACTCCGGTGCACCAGCCGGTATCGTACACGCTACAGATTGCCCCTCAAGCCCCTCTGCAGGGCCCTGCTTGTCTGAAAGCATAGAAATGGGATTTTATTCTTTTAATTGATTTCAATAATGTTTATTGCCAACCTCAACTATCCATCATTTTGTGAGTTTATGACTACAACCTATTTAATACATGTTTAAGTGCTCCGAGAGACTTACAAGGGAAATTGAAAATTAATTCAAATCCAGCGTTAAGTGAAAAAGTTAACCCTGCTTGCGTAGCCATGTGGAGATTTCGGTCTGGGGCCAGGGAGGCTGCGGAGCCGCTTCCAAAGGGCCTGCTAGCATTTACTGAGTAACCCACGCACAGGTCATCCTAGGCTAACAGCACTGAGGTACCACAAACGCTACTGAACTTACACGTTATTATAGCAATTGTAATTTCACTGCTCAACAGTTTACTAGATTAAGGGTTGGAGTCTGCCAGTGCTTTATAGCAGGCTTAATTCTAACAAAATGGGCGCATAAATAATTAACTGACTGAGTTTGGGAGTATCCAAGTTTGTTCCCTGTTTTTAACACATAAAATGTCAGTTGCAGTGCTGAGCAACTCTTTAAAATAAAGAGCCATATAAAATTCTCATATTAAGAATGGCCCAAGCAATAAGTAGATTAGTAACTTGCTTAAAACTTATTACCAATAAATAAATAAAGCTGTTGCGGCTGGCAAGGAAGAACCATGGGCCGTACGGATGATAGCGAAGTGCATCCCCTCTGGCACTCAGGCATGTGGGAAGACGGGCAACATAGCTGATGGTGGCTGTAAAAGTTTAAAAGGGCAGCGATTTACAGTGTTGTGCAGCGCAAGTCCTGAACTACCCCGCAGTTAAGCTTTTAACAAGGACGGTTACGCCCGGTGCGAGTGTTTGGTAGCTGAATGAATCCACGAAGCCCTGTTACAATCAGCTTCAGAAAGGTGATTTATTTCAGTTAGAAACCAATGCCAGAACAAAATGTTGCACTGACTCTACCCATATTGCCACAGTAGGCTTCAGCAGACAGAAGTTAAGAGAGTTTTATTTTCCTAAGCCCCAGTGAAAGCCACCAGATGTAGAAGGCTCCTCCCATTACGTTCAGCAGTGGCAAAGTAAAGAGACCTCAGCTCATCCAAACTGGACCAAATACGAGGAGAGACGGTGACAAGGCACACTTGATGACACACCTGAGGCGTCTTTAGATTTTGGCAGGGAAACAAGGTTTTTGATCGAAGAGGTGTTAAGGCCTGAAAGGTCAGCAGTTCAGGAGAGCAGTCCACCAGAGTATCTTCCAAGTGTGATTGCAGCTGGATTTACCGTAAGAGACATGACTCTGCAGCAAAACTTAGCAGGACAAAATTACACCTTTGACCTCACAACTAAATGGGATAAATATCTTCTAATAATGTGGCTTTAGGTACTTCATGTACAGTAATATGTCACTTTCCTAAAGAACATATGGAGTCTATAGTACCAAGCCTGTAACAAAATGAAGGTAAACTGCATCCAGCTGGGAAAAAAAAAAAAAAGTGCATTTGGTTCAACAAACATCACTACTGAAAAATTTCATTTTTAGGTTGTGTGTAGTGAAAATGTGCTTCTTCCTTGGGATTGTTATATATTGCATGTTTCCATTTGATGATGTAGTTTTCAAAAAGAGGTTACAAGTGAAAAGATGACCCTGTCTGGAATCCGGTGATACAGAAAGCTGAGTGAAAAAGAAAAACTAAATTATTTTTTTCCATCCTACAGTAAGTTAATCACTTAGCATATTTCAATCTAATTTTTACACAGATTATCTAAAAATAAAATTAGCATAAGAAAAAAAATTGACATAACTAGGAAGATAAATGGAAAACATCCCACTATATCATTTAACTTACAAATTAGAAATGGCAACATACATTTCCTAACGAGCTTCACTTTGAGACACCAAGCTGCAGGGCTTGTCCTTTCCCTTCAGAGGCTTCTCCAGAAAAATACAGTCCATTTACCTTAACTTTGTATCATGATTCTTCTTACTTTTACTCCATCTACCTTGAACCACTTCTCCTTTGCCTAAACCCTGTCTCCATATTTTACGCATTAGTGTCAGCTACTGTGATCCCACCCTCACGTACTCATTGAAGAAAGCAGAACCGAATTTTGAAGGAATAAGCTGGACAGCCTCTTTTGGTTTTCTTTCTGAATTCTCCAGCCCAACAGCTCTTATGTACAAGGTTCCCAGGACAGCATACATCTTCAGTGCCCAATGCAGTAAATGGAATAAAACATAGCAATGGAAGTGTGCCTCAAACTATGCATCTCCACAGCAACAACAGTTGCTCAAGTTTGTTCTCCGCTGAGGAAGGGACCTTGTGTTAAGAATATTCACCCAAAATACTTGGTTAAAAACAGAACGTGACTGATTTTTTTTAAAGCAATGGGGAATGACAGAATTTTCCTTCCAACTCGCATTGCTTTAGCAAGAAAGAAACGGCCTGTTTGACCAAAGACATAAACGCACCAACAACAAAGTATTTCAATGTCATTTCTCTATATGTTTTGTAACACAGCTTAAAAATAGTAACGTTCTCAAATCTTTCTAATTATAACATCAATTCTGCCTTCCTCCTTAAGTAGCTCCTGTTTTCTCCTCAAGTGAACAAACCGAATCTGAATCTTTCTCAACACCTGAAATGCAAGTTTGAATGCAGTTTCTTCGCTACCAGCTTTGCTTCTAATGTCTCCCTTACCATATATTTTAGGAGTGAGTTACAATCATCATTCTCAGTGATCGACGTGTTGATCCTTCTACACACACACTAATCTTCCTTTGTCATCAGAGCATCCCAGCTAGATTCTATATATTGCTGCTCTCTCTTAACCAATAAATACTTTGGCCTGAAGTCCAGCTTATGTAATGAATAACCTTCCATTTCAGTATCCCCCGTATTACGTTGCTTTGCATTTGGTACATTACATTGTGCCTTTTCTAAAGCTGTCAGACAGGTTTGAAAGAGCAAAAAAACAACTCCACATCCAAACAATCCTATCAGAACCAAACAACTGCATTAGGACATACACTAGAACAGCTGGCTACAGCACCGAGAAACACGTAAAAGACACTCTGTGGTTCTCTGAAGTACTTCCTTTCAGAGCAGCAGTTCTTACCTTGGTCTGGATCAGTGCTTTGCAGTCATTAATACTGAATCCATCAAATCTGAAGTCCTCATTATCTTTAACATTTGATTCCTCAAAAATGTCATCCTGGCTCTCTGAAAAGTCCTAGTAAAACATAATTTACATTTTCTCTACAAATTTCTATCTGATCTCAAGGCATATAACCTAAAGAGAAGTTTCCCTCAAATAACAATAACCACTGAATTTTACCTTCTGAAGCTGTATTTTGATTTATCATGTGCCCCCCTTGCATTAAAACAATTTTATGCCAAAACAAGTTCTACACACATGAATCTAATTGTGACTTAAATTAATAAAAAAGCCATTTCCAATTAAAACTAGCCTTAACCTACACCAGAAAATAGCTGAGAAATACAGCAGCAGCATTGTTAAAAGCAATACAATTTTCCAGTAACAGAAAAGAAGCAATGACATAAGTTTAAGCTGCCTGTGCATTGATTTAATGCCGGTGTATCTATGGGCAAGAAAGGAACAGAAGGGGAGCTTAACTATGTTGGAATAATGTCTCCCAGTCTCTCCTGTTAAGTGACAGTTCTATAAAAGTGACTTTCAAGTGCAGGAATAGGTCCTATACCTGCAGCACTGTCATTCTGTTTGTATATAACTTGCACAAAAGGTCAAATATGTCCATAAAATCAAAATTGAACGCAGTACCCCCCCGCCATGCTTCAGCAATCAAATTATCAATTCAAACAGTTACTTCTGAAAACCACATGTGACTAATTCATCCCAACTAAATAATCAGGTTGAATACTAAACCACCTCTGATGATACCTTTATCTTCTCAAAACAAGAGATCAAACAGAGACATTTCTTTTTGAGATCTTTCAATACTGTTGGTTTGGTCTCAATTCAATTTAAAACATGCTCTCCCTCAAGCCTTGCAAAACCAGACAGAATAATCTGAGGAAAAGGGAAGTGGAACACACCTTCAGTTCGTATACAGTAAAAACATCCAGTAATTACTTTAACAGCCTCTCTGATTCAAATCTGATTTTCACTTAATGGAAAGATATTAGAGGCTAACAATATTCTCATACTCTGAGCAAAGAAGAAAACCATCTTACTGTACACACATCTGAAAGCTAATTCTACGTCTATACTGAAGTGGAAGGTACCACCTAACGCAACAGGGCGCTACATAACGGAGACTTCAATGTAAAGATGATCAAAATTTGATCCTACACAATTTCATGGTCACTTACCCACAATGATGATAAAACACTAGACTATTATTTTAAAAGGCTGTAAAAAAAAAAACTCTCTGTAAAAAAAACTTATGACTCACCCAGATCTAGTTCCTCATGCATCTGTGCGTATGGCTTACAGAAAATCAGATTGATAACCAGGTGTTTACACTGGCATACTAGCAAACCACTGTTCAATTACCTTTTGATTTGCATCTATTCCAAGAACACTCAAGAGGTTTTCTTGGCAATGAGATTTACTCCAGGGATGTCTTAAGCTGGGGGTATTATCAAAGTCTCTAAGTGTTCTCCATATGTTTCCAGAATCAATGCTAGGAAAGAAAACACAATCTGAGGTTATAAGGTGTACAAAGTTTCCAGTAGATGTATATAACTTAGTTATTTTCACTACATATAGTCGTGTACTAGCCTACCTTGATCTAAAAAGCACCTTATCGTAAAATTATTTCTACGTTCGTTCAAACTATCAACCCAATGTACTAATAAGCTTGCATGACAATTAACAGAAACAGTAAGTCAACATAACTGTATGTTTGGGCTTCTCAAATAAGAAGTGCATTAGAAGCATATTTCAGAGATTGTTATATGCCAACAGCTCGGATTATTCAATTGCTTCTGTGAAATGTGGGTAGGGTTCAGCCCTATTAATTCTGCACTTTGCATCTTCTGACTCTCAAACCTTTCTCCTTCCTATCAGTCGCGCTCCTCCACTGCAGCAGCCTGCTGCTCAGGTGGGTG
Source organism: Theristicus caerulescens (assembly GCA_020745775.1). NCBI lineage: Eukaryota > Metazoa > Chordata > Aves > Pelecaniformes > Threskiornithidae > Theristicus > Theristicus caerulescens. The sequence continues at coordinate 62,291,506 of CM036564.1, read as the reverse complement.
ACCTGCATCTGCTCTGGACACGTAGGTACTACAAAACAAGCCATAGGCACACACTACTGAAACGGTGAGAATTAAAAGAGTTCCCTCTACATAGTATTTTGGGTTCTTCCACTGCATTCATCCTATATAAATCCAGTTGCTTTCTGCTTGGTACATGACGCAATTATCATTGATCTTAGTTATTCACCACAGTGGATGAGGGCTTTTTTGTCTGTAGGTGGTACTCTGCTATAATACTGCAGTCCCTTTTACCTATATATCATATTTCTCCACAAGTTTGAGGCTGATTAAAATATAATGCATGTACAAGGAACTTACTGAAAGGATGCCCACATTAAACGTTTTAACTGCATTTCTTGTGATTCTTATGACATTTCCAAAGTATGGTCTGACCCAGCTTTCTAGATGCAAAGCCTCAGATGTATGCAAAAATAACTACAATACTGCTCAGAAGCTGCTGATCCTTCAAAAACATGTAACAAATCTAAAAGCGTTCCAGCTGTCTTAAAGAAAGCTAAGTTAATGATACTAATTGCTATTAACATAACCCCAGGAAAGGAGACAGATGCACCACAGATTCTGAAGCACCTCTGGTTAAACATGAGAAGAAGTTACCACCTGGGAAAACTGGGGAGGGAGGAAAAAGAAAGCAAGTGGTTGTCAGTAGAAGCAGCAGCAATGCTCCTGCCTCAGACGATGGAGAAATAAGTTGGACGTGTTGTAAAGAAAGGACAAGCGAACAGGAAGAACAGGCTGCCCGTTGAGTGTTCTCGCATTCCAGAGGCTTAGTCATAAGAAGGCACACCAACAGCAGGAAAAACCTCAAGCAGGAGGTTGTAATTTTGATATATTCTCTTCCTTGTTTTCCAATGGCTAAAACACAATCCAGTTCCTTTAACAACACAATACAAAATTGGCAAGATCTCTATGCTGAAGAGCACAGTGATTAAAAAGATTTTTAAGTTCACCTGCAAGTACCACTGATTTTTAAATTATGAAATAAACAGTGTAATTGCTGAGGAACTTTTTTTTTTTTTTAAACTGTTGATCTAAACTCATTACCAAAGTTGATTCTTCATAAGTTCAGGAATCCCAACATCTTCATTATTTGTATCAAGTACTTGATCTAAGCTTCTTATGTTCTCTCTGGACTGTGATACAAAGACTTCCGGAAAGCCCAACTTAAATATATCCTCATAGCTGTGGTTTGCCTAGAAAAAACAGGGTTTTATTACGTATGGTATACAGGCCATCCCCACAGTTCACTTAAGCACCTAGTCCAAAGACTACAGACAATCTCTACTTTCTAGAGATTGTATTATTGATTGTTTTAAAAATTTGTATTAATGGCACAGAGGGACTGAGCCCATAGTTCAGTGTTTTGAGTGTTTACCTAGAATTAGAGGAGGAGAAGCAGGAGTCCAAGAGTTTCTGATGAACCTTAGTCTCTAGCTTCCCAGCTACTAAGTTATGGACTGGTTTGCCTATTAGCACTCAAGACTCCTTCTTCTGCTCAGCTAATTCAGCCCAGGTCAAAACTGATGTATGCATCAATTCAAAAGCTTGTTTTGCTAACTTAGTATTTGAACACACCTAATTCAGCCAAATGTAACGTAACTGCTAAATGCTAGTTACCAATAAATACCTGTACTGTGTAAGTCTGCATAAAAACTGGGGTCAGTATGTCTCTACATCCTTGCATTTGCACCAAACTTTTTCCAGCATATGTTAAAAGTCAGAGCCAGATTTACATACTTGTTCCTCCAGCAGTGATAAGGAGGAGGTTTTGAGGACTGAACATAGCCACATGAGTGATCCAGACAGGCCTACTGGAAGTAACAGGGTTATCTGAAGACTAAGAAATATATATACAAGGGAAAATGTGCATAATTTACATCCGATCCTAAAGGGATGTTATCATGCCATCTGGTCCAGAAGCTTTGTCGTTTTATTCCTTCAAAGAAGGAATTACTGCAATTTTCTAAATCAAAGCAATTAATTGACTTCAACACCCTGCAGAGGGACTACAATCCAGGAGCAGCAATGTTGTGTGAAAACTAGAGAATGAAACCAGTCAGTTTGTTTTCTGTGCCTAGCAATCAACAAATGAAAAACATAAGTATGGATACTCCATATTTTGACAGTTTCATTTAATTGTAATTAAAACAGCTGAAATAAATTGAGGTATTTCCACAGTTTCATTATACTGAACTCAGACGAATGCCGTGAATATTGAGAGACTACGGATTTAATCTAATGATGAGTCAGCAAAATCAGCAGAGCTGGTAGGCGGCTTCTGTACTTCTGAGCATCCTTCTAGAAACAGAATTTGTGCCCCACGCTGCTCCCTCCCGACATAAGGCCTTGCCAAACTGCCTATCCTGAAGGGCAACTGCTGGGACATTCAAAGATTCCTGGGTAAAATCCTTTGAATCTTGCCCAAAGCGTCACAATACTTTCAACTGATTCATAAATTATTTCAGTAGACTTAACTTACAACAGGGATACTACATGGAGGAGAAAGATGTCTGAGAAGCAGAATTCTGTGAAAGCACATTTGCTAAAGCATATGTGGAGAGTCACAGTCAAGGAAAAAAAACTTCCAAGTAGGTACCAAAACCTAAATGGGACGGGAGCTAAGGAAAAGTCAGGCAGCTGCTCTTGCCTTTGGGCTGGGAGGAAATCACAGCCACAGAAGTGTGTATCGAGGGAAGCGCAGGTCTGCCTCATTTGTAGTATCTTCTTAGAGCCTGGGATGTTACTCCAACATGCATACTGGCTTACAGTTTAGCCAAGCCAGATGAAAAATGCAAGATTTTTTATTACCTTTATTACTGACTACTTCGGTGGGTGTTTCTAAAATAAAATTTGGGTATATTTCCATTTACCTTGTAGCTTGGTACTAATTATAAAAATATGAATGCACAAATTTCCCATCTGTGCTTTCTGACTAAAACCTCTAGATCCTATTATATCAGAATACTCCAGTGCTTAAGCAAGTGCACTAGCACCTCTCACAGAGGCCGGCATTTAAAGAACATGTGAAAAATCCTTAAAGTTATTCAATCATGTAGGTAAAATATCCAGCTACTGCAAGGAAATCGGTGATTGTGTTCATCTTAAAATACATGGTTCTGCTCCAGACTGACATCGTTTAATTAATGGAAACATTAGATATTGAAGGTCAGACCTCTGACCTCTGATGATCTCTAGAGGTCCCTTCCAACCTACCTGAATTTTTTTCTATTGACCATACAGAAGACAGAGCCCCAACCTGAAGAGTTTATGATCTCAAACAAACAATACAAAAAGCACAGGGATGAAGGACAAGCTACACGTATATTCTACACCCAAAGAAATCTCCAACAGCTCTGCAGCTGTTTCTCTACCCTGAGACAAGAAAAGACAACTTGAAACTCTAGGCATGGTTAACTTATTTAGCTCATACTGGACATTCCTTTTGCCCTTAATAAATGCAAAAATAAAGCAAAGGCTTCAGCAAGATTAAGCTCTACTGCTTTTGGAAAGAAACTGAACAATCTGCTATATTCTATTTCAGCTCCAGTCATTACACACTCTCTTTTTTCAACATAAGACTTCTTGTCCCCAATTTCCAGCATTACGAACAATTTAATTTCTCTGTTTATGCACACCAATAATCAGGTACCTTGTGATCTCCACTCTATCAGTGCTGGACAACTTACCCCACGTGCATCTTTGTGCTTTCCCTAGTAATACCTCTGCAACAGGTGAAGTACCTGGGCAAGGGCAAGAAAGCTGTCTCCAGAAAACCCTCAGTTGCCTGTGCATACCAAAACTCATCTAACAGACTGCAAGCAGTAAGCTATTACTGCTACTGCTTAACTCCATGGAATTCTTAGTCAATTGCCCTCTTTTTTCAAATGTTTTAAATTAGGATAAAAGTCATAAGAATGAGGGTGCTTTGTTTTGTATTTGTACATTCTTATTTTCCTTTTGTTACTTTGCTGCTTTGGTGACGCATGTTTGGTAAACATGGAAACACATTAATTGCAACAAGGTATAACCCTTAACCTGAACCTTTTTTTGTGCTGATAAGGATACATTATATTATTTATTCAGATTATTAGTTCTAACGTTGTATGAGCGAATGCAACATCCTATGCTAAAAAATGAATGATACTAAATTATTTCTATTCTTTTTTTTGTGTCATTAACTTCCACCCACAATCAGTCTAAAATTCCAGAAAGATTGTTGGATTATTCAGGCAGTATATTAAATAACAACAGTTACTGGTTTTGCCAATTTCTAACTCAATGTTATGCTGGTTTACTTCAACAAGCTTGCAGGCAACTCACAGAATTTTTGTCCACCCTGGTTTTGCTACCCACCTTTCTGATTTCTTGTTTCCTATGCTCCTTCTTGTCTAGCTTTGAAATTGTGTGTGCTTCAGGGCAAGGTTCATCGTTTCTACCCGCTTACTTATTCCTAGTGTCTAGAAGCAAAGTAGCGTATTATGGTCTTTAAAGCTCTCCAGCAGGATAACCTAAGTTATTTGTCAAACACTGTAAAGAAGGTGCTTTTGTTCCACTTGAGCTAACCGCAAAGTAGCTTGACAGTTTCTCTCCCTGTACAGCATTATCCTCTATAGAGAAGACATTCAGATACAAATCTTGAGATGTAGGAAGCAGTAACACAAACATTTCTGGTCTTTGGTTTACTATTAACACATACCTCATTTAGAGAGCTCGAAGCCTCCTGTGTCCCACTGCGTAGAGATGGCTCAGAACAAAAATGACCAGCATAAGTGCTACAACGTCCGTTGCTTAAGTCCGTGTCAACTCTAGAAGTTTTTGTTGATTTCACCAAAACTTCAAGATTATGACTGAAGCTCTCTGATTTGTCTAAGGACTCCCTGAAGCCTTCAAAATCACCCCAGGAACTGCTGGGTTCTGAGGTACTATAACTGTTCTTAGAAAACCCCTCACAAGTTCTCCCTTTGCTATTCACTACAGGGAGGCTTTGCTGCATTACTTCGAGATTAATAATTTCTTCATTATTTGTCCTTTCATTCGAGTTACAGTCACTTTCATCGAGAGACATACCACCTACTTCAACTGCTAGGTCTTTTAGAGACATCTGGTGCGATGTGTCTGCACTAGTAAGACTTTCTACTAGTGACAGGTTCTGCATCTTTGTTTGAGAAAAATTCATTTGTTGAAATATGTACTGCAAAAAGGCTACTGAAGTTCAGTTGCATTAGAAATCTGAATATTTCCAAAACAGAACCAAAGTCTTCATTTCACCCCAAAGAATAACAACACTGTTAAATCAAAACAGGATGTCCTTCAGCCTCTCCTCCAGTAATCAGCATGTGCATGTTATTCGGTCTCACTTTTTGTGTGGGATATGAGCCTGCAAAGAAAGAACTGTAAATAAATACTTCTGTGATAAGGGCTGTGTAGGAATAAAGCAAGATAGCTGATAAGGTAGGAGAAAGAACGCTCAGGTTAAAATAAACACATTCCAGTATTCTACAACTGAAAATCACCATAGGCAAAACTATTTAAAATTTACACTGAACTATCTGCCCACACCACAAGCAAGTCATTCAATTAGTGAACAATATTCAGAAAACATTTAACAGAAGCTGTTGGATATTAATTGAGTACTGATCGAATATACAGGGGACAAGCCGAAATAATTATAGGCAACATCCAACACGTACTAAATACTTTCTATAACTGTTTCATCCATCTCGTGAATACTCAAATAGTTCAAAACTCACACTTTTTGTTTGCACGGGCTTTCCCTGTCTGAAAAATTACTGACGAGGTGACTGGGACTTGCAGCAACACGGGAACTGGCTGTTTAATCCTGTGAAAAATACACTACTTCCAACTATTTAAGCAATCAGGACAGATTTAATAAGTTCGGTTTGGCATCTGTAAGTTATACAGGCAATACTGCACTTATCGTTTTAGATTAATTACATCTCCTCAAGCATTTTTCTGACGAGCTGCTTTGGGGGGCGGGTTAGGAGCTACGCTAAAACCTGAAAGACCGGCCGCTAAGAGACATTTTCTGGGCTTAACAGCCAGAACAAATCTTGGGGTTTCCCCCCAGGTTCACCCCGGAGGTGGCGCAGGACGGGCGGGCCGGGACACGGGGGCGCGGCGGGGCTGCCGCGCCGGGGCCTCCCCCGGGACCCCCTCACCCCCGGCCGCAGCAGGGCAGGGGAGGCCCCGGCCGGGAGCCTTTCCCCGAGCCGGAGCCGCCGGCGCTTCGCCCGAGGGAGGAGGCTCCTCCACCCGTGCTTCCCCCCCGGCGGTGACCGGGCACCCCGGGCTGGGCCCCGGCCCGCCGCGGGGGAGCCGGAGGCAGGCGGGGGGGACAGGGCGATCGTCCCGGCCCGCAGCCCCCGGGAGCAGCGGCACTGGCCGCGCCGGCCGCTGAGGGCAGCTCGGGGCCCCCCTACCCATGGGGAAACCGCCTTACCGCCGGTCCAGGGCCCGCCGCCGCCGCCCGGCGACCGCGCCGGCAGGTCGCCAGGGGCGGGGCCGAGGTGTGCGGGGCGGGGCTGCGGGGCCGCCGGGGCGGGCGCCGGTACCGGACCCTCTCAGCCCGGGCGCTGCTTCCCCCGGCGGGCGGGAAGGGGCGCTCCAGCGCCGCGGTCCCCCCCTGCGCCTCCTGTCAGGCCTGCGCCGCGCCCGGGGAGCAGCGAGGGGCAGGGGAGCCGCAGCCCCTCCTCAGCCCAGCCCGGCCCCGGCCCTGGCCCTGACCCGGTCCCCGTCCTCCCCCGGGCTCTGTTTGGACGAGCGCATCCCCGCTCTCCGGCCCTGCCCCTGGGCCGCCGCCATGGCGGGGGTCTTCACCTGCGTCTCCCTCGGATTCAAAGCGCTCTGCTATCTTCCAGCCAGAAGCCACATCCCGCCCCCCAGGAAGAGATCGATTTTAAAATCACGATGTGAAAAAAATATTCGCATTTTTCCAGCTTTTTCTGCACTCTGGCAGGCCAGGGATGTACCGTTTGATGGTGGCGGTTCGTGTTCGCTTTTAATTTGAGGATAGCTAAAACCCTCACACAAAACTCCCGAATACGTCCTTGAGTAACGATCAGCCCACCCAGCAGTACAACCCCGTGATAAAATGGTTGGAATAGGGCAGCGGCAGTCTCTGGGGATCTCCCCTCCCTCCATTTGCCCCGCCATGAGGTATTCGGTTGACTTGATCCACTCCTTGTACTAGAAGCCAGAGCCGTGGGTCTCGTCGCCACAGACAGGTCACCCCGCAGCCTGCGGTGGCCATCGCTGGGGTAGGGCTGGCTGGCAGAGGGAAGAGCGCAGAGAAAACTCCTCAGCCTCCCTCGTCCTCGGGGCTGGCTTTAACAGCTGGGCAGTCCCAAGCAACAGGGGACAGTTGTAAAAGCAAGGAAAAAGGTTTTCTGGAGCAAGGCCCAAAGTAAAAAGCATTTTCTAGGCATTACAGTACATATGTTTTCCAGCCCAGGCACAGATACGTGCGCTCCCCTCCCACGCATCTGACTCTCATTCCAGGCTGTAGTGCTTTATCTGAGGGCAAGAGGCTGAATTTGGGAACGATGCCCAGATGCAGAGCCAAAGAAACTTTACTGGCAAGTCTCTGAAAGATTTTTTTTTTTTTTTTCTGCTTTGGAGCAGTTTCTTACCCTCCGTGGCCATCCCATGGCAGCCTGCAGCTCTGAGGATATCCGACCAGCTCAGCGAGACTGTGATTCAGCCCCAAAGCATCTGACACTTGTGAGGTTAGCATCCTCACCCTACACTGCAGTAAGTTTGTGCTGCAGGAACCTCTGAGGTTCCAGCTCTCTTCTCAGTTTTGAAGGGAGCTCAGCTTTTTTCAGCTACCGAGATTGTTTTGCACGGCTTTACATTTTCACCTTTGTCTTCTCAAAGGAAAAGGCTACAAACAGACTGCACAAAGGCTGAGACGCTCCTCTCCATACCACGCTTTGTATCCGGAGGGGAAGGAGTGTGTGGGTTTTGCAAACCTGCCTCTGCCTTGCCAGGTTCAAGCTGTCTTTGCAGTTGTGTGGAGCAGCGAGAGAGCTGGTGAGCATCAGGAGCTCCCCCAGAGCTTAGAAACCTCAGTGTAGGAACCGAAGAAACTGTGGTGCCTTCTTCCCAGAGTAACATCAGTAACTTCATTAAGGACTTGCCCCATAATGGTGCTGTTTATTTCTCTCTCCAGCACACCTTATAACCCACCTTCGGAAAACCAGTTGCTAACCCCAAGTCCCTGCAGAGGAAGCAATCAGCTGCACCATCTGCTGGATGTACCCACTGCTGCCTCCACTCTCAGGCAAGCACAACTGAAAACCCACAGAATCACCCCAAGAAAAATCTGCACTGGTGCATTTTGGGCAGCTTTTAAAATCAGGAGTCAGCATGAGTTACAGCCGCCCTGCAAAGTGGATTTCACCTGCCCTCCTCTCAATTCACTTCTCTTGACTCAGCCCAGCTGAGTGAGAGCGTGACACCAGCTGATGAGATCCCTAACTCATGTTTTAAATTAGATCCTCTCATAGACCGACCAATTTAAGTTAAAAGCGTTATTTTAGTTGGATTAAGAGTTTTCTCCTCTGAAGGATATTGGGAATAAAAATCATGTTATCTGTTTGGGGGATAAGTCTTACGATTTTGTCTGACATATACCAGGCCTTGGCATTTACTCCATAATTCCTGCATTGAATCAATAATTTCTTTCTGAACTAACACTTTTTTTTTAATCCAGTCTTTATTTACAGGGTCAATATGCCAAAAGCTTCAAACATAGACTATAACCTTATATTTAGACACTTAAATGTATGTATCTACAAAAGCAGAACCTCACTACTCAAAAACTCACGAACACAAACAACTGAATTGACTGAACACTCATCTGCCGCTGCTATTGCAGCTCCTGCCACCATTCCTACCGGAAAATTATTTGAGTTTAGTACACATACTCTAGAATTATTCCTTTTTTCATTTTTGCCTTTGGAAAAATACCAGTTTGCAATGAAAAAACAGAATAACTGAAAAGTATTTACTTTCAGAGCAAATCAGCACCACACTGCTGTAATACAAATTTTTATTCGTTTGTGAAAGATCTGGTCTTGAATTATTGAATTGTGTGGTTCCTCTGTAAATGACTAAGGTGATATGGATGGCTTTTTTTTTTCATTCATTTTCTCTCTCGGAAAAAAAGATAAACAAGCAGTACCTTTCTATGTAGAATTTTCAGTGGTTTTTTTTTTCTTAATTGAAGCATTAAACAAGATTAACTTGCTATGTAAATGACTGAAATATTTTCTTTAATTCGTATTAAATATTTGGATGTCCTTTCTTGTGAAAAAAGAATACGTTACATTTAGCTAAACTGGCTTAAAATGTCATTTAGAAAGTAAGAGTAAACATGTTTTCAGAAGTCGATAAATAATTTTGATTGACTCAAAGCGACTTTTCATTAAATGAGCTGCCTTTTCAGTAGATGATTAAAAATTTTTTTCTAATCCTAAGTATCCAGATTTTAGAAGCGTAGGACATCAGCAGTTCTTTCATTTCGATAGTAACAGGGAGTGCTCAGCTTTTTGAAAAACATTGCAGATATCAGGTCTAAACATTGATTTAATTGACTAGCTATGGCTTACATTTAAAAATGTGTTCATAATTGCATTAAACTCCCTCCTGGGGAGGCACGGTGGTTTTTGCCATACCTTCCAGCTTTGTATTGCTGTTGATGTCTCAGCATGGAAGTTTCAAAACGTCAGTAAAACCCTTTGGCTTTTTCCTGAGTTAGAAATGAGAACAGCAGCACTTCAGGGCAAACTTTACTTCTCCCCAGTGCCCCTTGTGAAATATCGCTCTGTGAGCTAAAGCAGTGGGATGGGAGTCACCGGCATTAACGAGTCACCTGCAGCAGTCAGTGCCTGGGCTAAAAGATGAACCAGAATCTTTCCAACAGCAGATGGCAGCTCTCCCTTGTCTCTCTTGCGCGCACACAACAATACCGTTCATCCTCTTGAGCAGGGGAAGTAATTCATCCCCTCTACATGCTACATTAAAAAGGTATCGGACGCCCTGCTGCATGTGCTGACCACAGAGAGGCCATTTCCCAGGACCCCTGCACTGATGGGCTGTCAGTGTAGAAAGACTTACCCCTAAAAAAGGCAACATCCTTTGCCAGGAGACGTAAGGTGTACTTTAGGTCACTCTCTTCTTCTCTCAGGTGTGGAAGATGAGGGAGCTGTGAACCATCTCTCAAAAAAGCTAGGTGTGCAAGAGGCGTACGTGCCCTGGGTTCAGTGGCTGCCTTTAGCGCTTTTGTCTAGCCCGGTAGTGTGGTTTCGAAGCAAAGCTTGCATTTGCTTCTATGGCTAATATGGTTCTCGGAGTGATTTTGAGGAGCACAAACTAGGTGTCTTCTGGGGAAAGGCAGTGAAATGCCATTCCACTCTGGTGCTTCATGGAAACACTGTCTTCCAAACCCATATGTGGGATGCACTACTTTAAGATCCCCCAGCGTGTTACCTAGCACATGTGCCAAAAGAAGACTCTCAAACCATTCAGAGTTCCCACAAGATCCTGAAGTGGTTCTTGTGCTATACGTAAAGGGCCAAGTGCCATAGGCACCTTCCTATTTGCCAGCATCTGCCAGCCTTCAACTCTTTGCCACCGCTCCATCATCCACTGACACTTCTAGTTTGAAATCCTTTCCTGTCTTCAGCTGCTTTCCCTTCTGTTTTCAATCCCACTTGTCGAACCCCTCATTTCTTTTATCAGATCTTTTTCTTACTATCAGTTTGCCACCTGTTCTCTCTTCTTCCTTTAGCCTCCTGGAAACTCAGAGTTGCGACCCTTATGGAAGCGGTAGTGCTTGTTATTCCATGTGAGGGACAGGAGAGGGACGAGGTTTCCTGGGTAGCAGAATAATTTGGTGGCAGAAGCAGGAGGCTGCTAACCTCATGACTGCTCCTTCTGTGAGAGCACTGGCAAGCAATAGTCGGCAGATTTCAGGAAAATAAAGGTGATCCTCCTGAAGTCCCATTACACTTCACTGAGAGCATGGCAGACATGCACCTACCATGTGAGCACGACATGGCAGCAGCTGCGCACATGGACTCTGTCACCATGGTGGAGAACCTGGAGAAATGACAGTGCTTTGATATGGCTCCAGGGTTCCTATGCCTGGATCCCACAGAAGATCTCTGAGGTCAGTCTGGAAGATTTTTACCTCCTCCCCACCATAACTGGTATCAGCACCCCCATACACATACTCCTGTTTCCAACACGGTAAGCGTACTGCTTTTCTATATATGTTGCTTGGCAGGGGGCACAAAGCTTCTGATGGAATTACAGCTTTGGGCTCAGATCTGCAGGGCAGTGATAAATATCACCAGACTGCCCAGGAGAGCCGGCACACCTTTAAAAGCAGTTCCCCAGGGGCTATGAGCTGCAGGAGAAATCATTCACACAGCAGCTAGGTGAAACTATGAGCAGTGATCGGAACCTGCCTGCCCAGCCCTGACCCAGCGTGGATGACTTCGTCTCAGCCACACAACAAACGTTGTGGTGTGTGTATAACGAATATGGCAGAACGGCTCCTTCATTCATTCAGCAGGGCTGACAACAGCGTCTCCCTCCGGAGCCACCAGACTGCTCTCCGAACACGCATCCTGCAGGCAGGCCTGCAGCAGGAGCCAGAGGAGGAGGAGGGAGTTCAGCACCTTCCAGTGACTGATGTACGAGGCCGGTCCTCCGAGAGACAGTCTTATTGAACCCAATTATTTGCTACCGTAGGCATAGCCAAAGGCCATCCAGAGCTCTTCTCATGATCCACCCGGCCAAGGAAAGGATCCTCAAGGCAGGCAATTACACATCTCTTGAGCTCTGAAACCTCCAACTCCTCCTTTGCTTACTGCTGTTTTCTTCTCCTACTTAAATCTCTCCTTGCCCTGAGTGTAGTCAAAGCAGAAGAACTAGGAGCGTATCTTCTCCTTATGGTACCCCTTCTGAACACAGGTGAAAGTGGGCCCTACGCTCCATGGACCTGCTAGAGCTTGTAGAAGGACGCTACGTATCCCACGTCTTCAAAAAGGTAGTTGTTCAGATGTATGGCAGTAGTGTGTGGTACCACAGCTGAATTGTATTCTGTGCTTCACAGTCACCTACCTATACCTGCTCCTTGCTCTATTATCACTTCCCATTAAGCTACTGTTCTGTGTTGCTTTTCCTGCTGATCATTCAAAATTGTCATATACAAATATTAAGTCCAACAGTCTCTGCTGCCCACATGGGTTTTTCAGATACATAGACACTAATTTACTGAAAGCGTGCCTTGTAATTTTTGCCAGTCCCCTGCAAGCACTGTAAACTGAGTTGTGATCGCTGCAGTTTGCAGCTCACTAATCCTCTGGTTTAATGCCTGATTAGGCCCCAAATCCATTATTGTTAGTGAGATGTGGGTGTGGGGAGGGCAGGAGGATTTCATCCTCTTGGCTGAGAGTTAAGCTGCTAGAGGTACACCCGACTGGTGCTGTACCAGTGTATTAATTAGCTGGCCTGGAAATTTGGTCGGTGCTGTTCAGCGAGGTTGTTGAAAGGTCAGGCACTCCATTAGAAGTGTTGTGCTTCCACTTGCAGTCACAGCACTTGACACTTAACAAATCTCTAGGAAAAAAAAATCAAATAAAGCATTAGCATAAAAATATTTTGAAAAACTCGAGTCTCCACTTCAAGCAGCATTTGAAAGAACGCTGAATCATAATAATTAGCATCTTTGTAGCTCCTTAATTACAAGGATCTCACTTCTTCATTCTCCAAGTGAGCTTCACAAGGGCTCCAATGTAGGTGGAGTAGTGGTCACCACTGCACCTTGCACAGTGGGAAACAGAATTAAAGACAGTTTAAGTTCTCTGCCCCCAAAAGAAGACACCAAGTCCCTGGTGGATGTCTCCATGTCCCAAACCCTGTGAAATGAAATTAATTATCAGTAAAGATGTCATTTTATTGCTTAAAGTGTAACATTGCAGAATGAATGAAAAATACATGCCATCCTTGCAAGAAAATAAAAACATGGAATTAAATGGCAAAAAGGCAGAATTTGTGTGAGTTTTGCATATGCGTGTAAGGCAGTCATCTGCCTTTCCTACCAGACGGTGCCACCGCTCTGGTAAAGCAGTATGACTGTGGTACAGGCAACAGGCAAGGACTTAGCTATCAAATAAAATAGGTGACAATTTCTGAAGCTGAAATAAACTGCCAGCTGAACTTCCAAACCCTTGCTGTGCCCGCTCTTCCCCCTGGGAGGTGGGAACGTGCTGTCTCGGACCTCTCACTCAGCTTTAAGATGGGACGCGTGTGTCTCACAGCCGGGTGAGCCGCGAATGTGTCGGAGGTGTTACAGCAGCGCGGGGGACAGCTGGCAGCTTGGGAAGCTGCCGTAGCTCAGTCGCGCTGGGCTGCGGGTGAGCCCGGAGCGACGGGGCAGGCTGTCAGCTGGGGGGTCTGCGGGAACAAGCCCTTCTCTCCCGTCTTCGCTGCGAACATCCTACGTGTGCTCTCGGCTTGTCTCTCCCCATCGCAGCTGAAAATACAGCGTGTACCACACTCCCGACAAATGTTTTAAAAGCGTGCATATGGCATACACGCTGCATTTAAGCCCTGTTCAACCATCTTCTTGAGCCATATTTCTGCTCTTTGCAGCGTGCAGTGAATAAGAAGGCAGGCTTTAACCTCATTTTGTCTGTGTTGCAAGTGGTAAACTAAACACAGCTAAATGGATCACAACATAGCCGCTTTTGAAAAGAGAAAACTGTTTAAACCCACAAGGTCAGAGCTAACAGTCAGGAGCTGGATGGGGAAAGGAGGCTGCTCTCCAGCTCCGGGTGTGTAACACCATAAACATAAGGCCGGACAATTTACAGAAAAGATCAAAAGAGGGCAGGCGAGAGTACACAACCAATTCCTCCTGTGCTAACGATGCTATCACAGCTAAAGCTGGAAGAGGGCAGCATGTGTTTTATTTAATGGTTTATATTGCTCCGTCGCTGAGGTCACATTTCTGAGAGCAAAACAAATCAGCCGTAAGAGCAGGGAACCCCTGTTGCGGCAACTGGGTCTGGCCTGGAAATTCAAAGTTTGGGTTTAGATCCAAACTCTCCCCAAATGCCCAAGGACTTGCATTTTAAGATTTAGATTGTGTTCATTTCTATTTATGGTAAAAAAGCTTAGCATGCATCTGTTAGCAGCTGGCCTAGGCTTCTAACGCTATTGTAAATGAGGTTAGCAGGACTCTGCAGAATATTATCATCAGGTTGCAATTAGCAATGCGAATTATGCCACACACATTTTACGTTAAAGGAAATGGGTGCAGTAAAAGGCTGTTCAATTCAGACAACATCAAAGCACGCAGTTCATGTAGATTAATAATACAGCAAAATACGAACTTTAGATGCACAGACACACCAATAGTTTATTTTTTTAAAAAGCTCTTGTTGAGAAGTTTGGTCACACTAATTTTCCATTTTTTAATATTTTATCAAAGGGCATTAATTTATTATTAGCTTGAATACAGATATGATTTATATGGGTATGAATGTGTCAGGGAAAAACATGAGTTATATGGATATGAACATGTCAAGGAAAGGCATTTTGTTAACTAAAACCCTCTTTAAAAGTAAATTTACTGAGCTATTAAATTTTATAAAATACTTAACCATATACTAGCCTGTCTGTCTATTCACCAGTTGCTCTCTACTTATAAGCTACTGATGCTTTATATGCTGTCTAGGAGTAGAACCTTGCAGAATAAGGTGACTCGAAAACTTCAGATTTTTGAGTTTATAGCTAACACCTGGATGTTGTTCTCTCTACAGTCAGTGAGATCGGTTCATTAGCTATAATTGGAAAAAAGATTGGGCCCTCTCTTTTGAAATAATGACACCAAGGTTTCTATATTTAAATCAATTTGTATGGAAAGGCTGCTTGGCAAAAATATTCTGAATACAGAGAGGACTGAACTGAATACAGCGGGTAACTTTAGTATTTTAGATCTTTGCCTTGTGTAATTCTTAATGTATTAATTTTGCATTTCTATACAGCATCTTTCAACATAGAAGTACTGGGCTAAATTTAGTTCCAGTTAATGCAGAGTCCACTAAGTAAGTAAGGGCTGTGAATGCATTTGACAACATCTTCATGAAAGACAGTAACAGCACAAAGCGCCTGCTTGCAGAGAATCCCAAACGCAGGCTCGCAAGTCAATGACATGAGATGGCAGATGCACGCAGTCAGCACATCTGGATCAGCACATCACAACACCATTTGCTGTGAGGGGTCCTTCCGAGCCACAGTCAGGTTCAAGCTGCTGTTTTCCAGGCAGAAGCCTCGTGGAAGACAGCAATGTAATTTTCCTAGGCCCTCAGTTGAGGCTGCTGGTGTGTGTGTTACAGTATCCTGTTTTCCATACTCCAGTGGGGCAAATTACGTCTAGAAAATCTCACTGCAGGACTGCTGAGTATTTGAAAGGCCGTTAGTGAAGTGGG
Source organism: Theristicus caerulescens (assembly GCA_020745775.1). NCBI lineage: Eukaryota > Metazoa > Chordata > Aves > Pelecaniformes > Threskiornithidae > Theristicus > Theristicus caerulescens. The sequence continues at coordinate 62,275,961 of CM036564.1, read as the reverse complement.
AAGAGAAAAAGAGAAACTGATCTTCAGACATAGTGCTGGCAAGGGAAATGTCAACTTAGCCGGAGAGCCATTGCAGTGGGAGCTCTCTGACCGGCAGCGGCTGCGGCTGAGCCATTGCTATGCTCCGGCAGCTCTTGGGCTGCACTGCGGCTTTGCTGTGAACGCTTTGTCCCATGGCCATGGCAGGTAGTAAGGCTGTCTGCTGCTCCTCTTGCAGCAGGGATGAGGAACAGGCCCTCCGGACACCACGCTCTACACCCACATGGTTGACTGGGCTCCTACTGTCCACCCTGTAAGCCTCAGGATGTTTGCTGATGACGATGACATTCATTTTGTCCACTCCTGGTAGTGGTTAGGCGTGATCAGAAGTGCAGGCTCAGATCTGTGCTCAGCTGGCAGTGCAGGCGAGAGAGGCTAACCCTCTTGTCCTGGGAGCCACATGCCAAAACTTGCCAGTCTTATATCACAGGCATCCAAAGAGCCGGGAGAACTCCAGCAGCCATCCCTCCATCCTACTGATAGACAGAACAAGGCTTGGGTTGGTACTTGGGCAGCATGGCTAGTTCAATTTAAGCACGCGTATTTTATTTGCCCCCCCAAGCTGGGGATTTCGCTAACCCAGCAGAACATGAGCTATAGGTCTGGAGAGGATCTGTGCTTCATCTGCTTGGAAGCAGCACGTGGCTGCTGGTTGATCACTCCTTGCGCAGAGAGCTGCAATCTACTGCCCAGGTTTCATCCAGCCCTGTGTGAGGACACCCCGTGCCTCGACCATGTGTTGGTACACTGTGGGTGGGCTGCTGAAGGTTCTTCCCTTTCTCACCCATGGGCTTGAGGATAAAAATATGATTGCCTGTCACTTGCTCCTCTTCTCAAGCTTAACTATCTGTGAGATGGTGGTTCAACCAAGGGACGATTTGCACCTCATTCCCCAGACAGCCACACCAGCAGTCTGCAATTCAGAGCACTCTATGTAAGAGAGTTGTCTGTTCTGTCATGGTTTTGCTGTTATTTTTGTCCTTTTCTTTTACTACATCTCCAAAAAATCTGCAGAGTCTTAGCTAATTTGGCTTCGTTTACTGCAAAGATTTCAACATTCAATGAAGCAGACCAAATTACTGATTTCAGATGTCTGATCTATAGCATGGATAGGGTCTTGAATCAATTACAGTTAGCAGAAATGATGTGTGTGCAGAAGTGCAGACTGATTCTAGCACCATACCCCTTTCTGTCTCTACGCTTTTCCCAGGAACTGAAGAGACTTTTTCAATAAAATCTGGAGTCTATGATTTTACAACAGTGCTTTCTAGAGATCGATCTGCTGACCATGCTCTGAAGTCCCTGACACTCTAAGAAACAAGGCTCAGCAAGAAATTTGAGAACAGTGTCTCTGACTGGAGCATACATCTTGTATGAGGAGACACCTGGGGATACAGTTTTCCTAAATTTTCTTTGTGAACAGGCAGTTGCCTTCCCAGCTGTTGCATACTCTAGAACCACTATGAATAAAACCACACAAAGCGTAACTGGCCACTGCTATTGCAATTTAAAGCAGTTTCAGCCATCAGTTGATCATACTGCAAAGCATGGGTTTTCTTAGAGCTCTTCCATGAGCAAAGAGACCATCATGGCTGAAGGAGCTACCTCCCTTCAGCCGAGCCCTGGGAGCTGTCCCCATATGCATTTCCTACGGAGGTAACAAGTGTGTTTTGTTCCTTGGGTGAAGCAGATGGAAAGCAAATGACAAACTGTTAGCAGGGTTGTGGCACCTTAATAGCTTTTGATGGTTGTCCACACCTTTCCCATAACTGCGAGTTACCAAGGTTGACCTGCCCATCCCAGTCACAAGGGCTGCGTTTATAACAAATATGTTGTGTGCCTACAGAGCTCTTCCCTAAGGTCTCAGCTGCTGGTGCAGAGGAATAAGCCTGTCTGTGTGTTTCACTACCAACTAACACTAACACCTACTCCTTCCTTTGCCCAGATTTTCTACCAACTTTATCACAATTTTGTAAAAACTAAGCTCAGGAAAGAGTTCTGCAAAGTCCATACTAAAAGCTTCTTCTCTCTTCTGAAATACCAATTTACCCTAACATCATATATGAAATAATTGTATGATCTGATAAATTCACACCAAGCTTTGGTTGTTACAACTGATCCAACAGTTTTCCCCAATTAATGACAATAATTTTTCTGTAATATAAAAATGAATCAGGTCATTTTATAGACTTGCAAGCTGATCTTTTGAATGAATTCATGCAGAATTTTACATTTCTGAGGTGGATTCATAGTGCTAAAAGAGTAGGTGTATATGCAGCAGTTTAAATAATCAGACTAAATGATTCACAGTGTATATATAAAGTGGCAAAATAGTCATCTTAAGGAAAACATATACTTGAAGAACACTTAATGTTTATTTTCCCATTATTTGAGTAATTTTGAAAGGCATTTTTCATGGACACAGAGTGTTAAGTAAGAAATATGACAATATTTTGCCTTAGGGGAATTGTGTTCTTATCTTCTGACTTGCGAGAGGCATGGGGTGAAATGTCCAAGCTGTTCTAGCTGTCAGAGCTACATAATACCACTTTGAAGTATGTTAATATTGTTTCTGAGCTGTTCCACTGCTCTCCACTGAAACCCTCCCATTACAAGTTGTCTTCAAATAACAGAAACAGCTCGAAGAACCCTTAATCTGCAGGGCCATGCGATGCTGCTTTAGGCATGTTGCAAAAGGGGACAAAAAAAGACAAGAAATTAAAACTAACTGATGTGGTTAAACTGTGGAAATTCATGCGTCGAATTCCATGGACTTACTTATCAGTTCTGCGATCTGTTTAGTTAAGCTGTTGTAAATCCTAGTGTAAGCATTATGAGGGATATTTAGTAAGGCTAAGACAAGGAAGACTTGTTTCCCTAGGCTCTTTCCACAGTCACAGGAGAGAGTAAAAGGCTTTGCCAGGAGAACAGCTGGGGCTGCGGATCCACCGAACTGATGTCATGAAAAGATGCTGAAAGAGCGATGTCCCTTCCTCCCGTCTGCCTGCTCCCTCCAGCTAGCTCTTGTACTCGCTGGGCTTTCCCATCAGCCAGATCAGCTCTCTAATACAGAAGAAAACGATGCCATATTTTTCTGCCAGGTTAGTCTGCTGCCAGGCTGGTGGCTGAACTGGCCCGCGGGGTGATCTGCCCTTCTCTAGGTAGGGACTCCCCTCACAGGGTGATGAGCAGTACTTTGAATTGGTGAGCATCTTCACAGAACTCTGTGCCTTATAGGGCGTCATGGTTATTCTGCATTAAGTATACGTACAGATATATATACACACATATACATACATGGACATGCATTAAATATGTATATATGCCTATTTAAATACTAACTGTAGAGACATACATACCCCTACACTTGCCTAAGAAGGGGTTACATCAACGTATAAAAGCTATGTTGAGGAGCAGTTTGTTTAAAAAAGTGTTGCTATGGCTGCAGTGGCTTTTGTGTATGGTTATTTAAAAGTGGGCTTATGCGGAACGATGTGACAGACAGATGTGTAACTTTGTGTGGTCAGATTGTCACTGGTTGTTGGTTCAGCTCTGCTTGCTAGTTACGACAAAGGACAGCATCTCTCTGGCGTCCTGGGGGAGCAAGTCCGGAGCTCACTACTCATAGCCATCTTCAGGCAGCTGTGACTCAACCAACCACTCTGAAAGTGTTTGCTTGCTTGAGAAAGGAGATGGATGTTTGTCATTTCCTTGCATAGACACATAAGCATCATTTTCCTTTCTCTTTTTTTTTTTCCTGTTTTGGGTTTTTTTTAAATGAGATGGCAAATCACTTGGGACCTACAATGCAGTGCAGACTGCATAAGAAGGCCGAGGCTTCTGAGCATGAAAGGACTGAAGGATCTGTATTTTTTTAATGGGTCTGCATTTGAACTCCTAAAAAATCCAAGAGGCACCTGAAATGACAAGGCATTTAAAAATGTTGTCCTTGGATTACACAGGGGAAAAGCAGTCAGTGAGCTTATTAAACAAGTCATGAAACCTAACTTGAGAGGCATGGGAAGGAAATGTGGCATGGAGTCTGGGGCTGAAGGGACCGCAGGAGAAGTGATTTTTAAGGAAAAGCAAGTGAGTTCTTGGCAGACATGAAAGGAATACTTATGCATCTCTATGGGATAGTCCAGCTTCCCAGAAAGAAATATTTCAATGGTCTGATGTTGGGGATTATTTTTGTCCTTCTTGTTTGTTGTCTTCTGGGGAATTAAATCAGTTAGTGGCATAATCACAGATTTGAACAGCATGATGCATATCTGATGGGCCATAACAGTATTTCCAATGCTCTGTTCATTGCTCTGTTGCTTTCCATTTTAATTTACCTTCTTAAAAAAGCACATGCAAGAAAAAGGCAAAAATATAACAATGAGAAAAGAGAGGGAAAGGAGAGCAGACATTCAGACTTCAAAGATCTTAACACAATTGATAAAGTCCTGAGTGTAAATACCGAAATGAATATCATTCCTTTCTTCCCCCAGTCTTGAAAAACGTTTATGATCAGTATGCTGTTTTTCACTTGCTTGGAAAGTCCAAGTCCAAGAACTGTGCCATCAGTGAGGTGCGCACAGCGCAGATCCCCATAGCATGTTAGCAGAAGTCTGCACACTTGGTCATTTGTAGGTCAGAGTCCGGGTTTTGCCCATGGAAAGGGTAGGTGAAGGTTTGAGGCTCATGCTCTGTGTAGGATGCCAAAAAGTTTAATTCCTTTGGAGGAGGAAGACTAAATAACAGGTTGGGTCAGCAGTGATCTGGTGCTCAGGCCCTCGGCTTCCCCAGGAGTCAATGGACAAATGTTGTATGCAGCAAACAGATCCAGATCCCGTGAGACCCTCTCTGCTATTTCAGATCAACTCTGCCAAAAAAGCCTGCCAAAAATCAATTTGCAATTGTTTCCATAGCTGTGTCTTTATAACAGGGTCATTAATTATCCTCCATGTTATTTATGAAACCGTTCTAGTGATTTTCAGACTAGGCCTTTCCTAGCCGACATCTGTGCTCCAGAGATGTATTGACCAAGGCACTGGTGCCCTGTGAGCTCCACGCGGGCAGACTTCTGCTCAGGTGACCTCTCTGGAGATGCAGACCCTCCACCAAGCAATCACAATGGATCAGAGCCCAAAAGTTTTGCTTCCAGGACTCCCAGAGGTGAAATGGGCTAGAGCTGGGCAGAGAGGAATGCCAGGAGAGCTACTCTCTGCCCACAAAATTGCAAGAAAATGAGTGGACTTGATTTTATGAATGAAATGCTTGGATGTAACTTGTATGGTGTATCCCTAGTGCATATTATGTATATACATATGCCACCATATGCATGGAATATATCATGCTATGATATATATCATGCATGGAATACATCATGCTATGTGCTGACATTGAAATACCTGCACGAGGTGAAAGTATTAGATACTTTTTAGAGTTTCTCATCTTCATGATGACAATCGGTAGTTGCACTTCCCATTCAAAACTTTGGAAGAATGTCAATTCTCTTCACTTCCAACCATGACATTATCTATTGGATTCATCTGTTTTTTCCTCTCTGAGGTGTACCTCAGCAGGATTTCAAGTAGCAAGGATTTGTTCAAACCACCCACTTTTTGGCAATGGATGTAGCAGCACAAGTATGAATAAATTCCCTAGCAACTCCTAATTAAAGAGACGGGGATAGAGAGATCAGAAGGATAGTACTTAGTTGGTGGGGGTTCAGACTGGTTTGGCTAGAAGGTACCTTTCTATCCACAAGAAAGATAATGTCTCACATCAAAGACTTTATAACCTGATATACCGATTACATCTGTGTGCATGATAGTCTGTGCTCATAGCTGTGCCAGCATTGGTATACCTGTTACTCACCATCAGGTGTAAATACTAAAAGGAAATAAAAAAAATCTGTCAATCCTTATCTGGGAGGAAGTGTAGCAGAAACAGAACATCTCCCAGGGGATGCTGGTACACTGTGAAGTAAACCCGGCACCTCTGTAAATAGAAGAATGGGCCTCGTAGTTGCAGCTAAAAGTTCATTCTGTGTGAATAAATAGGGCAAGACCTGGGTCTGAGCACTGCATATGATCATCCTCATCACTAAGCTGCTGGTGGGCACCATGGCAGGATTTTCTCCCCATGTTCAGAGTTAGCAGAGTCAACATTGCTCCTTCAGGCCTCTTGGTCATAGCCACCACGTCCTGGGAAGTAAGAAAGGTGAGCTGTATGGACACAAACTGTGGCACACCATGACCAGGAAACAGCCTGTGCACCATTTTATCTTCTAGCTTGGATGCAGCTAAAAATCTAGTGCTCAAGCTGGGCAGTGTGGCCAGTTCTTGGCCTCTGTGTATTGGGTACCACCTGGGAGATGGAGCAGATGCTGGCATCCATCACACACTCAGCATACTGGGCCAAGTACATCAGTGAAACTGTGGAGCCTACGTAAGGATTAGGTACCTAAAATCCTCACTGGATGTGGGTCTTAGTCACCTGATAGGGTACTGATTAAGCATTGAAATGGGTAACTGTGGCTCTGAAAATCCTCCTTCAGTAGACACCAAGGTCCAGAGTATCTAAACATCAAAGGTCCTTAATTTCCTGACGTTAAAGTTCCTCTGACTTTTGACCATCGTGCTCTGGGCCTGCAGATCTACAAACAAGGCACTTGTCCATGTACATCTCATGAGCTTGATACAGGAGGCTACACTGAGGAGACTCCATCAGAAAGGGGCTCCCACCAAGCGCAGACACCTGCGGCTGACTGAGAATAGCAAACCAAGCATTGTCCCCCTAGAAGGGAAGACCTCAACAGCAAAGCACTCACTGAGATTGTAGGAAAGCCAGGTTCATTACTCACCTATGCCTACAGGGACGCACATTCCCACTTCCTAGGACACCACTCTAACCACCGAGTCTCAAAGAGAAGGCCTCACTGAGCTTCCACTTGAAAGGTATTCAAGATACATTTTGTCAGAAAGAGAGCAAATACAAATGTTAATATTAAGGTAATCTCTTGAGGGTCAGCAATCCTGTAGTATAAAATTTCTTCCTGGATCTGCACATGCAGATGATTTTCACATGTAGTGCATGGATAGTCCCAGGAAGAGAGATTGAATGTCAGGTTGAAAGTCTAAGTCATTGTCCCAGCCACTAGCTGGAGACTAATATGCGTGCCCCGTGTCTTAAATGCTCTGAATGCCCCTCATGGAAGAGTGTGCATACAACACCTTCCTCAGTAGGATGCTATATATCTCCCACATTTTGAAAGAAGAGAGTGGATTTTATTCCTATGAAAGAAAGTCCTGAGGTCCCTCTCTTGGTGGGGTGCAGAACATGGATCTCAAGTGGATGGGGGCCCAAGGTTGGCAGCTCTAGGAAGGAGCCTCATCACTGCATGTGGGTGAGGTTTATACAATTCTTTCTGCTCTTCCCCCAGCAACCTGGTGATCCTGGATTGCACATTGAGGGCCTACTAATTGTATAAGGAGCCCACGGACCCAGCACTGATGGTGGATTTCTCTGTGAGCTATGGGCGCACATTGGGGTGATAATGAGATGCTTCCATCAGCTCCTGAGCTTGTAGTGCTGCAGGAATGCTGGAATGTGTTGGCTGAATGCAGCCAACACAAACCACAGGTCTACATCGCAAACCAAATTGTGTTGTGCAACCTTAATCGGGAATTATATAATTTATTCATAAAGCACTGAATGAGCACTAGGAGGAGTTGTTAGTCATTGGATTGAGCAAACACAGTGCTGTTGACTTGTCTCTTTGGCCAATCAGTTCCTCTGTTGGTTATTGAAATGCTAAATGCCCAGTAGAACGAGTTGAGGTTCCTGAATATTACCTTTGTTCCCCTGAAGTCTGGGTAGGAAGGACAGATGGCTGGACCATATGCAGTGCTTGCTCTGTATACGTTTGTGTCTGTATGTGTGCATACGTGCCTGGACTAACAAATACAGACCATGTTCTGGTTTATATTGCAAGTACGTGTTGCAATACTGTACCACTTAGAGAGTGACATTACAGTATTCCAACCAGGCAGTATTTTACAAGAATCAATAATCATGTTAATTAATAATGGCTAAAACCTCTACAGACTTGTTTTCCAAGGATATCAGAGTACTTTGCAAGCATGAGACTAATTCATGCTCCTATATCATCGTATTGACTTTATTGGAAATGTTTGTGTAGAAAAAAGTATAGGAACATTTGCCTATTTCATACCAATGAAAGCAGAAAGGGTGAGGGAATCTTGTGTGGTTTCTTTTCAGAAAGGACCTGGCATTCCTGGCTTGACTGGATGCAATACTGGCAGTTGATTTTATTTTCTTCTTTGCTCTAACTTCTGTGATACAAGGCTCCTCCTCAGGTCTACCTTTCAGTGCTTTTGATATTCTGCTGGATTAGACCACTGGTTTTGCTAAGTCAAGAGAGATGATTCAAGATCCCCACCTTCACATTTGGCAGTGTGCTGGAGTAATCGAAAGGAAGAACTATACTACCATAGAAAGAAGTCCCTATATGAAGGCATAATTAATGAAACTGCTCCAGGCATCTTCTACTAGTGTGTGACACTGTCTCCTTTCCTCTTACCAACCTGTGTAACACCCAACCATAAGAATTTTTTTTTGCTGCTGTAATATCAAAAGAGAAGTTTCCAATCAAAAGATTGGAAGGTCAATGAAACAAGCAAGCCATGATTTATAAATGAGACATTTGTGAAGGTGAAAGAGTAACCACTTTTCCTGGATCCCAAAATTGTCATTTAGTAGATCCTCAAATCTAGGGCAGCCAGAATTGTTTCTCATGCAGGTTTCAGAGCAAATGCCTAGGCACAGCCACACAAAGCCACTCACACAGAAGAAAATGAAAAGGAATAATACATGAGAAATCATAGAAACATTGCAAAATTCAGGTTAGAAGGGACCTCTAGCTGTCACCTAATCCAGATCCTCACTCAAAGCAGGGCCAGCTACATGGGTTGCTCTGGGCCTCACCTAGGTTTTTACTGTCTTCCAGGATGGTGATTTCCCATCCACTGGGCAGCCTGCTTGCCCAGTGCTTGCTGTCCTCATAGTAATTTTTTTTCCTTAGTAGGAGAGTTTCTCACTCTCCTACTTGTGTCCATTGCTTTTTGTCCTATTGCTGTGCAACTCCAAGAAGAGTCTGGCTGCGTCTTCCAATATCCTCCCATAAGGTAGTTGAAGACAGCAGTAAAATCACCCTCAGCCTTCTCTTTTTAAGGCTGAACAAGCCCAGTTCCCTCAGTCCCTCCCTGTACATCATGTGCTCCAGACCCCCACCTATCCTATCTGCTAAATCCTCTCTCTTCTCAGACCTTTTTGAATCAAGGATAGGTCAGCGCAATTGAGAGGGACAGTGACCCACTGTCCAAATCGTGCCCTACTAGAGTGACGAGCAACTGCACTGAGGTTATTGGGGTATTGTCAGAGCTATCTGGGCTCCAAAACATTCCTAAAACAGCAATTTTTAAAATGCAGCAGTCTCTGGATCAAAAGTGCTCATGAGTGTTGCTGCCAAGGTAGTTCTAAATTTCTGCTCATTGCAGTTATTGCTACGGGAACATTGCTGGCGTAACATTTTCTCCTGGAGTCTTTCTAGAGCACCTGCTTCATTCACCACGTGTGCAGACATAAGCCAGGACAGATGCTCAGGGAAAGAGCTGAAACCCCAAAGCTCACAGGCTTACGCCCTTTATCAGAAAAGAGGCCACCCAAGTTCTTGATTTAAGGAGGGAGGCAGGAAAAAGCCTTTGGAGAAGCAGCAGCTTCCTCAAAGTGTTTAAGGAAACCCTTTCCAGAGGCGATATTAAAAATCCATGGGTGGGGTGAGAGAGAAGGAATTCTTATTTATGTATAAAGTTACACATGGACACAATGTCCAAAATCACTGAAAAAAAGAGTCTGTGTGTCTCTGTTTTCCTGAGTTATGATAGCATGTGTTTAGTATTACGGCTAATCCCTTTTAGGAGCCAAAGTTAACATCTTCCAAAGCATAAGGGGATTTCTTTAAAGCTCAGTTAAATTCTAGTGCTTCAAAACCTACTTAAACATAGCAAAAAAAATCTCTGGAAACTATTTAGCTTTCTGTAGTTGAAACGATTATGTAATTGGATAAACAATCAGGCCAGTTCAAATAGGTGAAATTTTGCATTACGGAGCAGAACAAATTATATTTGAACCTGGGGAAAATAGTAATATGAGAAATGCAGTGCTTTTTTTTTCATTAAGAAAGGACAGCCACATAGATCTGGTCTAAAGGGGTCTTATTGTAGCTTAAGGAAACAAACCTAAAATCCCACAGCACAGAGGTGTCACAGGATGGTTGGATGCAATGAAAGATGGCTAGAGAGGGCGTCTTTGGAGGCTTCGCACAGTTCTCACATCCCAGCATATGACATTCCAGTTGCTGAGGTTGTTGTCTGTGGTTTGTATGTGCTCAGCATGTTGAAGTGAGCAGGCTCTGGAGGCAGCAAATTGCAAGGGGGAGGTAGGAGCAGTTCGCGACTCCCCATCCTGTCTTTTCAAGCAGCGCGGCTGTCAGATCAACAAGATGGTAAGGCACATATGTGTTTCCCAAATGGCTTAAGTCATTTGTCTTTAACTCAAATCTCTTTTTGGTTACAGAATAAGGGATTTCACTTTTAACAACATCGTCTCAAACAAAACTGCTGGGAGCTGTGAGTGTGCATACTTTGTTAGGGGCCTTCTGTGGAATTGCTGGTAGGAACAGCGTAAAAAGGAAGGTTGGAGAACTGGTGCATTAGGAGGATTTCTAGGATGTAGGAGAGGTCATAAAGCTAAAAGGGATGTTACTTTCCCCAGAATCAGTTCTCCCTCATCCTCTCCCCTTCAATGGCCTTCAACTCCAATCTGGCTGGTAGTGACAGTGTCCTTGCTGTGGTGCCAAGCTGTTGGGGGTTGGATGTGAAGCACTATGGCAGCAGGAGCACGTGGGCAGGACAGGCTCAGTCTCCCTGGTCGGTTCTGCCAGGACCAGGTCTTCTGCCATGGTCTTCAGTTCAGGACTAACAGAAAGCAGGTTTCCTTTTTCAGATATGAATTGCCTAAGAAAATATAGTACTTTTACTTATTGTTGACACAGGGGTTTTCTTTAATGATTTTGTTGTTCTAAGGATTTAAAGGCTAGGACTCAGTGCAGCACTTCATAGTGCCTGGAGAAGGGGACCACTGACAGCAAGAGCCGTGATCCCTTTCAGGAGTCAGCTCTGGCAAGACAAGGAAAGCACAAAGCTGGTGGAGTTTCTGCACCTCATCCCTCCCTCGTCCAAGGACAGTTAATTCCATATGGTTTAAAGCAGGGAAAATGAACAAGAAACAAAAAGGCCCCTTAATTAAAACCTGAGGCATTCAGTACGGACTCAGTGCCACCCAGTGTCAGACAGAGTTACCATCCATCCAAGCTCCATTTCCTGCAATTTGTTTCATCTCGCCAAAATACTGCATAACAAATCACCTCTCAGGTAACACAGTGAGATAAGCCATAATTCCACAACACAGCACCTGCAAACAAAACGTTAGCGAGGTCTCCTTGGGCAAAGAGCAACCCAAGTACTGAGAAGATGACTTCTGGTGGTTTTCTTCGTGAGCAGAGCAAGTCGATATTTTTATTAATCTAGCAGAATGAGCAAAACACCAAACTGTTAACTTGATTGATACTAGCACTGTCCAGGCTGCCAAACATCTAGCAGCTGATAGCAAATTTGTACAACTGCTTTCATCTGACTGATCCAGTAACTTTTCTAGACTTTTAGGGGGGAACATGATCAAATCCAATTTCTATAATATTTTCAGAGAACTGACAGGAGAAACAAGCCAGATCAAACATGGGCATATCCCTTTTCTACACGTAAGGCCAGGAGAAAGTGAACCACAGGAAAAAACATGAATTTTCCATGGTTTTAGAACTGGATGGTTCAGCTAATCTCCATCCAATGAGCCAAGGCAAAGAGAGAGGAGAAAATGTTTTACTACAGATCACCACTACAATGGCGAAGACTTACTTCTGTGGGAGAAGAGCCACCACACTGTGGTATTTGCTCATCTTCTCAAGCTTGGCCCCTGGGTTTTACCTGTTCACACTTTCCTTAACATTCAGATCTTTCCACCTCACTCTCTATCTGAAACTCATAAAGAAAATACTTTTCACAGCTGAAGGCCCCTCTGCTCTGCAGGGATGTTTGTGTTTTGTACAATATTAGAGGCTTGCTCTCTTCTGTGGTTATAATATTACCGACCCTGCACTTCCCCAGCCACCATTCCCTGGTGTTATGTACTCAGACTTTGCAGCGGGGACTTGAATACACTTAGATGAAGTTGCTTTAGGAGAATAAAAGCAGCAGTTTTGTAATTCTCACTGTTTCTCAAGCCCAGCTGTGAATCTCCCCATTCCTCCCGTGCAGGCAGAGCCATCTTCAGACATAAAAGCTTTACAAGGACTTACGGATTTGATTAGGCAGATTAAATAGACACAAAGATGAAATTTACAGCGATCTTCCGGAAAGATTGAGCAGTGGATGGAACAAGAGCCTCCTTACCCATTTGAGGTCTAATCACTTTAACCCCTCTGTCTTTTAGAGGCCCAGCCAGCAGACAGAGATGCTAGAGAAAAAGCAGGCTATCCAAAACTGTTCTGAGGGTCTGGTGAGTGCTTTGCCCAGTCTTCAGACATTTCTGAGGTCACTGGTGGGCCATAGACTGTTAGGAGTCACAGCAAGGATTAGCCATGGTGTGAGAGACCCACATGAGTTGCTACAAGCTGGAGAGCAGAAACTTTCAAGGTCACATCTAGGCTGTTTGCTGCCCTACAAGGGATGGGTGCAGGTGTGGGAGCTATTTACACCACCTACTGCTGGGACTGTCAGACCATGGCTTTCCAACAGTGAGATGTCAACCGTGTATTTAGGCAGCCTATTATAGATGACTTATTTAAATAGCCTTTTGCATTTTCTTTCCTTCACTAACCTCTTAGAAGAACACCAAGCAGCAAAACTAGCTGGACCCTGGTCCTTGGCTGAGCGCTACACCCTTCACCTTCACAGTAAAAACCCGAGTATGTGACAAAAGCATCACTCGTCAGTTGTGATTTTGCTCACAACCACCTATCGCACAGCCTGGAAGCAAAGCAAATGAGTAATGGCACTCCCACACTCAGATGTATAATTGACCATCGATTTATTCCATACTAGAGGCATGCGCACACATCCCACACACAGAGCAGAACCCCTCAAAGCAATCTTCCCCATAGGCGTGTCATCATCAACCACAATTTGTTTCACAAATAAGCTTGTGTTGCAAAACATAAATGCCTGCTAAATCAGAAAGTCCATCTAGCACGGTCTTCTCTCTGACACCAACAAGAAGCAGATTCCTGGGGGAAGAGGTAGGAAACACCTATTGAGTTACCTGCTCCCTGCTTATCCCATCCCAGCCTAGTTCCCAGCAATGAGTGCTTTAGGGACTGCGAGCTACAGGTAGCATCTGAACTATCTTATTTAATAGCTCTCAATGGACTTCTTTTCCCTGAGTTTGTCTAAACCTGTGTAGGCTTTTGGCCTCCATAACATCCTGCAGCAATGAGTCATGATTCAGTTATGCATTGTGTGAACAAGTACTTCCCCTTGTTTATTTTAAAATAAATCTGCTACTTGCTCTTTTCACTGAGCACCCTTCAGTTCTCATGTATAACAAATAATGCCCTGTTGTTCCTCAGCCACCTTCTGCCTGCCATTTGTGACTGTAAAACCCTCTTTATTACCCCCCCTTTAGTCATTCCTCATTGTGCTGGTTTTGACTGGGGTAGAGTTAATTTTCTTCATAGAAGCTAGTACGGGGCTAGGTTTTGGATTTGTGCTGAAAACACTGTTGATAATACAGGGATGGTTTTGTTGCTGCTGAGCAGTGCTTACACAGAGTCAAGGCCTTTTCTGCTGCTCACACCGCCCCACCAGCGAGCAGGCTGGGGGTGCACAAGAAGCTGGGAGGGGACACAGCTGGGACAGCTGACCCCAACTGACCAAAGGGATATCCCACACCATATGACGCCATGCTCAGCATATAAAGCTGGGGGAAGAAGAAGGAAGTGGGGAACATTTGGAGTGATGGCTTTTATCTTCCCAAGTAACTGTTACGCGTGATGGAGCCCTGCTTTCCTGGAGATGGCTGAACACCTGCCTGCCCATGGGAAGTAGTGCATGAATTCCTTGTTTTGCTTTGCTTGTGTGTGCAACTTTTGCTTTACCTATTAAACTGTCTTTATCTTAACCCACGAGTTTTCTTGCTTTTACTCTTCTGATTCTCTCCCCCATCCCACTGAGGGGTAGTGAGTGAGCGGCTGTGTAGTGCTTAGTTGCTGACTGGGGTTAAACCATGACGCTCATGTCCTTCCCATTTATTGCTATTCAGTCCTCCTGGTACCAAGAATCCAACAAGATCAGTGGCCTCAAATGCAATCCAATATTTTCTGCAGTACCACAGGGGCAGAATAGTCTGGTATCACCTATAAATGCCAACAAGCTTGGAATTAGACAGTGTCAGATAGATTAGACTTACGGCATGAGATACAAGCTTGCTTTCAGTGCTCATTTTGGGCAGAATCAAGCTGAACAGAGGATTTATTTGGGTCTGACAGCACCCTCGTTTTTGGAGGCCACTTCACATTTTCCTGCCCAGAAGGACAAGACCTTGCCTGTTTTGTGAGCTTTCTGACTGGACCCAAAGTCAGACCTGTAAGCTGTTCTTCCCATCTTGTGCTTTCTGAGGAGCACACGCAGATGCCTGAACCAATAGTGATTCTTATGAAGTGGATCAATCACTTTATGACCCAAAGGTAAAAATACCCATGAAAAGATGAAAAAAATACTCAAGTATATCAGTTCAGGATGGTGAAATGTGCAGGAAGACATGCCTCATCTACTTGTAAATGCACCAGCTCTCATACTCCATTTTGCTACAAGTTTAACCAAGCAAAACTGAGCTCAACGGGGCTAGTCATCTGAACACTGCGGACAGAACTGTGTTTCCTGGCTAAAACAAACCCACCTTGACTTTGCTTTGTTCAGTAATGAATCCTTGGACAAATTAGTCCAAAGTAAAGCTCAACAGAATTCAAAGGAGGTCTTTGAAGCCCTGTTATCACCAACACAGCTCTGCTTTTCTTTGAGTCATGTAAATGTAAGATTTCGGAAGATTAAAACATGGAAATGCTATTGAAACCACACATCCCTTTGGGTTGTAACTGGAGCATCCCTTGGCTCCAGGGTTTGCTAAAATAATGGACTGAACCTCAAACACCACCAGAAAATGTTCAGCGTTATAGAAAATTAGCTAATTATCCAACATGGGGTGAGGATTTGTTCATTAGAACAAGCAAATGCTTGGCATGTTTGTTGGTATCTCATGACCAGCTAACAAGCTGTAACACTCTTCTTTCAAAACAGTTTGACAATGCAATTCGAAATGAGTATGAGTCATGGGACTGACCCCATCGGACTGGTGTAAGATAAGATTATACCAAAGGAATCTGACAGAAGTGCAGAAGAAATGTCTGCCCACTATGCCCACTGTGTGTGTACACTTATGAGGTAGCCATTTTAATAAACCTGGTATTTTTTCTCCCTAATTAATATTACAGCCAGGCAGATGAAAGCACAAGTGTAAAAATATGAAAATATTAAGAAGTTATAAATGCCGGTAGCTGTAGATGAGCCCTTAAAATTGTGTCAGAGGTCAGGTAGCATAAAGTAATCTCCTAACCCTGATGGCCAGGGACTGAAAGACTCCAGGCCTGAAGTTTGGTAAAGGAATTTATTCTCCAGAAATGATGGATGGAGGTTACATTTCAGCAGCAAGGTCACAGCAATGAGATAAGGAAATAGAAGGGAATCTGTTACTCATCATACCTTTATCTCACTGGACCGCAGTGTTGCCACTCCTGATTTGCACCAGCGCAAAGGTGAGCTGAAGGAGTTCACTGCTGCATGAGTGGTTGTGTAAATAAAATGCAATGTGTTTCACCAGCTATGCCAACAATGAACTCCTCTTCTGTCAGGTCAGGGATTCCCCACAGGGGAAGGTCGGGCACAAGGTCAGAAGGGATCTGTGGTGCCCAAACAGGTCTCCTGCTCCAAACAACATGGGCTTTGATAGTGAAGAGCCACAGACCAACCTATGGCACAGCCTGGGCACAGCTGTATCTCAGCCCTGGTCTCTGAGAAGCCGTCACCATACCACAGCTACAGCCTGCTGGTGGTTTTTACCTGGGCTGGCAAGCCACTGATGAAATCCTCACTGGAGAGCTGCTCCTGGCATCTGCAGCCAGTGGCACCTAATGACCCCATTCATGATGAATGGGGTGCTTGGGCAAGGGTGGGATTTCCCCTGTGGCTTCCTGGAAGGGACCAAGTGAGTTCAGATGCTGTAGTGATGGAGCAGCTAGAGATTCAGAGCAAAAAATACATTAAAACATCTTGTCTTGCTTCACTCAGAGGGAAACAGAGTGACTGGGGACAGAAAGGGAACCTAGAAGCAGAGCTCAGATGGTTTCTTCTATGGGATGAAGAGACTGTCCCCAGAAGCGTATTGATTTCTGCACTTTGTGCTCTCCAGCCTTCTCAGTTTTTCTCTTTCTATGCACTGTTAGCCTGTGGCTCTGGGCAGAGGGAGAGGAACTTCTTTGATTTTCCAAAAAAGGAAGAACAGTCTCTGCCCAGTGCTGGGAACTGAGCGTATTGACCCTAATCCTGTTCTTGGTGAAGCTGGAGCAGAGTTAAGGCCCATAAAGTAAGGCATATCCAACAAAAGCAAGGATGACTGAAATAGCCTCTACTCTGGACTGAACTAGAAGTGGCAGAGATAAAAATTGCGGCTCTGCAGCTTGAGCTGTGAAGCTGGCTATGAGAAATCTGTGATGGAGTCACAGCTCCTACTCTAGCAATGGAGAAAGATGCCATGCTGGTGTTAATGCATAGAGAGATCCCTTATTTCACTGCTCTGGCAAACTGCTGCCAGCAGGGGGTTTTGATGGATTTGTGTGTTGGTTTTTTCCCCTCTGCTTTCTTTGGTAGAGAAAATAATTTTTCTCCTTTCTGAGTTTGGAAGTTTCTGGCCTTTGACCCCTGCCTGCACATGGAGCAGTTCAGGGTCAGCTCCTGGGTGAGGAAGGGGTGAAAGCGAGGGATATCAGAAGGATGGCTCTGGAGAGTGTCATTGCAAACATTTTTGAAGGACACTGAAAAACTGTTCCTGCTGTGTCTGGTGTGGAGCCATCGCAGCCAATGAAGATGAGCTCTCCTGCTAGAGCCGAGGGTATGGCGGGGAGCTGTCAGATAACTCCGCTCTCCAGATGTGAGCCCTTGTACTTTCAGAGAAGAAAAAAGGGCCTTTCCCTTTATTCCTCCTTTCCGCTCTCCTTGGCTGTCTTCCCTCATTCGCCAAGATTACGTGCTGGAGAGAGAGGATGTACTGGATTTGGCTGGTATAATTTTCTTCATAGTAGCTTGTATGCTTGCTGCCTGCCAGGGTTAAACCACGACAGAGGGAAAAGTGGCAGTTCATCTCTCCTCCCCCTGTACTCCCACAGCCCCTCCAGCTCCTCCGGGAGGTCCTGATGTTGATGTCGTCTCACTGCTGGAGGAAGCTCCCCCTGGCAGCCCCGTGGGGTGGGATTAAGCACCTCATGCCTCCGACTCACTGGGGCTGGGAGCAGCCGTGCATGAAGAAGGCCTGGAGAGGCTTATTTTTAAGTCTGCTCTGGGACCTTCACTCCTCTCACCTACATAAAGCAAATGCTGGCAGAGAGCCCTGCTCCGCCTGGGAGCTGAGACCCCGTGCTAGATGGGATGGAAAAGCCTCCATCAGTCTACACTAAGAGTATTTTCTTTCCCTGTGAACACCTGATGACTTGCACAATCATGTTGATGGGGCTGTGGGAAGAACAGCTCTCCAGGAGGAGAAAGTTCTGACAAACTGGCCCTGAACAGTCAGCACAGGCTGCTGTTCAGCTGAAGAGAAGCCCAGTAGGGGTTTTGGACCCCCCCCCAAGTACACAGACCCATGTGTAGCGTGGATGGTGTCACTGAGGGGTAGTAGGGTGAAGACCAAGCAGAGGTGCTTTGGGAGGCATGTTTTGCCTTGTGGTCATGCTCGGGCAGCATCTATAGCAGCAGCTATACCCAAACCACCACGGGGTTGCGTTGGCCTGAGCACGAAGGCTGTGAGCACAGTCAAGATGCGAACATGCAGGCAGTCCTTCATCCACTTGGGGATCTGAGGGCTGTAGATTCAGATCTGCCAGGACTTAGATGCATCCTGGGTCCTCTGGATATTGCCAGTAGTGCTGCCAGAATATTTGCTGTTGTTGCCAGCTATGACTGACAGCTTCACAGGGGGGTTCCTCAGACCCACATGTGGTGAGGAGCTCTCTGTACATGCAGCAGCAGCAGAAGGATTAAGCATTAGGATTTTGCACGCCTCCATAGGTAACTGGCAATGCCAGAGGGATGGAGGGTTGCAGAGCTCACTGCTGGGGCTGAGGTTTCTGGGGGACACCAGGGCATGGATGTGCCAGAGGGACTTGGTACACCTCCCCAGAGAGCACCTGCATCCAGGCCAGGCCAGGGAGAAGTAGGATGCTACCACACCTCCAGCCAGGTCTGTGCAGACAATCTGGCCCCAGCAAGCAGCCCCAGTGCTACCCACACAAATTGTGGTGCCTTCCCACAAGATCTGAATCAATCCCTTCAGCCTTACACTGTCATCTTGTTTGCTTGCTTAGCCTTTCCCTATATATCCCATAGACAGTGCAGGGAAACATGTTTTTTCTGGTATGGCCATGCCCATGTGCATCTGAGTAAGCTGACATTGTCTCAGCCTGAGCTTTCGCCGTTCTAATGGCTTCAGGTTTAATCATAAAGCACTGTTATGAATAATGAATTGTGAGAGACGTCTTCCAGTAAATCCCGCTGTGTCTGCTTATGTTTGGATCACCGCATTATGCTAAAGTCAGCTGCTCAGAAGCTATTAATGTGGGGAGGCACAGAGCGGATGAGGGAGAAAGGGAGAGAGGCATTAATCTGCTTTGCTGGGTGATGATTAAGGGGCAGTGCTGGGGTGACTAGTTTGATGCTCAGAGTGGCCTGACTGCTCCATGACAAACCATGGGCAAAGACAAGGCTAAGTCCAGCAGGAGCTGGATCAGACAGCTGTGTGCTTGATTCACAGTGTAAGGGAGATTTAAATTGTTAATGGACTCACCTGGGAACTCTGGCAAAGGGGTCATTTGGCTACCAGGTGAGGGACAGATTAGCAACCAGGGAGGCAGGGAAATGGCAAGGAACTTCAGACAGGGATCAAAGGATATCCCCTTCCACTTTTACAGTGGATCCATAGCCATTTCAGGTGGGATCTGCTAACCCCACAGTGAAAATATTCATATGGCTTGTACAGCTGGAACACACCAGTCCTCAGGACCAGGGTACACAGGATCAGCAGTAGGAGCTTGTCCTTGCTAGGAAACGCCTTACATTACACTGACTTTTCTCTGAAAACAATGTCACGATTAGACAAGTCCTGAATCGAATTAAGTGTAATTCAGAAAATATGGATGGGATTTACATGGCTTCCTTTGAGCAGTACCCCAAGTTTTGATGGATTTAACCTCAAAACTCCCCTGCAAAGTACATGCCCTACAGTTCCCTGTTTACTACTGAAAAGCTGAAACACAAGGAGCTCAGGCACTACCCAGTTCAGCTTTGCAAGTTCTGCATGACGCTGGCGACCAAGAGCGGACCCATCCATGTGGCAGAGGCTGTGCAGAGGCCCTGAATGAGCACGGGCTTTGCGGGCTATAGGATCAGAAGCCGTATAGCCAGGTTGTGGCAGTGCTGTACCTGCGGGCAGCATCTCCCAGCGAAGGTGGGCTGTGCAGCCCCGGCCAAAGGAAACGCGTGTCTCAGGGCTCCCCGTTCCTCTCTCTGCGCAGTACGTGCTGTGCTGTATCATGCTACCAGCCCATCAGGATCACTCACATCTTACTGAATGCAAATACCCTGAATCTCCTCTTCAAAAGTGGCTTGGTGCAGGTCCCCACCTCCAAAGGTTTGCTTTTATAACAGGCCCGCACAGCTAGCCATGGCTAATTAATGCCGATGGAAACAAAGGACTTCACAAGCCTACCCAGAAACGGACTGATTGGAAAGTCCTGCTGCTCACCAACCTGTTTTAATGAAAGTAAATGACTCTAATGAAATATCATGCTGTGAGCAATCGCATGCTGGCTCCAGACTGATTCAGCACAATTCCCAGGGCTCTCTCTGCCCTGCATGGCCGAAAGCTGGAGGTCCAGTTTGCAGAGGTTTTCTTCTGGGAGGTGCACCCTCGGCTGGGCCATCCTGCTGCTCAGCCGCTGCCACCAAGGCGTCACTGTCCAGACTGGGGCTGAAGCCACTGGTAATGCTCCAGTCATGCAAAGCAAGGAACGTCTCATGTTTTCAAATATCCCATATCCCATCACCCTGACTTTGACTCAGCCCGCCCCCAGGGACATTATGTGTTATAGGAATCTGGATGGCAAATTTTGGTAAGAACCTGAAATATTGTCAGTGAGCAGCGCTTTTGAAATAAGAGATTACTTTTTAAATAGCACGAGGGCTCTGGCTATTTATTTACTTGTTCAGCACTCTCAATTTTTAAGCAAAACTTAATATTTAGTTTTGAGATAGAATAAAACATTTCCTAGTGTTTCAAGATCATTCACATTTTTCACTCACTTAGGTTTTGTGTGGCTGCTTCTCCCTCTCTGCTTTATCCATCCTGAGTCCTCCTATCTGGCAATAATGGAACTTGGAGAAAAGGAAAAGGAGGAAAAAATAAAGAAAACCATTTCCTTTTTTGTGTTTTAAATCACATTGAGCCAAAATGAGAAACACGATTTTACTGCAGATTGCAAAAATTCCATGGAGTGGGGCAGGGGGAAGAGGAACATAAATTGTTCTAATCATCTTCTGAACTAGGATTGCAACCATTTCTACCAGCTTCCAGTTCCCGAAGCCCTTGCTGAGCGTGCAGTCCCCATGCCTGCCGAGGGCTGCTGCAGAGTGCTTGTCTTACACTCCTGCCTGCAGCATTTCAGCCTCCAGCCAAGATGGAGAGTGCTGCAGACCCCGGCATTTAACCTTTCAAAGGGCTTCTCTGTCTCAGAGATACACCGTGCAAATCTTCTCTACTTAATGTGAGTTCTTGGCCTGGCCCTGAAATATTGAGTGGTTATGGCAGAGAAAGAGTCTGTGATGGGTGATCAATTTAAGATGGTAAACAGGCTGTCAAGGACTATTCCAGGAAATACATTTTTTTTGAGTCATTTTTATGCGAGAACATGAGGAGGGTAAGTAGAGAAAGCTAACAAGTGTATTCGCTTGGAATTAATAACATCTGAGTGAGATACACAGGCTTCCCATTAGCTAGCAGTAGCACAGAGACATCCTGGAACCTAGATTTTAGGAATGGATGAAGAATAACAAATGCAAGTGACATAACTACTGCAGAAAATCAGATTTTTCAAGACAGCATTCACCTGTTAGGCTGGTCACCTTCTTCCAGTTCACCAAGGCACACTCCTGTTTGGGATGGTGTTTTATTCTCAGGTCAAACCATTCTGGGCTCAGAGAAGCTAGAGCCTCAGCTGGTTCAAATCAGCAATATCCCCATCACCACCCAAAGCAGGGGAGTTAAGGCATTTACACCTGTGGAGTCTTCCTCAGGAGATTTGCTGAATGACCTTAGGGAGGGCAGAAAGCTGAGAAAGGGCTGGGCAACAGCAAAGAGTTTCTGACCTTCTGTCCTGATCCTGAAGGTTGCTCCTACTTTAGGAGAAACTGTTAATTTTGTTTCTCTCTCTCTTTTTTTTTTCCTTCCTATTTCCCAGCACCAAGCAAATAAGGGTCCACAATGGTCCTCTGAGCCTCCCCCCACGTCCCAGGGATGTCTGTAGCTTCACTCATCCAGTTTCATGGGACTCAGCCCTTTCCTAGGGCACAGCCCATCTCCTGGGTGCACTTCCTGGCCAGCCCTCCTGCCGATGGAAAACAGAGTCTCTCCATTGCTTTTAACAGTGCTTTCTGGTTTATCCTGGGTGAGAATTTAGCTCTCTGACTTCCACGGGAGTTGTGTGGCCCCTGGGTTATGCCTTAGAGCTCCTGGACCTCTCTGGTCTTGCTATGGCTTAGGGTGGGCAAGCTGGCAACACCACTCCTCTCACGGGCTTTGGCTAAATCCTGAAGACCTAAACCAGCTCCTGATACCTCTCCCATGCTTGTTCTCTTTGTTTCCCATGTTATTTCTTCTCTTTCCTTTTGCTGTGACTCAGTCTGGTGAGCCTGGGATGAAAGCAGCATCTACCAGCAATGACGGGAGTGGGACAGAACTGCTACGGTTCACTTGGTCCCAGGGCTGATGGTAAAATTGTGCGTGGACCAAAGGCTCCCCAGAGCCCATTAACCCAGGGATGACTGCAAATGAGAGTTGCCCCAGGGCTGCAAGCTGACACGGTCTTTGTAGGCTACTCCTTTCTGTATCTGCGTGTGTTTAATAAATTGAGGAGTTTGTTCAGTAATTGCTACAATGAAAGCAAGCCAGCAATAATGTGATGCAATGTTTGGACTTATTTAACTATTTTATAACAGGGAGATTTTCTCTTCTGTTTGCTCTTGAACTCTCTTGCTCTTATCCTGTTTTTACTCTGTTTCTGGATTTTTCTCTTGTCTTTAGGTCATGTATTCCCTTTAGTCCTACACTCCCTCATGCACCCAGGTGTACTGCCTATCTATCTCCTTCACCCTGACCTTGCTTTGTGCCATCTTCCACACCATCGCCTCCACTGGGAACATCATCTCCAAGGTGTGCTGGTAGCTCTTCCATGCAACATCATCACAATGGACCCACACGCTGTTCCTCACTCCTCTCACTGTTTTGTGCTGTGTTTCTCCTGTACCTTCCCCCTTCTATTTCCCCTCCTGTGCCCTTGGATGAGGTGAGTGCACAAGCCAACCTCTTTGAACTCTTTGCCACAATTAGGCAGCAACAGAGCTCCAGGGAGAAGGAAGCCCTGGTGAGAACCGGGGTGCCTGTGGGCAGAGGCACAGGAAAAGCTGAGGGAGCTGCACAGCAGTTCCCGGTCAGAGTGGGGCTGTGAGTCGTGTAACAGGGGGGCTTACTGCATAGGGTCTTGACTGTATAGTGTGCTTTACTCATCCTCCCACTTCCAGGCACTGCTGTCTTCGGCTATGAAGTAGTTCTGATAATCTCTTCTCTCTCCCTCTCCCTCTCCTCTAATTCTATTCTATTCATGTCATGCTGCCATGCCCATAACTTAAATATACTCATCTTGGATAAGAGCCTGCTGTTTGCAGGACATGACCCACCCATTGCACATACTCAGAAGTGCTAAAGAAAGGTAATAACAACATGTATGTCTTTTCATCAATGGATCTTGGAGTGTTCCATGACAGATACCTGGACGGTCTCCTTAGCATGAGAGTAAAGCTGAGGCTGTTAAGGGTCTTGTCCAAAGTCACTCAGCAAGCTGATAAAAGAGCTAGGGTTCAAATCTAGGGATCCTACACTTCAGTGCAATGCTCTTTAAACAAAATGGCACAAAATACCTCTTCCTCAATTCTCACCTTCCTGGAATAACAAAAATTACTTTGAAGTCCCAGGTCATGTTTCACACGTTGTCTGCTGTGATGGTGTGTCTGCATCCACCCTCCCCTCTGGACCAGGAGGATTGTTCAAAGCAGCAGAAGAGAATATTGCATGGAGAAAAGCCCCTGGCATGGACACACGAGAGTTATTGCAGGTTCCAAAGCCATGCGTGAGTTCTGCTGGCGCAATCTGGGCAGGAAATTTTACAAACACGCCAACTTTCCTGTGTAACTTCATCTCTCCCGGCAGTATATGCATGATTCGTTCAGACATATCTTTACCCCATACTTTTCCCATTCCTTTTCAATTTATTTGAACTATGTCTCTCTCTTCTTTCTTCCAGAGAACGCACTATCATTTCACCAGTGCAGAGAAAAAATGTGATTTTTTTAAAAGTAAAGAAAGAAATAATCATATTTCAATCTTTTCTGTGAGTATTACGATGACAGAAATCATCATCAACAACCCACAAGTCAGGAAGATCAGCTACTGCCACAGTCAAGCCCTTTACCTCTTATTTTTCTGTTTCTTTTTTATATCCTTATTTATTCTTATAAATCCTTCCTTTTACAGCCTTCTTTTCTTTATAAACACACCTTTTTATACCTTTTGGATTGAATTGTGGTTTAGGTACATAGTTCTGCTTTCTTAAGGTCTGAAACTGTGTACAGTCTAATGCTTGGTATGGAGTTATGTCACAGCTAGGGGGTTATTAGCAGCAAATTAAGCAAGGATTAATTCTTCGCCCACACATTTATTGCAGCAATCCAGACCTGCTTATCTGTTTGGTATGATGATCTGGCAAAAAATACCATGAGCTTTTGGTGTGTCTGTCTGTATGGGTATGCAGCAGCTGTAGCAAAGGGGCTGGAAAGGATCACAAGAGGTGGCCCAATAGCAAAAGGCTTGCAAGTGGACATTGGTTTGTACAAGTGAAGCCTCAAGAGGTCTAAACAGGGTTAGTCACTTCAAAGGTAGTTTTTTAAGAAAATGACGTCTTGTTTGACTGATAGAAAGTTTTGCCACAATAATAATTGCCATGCATTGCCTAATGGTTTTTTTGGAGGTGGATAATGTCTAGGACTTTGCAGAGGAGAGGCAGGGAGAAGAGAGTTTGAGAAAAGAAGCTACAGATCCCAAATACACAGCTTAGCTTATGCTGCCAGAAAGATGTCAGAGCATCCAACTGACCCTGGGGCCTGTGCATGGAGCTGGACCCAGAGGACAGAGGTGCAGTACCTGGTGCTAACCTTTTGCCTTCTTCTGGCCAAGCCAGCTCCTGCCTCAGTTTCCCCATTTGTAAAACAGTGCTAATTATATGTTTACTCCCTTTGTGAAATGCTTTGAAGCCTACTCACAGTAAATGTTACCTACAGGACTGGTAATGGCTATTATAATGAAATTATAATCAAATTATATATTTACATATATAATTTGTATATACATAATAATTAAATTATAATTAAAACTGCTATTAAAATTTAATTTTTGCATGACTTGAGACAACATATACAACAGTTACCAGTAAGCCAGAAGATCACAAGTTCTCTTAGCATAGAGCAAAATTGCCATTAATTTCAAGCTGGAGTTTTAGCGTAAGCAAACCAACAAAGGAAAGCCTAAATTAAAGTATCAAGGGATTCCAGGATTATTAGTATTCTACTGAGCATTTGAGTTATTTAAGCAGAGGTGCTTTTCAACATTGTTTTGACAAACACATAAAAGTAGGAGTAACAGAGTTCAATCCTCTGCATCAAAAGCGAAGATCCAGATCTGGTTTTGTCCATATTTTTGGTCTAAGCTCAGAATCGCTAATTCATAATTCAGACAGATGTGTTGACTTTTTCAAAACTGGCAAAAGGTTTGATTCGTTCTTAATTTAAGTGGCTGTTGGCTGCCAGTCAGAGGAACTTTACTCCTTCCCACTGGTTTGCAGTATACAAATAATTCAAGCTTTGCATTAATTTGAAAGCTCTCTCTCCTAAAACTCTAACTTCCAGTAGTTGTTCAACTTAATAAAAAAAATTGAAATGTAAGCCAGGTTGATTTATATATGACTCAAATTCCCTGGGAGCATGATCTTCAAAAAAGAAAAAGAAAAACAATAATATAATGCAACCAATGTCAGATGCAGGACATCATAGTTCTCTAACTGAAGATGGAGTGAATTGCATTTCCAATTTACCAACACATCAGTCACCTTCTTTTCAGAGGCTCTGTGACATTTAATGAGTTTGTCTTCTTAATGGGGCACTGGATGCATTACAGAATTAGAGTTAGAGCCAGAAATGCATTTAGCTGCTTAATGCCTAATTCCCATTAATTTCAGTAAAAACGAGGTGCAAAAGTACTGCTGTGGGGTCCCTTTGCATTTAGCCATGATGGCTTTATATGTTAGAGGAACGAGGAACAAAATGCAACCTTTTGCTTACAGTGCTCCACTCCTGTTTAGTTGCATTGCTCTAGCAAATGCACCAAATGCCCCCCAGCAGTCCCCTCGAGTGGATGACTTCCCTTCAGACCCCTGGGCTCCCCAGCTCCCCAGCAAGCCTGTGAAGGGCAGGGATGAGGACCACAGTCAGTACCTAACAGGTTGTGGGACTCCCTTACCAAGACGTTCCTCCAGCTTGCAAGCCTGGGATTTGTGCAGAAATCGGGCACAGAGAATGGGAGAAGGATGATCATGCTCTGGTCTTGCTGTAGTTTGTACCATGGACCACCCAGACCCCAGGGCTGAGCCCATCCCTCCCATTGGATGTTACCTAAAGGATCTGGGCAGCAGGCACAGTGCACATGAAGCCTTCTCCAATGGCAGGCAGCAGAGAGCGCTCAGTTGGATTTGGCTGCAGCTCTCAGGAGCTATTTGTAACACACTTGGCTTGTTTAGAAAGATGCCCTCAGCTTGCCTGTCTTCAGAAGCCTCTCATTTTGTGTACAAGTGGTGCTGCGAAATCACACCAGTTCTCCTGAATTGTCAGTGATGGCAACATAGTTCCCACAGTCACAGCCCAAGCGTTGCTCCTATTTCAGAGGAAACTCTTGACATGTTTATTTCTTTGTGCTGAGACAGCTATCAACATGGCTGTGCTCTACAGATAAATTACTGTTTTGTGGAAACTACGCCTGGTGCACACTTCTAGCTCAATATGTGGAGGAAAAGTAAGGCTTTATTTAGGTTATCTGCTGCGAGGAGATAAAAAGTGCTCCATGCAGTTCTTGCTTAGACATGAAAACTTTGCCACCATCTGTAGTTTATGGCTACTGTGTTGTGTTTGAAGATGTGTTAGAGTCCCAAATTGAAACTGGAACTTTGGTGGATGCTGCAGAGGAGACAGGTTCTGCCACCCAGTCCCAACATATCTAAATAAGCAAGAAAGTCATCAGGAGAAAGGGAGGACTGTACAGGCTGGGCCCTGAGGGAAAGCCTGACTACTGCAGAGGTCCTTAGTGCATACTGACCTAACTCAGTGGGAATTAGGAACTTGGGTATTCAAGAAGTTTAGTCTAAGGGACCTGCTGAAGGTCACACAGGGAACCTGGGATACAGTTAGCAACTGAAAGAAAATGCCAATTTGTTGGTCGGTGCCTGGACTACAAGGAAATTATCTGATAATGTTCTTTATTGTGCTTTTAGAACAATTGCACAGTTGCCCAAGAAAGACAGGCAGAGGGCTCGATCTAGCATAACTCAACTCCTGCCAGTTTTGGTCTGTAAGAATTTACCCTTTAGAACCTATAGGCTTCCTTCTTTCTCTTATCTCTGTGGGCATCTTGGCAGCCATTAAGCTGCCAAGTGCTTCCAGGCTGTAATTTCTAGAAATACAGGTGATTATTTTTGCCTTGAGTTGCTTTTGTCAACAACAGGTGCTATCGGAGAGTTTTACAATGGCTCGGGTGGGAGAGGTTTCGATGGGGGGAGAAGGCAAGGAGGCTCCTGGGAGATCTGAGGGTCTCTGGGTTGAGTGAGGAGTTTTTGAAGAAGAAAAGAAGAATTCCTCCATAGGGAAAGAGTGTGAGCAAGCAGGAGCCATACTGCAGCAAGAGACTGTGGGTAACAACAGTTGATAAAGGCGCTTCATTCTGTTGAAACCTGGTTTATTTTGCTGAAACCCACTCAGTAGGAAACATCAATTTGGATCTGAGTTTCTTGTTCTCCTGTACAACTCCAAGTGAGCTCTTTACAGTGCCACTAGATTAAAGATGAATGTTTTCAAGGCTCATGGATATATCAGGTGTACCTTTAAAATGGAAAGAGATTTTGCAAGAACTAGGAGAAATCAAGATTTAGCATGTGAGATAAAGGTGGAAGCTGCTTTAATTATAGATTCAGTGCACATTGCATTAAGGATTACTCAATAATGAGATGACCACTCAGTCCCCATGTAACCTCATTAAAGACTGATACGCTTGTCTTTTAAACATTTGCTCTTCACTGTGCCAGATCTTAAATGGTTCTCTCCCGGTAATGCAGCTGTACCTATTCAGCAGACCTAGCTTTTTTTTAGGTTATTGAAGACGCATAAAAAAAATGAATCTGCAATGCTTCAAATCTGCAATCTTAAATGCTGACTGCTTAGCCTCTCAGAGGACCTGTGGAGCAGCCGCTGGACTTCTAAAGGTTAAATTCTGCAATCAAATTCCATTATGTTTTTAGCAACATCATCCGAGTCTGGCTGGCTCAGTTACCGGCCTGATGAGTGCTACATTGGCAGCCCTGCATGGTCAAAGGTTTGGATCATGCCTCATGTCTGCCTCTCAGTTTGCAGTTGCTTTCCCTGGATATCCCAAGATCTACAGAATCTGTCTTGGTGGTTGTGAAAGGACGACAGGGGATGCGAACCCACCAGGACGCTAGTGAAAGCTCCAAGGGGGTGGAGGAAAAGTGTTGGAGACCCACCACCAAACAATACATGAGTGTTTCTGGCAAACTCTCACTCATCTTGAAATGATCTTAGCCAGTTTCTTATAGGAGGAAAAAAGGCTTATGCATCTAAGACATTGTATCTGGAGTCAATGCCACCTTTTCCATAGGTTACTCCTGTGACTTCAGACAAGTAACTTATCTTTTCCTTGCCCCATTCTCAGATAAAATAAGAATAACAAAATTTCCCCATGATTTGTCTCTGTCCAAAGTTGAGGTAAGTCAAGAGCATCTCAACTAGAGTCAATGGATTTGCAAGGATTTAAAAACAAGTGAAATAAACAGTGATCACTTACAAGTCTACTTATAGTTAAGGTGTTCCTGGCTGTGTTTACACCTCACTGCACGACGTGTATATAATACTTGGCACACTATGTCATGATCTCAGCTGGAGTCATTAGATGATCCTATCCTATAATTAATAAACATGGCTGCGTTCACTGTTGTCTAAATATGACATGCAAAACTTTTAACAGCAGACTATTTTTCATTTGATATTCTCAAAACAATCTGAGAATAATACTCTGATTTCTACTTTAAAAATCTGTGCTTTTCACTGGTCTCATGGAAAGAAAACAGCCCTCCCCCTTGTCTCTCAGTCTAGAGAATGAAGGGGAAAAAAAGCATTTATATGTCTTTGCATTCCTGCCAAAGTTATTATCAAAGTCTTTAACATTTACAGCATTTTTAAGTGAATCACCAGCCTACATCTCATCTGAGCATCTATTTTTTCCCCATAATCTGCTTTTAGAGGGGCTTTTAACTGCATCAGACTTTTCTTTCCCATTAAAATGCTGTCTGGATGATTGGAAAATAGAATAGCCAGTCCTCATTGCTTAGTTTCCATAGTGAATGTCTGGAGCAAAGGTCTGTGGGATTATTCAATTACTGCAATAATGGCCTTTGACCTGGTAAAAACAATCCAAAAGACAGAATTCATCTATTGGATTATTTTTAACATTCATCATATTCTATTTAGAAATCACAGTAGAACAGCTAGGATTCAAGACAGACTGCAAACTATTTGTGTGTATTTTATTGAAGTGGCTTAAATTTTTATGTATATAGTTACACAAATGATGCCTTTAGGGAATTTTCCCCTCCCCTCACATTTATATACTTTGCTAAATGTGCTTCAGACTGCAAAGCCTCCTCTCTCAGCAGCACATTACCAGCACTAAATACAATGACCAGTGTGATCTGAGCGCTCTGTGTAGACATTAAATTGCAAATAAACAAATGTTCTCGATAGTGAAACTGCAGAATTGAGGGAAAACAACACCTTGCGCTTGAGGCTGAACTCTTTGTTTCCATGGATTAAACAAAGAGTGAACAGACTCAAACAGCTGTGCCCCCTTAACATTGCCTGATGTCCACATGTCATAACCTTCCCCATGACTCCTCTTTCTGCAAGACATGACTTCGGAAAAGAGTGAATCCCTGCTGAGAAACAACTTGTCTCTGGACAAACTCCAGGGAAAGATTCCCGGGATCACCAACACATGCGTCATCTAGACGCGCTCCCCTAACGTCCCCCGAGCCGCTGACCGCAGCCGGGGGCAGGCAGTGCTGCAGCAGAGCCGTGCCACCACTCCCAATGCACAGCGCTTACGGACTCAAAGCCCAGGTCCCCCCAGGGAAGGAGGAAAGATACAGGGCTAGCAAAGGAGGTCAGTGGGGCTGTAAATCATGATTAGGTTTTAAGTTCAAGTACCAGTTGAAAAACACTCACTGTCCTTGCAAACTAATGTAGGGTCAGATGCCCTCGCTGAAATTTCTGGAGGTTTTTGTTGGCATGATGCTACACCCATCACAAGGATGCATTAAGGACACTGGCAAAACAAATAAATGTCTGAAAAAGGATTTCACACAGCAGCAGCGCTGGCAACACATGGCTTCCCACCCAGCCATTTTAGAAACTACAAAACCCATCTGCTTGTAAACCTGTGACTGTAAGGAAGATGCACACCTGATCAGGAGCACAGTGGCCTGCTTGAAACTCCTTCATCCTGCTGTGGGCAGAAGTAGATTTATGCTTTGGCATCGGAGGCAGTGGTACCATGGGCACCAAACTTTCCATGCAGGCCCCTGCGGGGGAAACAGCCACCTGGCTGCTCACAGCAGGTTTGCTGGATGCCCGCTGGACTTGCTTGGTACATCTTGCTGGTGGTATAACTGTGTGGCATGTTGACTGCTGAAAAGAGAGTGGTCCTGCTGGGCTGAGTGAGACAAATGGATGGGAGCATCCTTCCTTCTGGTGAGACCTCCCTCGTGCCACGTCCGCTCATCCAGCAATCTCTGTTGGCCAAACACCGGCTGCGCCTGCTGCTCCCACACCTCTGGGACCACCAGGACTCTACATGTGCTTTAAGTGGATGTTTCTTTTGTGTTGTCTCATGCCAATGTGCTCATTTCCAGGGAAAACCTCCCTATCAGGAGTATATTTGAAGGAGATGTGTTTGCTCTCAGACACACCTCCACAGTAAAATAAAACTTTCACTGGTACAAAGGGATAGAGGTCTGCCCTGGAGCTTCTGAAATACTAGGTGAGACAAATCCTGCAAATTGCCTGCTACGCAGCAATCGTTACGGTGCAATGTTGCGGCTGTGTGGCTGTGCCCTTACACCGGGGCCAAGTAGAGTCGAAAGGGATTTAAATGCTCAGTCTGTCCTGGCTCTGGCCCAGGGCTGGATGACTTTCAGAAGTCCCTTTCAGCCCTTATTTTTGATGATGTTGTGATAAAATTTGGGAGAATGAAGAAAAAGTGTAACTTTTTTTCCCCTGAATGAAAATGAGTAATTTCTTAACAGAGGCATAGCCAATAAATCATCAGTGCTCACTCTGACAGCAGGATATATCGCACCCGGTGACGGATCAGTTATAAATGGTCCAGCAGAAGAATCTGTTTTACGCTGGGTGAAATCAGAAGTAATCAAATCAGAGCAGGTGACATGGCTTTGCTGAGGGGAAAATCAGATGCCAGAAACGTGCAGCTGCCTGGAGGAAGAGGCTGAATGCAGAGAGCTGCTACCTGGAGGAAGAGGCTGAATGCAAAGGGGTTCCTTAAAGCCCAGTTCTTCCCTTAGAGCCCTCCAGGTCCCTCTCAGCTCACTGGCAGCTTCACTGCTGCCTTCTGCTTGGCAGGAATGTGTATGCGTGTATGCATGCATGTGTTTCTCTGTGCATGGCCAAAATGCATGTGACACAGCCTCCGACGGCATTGCCCTGGTTTATCAGTTAGCCTTGCCACCGATAAGGCTCAGTGTTGAGAGCAGGGAGAGAGTGCTGGTGGTGCTTGGCAGCATCCCTCCAGCCAGTGGAGCGCTGCAGGAGGACTTTGCCACACCAAGGTTTTGCAGCATCAGTGCCACTGGCACAGGAAAGTGATTACAGCAAGCAGGGAGTGAATAGGGACCCACCACACAGATGGCCATCACTGCAAGGAGTACCGTGGGTGTATCTGCTGCCCCAAGAGCTCGCAACGCACGGGAGGTGTGAGAGCAAGGTGCAGCCCAGTGGCAGTCTCAAGGAGGTGGCAGGGGGAGATTCACATGACCCAAGGGGATCCATGCACAGAGCACAGCTTTGCAAAATGTGTTTGTTCTTTACCCCTTCAAAACATAATGGGATGGAAAAAGCAAAGCAAATAAACTGGAAGCCCACCGCAGAGTGCTGCAGTCACAAACTCCAGGGCAGAAAGGGTGAAAACAAGCCTGCAATATCATGTCCCTGCCTGAGGAAATGCCCCACAGGCTTATGTGGTGCAAGGAGTGAGAAAAGCAGCCGATGCACAGTGCCTCGTACAAATGAAGTGCTGCCAGATCCCAGGCTGAGCATCCCTTGGAAGAGCCCCTTGCTCAGCTGGGGATGGTCTTCAAAAACCTGCCCCTGTAACAAGGGTTGTGTTGGTTGCTGTGAACCAGGGCTGTGCCCAAACCCAAGGGGTGCAGCCAACACCCACAAATGGGGTCTGTCAGCCCCCCCCAAAAACTTCGGGCCCCAGGACAGCAGCCACATGCCCTCCCTCCACCCGTAGGCTGCCTTCCAAACCCAGCGCTGAAAACGAGACTTCTGTCCCCAAATAGTCACAGGTAAAAACTCTTTATCTTCGGACTGGGAATTGCCAGTGCCCTGTCTTGGAGCAATGACTTTGCAGCGCCTCTGCCCAATTATCCAGCACCACAGCCAGCACTTTTGGCCATCCAACTGTTTGAAGCGGTATGCAGGTAGCTGGAAAGAGATCAATGACTTCAAGACAGGAGATGTACAGACAGATTATAAAAAAGCCAAGCAAGCACACACTAGCACAGGCTTCTGTGAGAGCAGTGAGAGCTAATACATCTCGCTGTGTAAGCGCTGCTTTTGATAGAGCTCTAATTGGAAATTTTTATTCAGTGTTGACTCTCTTTTATCAAGTCCTTGTCTGCACGAGGTTCTTCTAGGCACAGTAAAATGAAATTCATATTACCACATTTTTGCTCCTCCAGGCATTTTCACTTCGCTTTTCCCCTCTGCAGATGAAGAGCAACATAGTAATAAGCGGCATTTCTGTAGAATATACTGCCTCGAGACACAAACTGCATTCATGATTATTTCTCCCTATGGGGAAAATAAGGCAACTGAAGACTTAATGATAACAGCACCTTACCTTTGCTATGCTGCTTTGATCCTGGAGGATCTCACAGAGTTCCAGAAAATCCGATCCTGAAGCAATAAATCATGTGAACTGGGCCCAGCATTTCCAGGATTATTTTTTTTTAAAGACAAACAGTCATACATAGACAAAGCCCGAGAGGTTCTGACTGTCACATGTCTCCCATGACAGCTTTGCATAAAAAGGGTGAGAGAGTATGAAAAATACCCATGGATTACCATACACCCAAACATTCTGGATTTTCCTTAAAAACTGAGTCCTTTATTTGCTTTTCTAAATCCTGGCAATCTGCTGTGGACTAGCAAGAGATGTGCAGGTAGAGAGCGTGGCCATTACATGGGTGCAGTTGTGATTCAAGCAGAGTAAGTGGGGCTGATCATAGCCCAGAGATCTGGAATAAAACCATTTTGTTTTCTCTGTGGCTGCAAGGGACTGGAGTTACACCCATCTAGCTGCAGGGAGGCCTGGGTGTCCACCTCTCCTCCTGGAAAACCCTTATCCCAAGTATCCTATAGCCTGGAGGTTAAGGAATTACCCTGCTACACGGTTGTTTGCCTTGTACCATGTGGAGAAGGGCTTTGGGTATGTGCCTTCTATATCTATAAATACGAGCTCTCTGAGAGCAGCTGGAGCCCCATCCCTCTAACTTCTTGTTTTCAGGGCACAGGCAGTCCTGCACAAACCCAGAAAAAAAATGTATGTGACTGTGGGGAACAGAGTAGGCAGGAGCTGAATGGCAGTGGCATTACACTTTTGAATGTGAGAGTCTCCATTTCCTTTATTAGCCTAGCTTAGAGACAGGTGATATCAAACAGGTGCTTTGCAGTCAAATAACACAAGCTTAGTGCCTGGGATAGTAGTTTTAGCTGTAGTAATTCAGAAAACAGCCTGAACTACCCACCCAAGACATTGACCATGTCTAGCATTTTTAAGAGTGAGCTGTAAAGCACAGTAGAGTGTTTTAAGAAAAACTTAGGGGGTCTGGCTCTCCTTATGTAATAAAATAAATACAGAGAGCCCCTGTGTAAACAATATACTTCACACTCAATAGGAGCTTCTGACCACTGATTGAGTCATGAAAGGACACGCTAGCAGAGATGCAGATGCTGCATAGAAATTCTGCCATCGGCAGAGCCACAGACCCTGGGAGCTTGCTTTGCTCTCACACTGCGTTGGTGGAAAATTTTACTTCCACTGCCTACCTCTCAGCCAGATTTCTTTTTGACTTGGTTTTAAACAGCCTCACTAGACCATTCCTTAGGTGGCTTCAGCTGCTGCAGCTTGCCTTCCTGAGCTACCCAGCTCAGGATGGAAACTGAAGTGAAAAGGAAAAAAACAAAAAGTAAGGCAGGATGGTTTTGCTTATCAGCTGCAAGAAGATGGGTTCACAGACCTGACTAGGAAAGTCTTCCCAATATCTGCTTTCATAAGCTCTCCAATCTGCCCTCCACTGGCTGGCTCACATATACTTTGCTGGCTTGGTAATGAGCTGTTATAAGTGAGACTCCTGTAAATCAGATGACTCTGTAGTCATTCGATGTTTATATTCGGCGTGCTGAGTCATAAGGACAGGGGTTACATCATGTCAAGTTAACCATGCAAAATGAATTAGAGACAGAACAGCCAGCACCAGGGTGCGCACTGGGAAGGTGCGTTCATGCTGCACGGGTGGCCCTGAAGAGCAGGAGCTGGGCAGCCATGGTCCTGCCCTTACCCCAGCCATGCCTCACTGCCACTTGGGTTTTGTCCCCCACTTGCTCCTGGCACAAGTCGTCTTCCTCTGGTAACAGTCTCCTGCAAACACTATCTACGACAGACTGCTACGAGGCCCCAGATAATGGCTGGTCACACACCCAGGTTCAGAGCAGGGTCAGACAGGGTGTCCCAGCATGGACTTACACTATTTTTCTTTAAAACAAAAAAAGCCAAATTATGTTATTTTCCAATGCAATGTTCCCTTTTAACAGCCTGTCCCTGACCCTGACTGTTGGCTGTACACTTCCCTCCTTGAGCTATGGCTTCATCTCTGTGGTTCCTCCTTTTCTGCACCTTCTTGCTCCCTGAGTCGTCCCCAGCCCTGTGCCCTCTGTCTCCTTGTCTTCGTACCCATGTGCTGACTCTTACTCTGTGATAAATGTTAGGCAACCTTTAGACTTCCTAAAGATATCAATCGTCATTTAAGGGCTTAATGCAGTAGAGAAGCCACAGCAGCCTCTCTCAGCAACCCCTTTGGATAATTACAGTCGCTGTTAAATACTGCCCTGTGCTGCAGTTGGATGTACCCACTTCTTGTATCGAGCCGTGGTATCTCTTTGTGCCTTTGGCTGCTCAGAGTTCACAACAAAACCACGTAGACACACAGAGTGGAAAACAGCCATTTTATCACCTTCTTTTTTCATAGGGGTAGGGCAGCTTAGAAGAAAGACCATTTCAGTCCATTTGTCTTAGAGTAGTCTTGCACTGTAAAATAACTCAAAAGCCTGCAAGCTGAAGCCAGGACAAAAATCCCATACCTCACCAAGAAGCAGTGTTTGGATAATGTTATTCCAGTATTCCCCAGTGAAATATTTTGCAAGTTGCCTCTGACAGGACACTCTTAACTTTCAGTTTTTCCTTCGGATTGAAGAAGGCAAAGAAACCTCAGCGCATCTGCAGCAGAGGAAAAATGATGACTTTGATGGTTTAGCAGTCAAGCCACTCACCTAGGAGAAGGGGCAGTCTGCTCCAGAAAACCATTTCCTTGTTTTATCTGCTAAATATTTAATGCAAAATGCACAACAAGGTTTGGCAGCCGCCTACATACCCTGACCACTAAGTCACAGTCATATTTGCAGTGGTGCCCTCTCTATCTGATCAGAGCCTAAGCTCCTTGCTGCACAGCAGACCCATTTTCAGCAAGAGTGATGGGAAGTCCCACCAGCCCCTACTGGACTAACTGGTTAGCAAGCATGGATTTGAATCCCTTCACTCACCAAACCGGGCTCCCCCACTTCTTGCACCAAAGCTCTAGCCTCTGCATGATCACTGAAAAGCAGGAATGGGAATTCATTTGGAAAGAAAAGCAGCAGCTCTGGTGAGGTCTGTGAAAGGTGTTGTGTCTACACCTGCCTTAAGGAAAGGGTCCTGGGTGGTGGATCCCAGCTGGGTGTAGGTGTGTCCTCGCAATCCTGAAAAGGATGCCAGTCCCATAGAGGGACAAGTTTTCAGGTATATCCTGTGCTGGGTGGTAATACCCCAGTGGCAATGTCAGCCACTGACAATCAGTATGAAGAAACCAATGCGTTTAATGGGCCACTGCAGGTGGAAACCGGGAGAGGGCAGAGGCCAGGTGGCCAGCAGACCCTCGCTGGCTGCTGGAGAGGGCTCTGTTCAAGCACACAGTTACGGAGTCTCTGCTTGAATGCTCAGCATCTCTGCAAGGCACAATGCTGTTCTGAGATGCCCTCACTTTCCACAGAGTAAAAGGGGGTTATTTCTTAGGGAGTCCCATTGCCTCTGATGGTACAGGAGTTACCTTCCCTCTCACTGACTGCTTATTCCTCCTCCAGCCATATACATATTTTGGTTATGCAACCACTTTTGTGTTTGGGATCATCTTTTTGTTCACAAGCAGAGTATTTTCTTAGGGAGACTGGTACAAGACCATCACGCATTTGATTCTTATCCCCATCCTGCCCAGCAGTGTCAGGCCAACCAAGGAGGAGAAAACCCATCTCTGGCCTCCCGGCTGGCTTGCGGCCAGAGATGGTGCTGTGCACGGCGACGGCTCCTGTTACCAGCAGTGCGAGAACCAGTCCCAAACTTTTACAGCAGGCGGTGAGCGGCGGCTGCAGCTGATGGTGTGTCCATGTGCACTGGCAGCGCGGCCATCCCTCCCCGTGTGCCTGGCTGAAGCCGTAAATCCCTCGTGGCGGCAGCTGAGTCACTCTCACGCTTTCCCTTTGCAGAGGTACAGCACATATGAAATAAATAAATAGCAGCAGCCCTGCTGAAAGGCTCCTGCCTTGCTGGGGACCAGGTTGAAACCCCAGCAGGCAGCAGGATCACCTTTTCTGTGCCTCTCCCTCCTCTGAGCTTGCTCTCCCTGCTCTCCTCTGTGAACAAAGAGGGGCAAAAATCCCATGGCTAAGGACAGTCCCCATCTGGGTGGGAGAGGGGATGCCTGGGCTTGAAGCAGCACAGGGAGAGGTGTGAGAGCAGAGTAAGGGCTGCATGAAACCTCCTTCAGGGCTTCAGGCTTTGGCCTCTAAGCTTTTAAGCAGGAAGAAAAACTCTCTCCCCTCATCCCTGGGAGAGCCCGTGGGGTGGGAAGGATTTTGCAAACACACAAAATATGGCAGCCCCACCCAGAGAGATCCGCTGATGTCGGCCCCAGTGCCGGCCTGAGGTTGGTCTACAGCATGAGCGAGCAGAAAGGTGAAATCCCTTGCACACAGGGAGCAGCCGCAGCGCTTGCTGCAGACCGGACCCTGGCCTCCGGGAAGCTGAGCACACGCCGTGCTCTGAATATCCGATCCCGTGTGAGTCACGGCTCTCCCCGCTGCGATAGTGCCTGGCGAGCTCAACAGTGAACAGCTCAGTCGAATGCTACGGAGGTTGCAACACCGAAACAATCCTGCAGCACTTCTCTATCTGGGTCTAATGACAGCCCCAGGCACTGTCCCTCCTCTCTCCCCAAGCAGAGCTACTGTGCAATATGAAAGTGCTCAGGTTTTTGGAGAAGAACACCATGCGCAACTCGATCTCCCGAGGGTAAGTAATTATAACGTTGTCTGCTGGTGCCTGTGGGGACCAGCAATGCATTTCTTGGCAGCCCTCACATGTTGTTCAAGGCAGATTTCCTGCGTAGATCCAGGCGCTGGCTGTCAGCCACAAGTAGGATGGAGACAAATGTGCCCGCTCAGGAAATGATAAAGGAACTGAGCGAATGCTTTTGTTTATGAAGCAGCATCATTTGGAGAGCCGTGAGACCCCCTTCCAGAGGCAAAGGCAAAGCATGGAAATCACAAGCAGCTCCTAACCCCATGCCATGCGTTGGGTCTCGGTGGGTGAGCAGCGTGCATGAGCTGGCGGCTGCCACAGTGGTAGCAGCATCCTGGAGCTGGCCATGGGGCAGAGCAGCCCCCTGCCCCTGTGCCACTCCCAGCCCTGCTGGGGGTCCCGTCCCAGCCTGGCCACCAGTGGGAATTTGGTATCAGCACCATGAGCCACCCCCATGGAGTCACAGAGGGACACCACCGCTGTGGTGTTGTGTGTTCAGTGATCCCCAGTGGGAAGGACTGACCCGAGGTCTCTATTGGTTGAGGTCCCAATGCCAAGAGTTCTTGCACTTCAGCAGAGGAGTCCTGAGCAGGAATGAATTTTCTTCCCAATACCGTAACCCTTAGACAGTTTTATCCTAGCACTTGCCCTGGAAGCCATCGGCTTAAGCTGTAACAAAGACTTACTTGAGGTGTTGCAGATACTTGTATAATCCTCAATCACTGAGGATGGCTTCTGATTAACTCAGATGATAACTTTCACCAGCTTTTTGTTCATTAGTGCACTTTTCTTCTGGCTTACTGGGTGCTTCTTGCCACCTGATAGGCACAAGCTGAGCGTAAAGTGCACACACAGCGAAACAAACCCATCAACCTTCCCTGCCTGGTCACTGAGGAATTACCGTGGCTGCATGAACTGTGCATGCAGGGAGCCAGCACAAGAGCGTGGCAGTCACCTAATACTCAAAAGGGCCTGAATGCATTGTCATCTCCTGAGTGGTCCCTTTGGGAATGCCACTGATGGGGAAGGGAGATGGCCAGAAGGATGGTGATCCACCTGCTATGAACTCATCTCTGTAAAAGTAGAAGATTTTTCTTTACAAAGCCAGCCTTGGGAAATCAGGGGAATGGTCTTGGCATGGATGAAGCTGAGAGAAAAGAGATAGCAGATGCAAGAAAGGCTAATGGAGTGGCAAGCATTACACAAGTGCCACATAAGTCTACAGTAGATAGACAAGACCTATTAGCAAAGATGGACTGGGTGAATTTCAGCACTGGGGCAACACATGAAACCCTGAGGTTAAAAGGCCTTTTTCATGTGGGAGATTACTTTGCAGAGATGAATCATGGATGAGCTTTACAAACCAGGCATCCTCCAAGCCAGCAAGCTCTGGAGCAGGGCCTCTGGGAACACAGAAAGAAGAGGTGCCCACCAGCCAAAGCATTTTCCCAGACATGCAAGAGCCCAGTTCAAACACTTTCCCTGCTGGGTCGAGGGATGTTTTAATGTAGAGCACAGTGCCTCTTTTCTACTGCAGCAGTTCTCCATGGTGTAGCCAATACTCACAAAAGACTCTTGTACAGTGAGAGGTCACCATCAGGCACCCTTCTCGAGGCAATGGAGGGCATTGCCTTTCAGCTTCTCGCCTACCAGAAGAGTCCTCCAAACACTGAGCTATTGCATGCAAAGGGAGATGGGCATCTCCCCAGCTGTGTTTTGTGACAAAAGGCTGGCTTGGACATGATCTCCAGGAAAGAATCCATGGTTACAAATCAAGGTGTGAGCTAACCTCTACAGCTCAGAGCTGAGTGTCTATATCTCTTTGCAGGTACCTGCTACTCTCCTTGCCATTTTCTGCAGGCTAACTTAGGTGATTGCTCCTTGTTGGCTTTGGTGAATGCCACTCGTACCTGTCCAGCTCTCCCAGGATCTGCACAAGACTCAAATTAGAGCTGGATAGGGAAACATATGAAGTAAAGCCCTGAAATACTCAACCCTGCAGCATCTGAGTCCTTTCACAGTCCTACCTCTACATCTGTCTGGGTAATGTATGTCACCCTGTGTTGTGGTTTAACCCCAGACAGCAACTAAGCACCACACAGCCACTCGCTCACTCCCCCCTAGCAGGATGGGGGAGAGAATCAGAAGAGTAAAAGTGAGAAAACTCGTGGGTTAAGATAAAGACAGTTTAAAGCAAAAGCCACACACACAAGCAAAGCAAAACGAGGAATTCACTCACTACTTCCCATGGGTAGGCAGGTGTTCAGCCATCTCCAGGAAAGCAGGGCTCCATCACGCGTAACAGTTCCTTGGGAAGACAAATGCCATCACTCCAAACGTCCCCCCCCTTCCTTCTTCTTCCCCCAGCTTTATATGCTGAGCATGACATCATACGGTGTGGGATATCCCTTTGGTCACTTGGGGTCAGCTGTCCCAGCTGTGTCCCCTCCCAGCTTCTTGTGCACCCCCAGCCTGCTCGCTGGTGGGGTGGGGTGAGAAGCAGAAAAGGCCTTGACTCTGTGTAAGCACTGCTCAGCAATTACAAAAACATCCCTGTGTTATCAACACTGTTTTCAGCACAAATCCAAAACCTGGCCCCATACTAGCTACTATGAAGAAAATTAACCCTATCCCAGCCAAAACCAGCACACCCAGGTAGCTAATAGATCATTACTTTTTGGCTGGTTAATGGAGGAGCACTGATCTGACCACTGTGGAAGAAGAGGTCTTTCTGAACTGATGTTTTCTCATCAGCTGGGAATAGGAGACTGGGAAACAGAGCTACAGAAAACTAGCAGGTTTTAGACAACCAATGGGCATTTTTCCAGTCTCGCAGTACCTCTTCATAGCCCAAGTAAAATAACAATGAAAAATGTGTCCTTGTGAAAGGGAAGAAATTTCTGTAATTGATTTTCTGGGACTCAAATGGCTGAGACAGAAGGAGAAAAATGAACTATCCTCATAACTGGACAAGTCAGAGCATGCAGATAGTTTCTTACAAAAATGAAAGCTTTGATATAGTTGAGGTTGATATATTTCACTCAGAAACATTCAGATATATTTTAATGAAACTTTCAAAAATTTTTTAATAGAACACTAACTAAAAGAATCTTTCTGGGTAAAACATTGAGACGTTACACCAGATGATTGTCTCAAAAAAGAAGCCTGAAAGTGAATATATTTTACTAGGAATATCTGTACTGCACTTTTTCATTATTATAATTTGATGACAGTACAGGAGACTGAACCTGGCCTAGGTCTTTTCCATGGCTTACAGCAGTGAAATCTCTTCTGCCCAAGCCTTGATCTCTGCCTAAAGGCT
This sequence comes from Theristicus caerulescens, assembly GCA_020745775.1. Lineage (NCBI taxonomy): Eukaryota > Metazoa > Chordata > Aves > Pelecaniformes > Threskiornithidae > Theristicus > Theristicus caerulescens. The sequence goes on along the minus strand of CM036564.1, from coordinate 62,234,527 downwards.
TATCAGAAAGAGGCTAAAACAGGGAGCAGAGAGGGAACTCTTGTAAAAGGCACAAAGAGCAATTGTAGTTCTTCTCAAAAACAAAACCTGAGGCACAGAGGGCCCAGTTATATCAGCAGCAAAAGCCAATGTGTTTACAAATAATAACCATGGAGGGGGTCAGGCTCTACAGGTCCCAGTCCTCTGTCAGCCTAAGTCAGATGCTAAACTGTATTGAGAAGTCCCGTATCTAAATGGCTTTGAACAGCTGGTCAGCGGAGCTTGGCCTAAGGAACGGCTGAGTCAGGACATCAAAACGTGACCCTACAGAGACTCACTGGACACTGCGTATTTTCCTTCTTCCTTGCCCCATGGATGTGCCAATACATGCTCACATGCGCATGCCAAATACATGCACAGAAAAAAACCCAAAATAACAAGATCCTTGAAAATCAGGACCCATATTCTGGAGTCTTCGCTCAGTCCAGCAAAGTGGTGTGGCCCCACGTAACTAAGGCCTGGAAAAGATCTCAGGCTAGAGAGAAAACAGCAGTGTAAACAGCTGGCCCAAATTTTCTTAGAAAAGGTCCATATTTTTGATGCATCTGGACTGTGCAGGCTAAAGGCCAGTGCACCTGGGCTCCTTTGGCATCAGAGGGGCTGCAGCAGAAACCATGGGGTGTCTTGCATATTCGCTTTGGATGCTGCATGTGCACAGCTCCAGCAGCTCAGCAAATCACAGACATATTTAAAAAGGAGGGATGGGGCAAGAAGGGGAAAGTTGAGAAGGCCTTTTTATATTTCAGGCAAAATATTTTAATGTTTTGTATCTATTTTTTCCATGCACAATTATTAGCTTTGCTTGCCTGTAGGAACAGTTTCAGGCAACTTCTAAACTTGCTTCTAAGTAAGTTCTCTGTTCTGTTCTTGCAGTACTGCTTAAAGCAGCAAGACATGGCAGAAATGAATGACACCCATTTGGCGCCAGTGAACTTTATTGCCTTACTTTCACATTGCATCTGTGCTGGAAAAGGTTTGTGCATCTGAGATGAGAGCAGGTCCCTAAGCAGATTTTTACCTCGGGGAAGTGACCAGCTGGATGTTACCAGCAGAGCAGATTGTATAACTCAGCAGATACCAAATCACAAAAGTCAGGTGGAAAAAGTCACTGGAACTTGTCCATGCCATGTAGACTAAAACACCTGATCATCTAGAAAGTTAAATAAAACATCCTGGAAAAAAAGCACAGAGGCAGATATAACTAATAAGACAATAAGTAATTCAGGAAAAGTTTCGGGATCTTGCAGGATCTCAAATAGCTGAACTGGCCAGAGCATAAATCTAAGCAGAAGAGGTCTAGTGAATAAGAATGGGCACACTTCAGGAGGCTGTTGAAGGGGAGGGGGGAGGCTGGGGAGGGACTAACTGGACCTTCTGTTGGACATGGCAAAGTGAACATGTTTCCCAGGACAATGCAGCTCCCCGCTGGCCTCAACAGACCTCTGTGGAAAAATCTCCTGCCACTCATTTTCCATATTTGCCCATGCAGGCAGCACCATCTGACCAGTAATCAGCAACTGAGGATCAATGGTAAAGAATATAGGGACCCCTGCTTTGAGAGTGAGGAAGAAGAGAAGGAGGAGAGAGGGATCAGGGCCTTTACAAGAGCAAGGATATTAATTTGGCCGCTAGAGTGCAAATGCAGAGAGGAATGTAGGAACTGAGGCTGGGAGATAGCTGTGCAACCTGGGGAGTTAAAATGCAGAGTGACAGTGACATGCGGTCCTGTGGAAATGAAGGAGCTCCTCCCACTTCAGAAATGTACCATTGCAGAGCAGCTGGAGGGCTAGAGAAGACACTGCAAGTCTCACGCAGCCGGCCCCACTGAGAACAGATGCTGCTGGCTGATCTGCCTTCCTCCAGCCCTAAGTTTCAAAGGCACTAGCTATGTACCCTGTGTTTTGCCCATGTATTTGAGGATCAGAGAGACATTCGGCCCCATTAACCTTTCAGTGGTATGAAAGCCTCAAAGCAAGAGGACAGCTGGAATTCTTCCTCCCGTACATACTGTTGCTGACCTATGGCAAAGTCATCTGAATGCACTGGTGTGTGGAGACGTGGTGAGGGCTGACTCAGCCGACACTTGGAGAAATTGCTCAAGATACCTCCAGGAAGCAGATTTCTAGCCCCTGCCTTTTGGTAGTATTTATATTTTTGGCAGACTATGATGTTATGGCGCAAATTGACTGGCTGGGGGACGAGATCAGGTGTGCGGCAGCCAACACCAGCCAGCGGCCGGTCTGTGCCCTGCTCTTGCCCTGCCATCATGCTCCTGTGCAGGCTGCCCTCCTCCACCAATGCCGGGGGAATGTGGTGTGCCAGGCCAGAGCCATAAATCCCACTGGAAGAGCCTTACCTGTGAAACGAACTAGATCACACATCCAGAGAAGGACGTTTCTAACAAGAAGCCCAATTACTGTTGCTATCTGGTAGGCACATACACAGAGAACAGAAACACAAGCTCCCTTGAGGAGCTGTCTTCGCAGGTTCTTCAGTGTTTGGAAAAGTTGAACAGCAAGGGAAAGAGGAAATCAAACAAAGAAGTAGGAATGAATGTAGAAAAATAAATTCACAGCTCAGAACAATTCCAATCTACCTATTATTCAAATTGTCAAGATCCAGAACAGATGTGTTGACCCAGCTTTGACAATGTAAAAGTGAAACCTCCTTGGCTAGGTTCAGTTGTCCAAATGTAGGCAAGTGGTGCTCTCTGAGACAACCACGGTATCCTGCCTTGCCTCGGCTGGCCTCTCTGGAAGGGGACAGGTTTATCCCGGGTCCTGTGTCGGATCTGCCAGCCCCATGCAGATGTCTAGGGGCCCTGAGGTGGCTGAATGGGCACTATGCACCCATGCACATGCAAGGAAATGGAGAAACTGGACTGAACCCACCCTCCAGGCTCCCTTTGCAGTAATGGAGAGGTGTGTGTGTCTTCAACACCCGACGCTGGAGATGGGGAAGGCATCTCCTCTCAGAGGTGCATTTCTCTTTCCAGGAACTGTAAAAAGATCCTTGAAATTTAACTTGCACTGTACATGTGCCTCTTAGAAAACTAAAGACACTTCAGTTATTCCCTTCCTTAGTCATGCAAACATACTCCCACTCCAATACCTCACTTTTGCGTCTCACTTGTGGGAAACAAAGGGTCCAGAAATAGCACACCACCAACCTACTTCTGATAGGTAATGACTTTGCCTTGCTCTGGGACATTGCTCAGTTGGTGGCCTGGTCAGACCTTGCAGCTCTGCCGTCCTCTGGCCAACTCAGCCTGGTCTAGGGGACTAAAGTTGTGACAAGCAGCGAAGGGATACACAGCAGCATGGCTGCACAGCAGATGGAAAACAGCCCCCGGACAGGCAGTTTTCCCAAACCACAACCCACTGGGGCACTTGCACCAGGGGCTGCTCTTCCCCTGCCACAACCCTTCTGGGGTACAAAATGTCACGAGAAAGGTCTGGTATTGTCTTTTTTATCTTATTCTTGTTTGCAGCCCCCGAGGGAGCGTTAGCACATTGCAATGGCTTTTCCCTATTCTTCTGTCCTCTGTCGATGTTTCCATGACACACTTGCCCTGAGGCCATCATACCCAGCTGCCAGCCCTGAGGGCACCTCCACCTGGCTAAACATAATGAGCAGTGGAGAGAGGACGTTTTCAGAGGGTGAGACATTTGGATTATATAGAGAAAGGGCATGCTCAGAAAACTGTAGCATTAGCTCTATTCACAGGTTGAAAATGCTTGCAGAGAGCAGCAAGGAAGGCTGGGAACAGCCTAGGAAGGACAGGCTGAGCTTTTGCCCTGTAGAGGCTGGCCGGCAGGTCTTTCTCTGTGGTTGTGCAGCTACAACAAACCAGCAGCCCGGCTCCGTGTAGCCGGCACATGCAAATGAAACATGCTGGAGTCCACTAATTGCAGCTGTGTGCATGCTGTGCCATTTCCAAGTCTCAGTCCCTACCATCAGCAGCTCAGACAACCCTATGTTTCAGGAGCAACTGCCACTGTTGCAACATCTGGTCCAAAGGCAAGGAGCTGCTGATTTCTCGCCATTTGCTTCATGAAGGACCTGTCCCTTTCCCTTCATCTGCATTCAGGGAGACTCTGTCTGATGGAGTGTGTTCAGCAAGCAAGAGGCACAGAGCTTTCATAATGGACTCAAGAGAAAATGCTTTCCAGAACCAATGCTGCTTTTTATTCATGTCTCTGGTTCTGCTGAGATAAGGAAGATGTGGATCCAAAGCCTCACCCTCTAAAAAATAGACTGAGAACTGACCCGGACCATCAGCATGCCAGGAGAGTGCTCCATGGACTGGTGTGTTATGATAAAAGTGGGTACCACCCTAAACCACTGCAGGTGGAGAAACCCAAATCTGCTAGTGTGGATAATGCATGCTCCAAGGACACCAAATAAAACAACTCTGGAGATCCAGCGTCTCAGCAGGCTCAGGAGTCTACGTGGACTGAAATTCTCCCACAGGACAGCTGTGGGCACACACGGGAGCAGGTCCAATCTCTTGGGCAACAGAAATGAGGTACCTCCAGAGTGTATTTGTGTTCAGCATTAGACAGCAGCCCAAGCAGAGAGCTGGGGTGCTTGGCAGCACAGTGCTGGACTAATTTCTGCACACATCATGCTTCAAGCTCCAAAACCTCATTTGAATCTAGTCTCCAACTATGGATCTCTTCCAGGTCCTGCCCTGCTGCTTCCTGTGCTGGATGGTGACATATTGGTGCATTCTTTATCCTGCACACTTTCTGCATTCTTCAGGAATTCACAACCAATATCAGAAGCAAAAATAAAGCTAACAAAAAAAAGATCTGCTACAAGAGGTATTTTGGCTTTGTAGGTGCAAACACATGGCTGAAATGAATAAATAAGGGGAATCTTCCAGCTGAGCTGTTCTCGTGTGTGTGTGTGCATGTGCTTGCATCTGCATTTTTCATCAAACTGTTGTCGTCTTCACTAAATATTTTACTATGTTCAAAAGCATAATTTTTAAAGGGCTGTCAACAGTAGGAAACAACACATGGGTTTTTATTCCTCTGCTGCACTAAGAATAATTTACTTGTCAGATGCCACGCTGCTCTCCTGATCAGCTGGTTCTGCAAATAGAGAGAAACCACATCCTATGCGCACAGAGAATCCCTGAGTCACCTCTCTGTCTTCTGGTTCATCTTCTCCATGTTTGAGCAGTGACAAGCTGGGGGCCTTGGACAGGCTCTGCTGTTCAACGATTTATGCCATGAGGCATAGGTAGTAGAATATAAAGTTTAGGAATATAATACTCTAGCAAAATGTTTATCAACTGCCACTACTGCTCCTACCCAAGTGGCACCTCAATAGACCATGCTGAGATGGTGAATATTCTCTTTTCAAGCCCTGTTGAGGTCCAGGTGGGTGTAAGGGACTCACACAAGCAGAGCAGTCTTACACTGCCATCCTATAGTGAAGTCTGTGTCTGTCACAGGCATTGGCCCAGCACTGTGGCAGTTGGTTAATATGGGCTGGTGTATTTAACACAAACTTCGGTCTCATCTCTTGATCCTCTGCAGTAGCTCACCTCATCACAAGCATCTACAGTCCCACAGGCACCTGTGGTGCCATTCCTCTCACCTAACTGTAGGTAACTGAAGTGTAGGTCTCTACACCTAGGCTTGGTATCTGGGCTCCCAGGGCAGTTCAAGGGGTCAAGGGTCTACAGTCAACGCTGTAGGTTGCATGGTCCATATGGACAGTGGAGTCAAGAGCACAGTCTCTTAACAGCCACATATGGTTGGGTGACTGTAGTCCTTTGACTAAAATGGAACACAGAGTGTAAACGTTTATTCTGTAGACATCTGAAGCCATGGGAGTTGAACCCTAGCCTCGGAAGTCCACAGACCCTAATTCTGGTGGGAGTCAGCTCTCCTGTGCTCTTTGAGGCACCAAATCCCCACAGTCCTGGCTGGGCCCAGCTAACTGGTGTAATGGGGGTTATGCTCATTAAGACGAAGTAAGGGCTAGGTATGATCTAAGCTGGGTGCCAGAAGCAGTACAGCCACACGTGTTGCCTTCCTTGCCATAAATGGCATAAATGGCAAGGAAGCCAACTTGAGCATGAAGCCCTGAAGTCCCTTCCTACCCTGTGCTCCTTACTAATACCACTGCAATACTCACAATCAGAAAACGGGGGTGACAGTATGGGCAAATTCCATGCCTTTAGCAGCACTCACCTCCTGGCTTACACTGGTTGCTCTCGTTTTCTCCTCAGCTCCTACTAGTATCAGGGAAACTTGTCCCGTTGATCTCAGTGGGCGCTGGATCGGACCTAATGTGCATTCTTGCACAGCAGCTGGTTTTGGCCCCAGGCTGGCTGCATGCGGAACAGGCAGCATGATTTCCATGTTTTGTAAAAATTACCAATGAAAGGCATAGAGGGGCTTTGGGATTTCTTTGTCTGATGTGCATTACATAAATGTCTGAGCATTATCATAAGTACAACATGGAAAATCTACATATAATTTATATCTTGCTCTTTTTCATCCTTGATGGTGGTAAGTAGCTGGCCATGAACCGAAGTTCATTTCCAGGATGTGTCCCAAGCCCCTTCCTTTGTTGGGTGTCCAGGGCTTAAGTATGTGATTTTAAGCACTGACAGATGAACGGGATCGCTTCTGCTGGCTTCAGAGGGGTTTGGATCAGGCCCTGCCTCACAGGGAAGGGAAAATCTCAGGGTCTGCTCCCCCTTCTTGCACGCCTCCCTGCGTTCTCCCAGTGAAGCATGCAGAAACCTGCCGTTTCTCGGTCCCATTCCCCCCGGGGCTCTCCTGGCTCTCTCCATCACTGGGAGGCTGCTGCGCTCTCCGTGTCAGCTTGCCCTCTCCACTGGAGCTCGGGGAGTGCAGCAGCCAATCGGGCAGCCGGGCAGCCCGGGTATCCTTCATCAATCTCCCTAAGTGTCTCCAGGCTCTGCTAGGAACATCCACATCACTCCTTTTCTCTCTCTGCAATGACCTGAAGCTCCAGCTCTGCAAGCAGTGATCAGTCAGGCATAATGCAATGCAGGGCAGCCCAGAATAATCTGGTTGGCATCCAAGGATGTATATTCACCAAGAGGCTAAGGAGTGTGTCAGCATTTAGTTTCAGTCTAGCTGCACTTTTCCTACAGCACAGAATCACAAAGTCTCCGTCTCCTCCTCTGGATTGGGACTGATTCTGCACTGGGATCCTCTGAAAAGACAAAGTTTTCCTCTCTTGTTATTGCTGTACCACCATAATCTACCAAGATGTGTGACTGCTTTCATCTAGTTCTTCCTAACTGGCCAGGATCTCCAGCCAGTGGTGGGCTTACATTTTCTATACTTTTCTGTATTCTGCTTCTGCTTTTCTGTGCTCTGCTAGCTGCGAATCAACCTCCGAGGCAAACCCTGCAGCTTCTAGGGTGTGGCTTTCTCTGATGCTGCATGAATCAGATAAAGAAAAATAGAGTTAAGAAAAGCCTGTCCTTACCTCCTCTAAACTTTCCTCGGTGCCTGCATTATGTTGAAGCTAAGCTTAAGGAAGCTTTTGACTTTGTAAACAAATTAAATTCAGTTGTGTCTAAATTAACTGTTTTGGGTTGCATGCCTTAATTCACACGCTTGCCCTTCATTTCTCGTAGCGATTCGGAAGCAACTAGCAGGATACAGTGCATGATACAATCTACCTGGCATTTACAATAGCTAAAAGCTGCGCTGTGTAGTGTATGTTTGCAAGTTCAACGTGTCCTATGCTCTGTATTCAATCTGTTGGCTGAACAATACAGCAGTCTGGAAGAAGGGCTTTTTTTTCCTGTGTTTCCCTACTGCAGAGCAGAAGGAAAATAGCAATTTAACCTCTTTTTTAAAGGGGAAAATATACACATTTTAATATAAAATATTGCTGAAACAGAACAGTGATGAGTGGAGGAATGAGTCGAAAGAGTAATGACAAACAGTTCTTAGCTGGCAGAAACGTATCAATAAATTACAAATCTGCTCTTTAGTTTATGCACAGATTAGCCTGTTTTAAAATAAGCAATTAGTAGTCTTAAGGTTGTGTCTACAAAAATGCCAAACATCTGAAATTTCTACAGTATCTTTTTTTGCCCCTAAAATACACAAAATCTTTGTTTATCTGCATTCTGCAATAAATCTCCTCACTATTTATTCTGGTAGAAGAAGTTATAACCTACAAAACAGAGACTGTAAACATTTTGATAACCTAAAAAGGGAGAGTTTGTTTTTTTTTTAAATATGCCTGATTATTTCTGCTTTTCTTTTGTAAATAGTTTAGGATTAGATTTTCCACAACAATGGAAAGTCAGAAATTGCTTGTCAGACTCCCAGTCATAAAAAGTAGCATCTTATTGCTTAAGTTGCCTTGTTGAAATCAAGGAGAAGACTCAAGGAATAAGTCACTTCTCTCCACCCAATGAAAAGATATAGTCCAACCCTCTGCTCATTACCTGGTGTTTAGATTAATTAATTGAATTGCTATAAGGTTATGGCAAATATTTTAGGACTACACCCAGTAATTGAATATGATTTACTCAAAACATAGTTGATATAAGTTTTAGAGGAAAGATTTTCTTTTATAGATGTGACTTTTTCAGTAGTATCATTTTCTTAATGTTTGCCTGCCTGCACAGATTTACTTATTTAGCAAACAAACTAGTTTCGTGGCTCTTACTATTTACCACATCAGAGATGATGTTGTGACTTCTAGGAGCAACCTAATAGAAACAAATAACAACATCACACTAACAGAGCGCTCCTCATAACCACCCTCCAGGCTTTCCCCACTGATTAGCAAAATTTTGGGTTGTTTTTTTTTGCTAAGGAAACAAAATTCTGCCATTTCACGAACATGGGTTGTTGTCTCTCCGGTACCAGTTTTCTGGTGGTGTGAAAGGATGCTGCGGTGGGTCATGCTCAAGGGGAGCATCTCCTGGACCGCGCCATGCCACAGCACCAACCGGACCCCGGAGCCTGGCCCGGGAGGTGCGGAGCAGGAGCGGGGCCATGGCACAGACAACAAGGTCTGTGCTGGGAAAGGACGTGGTGGGGAAAGCCAGTTGGATGTGAAACTTGACAGGCGTCTGTTTTCCAAACAGTTATTGTTGATGTTTCTTGACAACGGGTTATCATTCTCAGAGGTCAGGGTGTGGCAGGGAAAAGCAGGTCTGTTTTTCTCAGACAGGTAGGCTGGCTGGCTGCCCGGGGCATGTGATATGTGTTCGAGAAAGCCTGCCAAGTGCAGGAGAAAGAGAGAGGAAATATCAGCGTGGTGATGAGGCAGGCTCATCCGAACAAGGGTGGGGAAGCCACACGATGAATCCCACATCAAGAAGCGCATATTAAATCCCTTGTTTCCTCCACAGCATGGAGGGAAGGCTTGTTAAAAATAGGCTCATTTCGTAAGCTGCTGTCTCTGCTGGCTATATTCATCTGCCCTTGCTTTAGCTGACTGTCATGATGACACAGGTGAGAAACAGATAAACAAAAATTTGCCAATTTTCTTTATTAGCCAGGCAAGCACAAGCATGCACTCAGATCTGACATCTGGAGGATGCCGGGAGCATTTTGCAGTTGTTGATGAAGACTGAGGCAATGTTTTTCATGGATAATTTTTAAGTGAGAACAACAAAAAAGTAGGAGAAGAGAACATCTGCATCAGCAAACTGTGGCAATTGGCCAGATCCCAAAATATAAAGGTCTTTCTAGCACAAATGTTTTCTTGTTTGGAGCGTGATCTAAATCCCTAGAAATTAATGGCAGTCTTTAAAAGACCCAGTTCAGTAAGACACTTGAGCAAGTTTGTGTGGCCTCCTGATTGTCACAGGATTGGAGCGCAGGGTCAAAGCAAAATGTATTTTAGGACTTTGCTGAATGAGCACTCGAACTGCGGTGTTGCTGCTTCTCAGGTGCCAGGTTCATCTTTGCACCATGTGAGAACAGCATACAAGTGGGTTCCTGAGATCAGCCAGAGCTGTGAAGGTCCCTGGGCAGGGCTCCATTGCAAGCTGTGACATCCAAAAAATGCTAAAAGCACAGTGACATCCCTTTTCCTCTGTTCTTACCTGCGATGCCAAAGGCATGGCGAGGGCTGGGTGTCCATTCTGTCTTACGAGCTACTGAATATGGCCCACAAATTTGGAGGATCTAAAACAAAATACCAGCTGAGCTGCATTTTTCCTTAGAAATATTTTCTCAAGATGTTTGTCTCCAAGCTGCAACACTGTCTATTCCAGACCCATTACAAGACAGAGATAAACAAAACCTGTAGGAGCCAGGCTCCCAGCTCGGGTGAGGAACACCCTCCCCAGCTCTCAGGAGAGGCTCTGACCTGACATGCCAGCATATTTCATTTTCCTTCCTTTTATTTCTTTCAGTGAGTATAACATCAATATGACACAAGCCGTTTCAGTTTCAGCAGACACGTCAGGGTGTCAAACTCACTGTCCAGTAATGCTTCCCAAATATATGTTCCTTCTACCCATGGTGACACCAAAATAACTGTGGTGCCAGCACAGACTGAAAGGGAGTCTGATTCATCTGGCTCTGGCAGAGAGCTCCCCGCCAGCACCGTGAATCAGGCTCAGTAAATTGCATCCCTCTGGCTTCTCTCTGTTCTCCCTCCCTCCAGAGTCATCTTCCTCCCTCCAGAGTATTTATTTTTGGTTATTAGTTTCACACTTCTATTTCCAATGGGTGCGCACGGGCCCTTTGGTGACATATGAGCACCAAGTGGAAAAGAAACCTCAGTGCGACAGAGTCCCACAGGCAACAAGGCTTTCTTTGTCCATCCACTGTGCAATAAACTGTATTGCTGTTCTCCATCTAACTGCAAGAAATTAGGATGGTATGTACCCATAAGAGGCATAAGCACATTGTGTTTGCCACAGTTTCTGATTCATGAGAGGAATGGACATGCCCTAGGAGCAAACCAAAACCAGCTGAAAAATGTTGATCTTTTCTTTACTGCTGCGTTTCAAAACTTCAAGGAGGAGGAAGAATTAATAGAGATCTCAAGTCAGCTTTGGTAGACCACTCCTCCCTGAGCAATTTGGACTTGTGATGCATTTGCCCAGTGGTTCGTGCACCGTCTGTTTCTGTCCAAGCCAGTCGGGCTGCAACAACCTCTTTTTCAGGGCCCTTGTTACTGGGCAAGAGGTGGAGGAATGCAAAGCAAAGGCCAGAGAGAGCCCCCGCCAGCGAGTGCCTCCAGGGCTGCTGCTGTTGCTGCTCGCCCTGGTGGGGGCTGCTGCTGCTGGAGATAAATGACACCTTCAGTTCGATGCCGGGACTCGCTGCAGTCAAACAAACAGCTAGGCTGGGCTTGTCCATACAGGGGAGCCGCTGCAAAATAAGCCTGGATCCAAGCTTGCAGCACACACGGTCACCCAGTGCCGGTGTCCCATGCAGAAGGACCTTGCATTTCCTGGGAGCACAGCACTGTGCACCCTCATCCCGATCACAACCCCATCCCAAGCACGCCTTTCCTGTAGCATGGGCCAGCACAGGCGCCATGGGTAACCTAAATCCATGGGATGCTCGGGGCTGCATTATTTAGCAGTGGGATACCCCCATGGGTTTTTGGTTGGCAGTAAGGTTGCAGGAGGGTTATTTTCACCCTGGTCTGACTTAGAGTGCACCTTTGGAGATGATATGGCAGTGAGAAGGTGCAAGAGAGGGGATAATGAGGAGCTCCTAAGGCCAGTGTTGCTGTCAAAGAAAAGGCACATGGAGCTGGTCTTCTGCATGAGGGAGCTTCCTCCACTCTGGCTGGCTAGAGCCTGTTCATCCTTGGAAATGAAGGCCACCAATCTATCAAATGCCAAAGGAATAGCCATCTCTCAAGGATACATCCCTGTCTCTATGTCAACATAGACAACTACATAATTTTATTCAGTTACGAGACACAGACGAGTTTTAAAATGCCTACAAGATCCTTAACCCTATGTGCTTACTAGCAGTAGATACTACTACTAAACAGTAGTATCTATGTACCAAAACTTACTGGCGTAACACTGTCATTTTGTGTCGAAGAATCTTCGAGGCCACAGGGGTTGCAGAAGTGTAACCTTTCATACGTGTTTCTCCATTAGTTTGTTCCTCTACTAACCCTGCTAGCCCATGTGCCTGCACAGAGCCTCGCTGTGCAGATAGCAGCCAGGTCTGAGGTTAGAGTAATTAGTACTGGCTGGGCTTGCAGGGTTTTCTTTAGTACAATTGCACCATTAGATTTCTATCAGTGTGAGTCCCTCTGTCAGAACAGGCTGGAAAAAATGTGTCCAGCTAGTAAAATCACTGTGGGAGAAATATTAGTAAATTTATGCTGGAAAATTAATTGTAAATTATAGCATGCACACTTTTACCTGCATTTAATGCTGCATTCATAGAATGCATAAGAGAAAAGAAACAAAACTGCTTCATCTGTTCTTTACTGCCACAGGCCTTTCCAACTCACCTCAACACAAACTTTTTCTAATGAAACACACAGCTGGGATGGACCAGAGGATTAGCCCAGTGTGAGAGCATGATGCACATCTATGCACCAAGAAAAGAAGGGGAAACAGCCCTATCACCTTCACCCTTTTCTTAGGGCACAGAAGGCAGATGCACTCCATAATCTGGCAAGTTTTCCAGACTCGCTCTCTATTTTTTTTAAAGTTCATGGCGCACAGCATGAAGCAGAATGCTTTAAGCTACCGTTGCATCACACATTGTTCAGGAGAGGTGCTGTGAATGAGGATGAATACAGAACAGATCGGGTTCCCCACGCTTTTGTTTTTGAGGTCTGGCAGTACCAAAGCAGTACTCAGCTTGGACTGATGATCAAAATCAGTAAATCCCTTTGGACTCAGCAATAGCACGAAAGGGGTAAATCTACCCCAGACTCCTGGGAGACTGGGAGTCCTGCTGCCTTGGGCTGGAAGAGGAAATGTGATAGTTCCCACTGAAGCCAATGCTACATGAGGTGGTTTGTCCCAGACATTCATATTTGAGTTTCCATTCTGTAAAGGATGTAATTATTTAACATACAAGACTATTTAACATAACAACATAACAACATAACAACAAGAAAGGATTCTTTCACTGATCCCAAATTCAATACAGCTGTGCCATGGAAAAGACCCAGCACTTCTGTGGCACCCATTTTCCCAGTGGGATCAATGTTCTGGTAGGACAGGGACAAGAGGTGGGGACTCTTCTATCTCTCCTATCGCTGACTATGAGCTGATAAAATCAATGGGAGATTTCACCACAAAGCCAGGTTGGACCCTTGATATGTGCCTTTGAGAACATAGCTGCCTTCTTGGTGCCTCACCCTGAAAATGAATACCCTCATCTTTATTGGGCTCCTATATTTAATTAATGGCTGTAAAAGATCTGGAGAAGGTTGAAGTAGGCAAATTATGCAACTTAACTCCAAGTCTGATGATCAGTATCACCATTCCCAGACTACAGTCTCTCTTTGATATTCGGAACAACAGTGAGAAAGATGCTGATGATGGTGACATTGGTTTTGGCTCTAGCTGATGGAACATATAGTCATCTCATATCTTATAATCCCAATTACACCAGCAGATTTACTTTAGATTCACACTAGTGTAACTGGAAGAGGTAGTTGGACCACAAAAAGCTTTAGTAAATGGGGGTTAAAGCAATTATTAGGAAAACAGAAAGGATTAAAACAGAGAGTATGGGAAAAGATGAAAAAGGTGAGTCTCGGCAGCAAGGTGTGAAGGAGCTGGATCTCAGGCTGTTGTGAAGGATAGAGCAAGTGATGATCTGGCCCAACAGTCAGAGTTTCCGAGTCTTTGACAGCTGTTCTCTGTATTACAGAGAATGGCCAACAACCTGATGAGAAGAGAGAATCAGGGTTGGGCTCCAGTTCCTACACAGATGAGGAGGAGAAGGAGAAAATATGAGACTTGGAGAGCCACACAGATCCTGCATCGCCACAAAGGCAGCAGTAGCATTAAAGGAAGGAGGAAGAAAACATCCTAGGAAAGAGTTGCCATGAATGATCATGAAATTATCTGTCAAGCAACCTATAAACAGTCTCAGGGAGAAGCTAAATAACAAGTCTTTTCTTGTCTCCCTTCCTCCAACTTTGTGTCCTCTCTTAATCCAGAGTGACCTTAGCAAAGAATAGTTGGGCTCCACCTAATTTGGTCTAAGAATAACTTACCTCCTCCCTACACTGTTTCCATTTCTTTGCTTGACTTGTGCCATACTTGTCTCTTACACTCTGTTCTCTGTCCTGTCCCACAGCAGGAGTGAGTAGGGAAAGGAGAAATGTTAACCTTTTCCTAGATAAGCAGAACATGACTGGTATGAGGGGGAGCACAGTGCCTTTGCTTGGCCACTGAATTAGGCAAGCAGAGGAAAAGCTGCCATTTGCATGTCACTGTCCTGATTTCCAAAGGGGGGAAAATCATAAAGGAGAATCTGCTCCTCACCGCCATCAATCCTGCAATTTAACTGAACTTCAGCAAAATATTTGCTGGGTTATGTAATAGGGATGGATTACAACAGCCTGCCACATGGCTGAAAACTGCAGTTTTAACCCCTGGACGGACGGACTGCCTTGTGATAGGTAAAGATAAGCAACCTCATAGGGTTGTGAGAGTAGTCCAGCTCAGACAAACCTCTAAAACACAGTTTGAGGGTCCATCTGGTAGAACTGCTCCAAGTATCTGAGGACACTTTTCTTCCTGGTCTTCTTGGCTATGCACAGCTGTTCTGTTTTTCTCTTCAGCTCTCCTCCTGAGCAGTCTTAGAGGGGTTCCTTCCATTCACAAGGTGCCTCTTTCTCAGGCTGCCCACCCTTCCTGGCTGCCATGGACCTCTTGGAGATGTTCAGTGTCATCCTCTCTTTGTGTCCCAGCCACCCTTCCTGCAATGGCAAGTGTTTCTAATTAGTATTAGTATTAGCTTAGTATTAGCTTAATTCAGTGAACAGTGCCAGGACTAGGAGCAGACATATGGTAGTCTGGGCTGCAGGGCACTGCAGAAACCAAGCCATGAACCCTACTATGGTCATAAACCCCAAGCCACCATGTCTTCCCTGGTGTTGTTATGTGCATCAGCTGGACAAATCTGCCACACTTATGCTGGGATAGAAAGAGTGGCACCTTCATTTTTCAGCATAGCTACAGCCTAGGCTTTAAAGTCTCTCTACATCCGATCAGTTATTATTTGGGCAGCACTTAAAAACTGGAGAAGCTGAGTATTGTAGCTAATTAACTGAGCCAGCAAGACACAAAGAACATTTGAAACAGAAGAGAAAACAAACAAAGTCTTGGCGAGCATTCAAAGGCAAAGGCAGACTGGCTGCAATTTGCCGCTCAACACGTGGAGAAGCTCATGAAGCCTTACAGAAACATGGGCGAAGGGAGTTGGCTTTGGGAAGACCTAGCTGTGAAGGGCTCACATGATGCAAGGCGGGGCTTGGAGCCCAAGCCGTCCCATCCGCCCCACCCTGGGACCTGGGCCCATGAACGACCAAAAGCACCTCATTCATCACGGCAGGAACAGCTGTCAGCCAGGAGACTGAGACCAAGACCTGCCCACGGCTTCCAGGTAGGAGCTCACTTCTTGCAGCACATCTGCATTGCCTTGCCTTGCCTGCTGCCTTGCAGTCGCTCCTGCGAATGTGCAGGAGGAGAGGCGCGTGGTGCCCTCAAGAAGATGCAGTTTCTTGCTTCTCTGTGCACATATCACATCAAGAGCTTCTGCCTGTGTGTTAGGTCTTCTCTCTTTTTTCCCCAGCTGCTGGGGTTTGAGAATCTTCCTGGATGTGTGCTAAGGTGATAAACTGGTTTTATTTCCCTTCTCCTGGTATTGCTGTCATGACAAAGAGAGTAAAGTGGTCTCCCCTCATCCTGACAGGGGAACCTACGTGCTGCTGTGGCATGTACATTTGCATTCTTTACAAATGCCTGCAAAATAGAGAGTGGCAAGGAGCTTCTTGAAATGGTTATGAATCATTGAACTTAACTGGCACCCACCCAGGCCCCCAGATGGGAGAAGAGGAGCTTTTTCTAAGCCCTTCCCACATTCTTGTGCAAATAGAAAGGATGAATGATCACCATCCCCAATGCCAGACAGTTTTCTGGGCCAAATTCACACACAAGTCTAAGAAAGCCAAGGGGAACTGAAACTGGTGTAGCTCTCCCTTCCTTCCGCTTCTTGCAATGACTGTATTTCATATGTTCAAATCCTTCTGGGATTGCTTAGACTGACTTCATGTAATTATTTTCATCCTTGGATTAAACAGGCCAAATATGTAAGCTGGATCTCAGCTTGCTGAGATCTTATTTTACACCATATTTTGTTCCTCTGGCATATACATTACACAGCAGCAGATTGGATTTAAGTAGTTTTTTCAGAATAGAATTCTGTCTTTGCTTGAGGGTGTCAATTTTCTAGTAATTCTTGCTGCTCTATCTTGTATGGATACTTAAAAGGACCATGGAAGAGTCCTAAACCAGGCATCTACCCACGCTAGCTCTCAGTAAACGCTGTCTGACACCCCTCCAGACTTAGAGCATGCACAGATTTCTCAGCCTAGAGGTTAGGGGGAAGGTGTGACTTAGTGCAAAAGCCTGTAACTACAACCTTATTTCTGCCAACTGTTCTTGTCCTTCATTGCTTGTGATCACTGATGAGATGAGCAGATTCATGGATGTACCTAAACCTGGGGGATATCGCTGTTCTCAAATTAAATAGAGAATGGTGCTGATTTCATTGAAATTAAAGACAAAGGGATACAAATGCTGTGGGACTCTCAGGAAGGAGCAGGGGGTTTGAAATCAGCTTTCAGTTGCCTCGTTAGATGTGTGAGGCCAGTAGGTATAGGAGAGAGGATGGTCTTTCAGTGTATCATGCTATGGGAAGTCCTGAGTCCCTTCTGTGTGGAGTGGTGCAGTATTTATGCATTATGAAATGTTTAATATGTTCCATCTGCCACTGAGTCAGGGTCAACAGGTGCAGTCAAAGTTAACAACAATATTTTTGATGTGCACTGCCTTTCTTTCTGCTGGCAAAGTGCCACCTAAAAGCTTAAATCTTCCATGATTGAAAATTATTTGCTGAGCAGCTTCTATGACCAGCCAGAGATTTCCAAGCTTTCCAGGGAAATAACAATAGTTTTGAAATCTCCAGCTGTGGCAACTCTGTACGTTGATCTTTTTTAACTTTTGCTGTGAGCACTCACAGTCTAAAATTGGAATAGTGTTGTTTGGCCAACACTGGAGGTACCTTGGCTAGAGAAATCTTACCATGCCATTTCTACGTCTACACATGCTCAAAGTCTTCCTCTAGGCTCTTCCCTATTAAGCTGTGTGCTAGAGGATTTGTGAAATGCAGTTGTGATGGGTAGAAAATGCACAAGGGGCAAACCCTAGCTACACACCTGAGAGGACTGTTTCCCACCAGACCCATCTTTCCAAGACTCCCTTCCTCCTTGCTCCACACAATAAATTCCAGCTTCTTCTGCACTGCTGGCATCTGTCTCCAAGGGCTCAGGAGGTTTCCACTATGCTCCTCATTCAGTTCAGGTGAAGATGTGCTCTCCTTAGCCAAGCCTTGACTAGGTCCAACCTGTACCTGAGCCTAATCCCTCCAGCAGCTAATGCCTGACATAGTTTTTGTCCATTGTCTCCTCTCTCCAGCTCTGCAATCTGCAGGATTGTCCCAAGCAGGAGCTGACTTGCTGCCAACCCCTCCTGCCCCAGGAGATTGGTGTTCCCTGTAGGGACATGTTCTGTCCAGAAGCAGAGAAGTTTTAAGGGGGAAAAAACAAGGCCACTGAACTGAGTTAAGTAGCTAAGAAAGTCTTGCAGTGGTTGGGAAGGAGGGGCTGCTTCAGGCTCCTGTCTGTCTCACGTTGGCTTTATCAGGAGCCCATAGCCAATGGTCTCACCATCTTGGCTCTGGCACTGTTCTCTTGCTCTGCCTATTGCCTGATCAGTCTGGTCTTCATAAAGTGGCTGTTTCTTAAAATTCATGGGCTGTCTTTCTGATAAGGCTCTAGGTAACTTCTGGTGGGATTGCTTTTTCCTTTTAGCAGATCACTGGATGATGAGTGTGGGCCTTGCGCTGCTGATTCCCAAACCTGTTCTGGTTCGTAGGCACCCCAAGGGCTGTGCTGCACTGCTGCTCTGTTATAACTTGTTCCCTTCTTAAAAGTCAAAAGCTCCCCCAGATTAAAAAAAGTGTAAACTGAGAAAATGGAAGATTAATGCTGTACCTGAAACGAATCTCTTTTCCAAGCTGTTTTTTAAGGTCTCACTAAGGCTTCTCTTCCGTGCAGTTATCCAGGACCAGTTAATCCATGCCCTTGCTCTTCTCTCTCACAACCTTTGGTCCTCCTCTCTCCAAGTTTACTGGAAAGTTAGGCGGGCGCTACAGAGTGCAAATAAATCTTCAAAGCCTTTGCTGGCAACTGCACTCTCCCTCCTTCCTCCAAATCAGTGCAGGGAGTTAGATTTGCAGGTTGGTTGAGATTTAGGCATTTGAGAGGCTGTAAATAAAACATTGTTCAAACTTGTCTGCAATATCCATGATCGCCTGGATTTGCTGATTTTGCACTAGGCTCACGCTCCTGTTTAAAAGTGAATTGACTGCCCTCTCTCATCTCTTCCTGGATAGCATGACTCACATTAGAAACCGCCTCATGGGTTTCTAATAGTTTTGTTATGGAGTGTGTACATACAACATCTTTTTGATGGTCTCAGGGTTTGTGAGCTGTTGCTGGGTTTTCACAGAGACCACACATGATATGATAATAAAACTGACTAATTACATATTTGGAATGTTTCACTCCTTCATTCCTTTGCCAGTTTTAACATTTCAGGTTGTTGCTTGGGGCCTTCCCATTACCTCCAAGGGCTTCTGTTTTTCTGTGGTGCGTGATCAGTTTGGAAATTGAGATGGTTAGTGGGTCCTTCATTTGTCGCTGAAGGACCTTTAAGGTAGGAATAAAGTTCAAAATCCAGGAGAGGAAAATCCAGGAGAGGAAATTCATTATTTTCCCCAGAGAAAAAAAATCCATTTCTCTTTGAGTGATAATTTTATATCTGAATATAAACTGTGTTTCACTTGCTTTTCCCTGTTGAAATTTCGCTGTTCAGCAGAGGGATGAGAGAGCCTTTTCAGCAAGGAGTGAGAGGATATTCAGGAAAGACAATCTGCAGCCTTTCTGCTGTGATTCCTTGGCAAAATGGACTATAGAAATAGTCTAAAGCAGGGAGAGAATAGTCCTAGGCCACAGCACTATGGATGTGTTTCCAGAATTAGTCTTGGAGCTGAAAATGCTGAAAGCAAGGCAAGCAGAAGGCTGTCTCTGAGGGGGTTGTGCTGGAAACGCTGAGCACCCGATGCGAGGTGCTCAGTCCCTCCATCTCTCATCTGCAGCTCAGCAGGAGGCAAGGTGGTGATATTCATGGTTCTTACTGAACCCCTCCGATGAGAAGGGCTCAGAAAAGGGTGAATGAGAAACGCTCTGAACCCAGCATAACTGAAGATGAGAGGAGGACGGAACACAAGGCAGTCAGATCAAATCTGGTTAATTGTTGTTGTTATGTTGTTGTTTTTACATGCTAGGCAAAATCTGCTCTGCCATCTTATCCCCATGTTCACAGGGGCAGAACATAATTGCACCTCCCTCTGCCATCAGAGAGAGCTGAAAGGCACCTGGGGAAACAGATCTGGTGAACAAAGTCTCACCCAGGGTGCATGTGCCATTTTTACTCATGCATTTTTCAGGACTGAGAGAAAGACAAATATTGTTGTTAATGAGCTAAATTATTAGCCCCTGTAGTTGTGCTTAATTCTACCAAACTGCAGACCTACACCCAGTGAGGCCTATTTTCCACACAGCATGAATCACTTGCTCGGTTTTTGTGCTCACTAGTTTCACATTTTAATTTTCCATTCCTCTGGCTTTCCTCATGTGGATGAATAATGGACCATTTATAATACATCAACAATATCGGAGCATACGATTACGGCTTCAGTCCGTGTAATCCCGTCAGATAGTTCACAGAGCACGAACGCACTTTCTTTGTTCCGCAGATAAAACGCTTGTCGTGCGAAGCCACATCCTATTTCCACAAAGAAAACAGAAGGGGATGCCAGCCTGGCAGCTTCTCCCCTCTGCCACTCAAAATAGCTCTCAGGAGCTGAGTCATGAAGTGGAGCCCAGAATAACGGGTGATTCCTTTAACCCAGGGACAATAATCAGCTGTGTTAACAATTACAGATGGAAATAGGCTTCAGGGCTCCGGGCAGCAGTTTATCATAAGACACGCTGAGCCCTTCTATTGCTGTAAATAAATGCCTGGGTAAACTTTCTTCAAAACCAACTAAATAAGGCTGTGTAATCGAGCTTTATTCTGTTGCATTAGGGGCTGAGCCTGCTCCTGCTGTACATAGCTGTGATGACTCCAGTGGGTCTTTGTGCAGAGGCAGAGGCAGCCCCGAGGACTGAGCCAACACTGCGTGCCCTTGGCTCTGCGTGACCTGTGCAGGATACTGGCACATTCAGCATCCTTATCTTTCATGGATGCTGCTTTAAGGATAACATGCTTCTCTTCAGGCATCCAAAGACCTTCATTAAGGACTAACAGATCAGACTTAAGCGTGTGACAGATGCTAATTGCAGTTCTGCTCTTCTATTTCCTTATCACACATTTTCCTCCGTCATTTGTTGAATATTTGGAAAAGGAATAGTTTCCTGAAACCAGGATTTGGAGTTTGGAAATCTGTAGGGTCAGTGCTGCTTAACTGAATCACTCCATACAGAGGATACAGTCAGCAGAAGAAGGTGATGAATCATGTGTCTATTCGGTGTGAAATGGGAAGCCTTCACAGAGCTGCTTGTGAGCTGTCACGTGCGTTTGTTGCCTGAGTCACTTACATTACTCAGAAACAAAGGCTGGGATGCAGCACACGGGTCTGCCCGGGCAGGAGCCTGGTCCATGCAGGTTCCTGCAACTGCCAGTGGGGCTTGGAGGGAGCTCAGGACCATGGGAGCGGGAAGGATGGCATAAGCAATGCCATAAGGAGCACTACAGGCATTCATTTTAGTTCCTTGAGCAAGAAAGCAGCTAAAAAATACATTTGAAAAATTCCCCAATAACTTCTGTCTTACCCATTTATCCATAGGAATACTCATTTTAGATAACTTCTTATTTGAAAAAAAGATAAAGAAAAAGGTAAACCATCAGTACTTCTTGATTTAGCTTTCCAAATACTTTAACGAATATTGTGGAAAAATCTTTAAAATTCAGTTATCCTCTTATTCCCCAAATACTTCCAAAACCCCCTTTTTTAGGGAAAGGAAAACTAAAATATTTTTCTTTACAAGCAAAGAAAGACTGCAAACACGGGCATTTATGTGAGATGACAGATTATGGAAGAATAGGACTCACTGCTGACAGTGTTCAGTTTGCTGTGCTCCCAGGGAGAGTGCTCTGCTCTGCTCCCAACCCCCTGCCCACTTCGGGCTCTGCAGTCTTCTCAGCCTGCGTTCACGGAGTTTGCATCAGAAACTGAGAGCACTCCTGCTGTCAAAACTCCACAATATATATAATGTCTCCTCCTAAAAGAATGTGAGTTTGCTCTCATTTCATTGATTCCTGTCTATGGGCAAATGCAGCCAGAACGAGCATAGCCCTGTGTGCTGTGCAAGACTGAACAGCAACTTTGTTTATCATTAGAATCATTATCAAATTAGGAGGAATTAATTATTACACATTGGGTTTGTTCGTTCAACCAAGTGGCTGGCAGCTGAACTCAAAGACATTAGCGCAGTGGTGGGGAAAGGTTTTTTTCAGTGTGTCACTGGTACCAGGGCTCCTTCCTTCTCTCCACTTCATGCACAAATGCTACCTTGCTACTGAGGATTGCATTTGTGCATGAAGAAATCCTATTCATGCTGATCAAGTTGATTTTCTCTGCCAGCAGCATTAAATACAGTTTAGATTAAGTTTCTGGATGCCCATTGAGGAGCTGGGCAGCTTCAGTGCTAGCCATCAGTAATATTTTACTCTTCTCCAGCACCGGCCTGCTGAAAGGCAACATGAAGTATTTCTCATCCCCGATTGAGGTCAGTTCCTGTTGTTCCCTCTCCTGTTCAGAGGGAGAGAGTCAGCAATGAAGCATTAAAGGGCTCAACCTTACTCCCACTAAAGTGGAGGGCAAAACTCCAGCTGATCTCAGTGCCAGAAACAGGGGATGAAAAGGCCTGAATCTACAAAGCACCGAGATGCTAAGGTGCACGTGCCAAGACCCTTAGGGCCCAAAGATTTCATTGCAACTTCGAGGATGCTGAGGACTGCACAGGATGAAGCCAACATTGCACCACAAATGCGTTGTGGAAGGAGCAGTCTTTTTCTTACTCCCTCTTGGCTGCCATTTCCCACAGGTTTCCTTTCTGGGACACCAGTGAGCCAGTTCAGCCGAGTAAGCTGAAGTGCCCAAGTCAGATAACGGTGCAGATTATCTGATGTTATTTACCCTGTACTTCTGGCTTTTCCCTTTCCAAGGGAAGGCTTATGTGTAATGGGATGGAGGGCTTTGAGGTGAATTTTGTGTTGTCGGAAAATCAGTCTCAGCTCTGTAAGGAAGCAAGATACCTCACAGCCCCAAATGGAATTAACCAAATATATTTCCGTCTCTCACGGATGTTGTTTACACAGCGCAAGCCAGTCCAGAGCGGTGAATGGTATATTTAAAACAAGGTCCTCTAACATTTGGATCCACCCTGTCACTCGACTTAACAGATACTTGATACTGATCAAGTGACTCACTTCATTAAGAAATAAACCCTGCTGTGTTGCCAGCCTCCAACGGCAAACAGTGAGCCCCATTGTCATCTGCTGAGTCCTTTCTCTGTCCCAGCCCACACGCCCCGAAGATGCACACCGAGTCACGGGCACAGCAGCAGCACTGACCGTGTTTTTCCACAGTGGTGTGTGCCAGCCACGGGCACACAGCAAACCCCTGTGCGCCTGCAATACCCTCATTTAATCCCCAGATTCCCTGCATGCCTGCAATGGAGGGGCAAAACAGGGTAAACATTCATGATCTGGAGGTAGACAGTTTATTTTATTAGCAAGGCGGGAGCTGGTGCTTGGTTGTTCCCAGTTTGAAGGAGTTCCTCCTGTTTTTCCCATTCACCTGGGCTTCTTGCTTGTGCCTGACGGCAACATCTGCCAGCTCGTGCCCACAGAGCAGGGCACAATATCAGCTGCAGGTAATCCAATAACAGGTGGGATTAAAAATACATGTAAGGGTCTACGTTAAAACAGTCTCAAAAAGAACTGTAAGAAATGTACCCCCGTGCTCAGAGCCACTGCCAGCAAACAGCCCTTTCCTGAGTGAGACTGCATGGGTATCGCCAGGTCCCCATGTGAATATTTACACCCCTTCCACCACCGAGGGCAGGTTTCACTGGGACCCCGGAGCCAGAGGAAAGGGATTATTTCAATGCAGTTCCCAATTTCTCTATCTGCTCCACTTCAATAAATGTACTAGTCACTGGTGGGTCACTAAATGCCATGGAAACCCCAGGGCACATAGTGAGATCATCTGCCAGTACTTTTTTTATTCTAAGATTTTTGTTTAAGAACTGTTTTTAAGGCATTGGGGGGAAAAAAAAACAAACCACACAAAACAAGGGAGGGTTCACTGAGAATCATTTCCACAGCTGGAAATAGACTTTGTAATAAGCCCTGACCATACAAGCCCCCACAAAAAGCAAGTGTTTATACCCCTCCATACAGTGACTGGTAAAAAGGAAAAGAGCCAAAAAAAATCATAGTGAAGCAACTGAAATGTATTTTGTTATAACAACTGAAAACTTGCTTTTTCCAATGGCATCTGAGCGACTACACAAAATGTTTATACTTGCCTTTTAGCCGTGTCTGCTTTTTATGAGACCTAGAAATATCAGTGACAACATCCTTTAACTTTCAATTTGATAGAAAAAAAGTGTCTCAATCAAATATAACAAATGTCCCACAAAGATTCTTAAAAATATTGTTCTCTTCAGAAATATCAAACTCAGTAGACAGTCACTCGAAAATACAGAGCTTGTGAGTGTTGTATTCACAGTTTGGCCAGCTTTACGTTTTTTTTCCCTGGATTTCCAAACTGAAGAAAAATGACTGACTTGGTGGTAACTAGAAGTACCAAAACTGTGGCAAGAAAAGGCAGCATAATGACATTGCAGAAAGAGAAATAATATGGTTCAAATCATTAATTTTTCAGATACTTGAGCATTACCCCCTAGTACTATCAGGTTATTCATGGGTAATTAACACCTATATTTCCAGCTTGAAAAGATGCTTTTGTTCTCATGGTGTTGGCTATTTGTCACTAATATTCACTTTTCAGGGAGGAGCCTGGTTCTGCTTTCTATGCGATATCATAGATTGTGAAATAGTAAAATAATAAAGGTCTAGGGTCAGCCAACTCTGAACTCCAGTTGAGCGGGGAGCTAAAAACAGCAGAGAGAAGGGAATGAGAAGGTTGGGGGGAACATGGAGTAAATATTAACTTCTAATTAAAGCCCTCCACAGCACACAGTCCGGAGACGGATCTCCACCAGCAGAGGAGGGTGTTGCTGGTTAGGTGACCAGTCAGGCCAGGGTGTGTGAGGGGTTGTGCAGGCGATGGCTCTGCTCCACGCTGCTCTGAATGAGCTAATACGCAGCTGACGGGGCAGGAAGGCAGCAGCTCCACGAGGACCATGGGTTTCTGCAATTTCTGTATGGGCCTTGCTAATTATAACAGTTTTTCCCCAGGTCTGTGGCTGTGGCTGCATTGCCCCTTGGTCTGGCTGGCTCCTTTTTTCTGGTTCTTTCTGTCCGGGCTGTTTTGGCTGCAGAAGGTCAATGCCAGCACTGTCAGGGCCAGTTTTGGGGGACAAAGGGAGATGGAGCATATGCCCCAGGGCAAAGTAAAAGAAACTGTCCAGAGTGAATTAGTTTCCTTTTTCTTCTCCTCCTGTTAGTGAAAGGATTGATCTTGGAAATGTCTCATTTTGTTTCATTTCTAAATAATGCTTTCTCTGTGGTTGGTGGGGTTTTTTATTTATGCTGGTTGCAGATCAGCATTTTTAGCTTCCTCCCCTGCCCCCCCCCCAGCAAGAATATTAACCACTAAAGTGAAAAAATATGTATTTAGGAATCCCGGAAGAGAATATTTGACTTTCTGAAAATACACAACTCTTCCCTGGGTTTGTTTGGGCTATTTTCCTTTGAGTTTGGCTTTTACTACTCCATCCCTGGATACCATGGAGTTGACATTTGTTTATCTTCACAAAGGAGAAACCTATTACTACATGAAATACTAGCAGTTGCAGCTTGCTGTCAGTGCCGCATGCAGGTAGTGTTGGTAGAACCTACCAAGAGCAGGTAGACACTGGAGCCTCTTTTGAGTAAATTCTCAGATGCAAAGGTTATAAAGAACACAAGACTAATCTATTTGGAGGACAGATTCCAGTTAGGTTACAAGATACATGAATGACACCCATTTACTTTTTTAGGGGGGAATTAATCTGAATTGACTAACTTCAGAATGAGGCCTTTGAGTCCAACACCAAGGCTTCTTAAAGAGGCAGTGATGAAACCTCATTTCCATACCTGGCTCTCTCTCTGTTTATGAGGTTATATGCCTACCTGCAGCTGGAAGAGTTTTATGCAAAAAAATGTTGAAGCAAATCAATCAAATTAATGGCTTATGTATTGCAAAAGACAAGAAATTCAGAGGAAGTTTGTGTGGCTGGCTGACATACCTTTTTAGTTCAAACTAAAAGATTGTAAAATATATAAATATATACATTTCTGTGTCTTAACAAAATGTGGAGTCATGGGAGACAAAACATAGGAGATGTCTGTAAATTGGTGATTAATGTTATATTTATCTTCCTCTGGGCCTGATCTGAGAGTTGGTGGCCAGATCCCTCCACAGCCTTCTATTCATTTCTCTTGTTGCTAGTCTGACGTTCAGTTCCATGTACTCCTCAACATCTTCTGTTCACACTGATCTTGGCTTCCCCTGCCTTTTTCTTTCTTCTGCGGTTCCTTCTCTTGGCAGCCCATTTCTCTTTAAGCTGGAGGTCCTCAGTTTTTTAACTCCTTTCTGAATTGTGCTGACAAGTTCGCTTTCTGTAGCTGGTCGTCTCTGCTACCCAGTCTTGACTACATGTGGAAGTTTGTGGCCTCACATTTTTCCCCCAAACATCTAAAGATTCACAATAAACTACAGGAATTTCTGTTTCAGAGCATGCTTTACTGTAATCTCAGTGAACATTTTGTCTCTTTCTCTTTGGACCAAACAAAACACAAGAAAATTCCCATTTTTTTCATCTCATTTGTCAATTACTAGTAAAGCAGTGCACCCTTATGCGCAGGCCTGACATTAGTCCATTCACACACAGGTCAGAGTGTGAATAACGCTAATAAAAGAAAGCTGGTGTTATTCAATTGTCTTTTCTCAGCCTTACCTGTGAACTGAGTAAAGAAAACAAAGTTGTAATATAAGCAGCTGGGAAACGGGGTTAGAGGTGGAATAGAAAGATGTGGAATACAATCGTACTCCCAGGCAAGGCAATAGAGCAGAGAGGAACTTTCAATATTGCCTCAGCATAATTCAAAGAGTTTCTCTTTTAATATTTAGACGTCTATCAAGAAGAGTAACCAAGAAGGGTTATTTGGAGTATGCCCACTGAATAAGTCATCTCTGTTGTGCTGGAATCATTTGCAGAATTGGAAATTATCAGCTTGGTAGCATTTTTTTTAATAGCTCAGTAGACAAGCAGTTGATTTGATAAATATTTAAAAATAAACCAAGTGAGCATTATGCATTCATGTCAATCAAATAATGTTAAAATAATTTGATAGTCACAGAACTCCACCATATTGGCTGGCAAGAGGGAAGATTTTAGGCTGGAAGCTAAGTGGGGATAAATCTCCAACACAGGAGTTGCTTTCGCTGGAGTCACAGCAGCAGGTCACTGCTCAGATGTTAGGGCTTACGCATTCAGTTCCAAGATGAAACTGGAAAAAAGCCAGCAACAATGAATGAAGATTTCCCAATACCTTGAAAAAGAATATAGTCATTTCTTCCAGGTTTATGGAAAAACAGTTGGCTTCTCCCAGCTTAGCCACGGTTTTGTCTCATGTGGGCTTTAAAAATTCTTAAAAGATCGAAACAACGCCCATCAATGTCTTCAGCAAAGACAGTTGAAATAAATCATTGAATGGGGATCGAGCACACAGCTGCTGTTACACCAGGGGCTGTGCCCTTCTGAAGTGCTGCTGCTTACACCGCTGGCTCTGGAGGTAGGAGCCGGATTTCTGCATCCAAATGAGCTGTCTCTGCATCAAACCACGGTGTCAGGTTGGGCTTCTTGTTTTGCATGTCTGTTTCTAAAAATATATGTTGTTTGTCAGGATGATGTTGAAAGATAGTTCAGAAAGGCTGGACCTCGGTATAGTCCCAAGGACTGAGCATAGAAATAGGGATGGCAGCAGAGAAGGCCAAAAACTAGCTATTAGAGAGGTCTTGCTCCCTTTTCCAGCCATCACAGTTTACTTTCTGCTGCTGACCACACCTCAGGAGGTCTTTAATCCTCCTGGTCCATCCTTGAGGCAGCTGCGGCAGGTCTTGCTTGAAACGTGCCACCTTGAAGAGTCTCACATCCCCTGTGCTGATGCAGTCCCATCACCTCATTTCCCTCCTTTGCTGCCATACCTCCCTGCAATGCTACAGCCAACATATTTTTTCATTCTTGATGTGGATGCCACATGGACTCACAAGAAGATAGAGGTTGTGTATGAACTGCGTAGTGCTTCACATAATATTTATATTAATTATATATGCTATATATATAGTATCTAATCACACAGGACACTCCCAGGGCTGCTTATGCGTTGTTTGCATTTTACACCCTCTCTCACCTCACACCTATTTGACAGCATGCAAACAAGCAGCCAAATACTTCTGTGAAACAAGGAAGCCTGGACTGAAATCTGATGCTGTGATTTTTTAAAGCTTCAGGGAGGAAGAATCAGAGGATCAGTGGAATTCCTCAGAGAGAAAGGAATCAGCTGTATTACAAGTTTCTTTCCTTTGCAGGAGGTGAAGAAATAGAAACAGGTGAGAGAAGGGGCTGGGAAGTTTAATAAATCCATTTCTGCTGGTGCTAAGTGGCTTTCTTCATGTGTTAGTATCAGGACACGCTGCAAAGGCAGCAGTAAGCACACCAGCACTCCCACGCTGTGAGCCATGATAACGCTTCATTTGGTGTAAAGTTTGTCAGCTCAGCATTCAGGTTTTTTTTGGAAAGAATTAAACAGCTGACTAAAAATGACAAAGAAAAATGAACTTAAAGAGGATACTAGAACAGCCTTGAAACCTGTTTGAACCACGCTGCTGTGACACACTGTATCCTGTGTGTGTGCACGCTTGCATGAGAATTTACTAATACATATAATGTTAATTACCCACTTATGTCCTGAAGCAAGGCTGGGAATGAATTTCAGGAAAAGAGATGTTTGTTTTGCACAGGCGCCCACATCCCATATACTTTCAGTCCTGAGGAAATTGCCCCGTATCTCCACCCCGTGTATGCTCGTGCCTGTAGCTGTAGGCAGTAAGCGGGGAGAAGACACAGAGCTTATGGAAACCCATCTACCCCCGTTCCTCTGCGTCCCCTGGCATGGAAATCCTGACCAGCAACAAGCCCAGGGTCTCTCCGCTGCTCCCGCCTCAGCTGAAGCCGTACAGCTGTTGCCTTGGTAGAGAAAGGGATTGGATTTCGCAGCCTGTGTAATCTGCGACAGCGCTCTTTGGCTTGGGGATAGCAACAAGCCTCACCCAGGCTTAGCCATCCCCTTTCTGCCCGTAGAGGAACGCCCCGGTCGACATAGAAGGGAAATTGTTTGCTGAATTTCTGCACAGCCCTCCTTCCAATTGCTGGAGAGAGAGGGGGGAGTGAGAAAGGGAAAGAGTTTAAGGCAGGCTCTGCACTGGTGTTCTGGGCTATTTCAACTTCAGGGCAACTTTAGAGAACTTCAGTTATTTTTGGTAAGTTTTTTTTTTAAAAACAAACCCTTCTCTCTCTCTCTTTCTTTCTTTTTAATCTCTGGTGCAGATTGCACAAGTTTGCAGTAGATGATGGGCTTTTAAAATTGCAAAGCGATGTGGGCGTGTGTATTTTGCGTCCTTTGATACAGAAACTGGATATTCTGATTACAAAGACATAATGTTCCCAGCTGCTGTACTTGATAAGCAAAACCTGAAGATGCCGTGTGTTAAGCGATACCGCTGGGGAAAAGTATGGCCAGAACTTCAGCCAAGGTGCATCCCACCTGGCATAAAGCTTTGTCTCTCGTGTATGGGAAGAAGTGAGATCAGGGATGAACGAAGGTGTTCAGCCTGCTAAAAAGTTTCTGATCCATATTTTTAATGCAGGGGTTTCAAGCTTGTGCACTAAGCCTCCCAAAGCTTTCAGAGGGATGTCGGTTCTCAGTCCTATACACACCCCTCCATTCAGTAATCTCTATTCCAGATCATGCACGTCGTTTTTCTTACTTCCTCTGTCTGTATGCTTAACCCATCGTACGATCTCAAAGACAGCAAAACTCTCTTTTGTAGTACAAAGAACCAGTCCCAGTTGTTGCAATGAATTGCAAGGTGCAAACTGCAATTTACTTACAGTGAAGTTGGTTTCTGATGAATATGAGTTTTCTGTTATTTGTTTTCCCCACAGATATGTTTGGATTTTTATAGTATCTGTGCTTCTACAAGAGGAATTCTATTTGTGTGGATATTGTATCTCAATAGATACCGTTTGCAGTATACATATATCATACTATACTGACTTGGCACTAGGATCTCTGTTTGTTAGTGGTATTTGAGACTAAGATTAACCTTGAAGCATTTAAAAAACAGTTCCATAACTTCATCAGTAGAAGTGGGATCCTGTATGTGTCCACTGAGAGGCTGCTGAGGCTAGTTCACAGAGTGCTAGGAAATATGCTGGGTAAAATTATTCTGCCCCCCTGACTAGGTTTTTTGCCCCATCCATGTACCTTAATATGTTTCTGAACACATGAATACAGATGATCAGAAGCAGGATTTGTATCTGTAGCCACCTGCAGAGAGAATGAAAAGTATATGTTCTTAAAGCTTTGATAGAAAAGAAGAAAAACATTACACACGAGAGAAAACACGAAAAGTCTACCCCTCTACAACAAAAATAACCATTCTTCTTTAAAATTTATAAAACAAGAAACACAGAAAGTTGGAAGGTGACTCTTACTTAGCTTATGATCACCTGTTGCATGCATGAAGGAAAACTTCTAAGTATTGCCTTGCTATATCTCTTACTATAATGAAGAAAAACTATAAGGAATTTTGCAGATCCAAGCAAATTAAAGGAAAATCAGCTTACAACAGCCAGTTTACTTCCAAAATCTATCCTAACATAGGTCAAAAATCCAGCACAAAAAAGTTTCAGATGTTTAACAGCACAGGAAAACATATAACGTCTCAGAATTTATTGGGTTTTATTAGCTATGTTTAAAAATGATAAGTGTGACTGGAAATTTTAATTGCAGTAACTGTATAACAATGGAGTTAACAATAACTCTTCAGCAATAAACTGAAAACTATAAATCTGCGCCAGGCGCTCTGCAGTGCTGACATGTTCTGTGATGGCTGTAGCTTTTCTGTGGAAGCATGTAGATTTGTTAGCTAAAATTGCATTTTACTATCTTTGGTGTGGCACTCGTAAAGTAAACTCTACTATTAGATTACGAGGCTTGTGTAAATCTCCGACTGAAGTCGGTTTGACTCTAGTCAGTGCTCATAAGCAATCCATCGAGGATGGCTGCCTTCCAACCTCCTCTACAGCGGGTGTTAACATCTTTTCAGTCGGCCGGGGCAGCGGTAACTTCTAGCACTGATTTGCCAGGGGTTTGGAGATGGCACGTATTTTCTGCTTTTAATTGTCTTGGATGCTCAATCTGTATTCACAACTATGAGGTCAACGTGCCTCTATTCACTTTTGGCTGTACTTGAAGCTCATCACTGAAACAAAATCCAACAGTCTGTAATACATGGTCAGGGGAATAGCTATGATCTGAGTTAACCTCCTGTTGACTTCAGTGGGTTCAGCACCCCGTGCTCGGAGGCACCCTTCTCCGGGAAGCCGCGCCCGGAACTTCACAGGCACTTTGCTTAACATTGTCACTTTGAGTGGAGGGAGTAGGACACACAGCATCGGGATCTTGCTGAAGTGTCATGTCTTGTATGAAGCCACAGGAATGCATATTCCCTTGGTTTGAACCTCTAAAGATGCATAGAGCTTCGGGTTGTTTTTTTTTCCCTCAAGTTTTCTGCTAGGGCAAAGAAGTCAGTTCATCCTATGCAAGTGTAAAACACTGAGGGATTTAAGTAAGATTTTTTCCAGGATTCCTCACATCAGGACACCTAAATAATCAGACTATAAGGCAGTATATTTGAAAGGGGTGAAAGTTACTGGCTTATATTCCGAGTAAATATTGGAGTAAATAGATTCAATCTATTTTTTACATCTAGCTATTTTTGCATTCCATAATGTCCCTCACATCAGGGAGCAGCAAAATATGCACTGGAAAAATCAGGGTTTCCACCTCTGGAAAAACATCTCACTGTGTTTCTGGGCTTCACGTTGCAGGGTCAATCCAAACGAGTAAGGCTGTGAAAGGCCTCAACATTAGCCCTGCTCTGAGCGAGGAGGGGACCTGGCCCTCTGCACTGGCACAGGCAGACTGAGCAAGGGCGAGCTTTTGCTTTCAGGCAGTTTGCCACGTCCCTGAGCCCTAGTGCACTAAAAAGCTGTTTTCCCGACAACATCATCTAACAACTACTGCCTCTCCTGCTTCCCTTAGCTGTAACTTCCAACCTGCCTAGGAGGTTTTTCCCTCCAAATCCATGTGGTGGAGCAGTGCCAAGAGATGTAGGGGATTCAGCTCCTGACGGCGCTAAGATTGAACCCTACCAAGACTAGGTTGCCATCTCTCCACATGCAACAGACATGGAGACAACACTCTTGTGGCAAGAAAGGTCCTTTGGATGACCTACAGCTGTGCCTAGCCCCGGTGCGGGAGGATTATGGCTGCACCTAGGGTAACTTGCTAAATCCACGCATTTGCTCATTTCACCCCGGATTTTAAAGTCAAGGCTGTAATTATTTTTTAATGGAAAACAAAACTTCAGGCTAGGAGAGAACCTTTCACATACTAAATACTTTCTACCAACATGTTTACTTCCTGAAAGGAGGCTATAGGTGGCCAAATATCTGGAAGTAACCACTGACTTATTGCAGAGAATGGGTCTACAGTTTTCTGTCAGAGAAGGGGAACCCATGGATTTGCCATCCAAATTTCACCAAACGTGTAGTCCAGAGTGGCTGGAACAAGTCAAAATATGGTAAGGTAATTATGGCACATAAGTAATAAATAAGGCAAGGTAACTGACAGGAGACCCATCTGCTCCCATGGCATAGGGATGGCAGCTCTGCAGGGTGTGAGTCCCAGGCCACGGGAACAGCCCAAATCCCAGCAAAATTCCACGGGGCAGGAATGCGAGCGCCTGAAGAAGAGCAGGCACTGACGCCACTTTATCTGCCCAATAAAGATAGCAGTGTCTTCAGAGGGCAAAGTTATCTGTTTTTCAAAAACACAAACAAGGAGATAAGGTTTATATGATTTCCAAGCCTGCCGATAAATGCTCAAGACTCCAAAGACATAGTAACTGTTCTTCACTGTTGGGCAAATGTTATTTCTTCTCTGTAGTTAAGAGAACAAACATCACTTGATTTTGATAGCGGTGGGCTGTGCCTGACGTTTGCAGAGTCAGGGGAGCAGCTGTTATCCATGCAGCCATCTGATTTTAAATACCTCTCTACCTGCCCACTGACCTCTCAGCTCTCCTCCCTTGAAGAGTGGTATGTTTTCAGCCTCAGTCAACCAGCACTGAAAAGCAAAGGCTTCAAGCTGTATGTATTTCTTCCCATTTCTACAAATCCTAGCTAAATAGTCTAATAAGCTATAACTAAGTGGGATTAGGCATTGTTATTTTGAAAAATAGTTAGAAATCAGCTTTTGGTGAACCTCAAAGAAATTAGCAACTCTCCCTCAGATCAGATAAGCATCCAAAGGGTTGGGTTGGTTTTTTTGTTTGAAATGTATGTGGGTTTGTTGGAAGGTATATGAGCCGAAGATCTGTGAAACTATCAGGAGAAAGCTAGTGGTTTCGATTGCTGATATTTCCTGGTGTGAGCTGAGCTTTCCCTATTCCTGCTTCTAAAATCAGCCGAAAGCAAATAATTTGCAAGAAAACAAAAATGTCGTTAAGCATTTCCCAAATATTTTCATATATGTCAGAGCTGATCTGATTTATGTTTTAGTGAAAGGTTGCATTGATTTTTATATGAGCTGTGTCCTCACACTCCTTAAGGTTGACTTTTTCACGTAATGGACTTGATTATGAGAAAAAAATTATTTGCGCAATGAATAGCTTGGACAACTCAGTGCCTGATTAAAGTAACCAGTTAGAGCCCATTTTGGAGGCAAACTGGGCATTTTCACATGAGAATGACTACATGTGGCATTTGTACTCATGGTGATGGATGGCTACAAAAGCAAATGATGCGTGCAGTTGTGATGCTAACTTACTAATCAGGCGTCCTATGAACTGGAAGTGATTGTGAGAGGGAATATGTTCTTGGGCTCTGCTATCACTCTCTTCTTTTGGGGCATGTGTTGGACTAGAAAATTATTGACTGTAAGTGGTGTAAAACAGACTTTTGAAAAGTATTTCACACACAGGTATTTATAAGGGGACATTTCAGTGATTTCCAGAGCTGGAGGGAGGCAGGACCCCCACAGAACTGTTATGAAAGGAATATATTTAGTAATGGCACTGTGATCTTACATCTTTATTTGGATTATATGTCCACAGTGGATTTAACAACTGCTTCAGTCAGTCTAAGAGGAATCTGTGAATGAAATGGTTTGGATAGAGATAGCAGGAGAAATCATATTTTTCTTTCTAAAATTATCCATCCTCAGAGATTAAAAAGAATCTTTAGGACAACTGTACTTGGTTATGCCAGGAAAGCTCATCACAGAGATTAGGGCATTAATTACATAATTATAATGTATACATTGCATGCTTCACCAACCAAATATATAAACCTTATTTATTCTAAATAAACCTTAAAGCCCAGAGAATAAGCCTAACACTTGCAGATAAGATCAAGAATTAATGTTATCTCTCCTAAATATACCAGCTTGTTTCTTAGAAAGAAAACAGGGCGCTTGGTGCATGTGACAACAAATCATCCCTGGGTCTCATGGTGAGGAGATCACAGCAGCCCTCAGGAGTCTCTGAGGAGCCCAGGCAAACTGTCCACAGCACATTTTCCTAGGAGTTCTGCCCCATGCCTCCCTCTCCTTCTCTTCCTTTCTCCCTTTTTCTGCTTTGCTACTGTGGATAAACAGCCCTGGTCCTGCAGAATTGCTCACATCCCAACCATGTGGCCAGCCCTAGTCCATGGGGCTCATCACAGAGACCTGGAGCATCGTTCCTGTTCTGCTGCTGCTGAGCACAGCAGGACTGGGAGCACGGGCGGGTACATGGACACGTAGGGTATGTCTATTCAGAGGCCAGGCTGCTCAGAGAGTATTGGAAAATACAGCGTCCCAGAGTGGCAGGATCTCAGTGGCTGTAGGTAGGGGGAATCTGGTAGCACAAATGTTGTTTGGAGGGCAGCAGTGTTTCATCACTTCAGGGCCAGCACCCATAGCTACAGGTGTCATCAGCATTTACTGTACATCCAGTCAACCTACAGGCTCTGGAGCACGTCGCCGTACAAATGCAGAAATCTCTCTCTCTCTCTCTCTTTAAAAAATGATGCAATCCCTCTCTTTCAGCATAGGACTGTGGCTTGCCCAGGAGACGACTGCACAGCATAGCAGTAGGGAAGGTTGTGGTGGGCAGATGGCAGAGCAGATGGGGTGTTTGCATGCAGGAAAATGGCGCTCAGGCTGGCAGCGGCGTTCAAGACACACATCACGGGAGAGGCGCAAGGTGCTCTGAAACAGAGGGGTTGAAGTAGCAGAGTCAGATTAACTTGTTGGATGTGATGTTAACTTGTTGGATGTGATCTGATGGCAAGGCTTTGGTAGGAAAACCTGTGGAAAAAACCTGATTTCCTATTTTCAGTTTCTAGATTTTTTTTCTGAAGAAAACTTTAAATTCATACAGCACCCGTGAAGGAACCTTGTGACAGGCCCACCTTGAAGTCCTTTGCAGGCTGGTTATCTCTAGGGTCAGTCTGCCCAGCAGAGGCAGCGTTGAGAGAAGATACTGTGGCAAAAAGACGGGTTTGGGAGCAGAGGAGCCCGCACCGCACACCCCACTGCCAGCGCCTCAGCGAGACTGCCTAAAGGTGCCTGCAAACCCTCGTGCTGCAGTGATGGAGTCAAAGACAACGCCAGAGCAGGGACAGAAGCAAATGGCAGGGAAAAAAACCGGATGATTTTGGATTATTTCTCAAGGGTACTGAGAGAGCAGCCAGCAGGGCCACACACACACATGTCCAGCCACACAACAGTGAAAACCAGTGTGGGTGAGACACCCCCACACAGCAAGACCCCTTCCTCACCCCCATGGGCAACCACCACCTTTCCAGCCCAGGGGAAACACCTCGTAGATGTTGCAGCAGACCCAGGTGCCACGGAGCTCTATTAGCATGTAAGCAGTGAGACACACAGCAGTCCTCACAGCCGGCAGGGCATTTGGGGTGTTTCTGCTGACCACTGCCCCTGCAATTCTCAGCTGTGTTTTATTAATTTATTTGCACTCCTTTGTGTTTGGGGCTCATTGCTGGTTCGTGATTAGCCTCTGCCCTGCTTTGAAAAATGGGAATTGGAGTCAGCAGATCTCCACCCTGCCGTGTGATAGGGAAGCAGTGCTTTTGCAATTTTCTCCCAAGTTGTGACACGTATCAAAAACCGGTCTTCTGACGGCAGTCCTCTGTGTGGGGAACTGCAGGTAAATTCAGGTGCTGCGTGAACACCTCTCCACTATCACACTGTTATTTTATGGCCAGGGCTGACAAAAGTCAGGCCCCTGAGCAGCACACACAGACCCAGCCCATGAGCCTGGGCCTGGGGCTTTCATTTGCACCAGAGCAAAGGGAGGGCAAAAGAGGTATAAAAAGCCATGAAAATGAGCATTTTCTCCTTCCCACAAATCCTTCTCTTTTAAATGCCCGATAAAGGACAGAGAGGGAGGGAAAACCATCATCCACTAATCCAAAACAGGAGCTGGCTGTCACACCAGCACAAACAGACCATGCTAACTCCTCCACTAACTCTGTTCTTGTGAGGAGACAAAGATGGACTGCGATAAGGTTTTGGCACTCGGACACACTTGGAACTACGTGCGAGGCCAGCCAGAGCCTGCACGCTCAGGGGAAGGGAGCTGGGACTTGCTAAGTTGGCACTGACAAATTGCAGCAAGGAGCAAGGTCCTTAACCTGGCTTCAATAGCTCTGAGGAGAAGGAGTGCGAGTTTCCCGCTTTGCAGAGACTTTGCAGAAGGCGATGTCTCTGGGATGAAGGCAGACTCAAATCTGTCAAACTTACTATTGTTGCACAAAAAATGGCACAACCCAGCCATGTTTGTCGAGACTTATTCTTGTCATTTATTGCTGATGCAGTCTGATGGCAGGTTAAGGTCCCCACCGTGTTGTGATACATAGCCACCTACCCGGATGTGCCTTAGCGGACTTACAAGCTTTGTGTCAAGCAAGTCGAGCAAAACAGAGGTGGCAGGAATAAGGAAATAGTGGAAACAGCTTTACAGAGGAAGAAGGAAGGCTTTTTTTGTGCTGAGTTTTGGTTTGTTTCATTGTCTAGAAGATCTCCAAAATTCTCAGTCATAATAAATCCCTGCTGGCTGGAGCAAAGCTGTGGATGCAGTTATCCAGCATGAGGGTTCCTGCAAAGTGCTCATGGTGGAGGCAAATAGTAGGACTGAGCACAAGCACTGTGATCTTGCTATGTGTGGGATCTCCTGCTGCTGTCCTGCAGAGAGGCAGAGACCTCTGCTTGGAAACCCGAAGGCAAAATCTTGTGTACATTTGTTTTCTAGTCAAGAAAAATGAGGGAGTTCTGCAAAGAGGAGTTAAGTATTTTAGGCAACCTGCAGCTGCTAAAGATTTTGTTCCCACTGTCATCCCCCTTGGGTGTTCGGGGGAGAGAAGGATACAATGTGCAATGCTGCATTTCTTTTTGACTTCTGTCCAGCTCCTCTAAAGTACCCTTCAGTAGCCAGAGCAACACATTGGCAGTGGAGTTATAGCAGCAGCAGCACAACACCTACAACTCCCAGCTGGATTTTTATGATGATGGACAGGAAAAATGGAGTGGCGTTTGCCTTGAAGGTGAAAAAAACCACAAGTAAGAGTGTGTTCAACTGCTCAGAGACCTGGACTCACCTCGGGCTGACAGCAGTAAGGATATTTTGCTGACAGGACATAACGTATTCCCATGGAAATGAGATTTACATCGCTCTTGGAAAATACATGGAGTTGGCCCTCCACACAGACACCGTACATAGCTTAATGAGCAAATCTTAAATATTTGGACATTTTGTTCACAAAATAAATCAATGGAAAATTAATGCTAATTAGACATCAGTCTTTAAGCAAACCTGAGTAGGTTCAATGCAAGAACCATCCTGACAGACCTTCCTTCCTTTCAACAGAGTAAAAAGGTATAGAGGCTTGTTTTAAATC
The DNA here is from genome assembly GCA_020745775.1 of Theristicus caerulescens. Taxonomy (NCBI): domain Eukaryota; kingdom Metazoa; phylum Chordata; class Aves; order Pelecaniformes; family Threskiornithidae; genus Theristicus; species Theristicus caerulescens. Next base: position 62,196,610 of record CM036564.1, on the reverse strand, counting down.
TATATTTACAAAAATCATGATGCAGTATTTTAATTTTTTAAATAGTAGTAGATCAGTCTATTCACTGGCTGAGTTGCAACAATAGTATTTTTGTAATTAGTGGTTCTTTGCAAAGTCATGAAATACATATCTACAATGCCTAGCTATATAAAAGTAATGTGTGCTTAGATGAGTTTTGCACTGATAGGCTAGTTGGCAAAGAAATCCCTTTTAGTTGTCCATTAGGGCTGGATTCAATAGAAATGTTGGCTGACTTCACTGCAAGCCTTGGAAACCACTGGAGTATTCAAGGCTTAGGCAGATGTCTGCTTTAATTTTTATTGACAAAGGAAAAGGAGGGATGAGTAAATGTAAAACATTTCCTTCCAGCATTGAGCTAAGAAAGGCAGCATGGTGCAGGGAGGAGGCGGAATCCAGGACATCTGGGTTGTATTTATTGCTGGCTCTGCTGCCAACTTGCTTTGTGACTTTGAGCAAGTCAGTTTTTTGCTTTGCTACCTTACTTTCTGTGAGGCAGGGAGAGCTTGCTTGCTTTCACATGGTGCTCTAGGCAGGTGCAGGGACTTTCTTGGTGACCATGACCAAATACTGCAGCTGCCAGGCTGGGATATTCATATGTGCCAGGCAATGCTGTCTGGGTGGTTGATACCCCAGAGGGTGCAAGAGGGGTAGCTGTGCCCTTTGGGAGCCCAAAGAGAAAGATGCTCATTAAGTAGCACTGTGTGTGTATAAATACATATCCATAAGTACTAGTAACCAGTGCCTTCTGCTACTATAGATCGGAAAGTTATTCAGAGCAGGAGTTGGGTTGGCAACCTTTGTCACCTATACTTATGATCTCTTACCTCATTTTCTGCACCACTCACAGGGAAGAGCAGTTGCTTTTGGGGTAAGTCACAGGGAATGAGGTAGCTGTTTTGAAATGGTCTCCGTATGGTGCTTCCAGTACCCAAAGCTGTTTTCAGGTTCTCGATGTGGAGGAAAGAAGGCTGGCATCTTTTTTTTTTTTTTTTAATTTTCTTTAAGATGCATTTTCTGCCAAATATGAAGAACTGAAAAAGCATGTGAAAGCAAAGAAAGTCACATATGGCCTTCTGCATGTCACCAGCAGTTGCTCTGTAGTCCAGAAGTGATATTTAGGCTGTAGCTGGAAAACTTCTGCCTATATCTTACTTGCCTTTGTTTTTCACTTTATACAACACTGATGTCTTAATGCTACTTGCTATATACATCAATTGAATTCATGGCTAATCTACAAAAAGCTTACATTTTTTTCTAAAACTATTTACTCTTACAAGGATGCAGGCATGATTACTGTGTGCAATGCTGTGTATTCTGCTGGATTTCACAGGATGGAATCAAAGCTGATCTCAGCCCGTATCAGAGTCTGAATTACAAGATGAATGCGATGTAGCATGCCATATATTAGTTTCATTGAGGCCCATGGATGTCTTGCTTGAGTAGACACCGAATGACATCTCAGTACCTCAAAATTTGATCCTGTGGCCCTAAATGACCAGCAGGTATCATCTGAGTCCTACAGACTTTTGTATGCTTCCATTTATGACACTGTCCTATTTATCCGACTGTTGGGTCAAGACGTCTTTCATGAACACCCCCTTGGAAATACCTGGAACACTACAGCTTGGTCAGACCTCCCTCTCCACAAAGCTGTATACAATCTCAAAACTCTCTGCTGAGTGTTGGGAGAAATGATGGAAGAACTTGCCATGAATTGTGATAATCATATGTCTTTATGCACAGTAAAAATCTGTGAATAAAGATGCAATATGCAATCTAGAGCAGAGTAATTAGTATCAATAGAAAACATAGATCTTTTTTCTGTCTATACACTATACAGCAATACTCCCCTTTATTTTTCTTTCACCTATGAAGGAAAGATGTTATTAAGAATAACAGGGCAACAGTAATATAAATTTTGCCTGACATATAATGTAGCTTTGTTGTAAGCTATCCTAGTTCAGGAATCACTTTCACTGTATTAATTTTCCCTCCTCTGCAGGGTACATAGTGTATTCTTCTTCCCACAGTAGCATATTGGCAGCCTGAATCAGACAAGTGAACTGGGGTGCAAGACACCTGGGTTCAACCTGTGATTTGGTAGGTGGTGCAGTCACATCACCTCTCTGTCTCTGCTTCCCATTGTCCCTCTGTCCATCCTCCTCTCCCTTTGTCTCTCCTCATTGACAGAAAGCTCTTTGGGGCCGGCATTGTTCTTCACTGTGTATTTTTACAGTGCAATGAGGTGTCTTGGGACAGGCTCTTGGAAGCTACCAAAGTATAAATTGTAATAGAAATTAATTAAGTGAATACCAGTGTCCTGGATGTCAAGGCAGAGTGTAAAAATGATCTTGAGTAAAGTGGTCTGAATGTTTTAAAGTGTGATCCAAAGCTTCTCCAGACCTCAGAGGCTTAAATCCATCCCTTAACAGGCAGCCAGGACTTCCTGCAACATACTCTAGTCCTGCAGAGACAACTTTGGGATGTGAAATAAAAGCTGTAGTTGAATCACTGTGGGTTAAAGCCAGTTATTCCCACAGTTCCCATTTCCTGATGTTTTCCACTCATGATGTTCTTCACTTTTAATGTTCATAGTAACTCATGCCAAAAAAGGTGTTTCCTATCATGTTCTCCTCACATTGTGTATTGTGGTTGGTTTGGTTTTTTTTTTATTATTATTCCATATTTTCAATCCCCAGAGAGCTAAGGTTAGTCATAAACATGCTTTTGGCTATCAGATTCATGTGTAGTTTGCTATAGCAACAAACAAAAGCATTAGTCAGAAACTGGCATGAAGCTATAAACACATATTTTTTTGTGATATTGCCCAGAGTTAGTTTAATTTATGTAGTACACTGTTGCCACACAACTGCATCCTAGTTAGACTATTATGCTTGTTGAATAGGAACTTCATAGAAAACCCAAAGAATATATTGCAGAGAAATAAGCAAGTCTGTTAACTGATGTTGTCATCTGAAGATCACAAGCCAAATTCTGCTGTTGCACTGGTATAAATCCAGCTGAACTCCTTCAGAATACGCATTTAGATCAGAGAACAAAATCTGAATCTATACCTATTGAATAAGAGGAAAATTATAATCAAGCAGATAAACACTCGCTTTGCCTTTGCTGTTTTCACCTCCATAATTTTACTGCAGCAAAATGATTAGAGGTAAGCATTATCAGATTGCGGTAGATGGTTTAAGTTCACTGCCAACACACTTGGAACACATTATCTGCATCATGGCAGGGAGAGCGAGGCTTAGTTCAAGATAATCTCTCTCCAGATGTGCCTATGCAGCACAGGGAAGGTGCAGTTCATGCAGAGCCAGTGTCTATCCAGCTGGTCTGGGGACAGGGAGGAGCGGCTTGTGCAGCAAGCACTGACTTCCCTGGGGAGCTGGCTGGGTTTGTACGGCATTCACTGAAATCCCACAGCTAGACAGCTACTAGTCCCTGAGCCAGCTGGTTTAAAGGTTGACCTGAAGGCTCTACAGAAGTGGTGATTTTTGCCTAGGCAGAGTAGGCACATTCCTGTTAATGCTTTATTCCAACCATTTGTCTTCTCTTCCCTGCACCTTTTCAGGAACATGAGCCCTCCTCTTTTTTGACAGCTGCATTTAATAAAAAACACATGCATGAAAAATGTGTTTTCCGGTATCCCTGAGCTGGCACTGCTCAGCAAGGAGAGCTTAAACTTCCCTAGAAATTGTTCAGATGCATGTTCAGAGCCCTCTCTTCAGACATATAGATTTGAAGTTTGTGACCTTCCCTGCTGCAGAAGTGTGCAGAGTAACATATAAGTAATATCCACATGTCTCTAACTGATAAGAGTAACAAAACCCTCAGAGCCTTCTTCCACCTACCAGTCCAGAAGTTTTGAACTGGGACAGTGGTTCCAGCTGCAGAGGATAATCCTGCAGCAACATGTAGTTTGTACATGCATGCAGAGGCCCTCTGAAAATGGGCCTTCGAAGTCCAGGGATCGAGAACAAGATCTAGCACCAAGCATTGGACAAGCTGTGTTCCAAAAACAAAGAGCTCTTTTCCCTAACTGAATCCATAAGCAGAAGAACATGCTCCAGGAGATCCTACATTTTAGCCATGGCCCTGTTCACTATGCCTTGCTTAGTGGTGTTGGCTCTGAGTCCTACGCACTTGAGACCCTGGCTTTGGCGTCTTTTCAAAACCTTCCAAGATAATCTTGCCATCCTAGATTTACCTGGTGTAGAAGTCTAAAAGGACCTGTTTGTCAGTTAGCAGCTCTTGAGGTAGGACTTTCTCTGGGCTACATGTGGGTTGTCTCTTCCCTTTTCCCATCTGTGCCCAGTTGCATCAAGCCCTGCATTGAACGATGTCAAACACTTGATTTCTCTGAAAACAGGAGACCTCTGACTGTTTGTCGTCTTCAAAGATCAGCGCAGGGCTTTTCTGTTTCCTTTACTGCCTTTCAGTCAAATGGGGACAGACCTTTCCCATAAGAGTGTTCAAAGCGTGATTAAGTAGTGTTCAAAGTATTTGCAATGAAGAAAAAACAAATTCTGCTCTCAGTCTAGTTGCAGAATGCTGTTAGAAATGACCCCAACAGCACTATAGAAAGCAAATATTTCAGTCATTGTTAAAATGTTATTGACATCTCAGTTCATGGAGGACTTTGGGACTTCAGTATTTAAAAATGTCACAGTAAGATGGCAGTGGAGATTTTTGTTTGTTGATGGTAAAGTGAAAATTATTCCACCTTGTAAACAGTAGACAGGATAACTTCATGGTAGCCATCGTTCTCCTTTTCTGGCTTCATTGACTGAAAACTGTGTGTGGTGGTGGGGCAAGGAACACAAATACATCTTCCTTAGGAGAGAGCAATAGTCTCTCTGCTGCACATGATGAACCACAGCTCATAGACAGAAAGCAGGGAGTCCTCACTGGGGCCATTGGATGAGGCAGGGTGCAAGAGAGCATAAGTACTAAAACACCATTGGTTTTAAAATACTCTTTGCAAGGATCTGCAGAAAAACCTACAGATGGATTGAGGGGCATCTCCAGGTGCCTCCCATTCTAGTCTCTTGCACTCAAACTCCCCACAGCTCTGCAAATCAAGGTGGTCATTGCCATTCTGCAAAGTGGGGACAAGGCACTGGATTGTCCTCCTGCTGCACAGATGTAAATGACTCTGCAGAAACCACCTGAGAGAAGAATCAGATCCACCTACTTGCAGTAGATCTCAGAGGCTCTAACTGGAGCCCTGGGGTCTTCCTTTTCCTGATGCTAGCTTTGTATTTGTACAAGGCTGTTGATTTCAGTAGAGCTCTTGATCTAGCTAAAGGGCAAAATGTAATTTATGCTCCCTTATAGATTAGTCTGAACCTAGCACAGCTGTTCTTTGAGAAAAACGTTACAATGTGCCTTCAAAAAGAATGCATCCTCTTTTAACTGAGTTAAAAAATATTTAACCTGTGTGTGAATAGACCATTATGATAAAGAAACAGTTACTCATTTCCAGAAGATATCATTATTTTCTTATTACAGAGAGGCTCTGAATGTTTGAAACTGTTATGAATCAGCCTTAGGGTTGATAATCAAATCCAAGAAATAGTCCTCAGTGCTTTCAAACAACTCTACCCATCTCAATTCATTCACCAGTTACTACATGGGCAAACTGCAGTGTAGTTCCTTACTCACTATTTGAGTCTTTAATCAAAAAGAAATCCAGAAGTGCAGTAATGAGTCTTTAAAAAAATGGTTTCTCCCTATCGTTTATACTAGCCTCTGTGAAACATAAAACTGAAATCTATTTCCTTGACTAAATTGTGTTTTCTTCTAATCTATTAGGCAAGCATGCTGGTTTATTATTTTTGGGTGCCTCGGTGCTGGCTACGCAGCACAGAGGGGGAAAATGAGCACTGGATCATTTAAAAACCACACGCAAAGACTCAAATAATTTTTTTGCAAAAATATAATGCAAAGAAAGTTTGTCATCTTCAGTTTTTCCTTCTATAACTTAACATGCACTTAAAATTCCAATGTTTTTCAGTCTCACATATCTGAGTCTTTCTAATTTCAAACAATAAGATAAAGTTCACAAATTTAATTTGTAAAAGAAGACAGTTATCAAACAGCAAGTTTAGAAAATACTGGGGCAAGGTATACATCTGCTGGGGAAAGACTTTCAAAAAAGAGGTGAAAACCAATGAACTGAAATAAGATGATGACTTTTTTTTTTAAAGAATTTGGTAGGTCACCTGTTGAATTCTTTCAAAATCTGACCTATTTTGGACTGATAACCAAGTTTATAGTCCATTTATTCAGATTTTAATTGCATTGATGTGAACAGAACTGTACTAATTAATTTATTATTTTGACTCAATGGATTAATTTATCTGTAAATGAGCTTTTATGCTGTTGTAAACCCACAGTCTGCATCCAGAAATTCTCTCTAATTTTTAAAGGGACTCTCCTACTCCACATAAAAACAAGAGAAAGTGAGCTGTGCCAAACACTATTTTGCTACCATCACTGTTTATTGACAGAAAAGATTTTTATCTTAACAAAATGAGGGGACTGCTAACTTTATCTTTGATGTAAAATATTTTCCCATAATAATTTTCTGTCACCTTTATCCCATATCTCTTGTATTACATATACATTAAGGAATTTAAAAGCTTAAAAGATATTTTCTTCTATGATGATTTACATCCAAACAAGTCACCCAGGGAACTTTCTCTCAAACTGAAAACCTGTTTCCAAGGACAGATATTTATATAAAAGCCCCCATAAAAGGTTGTGGAAAAGCTACAAGGTTTTTGCTGCATTCCTGTTTTGAGAGGGGCTATGCCCAGCATACCAGAGAGATGTGCAAAGTAACACCACTCCATTAATATTGCTACATCTGGGCACTTAATTCTGCACTGTATTTTATCAGTGGAGTAAAGAGAAATGAAAAATCTTCCTAGACCATAAGGATCTTTAATGTGAAAAAAATTATATATATATATAGGTATGTATATGTTTATAGTTATATAAAAATACAAATTTTTTTACTGTGCATTGATTCTGATAAGGATTTTTTTAAGCAGTGGTTTTGAAGAGCAGTTTAGGCTGAAAAATCTTTTTCTAATTTGGAGTGGTAAATGCCATTTATATAAAGCCCACTTTGGGCTTTTTGCATAATGTTAGTAGATCCTCTATCCTTATTCTTATCTTAAGACCTATTCTTAGGGGACAAATGTGCTCTCTACCAAAAGCAGCAAGAATTAGCATCCTTCTTTAATGTGTCAGAGAGAAGATAAAGAGTAGTCAACTTACCCTACTACCTCCCCGGGTCAGTACTGGGCTACCTTAAGAAAGAGCTTGGTGTTACAGCCACTACTTTTCAAGCAGTACTTACTCTGCAGCCAGAGAAATTGAGTCTCCAGGGCTGCCAATCAAGCCTATGTGGGCAGAACGATCATTTTTAATAAATGTATTCATTTGAATCGTTTCTAAATCTGAGCAGGGCTGTGCTTTGGCAGTGGAACAGGGAATCTGCTCTGGAAGAAGCCTGGATTCTTGGGGGGGTGAATCATCGAGGAGAAGGAATGTGGGAAAGTTAATTTGCGTGAGCTTTATGGGCCTTATCTGCAATAGGCACCCACCTGCCTCGGCTTCTAGGCAAGTTATGATAAGAGCTGAGTTTACAGCTATCTAACAGGGAGGACAGTATGAATCAACTGTCCCTCACTCTGAGAGGAAGGCAGCTTTGCATTCACTTTCAAAGACTAGTTTGTTGTCTCGGTGAAAGGGTTTCTTCTGAGTGAAAAAAGCTGCAACATGCCTAATCAATATATTGGATAACCAAATAAGTGCATAGTAGTTCCTGCTAGGGTTTCTGAAGCTGGTAATCAAGTGAGAGCACTTCATTTGCAACATGCCCCTGAAGACCTTCTTAAAATCCAGACCATCCAGATGGACAGTGACACCCTGGGAAATTTTAGCTGGGTACCCGTGCAATTATTTACAGCACTGGTAGAGCCTCAATTGCAAGTCAAAGGAGTATACCCCAAGAGGTAAAATTGAGAGTCCCAGGAGACAAAACTGTTGAGGATCACAGTGGATTAGACCAGTCTTTATTGCTTTATTTAGCTATGAATCTCTAACCCACTTTTGCCCTGTCCAAAAGGGTGGGAAGCAATTTTGGTTCAGTCCAGGAGCTAGGACATACATAGCAACAATTGCTAAAAAGTTATTTCCTTCTCTTACTGACTTTGTGAGAATAGAGGCCCTGCAGTCCTGGAAAAAGGTCATAACTGATAATTACCAGAGAGGGTCCTAATGTCACACCATCATCACAATAATTATACACCAGAACACCGTGGGAATTCATGCAGGAAGTAAAACACACATTGGAAACACATTCTATCACGTAAAACCTGAGAGAGAGGAAAATTCCTGCCTAAGACAAGCAAAACCAGACACAGGAGAGGACATTACACCTTACCCTCCGGGCAATCGTTAGACTAAAACTACAGAGACAATGCAGAACTTGTACTTCTGAGACAGAGCCATTGGGTAGGGGGAAACAGCACTGAACCTCTGGTCATCTGGTGGGTGCCATGAGCATTTCTGCAGCTGCCTTTTTCACTCTGCCACTTGCAGCTGTATTTTAGGTAGCAAGAGGAGGGATGGTCCAGGAGAGAGAAATTTGGGTATCAACCACTGCCACCTGCTTTTGCTGTCTCTTTCAGACATCATTCTAATCATGTTCTCACAACAAACTTTTTGGTTGAGAGCTTATTTTCACACACTGTGTTACCTCTATGAAACATTATTCTTTTTTAGCAACAGGTAAAGTATCAGACTAATAAAATATTTTAATAAATATTTTATTCTGGTACCAGAAGAGTTATGTGGATCTGGCCAAATTACATTTCCTATATAGCCAAGTAACCAAAAAATGGTGATAGCTGGATGAAATTCATTAACCCAGGATCTGGGAAATTTCAATTTGACAACTGAAAAAAAAAAAAAAAAAAAAGTCCCCTGTGCTTTTCATGTTTAAATATGACTCAAGCTGAGAAAGGCTGTACAGAGCCCCACCAGACTGATTTATTCTCATGCTCTCAAATGTCCTATGGATTCTATTAAGTTTATCTTTACCATCAGAGGAAAGATGGACCACTGTAAAAATAAAGAGCTCCTTTCTGATCCATCGCATTAAAGGTTTTGCTCCTGTTGTGACGTGTAAGCAGGCATGCGTTTAATAGTTTTAAATCTGTTAGCAGGGCTTATCAATAAACACACACTCACGGGAAAGCCATTCACTCTCCTTTTCATCTGGGGGCTGTTAGTTTCTCTTTTTATGGTAGTGTTTATATCTGTTCTCAGTTGCCAGTGCTCTTCCACATCTTCCCTGATATTCGTCAACCTGTAGAAAATGCTCTATAAAATCCTGCAGAGCTCAGTATGGTCTGTTCAAAACCTTAATTCTCTAGACATTTCTCTACTTGAATATACTTTGCAGAGCAGAGTACTGTTCCTTTTGATAAAAGTAGGAGCTAACTTCACAAACAGGTTTCTGGCCGGTCAAGGAGACTGATGATTGTAATTTACACATTTTCTGTTTTCGGAAGGTTTTGAGATGAGATGATTTGAAGGCTTTTAATGAAGTACTCTAACTGCCGACAAGGGCAGCTTAACATACCAAGGCATTGAATCAAAACATCTTATTCATGCCTTGAATGGAAGGAAACTATTCACACGTTGGTTATTTGGGAGTAGCTGCTCCTTTAGCTCTGCTGTGCTACAAGCCCCTGCTTTCGGCTCCAAAGTCTGAGCTACATTCATCACAGTACAAGTATGCAGCTCAGTGACACAGTGCAGCCAGGGACCATTACCAAACCAAAGGCAAAACAACGGTGGGAGTATAGCTTAAACACAGGCCTAGCTGGTTCTGATAGCATCCTGCAGATAATAAGGCGTCTTAAACCCCTTTAAGCAGCAAAGTCTTTATCTTCATTCCACAGACTAGTCCTTTGTCTTCATTCCACAGAAACAGTTAGGGAGACCAGAATTTCAGGGCTTGGTGGGGAGGGTCCTACTCCCAGCACTGGGCAGAGAGGAAACGCTGAAGGCTATTCCTCAGTTTATCACTTTTTCTGAGGCAGAACGGCTGCTTTTTCCGCTGTGGCGATTGTTCATTTCAGAGCTGACAAGCTGGTTTGTCTAGGTGGAGCTACTGGGTGCCCCCGCTGTCTCGCTGGCAGTGATTCAAGTGAAGTAACATTACATTCCTGTGATGGAGGGCCGGGAGAGGCAGCCTTCTCCGTGACATTGCGCCCGCACCTCCCCATTGCCACGTATCCTGCCCAGATAGAGTGACAGCCGAGGCATTCCTGCTGCGGTCCTGCCATGCCCCAGAGCCCTGCCCAGCAGTTGTTGTAACTCAGTCTGTGGGATCTTGCAGGACAATGGAATGAATCCAGGTCTCTGGAATGTGCTAGGAAATCTCTGTAGAGGATGAACCTCATGATTTTTTGCTGATGGTTTTCCCCAGCATAGTTGGAGCTGCTTACTGGGAATGCCATGGGCCTGCTAGAGCTCATGGTCAAGCCTACACAGACTGTGTAAGAGTCTGTGCCATGTGCTGTGCTTTAAACCTCATGGCAGCTTCCTCAAGGAACACAGTGCATGCATAAGGCGTTTATCTGCAGATACTTTCAGATTCTTATCTTTGCCAACTGATGCTTGCAGGATCGTTTTCCTCCAGCATTGCTTGCTTGGAAGAACATGACTCCTCCACCAAACTTCCCAGGAGGATTTGGGTGATGGGGATGATTGCTCTGAACTGCCACAGCCAAGCCCCTCACACTGAGCAGCCCTGCTACACTTGTGTGTTCCTAGTTGTTCTTGTTCATGGTCTTTACACTTAACCTTGGCATTTACACTTAAGGAAATTCACAGTGGAACCCAAGGTATGGTATTAGAGCAGATGCTCTTTGCCATGTAGCCTCCAGACAGCAGTTCTGGACAACAAATCTGCCAGGGTTTGTTTCTGTTTAACAATAGACCTTGGAGCATTATGTATCGCTAGGCTTTTAGTCCTCTTTAATGTAGCATTAGGTCATCACTTCCATTTGTAACTCGAGCTGAGGGTAAAAACCTCTGGGGGAAACAAAGAGAAATAGTGAAACATTTCAGGCCACTGCTGGTACTGAGTAACTATTTTTGTGCTTGTACATATCATTTGCACAACATTTTTAGCACAGGAATCGGCAAATTCTGTCTTGTCAAGCCAATTGATGCAGTTAGCAGAACACAAAGATCTGCTTGTGGATTCAGAGATGTTTAGCACAGCTGATTTTGGAAAGTAGTGAAAATAGTTCTTTTAAGAGCCAAAAATTCATGGTCGTATCCAGAAAATGGTAGCTGAGATGGAAAAGGTGGCCCTTTTGCTGTCATTGTAATTTTGTTTGTGAGGGCTTTTAAAAAAAATCTGATTTAGGCCATTTTTCAGTCATGGGAGCTTTAAGAAAACCAAACCGAGAATGCAATAGCTTATATGCCTGATGACACTGCCTAGCTGAAGCGACATTTTAATTAGCTAGTTGATCTACATTTATTCATCAGTCTCCAGTCTTCTGGAAAACGCAAAAAACTCACTGCAAGGTGTGTTAATTTAATAACTCATCAAAATAATAGAGACAGGGGATTGGGATGGGTATAAAAAAGAAGCAGACATGGAAACTGAAGCACTGAGGTTGCCAAAGAAAAAGTAAAACATTTGAATTGCTGCCTTTTTGCCCATAACCCTGAAGTGAAAAATTTCTCTTAGTAAACTAAAGTCAGGTGAACTTACCTATCTGAAAAAGGGCTCTTGAGAGGCCAATGTGATTGCCAAGCATGTGCATAGTGTTCCTGTTATCAAGTACTTTCCTGAACTGGGACCTACTATTTTAAATATTCTAACTATTCTAAATATTCCCTATTTCAAATATAAGAAGTGAATCAGAAGGGGCTGCGGGGCTTCGCAGCAGCACTGCTCAGGCGGCTGTGAGAGCGTTGAGGGAAGAAAAGGAATCCGAGTAATTGCGATAGCTGCAAGAGAGGGAGAACAAACTGTGGGGGAAAAAAAATCACACATTTTGAGAAAGGGGTTTAATTTAAAAAATAGGAGGAATTCTGGAGCAGTGCATTAGCAGTGACTAGCCATGCGTGCATGAGAAGTAACAGGCCCATGACAGGGTGCCTGAGGGCACAGGGACAGACAGAGCAACAGGTACAGGGACCAATGGCTGCAGGAAGAGAGGTCTGATACAGGAGCCAGCTGAAGCTGTCCATGACAGCAGCAAGGCACAACCTTATTTACAATGAGACATAAGCACATGACGGAGCACTGTGAAAACTGCTGACCTGCATGTATGAATTCTTTGCTGGGTCAAACACAGTGCCAACAATGACAATGATATTAAATTATTATTGTTGTTGTTTGTCTTGCAATTACGCACTCCTCCTTCTCCTTATTAATAATACAAATCAGATTATGTGCCCAGAGAGTGCTTCACATTGTCAGAAAACACCCGAGCAAAAGATGTCCCAGCCTTGCCCACATGTCAAGGCGTGAGTCTTCTAACTGGCAGCGGACTCAAAGCTATTCATTTCCACAAGACTGCACAAACAGGACTGTTTGTTTCTTATCATAGCTAAGAAATGGTAACTAGCGAACACCAAAATCCTAGTAAAGAAAAGGCACAGGTTGTGACCTTCATATATTAACAACTAATGATTAATGAGTGAGCAAAGCATACAAGTTTTCACCTGTGGATAGATGTTTGCCACAGATCAGGTTTCTGTCAAGAGAAACTAGTTGTCGAAATGAAGTTAGATAATTCATGTCAGTCAGTACACGGCAAGAAGGAACCTCTTCTCCTGGTGAGGATATTACCTGAGAATGAGCAATATTTAATCTGCATCTTTGTAAAAAATCATAGAATCATAGAATCGTTAAGGTTGGAAAAGACCCTTAAGATCATTGAGTCCAACCGTTAACCTAGCACTGCCAAGCCCACCACTAAACCATGTCCTTAAGCACCATGTCTACCTGTCTTTTAAATACCTACAGGGATGGAGACTCAACCACTTCCCTGGGCAGATATATGCATTGCAACCATTGCTACTCCTGTCAGTTTTGACTGATCTACATTAAAATCCCAGGGAAAAAAACCACAACAGTATCATTTTAGTTCTCTCCAACAAAAAAACAGAACAAAATTAAATAAAAGAAAACAAAACAAAGCCACTTTTAGCCAGAAAGATAATGACTAAGAAGGTGATGCAAGGAAAAGTTATATGCTTAAAGATAAGAGCAGATTACTTAAATTCACTGCATCATATGCAAACATAATTTTAGTATAAAATCTTAAAGGGCAGAAAGCCCCAATCTAAGAATTGCAGAGAAAGGGATATAATTTGTAAACAAGGAAGCTAGGATGATCAGCAAAGGATGTTATAGTTTATTTTTTTAGCATCATCTCTGGTATTCTCATTTGCTGTTGTATTTGATTTTAAAGTATACAGATTATGGGAATTTTATATGCCAGTGTCCCAATTAAAGCTAGATTTCTCTTTAATTTATACAATACATTAAAGCACAATTGAGTTGAATTCAACGACACTGCCATACTTTAAATTGGTTATAATGTCTCAAATATGGTTTCAGAGACCCACCGAATGTGAATACCAAAAAAATAACCTGGTTTTACGTTTTTGTGGTTTTGCTGAAAACAGTCCAGCTAGACTGCTAGATTAAAGATAAAATAATTTCTTTTAAAATTGCATTTTAAAAAAGCAAATACAATTTTCAGTCTTATGATATGAAAATGTTCCAGTCTATATAACTCCTACTGCCTACTTTCAAAAAATTCCCTTGTTCTGAAGTCAGTTCAGTGGCTATTAGAAATAGTCACTGATGTAAATTCCATCTTGTTTATGAAAACATTTTGAACAAAGCATTGATTGTCCAGAGTTTATAAAAAAACTTAAAACCTATAAAATGTTGGCATCACTAGTATTTGGAGCATGAGAATGACATGCATATAAATCATAGTTTATTGGCACAGCCTTTTATACACAGAAAGAAGGCTTTGCTGAAAATGGAGTTCATCAATGTACTGCAATTCCTCTCTTTTATAGATTTGTTTTTAATGTATCCTGAATCAGGAAAAATCTGAAGCAAATTTTAGTCTACAGTAGAAATCAGGGGCACAAGAAGTCTTTTATAACATGGGTTAGCTATGGTAGAGGGGAAAATTTAGTATAGAAGTAGGCAGAGTTTGGGGAAATTAGGATGGATGCAAAGGCCTCGGCATGAAGCTTTGGGAGAGGAGGTCATTTGCGTAGCTGATGTCGCACCATGCAATCTCAGCCACATCTGTATTAGCCCTGGGGACAGTAGTCTGTTGCTTCATTTTGTAGAAAAGAGTCCATCTATCACCATTTTTGAGAGGTAGCAGTTTACTAAAGGCTTTCACAGGAGGACTCTTTCTCTTCCTGCCCATCATGAGGTGGGTGAAAGAGGCCTTTTATGCAACAGATTTGCATCTTAACAGAAGGGGATTTTTTTTTTTTCTGGTGATGTTTTGGCAAACCTTCATCCACAGCCCCTCAAGCAAGGAGAAGAAGAGCAATCACTTGCCAATACTTGGCCAAGCATGTGAAGCCACCCTTGTGCCTCATACACCAGTGCTTTGCTTGATCAACAGCTGGTGGAAAATAAGAAACTTCTCTCTTGGTCCAGGACCAGATGAGATGTCATTCAGGCCAGGTCTACCTCTCTACATCCACACTGAACAAGACTTGGCAGTGTCGTTTGTTGTTTTAAAATGATATCCCAATGGGAAATAAGTGTTCAGGTCTCACTGAGGGAAATGATCTAATTCTCTTGGATTTTATGAGTAGCCTGTTCTTAGCAACAGGAAGATTTTGAAGGTGCTGGTCACCTAATCATTTTAAGTATCCTTTGTTTAAAACATCTAATTTTAAAAGTTTTACCTCTGTTAGAACCTGTAGGATAGTTGCAGTACCCTAGACCCAGAGTCGCCTTCTCTGGATGGTATAAATCCACTACACAAACTATACAGGACCATTCAAGTGCTGAGAATGGAGTGGCCCACACTTGCGTTGCTCCAGTTCTAGGCAACTAAAATGTCACTGAAGTTACACCAGAGTAAAACAAAAGAAACAACAGTGAACCAGCCCAAGAATTCTCCCAGATAATTCTTCCATTTTTCTTTTCTAGTAGCAAAATTATTGACAGCCACCAGGGATCAATGCTGTAATTAGCCTTGAAGTGCTGCACTGAAGAGCAAATGCTCTAGCAATCCAAGCAATATTCTGTTAAGTCATTCTACTGGACTGCAGGGCTTGTGGGTGGGACTCTCCCAAGAGAAAAATACAGCAATGCCACAAGACTAAGTCCTTACTATTTCTTGGAATTTCAGTAACAGCCATAAAATTTGCTGTTGGCACCTGAATTTTTAGAAGCCCTAAGCAAATTAAAGAATCAAGTCTCAGTCCTGCAGCTCTTCTCCTCATATGATGCTTATTAAAATACATGTGGTGAAGAGTTTCATGAATGGATTCCGGAATTTTCAAGCAGAAATGCCTAAAACCAGGTTCATAAATCCACATCTAAATTTTTTAACGTTAATTTATTTTAACTTTAATTTATGCTCATTTTCCAATTTTCTTGAGCTTCTGAAAACTACTAATGCTAGAGCTTTTGAAAAAAAATCAAGCCAATTTATGCAGGCCTTTAATCTGAATTAGGGTCTACATTAGGACCACTTTCTAGAATTGTCCATTGTAGGCGTTAGGACTAGTCCTGTGAAGGCTAAAGGAGGTATGGTCTGGCAGCCCTGATGCGTTCTGAGTTGATCCTAGTTCTCTGGAGCTAAAATAGCACAGGAGAGCTGATTAAGATGATGTACATATGGCTAATGAGAATGCCTTCTATTCTATCAGGTTTGGATACCTGGCCCACAGACTGACATGGATATTCCCACTGGAAGCACAGTATTACCATTCATCTTAACAAAGTGGTCCATCACCGATCACGTGGCATAACTCTTTCAAAACCCTGTCTGTACTAAATAATTTCATCTTCAAAAAAGTCAATGAAAAAATAAATGTAGGAGATCAGAAAACTATGAAGAAAGGCTAGCAAAATCACAGACATTTTAACGAGAGCTTGGCAACTTGTGTAAGTTAGAGTGATTGCATACATGCATAAGTCATGCCAGCTTGTCTGCACACACAGCATGTAATATCCACATCCAGAAATGTTGTGTTCCAGCCCAAGGATTCTTCATTTAAAGTAGACAATGAATGAGTTGCAGTTCTGCTTGTGGTTGTCTTCTCTAGTGTTCGAGCATATTTTTTAAGCCAGAGGATCTGTTTAGGAGAGCCAAAACTATGTATACTAATGGCAGTTGCAGAACTGGGTGTGAGAGAGCTAGGCAGCCTGATGGCTTTAAAAAAATGAAGTACAGAGACAGGAAAGACATAGTTATCAGGACAAGGACTTGTGCATGTATTAGAATAGCCTGTGCATCAGGGAATGTGTAATTCAGCCACACTGTCCTCTACTGGCTAAGCCTGGATCACTGAAAACAAGGATGTATTCATGCTGTTTTCATTCTTCAGTGCCCAATTTAAGGCATTTCAACAGAATCATACTTTCAAACAGCCCTTCTTCTTTACTTCATCTCTCTCTGCCCTCAATACTTTTAAAAAACAAGAAAGCAGAGTCTTTATGACTATCAAAGCTTCATGGTGTTTACTCTCCAGCTCTTGTCTTAAGACCTCTGTCAAAGGCAAGGAAGAGTTTTGAGACGGGGAATTTCAATTGATTTAATTTATTGCCCATTAATGAACTTCTAATTACTGATGCTGATATTAAAAAAAAAAAAAAACAAAACACTTAGGGAAAAACAACTCAGCTCCCCTCCATACACCTCTTCTCCCCTCTTTCTTGTCTCCAATCCATTTGCTGTGGGCTATACTCAGTCCCTTTGGGGAGCTGAGGGATGACGCAGGAGACAGGGTTCCACAGATGGTGGCTGCTTTTCTTTTTCCACTCCTTTTTTCGTACTCAGTTGCCCCAGGGTGTGTTCCTCCACCAGCCTCCAACCCCATCAGAGTTGAACCTCCTTCTCTCTGCCCCTGCTCAGGCAGCTTTTCTTCCCCCAGCTGCTCCTTGAGATCCCATTTTGCTCCAGCTTTTCTTCTGGTCTGCCATCTTTCCTCTCTCCTCCTGCTCTGGTGTGGTCTTCTGTCTTCCTCCTCCTCCTCCTCCTCTAGTGATATTGTCTCTTTTTCTCAGTGTTTACCACCCATTCTTAAACACGTTTTCACAGAGGTGCCAGAAACTCCTCCAATCCGTTCAGTATTGCAGGAGGAGGTGGCTGCAACCACCTGCATCCAGCACAGGGTGGTCGGTGACCTCCTTCCACAGAGACCACCCCACAGCTGCACTGCTGCCAAAACCCTGCCAATTCTGCCCAATATACACTTCAAGCCCCCCTTGGTAATAAAAAAAAAAATCTGGCCAACTTCTAGTTCTACATTTTCTCCAATCTGGGGATTTTTTCCTTCACAAAAGCCTTTACATTTCTGGTATCTTTGCAAAGATCAGCCTGATGAGATCTGAGATAAGGAATCTAACAGAAAGCAGGCCTTTCTACAGCCAGCCCATGCACGAACCCTGGGCTTGCTGCTCCAGAGGGCTTCAGCTTGCAAGATGACTGCTCTGTGCTCTGCATGGCTCAGACACCAACAACCTGTATGCTGCTTTCAGGTTCTGGACGACAGTTGAGACCGGCCGAGCCTCCAGGAGATGCTGATGCTGATGCAGATGCAGAGGATGAAGATTCTGTGAGTTTTTTTTTAGAGTTGGGGTTTTTTGCAGATGAGGGTTTGGCAGTTACCTTGTTAAAATGGGATATTAAATATTTTTTTTATAGCTGAGTCTTGCCGGTGATTTTTTTTCCCCACCAAAAATGTTGTGTTTCTGCTTGGGATTCTCCTGCCAGTTCAAAAGCCAGAATGATGCTTCAATATAAAGTCATCTGTTCTTTGCCATGATTTCCCAGCATAAGTTTAATACTAAGACTTAGCAAACTATTACATGGCTGTTGACTACAGTAACTTTTCTTTAAAGCTTTAGCCAGTTTAGGTTCCCTATCATTTGACTCCAGAAGGAAGCATGCCAAGTGCTTGTCAGCAGAAATTCCTGCTGGGACTCTTCCATAGTTTGCTTGGTTATAGAGGGCAATAAAGTTTGAAGCCACAGGATGCAAATGTTAGGTGGGCAAATAAGCAGCGGAGGGAATTTTTATTGCCTTTTTCAAGTATTACTAATTGATCTATCAGTATTTTCAGTCTGTTCAGCCCATAGATGAAAAAAATTCATAAAGAAAACCAAAGTCAGCATACCATTGTTTTTGCCTCTCAGGAATCTGTCCCTTGTGTTCTTGAGTAACATTCTTAAATGAGAAATGTATTTGTTCTTGACCTAAGGAAAGAGTTATTGGTTATTCTACATGCACCATTACGAATGAAAGATTTGTACACGGAAGGAGACTATGCCTAAGTATAAAAAATCTTCTACAAAAATGAGTCACTGTTTAACGGTGGATGTTCCTTTCCCACCACTCATTTCTTTTCCACAGGTTAATGAAGTGGCAGTAGAAGACATCCGTCCAAGGCCACAAGGATCCTCTCCAGTTTATGAATATTCCATAGAAGAAGAATATTTAAAGGCAAGACACTGAGTTTTCATGGAGTGCATGGCTTTACTAAGTTCATTGAAGAGGATTTAGCTCCTACAACTAGCCAAGACTGATATGTCATGTAACAGGATGCTGTTGCAGCCATATTGTCTTCCTGTCCCTACCAAAGTCAGGGCCATGTTCATTGATGGTTTTATATTGTACTGGACTTGTTGTTGGCCATGTTCTTGTTTCTTGGCAAAAAATGCATTTGACTTCATTCTTTAAAGGACCTGGGGCAGAAAGTGTCAAGAAATCACAATGATTTTCCTATTAAAATATTCAGCTGGCTTGACTCTAACTAATACGTATTTCAAAATTACCTGTACTTCTTGGTTATTCAAAGGTAAAGATTTAATTAGTACAGTCATGTTAAGATAAGTAGGGAACAGTTTGAAATTCATGCTGAAGTCCAATAAATGAAAAAAATGTATGTTCACAAAGATGAAAGCATAAGAAATGTGCTACATGAGTAACACACAGAAAAGCTCCCAATGTCTTAATACAATTGGTCTCCGGTGTTAATTTCATGCAAATTTTAGTACAATGCAGGGAGGCCTTGCCATCTAATTTGCTACTGGGAATAATATAGTTAAATCATTCACATTCTACATTGCACTTGTAGATCCCAATTTTGCTCTGTTGCCATTAAAGTCGGCCTCACCTCAGTTCTTAGTCTAAACCAGGCATTTTAACTGATGTAGGACTTTTGTACTTTACAACAGCATGACTTCTGAACACTAAATAATTGCAAATTGTTTTCCAGCTTCAACAAGAAAACAAAAAATATTCTACAGACAAATCAAAACAGAGTCATCCACAGGTCAGTCTAAAAACACTCAGTAGTTTTAGGCATGTTGTTTGCAAAATAGTAAAGTCCATTACAACACACAGAGGTGGATGGGTGAACAGAGGGAAGGACAAACAGGCAAAGAGTCACTTTAGACTTGTTTTGACCAGGAACTTCACAAATTGCCTAGTTGTGGCACAGGCATGAAAACTTACTTGTCCAATTTGGGGTTCATTCATAACTCTTTTTAGCATTCTTTAGCCTCCTCCGGTTTGAGTACAGTACAGCATTAGCTCTTAGTCTGACTTTTCTGGTCCATTGACTCTAATTCAGGTGCGTAACATCTTCACAAAAAATACAATCTTTCAGCCCTAAAAGATTCCATATGTTTCATGTTTTAAA
The DNA here is from genome assembly GCA_020745775.1 of Theristicus caerulescens. NCBI lineage: Eukaryota > Metazoa > Chordata > Aves > Pelecaniformes > Threskiornithidae > Theristicus > Theristicus caerulescens. The sequence continues at coordinate 62,176,597 of CM036564.1, read as the reverse complement.
ATGACAACCTATTTTCCCTATGGCCCTGATCCAGCATAACCCTAACACATGTGCTTAATTCTAATTTAGAACAGAATCAAACCCACACTGAACAAGTACATTCTCTATTTTAGATAATCTTTCTTGAGCTACTGAAAATATACCCGAGGAGACTCAATTTTTTATTGTACAATAATGTAGAACACTTTGATACAATGATTAAAAATTATAAATTCACACCTTTTTCTATATCTAGGAGACAATGGAAGTGACCCTGAAAACAGAAGTGGAAGCTGGTGCTAGTGGTTTTAGTGTGACGGGTGGAGGAAATGAAGGAATATTTATTAAAAAAGTGCTTAAGGAATCTCCTGCTTCAAAAATATTTAGTCTGAGAGAAGGTACAGTCTGATTTTCTGTTGGTTTTTTTTTTAATATATCTTAAAATAATCAGGTATGTAGCTGTGTGTGCATATAGATACCTACCTGATCTGTCATCCCTTTAGGTAATAGAAATAGTAGATCCCAAACCAACTAATATTATCTGTGAGCTTAACCTTTCTATATTAATAATTTCAAAGATCAGTTTCTTAAACAGTAATGAAATGGGATTTTTTTGTATACCATAAAAAAAATGTCTAATTTTCACTGGAACAGTGAAAAAGATACATAGAAAGCAGTGTATACACAACTAAAATGAACCCTGCCCCCAACTCATAATATTCATGGAGAACCTGCCTTTGATTCTTTCACAAAATAGTATGCCACAAAGCTACAATAAATAATGATTTAAACAAGAATAAAAGTCTGGAGTCTAAATACTGAAAAATATAAGAAAAAACTTTGTTACTCTCAGGGTTGTCAGACACTGGAACAGGTTTTCCAGAGAGGTCATGGAGCCACCATCCTTGGAAACAGTCAAAACCTGACTACATATAGACCTGAACAGCTGGCTGTAGCTGACCTTTCTCTGAGCAGGGCAGCTGGACTAGATGATCTCCAGAGGTCCTTTCCAGCCTTAACTATTCTGTGATTCTATTATGTGAACATCATTTTATTTTTTTAAATAAATGGGATGTGATAATTATTTTTTTTAACGAGCATTAATTCAACAAAATTTGAAAACTACTAGAAAATACAAACTAATTAAAATAATGTCTGATTCCACTTGCAGGTGATCAGCTTCTAAGTGCTACAATATTTTTCGATAATATCAAATATGAAGATGCACTCAAGATTCTCCAATATTCCGAGCCATACAGAGTCCAATTCAGCCTCAAAAGAAAAATTGCTGGGAAAGAAGAGCTAGACCACATTCACTCTGCAGCCCAGTACAAAAAGGAAAGATTAACCCAGGTAGTTATTTGATTACAAAGTAGTAGTAGTTTACAAAGTTTAGATAACACTGTAGTAATGTGCTGTGTGGAAATAGACCAGAAAATACGCATTTGTATATTCTTAAGACATAGGCATGTGCTTAAACTTACCAGCATGAATATTCATGAGAAGAAAAAAAATCCCAAACAATACTTGCAGCTTTATAAATATTGTGGGCAAGACTATAGATTTTGGATAAAGCCACAATCTTGCATTAGGGTAGAAAAACATTCTTCTTTAGTGAGTCAGCACTTGTTTTGTTGTTAAGTGTCCACTGATAGAACAGGCTCAGATAAGCTCTGTAATATTTATATTCAATATTTTCCAAAATGTAAAATATCAGTAAATATTTTTCGCAAAAGCTCATCAATGAAATTTTCTCTTAAAAATATGTGTTTAATCACTGATACCTCCATAGACATGATCTGAACATAGGTCTCCATCACATTCAAAAATATTTTTCTCTTCATATACATACATATAGGTATTTTATATATATTTGTACAGACATAGAGAGAGATACATTTAGAAACCTCTATTTACTGCAATGTTTTGCAAAGAACATAAACCTTCAGAAATCCACATGTTACAGTCATATAATCCATTTGTTTTATGTAATTTCTGCCTGAATTATATACCCCATTTTCAGGATTTTTTAATGTAACAAATAGATATTGTGAACAAAAAGCACATTTTTCTACATATTTTATATTTTGTATTTTATTTTGTGTTACATCTATATTTGGTTTACTTTTAATCTTCTGACTACTATTTGTTCTTTCAGGAAAAAGAACTCAGTGAGAGCATTCCTGAAGAAACACTGCATGTTTCAGGAAAAGCCATTTCAGAAGAAGACAGAGAAACATTAATTGTAAGCCAAAGGGTAGGAAGAAGCAAGAGACCTAAAAAAGATAGATTATCATGGCCAAAATTCCAGTCAATTAAAAATAAAAAGATACTGGGGCACAGAAGATCTCATAGTACATCAGATGCATATGAGCCTGCCGCACAGGATATCTCCCCTACAAGCACAGACACAGAGTCTCAATTTCAACAAGAAGTCCATATCAAAGAAAAAAAAGGAAGCCAAAAGAAACTGAAGTTCCCTAGCATTGGATTCAAAATGCACAGATCCAAACCAGAAACACAAGACAAGCAAAAAAAAGAAATAAAAACTACACTGCTATCTGAAAGAGAAAAAATACATAAAGAAGATATCAGCCTGGAAAATCCCGAAATACTAACTGTTGAATATACCACATCTCCTGCTTATGAAATTAAAACAGGGGAGGTACATGAAACTTCAACAAAAGACTTAAAAGATATGAAAAATGGCATTCCATCTCAGGCAATAAAATGCCCTGAAGTTGAAATAAGCATTAAAAAAGAAAAAGACAAGGAATCAACATCAAAATTTACTGTACCTGAGGTACCAGCTATAACAACACAGATATCAAAGCCCAGTTTAGAAACACCTGATCTGAAAGAAAGCCCAACTAAACAAACACCACAAGCCTCATCAAAATCCCGAAAAAAGAAACAGAAAAGAACAGCAGATAAAACAGAAGGAGAAAGTAGAATTAACATAGATGTGACGGGTCCCACAGCACAAGGAACTGTACAGGTAAAAGGTCTAGAAATAGGCACTGCTAAAGCAGAATTACACACAACATCTGACACACTGGAAAAAGCAGAAAAACAAGCAGAAGACGACACACACATACTAACAATTCAGAAAACAAAATTTGGAATTTCAGTGCCCAAAAGAAAAGAGGCAGAGACTGAAAGAACCAAAGCGGGAAGTGATGTTCTACATTCAGTACCAGAAAAAACAGCTGATACAGGTTCAGAGGACAGCAGGAATTTGGATGTAAAACCTCATAAGCCTGATGCAGAATCAGAAGCATCTACTTGGAAACTACAAATGCCATCATTCAAAATGGCCAAAACACATAAAGCTGACATGAAATTACCAAGGGAAGAAAGCACAGTTGAATCAGTAGATACTGTAAAAAAGGAACAGACAGAAGAAGATGGCATGCCCAAAAGCGATAAAGCCTTGAAGATGGACATTGGCATGAAGACAGGAGAAAAGGATATAGAGGGAAAAGAAAGTAAATTCAGACTGCCAAAGTTTAAATTACCTACATTTACTTGGGTAACTACAAAGGATGAGACAGGGCAAACTGAAAGTCAGGTAAGCGACAGAGAAGAAAAAGTGCCAGCCCTAGAAGCAGGTGCAAAAACAAAGACAAGTGAATCAGCAGAAGAAATGAAGATTTCAAGTGATGAAATTGAAATAGGAGACTCAAAAGAAAAAATAAATGACAAGGATATAAGACAATTGCCAGAATTCACACTGCCAAGTCTGAAAAGCCTAACTGTAACAACTTTCTCGATGGAAAATCATGTAGAAGAAACAGGAGACATACTGATTACCAAACCTGATACTGAAATAATAAACGGTGAATTGAGTCTCTCAACAAAGAAAACGGAAGTCTCCCCAGTGGTGATGAATACAGAAGAGGGCCCCGCGCTGGGCCTCAAAGCCGACGTCCCCGGCGCCAAAACCGAAGGGGCCGGCTGGAAGGTGGAGAAGCCCTCCCTCAAAATGCCCAAAGCTGACATCAAAGCTCCCAAGGTGGACATCAGCCTCCCGTCCGTCGACGTCACCCTTCCAAAGGCCAGCGTCGACCTGCAGGCGCCCGAGGCGGCCCTCACCCTCGAAGGGGAAGCAAAAGCCCCAGAGAAGGAGGCCGCGAAGACCAAGGACGGCAAGTTCAAGATGCCCAAGTTCGGCATGCCTTCCTTTGGCTGGTCCAGCAGCAGAGAGGCCAAGGGCACCGCGGCCGCCGAGGTGGACGTCAGCCTCAAGGAGCCCCAAGTGGCGGTGCCCTCGGGAACCGCCGAAGTCGACGTGACCCTGCCCGCAGCCGAGATCCAAGCGCCCGGCGTGGAGGTGACCGTCGAGACGGCCGCCGGAGCAGACGGCGAGAAAGGTCGATTCAAGCTGCCCGACGTCAAGATGCCCAGCGTCAAGCTGCCCAAAGTCAAAGCTCCCCACGTGCAGGTCAGCCTGCCGAAGGCCGAGGTCTCGCTGCCCAAAGCCCAGGCCGAAGTCCAGGAGGGCGAACTGGCCCTGCAGGGCCCCGACGCCGAAGGCGGCCTGGAGGTGGCTGCCGGCAAAGTTGAGGGCGGCGGCATGAAAATACACATGCCGAAAGTCAAGGTGCCCAGCGTGGTCTTCTCCAAGCCGACCGTCAAGGCTCCCAAACTGGACGCAGACGTCAGCCTGCCCAAAGTCGACGCCAGCCTGCCAGAGGCAGACCTCAAGGCCGGCGCCGGCACCATCAGCATCGCGGCCCCCGACGTCAAGGTGCCCTCCGTCGAAGGCTCCCTCGAGCTCCAGGCGCCCGAGATAGACCTCAAAGTGCCCTCTGCCGAAGGCTCGCTTGACGGAGCCGAGCTGGAAGCCGCGGGCCTGAAAGGGAAGTTTAAGATGCCCAAGTTCGACAAGCCCAAATTCGGAGTGTCGCCTCCCAAGGCGGAAGGGCCGGAAGGCGAGGTCAGCCTGCCCACCGCAGAGGTCGACCTCCCCTCCGCCACCGTGACGGCCGCGGGGGAGGGCCCCGCGCTGGGCCTCAAAGCCGACGTCCCCGGCGCCAAAACCGAAGGGGCCGGCTGGAAGGTGGAGAAGCCCTCCCTCAAAATGCCCAAAGCTGACATCAAAGCTCCCAAGGTGGACATCAGCCTCCCGTCCGTCGACGTCACCCTTCCAAAGGCCAGCGTCGACCTGCAGGCGCCCGAGGCGGCCCTCACCCTCGAAGGGGAAGCAAAAGCCCCAGAGAAGGAGGCCGCGAAGACCAAGGACGGCAAGTTCAAGATGCCCAAGTTCGGCATGCCTTCCTTTGGCTGGTCCAGCAGCAGAGAGGCCAAGGGCACCGCGGCCGCCGAGGTGGACGTCAGCCTCAAGGAGCCCCAAGTGGCGGTGCCCTCGGGAACCGCCGAAGTCGACGTGACCCTGCCCGCAGCCGAGATCCAAGCGCCCGGCGTGGAGGTGACCGTCGAGACGGCCGCCGGAGCAGACGGCGAGAAAGGTCGATTCAAGCTGCCCGACGTCAAGATGCCCAGCGTCAAGCTGCCCAAAGTCAAAGCTCCCCACGTGCAGGTCAGCCTGCCGAAGGCCGAGGTCTCGCTGCCCAAAGCCCAGGCCGAAGTCCAGGAGGGCGAACTGGCCCTGCAGGGCCCCGACGCCGAAGGCGGCCTGGAGGTGGCTGCCGGCAAAGTTGAGGGCGGCGGCATGAAAATACACATGCCGAAAGTCAAGGTGCCCAGCGTGGTCTTCTCCAAGCCGACCGTCAAGGCTCCCAAACTGGACGCAGACGTCAGCCTGCCCAAAGTCGACGCCAGCCTGCCAGAGGCAGACCTCAAGGCCGGCGCCGGCACCATCAGCATCGCGGCCCCCGACGTCAAGGTGCCCTCCGTCGAAGGCTCCCTCGAGCTCCAGGCGCCCGAGATAGACCTCAAAGTGCCCTCTGCCGAAGGCTCGCTTGACGGAGCCGAGCTGGAAGCCGCGGGCCTGAAAGGGAAGTTTAAGATGCCCAAGTTCGACAAGCCCAAATTCGGAGTGTCGCCTCCCAGGGCGGAAGGGCCGGAAGGCGAGGTCAGCCTGCCCACCGCAGAGGTCGACCTCCCCTCCGCCACCGTGACGGCCGCGGGGGAGGGCCCCGCGCTGGGCCTCAAAGCCGACGTCCCCGGCGCCAAAACCGAAGGGGCCGGCTGGAAGGTGGAGAAGCCCTCCCTCAAAATGCCCAAAGCTGACATCAAAGCTCCCAAGGTGGACATCAGCCTCCCGTCCGTCGACGTCACCCTTCCAAAGGCCAGCGTCGACCTGCAGGCGCCCGAGGCGGCCCTCACCCTCGAAGGGGAAGCAAAAGCCCCAGAGAAGGAGGCCGCGAAGACCAAGGACGGCAAGTTCAAGATGCCCAAGTTCGGCATGCCTTCCTTTGGCTGGTCCAGCAGCAGAGAGGCCAAGGGCACCGCGGCCGCCGAGGTGGACGTCAGCCTCAAGGAGCCCCAAGTGGCGGTGCCCTCGGGAACCGCCGAAGTCGACGTGACCCTGCCCGCAGCCGAGATCCAAGCGCCCGGCGTGGAGGTGACCGTCGAGACGGCCGCCGGAGCAGACGGCGAGAAAGGTCGATTCAAGCTGCCCGACGTCAAGATGCCCAGCGTCAAGCTGCCCAAAGTCAAAGCTCCCCACGTGCAGGTCAGCCTGCCGAAGGCCGAGGTCTCGCTGCCCAAAGCCCAGGCCGAAGTCCAGGAGGGCGAACTGGCCCTGCAGGGCCCCGACGCCGAAGGCGGCCTGGAGGTGGCTGCCGGCAAAGTTGAGGGCGGCGGCATGAAAATACACATGCCGAAAGTCAAGGTGCCCAGCGTGGTCTTCTCCAAGCCGACCGTCAAGGCTCCCAAACTGGACGCAGACGTCAGCCTGCCCAAAGTCGACGCCAGCCTGCCAGAGGCAGACCTCAAGGCCGGCGCCGGCACCATCAGCATCGCGGCCCCCGACGTCAAGGTGCCCTCCGTCGAAGGCTCCCTCGAGCTCCAGGCGCCCGAGATAGACCTCAAAGTGCCCTCTGCCGAAGGCTCGCTTGACGGAGCCGAGCTGGAAGCCGCGGGCCTGAAAGGGAAGTTTAAGATGCCCAAGTTCGACAAGCCCAAATTCGGAGTGTCGCCTCCCAAGGCGGAAGGGCCGGAAGGCGAGGTCAGCCTGCCCACCGCAGAGGTCGACCTCCCCTCCGCCACCGTGACGGCCGCGGGGGAGGGCCCCGCGCTGGGCCTCAAAGCCGACGTCCCCGGCGCCAAAACCGAAGGGGCCGGCTGGAAGGTGGAGAAGCCCTCCCTCAAAATGCCCAAAGCTGACATCAAAGCTCCCAAGGTGGACATCAGCCTCCCGTCCGTCGACGTCACCCTTCCAAAGGCCAGCGTCGACCTGCAGGCGCCCGAGGCGGCCCTCACCCTCGAAGGGGAAGCAAAAGCCCCAGAGAAGGAGGCCGCGAAGACCAAGGACGGCAAGTTCAAGATGCCCAAGTTCGGCATGCCTTCCTTTGGCTGGTCCAGCAGCAGAGAGGCCAAGGGCACCGCGGCCGCCGAGGTGGACGTCAGCCTCAAGGAGCCCCAAGTGGCGGTGCCCTCGGGAACCGCCGAAGTCGACGTGACCCTGCCCGCAGCCGAGATCCAAGCGCCCGGCGTGGAGGTGACCGTCGAGACGGCCGCCGGAGCAGACGGCGAGAAAGGTCGATTCAAGCTGCCCGACGTCAAGATGCCCAGCGTCAAGCTGCCCAAAGTCAAAGCTCCCCACGTGCAGGTCAGCCTGCCGAAGGCCGAGGTCTCGCTGCCCAAAGCCCAGGCCGAAGTCCAGGAGGGCGAACTGGCCCTGCAGGGCCCCGACGCCGAAGGCGGCCTGGAGGTGGCTGCCGGCAAAGTTGAGGGCGGCGGCATGAAAATACACATGCCGAAAGTCAAGGTGCCCAGCGTGGTCTTCTCCAAGCCGACCGTCAAGGCTCCCAAACTGGACGCAGACGTCAGCCTGCCCAAAGTCGACGCCAGCCTGCCAGAGGCAGACCTCAAGGCCGGCGCCGGCACCATCAGCATCGCGGCCCCCGACGTCAAGGTGCCCTCCGTCGAAGGCTCCCTCGAGCTCCAGGCGCCCGAGATAGACCTCAAAGTGCCCTCTGCCGAAGGCTCGCTTGACGGAGCCGAGCTGGAAGCCGCGGGCCTGAAAGGGAAGTTTAAGATGCCCAAGTTCGACAAGCCCAAATTCGGAGTGTCGCCTCCCAGGGCGGAAGGGCCGGAAGGCGAGGTCAGCCTGCCCACCGCAGAGGTCGACCTCCCCTCCGCCACCGTGACGGCCGCGGGGGAGGGCCCCGCGCTGGGCCTCAAAGCCGACGTCCCCGGCGCCAAAACCGAAGGGGCCGGCTGGAAGGTGGAGAAGCCCTCCCTCAAAATGCCCAAAGCTGACATCAAAGCTCCCAAGGTGGACATCAGCCTCCCGTCCGTCGACGTCACCCTTCCAAAGGCCAGCGTCGACCTGCAGGCGCCCGAGGCGGCCCTCACCCTCGAAGGGGAAGCAAAAGCCCCAGAGAAGGAGGCCGCGAAGACCAAGGACGGCAAGTTCAAGATGCCCAAGTTCGGCATGCCTTCCTTTGGCTGGTCCAGCAGCAGAGAGGCCAAGGGCACCGCGGCCGCCGAGGTGGACGTCAGCCTCAAGGAGCCCCAAGTGGCGGTGCCCTCGGGAACCGCCGAAGTCGACGTGACCCTGCCCGCAGCCGAGATCCAAGCGCCCGGCGTGGAGGTGACCGTCGAGACGGCCGCCGGAGCAGACGGCGAGAAAGGTCGATTCAAGCTGCCCGACGTCAAGATGCCCAGCGTCAAGCTGCCCAAAGTCAAAGCTCCCCACGTGCAGGTCAGCCTGCCGAAGGCCGAGGTCTCGCTGCCCAAAGCCCAGGCCGAAGTCCAGGAGGGCGAACTGGCCCTGCAGGGCCCCGACGCCGAAGGCGGCCTGGAGGTGGCTGCCGGCAAAGTTGAGGGCGGCGGCATGAAAATACACATGCCGAAAGTCAAGGTGCCCAGCGTGGTCTTCTCCAAGCCGACCGTCAAGGCTCCCAAACTGGACGCAGACGTCAGCCTGCCCAAAGTCGACGCCAGCCTGCCAGAGGCAGACCTCAAGGCCGGCGCCGGCACCATCAGCATCGCGGCCCCCGACGTCAAGGTGCCCTCCGTCGAAGGCTCCCTCGAGCTCCAGGCGCCCGAGATAGACCTCAAAGTGCCCTCTGCCGAAGGCTCGCTTGACGGAGCCGAGCTGGAAGCCGCGGGCCTGAAAGGGAAGTTTAAGATGCCCAAGTTCGACAAGCCCAAATTCGGAGTGTCGCCTCCCAAGGCGGAAGGGCCGGAAGGCGAGGTCAGCCTGCCCACCGCAGAGGTCGACCTCCCCTCCGCCACCGTGACGGCCGCGGGGGAGGGCCCCGCGCTGGGCCTCAAAGCCGACGTCCCCGGCGCCAAAACCGAAGGGGCCGGCTGGAAGGTGGAGAAGCCCTCCCTCAAAATGCCCAAAGCTGACATCAAAGCTCCCAAGGTGGACATCAGCCTCCCGTCCGTCGACGTCACCCTTCCAAAGGCCAGCGTCGACCTGCAGGCGCCCGAGGCGGCCCTCACCCTCGAAGGGGAAGCAAAAGCCCCAGAGAAGGAGGCCGCGAAGACCAAGGACGGCAAGTTCAAGATGCCCAAGTTCGGCATGCCTTCCTTTGGCTGGTCCAGCAGCAGAGAGGCCAAGGGCACCGCGGCCGCCGAGGTGGACGTCAGCCTCAAGGAGCCCCAAGTGGCGGTGCCCTCGGGAACCGCCGAAGTCGACGTGACCCTGCCCGCAGCCGAGATCCAAGCGCCCGGCGTGGAGGTGACCGTCGAGACGGCCGCCGGAGCAGACGGCGAGAAAGGTCGATTCAAGCTGCCCGACGTCAAGATGCCCAGCGTCAAGCTGCCCAAAGTCAAAGCTCCCCACGTGCAGGTCAGCCTGCCGAAGGCCGAGGTCTCGCTGCCCAAAGCCCAGGCCGAAGTCCAGGAGGGCGAACTGGCCCTGCAGGGCCCCGACGCCGAAGGCGGCCTGGAGGTGGCTGCCGGCAAAGTTGAGGGCGGCGGCATGAAAATACACATGCCGAAAGTCAAGGTGCCCAGCGTGGTCTTCTCCAAGCCGACCGTCAAGGCTCCCAAACTGGACGCAGACGTCAGCCTGCCCAAAGTCGACGCCAGCCTGCCAGAGGCAGACCTCAAGGCCGGCGCCGGCACCATCAGCATCGCGGCCCCCGACGTCAAGGTGCCCTCCGTCGAAGGCTCCCTCGAGCTCCAGGCGCCCGAGATAGACCTCAAAGTGCCCTCTGCCGAAGGCTCGCTTGACGGAGCCGAGCTGGAAGCCGCGGGCCTGAAAGGGAAGTTTAAGATGCCCAAGTTCGACAAGCCCAAATTCGGAGTGTCGCCTCCCAGGGCGGAAGGGCCGGAAGGCGAGGTCAGCCTGCCCACCGCAGAGGTCGACCTCCCCTCCGCCACCGTGACGGCCGCGGGGGAGGGCCCCGCGCTGGGCCTCAAAGCCGACGTCCCCGGCGCCAAAACCGAAGGGGCCGGCTGGAAGGTGGAGAAGCCCTCCCTCAAAATGCCCAAAGCTGACATCAAAGCTCCCAAGGTGGACATCAGCCTCCCGTCCGTCGACGTCACCCTTCCAAAGGCCAGCGTCGACCTGCAGGCGCCCGAGGCGGCCCTCACCCTCGAAGGGGAAGCAAAAGCCCCAGAGAAGGAGGCCGCGAAGACCAAGGACGGCAAGTTCAAGATGCCCAAGTTCGGCATGCCTTCCTTTGGCTGGTCCAGCAGCAGAGAGGCCAAGGGCACCGCGGCCGCCGAGGTGGACGTCAGCCTCAAGGAGCCCCAAGTGGCGGTGCCCTCGGGAACCGCCGAAGTCGACGTGACCCTGCCCGCAGCCGAGATCCAAGCGCCCGGCGTGGAGGTGACCGTCGAGACGGCCGCCGGAGCAGACGGCGAGAAAGGTCGATTCAAGCTGCCCGACGTCAAGATGCCCAGCGTCAAGCTGCCCAAAGTCAAAGCTCCCCACGTGCAGGTCAGCCTGCCGAAGGCCGAGGTCTCGCTGCCCAAAGCCCAGGCCGAAGTCCAGGAGGGCGAACTGGCCCTGCAGGGCCCCGACGCCGAAGGCGGCCTGGAGGTGGCTGCCGGCAAAGTTGAGGGCGGCGGCATGAAAATACACATGCCGAAAGTCAAGGTGCCCAGCGTGGTCTTCTCCAAGCCGACCGTCAAGGCTCCCAAACTGGACGCAGACGTCAGCCTGCCCAAAGTCGACGCCAGCCTGCCAGAGGCAGACCTCAAGGCCGGCGCCGGCACCATCAGCATCGCGGCCCCCGACGTCAAGGTGCCCTCCGTCGAAGGCTCCCTCGAGCTCCAGGCGCCCGAGATAGACCTCAAAGTGCCCTCTGCCGAAGGCTCGCTTGACGGAGCCGAGCTGGAAGCCGCGGGCCTGAAAGGGAAGTTTAAGATGCCCAAGTTCGACAAGCCCAAATTCGGAGTGTCGCCTCCCAAGGCGGAAGGGCCGGAAGGCGAGGTCAGCCTGCCCACCGCAGAGGTCGACCTCCCCTCCGCCACCGTGACGGCCGCGGGGGAGGGCCCCGCGCTGGGCCTCAAAGCCGACGTCCCCGGCGCCAAAACCGAAGGGGCCGGCTGGAAGGTGGAGAAGCCCTCCCTCAAAATGCCCAAAGCTGACATCAAAGCTCCCAAGGTGGACATCAGCCTCCCGTCCGTCGACGTCACCCTTCCAAAGGCCAGCGTCGACCTGCAGGCGCCCGAGGCGGCCCTCACCCTCGAAGGGGAAGCAAAAGCCCCAGAGAAGGAGGCCGCGAAGACCAAGGACGGCAAGTTCAAGATGCCCAAGTTCGGCATGCCTTCCTTTGGCTGGTCCAGCAGCAGAGAGGCCAAGGGCACCGCGGCCGCCGAGGTGGACGTCAGCCTCAAGGAGCCCCAAGTGGCGGTGCCCTCGGGAACCGCCGAAGTCGACATGACCCTGCCCGCAGCCGAGATCCAAGCGCCCGGCGTGGAGGTGACCGTCGAGACGGCCGCCGGAGCAGACGGCGAGAAAGGTCGATTCAAGCTGCCCGACGTCAAGATGCCCAGCGTCAAGCTGCCCAAAGTCAAAGCTCCCCACGTGCAGGTCAGCCTGCCGAAGGCCGAGGTCTCGCTGCCCAAAGCCCAGGCCGAAGTCCAGGAGGGCGAACTGGCCCTGCAGGGCCCCGACGCCGAAGGCGGCCTGGAGGTGGCTGCCGGCAAAGTTGAGGGCGGCGGCATGAAAATACACATGCCGAAAGTCAAGGTGCCCAGCGTGGTCTTCTCCAAGCCGACCGTCAAGGCTCCCAAACTGGACGCAGACGTCAGCCTGCCCAAAGTCGACGCCAGCCTGCCAGAGGCAGACCTCAAGGCCGGCGCCGGCACCATCAGCATCGCGGCCCCCGACGTCAAGGTGCCCTCCGTCGAAGGCTCCCTCGAGCTCCAGGCGCCCGAGATAGACCTCAAAGTGCCCTCTGCCGAAGGCTCGCTTGACGGAGCCGAGCTGGAAGCCGCGGGCCTGAAAGGGAAGTTTAAGATGCCCAAGTTCGACAAGCCCAAATTCGGAGTGTCGCCTCCCAGGGCGGAAGGGCCGGAAGGCGAGGTCAGCCTGCCCACCGCAGAGGTCGACCTCCCCTCCGCCACCGTGACGGCCGCGGGGGAGGGCCCCGCGCTGGGCCTCAAAGCCGACGTCCCCGGCGCCAAAACCGAAGGGGCCGGCTGGAAGGTGGAGAAGCCCTCCCTCAAAATGCCCAAAGCTGACATCAAAGCTCCCAAGGTGGACATCAGCCTCCCGTCCGTCGACGTCACCCTTCCAAAGGCCAGCGTCGACCTGCAGGCGCCCGAGGCGGCCCTCACCCTCGAAGGGGAAGCAAAAGCCCCAGAGAAGGAGGCCGCGAAGACCAAGGACGGCAAGTTCAAGATGCCCAAGTTCGGCATGCCTTCCTTTGGCTGGTCCAGCAGCAGAGAGGCCAAGGGCACCGCGGCCGCCGAGGTGGACGTCAGCCTCAAGGAGCCCCAAGTGGCGGTGCCCTCGGGAACCGCCGAAGTCGACGTGACCCTGCCCGCAGCCGAGATCCAAGCGCCCGGCGTGGAGGTGACCGTCGAGACGGCCGCCGGAGCAGACGGCGAGAAAGGTCGATTCAAGCTGCCCGACGTCAAGATGCCCAGCGTCAAGCTGCCCAAAGTCAAAGCTCCCCACGTGCAGGTCAGCCTGCCGAAGGCCGAGGTCTCGCTGCCCAAAGCCCAGGCCGAAGTCCAGGAGGGCGAACTGGCCCTGCAGGGCCCCGACGCCGAAGGCGGCCTGGAGGTGGCTGCCGGCAAAGTTGAGGGCGGCGGCATGAAAATACACATGCCGAAAGTCAAGGTGCCCAGCGTGGTCTTCTCCAAGCCGACCGTCAAGGCTCCCAAACTGGACGCAGACGTCAGCCTGCCCAAAGTCGACGCCAGCCTGCCAGAGGCAGACCTCAAGGCCGGCGCCGGCACCATCAGCATCGCGGCCCCCGACGTCAAGGTGCCCTCCGTCGAAGGCTCCCTCGAGCTCCAGGCGCCCGAGATAGACCTCAAAGTGCCGTCTGCCGAAGGCTCGCTTGACGGAGCCGAGCTGGAAGCCGCGGGCCTGAAAGGGAAGTTTAAGATGCCCAAGTTCGACAAGCCCAAATTCGGAGTGTCGCCTCCCAGGGCGGAAGGGCCGGAAGGCGAGGTCAGCCTGCCCACCGCAGAGGTCGACCTCCCCTCCGCCACCGTGACGGCCGCGGGGGAGGGCCCCGCGCTGGGCCTCAAAGCCGACGTCCCCGGCGCCAAAACCGAAGGGGCCGGCTGGAAGGTGGAGAAGCCCTCCCTCAAAATGCCCAAAGCTGACATCAAAGCTCCCAAGGTGGACATCAGCCTCCCGTCCGTCGACGTCACCCTTCCAAAGGCCAGCGTCGACCTGCAGGCGCCCGAGGCGGCCCTCACCCTCGAAGGGGAAGCAAAAGCCCCAGAGAAGGAGGCCGCGAAGACCAAGGACGGCAAGTTCAAGATGCCCAAGTTCGGCATGCCTTCCTTTGGCTGGTCCAGCAGCAGAGAGGCCAAGGGCACCGCGGCCGCCGAGGTGGACGTCAGCCTCAAGGAGCCCCAAGTGGCGGTGCCCTCGGGAACCGCCGAAGTCGACGTGACCCTGCCCGCAGCCGAGATCCAAGCGCCCGGCGTGGAGGTGACCGTCGAGACGGCCGCCGGAGCAGACGGCGAGAAAGGTCGATTCAAGCTGCCCGACGTCAAGATGCCCAGCGTCAAGCTGCCCAAAGTCAAAGCTCCCCACGTGCAGGTCAGCCTGCCGAAGGCCGAGGTCTCGCTGCCCAAAGCCCAGGCCGAAGTCCAGGAGGGCGAACTGGCCCTGCAGGGCCCCGACGCCGAAGGCGGCCTGGAGGTGGCTGCCGGCAAAGTTGAGGGCGGCGGCATGAAAATACACATGCCGAAAGTCAAGGTGCCCAGCGTGGTCTTCTCCAAGCCGACCGTCAAGGCTCCCAAACTGGACGCAGACGTCAGCCTGCCCAAAGTCGACGCCAGCCTGCCAGAGGCAGACCTCAAGGCCGGCGCCGGCACCATCAGCATCGCGGCCCCCGACGTCAAGGTGCCCTCCGTCGAAGGCTCCCTCGAGCTCCAGGCGCCCGAGATAGACCTCAAAGTGCCCTCTGCCGAAGGCTCGCTTGACGGAGCCGAGCTGGAAGCCGCGGGCCTGAAAGGGAAGTTTAAGATGCCCAAGTTCGACAAGCCCAAATTCGGAGTGTCGCCTCCCAAGGCGGAAGGGCCGGAAGGCGAGGTCAGCCTGCCCACCGCAGAGGTCGACCTCCCCTCCGCCACCGTGACGGCCGCGGGGGAGGGCCCCGCGCTGGGCCTCAAAGCCGACGTCCCCGGCGCCAAAACCGAAGGGGCCGGCTGGAAGGTGGAGAAGCCCTCCCTCAAAATGCCCAAAGCTGACATCAAAGCTCCCAAGGTGGACATCAGCCTCCCGTCCGTCGACGTCACCCTTCCAAAGGCCAGCGTCGACCTGCAGGCGCCCGAGGCGGCCCTCACCCTCGAAGGGGAAGCAAAAGCCCCAGAGAAGGAGGCCGCGAAGACCAAGGACGGCAAGTTCAAGATGCCCAAGTTCGGCATGCCTTCCTTTGGCTGGTCCAGCAGCAGAGAGGCCAAGGGCACCGCGGCCGCCGAGGTGGACGTCAGCCTCAAGGAGCCCCAAGTGGCGGTGCCCTCGGGAACCGCCGAAGTCGACGTGACCCTGCCCGCAGCCGAGATCCAAGCGCCCGGCGTGGAGGTGACCGTCGAGACGGCCGCCGGAGCAGACGGCGAGAAAGGTCGATTCAAGCTGCCCGACGTCAAGATGCCCAGCGTCAAGCTGCCCAAAGTCAAAGCTCCCCACGTGCAGGTCAGCCTGCCGAAGGCCGAGGTCTCGCTGCCCAAAGCCCAGGCCGAAGTCCAGGAGGGCGAACTGGCCCTGCAGGGCCCCGACGCCGAAGGCGGCCTGGAGGTGGCTGCCGGCAAAGTTGAGGGCGGCGGCATGAAAATACACATGCCGAAAGTCAAGGTGCCCAGCGTGGTCTTCTCCAAGCCGACCGTCAAGGCTCCCAAACTGGACGCAGACGTCAGCCTGCCCAAAGTCGACGCCAGCCTGCCAGAGGCAGACCTCAAGGCCGGCGCCGGCACCATCAGCATCGCGGCCCCCGACGTCAAGGTGCCCTCCGTCGAAGGCTCCCTCGAGCTCCAGGCGCCCGAGATAGACCTCAAAGTGCCCTCTGCCGAAGGCTCGCTTGACGGAGCCGAGCTGGAAGCCGCGGGCCTGAAAGGGAAGTTTAAGATGCCCAAGTTCGACAAGCCCAAATTCGGAGTGTCGCCTCCCAGGGCGGAAGGGCCGGAAGGCGAGGTCAGCCTGCCCACCGCAGAGGTCGACCTCCCCTCCGCCACCGTGACGGCCGCGGGGGAGGGCCCCGCGCTGGGCCTCAAAGCCGACGTCCCCGGCGCCAAAACCGAAGGGGCCGGCTGGAAGGTGGAGAAGCCCTCCCTCAAAATGCCCAAAGCTGACATCAAAGCTCCCAAGGTGGACATCAGCCTCCCGTCCGTCGACGTCACCCTTCCAAAGGCCAGCGTCGACCTGCAGGCGCCCGAGGCGGCCCTCACCCTCGAAGGGGAAGCAAAAGCCCCAGAGAAGGAGGCCGCGAAGACCAAGGACGGCAAGTTCAAGATGCCCAAGTTCGGCATGCCTTCCTTTGGCTGGTCCAGCAGCAGAGAGGCCAAGGGCACCGCGGCCGCCGAGGTGGACGTCAGCCTCAAGGAGCCCCAAGTGGCGGTGCCCTCGGGAACCGCCGAAGTCGACGTGACCCTGCCCGCAGCCGAGATCCAAGCGCCCGGCGTGGAGGTGACCGTCGAGACGGCCGCCGGAGCAGACGGCGAGAAAGGTCGATTCAAGCTGCCCGACGTCAAGATGCCCAGCGTCAAGCTGCCCAAAGTCAAAGCTCCCCACGTGCAGGTCAGCCTGCCGAAGGCCGAGGTCTCGCTGCCCAAAGCCCAGGCCGAAGTCCAGGAGGGCGAACTGGCCCTGCAGGGCCCCGACGCCGAAGGCGGCCTGGAGGTGGCTGCCGGCAAAGTTGAGGGCGGCGGCATGAAAATACACATGCCGAAAGTCAAGGTGCCCAGCGTGGTCTTCTCCAAGCCGACCGTCAAGGCTCCCAAACTGGACGCAGACGTCAGCCTGCCCAAAGTCGACGCCAGCCTGCCAGAGGCAGACCTCAAGGCCGGCGCCGGCACCATCAGCATCGCGGCCCCCGACGTCAAGGTGCCCTCCGTCGAAGGCTCCCTCGAGCTCCAGGCGCCCGAGATAGACCTCAAAGTGCCCTCTGCCGAAGGCTCGCTTGACGGAGCCGAGCTGGAAGCCGCGGGCCTGAAAGGGAAGTTTAAGATGCCCAAGTTCGACAAGCCCAAATTCGGAGTGTCGCCTCCCAAGGCGGAAGGGCCGGAAGGCGAGGTCAGCCTGCCCACCGCAGAGGTCGACCTCCCCTCCGCCACCGTGACGGCCGCGGGGGAGGGCCCCGCGCTGGGCCTCAAAGCCGACGTCCCCGGCGCCAAAACCGAAGGGGCCGGCTGGAAGGTGGAGAAGCCCTCCCTCAAAATGCCCAAAGCTGACATCAAAGCTCCCAAGGTGGACATCAGCCTCCCGTCCGTCGACGTCACCCTTCCAAAGGCCAGCGTCGACCTGCAGGCGCCCGAGGCGGCCCTCACCCTCGAAGGGGAAGCAAAAGCCCCAGAGAAGGAGGCCGCGAAGACCAAGGACGGCAAGTTCAAGATGCCCAAGTTCGGCATGCCTTCCTTTGGCTGGTCCAGCAGCAGAGAGGCCAAGGGCACCGCGGCCGCCGAGGTGGACGTCAGCCTCAAGGAGCCCCAAGTGGCGGTGCCCTCGGGAACCGCCGAAGTCGACGTGACCCTGCCCGCAGCCGAGATCCAAGCGCCCGGCGTGGAGGTGACCGTCGAGACGGCCGCCGGAGCAGACGGCGAGAAAGGTCGATTCAAGCTGCCCGACGTCAAGATGCCCAGCGTCAAGCTGCCCAAAGTCAAAGCTCCCCACGTGCAGGTCAGCCTGCCGAAGGCCGAGGTCTCGCTGCCCAAAGCCCAGGCCGAAGTCCAGGAGGGCGAACTGGCCCTGCAGGGCCCCGACGCCGAAGGCGGCCTGGAGGTGGCTGCCGGCAAAGTTGAGGGCGGCGGCATGAAAATACACATGCCGAAAGTCAAGGTGCCCAGCGTGGTCTTCTCCAAGCCGACCGTCAAGGCTCCCAAACTGGACGCAGACGTCAGCCTGCCCAAAGTCGACGCCAGCCTGCCAGAGGCAGACCTCAAGGCCGGCGCCGGCACCATCAGCATCGCGGCCCCCGACGTCAAGGTGCCCTCCGTCGAAGGCTCCCTCGAGCTCCAGGCGCCCGAGATAGACCTCAAAGTGCCCTCTGCCGAAGGCTCGCTTGACGGAGCCGAGCTGGAAGCCGCGGGCCTGAAAGGGAAGTTTAAGATGCCCAAGTTCGACAAGCCCAAATTCGGAGTGTCGCCTCCCAAGGCGGAAGGGCCGGAAGGCGAGGTCAGCCTGCCCACCGCAGAGGTCGACCTCCCCTCCGCCACCGTGACGGCCGCGGGGGAGGGCCCCGCGCTGGGCCTCAAAGCCGACGTCCCCGGCGCCAAAACCGAAGGGGCCGGCTGGAAGGTGGAGAAGCCCTCCCTCAAAATGCCCAAAGCTGACATCAAAGCTCCCAAGGTGGACATCAGCCTCCCGTCCGTCGACGTCACCCTTCCAAAGGCCAGCGTCGACCTGCAGGCGCCCGAGGCGGCCCTCACCCTCGAAGGGGAAGCAAAAGCCCCAGAGAAGGAGGCCGCGAAGACCAAGGACGGCAAGTTCAAGATGCCCAAGTTCGGCATGCCTTCCTTTGGCTGGTCCAGCAGCAGAGAGGCCAAGGGCACCGCGGCCGCCGAGGTGGACGTCAGCCTCAAGGAGCCCCAAGTGGCGGTGCCCTCGGGAACCGCCGAAGTCGACGTGACCCTGCCCGCAGCCGAGATCCAAGCGCCCGGCGTGGAGGTGACCGTCGAGACGGCCGCCGGAGCAGACGGCGAGAAAGGTCGATTCAAGCTGCCCGACGTCAAGATGCCCAGCGTCAAGCTGCCCAAAGTCAAAGCTCCCCACGTGCAGGTCAGCCTGCCGAAGGCCGAGGTCTCGCTGCCCAAAGCCCAGGCCGAAGTCCAGGAGGGCGAACTGGCCCTGCAGGGCCCCGACGCCGAAGGCGGCCTGGAGGTGGCTGCCGGCAAAGTTGAGGGCGGCGGCATGAAAATACACATGCCGAAAGTCAAGGTGCCCAGCGTGGTCTTCTCCAAGCCGACCGTCAAGGCTCCCAAACTGGACGCAGACGTCAGCCTGCCCAAAGTCGACGCCAGCCTGCCAGAGGCAGACCTCAAGGCCGGCGCCGGCACCATCAGCATCGCGGCCCCCGACGTCAAGGTGCCCTCCGTCGAAGGCTCCCTCGAGCTCCAGGCGCCCGAGATAGACCTCAAAGTGCCCTCTGCCGAAGGCTCGCTTGACGGAGCCGAGCTGGAAGCCGCGGGCCTGAAAGGGAAGTTTAAGATGCCCAAGTTCGACAAGCCCAAATTCGGAGTGTCGCCTCCCAGGGCGGAAGGGCCGGAAGGCGAGGTCAGCCTGCCCACCGCAGAGGTCGACCTCCCCTCCGCCACCGTGACGGCCGCGGGGGAGGGCCCCGCGCTGGGCCTCAAAGCCGACGTCCCCGGCGCCAAAACCGAAGGGGCCGGCTGGAAGGTGGAGAAGCCCTCCCTCAAAATGCCCAAAGCTGACATCAAAGCTCCCAAGGTGGACATCAGCCTCCCGTCCGTCGACGTCACCCTTCCAAAGGCCAGCGTCGACCTGCAGGCGCCCGAGGCGGCCCTCACCCTCGAAGGGGAAGCAAAAGCCCCAGAGAAGGAGGCCGCGAAGACCAAGGACGGCAAGTTCAAGATGCCCAAGTTCGGCATGCCTTCCTTTGGCTGGTCCAGCAGCAGAGAGGCCAAGGGCACCGCGGCCGCCGAGGTGGACGTCAGCCTCAAGGAGCCCCAAGTGGCGGTGCCCTCGGGAACCGCCGAAGTCGACGTGACCCTGCCCGCAGCCGAGATCCAAGCGCCCGGCGTGGAGGTGACCGTCGAGACGGCCGCCGGAGCAGACGGCGAGAAAGGTCGATTCAAGCTGCCCGACGTCAAGATGCCCAGCGTCAAGCTGCCCAAAGTCAAAGCTCCCCACGTGCAGGTCAGCCTGCCGAAGGCCGAGGTCTCGCTGCCCAAAGCCCAGGCCGAAGTCCAGGAGGGCGAACTGGCCCTGCAGGGCCCCGACGCCGAAGGCGGCCTGGAGGTGGCTGCCGGCAAAGTTGAGGGCGGCGGCATGAAAATACACATGCCGAAAGTCAAGGTGCCCAGCGTGGTCTTCTCCAAGCCGACCGTCAAGGCTCCCAAACTGGACGCAGACGTCAGCCTGCCCAAAGTCGACGCCAGCCTGCCAGAGGCAGACCTCAAGGCCGGCGCCGGCACCATCAGCATCGCGGCCCCCGACGTCAAGGTGCCCTCCGTCGAAGGCTCCCTCGAGCTCCAGGCGCCCGAGATAGACCTCAAAGTGCCCTCTGCCGAAGGCTCGCTTGACGGAGCCGAGCTGGAAGCCGCGGGCCTGAAAGGGAAGTTTAAGATGCCCAAGTTCGACAAGCCCAAATTCGGAGTGTCGCCTCCCAAGGCGGAAGGGCCGGAAGGCGAGGTCAGCCTGCCCACCGCAGAGGTCGACCTCCCCTCCGCCACCGTGACGGCCGCGGGGGAGGGCCCCGCGCTGGGCCTCAAAGCCGACGTCCCCGGCGCCAAAACCGAAGGGGCCGGCTGGAAGGTGGAGAAGCCCTCCCTCAAAATGCCCAAAGCTGACATCAAAGCTCCCAAGGTGGACATCAGCCTCCCGTCCGTCGACGTCACCCTTCCAAAGGCCAGCGTCGACCTGCAGGCGCCCGAGGCGGCCCTCACCCTCGAAGGGGAAGCAAAAGCCCCAGAGAAGGAGGCCGCGAAGACCAAGGACGGCAAGTTCAAGATGCCCAAGTTCGGCATGCCTTCCTTTGGCTGGTCCAGCAGCAGAGAGGCCAAGGGCACCGCGGCCGCCGAGGTGGACGTCAGCCTCAAGGAGCCCCAAGTGGCGGTGCCCTCGGGAACCGCCGAAGTCGACGTGACCCTGCCCGCAGCCGAGATCCAAGCGCCCGGCGTGGAGGTGACCGTCGAGACGGCCGCCGGAGCAGACGGCGAGAAAGGTCGATTCAAGCTGCCCGACGTCAAGATGCCCAGCGTCAAGCTGCCCAAAGTCAAAGCTCCCCACGTGCAGGTCAGCCTGCCGAAGGCCGAGGTCTCGCTGCCCAAAGCCCAGGCCGAAGTCCAGGAGGGCGAACTGGCCCTGCAGGGCCCCGACGCCGAAGGCGGCCTGGAGGTGGCTGCCGGCAAAGTTGAGGGCGGCGGCATGAAAATACACATGCCGAAAGTCAAGGTGCCCAGCGTGGTCTTCTCCAAGCCGACCGTCAAGGCTCCCAAACTGGACGCAGACGTCAGCCTGCCCAAAGTCGACGCCAGCCTGCCAGAGGCAGACCTCAAGGCCGGCGCCGGCACCATCAGCATCGCGGCCCCCGACGTCAAGGTGCCCTCCGTCGAAGGCTCCCTCGAGCTCCAGGCGCCCGAGATAGACCTCAAAGTGCCCTCTGCCGAAGGCTCGCTTGACGGAGCCGAGCTGGAAGCCGCGGGCCTGAAAGGGAAGTTTAAGATGCCCAAGTTCGACAAGCCCAAATTCGGAGTGTCGCCTCCCAAGGCGGAAGGGCCGGAAGGCGAGGTCAGCCTGCCCACCGCAGAGGTCGACCTCCCCTCCGCCACCGTGACGGCCGCGGGGGAGGGCCCCGCGCTGGGCCTCAAAGCCGACGTCCCCGGCGCCAAAACCGAAGGGGCCGGCTGGAAGGTGGAGAAGCCCTCCCTCAAAATGCCCAAAGCTGACATCAAAGCTCCCAAGGTGGACATCAGCCTCCCGTCCGTCGACGTCACCCTTCCAAAGGCCAGCGTCGACCTGCAGGCGCCCGAGGCGGCCCTCACCCTCGAAGGGGAAGCAAAAGCCCCAGAGAAGGAGGCCGCGAAGACCAAGGACGGCAAGTTCAAGATGCCCAAGTTCGGCATGCCTTCCTTTGGCTGGTCCAGCAGCAGAGAGGCCAAGGGCACCGCGGCCGCCGAGGTGGACGTCAGCCTCAAGGAGCCCCAAGTGGCGGTGCCCTCGGGAACCGCCGAAGTCGACGTGACCCTGCCCGCAGCCGAGATCCAAGCGCCCGGCGTGGAGGTGACCGTCGAGACGGCCGCCGGAGCAGACGGCGAGAAAGGTCGATTCAAGCTGCCCGACGTCAAGATGCCCAGCGTCAAGCTGCCCAAAGTCAAAGCTCCCCACGTGCAGGTCAGCCTGCCGAAGGCCGAGGTCTCGCTGCCCAAAGCCCAGGCCGAAGTCCAGGAGGGCGAACTGGCCCTGCAGGGCCCCGACGCCGAAGGCGGCCTGGAGGTGGCTGCCGGCAAAGTTGAGGGCGGCGGCATGAAAATACACATGCCGAAAGTCAAGGTGCCCAGCGTGGTCTTCTCCAAGCCGACCGTCAAGGCTCCCAAACTGGACGCAGACGTCAGCCTGCCCAAAGTCGACGCCAGCCTGCCAGAGGCAGACCTCAAGGCCGGCGCCGGCACCATCAGCATCGCGGCCCCCGACGTCAAGGTGCCCTCCGTCGAAGGCTCCCTCGAGCTCCAGGCGCCCGAGATAGACCTCAAAGTGCCGTCTGCCGAAGGCTCGCTTGACGGAGCCGAGCTGGAAGCCGCGGGCCTGAAAGGGAAGTTTAAGATGCCCAAGTTCGACAAGCCCAAATTCGGAGTGTCGCCTCCCAGGGCGGAAGGGCCGGAAGGCGAGGTCAGCCTGCCCACCGCAGAGGTCGACCTCCCCTCCGCCACCGTGACGGCCGCGGGGGAGGGCCCCGCGCTGGGCCTCAAAGCCGACGTCCCCGGCGCCAAAACCGAAGGGGCCGGCTGGAAGGTGGAGAAGCCCTCCCTCAAAATGCCCAAAGCTGACATCAAAGCTCCCAAGGTGGACATCAGCCTCCCGTCCGTCGACGTCACCCTTCCAAAGGCCAGCGTCGACCTGCAGGCGCCCGAGGCGGCCCTCACCCTCGAAGGGGAAGCAAAAGCCCCAGAGAAGGAGGCCGCGAAGACCAAGGACGGCAAGTTCAAGATGCCCAAGTTCGGCATGCCTTCCTTTGGCTGGTCCAGCAGCAGAGAGGCCAAGGGCACCGCGGCCGCCGAGGTGGACGTCAGCCTCAAGGAGCCCCAAGTGGCGGTGCCCTCGGGAACCGCCGAAGTCGACGTGACCCTGCCCGCAGCCGAGATCCAAGCGCCCGGCGTGGAGGTGACCGTCGAGACGGCCGCCGGAGCAGACGGCGAGAAAGGTCGATTCAAGCTGCCCGACGTCAAGATGCCCAGCGTCAAGCTGCCCAAAGTCAAAGCTCCCCACGTGCAGGTCAGCCTGCCGAAGGCCGAGGTCTCGCTGCCCAAAGCCCAGGCCGAAGTCCAGGAGGGCGAACTGGCCCTGCAGGGCCCCGACGCCGAAGGCGGCCTGGAGGTGGCTGCCGGCAAAGTTGAGGGCGGCGGCATGAAAATACACATGCCGAAAGTCAAGGTGCCCAGCGTGGTCTTCTCCAAGCCGACCGTCAAGGCTCCCAAACTGGACGCAGACGTCAGCCTGCCCAAAGTCGACGCCAGCCTGCCAGAGGCAGACCTCAAGGCCGGCGCCGGCACCATCAGCATCGCGGCCCCCGACATCAAGGTGCCCTCCGTCGAAGGCTCCCTCGAGCTCCAGGCGCCCGAGATAGACCTCAAAGTGCCCTCTGCCGAAGGCTCGCTTGACGGAGCCGAGCTGGAAGCCGCGGGCCTGAAAGGGAAGTTTAAGATGCCCAAGTTCGACAAGCCCAAATTCGGAGTGTCGCCTCCCAAGGCGGAAGGGCCGGAAGGCGAGGTCAGCCTGCCCACCGCAGAGGTCGACCTCCCCTCCGCCACCGTGACGGCCGCGGGGGAGGGCCCCGCGCTGGGCCTCAAAGCCGACGTCCCCGGCGCCAAAACCGAAGGGGCCGGCTGGAAGGTGGAGAAGCCCTCCCTCAAAATGCCCAAAGCTGACATCAAAGCTCCCAAGGTGGACATCAGCCTCCCGTCCGTCGACGTCACCCTTCCAAAGGCCAGCGTCGACCTGCAGGCGCCCGAGGCGGCCCTCACCCTCGAAGGGGAAGCAAAAGCCCCAGAGAAGGAGGCCGCGAAGACCAAGGACGGCAAGTTCAAGATGCCCAAGTTCGGCATGCCTTCCTTTGGCTGGTCCAGCAGCAGAGAGGCCAAGGGCACCGCGGCCGCCGAGGTGGACGTCAGCCTCAAGGAGCCCCAAGTGGCGGTGCCCTCGGGAACTGCCGAAGTCGACGTGACCCTGCCCGCAGCCGAGATCCAAGTACCCACCTCTGAAGAAGTCATAGATTCATTGTCTGGGAAAGAGGACAGGATGGATAAATCTAAAAGTTCTGTATTCAGAATGCCTAAGGTTTCCCTTCCTAGAAGTTCTAAACCTCAGGCCCAGAGCAAGTCTGGAGTTGAAGTTTCTGTGTCAGAAACTCTTTGTTATTCTGTAAAAGAGGAAACTCCTTCTGTTCTTTCAGGCAGTGTTGGATATAAACTTCCTCCTGACAATAAGGGAGATAGTGGCTCTAAAAATACTAAATTCAGAATTCCTAGCTTGGGTTTCTCCAAAGTTGATATTGGTTCTTCTAAAACTGAACAGGATTCCCCATTGCCAAAGGGGGATGTTACTCTTACTAAATATCAAATTAATCTAGCAGAATCTGAATCAAAAATATCGTCTCTTGCTGAGGAGGATCTTTCAGTAACAGATATTGAATTTTTAAATGAAGATGGTTCTTTGGAGCAAGGAATTCTGCAACCAGGAGGGAAAACACCAGCTGCTGAAATATCTGTGTGTGACACAGAGTTTACAGTTAAAATTCCTAAATTCCGAAAACCAAAATTTGGAATTTCTTGGTCTAAGGGAAAACCATCAGAAAGTGACATTGGTTCTGAAGTGGAAACTGACATTTCCAAAGAAAGGATAACATCTGATATGACTGCTACTGGTACCGAAAAAACAACTCAGATCTCTCATGCCAAATTAGATGTAAAGCTGCACAAGCCTTCACCTGAAGTTGTTCTGGATGCACCAATGTCAGATGTCAGTCTCCCATCAATGGAAGTTACCATGCCAAAATTAGAAGTGGAAATCCGTGGCCCAGATTTAGAGTGCAAGGCAGAACAAGAAGTAGTTTCAGGAGAGAAGGATGCTGAGGAAAAAGAAAACAAATTTAAAACATCAAAATTCAAGCTGCCTTCATTTAGTTGGTCACCAAAGAAAGAAGCTATTGCTCCTTCTGAAGCTGAGGCACATCTGGAAGTACCCACTCTGTCTACTTTATCTGGAGACACAGAATCTGAATTAACATTTCCTACCCCTGAGAATCAATACCTTCATGTGGAATTTGATACATCAACAGAAAAAGATGGTGAAAAGGACAGAAACAAGAAGTCCCAATTTATCATGCCAAAGATCTCATTCCCTAAAATTAAGGGTCAAAAAGTCCAGGTCTCTCTGCCCATAACGGAAACTGATGTTTGTGGTCCCAAACAAGAAAAAGAAGGTGTTTCAGTACAGAAATCTGAGAAAGGGAGTAGTGGAGAAGGGGCAGGCATGGGCATAAAGATGCCAAAAGTCACAGTCCCAACTTTGGAATTTTCCAAACCAGAAGTCAAAGCTCCCAAACCAGAGGTGGATACTAGCATGCCTACAAGTGAGGTCCTACTTCCTACATGTGAAGAAGATGACCTGACATTGAAATCAGCTGCTGCTAATGCCAGCCTCTCCACCTCAGGTATTAAGATGATAACTGAAGGCTCCCTTGAGGTGAAGAGTCCTGACACAAGTGTTGAAAGAACATCAAGTGAAATTGCTGTGGGTGACGTAGAAATAAAAATTGAAGGTCCTGAAGGGAAAACAAAAATGTCTAAATTCCAAATGCCAAAGTTTGGAATTACACATTCTAAAGGGAAAGGGTCAGAAAAGGAGGTCAGCCAATCCAAATCAGAAGTCAAGGTTCCCCAACTAAAAGCAATGGTAGAAATAACTGACATTGCTGTTGAAGCACCAAATTTGGAGGTGGAATGTGGTACAGGAACAGAAACTTACAGCCCTAAAGTCAAAATGACCAAAGCTGACAATAAGACATCAGAGGCTGATGTTCACCTCCCATCAGCTGATACTTCTATTCCAAAAACAGACAATGATATTCAGGATTCAGATGCAGCATTAAAAATCAAAGGGGAAATAAAGCAAGATGGAGATGGAGAAGAGAAAGAAGGACATTTCAAAATGCCGAAATTCAAACTTCCATCCTTCAGTTGGTCACCAAAGAAGGAAGCAAGTGTTAAACCAGATTCTGGAGAAAATTTGGAAGATCACAAACTTGCTGTAATGTCAAGCAGAAAAGACACAGAAGTGAGAGGAAAGGCAACTGATGATCAAGGTACTGGGCCACCCCTTAATCTGGAAATATCTGAAGGAAAAGTTGAACAAAAAAGTCCAATTAAAAAGCCTCAATTTGTCATGCCTAAAATTTCACTCTCCAAGATCAAAGTTCCCAAATCTCAGACTCATTCACCAAAAGCTGAAGCCGATGCTACTGTTCCTAAAACAGAAAGAGAGGGTGATGATTCAATACAGATACCTGATATAGAAAGAAGTCATTCCAAAAGGACAGAAGAAGGGGCACAAATAAGCATAAAAGTGGCTGATGTTAAGATGCCCACTCTGGAGTTTTCCAAAATAGAAACTGGAACCTCCCAAACTGAAATGGGAGTCAGCTCAGCAAAGACTGATGCTGCTCTGCCTCCCTCAGAGGGGAGTTTTCAACAGGTTGTCCTAAAATCAAGTTCTACCGATGAATATACCATTCAAAAAATAGGTATTAAGTTCCCCAAAGGAGAAACTTCAGTTGAACAGAGGAGCCCTGAAATAGTAACAGAAAGATCATCAGATGTAGATGGAAAAAAGATGAAATTGGAAGGTCCTGAAGGGAAGATTAAAATACCCAAATTCCAGAAGCCAAAGTTTGGAATCTCCCTAACAAAAGGGAAAGGCCCAGAGACAGAGATCAGCTCTCCAAAAATAAAAGCTGAGCTACCTCAGCTAAAAACAACAAACGAAATTGCTGACATTGCTGTGGGAGTTCCAGCATCAGAACTTACATCTGATATGTCAGATCCTGGAGTAGGTGTTTATAAGATAAAAATACCCCAAGTTCCTACAGCTGGCATTGAAGCTCCAAAGGTAGACGTAAGCCCCCAGTCAGTTTCTAAACCAATGACAGAGGGAGCTATTGAGAGCTTTGAGGAGAAAGAAATAGAATTAAAAGAAGAACATGAAATAAAAGCTGAAGAAGTTCAGACTGAAGAACATCAGGGATGGTTTAAAATGCCAAAATTCAGAATACCTGCATTTAGCAGGACATCCTTAAAGGAAAAAAGAGGCGATACTGATATTGAAAGAAGTATGGAAAAAGCTCAGGCAGGCATTCCCTCTGCCAAAGTACAAAGTGAAACAAGTATTCCTGAAAATACCTTCTCATTACCACACGCAGTCACTGAAATTACTGTTGGAAAAGAAGGGATTCCAAAATTAGGAGATTCTGTGAAGAGTTCTGATGTTAGCGTGTCAAAGATGGAAGGAGATATTTCATTATCCACAGAAAGAACAGATAGTAGAGTGAATATTCCAAAAACTGAAACTTACGCAGACATAGTTAAGCACGGTGCTGAAGGACAAAAAATGCATACTTCAGAATTCACAGTGTCTTCAGCAGAATTGTCTAAATCATACCTAAGTGCTTCAGAAATTGACAAAGACAACAGTTTAACAAATAGGTTTCCTACGTGTACTCTGACTCTTCAAGAGCATAAAGTCAAATCACAAGATATAGAAGTCCCAAAGGTAGAAAGTTCCACTAAGTTAGAGACTTCAGGAGTAGGATGTAAACTATCATCAGCTGAAATTACTCTGGATGCAACACAGGAGAAAATAGATGTTAGTCTTCCAAAGGAAGAGCTAGATATTCAAAATCAAGAGACAGTAATTAAAAAAGGAAAGATAAAGGATGAGATGAAAATTATAGGAAAAGACAGTGAAGGAAGCCAGTTAAAAAAGGCCTACGTGTGAATGGTCTACAACAAAGGGATTAAAAGATGGTGCTTATGTTACAGCTAAGCTGGAAGATCTAGAGTTAGAAGTTCCAGGAGTGAAGATGGATGTTAAAATTGCTCAAGTAGATCCTGAAATGAAATTTCAAGTGAAAAGTGTTGAAAAGGACTTGTCTGCAGGGGTGGAAGTGCAAGTAGAAGATAGAGCAGAAACAAGTAAAATTAAAACATACAAGTTTAATATTCCAAAGTTTGGAGTGTTGCATTCAGAAGTGAAGGGTTTTGAAGATGATATCAATTTGCCAAAGTCAGAAGCTGATTCAGTATCTAAAACTGAAATAGGCACAGCAGAAATGCAGTTTCAAAAATCAGAAGGATCTATTGGCCTGAAAAGTCCAGCTCTAGATCATATGGAAGTATCTGCCAGAATAACAGCAGAAACAGTGGACAATTCACAAGGTGGCCCAGAAGTAAATATAAAAATTCCCAAACTAAAAATACCGAGATTCGCTTTCAGAGCTCTCCCAACTGAAGCTGACGTTTCAGTGTCAAAAGTGGTAACAGATCCAAAGGGATCTAGTACTGACATTGAAGTAGTGCAACTGCAAGCAAGCTCTGCTATCCCTGAAGAAACACCAGAGGCTCTAGAAGGTGGTATTCAAAAAGCAAAAAGCAAAATTCTAACGCTGACTGAACCTGACATTAAAACAGCACAGATGACTGCTACCATAGAGTCCTCCCTTTCAAATGCGGGGCAAGACATTCATTGGTCGTATGTAGAGGGCCAAGAAGTGAGTGAGAAAGTAGAACCTGAACATGTTGCTATTGAAAGGTGTGAGATTTACACTACTGAAATACTGAAAGAATCAGAGATTCTCTCATCAGAAGTCAAAACTGCTACTTTGGGATTCTCATTGCTCAAGGTGAAGTTGCCTGAATCACATAGCAACTTAGAAGTGCTAGTCCAGCAGCCATCTTCGACAGAAGGTGTATCAGTGAGCAAATCTAAATGTGCTGATGAAAGCTTCGGAGTAGCAGCACAGAGGACTGGCAGTGCTGAGCTTAAACTATCTGACAAACCACACAGTGAAACTGAAGGTTCTAGTGGAGAAGTAAGTTTGCCAAAGTTAAAAACATTTGTTGAAGTAAAGCCTTCCAGTAAACTTGAAGAGAGTCTTCCTGATAAGTCACCAGAGGGAATAACTGCAGGTCCTCTCTCTAAAGATGAGGATGTAGCTGAAGCACTAGAAGATGAAGAAAAAGACATAACCAATGAAAAAGAAAAGACTGATAGTAAAAGATCTCCTGGAAGATTCAAATTTTGGCTTCCAAGTATTGGCTTTTCATCTTCTGGTGATGAAACAAGCACAGATGCAAAAACAGAAGTAAAAAAATCAGTTCCAGAAGATGTGAAACCTGCTGACACATCAGATAATGATTCTTCTAAGCAAACTGAAAAAACTGGATGGTTTAGGTTTCCCAAGCTTGGTTTCACATCTCCTTCCAAAAAGGCCAAGACTGTTGACAAAGAAGAGATGGGTCATAAAGAGGGAAGAATCTCAGATGAAGATAGCCCATCAGATAAACCTGAGGTATTTTTTGATGCACAAGAAAGCTTATCACCTAAAGAAACAACAGAGGGTGAAAAAGTTGAAATTGATGGAGCCTCATCTAATGTTCCAGTTTCTCGAACTATCGTGACATCTTCAGCAAGAACTGAACTAATCTTGTTGGAGGAAGAAAAAGATAGTCAATCTAATATTCCTGGAGATACAACCAAGTGAAGATTGTCTTTTCTCAACCCTCAATGAAAATAAAATAAGCTACATGTACAGAAAAGAATGTTTTCTTAATTTTCTAGTAACAGAAAATTAAACAAAACACAAAGCTGATATTCATGGAAACAGTTGAAGAGAATTTACCACAGTTAAATTTTCAAGTACATGGATGTGTTATACTGTGGACTAATAAAAATACTGATTTCTTCAAATCTGCCCCAAAGGCAACAATTACTACAGGTACGAGGAGCCCATAATTTTAGCAAAGTTTGAAAAGATACCTGAACCATGAAAGTAAACCATTGAAAGGCTCGATGATAGCAAAAAGACTTGTTAAATACGCTTCTCAAAACCACAACGATTATGTTTAGATTATAGATTATTTCCAGAACAGAGTATAAACTAGTACTATGAGAACTATACTTACCTGTTTAGATTTTGGACCTTTCTGACCTACTTTTGCTTTCTTATTAAAATATTTTTCTTTATTTCAGCTAAGGTAATATGTATATTCCACAAACATTTTAAAATGCAAAATAAAAACAAAATATTAGTGTAGAGAGACTAACGCTTTACCTCTTCCTCTCTTCTCGTTTTTTTATTATTGTGGTGGGCCATATTTAGCCTTAAAAGAATTTAAAAAAACCCAACAGAATAAATTCAAGACCAAAAACCATATAAATAATTCACATTTTTAAGATACCAAAAGAAAACATGCTGACAAAGAATAATTATTAAAATGTTGATAAATAAATTTTAATGTATATATTTACTGGATAGTTAAATGCAGAGAATGATCTGCCACACTGCTTCAAAGATTTTCTGGGAAAGGAGATGTATATAATTATTTGCTTTTTTGTTTATATTAATGCTTCTCTCAAGTGCACAACGAAAACCAGAGTGCATATGTGACAGCCTTCACATGTATCATTAAAGCACTGTCTGTATTCTTGATTCACAATAAATTCACCATATGAATAATAACTCGAGCAGCATGAGTTACTGATAGTCCTGTTCACACGTTCTGATTCTGAAAATCCCATCTTAAATTTGCGAAAGGTTTGAGTATACCCTGCTATCTGCTGAAGTGGCTGCTTAATGGCAGCACAGTTTCTAAACACAGTGGTAATGGAGACTTTTCACTCATTACAACACCGAGTTTTATAGATTTGCATGTGCAGACCTGCCTCGTTAAAGTAGTTTTCTCATCCTGTATTTTCTTTCTCCATATTCTACTTAGTACAGGGAAAGCAGACACAGCAAAACATTTAGAAACTGGGTTGTAAACGAAGTGTACTTGGTTGTCTAACCATCTGCAGCTTGAGATGTTCTTCGTTTCTCTATCTTTGTGGCAGGCTTAAATATTCTAAAAAGAACTGCTGGCAGTTATTCTAAAGAGAACCCTAATTATCTCTGAAGAGACTGTTCACATAAATGTTAGGCATGTATCATTTATTTGGATCATGCAGCATTTCTCTGAAGTTTCCCTAAGTATAAAAGTAATTGTTCAATAGACCCAAAATTACCACATCAGACAGCAACCACATATACCAAGACTGAGGAAAACGTTGCGATCAAGACAGAAAAATTGAGTCTAGAAAAAGGTAATGTATGTAATAAAGGACATCCCATACTAACAGCAGCTCACATCTGCCTGCAAAGCAGCCTTCACATAAAATGTTTCTCCAGTAGTGTCCATTTACTTAGGCCCACAAATAGGAATCCACCTAGACAGCACTGAATGTAGGAGTCCGTTGCAAAGGTGACAGAATCAAGTCAATTAAAATTGAGCTGTGAGACAGTAATGACCACAGAGCAATAATCACTACGATGTTTTTAAAAGGTGAATGAAATAGTTAAGGGAAGATCAGTAGAGAAAAGAAGCAGCAATAAAATTTTCCTCCAAATAGGCTACTGTCAGCTTTGGGAAAGGTGAAGGTTATGCAAAAAAGCAACCAGGTTAACAAGGTATTACCCAAGGGTCTGAGTGCAGGAATAGCTAAGAACAGACCTCAAAAAGGTGCAAGGAGCACAAACACAAACCTACAGAACATATAGACGTTTTGTCAACAGGCTGATTCTGACCCCACCTGCATACTTAGTCTGAGATGCTCAGGTTGTTCTTTTAACTGTGGTAGGTTTCCTTGATTACTGCTACTTATTTTTTAATATCTGAAAAAGTTCAGCTGAACATCTACAAACAGTCTCCAGCCAAACAAACCTACAACTGTGATTTGACAAGCAAAAGAAGGTATACATGCATTAAAAAGAAAGACACTCCCACCCTGGTAATTTCTTGCATTGTTAAGACATGAATACATCTCTATTGGTTGGCTATATTGTTGTTATATTTGAAGCAGTACCTCTCATATATCCCAAAGGCAAGACAGCTGAAATTAATCCTGAATGAGATAATACATATGAAGAAGAACAGAACAGAACAAGAATAGAATAGAATAGAATAGAATAGAATAGAATAGAATAGAATAGAATAGAATAGAATAGAATAGAATTGAATAGAATTGAATTGAATTGAATTGAATTGAATTGAATTTCAATTGGAAGGGACCTACAACCTTCATCAAATCCAACTGCCCGACCACTTGAGGGCTCACCAAAAGTTAAAGCATGTTATTAAGGGCATTGTCCAAATGCCTCTTAAACACTGACAGGCTTGGGGCATTGACCACCTCTCAAGGAAGCCTGTTCCAGTGTTTGACCACCCTCTCGATAAAGAAATGTTTCCTAATGTCAAGCCTGAACCTCCCCTGATGCAGCTTTGAACCATTCGTATGCATCCTATCACTGGATACCAGGGAGAAGAGATCAGCACCTCCCTCTCCACTTCCCCTCCTCAGGAAGCTGCAGAGAGCAGTGAGGTCCGTGAGTCAGTGCCCATGACAGAAGAGCTGTCTTCCAGGGATTATGGAGATTTTTATTACTGTCAAAAAATTAAGTGTACATTGATATAGCATAAATGGTAGATGACAAGTTTTCTCAGTACCTGGATGAAAGCAACAAAGGTATGATTTATCTGGAACAACTGGGAAAGGAAGATCCTGGGTAATGGGGAAAAAAAACTGAAAACAGATAATACTAAAGCTTTTGGAACAAGCTGGTGTCTAACAGGCTGCCCAGGGAAGTGGTTGAGTCCCCATCCCTGGAGGTATTTAAAAGACAGGTAGATGTGGTGCTTAGAGACATGGTTTAGTGGCGGACTTGGCAGTGCTAGGTTAACGGTTGGACTTGATGATCATCTTTTCCAACCTAAACGAGTCCTGTCCGAACTCATGGACCTATGGAGCCAGCTAGATTCTGTCTTGCTGTCATCTTTATTGCAGTCAGCAGCGCTGTAGCCACAAGGCACTGCACCAAACCAAGCATGCTCGGAAATGAGACTGCTGGGAGAGCAGTGCAGCAGCTCTGCATGAAATCCGCTCAGGTAAAGCAGGGCTGGTTCACTTAAGTTGTACTCCATCGTAACACAGATACATGAGATGAGCTGATCAGAGGAAAGTATCCATGCTCAAGACTCAAACCAAAGATGTTTTCTAGACATGAATAAACCAATACTGAGAAAAATCTGTACTGCCTGCAACCAAACTAGAAAATCCATCCAAGGGTAATAAACAGATGCTAATGAATACTCCTGGATGGCCCAGCTTACCTGTGGTACAGTCCTTAACTTGAAGAAATCACAATCTAAATGAAACACACAAGAAACAGGTGCGTGGATAAGGACTGTTACTAACCCGGTTTCATAAATGGAAAAGTACTAAGAGACTCAAAGCTTGGTTATAATTTACACCACATTCTACCTTTGCAATAGAGAACAAGTAAATGAGAATCAAGCTTTAAAAGGCTCACAAGAAACCAGGGAAATAAACTGAAGAAGTTCATTGTCTTAATCGTAAACCCCTCCTTCACATGTGGAGGAAAAACAACATAGGTGATGCCAGTAAAGAAAATAAGAGAGCACTTGCATAAGCATCAATTTTTCCTTTATAAGTTGAACCTTACCCCACACGAGTCATATTACCAGAAGACAAGTCTCCCAGTTTGCCCAGAAACTCTGTCCCGTATCCAGCACTGTCAGATTCGAGCTCACAGGTAGAGGAGAAAGAAGTTTTCCTCTTTTTCCTGCAATATCTATGCCCCCCAAAACAGTGAAAACATAGCTTCGAGTGCCATCTAGAGGAGCACACTCCTCTATAGAAAATAGTTTTGTTGATTAAAGATGTAACTTCTCAAAAAAGATTTTCAAACTGACCCACCATTCACATGTGCTCATGGCACTGGGAAAAATCTGCCCAATGTCATTCTTGCATGCAAGTATTAATACAGTGCATGGTCAGATGTATTTGCTGGTACAGGATAATAAACCCGTGAAATGGAGCTAGTGAAAACCAGCTGGGGAGGTTCTACTTTGCTAGAAATTTTAATTAGTGAATGGAACTCTCATAATATTAAGCAGTCTCTAGAAAGGAAATAGGGGAGGAGAGTGCTAAAAGCACCTGCATCTTCCTCAATATGTTTGCACATATGTGAATACTCACAAAATTTCAGCGTTATTGGTAAATATAACTACATGTCTTAAAAATCTGCCTTAATAACAACAAGCATTGATTTGTAATGATGGATAAAAAATCCAAGGAATCTTGGAAGTGTCTGGAAGAGACAGCTAAGGAGCAGCCTGGAAATCAAAAAATGGAAAATTAGTTGGGATCATCTCCAGAAGACCTCATGGCGAAGGGGCCTTATTTGTATGGGGATTTGTGTGTATTCACAAAGGTATAAATCAGTCCACACAGACGATCACAGCAGGTCCCGTTGTCATTCTCAGCACAGGGCAGGGATTCAAAAGCACCAAAACGCTTTCTCTGGAGGATGGAGAGGTTGCACCGTGATGGGGAAGCCTGTATTCCCTCTACCCAGTTGTTGTGTCTGTGGCAAGAGATATGGCCTCAGAGCTAAAATGCAAGCAAATGGGGCCCTGCCGGGACTGGAGCGAAGCCATGAGCTGCCACACACTTTTCAGGAATGGAGAGGTCCTCTGTGCTTTCACAGCTCGGAGATGGACTGCCAGGACAGGGGGTTTGTCTGACCCATCTGTGGAGACATGCCCTGGGCTTCTGGCTTGGGCTCTCTTGCCTCTGATGTACATCAGTCCCAAAGCAAAAAGTTCACTTTGCAACTGCATTTCCAGTGTCAGGCAAAGGTGCCTGACACCGGCAAGGCTCAAAGAGCCCCAGCCCAGTGTTGCTCACACCCATCCATGGCTGGAGCACATGCCCTGCTTTCCTTTCCTGTCACTTCTGAGAGTCATCCAGGGCAGAGCCATCACGCGCTGGCCGATAACGACATAAGGCACCAGATGGCTCAGGTTTATGGTCCCTGTGTGATTGCAGAAGAAAAGGCAGCCCAGAGAAACAATGCTGGTGAGGGCCAGCACCAGCGTAGCCCTAAAGGACAAGGATGGTCTCCAAGCACTGCCCACAGTGCAGGTGGGATGCCTTTGCCACACCAGCACTCATGCAGTGGCTTCGCCCCGCTCCCCACATCCTATTTGCTGCATCAGGCCAACGCATGGACATTCAACCATCCTGTAACACTCAGGGGTCCAGGGCAGCTGAGCTGGAAGCTGGCCCCAAGATTTAAGTCCCAGGCATTTAACTCTGGCGACTAGCCTCAATGCTTAAATACAGGTATTTCCCTGTACCTCTGACTCCTAAATGCTTTTAAAAATCTGCTATTGTAGGTGATTACTTACATGGCTCAGATCTTAAAGTGGCCAGGAGTTTATTAAAAATATGCTTAAACACATGTAAGCAAACACTGTTAATGGAACATTAAGGTTGAAATATATAGCTTCCTACGATAAAATATCACACCAATAATGATCTGCATCTGATGTATTAAGATGAGGTTGTGTCTTCCGTGTTTGCTTTAATATCAGACAGCTTGTCATATAACGCTATGCATTTCATTAACTATGGGATGATGTAATCACACAAAAAGGGAAATGTCACACACTGACTAATGATTTTGCAGGTAGAGTCAACTATGAGAAGTTCTTGCATCATCCGACCGTGTGGACACCATGAAGAAGTGATTTCTCTAACAAAGATATAAAGAAGAAAGCTCCTTGTTTTGCACAGGGAACAAGATTCAAATACATTTTTGTTTCTATTTAAAATGTATATTTCAATTCACTTCAGAGTCTGCCCCTCCAGTTACAGTCTTTCTGTCCCTGCACATCTTCCAGATTCACTGCGTATTTGGAATTCCAGTCTCGCTCAAAAAGGTTTTTTAATTGTTCCTGGATAGGCAGGTGCCTTCTATGCAGGTTGGTCGAATTCTGTTTAATAATTAGTCCCACGCCAGCTGTATTAATGAAGTAATCTTCTGACCAATTGGAAGTCCCTATGCAATGGAAAAGTAGCTAATTAGAAAATGTTCATTTCCCAGTGTTCTGTTTGATCTCCATACTCGTTAAGTCCACATTGCCTGGCTTTGCTGATTTGCTGTACAACTGCAAATCTCATTAGGACCAGCAAAAATCAGGTCACCTCCTTCTTATTCCACACCTCAGATTTTGGAAAGTCAGTATTAACTGCAACCCTGAAGCTTCGTAACACCCGGATTCCTTACAGCCTGTGGCAGAGATGCACAAATCTACTCATTATAAATATGGGAACAGAAGGTAACATTTGGGTATTAAGAGGGGTAAAAGCCAGTTTTTGATATGGGTTTCTGTGTTTAAAGAAAAAAAAATCCTTAATGGACTTAATTCTCTTTACTTGTTAAAGGAAAACAAGAGGAGAAACTGGACTCTTGATCAATAAATCCTCAGGAGCTGTTCTGAGCTCAGCATGCAATGCCCGCTTTCAAACCAGGCAAAGCTGGGAATCCAGCTGTAGACATTGTCTAGGACTCTCTCCAAAGCTACCACCATTCAGAAAATCAAACACTGTGAATAAATACACATTTTATCACTTAGCACTTCTGGTGTTCACCTTAGCCAGAAAAATATACTGTCAATTCCAGAAGGTGCTTAGGCGTGAAAACAAATTATCTGCTTATCTGTCTTCAAAAGACAACCCAGTGAGAAACAAGTCCTATTAAAGGCAATTGAGTCTGCAAGTCCTCAGCCTGTTGGAAGATCAGGCTATTTGCTGGTTTGCATTGCTTGGAGGATGAGCTGACTGAAATGACAGAGCCCTTTCACATTCCCTTTTTTGAGGGATCCTAATAAAAGAGTGAAAAATAAACACCATCCTGACTTTCAGGAATTGAGCAGCAATTGACACTGCTGTTTTCTCATTTCCAATCCTAGAATTCTGTTCAGCAAACAGTGCATGGAATTAATTCCTCCCAGCAATTTCTTTTTATTAAAGCACGATAGATAATGTTATATACTAGAGCATCAGCTATCACCGCATCATTCTGAGCACAGTCTGTGAAGTTCCTACTGTGCTTGTCACAGGCTGCGCACTCAGACTTGTCATGCTCTGTTCTTAACGGTTCACAATCATATGAAATGATCTCTTACTGAACTTGACCTACATTATTTTCTCCCCTTCACATCCTTACTTCTTTACCCAAGGCAGACATTCTGATAAAGCCATATACGTTGATATGTTTATCTGCTTCACATGGTAAAATGAGGTCTTTTTTGATATTGCAGCCCATCCTGTCTCAGTCTCAGTCCTATAGATCTGACGATACTGTAAGTGTTTGGAATAATGATGGAATACATACCAATATAGGCTACTTTATCAGTGACCATATATTTGTTGTGATTCACTCTCCCATGAGGAATATTTGTGTGATTCAGAACTGGAACAATGAAGAGTTTCTGGACGGAGAGAAATTAAAAACATAAATAGAAATACCAGAGTGAGGAACAGATTGAATAATTGGACAATGCAGATTTTCTATATTTTCAAAGAATAAAATAGTACAGAAAGAGAATATTCTACACACTGTTATTAAATGTACCATAAAAGAGATTTTACTCTTATCCAAGAAAACTAACAAATAGTACTTCCAGTATACATAAAATTGGATAAGCAATTGAGATCAGATAAGCATAACGTTTGCTTCACAATGTTCCATTAGTGGCACAGCTATTATCATTACAGGGCAGACAATTAAATGCAGTTTTAGGCAGCTGTTTAACAGATCTGCATTTACCACTGATTGCTGCTCTTATTTTGTGCTAGAATGGGCAGATCACAGACACAAGGGGTACTGCAGGCAACAATAATGCCTAACTTTTTGTGTTAACTCTTACTACATTTCTGTTCTTTCTTTCTTTTTTTTTTTTTTTTTGTAAAAACCATTCCTCCTTACTTCTGTGACTTTCCTCTGTTGCGGTAACTGCATTACGTTGGGAGGTTCCACACCATACCTACCCCACTTGATGCATTCCAGCCTAGTGTCTATGGCCTGTGTGTAATATTTAGTGTTCAAAAACGGGTCCATCTGCATAGGAAGTCAGCAGAGCTCTCAATTGTAAAAAACTGATAGTAATTAGGCCCATTTAAGATAATCTATACAGGAAAAGGTCTGTGAGAAGAGCACTAAGTTGTCATATAAACTGTTACTGTCAGCAAAAGCAACTGCCTGGATAATGTCGCAAGTGCTGCAGCTAGGCACATCCCTTGGTATCACTAGTAGCTTG
The DNA here is from genome assembly GCA_020745775.1 of Theristicus caerulescens. Taxonomy (NCBI): domain Eukaryota; kingdom Metazoa; phylum Chordata; class Aves; order Pelecaniformes; family Threskiornithidae; genus Theristicus; species Theristicus caerulescens. The sequence goes on along the minus strand of CM036564.1, from coordinate 62,138,287 downwards.
CAATAGCTGCTTCCCCAAAGGTTATCTCTTGGGCCTTATTTTCTCAAGGACCCAAAATAGTTGCGGCAACAATGGACAATCTCCTTCTCTAAAACCTGATACTTGCAGATGCAACTGGCAGCTTAGACTCAAAAATCAGTGGGGGGCCCATATCCTCAAGCCGTCTTTCCAAAATCAGGTTTCTTATCTTACCACGTCAACACTTATGTGGGCACGTGGGTTGTTGAGATCACGCAGGGACCTCAGATAGTAGAGCATGGCTGGGTCGGAGTGAGTCCAGCAGCTGACCAGAAGCCGGATTTGTACTCTGTAGTTGAAAGCTGCACGTCTCAGAGCATTGTCGATGGCTGGCCAGTATCTAGAGAAAAGTAGGTGGGTGGAAAAAGGGATATTTTGGAAACAGCTCAGTAGAAAGCTGTGACAATAAACTGGGAATACAAGTGACACCGTGCACAGATGGGATCTCTGATGTCTAGTAAGAGAAGCATTTGGGCCTTCACTGGAGGTACAAATAAGATTTCTGCCTTCTACCCAGCCAGTTCTTTTCCCAGCATGTTTTGAGGCCTCCAGTCTCTGCCAAATTGGGTTGAGATTGATCAAAAAGTTTAAAGCTTAGTAAAGTGCATGTACACAGATACACACACAGCATGGTGCCATCATGCTCTTAGGAAACTAAAAATAACAGCAACTCCAACGTAAAGTCAGATAATACAGCATGGAGTAAAAAGGACCGTGCAGAGCCCAGAGGCAAGCCTAAGAGCCATTTTGCAGAATATGGCCATTTTAGGACCCTGGAGACTGTTTCTAGTGTCCACAGTGGTCCTGTGCCATCAGCCAGCATGGACAGACTCTATCCTTCCCCATCTCTCCTTGCCCTCTTTAGTATGCCACGTGCCCCCAAGGTAAGAAACACAGCTGTGTTCTCTGAACACAGGGCTGTCCGTTTTCCTGACATTTGTGTTGGCAGTAGCTTAGGGGAAAACTTTTAACATCCTTCACCCAACTACACAACACTAAGAGCTGGACAATGTACATCCCAGGACTAATAACTCCAAACACCCATGTGGCATTTTCATTCCATAAATCCTAACAAGTGCTGCACGGAGGAAGACAAGCATCTTTAGTACAGATTGGAGGACTGATACAGAGAGAGGTCCGGCACTTGTTCACAGTCCCGTGAGCAATGATGAATTAATTTGCCTAACTTATTCCTTTTGGTCTTAGGTACAAAGGCCTGAATTCTCAAATCCTCCCTTGCACATTGTCCTATCATGATCAACAGACTGGTCACGTGCTTTCAGGCTCAGGCTGACTCGTAGATCCTGAAAAACTCGGAAAAACATGCTATTTAGAAATGCTATTTTTGAACAGTTTCTATTTTTTAAATATATTGGTTTCTAGTTGATTAACACTCAGGCATTAAGACAGCAGCTTTGTTCCCTCAGCCTCAGCTGCTGGAGGAACCTACCCTGAACTAATCAGCCTCAATTCATTACACTACAGCTGGTTGCTGTGGCGATAGCCCGAGGCCCCACGTCGCTTTCCCTAGGCCTTTCAAACTCTTGTTTGCATCAGATCAGGCCCTAGATGTCACAAATGCCGGATTAAGGCTTCAGATGAAGAATGAGGAGTATGAACACGCTCATTCCTACGGGGGAAAAGAGACTTTCTGTGAACCTATTCTTAGCTAAAAGCAGGAGATGAGAAACCCAGAGATTCAACTGTACAACACAGAAACTGAAAATCCTCTAAGCTGTTTGATTTATAAAAAATATCCTCCAAGTGGAAGCTAGACTTTGAGATTTTGTTTCAAGGACAGTGGAATCGTCTGTGTGTATCTATTATCCTGCACCCTTCCTGCTAACACACACATGCCCAGCTGAACAACAGAAGCTTTACACAGTCATGCCAGAGGACATGATACGTGGTATAATTGTGACTAAATGGCAACCTAGAGCTCACCCTATTCTTTACAAACCACGTTGTACATAATTATTTTGCTTGAAATTCTTTCTCAGTCAGATTATTTAGATGATTGGAAAACTCAGAAATGTTATAAGCAGATAATACTTAGAGCACTTGGTTGCATGTAAACACCCTAATTCAAGCATATCTAAGAGGATTTGGAGTCTTAGTGGTTGCCTCATGACTGACTAACTTTCTGTGTTACTCAGATTTGAGTTGATGTGCAGAGTCTGCATAATTCTGCTGTCCTTGGGCAGCCCACTGGGACCGTGGCAGTGGTCCACCACACACAATTTGATCACTCCAGATCACCACTACCACCTTCTCTTTGAGACCTGCTGCTGCATGCACCCAGCATGCTTCAGGAACTTCGATGCCCTTAGATGGAATTATAAAAAAAGTAAAATGAAAGCCCAGAAGTTTCCTTAGAGACTATTTCAGCTACCATTGCAGAGGTTGGCAAGGAGAGTTAAGAATCAGCCTCTAAACTACAGGTCAAGTAGGTCAAACAGGCAGCAGAGCCAGAAGTCAAGAATCTTCAGAAGTAAAGAACAGAAAGAGAGAAACAAGAGCAGAAGAGGGGAGCAAAGCAATATTTTCTCTGAAAAGTCTGACGTCAGATATATTTCTGCTGTTCCCAGTCCTCTCTGTTCATAAAGCTGCTCTGTTGTATTTTGAAGGCCGCTGTACCTGACTGTCCCTAGCCTTGCATGTCAGTTTTCTTGCTGTGTGAAGGGCACAGAAGGCTGCTCTAAAATATTAGCAAAGCACATGGGCAGTATGGGATACCATCCTTCCTGTAGCATCAGTATTTGCGCAGTCCACAAGGCAGTCATGAATGCAGAGCAAAGCCTCAGTTCTCTCCACTCTGAATATTTTTATTGCAGAAGTGGGGGAATAGTACATTTTTCCTTTAAATAGTGCAGTCAACTGATTTGTTCAGAATTAAAATTGTACCTTTCTGGATGAATGAAACGGCTGGTAGGGAAATATTCCATAACAGAAACATAGACAAATTTCTGTGCCTCACTGATAATACTGATTATAGCAAAGAGATCATGGGTGCGACCTTCTGGACAAAATGCTGGAGGAGAAGCCTGTAAAGAAGAAAACCTGCGGATCAATGATTTCATGCTTTTTCTGTCAGATCTGTTCAGTTTTCATTACAATAGCACAAAGCATTTGAGGTGGACCACTACTGTTCCTCATGCCTCCCATGTCCTGATGGGTCAGATACTTATTGATATATTGAGCCCACAGGCAATTAAAAGAGTCCTGCACCCCATCCTTGCCATGCTACTGACAGCCGAAGCTGGGTCAACCCTTATTCCTTGAGTAGTTCCAGAGAAACCTGTTGAATGAATTGTTATCCAACTGGAGCACAAGTAACTGAGGACTGCTGAAGAAACTTTTCTGGCCAATGCCTAAACATAGTTTACCATCTATCTTGTTATTTTAAAACATACTTACAGAAAAATAGGCTTTTGTCAAGATTCCACTAAATTCTACTTCCAGAGGCCGATACTTGTTAATGTGGGTAGAATAATTAAGAGGCCAAGGGAATGGGATGGTAGCATTAGCATGTCCAAGATCCCAGTAAGTACTAAATGTTTTCCAGAGGTCTTCAGCCAAGCAGCTGCAGTTGTATATCACAGCACCAAACTCTTTCACCTGCAAAGAGAGCAAGCTGTGTCACAGCCCCAGAAGAGCCACCCCGCCTCCAGGGGTTTCTTTGCTGTTTCTCCCACTCAGTCAATATTTTACATCATCATGATTTTTCTGTTATGTGCTAGGACAAGAATTTCCCCCCAGATTTTTGAATATGCAGCAGCAGAGCTTACCTGAGATAAAGATCTCCAGTCCATATTTGCACTACCAATATATACGTGTTTCATGTCTACAATCCAGAATTTGCTATGCAACACTCCTCCTGCCAAATGTCCAAAATTTATCTTTTTTACATGAGCCCCTGAAGAAAGATGGGGAGGGCAAAAAGGGTTTAGATACAGCATGGAGATGGTAATCTACACTGCTCCCCCGACAGCCAGAACATGTCTGGATGTCTAATACCTGCAACTGGTAATAACTAACAAAATTCACAAGCACTCATTCCTGGGAATACAATTAACTTGCAAAAATATACAAAACGTGAACTTTCAGAAAAATCCTTAAGGGCATGACAACATACACAGAAATCACAAACTAGTGAATACATAGTGCTTGTCCTGTGAAACCATGTAAGCACCATGCCAGAATAGGCCTTGGAGACCAGTTTCTCTCAGATGCCTTTTTGTGTTACTGAAGTTCTGAGGACATCACTGAAGTATAATAATTACCTTTTTCTTCTAAAAGCTCAAGGTCAGTTGAATTTGTAGCCAAAGTTGGCATACTTGCTGCAACATACACAGAGACATTCTCTGCGAGTAGTCTCTCAAACCTCTTCAGAATATCTTCACCCTGCACAGTACATTTTTTGTTAATTTTTATATTTTGTTATAGAACGTTTAGTAAAATATACACAAGTACAGTGTTACTAATGGATGTTTCCTTTGAAGAACCCCAACATAAGGAAGGCCAGAAATTTCACCTATTTCAGGAGTGTTTCAACCAGAGAAAAAAAGGAACAAAGATTCTGATCCAATGTATGAATCAAAGTTTATTTTCTCTTGTTTAATGCTATTAGAGATAAGGTTTAAAAGTACAACCACAAACGTCCCAGACTTCAAAGGTGAACGCCCCAGTGAAGATCAACTGTTGGATGATGATGCTCAACAGATACGCTGTGTCATTTCTCCCTGAGGATAAAAGTAACAGAGACTGTCCTAAACTGAGCTGTCCCTTGAGCAGAGACAGGGATCAGCCTTACATCTGTCACTTTTACTTCTTCTCCTGTGGAGGAACTGAGTCAGCGTACAGCACCAGACCCACCCAGTGAGGAAGACAAGGAGAGCAGTCCCAGAGAGTGAGGACAATGAGAAGGGTGTGCCAGGAGGGAGGCAGAGGCTCTCCCCACAGTAATAAACAGGCCAGCATCTGGTCTAAGAGCAAACACCACAATTCCTGACACATGACTAAACTCCGTACCTGCCTGAAATAGAGTGGCCTTGTCCCTTCTGCTTTTCAGAACAGTCCCCAGCCCATACTGTTCCCCAGACTCTGCTCAGGATTGCCTGGGAGGTTGCCAGCTGCCACAGGCCAAAAGAGAGCCAAGGGACAATGAAACATGATGGATGGTCACAAGGTGAGCCTGTGCCGTGGCTTCTGTCATTTACTTGTGGTGGTGGAGCCAGAGAGGCCCCGCAGGAAGCCTGGCTGTGCAGGGTGCCCATGAGGACAGCCCTGCAAAGGAGAGCGAATGTCCTAAGCTGCTGTCCAATGGCATGGTCCAGGGGCACCTGCAAAATGGGTAAATGCAGATGCTGTGCCTGTACATGGGAGAGACGCAGCCTCTGCCGCAATCAAAAGTCTAGCAGATGTTGCTTCCTGACTCTTCCAGCTGGCCGGTGGGAATTGATGTGTTCACTTGTGTATATGGGATCTTGTAGGCTCTTCAGCCATGCCACTGGCTGCCCCTACCACAGGCTGACCATCTGCAGGGTAACTGAGTGTGGGTTTGAGACTGACCTCTGGGTTGCTCTTAAAACACAGTATAGAAATATTCAGAGACATAGATAGAGCCCAGATGGAGCCTAGCTTGACTGGAGGAGGAAAGTTGGTGTACTGCTTCAGACCAGCACAGAAAACCTTTCTGGGTTTGCAGGAAGAGTCAAGCAATGTCTCTGGGAGACAAACCACACGGTCAGTCTGCCATCTGCCACATGGACATGAGACATACAACCATAGATGTGCTTGTCATTGATTTTCTCCTACCTGCTTGGAAGATGAATCATTGACGTTGATATCCTTCCCAGTAAGAGACCAATAGTAAGAAGCCACATGAATTTTTTCCTGGGCTATATCAAGGAGTCTCATCCAGGCTTGGTACAAGGGTTTGGCTGCAGTGCTATTTATCTCAAAAGCTAAGTCGTAAGGAACATTTTCCACAAGTTCAAAGCTGCAATGGCAATTGTATATCGTGAAGCAAGTGACTGTGGCCCAAGCAGGAAAACAAGCACCTGTCATGGCATACAGCTGGCCATTTTGAACATCAACCTCAAAAGCAAACAAGCTGAGCTGGACAAACGAGCTGGGAGTACTCTGTATCCCCAGTTTTTATAGCCAAGCTTATATGTACATTGTACTCCCAAATCCAGCAGAATGGCTTCTCAGTAGCAATTCTGAGCTTTGAATTTTACCATCCTAAAGACGAGGAGAAAAATAACCTCCTGGGGCTGGGTGTCGCTTTGGTACCCTCTCCACTCTCTGCCAGGACAAACACCCACTGCCCCCTCCAGCCTCTGAAAGGTGGTGAGCTCAGTAGAGGCTGCTTTGCCCACTGGTCGATCTGCTGCCTCCCACCACTGCCACAATGGGAGGATGGCTGGACGTGGTGGAGCAGCTACAGAGCTATGCTGAACATACCAGCACAGGACCGTAATGGAGCTGTGATGCTGCCCCTACCGCCCCTCATAACGGGCAACTACTAATGACCCAATGCCTAAACAACACCCCCACTTTTCCCAAGTTAGTGGTACTTTATCACTTATTATGCAATGGGAAGACAACAAAAGCCATGCTGATATTGTCAGCATTGTAACTATTTCTCCATCTGGTGATTACTTCTCCATGTGCCATTGGGCATGGCTTACCTGCAGGAGTCATTGGACCTATTGGAATCCTCCTCAATTATTGTGGTTCCTGGGAGATCTCTGTAGAGTCCTTCTTCCTCCTCCACCTCTTCGTAAATGCTGACAACTGCTGCTTCTCCCTTAGGATCAACTATGCTGTCCACTCTCATGAAGTAAACAGCCATCAGGACAAGACCAAGTATCAAAATTGCCCCTAAGATTTGAAACTAGAACAGAATCCAAATAGCAGAAGATTTAAGCAATCACCAAGTCACTGATACACCAGCTAATGGATGACTACCAGGTGAGGCAGGTGAGTAAATCACAATCATTGAATAGTAGTTCTGCTTTCAACTGCTGGCAGACAGTGTTCTTAGCTACATCACTGAAAGTGAGGACCACAAGCTGCATAGGTGTTGGTTTATGTGAGGACCATGATTTTAGTTTTGGTTTAATTTTTCCTGTGCCATCATATCAAAAACCTGTTTTTTCCCAAACCTGATGATTAGTTTGATGTTGATTAGCTTTATTTTAGCACAAGACAAATGGGTGTTCAACAAAATTCTACAAAAATCAAAACAAGGAAATCCATAAGTTTAGCTGTGGGATCAAGCCCAGCCCTACCATAAAAAGGAACTGCATGAAGTCAGGGAAGAAAAAACAGGTCTAAAAATGTTAGAAGCAGAAGGACACTTTGTGTTTTCTGAACATGTTCTGGTTTTGCCTTTTAACTTAAACCTCACTTAAGTGAAACTACACAAATCTCATTTATCCATATGGTGAGTGAAGAGTATTTCCTTGTTGTTCTAGTGTGGTCAGTTAGCTTCATTTCCCTTTTTCTTTTTTCCCTTTTCTTTTTCATTTCCTTTTTTTTCCTGAATGTAGATTAAAAAAAAAAAAAATAGCCTGGCCACCTGGTATATCCAGATCTGGAGTCCAGCCACTGACATGCTGTAACATACAGCACCAGGCTCTATATGTTGCCCTGTATTAAGGAGGAAAAGACAGCCACTAGTGCAGATCCATTTCCCCCCAACAATTATCGTGTCTGGCTCCCAATGGCAATTCTTGGGAGCTGGGACCATCCACCACGCTGTGACGGGCAATACAGACTTCAGAGTTGAGCTTTTGAACCTCCAGACAGGAGAAGTGAGTCTGGGAGTGGTCATGAGGCTGTAGCTATAAATGGGAGCTCCCCAAAGGGTGCATATGAAAATTGCACAGAAACCAGTTGCCTCTGAAAGTATCTGTTTCAGTTTCTATGCGGGTAAAGTTTCTTACCTTTTTTTTGTGCTTTTCTCAAGATCTACAGTGCTACCATCAATTTCATGCGGTGATTGAGAAAAAAGAATTGAATGAGAAAAATGTTTTTAAACTGACTATCTACTTAAATTTTTGCCTTCTGGTTTGTTCTCCCTCTCATTGATGGCAAAAAAATCCCACCAATTTTTAACAGTTCTGCATTTGATTCCGTGAGCATGTTGGCAAGACTTAAACATTGCATAGGTTTTAGAAGACATTTCTAAGGTAAGAGATCTATTTTGAAGTCGGATCTTGGCTGTCACCATGCTGTACACTGTGATGTCCAGGTGCTCTAGGCATGCTGAATAAATAAATAAATACCGTGCTAATGGTGGAAGTGAGGCTATTTGTACAAGGAAGGTTTACTGTCCCGAGCCAGGGCTGCAGGATTAGGCATCACATTACTCCCTCTCGGCAAGGTTTGATCAGCCTACCGGCTAAATCAATGAGGGTTTTGTCACTCACTTGTTTACAAATAGGATCGAAAGCTACATGGATTTCTAGAACAGGCAATAAAATCATTCTTAATCTGTTATTTCTTTTCAGAAATGTCAGTATAATCTCAGCTCGTGTAAGCAAATGTTGTGTATCCCAATAATTACCGTTTTGGTGACTTTTTGATTGTTCACGCTTAATTTCATGTTGGAGGACTCGTTAAACATCAGGGATGTTTTTAATGCTTTTTTCACAATCTGAAAAACAGAAATGTATGCAAGGGGAAAAATAAAGCTTTATGGCAACATTTGTATAAAGTCAGTTACAGACTAAAAATGCAGGTTACTGCCATTGCTTTATATAGTGCTCTGAGATTTAAGTACGAATCTGTGCAACATCCTCACAGTATTACGGGTCTTGAGTGACATTAACGGACTCCAAAGTGAGAGGGAGGGAAAGGTCCCTGCAGTTTTCCCCTGGTGCTGTCTACACACAAAAATCACTGCAGTAATTAATGTGTAAACAACTGCATCGCTGCCTCTTCAAATTATCCTCCAACACCCACTTCTGTCCTGTTGCAAGCTAAGACATTTGCCAACAAGCAATAATTAAGCACAGAAGCTGTGGGTGACAGTGTACAACATCAATGCCATCCTGTGTGTGACTCTATTAGGCTCCTGCTCTCTTCCTCTGCATGTCAGTTATCTTCAACGTTGGTTGCAGAGGGGACTCTGTTAAGAGGACATGGACCAGGCTGAAATCTAAACTCTCTTCTCCCCTGTTGCAACCATGGCCCTGGAAAGTAAGTTAATTTCTTTTCCTCCTCAGACAGTATTGCTCCAATCTTGTGTTATCACCAGCAGAGGCAACCAAAAGAGCAAATACCAAAATATGCCCAAACTCACAGCAGATGGTAGGGCAGGGGTAGTTAGCCGCTTGCTTCTTTTGCATTCTCAAAAGGTCAACCCAAAAACTTCACACATGCCCCACACATGGGTCATGAATCATCCCTGCGCCGGCAGAGGTGAATTTAGCCCATAGAAGTCAGCTGTTGTTTTTCATGCTCAGAAGCAAGAAGCACATCCTGGGGTATGACAGATTTCAAAAAGTGCTCCTAGATGATATCACCACCTGTCCAGTCCCCAAACTACTGTTTCCTATCCCTGAGCCGCTGGGTGTTTGTAGCCTGGAGGAGGAACATGCTCTAACGGTATCAGATATGCAGTTGCTCTGTGGGTGGCCACTCTCAAACAAGCTTTAGTTGGGAAGGATCCTGCCAGGCTTGTCCCATCCATCTTGCCATATGTTCATAGCTGTTGTCACCTGAACTGGATGGGCTCATGGTGTCTGCCCTCCCACACCGGTAAGGCAGCATGGCCACACGTGTCCATGGTGTGTCTAACTCCTGCCCACTCCACGTTTCCGTACGGATGCTGTGACCGTGTGGAACAGGCAGGAGCTGGACACAGCACAGATAGAGCCTCAAAGGCTTCTTGTGGGACCCAACTTACAACAGCTAGTGGGACTGAACCAAAGAGGTGGAGGATGTCTTGGGAGACAAGGGAGGTGGGTCTGAAACAGTGTGACTTGGAAACATTCAAGGACAGGCTGATGGGGCTCTGAGCAACCTAATCTAGTTGTAGATGTCCCTGCCAATTGCAGGGGGGATGGACTAGATGACCTTTAAAGGTCCCTTCCAACCCAAAGCATTCTGTGATTCTATGATTCTATGACTTGGGGAATGCAGAGAGGGATGTGAAAAGAGAGGACCCAAGGTAAAAGAGCAGACAAGGGAGAATGAGAGAGGTGGACAGGGAAGAAAAGGTATGAACGGTTATGCTTAAAAGCATGCTGGAGCTGCAGAGATGAAAGCTGAGTTTTTGTTTCAGGGTCTGCTTGTTGTTAGTATCAGCTGCAATCACCACAGCAGTGCCTGCTTTCCAAGGCAGTTTTACTCACACTTTTCACTGGCACTTCCTCTTGCTGCCCCCAGATCCAGAGGCAAGCTTTCACGCTAGAAATAGTTATAAACGCTGGCAGGTAAACACTCATTCTCCCAGCCCTGGAGAAACTGAGCTGCTGCCAGCAGTGAAAGACAGCTGGCCATTCCCTGGTGAATGCCAGGTCCCCATGGCCCTGAAATCCCAGTTCATGTTTTAAGCACAGTAAAAAAATGCAGTGTCTTACCCCAAAGAGCTTACAGCCCGAGCGAAGAGGGGGGATATAACACAGCACGCAGAGAAAGCTGTGCGACAGCAACACACGTCATTCCGCTGCCTGGAGAGAAAGTGGCCAAATGCCAACCCAGCAAACTTAGTGGGAAGAAAAGGAAGAGAGAGCAAGAGAGAAGAGGCTAAGGAGTTTGGTAGGAAACTGAGGCAAAGGGATTTTCAAAGCAGGAGGAGAAAGACAAGTGAAAACCAAGAGCAGCTGCCCTTCAGCCTAGGCCAGGAGAGCCCGGTGAGGCTGCAGGTCACGCTCCCCAGCTCGCTGCTTTGGCAGCAACTGTGCCAGCCGGCTGGGCTATCCAGTAACAACCCCCTTGGCTGGTTCCCATCACTGCACCAGAGCACGAGAGGTGTCATCTTGTCCCTCTGGCCCCCAGAGCTAAAGTGCTCCCCAGGGTACATTCGGTGGCCCAAGCAGTGTATTGGTAAGGAACTGCAGCTGTAGGTGCACTTAACAGCCGTGTGATGGCTTCAGGCGGGAGCTTGTGAGAAACAACTTGTTTCAGTTCTCTTTTTCAGCAACAGTTACAAAATGGCTTCAAAATGCAGCATTTCTCTTAAAATATGAGAGCGAACAGATCTCATCTGTGCCATAACAGAGTCATCTACCATTTGGTTCAAAGTCCTTCTTGATATCTTTGACTGGTGATGGGTTAGATTCCCAGCAGCAATACAGAAGTCATGAGAACTGCACTAAAATACGCAGTTTAATTTTCAAGAAAGAAAAATATCACAGACTCAACCAGAATTCTTAAGAATAATATTGTAGCCAGTCAGTAATTAATTATGGCTCCTTCTAAGGGCTGTACTAGCTGCCAATTTCGATGACTAAAGTCCATCCAAGAGCAATAAATACAAGCACTACTTAGCATTGCTTTACAGACTGGAACACAAGATAATACCACAGTCTCCTGAATACACACCGGAGACTGTTGTTTATAACAGTAAGGCTGCTTTCTCCCTGCCCCCAAAATAACTTTTAGTAATTCTTTTCTCCATCAGCATCAAACTGTTTCAGATTTTAGATTTCAAATGCAAGGAAGAGATTTTTCACTATACAAAATCCTCCCCATACGCTGGTTGAAGCTGCTCAGATGAACAAAGTGCATTCATCTCTCCATGACCACCCCCCCAGCACTCTCAAGGTAATGGCAGATGTACTTACCATCCTGGAAGACCTCCTCCTGTGTGGATGTCCTACTGTTTGATGCTCCTCCCAACTCTACTTACAAGAGGCAGCACACATGCTTTTCGCCAGCAGATTTGTTTCGGGTTCTTCTGTTTTTTCCTCTTCCTGCTGCAGATTACTTCCTCTTAAACATTGAGTTTCACAGCACGCACTGACACTTGAGTCCCCAGTTATCATAGAATCATAGAATGCCCTGAGTTGGAAGAGACCCACAAGGATCATCGAGCCCAACTCCTGTCCCTGCACAGGACAACCCCAACATTCACACCATATGTCTCAGGGTGCTGTCCAAATGCTTCTTGAATATTGTCAGGCTTCGCGCCATGACTGCCTCCTGGGGGAGCCTGTTCCAATGCTCCACCACCCTCTGGGTGAAGAACCTTTTCCTAATGTCCAACCTAAACCTCCCCTGGCAGATCTTCCTACTGTTCCCTCGGGTCGTATCATTGGTTGCCAGGGCGAAGAGATCAGCACCTGCCCCTCCTCTTCCTCTTGTGAGGAAGCTGTAGACTGCGATGAGGTCTCCCCTCAGACTCCTCCAGGCTGAACAGACCAAGTGACTTCAGCCATTCCTCGTACGGCTTCCCCTCTAAACCCTTCACCATCTTCGTGGCTCTCCTCTGGACACTCTCTAGTAGCTTCATGTCCTTTTTGTACTGTGGTGCCCAGAACTGCACACAGCACTCAAGATGAGGCCACACCAGATCACCTAGTTGTTGCAACCCAGTTCTTAGACTCCAGATCCTGATCTCCACCTGTTTGGCACAACTGTCCGCAGTGCCTGACCTGGTTCAAACTCTGTTGAATGGCTGAGTTCCCACCGCCCTAAGCGGTGCAAGATCAGAGCCCAGATCAGCACTAGAAGACACTGGTTCATAGAATCACAGAATCATAGAATCGTTAAGGTTGGAAAAGACCCTTAAGATCATCAAGTCCAACTGTTACTTGAAACGGTTGAAAGGACTGCTCAGCTTTGGTGCAGTTTGTATCCCAGACATGGCAGTGTTCTCACTGCTTCATTCTTAACCCACCAGAGGCTTCATTTTAAACAGACAAACCAACCCTCCAAACTCACCTCTCCACCCAGTTCCTCTTGCAAACATTCTCCTGCCGAATCATCCTTGGACAAACATAAGGGAGCAAACTAGCTCCTTTGAAATAATACAGCTTTCGTCTTAAACAAATGGTATTTGGAATTTGCAGTGACGTTGTTGAGGGAGAAGGTTACATGCAATGTTGAGTTTGAGGCAGCTTCTAAGAAATGATGTCTTCTGTAAAAATCCAAAGGCTGCACCTCAGTCGATGCAAGTCAATGTGTCATTGCTGCTTTTATTCTCCAGGCAGTCCCTTGATCCTATTGAACCAAAGGATGTAATTCCCTAGTTCAGTACCTGAGGAAAGCTGCTGTAGGGGAAAAAGACAACAGAGAGACAACTGAGAGCCAAGAAGAATCATGAGGCTTTATCATACCTTGTATTAAGCTGCTGAAGATGGAAAAGCAAGAATGGGTCAGGTACGGCAGAAAGAGGCCCTTCTCTGGGAAGAGGAAGGTGTCGCGAATCCTCTGCTTCCCCTGGGATCAAAGCACAAGCAGTAACTCAACGAAGGCCAAAAGTGAGAGAAAAGATGGTGGAGCAGATAGGACGCCTGTCTGACCAGCCAGCTCTCTCCTGAATTTACTGTTGTACACAGATCGCCTCTCACTGGGGCCATCCCAAATCTCTATCAAAACAGGGCTTAAAAACAAAGCAACGGCTACCACCATCCCTTTAGAGTCAGGTTACCAGAGAGCTGAAGGCACCACACAAGCAGCAGCACATTTGTATGAAGTTCAGGACTTATCATTAGCTCCTCCAATATCACCAGTTTAGTTCAAACTGGGGGAGGCTGGGTTATATCAGGAGGAAGAGCAGCTTCCAGAAAATGGAATTGTATTTCTCCTCCTCCTTGGCAGCTCTCTAACCACTTACAGCTCTGATTAGTCCCATCGTCCTCCTCCTCTCCAGCTTGCAAAGGCCTGGTTTCCTTCTGCTTATCTGATCTCACATACCAGCCCAACATCAGCTTGGATTTCTGATCTCACTCGCAGTGATGTAGCTGTGAGGGTTCAAAGATGGAAGCAGGTTTGTGGGGAGAATATGGTTTATTTGACCAAGTCTTGCAATTGAAGGGAAGAAAGAAAAAAAGACTGGCAAGCTTCAAGGCAAACAAGCAATCTTTTTTATTCTTCCTCTTCCCCATCTCTCAGACAAGGCTTCTTCTACCAGCTGCTCTGGTTGGCTTGCCACCATCCCACACACTGCGTAAATACAGCTCTCACCGTACCGTTGGATGCCACACTGTGGTTAACGTACTCCCTCTAAAAAGCATGCTTGGACTCCAGTCTGTTAGAAGGGTGCATTAAAAGATACAGTGAAAGATCTTTTAATGCCTGCGTGGGAGGTTTGCTAAGAAGAAACTGCCAGTTTAACACATTCTCATCTCTGAGCGCTAATAATAGATAAAAACTTTGCTGCCACTGCAGAGATTACTACAAAACTACGCTTTCTGTTTCACGAGGACTAGGCGGCTGGGCTCCAAATACCAACAGTCGACAGAAGGATGGGAGGCAGGAACAGCCAGGGTCCTTACACTTGAAAAGCAAAATGCTCTATTTATACTTTGTGCCAAAAGATTGTATACTCACATGAGCTGGGGGGGCGGGGGGAAGTCATTTCAGGTCAAGAATTGGGAAGTGATTCAGCCGACAAGCCTAGAGAAAATTTCAGTCTAAATAAAACTGTTATTCTTTTGCTTGGAAATATTTTTAAAGATTTACTCCATTTCCACTTTTTAAAAAAATCAATAAATTCACTAAAATATCTAACCATGGACTTGAAACATTTAACTTGAAATATTTAACACTTATTTGGAATAATTTCGTTCAACCTAAATTAAATGCTTGTCAGCTGTATTTTATTTGGAAAAATATTTCAATTGGAAAAAAAAAAAATCAGTGATTTACATAGCTCAGGTGATTGCAGAGTCCTTTGCTGTCTCAGGCTTGTCACTCCTTTTGTGTGGCACTCGCCCTCCAGTCACACCTAGGAAAGATGGCCTATGAGTATTAGGAAAAGCTTCAGTATGTTCTGCCTGCCTTGAGTATATCTGGCTTTGTATTGCAAAAATTGCACTCCTCCT
Organism: Theristicus caerulescens; assembly: GCA_020745775.1. NCBI lineage: Eukaryota > Metazoa > Chordata > Aves > Pelecaniformes > Threskiornithidae > Theristicus > Theristicus caerulescens. Next base: position 62,123,261 of record CM036564.1, on the reverse strand, counting down.
CTTCGATTTGCAAAGTACCTGGCAACCCAGGAGACAACCGGGACCACTATCCTCACGTCCTCCTGAAGATAAAGAACATTTTTCTTGCTTACACAGAGGTTGCTGTGCCTGTGGTGAAGGTGTGTTACGGGCCGTTATAACCCATCCTCTTCAAGCTTGACCAGCTGTCAGCAGCTAGGAGGGAGATCCCTTCCCTGGGAGAAACGTACCACCCAAAAGAGTGACCCGTTACTGCTATGCTAAAGCCACAGGTCCTCTTGCTGAAACCGAATTTCACCCGTGCCTCTGGGTCTTTCCTTGTCTACAAAGCGTCCCCAGGCACCAGGTGCATGCCACATTCTGGGTTTGTACTTTTTTTTCCTCCTTCCTATGGTTCCTGTGACTTGGATGTTGAGAGAGGCAAAAGCACTACTGCTGAACAAGCCTTTTCTGGCACTAATTCTTTTGGCAAGTACAGTATTTTCAGTAATTTCTGTTCAGAGGAGGAAAAAAAAGCTTAAGGAGGGTAAAGACCTAGTGAGTACTATTTTCTTACGTTTATTTTTCTTGGCTTCCCTTTCTCAGCCCATGTCATTCAGAGACCTAAGAAGTCAATGCATTAAAATAAAACACTTTTTCTAGATAACCGCATCAAGCATGCTCCTGTGCGCAGATGTTCCCAGTATCTGCAAGGCTGCATCCAAATGGCTGGACCCCGCCTGAGGAAAGCAACGCACCCCCCCTGCCAAACCACCCGCTCTTGCCCCGTGCCAACCCCATCCCACCAGAAAAAGCTGAGACCAGCAGGGCTTTGCTCTTGACAGGCAACAAACGTCCTTGTTGAAAAAGGCCTGGTCCTCCCACACAGTCGCGTGGGCAGGACCCAGCAGATGAGGGCCTTTTGGTAGATCTTCACACGACATCAAAAAATGAGAACCGGTCTCTCTGAAGACTTAAAGTTTTGCTCTAAGGAAGGATCCTGCAAACCTTGCTGAAGGCAACGCTTTCTGGCGTTCCCTTCTATACGCACGTGGAAAACCAGGCTCTATTTCTCAACGCAGATGAGGACGCTGACGAGCCAGGCAGGACCGCAGCTGAACACTCAGCAGGAAGATGCACAGAAGAGTTCATTACTTTTGCCATCCATCCTTTATTTTTAAATTCTGCCAGATAGCAGCTGTCATCACGTTGCAAATAGTTTTAGCCACAGTTCCACTACCTCTTATGTTTATTCAGTCAGACTGTTAAAAAATTAATGAAGTGGATGCACTATTGATTTCAAAAGGGCACTTCGCATAGCATCCCAACTCGAACACCGCTCAGTACTGCTGGGGAAGCCTGCGGAGAGGCAATATAGTGAGCGGGTAACCCAGCCCTGTATTTTAGAGAACACAGAAAGCCTCTGCAGACACAGGGTACGCAAACTAAGTTTAAGAAAGGTTTTTGGGAGGCAGAATAATTTTTTTAAATTTAATTTTTTCTTTTTTTTAAACACAAAATCCCTCCCTAAAACTTTAAGCATAAAAGGTCTCATGTTCAAGTATCTAAAGCAAAGGTCCCCAGGGGATGGTAAGTCTCCCGCTGATCCTGGTTAGGTATTAATAGGTTTGTGTTTTTTTTTTTCCCTTTGCCTGCTTTTTAGTTATTGCTGGCAAATAATGCAATGTTTTTATCAGCTACACGTTCCATATCCTACGTGAGCTATGCTAGTGCAGAGGACGTGGAGGCAGCGTCCCACGTGGCACCGAGCAGGGTGGGGGAGGCTGCAGGCACCTGAAGGCTGTACAGAGGGGGAAGAGGAATTAATGTTATTTCAAAAGTGTCAGGAAGGATGCAAAGGTCAGACAGAACTGCAGCAGGGAAGGAGGACAGTGATGGAATGAAGGGAAAAAATCAAAAGAGTTTCACAGACATGTGAACTCCTATATATATATATATATAAAAATATATATATAAGGTAAGAGCAAAAGAGTGAGTATAATAATCTTTTTCTATAATCACATACCTGCTGGGGAATGATCGTATCCAGGCTGGATTTAACTACCATTGTTAATCGTGGCAATGAAATAAAACAGTACTAAAAATTAAATCAAATATCGCCATACCATGCTCAGGAGTAAGACCACCCTCAGGTGACAGGGACTTGGGGACTTCAATCCTGTAACTATGGGGGCAGGGGCCTCCTGTGCTATTAGAGAGGGATCTGCCCCAGCCATAGGTGTCACCAGGATGGATCCAGTGGCACTGGGAGTCTTCAGTTGCTGACCATTCTTTCATTACGCTGTACTTAACACCAATGTACGCAGACAGTTGAATAATTTAGTCGACCAAACACATACTCCCCCCCAAATTAACACACAAAATCTAGAATCATTGTCACATGATAAAAGAATGATTTATTAGAGCAACTTTATGATAAAATTATATAAAATAACAATTTGGTTTTTTAAAGACGTCCACAATATCACCTTGAAACAAAATGTACAGATACTGCCTATAATTCAAACAAAAATAAATTACCATTAAAAAAAAACAAAAGCAGAAAAAAATCGGGGCAGCAGAAACAAATCAAAATTATACACAGCATTTCAAGAGGGTGTGGAAAAGAGAAAGTCATTAATCGATTCAAGTTATACAAACGTGTTTCAGCTTTACTCTCAGACAGCTCAGCTTGCATTTGTGTTGCATGCAAATGGAATGATCCAGTGAACAGTTCAGAACAGCAGAATCAGCAGCATAACAACAGCAGAGAGTGAAATAGGCACAATTCAGCACGGGGCACATCGAAAGTGAACAGGTAGTTCTGTCTGGTCTTTGCAAAAGTTATACACATTTACTGCACTTCAAAAATAGCTAGCGTGATCTGCAAAACAAGAAAAAACTAGTAGAATCTTGCACTTAAATACTTTACACTTTTTTATCTTTTTTTTTGTCTCCTCTTTTTTCAGTAGGCTGTATGTAAACATTTCACTAGTTGTACCTTTACTAAAATACTTAAAGATGATGCAGATGTTCTTTTCTCCTGGAGCATGACCACGACATGACATCACCGTAGATACATTTAGGTCCTCGCTCACAAAGCTCATACACATTCTCGCAGGAATTTACATTCACGCCATCAGAACAGAGTAACAGGTTTTTACATTTGAAAGCGTCGAACTGAGAACATGGTTTTCAAGTATAGTGGAAGAGCCGAGGGCTGGGATTTTGAAAGGTGCTCACGGCATCAGGCACCCAAAGCGTATGGAAACCCAACAGGACCTGAGCACGTGCTTCCCTAAGACTTGGAAAATCCCACCCTTCGTTACATTTCTTTAGTCAGATACAAAACACGCGAAAGCAATATGGTATAAGAGTGACCCACAGGCCAGTGCTGCCCCTACCGAGCGCAATGCAAGGCCCATCCGTAGCTCAGGGAAGCCAACAGGTATCTTATGCACTGATCCTGGGCCACCCAGATACACCACTAGACATCTGTTACGGTCACACTGGAGTCACAGAGAGGCATGTTTTCATGGCTGCATACAGTACTGCTTGTAAGAATGAACAGTCAATGCAGGAGCAATAGTCAGGTGGCTAGCTCTTTGGCTTATCTGGAGCAGACAAGTGCAAGTGGGGTGTACTTCAGAAGCAGTGAATACAAGAAAAAAATATGTTGCATTTCATCATTGACTAGCAGAACTGTTTTAAATGCAAAGATCCAAGGATGAATGTTGTGTCAGGACACAGAAGCATTTTATAGTTTGGCTGGGTCACAAATAAAACAAATCAAGCTGTGCATCCTTCCCCCCTTCACACACACATTTCCAAATTATAAACAGACACCGATTGTTGCATCCTTATTAGTCACTGGAAGAGGTACCATATTTTGCGGGTTGATTTAATTGCTGTAAGGTGTCTGTGGGCTCTCTCTCTCAAGTTCAGAACAGAGCAACCAAGGAAGAAAATCCATCCCTGATGTGTTCATGAATGAAAGAAGAATCAAGCAATTTTCAAGTGAAAGTAAACAGAAGTCCCATCGAGGGCACATTGTAGAGAAACAAAATCCACTAGAGCATAGCCATGAAGATGTGGAAATGTGGGTAACAAATAATAATAAAAGTCAGATATCTGAGTAAGTCACATGTCTCTACAGCAAAACTGAAACTAACAGCAACACCTTATCTGTGAAGGTCCTTCAACTCCTAGAGAGTTGGGGTAGCACCTGGTCGGTTCAAACCCTAACCAAGAAGGGCTTGAGAAATTGTGTCTCATATGTCAGGAACGATACCACCACTTATGATATTCAGCAAGGACACAGTCAGGTATTTCAAGAAAAGACAGATCAGAATAAACGACTGAATGAACACATTCAGATAGTGCATATATTACAGGCAGAAGAACATCAAGGGCAAATTCTTTTTTTATTCTGCATTCATCTACATGAAATCCAGTAGATTTCTTCACGGAAGAGCATCTCCACAGAAGCAGATGAGTCTTATAACCTACTGGAAATCTTGGAAGGATATTTGCACCTATTGTTTACCAGCCAGCATCTTGCACGCTCAAAAGAAACTAATGGCCTGTTGGCATACTCCCATTTTGGGACCAATCCTGTTTCTGCTGAAATCGATAGAAAGCTACCACTGGCTTCACCAGGAAAGCAATCATGGTCTTCACTAGTAAGATTAAACACTTTGTGAGCACCCCTATTTATTTAAATGACTTTAACAGGTTCCCACTGTTACAACATTCTAGCAGAAAAGCTCAGGTAACTACTGAAGCTAACTAAGGAATCCACTACCCACCCCAAAATATAAAGTCAGCACACAAGAAGCAGTCAAGCTTGGGAAACCATTTTCACTGGTTAAACTACACACTGTATGAGGGCAAAGTGGAACTCATCTGCTCACCTTTCCCAGGAAATGTATCCTCCACAGCTACAAAAGAATTTCTTTACCTGATTACTGTTTATTGACCAGGAAGAATGAAAAAGGAATCGATACAAGACAGAAAAAACTGGGAGCAAACACGTCTGGAAGAGATCCCCTCAAAACCAAAACTCTTGTTCTTAAAGCAACAAAAAATTGCTTAGTGTTCTGCAGTTTAACTGAAAGACAGAATACAAAAAACCAACTTTTTTAGACAAGGAATTGCTCAGTGCAACTGCGCATAATCCTTAGTGTTTCTAGGATTATAACAGACCAAAAATAAAATCCAGACAAAAATCCCAAATGTACCAAGTGCTTGACACTGTTCAATAGTTTCTGAAGAGTACCACAGAACAGTGGTCTTTGAGCACTTTTGCATTGAAAAAAAATTCATAACAGAACTAGCCATAAAGGTGGAGCTACATTTAAGCCATCATTTTTTCAGTGCTGTCAAGTGAACACTAGTTCACAGCAACTGTGCAATTAAGTTTATTACATGAGCCATTGGAACAGATGTTTTTCTTAGCAATTAGCTAATCGCAAACATCTCAGTCTTTGGCCCAGCCAAGAGCATTTGTAGCTCATTATAAAAAAGACTGTATATTTAAAAAAAAAAAAAAAAAAGCAGCTTAAAGACAGCATTTGTACCAAAATAATGAAAATTTGGCAAGCTAAACTGTAAAATCTGACTTTTTGTACCTACCCCAAACTTTGGGCCTAAAACATCATCAAAAATAGTAACTGTATTAGTAGTCTTTACATTCATACCATTATTAACTTTTACACTTTCCCAAGAGAAAAACAAAGGGTTTATTCTGTCTTATTTTGGTTTTTGGACTGAAAATAAGACGATGCACAACTTCATTGTGGTCACCTTCTTATAACCGCTGAAAAAGACTTCTTACACAACTGTACTAAGAGTTTCTCCTAGAAACCCATGATATTGCACAATCATTCTGTTGGATTTGCACGATGACTCCAACAGAGTTGTAATGCTTCACTTCTACAATTAAAAGAAAAAAAAACAACAAACAAACAAAACCAAAACAAATATAGTACCAAAAAAAGTGTTTTTTAAATTGCGCCTCATTACAACTGAATAATTATAAACAGGCCAATGCATGAACACTTTAGCTTCGGCAGTATTGAATGGAGTGTATGCAAAGCCTGTTTTCTTATGGCACACTGGAAGAATAAGTGAGTAATTTTCTAAAAATCAGTTTGCCTCTATGCTGAATATGTGCTGCTCCACAGTGCTAGTCTTGTTTAAAAGGCATACACAGACTTTCCATTCACCCTCACAGCATAGATTGGGTTTTTTTGTGCAACATGTTAGCAATCTAAACAACTGCTCCACACAAACTGTCCACAAACCACTCATACACAATACTAATGCGACAGTAGATTACAATGACAGCAATACAAAATATTGTATCAGATCACATATTTCTCTCCATCTGGAATGAAATTTGAATCTTGTAAGCTAGAAGACCCACAGTTCGATTTCTGTGTGTAGTTTCTCATCTGTGCTGGGGACAAAGTCTCCAGCGTGGATCCAGCAGTGTTAGCAGTCCTGACTTTAGTGGCTGTAGATTGTTTTGCAGCAGAAGATGCTTTGTTACTGGCAACTACATCCAAGTTTCCAGTAGGGTCAATGATAGCGTTTATGACTGAGGGGAGGAAGAGAGAGACATACACAGACATATTAGCAGCACTCAGCAGAGTTTCTAAACAGAACGTTTAGAAAACTCATTTTGAAGGCAGTAGAACTGTAGGCAGTACTCGCGTTCATATTAGTCACAATATTTTCTTCATTAATACCTTCAGGCCTAAGCAGCTTTAACAAGCAAAACCTCTCCCAAACTGAAGCTACAACAACGTTCAACTTTCTGGTTAAATTAGAAAAGACAAATTACAGCAGCCAAATGGTAAGCTTTTAGCAGGAACTGAAAATGACGCCTGTATGTTTTTATGTGTCTTTATTAAGCTTCTAGATGATGCAAGAGCTTTTCTTGCCTTTTCTATTGCACAGAGCTCTATATGCAAAATTCAAGTCCAAAAAACACAGCACAGCTTATTGGCTGAAAGAGCTGCTAAATATTATTTCAGAAGAACAGACCTTTGCCAGTTCATCTTATGGGAATATGCTAATTGCCACAAACAAAGCATTTCCACAGCAACAGCTTCCACATTGCAAAAGTCAACAATTTGCTTAAAAATTGGCAGCACAAGATAAATCTACTGTTCATTCCATATGCACTCGTCAGAGAGCGCTATGCTAATAAACTAAACTTCTTCATCCATTCCCAGCTTTCACTGGCAAATTAAGCCACATTATTTTATTTTGTGCAACTTACTGGCATTTGAGAAACAAAAAGAACATTTTACGTGACCAACCTTCAAGCTGTTTTTGAACTCTCCTGAGCTCCTTCAGGATAGAACTGATTTCCTAGAAACAAAAGCATGAGAATTGAAAATTAAGCAACAAAGTACTCAACTGACACAGGAATCTAGTCTTACTCCTTCTGCCTCGTCTGATCAAGAAGATTCAAAGTCAGTTCCAGCCTTGCTTATTTAACAGAAAAGACAAAGCTAGTATCCATGAAGATGATTAAAAGGATGGAGCACCTCTCCTATGAGGACAGGTTGAAAGAGCTGGGGTTGTTCAGCCTGGAGAAGAGAAGGCTGCGGGGAGACCTTACTGCAGCCTTTCAGTACTTAAAGGGAGCTTATAAAAAAGATGGGGACAGACTTTTTAGTGGTGCCTGTGGCAACAGGACAAGGGGTAACGGTTTTAAACTAAAAGAAGGTAGATTCAGACTAGGTACATGGAAGAAATTCTTTTACAATGAGGGTGGTAAAACACTGGCACAGGTTGCCCAGAGAAGTGGGAGATGCCCCGTCCCTGGAAACATTCAAGGTCAGGTTGGACAGGGCTCTGAGCAACCCGATCTAGTTGTAGATGTCCCTGCTCATTGCAGGGGGGATGGACTAGACGGCCTTTAAAGGTCCCTTCCAACCCAAAGCATTCTATGATCTGTATCTAGGTGCATCTGGTGGGTGCATGGGGACCTCTGCTCTGCATCATTTCACCGAGTGCTACTACACCACCCAGTTCATAGCCACAGTGGATTTTACATTTGAAATACTAGCCAGATTAACTGTACGAAGGCTCCTCCACGTCCTCCTTAATACCAAATGCATGAAGATATTTGCAAACTCAACTCCTAGACCAGACAAAGCAATTAGCCACATATATACTGCTGTAACACCGAGCTACACAAGTCCTGCACAGTTATATGCACGCTTAGCATTAACCATATTTGCTGTGTCCATTATTGTACTTAAATCCCTACTGGCAGTCCCCATAAATGACAATAAGAGGTCATGAGAGCACAAACACCACCCTAGGGCTGAAGCTTTTTTATTGCCCTATTATCGAACTGTTATAGGTGAAGAAAACAAACATTCACGAGAAACACCTGTCTACAACTGAAGCTGTGGCAACCACATGGTAGGTGATGATTTGGTAGATGTTTAAATGAAGCATAATGACCGTGAACATCTGTTAAGGGACTGGGTCTTTGAAGATGAATCACAAAGGGAGAGGGGAAGAGTTTGGTGAAACACAACAGCTGGAGGAACTCACTTTGTCACACTTCAAACAGCAACAAAAACCAGCAGTTCAACACAGGCAAATGGACTAGAAATTTCAGAAATGGATTTAGGAAGGGCCAGAGCTTGTTATTTTGGTTTCTTACAAAGCCTTCAGTATTTCACTTGTTCGCATGGTCTTACCTTGTTTGATGTCTTGAGGATTGGCACTTCGTTTTCTGAATTAATTTTGGCTTCCATCTCCTCCCAGGTCCTTTCAGAGTTTTGAAACAGAATCCTGCAGCACAAAAAGTGGAGCAGGTCTTAAAATTGCCATCCAAAAGCTGCTTGTTTAAAAGACTTAATTATCACAAGATGTGGCAACAAAGGATATTAGTGGATTAGTGACCGGACAAAGCACCTTTCAGCTGATTTAGGAACAATCCAAAGTCCTTCCTTAACTGATGTCTTCTAGAGGAACAACAGGCTTTGAAGAGCTTTCACAAGCCCTGGTGACCTGCAGGCTTTCTAAGAGCCTTTGGACAGGGAAGGAAAGAGGAGACAATCCACCAACAGGAATACATTTTCTGCTAACCCTTCACACAGGCAACATTTCAAAGTTAAGGCATCAACAGGCATTACAAATCCAGCATTAAAATTCCAAAGGCCAAACATATGAGAAAAAGAGAAGGCAAATAATCATGTTACCTCTCGTTCACTACACACACAGTTTCCTACATTTAGATTCCCTGTATCTTGATAACAAGACTTTCCAAGACAACAATGCATTATCTTCCACAAGTAGCAAGCCAACAAACTCAGCAGCAAGTCAGGTAAAAAGTTACTTACTTCATTTTTTCAGCTAGGTTTTCTGTATTTTCACGGATTGCATGTGATAACTGGGACACTGGGTTCAACATCAGATTGTCAAAGATTACCTAAAATACAAGGGCAGATCAGAGAACTTGGAGCAGAAGTGGCATATTACAAAACTGGAAATTTTTACAGTAAACATCGCCACTGAAACATCTTCATCTATGGGAATGATATTTGAAGTTCAAGGGAGATTAAGATGACATGCAGCTTTGTTGCAGCACTTTGGCAGAAACACTAATACTAACTTGTTCGGATTTTTTTTCTTGAGGAGTGTACAAAGAGACAGAGTTGTCTGCAGTAAGATAACTATTTAAGCATTTCTGAAAGAAAAAAAATTAAGATTTTCCAAGCTTCACAGGCACCTCCCCCCCGCAAAAACCCCAAAAAGCCAAATCACATTGCAAGAAGTCCCACAAGAAGTCTCACTGAAACCATCTAATGTGATTTATATGAGTTCAAGCCACCTTCACAGCCATGTAATCCCACCATGTTACATTCTGCTTCATTAAAAACAACAATAAAACACCAAACCCCAAATATTCAAGTCCTGTGGTTCAAAAGAGCCCCCAGCCTGCGCAGGTGGGCAGGAAAGCCCACATCAGCTGGGGGCACTCTGAACCTGTATCTTTTATTCAGCCTTGGCACATCTCTACAGGCGAGTGAGAGATTGCTCCAGGCCAGTCACAGGACAGGATGGTACCAGTGGCTCAGCCCAAATTCCCCTCCATCAGCCTGTTTGAGTCACACTCCCCCTCCAGAGCAGCAGAGTGGCTGTGCTGGAGCCCGGCTCTCCCCTCCTGCCTGCACTGCCTCCCCAGAGCCTCTGCTCCAGCTCTTCATTCTCAGTCGGAGCCAGCAGGCAGAAACCAAGCAGAAGCAACAGCCGAGTGTTGTATCAGCAGCCTGCTCCTCTCCTCCCTGTCACCATCACCCTGCTACAGCCCTCACTCCAACACCATCCCCAGCCTCAAGTTTCAGGCCAGGCTTCCTCACCCTTTAGTATCATCCCAGTGATTTCCAGGTTACCCTGGCTCTCTTGCCCCAGAAGAATTGCATCAAATTGCACACATTGGAGGGAACAACGTAGAACAAGTGACTTGCTGCCTGCACAGCATTGCACAGCAAGCCAGTTGTGCCACGGCACTCGAGCCCAGCTGCAGGAACTTCTCATAAGGTCCAGATCCTGCCACTGCTGCTCTATGAGCAGCTCTGACGAGCACGCCCAGTGCAGAAAAATAAGGTGCCTTTATTGATTAGGAACAAATGTTTTTGTGCCATGATTTCTTGCCACTAAACTATCGGTGCTGCAGATTTCAAAGTTGAGATTTTTGTGTTTTTCTTTAAAAGAGCAGTGAAATAGCCTAAGCGGGCTCTGACACTGAATGCTTTCTCCCAAACAACAAGTGACCAAGCCTCAGGTTTTAATGGGATTTTACACAAGAGAGGAAATTTCCAGTCAGTATTGGCAAGAAGGGTGATTCTGTCCCTCTTTTTTTCTTTTTTAAACACTGTTTCTATACCTACAAGTCAGGACTCTTGAGAAGTGCATTTTTTTTTTCAGTAGCCTCCTTTGGCAGCTTAGAAAGAGCAGGTATACATACTGCAGCTTAAAGCAATGTCATATATAAAGTAAAGAAAAAGGTGGCCTGCCTCCTCACGGTTTCTTGTCCTCGTTTTTCTTGAGGGATCCTCTTCTCTATTATCGTTCATATTTTGGTCAAAATCCTTCAGTTCCACTGATCCCGGAGGCACTTTCTGGTAGTTCAGACTTGCTTCTGGAATGTGCTGCACCAACTTGGAAATAATGAGCAATGAGTCATTAAAAATTAGTAGGGAAGGAGGCACACAGGCACTCACTGCAGGTATTGCAAATTTTCAGGCAAGCCCCAGAGGAACACTGATTCATTTAGGTCTTGTTCAGACAGGTATGGGTTCCTAAGCAAATTACTAGACCCCAATCCTGCAGGCATTTACCCACTGGAGTCATCCTACGAAACTCAGTGGGGCTATTCCACTTTATAATTTTGAGACTTGAGCACGTAGTTGAGAAGTACATCTTTGCCTTTTTTGAATTTAAGCTAAAACTCAAAAAGGCCCTGTTTTCCCATATCTTATATTTTAATATACCAATGCAACATTAAAGCCACACTAAAATTAATCAGAAACCATTCAGTAACACATGGAAGAGATGAAAAAGCAATACAAAACCACTGATAATGCAAATAATTAACAGGAAGAACACAAAAGGCAAGACACCCACTCCTGTTTGGTTGACTGACAGACAAAAATTCTAAAAGAAGGGGGGGGGGGGGAGTGACAAGACAGTGACAAGACAGAGATACAAAAATAATGGGATGGAAAGTGCACCTGAGATGGATATGCCAGCCGAAAAGATCTACGAGCAATCTGTGTTAAAACAGAAACAAAGAGATCAATGCTAGTGAATGACTGTGACAGCAAGTATCAAAGAGAACACATGGTCTGGGGTTATTTCGGGTTGACATTCCCAAAAGCGCATTCCTGGGGACCAGCACTGGATGCCCACCCCCCGCATGCACTGAAGCTCATGGAGGTCCTGGTCACCAACCAGTTCTGCAGAGGCGGTCTCGGGCAGCTCCCCAGTTACTTTGAAACGGACTGTGCTGAGTGAAATCCAGCAGCCCTCTGAGCACAGAGAATGGGCTACACATACAGCCCAGGAGACTCTCTGGCTGGCAAAGCACACGGCTCTTGCGAGGAAACCATGTGCCATCCAAGGCCCAGGCTCCCCACACTCTATGCAATAGCACTTGGGTTATACGCAGGCAGAAGGGATGAGATATTATGGTACAGGGGCAGAACAGCCAAAATGTTTAGCTAATAAGCTTCCCTTCTCTAAGCATCCTTTCATGAAGTGCAAAACTAGTAAGTTAGGCCGCTTGCAGCAGTGAAACAGCATCAGAAGGGAAGGAGATATTCCTACAGTCCAGCAGTTCTCAGCACAACCAGTTGAAAACACGGCAAGGACAGTACCTGCTCCCCCATCACCAGGAGATTTTCGTATGTGACCTGGTATGTTCTCATGCTTTCTGTTCTGTCACACCCGTAAGCATTTCCTCTCATCATACCAACACTCATATGGAGCATGGTAAACAACAACTTAACAAACATAATTGAGCTCTTAAGTTTTTTGCTATATCATTGTCAACTTTAAAAAAGACCAACCCAAAGAATTTCACGCTGGGCTAAAATTTGCAGAAGTGGCCAGTGATTTGGGATGACCCACTTGACTATGCTCGCAGCAGCTGAGCTTTCAGTTTGACTGCTCAGCTCTGCAGAAAGCTGGGTCCTGGGAAATCTACACACCCACAACCCAAGGCATCCCAAACAACCCGTGGCTTTGGTAAACAGGAATCATGAAGGTTTCACCCTTGCTGAACTCTTTTTCGTTTTGTTTGGGTATTTTTTTTGCTTAATTTGTAGCAGTACTCAGCTCAGTATGCCAAGAATCTAGGTTATTATAAACTATACAGCTGAGGCTACAAAAACAAACAAAACCACCCCAAACATGCACTGAGGAAACTGAAAACCTCTCTGGCAAACATCCAGCATTGGACCTAAAAGGACAGAACATGAAGAATAAGGTTTAAATCTAAGGCTCCATCTTAACTTTTAAGAGAACACTCAATTTTAATCTTTAACCAAGCTTTGTAATAGCAGTAATGTAAAAAGCAATTCATTTGAGGCTGTGCCACACACTGGTCCAAGGTGAAGCTTCTGGTATGGCATTAAACCCCCCAAAAGTGATTCCAGCATCAGTACTTATTTTTCCTGCATTTTCACCTACTTTATTAGAATAGGTATAAATATTTATTAGCAGAAAATCAAGAGCTAGCAGAATGGCATACAATGCTGCAAGAGCCAAAGCAGTATAAGAGAGTCACACACAGCAAACATTTCTTATTCACATACTGCCTTTTATCAGGTGTTTCAATACATTACTATTATAACTATAGTAGCTATTTCTCATCACTATGTCCTTTCCTAGAATATTTAATATAAAGTTGTTTAATAAAGACTCACAAAATTCAATGCTTAGCATCACACACACTGATCTTCAGATATTTCCTGGCAACTTCCCTGCATTAAGCCCAAATAATTATTTTGGCACAGATTCAGCAGCATCTAGACCAAGGGAAGCATGTCTGCTGATTCTAGTCCAGCTCCAAAGATGTGTGTTTATTAAACCCACATTAGTTTATATTGCTCCCATTCAAAACGTGACCCCCAAGATGCACCATTCAGGACCCCAAGCTATTCAGGATTCACCTCCACATCTCAGCATTGCCAGTAGAAAGTCCTGCTGATTTAACCTGTTCCTGGCTATCGCTAACACAGTGCAGCTCCACTGATACACGGCGGCATTTTGGATGTAACTCAAATGGCCTCCCAGCCGCTGGCCCTGCTGAAACCACGGTGCTATCCAACCCTATTTGGAGTGAGTCTAGTTAAAAGCCTTTACGGTGGTTTCAGCCACCACTGGCTGAACAAACCGAAGGTTATGGCTCCTGATCTGTCTTCATAGGCTCCTACTAGTGCTTCTTCATTTATCCCACTGTAAGATCTCAAAAACTGCTCTAGCAGTAGGTACTGCCAGCAGCATTACCTACAGTGTGACATACTGCTACATTTGCTCTCCTGGCTATTGCGAGGGGGCTGACTGGCACATCCCACACAGCGCATGGCAGTGCTGCAAAGCCACGTTGCAGAGAAACCCTCAATTCGCCTGGGTCTGAGCAGTCCCGGCTTTGTGATCCTGCCATTCAGCATCACAACCATGTGCTTTGGAGCCCATCATTCGCACAGAGTAGAAACACTGTGTTTTACAGGTATTCCTCCTGTAGCAGCACAGGACATCCCTCTGTATGAGCTGACTTAGGGTCATACGCTTTAGTGGCACTCGACAAAAAAGTAGGTACACTGGATTTTCCGGAAGGAAGTGGGTGCTGAGTTATTGGTCATTACCAACCCACAGTAAACGTTTCATTTGCAAGTCAGAAGTAAGGCAGATTTGTCACCTTAACTGCTCAAAAAGAATAATACAAAAGGCAGTTTTGCAGGTGTGGCACTTGCATGGAAATAAAGCAATAAAACACTATCTCGGAGCCTGAAGTTATTGCGACACATTTGTGCACTGTGGCTCCAAACAGCCTCAGGGAAAAACCCCTCCCTGAGCAGGCTGCAGTTGACCTGGGTTTAACACAAGCACAGCCACACCTCCCTAATCTTCTGGGTATCTCCCTAAACTTCTGCTTTGCACCTTCAGTGATGAACACAGCGGGGTCACAGGGCCTCCAACTACTCTCTTGGCAGGGTAACAGGTTTGGTCCTCAGCTTTGAACCCTGCTTAGGACAGGTCTGCAATTCTGACAACAGTCAAAGACAACAGGGGGCCAAGAGTCCCATCTGAACAGCAGATAAAGAGAGCTGTATATTTTTTTAAGCCCATGCTAGTCGTAGACAGGAGGGAATTTGGATTTAAACAGCCACAAAGGCAATTTTGCTTTAGCAGCTGGAGCCTCCTGGTGACCTTGCAGCCAAGTTTGAGCTGAGCTGAGTCCCTGCGCTGTGGCACTGGTGAGCCAAATTAAGAAATCGCCTCTCTCCTCCCCACTTCAGTGCAGACAAACTGTGTTACACAGTTTGGGAGGAAGCCACAGCTTCACTGAAGAGCTGGAGGACAGCACTTCCCAAGCTAACTGCCTTCCTACTTGCCCACCTCACTGGCTGAAGAGCAGAGTCCCTGCCCTCGTTCATCAATACATAGATGGAGGGAAGGGATTCAAGTAACACTAGCGCAGCATTTCAACAGCCCTGGCAGAAAGGACACAGCAGAGGTACAAAATACGCTGATACAGAGCGTGCAGCCAGAGCACGCGTTCAGTACCTTGTCTGAAACAAGGAGGGCGGCTCTGGCTCCCTGGCACAGCAGCACAGCACACCCACTCCATCCTGTTCCTCAGATGCAACTTCAGGGACCAAAGTCTAACTAGAGGCCATGAGATCCTTAGGAAATGATACAACTCCCCCCTCTTGCAAGGCTGGCTGCGGCAGAGAGGAAGGCAAAATAAAGAACACCCTAAATAGACTGCAGTCAATCTTTCAGGTGGTGTTTTTCAGGAGGACAGGAGATGAGGGTTCTTCAATGCTGCCGCAACTGGGGATGCTGCCCTCGTCTCCCACTACAACCGTGCCCCATGTACTTACTAGCATTCAGAGACAGAGATTTCTGTCGTTCGGGATCTTACCTCTTCTCTCGCTGATATGGTGGAAGCAGGAGTGTTGGGCACAGAGCTGAGGGAGGTGCTTGGTCCTGTCCCCGATGAACTCGGTGAGTCCCCATCTCCAGCAACATCATGAATCTCTCGAGCAAGGATGGCCACATCCTTCACCAAGGTTTGGCTGAGCCTAAAGCATAGGGCATGCAGCAGAGCCATTAGGACACAGGATACAACAAGGCTCATATTCATAAAATATAAAAAGAGCAGCCACAAAAAGTTTGGGGGAGCTGTAACCTCTGCAGAGGCTAGGGAAAGCAGGTTTTTTTGGGGGTGCCTTGGCAGGGTGCAGAGGAACACACTGGCTGCACACAAAATAAATCTACTACCCTCCTAAACCCAGCTTCAAAGTAGAGATTTGGTAAAAAGCAAATTCTAGTGACTACACACTACCAGAAAGTATTGGAGACAATCCATAAAGAAGCTTTATGTTATTGCTCCCCCACCCATCCACTCTACTTCCCTCTTTTTTTCCCTTTCCTTTTTTCCTTCCTTTTTTTTTTTGTAGAACACAGTCAATTTTTCTTCTTGGGACTTCTTTTTCCCTTAAAAAGCCCATAAAAGGAAAAAAAGCTTTTTTCTTTGTTACTTAAATAACAAAACCTCAAATTCTCTTTCTTCTTCTTTGTGGTTTATTGATTGCACATCAAAATATGCCTCCACATTCTCCAGAAGGGCTGAGGAATTATGAAGGTAAGCATGGCATACCTTAGAGGGATCTGGTTTTCAGAAACCAAGTCTTGAAACTTCAAGCCCCTTGACAGGTGTCCAGTTAACACTCAGTGATTGCAGCACTCTGCTCTACTTGCTCTAGATCTCAAAAGCAGTTTCTAAATGTCTGGATTGTTGCTAGCAGAGATTAAAAAAATACCCTTCAGACCAAAAGTAGCTGTTGTGGTAATTCTAAAGAAAAGCTTCTAAGAGAAAAAAATAATCTTCCATAGCTTCATCTGTGGATGAATAGCTAGCTTCATCTGAAAGACACTTTCTTCTTTAATTCGAAAAACGAAGCAATGTAATAAAACTGTCAGTTCATCAAAACATTTCCTTGGAAAGAAAATGCATAATTGCACTAATAAAAAGCAGTTTGATCTGCCTGCCTAAGGTGCCCCCTACCCGTGCTGGTTTGGATAGAGCTGTCACCGAAGGCATCCATTATGTGATTCACTTACTGTAAACAAGTGGCATTTTCCCTTTTAACTCTTTCTGACTCCTTTAAACCCCTCCCAGTTAATTTGGGAGCAGCAACGGAAATCAGAACTGCAATTACGAAGCAGACTCTGTGACCGAGCCCTGCAACGTGCAGCGCCAGACAAGTCTGACGCAACCATTTATTTATAGCTGCTGCAACCCCAAGCGCTCTCCCGCGCTAGGAGGGAAGCCAGCATCTCCCACACGCACGCTTCATGCAACACAGGTAATGCAGCCTGGTTTGAAGGCTGACGTGCTTTCTAGCAGCCTGACAGCAACGTTCACACAAGAAAAACCCTTTCGAGATCAGTGCGGCAAGTGATACGGGTGATGTGGAAAAGCTGACCAAAAGCAGGCGGAAGACGGCTTCCTCAGTCGAAAGTATTTCAAGTATGGCCAGTACAGTGGAAGACCAGTATTTCTGGAAAGTTGGCATAACACAGTTGCATATTAGAGATGTCAAACCTCAAATGCCACTGTTTAAAAAAAGACTCTATTTGCTTTACTGCTGAGGTCCTCCAGGCAACCATCAGACCACCAGTATACAACAGGTCCCGTATCCAGGGACATCAAGCTAAGCAACAACTCATTTATACACAGGGCCCAGACAGATTTTCTTGTTTGGATTCAACTGTGCCGAGCAGAGAGGTTTCTGCCCTGCAGCGACTGCTTAACTGCTCCCTCACCAGCTTCAGGCAAAGCAGCTTCAACAGTTTACATATTCAGTCTTGCTAATCCATTTGACTTCCTCTGCAGAGAATTAGGACGTTTCACACCAACTGGTCCGTGCACAGAGAGTGACTTCCAGCAGAAAGCAGAGATAAGCAGGTTACATCTTTTGACAGACTTAGAGCTACTGGAGGAGACCTGTCCACAGCCTCAACAAGAAACAAACCAAAATACAATGCTCTGCACCTTGGCATTTTCTAGAGAGAAGGTACAACCAGCACGGCCTAGCACAGGCTGTAAAGCTTCATGAAAACCTTCCAAGTCTGAACAAGCCTATGTTCAGATATGAAGGAGAGGGAGGGCACAAAAACAACAGGAGAGAGTGCCTCTCTTTCTACCTCCACACCTGGGTTTGATTTGAACACCAAGGAAAACTCAATCCATTTTCAACATGTGGGTCAATACATAAAGCCCCACCTCACCTGGCTATTTCTGCTATCTCTGCTGTTTGCGCCATGAAGTTGTAGGGGTCAGGGTGGTCATCAAAATCTTCATCGTCATCTGTTTCTCTGCCGTTGTGCTTCTGCTTGCTCAGCCCAGAGCCACGTGTCCTCGGTGTTTGTGTGGCTGTTGAAGTATGGGAGCGTTTGTGTTTAGGGGAGCTGTGATTTGAGCCATATTCTTCTTCCGAAGTAGAAGTGTAATCTGAACCCTGTGGTCTCCGCCTTGATGCTTATAAAAAATGAATTGGTTTCAGACCGAGGAAAGTAGTAAAGAATAACTACAAAAGGGCAAAAAGGTAACACAACACTAGCCCAAGAGCACAAGGAAAGAAGAGTTTCTGTGCAGATGTGAAGTTAAACAGCACATTCTCAGAGCTTATTTCAAAGTTGAGCACTTCTATGGCTCCCATTCACTGTGCAAATTTGGAGTGGGAAATTCCAATGGAGAAGCAAAACGACTGTATTAACAACTCCAATGTAGTAAATTATTACCACAGACTTGGCTTTGCATGCACAGAAGCTCTGTGTATAAGTAGCACACGTTTCAGACTCCTCATAGTCCCAACAGAAGTCCTTTTCTAAAAAGAGCCCAATTTTCATGCCTGCAGACACCTTTCCAATTAGCTGCGAGTACAAGCAAAAAGAGGGGATTTTTTTCAGTGAAGAACAGACTATAGTGCTTGGTGTTATTTGCAGAAGTCCACAACCCCACGTTTGCCTCCTGCCTTGCAATTCACCATTAACGACACGCTACGAGAAAGAGCGTTCACACAGTCAGGACTGGCTTCAACCCGTGGAGCCAAGTGGAAGCTGCCCACTTATCCCAACCAGTTCTGCAGATCTGTAGACAGCCAGGTCCTCGCATGGGAAGCAACGAGATGTCCTTATTTGAAAATTGGGCTCCTAGTGTTCACTGCCTCACTACACTCTCTACGGATACCGCTTCATTCCCTTCTGTCCTTCCCTGGAGAATGAAGACCCAACAAACACAGAACCAGCCGAGTTACTTAAAATTAGAACACCTAAAAGCTTCATTGTGTTACCAAGATTATCATAACGCTGAACCACTGCACGTGAATGAAGCCAGCATCATAGATCATACAAACAAAAATAATGAATTTGGCATATAGGATGCAGGTTGAAACTATAGTTACTGTATAGTGAAAAAAATATTCCTAGACATCGCTATCTCAGGTATAGCTATACAAATGTCTTGGCTTACAGAAAAAAAATAAAGTTGCTCATATTCCATCAGTAGAGATGTATTTTTTTTTTTTTTAACACAGGTTTAGAATCAAGAGGTCACCCTGTCATTGAACAGCAATGAAGAGCCTGATTTTCCATCCCTGTATGCCAAGGGAAATCAGAATCAGCTCCCTCGGTACCATTCAAATTGCACTGCGTAAACAAATCGTGTACACAGAGGAGCAGGGGAGACAGGCCCTTAGCTTTCAGACTTGGTAACTTGGATTATTGTGATGTTATCTGTGCATTTCACATAAAGTTACTTCAGATGGCCTGACAATCTACTGGCAATTCTGGTCTCATGGCCAGATAGTTCATTTTGTTCCTCCGTTAGCAAGATTAACTTTCCCCCACTGGGAGAGTTGGAAACTATTGTGGTTAGCTAAACGCTTTAAGAAATACTTGAAAAAAATCAGCCACATCCACCTCCTTACTTCCAAGGCTTGACACTCAATGCTTTCAAGGGTTATTGTATCATGCTAAAAAATGTCTTGATGGCACAGTAAAACAGTTCAGTTTATCAACGCTTCACTTTTGTTCCAGGAACAGAGTGCTAGGTGTTCATTCGCTATATCGATAAATAGCATTAGTATAAGAACATGCATCACACACTTGGTACAGCACGATGAAGCATGAAGTACACTAGTATACTTAGAGCTTGTGCAAGGTCCACAATCCTATCAAGGAATTAGGAGGTTAGTATTTTAAGAGCAACTAATTCAGAGAAAGGATTAGCATCATCTGCTGCAACTATGCACAAGGAAAGGTGTTAGCATGCTGCTACAGAGCTCTGGAAATCAAAAACCAATTCATTTAAACCAAGAACTGGCCAACACTTATCATTCTTCTCCAAATGATCTGAAGTCTGTGCTCCAAAGACAGAGGGAGTGCAAAGAGTGCCTCCTGTTTGGAAAACTCTGACCACATTATTTTGCTTTAAATTTGTGTTTAACAAGAAGTCAATAATAGCATCATCTCAAAAAAGGCAAGAGAAGAGACTGTACAGACTCTTAGCTTATTCACATTCTGATTTACATGCATATACAAATGTGTAAGAAAAAAAATCATTAAAATAAAAGGGAAGCTAGATGCACTAAAACAATCCAAATCAAAACAAGCAGTAAATAACATTTTTAGCATGCAATAAAAATGAACACTGCAAGAAGGATAATTATTTCAACAGTATGAAAATATAGGAAAAGGACACATCCAGAATTCTAAGACCCCTTACAGAAACACAGATCTGCTGAAAATAGCATCCCTCAACAGGCCTGAGAGGCCCAGGCAAAGGTGTTTGTCCTGTCCCTTTGCCCCCCCCCCCCGTCATTCCTAAAAACCTAAGCAAACAGATCTGCTTTGCCACATCCATGGTAAGTCGACGACTATGGGCATAGACCAGGACTTAAACCAAAGGTGTCGGGGACGAACTCTGATTACCAATTACCACCTTAGAGTTGTCATCTGCATTGTCCCCAGCTCTTAATTAAAGACTGATTTCAATATGACAAATGTTGATATTGCAAGGGTCTGTTGAGTGCATAGCTACAGGGCAAGATAGCCCCAAAACCTCTGCCTTGTGAGAAACATGACTGCGCACCTGCCTTACCTCTGGCAAAAGTGAATGAGAATACACAGCAGAGGGAATCTCTTGGGGAAATCAATGCATAGTGTCCAGCTCCACATTTGCATTTACAGGAAGAACAAGGGAACAGCCTCCACAACACAGGGATATTTATTTCTTGTTCTCCTGTTTCAGGTGCCTTCAGACCTGCCACCTTGGACATCAGCTGTCATCAACACCATTATAAGCTCTCTGGGAGCAAACTCTGAATCTTAGAAGTCAAAGAAAAACAGAACAGAATTCCTTGTAGCACTGGAAAGGCATTAAATTCTATCTTTTTAACAGGAAAAATGGCTAACATGCTCCTGTCAAATGGCAACTGGCCGTTCAAAAAACAAAGTCACTGAAAAAAAAAGAAGAAAAATAGCCATTTGCAATATCCTCACAGACAACACCACAATAATACCTCACTAGGTATGAGAGATGCTCTGCTGTCTCCAAACCCACAGGAAATCTCAACCTCCGTACCGCTCGTTAATGCAGACCTTTGTACTCACCGATGCAGCACTCGTATTACTGAGATACCAATCCCTGGCAACCATGCGCAGCCTATAAAGAAAGAGGGCAATAGAGGAGAAACATAAAGCACGAGCACTTACTGGACGAGGAGGAATACTTGACACTGCTTGAACGGGCCCTGCTGAAAGGCTGCTTCGCGGACGCAGCGGCTGCCGTTTTCCTTGCCGCAGCTCTAACCTCCGAAACGCCCGTCTTCCGATAGGACTCCACACTCCGGCCTGAAAACCCCGACCTTGACTGCGCCGTCTCAGAGTCACTGGGCACCGTAAACGAACCTGCCCGTTTCCTCGGCATGGCAAGGATGTCCAGCCGGGAGAGCTTCTTCGTCTCCGTGGACTGCTTGGGGCCCGGAGCGGTGGCTTCAGGGTTGGAGGCTGTTTTCTCAGTATCGACGCATTCGTTGTCCGAAGCATCTCCCAGCCGGGCACGACGTAGCTTCGAGGCCCTCGTGGGACGTGGGGTGGATAAACTGTTGGAGCGGGTGAGAACTTGCTGGATTTTCTGCACATTCGAGGTCGTTTTGCTGTGGTCCTCCTTGGTGGCCTGAGTAACAGGTTTCCTTCTGGGAACTGGCCGGGTTACAGAGTGCTCATGGTCAGACACGACTGCGTCAGGGACTGGCAAGTAGGGCAGGCTCGAGCTTCTCTCGTCATCCGTGAAGTCCAGCGACCCTCGAGCCCCAGCGCTCCGTTTCATCTGGAAGCGTTTGGCAGCCTCCGCGCGGTTTGATGCCTCCGGTGCTTGCGTTTTCCGCTTCTCCGTCAGCCTGTCCCGAGCGCTGGGCTGCCCGCACTGGTCCTGGATGGATGGCGTGGAGGAAGATTTCTCCTTCTGCAAGCTCGCAACCGCTTTGCGTTTTGGCGCGCTCGTTGGGACGTTCTTGCCGCTTACCAGGCTGACTGTGCTGGCGGTGTCCACATCAGAGTCCCCTGACAAGGAGTCCTCCAGCTGACCAGCAGTTTCTGAGGGCTCCAGCTGTTGGCTTTGACCAAGTAATTTGGCTTCCAGTGCTGCCAAGGCAGTTTCAGTGTCCTTAAGGAGAAGATGAGTCTCCTGACCAAAGTCCATACGGGTTGACCGAACAGCCTCTAAATCTTTAAGCAGAGGATGACTTGAAATATGCGGGAGTTTATTTTGAGGAACACCACTGCTTGATTTATCTTTGGTAAAACTTTCCTGTCTAACAAAAGACGATGTTTCCTTTCCTGATACGTTCTCCTGATCTTGAGGAAGACCCTGGTGAAGGGAAATAACCACTTTTCCTGCTGCATTAATGTAAGCACTAACATCTTTGACCGGTGGCTTTCCAGGAACTGGTGTGCCAGCAGACTTGAAGGAAAACTCCTGATCCTTGCCATCTTTGTCTGCTCGAGCATGGGACACACTCAGAGAGAACTTTGAGGGAATCCCCACATCGTTGCTGTCATCACCAATGTAGAACGAAGTAGAAACTGGCTCACTTACAGCTCGCACGTTTGAGACCCGGGAGGCTCCTGGCTGCCGGCTCTCTGGTTTTGTTTCTTCCCCCATCTGCTCTAGCATTTTATTGTTCTCTTTATATTTCTTGCCTTTTTCCATGCTGAAGCCATCATCAGATCTGCTGGCATCGCTGAGGCTATCTGGATCCAAGTCTTCTTGGATGAGGAGGTGGCTGCTGGAATCGCCATAGGCTTCCACGCAGTGGTCCTTCACGATGGTTCTCTTGGTAACCTCAGAATAGGACTCCTGGCAGACCAGGACCGTGGGCGTGGGGCTGTCTGATTTATCACTTGGTGGGAGTTGGGGAAGAAGGCGCCTTGTTCTCAAGGGCACAGCGTTTTCTGGTTCACCGGGTTTTGGGGCTACATTGCTTTCTGAAGGGAGTTAAGTGGACAAGAATCAACTGTTGTACAACTATACCACTTATTTATTTATTTAGGAAGAGCTTGATCTTGCAAAGTGTAAGTCCACAAAAGCACTCACAAGACACGTGCTTAGAACTAAGCTTTTATGTAATAGTAACACCAATAGGGCCTGGCTGATGCTCGGTCCCTCGGGTTTATCAATACAGACGCTTAAAGTAAAATTGTACTTAATTCCTTTGCTGGATCAGAATGCTCAACACCTTCCCTCTCTCAAGGCAGGATTTCAGATTCATTCTCCCATAATATACCTCTCAGTACAAGGACATACTTTATAGGGTAACGGCATTGCTGGCATCAATCTACCATAAATCAGGCCACGAGAAGGAGATGAAAAGCAATCAGACAAATCACTGCAGTGATGCAGTGTTTTAAGTGTTATTCTACACAACATAGCCCATTTGGCTAAGTAGATGGTGTTTTTCGCAGTACAAGTTCTCATATGATCATATCCCACAGCAAAGTCTCAGGAGAAAGACCCCATAACAATAAAGAGGCTCTGAATTTTTGGCTCACCACCCCAGCGTGGGTGGGTTTATCAGTGTGGACACACTTCATAGAAAGGACGCTTTTATTTCTCCCATGCTGCTGGCCAGGACTTCACATCTGATACCGTCTTTAAATACCTGGAAAACTGGTTATTTGACTATGGTAATATTTCAAACACTCCAGGAGTCAGGTTCTCACACAGTGTGAAAACAGTGGCAATGACCTCCGAAACAAAGGTTTCTTCTAATCTTTACTGAATCTATCTATAGCTGCTGATGGCATGAAGATAATGACAAGTATTTCCACCCAAAAAAGTTGAAAATGTTTACAAAAGTCAACAAAGCGCTCTTCTCCCTTTCTCACATACTAACAGGACCACAGGGTCTGGAAACTGTCTTCCCAGTTACAATGGGAGCATGATCTCCTCCCACTCCCGTTCTCCCCTCCATACCCAGTTTTCTACGCTGATCTCCATGCTTCAAACCTGCCACCTGACAGCAAACCCCAGAACAGCCTAAAATTCTCAGCACAGCCAGACACAGGAGAAGCATGCAAAAAAAGCACAAGTCAGCAATTGAGTCCAAGGCAACTTGCAAAGGGCTTTCATCTGGCATCATAAGGCAGTCTAAAGAATCACTACTCGGGGCTAGTTAACACCCAAGGCCCTTACGATCTTTCTCCTTCCCAGGTGCCCTTTAGTCATGTCAAACATAACATTTAAGTATTTCTTGCATGACTCCGAAATGCAAACCAGTGGCTCTCTCCATCTTTACTCCACTGGGAACGATTCACTCTGTCCTTCCCATCCCCAAATACATTAGCTAAACCAGAAAACAAGCCACAGCCAGATGCACATAAGCCCTTAAATCCTGCTTTTCATATCATCCTGGCTTAAATTCAGCCACTTTCAAAAAGTAATGTGAGGATAAGACTTACCTGCACCTCCACCACCCTGCCCAGAGACAGATCCAGAGTCAGAGTAACTGTCCGCAAGGCTCGCCCACCTAGACACCCACTTCTGACTCCCTTGAGATGCTGCAGACATCTACAACAAGGTGGGGAAGGCAGTGTCAGAAAGAAGGTTTGTAAACCAAATCCTAGACACAAAATCTCTCCTCTCATACACGCATCACTCAGTCTCCTCAAAATGGAAATAAATCTACGCATCACATTTCCATCCAGACAGAAAACCCATCTACGCCTCCATCATCCCAGCAAATCCACCTAGACTGCCCGTACCTGCGCATCAGCCTGAGACCCACTCACAGCTTTTGAGGCAAATGCCTGGAGCAAGGTTGACTTCTGATTAGTGCCATTTTCACTGATTAGATGCTGATGAGAACCGGAGTCATCTTTTTCACCTTTAATTATTGGTCTAAAGGCTGAAGAGATTCTGGAAAATTCAGGTGACTCAAGAACACCAAAAACCTGAAAAGGCGTTTGCATGGGAAAGATTAAAAACCAAGAAAACAGGAAAATATTACCCCAAAATCCAAATCCACGAAGCATTAGTCACACACAAACTATGATCCAAAAGGGCCAGAAACACTTGCCAACACTTCCATACAAACTAAGTAAATAATTTTCTTCTTTACTCCACAGCAGCAGTTTTAAATACACTTATTCATAGAATCCCACTCACACCCACCTTTTCTCTCACCATCATTATTTTGGTGTGTTGCCTTTAACAGTAGTAACTTTCATGGAAAAGGAGTCCCTTTTCAGCCCTGAGAAATTTAGGATGAGTGTCAGGATAGCTATTTACCAACTAATTCACGGAGAACTAGAAAAAGCTGGGGAAGCTCCATCTCCAGGGTCTTTCCTAGACTGCAGCAGCGAGTGGGCTGAGCAAAGCAGCCTTGCACTGCCACGTGAGGACCTGGGAAAGGATGCACCTCAGAGACGAGTGAGTGCTTGAGCTGACTGGCCAGATTCCCCTCTGGAGATAAACAGGCTTTCCTATGGGGGTCACCAAGATCCATGCCTCCAAAGGGCTTGTTTCTCTTCCCTGACTAGAAGTAGTTCAGAGGAAGATGCCACCATGGATAGTACCTAGGCTGGGCTAGTTCTCCACTCTCACTTCTATCAAAAAAAAGTGTGTGCACGATGGTGGGGGAATAAAAAGCAGAGTCACCGCAAAACCTCAGCAAGTCCAGAATTCACACCGTCTTTCTTCCTGGACAGAAACACTGAGGTGCAGTTATCAGCTGTTTCCCAAGTGGCAGGTCTGCACTGCGCCAAGTCTACAGCAGAGTCAGGAGCAGAACTTGGCCAGCTTGCCTGCCCGAGTCACATGGCTGCCAAGACTACTCCCCAGAAACAACTGTATTTTTGTGGCATTTTTCCTCCTATTTCCCCACCAGAACAATTAACCATCTAATGTCAGGACTAGGGCCTTGCTGTGGCTTAAACACCCTGCCCTGAAAGCTTCCGATCACATTTCAAACAAGATGTAAGGAACAAGTATAATAAATAAACAAACGAGGGAAGCTAGATCCAGGCTCACTGTATACCAAGCTCTAAAGTCAGGTTCAATTAAGGCTTCCTTTAAACCTCACCATCCTCCTGCCTACGCTTCACTAAATCTTCATAGCAACTTGCCAGTTTTGTTTTCATAATAGACCACAGATGAAAGTTAAATGTGAAAATCAGCCAAACTTTGGTTTGCCCTGTGGTTGCTTAGTTGGGTGGGGTTTTTTAAGCCTCTCCCTCATCGCTGGGGTTTTGTTTTGAGGCTATCACTCACTTTGCAAAATCCAAACAAGTATAGATTCATCTAGGATTGCCTCTGCCCTAGACCACACCCTTCGCTATCTCAACTAGCTGCCACTTGCCCTGCCAGCACTCCCTTTCTAAGCAGGCACAGCCAAATACAGAACCACCTACCGCTACGGCTTGTGAAGAACCAACACAAGCACCAGCCCTTGGCCTGCATTTCCTTTGGCCTACCACGGGATGCTGCATCAGTGATGGGCTTCGTAGCAGTAGGCAGGAGGTGACGCAACGCCAAGGCAGAGGCTTGGGAGCAGTCCTGGAGAGCAGAGCTGCTCTGAGCCACAGCTCTCGGCAGCATCAGCTTGATCTTTATTCTGTTGTTGCCTTTCCTCTAAACAGATGGCAAGCCCACTCTTGCATTTTTGCATCCAAATCCCATTTTGGAAGCAAGGCAGCTCTTTGCTGTGGGCTTACCTTGCCTTCTTGCACTCTGTGGATTTTTTTGTTTGTTTGTAATTTTGTTGTTTTGTTGGCATTTTTTAAAGACCAGCCTCACAGTTTGTTGGGGCCTATCCTTAACAGAGGTCACCCAGGATGACTTCCCACCCCTAACCATGAACCCCCGCTGCACCCAATTCAAAAGGGAGCAGTCCTTCACAGCAACAGCTACTGAAGTTAGACTCTCCAGCACAAGATGTAGAAGCTCAGACCTCCAGCCCTCAGCTCACTGGCCAAGCACAGAAAAGCAGCATTTACCTGATCTATCATTTTTCGCGCTTCTTCCACCTCTTTATCCTGTGACTCCGTCTCAATGGTGTATGTGCCCGTCTCGCTTACGCTGTCTTCCTCATCATTCCTCCTGCCCTGGGCAGACTTTACCTCTGGAGGTGGAGCAGAGGCAGGCTCTGGTTCTGACGATATAACAACGCGTGGAGCCACTGGCACGGGCAGAGGTGCTGGTTTCTCAGTGCTCAGCTTCCCAGACTGAGCAGTCTCCCGCAAGTACTCGGCCATAAAATCCTGAGCCAGTTTAGACTTCCTCCCAACGCTCCCATAAGTTTTGGTTGATGCTCTGGAAGCAGAGGAGGATGAAGAGCTGATCCGATCCTCTGTTTTCTCCCTCTTGAAGGAGCTAGTTCTTTGGGTCCCAGAAGAGCTGTTACTGGGTTTGCCCGCCTGGGCCCCGAGGTGGGACGGTGGCACAGCATTTCCCAGCTTCTCTGCCGGCAATGCAGTCTTGCGCTTTTCAACCTTGGTCTTCAGCCCTGGATCAGTGTCACTCTGGGAGGAGTGAGCGCTGTGCGTGAAGGACTGCGACCGCTTCTTCCGCGGCGTGTCCTCGAAGAACTCGATGACGAAGGCTTGCTTGTTGTGCAGCATCTCATGGGGATCACGCCTCATCTGGCGCTGCAGCCTGGTTTGCTCCGTCGCGCGTTCGCTGCCCGTCGTCGTCTCCTTCTCTGCCTTGGGTGCCACGGGGTCTTCAGAGTCGCTCTGCGTCCCGTCCTCGTGCCTATTGCCTGGAAACAAGGTATGTAGATTTGACTTTCATATTGTCCGCTGCTGTGGCCCTGTTATTACCTCCCAGTTGAAATTTATCATTTCAGTTAAAAGAAAGAAGTCCTGTAGGATTAAACAACTCCAAAGACATCCACTGTGGTACAGGGATTGCATCCCATCAGAGGAAATAAAAGAGAAGGCAGCTGTCTCCTGACCCCACTTTTCACAACTGGCTGGCTATCAAGTTATTAAAAAATAATTTGAGAAATCATTTCAAGCCCAAGGGTTTCTGATTTTATAACGCTGATTGTTTTAGATACCTAATGTTTTCTTTCTTTCTTTTTTTTTTTCCATTTAAATAAATATGATGACATTATTTTGCTGTTCTGCCCAATTACTGTAGTCCATGATCACCTCATTATGTTCTCTCTGTTACAGAGCAGAAATTTCTCTGCAGGATCAGTAAATAAACCCTGCACACTGCATCCCTTGAAACCAAATCCCCACGTTGAGAGACCAGATCAGTGTGTTACGAGCGCATGCACCTCTGAGCACCCACATTACCCCCCTTTACAAGGGGGAAATAAACCAGAGGCTTACAGGAAAGTGAATTTGCAGGAATCACACCATGACACCCCCATGAGTTACACCATCCTATCACCAGCCAAGCAAAGGTTAAATCGTTACTTAAGAGTTCATTAAGCTTAAAGTAAGTTTATAATTATTTTCACTTATGTTAGCAACAACCATCTTTACAACCTTCTCTATGTATCAGTGATGCCTGCCCCTCAGCACCTTAGTTCAGGACTCTCAGAAAGTAAGTTAAACAAAAAGTTAAAAGTAAAACAAAAAACAAACCTTTTTTTTGGAGAAGGAAACGGGTGTGAAGGCACACAACACGATTCAGTCAACGACCAGGAACCTGTCATCGGGAGAACGGGGAAAGAGGTCTCTGCGCTCTAGACTGTAATATGCAGCAAGATATACTGGCTAAAATACCACGTGTTTGAAAGGAAAACTGCTCAAACCTACTTTGCAAGTTCTCCAGACACATGGGTGAAGACCATTTATTACCTCGAGTTAGCTGTGAAAGATTAGAATTTAATACAAGATCCATTCAACCCAGGAGTCAGTCCTCTGAAGAGTTTCCTAACACCCTTATGAAGGAAGCCAGCAAACTTTGCATTGTGCCCTGAGGACTGATAAGCTTCGTCCTTGGAAGGGAAAGTTCTTAAATTAAAGGGTCTTGGCTAAAGAACTCTGCTGAATGCAAAATGGTGAGGACACAAGGAAAAACACCCACCATGCCCATGGATGCCCCAGCAGAACACCATGCACATCCCCTCAAGCTGCTAAGACCTGAATTCTCTAGTCTTGATACCAGGCTTTACATTCACCACATTCCTG
Organism: Theristicus caerulescens; assembly: GCA_020745775.1. Classification (NCBI taxonomy): domain Eukaryota; kingdom Metazoa; phylum Chordata; class Aves; order Pelecaniformes; family Threskiornithidae; genus Theristicus; species Theristicus caerulescens. The sequence goes on along the minus strand of CM036564.1, from coordinate 62,093,825 downwards.
AAAGTGAACAGACGTTACTATTGAACCATGACGGTGGGTGTCTCTGATCCTGAAGACCCAAACCTGGTAGGCAGCCAGCGGCAGCCTCCAAGACATCTTCAAAATTAGCCCTGCCAGAAGAACATGTTACACAGCTATCGCAGATAAATGACACCTTGTCCTTTGCTAAAGCAGGGGTGGATAAACTCCTCAGGCCACCAACACTGTATGTTTTAATCAAATGTCCAAAGAGTTGATTTCTTGATATGCAAATTATGCATTAAATTACCTCAGTTTCTTTCCATGCTTTATGGACTGTAAAGAGGCAGGTGCAGTCAGTCTAGTATTCCTGTGCATCGCTCAGGAGAATCCTAGGATGAGTAGCAGCTGCCTAACTCTCTAGTTTTCTCCAAGAGGAAAGGCCAAAACGACTGAAGCACAGTTCTATCCCTGACAATGTTCTCCAGCAAGTCAACAAAATCCAATATTGCAATAACAAAAAAAACCCCCAACCCAAGCCCCCCAAACCCTCTATCACACAGTCACAGCAGACTGAAAATAAGACCCTAAATAATCAGGCAGGGCACTTCAACACTGTCCCTTATTGGGAAGAACTAGAAACAAGCAATGAACAAAACAGTTCAATTTCCATGCCATGCCAAACCCCAGAGCTGGATATGTGAGACCTTGACCGTAGGGGCTTCTCAAAAAACTGTACGCAAAACAGCAAGTTGGAGGTGTAATAGGTAAAACTCTTCATATTACGAGGAGGTTTTTTCTGACAAGGACCAAGCAAATACTCCTTTAAGGGAAAACAAGGTATTCCTCTTGTTTAAGAAGGACATCAAGCACAAGTAGGTCTGGTAACCTTCAATATGACTTCATCAGTGAAAGTTGCAGCTCAAAATGATAGCTCTTCCAGAAGCCTGCAAGGCAGCGAGAATGCAGGAACCAGTGGCCTCCTCCTAGCTGTTCATTGCATGGCCCAAGAGAGACATCCGAGCAAGCCCAAATCTTGCAAAATATATTCAGCCACATGAGAATCATGTGAGTCCCACCAGCTGCACTAAGAACTGGGCTCCAAACTACACTTCAGACCTTTGAAAATCCCCAAAGAATTCCTCACAAGTGACACGCTTAACAGGACGCAGGTCCACAAAACCTGAAGTTTTTGAACAGAGCAGGATTTCAGAGCAGCTTTAGTTTAAGAGAAGAAACCTTCTTCAACAAGCACAACAATTTCCTCCATGGGTGATCATGCATATCTCAACTCTATCACCAGTCTCCGTGTGAGGACCTTTGGTCATCCGACCAAGTGGCTCTGGTCATTACAGCCATCAGGATGATCACACTTAGCCTCCAGAAGACTACCGCTAAAAAGAAAAGTCATTCCTTCAGCTAGGAGAAGCCAAGAGAAGAAAACCCACTGAAATACCTGTGTTTACCAGCTTGCCTGACCACATGGAAATTATTTTAGAGATTTAAAAATCAAAATCCTTTTTTTCAATCACTGTTACTTGCTGAGCTGGCATTATAGATGTAGAGGAACCAGATTAGAATGTCCCCAGGCCAGCATCACACATGACTTCAGGGCCAGGTGAAGAGCCTGCTAGCCAGATTCAAAACCATTAACAGCCATTAAAGAAATATTCTTCATCTTGCTAATTTGCAGCAGAGATAATTAAGTCCAGTTCTCCTTGACAGGAGAAGGGTTTTCCCCCTTTATTATGCTGCATTTGCACGGCCAACAGAGAACTGTGTCCACATGACAAGACATACACTCACCTTTAAGCGTCCTCACATGAACTGGCAGGTCACTCTTTGTACTGTACACATCATCTCCTGGAGACTGCCGTCTCATCAAGCTTGGGTCATTCTGGACAAGCCAGTCAGCCACTTTGCTCTCTGCTGACATCACTTCTGTATGAGCTGGTTCCTTACTATACGGTCTTCTCTGTCTGAGCGAAAATTTAGTTACGTGGTCTTTTATCTTTATTTTACCAGGGGTACCATCATCAAATTCAATGGTGAAAGAGGCATGACTCTGTACAACGGGGGCTACTATAGCATCAACATCCTTTGTTGGGATCTCATGGACCTGTGTTTCTGGAGATTTTGATGGCTGCTGAAATTCTTTAGTCGGAATCTCAAAGTAACTTGGCTCTCTCCGGAAGGCAAACACGGACTGTTCTTGGGCATCTCTATAAGCAGAAATATTACCATTCAGTTCCTCTTCATGTTGGGTTATCTCTTTTGATCTTTCTACAAAAGGGGGGGGGAAAAAAAAAGGCAAGACAACCTTAAATTCACAAACATTAGCTGAAATGAGTTAAAGAAAAAATACAAGTTCTGTTTTACATAGCTTTGTACTCTGGCCTCATTACTGAAATTGGTGCTTACAGCCCAGCTGCAGTCTGACCAACATTTGTTATATTTACTTTGTCCTTTCTTCCATTGCTCCCCAAAGAGAGAGCTGAGCACACACCCATGCACTGTTGTATGTTTTGGCAGAACCTATGTGGTTCGTGGCACTTTAAGGTTTCTGTATGCCTGGGCTGATGTGGAAGGAAGATATGCTGTTTCACTTTGCTGAATTCACTTACATGCACACCTACTCAACTTTCTACACTTCAAAGGAAAAGCTTGAGTGTGCAAAGCTAATGACAGGTATGTTTTTGCTGGATCAACACCTAATTTTGTAACATCACCAGGGATAAAACCACATTTTTTCAGTAGTGCCCAAACTTCTTGGCTAGAGGGTCACTTAATTTATTTCAGCCTCTTAGGGGGGCTACTAATCACAACCCCTCTCTGCAAGAGAAGAGATACACTGCACATGCATTGAAATAAGAAACTTCTTTGTGCGGTAAAGCATATGCTCGATAGAAACAACAGGTTTACTGCACCAGTGAAAAAAGATGCATCTTCCATGCATACAGATTCACAACAACAGGAGTGGTAAGAATAAATGGCTTCCAAGGATGATGAGGTGAGAAACAAATTGCTTCCACACCAATCAAATCCAGTCAATGCATGAGCTCTTAAAGTGCCTCTTAGATAGGAAACTCCTGGGAGACACAGTGGATGGTTTATTCAGGTGGGCTGTGTACGATCACTGCTGTTTAACTTGGCCTTAAACAAGCTTAGCGAGCCCTTTCTCATACATACTGAATTATTCTGCAACTGCCATGTCTAACGTTCAAATATTTTAGGGGAAAAATTTTAGTTCTCCCTTATTCTGGTTTTATTGGCAGCAATCTACGCATAGGAACATGCAAATACAAGTACAAAAAAAAGTGGTAATTAAAGGCTTCACACAGTAAAGACCAAAATACGCAGAAATTTTGTACCCCCCCCCATCTTCTCCCACCCCAAATCACCTCCATTACCTGAATAATGTTCCTCTTGCCTTCTGTCCTCCTTGTTATTTGCATCATCTTCCCCCCACCAGGAGGGCTGCCCATAAAGAGGGGTGCGGTAAGTATTGGTCTCTAGGAAGAGGATAAGCAAATACTTTTACACAGAAATTATCAATTTACCAGGTTCACAGAAGTCAACCACAAGTCAAAAAGGGAAAAACACCAAGGTCAGATGAGATCACGTACCTGTTACACTGCAGTTATAACAACAGCAAATTACACCTAATAATGAGTATGTTCAGGCCTTTCTTCCCCCCCCCCTTTTTTCTTTTTTACATTGTGCTGCAAGATGCTGACTCCACCTCCCTTCACTGTCTTTCATAGCTGCGTTTCCCAAATACTGGCTTTTCTCCCTCTCTAGCCTCATTATTCACAGGAAACGGAAGACCTTTGGCAGGACAGACTGCAAAACGCCAACCACAAAATTGTCTGCAACTCACCTGCAATTCAGGTGAAAATCAGATTTCCCTAACTGGGAAGACTAGCTCTGCCCTTTCTTGCCCCACCATGTACTTGGATGTTGTGAGGCCAGGCATTTTTTCTAACTATTCACCACTCCCACTCTAAGTGACACACATCCCACAACAGGAAATTCTTGAAGCGTTACAAATTTAGGGAAAATGGTAAAACCATCTCCTTACACATACATAAAGAAGTAGTAAACTCTTGCTTTCAAAAGCTTAAAGTAAACCAAGTGGATTCCAGAGTCACTGCAGGACAGAGGGTTTTTCTCATGGAGAAGCTTCCCCTAGAAGAGCCAGACTTTCATCATTTTCTCTGCTCAAAGAGCACTCACTGAAAGATCAGGGCTTCATTGCAACAACCAGTACTCAAAGGAGCTGATCCACTGCTTCTCATTTTGTCTCCCACAAAACAAGATTGTGTTTTGGCAGTGCCTTGGGCTGCTGCTGTTTATGCAACAAGTAAAAAGAATACACCTCAATTTACCTGTGGTATAGTTATTATTATTATGTTTTTATAATAGTTTAAGAGAAGCAAATAAAGCAGCTTTTGTTCTTTCATCTAGAGGTGATAGAGACACAAGGATAGGTCAGGGGCTGAGGTTAAGCTCCAGCTTTGTTAGCTGCTTCTGCCTCTACCCGTAACAGCCGTCAGCACATGCTGTACTGGCCACGTCTCAAACCCTGGCTCTAGCTACAGAGCCGTAGCCGGGCTTCTACCGCCAGCTGCTGCTCGCTCAGCTTGTGGTTTTAAAACCACATGCTGCTCTGTGTAAAGCAGCCCTCAAACAGCCCTGCAATTTTGCATTCCCTACTTTAATAGAGACATGACAGAAAGGAGTCGTTAGCATAAGGGAAGTCGGGAGAGGAAGGGGAATTAAATAATTCAAAGGAGAAAAGAAGGCTGATTTTATGCTGCTGTTTCTAAAGCTACACTGACCCAATGGCCACTACTTGAGATGTTTTTTTCTAGAATAGTTCCAGAGATATATAAGCTCATACATTGACAGTCCACAGGCAAAAATTTTGCTTTACAGATGCAGCCCACAGGCCGTTTTCAAGAGATCTTCGTGTTTCAAAATTAACCATGCTGCCTCCCTTCACACTGAGGATCAAAAGATGCTGAAAGTAATACTCTTCTTTCTGCCTAGAGTGCGTGGAAGATAAACTGTGCTCCCATTATGTAGGCGGCCTTTGAAAGTTCAAAGGAGGAAGCATTTCTCACCATGAATAAATTGGAATTGCCAAGCAATACATTTCATAACTGAGGATGGGTAAACCACTTAAGGGAGAGGGGAAGGAAAAGAAAAAAAATGACAAAAACCTATTCACAAGATTGTGAGGCAACACAGCAGAGGCACCCAAATGTAGGGTTTGGTCTCTGCTAGGCTGAGACCTTGTCACACAGCCTAGCAGAAACCTACCACCCTCTCTTCATGCCATGACTTGCCCACCAGACCCCCACCCCAGCCACGCAGGATCTGCTCTACCAACGTCAGGCCCTTCTTTTGGGCACACACTGCAATGGATTATCACCCTCTGAAGTGCAGTATTGATCTTAGGGTCGATGGCCAAGAGGCAGTCAAGGCCAGGAGGAGAATAACACTGGGTGATGGACAAATCCATTAACAGCCAGCTATGCCTGAGGTAACTCATGCCTAAAGGTCAACGGGGCACAGTGAAGGGTTCAACCCTGAAGAAACACATGAGATTTTGGATACTAGTCTCAGATTAATATGATCAATTCTGAAAGATCATCAGTGGCTTATTTTAAGTTGCTGGTGGAACAAATCCTGAGCATACTACCCTACAGATGAAATGCAACGATCTTGCACTCAACTCTTGCACAAGCAGCATCATTCCTAAGTATGGGTGCTGTTACTGCTTGCACCTTGGCAAGAGTTGCCTCATTACAGCTTGTCTCTCCAGCACATCTCAGCCCCTCCCAGGATCCCAAAGGCCCCCTAACCTAAAAGATTCTAGATATCTGTTCCAAGAAAATTTTGTTTCCAAAGGGGCAGAAGTGAGCTAAGAGACCTCACATCCATCCTGCAGGACAGACTTCTTCCCAGAAGCTGCTCCAGCCCACCTGCGTACTGGACACAGGAGCTACTGCCTTTGTCCCCCAGGAGCTTTTCTGCTACAGGGAAAAAGCAGCTAGGAGAGCAATTCAACATTGGTCAGACTTTTCTGTTGATGGGGAACTTTGGGATTACAAGGAAAGAAAGCTGAAGGAAAAAAAAGAGGATTTATAAAGAATAATGAGCCAGTTCCTCTGCCTTCTCAAATTTCCCCCTCTTCCCTAAAGAGCCCTAAGAGGTGCTTGGAAATTCCCCAAATTCCCCTTCTGACAAAAGCTGGCAGAAAGTCAAAACCCCAGGGCACATCAAGTTGGGCAGAGTGCACCGACCTGAGGCCGCCAGGGTGGGAGCAGCTCCCTTGCACTCACTGCATGGCGGCAGAAGGTCCCTCCTGCCCCCCTGGGGCACAGAGCTGAGGTGGCCCCACCTGCAACACCCTGTTACAGCGTGTGTAATACATCTGCTCACTTCTGCAGGTTTTTTTTTCATTCCTTCCCTTTCCCAGCCTCCACAATAAACTGGAACTTCATTCTAAAGACTGCAAAAAGCACAGATGGGAAGCTGAGGAGTCAGTATCTTGCTATTTGGGGACAGTTTCAATATTTTAAGAGCAATTAATGTTTCCACTGAGCCTTAATATTAATTTGCGTTTTGAATAACATTATCAAGTGACACAGACACCCTCGTTCTCAGCTACTGCTGAAAGTGGCCAGATCCTGAGCTAGAGTAAAATTTCCCTGACTTCAGAAGAGCTACATGAATTTGCTCCCCTGCTCATGTCAGAAGCTTCTGTCCCTTCTAATTTGCCAGCACAACCGACCTGACGCCTCTCCCCGCTCCAGCTCTAACACAACGATATTGTATAAAAGGGGGGGGGGGGGGGGGAAGGCATGATAAAAAGGCAGCTAAACCAGATGGCTGTGACAGGAGCGGGCCAGGGAGCAGCTACATATGCAGCTGTGCCAGGGGGCTTTGCTTTTCACCAGCTGGGATGCTCAACCTGGACCTGCAGCAGCCAGAGCAGCGCGGCTGCCCGTGTCCCAAGACAGGCATACCACCCTGAAGCCACCACCTGTCTGTTATATTTTTGTGTAAAATGGAAGCTCTTGCAAGAGCAGAGAGACTCAGGGCTTGCCCGAGTCAGTGGTGAAGCGAGGAACACCAATGAAAACTAACTGCTCAGTCATTTTAATGACATGAGACTTCCTCCAATTGATGGCAGCTCGTTACCACCTCTCTCCACTCCGTGCCAGCCTGCCCAGATGGTGCCAATTCATTTAGACATATTTCTTGGCTCATCAATTCAAGGCAGACAGCCCGAAAACCATCCTTTTAGATAACTGAATTGAGGTCAGCACAAGCATTCAGCCAGATAAATACTGAGCTACCGGTGACAGTGTAATACAGGGAAGACCACTTACATACACATGTTCTGCTCCTGGATTTCAGTCTTTGGGGCAGTCACTCAAAAGAAAAAATGAAGGCTGTTTTAGCGCAGAACGAGGGAGGCCCATTTGTTTAACAAGTCTGACAAGAACGTGGCCTGTTAAATTAATACAGAACTATTGATCACCTGAAGGACAGGCACCACACCAAGAGAAAAGGAGACATGTCAATACAAAGGATATATTTATGGAGAAATGAATCATACAGAAGAACACAAGGACAGGACCAAAAATACAGTCCAGGTGATGGAAGGGAGAGGAGAAAGCCTGCATTAATGCTGCTTTCTATTAGCGAGTGGGCAGAAGAGCTTTCATGAGGAGCATGCAGCTCCCACCGCAGGAGTCTGATTTCCCTTGAAGGCATCCCCTGTGGTTGGGACAGAACTGAGGGCTGCGCTTCGCCCAGGTCCTCGCAAAGCTTCAAACCGTCACGAGAGAGAGACAGCAATGGCAAATTTTCTTTGCTGACAGAAGCACACGCAGCTTTGAAGCTGTCTACAGCAAGTCATAACAAAAGCATGAGAAATCCAGCTTGCTTCATGTCAAACTGTTTTTGATTCATTATTAATAACAATAATGTCCATCTTCAGAAGATGCAGAGTAAGCTTCTTATGGCAGAGGCCTTGGGGGAAAAAAAAAGATGATCTAGCTATAACATTTTAAAATTAATTCCTTACATCTCTGCTTTTTAACTCCTCTCCAAAATAGAGAATTCAGACCTAGTAGGAATAACCATAAAGCAATTCTCTGACTCTCTGCTGCAGTATTTATTTCACACATGCATGGCTAACCTCAGCCCTGGTCTTTTGTACCTGCTGTGAACATACACAGATTCCAGAGGCTTTCAAATCAGGCTGATAATCACAAATTTATTTGTACCAATTACATGGTCAAACCTTTAACATGTTGCAGGTACCATCACCCTAGCTCAGACGAAAAGCAGATACACCACCACCACTCCCCTAAATTAAAGGCTAGGGTAGCGCTGTGCATCTAAATAGCTATTACCATGATCTCATGGGGAAAGCAGCCAAAGACCATGGAAACCACTTCACAACTGGGCACAACTCCCACTGCCTCCGTCCACGCTGTCTGCTGACCTCAGCCCCGGACACCAACAAGACTTTCAAGTTGTCCAGTCTGTTGGGAGGACTCCCTAATGACACCGATGCTAACCTGGCGAGCAAGCCTATTTCACAGATCCCAGGAGAAGCTCAAGTCCTGCTCCTGCAGTCGGTGATGCTTATTTCAGCTGGACGCTGCGAGCAGCCTCCACCCCTGGAAACTCACGCCTGCAGCGGTTATTCAGAGGTTAGTCATCAGATTCAGCATTATCTAGTGCCATCAGCCTGTGAGGGCTTTTAAAAAAAGAAATAAATTTAAGATCAGCCTGAGGATTAACTATGCATTGAGAACAGAAGACCACAAAGTAGCTTATCTCATCCAGTACCTCAACTCAGGTAGGAACAGATGGGGATTGTGACAGTCTTAAAATCTGCTCAGTTCAAGGGTGTACCTGGCCTCCTGATCACTTAAGGCTTTGAACATGAGAGCTGATGGCTATTTTTAGCATTAACTAGCTGAACTGTGGGCACTTTTCTTATTCATATCCATATCCAGCCCACAGGGCTTACCAAGCTCCTCGCCTCAAACATTTCACAAAGACTGATGATTTTCTGCTTACAGGCAACATACACCCAAAAGCTGCAAGTTCAACAGCATAAAGACTAAATGGCTGAGTTGTTTCCCAATTCACTCCCCCGGATCTCTTTGTCCTCAGCCCCTCACCTCCTCCCATTTCTAAGCAGCTCTAATTGTTCACATTGTTTTGTTAAACCTTTTCCCTGAAAGCTTGCATTCCCTCTGCCTCTTTTCCACCCGGGCCTTGGGAAGAGATCCTGCTAAAGGCTTTTGTCACTCCAGACCTTGCTTTAATTAGTCAATGCAAATTCCTAAATACCTACGGGCTTAGCAAAACAGCTCTTCCCCCAAAGCCTCTTTCTGCTGCCACTAAGCAAGCCCACTCCCCGTAAGAATACGACATTCTTCTTTCCACTAATCATTGTAAATTGCTGCCACTCCTCCGAGCAACCAAGGAGAAACTGTGCATGTGTGCAGCTGAAGACAAGGTGAATTAGTCACATCGCCAATGAAAAAGGGACCCACTGATCATTCTGCTCACGTGACAGAGATGCTTGTTGTAGAGCGAGGCGCTGATTTAACACTCAGATTCCCTCCCTTGCTTCCACAGGCTGCAGTCCAATCCACCAAAATACTTCCAACGAAAAGTCCTGAATTCCTCTGTCTTTCAGTGGGGTTAGCAGCACCTCACAGATTTTTTTCGTATCTGTCCATCAGTGCCACTGCACATGCCATACTTCAGCACCGGCCCCCAATAAGTTCTCACAGCCCTTTTTGCCTTAGACCTATGGTCTGTTCCCACTAACGATGACAAAAACGTAATGCAGGTCTGCAAACCCCACGCTAGAGAAATGGGTCACCTTGCTGAGGAGTCACTCAACGTCCTGACTTTGAAGATGTTCCAAATATCAACCGCTTACGCTATGTAGGTTAAAACCAACCAGTGTGTATTTTGGAAGGTGGCAAGAATAAAAATGAGAATGTTCATGCAACCAGGCAGCAGCAAACGCAAACTGGTTCCAGTTACTGGCAAACTGGCTCAGTTACTGGCAATGCTTTTCAAGAACCCCATGCCCCTTGAAAGGCAGCTGGAGAGCTCTCCCCCCAGTGAGGTTCACCTCTTCTCACCCTCCACGGTGTCATGGTTAATCATCACCAACTTCATCCCTTTAACTGCACGCTTGTGAGGCAAAGTCACAAACAACACATCCACGGGGGAGGGCGAAACACAGACGCAGCTAAAGCAACACACAGAAAGGTTTTGCAGTGCAGAAAATGGGAGTTGGGCACACAGGGACGTGTGCATGTGCTTCCACGCACGGTTGGAGGCAACAACGAGACCAGGGAGAAAAACTATGCTGGTTTAGTACACTATGTCAGTTTAGAGGGATTTTCATAAAGACAATACATGGGAGATAAACGTCAGCCAACCCACTCCAATTAGTTATCATGAAGCCTTAACAGATTTACCCAAAGTCGTACACTTTTCTAGAAAGCTGCCGTCTCTATCTCTAGGTCACCTACCCAAGATGCTGTCTCACTTTTTTACTTGCCCATCCTCTTCCCTCCATTCACCTCCCTGCTCCCTCCTCCAACAGACCCAGCAGGCAGTCTCTCTGCTAGCCCTAAAGCTTTCCAATCATTCTGCCATCCTGGTGCCACAAGACCACCACAGGTAGTCATCCATCACTAGGATACTTTAGAACCATATTTGTTCCTCCCATGCAGCATCAAGCTCTACAAGGCCACCAACTGATATCTGAGCAGAACTGGGGAGAGATCTGCCAGGGCAGTACATACAGCAGGTAGGAAGATGGGTGAGATGGGTGAGACAAGAAAGACTGCTGGGGAGGTCTTGGCCCATCATGATGGGGAACAGAGAGCAAGTTTGACAAAGGGTCTTTAAAGAAAGGCAGCAGCGGGTAAAGAAATTGAGAACAGAAGGAATTTTTCAAATGGAAAAGGCTTGCGGCTGGGGAACAGTGAACCTGAAGCAAACGTCTTCCAGTCTGGCAGTCAGTTTCAGTCCCACATATTGGCATATTAGGAAATACAGCCATTTAAAACCATACAGGGCTTTTTGAAAGAAATGGCTTGTTGCTTCTTTGCCTGCCTGCCTGCCAGCACCACACCACAGCAGCCATACATTTTCTACTCTGAGTCACTGTCTCTGTTCAAACACCAGCTGATGATTAGAAAATTAAAAATAGACCAGACGGGTGCCAAAGAACTTACCAAACCTGCTCGGCCCACAGGTTCTCCAGCACACACACAGCAACAAGGCATGCGTGAGCCATCACACCAGCTGATATTTTTTGGAGGCTGAATCTCCAAAAACTGAGAGTCTGAAATACTCAGAGGTTTAGAAAGATGACCTTTCTGGAACTGCTCCTAGACACAACCCACAACATTGTACTGTCAGAATCATGGCCCAGTGCAGGGCTCAAGCTGCACTTTGTTCTGAATCTTGATTAACTGGTTTCCAAGCGAGTACCTGTAATTGCTTTCCTCTCTCCTTTCTCCAGCTTTGCCTGCGGGGACTCAGTGTAGACACCGTGCTCCATGGGCTGCTCCGCCCTCTTCATCGCCGTGCCTTTGTAATTCATCTGAAGTTGGCTGGTGTACTTCTCATGCTGCAGAGACATAAGCAACAGTTGCAGGGTGCCCGTGCGATCCATGTGCTAGCCCATGGAAAAGATAAACCACCCCTCCCCGCAAATGGATCACACAAAGGCAAAGTCTGCAGCTACGTTCTGCAACAAAAAGAAAGCACACCTGAGTAGAGGCTACAGAACAGCAGAAATGCCAGCTGAGAGACTTTCAAATATCCCATTTGGAAGACATCAGGTGACAATTCTAGTCCATGAGAAGGTCACTGTGACTTAGCTCTGCAAAATAGCTAATTAGGAAACCCTTTAAAGAATAAACTGAGAAGAATCAGAACTTAGGCCATTTTCCATTCAGGACTCAAATCCTGAAATCCCCTTTGTTCTTAAAGCAACTTTATAAATTCTTTCAGGGCACTCATCTGCATTATCTCAGTTTTTCAGCAAAGGCAATTAAAATATATTTTAATCATTTCGCTCCAAACGCTGTCTCCAGCTAGGAAAGTGATTCTGCCTTAAAACAGGCTCCATATTAACATAGCAAATGAGCTATTTAAAAGTGGGTTTATTACAAGTAAATTAATAAAAGGGTGTACCCATCCAGATTACCCCTGAGTAAGTTCAATGAATCATTTGCCCAATTCTAGCTGTTACATTTCCGATCCTCTCCAAGTGCTAAACATGGAACCAAGGCTAAGACGACAGTATCTGCTAGCCAAGAGGTGATGCTTGGCACTGATAGCCCAGTCCCTCAGCTGAACATGACAGCTTTCTTGCCTAGAGGGGGTTGCTTTTCTGCTTAGATAAGAGGATGCTTGAATATTTCTTACCTGCTACTGAACAATTTGTTTTAAAAACACCTCACTCAAAAGAGGACTGCTCAGTAAGTAAAAATTGGGAGCTTGAAGGCAAAAATGAGATGATAGACAGGAATAATTAAGCAAACTTTAGCTTGCTGGAAGAAGCATGATGGAGCTGGCCTAAGTCACCATGCTCAGAAAAAGGCATCTGCACTCCACTTCTGGGAGGGAACGAGTTCTGCTGTGCTTCACGCACAAGCTAATGTGCTGACTGTTCTTTAATACATTACAGCTTTAGTAACCTTTTTTGTTGGCAGTCATGAAATCATAAATAACTTCATCTACATGTTAGCACAGGGATAAGAGAGATCAGAGCTGAGATAACTGGGAAATGTATCTCTCCTCAAAGGAAAGTTTTATTAAGTCCCAATCCAAGAAGAGCCTCACATTGTGGAACATTTCACCGCCGTCAAGAGTATTTTAATATTTCAGTCTGCTTGACCATTACTAGAGCACCTAAAAATTTTTTTAAAAAAGGTACCTGCACCCAGACACCCTTACCTTTAATGCTTCTTCTGGGACTTTGTGTTGAATTTGTTCCAGGACATACATGTTCGAATGTACAGAACTCGTTAAGGAAATGGCAAAGCAGTTGGATGGACAGAGAAATCTAGCATTTAGTCACAGAAAGAAAATAAGATCATAAAACCAGAGAAGCTTAAAATACACAGGGTACTAAAAGTTGCCTGGGCTGTATCCCACCATGGTCTTTGTCGTGCATGTTTTGCAAGAGAGTGCGCAATCACGTCTGCTGGCCAGACCCGTGCCAACTGAAGGGCAGCAGACAAGGGGAGCAGGGCAGGAGAAGCCTGGGGGAGCACTAGCAGCTCCGTGCAGGACCCAGGGGAGCAACCAGAGCCCTGACTCAACTCACACCCTGCTCCTCTCCACCCGGCTGGCAGCTCCAGGCAGCCCACTCTCTCCCCACAGCATCCTGGCCAAGACTGGGTAATCTCACGTGCTCTGGACAAGGGGACAGTAGAGTTCAGCTCCCTTCAGGGATGCCTGGGACCATGGTGCTCTCTTGCCCCGACAAGGCCTTTCAGCCACTGCTGTTTCCTGGATGAAAAGTAAATTGGGTCATGAGCTGCCGTGACCTCTTAGGAAGGGAGGTGTTCAACATGGTTGAGCCTAGAAAATAATCCTCAGCAACACTGCGTTTAAAAAAAAAAAAAAAAAAAAAAAAAGGGAAGCATCTGGCAATGTCATCATGAACAACCCAATCAGCACAGAGCAAAGGGGAGGAAAAAGGAAAGATGGAAAATGTTAGACTAAAAATAAACGAGTGATACTGGCATAGCAGGGAAACGCCACACAGTCTGTAAGTGAAACTGTAAATGGAAAAGAGACAAATGCTCTTATGCAACAGCGCACAGTTGACTCGGAGACCTCAGGAGATGCTGCCATCCACACCGAGCTGAACGCGGTATGCAGAGAAAGCACTGCTAAAGAGAGTGGCACCGAAGCAGCAAAGGAGAGGAAGAAATTGTAACTGCCATAGCAACTACACTGAAGTAAAAAGATGACTCTAAAACCTACATTCTTTAAAGTTTTCCTGTTGAGGGTAATAAATTCTACAATTCGTAAATGCAACCATTCATTTCACATGAATATCCATGTAAGGGCTGCAGGACTAAACACTTCAGCTCAGCTGCTTAGTGCTCAGAATTGCTTTCTATAAAAAGTTTAAACCTGTATCACAGCCATTAAAACCTACCCACGCTCTAGGCACTGGCTTATGCCTTCGCTAGACTGGAGTGCACAGCAAATCTTCTACACGTTTCCCCACTCATCTAGAGACCAGAAGACACACGAGCAGCTACATCAAAAAAACATTTCCAAAGTTGCAAAGTCAAGAAAAACTAGAACTGAGGTTGCCTATGGGACTGTAACAGGCTTCATCACCTGTGCACTGAGACGCAACCTTTAATGGCATGATCCCAGATGACAGTGCTCTTTTACTGGGCACCACTCGGGAAGGGGCTACTCAGTATTTTTTCTCCCCAGGTATGCCTGAACCCTCATCAGCTGCACCCTGTTCAAATACTGATCTGAAGGCAAATAATGTCTCCTTTCTTTTTCTTTTTTTTTTTTTTTTTTTTAAAGATTCAGCAACTACTTTCCTTTTAAAAAAAATACTACTGTGAAACAAGGATTTGTTATTTCTAAAATGGCAAGAGACAGAGCAAGACCAAGACCAAAAGTATGATCTTACACAAGGCCTAGAAAACCCTCTTTTCCAGCAGATCCAGGATTGCACACACATCAGTTTAAGCATCCCTGTTGCAACAGTGAGCGCTCCTGCACTGTCACTGCTTAGAGCGGAGGTACCCAGATCCCTGGAAGACTAGGGAAGCTCAGCCTCTTCTTGCTGCTTCAGCTCTCTGGGCTCCAGACACGTTTGGAGTATTTCAAGGGCTACAGCACGGCCAAGAACAAACTGATTATCATGGAGACAACAAAAGGCACAAGAATGTGGCCTTGGGGTCAAGGATGCACAAGAGTTTTCCAGTGGAACACTTCCTCACCCCGCAATGGTAAAACTTAGTCTCTGCCTCTATTCTCAGAAATGTCTGGACTGTTTTAACTGAAGTTTCCCCACAAAAGCAAAAAGAAACCTGGAGAAGACACTTGCTACTTCTAAATTCAGCCTGAGTGGGTAAAGTTTGGCAGATAGAAGCAACTGAAAAAAGTGAAAAAAAGGATTAGATTACATGAAAAGCTGGCAATAGAAGCCTCTACTTACCACTGTTGCTCTGCGGCCTCACAAAGGCATTTCAACATCTATGCTTATAGCCAGTCATACAGTCACATCAGGATAAAGAGGAAAGGGATAAAGGTATTTTAGCAGACAATAGCAGGATTTGTGACTCTGTAAACAAAGCAGGAACTGCAGCCTAGCTTCCCTTGATAGAGGTAAAATTTGCTATTGCTAAAGAGAGATTTACTCTTGCATTTTGTGGCAGAAGCAATTTGCACGGGCAAACTTAAATCAATACAGAGTCAAGGGTCTGACCACAAGCCCCAAAACTAAATGTTTAAGGCCGAAGACCTGCAAATTGTCTCAAAACAAGCATCTGAGTGAAATGATTAATAAAAACACACAAGTTGCGTGAAGAAAAATAGGAAGATGTGAGTTCATATGAAAGCATATGAAATATGTTTGTTTCCTGGCTGGTACCAGCTACAGTTGCCACCCAAATAAAAAGAAAAAATGCAACCCTGCCTTAGAAAGAGACTCAAGAGGCACCTCCACAGTCACTACTGCCAGTGCAGGGTCTGAATCAAAGTCCAGTGAAGGTAGCAGGCATCATGACTAATATGCTCTGAATCAGGCCCATGGTGGAGAAACAAAAGCTTATGACCATCCAAAGGTTCCAGAAGGCAAAACAAACACCCTTACTCATTAGTCACAATTAGCACTGTTAACTCCCCATGCAGCAAACAGCACAAAACCCAATCAAAGACCGTGTCCCACTCCCTCTTCAGACGACAAGGATATCATAGCCAAAGCGAATGACATCATTCAGTTTTAGGGTGATGTACTTCTGGTCAGGAATCCTCACGTCATTGACGAACGTCTGCAGGAAAGAAGCACAGGAACGGTTTCTGACTGAGGGTATCAAGGTGATGCATCTCAGATGTGCGGGGCTCCTGGAGGGCACCCAGGCCCATCTGCCCACAGCACTGCACACATTCAGGGTGCACTAGCACAAAGTTAGCCAGGCAAGGAGCTAAGTCCCCTAGAAAAATCAACACTGGCAAGTAGCTCCCATGGGCAAGTTAGAGCACCCCAATTATGCTTCAAAGCAAGGTGCTTTTAAGGGACCTCTAGGGAGATTTACGTTTCCACCAACGGCAAATGAAATTTTAGTCCTTGACTTGAACACTTAAGTGAGGTGCCTGAAGTTAGGAACTTCAGATGCTCTCGGTTCTCCTCCACCCTTCACAACCAGCAAGAGCAGCAAATGGTGCAACTCATACTCTAATTACTGAGCTGGGAATCAGCTTTCCGCTGGATGTCAAATAAGACTGGTGTCAGCCCCAAGGCCTGATAATTTAACAAGCAAAGCCTATCACAGAGGAAGGGGGAAATGAAAATGCACAGGAAAAGAAGCATTTGCAGTGGCATCACCACGATGTCTGAGGCCACATTGTCCAAGACACCATATATCAGTACAACAGGCCCCTCACGCAAAAGATGCACAGACTCATTTTTCCTATGCTCCAGGCAGTTAATTGAGGCCCAAAGAAATTAAGTCATCCTTATAAAGGTGCAAGAAATGTACTTCATAGCTATGAACAAACGTCTCAGATGCCTGCCTTCCAAGGGGACCCCCTAAGGAACAATTCTCGCAGAACAACAGAGGAACAAATCCAGCACTCACGGACATCTTTCACAAATAAACCCAGGTACTTTTGTAATAACCGGGGCCAAATAAAAATAAATCAGGAACTCAGTTGAAGAAGCGCCAGCGTGCTGATGGGGATTAGGCACTCAGCTGCAGCCGGGCAGTCACAGACACCAGGAGTTACCCTGCCTCGCAGGGTGGGATTCACCCAGCCTCACAGACCAGGAACCCGCTGCTGGGTCCTTGTAGCCTCAATACAAATTCAGCTATGCTCTGATGAATCAAAATCATGCTAGAAAATGAGTTTACATGCTTTCACCACTGAGGCACAGTCTTCTCCTTCTGCCTTCTCACCTCAGCCAAGCCAAACATGCATGATAAGACCAAGTATTAACCACAGGGGAAAAATAAATGCTAGAGCAGGAAACTAGAACTCAGCAGACAACAGCCGCCAACAACTTCCTGGCAATTTACAGAAGAGCTGGGAAACAGCCCTGTAATTCCAGAATAAAAGCAGTGAAGCTGGTTAAAAGGCACGGAATTCCTATTTGCATGAAATTTTTTAATATTTAAAAATCCCACAACAGTCAGATCTGGAATAGGAATAATTATTTGCTGAATTTTCTGCAAAACAAAGGACTTCAGGAAAACCCATTTTGATGTTGTTACCTATTCGTCCGTGGTTACTTCAAATAAAATAACCCAAGGAAACTGCATATTGCAGATAGAAACGCTACCTTCAAAACCAAAAGACCCTTAATAGAGACTGCAGAATCAGATGAACATTACAATAAAAACAATACAAAACATTTCAACAATTAATATGAAACATATTATCCAGCAAAGCCATATAATGCACTGCTGACAAGCCATAAAGTAAATACAAAATAAAAGCAAATTCTGAAAACGGAATTAAAATCAAGGTCCTCAAAAGTGATTTCTTTAGTTTCAGGGGGG
This sequence comes from Theristicus caerulescens, assembly GCA_020745775.1. NCBI lineage: Eukaryota > Metazoa > Chordata > Aves > Pelecaniformes > Threskiornithidae > Theristicus > Theristicus caerulescens. The sequence goes on along the minus strand of CM036564.1, from coordinate 62,076,024 downwards.
GGAACAAGTTTTCATGAAAATTTTCAAATAAGGACCTATGTTTCTTTCATGCAAAATAAATTCAGTTTGGCCACAACAGTCTCCAACAGAAGTGTGTTTGACCAGCTGCAGAAGACAGGCACTGTCTGTAACTCCTTTTACTCCACTGCCACTCTGAGCACAAGTCTATTATTAAAACATTGTAAAGTCATAAGCTTTAGCATGTGAAGTTAGAAGAGAATTAGTGGTACAAGTCTTCCCTCTCTTGCAAGCAGAATTTTCAGCTGCTATTTTGCCACCATGAGTTAAATACCACAGGTTTTGAACCAGGGATCCAGCTGGAGCCCAGAGCAGTTACTGGAAATATTCCCATTTCAGCAGGGCTCTGTGCCTTCAGCTATTAGGCTGAGAAGGATTAACACTCAGTCTTGCTGTTTTCAGATGCCAGGAGAGGCAGAACAGTTGAGGTCTGCTTTAGCCACCGTTTTTGTACAAGTTTCTGGGTTCGTCTTGTGTTTTTGTGGCTGTGATGGTGGAGGGCTTCTGTTTCTAAGCCCAAAACAATGACTGCAGTAAAACCCCTACTGGGAAGACAATTATGTGAATCTAGCTTAGACCTGCTCCAGCAGAAGAATAGCTCTGCTGGTATGAAGAAACAGCCAAAAAAGAGGCATGCTATGACATTAGGACAGTTTTAACTACGACAATAAATTTTAAAAAATCACAGAATTCAGGTGGGCAGACAAAGCCCTCACCGAGCTGCCTAACACCACTGCGTGAATCGGGATCAGAGCAAGAGCTAAGATTCAGGCAGGCTCAGCTTCCTGTTCTGGGCTCGCATTATCCTTCAGTCTTCACAGAAACCAGGCTCAAGGCAGGCAAAAGAGCAATTTTTATTATAAAAAAAGAGGTGCTTTTAAATAGTTTCTCCCCAAAGAAATTAAAATGTCTCATCATCCCATAAATCACTCCATGCACTGACAACTGAATTGCCAAAAGGTCACCCTGCTCATGCTGAGCAGCTGGTCCAGAATCTTCACCAGTTTAATGTTAACATCCCCAAAATGAGACCGAATTTATCTCCTCCTCTTTTGCAAGAGGCTCTATGATTTTGTGAGCCCTGAAGCATTCTGCAAGGACACCAGAAGGAAGGGAAAAAGAAATACAATATTCACCAAAGCTTCCTTGTCTAAGATGAGATGCTACATGACCTCAATCTCAGGCCTTGCAAATAATTATGTATGTTTAGCTTAACTCATGACAACAGTTGCAGTGACCCAAAAGGGTCTAGCAGTAGAATTAAGTAAGCTCATAAGCGCTTGCAGACTCAGCATGCCGTGTGTTCGCCTCCATCAGCTGGGAGGTTTGCTACTTACGCCATTTAAGCTCCCGAGATCCTTCACCCAGTGCTCATCTTTCTCCTTGTCATAGTTGATTACAGCGTGCTGCTTATCGACACTGCGGGACTGGCAATGAAAGCACAATGAATGTGAGACCAGTCAGGCATAAGAGACACTGTTAATCAAAGCAACATTTAGACATTAAACTAACTTGATATGGGGTAGGGGGAGAGATGGGAAAAGCGGGAATAAATATTATTTACTACTATAAATAACCAAAGGATAAACAGTAAATGCTTCCATGGTTGTTTAAACAGTTCACTGAAGACAATGCATTATTTGCAGGGGGGAGGGGGGATCACTGAAGGCTGTCAAAACTATGCCATAATTTCAATAAATTATATCAATACACACTGAAAACAAAATCAGTCAAACTGAAAGCCTGTGGGGCAGGATCTCATCCAGTGCGAACTAGAAGAGCTCCATTTTTCACTAGCTGAAGCCAGTGGCCTCATCACTAGGGATGTTCCTATTTAGGATGATTTCTTTCTATTTTTCAAAGAGAAAAAAAAACATTTTCTTAAGTTACAAACCAAACTTATTCACAACAATGTATACTGTTCCCAGGATTATGTCCCAGAGTTTATTTAAATTCTAGGATGTTTTCCAAGTTGGAGGGAGGTTAGTAAACTTGGGATGAGAAAGAAAGCAACTCTAGGAAAATTCAAATTTAAAGCTAGCTTTGAGAACACTGAACTGGACAGTGATCTGGAGCCACTGGCTTTGCCACAATGCACAAGTACCAAATGCACCTTATCTTCAAAACAGAGTATGACACTTCAGCAGGAATAGTGTCAGACTCTGAGGAAGAAGTATTAAAATCTCTGAATAATTTTGAAATACGGCGTGTTACAGCTATAAAGACACCAGACTGTCTGTATTTAGACCTACTGCCTCTCGTAACTTGAATTCTTGCTGCAGTTGACCTCGACCGGTCACTGGAACCAGTCACTCCATCAGCACGCGCACGCGACACCGAGACCTCCCTGGTATCTCAGGCCAGGGGAGGGGAGGGCGTGCTACCAGAGCAGGGAGACAGGCCAGGCTCTAAGTCAGCTAATCCTCCTCTTCCTGGGCATGGACCAACAGGTTCTTGGTGAAAAGTCCTTCCCTTTTCCCAAGTATAAACATGCTGGTTTCCACAGCACCGCTTTCAGCAAGCCATTACTTCCTTGCAAGCATGCAGAGGCAAAGATTGTTTCAGGGGAATTCCTTGGTGAAAACACAGAGGTTTTTTCCAGACAAACTGCTACCATTTGCAGGAATTTCTTCTGCCCCTGCCAATGTCAAGCACATTGTTTATATCCCAACAGCTGATAAATGGCACCTCCTCCCCCTGCAGAGTGTATGTCAGCCCAGGAGACCTGTCCTCCAGAATAACCCTTAAGTACCAATATGAAGTAAGCACACACTTGGCCAGAAGACTGCCCTTCCACCTTGCCATGTCCCTCACACCGTTCATGACATGCCACCGCAAGCAGAGGGGCAGGTGACTCCAAGCCTCCAGCTGCCTCACTAACACGGTTATCCATACCCTGCTGAATTCAATTCAAGGTGTCAGCAGCTCACATGAGCCCCAGCTGAAAAACGAGGCAGCACTCGATGCTTTATCGCCCAACCAGTGCTGCTCAGACAGCAACCACTCCCCAAAGAAACAAACAACTGGTGGGACAGGCAGAGACAATGCAGCCAGGGACACCCCACTCGTATCTCCCGCTACGCTGAGCCCTAAACGTGGGAAGCGACGCAGAGCAATGCCCTCCCAGGAGGGGCACATGCAAACCTCTCGCCCCCATGGAAGCCCCACACTTGGTGTCTGACCCCAACCTCGAGGTAGGTCTTAAGCATTTGCAGTACAAAGCTGCTGCTTCTCTCTGTTACTATTCGCATTAGATCCAGCTCCTCAGTCCAGTTTGCAGTCACCCAAGTGGTTGTGGCAGGTACGTGCAGCATAAGGTAAGGATGGTCCAGGTAAGGATGGTTGAGGGATGCTGCCCAGGACCTGCACCTTGGCACACGGCCCTGAGGACGGGAACATCTCCAGCCACAGCCTTGCGTATCACAGCAGCTGATGCTAGATGAGCTGGGGTTGTACCTGACCTGCCACACGGTCCCTCACACCCTTTGGGAGGATGTGAGAGGGTCTCCTTCCACCGCCCTGCCTGCCCAGGGTCCATCCCCACAACACTGGGGCTGTGTGGGCACTGCACCTGGAATGGGGCTCTTGGAGAGCTCACCGCGCCTTACCTGCAAAGCAGAGGGGGAAGACTCTCTCCGCTCACAGCATGGCCAGAAATCCCCTTTCCCCATCCATGGCCATCTATGTAACTACATTTCATCCTGCTGGACTCAGACAACCACACACAGGGGTCCTGCCTGCACAGCACAGATGCAAGGTCTTCCCCGGTCCCTCTGCTACCCAAAATTGTGGACATCACTGTTGCCAACAGGATGTGAGGGAATGTTGATTAACTGGTGCAGCAGTGTTTGCTTTTGCTTTTTACAACATGTCACAGACATTCATTTAAAGATTAACAGAATTTAAAGGCAGAAAAATCCCTCTAGCTCCCTTCCAAAGGCAGAAAGGCTTCCACCCCAAAAAGCCAATCCAGACAAAAAATTAGGGTAGATTTTATCTGGTACCAAGTCACAGGTCATTTAATAAAGGATTTATTTCTGGGAACCAGCTGTCTCCCAAAAATTCAGTTTGCCCTGGATCTGACCCTGATGCAAGTCAGCACAGCCTCTGGGCTGCTGTATTTCACAACAGCTGACTACAGCCACTCAGGGGTCCCAAACCAGACCAGGGTCATCACAGGGGAACAGAGATGTATTCCAGCAGCATGATATTCCCCTACATAAAAGCAGGAAGAGGTCACCAAAGAAACCAATTTATGCCAAAACTTCCCATCTTTCAAGGAAGTTTCAGCTGTGTTCAAGACGGCCCTTTGCAAAAGCAGTCAAAAGGATATGCAAAATCTGACCCACAGCCTTGGTACTACCTCTTGGCATCTCTTTAAAGAGCACACCAGGAACACAGCAAACTGTTACCCAGATCGCACTTCTGTGAAATTTCATGCTTTTGTGGAGAAGAGAAGAATTTTCTTAGTTTTGTTTATGTTAAACCATCAAACATCACAGGAACTGGCAGCAGGAGTTCCTAAGGGCCTGTCTCCAAGGAAACTCAACTTAAAATAACTAAAATCACACCTTATTTATTTTGATGCAGACTTGCCAAAGGTCACTCTTACTTGAGAGCTGAGGTGTGGTTTATTCCAACATCAGTCACACTTAACATAAACCGCTCTTGTGTGCGGTGACAGCAGCAACCCGGCGGCTGATGGTGCTTTTGTTCTCAGAGAGGAGCAGACTGCCTCAGTCCCACTTCCAAAGAAAAGACTAACCAGTTTCCAGACTGGTAACAGGCGAGAGCCCAAGAACAGTCCTGCAGAAGTCACTTCAGCCCAGCAGGCCAGCGGTTTCTAATGCATGACCCACTGAATCCCAGAAAGCGATTTCAGAAGCCTGAGTCAACACATGTTACGGAGCAGCCCACGGGTGCAGAGCTCCCAACGGTCTGCAACTCTGCTGGAAAGATTTTAGACATCTATAAATTGAAAAGCTGCAATTAAGTTGACTGAATCACAAATATAAGAGGACTCCCTAGCTTAAATGCACACTTGCACCAAATCCCGAGCCTTGCTTATGATCAATCACAACCTCCAGAACAAAAGGCAAGACCGATCCATCTGTCGGGAGGGGACACAGGGGTCCAAGATGAGAAAAAAATATGAATTTCCTATAAAGTGTTAAAAAAAAAAACCCTGAAGTGGCTATATCCAGATGTCAAAAGCAGCAAATAACCAGTACAGCCTAGCAGTTAATCTGTTTCACCAGAAAAGCACTTGCAATGGAGAGAGCGGCACTCCCAAGCTATGGCAAGGATCTCTGAGATTCTGCTTGGATCCGAACAACAAAACCAGAGCTGAAGCACCTCAGGTTAGATTGAGAAGGGGAAAAGAAGGCAGGCAAGGGAGGTGTCCTCCTAAGCACTAGTGATCTGCAGGCAAGAAATAAGGCTACACTCCCAGGGACTAGGAATGAAAGAAGAACACAGCGTTCTCACCGTGTCCCAACACTGGACCCGTTACCAAATGAAAACAACTCTCGGGAAAACACAATGTGTGCTTTTCTGATTAACACCACTTACACTTCTCTGAAGGGAAAACATGGACACCGATTTGTTCCTACACTAAGCTCATCCAGCGCTTGCATTTCCAGACATTCAAATCACTTCCTAATATAAGGCTGTCCTGCGTCTCCATCATACTACCTACAATGCATCATGTTTTAAATACCTAGTAGACAAAATGCACATGCGGCATATATCTGAAGACAGAGGTATTTTGTAGCTCTTCTTTCTACCAAGATCATATTAAACAGATAGTCCAACTCACAGATAGGAATGGCACCTCTGGGTCTGCCAGTCCCATACCAGCACCAACATCTTGGACCATCAGTCTCCAATCAGACATGTAACCAGGCAGCTCACTTGCAATTCTCAAAACTGCATGCATCAAATCAGCAAAAGCCCCTGCTTAGCATGAGAGCGGCAAAAGCAGCTTCAGCAGCACGCAGGAGTCTCCACAGAGGTACATAACACGCTGGCTGTATGTGCTGCAGATACCCTACAGCTTTGTGTTTGGCGAAGGGTCTGATACATAGAACAAGGCACTCGGGATGAAACCACAAGCTGCAGACGCCAAGCAAAACCCACAGGGAAACAAGATCTGCTTAGGAAGGCAGGAGGAGAAATACAGCCAGACAGCCTGCATTTCCCCACAGGGCCAGGGAGCAGACGCAGCTCAGCTGTCTACATACAGATGCTGCTTCTTCCCCAGGAGAATTACCATGGGCCAAAACCTACTGCTCGGGGTTGAGATTTGGACCTCAGCTCTGCCAGTGCCTTGAGGCATCGTGGTATTGGAGATAAAATAAACAAACGAGAGCAGTTTCCTATTCCTCACTGCAGTCTGTTGTGCACGTCTGGCACAAGATAACTGCAGCATTCTGGTGGCAGCACGCAATAAACATTTGCTCAAATACTTTCCATAGTGAACAGGTTACATTTCTGCCAGTACTGTGCTCTGCACAACTGTCCCAGTAAGGAAATACAAACCTCTCCCAGCGTCCCACTTTAGAAGGGAGACAAGCAAAGTCAACTTTAAAAAAAAAAAAACAGAAAAGAGAAAACAAAAAAAAAATCCCTTGCATTCTGGCCTGAAATATGATTTTTGTTCCTCAAAAGTAAAATCCCAGATAACATTTAATGACAGATATGAACACGGGGTCTCCCTCTTTCACCATGATGCATTTCACAGAGTTGGGTATATTGGCCACTTCGGTACTTTTCCAGAATATCAGTGAACGCTCCGTCCTGCCGGACTCACATTACAGCTCCCAAGCTGCAGAGGCTCCTGCCTTGAGCTTTGCTGCAGTCAAGATCATGGGTTTAGTAGATCTGTGGCAGGACCAGGGCCTGACTATTCATGCAAAAAATAAGGCACTGAACAAAAGACAGAAATCCCCCAGGAAAATGAAACTGTAATCCCCACAGCTTGGCAAAGGGATTTGGAGGCTGGCATAGTTCCCATAACAACTTAACCCGTTAATTTGGGGTAGAATGGGTTTTTGCTTGCTGGTTCCCCTTTCCTAAAGTGGAGCTCCAGTTTAAATGACCTGGGGTCAGATCCTGACCTCACGCAGGGAACATGCTGCCCTTGGCTTTCCCTTCGTTTTACATGGCCACCCAGGAGGCATGGAAAAGCATCATCTTAGGTGGGGCAGAAGCCTGAATTTCTATGGTGCAGCCGAGCTGTGTGCTAGTACCTGGATCAGGACCTCAGAAACAGAAGGGGTCCCCTTTTTCCCTGCCCGCTCCAGAGAGGGACAAACCCTCCCTCCACAGGCCAGGCTTCCAGCACCCTGCCAGGGTGCAGCCCTCTCTCCCCTAATAACCACCTGCCTGCAGTGCCACCATCACTTCTCTCCCTACCCTGCCTCCAGCCATGAACTCCCCTCCCAGGTTTGCCAGTCCTGCCATGCCTCCAGCCTCCTCAACACACATTTCATCAGATATCATAATCCTCCCATCAACTGCATATTAACAGAAAACAATGGGAGGGGCAAGAGCAAAAAAAAAAACAACTCTAGGCCTGGAAATACGGGATGTGCATCCTTCCTCCCACAGCTGCTGCCCAGGCACCTGGAAACACTATCTGTCAAAAAGCAGAGCCTTCCCAAGGCTAGATCCTTTCCCTTCTGCCTGTAAGACACCTGCTTCCCTTGTGACACCTAATGAATGACTGTCTCCGGATCGCTGCAATTCCAACGCCCAGGGACTAACTTAGGTGCTGGTTTACACCCTCTGGATAACTGCAGCAAAATAGCATGAGCGGGTACCACCCTGTCCCGACTACAGCTTCCCACTCCGACCACGCGCTTCCATGGGGAAGCAGGTCGGGACACAAAAGACAGCAGATATTCCCCATGGCTTCTGCTGGGAGCTCCCAATGCAGGAAATACCTGAGTGATGGATGGATACCACTTCTGCACCACAGTGAATTCACCTAGAAGTATCAGGAAAAAGATAATCTACCAAGCTCACGCCATCTGCTTCCTCCCAGCATAATGCTGTAGACAAACTACACCACACCTATTCACCCTTGTTCATGTATACACTTACTAAACTACATAGGAGAGACACCATATTATCAAGTACGGCCTAGGGAAGGTAGGATGTGTCAGGTCAATGAAACCTTAATTTGACCACAGACAGACACACAGAGACACACACACACAAGACACACAGAGACACACACACACAGACAGGCACACAGAGACACACACACACACACAGAGAGACACAGAGACACACACACACACACACAGAGACACTTCACCATCGCGCTGTATTATTTGTGGAGTGCGCCGCGCACCCTGCGTACCAAACACGGAACAGATCCTGCGGGGGAAAAATATCCAGTAAGGACACAGTAACAGATTGCATCCTCATGCCTGTGTACACAGGGGCAGAAGCAGGATAACACAGGCAAACTTCACACTGGTATGTTGTAACTGCTCCACAGTTATAAACACTTGACTTAGCAGCCATAAGAATTTTCCTTCAGTGCCTAGAACGTTTGTAATTCCCTAGCTTTTTACCAAAGCAAGCTAAAACAAGGGAAATGCCTATTCAAGCAGTATCAAGTAACCACTTATCCGATTCACTAGCAGAATGAACTTGTATGTTCAGCTCACAAGCCCCCTAGCACTTGAACTGCCTAATTGATACCATAAGCAGCATGCGATGTCCCATATGGACCAGTGACAGATGCTTGGCTAGTAGCTTTCACAGCTATCCGCTGACACCAGAATAAAAGCGAGTCTTGAGCCTATCTCATGCCTAAGGGAGATGCTGCTCAGCAGTCCCGTCCTGTAATGCCCACTTCCCCACACTGAACAGCTTCTGCCCTATATCCACCACCCTCCACTCTCCTGCTGCTCCTCCTCTCACCCTGCACACATGACAGACCCCTTGTTGTGCCTCCCTGCTCAGCCAGGTCTTAATCTCCTGGTGAAGCTTTATAGAGTAGAAATCCAATGACTAAATGCAAAGATTTGGCCTCTGGCTTCCTGAAACACAGGTCAAGAGGTTGAGCAAGCACTCTGGAAGTATCATTACACTCTTGGCTTGTCTTCGCCTTTTCCTCGACAGCTGCCTTGACCACTGTCTGAGTCAGGATACCAGGCTAGATGCACCTTGATCTAATCTAGTGCAGTTGCTCTTACATCTAAACCCCGCCTTGCACATCCCTGCACTTAGTTCCTCTTTGCCCAGCCTGCGACAGTTCTGTTCTCCAATCCATCCCCTCACCCACCTCACTCCCAGATGAAACCGGATTTAAGACAATAGTATCAAGCAAGTCCCTGCTGACCACATGCAAACTCCAACTTTTTTCCAAAGGTTTGGAATTTGGTCAAACACATTTAGATTATTGGGAGGAGGTAAAAAAAAAAAAAAAAAAAAAAAAAATCACCTCTGACCTAGGCAGGGGGAATTCAAAAAATAAAAATACCTCTGACCTACACATTCACTCTTGAAAAGTGTCACCCCCCAGCTCTACAACACCAGAACTTCCAAGAACAGGTCAAACATACTTTTAAATAGTTTACATGAAGAAAACAGCATTTTTCTCACAGTTGCTCGCAGCAAAGAGCAAAGGGAGCTGACTGTGTCCAGAACACACTGCCTAAAACAGATGCCTGGAAAATAAACTCTCATCCCAAACAGTTACGAATTTTAGCAGAGTTATGAGCAATTGAAAACAGTGTCTCCTGATAGGAAGTGTCAAGCTGTCTTAAAAGGCACACAGGACAAAGGCATAAAACAGAAAGCATCATGCCATCTGCACCTACTCCTGCTGTAACTCACACTCACGCGTACAACCTCACCCAGCACAGGACAACAGCATGCCCAAACTATTGCTCTAAAGAGAGGGCAATACTCAAGGGAGCACTGGTTAAACATTTTGCTTTCCCAAATTTTCCAATAAACATCTCTCTCACAAACAAAAAATGGGAAATCATGACTCTGCTTTCCCTTCTGTTAAATATTTACATTTAGCAAAAATGCAAAAGAGGTTTTGTTTGGGGCAGAGAGGAAGGTTTTAATGGTTAAGTGAAAATTTTGAGTTTGCAGAATGTTTGTCCCCTGAGTAAATACCCATCACATTAAGCAAATGATCAAAGCTGACAAAAATAGCAACTATGCTTCCCAAGAAGAAGTGTGGGGGGAGAATTACTTTGTCCAAGATGGTCCAAAAACCCTCTTATTTTTTGTTAAAAAAAAAAAAAGTAAACCTTTTCAGAGAATTACATCCTACCACCACCAAGCTTCACAGAAGAAAAAAAAAAAACGCACTAGTGCAAGTTAGTGAAGGTCTAGATTTCCACACTCTTGCTGTTTGTTGACTGTTACCTGGAGGGAGCCAGCGAGACTGTTGAAGAAATCAAGCACTGTTCTTCAGAAAAAGGGCAGAACTGAGCCCTTGACTCTGCGTAACAACACTGTGCATGCCAAGCTGTGCTACATGACATTTTCAACCATGCATTAACATTCAAACCCAATGTAAATCTCACATTTACTTGTACTAGAAGCTTTACAGTGCTGCAAAAACGTTTAAAATATTTCTAATCCTCTTAGTAGGTATAGAAGATTTCAAGGTAGATTATGTTTCCCCACTATCAAACCTACTTAATTTTAAGCTTCAAGACTCTGTTTTTCTTCACCTCTTTGTTAACCAGAAAGCAAATCTAGTACCTGTATGAAATAAGTAAACACAGGCGAAACTAAAGCTTGATTGTTTGGTGACAAAGCCGTCCTTTTTTGCTGTTTAGGGATCTGATACCTTGAGACATGTTCCAAGAAAATACCAGAAGACAAGACACTCCTAAAACAGTAAAATGAGAAAGGCAAGACACAAGGTCTCCAGGACAAGGATTATCGCTGTGTTGTATGGTTACGTGCCATCTAATACACAAGGTCTTAAACAGGGCACCACAAACCGTATCACGATGAAATCACTAAGCAGTAACAGTCTTAGAGACAAAAAACCACCGACCAGGTCATCCAGTCCATTCCCCAGACACTGCCAGTCTGCTCCCAGTTGTGCACTTTAAAGGATTAAATGCCAGTATCTTGAAATATATAAGCAAAATAACTGTGCAGTGAATATAGTTTCAGGGTCAGTACCACAGCAATACTACAGGTGCGAACACTGTTACAACAGCTCTGTCCATCTGCTCCGATAACTGCCCTGCTTCCTAAGCTTTCCCCAAGACAAATGATTGTGCCAGTCTGCACAATGATTTTGTGACATGGACAGTCACAGTAGGAGAAAAGTCTATTTTTAGATCTCATCCTCCATCTGCTCACACACAACTTTACTTGAATATCAAGTCTCTGTGCACAGTCTCTCTTCCGCACTGACTCTTACTACAATCATCTCGTTTGGAGCCCAAGGTAGCTCTGGAAGACATCTTTATAAGCAAATGGCTAGGAAAATAATGTGCCATGCTGTTCAAAATAAGACCTTACATGTGATCCTAGAAAAAGCTTTATTACTGGAGATAGTAAACTAATACGCTTATTAAGGGTCACATGTAACTCACCCCATGAACATAAGCAGCTGGCTTTTATAGACAATGCAGAGCCTTCATTCTGGTGAAATAATGAAAACCTCCTTCGATACAACCACCACCCCTATGAGCTCCCAAATACAACCGCTTCAAACTCACAGATACTGCTGGGTCCTCCAGTAACCCCAATTCATTTCCCTTGCAGAGCAGCGCATGGCAAATGTAGAGCGTCACAAGGCTGGTAGTCCACACGCAACACTGACAAGCCAGCTCAGACTTGCAAAGAAGCATGAAATACTCCATGTGGTACAGAGTGGCTCACAATCCACACTGTCCAGTTAGCCCCATAAATAACCAGAGAAACAAGCAATGCATTTTAAGCATGACTGATATTTGGGTACTTTTGTTTTAGGATGCAGAACTTGAGACGTGATTCTCAGAGTGCTGAACCCTAGCAGTAAAAAAAAAAACTCTAGTACCTTCAAAAGGTATTAAGATGGGCACCCTAAAACTCAGGCTGTTTTTGGAAACCAAGGCCATTGTGCATGTTTTCTCCCTTCAAGTCACGAGAGAACACATTTTTAATGTCTCACCTTCACATGCCTCACCAGCCAGACATGTAGAAACATGAAATAAAAGATAGTGTGATTCACAGGAAAACCCAAACAAACGATCTGCTGTCAAACAGGAGTATGCTTCAGACTCTACCACTGCAGCACAGCCATGCCATTCACTGCCAGCTAGCAGAGCAGCACAAACACTGCAAGCCCTCCTTTTGCGGACACTAACATTTTATGACAGCTAGACAACACCTTGCCTTCCAAGCACACCTCGTACAAGAACTTCTACCCCCCTAAACAGACCTCCCGCTAACACATCATACAAAATCCCTGCAGTAACCACAAACACAGCTTGCCTGGTGGAACAGCAGCAAAGCATTTAGGACATGACTACAAGGGAGGGAGTCCCTGTTGTGCAGCTTCCTAATTTTGCCACCAACAGGCACATTTTTCACCTTCATAAAGGGGCAAAAGGGGGACAGGCAGTTGCAATCTAACACTTTTTTGCATTTAAGTACTCATGGCATGGGTCTAGCAGAAACGCTAATTTAATTGTGAGCTTCTACAAATTCCTGGGCTAAACTGCTCCTGTCAAAAGCTCTTTGCAAGATTCCAGCTCCATTTGTTCGGAGTGACGTCCATTACATTATGCTGTCAAACATCAGGCCACAGTCAACACTTCAGACACATTGGATTAGGTCCAGCAACGACACACACTGGTATGGGAAGCACTAACAGAAGCTGCAAGTGTGCCCCAGTAACACAATTACTTTGGGATGAGGCCACCATCTTACTCACCCCACCAAAACAGCTAGAGTTGCTCTGCTAAACATCAGTATTTCCGACCATGATAAAAAAAACCCTAAGTGAGACTTACAAGCACTGACAATTTAACCAAACTTAAAGGGGAAAAATAGGCAAACAAAAAGCCCCCATTCAAATCACACATACTAGTAAACAGTGCATGTATTAAAAGCTAGAAAAACAGCAGCATAATCACAGATCAGGACAGAATGGTATGTCTTTGCTTACTACTTCTAGTAGCATCAAGATGGTTAATCTATTTGATTAATCTCCCACCACTACAGCTCCTATCCATCCGATGACATGGCAATTTGAAAGAAACCTCACTTGCACTTTCACAAACATATCAAGTCTTCATGGGAATCGCAGACTCAACATAAAAAAGGAAGTTCCTTTTCAAAGATGTTATTCAAAGAAAGCATGTAACACCTCTACAGATCCCCAGCGTTACATTCACATCTCCTGCATCTTCAGAAGAAATAACAAAAAAAGCCATGTTACCTGGAGCATCAGTTCACAGTCATCTCTGCCAACAAATATCATCTCCCGAGGGAGCCGATGGCGAATGCCAGTGCTGCTCACCAAGAACCACGAAGTCACGCTCATTTTGGCGCTTGGCATTTAACCTTTATACATCCTAAACACAAAAAAAACACAACACGCAGTGAGCTATTAATGAAGTAAGTACACCAGTGCATAGCTGCAGTTCCCAAATTTCCCTGTGCCATGGGACCCCGCACTGCCTCTTTCACTTTGTGTTCATGTCTTAAATGTCTCGTGGCAACAAGCGGTTGTGAAGCGTGCGCCAGGATCTGCTGCCCATGTGCCATGTGTAGGAGCTCTGCAGCCCTGGAAATATTCCCACAGCAAAGTTAGATTAAGGGTCTGAAGAAAGGATTGTTTGAAAAATGAAGCATGCAGCTGAACCCAATCAATGAAATGATGAAATGGGGGGGGGAAGACATCTTTTCCAGAACATTTCCTCATCGCTAGCACTGTGCACAAATCACAGCATGAGCTTCCCCCATCATCAAAGATCTGGACCAGCACATCAGTAAGGTGACATAACCTGGCTCGTATAAGCTCTCACGGTACACTCCCAGGAGCATTTACACCGGTGCTGGGAGGAGAACAGCCTCCCTATTGCTCATCCCACTTCCACACTGATGTAAGTTGGGAGCCCACAAACCCCTCCTTCCTTCCTTCCTCCCTCACTGCATGAGCTGGTCCAAAACCCAAACCCCGCTGCTACCCCAGGACGGGAAACACAGGCAGCAGCTCCCACCGGCGGGTTTCGGGGTCCACCGCCCCTCTTGCCCCCGAACAGGCAGAAGAGCAGGCAGCTGTAAGCCGGGAGGGCAGCAGCGGCGTGCAGCACTTATCGGGAACTCTCGCAGCCACACCTGTTTGTTGTCGCTGCTACAGCCCGGCTGCAGGCAGCCTGTTCCTGCGGCCTCTCCTCCTCCCTCTCCCACAATATCGCATTTTCCTCTCCCTGGCTGAAGTGGCACACATCAGGCCTTCCCCTCACCCACCTCCCGGGGTCGAAGTTGCATTCCTACATGCACCGAGGAAAGCAGACCTCAATGTTACCCGGGCTGCGCCGCGCTCCCCGGCCCCCCCGCCGGCCTCCCCGGCCCCAGCGGCCCCGGGGAAGCGCAGGTGACCCCCGCGGGGAGATGACCGGCCTCCCCCGGCAAGGCGCAGGCCTGGGGGGGGGGCGAGGAGAGACCGCACGCCCCGCCGCCCCCTCTGCGGCCGCTGACACGGCAAACCGCTCCGGAGAGCCGGCGGTACGGGCTTCCGCGCCCGTGTCGCGACATGCGAGCGGCCCCGCCGCCCGGCCCTGCCGAGGAAACGCCGCCTCCCCGACAAAGCGCCCGGGGAGGGCAGCCGGGAGCCGCCGGCCGAGCCCCGCGGCCGCCTCGCACCGCCCCGAGCCGGGCTGCGGGGCTGCCGCCGGGGCCGGCCCCCCTCCCCAGGGCCGCGGCCGGGCCGCGCTCGCTGCTGAGGGGAGGGCGGGCAGCCCCGGCCGGAGCCGCCGCGCCGGGCCAGGTGCGGCGCAGGGTTCCCCACCCCACCCCGCGGGGCCGGGCCTTTGTCTGCCGCGGCCCGGCTCCCCCCCGAGCCCGGCCGGCGCGGCGGGAGCCGGCCCCCCCCCGCCGCCCTACCTGCTGCGGCCCTCGGCGCGGTGGCAGGCCGGGCGCCGCGCCCCGCCAGCCGGCTCTGCCTGCCCCGCGGGCCGCTCCCGGCGCCCGCCCCGCCCCGCCCCCGCGCGCGGCAGGTTCCCGACGTCAGGAAGGCGGCTCCAACCGCCGGGACCGGCCGCGGCCCTGCCCGGGCCCATCCGCACCCCCGGCACCCCCCGCCCGGGCACCCCCGGCCGCGGCACCCCCCGACCTGGCACCCGGCTCCGTGATCGGGGCTGGCCCTCCCGGGGCCGGGCACCTGAAGGGCAGATGTGACAGAGGCTGAGGGGGTTTCTGGGTCATGGCTCCTCAGTGCAGTTAACAGCCGTGCCCTGGTTCAGCATCCCTTGTTTCAGGCACTCCGAGGGGCTCCCTGAGCACAAGCAGAGCCTCACAACACCCCTCTGATGCGGTTGTGGCTGTCCCCGACCTCGGGAGGCCCAACAGGCAAGCCCGAGGTGGTGGGATGGGAGATGCTGCCTCCGCTAGCCACTGCAGCCAGCTCTGGCCTCTTCTCCCACCCAAGCCCTAACGCCAGCCTCCTCTCCCACCCAGGTCCCACCACCAGCCTCTTCTCCCACCCAAATGAGTCCCACCACCAGCCTTTCCTCCCACCCAAATGAGTCCCACCATCAGCCTCTTCTCCCACCCAGGTCCTGCCACCAGCTGCTTCTCCCTCACCTTCCACCAGGCTCCAGGGAGTAGGTTGGCATCCATCTCCACATGAACCCCTCAGGTCCCCTTGCAGGGCAGTACCTAAAGGCAGTTGACAGGACTGAATTAACCTCACGGATGTGGGCATGGAATAGGAGCCTGAAATGGGTGCTGTGAAAGGACACGCCATTTTATGGGTTCCTTTTTCTTGTAGGTAACTAGAAAATTCCTGAAGAGCAGTAAGTGTGGAGAGCAATAACCACTTTTTTCCCCATCGAGAGGAAAACTGAGTCTCGTGATAATGGATCCAACTATTTGCCAATGCAAAAGCTTTTTCAGGAGAGCCCCCAGCTCCTGCAGAAGTCAGGGGAGCTGCAAACAGCAGCAGCTATGCACTGGCTCCCTGGCGCCAGCTGGCACAGACTGCTACGGAAAGGCTATGGGAAGACACCAAGTTCATAGTGATGTTTGCCCAGGCTCCTATTCCAGCCAGAAGAGATGTCTTTGTATTTATATGCTGTACCTTTGATTTTGAGTATTGTTCCGCACTCACCTGCAGGAGCTTCCGTAGGTGTCTTCAGTGCTGTCTTTTAGACTTTTGGCTCAGGATGTAATAATGTCTGATGGCATGGAAACCATAGGTCCGGTACGCCACTCGTGGGGGGCAGTCCTACCGCAACTTCACACTGTGGACTTACTCCCGGCCTATGGCTTCCAGTCAGGCTAATGTCACCGCAGCCCAGAGAGCAGCGGGACCCGTCCCCCGGGAACGGTGGTGGGGAGGGTCATCCACGGCAAGGCTGGAGAGCCAGGGAGGATGAAGGAAAATGGCATTTCTTCTTTTCCTTCCTCTTTCTGAAGAGCAGAAGGACTTTGCTATTATTTAATTAATAGTATTATTGCCTTCTTTAATCAACATTTGACTTCTTCCCTGGCAAATACATCATGCCCCAGGGTGTTTTCAAGGTGTGATTATCTTCAAAGGCTTCAAAGCTGGCTGAGGCTGCAGCATCTGTGCTTTATTGGAGTGCTCTTGCTATCTCCTCGGAGCGGAACGCCACACCCTTGCAGCGCGCCGTGTCCCTCGGACACCAGGCAGGAGGACAGGATGAGCAGCCGCCACTTCTGGGGTGCTTTAAAGGCTTTTGCATTGAGCAGTGCCGTAAAGTAACAGAAATCCTTTATAAATAAAAATGGACTTCCACCATATTTGCCAGTTTGTCCTGTCATTGAGTGATGTTTTATTATTGATTTAACTGACCTATAGCTTAAGTTTTCATAAATATTATTCACTTCTTTCTGAACCACATCTGTTTACTGGAGAGGCTGCTCTGTGAACAGATCTGTAGAGCATCTATACTGCTGTAAGGAAGCAGGATAATTTACTTCTTTATACAAGCCTGCCATCTAGGCAAATCTTTGTTATAAGTTACTATAAAAAGGTTAGTGTTTGCTTTAGTCTCTCTTTAAGCCCGGTTTTACCGTTCATTTGTACATGTGTATTTCTCTGAGCAGTTAGTACTTCACTATTTATAGAGAAAAAAAATAGTTCCTGTTCCCACCACGTGTCTTCTGACCTGATTGAAGATGCAGTTTAGGCCAATACACTGGGCCTGGCTGAATGCTGCATTACAGCCTCTTTACTTTATTCCAGTGATCTTAAGGGAATAAAAAAGCTAGTAAGTGGAGTCCTTCCTTCTCCTTTCTCTTCAGCCTTCCCAAAGCAGTGTGTGAGCACTGGGGGCTGCAGAATAGCCTGGTGCTACACTGTTATCTTTAAATCCCAGGCAGAGAGTGCCTCTGTGGGAAAGAGAAGCTGTTGCACTGCCGTACCTTGATTTTTAGTTTTTTGTCCTATTGGAACAAGCCCCATTGGCAGCACTGCAACCCATAGGCTGCTGTAGTTCACACTGCAGGCTGACCAAACACACAACTGCCATTGAAAATATAATACTATATAAGTGTCTTAAAGCCATCTCCTCCCTCAGGGATGAGGGGAGGCCTGGGAAAGACCTCAAGAAGTTGGGTGCAGCTGCACAATGCAGCTCACACTAAGTTGGCAACAGAAGGTGCTTATAATGGAAATCTCTCTTCGTTCATCTACAGCACTGTCACCTTCAGCTACAAGGAACATGTCCATGGCTGTATTAACCTGCACGACCCTGGTGGCAGGAGGTTCATTGTACCGTACATTGTGCAGATGTGGAGCAAGGACCGGTCCCTGTCCCAAAGCACTCATATTCCCGGGAAACAACCAGTCTGAAGGTGAGATAAAATGTCCAGGCCGAAGAATAACAGCAGGTCACAGGGCTGTAGGAAAGCCAGGTTTCTGTCTCCAGAGCTGTTGAATCAGGTCATCTACTCGACCGAAGTACCTTTTGTCTGACACCCTGAACCCACGGCTATCACAGCTTGGAGCAGCGCCACTTCAGATCCCTGCTTCAAAACAAAGATCCCACCATCCCCAGAGGAGGATGAACTGAACTAAATCAAGCTCTTTCTGCCAGGCTCTGATGTAAGGGGGATTTTCAACAGACTTCCCAAACGTGAACCATCTTGCAGCATCTTGCTGCAGAGGAGGTTTCTGTTCCAGACTGGCCATAGCCTGATCCAAATATCCCATGTGGCTCCACCCCTGAAGGGCAGTTTTCCCTGTGCATGAGCTAAGGGAAAGAAATAATTTGGGTTATTGCTTAGAAATTCGCATGATGGGTAGTTTATAAGTGAAGATGTGCAGGACTGCTAGGTGAACTCTGCCTGATTAACCTGCCACAGGCTGGCTGAAATCCAGCGTGCACAGCTGCATGCACATATATTCATGGGCACGTGTGCAGCTCATGAATTCCTGACTGCTTTGCATCAAAGAGACTGTAGAAGAAGTCGTCAGGCACTATGCTCCAAGATTATTTATTTCATTTGCTCTTTGCTAACTTACTTTGAGATGCATCAGGAGAGGTTCACAAGTAGGTCACGCAGGGTTTCTTAACACCCTTCTGCACTCAGATGAGTTCTGCTCCCCAGTGATGACTTTCTTTCTTTTCCAGAAAGCCAAAATTGTAGCCAGGCCAGTTCTTCGGGCCCCGTTGCAAAGAGCTGCGTACGGTCCCGGTGTATGCCTGCAGCGTTCTCAGTTTGGATCAGGATTTCTGCGTTGATTTCTAATGCGAGCAGGAAAGATCTGTGGACTTTTGCAAGAGGCCACTGCAGGTCTGAACCTGTGTCCTTTATAGAGCTAATGGTGCTATTGCCTGCCAACAGAAAGTGTGGGATTGAGCCCTTTCCTACAGAGCCTGAGACCAAAGCTTTTCATCACTGGTTCTGGGTATCAGCATGAGCCGGATGATCATAAAATGCAAATAATCCCCCTTCTGAATATGTGCTTGTTAAGTGCCATTTTGAAAATATTTCCCTTGATGTTTTTTGTTTCTTGTTGATTGATTGATTTTTAAATAACTAGGTACTTGTCAAGAATATGGATGTTTATTTTAATTTCAGTTAGACTGGTGTAACAACGTTGCTGAACTGAGTTTGGACCAGCAAAAGCAATCTGCCCCTCCTCTCTGTCTAAGCATCAATCTTTCACTCTGCCCAATATCTCGGTTGTGCTGGTTGCCAACATTCCCGTCTCCTGTACAGCCGGGAACAGGCCCCAGTCCTGCCTAGTCAACTGGAAAACAATGAGACCATTCATGTGCACGGTTATTCACTTGCATAAATGTTTGCAGAGATACAGTCTGACTGGGACAGGCCTCTGTCGTTTGGATGGTTCTACAAGATGAATTTTTACAAGACTAGTATTTTTAACCCATTTTTAACCAGCTATAGAGACAGATTCTTAGCCAGAGTGTAGTAGCATTGCACAAAATGGCTTCATTCTGGCGTCCTTGTTTTCTACCAGCTGGAGAGTTTTTCCTGTATTTTTTTACCTACAACATAGTCCCATATACCAACATGACATTTAATTTTACTACTATGGAATTTACTAAAATAAAACCCTATATGTGTTAACACTTCTTTTCAGAATGTGTAGTATGGCCTTCTCCAGTCATCCTCTTTTATTCCCCTGCTATGCTACAGAAATTATTTTCTTTTTATTATGTAGCCTAAATTGTAGAGCTATTTTTAATTTATGACCCTCATAACTCGAGGGGGGGCAGGAAGAAATATCAACGCAATAAAAGAGTGGAGCGGGTGTAGTGTGAACATTGTCAGAATGTCTCATCTAGGATTTGTGTGGTATAAAACTTTGCTGAAAAAATTAAAAACATATGCTTAACTGATCTCATATTTGGCATTTTTAATTAGTAAAAGCTCAGCAATGATGATGTCGTGCTGTCTGATGAGATTAGGTCAGATGATACATGGTTGTATGGTGTGGCATCTTAAATAGGAATCACCTTATGGCAAGTCGGAGCTATTTCGATATCACATTTAAAGAAATAGCTTCTCAGGGAAAGTTGATTGGTTTCATAAGAGAAGCAGCAGGGTTTTGAGCACTCCTGTGTGGGAGAATGGGAACAACAGGCAGCTTGAGATCATCTCTATTTCATTTTTTTTCCTCTTATTCGTTCAATTAATTTTTATGAATGTGCATATTTCTTATGAGAAAGGTGCAAGCCTCCTTAGACAGAAAACATGATTTCACATGGCCTGGAGAATCCAATGCAACATGCATGGCCAGAGGGCTGTACTTTGCCCTCCAAACCGTGAGCAAATTCCTTCTCCCATTCCTCTGTGGTTATTATTATAATGGTAAGGCAAGAATATTTGGTTGAATACCAGAGATGCAAGATTTCCTTAAGCAGTTTTGCTCCAGTAACCACCTCTGTTTTTCTTTTCCTTCCTTTTACCCTAGTACTCTGCTCGTGCACTTGCACGTTTTCAGACCCAGCCCAAGGTTTCCTTTGGGAGTACATTCACTGCAGCTGATGTCCTAAGGGTTTGCTTGTTCAGCAGGCGCTTTACGGAACTTCTCCCATTGGATCAATTTCAGGCCTTTCTAGGAAAATCCTCATGATATTTAGTTCACTGGTGCCATTTGATTGATATTCATGAAGTGGATGAAAATCCTGGTTCAAATTTGAAGACCAGTTTACACTAAAGGAAACTGAAATTGTCATTCAACAGGAGCTCACTGGTTTATGAACTGCACAGAGTTACTCCTTGCCTGAGACTTATTAAGACAAGACTTAGAGACTCAGCAATGGGTGAATGAGAACTCGTCAAAAAGAAGTCATTCCTGTATGTTTTGATCAAATTAATGTACTTTACTGGAAATCCAAGACTGCTGAACCTTCTTTGCTGGCCTTATAAATAAGGCAAATAAAGAAGGGAGATTTTAGGTTACAGTAGACAGATCTCTAGAGGAATCATTACTATTGTCTCAGTAGCCAAGTGATTGCTCTGCTGACCGATACTAGATCATACCATCCCGGTTTAATGAAAATGTCAGTTCTGATTGAAACTGTTGTCTTGGTTTCTTGCATTCTATTGCATTACAATTTTTGCCTGCAAGATGAAAAGCTTTGATGAAATATTTAACAGATGATACATTTAAAAAAAAAAACAGAGTTCCCTTTGAATTGAAGGATATGTCTACAGTAACATCCAATGTAGAGGCGAAGGCCTTACAGGAAGAGAAGGTTCATAATATACTGGCCTGCAGGGAATAATTTATTAAAGCAATTGGAGATTCGCCCATTTGCTGTCCTGTGAAGTTAAAACCATATTCCACTGTGTTGATGTTCAGTGATGTTCTTCCTTCACTTGAGAATGGTGGGGAAGAACATTATGAATATGGATGAAAAGGTCAGCAGTGTCAGAATGAGCCAGCCTGCTTCAATGGGGTCAACTGTAGGGGCAGCTCTAGTAATTTATAGCATACAAGCCATCAGTTGGAGATTTATATGCTTGCCAAGCATTTTAAAAGAACTCATCAGAGCAGTATTTATTTATTTTGGGGAAACAGTTGGATTAGCAGCACCATAGGAGAATAAAAACCACTAGAAGGAGACCAGCAGAGCAGTATTTTCAAGATGTAGTAGTAGGGAATTCATTACATGCCAATTCTTAAAAGCTTCAGGATACTTTGGGTTAATCTTCTTTAGTCAGCAGGTGCATGAACTCCCGTGTGTTCCACATTCATTAAATCATCTTAAAACCCTACAAAATATGCCTGTTAGCTAACTGCACACACATTCTTGCTGCTGTCCTTCTCACCACAGATTTTATAAGTAGAAGCTCCATCCATTTCAGGTAAACTAAGTGATCCCAACTGACACAGGCTCTCAGGTAAGCTGGGCACAGATCATTGTGTCATTTCAACACTCCTGGCAAGTCTCAAGTTGCAGGGTATTTCCATGCTGGTGAAATTAACTCCCGAAAACGAGTTGTGGGAAGGTGAGGTAATTGATTGAGGAAGGCGAAGTGACATCTGAAGAAGAATCAGAGGTACCACAATGTTGGTTATCTGCTGAGCATGAAGCAAGTGCATATTTCTTACATACACAGGCTGCTTTGTTTGAATTATCCAGAAGAAACTCAGAATACCTCTCACCTCCACCGAGTTTCACTATTTTGCGGTATTTTTTGAGATGAATAAAATTCTGGGCCCTTTCAGTACCTATACCTGCAGGACGGATGCCTGCTGGGAGATAACAGCACCATCCGCCTGCCATTGCTAATATCAGCCTCAGTGTTTGGAGGTGAATTGCATTTTCTGCAGGAAAAGCTTTAGCAGAAACAACTCTGAACTGATGACATCTGGCCGCTGCAGGCAGAAGGACCATGTTGTAGCTCACTGGCCAGATCTAATATCAGAGGGTGTGGGAGGTCTCAGAGGAGGGTTCAGCCATCAGTTTGGCTGATGCCTCTCCTTTCCCTGGGACACAGCAGATTTGTGCAGGTTTCCCCTTTTTCAACAGCTTGTGTCCATGGCACCAGTTCCAGAGATAAAAGGAGGCAGATAACACCAACAAGCAGTGCCTCTAGGAAAAAACAGTGACTGTAACACCAGTCACTGCTGGTCATGCCTGCCCAACAGCTGAGTACAGGATGAGAATGAATTACACTACTGAATCTCACTAAGGGACTGTAGCCATCCTTTTTTGCACTGGGACATGCAGAATAGCTTCTGCATCATATCACAGGGCAGAGCTTTCTCCATGGCACATCACCATCTCAGTCATGTCTATCTTCATTTTGCCTTTCCCACTAGCTGCTACAGGTCAAATTTCTTCTCTTGGGATCTTGAAGAAACATCCTAGAGCTTTCCACCCACTCGCCATGAATTGAATTTAAATACAGAGACATTTCATTACCACTGTATTTTATCTTAATATCTCATTCATTCTCAAGGGTTATTTTCCCCACTCTACATTAGACATTTCTCAGTACCTGAGCCTGCATATGCATCAGCTCAAATGCATCGTGGAGAACCGAGGAGCCAACAGAATGAAGAGGTTCTCCAAGTAGTGTGGTTGAGACTGGCTGGTCAGGAAAAAAACAGCATAAAAGAAAATGCAAGGAGAGCAAGAAAAAGGCTTAGGACTGTACACCTAGGTGTTGTACAAAACTGAGAGCAGGTGGGACATGAGAGTTGTCCCACTTTGCAGCTATTTTCCCTCCTGTCATCTTTGGTACCCAAGTAGACTGCAAGCATTTTGAATCAGGGACTGTCTTTAATACTTTGTTTGTACTATGCATTGAGCTTCTCAGCACTCCTCTAAAACAAATAATCATTCAACAGAAGCTAATGTATACCTGGCAAGGTTGAAAATCAGATCCCTTTGAGACCCTAGGTAAACTGGAGATAACATCTTATTAGAATTTAACTGTGAAGACAATAAAGTGAGGAGAGGGGAGATGGTGGTATAGTTGATGACGTGGTCTTTAATTTCTTTCTTTGATGGACTGGTAATAGCTGAGCAGAAAAAAAGTAACTCAGCAACGTCTTCTACTGAAATGATCATATTTATAACAAGTCATCTTATTAACACAAGGAGAAGATGAAAAGGCAATTCTCCAGTGTGTAGTTTGACTGGTCCTATGATCTATTGTTCAGCCATAAGCTGATTGCTCGGGACATGTCTGGACAAGGAGAGGAGCTGAGGTTAACCACGCTCTGCGGAGAGCTCGCTATGCCTTTTCACAGTGAATTCAGCAAACTTTATGCAAATGTCTTTTGCAAGTACTTGAAGGGAGGAAAAAAAGCAATATGATGCTGTCCTGGTGGCACAAAAGGACTTTTGAAATGTCCAGTTAATACTTGAAAGCATTTTGAACTCTGACTAGTGTATTGGCCAATTATTTGCCAGGTTTCTTTGTTCCACCCTGCAGGATAAAAAGTCATGTGGAAGTATGGCTTAGGCTTACTCGCCCCTACAGATCAGCCTTTGCAAACAGAAATGGGCACAATTGCTTTCAAAGAGATGACATTTCCTGCTTTAAAGCAAAAAAACCCCACCCAAAATAGCTATCTTTTAAAATATGCTTTTTATTTTTCCTTAAAGAAAAGGATGATGGAGTCGGAGGATGAGAGCGACAGTATCATTCCTAGTGCGCCGCAGAGCCCTGCACACAGTGAGTAGGAGGAGAGGCACTGCACTGGTGCGGCTGGGGTGCCCCCACCGCAGGAGCCCTCTGAGCAGCAGGAGCACAGCCCCCTCCCCGCTGCCCCGCTCATGGCAGCACGAAGCTTGAGCCCAAGAGCGTCCAGGAAGAGAGAAGTCTACCTGACATAACATAACCCACGTGAAGGGATGTCGGTACCTTCAGAGCCCTTAACCACAAGATCAGGTCATAGATCGTAGATGTTAAAAGCAGCAGCGATGATGTCATTGGCCATTGGGCACTTCCTCACAGGGCACTTTCATAGCTCTGTGCCATTTCTGTGCTGTGCTATCAAAGTTAAGACATTTTCTTCCATGTCTGCACTACAGCTGGTTAATTTTTTACATTAGAAGCACTTAGAGTGGATGGTGCCTAGAAACCAGCATTTAAAAACATTGAAGATGCCCACTGTTGTAAAATAAATTTAAGAATGTCATTGGCTTAAGAAAAGTACTGTGCTGCCTTTCAGACTAATTTAAAACTTGAATTGCAGCCATTTTTAGCTTTAACAAAATCAATAAGACTGTATGCTGTGTCAGTCATTGCCCATTTCAATCTTTGAAGTCATTTTGGCAGGCAGTAGTAAAGATACTAGAGAAGTTGTGGATGACCCCTCCCTGGAAGTGTTCAAGGCCAGGTTGGATGGGGCTTTGAGCAACCTCATCTAGTGGAAGGTGTCCCTGCCTATAGCAGGGCGGTTGGAACCAGATGATCTTCAAGGTCCCTTCCAACCCAAACCATTCTGTGATTCTATACCAACGTCCTGGGAGGTTGAGTTCACCCCTGAAGATCCTTTAGGATTTCAGTGGGATTTTCATATTGCTGCAGTCTTCAACAATCAGGTCCTAAATCAGTCACAAGCACATTAAATAGAACAGGGAAATAAGCTGCCATTTGGCTCTAGTTTATATTTAAGATGATGCTCGCTTCAAAAGCACTTGCATCACTAGATGGAAATGGTAAAATTGTTGATGATGATGTGAAAAAGACTGAGGTGTTCAATAAATATTTTTGTTCTGAATTTGGAAACAAGAAGAATCATGCACTGATGTCATGAGGACAACGCACTTTCCATCCCATTAGTAACCAAGGAGGCTATGAAACAGCATTACTAGAGATAAACATTATTACCTTAACAGGTCCCGACAACTAGCACCCTCACAAATGAAATGAATTGGCTCAAGGGACCTCTGACCCACTCCCACTTAATCTTGGAGGATGGCAAATGTTTTAGAGGACTGAAGAAATGCTGCATTTTGGTCAAATCATTAAAAAAATATCACTAGCGCAATCAAAGTAATTCTAAGCCAGTCAGCTTAGCAATTCTGGGCAAAGTAATGAAATACTAGTATAGAAGTCAGCAAATGAATGTCAGTGGAAATAATAGGGGTCAACATGATTTACAGTGAAAAAGTCTTGTGAAAGAAACTTGATTTTCCCTTTTTCTTATATTATTGGTTTGGTTGATAACAGCTACTAAAAAGATGTAAGATATTTGCCTTTTGTAGATTGCTTGATTGTTTGCAATACTCTCATTATAAATTACCACAATAACTAATAACATTAAAGTGTCGGGTAAGTGAATTAAGACCTGACAAACTGGCAAGTCTTAAGTAAAATACAGACTTCGGTAAAGATTCAGCAAGAAACAGAAGTGTAACCAGGTCCTGATACTGCAGCCAGCATCACCCGGCTGCTTTTTCTAAGGTGAGTGCTTTGTGCAGTTTGAGTAAAACTCCAGTTAAAAAAAGGGGGGGTGTCACAGTTTGTAGGAGTGCCAACTGAAGCTGGTTTTGTACCACTCCCTCCTCTGCAACTGCCTATGAAAAAATATCATTTTATAACTGGGCTGCAGCTGGTCCCTCTGGGTGTACGAAATCCAGAGCACGTGCGGGACAGGGGCTCAGCCCTGGGGCCTCTCTGCTGGCCGTGGCAGAAGGAACAAGTGCTGTGGTCGGATGCAGAAGAAAGTTGATCTGAACCGCTCCACTTCAGTGCCCATGCGGAGCCCCCAGATCCCCCTCTGACCCTCTCAGATCAGGAGATCGCCCGCTGGCCAGAGACGGGCCGTGTCCTCTTGTGCATCACTCCTGGAAACCTCCCAGCCCTGTCTGCTGCAGTCCATCTTCATGGACCCACGGGAGTGCAAGAGGCTCGGTGTTTGGGATTCTGGTCTTCGGTCACCAAAACAGTCGTGCTGGGCATATTTAGCACAGCTGAGTGTTTTGTTTGTGTTCTGACTGCTTTCGCTGGACAGCGTAAAAATAAAAAGCTGAGAAGTGAACACGGAGATGTTAACAACCTTACACAGTGAGATTTCACATCCCTGAGAAGTTACGCTCCAAATTTCTCTTCTGGGGGAGGATGAAGGGCAGGACAGGCTTTGAACTCCCTCATCTAGCATGAATAGATCCCTCAAAATCAATTTACGTTAGCAGAGGGTCCAAATGCTTGCATTTATTCTGCTCTGTGTAATTACCGCTCTTGCCTCCTGGTAATAATTTTACTATCCATGAAGGATTACAAAGCCATTAACCTGGAAGAGAAAAAGAAAAAGCAGGGGCATGTGGGGAAGACTTTGAACACCAAATTCGTTCACCAGTTAGAAACAAAAGTGCATGTTCAGAAGGTTAATTAACAAAAAGTCTGTCTCAAGGCAACTTCTGCTTACTACTAATGGATACCATGAAAATTCATAAGTTCGCTGCTCCCAACAGGAGGATTTGCTGACTGCAAACTGCTGTGTGGGACTGCACCTCTCTGCTCCTTCGCGATGGAAAGGTAGGGGGTGGCCAGAAAAGCCCCTCATTCAAGAGAAGGGGTAAACCCCTGCTGACTTCAGCGAGGCAAGTTCTTACACGCTGTGTCCTTGTCTGCCAGACACACATTGCCTCGTGCTCAGGGAAAGGTTTAAACTGCGGTCTTTGCTATTTGAAGGGAAACTTAAAGCTCTTGACCTAAAATTAGCACTGCCAGCTGCGTTTTGGGCAGCACACCAGCTTTTACTTTGCTCTTGACACGAGGCAGGACGGTCCAGGCTACAAAGGCTCCCGATGCCCTGGGGACCTGCTCCCACTGAGGGCAGCCACGCGCAGGCAGAGTCAGTCTGTGATGAGCAAGAGACTCAAGAGCTCACACGCGCTCTGGGAAGCGACAAGCTTTCCTGGGAATGGCTGCACCCCGTCAGGCCAGGGGCCACCTGGGCAGCAGTGATTCTCTGGCCACAGCCAAAGTGAATTCCTGGAGAAAAATGCAAAAATACCTACTTGCCCTAGGTATCGCCCAGCTGCCAGCCGTTTGCAGCTCAGGGCCTTCCTGAGGTCTGTGTGGTTTCCTGCTGCTAAACAGCCTTTTGCAAATCTGCCCAGCCTCTTTTTGAACTCAGATTAATTTTTATCATTTGCAAGATAATATTGCACCAAAGAGATATAAGGCACATGGGGCCACGTTTTGCCTTCTTTTACCAGGGTACAGTGGGCTCCCCGGTACTGGTGGAGGCAGAGGGGATTTAGTACACCTGTATTTGAAGGGCTCACTGCATTTGAAGGCTGTTATAGATCAGCTTGCACTGAATTTTCCTTCAGGCCTTTATGCAGTTACTGTGATTTCTTGGCACTGAGTGCTAATGATTCACCTGAGTTGAGTCATGCACAAGGCGATGTGGCTCTGGAAGGCTTCCCACTGCAATCACTGTGCTCAGCAAGTCCGCGAGGTGAATACAAAGGATCTTGCAACTGCTAAGCCTTCTAGGGAAAAGGAGAGGCTTAAAAGAAGTTCAGCAGTCGCATGCGCTGATCACAACTGTAGACTTTATAAATCAAGCTTAGCTCCTTTGCTGGAGAAAAGCAGCTTTCTGGATATCTAAGACTTGAAGGGAGACGGCATAGCTAGAAGGCTGGGTTTGGGGGACAGGGGTGGATGTTGGGAAGGTAGGATGGGTTTCCACAAAAATGGCAGAAGCCGAGGAGCCAAAGAGTAACACAGGAGTGACTCCAGAGCCCACCCTCCTGCATCAGGCATGGGGCAAATAGCGTAGTCAAAGGGATGGGTAAAAACCTGGTTAGAAAGACAAAAGGCAGAGAGATGCCAAGAAAGCAGCAGAGATGCAGCATCACTCAACATCTAGGGAGCAAAGCAGCGGTCAGTGCTGCAGGTGGCATTACCTATTAAAACAGAGTGGAAGAAAATCCAGTGTTCACCAGCACTCGATCCAACACCCGTTTTGATCAGCAGCTAAGCTGCTGCTCTTTTCAGCAGGGCGCGATTGGACATGGCAGGGGGTTGCAAGATTTTGCATAAGGTTGGATGAGAAACTCCAGCAACACTTCCCCTCGCCACAGTTAAGCAGCAGCTCTACAATCTAGATCAAGTATTATTAAGAAGCTTTATATTGACCAAATGACACATCATTTGGCCCCACCTGTGGCTATTCATGATATACATTAGTTGCAATGCCTCTCCTGTCCTTATTGTCCTACTGAAACCACTGCCAGTATAAACTGAATGTTGCCTGTGTGCTCTCAAGGTGGGATTGCAGTAGGTTACCCAGAGGATACGGGAACAAGGCAGGGTAGGAGGTGAGCAATCAGCCCTGCAAGTCCATGGGCAAATATTCACACACACTTACACGCCCAATGCACAGAACCACCCCAGCTGCAGATGGGAGGGCATCAGTCCACAAAACTCAGCAATCTGCAATGCAGTTAGTGCCTTGAACAGGCAAAATCCAGAGCGGCCTTGATGATGTGGACATTTCTGGTTTGGCTTTCAAGATCTGTGTTGCTTGAACATGTTTATCTTATGTCTGGCTCCATGACCTGATTAAATCACGAATCAGCAAAAGAAGTAAGTTCAAAATTATGATGTATGCCTAGCAATTCTCTTTAAGGTATTGAAAGTTTGCCTATAAAAAGCTATGCATGTTTTCCCCAGAGCCACCTGCCTTGCCTAGTAGATATGCCCAGTACCTCCCAGTAGATGGGGCTTTACTCAGTTACTTGTAGTTTTATCACGAAAAACATGTATTTTAAAATTTGACATGCCAAGCACCTGCCTTAGATGGAATTTACTTAAGTTTCTTGATGCCACTGAAGATGGCTTTCTGGAAATCCTGCTTTGTCGTGGCTTGAAGTAGTGTAAAAGTAGATGTGGACAGGAAGCCTGAGGTGTAAGGACTGGGCCATATTCAGATGCTCTGGGTTCATCCAGGTGCTGTTTCGCTCCTTCATAATCATAGAATCATTTAGGTTGGAAAAGACCCTTAAGATCATCGAGTCTGCTCTGAAGACTCAGGCAATGGGAAATGGCAGGTGAAGGAGCATAGGTGGCAACTTGGCCATCTCCATTTGGTCATATGTCAGCGTGTCTGAGTGAGGAAGACGGGTCAAGTGTGGAAGAGAGGCAGGCGTGAAGACCAAGCTCCTGCCAGATCTCACCATCTCGTTGAAATACAGCACATTGCTAGAGTTTCTGAAGAGAGTGGGGTGCCAGCATTTCTTTTCCCTTCTAGTTTTTCTTAGAAATAACTAAAAAGAAACTTGGCTTCAGTTCTGGGCCTGAGGCAAAGAGAGGATGGAGGGGTTTAACCCAAATGACTAAGGCTTAAACAGAATATAACTAAGTGAAAATGGGTTTATGAGAGGAAGTTAGAAGTAGCACTGCCAACCTCATCTATAAAAGGTATGTCAACTGAGCTCAACGTTTTGTGGTTTCAGTCCTCTCCAAGATTTGTAATAGGCTGTGAGCTTGTTCCTTCATATATTTGATCGCATCAAGAGATATTCATATTTAGAAATTAATTTGGAGAGTGTCTAAATGAAATAAGGGATTTTAAGATTCCCTCGTGTATAATGGACTTTCTAAGTTCCTGCTTTTGCTGTGATTCCTTCAGCTGTTTCAACACTGATTCTCTACAGGGCAGCACATGAATACCACAATGATTGGCTTTAAATACAAATATATATATATTTGTATATAGTGTGTCCTTAATCAAAAGAAAACCCCAATCTTAAAGAGTCTTTGGGAATGTGAGCTTTATTTTTTGAAAGCTAAATAAACTTATTGTAATGCAGCCCACCAGCATAAGGGTGGCCATCTTCTAGCCATCTTTCCTTCCAAAAATAAAGACAAGAACTATCACAGTCCCTTTTATACTGAAAACTGTGCCTGTGTGAAGGAGGGAGATGGGTGACAGATTGTCTCTTATAGTGATACCAGTATAGTTAAAGAAGTAGAAGCAGAAATGGAAATTGCTTCTGCACCTGAATGATTGTGTCTAGGATGCAGTACAGAAGTGAAACAGGAGCAGGGAATGCCTTAAAGTGAGCCCTCCCATGGCTGCCACACTCACCGTGGGATACACAGATGATCAGTTCCTTTCAGAGCACTTACTCAAAGTTGCCTTATTTGACTTTATTGCTGCTCAGTATTTCATGTTCCTTCCTTGAAAAACAAATGTTCTCAAATTTCAGGTCCTTTTCCTTACCCATTTCTATTTTTTAGCACAGACTTCCTTGGGTGTAGTATACAGCTTAGCTACTTCCCAGGTTGAGCCTGGTCCTCTGTTAGCCTCAGGCAACCAGATCACAACACCCTACATATAAATGGATCAGGCTCTACTTTGAAAATCAGTCTGGGCTTCTCTTCCTGGTACTCATCCCCACAAGGACACTCTTCCAGCCCCAAGAGTTAGAAGCTGGCTCATTCCCAGCCAAAACTACTCATGGGACGACCTGGATCTGTTGATCCTGGTGCCAGCATTGAAGCCAGAAGCCAGTCTGTTCACCCTCCCCAGTGCATGGTCCTGGCACCACACAACAGCACAGCAGTGTGGCCAGAGACATGGCCATGGCCCCTTCAGCTCCAGTTTGCTTGACTGGGCCCCACTGGCCATCTCCAATATCTTTTGCACAAGAAGTGATGGTGGAAGAGCATGCTCCATGCTGTGCAGTGTGACACCATCCTATAAACAGTCATCCCTCCTCTTCCTCACCAGGGCTGCTGCTTCCCACCCCACCTACTCCTTGCTTGTGCTAGTGCAAAATTCACATTGGGCACATAAACAAAACGAAAAAAAAAAGGAACAAAACACATTGGTTTAGCCCAGGACAGGTCTTCAATGGCAGGACTGCTCCCTTTGGTGGCCACGCCAGTTTCAAGCACTCCTCTCTCATTGCCTCCTACATTGATCTTTCTTTCACACAAAGGACCAGACTGAGCAGAGTATCCCAGGCAAAGTCTCACCAGCCCCTGTACCATGACCTTCAGCCCTCCTTGTGTCTGCTGGAAATACATCTGCACCCCTTACATCCTAGGCGTGAACACACTACCGTCAGGGCCATGACATGTTGGTGGCTCAGAGGAGGCACTGAGGTGTTCTCCTTCTCAGTTGTTTCCAAGTGTCAAGCACCCATTTTGCAGAAGAAACTCCATTGTTACTCCACGAGCTCACACTCACAGCAACTGAATTTCATTCCCTTCTCCTGCTCTTTCCATCTGTGCCCCATACACCAGCTCCCCTGTACTGGCAATGGTTTCCCAGTCTCCTTCTTGAGCAACTGCTCCAGCAGCTTCTCCCAAGGCCTTCCCTGCTGCTCACATTGCCCTGGCCAGTTCCTTACCCCACCGAAACACTCCTACTAATTCTCATCTTAATGCAGAATTTCCCAAA
This sequence comes from Theristicus caerulescens, assembly GCA_020745775.1. Taxonomy (NCBI): domain Eukaryota; kingdom Metazoa; phylum Chordata; class Aves; order Pelecaniformes; family Threskiornithidae; genus Theristicus; species Theristicus caerulescens. The sequence goes on along the minus strand of CM036564.1, from coordinate 62,043,959 downwards.
TGGCGCTTTATCAACCACTCTGAGAGACAAGGTGGGTAATGTATGGATGCAGTAGATCTTATCTGTAAGACCAGTTCTCTTATCAAAGAAAGCTAACAGGTTAGGCTGGCATAGTCGGCTTTGGGTAAGCTCTGTTGGATGTTATCTCATTTTCTATTTGCTTCCATGTCGGTAAGTGCTCATCCCTTCAAAGTTTCTTTGAAAGCCTTTCATCCCACAGAGGTGAGATTAATCTAATCTGTGGCTGTCCTGATCTCACCCTTCCTCTCTATTTGTTTCAAGTTTGTGCACAAATGTAGCATGTTACTTGCCCTAATATCTGCTCTTCTCCAAATCAGAGCGTACGTGTTGCCTTCCTTTAATGCAGAAGTTTTCAGCAGTGTTTTGCCACACGCTTTTAGCAGACAACAGCAACAACCAAAAAAACCCAACCACCTGATAACAGGATGGTTTCAGTACTTAAAGGGGGCCTACAGGAAAGATGGAGAGGGACTCTTTATCCTGTAGTGACAGGACAAGGGGTAATGGTTTTGAACTGAAAGAAGGTAGATTTAGATTAGATATTAGGAAGAAATTCTTTGCTATGAGGGTGGTGAGACACTGGAAGAGGTTGCCCAGAGAAGCTGTGGATGCCCCATCCCTGGCAATGTCCAAGGCCAGGTTGGATGGGGCTTTGAGCAACCTGGTCTAGTGGAAGGTGTCCCTGCCCATGGCAGGGGGCTTGGAACTAGATGATCTTCAAGGTCCCTCCCAACCCAAGCCGTTCTGTGATCTATTCTATGACCATGCACATGTGCATGCACAGAGTTGAGCTTGCAGTAGACTTTCTGCAAAAGGAGGTGGCAAGAGGAAACTGTGTTGGTGCCGTGACTTTATTGGAAAGGGTTAGTTTGCTAGCTGAGGAAAGCCAAAACTCTAACAGCATCATTTCTCCTGTCCAGACATAGGAAGGTAATATGTTGTCATTGGCCATGTGTCCACCCACCTGTAATATTTATACAGCTCCCCATCGTCTTTTGGCTGAGCACTCAGGATAATAGGTTTATTCCCTTCTGAGGCAGGGAAATTAGCCCTTTTTCCATTTTACAGGAGAAAAAAATAAGGCACAGGGGGACTAGATTTGTGTCATATAATACCATAGTGGCATAAATACACATAATAATAGCCATGTAATGGCTATTTTAAAATCTTTAGCTACACTCTTCATTATGCACCATTTTTCACAGTGCAGTGAAAATAAAAATGTCCCAGTGCAGTGAAAATCAAAATGTCCCAGTGCAGGAAAATTGTTTACTGTTACCGAAAATATAAAGTAGGTTTTCACAGCAAAAGAAAAAAACCCACCACCTCAAAGGTGGTTTCACCTACCTTTTCTAATTAGCAAAATACATTTATAGTCAGAACACACCCCTTACAGACATTACTGTAATCTGTAAGCACATAATATGCATTTTAATTCATTTTAAGGTGTTTGTCTGCAGCAAGTCTTCCATTTTTAATACACCTGGCCACGTCAATACATTTAACATTATGAAATGGCTGGCTTTCCATTTCGCTCAGAGTTTCATAGATGAGAGCTACCCAACTGCCCCACAGAAAGGCTCAGCCCCGTGGGGTTTTCAGTGCCGTTAAGTCCTCCTGAAGCCAACCTGGAATGGGAGCAAGCACTTACTGCCTGTGTTTGCATTTAGTTCCTTAGCTAGATCTTGTGCTGCCTTTTACCACGAACTTCATGCAGGGTTTTTGCTCCTTTGCTCTGACAACATCATTTTTCGTAAGGCAACCAGGCAGGGGACGTGTAAGTATTACCTTAAATATACACTAGAGGATGCTCTTGGGTCATCAGTGAGAGACAAACTGCTTCCTTCTACCCTCAATCAGCAGCGCTTCCAGACGTTTCAAGGCTCAGAAAGCGTTTCAAGGCTTAGCCAAGGCTTAGACGGTGTTTCAAGGCTTAGAAAAGATAAGAAGAAAACGTTCACATAGGGACAAGAGTATAATGTAAATGAGAAAGTAGTGACAAAAATTACTCCCCCCCTTGCTTTTGCAATGCCATTACTGCTCAATATACATTTAAAATACGCATGCATGCAGGCAGGGACTTAGACAAGCCCAATAGTTTCTTTCTTTTTTTTTTTTTTTAAAAAAAATAATCACCTATTCATTATACATTACATGGGGCATAATTTTGACAGAGAATATGGGGCAAATATCAGATAAAGGACATTTCTAAATCCTCATGTGCCATAATCGTTATTGCAGACAACAAGGAAGGAAAGGAGCAAATCTGGAGGGTGTTGTGCATTTCTGCAGCACTGTGGAGAAGCACCCACCCCACCGCAGCACCCATCTCCCACCAGGCAGGAGGTCACAGGACTCAGCAAAAATCCTGAGTTTCAGCCTCAGGGGCTCTCTGTGCTCAGGCTGCTGGGTGCAAGTGGGAGCCCCCGTCCTCCTGGCAGCTCTTGGGGTATCGCAGGGGTGTTTCTGGGTCCAAGATGCCCTCACACAACAGCCTGGAGGATGGAGGCCAGCAGAAAGTTTAAGCACATGCTTAAGGACCCGAGTGCTCCCGTTGATCCAAGATTACATCTATGCATATAATCCAGACACACGGCGGTACCTTCCCTCCCATCAGTAACGAGGGAACTTCTGCAGAGATTTGTGTTTGTACCCAAACACTTCTTTATAATGGCAACAGTGTCTTGGTCTGCCATGGTTTTATTTTGCTGCTTTGAAAGACTTTCTCTAAAAGCCCCCTTTTCAGCAAACTGCCTAATTTTGCAGTATGTTGTGGTGCACTGGAACAAACCCAGTGTAATGAAACACCTGTGTGGAAATGCAGACTGTCAGGTGAGATTCGAACTAATAATAAAAGAAGAATTTTAAATTAAGGGCTTGCAATTTCAGGGGGAGTTGGAAAACCCAGGGGGGATTTTTTGGTTTTTAAAAATGGTCCTGGCATTCTCAAAACAAAAGAGAAAGGAAAACCCACCATGAAAAGCCACATTCATTTCAGCACGAGGTGACTAGAGGATGCCGTGTTCGTAATAACCACGCTAAAACTCCAGCTCGGGTGGCTCTTCAGGGGCTCAGCACCTGCGAGGCTGCAGCCAGGAGAAACCTTTCCCAGGAGCAAGGCTTGCTACAGCCTTCAGCCTTGACAGTCCATCCAGCAGAGCTTATTTCGTACACAAAACTTGCTGCACTTTGCTGCTGTCTGAAAGGAAGGTAGATTTTGACCTCTCCCATGGCACCAAGTCACGCATCAACTAGAGCGATGGGGAAGCTACCAATGCCTTTTCCACCCATACACAAAACCATCAAGCCCAGTCCATGATAGTGCTGGTACGGCCCCAAGGAGGAAGGTAATGTAAACTGCACTGCTGCTGAAACTCCTCCGGTGGGGAAGTTTGTGCTGCTGGGTGAACCGGTGGTAGGAAAAACAATTATAAAAGCAGATCAACGGTGTAACCGGTAGGTGTGATGATCACCTGGGACTGCAGGCTGCAATTCAAAACCTTGCTGCAGTCCAGAGAGCATCTTAATCGCTCAAACTGAAGTTGAGACTCCTGCTCTGAACTTCAGACCCCTCATTCGAATTCGAATCTTTTCCCTCGGAAAATCTGTTTTCCATATAAATCCCCAGATATCCTTTCCTCCCCCAAAGATGTGCTAAATGTTTGGCCTAAGCAGCTCCATGTGGTAACAAATCCCAAAGGCTAATTGTGTGGAAAAGCATTTCCTTTCATCAGGTTTAAATTTTCTGCCTTTTAACATCGACTGCACCCTTTTCCTTGCATCATGGGAAAGCAATGTTTAATGCACAGAGCTGGAAACAGCCCAAGACCACCGAGCCATTGCGTGAAGACCAACGGGCTGCCAGCAGCTTTGAACAACTGTCGATCACCACCACCACCGAATTCCAAACAGATTACCAAAAAAGGCCAAGGCCAAACCCCCATATTTAGGCTATAAAAACAGATTCTTCCAACTGTTATTACGGTGAGGAATTCAGCTCATTTGCAGATGACAGGCAGAGTGGATCTGGCAGAAGAACACCCAAGGCTTGGGAAGTTGTACCTTTCTCCTTTATTTTGCCTGGGTAGTTGCTAACATCACAAACAGCTTTTCAGAACAAAATGCCAAATCAATCCTCTTTTAGTTTGAAATGAAGCAGTAGTTATTCTGACTTTCCCCAGCAGCATCTCTAGGATGTCTTTGCAACATGAAGAGGTCTCCTTCTCCCTCCCCAACTTCACTTTCTCCTCCCAAGCGTCTGCAGGGGCTGGCAGGTCTGGACAGAAGTTGGTTCAAACCTGCCAGCCTGGTCTGGTCTGAATAGCTTCAGGTCCATCTCTCATGGGAGTGAAGCTGGGATAGCAACACAACAAGCAGCTTCAAACCACACAGCCCACATCAACCTGCAGACAGGGGCTGGAGGGCCCTGGACATGGCTACACCACAGCAAGGGGGGTCCAGGCTCAGGCCCCCTTTCCTGCTGCCACCTACTTATGGATGCTCAGCCCTCAGCCTATAGCAGAGGTGGTCCCCAGGGATGGGGCAGGGTGGAGCACACCTGTCTTTTCCTTAAGGAATCCAAAAACAGCCTTGTAGAGGAGGTCATGCACCTGAATCCAGCCTTTCCAAGAGCCAGGAGAGCACCAGCTATGCCAAGAATCCCCGTATCAGGCCTCCAAACGTGGTTTTTCTCCCATTTTTGAAGCAAGACAAATTAAAAAAAGGCAAACTGGCTGCCAATAAGTCAAATCAGTGCAGTTTTGTCTGCTCATTTGCCTGGCTGACACCACCACCAGAGCCATCACTCCCGACTCCACCTGCTTCTTCCCCGCCTGTGCCAGCGGCAGCAAGCCGTGCACCTCTGGCTATGCCCACACCAAGCCCTCCCCCGGGCACAGACCCGCACATGCTGGGCAGAAAGGGCAGCAGGCAGGTCGGGAAGCAGCAGAGCCCATCCTGCACAGCTCCCGGAAAGTTTTCTTCCTTCACGTGATGACTCCTGTATCTGGGCTCTGGGAAGCTCAGGCAGAGACACCAAGGTTGTCCCCCCTGGCAGACCACCACAGTGTTTGTTCGGACCAGGCGAGGCAGAGGATGCCCTTGTGCACGCAGCCCTGCCTGCCTTCCTCCCTACCCAGCCACTACCGATGGGGATGAAATAACTAGTTGATAATCCTAATAAAAATGCAATTAAAAATGAAGCATTACCACCCAAATCCTTTTCTGTAACAATGTACAGGGTAAGCTTACAGCAGATTAGTCGGCAGCTCCCAGCTATCCCGTATTCGCATGCATAAACTCCACTTTTCTAAAATAGCTGTTCCTGTAACCCGCATCCTCAGATAACCTGGCACTGCTTTGCTCCCTTCCCTGAGAAGACGTGGCGTGTGGGGGACAAATGATTGTCAGAGGCAAGAAAGCTCTGTGGTAAATCCTCATTTATTATCCGTAGATGTAAACAGAAGGGCTCAAAAGAAGTCAGCTCAGAAAATATCTGGCTACTATACATGAAAAAGTGGTGTTTGAGGAAGTTATCTGAAGGGCAGCAGCCTTCCCAAGGCTCAAATCTGCTTCCATTTAAGTCAATAAACACCAACCTCAGCTAAATTACGTAGCAGAGATTTCTTCATAGATCCTTCATTCAAAATCTTTGGGTGAAAGAAAGTACAAGTATGATTTTTGTAGGTTTATGGCCAAGAAAATGTAACCAGGTTATTATAATGGAAACGGTGTCACTCATATCACCACAGGGACAATGCCAAAGCTGTGGTTGAGATGGAGCTATGAATATGCATTTTTTGGGTAAAGTAAAAAAATACACTTTCGGCTTTACAATATAGCCAAACATAGAAATAAGTAAATTTCAAAAGTCAGAGTTTTGAGATTTTTTTTTTTTTTTTTTTAGTTTCTGAGGGTTTTTTTTTGCTATTGAAGTTTGAAAATGGCACTTTTGTGGGGAGGGAGCTGGACTGGCTGAATTACAGTTTTGAATACAATCTCCTTATTTAACTGGTCTCATTTCCTCAAACAAAATTCCTCTAGGATAAAAAAAAAAAAAAATCTCTACTTCATCCATCCTCACAGTTATCTTTGCTTTAAAAAAGTTTCCACATTAAGTTCAACATGAACATCTTTTCTGTACACGTCCCACACACATTCGGATGGGCAGTTATGCACGGTCATAACCTCAGCAGTTAAAATTTTGGTTAAACCCTACTCGCTGCAAGGAGCACCAGAACAAGCCAAATTTGTTGCCTGCTGTACACAGGCTTCAAAGCAAGGTCTGTTTGCATTCGTATGTCATTAAAGACAATATTGATGAGTTAATGAAAGGTAGAAGTGGAGCAAGGCATCAAACACTTGACAATACTCCAGGGGCAATTTTATATAGAGAAAAGAGCTGCTCTAGTCTAAAGAAGCAGAGAAAGAAGTTGAAGCAGCAGCAGAAGTGCGGGCAGATGCTAAGGCAGCCTCTGCATGCAGAGGGGGGGAGATGAGGGAAGAAACTGAGCTACAGGTTCTGCTTGTTGTCAGATAAAACCAGCTGAAGACACAGAGATAATTTTCCCATCCCAGTTTATTTCCCTTTCTTTATGCTTATGATGCAAGTACAGATTAACACAATTTTAAACAAAACCTGGACTGTTGCACAAATTCAAGTTCTGCAGATAGTCTGGAGGGAAAAAAAGAGGGATGAGCATACGAAAACCAAATATGAATACAACTGGTTTTTTTAGGAGCATGGAGGTGATCTTTGTTACATTTCTCTCTAATGAATAGCCAAATGGATATTATTGCCTCCTACCTCAAAGGGTAAAAACGTGACCAGACTCAGTTTGAAGATGAGGGAAGAACCCACGTTCTGTCAAAATTCGCCTCCTAGATACCTTCATTAATTTTCCTTCTTTTTTTTCCTGCTTCCTTCCCATTGTTTTTTCCCAACCACCTTCTATAAGAGGCTTGTGCTCATGACAACCCAATACTGGCCGGGGGGGGGGGGGGGGGGCTCATCTTGGCTTCCTAATAACCAGCTGTACCTTCTGCGCTGGAGCGAGAAACTGGGTTTGGTTCAGTTGAGTTTGTTGCACAGTTTTGCACATGCACAAGCTTTGAGGAATTGCACAACAGGCATACTATTTTTAAGGGATTAAGAGGCAATATGCAAAGCAGCACATCAAGAATCCTCTGTGACCCAGGTTTCCTTCTCCCACATCCCACGCGACAAATGTTTCATGCCCTCAATTTGATTTCTGGGTTGCTCTGGCACTTCTCCCAGCCCCAGCCTCAGCAGCGGGGCACGTGGAGGAGCTCGGCACAGGGACTAGACCCTGCTCTATCACTCACCCCACTCAGGTGCTCCCAACCGCACGTGGAGCCTGCTTTGGCCAAAACCCAGCTTGTGCAGGGAGTGCATCCATGCCGTCTCACCTTGCTCTGTCACTGCTTTCTGAGCTGTGGAAGCGCTTCCCAGGTAGGTCTGCAGGGCCAGGCGCCGCAGGGCAACATCCCATCGTACTGATGGGAACAGCAGAGTTCTCCTTCATTTCACAGGACCCAAGATGTCACCCAAATATCTTGCTATTCATTATTCTAGGGAGAGGGGGCTTTCTGTGGGAGATGACAGTATTGCAGAAGCAACTTCAGCATTACTGGTTCTACCACAGCCAAGAGACAAACGCTTTCTGCTATTTACCCCTCAAACTCTGGTCAATATTTACTGTATTGCCCTCAATGCATTAGTGAACACATTCACTCACATCTGTTGCCTGCCAAAAAGCAAGTTAATTTAGCTTGGTGATACAATTCAAAGCAGTTTGAGTCATGTACATCCCTGGCTATCACTGTCCAGACAGACACCACATCCATCCACGCATGCATTAATAAAGACTTAAAAATAGACCATCGATTCCTCTAGACCTGAAATAACACGTCTGATCCCAGGAAAGCAAAAGACCCAACAGGGACGACCTCAGCCGAGGGGGTGCAACACAGGTGGTTTTCCTAATGTATCTTCAAGTTGTGGTGGCCGGGTCCTCCTGCTCTCCTTGATCCCACGGCTGGGGAGGGGGCACTGAAGATGCTCCAGCAGTGCCGGCACTGCTGTCTCGGCTGGGCTTAGGTGCTGATGAACAGCAGATCAATTATTCATCAGCTAAAAAGCAGACTTCTATTACAACAGATGTTTCTCCGAATGTTTGACACTGCCCATTAACTCACCCTTTAATTTTAATTGCTTAACTAATGGCTATGTTCAAGGTTAAATGAGTTTAAATCTTCATTCTTCTCTTGCGTCGCTTTATGTAAAGATACCTTCCAACCTAACAGGGAAAAGGGAGGGAGAAGGAACTGAACCAAATATCATCTTTGATGGGACACAAACAAGTGGCCAGTTAATCCTCTATGCACCTGCTGGGGGTAGGCACAACACTTGGACCAGGCTTTCTCTAAAGCAGAGAAGCAATGAAGGATCCCTCAGGCTGAAGGTGGCCATGGGGTTGCAAAGCCAGGCTGGACCTGGGACCGCAAGTCGGGAAGGAGGCAGCTTGGGGCGAGCATCCTTCCTGAAGCCAACACAGAGAGGAAATGTCTGCTCAGGGAGGTAGGAAGCGTTTGTTTGAAACGCGCTGTTTAGGTAGCCTCCAAACTGAGAACTTGACTTACGTGAGTAATTTAGGTTTATAAGTCACAGCAGTGTTGGCCCAGCACGGTGCTCCTATGCTTCCTTCTATAAATATTTATAGCCCATCTGAAGAGTGGAGGTTGCTGGCCAAGTGGGAAAGGAGCTCCAGAGGAAGAGAGCTTCACCTCCCTGCCTGGGGCAGCAGGGAGGGATTCATCTCTCGGAGGATACAACCCTGAAGAAGTGCTGGGCTGCAGGGCAGGGGACACGGCCCCTGCCTCGCTGGTGCCATTGCGTCCTTCTGGCCAATTTCTCCACTCGTTTTGTACCAGGCAGGACTAAGCAGCTGGTGCTCGGCATCTTAGTGAGATCACAAACACACACATGAATTTCTGCAGCATGCGTAGCTACAGTCTTGCTATCTGCCAAGCCAGTAAATACCATGCATTTTAGCTCTACGACTTGGAATGAGCAATGCAGGTGCTGCTAATGCCAGAGAAAGAAGCGTGCCCCTGTCCCCTCACTGCTCCCCACCACAGGCACTAGGATGTCCCCACAGCAATACCCATCTTCACTGCCAGGGTCAGTCCCCTCAGTCACACTAGAAGAAAACATAAGGACACATCCTGGAGAGGCCACAGCACCAGGCAGGAGGCTTTTCCTCAGCTCAGGCAGGCTCAAAGACACCCTTCAACATTGCCTCTGTTGATGTAACTCAAGAATATGTTGCACCATGGATTTAGTTTGGATAGTTCAGATCTGCCCCCAAAAAATAAATTACCAGTACCAGTGGGAATAATGGGAGAGGCGGGACCAGACCCAGTCCTCCACAGCCCAGGGAGCAGCACCACCACAGCACCCCCATCCCAGGAGAGGGACTTGACACACACAGTCAAGGAAAACACTTTGTATTCTTACCATCTTACCACACTAAGGACATGAGGGAAGGAAAGAGGAAGCAGGCAGAAGAATAAGCATTTTTTTCTCAACATAGAGGAGAAAAGGAAGCTCGTCTCCTTCCTTTCTGGCTTGCTTTCCTTCCTTTTGTCCTTTTTTCAATAGGTGAAGGAGGAGAGATTAATGCGCACCATTCTCCAGGTTGTTCTCGCCCTTCAGGATATGTTGGTCCAGATACTTCTTGTCTGTTTTGTGAACGATTTGGAGACTGAAAGGTGAGCAGACCCTATGCTAGGGCTACAGGAGCCTAGAGTCTGATCTCTGCTTTGCTGGCATAGATGTAGCTCAATTCAGCCATTACAGCCAAACCCAGCTCTAACACCACATTCCTACCAGGATTTTGTGAAAACCCTTTGGTTACACCACTCACTCAGATTCAGGAAACCTAGCCCCCACTTTTTGTCCTAGAAACATTCAAGGTTGGACGGGGCTCTGAGCAACCTGATCTAGTTGAAGATGTCCCTGCCCATTGCAGGGAGGTTGGACTAGATGACCTTTAAAGGTCCCTTCCAACCCAAACCATGCTATCGTTCTATGATTTACCAAGGAGGTTATAGCCACTTGCTTCACTGCCATCACGCATCAGCCACTGCTACAGTCATGACCTAGAGCATGCCCAGGCCTGAGTGTCCACATGGGAAGAGGGAAAAACGTTAAAGGACATCAGCCTGTCCCCTGTTGCCACAACCAGCATTACACCACAGCTGTTAAGATCAGGGCTGGCCATGGTTAAACATCCCTCCTGGTCCTGGGGACAGTTTAGCACAAGAAGAGACACTCCCTCCTCCTTGCCAGAGTCCCCTCCACCCCAAAATGGTACCAAGGAGAGACAGCTGAAAACTTGTGACCTTCCACTTTCGCATGCAGCAGGAATGTTTCCCAGCCCTTCTTCCCAGCTAAGCAATTATAAAGTGGAACAAGCCTCTTTAGTTTAGTTTCTAAACTGTAAAGAAGTTCTTAGTTTCTTTAAGGCTTTTTTTTAAGACTTTTTTTTTCCCCCAAGCAGGCTCACGAGGACATCCACTCATTTGATTTTGGCTCCAGCTCAGCAGCGTTCGGTAGTGACAACCATCAATCCTGCCAGACAGCCGATGGCACAGACTGCTAGGAGTGGGCGATCTCAATTTTTTGCAGCTACACTGCAATTTGCGTGGCAGTTCAACGCTAGCTGGCAGGCAGCCAGGCGTTCAACATCCTCCTCCCACCCAGAAAGGTGTCTCTGCAGAGCAAGGTGCCGGGGCTGCGTGATGGCTGCCAAGACCATGGCATGAACCGTGCCAGTCCTGCAAATAGACGCTGGATCGCAGAGCTGTTAATCCTACACATTTTGGTGTCGCAAAGTTCACCGGTTAGATTTTTTTTCCCCACCCACCAAGTTCAGCCTGAGTGGTATTACGTTTAATTTTATGGATGGTTCATTGCAGCCTGATTTTTGGTAGAAAAGGGGAAGGTTGCACCAAGCATAGCAATGTCGAGGTCTGGCTACCGGCTTGCCCCTACCCTTTGCCAAATATCGGATTTCTGAGTGCAGAAGTGAGGATTTCATTCTTTGTTCTTGAACTCATTCTTTCCATCCCAGGGGCCAGTGGAATGTAATCTCTCCAGATGCCAGCACCTCTTAGGAAATTGTAATATAGCAGCTATGCACTGTAAGTGGCTTATTCATACATGGAGAAAAGAATAGCAATATCCTTGGGGGCCGGTTTTGAAGCGGTGCGCAGTGACACAATCCCAGGGACAGGCGGGATTTACTTCAGCTGAGGATCTGTCCCCAGACACACTCGTTTTCAAGAGGAGCAGCAGAGCTGGTGTTCCGTATTTTACTCTTAGTTTGTTTAAAGTCTTTTCTTGCTGTTTAAAACCACCAGTGCTTCCTTCCTGGGGAGGGAGGCAATGCTTTTAGGGTTACTGTAAATAATCAGAGCCAGAACAATCAGCTGAGTAAATTATCCTGTCCGCTGACACTAACAGACTCCAACGAGCTACTAGGAACCTGATCAGCTTCTTTTCCCCTCTTGCTACTATGATAATAAAATAAAGATTTGCTGGAAGTCCCTCTTTGGAGCAAAGCAAAAGAAATGCCTTGTGGAGAGCAATTCCAAGGAGCATTCTCAAAGCTCTCATTGACCAACTCCGAATTAAGAGGTTTGTCAAGAAGAAAAAGCATGCAGGAGAACAAGGGAGCCCGAAGAGCCAACTGACAGATTACCACACGACAAAGCTAAAAGGGAACTCCAAACCCTGCCAGCACGGCTGCCTGCAGAGCCTGCCAAGAGCCAGATGCTGCCACGGGGATAATATTCTCCAGGGCTGGGGAACCGGGCGCTTCTCAACCTACCGAGCTGAGGACAAGGGGATGGAGGGGCAGCTGTGCACCCCAAGCCCATCACGGCTATAAGAAAAGGACTGGAGAGAGGCATAGGCCGGTCTCTTTGGAAAAGAAAGGAAAAAAAAAAAAAAAAACAAACCACAACAGGGAATTTGCTTCTTACCCAGAAACTCCCCAGGGAAAAAAAAAAAAGCTGGGGGAAAAAAAAAAAAACAAACAGAGCCCTTCTGGGTAGTGTCTTTCCTCCTTATGCAAAGCAAACCGCCACTCACAGCAGGGGGATAGCAAACAGGTCAGGCACAGGAAGAAATGACACATAAGCAAGGGAATAACCAACGCGCTTTGCAGAGTTAGGAACCAAACTGCACATACCCAGGAGCACTCACCCTTCTCCAAGCAGACTTTTATTAGTAACCAGCTCCAATGGCTCTGCAGCAGGATTATGCTGAGGAAAGGGCAAGTTAACACAGACACATCAGTGTTAACATTACCCTTGAATGGAAGTAGCATAAATACAAAATATTTGTTTCGCTGCTACTGTGCAACATCTGTTCCCGATGACTTACTCATTCTCCGCTCTCCCTCCCTCGGGGTTTCAAAGTACACAAGGAAGAGGGAGAGGCTCGCAGGTAGCCGACGCCGTTGTGCCCGCTTGGAAGTTGTGCAACATCAGAGCCCATTCAACAGCCTTTATGTGGGCAAAAGTCTGCACCGCTGCACTGGAGTTTGCCCCACCGGGGCAGAGCTTCGCAGGATACAGCCAACGAACCAGACACTTTCTATAGAAAAAAGTGCGTTATATTTTCTGCAATTCAGTACCTCCACACGTGAAAATCTATGGGGATGGCAAACCTGAAGACTTTTACCTGGAGGGCTGCAAATCTAATACTTCCCTCAGCAGATTTTAAAAAAAAAAAATATATCTTTAAAAAAATCTCATATTTTAAACTCATATTTTAAAACCCACTGAATCAGCCAGCTTTGGCTGCGGCGCTGAAAGCCAGCGATGCAGTAAGAGTTCTCACTACATCTATTTTTCTTTCACAGAACCCTTTAACACCAGGCAGTTGTAAAAGCAAAGGGAGTTTGTGCCAGGTCATGATGTGGAGACAGGCTCTCCCAGGGAAACTCCCGGCACTGACATTTTAGCAACAAGGCTTTTAGATATGTCAACTTGAAAGGAGAATTAAGAGATCCAGATATCATGACTGTGCATGAGATCATCCTGGGGGACAAATTCAGGTTTTGTAGTTACATTCCCGATACCTCTTTGCACTCCCCTGTGCTCCATCAACTGCACGCAGCCGCATCACATACCCTGAAGACCCAGTAAACAGAGAAAAACACACACAAAAAGGCACATTTTGAAAAATCATTTTCCAAGATAAATCTCCTATGTTTCCTTATTCTGAAAGCAGTTGTCATTTTTTGTTGGGTTTGAAATAAATGAAACAAAAAGCCAGAACTTCTGATTTGAAGGTGAATAATAAAGCATTGCAAGAACTTGCCAGTATGCTACTGGAGGCATAGCGAAACACTGCAAGAAAGTCACTGTGCTCATACTGTACTTCAGAGCAGCGTTCTGCAAGTTTTGGCATCTTTTGATGTTTGCAAATACTGTAGAACAAAGTGTTGTCTGATCTTTTAAATTCTAGTTTTACAAGCAGCAAGGCTTAAAAAACCGAGTCCAATAAAACAGGTGGCTTTTGTTGTTGAAAGTCTCAGGTGACTTTTTAGCCTAATTTTAGAGGTAACAAGAGTTTCTGATTCTGCTGATGGTGAGGAGTTAAATGCAGCGCTCAGGAAGTATGGCAGTTTCTCTGCCCAGCTGGAAGTCGGTGCTACTGGGAGCCACAGCACCTCAGACCATTAGCATCAGCAACAAGCAGCACTATTACCACCATTTTAGGGTGAGGCTATGCCCAGAGCCCTTGTGCCCTTCAAAAACCCATCGCCCCTTTTGGGTTCAAGTCTACAACCCCAGATTCCCCCCTCCCCAAAATTGTCCTCATCCGCTGGGTGCAGAGCCTGGCTCCCAGCTTCGCTGTCTCTTTGGACAAGTCCTGCCCTTGCAGGAGGGGATAGAGAACCCCCTGCAGACACTGCTGGCTGCGCCCTAGGCAATGAGGCACTCAGTAAGGTTGAGAACAGCAAGTTAAAGTCCCAAAAGGCTGTGAAAGGCCTGGAGCTCTGCCTGCATCCCTCCCAGGCAAGCGCTGCCATCCCTGGCTTATTGCACTGAACAGCATCACTGACTCCAGCTCCTTTCCTTCCCCAGCTTTGAGAAGGTCCAGACAAGACGACATCGGCTGCTTGAGGCTGTACCACCTCTGGATACATGGAGCTGAATGGAATTCAGTACTCCAGTTTCATGGCATTTGAAACTAGGACTGGGTGGCAGCTGAGTGGCTCAGCAGAACTCCCTCAAACCTGCTCCAGCTAAAGCAAAAGTTAACCCCCTGGGTAAACCAGAGCTTAAGCAAACTTTCCACGCTCCCTCAGAGGCACGGAGCCAAAAGTTTGTCTACCAGGTGTAGGAGAAACGCCAGGAGACAAAGCGCTGCCCAGACCAGGGGACAATGGTGAGCAGGCATTAATCCCGCTTCACCGTTCCATCAGCCTGGAGCGGAGCAGAGATACGGGTACCTGCAGCACCAGGTCTCACAGACCAGGTGTTTCCTGGCAGTCCCCCAGCAGCACCGGACCCTTTCCCTTCCAGCAGTGAGTTTCTCCACCATACTCTCGACATACATCAGCTGAAGCGCTCAGACCTCACAAGGCAGAACGCAGGAAGGACTGTCGCGTTCACTACCTCATTCACTTCCCAACACCACCACAAGCTACACTGTCCTACGCTGGTCCAGCTCCAGTCTAATGGGTCTCACAATAACCCCTGGTGTAGCCTGGCCCCTGCCTCCCTTTTCCTAGCACGATGTATCTGGACATCCTCTTTTTGATTCAATGCAAGAAAAATTAGTATCATTAGTAAGAGGCTAATGGGGTTATTTCTGAAGTCAGAACCAGAAGTTCAGTTTGAAGGCTACAAGAAAGGGAAGGCAACCACATTTGGGTTTTTTTCCCCCTAAAAATTTCAATAGAGTTCATCAAAGACAGATCAAAATTCTACCTTAAGCAAAAGCCTAAGACAAGCCACAGGAGAACACAGCCTACATTTGGCCAAGCGGATGTAGGTCCCTAAAAGTTTCCTGGAGAACAAACATAGCACTAAGGTCTTAACCTCGCACATTTTACGGAAGACACTTCTGCATGCATTGACCCAGCGGCCCATTTCTCATGCTGCCCACCTACAGACAGCAGCTTACACCTGGGGGCCTCCTGTATCTTACTGGCCATGAAATAAAACACCCAAGGGGCTTTAGAATAAGCCCATTCTGCAGCTTGGCTGCTTTGTCCAAGACTCTGTATGCAGGTCTAGTTTATAAATTGGGTCAGTTCCCCCCATAAGCCCATTTTTACAGCTCATCACACTGTTGGTAGAGCCTCCCTCCTTATCCACCTGGAAAGGCACAAGCATCAGAGCATATGACCTGCGCTAGAAATTAAGGGGAGAAAAAAGCTTTCCAGGCTAAGGCACAGGTGGCACCGTGACAGATTGCCTGAGGAGGTTCCCACAAGCTGGCTGGACACACATTTGTCAGGTAAAACTAACAGTGGGTTGGCCCTGCCCAGGAGCAGAAGGACAGAGCAAATGCCCAGACAAGGTCTCTTCCCGTCCTCTTCCAAGGACTCGTGTATGCTCTTTGACAGCAGCAGGGTGAAAGGGTTTGCTTACAAAACATTTCAGAAACAAAACTTATGTGTAAGAGCGTTGCTAAAGAAATAATTAAAAGGAAACCAGCTTCTTCTGATGGCTGATTAGACATCTGAAGAGTTGAAATCCTAGTCATTGCGACTACTCCTGGTCCACCAAAACCAAGATATTTTTATCTAATTTACAAAGTAAGGAAGAGAGAAGCTCCTGCTGCTCCAAATGTCACTGGCCCTCCATAAAATAAGATAGCTTCTGGGACATAAGAAGTGTCGCGACCCATTCCTCATCCTTGTTCAGCGCTCGTCGCCATAACCTATTGCACAGATGTGATGGATTTTTGAACACAAGATCTATTATGTTTTCTGCCAGAGGCTCAAATGTGTACAGGCTTTCAAAACACCTTGCCAGGTAGTTACTTTTTATACCGACTCAGTATTTGCCAGCAGTCACTGCCAAGCATTAGCGTGAGGTTGGGAAGTCAGCACTGCTAATGAAATTCTTCGTATTATCTGAAAGATCATCCCCCATCCCAGAGCAAAATTCAAGTGATTCTCACACTCGAGGACCTACCCCAAGGCAAATGAGTGGAATTTGTGATACCCAAGGCAGAATTGGCATCACCCTTTCTGCCCCGCTCTTGCAGCCAGCCCAGCCCTGCATTGCATTTGCTCTGCAAAATCCTGCCGGACTAGAGCTGCCTTATTGCCCCGCAGGGGAATTCAGCCCCTCATTTCCCCCACTTTGGAGACACTGTATTTTTACACTTGTGCTTTTGAGTCCAAGCTCCCTCAGTATGACCTTGGGAACGAAGATGACACTGTCTCGTTCCCGTCTTGCGCCAGCCAGGAAGCCCAGCGCCTGCCAAGCGCCGACCAGACACTGCAGAACATCACAAAGTGCAAGGGAGGTTTTTCCCTTCCACGGCCAAAGCCAAAACAGCCATTTGATAATTAACCACCCGGATCGAGCCAGACAAGCCACGACGATGAAGGTGAAGATCGCTGTGGTCCCCCACACAACCTGCACCCCGCGGGGTGGCCGGGAGGAGGTTAGGGGCTGACCCCAGACCTCTCTCGCAGACACGGCGGCAGATGTGCCGGGCTTCCCCACGGTCTCCCCCTTGCCTGGCAGATGCTGGCCTCTCTGGGAAAGCGCTAAATGGATTCTGCTGAATCACTGCAGCAGATGGTTCGTAACACCACCTGGATAGCACAGAAAAAAAGAAAGAGATAAGGAAGGTTGGGGAACAGAGAGTACCTAGTGTGTGGGCTGAGTTATCCCCAGGGAGAAGTAACCTGTGGATAAGGTTGTCATTTGAACTTTTGTTTCCCCAAATTCCTATGTTATTAAGACTGATAACATCCCTTTCCTAGCAATTCTGTCCCGAGCTCTACAATGTGTAGTGCTTCAAAACCCCTTGGGATGCCGGAACCCACCCTCTGCCGCTGGAAAAGGCTGGCAGCGCTGCCCGGCACAGGCTGCTCTGGCTGGCGGCAGCACCAGCCTTCATCCCTGCCTGTGCCAAACTCCTCTTGCTGGGGTAGGGCACATACAAGGTTGATGCACGTACAAGGCCCAAGAATATTAACAGGGGTTTTCAGGGTTTTTTTTGGGTTTGTTTCTGTTTTTTTTTTTGTTTTTGTTTTTGTTTTTTTTTTTTTTGAAGCCGGGTTGGCAAGGACTTTTCTTTTCTGTGACAGATCATTCTGAAAGGGCAGAGGAGCCAGCTGTGTACAGAAGCGTGCAGCTGTACGAGAGGGAACAACAAACAGGAAACAGGTAACAATAACCAATGTTTGCTTGCTCTCCTCCCGTTAAACAGCATTAGCTTTTTTCTTTTTTTTTTTTTTCTTTTTTTTTTAATTGGAATTAAAACAGCTAGTCAGGAAGAGAGCAGAGGGCTACGGTGCATACATGGAGTGTGCACGCTTGGAGAGCGCTCGGCATCCTTCTGCAGTGGCTCATCCCCATGTATGAAAAATAAGAAACCAGGATCCCTCAGTCCTGTCGTTACGAAAGACGCCTCACTGCACAAAGTTGCTCAATCTGCGGCACTTCCAGCCAGGTCCTCCCCAGCACAAAATATCAAGTCATTTGAGACAAAATGTTCTCTAGGCAGGTCGCTTGCAGCCCCGTTCACGATTCCTCCTCCTCCCAGGACAAGGCGTTTTCACACACCAACTGCACCGTAGGCTTGACTCCATTTCACTTAAGCCCAGCTTTGTCCTACATAGGCTGTTTTTGCTGGGTCACACCTGCCATTGATTTCCTCAGATAGCAGCTGCTGTTTCATGTTCTGCTCTGTGCCTTCCTCAGCAAAACAGTGCAGAAAGATACTCACTGGCCAGCAAAGCTCAGGGTGGCACGATCCAACCCCGAGCACTGGTAGAAGCTGGATGGCAGTAGTACTACCAACAAGCTGGGCAATACAAAGATCCCTCTACCCCTCCACCCCAACTACTTCTCATAGGGGACCTCCCTTGTTAACAGGCTTGGAGGCTTATTTCACCTGCAAGAATCTAATTTAAGCAATAAATATGATCCATCCACACACTGCTTCCCCCACTGTAGGATCCAACAGCACCAGGGACCTCACCTGGTGACATCCCCATGGGTCAGCATGAACTCTCCTCAGCGGTTGGGAGGCACTCGGTCCAAACCCGTACCCCACCACCCATGCTAGGTCTCCAGCTGCACAGTGGCATTCGGTGACACATGGCCAAGATGCACCCAGACATCCACAGCCACCCCTGTGCGTACCAAGGCCAGACCACCTCCAGAAGGCACTTAGCACTTCAAAACAAAAGCTAAAAAATAAATAAAAACATTTCACAACACTCACCCCAAGAAGAACCGGGCTTTGCAAGGGCTGCAGGAACCCAAGCTGCTGGCATTGGTAGGACTGACCCTTGCCAACCTAAGGACCCCATTACCCGCTGCAATCCTGGAAGCTGACAGCCCTTGCAGCCTGGGGTTAGGACAGCAGATGCTCCCAAGGGTCACCCCCTTTCCCGTAGGGAAGCACAGGATCATGTCCAGCGTACCTGCACACCAGCAGGCAGGCAACCCAGCCTAGAGGGATCCCATTGCTTATTCGGTACGTACACACCCCACACCCCCCCTTCCCAGTATCCGCTTAGTAGCCTGGTTTCTTCTCAAAGCTTTTTATATTTCACATTCCTAAGATTTAATTATGTTATCAGAACAACAGGCATCAGGATTTGGAGTGCCAGAATTCACATTAGCAATTGCTATCAACAAAGAAAATGGGCACAGCATGCCCATGCCAGAGTAGATGTGGGCTGCTCTCCTCAATCTACTCACGGTTATTTATAGCCTGTTTGCAAGCCATCCACCTCCCAGGTTTAGCTTCAAGCTCGCTTCTTCCTGAGCACCATCTCCCTCAAAGAAAAGCCTTTTGCCTCCCCCTTCCCTAGCACAGCACCCAGATTTGGACACATTTAGTTCATTTTTTGGGGCAGGGGGGATAAAACACCTTTAAATCTTCTTCCATACATCCATGACAGTAGAAAAGAGCGAAAACAGAGTGCCACAAACAGGCAGCTGCAGGGACACCCACCCCCCAATGGCAGAAATTAAAAACAAACAAACAAAAATATATATATATTTATAGTTTCTAACACTTCACCACATTGGAGCAGGACCGCTGCGCATCCCCAGCAGCTTTCCGCCCTCCCCGCAGATGGGGATGGAGGCACAAGCTCCATGAGGCAGGACGCACGTTTGAACGCAAGAAATACCTACCTATTTTGAGATGATTGCAAAGAAGCGGCTACAGATAGCAGGAGGGGAGAGATAGCTGTGCCTCCACACCAGCATTAACTGTAATTTGCCCATTCCTCAACCAGCACCATTTCAATACAGTCTGATTCTGCCAGGATCCTTCACCTCCAAATAATTAAGAAATACAAGATGCAGTGCGCGTAGTACAGGTGCAAACCTACCCACCAGCTTCTTTTCCTCCCTTGAGCAGCACCTGGCATGGGCAGCTCGCGTCTTCTTCCTCCTAATCCCAGCTCCTGCTAAATCAACCCAAGTTTTAAGGTGGCCGCTAGCAGGAGTTGGGTCAGGCCTCAGCTCTCCCAAGCCTGAGAGAGTTTCAGCGCTTAAGAGAACCCCTTCACGCAAGTTAGCCGACGTGGCTTCGGTCAGCCCAATGGTGCTGGGATACCGGCGCCTTTGCCGGGCTGTCCTCGTGTGCTGCATCACTTCTGCGATCGCAGGCTTGTCACCCGGTCCCCAGCACCCGCCTGCGGCTGTAAAGCAGCATCGCTCAGGGCAGGGCTGGTCCAAAGCTCCCTCAGGGCACCGGAGGGAGAGCTGAGCCCGTTCAAACCTCCCTGATACTCTGGTTAAAATGCAGAAGTGGTGCTGGTATTAGTCCTGCCCAGTGACTAAGGAAACACTTGGTCAGGCTCTGACTGAGATACAGCAGCTCCTCACATGCCTAAAATTTCACGTGGCCCTGAAAAAGAAAGACATTATTACAGTACATAATAATAATTTAAAAAAAAGCAGCACAACCACCTGTAAAATATTATTAATAAAGATAATAAAATAAATATTAATAAATAATAATTAAAAACCCAAACACCACACCCCTTCTGCTAAAGGGGGGAGGAGGAGGAGGACGCTCAAGCTTACAACTCTAGCACGTTTTATTTTGTGTAAATTTATAAAGACAACAATCCTAGTCACGATTGTCACATTGTACAGCACATACCAATACAGTTGCAAACAGAACTCCACGCAAAACTAAGCGCTAACAGTAGCTTGAATCACTCTTCCTGCGATTGTCGTATCTAGACTAACAGTATTACACTAACACTGAAGAAAAAATAGTTCACTATAAAACAGTGATAGAACGTTTTTATAAAATATATTCCATTCCAATAGCTTTTCTACATACTGTATACTATAAAACTCTCCCACAAAAATTAGTGTCTTTAAATATACATATTTAATCTGAACTGCACCAAGATTAAAAACAATTAAAAATATCAATGATTTTTTTTTTTACATTAACTTCACAGTATTTGTTTGTAGTAGAAGACAAATCCAGTGTTTAAAATGCAGAGCAGGACTGGCCCCTACAGAGACAGTAACCGCCCCGCAGTGAAATAGTTTATGAAGAGACAAGCGTAAGTGTGCAATGTTTTTAGTACTTCTCTGTAGAGCCATGAACCATTTTGAAAACATGCTCCGAGCTATTGCAACTTAAAAATAAGAGACACACAGAGAGATAGCCAAAAAAGTCACCTTAAGAACAAAAATAAGTGCAAACATTTTTTTTACTTTAGAAATTCAAGCTATGAGGAGTGGGAACACAAATACCAGACTATGAGAACAGCGTGTTCACGATGTAGTAAAGAATGAGAAAGTCTTTTTTTTTTCTTTTACTTTTTTTAAAAAAAACCAAAACTTTTGCCCCATATTCACTGCAGTACAGAGCATGCTCATAGCATCAGTTTAATGAATTATTTCTATACTAAGATCAGACACAAACTTGTTTCAACTTTTCCCTGCTCCATATGCTAATGATGTTCTTATGGCACATCCTATTTTATGATCTTCTTAAAAAAAAAAAAAACTAATTGAAGACTGAAATGCAAAAAAGTGTCACAAGAATGCAAAATTAAGATTACCAGCTTCAGTAATGCTGACTCTACATTAAACTCTTTACATGTTGTTCAACATGCAAACCCCATTGTTATAAAATTTAAAGTGAAGTGTAAATTAACTAGTTTTGAAATAGATTAACAGTAATAATTCCACTTCAAAAAAAAAAAATCTAATAAATACTATATCAAGTATCTTCAGGAGAAAAAAATAACTTAATTTTAGTAGAAAGAAAAATAACTTAATTTTAGTAGATTTCGTTCAGTGCTATTTCCAATCACAGCAAAAAGGAAAAAAAAAAAAAGGAAGAACAAACTGATTAAGTAGAATAAGACCACAGTACCAAAGCCACTTATGTTCAAGATACAGTACTCTCCCACAACTTTCATATGTAACAGGTTCAGCAAAAATATTTTACAGTCGAGAAATTAGACTGAAAACAAAAAAACCCAAAACTATAAATAGAAGCAAAATTTCACATTACATGTACATTCATAGTTTAAGAGATGAATAATAAGAGGAGGCTGTAACAAGTAGATCCTGATTTTCTTTAAAAGAGGAAGTACTTATTTAAAAAAAAAAAATAAATCAATCCCATATTATTTATGTAGGTAGTGCTCAGTTTTTGGACCAGAGGGGGAAGGCATTGGGAAATTTTTTCTTCATAAGATGAAATACAGTATTTTAAGCACAACTTTTGAAAATAATCTAACTCAGTGCTTCAAATTCATTTTAAAATAAACACTTAAGTTTCACAAAACAACTCCAGGAGTGTCAGGAAAGCTGGTGAAGCAACGCTAATGCAGCAGAAGGACATTCAAAACCCTCAGATATTATTATTATATTTCAGTCCCGTGTACATGTACCTTGAATGGGTACTTTGGAAGGGAATAATCTGATATTTACCAACATGCACAGACCAAAGGATGCTCTATTAGGCAAGTAACTGAGTTATTTGGAGTAAAACTGGTTATAGTTACAGGCAGCCTCAGTTTACAAACAAACTAAAACAACCACCTAAAAATACCCCAAAACCTCTCCTGAAAAGGTGGGACTTGGGGGAAAGAGTTGGGCCATGTTTTCCCTCCAGCAGTTTATCTTCGTACTGCCCCTTCAAAATACCGGCGATTGCACAGAATCTGGCCCAGAGGGAATCACCAACCTCATAAACAATAAAATAAAATAAAATTCTGAGCTGCTGATTCTAGCGTAGCAGCAAACTTTTCAGACAAGATAGCAGGGCATCTCCTAACACCCATGGTATGAGTTACCTTGAACTAAGACAGCCCAAGGGGGCCCGGATCAGCCCCGGGTGTCGATACGGGAATGAAGTTATTCACTTATATTGCGTATGTCCTAGCGTGCATCCTTCAATATTTCAGGAGTGAATACGCTGCGGATAGAAAGAGTTTTTCCATCCACATTTTATGCTCAAAAGCAGCTTTTCAGTAGGTCAGCCCACAGACAAGGATGGGTGGGAAGGGAAAATTTAAGTCAAGTCCCGAGGCAAAAAC
Organism: Theristicus caerulescens; assembly: GCA_020745775.1. Classification (NCBI taxonomy): domain Eukaryota; kingdom Metazoa; phylum Chordata; class Aves; order Pelecaniformes; family Threskiornithidae; genus Theristicus; species Theristicus caerulescens. The sequence continues at coordinate 62,021,106 of CM036564.1, read as the reverse complement.
TTCTTGTTCAGATTTTAGGACCGACTGCCGAACTATTCTAAGATAATAAAGAGAATAAAAAATGACCAGTACCAAAGACGCAGCCAGGAATCCTCAACCCCCTTTACAACTGGGGCCAATTTAAGGTCTCGTCTAGCTCTATAAAATAAGAGTACGGCCGCTTACTCTGCGATATGCAGACAAGTTTCTCCACACTGAAATGTATTTAAATCATAGTTCATCTCTTCGATGTTTCTATGCAACACGCAGAGAGCATTAGGGGAGCTTAGTGGAATCCAAATTTTTCTCCGGAATTTGCTGATAATCTTTTTTGAAACTAAAAAAAAAAAAAAAGAACCAAAACAAAAAAAACCCTGACCACGAAGCAAGTACTTCCAGCATGAAAACAGATGCTAAATCGTTGCAGAATTACTTAGATCATTTCACATTAATAATGTAACATGGGTGCGCAAGAGAAGACCTAAAGGACAGGGCTGGAAGGGGGGAGATGGAGAGGTGGAAGGATTGCATTAAAAGGCCTCTGGAGTGTATACCTCTGCATCTTTTGAAGATCATATACCTGAAGTGAATATCACCAAAATAAAATAAAGGAAGGAGGGGGAAAAAAAAAATAAAATTCAGATGCTGCCTTTTTTTCCTGTTTTGTTTTAAAAGGGTGAGGGGAAAAAAATTAAAAAAAAAAAAAAAAATCACACGTCTCAAACAACCAAAGACTTTACAAGGCCACAATGAAATTTGCGGATATGTCTGTACAAATCCCCGGACTGCGTGAACCGTCTCTCGCACCACTTGCACCCGTGGGGTTTCTCCCTGGTGTGCACCACCGCGTGGCGGCTGAGGTTGTGGGAATACTGGAAGCTCTTTCCGCACTGGCCGCAGGTGTAGGGCTTCTCCCCCGAGTGAGTCCTCTCGTGCCTCTTTAACGTGTACATGCAAGAAAAAGTCTTTCCGCAGAGGGTGCAAGTGGGGACCGACCCGTCGGGGGACAGGCGGGTCCGGGAGCCGTCCCTGTCACGAAAGTGAGAGCTGAGGTGCAGCTGAAGGATGTGCGGGCTCGGGAACACCTTGCTACAGAGCGGGCAAATGCAGATATGCCCCGGAGCCACGAGGACGCCCGAGGAGGAGATGTCCGACGAATCCATGTCGTCCTCGCTCTCGTCTCGCTCTTGATCTATATCCTCCTCTCGGGCATGAGAGCTGCCATTCCCCGCGAACATGTGTCCTAACCCTGTCACTAGGCTTTTGGCTGAATTCCCAAAATGCTGACTCTCCGGACTCCTGGCTTCGCCGTCCTCCTGATCTGACAGCAAGTCTTGTTCATCTTTAACAAGTGGCTCGGTACCCTGCTGCTGGCTGTCGGAAGCCAGCTGTCCAAAGACATAGGAGGGGTGTAAGGAATCTCTCCCCGGCACGGGCTTGAAAGACAAATCCAGCGCGCAGTCCACATCACTCGAAGCCAGGGGATGGTTAACAGACCTTTGGGACAAAGGTCCTGCGGAACTATTGACATTAGCCTTTGTTTTTCCAGCTGCTGCGGCGCACGGTTCTGCCTCTGTCGGCACAGAGCTGACACTTATATGATCAGAGGACCAGGCGGGGTGACTGCTGACCTTTTCTTTGCCTGCTGCTCTCTCGTATTCTGCAACGCTGAATTTTTGTTTGTTTCCTGGGTCAAACTCGTGGACCAGGGGCACTCCGGCATCTAGAAAATGCTCCGCTTTCTCCAAACTAGCCGCCTCATCATTAATCTTCTCTTCCGAACATAATTCTTTATCTTTCAACTTGCCCTTGCAGACTTTCACAATGTCATACATGTGAAGGTAGCTAGCCGCAGCCAGCACATCTTCGACCGGGAGACTGTTGAATTCCAGCTTTCCCTCATACATGAATTCGAGCAGCAGGCTGAAGGCAGGGGCTGTGACAATGTCACTGTTCAGATGCACAATATCCCTTTTGTCTAACTGGTCCCTGTAGAAAAGATGGAAGTACATACTGCAAGAGGCAAGAACGGCTCTGTGAGCTCTGAATTGAGCTTCTCCAACTAAAACAGTACAGTCACACAGGAAGCCCTGGTGACGCTGCTGACTCAGACACTGCAGCAACTGGCGGCTATGGTCTGGAAACTCCATTCTTCCTTCATAACCTGTTCAAAACAGGAAAAACTTGAATGCTACTGTAAACTAAAGCCTCCTAGCAGCTGTAACAAACAGATCGGCTTTTTGGTAACACAAGCCAAAGAAACAGCCTTGGAGATAACGTTTACTGTTAATTGTCTGTAATAGTTTTATTGGGGGGGGGGGGGGGGAGAGGAAAAAAAAAACCAACACAACACGCTTCTCATCCTTTCGCACCTGCTCCAAACAGGAAAAACTTGATTGTAAGTAAACAAAAGCTAGTAAAGCAGCAGCCCCTCCAACCTTTGTTTCTCCCACTAAGGACTTTAATAAAATTAAGAGGAGGAAAGCACGCGCACACACACACACACACAAAAAAAAAAAGCATAAACTCCCAGGCTGTCCTCCCAGCAACGCTAACTCGGGGCATCTTTTAATAAAGCATATTCCCCACGTCATGCACATACACACACGCACATTTAAACTTTATCCTCAGTCGTTATGCACCGAATCACAACACAACAGTGGCGGCCGGCGCGGGGGAAGCGGCGTTTTTGCAGGGAGGGCGCGGGCGGGGAGAAGCGGCCCCGGCACCCGCATGCGGAAAGGGGCGGGGGGGGATAAAGGGAAAAAGTTTCCCTTGAAGTTATTAAAAGCCGAGGAGGAAAATAAGCGGCGGGAGGCCGGCGGGAGGGCAGGGCTGAGGCTGCAGCCGGGCACCCGCCGCGGCCGGGCGCTTACCTTCCGCGGGGCGCGGCGGAGGCGGCCGCGGGCGCGGAGCCGGGCGGGCAGGAGGGAGCGCGGGCGCGGGTGCGTGCGCGAGTGCGAGCGAGGCGCGGCGGGAGGGAGCGAGGGAGGAGGGAGGGAGGAGGGAGGGAAGGAGGAGTGCTCGGTTTGCTAATTACACCGCAAGCTGGAGAGTCAGCTGCTCTGACTTCACTGCGATGGAAATGCTACCTCCAGCTGTGCGCCTTTTAATGCCATATGTTACTCCAAATCTCGCTACCAGCCAACCACAGCTTGCTGCCTTTTAAAGTTCCAGCAGCCCCATTTATAGCCCGCGATTAAATCCCACAAACTTGCCCCGAGCCCGCCCCCCCCACATACTCCCCCCACCCCACCCCGCACCCCACCTCCCGCCGCAAAGTTGCTCCCCGCAGCCCGCCGCCGTGACCTTCGCCGGCGCCCGGCTCCGCGCAGCGCGGGGGGGGGGGGGGGACGGGACCGCGGAGCCGCTTCTCGGAGCCCCCCCCTTTGCAGCCGCGCTCCCCAACTTTGCAGGGAGGACTTTCCCCCTGCGGGAAAGGGTGTGTGCGCGTGGGGGGGTGTGCGGGGGGGTTCGCCCTGCGGGCCGGCTCACCTCGCCCCGTACTCACCGGCGTGCGACGGCGGGGCTCGGCGTCCGCATGTGCGCGGCGCTCCGCGGGTGCGGCGCGGGGCCGGCGGCGCGGCGGTGTTGTGGAGCAGGTTGTTAGCCGGCCGCTCTCGCGATACTTTCCCTCCGAGCCGCGGGTGTGCGAGTGTGCGTGTGTGTGTGCGTGTGTCCCCGTCTGGTGCACACAATAGCCCCCGCCACCCCGGCCAGCCCCGCCGGCGGCGGCCGGTGTGCGCTGCCGGCTGCGCCCTCCCCCCCCTTCTCCTCCTTCTCCTCCCCTTCCTCCTCCTCCTCCTCCTCCTCCCCTCCCGGCCGCTGCATTGGCAGCGCCGCCGTCCCGCTCCCAACTCCGCTGCGCCGCCGCGGAGAGGGCGCGCACGCCCGCCCGCTGCAGCCCGACGTGCCGCGGAGAGCGGGGGGGGGGGGGCGCCCCGCGGAGAGCGGAGCCGCCGCCGCGCCCGCGCAGGGAAGCGCGGGAGTTGCGCGGCGCCTGCCCCGCGGCGGGGCCGGGGCGAGAGGCGAGGCGCTCCCCCGGATTTATCTTTAGTTGCGCGTCAGCTGATAAATACCAGATGCCTACGGATTTTTCAAGATGACCTTTTCGATAGTTGATTTGAATTTTAAATTTTAATTAGCTGTAATCCCATCAAAAGTGAGCGCCTTCGGAGGGAGCGAGCGAGCGGACGAAGCGCGGGGCCGGCAGGCGGGGCCGGGGCCCGGCCGCGGTTCCCACCGCAGCGCCCGGGGTCAGAGCCGGCCGCCGCCGAGACCGGCCGCAGAGCTCCGGCGGCCGGAGCCCCGGGGGCCGCCCTGGCCCCGCTGGAAGCTGGAGTGGGGCCGGCGGGGGGGGGCGATGTCGCCCCCATGGGTTGTCCCGAGAGCCTCCGGGCTGCGACAGCGGCGGGAGGGGAGGCAGAGGTGGCCGCAGACATGAAGGGACGGATTGAGGCTCCGGGTCGAGGTTGATGTTTAGGGGTTTTGCTGCCATCGGATAGAAAAAGGGATGAGTTGGAGAGCGCTGGGAGGTTTGGGCGAGTGGAGGGGGGAGCGGGGCGCTGGGGTCACCTCGGAGCTGCCCTGCGAACACCCTGCCTGGGGCCCGTCGCAGTCTCTGGCCCGTGCTTTAGCCTCCAACAAGTAAAGCGGAGAAACTTCTTTCTCTTCCTTCCTCTAGGTTGCCTTGTCTAGATTATAATATCTGCAGGATAGCAACTTGTTTTATTTTTTTTTAATATATGTCTTTTCCAATGCACAATGGCAGCGTTAGCACCTTAGAACACCAGGTTTATTGATTGGTATATTTGTTACTGATTTAATCCGTTCTTTGATATTTTATCTTCAGGCTCTTTATCACAGAAGTCAGGGTCTACATGGCTGACACCACTTTTCTTTCACAGACCTCAACTATTTAACTCCATCGGCAGCGAATGCCAGGATATTTGGGTGGTTTTTGAGCATTAGTGACCGCATCGTCACAAAGCTTTTCTCAGGGATTTGGTAATATTATCATCCATACTGTTCAAATTGGGGAACTCCAGCCCAGAATGTGGAGGGGCCCAGCGCCAGTGAAAGAGTTAAAGGTCCTGGGGTTAAATCTGTCACCGTTCAGTAAAGCCGAGAGCTTTATCTATTTGTCCACGATGGCAGACACGATCGGGAACGGGAGCTCTCTGTCCTTTTAAAGATGGTATTATCCCCCAGTCACCGCCTGATAATACAGGCTCTACTAAAAGTGGAGCAATTTCTTCCCCGAAGTGCAAGTGCAGTTTCCATTTACTCTGTGGATTTCTCGACTTGTAGAGTTTCGCTGTCTTTGTACACTGGAAATGTTAGGCAGTCTCCTGCATTCGTATGAATTATGCTGCTTGGCAGAAATCCCTTATTTTGTGTAGTTCATTGTTCCTTTTTCCCTCTCCCCTTCAATAATAAGGGGAGAAAAATAAGATTAAAAAAGAACCAGAGTTTTAATTCCTGTTTGGGTGCTGTAAGCTAGGAATAATTGTCTACAATCTAGCAGTGTCTTATTTCTAGTAAAGCAATTACAATTTCACAGTAAATCTCTGGTCATTACCGAGTTTGAAATGTCAGAAAACGCAACAGCGTTCCCATTTTCTCTAGGAATCCATTTTGCACGTTGTTGGCTTGCCTTTTCAGGACTCAGAAATACTATAGCCACCTTCACACCAAGGCAACAACAGATACAATACAGGTGTTGTACTGATGTAACTACGGTTGTATAAAATACTGGTAGTACAACTCTGTAATGTAAACAAGCCCCAAGTCATTACTGCAGGCAAGGCAAGAGGAAGAACTGCCCCAGAAACTTTATCCCGAGAGCTCCTGCGTTCTTGAAGGCCCGCGTGAAAGCAAGACGAGGTAAGCAAACCGTCTGCTTTCATCTCCCTGGCCCCTGAGCCCTTTGCAGGCTCCCCTACTACGAAGCCGAGAAGAGGCTCCGTTTCCAGTCCTTCCCCGAGGGAATGGAGCCAGGCAGCAGCTGCTCGGCCGATAGGGAACTCTCCGACCAGCGTCCGTGCTCGTGCTGCCAAACGTGAGGACGGCTGAGCGCAAATGGGGACTGATGGAAGACGTTGGGAGCCACCGCGTTAGGCATCCTTGTGCAGCCACATACATTCCTGAGTCTGGCTGAAACCCTCCTGGGCACCAGTAAGCCTTTTGCTGCTGACGGAGCCTTCTGGAGTTGAGCAGAAAGCCCAGGTTTAGGGCAGAGAGAGTAAAAATCAGTGGTGCTAGCAAGGCATTCATTTGCCAAGCAAGGCTAGCCTCACTTCTGGTTGTTTATGCTGCCTGGACACCAGCCAAAGCCCACAGAAATTAGTAGAAAAACCAACTGGATCAGGTCCATAAAGCCCGAGGACTCATTTCCATTCTTACCCCTTTGATCCAACAAGAGTATATACTTACCGAGTGGGGCCTCTCTAGCCCTCTTTGTTGGCCAAGTGCAGAAGTGGTAGCAACAGGTTTTTCATGCGATTTAATCGTTTTCTCTCTCACCGCATTGGGCAGAAGCCTCTTTGTGTTTGTTTCTACATGATTTCAGTGCTTTTATGTTCTTTTTTTTTTTGTGGGGCATCTTCTCTGTGGTAGTCCAGTTGCATTTCAGAAGGAGAGTCAGGGCCTGAGATTGTTTGATACTTGCAGGGATTGAAGATATTTTCAGTGCGTTGGTCATAGTGAGGTTAATTTGCAGAATTTCTTCTAAACTTTTCCAAAGGTTGATTTATCCCATGCAGACAGCAGCGGGCATTAGACAGACCGAATGCTTCGTTCCCTCCTCTGACAGAGGGAGGAATTTAACCCCAAAGGATGCTGAGCCCCGTGGTGTTAAGAGAAGGAGCTGCCATTGGCATCCACGGATCTTCCCCAATTTGCAATCTGTTCCAGCGCTTACCCTGCAGTCAAATCCAAGGTCAGCATTCGGGGGGTTGCTCTGTTTGCAGTCAAGTCATAAAAGTGGGCATGACCTTCCCGAAGATCTTTTCAAGCACGTCATCTAAGACTCAAGGAAGCATTAACTTGCACTATTGCCATTCCAGACATTAATCAGAGCATATATTGCAGACAGTCTCCTGAGCAGTGTGCTTATGTGAGTCGTATTTGTTTTATGGCTGTCCTGCTGATTTCTCCCTGATAATGAGACCCTGTGTGTGCACTGGAGTATTTGTGAGTATATATTGTAGCAGCTAGGGTCTTACATCTCCATTGTCAAATCATCCTGCCAAATGGATAGGCTCATAGCACTAAGCTGCATATATAAATTACATATTAACTTGTTGTATTTGCTATAACACGGCTATCAATAAGGATACACCAATCTAGCGACATGCATTAAGAGCTCAAAGGACTCCGCAGAGGTACTGCTGGCGCCGGTCACGTTCGACTCCGCAGCAAGAGCTTGCAGCATCCCCGTCCGAAGCAGCCAGGCATTTAATATCACACCTGTACTTCAGCTCCCCTGTCAGCGCCTGGGAGACAGCTTCCTCTCTGTTATTCATCTTCCATAGTTTCACTCAGCTTGCCTAACCCTCAACTTCTGGTTGGTTTTGTTATACAATCTGCCGTGTTCTGGATTTCTAGAAAGCGTAAATGAAGGTACTTTTTCAGCCTTTAAAAAAATCCATTGGGTTTTTTCCATGAAGGGAGCACACTTCTTGGTTTGCAGTGGTGAAGGAAATTTGCATGGCATTGATAAGGCACACTCTCCTCTTTGGGAGGGTTTTTTTCCTCTTTCACCCTTGCTAGTCACCACGGCAGCCATATTTTAATGTTGCTTGGGTTTTCTTTGGCACATTCAGAATATAATATACATTTACTTTAAAAAAACGAATACATTTAAGCAAGTTATTTCCTTTTTAATATTTGTTTTATTTATTTATCTATCCATCCCCAGGAAGGAAATCTGAGAGCCAATGTTATAAATTAACAGGTGTATAGAAGTTTGTAGCAGGATATATAGAGAATGACAATGAAAGGCCATAAATAACAGCGGACAGTAAGAGACAAAATTGGTGTCTGCTTTGGGACCAGGCGTAAGATTTATCAGGCCCAGACAAAGGTCTTTAAATCAGAAGCTGATGTGTTCTCAGATAAGCTGAGCAGCACTGGTGGGGTCCAGTGTAGAGTTACTAATTTCTTATTAAAGGAGAGGTTCTTAATTGGCGTTGCTCTATTTGTAAGCAAATAATACACCGTGTTAACAATGAACTTTATTTTAGTAACTCCCAGAAGAAAACAGGGCTAAATACTGCAGAAGTGTTTTGCTAGATTAGAACTGGGAAATCTCACAATGGAAATCCTTGCTAAGCAAAAATATAACCTAGAATAAAGGGCTTAGTACTAGTGATGTTCTTGTGCCAGTTTAGCAGCAGTTGCTCAGAAAATGTCTTGTCCCAGGATAAATCAGTTTTACCTCCAACTATTACCCTAAGCTTTTTAAGGCAGAGGGTTGGTGTACCTGTCCCACTGTCTGTGAAAGGTCTCTTAAGCCGGATCCTCTCTTGGGACTTGTGGGGTTGGCCAAACATATTCTTAGAACAAGCATTGTGATCCCCGTTAGATAAATCTGCAATTTCAGGGCATAAAAAGACTCTTATCTTTTCACATGTGTGTGGCATATAATCTTGGTCTTCTCTTGATTTTTTGCTTTTCCATGGGGTTTCCAAATCAACCCAGCCTGAGCAAATACAAACAAGCAGAAGCATCCCAGATGTAAGTTAAAAAAAATAAAATCCCAAACATCTCACTTTTCTCCACTCCCCATACTAAAACCTTCAAGTGCTACACAGTTCACACCACCGTTGCTACAACCTCTTTGATGTTGGCCTTAGTGATGCCCACTTCTGCCCTCTTGAACTCATCCAGATAGCTACAGCAACCACCTCTGCTATTTCTTTATCCCTTTATCACCTAGCGAATCAAAACCAAGCTCCTTGTTCGCACCTCCAAGACCCTCTGTAATTTGGAGCACTCACAGTGGCGTCATCCTCTAGCCCCCTTTCCTACCCTCCCTGGACATTTTCTTCTTTCCCTCTGTATCCTTTTCATGCTGTCCTTCAGGACTAAAACTGCCTCCCTGGCTCAAAGAGCCACGCTTCTTCCATTACAAATGCTTTTTCTGACTCCAGATACATAAACTACCAATTTTTAAACATATTGAGTCCCTTTAGCATGGGCATCTGTCCTCCTCTCCACCATGCCTCAATCTTTCTTTGGTGTCGTTCTCCTCAGTCTAGTCAGAGGAGCTGGGATGAGGATTTGGGGAGAGGCGGCACTGGGTAGGAAGGATTTTGGGGTGAGTCTGGGAGCTCTGTGCAGAGAGAAACGGGGCTCGGCGTGCTCCCAGCCTCTGCTTGACTCCTTTGGGAGCCTGGGTGCCAAACCCTCGCCTCTGAGGCCAGTCCAGCCCCCAGGAATGGAGAGAGAAATGGGAGGCTGGGGATGGGGAGAGCAAGAGAGACCATTTTTCTAGGCATAAAGAGCTGCTTTTGTCTCAGGGCTGTATAGTAGCCATCACACTGGTTGCTCCGCTTCCCCCTGATGTATTCCAGGTGGAGGGGAAGTCCAGAGAATGTCATGTAAGAAATGCAAATAAAAATATCTTTCTAGACTTCCTTCTCTTATGTACTGTCTGCCAAAGCATTTGCTCCCCTCCTTTACTGTTTTGCCTATGGATGTGTTTTATGCTTTTATCTTGCTCTTCTGGTAAAAGAAGAAGTACTTGCTGCGAGTTTACATAACTTGCCTTTTACTGCTCTGGAAATGAATGTGGAACTTCGGTCTTAATTAGACTCTCGGTGTAAGTCCTGTTTTAATGAATCACTGAAATATGTGAATAACATTAAGCCTCAGAATATGGCTGTGGAGTTCCCTGGGTGTTGAATACTTAAAGCTGGTCACCCGGCTGGGTCTGTGGGGAGAGGAGCACTTAGCACCCAGGTGAAGGTGTAGTAAGGGGGAAGGGACTCCCTGAAAGTGGAGAGTAGGTTTGAATTTAGCTGCAGGTAGACCCCTCTGCCTGTGGAAGAGTTTTGATTTCAGATCCTGTACTTGTGTACTGTACACTTTGCTCCAGCACCACGGCTTCACCATGCAACGAAGTGACAGAGTTCACAACATCAGGGGTTCAGGCTGCAGCTTGAGATCCAGGCTATTACATTACTGAGTTCCTCCTGCAGCCCAGCCAAGAGCCTGAGCTCCACCTGCACCCACAGAGGAGAAGGTTTTTAGTAGTTTGCCCTTGGAAATGAAATGCCTCGAAATATGGGATAGTGGAGACGTCAGCAAATGTGCAAAAGCTTGGGAAAAAATACCAGCTCATTAAGACATACCTCTGATGCTTTTGCAAAGTGTCAGTCTTGCCTGGCCAACCCAGTGACACTTATTAAAGAGCATTTGGAAAAAAGGCTTCCAAAAGACACTCAGCACTGTGCTTAGGTGGAGGTCAGCCTGTAACAGTTAATAAGTGAAAGGAAATGACCTGGAATGGTAATCACCTGCCGGGGACCTGTGGGCGTCACTGGTAGGATGTCACCTGGTCAAAGCAGGGAGGGATGAATGGACCACTGTCGTGGAAATGCACTAAACTAAAAGTAACACCAAATGGACTAGGAGATTTGCGTAAGAAGCAGCTGCAGGCCAAAACCCCGTGGTTTTTACATCTCTCTTAGTTTGGCTGACCTTTAAGACCCAGACTTGAGGATGTGCCTAGGTGGTCCATTTGGCTGGAGTGAGTGTAGGACCTTAGTTTGCATAGCCAGCAGCGTACATAAAGTGATGTGCTGCTGCTCATGTCTGCCTTTAATTCCATAGTCCAAAAGGCTAAGTACTTATTTTCAGCCGAGTGAAGCAGAGATAGCCTCCAGCTCAAGTCCAGAGCAACGTTCAAACTACACCCTTGTAACTGGGATACTCTCAGGCTCTCTGCTGCGTCATGGGGATGAGTACAGGGGAGGATTTGTGACTACTCACGTTTAGACCAGACTTGTGAGAAGGCAAGGAAAGAAAAGGAAAGCGGAGGTCCTTTTAAGATCAGTTATGAGAAAAAAGCCCTGGAATTCATTTGGTTATTGGGAGTTACTGAACTCTTGCAGCTCTTCTAGCATTTGAGGCAGAATCAATACCGAGAAGACCGGCTCTGATGCAGAAACTGAAATTCAAACAATCTCTCTCTCCTAACTAGGAGATCAAATTGCCGATTTAATTCATGTCTACAGGTAAGGTGGGCAAATGTAGAGAGATTTATATAGAGGAGAGATTGGAAAGAAAGAAATTGCAAGTTAAATGGTGTTTGAAGTGACAGGGAGCTCTGGGGAAATAGGCAAAACCTGAAAAGCGGCGAAAGGATAAAAATCCTGAAGTTCTCTAGAGAGGCTGAAAAAAGTACATTTTATTTACTGGAAAAATAAGATGGGCAAAGGCTAAATCCCACAATCCCTTACTCATGCAAGGAATCCTGTTGACTTAAATACTTGTGTAAAAGTATTTCTGTGGGTAAAGGATTTGTTGGACTGCGTCCAAAACCGGGTTAAGGTTGATGTTTTCACAGAGACGGCAGTCTTTCGTATGCCACCCCGGGCAGTAAACAGCAATCATGGGACGCATTTTATAGGACGCACCAAATAAATAAAAGAAAAAAACCCCTTTACTTAAGTACATGGGAGGTTCAGGGTGGCGGGGGGGCTAAGAGGAAGGTGACTCAGTGACCGGGCAGGCAGGGTCGCTGGTTACGACTCTGCCGCGGCCGAGCGTGGACCCTCTGCCGGAGAACGCCGCTGCCAGCACAAACTCGCACAAGTTGTTTTGGCGCCTGGCCTAGAACAACACGGGGCTGTTTTTTCCCTTTTGTGCTCGACTCCGTTGCACTGGGACAATGTGAGATTTTTAATTTTACAGACAGAAGAAAGAAAGAATACAACCTTTTTTTTTTTTCTTTTTCTCCGCTGTACTTATCTTTGCGTGTGGCGATGTTACAAAGCCAGGTCAGCAAATATTTTATTCCGGCAACAAGTTTTCATGCAAAGGGCACAAGGGGCATCTGTGAGGGACCGGGGCATCTGTGAGGGACTGGGGCACCTGTAATAGTCACAGACAGAAGAGAAAAGCCAGGATGTGCTGCCCCCACCTTTAACTTTCTGCAATGGGTTCTTCAGCTGCGGGCTGCCAGGTCCAGCTGCTGCAGAAAGAGGGAGAGAGGAAAAAGCGGAGCAGGAGACAAATGAGATAAAAAGCCCTGTCTCCCCAGTGCCCTGCTCTTGGCACCAATGACTCAGGGAGCCAAGCTGCAAATCTTGCACTTGTCCATGTGTGCCTGGATGGAGATGAGCGACTCCGGCCATGCGTGACTTCCCACATCTTCAGCGCAGCCAGCGGAGTGACCCTTGCGTGTACCTGCCCAGCAGCACCAGGAGGGCTCCACTCTGCCTCCATCGGCCCAGTCTGAGAAAGCCAGAGGAAGACTTGCTCATCATCCTCATCCTCCTCCAGGATTTTGCAGAAGGTGCCATGAATGTGCGCAGCCCCAGTGTCACTGAGGCTTAGTGCTAGGCAGGTGCTCCCTGGATCAGGACCTAAATGGTTAATTTTCAAGTGGCTTCTTAGAGCAGATGTTCCCATGTGTATCCCCTCCTTCCCTCTTCTGACACATTTCCTACACAAACAGCAGATTGCATTGCTGCTGTCCTTTTGATCTGCGGGAGGGGGAGGAAAATCCCACACAAATGATATTAGTTCTCTTTTCAGGCAGGCTGGTGATGGTGCATACGGGCATGTGCCTCCCTCCCACCTCTCCCTGCCCAGATGTCTTTTCTGGGACTTTCTTCTTTAGCCTCTGCCCGCTTCTGGAGCTGCTTTTAAGGTTGCTTACCTTAAAGCCTGGAAGGAAAGAGGAGGCAAGGTTGGGCAAATTGTGGAAAAATTGTGATTGCAAAACATTGCTGTCTGCCTAAACACATACGGAGGCTGGCGTACAGGCTGATCCGTCTGCTGCCACGCTGCTGGTGCTCGTGCGGTGCCTCGCACTTGTGTGTCTGTGCTCCTTGTGGGCGCTGATAAATTAAAGCCATGCTGCCTGAGTGAGGCTTAAGACCTTCCCAGGCAGGAGAATGTCTTTGAGCTTGTGTCCGAGAGCATTCCTGATCCCAAACCTGCTGTCCACACCAGTGGGATGTTGACCTGCACACCCGTGTAGCCTCAGGGTGGTCACAGAGGGACAGCTCTTGCAGCCTCGGTGCCAGGCGGCTCAGGGAGGGATGGCAGGAGCCTGCAGGATCGGATCAGTATGGGGAGATCAGCCCTTCCCTTTCTTCCAGGATAAGAACGAGGGACAGCAGATAAACTTGGCAAGATGGCAGGTTCTGGATGAATTAAAAGAGGTGATTCTTTATGGAATTGTAGTTAAGATGTGGATCTCCTTGGTACAGCACCTTCAAGGTGCCAAGACTGCATGGGTCTGGAGGACCATGGGAAAATTTCATGGTCAATAAATTCACCAAAAGGTGTTAAAATGCAATGCACTGGTTTTGGCTTAGAAAGCCACACAGTGTTGACAGTGTGAAGAATATTCTGGGGAAGTATCACTGATTGCTCACCCTGTGCTCACATTCATCCCTCCATAGCACTGCTGTTTTTTGCTGGGGAGAAGACACTAGACTACGTGTACCTTTGGTCTGCCCCAGGATGGTCTTTTTTATGTTATTATCTCTAGATCAAGATACAGAAGAAAGCTTGCTTTCACTCTGCTACTGGCAGCAGTTGCAGAAGCCCTCTAGACGTATGGTGGAGATGATGGAGGTAGGTGTGGTGGCCATCAGTTTTTCTAGCATTGCCCTCCTAATTCCTTTCTGTGACTTGACTGGTGGGAAAAAGGCAAACAGTTCTGCCTGAGCTCTTTCCTAAAAGTTCAGACATCGTTGTTCAGGAAGAGCCTTTGGGATAGCTGGGATGTTTAAAGCTGCCAGTATGGCTGGCCTTGCCACAGCAGCCGGGTGGATGCACCGACACAGGGCACGACGCATGTGTGAAGCAGCCTAACGCTGAGCTGGCTGCTGCTGAGAAATCTAAATGTAGCCAGTGGAGTTTTGGAAATTGGATCTTTTTCTTAATTTAATTTTGTCTGCTTTCCCTGCTTTAGCATCATCCTCATTTCTAACCCCCAGCAGTAGGCTTACAGTATCAGGGCTCTCTCCTGTTGTCTTTGGAGGCTTCTATAACAAACACCTGATTATTATGAGAATGATGTTTCTTGAGGCAGGGGATGAGAAGGCTCAAACCTGACACTGTGACCAGCCAAATCAGCAAGCCAGGGAGTGACTGATTGAAATGCTCTAAATAACAAATTCTTTTAAACCAAAAACAATTCCGAAGAGGCTCAGTGTATTTGCAGATGTTATGCATATAGAAGGAGAGTCAAATATCATCAAATAACCCGCTAAGCCTGACTTGCTCTCTGGCTTAGAGAGGATACACTAAGCTTTGTGCTTTATTTCACTTGGTTTCTTGAGCTTGTAACCAGAACCAGGCAGTTTGCAGCAGTCAGCCCGCATGTTCAATTCAGCTCCTTCTTCTGTAGTTAAAATTGTTAAAATTGCTCAAGGGTATGTAATGAACCCATGTCTGCGTGGCTGTTCACCAGCATTTCTGCAGCGACATAAAGTACACGTGGATGCTGGGTGGGTCTGTGCGGTTGTGTGCACCTGGGAGGGTGCGCGCAGCGATGCGGGCTGGCAGGGGCAGTGCCGGCACCTCTGCTTGCCCAGCGCCAAAACATCTGCCCCTGGCACAGGGCACCGGCAGCGAGCAGCGCGGCTCTCGGGGTCAGCCCAGCCCTTTGCAGCAGTCGGGCAAAAAATACGGGTAGCAGCAACAGGCAGCAGCGGGGAAAGGAAAGAACAGGCTTGTCACACTCCTGGAAAGAAAAGTGCAGGTTGTATTTCTTTCACGGTGTTTCAAATGCAGCAGCTTTTCCAGGCATGTTTGGGATATTTCTTAGATGGCAATTCTCTGATATCCTTGGATTTAGCAAATTTCTCATGTTTAGTGTTTCATCTTGACTCCAGGGGAAAAAAAACCTGCCCAGTTCTGTATCATCCCCATTTAGTTTTTCTCATTATTTCTCCATTGCAACCCATCAAGTGAGCTCTCATTTCAAAAAGTATGGGGGTAGGAAAGCTCGAGATTGCTGTACTTTCATTTCCCTGTAAATTTTCTGAAGTTGATGAAATGATGAGAAGTTAGATACTGAAAAGAAAAGCAGCCGGGAAAATGGGGATGAATGAATCCCTCCCACTCCTCACCCTGGCATCTACCCAACATCTTTCATTTTATTTTGTTCAGCAATAACAACAATGGGGAGCAGAATTATTTGTCAAATAATCAAATGTCCTTTGTGAATGCTCAAAAAAGTGATTTTTTAGTTTATTTTCATAAGTATTGGGCTTCACTGCTATACATTCTCAGGGCTATTTAAAAAGGGGGTTGGTTTTTGGGAGAGCAGATTTCGTTGAAAGCACACCAGAGTTGCCTGAAGCAAATTCATTTCAAATTCAGATGAAGTAAGGTGAGGGAGGAGGAAAAATGGGAAAAGTTAAAAAGAAAAGCTTTGGAGAAAAGCAGGTTATGGTAGGTGCGCTCCCAGCCACCAGGAGCTCAGGCTGAATACGGGAGATGAGGATTCGCCCAGCAGTGTGGGAAGAGCGGGGTCTCCACAGATCGTGCAGGTACACTTGCTCTTAAATATTATTCTGTCCATCAGATCATATTTTTTGTACTATATCAGGAAAAGCTAAAAGCAATGTCTTTGTTTGTGCCTTTCCCAAAGCTACCGGCATCCCTCATCCCCACCTCACAGTTGGCCCATCGCGTGGTACCAGCTCTTCTTCCCAGCTGCTTTTACAGGTCGTCCTGGGAGTGTTACCAGAGCTCAGGGCTTAGGTGTTTGCCCTTCACATCAGGAGACCGTACGATGCATTTCAGCATTCAAAAAGATAATTTTATAATTTTCATTGCCTTGTGTGTAATATATATTTATGAAGTGTGTGTCCATATGATTTCTACCACTGAGCTTCTAACCCTGTGGCAGCCCTAAGGCTTAGTAGACTTACACGCAGCAAGACTCGAATTCTTTCCTCTTAACATCAAATTGTTCATTACTGTGTGATTTATTCAAAGGCTGCAGCATGGAAAGCAAGAAATGCCCGTTGTTGCCAATAACATAATCACATGTGGGGCTTAATCCTGTAAACATGCACAAGTAAAGTTACTTACATATCTAAGTCCTTGGTGCATGCAGCCATTTGAATGTAAACTCCTCAGCCTGAACATGCATCTGTACAGTATTTAACGCGAAGGGTTTGAGCCAGCCTGGGGTCTTTGTGCTAAATATATAGTAATTATTATAATGAGGGTATTAATGATTTGTTTGTGTGCTGTTCTTACATCTAGTGCCAAATATTATATAGAATGTGTATCTGGGAAGAATTTAGCCCTTCGTATTTTAGATCTGTAATAATCCATGACTGAGTTGCTGGATTCCATCTCATTTGTATATGCCATATTTTTTTCCAGAACATCTGTTTAAACCCACACTGGATAGCTGCCAGGTTAGTGGAAAGGGTATGGTATAAAGAAGACTTTTGTTTCCTCCGAGCAAGGAGAAAAAATAAGTTACAAGTCGGTGCATATTGCCGAGAAGAAGCAACTTTTTCTCTCCAGAAGCAGATGTCCTGTAGTGTTTGAAAATGAAATGTTTTTGTGTCTCGCAGGCAAAGGTTCTGCGTTTCAACAATATTGATTGTCAGTTAGTACAGGCTGTCAGCCTGCCGTGGTTAACCTACCAGTTGTTGGAGAGACAATCATGAGCAATTAAGAATCACATTTCGCAGTTTCAAATGCATCCATATTGCCACTTTATTCAAAATCCCTTTTTTCATGTTGGAAAGTACATTGGTGAGAGAGAAGGAGTTTTCTTTTTTCCCCCTGCCAACCGTATTTTCATTGCTGGCCAAATTAAGAGAGATGTATATTGCTCATAAACTTACTGCAGTTTCTTGATTAAAATCTTACATGCAGCACTCTTTTCAACATCAATCTATAAGAATAAGGAGGGAGCCCATTGCATTGCATGTCTTTGTGTTGTGCCTTAGATGCAAAGCACCAGGGAAGCATCAGGGAAAGATTCAGCTGCAGAACAAGCAGTAGCACAATGAGAAAAGGACCATTCTTTGCGAGGACGGACCTTTGGGATTTGAAACGGGGAAAAGGATAGGAAGATTAAAACCAAGAAGAACCTAAGGCTTAGCAGCTGAAGTTACAATGGTGCTGGCTATGCGGCGATTATGGGAACTGCTGATAGAAGCAAGATAGCAAAGTGCTGAAATCAACCTGTTACGCCAAGAAAAACAGCCCACGTGAGAGGAAGCATGGAGTGCTACACAACCCCAAAATCAGCAGTGTCTGGAAAGCTTGTGGCTCTTGTCATCTCCTTGCCAAGCACCTTTCAAGGCTTTGGTAGCTGGTGGCCTTTTAGAGGTAAGTATCGGAGACATTGGGTCTGGGCACTCTCTCAGCATAACGCCATGTGTTACAGCGCCTGTGCCAGGCACTATGCACATCATGTCACAAACTGCGTGCACGCGGTCACCTTGGGTGGTGGTTTCGGTCCAAACACCTGGGAACCATCTCAACCTCATGAGCCATCATGACTTAGAAGGACTTTAGGCAAAGACAAATCCTGCCTCCTTTTCCAGAACTTTTCCAAACCAAATCATTTCCTCAAAGCAACAAAAATCCATCAGTTCTTGCAAGAGAGCACACCACTCATGGCCTCAAAAGAGATTTCTGACCATCAGATGGCTCCCTTCATGGTGTTTCTCAGCACCCTGAACCTCAGAAGCCCTTCCCACACCTCTGCCACCCACCTCTCGTGAAATCCGTGGGTGGTCTGGGTCCATAATGCTCAGGGGAATGGGACCGGGAGCA
Organism: Theristicus caerulescens; assembly: GCA_020745775.1. Lineage (NCBI taxonomy): Eukaryota > Metazoa > Chordata > Aves > Pelecaniformes > Threskiornithidae > Theristicus > Theristicus caerulescens. Next base: position 62,003,124 of record CM036564.1, on the reverse strand, counting down.
GCACCGGCAGGTTTCGCTGGTGGGAATATGCCCCTTGCAGAGCACACGAGGTTCTACCTTACACACAGGGAAGGCTAGTAAATGTCAAGTCCTAAGCAAAACCATATACATCATTCGGAGTTTGTCAAGAGCAACTAGTGGACAATGTTGGCACATGCTTCACAATTAAGAAGCTCAGAAAGGCAAGTTGTCTGTGAACCTGGAAAGGATTTCTTTCCCACCTCGCATTCCCCTCCATCCCATCAGCACTAAAAAAACCCCTATACTCTGAGCAACATCAAAACAGACCAAGGCAGCAACAGACCTGAGCCGAGTCCCACAGTGCTGCCTTGGCACTGCAGCACTGACGGATTAATCAAGCAAAATCTTCATGATTTATAATCTCAGCAGAATTATTTCAGAAATGATTGTCAATTTGGGGCAGCATTACCAGCAAATTAAAGGTGCTGAAAATGGGGAATAACAAGAAAAAAGGGAAATTATGTAGCTGAATAATATTGAGAAATCATCTCCCACACGCAAATGTACACAGGTTCTGATACCAAGGCTGGTATGAGTATAAAAGTGAAGAGTTTCATCTTTAGTAAGACTTTGTCAATTCAAAACTTAGATTAAAGGGATTTCTGTGCAGTTACCTCTCTCTGACCATCTTCACCTCTCTTCTGTACAAAACACAAGTTTGTGGTTTCACAATCACATTTTCCTATTTTTAAAACATGTTTTCTCTGCCGTCTTGCTTTGCGAGAAAGACACTGAAACTGCAAGAGAAACCATCTTGACGGAGGAAACTGAAATGGCTTCATGTATGACATGCGAACAACGGAACAAGGTGAACACTGACAAAAATAGAAAGCAGTGCTTTATTTTGCCTCTGATCTTTCATTTTTAAGGGATATTTGTGATTATGGAGAGCTTCCAACATTTCAGGCAAATGGGAAATTTTTAAACAACTGATGTAATAGAGAGTTTAGGTGTTAGCATGCACTGAAACGGTATCTTATCCTTACGGACAGCAGGATACAAAGACTTCTTGTATTCAGGACTCTTCCTGAAATTAGCACGAACGATGGATGAATGTCTTTAAATGGACTGCAGACCTTTTCGTCACACTCAATAACTAAATGCTCTGTCTCTTTGATTCTTCTAGGATTAAACATTCGAGAAAACTCAACACGCTTCCCCCCTCCATGTTTGCCTTTGACCTGAGGAAAAGTTTTCTATCAAGCGATTCAAGCTGTGGAAAATGTCAAGTACCCTGAGCACCTTACTGTGATTTATGATCCCCAAAATCTTGGTCCTGATACCACAGATGAGAAACTTGGGTCTGCTTTGAGAAAATGATTCGATCTTATGCTAATCTCGATCAAACTGTTGACACTGACATTAAGCAAACATAGTAGGGTGTAATTACATTTTTACACTGATCTATGAAATATTCATGTAATAATAACAAATACATACATGCAATCATACAACATCATCATCATAAACTGTGGTCAAATACATATGATATTTGCAATGCTTATACATTGTTCATATAAATAAATATTCATTAGAACTGAAACTAATTACCGCATGGTCGATGACAGCTGAGAATATTAACCACTGCTACTGAATTATGCCTTCAAAGGCAATTTTGAAATGACATTCATTTTCAAGTTGTGGGTCAGTTTATTTGTCCAGCTATGATAATATTTTTTTCCAATGGAAAGAATAATGTTTATACTAATTGTCATGAGAATGTCTAAGCATTTTCTGTGACTAGTAATCAAATTAGGGAGTTGTGAGTGTCTGTAAGTACACCAATGTTAGTCTATTTTCATATTTAAAATTGGCCTTTCCCACAGCTCATTCAAGTTTATGTTCTAGCCACATGTCCCACAGATAAATAAACAGATGCTCTATATAAAGAGTTAGATCATATTCTGAATGAGCGAGGAACATATGTCATCATTAAGGGAAGCTTTGGTGCCAGCGCTGGCATTAAGGTAGAGGAAAGAAAACAAGGAATAACTTGAAATAAAGCAACATAATCCCAAGGAAGTTGTCAAAACCAGAAGAGAGGTTATTTGCACTAGAGTTGGCAAGAAAATGTTGTTCGGCAGTTTTTGCTGAAAAACGAAAGAATAGCAAGAAGAATTTCTGATTTTTAATTGAAAAACATCCTCTGTTGTTGGCAGCTTTGGGCTGAAAGCAAAAATTAGGGTTTTTACCTCAACATGCCAAACCCCTAAGTTTTGTTTGAACAGAACTTTTTGCGAGGGATTTAAGGTGCCCAGTTTTCCAACAAAAATGATGACAAGATGAGTAAACCTGAAATTTCCCAAGAATATTTCTCTTTGTTGGAAATCTAATTCTTTTCTTCAGTAAGAAATTTTCATGGACCTTTTTTTTTCACATGCCGCTGATGAAAGGAGGGTATCCAGATATAGCTGATAATGGATCTTTACTGTCTGAATGCAACTAGATGACATTGTTTTTATTGTTACTATTGTGTTGTGTGCTTCATAAATAGAGACTGGAAAGACAGTTCATGCCCAAGAGATCATTGTAATCTAAATATAAGTCTAGAGGCTTTATTTATAAAATGTACAGAATCAGGGTTTTTTAATTCCATGCAGAAATATTGTTCAGAGAAAAATACTGTGCACACATAAAAAGAATTTTAGTTCCCAGGATTTGGGAAAATCATAAATGAAAAAGCATGCTATAAGTAAAAAAAAAAAAGTTATCTGCAAATGCCTTCACCAATTTATCTGGAATTTGATCATAGCAGATGAGCAGAGGACTAACACAGAAAACCTGGAAAAGACCTAAGAGCTCCTTGAAGTACCAGAAAAGGGAGGGGAGTCTGTGATGGGCAGAGGAGAGATCACTGATGCCCTTAGAGGGTTTATGTAGGATAATGTTTCAGGTGACAGTTGATTTCCTAAACCACAGACTTCCTAAGATACATCTGAAGGTGCAGTGAGTAATGCACAAAGCACTGGAAGGACAGAGCTGCTGTTACACTGATTTTTATCTCTGAATTCCCTAAAAAAGTGTTTATTTCTTGGATGAAATCCACAAGAACTGAGGGATCCGAGGGTGGGAAGGGAGAGACTTTCTCGAAGAAAGGAAAAGACCCATTTCCCTACTATTGGTGTGGCACGGTGGGATCGGGAATTCAGGGGCCAGGCTGGGGAGCCTCTGGCCGGTGGTCTGCAGGGGAGGTGGGACGTTCTGCATCTGCACATCATGCACCAGCTCCAGAAGAGGTTGCTGAATTTAGCAAGCCGCTTTTGGCTGCTGGTTGCATTGGTCGGTGGCAGTGTGTAAAGATCTGGCAGTACACGACCGGATCTGTGTGAGACTTGGCTGCCTGCACCATCTTTTTATGCACTTAATTTGAGAAATGAGTACACGACAGAAATTTCTGATGGCCTGATGTGACAGAAAACATCCACTGCTCTGTGAGCTGGAACCTCCTATAAAGTCCCAGATCCAGGTGTAGTCCTATCTAAAGGAAACACCTGCCTGGCACTCCGGATTTGGAAAAGAAACTTTACCGGGGAAATTGTCAGAAGGTTTTTTTGGAGCAGGACCATTCACACCAACAAGCTTTGGGCTATTTCTTGTCCACGGTCGTGCAACTGCCCTTCTGCCTAGGTCTTCAGCGCTGTGACTAAACAAGCCCCACACCGACCAGCCCTTGCCAAGGGGTCCCAAACATTTGGGAGTGAGGGAAAGGGGCAGCCCGGTCCAGGGAGGGCCCTTTAGTTGTCTTCTCCCAGTCTTTGTGGCCATCACCATCTGCTCCATGTCTCTGGGATGGGCAGGTCTCCTGAGGTTGACTGGAAGGAGAGCAGAGCCGTGGTTTGCCGAACGCAGTCAGCAGGCGCTGGCAGCCAGTCAGCAATCGGGTACGTTCCTACCTCGCTCCAGCTATTTCATTTATGTGACAGTTTGTGGGAAACATCTGGCACGGCATCTGACTGACATGTCTCCAGCTAGAGAAAGCTGAGAAAAATCAAAGCAGCCACCAGGGATAACAAAATGTGGTTTTATGCATCTTAAACCTCATTCTCTTCTCTCAGCCACCAGACCTGAGCCAGGGGTAATTCAGCTAAAGTCAGTGAAAACCAGGCTAAAGATAGCATGAACTTTGGTTAAAATGTTCCTGCCTGATGAGACGATCCCTGAACCAGGCCATCCAGGTTCCCCTACTTGCACCATCGCTGATTTTGTGCGCAACCCTGGGCAAGTCATTTTTCTTGCCCTCGCCTCAGTTTCTCTCCCTAAATGAGGGAAAGGAGAGACTACTTTGGTCACACATGTTGATATCTGCTGGTGCAGTCTAGAAGAGTTAAACGTAATTACAGCCATTCTGGCTCCATCGGTGATTGTACGTAACTTTTGGTAATCATCCAACAGCCAAAGGTAAAACAGGACCAGGAGCTTGAGGGTGAAACTTTTTCAGTTCAGCCTGAATGTGTAGAGCATGTTTTTAGGGCAGATGATGATCCACTGCAATGGCTTACCAGTGACCGTGGTGGATTCTCCATGCACAATATCTACAGGTGGTCTGGGGTTTTTCTGGCATTAAAAATAGAGGTTCTAGAGGACTAGAAATGTGTTTTAACATTCAGTTTTCCTGCACCCTACACCTGATATTATTGCTACTATAAATTAAAGATAATACTATTATTTGAGGGAAACCCAGGACTCTGCAGGGCTCAGATGCATGATCCAGTTACTGCAAGTGAACAAGCTATCTCATGTCAGCTGAGATGTGGTAACTCTGCGGGTACTTGCTCCTACAAGCAGTAACAATAGCTCCCTACAGCAACTGTGCGCTATTTCAGTTTTGCTTTCCCCACCACAAGAAGTGCCATTCCACTGCCTTTACAAGAGATAAAGTGTGCACACGGTTATAACAGTTGCCCAGCTCAGTTGGGCTGACAGGCGCTGGCTTGTCAAATGGCAGTAACTCGATCGAATGTCTGAGCACTAATATTGAAACTCCGCTGAAAATGAGAAGACCTTTTTGGAGACGTGTTCATTCTTAAGACGTGGTAAAAGTGGATGTGGTTGTATGGCGGCGAAGTTCAAACAGGTAGCCCACAATCTTCTCCCCAGGTCTACGTGAAGCTCTGCAGCTTCATAACCAGTCACTGCTGCTGCTATCCAAAGTCACTGCTTAAAATACTCTCTGCTGTTGGAATACACCAGAACAGCCCTCCTCCCACAGCCAGCCCCCATACAGAACGATCTAAATGCAAAAGAAATGACAAAAAGAGTGGTTTTGGAAATAATTAGGTCAATTAGAGTATAACAAGGAGAGTGGTCTAGACATAGACGGCATTTAAATTAGCAACAAACTGCTCCATTTGGGTTCTTCACCTATTTAATCATCAATTCATCTATGTGAATTCCTAGCAAATTAGAGAATTTGCTAATTTAATGTACCCTGAAGGTGGTGACTAAATTATGTATCAATGTCACTGATGCCTGCTCTGTCTCAAGCGTAAGAGAAACACAGCCAGGCTCTTCAGAGAGGGGCTTTGGTGTCACACGCTCTCCAAGGATTGCACAAAATGCTGTGTTTTAGAAAGGTCTGTAAGGTTAGAAAAGTCACTTTGGTTCTGCATTAGCCAATCTGAATTTCATTTAAACTTTTATCACCCCAACCTGCAGCCCATGTACAAAGCCGCTGATAAAAGAGAGGGAACTGAAATAAATTTCATTCTCAACTTGTCCTGTACTCCAAAGTTGCAGGTGGCCATTTTTGAAGCCAAAGGTAATGAGCAGTAATCACTCTTATAAGTGATACAGTATAAGCAGATGTAAAAGTGGGAGATGATACAGGAAACCATAGCATCCTCTTATATGATATGCTAAGAAACGAATCCTGTGGCTTGTATAGCACTTCTCCCAGGCCATACAAGATGCCATCAGTGGGGCTAACCCTTACCTGGGGTGAATCTGGCCCCTGTGGAAAGCCTGTGCAAGAGTTATCCATCACTCAGGTCGTTCCTCTAATTGCAAGTGGCACATAAAAAAAAAATCTGTTCTGCCTTTATAATTGATGCCCTGCCAGAAGCCTGAGTGTCCTTCCTCCGGGGCTCAGACGTGATTCTCTCGCGTCCTTCTTCAGGACCGACACGGACTTCAGTGGGACTGAAATCAAGGTCTGAAGAAAACAAGTGTATGGTGCGTTTCCGAAAAGGATCTTTGCAGAAAACATGGGTGGGGAGGGAATGGAAGATGAGGAAGTTGGGTGGGGAACATATCTGGGAAGAAAACAAAACTGGAATTTTTGAAAAGTCTAATTTTATGCTGCACAACCCACATGTTTCACCCTCTTTCCCATTCACTTTCATTTTAGACTCAGTAGTTTGAGGAAGCCCCTACTGTGTAGATAGTAACAGATTGAGGATTCAATCTTGGGCTCTGCCTAGAGCAAAAAAGATGATATTATTTGTCACACACAGTAGCTCTGCTTAAACATCCCCTAGAAAAGGGCAAGCTCCTGTCTGGTGAGACCAGCCTGATGGTCCCAGAGATCCTTCCAGGTATGGTGGATGGAGTGGTACCTCTACAGGTAAGAGGCAGCATCGTTCCAAGGTGAGGTGCGCTTTGTCAGAGCATCGTCATCGGCAGGGGTTTCTGAGAGGTTACGTGGTGACTTGAAAACAGGCCTACCGTCAAAGGGTTCAGATGCTTCTTGAGTGGTATTCAAATGCCTAGAGATACAGGGATGGGTGCAGCCTTGGCAAGATTTTAAAAGCGAGATAAGGAGAAATGAATAATTAGGCATCTGACTGGAGCTGAAAATTCACATCTCTCCTCAGGATTGGTGAACTGCTTTGGCTAAAGTAAGATGCAATTTGAATCTTTGCCAGTTGCCTGTATTAAACTGAACCTAATTTTTTTTTCCCCTTAAGATCAGAGATTGCTTTGTTCAATGTTGGAGCACGTCAGAAATTCTTCTGGGAGCCTTGGAAGTCTAACTGAGGGGGGATGGAGAAGAAGGAGTTACCATATTGCTGCATTTGGCACCGGGTGCAACCGAGTAAATGCTGCCTCCAGGTCTGGGCCTGTGATTCCATGAGGATTTTGATAAATTAAAGAGGCTACATAGATGCAGGTACCCACCTTGGTACCCCTCCATGCCTGTTTTAGGACATTTGACTTGGTTAAATATAGACTCCAAAGAGCGGGTTCCTCTGCTTACTCTGGGGCTGTCTGTTTTCAGAGACATTCGCCCTTCAGCCCAAGAGCTTGCACAGACACCAGCTTTCTTCCATAGCCACTTGCTGGCTTTAAAATGACTTGCTCCCTTCCCAGATGGGCCCAATAACGGCAGGGAGCTGGCTGGCCCCAGGCCCTCGGGACTGTGAAAGGTTGCAGGCACCACTGCTGCAGCCCAGGGCAGAGCCAGGAGAGGGCTTACAAGAAAACCTCCCTTTGACTTCAGCAGAAAGCGAGATTATTTGGGCAATAAATGAATACAGCAAGTACATGCTAACGTGGCCGGATCTGAAATGAAAATAAAGGCAATTTTAGCATTCCTTTACTTTACAGTGCCTGATTGAAGAATTTGGTCACATGGCAGGAAAGAAGGTCACTGAAGAGAGCTCTTTTAACAGAAGCTCATGAGTATTTTGAACTGGTCACATGCCTTTTCATTTGTGTCTTCTCTGACGTGAGTCTCCTCTTCCTTCATCTGTATTTACATTGATCTGTTCTCATATTTTGCTTTGAATTGCAACCAGACTTTTATCTACTAGCCAGTTTGAAAGGGTGGCAGAGGCATCCCCACTCCACTCCTGTTCGCCCTGCGTCCGAGAGGAATAATTTTTCCTAATGAAAGAGCATTATGGCAATCACATTGACACAATACATTTTATGCTGACTGGTCAAGATCAGTTCTAGAAACAAACTGTGGCACACGAGTGTTTCTACTCTCCCATTTGTCTCTGCAGTCAGGCACACGTCAAATACATTCCACGTCACGTCGTGGACCAGAACAAAAGGTTTGCATCTAAAACAGTGGGACTCATAGATAACATTATCAGAAGTGTTGCATAGTGAGGCCACTATAGCAAAACACACATGTATCATGCTCCGAAGGATAGCAGCGTTTGTAAAAGCATGCAGTACATAACGAGGAGAATTTCATCATGCAGAGCAAGGAGATGTGTCAGCGGCTACAAAGCAATAGATTTAATTCATACCTGAGAATAATTTGATCTTCAGTTTTCCCCCACGCTACTTACTATGTCCAGACAGCTTGTACGAGTTATTGACGGGCAGAAATTGTCGGGGAGTTATGGCTTTTTAAAATCTGACTTTCTCAGCAGTTGCAAATGCAAGAGCAGAATGCTGATTAGCTCTAAGATGACATATGCATAAAAAAAAGGACCCAAGAATATAATAATTCAAGGCTACTTAAAATGAAGTGTGTTTTTTGTAAACATTACACAAACAGTGATTTGGGGAATCTGAGCCCCGAGCTGAAAGCCAGGCTGAATGCATTTCCAGGGAATGTATAGTTAGTACCTCAACCATGATACAATTACAATGAGCATTTTTGACTATTGCTAACTATAAACAGATATTTGAGCTGTGTGGGTCAACGTGGTGACTCAGCAATCAAAGTTACTTTGTCCTGCTGCAGAGGACTGCAGTTTGGTTTCTAGCACCACGTTTAGGATTTCCAGGGGGAACAGGAGATGAGTCAGGGAATTAGAGCAACCTTGCGTTACTTAACTAGTGCTCGTGGCTTGATCAATGGCACTGGGAAGGCTCTGCTGTAGGGAACCCCTGCAACAGTGTCGCAGTGTGCTCGCTCTTACAGAGCGCTGTGGAGGCTGCCAGTGCTGTCAGATGGGAGGGGGGGAAATAGGGGAGAGAAGCAAAAAAAAAATACGGTCAGCAAATAATGTGAGAATTTACTGTAGCATCCCATGGCAGATAATATTTACTCTATTGTGCATGAACTGATACATACTGTATCCCAGCTGTGATGCAGATAGACACAAAACTTTATATCCCATGGCTCGGAAATACTGTTATTTTCGATGTACAGCCAATCACCAGTAAACTGGAACGCACACAAAACCCATGACATTCCTAGAGCTGGAGCGCATCCTCACCAGTCAGCTGCCACGTCAGGCAGGTAATTAATAAATGCTTGGATAAAATGAGCAAGGTCTTGTTTATCAATCAGCATACTATTAATTAGCTCATGTGTCAATTTTAATTTAAGTGATTTGTATTAATAAAGGTCACCTGTGCAAATTGTATGGCATACCTGCAGGGGTCTGTGCTTGTTCCTGGGCTTAACTTTTGGCAGATATTCCAACCTAGGAAATCTCTTCATGATTTCAAAAATAATAATTTTTTGAGACATAACTAGCTGTGTAACTGATGGCTATTTATTAATACAGCCTTTACATGGAAAACCATCACCTAACAACTGTGTCTGAAATAAAACCAGAATAACAGTGTTACATAAGAAACTGTCTAGCTGAAGACATGTCATTAAAAAGCTCCAATGACACACATAAAGGGGGTAACATTATTTGCAAATTATAATAATAGCTTTCCACATCTGTTCTCATGAAGAGGGAAAGCTGTGTGGCTGATGGTATTTTATTCAAGGTTTGTATCCATCCATCCATCCATCTTGCTTTACATTTTGTAAAAAATCTATGACTCCCTTCATTTTACCTTTTCTTACTTTGTTAAAGGCAATGCTGCAGCTCAGGTTACTCCGGGGTTGTCATTATCCCAGGATCAGGTTGAACCTCTTCTGGAACTGAATCGTCCCAGGTGTGCTTTCAATTTAAAAATGACTCTATGAGGACAAATATTAGGGCAATCACAGCTGCTTCTGTGCTACTGAACTTGATTATTATTTTATCATTTATAGGATTGCCAGAGCTCCCTGGTGCTGGGTGGTGTCCTGGCACCCCACAAGAGCCAACGTCTGCCCCAAGGAACCTATAATCAAAAACCAGAGAAGGGGCTGGGGGAAGGGAATTAATCAATGATTGACTTTCTCTGCGTTAAATACAGGAGTGTCTGAGGTATAGAGATTAAATGACTTGGCTAGGTTATGCAGAGAGTCTATAAAAGAATTGGGAATTGAAAGTAGCCCTCTTCCATCTAAATTCAGACATGTTGAGTCAATAACAAGACTGATTTCCATGTCAGTAGCGTTTGGAGGCTTTAATCGGGTTTCATGTCCTATTATGCTGGGTACTGTGTAAATATAGAATAACAGATACTCTCTGCAGGCATGTCCTTAAACAGATCCCTGCTGGTTTCAGTGGAACTCTACATGTCTGGAGGGGTACCCTGGGGTAGGTCTGATTTTCTATATAGGGATGAGATGCAGTAGGTGGGAGTAAAGCCTGCAGGATTAGTGGGGAAGAGATTATAAGTAATGGGATCACAGGGGTGCTTGCGTAAGGTGTGCAGTGTAGCAACTTTGTTGATCGCTTATTTTATTTTGGAAGAGGGTAAATGAACAAGGGAAAATCATAAACTTTTTCAGCAGAAGTCTGGTACCTATATGCTTTGAAGTATCTGAGTACTGGTGTTTTACTGAATTGCAATGTTTTCCTGCCAAAGGATAAATCAAGAACACTTAAAACAACTGCAGCGAAGCTCTTTTCCATTATTTCACATAAATATAAGTCTTTAAGTCTGACTTAAAAGGCGGGATGGTGAAAGGTAAATGGAAAATAAAGATGCTATAATGGGAAGAACCGTGAGCACATTTGGAGGACATCTGCTGAGATGTTATCGGTGGCGAAGAAGCCCTGCCCATTTGGTGACATCATTTTCTACAACTTCCAGCGTGTCCTGGCAGGCTCAGGGGCTGCAGCGGCAACGCTGTGCGAGAGCCAGGCTGGATGCGGCAGAAAAATACAGTGGACCTGATTCCCTCCAGGCTGGCAACGAGTATCTGGCCGAGGAGCAGCTAGTTCTCCAGCCCAATGCAGATGACAAGGCTGAGGGCAGTGAAGACCGCAAGGCAGGTCAACAGGTTGATTTCTTTCACAGTTGCCTTTATTATTTTAATATTTAGCATCTATGTTAGACAAGCACCAAGAAGCTCCTGCAGAGACTGTGCTCGGCACTGGACATGCCGAGAGGTAGGTCCTGTCCCACATGGCCCCAAAGGGATGGCCCTGTTATGCACAGGCTCTTAGTGGACCCAGCTTAATGCATGAGCCATTCTGTTCAAGGCTGGGATGGGAAGTTCAGCAGACAGGCAATGTTTGCAGACTCGAGGTCCAAGAAAACCAGTGTTACGTGCTGAGTATGGTGAGGGGTGGGGTGGGCAACCAAACAGGTACTTGTTATATCAGCACGCATGCCGGGTTTTTTAGCCTGAATTTTGCAATGTTTATGCATATGCCTGATTCTTATTCCTAATATCTTCTGAAGCTTCTTGTTCTTCCTAATATCTTAACTTCTGGATACCATCAGCTCACATGGCAGCAACGCTTTCAATGCCTGAGTCTCCATTGGCATGTTTGAATCAGGAGTGTGCTTTTGAAGCAAGTCTCCTGATCGTGCTGATCTACTGGCTTCACAGGCCAGTCTGGGAGTGCATGAACTGGGCTCCCTTCCAGTGAACCTAAAGCAGTGATGTCCTCCAGACCAGTTCACGTGAACTCCAGCCACCACTGGGCACGCAGTCCATGGGACCCCGTTACAGCGAGCCTGAAGCACACCCACTTCACTGAAACACCTTCAGTGTGAAGATGAGGTCCTTGACACCAACTGAATCGCTCCAGAAAACCACTCCTCTAGGGCCGCTGCTGCTCACGCAGACGGAGCGCATATCGGCTTGTTGCCCACAGGAAACTTCAGGCCTGGGGGAGAGGAAAAGGGTTCAAGCTTGGAGAGGAGCCCTGCCCCTCAAAGCAGGATGGACACAACTCGCTCCAGCCACAGGGTGCAACAGCCACAAACCTAGCTGTAGACACAGCTAACAAACCTAGCACAGATGTAGCCAAGGGCTAGTAAAAGCACTTGGAAGTTTTGTGACAATAAGAAGTCAGGCAAAAAAGGAGACCTCGGTGATTTCACTGAGGACAAGCAGCAGTGTGAGCTCAAACCTGATTAGACATCAAAGAACTACAGGAGAGAGACGCTCTAACAGCAAAAAAAAAAAATTACATACATATATTTTAAAATATATTTTTTTATATATATAAACATTTTTATATATTTTTAATATATATAAATATTTATATACTATATAAATTATTACTGGGACTCTCCTAAGTCTGCTTCTTGTACTATAAATAAAGCAGAAACTGCTCTCCCTCGTTGCTCCATAAGCCATTGCTTTTTGGTTGGTGTCTGATCGGCATGACTGCAGAAATGAGGATGCAGCAGGGCTCTGAAGTAAAGAGAGCACCAAAGATACAAATTTCTCTTTCCTCTCTTTTCCTGCTTTTATTCATGGTAGTGTCATCTCTTTTACCTGTGAGGTGTGAATACAGAGGAAGACATCACTAAGTGCAATTTTATGGCTGCAGTAGCAAGAGGGGCAGACCAGAATGATGCTGAAATGGTCACTTCTGCCCTTAAAAGTTTCCAAACTATACAGTTTTGAGGAGGTGATTCAAAGGGTAGCAGATTTCCGCGTGCATGCAGATGCCATTAAAAATGCACTGAAGAAACTAAAACCAATCCCTTTTCTTCTAGTGTTAATATACAAATAATAAAAAAATCTGCCAGTCCACTGGATAAATGTCCTACGTACGTACGTTTTAAAGGATCTAGGAAGCCCCTGTCACCATAATGCCTAAAACCTTAACACTTGATTACAGCTCTTGATCTCAAGGAAATTGCAGATGTCATGAGGAAGACTGACCTGCTCTGCGCCAGCTTTCAGCTGGAGCTCAATGCAGCCAGAACCAGGACTGCAAGAACCCAGTGCTGCGCCAGTGCCCGTGTCCAGCAGTGCAGCTGCTGCTCCTTCCGTGTTTCCATGTGGGGATCTGCAGGGGGAATCCACCACTGATCCTGCGCCCGAGTTAAAGGCCCACATTGGGCTCTGTAATTTTAGGTGGAAAGCATGATCGGCGTTGGGGGTGTGAGAGTTGGGAATGCAACAGGAACCTGAAAGTTTTTACTTTTGTTTTAATATGCGTATATAACTTTAGTATTTCAGTCCCAGAGGATTTGCCTTTCTGACTATAGTTAAGACGGTGGTGTTTCCTCACACAGATCATTGGGATTTCAGCATTTTCAGGTATCTTTCCAGAACTAAGAACGCATGACATGTTACTTTATAAGCGAGGGGGGAAAGCAGCAGTTTGAAGTAGACTTCAGATCAAAGACTGTGTCTTCCGATGCGTCTCTACAGCGCCTATGGTGCCTGGTCGAGACTGGGACTTGTGGTTATTACTGTAACAACAAAAGCAACTGTGGTGGCGTATGGGACAGAACTGATATATTTGCTATTTTTGTACGTTCTGTATCTAACTAGCGCATTTTCTATGCAAACCAATTCGGTTCCTGTTTATATACCCAATTCCCCATAGCGTGTCTGCTGCCCCGTCTCACAGCCATCGTTATTCCTGGTGAAGAGGACTGTATGGCGCTCGCTTTGGAGTTTGTCAACACCGTTTGTGACTCAGCCAGAAAAGCTCTTTGCAGGACTGTGAGCTTGCCGTCTTCCTCCTGCTCCGGCTGGAGAAAGCACGCTGCCATCCCAGGGCTGTCCGCCTTCAGCACCCTGGTGCCCAGGAACAGAAGCTGGAAACCAAACTGAGGTCTCCCATCTGACCTCTCCCAGGGGTTTTAGCGAGCCATCAGGAAGAGCTCCCAAAAATGCTTCAGCAAACAGGCATCATTCAGTTCGCTGCTCCTTAGCTGACACTTAGTCTTGTAAGAAATCCATTGAAGAACAAATGAAATCATACATTTATTTATTCTCAAAAAGAATTTCTAAAAAGCAAAATGACAATGTTTCAGTATGACTATATTATTTTCTCCAGATAGCCTGCTATTGTTTTGCTGTTGAGAAACATACCCTCAAACATTGGATTCGTTCAATTTTAGAAGCACAACTATGTTTATTATACTTGGCACCGCGAAATGCACTTTTAATTTGTATTTTTTGAGCTAGATTTCTGCCTGAGACCAAACCCGAGTTGTTTGTTTAAAAGCTCTTAATACCTAGACTGAGATACTAGCTCTGTAATTCTAATAGGATGTCATATAGTCTCTTCCTTTGAATACCCTTGAGTACAGCCCACCTTTTAAAAAGCAAGGAACAAATTCACTGTTGGCCCATAAAGGTGCTGTCATTACTTGCAATCATGGAACAGAACTTGTTCTACTGGGGGTTAACTCCATAGTTCCACTTCATCTTACTGTGCTAGTCTTTCTTCTTATGCCTGACTGGATAAAAAACATTTTTATCCAAAGCTGCATAATTTCAACATTTTAAAATAACTTTAAAAAGTTACATCAAATTATATGTTACCTATCTATGTGTTAAAAATGGATGAGAACAGGAGTGCCTGCTCTTCTGGTGTGGTATCGATACACTGCCTGGCAATCAACTGTTCTTTGCCACCAACCCCTACGTTCACTATTTTCGGGTAATATAATACCAGGGAACAGTTGATGCACCTTATCCTGAAGCACTTAATAAACTAGAGTCAACAGATGTGAAATTTGAGGAAGCGCTCAGGGAAATCTAGGGACTTCCCTGAAAATTAGGGTTTATAGACTATAATCCCATTGATGATAACTGAGTGATAGAACCCACATTGTCTGCATTTATAACAATTCTTCAGTGATTTCATTGTTCTCAGAGGGGAAAAAAAAGCCTGCTTTTGTTCATTGTTGATACAAAGTCACTCTTGTTGTTGCAGACCAGGCACTTCCTACTTTACCTGGGTATTTTTATCCTTAGTACTTTGCTGTGTTCGAGAGATAAGCCCTTACTCCAGACTCTGAATCGCACTTCCCCCTCAAATCTGGGGAATGTCAGGTCCAGATCAGGATCCAAACTTTCTAGTTTGGGCCTGTCTTTCATCATGGTAAATCAACAGTGGGCAAATGTAAACAATCTGTTCATGTTGAAATGTCTTTTTTTTTTAAAAAAATGTGTACTTCCTCTGTAGCAAACAACGGAGGTTTATTTTCTTCTCGTCAGGACAGAAAACTATGTTTACGGAATGACCTTATTTTTTAAACTGCTGCTTCATTTGCAGGGGGAAGTCCTAATGACCTTGCTCACCACGCAGCCTGGGAGCTTATCAATCAGGACAGGGCTTGGCAGGAAGGCAAGAAAGCTCTCCTGCAATCAGATCTATTACCAGAGATCCCCCTGCCTGGACAGAAGTGTCTTACAGCCAGTGAACTCCTGTACTTACACACACTCTTTATTGCTAGGTGTAACTGCAGTCTGAAGGCTCAAAATTAGTTCATAAATGAATTTTCTTCTTGTTTTGGTTAAGTTCTGTACATGTCCTCTGAGCCACCTGCAAGCTTTGCACACTGATGATTAATTTAATTTTAAATATATCTGTAATGCCTACCTACATTTTAATCTACACTGAATATTCTGAACATAATGCATTGTAGGTCGAAATGTGATCACAAACCCAGATTTTTCCTTTCCATTAGCTTTGCATGTTAGAAAGTTCTCACAGCCATTTCATTCTGCCCCGCTATCAACAGAAATCTTTCCACTGACTGCAGCAGATGAGGATCTAACCCTAAACTAGGTAACTGGGCCTGTACGACGGGCTCTGCTTATTCCACTAAGTCCCCGAATGGTACATTTTTAAAACTGTGCTGAAACATGCCCCAGTAAACGTAAAGGCGAGCCGCAGAAAACACCACGCTGGTGTAGCAGCTCTGCCAGGGGGAACTGGTCTGTTCCTTGGTGGGAAGGGAGGTCTTGCTCTGTCTCCCTCCACCATGAAGAAGAGCGAAGCCTTTCCTCCTCTGTCTCGTCGTTGGCTCCTCTACCACACCGGTGTAGCCCAAATCCAGCGATCCGTGCGACGCTCAGGAACCCTCGTGACAGATGTGATTAGGCAGACCTAGCTGATCAAAATGGAAGACGAAAGTGAGTTTCACTGAACGTGTACAATCATTCAAACCATGTGGCACAAAAGCCTCTTACATCAAATAGGTTTGCCACCTGTTTAAGTGCAGCTTTACTGCTGCAAATGCGTTTTATGCACCTTTATGTAGCTAACAGCGCAAAGCTGCGGGAAGATGTGTTGTTTTCGAAATTCTAGCTAGCTTCCAACTGCAGAAATGCGATCATTGGTGATCGTATGTTTCTATACAAATCCAATCAATTCTTACAGCCCACTTAGCATTTATGGCACTGTCAATTAGAAAATAAACAAAATCCCTTAATGACCAAAGAGGGCAAATGTTGATACTGGAAGTGTGGAGAAATAATAAATCTGTCAAAGGCACTTCCACAACATCGTCCTTCAGAGCAGAATGGCTCTTAAAAATCTTACAAAATATTGCTGCCCTGTAAGCAGCAGTCCAAGTGATTTGTGATGTTTTGAGCCATTCCTGCGGCGCGAGCGGGACGGCCTCGAGCGCAGCAAGGCGGCGGGGAGAGCGGCACCCCGACTCCCCTCTGCCACGGCGAGTCCCCGGGCCATCGCCGAACCTTTCCGTGCCTCGCAGCCCACCTGCTGCAGAAAGGGATACTGAAATACCCTCCAAGGTACCGCGATATGTAATTATTTAACCAATCGTATTTCGTGGGTGCAAGGGGAAGCTCCACGGGCAGGGTAAGCGGACTGGCACCCCACAGTTTCGGGGAAGCTTGCTGCGGGCACCCCCAGAGGTTTACGGGGGCCTGGCCCTTCCCAGAGGTCGAAATGCCGGCGGCTGCCCGGGCCTCTGTGCTACGGCGGTGTCGGGCCCCTGTTTTGGGGTAAATTGTCCGCACTCCGGGCACCAGGCTGCTAAGGCTGGCGGGTTCCCGCAAGGCCGAGTCAGGGGAGGCCGCATCCCCTCCCGGGGCACGGCGTCCCACACACCCGGGTCAAGGGCCGGGACGGTCCCGGGAGGGGGGGCGACCCCGCCGGGGGCCCGGCCGCGCCGCCCTCGGGGCCTGGGGCCGGCCGGCGGGGGGGCGGCGGGAGGGCCGGGCCGGCGGGCGCTGCCCCGCCGCGCTGAGGGGAGCTCCGAGAGCGGCGAGGCGGGGCCGGGCGGCGAGGCCCCTGCGGCGGCGGACCCCCCTTCCCTTCCCCTCCCCTCCCCTCCCCGGGGAGCGGCGCGGCGCGGAGCGGCCCCTCGGCACGGCCCGGCGGGGCGGGAAGCGGCGGTAGGACCCGGCGGCCGCTCCCCGGAGGATGTGAGCGAGCGCGGCGGAGACGCGCGTGGGACGAGCCCGGCCCCGGCTGCGGGAGCTCGGCCCGGCGGCGCGGCGGGAGGCGGCGGCGGGGGGGCTGCGGAGCCAGGCGAGGGGCGGCCTCCCCCTCCCGGCCGGAGGCAGGGCGGCGGCGGCGGGGGCGAGGCGGAGCGGAGCGGCGGGGAAGGCAGGCCGGCAGCCGGAGCGGGCGTGTGAGCCCCATGGGCCGAGCGCCTGCGAGAGGGGGAGGAGGAGCCGCCCCGCCGCCCGCCGCCCGGGGATGGTGAGGAGGCGGCGGCTGCCGGGAGCCCAGTGAGGCCTTCGCTCGGCACCCGCCGGAGAGCCCGCCTCGCCGGCCTCCCCCTTCCCCCCGCTCGCTGCTGGCTCGCTCCCCCCTTCCCTCCCCTTCCCCTGCCTCCCTCCCCGGCTCCCTTCCCCTGCCGCCGCCACCCTCCCATCACCTCCTCCTCCCCGGGCTCCAGCCATGTAAGTGACCCGCTCCCCCGGCTGGGAAGGGCTGGGGGAAGGAAGCGACGGGGCCGGGGCCTGCTCCGCTCCGCTCGGCCGCGCCGTGCCCGCCGCATTGTGCGGGGCCGGGAGGGGAGGGGAAGGGAAGGGAAAGGAAGGGGGGCGGCCGCCCTCCGCCTTCCCCGGGCGGCGGCCGCTGACCCGCCTAGGCCGCGGGGGGCGGCCCGCCGCTCCCCCCCGGGCACGGCCGGGCCGGGTGGGGGGGGTGAGGGAGGCCGGGCTGCGGGCGGCCCCCGGCCGGCGTCCTGCCGGCGGGCCCGGGGCGGACAGGAAGCTGTTGGCTCCCCCGGGATGCGGCGGACGAGAGGGCGGCGGGGCGGGGGGCTCCCCCGGCGGCCCTTGGGCCTGCCCCCGCCCCGGCCCCCTCGGAGCCGCGGCCCGCCGGCGGGGGCTGGGGCCGCCCGGGACCTGCCCGCGCATCCCCCGGGGAAACGGGGGTGGCGGGGGAGGGGGGTATTTCTGAAACTGTGGCAGATAAAGTCGCCAAGTGCCCCCCCCGTTCTCCCACTCCACCCGCCCCCGTTTTCTCCCCTTGTCTCCTGTAGCCGCGTTGTTCAGCCCAGCTCCGCTTTGCGGACCACTAAGTGTTTGCCGACGGAGTGTGATTATCTCCGTGGGCATTTGGCGTGTGTAGGTGCTTGTGCAGTGTTTGTGGACTTGATTTTTTTTTTTTTTTTTTTCTGCAGTCGTGTTTTGCAGAGCTGTAGGGAGCTGTCTGCAGATGCCCCCCCCGCCCCCCCCAGGTGATATTCTGCAGTTGCTGAAATGTTCTCGGAGACTTGTAGGACTTTTGCTTCTGCTTCTTTGTAAAACACATAATTATAATCGAGTAATGCTGCGACTTTTTATTTATTTTACTGGCAGTATGCTACTGATGCTAATGCAGCTTGCACCTTATCGGTATCCCCCCCCCACCTCCCACCCCCTTGGGGAAAGTATTTAACCCTTTTTCTTTTTGCTTTGTTTTCCTACCGCCTCTAACATATAAGAAGCAAATCCCTGATTTGCTCTTGTTTGTTTTATTTATACTACAGGAGGGATGTACATTTCAAAATACAGTTATAAAGGGGAGTTACTAACACTTAATTCAGAAGAATATTTGTTTACAGGTAAATAAATTTGACATACTGCATGACTAGTAATTATTTTTATGTAGTAGTTAATTTCCTGATGACAGCCACAACATTTGTCTGAGTTAATAGATTTAAAGACACTGTGGAACTACCTTTGATTTTTTAAATAGGAAGGTTTTTGTTGCGTGTGATGTTTATAGAACTGTTTTTGGTGTGCAGCAGTGGTAAATCAAATTTAAGAATTGCTCCAGTGTCTGCAAGTAACTTGTAGCTCCAGTGCTCACTTGCTGCCTTATAAAAATGTCCTGTAAGTGATTGCATTAAGAATTAAATAGGTTCACGACTGACTTGATTTGTTTGGGGACAGAACAAAACTTCTGTTATAAATACTTTAAAATGGAACTTAATTAAATGCGTTTAAAGTTGGTACAGAAGTTCTGAGCAGCACAGTTCTTAAAGTATATGAGCGTAAACTGTAAAAGGACTTGTTCTTGTTTGGGAACATAAAGAGGATTTTGTCTGGCCTGTGTCTTTGACAGAGAGAGGATGAAGTACTCTCTTTTCTGCCATCACTCAGTTTTGAAATAGGCAGCTTAGTTTGTCCTATCAAACTGCAGTTGTGGTTGCAGCTTGGACAGCTGGATGTCGTAACTCTGGCCCCTCACCTGAACAATATTAACCTCCCGTCTATTGATCAGCAAGACATGAGGGCACAAGCATTTCAAATTACAGTTTTGTAAACCTAGATTAGGCTAACCGATTGAAAGAAAAGTGGATGTGGCTTTAGAGATTTTTTTATTCTCCAGTTACCATTTTTCCTATAGCTCTTAGTATCAGAGAAGCCTTTCTGAACCTTGTGATAACCTGCACGTGCAGCCATGAAATACCAGTTTAGACGTGGTGTCATTCGACACACAACATATAGTAGCAAATACTAGCGACCACACCTAACTCATGGCCCACAATGCGTTTTTGTGAAGTAAGCTTAAGATGCTGGAAAACCTGGTCCCTCTAAGCTTTCTTGAAAGCTGTCTGCCCAGATTTGGTAACTGGGTCATGGTGCGAAGCTACTGCTGTGTGCTTAGAGGGCCTTCAGCGCGTTGGAACCGCTGCCACTCCCGCGAAACACCCAGGGCAGGATTTGCATAATGCAGGAGATGTACTTCACTGGTCAAAGCCTGGTGGGGACACCTATCTGTACGCTCCACTTGAAACGCTGGCTGGAGCCCAGCTTTGTTGTGTCTGTGCTGTTCAGGTGCAGTTGGCTGTCAGCTGTGAGCTTACACTGGGATCTACTGCAGGAAGGCAGTTTAGGTTGCTCATGATATCCTATGTAATGGGCCCAAACACAGCCCCGTCTGCCCCCCTCCAGTTCCTGTGTGTCTCATCTACTCTGGGGATGGTGTCATGTGGCCAAGGTAGGCAAATAGGGGCAGCTGGATCCTTTTTTGCCTGGTCCTGCTGTTGTGCGTTACAAGAACATGTAAGGAAGTGTAGCACATTAGGGCTCAGGGTGTCCTGGGAGCATCAGGACTGTGCCACAGCAGGGCAGCGGGCATCGGTAACTGGTGGTGTGATGGGCAAAGTGTTAGTCCAGGAGCATGCGTTGCTGTGACCTCCTTTCTGATCTGGGCTAACTAGTACAGCCTAGACACAGTCTAACATGCCAGGGGAGGCATGGCAGGACCAAGGTTGGTGGGTCTGATTCTCCTTCAGTCTCTTGCTTACTCTTCCCTCATAGACAAGGTAATTACCGTAAATGCTGCTGCATCCCGTAAGCCGAGGTTTCAGTTTCAGCGTTACAGAAGAATTCCTTTCCTGCTCTGCTTTAGGGTGTGAGTAGAAACGAATATATAAAATCTCATGCTGGAAAGAGGGCAAGGAGGACAGATTTATGTCTTGATCTTGTAGAGACAAAAGAAGGTGAGCATAGTAAGTGGAAGAGAATGAGAGGAGCTCTAACACAACTCTCCCAAATACGGAAAAGGCGGTTCTGCTCCACCTTCTGTTGGACAGTTGGTTTGACTGACTCCTTAAAGCAGGTTTCACTGCTGCAGTGCCTAGGGAAGTGAGTTATCTCATTATTTATGAAGAAGTTAATAACCTTTAAGGAATTAATACATGCGTAAAACCAGCGTCATCGTGATACGATGCTGATGTCATGCCATTCATGATTCACTGTGCTTCAGCCACATGAGGAATACTTTGGTATTGAAAAAGGTATAACAGAAATGCATATTGAAAAACAAGCAAACAGAAGGCTAAGAGAAAGACGGAGTTGTTTAGCTTTTGACAGTGTTCAGTCATGTGCAGACACAGGCTGGAGCAGCCAGGTCACAGTTTCTTCAGATGCCTTCTGTTCACCGGGAACCATTCCTAGATGGCCATAAATGAGGACTGTAATCATTCCTCCCCCTCCTGCCCCCCCTCCAAGGATTTTATGGAAAAGGAACTTTCTCTGGTTTACGCATCTATAGTAGTACATTGACCTGGAGTTAACTGGCTCTTCTATTCTGAGAAATTACTCTTACTTGCTGCCATTGTCTTCAATAGCGTCTTTTACTAAAATAGATACATTAGACACAGCTTGAATGTGTGTTTTAAAATATACCAGATAGAGTGGGTTTGCTCCTGTTGGAGCTGTGTCTATGTGTCTATCTTGTTGGACAGTGAGAAGGGATTCCCAGCCTTTCACACTGTGAAGAAAAATTAAGTTAAGTTCCCCTTATAAAATAAGCGCTCTGGCATAGCTGATTGAAGGACTGAGGTGGAGCCCACGCTGCAGGTTGGTGTTGGGGAATGTTCAGTGTTTTCCCACTTCCTTGTGCCGTGCTACCCCATCTTCTGTGCATGGCTCCTTTACAATACCTGCAACCCCCTTCCCCACCCCTCTCCCCTGAAGGAGACGGGCAGGTAAAGACACATCCCTGATAGCAGGGCTGCAGTAGCAGGTGGGGAATGTTTCTTGGGTAGAAATTGTAGGGAACAAGCAGTCAAAACTTTTTGGGCACCACAAAGAGTAGAAAAAGTAGTTCCTCTGAACTTTGGATTTCTTTGTTAGTTGATTTCTTTGTTGATCTGTTTTCTTGGGCTGTATTGCCATTAAAATTCAGATTATGAGATGACAGCTTAGCCGATGACAAGCAGGAGGCTGCCAAGTGGTAATCTTGGCAAGCATTAACCCAGAAAAACCTGGAATAAGTTAGCTGCAGATTGCAGAATTTTGGACCTTTGCACTTTCTTCTATTTTTAATAATAGGATTGTCCTTTCTACAGACTAGTTTGGCTTGTACCTCTCTTTTTTTACATATGGGTATTCAAAAGGATATTGATCGTTCAATGCAGCTAAATTGTTGAATTCAAGACGCAGAGGTAGTTTGCACAGTCCCCGTGTTGTGTTAGGGCACAATGCTAGAAGCGTTAACTTTCACACCTGGGTGTTGCATTTTCAGACGTAAACTGTGATAATCTTAGGGGTTTTGTTCAATGCTTTGCAAATTGCTTGATGCTTAAACAAGGTCTAGTCTCCTCTTGACATCAACAAGTAAGTCTAGTTCGCATGACTGTTGTAGAACGAAAGCCTGCCATGTTCGTCCTAATTGCTCTGGAGCTAAAGGAGTTTGTTCCAAAGTAACTCTGGCAGCTGTGGGTTACTGGTCTCTATTCTGCAGTACATGGTGTTCTCATATTTATTTATGAAATTAAAGAATTCTTACACGTCTCTTGTTCCAATGTCATTTTTTGTGTGCTTTCCCTCCCTCAGGCAAATGACTTATCTGTTTCTTGGAGCTGATAATTATAAGCAGTGAGATATGGCAGATTTGTAATTTGGTAAAAAAACCCTAGCTTGTTTCTGGGGAAAAACTAGAAGATAAAGTGTTACTGGAAAAGCTGAAGAATAGTGATAAAGAGTGAAAGTTCATAGGCAAGGTATCAGGGGAGTGACCTCCTTTCTTCCAGTCCATTTCTGCTTGCAGTGATGGAACTTGTTCAAATTTGACCTCCTTGCTTTGAAGGCTGCCTGTTTCAGAGCATGGCGATGTAGAGAGCCCTCTGTTTCATTTCTAGGTTGGATTCATTGTGACCACCTGTTTCTTCCATCCAGGGCTGTGTCTTAGTGAGTTATGGGGAATTAGTTGCTTTTTAATCTAGTTTCTGATGGATGGCTATCACCTGCATGTTCAGAGATAATTGATCCACGTGTGCCAAATGCATGCAGAGATGGTATATATTTGTTAGGTGGGAATGTGATGTCTCTGTGGTTGGAGAGAGACTCCAGTAAAAGCTAGGTCTTTGGCGATGAGTTACAAATGCTGCTGGGTTCTGGTTTATTAAACTTCTTAGTTATTGCTGCGAATTTGTCACCAATGGCATTTTTTGATCACCCAAGTAATACCAAATTGAATGGCAGTATGGACGCTTCGGAGAGAACAGAAGTCATTAAAGATAAACAAACAAGATTTGTACCACAAGCAGAAAAATAATCAGATTCAATTTAGAAAAATAATAAAAGCTAATGCATTTGGGAAGAGATTACTTTCATTGAGGGAGAGAAATGTGAAGAACATTTCTGTAGTAGTCAGCCATGAGCTAGACACATTTTCAATAAGATACGGCAGTTTTGAGCTGTTTAGATAGGGACTTCATCTCATAAAGCAGAGGGGTAAAAATCCTAAATTGTGCTTAGGTGTAATTCATTGTGAGAAAGACAGCAGCAAACTGCAGTGTGTTCAGGGAAGAGCAATAAAATTGATCAGGGTGCCGTAAGGGCTGATTTAGGATAACAGAAAGGTACGTGAGCTTATCTGAGATTCTTTGTATACCTCTAGGAGAGGCAGGAGTTACAAATATCCAAGATAGAGAAGACACTTTTTGGGGGAGTTGAGAAGATCTGAGTGGGATTAACAGGATGATGCTGAAGCTATGAAAATGTGAAGGAGAGTATTAGGAATTTTTACTGTTAGTGCATCTCTAAGATGCACTGTGTGTTATTTGATAGAGTGCTATACATCAGGCTGTAAAGAAACCTTCCAGAAGATGTTCTGGAAGTCTTTTTACCAGGAAATATTTAAACCTAGACTTTGTGAAATCTCAGAATTTTTATTGTAGTGGAGAGTGAGGTGGTGTTGGAGATATGGAGGTCTACTGGGCAAGGTCTTGCATCCACCCCTAATCCAGACGGTGTCTGGTGATGTGACTCTGCCCAAGATCAAGCTGCTCAGTGAAGAAGCAGGACTTTAGCAAGCACGTATTTTGGCACCTCCACCCGACGAGATGTAAAAATCCTTGTGAAGAGCAAAGCCCTCATTTAGGATTTGTAATAATAATTAAAAAAAACCCCAAACCAACAACCCAGCAATGAAAGCTACTCCCTGTTGTATGCCTTACTGTACATATGTGACATGCTTCAAAGTGATGGTGCACTCTTCTTTTGATCCTTTTAGAAATAGCTGAGAAGGAGAAAAAAACCCATCCTTTTTGTGGAGCCTTCTGCGGGAGTTCAGGAATTTCAACAGAGTGATCTTTTGGCATAAACTGGTTTTTCAAGAGACATTCCTGCCATTATGAATGAAGTAGCAATAGTGAAGGAAGGGTGGCTTCATAAACGAGGTAAGTGTCTCTTCCCTCCAGGACAGTAGATTTGCTTTCTCTCATGCGTTGATCTGTCCTTTAGCAGCGTATCTTCAAATAGTCCGTTATTTTCCCATTCACCCTAATGGGAAACAGCATATGAGGAGCGTGCGTGACTTTCTCTCAAGTTGGAGAAAACGCATGTATAAGGGGTTTTCTTTGTGTGTGTGTTCACTGAAAACTGCGTCAACTGCTTTGAAAATGATGATAAAGGTGGCAGCTGAAGGAGATGCTACTTAGAGTGTTAAAGGTTAAACCGCAGCATATTTTGTTTTATATATGGGTCTGTAGCTGTTCTTTTTGTGTTAGAAGGTAGAATTGTCTTGAGGTGAATCCTCATTTGAACGGTCAAAAATACGCCTGTATTTTGCGAGCAATGCTGTGCTCTTGCAGAGACTTGCTACAAAATGTGCTGTTTTGTTTGTGTCTGAACCGCTCTTGGTACCAGTGTCCTAGACGGGAAGAATAGCCTTGAGTTTGTGCACTCTGTGCATTTCTGTTGTACCACTGATGGCATTGGATTTTTATAAAAAGTCTTTATTCTTCACTGGGTGGCAAAACTGAAATAACAGTCTGTGTACCGTTAGGCTTTTTTCATTCTTAAATGTTTTATTCCCAAAACAGTGGGTTTGTTCTTTTTTTGGGGGGGCAGGGGGGGTTTGTTTTCAAGTACTACAGCAGTGCTCCTATAAGGTACTTGCCTTACCTGTTTCTTTGCATTCTATTATCATTTCTTGGAAAGGAGAGAGCGGTATTAGGTACTTTCCACAATATCGTCATTTTTTTTGGACCAAAAACGGAATCTGTGTGCTCCAGCAGTAGGGAAGCTCACATGGTTTTGCAGACTCAGGATTTTTCTAGAGGGTTTGCAACAACTTGCCTGAAGGTGCAGAGGTGTAGCATAATTATTTCTGGAAGAAAATGGAAATACGTTATCATAACCTTGATAAAGGCTGATGGTTCTTCTGCAACAATAAGAAATTTCTAAGAATTTAGAAAACATGTTGATAATCCGTGTTTTAAAAGGGTGGAAACATATATTTCTAACAGCTGGATATGCAGCTTAGTTTAGGAAATTGTCTGATGCTTGATGTAAAAGTGTTTTGATAAAGTTTCTTCTGTATTTTTGGTTCTGGTTTATTTAAGTTAGAAATTCCTTTCCACTCATTATCTTAAATAACTTGTTCAATAGTTCTCGTGTACCCAGGCTACCTTGTTCTGATAAAGTATTTGAGAATTATGCTGTGTTTGGATAAAATAGGAGAAAAACACAGAATTATGCTTCCCATTCCCATTTATGAATCTAGAAACTCTTCAAATCAGAGAGATATGTTTTTAGTTTTAAATGATGTTTTTAGGCTGAGGGGTTTTTTTAACCGTCTATTGTTACAATTCTTTCTGCACTTACCTGTAGCTTAAAAAAAAATATTTTGTTATTTTGAGGAGCATTGTACAAAAATCTGGGGGAGAAACATTTACTTTAAAAAGTGTGAAAATGGAATTGTATTGTCAGGATGATTCAGAGGCAGATGTGTTTGAAACTTTAAAACAGTCATGTTGTATTTCAAGCTTGTGTGTATTTACTCTTGAGAATTGAATTTTCATTGTTTCTAGGATTACGGTAAACCTACTTTCAAGTAAGGAGACCTGTGGAGGAGGTCTTAGTGAAAGATGCTCTGATCTCCTGATCTGATTTTTTTTTTTTAATTACCTTAGAGAAACAGATTATTATCTCTGATGGTTTGTTGATAATATTATGATGAGATTATCTGCCAAACACATTTCCATTTCCAAAATGTTACTCTGCATGTTCTGCATATTTGAGACTGAAAATTTGTGGCCAAACGCCCAAACTGTTAAATGTATCTTGGCGTTTTTTTGGATGCCAGGTTTCCTAATCTTTTTAACCTGTTCTCCAATGCCTTTTTGCCTTCTTGGTGTGTGCAGTGACACCTATTTCATTCCACTTCATTGGCTTTGCAACTGTTAATTTGGTGTTGTCCATGCGAGGAGGGTTTTAGAAAGCAGTGCTCTCTCTCCTCAGCTTGCCAGTGCGTCAGCTCCGTTACTGTTGGTTTTTGTAGCTGTTTCGGGATTAGCTGACAAATTCTGTTCTTTTGACTGGGGGTGCCTGTGGGGGGAACTGATCCACTTGTGTGCGTGTGTGTTTTGTAAAGGGTTGGGTTTTTGGTTTTGTTTTGTTTTTTTTCAGTCATCTACTTTTATTGCCAGACTCTATCAGTTTGCTGGCTCTGCAAGATCAAGTGCTTCAACCACAGGATGTTTCCAAAACTGATGTCTGATACTATGAGCTTCTGAAGTTAAGGCATAAACAGTAATTACTGCAGGGAGGGACTGCTAAAGGAGGATTTTAGATATAGGAAATGTATATTGTTTGTCTTTTGGATCATTTATAAAACCGAAGGTTGCACTGCATGTGTTCTTTAAAGATCCTAGGGCTTTCCACATGCAAATATTCTAAGTAGTGACTGGACGAAATCCAGATTGGGCAATGATGTTCTCTCTACCTAACGTTCCCCCATAGCTTTGGTTGGATATGGGGTCTCTTAGTTCACGTCCTGAGCACTTGAACAGCATGGCTGTGTGCAGTTAACAGTTGCTACATCTTACCCCAGCAGTGGCTTAATTTTGGTGGTTTTAATGATTTGTGTATGTATAAATCAGGCTGCAAAGTGCTCTGGAGCCCTTCTGGATGGCAGGTGTATATAAGCATAAAGCCGTCATTAGCAGGAGCAGGTGTTTTGGCCTGGCAGGGAAATAGCAGGGCTTTCTAGAATTGTGGGGTTGTTTTCTTCTGTCAGCATGCTTTACATTTCTGTTTTTGTTTCCAAGATTAAAAATACAAATGGAGAAATGAAATTAAACATCACTGCCTGGCCGAGAGCTCTTGGCAGTTCTGTAAGTCAGTCGCTTAAAGGAAGCTCTACTTCCAGTAGCGCAGATGTTTGTTTGTGCAGGGGCCAGAGTCATCTCCATGACATGTCTAACCTCAACCAGGCAGAAATAGAAGAATTCATGAATGAACTTTTTTTTTCCCCCCTTTTCCCTGTTGGCAGCGCTCGGTGCTGTTACTCTAATCACAGTGAGGTGATGGACTCTTGTGTGAAGACAGAAACGGTAGTTAAAATACTAACCACTCTTTGCCTAACTATGTGGCTGAAGTGTTCCAACACACACGTAGAAAAGGTGAAGAAACTCAGACTTGGGGTTGGTGTGTTGTATATGTACGTCCAGAATATGTAGTCCCTGGTTGTGTTACGTTGAAGGTTTGTTTAGTGGGAAAGGATGGGGGAAATGAGTCGATGCAGAGGTGCTATAATTGTGATTGAATATGAGTGGGGAAGGAGAAAATTATCTGCCCAAATTGCTGCTTGTTGAGTTCTGAGATTACAGGTTTTCTGGGTGCATGTCATGAGTATCCTTAATTTTGGTTGTGTGTTGTGGAACTTTTTGGATAAAAGAGGTATGCCTGAGTGTATTTTATTTACTTTACTGGTCAGTTTTAAAGATCTCATTGGAATTCTTGCATCTTTCTGCTCTGGTCCCTGTTTATAAAGGTCCCTCTATTGTCTTCAGTCTTCATCCTGTTTGTTTTTTTTTTTTTTTTTTAAAGTCTTTCTGCAACGCTAACAAAGAGGGGGATTGTGCGTTTTGATACTCTGTCATCTCTGTCTTCCCTAGTATGTCCGGTTTTCTTATTAGGGCATAAACTTGTATGGAAAAAGGAGTCTTTTGGAGGCAGGGAAAGAGGGGGAGGGAAAAATGTACACTGACATTTAAAAAAGGAAATAGAAATCTCGATTTCTCACTCTGAGGACTCTGAAGCAATTATAAACAGCAGGAGAGACCTGTGTATTCATCCATTAATATTTAGCAGCGAATGTGGAGCTACTTTTTGCTTTTGTTTTTAAATACTATATAAACACTGCACAGTAATTTTAACTGTGAAAACCAGAACATGTCCTCCAAATGTCAATTTGTGTGGACTTTAGTCAGGTAAAACTATTTGACTGGTTGGGAGTCTGGCTTCCAAGCTGATCAAAATTACTAGAGGTCCTTAAATGAGGAATTATAAAAAAGATACTTATTCCACTTATGGAAATATTACTATATTTTTTTAAAAAATAATTATTTCTGTAATGAAATGGAGTGATACAGATGTCCTTATAAATAACCAGTAGTCCATTGTGATTTGTCTTCCTATAGTTTCATTGCATAAAATGAATGCAAGATCCGTATATAAAATACAAGCCAGGAATTAAATGCTGATTGTTGCTCTTTTAACTTTCTCTAGTAGAATAGTACAGATGGTGAACTTTAGCTTTGCTATTTTGAGCACAGGTTCATACTTTCAGTATTCTGTTAGTATGAATCAAAACAGGATCTTACGAGGTATGACCAGAAGTTAACTTTTTTTTTTTTAAAAGCCAGTAGGTCTCTTGTGTTGCTGTTTTTCTTCACCTCTTCTTTCTTCTCTCTTTTCTGTTCTCACCATGTTCCCTCCTGCTGTGTGCGTGTGTTTTATTTTGGGGTGGGTTTTATTTTTTACCTTGGCTTCTGTCTGTCCCTGGGATGTAGCAGTGCGCTTTCTTGATGACCTGTGCAGCCAGGACCTTCACGTTTCAGATTAGTTCAAGGATTGTCAGGCTTTCATGGTATTTCAAAGGAGTGGCTGTGGCACTTGATACAAGGATGGTTAGACACATCTGAACTCTGAAGATGCCGGCTACAGAGGGCACAGCTGCTTCAGAGGAAAAACTGGGGGGAAGAGGAAAGGTAAGAAACAAGATAGGAGCTGAACAAAGAACTGAGGAGGGAAGTTTGTAACAGAGGGAAAGAAGCTGATGCTACTTCCAGAGCTGAAGGGCTGGGTTTACAGGGAAATCTGTTGCTTTTCTTATTGGAAACAAAAGATAAGCTGTGTCAGTTTGTGGTTTTTCTTGTGTGTCTCTTTTTCAACACAAGGGGCAATAGTTCTGCAATGCTAGCTCTCGGTTGCTTTCATTTTGCTTGCCCTGTTCTGGGAAAAGGAGATTGGGGAGGAACAAGGAAATCATCGACCAATAAATCTGACCTTGGTGGTAGGCAAGATGCTAGAGACATTAAGAAAGGATGAGATCACAAAACATCTGGAGAAATATGAGCTGATAATGGCTAGTCAGCTAGACTTTTGGAGGGTAAATCTCATCTGATGGAATTATTTGTGGAGAGATCATAGGAAACAGGCTGGATCCAGTGTACTGTAAAAAGTCTGCTTTGGATGACAGGGAAGTCAGATGCTGAGAATTACCTAGTACAGTGTAACTGTACTGTACTACATCTTTGAAAGAGGTCGCGTAGCCTAGAGATTGCTCATCTTCCTTCCACTGAGCAGACTACTTAAGTCTTTGACCATCTTTGTTACTTTCCAGTGTCCTTATAGAAAAGTCTTTCTTCCAGAACATTTTTTTTGTGTAGGAAGACCCGTTCTTTAAGCCCCAGCTTCACAGTTTTGAAGGGTGAAGTCCAAATGTTCCTTTTTTCAGTAAAAATTACTCCCAAAAAATCTTTATTCCAACATTTTCCCCCACCTTTTTTGCAAAATACTTTCAGATCTTTAGAGAAGTCATGCTAGGTTAGATGTTTTTCTCTGTGTTTGTAAACTGACTGTCTGGAACTTACATGCGAGTGACACCAAACCCACTCTCGCTTTGAATGGTAAAGAGGAAGAGCTCAGATGTTGATGCCCACATTATTTGTGTCAGTCCTGGAAGTTTACTTTCATATTCTGTTTTAATGCACATCAGAAGTGAAACAAACTAGCTCTCAATTTTATCTCTACAAGTGGGGTAGCATCATAAATTACTGTTACTTGTCGTTAAAAGAGATTGGAGAATGAGGGATCTAGGACGTTGCAAGCCCTGTTAAAGCGAACCTGGGAATGCTTGATACAGTGGATCATGGAGAAACTGCCTGCGTTGGCTTTGATCCTCTCTTTCATGGTTCCTTCATTTTTGAGAAGGAAAAGGCAGGCCTGTGCAAAAATAAAAAAAGTTGTCCACATGTGGTTTTCTGTTCTTTTTTCTCTCAGTAGGCATATTGAGAAGTCACCAGGTTTGGATTTAGGAAGAAAGAAGTACTAACTGAGTATGCTATTTTGAGGTAAAGACAGAGCAAGAGAGTAAAGCTCACTTGTTGTTCTTGCAGGAGTGGTTTTAGGCAGGGTGCTGTGCCATGCGTTTTAAGTTTGGCGCCTTGTCCTCACTTGAAGATGTCTTCCCCTGCAGCCCCTGCGTGGATGCCAGAAGGTTCCTCCCCTTCCAGTGTTCCCTGCTGGCGCTCTCCCTGCCTAAGCACCATCAGTTGCACTCCTTGCCTGTGCCCGAGGCTTCCCCTGCTGAAACTTGCTCTGTGTTAGCACTCTTAGCCCTAACCTTCACCATCTGAAAAAGCTGGTGAGGACTTTGATGCTCTTAGAGCAGTACATGGTGACATGTAATGTATCTCCTTTTATCCACAGTTTATGTTACTGGCAGATTCTCTTAAAAAGTGGCGTAGTTGTTGGTCTCGGACTCATTCAGGAAACAAACCTTAACCTGTGTTGGAAAGAGGGGTTTACTTAACATATTCACATTTAATTTGAATGCATTTTAAAAGACAGAGCATTGTAGAGAAAAAAACTGTTGGCCTTGTGGGTTTTTTTCCCTTTCACATATTGAAGTAACTGATTTACCAAGAAAAAAAAAGTTAAATCTTATTTAAAAAGTCATCTCTCATGGGGGGAAGACAGAGGCGGGATTATTATTTTCAGATGTATTATGTTGCAGGTACAATGTGCCTCTTAAAGGGGGAACAAAAACCAGGAAACTCTATGAGGAAAGAGGAAGAAAAAGAATGGAGAAAGAATAGCACCATATTAGGTGTGAAGTAGTGTGCTTCTGTGAGAAATATTTACTGCAGCTGAAAGGGGGAAATAATGAAGACCGACTTTGAGTGCAGTTGGAAAACATGTTACGGGTCTCTGGGATTATTCTCCCACCTCTTCAAGTTGAGCCAAAAAATGTGAAAAAGATAGCTAGTCAAACAGTATTGTGAAATTTGTCAATTTATTCAAAAGTGCATGGTCGTATTTGAGGACAGCAGAGGTAAAAAATCATCACAGACTGTGGGCAAGTCAGTTACTGTTTTCCTGAGTCTCTTGGGTAAGTTGGGAGAGCGTGTTTTGAAGTGCTGTCCAAAGCCTAGGCCTTTGGTGAACTGTATGTAGAAATACGCCTTGGAGTCAGTGGTTCTGTGCATTACTGCAGTGGTATTTTGTGTTAATGCTGAGACTGAGTGCAGCATCTGAATCATTTACAGGGCTATCAAATCAGTCTTCTGCTTGTGCTTTACTAATGTACTCTTAATGAGGATCACAGAATGCGCGTGCTAGGGAACTGAGTTTTGTGTTGGTCGTGAACCATTGCCTTCATAGGAGATACCTGTTTTGGGAGGGAGCTCCAGTCTTAGAATGATTGAATGGTTTGGCTTAGAGGGGACCTTTAAAGACCATCTAGTCCAACCCCCTTCCCCTGGGCAGGAACACCTTCCACTAGACCAGGTTGTTCAAAGCCCCATCCAACCTGACTTCTAACACTTCCACTGATGGGGCATCCACAACTTCTCTGGGCAACCCTTTCCAGTGTTTCACCGCCCTCACAGTAAAGAATTTCTTCCTTTATATATAATAAAAATCTACCCTCTTCTAGTTTAAAACCGTTACCCCTTGTCCTGTCACTACAGGCCCTGGTGAAAAGGCTCTCTGAGTCTTTTTTATAAGCCTCCTTTATATGTTGAAAGGCCACGATGAGGCCTCCCCGGAGCTTTCTCTTCCCCAGGCTGAACAAACCCACACATCTCTCAGCCTTTCTTCATAGGAGAGCTCTTTTAAGACAAGCATTATTATGCTGATAGGAAAGTCTAACTCATGAAGTTGACGCTGGTGTTATTTTAGTGGACTTCAGGTGCTGAAGGGCGTCAGGGCTGCTTACAGCAATTGATGCTAATTCTCAAATTTTAAGTGCAGCCCTTACGTTTGTTATAAATTGGTTCCCACCTGTAGAAGTCACAAGATTTTGAACGTTTTGCCCCTTTTTCTTTCTGAAGCAGAGGAGCTTGCTAATCCTCATGACGTAGAGGAAAAAGTGGAAAACATAATCTGAGTGCCTTCTTCACAGTTTAGACTAAGGAGAAGAGAAAGGGCTGTTTAATTACTTTTAGTAAAAAGTCTCAAAAAGTATACGATTTAAAATAATTTATAATGTGTGTTTTTTGTTTTCTGAACACTTGGCCTTAGCAGTATACCCTACTATTTCTGCAGTTCTGTCAAAGGATCTGGGGGATCAAGAAATGTACCTTGATTACACTTCAGAAAGCAAGCATTGTGAAAGAATAAATTTTGCATTTGCTGCAAGAGGCTTGATTGGTCTAATGGCTAAGAGAAACATGTATTTGAACTGCTTTTTTATCCATCAAACTCCAGTTAAACTAAATCTCAAGATTTAAGAGGAAAAAAAACTTACTTAAAATTTTTGCCATGTGTTTCCATATGGGCCTTTGTACATGCCATATTACATCTGCTAAATTAATGCTGCCTTGTTTGGAATGATGTAGTTATACCGGTGTGGAGAATACACAAAGTAGGGTTTATGCCCTGAAATGCAAGGATGCACACTATATTGTATATTCTTGGCATTATGCCTAGGTTGGAGCTTCACTGTTGAAGTGTCAGTAAGAAGTTACACCCTTGAAGAAGACTGTTCAGCAGTTCAAAATCCATTGTCAGGCCTCTTCATCCCTGCGAAGTGGGAATACTACCTTATACTTGCTGCTTGCTTTTCAAGGACTTCCAGGCATGGATTGTCTGGATTGTATTTTTTTTTTTGTGGGTCATATATAACCCTGCGCCTGCCTGTGGTCTGTAAACCTTCTATAAATAGCAGTCAGTTAAACTAAATGAAAGTGTTTTCTCTGTAATGCAGATTTTTGGTTTTGTTTTTTTTTTGTTTGTTTGTTTTTTAATTTTTAACTTTCGATCATCTCCTTCCCGTATTGTCCTCATTAAGGAGAAATGAAACTTCGAGAACACCAAGAGAAGCAAAGGCATGTATTTCTTAACTCAAGACTTGACTTAAAGGTGTAGTTGTATAGTTTTAGCTATATTCCACTGCAAGTTTATGCATGGAGCAGGTTAGATTCCAGTTGTGATAATCTGTGGTGACAGTGCTGGTTGTGGAGCTTGGAAGTAGTTTTATAGGCAAAAATTGATTTCTGGACATAGGATATGAATCTTTTGCCACTATAAATTAAGTAATCAGGTCACTCTGTGATATGTGTTCTTTGTGTTGTCCTGGCAGTGTCTTGAGAAGACCGTGCTTTAGATTGGGAGGTTAAACGCTACTAATCATCACGGCTTTTTCTTCAATAATTTTTTTAAAAAAGAAATCTTGCCTTTTTACATGGTTGTTAACAGAAAAATGGTTTCGCTGCTTTAATACTGCCTTTGGCGATATGTTTTAGACAGTGAAGGAGTAGGATAGTAGTTGACTTGTTCAAATTGAAATTTTCTTTACGTCAGAGTTCATTGTTCTAGGTCGTCTTTGCTGGTACAGATATATTTTTACTATAGCATGAACATTTGAAGGTATATAACTGATGTATCTCCTGGTGTGGAAGTCAAAGTTGCCTTGTTACTTGCATGACAGGAAAAGTATTTATTCTAAATAAGAATTAGGGAAAACTTACTTTTTCATACATGGAAAATCACTGCAAACTTGCCAGCAACAGCATTCAGCCAACTTGCAGAGATATTGCCTATTGAACACTATTGTGACAGCTTGTTTCTGTCGTTTTTGCTGAAGTTTAGCCTGTAAAGTCAAGATATCTTGATCCGAGAGATGGGGAGATAGTTAAATTACATCATCATGGAAGAATACCAGCATACTTAGCTTTAAAGCCATTCCAGACTACATTGGCACCCCTTTGTTATACAGTGTAGCTGAAAACGAACTGCAGCAATAATGAACCAATCCATCTAAATCACAGCAGCTGAACGACTGACTGTTCTGTCTCAAAATGCAAATGCCTTGTGCAGAATGGATTTAATTGTAAATGTTTGCTTAGTAGGGAATATGAGCCTTTTAGTTTGCGACAATAATCGTGAATACAAAGACCCACAGAATTTTAGGGTTTACATAGCTTGTCCCTGTTCTCATAACAATATTTCAAAGTCAGTTTTTGAAAATGTACCATTAGGCTTTTTTCTAGCCAGTGAGTAGAACTCTAAATGCCCGCTCTCTAAGCGGTGTTTCAAAAACTGAAAGATAAATTTATCTCTATGTGTTTAGATCAGGCAGGATTTTCTGTTGTATTTCTTTCAAATCTATGTTAGGGCTTTTATATAGCATCAGATAACAAGAGGAGAAAGTGCTGACTTTCAGAGCTTGGATTTGTTTCTGCAGTGCAGAAATGCCGAATGTAACTTACAGTATTAGCATTTTCTTTGAGATTCTAGTAAGGTGCCTCTCAAATAATTAAAAGGTTACTCTTAGGAGTTTCTATTCTCGTAAAAAACCTAAACAAACAAACAAACAAAAAGCCCTCTGTATTAAAAACTTCATTTTTTTGTTAAATTCTTGAAACCTGGCTGTTGAATACAACTAATGAGGATGAATCTCTGTCACCGATTCGAATGAATTAAAATAAAATAACATTGCCATTTTATGGCAAGGAAAGGAAAAAGCTTTCAGAGCTTCACTAGTGAAAAGAGAGAAAGCAGAAATACCTGCCTCCAGGCTGTTCCAGGGCATCTTTCTGTGTAAGGAGAGACAGACAAAACTTTCAAAACACATACACGGACAAAAAAGTGTGCATGTTTATGCTTCTGTTGGCATTTTGTGTGTGCGTTCTTTAATAGCCTTCACATGTGGATTAGTCCTTCCAAAAAAAAAGGCAACCAAGCCCCCTGAAGAATAGGCCTTTGTGACACTGGAGAAGTTCACTGCGCCAAAGTTATGGTAAGAATTTGTAAATTTTGGCTGCTGAAGTACTTCCTTCCCCTGCTATGTTTTTAATGTTGGAAACTTATAAGTGTGGAATAGAGGGTGTTTTTTGTGTTTTTGTTTTTTTTTTAAATGACAGGCAAACATTCATTTCACAAACTAAACCGCCTGTTCACATGATGCTGCTGGCTGTATATAAACACCCTGTTGATCTTGTTCTGCAGAAGTCTTCGTTGGGCTTCCTGAGTCATACAGAAATGCTCCGCTGCTCTTTTCGGGGCTGTGCTGTGGACTTAGGCTGTATCTGCTCAGATTTAGTTTGCCAAATTAATGTCCCTGAAAGAAATGTTTTTACTTGGAACAGGGCCCTCAAAGCCGGGATGTTTTTCTATGTCTCTTTTTCTCTGTGTGTTTAAAATATTTTGTTCTGCTATCTCGGGAATGGTTTTTGTTCTGCCTGTATTCTTCAGATAAAGCTGAACCTGTCAGGGAGATGTTTAGTATTTCTTAGTTGCAAAACCATCTTCCTCTTACATATGATGTTGTTTCTTCATGCAGATTTTATGTTGAATGTTTTAGTTTGTGGGTAGGCAAAATAGCTTGGGATGAGAGAGCCCTGCAGAGCATGGAGGGCCGAGAGGACGCTGGTCGCCGCGGTGCCAGGTGAGCCTTCCCGGTGGCCTGGGACGCGGCAACGAGCTGTGCAACACAGTTGACTTCACAGGGGTTCTCTGGAGTAACCAAGGGCAGAATTCGAGTCCAAGGCTAGACTGTCATGGTGACAAAATATTTAGAAAACATTTTCTAGCTTGAAACAAAAGCTTGGATTGTGCAACGCGAAGTACTGTCCCAGTGTAATAAACGATGTTGTGTGTTTTTTAAAGGGTTCTGTGTGTTCCCTGACCGTCAGCTCTTGCCAGATTCAGTGTGTTCAGGTAAAACGGGGAATTTTTCCTCCAGACTGTTGGCTTTACAAGCTGGGTTTATTCTCCTCCTTTTTGCAATGGGGTTGCAAAGATGTAGTGGCCAAATCTGGCCTCACATTTTGAACATAGTGGACGGCCCTGTTAAAGACATGCAATGGAGCAGCTTCTTCTCTTCAGCCATAGTGGCTCATCTGTGTTAAGAGCAGTTGCTTAAAACTTGTACCTTGTCGTTGGCATAGACTGATCTGATCCCGAGGAAGCTCTAGGACTAGGCTTGGTGGGTGCTTTTATTGGGTTTAAATGTGCTGTTCTTACTGCAATAGGAAACTTTTGTGCTGTAGGTGTTTCATCCTTCAATAATAACTGCTATAACTTTTTTTTTTTCTTTTTTAAATGCCTGAGGTTTTGAGATGTCCTAGCCTTACTGATATCTACCTTCTGACTTGAAAAGAAGCCAGAGGTCTAAAGTGGCTGTAGTAGATTGTTCACTGGGAATAATATAAAATGATTTTCAGATGAGCAAACCTGTGACAACAGAGTGAAGACCACTAGTCAGCCGTATACAGTTCAGTTCAACATAACTGCGCCATTTGGAATTAATGAATTTTTTCCCAGTCTAGTGTGTCTTCCTGGATTATATCAGTTGTAATTTTGGAGAAAAGCATGATTTTGCACGTATACCGCCTTCTCTGCTTAGAGCAGCAGGTGGCCAATTTTTTTTCTGAAATAGGGGCTTCTCTCGGCTTTACAGCAACTATAACCAGGTAGTCTGCAGAGACTGTATTTTTTGATCTTCAAAGAAGTTGATGTTTTCAAAGTTGCTGTGGTTGTTGGAGTATACTGTTGTTCATGAAAATGGAAAACAAAAGCAAAACACGGAGGGGGAGAATATCCTTTTCTAAGGTTTGCATCATCTTGCATCTTTGTATGCTTGGCATGTAACCTTGGCCCATTCAGAGTGCTGCTCTGAACAGGGCAGAGCTCGTTCTTTGGGCTGCTGCTTTGTTGCTATCTACTAGTTCCTCTGTTGCATTGAGCTGCAAAACCAGCTGCTTTTGCTTTTCATACCTATTTTTACCATCTCTAATTTGCTATTAAGATGTTAACTTCTGCCTCCAGTTAGCCTAGCATGTCTCTATACTGAGACTACAACATGGGGGCAAGCAACCACTTCTGTGCTTTCTCTTGTGCTACCCTTTCACACTTGGGAAATGGTCCCTGTAAACAGCTGCAGTACTGCTTTATTATCCTCTTTAAAAGCTCTGGCTCCTTGTGTTGCTTATAAAAGGCCTTGAGGAACTTGCAGTGCATGTGTACTGAGACTGCCGTTCACTGTGATGCCCAGTATTGGTCCCCTTTCTTGTGTGTGTCTGTCTGTCTGGCCTTCTGTTGTCCCTGTCTTAGGACAGTAAACTGCAGAACAGGGGCTGTCTCATTGTTTTATTTGTACAGCAGGTTGCTCAGCTCCAGATGTGTATCTGAAGTTGCAGTGTACTGCAGTAATACAAATCATTATGGTATAGAAAGCTGTATCTAAAAGAGGAAAAAATAAGATCAGATTTACTGTTATTAGTTTTGTGCATTTTAAGGTTTTTTTTTTAGTTGTTTTTTGGTTTTTTTTTTTTCGTGTGTTCCATCTTCTGACTAACAGGTTACTGGCAGGAACGTGCGAAAATCAGTATATATGAAGTTTACTTCCCACTTTAAGGAATCCTCCTCCCTATGTCCAGAGGAAAGCTTTCTTCTCAGCAGCAGCTCCAGTCTGCTAGGAACAGGCTACTTCACACCAGTTCTTGTTGGTGTCTTGGAGAGGTTTGTTTACGCCCACGACTAGACTGGGTGTGCTTATGGCAAAACCTCACGTTTCTGGAGACTTTGCTCTTTTCAGGCACCATTTTAGAAGTGGAATGACACACAACAGGATGTGTGGTTGTCGATACATGTTCACACTTCAGAGGCCGTGCATACCTTTTTGACCATGTACAATCCTGTGCTATTTCTCTCATGATTCATGTGGTGAAATAAAACATGGAGGAACAGAGAATTCATTTCTCATTTTTATGCCCAGTACACACACAGAATATTTATTGATTTTCATCTTTCTGCTGACTCTTAACAATCCTCAAACCAGTTAGTGGAGGCAAGGAGATTAAAATGAGGGCACATGGCCAAGCAGACTTGAGGTTTTGTTCCCTGAATTTGATTTGAAAGTTGCAGTTTGATAAAGTTGCATTCATTCTATTTTTTGCCTTTGTATTTTTATAATTGTCCTGAATTACCTACATGTACTATTAGTGTTAGGATTTATTTGTAGCATTTTGAATGGCCCTCCTTTGAGTGGATGATTAGACTAGATCACCTCTAATGACTCCTTTCAACATAAAGTATTCTGCGATTCTTGACTGGTTTGATACTGGGAATCTCATGCAAAGCACAGCTTGATTTTGAAGGAGAATAACAACCCCACTTGTAGAGTTGTTTGGTTTTAGTTTTGATATTCGTTGTGATGGCCATCAAACAGAAAATAAATAGCAGTTCCTCTGTTGTCAACAGGCCTTTTCATTTTTCAGTGTTGGCTGATCTGTTCAAATACAGAAGCTGGGATTTTTCAAGGAAAAGGTTCAAAACATGTAATAATAAACAAACCTCACTAATTTACTACTTGTTGTTAGTGTTCCGGGTCTGTGCTTTGGAACCAAAAGTTGTTTTTTGCTTTAATTACTAGAATGTCTGGTTACTAAGATTGCTATGTACCTGTGAAGCTGCTGGGAGTTTTGCTTTCGTTTGTTTGTTTGCTTGGTTGTTGTTGCTGTGAGGCTCCCTGTCAGAAAGAAATGTTTTCTAACCTCATCCCAGCCTTTCTTCTTCACCCTTCTGTAGTCCTGGTGTAAAAGAAGGGGGAGAAATAGGGGTAGCAGGGTGTGTGGTGGGGCTAGTTCTGTTCTTTCTGGTCCTCTCCAAGCAAGGCTTCAGTTATTTTACATCACTGATGGAAGTTAAATGAGGTGCCTTGATGGTCACCTTCAGCAACAGCTGGTTGGCTGCAGCTCCTTGAGACTCTGACCACGGCAGAGGAGGTGTGCTCTAGATTCACATTGTGTTGCTGGTTGTTGAAGTTTACAGCAACAGCCTGTTACAAAAGTAGAGGCCTGGGCCATAAGGTCCAGCTTATCAGCAGCGATTGACAGGATAGTCTACTGATAGCAGAGATGACCTGGAAGCTGAGCATGGCTGATCTGCTGCCCTCAGCTAGCACCAACCCACAAATTTCTTCCTTTTTCCTGATCAGAAGAGTGACCGTGCCCTTCTTCAGGGCCCGTTCATGTTGGTGTAGTAGCGGTCCATCATCCTTTGGCTGTTACGATGAACAGCCACCTTTTGGAGTCAGACTTGATAAACCAGGTGATCCTTAGGGTGACGGATCTCTGTGGTTTGTTCCAGGGTAATAGTCACCTCAAGCAGTTGACATTAAATGCTGCTTTATGAATGGCCTTAAGTTGTAGAAGCTTGTTTCACAACTGGTGATCTGGACGGCTGCAACTGGTGATCTGGACGGCTGCAACTGTCCCAAAGGGCAGAGTAAATTTTGGACCTGAGGTGCCATTTCACTCAGAAAAGAGAGCCTTTGAGGGCAGGGTTGAAGTCTGGCGCAGCCAGAAATGGGAAACCTTGAGCAGTCTCCAGCCTCTGGAATTCGTTTTATCTGAGACAAGACAGTTGTGTGGAGTCAGGGTCTCCATATGAAACTACATCAGATCTGTGTCTGGAATGAGTTAGCTGTAGTCCCAAAGGGATTCTTTTATTTCTTATTGCTTTATAACCTAAAATCTCCAGAACAGGGAGCTTCCTGAAGGATACATGTCTAATACCAGCTTCCTATGAAAACTTTCACTAATTTTTAAAAATTGTACTTATGACCTGCCATGGATTTTTTTTTTTTTCCCCCTACTTTGAAAACTTGATGTATCTTCCTTCCTTTTCCCACAATACCAGGATAGTGCTGACTATTTGGGAAATTGTTTTCTTTGTTCAAATTTGGACTTCCAAATGCAAACAACGCCTGCATCTGATACCCTCTTCCATTTTTGCTGGGCTGCAAATGCTGTTAATAAAAGGCGTAGGCATTCCCCATTCCTTGTTGCCCAGGGCAGATGGGTAGGTCGGTCAAACTGAAGGCAGAGCATCTAGAAGCTGAAGAGGTGGCTGGTGTATTAGAATACCATCCTGGAACTGAGAATCAAAGCCAGTCCTCCCCTGCTCTGCCACAAACTTCCTCCTATATGATCATCTTGGTTAAGGTTATTTTTCTCTCTCTGTGCCCCAGTTCCCTATCTGTAAAATGGTGATAACAGCACTTCCCTACTTCACAGGGGTGTTGTGAGGACAAATGCAGCTCAGGCTGTGGGGCTCTTGGATATTGTGGTAACCGGGGGCACAGATGGAAGAAGGGAAATGGTCCGCACAAAAGCTTTCTGTTCTTTAAGCCCAGCGGTAGGTTACAGCACTGATGTGAGCATGGTTTCCGCTGAAGTCATGGCTTGACTGGTGCCATGTCTTTTCCCCAAATGTTTCCTTGCTCACTACTGCCTGCGTACCAGCAAAGCACTTAACATCCTTGCTAAATGCTATTGTTTGCGTCCTTGGCTGCAGGCTCTGAGGGCCCAAGAGCTGGGGTGAGACTTGCTGCTCGTGTGTTCACCGGCGTGGGCTGCTCACAATGACTGAATGGAGTACGTGCTCCTGGCAGCAGCCACCCAGTGCATTTCACAGACTCACTCAGACCCTGGAAGGAGTTAAAAATACATATGAATGGATTTTCCCTTGTGAAATTCAAACTACTGTAGCAGTTACTCTGAGCAAGCCGTGGACTGCAGTCTGACCAGAAGAAAGCAATTGTCCTTGACATAACTGGTTAAATTTCATAGAAACCACATCCTTTGTGTTGCCACTGACAACATAACATTCCTTAACGTTTGATTTCAAGTGGTGCTTTATTACCCAGCTGTACATGCGAACACACTTTCTTCGGAAGAATTTCTGTCCAAAGACACCACAGAAGAGTGCAAACCTCTTTCCGTTTTAACGTGGACTTCGTAGTACTTGTTTATATATAGTACAAGCAGGTAGGAGACAGGAAACCTATCTGCTTAACATTTACATTGTCACATGTCCAAAGGGAAGGCTGTGGTGAGTTGTATATTTGTTCAATCAAATCTCGCTCATGCAAATTGAAGTGTGTTTTGGGGGAGCTTTTTGGGCCAGGAGGTAGGAGTGTACTTCGTTTATTGCTTGCTCCTTGAAACACGTAGCTCATGTCGTCTTCCTTGTTCACCTGCTTTGATAAATTCTATATTTAGTTGTCTCTGTCCATCCACTTGAACAAGACAAAAATAACTTCAGTGTAATCCATCCTCTCTGTCCTTTCCTCTCCACCCCTTCCCTCCCCTTTCCTGCCGCTGGGTTTAGGGCATTCCGTTGTTTGGGAAGTGGTGGATTTCTTGTTTGTTTTGCTTTGTTTCCTTACAAGTAGGGTTGGGGGGCAGGAGAAAACATTTATACCCTGCAATAAAATTGTTGTGAAGAGCATGCAAACTGTCAGAAACACTTCCTCCTCTCTTATAACATTTGCTGAGGGGTCAGAGTGTGTGCAGAGTGCATGGAGGGAGGTGGAGCAGAGAGGTTGGGAAATGACTTGCATGGGGCATACATCTGTCTGACAAAACGCCAACCGTGCCAGGGGATAAATGGACAAACAAATAGTGTTTCAGTTCTGAACTCTGAGGCTGAACCTAAAGTTTGCGCAGGAGCAACTCTTCGGATAAGTTTCCAATGGACCTTGACTCCTGTTGTGCAAACATGTAGTAGCTAGCACAGAGGAGACTGTCCTCTAAATCCCTGCTCGGGAGAGGATCCATGCATAGGCTGCACTTTGCACGGCTTCTCCCGTGTCCCACGGTGGGCATATATATATATATATATATAATCATAAAGTCTGGCACAAATCCGTGCTGGCCCAAACCCCCAGAAGTATTTACACACTTAACCCCTTGACTTTAGCATTAATTAAGCACTAAATTAGTTACGCACTTTTGTTAATCTAGCTGTGGATGCTGACTGTTTTTATCTGTGAATTGGATAAAGAATGTCCACTGAACTTACCAAAATGCTTGCTGCCTATGTTATCTGAAATATTATTGTCTTCCACTATTAAGCTGATAGGGATTTGAGGGAAACTGTATTGTTTTGGTGAAACTGCTTTGAGATGCAGCCTGCCAAGTTCTTGTATCTTGAGCTGAGTGTCGGGTATGTTGTTGTTCCTGACAGACGCATTGTCTGGAGATGTAGGGGGAGTGCTTATTCCCACCAAAAAAAATTCACTTTTTGTAACTTCAGCGATTTTTAGGTTGTATTAAAAGTGGTGATGAGGAACAGAAAGATTGAGGGGAAAAAAAACCTTAGTTGATGCCTAACAGAATTCAAGTTGTTTCTTGTTGAAATTTTTCATTCAGTATCTGCTTTTCAAAAGAAAGTGAGAATTTTGTTTTTCCTCTTTTGCATTCGTAGAGTTACTGTAGGACAGGAGGAAGAAAGAATTGTTTTTGAGAACTGGTCACCATTTTAAAGATTCAAATTCTCCTTTCTTCCTCCTCCTTTGCCTGTGCGCCGATGCCGGCCCGAGCCCCATGGCAGT
Organism: Theristicus caerulescens; assembly: GCA_020745775.1. Taxonomy (NCBI): domain Eukaryota; kingdom Metazoa; phylum Chordata; class Aves; order Pelecaniformes; family Threskiornithidae; genus Theristicus; species Theristicus caerulescens. The sequence goes on along the minus strand of CM036564.1, from coordinate 61,959,874 downwards.
GTCGGGGTGGCGATGCCGCCCCGTTTCGACTCGCAGCACCCTGGGTGACACAGGCGTGGACTGGGGGACACTGGATCACGTAGGGATTTCTGAGACGTGCCGTGTGTCGGGCAGTATAGTGTAACCGCTAACCAAACCTGGCTTTCGCTTAGGAGCCTAATTCCCGGTTTGAACCCCCAGGCTATGAATTTCTAACAGGACTCGCTACCTGAGCCTGCCTTGCCACCTCACCTCTGTGGGGTGGCATCCGACTGCCTTGGCCCCCGCGCTCCATCCTGCTTTTAAAGCAAAGGGCGCTTGAGTTTTTAGGAACGTTAATTCCTTACTTCACAAGTACAAATATGCGCTCTGGGTGTTTGAAAAGAAGCGGGCCCTGAAGTGTGAGTGCACTTCTTAGGCTTCCAGGCATGGTGTAATCCTGTTAGTAGCCTGGGTTGCTGCGATCCTACCGGGCAGGCCAGGCTGCCTCGCAGGCATCTGCCTCTCTGCCTATTGAGTCAAGTCAATATCCTCAAAACTGTAATTTTCACTGTAATGATGGATTACGCTTGTCACGGTTTACAGAATTTTGTCTTGTGTGTTTAATAAAAGAAAACAGATTCTAATGCTTATTATTTCTGAAGTCCAATACATCTGAACTAAAGCTCAGCGTATGCAAGACAAACTACGCTTTAATTTTACAGTTGTCTGATGGGACTTTGCGATTTATTTGTTGTTACTTCCTTAATGATGTTGCAGTCAGAGGCACTGTTTTGCTAAATGTTGTGTAAAAAGTAAATTGTAGCACAGCAGATGTTGGTATTTGGATGGATGTCGGTGCAATGGGGGGACAGCAACAGTCATCTCTGTCAGCTGTCTTCAGGCTCGGCAGGCCTGCTGCGTGGTTACTTTGGTGTGTAAAAACAGCTCGTTTTGCAACTGGGAAGTTTGGCATTACATTTGGCACCGAGCCATGTAACTGGGTTAACACAAGTGTTTATCCAGCAATTTTCTCAAAATTGGTAACTTGGAGAAAATGTTTATTAAGCTTCAGTACAAAGGAAGGGGGAAATATAGCTGGAGCTCTTCTTTTTAAAAGGCATGAACATTTGTAATGCTGAAAACCTTTTTTATTATTATTTTTATTTCCTCCACCCCTCTCTGTCTTTTACTGTTTTATCATCAGCCTTTTTGCAGCTTACTGTTTATAATTTCCTTTTTAAAGATTAAAACGGGGAAGCATACCTGCTGAAATACAAAGTATATAGAGTGTCGTAACTACCTTTCTCTCCATCCTGTGTGCTGTCATGAATTAGGTGCAAAGAATTGAGGGCTGCAAATGAAGCTGTTTAATTACCGCCACCACCCCCACCCCCCGTTTGGTAGAAATTCCAACTGCAGCATGGAAGAGGAGCCCCGATCTGCACAGCAGTTGATTTTTGTATGATGAATTGCTGTAGATTTTACCTTTGGGTTCAGTACAAGAATCCCTGCAGGCCATCAAGAATTTTTCATAGAACTCCTGTCAATATCAGACATATTTCTTTATGGAAATAGCAATGTGGACTGCATTTTTAGTAAGGAGGGGCAGGAGAAAGCAGTAGTTTTGCAAAGCAGCAGCAGTTTCAATCAGATTTTATACCTGAAATTAGGAACCTGTTGATTTAAGGTTCAGGAAACTTTATCATCATGGAGATACTTAGTTTGGATTAATTTTTCTAATCCATTTTAATCTTGTACTGCCCCTGTGATTAAATAGCTAAATGTCTTCATTGCTTAAAAAGACTCCCATTTCTTTTGGAAAAGGGAAGATGATTAAACCAGGAAATTTGGATTCTCTGGTGAGAGGAAGAAAAGTGTGTAGAAAAACATATTCTCAAACCAATGATGTGACCCAGTAGTGGACTTGTGCTTAGTTCATTTTGTAGTTGAACTGCAATTTTATCACCAAATATAATATCAGGACAGTAATTTTTATGTGGGTCCTTTGTTCTCTCTCTCTCTCTCTCTCGTGTTTGTTTGTTAAAGGAGAAGGTGTTACCAGTACCTGCCAATTTCTGTACCCAAGCGTGGCTTTGTTTAGAAAACCATAATTTGCAAGACAGTCTGCCCACTACAAAGATCCATTTAGTGTGCTGTGGATAAATGAAAATTGCAGATAAGCCACTGCAAGTGTGCAGTGACTGCTTTTTGAAAACTTTTTTTTTTGTCTCTTAGCTTGATACTGAAACTGTAATCCTGATGGTAAAATGGTTTTCTCACAGTATGGAGGGGGAGGGGGAAATAAATGCAAGAAAGCATTAATTGGAGAATAATCTAAACTTTATAGCTTCCCCAGACCAGAGGGTGGGCTGAGTCTTCGTGGCCAGCCTGACTTTTGGAAGATTTCACTGGGAGCGTTGGCTTTGCCTGTGCTTGCCTGTGAGGGAGCAGGGTCAGTGCAGCGATGTTGTGTGCTCATGGCCAGGCTCTGCGTTACCTCTGTTTAAATTACGTATATATGTGTGTGTGTGTGTATTTAAAGGATGTGCTTTGCTATATAAACTTGCTTGGATTTGGCCATGTTTCAAGAACAAGGTCCTGAATGGGGACCAATACTCTCCCCATGGGCTGGGCACAACCTGCGCTTCCAGCTGCCCCCGTTGCTGCTGGGATGGGACCAGGAGCAGGACTGGAACCGGTGATGGCCGCAGGCACAGCTGGTGTGGCCTGGGGTGAGGGTCAGGCTGCCACTTCTCCCTGCCCTGCCTGTGCTCTCAGCAGCCCAGCGCCATCCCTCCTGCCCAGCAGAGGCCCAGCGCCGGGGACACCCCGGATTGTCCCTTCGTCAGCATCTTCCTCTCTGACGCAGCAGACTCCAGCCAGAATTGTGGTAGCCACATCTTGGCTCATCTCTACCACACTCTTCCCCCTCCAAAAGGTGCCTCTGTCCTCCCCCTTTCTCCTCCCCCTCCTCTCCTGCCTTGCTGGCAACAGCAGCAGGGTTTTCAGGGTGGCCTTGCTTGGCTTGACCCCTGGGGTGGCAGAGGAGCCCCTAGCAGCTGCCGCCTGAGCTGACAGCATCAGATCAGGGACCAGTGGAAGAAAATGCTGTAACCAGAGCAAGCGGTAAGCATCGAACAGCAAAGCAGGGTTTGCAGGCAGAGTTTTCTGTAGGTGTGCATGTACCTTCCTTTGCAGAAGTCCCTGAGGCATGAACATGGCCCCAGATGACCTTCTTCAGGAATATTACCCCAGGTGACCTGCAGGTTTTTTACTCTCTCTTTTTTTTTTTTTTAATATTTTATAAACAAAACAAAGCAAACCCCCCCTCATATTAGTTTAAAGATTTATTTATGGTTTTCTGGTGTTCTTACGCTTAAAGTATGGGAATCTAACTCTCGTGGATGGTTGCTGTAGATGTTGCAAGTTCTCCTACAAACCTGAAGGGTAGCTATAACCTGGCTACACAAGGGATATGTTTTGGTGTTCATTTTGCTTCTGTTCTTTGGGGGCATGCTAGTACGAGTAGAAAGATGAACAACGGAGAGCGGACTGTGCTCAGTTATGGGATGGGGCTTTTAGGATGCAGGTGGTAGAGGGGATGTGCGTGGCGAGGAGCAGTCGTGTGCTGCGCTGTGCTTGGAAAATCAAGTGCCGAGGAAAGGTGGGGCCAATGCAGCAGGCCCTGACCTCTGAAAATCCGGTGGGGCAAGTGCCCCACAGGTTTCGTGCCCACGGAAACTGGTATGAGTTTAGGGCTGGCTGGGGGTGGAGGTGGGGGTGATCTTTGTTTTTCCCCAGGGAATAGGAGCAGTTTTAAAAGAGGAGACTGGAATTTTTGCCGTGTCTTCCCAAAACAACAGGATAGGGCCCTGCAGGCTGGAAAGTGTAATTCAAGCTCCCATCTTCCTGCGCCCATCTGCTTTTTGCTTCTGTGTGATATATACCTTTCATTTTTTATGCTTTTTATAAAATGAAAAGTGGCTTTAACGTACCAAGATGCTGTTGCAACATGAAAATTAATTCATGGTAACAATGTCAAGGTAGATGAGTCTTTATGCAGTCTTTATTCAGGTGGGTCTTTATTTCATTCCTCCTTGTGTAAGAAACAGATTTTTGTGTGACTGATGGGAACGCATCTCTCCTAGAGCTTAGAGCTGTTAGGGAGTGGTGTGATGCGCTTACTATAATAGATGACTTTAGGGTTCAAACAATAATAGTCATGATTATATGTATGTGGTTTTAGTAGTACATACATATATTTCAGTGTTATAGGACTAAATTGTAGTACCACTGAAATCAAGAAGGAATTTTGCTGTTTGATTATATTGCGACTCAATATTTTTACTGTATATTGTAAAAATAAATGAGTTTTAATAGTGTTTAAGGTGACAGAAGTGTGTCTAGCTGAGCCTGTGACCCTGTTGAGGCAGCAGCGTGGATTGTGCTCTGCTTTACGGTGATGACACACCTCAGTCCAAGGCACAAAAATCCTTGGCAAAGTTTCTTACGCCTGTGTTACTCGGCTAAGCTTAGCACCAGAGCTACAGTGGCTGTTTGCTCTCACGTTACCCAGTGGTGAAGTTGCTTTAATAAATTCTCAGTATGCAATTAAGTTACTTTGCAAAATTCCTCTGAACTGAGGCAGGCACTCCTGTTATCTGGAAGAGACTTCATTGCTGAGTTTGGGGTAGTGACTCAGTAGAAGTTATCTGTGGAATACTAAATTTGGAGGCGTAACCAGGAGGTTGCCATGATAACAAATATTAGAACTTGCTTTCTGGGAAGTGCTTCTAATTTTTCCATTGATGGCCATTAAATGGCTCAAGATAAATGAAACATTTTATTAGAACTAACATGGTCTCTGTGTGCTCCTCCAGGGTTTTGCAGACTTGCTAGTGACGAAATGAAGAAGGGAAATCCAAATTAGCCCCAACCATATAAACAGCACACCCTTTTTTTTGATGTTGCTTCTTATTTTTGCCATTGAAATATTTGCTTAACTTGGCTTTTATGCATCTTTCTATGAAATATTTACCCAGTAACTGTTTGTATAAACATGTTTGACATTCTGCATTGATTTTTTTTCTTGGCACTTTTAAGAAATTTCCTGATGCACAGCATGATCACACAGTTACTGGTAGAGCTTTTATTGTAAGTGGCCTAAAACAACTCTGTGTATTTATGTTGAAAATTAGGACTCAAACCCAGAAGCTAAAGGATAACAATACGATGTGTTAATTTCTTACCCTCCATAAATGGCTTATTTATAAAAGTCCATGTTCTGCAGCTTAGTTTTTACAAATAGAGCTTTTTTTTCTGTTTCAAACCGCCTCTGAAGTTGGTCCATATAATCTGTTTTAGAAAAGCTGCTGTTTCCATAAATCTCCCCTAATGTCCCTTAGCCTTTTTTTCACCATTTCTTTACAATTCCCCGAGGTTTTGATTTGCTTTGTGAATGACACAATGATCTAGTAATGGGAGCCTAGAACAGCAAGCCAGGGACTCCTGAGTCCTCGCTGCGGATGTTTTCTGTGTGGTTGCGTCCTGCTTTTTCACTCCCCTGCCCTTGATTTCCCATGTGCACCCACCCCCCAAGTTACCAGCTCACCTCTCAGCTTCACCAACTTTGGGATTTTAATGGGGAGCCCCTGCTGAGTACTTTTCAGGTTTAATGTTCGCAAAGCAAATAAATGCATCATAAAAATCACTCTTGCCTGAGTCTTTGGCTCTCCTAATCTTTTTTTAATGGGGCAGAGTGGGGGAAGGGACTTAAAATGAATTTTTAATCAATTAATGATGCTTTTCCTGAACATCCTCTATCTGTAGGCAGCCCTAGGAATACCAGCTAAAACTGTGTTTTCGGACTTATTTTGTTTAATCTCTGGAGGAGCTTTGGTTTGTGTGCGTTTCTTTGCTTTGTCCCCTCTTACGCTATCTGTCAGTCCCTAGACAGGATTTACTGAAGAATAAAACTGGATATGTCATATTCAAATAAGGCGTGTGTTCAGATAAGTGCAAGAGCCGCAGCTAAGGATGCTTATGCTAAGAGGTAAAATAATTAAATCAGCTTTTAGATGATGTCTAGAAAAGCCCTTCCTTGTTCAAATACACCAGGGTGTGGCGTGTTTGGTGTTTTTGGTTTGGTTTTTTTTTTTTTTTTCTTTGTATTTTTAGTAGTGATCATAAAATCTTCGGAGGATTAAGTCACACCCTTTATATAAATACATGCAGTGTATTTGAGAGCCCGATTTGCAGAAATACTGATTGTATTAACTTCAGATTGAGCTCGAGGAATGTTGTAGGTACCTCCCTCCTCTAAGGGAAGATATTTTAAAAGTTGCAGAGGCTTATTAGCTGCTTGTGCTATTTTCCATCATAGTGTCATGGTAAAAATTACTTGGGGAGAAATAATTGTTCCAAGCATGCTTAATTCAGTTCAGTGAATTTGACACCTCCTCTGTCATTTTTATTTATTTATAAAAATGAGAGAGTGTTGGGCACCTGTCAGAAGCAGAGGAATATGTGATGGCACTTTCTGTTACAGGAACGTTTTATTTTGTTCAAATGCTGTAGCTGCTTGGGAGCATATTACAGAAAAGATTTTTCTAATTGTGTCGGACACCTCGTGGTAGTTTCAAGTCCTTTTGCTCCCACCATGAGGTAGTGGAGATGCAATTCACTCTGAGATTGTTTTCAGCGTAGCTTAAGAAATCGCTTTATACTCTCCTGTAATTTATGTAGCTATCCTTAAAACTGCTGTTTTTCATGAAACTTCATTTACATCTTCTCCCACTGGAGACAGCTGTAGGTTAGGACTAGCCTGACTAAGCTGTGCCAAAGGTAGGAGTAAGGAGTTTTTTACATGCTGATTAATTCTCTTTTGCTCCTTTGGGAATATCTGGTATTGCTTAAATTGATTGCTGTAAGCAATATGGCAACATATTTGACCTTCTAAACTGAAATTCAGCAGGAAAAAAAAAAAAAGAAAAAAACTCTGTGTTTCAGTTTTACATAACCATACAGTTGAAATACAGTGATAAAAAATACCGAGGTGTCATCTTCTGTAGTGGTGGTGTTGGCTGGTGATCTCAAACCCTTTGACAGAGATGGGATGGGAGGACGTGGTAGTTGTCCATCCCCTGCATGGAGAAAGTATTGGGTGAGAATCTGTTTTTCTTTCTCCGTAATCTGACTTCTGATCTCTCCCATGGCCTCGCTTTGTGAATCAGAGCGCCCATTCCTTGCCTTCATTAGGTGCTTCCCATCTGCGCTGTTGTGTAACTAAAGGCAGAGGTAGCTTCCAATACGCCTCTTTTTCTGCGCAGGGCACCCATCGAGCTCTGTGGGCAGCACTAAGCCAAGGCTGTTTGTTGCTTTCTGAAGTTAATGTACGGATGCGGGGTGCCAGGTGACCAGGAGTGACCAGGCGTAGTCCTCGCGGGGCTCCCTTTGTCGCTCGAAGGCCAGACCGCTCAGCCGTCCCCCTTCGCCCCACCTCCAGCTCCCCTCTTCCTTCCCTCCCTCCCCAAATTCCCCCAAGATATGATAATGAAGCAGGTGCCCTCTATTACAGCTTTGTGTGAGCGTGAGAAACGCCAGTAGGTTTAGAAAAGCCAGAGCCAAGCTGGAGGAGGAGGAGGAGGCATTTCTTCTTAACCTGTTGGCAGTCACGTCAGTCACGGCCGCGCGGGTTGCCGGCGCACCGCACGACCGGCCAGCTGCCCGAGGGAGAATAAAGCGGGGAGCGGATTTGCTGTGCCCCGAATTAGCCCCTTGCGACCGTGGGATCCCGCGTCAGGGCCGTGAAAGGCGTGGAGGAGCCGGGCTGCGGAGCTGCGGCCTGGTGCGGGCGGCCCGCGGGCTGCGGGCTGACCTCCCCGCTGGGGAGCAGGCCTGGCCCCGGCCGCCTCATTGGGATTCAGGGCACAGGCGGCGCCTCCGCAGCTGTATGCTGGAGGCGGCCGAGGAGGCATCCAGAGAGGGGCCAAAAAAAAAAAATCATCAAAGAACCGGCCCCCTTCGCTGCGCCTCTGAATAGGCAGGCAACGCAGAGGTCCTCCTCTCTCCGCCAGCGTGTTGGGAAAGGCATTAGCATAACCTCTTTTTTTTTTTTTCCTTTCTTTTTCTTTTTCCTTTCCTCAAGCTAGTTAAAACCTGGCACGGTGTTTAAATATCGTTATGACAGTTTGTTGAGGGAAGGGAAGAGTGCCGCACCAGCCCGGTGGGTGTCTGTGCAGCTATTTTTAAAAAAAAAACCCCATATTTGAACTGAGAGTTTTCATTTGGGTCACCCTAGACTTGTTTAATTGTTTGATGTCAAGTCGTTAAAATCCAGAATTAGCTCGCTGCGTTTGGAAAGGGCTTGCTTCCGAGTGCTTTAGAAATGCAAAGGCAAGTTTTCAAGCCCCGCTTTCTTTTTTTCCCGAATCTGTTTTGATTTCAGCTGGTTTTGAAGTGAGTGGACACATACCCTATTTACTCGAGCAGTAGAAACTAACGGTAAATCCGCGTCCCGCTCTTCAGCGCGCATGAGATGGCAGCTCCTGAAAGCTTCACGTCTTTAAGGAAGCTGGCATCTGTTTTGCCAAAACCTCATTAGGCCGACAGGATGCAGACCGCTTCTCGCAGCCCTTGAAGTCTCAGAAATGAGTCAGTCCGCCTTTCACCGGTGGCACATTAGCACTGGGATTGGCATAACTTTCGTGTTTCCCTCGGACGGTTCAGGGCTGTACGATCAAGGAATGTCATACGTCTTCGGAGCGGGTGGGAACGTAGCGAAGGCTTGCGTAACTCAGAAGCTCTGATATTTTGAGTGTTAACCTAATTGTAATTAATGGTGCTGCTTCTGATGCTCAGAGCAGAAAGTTTAATGCATTATTTATCCATAGATTTGTGGTAGCCACTTGAGTGCATTTAATATAACTGAGACCTTGTTTTCAGTCGGTGCTCCTGAGCTTGTTCTGGTTACTTTGGGGCATAAGAAAGTTAATAGTTGGTCCAGTGCTTCTGTAAATATCAAGGGTATCATTGGATGCTGACTTGGTTAACCTAATGATTTTTTTTTTCAAACCATTGGTATGTATGAGTTGATTAAAAAAAAAGCAGAGGCTTCTTAAATATAGTCTGTTCTGAATTAAAGGGTGTGGTGTTGGCTTTGAATGAGCTTGATGCAGCAACAAGCATGCAGCAGTTGGTAAATAAAGATGGATTTTCTTTTGTTCTGCTGGTGCTTGCTGCTCATTATTCTCCACTTACCCCATGAGCTTCCCAGGGAGTGGCAGCTGTTTCTGATGTTAGACACTCTATCAGTGGTAGACAGCTCCAGATTCGGTGAGATACTGTTGTGGGGAGGAGAGGAAAATAACCTAACCCTGCATTATTGTAAATCCTCAGTAGAATTAACTTTTCATGAACCAAAAGAGTTTTGTGTTTAACTTTTTCTGAAATATTCAGGCGTAAGCGTGCTTTGCAGTACGAGTTACTGTGAAAAAGCTTTTCTGGCATGAGATGGATTTACATTCTAAGTGTGTGTTAAGTATTTTAATGTGCAGTGTGTGGGGGCAGACACAAGGCAATAAAGGGAAATCGGTCTATAGCAATCTTCGTGTATACTTCCAGATATATACAGTTTGGGAATCTTTGCAATTTGGAAACTGCTTGGAGTAAACAGAATGGTACATAAAGATTTTAAATAATAAAGCTAGCAAGCTACAGAGGAGTCTATTTTGTTCCAGGATTTTATATGTAGGATTTATAACCCATGCTTTTGCTTTCCTGTCTCTGCAGTGTTAGCATTCTGTTGCTGAAAACAAAGAAGGCTCTGCCAGGGCATTACACAAGCAATGAATCACAGAGGAAAAAATGTTTTGCTTTGTAAATTGTTCACTTTTCCATGGTGGATCATTATTATTATTTTTTTTTTAGTGTTGTCTGATAGAATTTGCCACACATGCTTGCATTTACTGTACACAGTACAACTCTTCTAGTGTGACTACATAACTACTAATATTAGTGACTTCAAGTAAGTTCTTGCTTATGGTTCTTAAAAACAAAACCGCAACAGGAACAAAAAACACAGGGCAAAAATTGAAACAGCTCAGTTCACTCTTCAGGCATGACAGCTTACTGAGTATATCAGAGGAAGGAAAAGGTGTTAATGTTTTTCAGTCAGCTTTGTCCCAGCTGACTGTTCCACGTAATTATTTTTTGTCTGTATTGGCAAACTTCTTTTCTGCCTAAAATACTTGGATTTGCTGTCATGATCACAGGTTGTAGGAAGTTTATAGTGGTTTAGCTAATCATAAAAATATAAACTTGTTTCTTAAGAATATGCACTTTGTACATTTTCTCGATGACTGTGTTGGTGAATCTGTGTTTCAGAACTTCAGCAGAGGAACGATAGTTTGCTCAGGCTTGAATGTAAAATTCTACGTACAGATTATCTGATGGGGAAGTCACACACCAGGCAATGTCTTGCCACTTTGCTGCAAGATGCAGAAGTATAACCTCAGTGTGGTATATAGTAAAATTATACCACAGATGCTGCAGTGTGCCTTATACTGTCCTTGGCAAGAGCAATCATCAATAATATGTATGCTTGCCATATTACAGGATTCATTAAGCTCCAGACGTGTGGAAAAAGAAGTTTAAAATCATGTTACTGATTTGCAAATTAAAAAGGTGGATCAGGACCCAGAACCAGCTAAAGCAATAGATAAGGGAAGGTCCAAGTAGAATGGTCCTTGCAGAATGCCTGGCAGTAATGAAATCCTTGATTTTTCACAGAGGAAGAGTGAAGAAAGAGTGAGTGTGGAGGAGGATGCTATATATGTATGGAATACACTATTTTAAAGACTATGTGATTAATCCTGTTAGATGATGTGTTTCTAACAGAGAAACAGATCGGTGGAATAAAGCTGTAAGAAGGTATGAGAGCCAAACATAAGCATCTAATCTAAGAGGAAGAGTCTCTTGTGGCAGTACAGTGTAATTTTGTGTAAAATTATGCATACTTCACTGAAAATAACCAGATAATAATTTCAGAATCTGCAAAAAATAAATGTCGTCTCTGTAAATACCGATGGGGAAGACGTGTAGCATAGGTTAGGGAGTAAGGGAAATGGAAACTCTCTGTCTTGCCCCTCTTCAGATATTTTTCGTCCCATCCAATTTGGATTTAGTCCTAAATGCAGGTATGATAAGGGGTATGAGATGGTTCCTAGGTCTCCTGGGTCTCCTTTATGCAAGACAAGAATATACCAACGAGTGAGGTATGTAACAGTGCGTTCCAAAATCATGATAGTCTGGGCAGCCGCCTCCCGACCTGCTTACCTGGCAAACCTCTCGGCAAGGGCTAGGCTGAACGTGCCGTGTATCTTCTTGTCCCTGTAGTCACATCTGTGGTGTAATAGTAATGAGATTGGAGTAATCCCATTGATTTGGGCTGAGTTGGACTGGTAATTTAAATGTGAAAGGCTTCATAATCTCCTACTGATCCCAGAAAGTTTTCAGCTTCTAATTAAGGTCAGAATTAAAAAGACGACGACAATAAAACCTTCTACATTTACTGCCTTGCTTATAAATGTTAAGCCATGACAGCTATAGGTGAGTTCTTCTGAAATTCCTAAAGCAACGATGACATTTTTGTAAACCCCTTATAGGTTAGTAGAACACTTGCAGCTCTAACAAGACGTCTGTAAAAGAAAGAAGGTTTGTGCTCGTTCCTTTTCCTCTCATCTTTCTTGCCTCGTGCCCTGTTTCATCAGTGCAAATGGATGTTTGCTGCAGACATGGCCGCTGTTGGAAAGGTAGCTCTGTGTGACTCTCTCCTCTGGTTCAGTAAGTCTTAGTTTTTTGCTTTAGATTAGAAAATTAAAAGCCTAACAAGGGCTAAACAGGTGAAAGCAGCAGCTAGGGGTGCACGCGCCCGTGGGCGTTGGCGTTGCCTGTGCTTCTGTGTGCAGGAGAGAAAAGTATGAGTCTGAAGAGAAGAAATGACACAGCTGGTGCCCGAAGCAGGTTGAAACTGCACCGCAGAAGGAGAGGAGGTCTGTGGGGAGAGGAAGGAGGCAAAGCAGCTGCAGGGGAGTTCCTGGGGCAGGGTGCACATCGCTGTGAGAGAAATTACTGACGGAGGAGAGCCGAGCAGCAGGAAAAGAGGGTGTGAGCATAGCCTGGGAGAACAGAAGAGCAGCAGAAGTTTGCCACAGCCAGTAAATCTGGGGAGCCTTTTCTTCTCGCTGCTCTTGGTGGTGATTTGAAGAGCTCGCCAGCAGATGAAACCATCGTCACTGGGTACCAGCTGCTGCAGGGGCAGCCTCGTGGGGCGCGCGGGCATGCTCCTGCTGCAGCAGACCTGAAGGAAGCTTGGCTTCTAGTCTGCTCCCTCGTCCTCTCCCTGATGCTGAACAAACGAGAAACCATACTGGAGGGAGGAGGGTATAGCTGCTGCCCAGCTGTGGGTGCTTCGTACCGACCACTTCTTTTTTTTTTTTTTTTTTTTTTTTTAAATTTTTTTAAAATCAGTTGTTGTTGGGGTGAGCAGAGTTGGAAAAGCATGGCTGGTACCCTGATTTGAATAGCACCTTGAGTGAGGCCTTTGTGGTTTGGTCGAATAGAAACATTACTGCAGGACCTTGTAGGACCTAGAGGCCCAGACTGACACCATGTAAAGCTGTTTGAGGTTCTGGAGAGGCTGCCTGAGAAGATGACAACGTGGACAATGAGCAAAGGGGGAAACTGAGGCACATTGACGAAGTCACCCAGAAGAGCCACAGGTGGAACCCCTGTCTTCCTTCCCTGAAGCCCAGCTGAGTAAATCCAGTAAATAACTGAGGTTTTGATCAACTCTCTTCTTTTTATTCTATGGCTGGAGATTTTGAATGTGGCTGTAACAGAGTCACGCGAGTGTTACCTGCGCAGGTTACTCAGATGAGCAGTAGCATGGTGCGAGCAAAGGATGTTTTCCTGGCAAAGGTGGAATATCTTTCAGAATAGGTGTTTGTTTTCTTCTTTATGGTGGCTATACATCATGCAGTGTTTTCTCCTTCATATTGTGATATATCATCTCGTGTTTCATGCTTGAGATGTTGTGAGAGGAGTGAGTGATGTTATGTAACTTAAGCAGAGAATTATCTTCTTATGTTCTAAAACTGACTGTTGGTTTGATAAAGCAGTTGACTAATTAGTAAATTACCCATTGTTGTTTAAAATACTTGCGCTGCAAAATGTAAATGAAAAAAATTTCTCCACTTGTCAGTATGAAAAATGACAATAGCAAAAATAATACATAGGACATCTGCTCTGATTTTTTTAAGATTTAAAATGCATTTAAGGCAGATGTTGCAGAATTTGAATGGAAATCGGAGTAGATGGAAGAACAAAACATAGCTGTTTACCTTTTATGAAGTCCCATTTTTATGGGACGCTAGCAATATCTGACTCAGTGCCTGTATTTTTCCACTGTTTGTATCAGAATGAACTGAATGTTCTTAGAACTGCTGCTACGTCAGGATGACATATAGTTTCAATATTTAAAAAAAATTGTTGGCGAGTCGGTGTTTCGGGGTGTTTTCTGATGATCTCTCCCTTTACCCATCCTTTCTTTCCAGGAGAATACATAAAAACATGGAGGCCGCGGTATTTTCTTTTAAAGAACGATGGCACATTCATTGGCTACAAGGAACGACCGCAGGATGTCGACCAGCGGGAATCACCTTTAAATAACTTCTCAGTAGCTCGTAAGTGTTTTTACGTGCTCCCTTGTCCAGTTTGGGCGTTGATGTCTTCTTGTAGTCATAGCGCCCGTAAGCTGCATCAGTAACATTCGAATCTGCCCAGAGCGATGTATCTAAACACTAAATGTGTTTATTTAAGTTGATAAAACCCCCCTGTGTTTCTCAGGAATGACTGTGATGCGGAGGTTTGATGCTCTGCCTTTTTTTGCCGTTTTCTACTAATTTACCGTTTCTGGTTATAGAATAAAATGGGGTTATTTGTTAATATTTTGTATGTCTGTTATTCAGCAAGTTGCTTTAAAGTGAAAATTAACCCAGGCACGTGTCTCGGTACTTGGCAGGTAGGCACAGCCAAAGTGTTTCAGCCTCTGTCCTGCCACCAGATCTGGATTCAAGTGGCATTGACATAGGTCAAAGTTATTTGATTGTTAGCGTAAGAGAACGTGGAGTGAGCACTGCTTTTAATGAAAGACACTCCGTTTTTCTTAATTTCGAACACAAAACCATATTTTTTCTATTAGAGCCAACAAAAAGGTTTGGAAATAATAACATCTCCTAACCTCTGCACTCTATCCTATGCAAACATTTCTGACTTTGCTCAGGTGCTGCAGCACAGGATGTGATAGAAGACTCTGAAGATAATTTCCTTTTCTTGCCCATGTTTTTAACCTTTTGCTGTATACTTCCAGCTTTTATTTTCTCCTGTTCTTAATCTTTCCTGTCTCATGATCTGCCTGTGTCTCGTTCCACCGCTTAAAAATAGATCATTATGGCACCTGTTATTAACAACGATCTGTTCCATGTTCCTGGTGACTAGTGGAAGCGAAGCTCTGCAGAGAGAAGGGTAGGGGCTTTCCCTCTTCATTACAGGGTAGCTTGAAATATATGGGGTTCATCTTTGTAGTTGACCTTTAAGCAGACAGATGTATTTCGGAACACCCTGGGCCCGGAAGAGGGCTCGGCAGCACTAGGAATTAATGCAAACATTCACTTTTTTTTTTTTTTTCCCCCCTGCTGGTAGCAACATATACCTGTTCTGACTTATGATGGGAATAAATAATGGACGTGCTGTTGCCTGATGCCTTTGTGTGGGATGCCAAGAGTGCTCTGGGATTTTTTGTCTTGTTTTAGAGAGAGAATTGTCATAGTGTTTTCATTTTGGTAATGACACGGTACTTTCCTCTTTAGACTGGTATCTCTTTATGGATCAAGAAGGTAAAGAAAGGCAGTAGAAAGCCATTAATTCATAAATTAATTCAGTACTTGGTTTGTAGCCAGAGGCTCTTAACAAATGCACTTTTTACAGGACACGTCCATCCTGTTGCTGCTAACTGCATTACTTACAATAATTATCTACTGCAGCTCAGTGCTAAAGGAGTAAAAAAAGATGTCTGTTGCCTTCTCTTTGTCCTAGTTGCCTTCAAAATGAGTTAACTTAAATCAGTTTTCACAACAGGAATATGGTGCTTTTTTGGCAGATTGAGCCCATCAGTCTTGGCATTTATAGATAAACAAGTTTGTTACCATGGTATCAGCATTGTCAAAAAAGACAGGACACGTGCCTATAGAGTAAGGCGTAGCCCCTGTAAGAGGGGTTGCAGGGAGGGTGGTGGATGGAAGGATATTCCTAGCAGTGGCTCTTGCCTGCCGAACCAGTGGCAGGTCGGGAAGGCCTTGATGATTAGGGGGAGGCCTCCTTGCTAGAAGTCATTATTGTGGTTTTGGGCTCACAGAAGCAGCTGTTGCCCCACCAGGATTTAATTTCTCATGTAGGCACTGGCACGCAGCGCTGCCAGCACCTGATGTGCGGGTTCCCTTCTGGGTACCCTCCACACTTGTATTATTTGGATGTGTTTTGCACCACAAGTTTTCCCTTTGAAACCTGCTTGCTTGGTACTTTCATTTGGGTTAACTTGTCGAGTTAGCGTGAGTGAACTCGAGCTGCCTCTGGAGGAAGGCTCAGCCAGAACGCAGCCTCGCGCTGCAGAGGCAGCCTGCAGAAGGCTCCTGCCAGTGAAAGGTGGGGGGAATTTAGCTTAAATGTTTTGTAAAAATTCATCCTTTTTTTCTTTTCTTTTCTTTTATTTTTTTTTCCCAAGAGACCATGATAGCCCTGACTTTTTTTGTTAATTAGTGAACTAGATTTTTTTTTTTTTTTTAATGAGATGGCAGGCTGTCTCAGTCAGTCTGTTCTTTGGAAGTGGTCCCATGTTTCTGATTAAAATCTTTAGCCTCTTCTGCTCTAAAACTGTAGGTTTTTTTATCTTTGCAAGTAAAAGGGTTTTTTTTCATGACTAGGGGACTCTTCTTACTTCTAGTGTAAAATTCATATCAAGTGATTTTGTCAGCCCATGAGAGGTAGAAAATACTCAATTCAGGAGAAGACAGTGAAAGACGATAACATCTAATGATGTCTTTTCCCTTAACAGGTATGAAGAAAGTGTTAGCAATAAATACAGAGTATGCTTTCTAGTCTCTTCTTTCTCCTACACTGGCCTTTTCCTTTCAGTCTGTTAGGGTTTTGATCATACATCTTTGAAAACTTGTTTATAGGGCCCCCCCATGGGTAAAGAGAGGCTCTTTTTTTAAAGTACCTTTTCTTCCACCTAATTTTCCATTTAAAATAGCCATATATCTGTGTTTGTAATTTAATGATATGTTTAAGGAGTTTATTTTCCCTCGAAGTTACCTATTGGTGATTTATCTTTAAAACAAACAAACAAAAAAAGGCAAAACTTCTGAAAGATGGTGGATGAGCACTTAACTGTGATTTTTGAGTCATATTTGTGTTCATGTTCTGTATTTCACCACTAGTAAGACAGAAGGAATAAAAAAGCCTGCACCTAACTAGTTCTGCTCCAGAGACCCTGCAGATAAATAACCAATAGAGCCTGTGTTGTAAATCTGTGAGATAAGTAGCCTTCATACCGATTGTAATCTCGGATTATCATGTATGTCTGCCTATTAGGTTATAAGCCTTTAAAACCATATAGCTGAGAAGAGCAGTATATTGTGAAAAACCACATGGAGAGAGAGGCTGTTCCTGTTAGAAAGAAGGGATTATTTCTCCAACTGTCAAAAAGGAGGGGGGACTGCGGTGGTTTTGTTGTACAGCTGAAAACATAATTGCTCAACAGTATGAGTGCTCCTTTTGGGACAGGACTGCATGTCTGCAGTCAGGCATTTATCACGGGGCACGGGATGGCCAGATAGCGGACAGATTTTCTCTGTCTGCTGTTACTAGGGGCCACCTTGGTCCGGGTCTGTAACTCAGGGCTCCCTGCTCCTCGCTTTTGCCATGCTGAGCTGTTTGGGGCAAATCTATCCTGTGGTGCTAGCAGAAAAGGAGCACTTCAACATAATATTCCTGTTTGCCTTTCCAAAGTTTTATTTATTTATCATTCTTCTTGCCTGATTTACCTTTTTTTTTCCCCCTTCCCCCCCCCCCCCCCCCCCCCCCGTTCTGTAAAGAAACTAAAGTAGGAATGGGAAGGATTCTTCCTTCACATTGTTTTAAAGTGTGATGTCATTATATAGGGAGCAGAGTTTGACACTTCCATCGCAAGTAATCTGCCTTTTAGCTTAAGTGCTGGGGAAGCAAATATTGTGACATTTTAGAAAGTCACTGGGATAATACTAAGTGTCTTTCAAATACAAAATGGTAATTTACGTTTGAATGCCTTGGTGTCTATTCCTGTTAGGAACAATTTCTCTGTCCTACTTACTTTAAAAGACCAAATGCCAGGAAGGAATCAAGAGGTTCTTTAGAGCAATTTAAATCATTTTTAACAGGCTGCTGTTTATAGTACTTACTTTGTTGCAAACGGGGAATACTTTTGTTGGCCTGTTTGACAGGAAAAACTGTCTTCAAAGTGGGTAAGCGACCCTCGGCCCGTATTTGAAATGGAATGCTTTTATAGCAGAACCCCCAAACATGCCATCAATCAGACCTAATCTTATACAGCATCTGTATCCATGCTCTGCTGTAGTAGTGCATGTTGCAGTACATGATTACAGAAGGCAAGTTTGGTGCTTGTCTGGCTTGCCAACTACAGTAAAGAGCACAGAGTCGGTTTTAAAAGTAAGCAAAAACCTGCTGCTGCATCGTTTTGCTGATAAAATCCATGCAATTGTTATATATGGGGGGAACTAAGTGGCAGCATCAAACTTTCTGAAACCTATGTGGTATAGCACTTTGGTAAAGCAATTTAAAAATAAAGCCTTCTGTATTTCTTGATATGTGCTGTTATGATTGAGCAGGGTAATTAGACAGCATATTGTTCACTAAACAAAACACTTCTATGTGACATACTTGAATTATAGTGGTTATTAACTGACAAATCTCTATTATTCATCTTGCTGTATGCCTTAAAGATTGCTGGATCAGCAAGCTTAACAAATATCAATGGACAATGCTGATTTAGGGGAAAAGTGGTGATGTTTAATTGGTCCCCTTCTATGACAGAAAATGCCTTGTGTGGTTTATTATGCTGAAATTAAATGGTTAAAGTTTAGAGTTCATGGCTAGTTTAAATATCTGTACTGCTACTTCAGAACACTTAATCTGAGGCACTAAATGTGAATTTAAAGGCTGTTTTAAAGTAAGCAAAACCTCTCAGCGTATTTCTTCATCGTGTTGCACTTCTGGGTAAGTAAAGGAAGACAGCTCTGGATTTGCACAAGGTTAGAAATAGCCTGGTGTTCTTCTTCGAGTCTTCAGCCAAATTCAGTATCTTAGGGCTGCGTGGTGCAGGCTGGCAGAGGACAACCCCAGCCTACATCTAATCGTGTTAGGCACACAAAAATGGGAGACAGAACAAACAACAGGAGCAGCTAAGCTAAGGTGGATGATCCCAGAGCAGGAATGAGATTTCTTGAGTTGAATTTATCAGAACCAGGCTTACTGGGCTGCACCAGCTTGTGCAGTTGTGTTCCGCCTTAAGTGCCATTCTGCGAAAGAGGATGGAGGTAGCTGGAAGGCTAAATACGGCGCTCTGCAAGCACGGCTGTGTCACTGTGTGGAAGTTCTTTAATCTCGGTGAATGAAGGAGTGCCGTTTATCACACTAAAACCTTTTCATGACTCATTAATAAACTTTCTCTTATCTAATTGCAGTGCTTTAGCAGGATGCAGTATAACCTCAGCGCGCTATTAAAGAAAAATTAGATTTTCTTGTCATGAAAAATGCAAAGTTACTCATTGAAAAGCTTATAATTCCAGTAGCAAATGGGGCATGAAATATATTGCCAAAAATACGGCATCCAAAACCACTGGCAGTAAATATTTTATCTTAGTGCTAATTAAGAGCTTGAATTTAAAACCGAGCGCTCTAAATTTTCACAATAATAAAATTAACCTAATGACACCGGTGCAGCCTTAGTAACGTGCACTTTTACTCTGGCCAGATTCTGTCCTCGACTTGCACATTGCTGATGGCGGAGGATGTTCATAGCTCCAGCAGTAAGCAGAATTGTCTTCTTGTCTTCATAGTGCCTTTTTATTTACTTGGAAGTTGATTTAGAACCTGAAAACCAAATAATAGCAAGCTTGTGGTTTCATTAACTGCAAGGAAAAGAGTTTAATGTAAGAAAAAAAACACCTCAGTTATCTCTCCCCCCCCCCCCCCCATTTTCTTAATTTGACTTTCCTTCAACAGGAGCTGTTTAATGAGCATTAGATTTTCTATTGATATAAATCTGAAAAATGTGGTGTTTTGGCTTCTGTTGTTATTTCATGGATTTTCTTTTGTTTTTCAGGTCCTCTCTTTTAGTATAGCTAGCGTACCCTCAATTAGGTGCATTTTCAGGCCCAAATTTGAAGGATAAACACTCATAGCATCCTATGAAGCTTAAAATAGTAGGTGTGATTTAAAAAAAAAAAAAAATTAATGCTCAGCTCTGGAGAGAGCATTTTTATGAAGGAAGCGGTGGTTTTGCATGTAGCTGTACTTCCGTAGCCTTTTTAGGTTGTGCTTGAACACTGGCAGTGATGGAAGCTGTTAGCTGCGTGTCCGTACAGCATCCGACTCGGCGGCAGCTGTCCCGAAGGCGTTTTGAATGGGGTCTTTTCTGGGGGTGCCTCTGCAGTTTGATGTTCCCTCTAGTGTTTGAGGACTGGAAATGCTGAGTCTAATCTTCATCAGATTGCTGCAAAATGACCAGACACGCTCTCTAGCAACTGCTTGAAAGCCAAGGACGGGGTTTTATGTCGGGAAAGTCAAAGGAAGGGAACGTGGGGGCTTGGCTTTAGTTTCAGTGGATGTAATTGCCGCATTATCAGCTGACTTTGTCCGTGTGCTCTGCTCTGGATGACCTTTGGAGTGTAGGACCCGAGTCTGAGCGGCTTCTGTGTCATCACATCACATTTCTACTTACCTCTATGGGCAGACCAAATGTGGAGCCTGTCTAAGCAGAATTTGATTTCGGTGCTGCTTAGATGACTATCTCCCAAGCTATTTATTGGTTTCATCAACACAGTAAATTGTCTCAAGTCTCCTAAAGAAGTACTTACAGAGATTTCTATGGCTGATTAATTGCAACAGTTTGCTAGATAAGAATAAAGACAAATGATTATTTAAACCTGCTTATGTACCATGACTCTTTCTTCCTTGATTGTGGTAGAGTGCCAGCTGATGAAGACAGAACGACCTAAACCAAACACATTTATCATTAGATGCCTCCAGTGGACCACAGTAATTGAAAGAACATTTCATGTGGAGACTCCAGAGGAGCGGTATGTTTCACTCATATTTAATACATAAACTACTTGCAAAAGCAGATGCAAGTGTTCAGCATTAATAGCGAGTCCTTTGCTGAAGCTCTTACTTATCAGATGATGTACGTCTAGATTGAAAAGCGACAAATAATTTTTGAGCGCCTCAGTTTTAGTGCGTGTTCCAGTGTAAAAGATACCTTAAAGGGGGTTTCAGAGAGTGGATTTTGAGTGGTATTTGTAAATGAAATGTTGCTAGGTTGGTTATCCAAAACGGACAGGTGCAGGTGTCTACCAGCACACAGGTAGTTATTTCTGGAAACTCAGGGTTCATTTCTCCCTGGAAATGTTGTGGTATGTGAAATGAAGGGTTTCTGACTTGGGAGTTTCTGGAAGGATGAGCACAAGCGAAACAGAAATTCAGGTGAAGTTGAGTTGTTTCAAAATACTGACCTTTTAAATTCTTTTTAGACACCTTGTTTTTAAAAGAAAAAAGTTAGTTGTATCATTGCTGATTGCTAATGTTTTATGCAAATTAGATAATGAAGGTGATAGTTATCTGCTGCAGGTGCAGATTTCTGTTTCAGCTGTTAGGAAACAAAGCTAAGAGCATGCATCCTGTGCTCTCATCATTGGAGAATTGATCTCTTACCTCCTGAGAGAACAGTTTTCCAGCACAGCTATTGTACAACTACAGAGTATTTAAATATTTACTTGCTCTTCAGGAACTGAACTTAAATTATTCCAGTACCATTGCCCTAGGGGAAGGGGTATTTTAAAACCCTCGTCCTCCTTAGGTATGATATTGGCACATGTTTATTTTTAAGATCAGCAAATTCTACCTAATATTCTTTGCTTTTTTCTTTCATAGCCTTTGCATGCACTGATTTAAAGAAGGTTCCTGTTTGTTGCTTTTGATTCCGTTACAATGATCAAAAAAAGGTGAAATCAAATTAAAAGCAAAGAAAAATAAACTGGTCCTTGTTTCTTTTAGTAGCTCTGTGGTCAGTGACCCTAAAGGGAGTGAATAACAGTTTCCACTTGGGGGAAGATTGTATTTCAGTCTTGTTTTGTTCCCTTCTAGCCAGTTAAGTCAGCTTTGTGACACTTCAGGGCTCGGAGTGTTAGTCACCTCTGTTGTGTACGCTAGAGACGTAAAAGCTGAGGGTGAAATTTCTGGTTTCCCAGAAATCAAATATATTCTCTTCAGGAGGGCCGAGATCTCAACCAAGTCAGTAACAAATCTTAAGAGATGTGAAGGTAGATATGCCTTTAATGTTCTCTATGCCTTTAAAACCAATATCTATCTTTTGAGAGAGATGGAGAGAGAAAAATACAGAAGAAAAAGTTCTTGTAATAGTTCTGAATATGAAAAATGACTAGTAAATAAAGGAATGCGTTTGTGATGTTGAATGAAGTAGTCTGTGCTAGGACAATAGGGAGAATGTTCTGAATGTTTAGCATTACCTTGCTGCCCCAGACAGTGCTGGATAGTGCGCATTCAGACAAAATCCAAAATAAAAAATGCACAGGCCGGGAAAGACCTCGTGTAATTGGTGCAGTTTTTATTAGAATCTTGTGTTGGGTACTTCTTCCCATGGGCTTTGCTTCCTCTGGGGAATGATCTGCCTCTTCCATCCATCACAAACTGAAATTTGCATGTTCAGATATGATTTTTTAATTATTTTTTAGTAATTTCATAGAACCAGTGAAAAATTTGACATTGATTAGGATGGCATGGCTTCACTGCAGATTGTGCATGGAGTTGTTCAGCGCTGGCTACTTCTGTTCCTGCTGTAGTAGCAAAGTATTTTACATAAGGTGTCCTTGGGAGAAGTGTTTAGCCAGTGTCCAAAAAATATCAACTAAACCACTATGTCCCATTCCTTACAGATACAAAAGATAGTAAAATACGGTAAATTCACATAGTCCACTGAACGTGTCTTCAGCCCCTGTATGCCTTAAAGCCCATCCCAAAACCCTGTAAACACTTACAAGTTGTATGCTTCATGTTCAATAAATTTGCAGTGAAACGAAGGCCAAGAACTTCAGTAGTTTCCAAAGGTGTGAAATTTCCCAAAGGACACTGGAGTGGAAGTGGTCTCCATAGGAGTTGAAGGGGTCAGTGTTAGAGGACCCATTGCTGAAACAGCTGTGGAAGCTTTATTGTAACCAAGATGTGCCTAAGATAAAATGCCACTGCTTTTGCTGACATTCTACTAAAATTTACACAGGAAATGCTGTACTTCTGTCATTGTCTTTACAACAGAGGAATAACCTAAGTATCCTGGGCCTTAATACCTTCTTCTAGAACACCCCTTGCCATTAAAATTCGGGGTATGTGTACGAAGAGGTGGCATAGTGCCCCCAGCAGTTGGATATATGTCTTTCAGTGCACCATAGGAATGGAGAAGCTGTGTTTAATTGCTTTGTGCTGCATGGGAGCCTTTTGCTTTTTGGTTTTGGCAAGTCTGTTTTTGTTATGTAAATCTCTGTATCACCAGGTCATATCTTGAGCTGCTGACTGAATGCCTATTAGAAATTCTGTTGTGTGAAAAGCCTTATATTATGTCCAGACTGAGAGGACTTCAGTTGTCTCTTGTTTCTAGTACAATTAATAAAGACGTATGCTAAAAGTGCTCTTAAAAATGCATTTTTACAGTGCTTGAAAATGCACATAATTCAGTGTATGTTGCATTGATTCATCAGAGGGCATTAGTTGCTTTGTATTCCGTGATGACCCTTGCCATGGCAGACGGTAATCTAAAGTCACAAGTAACGAATGTCTTTGCTTATATTTTGCTAGGGAAGAATGGACAAAAGCCATCCAAACAGTAGCAGACAGCCTCAAGAAACAAGAGGAAGAGATGATGGATTTCAGATCTGGCTCTCCCAGTGATAATTCAGGTGCTGAAGAAATGGAAGTTTCTATGACAAAGCCAAAACACAAAGTGGTAAGTGAGCATAGCAGGAATAACAATATTTTTTAGGTCTTCTTGAATTTAGACAAGAAATAGCCATCGAGACACATCTTTTCCCATAACAATTACACAGTTGGTTGTAGACGCAGCTTCTGGAGGAAGCAATTGTCTGAGCTGAGCAGGTACCAGGCAAAGCCTGTCTGGGTCCACCGGAGTTCTGAGTTCAGATGTCCTTACTGTATGGCTTTCAAGGCCAGTTCAGGTCTGGAATTGGTTTGCCTGTTTTCCTGTGGTACGGAGCCTGAAATCGTGGTTCCTGCTGGACCACGTGACTGTGTAAACTCCTTGCAGGCTTGTGTGAAGATATTCCAGTGGATTTGCAGGACTTAGGGTGGGTCCGGTGGATGTAATTGCTCTGGATTAAGGGTTTAGGCTGTCCCAGACAGCCACTGAGGTGTCTGTCCGTAGTGTTCCTAGAGCTCAGGTTTTTGCATCAGGCACGGAATTGTCTGAATGCACAGGGCTGGCTCAGCAGTGGCCTTCCATGAAAGGAGTATGTGCCAGAGGAGATCTTTGCCCTGTGGAGCCCTTTTAGGTATCTGTCTTCAGCTCCCTTCACTGCTTTCTGCTCCCTCGTGGTCTCCTGTTTGGGTTTCCATTTTTCAAAGTGTTCCTTCCCATCTGCTCTTGTAAGAAAGAATTGGTAGAATCTTCTCCCATGCAAATACTATGTCTGTGGATTGTACCAAGGCACTTCTCTGTGTTCTTATCTCACCATTGTCATCCCCACTTACTTTCATAAGTTTGTTTCAGTGTTGGGAAAACTGATGAAATTTTTAAGGAAAAAAGATAGCCATCCACCAGTGTCATCACTAAGTATGTGTGCCAGCCTTGCGTCATGTCAGTGGTTTTAGAGTGATGTGGGTGGCTACGTACATGTCACTCTGAATTGTAGCTGCCGTTAGCCTACTGTGTCCTTGACTGAACAGATACCGCTCTTGCTGAGCAGCTCTTCATAGAAATGCAAGAAGCACCTCATTGGTCAAATAAACACGTTCTTCTGAGACAGTGACTGTCTCTCTCTGGGCATGTTAGTGAGGATAGTCAAAATGATTATTGGAGTCCTGGCATCAACTGTATTGAACAATTAGCAGAAGGTCTCCTCAACAAGCTCTAGGGAAGAACATGGAGGAGGTTTGCTATTGCGAGTGTATTAAATTTTTCCCCAACCTAGGCTGTAGCCTTTGGCTGTATAAGTCTTACTATTGCCATGTTGGCAACGGTCATTGATATGACAGTGCAGAGACTATCCTCAGCCTGCAACAGATTCTGATTTTCCCTAACATTTTTCCTAATGGCGAAACAAATAAGAGTGAATGGCTAATCTGTGAGGCAGTCGTTTTGTCGTGGGTTTTGGTGCTGTTCAGTGAAGCACGAGAAAGCTGGTCCCCTAGACAGGTAGGTAACATCAGAAAAAAGGTATGGATTTAATGCCCGGATTCAGAGCCACATGTGCCTTTCAGTGAATGTCCGCACTGACAAAGCAGTCAAAACGTCTATGGATTAATAATAATACGTTGCATGGTATTTGCACAGTTGAGTGTTGTCATGTGAAAGAGTGTTCTGTTAATTGAAAGCTTATGGTTTTCCTTAAATAGTTTGATTGATTATCTTTGGGAGTGCACTGGTATTCATTTTTATGGAAGAATCATTTCTGCTCCTGAATTCTAGTAAGCAAAAAGATTAAATAAACCCCACATTGCAACATATGCAATGTATTCTCACGTGAATGAGAAATTCTAGTCTGAGAACAATATACTTGTTGTTAGTTCATGTAATTCAGTTCTTATTTATCTGTATCATTAACAGACCATGAATGAGTTTGAATACCTTAAACTACTGGGAAAAGGCACTTTTGGAAAGGTCATTTTAGTTAAAGAAAAAGCAACCGGACGGTATTATGCTATGAAAATTCTGAAGAAGGAAGTTATTGTAGCAAAGGTGAGTAGATGGGGAAACTGGGGAATGTGGTTCACCCTCGATACAGCCTTTGGGAAAGTCATACCAAGAATTCTCTGAGTACTTGCAAATAATTGCTCTGTTAGTGTTTGAAAGGGACTCCTGTTCTGGGGAATCACTTTGCTGATTTCCTTCTGCTTGTGTTTCAGGATGAAGTAGCGCACACGCTGACAGAAAACCGTGTTTTACAGAACTCACGGCATCCATTCTTAACAGTAAGCATTTTTCCCTCTGCTGAGTGTAACTTGACATGATGAAAACCAAGACTTCCCTTATTTTTTGTTATTTATATAATACGTCTGAGATCTGTGGTTTCAGAATGGCTGTGTATTTTTGGACCCTTCCATTTTTGGGAAGCACAAATCAAAATGCTTTTTTAAGTCTTCTGATTCTTGTAGAGCAGGTCCTCAGTACCTCTCGAAGACAGTGTTTCAGGGTGTGGTTTGACTTTATGGCTCACCCATTTAATGGCTTGCTATCTCTGAGAGAAGTATCTGCTTTCCTTGTCCTCCAAATGCTTGGTCTCCTCTTTGTAGCAGAGATCAGGGTGACCCCGATCTTGTGACAAACAAGTTCAGGAAGGCACAGTGGGGGAAAAACCCTGTAATTTTGGCTGCCTTTGTTGTTTTTTTTAAGCTCCCAGAAGCAGCTTACTATGGAATCAGAGCACCGGTAATGCCAGCCAAAGGGTAGTGGTGGGAGCATGTGGGATGGGACAGGGAAGAGCAGGACCGTGCTTTATCTGCTGCTTTCCTTTTGGATTGGCTTAGCTGTAAAATCAAACCATACTCTCAGTTTAGACCTCCAATGCCAGCAGTCTCTTGGTTGAGTTCAGATACCTAAGTTCCACCTCAAGTTTTTGTTTCTAGTATTTATTGCAAGTTGACTCTGAATTGTTTCCAACCAGTTAAGTCCTCTAAGAGACCTGTGTAGGATTCCAGTTGTTTCCTTTGTCCAGGTACACAAGGCCTTAACTGGAATTTAGACTTTTAAGTGTGGCCTCTGGAAGTAAATATTGGCTGTATTGGGTATAATCAGTAAATGTTTGTTGACATGTCTAAAACCCGATCCTCCCTCTCTCTGCAAAAATATGACTGGTTTAAAAAATGCCACTCCTAGTAATGAAGTCGATGATATCATATGCGATATTTTCTTTTTAATGCTTTCATAAACCCAAATATCTAAAACAAGGGCTGTCTTGAGAAGTCAGCTACAAGACTGGGTTACAACCAAGAAACTTAAGACTGTGGCAAACAAGTTGATGTTGCTCTTGCCACAGGAATACACGTGACAGGACTGTACAAAGGCACCTTGTGACGCTTCATCACACTCTCTGCCTGGTCTGTTTTTGTGAATTGCTCACAAATTGATATTGGCAGCATTGCTCAATCCTCTGGCAGGCCATCAACAGGGAGCACTTGCAGGCAGCAGGGCAGAGACCAGGGGGCTGGTGCATGTAAATATATATGTGTTTCATACAAGAGGTCTCGTAGCCAGTGCGGTAAAACCTTGTGCTTTGGGGTCTGGTTGTGGTCTCTTGACTGTGAGATGAAACTGGGGGAGCTTGTGGCCTGGGGAGGAAACTTCAGAGCCACTATTGGTACGTTTTGTATCACTGTTAAGGGGCCAGGACTTTGTTTCACAGCATTATAGGTGTTACTGATAGCTTCTGCAAGGGATTGTTTTAATGTTTTATTAAATTTATTTAATGAAATGGTGGCGGATCAGTCCTCAGCTGCAACAGGAAAGTGTAAGTATTATATAAGATCAAAGGACAAAAAGTCCACTAAAATAGAAATTTCATGTCTGTCTATGTTTTTGAAAATCTCTTAAAAATGCTTTTATAACTATCAGTGTGATCTGTCTTCTAAAGTTTTGGTTTAAATCTGTTTCAGGCTTTAAAGTATTCCTTTCAGACACATGATCGCTTGTGTTTTGTTATGGAGTATGCTAACGGAGGGGAGGTAAGGGAAATGTAGTAAAGTTTACTAGGATTTTCCTGCACTGCTACTAATTCTGCTTGACATTATTTAGCTAAGGACCATGTTTGCAATACTAATTAATGCAGCTTGTCCCAGTTAAACAGAGCTGTTTGCTCCATTTTTAGAGAATAGGGGGTTTGGGTGTAGGTTCGTATTTTACATGACAGCAACATATTGTAATCTGACATTTAATAATTCAAGAAGGCAAGGTTGCTTTCTAGTTGCTCTTCAGACAACTTTTAACACTTTTTAATTAATACAGTGTTCATGCGTTACTTTGGAGGGAGAACTAGAAACAGCAAACTATTGTTAGACAGTCAAGAAGGAAAAGTGGGAATATTAACGTCTCTAAATCATGCATTAAGCTGTAGTTTTAATAGGTAATTGTAGTTCAATCGAAATGGGTTTTTATAATTTTCTGTACATACAAGAATGTGCAGCACACAAACTGGTTATCAGTGTGCATCTGTGAATATGAGATATAATTGTCTAGTCATTTAATTTATGATGCTTTTTAACACATTTGGGAATACAGCTGGGTAAGGATGGGAAGGGGTTTTCTCTTAGGTAGTATCGCATTCCAAGCAGAATGGCTTGCGAAGTGCGAGATATAACTCAGAAACATGTGCAATCTAAAGGTAACAAATTATTGTTCCTGTAGTTGTTTTTCCATCTGTCAAGAGAGCGTGTCTTTTCTGAAGACCGGGCTCGGTTTTATGGAGCTGAGATTGTTTCAGCACTGGATTACCTGCATTCAGAGAAGAACGTGGTTTATAGAGATTTGAAGGTATGTAGAAAAATAATTCCATAGGCTTTTTGGTTTTGGGCTTCTTGTTTGTTAGTCACAAAAGCAAATGAGCCTGAACTATAAGAAAGCCTTTACTGACTGAACTTTAACATAACAGTTATTGCAGCTGTTGGACTTGACTTTACAGGATGTTTAAACACTTTTATAGTCTAGGAGGTTGTATAATGCATTTATCAGGACCCTGGCAGCGTTTCAGAGAATATGAAGGGGTACTGAGCTACTTGGGTTGCATTTTCACTTGCCTGCTTATGTTCTAAGAGAAACCTTGCTGGCTTTTCTGCGTGGTGGAACATAATCCTGGGCTCTTCATCCCAGGTCTTATCAGATAGATGCAAATTCATACTGTGTGGATGTTTTACTTCCTTGCAATGTGCTGCACAGCACTATCTTCATAGTACCTGCTTACAGCTAGAAAATTGGATAAGCTTCAAGTTGCTTATTTGTTTGGTGAGCAGAGAAGGGAGAAAAAAAAACCCAACCAAACAAGAAATCTCAGGGCAATCTAACTTGGGAAATTCTTGAGGAAAATGTAACAATAGCTTTTTTTTTTTTTTTTTTTGTTTTGTTTTGTTCCTGAGAAGTGTTTTGAGGAGGGGATGAGGGGATACTGGTAGTTTATTTAGGAGCAATCTAAAGTGAAGCATGCTATGTAATGTTTTCAGGCTACGTCAAAGTCACTTTGGGATTCCTGCTGGATTTTGTCTCCCATATCACCATGATTCCTTTGAAAGTGCACTTTATTTCATAAACAGTGGAAACTCTGTCCTGAAATCTGGATGGCTTTCTCAAAAATTAGTGGCACAGGCTAGGATGAATACCACATGCTGAGTAAATGTATAAAGGGATTTTCATGTAAAGGGTCTCTTTGGAAGTGGTTCCTTAGCCTTGCATTTGATTTTTGTTTCATTTGCTATCCTTTACTAGTACAGAATATTTCATAAAATCACTTAGAGTTAAAAGCAGGGATGAAGTTGTGTGAGGGGGAATACTTAATCTATTTTTAAAAGAGCCGGCATTCTGTTGGTGATAATATTGTAGAAGCATAAATACAATGTCTACATTCTGCGTTCTTTGTGTACATAGGATCGGTTACCCAAAGACTGCAAATTAGTTACCTAACATTCCCTAAAGAACTAAGGAAAGTGATATAAACGTATATTTACATCATGCATGCTTTGGCAGCTACTATGGTTCTGACCCCAGTGAGAACGAGGTTGAAAACTGATCTGCAGAAATTCATGTCTTACACTGCTCTTGACCAACTCAATGAATGTTATACATAATAATGTCTTTCACTTGGATTCTCAGTTGGAAAATCTTATGCTGGATAAAGATGGACACATAAAAATAACAGACTTTGGACTATGTAAAGAAGGCATCAAGGATGGAGCAACAATGAAGACTTTCTGTGGCACTCCAGAGTATCTTGCACCAGAGGTATGTTTGTGTTGGCTAAATTATCTTCTTAAATCTTCTTAAATGCCATCCGTGATAGCAGTAGCAATACAGAATAATTCCTGTGCCATAATGTGTTCATACAGTAACTACTGTTCTATAACAACACATACTGAGAATCTTTTATTCATCATGTTCTGGGACATATCTTTAGCATAACGATATGTGATAATTTTCGGGCAGGGTAGTATCTTCCTTCCACTTTAGGGAATATTTATATTTTACTGGAACAGTGCTTGCTTCTTGTGTCAGAAATGTAATTTAAAAAAAACTTTTAAAATCACTTCAAGTACTACTTAGTGGATTGGTGAATTTTGCAATTTGTTTACTATGCGTTGGCCTATTTGAAAGCTATCAACAGGACTCCGCTTAAGAAGTAAAAGTATCGTCCAATTCTTTTACTCTCTGAAGACAGTATAAGGTGACATGTTTTCAGAAACAGGACAGACTAAGCTTTTTCTGCAGTATTTAGCATGGTGTGCATTAAAAATGCCGAGTGCTTTATGACTGTAAGAGCACGAGATGTTTCTCAATGCTAATTTGAACTTTTCAGTTTCAGAGGAAATAAATCCAAGCAAGGGATCTCGGTCCCCAAACTGTATGTTTGGGGGAATTTTTTGTACCTTTTTTTTTTTAAAGTGTAAAACGCAAATGTGCGCTTGCAACTTCCATCCTGGAAATACTCCTTCTGAGAGTTGCGCAACACAGATGGTGTTATAGCCGTGAGTTAGTTACGGGCAGATCAGAAGTGAAATTGTGTGATAGAGGATATATGTATACATGGTATTTTGCAGGCAGACGCTAGTTTTCTCTGCCCACGCTCTGAGCTGTCTGGAAGCGGACTCGCTGTATTAGTAGGGCACCAAGCCTGAGCTAACACGGTGTGCCTCACAGAAGGGCGCCTTGCCTTGCAGTGGGTGCTTTGCTACCCATGGCGTTAAGGCTTCCATCCAGCTCGGAGCACAGGCAGAAGCAAGTCTTGGGCTGCTGGCAGATGATATATTGTTGGCACAGCCAGGATGTAGCCTTCCCCGTGATGGGAGACTTGGGCATTGCAAACCTTTCTTGAGTTGAAGTATGCAGAAGTACAAAGTATGGAAAACCAAAGTGGAGGAGGAATATTTCTACTGAGAGCTGATGTCTTTGCTGATCAGCGCTTTTGTGCTCTCCGCTTGCATAGCCGTGGCAGCGCGCTCTTGTTTTTTTGTTTGGTTTGTTGTTTGTTGTTGGGTTTTTTTTTTTTTTTTGACTCCCAGCTGCTTTCAAGGGCCTCCAGTGTCTTCGTAATAATGAAGAACGTGGGCACCTGTCAAAGTAGCTTGCAGCAAGGAGGTGGAGCCAGTCTCATGGTAGCTGCCAGCTCTCCATGGATCACCAGAAGTCTTCAGTGAATGTAAATTGGGGTCCATGCACCACAATTTGAGATTTACTGATGCAGGGAGTAATTAGCAGCACGACAGAGTGTTTGTTATTCATAAACATGGCTTTTGTTTTAGCTTCCCTCTTAAAATCAATTGCTGAACTTCAGTTTCTCATCAAGGATTTTATGAGGACACTAAAAATATTGGTTTGGTTTTGTTTTTTCCTAACTTGGGATGTGGGGATTCCCTGTGTAGGTGTTATGTTGTTCTTTCTGTTATATTATTTACTATTATTTTTCTTTTTAATATTTATGATGAATTGGCTCATCCAAAACCCTGAAGGACAAATCCTTTTGATTAACCCAGCTCTCTCTCTTACTTGCAAATCCCATCTGTGAGCTGGAGTGTTAAATTCTGGAGGCTTTTGTCATCTGGTCGATAGCATGCGAAAAATCTGGAAATTGCGTGCGAGTGATATTCCGTGCGTTTAAGGTCACACATCCTTAAAAGCAGGGGTCTCGATCTTCTTGTCTGCATTTGTAACTTGAATCCGGCATAGCGGCGTGTTTGTACAGTTGTTGCATCGTTGTTTTTAGGTTCATACTGGAATCTCGTGCATGGATGACAGTGACTTGAACCATGTCAGCTTTGATGTGTCAGATGTATCGATGGCCGTGATGTTTACAGGGGGGTGAAGGAAAGAGTTCTAGTTAGTAATCTAGATTATAATACAGAGTATTAATATGGTTACTAAAGTAACATTTGAAGTATTTGCTGCATTTCGAAAGCACCTGTAGCATTTATTACATACATAACAAAGGCCTCTGTGGTTTTGCTTTTCTTTCAGTCCTTTCCCATTGCATCTCTTGCAGCAGTTTAAAAAATAAAGATCGGAGGCCCCGTGACTGTTTTATTTTAGGTAACCCAAGCGTAGAGGAGTGCGAACAGGAAGCGCTTATTGAACAGGGTGACTCAGAGAGCGGTAACTGCATTGTCACACAATATCTCCTGTGAGCCGAAGGGCCGCGATGCCTCGGGAAGGACGGGGCCGGCTCCTGGAATCCTGTCCGGCTGGCAGCTGTGTCGGCCGTATACATATACAGGGCAGCTGCAGAGCCAGCTGTCGTTTGGTGTGAATCATACGGCAGGGGATGCTGTAAATAGACCAATGTGGGGTAATCTAATACCTGGCAGCCTTTTGATTTTTACTGCAGGCCCTTTCCCTCGTTCAGATAATTAAGGGGAATAATTAGTGAATAAAGAGAGGCAGAGTGCATACAGTTGTTACATGGAGTGTCTTGATGCTTCTTTTTTGTGTGCAAAACCTTTATCAAGGTTTGTAAGAGTTTCAGATCCTGCTTTTGTTAAACTTGAGTTGACTTTTGTTTGGCTTTCACCCTTTTAATTTTGAGTGTAAAAGTACTCTGAATTGTAGCAATGTAAAGCTCACACAGACACCATGCGACAATAAAACACGATGGTGCTGCGGTCGTGGTTTGTGCTCTTAGCAAGAGTAAGCAGTTCAGTGCAGACCCGTGGAAGGAGTAGAGATGACAACTAAAACCTGAGGACAGGGTCTGGAACATGAGACTGTTAGTGTCAGCTACAGACAACTGCGTAGGAGACACAAAGTCTAGAGAAGTCCTCGTAACATCCACTCCACAAGCCACAAAACACTCCCCGCTCCCTACAGCAACCTTCAGTGCAGAAGATCAGAAATGCACTGTGACGGGGCTTCTCCGGAGCAAGCAGGAGAGATGGAAGGCACTTGCTGGGGTCCCGAGTCCCTGCAGTAGCCAGGGCTCTGTTAGGTAGAAGTGCCCAGGAGAAGGGAAAAATCAACTGTGCTGGACTCCTTCCGCTGTGAGACCTGGCAGAAGTCCACCCCACTGACAATTCCTGGGTTTGCAGCCCTCTAAGGAGAGGCAGGAGTGTGGGAGCTAGTGAGCAAGTGCCTTTGGAGGGGGGCAGAGGGGAGGAGGGGAAACATTTCCAGACAATTTGGCTGCCGTTTTACGGCCTTACAGCCGGTCAAATGTTAGGAGTGGAGTTTTGGCTCTTAGTATTTAACATAGATTAGTCATTTAGTATTTGTGGGTGGTCTTTCAGGATGTGCAGAGCCACCCTTTGGGGGGTGCAGGTTGATAGAGAGATGATGAGGATGTTTGGCTTGTTGCTCGTGAAGTAACAGGTTGACAGTCTTTTCTCTTCTCATACTGGCTTCTTGGTGGTTTGGGGTTTTTCTAAAAAATTGGATCCCATTTGGAACAGTTTGTGATGAGTAAGTGAGAAATTAACAGCTGGCTCTGTAATGTGAGAACAGTTCTCAGCCTTTGGGCTTTCGAAGGTTGTGCTTATCATGACCATAATGTGAGGGAGGGTGGGAGGAAGAAGAGAAGGAAGCTGCTGTAATGTACCCGCTGCCTCCCTTTCCCCCTCCTGCTCACCTAGCGTGGTGAACGTGGTGCCAGTTCTTTTCAAATGGATCTTCTGCAAATACTCTGCTGGGAGATTTGGCTGGGACATGGGAAAAGATGAACTCGCTGGGGTAAATTTTGCCTCGAGTTCTGTGTTCATGCCTGGTTTGGGAATGTCTTCTAAAGCCTTTTCCTTACATTTCTGCAGGTGCTGGAAGATAACGACTATGGTCGTGCAGTGGACTGGTGGGGTTTAGGAGTTGTGATGTATGAAATGATGTGTGGCCGGCTCCCTTTCTACAACCAGGACCACGAAAAGCTCTTTGAACTCATCCTAATGGAGGAGATTAGATTTCCACGCACTTTGTCACCTGAAGCAAAATCTCTTTTGTCAGGTTTGCTGAAGAAAGATCCTAAGCAAAGGTGAGACTGCTGCTTAATAGTTGCGCTTTTAAGCACTGGTGCCCTCAGAAATACCGGAAAAATATTCTGTTAAGGCTTCACGAAGCAGTTAATTGTGCTATGCAGAGGCATGTCTATGAAAGGGAACTATCTTCAAGACAAGTGACTTAAAAGTAACTGTTTCTGTGCTGCTGTATGAAAGGCCCATATCGCCATCATTGAAAAACAGTTGAAAATGGTACTGCATAAAGGGCTATTGAATGCACGCGTGCCAGTGGTTTTTCTTTATTTGAAGTTGAGGAAGGTATTTAAGACAAAAATGATCATCCACCAAGATGCAGCAAGTGGACCTACTCATTTTTGTTTTAACTTTTGACGTAAGCTGACACTGCAAATAGCAACATGAAGCAGCTTTGGTGATCAGAAGGCTGAACTTCAGAGCATGATGGCTGCCATTAATGCAAAACTATAGCCTGGGACAAAGCAAGTTAACCCTGCCTGCAGTCCTAACGAATCCAATGGCTGCTGTGGGTTATAAGCTGCTCTACACTGAATGCTTTCACCTTCTGTCCCAGTTCAGGCTGCTGTCCGTTTTCTGAATTTTTGGTTAAATCTGTGCCAGTGATTTAGCATCCTGCTTTGGACAGCAGGTGGTGGTGTTTTTGTACCATGTTTGTGGTGGATTTTATACCATGCTTAATCTACTTTTCCTATTTCCTCCTTTTGGTTTTTTTTTTTTTGCTATGCTGTGTTATTTAAAAAGTAACCCTTGATTTAAAAACAGAAAAAAACAAAACAAACCCCCAAGCCCTTAATGCCTAACAAACAGAAAATAGAACAAGATCCAAAAAGGATGTTGACCTTCACACAAAGATAAACATCAGTCTAAAAACCTGCCATCTTGTCAACCCAGACATTTTTAAAACAAATAATATTGTGACTCTGCCCCGATGTCCTGTGGTGAACCTTCCACCATAAATGGGCCCCAAATAGGAAATCTTTCATGTGAGGTGCAAGCAGAGCATTCCGGTTTGCTTTCTGATGTTTGTTTAGTCTGTGTGTGTGTGTTCTCATAGCAGGAAAATGGTTTTTGCTGGTACATGGATACTTGTAGCAAGGATTTTTGTCATCACTGTAGGCTATTTCCATCACTATTTTTGATGGAAAGTCCTGTTGAGAGGTCTTGTAATGCAAACCCACAATTTGTACTACCAGAGGATTCTATGTAGCGCTGACATGGGGAAGCAGGAATGGCTGTAGTCGGGAGCATCGCCAGCCTGGTGCTAGGTGGCAACAGCTGCACACCCCTCCTGACCCCCGCGCCTGCAAGGGGACCTCCAGGAGAAGGTGGTGTAAGCAATTAGCAGCCCCCCCAGGCACTGTGCTCTGCGAGCGTGGTTGCAGCCCCTGCCAACAGGATTCCTGTCCAGGAAAGCGCTGGGTTAAATACAGTTGTGACCCTTTTGTAGCTTATTCAGGTGGGGCCTTTCAATCACTGGAAACACAAGCAGCATCTGCTGTAATTTGTTCTTAAAGGAGCATCTCTGATGAACCAAAATGCAATTTGTTTACAAACAAAGAACACCCACTTGTTTCTAATTACAAGGTTTTCCCAATGCCAATAATTACTCCACAATATGCTCATTTTATACAAATAGCCACTTCTTCACATGTATCTTCTGCAGGCTTGGAACCAGCGATGCTCTGATCTGCTGGACAGATGAATTTTCATGCTGCTGATAGAAATAACTATAGACTAGACAAGCCTGCACACATGCCTGCAGCTTACTAATTACACTGGTGCTTCCCAAGCTTTTTGGATCATGGACCATTCTTAAATACTGGTTTCTCACCAGTCACTGTTCACCCAGCTTTTTTAACTGAAGCTGTGGTTCTGCAAATCCACTGTGCTTCGTGGCGTTTTGGGCAGTACAGAGAACT
Source organism: Theristicus caerulescens (assembly GCA_020745775.1). Classification (NCBI taxonomy): domain Eukaryota; kingdom Metazoa; phylum Chordata; class Aves; order Pelecaniformes; family Threskiornithidae; genus Theristicus; species Theristicus caerulescens. The sequence continues at coordinate 61,924,157 of CM036564.1, read as the reverse complement.
GAGCTGGAAGCACTAGGGGTAGAAGTCCTGAGTTTTGGCCTTGTAGCTTTATTTTCTTTTTACTGTGTGGTCTGTGTGCTGGGGTGGGCGCCTGGGATACTTGGTAGTTGACTCATAGTGACTTCATGGAGCCATATTGAAGAAAAACAGCCAGATAGCTGTGAAAATACATCCAGTGAAAAGTTAAATAATGTGCGGTAGTCTGGTTGACATTAGCCCGTTGATGATGCTTTGGGGAACCACTATATAATTCAACAGAAATCCCCTCTTCCACAAAGCCCAGTGGTGGACAGAAGTTGGTGTCATTGTAATGTTGTCTGTGGCAGAAAACATCAGAATTGGCAGCATTTAGTAACTGCTGATGAACATCAGAGTGGGATGGAGGAGACAGCCAAAACCATGAGAAAAATGAAACTGGGAGATGTTATCCCTTCCCGTAAAATCCTCAAAAAAACCCCAACAACAAAAAAGGTTGATATAATGAAGCTCAGTGATGAGGATATTTTAAGTTAAATATCAAGGAGCTAGGGAACTGTGACCTGCATCAGTGAATTAAATCTTAAAAATTACGTGTTGTACCTGAGCTGGATGTATAGAAGCAGTCTTAGCACTCTCTGTTCAGTAATACCAGTTCAGTCTCAAACTTATAGGCATATGGGGAAAATGTGAAGAACAATGAATTGCATTCTGCTTTTAATCATGGCTGTTTTCTAAATTTGGTCATATAAAATCCATTTTGTAAGAGAAAAGGAATTTTGAAGTTTCTTTTGGGATTGATATAAGTTTATTAATCTTGTAATGTGAGCCCTAATTTTCCTAAGAAGGAAAAAAAATCTGTTCTGTAAATATTTCCTTTTAATGTGACCTGAAATTCTCCTTTGCTGCTTTATGACATGTATCAAATGGAAGGAGGTAATCAGAGCATTTTTTTCACACATAAACCAGCAAAGTTTTTAACTTTTATTATTCTTTCTCTGGCTGTGGAGACTGCAGCCTGTGAAAGTGGGCATGGATCAGAGCACTCCATGTAAACGGGCTGAGTTTAGACGGGTGGATGGGTTTGTAATCAGCAGTGTCTCGCAAGCTCTGAATCTTGGCAGATTTTAAACTTGAGAGAACTTCAGGATGGTTTCCTCTGAATTTTGATCATGTATTTTCACTACATTGCTTAGTGCTCCCTGTTGTAGGTCAGGGTTGTTCAGCCTCTTTCAGATGGGGTTTGTCACAAGCTGCTTCATCTACTTCTGTCTTCTGTGGTGCTGTTGGACCTTGCCATTCAGGAAGAATGAGAGGACGAAGATGTAGCATTTCACAAATGCCTGTTAAAAGATTTAATGACTTCACAGAGTTATGGTTGTGGCTTTGGAGCGCTGAAGCTGGTCGCTGCGAACTGGTGGTCAGTCCTTGCAGCCACACAGAGATCTGGCACTTCGTTCTTTCTACTGATGGTGGCTCTTTCCACATCCAGAGTGCAACTTTGGCTGCAGATGCTGAGGAAGATCAGGGTCAGTCAAGCCTTTATTTGCATGAAAACCAAACTCTTTGGGTTTTTTTCCCTTGTGAAAGGTGGTGATTTGTAGTTAAGGTGCATGTCTGTATCCTCTGTTTGTGGTGCTCTGCTATGGGAAGGGTGGATGGCTTGAGCAAACTCGTTCTCAGACACAGCTAGGTCTGCAGCCCATGCAGCAGCTCTGGAGTTGGAAGAGGTAGAGGTGGCAGTCGTGGGGACCGCAGGGGCCTGGAGGTGGTCCCAGTTAGCTGGTGGCAGGCAGGAGGAGGTAACCTTGAATAGCTGGTCCTCTTAGGCAGCAGACTTCATGTCTTGTGGGCATCCAGAGTTTTGAAACCACGCATGACAAGTGTCGTGTGTTTGCTCTGAAACGTGTGTGTCTTGAGTACAGAAGTGTTTCTATCTCCAGACAGCTCCAGTGTCCTGGGTATCACTTGAAATGCAGAGTGCTCATCAGGTCTTCATACATGTTTCACCAGGTGCTTTGAGGTAGACTGAGATTTTAACGGTTGTGTATGATAATTTTAGTCTAAATCGGTTCAGTCCAAAGCTATTCAGAATGAGTTTGGACAAACTTCAAACAGTTCACCCGTAAGAAATCTAAATTGAAGCTGAGGAAAACATAAAAAGCAAATTTAAAGAGATTTTTTTTCCCCAGCTTTCTAGAAATTGATAGTTTAGAGACTTCCCAAGCCTCAGCATCCTCAAACACGACTCCTTTGGGATTACTAATGTTGGGGGGTGGGAGCTTTTCCAGTGTTACCGGAACCACTATGTTTGTGTCACACGCATGTGGTTAATGAAGAAGTGGGGAAGTAAAGCTCAGCACAGAGCTAGGAATGGCATTAGGCTTTCCAAGTGTCTTCATCTCTGAGCAGGAAAGCCCCCAAAGACTGTGTGCACAGGGCTTTGGGAAGAATAGGGCCTTTTCCTTCCAAATTGGAGTCATCAAATCGTGCTGTTCCCAAAGCCAGCCAGAGCTTCTCCATGCTGCTAGCGCCGGTCACAGGAAAGCAATGTAGGTGCAGTCCCTAAATCCTTCCTAGTGGCTATTAGGGACCCCTGAAGGTGAGGGCCATAGTAAAAGAAGTTACTAGTCTCCATCCTGACTGTATCAGAGAAGGAGAAATAGGAATCTGTGTGCTCTGAGCTGGAGAACACCAGTAGCTTTTGCTGAGCTGATTTTTTTTGAGCCCGGTGGGTACATTTTCAGTGTTGTAGAACCAGGTTTGGGGGCAGGGGGGAGTCAGAGAAATCATGTGAAGACAGAACGGCAACAGAAATGGTGCCTAAAACTGTGGCCGTCTTCTCAGATGAGGATGGTGCACATGCAAATCTGTACACAACAGAAATCCGTCACCTGTGACAGTCTCTCCAGATGAGGGTTCACCCACAGAATCTGTGTCGTGGCTCCTGCTATGGTGAAGCACGAGCTTATGAATGGGGTTATTTGGCAGGGCAGAGTGCAGGCGGTTGCTGCCCGCCTTCCTGTGTTGGAGCCTGGCTGTCCTTACTGTAGAAACTTTTTGACTATAAAACTAGAAGTTTGTGGGTTTCTTCTTAAAGAGCTGGGAATGGACCTAGCTGCTGAGCACTGTTTACTTTTACATGGACAAGTAGAGAAACAATATTTTTCTTGTGATCCACTAACTGCAATCTTCTGGTCTGTGATAGTACTACTTTCACCGTTGACTGCGTGTTTATACACTATATATTTTTATATATATATATAAAAAAATTACAGTACAAGCATTTTAAAAATGTGTTTACATTTGCATATGATTTTTCTGTGGAATGATAGCTGATTGCCCTTGACTCGTGGAGCACAGACATTTGTCAGTAAATGATTAAAGGAACTTGCAAGCAATACACAGTTTCATAAAAATTAAAAATGTGGAAGTGGTTTCAGTTCAACATTGATGTTGCATTTTATTAATAATTTTTTTCCCAGGGATTTAGCTGAAACATAGGAACAAAGGCTCTCAAATACAGAGGGAAGTTAAATGAATAACCAGAATTGTTTGGCAGGTATTTTTTAAGGACCAATTTAGGCAGAAGTTTGGGTTTGGAGGGTTTTTTGGTTGTTGGTGTTTTTTGTTTTTTTTTTAATGGCATTTTGGCCTCTGTGCTTTCTGTTTTATTTCCTTGTATACTGTAAATCTCAGTGGCTTTTTCTTTTTAAGTCCTATTTATACTATTTTTGGTTCTGTCTGAAGAGTTAAATGCACAGAATTTAACTTTATTGTACAAGAATGTTTCCAAGACTTTTATTCCTGCTGTATTTTTCTTCAGTGGTTGCATGTCCTTACAAAAGACAAACCTGCTGCTCTTTCAGTTCTCAGTGGTGCTTAACCATGATTTTTGCATTAGGTGCTGATTTAATTTTGTTCTCCTTGAGATGGTCCTTTCATAATAATTCTGAAAAACAAGAGCGTATTTTGGAATAAGCCCATATCCAAAATATGAGGTTTCTATCATTTCCTCATTCACTTTGAATGGATTTGTGTAATAGTATAGATTTTTAAAAGGTGAGTAAAACATCAGGGGCTTTTCTTGGCATTTCCCTGAGTATGTATTTGCCCTTCATGGAACAAAGGCTCGTATTAGATAACGGATTCTCCAAAGCGCTGGGACATGGCTGCAGCCAGCCAGCCTTCCTGCATGCTTCTGCAAAACACGCCTCAGGTTCTTCTTAGCTCATAGTCACTCCTGAACTTCTGTGCAGAGGTGCAGTCTGTTGACATCTGTGGATAAAGAGGATCGACTCCACCCTCTTCTTCACCAGCCATCGTCATCTGCGCTGGGGAAGCAACGAGGAGCCTGGTAGAGACTTGACAAAGCCTCTAGACCTGTGGGGAACCAGCCGAGAGATGAGTACTCACAGAGTTTGTCTCTGTTCCAGGCTGCTCTGCAGCTGTATAACGTGCTGCCAGGCAGATGGGAGAGTCGTCGTCCGGCTTGGTTTGGCCTGCGGGCCTCTAGGGTGAACTTAGACTCAGTCTTTTAGCTTACCTGGGGAAGGAGAGCATCACCCAAGACTTTGCGACTCGAAGACTGGGGATCCATTCCCTGTTCCACTGCACGTTTCCTGAAGGAATGGGAAGGAGCAAACTTCTTCGGTTGCTGTGCTGCTAAATGAAAGAGGGCTGGGAAGCAAGCGTGGACTCTGAACTGCCAGGCACCTCTGCTGCTTGGTCTCTCTGGTACAGCTGTGGCCTCTGCTAGCTTGCGCTCCCTGAAGACAGTGCTCGGGCATGGCTGAGAGGGTTGTGTGCACCAGGATCCATTCCCAGTCGGCAGTAGGGACAAAGTGTCACCTTATTTGACTCCTCCTTGCTAGACAACCGTCCAACACTGTCCCACTAGCATTATGCTTTCAAACTGTGTCCCGGAGCATGCAGTACAGTCTCAAGCTGTCGAAATACCACTTCAACAGGCTGTAGCACAGCCTTCACATTATCTCTGACATTCTGAACCGAAACCCTTCCCTCCAGCCCCAAATAATCATGTATTAGGGCCACAGGGTTACCGCATTTGGCCCGGAGGAGATGCAGGGCCAACTGCTGTGCAGCAAGGATGAGGCCTGGCCAGGCAGCTGGGCTTCAGGTTCAAAGAACAGCCCTTGGCCCGCTTCTCTGTAGTGGTACAGCTCAAGCCTTGGCCATGTAGAGCCGTTGTTCCAAGCTCTTAAAATAGGGATAATATCTCAGTTTGCCAGTGGGACCAAGAATTAGAGAACAGGCAGATGCTAGAGGTCAGCCTGGATGAACATGGTGACACCTCTTGTACTTAGAATCCTGAGAGTCTTCTTAACCTTGTTACCTACAAGTAAGTCTCCTGCTGATTACTCAGTTTGTGTTTTGTTTTCCCAGTGCATGCCTTTGCTTGCAGATGTGGTTCGATCTTTTAGGGAACATTTTAACCTCCACAGCAAAATTTAAGCATCTGTTAGCTCAAGACTGCAACTAAACTGATTGCATCTATAAGCTGTGTGGACAGTTTTATTTTGGAATAAAAGTGCTTTATCTTGATATACCTTAAGTCAAGAAAACACCCTTTGTGCTTTCGTGAAGCCAAGGAGGAGGAAGGTTTTGCATACAACGCGATATTATCGCTGCGGTTGTCAACTGTTTGCTTTAATGGAAATTTAAATCAGGTTGCATAAATCAGTTTGTCTTCAAAATCCTTGCCTCTCTTACACTTCAAAATCAGATTCAGTTTTACTGCTGGCATCACTCTGCTCTAGAAAACTGTAAGGGGTAGTCACTTGTTAATGTAGAAAGAGAGAAGGGGGTGTGGCTCAGACCTTTTACTTGTAGGATCTGCTGTGGTCCCTACACAGCATCTTTCCTGAAGGGCAGGTCTTTTGAACTGTGATTATTATTTTTTTCTTTGTTTGTTTGTTTGAGAGAGACCTTTATTCTCATTCTATTTGTTAGCATGTTTTCAAATCTTTTAGTGGAACTGTGTTGAAGCCTAAAATAGACTATCCTGCAGCCCTTGCACAAAAAACAAACATGAATGCAAATGCTAGAACTGCTCCCAAATGTATTATATAAACTCAGAATTTCTTTACTACCGTTTAATAAAAACTGTATGAGAAAAATAACTGTACTCAAACATTTAATTACTTATTTTGCCCCAAACAGGTTAGGTGGTGGTCCTGATGATGCCAAGGAGATCATGCAGCACAAATTCTTTGCTGGCATTGTTTGGCAAGATGTATACGAGAAAAAGGTACTTACACAACTCTTCTCCCAAGGTGAATTGTAGCTGTGGATACACTGAATGTCTCAAATTTTGTTGCCCTCTGTAAGGTACACAGAAGCTCTCCATGGAAGAGGTTTGCCTTGTTCTTAATAAGGCTAAATTTCTTCATGTTTCTTAAAATCCTGTAATCAGATTACTTCTGAACCAAAGCTTTTTTTCCACAATGAGAGGACTATGTCTCAACGAGATACTTGTTTCTGTGACTGAATAAGGAGGGTGTAACCAAAATTGCTTCCAAATTTAGACAGTATATAAGCTTTTAAAATGGCTTTTCCTGTGAATTCTTGTTGCCATTTCTTGCTATCAACTGACGTGTCCCTCGCGAGCCCAGGAGTTAGTGTTGGTTCCTGAGCAACTGGAAGCAAAACTTCCTAGAAGCAGTAGTGGAAGATGGGCTGTTTGTTCCCTTTGCATTTTTCCTGTCTTGAATGATGAAATTAGACCAAATAGGCAAGTGCAGAGAAGTGTAGACTTTGACATCAATCCAAACCTAGGTGGTGGTTTTTTGGTTGTTTTTTTTTGGTGACAGATGGCTGATGTGAAGTGTCTGCACTTCATGGTGTTTCTCACTGGTTTTCCCTGAGACCCACTGAGTTTGTAGGCTTTCCAGTGGGAACCACTAAGGTCAAAGGGCCCAGCCCTTCCCGTATGAGCGTGTTTCATCAGTTGTCTGTGCCTCCCTGTCCCTTCGTTCACAGATTCCACTCCTCCAAGATGCCCTGCTTCGTGCTCTCAGGGCGATCTGCTGTTGTCCTCTCCTATTTGATTCTCACCAGCCACATTTTCCGTAACACTCACATGAAATGCAGCTAACTAAAACGTGGGTCTGGTGATTCAAGGCTCCCATCTACTGGTGCCACGCGATCTCACTCAATCTGAGCCTTTCCCGATTTCCCTCTTTCCCCCTGCAGCCCCTCATGGTATCAGATCTCATTTGATCTCTAAATACAGTTTAGTTCTCCCTCCAGTTGGTGGGAGCAGGTAAGAAACTTAGCAGAAACTGAGTTTTAATTCTTTGGATTCTTTCAGTAAAACTAATACAGTGATCTGTTAGCAATGTTTGTATTCTTAAAAAAAAAAACAGAGCGTAACACCACTGGTTTCCATACCGTAGTGGGACAATTGTCCAGTGCTTGTATACAATTACAAAGAGTGCTCTGTTTCCTTCTCTTCTTTCACTTCCTCACAGATTTGTGTGGCTAAAGGGAACTGAAAAATCATAAAATAAGGTTTTGTGCCTTGAAAGTGTAGATAAGAGTTTAGACCTCTGTTCTTTCAAAGCATCCCTTGAGGGAGAGCTGCATGTGGTCATGAGGGCAGGAGGGAGTTGCATGAAGTTTATTCACTATAATGTAAAAAGTATATTTGAATTACTGTTTTAAACAGTAGGTTATCCCCGTTTTCACCCAGCTGACAGGCTGAATACTTGGGCTTTTGCTGGTTTTTTGCAATTTAAGATAAAAAGTTGATAACGGGGCTCAAATGTCTTCAGTGAAGTTATGTGTTCTTTGATGGCAGTCCTGCTTCCCTGAATGGAGGAGAAATTGCACAATCTGGAGGCAATTTATTTATCCATAGGACTGAGAAAGCCTACATAAATTGTCCCATAGTAGTACTGACTCAGATTGTTGTGGAAACTACCAGGAAATTCACATATTTTGGAGACAAGTGTGCTAATTGAGACTATTTCTGACCTTGGCATATCCAAGGAGACTGGATTCTGGTTTTACTCCTGTCCCGGTAGCATGTGCATCTGAAATTGGATGTAAACCATTACCCACTGTAGAAATAGCCATGCTGTGCAAATGAAGAGATTTCAAAAAGCCTGTGAGTAATTGCTGCCTACGTTCTGGGTGGTCCAAAGAGAATCTTGCAGCATTTACCTGAAATGCAGTCTCACGGATAAAAGCTGAATTTCGTCAGCTGCCTAGAGGTGTTTGTGTGCTAAGCTTGGTTACCCGCTATCTCCAGATAATGGTGAATATGTTTATGAATATAGGCTTGGGGTAATCGAGAACACTTACTTTGTAATTAAGCTTTTTGGAAATGTAGTTTTGCTTTGAATTATAAGGAGTTTTGAATAACTGGGGTTGTCCCAAGAATATAAAATATTCATTAGACTCTTCCGAAAGAGTGTCGTTACTTGTCTCCGGTGCAAAGAAAGGTGGGATTTAATTCGCAGTATTTTGCCCACCCACAAGCGAAACATATGCAATGAGATTTTAATCACATGGGTTTTTTTCTGGTCTTTTCTGTCTCTTAAGCCTGCGGGTGTCATGCTGGTCTGCAGCAGTGGGAAGCTACAGGTGGCACCTCTCCGCCAGTTGAACTGCAGAGCTATTGCAGTGACAGCTTTTCAGTAAAGCAACATATTTGCTTGGTAAAGCCAGCGTTAGAGCTTTCTGCGGCTTCCCCTCTGTTTCCAACTTAATGTTCTGAATTTGACAGCTAGGGAGAAAAAAATTGTATTGTGGGTGCATCGTAATCTGTCTCAAATTGCTTTTAACAGATACTAAAATAAAAGGGAAAATGATACAGGCAGCGCTAGCCCATTACACGTGTGTTCCGACTTAGGATTGCTGCTCCGAGTCATTCTGCTGTGCATAGTTCAGGTGTCTGCTGCAGTGCCCAAGTCCTAAATCACTCTGTGCTGCGCACAGCAAGCTAGAGCAACTGGGAGCACTGCGAGTGCCAAAACCACCATTAGCTGGAAAGGACAGCTAGAACTTCACACACACACGCATGCACAGCTTGGCAAAAACAGACCCAGGTTCGCTTTAAGGAGTAGGCAGACAACTGCTATAAGGAGACAGAGAGTAGAGTTAAAATATGAAAGAATGCTCATCCTCAGCAGGGTTTTGATACATAATCTGCTGGTTTGATTTGATTGAGAATAGCATTAACATTATAATGCGAAGCATTCCCTCTTCAATAGCTTCAGGAGGACTGTAAGGCTCAGAGTGACTTGTGGCTTTGGGATATCCTGTTTCCTTTTCCTTTTTAAATTCAGGACATAAAGAGCACTTCTAAGGACCTAATTTTTTTCACAGGAACATTTGCCAGGCTCCTTTAAGCCATCCTTGGGCACAGAGGATCATTAATAATTCAAAAAAAAGATGATGAATATATACTGTAATTGTGCTCTCTTATAATAAACAGAATTTTTATGTCCCTTAATTTTTAAATATTGTTTTTAAACTGTAGAATGGTTCTTTGTATTTGGAAATATCACCTTATGTGTAGATTACACTGCTTCAAGTCTTTACGTTGAAAATGAAGGAGTGTCATTGGACTGTTGTTTGTAAGACAGGACAACACTCTGTTAGGTGCTCTGAAAACAGATCAGAAAGATGATCCTGGCGATAGGGAGCTTGAAGCTAGTGCTTTTCTTATTCACCAACTTGCCAAGCAAATGATCCTTCAGGTCTAAGCCAGAGGAAAAGTTAGGGGTGGGGAAGAGGTGTTTTGTACACTGAAGATTTGCTGATGTTTTCCAGGTAGTGATTTCTGTCAGTGGTGTTCTTATTTCTGTAAGAGCAGAAGTGCAAGTCTCGGGGTCACTGCCTAATTCCAGTCGGAGCAATTTACCATTTGCCTTCATAAACTTTTCCCTGCAGTTTCAGATTGGAAGCCATATACTTCCTCTGTCACGCTCCTAAATTGTTGCCTGGTGTGGCTCTGTGCTATTAAAAGATGGCCATGCTTAACCCCAGCGGTGGGTGAACTGAGGCCCAGCGCCGAGAGCTATTACATGTCCTCTGTGGGAGGGCTAAGAACAGTGTTTACATTCTGTTTCTACCGCATCGTGCAGCGGGGAGGTGAGCAAGGTCTGAATCCCAGCTCCGTTGCCCTCCAAAATTGTACGTGTTCCAACTCTGTGCATCTGCATGCAACCAGCTCTGCCGCCCCGCTTCCCAGGCGCGCTCCTCCTCCAGCCCCAGTCAAGCAGCTCCGCTCCATCTGGAGTTCCTCTTGCCAGAGCTTGCCTAGGTACACATGGATGATTTCTAGCCTGTCTGCCCAAGCGAGTGTCAAGAATAAAACCCAAATAGTGCGGCTCGTGGTGTAACAAGAGGAGAATGTTCACTGCTAAGCATGCTCTATTTTTTGTAAGCACTCCAGATTTTTTAAGTTCAGAGTTGATATCAAACTGCTTTTGGGGACTGGGAGTATAAATGCTTAACGTTGCTGCTGCCTTGTCCTAAATTCTCCCGGGTTGGTCCAACCTACAGCCCGGTTGCAGTCGGAGCTGCATGGGCACAGTAGCTCTGTAGCTGAAATCTTTTTGTGAACACTACAAACCCTGTGGTGATACGCAAGGCTAGCTGATCGGTTTGGTATCACTGAGCATCTTGCTTGTTCGTTTTCATCCTCCTCAAGCATGAATCTGACTAGATGCAGTTGACAATTTCCATATAATTAGGTGGGGAACCAGTATATACTATTATTTCTAAACATTTGTAAGCGTGCTATTTATTACTTGAAGAAATGTTAGGATTCCAGATTTTTCTTTCTGCAATTAAATGCTAGAGACAAAATGCCTTAAATGCCCCATAAATAGGAAGTGCATACCTCAATAAATACTTTTTACTGTATATGGTTCCTTCATCAACTGGCGTTTTTTAAACTTATTTTAGGAATGTAGGAAAAGGCACTGTAGCTTATAACTCTATTTCAAATTCTACCTGTTTCAAACAGTACTGCAAGAACCTGTAAATGGACAGAATTTTTTTTTTTTTTGCTTTTCATAGCTTGTACCTCCGTTTAAGCCACAAGTTACATCTGAAACAGATACAAGATACTTTGATGAAGAATTTACAGCACAGATGATAACAATCACTCCCCCTGACCAAGGTAAAGTTTTCCCAAATGTTGCCCACTATGTTCTCCAGATGACCAGAAATAATTTGCTGTAATTACATGGTCTCTTCAGACCATGTGAAAAAGCATCAGTTTAAATTTGCGGGTTTTCCATACATGTATTTGACCAAGAAGCTGGTAAACTGATGTGAAACTTTCCAGTTTGGGAGATGAAAAACCTGTTTTAGTGAAATTATTTGTACTGTTGTCTTTTCCAAATCTGCACGTTCCCACTGGCAAATACTTCTGCTCATGAGTTTTGCATGTGCGCATCTGCACACACACTGTGTATATGCAAGCAATCAATTGAGTATGGACTAACGTCCATATTCAATCAAAATACTTTTTATTTTCATGCTAACTGAGCATATTTGATGCTCTGAAATAGCAATTGCCAGAAATTCAGAACACTGAATATGGATTTAAGCAATGCAGCTCCTAGCAATTTTAAATGGAGACCGGAACAACTGTTGACGTACAGCAATCGGGATCTTCTGTGATGCCCACTAATGGGCTGAGGTGTAAGGCTTCCTGTTTCTTTGTCCTTTCAAGTTGTGGAAGAAGAAGGCGACAGTGAAGTTCTCTGGAATAACTTTACTGTGCATTATCTTACTGTTTGTTTACTTAAAAACGTAGCAAATGTCTACTGTTTTTTTCATTTTTCAGATGACAGCATGGATTGTGTAGATAACGAGAGAAGACCTCATTTTCCTCAGTTCTCCTATTCAGCCAGTGGAACCGCTTAATGTTTTGCAATGTTTGCCCATTCAGAAACAAAACAGACTGCATTTTGGGGACCGTACTTCAATGGACACTAGAGAACTTTCTATATTATCTGAATTACAAACTGTGTTTGTATTACGATTTAGATGAATTTGTAGGAAGCCTCACAGATTCTGTATTTAAAATAATTCTTTGATGCATTTTTTGAGAAGGAAAACAAATCCATTCTTAAAGTATTACGTCAAGGCTTTTATGCTGAATGACCATAGGTTTTTAAGAATATACACCAAAACTGTTTACTTAGAAATAATTAAGGTATTCAACATATCAGCAACTCTGACCAGAAAATACCCTTATTTTATTTATTTCATACAGTTCATTATCTAAATATAGAATCTGCACTCTGAACAATTAGATTTGTATAGGAAGATATAAGACTTTAGTAGCTAGTGCAATAATATAAGCAACAAAGTGAACAAACTCTGGAGGGTTAAGGTTCAAACTCATTTTGGACAGCAGTGAAGTGTCATCCAACTCCAGAAAACCAACTATAGGAACAGCATTAATGGCCTCAGTGAGGTAAATCAAAAAGCAAAAGTTATTTTTGTTATAACATCTGCTACAAGACATTACATATCAAACTGAATCCAGTGGAATTGCCATGTCATACAGATGAGTATTCCATTCTAGACAGTGCATTTAATTATTCCATTTGCATAGGGTTTAGGAATACTTCATAGGATTGGCTTCTCAGAATCTAGAAAACGCTTGATTTACCAATCTGATATGAAATGCAACAACGCAAAATCACCCACTTTCACCACTGTATAAAAATACCATACAGGTCTAAGTGAGAAATCATCTTAATGAGTGAGTCAGCCAGACAAAAGTACATTTTGGCACTGAAGTAATGACTTGTTGCCGCTTTTTTTTTTTATGAGAAGATATATGAATATGTATAAACACTTAATAATTTTTTGCATCATGCCAGATCATTTCTTCTTTCTTGAGTGTGCATTAAAGGTATCAGCCAACGGTTCATGGTGCCTTCTCACTCTTGAAGATTCACTCTAACAGTGTTTCCCATGTATAAGAGAAAAACTAGGTTGAAACTTCATATGTGTTTGAATAATAATGGTGTTCAAAAAGTGAATTTTTTTTTTGTTTTTCATTTTTAATCTTAGTGGAAAATTCCCCACACCCTATTTTTGTTGTATCATGTTTCTTTGTAATTTTCATAAAAGCAGTCTTACTCTGTCTCTGCTGCGAAGGAATTTATTCCATTGTAGGTTGTGTTCTCTTAAATTGCTTTTTTTTTGTTTTTCATTCTCTTGACTGTATAAAAAATGATGACATGTACTGCAGTTAACTAGCATTTAATTTTTTTTATTTGAAAGGGAGTGTATTATGAAAACCCTCGCTTCCCCTTTCCATCAGAAACCGCTGTGTTTGCACAGAGAGCCCATCACCCTGACTTTTTTTTTTTTTAAACAACATTCAACTCTAGTATTTTTACTCATGATATGAAAGTTTCCCTCCAAATACTTAAATAAAAATTGCTTTAACAAGTTAGGTTCTTATTTCTTGTGGTAGGAGCCTTCTGACTTTGTAGAGATGGCAACAGCTGCTCCAGTTTTTTGAGTCTGATGTGCAGATCACTGAGGGATTTAGGCTTTTCTCCCCCTCCTTGGTTGTGTCATCTCTGTGCTGATCATTATGCAAAGATAATTTTGGAAAATGTTTGTTAAAAGAAATATGCCCTGTGCCAGAAATAGTTTGTCTTGAGGTGAATGAGGACAGGCCTCATTTTGCTGTTCTCCTGATGGCTGTGCGATTGTGTTACTGAGGCCCTAACCTTCAAAGGTATTTCTGTTCCAGTCACTCAGGCCAGTGTACAGTATATAACACTGCCTTTCCTTTCTAGGAACTAACATTAATCATTTCTAGGAGGTAGTTACACAAGGCTGGAATGTCCTTTTTCAAACAAGAATACAGAGAAAAATAGACGAACGTCCAAGAACAACTGCAGTATGCTTCAAACTAAGCACAGAAGTTGCAACTGTAGTAAGCCATTAAACATCTAAACTGCTTTTTGGTTCAAGGAATAGGCTGTAATTCCCAGGAGAATTTACTGCACATTTTATGCAAGGAAGGAAAGCGAGAGGAGGGATCTGTGTCTCTGTAGAGGAAACCTTGCGCTGATGCTGGACAGCCTGTCCCCTTCTGCCAGTCTGACCTCCCGACTGCTCTCCTTTGCTTCCAAGCCTTCCACTGAGTTTGCAGCCAGCCCGGGGACGAAGTCCAAAGAACTCTTCTGCAAGTCTACAAGCCCCGACAAGTTCTGAACTAACACACTTCGTGCATCCAAATATAGGCAAGACGAATGAACAAAGGTTACCATCATCTGCCCCAGGAAAATCTGGTCTTCCAAATGCAGGAACAGACATGGATCGGGTTGTTCTGTTGAGGCCGATTATGTCTCAAAACAGTATTTTTCTGCCAGTTGTTGCTAATGGATTTTTGGTTTAATTCCCATATATAAAATGGAACTCAAAAAAAAAAAAAAAAAAAAGCTGCCAGAAAACTCTGGGAATCTTGGTATTGTTAGCAACAGGGAGCTGTGAGGGCCACACCTGAATGCCGGGTCTTCTGGATATCTTCCCTCATTTTGCCTGTGATTATTCAAAACACCTTGCCTGTCATCTATAATTGAACGATTACCGGCATTACAGCTGTCTGCCTGCAAACGTAAAGTGTGTTCTTCAAATTTAGATTTAGCACAGAAGATGAGCAGTCGCATATCCATCACTGTTAGCATCCTCTTGTCTTTCCCTACCCATCACAAAAGTCTGTGACCTGAGCGCCGCTCACCTCGGATTGCTTTTGTACCGTATATCCAGAGACTGCTTAAATCTTGCATGTTCCTTTTAGCTCTTTGATTTGAAAACCCAAAACTTTTCTAACTATGTGTACAGTCAAAACCTCCTCATTCTGCCTTCTGGCATTGCCAGACGTCATCTTGCTCTGGTGTTGCACATTGCAGCAAAGATGGTGCATCCCAAGTGCAGAACGCTGGTAGCATACGTACGTTACAGCCCAGGAACTTGGTTGTAAACTCAGGTTGGGAGAAAAATAGAAAAAAAAAACCCAAACCTTTGCAAGCGCAAATAAGTAACACGCGGTTCTCTGTGTGCCACTGGCTGCAGTCAGAAGATGAGGTCGGCTGAGCACTGCTCGAAACAGAGAGACACAGCTGCTTGTGCTGCTTGGGGTTAGGAGACGTTGGCAGAAGCCAGGTAATTGTGCAAATTCCATTTTATATTGTCTTGTGTAACTAAAGCATCCAGTACAATCCCATTAGGATATGGCAGGCTGTTCTCCCTTTAAACTGGGTGAAGATCAGTGGTTTTTATCATTCCCAGCTCTGCACAAACTATGACCTCTTGCCCCCCACAATAAAATAAACCGTGCTTGCTTCATTTTTCCTTCTACACCATCACCCCTCCCGAAGGTAACCTCCACGTGCTCTCCAGCCGCTGCAGGGCTCTCGTGCAGGCCTTGAGTGTCTCGGCTCCTATTTGAATTTGTTCCCAGTTTTGCACCTGAGAAACAAATTACGATCGTTTTTGGAGGTTTGAGGGTAAAAACTTCCCCTGATTGTTTGAATTGGATGATCTTTGCTTTAACTGGGGGTGAATTCTCATCTGCTGCTTTGGATTGCTTATGTGCATTTAAATGCTCAGTACATGAGTACTGCATTCTTCATACTCCTAAGTGTTTGTGGTTTTTTTTTTTTAAATCTTTGTCAGAAAAAATACCCTTTGCTTTTTAGAGAGCGTATGCTTAGTTAGATTTTTATCTCCAGTAGAAGGATTTAGGATGGTGGTCCCAAATTAGAGGTCACAACCTATAGTGGGAACGCAAACACAAGGGGACGGAGTTGCAAAAGAGAAGCCCGCACATGTAAAGCGCCTGTGAGAGTCGCCTGGGTTTTCTGCCTGAGCAGTTTGGGAAATGATAATTTAGGAGGAAGGTTTGATTTGTTTCACTGTGTCTGAGCGAGCTTCAGAGGTAAAAACACATTTGAAGAAATGGGCGAATGTAAAAGGATCTTGTTTCTTCAGTGTTGCAAATGAGTATGTTTGTCTTCCACTTTTAGCTCAATTTTCTTAATAACAGGGAGGTTAATTGCCACTAGAAGTAAAACGAAAAGAACACGCAGTGCCTATAGCAAATGGGAGCTTATTATCCCCAATGCAGCTGAGTGTACAGACGCTTGGTAGCTCTGTCTAATGGAACATATGTTGCATTCTAATCAGGTGATGACTACTTGCTCTGTCTGAAATCCTTTTCAACAAACCCATTCTGTTACAGTAGTCCCTGCGTGCCACTTTTTTTTTCCCCCTTTTTGTTTTTTTCCCCCCCTTTAATTTTTGTAACTGCTGGTCACCATCCTGGGTTTGTGAGCATGGTGGGTTCTTTCTTGAGGACCAGATCAGGGACTTTGTATGTGAAAACACGACTTCCCTCTGTGGTTTTTCAGCGTGCTTGTAGCTGGGTTCTCGGTTTCTCCCTCGCTGAAGCACTGCTTCCACGTGGTTGTCTGCCCGCTACCGCTCACGACCCGTTTCTCTCAAGATGGACTTCATGAACTTCTTCCTGTGTTAAATGTAACCCCGGTCTATGCTAAGATTCCATTCTTATGAATTTTTCCACACTCTTTCTTTGTGTCTTCTGTCATATTACCGTAACTGCTTGTATTTCGCATCGTCATCAGGTCTTCGAGTTTGTTTCAAGAAGATAATGACCGCACAGACAGCGGCTGCTGTCTTTTCTGAATTCTGAGGGTCTCTCAAATTCTGCACATTTTTAAAGTAATACCTAACTTTCATCCCACAGAAGATACTATAATTATTTTGAGTACAAGAGAGAATTCTTCACAAAAACAGAGAAGACGCAATCCCTACCCCAAATATTGTGATCTTTTGTTATTTGTAAACTCTACCATAGCTGTTTCCTTGCACTGGTATGTTTTTACAATACTGCCGCTGTTAGCCAGAAAACTGGTGTGTAGTACTGCGAAAAGCTGTATCAGAACAAAAACCAGTGATTGTGCTCTTCAGCACAGTGCCTGGGAATTCATTGAAACTGGATGAAAATGATGAGAAAAAAATACATGCTTAAAACATTATGTTGTTTTGGAAAAAAGCGAAACCAGTAATACTGTTCTTCCTTCAGCTTATTGAAGTACGGGGACTGGAACAAACGGGACTCCTTTGGGGAAGTCCTGCTGACCGTGCTGGGAGCAGGGGCACTGGGCCAGACGAGCTCCAGAATCCCTGCAAGCCTCAACTAGTCTGTGAGTCCGCTGGATGGGTCAGGTCCTGGATCTGAGAGCATGTGCTTTAGTGAAGGAGGGGCTTCATGGGGTTTTTCCCTATCATCATCTCTGGTGTGTATTTATACTTCCAGACGGACACAACCTCTCTACTACTTCCATACAATCTATGTGACTCAGCACCAGCTTTGCTTTGAGATGCTTCCAGTAGTACAAATCCTGCATTCTTCTCATTTTCTTTTATGTCCTTGGCCCTGGTCATCCCAAGTTCACTGCACTTACTGTTTTAAGCAAAGTATATATCTTTGTTGCATTCGTACACGTTTTATTGCATTATAGTTTTGTACGTTATTTTCTCAGGGATACGAAGAGTACCTTGTACGCTAGTCTAGTGTCGCTTGCTGAACTGGAGGTCATCAGCGCATTCCTCTCAAGCGGGGACACCAGCGCTTGCCCTCGCGCTGCTTGAGATGGGTGCATGCAGGCTGGATGCTCTGGGTTTCCTCCCGAGATGACTAGGAGAGAAAGCCCTGAGGGATGTTTGCCCTTTCAGGTGAAGGATGATGTCTGCTTCGCAGTAGGATCTGCGCTCTAACAGGATCCTTTGGCTGTTTCTGAAAGGCTGCATTAACACCATCACCACCAGGCACTTTCACATCTGCTTGGTTTTGGTGGTTGCAGCTTTTCCTTTCCACAGCATCATGCCCAAAATAGATTCCTTTAATGTTCTTTTCACCTGTCTGACACAGGGCGCTCAGAAGTTGTTTCTAGTGCAGGCTGGAGCTGCCAGCTCGGGGAAGGTGGCTGGCACCGGGAGCTTCGCAGCCGCGCCCCGGGGATTTGTGTACGCTTCCAGTTTGCCGGCTGCTGTTGAAAGTGCCAGTGTGACTTGGGTCTCCTGGCAGAACTGAATCCAGCAGCTCACCGCGTGTCAGCAGCATCTCACTCGGGGGCCCCACAACAGCTGAGGGCAAGGCCTGCGCTGTAGAGGCTCCTGAAATTGGCTTTTTGTTTTTAATAATTCAGTGAAGTGCAAATCTGACTAGGAAGAACAATTGCACCACCTTTTCCCACGCACAGGCCTGTCATGTGGGAACGATACGGCATTTGAGTGATTTTTTTTTTTTTTTAATAGCTTATGAACTTTTCTAATATATTTGAGAAATTGCTCCAATGATTTTTAAAGGCTTTATGGATGTGCAGAAGGATCAAAACATAAGCCCTTTAATGAACTTTAATAAGGAAAATGGAGTGATACTGTTCTTAAGATGGCTGCAGCATATAGTAAGCTTTCCATACGATGTGTTCAGCCGCTGCAGTCGTTCCTTATTCTGGTGTTATTGGGGGAAACGAAGCTAACCAGGCAGGCAGGAATACCTGCGGACAGTCCGGCAATGAGTATAAAATGAAACTGAATAAAAACAAAGTGGAAAGAGCAAGGTCACTTGGTGCAACTGCAGACTGGCGAGTCGCAGAGGAAGGCAAGTATAAGAAAGCAGAACAAAACGTACTTATTTACACAGGTGAGGTTGTCATAAGTTTGATGTGTAACTAACATAAAGGGATTAAACTTAGTATCTCCCTTTACCTGATTGTAAAACTTGAAATCACGTTACCTTTCCAGAGTTTTACTTTCTGTGCTCATTCGCTCAGCTGTTAAGGAAGTGGCGATCAAAGGTGACTGCTTGTTATTTAAAATGGCTTTCTCTTTCATTCTAGTGAGCAGCAAACTGAGTTGTGATGAGGGTGATGCTTCCCGGGCTGCCCAGTAGTTTTCCAGGTAACTGAGAAACGTGGCACATCTCTGCCTTGCTGGAGGCAGGAGAGGTATCCTAACCCTACAGGAAAGCACTGAGGTTGACCGATGGAGTCCGTGTGTGAGTGACGCAGTGCTGCCTGGCGTTCCTCTGTGCAAAACAGCCACGTCAGCTTTCTTTTCAGATCAGTGCTGGTGGCCTGGTTTTTATTAGCAATCTCTCAATAATGAAAAAACACATGCACATTACGAGAACGGAAAAGGCAACAAAGACACTTTTCTAATGTGGAGAAAACCCTAGATATAAATACACCTATTTTTCTAACAGGTTCAGCTGAAATTTTCACAGCACCAAGATGCATGTGTGCACGTCTAAGTAGCATATGACAGGGGTACGCAGGCTGGTGGAGGCCCCGAGCACTCGAGGGCTGCTGGAGAGGAAGGCTGTAGCAGCACAAAGAGGCTTCCAGCTCCCCATCTGGAGAAATCCCCCACAGGAGCACAGGCAACGGTAAGGCCATCTGTCTGTCTGCTGCAGAGCAGATCTCTCCTGGGAGCAGGACGAAAAGCTGGCACATGGAGGTGGGCTTTCACTTCCCTGCTGCACGGAGGCTGGATGCAGATTGCTGGGTGTTACCTGCAGAGACCAGGCTGCTCTAGTCCATCCCCTCTCCCTTTTTTTAGTCAGTTTTGTCTGAATTCCAGTTCTCTTTATTTCACCTTTTGACTTGTTCCTTACAACACCTTCCTCCTTCCCGTCTCTTCCCAGCAGACAAGAAACAGTGGATTTCTTCCTCCTCTCCTGCCTTCTCTCATTCTTTTGTATGCCGCCTTAGCCTATGTCAGATGATCTGCAGTCCCTTCTAGGTGTGTTATGAATTTTGTAATATCTCTTACTTCAAATAATTATTTTCTCTTGGGCAGTGTCCTGATGCTGGATGCTCCTCAGGTCGCTGTGGAGACTTCAGAGACCCGATACACAGCTAAGCTCCCTTTCAGACAGTAGAAGGAAGCTGCAAGACCCTCGTTCCTCAGTCTCTCGGACAAGCGCAGATTTAGTGAGCAAAAGGAGGTGTGGTAGTTAAAGCCTGTAGTGCAGCCCTGCCTTCTCCCACCAGCACTGCCTGGCTTGGCGCACAAACTGGGAGAAAGTCCTGGCCATTGCCTCCAGCGTGGGTCAGGACTGTGCCTGCTGCTGGCTGGCCATGGTGGCTTTCCTAGAAGACAGAAAATACTGGCGACAATGAAGTATTTGACTTTAGGGATGGACATACGAGCTGTACTCTATCAATGAAATCTTATTTTGGATACGACCGTTCCTTAATGTAGCGAAGCTGAGTGAGTTAATTTTGTCATGACCCAAACCTATAGGAGCACTTTACATTGGCTATATAAACCTGCACCTCAGGGCTGCCCGTAGAGTTTTGACTCGTGTTATGGCATGAAATACTGGCCTAACCAAAGGGCATGTCTCCCATTTTGTTTTAGAGTGATTTCCTACTGCTATTGATACTTTTCACATCCTTTCTGCTGCGGAAGCACAACTAGAAATCACCAGGGTAAGAAGAGGAGGTAACTGCCCAGCACCTTTCATCATTCACTCCTATTTCTTTAGTAGAGTTAGAAGGGAGTCAGTTGCTTTCAAAAAAAAGTCTGGTCATCCCTCACTGTCTGGCATCCATTTCTGTTCCGGGGCATCCCTAAATTTGTGTGGTTTTCCAGCTGGTAAATATAAGAAACCTGGGGAAAGCAAACTGCCCTTTTCTTGGCCATTTCGCTGCCTTTTTTGTAGCTTACCTTTTCATTGTGGTATGAACTATCAAGTTTAACCAATCCAGAGTTCTCTATAAAAATACAGCTAAATCCCTGATAAGACATTGACTGAAAATTGCTGATGGAAGACATTTACATATTTTCTTTAACTCTTTAAAACTCTTATAAACTCTTAAGAACGCTTTAAAATCTGGGAAACTAACACCAACCTTCTCCAGCATCCTCAAGCTGACTGCCTCCGTCTGCAGCCTGTACACGCCACTCTTCTAGGGGTGTGAGAGGCTTGCGGTCCAACTGAACGAAATTGGTTAAACTCTTGGATGCAAGACTGAATCATGCCCTTTCCCATCCCACTTCTGCAGAACCACTGAGGCTTTCCATCTCTGGCACCCATCCCTCGTTATCCCCTGGGAACCCACTGATCTAATTTTCCAAGAGGAACGGGGGGGTAAGTCCTGCCAGGCAGCTCTGTGGAAGTTGCCCAAGAAGTTTCAACACCCCATTCCTGGATGATACCGTCCCATCCTCTAGTTGCCCTGCTTGGCTCCAGCTAGTCTGCCGATGCAGCTTCAAAACAAAATCAAGACAACATAACCTCCGCATTGCTCCCTCCCTCCCCTATTTAGGCAGCTAAGTGAAATACAAACATATGGACTCCATAAATTCTTTTGTGAACGGCCTTGTGTTAAATACGGAGCCAAAGCAGTGGTTATCATTAAACAAATAACAACAACACTAGAGCGTAACACAGATGATACGCAGGCCGAGATCCTCAGCTGTGTAGCTCAGCTTGCCCAGTGACACCAGGCTGATTTACACCAGTCCTTTGGGCTTGGCATTAGTGCAGTCAGCTACAGTGCTACAAAACAAACAGGGACTCCACACGATCCTCTTCTAAACCTTAAAGAGCTGCTCTTGCAGCTTGCTAAACTCTGAATGAAATGGTGTTTTGTGGTGTTTGCAGAAGAACAGAACCGGATAGCAAATCTCGCAATAAACATACAGCATAATGAAGAATGTATCCACAGCTAAGCAAACCAGACTAAAACAACTGAAATGAAATACTGCTGGAGACAGGTTTAAATATAGACTGACTCAAAAGCATGTGAAGAGCAGTTCTGCTGCTGGGGCAAACTGTCTCTCAGTAATACGAAATGCCATAGGGAACATGTCAGAGTAGTCTGCTATAACAAATAAACACACGTGCACACACCCCCCAGCCTACTGAATTTTTTTTTGTAATTAATGGTAAATTCTTATGTACAATCTAGGTATTCCCAAAGCTGTCTGAACAGTAATGAAACGTTAGACCACATTACGTTAAAATAAGTATCAAAATAATGATCTTAAATTTATGTCACACTTTCCAAGGAGCTCGGTTCATAGCACTTTTGCTTGTGTGGCATCTGACCAGATTGTCCAAACCCATTCTTAGGGGGTGCTGCAGGGTACTGTAACTTCAGTGATTCATGCATGCAGCTGTTGGAACTGCTTGTTGGGTTGTGAAAAAGCTCACGGTGCCAAGTGCTGATCTAAGAGAACTCGGATCTCCCTCAGCCGGCTTGGCTCCGAGTAGGTACTGAACAACAGATGGTAGCATGAGTTAAGCAAACTAAGAAAATATTCTGGGCGGAGGAATAAAGTTAAAAGCCTCGCAAGAACTGAAATTGTCAAGAATATACAGAGAGCAAGTGTTGAGGTTTGAACTGGTTTTCATGTCCAAGTGATGGAGGCCACTAAAGGGTAGTCTCATTTCTGACAGTGTTTCTGAAGCACTTGTTACTATGAAAGTTTTCATTTAACTTGGGCAGAAGACACTACCTGTGAAATGAAGATTACAGACACTTCAGATACAGCTCAAAGCCACAACTCGTGCCTATTAAGCTATATTTGCACTGTAAAACACAACCAAAGAATATCTGGCACTAAGGAGAAGAAGAACCCCCAAATCACATAATTTTGCAGATTACGAACAGCAGCAGCAATGACGGGACAGCATCGTGAGCTTCGACAATCTCTTCAGCAGAGCAGGGACAGCACTACGCTTCCACAAATGGAGAACTTAGGGTGAACAGCAGTGCACAAGCTCTGGCCGTATCCATCAGTAGTATCAGCACAGCAGGGACAAAGTCAGCGCGAGATGTAAGAAAAAAAGGTTTAGCAATGATCCTCAGCACAAACACATGGATGTGTGAAAGTGCCTGGAGTAAACAAAGAGTGGAAGACTTGTACCGGTGAAGAGGGCAAGTCCCTCACAATGACTTCTAGTTCTTGGTCTCACCAAGTGCACTCCAATTTTGGATGGCTGAGGAACAAAAGCTATTTTCAGGACTTACAGATGCTTGTGTTGAACAGTGCTGATATGAGCTCACATGAATGAAGCAATTTTCTATAGAACTCCACACGATGGCTGAGTAAGAAATCTCTTGCATTCATGTGAAAATCTGACCCGTGTAAGTACACAGGTATCGTAAACCAACCCTGTAAGTAGCAGTACGTGTGACTGCACCCAACTGAGACCAAGTTCTCTCATTTGCAGGGAAGCGAGGACTTCCAGACCAATGTGGAGTTAAAACCACTCAGCAGAATATGAAACAAGGTACGAAGGAAGTATTGGAGCTGGCTTTTTTCTTTTAACATTTTTGTGAGGAGACTGTGAAAATTTGCACATTGACTATATATTTTCAGCCTTACATCTTATTATACTTTAATTCCTTATACGGTTCATCCAAAATGACTACAGTCCCAGGTTTCTAAGCTTGTTTTTACTGAGTTTAAAAATATTTTAAAATATAGTTTAGGGCAGTAAATAATCTTGCTATCATGGAAAGAGAAATCAGAACAATCAGATTACTCATTTAGTGAAGTATTACTCAGTGCAAGAAAGCGTGGGAGAATCAAGCTCCTAAAATGAAACTCGCTGGGACTGAGATACAAAAATTAATGCACTTTTATGTATGTAAGCTACTTGGCTGAAAATGTAATTATTTCTTTAGGCTCAGGAATCTATATTCTGCAAAGTGCTGCGCTCTACCACACAGCCCACCAAAACACTTAAGGATATGAGTAAGTTTCATCATATCAGTAGTTGTAGCAGAGTAAACAGGATGCGAGAGTGGACACAGTCAGACCACATATCCTTTTACCAGTTCCTCGTTTCTGACAGTAACCAATGCTTAGGAGAACAGAGGAAGAACGCAGCAGGTCTAAGAGTGCTGAAGAGTTTCAAGAGTACTATAAATTCCTAAGTGTATTCAAAAGCACCATACATGAATACACAGCCTTGGAACTCCCAGAAGAATCATAAAATACTTGTGCTGCTGATGGGCTCTGAAGGCCACAGACGCACCCTGCCTGTGAACTGGAAGTCACCAGGCCTCCTGTCTGTTAGCCTTGTCTCTGCACTTTAGGGTCTTCAGGACAACTACAGCCTCCCTGTGCAGCAGGAACGCCTCTGGATCTCACGCACAAGGGGACCTGTGCTGCCTCTGCTCTTGCTAACGCAGCCCAACATGGCTGGCCTTTACCATGGCAAGGACACGCTGGGGCTCAGGTGCAACACTCCCAGCTCCTTGTTTTCAAAGCTGTTTTCTAAGCAGTCAGCACCCAGCCTGGGCTACGGATGGCGTGACTGTCCCCAGGGCAGGACTTCGCACTTACCCTCGCCGAATCCAGGAGACCCCTGCCAGCCCACTTTCTGGCTTGCTGAGGCTCCCGTGCTGGC
The DNA here is from genome assembly GCA_020745775.1 of Theristicus caerulescens. Classification (NCBI taxonomy): domain Eukaryota; kingdom Metazoa; phylum Chordata; class Aves; order Pelecaniformes; family Threskiornithidae; genus Theristicus; species Theristicus caerulescens. The sequence goes on along the minus strand of CM036564.1, from coordinate 61,899,703 downwards.
CCCCTTCAGGTACTGACTGCTGCCCAGCATCACCCAGGCGCTGGCTAAGGGCCTGCGCTGCCCCATCGTCCAGGTCATTAGCGAAGACATCCAACAGCATCAGTTCCAGTAACAACCCCTGAGGAACGCTGCTGGTAATCAGCTGCTGGCAGGGTCACAGCCCTTTGTACCTGACAGCCCAGCAAAACTCCTGCCCGCCTTACACTTTACCTGCCCAAACCACACCTCTCCACTACAGCTTCTACAACAGTGCTCTGGGGGACTCTGTTGAAAGCCTTGCTAATGTCAAGGTGAATGACGTCCATTTCTTTCATCTGCTGATGCTCGGTTAGCCTGGTCAGACATAATTTGCCCTCGATAAATCAATCGTGACTGTTCCCAGTTCTTGCCCTTCATGTACCTGGATGTAGTGCTGGACACAGCTTTTGTGAGGATTCGCACTATAATCTTCCTGTGGACCGAGGTCAGACTGACCAGCTCGTAACTCCTCACATTGTTCTCTTCAAAGAATGGCACAACCCTCACCTTTTCTCAGTCATCAGGACCATCCCCCGGCTGCCATGGCCATTCAGAGACGATAGGCAGCAGATTCCTAGTGCTGTTAGCCTGCTCCCTCAGCACCCTCCCCTCCTTCTCAAAATCCAGCTTCACAGTCCTACTGCTGACATAGCAATCACCGTACTCTTTTACATCTTTACGAGAAGGAACGTGTATGCGATATGTTAATTTAATGCAACAAAATGTGGAATGTGACATAAGGGGTTTGGGGGGGGTGGTTTGTCTGGGGTTTTTTGTTTTTTAAGAAGAGAGTGATATAACTTACATATTGTCTGGCATATAAATATCCTTGTTTATGATACTGATATCTTAAAATTCAAAGAAAGATAGTGCAATCTATTTATGCACAATTTACATTTTGCTTTTGTCTTTGTAGACAGCAAAATGGTCCATTTTGAATTTCAAGCTATATTTTATGAATGGTACAAAGTCTTTTTGGATAAAAAAAATCTGTTTTGGAAGCATTTGGTTTGGACCTACAGATTTATGAGGGGGATATTTTAAAACACACCCCACCCAAACTAGCAGTCCAATTATAACAGTATCAATCAAGCTCTGAGGACTTAAGAAAAAAACCCTAAGAACTTGGGTAACAATCTACACAAAACTAACATAGTGATGCCACCCTGTGGCTGTAACATGAAACTTCTACTGAAAAGGTAGGGTGAATGGGTATGTTTTATCTTAAGCCTCTAATCAGATTAAAGTGGACTTCTGCCCAAGGAGCCGCTGGCAGTTTTTGGAACTCCAGGGCAAGTTTAAGAGCATGTGTATGTAGAAGAGATCAAGACAGTACCTGGTGAAACCATGTTGATTTTGACATTTGACATCTGGCCCCACTACCTGCAACTTTGTCAGGTAAAGAAACAGAAAAACATCCATATCTTACAGAGCAAGTGACAACAGAGCAAATGAGAAGAGGATCATGACTTCAACTATTACATTTGAGTAAAACAATGTAAGAAAATACAATTAAATAAATCCTAAAGTTTAAATTAAATCCTACAACCACAAAATGTTTAAGCAATAATAACCTCTGCAAGAAATAAGTAACATAACATCTATCATTAGGTTTCAATGGAAACCACAACCATGAGAACTAAAAACTGGTAATAAAAGTGTAAGCTGTAATCATTTGATTCCAGCTGAGGCTGAGGTTTTTCCTTAAGGAAAAAACAACATAACAAAAGCCCAGAATGCACAGAACCAGCAAATATCATTAAAACTTGTATTACAATGGTAGCAGTTCAAAATGCAATCTACTATAAAAAGTATATTTCAATTTCCTTAGAAATAAAGTATCTATATAAAAGAAAGTTATATACGTAACTGTCATAGTCATTAAAATATTATAAAATATACAGTGTCTGATCACTTCTATTCTATTGCAATTTTATTAATGTAAAATAGAAAGTAAGATTCAGAATAATTTTCTTTCAATTTTCTATCCACAGGCAGTGTTGGTCTTTGAATTACATAGCTCCTATTTATTTTTTAAAGAAGCATTAACATTTTCTGAAGCCTATTGGCTACTTTTAATAGGTTAGCCAATTTGCTTAGATACAAACAAAACACAACGTTCAAAGCTTTGCCACCTTCCCCTGTAAGATTCAGTAATGAAAAACCCCGAAAGGAGTGGAAGAAACAGCACAAGGAAACTCAACATCAGGGTACATGTGGTCTTTCTTAGCCTTATCTGTCCTCACGCAAAAGCCTGCTGGAAGAAAGATGCTCTCTTGGAAGAGCCTCTCACCAACCCTCTCATTTCACGGCATCTTACCTCTCATTTCACGGCATTTTACGGCAAAGCCGTAACACCCAACGTTATGCGTCAAAGTTTGGCTATAGAACCTTTGTGCTGCTGTACCACTTTTGTTCTGCCCATTGGTAGAGTGCTTCTGTTGGATGGTTTGAGGTTTTCCTCCCTCTGCTTGGACAACCCCACACATTTCTACAACAGCTTGGGATCCAAGCTTAGTCTGACAATCGATGGTAAACCGCTGCATGGAACAGAGGACAAGCTTGAGATACACAGAATAAACTGAGGAGACATACTGCCATGCTCTATACTATCTGGAGTTTCCCCAAGCACTGAGGGCTTCACACCTAGGTAGTCAGCATATTGAAATCTAGATGGAAGGTAAAGGTGGCACAAATAGCTACTAGTTGCATCATCTGCCATGATGAAACAATATAACAACTAAACAAAAATTAGAAAGGAGCAGTGTATTTAAGTTTGTACACATACAGCATAGGTGGGAGTTTAATATTGGTTAAGTTTTGCTAGGATTCAATTTTTTAATCCACTCTGATCTTGTCAAAACACAAAACCATAATGCAACTACTAGTAGGGTCCTGCATGGTGCAAGAGAAAAGTATGTACAATTTGCATAGTGCTGGCATTTGCTGTTGTCTAACTAATTCACCTAGAGGCTAGTTGTGCCTTTTCAAAAGAATCAGACTTAACAAATCTAGGGATAAAGATACTTTTTCCATTTCTACTTCTTGGTTGTGCCTTTTCAGAAAAGATTCAGAAGATTTAAACCATTGTAGATTGTTGCTACTTCTTAGTATCTCACAAATGATGGTAGCAAATATTGCACAGCAGCGAAATATAAATGTCTTACCCATAAAGAAAAAAGGACATCATTTTTCACTTACACCTAAGTAACTTGGGTTTTGTGCCCTGTCCTGAGATAAAATACAGCTGTATCTAGTTATTACCTGCCCAGAAAGAATAAAAAAAAAAAAAAAAAAAAGCTATGAATCAGCTACAAGTCAGGGTCCAAATGGGTAGGACACTAAAATGAAAGGAGGGGAAGAGGCTTAGGTGCTGGCTGTATTAAATAAAAGAGGTACCAGTCACACAATGGCCCTGCTTAGATTTGTGTCCGGAGCTAAGATTTGTTTTTTTGGGTTTTTTTGTTCTTTTTTTTTTTTTTTTTTTTTTAGGGTGTCTGATGTACAAAACATACAGGAATTACTCACTGTCTGCACAGGACTAAGGTTATTTGTGTAATCACCAAATCTGATCTACCCACCAAGAACACAACACTGCTATGAGGGATGCACGTAATGGATGAATGCTATTGAAGGAGATAACTCAAGTGTATTTGATCTTTTTACTGAAGTTTTTCATAATATTGTGTGGTTTTGGTCTAATGCAGATTGTAGATACTGGAGACTACTGAAGTCATTTACCACCTTAGATTGTCCCTAAAGGAATATCTGATATCTCTGAAACCATACATTTCTAGTATTTACTCACATATGAGACTTAAAGGAAATTGCTTTATCCTGATCGGATCAGTTGACTTCCTTTTAGACATAAAACTGTGCTCTTTGATATGTATTTCACCAGTAATGATATACAGGCCTCAGAAGAAGTTTCTTGTCCATCTGTAAAATCATTACTGTAAGATATTTTCACTCATCAACATGCTGGCTCCTCAGAGGATCTCCTTCCCTCTGAACACCAGGCAAACTTTGATTTCTGACACTGCACTGAATAGGAGGGGATGAACATATGATAACAACTAAGCACAGTATAAAAAAAAAAAAAACATTTCATGCTCAATTAATAAACCAGACAATTTCTCTGGCTCTCCTATGCAGTCCTAGGAGTACCCAATGTACAGCTCTATGACCAGTGGCAACGGACAAGGCCTCGTGAGTAGGAGTTAATTAGACAAAGAGAAAAATCCTTGGACTTCTCGCCCAAAAGATTCTTCCCTTCCCATAGGTTTTCTCTGTTGGCAATATAAAGATTTAAAACCAGTCCCCAGTCCTAGCTCCTGTTGTTCATCCAAGAACTGCAGGACTAAAGCAGGAACTTTCTTCAATAAATAAGATTTGAGTCTATTGGGAGTACAAGCACATGAGAAGCAGTTTTTCACACCTGCTGAAGCCAGAGAAGCAAATGAGCTGGTAACCACTAAAAAAAAAAAAAAAACAACACATTTCTTACATGTATGATGCACCACCCGGATGCAAGAGTTCACCGTGCTGTTCTGTGCTCCTCCTACCCTGCTCTAACCATTCTCTGCCAGCCCTCCTGCTTTCTTGCTCTCCCAGCTCTTCACTCCGCATTGGGTATCTGTCCTAATGAACAACCATCTTTCAAGGGGCAGGCTAGAGGATAACAAATAAGAACTTGAAGTTATGAAATCCGTGTCATTGTTTACAGAGGACAGCTTTCTATGAAATATAGCAGTGACTAAACGAGCCAAAAAAACATATCTACCAACTACTTTGAAACATAAATCATTTGTAAACAACATGTCTCATCTCTCTGGGAGCCTAGAAGCAAAACAGTTATTTTCAGTCTCTCACCCTTGAGAGAGAATGAGAAAAAGCAGATACATACTTAAAGGTTTCAGTTTGAAAAAGATGCTTGACTGAAAAACATTTTTGCTCACTGCTTAGAGCTTCAAATGAGACAAAGCCAAGTTTTAAAATTCTTTCCTAAAACTAACATTTAAATGCAGTAACCCACAGATTCTTCCCATTCATAAAACTCAGCTTTGTGTTTTAAGATGATTACCACAGGAACAATGTTTTTATCTGCCCTATGATACCTGACAGCTGGGAACTGCACCAGCGATCTGCCATCATCCTGACTTAATCTATTGAAAGATAGCTAATACTGTGGAATTACTGCACATTCTGACTAATAGGTTTACTACTAGCTCACCTGACTGACATAGGCTTTTGTTTCTTTGTTTTGGGAGTGGGGACAAGATACATTTTACAGTTGCTCAAAATCAAGACCGAGTAAGAACTAGTAAACTCTCCCATTTTAACCGGCTACAAAGCATGCAGAATGGGGAAACAAATGAGTCAGACTATGCCAGCACACAGATGGGCGACCTAGTAGTGAAGTGACACCCCCCCCAGGATACCCTTAAGGGCACAAATGCTTTTAAAGTGCCTCTGCATAGTTAGTTATACAAGGTATTACACTTGGGCTAGGAAGAATGTCATCTTGCACCTCATTGTGGCCCATATATCCAAAGCCACGCAACGTGCAGCTATGAAGGAGTGCTATGCAGCAACAGCTATCACCCCACCCTTTGCTAAAGCATTTACTGTTCTGTTTGGTTAGTTGCAGTACTCTGAAATGTAAAAATACCCAGTATGCTTTCAACAGCATGGCAAATAAAGATGTCCCCGCAAGAGAAGTAAGTCTCTCAACTTGCATTGCAAGGGCCTTTCAATTTCTTCAAAAAGAAATAGCTAGAGAGGAGGGGAAGAGGTAAAAGCCATTACTCCATGCAAAACATTACTAATGACAGTTGAGAAGACTGGGAAGCATGAGCAGCAAACTGCTTTGGGAATTCAGGGCAAATAATTGGGGAAACAGAGCATTAGCTAGGAGTGCCATGAGAATTTCTTTTTTCTCTCAAATCTGTTTCTTTTTTCCTACAGTCTGAAATCAGCCACTTAAGCCATCATTTTCCTGAAGTAAAGACCACTGTAGTTTTGTCTTTGGTTGGTTTGCAAGATGAAAACTCCAGTGTTTTTATTTTTAAAAAACATGGCAAGAATAATAAAAGAAAATTACTTTGAATGGCTTTCCAGTTGTGCTTAACAATAATCTCACTCCTCCAGCACAAACAGTACTAGGCCAACTGGTCTATGCAGTGATATGAAAGGAAAATGAGGAATTAACTAGTTTATGGAGATGCACACTTAAGTGATGACCATTTTTCAGACCACTTCATGAGCTATTTTTGAGTGGGTATTCAGGACAACATGAAGTTTACAGTGTACATGATCAACTTACACAAAAAAGCCGCTTTCCAAGAAAGACCTTGCAAGGATGGTACAGGAAAATTAGTCTTTGACACTGAACTATTGAGAAAAGCTTTTTTGTTCCAAGCCTGATGTACCATTGTTCTTTCTATCAAAGTTACCATGGAAAGAACAATTAAAACCATTCAAGCTGTCAGTAATCATAAGATGTCTGTGACAGTTTAAAAGAAAAAAAAATAACCAGAAATCAGCAAATTCTCTATTTGGAAAAGCCTTCAGGCCTGGCTGATTTTTTCTAGTTAGCTCACGAAGAAAGTGTTGTGCGTCCAGAACAGATTTACACTCACCTGAAAGCACCCAAGGAGCAACTGATTTCTATGCTGATCCCACAGAAGTGTGTCTTAACACGAGCAACAAGTAGAGAGACACTGAATGAATACTCTGAATTCTATATCACATAAGGAACACCAGGTAAGAGCACAAAGTGGCCCCTTCCAGACAGGCATATTACAACTAGGGAAGAGGAGAAAGTTGACTCAAAATCTAGAAACCCTTAAAATATAAAAGTTTATTCAGCTACAATATTAAAAAGTACAATATAAAGATATAAAACATAGAAATTCCATAATTCATTCACATGCTAAAAGGATTAATTGACTAGGCGTAAGGAGACTTCATGAAATTTACGGACATCTTAGCATAAAAGCTATTTCATCGAGTTTCAGACTTGAAATATTGAACAACCATTGCAGAGGACTTGCTCTCCCACATCACCATAACTAGGAACAAAAAAAGAAAACCAAAAGAAACAAAGTCAGTGTGTCTACTGTTTCTGGAACACAACAAAGAATGCCATCCTATTCCATTATCACCTGTAACCATGGGACTCCCACACAGCACACTCAACATTTCTTTATATCATGGAACTGTTAACAATGATGGCAAAAACTTAAGATTACTCCTTGGGAGTGTATTCATTCATCACTGCCCAGCATACTATATTGCTGGCAGGAAAGCAAGAGGATTTTTTGCCTCCTAGAACATTTAAATGAGAAGCTAAACTAGACTTGCACTAAGACTGATTAGACTACTTCACACAGGCATTTTATTCCCCATGTTTGAGACAGTTTTACTGCTGCTAAAGCAACATGAGAAGAGTTCCAAGTCCATCATGTGGATGAGCTAGGTATCTTGTTGGGTCTTCATATGCTACAGTCAATTTTCAAGGCATATATAATTAAAATAAGCTTAAAAGTCCAGAAGGCACTTACTCAATAGTGGAGCACAAAGAACAGGTAACTGCGTTACAGCAGCTGCAGAGCCTGATGCAGTTCTGGCAGATGAACTGGTCACACTGCGTACATGCTTCCTTGACATCAGCAGTTCTGACACACGATGAACAGGCTTTGGAAACTCCCACGGGTGGAAGTGCTAGGAAAAGACGCAATTAAGAAGAGATGTACTTCACAGAGAGAAAGCACCTACAAGTTTTAAGAACTGCAGAGTGCGGCATCTCCACTCTGCATTACATCTACAGGTGGCAGCACTTGGCAGAACCCACCTGCAGGCACCAGCACAGGGCCCGCTGCTTATAACTTTGTTGGTTCTTTTCCTGCTCAATGGCAAGGCCACTACGAGATTCTCAAGCAGGCCATACACGCAACACTTTCTAAATCCGTCGGTGAAGCTCAAATCTAACGCTTCCTCAAAAAGATACGGAAGAACTACGGAGGGACGCCCCCCACACACATACCCAACGTGTGCCAGGCAGCCCGTGGGATGGAGCCTGCCCACGGCGGGGCCACTCACCCTTCTCCGCGGCGGCGGGGCACCTCAGCAGTTTCCCGTCGTGGCCGATGAGCAGCTGCCCGCTCCAGCGGCGCCCCGCGCCGCCCTCCTGGGCCTCCCCGCCCGGCTCCGGCGAGCGGGTGACAGCGCAGGCGGCGGCGGCGGGGCCGGCGGGCCAGGCGCCCTCCATGTACGCCTGGGCGCCCCTGAAGAGCAGCCGCCGGGTCCTCTCTGCCGGCGGGAGAGGAGAGTTAGGGGCGGCTTCCCTCCCTCACCCCCCGCCGCCAGGCCCGGGCTGAGGCGGCTGGGGAGGCCTGCGGGCACAGGCCGGGCACAGGCCGGGCACAGGCCGGGCCCGGCGGCCCCGGCGCTTCCCCCTCCCCTCCGCCCCCCGCCTCACCGAAGACCTCCCGGCGGTACTCCTCGCCCCGCACGCCGCGGCTCAGCTCCCGCAGCCCCACGCGTGTTTTCAGCTGGAGCGGGGCCGCCTCCCCGAAGGGGCAGGAGCGCTTCGGCATGGCGGGCCCGGCCCGGCCCGCCGCCGCCTCCAACGGACGGCCCGTCAGCGCCGCGCCTGGCCAATGGCGGGGCGGCGGGGCGGGGCGCGAGGCGGCGGGCGGGGCGTCGCCTCAGGCCCGGCCCTGACCTCCCCTCCCCGCCTGAGGCGATGAGGAGCCGGGCGCCCTCGGTTCCCCTCGCAGGGAGCCCATCGCTTCGGCCGCAGGTAAATTTCGCTTTCCGCCGCGTCCCGACGGCTGGAAGTCGTCCCCTCCGTGCGGCTGGTCCTTGGTGTAAAGGACCCGGCAGGGCAAAGCAAAGCAAGGCTTTGAAACTCGGGTGCGTCAGTAAACCATCTTCCCCGCGAGCGTTTCGGGCTCATCTTCCTTTCTGCAGCTCCAGTGGGTTACGTTTGTGTTCAGGCTCGGGTAGTTCTTCCTAAAACTTAAACCACCTGCCAAAGTTTTAGCTGTCTAAATGCTGTAGAAGCAATGAAAATGTGCACAAGTGGAAGAATTCACTTTTTTTGAGACCAAGAAGGAGGCTGGAGAACCTCATCAGGCCGAGGGCACGCCTCAGCACCTGCTAACAGCAAAGGCGGAGTCACCGCTCAGTGGGGCTTCAGGGGCTGATCCTCGGTTTCAGTTAAATCACAGAGCTCCCCGGGACTTTCTGCTGTCATTGTGTGACAGGGAACTACTACAATTAATTTCCTATTTATAGGTAAGCTGTCTATAGCAGTCTAGGTATCCTTTCGTGGATTAAAAGCTCCACATTCAAGTCCAAGTAGCAGTCAGTCTGGTTACTGTGTATATTTTGAAAATACATTGTTTTCCTCAGGGCAAATAAGACCTTTAAAACTAGTGTTGGAGTTCCTGGCACAATGTTTTGTGTCATTTGAAGAACCTAAACAGTCACGACACTTGTATTTCTTCCAGAGATGTTTCTGAATTCAAACCGTCACCTATGTGTGCTAGGATTCTGAACAAAATCACAACCAAGTATAGGAGTGATTTTTGAATCAATGAACACCACAACCATGCTTCCATTGCCTGCTGAATTAGGTTGCAGGTACAACCATACTGATTTCATACAGGTTAATGTGATTTTTTTTTTTCTTCTGTAGAGCTGATCAGCCCAGCCTTGTGGTCTGTGGAGTGGAAGCTACGGTTGTAATGCACAGTAATTCACAACAATCCCTTCTGAGCTGGAAAGTCTGACTCCTGCCACGCTTTCTTTAGCTGTGAAGAGTTCTACTTTGGCTTTTTCTGCATGTACTTGAAATGCACGCGTAAAGATGTTCAGCAGACAATTTTCCACTGCACATTGAAAATGCATGGTCTTTTCTTTCTCTCTAAGGAAATTTCTTTGTAAATATTCATTAGATACACACCCTGATGTCCCTGAAGCTCTCTGGGGAACACGGGTGGATCAGAATGTAATCCCAGTCAGACGGAGCCCTGTCAGGACAGAGGGCAGCAGATCACACACGTTTCATTAAGATGGCACAGGGTTAAGTGTGAATGGAACTCGACTGTCTGAGAACTGGATGAAATACAAAGAAAAAAAAAAGTTAAAAGCACTGTTCTGCTTGTGAAGGAGGAGTGCTCTGAAATGCTGATCTCAGACTATGAAGTAGATTTGAAAGTGAGCAGTGTGTGCTGCAGCACTGCTGCTGGTGCCGTCACTAAAGGGCAAATTTAAGGGCACTTTTCCTGAGGGCTGATTACATTTGATGGGTGCCACCACCACCCCACTGCAGGGCAGATGCAGAAATCCTCTGTTGCAGCTACCTGAGTCAGCCTCAGGTGGTGACATCTCTTAATTGCTTTCCAAGCCTCAACCTTAACAACATCTGTTACTGATCAGCTCTTGCCTATTTGTAAGCTATAAAAGGAAAAATAATTCTGTCTGCTCTGTACCAATGTACCTTAGCATCCTACAGGGAGGGACTGGTTCATCTGCCAGTCTGTTGACTTGTTACCCAATAGAATGATTCTGAGTGTTTTATTAGTTTTGTAGCAGTAAGCCTTGAGGAAAGATCCACTGGTGATTTGGAAGCAGAAGAAAGGCTGAGATCTGATGTGGCAAAGCTTGCTGGCATCGAGCATTCATGAAAATTAATGCTGACAATTTCCCAGGTTAGTTAATGAGATTTGTGTTATGTTATGCAGCTTCTGAATATGAAAAAGCAACCCAAACAAATCCCAAACCACTAATGGTAATTGTGAAACACGATGATTTTGGTTTATCCTTGAAAATGTGTTTGTGAAAGAAAGCAGAGAATAAGACAACAGCCTTTTTCTTGCTACTTTGCTTCTCCTGTACCTGTGTGAATATTGCAGAGAAATTGCCTGGTTGATAGTTTTGTCAATTGCAGAACAAAGAAAAATTGCATTTCATTTTTTCAACAGTTTCCATTTCCAGTAAGCAATTTTAAAGAGCAAAATGGACTGCACTATGCTTGCTAAGTCTGTCCCTCCTAATATTCTATTTCTACTGGTGCTTCAAGAAAGTCAGGGCAGACACAGAAGGACCCTGGTCATAGCGCACCTTCATTGTTTCTAGCAGTTTAGCATTCAGAAATTTTCTGAGCCAAAATTTCCATCTGGATCTTAATATTTGCTAATTGTCAGTAGGCCCGCTCTTCATGAATTTGTCCAGTCCCCTTCTCTAAACTGGTAATGTTTAATTTCTTACTTTGTCTAGCAAGGTCTACAACTGCTGTGTATTAAAAAAAAAAAAAAAAGCTTTGTCAGGTTTGTTTTCAGGTTTGCCACCTGTTAATTTCATTAGGTGTCTCCTATGTCTGATTTTATAAAAAAACATTCCCTCTGCATAACATCCATGACTATAAAGATATCTGCCATATCATGCTCCTTCATCTTTCATCCAAGCCAAAACATTCTGTCACATTGAAGCACTGCTCTGCAGTGTGTCCCGATCCACATCACCTGTGCCACATCCCGGTGCACAGCACGAGAAGCCTCGAACGTGCACCCTTGCTCTGGAAAGGGATTGGGCTACGTGGGAAGGGGGGAGGGAGCCCCGGGTGCCCCAAGAGCTCTGGGCAGCAGGGGGTAGGTGGCTGAGTGCTCCCAGCGTAGCTGAGCTGCAGGGTACAGCCAGCATCAAACGTCCTTTTCTGTACCTCTCATAGTCTCTAACATCCTTCCTGAAGCTGGTGGCCAGCGTGCCAGCTGCGCACATGCTATGCATCTGCACAGCGTAAATCTAATGAAGTTTTCTTCTTGGTCCCTTCCCCAATAATTCCTAACATCTGATTCATCATTTTGACTAATACTGAGGTACCAATTGGTGCTTTCAGGGAACTATTCATAAATGGCTCCCAGCATCACTCCCCTGAGGGCTAATCACTTCATTCAGAACCCGTCACTGTGTATATAACCGAGGTTATTTTTCTCCCACGTGTGTTAGTGTGTACTTACTGACACTGCCAATTTATTGCCTGTTTGGTAGAGTGAGAGCCTAGAAAATACATAGCTGTAGCTCTTCCTAGTTGGCTTTTAGATTTGACTTTTAACAAGAATGCAGCAAACACTGGTACCTCACTGCTCATCTCCCTTCCTCAGCGTACTTATAACTACATTGAATTGCCAGAACCTTCCTCAGGTTTACTGACGTACAGTCCTCAGGATCCCACCAATCCCTTTGTAAAAATTGGAGTAAAATTCCTTTCACACTGAGAACAATTTAATTAACTATATCACATTCAGACCTGAAATACAATAGACTTTGCCTAAAAAATGTGTAGATTTAAATACTCTAGTAAGCAATGACAGATTTTAAGATTTTTGTTTCTGATCCATCTGTAAGACAGTCATGATAGAAGTTTGCCTGTCAGCCGATGCTTCCAACTACTCCACAGATAATTAGAAATAAACAGGTAGACAGAAATAAAAATCACAGACATTGCAAATCAAGACTGGATGCTTTCTTAAAAGGAAAAGAACTTACGAAGCTGGAAAAGAGCAAATAGAGGAAAATTCTGCCTTCTGTTTTAGGCAGGGTCGGACAAAATATCCACAATGGCTGATTTGGCTTTGTGAATCTAATTATTCACCAGTCTTACTTCTTCCTGTCTATGCCTTATTTTGCAAGCAACCTTTATCCATTTACTGTAACAAGTGTTCCATTTTAGGAACAGGTGGCAGATAAATAGCAATCCAGGAGATTATATTAGCTTTTAAACTGTTCCCAATGCCTAATAGTAGGCTCCCATAAGCATTAGAGGACCTTAAAAATATGTTATCCTTCTCTTCAGAATCAGGAGTTCCCTTAACGATTCCTCTCAGTTTTACTGATATAAAAAGAGTGTATTTTGGCCAACTCACTTGTTCTTTTCTAATGTCTTGATGTAAAATGGTGAAAGCAATGTTCTGGAAATTCTTTTAAGTGGAATATATGTTATAGCATCTGATGTAGCTGGCCGTGTGCCAGCAGGCAGCCTGTGTTAAGTCAGCCGGAGTGTCAGGATGCACACACGTCCTCTGTTAGGGCTGAAGTAAAGCACCATGCCCCGTGCACTCAGTCCCACCGTACTCTTCTTTCTGTGCTCTGCAACATGGATTCGAAGATTAAAGAAACCTCCTCGAATAAACCTGCTTTTACCAGAATGGCTTGGGGCGGTTTCCTTTCTTCTGGACCCTTTTCGTATCGTATCGTAGCATGTCAGCCTTAACAGACAACATGTTTACAACCCGGACCAAAGGGTTACACACGGTTCAGCCTTTATCTGTTCACAAGTGCATGTCATTTTACTATGACTCGTTAGCAACAGAGTTCACGCCCTCATGTCGATGAGTTGTTTCGCACATCAAAAAACATTTGATAAGCCAGTGATGTGCAGGATTAAGGGCTGGCTCTTGAACTATGCTGCTGTTAAGCCAAGGTTCTACCATCTTGGAACAGCAGCCAGTACTCACTCTTAAATTAGCATGGCATGGTTGAATTTCATAGCACGTTAACATTCTGCCAGCTATGAGAGACACCAGTTCTGCTCCGTAGATCAGACCAGTCGAAGGTCCCACTTACACTAGAGGGCACTCTCAAGACTGTAAATTGTTATTGCCGCTGCAGAGATCTTACTGTTCTGCTGACCGCAGCGTGCAAGGTTTACGAAGGGGCTGCTTTCTCCAGCGTTTTTTCATGGTTGTTGTTCCTGGCCTTTCCAATTGTGTGCTTTCATTACTGCTGCACACAGTTTCCTTTTATTTTGCCTTTTTAGGTTATTTTAATCTATCAAGAAAAAAGAAAACTGAGCTCTGATAGTGATAACTGCCATTAGTTGACTTAACATTGTGCCATAGTGTTCTGATTTCTTCCTCTGCAGGAGACAATGTTTTTCATTTAATACTAGGTGGTTGTCCTAAGAATTCTTTAAATCTGTGTCCAAGTGATGTAATTCCATTGTTCTATGTGGATTTCCCTGGGAGAGGCTACAGGTACCTCTGCCCTTTCCCTAGCCCCACGCAGTACAGAACATTTTCTCCCTCACAGGCATGGGAAGGGCTAGGCAAAACTTTCCTCCCTCCGCCTTGCAGCTGCATCCAGCCCTGGTCTTGTTATTTTGTTGCGGAAATGAATCCTTGCTTCAAGACAGCTTTGTATGTTGTGCCTCACACGCTTGCCTTTATCCACGCCCTAAAGCAGCCAAACAACCCAGGGTACATCCGTTCAGCTCCAAGGGACTATGTCGGTGCACGCTGGCAAAGAACCCGGCTCTCGGCCCTCACCATGGCTAACAAACGATTCCCCAGCAGCAGCCCACAAAGGGTGTTTATTTTAAATATGTGTGGCTGTATTGTCAATCCTGGATAGAGAAGATCTCTGTCCAGAAAACAGAAGCTGCACAGAGACAAAGCGAGTCCCTGAACGTTGCCAGGATAACATGCCACAGCTACAGGGACCATCACTAGCGCTAATGTGGAAATTTTCTTAGTACAGCCTTTTCGGTTGAAACCTGTTTACGCTGGGAAGTCTTGAAGGCACTCCTTCTATCTCTTTGCTCCATGCTGAGCAGTTCCCACAAGTGGTGTGATATAAGCTGTAAAAGTAATGATATTCAGTCCTAGGCCTAGCATCCAGGGTGCCAATTAACAGAATGAGACTTTTTTGTGCTGCTGGCATGTTTCCCCTGGATGGAAATCATCAACACAATTTGTGTAGGGCTCAGACTTCCATCAGTACCAGCTTTGGTATTTTAATTATGTACTCTGGTGCAAATCAATCTCTAATAAACAAAATGCCTTATCCCATTTGCAATGCCTTAACTAGCTAACATCTTTTATTTCTTCCACTTGACCTCTTTTTCATGTATATTAAAATGCATTGTAACTCATTCTATACATTTATGCTCAGTACGTTCCTGCCATGTATATGCGTTCCTCTTTTTTCTTTTTTTTTTTTTCTGCATAAGAATTTCAGAGAAGATATTGATGTGACACAATTGTATCTTCTTTTCTTCTATTGTGTCTCTCCTGTCTGCAAGATTTGGAAGTTCTCCAGATGGATGGAGAAGGTATTCAGTATTGCCTCTGTTTCTAATACTGATTCTTTATCACTACTTAAACTCTAGGAAGGACTACTTATACATGCAAATATATCACCACTGAAACTGGTGAAAATATAAAACTGTAATATCAGCATTGAATAAGTGACTGAATCATGGAGGAGCATGGCCTGACATTCCTCCTAGCTCTTCAAAATTCACAGCCCTCCAGTGTTTGTCCCAGGCACCGGTCATTCTTTTGGCCAAGTTCAGCACCCAACACATGAGCTTGCTGCTGTTTTATTCCAACTTCAGTTCTTCTGGCGAAGTTGGAGATGCTTCTTTGTCCAGCCCCTTATGTATTTCAGTACCCACTATAGGCAAGTAGAGATCACTGAAGGTATATTCTCATTTTGTCTGCAGAATGTATATACTTAAAATCAGTGGACCAAATCCTCAGGAAATGGGTTTGATGTCTTAGTTACGTTTTCCAGTAATCTTCTTTAGAAGCTACAGATAGAAACTTAATGCTGTTTCAGAATGGCAAGGCAAACCTTTTGTGAACTTACTCAGTAAATGTCTTCAAACCATATTTTATCTCACATATAGACGTGATTACGGCCCCCGTTGGTACAGCTATAAACTGCATTCCTGAATTCTGAAAGAATGGGTCTATGCAATTGCAAAGTAGGAAGAAACGCTTCTAATAATCTTTCAAATTGAGAGTGGTATTGCATTATCTGAGAACTGAAAATGTAATACTTTTAAAGGAGGCAGTGAAAAAAAATCATGCTGACAACCAGAGAGTTAATAGTCTAGACTCAGTAGTCTGCAAGACTTCAGCAATGTTTGAAAGGAAACGTTCCCTAAAAACATGGCAGTAAATGCAAAATGGGATAAAATGCAAAATGGGCTTAAAAAAATAGATGACCCCTGAGTGACTTATCTTTCTTGGATAACAGCTGATTTTATGGACAAAGGAAATGCAGTGGCTATAATCTATCTAGACTTCATTAGGCATTTGATACAGAAACATACAGGGAATGATTAGTTATTAGTTAGGGATTAGTATAATGTGAACAAAGAACTGGATAAGGGGAGATGGAATGGCTGATATTCAAAAGCTATGTCTATATTAGCAAGCAGTGCAGCCCTGCAGGAACAAATACACAAAGCAGTTGGTGCTTAGGACTCAACATCCACACTGTCGGCGGAGGGTTGCTTCCGACCAGCTCTTGTCTGGTCCCACGGGCCGAACTCTGATTAGCATCTGGGGCGCAGGAGACCACTGCTGGAGAGCATGTCTTGTTGAGTTTCATCCAAAAGGAACCCAGTTTCCACGCTGACACTACTCAATAGTGCCAACCAAAGCATGGAACAGTGGTAGCGGTCATTGCAGAGCAGGATGAAGCCACCACAAGGGCATAGCCTCGACAGCTGGAACAACTCAAGCTGAAGAAAATTGGACTACAAAATGCAAAGTTCAAAATTTGAACTGCATTGCCTATTTTTGATGCTATGGGATGCAAAGCAAGCAGTAAAGTTGTCACCGTAGTACTGACGTGCATGTAACTGTGCACTGGGACCGTAGCCAGTCTTATCTGTAGCAAGGCAGATTCTTGAAACAAGAATGTCACATCATCTCCCCAATTCTCCTTTTCCTCTTCTCCCATTTACTAAGGACAAAACCCATGCCATTACAACAGATGTCAGTGGACATTTAGCATGGATCAGTGGTACTACTCACCAGCAGGGGTAATGGGAAATGCCTTCCCTCTATCTCCTGGCCATCATCCCCCTGGTACAGCCCAGCAGGCCATTTGCTTTATTCCAGATGCAAGTGCATCGTTGGCTCATATTCACCCTGGCATCTGCTGTAAACTTCGGGTCCCTTTTAGCAGAACTGCTCCTCAGCCAGGTGCTTCCCAGCCCGTACTGAGACATGGGGAACCCTGCGCTTCTCCATGAGCTTTCCGTTGCCCACTCCTCAAGCTTATCAAGGTCTTTGCCATTTGTTGTCAGCCACTCCTGAATTCAGAACTGATCAAAGGACAGGTTTCCATTCATGGCAGAGCACTGCACTATTTTAAGAATTTCAATGGAAACATAACTCTAAATACAAGAGCTTTGTAAATGGGAGTTTCCTCTTCAGAAGCAAAGAACACCATGAAACACCTTTTTATGACAGTGGCTGGTAATACACTGTATTTACCAAGTTTGTTGTCTTGTCAGGCTCACCAAAAGTTGACTCCAGCACTCCTTGCATGGGATCATCTCCATCTACAGGACAGCCGGGCTTCCACAAACCTCAGCAGCAAACGCCGTTGCCATGCATTTGAAGAATTGGGCCCAGTTAGCATTAAAAGTTTTGTCTGATAAAGGGGAAGATGAAGATGCATGCTGCCACCTCTGCTGCAAGGGCACGTATAGCTGACTGTATTCTGCGGTCCTTAAGAAACACATCTCCAGTGCTTCTGCCCAGGGTATTTTAAGGATTTCGGCAATAACCCAAACTGTCTGAAGTGCTCCGCCACTTATCAAGCACTGTAAAGGTATCTCCTGAAACCTAACACTGTTGTCTGAGGCACTATTTACAGGCCTGTAACGCAAACTCTGGTGTAAGTACTCAACTTCTAAAAGGTAATGCCTGTCAAAGGAAGGGGACATTATCTCAAGACTGCAGAAACATTCAAATACGAGTGTTATTTTTTTCCTGACAAAGACATTTCCTTGCCAAAGACATTTTTGTAGACAGTGTTAAAATTTGTACTGTTTCCAACCACTGAAAAATGCAGCTGCTGGCCAAAATTTTCTGCATTAAAGGAAGCTATAAAATGTATGTGCTTACAGAAGACCTTCTTTCCTGTTCTTGTTGTTTTTTTTTTCCTATAGATAGTCTCATAGGGCTGATGGGCAAATATTTAATGCACAGTGTCTACTCCAGAAATGTACAGATATTAGTAACAGATGAAGGTATTTTAGAACAACTAATTTCCTGTAAGTATATAAGAGATTAAAAGGCAAAATCTTGAAACTCTTATTTAGACTTGACTTCTTTAATCCCTCACTCTATGGCTGACATCTACGTGGATAATTTTGTACTTTAAATTTAAGCAATATGTAAGGGTTCAGACAGCCTCATCCGAGTAAAAGGTGTTCCTTACCAAAGCTCCTTTGTGATGGACCTGTGATTGGGGAAGGAAGGAACCCCTTTTCTTACCTCCCTGCAGCAGGCCGTACACCACCGGTTTGCACGCACCATGAATGCCACGCAGTACGGTGACGGTTGAGCAGGCTCCGCGCCTCAGGCAGCCTCTTTTTCATTGGCAACATGGATCTAATAAAGGCACAAACCCAGGACTAACAAACTCATTTAAATTAGTAGCCAACAAACCCACATCCCTCGATACAGTGCCTATACCACAAACGGGGACTTCTTCTAAAGATAAGATAGGTGGAGCTGGATTTTCTTTCTTGCCCGATGCCTGGTTAAAAGGGTGATGTCAGCTCATCCTTTTTGCAAACATCCAGCACTTGAAACCAGCTCTCTGATGGATAGGAAACATTACTGTAAAGAAAGCTGGGCCACTTCCATGAGGAATAAGGAGCAGGCTAGGGCTGGACTCCATGTAAACTACTACTAGAAGAAGGTAGGGGCAGGAAAGTCATCTCTTAATTGCAGTTCTCCAGAGGCAAGACGGTCACATTGTTCCCATTTTTACCCAGCTGGGAGGGAGGAAACAAGATAGACAGTCTTGACTCAGCTCTCCAGCTGACAGACAACAGAGGGACCAGTAAAAAACCAGAGTGTTTTCCCAGTGGGTAATTTGAGCAAAGAGAGACTCCCTCAGTTTTGGGTTTTTGCCTTGGGCCTTGCCAGTGTCACGTGGAGTTAGATGAAACTGTTTCAAATGCTTTGGCTACCAAAGACATTCTACATGATTTTTTATATATTTTATATATATATATATATATATATATATATAAAAAAAACTGATGCAAAGGAAATGAAGCAACATGAGTTAATCAGTAGAGTTCTCATACAGCTCTCAGACAGTGCCCTGAACTGTGTGCTAACCTCCTGTCATTTACTGGACAGGTGACTCACCTGCTGTTCCAGACTTCTAAAATGGATGAGAAAAAGAGTGATTTCTATAAAGGCTTCTGAAAGCCCTAGCAGCACTTATCTGAAGCCCTCCCACATTTTAGAGGTGATAATTACGTTATCTGAGCCAATACCTACCTTTCCTTTCCAGCAGAGTGCTGTTGATGAAGAGCTATACGGAGTTCACATCAGTTGCTCTGAGCCAGCTGGTACGGCAAGAACATTTCTGCATCAAGTAGAAAATGGGTTTTTTCTTCATAAAAATCATTGTTCGCTCAGGTGAGCTAACTAAAGATGACTAACCATGAATCCCTGGTGGTAAAGGTGGATCCCTGCTCAGTTTGTAAATGGGAAAGTGGGATGAACTTTATAGAATATGTAAAAAAAAAAAAAGCCAAACACTGAGAATCTGTAGATAGAAAGAAAATATCCATTCATTCAGTAATGCTGCTAGTTATTTTTTAAAATCCATGAAATACTGAACCAGGTTTTTGTATCAAGTGTTAAAAAAAGAAAAGAAGAGAGAAATAGAGACCAAGCACTGTTACTTTCAGTTGGTTTTAATGTGTCTTTCAGGACAAACCAAACAGGTGTGCATCCAAAATTCATCTGAAAAAATCTGCATAAGGTGTAAGTACAGTTTGCACATTACTATGGAAATGCTTAATTTTCTTTCCTTTTATAAAGTGCATTATGCCAGAACTGTAAGACCATATATAGCCAAATTAAAAATTACAAAAGCTTCAAAATCCTATACTGCATGTGTTAGGAAGCATTCACCTGACTATGAAGGCCATATTGTAAGGCTAAGTGTGAGGAAAATATGTCAAATACATACATGTGCATGAGTGAATCAGTAATTGCTACTTTTAAAAAACTACAACCTTTACCACAAATTATGCCATTTTGGTAGATGTTTACCCTTATTCTTCCATCCAGATATCTAACAGGATGATGCATCAACCAGTTTTAGTCATTATTATTGCATTTGGCTGGGGAGAAAGAAGAAATTAAATTAATCACAGTGATTGTTATTAAAATGAAATTCCAAACAATACAAAATAATACACAAGGGAAACAGCCAAAATGAAAGCACATTTACATAAAAATGTTCTTATTAAGCATTGTGTCAGTCAGTAGATTAAAGAGCTTTTCGATAAAAGCCTGAACTTATTCACATTTAACTCAATGACAACACATATGAAATTCAATAGGAGTAGAACTTCCATTTAAAAGAATCCATGCTATGAAATGAAGTGACATGCATGGTATTATTTTTACGGTAACAGAGCAAGTCACGGGATAATTGCCTATTACATCATGCCCATTGACAACATCGCTGGGTTTTTGATGAATCCTTGAATGCAAAGACAGGCAACGTGGATCTAATGGAGACTTAATGGAAAATAAAAAGATTAGGTGAACAAGAGAAAGTAATCCTGTGAAAATTAAACTATAAAACCTAATTTTTTCAATACACCAAATACTTCATTTAGAGTTGACTATTTAATCCAGTTATTCAGCACACCAAGCGGCTCGTTATTCATTGTGGACTTTGCCTATAAATCAACCAAAGTTTAAACATAGCAGCAACCTCCTAACCCGAGTGCGCTGATGAAGATGAGGCCAAGGAACAGGTCTAGACCATCCAGTAGGCAAATGTCACAAGGTCAAGCCATGTGAAAACAAAACTTAATTACTGTATCTCCAAGCATCTTTATGCTTAAATGACCTCATATAAATGAGGCACATTTCACAGTGCTTGTAATAATTAGCACTTACCAAGCACCTTTCAGAAGTGCTTTGCAAACATTAAATAAGGTCAGAAATCTCATCGCTCTTTCATCAGAACACCCATAAATTCGATGGGGAGAGCTTCCTCATCAATGCCAGAGCCAGGACTGCAGGGCTTGACCCACCGACCTCCGAAAAACAGTTTAAAAGAGGTGAGGCAGTATTCCTAATTGCCATTTTACAGATTGCAAAACAGTAGCAAGGAGATTAAACAACTTGCCAAAGATTGACAAGGGAGTTGTAGCTGAATTAAGGATTCACAGCTTTGGGCTCTGGGTTTGGGTTTTTTTTTTTTTTGAGATAAAAAGTATTTGATTGTGGCATAAAGCCACATTCTGTGATGAACTGGGGTATGAAGAGACTGCACTGCAGCCGGAGGGTGTAAGAATTCTGCCCTACAAGCAGCAATACATCCATAAACAGTTAAAATTTAGTGCTTGCTATGTGCTTGTACCGGTACTTTTATAATTGCTTCTTGGCACAAATGGGTTTGAACATTAACCATTATTTAATATTGAGCGAGAAAAGACAAAGGGAATGAGTATGACACAAGATACTCCAGATAGGTTTTTCTTTTTCCCCATCTCTGATG